>CM075586.1:90178230-95178230 GCA_037962945.1 Sarcoramphus papa | reverse complement strand
AACATCACGGTCCTTCTCTTTCCGTCTCGTAGACACGAGCTGAGAAATTGCAAACGTCGAGCAATTGCTCAGAGATGAAAAGTGCCAGCGCTGAAAGCTGTTGCTAGCCAGCACCCTTCCTTGGAAGCGCTTTTGTAGGCCTAAGAACACTGGGGCTCTGGGCTACTCTAGCCACATAATCTTCTGCTCATCCTCTCGCGCAGTCTAAAGAGAGCTCAGGGGAGAAATTGCAAACATCCAGCAATTGCTCAGAGATGGAAAGTGCCAGCACTGAAAGCTGTTGCTAGCCAGCACCCTTCCTTGGAAGTGCTTTTATAGCCCTAAGAACTCCGGGGCTCTGGGCTTCTCTAGCCACCTACTCTTCTGCTCATCCTCTCGCGCAGTCTAAAGAGAGCTCAGGTGAGAAATTGCAAACGTCGAGCAATTGCTCAGAGATGAAAAGTGCCAGCACTGAAAGCTGTTGCTAGCCAGCACCCTTCCTTGGAAGCGCTTTTGTAGCCCTAAGAACACTGGGGCTCTGGGCTTCTCTACCCACCAAATATCACATTCATTCTATTTCCGTCTCGTAGACATGAGCCGAGAAATTGCAAACGTCGAGCAATTGCTCAGAGATGAAAAGTGCCAGCACTGAAAGCTGTTGCTAGCCAGCACCCTTCCTTGGAAGCGCTTTCACAGGCACAGCAACACTGGGGCTTTGCGCTTCTCTACCCACCAAACATCACGGTCCTTCTCTTTCCGTCTCGTAGACACGAGCTGAGAAATTGCAAACGTCGAGCAATTGCTCAGAGATGAAAAGTGCCAGCACTGAAAGCTGTTGCTAGCCAGCACCCTTCCTTGGAAGCGCTTTTGTAGCCCTAAGAACACTGGGGCTCTGGGCTACTCTAGCCACATAATCTTCTGCTCATCCTCTCGCGCAGTCTAAAGAGAGCTCAGGGGAGAAATTGCAAACATCCAGCAATTGCTCAGAGATGAAAAGTGCCAGCACTGAAAGCTGTTGCTAGCCAGCACCCTTCCTTGGAAGCGCTTTCACAGGCGCAGCAACACTGGGGCTCTGGGCTTCTCTAGCCACCTAATCTTCTGCTCATCCTCTCGCGCAGTCTAAAGAGAGCTCAGGTTTGAAATTGCAAACGTCGAGCAATTGCTCAGAGATGAAAAGTGCCAGCACTGAAAGCTGTTGCTAGCCAGCACCCTTCCTTGGAAGCGCTTTCACAGGCGCAGCAACACTGGGGCTTTGCGCTTCTCTAGCCACCAAACCTCACGGTCATTCTCTTTCCGTCTCGTAGACACGAGCTGAGAAATTGCAAACGTCGAGCAATTGCTCAGAGATGAAAAGTGCCAGCGCTGAAAGCTGTTGCTAGCCAGCACCCTTCCTTGGAAGCGCTTTTGTAGCCCTAAGAACACTGGGGCTCTGGCCTTCTCTAGCCACCTACTCTTCTGCTCATCCTCTCGCGCAGTCTAAAGAGAGCTCAGGTGAGAAATTGCAAACGTCCAGCAATTGCTCAGAGATGAAAAGTGCCAGCACTGAAAGCTGTTGCTAGCCAGCACCCTTCCTTGGAAGAGCTTTTGTAGCCCTAAGAACACTGGGGCTCTGGGCTTCTCTAGCCACCTAACCTTCTGCTCATCCTCTCACGCAGTGTAAAGAGAGCTCAGGTGTGAAATTGCAAATGTCCAGCAATTGCTCAGAGATGAAAAGTGCCAGCACTGAAAGCTGTTGCTAGCCAGCACCCTTCCTTGGAAGCGCTTTCACAGGCGCAGCAACACTGGGGCTTTGCGCTTCTCTAGCCACCAAACATCACGGTCATTCTCTTTCTGTCTCGTAGACAAGAGCTGAGAAATTGCAAACGTCGAGCAATTGCTCAGAGATGAAAAGTGCCAGCACTGAAAGCTGTTGCTAGCCAGCACCCTTCCTTACAAGTGCTTTTGTAGCCCTAAGAACACTGGGGCTCTGGGCTTCTCTAGCCACCTAATCTTCTGCTCATCCTCTCGCGCAGTCTAAAGAGAGCTCAGGTGAGAGATTGCAAACGTCGAGCAATTGCTCAGAGATGAAAAGTGCCAGCACTGAAACCTGTTGCTAGCCAGCACCCTTCCTTGGAAGCGCTTTCACAGGCGCAGCAACACTGAGGCTTTGCGCTACTCTACCCACCAAACATCACGGTCATTCTCTTTCAGTATAGTAGACAAGAGCTGAGAAATTGCAAACGTCGAGCAATTGCTCAGAGATGAAAAGTGCCAGCACTGAAAGCTCTTGCTAGCCAGCACCCTTCCTTGGAAGCGCTTTCACAGGCACAGCAACACTGGGGCTTTGCGCTTCTCTACCCACCAAACGTGACAGTATTTCTGTCTCGTAGACACAAGCTGAGAAATTGCAAACGTCGAGCAATTGCTCAGAGATGAAAAGTGCCAGCACTGAAAGCTGTTGCTAGCCAGCACCCTTCCTTGGAAGCGCTTTTGTAGGCCTAAGAACACTGGGGCTCTGGGCTACTCTAGCCACCTAATCTTCTGCTCATCCTCTCGCGCAGCCTAAAGAAAGCTCAGGTGAGAAATTGCAAACGTCCAGCAATTGCTCAGAGATGAAAAGTGCCAGCACTGAAAGCTGTTGCTAGCCAGCACCCTTCCTTGGAAGCGCTTTTGTAGCCCTAAGAACACTGGGGCTCTGGGCTTCTCTAGCCACCTACTCTTCTGCTCATCCTCTCGCGCAGTCTAAAGAGAGCTCAGGTGAGAAATTGCAAATGTCCAGCAATTGCTCAGAGATGAAAAGTGCCAGCACTGAAAGCTGTTGCTAGCCAGCACCCTTCCTTGGAAGCGCTTTTGTAGCCCTAAGAACACTGGGGCTCTGGGCTACTCTAGCCACATAATCTTCTGCTCATCCTCTCGCGCAGTCTAAAGAGAGTTCAGGGGAGAAATTGCAAACATCCAGCAATTGCTCAGAGATGAAAAGTGCCAGCACTGAAAGCTGTTGCTAGCCAGCACCCTTCCTTGGAAGCGCTTTCACAGGCGCAGCAACACTGGGGCTCTGGGCTTCTCTAGCCACCTAATCTTCTGCTCATCCTCTCGCGCAGTCTAAAGAGAGCTCAGGTTTGAAATTGCAAACGTCGAGCAATTGCTCAGAGATGAAAAGTGCCAGCACTGAAAGCTGTTGCTAGCCAGCACCCTTCCTTGGAAGCGCTTTCACAGGCGCAGCAACACTGGGGCTTTGCGCTTCTCTAGCCACCAAACATCACGGTCATTCTCTTTCCGTCTCGTAGACACGAGCTGAGAAATTGCAAACGTCGAGCAATTGCTCAGAGATGAAAAGTGCCAGCGCTGAAAGCTGTTGCTAGCCAGCACCCTTCCTTGGAAGCGCTTTTGTAGCCCTAAGAACACTGGGGCTCTGGCCTTCTCTAGCCACCTACTCTTCTGCTCATCCTCTCGCGCAGTCTAAAGAGAGCTCAGGTGAGAAATTGCAAACGTCCAGCAATTGCTCAGAGATGAAAAGTGCCAGCACTGAAAGCTGTTGCTAGCCAGCACCCTTCCTTGGAAGAGCTTTTGTAGCCCTAAGAACACTGGGGCTCTGGGCTTCTCTAGCCACCTAATCTTCTGCTCATCCTCTCGCGCAGTCTAAAGAGAGCTCAGGTGTGAAATTGCAAATGTCCAGCAATTGCTCAGAGATGAAAAGTGCCAGCACTGAAAGCTGTTGCTAGCCAGCACCCTTCCTTGGAAGCGCTTTCACAGGCGCAGCAACACTGGGGCTTTGCGCTTCTCTAGCCACCAAACATCACGGTCATTCTCTTTCTGTCTCGTAGACAAGAGCTGAGAAATTGCAAACGTCGAGCAATTGCTCAGAGATGAAAAGTGCCAGCACTGAAAGCTGTTGCTAGCCAGCACCCTTCCTTACAAGTGCTTTTGTAGCCCTAAGAACACTGGGGCTCTGGGCTTCTCTAGCCACCTAATCTTCTGCTCATCCTCTCGCGCAGTCTAAAGAGAGCTCAGGTGAGAGATTGCAAACGTCGAGCAATTGCTCAGAGATGAAAAGTGCCAGCACTGAAACCTGTTGCTAGCCAGCACCCTTCCTTGGAAGCGCTTTCACAGGCGCAGCAACACTGAGGCTTTGCGCTACTCTACCCACCAAACATCACGGTCATTCTCTTTCAGTATAGTAGACAAGAGCTGAGAAATTGCAAACGTCGAGCAATTGCTCAGAGATGAAAAGTGCCAGCACTGAAAGCTCTTGCTAGCCAGCACCCTTCCTTGGAAGCGCTTTCACAGGCACAGCAACACTGGGGCTTTGCGCTTCTCTACCCACCAAACGTGACAGTATTTCTGTCTCGTAGACACAAGCTGAGAAATTGCAAACGTCGAGCAATTGCTCAGAGATGAAAAGTGCCAGCACTGAAAGCTGTTGCTAGCCAGCACCCTTCCTTGGAAGCGCTTTTGTAGGCCTAAGAACACTGGGGCTCTGGGCTACTCTAGCCACCTAATCTTCTGCTCATCCTCTCGCGCAGCCTAAAGAAAGCTCAGGTGAGAAATTGCAAACGTCCAGCAATTGCTCAGAGATGAAAAGTGCCAGCACTGAAAGCTGTTGCTAGCCAGCACCCTTCCTTGGAAGCGCTTTTGTAGGCCTAAGAACACTGGGGCTCTGGGCTTCTCTAGCCACCTACTCTTCTGCTCATCCTCTCGCGCAGTCTAAAGAGAGCTCAGGTGAGAAATTGCAAATGTCCAGCAATTGCTCAGAGATGAAAAGTGCCAGCACTGAAAGCTGTTGCTAGCCAGCAGCCTTCCTTGGAAGCGCTTTTGTAGCCCTAAGAACACTGGGGCTCTGGGCTTCTCTAGCCACCTAATCTTCTGCTCATCCTCTCACGCAGTCTAAAGAGAGCTCAGGTTTGAAATTGCAAACGTCGAGCAATTGCTCAGAGATGAAAAGTGCCAGCACTGAAAGCTGTTGCTAGCCAGCACCCTTCCTTGGAAGCGCTTTCACAGGCGCAGCAACACTGGGGCTTTGCGCTTCTCTAGCCACCAAACATCACGGTCCTTCTCTTTCCGTCTCTTAGACACGAGCTGAGAAATTGCAAACGTCGAGCAATTGCTCAGAGATGAAAAGTGCCAGCACTGAAAGCTGTTGCTAGCCAGCACCCTTCCTTGGAAGCGCTTTTGTAGGCCTAAGAACACTGGGGCTCTGGGCTACTCTAGCCACATAATCTTCTGCTCATCCTCTCGCGCAGTCTAAAGAGAGCTCAGGGGAGAAATTGCAAACATCCAGCAATTGCTCAGAGATGAAAAGTGCCAGCACTGAAAGCTGTTGCTAGCCAGCACCCTTCCTTGGAAGCGCTTTTGTAGCCCTAAGAACACTGGGGCTCTGGGCTTCTCTAGCCACCTAATCTTCTGCTCATCCTCTCGCGCAGTCTAAAGAGAGCTCAGGTTTGAAATTGCAAATGTCCAGCAATTGCTCAGAGATGAAAAGTGCCAGCACTGAAAGCTGTTGCCAGCCAGCACCCTTCCTTGGAAGCGCTTTCACAGGCGCAGCAACACTGGGGCTTTGCGCTTCTCTACCCACCAAACATCACGGTCTTTCTCTTTCCGTTTCGTAGACACGAGCTGAGAAATTGCAAACGTCGAGCAATTGCTCAGAGATGAAATGTGCCAGCACTGAAAGCTGTTGCTAGCCAGCACCCTTCCTTGGAAGCGCTTTCACAGGCGCAGCAACACTGGGGCTTTGCGCTTCTCTACCCACCAAACGTGACAGTCTTTCTGTCTCGTAGACACAAGCTGAGAAATTGCAAACGTCGAGCAATTGCTCAGAGATGAAAAGTGCCAGCACTGAAAGCTGTTGCTAGCCAGCACCCTTCCTTGGAAGCGCTTTTGTAGGCCTAAGAACACTGGGGCTCTGGGCTACTCTAGCCACCTAATCTTCTGCTCATCCTCTCGCGCAGCCTAAAGAAAGCTCAGGTGAGAAATTGCAAACATCCAGCAATTGCTCAGAGATGAAAAGTGCCAGCACTGAAAGCTGTTGCTAGCCAGCACCCTTCCTTGGAAGCGCTTTTGTAGGCCTAAGAACACTGGGGCTCTGGGCTTCTCTAGCCACCTACTCTTCTGCTCATCCTCTCGCGCAGTCTAAAGAGAGCTCAGGTGAGAAATTGCAAATGTCCAGCAATTGCTCAGAGATGAAAAGTGCCAGCACTGAAAGCTGTTGCTAGCCAGCACCCTTCCTTGGAAGCGCTTTTGTAGCCCTAAGAACACTGGGGCTCTGGGCTTCTCTAGCCACCTAATCTTCTGCTCATCCTCTCGTGCAGTCTAAAGAGAGCTCAGGTGTGAAATTGCAAATGTCCAGCAATTGCTCAGAGATGAAAAGTGCCAGCACTGAAAGCTGTTGCTAGCCAGCACCCTTCCTTGGAAGCGCTTTCACAGGTGCAGCAAGACTGGGGCTTTGCGCTTCTCTACCCACCAAACGTCACGGTCACTATCTCTCCGTCTCGTAGACACGAGCTGAGAAATTGCAAACGTCGAGCAATTGCTCAGAGACGAAAAGTCCCAGCACTGAAAGCTGTTGCTAGCCAGCACCCTTCCTTGGAAGCGCTTTCACAGGCGCAGCAACACTGGGCTTTGCGCTACTCTACCCACCAAACATCACGGTCCTTCACTTTCAGTATAGTAGACAAGAGCTGAGAAATTGCAAACGTCGAGCAATTGCTCAGAGATGGAAAGTGCCAGCACTGAAAGCTGTTGCTAGCCAGCACCCTTCCTTGGAAGTGCTTTTGTAGCCCTAAGAACTCCGGGGCTCTGGGCTTCTCTAGCCACCTACTCTTCTGCTCATCCTCTCGCGCAGTCTAAAGAGAGCTCAGGTGAGAAACTGCAAACGTCGAGCAATTGCTCAGAGATGAAAAGTGCCAGCACTGAAAGCTGTTGCTAGCCAGCACCCTTCCTTGGAAGAGCTTTTGTAGCCCTAAGAACACTGGGGCTCTGGGCTTCTCTACCCACCAAATATCACATTCATTCTATTTCCGTCTCGTAGACATGAGCCGAGAAATTGCAAACGTCGAGCAATTGCTCAGAGATGAAAAGTGCCAGCACTGAAAGCTGTTGCTAGCCAGCACCCTTCCTTGGAAGCGCTTTTGTAGCCCTAAGAACAGTGGGGCTCTGGGCTTCTCTAGCCACCTACTCTTCTGCTCATCCTCTCGCGCAGTGTAAAGAGAGCTCAGGTGTGAAATTGCAAATGTCCAGCAATTGCTCAGAGATGAAAAGTGCCAGCACTGAAAGCTGTTGCTAGCCAGCACCCTTCCTTGGAAGCGCTTTCACAGGCACAGCAACACTGGGGCTTTGCGCTTCTCTAGCCACCAAACATCACGGTCATTCTCTTTCTGTCTCGTAGATAAGAGCTGAGAAATTGCAAACGTCGAGCAATTGCTCAGAGATGAAAAGTGCCAGCACTGAAAGCTGTTGCTAGCCAGCACCCTTCCTTAGAAGTGCTTTTGTAGCCCTAAGAACACTGGGGCTCTGGGCTTCTCTAGCCACCTACTCTTCTGCTCATCCTCTCGCGCAGTCTAAAGAGAGCTCAGGTGAGAGATTGCAAACGTCGAGCAATTGCTCAGAGATGAAAAGTGCCAGCACTGAAAGCTGTTGCTAGCCAGCACCCTTCCTTGGAAGCGCTTTCACAGGCGCAGCAACACTGAGGCTTTGCGCTACTCTACCCACCAAACATCACGGTCATTCTCTTTCAGTATAGTAGACAAGAGCTGAGAAATTGCAAACGTCGAGCAATTGCTCAGAGATGAAAAGTGCCAGCACTGAAAGCTCTTGCTAGCCAGCACCCTTCCTTGGAAGCGCTTTCACAGGCACAGCAACACTGGGGCTTTGCGCTTCTCTACCCACCAAACGTGACAGTCTTTCTGTCTCGTAGACACAAGCTGAGAAATTGCAAACGTCGAGCAATTGCTCAGAGATGAAAAGTGCCAGCACTGAAAGCTGTTGCTAGCCAGCACCCTTCCTTGGAAGCGCTTTTGTAGGCCTAAGAACACTGGGGCTCTGGGCTACTCTAGCCACCTAATCTTCTGCTCATCCTCTCGCGCAGCCTAAAGAAAGCTCAGGTGAGAAATTGCAAACATCCAGCAATTGCTCAGAGATGAAAAGTGCCAGCACTGAAAGCTGTTGCTAGCCAGCACCCTTCCTTGGAAGCGCTTTTGTAGGCCTAAGAACACTGGGGCTCTGGGCTTCTCTAGCCACCTAATCTTCTGCTCATCCTCTCGCGCAGTCTAAAGAGAGCTCAGGTGAGAAATTGCAAATGTCCAGCAATTGCTCAGAGATGAAAAGTGCCAGCACTGAAAGCTGTTGCTAGCCAGCAGCCTTCCTTGGAAGCGCTTTTGTAGCCCTAAGAACACTGGGGCTCTGGGCTTCTCTAGCCACCTAATCTTCTGCTCATCCTCTCACGCAGTCTAAAGAGAGCTCAGGTTTGAAATTGCAAACGTTGAGCAATTGCTCACAGATGAAAACTGCCAGCACTGAAAGCTGTTGCTAGCCAGCACCCTTCCTTGGAAGCGCTTTCACAGGCGCAGCAACACTGGGGCTTTGCGCTTCTCTAGCCACCAAACATCACGGTCATTCTCTTTCCGTCTCGTAGACACGAGCTGAGAAATTGCAAACGTCGAGCAATTGCTCAGAGATGAAAAGTGCCAGCACTGAAAGCTGTTGCTAGCCAGCACCCTTCCTTGGAAGCGCTTTTGTAGCCCTAAGAACACTGGGGCTCTGGCCTTCTCTAGCCACCTACTCTTCTGCTCATCCTCTCGCGCAGTCTAAAGTGCGCTCAGGTGAGAAATTGCAAACATCGAGCAATTGCTCAGAGATGAAAAGTGCCAGCACTGAAAGCTGTTGCTAGCCAGCACCCTTCCTTGGAAGCGCTTTTGTAGCCCTAAGAACACTGGGGCTCTGGGCTTCTCTAGCCACCTAATCTTCTGCTCATCCTCTCGTGCAGTCTAAAGAGAGCTCAGGTGAGAAATTGCAAATGTCCAGCAATTGCTCAGAGATGAAAAGTGCCAGCACTGAAAGCTGTTGCTAGCCAGCACCCTTCCTTGGAAGCGCTTTTGTAGGCCTAAGAACACTGGGGCTCTGGGCTACTCTAGCCACCTAATCTTCTGCTCATCCTCTCGCGCAGTCTAAAGAAAGCTCAGGTGAGAAATTGCAAACGTTGAGCAATTGCTCAGAGATGAAAAGTGCCAGCACTGAAAGCTGTTGCTAGCCAGCACCCTTCCTTGGAAGCGCTTTTGTAGGCCTAAGAACACTGGGGCTCTGGGCTTCTCTAGCCACCTACTCTTCTGCTCATCCTCTCACGCAGTCTAAAGAGAGCTCAGGTGAGAAATTGCAAATGTCCAGCAATTGCTCAGAGATGAAAAGTGCCAGCACTGAAAGCTGTTGCTAGCCAGCACCCTTCCTTGGAAGCGCTTTTGTAGCCCTAAGAACACTGGGGCTCTGGGCTTCTCTAGCCACCTAATCTTCTGCTCATCCTCTCGCGCAGTCTAAAGAGAGCTCAGGTGTGAAATTGCAAATGTCCAGCAATTGCTCAGAGATGAAAAGTGCCAGCACTGAAAGCTGTTGCTAGCCAGCACCCTTCCTTGGAAGCGCTTTCACAGGCGCAGCAAGACTGGGGCTTTGCGCTTCTCTACCCACCAAACGTCACGGTCACTATCTCTCCGTCTCGTAGACACGAGCTGAGAAATTGCAAACGTCGAGCAATTGCTCAGAGACGAAAAGTGCCAGCACTGAAAGCTGTTGCTAGCCAGCACCCTTCCTTGGAAGCGCTTTCACAGGCGCAGCAACACTGGGCTTTGCGCTACTCTACCCACCAAACATCACGGTCATTCACTTTCAGTATAGTAGACAAGAGCTGAGAAATTGCAAACGTCGAGCAATTGCTCAGAGATGGAAAGTGCCAGCACTGAAAGCTGTTGCTAGCCAGCACCCTTCCTTGGAAGTGCTTTTGTAGCCCTAAGAACACTGGGGCTCTGGGCTTCTCTAGCCACCTACTCTTCTGCTCATCCTCTCGCGCAGTCTAAAGAGAGCTCAGGTGAGAAATTGCAAATGTCCAGCAATTGCTCAGAGATGAAAAGTGCCAGCACTGAAAGCTGTTGCTAGCCAGCACCCTTCCTTGGAAGCGCTTTCACAGGCACAGCAACACTGGGGCTTTGCTCTTCTCTACCCACCAAACGTCACGCTCACTATCTCTCCGTCTCGTAGACACGAGCTGAGAAATTGCAAACGTCGAGCAATTGCTCAGAGACGAAAAGTCCCAGCACTGAAAGCTGTTGCTAGACAGCACCCTTCCTTGGAAGCGCTTTCACAGGCGCAGCAACACTGGGCTTAGCGCTACTCTACCCACCAAACATCACGGTCCTTCACTTTCAGTATAGTAGACAAGAGCTGAGAAATTGCAAACGTCGAGCAATTGCTCAGAGATGGAAAGTGCCAGCACTGAAAGCTGTTGCTAGCCAGCACCCTTCCTTGGAAGCGCTTTTGTAGCCCTAAGAACACTGGGGCTCTGGGCTTCTCTAGCCACCTAATCTTCTGCTCATCCTCTCGCGCAGTCTAAAGAGAGCTCAGGTGAGAAATTGCAAATGTCCAGCAATTGCTCAGAGATGAAAAGTGCCAGCACTGAAAGCTCTTGCTATCCAGCAGCCTTCCTTGGAAGCGCTTTTGTAGCCCTAAGAACACTGGGGCTCTGGGCTTCTCTAGCCACCTAATCTTCTGCTCATCCTCTCACGCAGTCTAAAGAGAGCTCAGGTGAGAAATTGCAAACGTCGAGCAATTGCTCAGAGATGAAAAGTGCCAGCACTGAAAGCTGTTGCTAGCCAGCACCCTTCCTTGGAAGCGCTTTCACAGGCGCAGCAACACTGGGGCTTTCCGCTTCTCTACCCACCAAACATCACGGTCATTCTCTTTCCGTCTCGTAGACACGAGCTGAGAAATTGCAAACGTCGAGCAATTGCTCAGAGATGAAAAGTGCCAGCACTGAAAGCTGTTGCTAGCCAGCACCCTTCCTTGGAAGCGCTTTTGTAGGCCTAAGAACACTGGGGCTCTGGGCTACTCTAGCCACCTACTCTTCTGCTCATCCTCTCGCGCACTCTAAACAGAGCTCAGGTGAGAAATTGCAAACGTCCAGCAATTGCTCAGAGATGAAAAGTGCCAGCACTGAAAGCTGTTGCTAGCCAGCACCCTTCCTTGGAAGCGCTTTTGTAGGCCTAAGAACACTGGGGCTCTGGGCTTCTCTAGCCACCTAATCTTCTGCTCATCCTCTCGCGCACTCTAAAGAGAGCTCAGGTGTGAAATTGCAAATGTCCAGCAATTGCTCAGAGATGAAAAGTGCCAGCACTGAAAGCTGTTGCTAGCCAGCACCCTTCCTTGGAAGCGCTTTCACAGGCGCAGCAACACTGGGGCTTTCCGCTTCTCTACCCACCAAACGTCACAGTCACTATCTCTCCGTCTCGTAGACACGAGCTGAGAAATTGCAAACGTCGAGCAATTGCTCAGAGATGAAAAGTGCCAGCACTGAAAGCTGTTGCTAGCCAGCACCCTTCCTTGGAAGCGCTTTTGTAGGCCTAAGAACACTGGGGCTCTGGGCTACTCTAGCCACCTAATCTTCTGCTCATCCTCTCGAGCAGCCTAAAGAAAGCTCAGGTGAGAAATTGCAAACATCCAGCAATTGCTCAGAGATGAAAAGTGCCAGCACTGAAAGCTGTTGCTAGCCAGCACCCTTCCTTGGAAGCGCTTTTGTAGCCCTAAGAACACTGGGGCTCTGGGCTTCTCTAGCCACCTAATCTTCTGCTCATCCTCTCGCGCAGTCTAAAGAGAGCTCAGGTGAGAAATTGCAAATGTCCAGCAATTGCTCAGAGATGAAAAGTGCCAGCACTGAAAGCTGTTGCTAGCCAGCACCCTTCCTTGGAAGCGCTTTTGTAGGCCTAAGAACACTGGGGCTCTGGGCTTCTCTAGCCACCTAATCTTCTGCTCATCCTCTCGCGCAGTCTAAAGAGAGCTCAGGTTTGAAATTGCAAACGTCGAGCAATTGCTCAGAGATGAAAAGTGCCAGCACTGAAAGCTGTTGCTAGCCAGCACCCTTCCTTGGAAGCGCTTTCACAGGCGCAGCAACACTGGGGCTTTGCGCTTCTCTACCCACCAAACGTCACAGTCTTTCTCTTTCCGTCTCGTAGACACGAGCTGAGAAATTGCAAACGTCGAGCAATTGCTCAGAGATGAAAAGTGCCAGCACTGAAAGCTGTTGCTAGCCAGCACCCTTCCTTGGAAGCGCTTTTGTAGCCCTAAGAACACTGGGGCTCTGGCCTTCTCTAGCCACCTACTCTTCTGCTCATCCTCTCGCGCAGTCTAAAGAGAGCTCAGGTGAGAAATTGCAAACGTCGAGCAATTGCTCAGAGATGAAAAGTGCCAGCACTGAAAGCTGTTGCTAGCCAGCACCCTTCCTTGGAAGCGCTTTTGTAGGCCTAAGAACACTGGGGCTCTGGGCTTCTCTAGCCACCTAATCTTCTGCTCATCCTCTCGTGCAGTCTAAAGAGAGCTCAGGTGAGAAATTGCAAACGTCGAGCAATTGCTCAGAGATGAAAAGTGCCAGCACTGAAAGCTGTTGCTAGCCAGCACCCTTCCTTGGAAGCGCTTTCACAGGCGCAGCAACACTGGGGCTTTGCGCTTCTCTACCCACCAAACGTCACGGTCACTATCTCTCCGTCTCGTAGACACGAGCTGAGAAATTGCAAACGTCAAGCAATTGCTCAGAGACGAAAAGTCCCAGCACTGAAAGCTGTTGCTAGACAGCACCCTTCCTTGGAAGCGCTTTCACAGGCGCAGCAACACTGCGCTTTGCGCTAATCTACCCACCAAACATCACGGTCCTTCACTTTCAGTATAGTAGACAAGAGCTGAGAAATTGCAAACGTCGAGCACTTGCTCAGAGATGGAAAGTGCCAGCACTGAAAGCTGTTGCTAGCCAGCACCCTTCCTTGGAAGTGCTTTTGTAGCCCTAAGAACAGTGGGGCTCTGGGCTTCTCTAGCCACCTAATCTTCTGCTCATCCTCTTGCGCAGTCTAAAGAGAGCTCAGGTGAGAAATTGCAAACGTCGAGCAATTGCTCAGAGATGAAAAGTGCCAGCACTGAAAGCTGTTGCTAGCCAGCACCCTTCCTTGGAAGCGCTTTTGTAGCCCTAAGAACACTGGGGCTCTGGGCTTCTCTACCCACCAAATATCACATTCATTCTCTTTCCGTCTCGTAGACATGAGCCGAGAAATTGCAAACGTCGAGCAATTGCTCAGAGATGAAAAGTGCCAGCACTGAAAGCTGTTGCTAGCCAGCACCCTTCCTTGGAAGCGCTTTTGTAGCCCTAAGAACAGTGGGGCTCTGGGCTTCTCTAGCCACCTACTCTTCTGCTCATCCTCTCGCGCAGTGTAAAGAGAGCTCAGGTGTGAAATTGCAAATGTCCAGCAATTGCTCAGAGATGAAAAGTGCCAGCACTGAAAGCTGTTGCTAGCCAGCACCCTTCCTTGGAAGCGCTTTCACAGGCGCAGCAACACTGGGGCTTTGCGCTTCTCTACCCACCAAACGTGACAGTCTTTCTGTCTCGTAGACACAAGCTGAGAAATTGCAAACGTCGAGCAATTGCTCAGAGATGAAAAGTGCCAGCACTGAAAGCTCTTGCTAGCCAGCACCCTTCCTTGGAAGCGCTTTTGTAGCCCTAAGAACACTGGGGCTCTGGGCTTCTCTAGCCACCTAATCTTCTGCTCATCCTCTCGTGCAGTCTAAAGAGAGCTCAGGTGAGAAATTGCAAATGTCCAGCAATTGCTCAGAGATGAAAAGTGCCAGCACTGAAAGCTGTTGGTAGCCAGCACCCTTCCTTGGAAGCGCTTTCACAGGCGCAGCAAGACTGGGGCTTTGCGCTACTCTACCCACCAAACATGACGGTCACTATCTCTCCGTCTCGTAGACACGAGCTGAGAAACTGCAAACGTCGAGCAATTGCTCAGAGACGAAAAGTCCGAGCACTGAAAGCTGTTGCTAGACAGCACCCTTCCTTGGAAGCGCTTTCACAGGCGCAGCAACACTGGGCTTTGCGCTACTCTAGCCACCAAACATCACGGTCCTTCACTTTCAGTATAGTAGACAAGAGCTGAGAAATTGCAAACGTCGAGCAATTGCTCAGAGATGGAAAGTGCCAGCACTGAAAGCTGTTGCTAGCCAGCACCCTTCCTTGGAAGTGCTTTTGTAGCCCTAAGAACAGTGGGGCTCTGGGCTTCTCTAGCCACCTAATCTTCTGCTCATGCTCTCGCGCAGTCTAAAGAGAGCTCAGGGGAGAAATTGCAAATGTCCAGCAATTGCTCAGAGATGAAAAGTGCCAGCACTGAAAGCTGTTGCTAGCCAGCACCCTTCCTTGGAAGCGCTTTTGTAGCCCTAAGAACAGTGGGGCTCTGGGCTTCTCTAGCCACCTACTCTTCTGCTCATCCTCTCGCGCAGTGTAAAGAGAGCTCAGGTGTGAAATTGCAAATGTCCAGCAATTGCTCAGAGATGAAAAGTGCCAGCACTGAAAGCTCTTGCTAGCCAGCACCCTTCCTTGGAAGCGCTTTCACAGGCGCAGCAACACTGGGGCTTTGCGCTTCTCTAGCCACCAAACCTCACGGTCATTCTCTTTCTGTCTCGTAGACAAGAGCTGAGAAATTGCAAACGTCGAGCAATTGCTCAGAGATGAAAAGTGCCAGCACTGAAAGCTGTTGCTAGCCAGCACCCTTCCTTGGAAGCGCTTTCACAGGCACAGCAACACTGGGGCTTTGCGCTTCTCTACCCACCAAACGTGACAGTCTTTCTGTCTCGTAGACACGAGCTGAGAAATTGCAAACGTCGAGCAATTGCTCAGAGATGAAAAGTGCCAGCACTGAAAGCTGTTGCTAGCCAGCATCCTTCCTTGGAAGCGCTTTTGTAGGCCTAAGAACACTGGGGCTCTGGGCTACTCTAGCCACGTAATCTTCTGCTCATCCTCTCGCGCAGCCTAAAGAAAGCTCAGGTGAGAAATTGCAAACATCCAGCAATTGCTCAGAGATGAAAAGTGCCAGCACTGAAAGCTGTTGCTAGCCAGCACCCTTCCTTGGAAGCGCTTTTGTAGCCCTAAGAACACTGGGGCTCTGGGCTTCTCTAGCCACCTAATCTTCTGCTCATCCTCTCACGCAGTCTAAAGAGAGCTCAGGTTTGAAATTGCAAACGTCGAGCAATTGCTCAGAGATGAAAAGTGCCAGCACTGAAAGCTGTTGCTAGCCAGCAGCCTTCCTTGGAAGCGCTTTCACAGGCGCAGCAACACTGGGGCTTTGCGCTTCTCTACCCACCAAACATCACGGTCCTTCTCTTTCCGTCTCGTAGACACGAGCTGAGAAATTGCAAACGTCGAGCAATTGCTCAGAGATGAAAAGTGCCAGCACTGAAAGCTGTTGCTAGCCAGCACCCTTCCTTGGAAGCGCTTTTGTAGCCCTAAGAACACTGGGGCTCTGGCCTTCTCTAGCCACCTACTCTTCTGCTCATCCTCTCGTGCAGTCTAAAGAGAGCTCAGGTGTGAAATTGCAAACGTCGAGCAATTGCTCAGAGATGAAAAGTGCCAGCACTGAAAGCTGTTGCTAGCCAGCACCCTTCCTTGGAAGCGCTTTCACAGGCGCAGCAACACTGAGGCTTTGCGCTTCTCTACCCACCAAACGTCACGGTCACTATCTCTCCGTCTCGTAGACACGAGCTGAGAAATTGCAAACGTCGAGCAATTGCTCAGAGATGAAAAGTGCCAGCACTGAAAGCTGTTGCTAGCCAGCACCCTTCCTTGGAAGCGCTTTTGTAGCCCTAAGAACACTGGGGCTCTGGGCTACTCTAGCCACCTAATCTTCTGCTCATCCTCTCGCGCAGCCTAAAGAAAGCTGAGGTGAGGAATTGCAAACATCCAGCAATTGCTCAGAGATGAAAAGTGCCAGCACTGAAAGCTGTTGCTAGCCAGCACCCTTCCTTGGAAGCGCTTTTGTAGGCCTAAGAACAGTGGGGCTCTGGGCTTCTCTAGCCACCTAATCTTCTGCTCATCCTCTCGCGCAGTCTAAAGAGAGCTCAGGTGAGAAATTGAAAATGTCCAGCAATTGCTCAGAGATGAAAAGTGCCAGCACTGAAAGCTGTTGCTAGCCAGCACCCTTCCTTGGAAGCGCTTTTGTAGCCCTAAGAACACTGGGGCTCTGGGCTTCTCTAGCCACCTAATCTTCTGCTCATCCTCTCACGCAGTCTAAAGAGAGCTCAGGTTTGAAATTGCAAACGTCGAGCAATTGTTCAGAGATGAAAAGTGCCAGCACTGAAAGCTGTTGCTAGCCAGCACCCTTCCTTGGAAGCGCTTTTGTAGGCCTAAGAACACTGGGGCTCTGGGCTTCTCTAGCCACCTAATCTTCTGCTCATCCTCTCACGCAGTCTAAAGAGAGCTCAGGTTTGAAATTGCAAATGTCCAGC
The DNA here is from genome assembly GCA_037962945.1 of Sarcoramphus papa. Lineage (NCBI taxonomy): Eukaryota > Metazoa > Chordata > Aves > Accipitriformes > Cathartidae > Sarcoramphus > Sarcoramphus papa. The sequence continues at coordinate 95,161,760 of CM075586.1, read as the reverse complement.
AATTGCTCAGAGATGAAAAGTGCCAGCACTGAAAGCTGTTGCTAGCCAGCACCCTTCCTTGGAAGCGCTTTCACAGGCGCAGCAACACTGGGGCTTTGCGCTTCTCTACACACCAAACGTCACGGTCACTATCTCTCCGTCTCGTAGACACGAGCAAAGAAATTGCAAACGTCAAGCAATTGCTCAGAGATGAAAAGTGCCAGCACTGAAAGCTGTTGCTAGCCAGCACCCTTCCTTGGAAGCGCTTTTGTAGCCCTAAGAACAGTGGGGCTCTGGGCGTCTCTAGCCACCTAATCTTCTGCTCATCCTCTCGCGCAGTCTAAAGAGAGCTCAGGTGTGAAATTGCAAATGTCCAGCAATTGCTCAGAGATGAAAAGTGCCAGCACTGAAAGCTGTTGCTAGCCAGCACCCTTCCTTGGAAGCGCTTTCACAGGCGCAGCAACACTGGGGCTTTGCGCTTCTCTAGCCACCAAACATCACGGTCCTTCTCTTTCCGTCTCCTAGACACGAGCTGAGAAATTGCAAACGTCGAGCAATTGCTCAGAGATGAAAAGTGCCAGCACTGAAAGCTGTTGCTAGCCAGCACCCTTCCTTGGAAGCGCTTTCACAGGTGCAGCAACACTGGGGCTTTGCGCTTCTCTACCCACCAAACGTGACAGTCTTTCTGTCTCGTAGACACAAGCTGAGAAATTGCAAACGTCAAGCAATTGCTCAGAGATGAAAAGTGCCAGCACTGAAAGCTCTTGCTAGCCAGCACCCTTCCTTGGAAGCGCTTTTGTAGCCCTAAGAACAGTGGGGCTCTGGCCTTCTCTAGCCACCTACTCTTCTGCTCATCCTCTCGCGCAGTCTAAAGAGAGCTCAGGGGAGAAACTGCAAACATCCAGCAATTGCTCAGAGATGAAAAGTGCCAGCACTGAAAGCTGTTGCTAGCCAGCACCCTTCCTTGGAAGCGCTTTTGTAGCCCTAAGAACACTGGGGCTTTGCGCTTCTCTAGCCACCTAACCTTCTGCTCATCCTCTCGCGCAGTCTAAAGAGAGCTCAGGTGAGAAATTGCAAACGTCGAGCAATTGCTCAGAGATGAAAAGTGCCAGCACTGAAAGCTGTTGCTAGCCAGCACCCTTCCTTGGAAGCGCTTTTGTGGGCCTAAGAACACTGGGGCTCTGGCCTTCTCTACCCACCAAATATAGATTTCATTCTCTTTCCGTCTCGTAGACAAGAGCTGAGAAATTGCAAACGTCGAGCAATTGCTCAGAGATGAAAAGTGCCAGCACTGAAAGCTGTTGCTAGCCAGCACCCTTCCTTGGAAGCGCTTTTGTAGGCCTAAGAACAGTGGGGCTCTGGGCTTCTCTAGCCACCTAATCTTCTGTTCATCCTCTCGCGCAGTCTAAAGAGAGCTCAGGTGAGAAATTGCAAACGTCGAGCAATTGCTCAGAGATGAAAAGTGCCAGCACTGAAAGCTGTTGCTAGCCAGCACCCTTCCTTGGAAGCGCTTTTGTAGGCCTAAGAACACTGGGGCTCTGGGCTTCTCTAGCCACCTAATATTCTGCTCATCCTCTCGCGCACTCTAAAGAGAGCTCAGGTGAGAAGTTGCAAATGTCCAGCAATTGCTCAGAGATGAAAAGTGCCAGCACTGAAAGCTGTTGCTAGCCAGCACCCTTCCTTGGAAGCGCTTTCACAGGCGCAGCAACACTGGGGCTTTGCGCTTCTCTAACCACCAAACATCACGGTCCTTCTCTTTCCGTCTCGTAGACACGAGCTGAGAAATTGCAAACGTCGAGCAATTGCTCAGAGATGAAAAGTGCCAGCACTGAAAGCTGTTGCTAGCCAGCACCCTTCCTTGGAAGCGCTTTCACAGGCGCAGCAACACTGGGGCTTTGCGCTACTCTACCCACCAAACATCACGGTCCTTCTCTTTCAGTATCGTAGACAAGAGCTGAGAAATTGCAAACATCGAACAATTGCTCAGAGATGAAAAGTGCCAGCACTGAAAGCTCTTGCTAGCCAGCACCCTTCCTTGGAAGCGCTTTCACAGGCGCAGCAACACTGGGGCTTTGCGCTTCTCTACCCACCAAACGTGACAGTCTTTCTGTCTCGTAGACACGAGCCGAGAAATTGCAAACATCGAGCAATTGCTCAGAGATGAAAAGTGGCAGCACTGAAAGCTCTTGCTAGCCAGCACCCTTCCTTGGAAGCGCTTTTGTAGGCCTAAGAACACTGGGGCTCTGGGCTTCTCTAGCCACCTACTCTTCTGCTCATCCTCTCGCGCAGTCTAAAGAGAGCTCAGGTGTGAAATTGCAAATGTCCAGCAATTGCTCAGAGATGAAAAGTGCCAGCACTGAAAGCTGTTGGTAGCCAGCACCCTTCCTTGGAAGCGCTTTCACAGGCGCAGCAACACTGTGGCTTTGCGCTTCTCTACCCACCAAACGTCACGGTCACTATCTCTCCGTCTCGTAGACACGAGCTGAGAAATTGCAAACGTCGAGCAATTGCTCAGAGACGAAAAGTGCCAGCACTGAAAGCTGTTGCTAGCCAGCACCCTTCCTTGGAAGCGCTTTCACAGGCGCAGCAACACTGGGGCTTTGCGCTACTCTACCCACCAAACATCACGGTCCTTCTCTTTGAGTATCGTAGGCAAGAGCTGAGAAATTGCAAACATCGAGCAATTGCTCAGAGATGAGAAGTGCCAGCACTGAAAGCTGTTGCTAGCCAGCACCCTTCCTTGGAAGCGCTTTCACAGGCGCAGCAACACTGGGGCTTTGCGCTTCTCTACCCACCAAACGTGACAGTCTTTCTGTCTCGTAGACACAAGCTGAGAAATTGCAAACGTCGAGCAATTGCTCAGAGATGAAAAGTGCCAGCACTGAAAGCTGTTGCTAGCCAGCACCCTTCCTTGGAAGCGCTTTTGTAGCCCTAAGAACACTGGGGCTCTGGGCTACTCTAGCCACCTAATCTTCTGCTCATCCTCTCGCGCAGTCTAAAGAGAGCTCAGGTGAGAAATTGCAAACATCCAGCAATTGCTCAGAGATGAAAAGTGCCAGCACTGAAAGCTGTTGCTAGCCAGCACCCTTCCTTGGAAGCGCTTTTGTAGGCCTAAGAACACTGGGGCTCTGGGCTTCTCTAGCCACCTAATCTTCTGCTCATCCTCTCGCGCAGTCTAAAGAGAGCTCAGGTGTGAAATTGCAAACGTCCAGCAATTGCTCAGAGATGAAAAGTGCCAGCACTGAAAGCTCTTGCTAGCCAGCACACTTCCTTGGAAGCGCTTTCACAGGCGCAGCAACACTGGGGCTTTGCGCTACTCTACCCACCAAACATCACGGTCCTTCTCTTTCAGTATCGTAGACAAGAGCTGAGAAATTGCAAACGTCGAGCAATTGCTCAGAGATGAAAAGTGCCAGCACTGAAAGCTGTTGCTAGCCAGCACCCTTCCTTGGAAGCGCTTTCACAGGCGCAGCAACACTGGGGCTTTGCGCTTCTCTACCCACCAAACGTGACAGGCTTTCTGTCTCGTAGACACGAGCTGAGAAATTGCAAATGTCCAGCAATTGCTCAGAGATGAAAAGTGCCAGCACTGAAAGCTGTTGCTAGCCAGCACCCTTCCTTGGAAGCGCTTTTGTAGCCCTAAGAACAGTGGGGCTCTGGGCTTCTCTAGCCACCTAATCTTCTGCTCATCCTCTCGCGCAGTCTAAAGAGAGCTCAGGTGAGAAATTGCAAACGTCGAGCAATTGCTCAGAGATGAAAAGTGCCAGCATTGAAAGCTGTTGCTAGCCAGCACCCTTCCTTGGAAGCGCTTTTGTAGGCCTAAGAACACTGGGGCTCTGGGCTTCTCTAGTAACTAGATATCACGGTCCTTCTCTTTCAGTCTCGTAGACACTAGCCGAGAAATTGCAAACGTCGACCAATTGCTCAGAGATGAAAAGTGCCAGCGCTGAAAGCTGTTGCTAGCCAGCACCCTTCCTTGGAAGCGCTTTTGTAGCCAAAAGAACAGTGGGGCTCTGGGCTTCTCTAGCCACCTAATCTTCTGCTCATCCTCTCGCGCAGTCTAAAGAGAGCTCAGGTGAGAAATTGCAAATGTCCAGCAATTGCTCAGAGATGAAAAGTGCCAGCACTGAAAGCTGTTGCTAGCCAGCACCCTTCCTTGGAAGCGCTTTCACAGGCGCAGTAACACTGGGGCTTTGCGCTTCTCTACCCACCAAACGTCACGGTCCTTCTCTTTCCGTCTCGTAGACACGAGCTGAGAAATTGCAAACATCGAGCAATTGCTCAGAGATGAAAAGTGCCAGCACTGAAAGCTGTTGCTAGCCAGCACCCTTCCTTGGAAGCGCTTTTGTAGGCCTAAGAACACTGGGGCTCTGGGCTTCTCTAGCCACCTAATCTACTGCTCATCCTCTCGCGCACTCTAAAGAGAGCTCAGGTGTGAAATTGCAAACGCCGAGCAATTGCTCAGAGATGAAAAGTGCCAGCACTGAAAGCTGTTGCTAGCCAGCAGCCTTCCTTGGAAGCGCTTTTGTAGCCCTAAGAACACTGGGGCTCTGGGCGTCTCTAGCCACCTAATCTTCTGCTCATCCTCTCGCGCAGTCTAAAGAGAGCTCAGGTGAGAAATTGCAAATGTCCAGCAATTGCTCAGAGATGAAAAGTGCCAGCACTGAAAGCTGTTGCTAGCCAGCACCCTTCCTTGGAAGCACTTTTGTAGGCCTAAGAACACTGGGGCTCTGGGCTTCTCTAGCCACCAAACATCACGGTCCTTCTCTTTCCGTCTCGTAGACACGAGCTGAGAAATTGCAAACGTCGAGCAATTGCTCAGAGATGAAAAGTGCCAGCACTGAAAGCTGTTGCTAGCCAGCACCCTTCCTTGGAAGCGCTCTTGTAGCCCTAAGAACAGTGGGGCTCTGGGCTTCTCTAGCCACCTCATCTTCTGCTCATCCTCTCGCGCAGTCTAAAGAGAGCTCAGGTGAGAAATTGCAAACATCCAGCAATTGCTCAGAGATGAAAAGTGCCAGCACTGAAAGCTGTGGCTAGCCAGCACCCTTCCTTGGAAGCGCTTTCACAGGCGCAGCAACACTGGGATTTGCGCTACTCTACCCACCAAACATCACGGTCCTTCACTTTCAGTATAGTAGACAAGAGCTGAGAAATTGCAAACGTCGAGCACTTGCTCAGAGATGAAAAGTGCCAGCACTGAAAGCTGTTGCTAGCCAGCACCCTTCCTTGGAAGCGCTTTTGTAGCCCTAAGAACAGTGGGGCTCTGGGCTTCTCTAGCCACCTAATCTTCTGCTCATGCTCTCGCGCAGTCTAAAGAAAGCTCAGGTGAGAAATTGCAAACGTCCAGCAATTGCTCAGAGATGAAAAGTGCCAGCACTGAAAGCTGTTGCTAGCCAGCACCCTTCCTTGGAAGCGCTTTTGTAGCCCTAAGAACACTGGGGCTCTGGGCTTCTCTACCCACCAAATATCACATTCATTCTCTTTCCGTCTCGTAGACACGAGCTGAGAAATTGCAAACGTCGAGCAATTGCTCAGAGATGAAAAGTGGCAGCACTGAAAGCTGTTGCTAGCCAGCACCCTTCCTTGGAAGCGCTTTCACAGGCGCAGCAACACTGGGGCTTTGCGCTTCTCTAGCCACCAAACATCACGGTCCTTCTCTTTCTGTCTCGTAGACACGAGCTGAGAAATTGCAAACGTCGAGCAATTGCTCAGAGATGAAAAGTGCCAGCACTGAAAGCTGTTGCTAGCCAGCACCCTTCCTTGGAAGTGCTTTTGTAGCCCTAAGAACACTGGGGCTCTGGGCTACTCTAGCCACCTAATCTTCTGCTCATCCTCTCGCGCACTCTAAACACAGCTCAGGTGAGAAATTGCAAACGTCGAGCAATTGCTCAGAGATGAAAAGTGCCAGCACTGAAAGCTGTTGCTAGCCAGCACCCTTCCTTGGAAGCGCTTTGGTAGGCCTAAGAACACTGGGGCTCTGGGCGTCTCTAGCCACCTAATCTTCTGCTCATCCTCTCGCGCAGTCTAAAGAGAGCTCAGGTGTGAAATTGCAAACATCCAGCAATTGCTCAGAGATGAAAAGTGCCAGCACTGAAAGCTGTTGCCAGCCAGCACCCTTCCTTGGAAGCGCTTTCACAGGCGCAGCAACACTGGGGCTTTGCGCTTCTCTAGCCACCAAACATCACGGTCCTTCTCTTTCCGTCTCGTAGACACGAGTTGAGAAATTGCAAACGTCGAGCAATTGCTCAGAGATGAAAAGTGCCAGCACTGAAAGCTGTTGCTAGCCAGCACCCTTCCTTGGAAGCGCTTTAGTAGGCCTAAGAACACTGGGGCTCTGGGCTTCTCTAGCCACCTAATCTTCTGCTCATCCTCTCGCGCAGTCTAAAGAGAGCTCAGGTGAGAAATTGCAAACGTCGAGCAATTGCTCAGAGATGAAAAGTGCCAGCACTGAAAGCTGTTGCTAGCCAGCAGCCTTCCTTGGAAGCGCTTTCACAGGCGCAGCAACACTGGGGCTTTGCGCTTCTCTAGCCACCAAACATCACGGTCCTTCTCTTTCCGTCTCGTAGACACGAGCTGAGAAACTGCAAACGTCGAGCAATTGCTCAGAGATGAAAAGTGCCAGCACTGAAAGCTCTTGCTAGCCAGCACCCTTCCTTGGAAGCGCTTTTGTAGCCCTAAGAACAGTGGGGCTCTGGGCTTCTCTAGCCACCTAATATTCTGCTCATCCTCTCGCGCAGTCTAAAGAGAGCTGAGGTGAGAAATTGCAAACATCCAGCAATTGCTCAGAGATGAAAAGTGCCAGCACTGAAAGCTGTTGCTAGCCAGCACCCTTCCTTGGAAGTGCTTTTGTAGCCCTAAGAGCTCCGGGGCTCTGGGCTTCTCTAGCCACCTAATCTTCTGCTCATCCTCTCGCGCACTCTAAACAGAGCTCAGGTGAGAAATTGCAAACGTCGAGCAATTGCTCAGAGATGAAAAGTGCCAGCACTGAAAGCTGTTGCTAGCCAGGACCCTTCCTTGGAAGCGCTTTCACAGGGGCAGCAACACTGGGGCTTTGCGCTTCTCTACCCACCAAACGTGACAGTCTTTCTGTCTCGTAGATAAGAGCTGAGAAATTGCAAACGTCGAGCAATTGCTCAGAGATGAAAAGTGCCAGCACTGAAAGCTCTTGCTAGCCAGCACCCTTCCTTGGAAGCGCTTTTGTAGCCCTAAGAACACTGGAGCTCTGGGCTTCTCTAGGCACCTACTCTTCTGCTCATCCTCTCGCTCACTCTAAAGTGAGCTCAGGTGAGAAATTGCAAACGTCGAGCAATTGCTCAGAGATGAAAAGTGCCAGCACTGAAAGCTCTTGCTAGCCAGCACCCTTCCTTGGAAGCGCTTTTGTAGCCCTAAGAACACTGGGGCTTTGCGCTTCTCTAGCCACCTAACCTTCTGCTCATCCTCTCGCGCAGTCTAAAGAGAGCTCAGGTGAGAAATTGCAAACGTCGAGCAATTGCTCAGAGATGAAAAGTGCCAGCACTGAAAGCTCTTGCTAGCCAGCACCCTTCCTTGGAAGCGCTTTTGTGGGCCTAAGAACACTGGGGCTCTGGCCTTCTCTACCCACCAAATATAGATTTCATTCTCTTTCCGTCTCGTAGACAAGAGCTGAGAAATTGCAAACGTCGAGCAATTGCTCAGAGATGAAAAGTGCCAGCACTGAAAGCTGTTGCTAGCCAGCACCCTTCCTTGGAAGCGCTTTTGTAGGCCTAAGAACAGTGGGGCTCTGGGCTTCTCTAGCCACCTAATCTTCTGTTCATCCTCTCGCGCAGTCTAAAGAGAGCTCAGGTGAGAAATTGCAAACGTCGAGCAATTGCTCAGAGATGAAAAGTGCCAGCACTGAAAGCTGTTGCTAGCCAGCACCCTTCCTTGGAAGCGCTTTTGTAGGCCTAAGAACACTGGGGCTCTGGGCTTCTCTAGCCACCTAATATTCTGCTCATCCTCTCGCGCACTCTAAAGAGAGCTCAGGTGAGAAATTGCAAATGTCCAGCAATTGCTCAGAGATGAAAAGTGCCAGCACTGAAAGCTGTTGCTAGCCAGCACCCTTCCTTGGAAGCGCTTTCACAGGCGCAGCAACACTGGGGCTTTGCGCTTCTCTACCCACCAAACATCACGGTCCTTCTCTTTCCGTCTCGTAGACACGAGCTGAGAAATTGCAAACGTCGAGCAATTGCTCAGAGATGAAAAGTGCCAGCACTGAAAGCTGTTGCTAGCCAGCACCCTTCCTTGGAAGCGCTTTCACAGGCGCAGCAACACTGGGGCTTTGCGCTACTCTACCCACCAAACATCACGGTCCTTCTCTTTCAGTATCGTAGACAAGAGCTGAGAAATTGCAAACATCGAACAATTGCTCAGAGATGAAAAGTGCCAGCACTGAAAGCTGTTGCTAGCCAGCACCCTTCCTTGGAAGCGCTTTCACAGGCGCAGCAACACTGGGGCTTTGCGCTTCTCTACCCACCAAACGTGACAGTCTTTCTGTCTCGTAGACACGAGCCGAGAAATTGCAAACATCGAGCAATTGCTCAGAGATGAAAAGTGGCAGCACTGAAAGCTCTTGCTAGCCAGCACCCTTCCTTGGAAGCGCTTTTGTAGGCCTAAGAACACTGGGGCTCTGGGCTTCTCTAGCCACCTACTCTTCTGCTCATCCTCTCGCGCACTCTAAACACAGCTCAGGTGAGAAATTGCAAACGTCGAGCAATTGCTCAGAGATGAAAAGTGCCAGCACTGAAAGCTGTTGCTAGCCAGCACCCTTCCTTGGAAGCGCTTTGGTAGGCCTAAGAACACTGGGGCTCTGGGCGTCTCTAGCCACCTAATCTTCTGCTCATCCTCTCGCGCAGTCTAAAGAGAGCTCAGGTGTGAAATTGCAAACATCCAGCAATTGCTCAGAGATGAAAAGTGCCAGCACTGAAAGCTGTTGCCAGCCAGCACCCTTCCTTGGAAGCGCTTTCACAGGCGCAGCAACACTGGGGCTTTGCGCTTCTCTAGCCACCAAACATCACGGTCCTTCTCTTTCCGTCTCGTAGACACGAGTTGAGAAATTGCAAACGTCGAGCAATTGCTCAGAGATGAAAAGTGCCAGCACTGAAAGCTGTTGCTAGCCAGCACCCTTCCTTGGAAGCGCTTTAGTAGGCCTAAGAACACTGGGGCTCTGGGCTTCTCTAGCCACCTAATCTTCTGCTCATCCTCTCGCGCAGTCTAAAGAGAGCTCAGGTGAGAAATTGCAAACGTCGAGCAATTGCTCAGAGATGAAAAGTGCCAGCACTGAAAGCTGTTGCTAGCCAGCAGCCTTCCTTGGAAGCGCTTTCACAGGCGCAGCAACACTGGGGCTTTGCGCTTCTCTAGCCACCAAACATCACGGTCCTTCTCTTTCCGTCTCGTAGACACGAGCTGAGAAACTGCAAACGTCGAGCAATTGCTCAGAGATGAAAAGTGCCAGCACTGAAAGCTCTTGCTAGCCAGCACCCTTCCTTGGAAGCGCTTTTGTAGCCCTAAGAACAGTGGGGCTCTGGGCTTCTCTAGCCACCTAATATTCTGCTCATCCTCTCGCGCAGTCTAAAGAGAGCTGAGGTGAGAAATTGCAAACGTCGAGCAATTGCTCAGAGATGAAAAGTGCCAGCACTGAAAGCTGTTGCTAGCCAGCACCCTTCCTTGGAAGTGCTTTTGTAGCCATAAGAGCTCCGGGGCTCTGGGCTTCTCTAGCCACCTAATCTTCTGCTCATCCTCTCGCGCACTCTAAACAGAGCTCAGGTGAGAAATTGCAAACGTCGAGCAATTGCTCAGAGATGAAAAGTGCCAGCACTGAAAGCTGTTGCTAGCCAGGACCCTTCCTTGGAAGCGCTTTCACAGGGGCAGCAACACTGGGGCTTTGCGCTTCTCTACCCACCAAACGTGACAGTCTTTCTGTCTCGTAGATAAGAGCTGAGAAATTGCAAACGTCGAGCAATTGCTCAGAGATGAAAAGTGCCAGCACTGAAAGCTCTTGCTAGCCAGCACCCTTCCTTGGAAGCGCTTTTGTAGCCCTAAGAACACTGGAGCTCTGGGCTTCTCTAGGCACCTACTCTTCTGCTCATCCTCTCGCTCACTCTAAAGTGAGCTCAGGTGAGAAATTGCAAACGTCGAGCAATTGCTCAGAGATGAAAAGTGCCAGCACTGAAAGCTCTTGCTAGCCAGCACCCTTCCTTGGAAGCGCTTTTGTAGCCCTAAGAACACTGGGGCTTTGCGCTTCTCTAGCCACCTAACCTTCTGCTCATCCTCTCGCGCAGTCTAAAGAGAGCTCAGGTGAGAAATTGCAAACGTCGAGCAATTGCTCAGAGATGAAAAGTGCCAGCACTGAAAGCTCTTGCTAGCCAGCACCCTTCCTTGGAAGCGCTTTTGTGGGCCTAAGAACACTGGGGCTCTGGCCTTCTCTACCCACCAAATATAGATTTCATTCTCTTTCAGTATCGTAGACAAGAGCTGAGAAATTGCAAACGTCGAGCAATTGCTCAGAGATGAAAAGTGCCAGCACTGAAAGCTGTTGCTAGCCAGCACCCTTCCTTGGAAGCGCTTTTGTAGGCCTAAGAACAGTGGGGCTCTGGGCTTCTCTAGCCACCTAATCTTCTGTTCATCCTCTCGCGCAGTCTAAAGAGAGCTCAGGTGAGAAATTGCAAACGTCGAGCAATTGCTCAGAGATGAAAAGTGCCAGCACTGAAAGCTGTTGCTAGCCAGCACCCTTCCTTGGAAGCGCTTTTGTAGGCCTAAGAACACTGGGGCTCTGGGCTTCTCTAGCCACCTAATATTCTGCTCATCCTCTCGCGCACTCTAAAGAGAGCTCAGGTGAGAAATTGCAAATGTCCAGCAATTGCTCAGAGATGAAAAGTGCCAGCACTGAAAGCTGTTGCTAGCCAGCACCCTTCCTTGGAAGCGCTTTCACAGGCGCAGCAACACTGGGGCTTTGCGCTTCTCTACCCACCAAACATCACGGTCCTTCTCTTTCCGTCTCGTAGACACGAGCTGAGAAATTGCAAACGTCGAGCAATTGCTCAGAGATGAAAAGTGCCAGCACTGAAAGCTGTTGCTAGCCAGCACCCTTCCTTGGAAGCGCTTTCACAGGCGCAGCAACACTGGGGCTTTGCGCTACTCTACCCACCAAACATCACGGTCCTTCTCTTTCAGTATCGTAGACAAGAGCTGAGAAATTGCAAACATCGAACAATTGCTCAGAGATGAAAAGTGCCAGCACTGAAAGCTGTTGCTAGCCAGCACCCTTCCTTGGAAGCGCTTTCACAGGCGCAGCAACACTGGGGCTTTGCGCTTCTCTACCCACCAAACGTGACAGTCTTTCTGTCTCGTAGACACGAGCCGAGAAATTGCAAACATCGAGCAATTGCTCAGAGATGAAAAGTGGCAGCACTGAAAGCTCTTGCTAGCCAGCACCCTTCCTTGGAAGAGCTTTTGTAGGCCTAAGAACACTGGGGCTCTGGGCTTCTCTAGCCACCTAATCTTCTGCTCATCCTCTCGCGCAGTCTAAAGAGAGCTCAGGTGTGAAATTGCAAATGTCCAGCAATTGCTCAGAGATGAAAAGTGCCAGCACTGAAAGCTGTTGGTAGCCAGCACCCTTCCTTGGAAGCGCTTTCACAGGCGCAGCAACACTGTGGCTTTGCGCTTCTCTACCCACCAAACGTCACGGTCACTATCTCTCCGTCTCGTAGACACGAGCTGAGAAATTGCAAACGTCGAGCAATTGCTCAGAGACGAAAAGTGCCAGCACTGAAAGCTGTTGCTAGCCAGCACCCTTCCTTGGAAGCGCTTTCACAGGCGCAGCAACACTGGGGCTTTGCGCTACTCTACCCACCAAACATCACGGTCCTTCTCTTTGAGTATCGTAGGCAAGAGCTGAGAAATTGCAAACATCGAGCAATTGCTCAGAGATGAGAAGTGCCAGCACTGAAAGCTGTTGCTAGCCAGCACCCTTCCTTGGAAGCGCTTTCACAGGCGCAGCAACACTGGGGCTTTGCGCTTCTCTACCCACCAAACGTGACAGTCTTTCTGTCTCGTAGACACAAGCTGAGAAATTGCAAACGTCGAGCAATTGCTCAGAGATGAAAAGTGCCAGCACTGAAAGCTGTTGCTAGCCAGCACCCTTCCTTGGAAGACCTTTGTAGGCCTAAGAACACTGGGGCTCTGGGCTACTCTAGCCACCTAATCTTCTGCTCATCCTCTCGCGCAGTCTAAAGAGAGCTCAGGTGAGAAATTGCAAACATCCAGCAATTGCTCAGAGATGAAAAGTGCCAGCACTGAAAGCTGTTGCTAGCCAGCACCCTTCCTTGGAAGCGCTTTTGTAGGCCTAAGAACACTGGGGCTCTGGGCTTCTCTAGCCACCTAATCTTCTGCTCATCCTCTCGCGCAGTCTAAAGAGAGCTCAGGTGTGAAATTGCAAACGTCCAGCAATTGCTCAGAGATGAAAAGTGCCAGCACTGAAAGCTCTTGCTAGCCAGCACACTTCCTTGGAAGCGCTTTCACAGGCGCAGCAACACTGGGGCTTTGCGCTACTCTACCCACCAAACATCACGGTCCTTCTCTTTCAGTATCGTAGACAAGAGCTGAGAAATTGCAAACGTCGAGCAATTGCTCAGAGATGAAAAGTGCCAGCACTGAAAGCTGTTGCTAGCCAGCACCCTTCCTTGGAAGCGCTTTCACAGGCGCAGCAACACTGGGGCTTTGCGCTTCTCTACCCACCAAACGTGACAGGCTTTCTGTCTCGTAGACACGAGCTGAGAAATTGCAAATGTCCAGCAATTGCTCAGAGATGAAAAGTGCCAGCACTGAAAGCTGTTGCTAGCCAGCACCCTTCCTTGGAAGCGCTTTTGTAGCCCTAAGAACAGTGGGGCTCTGGGCTTCTCTAGCCACCTAATCTTCTGCTCATCCTCTCGCGCAGTCTAAAGAGAGCTCAGGTGAGAAATTGCAAACGTCGAGCAATTGCTCAGAGATGAAAAGTGCCAGCATTGAAAGCTGTTGCTAGCCAGCACCCTTCCTTGGAAGCGCTTTTGTAGGCCTAAGAACACTGGGGCTCTGGGCTTCTCTAGTAACTAGATATCACGGTCCTTCTCTTTCAGTCTCGTAGACACTAGCCGAGAAATTGCAAACGTCGACCAATTGCTCAGAGATGAAAAGTGCCAGCGCTGAAAGCTGTTGCTAGCCAGCACCCTTCCTTGGAAGCGCTTTTGTAGCCAAAAGAACAGTGGGGCTCTGGGCTTCTCTAGCCACCTAATCTTCTGCTCATCCTCTCGCGCAGTCTAAAGAGAGCTCAGGTGTGAAATTGCAAATGTCCAGCAATTGCTCAGAGATGAAAAGTGCCAGCACTGAAAGCTGTTGCTAGCCAGCACCCTTCCTTGGAAGCGCTTTCACAGGCGCAGTAACACTGGGGCTTTGCGCTTCTCTACCCACCAAACGTCACGGTCCTTCTCTTTCCGTCTCGTAGACACGAGCTGAGAAATTGCAAACGTCGAGCAATTGCTCAGAGATGAAAAGTGCCAGCACTGAAAGCTGTTGCTAGCCAGCACCCTTCCTTGGAAGCGCTTTTGTAGGCCTAAGAACACTGGGGCTCTGGGCTTCTCTAGCCACCTAATCTACTGCTCATCCTCTCGCGCACTCTAAAGAGAGCTCAGGTGTGAAATTGCAAACGCCGAGCAATTGCTCAGAGATGAAAAGTGCCAGCACTGAAAGCTGTTGCTAGCCAGCAGCCTTCCTTGGAAGCGCTTTTGTAGCCCTAAGAACACTGGGGCTCTGGGCGTCTCTAGCCACCTAATCTTCTGCTCATCCTCTCGCGCAGTCTAAAGAGAGCTCAGGTGAGAAATTGCAAACGTCCAGCAATTGCTCAGAGATGAAAAGTGCCAGCACTGAAAGCTGTTGCTAGCCAGCACCCTTCCTTGGAAGCACTTTTGTAGGCCTAAGAACACTGGGGCTCTGGGCTTCTCTAGCCACCAAACATCACGGTCCTTCTCTTTCCGTCTCGTAGACACGAGCTGAGAAATTGCAAACGTCGAGCAATTGCTCAGAGATGAAAAGTGCCAGCACTGAAAGCTGTTGCTAGCCAGCACCCTTCCTTGGAAGCGCTCTTGTAGCCCTAAGAACAGTGGGGCTCTGGGCTTCTCTAGCCACCTCATCTTCTGCTCATCCTCTCGCGCAGTCTAAAGAGAGCTCAGGTGAGAAATTGCAAACGTCGAGCAATTGCTCAGAGATGAAAAGTGCCAGCACTGAAAGCTCTTGCTAGCCAGCACCCTTCCTTGGAAGCGCTTTTGTAGCCCTAAGAACACTGGGGCTTTGCGCTTCTCTAGCCACCTAACCTTCTGCTCATTCTCTCGCGCAGTCTAAAGAGAGCTCAGGTGAGAAATTGCAAACGTCGAGCAATTGCTCAGAGATGAAAAGCGCCAGCACTGAAAGCTGTTGCTAGCCAGCACCCTTCCTTGGAAACGCTCTTGCAGCCCTAAGAACACTGGGGCTCTGGGCTTCTCTAGCCACCTAATATTCTGCTCATCCTCTCGCGCACTCTAAAGAGAGCTCAGGTGAGAAATTGCAAACGTCGAGCAATTGCTCAGAGATGAAAAGTGCCAGCATTGAAAGCTCTTGCTAGCCAGCACCCTTCCTTGGAAGCGCTTTTGTAGGCCTAAGAACACTGGGGCTCTGGGCTTCTCTAGTAACTAAATATCACGGTCATTCTCTTTCCGTCTCGTAGACACGAGCTGAGAAATTTCAAACGTCGAGCAATTGCTCAGAGATGAAAAGTGCCAGCACTGAAAGCTGTTGCTAGCCAGCACCCTTCCTTGGAAGCGCTTTTGTAGCCCTAAGAACACTGCGGCTCTGGGCTTCTCTAGCCACCTAATCTTCTGCTCATCCTCTCGCGCAGTCTAAAGAGAGCTCAGGTGAGAAATTGCAAATGTCCAGCAATTGCTCAGAGATGAAAAGTGCCAGCACTGAAAGCTGTTGCCAGCCAGCACCCTTCCTTGGAAGCGCTTTCACAGACGCAGCAACACTGGGGCTTTGCGCTTCTCTAGCCACCAAACGTCACGGTCCTTCTCTTTCCGTCTCGTAGACACGAGCTGAGAAATTGCAAACGTCGAGCAATTGCTCAGAGATGAAAAGTGCCAGCACTGAAAGCTGTTGCTAGCCAGCACCCTTCCTTGGAAGCGCTTTTGTAGCCCTAAGAACAGTGGGGCTCTGGGCTACTCTAGCCACCTAATCTTCTGCTCATCCTCTCGCGTAGTCTAAAGAGAGCTGAGGTGGGAAATTGCAAACGTCCAGCAATTGCTCAGAGATGAAAAGTGCCAGCACTGAAAGCTCTTGCTAGCCAGCACCCTTCCTTGGAAGCGCTTTCACAGGCACAGCAACACTGGGGCTTTGCGCTTCTCTAGCCACCAAACATCACGGTCCTTCTCTTTCCGTCTCGTAGACACGAGCTGAGAAATTGCAAACGTCGAGCAATTGCTCAGAGATGAAAAGTGCCAGCACTGAAAGCTGTTGCTAGCCAGCACCCTTCCTTGGAAGCGCTTTTGTAGCCCTAAGAACACTGGGGCTCTGGGCTTCTCTAGCCACCTAATCTTCTGCTCATCCTCTCGCGCAGTCTAAAGAGAGCTCAGGTGAGAAATTGCAAACGTCGAGCAATTGCTCAGAGATGAAAAGTGCCAGCACTGAAAGCTGTTGCTAGCCAGCACCCTTCCTTGGAAGCGCTTTCACAGGCGCAGCAACACTGGGGCTTTGCGCTTCTCTACCCACCAAACGTCACGGTCATTCTCCTTCCGTCTCGTAGACACGAGCTGAGAAATTGCAAACGTCGAGCAATTGCTCAGAGATGAAAAGTGCCAGCACTGAAAGCTGTTGCTAGCCAGCACCCTTCCTTGGAAGCGCTTTTGTAGCCCTAAGAACACTGGGGCTCTGGGCTACTCTAGCCACCTAATCTTCTGCTCATCCTCTCGCGTAGTATAAAGAGAGCTGAGGTGGGAAATTGCAAACGTCGAGCAATTGCTCAGAGATGAAAAGTGCCAGCACTGAAAGCTGTTGCTAGCCAGCACCCTTCCTTGGAAGCGCTTTTGTAGCCCTAAGAACACTGGGGCTTTGCGCTTCTCTAGCCACCTAACCTTCTGCTCATCCTCTCGCGCAGTCTAAAGAAAGCTCAGGGGAGAAATTGCAAACGTCGAGCAATTGCTCAGAGATGAAAAGTGCCAGCACTGAAAGCTGTTGCTAGCCAGCACCCTTCCTTGGAAGCGCTTTTGTAGGCCTAAGAACACTGGGGCTCTGGGCTTCTCTAGCCACCTCATCTTCTGCTCATCCTCTCGCGCAGTCTAAAGAGAGCTCAGGTGAGAAATTGCAAACGTCGAGCAATTGCTCAGAGATGAAAAGTGCCAGCACTGAAAGCTGTTACTAGCCAGCACCCTTCCTTGGAAGCGCTTTCACAGGCGCAGCAACACTGGGGCTTTGCGCTTCTCTAGCCACCAAACATCACGGTCATTCTCTTTCTGTCTCGTAGATACGAGTTGAGAAATTGCAAACGTCGAGCAATTGCTCAGAGATGAAAAGTGCCAGCACTGAAAGCTGTTGCTAGCCAGCAGCCTTCCTTGGAAGCGCTTTCACAGGCGCAGCAACACTGAGGCTTTGCGCTTCTCTACCCACCAAACATCACGGTCACTATCTCTCCGTCTCGTAGAAACGAGCTGAGAAATTGCAAACGTCGAGCAATTGCTCAGAGATGAAAAGTGCCAGCACTGAAAGCTGTTGCTAGCCAGCACCCTTCCTTGGAAGCGCTTTTGTAGCCCTAAGAACACTGGGGCTCTGGGCTTCTCTAGCCACCTAACCTTCTGCTCATCCTCTCGCGCAGTCTAAAGAGAGCTCAGGTGAGAAATTGCAAAAGTCGAGCAATTGCTCAGAGATGAAAAGTGCCAGCACTGAAAGCTGTTGCTAGCCAGCACCCTTCCTTGGAAGCGCTTTTGTAGCCCTAAGAACACTGGGGCTCTGGGCTTCTCTAGTAACTAAATATCACGGTCATTCTGTTTCCGTCTCGTAGACACGAGCCGAGAAATTGCAAACGTCGAGCAATTGCTCAGAGATGAAAAGTGCCAGCGCTGAAAGCTGTTGCTAGCCAGCACCCTTCCTTGGAAGCGCTCTTGTAGCCCTAAGAACAGTGGGGCTCTGGGCTTCTCTAGCCACCTACTCTTCTGCTCATCCTCTCGCGCAGTCTAAAGAGAGCTCAGGTGAGAAATTGCAAACATCGAGCAATTGCTCAGAGATGAAAAGTGGCAGCACTGAAAGCTGTTGCTAGCCAGCACCCTTCCTTGGAAGCGCTTTTGTAGGCCTAAGAACACTGGGGCTCTGGGCTTCTCTAGCCACCTAATATTCTGCTCATCCTCTCGCGCACTCTAAAGAGAGCTCAGGTGAGAAATTGCAAATGTCCAGCAATTGCTCAGAGATGAAAAGTGCCAGCACTGAAAGCTGTTGGTAGCCAGCACCCTTCCTTGGAAGCGCTTTCACAGGCGCAGCAACACTGTGGCTTTGCGCTTCTCTACCCACCAAACGTCACGGTCACTATCTCTCCGTCTCGTAGACACGAGCTGAGAAATTGCAAACGTCGAGCAATTGCTCAGAGACGAAAAGTGCCAGCACTGAAAGCTCTTGCTAGCCAGCACCCTTCCTTGGAAGCGCTTTCACAGGCGCAGCAACACTGGGGCTTTGCGCTACTCTACCCACCAAACATCACGGTCCTTCTCTTTGAGTATCGTAGGCAAGAGCTGAGAAATTGCAAACATCGAGCAATTGCTCAGAGATGAGAAGTGCCAGCACTGAAAGCTCTTGCTAGCCAGCACCCTTCCTTGGAAGCGCTTTCACAGGCGCAGCAACACTGGGGCTTTGCGCTTCTCTACCCACCAAACGTGACAGTCTTTCTGTCTCGTAGACACAAGCTGAGAAATTGCAAACGTCGAGCAATTGCTCAGAGATGAAAAGTGCCAGCACTGAAAGCTGTTGCTAGCCAGCACCCTTCCTTGGAAGCGCTTTTGTAGCCCTAAGAACACTGGGGCTCTGGGCTACTCTAGCCACCTAATCTTCTGCTCATCTTCTCGCGCAGTCTAAAGAGAGCTCAGGTGAGAAATTGCAAACATCCAGCAATTGCTCAGAGATGAAAAGTGCCAGCACTGAAAGCTGTTGCTAGCCAGCACCCTTCCTTGGAAGCGCTTTTGTAGCCCTAAGAACACTGGGGCTCTGGGCTTCTCTAGCCACCTAATCTTCTGCTCATCCTCTCGCGCAGTCTAAAGAGAGCTCAGGTGTGAAATTGCAAACGTCCAGCAATTGCTCAGAGATGAAAAGTGCCAGCACTGAAAGCTCTTGCTAGCCAGCACCCTTCCTTGGAAGCGCTTTCACAGGCGCAGCAACACTGGGGCTTTGCGCTACTCTACCCACCAAACATCACGGTCCTTCTCTTTCAGTATCGTAGACAAGAGCTGAGAAATTGCAAACGTCGAGCAATTGCTCAGAGATGAAAAGTGCCAGCACTGAAAGCTGTTGCTAGCCAGCACCCTTCCTTGGAAGCGCTTTCACAGGCGCAGCAACACTGGGGCTTTGCGCTTCTCTACCCACCAAACGTGACAGGCTTTCTGTCTCGTAGACACGAGCTGAGAAATTGCAAATGTCCAGCAATTGCTCAGAGATGAAAAGTGCCAGCACTGAAAGCTGTTGCTAGCCAGCACCCTTCCTTGGAAGCGCTTTTGTAGCCCTAAGAACAGTGGGGCTCTGGGCTTCTCTAGCCACCTAATCTTCTGCTCATCCTCTCGCGCAGTCTAAAGAGAGCTCAGGTGAGAAATTGCAAACGTCGAGCAATTGCTCAGAGATGAAAAGTGCCAGCATTGAAAGCTGTTGCTAGCCAGCACCCTTCCTTGGAAGCACTTTTGTAGCCCTAAGAACAGTGGGGCTCTGGGCTTCTCTAGTAACTAGATATCACGGTCCTTCTCTTTCAGTCTCGTAGACACTAGCCGAGAAATTGCAAACGTCGACCAATTGCTCAGAGATGAAAAGTGCCAGCGCTGAAAGCTGTTGCTAGCCAGCACCCTTCCTTGGAAGCGCTTTTGTAGCCCTAAGAACACTGGAGCTCTGGGCTTCTCTAGCCACCTAATCTTCTGCTCATCCTCTCGCGCAGTCTAAAGAGAGCTCAGGTGAGAAATTGCAAACGTCGAGCAATTGCTCAGAGATGAAAAGTGCCAGCACTGAAAGCTGTTGCTAGCCAGCACCCTTCCTTGGAAGCGCTTTCACAGGCGCAGCAACACTGGGGCTTTGCGCTTCTCTACCCACCAAACGTCACGGTCCTTCTCTTTCCGTCTCGTAGACACGAGCTGAGAAATTGCAAACGTCGAGCAATTGCTCAGAGATGAAAAGTGCCAGCACTGAAAGCTGTTGCTAGCCAGCACCCTTCCTTGGAAGCGCTTTTGTAGGCCTAAGAACACTGGGGCTCTGGGCTTCTCTAGCCACCTAATCTACTGCTCATCCTCTCGCGCACTCTAAAGAGAGCTCAGGTGTGAAATTGCAAACGCCGAGCAATTGCTCAGAGATGAAAAGTGCCAGCACTGAAAGCTGTTGCTAGCCAGCAGCCTTCCTTGGAAGCGCTTTTGTAGCCCTAAGAACACTGGGGCTCTGGGCGTCTCTAGCCACCTAATCTTCTGCTCATCCTCTCGCGCAGTCTAAAGAGAGCTCAGGTGAGAAATTGCAAACGTCCAGCAATTGCTCAGAGATGAAAAGTGCCAGCACTGAAAGCTGTTGCTAGCCAGCACCCTTCCTTGGAAGCACTTTTGTAGGCCTAAGAACAGTGGGGCTCTGGGCTTCTCTAGCCACCAAACATCACGGTCCTTCTCTTTCCGTCTCGTAGACACGAGCTGAGAAATTGCAAACGTCGAGCAATTGCTCAGAGATGAAAAGTGCCAGCACTGAAAGCTGTTGCTAGCCAGCACCCTTCCTTGGAAGCGCTCTTGTAGCCCTAAGAACAGTGGGGCTCTGGGCTTCTCTAGCCACCTCATCTTCTGCTCATCCTCTCGCGCAGTCTAAAGAGAGCTCAGGTGAGAAATTGCAAATGTCCAGCAATTGCTCAGAGATGAAAAGTGCCAGCACTGAAAGCTCTTGCTAGCCAGCACCCTTCCTTGGAAGCGCTTTTGTAGCCCTAAGAACACTGGGGCTTTGCGCTTCTCTAGCCACCTAACCTTCTGCTCATTCTCTCGCGCAGTCTAAAGAGAGCTCAGGTGAGAAATTGCAAACGTCGAGCAATTGCTCAGAGATGAAAAGTGCCAGCACTGAAAGCTGTTGCTAGCCAGCACCCTTCCTTGGAAACGCTCTTGCAGCCCTAAGAACACTGGGGCTCTGGGCTTCTCTAGCCACCTAATATTCTGCTCATCCTCTCGCGCACTCTAAAGAGAGCTCAGGTGAGAAATTGCAAACGTCGAGCAATTGCTCAGAGATGAAAAGTGCCAGCCTTGAAAGCTGTTGCTAGCCAGCACCCTTCCTTGGAAGCGCTTTTGTAGCCCTAAGAACACTGGGGCTCTGGGCTTCTCTAGTAACTAAATATCACGGTCATTCTCTTTCCGTCTCGTAGATACGAGCCGAGAAATTGCAAACGTCGAGCAATTGCTCAGAGATGAAAAGTGCCAGCACTGAAAGCTGTTGCTAGCCAGCACCCTTCCTTGGAAGCGCTTTTGTAGCCCTAAGAACACGGGGGCTTTGCGCTTCTCTAGCCACCTAATATTCTGCTCATCCTCTCGCGCAGTCTAAAGAGAGCTCAGGTGAGAAATTGCAAACGTCGAGCAATTGCTCAGAGATGAAAAGTGCCAGCACTGAAAGCTGTTGCCAGCCAGCACCCTTCCTTGGAAGCGCTTTCACAGACGCAGCAACACTGGGGCTTTGCGCTTCTCTAGCCACCAAACGTCACGGTCCTTCTCTTTCCGTCTCGTAGACACGAGCTGAGAAATTGCAAACGTCGAGCAATTGCTCAGAGATGAAAAGTGCCAGCACTGAAAGCTGTTGCTAGCCAGCACCCTTCCTTACAAGTGCTTTTGTAGCCCTAAGAACAGTGGGGCTCTGGGCTACTCTAGCCACCTAATCTTCTGCTCATCCTCTCGCGTAGTCTAAAGAGAGCTGAGGTGGGAAATTGCAAACGTCGAGCAATTGCTCAGAGATGAAAAGTGCCAGCACTGAAAGCTCTTGCTAGCCAGCACCCTTCCTTGGAAGCGCTTTCACAGGCACAGCAACACTGGGGCTTTGCGCTTCTCTAGCCACCAAACATCACGGTCCTTCTCTTTCCGTCTCGTAGACACGAGCTGAGAAATTGCAAACGTCGAGCAATTGCTCAGAGATGAAAAGTGCCAGCGCTGAAAGCTGTTGCTAGCCAGCACCCTTCCTTGGAAGCGCTTTTGTAGCCCTAAGAACAGTGGGGCTCTGGGCTTCTCTAGCCACCTAATCTTCTGCTCATCCTCTCGCGCAGTCTAAAGAGAGCTCAGGTGAGAAATTGCAAACGTCGAGCAATTGCTCAGAGATGAAAAGTGCCAGCACTGAAAGCTGTTGCTAGCCAGCACCCTTCCTTGGAAGCGCTCTTGTAGCCCTAAGAACAGTGGGGCTCTGGGCTTCTCTAGCCACCTCATCTTCTGCTCATCCTCTCGCGCAGTCTAAAGAGAGCTCAGGTGAGAAATTGCAAACGTCGAGCAATTGCTCAGAGATGAAAAGCGCCAGCACTGAAAGCTGTTGCTAGCCAGCACCCTTCCTTGGAAGCGCTTTTGTAGCCCTAAGAACACTGTGGCTCTGGGCTTCTCTAGCCACCTAATCTTCTGCTCATCCTCTCGCGCAGTCTAAAGAGAGCTCAGGTGAGAAATTGCAAACGTCGAGCAATTGCTCAGAGATGAAAAGTGCCAGCACTGAAAGCTGTTACTAGCCAGCACCCTTCCTTGGAAGCGCTTTCACAGGCGCAGCAACACTGGGGCTTTGCGCTTCTCTAGCCACCAAACATCACGGTCATTCTCTTTCTGTCTCGTAGATACGAGTTGAGAAATTGCAAACGTCGAGCAATTGCTCAGAGATGAAAAGTGCCAGCACTGAAAGCTGTTGCTAGCCAGCACCCTTCCTTGGAAGCGCTTTCACAGGCGCAGCAACACTGAGGCTTTGCGCTTCTCTACCCACCAAACATCACGGTCACTATCTCTCCGTCTCGTAGACAAGAGCTGAGAAATTGCAAACGTCGAGCAATTGCTCAGAGATGAAAAGTGCCAGCACTGAAAGCTGTTGCTAGCCAGCACCCTTCCTTGGAAACGCTCTTGCAGCCCTAAGAACACTGGGGCTCTGGGCTTCTCTAGCCACCTAATATTCTGCTCATCCTCTCGCGCACTCTAAAGAGAGCTCAGGTGAGAAATTGCAAACGTCGAGCAATTGCTCAGAGATGAAAAGTGCCAGCCTTGAAAGCTGTTGCTAGCCAGCACCCTTCCTTGGAAGCGCTTTTGTAGCCCTAAGAACACTGGGGCTCTGGGCTTCTCTAGTAACTAAATATCACGGTCATTCTCTTTCCGTCTCGTAGATACGAGCCGAGAAATTGCAAACGTCGAGCAATTGCTCAGAGATGAAAAGTGCCAGCACTGAAAGCTGTTGCTAGCCAGCACCCTTCCTTGGAAGCGCTTTTGTAGCCCTAAGAACACGGGGGCTTTGCGCTTCTCTAGCCACCTAATATTCTGCTCATCCTCTCGCGCAGTCTAAAGAGAGCTCAGGTGAGAAATTGCAAACGTCGAGCAATTGCTCAGAGATGAAAAGTGCCAGCACTGAAAGCTGTTGCCAGCCAGCACCCTTCCTTGGAAGCGCTTTCACAGACGCAGCAACACTGGGGCTTTGCGCTTCTCTAGCCACCAAACGTCACGGTCCTTCTCTTTCCGTCTCGTAGACACGAGCTGAGAAATTGCAAACGTCGAGCAATTGCTCAGAGATGAAAAGTGCCAGCACTGAAAGCTGTTGCTAGCCAGCACCCTTCCTTACAAGTGCTTTTGTAGCCCTAAGAACAGTGGGGCTCTGGGCTACTCTAGCCACCTAATCTTCTGCTCATCCTCTCGCGTAGTCTAAAGAGAGCTGAGGTGGGAAATTGCAAACGTCGAGCAATTGCTCAGAGATGAAAAGTGCCAGCACTGAAAGCTCTTGCTAGCCAGCACCCTTCCTTGGAAGCGCTTTCACAGGCACAGCAACACTGGGGCTTTGCGCTTCTCTAGCCACCAAACATCACGGTCCTTCTCTTTCCGTCTCGTAGACACGAGCTGAGAAATTGCAAACGTCGAGCAATTGCTCAGAGATGAAAAGTGCCAGCGCTGAAAGCTGTTGCTAGCCAGCACCCTTCCTTGGAAGCGCTTTTGTAGCCCTAAGAACAGTGGGGCTCTGGGCTTCTCTAGCCACCTAATCTTCTGCTCATCCTCTCGCGCAGTCTAAAGAGAGCTCAGGTGAGAAATTGCAAACGTCGAGCAATTGCTCAGAGATGAAAAGTGCCAGCACTGAAAGCTGTTGCTAGCCAGCACCCTTCCTTGGAAGCGCTCTTGTAGCCCTAAGAACAGTGGGGCTCTGGGCTTCTCTAGCCACCTCATCTTCTGCTCATCCTCTCGCGCAGTCTAAAGAGAGCTCAGGTGAGAAATTGCAAACGTCGAGCAATTGCTCAGAGATGAAAAGCGCCAGCACTGAAAGCTGTTGCTAGCCAGCACCCTTCCTTGGAAGCGCTTTTGTAGCCCTAAGAACACTGTGGCTCTGGGCTTCTCTAGCCACCTAATCTTCTGCTCATCCTCTCGCGCAGTCTAAAGAGAGCTCAGGTGAGAAATTGCAAACGTCGAGCAATTGCTCAGAGATGAAAAGTGCCAGCACTGAAAGCTGTTACTAGCCAGCACCCTTCCTTGGAAGCGCTTTCACAGGCGCAGCAACACTGGGGCTTTGCGCTTCTCTAGCCACCAAACATCACGGTCATTCTCTTTCTGTCTCGTAGATACGAGTTGAGAAATTGCAAACGTCGAGCAATTGCTCAGAGATGAAAAGTGCCAGCACTGAAAGCTGTTGCTAGCCAGCACCCTTCCTTGGAAGCGCTTTCACAGGCGCAGCAACACTGAGGCTTTGCGCTTCTCTACCCACCAAACATCACGGTCACTATCTCTCCGTCTCGTAGACAAGAGCTGAGAAATTGCAAACGTCGAGCAATTGCTCAGAGATGAAAAGTGCCAGCACTGAAAGCTGTTGCTAGCCATCACCCTTCCTTGGAAGCGCTTTTGTAGCCCTAAGAACACTGGGGCTCTGGGCTTCTCTAGCCACCTACTCTTCTGCTCATCCTCTCGCGCAGTCTAAAGAGAGCTCAGGTGAGAAATTGCAAACATCGAGCAATTGCTCAGAGATGAAAAGTGCCAGCACTGAAAGCTCTTGCTAGCCAGCACCCTTCCTTGGAAGCGCTTTTGTAGCCCTAAGAACACTGCGGCTCTGGGCTTCTCTAGCCACCTAATATTCTGCTCATCCTCTCGCGCAGTCTAAAGAGAGCTCAGGTGAGAAATTGCAAACGTCGAGCAATTGCTCAGAGATGAAAAGTGCCAGCACTGAAAGCTGTTGCCAGCCAGCACCCTTCCTTGGAAGCGCTTTCACAGGTGCAGCAACACTGGGGCTTTGCGCTTCTCTAGCCACCAAACGTCACGGTCCTTCTCTTTCCGTCTCGTAGACACGAGCTGAGAAATTGCAAACGTCGAGCAATTGCTCAGAGATGAAAAGTGCCAGCACTGAAAGCTGTTGCTAGCCAGCACCCTTCCTTGGAAGCGCTTTTGTAGCCCTAAGAACAGTGGGGCTCTGGGCTACTCTAGCCACCTAATCTTCTGCTCATCCTCTCGCGTAGTCTAAAGAGAGCTGAGGTGGGAAATTGCAAACGTCCAGCAATTGCTCAGAGATGAAAAGTGCCAGCACTGAAAGCTCTTGCTAGCCAGCACCCTTCCTTGGAAGCGCTTTCACAGGCACAGCAACACTGGGGCTTTGCGCTTCTCTAGCCACCAAACATCACGGTCCTTCTCTTTCCGTCTCGTAGATACGAGCTGAGAAATTGCAAACTTCGAGCAATTGCTCAGAGATGAAAAGTGCCAGCGCTGAAAGCTGTTGCTAGCCAGCACCCTTCCTTGGAAGCGCTTTTGTAGCCCTAAGAACACTGGGGCTCTGGGCTTCTCTAGCCACCTAATCTTCTGCTCATCCTCTCGCGCAGTCTAAAGAGAGCTCAGGTGAGAATTTGCAAACGTCGAGCAATTGCTCAGAGATGAAAAGTGCCAGCACTGAAAGCTGTTGCTAGCCAGCACCCTTCCTTGGAAGCGCTTTCACAGGCGCAGCAACACTGGGGCTTTGCGCTTCTCTAGCCACCTAACCTTCTGCTCATCCTCTCGCGCAGTCTAAAGAAAGCTCAGGGGAGAAATTGCAAACGTTGAGCAATTGCTCAGAGATGAAAAGTGCCAGCACTGAAAGCTCTTGCTAGCCAGCACCCTTCCTTGGAAGCGCTTTTGTAGGCCTAAGAACACTGGGGCTCTGGGCTTCTCTAGCCACCTCATCTTCTGCTCATCCTCTCGTGCAGTCTAAAGAGAGATCAGGTGAGAAATTGCAAACGTCGAGCAATTGCTCAGAGATGAAAAGTGCCAGCACTGAAAGCTGTTACTAGCCAGCACCCTTCCTTGGAAGCGCTTTCACAGGCGCAGCAACACTGGGGCTTTGCGCTTCTCTAGCCACCAAACATCACGGTCATTCTCTTTCTGTCTCGTAGATACGAGTTGAGAAATTGCAAACGTCGAGCAATTGCTCAGAGATGAAAAGTGCCAGCACTGAAAGCTGTTGCTAGCCAGCAGCCTTCCTTGGAAGCGCTTTCACAGGCGCAGCAACACTGGGGCTTTGCGCTTCTCTACCCACCAAACATCACGGTCACTATCTCTCCGTCTCGTAGAAACGAGCTGAGAAATTGCAAACGTCGAGCAATTGCTCAGAGATGAAAAGTGCCAGCACTGAAAGCTGTTGCTAGCCAGCACCCTTCCTTGGAAGCGCTTTTGTAGCCCTAAGAACGCTGGGGCTCTGGGCTTCTCTAGCCACCTAACCTTCTGCTCATCCTCTCGCGCAGTGTAAAGAGAGCTCAGGTGAGAAATTGCAAAAGTCGAGCAATTGCTCAGAGATGAAAAGTGCCAGCACTGAAAGCTGTTGCTAGCCAGCACCCTTCCTTGGAAGCGCTTTTGTAGCCCTAAGAACACTGGGGCTCTGGGCTTCTCTAGCCACCTAATCTTCTGCTCATCCTCTCGCGCAGTCTAAAGAGAGCTCAGGTGTGAAATTGGAAACGTCCAGCAATTGCTCAGAGATGAAAAGTGCCAGCACTGAAAGCTGTTGCTAGCCAGCACCCTTCCTTGGAAGCGCTTTCACAGGCGCAGCAAGACTGGGGCTTTGCGCTACTCTACCCACCAAACGTCACGGTCCTTCTCTTTCCTTCTCGTAGACAAGAGCTGAGAAATTGCAAACGTCGAGCAATTGCTCAGAGATGAAAAGTGCCAGCACTGAAAGCTGTTGCTAGCCAGCACCCTTCCTTGGAAGCGCTTTCACAGGCACAGCAACACTGGGGCTTTGCGCTTCTCTACCCACCAAACGTGACAGTCTTTCTGTCTCGTAGACACGAGCTGAGAAATTGCAAACGTCGAGCAATTGCTCAGAGATGAAAAGTGCCAGCACTGAAAGCTCTTGCTAGCCAGCACCCTTCCTTGGAAGCGCTTTTGTAGGCCTAAGAACACTGGGGCTCTGGGCTTCTCTAGCCACCAAACATCACAGTCATTCTCTTTCCGTCTCGTAGACACGAGCCGAGAAATTGCAAACGTCGAGCAATTGCTCAGAGATGAAAAGTGCCAGCACTGAAAGCTGTTGCTAGCCAGCACCCTTCCTTGGAAGCGCTTTTGTAGGCCTAAGAACACTGGGGCTCTGGGCTTCTCTAGCCACCTCATCTTCTGCTCATCCTCTCGCGCAGTCTAAAGAGAGCTCAGGTGAGAAATTGCAAACGTCGAGCAATTGCTCAGAGATGAAAAGTGCCAGCACTGAAAGCTGTTACTAGCCAGCACCCTTCCTTGGAAGCGCTTTCACAGGCGCAGCAACACTGGGGCTTTGCGCTTCTCTAGCCACCAAACATCACGGTCATTCTCTTTCTGTCTCGTAGATACGAGTTGAGAAATTGCAAACGTCGAGCAATTGCTCAGAGATGAAAAGTGCCAGCACTGAAAGCTGTTGCTAGCCAGCACCCTTCCTTGGAAGTGCTTTCACAGGCGCAGCAACACTGGGGCTTTGCGCTTCTCTACCCACCAAACATCACGGTCACTATCTCTCCGTCTCGTAGACAAGAGCTGAGAAATTGCAAACGTCGAGCAATTGCTCAGAGATGAAAAGTGCCAGCACTGAAAGCTCTTGCTAGCCAGCACCCTTCCTTGGAAGCGCTTTTGTAGGCCTAAGAACACTGGGGCTCTGGGCTTCTCTAGCCACCTAATCTTCTGCTCATCCTCTCGCGCAGTCTAAAGAGAGCTCAGGTGAGAAATTGCAAACATCGAGCAATTGCTCAGAGATGAAAAGTGCCAGCACTGAAAGCTCTTGCTAGCCAGCACCCTTCCTTGGAAGCGCTTTTGTAGGCCTAAGAACACTGGGGCTCTGGGCTTCTCTAGCCACCTACTCTTCTGCTCATCCTCTCGCGCAGTCTAAAGAGAGCTCAGGTGAGATATTGCAAACGTCGAGCAATTGCTCAGAGATGAAAAGTGCCAGCACTGAAAGCTCTTGCTAGCCAGCACCCTTCCTTGGAAGCGCTTTTGTAGGCCTAAGAACACTGGGGCTCTGGGCTTCTCTAGCCACCAAACATCACAGTCATTCTCTTTCCGTCTCGTAGACACGATCTGAGAAATTGCAAACGTCGAGCAATTGCTCAGAGATGAAAAGTGCCAGCACTGAAAGCTGTTGCTAGCCAGCACCCTTCCTTGGAAGTGCTTTTGTAGCCCTAAGAACACTGTGGCTCTGGGCTTCTCTAGCCACCTAATCTTCTGCTCATCCTCTCGCGCAGTCTAAAGAGAGCTCAGGTGAGAAATTGCAAACGTCGAGCAATTGCTCAGAGATGAAAAGTGCCAGCACTGAAAGCTGTTACTAGCCAGCACCCTTCCTTGGAAGCGCTTTCACAGGCGCAGCAACACTGGGGCTTTGCGCTTCTCTAGCCACCAAACATCACGGTCATTCTCTTTCTGTCTCGTAGATACGAGTTGAGAAATTGCAAACGTCGAGCAATTGCTCAGAGATGAAAAGTGCCAGCACTGAAAGCTGTTGCTAGCCAGCACCCTTCCTTGGAAGCGCTTTCACAGGCGCAGCAACACTGAGGCTTTGCGCTTCTCTACCCACCAAACATCACGGTCACTATCTCTCCGTCTCGTAGACAAGAGCTGAGAAATTGCAAACGTCGAGCAATTGCTCAGAGATGAAAAGTGCCAGCACTGAAAGCTGTTGCTAGCCATCACCCTTCCTTGGAAGCGCTTTTGTAGCCCTAAGAACACTGGGGCTCTGGGCTTCTCTAGCCACCTACTCTTCTGCTCATCCTCTCGCGCAGTCTAAAGAGAGCTCAGGTGAGAAATTGCAAACATCGAGCAATTGCTCAGAGATGAAAAGTGCCAGCACTGAAAGCTGTTGCTAGCCAGCACCCTTCCTTGGAAGCGCTTTTGTAGCCCTAAGAACACTGGGGCTCTGGGCTTCTCTAGCCACCTCATCTTCTGCTCATCCTCTCGCGCAGTCTAAAGAGAGCTCAGGTGTGAAATTGCAAACGTCCAGCAATTGCTCAGAGATGAAAAGTGCCAGCACTGAAAGCTGTTGCTAGCCAGCAGCCTTCCTTGGAAGCGCTTTCACAGGCGCAGCAACACTGGGGCTTTGCGCTACTCTACCCACCAAACGTGACAGTCTTTCTGTCTCGTAGACACGAGCTGAGAAATTGCAAACGTCGAGCAATTGCTCAGAGATGAAAAGTGCCAGCACTGAAAGCTCTTGCTAGCCAGCACCCTTCCTTGGAAGCGCTTTTGTAGGCCTAAGAACACTGGGGCTCTGGGCTTCTCTAGCCACCTAATCTTCTGCTCATCCTCTCGCGCAGTCTAAAGAGAGCTCAGGTGAGAAATTGCAAACGTCGAGCAATTGCTCAGAGATGAAAAGTGCCAGCACTGAAAGCTGTTGCTAGCCAGCACCCTTCCTTGGAAGCGCTTTTGTAGGCCTAAGAACACTGGGGCTCTGGGCTTCTCTAGCCACCAAACATCACAGTCATTCTCTTTCCGTCTCGTAGACACGAGCCGAGAAATTGCAAACGTCGAGCAATTGCTCAGAGATGAAAAGTGCCAGCACTGAAAGCTGTTGCTAGCCAGCACCCTTCCTTGGAAGCGCTCTTGTAGGCCTAAGAACACTGGGGCTCTGGCCTTCTCTAGCCACCTACTCTTCTGCTCATCCTCTCGCGCAGTCTAAAGAGAGCTCAGGTGTGAAATTGCAAACGTCCAGCAATTGCTCAGAGATGAAAAGTGCCAGCACTGAAAGCTCTTGCTAGCCAGCACCCTTCCTTGGAAGCGCTTTTGTAGGCCTAAGAACAGTGGGGCTTTGCGCTTCTCTAGCCACCTACTCTTCTGCTCATCCTCTCGCGCAGTCTAAAGAGAGCTCAGGTGAGAAATTGCAAACGTCGAGCAATTGCTCAGAGATGAAAAGTGCCAGCACTGAAAGCTGTTGCTAGCCAGCACCCTTCCTTGGAAACGCTCTTGTAGCCCTAAGAACAGTGGGGCTCTGGGCTTCTCTAGCCACCTAATATTCTGCTCATCCTCTCGCGCAGTCTAAAGAGAGCTCAGGTGAGATATTGCAAACGTCGAGCAATTGCTCAGAGATGAAAAGTGCCAGCACTGAAAGCTGTTGCTAGCCAGCACCCTTCCTTGGAAGCGCTTTTGTAGGCCTAAGAACACTGGGGCTCTGGGCTTCTCTAGCCACCTAATCTTCTGCTCATCCTCTCGCGCAGTCTAAAGAGAGCTCAGGTGAGAAATTGCAAACGTCGAGCAATTGCTCAGAGATGAAAAGTGCCAGCACTGAAAGCTGTTGCTAGCCAGCACCCTTCCTTGGAAGCGCTTTCACAGGCGCAGCAACACTGGGGCTTTGCGCTTCTGTAGGCACCAAACGTCACGGTCACTATCTCTCTGTCTCGTAGATAAGAGCTGAGAAATTGCAAACGTCGAGCAATTGCTCAGAGATGAAAAGTGCCAGCACTGAAAGCTCTTGCTAGCCAGCACCCTTCCTTGGAAGCGCTTTTGTAGCCCTAAGAACACTGGGGCTCTGGGCTTCTCTAGCCACCTAATCTTCTGCTCATCCTCTCGCGCAGTCTAAAGAGAGCTCAGGTGTGAAATTGCAAATGTCCAGCAATTGCTCAGAGATGAAAAGTGCCAGCACTGAAAGCTCTGGCTAGCCAGCACCCTTCCTTGGAAGCGCTTTCACAGGCGCAGCAACACTGGGGCTTTGCGTTTCTCTAGCCACCAAACGTCACGGTCACTATCTCTCCGTCTCGTAGACACGAGCTGAGAAATTGCAAACGTCGAGCAATTGCTGAGAGATGAAAAGTGCCAGCATTGAAAGCTCTTGCTAGCCAGCACCCTTCCTTGGAATTGCTTTTGTAGGCCTAAGAACTCTGGGGCTCTGGGCATCTCTAGCCACCTAATTTTCTGTTCATCCTCTCGCGCAGTCTAAAGAGAGCTCAGGTGAGAAATTGCAAACGTCGAGCAATTGCTCAGAGATGAAAAGTGCCAGCACTGAAAGCTCTTGCTAGCCAGCACCCTTCCTTGGAAGCGCTTTTGTAGCCCTAAGAACACTGGGGCTCTGGGCTTCTCTAGTAAACAAATATCATGGTCATTCTCTTTCCGTCTCGTAGACATGAGCCGAGAAATTGCAAACGTCGAGCAATTGCTCAGAGATGAAAAGTGCCAGCGCTGAAAGCTGTTGCTAGCCAGCACCCTTCCTTGGAAGCGCTTTTGTAGGCCTAAGAACACTGGGGCTTTGCGCTTCTCTAGCCACCTAATCTTCTGCTCATCCTCTCACGCAGTCTAAAGAGAGATCAGGTGAGAAATTGCAAACATCCAGCAATTGCTCAGAGATGAAAAGTGCCAGCACTGAAAGCTGTTGCTAGCCAGCACCCTTCCTTGGAAGCGCTTTCACAGGCACAGCAACACTGGGGCTTTGCGCTTCTCTACCCACCAAACGTCACGGTCCTTCTCTTTCCGTCTCGTAGACACGAGCTGAGCAATTGCAAACGTCGAGCAATTGCTCAGAGATGAAAAGTGCCAGCACTGAAAGCTGTTGCTAGCCAGCACCCTTCCTTGGAAGCGCTTTTGTAGCCCTAAGAACACTGGGGCTCTGGGCATCTCTAGCCACCTAATCTTCTGCTCATCCTCTCGCGTAGTCTAAAGAGAGCTGAGGTGGGAAATTGCAAACGTCCAGCAATTGCTCAGAGATGAAAAGTGCCAGCACTGAAAGCTGTTACTAGCCAGCACCCTTCCTTGGAAGCGCTTTCACAGGCACAGCAACACTGGGGCTTTGTGCTTCTCTAGCCACAAAACATCACGGTCCTTCTCTTTCCGTCTCGTAGACACGAGCTGAGAAATTGCAAACGTCAAGCAATTGCTCAGAGATGAACAGTGCCAGCGCTGAAAGCTGTTGGTAGCCAGCACCCTTCCTTGGAAGCGCTTTTGTAGCCCTAAGAACACTGGAGCTCTGGGCTTCTCTAGCCACCTAATCTTCTGCTCATCCTCTCGCGCAGTCTAAAGAGAGCTCAGGTGAGAAATTGCAAACGTCGAGCAATTGCTCAGAGATGAAAAGTGCCAGCACTGAAAGCTGTTGCTAGCCAGCACCCTTCCTTGGAAGCGCTTTCACAGGCGCAGCAACACTGGGGCTTTGCGCTTCTCTAGCCACCAAACGTCACGGTCATTCTCTTTCCGTCTCGTAGACACGAGCTGAGAAATTGCAAACGTCGAGCAATTGCTCAGAGATGAAAAGTGCCAGCACTGAAAGCTGTTGCTAGCCAGCACCCTTCCTTGGAAGCGCTTTTGTAGCCCTAAGAACACTGGGGCTTTGCGCTTCTCTAGCCACCTAACCTTCTGCTCATCCTCTCGCGCAGTCTAAAGAGAGCTCAGGGGAGAAATTGCAAACGTCGAGCAATTGCTCAGAGAGGAAAAGTGCCAGCACTGAAAGCTGTTACTAGCCAGCACCCTTCCTTGGAAGCGCTTTCACAGGCGCAGCAACACTGGGGCTTTGCGCTTCTCTAGCCACCAAACATCACGGTCATTCTCTTTCTGTCTCGTAGATACGAGTTGAGAAATTGCAAACGTCGAGCAATTGCTCAGAGATGAAAAGTGCCAGCACTGAAAGCTGTTGCTAGCCAGCACCCTTCCTTGGAAGCGCTTTCACAGGCGCTGCAACACTGGGGCTTTGCGCTTCTCTACCCACCAAACATCACGGTCACTATCTCTCCGTCTCGTAGAAACGAGCTGAGAAATTGCAAACGTCGAGCAATTGCTCAGAGATGAAAAGTGCCAGCACTGAAAGCTGTTGCTATCCAGCACCCTTCCTTGGAAGCGCTTTTGTAGCCCTAAGAACAGTGGGGCTCTGGGCTTCTCTAGCCACCTACTCTTCTGCTCATCCTCTCGCGCAGTCTAAAGAGAGCTCAGGTGAGAAATTGCAAACATCGAGCAATTGCTCAGAGATGAAAAGTGCCAGCACTGAAAGCTGTTGCTAGCCAGCACCCTTCCTTGGAAGCGCTTTTGTAGCCCTAAGAACAGTGGGGCTCTGGGCTTCTCTAGCCACCTAATCTTCTGCTCATCCTCTCGCGCAGTCTAAAGAGAGCTCAGGTGTGAAATTGGAAACGTCCAGCAATTGCTCAGAGATGAAAAGTGCCAGCACTGAAAGCTGTTGCTAGCCAGCACCCTTCCTTGGAAGCGCTTTCACAGGCGCAGCAACACTGGGGCTTTGCGCTTCTCTACCCACCAAACGTGACAGTCTTTCTGTCTCGTAGACACGAGCTGAGAAATTGCAAACGTCGAGCAATTGCTCAGAGATGAAAAGTGCCAGCACTGAAAGCTGTTGCTAGCCAGCCCCCTTCCTTGGAAGCGCTTTCACAGGCACAGCAACACTGGGGCTTTGCGCTTCTCTACCCACCAAACGTGACAGTCTTTCTGTCTCGTAGACACGAGCTGAGAAATTGCAAACGTCGAGCAATTGCTCAGAGATGAAAAGTGCCAGCACTGAAAGCTGTTGCTAGCCAGCACCCTTCCTTGGAAGCGCTTTTGTAGCCCTAAGAACACTGGGGCTCTGGGCTTCTCTAGCCACCTACTCTTCTGCTCATCCTCTCGCGCAGTCTAAAGAGAGCTCAGGTGAGAAATTGCAAACGTCGAGCAATTGCTCAGAGATGAAAAGTGCCAGCACTGAAAGCTGTTGCTAGCCAGCACCCTTCCTTGGAAGCGCTTTTGTAGCCCTAAGAACACTGGGGCTCTGGCCTTCTCTAGCCACCAAACATGACAGTCATTCTCTTTCCGTCTCGTAGACACGAGCCGAGAAATTGCAAACGTCGAGCAATTGCTCAGAGATGAAAAGTGCCAGCACTGAAAGCTGTTGCTAGCCAGCACCCTTCCTTGGAAGCGCTTTTGTAGGCCTAAGAACCCTGGGGCTCTGGGCTTCTCTAGCCACCTACTCTTCTGCTCATCCTCTCGCGCAGTCTAAAGAGAGCTCAGGTGAGAAATTGCAAACGTCGAGCAATTGCTCAGAGATGAAAAGTGCCAGCACTGAAAGCTGTTACTAGCCAGCACCCTTCCTTGGAAGCGCTTTCACAGGCGCAGCAACACTGGGGCTTTGCGCTTCTCTAGCCACCAAACATCACGGTCATTCTCTTTCTGTCTCGTAGATACGAGTTGAGAAATTGCAAACGTCGAGCAATTGCTCAGAGATGAAAAGTGCCAGCACTGAAAGCTCTTGCTAGCCAGCACCCTTCCTTGGAAGCGCTTTCACAGGCGCAGCAACACTGGGGCTTTGCGCTTCTCTACCCACCAAACATCACGGTCACTATCTCTCCGTCTCGTAGACAAGAGCTGAGAAATTGCAAACGTCGAGCAATTGCTCAGAGATGAAAAGTGCCAGCACTGAAAGCTGTTGCTAGCCAGCACCCTTCCTTGGAAGTGCTTTTGTAGCCCTAAGAACACTGGGGCTCTGGGCTTCTCTAGCCACCTACTCTTCTGCTCATCCTCTCGCGCAGTCTAAAGAGAGCTCAGGTGAGAAGTTGCAAACATCGAGCAATTGCTCAGAGATGAAAAGTGCCAGCACTGAAAGCTGTTGCTAGCCAGCACCCTTCCTTGGAAGCGCTTTTGTAGCCCTAAGAACACTGGGGCTCTGGGCTTCTCTAGCCACCTACTCTTCTGCTCGTCCTCTCGCGCAGTCTAAAGAGAGCTCAGGTGAGAAATTGCAAACGTCGAGCAATTGCTCAGAGATGAAAAGTGCCAGCACTGAAAGCTGTTGCTAGCCAGCACCCTTCCTTGGAAGCGCTTTCACAGGCGCAGCAACACTGGGGCTTTGCGCTACTCTACCCACCAAACATCACGGTCCTTCTCTTTCCTTCTCGTAGACAAGAGCTGAGAAATTGCAAACGTCGAGCAATTGCTCAGAGATGAAAAGTGCCAGCACTGAAAGCTGTTGCTAGCCAGCACCCTTCCTTGGAAGCGCTTTCACAGGCACAGCAACACTGGGGCTTTGCGCTTCTCTACCCACCAAACGTGACAGTCTTTCCGTCTCGTAGACACGAGCTGAGAAATTGCAAACGTCGAGCAATTGCTCAGAGATGAAAAGTGCCAGCACTGAAAGCTGTTGCTAGCCAGCACCCTTCCTTGGAAGCGCTTTTGTAGGCCTAAGAACACTGGGGCTCTGGGCTTCTCTAGCCACCTACTCTTCTGCTCATCCTCTCGCGCAGTCTAAAGAGAGCTCAGGTGAGAAATTGCAAACGTCGAGCAATTGCTCAGAGATGAAAAGTGCCAGCACTGAAAGCTGTTGCTAGCCAGCACCCTTCCTTGGAAGCGCTTTTGTAGGCCTAAGAACACTGGGGCTCTGGGCTTCTCTAGCCACCAAACATGACAGTCATTCTCTTTCCGTCTCGTAGACACGAGCCGAGAAATTGCAAACGTCGAGCAATTGCTCAGAGATGAAAAGTGCCAGCACTGAAAGCTGTTGCTAGCCAGCACCCTTCCTTGGAAGCGCTTTTGTAGGCCTAAGAACCCTGGGGCTCTGGGCTTCTCTAGCCACCTACTCTTCTGCTCATCCTCTCGCGCAGTCTAAAGAGAGCTCAGGTGAGAAATTGCAAACGTCGAGCAATTGCTCAGAGATGAAAAGTGCCAGCACTGAAAGCTGTTACTAGCCAGCACCCTTCCTTGGAAGCGCTTTCACAGGCGCAGCAACACTGGGGCTTTGCGCTTCTCTAGCCACCAAACATCACGGTCATTCTCTTTCTGTCTCGTAGATACGAGTTGAGAAACTGCAAACGTCGAGCAATTGCTCAGAGATGAAAAGTGCCAGCACTGAAAGCTCTTGCTAGCCAGCACCCTTCCTTGGAAGCGCTTTCACAGGCGCAGCAACACTGGGGCTTTGCGCTTCTCTACCCACCAAACATCACGGTCACTATCTCTCCGTCTCGTAGACAAGAGCTGAGAAATTGCAAACGTCGAGCAATTGCTCAGAGATGAAAAGTGCCAGCACTGAAAGCTCTTGCTAGCCAGCACCCTTCCTTGGAAGTGCTTTTGTAGCCCTAAGAACACTGGGGCTCTGGGCTTCTCTAGCCACCTACTCTTCTGCTCATCCTCTCGCGCAGTCTAAAGAGAGCTCAGGTGAGAAGTTGCAAACGTCGAGCAATTGCTCAGAGATGAAAAGTGCCAGCACTGAAAGCTGTTGCTAGCCAGCACCCTTCCTTGGAAGCGCTTTTGTAGCCCTAAGAACACTGGGGCTCTGGGCTTCTCTAGCCACCTACTCTTCTGCTCATCCTCTCGCGCAGTCTAAAGAGAGCTCAGGTGTGAAATTGCAAACGTCGAGCAATTCCTCAGAGATGAAAAGTGCCAGCACTGAAAGCTGTTGCTAGCCAGCACCCTTCCTTGGAAGCGCTTTCACAGGCGCAGCAACACTGGGGCTTTGCGCTACTCTACCCACCAAACATCACGGTCCTTCTCTTTCCTTCTCGTAGACAAGAGCTGAGAAATTGCAAACGTCGAGCAATTGCTCAGAGATGAAAAGTGCCAGCACTGAAAGCTCTTGCTAGCCAGCACCCTTCCTTGGAAGCGCTTTCACAGGCACAGCAACACTGGGGCTTTGCGCTTCTCTACCCACCAAACGTGACAGTCTTTCTGTCTCGTAGACACGAGCTGAGAAATTGCAAACGTCGAGCAATTGCTCAGAGATGAAAAGTGCCAGCACTGAAAGCTCTTGCTAGCCAGCACCCTTCCTTGGAAGCGCTTTTGTAGGCCTAAGAACACTGGGGCTCTGGGCTTCTCTAGCCACCAAACATCACAGTCATTCTCTTTCCGTCTCGTAGACACGAGCCGAGAAATTGCAAACGTCGAGCAATTGCTCAGAGATGAAAAGTGCCAGCACTGAAAGCTGTTGCTAGCCAGCACCCTTCCTTGGAAGCGCTCTTGTAGGCCTAAGAACACTGGGGCTCTGGGCTTCTCTAGCCACCTACTCTTCTGCTCATCCTCTCGCGCAGTCTAAAGAGAGCTCAGGTGAGAAATTGCAAACGTCGAGCAATTGCTCAGAGATGAAAAGTGCCAGCACTGAAAGCTCTTGCTAGCCAGCACCCTTCCTTGGAAGCGCTTTTGTAGCCCTAAGAACACTGGGGCTTTGCGCTTCTCTAGCCACCTACTCTTCTGCTCATCCTCTCGCGCAGTCTAAAGAGAGCTCAGGTGAGAAATTGCAAACGTCGAGCAATTGCTCAGAGATGAAAAGTGCCAGCACTGAAAGCTGTTGCTAGCCAGCACCCTTCCTTGGAAACGCTCTTGTAGCCCTAAGAACAGTGGGGCTCTGGGCTTCTCTAGCCACCTAATATTCTGCTCATCCTCTCGCGCAGTCTAAAGAGAGCTCAGGTGAGAAATTGCAAACGTCGAGCAATTGCTCAGAGATGAAAAGTGCCAGCACTGAAAGCTGTTGCTAGCCAGCACCCTTCCTTGGAAGCGCTTTTGTAGGCCTAAGAACAGTGGGGCTCTGGGCTTCTCTAGCCACCTAATCTTCTGCTCATCCTCTCGCGCAGTCTAAAGAGAGCTCAGGTGAGAAATTGCAAACGTCGAGCAATTGCTCAGAGATGAAAAGTGCCAGCACTGAAAGCTGTTGCTAGCCAGCACCCTTCCTTGGAAGCGCTTTCACAGGCGCAGCAACACTGGGGCTTTGCGCTTCTCTAGGCACCAAACGTCACGGTCACTACCTCTCCGTCTCGTAGATAAGAGCTGAGAAATTGCAAACGTCGAGCAATTGCTCAGAGATGAAAAGTGCCAGCACTGAAAGCTCTTGCTAGCCAGCACCCTTCCTTGGAAGCGCTTTTGTAGGCCTAAGAACACTGGGGCTCTGGGCTTCTCTAGCCACCTAATCTTCTGCTCATCCTCTCGCGCACTCTAAAGAGAGCTCAGGTGTGAAATTGCAAATGTCCAGCAATTGCTCAGAGATGAAAAGTGCCAGCACTGAAAGCTGTTGCTAGCCAGCACCCTTCCTTGGAAGCGCTTTCACAGGCGCAGCAACACTGGGGCTTTGCGTTTCTCTAGCCACCAAACGTCACGGTCACTATCTCTCCGTCTCGTAGACACGAGCTGAGAAATTGCAAACGTCCACAAATTGCTCAGAGATGAAAAGTCTCAGCACTGAAAGCTGTTGCTAGCCAGCACCCTTCCTTGGAAGTGCTTTTGTAGGCCTAAGAACTCTGGGGCTCTGGGCATCTCTAGCCACCTAATTTTCTGTTCATCCTCTCGCGCAGTCTAAAGAGAGCTCTGGTGAGAAATTGCAAACGTCGAGCAATTGCTCAGAGATGAAAAGTGCCAGCACTGAAAGCTCTTGCTAGCCAGCACCCTTCCTTGGAAGCGCTTTTGTAGCCCTAAGAACACTGGGGCTCTGGGCTTCTCTAGTAACCAAATATCACGGTCATTCTCTTTCCGTCTCGTAGACATGAGCCGAGAAATTGCAAACGTCGAGCAATTGCTCAGAGATGAAAAGTGCCAGCGCTGAAAGCTGTTGCTAGCCAGCACCCTTCCTTGGAAGCGCTTTTGTAGCCCTAAGAACACTGGGGCTTTGCGCTTCTCTAGCCACCTAATCTTCTGCTCATCCTCTCGCGCAGTCTAAAGAGAGCTCAGGTGAGAAATTGCAAACATCCAGCAATTGCTCAGAGATGAAAAGTGCCAGCACTGAAAGCTCTTGCTAGCCAGCACCCTTCCTTGGAAGCGCTTTCACAGGCACAGCAACACTGGGGCTTTGCGCTTCTCTAGGCACCAAACGTCACGGTCACTCTCTTTCCGTCTCGTAGACACGAGCTGAGAAATTGCAAACGTCGAGCAATTGCTCAGAGATGAAAAGTGCCAGCACTGAAAGCTCTTGCTAGCCAGCAGCCTTCCTTGGAAGCGCTTTTGTAGGCCTAAGAACACTGGGGCTCTGGGCTTCTCTAGCCACCTAATCTTCTGCTCATCCTCTCGCGCAGTCTAAAGAGAGCACAGGTGTGAAATTGCAAACGTCGAGCAATTGCTCAGAGATGAAAAGTGCCAGCACTGAAAGCTCTTGCTAGACAGCACCCTTCCTTGGAAGCGCTTTCACAGGCGCAGCAACACTGGGGCTCTGGGCTTCTCTAGCCACCAAACGTCACTGTCACTATCTCTCTGTCTCGTAGATAAGAGCTGAGAAATTGCAAACGTCGAGCAATTCCTCAGAGATGAAAAGTGGCAGCACTGAAAGCTCTTGCTAGCCAGCACCCTTCCTTGGAAGCGCTTTTGTAGGCCTAAGAACACTGGGGCTTTGCGCTTCTCTAGCCACCTAATCTTCTGCTCATCCTCTCGCGCAGTCTAAACAGAGCTCAGGTGAGAAATTGCAAATGTCGAGCAATTGCTCAGAGATGAAAAGTGCCAGCACTGAAAGCTCTTGCTAGCCAGCACCCTTCCTTGGAAGCGCTTTCACAGGCGCAGCAACACTGGGGCTTTGCGCTTCTCTAGGCACCAAACGTCACGGTCACTCTCTTACCGTCTCGTAGACAAGAGCTGAGAAATTGCAAACGTCGAGCAATTGCTCAGAGATGAAAAGTGCCAGCACTGAAAGCTGTTGCTAGCCAGCACCCTTCCTTGGAAGCGCTTTTGTAGGCCTAAGAACACTGGGGCTCTGGGCTTCTCTAGCCACCTAATCTTCTGCTCATCCTCTCGCGCAGTCTAAAGAGAGCTCAGGTGTGAAATTGCAAATGTCCAGCAATTGCTCAGAGATGAAAAGTGCCAGCACTGAAAGCTGTTGCTAGCCAGCACCCTTCCTTGGAAGCGCTTTCACAGGTGCAGCAACACTGGGGCTTTGCGCTTCTCTACCCACCAAACATCACGGTCCTTCTCTTTCCATCTCGTAGACACGAGCTGTGAAATTGGAAAGGTCCAGCAATTGCTCAGAGATGAAAAGTGCTTGCACTGAAAGCTGTT
The DNA here is from genome assembly GCA_037962945.1 of Sarcoramphus papa. NCBI lineage: Eukaryota > Metazoa > Chordata > Aves > Accipitriformes > Cathartidae > Sarcoramphus > Sarcoramphus papa. Next base: position 95,122,011 of record CM075586.1, on the reverse strand, counting down.
GCTAGCCAGCACCCTTCCTTGGAAGCGCTCTTGTAGCCCTAAGAACACTGGGGCTCTGGGCTTCTCTAGCCACCTAATCTTCTGCTCATCCTCTCGCGCAGTCTAAAGAGAGCTCAGGTGAGAAATTGCAAACGTCGAGCAATTGCTCAGAGATGAAAAGTGCCAGCACTGAAAGCTCTTGCTAGCCAGCACCCTTCCTTGGAAGCGCTTTTGTAGGCCTAAGAACACTGGGGCTTTGCGCTTCTCTAGCCACCTACTCTTCTGCTCGCCCTCTCGCGCAGTCTAAAGAGAGCTCAGGTGAGAAATTGCAAACGTTGAGCAATTGCTCAGAGATGAAAAGTGCCAGCACTGAAAGCTGTTGCCAGCCAGCACCCTTCCTTGGAAGCGCTTTCACAGGCACAGCAACACTGGGGCTTTGCGCTTCTCTAGGCACCAAACATCACGGTCCTTCTCTTTCCATCTCGTAGACACGAGCTGAGAAATTGCAAACGTCGAGCAATTGCTCAGAGAAGAAAAGTGCCAGCACTGAAAGCTCTTGCTAGCCAGCACCCTTCCTTGGAAGCGCTCTTGTAGCCCTAAGAACAGTGGGGCTCTGGGCTTCTCTAGCCACCTAATATTCTGCTCATCCTCTCGCGCAGTCTAAAGAGAGCTCAGGTGAGAAATTGCAAACGTCGAGCAATTGCTCCGAGAGGAAAAGTGCCAGCACTGAAAGCTGTTGCTAGCCAGCACCCTTCCTTGGAAGCGCTCTTGTAGCCCTAAGAACACTGGGGCTCTGGGCTTCTCTAGCCACCTAATCTTCTGCTCATCCTCTCGCGCAGTCTAAAGAGAGCTCAGGTGAGAAATTGCAAACGTCGAGCAATTGCTCAGAGATGAAAAGTGCCAGCACTGAAAGCTCTTGCTAGCCAGCACCCTTCCTTGGAAGCGCTTTTGTAGGCCTAAGAACACTGGGGCTTTGCGCTTCTCTAGCCACCTACTCTTCTGCTCGCCCTCTCGCGCAGTCTAAAGAGAGCTCAGGTGAGAAATTGCAAACGTTGAGCAATTGCTCAGAGATGAAAAGTGCCAGCACTGAAAGCTGTTGCCAGCCAGCACCCTTCCTTGGAAGCGCTTTCACAGGCACAGCAACACTGGGGCTTTGCGCTTCTCTAGCCACCAAACATCACGGTCCTTCTCTTTCCATCTCGTAGACACGAGCTGAGAAATTGCAAACGTCGAGCAATTGCTCAGAGAAGAAAAGTGCCAGCACTGAAAGCTCTTGCTAGCCAGCACCCTTCCTTGGAAGCGCTCTTGTAGCCCTAAGAACAGTGGGGCTCTGGGCTTCTCTAGCCACCTAATATTCTGCTCATCCTCTCGCGCAGTCTAAAGAGAGCTCAGGTGAGAAATAGCAAACGTCGAGCAATTGCTCAGAGATGAAAAGTGCCAGCACTGAAAGCTGTTGCTAGCCAGCAGCCTTCCTTGGAAGCACTTTCACAGGGGCAGCAACACTGGGGCTTTGCGCTTCTCTACCCACCAAACATCACGGTCACTATCTCTCTGTCTCGTAGATAAGAGCTGAGAAATTGCAAACGTCGAGCAATTGCTCAGAGATGAAAAGTGCCAGCACTGAAAGCTGTTGCTAGCCAGCACCCTTCCTTGGAAGCGCTTTTGTAGCCAAAAGAACACTGGGGCTCTGGGCTTCTCTAGCCACCTAATCTTCTGCTCATCCTCTCGCGCACTCTAAAGAGAGCTCAGGTGTGAAATTGCAAATGTCCAGCAATTGCTCAGAGATGAAAAGTGCCAGCACTGAAAGCTGTTGCTAGCCAGCACCCTTCCTTGGAAGCGCTTTCACAGGCACAGCAACACTGGGGCTTTGCGCTTCTCTAGGCACCAAACGTCAAGGTCACTCTCTTTCCGTCTCGTAGACACGAGCTGAGAAATTGCAAACGTCGAGCAATTGCTCAGAGATGAAAAGTGCCAGCACTGAAAGCTCTTCCTAGCCAGCACCCTTCCTTGGAAGCGCTTTCACAGGCGCAGCAACACTGGGGCTCTGGGCTTCTCTGGACACCAAACGTCACGGTCACTATCTCTCTGTCTCGTAGACACGAGCTGAGAAATTGCAAACGTCGAGCAATTGCTGAGAGATGAAAAGTGCCAGCACTGAAAGCTGTTGCTAGCCAGCACCCTTCCTTGGAAGCGCTTTTGTAGCCCTAAGAACACTGGGGCTTTGCGCTTCTCTAGCCACCTAACCTTCTGCTCATCCTCTCGCGCAGTCTAAAGAGAGCGCAGGGGAGAAATTGCAAACGTCGAGCAATTGCTCAGAGAGGAAAAGTGCCAGCACTGAAAGCTCTTGCTAGCCAGCACCCTTCCTTGGAAGCGCTTTTGTAGGCCTAAGAACACTGGGGCTCTGGGCTTCTCTAGCCACCTCATCTTCTGCTCATCCTCTCGCGCAGTCTAAAGAGAGCTCAGGTGAGAAATTGCAAACGTCGAGCAATTGCTCAGAGATGAAAAGTGCCAGCACTGAAAGCTGTTACTAGCCAGCACCCTTCCTTGGAAGCGCTTTCACAGGCGCAGCAACACTGGGGCTTTGCGCTTCTCTAGCCACCAAACGTCAAGGTCACTCTCTTTCCGTCTCGTAGACACGAGCTGAGAAATTGCAAACGTCGAGCAATTGCTCAGAGATGAAAAGTGCCAGCACTGAAAGCTGTTGCTAGCCAGCACCCTTCCTTGGAAGCGCTCTTGTAGCCCTAAGAACACTGGGGCTCTGGGCTTCTCTAGCCACCTAACCTTCTGCTCATCCTCTCGCGCAGTCTAAAGAGAGCTCAGGTGAGAAATTGCAAACGTCGAGCAATTGCTCAGAGATGAAAAGTGCCAGCACTGAAAGCTGTTGCTAGCCAGCACCCTTCCTTGGAAGCGCTTTTGTAGGCCTAAGAACACTGGGGCTCTGGGCTTCTCTAGCCACCTCATCTTCTGCTCATCCTCTCGCGCAGTCTAAAGAGAGCTCAGGTGTGAAATTGGAAACGTCCAGCAATTGCTCAGAGATGAAAAGTGCCAGCACTGAAAGCTGTTGCTAGCCAGCACCCTTCCTTGGAAACGCTCTTGTAGCCCTAAGAACAGTGGGGCTCTGGGCTTCTCTAGCCACCTAATCTTCTGCTCATCCTCTCGCGCAGTCTAAAGAGAGCTCAGGTGAGAAATTGCAAATGTCCAGCAATTGCTCAGAGATGAAAAGTGCCAGCACTGAAAGCTGTTGCTAGCTAGAACCCTTCCTTGGAAGCGCTTTCACAGGCGCAGCAACACTGGGGCTTTGCGCTTCTCTACCCACCAAACGTCACGGTCACTATCTCTCAGTCTCGTAGACACGAGCTGAGAAATTGCAAACGTCGAGCAATTGCTCAAAGATGAAAAGTGCCAGCACTGAAAGCTCTTGCTAGCCAGCACCCTTCCTTGGAAGCGCTTTCACAGGCGCAGCAACACTGGGGCTTTGCGCTACTCTACCCACCAAACATCACGGTCCTTCTCTTTCAGTATCGTAGACAAGAGCTGAGAAATTGCAAACGTCGAGCAATTGCTCAGAGATGAAAAGTGCCAGCACTGAAAGCTGTTGCTAGCCAGCACCCTTCCTTGGAAGCGCTTTCACAGGCGCAGCAACACTGGGGCTTTGCGCTTCTCTAGCCACCAAACATGACAGTCTTTCTGTCTCGTAGACACGAGCTGAGAAATTGCAAACGTCGAGCAATTGCTCAGAGATGAAAAGTGCCAGCACTGAAAGCTCTTGCTAGCCAGCACCCTTCCTTGGAATTGCTTTTGTAGCCCTAAGAACACTGGGGCTCTGGGCTTCTCTAGCCACCTAATCTTCTGCTCATCCTCTCGCGCAGTCTAAAGAGAGCTCAGGTGAGAAATTGCAAACGTCGAGCAATTGCTCAGAGATGAAAAGTGCCAGCACTGAAAGCTCTTGCTAGCCAGCACCCTTCCTTGGAAGCGCTTTTGTAGCCAAAAGAACACTGGGGCTCTGGGCTTCTCTAGTCACCTAATCTTCTGCTCATCCTCTCGCGCACTCTAAAGAGAGCTCAGGTGTGAAATTGCAAATGTCCAGCAATTGCTCAGAGATGAAAAGTGCCAGCACTGAAAGCTGTTGCTAGCCAGCACCCTTCCTTGGAAGCGCTTTCACAGGCGCAGCAACACTGGGGCTTTGCGCTTCTCTAGCCACCAAACATCACGGTCACTATCTCTCCGTCTCGTAGACACGAGCTGAGAAATTGCAAACGTCGAGCAATTGCTGAGAGATGAAAAGTGCCAGCATTGAAAGCTGTTGCTAGCCAGCACCCTTCCTTGGAAGTGCTTTTGTAGCCCTAAGAACTCCGGGGCTCTGGGCATCTCTAGCCACGTAATTTTCTGTTCATCCTCTCGCGCAGTCTAAAGAGAGCTCAGGTGAGAAATTGCAAATGTCCAGCAATTGCTCAGAGATGAAAAGTGCCAGCACTGAAAGCTCTTGCTAGCCAGCACCCTTCCTTGGAAGCGCTTTTGTAGGCCTAAGAACACTGGGGCTCTGGGCTTCTCTAGTAACCAAATATCACGGTCATTCTCTTTCCGTCTCGTAGACACGAGCCGAGAAATTGCAAACGTCGAGCAATTGCTCAGAGATGAAAAGTGCCAGCACTGAAAGCTGTTGCTAGCCAGCACCCTTCCTTGGAAGCGCTTTCACAGGCGCAGCAACACTGGGGCTTTGCGCTTCTCTAGCCACCAAACGTCATGGTCACTATCTCTCTGTCTCGTAGACACGAGCTGAGAAATTGCAAACGTCGAGCAATTGCTGAGAGATGAAAAGTGCCAGCATTGAAAGCTGTTGCTAGCCAGCACCCTTCCTTGGAAGTGCTTTTGTAGCCCTAAGAACTCCGGGGCTCTGGGCATCTCTAGCCACGTAATTTTCTGTTCATCCTCTCGCGCAGTCTAAAGAGAGCTCAGGTGAGAAATTGCAAATGTCCAGCAATTGCTCAGAGATGAAAAGTGCCAGCACTGAAAGCTGTTGCTAGCCAGCACCCTTCCTTGGAAGCGCTTTTGTAGGCCTAAGAACACTGGGGCTCTGGGCTTCTCTAGTAACCAAATATCACGGTCATTCTCTTTCCGTCTCGTAGACACGAGCCGAGAAATTGCAAACGTCGAGCAATTGCTGAGAGATGAAAAGTGCCAGCACTGAAAGCTGTTGCTAGCCAGCACCCTTCCTTGGAAGCGCTTTTGTAGGCCTAAGAACACTGGGGCTCTGGGCTTCTCTAGCCACCTAATCTTCTGCTCATCCTCTCGCGCAGTCTAAAGAGAGCTCAGGTGAGAAATTGCAAACGTCGAGCAATTGCTCAGAGATGAAAAGTGCCAGCACTGAAAGCTGTTGCTAGCCAGCACCCTTCCTTGGAAGCGCTTTCACAGGCGCAGCAACACTGGGGCTTTGCGCTTCTCTAGGCACCAAACGTCAAGGTCACTCTCTTTCCGTCTCGTAGACACGAGCTGAGAAATTGCAAACATCGAGCAATTGCTCAGAGATGAAAAGTGCCAGCACTGAAAGCTCTTGCTAGCCAGCACCCTTCCTTGGAAGCGCTTTCACAGGCGCAGCAACACTGGGGCTCTGGGCTTCTCTGGACACCAAACGTCACGGTCACTATCTCTCTGTCTCGTAGATAAGAGCTGAGAAATTGCAAACGTCGAGCAATTCCTGAGATGAAAAGTGGCAGCACTGAAAGCTCTTGCTAGCCAGCACCCTTCCTTGGAAGCGCTTTTGTAGGCCTAAGAACACTGGGGCTTTGCGCTTCTCTAGCCACCTAATCTTCTGCTCATCCTCTCGCGCAGTCTAAAGAGAGCTCAGGTGAGAAATTGCAAATGTCGAGCAATTGCTCAGAGATGAAAAGTGCCAGCACTGAAAGCTCTTGCTAGCCAGCACCCTTCCTTGGAAGCGCTTTCACAGGCGCAGCAACACTGGGGCTTTGCGCTTCTCTAGGCACCAAACGTCACGGTCACTCTCTTTCCATCTCGTAGACACGAGCTGTGAAATTGGAAAGGTCCAGCAATTGCTCAGAGATGAAAAGTGCTTGCACTGAAAGCTGTTGCTAGCCAGCACCCTTCCTTGGAAGCGCTTTTGTAGGCCTAAGAACACTGGGGCTCTGGGCTTCTCTAGCCACCTACTCTTCTGCTCATCCTCTCGCGCAGTCTAAAGAGAGCTCAGGTGAGAAATTGCAAACGTCGAGCAATTGCTCAGAGATGAAAAGTGCCAGCACTGAAAGCTGTTGCTAGCCAGCACCCTTCCTTGGAAGCGCTTTTGTAGGCCTAAGAACACTGGGGCTTTGCGCTTCTCTAGCCACCTACTCTTCTGCTCATCCTCTCGCGCAGTCTAAAGAGAGCTCAGGTGAGAAATTGCAAACGTTGAGCAATTGCTCAGAGATGAAAAGTGCCAGCACTGAAAGCTGTTGCCAGCCAGCCCCCTTCCTTGGAAGCGCTTTCACAGGCACAGCAACACTGGGGCTTTGCGCTTCTCTAGCCACCAAACATCACGGTCCTTCTCTTTCCATCTCGTACACACGAGCTGAGAAATTGCAAACGTCGAGCAATTGCTCAGAGATGAAAAGTGCCAGCACTGAAAGCTCTTGCTAGCCAGCACCCTTCCTTGGAAGCGCTCTTGTAGCCCTAAGAACAGTGGGGCTCTGGGCTTCTCTAGCCACCTAATATTCTGCTCATCCTCTCGCGCAGTCTAAAGAGAGCTCAGGTGAGAAATTGCAAACGTCGAGCAATTGCTCCGAGAGGAAAAGTGCCAGCACTGAAAGCTGTTGCTAGCCAGCACCCTTCCTTGGAAGCGCTTTTGTAGGCCTAAGAACACTGGGGCTTTGCGCTTCTCTAGCCACCTAACCTTCTGCTCATCCTCTCGCGCAGTATAAAGAGAGCTCGGGAGAAATTGGAAACGTCGAGCAATTGCTCAGAGATGAAAAGTGCCAGCACTGAAAGCTGTTGGTAGCCAGCACCCTTCCTTGGAAGCGCTTTCACAGGCGCAGCAACACTGGGGCTTTGCGCTTCTCTAGGCACCAAACGTCACGGTCACTATCTCTCTGTCTCGTAGATAAGAGCTGAGAAATTGCAAACGTCGAGCAATTGCTCAGAGATGAAAAGTGCCAGCACTGAAAGCTGTTGCTAGCCAGCACCCTTCCTTGGAAGCGCTTTTGTAGCCAAAAGAACACTGGTTCTCTGGGCTTCTCTAGCCACCTAATCTTCTGCTCATCCTCTCGCGCAGTCTAAAGAGAGCTCAGGTGTGAAATTGCAAATGTCCAGCAATTGCTCAGAGATGAAAAGTGCCAGCACTGAAAGCTCTTGCTAGCCAGCACCCTTCCTTGGAAGCGCTTTCACAGGCACAGCAACACTGGGGCTTTGCGCTTCTCTAGGCACCAAACGTCAAGGGCACTCTCTTTCCGTCTCGTAGACACGAGCTGAGAAATTGCAAACGTCGAGCAATTGCTCAAAGATGAAAAGTGCCAGCACTGAAAGCTCTTGCTAGCCAGCACCCTTCCTTGGAAGCGCTTTCACAGGCGCAGCAACACTGGGGCTCTGGGCTTCTCTGGACACCAAACGTCACGGTCACTATCTCTCTGTCTCGTAGATAAGAGCTGAGAAATTGCAAACGTCGAGCAATTCCTCAGAGATGAAAAGTGCCAGCACTGAAAGCTGTTGCTAGCCAGCACCCTTCCTTGGAAGCGCTTTTGTAGCCCTAAGAACACTGGGGCTTTGCGCTTCTCTAGCCACCTACTCTTCTGCTCATCCTCTCGCGCAGTCTAAAGAGAGCTCAGGTGAGAAATTGCAAACGTCGAGCAATTGCTCAGAGAGGAAAAGTGCCAGCACTGAAAGCTGTTACTAGCCAGCACCCTTCCTTGGAAGCGCTTTCACAGGCGCAGCAACACTGGGGCTTTGCGCTTCTCTAGGCACCAAACGTCAAGGTCACTCTCTTTCCGTCTCGTAGACACGAGCTGAGAAATTGCAAACGTCGAGCAATTGCTCAGAGATGAAAAGTGCCAGCACTGAAAGCTGTTGCTAGCCAGCACCCTTCCTTGGATGCGCTCTTGTAGCCCTAAGAACAGTGGGGCTCTGGGCTTCTCTAGCCACCTAACCTTCTGCTCATCCTCTCGCGCAGTCTAAAGAGAGCTCAGGTGAGAAATTGCAAACGTCGAGCAATTGCTCAGAGATGGAAAGTGCCAGCACTGAAAGCTGTTGCTAGCCAGCAGCCTTCCTTGGAAGCGCTTTTGTAGGCCTAAGAACACTGGGGCTCTGGGCTTCTCTAGCCACCTCATCTTCTGCTCATCCTCTCGCGCAGTCTAAAGAGAGCTCAGGTGTGAAATTGGAAACGTCCAGCAATTGCTCAGAGATGAAAAGTGCCAGCACTGAAAGCTGTTGCTAGCCAGCACCCTTCCTTGGAAACGCTCTTGTAGCCCTAAGAACAGTGGGGCTCTGGGCTTCTCTAGCCACCTAATCTTCTGCTCATCCTCTCGCGCAGTCTAAAGAGAGCTCAGGTGAGAAATTGCAAATGTCCAGCAATTGCTCAGAGATGAAAAGTGCCAGCACTGAAAGCTCTTGCTAGCCAGCACCCTTCCTTGGAAGCGCTTTTGTAGGCCTAAGAACACTGGGGCTCTGGGCTTCTCTAGCCACCTAATCTTCTGCTCATCCTCTCGCGCAGTCTAAAGAGAGCTCAGGTGAGATATTGCAAACGTCCAGCAATTGCTCAGAGATGAAAAGTGCCAGCACTGAAAGCTGTTGCTAGCCAGCACCCTTCCTTGGAAGCGCTTTCACAGGCGCAGCAACACTGGGGCTTTGCGCTTCTCTAGCCACCAAACGTCACGGTTACTATCTCTCTGTCTCGTAGATAAGAGCTGAGAAATTGCAAACGTCGAGCAATTGCTCAGAGATGAAAAGTGCCAGCACTGAAAGCTGTTGCTAGCCAGCACCCTTCCTTGGAAGCGCTTTTGTAGCCCTAAGAACACTGGGGCTTTGCGCTTCTCTAGCCACCTACTCTTCTGCTCATCCTCTTGCGCAGTCTAAAGAGAGCTCAGGTGAGAAATTGCAAACGTTGAGCAATTGCTCAGAGATGAAAAGTGCCAGCACTGAAAGCTGTTGCTAGCCAGCACCCTTCCTTGGAAGCGCTTTCACAGGCACAGCAACACTGGGGCTTTGCGCTTCTCTAGCCACAAAACATCACGGTCCTTCTCTTTCCATCTCGTAGACACGAGCTGAGAAATTGCAAACGTCGAGCAATTGCTCAGAGATGAAAAGTGCCAGCACTGAAAGCTCTTGCTAGCCAGCACCCTTCCTTGGAAGCGCTCTTGTAGCCCTAAGAACAGTGGGGCTCTGGGCTTCTCTAGCCACCTAATATTCTGCTCATCCTCTCGCGCAGTCTAAAGAGAGCTCAGGTGAGAAATTGCAAACGTCGAGCAATTGCTCCGAGAGGAAAAGTGCCAGCACTGAAAGCTGTTGCTAGCCAGCACCCTTCCTTGGAAGCGCTTTTGTAGCCCTAAGAACACTGGGGCTTTGCGCTTCTCTAGCCACCTAACCTTCTGCTCATCCTCTCGCGCACTCTAAAGAGAGCTCAGGGGAGAAATTGGAAACGTCGAGCAATTGCTCAGAGATGAAAAGTGCCAGCACTGAAAGCTGTTGGTAGCCAGCACCCTTCCTTGGAAGCGCTTTCACAGGCGCAGCAACACTGGGGCTTTGCGCTTCTCTAGGCACCAAACGTCACGGTCACTATCTCTCTGTCTCGTAGATAAGAGCTGAGAAATTGCAAACGTCGAGCAATTGCTCAGAGATGAAAAGTGCCAGCACTGAAAGCTCTTGCTAGCCAGCACCCTTCCTTGGAAGCGCTTTCACAGGCACAGCAACACTGGGGCTTTGCGCTTCTCTAGGCACCAAACGTCAAGGTCACTCTCTTTCCGTCTCGTAGACACGAGCTGAGAAATGGCAAACGTCGAGCAATTGCTCAGAGATGAAAAGTGCCAGCACTGAAAGCTCTTGCTAGCCAGCACCCTTCCTTGGAAGCGCTTTCACAGGCGCAGCAACACTGGGGCTCTGGGCTTCTCTGGACACCAAACGTCACGGTCACTATCTCTCTGTCTCGTAGACACGAGCTGAGAAATTGCAAACGTCGAGCAATTCCTCAGAGATGAAAAGTGCCAGCACTGAAAGCTGTTGCTAGCCAGCACCCTTCCTTGGAAGCGCTTTTGTAGCCCTAAGAACACTGGGGCTTTGCGCTTCTCTAGCCACCTAACCTTCTGCTCATCCTCTCGCGCAGTCTAAAGAGAGCTCAGGTGAGAAATTGCAAACGTCGAGCAATTGCTCAGAGAGGAAAAGTGCCAGCACTGAAAGCTCTTGCTAGCCAGCACCCTTCCTTGGAAGCGCTTTTGTAGGCCTAAGAACAGTGGGGCTCTGGGCTTCTCTAGCCACCTAATCTTCTGCTCATCCTCTCGCGCAGTCTAAAGAGAGCTCAGGTGAGAAATTGCAAACGTCGAGCAATTGCTCAGAGATGAAAAGTGCCAGCACTGAAAGCTGTTACTAGCCAGCACCCTTCCTTGGAAGCGCTTTCACAGGCGCAGCAACACTGGGGCTTTGCGCTTCTCTAGGCACCAAACGTCAAGGTCACTCTCTTTCCGTCTCGTAGACACGAGCTGAGAAATTGCAAACGTCGAGCAATTGCTCAGAGATGAAAAGTGCCAGCACTGAAAGCTGTTGCTAGCCAGCACCCTTCCTTGGAAGCGCTCTTGTAGCCCTAAGAACACTGGGGCTCTGGGCTTCTCTAGCCACCTAACCTTCTGCTCATCCTCTCGCGCAGTCTAAAGAGAGCTCAGGGGAGAAATTGCAAACGTCGAGCAATTGCTCAGAGATGAAAAGTGCCAGCACTGAAAGCTGTTGCTAGCCAGCACCCTTCCTTGGAAGCGCTTTTGTAGGCCTAAGAACACTGGGGCTCTGGGCTTCTCTAGCCACCTAATCTTCTGCTCATCCTCTCGCGCACTCTAAAGAGAGCTCAGGTGTGAAATTGGAAACGTCCAGCAATTGCTCAGAGATGAAAAGTGCCAGCACTGAAAGCTGTTGCTAGCCAGCACCCTTCCTTGGAAGCGCTTTCACAGGCGCAGCAACACTGGGGCTTTGCGTTTCTCTAGCCACCAAACGTCACGCTCACTATCTCTCCGTCTCGTAGACACGAGCTGAGAAATTGCAAACGTCGAGCAATTGCTGAGAGATGAAAAGTGCCAGCATTGAAAGCTGTTGCTAGCCAGCACCCTTCCTTGGAAGTGCTTTTGTAGGCCTAAGAACTCTGGGGCTCTGGGCTTCTCTAGCCACCTAATCTTCTGCTCATCCTCTCGCGCAGTCTAAAGAGAGCACAGGTGTGAAATTGCAAACGTCGAGCAATTGCTCAGAGATGAAAAGTGCCAGCACTGAAAGCTGTTGCTAGCCAGCACCCTTCCTTGGAAGCGCTTTCACAGGCGCAGCAACACTGGGGCTTTGCGCTTCTCTAGCCACCAAACATCACGGTCATTCTCTTTCCGTCTCGTAGACACGAGCTGAGAAATTGCAAACGTCGAGCAATTGCTCAGAGATGAAAAGTGCCAGCACTGAAAGCTCTTGCTAGCCAGCACCCTTCCTTGGAAGCGCTTTTGTAGGCCTAAGAACACTGGGGCTCTGGGCTTCTCTAGCCACCTACTCTTCTGCTCATCCTCTCGCGCAGTCTAAAGAGAGCTCAGGTGTGAAATTGCAAATGTCCAGCAATTGCTCAGAGATGAAAAGTGCCAGCACTGAAAGCTGTTGCTAGCCAGCACCCTTCCTTGGAAGCGCTTTCACAGGCGCAGCAACACTGGGGCTTTGCGCTTCTCTAGCCACCAAACGTCACGGTCACTATCTCTCAGTCTCGTAGACACGAGCTGAGAAATTGCAAACGTCGAGCAATTGCTCAGAGATGAAAAGTGGCAGCACTGAAAGCTGTTGCTAGCCAGCACCCTTCCTTGGAAGCGCTTTCACAGGTGCAGCAACACTGGGGCTTTGCGCTTCTCTAGCCACCAAACGTGACAGTCTTTCTGTCTCGTAGACACGAGCTGAGAAATTGCAAACGTCGAGCAATTGCTCAGAGATGAAAAGTGCCAGCACTGAAAGCTCTTGCTAGCCAGCACCCTTCCTTGGAAGCGCTTTTGTAGCCAAAAGAACACTGGGGCTCTGGGCTTCTCTAGCCACCTACTCTTCTGCTCATCCTCTCGCGCAGTCTAAAGAGAGCTCAGGTGTGAAATTGCAAATGTCCAGCAATTGCTCAGAGATGAAAAGTGCCAGCACTGAAAGCTGTTGCTAGCCAGCACCCTTCCTTGGAAGCGCTTTCACAGGCGCAGCAACACTGGGGCTTTGCGCTTCTCTAGCCACCAAACGTCATGGTCACTATCTCTCCGTCTCGTAGACACGAGCTGAGAAATTGCAAACGTCGAGCAATTGCTGAGAGATGAAAAGTGCCAGCATTGAAAGCTGTTGCTAGCCAGCACCCTTCCTTGGAAGTGCTTTTGTAGCCCTAAGAACTCCGGGGCTCTGGGAATCTCTAGCCACGTAATTTTCTGTTCATCCTCTCGCGCAGTCTAAAGAGAGCTCAGGTGAGAAATTGCAAATGTCCAGCAATTGCTCAGAGATGAAAAGTGCCAGCACTGAAAGCTCTTGCTAGCCAGCACCCTTCCTTGGAAGCGCTTTTGTAGGCCTAAGAACACTGGGGCTCTGGGCTTCTCTAGTAACCAAATATCACGGTCATTCTCTTTCCGTCTCGTAGACACGAGCCGAGAAATTGCAAACGTCGAGCAATTGCTCAGAGATGAAAAGTGCCAGCACTGAAAGCTGTTGCTAGCCAGCACCCTTCCTTGGAAGCGCTTTTGTAGCCCTAAGAACACTGGGGCTTTGCGCTTCTCTAGCCACCTAATCTTCTGCTCATCCTCTCGCGCAGTCTAAAGAGAGCTCAGGTGAGAAATTGCAAACATCCAGCAATTGCTCAGAGATGAAAAGTGCCAGCACTGAAAGCTGTTGCTAGCCAGCACCCTTCCTTGGAAGCGCTTTCACAGACGCAGCAACACTGGGGCTTTGCGCTTCTCTAGGCACCAAACGTCAAGGTCACTCTCTTTCCGTCTCGTAGACACGAGCTGAGAAATTGCAAACGTCGAGCAATTGCTCAGAGATGAAAAGTGCCAGCACTGAAAGCTGTTGCTAGACAGCACCCTTCCTTGGAAGCGCTTTCACAGGCACAGCAACACTGGGGCTCTGGGCTTCTCTGGACACCAAACGTCACGGTCAGTATCTCTCTGTCTCGTAGATAAGAGCTGAGAAATTGCAAACGTCGAGCAATTGCTCAGAGATGAAAAGTGGCAGCACTGAAAGCTCTTGCTAGCCAGCACCCTTCCTTGGAAGCGCTTTTGTAGGCCTAAGAACACTGGGGCTCTGGGCTTCTCTAGCCACCTACTCTTCTGCTCATCCTCTCGCGCAGTCTAAAGAGAGCTCAGGTGTGAAATTGCAAACGTCGAGCAATTGCTCAGAGATGAAAAGTGCCAGCACTGAAAGCTTTTGCTAGCCAGCACCCTTCCTTGGAAGCGCTTTCACAGGCGCAGCAACACTGGGGCTTTGCGCTTCTCTACCCACCAAACGTCACGGTCACTATCTCTCCGTCTCGTAGACACGAGCTGAGAAATTGCAAACGTCGATCAATTGCTCAGAGATGAAAAGTCCTAGCACTGAAAGCTGTTGCTAGCCAGCACCCTTCCTTGGAAGCGCTTTCACAGGCGAAGCAACACTGGGGCTTTGCGCTTCTCTAGCCACCAAACGTGACAGTCTTTCTGTCTCGTAGACACGAGCTGAGAAATTGCAAACGTCGAGCAATTGCTCAGAGATGAAAAGTGCCAGCACTGAAAGCTGTTGCTAGCCAGCACCCTTCCTTGGAAGCGCTTTCACAGGCGCAGCAACACTGGGGCTTTGCGATTCTCTAGCCACCAAACGTCACGGTCATTCTCTTTCTGTCTTGTAGACAAGAGCTGAGAAATTGCAAAGGTCGAGCAATTGCTCAGAGATGAAAAGTGCCAGCATTGAAAGCTGTTGCTAGCCAGCACCCTTCCTTGGAAGCGCTTTTGTAGCCCTAAGAACACTGGGGCTCTGGGTTTCTCTAGTAACTAAATATCACGGTCATTCTCTTTCCGTCTCGTAGAAACGAGCCGAGAAATTGCAAACGTCGAGCAATTGCTCAGAGATGAAAAGTGCCAGCACTGAAAGCTGTTGCTAGCCAGCACCCTTCCTTGGAAGCGCTTTTGTAGGCCTAAGAACACTGGGGCTTTGCGCTTCTCTAGCCACCTAATCTTCTGCTCATCCTCTCGCGCACTCTAAAGAGAGCTCAGGTGAGAGATTGCAAACGTCGAGCAATTGCTCAGAGATGAAAAGTGCCAGCACTGAAAGCTGTTGCTAGCCAGCACCCTTCCTTGGAAGCGCTTTCACAGGTGCAGCAAGACTGGGGCTTTGCGCTTCTCTACCCACCAAACATCACGGTCACTATCTCTCTGTCTCGTAGATAAGAGCTGAGAAATTGCAAACGTCGAGCAATTGCTCAGAGATGAAAAGTGCCAGCACTGAAAGCTGTTGCTAGCCAGCACCCTTCCTTGGAAGCGCTTTTGTAGCCAAAAGAACACTGGGGCTCTGGGCTTCTCTAGCCACCTAATCTTCTGCTCATCCTCTCGCGCAGTCTAAAGAGAGCTCAGGTGTGAAATTGCAAATGTCCAGCAATTGCTCAGAGATGAAAAGTGCCAGCACTGAAAGCTCTTGCTATCCAGCACCCTTCCTTGGAAGCGCTTTCACAGGCGCAGCAACACTGGGGCTTTGCGCTTCTCTACCCACCAAACGTCACGGTCACTATCTATCCGTCTCGTACATAAGAGCTGAGAAATTGCAAACGTCGAGCAATTGCTCAGAGATGAAAAGTGCCAGCACTGAAAGCTGTTGGTAGCCAGCACGCTTCCTTGGAAGCGCTTTCACAGGCACAGCAACACTGGGGCTTTGCGCTTCTCTACCCACCAAACGTGACAGTCTTTCTGTCTCGTAGACAAGAGCTGAGAAATTGCAAACGTCGAGCAATTGCTCAGAGATGAAAAGTGCCAGCACTGAAAGCTCTTGCTAGCCAGCACCCTTCCTTGGAAGCGCTTTTGTAGGCCTAAGAACGCTGGGGCTCTGGGCTTCTCTAGCCACCTACTCTTCTGCTCATCCTCTCGCGCAGTCTAAAGAGAGCTCAGGTGAGAAATTGCAAACGTCGAGCAATTGCTCAGAGATGAAAAGTGCCAGCACTGAAAGCTGTTGCTAGCCAGCACCCTTCCTTGGAAGCGCTTTTGTAGCCAAAAGAACACTGGGGCTCTGGGCTTCTCTAGCCACCTAATCTTCCGCTCATCCTCTCGCGCAGTCTAAAGAGAGCTCAGGTGTGAAATTGGAAACGTCCAGCAATTGCTCAGAGATGAAAAGTGCCAGCACTGAAAACTGTGGCTAGCCAGCACCCTTCCTTGGAAGCGCTTTCACAGGCGCAGCAACACTGGGGCTTTGCGCTACTCTACCCACCAAACATCACGGTCCTTCTCTTTCCTTCTCGTAGACAAGAGCTGAGAAATTGCAAACATCGAGCAATTGCTCAGAGATGAAAAGTGCCAGCACTGAAAGCTGTTGCTAGCCAGCACGCTTCCTTGGAAGCGCTTTCACAGGCACAGCAACACTGGGGCTTTGCGCTTCTCTACCCACCAAACGTGACAGTCTTTCTGTCTCGTAGACAAGAGCTGAGAAATTGCAAACGTCGAGCAATTGCTCAGAGATGAAAAGTGCCAGCACTGAAAGCTCTTGCTAGCCAGCACCCTTCCTTGGAAGCGCTTTTGTAGGCCTAAGAACGCTGGGGCTCTGGGCTTCTCTAGCCACCTACTCTTCTGCTCATCCTCTCGCGCAGTCTAAAGAGAGCTCAGGTGAGAAATTGCAAACGTCGAGCAATTGCTCAGAGATGAAAAGTGCCAGCATTGAAAGCTGTTGCTAGCCAGCACCCTTCCTTGGAAGCGCTTTTGTAGCCCTAAGAACACTGGGGCTCTGGGCTTCTCTAGCCACCAAACATCACAGTCATTCTCTTTCCGACTCGTAGACACGAGCCGAGAAATTGCAAACGTCGAGCAATTGCTCAGAGATGAAAAGTGCCAGCACTGAAAGCTGTTGCTAGCCAGCACCCTTCCTTGGAAGCGCTTTTGTAGGCCTAAGAACCCTGGGGCTCTGGGCTTCTCTAGCCACCTAATCTTCTGCTCATCCTCTCGCGCAGTCTAAAGAGAGCTCAGGTGAGAAATTGCAAACGTCGAGCAATTGCTCAGAGATGAAAAGTGCCAGCACTGAAAGCTGTTACTAGCCAGCACCCTTCCTTGGAAGCGCTTTCACAGGCGCAGCAACACTGGGGCTTTGCGCTTCTCTAGCCACCAAACATCACGGTCATTCTCTTTCTGTCTCGTAGACACGAGTTGAGAAATTGCAAACGTCGAGCAATTGCTCAGAGATGAAAAGTGCCAGCACTGAAAGCTCTTGCTAGCCAGCACCCTTCCTTGGAAGCGCTTTCACAGGCGCAGCAACACCGGGGCTTTGCGCTTCTCTACCCACCAAACATCACGGTCACTATCTCTCCGTCTCGTAGACACGAGCTGAGAAATTGCAAACGTCGAGCAATTGCTGTGAGATGAAAAGTGCCATCATTGAAAGCTGTTGCTAGCCAGCACCCTTCCTTGGAAGTGCTTTTGTAGCCCTAAGAACTCTGGGGCTCTGGGCATCTCTAGCCACGTAATTTTCTGTTCATCCTCTCGCGCAGTCTAAAGAGAGCTCAGGTGAGAAATTGCAAACGTCGAGCAATTGCTCAGAGATGAAAAGTGCCAGCACTGAAAGCTCTTGCTAGCCAGCACCCTTCCTTGGAAGCGCTTTTGTAGCCCTAAGAACACTGGGGCTCTGGGCTTCTCTAGTAACCAAATATCACGGTCATTCTCTTTCCGTCTCGTAGACATGAGCCGAGAAATTGCAAACGTCGAGCAATTGCTCAGAGATGAAAAGTGCCAGCACTGAAAGCTCTTGCTAGCCAGCACCCTTCCTTGGAAGCGCTTTTGTAGCCCTAAGAACACGGGGGCTTTGCGCTTCTCTAGCCACCTAATCTTCTGCTCATCCTCTCGCGCACTCTAAAGAGAGCTCAGGTGTGAAATTGCAAATGTCCAGCAATTGCTCAGAGATGAAAAGTGCCAGTTCTGAAAGCTCTTCCTAGCCAGCACCCTTCCTTGGAAGCGCTTTCACAGGCGCAGCAACACTGGGGCTTTGCGTTTCTCTAGCCACCAAACGTCACGGTCACTATCTCTCTGTCTCGTAGATAAGAGCTGAGAAATTGCAAACGTCGAGCAATTGCTCAGAGATGAAAAGTGCCAGCACTGAAAGCTGTTGCTAGCCAGCACCCTTCCTTGGAAGCGCTTTTGTAGCCAAAAGAACACTGGGGCTCTGGGCTTCTCTAGCCACCTAATCTTCTGCTCATCCTCTCGCGCAGTCTAAAGAGAGCTCAGGTGTGAAATTGCAAATGTCCAGCAATTGCTCAGAGATGAAAAGTGCCAGCACTGAAAGCTCTTGCTAGCCAGCACCCTTCCTTGGAAGCGCTTTCACAGGCGCAGCAACACTGGGGCTTTGCGCTTCTCTACCCACCAAACGTCACGGTCACTATTTATCCGTCTCGTACATAAGAGCTGAGAAATTGCAAACGTCGAGCAATTGCTCAGAGATGAAAAGTGCCATCACTGAAAGCTGTTGCTAGCCAGCACGCTTCCTTGGAAGCGCTTTCACAGGCACAGCAACACTGGGGCTTTGCGCTTCTCTACCCACCAAACGTGACAGTCTTTCTGTCTCGTAGACAAGAGCTGAGAAATTGCAAACGTCGAGCAATTGCTCAGAGATGAAAAGTGCCAGCACTGAAAGCTCTTGCTAGCCAGCACCCTTCCTTGGAAGCGCTTTTGTAGGCCTAAGAACGCTGGGGCTCTGGGCTTCTCTAGCCACCTACTCTTCTGCTCATCCTCTCGCGCAGTCTAAAGAGAGCTCAGGTGAGAAATTGCAAACGTCGAGCAATTGCTCAGAGATGAAAAGTGCCAGCACTGAAAGCTGTTGCTAGCCAGCACCCTTCCTTGGAAGCGCTTTTGTAGCCAAAAGAACACTGGGGCTCTGGGCTTCTCTAGCCACCTAATCTTCCGCTCATCCTCTCGCGCAGTCTAAAGAGAGCTCAGGTGTGAAATTGGAAACGTCCAGCAATTGCTCAGAGATGAAAAGTGCCAGCACTGAAAACTGTGGCTAGCCAGCACCCTTCCTTGGAAGCGCTTTCACAGGCGCAGCAACACTGGGGCTTTGCGCTTCTCTACCCACCAAACGTCACGGTCACTATCTATCCGTCTCGTACATAAGAGCTGAGAAATTGCAAACGTCGAGCAATTGCTCAGAGATGAAAAGTGCCAGCACTGAAAGCTGTTGCTAGCCAGCACCCTTCCTTGGAAGCGCTTTCACAGGCGCAGCAACACTGGGGCTTTGCGCTACTCTACCCACCAAACATCGCGGTCCTTCTCTTTCAGTATCGTAGACAAGAGCTGAGAAATTGCAAACGTCGAGCAATTGCTCAGAGAGGAAAAGTGCCAGCACTGAAAGCTCTTGCTAGCCAGCACCCTTCCTTGGAAGCGCTTTCACAGGCGCAGCAACACTGGGGCTTTGCGCTTTTCTACCCACCAAACGTGACAGTCTTTCCGTCTCGTAGACACGAGCTGAGAAATTGCAAACGTCGAGCAATTGCTCAGAGATGAAAAGTGCCAGCACTGAAAGCTGTTGCTAGCCAGCACCCTTCCTTGGAAGCGCTTTTGTAGGCCTAAGAACACTGGGGCTCTGGCCTTCTCTAGCCACCTACTCTTCTGCTCATCCTCTCGCGCAGTCTAAAGAGAGCTCAGGTGTGAAATTGCAAACGTCCACAAATTGCTCAGAGATGAAAAGTGCCAGCACTGAAAGCTGTTGCTAGCCAGCACCCTTCCTTGGAAGCGCTTTCACAGGTGCAGCAACACTGGGGCTTTGCGCTACTCTACCCACCAAACATCACGGTCCTTCTCTTTCCGTCTCGTAGACACGAGCTGAGAAATTGCAAACGTCGAGCAATTGCTCAGAGATGAAAAGTGCCAGCACTGAAAGCTGTTGCTAGCCAGCACCCTTCCTTGGAAGCGCTTTCACAGGCGCAGCAAGACTGGGGCTTTGCGCTTCTCTAGGCACCAAAAGTGACAGTCTTTCTGTCTCGTAGACACGAGCTGAGAAATTGCAAACGTCGAGCAATTGCTCAGAGATGAAAAGTGCCAGCGCTGAAAGCTGTTGCTAGCCAGTACCCTTCCTTGGAAGCGCTTTTGTAGGCCTAAGAACACTGGGGCTTTGCGCTTCTCTAGCCACCTAATCTTCTGCTCATCCTCTCGCGCAGTCTAAAGAGAGCTCAGGTGAGAAATTGTAAACGTCGAGCAATTGCTCAGAGATGAAAAGTGCCAGCACTGAAAGCTGTTGCTAGCCAGCACCCTTCCTTGGAAGCGCTTTCACAGGCGCAGCAACACTGGGGCTTTGCGCTTCTCTACCCACCAAACATCACGGTCACTCTCTTACCGTCTCGTAGACACGAGCTGAGAAATTGTAAATGTCGAGCAATTGCTCAGAGATGAAAAGTGCCAGCACTGAAAGCTGTTGCTAGCCAGCACCCTTCCTTGGAAGCGCTTTTGTAGCCCTAAGAACACTGGGGCTCTGGGCTTCTCTAGTAACTAAATATCACGGTCATTCTCTTTCCGTCTCGTAGACACGAGCCGAGAAATTGCAAACGTCGAGCAATTGCTCAGAGATGAAAAGTGCCAGCACTGAAAGCTGTTGCCAGCCAGCACCCTTCCTTGGAAGCGCTTTTGTAGCCCTAAGAACACTGGGGCTCTGGGCTTCTCTAGCCACCTAATCTTCTGCTCATCCTCTCACGCAGTCTAAAGAGAGCTCAGGTGAGAAATTGCAAACGTCGAGCAATTGCTCAGAGAGGAAAAGTGCCAGCACTGAAAGCTCTTGCTAGCCAGCACCCTTCCTTGGAAGCGCTTTTGTAGGCCTAAGAACACTGGGGCTCTGGCCTTCTCTAGCCACCTAATCTTCTGCTCATCCTCTCGCGCACTCTAAAGAGAGCTCAGGTGTGAAATTGCAAATGTCCAGCAATTGCTCAGAGATGAAAAGTGCCAGCACTGAAAGCTGTTGCTAGCCAGCAGCCTTCCTTGGAAGCGCTTTCACAGGCGCAGCAACACTGGGGCTTTGCGCTTCTCTACCCACCAAACGTCACGGTCACTATCTATCCGTCTCGTACATAAGAGCTGAGAAATTGCAAACGTCGAGCAATTGCTCAGAGATGAAAAGTGCCAGCACTGAAAGCTCTTCCTAGCCAGCACCCTTCCTTGGAAGCGCTTTCACAGGCGCAGCAACACTGGGGCTTTGCGCTTCTCTACCCACCAAACGTCACGGTCACTATCTCTCCGTCTCGTAGACACGAGCTGAGAAATTGCAAACGTCGAGCAATTGCTCAGAGATGAAAAGTGCCAGCACTGAAAGCTGTTGCTAGCCAGCACCCTTCCTTGGAAGCGCTTTCACAGGCGCAGCAACACTGGGGCTTTGCGCTACTCTACCCACCAAACATCGCGGTCCTTCTCTTTCAGTATCGTAGACACGAGCTGAGAAATTGCAAACGTCGAGCAATTGCTCAGAGATGAAAAGTGCCAGCACTGAAAGCTGTTGCTAGCCAGCACCCTTCCTTGGAAGCGCTTTCACAGGCGCAGCAACACTGGGGCTTTGCGCTTTTCTACCCACCAAACGTGATAGTCTTTCCGTCTCGTAGACACGAGCTGAGAAATTGCAAACGTCGAGCAATTGCTCAGAGATGAAAAGTGCCAGCACTGAAAGCTGTTGCTAGCCAGCACCCTTCCTTGGAAGCGCTTTTGTAGGCCTAAGAACACTGGGGCTCTGGCCTTCTCTAGCCACCTACTCTTCTGCTCATCCTCTCGCGCAGTCTAAAGAGAGCTCAGGTGAGAAATTGCAAACGTCCAGCAATTGCTCAGAGATGAAAAGTGCCAGCACTGAAAGCTGTTGCTAGCCAGCACCCTTCCTTGGAAGCGCTTTCACAGGCGCAGCAACACTGGGGCTTTGCGCTTCTCTAGCCACCAAAAATCACGGTCACTCTCTTACCGTCTCGTAGACACGAGCTGAGAAATTGCAAACGTCGAGCAATTGCTCAGAGATGAAAAGTGCCAGCACTGAAAGCTGTTGCTAGCCAGCACCCTTCCTTGGAAGCGCTTTTGTAGCCCTAAGAACAGTGGGGCTCTGGGCTTCTCTAGCCACCTAATCTTCTGCTCATCCTCTCGCGCAGTCTAAAGAGAGCTCAGGTGTGAAGTTGCAAATGTCCAGCAATTGCTCAGAGATGAAAAGTGCCAGCACTGAAAGCTGTTGCTAGCCAGCACCCTTCCTTGGAAGCGCTTTTGTAGGCCTAAGAACACTGGGGCTTTGCGCTTCTCTAGCCACCTAACCTTCTGCTCATCCTCTCGCGCAGTATAAAGAGAGCTCAGGGGAGTAATTGGAAACGTCCAGCAATTGCTCAGAGATGAAAAGTGCCAGCACTGAAAGCTGTGGCTAGCCAGCACCCTTCCTTGGAAGCGCTTTCACAGGGGCAGCAACACTGGGGCTTTGCGCTTCTCTAGCCACCAAACGTCACGGTCACTATCTCTCTGTCTCGTAGATAAGAGCTGAGAAATTGCAAACGTCGAGCAATTGCTGAGAGATGAAAAGTGCCAGCACTGAAAGCTGTTGCTAGCCAGCACCCTTCCTTGGAAGCGCTTTCACAGGCGCAGCAACACTGGGGCTTTGCGCTTCTCTACCCACCAAACGTCACGGTCACTATCTCTCTGTCTCGTAGATAAGAGCTGAGAAATTGCAAACGTCGAGCAATTGCTCAGAGATGAAAAGTGCCAGCACTGAAAGCTGTTGCTAGCCAGCACCCTTCCTTGGAAGCGCTTTTGTAGCCAAAAGAACACTGGGGCTCTGGCCTTCTCTAGCCACCTAATCTTCTGCTCATCCTCTCGCGCAGTCTAAAGAGAGCTCAGGTGAGAAATTGCAAACGTCGAGCAATTGCTCAGAGATGAAAAGTGCCAGCACTGAAAGCTGTTGCTAGCCAGCACCCTTCCTTGGAAGCGCTTTCACAGGCGCAGCAACACTGGGGCTTTGCGCTTCTCTAGGCACCAAACGTCACGGTCACTCTCTTACCGTCTCGTAGACACGAGCTGAGAAATTGTAAATGTCGAGCAATTGCTCAGAGATGAAAAGTGCCAGCACTGAAAGCTGTTGCTAGCCAGCACCCTTCCTTGGAAGCGCTTTTGTAGCCCTAAGAACACTGGGGCTCTGGGCTTCTCTAGTAACTAAATATCACGGTCATTCTCTTTCCGTCTCGTAGACACGAGCTGAGAAATTGCAAACGTCGAGCAATTGCTCAGAGATGAAAAGTGCCAGCACTGAAAGCTGTTGCCAGCCAGCACCCTTCCTTGGAAGCGCTTTTGTAGCCCTAAGAACACTGGGGCTCTGGGCTTCTCTAGCCACCTAATCTTCTGCTCATCCTCTCACGCAGTCTAAAGAGAGCTCAGGTGAGAAATTGCAAACGTCGAGCAATTGCTCAGAGAGGAAAAGTGCCAGCACTGAAAGCTGTTGCTAGCCAGCACCCTTCCTTGGAAGCGCTTTTGTAGGCCTAAGAACACTGGGGCTCTGGGCTTCTCTAGCCACCTAACCTTCTGCTCATCCTCTCGCGCAGTCTAAAGAGAGCTCAGGTGAGAAATTGCAAACGTCGAGCAATTGCTCAGAGATGAAAAGTGCCAGCACTGAAAGCTGTTGCTAGCCAGCACCCTTCCTTGGAAGCGCTTTTGTAGCCAAAAGAACACTGGGGCTCTGGGCTTCTCTAGCCACCTAATCTTCTGCTCATCCTCTCGCGCACTCTAAAGAGAGCTCAGGTGTGAAATTGCAAATGTCCAGCAATTGCTCAGAGATGAAAAGTGCCAGCACTGAAAGCTCTGGCTAGCCAGCACCCTTCCTTGGAAGCGCTTTCACAGGCGCAGCAACACTGGGGCTTTGCGCTTCTCTACCCACCAAACGTCACGGTCACTATCTCTCCGTCTCGTAGACACGAGCTGAGAAATTGCAAACGTCCACAAATTGCTCAGAGATGAAAAGTGCCAGCACTGAAAGCTGTTGCTAGCCAGCACCCTTCCTTGGAAGCGCTTTTGTAGCCCTAAGAACACTGGGGCTCTGGCCTTCTCTAGCCACCTAATCTTCTGCTCATCCTCTCGCGCACTCTAAAGAGAGCTCAGGTGTGAAATTGCAAATGTCCAGCAATTGCTCAGAGATGAAAAGTGCCAGCACTGAAAGCTGTTGCTAGCCAGCAGCCTTCCTTGGAAGCGCTTTCACAGGCGCAGCAACACTGGGGCTTTGCGCTTCTCTACCCACCAAACGTCACGGTCACTATCTATCCGTCTCGTACATAAGAGCTGAGAAATTGCAAACGTCGAGCAATTGCTCAGAGATGAAAAGTGCCAGCACTGAAAGCTCTTCCTAGCCAGCACCCTTCCTTGGAAGCGCTTTCACAGGCGCAGCAACACTGGGGCTTTGCGCTTCTCTACCCACCAAACGTCACGGTCACTATCTCTCCGTCTCGTAGACACGAGCTGAGAAATTGCAAACGTCGAGCAATTGCTCAGAGATGAAAAGTGCCAGCACTGAAAGCTGTTGCTAGCCAGCACCCTTCCTTGGAAGCGCTTTCACAGGCGCAGCAACACTGGGGCTTTGCGCTACTCTACCCACCAAACATCGCGGTCCTTCTCTTTCAGTATCGTAGACAAGAGCTGAGAAATTGCAAACGTCGAGCAATTGCTCAGAGATGAAAAGTGCCAGCACTGAAAGCTGTTGCTAGCCAGCACCCTTCCTTGGAAGCGCTTTCACAGTCGCAGCAACACTGGGGCTTTGCGCTTTTCTACCCACCAAACGTGATAGTCTTTCCGTCTCGTAGACACGAGCTGAGAAATTGCAAACGTCGAGCAATTGCTCAGAGATGAAAAGTGCCAGCACTGAAAGCTGTTGCTAGCCAGCACCCTTCCTTGGAAGCGCTTTTGTAGGCCTAAGAACACTGGGGCTCTGGCCTTCTCTAGCCACCTACTCTTCTGCTCATCCTCTCGCGCAGTCTAAAGAGAGCTCAGGTGAGAAATTGCAAACATCCAGCAATTGCTCAGAGATGAAAAGTGCCAGCACTGAAAGCTCTTGCTAGCCAGCACCCTTCCTTGGAAGCGCTTTTGTAGCCAAAAGAACACTGGGGCTCTGGGCTTCTCTAGCCACCTAATCTTCTGGTCATCCTCTCGCGCACTCTAAAGAGAGCTCAGGTGTGAAATTGCAAACGTCGAGCAATTGCTCAGAGATGAAAAGTGCCAGCACTGAAAGCTGTTGCTAGCCAGCACCCTTCCTTGGAAGCGCTTTCACAGGCGCAGCAACACTGGGGCTTTGCGCTTCTCTAGCCACCAAAAATCACGGTCACTCTCTTACCGTCTCGTAGACACGAGCTGAGAAATTGCAAACGTCGAGCAATTGCTCAGAGATGAAAAGTGCCAGCACTGAAAGCTGTTGCTAGCCAGCACCCTTCCTTGGAAGCGCTTTTGTAGCCCTAAGAACAGTGGGGCTCTGGGCTTCTCTAGCCACCTAATCTTCTGCTCATCCTCTCGCGCAGTCTAAAGAGAGCTCAGGTGTGAAGTTGCAAATGTCCAGCAATTGCTCAGAGATGAAAAGTGCCAGCACTGAAAGCTGTGGCTAGCCAGCACCCTTCCTTGGAAGCGCTTTTGTAGGCCTAAGAACACTGGGGCTTTGCGCTTCTCTAGCCACCTAACCTTCTGCTCATCCTCTCGCGCAGTATAAAGAGAGCTCAGGGGAGTAATTGGAAACGTCCAGCAATTGCTCAGAGATGAAAAGTGCCAGCACTGAAAGCTGTGGCTAGCCAGCACCCTTCCTTGGAAGCGCTTTCACAGGGGCAGCAACACTGGGGCTTTGCGCTTCTCTAGCCACCAAACGTCACGGTCACTATCTCTCTGTCTCGTAGATAAGAGCTGAGAAATTGCAAACGTCGAGCAATTGCTGAGAGATGAAAAGTGCCAGCACTGAAAGCTGTTGCTAGCCAGCACCCTTCCTTGGAAGCGCTTTTGTAGCCAAAAGAACAGTGGGGCTCTGGGCTTCTCTAGCCACCTAATCTTCTGCTCATCCTCTCGCGCAGTCTAAAGAGAGCTCAGGTGTGAAATTGCAAATGTCCAGCAATTGCTCAGAGATGAAAAGTGCCAGCACTGAAAGCTGTTGCTAGCCAGCACCCTTCCTTGGAAGCGCTTTCACAGGCGCAGCAACACTGGGGCTTTGCGTTTCTCTAGCCACCAAACGTCACGGTCACTATCTCTCCGTCTCGTAGACACGAGCTGAGAAATTGCAAACGTCGAGCAATTGCTGAGAGATGAAAAGTGCCAGCATTGAAAGCTGTTGCTAGCCAGCACCCTTCCTTGGAAGTGCTTTTGTAGCCCTAAGAACTCCGGGGCTCTGGGCTTCTCTAGCCACCTAATTTTCTGTTCATCCTCTCGCGCAGTCTAAAGAGAGCTCAGGTGAGAAATTGCAAACGTCGAGCAATTGCTCAGAGATGAAAAGTGCCAGCACTGAAAGCTGTTGCTAGCCAGCACCCTTCCTTGGAAGCGCTTTCACAGGCGCAGCAACACTGGGGCTTTGCGCTACTCTACCCACCAAACGTCACGGTCCTTCTCTTTCAGTATCGTAGACAAGAGCTGAGAAATTGCAAACGTCGAGCAATTGCTCAGAGATGAAAAGTGCCAGCACTGAAAGCTGTTGCTAGCCAGCACCCTTCCTTGGAAGCGCTTTCACAGGCGCAGCAACACTGGGGCTTTGCGCTTTTCTACCCACCAAACGTGACAGTCTTTCCGTCTCGTAGACACGAGCTGAGAAATTGCAAACGTCGAGCAATTGCTGAGAGATGAAAAGTGCCAGCATTGAAAGCTGTTGCTAGCCAGCACCCTTCCTTGGAAGTGCTTTTGTAGCCCTAAGAACTCCGGGGCTCTGGGCTTCTCTAGCCACCTAATTTTCTGTTCATCCTCTCGCGCAGTCTAAAGAGAGCTCAGGTGAGAAATTGCAAACGTCGAGCAATTGCTCCGAGATGAAAAGTGCCAGCACTGAAAGCTGTTGCTAGCCAGCACCCTTCCTTGGAAGCGCTTTCACAGGCGCAGCAAGACTGGGGCTTTGCGCTACTCTACCCACCAAACGTCACGGTCCTTCTCTTTCAGTATCGTAGACAAGAGCTGAGAAATTGCAAACGTCGAGCAATTGCTCAGAGATGAAAAGTGCCAGCACTGAAAGCTGTTGCTAGCCAGCACCCTTCCTTGGAAGCGCTTTCACAGGCGCAGCAACACTGGGGCTTTGCGCTTTTCTACCCACCAAACGTGACAGTCTTTCCGTCTCGTAGACACGAGCTGAGAAATTGCAAACGTCGAGCAATTGCTCAGAGATGAAAAGTGCCAGCACTGAAAGCTGGTGCTAGCCAGCACCCTTCCTTGGAAGCGCTTTTGTAGGCCTAAGAACACTGGGGCTCTGGCCTTCTCTAGCCACCTACTCTTCTGCTCATCCTCTCGCGCACTCTAAAGAGAGCTCAGGTGTGAAATTGCAAATGTCCAGCAATTGCTCAGAGATGAAAAGTGCCAGCACTGAAAGCTGTTGCTAGCCAGCAACCTTCCTTGGAAGCGCTTTCACAGGCGCAGCAACACTGGGGCTTTGCGTTTCTCTAGCCACCAAACGTCACGGTCACTATCTCTCCGTCTCGTAGACACGAGCTGAGAAATTGCAAACGTCGAGCAATTGCTCAGAGATGAAAAGTGCCACCACTGAAAGCTGTTGCTAGCCAGCACCCTTCCTTGGAAGCGCTTTCACAGGCGCAGCAACACTGGGGCTTTCCGCTTCTCTAGCCACCAAACGTCACGGTCACTCTCTTACCGTCTCGTAGACACGAGCTGAGAAATTGCAAACGTCGAGCAATTGCTCAGAGATGAAAAGTGCCAGCACTGAAAGCTGTTGCTAGCCAGCACCCTTCCTTGGAAGCGCTTTTGTAGCCCTAAGAACAGTGGGGCTCTGGGCTTCTCTAGCCACCTAATCTTCTGCTCATCTTCTCGCGCAGTCTAAAGAGAGCTCAGGTGTGAAGTTGCAAATGTCCAGCAATTGCTCAGAGATGAAAAGTGCCAGCACTGAAAGCTGTGGCTAGCCAGCACCCTTCCTTGGAAGCGCTTTTGTAGGCCTAAGAACACTGGGGCTTTGCGCTTCTCTAGCCACCTAACCTTCTGCTCATCCTCTCGCGCAGTATAAAGAGAGCTCAGGGGAGTAATTGGAAACGTCCAGCAATTGCTCAGAGATGAAAAGTGCCAGCACTGAAAGCTGTGGCTAGCCAGCACCCTTCCTTGGAAGCGCTTTCACAGGTGTAGCAACACTGGGGCTTTGCGCTTCTCTAGGCACCAAACGTCACGGTCACTATCTCTCCGTCTCGTAGACACGAGCTGAGAAATTGCAAACGTCGAGCAATTGCTCAGAGATGAAAAGTGCCAGCACTGAAAGCTGTTGCTAGCCAGCACCCTTCCTTGGAAGCGCTTTTGTAGCCAAAAGAACACTGGGGCTCTGGGCTTCTCTAGCCACCTAATCTGCTCATCCTCTCGCGCACTCTAAAGAGAGCTCAGGTGTGAAATTGCAAATGTCCAGCAATTGCTCAGAGATGAAAAGTGCCAGCACTGAAAGCTCTGGCTAGCCAGCACCCTTCCTTGGAAGCGCTTTCACAGGCGCAGCAACACTGGGGCTTTGCGTTTCTCTAGCCACCAAACGTCACGGTCACTATCTCTCCGTCTCGTAGACACGAGCTGAGAAATTGCAAACGTCGAGCAATTGCTGAGAGATGAAAAGTGCCAGCACTGAAAGCTGTTGCTAGCCAGCACCCTTCCTTGGAAGCGCTTTCACAGGCGCAGCAACACTGGGGCTTTGCGCTTCTCTACCCACCAAACGTCACGGTCACTATCTATGCGTCTCGTACATAAGAGCTGAGAAATTGCAAACGTCGAGCAATTGCTCAGAGATGAAAAGTGCCAGCACTGAAAGCTGTTGCTAGCCAGCACCCTTCCTTGGAAGCGCTTTCACAGGCGCAGCAACACTGGGGCTTTGCGCTACTCTACCCACCAAACGTCACGGTCCTTCTCTTTCAGTATCGTAGACAAGAGCTGAGAAATTGCAAACGTCGAGCAATTGCTCAGAGATGAAAAGTGCCAGCACTGAAAGCTGTTGCTAGCCAGCACCCTTCCTTGGAAGCGCTTTCACAGGCGCAGCAACACTGGGGCTTTGCGCTTTTGTACCCACCAAACGTGACAGTCTTTCCGTCTCGTAGACACGAGCTGAGAAATTGCAAACGTCGAGCAATTGCTCAGAGATGAAAAGTGCCAGCACTGAAAGCTGGTGCTAGCCAGCACCCTTCCTTGGAAGCGCTTTTGTAGCCCTAAGAACACTGGGGCTCTGGCCTTCTCTAGCCACCTACTCTTCTGCTCATCCTCTCGCGCAGTCTAAAGAGAGCTCAGGTGAGAAATTGCAAACTTCCAGCAATTGCTCAGAGATGAAAAGTGCCAGCACTGAAAGCTCTTGCTAGCCAGCACCCTTCCTTGGAAGCGCTTTTGTAGCCAAAAGAACACTGGGGCTCTGGGCTTCTCTAGCCACCTAATCTTCTGCTCATCCTCTCGCGCACTCTAAAGAGAGCTCAGGTGTGAAATTGCAAATGTCCAGCAATTGCTCAGAGATGAAAAGTGCCAGCACTGAAAGCTCTGGCTAGCCAGCAACCTTCCTTGGAAGCGCTTTCACAGGCGCAGCAACACTGGGGCTTTGCGCTTCTCTAGCCACCAAACGTCACGGTCACTATCTCTCCGTCTCGTAGACACGAGCTGAGAAATTGCAAACGTCCACAAATTGCTCAGAGATGAAAAGTGCCAGCACTGAAAGCTGTTGCTAGCCAGCACCCTTCCTTGGAAGCGCTTTCACAGGTGCAGCAACACTGGGGCTTTGCGCTACTCTACCCACCAAACATCACGGTCCTTCTCTTTCCGTCTCGTAGACACGAGCTGAGAAATTGCAAACGTCGAGCAATTGCTCAGAGATGAAAAGTGCCAGCACTGAAAGCTGTTGCTAGCCAGCACCCTTCCTTGGAAGCGCTTTCACAGGCGCAGCAAGACTGGGGCTTTGCGCTTCTCTAGCCACCAAACGTGACAGTCTTTCTGTCTCGTAGACACGAGCTGAGAAATTGCAAACGTCGAGCAATTGCTCAGAGATGAAAAGTGCCAGCGCTGAAAGCTGTTGCTAGCCAGTACCCTTCCTTGGAAGCGCTTTTGTAGGCCTAAGAACACTGGGGCTTTGCGCTTCTCTAGCCACCTAATCTTCTGCTCATCCTCTCGCGCAGTCTAAAGAGAGCTCAGGTGAGAAATTGCAAACGTCGAGCAATTGCTCAGAGAAGAAAAGTGCCAGCACTGAAAGCTGTTGCTAGCCAGCACCCTTCCTTGGAAGCGCTTTCACAGGCGCAGCAACACTGGGGCTTTGCGCTTCTCTAGGCACCAAAAGTCACGGTCACTCTCTTACCGTCTCGTAGACACGAGCCGAGAAATTGCAAACGTCGAGCAATTGCTCAGAGATGAAAAGTGCCAGCACTGAAAGCTGTTGCTAGCCAGCACCCTTCCTTGGAAGCGCTTTTGTAGCCCTAAGAACACTGGGGCTCTGGGCTTCTCTAGCCACCTAATCTTCTGCTCATCCTCTCGCGCAGTCTAAAGAGAGCTCAGGTGTGAAGATGCAAATGTCCAGCAATTGCTCAGAGATGAAAAGTGCCAGCACTGAAAGCTGTTGCTAGCCAGCACCCTTCCTTGGAAGCGCTTTCACAGGTGCAGCAACACTGGGGCTTTGCGCTTCTCTACCCACCAAACATCACGGTCATTCTCTTTCCGTCTCGTAGACACGAGCCGAGAAATTGTAAATGTCGAGCAATTGCTCAGAGATGAAAAGTGCCAGCACTGAAAGCTGTTGCTAGCCAGCACCCTTCCTTGGAAGCGCTTTTGTAGCCCTAAGAACACTGGGGCTCTGGGCTTCTCTAGTAACTAAATATCACGGTCATTCTCTTTCCGTCTCGTAGACACGAGCCGAGAAATTGCAAACGTCGAGCAATTGCTCAGAGATGAAAAGTGCCAGCACTGAAAGCTGTTGCCAGCCAGCACCCTTCCTTGGAAGCGCTTTTGTAGCCCTAAGAACACTGGGGCTCTGGGCTTCTCTAGCCACCTAATCTTCTGCTCATCCTCTCACGCAGTCTAAAGAGAGCTCAGGTGAGAAATTGCAAACGTCGAGCAATTGCTCAGAGAGGAAAAGTGCCAGCACTGAAAGCTCTTGCTAGCCAGCACCCTTCCTTGGAAGCGCTTTTGTAGGCCTAAGAACACTGGGGCTCTGGCCTTCTCTAGCCACCTACTCTTCTGCTCATCCTCTCGCGCAGTCTAAAGAGAGCTCAGGTGAGAAATTGCAAACGTCCAGCAATTGCTCAGAGATGAAAAGTGCCAGCACTGAAAGCTGTTGCTAGCCAGCACCCTTCCTTGGAAGCGCTTTTGTAGCCAAAAGAACACTGGGGCTCTGGGCTTCTCTAGCCACCTAATCTTCTGCTCATGCTCTCGCGCAGTCTAAAGAGAGCTCAGGTGTGAAATTGCAAATGTCCAGCAATTGCTCAGAGATGAAAAGTGCCAGCACTGAAAGCTGTGGCTAGCCATCCCCCTTCCTTGGAAGCGCTTTCACAGGCG
Organism: Sarcoramphus papa; assembly: GCA_037962945.1. NCBI lineage: Eukaryota > Metazoa > Chordata > Aves > Accipitriformes > Cathartidae > Sarcoramphus > Sarcoramphus papa. Next base: position 95,091,019 of record CM075586.1, on the reverse strand, counting down.
CAGCAACACTGGGGCTTTGCGTTTCTCTAGCCACCAAACGTCACGGTCACTATCTCTCCGTCTCGTAGACACGAGCTGAGAAATTGCAAACGTCGAGCAATTGCTGAGAGATGAAAAGTGCCAGCATTGAAAGCTGTTGCTAGCCAGCACCCTTCCTTGGAAGTGCTTTTGTAGCCCTAAGAACTCCGGGGCTCTGGGCTTCTCTAGCCACCTAATTTTCTGTTCATCCTCTCGCGCAGTCTAAAGAGAGCTCAGGTGAGAAATTGCAAACGTCCAGCAATTGCTCAGAGATGAAAAGTGCCAGCACTGAAAGCTCTTGCTAGCCAGCAGCCTTCCTTGGAAGCGCTTTCACAGGCACAGCAACACTGGGGCTTTGCGCTTCTCTACCCACCAAACGTCACGGTCACTATCTATGCGTCTCGTACATAAGAGCTGAGAAATTGCAAACGTCGAGCAATTGCTCAGAGATGAAAAGTGCCAGCACTGAAAGCTGTTGCTAGCCAGCACCCTTCCTTGGAAGCGCTTTCACAGGCGCAGCAACACTGGGGCTTTGCGCTTCTCTACCCACCAAACGTCACGGTCCTTCTCTTTCAGTATCGTAGACAAGAGCTGAGAAATTGCAAACGTCGAGCAATTGCTCAGAGATGAAAAGTGCCAGCACTGAAAGCTGTTGCTAGCCAGCACCCTTCCTTGGAAGCGCTTTCACAGGCGCAGCAACACTGGGGCTTTGCGCTTTTCTACCCACCAAACGTGACAGTCTTTCCGTCTCGTAGACACGAGCTGAGAAATTGCAAACGTCGAGCAATTGCTCAGAGATGAAAAGTGCCAGCACTGAAAGCTGGTGCTAGCCAGCACCCTTCCTTGGAAGCGCTTTTGTAGGCCTAAGAACACTGGGGCTCTGGCCTTCTCTAGCCACCTACTCTTCTGCTCATCCTCTCGCGCAGTCTAAAGAGAGCTCAGGTGTGAAATTGCAAACGTCGAGCAATTGCTCAGAGATGAAAAGTGCCAGCACTGAAAGCTCTTGCTAGCCAGCACCCTTCCTTGGAAGCGCTTTTGTAGCCAAAAGAACACTGGGGCTCTGGGCTTCTCTAGCCACCTAATCTTCTGCTCATCCTCTCGCGCACTCTAAAGAGAGCTCAGGTGTGAAATTGCAAATGTCCAGCAATTGCTCAGAGATGAAAAGTGCCAGCACTGAAAGCTCTGGCTAGCCAGCAACCTTCCTTGGAAGCGCTTTCACAGGCGCAGCAACACTGGGGCTTTGCGCTTCTCTACCCACCAAACGTCACGGTCACTATCTCTCCGTCTCGTAGACACGAGCTGAGAAATTGCAAACGTCCACAAATTGCTCAGAGATGAAAAGTGCCAGCACTGAAAGCTGTTGCTAGCCAGCACCCTTCCTTGGAAGCGCTTTCACAGGTGCAGCAACACTGGGGCTTTGCGCTACTCTACCCACCAAACATCACGGTCCTTCTCTTTCCGTCTCGTAGACACGAGCTGAGAAATTGCAAACGTCGAGCAATTGCTCAGAGATGAAAAGTGCCAGCACTGAAAGCTGTTGCTAGCCAGCACCCTTCCTTGGAAGCGCTTTCACAGGCGCAGCAAGACTGGGGCTTTGCGCTTCTCTAGGCACCAAAAGTGACAGTCTTTCTGTCTCGTAGACACGAGCTGAGAAATTGCAAACGTCGAGCAATTGCTCAGAGATGAAAAGTGCCAGCGCTGAAAGCTGTTGCTAGCCAGTACCCTTCCTTGGAAGCGCTTTTCTAGGCCTAAGAACACTGGGGCTTTGCGCTTCTCTAGCCACCTCATCTTCTGCTCATCCTCTCGCGCAGTCTAAAGAGAGCTCAGGTGAGAAATTGCAAACGTCGAGCAATTGCTCAGAGAAGAAAAGTGCCAGCACTGAAAGCTGTTGCTAGCCAGCACCCTTCCTTGGAAGCGCTTTCACAGGCGCAGCAACACTGGGGCTTTGCGCTTCTCTAGGCACCAAACGTCACGGTCACTCTCTTACCGTCTCGTAGACACGAGCTGAGAAATTGCAAACGTCGAGCAATTGCTCAGAGATGAAAAGTGCCAGCACTGAAAGCTGTTGCTAGCCAGCACCCTTCCTTGGAAGCGCTTTTGTAGCCCTAAGAACAGTGGGGCTTTGCGCTTCTCTAGCCACCTAATCTTCTGCTCATCCTCTCGCGCAGTCTAAAGAGAGCTCAGGTGTGAAGATGCAAATGTCCAGCAATTGCTCAGAGATGAAAAGTGCCAGCACTGAAAGCTGTTGCTAGCCAGCACCCTTCCTTGGAAGCGCTTTCACAGGTGCAGCAACACTGGGGCTTTGCGCTTCTCTACCCACCAAACATCACGGTCATTCTCTTTCCGTCTCGTAGACACGAGCCGAGAAATTGTAAATGTCGAGCAATTGCTCAGAGATGAAAAGTGCCAGCACTGAAAGCTGTTGCTAGCCAGCACCCTTCCTTGGAAGCGCTTTTGTAGCCCTAAGAACACTGGGGCTCTGGGCTTCTCTAGTAACTAAATATCACGGTCATTCTCTTTCCGTCTCGTAGACACGAGCCGAGAAATTGCAAACGTCGAGCAATTGCTCAGAGATGAAAAGTGCCAGCACTGAAAGCTGTTGCCAGCCAGCACCCTTCCTTGGAAGCGCTTTTGTAGGCCTAAGAAGACTGGGGCTCTGGGCTTCTCTAGCCACCTAATCTTCTGCTCATCCTCTCACGCAGTCTAAAGTGAGCTCAGGTGAGAAATTGCAAACGTCGAGCAATTGCTCAGAGAGGAAAAGTGCCAGCACTGAAAGCTCTTGCTAGCCAGCACCCTTCCTTGGAAGCGCTTTTGTAGGCCTAAGAACAGTGGGGCTCTGGGCTTCTCTAGCCACCTCATCTTCTGCTCATCCTCTCGCGCAGTCTAAAGAGAGCTCAGGTGTGAAATTGCAAACGTCGAGCAATTGCTCAGAGATGAAAAGTGCCAGCACTGAAAGCTCTTGCTAGCCAGCACCCTTCCTTGGAAGCGCTTTTGTAGCCAAAAGAACACTGGGGCTCTGGGCTTCTCTAGCCACCTAATCTTCTGCTCATCCTCTCGCGCACTCTAAAGAGAGCTCAGGTGTGAAATTGCAAATGTCCAGCAATTGCTCAGAGATGAAAAGTGCCAGCACTGAAAGCTGTTGCTAGCCAGCAACCTTCCTTGGAAGCGCTTTCACAGGCGCAGCAACACTGGGGCTTTGCGCTTCTCTAGCCACCAAACGTCACGGTCACTATCTCTCCGTCTCGTAGACACGAGCTGAGAAATTGCAAACGTCCACAAATTGCTCAGAGATGAAAAGTGCCAGCACTGAAAGCTGTTGCTAGCCAGCACCCTTCCTTGGAAGCGCTTTCACAGGTGCAGCAACACTGGGGCTTTGCGCTACTCTACCCACCAAACATCACGGTCCTTCTCTTTCCGTCTCGTAGACACGAGCTGAGAAATTGCAAACGTCGAGCAATTGCTCAGAGATGAAAAGTGCCAGCACTGAAAGCTGTTGCTAGCCAGCACCCTTCCTTGGAAGCGCTTTCACAGGCGCAGCAAGACTGGGGCTTTGCGCTTCTCTAGGCACCAAAAGTGACAGTCTTTCTGTCTCGTAGACACGAGCTGAGAAATTGCAAACGTCGAGCAATTGCTCAGAGATGAAAAGTGCCAGCGCTGAAAGCTGTTGCTAGCCAGTACCCTTCCTTGGAAGCGCTTTTGTAGGCCTAAGAACACTGGGGCTTTGCGCTTCTCTAGCCACCTCATCTTCTGCTCATCCTCTCGCGCAGTCTAAAGAGAGCTCAGGTGAGAAATTGCAAACGTCGAGCAATTGCTCAGAGAAGAAAAGTGCCAGCACTGAAAGCTGTTGCTAGCCAGCACCCTTCCTTGGAAGCGCTTTCACAGGCGCAGCAACACTGGGGCTTTGCGCTTCTCTAGGCACCAAACGTCACGGTCACTCTCTTACCGTCTCGTAGACACAAGCTGAGAAATTGCAAACGTCGAGCAATTGCTCAGAGATGAAAAGTGCCAGCACTGAAAGCTGTTGCTAGCCAGCACCCTTCCTTGGAAGCGCTTTTGTAGCCCTAAGAACACTGGGGCTCTGGGCTTCTCTAGCCACCTAATCTTCTGCTCATCCTCTCGCGCAGTCTAAAGAGAGCTCAGGTGTGAAGATGCAAATGTCCAGCAATTGCTCAGAGATGAAAAGTGCCAGCACTGAAAGCTGTTGCTAGCCAGCACCCTTCCTTGGAAGCGCTTTCACAGGTGCAGCAACACTGGGGCTTTGCGCTTCTCTACCCACCAAACATCACGGTCATTCTCTTTCCGTCTCGTAGACACGAGCCGAGAAATTGTAAATGTCGAGCAATTGCTCAGAGATGAAAAGTGCCAGCACTGAAAGCTGTTGCTAGCCAGCACCCTTCCTTGGAAGCGCTTTTGTAGCCCTAAGAACACTGGGGCTCTGGGCTTCTCTAGTAACTAAATATCACGGTCATTCTCTTTCCGTCTCGTAGACACGAGCCGAGAAATTGCAAACGTCAAGCAATTGCTCAGAGATGAAAAGTGCCAGCACTGAAAGCTGTTGCCAGCCAGCACCCTTCCTTGGAAGCGCTTTTGTAGCCCTAAGAACACTGGGGCTCTGGGCTTCTCTAGCCACCTAATCTTCTGCTCATCCTCTCACGCAGTCTAAAGAGAGCTCAGGTGAGAAATTGCAAACGTCGAGCAATTGCTCAGAGATGAAAAGTGCCAGCACTGAAAGCTCTTGCTAGCCAGCACCCTTCCTTGGAAGCGCTTTTGTAGCCCTAAGAACACTGGGGCTCTGGCCTTCTCTAGCCACCTACTCTTCTGCTCATCCTCTCGCGCAGTCTAAAGAGAGCTCAGGTGAGAAATTGCAAATGTCCAGCAATTGCTCAGAGATGAAAAGTGCCAGCACTGAAAGCTGTTGCTAGCCAGCACCCTTCCTTGGAAGCGCTTTTGTAGCCAAAAAACACTGGGGCTCTGGGCTTCTCTAGCCACCTACTCTTCTGCTCATCCTCTCGCGCAGTCTAAAGAGAGCTCAGGTGTGAAATTGCAAATGTCCAGCAATTGCTCAGAGATGAAAAGTGCCAGCACTGAAAGCTGTGGCTAGCCAGCACCCTTCCTTGGAAGCGCTTTCACAGGCGCAGCAACACTGGGGCTTTGCGCTTCTCTAGCCACCAAACGTCACGGTCACTATCTCTCCGTCTCGTAGACACGAGCTGAGAAATTGCAAACGTCGAGCAATTGCTCAGAGATGAAAAGTGCCAGCACTGAAAGCTGTTGCTAGCCAGCACCCTTCCTTGGAAGTGCTTTTGTAGCCCTAAGAACAGTGGGGCTCTGGGCTTCTCTAGCCACCTAATCTTCTGCTCATCCTCTCGCGCACTCTAAAGAGAGCTCAGGTGTGAAATTGCAAATGTCCAGCAATTGCTCAGAGATGAAAAGTGCCAGCACTGAAAGCTGTTGCTAGCCAGCACCCTTCCTTGGAAGCGCTTTCACAGGCGCAGCAACACTGGGGCTTTGCGCTTCTCTACCCACCAAACGTCACGGTCACTATCTATCCGTCTCGTACATAAGAGCTGAGAAATTGCAAACGTCGAGCAATTGCTCAGAGATGAAAAGTGCCAGCACTGAAAGCTGTTGCTAGCCAGCACGCTTCCTTGGAAGCGCTTTCACAGGCGCAGCAACACTGGGGCTTTGCGCTACTCTACCCACCAAACATCACGGTCCTTCTCTTTCAGTATCGTAGACACGAGCTGAGAAATTGCAAACGTCGAGGAATTGCTCAGAGATGAAAAGTGCCAGCACTGAAAGCTGTTGCTAGCCAGCACCCTTCCTTGGAAGCGCTTTCACAGGCGCAGCAACACTGGGGCTTTGCGCTTCTCTACCCACCAAACGTCACGGTCACTATCTATCCGTCTCGTACATAAGAGCTGAGAAATTGCAAACGTCGAGCAATTGCTCAGAGATGAAAAGTGCCAGCACTGAAAGCTGTTGCTAGCCAGCACCCTTCCTTGGAAGCGCTTTCACAGGCGCAGCAACACTGGGGCTTTGTGCTACTCTACCCACCAAACATCGCGGTCCTTCTCTTTCAGTATCGTAGACAAGAGCTGAGAAATTGCAAACGTCGAGCAATTGCTCAGAGATGAAAAGTGCCAGCACTGAAAGCTCTTGCTAGCCAGCACCCTTCCTTGGAAGCGCTTTCACAGGCGCAGCAACACTGGGGCTTTGCGCTTTTCTACCCACCAAACGTGACAGTCTTTCCGTCTCGTAGACACGAGCTGAGAAATTGCAAACGTCGAGCAATTGCTCAGAGATGAAAAGTGCCAGCACTGAAAGCTGTTGCTAGCCAGCACCCTTCCTTGGAAGCGCTTTTGTAGGCCTAAGAACACTGGGGCTCTGGCCTTCTCTAGCCACCTAATCTTCTGCTCATCCTCTCGCGCAGTCTAAAGAGAGCTCAGGTGAGAAATTGCAAACGTCGAGCAATTGCTCAGAGATGAAAAGTGCCAGCACTGAAAGCTCTTGCTAGCCAGCACCCTTCCTTGGAAGCGCTTTTGTAGCCAAAAGAACACTGGGGCTCTGGGCTTCTCTAGCCACCTAATCTTCTGCTCATCCTCTCGCACACTCTAAAGAGAGCTCAGGTGTGAAATTGCAAATGTCGAGCAATTGCTCAGAGATGAAAAGTGCCAGCACTGAAAGCTGTTGCTAGCCAGCACCCTTCCTTGGAAGCGCTTTCACAGGCGCAGCAACACTGGGGCTTTGCGCTTCTCTAGCCACCAAACGTCACGGTCACTATCTCTCCGTCTCGTAGACACGAGCTGAGAAATTGCAAACGTCGAGCAATTGCTCAGAGATGAAAAGTGCCAGCACTGAAAGCTGTTGCTAGCCAGCACCCTTCCTTGGAAGCGCTTTCACAGGCACAGCAACACTGGGGCTTTGCGCTACTCTACCCACCAAACATCACGGTCCTTCTCTTTCAGTATCGTAGACAAGAGCTGAGAAATTGCAAACGTCGAGCAATTGCTCAGAGATGAAAAGTGCCAGCACTGAAAGCTGTTGCTAGCCAGCACCCTTCCTTGGAAGCGCTTTCACAGGCGCAGCAAGACTGGGGCTTTGCGCTTCTCTAGCCACCAAAAGTGACAGTCTTTCTGTCTCGTAGACACGAGCTGAGAAATTGCAAACGTCGAGCAATTGCTCAGAGATGAAAAGTGCCAGCGCTGAAAGCTGTTGCTAGCCAGTACCCTTCCTTGGAAGCGCTTTTGTAGCCCTAAGAACACTGGGGCTCTGGGCTTCTCTAGCCACCTAATCTTCTGCTCATCCTCTCGCGCACTCTAAAGAGAGCTCAGGTGAGAAATTGCAAACGTCGAGCAATTGCTCAGAGAAGAAAAGTGCCAGCACTGAAAGCTGTTGCTAGCCAGCACCCTTCCTTGGAAGCGCTTTCACAGGCGCAGCAACACTGGGGCTTTGCGCTTCTCTAGCCACCAAAAATCACGGTCACTCTCTTACCGTCTCGTAGACACGAGCTGAGAAATTGCAAACGTCGAGCAATTGCTCAGAGATGAAAAGTGCCAGCACTGAAAGCTGTTGCTAGCAAGTACCCTTCCTTGGAAGCGCTTTTGTAGCCCTAAGAACACTGGGGCTCTGGGCTTCTCTAGCCACCTAATCTTCTGCTCATCCTCTCGCGCAGTCTAAAGAGAGCTCAGGTGTGAAGTTGCAAATGTCCAGCAATTGCTCAGAGATGAAAAGTGCCAGCACTGAAAGCTGTTGCTAGCCAGCACCCTTCCTTGGAAGCGCTTTCACAGGTGCAGAAACACTGGGGCTTTGCGCTTCTCTACCCACCAAACATCACGGTCCTTCTCTTTCCGTCTCGTAGACACGAGCCGAGAAATTGTAAACGTCGAGCAATTGCTCAGAGATGAAAAGTGCCAGCACTGAAAGCTGTTGCTAGCCAGCACCCTTCCTTGGAAGCGCTCTTGTAGCCCTAAGAACAGTGGGGCTCTGGGCTTCTCTAGCCACCTAATCTTCTGCTCATCCTCTCGCGCAGTCTAAAGAGAGCTCAGGTGAGAAATTGCAAACGTCGAGCAATTGCTCAGAGATGAAAAGTGCCAGCACTGAAAGCTGTTGCTAGCCAGCACCCTTCCTTGGAAGCGCTTTTGTAGGCCTAAGAACACTGGGGCTCTGGGGTTCTCTAGCCACCTAACCTTCTGCTCATCCTCTCGCGCAGTATAAAGAGAGCTCAGGGGAGTAATTGGAAACGTCCAGCAATTGCTCAGAGATGAAAAGTGCCAGCACTGAAAGCTGTTGCTAGCCAGCACCCTTCCTTGGAAGCGCTTTTGTAGCCCTAAGAACAGTGGGGCTCTGGGCTTCTCTAGCCACCTAATCTTCTGCTCATCCTCTCGCGCACTCTAAAGAGAGCTCAGGTGTGAAATTGCAAATGTCCAGCAATTGCTCAGAGATGAAAAGTGCCAGCACTGAAAGCTGTTGCTAGCCAGCACCCTTCCTTGGAAGCGCTTTCACAGGCGCAGCAACACTGGGGCTTTGCGCTTCTCTACCCACCAAACGTCACGGTCACTATCTCTCCGTCTCGTAGACACGAGCTGAGAAATTGCAAACGTCGAGCAATTGCTGAGAGATGAAAAGTGCCAGCATTGAAAGCTGTTGCTAGCCAGCACCCTTCCTTGGAAGTGCTTTTGTAGCCCTAAGAACTCCGGGGCTCTGGGCTTCTCTAGCCACCTAATTTTCTGTTCATCCTCTCGCGCAGTCTAAAGAGAGCTCAGGTGAGAAATTGCAAACGTCCAGCAATTGCTCAGAGATGAAAAGTGCCAGCACTGAAAGCTCTTGCTAGCCAGCAGCCTTCCTTGGAAGCGCTTTCACAGGCACAGCAACACTGGGGCTTTGCGCTTCTCTACCCACCAAACGTCACGGTCACTATCTATGCGTCTCGTACATAAGAGCTGAGAAATTGCAAACGTCGAGCAATTGCTCAGAGATGAAAAGTGCCAGCACTGAAAGCTGTTGCTAGCCAGCACCCTTCCTTGGAAGCGCTTTCACAGGCGCAGCAACACTGGGGCTTTGCGCTACTCTACCCACCAAACGTCACGGTCCTTCTCTTTCAGTATCGTAGACAAGAGCTGAGAAATTGCAAACGTCGAGCAATTGCTCAGAGATGAAAAGTGCCAGCACTGAAAGCTGTTGCTAGCCAGCACCCTTCCTTGGAAGCGCTTTCACAGGCGCAGCAACACTGGGGCTTTGCGCTTTTCTACCCACCAAACGTGACAGTCTTTCCGTCTCGTAGACACGAGCTGAGAAATTGCAAACGTCGAGCAATTGCTCAGAGATGAAAAGTGCCAGCACTGAAAGCTGGTGCTAGCCAGCACCCTTCCTTGGAAGCGCTTTTGTAGGCCTAAGAACACTGGGGCTCTGGCCTTCTCTAGCCACCTACTCTTCTGCTCATCCTCTCGCGCAGTCTAAAGAGAGCTCAGGTGTGAAATTGCAAACGTCGAGCAATTGCTCAGAGATGAAAAGTGCCAGCACTGAAAGCTCTTGCTAGCCAGCACCCTTCCTTGGAAGCGCTTTTGTAGCCAAAAGAACACTGGGGCTCTGGGCTTCTCTAGCCACCTAATCTTCTGCTCATCCTCTCGCGCACTCTAAAGAGAGCTCAGGTGTGAAATTGCAAATGTCCAGCAATTGCTCAGAGATGAAAAGTGCCAGCACTGAAAGCTCTGGCTAGCCAGCAACCTTCCTTGGAAGCGCTTTCACAGGCGCAGCAACACTGGGGCTTTGCGCTTCTCTACCCACCAAACGTCACGGTCACTATCTCTCCGTCTCGTAGACACGAGCTGAGAAATTGCAAACGTCCACAAATTGCTCAGAGATGAAAAGTGCCAGCACTGAAAGCTGTTGCTAGCCAGCACCCTTCCTTGGAAGCGCTTTCACAGGTGCAGCAACACTGGGGCTTTGCGCTACTCTACCCACCAAACATCACGGTCCTTCTCTTTCCGTCTCGTAGACACGAGCTGAGAAATTGCAAACGTCGAGCAATTGCTCAGAGATGAAAAGTGCCAGCACTGAAAGCTGTTGCTAGCCAGCACCCTTCCTTGGAAGCGCTTTCACAGGCGCAGCAAGACTGGGGCTTTGCGCTTCTCTAGGCACCAAAAGTGACAGTCTTTCTGTCTCGTAGACACGAGCTGAGAAATTGCAAACGTCGAGCAATTGCTCAGAGATGAAAAGTGCCAGCGCTGAAAGCTGTTGCTAGCCAGTACCCTTCCTTGGAAGCGCTTTTGTAGGCCTAAGAACACTGGGGCTTTGCGCTTCTCTAGCCACCTCATCTTCTGCTCATCCTCTCGCGCAGTCTAAAGAGAGCTCAGGTGAGAAATTGCAAACGTCGAGCAATTGCTCAGAGAAGAAAAGTGCCAGCACTGAAAGCTGTTGCTAGCCAGCACCCTTCCTTGGAAGCGCTTTCACAGGCGCAGCAACACTGGGGCTTTGCGCTTCTCTAGGCACCAAACGTCACGGTCACTCTCTTACCGTCTCGTAGACACGAGCTGAGAAATTGCAAACGTCGAGCAATTGCTCAGAGATGAAAAGTGCCAGCACTGAAAGCTGTTGCTAGCCAGCACCCTTCCTTGGAAGCGCTTTTGTAGCCCTAAGAACAGTGGGGCTTTGCGCTTCTCTAGCCACCTAATCTTCTGCTCATCCTCTCGCGCAGTCTAAAGAGAGCTCAGGTGTGAAGATGCAAATGTCCAGCAATTGCTCAGAGATGAAAAGTGCCAGCACTGAAAGCTGTTGCTAGCCAGCACCCTTCCTTGGAAGCGCTTTCACAGGTGCAGCAACACTGGGGCTTTGCGCTTCTCTACCCACCAAACATCACGGTCATTCTCTTTCCGTCTCGTAGACACGAGCCGAGAAATTGTAAATGTCGAGCAATTGCTCAGAGATGAAAAGTGCCAGCACTGAAAGCTGTTGCTAGCCAGCACCCTTCCTTGGAAGCGCTTTTGTAGCCCTAAGAACACTGGGGCTCTGGGCTTCTCTAGTAACTAAATATCACGGTCATTCTCTTTCCGTCTCGTAGACACGAGCCGAGAAATTGCAAACGTCGAGCAATTGCTCAGAGATGAAAAGTGCCAGCACTGAAAGCTGTTGCCAGCCAGCACCCTTCCTTGGAAGCGCTTTTGTAGGCCTAAGAAGACTGGGGCTCTGGGCTTCTCTAGCCACCTAATCTTCTGCTCATCCTCTCACGCAGTCTAAAGAGAGCTCAGGTGAGAAATTGCAAACGTCGAGCAATTGCTCAGAGAGGAAAAGTGCCAGCACTGAAAGCTCTTGCTAGCCAGCACCCTTCCTTGGAAGCGCTTTTGTAGGCCTAAGAACAGTGGGGCTCTGGGCTTCTCTAGCCACCTCATCTTCTGCTCATCCTCTCGCGCAGTCTAAAGAGAGCTCAGGTGTGAAATTGCAAACGTCGAGCAATTGCTCAGAGATGAAAAGTGCCAGCACTGAAAGCTCTTGCTAGCCAGCACCCTTCCTTGGAAGCGCTTTTGTAGCCAAAAGAACACTGGGGCTCTGGGCTTCTCTAGCCACCTAATCTTCTGCTCATCCTCTCGCGCACTCTAAAGAGAGCTCAGGTGTGAAATTGCAAACGTCGAGCAATTGCTCAGAGATGAAAAGTGCCAGCACTGAAAGCTGTTGCTAGCCAGCAACCTTCCTTGGAAGCGCTTTCACAGGCGCAGCAACACTGGGGCTTTGCGCTTCTCTAGCCACCAAACGTCACGGTCACTATCTCTCCGTCTCGTAGACACGAGCTGAGAAATTGCAAACGTCCACAAATTGCTCAGAGATGAAAAGTGCCAGCACTGAAAGCTGTTGCTAGCCAGCACCCTTCCTTGGAAGCGCTTTCACAGGTGCAGCAACACTGGGGCTTTGCGCTACTCTACCCACCAAACATCACGGTCCTTCTCTTTCCGTCTCGTAGACACGAGCTGAGAAATTGCAAACGTCGAGCAATTGCTCAGAGATGAAAAGTGCCAGCACTGAAAGCTGTTGCTAGCCAGCACCCTTCCTTGGAAGCGCTTTCACAGGCGCAGCAAGACTGGGGCTTTGCGCTTCTCTAGGCACCAAAAGTGACAGTCTTTCTGTCTCGTAGACACGAGCTGAGAAATTGCAAACGTCGAGCAATTGCTCAGAGATGAAAAGTGCCAGCGCTGAAAGCTGTTGCTAGCCAGTACCCTTCCTTGGAAGCGCTTTTGTAGGCCTAAGAACACTGGGGCTTTGCGCTTCTCTAGCCACCTCATCTTCTGCTCATCCTCTCGCGCAGTCTAAAGAGAGCTCAGGTGAGAAATTGCAAACGTCGAGCAATTGCTCAGAGAAGAAAAGTGCCAGCACTGAAAGCTGTTGCTAGCCAGCACCCTTCCTTGGAAGCGCTTTCACAGGCGCAGCAACACTGGGGCTTTGCGCTTCTCTAGGCACCAAACGTCACGGTCACTCTCTTACCGTCTCGTAGACACAAGCTGAGAAATTGCAAACGTCGAGCAATTGCTCAGAGATGAAAAGTGCCAGCACTGAAAGCTGTTGCTAGCCAGCACCCTTCCTTGGAAGCGCTTTTGTAGCCCTAAGAACACTGGGGCTCTGGGCTTCTCTAGCCACCTAATCTTCTGCTCATCCTCTCGCGCAGTCTAAAGAGAGCTCAGGTGTGAAGATGCAAATGTCCAGCAATTGCTCAGAGATGAAAAGTGCCAGCACTGAAAGCTGTTGCTAGCCAGCACCCTTCCTTGGAAGCGCTTTCACAGGTGCAGCAACACTGGGGCTTTGCGCTTCTCTACCCACCAAACATCACGGTCATTCTCTTTCCGTCTCGTAGACACGAGCCGAGAAATTGTAAATGTCGAGCAATTGCTCAGAGATGAAAAGTGCCAGCACTGAAAGCTGTTGCTAGCCAGCACCCTTCCTTGGAAGCGCTTTTGTAGCCCTAAGAACACTGGGGCTCTGGGCTTCTCTAGTAACTAAATATCACGGTCATTCTCTTTCCGTCTCGTAGACACGAGCCGAGAAATTGCAAACGTCGAGCAATTGCTCAGAGATGAAAAGTGCCAGCACTGAAAGCTGTTGCCAGCCAGCACCCTTCCTTGGAAGCGCTTTTGTAGCCCTAAGAACACTGGGGCTCTGGGCTTCTCTAGCCACCTAATCTTCTGCTCATCCTCTCACGCAGTCTAAAGAGAGCTCAGGTGAGAAATTGCAAACGTCGAGCAATTGCTCAGAGATGAAAAGTGCCAGCACTGAAAGCTCTTGCTAGCCAGCACCCTTCCTTGGAAGCGCTTTTGTAGCCCTAAGAACACTGGGGCTCTGGCCTTCTCTAGCCACCTACTCTTCTGCTCATCCTCTCGCGCAGTCTAAAGAGAGCTCAGGTGAGAAATTGCAAATGTCCAGCAATTGCTCAGAGATGAAAAGTGCCAGCACTGAAAGCTGTTGCTAGCCAGCACCCTTCCTTGGAAGCGCTTTTGTAGCCAAAAAACACTGGGGCTCTGGGCTTCTCTAGCCACCTACTCTTCTGCTCATCCTCTCGCGCAGTCTAAAGAGAGCTCAGGTGTGAAATTGCAAATGTCCAGCAATTGCTCAGAGATGAAAAGTGCCAGCACTGAAAGCTGTGGCTAGCCAGCACCCTTCCTTGGAAGCGCTTTCACAGGCGCAGCAACACTGGGGCTTTGCGCTTCTCTAGCCACCAAACGTCACGGTCACTATCTCTCCGTCTCGTAGACACGAGCTGAGAAATTGCAAACGTCGAGCAATTGCTCAGAGATGAAAAGTGCCAGCACTGAAAGCTGTTGCTAGCCAGCACCCTTCCTTGGAAGTGCTTTTGTAGCCCTAAGAACAGTGGGGCTCTGGGCTTCTCTAGCCACCTAATCTTCTGCTCATCCTCTCGCGCACTCTAAAGAGAGCTCAGGTGTGAAATTGCAAATGTCCAGCAATTGCTCAGAGATGAAAAGTGCCAGCACTGAAAGCTGTTGCTAGCCAGCACCCTTCCTTGGAAGCGCTTTCACAGGCGCAGCAACACTGGGGCTTTGCGCTTCTCTACCCACCAAACGTCACGGTCACTATCTATCCGTCTCGTACATAAGAGCTGAGAAATTGCAAACGTCGAGCAATTGCTCAGAGATGAAAAGTGCCAGCACTGAAAGCTGTTGCTAGCCAGCACGCTTCCTTGGAAGCGCTTTCACAGGCGCAGCAACACTGGGGCTTTGCGCTACTCTACCCACCAAACATCACGGTCCTTCTCTTTCAGTATCGTAGACACGAGCTGAGAAATTGCAAACGTCGAGGAATTGCTCAGAGATGAAAAGTGCCAGCACTGAAAGCTGTTGCTAGCCAGCACCCTTCCTTGGAAGCGCTTTCACAGGCGCAGCAACACTGGGGCTTTGCGCTTCTCTACCCACCAAACGTCACGGTCACTATCTATCCGTCTCGTACATAAGAGCTGAGAAATTGCAAACGTCGAGCAATTGCTCAGAGATGAAAAGTGCCAGCACTGAAAGCTGTTGCTAGCCAGCACCCTTCCTTGGAAGCGCTTTCACAGGCGCAGCAACACTGGGGCTTTGTGCTACTCTACCCACCAAACATCGCGGTCCTTCTCTTTCAGTATCGTAGACAAGAGCTGAGAAATTGCAAACGTCGAGCAATTGCTCAGAGATGAAAAGTGCCAGCACTGAAAGCTCTTGCTAGCCAGCACCCTTCCTTGGAAGCGCTTTCACAGGCGCAGCAACACTGGGGCTTTGCGCTTTTCTACCCACCAAACGTGACAGTCTTTCCGTCTCGTAGACACGAGCTGAGAAATTGCAAACGTCGAGCAATTGCTCAGAGATGAAAAGTGCCAGCACTGAAAGCTGTTGCTAGCCAGCACCCTTCCTTGGAAGCGCTTTTGTAGGCCTAAGAACACTGGGGCTCTGGCCTTCTCTAGCCACCTAATCTTCTGCTCATCCTCTCGCGCAGTCTAAAGAGAGCTCAGGTGAGAAATTGCAAACGTCGAGCAATTGCTCAGAGATGAAAAGTGCCAGCACTGAAAGCTCTTGCTAGCCAGCACCCTTCCTTGGAAGCGCTTTTGTAGCCAAAAGAACACTGGGGCTCTGGGCTTCTCTAGCCACCTAATCTTCTGCTCATCCTCTCGCACACTCTAAAGAGAGCTCAGGTGTGAAATTGCAAA
The DNA here is from genome assembly GCA_037962945.1 of Sarcoramphus papa. Classification (NCBI taxonomy): domain Eukaryota; kingdom Metazoa; phylum Chordata; class Aves; order Accipitriformes; family Cathartidae; genus Sarcoramphus; species Sarcoramphus papa. Next base: position 95,075,829 of record CM075586.1, on the reverse strand, counting down.
TGTCGAGCAATTGCTCAGAGATGAAAAGTGCCAGCACTGAAAGCTGTTGCTAGCCAGCACCCTTCCTTGGAAGCGCTTTCACAGGCGCAGCAACACTGGGGCTTTGCGCTTCTCTAGCCACCAAACGTCACGGTCACTATCTCTCCGTCTCGTAGACACGAGCTGAGAAATTGCAAACGTCGAGCAATTGCTCAGAGATGAAAAGTGCCAGCACTGAAAGCTGTTGCTAGCCAGCACCCTTCCTTGGAAGCGCTTTCACAGGCACAGCAACACTGGGGCTTTGCGCTACTCTACCCACCAAACATCACGGTCCTTCTCTTTCAGTATCGTAGACAAGAGCTGAGAAATTGCAAACGTCGAGCAATTGCTCAGAGATGAAAAGTGCCAGCACTGAAAGCTGTTGCTAGCCAGCACCCTTCCTTGGAAGCGCTTTCACAGGCGCAGCAAGACTGGGGCTTTGCGCTTCTCTAGCCACCAAAAGTGACAGTCTTTCTGTCTCGTAGACACGAGCTGAGAAATTGCAAACGTCGAGCAATTGCTCAGAGATGAAAAGTGCCAGCGCTGAAAGCTGTTGCTAGCCAGTACCCTTCCTTGGAAGCGCTTTTGTAGCCCTAAGAACACTGGGGCTCTGGGCTTCTCTAGCCACCTAATCTTCTGCTCATCCTCTCGCGCACTCTAAAGAGAGCTCAGGTGAGAAATTGCAAACGTCGAGCAATTGCTCAGAGAAGAAAAGTGCCAGCACTGAAAGCTGTTGCTAGCCAGCACCCTTCCTTGGAAGCGCTTTCACAGGCGCAGCAACACTGGGGCTTTGCGCTTCTCTAGCCACCAAAAATCACGGTCACTCTCTTACCGTCTCGTAGACACGAGCTGAGAAATTGCAAACGTCGAGCAATTGCTCAGAGATGAAAAGTGCCAGCACTGAAAGCTGTTGCTAGCAAGTACCCTTCCTTGGAAGCGCTTTTGTAGCCCTAAGAACACTGGGGCTCTGGGCTTCTCTAGCCACCTAATCTTCTGCTCATCCTCTCGCGCAGTCTAAAGAGAGCTCAGGTGTGAAGTTGCAAATGTCCAGCAATTGCTCAGAGATGAAAAGTGCCAGCACTGAAAGCTGTTGCTAGCCAGCACCCTTCCTTGGAAGCGCTTTCACAGGTGCAGCAACACTGGGGCTTTGCGCTTCTCTACCCACCAAACATCACGGTCCTTCTCTTTCCGTCTCGTAGACACGAGCCGAGAAATTGTAAACGTCGAGCAATTGCTCAGAGATGAAAAGTGCCAGCACTGAAAGCTGTTGCTAGCCAGCACCCTTCCTTGGAAGCGCTCTTGTAGCCCTAAGAACAGTGGGGCTCTGGGCTTCTCTAGCCACCTAATCTTCTGCTCATCCTCTCGCGCAGTCTAAAGAGAGCTCAGGTGAGAAATTGCAAACGTCGAGCAATTGCTCAGAGATGAAAAGTGCCAGCACTGAAAGCTGTTGCTAGCCAGCACCCTTCCTTGGAAGCGCTTTTGTAGGCCTAAGAACACTGGGGCTCTGGGGTTCTCTAGCCACCTAACCTTCTGCTCATCCTCTCGCGCAGTATAAAGAGAGCTCAGGGGAGTAATTGGAAACGTCCAGCAATTGCTCAGAGATGAAAAGTGCCAGCACTGAAAGCTGTTGCTAGCCAGCACCCTTCCTTGGAAGCGCTTTTGTAGCCCTAAGAACAGTGGGGCTCTGGGCTTCTCTAGCCACCTAATCTTCTGCTCATCCTCTCGCGCACTCTAAAGAGAGCTCAGGTGTGAAATTGCAAATGTCCAGCAATTGCTCAGAGATGAAAAGTGCCAGCACTGAAAGCTGTTGCTAGCCAGCACCCTTCCTTGGAAGCGCTTTCACAGGCGCAGCAACACTGGGGCTTTGCGCTTCTCTACCCACCAAACGTCACGGTCACTATCTATCCGTCTCGTACATAAGAGCTGAGAAATTGCAAACGTCGAGCAATTGCTCAGAGATGAAAAGTGCCAGCACTGAAAGTTGTTGCTAGCCAGCACGCTTCCTTGGAAGCGCTTTCACAGGCGCAGCAACACTGGGGCTTTGCGCTACTCTACCCACCAAACATCACGGTCCTTCTCTTTCAGTATCGTAGACACGAGCTGAGAAATTGCAAACGTCGAGGAATTGCTCAGAGATGAAAAGTGCCAGCACTGAAAGCTGTTGCTAGCCAGCACCCTTCCTTGGAAGCGCTTTCACAGGCGCAGCAACACTGGGGCTTTGCGCTTCTCTACCCACCAAACGTCACGGTCACTATCTATCCGTCTCGTACATAAGAGCTGAGAAATTGCAAACGTCGAGCAATTGCTCAGAGATGAAAAGTGCCAGCACTGAAAGCTGTTGCTAGCCAGCACCCTTCCTTGGAAGCGCTTTCACAGGCGCAGCAACACTGGGGCTTTGTGCTACTCTACCCACCAAACATCGCGGTCCTTCTCTTTCAGTATCGTACACAAGAGCTGAGAAATTGCAAACGTCGAGCAATTGCTGAGAGATGAAAAGTGCCAGCACTGAAAGCTGTGGCTAGCCAGCACCCTTCCTTGGAAGCGCTTTCACAGGCGCAGCAACACTGGGGCTTTGCGCTTTTCTACCCACCAAACGTGACAGTCTTTCCGTCTCGTAGACACGAGCTGAGAAATTGCAAACGTCGAGCAATTGCTCAGAGATGAAAAGTGCCAGCACTGAAAGCTGTTGCTAGCCAGCACCCTTCCTTGGAAGCGCTTTTGTAGGCCTAAGAACACTGGGGCTCTGGCCTTCTCTAGCCACCTAATCTTCTGCTCATCCTCTCGCGCAGTCTAAAGAGAGCTCAGGTGAGAAATTGCAAACGTCGAGCAATTGCTCAGAGATGAAAAGTGCCAGCACTGAAAGCTCTTGCTAGCCAGCACCCTTCCTTGGAAGCGCTTTTGTAGCCAAAAGAACACTGGGGCTCTGGGCTTCTCTAGCCACCTAATCTTCTGCTCATCCTCTCGCACACTCTAAAGAGAGCTCAGGTGTGAAATTGCAAACGTCGAGCAATTGCTCAGAGATGAAAAGTGCCAGCACTGAAAGCTGTTGCTAGCCAGCACCCTTCCTTGGAAGCGCTTTCACAGGCGCAGCAACACTGGGGCTTTGCGCTTCTCTAGCCACCAAACGTCACGGTCACTATCTCTCCGTCTCGTAGACACGAGCTGAGAAATTGCAAACGTCGAGCAATTGCTCAGAGATGAAAAGTGCCAGCACTGAAAGCTGTTGCTAGCCAGCACCCTTCCTTGGAAGCGCTTTCACAGGCACAGCAACACTGGGGCTTTGCGCTACTCTACCCACCAAACATCACGGTCCTTCTCTTTCAGTATCGTAGACAAGAGCTGAGAAATTGCAAACGTCGAGCAATTGCTCAGAGATGAAAAGTGCCAGCACTGAAAGCTGTTGCTAGCCAGCACCCTTCCTTGGAAGCGCTTTCACAGGCGCAGCAAGACTGGGGCTTTGCGCTTCTCTAGCCACCAAAAGTGACAGTCTTTCTGTCTCGTAGACACGAGCTGAGAAATTGCAAACGTCGAGCAATTGCTCAGAGATGAAAAGTGCCAGCGCTGAAAGCTCTTGCTAGCCAGTACCCTTCCTTGGAAGCGCTTTTGTAGCCCTAAGAACACTGGGGCTCTGGGCTTCTCTAGCCACCTAATCTTCTGCTCATCCTCTCGCGCACTCTAAAGAGAGCTCAGGTGAGAAATTGCAAACGTCGAGCAATTTCTCAGAGAAGAAAAGTGCCAGCACTGAAAGCTGTTGCTAGCCAGCACCCTTCCTTGGAAGCGCTTTCACAGGCGCAGCAACACTGGGGCTTTGCGCTTCTCTAGCCACCAAAAATCACGGTCACTCTCTTACCGTCTCGTAGACACGAGCTGAGAAATTGCAAACGTCGAGCAATTGCTCAGAGATGAAAAGTGCCAGCACTGAAAGCTGTTGCTAGCAAGTACCCTTCCTTGGAAGCGCTTTTGTAGCCCTAAGAACACTGGGGCTCTGGGCTTCTCTAGCCACCTAATCTTCTGCTCATCCTCTCGCGCAGTCTAAAGAGAGCTCAGGTGTGAAGTTGCAAATGTCCAGCAATTGCTCAGAGATGAAAAGTGCCAGCACTGAAAGCTCTGGCTAGCCAGCACCCTTCCTTGGAAGCGCTTTCACAGGTGCAGAAACACTGGGGCTTTGCGCTTCTCTACCCACCAAACATCACGGTCATTCTCTTTCCGTCTCGTAGACACGAGCCGAGAAATTGTAAACGTCGAGCAATTGCTCAGAGATGAAAAGTGCCAGCACTGAAAGCTGTTGCTAGCCAGCACCCTTCCTTGGAAGCGCTCTTGTAGCCCTAAGAACAGTGGGGCTCTGGGCTTCTCTAGCCACCTAATCTTCTGCTCATCCTCTCGCGCAGTCTAAAGAGAGCTCAGGTGAGAAATTGCAAACGTCGAGCAATTGCTCAGAGATGAAAAGTGCCAGCACTGAAAGCTGTTGCTAGCCAGCACCCTTCCTTGGAAGCGCTTTTGTAGGCCTAAGAACACTGGGGCTCTGGGGTTCTCTAGCCACCTAACCTTCTGCTCATCCTCTCGCGCAGTATAAAGAGAGCTCAGGGGAGTAATTGGAAACGTCCAGCAATTGCTCAGAGATGAAAAGTGCCAGCCCTGAAAGCTGTGGCTAGCCAGCACCCTTCCTTGGAAGCGCTTTCACAGGCGCAGCAACACTGGGGCTTTGCGCTTCTCTAGGCACCAAACGTCACGGTCACTATCTCTCTGTCTCGTAGATAAGAGCTGAGAAATTGCAAACGTCGAGCAATTGCTGAGAGATGAAAAGTGCCAGCACTGAAAGCTGTTGCTAGCCAGCACCCTTCCTTGGAAGCGCTCTTGTAGCCCTAAGAACAGTGGGGCTCTGGGCTTCTCTAGCCACCTAATCTTCTGCTCATCCTCTCGCGCAGTCTAAAGAGAGCTCAGGTGAGAAATTGCAAACGTCGAGCAATTGCTCAGAGATGAAAAGTGCCAGCACTGAAAGCTGTTGCTAGCCAGCACCCTTCCTTGGAAGCGCTTTTGTAGGCCTAAGAACACTGGGGCTCTGGGGTTCTCTAGCCACCTAACCTTCTGCTCATCCTCTCGCGCAGTATAAAGAGAGCTCAGGGGAGTAATTGGAAACGTCCAGCAATTTCTCAGAGATGAAAAGTGCCAGCACTGAAAGCTGTGGCTAGCCAGCAGCCTTCCTTGGAAGCGCTTTCACAGGCGCAGCAACACTGGGGCTTTGCGCTTCTCTAGGCACCAAACGTCACGATCACTATCTCTCTGTCTCGTAGATAAGAGCTGAGAAATTGCAAACGTCGAGCAATTGCTGAGAGATGAAAAGTGCCAGCACTGAAAGCTGTTGCTAGCCAGCACCCTTCCTTGGAAGCGCTTTTGTAGCCAAAAGAACACTGGGGCTCTGGGCTTCTCTAGCCACCTAATCTTCTGCTCATCCTCTCGCGCACTCTAAAGAGAGCTCAGGTGTGAAATTGCAAATGTCCAGCAATTGCTCAGAGATGAAAAGTGCCAGCACTGAAAGCTGTTGCTAGCCAGCACCCTTCCTTGGAAGTGCTTTCACAGGCGCAGCAACACTGGGGCTTTGCGTTTCTCTAGCCACCAAACGTCACGGTCACTATCTCTCAGTCTCGTAGACACGAGCTGAGAAATTGCAAACGTCGAGCAATTGCTGAGAGATGAAAAGTGCCAGCATTGAAAGCTGTTGCTAGCCAGCACCCTTCCTTGGAAGTGCTTTTGTAGCCCTAAGAACTCCGGGGCTCTGGGCTTCTCTAGCCACCTAATTTTCTGTTCATCCTCTCGCGCAGTCTAAAGAGAGCTCAGGTGAGAAATTGCAAACGTCCAGCAATTGCTCAGAGATGAAAAGTGCCAGCACTGAAAGCTCTTGCTAGCCAGCACCCTTCCTTGGAAGCGCTTTTGTAGCCCTAAGAACACTGGGGCTCTGGGCTTCTCTAGTAACCAAGTATCACGGTCATTCTCTTTCCGTCTCGTAGACACGAGCCGAGAAATTGCAAACGTCGAGCAACTGCTCAGAGAGGAAAAGTGCCAGCGCTGAAAGCTGTGGCTAGCCAGCACCCTTCCTTGGAAGCGCTTTCACAGGCGCAGCAACACTGGGGCTTTGTGCTACTCTACCCACCAAACGTCACGGTCACTATCTCTCCGTCTCGTAGACACGAGCTGAGAAATTGCAAACGTCGAGCAATTGCTCAGAGATGAAAAGTGCCAGCACTGAAAGCTGTTGCTAGCCAGCACCCTTCCTTGGAAGCGCTTTCACAGGCGCAGCAACACTGGGGCTTTGTGCTACTCTACCCACCAAACGTCACGGTCCTTCTCTTTCAGTATGGTACATAAGAGCTGAGAAATTGCAAACGTCGAGCAATTGCTCAGAGATGAAAAGTGCCAGCACTGAAAGCTGTTGCTAGCCAGCACCCTTCCTTGGAAGCGCTTTCACAGGCGCAGCAACACTGGCGCTTTGCGCTTCTCTAGCCACCAAACGTGACAGTCTTTCTATCTCGTAGACACGAGCTGAGAAATTGCAAACGTCGAGCAATTGCTGAGAGATGAAAAGTGCCAGCACTGAAAGCTGTTGCTAGCCAGCACCCTTCCTTGGAAGCGCTTTTGTAGGCCTAAGAACACTGGGGCTCTGGCCTTCTCTAGCCACCTAATCTTCTGCTCATGCTCTCGCGCAGTCTAAAGAGAGCTCAGGTGAGAAATTGCAAACGTCGAGCAATTGCTCAGAGATGAAAAGTGCCAGCACTGAAAGCTGTTGCTAGCCAGCACCCTTCCTTGGAAGCGCTTTTGTAGGCCTAAGAACAGTGGGGCTCTGGGCTTCTCTAGCCACCAAACATCACAGTCATTCTCTTTCAGTATCGTAGACATGAGCTGAGAAATTGCAAACGTCGAGCAATTGCTCAGAGATGAAAAGTGCCAGCACTGAAAGCTCTTGCTAGCCAGCACCCTTCCTTGGAAGCGCTTTTGTAGGCCTAAGCACACTGGGGCTCTGGGCTTCTCTACCCACCAAACATCACAGTCATTCTCTTTCAGTATCGTAGACATGAGCTGAGAAATTGCAAACGTCCACCAATTCCTCAGAGATGAAAAGTGCTTGCACTGAAAGCTGTTGCTAGCCAGCACCCTTCCTTGGAAGCGCTTTTGTAGGCCTAAGAACACTGGGGCTCTGGGCTTCTCTACCCACCAAATATCACATTCATTCTCTTTCCGTCTCGTAGACACGAGCTGAGAAATTGCAAACGTCGAGCAATTGCTCAGAGATGAAAAGTGCCAGCACTGAAAGCTGTTGCTAGCCAGCACCCTTCCTTGGAAGCGCTTTTGTAGGCCTAAGAACACTGGGGCTCTGGGCTTCTCTAGCCACCTACTCTTCTGCTCATCCTCTCGCGCAGTCTAAAGAGAGCTCAGGTGAGAAATTGCAAACGTCGAGCAATTCCTCAGAGATGAAAAGTGCCAGCACTGAAAGCTGTTGCTAGCCAGCAGCCTTCCTTGGAAGCGCTTTCACAGGCGCAGCAACACTGGGGCTTTGCGCTTCTCTACCCACCAAACGTCACGCTCATTCTCTTTCTGTCTTGTAGACAAGAGCTGGGAAATTGCAAACGTCGAACAATTGCTGAGAGATGAAAAGTGCCAGCACTGAAAGCTGTTGCTAGCCAGCACCCTTCCTTGGAAGCGCTTTTGTAGGCCTAAGAACACTGGGGCTCTGGGCTTCTCTACCCACCAAACATCACGGTCATTCTCTTTCCGTCTCGTAGACAAGATCTGAGAAATTGCAAACGTCGAGCAATTGCTCAGAGATGAAAAGTGCCAGCACTGAAAGCTCTTGCTAGCCAGCACCCTTCCTTGGAAGCGCTTTTGTAGCCCTAAGAACAGTGGGGCTCTGGGCTTCTCTAGCCACCTAATCTTCTGCTCATCCTCTCGCGCAGTCTAAAGAGAGCTCAGGTGAGAAATTGCAAACGTCGAGCAATTGCTCAGAGATGAAAAGTGCCAGCACTGAAAGCTCTTGCTAGCCAGCACCCTTCCTTGGAAGCGCTTTTGTAGGCCTAAGAACACTGGGGCTTTGCGCTTCTCTAGTCACCTAACCTTCTGCTCATCCTCTCGCGCAGTCTAAAGAGAGCTCAGGTGAGAAATTGCAAACGTCGAGCAATTGTTCAGAGATGAAAAGTGCCAGCACTGAAAGCTCTTGCCAGCCAGCAGCCTTCCTTGGAAGCGCTTTCACAGGCACAGCAACACTGGGGCTTTGCGCTTCTCTACCCACCAAACATCACGGTCATTCTCTTTCAGTCTCGTAGACACGAGCTGAGAAATTGCAAACGTCGAGCAATTGCTCAGAGATGAAAAGTGCCAGCACTGAAAGCTGTTGCTAGCCAGCACCCTTCCTTGGAAGCGCTTTTGTAGCCCTAAGAACACTGGGGCTCTGGGCTTCTCTAGCCACCTAATCTTCTGCTCATCCTCTCGCGCAGTCTAAAGAGAGCTCAGGTGTGAAGTTGCAAATGTCCAGCAATTGCTCAGAGATGAAAAGTGCCAGCACTGAAAGCTGTTGCTAGCCAGCACCCTTCCTTGGAAGCGCTTTCACAGGTGCAGCAACACTGGGGCTTTGCGCTTCTCTACCCACCAAACATCACGGTCCTTCTCTTTCCGTCTCGTAGACACGAGCCGAGAAATTGTAAACGTCGAGCAATTGCTCAGAGATGAAAAGTGCCAGCACTGAAAGCTGTTGCTAGCCAGCACCCTTCCTTGGAAGCGCTCTTGTAGCCCTAAGAACAGTGGGGCTCTGGGCTTCTCTAGCCACCTAATCTTCTGCTCATCCTCTCGCGCAGTCTAAAGAGAGCTCAGGTGAGAAATTGCAAACGTCGAGCAATTGCTCAGAGATGAAAAGTGCCAGCACTGAAAGCTGTTGCTAGCCAGCACCCTTCCTTGGAAGCGCTTTTGTAGGCCTAAGAACACTGGGGCTCTGGGGTTCTCTAGCCACCTAACCTTCTGCTCATCCTCTCGCGCAGTATAAAGAGAGCTCAGGGGAGTAATTGGAAACGTCCAGCAATTGCTCAGAGATGAAAAGTGCCAGCACTGAAAGCTGTTGCTAGCCAGCACCCTTCCTTGGAAGCGCTTTTGTAGCCCTAAGAACAGTGGGGCTCTGGGCTTCTCTAGCCACCTAATCTTCTGCTCATCCTCTCGCGCACTCTAAAGAGAGCTCAGGTGTGAAATTGCAAATGTCCAGCAATTGCTCAGAGATGAAAAGTGCCAGCACTGAAAGCTGTTGCTAGCCAGCACCCTTCCTTGGAAGCGCTTTCACAGGCGCAGCAACACTGGGGCTTTGCGCTTCTCTACCCACCAAACGTCACGGTCACTATCTATCCGTCTCGTACATAAGAGCTGAGAAATTGCAAACGTCGAGCAATTGCTCAGAGATGAAAAGTGCCAGCACTGAAAGTTGTTGCTAGCCAGCACGCTTCCTTGGAAGCGCTTTCACAGGCGCAGCAACACTGGGGCTTTGCGCTACTCTACCCACCAAACATCACGGTCCTTCTCTTTCAGTATCGTAGACACGAGCTGAGAAATTGCAAACGTCGAGGAATTGCTCAGAGATGAAAAGTGCCAGCACTGAAAGCTGTTGCTAGCCAGCACCCTTCCTTGGAAGCGCTTTCACAGGCGCAGCAACACTGGGGCTTTGCGCTTCTCTACCCACCAAACGTCACGGTCACTATCTATCCGTCTCGTACATAAGAGCTGAGAAATTGCAAACGTCGAGCAATTGCTCAGAGATGAAAAGTGCCAGCACTGAAAGCTGTTGCTAGCCAGCACCCTTCCTTGGAAGCGCTTTCACAGGCGCAGCAACACTGGGGCTTTGTGCTACTCTACCCACCAAACATCGCGGTCCTTCTCTTTCAGTATCGTACACAAGAGCTGAGAAATTGCAAACGTCGAGCAATTGCTGAGAGATGAAAAGTGCCAGCACTGAAAGCTGTGGCTAGCCAGCACCCTTCCTTGGAAGCGCTTTCACAGGCGCAGCAACACTGGGGCTTTGCGCTTTTCTACCCACCAAACGTGACAGTCTTTCCGTCTCGTAGACACGAGCTGAGAAATTGCAAACGTCGAGCAATTGCTCAGAGATGAAAAGTGCCAGCACTGAAAGCTGTTGCTAGCCAGCACCCTTCCTTGGAAGCGCTTTTGTAGGCCTAAGAACACTGGGGCTCTGGCCTTCTCTAGCCACCTAATCTTCTGCTCATCCTCTCGCGCAGTCTAAAGAGAGCTCAGGTGAGAAATTGCAAACGTCGAGCAATTGCTCAGAGATGAAAAGTGCCAGCACTGAAAGCTCTTGCTAGCCAGCACCCTTCCTTGGAAGCGCTTTTGTAGCCAAAAGAACACTGGGGCTCTGGGCTTCTCTAGCCACCTAATCTTCTGCTCATCCTCTCGCACACTCTAAAGAGAGCTCAGGTGTGAAATTGCAAACGTCGAGCAATTGCTCAGAGATGAAAAGTGCCAGCACTGAAAGCTGTTGCTAGCCAGCACCCTTCCTTGGAAGCGCTTTCACAGGCGCAGCAACACTGGGGCTTTGCGCTTCTCTAGCCACCAAACGTCACGGTCACTATCTCTCCGTCTCGTAGACACGAGCTGAGAAATTGCAAACGTCGAGCAATTGCTCAGAGATGAAAAGTGCCAGCACTGAAAGCTGTTGCTAGCCAGCACCCTTCCTTGGAAGCGCTTTCACAGGCACAGCAACACTGGGGCTTTGCGCTACTCTACCCACCAAACATCACGGTCCTTCTCTTTCAGTATCGTAGACAAGAGCTGAGAAATTGCAAACGTCGAGCAATTGCTCAGAGATGAAAAGTGCCAGCACTGAAAGCTGTTGCTAGCCAGCACCCTTCCTTGGAAGCGCTTTCACAGGCGCAGCAAGACTGGGGCTTTGCGCTTCTCTAGCCACCAAAAGTGACAGTCTTTCTGTCTCGTAGACACGAGCTGAGAAATTGCAAACGTCGAGCAATTGCTCAGAGATGAAAAGTGCCAGCGCTGAAAGCTCTTGCTAGCCAGTACCCTTCCTTGGAAGCGCTTTTGTAGCCCTAAGAACACTGGGGCTCTGGGCTTCTCTAGCCACCTAATCTTCTGCTCATCCTCTCGCGCACTCTAAAGAGAGCTCAGGTGAGAAATTGCAAACGTCGAGCAATTTCTCAGAGAAGAAAAGTGCCAGCACTGAAAGCTGTTGCTAGCCAGCACCCTTCCTTGGAAGCGCTTTCACAGGCGCAGCAACACTGGGGCTTTGCGCTTCTCTAGCCACCAAAAATCACGGTCACTCTCTTACCGTCTCGTAGACACGAGCTGAGAAATTGCAAACGTCGAGCAATTGCTCAGAGATGAAAAGTGCCAGCACTGAAAGCTGTTGCTAGCAAGTACCCTTCCTTGGAAGCGCTTTTGTAGCCCTAAGAACACTGGGGCTCTGGGCTTCTCTAGCCACCTAATCTTCTGCTCATCCTCTCGCGCAGTCTAAAGAGAGCTCAGGTGTGAAGTTGCAAATGTCCAGCAATTGCTCAGAGATGAAAAGTGCCAGCACTGAAAGCTCTGGCTAGCCAGCACCCTTCCTTGGAAGCGCTTTCACAGGTGCAGAAACACTGGGGCTTTGCGCTTCTCTACCCACCAAACATCACGGTCATTCTCTTTCCGTCTCGTAGACACGAGCCGAGAAATTGTAAACGTCGAGCAATTGCTCAGAGATGAAAAGTGCCAGCACTGAAAGCTGTTGCTAGCCAGCACCCTTCCTTGGAAGCGCTCTTGTAGCCCTAAGAACAGTGGGGCTCTGGGCTTCTCTAGCCACCTAATCTTCTGCTCATCCTCTCGCGCAGTCTAAAGAGAGCTCAGGTGAGAAATTGCAAACGTCGAGCAATTGCTCAGAGATGAAAAGTGCCAGCACTGAAAGCTGTTGCTAGCCAGCACCCTTCCTTGGAAGCGCTTTTGTAGGCCTAAGAACACTGGGGCTCTGGGGTTCTCTAGCCACCTAACCTTCTGCTCATCCTCTCGCGCAGTATAAAGAGAGCTCAGGGGAGTAATTGGAAACGTCCAGCAATTGCTCAGAGATGAAAAGTGCCAGCCCTGAAAGCTGTGGCTAGCCAGCACCCTTCCTTGGAAGCGCTTTCACAGGCGCAGCAACACTGGGGCTTTGCGCTTCTCTAGGCACCAAACGTCACGGTCACTATCTCTCTGTCTCGTAGATAAGAGCTGAGAAATTGCAAACGTCGAGCAATTGCTGAGAGATGAAAAGTGCCAGCACTGAAAGCTGTTGCTAGCCAGCACCCTTCCTTGGAAGCGCTCTTGTAGCCCTAAGAACAGTGGGGCTCTGGGCTTCTCTAGCCACCTAATCTTCTGCTCATCCTCTCGCGCAGTCTAAAGAGAGCTCAGGTGAGAAATTGCAAACGTCGAGCAATTGCTCAGAGGTGAAAAGTGCCAGCACTGAAAGCTGTTGCTAGCCAGCACCCTTCCTTGGAAGCGCTTTTGTAGGCCTAAGAACACTGGGGCTCTGGGGTTCTCTAGCCACCTAACCTTCTGCTCATCCTCTCGCGCAGTATAAAGAGAGCTCAGGGGAGTAATTGGAAACGTCCAGCAATTTCTCAGAGATGAAAAGTGCCAGCACTGAAAGCTGTGGCTAGCCAGCAGCCTTCCTTGGAAGCGCTTTCACAGGCGCAGCAACACTGGGGCTTTGCGCTTCTCTAGGCACCAAACGTCACGGTCACTATCTCTCTGTCTCGTAGATAAGAGCTGAGAAATTGCAAACGTCGAGCAATTGCTGAGAGATGAAAAGTGCCAGCACTGAAAGCTGTTGCTAGCCAGCACCCTTCCTTGGAAGCGCTTTTGTAGCCAAAAGAACACTGGGGCTCTGGGCTTCTCTAGCCACCTAATCTTCTGCTCATCCTCTCGCGCACTCTAAAGAGAGCTCAGGTGTGAAATTGCAAATGTCCAGCAATTGCTCAGAGATGAAAAGTGCCAGCACTGAAAGCTGTTGCTAGCCAGCACCCTTCCTTGGAAGTGCTTTCACAGGCGCAGCAACACTGGGGCTTTGCGTTTCTCTAGCCACCAAACGTCACGGTCACTATCTCTCAGTCTCGTAGACACGAGCTGAGAAATTGCAAACGTCGAGCAATTGCTGAGAGATGAAAAGTGCCAGCATTGAAAGCTGTTGCTAGCCAGCACCCTTCCTTGGAAGTGCTTTTGTAGCCCTAAGAACTCCGGGGCTCTGGGCTTCTCTAGCCACCTAATTTTCTGTTCATCCTCTCGCGCAGTCTAAAGAGAGCTCAGGTGAGAAATTGCAAACGTCCAGCAATTGCTCAGAGATGAAAAGTGCCAGCACTGAAAGCTCTTGCTAGCCAGCACCCTTCCTTGGAAGCGCTTTTGTAGCCCTAAGAACACTGGGGCTCTGGGCTTCTCTAGTAACCAAGTATCACGGTCATTCTCTTTCCGTCTCGTAGACACGAGCCGAGAAATTGCAAACGTCGAGCAACTGCTCAGAGAGGAAAAGTGCCAGCGCTGAAAGCTGTGGCTAGCCAGCACCCTTCCTTGGAAGCGCTTTCACAGGCGCAGCAACACTGGGGCTTTGTGCTACTCTACCCACCAAACGTCACGGTCACTATCTCTCCGTCTCGTAGACACGAGCTGAGAAATTGCAAACGTCGAGCAATTGCTCAGAGATGAAAAGTGCCAGCACTGAAAGCTGTTGCTAGCCAGCACCCTTCCTTGGAAGCGCTTTCACAGGCGCAGCAACACTGGGGCTTTGTGCTACTCTACCCACCAAACGTCACGGTCCTTCTCTTTCAGTATGGTACATAAGAGCTGAGAAATTGCAAACGTCGAGCAATTGCTCAGAGATGAAAAGTGCCAGCACTGAAAGCTGTTGCTAGCCAGCACCCTTCCTTGGAAGCGCTTTCACAGGCGCAGCAACACTGGCGCTTTGCGCTTCTCTAGCCACCAAACGTGACAGTCTTTCTATCTCGTAGACACGAGCTGAGAAATTGCAAACGTCGAGCAATTGCTGAGAGATGAAAAGTGCCAGCACTGAAAGCTGTTGCTAGCCAGCACCCTTCCTTGGAAGCGCTTTTGTAGGCCTAAGAACACTGGGGCTCTGGCCTTCTCTAGCCACCTAATCTTCTGCTCATGCTCTCGCGCAGTCTAAAGAGAGCTCAGGTGAGAAATTGCAAACGTCGAGCAATTGCTCAGAGATGAAAAGTGCCAGCACTGAAAGCTGTTGCTAGCCAGCACCCTTCCTTGGAAGCGCTTTTGTAGGCCTAAGAACAGTGGGGCTCTGGGCTTCTCTAGCCACCAAACATCACAGTCATTCTCTTTCAGTATCGTAGACATGAGCTGAGAAATTGCAAACGTCGAGCAATTGCTCAGAGATGAAAAGTGCCAGCACTGAAAGCTCTTGCTAGCCAGCACCCTTCCTTGGAAGCGCTTTTGTAGGCCTAAGCACACTGGGGCTCTGGGCTTCTCTACCCACCAAACATCACAGTCATTCTCTTTCAGTATCGTAGACATGAGCTGAGAAATTGCAAACGTCCACCAATTCCTCAGAGATGAAAAGTGCTTGCACTGAAAGCTGTTGCTAGCCAGCACCCTTCCTTGGAAGCGCTTTTGTAGGCCTAAGAACACTGGGGCTCTGGGCTTCTCTACCCACCAAATATCACATTCATTCTCTTTCCGTCTCGTAGACACGAGCTGAGAAATTGCAAACGTCGAGCAATTGCTCAGAGATGAAAAGTGCCAGCACTGAAAGCTGTTGCTAGCCAGCACCCTTCCTTGGAAGCGCTTTTGTAGGCCTAAGAACACTGGGGCTCTGGGCTTCTCTAGCCACCTACTCTTCTGCTCATCCTCTCGCGCATTCTAAAGAGAGCTCTGGTGAGAAATTGCAAACGTCGAGCAATTCCTCAGAGATGAAAAGTGCCAGCACTGAAAGCTGTTGCTAGCCAGCAGCCTTCCTTGGAAGCGCTTTCACAGGCGCAGCAACACTGGGGCTTTGCGCTTCTCTACCCACCAAACGTCTCGCTCATTCTCTTTCTGTCTTGTAGACAAGAGCTGGGAAATTGCAAACGTCGAACAATTGCTGAGAGATGAAAAGTGCCAGCACTGAAAGCTGTTGCTAGCCAGCACCCTTCCTTGGAAGCGCTTTTGTAGGCCTAAGAACACTGGGGCTCTGGGCTTCTCTACCCACCAAACATCACGGTCATTCTCTTTCCGTCTCGTAGACAAGATCTGAGAAATTGCAAACGTCGAGCAATTGCTCAGAGATGAAAAGTGCCAGCACTGAAAGCTCTTGCTAGCCAGCACCCTTCCTTGGAAGCGCTTTTGTAGCCCTAAGAACAGTGGGGCTCTGGGCTTCTCTAGCCACCTAATCTTCTGCTCATCCTCTCGCGCAGTCTAAAGAGAGCTCAGGTGAGAAATTGCAAACGTCGAGCAATTGCTCAGAGATGAAAAGTGCCAGCACTGAAAGCTCTTGCTAGCCAGCACCCTTCCTTGGAAGCGCTTTTGTAGGCCTAAGAACACTGGGGCTTTGCGCTTCTCTAGTCACCTAACCTTCTGCTCATCCTCTCGCGCAGTCTAAAGAGAGCTCAGGTGAGAAATTGCAAACGTCGAGCAATTGTTCAGAGATGAAAAGTGCCAGCACTGAAAGCTCTTGCCAGCCAGCAGCCTTCCTTGGAAGCGCTTTCACAGGCACAGCAACACTGGGGCTTTGCGCTTCTCTACCCACCAAACATCACGGTCATTCTCTTTCAGTCTCGTAGACACGAGCTGAGAAATTGCAAACGTCGAGCAATTGCTCAGAGATGAAAAGTGCCAGCACTGAAAGCTGTTGCTAGCCAACACCCTTCCTTGGAAACGCTCTTGCAGCCCTAAGAACAGTGGGGCTCTGGGCTTCTCTAGCCACCTAATATTCTGCTCATCCTCTCGCGCAGTCTAAAGAGAGCTCAGGTGAGAAATTGCAAACGTCGAGCAATTGCTCAGAGATGAAAAGTGCCAGCACTGAAAGCTGTTGCTAGCCAGCACCCTTCCTTGGAAACGCTCTTGCAGCCCTAAGAACAGTGGGGCTCTGGGCTTCTCTAGCCACCTAATCTTCTGCTCATCCTCTCGCGCAGTCTAAAGAGAGCTCAGGTGAGAAATTGCAAACGTCGAGCAATTGCTCAGAGATGAAAAGTGCCAGCACTGAAAGCTCTTGCTAGCCAGCACCCTTCCTTGGAAGCGCTTTTGTAGGCCTAAGAACACTGGGGCTTTGCGCTTCTCTAGTCACCTAACCTTCTGCTCATCCTCTCGCGCAGTCTAAAGAGAGCTCAGGTGAGAAATTGCAAACGTCGAGCAATTGCTCAGAGATGAAAAGTGCCAGCACTGAAAGCTCTTGCCAGCCAGCAGCCTTCCTTGGAAGCGCTTTCACAGGTGCAGCAACACTGGAGCTTTGCGCTTCTCTACCCACCAAACATCACGGTCATTCTCTTTCAGTCTCGTAGACACGAGCTGAGAAATTGCAAACGTCGAGCAATTGCTCAGAGATGAAAAGTGCCAGCACTGAAAGCTGTTGCTAGCCAGCACCCTTCCTTGGAAACGCTCTTGCAGCCCTAAGAACAGTGGGGCTCTGGGCTTCTCTAGCCACCTACTCTTCTGCTCATCCTCTCGCGCAGTCTAAAGAGAGCTCAGGTGAGAAATTGCAAACGTCGAGCAATTGCTCAGAGAGGAAAAGTGCCAGCACTGAAAGCTGTTGCTAGCCAGCACCCTTCCTTGGAAGCGCTTTTGTAGGCCTAAGAACACTGGGGCTCTGGGCTTCTCTAGCCACCTACTCTTCTGCTCATCCTCTCGCGCAGTCTAAAGAGAGCTCAGGTGTGAAATTGCAAACGTCGAGCAATTGCTCAGAGATGAAAAGTGCCAGCACTGAAAGCTGTTGCTAGCCAGCACCCTTCCTTGGAAGCGCTTTCACAGGTGCAGCAACACTGGGGCTTTGCGCTTCTCTAGGCACCAAACGTCACGGTCACTATCTCTCCGTCTCGTAGATAAGAGCTGAGAAATTGCAAACGTCGAGCAATTCCTCAGAGATGAAAAGTGGCAGCACTGAAAGCTGTTGCTAGCCAGCACCCTTCCTTGGAAGCGCTTTCACAGGCGCAGCAACACTGGGGCTTTGCGCTTCTCTAGCCACCAAACGTCACGGTCACTATCTCTCCATCTCGTAGATAAGAGCTGAGAAATTGCAAACGTCGAGCAATTGCTCAGAGATGAAAAGTGCCAGCACTGAAAGCTGTTGCTAGCCAGCACCCTTCCTTGGAAACGCTCTTGCAGCCCTAAGAACAGTGGGGCTCTGGGCTTCTCTAGCCACCTAATCTTCTGCTCATCCTCTCGCGCAGTCTAAAGAGAGCTCAGGTGAGAAATTGCAAACGTCGAGCAATTGCTCAGAGATGAAAAGTGCCAGCACTGAAAGCTCTTGCTAGCCAGCACCCTTCCTTGGAAGCGCTTTCACAGGCACAGCAACACTGGGGCTTTGCGCTTCTCTACCCAACAAACGTCACGGTCACTATCTCTCCGTCTCGTAGATAAGAGCTGAGAAATTGCAAACGTCGAGCAATTGCTCAGAGATGAAAAGTGGCAGCACTGAAAGCTGTTGCTAGCCAGCACCCTTCCTTGGAAGCGCTTTCACAGGCGCAGCAACACTGGGGCTTTGCGCTTCTCTACCCACCAAACGTCACGGTCATTCTCTTTCTGTCTCATAGACACGAGCTGAGAAATTGCAAACGTCGAGCAATTGCTCAGAGATGAAAAGTGCTTGCACTGAAAGCTGTTGCTAGCCAGCACCCTTCCTTGGAAGCGCTTTTGTAGGCCTAAGAACACTGGGGCTCTGGGCTTCTCTAGCCACCTAATATTCTGCTCATTCTCTCGCGCAGTCTAAAGAGAGCTCAGGTGAGAAATTGCAAACGTCGAGCAATTGCTCAGAGATGAAAAGTGCCAGCACTGAAAGCTGTTGCTAGCCAGCACCCTTCCTTGGAAGCGCTTTCACAGGTGCAGCAACACTGGAGCTTTGCGCTTCTCTACCCACCAAACATCACGGTCATTCTCTTTCCGTCTCGTAGACAAGATCTGAGAAATTGCAAACGTCGAGCAATTGCTCAGAGATGAAAAGTGCCAGCACTGAAAGCTGTTGCTAGCCAGCACCCTTCCTTGGAAGCGCTTTTGTAGCCCTAAGAACAGTGGGGCTCTGGCCTTCTCTAGCCACCTAATCTTCTGCTCATCCTCTCGCGCAGTCTAAAGAGAGCTCAGGTGAGAAATTGCAAACGTCGAGCAATTGCTCAGAGATGAAAAGTGCCAGCACTGAAAGCTCTTGCTAGCCAGCACCCTTCCTTGGAAGCGCTTTTGTAGGCCTAAGAACACTGGGGCTTCGCGCTTCTCTAGCCACCTAATCTTCTGCTCATCCTCTCGCGCAGTCTAAAGAGAGCTCAGGTGAGAAATTGCAAACGTCGAGCAATTGCTCAGAGATGAAAAGTGCCAGCACTGAAAGCTCTTGCCAGCCAGCAGCCTTCCTTGGAAGCGCTTTCACAGGCACAGCAACACTGGGGCTTTGCGCTTCTCTAGCCACCAAACATCACGGTCATTCTCTTTCAGTCTCGTAGACACGAGCTGAGAAATTGCAAACGTCGAGCAATTGCTCAGAGATGAAAAGTGCCAGCACTGAAAGCTGTTGCTAGCCAACACCCTTCCTTGGAAACGCTCTTGCAGCCCTAAGAACAGTGGGGCTCTGGGCTTCTCTAGCCACCTAATCTTCTGCTCATCCTCTCGCGCAGTCTAAAGAGAGCTCAGGTGAGAAATTGCAAACGTCGAGCAATTGCTCAGAGATGAAAAGTGCCAGCACTGAAAGCTCTTGCTAGCCAGCACCCTTCCTTGGAAACGCTCTTGCAGCCCTAAGAACACTGGGGCTCTGGGCTTCTCTAGCCACCTACTCTTCTGCTCATCCTCTCGCGCAGTCTAAAGAGAGCTCAGGTGAGAAATTGCAAACGTCGAGCAATTGCTCAGAGAGGAAAAGTGCCAGCACTGAAAGCTGTTGCTAGCCAGCACCCTTCCTTGGAAGCGCTTTTGTAGGCCTAAGAACACTGGGGCTCTGGGCTTCTCTAGCCACCTACTCTTCTGCTCATCCTCTCGTGCAGTCTAAAGAGAGCTCAGGTGTGAAATTGCAAACGTCGAGCAATTGCTCAGAGATGAAAAGTGCCAGCACTGAAAGCTGTTGCTAGCCAGCACCCTTCCTTGGAAGCGCTTTCACAGGCGCAGCAACACTGGGGCTTTGCGCTTCTCTAGGCACCAAACGTCACGGTCACTATCTCTCCGTCTCGTAGATAAGAGCTGAGAAATTGCAAACGTCGAGCAATTGCTCAGAGATGAAAAGTGCCAGCACTGAAAGGTCTTGCTAGCCAGCACCCTTCCTTGGAAGCGCTTTCACAGGCGCAGCAACACTGGGGCTTTGCGCTTCTCTACCCACCAAACATCACGGTCACTATCTCTCTGTCTCGTAAACACGAGTTGAGAAATTGCAAACGTCGAGGAATTGCTCAGAGATGAAAAGTGCCAGCACTGAAAGCTGTTGCTAGCCAGCACCCTTCCTTGGAAGCGCTTTTGTAAGCCTAAGAACACTGGGGCTTTGCGCTTCTCTAGCCACCTACTCTTCTGCTCATCCTCTCGCGCAGTCTAAAGAGAGCTCAGGTGAGAAATTGCAAACGTTGAGCAATTGCTCAGAGATGAAAAGTGCCAGCACTGAAAGCTGTTGCTAGCCAGCACCCTTCCTTGGAAGCGCTTTCACAGGCGCAGCAACACTGGGGCTTTGCGCTTCTCTAGCCACCAAACGTCACGGTCACTATCTCTCTGTCTCGTAGACACGAGCTGAGAAATTGCAAACGTCGAGCAATTGCTCAGAGATGAAAAGTGCCAGCACTGAAAGCTGTTGCTAGCCAGCACCCTTCCTTGGAAGCGCTTTCACAGGCGCAGCAACACTGGGGCTTTGCGCTTCTCTAGCCACCAAACGTGACAGTCTTTCTGTCTCGTAGACACGAGCTGAGAAATTGCAAACGTCGAGCAATTGCTCAGAGATGAAAAGTGCCAGCACTGAAAGCTGTTGCTAGCCAGCACCCTTCCATGGAAGCGCTTTTGTAGCCCTAAGAACAGTGGGGCTCTGGGCTTCTCTAGCCACCTAATCTTCTGCTCATCCTCTCGCGCACTCTAAAGAGAGCTCAGGTGTGAAATGGCAAACGTCGAGCAATTGCTCAGAGATGAAAAGTGCCAGCACTGAAAGCTCTTGCTAGCCAGCACCCTTCCTTGGAAGCGCTTTCACAGGCGCAGCAAGACTGGGGCTTTGCGCTTCTCTAGCCACCAAACGTCACGGTCACTATCTCTCCGTCTCGTAAACACGAGCTGAGAAATTGCAAACGTCGAGCAATTGCTCAGAGATGAAAAGTGCCAGCACTGAAAGCTGTTGCTAGCCAGCACCCTTCCTTGGAAGCGCTTTCACAGGCGCAGCAACACTGGGGCTTTGCGCTACTCTACCCACCAAACATCACGGTCCTTCTCTTTCAGTCTCGTAGACAAGAGCTGAGAAATTGCAAACGTCGAGCAATTGCTCAGAGATGAAAAGTGCCAGCACTGAAAGCTGTTGCTAGCCAGCACCCTTCCTTGGAAGCGCTTTCACAGGCACAGCAACACTGGGGCTTTGCGCTTCTCTACCCACCAAACGTGACAGTCTTTCTGTCTCGTAGATAAGAGCTGAGAAATTGCAAACGTCGAGCAATTGCTCAGAGATGAAAAGTGCCAGCACTGAAAGCTCTTGCTAGCCAGCACCCTTCCTTGGAAGCGCTTTTGTAGGCCTAAGAACACTGGGGCTCTGGGCTTCTCTAGCCACCTACTCTTCTGCTCATCCTCTCGCGCAGTCTAAAGAGAGCTCAGGTGAGAAATTGCAAACGTCGAGCAATTGCTCAGAGATGAAAAGTGCCAGCACTGAAAGCTCTTGCTAGCCAGCACCCTTCCTTGGAAGCGCTTTTGTAGGCCTAAGAACACTGGGGCTTTGCGCTTCTCTAGCCACCTAATCTTCTGCTCATCCTCTCGCGCACTCTAAAGAGAGCTCAGGTGAGAGATTGCAAACGTCGAGCAATTGCTCAGAGATGAAAAGTGCCAGCACTGAAAGCTCTTGCTAGCCAGCACCCTTCCTTGGAAGCGCTTTTGTAGCCCTAAGAACACTGCGGCTTTGCGCTTCTCTAACCACCTAACCTTCTGCTCATCCTCTCGCGCAGTCTAAAGAGAGCTCAGGGGAGAAATTGCAAACGTCGAGCAATTGCTCAGAGATGAAAAGTGCCAGCACTGAAAGCTCTTGCTAGCCAGCACCCTTCCTTGGAAGCGCTCTTGCAGCCCTAAGAACACTGCGGCTTTGCGCTTCTCTAGCCACCTACTCTTCTGCTCATCCTCTCGCGCGGTCTAAAGAGAGCTCAGGTGAGAAATTGCAAACGTCGAGCAATTGCTCAGAGATGAAAAGTGCCAGCACTGAAAGCTGTTGCTAGCCAGCACCCTTCCTTGGAAGCGCTTTCACAGGCACAGCAACACTGGGGCTTTGCGCTTCTCTAGCCACCAAACATCACGGTCCTTCTCTTTCCATCTCGTAGACACGAGCTGAGAAATTGCAAACGTCGAGCAATTGATCAGAGATGAAAAGTGCCAGCACTGAAAGCTGTTGCTAGCCAGCACCCTTCCTTGGAAACGCTCTTGCAGCCCTAAGAACACTGGGGCTCTGGGCTTCTCTAGCCACCTAATCTTCTGCTCATCCTCTCGCGCACTCTAAAGAGAGCTCAGGTGTGAAATTGCAAACGTTGAGCAATTGCTCAGAGATGAAAAGTGCCAGCACTGAAAGCTGTTGCTAGCCAGCACCCTTCCTTGGAAGCGCTTTCACAGGCGCAGCAAGACTGGGGCTTTGCGCTTCTCTAGCCACCAAACGTCACGGTCACTATCTCTCCGTCTCGTAGACACGAGCTGAGAAATTGCAAACGTCGAGCAATTGCTGAGAGATGAAAAGTGCCAGCACTGAAAGCTGTGGCTAGCCAGCACCCTTCCTTGGAAGCGCTTTTGTAGGCCTAAGAACAGTGGGGCTCTGGGCTTCTCTAGCCACCTACTCTTCTGCTCATCCTCTCGCGCAGTCTAAAGAGAGCTCAGGTGAGAAATTGCAAACGTCCAGCAATTGCTCAGAGATGAAAAGTGCCAGCACTGAAAGCTGTTGCTAGCCAGCACCCTTCCTTGGAAGCGCTTTCACAGGCGCAGCAAGACTGGGGCTTTGCGCTTCTCTACCCACCAAACGTGACAGTCTTTCTGTCTCGTAGACACGAGCTGAGAAATTGCAAACGTCGAGCAATTGCTCAGAGATGAAAAGTGCCAGCACTGAAAGCTCTTGCTAGCCAGCACCCTTCCTTGGAAGCGCTTTTGTAGGCCTAAGAACACTGGGGCTTTGCGCTTCTCTAGCCACCTAATCTTCTGCTCATCCTCTTGTGCAGTCTAAAGAGAGCTCAGGTGAGAAATTGCAAACGTCGAGCAATTGATCAGAGATGAAAAGTGCCAGCACTGAAAGCTCTTGCTAGCCAGCACCCTTCCTTGGAAGCGCTCTTTTAGCCAAAAGAACACTGGGGCTCTGGGCTTCTCTAGCCACCTAATCTTCTGCTCATGCTCTCGCGCAGTCTAAAGAGAGCTCAGGTGAGAAATTGCAAACGTCGAGCTATTGCTCAGAGATGAAAAGTGCCAGCACTGAAAGCTGTTGCTAGCCAGCACCCTTCCTTGGAAGCGCTTTTGTAGCCCTAAGAACACTGGGGCTCTGGGCTTCTCTAGCCACCTAATCTTCTGCTCATCCTCTCGCGCACTCTAAAGAGAGCTCAGGTGTGAAATTGCAAATGTCCAGCAATTGCTCAGAGATGAAAAGTGCCAGCACTGAAAGCTCTTGCTAGCCAGCACCCTTCCTTGGAAGCGCTTTTGTAGGCCTAAGAACACTGGGGCTTTGCGCTTCTCTAGCCACCTAACCTTCTGCTCATCCTCTCGCGCAGTCTAAAGAGAGCTCAGGTGAGAAATTGCAAACGTCGAGCAATTGCTCAGAGATGAAAAGTGCCAGCACTGAAAGCTCTTGCTAGCCAGCACCCTTCCTTGGAAGCGCTTTTGTAGCCCTAAGAACAGTGGGGCTCTGGGCTTCTCTAGCCACCTCATCTTCTGCTCATCCTCTCGCGCAGTCGAAAGAGAGCTCAGGCGAGAAATTGCAAACGTCGAGCAATTGCTCAGAGATGAAAAGTGCCAGCACTGAAAGCTCTTGCTAGCCAGCACCCTTCCTTGGAAGCGCTTTTGTAGCCCTAAGAACAGTGGGGCTCTGGGCTTCTCTAGCCACCAAACATCACAGTCATTCTCTTTCCGTCTCGTAGACACGAGCCG
This sequence comes from Sarcoramphus papa, assembly GCA_037962945.1. Lineage (NCBI taxonomy): Eukaryota > Metazoa > Chordata > Aves > Accipitriformes > Cathartidae > Sarcoramphus > Sarcoramphus papa. The sequence continues at coordinate 95,052,351 of CM075586.1, read as the reverse complement.
AGAAATTGCAAACGTCGAGCAATTGCTCAGAGATGAAAAGTGCCAGCACTGAAAGCTGTTGCCAGCCAGCACCCTTCCTTGGAAGCGCTTTCACAGGTGCAGCAACACTGGGGCTTTGCGCTTCTCTACCCACCAAACATCACGGTCCTTCTCTTTCCATCTCGTAGACACGAGCTGAGAAATTGCAAACGTCGAGCAATTGCTCAGAGATGAAAAGTGCCAGCACTGAAAGCTCTTGCTAGCCAGCACCCTTCCTTGGAAACGCTCTTGCAGCCCTAAGAACAGTGGGGCTCTGGGCTTCTCTAGCCACCTAATCTTCTGCTCATCCTCTCGCGCAGTCTAAAGAGAGCTCAGGCGAGAAATTGCAAACGTCGAGCAATTGCTCAGAGATGAAAAGTGCCAGCACTGAAAGCTCTTGCTAGCCAGCACCCTTCCTTGGAAGCGCTTTTGTAAGCCTAAGAACACTGGGGCTTTGCGCTTCTCTAGCCACCTAACCTTCTGCTCATCCTCTCGCGCAGTCGAAAGAGAGCTCAGGGGAGAAATTGCAAACGTCGAGCAATTGTTCAGAGATGAAAAGTGCCAGCACTGAAAGCTCTTGCTAGCCAGCACCCTTCCTTGGAAGCGCTTTCACAGGCGCAGCAACACTGGGGCTTTGCGCTTCTCTAGCCACCAAACGTCACGGTCAGTATCTCTCTGTCTCGTAGACACGAGCTGAGAAATTGCAAACGTCGAGCAATTGCTCAGAGATGAAAAGTGCCAGCACTGAAAGCTGTTGCTAGCCAGCACCCTTCCTTGGAAGCGCTTTCACAGGCGCAGCAACACTGGGGCTTTGCGCTTCTCTAGCCACCAAACGTGACAGTCTTTCTGTCTCGTAGACACGAGCTGAGAAATTGCAAACGTCGAGCAATTGCTCAGAGATGAGAAGTGCCAGCACTGAAAGCTGTTGCTAGCCAGCACCCTTCCATGGAAGCGCTTTTGTAGCCCTAAGAACAGTGGGGCTCTGGGCTTCTCTAGCCACCTAATCTTCTGCTCATCCTCTCGCGCACTCTAAAGAGAGCTCAGGTGTGAAATGGCAAACGTCGAGCAATTGCTCAGAGATGAAAAGTGCCAGCACTGAAAGCTCTTGCTAGCCAGCACCCTTCCTTGGAAGCGCTTTCACAGGCGCAGCAACACTGGGGCTTTGCGCTTCTCTAGCCACCAAACGTCAGGGTCACTATGTCTCCGTCTCGTAGACACGAGCTGAGAAATTGCAAACGTCGAGCAATTGCTCAGAGATGAAAAGTGCCAGCACTGAAAGCTGTTGCTAGCCAGCACCCTTCCTTGGAAGCGCTTTCACAGGCGCAGCAACACTGGGGCTTTGCGCTTCTCTACCCACCAAACATCACGGTCCTTCTCTTTCAGTATCGTAGACAAGAGCTGAGAAATTGCAAACGTCGAGCAATTGCTCAGAGATGAAAAGTGCCAGCACTGAAAGCTGTTGCTAGCCAGCACCCTTCCTTGGAAGCGCTTTCACAGGCGCAGCAACACTGGGGCTTTGCGCTTCTCTAGCCACCAAACGTGACAGTCTTTCTGTCTCGTAGATAAGAGCTGAGAAATTGCAAACGTCGAGCAATTGCTCAGAGATGAAAAGTGCCAGCACTGAAAGCTCTTGCTAGCCAGCACCCTTCCTTGGAAGCGCTTTTGTAGGCCTAAGAACACTGGGGCTCTGGGCTTCTCTAGCCACCTACTCTTCTGCTCATCCTCTCGCGTAGTCTAAAGAGAGCTCAGGTGAGAAATTGCAAACGTCGAGCAATTGCTCAGAGATGAAAAGTGCCAGCACTGAAAGCTGTTGCTAGCCAGCACCCTTCCTTGGAAGCGCTTTTGTAGGCCTAAGAACACTGGGGCTTTGCGCTTCTCTAGCCACCTAATCTTCTGCTCATCCTCTCGCGCACTCTAAAGAGAGCTCAGGTGAGAGATTGCAAACGTCGAGCAATTGCTCAGAGATGAAAAGTGCCAGCACTGAAAGCTGTTGCTAGCCAGCACCCTTCCTTGGAAGCGCTTTTGTAGCCCTAAGAACACTGCGGCTTTGCGCTTCTCTAGCCACCTAACCTTCTGCTCATCCTCTCGCGCAGTCTAAAGAGAGCTCAGGTGAGAAATTGCAAACGTCGAGCAATTGCTCAGAGATGAAAAGTGCCAGCACTGAAAGCTGTTGCTAGCCAGCACCCTTCCTTGGAAGCGCTTTTGTAGCCCTAAGAACACTGCGGCTTTGCGCTTCTCTAGCCACCTACTCTTCTGCTCATCCTCTCGCGCGGTCTAAAGAGAGCTCAGGTGAGAAATTGCAAACGTCGAGCAATTGCTCAGAGATGAAAAGTGCCAGCACTGAAAGCTGTTGCTAGCCAGCACCCTTCCTTGGAAGCGCTTTCACAGGCACAGCAACACTGGGGCTTTGCGCTTCTCTAGCCACCAAACATCACGGTCCTTCTCTTTCCATCTCGTAGACACGAGCTGAGAAATTGCAAACGTCGAGCAATTGATCAGAGATGAAAAGTGCCAGCACTGAAAGCTGTTGCTAGCCAGCACCCTTCCTTGGAAACGCTCTTGCAGCCCTAAGAACACTGGGGCTCTGGGCTTCTCTAGCCACCTACTCTTCTGCTCATCCTCTCGCGCAGTCTAAAGAGAGCTCAGGTGAGAAATTGCAAACGTCGAGCAATTGCTCAGAGATGAAAAGTGCCAGCACTGAAAGCTGTTGCTAGCCAGCACCCTTCCTTGGAAGCGCTTTTGTAGGCCTAAGAACACTGGGGCTTTGCGCTTCTCTAGCCACCTAATCTTCTGCTCATCCTCTTGTGCAGTCTAAAGAGAGCTCAGGTGAGAAATTGCAAACGTCGAGCAATTGATCAGAGATGAAAAGTGCCAGCACTGAAAGCTCTTGCTAGCCAGCACCCTTCCTTGGAAGCGCTCTTTTAGCCAAAAGAACACTGGGGCTCTGGGCTTCTCTAGCCACCTAATCTTCTGCTCATGCTCTCGCGCAGTCTAAAGAGAGCTCAGGTGAGAAATTGCAAACGTCGAGCTATTGCTCAGAGATGAAAAGTGCCAGCACTGAAAGCTGTTGCTAGCCAGCACCCTTCCTTGGAAGCGCTTTTGTAGCCCTAAGAACACTGGGGCTCTGGGCTTCTCTAGCCACCTAATCTTCTGCTCATCCTCTCGCGCAGTCTAAAGAGAGCTCAGGTGAGAAATTGCAAACATCGAGCAATTGCTCAGAGAGGAAAAGTGCCAGCACTGAAAGCTGTTGCTAGCCAGCACCCTTCCTTGGAAGCGCTTTCACAGGCGCAGCAACACTGGGGCTTTGCGCTTCTCTACCCACCAAACATCACGGTCACTATCTCTCTGTCTCGTAAACACGAGCTGAGAAATTGCAAACGTCGAGGAATTGCTCAGAGATGAAAAGTGCCAGCACTGAAAGCTGTTGCTAGCCAGCACCCTTCCTTGGAAGCGCTTTTGTAAGCCTAAGAACACTGGGGCTTTGCGCTTCTCTAGCCACCTAACCTTCTGCTCATCCTCTCGCGCAGTCTAAAGAGAGCTCAGGTGAGAAATTGCAAACGTTGAGCAATTGCTCAGAGATGAAAAGTGCCAGCACTGAAAGCTGTTGCTAGCCAGCACCCTTCCTTGGAAGCGCTTTCACAGGCGCAGCAAGACTGGGGCTTTGCGCTTCTCTAGCCACCAAACGTCACGGTCACTATCTCTCTGTCTCGTACATAAGAGCTGAGAAATTGCAAACGTCGAGCAATTGCTCAGAGATGAAAAGTGCCAGCACTGAAAGCTGTTGCTAGCCAGCACCCTTCCATGGAAGCGCTTTTGCAGCCCTAAGAACAGTGGGGCTCTGGGCTTCTCTAGCCACCTAATATTCTGCTCATCCTCTCGCGCACTCTAAAGAGAGCTCAGGTGTGAAATGGCAAACGTCGAGCAATTGCTCAGAGATGAAAAGTGCCAGCACTGAAAGCTCTTGCTAGCCAGCACCCTTCCTTGGAAGCGCTTTCACAGGCGCAGCAACACTGGGGCTTTGCGCTTCTCTAGCCACCAAACGTCACGGTCACTATCTCTCCGTCTCGTAGACACGAGCTGAGAAATTGCAAACGTCGAGGAATTGCTCAGAGATGAAAAGTGCCAGCACTGAAAGCTGTTGCTAGCCAGCACACTTCCTTGGAAGCGCTTTCACAGGCGCAGCAACACTGGGGCTTTGCGCTACTCTACCCACCAAACATCACGGTCCTTCTCTTTCAGTCTCGTAGACAAGAGCTGAGAAATTGCAAACGTCGAGCAATTGCTCAGAGATGAAAAGTGCCAGCACTGAAAGCTGTTGCTAGCCAGCACCCTTCCTTGGAAGCGCTTTCACAGGCGCAGCAACACTGGGGCTTTGCGCTTCTCTACCCACCAAACGTGACAGTCTTTCTGTCTCGTAGATAAGAGCTGAGAAATTGCAAACGTCGAGCAATTGCTCAGAGATGAAAAGTGCCAGCACTGAAAGCTGTTGCTAGCCAGCACCCTTCCTTGGAAGCGCTTTTGTAGGCCTAAGAACACTGGGGCTCTGGGCTTCTCTAGCCACCTACTCTTCTGCTCATCCTCTCGCGCAGTCTAAAGAGAGCTCAGGTGAGAAATTGCAAACGTCGAGCAATTGCTCAGAGATGAAAAGTGCCAGCACTGAAAGCTCTTGCTAGCCAGCACCCTTCCTTGGAAGCGCTTTTGTAGGCCTAAGAACACTGGGGCTTTGCGCTTCTCTAGCCACCTACTCTTCTGCTCATCCTCTCGCGCACTCTAAAGAGAGCTCAGGTGAGAGATTGCAAACGTCGAGCAATTGCTCAGAGATGAAAAGTGCCAGCACTGAAAGCTGTTGCTAGCCAGCACCCTTCCTTGGAAGCGCTTTTGTAGCCCTAAGAACACTGCGGCTTTGCGCTTCTCTAACCACCTAACCTTCTGCTCATCCTCTCGCGCAGTCTAAAGAGAGCTCAGGTGAGAAATTGCAAACGTTGAGCAATTGCTCAGAGATGAAAAGTGCCAGCACTGAAAGCTGTTGCTAGCCAGCACCCTTCCTTGGAAACGCTCTTGCAGCCCTAAGAACACTGCGGCTTCGCGCTTCTCTAGCCACCTACTCATCTGCTCATCCTCTCGCGCGGTCTAAAGAGAGCTCAGGTGAGAAATTGCAAACGTCGAGCAATTGCTCAGAGATGAAAAGTGCCAGCACTGAAAGCTGTTGCTAGCCAGCACCCTTCCTTGGAAGCGCTTTCACAGGCACAGCAACACTGGGGCTTTGCGCTTCTCTAGCCACCAAACATCACGGTCCTTCTCTTTCCATCTCGTAGACACGAGCTGAGAAATTGCAAACGTTGAGCAATTGATCAGAGATGAAAAGTGCCAGCACTGAAAGCTCTTGCTAGCCAGCACCCTTCCTTGGAAACGCTTTTGTAGCCCTAAGAACACTGGGGCTCTGGGCTTCTCTAGCCACCTAATCTTCTGCTCATCCTCTCGCGCACTCTAAAGAGAGCTCAGGTGTGAAATTGCAAACGTTGAGCAATTGCTCAGAGATGAAAAGTGCCAGCACTGAAAGCTGTTGCTAGCCAGCACCCTTCCTTGGAAGCGCTTTTGTAGGCCTAAGAACACTGGGGCTTTGCGCTTCTCTAGCCACCAAACGTCACGGTCACTATCTCTCCGTCTCGTAGACACGAGCTGAGAAATTGCAAACGTCGAGCAATTGCTGAGAGATGAAAAGTGCCAGCACTGAAAGCTCTTGCTAGCCAGCACCCTTCCTTGGAAGCGCTTTTGTAGCCCTAAGAACACTGGGGCTCTGGGCTTCTCTAGCCACCTAATATTCTGCTCATCCTCTCGCGGAGTCTAAAGAGAGCTCAGGTGAGAAATTGCAAACGTCGAGCAATTGCTCAGAGATGAAAAGTGCCAGCACTGAAAGCTGTTGCTAGCCAGCACCCTTCCTTGGAAGCACTTTCACAGGTGCAGCAACACTGGGGCTTTGCGCTTCTCTACCCACCAAACGTGACAGTCTTTCTGTCTCGTAGACACGAGCTGAGAAATTGCAAACGTCGAGCAATTGCTCAGAGATGAAAAGTGCCAGCACTGAAAGCTCTTGCTAGCCAGCACCCTTCCTTGGAAGCGCTTTTGTAGGCCTAAGAACACTGGGGCTTTGCGCTTCTCTAGCCACCTAATCTTCTGCTCATCCTCTTGTGCAGTCTAAAGAGAGCTCAGGTGAGAAATTGCAAACGTCCAGCAATTCCTCAGAGATGAAAAGTGCCAGCACTGAAAGCTCTTGCTAGCCAGCACCCTTCCTTGGAAGCGCTCTTTTAGCCAAAAGAACACTGGGGATCTGGGCTTCTCTAGCCACCTAATCTTCTGCTCATGCTCTCGCGCAGTCTAAAGAGAGCTCAGGTGAGAAATTGCAAACGTCGAGCTATTGCTCAGAGATGAAAAGTGCCAGCACTGAAAGCTGTTGCTAGCCAGCACCCTTCCTTGGAAGCGCTTTTGTAGGCCTAAGAACAGTGGGGCTCTGGGCTTCTCTAGCCACCTAATCTTCTGCTCATCCTCTCGCGCAGTCTAAAGAGAGCTCAGGTGTGAAATTGCAAATGTCCAGCAATTGCTCAGAGATGAAAAGTGCCAGCACTGAAAGCTCTTGCTAGCCAGCACCCTTCCTTGGAAGCGCTTTTGTAGCCCTAAGAACACTGGGGCTTTGCGCTTCTCTAGCCACCTAACCTTCTGCTCATCCTCTCGCGCAGTCTAAAGAGAGCTCAGGTGAGAAATTGAAAACGTCGAGCAATTGCTCAGAGATGAAAAGTGCCAGCACTGAAAGCTCTTGCTAGCCAGCACCCTTCCTTGGAAGCGCTTTTGTAGCCCTAAGAACAGTGGGGCTCTGGGCTTCTCTAGCCACCTCATCTTCTGCTCATCCTCTCGCGCAGTCGAAAGAGAGCTCAGGTGAGAAATTGCAAACGTCGAGCAATTGCTCAGAGATGAAAAGTGCCAGCACTGAAAGCTGTTGCTAGCCAGCACCCTTCCTTGGAAGCGCTTTTGTAGGCCTAAGAACACTGGGGCTCTGGGCTTCTCTAGCCACCAAACATCACAGTCATTCTCTTTCCGTCTCGTAGACACGAGCCGAGAAATTGCAAACGTCGAGCAATTGCTCAGAGATGAAAAGTGCCAGCACTGAAAGCTGTTGCCAGCCAGCACCCTTCCTTGGAAGCGCTTTCACAGGTGCAGCAACACTGGGGCTTTGCGCTTCTCTAGCCACCAAACGTCACGGTCACTATCTCTCTGTCTCGTAGACACGAGCTGAGAAATTGCAAACGTCGAGCAATTGCTCAGAGATGAAAAGTGCCAGCACTGAAAGCTGTTGCTAGCCAGCACCCTTCCTTGGAAGCGCTTTCACAGGCGCAGCAACACTGGGGCTTTGCGCTTCTCTAGCCACCAAACGTGACAGTCTTTCTGTCTCGTAGACACGAGCTGAGAAATTGCAAACGTCGAGCAATTGCTCAGAGATGAAAAGTGCCAGCACTGAAAGCTGTTGCTAGCCAGCACCCTTCCATGGAAGCGCTTTTGTAGCCCTAAGAACAGTGGGGCTCTGGGCTTCTCTAGCCACCTACTCTTCTGCTCATCCTCTCGCGCAGTCTAAAGAGAGCTCAGGTGTGAAATGGCAAACGTCGAGCAATTGCTCAGAGATGAAAAGTGCCAGCACTGAAAGCTCTTGCTAGCCAGCACCCTTCCTTGGAAGCGCTTTCACAGGCGCAGCAAGACTGGGGCTTTGCGCTTCTCTAGCCACCAAACGTCACGGTCACTATCTCTCCGTCTCGTAGACACGAGCTGAGAAATTGCAAAAGTCGAGGAATTGCTCAGAGATGAAAAGTGCCAGCACTGAAAGCTGTTGCTAGCCAGCACCCTTCCTTGGAAGCGCTTTTGTAGGCCTAAGAACACTGGGGCTTTGCGCTTCTCTAGCCACCTACTCTTCTGCTCATCCTCTCGCGCACTCTAAAGAGAGCTCAGGTGAGAGATTGCAAACGTCGAGCAATTGCTCAGAGATGAAAATTGCCAGCACTGAAAGCTGTTGCTAGCCAGCACCCTTCCTTGGAAGCGCTTTTGTAGCCCTAAGAACACTGCGGCTTTGCGCTTCTCTAGCCACCTAACCTTCTGCTCATCCTCTCGCGCAGTCTAAAGAGAGCTCAGGTGAGAAATTGCAAACATCGAGCAATTGCTCAGAGATGAAAAGTGCCAGCACTGAAAGCTGTTGCTAGCCAGCACCCTTCCTTGGAAGCGCTTTTGTAGCCCTAAGAACACTGCGGCTTTGCGCTTCTCTAGCCACCTACTCTTCTGCTCATCCTCTCGCGCGGTCTAAAGAGAGCTCAGGTGAGAAATTGCAAACGTCGAGCAATTGCTCAGAGATGAAAAGTGCCAGCACTGAAAGCTCTTGCTAGCCAGCACCCTTCCTTGGAAGCGCTCTTTTAGCCAAAAGAACACTGGGGATCTGGGCTTCTCTAGCCACCTAATCTTCTGCTCATGCTCTCGCGCAGTCTAAAGAGAGCTCAGGTGAGAAATTGCAAACGTCGAGCTATTGCTCAGAGATGAAAAGTGCCAGCACTGAAAGCTGTTGCTAGCCAGCACCCTTCCTTGGAAGCGCTTTTGTAGCCCTAAGAACACTGGGGCTCTGGGCTTCTCTAGCCACCTAATCTTCTGCTCATCCTCTCGCGCAGTCTAAAGAGAGCTCAGGTGTGAAATTGCAAATGTCCAGCAATTGCTCAGAGATGAAAAGTGCCAGCACTGAAAGCTCTTGCTAGCCAGCACCCTTCCTTGGAAGCGCTTTTGTAGCCCTAAGAACACTGGGGCTTTGCGCTTCTCTAGCCACCTAACCTTCTGCTCATCCTCTCGCGCAGTCTAAAGAGAGCTCAGGTGAGAAATTGAAAACGTCGAGCAATTGCTCAGAGATGAAAAGTGCCAGCACTGAAAGCTCTTGCTAGCCAGCACCCTTCCTTGGAAGCGCTTTTGTAGCCCTAAGAACAGTGGGGCTCTGGGCTTCTCTAGCCACCTCATCTTCTGCTCATCCTCTCGCGCAGTCGAAAGAGAGCTCAGGTGAGAAATTGCAAACGTCGAGCAATTGCTCAGAGATGAAAAGTGCCAGCACTGAAAGCTGTTGCTAGCCAGCACCCTTCCTTGGAAGCGCTTTTGTAGGCCTAAGAACACTGGGGCTCTGGGCTTCTCTAGCCACCAAACATCACAGTCATTCTCTTTCCGTCTCGTAGACACGAGCCGAGAAATTGCAAACGTCGAGCAATTGCTCAGAGATGAAAAGTGCCAGCACTGAAAGCTGTTGCCAGCCAGCACCCTTCCTTGGAAGCGCTTTCACAGGTGCAGCAACACTGGGGCTTTGCGCTTCTCTAGCCACCAAACGTCAAGGTCCTTCTCTTTCCATCTCGTAGACACGAGCTGAGAAATTGCAAACGTCGAGCAATTGCTCAGAGATGAAAAGTGCCAGCACTGAAAGCTGTTGCTAGCCAGCACCCTTCCTTGGAAGCGCTTTCACAGGCGCAGCAACACTGGGGCTTTGCGCTTCTCTAGCCACCAAACGTGACAGTCTTTCTGTCTCGTAGACACGAGCTGAGAAATTGCAAACGTCGAGCAATTGCTCAGAGATGAAAAGTGCCAGCACTGAAAGCTGTTGCTAGCCAGCACCCTTCCATGGAAGCGCTTTTGTAGCCCTAAGAACAGTGGGGCTCTGGGCTTCTCTAGCCACCTACTCTTCTGCTCATCCTCTCGCGCAGTCTAAAGAGAGCTCAGGTGTGAAATGGCAAACGTCGAGCAATTGCTCAGAGATGAAAAGTGCCAGCACTGAAAGCTCTTGCTAGCCAGCACCCTTCCTTGGAAGCGCTTTCACAGGCGCAGCAAGACTGGGGCTTTGCGCTTCTCTAGCCACCAAACGTCACGGTCACTATCTCTCCGTCTCGTAGACACGAGCTGAGAAATTGCAAAAGTCGAGGAATTGCTCAGAGATGAAAAGTGCCAGCACTGAAAGCTGTTGCTAGCCAGCACCCTTCCTTGGAAGCGCTTTTGTAGGCCTAAGAACACTGGGGCTTTGCGCTTCTCTAGCCACCTACTCTTCTGCTCATCCTCTCGCGCACTCTAAAGAGAGCTCAGGTGAGAGATTGCAAACGTCGAGCAATTGCTCAGAGATGAAAATTGCCAGCACTGAAAGCTGTTGCTAGCCAGCACCCTTCCTTGGAAGCGCTTTTGTAGCCCTAAGAACACTGCGGCTTTGCGCTTCTCTAGCCACCTAACCTTCTGCTCATCCTCTCGCGCAGTCTAAAGAGAGCTCAGGTGAGAAATTGCAAACATCGAGCAATTGCTCAGAGATGAAAAGTGCCAGCACTGAAAGCTGTTGCTAGCCAGCACCCTTCCTTGGAAGCGCTTTTGTAGCCCTAAGAACACTGCGGCTTTGCGCTTCTCTAGCCACCTACTCTTCTGCTCATCCTCTCGCGCGGTCTAAAGAGAGCTCAGGTGAGAAATTGCAAACGTCGAGCAATTGCTCAGAGATGAAAAGTGCCAGCACTGAAAGCTGTTGCTAGCCAGCACCCTTCCTTGGAAGCGCTTTCACAGGCGCAGCAACACTGGGGCTTTGCGCTTCTCTAACCACCAAACATCACGGTCCTTCTCTTTCCATCTCGTAGACACGAGCTGAGAAATTGCAAACGTCGAGCAATTGATCAGAGATGAAAAGTGCCAGCACTGAAAGCTGTTGCTAGCCAGCACCCTTCCTTGGAAACGCTCTTGCAGCCCTAAGAACACTGGGGCTCTGGGCTTCTCTAGCCACCTACTCTTCTGCTCATCCTCTCGCGCAGTCTAAAGAGAGCTCAGGTGTGAAATGGCAAACGTCGAGCAATTGCTCAGAGATGAAAAGTGCCAGCACTGAAAGCTCTTGCTAGCCAGCACCCTTCCTTGGAAGCGCTTTCACAGGCGCAGCAAGACTGGGGCTTTGCGCTTCTCTAGCCACCAAACGTCACGGTCACTATCTCTCCGTCTCGTAGACACGAGCTGAGAAATTGCAAAAGTCGAGGAATTGCTCAGAGATGAAAAGTGCCAGCACTGAAAGCTGTTGCTAGCCAGCACCCTTCCTTGGAAGCGCTTTTGTAGGCCTAAGAACACTGGGGCTTTGCGCTTCTCTAGCCACCTACTCTTCTGCTCATCCTCTCGCGCACTCTAAAGAGAGCTCAGGTGAGAGATTGCAAACGTCGAGCAATTGCTCAGAGATGAAAATTGCCAGCACTGAAAGCTGTTGCTAGCCAGCACCCTTCCTTGGAAGCGCTTTTGTAGCCCTAAGAACACTGCGGCTTTGCGCTTCTCTAGCCACCTAACCTTCTGCTCATCCTCTCGCGCAGTCTAAAGAGAGCTCAGGTGAGAAATTGCAAACATCGAGCAATTGCTCAGAGATGAAAAGTGCCAGCACTGAAAGCTGTTGCTAGCCAGCACCCTTCCTTGGAAGCGCTTTTGTAGCCCTAAGAACACTGCGGCTTTGCGCTTCTCTAGCCACCTACTCTTCTGCTCATCCTCTCGCGCGGTCTAAAGACAGCTCAGGTGAGAAATTGCAAACGTCGAGCAATTGCTCAGAGATGAAAAGTGCCAGCACTGAAAGCTGTTGCTAGCCAGCACCCTTCCTTGGAAGCGCTTTCACAGGCGCAGCAACACTGGGGCTTTGCGCTTCTCTAACCACCAAACATCACGGTCCTTCTCTTTCCATCTCGTAGACACGAGCTGAGAAATTGCAAACGTCGAGCAATTGATCAGAGATGAAAAGTGCCAGCACTGAAAGCTGTTGCTAGCCAGCACCCTTCCTTGGAAACGCTCTTGCAGCCCTAAGAACACTGGGGCTCTGGGCTTCTCTAGCCACCTAATCTTCTGCTCATCCTCTCGCGCACTCTAAAGAGAGCTCAGGTGTGAAATTGCAAACGTTGAGCAATTGCTCAGAGATGAAAAGTGCCAGCACTGAAAGCTCTTGCTAGCCAGCACCCTTCCTTGGAAGCGCTTTCACAGGCGCAGCAACACTGGGGCTTTGCGCTTCTCTAGCCACCAAACGTCACGGTCACTATCTCTCCGTCTCGTAGACACGAGCTGAGAAATTGCAAACGTCGAGCAATTGCTGAGAGATGAAAAGTGCCAGCACTGAAAGCTGTTGCTAGCCAGCACCCTTCCTTGGAAACGCTCTTGCAGCCCTAAGAACACTGGGGCTCTGGGCTTCTCTAGCCACCTACTCTTCTGCTCATCCTCTCGCGGAGTCTAAAGAGAGCTCAGGTGAGAAATTGCAAACGTCCAGCAATTGCTCAGAGATGAAAAGTGCCAGCACTGAAAGCTGTTGCTAGCCAGCACCCTTCCTTGGAAGCTCTTTCACAGGTGCAGCAACACTGGGGCTTTGCGCTTCTCTACCCACCAAACGTGACAGTCTTTCTGTCTCGTAGACACGAGCTGAGAAATTGCAAACGTCGAGCAATTGCTCAGAGATGAAAAGTGCCAGCACTGAAAGCTGTTGCTAGCCAGCACCCTTCCTTGGAAGCGCTTTTGTAGGCCTAAGAACACTGGGGCTTTGCGCTTCTCTAGCCACCTAATCTTCTGCTCATCCTCTTGTGCAGTCTAAAGAGAGCTCAGGTGAGAAATTGCAAACGTCGAGCAATTGATCAGAGATGAAAAGTGCCAGCACTGAAAGCTCTTGCTAGCCAGCACCCTTCCTTGGAAGCGCTCTTTTAGCCAAAAGAACACTGGGGATCTGGGCTTCTCTAGCCACCTAATCTTCTGCTCATGCTCTCGCGCAGTCTAAAGAGAGCTCAGGTGAGAAATTGCAAACGTCGAGCTATTGCTCAGAGATGAAAAGTGCCAGCACTGAAAGCTGTTGCTAGCCAGCACCCTTCCTTGGAAGCGCTTTTGTAGGCCTAAGAACACTGGGGCTCTGGGCTTCTCTAGCCACCTAATCTTCTGCTCATCCTCTCGCGCAGTCTAAAGAGAGCTCAGGTGAGAAATTGCAAACATCGAGCAATTGCTCAGAGATGAAAAGTGCCAGCACTGAAAGCTCTTGCTAGCCAGCACCCTTCCTTGGAAGCGCTTTCACAGGCGCAGCAACACTGGGGCTTTGCGCTTCTCTACCCACCAAACATCACGGTCACTATCTCTCTGTCTCGTAAACACGAGTTGAGAAATTGCAAACGTCGAGGAATTGCTCAGAGATGAAAAGTGCCAGCACTGAAAGCTGTTGCTAGCCAGCACCCTTCCTTGGAAGCGCTTTCACAGGCGCAGCAACACTGGGGCTTTGCGCTTCTCTAGCCACCAAACGTGACAGTCTTTCTGTCTCGTAGACACGAGCTGAGAAATTGCAAACGTCGAGCAATTGCTCAGAGATGAAAAGTGCCAGCACTGAAAGCTGTTGCTAGCCAGCACCCTTCCTTGGAAGCGCTTTTGTAGCCCTAAGAACAGTGGGGCTCTGGGCTTCTCTAGCCACCTAATATTCTGCTCATCCTCTCGCGCACTCTAAAGAGAGCTCAGGTGTGAAATGGCAAACGTCGAGCAATTGCTCAGAGATGAAAAGTGCCAGCACTGAAAGCTCTTGCTAGCCAGCACCCTTCCTTGGAAGCGCTTTCACAGGCGCAGCAAGACTGGGGCTTTGCGCTTCTCTAGCCACCAAACGTCACGGTCACTATCTCTCCGTCTCGTAGACACGAGCTGAGAAATTGCAAACGTCGAGGAATTGCTCAGAGATGAAAAGTGCCAGCACTGAAAGCTGTTGCTAGCCAGCACCCTTCCTTGGAAGCGCTTTCACAGGCGCAGCAACACTGGGGCTTTGCGCTACTCTACCCACCAAACATCACGGTCCTTCTCTTTCAGTCTCGTAGACAAGAGCTGAGAAATTGCAAACGTCGAGCAATTGCTCAGAGATGAAAAGTGCCAGCACTGAAAGCTGTTGCTAGCCAGCACCCTTCCTTGGAAGCGCTTTCAGAGGCGCAGCAACACTGGGGCTTTGCGCTTCTCTACCCACCAAACGTGACAGTCTTTCTGTCTCGTAGATAAGAGCTGAGAAATTGCAAACGTCGAGCAATTGCTCAGAGATGAAAAGTGCCAGCACTGAAAGCTCTTGCTAGCCAGCACCCTTCCTTGGAAGCGCTTTTGTAGGCCTAAGAACACTGGGGCTCTGGGCTTCTCTAGCCACCTACTCTTCTGCTCATCCTCTCGCGCACTCTAAACAGAGCTCAGGTGAGAAATTGTAAACGTCGAGCAATTGCTCAGAGATGAAAAGTGCCAGCACTGAAAGCTCTTGCTAGCCAGCACCCTTCCTTGGAAGCGCTTTTGTAGGCCTAAGAACACTGGGGCTTTGCGCTTCTCTAGCCACCTAATCTTCTGCTCATCCTCTCGCGCACTCTAAAGAGAGCTCAGGTGAGAGATTGCAAACGTCGAGCAATTGCTCAGAGATGAAAAGTGCCAGCACTGAAAGCTGTTGCTAGCCAGCACCCTTCCTTGGAAGCGCTTTTGTAGCCCTAAGAACACTGGGGCTTTGCGCTTCTCTAACCACCTAACCTTCTGCTCATCCTCTCGCGCAGTCTAAAGAGAGCTCAGGGGAGAAATTGCAAACGTCGAGCAATTGCTCAGAGATGAAAAGTGCCAGCACTGAAAGCTGTTGCTAGCCAGCACCCTTCCTTGGAAACGCTCTTGCAGCCCTAAGAACACTGCGGCTTTGCGCTTCTCTAGCCACCTACTCGTCTGCTCATCCTCTCGCGCGGTCTAAAGAGAGCTCAGGTGAGAAATTGCAAACGTCGAGCAATTGCTCAGAGATGAAAAGTGCCAGCACTGAAAGCTGTTGCTAGCCAGCACCCTTCCTTGGAAGCGCTTTCACAGGCACAGCAACACTGGGGCTTTGCGCTTCTCTAGCCACCAAACATCACGGTCCTTCTCTTTCCATCTCGTAGACACGAGCTGAGAAATTGCAAACGTCGAGCAATTGATCAGAGATGAAAAGTGCCAGCACTGAAAGCTGTTGCTAGCCAGCACCCTTCCTTGGAAACGCTCTTGCAGCCCTAAGAACACTGGGGCTCTGGGCTTCTCTAGCCACCTAATCTTCTGCTCATCCTCTCGCGCACTCTAAAGAGAGCTCAGGTGTGAAATTGCAAACGTTGAGCAATTGCTCAGAGATGAAAAGTGCCAGCACTGAAAGCTGTTGCTAGCCAGCACCCTTCCTTGGAAGCGCTTTCACAGGCGCAGCAACACTGGGGCTTTGCGCTTCTCTAGCCACCAAACGTCACGGTCACTATCTCTCCGTCTCGTAGACACGAGCTGAGAAATTGCAAACGTCGAGCAATTGCTGAGAGATGAAAAGTGCCAGCACTGAAAGCTCTTGCTAGCCAGCACCCTTCCTTGGAAGCGCTTTTGTAGGCCTAAGAACAGTGGGGCTCTGGGCTTCTCTAGCCACCTACTCTTCTGCTCATCCTCTCGCGCAGTCTAAAGAGAGCTCAGGTGAGAAATTGCGAATGTCCAGCAATTGCTCAGAGATGAAAAGTGCCAGCACTGAAAGCTGTTGCTAGCCAGCACCCTTCCTTGGAAGCACTTTCACAGGTGCAGCAACACTGGGGCTTTGCGCTTCTCTACCCACCAAACGTGACAGTCTTTCTGTCTCGTAGACACGAGCTGAGAAATTGCAAACGTCGAGCAATTGCTCAGAGATGAAAAGTGCCAGCACTGAAAGCTCTTGCTAGCCAGCACCCTTCCTTGGAAGCGCTTTTGTAGGCCTAAGAACACTGGGGCTTTGCGCTTCTCTAGCCACCTAATCTTCTGCTCATCCTCTTGTGCAGTCTAAAGAGAGCTCAGGTGAGAAATTGCAAACGTCGAGCAATTGATCAGAGATGAAAAGTGCCAGCACTGAAAGCTCTTGCTAGCCAGCACCCTTCCTTGGAAGCGCTCTTTTAGCCAAAAGAACACTGGGGCTCTGGGCTTCTCTAGCCACCTAATCTTCTGCTCATGCTCTCGCGCAGTCTAAAGAGAGCTCAGGTGAGAAATTGCAAACGTCGAGCTATTGCTCAGAGATGAAAAGTGCCAGCACTGAAAGCTGTTGCTAGCCAGCACCCTTCCTTGGAAGCGCTTTTGTAGCCCTAAGAACACTGGGGCTCTGGGCTTCTCTAGCCACCTAATCTTCTGCTCATCCTCTCGCGCACTCTAAAGAGAGCTCAGGTGTGAAATTGCAAATGTCCAGCAATTGCTCAGAGATGAAAAGTGCCAGCACTGAAAGCTCTTGCTAGCCAGCACCCTTCCTTGGAAGCGCTTTTGTAGCCCTAAGAACACTGGGGCTTTGCGCTTCTCTAGCCACCTAACCTTCTGCTCATCCTCTCGCGCAGTCTAAAGAGAGCTCAGGTGAGAAATTGCAAACGTCGAGCAATTGCTCAGAGATGAAAAGTGCCAGCACTGAAAGCTCTTGCTAGCCAGCACCCTTCCTTGGAAGCGCTTTTGTAGGCCTAAGAACACTGGGGCTCTGGGCTTCTCTAGCCACCAAACATCACAGTCATTCTCTTTCCGTCTCGTAGACACGAGCCGAGAAATTGAAAACGTCGAGCAATTGCTCAGAGATGAAAAGTGCCAGCACTGAAAGCTGTTGCCAGCCAGCACCCTTCCTTGGAAGCGCTTTCACAGGTGCAGCAACACTGGGGCTTTGCGCTTCTCTAGCCACCAAACGTCACGGTCACTATCTCTCTGTCTCGTAGATAAGAGCTGAGAAATTGCAAACGTCGAGCAATTGCTCAGAGATGAAAAGTGCCAGCACTGAAAGCTGTTGCTAGCCAGCACCCTTCCTTGGAAGCGCTTTCACAGGCGCAGCAACACTGGGGCTTTGCGCTTCTCTACCCACCAAACGTGACAGTCTTTCTGTCTCGTAGACACGAGCTGAGAAATTGCAAACGTCGAGCAATTGCTCAGAGATGAAAAGTGCCAGCACTGAAAGCTGTTGCTAGCCAGCACCCTTCCATGGAAGCGCTTTTGTAGCCCTAAGAACAGTGGGGCTCTGGGCTTCTCTAGCCACCTCATCTTCTGCTCATCCTCTCGCGCACTCTAAAGAGAGCTCAGGTGTGAAATGGCAAACGTCGAGCAATTGCTCAGAGATGAAAAGTGCCAGCACTGAAAGCTCTTGCTAGCCAGCACCCTTCCTTGGAAGCACTTTCACAGGCGCAGCAAGACTGGGGCTTTGCGCTTCTCTAGCCACCAAACGTCACGGTCACTATCTCTCCGTCTCGTAGACACGAGCTGAGAAATTGCAAACGTCGAGGAATTGCTCAGAGATGAAAAGTGCCAGCACTGAAAGCTGTTGCTAGCCAGCACCCTTCCTTGGAAGCGCTTTCACAGGCGCAGCAACACTGGGGCTTTGCGCTACTCTACCCACCAAACATCACGGTCCTTCTCTTTCAGTATCGTAGACAAGAGCTGAGAAATTGCAAACGTCGAGCAATTGCTCAGAGATGAAAAGTGCCAGCACTGAAAGCTGTTGCTAGCCAGCACCCTTCCTTGGAAGCGCTTTCACAGGCGCAGCAACACTGGGGCTTTGCGCTTCTCTACCCACCAAACGTGACAGTCTTTCTGTCTCGTAGATAAGAGCTGAGAAATTGCAAACGTCGAGCAATTGCTCAGAGATGAAAAGTGCCAGCACTGAAAGCTGTTGCTAGCCAGCACCCTTCCTTGGAAGCGCTTTTGTAGGCCTAAGAACACTGGGGCTCTGGGCTTCTCTAGCCACCTACTCTTCTGCTCATCCTCTCGCGCAGTCTAAAGAGAGCTCAGGTGAGAAATTGCAAACGTCGAGCAATTGCTCAGAGATGAAAAGTGCCAGCACTGAAAGCTGTTGCTAGCCAGCACCCTTCCTTGGAAGCGCTTTTGTAGGCCTAAGAACACTGGGGCTTTGCGCTTCTCTAGCCACCTAATCTTCTGCTCATCCTCTCGCGCACTCTAAAGAGAGCTCAGGTGAGAAATTGCAAACGTCCAGCAATTGCTCAGAGATGAAAAGTGCCAGCACTGAAAGCTCTTGCTAGCCAGCACCCTTCCTTGGAAGCGCTTTTGTAGCCCTAAGAACACTGCGGCTTTGCGCTTCTCTAGCCACCTAACCTTCTGCTCATCCTCTCGCGCAGTCTAAAGAGAGCTCAGGTGAGAAATTGCAAACATCGAGCAATTGCTCAGAGATGAAAAGTGCCAGCACTGAAAGCTGTTGCTAGCCAGCACCCTTCCTTGGAAGCGCTTTTGTAGCCCTAAGAACACTGCGGCTTTGCGCTTCTCTAGCCACCTACTCTTCTGCTCATCCTCTCGCGCGGTCTAAAGAGAGCTCAGGTGAGAAATTGCAAACGTCGAGCAATTGCTCAGAGATGAAAAGTGCCAGCACTGAAAGCTGTTGCTAGCCAGCACCCTTCCTTGGAAGCGCTTTCACAGGCACAGCAACACTGGGGCTTTGCGCTTCTCTAGCCACCAAACATCACGGTCCTTCTCTTTCCATCTCGTAGACACGAGCTGAGAAATTGCAAACGTCGAGCAATTGCTCAGAGATGAAAAGTGCCAGCACTGAAAGCTGTTGCTAGCCAGCACCCTTCCTTGGAAACGCTCTTGCAGCCCTAAGAACACTGGGGCTCTGGGCTTCTCTAGCCACCTAATCTTCTGCTCATCCTCTCGCGCACTCTAAAGAGAGCTCAGGTGTGAAATTGCAAACGTTGAGCAATTGCTCAGAGATGAAAAGTGCCAGCACTGAAAGCTGTTGCTAGCCAGCACCCTTCCTTGGAAGCGCTTTCACAGGCGCAGCAACACTGGGGCTTTGCGCTTCTCTACCCACCAAACGTGACAGTCTTTCTGTCTCGTAGACACGAGCTGAGAAATTGCAAACGTCGAGCAATTGCTCAGAGATGAAAAGTGCCAGCACTGAAAGCTCTTGCTAGCCAGCACCCTTCCTTGGAAGCGCTTTTGTAGGCCTAAGAACACTGGGGCTTTGCGCTTCTCTAGCCACCTAATCTTCTGCTCATGCTCTCGCGCAGTCTAAAGAGAGCTCAGGTGAGAAATTGCAAACGTCGAGCAATTGATCAGAGATGAAAAGTGCCAGCACTGAAAGCTCTTGCTAGCCAGCACCCTTCCTTGGAAGCGCTCTTTTAGCCAAAAGAACACTGGGGCTCTGGGCTTCTCTAGCCACCTAATCTTCTGCTCATGCTCTCGCGCAGTCTAAAGAGAGCTCAGGTGAGAAATTGCAAACGTCGAGCTATTGCTCAGAGATGAAAAGTGCCAGCACTGAAAGCTGTTGCTAGCCAGCACCCTTCCTTGGAAGCGCTTTTGTAGGCCTAAGAACACTGGGGCTCTGGGCTTCTCTAGCCACCAAACATCACAGTCATTCTCTTTCCGTCTCGTAGACACGAGCCGAGAAATTGCAAACATCGAGCAATTGCTCAGAGATGAAAAGTGCCAGCACTGAAAGCTGTTGCTAGCCAGCACCCTTCCTTGGAAGCGCTCTTGTAGCCCTAAGAACAGTGGGGCTCTGGGCTTCTCTAGCCACCTAACCTTCTGCTCATCCTCTCGCGCAGTCTAAAGAGAGCTCAGGTGAGAAATTGCAAACGTCGAGCAATTGCTCAGAGATGAAAAGTGGCAGCACTGAAAGCTGTTGCTAGCCAGCACCCTTCCTTGGAAGCGCTTTCACAGGCGCAGCAACACTGGGGCTTTGCGCTTCTCTACCCACCAAACATCACGGTCACTATCTCTCTGTCTCGTAAACACGAGTTGAGAAATTGCAAACGTCGAGGAATTGCTCAGAGATGAAAAGTGCCAGCACTGAAAGCTCTTGCTAGCCAGCACCCTTCCTTGGAAGCGCTTTTGTAAGCCTAAGAACACTGGGGCTTTGCGCTTCTCTAGCCACCTAACCTTCTGCTCATCCTCTCGCGCAGTCTAAAGAGAGCTCAGGTGAGAAATTGCAAACGTTGAGCAATTGCTCAGAGATGAAAAGTGCCAGCACTGAAAGCTGTTGCTAGCCAGCACCCTTCCTTGGAAGCGCTTTCACAGGCGCAGCAACACTGGGGCTTTGCGCTTCTCTAGCCACCAAACGTCACGGTCACTATCTCTCTGTCTCGTAGACACGAGCTGAGAAATTGCAAACGTCGAGCAATTGCTCAGAGATGAAAAGTGCCAGCACTGAAAGCTGTTGCTAGCCAGCACCCTTCCTTGGAAGCGCTTTCACAGGCGCAGCAACACTGGGGCTTTGCGCTTCTCTAGCCACCAAACACGACAGTCTTTCTGTCTCGTAGACACGAGCTGAGAAATTGCAAACGTCGAGCAATTGCTCAGAGATGAAAAGTGCCAGCACTGAAAGCTCTTGCTAGCCAGCACCCTTCCATGGAAGCGCTTTTGTAGCCCTAAGAACAGTGGGGCTCTGGGCTTCTCTAGCCACCTAATATTCTGCTCATCCTCTCGCGCAGTCTAAAGAGAGCTCAGGTGTGAAATGGCAAACGTCGAGCAATTGCTCAGAGATGAAAAGTGCCAGCACTGAAAGCTCTTGCTAGCCAGCACCCTTCCTTGGAAGCGCTTTCACAGGCGCAGCAACACTGGGGCTTTGCGCTTCTCTAGCCACCAAACGTCACGGTCACTATCTCTCCGTCTCGTAGACACGAGCTGAGAAATTGCAAACGTCGAGGAATTGCTCAGAGATGAAAAGTGCCAGCACTGAAAGCTGTTGCTAGCCAGCACCCTTCCTTGGAAGCGCTTTCACAGGCGCAGCAACACTGGGGCTTTGCGCTACTCTACCCACCAAACATCACGGTCCTTCTCTTTCAGTCTCGTAGACAAGAGCTGAGAAATTGCAAACGTCGAGCAATTGCTCAGAGATGAAAAGTGCCAGCACTGAAAGCTGTTGCTAGCCAGCACCCTTCCTTGGAAGCGCTTTCACAGGCGCAGCAACACTGGGGCTTTGCGCTTCTCTACCCACCAAACGTGACAGTCTTTCTGTCTCGTAGATAAGAGCTGAGAAATTGCAAACGTCGAGCAATTGCTCAGAGATGAAAAGTGCCAGCACTGAAAGCTCTTGCTAGCCAGCACCCTTCCTTGGAAGCGCTTTTGTAGGCCTAAGAACACTGGGGCTCTGGGCTTCTCTAGCCACCTACTCTTCTGCTCATCCTCTCGCGCAGTCTAAAGAGAGCTCAGGTGAGAAATTGCAAACGTCGAGCAATTGCTCAGAGATGAAAAGTGCCAGCACTGAAAGCTCTTGCTAGCCAGCACCCTTCCTTGGAAGCGCTTTTGTAGCCCTAAGAACACTGGGGCTCTGGGCTTCTCTAGCCACCTACTCTTCTGCTCACCCTCTCGCGCACTCTAAAGAGAGCTCAGGTGAGAAATTGCAAACGTCGAGCAATTGCTCAGAGATGAAAAGTGCCAGCACTGAAAGCTCTTGCCAGCCAGCACCCTTCCTTGGAAGCGCTTTCACAGGTGCAGCAACACTGGGGCTTTGCGCTTCTCTAGCCACCAAACATCACGGTCCTTCTCTTTCCATCTCGTAGACACGAGCTGAGAAATTGCAAACGTCGAGCAATTGCTCAGAGATGAAAAGTGCCAGCACCGAAAGCTGTTGCTAGCTAGCACCCTTCCTTGGAAGCGCTTTTGTAGCCCTAAGAACACTGGGGCTTTGCGCTTCTCTAGCCACCTAATCTTCTGCTCATCCTCTCGCGCACTCTAAAGAGAGCTCAGGTGAGAAATTGCAAACGTCCAGCAATTGCTCAGAGATGAAAAGTGCCAGCACTGAAAGCTCTTGCTAGCCAGCACCCTTCCTTGGAAGCGCTTTCACAGGCGCAGCAACACTGGGGCTTTGCGCTTCTCTAGCCACCAAACGTCACGGTCACTATCTCTCCGTCTCGTAGACACGAGCTGAGAAATTGCAAACGTCGAGCAATTGCTCAGAGATGAAAAGTGCCAGCACCGAAAGCTGTTGCTAGCCAGCACCCTTCCTTGGAAGCGCTTTTGTAGCCCTAAGAACACTGGGGCTCTGGGCTTCTCTAGCCACCTCATCTTCTGCTCATCCTCTCGCGCAGTCTAAAGAGAGCTCAGGTGTGAAATTGCAAACGTCGAGCAATTGCTCAGAGATGAAAAGTGCCAGCACTGAAAGCTCTTGCTAGCCAGCACCCTTCCTTGGAAGCGCTTTCACAGGCGCAGCAACACTGGGGCTTTGCGCTTCTCTACCCACCAAACGTGACAGTCTTTCTGTCTCGTAGACACGAGCTGAGATATTGCAAACGTCGAGCAATTGCTCAGAGATGAAAAGTGCCAGCACTGAAAGCTCTTGCTAGCCAGCACCCTTCCTTGGAAGCGCTTTTGTAGCCCTAAGAACACTGGGGCTCTGGGCTTCTCTAGCCACCTCATCTTCTGCTCATCCTCTCGCGCAGTCTAAAGAGAGCTCAGGTGTGAAATTGTAAACGTCGAGCAAATGCTCAGAGATGAAAAGTGCCAGCACTGAAAGCTGTTGCTAGCCAGCACCCTTCCTTGGAAGCGCTTTTGTAGACCTAAGAACACTGTGGCTCTGGGCTTCTCTAGCCACCAAACATCACAGTCATTCTCTTTCCGTCTCGTAGACATGACCTGAGAAATTGCAAACGTCGAGCAATTGCTCAGAGATGAAAAGTGCCAGCACTGAAAGCTGTTGCCAGCCAGCACCCTTCCTTGGAAGCGCTTTCACAGGTGCAGCAACACTGGGGCTTTGCGCTTCTCTAGCCACCAAACATCACGGTCCTTCTCTTTCCATCTCGTAGACACGAGCTGAGAAATTGCAAACGTCGAGCAATTGCTCAGAGATGAAAAGTGCCAGCACTGAAAGCTCTTCCTAGCCAGCACCCTTCCTTGGAAACGCTCTTGCAGCCCTAAGAACAGTGGGGCTCTGGGCTTCTCTAGGCACCTAATATTCTGCTCATCCTCTCGCGCAGTCTAAGGAGAGCTCAGGCGAGAAATTGCAAACGTCGAGCAATTGCTCAGAGATGAAAAGTGCCAGCACTGAAAGCTGTTGCTAGCCAGCACCCTTCCTTGGAAGCGCTTTTGTAAGCCTAAGAACCCCGGGGCTTTGCGCTTCTCTAGCCACCTAACCTTCTGCTCATCCTCTCGCGCAGTCTAAAGAGAGCTCAGGTGAGAAATTGCAAACGTCGAGCAATTGCTCAGAGATGAAAAGTGCCAGCACTGAAAGCTCTTGCTAGCCAGCACCCTTCCTTGGAAGCGCTTTCACAGGCGCAGCAAGACTGGGGCTTTGCGCTTCTCTAGCCACCAAACGTCACGGTCACTATCTCTCCGTCTCGTAGACACGAGCTGAGAAATTGCAAACGTCGAGCAATTGCTCAGAGATGAAAAGTGGCAGCACTGAAAGCTCTTGCTAGCCAGCACCCTTCCTTGGAAGCGCTTTCACAGGCGCAGCAACACTGGGGCTTTGCGCTACTCTACCCACCAAACATCACGGTCCTTCTCTTTCAGTATCGTAGACAAGAGCTGAGAAATTGCAAACGTCGAGCAATTGCTCAGAGATGAAAAGTGCCAGCACTGAAAGCTCTTGCTAGCCAGCACCCTTCCTTGGAAGCGCTTTCACAGGCGCAGCAACACTGGGGCTTTGCGCTTCTCTAGCCACCAAACATGACAGTCTTTCTGTCTCGTAGACACGAGCTGAGAAATTGCAAACGTCGAGCAATTGCTCAGAGATGAAAAGTGCCAGCACTGAAAGCTCTTGCTAGCCAGCACCCTTCCTTGGAAGCGCTTTTGTAGGCCTAAGAACAGTGGGGCTCTGGGCTTCTCTAGCCACCTACTCTTCTGCTCATCCTCTCACGCAGTCTAAAGAGAGCTCAGGTGTGAAATTGCAAATGTCCAGCAATTGCTCAGAGATGAAAAGTGCCAGCACTGAAAGCTGTTGCTAGCCAGCACCCTTCCTTGGAAGCGCTTTCACAGGCGCAGCAACACTGGGGCTTTGCGCTTCTCTAGCCACCAAACGTGACAGTCTTTCTGTCTCGTAGACACGAGCTGAGAAATTGCAAACGTCGAGCAATTGCTCAGAGATGAAAAGTGCCAGCACTGAAAGCTGTTGCTAGCCAGCACCCTTCCTTGGAAGCGCTTTTGTAGCCCTAAGAACAGTGGGGCTCTGGGCTTCTCTAGCCACCTCATCTTCTGCTCATCCTCTCGCACAGTCTAAAGAGAGCTCAGGTGTGAAATTGCAAACGTCGAGCAATTGCTCAGAGATGAAAAGTGCCAGCACTGAAAGCTCTTGCTAGCCAGCACCCTTCCTTGGAAGCGCTTTCACAGGCGCAGCAAGACTGGGGCTTTGCGCTTCTCTACCCACCAAACGTCACGGTCACTATCTCTCCGTCTCGTAGACACGAGCTGAGAAATTGCAAACGTCGAGCAATTGCTCAGAGATGAAAAGTGCCAGCACTGAAAGCTGTTGCTAGCCAGCACCCTTCCTTGGAAGCGCTTTCACAGGCGCAGCAACACTGGGGCTTTGCGCTTCTCTAGCCACCAAACGTGACAGGCTTTCTGTCTCGTAGACACGAGCTGAGAAATTGCAAACGTCGAGCAATTGCTCAGAGATGAAAAGTGCCAGCACTGAAAGCTGTTGCTAGCCATCACCCTTCCATGGAAGCGCTTTTGTAGCCCTAAGAACACTGGGGCTCTGGGCTTCTCTAGCCACCTACTCTTCTGCTCATCGTCTCGCGCAGTCTAAAGAGAGCTCAGGTGAGAAATTGCAAACGTCGAGCAATTGCTCAGAGATGAAAAGTGCCAGCACTGAAAGCTGTTGCTAGCCAGCACCCTTCCTTGGAAGCGCTTTCACAGGCGCAGCAAGACTGGGGCTTTGCGCTTCTCTAGCCACAAAACCTCACGGTCACTATCTCTCCGTCTCGTAGACACGAGCTGAGAAATTGCAAACGTCGAGCAATTGCTCAGAGATGAAAAGTGGCAGCACTGAAAGCTCTTGCTAGCCAGCACCCTTCCTTGGAAGCGCTTTCACAGGCGCAGCAACACTGGGGCTTTGCGCTACTCTACCCACCAAACATCACGGTCCTTCTCTTTCAGTATCGTAGACAAGAGCTGAGAAATTGCAAACGTCGAGCAATTGCTCAGAGATGAAAAGTGCCAGCACTGAAAGCTCTTGCTAGCCAGCACCCTTCCTTGGAAGCGCTTTCACAGGCGCAGCAACACTGGGGCTTTGCGCTTCTCTAGCCACCAAACACGACAGTCTTTCTGTCTCGTAGACACGAGCTGAGAAATTGCAAACGTCGAGCAATTGCTCAGAGATGAAAAGTGCCAGCACTGAAAGCTCTTGCTAGCCAGCACCCTTCCTTGGAAGCGCTTTTGTAGGCCTAAGAACACTGGGGCTCTGGGCTTCTCTAGCCACCTACTCTTCTGCTCATCCTCTCGCGCAGTCTAAAGAGAGCTCAGGTGAGAAATTGCAAACGTCGAGCAATTGCTCAGAGATGAAAAGTGCCAGCACTGAAAGCTGTTGCTAGCCAGCACCCTTCCTTGGAAGCGCTTTCACAGGCGCAGCAACACTGGGGCTTTGCGCTTCTCTAGCCACCAAACGTGACAGTCTTTCTGTCTCGTAGACACGAGCTGAGAAATTGCAAACGTCGAGCAATTGCTCAGAGATGAAAAGTGCCAGCACTGAAAGCTCTTGCTAGCCAGCACCCTTCCTTGGAAGCGCTTTTGTAGCCCTAAGAACAGTGGGGCTCTGGGCTTCTCTAGCCACCTCATCTTCTGCTCATCCTCTCGCGCAGTCTAAAGAGAGCTCAGGTGTGAAATTGCAAACGTCGAGCAATTGCTCAGAGATGAAAAGTGACAGCACTGAAAGCTGTTGCTAGCCAGCACCCTTCCTTGGAAGCGCTTTCACAGGCGCAGCAAGACTGGGGCTTTGCGCTTCTCTACCCACCAAACGTCACGGTCACTATCTCTCCGTCTCGTAGACACGAGCTGAGAAATTGCAAACGTCGAGCAATTGCTCAGAGATGAAAAGTGCCAGCACTGAAAGCTGTTGCTAGCCAGCACCCTTCCTTGGAAGCGCTTTCACAGGCGCAGCAACACTGGGGCTTTGCGCTACTCTACCCACCAAACATCACGGTCCTTCTCTTTCAGTATCGTAGACAAGAGCTGAGAAATTGCAAACGTCGAGCAATTGCTCAGAGATGAAAAGTGCCAGCACTGAAAGCTCTTGCTAGCCAGCACCCTTCCTTGGAAGCGCTTTCACAGGCGCAGCAACACTGGGGCTTTGCGCTTCTCTAGCCACCAAACGTGACAGTCTTTCTGTCTCGTAGACACAAGCTGAGAAATTGCAAACGTCGAGCAATTGATCAGAGATGAAAAGTGCCAGCACTGAAAGCTCTTGCTAGCCAGCACCCTTCCTTGGAAGCGCTTTTGTAGGCCTAAGAACACTGGGGCTCTGGGCTTCTCTAGCCACCTACTCTTCTGCTCATCCTCTCGCGCAGTCTAAAGAGAGCTCAGGTTTGAAATTGCAAAAGTCGAGCAATTGCTCAGAGATGAAAAGTGCCAGCACTGAAAGCTGTTGCTAGCCAGCACCCTTCCTTGGAAGCGCTTTTGTAGGCCTAAGAACACTGGGGCTTTGCGCTTCTCTAGCCACCTAACCTTCTGCTCATCCTCTCGCGCACTCTAAAGAGAGCTCAGGTGAGGGATTGCAAAAGTCGAGCAATTGCTCAGAGATGAAAAGTGCCAGCACTGAAAGCTGTTGCCAGCCAGCACCCTTCCTTGGAAGCGCTTTCACAGGCGCAGCAACACTGGGGCTTTGCGCTTCTCTAGCCACCAAACATCACGGTCCTTCTCTTTCCATCTCGTAGACACGAGCTGAGAAATTGCAAACGTCGAGCAATTGCTCAGAGATGAAAAGTGCCAGCACTGAAAGCTCTTGCTAGCCAGCACCCTTCCTTGGAAACGCTCTTGCACCCCTAAGAACAGTGGGGCTCTGGGCTTCTCTAGCCACCTAATCTTCTGCTCATCCTCTCGCGCACTCTAAAGAGAGCTCAGGTGTGAAATTGCAAATGTCCAGCAATTGCTCAGAGATGAAAAGTGCCAGCACTGAAAGCTCTTGCTAGCCAGCACCCTTCCTTGGAAGCGCTTTTGTAGGCCTAAGAACACTGGGGCTTTGCGCTTCTCTAGCCACCTAACCTTCTGCTCATCCTCTCGCGCAGTCTAAAGAGAGCTCAGGGGAGAAATTGCAAACGTCGAGCAATTGCTCAGAGATGAAAAGTGCCAGCACTGAAAGCTCTTGCTAGCCAGCACCCTTCCTTGGAAGCGCTTTTGTAGCCCTAAGAACACTGGGGCTCTGGGCTTCTCTAGCCACCTCATCTTCTGCTCATCCTCTCGCGCAGTCGAAAGAGAGCTCAGGGGAGAAATTGCAAACGTCGAGCAATTGCTCAGAGATGAAAAGTGCCAGCACTGAAAGCTCTTGCTAGCCAGCACCCTTCCTTGGAAGCGCTTTTGTAGGCCTAAGAACACTGGGGCTCTGGGCTTCTCTAGCCACCAAACATCACAGTCATTCTCTTTCCGTCTCGTAGACACGAGCCGAGAAATTGCAAACGTCGAGCAATTGCTCAGAGATGAAAAGTGCCAGCACTGAAAGCTGTTGCCAGCCAGCACCCTTCCTTGGAAGCGCTTTCACAGGTGCAGCAACACTGGGGTTTTGCGCTTCTCTAGCCACCAAACATCACGGTCCTTCTCTTTCCATCTCGTAGACACGAGCTGAGAAATTGCAAACGTCGAGCAATTGCTCAGAGATGAAAACTGCCAGCACTGAAAGCTCTTGCTAGCCAGCACCCTTCCTTGGAAACGCTCTTGCAGCCCTAAGAACAGTGGGGCTCTGGGCTTCTCTAGCCACCTAATATTCTGCTCATCCTCTCGCGCAGTCTAAAGAGAGCTCAGGCGAGAAATTGCAAACGTCGAGCAATTGCTCAGAGATGAAAAGTGCCAGCACTGAAAGCTGTTGCTAGCCAGCACCCTTCCTTGGAAGCGCTTTTGTAAGCCTAAGAACACTGGGGCTTTGCGCTTCTCTAGCCACCTAACCTTCTGCTCATCCTCTCGCGCAGTCTAAAGAGAGCTCAGGGGAGAAATTGCAAACGTCGAGCAATTGTTCAGAGATGAAAAGTGCCAGCACTGAAAGCTGTTGCTAGCCAGCAGCCTTCCTTGGAAGCGCTTTCACAGGCGCAGCAACACTGGGGCTTTGCGCTTCTCTAGCCACCAAACGTCACGGTCACTATCTCTCCGTCTCGTAGACACGAGCTGAGAAATTGCAAACGTCGAGCAATTGCTCAGAGATGAAAAGTGCCAGCACTGAAAGCTCTTGCTAGCCAGCACCCTTCCTTGGAAGCGCTTTCACAGGCGCAGCAACACTGGGGCTTTGCGCTTCTCTAGCCACCAAACGTGACAGTCTTTCTGTCTCGTAGACACGAGCTGAGAAATTGCAAACGTCGAGCAATTGCTCAGAGATGAAAAGTGCCAGCACTGAAAGCTGTTGCTAGCCAGCACCCTTCCATGGAAGCGCTTTTGTAGGCCTAAGAACACTGGGGCTCTGGGCTTCTCTAGCCACCTCATCTTCTGCTCATCCTCTCGCGCACTCTAAAGAGAGCTCAGGTGAGAAATTGCAAACGTCGAGCAATTGCTCAGAGATGAAAAGTGCCAGCACTGAAAGCTCTTGCCAGCCAGCACCCTTCCTTGGAAGCACTTTCACAGGCACAGCAACACTGGGGCTTTGGGCTTCTCTAGCCACCAAACATCATGGTCCTTCTCTTTCCATCTCGTAGACACGAGCTGAGAAATTGCAAACGTCGAGCAATTGCTCAGAGATGAAAAGTGCCAGCACCGAAAGCTGTTGCTAGCCAGCACCCTTCCTTGGAAGCGCTTTTGTAGCCCTAAGAACACTGGGGCTCTGGGCTTCTCTAGGCACCTAATCTTCTGCTCATCCTCTCGCGCACTCTAAAGAGAGCTCAGGGGAGAAAATGCAAACGTCGAGCAATTGCTCAGAGATGAAAAGTGCCAGCACTGAAAGCTCTTGCTAGCCAGCACCCTTCCTTGGAAGCGCTTTCACAGGCGCAGCAACACTGGGGCTTTGCGCTTCTCTAGCCACCAAACGTCACGGTCACTATCTATCCGTCTCGTAGACACGAGCTGAGAAATTGCAAACGTCGAGCAATTGCTCAGAGATGAAAAGTGCCAGCACCGAAAGCTGTTGCTAGCCAGCACCCTTCCTTGGAATTGCTTTTGTAGGCCTAAGAACACTGGGGCTTTGCGCTTCTCTAGCCACATAATCTTCTGCTCATCCTCTCGCGCACTCTAAAGAGAGCTCAGGTGTGAAATTGCAAACGTCCAGCAATTGCTCAGAGATGAAAAGTGCCAGCACTGAAAGCTCTTGCTAGCCAGCAGCCTTCCTTGGAAGCGCTTTCACAGGCGCAGCAACACTGGGGCTTTGCGCTTCTCTACCCACCAAACGTGACAGTCTTTCCGTCTCGTAGACACGAGCTGAGATATTGCAAACGTCGAGCAATTGCTCAGAGATGAAAAGTGCCAGCACTGAAAGCTCTTGCTAGCCAGCACCCTTCCTTGGAAGCGCTTTTGTAGGCCTAAGAAGACTGGGGCTCTGGGCTTCTCTAGCCACCTCATCTTCTGCTCATCCTCTCGCGCAGTCTAAAGAGAGCTCAGGTGAGAAATTGCAAACGTCGAGCAATTGCTCAGAGATGAAAAGTGCCAGCACTGAAAGCTGTTGCTAGCCAGCACCCTTCCTTGGAAGCGCTTTTGTAGGCCTAAGAACACTGGGGCTCTGGGCTTCTCTAGCCACCAAACATCACAGTCATTCTCTTTCCGTCTCGTAGACATGAGCTGAGAAATTGCAAACGTCGAGCAATTGCTCAGAGATGAAAAGTGCCAGCACTGAAAGCTGTTGCTAGCCAGCACCCTTCCTTGGAAGCGCTTTCACAGGTGCAGCAACACTGGGGCTTTGCGCTTCTCTAGCCACCAAACATCACGGTCCTTCTCTTTCCATCTCGTAGACACGAGCTGAGAAATTGCAAACGTCGAGCAATTGCTCAGAGATGAAAAGTGCCAGCACTGAAAGCTCTTGCTAGCCAGCACCCTTCCTTGGAAACGCTCTTGCAGCCCTAAGAACAGTGGGGCTCTGGGCTTCTCTAGGCACCTAATATTCTGCTCATCCTCTCGCGCAGTCTAAGGAGAGCTCAGGCGAGAAATTGCAAACGTCGAGCAATTGCTCAGAGATGAAAAGTGCCAGCACTGAAAGCTGTGGCTAGCCAGCACCCTTCCTTGGAAGTGCTTTTGTAAGCCTAAGAACACTGGGGCTTTGCGCTTCTCTAGCCACCTAACCTTCTGCTCATCCTCTCGCGCAGTCTAAAGAGAGCTCAGGGGAGAAATTGCAAACGTCGAGCAATTGCTCAGAGATGAAAAGTGCCAGCACTGAAAGCTGTTGCTAGCCAGCACCCTTCCTTGGAAGCGCTTTCACAGGCGCAGCAACACTGGGGCTTTGCGCTTCTCTAGCCACCAAACGTGACAGTCTTTCTGTCTCGTAGACACGAGCTGAGATATTGCAAACGTCGAGCAATTGCTCAGAGATGAAAAGTGCCAGCACTGAAAGCTGTTGCTAGCCATCACCCTTCCATGGAAGCGCTTTTGTAGCCCTAAGAACAGTGGGGCTCTGGGCTTCTCTAGCCACCTAATCTTCTGCTCATCCTCTCGCGCACTCTAAAGAGAGCTCAGGTGAGAAATTGCAAACGTCGAGCAATTGCTCAGAGATGAAAAGTGCCAGCACTGAAAGCTCTTGCTAGCCAGCACCCTTCCTTGGAAGCGCTTTCACAGGCGCAGCAAGACTGGGGCTTTGCGCTTCTCTAGCCACCAAACGTCACGGTCACTATCTCTCCGTCTCGTAGACACGAGCTGAGAAATTGCAAACGTCGAGCAATTCCTCAGAGATGAAAAGTGGCAGCACTGAAAGCTCTTGCTAGCCAGCACCCTTCCTTGGAAGCGCTTTCACAGGTGCAGCAACACTGGGGCTTTGCGCTACTCTACCCACCAAACATCACGGTCCTTCTCTTTCAGTATCGTAGACAAGAGCTGAGAAATTGCAAACGTCGAGCAATTGCTCAGAGATGAAAAGTGCCAGCACTGAAAGCTCTTGCTAGCCAGCACCCTTCCTTGGAAGCGCTTTCACAGGCGCAGCAACACTGGGGCTTTGCGCTTCTCTACCCACCAAACGTGACAGTCTTTCTGTCTCGTAGACACGAGCTGAGAAATTGCAAACGTCGAGCAATTGCTCAGAGATGAAAAGTGCCAGCACTGAAAGCTCTTGCTAGCCAGCACCCTTCCTTGGAAGCGCTTTTGTAGGCCTAAGAACAGTGGGGCTCTGGGCTTCTCTAGCCACCTACTCTTCTGCTCATCCTCTCGCGCAGTCTAAAGAGAGCTCAGGTGAGAAATTGCAAACGTCGAGCAATTGCTCAGAGATGAAAAGTGCCAGCACTGAAAGCTGTTGCTAGCCAGCACCCTTCCTTGGGAGCGCTTTCACAGGCGCAGCAACACTGGGGCTTTGCGCTTCTCTAGCCACCAAACGTGACAGTCTTTCTGTCTCGTAGACACGAGCTGAGAAATTGCAAACGTCGAGCAATTGCTCAGAGATGAAAAGTGCCAGCACTGAAAGCTCTTGCTAGCCAGCACCCTTCCTTGGAAGCGCTTTTGTAGCCCTAAGAACAGTGGGGCTCTGGGCTTCTCTAGCCACCTCATCTTCTGCTCATCCTCTCGCGCAGTCTAAAGAGAGCTCAGGTGTGAAATTGCAAACGTCGAGCAATTGCTCAGAGATGAAAAGTGCCAGCACTGAAAGCTCTTGCTAGCCAGCACCCTTCCTTGGAAGCGCTTTCACAGGCACAGCAACACTGGGGCTTTGCGCTTCTCTACCCACCAAACGTCACGGTCACTATCTCTCCGTCTCGTAGACACGAGCTGAGAAATTGCAAACGTCGAGCAATTGCTCAGAGATGAAAAGTGCCAGCACTGAAAGCTGTTGCTAGCCAGCACCCTTCCTTGGAAGCGCTTTCACAGGCGCAGCAACACTGGGGCTTTGCGCTACTCTACCCACCAAACATCACGGTCCTTCTCTTTCAGTATCGTAGACAAGAGCTGAGAAATTGCAAACGTCGAGCAATTGCTCAGAGATGAAAAGTGCCAGCACTGAAAGCTCTTGCTAGCCAGCACCCTTCCTTGGAAGCGCTTTCACAGGCGCAGCAACACTGGGGCTTTGCGCTTCTCTAGCCACCAAACGTGACAGTCTTTCTGTCTCGTAGACACGAGCTGAGAAATTGCAAACGTCGAGCAATTGCTCAGAGATGAAAAGTGCCAGCACTGAAAGCTGTTGCTAGCCAGCACCCTTCCTTGGAAGCGCTTTTGTAGGCCTAAGAACACTGGGGCTCTGGGCTTCTCTAGCCACCTACTCTTCTGCTCATCCTCTCGCGCACTCTAAAGAGAGCTCAGGTGAGAAATTGCAAAAGTCGAGCAATTGCTCAGAGATGAAAAGTGCCAGCACTGAAAGCTCTTGCTAGCCAGCACCCTTCCTTGGAAGCGCTTTTGTAGGCCTAAGAACACTGGGGCTTTGCGCTTCTCTAGCCACCTAACCTTCTGCTCATCCTCTCGCGCACTCTAAAGAGAGCTCAGGTGAGGGATTGCAAACGTCGAGCAATTGCTCAGAGATGAAAAGTGCCAGCACTGAAAGCTGTTGCCAGCCAGCACCCTTCCTTGGAAGCGCTTTCACAGGCACAGCAACACTGGGGCTTTGCGCTTCTCTAGCCACCAAACATCACGGTCCTTCTCTTTCCATCTCGTAGACACGAGCTGAGAAATTGCAAACGTCGAGCAATTGCTCAGAGATGAAAAGTGCCAGCACTGAAAGCTGTTGCTAGCCAGCACCCTTCCTTGGAAACGCTCTTGCACCCCTAAGAACAGTGGGGCTCTGGGCTTCTCTAGCCACCTAATCTTCTGCTCATCCTCTCGCGCACTCTAAAGAGAGCTCAGGTGTGAAATTGCAAATGTCCAGCAATTGCTCAGAGATGAAAAGTGCCAGCACTGAAAGCTCTTGCCAGCCAGCACCCTTCCTTGGAAGCGCTTTTGTAGCCCTAAGAACACTGGGGCTTTGCGCTTCTCTACCCACCTAACCTTCTGCTCATCCTCTCGCGCAGTCTAAAGAGAGCTCAGGGGAGAAATTGCAAACGTCGAGCAATTGCTCAGAGATGAAAAGTGCCAGCACTGAAAGCTCTTGCTAGCCAGCACCCTTCCTTGGAAACGCTCTTGCAGCCCTAAGAACACTGGGGCTCTGGGCTTCTCTAGCCACCTACTCTTCTGCTCATCCTCTCGCGCAGTCTAAAGAGAGCTCAGGTGAGAAATTGCAAACGTCGAGCAATTGCTCAGAGATGAAAAGTGCCAGCACTGAAAGCTCTTGCTAGCCAGCACCCTTCCTTGGAAGCGCTTTTGTAGGCCTAAGAACACTGGGGCTCTGGGCTTCTCTAGCCACCAAACATCACAGTCATTCTCTTTCCGTCTCGTAGACACGAGCCGAGAAATTGCAAACGTCGAGCAATTGCTCAGAGATGAAAAGTGCCAGCACTGAAAGCTGTTGCCAGCCAGCACCCTTCCTTGGAAGCGCTTTCACAGGTGCAGCAACACTGGGGCTTTGCGCTTCTCTAGCCACCAAACATCACGGTCCTTCTCTTTCCATCTCGTAGACACGAGCTGTGAAATTGCAAACGTCGAGCAATTGCTCAGAGATGAAAAGTGCCAGCACTGAAAGCTCTTGCTAGCCAGCACCCTTCCTTGGAAACGCTCTTGCAGCCCTAAGAACAGTGGGGCTCTGGGCTTCTCTAGCCACCTAATATTCTGCTCATCCTCTCGCGCAGTCTAAAGAGAGCTCAGGCGAGAAATTGCAAACGTCGAGCAATTGCTCAGAGATGAAAAGTGCCAGCACTGAAAGCTGTTGCTAGCCAGCACCCTTCCTTGGAAGCGCTTTTGTAAGCCTAAGAACACTGGGGCTTTGCGCTTCTCTAGCCACCTAACCTTCTGCTCATCCTCTCGCGCAGTCTAAAGAGAGCTCAGGGGAGAAATTGCAAACGTCGAGCAATTGTTCAGAGATGAAAAGTGCCAGCACTGAAAGCTGTTGCTAGCCAGCACCCTTCCTTGGAAGCGCTTTCACAGGCGCAGCAACACTGGGGCTTTGCGCTTCTCTAGCCACCAAACGTCACGGTCACTATCTCTCTGTCTCGTAGACACGAGCTGAGAAATTGCAAATGTCGAGCAATTGCTCAGAGATGAAAAGTGCCAGCACTGAAAGCTGTTGCTAGCCAGCACCCTTCCTTGGAAGCGCTTTCACAGGCGCAGCAACACTGGGGCTTTGCGCTTCTCTAGCCACCAAACGTGACAGTCTTTCTGTCTCGTAGACACGAGCTGAGAAATTGCAAACGTCGAGCAATTGCTCAGAGATGAAAAGTGCCAGCACTGAAAGCTGTTGCTAGCCAGCACCCTTCCATGGAAGCGCTTTTGTAGCCCTAAGAACAGTGGGGCTCTGGGCTTCTCTAGCCACCTAATCTTCTGCTCATCCTCTCGCGCACTCTAAAGAGAGCTCAGGTGTGAAATGGCAAACGTCGAGCAATTGCTCAGAGATGAAAAGTGCCAGCACTGAAAGCTCTTGCTAGCCAGCACCCTTCCTTGGAAGCGCTTTCACAGGCGCAGCAAGACTGGGGCTTTGCGCTTCTCTAGCCACCAAACGTCACGGTCACTATCTCTCCGTCTCGTAGACACGAGCTGAGAAATTGCAAACGTCGAGGAATTGCTCAGAGATGAAAAGTGCCAGCACTGAAAGCTGTTGCTAGCCAGCACCCTTCCTTGGAAGCGCTTTCACAGGCGCAGCAACACTGGGGCTTTGCGCTACTCTACCCACCAAACATCACGGTCCTTCTCTTTCAGTATCGTAGACAAGAGCTGAGAAATTGCAAACGTCGAGCAATTGCTCAGAGATGAAAAGTGCCAGCACTGAAAGCTCTTGCTAGCCATCACCCTTCCTTGGAAGCGCTTTCACAGGCGCAGCAACACTGGGGCTTTGCGCTTCTCTACCCACCAAACGTGACAGTCTTTCTGTCTCGTAGATAAGAGCTGAGAAATTGCAAACGTCGAGCAATTGCTCAGAGATGAAAAGTGCCAGCACTGAAAGCTCTTGGTAGCCAGCACCCTTCCTTGGAAGCGCTTTTGTAGGCCTAAGAACACTGGGGCTCTGGGCTTCTCTAGCCACCAAACATCACAGTCATTCTCTTTCCGTCTCGTAGACACGAGCCGAGAAATTGCAAAGGTCGAGCAATTGCTCAGAGATGAAAAGTGCCAGCACTGAAAGCTGTTGCCAGCCAGCACCCTTCCTTGGAAGCGCTTTCACAGGTGCAGCAACACTGGGGCTTTGCGCTTCTCTAGCCACCAAACATCACGGTCCTTCTCTTTCCATCTCGTAGACACGAGCTGTGAAATTGCAAACGTCGAGCAATTGCTCAGAGATGAAAAGTGCCAGCACTGAAAGCTCTTGCTAGCCAGCACCCTTCCTTGGAAACGCTCTTGCAGCCCTAAGAACAGTGGGGCTCTGGGCTTCTCTAGCCACCTAATATTCTGCTCATCCTCTCGCGCAGTCTAAAGAGAGCTCAGGGGAGAAATTGCAAACGTCGAGCAATTGTTCAGAGATGAAAAGTGCCAGCACTGAAAGCTGTTGCTAGCCAGCACCCTTCCTTGGAAGCGCTTTCACAGGCGCAGCAAGACTGGGGCTTTGCGCTTCTCTAGCCACCAAACGTCACGGTCACTATCTCTCCGTCTCGTAGACACGAGCTGAGAAATTGCAAACGTCGAGCAATTGCTCAGAGATGAAAAGTGCCAGCACTGAAAGCTGTTGCTAGCCAGCACCCTTCCTTGGAAGCGCTTTCACAGGCGCAGCAAGACTGGGGCTTTGCGCTTCTCTAGCCACCAAACGTCACGGTCACTATCTCTCCGTCTCGTAGACACGAGCTGAGAAATTGCAAACGTCGAGGAATTGCTCAGAGATGAAAAGTGCCAGCACTGAAAGCTGTTGCTAGCCAGCACCCTTCCTTGGAAGCGCTTTCACAGGCGCAGCAACACTGGGGCTTTGCGCTACTCTACCCACCAAACATCACGGTCCTTCTCTTTCAGTATCGTAGACAAGAGCTGAGAAATTGCAAACGTCGAGCAATTGCTCAGAGATGAAAAGTGCCAGCACTGAAAGCTCTTGCTAGCCAGCACCCTTCCTTGGAAGCGCTTTCACAGGCGCAGCAACACTGGGGCTTTGCGCTTCTCTACCCACCAAACGTGACAGTCTTTCTGTCTCGTAGATAAGAGCTGAGAAATTGCAAACGTCGAGCAATTGCTCAGAGATGAAAAGTGCCAGCACTGAAAGCTGTTGCTAGCCATCACCCTTCCTTGGAAGCGCTTTTGTAGGCCTAAGAACACTGGGGCTCTGGGCTTCTCTAGCCACCTACTCTTCTGCTCATCCTCTCGCGCACTCTAAAGAGAGCTCAGGTGAGAAATTGCAAACGTCGAGCAATTGCTCAGAGATGAAAAGTGCCAGCACTGAAAGCTGTTGCTAGCCAGCACCCTTCCTTGGAAGCGCTTTTGTAGGCCTAAGAACACTGGGGCTTTGCGCTTCTCTAGCCACCTAATCTTCTGCTCATCCTCTCGCGCACTCTAAAGAGAGCTCAGGTGAGAGATTGCAAACGTCGAGCAATTGCTCAGAGATGAAAAGTGCCAGCACTGAAAGCTGTTGCCAGCCAGCACCCTTCCTTGGAAGCGCTTTCACAGGCACAGCAACACTGGGGCTTTGCGCTTCTCTAGCCACCAAACATCACGGTCCTTCTCTTTCCATCTCGTAGACACGAGCTGAGAAATTGCAAACGTCGAGCAATTGCTCAGAGATGAAAAGTGCCAGCACTGAAAGCTGTTGCTAGCCAGCACCCTTCCTTGGAAACGCTCTTGCAGCCCTAAGAACACTGGGGCTCTGGGCTTCTCTAGCCACCTAATCTTCTGCTCATCCTCTCGCGCAGTCTAAAGAGAGCTCAGGTGAGAAATTGCAAACGTCGAGCAATTGCTCAGAGATGAAAAGTGCCAGCACTGAAAGCTGTTGCTAGCCAGCACCCTTCCTTGGAAGCGCTTTTGTAGGCCTAAGAACACTGGGGCTCTGGGCTTCTCTAGCCACCTAACCTTCTGCTCATCCTCTCGCGCAGTCTAAAGAGAGCTCAGGTGTGAAATTGCAAATGTCCAGCAATTGCTCAGAGATGAAAAGTGCCAGCACTGAAAGCTGTTGACAGCCAGCACCCTTCCTTGGAAGCGCTTTCACAGGCACAGCAACACTGGGGCTTTGCGCTTCTCTAGCCACCAAACATCACGGTCCTTCTCTTTCCATCTCGTAGACACGAGCTGAGAAATTGCAAACGTCGAGCAATTGCTCAGAGATGAAAAGTGCCAGCACTGAAAGCTGTTGCTAGCCAGCACCCTTCCTTGGAAACGCTCTTGCAGCCCTAAGAACAGTGGGGCTCTGGGCTTCTCTAGCCACCTAATCTTCTGCTCATCCTCTCGTGCAGTCTAAAGAGAGCTCAGGTGAGAAAATGCAAACGTCCAGCAATTGCTCAGAGATGAAAAGTGCCAGCACTGAAAGCTGTTGCTAGCCAGCACCCTTCCTTGGAAGCGCTTTTGTAAGCCTAAGAACACTGGGGCTCTGGGCTTCTCTAGCCACCAAACATCACGGTCCTTCTCTTTCCGTCTCGTAGACACGAGCCGAGAAATTGCAAACGTCGAGCAATTGCTCAGAGATGGAAAGTGCCAGCACTGAAAGCTGTTGCTAGCCAGCACCCTTCCTTGGAAGCGCTTTTGTAGCCCTAAGAACAGTGGGGCTCTGGGCTTCTCTAGCCACCTAATATTCTGCTCATCCTCTCGCGCACTCTAAAGAGAGCTCAGGTGAGAGATTGCAAACGTCGAGCAATTGCTCAGAGATGAAAAGTGCCAGCACTGAAAGCTGTTACTAGCCAGCACCCTTCCTTGGAAGCGCTTTCACAGGCGCAGCAACACTGGGGCTTTGCGCTTCTCTAGGCACCAAATATCACGGTCACTATCTATCCGTCTCGTACATAAGAGCTGAGAAATTGCAAACGTCGAGCAATTGCTGAGAGATGAAAAGTGCCAGCACTGAAAGCTGTGGCTAGCCAGCACCCTTCCTTGGAAGCGCTTTCACAGGCGCAGCAACACTGGGGCTTTGCGCTACTCTACCCACCAAACATCACGGTCCTTCTCTTTCAGTATCGTAGACAAGAGCTGAGAAATTGCAAACGTCGAGCAATTGCTCAGAGATGGAAAGTGCCAGCACTGAAAGCTCTTGCTAGCCAGCACCCTTCCTTGGAAGCGCTTTTGTAGCCCTAAGAACAGTGGGGCTCTGGGCTTCTCTAGCCACCTACTCTTCTGCTCATCCTCTCGCGCAGTCTAAAGAGAGCTCAGGTGAGAAATTGCAAACGTCGAGCAATTGCTCAGAGATGAAAAGTGCCAGCACTGAAAGCTGTTGCTAGCCAGCACCCTTCCTTGGAAGCGCTTTCACAGGCGCAGCAACACTGGGGCTTTGCGCTTCTCTACCCACCAAACGTGACAGTCTTTCTGTCTCGTAGACACGAGCTGAGAAATTGCAAACGTCGAGCAATTGCTCAGAGATGAAAAGTGCCAGCACTGAAAGCTGTTGCTAGCCAGCACCCTTCCATGGA
Organism: Sarcoramphus papa; assembly: GCA_037962945.1. Classification (NCBI taxonomy): domain Eukaryota; kingdom Metazoa; phylum Chordata; class Aves; order Accipitriformes; family Cathartidae; genus Sarcoramphus; species Sarcoramphus papa. Next base: position 95,013,541 of record CM075586.1, on the reverse strand, counting down.
AGCGCTTTTGTAGCCCTAAGAACAGTGGGGCTCTGGGCTTCTCTAGCCACCTAATCTTCTGCTCATCCTCTCGCGCACTCTAAAGAGAGCTCAGGTGAGAAATTGCAAACGTCGAGCAATTGCTCAGAGATGAAAAGTGCCAGCACTGAAAGCTCTTGCTAGCCAGCACCCTTCCTTGGAAGCGCTTTCACAGGCGCAGCAAGACTGGGGCTTTGCGCTTCTCTAGCCACCAAACGTCACGGTCACTATCTCTCCGTCTCGTAGACACGAGCTGAGAAATTGCAAACGTCGAGCAATTCCTCAGAGATGAAAAGTGGCAGCACTGAAAGCTCTTGCTAGCCAGCACCCTTCCTTGGAAGCGCTTTCACAGGCGCAGCAACACTGGGGCTTTGCACTACTCTACCAACCAAACATCACGGTCCTTCTCTTTCAGTATCGTAGACAAGAGCTGAGAAATTGCAAACGTCGAGCAATTGCTCAGAGATGAAAAGTGCCAGCACTGAAAGCTCTTGCTAGCCAGCACCCTTCCTTGGAAGCGCTTTCACAGGCGCAGCAAGACTGGGGCTTTGCGCTTCTCTACCCACCAAACGTGACAGGCTTTCTGTCTCGTAGACACGAGCTGAGAAATTGCAAACGTCGAGCAATTGCTCAGAGATGAAAAGTGCCAGCACTGAAAGCTCTTGCTAGCCAGCACCCTTCCTTGGAAGCGCTTTTGTAGCCCTAAGAACACTGGGGCTTTGCGCTTCTCTAGCCACCTACTCTTCTGCTCATCCTCTCGCGCAGTCTAAAGAGAGCTCAGGGGAGAAATTGCAAACGTCGAGCAATTGCTCAGAGATGAAAAGTGCCAGCACTGAAAGCTGTTGCTAGCCAGCACCCTTCCTTGGAAGCGCTTTCACAGGCGCAGCAACACTGGGGCTTTGCGCTTCTCTAGGCACCAAACGTCACGGTCACTATCTCTCCGTCTAGTAGACACGAGCTGAGAAATTGCAAACGTCGAGCAATTCCTCAGAGATGAAAAGTGGCAGCACTGACAGCTCTTGCTAGCCAGCACCCTTCCTTGGAAGCGCTTTCACAGGCGCAGCAACACTGGGGCTTTGCACTACTCTACCCACCAAACATCACGGTCCTTCTCTTTCAGTATCGTAGACAAGAGCTGAGAAATTGCAAACGTCGAGCAATTGCTCAGAGATGAAAAGTGCCAGCACTGAAAGCTCTTGCTAGCCAGCACCCTTCCTTGGAAGCGCTTTCACAGGCGCAGCAAGACTGGGGCTTTGCGCTTCTCTAGCCACCAAACGTGACAGGCTTTCTGTCTCGTAGACACGAGCTGAGAAATTGCAAACGTCGAGCAATTGCTCAGAGATGAAAAGTGCCAGCACTGAAAGCTCTTGCTAGCCAGCACCCTTCCTTGGAAGCGCTTTTGTAGCCCTAAGAACAGTGGGGCTCTGGGCTTCTCTAGCCACCTCATCTTCTGCTCATCCTCTCGCGCAGTCTAAAGAGAGCTCAGGGGAGAAATTGCAAACGTCGAGCAATTGCTCAGAGATGAAAAGTGCCAGCACTGAAAGCTGTTGCTAGCCAGCACCCTTCCTTGGAAGCGCTTTCACAGGCGCAGCAACACTGGGGCTTTGCGCTTCTCTAGCCACCAAACGTGACAGTCTTTCTGTCTCGTAGACACGAGCTGAGAAATTGCAAACGTCGAGCAATTGCTCAGAGATGAAAAGTGCCAGCACTGAAAGCTGTTGCTAGCCAGCACCCTTCCTTGGAAGCGCTTTTGTAGCCCTAAGAACAGTGGGGCTCTGGGCTTCTCTAGCCACCTCATCTTCTGCTCATCCTCTCGCGCAGTCTAAAGAGAGCTCAGGTGTGAAATTGCAAACGTCCAGCAATTGCTCAGAGATGAAAAGTGCCAGCACTGAAAGCTCTTGCTAGCCAGCACCCTTCCTTGGAAGCGCTTTCACAGGCGCAGCAACACTGGGGCTTTGCGCTTCTCTACCCACCAAAAGTCACGGTCACTATCTCTCCGTCTCGTAGACACGAGCTGAGAAATTGCAAACGTCGAGCAATTGCTCAGAGATGAAAAGTGCCAGCACTGAAAGCTGTTGCTAGCCAGCACCCTTCCTTGGAAGCGCTTTCACAGGCGCAGCAACACTGGGGCTTTGCGCTACTCTACCCACCAAACATCACGGTCCTTCTCTTTCAGTATCGTAGACAAGAGCTGAGAAATTGCAAACGTCGAGCAATTGCTCAGAGATGAAAAGTGCCAGCACTGAAAGCTGTTGCTAGCCAGCACCCTTCCTTGGAAGCGCTTTCACAGGCGCAGCAACACTGGGGCTTTGCGCTTCTCTAGCCACCAAACGTGACAGTCTTTCTGTCTCGTAGACACGAGCTGAGAAATTGCAAACGTCGAGCAATTGCTCAGAGATGAAAAGTGCCAGCACTGAAAGCTCTTGCTAGCCAGCACCCTTCCTTGGAAGCGCTTTTGTAGCCCTAAGAACACTGGGGCTCTGGCCTTCTCTAGCCACCTACTCTTCTGCTCATCCTCTCGCGCACTCTAAAGAAAGCTCAGGTGAGAAATTGCAAAAGTCGAGCAATTGCTCAGAGATGAAAAGTGCCAGCACTGAAAGCTGTTGCTAGCCAGCACCCTTCCTTGGAAGCGCTTTTGTAGGCCTAAGAACACTGGGGCTTTGCGCTTCTCTAGCCACCTAACCTTCTGCTCATCCTCTCGCGCACTCTAAAGAGAGCTCAGGTGAGAAATTGCAAACGTCGAGCAATTGCTCAGAGATGAAAAGTGCCAGCACTGAAAGCTCTTGCTAGCCAGCACCCTTCCTTGGAAGCGCTTTTGTAGGCCTAAGAACACTGGGGCTCTGGGCTTCTCTAGCCACCTAATCTTCTGCTCATCCTCTCGCGCAGTCTAAAGAGAGCTCAGGTGTGAAATTGCAAATGTCCAGCAATTGCTCAGAGATGAAAAGTGCCAGCACTGAAAGCTGTTGACAGCCAGCACCCTTCCTTGGAAGCGCTTTCACAGGCACAGCAACACTGGGGCTTTGCGCTTCTCTACCCACCAAACATCACGGTCCTTCTCTTTCCATCTCGTAGACACGAGCTGAGAAATTGCAAACGTCGAGCAATTGCTCAGAGATGAAAAGTGCCAGCACTGAAAGCTGTTGCTAGCCAGCACCCTTCCTTGGAAACGCTCTTGCAGCCCTAAGAACACTGGGGCTCTGGGCTTCTCTAGCCACCTACTCTTCTGCTCATCCTCTCGTGCAGTCTAAAGAGAGCTCAGGTGAGAAAATGCAAACGTCCAGCAATTGCTCAGAGATGAAAAGTGCCAGCACTGAAAGCTGTTGCTAGCCATCACCCTTCCTTGGAAGCGCTTTTGTAGGCCTAAGAACAGTGGGGCTCTGGGCTTCTCTAGCCACCAAACATCACAGTCATTCTCTTTCCGTCTCGTAGACACGAGCCGAGAAATTGCAAACGTCGAGCAATTGCTCAGAGATGGAAAGTGCCAGCACTGAAAGCTCTTGCTAGCCAGCCCCCTTCCTTGGAAGCGCTTTTGTAGCCCTAAGAACAGTGGGGCTCTGGGCTTCTCTAGCCACCTACTCTTCTGCTCATCCTCTCGCGCACTCTAAAGAGAGCTCAGGTGAGAGATTGCAAACGTCGAGCAATTGCTCAGAGATTAAAAGTGCCAGCACTGAAAGCTGTTACTAGCCAGCACCCTTCCTTGGAAGCGCTTTCACAGGCGCAGCAACACTGGGGCTTTGCGCTTCTCTAGGCACCAAATATCACGGTCACTATCTATCCGTCTCGTACATAAGAGCTGAGAAATTGCAAACGTCGAGCAATTGCTCAGAGATGAAAAGTGCCAGCACTGAAAGCTCTTGCTAGCCAGCACCCTTCCTTGGAAGCGCTTTCACAGGCGCAGCAACACTGGGGCTTTGCGCTTCTCTAGGCACCAAACGTCACGGTCACTATCTCTCCGTCTCGTAGACACGAGCTGAGAAATTGCAAACGTCGAGGAATTGCTGAGAGATGAAAAGTGCCAGCACTGAAAGCTGTTGCTAGCCAGCACCCTTCCTTGGAAACGCTCTTGCAGCCCTAAGAACACTGGGGCTCTGGGCTTCTCTAGCCACCTAATCTTCTGCTCATCCTCTCGCGCAGTCTAAAGAGAGCTCAGGTGAGAAATTGCAAACGTCGAGCAATTGCTCAGAGATGAAAAGTGCCAGCACTGAAAGCTGTTGCTAGCCAGCACCCTTCCTTGGAAGCGCTTTTGTAGCCCTAAGAACACTGGGGCTCTGGGCTTCTCTAGCCACCTAACCTTCTGCTCATCCTCTCGCGCAGTCTAAAGAGAGCTCAGGGGAGAAATTGCAAACGTCGAGCAATTGCTCAGAGATGAAAAGTGCCAGCACTGAAAGCTCTTGCTAGCCAGCACCCTTCCTTGGAAGCGCTTTCACAGGCACAGCAACACTGGGGCTTTGCGCTTCTCTACCCACCAAACGTCACGGTCACTATCTCTCCGTCTCGTAGACACGAGCTGAGAAATTGCAAACGTCGAGCAATTGCTCAGAGATGAAAAGTGCCAGCACTGAAAGCTCTTGCTAGCCAGCACCCTTCCTTGGAAGCGCTTTCACAGGCGCAGCAACACTGGGGCTTTGCGCTACTCTACCCACCAAACATCACAGTCCTTCTCTTTCAGTATCGTAGACAAGAGCTGAGAAATTGCAAACGTCGAGCAATTGCTCAGAGATGAAAAGTGCCAGCACTGAAAGCTGTTGCTAGCCAGCACCCTTCCTTGGAAGCGCTTTCACAGGCGCAGCAACACTGGGACTTTGCGCTTCTCTACCCACCAAACGTGACAGTCTTTCTGTCTCGTAGACACGAGCTGAGAAATTGCAAACGTCGAGCAATTGCTCAGAGATGAAAAGTGCCAGCACTGAAAGCTGTTGCTAGCCAGCACCCTTCCTTGGAAGCGCTTTTGTAGGCCTAAGAACAGTGGGGCTCTGGGCTTCTCTAGCCACCTAATCTTCTGCTCATGCTCTCGCGCAGTCGAAAGAGAGCTCAGGTGAGAAATTGCAAACGTCGAGCAATTGCTCAGAGATGAAAAGTGCCAGCACTGAAAGCTCTTGCTAGCCAGCACCCTTCCTTGGAAGCGCTTTTGTAGCCCTAAGAACAGTGGGGCTCTGGGCTTCTCTAGCCACCTAACCTTCTGCTCATCCTCTCGCGCAGTCTAAAGAGAGCTCAGGTGAGAAATTGCAAACGTCGAGCAATTGCTCAGAGATGAAAAGTGCCAGCACTGAAAGCTCTTGCTAGCCAGCACCCTTCCTTGGAAGCGCTTTCACAGGCGCAGCAACACTGGGGCTTTGCGCATCTCTAGCCACCAAACGTCACGCTCACTATCTCTCAGTCTCGTAGACACGAGCTGAGAAATTGCAAACGTCGAGCAATTGCTCAGAGATGAAAAGTGCCAGCACTGAAAGCTGTTGCTAGCCAGCACCCTTCCTTGGAAGCGCTTTCACAGGCGCAGTAACACGGGCTTTGCGCTTCTCTAGCCACCAAACGTGACAGTCTTTCTGTCTCGTAGACACGAGCTGAGAAATTGCAAACGTCGAGCAATTGCTCAGAGATGAAAAGTGCCAGCACTGAAAGCTCTTGCTAGCCAGCACCCTTCCTTGGAAGCGCTTTTGTAGGCCTAAGAACACTGGGGCTCTGGGCTTCTCTAGCCACCTAATCTTCTGCTCATCCTCTCGCGCAGTCTAAAGAGAGCTCAGGTGAGAAATTGCAAACGTCGAGCAATTGCTCAGAGATGAAAAGTGCCAGCACTGAAAGCTGTTGCTAGCCAGCACCCTTCCTTGGAAGCGCTTTCACAGGCGCAGCAACACTGGGGCTTTGCGCTTCTCTAGCCACCAAACGTGACAGTCTTTCTGTCTCGTAGACACGAGCTGAGAAATTGCAAACGTCGAGCAATTGCTCAGAGATGAAAAGTGCCAGCACTGAAAGCTGTTGCTAGCCAGCACCCTTCCTTGGAAGCGCTTTTGTAACCCTAAGAACAGTGGGGCTCTGGGCTTCTCTAGCCACCTCATCTTCTGCTCATCCTCTCGCGCAGTCTAAAGAGAGCTCAGGTGTGAAATTGCAAACGTTGAGCAATTGCTCAGAGATGAAAAGTGCCAGCACTGAAAGCTCTTGCTAGCCAGCACCCTTCCTTGGAAGCGCTTTCACAGGCGCAGCAACACTGGGGCTTTGCGCTTCTCTACCCACCAAAAGTCACGGTCACTATCTCTCCGTCTCGTAGACACGAGCTGAGAAATTGCAAACGTCGAGCAATTGCTCAGAGATGAAAAGTGCCAGCACTGAAAGCTGTTGCTAGCCAGCACACTTCCTTGGAAGCGCTTTCACAGGCGCAGCAACACTGGGGCTTTGCGCTACTCTACCCACCAAACATCACGGTCCTTCTCTTTCAGTATCATAGACAAGAGCTGAGAAATTGCAAACGTCGAGCAATTGCTCAGAGATGAAAAGTGCCAGCACTGAAAGCTCTTGCTAGCCAGCACCCTTCCTTGGAAGCGCTTTCACAGGCGCAGCAACACTGGGGCTTTGCGCTTCTCTACCCACCAAACGTGACAGTCTTTCTGTCTCGTAGACACGAGCTGAGAAATTGCAAACGTCGAGCAATTGCTCAGAGATGAAAAGTGCCAGCACTGAAAGCTGTTGCTAGCCAGCACCCTTCCTTGGAAGCGCTTTTGTAGGCCTAAGAACACTGGGGCTCTGGGCTTCTCTAGCCACCTCATCTTCTGCTCATCCTCTCGCGCAGTCTAAAGAGAGCTCAGGTGAGAAATTGCAAACGTCGAGCAATTGCTCAGAGATGAAAAGTGCCAGCACTGAAAGCTGTTGCTAGCCAGCACCCTTCCTTGGAAGCGCTTTTGTAGGCCTAAGAACACTGGGGCTTTGCGCTTCTCTAGCCACCTAACCTTCTGCTCATCCTCTCGCGCACTCTAAAGAGAGCTCAGGTGAGAGATTGCAAATGTCCACCAATTGCTCAGAGATGAAAAGTGCCAGCACTGAAAGCTGTTGCCAGCCAGCACCCTTCCTTGGAAGCGCTTTCACAGGCACAGCAACACTGGGGCTTTGCGCTTCTCTAGCCACCAAACGTCACGGTCCTTCTCTTTCCATCTCGTAGACACGAGCTGAGAAATTGCAAACGTCGAGGAATTGCTCAGAGATGAAAAGTGCCAGCACTGAAAGCTGTTGCTAGCCAGCACCCTTCCTTGCAAACGCTCTTGCACCCCTAAGAACAGTGGGGCTCTGGGCTTCTCTAGCCACCAAACATCACAGTCATTCTCTTTCCGTCTCGTAGACACGAGCTGAGAAATTGCAAACGTCGAGCAATTGCTCAGAGATGAAAAGTGCCAGCACTGAAAGCTCTTCCTAGCCAGCACCCTTCCTTGGAAACGCTCTTGCAGCCCTAAGAACAGTGGGGCTCTGGGCTTCTCTAGCCACCTAATATTCTGCTCATCCTCTCGCGCAGTCTAAAGAGAGCTCAGGCGAGAAATTGCAAACGTCGAGCAATTGCTCAGAGATGAAAAGTGCCAGCACTGAAAGCTGTTGCTAGCCAGCACCCTTCCTTGGAAGCGCTTTTGTAAGCCTAAGAACACTGGGGCTTTGCGCTTCTCTAGCCACCTAACCTTCTGCTCATCCTCTCGCGCATTCTAAAGAGAGCTCAGGGGAGAAATTGCAAACGTCGAGCAATTGTTCAGAGATGAAAAGTGCCAGCACTGAAAGCTGTTGCTAGCCAGCACCCTTCCTTGGAAGCGCTTTCACAGGCGCAGCAAGACTGGGGCTTTGCGCTTCTCTAGCCACCAAACATCACGGTCACTATCTCTCTGTCTCGTAGACACGAGCTGAGAAATTGCAAACGTCGAGCAATTGCTCAGAGATGAAAAGTGCCAGCACTGAAAGCTGTTGCTAGCCAGCACCCTTCCTTGGAAGCGCTTTCACAGGCGCAGCAACACTGGGGCTTTGCGCTTCTCTAGCCACCAAACGTGACAGTCTTTCTGTCTCGTAGACACGAGCTGAGAAATTGCAAACGTCGAGCAATTGCTCAGAGATGAAAAGTGCCAGCACTGAAAGCTGTTGCTAGCCAGCACCCTTCCATGGAAGCGCTTTTGTAGCCCTAAGAACAGTGGGGCTCTGGGCTTCTCTAGCCACCTAATCTTCTGCTCATCCTCTCGCGCACTCTAAAGAGAGCTCAGGTGTGAAATGGCAAACGTCGAGCAATTGCTCAGAGATGAAAAGTGCCAGCACTGAAAGCTCTTGCTAGCCAGCACCCTTCCTTGGAAGCGCTTTCACAGGCGCAGCAAGACTGGGGCTTTGCGCTTCTCTAGCCACCAAACGTCACGGTCACTATCTCTCCGTCTCGTAGACACGAGCTGAGAAATTGCAAACGTCGAGGAATTGCTCAGAGATGAAAAGTGCCAGCACTGAAAGCTGTTGCTAGCCAGCACCCTTCCTTGGAAGCGCTTTCACAGGCGCAGCAACACTGGGGCTCTGGGCTTCTCTAGCCACCAAACATCACGGTCCTTCTCTTTCAGTATCGTAGACAAGAGCTGAGAAATTGCAAACGTCGAGCAATTGCTCAGAGATGAAAAGTGCCAGCACTGAAAGCTGTTGCTAGCCAGCACCCTTCCTTGGAAGCGCTTTCACAGGCGCAGCAAGACTGGGGCTTTGCGCTTCTCTACCCACCAAACGTGACAGTCTTTCTGTCTCGTAGATAAGAGCTGAGAAATTGCAAACGTCGAGCAATTGCTCAGAGATGAAAAGTGCCAGCACTGAAAGCTGTTGCTAGCCAGCACCCTTCCTTGGAAGCGCTTTCACAGGCGCAGCAACACTGGGGCTTTGCGCTTCTCTAGGCACCAAACGTCACGGTCACTATCTCTCCGTCTCGTAGACACGAGCTGAGAAATTGCAAACGTCGAGCAATTGCTCAGAGATGAAAAGTGCCAGCACTGAAAGCTCTTGCTAGCCAGCACCCTTCCTTGGAAGCGCTTTTGTAGCCCTAAGAACACTGGGGCTCTGGGCTTCTCTAGCCACCTAATCTTCTGCTCATCCTCTCGCGCAGTCTAAAGAGAGCTCAGGTGAGAAATTGCAAACGTCGAGCAATTGCTCAGAGATGAAAAGTGCCAGCACTGAAAGCTCTTGCTAGCCAGCACCCTTCCTTGGAAGCGCTTTCACAGGCACAGCAACACTGGGGCTTTGCGCTTTTCTACCCACCAAACGTCACGGTCACTATCTCTCCGTCTCGTAGACACGAGCTGAGAAATTGCAAACGTCGAGCAATTCCTCAGAGATGAAAAGTGCCAGCACTGAAAGCTCTTGCTAGACAGCACCCTTCCTTGGAAGCGCTTTCACAGGCGCAGCAACACTGGGGCTTTGCGCTACTCTACCCACCAAACATCACAGTCCTTCTCTTTCAGTATCGTAGACAAGAGCTGAGAAATTGCAAACGTCGAGCAATTGCTCAGAGATGAAAAGTGCCAGCACTGAAAGCTGTTGCTAGCCAGCACCCTTCCTTGGAAGCGCTTTCACAGGCGCAGCAACACTGGGACTTTGCGCTTCTCTACCCACCAAACGTGACAGTCTTTCTGTCTCGTAGACACGAGCTGAGAAATTGCAAACGTCGAGCAATTGCTCAGAGATGAAAAGTGCCAGCACTGAAAGCTGTTGCTAGCCAGCACCCTTCCTTGGAAGCGCTTTTGTAGGCCTAAGAACACTGGGGCTCTGGGCTTCTCTAGCCACCTAATCTTCTGCTCATGCTCTCGCGCAGTCGAAAGAGAGCTCAGGTGAGAAATTGCAAACGTCGAGCAATTGCTCAGAGATGAAAAGTGCCAGCACTGAAAGCTCTTGCTAGCCAGCACCCTTCCTTGGAAGCGCTTTTGTAGCCCTAAGAACACTGGGGCTCTGGGCTTCTCTAGCCACCAAACATCACAGTCATTCTCTTCCCGTCTCGTAGACACGAGCTGAGAAATTGCAAACGTCGAGCAATTGCTCAGAGATGAAAAGTGCCAGCACTGAAAGCTCTTGCTAGCCAGCACCCTTCCTTGGAAGCGCTTTTGTAGCCCTAAGAACAGTGGGGCTCTGGGCTTCTCTAGCCACCTAACCTTCTGCTCATCCTCTCGCGCAGTCTAAAGAGAGCTCAGGGGAGAAATTGCAAACGTCGAGCAATTGCTCAGAGATGAAAAGTGCCAGCACTGAAAGCTGTTGCTAGCCAGCACCCTTCCTTGGAAGCGCTTTCACAGGCGCAGCAACACTGGGGCTTTGCGCTTCTCTAGCCACCAAACGTCACGGTCACTATCTCTCCGTCTCGTAGACACGAGCTGAGAAATTGCAAACGTCGAGCAATTGCTCAGAGATGAAAAGTGCCAGCACTGAAAGCTGTTGCTAGCCAGCACCCTTCCTTGGAAGCGCTTTCACAGGCGCAGCAACACTGGGGCTTTGCGCTACTCTACCCACCAAACATCACGGTCCTTCTCTTTCAGTATCGTAGACAAGAGCTGAGAAATTGCAAACGTCGAGCAATTGCTCAGAGATGAAAAGTGCCAGCACTGAAAGCTGTTGCTAGCCAGCACCCTTCCTTGGAAGCGCTTTCACAGGCGCAGCAACACTGGGGCTTTGCGCTTCTCTACCCACCAAACGTGACAGTCTTTCTGTCTCGTAGAAACGAGCTGAGAAATTGCAAACGTCGAGCAATTGCTCAGAGATGAAAAGTGGCAGCACTGAAAGCTCTTGCTAGCCAGCACCCTTCCTTGGAAGCGCTTTCACAGGCGCAGCAAGACTGGGGCTTTGCGCTTCTCTAGCCACCAAACGTCACGGTCACTATCTCTCCGTCTCGTAGACACGAGCTGAGAAATTGCAAACGTCGAGCAATTGCTCAGAGATGAAAAGTGCCAGCACTGAAAGCTCTTGCTAGCCAGCACCCTTCCTTGGAAGCGCTTTCACAGGCGCAGCAACACTGGGGCTCTGGGCTTCTCTACCCACCAAACATCACGGTCCTTCTCTTTCAGTATCGTAGACAAGAGCTGAGAAATTGCAAACGTCGAGCAATTGCTCAGAGATGAAAAGTGCCAGCACTGAAAGCTCTTGCTAGCCAGCACCCTTCCTTGGAAGCGCTTTCACAGGCGCAGCAACACTGGGGCTTTGCGCTTCTCTACCCACCAAACGTGACAGTCTTTCTGTCTCGTAGATAAGAGCTGAGAAATTGCAAACGTCGAGCAATTGCTCAGAGATGAAAAGTGCCAGCACTGAAAGCTGTTGCTAGCCAGCACCCTTCCTTGGAAGCGCTTTCACAGGCGCAGCAACACTGGGGCTTTGCGCTTCTCTAGGCACCAAACGTCACGGTCACTATCTCTCCGTCTCGTAGACACGAGCTGAGAAATTGCAAACGTCGAGCAATTGCTGAGAGATGAAAAGTGCCAGCACTGAAAGCTGTTGCTAGCCAGCACCCTTCCTTGGAAACGCTCTTGCAGCCCTAAGAACACTTGGGCTCTGGGCTTCTCTAGCCACCTAATATTCTGCTCATCCTCTCGCGCAGTCTAAAGAGAGCTCAGGTGAGAAATTGCAAACGTCGAGCAATTGCTCAGAGATGAAAAGTGCCAGCACTGAAAGCTCTTGCTAGCCAGCACCCTTCCTTGGAAGCGCTTTTGTAGCCCTAAGAACACTGGGGCTCTGGGCTTCTCTAGCCACCTAATCTTCTGCTCATCCTCTCGCGCAGTCTAAAGAGAGCTCAGGGGAGAAATTGCAAACGTCGAGCAATTGCTCAGAGATGAAAAGTGCCAGCACTGAAAGCTCTTGCTAGCCAGCACCCTTCCTTGGAAGCGCTTTCACAGGCACAGCAACACTGGGGCTTTGCGCTTCTCTAGCCACCAAACGTCACGGTCACTATCTCTCCGTCTCGTAGACACGAGCTGAGAAATTGCAAACGTCGAGCAATTGCTCAGAGATGAAAAGTGCCAGCACTGAAAGCTCTTGCTAGACAGCACCCTTCCTTGGAAGCGCTTTCACAGGCGCAGCAACACTGGGGCTTTGCGCTACTCTACCCACCAAACATCACAGTCCTTCTCTTTCAGTATCGTAGACAAGAGCTGAGAAATTGCAAACGTCGAGCAATTGCTCAGAGATGAAAAGTGCCAGCACTGAAAGCTCTTGCTAGCCAGCACCCTTCCTTGGAAGCGCTTTCACAGGCGCAGCAACACTGGGACTTTGCGCTTCTCTAGCCACCAAACGTGACAGTCTTTCTGTCTCGTAGACACGAGCTGAGAAATTGCAAACGTCGAGCAATTGCTCAGAGATGAAAAGTGCCAGCACTGAAAGCTGTTGCTAGCCAGCACCCTTCCTTGGAAGCGCTTTTGTAGGCCTAAGAACACTGGGGCTCTGGGCTTCTCTAGCCACCTAATCTTCTGCTCATGCTCTCGCGCAGTCGAAAGAGAGCTCAGGTGAGAAATTGCAAACGTCGAGCAATTGCTCAGAGATGAAAAGTGCCAGCACTGAAAGCTCTTGCTAGCCAGCACCCTTCCTTGGAAGCGCTTTTGTAGCCCTAAGAACACTGGGGCTCTGGGCTTCTCTAGCCACCAAACATCACAGTCATTCTCTTCCCGTCTCGTAGACACGAGCTGAGAAATTGCAAACGTCGAGCAATTGCTCAGAGATGAAAAGTGCCAGCACTGAAAGCTCTTGCTAGCCAGCACCCTTCCTTGGAAGCGCTTTTGTAGCCCTAAGAACACTGGGGCTCTGGGCTTCTCTAGCCACCTAATCTTCTGCTCATCCTCTCGCGCAGTCTAAAGAGAGCTCAGGGGAGAAATTGCAAACGTCGAGCAATTGCTCAGAGATGAAAAGTGCCAGCACTGAAAGCTCTTGCTAGCCAGCACCCTTCCTTGGAAGCGCTTTCACAGGCGCAGCAACACTGGGGCTTTGCGCTTCTCTAGCCACCAAACGTCACGCTCACTATCTCTCCGTCTCGTAGACACGAGCTGAGAAATTGCAAACGTCGAGCAATTGCTCAGAGATGAAAAGTGCCAGCACTGAAAGCTGTTGCTAGCCAGCACCCTTCCTTGGAAGCGCTTTCACAGGCGCAGCAACACGGGCTTTGCGCTTCTCTAGGCACCAAACGTGACAGTCTTTCTGTCTCGTAGACACGAGCTGAGAAATTGCAAACGTCGAGCAATTGCTCAGAGATGAAAAGTGCCAGCACTGAAAGCTCTTGCTAGCCAGCACCCTTCCTTGGAAGCGCTTTTGTAGCCCTAAGAACACTGGGGCTCTGGGCTTCTCTAGCCACCTCATCTTCTGCTCATCCTCTCGCGCAGTCTAAAGAGAGCTCAGGTGAGAAATTGCAAACGTCGAGCAATTGCTCAGAGATGAAAAGTGCCAGCACTGAAAGCTGTTGCTAGCCAGCACCCTTCCTTGGAAGCGCTTTCACAGGCGCAGCAACACTGGGGCTTTGCGCTCCTCTAGCCACCAAACGTGACAGTCTTTCTGTCTCGTAGACACGAGCTGAGAAATTGCAAACGTCGAGCAATTGCTCAGAGATGAAAAGTGCCAGCACTGAAAGCTCTTGCTAGCCAGCACCCTTCCTTGGAAGCGCTTTTGTAGCCCTAAGAACAGTGGGGCTCTGGGCTTCTCTAGCCACCTCATCTTCTGCTCATCCTCTCGCGCACTCTAAAGAGAGCTCAGGTGTGAAATTGCAAACGTCGAGCAATTGCTCAGAGATGAAAAGTGCCAGCACTGAAAGCTCTTGCTAGCCAGCACCCTTCCTTGGAAGCGCTTTCACAGGCGCAGCAACACTGGGGCTTTGCGCTTCTCTACCCACCAAAAGTCACGGTCACTATCTCTCCGTCTCGTAGACACGAGCTGAGAAATTGCAAACGTCGAGCAATTGCTCAGAGATGAAAAGTGCCAGCACTGAAAGCTGTTGCTAGCCAGCACCCTTCCTTGGAAGCGCTTTCACAGGCGCAGCAACACTGGGGCTTTGCGCTACTCTACCCACCAAACATCACGGTCCTTCTCTTTCAGTATCATAGACAAGAGCTGAGAAATTGCAAACGTCGAGCAATTGCTCAGAGATGAAAAGTGCCAGCACTGAAAGCTCTTGCTAGCCAGCACCCTTCCTTGGAAGCGCTTTCACAGGCGCAGCAACACTGGGGCTTTGCGCTTCTCTAGCCACCAAACGTGACAGTCTTTCTGTCTCGTAGACACGAGCTGAGAAATTGCAAACGTCGAGCAATTGCTCAGAGATGAAAAGTGCCAGCAGTGAAAGCTCTTGCTAGCCATCACCCTTCCTTGGAAGCGCTTTTGTAGGCCTAAGAACACTGGGGCTCTGGGCTTCTCTAGCCACCTACTCTTCTGCTCATCCTCTCGCGCAGTCTAAAGAGAGCTCAGGTGAGAAATTGCAAAAGTCGAGCAATTGCTCAGAGATGAAAAGTGCCAGCACTGAAAGCTGTTGCTAGCCAGCACCCTTCCTTGGAAGCGCTTTTGTAGGCCTAAGAACACTGGGGCTTTGCGCTTCTCTAGCCACCTAATCTTCTGCTCATCCTCTCGCGCACTCTAAAGAGAGCTCAGGTGAGAGATTGCAAACGTCGAGCAATTGCTCAGAGATGAAAAGTGCCAGCACTGAAAGCTGTTGCCAGCCAGCACCCTTCCTTGGAAGCGCTTTCACAGGCACAGCAACACTGGGGCTTTGCGCTTCTCTAGCCACCAAACATCACGGTCCTTCTCTTTCCATCTCGTAGACACGAGCTGAGAAATTGCAAACGTCGAGCAATTGCTCAGAGATGAAAAGTGCCAGCACTGAAAGCTCTTCCTAGCCAGCACCCTTCCTTGCAAACGCTCTTGCACCCCTAAGAACAGTGGGGCTCTGGGCTTCTCTAGCCACCAAACATCACAGTCATTCTCTTTCCGTCTCGTAGACACGAGCTGAGAAATTGCAAACGTCGAGCAATTGCTCAGAGATGAAAAGTGCCAGCACTGAAAGCTCTTGCTAGCCAGCACCCTTCCTTGGAAACGCTCTTGCAGCCCTAAGAACAGTGGGGCTCTGGGCTTCTCTAGCCACCTAATATTCTGCTCATCCTCTCGCGCAGTCTAAAGAGAGCTCAGGCGAGAAATTGCAAACGTCGAGCAATTGCTCAGAGATGAAAAGTGCCAGCACTGAAAGCTGTTGCTAGCCAGCACCCTTCCTTGGAAGCGCTTTTGTAAGCCTAAGAACACTGGGGCTTTGCGCTTCTCTAGCCACCTAACCTTCTGCTCATCCTCTCGCGCATTCTAAAGAGAGCTCAGGGGAGAAATTGCAAACGTCGAGCAATTGTTCAGAGATGAAAAGTGCCAGCACTGAAAGCTGTTGCTAGCCAGCACCCTTCCTTGGAAGCGCTTTCACAGGCGCAGCAAGACTGGGGCTTTGCGCTTCTCTAGCCACCAAACGTCACGGTCACTATCTCTCTGTCTCGTAGACACGAGCTGAGAAATTGCAAACGTCGAGCAATTGCTCAGAGATGAAAAGTGCCAGCACTGAAAGCTGTTGCTAGCCAGCACCCTTCCTTGGAAGCGCTTTCACAGGCGCAGCAACACTGGGGCTTTGCGCTTCTCTAGCCACCAAACGTGACAGTCTTTCTGTCTCGTAGACACGAGCTGAGAAATTGCAAACGTCGAGCAATTGCTCAGAGATGAAAAGTGCCAGCACTGAAAGCTGTTGCTAGCCAGCACCCTTCCTTGGAAGCGCTTTTGTAGCCCTAAGAACAGTGGGGCTCTGGGCTTCTCTAGCCACCTAATCTTCTGCTCATCCTCTCGCGCACTCTAAAGAGAGCTCAGGTGTGAAATGGCAAACGTCGAGCAATTGCTCAGAGATGAAAAGTGCCAGCACTGAAAGCTCTTGCTAGCCAGCACCCTTCCTTGGAAGCGCTTTCACAGGCGCAGCAAGACTGGGGCTTTGCGCTTCTCTAGCCACCAAACGTCACGGTCACTATCTCTCTGTCTCGTAGACACGAGCTGAGAAATTGCAAACGTCGAGGAATTGCTCAGAGATGAAAAGTGCCAGCACTGAAAGCTGTTGCTAGCCAGCACCCTTCCTTGGAAGCGCTTTCACAGGCGCAGCAACACTGGGGCTCTGGGATTCTCTACCCACCAAACATCACGGTCCTTCTCTTTCAGTATCGTAGACAAGAGCTGAGAAATTGCAAACGTCGAGCAATTGCTCAGAGATGAAAAGTGCCAGCACTGAAAGCTGTTGCTAGCCAGCACCCTTCCTTGGAAGCGCTTTCACAGGCGCAGCAACACTGGGGCTTTGCGCTTCTCTACCCACCAAACGTGACAGTCTTTCTGTCTCGTAGATAAGAGCTGAGAAATTGCAAACGTCGAGCAATTGCTCAGAGATGAAAAGTGCCAGCACTGAAAGCTCTTGCTAGCCAGCACCCTTCCTTGGAAGCGCTTTTGTAGCCCTAAGAACAGTGGGGCTCTGGCCTTCTCTAGCCACCTACTCTTCTGCTCATCCTCTCGCGCAGTCTAAAGAGAGCTCAGGTGAGAAATTGCAAACGTCGAGCAATTGCTCAGAGATGAAAAGTGCCAGCACTGAAAGCTCTTGCTAGCCAGCACCCTTCCTTGGAAGCGCTTTTGTAGGCCTAAGAACACTGGGGCTTTGCGCTTCTCTAGCCACCTAATCTTCTGCTCATCCTCTCGCGCACTCTAAAGAGAGCTCAGGTGAGAGATTGCAAACGTCGAGCAATTGCTCAGAGATGAAAAGTGCCAGCACTGAAAGCTGTTGCCAGCCAGCACCCTTCCTTGGAAGCGCTTTCACAGGCACAGCAACACTGGGGCTTTGCGCTTCTCTAGCCACCAAACATCACGGTCCTTCTCTTTCCATCTCGTAGACACGAGCTGAGAAATTGCAAACGTCGAGCAATTGCTCAGAGATGAAAAGTGCCAGCACTGAAAGCTCTTCCTAGCCAGCACCCTTCCTTGCAAACGCTCTTGCACCCCTAAGAACAGTGGGGCTCTGGGCTTCTCTAGCCACCAAACATCACAGTCATTCTCTTTCCGTCTCGTAGACACGAGCTGAGAAATTGCAAACGTCGAGCAATTGCTCAGAGATGAAAAGTGCCAGCACTGAAAGCTCTTGCTAGCCAGCACCCTTCCTTGGAAACGCTCTTGCAGCCCTAAGAACAGTGGGGCTCTGGGCTTCTCTAGCCACCTAATATTCTGCTCATCCTCTCGCGCAGTCTAAAGAGAGCTCAGGCGAGAAATTGCAAACGTCGAGCAATTGCTCAGAGATGAAAAGTGCCAGCACTGAAAGCTGTTGCTAGCCAGCACCCTTCCTTGGAAGCGCTTTTGTAAGCCTAAGAACACTGGGGCTTTGCGCTTCTCTAGCCACCTAACCTTCTGCTCATCCTCTCGCGCATTCTAAAGAGAGCTCAGGGGAGAAATTGCAAACGTCGAGCAATTGTTCAGAGATGAAAAGTGCCAGCACTGAAAGCTGTTGCTAGCCAGCACCCTTCCTTGGAAGCGCTTTCACAGGCGCAGCAAGACTGGGGCTTTGCGCTTCTCTAGCCACCAAACGTCACGGTCACTATCTCTCTGTCTCGTAGACACGAGCTGAGAAATTGCAAACGTCGAGCAATTGCTCAGAGATGAAAAGTGCCAGCACTGAAAGCTGTTGCTAGCCAGCACCCTTCCTTGGAAGCGCTTTCACAGGCGCAGCAACACTGGGGCTTTGCGCTTCTCTAGCCACCAAACGTGACAGTCTTTCTGTCTCGTAGACACGAGCTGAGAAATTGCAAACGTCGAGCAATTGCTCAGAGATGAAAAGTGCCAGCACTGAAAGCTGTTGCTAGCCAGCACCCTTCCTTGGAAGCGCTTTTGTAGCCCTAAGAACAGTGGGGCTCTGGGCTTCTCTAGCCACCTAATCTTCTGCTCATCCTCTCGCGCACTCTAAAGAGAGCTCAGGTGTGAAATGGCAAACGTCGAGCAATTGCTCAGAGATGAAAAGTGCCAGCACTGAAAGCTCTTGCTAGCCAGCACCCTTCCTTGGAAGCGCTTTCACAGGCGCAGCAAGACTGGGGCTTTGCGCTTCTCTAGCCACCAAACGTCACGGTCACTATCTCTCTGTCTCGTAGACACGAGCTGAGAAATTGCAAACGTCGAGGAATTGCTCAGAGATGAAAAGTGCCAGCACTGAAAGCTGTTGCTAGCCAGCACCCTTCCTTGGAAGCGCTTTCACAGGCGCAGCAACACTGGGGCTCTGGGATTCTCTACCCACCAAACATCACGGTCCTTCTCTTTCAGTATCGTAGACAAGAGCTGAGAAATTGCAAACGTCGAGCAATTGCTCAGAGATGAAAAGTGCCAGCACTGAAAGCTCTTGCTAGCCAGCACCCTTCCTTGGAAGCGCTTTCACAGGCGCAGCAACACTGGGGCTTTGCGCTTCTCTACCCACCAAACGTGACAGTCTTTCTGTCTCGTAGATAAGAGCTGAGAAATTGCAAACGTCGAGCAATTGCTCAGAGATGAAAAGTGCCAGCACTGAAAGCTCTTGCTAGCCAGCACCCTTCCTTGGAAGCGCTTTTGTAGCCCTAAGAACAGTGGGGCTCTGGCCTTCTCTAGCCACCTACTCTTCTGCTCATCCTCTCGCGCAGTCTAAAGAGAGCTCAGGTGAGAAATTGCAAACGTCGAGCAATTGCTCAGAGATGAAAAGTGCCAGCACTGAAAGCTCTTGCTAGCCAGCACCCTTCCTTGGAAGCGCTTTTGTAGGCCTAAGAACACTGGGGCTTTGCGCTTCTCTAGCCACCTAATCTTCTGCTCATCCTCTCGCGCACTCTAAAGAGAGCTCAGGTGAGAGATTGCAAACGTCGAGCAATTGCTCAGAGATGAAAAGTGCCAGCACTGAAAGCTGTTGCCAGCCAGCACCCTTCCTTGGAAGCGCTTTCACAGGTGCAGCAACACTGGGGCTTTGCGCTTCTCTAGCCACCAAACATCACGGTCCTTCTCTTTCCATCTCGTAGACACGAGCTGAGAAATTGCAAACGTCGAGCAATTGCTCAGAGATGAAAAGTGCCAGCACTGAAAGCTCTTGCTAGCCAGCACCCTTCCTTGGAAACGCTCTTGCACCCCTAAGAACAGTGGGGCTCTGGGCTTCTCTAGCCACCTAATCTTCTGCTCATCCTCTCGCGCAGTCTAAAGAGAGCTCAGGTGAGAAATTGCAAACGTCGAGCAATTGCTCAGAGATGAAAAGTGCCAGCACTGAAAGCTCTTGCTAGCCAGCACCCTTCCTTGGAAGCGCTTTTGTAAGCCTAAGAACACTGGGGCTTTGCGCTTCTCTAGCCACCTAACCTTCTGCTCATCCTCTCGCGCAGTCTAAAGAGAGCTCAGGGGAGAAATTGCAAACGTCGAGCAATTGCTCAGAGATGAAAAGTGCCAGCACTGAAAGCTGTTGCTAGCCAGCACCCTTCCTTGGAAGCGCTTTCACAGGCGCAGCAACACTGGGGCTTTGCGCTTCTCTACCCACCAAACGTCACGGTCACTATCTCTCCGTCTCGTAGATAAGAGCTGAGAAATTGCAAACGTCGAGCAATTGCTCAGAGATGAAAAGTGCCAGCACTGAAAGCTGTTGCTAGCCAGCACCCTTCCTTGGAAGCGCTTTTGTAGCCCTAAGAACAGTGGGGCTCTGGGCTTCTCTAGCCACCTAATCTTCTGCTCATCCTCTCGCGCAGTCTAAAGAGAGCTCAGGTGTGAAATTGCAAATGTCCAGCAATTGCTCAGAGATGAAAAGTGCCAGCACTGAAAGCTGTTGCTAGCCAGCACCCTTCCTTGGAAGCGCTTTCACAGGCACAGCAACACTGGGGCTTTGCGCTTCTCTAGCCACCAAACATCACGGTCCTTCTCTTTCCATCTCGTAGACACGAGCTGAGAAATTGCAAACGTCCAGCAATTGCTCAGAGATGAAAAGTGCCAGCACTGAAAGCTGTTGCTAGCCAGCACCCTTCCTTGGAAACGCTCTTGCAGCCCTAAGAACAGTGGGGCTCTGGGCTTCTCTAGCCACCTACTCTTCTGCTCATCCTCTCGTGCAGTCTAAAGAGAGCTCAGGTGAGAAAATGCAAACGTCCAGCAATTGCTCAGAGATGAAAAGTGCCAGCACTGAAAGCTCTTGCTAGCCAGCACCCTTCCTTGGAAGCGCTTTTGTAAGCCTAAGAACACTGGGGCTCTGGGCTTCTCTAGCCACCAAACATCACAGTCATTCTCTTTCCGTCTCGTACACACGAGCCGAGAAATTGCAAACGTCGAGCAATTGCTCAGAGATGGAAAGTGCCAGCACTGAAAGCTCTTGCTAGCCAGCACCCTTCCTTGGAAGCGCTTTTGTAGCCCTAAGAACAGTGGGGCTCTGGGCTTCTCTAGCCACCTAATATTCTGCTCATCCTCTCGCGCAGTCTAAAGAGAGCTCAGGTGAGAGATTGCAAACGTCGAGCAATTGCTCAGAGATGAAAAGTGCCAGCACTGAAAGCTGTGGCTAGCCAGCACCATTCCTTGGAAGCGCTTTCACAGGCGCAGCAACACTGGGGCTTTGCGCTTCTCTAGCCACCAAATATCACGGTCACTATCTATCCATCTCGTACATAAGAGCTGAGAAATTGCAAACGTCGAGCAATTGCTCAGAGATGAAAAGTGCCAGCACTGAAAGCTGTGGCTAGCCAGCACCCTTCCTTGGAAGCGCTTTCACAGGCGCAGCAACACTGGGGCTTTGCGCTACTCTACCCACCAAACATCACGGTCCTTCTCTTTCAGTATCGTAGACAAGAGCTGAGAAATTGCAAACGTCGAGCAATTGCTCAGAGATGAAAAGTGCCAGCACTGAAAGCTCTTGCTAGCCAGCACCCTTCCTTGGAAGCGCGTTCACATGCGCAGCAAGACTGGGGCTTTGCGCTTCTCTAGCCACCAAACGTGACAGTCTTTCTGTCTCGTAGACACGAGCTGAGAAATTGCAAACGTCGAGCAATTGCTCAGAGATGAAAAGTGCCAGCACTGAAAGCTCTTGCTAGCCAGCAGCCTTCCTTGGAAGCGCTTTTGTAGCCCTAAGATCAGTGGGGCTCTGGGCTTCTCTAGCCACCTAACCTTCTGCTCATCCTCTCGCGCAGTCTAAAGAGAGCTCAGGGGAGAAATTGCAAACGTCGAGCAATTGCTCAGAGATGAAAAGTGCCAGCACTGAAAGCTGTTGCTAGCCAGCACCCTTCCTTGGAAGCGCTTTCACAGGCGCAGCAACACTGGGGCTTTGCGCTTCTCTACCCACCAAACGTCACGCTCACTATCTCTCCGTCTCGTAGACACGAGCTGAGAAATTGCAAACGTCGAGCAATTGCTCAGAGATGAAAAGTGCCAGCACTGAAAGCTGTTGCTAGCCAGCACCCTTCCTTGGAAGCGCTTTCACAGGCGCAGCAACACTGGGGCTTTGCGCTTCTCTAGGCACCAAACGTCACGGTCACTATCTCTCCGTCTCGTAGACACGAGCTGAGAAATTGCAAACGTCGAGCAATTGCTGAGAGATGAAAAGTGCCAGCACTGAAAGCTGTTGCTAGCCAGCACCCTTCCTTGGAAACGCTCTTGCAGCCCTAAGAACAGTGGGGCTCTGGGCTTCTCTAGCCACCTAATATTCTGCTCATCCTCTCGCGCACTCTAAAGAGAGCTCAGGTGAGAAATTGCAAACGTCCAGCAATTGCTCAGAGATGAAAAGTGCCAGCACTGAAAGCTGTTGCTAGCCAGCACCCTTCCTTGGAAGCGCTTTTGTAGCCCTAAGAACACTGGGGCTCTGGGCTTCTCTAGCCACCTCATCTTCTGCTCATCCTCTCGCGCAGTCTAAAGAGAGCTCAGGGGAGAAATTGCAAACGTCGAGCAATTGCTCAGAGATGAAAAGTGCCAGCACTGAAAGCTCTTGCTAGCCAGCACCCTTCCTTGGAAGCGCTTTCACAGGCACAGCAACACTGGGGCTTTGCGCTTCTCTACCCACCAAACGTCACGGTCACTATCTCTCCGTCTCGTAGACACGAGCTGAGAAATTGCAAACGTCGAGCAATTGCTCAGAGATGAAAAGTGCCAGCACTGAAAGCTCTTGCTAGCCAGCACCCTTCCTTGGAAGCGCTTTCACAGGCGCAGCAACACTGGGGCTTTGCGCTACTCTACCCACCAAACATCACAGTCCTTCTCTTTCAGTATCGTAGACAAGAGCTGAGAAATTGCAAACGTCGAGCAATTGCTCAGAGATGAAAAGTGCCAGCACTGAAAGCTCTTGCTAGCCAGCACCCTTCCTTGGAAGCACTTTCACAGGCGCAGCAAGACTGGGGCTTTGCGCTTCTCTACCCACCAAACGTGACAGTCTTTCTGTCTCGTAGACACGAGCTGAGAAATTGCAAACGTCGAGCAATTGCTCAGAGATGAAAAGTGCCAGCACTGAAAGCTCTTGCTAGCCAGCACCCTTCCTTGGAAGCGCTTTTGTAGGCCTAAGAACACTGGGGCTCTGGGCTTCTCTAGCCACCTCATCTTCTGCTCATCCTCTCGCGCAGTCTAAAGAGAGCTCAGGTGTGAA
This sequence comes from Sarcoramphus papa, assembly GCA_037962945.1. NCBI lineage: Eukaryota > Metazoa > Chordata > Aves > Accipitriformes > Cathartidae > Sarcoramphus > Sarcoramphus papa. The sequence continues at coordinate 94,990,956 of CM075586.1, read as the reverse complement.
ATGGCAAACGTCGAGCAATTGCTCAGAGATGAAAAGTGCCAGCACTGAAAGCTCTTGCTAGCCAGCACCCTTCCTTGGAAGCGCTTTTGTAGCCCTAAGAACACTGGGGCTCTGGGCTTCTCTAGCCACCAAACATCACAGTCATTCTCTTTCCGTCTCGTAGACACGAGCTGAGAAATTGCAAACGTCGAGCAATTGCTCAGAGATGAAAAGTGCCAGCACTGAAAGCTCTTGCTAGCCAGCACCCTTCCTTGGAAGCGCTTTTGTAGCCCTAAGAACAGTGGGGCTCTGGGCTTCTCTAGCCACCTAACCTTCTGCTCATCCTCTCGCGCAGTCTAAAGAGAGCTCAGGCGAGAAATTGCAAACGTCGAGCAATTGCTCAGAGATGAAAAGTGCCAGCACTGAAAGCTCTTGCTAGCCAGCACCCTTCCTTGGAAGCGCTTTCACAGGCGCAGCAACACTGGGGCTTTGCGCTTCTCTACCCACCAAACGTCACGGTCACTATCTCTCCGTCTCGTAGATACGAGCTGAGAAATTGCAAACGTCGAGCAATTGCTGAGAGATGAAAAGTGCCAGCACTGAAAGCTGTTGCTAGCCAGCACCCTTCCTTGGAAGCGCTTTCACAGGCGCAGCAACACGGGCTTTGCGCTTCTCTAGGCACCAAACGTGACAGTCTTTCTGTCTCGTAGACACGAGCTGAGAAATTGCAAACGTCGAGCAATTGCTCAGAGATGAAAAGTGCCAGCACTGAAAGCTCTTGCTAGCCAGCACCCTTCCATGGAAGTGCTTTTGTAGCCCTAAGAACACTGGGGCTCTGGGCTTCTCTAGCCACCTAATCTTCTGCTCATCCTCTCGCGCACTCTAAAGAGAGCTCAGGTGTGAAATTGCAAACGTCGAGCAATTGCTCAGAGATGAAAAGTGCCAGCACTGAAAGCTCTTGCTAGCCAGCACCCTTCCTTGGAAGCGCTTTCACAGGCGCAGCAACACTGGGGCTTTGCGCTTCTCTAGCCACCAAACGTCACGGTCACTATCTCTCCGTCTCGTAGACACGAGCTGAGAAATTGCAAACGTCGAGGAATTGCTCAGAGATGAAAAGTGCCAGCACTGAAAGCTGTTGCTAGCCAGCACCCTTCCTTGGAAGCGCTTTCACAGGCGCAGCAACACTGGGGCTTTGTGCTACTCTAGCCACCAAACGTCACGGTCCTTCTCTTTCAGTATCGTAGACAAGAGCTGAGAAATTGCAAACGTCGAGCAATTGCTCAGAGATGAAAAGTGCCAGCACTGAAAGCTCTTGCTAGCCAGCACCCTTCCTTGGAAGCGCTTTCACAGGCGCAGCAACACTGGGGCTTTGCGCTTCTCTACCCACCAAACGTGACAGGCTTTCTGTCTCGTAGACACGAGCTGAGAAATTGCAAACGTCGAGCAATTGCTCAGAGATGAAAAGTGCCAGCACTGAAAGCTGTTGCTAGCCAGCACCCTTCCTTGGAAGCGCTCTTGTAGCCAAAAGAACACTGGGGCTCTGGGCTTCTCTAGCCACCTAATCTTCTGCTCATGCTCTCGCGCAGTCTAAAGAGAGCTCAGGTGAGAAATTGCAAACGTCGAGCAATTGCTCAGAGATGAAAAGTGCCAGCACTGAAAGCTGTTGCTAGCCAGCACCCTTCCTTGGAAGCGCTTTTGTAGGCCTAAGAACACTGGGGCTTTGCGCTTCTCTAGCCACCTAATCTTCTGCTCATCCTCTCGCGCACTCTAAAGAGAGCTCAGGTGAGAGATTGCAAACGTCGAGCAATTGCTCAGAGATGAAAAGTGCCAGCACTGAAAGCTGTTGCCAGCCAGCACCCTTCCTTGGAAGCGCTTTCACAGGCACAGCAACACTGGGGCTTTGCGCTACTCTAGCCACCAAACATCACGGTCCTTCTCTTTCCATCTCGTAGACACGAGCTGAGAAATTGCAAACGTCGAGCAATTGCTCAGAGATGAAAAGTGCCAGCACTGAAAGCTGTTGCTAGCCAGCACCCTTCCTTGGAATTGCTTTTGTAGCCCTAAGAACACTGGGGCTCTGGCCTTCTCTAGCCACCTAATCTTCTGCTCATCCTCTCGCGCAGTCTAAAGAGAGCTCAGGTGAGAAATTGCAAACGTCGAGCAATTGCTCAGAGATGAAAAGTGCCAGCACTGAAAGCTGTTGCTAGCCAGCACCCTTCCTTGGAAGCGCTTTTGTAGCCCTAAGAACACTGGGGCTTTGCACTTCTCTAGCCACCTAATCTTCTGCTCATCCTCTCGCGCAGTCTAAAGAGAGCTCAGGGGAGAAATTGCAAACGTCGAGCAATTGCTCAGAGATGAAAAGTGCCAGCACTGAAAGCTGTTGCTAGCCAGCACCCTTCCTTGGAAGCGCTTTCACAGGCGCAGCAACACTGGGGCTTTGCGCTTCTCTAGCCACCAAACGTCACGGTCACTATCTCTCCGTCTCGTAGACACGAGCTGAGAAATTGCAAACGTCGAGCAATTGCTCAGAGATGAAAAGTGCCAGCACTGAAAGCTGTTGCTAGCCAGCACCCTTCCTTGGAAACGCTCTTGCACCCCTAAGAACAGTGGGGCTCTGGGCTTCTCTAGCCACCTAATCTTCTGCTCATCCTCTCGTGCAGTCTAAAGAGAGCTCAGGTGAGAAAATGCAAACGTCGAGCAATTGCTCAGAGATGAAAAGTGCCAGCACTGAAAGCTCTTGCTAGCCAGCCCCCTTCCTTGGAAGCGCTTTTGTAGGCCTAAGAACACTGGGGCTCTGGGCTTCTCTAGCCACCTACTCTTCTGCTCATCCTCTCGCGCAGTCTAAAGAGAGCTCAGGTGAGAAATTGCAAATGTCCAGCAATTGCTCAGAGATGAAAAGTGCCAGCACTGAAAGCTGTTGCTAGCCAGCACCCTTCCTTTGAAACGCTTTTGTAGGCCTAAGAACAGTGGGGCTCTGGGCTTCTCTAGCCACCTAATCTTCTGCTCATCCTCTCACGCAGTCTAAAGAGAGCTCAGGTTTGAAATTGCAAATGTCCAGCAATTGCTGAGAGATGAAAAGTGCCAGCACTGAAAGCTGTTGCTAGCCAGCATCCTTCCTTGGAAGCGCTTTCACAGGCACAGCAACACTGGGGCTTTGCGCTTCTCTAGCCACCATACATCACGGTCATTCTCTTTCCGTCTCGTAGACACGAGCTGAGAAATTGCAAACGTCGAGCAATTGCTCAGAGATGAAAAGTGGCAGCACTGAAAGCTGTTGCTAGACAGCAGCCTTCCTTGGAAGCGCTTTTGTAGCCCTAAGAACACTGGGGCTCAGGGCTTCTCTAGCCACCTAATCTTCTGCTCATCCTCTCGTGGAGTCTAAAGAGAGCTCAGGTGAGAAATTGCAAAAGTCGAGCAATTGCTCAGAGATGAAAAGTGCCAGCACTGAAAGCTGTTGCTAGCCAGCACCCTTCCTTGGAAGCGCTTTCACAGGCGCAGCAACACTGGGGCTTTGCGCTTCTCTACCCACCAAACGTCACGGTCACTATCTCTCCGTCTCGTAGACACGAGCTGAGAAATTGCAAACGTCAAGCAATTGCTCAGAGATGAAAAGTGCCAGCACTGAAAGCTGTTGCTAGCCAGCACCCTTCCTTGGAAGCGCTTTTATAGGCCTAAGAACACTGGGGCTCTGGCCTTCTCTAGCCACCTACTCTTCTGCTCATCCTCTCGCGCAGTCTAAAGAGAGCTCAGGTGAGAATTGCAAACATCCAGCAATTGCTCAGAGATGAAAAGTGCCAACACTGAAAGCTCTTGCTAGCCAGCACCCTTCCTTGGAAGTGCTTTTGTAGGCCTAAGAACACTGGGGCTCTGGGCGTCTCTAGCCACCTAATCTTCTGCTCATCCTCTCGCGCAGTCTAAAGAGAGCTCAGGTTTGAAATTGCAAATGTCCAGCAATTGCTCAGAGATGAAAAGTGCCAGCACTGAAAGCTGTTGCCAGCCAGCACCCTTCCTTGGAAGCGCTTTCACAGGTGCAGCAACACTGGGGCTTTGCGCTTCTCTACCCACCAAACATCACGGTCCTTCTCTTTCGGTATCGTAGACAAGAGCTGAGAAATTGCAAACGTCGAGCAATTGCTCAGAGATGAAAAGTGCCAGCACTGAAAGCTGTTGCTAGCCAGCACCCTTCCTTGGAAGCGCTTTTGTAGCCCTAAGAACACTGGGGCTCTGGGCTTCTCTAGGCACCTAATATTCTGCTCATCCTCTCGCACAGTCTAAAGAGAGCTCAGGTGAGAAATTGCAAACGTCGAGCAATTGCTCAGAGATGAAAAGTGCCAGCACTGAAAGCTGTTGCTAGCCAGCACCCTTCCTTGGAAGCGCTTTTGTAGGCCTAAGAACACTGGGGCTCTGGGCTACTCTAGCCACCTAATCTTCTGCTCATCCTCTCGCGCAGTCTAAAGAGAGCTGAGGTGAGAAATTGCAAACATCCAGCAATTGCTCAGAGATGAAAAGTGCCAGCACTGAAAGCTGTTGCTAGCCAGCGGCCTTCCTTGGAAGCGCTTTTGTAGGCTTAAGAACACTGGGGCTCTGGGCTTCTCTAGCCACCTAATCTTCTGCTCATCCTCTCGCGCAGTCTAAAGAGAGCTCAGGTGAGAAATTGCAAATGTCCAGCAATTGCTCAGAGATGAAAAGTGCCAGCACTGAAAGCTGTTGCCAGCCAGCACCCTTCCTTGGAAGCGCTTTCACAGGCACAGCAACACTGGGGCTTTGCGCTTCTCTAGCCACCAAACATCACGGTCCTTCTCTTTCCGTCTCGTAGACACGAGCTGAGAAATTGCAAACGTCGAGCAATTGCTCAGAGATGAAAAGTGCCAGCACTGAAAGCTGTTGCTAGCCAGCACCCTTCCTTGGAAGCGCTTTTGTAGCCCTAAGAACACTGGGGCTCTGGGCTTCTCTAGCCACCTAATCTTCTGCTCATCCTCTCGCGCAGTCTAAAGAGAGCTCAGGGGAGAAATTGCAAATGTCCAGCAATTGCTCAGAGATGAAAAGTGCCAGCACTGAAAGCTGTTGCTAGCCAGCACCCTTCCTTGGAAGCGCTTTCACAGGCGCAGCAACACTGGGGCTTTGCGCTTCTCTAGCCACCAAACATCACGGTCATTCTCTTTCAGTATAGTAGACGAGCTGAGAAATTGCAAACGTCGAGCAATTGCTCAGAGATGAAAAGTGGCAGCACTGAAAACTGTTGCTAGCCAGCACCCTTCCTTGGAAGCGCTTTCACAGGCGCAGCAACACTGGGGCTTTGCGCTTCTCTACCCACCAAACGTGACAGGCTTTCTGTCTCATAGACACGAGCTGAGAAATTGCAAACGTCGAGCAATTGCTCAGAGATGAAAAGTGCCAGCACTGAAAGCTCTTGCTAGCCAGCACCCATCCTTGGAAGCGCTTTTGTAGGCCTAAGAACACTGGGGCTCTGGGCTACTCTAGCCACCTAATCTTCTGCTCATCCTCTCGCGCACTCTAAACAGAGCTCAGGTTTGAAATTGCAAATGTCCAGCAATTGCTCAGAGATGAAAAGTGCCAGCACTGAAAGCTGTTGCCAGCCAGCACCCTTCCTTGGAAGCGCTTTCACAGGCGCAGCAACACTGGGGCTTTGCGCTTCTCTACCCACCAAACATCACGGTCCTTCTCTTTCCGTCTCGTAGACACGAGCTGAGAAATTGCAAACGTCCAGCAATTGCTCAGAGATGAAAAGTGCCAGCACTGAAAGCTGTTGCTAGCCAGCACCCTTCCTTAGAAGTGCTTTTGTAGGCCTAAGAACACTGGGGCTCTGGGCTTCTCTAGCCACCTAATATTCTGCTCATCCTCTCGCGCAGTCTAAAGAGAGCTCAGGTGAGAAATTGCAAACGTCGAGCAATTGCTCAGAGATGAAAAGTGCCAGCACTGAAAGCTGTTGCTAGCCAGCACCCTTCCTTGGAAGCGCTTTCACAGGCGCAGCAACACTGGGGCTTTGCACTTCTCTACCCACCAAACCTCACGGTCATTCTCTTTCTGTCTCGTAGACAAGAGCTGAGAAATTGCAAACGTCGAGCAATTGCTCAGAGATGAAAAGTGCCAGCACTGAAAGCTCTTGCTAGCCAGCACCCATCCTTGGAAGCGCTTTTGTAGGCCTAAGAACACTGGGGCTCTGGGCTACTCTAGCCACCTAATCTTCTGCTCATCCTCTCGCGCAGTCTAAAGAGAGCTCAGGTGAGAAATTGCAAACATCCAGCAATTGCTCAGAGATGAAAAGTGCCAGCACTGAAAGCTGTTGCTAGCCAGCACCCTTCCTTGGAAGTGCTTTTGTAGCCCTAAGAACAGTGGGGCTCTGGGCTTCTCTAGCCACCTAATCTTCTGCTCATCCTCTCGCGCAGTCTAAAGAGAGCTCAGGTGAGAAATTGCAAACGTCGAGCAATTGCTCAGAGATGAAAAGTGCCAGCACTGAAAGCTGTTGCTAGCCAGCACCCTTCCTTGGAAGCGCTTTCACAGGCGCAGCAACACTGGGGCTTTGCACTTCTCTACCCACCAAACCTCACGGTCATTCTCTTTCTGTCTCGTAGACAAGAGCTGAGAAATTGCAAACGTCGAGCAATTGCTCAGAGATGAAAAGTGCCAGCACTGAAAGCTGTTGCTAGCCAGCACCCTTCCTTAGAAGTGCTTTTGTAGGCCTAAGAACACTGGGGCTCTGGGCTTCTCTAGCCACCTAATCTTCTGCTCATCCTCTCGCGCAGTCTAAAGAGAGCTCAGGTGAGAGATTGCAAACGTCGAGCAATTGCTCAGAGATGAAAAGTGCCAGCACTGAAAGCTGTTGCTAGCCAGCACCCTTCCTTGGAAGCGCTTTCACAGGCGCAGCAACACTGGGGCTTTGCGCTACTCTACCCACCAAACATCACGGTCATTCTCTTTCAGTATAGTAGACAAGAGCTGAGAAATTGCAAACGTCGAGCAATTGCTCAGAGATGAAAAGTGCCAGCACTGAAAGCTGTTGCTAGCCAGCACCCTTCCTTGGAAGCGCTTTCACAGGCGCAGCAACACTGGGGCTTTGCGCTTCTCTACCCACCAAACGTGACAGTCTTTCTGTCTCGTAGACACAAGCTGAGAAATTGCAAACGTCGAGCAATTGCTCAGAGATGAAAAGTGCCAGCACTGAAAGCTGTTGCTAGCCAGCACCCTTCCTTGGAAGCGCTTTTGTAGCCCTAAGAACACTGGGGCTCTGGCCTTCTCTAGCCACCTACTCTTCTGCTCATCCTCTCGCGCAGTCTAAAGAGAGCTCAGGTGAGAAATTGCAAATGTCCAGCAATTGCTCAGAGATGAAAAGTGCCAGCACTGAAAGCTGTTGCTAGCCAGCACCCTTCCTTGGAAGCGCTTTTGTAGGCCTAAGAACACTGGGGCTCTGGGCTTCTCTAGCCACCTAATCTTCTGCTCATCCTCTCGTGCAGTCTAAAGAGAGCTCAGGTGTGAAATTGCAAATGTCCAGCAATTGCTCAGAGATGAAAAGTGCCAGCACTGAAAGCTGTTGCTAGCCAGCACCCTTCCTTGGAAGCGCTTTCACAGGCGCAGCAACACTGGGGCTTTGCGCTTCTCTACCCACCAAATGTCACGGTCACTATCTCTCCGTCTCGTAGACACGAGCTGAGAAATTGCAAACGTCGAGCAATTGCTCAGAGATGAAAAGTGCCAGCACTGAAAGCTCTTGCTAGCCAGCACCCTTCCTTGGAAGCACTTTCACAGGCGCAGCAAGACTGGGGCTTTGCGCTTCTCTACCCACCAAACGTGACAGTCTTTCTGTCTCGTAGACACGAGCTGAGAAATTGCAAACGTCGAGCAATTGCTCAGAGATGAAAAGTGCCAGCACTGAAAGCTCTTGCTAGCCAGCACCCTTCCTTGGAAGCGCTTTTGTAGGCCTAAGAACACTGGGGCTCTGGGCTTCTCTAGCCACCTCATCTTCTGCTCATCCTCTCGCGCAGTCTAAAGAGAGCTCAGGTGTGAAATGGCAAACGTCGAGCAATTGCTCAGAGATGAAAAGTGCCAGCACTGAAAGCTCTTGCTAGCCAGCACCCTTCCTTGGAAGCGCTTTTGTAGCCCTAAGAACACTGGGGCTCTGGGCTTCTCTAGCCACCAAACATCACAGTCATTCTCTTTCCGTCTCGTAGACACGAGCTGAGAAATTGCAAACGTCGAGCAATTGCTCAGAGATGAAAAGTGCCAGCACTGAAAGCTCTTGCTAGCCAGCACCCTTCCTTGGAAGCGCTTTTGTAGCCCTAAGAACAGTGGGGCTCTGGGCTTCTCTAGCCACCTAACCTTCTGCTCATCCTCTCGCGCAGTCTAAAGAGAGCTCAGGGGAGAAATTGCAAACGTCGAGCAATTGCTCAGAGATGAAAAGTGCCAGCACTGAAAGCTCTTGCTAGCCAGCACCCTTCCTTGGAAGCGCTTTCACAGGCGCAGCAACACTGGGGCTTTGCGCTTCTCTACCCACCAAACGTCACGGTCACTATCTCTCCGTCTCGTAGATACGAGCTGAGAAATTGCAAACGTCGAGCAATTGCTCAGAGATGAAAAGTGCCAGCACTGAAAGCTGTTGCTAGCCAGCACCCTTCCTTGGAAGCGCTTTCACAGGCGCAGCAACACGGGCTTTGCGCTTCTCTAGGCACCAAACGTGACAGTCTTTCTGTCTCGTAGACACGAGCTGAGAAATTGCAAACGTCGAGCAATTGCTCAGAGATGAAAAGTGCCAGCACTGAAAGCTCTTGCTAGCCAGCACCCTTCCATGGAAGTGCTTTTGTAGCCCTAAGAACACTGGGGCTCTGGGCTTCTCTAGCCACCTAATCTTCTGCTCATCCTCTCACGCAGTCTAAAGAGAGCTCAGGGGAGAAATTGCAAACGTCGAGCAATTGCTCAGAGATGAAAAGTGCCAGCACTGAAAGCTCTTGCTAGCCAGCACCCTTCCTTGGAAGCGCTTTCACAGGCGCAGCAACACTGGGGCTTTGCGCTTCTCTAGCCACCAAACGTCACGGTCACTATCTCTCCGTCTCGTAGACACGAGCTGAGAAATTGCAAACGTCGAGCAATTGCTCAGAGATGAAAAGTGCCAGCACTGAAAGCTGTTGCTAGCCAGCACCCTTCCTTGGAAACGCTCTTGCACCCCTAAGAACAGTGGGGCTCTGGGCTTCTCTAGCCACCTAATCTTCTGCTCATCCTCTCGTGCAGTCTAAAGAGAGCTCAGGTGAGAAAATGCAAACGTCGAGCAATTGCTCAGAGATGAAAAGTGCCAGCACTGAAAGCTCTTGCTAGCCAGCCCCCTTCCTTGGAAGCGCTTTTGTAGGCCTAAGAACACTGGGGCTCTGGGCTTCTCTAGCCACCTACTCTTCTGCTCATCCTCTCGCGCAGTCTAAAGAGAGCTCAGGTGAGAAATTGCAAATGTCCAGCAATTGCTCAGAGATGAAAAGTGCCAGCACTGAAAGCTGTTGCTAGCCAGCACCCTTCCTTTGAAACGCTTTTGTAGGCCTAAGAACAGTGGGGCTCTGGGCTTCTCTAGCCACCTAATCTTCTGCTCATCCTCTCACGCAGTCTAAAGAGAGCTCAGGTTTGAAATTGCAAATGTCCAGCAATTGCTGAGAGATGAAAAGTGCCAGCACTGAAAGCTGTTGCTAGCCAGCATCCTTCCTTGGAAGCGCTTTCACAGGCACAGCAACACTGGGGCTTTGCGCTTCTCTAGCCACCATACATCACGGTCATTCTCTTTCCGTCTCGTAGACACGAGCTGAGAAATTGCAAACGTCGAGCAATTGCTCAGAGATGAAAAGTGGCAGCACTGAAAGCTGTTGCTAGACAGCAGCCTTCCTTGGAAGCGCTTTTGTAGCCCTAAGAACACTGGGGCTCTGGGCTTCTCTAGCCACCTAATCTTCTGCTCATCCTCTCGTGGAGTCTAAAGAGAGCTCAGGTGAGAAATTGCAAAAGTCGAGCAATTGCTCAGAGATGAAAAGTGCCAGCACTGAAAGCTGTTGCTAGCCAGCACCCTTCCTTGGAAGCGCTTTCACAGGCGCAGCAACACTGGGGCTTTGCGCTTGTCTACCCACCAAACGTCACGGTCACTATCTCTCCGTCTCGTAGACACGAGCTGAGAAATTGCAAACGTCAAGCAATTGCTCAGAGATGAAAAGTGCCAGCACTGAAAGCTCTTGCTAGCCAGCACCCTTCCTTGGAAGCGCTTTTATAGGCCTAAGAACACTGGGGCTCTGGGCTTCTCTAGCCACCTACTCTTCTGCTCATCCTCTCGCGCAGTCTAAAGAGAGCTCAGGTGAGAATTGCAAACATCCAGCAATTGCTCAGAGATGAAAAGTGCCAACACTGAAAGCTCTTGCTAGCCAGCACCCTTCCTTGGAAGTGCTTTTGTAGGCCTAAGAACACTGGGGCTCTGGGCGTCTCTAGCCACCTAATCTTCTGCTCATCCTCTCGCGCAGTCTAAAGAGAGCTCAGGTTTGAAATTGCAAATGTCCAGCAATTGCTCAGAGATGAAAAGTGCCAGCACTGAAAGCTGTTGCCAGCCAGCACCCTTCCTTGGAAGCGCTTTCACAGGTGCAGCAACACTGGGGCTTTGCGCTTCTCTACCCACCAAACATCACGGTCCTTCTCTTTCGGTATCGTAGACAAGAGCTGAGAAATTGCAAACGTCGAGCAATTGCTCAGAGATGAAAAGTGCCAGCACTGAAAGCTGTTGCTAGCCAGCACCCTTCCTTGGAAGCGCTTTTGTAGCCCTAAGAACACTGGGGCTCTGGGCTTCTCTAGGCACCTAATATTCTGCTCATCCTCTCGCACAGTCTAAAGAGAGCTCAGGTGAGAAATTGCAAACGTCGAGCAATTGCTCAGAGATGAAAAGTGCCAGCACTGAAAGCTGTTGCTAGCCAGCACCCTTCCTTGGAAGCGCTTTTGTAGCCCTAAGAACACTGGGGCTCTGGGCTTCTCTAGCCACCTAATCTTCTGCTCATCCTCTCGCGCAGTCTAAAGAGAGCTCAGGTGAGAAATTGCAAACGTCGAGCAATTGCTCAGAGATGAAAAGTGCCAGCACTGAAAGCTGTTGCTAGCCAGCACCCTTCCTTGGAAGCGCTTTCACAGGCGCAGCAACACTGGGGCTTTGCACTTCTCTACCCACCAAACCTCACGGTCATTCTCTTTCTGTCTCGTAGACAAGAGCTGAGAAATTGCAAACGTCGAGCAATTGCTCAGAGATGAAAAGTGCCAGCACTGAAAGCTGTTGCTAGCCAGCACCCTTCCTTAGAAGTGCTTTTGTAGGCCTAAGAACACTGGGGCTCTGGGCTTCTCTAGCCACCTAATCTTCTGCTCATCCTCTCGCGCAGTCTAAAGAGAGCTCAGGTGAGAGATTGCAAACGTCGAGCAATTGCTCAGAGATGAAAAGTGCCAGCACTGAAAGCTGTTGCTAGCCAGCACCCTTCCTTGGAAGCGCTTTCACAGGCGCAGCAACACTGGGGCTTTGCGCTACTCTACCCACCAAACATCACGGTCATTCTCTTTCAGTATAGTAGACAAGAGCTGAGAAATTGCAAACGTCGAGCAATTGCTCAGAGATGAAAAGTGCCAGCACTGAAAGCTGTTGCTAGCCAGCACCCTTCCTTGGAAGCGCTTTCACAGGCGCAGCAACACTGGGGCTTTGCGCTTCTCTACCCACCAAACGTGACAGTCTTTCTGTCTCGTAGACACAAGCTGAGAAATTGCAAACGTCGAGCAATTGCTCAGAGATGAAAAGTGCCAGCACTGAAAGCTGTTGCTAGCCAGCACCCTTCCTTGGAAGCGCTTTTGTAGCCCTAAGAACACTGGGGCTCTGGCCTTCTCTAGCCACCTACTCTTCTGCTCATCCTCTCGCGCAGTCTAAAGAGAGCTCAGGTGAGAAATTGCAAATGTCCAGCAATTGCTCAGAGATGAAAAGTGCCAGCACTGAAAGCTGTTGCTAGCCAGCACCCTTCCTTGGAAGCGCTTTTGTAGGCCTAAGAACACTGGGGCTCTGGGCTTCTCTAGCCACCTAATCTTCTGCTCATCCTCTCGTGCAGTCTAAAGAGAGCTCAGGTGTGAAATTGCAAATGTCCAGCAATTGCTCAGAGATGAAAAGTGCCAGCACTGAAAGCTGTTGCTAGCCAGCACCCTTCCTTGGAAGCGCTTTCACAGGCGCAGCAACACTGGGGCTTTGCGCTTCTCTACCCACCAAACGTCACGGTCACTATCTCTCCGTCTCGTAGACACGAGCTGAGAAATTGCAAACGTCGAGCAATTGCTCAGAGATGAAAAGTGCCAGCACTGAAAGCTGTTGCTAGCCAGCACCCTTCCTTGGAAGCGCTTTTGTAGGCCTAAGAACACTGGGGCTCTGGGCTACTCTAGCCACCTAATCTTCTGCTCATCCTCTCGCGCAGCCTAAAGAAAGCTCAGGTGAGAAATTGCAAATGTCCAGCAATTGCTCAGAGATGAAAAGTGCCAGCACTGAAAGCTGTTGCTAGCCAGCACCCTTCCTTGGAAGCGCTTTTGTAGCCCTAAGAACACTGGGGCTCTGGGCTACTCTAGCCACCTAATCTTCTGCTCATCCTCTCGCGCAGTCTAAAGAGAGCTCAGGTGAGAAGTTGCAAATGTCCAGCAATTGCTCAGAGATGAAAAGTGCCAGCACTGAAAGCTCTTGCTAGCCAGCAGCCTTCCTTGGAAGCGCTTTTGTAGGCCTAAGAACACTGGGGCTCTGGGCTTCTCTAGCCACCTAATCTTCTGCTCATCCTCTCACGCAGTCTAAAGAGAGCTCAGGTTTGAAATTGCAAACGTCGAGCAATTGCTCAGAGATGAAAAGTGCCAGCACTGAAAGCTGTTGCTAGCCAGCACCCTTCCTTGGAAGCGCTTTCACAGGCGCAACAACACTGGGGCTTTGCGCTTCTCTACCCACCAAACATCACGGTCATTCTCTTTCCGTCTCGTAGACACGAGCTGAGAAATTGCAAAGGTCGAGCAATTGCTCAGAGATGAAAAGTGCCAGCACTGAAAGCTGTTGCTAGCCAGCACCCTTCCTTGGAAGCGCTTTTGTAGCCCTAAGAACAGTGGGGCTCTGGGCTTCTCTAGCCACCTACTCTTCTGCTCATCCTCTCGCGCAGTCTAAAGAGAGCTCAGGTGAGAAATTGCAAACGTCCAGCAATTCCTCAGAGATGAAAAGTGCCAGCACTGAAAGCTCTTGCTAGCCAGCACCCTTCCTTGGAAGCGCTTTTGTAGGCCTAAGAACACTGGGGCTCTGGGCTTCTCTAGCCACCTAATCTTCTGCTCATCCTCTCGCGCAGTCTAAAGAGAGCTCAGGTGTGAAATTGCAAATGTCCAGCAATTGCTCAGAGATGAAAAGTGCCAGCACTGAAAGCTGTTGCTAGCCAGCACCCTTCCTTGGAAGCGCTTTCACAGGCGCAGCAACACTGGGGCTTTCCGCTTCTCTACCCACCAAACGTCACGGTCACTATCTCTCCGTCTCGTAGACACGAGCTGAGAAATTGCAAACGTCGAGCAATTGCTCAGAGATGAAAAGTGCCAGCACTGAAAGCTGTTGCTAGCCAGCACCCTTCCTTGGAAGCGCTTTTGTAGGCCTAAGAACACTGGGGCTCTGGGCTTCTCTAGCCACCTAATCTTCTGCTCATCCTCTCGCGCAGTCTAAAGAGAGCTCAGGTGAGAAATTGCAAACATCCAGCAATTGCTCAGAGATGAAAAGTGCCAGCACTGAAAGCTGTTGCTAGCCAGCACCCTTCCTTGGAAGCGCTTTTGTAGCCCTAAGAACACTGGGGCTCTGGGCTTCTCTAGCCACCTAATCTTCTGCTCATCCTCTCGTGCAGTCTAAAGAGAGCTCAGGTGAGAAATTGCAAACATCCAGCAATTGCTCAGAGATGAAAAGTGCCAGCACTGAAAGCTGTTGCCAGCCAGCACCCTTCCTTGGAAGCGCTTTCACAGGCGCAGCAACACTGGGGCTTTGCGCTTCTCTAGCCACCAAACATCACGGTCCTTCTCTTTCCGTCTCGTAGACACGAGCTGAGAAATTGCAAACGTCGAGCAATTGCTCAGAGATGAAAAGTGCCAGCACTGAAAGCTGTTGCTAGCCAGCACCCTTCCTTGGAAGCGCTTTTGTAGGCCTAAGAACACTGGGGCTCTGGGCTTCTCTAGGCACCTAATATTCTGCTCATCCTCTCGCGCAGTCTAAAGAGAGCTCAGGTGAGAAATTGCAAACGTCGAGCAATTGCTCAGAGATGAAAAGTGCCAGCACTGAAAGCTGTTGCTAGCCAGCACCCTTCCTTGGAAGCGCTTTTGTAGCCCTAAGAACACTGGGGCTCTGGGCTACTCTAGCCACCTAAGCTTCTGCTCATCCTCTCGCACAGTCTAAAGAGAGCTCAGGTGAGAAATTGCAAACATCCAGCAATTGCTCAGAGATGAAAAGTGGCAGCACTGAAAGCTGTTGCTAGCCAGCACCCTTCCTTGGAAGCGCTTTTGTAGGCCTAAGAACACTGGGGCTCTGGGCTACTCTAGCCACCTAATCTTCTGCTCATCCTCTCGCGCAGTCTAAAGAGAGCTCAGGTGAGAAATTGCAAACATCCAGCAATTGCTCAGAGATGAAAAGTGCCAGCACTGAAAGCTCTTGCTAGCCAGCACCCTTCCTTGGAAGCGCTTTTGTAGGCCTAAGAACACTGGGGCTCTGGGCTTCTCTAGCCACCTAATCTTCTGTTCATCCTCTCGCGCAGTCTAAAGAGAGCTCAGGTGAGAAATTGCAAATGTCCAGCAATTGCTCAGAGATGAAAAGTGCCAGCACTGAAAGCTGTTGCCAGCCAGCACCCTTCCTTGGAAGCGCTTTCACAGGCGCAGCAACACTGGGGCTTTGCGCTTCTCTAGCCACCAAACATCACGGTCCTTCTCTTTCCGTCTCGTAGACACGAGCTGAGAAATTGCAAACGTCGAGGAATTGCTCAGAGATGAAAAGTGCCAGCACTGAAAGCTGTTGCTAGCCAGCACCCTTCCTTGGAAGCGCTTTTGTAGGCCTAAGAACACTGGGGCTCTGGGCTTCTCTAGCCACCTAATCTTCTGCTCATCCTCTCGCGCAGTCTAAAGAGAGCTCAGGTGAGAAATTGCAAACGTCGAGCAATTGCTCAGAGATGAAAAGTGCCAGCACTGAAAGCTGTTGCTAGCCAGCACCCTTCCTTGGAAGCGCTCTTGTAGCCCTAAGAACTCCGGGGCTCTGGGCTTCTCTAGCCACCTAATCTTCTGCTCATCCTCTCGCGCAGTCTAAAGAGAGCTGAGGTGAGAAATTGCAAACGTCGAGCAATTGCTCAGAGATGAAAAGTGCCAGCACTGAAAGCTGTTGCTAGCCAGCACCCTTCCTTGGAAGCGCTTTCACAGGCGCAGCAACACTGGGGCTTTGCGCTTCTCTAGCCACCAAACATCACGGTCCTTCTCTTTCCGTCTCGTAGACACGAGCTGAGAAATTGCAAACGTCGAGCAATTGCTCAGAGATGAAAAGTGCCAGCACTGAAAGCTGTTGCTAGCCAGCACCCTTCCTTGGAAGCGCTTTTGTAGGCCTAAGAACACTGCGGCTCTGGGCTTCTCTAGCCACCTAATCTTCTGCTCATCCTCTCGCGCAGTCTAAAGAGAGCTCAGGTTTGAAATTGCAAACGTCCAGCAATTGCTCAGAGATGAAAAGTGCCAGCACTGAAAGCTGTTGCTAGCCAGCAGCCTTCCTTGGAAGCGCTTTCACAGGCGCAGCAACACTGGGGCTTTGCGCTTCTCTAGCCACCAAACATCACGGTCATTCTCTTTCCTTCTCGTAGACACGAGTTGAGAAATTGCAAACGTCGAGCAATTGCTCAGAGATGAAAAGTGCCAGCACTGAAAGCTGTTGCTAGCCAGCACCCTTCCTTGGAAGCGCTTTCACAGGCGCAGCAACACTGGGGCTTTGCGCTTCTCTAGCCACCAAACGTCACGGTCACTATCTCTCCGTCTCGTAGACACGAGCTGAGAAATTGCAAACGTCGAGCAATTGCTCAGAGATGAAAAGTGCCAGCACTGAAAGCTGTTGCTAGCCAGCACCCTTCCTTGGAAACGCTCTTGCACCCCTAAGAACAGTGGGGCTCTGGGCTTCTCTAGCCACCTAATCTTCTGCTCATCCTCTCGTGCAGTCTAAAGAGAGCTCAGGTGAGAAAATGCAAACGTCGAGCAATTGCTCAGAGATGAAAAGTGCCAGCACTGAAAGCTCTTGCTAGCCAGCCCCCTTCCTTGGAAGCGCTTTTGTAGGCCTAAGAACACTGGGGCTCTGGGCTTCTCTAGCCACCTACTCTTCTGCTCATCCTCTCGCGCAGTCTAAAGAGAGCTCAGGTGAGAAATTGCAAATGTCCAGCAATTGCTCAGAGATGAAAAGTGCCAGCACTGAAAGCTGTTGCTAGCCAGCACCCTTCCTTGGAAGCGCTTTTGTAGCCCTAAGAACAGTGGGGCTCTGGGCTTCTCTAGCCACCTCATCTTCTGCTCATCCTCTCACGCAGTCTAAAGAGAGCTCAGGTTTGAAATTGCAAATGTCCAGCAATTGCTGAGAGATGAAAAGTGCCAGCACTGAAAGCTGTTGCTAGCCAGCAGCCTTCCTTGGAAGCGCTTTCACAGGCACAGCAACACTGGGGCTTTGCGCTTCTCTAGCCACCATACATCACGGTCATTCTCTTTCCGTCTCGTAGACACGAGCTGAGAAATTGCAAACGTCGAGCAATTGCTCAGAGATGAAAAGTGGCAGCACTGAAAGCTGTTGCTAGACAGCAGCCTTCCTTGGAAGCGCTTTTGTAGCCCTAAGAACACTGGGGCTCTGGGCTTCTCTAGCCACCTAATCTTCTGCTCATCCTCTCGTGGAGTCTAAAGAGAGCTCAGGTGAGAAATTGCAAATGTCCAGCAATTGCTCAGAGATGAAAAGTGCCAGCACTGAAAGCTGTTGCTAGCCAGCACCCTTCCTTGGAAGCGCTTTCACAGGCGCAGCAACACTGGGGCTTTGCGCTTGTCTACCCACCAAACGTCACGGTCACTATCTCTCCGTCTCGTAGACACGAGCCGAGAAATTGCAAACGTCAAGCAATTGCTCTGAGATGAAAAGTGCCAGCACTGAAAGCTGTTGCTAGCCAGCACCCTTCCTTGGAAGCGCTTTTATAGGCCTAAGAACACTGGGGCTCTGGGCTACTCTAGCCACCTAATCTTCTGCTCATCCTCTCGCGCAGTCTAAAGAGAGCTCAGGTGAGAATTGCAAACATCCAGCAATTGCTCAGAGATGAAAAGTGCCAACACTGAAAGCTGTTGCTAGCCAGCACCCATCCTTGGAAGTGCTTTTGTAGCCCTAAGAACACTGGGGCTCTGGGCGTCTCTAGCCACCTAATCTTCTGCTCATCCTCTTGCGCAGTCTAAAGAGAGCTCAGGTTTGAAATTGCAAATGTCCAGCAATTGCTCAGAGATGAAAAGTGCCAGCACTGAAAGCTGTTGCCAGCCAGCACCCTTCCTTGGAAGCGCTTTCACAGGTGCAGCAACACTGGGGCTTTGCGCTTCTCTAGCCACCAAACATCACGGTCCTTCTCTTTCGGTATCGTAGACAAGAGCTGAGAAATTGCAAACGTCGAGCAATTGCTCAGAGATGAAAAGTGCCAGCACTGAAAGCTGTTGCTAGCCAGCACCCTTCCTTGGAAGCGCTTTTGTAGCCCTAAGAACACTGGGGCTCTGGGCTTCTCTAGCCACCTAATCTTCTGCTCATCCTCTCGCGCACTCTAAAGAGAGCTCAGGTTTGAAATTGCAAACGTCCAGCAATTGCTCAGAGATGAAAAGTGCCAGCACTGAAAGCTGTTGCTAGCCAGCACCCTTCCTTGGAAGCGCTTTCACAGGCGCAGCAACACTGGGGCTTTGCGCTTCTCTAGCCACCAAACATCACGGTCATTCTCTTTCCTTCTCGTAGACACAAGTTGAGAAATTGCAAACGTCGAGCAATTGCTCAGAGATGAAAAGTGCCAGCACTGAAAGCTGTTGCTAGCCAGCACCCTTCCTTGGAAGCGCTTTCACAGGCGCAGCAACACTGGGGCTTTGCGCTTCTCTAGCCACCAAACGTCACGGTCACTATCTCTCCGTCTCGTAGACACGAGCTGAGAAATTGCAAACGTCGAGCAATTGCTCAGAGATGAAAAGTGCCAGCACTGAAAGCTGTTGCTAGCCAGCACCCTTCCTTGGAAACGCTCTTGCACCCCTAAGAACAGTGGGGCTCTGGGCTTCTCTAGCCACCTAATCTTCTGCTCATCCTCTCGTGCAGTCTAAAGAGAGCTCAGGTGAGAAAATGCAAACGTCGAGCAATTGCTCAGAGATGAAAAGTGCCAGCACTGAAAGCTCTTGCTAGCCAGCCCCCTTCCTTGGAAGCGCTTTTGTAGGCCTAAGAACACTGGGGCTCTGGGCTTCTCTAGCCACCTAATCTTCTGCTCATCCTCTCGCGCAGTCTAAAGAGAGCTCAGGTGAGAAATTGCAAACATCGAGCAATTGCTCAGAGATGAAAAGTGCCAGCACTGAAAGCTCTTGCTAGCCAGCACCCTTCCTTGGAAGCGCTTTTGTAGCCCTAAGAACAGTGGGGCTCTGGGCTTCTCTAGCCACCTCATCTTCTGCTCATCCTCTCACGCAGTCTAAAGAGAGCTCAGGTTTGAAATTGCAAATGTCCAGCAATTGCTGAGAGATGAAAAGTGCCAGCACTGAAAGCTGTTGCTAGCCAGCTTCCTTCCTTGGAAGCGCTTTCACAGGCACAGCAACACTGGGGCTTTGCGCTTCTCTAGCCACCATACATCACGGTCATTCTCTTTCCGTCTCGTAGACACGAGCTGAGAAATTGCAAACGTCGAGCAATTGCTCAGAGATGAAAAGTGGCAGCACTGAAAGCTGTTGCTAGACAGCAGCCTTCCTTGGAAGCGCTTTTGTAGCCCTAAGAACACTGGGGCTCTGGGCTTCTCTAGCCACCTAATCTTCTGCTCATCCTCTCGTGGAGTCTAAAGAGAGCTCAGGTGAGAAATTGCAAATGTCCAGCAATTGCTCAGAGATGAAAAGTGCCAGCACTGAAAGCTGTTGCTAG
The DNA here is from genome assembly GCA_037962945.1 of Sarcoramphus papa. Lineage (NCBI taxonomy): Eukaryota > Metazoa > Chordata > Aves > Accipitriformes > Cathartidae > Sarcoramphus > Sarcoramphus papa. Next base: position 94,971,821 of record CM075586.1, on the reverse strand, counting down.
CCAGCACCCTTCCTTGGAAGCGCTTTCACAGGCGCAGCAACACTGGGGCTTTGCGCTTGTCTACCCACCAAACGTCACGGTCACTATCTCTCCGTCTCGTAGACACGAGCCGAGAAATTGCAAACGTCAAGCAATTGCTCAGAGATGAAAAGTGCCAGCACTGAAAGCTCTTGCTAGCCAGCACCCTTCCTTGGAAGCGCTTTTATAGGCCTAAGAACACTGGGGCTCTGGGCTACTCTAGCCACCTAATCTTCTGCTCATCCTCTCGCGCAGTCTAAAGAGAGCTCAGGTGAGAATTGCAAACATCCAGCAATTGCTCAGAGATGAAAAGTGCCAGCACTGAAAGCTGTTGCCAGCCAGCACCCTTCCTTGGAAGCGCTTTCACAGGTGCAGCAACACTGGGGCTTTGCGCTTCTCTAGCCACCAAACATCACGGTCCTTCTCTTTCGGTATCGTAGACAAGAGCTGAGAAATTGCAAACGTCGAGCAATTGCTCAGAGATGAAAAGTGCCAGCACTGAAAGCTGTTGCTAGCCAGCACCCTTCCTTGGAAGCGCTTTTGTAGCCCTAAGAACACTGGGGCTCTGGGCTACTCTAGCCACCTAAGCTTCTGCTCATCCTCTCGCACAGTCTAAAGAGAGCTCAGGTGAGAAATTGCAAACGTCGAGCAATTGCTCAGAGATGAAAAGTGCCAGCACTGAAAGCTGTTGCTAGCCAGCACCCTTCCTTGGAAGCGCTTTTGTAGGCCTAAGAACACTGGGGCTCTGAGCTTCTCTAGCCACCTAATCTTCTGCTCATCCTCTCGCGCAGTCTAAAGAGAGCTCAGGTGAGAAATTGCAAACATCCAGCAATTGCTCAGAGATGAAAAGTGCCAGCACTGAAAGCTGTTGCTAGCCAGCACCCTTCCTTGGAAGCGCTTTTGTAGGCCTAAGAACACTGGGGCTCTGGGCTTCTCTAGCCACCTAATCTTCTGCTCATCCTCTCGCGCAGTCTAAAGAGAGCTCAGGTGAGAAATTGCAAATGTCCAGCAATTGCTCAGAGATGAAAAGTGCCAGCACTGAAAGCTGTTGCCAGCCAGCACCCTTCCTTGGAAGCGCTTTCACAGGCACAGCAACACTGGGGCTTTGCGCTTCTCTAGCCACCAAACATCACGGTCCTTCTCTTTCCGTCTCGTAGACACGAGCTGAGAAATTGCAAACGTCGAGCAATTGCTCAGAGATGAAAAGTGCCAGCACTGAAAGGTGTTGCTAGCCAGCACCCTTCCTTGGAAGCGCTTTTGTAGCCCTAAGAACACTGGGGCTCTGGGCTTCTCTAGCCACCTAATCTTCTGCTCATCCTCTCGCGCAGTCTAAAGAGAGCTCAGGGGAGAAATTGCAAATGTCCAGCAATTGCTCAGAGATGAAAAGTGCCAGCACTGAAAGCTGTTGCTAGCCAGCACCCTTCCTTGGAAGCGCTTTCACAGGCGCAGCAACACTGGGGCTTTGCGCTACTGTACCCACCAAACATCACGGTCATTCTCTTTCAGTATAGTAGACGAGCTGAGAAATTGCAAACGTCGAGCAATTGCTCAGAGATGAAAAGTGGCAGCACTGAAAACTGTTGCTAGCCAGCACCCTTCCTTGGAAGCGCTTTCACAGGCGCAGCAACACTGGGGCTTTGCGCTTCTCTACCCACCAAACGTGACAGGCTTTCTGTCTCGTAGACACGAGCTGAGAAATTGCAAACGTCGAGCAATTGCTCAGAGCTGAAAAGTGCCAGCACTGAAAGCTCTTGCTAGCCAGCACCCTTCCTTGGAAGCGCTTTTGTAGGCCTAAGAACACTGGGGCTCTGGGCTACTCTAGCCACCTAATCTTCTGCTCATCCTCTCGCGCAGTCTAAAGAGAGCTCAGGTGAGAAATTGCAAACATCCAGCAATTGCTCAGAGATGAAAAGTGGCAGCACTGAAAGCTGTTGCTAGCCAGCACCCTTCCTTTGAAACGCTTTTGTAGGCCTAAGAACAGTGGGGCTCTGGGCTTCTCTAGCCACCTAATCTTCTGCTCATCCTCTCGCGCACTCTAAACAGAGCTCAGGTTTGAAATTGCAAATGTCCAGCAATTGCTCAGAGATGAAAAGTGCCAGCACTGAAAGCTGTTGCCAGCCAGCACCCTTCCTTGGAAGCGCTTTCACAGGCGCAGCAACACTGGGGCTTTGCGCTTCTCTACCCACCAAACATCACGGTCCTTCTCTTTCCGTCTCGTAGACACGAGCTGAGAAATTGCAAACGTCCAGCAATTGCTCAGAGATGAAAAGTGCCAGCACTGAAAGCTGTTGCTAGCCAGCACCCTTCCTTAGAAGTGCTTTTGTAGGCCTAAGAACACTGGGGCTCTGGGCTTCTCTAGCCACCTAATCTTCTGCTCATCCTCTCGCGCAGTCTAAAGAGAGCTCAGGTGAGAAATTGCAAACGTCGAGCAATTGCTCAGAGATGAAAAGTGCCAGCACTGAAAGCTGTTGCTAGCCAGCACCCTTCCTTGGAAGCGCTTTCACAGGCGCAGCAACACTGGGGCTTTGCACTTCTCTAGCCACCAAACCTCACGGTCATTCTCTTTCTGTCTCGTAGACACGAGCTGAGAAATTGCAAACGTCGAGCAATTGCTCAGAGATGAAAAGTGCCAGCACTGAAAGCTGTTGCTAGCCAGCACCCTTCCTTAGAAGTGCTTTTGTAGGCCTAAGAACACTGGGGCTCTGGGCTTCTCTAGCCACCTAATCTTCTGCTCATCCTCTCGCGCAGTCTAAAGAGAGCTCAGGTGAGAGATTGCAAACGTCGAGCAATTGCTCAGAGATGAAAAGTGCCAGCACTGAAAGCTCTTGCTAGCCAGCACCCTTCCTTGGAAGCGCTTTCACAGGCGCAGCAACACTGGGGCTTTGCGCTACTCTAGCCACCAAACATCACGGTCATTCTCTTTCAGTATAGTAGACAAGAGCTGAGAAATTGCAAACGTCGAGCAATTGCTCAGAGATGAAAAGTGCCAGCACTGAAAGCTGTTGCTAGCCAGCACCCTTCCTTGGAAGCGCTTTCACAGGCGCAGCAACACTGGGGCTTTGCGCTTCTCTACCCACCAAACGTGACAGTCTTTCTGTCTCGTAGACACAAGCTGAGAAATTGCAAACGTCGAGCAATTGCTCAGAGATGAAAAGTGCCAGCACTGAAAGCTGTTGCTAGCCAGCACCCTTCCTTGGAAGCGCTTTTGTAGCCCTAAGAACACTGGGGCTCTGGCCTTCTCTAGCCACCTACTCTTCTGCTCATCCTCTCGCGCAGTCTAAAGAGAGCTCAGGTGAGAAATTGCAAATGTCCAGCAATTGCTCAGAGATGAAAAGTGCCAGCACTGAAAGCTCTTGCTAGCCAGCACCCTTCCTTGGAAGCGCTTTTGTAGGCCTAAGAACACTGGGGCTCTGGGCTTCTCTAGCCACCTAATCTTCTGCTCATCCTCTCGTGCAGTCTAAAGAGAGCTCAGGTGTGAAATTGCAAATGTCCAGCAATTGCTCAGAGATGAAAAGTGCCAGCACTGAAAGCTGTTGCTAGCCAGCACCCTTCCTTGGAAGCGCTTTCACAGGCGCAGCAACACTGGGGCTTTGCGCTTCTCTACCCACCAAACGTCACGGTCACTATCTCTCCGTCTCGTAGACACGAGCTGAGAAATTGCAAACGTCGAGCTATTGCTCAGAGATGAAAAGTGCCAGCACTGAAAGCTGTTGCTAGCCAGCACCCTTCCTTGGAAGCGCTTTTGTAGGCCTAAGAACACTGGGGCTCTGGGCTACTCTAGCCACCTAATCTTCTGCTCATCCTCTCGCGCAGCCTAAAGAAAGCTCAGGTGAGAAATTGCAAATGTCCAGCAATTGCTCAGAGATGAAAAGTGCCAGCACTGAAAGCTGTTGCTAGCCAGCACCCTTCCTTGGAAGCGCTTTTGTAGCCCTAAGAACACTGGGGCTCTGGGCTACTCTAGCCACCTAATCTTCTGCTCATCCTCTCGCGCAGTCTAAAGAGAGCTCAGGTGAGAAGTTGCAAATGTCCAGCAATTGCTCAGAGATGAAAAGTGCCAGCACTGAAAGCTCTTGCTAGCCAGCAGCCTTCCTTGGAAGCGCTTTTGTAGCCCTAAGAACAGTGGGGCTCTGGGCTTCTCTAGCCACCTAATCTTCTGCTCATCCTCTCACGCAGTCTAAAGAGAGCTCAGGTTTGAAATTGCAAACGTCGAGCAATTGCTCAGAGATGAAAAGTGCCAGCACTGAAAGCTGTTGCCAGCCAGCACCCTTCCTTGGAAGCGCTTTCACAGGCGCAGCAACACTGGGGCTTTGCGCTTCTCTAGCCACCAAACATCACGGTCCTTCTCTTTCCGTCTCGTAGACACGAGCTGAGAAATTGCAAACGTCGAGGAATTGCTCAGAGATGAAAAGTGCCAGCACTGAAAGCTGTTGCTAGCCAGCACCCTTCCTTGGAAGCGCTTTTGTAGGCCTAAGAACACTGGGGCTCTGGGCTTCTCTAGCCACCTAATCTTCTGCTCATCCTCTCGCGCAGTCTAAAGAGAGCTCAGGTGAGAAATTGCAAACGTCGAGCAATTGCTCAGAGATGAAAAGTGCCAGCACTGAAAGCTGTTGCTAGCCAGCACCCTTCCTTGGAAGCGCTCTTGTAGCCCTAAGAACTCCGGGGCTCTGGGCTTCTCTAGCCACCTAATCTTCTGCTCATCCTCTCGCGCAGTCTAAAGAGAGCTGAGGTGAGAAATTGCAAACGTCGAGCAATTGCTCAGAGATGAAAAGTGCCAGCACTGAAAGCTGTTGCTAGCCAGCACCCTTCCTTGGAAGCGCTTTCACAGGCGCAGCAACACTGGGGCTTTGCGCTTCTCTACCCACCAAACGTGACAGTCTTTCCGTCTCGTAGACACGAGCTGAGAAATTGCAAACGTCGAGCAATTGCTCAGAGATGAAAAGTGCCAGCACTGAAAGCTGTTGCTAGCCAGCACCCTTCCTTGGAAGCGCTTTTGTAGGCCTAAGAACACTGCGGCTCTGGGCTTCTCTAGCCACCTAATCTTCTGCTCATCCTCTCGCGCACTCTAAAGAGAGCTCAGGTTTGAAATTGCAAACGTCCAGCAATTGCTCAGAGATGAAAAGTGCCAGCACTGAAAGCTGTTGCTAGCCAGCAGCCTTCCTTGGAAGCGCTTTCACAGGCGCAGCAACACTGGGGCTTTGCGCTTCTCTAGCCACCAAACATCACGGTCATTCTCTTTCCTTCTCGTAGACACGAGTTGAGAAATTGCAAACGTCGAGCAATTGCTCAGAGATGAAAAGTGCCAGCACTGAAAGCTGTTGCTAGCCAGCACCCTTCCTTGGAAGCGCTTTCACAGGCGCAGCAACACTGGGGCTTTGCGCTTCTCTAGCCACCAAACGTCACAGTCACTATCTCTCCGTCTCGTAGACACGAGCTGAGAAATTGCAAACGTCGAGCAATTGCTCAGAGATGAAAAGTGCCAGCACTGAAAGCTGTTGCTAGCCAGCACCCTTCCTTGGAAACGCTCTTGCACCCCTAAGAACAGTGGGGCTCTGGGCTTCTCTAGCCACCTAATCTTCTGCTCATCCTCTCGTGCAGTCTAAAGAGAGCTCAGGTGAGAAAATGCAAACGTCGAGCAATTGCTCAGAGATGAAAAGTGCCAGCACTGAAAGCTCTTGCTAGCCAGCCCCCTTCCTTGGAAGCGCTTTTGTAGGCCTAAGAACACTGGGGCTCTGGGCTTCTCTAGCCACCTACTCTTCTGCTCATCCTCTCGCGCAGTCTAAAGAGAGCTCAGGTGAGAAATTGCAAATGTCCAGCAATTGCTCAGAGATGAAAAGTGCCAGCACTGAAAGCTGTTGCTAGCCAGCACCCTTCCTTGGAAGCGCTTTTGTAGCCCTAAGAACAGTGGGGCTCTGGGCTTCTCTAGCCACCTCATCTTCTGCTCATCCTCTCACGCAGTCTAAAGAGAGCTCAGGTTTGAAATTGCAAATGTCCAGCAATTGCTGAGAGATGAAAAGTGCCAGCACTGAAAGCTGTTGCTAGCCAGCAGCCTTCCTTGGAAGCGCTTTCACAGGCACAGCAACACTGGGGCTTTGCGCTTCTCTAGCCACCATACATCACGGTCATTCTCTTTCCGTCTCGTAGACACGAGCTGAGAAATTGCAAACGTCGAGCAATTGCTCAGAGATGAAAAGTGGCAGCACTGAAAGCTGTTGCTAGACAGCAGCCTTCCTTGGAAGCGCTTTTGTAGCCCTAAGAACACTGGGGCTCTGGGCTTCTCTAGCCACCTAATCTTCTGCTCATCCTCTCGTGCAGTCTAAAGAGAGCTCAGGTGAGAAATTGCAAATGTCCAGCAATTGCTCAGAGATGAAAAGTGCCAGCACTGAAAGCTGTTGCTAGCCAGCACCCTTCCTTGGAAGCGCTTTCACAGGCGCAGCAACACTGGGGCTTTGCGCTTGTCTACCCACCAAACGTCACGGTCACTATCTCTCCGTCTCGTAGACACGAGCCGAGAAATTGCAAACGTCAAGCAATTGCTCTGAGATGAAAAGTGCCAGCACTGAAAGCTGTTGCTAGCCAGCACCCTTCCTTGGAAGCGCTTTTATAGGCCTAAGAACACTGGGGCTCTGGGCTACTCTAGCCACCTAATCTTCTGCTCATCCTCTCGCGCAGTCTAAAGAGAGCTCAGGTGAGAATTGCAAACATCCAGCAATTGCTCAGAGATGAAAAGTGCCAACACTGAAAGCTCTTGCTAGCCAGCACCCATCCTTGGAAGTGCTTTTGTAGCCCTAAGAACACTGGGGCTCTGGGCGTCTCTAGCCACCTAATCTTCTGCTCATCCTCTTGCGCAGTCTAAAGAGAGCTCAGGTTTGAAATTGCAAATGTCCAGCAATTGCTCAGAGATGAAAAGTGCCAGCACTGAAAGCTGTTGCCAGCCAGCACCCTTCCTTGGAAGCGCTTTCACAGGTGCAGCAACACTGGGGCTTTGCGCTTCTCTAGCCACCAAACGTGACAGGCTTTCTGTCTCGTAGACACGAGCTGAGAAATTGCAAACGTCGAGCAATTGCTCAGAGCTGAAAAGTGCCAGCACTGAAAGCTCTTGCTAGCCAGCACCCTTCCTTGGAAGCGCTTTTGTAGGCCTAAGAACACTGGGGCTCTGGGCTACTCTAGCCACCTAATCTTCTGCTCATCCTCTCGCGCAGTCTAAAGAGAGCTCAGGTGAGAAATTGCAAACATCCAGCAATTGCTCAGAGATGAAAAGTGGCAGCACTGAAAGCTGTTGCTAGCCAGCACCCTTCCTTTGAAACGCTTTTGTAGGCCTAAGAACACTGGGGCTCTGGGCTTCTCTAGCCACCTAATCTTCTGCTCATCCTCTCGCGCAGTCTAAAGAGAGCTCAGGTGAGAAATTGCAAACGTCGAGCAATTGCTCAGAGATGAAAAGTGCCAGCACTGAAAGCTGTTGCTAGCCAGCACCCTTCCTTGGAAGCGCTTTCACAGGCGCAGCAACACTGGGGCTTTGCACTTCTCTAGCCACCAAACCTCACGGTCATTCTCTTTCTGTCTCGTAGACAAGAGCTGAGAAATTGCAAACGTCGAGCAATTGCTCAGAGATGAAAAGTGCCAGCACTGAAAGCTGTTGCTAGCCAGCACCCTTCCTTAGAAGTGCTTTTGTAGGCCTAAGAACACTGGGGCTCTGGGCTTCTCTAGCCACCTAATCTTCTGCTCATCCTCTCGCGCAGTCTAAAGAGAGCTCAGGTGAGAGATTGCAAACGTCGAGCAATTGCTCAGAGATGAAAAGTGCCAGCACTGAAAGCTCTTGCTAGCCAGCACCCTTCCTTGGAAGCGCTTTCACAGGCGCAGCAACACTGGGGCTTTGCGCTACTCTAGCCACCAAACATCACGGTCATTCTCTTTCAGTATAGTAGACAAGAGCTGAGAAATTGCAAACGTCGAGCAATTGCTCAGAGATGAAAAGTGCCAGCACTGAAAGCTGTTGCTAGCCAGCACCCTTCCTTGGAAGCGCTTTCACAGGCGCAGCAACACTGGGGCTTTGCGCTTCTCTACCCACCAAACGTGACAGTCTTTCTGTCTCGTAGACACAAGCTGAGAAATTGCAAACGTCGAGCAATTGCTCAGAGATGAAAAGTGCCAGCACTGAAAGCTGTTGCTAGCCAGCACCCTTCCTTGGAAGCGCTTTTGTAGCCCTAAGAACACTGGGGCTCTGGCCTTCTCTAGCCACCTACTCTTCTGCTCATCCTCTCGCGCAGTCTAAAGAGAGCTCAGGTGAGAAATTGCAAATGTCCAGCAATTGCTCAGAGATGAAAAGTGCCAGCACTGAAAGCTCTTGCTAGCCAGCACCCTTCCTTGGAAGCGCTTTTGTAGGCCTAAGAACACTGGGGCTCTGGGCTTCTCTAGCCACCTAATCTTCTGCTCATCCTCTCGTGCAGTCTAAAGAGAGCTCAGGTGTGAAATTGCAAATGTCCAGCAATTGCTCAGAGATGAAAAGTGCCAGCACTGAAAGCTGTTGCTAGCCAGCACCCTTCCTTGGAAGCGCTTTCACAGGCGCAGCAACACTGGGGCTTTGCGCTTCTCTACCCACCAAACGTCACGGTCACTATCTCTCCGTCTCGTAGACACGAGCTGAGAAATTGCAAACGTCGAGCTATTGCTCAGAGATGAAAAGTGCCAGCACTGAAAGCTGTTGCTAGCCAGCACCCTTCCTTGGAAGCGCTTTTGTAGCCAAAAGAACACTGGGGCTCTGGGCTTCTCTAGCCACCTAATCTTCTGCTCATGCTCTCGCGCAGTCTAAAGAGAGCTCAGGTGTGAAATTGCAAATGTCCAGCAATTGCTCAGAGATGAAAAGTGCCAGCACTGAAAGCTGTGGCTAGCCATCCCCCTTCCTTGGAAGCGCTTTCACAGGCGCAGCAACACTGGGGCTTTGCGTTTCTCTAGCCACCAAACATCACGGTCACTATCTCTCCGTCTCGTAGACACGAGCTGAGAAATTGCAAACGTCGAGCAATTGCTGAGAGATGAAAAGTGCCAGCATTGAAAGCTGTTGCTAGCCAGCACCCTTCCTTGGAAGTGCTTTTGTAGCCCTAAGAACTCCGGGGCTCTGGGCTTCTCTAGCCACCTAATTTTCTGTTCATCCTCTCGCGCAGTCTAAAGAGAGCTCAGGTGAGAAATTGCAAACGTCCAGCAATTGCTCAGAGATGAAAAGTGCCAGCACTGAAAGCTCTTGCTAGCCAGCAGCCTTCCTTGGAAGCGCTTTCACAGGCACAGCAACACTGGGGCTTTGCGCTTCTCTACCCACCAAACGTCACGGTCACTATCTATGCGTCTCGTACATAAGAGCTGAGAAATTGCAAACGTCGAGCAATTGCTCAGAGATGAAAAGTGCCAGCACTGAAAGCTGTTGCTAGCCAGCACCCTTCCTTGGAAGCGCTTTCACAGGCGCAGCAACACTGGGGCTTTGCGCTACTCTACCCACCAAACGTCACGGTCCTTCTCTTTCAGTATCGTAGACAAGAGCTGAGAAATTGCAAACGTCGAGCAATTGCTCAGAGATGAAAAGTGCCAGCACTGAAAGCTGTTGCTAGCCAGCACCCTTCCTTGGAAGCGCTTTCACAGGCGCAGCAACACTGGGGCTTTGCGCTTTTCTACCCACCAAACGTGACAGTCTTTCCGTCTCGTAGACACGAGCTGAGAAATTGCAAACGTCGAGCAATTGCTCAGAGATGAAAAGTGCCAGCACTGAAAGCTGGTGCTAGCCAGCACCCTTCCTTGGAAGCGCTTTTGTAGGCCTAAGAACACTGGGGCTCTGGCCTTCTCTAGCCACCTACTCTTCTGCTCATCCTCTCGCGCAGTCTAAAGAGAGCTCAGGTGTGAAATTGCAAACGTCGAGCAATTGCTCAGAGATGAAAAGTGCCAGCACTGAAAGCTCTTGCTAGCCAGCACCCTTCCTTGGAAGCGCTTTTGTAGCCAAAAGAACACTGGGGCTCTGGGCTTCTCTAGCCACCTAATCTTCTGCTCATCCTCTCGCGCACTCTAAAGAGAGCTCAGGTGTGAAATTGCAAATGTCCAGCAATTGCTCAGAGATGAAAAGTGCCAGCACTGAAAGCTCTGGCTAGCCAGCAACCTTCCTTGGAAGCGCTTTCACAGGCGCAGCAACACTGGGGCTTTGCGCTTCTCTACCCACCAAACGTCACGGTCACTATCTCTCCGTCTCGTAGACACGAGCTGAGAAATTGCAAACGTCCACAAATTGCTCAGAGATGAAAAGTGCCAGCACTGAAAGCTGTTGCTAGCCAGCACCCTTCCTTGGAAGCGCTTTCACAGGTGCAGCAACACTGGGGCTTTGCGCTACTCTACCCACCAAACATCACGGTCCTTCTCTTTCCGTCTCGTAGACACGAGCTGAGAAATTGCAAACGTCGAGCAATTGCTCAGAGATGAAAAGTGCCAGCACTGAAAGCTGTTGCTAGCCAGCACCCTTCCTTGGAAGCGCTTTCACAGGCGCAGCAAGACTGGGGCTTTGCGCTTCTCTAGGCACCAAAAGTGACAGTCTTTCTGTCTCGTAGACACGAGCTGAGAAATTGCAAACGTCGAGCAATTGCTCAGAGATGAAAAGTGCCAGCGCTGAAAGCTGTTGCTAGCCAGTACCCTTCCTTGGAAGCGCTTTTGTAGGCCTAAGAACACTGGGGCTTTGCGCTTCTCTAGCCACCTCATCTTCTGCTCATCCTCTCGCGCAGTCTAAAGAGAGCTCAGGTGAGAAATTGCAAACGTCGAGCAATTGCTCAGAGAAGAAAAGTGCCAGCACTGAAAGCTGTTGCTAGCCAGCACCCTTCCTTGGAAGCGCTTTCACAGGCGCAGCAACACTGGGGCTTTGCGCTTCTCTAGGCACCAAACGTCACGGTCACTCTCTTACCGTCTCGTAGACACGAGCTGAGAAATTGCAAACGTCGAGCAATTGCTCAGAGATGAAAAGTGCCAGCACTGAAAGCTGTTGCTAGCCAGCACCCTTCCTTGGAAGCGCTTTTGTAGCCCTAAGAACAGTGGGGCTTTGCGCTTCTCTAGCCACCTAATCTTCTGCTCATCCTCTCGCGCAGTCTAAAGAGAGCTCAGGTGTGAAGATGCAAATGTCCAGCAATTGCTCAGAGATGAAAAGTGCCAGCACTGAAAGCTGTTGCTAGCCAGCACCCTTCCTTGGAAGCGCTTTCACAGGTGCAGCAACACTGGGGCTTTGCGCTTCTCTACCCACCAAACATCACGGTCATTCTCTTTCCGTCTCGTAGACACGAGCCGAGAAATTGTAAATGTCGAGCAATTGCTCAGAGATGAAAAGTGCCAGCACTGAAAGCTGTTGCTAGCCAGCACCCTTCCTTGGAAGCGCTTTTGTAGCCCTAAGAACACTGGGGCTCTGGGCTTCTCTAGTAACTAAATATCACGGTCATTCTCTTTCCGTCTCGTAGACACGAGCCGAGAAATTGCAAACGTCGAGCAATTGCTCAGAGATGAAAAGTGCCAGCACTGAAAGCTGTTGCCAGCCAGCACCCTTCCTTGGAAGCGCTTTTGTAGGCCTAAGAAGACTGGGGCTCTGGGCTTCTCTAGCCACCTAATCTTCTGCTCATCCTCTCACGCAGTCTAAAGAGAGCTCAGGTGAGAAATTGCAAACGTCGAGCAATTGCTCAGAGAGGAAAAGTGCCAGCACTGAAAGCTCTTGCTAGCCAGCACCCTTCCTTGGAAGCGCTTTTGTAGGCCTAAGAACAGTGGGGCTCTGGGCTTCTCTAGCCACCTCATCTTCTGCTCATCCTCTCGCGCAGTCTAAAGAGAGCTCAGGTGTGAAATTGCAAACGTCGAGCAATTGCTCAGAGATGAAAAGTGCCAGCACTGAAAGCTCTTGCTAGCCAGCACCCTTCCTTGGAAGCGCTTTTGTAGCCAAAAGAACACTGGGGCTCTGGGCTTCTCTAGCCACCTAATCTTCTGCTCATCCTCTCGCGCACTCTAAAGAGAGCTCAGGTGTGAAATTGCAAATGTCCAGCAATTGCTCAGAGATGAAAAGTGCCAGCACTGAAAGCTGTTGCTAGCCAGCAACCTTCCTTGGAAGCGCTTTCACAGGCGCAGCAACACTGGGGCTTTGCGCTTCTCTAGCCACCAAACGTCACGGTCACTATCTCTCCGTCTCGTAGACACGAGCTGAGAAATTGCAAACGTCCACAAATTGCTCAGAGATGAAAAGTGCCAGCACTGAAAGCTGTTGCTAGCCAGCACCCTTCCTTGGAAGCGCTTTCACAGGTGCAGCAACACTGGGGCTTTGCGCTACTCTACCCACCAAACATCACGGTCCTTCTCTTTCCGTCTCGTAGACACGAGCTGAGAAATTGCAAACGTCGAGCAATTGCTCAGAGATGAAAAGTGCCAGCACTGAAAGCTGTTGCTAGCCAGCACCCTTCCTTGGAAGCGCTTTCACAGGCGCAGCAAGACTGGGGCTTTGCGCTTCTCTAGGCACCAAAAGTGACAGTCTTTCTGTCTCGTAGACACGAGCTGAGAAATTGCAAACGTCGAGCAATTGCTCAGAGATGAAAAGTGCCAGCGCTGAAAGCTGTTGCTAGCCAGTACCCTTCCTTGGAAGCGCTTTTGTAGGCCTAAGAACACTGGGGCTTTGCGCTTCTCTAGCCACCTCATCTTCTGCTCATCCTCTCGCGCAGTCTAAAGAGAGCTCAGGTGAGAAATTGCAAACGTCGAGCAATTGCTCAGAGAAGAAAAGTGCCAGCACTGAAAGCTGTTGCTAGCCAGCACCCTTCCTTGGAAGCGCTTTCACAGGCGCAGCAACACTGGGGCTTTGCGCTTCTCTAGGCAACAAACGTCACGGTCACTCTCTTACCGTCTCGTAGACACAAGCTGAGAAATTGCAAACGTCGAGCAATTGCTCAGAGATGAAAAGTGCCAGCACTGAAAGCTGTTGCTAGCCAGCACCCTTCCTTGGAAGCGCTTTTGTAGCCCTAAGAACACTGGGGCTCTGGGCTTCTCTAGCCACCTAATCTTCTGCTCATCCTCTCGCGCAGTCTAAAGAGAGCTCAGGTGAGAAATTGCAAACGTCCAGCAATTGCTCAGAGATGAAAAGTGCCAGCACTGAAAGCTCTTGCTAGCCAGCAGCCTTCCTTGGAAGCGCTTTCACAGGTGCAGCAACACTGGGGCTTTGCGCTTCTCTACCCACCAAACATCACGGTCATTCTCTTTCCGTCTCGTAGACACGAGCCGAGAAATTGTAAATGTCGAGCAATTGCTCAGAGATGAAAAGTGCCAGCACTGAAAGCTGTTGCTAGCCAGCACCCTTCCTTGGAAGCGCTTTTGTAGCCCTAAGAACACTGGGGCTCTGGGCTTCTCTAGTAACTAAATATCACGGTCATTCTCTTTCCGTCTCGTAGACACGAGCCGAGAAATTGCAAACGTCAAGCAATTGCTCAGAGATGAAAAGTGCCAGCACTGAAAGCTGTTGCCAGCCAGCACCCTTCCTTGGAAGCGCTTTTGTAGGCCTAAGAAGACTGGGGCTCTGGGCTTCTCTAGCCACCTAATCTTCTGCTCATCCTCTCACGCAGTCTAAAGAGAGCTCAGGTGAGAAATTGCAAACGTCGAGCAATTGCTCAGAGATGAAAAGTGCCAGCACTGAAAGCTCTTGCTAGCCAGCACCCTTCCTTGGAAGCGCTTTTGTAGCCCTAAGAACACTGGGGCTCTGGCCTTCTCTAGCCACCTACTCTTCTGCTCATCCTCTCGCGCAGTCTAAAGAGAGCTCAGGTGAGAAATTGCAAATGTCCAGCAATTGCTCAGAGATGAAAAGTGCCAGCACTGAAAGCTGTTGCTAGCCAGCACCCTTCCTTGGAAGCGCTTTTGTAGCCAAAAAATACTGGGGCTCTGGGCTTCTCTAGCCACCTACTCTTCTGCTCATCCTCTCGCGCAGTCTAAAGAGAGCTCAGGTGTGAAATTGCAAATGTCCAGCAATTGCTCAGAGATGAAAAGTGCCAGCACTGAAAGCTGTGGCTAGCCAGCACCCTTCCTTGGAAGCGCTTTCACAGGCGCAGCAACACTGGGGCTTTGCGCTTCTCTAGCCACCAAACGTCACGGTCACTATCTCTCCGTCTCGTAGACACGAGCTGAGAAATTGCAAACGTCGAGCAATTGCTCAGAGATGAAAAGTGCCAGCACTGAAAGCTGTTGCTAGCCAGCACCCTTCCTTGGAAGTGCTTTTGTAGCCCTAAGAACAGTGGGGCTCTGGGCTTCTCTAGCCACCTAATATTCTGCTCATCCTCTCGCGCACTCTAAAGAGAGCTCAGGTGTGAAATTGCAAATGTCCAGCAATTGCTCAGAGATGAAAAGTGCCAGCACTGAAAGCTGTTGCTAGCCAGCACCCTTCCTTGGAAGCGCTTTCACAGGCGCAGCAACACTGGGGCTTTGCGCTTCTCTACCCACCAAACGTCACGGTCACTATCTATCCGTCTCGTACATAAGAGCTGAGAAATTGCAAACGTCGAGCAATTGCTCAGAGATGAAAAGTGCCAGCACTGAAAGCTGTTGCTAGCCAGCACGCTTCCTTGGAAGCGCTTTCACAGGCGCAGCAACACTGGGGCTTTGCGCTACTCTACCCACCAAACATCACGGTCCTTCTCTTTCAGTATCGTAGACACGAGCTGAGAAATTGCAAACGTCGAGGAATTGCTCAGAGATGAAAAGTGCCAGCACTGAAAGCTGTTGCTAGCCAGCACCCTTCCTTGGAAGCGCTTTCACAGGCGCAGCAACACTGGGGCTTTGCGCTTCTCTACCCACCAAACGTCACGGTCACTATCTATCCGTCTCGTACATAAGAGCTGAGAAATTGCAAACGTCGAGCAATTGCTCAGAGATGAAAAGTGCCAGCACTGAAAGCTGTTGCTAGCCAGCACCCTTCCTTGGAAGCGCTTTCACAGGCGCAGCAACACTGGGGCTTTGTGCTACTCTACCCACCAAACATCGCGGTCCTTCTCTTTCAGTATCGTAGACAAGAGCTGAGAAATTGCAAACGTCGAGCAATTGCTCAGAGATGAAAAGTGCCAGCACTGAAAGCTGTTGCTAGCCAGCACCCTTCCTTGGAAGCGCTTTCACAGGCGCAGCAACACTGGGGCTTTGCGCTTTTCTACCCACCAAACGTGACAGTCTTTCCGTCTCGTAGACACGAGCTGAGAAATTGCAAACGTCGAGCAATTGCTCAGAGATGAAAAGTGCCAGCACTGAAAGCTGTTGCTAGCCAGCACCCTTCCTTGGAAGCGCTTTTGTAGGCCTAAGAACACTGGGGCTCTGGCCTTCTCTAGCCACCTAATCTTCTGCTCATCCTCTCGCGCAGTCTAAAGAGAGCTCAGGTGAGAAATTGCAAACGTCGAGCAATTGCTCAGAGATGAAAAGTGCCAGCACTGAAAGCTCTTGCTAGCCAGCACCCTTCCTTGGAAGCGCTTTTGTAGCCAAAAGAACACTGGGGCTCTGGGCTTCTCTAGCCACCTAATCTTCTGCTCATCCTCTCGCACACTCTAAAGAGAGCTCAGGTGTGAAATTGCAAATGTCGAGCAATTGCTCAGAGATGAAAAGTGCCAGCACTGAAAGCTGTTGCTAGCCAGCACCCTTCCTTGGAAGCGCTTTCACAGGCGCAGCAACACTGGGGCTTTGCGCTTCTCTAGCCACCAAACGTCACGGTCACTATCTCTCCGTCTCGTAGACACGAGCTGAGAAATTGCAAACGTCGAGCAATTGCTCAGAGATGAAAAGTGCCAGCACTGAAAGCTGTTGCTAGCCAGCACCCTTCCTTGGAAGCGCTTTCACAGGCACAGCAACACTGGGGCTTTGCGCTACTCTACCCACCAAACATCACGGTCCTTCTCTTTCAGTATCGTAGACAAGAGCTGAGAAATTGCAAACGTCGAGCAATTGCTCAGAGATGAAAAGTGCCAGCACTGAAAGCTGTTGCTAGCCAGCACCCTTCCTTGGAAGCGCTTTCACAGGCGCAGCAAGACTGGGGCTTTGCGCTTCTCTAGCCACCAAAAGTGACAGTCTTTCTGTCTCGTAGACACGAGCTGAGAAATTGCAAACGTCGAGCAATTGCTCAGAGATGAAAAGTGCCAGCGCTGAAAGCTGTTGCTAGCCAGTACCCTTCCTTGGAAGCGCTTTTGTAGCCCTAAGAACACTGGGGCTCTGGGCTTCTCTAGCCACCTAATCTTCTGCTCATCCTCTCGCGCACTCTAAAGAGAGCTCAGGTGAGAAATTGCAAACGTCGAGCAATTGCTCAGAGAAGAAAAGTGCCAGCACTGAAAGCTGTTGCTAGCCAGCACCCTTCCTTGGAAGCGCTTTCACAGGCGCAGCAACACTGGGGCTTTGCGCTTCTCTAGCCACCAAAAATCACGGTCACTCTCTTACCGTCTCGTAGACACGAGCTGAGAAATTGCAAACGTCGAGCAATTGCTCAGAGATGAAAAGTGCCAGCACTGAAAGCTGTTGCTAGCAAGTACCCTTCCTTGGAAGCGCTTTTGTAGCCCTAAGAACACTGGGGCTCTGGGCTTCTCTAGCCACCTAATCTTCTGCTCATCCTCTCGCGCAGTCTAAAGAGAGCTCAGGTGTGAAGTTGCAAATGTCCAGCAATTGCTCAGAGATGAAAAGTGCCAGCACTGAAAGCTGTTGCTAGCCAGCACCCTTCCTTGGAAGCGCTTTCACAGGTGCAGCAACACTGGGGCTTTGCGCTTCTCTACCCACCAAACATCACGGTCCTTCTCTTTCCGTCTCGTAGACACGAGCCGAGAAATTGTAAACGTCGAGCAATTGCTCAGAGATGAAAAGTGCCAGCACTGAAAGCTGTTGCTAGCCAGCACCCTTCCTTGGAAGCGCTCTTGTAGCCCTAAGAACAGTGGGGCTCTGGGCTTCTCTAGCCACCTAATCTTCTGCTCATCCTCTCGCGCAGTCTAAAGAGAGCTCAGGTGAGAAATTGCAAACGTCGAGCAATTGCTCAGAGATGAAAAGTGCCAGCACTGAAAGCTGTTGCTAGCCAGCACCCTTCCTTGGAAGCGCTTTTGTAGGCCTAAGAACACTGGGGCTCTGGGGTTCTCTAGCCACCTAACCTTCTGCTCATCCTCTCGCGCAGTATAAAGAGAGCTCAGGGGAGTAATTGGAAACGTCCAGCAATTGCTCAGAGATGAAAAGTGCCAGCACTGAAAGCTGTTGCTAGCCAGCACCCTTCCTTGGAAGCGCTTTTGTAGCCCTAAGAACAGTGGGGCTCTGGGCTTCTCTAGCCACCTAATCTTCTGCTCATCCTCTCGCGCACTCTAAAGAGAGCTCAGGTGTGAAATTGCAAATGTCCAGCAATTGCTCAGAGATGAAAAGTGCCAGCACTGAAAGCTGTTGCTAGCCAGCACCCTTCCTTGGAAGCGCTTTCACAGGCGCAGCAACACTGGGGCTTTGCGCTTCTCTACCCACCAAACGTCACGGTCACTATCTCTCCGTCTCGTAGACACGAGCTGAGAAATTGCAAACGTCGAGCAATTGCTGAGAGATGAAAAGTGCCAGCATTGAAAGCTGTTGCTAGCCAGCACCCTTCCTTGGAAGTGCTTTTGTAGCCCTAAGAACTCCGGGGCTCTGGGCTTCTCTAGCCACCTAATTTTCTGTTCATCCTCTCGCGCAGTCTAAAGAGAGCTCAGGTGAGAAATTGCAAACGTCCAGCAATTGCTCAGAGATGAAAAGTGCCAGCACTGAAAGCTCTTGCTAGCCAGCAGCCTTCCTTGGAAGCGCTTTCACAGGCACAGCAACACTGGGGCTTTGCGCTTCTCTACCCACCAAACGTCACGGTCACTATCTATGCGTCTCGTACATAAGAGCTGAGAAATTGCAAACGTCGAGCAATTGCTCAGAGATGAAAAGTGCCAGCACTGAAAGCTGTTGCTAGCCAGCACCCTTCCTTGGAAGCGCTTTCACAGGCGCAGCAACACTGGGGCTTTGCGCTACTCTACCCACCAAACGTCACGGTCCTTCTCTTTCAGTATCGTAGACAAGAGCTGAGAAATTGCAAACGTCGAGCAATTGCTCAGAGATGAAAAGTGCCAGCACTGAAAGCTGTTGCTAGCCAGCACCCTTCCTTGGAAGCGCTTTCACAGGCGCAGCAACACTGGGGCTTTGCGCTTTTCTACCCACCAAACGTGACAGTCTTTCCGTCTCGTAGACACGAGCTGAGAAATTGCAAACGTCGAGCAATTGCTCAGAGATGAAAAGTGCCAGCACTGAAAGCTGGTGCTAGCCAGCACCCTTCCTTGGAAGCGCTTTTGTAGGCCTAAGAACACTGGGGCTCTGGCCTTCTCTAGCCACCTACTCTTCTGCTCATCCTCTCGCGCAGTCTAAAGAGAGCTCAGGTGTGAAATTGCAAACGTCGAGCAATTGCTCAGAGATGAAAAGTGCCAGCACTGAAAGCTCTTGCTAGCCAGCACCCTTCCTTGGAAGCGCTTTTGTAGCCAAAAGAACACTGGGGCTCTGGGCTTCTCTAGCCACCTAATCTTCTGCTCATCCTCTCGCGCACTCTAAAGAGAGCTCAGGTGTGAAATTGCAAATGTCCAGCAATTGCTCAGAGATGAAAAGTGCCAGCACTGAAAGCTCTGGCTAGCCAGCAACCTTCCTTGGAAGCGCTTTCACAGGCGCAGCAACACTGGGGCTTTGCGCTTCTCTACCCACCAAACGTCACGGTCACTATCTCTCCGTCTCGTAGACACGAGCTGAGAAATTGCAAACGTCCACAAATTGCTCAGAGATGAAAAGTGCCAGCACTGAAAGCTGTTGCTAGCCAGCACCCTTCCTTGGAAGCGCTTTCACAGGTGCAGCAACACTGGGGCTTTGCGCTACTCTACCCACCAAACATCACGGTCCTTCTCTTTCCGTCTCGTAGACACGAGCTGAGAAATTGCAAACGTCGAGCAATTGCTCAGAGATGAAAAGTGCCAGCACTGAAAGCTGTTGCTAGCCAGCACCCTTCCTTGGAAGCGCTTTCACAGGCGCAGCAAGACTGGGGCTTTGCGCTTCTCTAGGCACCAAAAGTGACAGTCTTTCTGTCTCGTAGACACGAGCTGAGAAATTGCAAACGTCGAGCAATTGCTCAGAGATGAAAAGTGCCAGCGCTGAAAGCTGTTGCTAGCCAGTACCCTTCCTTGGAAGCGCTTTTGTAGGCCTAAGAACACTGGGGCTTTGCGCTTCTCTAGCCACCTCATCTTCTGCTCATCCTCTCGCGCAGTCTAAAGAGAGCTCAGGTGAGAAATTGCAAACGTCGAGCAATTGCTCAGAGAAGAAAAGTGCCAGCACTGAAAGCTGTTGCTAGCCAGCACCCTTCCTTGGAAGCGCTTTCACAGGCGCAGCAACACTGGGGCTTTGCGCTTCTCTAGGCACCAAACGTCACGGTCACTCTCTTACCGTCTCGTAGACACGAGCTGAGAAATTGCAAACGTCGAGCAATTGCTCAGAGATGAAAAGTGCCAGCACTGAAAGCTGTTGCTAGCCAGCACCCTTCCTTGGAAGCGCTTTTGTAGCCCTAAGAACAGTGGGGCTTTGCGCTTCTCTAGCCACCTAATCTTCTGCTCATCCTCTCGCGCAGTCTAAAGAGAGCTCAGGTGTGAAGATGCAAATGTCCAGCAATTGCTCAGAGATGAAAAGTGCCAGCACTGAAAGCTGTTGCTAGCCAGCACCCTTCCTTGGAAGCGCTTTCACAGGTGCAGCAACACTGGGGCTTTGCGCTTCTCTACCCACCAAACATCACGGTCATTCTCTTTCCGTCTCGTAGACACGAGCCGAGAAATTGTAAATGTCGAGCAATTGCTCAGAGATGAAAAGTGCCAGCACTGAAAGCTGTTGCTAGCCAGCACCCTTCCTTGGAAGCGCTTTTGTAGCCCTAAGAACACTGGGGCTCTGGGCTTCTCTAGTAACTAAATATCACGGTCATTCTCTTTCCGTCTCGTAGACACGAGCCGAGAAATTGCAAACGTCGAGCAATTGCTCAGAGATGAAAAGTGCCAGCACTGAAAGCTGTTGCCAGCCAGCACCCTTCCTTGGAAGCGCTTTTGTAGGCCTAAGAAGACTGGGGCTCTGGGCTTCTCTAGCCACCTAATCTTCTGCTCATCCTCTCACGCAGTCTAAAGAGAGCTCAGGTGAGAAATTGCAAACGTCGAGCAATTGCTCAGAGAGGAAAAGTGCCAGCACTGAAAGCTCTTGCTAGCCAGCACCCTTCCTTGGAAGCGCTTTTGTAGGCCTAAGAACAGTGGGGCTCTGGGCTTCTCTAGCCACCTCATCTTCTGCTCATCCTCTCGCGCAGTCTAAAGAGAGCTCAGGTGTGAAATTGCAAACGTCGAGCAATTGCTCAGAGATGAAAAGTGCCAGCACTGAAAGCTCTTGCTAGCCAGCACCCTTCCTTGGAAGCGCTTTTGTAGCCAAAAGAACACTGGGGCTCTGGGCTTCTCTAGCCACCTAATCTTCTGCTCATCCTCTCGCGCACTCTAAAGAGAGCTCAGGTGTGAAATTGCAAACGTCGAGCAATTGCTCAGAGATGAAAAGTGCCAGCACTGAAAGCTGTTGCTAGCCAGCAACCTTCCTTGGAAGCGCTTTCACAGGCGCAGCAACACTGGGGCTTTGCGCTTCTCTAGCCACCAAACGTCACGGTCACTATCTCTCCGTCTCGTAGACACGAGCTGAGAAATTGCAAACGTCCACAAATTGCTCAGAGATGAAAAGTGCCAGCACTGAAAGCTGTTGCTAGCCAGCACCCTTCCTTGGAAGCGCTTTCACAGGTGCAGCAACACTGGGGCTTTGCGCTACTCTACCCACCAAACATCACGGTCCTTCTCTTTCCGTCTCGTAGACACGAGCTGAGAAATTGCAAACGTCGAGCAATTGCTCAGAGATGAAAAGTGCCAGCACTGAAAGCTGTTGCTAGCCAGCACCCTTCCTTGGAAGCGCTTTCACAGGCGCAGCAAGACTGGGGCTTTGCGCTTCTCTAGGCACCAAAAGTGACAGTCTTTCTGTCTCGTAGACACGAGCTGAGAAATTGCAAACGTCGAGCAATTGCTCAGAGATGAAAAGTGCCAGCGCTGAAAGCTGTTGCTAGCCAGTACCCTTCCTTGGAAGCGCTTTTGTAGGCCTAAGAACACTGGGGCTTTGCGCTTCTCTAGCCACCTCATCTTCTGCTCATCCTCTCGCGCAGTCTAAAGAGAGCTCAGGTGAGAAATTGCAAACGTCGAGCAATTGCTCAGAGAAGAAAAGTGCCAGCACTGAAAGCTGTTGCTAGCCAGCACCCTTCCTTGGAAGCGCTTTCACAGGCGCAGCAACACTGGGGCTTTGCGCTTCTCTAGGCACCAAACGTCACGGTCACTCTCTTACCGTCTCGTAGACACAAGCTGAGAAATTGCAAACGTCGAGCAATTGCTCAGAGATGAAAAGTGCCAGCACTGAAAGCTGTTGCTAGCCAGCACCCTTCCTTGGAAGCGCTTTTGTAGCCCTAAGAACACTGGGGCTCTGGGCTTCTCTAGCCACCTAATCTTCTGCTCATCCTCTCGCGCAGTCTAAAGAGAGCTCAGGTGTGAAGATGCAAATGTCCAGCAATTGCTCAGAGATGAAAAGTGCCAGCACTGAAAGCTGTTGCTAGCCAGCACCCTTCCTTGGAAGCGCTTTCACAGGTGCAGCAACACTGGGGCTTTGCGCTTCTCTACCCACCAAACATCACGGTCATTCTCTTTCCGTCTCGTAGACACGAGCCGAGAAATTGTAAATGTCGAGCAATTGCTCAGAGATGAAAAGTGCCAGCACTGAAAGCTGTTGCTAGCCAGCACCCTTCCTTGGAAGCGCTTTTGTAGCCCTAAGAACACTGGGGCTCTGGGCTTCTCTAGTAACTAAATATCACGGTCATTCTCTTTCCGTCTCGTAGACACGAGCCGAGAAATTGCAAACGTCGAGCAATTGCTCAGAGATGAAAAGTGCCAGCACTGAAAGCTGTTGCCAGCCAGCACCCTTCCTTGGAAGCGCTTTTGTAGCCCTAAGAACACTGGGGCTCTGGGCTTCTCTAGCCACCTAATCTTCTGCTCATCCTCTCACGCAGTCTAAAGAGAGCTCAGGTGAGAAATTGCAAACGTCGAGCAATTGCTCAGAGATGAAAAGTGCCAGCACTGAAAGCTCTTGCTAGCCAGCACCCTTCCTTGGAAGCGCTTTTGTAGCCCTAAGAACACTGGGGCTCTGGCCTTCTCTAGCCACCTACTCTTCTGCTCATCCTCTCGCGCAGTCTAAAGAGAGCTCAGGTGAGAAATTGCAAATGTCCAGCAATTGCTCAGAGATGAAAAGTGCCAGCACTGAAAGCTGTTGCTAGCCAGCACCCTTCCTTGGAAGCGCTTTTGTAGCCAAAAAACACTGGGGCTCTGGGCTTCTCTAGCCACCTACTCTTCTGCTCATCCTCTCGCGCAGTCTAAAGAGAGCTCAGGTGTGAAATTGCAAATGTCCAGCAATTGCTCAGAGATGAAAAGTGCCAGCACTGAAAGCTGTGGCTAGCCAGCACCCTTCCTTGGAAGCGCTTTCACAGGCGCAGCAACACTGGGGCTTTGCGCTTCTCTAGCCACCAAACGTCACGGTCACTATCTCTCCGTCTCGTAGACACGAGCTGAGAAATTGCAAACGTCGAGCAATTGCTCAGAGATGAAAAGTGCCAGCACTGAAAGCTGTTGCTAGCCAGCACCCTTCCTTGGAAGTGCTTTTGTAGCCCTAAGAACAGTGGGGCTCTGGGCTTCTCTAGCCACCTAATCTTCTGCTCATCCTCTCGCGCACTCTAAAGAGAGCTCAGGTGTGAAATTGCAAATGTCCAGCAATTGCTCAGAGATGAAAAGTGCCAGCACTGAAAGCTGTTGCTAGCCAGCACCCTTCCTTGGAAGCGCTTTCACAGGCGCAGCAACACTGGGGCTTTGCGCTTCTCTACCCACCAAACGTCACGGTCACTATCTATCCGTCTCGTACATAAGAGCTGAGAAATTGCAAACGTCGAGCAATTGCTCAGAGATGAAAAGTGCCAGCACTGAAAGCTGTTGCTAGCCAGCACGCTTCCTTGGAAGCGCTTTCACAGGCGCAGCAACACTGGGGCTTTGCGCTACTCTACCCACCAAACATCACGGTCCTTCTCTTTCAGTATCGTAGACACGAGCTGAGAAATTGCAAACGTCGAGGAATTGCTCAGAGATGAAAAGTGCCAGCACTGAAAGCTGTTGCTAGCCAGCACCCTTCCTTGGAAGCGCTTTCACAGGCGCAGCAACACTGGGGCTTTGCGCTTCTCTACCCACCAAACGTCACGGTCACTATCTATCCGTCTCGTACATAAGAGCTGAGAAATTGCAAACGTCGAGCAATTGCTCAGAGATGAAAAGTGCCAGCACTGAAAGCTGTTGCTAGCCAGCACCCTTCCTTGGAAGCGCTTTCACAGGCGCAGCAACACTGGGGCTTTGTGCTACTCTACCCACCAAACATCGCGGTCCTTCTCTTTCAGTATCGTAGACAAGAGCTGAGAAATTGCAAACGTCGAGCAATTGCTCAGAGATGAAAAGTGCCAGCACTGAAAGCTCTTGCTAGCCAGCACCCTTCCTTGGAAGCGCTTTCACAGGCGCAGCAACACTGGGGCTTTGCGCTTTTCTACCCACCAAACGTGACAGTCTTTCCGTCTCGTAGACACGAGCTGAGAAATTGCAAACGTCGAGCAATTGCTCAGAGATGAAAAGTGCCAGCACTGAAAGCTGTTGCTAGCCAGCACCCTTCCTTGGAAGCGCTTTTGTAGGCCTAAGAACACTGGGGCTCTGGCCTTCTCTAGCCACCTAATCTTCTGCTCATCCTCTCGCGCAGTCTAAAGAGAGCTCAGGTGAGAAATTGCAAACGTCGAGCAATTGCTCAGAGATGAAAAGTGCCAGCACTGAAAGCTCTTGCTAGCCAGCACCCTTCCTTGGAAGCGCTTTTGTAGCCAAAAGAACACTGGGGCTCTGGGCTTCTCTAGCCACCTAATCTTCTGCTCATCCTCTCGCACACTCTAAAGAGAGCTCAGGTGTGAAATTGCAAATGTCGAGCAATTGCTCAGAGATGAAAAGTGCCAGCACTGAAAGCTGTTGCTAGCCAGCACCCTTCCTTGGAAGCGCTTTCACAGGCGCAGCAACACTGGGGCTTTGCGCTTCTCTAGCCACCAAACGTCACGGTCACTATCTCTCCGTCTCGTAGACACGAGCTGAGAAATTGCAAACGTCGAGCAATTGCTCAGAGATGAAAAGTGCCAGCACTGAAAGCTGTTGCTAGCCAGCACCCTTCCTTGGAAGCGCTTTCACAGGCACAGCAACACTGGGGCTTTGCGCTACTCTACCCACCAAACATCACGGTCCTTCTCTTTCAGTATCGTAGACAAGAGCTGAGAAATTGCAAACGTCGAGCAATTGCTCAGAGATGAAAAGTGCCAGCACTGAAAGCTGTTGCTAGCCAGCACCCTTCCTTGGAAGCGCTTTCACAGGCGCAGCAAGACTGGGGCTTTGCGCTTCTCTAGCCACCAAAAGTGACAGTCTTTCTGTCTCGTAGACACGAGCTGAGAAATTGCAAACGTCGAGCAATTGCTCAGAGATGAAAAGTGCCAGCGCTGAAAGCTGTTGCTAGCCAGTACCCTTCCTTGGAAGCGCTTTTGTAGCCCTAAGAACACTGGGGCTCTGGGCTTCTCTAGCCACCTAATCTTCTGCTCATCCTCTCGCGCACTCTAAAGAGAGCTCAGGTGAGAAATTGCAAACGTCGAGCAATTGCTCAGAGAAGAAAAGTGCCAGCACTGAAAGCTGTTGCTAGCCAGCACCCTTCCTTGGAAGCGCTTTCACAGGCGCAGCAACACTGGGGCTTTGCGCTTCTCTAGCCACCAAAAATCACGGTCACTCTCTTACCGTCTCGTAGACACGAGCTGAGAAATTGCAAACGTCGAGCAATTGCTCAGAGATGAAAAGTGCCAGCACTGAAAGCTGTTGCTACCAAGTACCCTTCCTTGGAAGCGCTTTTGTAGCCCTAAGAACACTGGGGCTCTGGGCTTCTCTAGCCACCTAATCTTCTGCTCATCCTCTCGCGCAGTCTAAAGAGAGCTCAGGTGTGAAGTTGCAAATGTCCAGCAATTGCTCAGAGATGAAAAGTGCCAGCACTGAAAGCTGTTGCTAGCCAGCACCCTTCCTTGGAAGCGCTTTCACAGGTGCAGCAACACTGGGGCTTTGCGCTTCTCTACCCACCAAACATCACGGTCCTTCTCTTTCCGTCTCGTAGACACGAGCCGAGAAATTGTAAACGTCGAGCAATTGCTCAGAGATGAAAAGTGCCAGCACTGAAAGCTGTTGCTAGCCAGCACCCTTCCTTGGAAGCGCTCTTGTAGCCCTAAGAACAGTGGGGCTCTGGGCTTCTCTAGCCACCTAATCTTCTGCTCATCCTCTCGCGCAGTCTAAAGAGAGCTCAGGTGAGAAATTGCAAACGTCGAGCAATTGCTCAGAGATGAAAAGTGCCAGCACTGAAAGCTGTTGCTAGCCAGCACCCTTCCTTGGAAGCGCTTTTGTAGGCCTAAGAACACTGGGGCTCTGGGGTTCTCTAGCCACCTAACCTTCTGCTCATCCTCTCGCGCAGTATAAAGAGAGCTCAGGGGAGTAATTGGAAACGTCCAGCAATTGCTCAGAGATGAAAAGTGCCAGCACTGAAAGCTGTTGCTAGCCAGCACCCTTCCTTGGAAGCGCTTTTGTAGCCCTAAGAACAGTGGGGCTCTGGGCTTCTCTAGCCACCTAATCTTCTGCTCATCCTCTCGCGCACTCTAAAGAGAGCTCAGGTGTGAAATTGCAAATGTCCAGCAATTGCTCAGAGATGAAAAGTGCCAGCACTGAAAGCTGTTGCTAGCCAGCACCCTTCCTTGGAAGCGCTTTCACAGGCGCAGCAACACTGGGGCTTTGCGCTTCTCTACCCACCAAACGTCACGGTCACTATCTATCCGTCTCGTACATAAGAGCTGAGAAATTGCAAACGTCGAGCAATTGCTCAGAGATGAAAAGTGCCAGCACTGAAAGTTGTTGCTAGCCAGCACGCTTCCTTGGAAGCGCTTTCACAGGCGCAGCAACACTGGGGCTTTGCGCTACTCTACCCACCAAACATCACGGTCCTTCTCTTTCAGTATCGTAGACACGAGCTGAGAAATTGCAAACGTCGAGGAATTGCTCAGAGATGAAAAGTGCCAGCACTGAAAGCTGTTGCTAGCCAGCACCCTTCCTTGGAAGCGCTTTCACAGGCGCAGCAACACTGGGGCTTTGCGCTTCTCTACCCACCAAACGTCACGGTCACTATCTATCCGTCTCGTACATAAGAGCTGAGAAATTGCAAACGTCGAGCAATTGCTCAGAGATGAAAAGTGCCAGCACTGAAAGCTGTTGCTAGCCAGCACCCTTCCTTGGAAGCGCTTTCACAGGCGCAGCAACACTGGGGCTTTGTGCTACTCTACCCACCAAACATCGCGGTCCTTCTCTTTCAGTATCGTACACAAGAGCTGAGAAATTGCAAACGTCGAGCAATTGCTGAGAGATGAAAAGTGCCAGCACTGAAAGCTGTGGCTAGCCAGCACCCTTCCTTGGAAGCGCTTTCACAGGCGCAGCAACACTGGGGCTTTGCGCTTTTCTACCCACCAAACGTGACAGTCTTTCCGTCTCGTAGACACGAGCTGAGAAATTGCAAACGTCGAGCAATTGCTCAGAGATGAAAAGTGCCAGCACTGAAAGCTGTTGCTAGCCAGCACCCTTCCTTGGAAGCGCTTTTGTAGGCCTAAGAACACTGGGGCTCTGGCCTTCTCTAGCCACCTAATCTTCTGCTCATCCTCTCGCGCAGTCTAAAGAGAGCTCAGGTGAGAAATTGCAAACGTCGAGCAATTGCTCAGAGATGAAAAGTGCCAGCACTGAAAGCTCTTGCTAGCCAGCACCCTTCCTTGGAAGCGCTTTTGTAGCCAAAAGAACACTGGGGCTCTGGGCTTCTCTAGCCACCTAATCTTCTGCTCATCCTCTCGCACACTCTAAAGAGAGCTCAGGTGTGAAATTGCAAACGTCGAGCAATTGCTCAGAGATGAAAAGTGCCAGCACTGAAAGCTGTTGCTAGCCAGCACCCTTCCTTGGAAGCGCTTTCACAGGCGCAGCAACACTGGGGCTTTGCGCTTCTCTAGCCACCAAACGTCACGGTCACTATCTCTCCGTCTCGTAGACACGAGCTGAGAAATTGCAAACGTCGAGCAATTGCTCAGAGATGAAAAGTGCCAGCACTGAAAGCTGTTGCTAGCCAGCACCCTTCCTTGGAAGCGCTTTCACAGGCACAGCAACACTGGGGCTTTGCGCTACTCTACCCACCAAACATCACGGTCCTTCTCTTTCAGTATCGTAGACAAGAGCTGAGAAATTGCAAACGTCGAGCAATTGCTCAGAGATGAAAAGTGCCAGCACTGAAAGCTGTTGCTAGCCAGCACCCTTCCTTGGAAGCGCTTTCACAGGCGCAGCAAGACTGGGGCTTTGCGCTTCTCTAGCCACCAAAAGTGACAGTCTTTCTGTCTCGTAGACACGAGCTGAGAAATTGCAAACGTCGAGCAATTGCTCAGAGATGAAAAGTGCCAGCGCTGAAAGCTCTTGCTAGCCAGTACCCTTCCTTGGAAGCGCTTTTGTAGCCCTAAGAACACTGGGGCTCTGGGCTTCTCTAGCCACCTAATCTTCTGCTCATCCTCTCGCGCACTCTAAAGAGAGCTCAGGTGAGAAATTGCAAACGTCGAGCAATTTCTCAGAGAAGAAAAGTGCCAGCACTGAAAGCTGTTGCTAGCCAGCACCCTTCCTTGGAAGCGCTTTCACAGGCGCAGCAACACTGGGGCTTTGCGCTTCTCTAGCCACCAAAAATCACGGTCACTCTCTTACCGTCTCGTAGACACGAGCTGAGAAATTGCAAACGTCGAGCAATTGCTCAGAGATGAAAAGTGCCAGCACTGAAAGCTGTTGCTAGCAAGTACCCTTCCTTGGAAGCGCTTTTGTAGCCCTAAGAACACTGGGGCTCTGGGCTTCTCTAGCCACCTAATCTTCTGCTCATCCTCTCGCGCAGTCTAAAGAGAGCTCAGGTGTGAAGTTGCAAATGTCCAGCAATTGCTCAGAGATGAAAAGTGCCAGCACTGAAAGCTCTGGCTAGCCAGCACCCTTCCTTGGAAGCGCTTTCACAGGTGCAGAAACACTGGGGCTTTGCGCTTCTCTACCCACCAAACATCACGGTCATTCTCTTTCCGTCTCGTAGACACGAGCCGAGAAATTGTAAACGTCGAGCAATTGCTCAGAGATGAAAAGTGCCAGCACTGAAAGCTGTTGCTAGCCAGCACCCTTCCTTGGAAGCGCTCTTGTAGCCCTAAGAACAGTGGGGCTCTGGGCTTCTCTAGCCACCTAATCTTCTGCTCATCCTCTCGCGCAGTCTAAAGAGAGCTCAGGTGAGAAATTGCAAACGTCGAGCAATTGCTCAGAGATGAAAAGTGCCAGCACTGAAAGCTGTTGCTAGCCAGCACCCTTCCTTGGAAGCGCTTTTGTAGGCCTAAGAACACTGGGGCTCTGGGGTTCTCTAGCCACCTAACCTTCTGCTCATCCTCTCGCGCAGTATAAAGAGAGCTCAGGGGAGTAATTGGAAACGTCCAGCAATTGCTCAGAGATGAAAAGTGCCAGCCCTGAAAGCTGTGGCTAGCCAGCACCCTTCCTTGGAAGCGCTTTCACAGGCGCAGCAACACTGGGGCTTTGCGCTTCTCTAGGCACCAAACGTCACGGTCACTATCTCTCTGTCTCGTAGATAAGAGCTGAGAAATTGCAAACGTCGAGCAATTGCTGAGAGATGAAAAGTGCCAGCACTGAAAGCTGTTGCTAGCCAGCACCCTTCCTTGGAAGCGCTCTTGTAGCCCTAAGAACAGTGGGGCTCTGGGCTTCTCTAGCCACCTAATCTTCTGCTCATCCTCTCGCGCAGTCTAAAGAGAGCTCAGGTGAGAAATTGCAAACGTCGAGCAATTGCTCAGAGATGAAAAGTGCCAGCACTGAAAGCTGTTGCTAGCCAGCACCCTTCCTTGGAAGCGCTTTTGTAGGCCTAAGAACACTGGGGCTCTGGGGTTCTCTAGCCACCTAACCTTCTGCTCATCCTCTCGCGCAGTATAAAGAGAGCTCAGGGGAGTAATTGGAAACGTCCAGCAATTTCTCAGAGATGAAAAGTGCCAGCACTGAAAGCTGTGGCTAGCCAGCAGCCTTCCTTGGAAGCGCTTTCACAGGCGCAGCAACACTGGGGCTTTGCGCTTCTCTAGGCACCAAACGTCACGGTCACTATCTCTCTGTCTCGTAGATAAGAGCTGAGAAATTGCAAACGTCGAGCAATTGCTGAGAGATGAAAAGTGCCAGCACTGAAAGCTGTTGCTAGCCAGCACCCTTCCTTGGAAGCGCTTTTGTAGCCAAAAGAACACTGGGGCTCTGGGCTTCTCTAGCCACCTAATCTTCTGCTCATCCTCTCGCGCACTCTAAAGAGAGCTCAGGTGTGAAATTGCAAATGTCCAGCAATTGCTCAGAGATGAAAAGTGCCAGCACTGAAAGCTGTTGCTAGCCAGCACCCTTCCTTGGAAGTGCTTTCACAGGCGCAGCAACACTGGGGCTTTGCGTTTCTCTAGCCACCAAACGTCACGGTCACTATCTCTCAGTCTCGTAGACACGAGCTGAGAAATTGCAAACGTCGAGCAATTGCTGAGAGATGAAAAGTGCCAGCATTGAAAGCTGTTGCTAGCCAGCACCCTTCCTTGGAAGTGCTTTTGTAGCCCTAAGAACTCCGGGGCTCTGGGCTTCTCTAGCCACCTAATTTACTGTTCATCCTCTCGCGCAGTCTAAAGAGAGCTCAGGTGAGAAATTGCAAACGTCCAGCAATTGCTCAGAGATGAAAAGTGCCAGCACTGAAAGCTCTTGCTAGCCAGCACCCTTCCTTGGAAGCGCTTTTGTAGCCCTAAGAACACTGGGGCTCTGGGCTTCTCTAGTAACCAAGTATCACGGTCATTCTCTTTCCGTCTCGTAGACACGAGCCGAGAAATTGCAAACGTCGAGCAACTGCTCAGAGAGGAAAAGTGCCAGCGCTGAAAGCTGTGGCTAGCCAGCACCCTTCCTTGGAAGCGCTTTCACAGGCGCAGCAACACTGGGGCTTTGTGCTACTCTACCCACCAAACGTCACGGTCACTATCTCTCCGTCTCGTAGACACGAGCTGAGAAATTGCAAACGTCGAGCAATTGCTCAGAGATGAAAAGTGCCAGCACTGAAAGCTGTTGCTAGCCAGCACCCTTCCTTGGAAGCGCTTTCACAGGCGCAGCAACACTGGGGCTTTGTGCTACTCTACCCACCAAACGTCACGGTCCTTCTCTTTCAGTATGGTACATAAGAGCTGAGAAATTGCAAACGTCGAGCAATTGCTCAGAGATGAAAAGTGCCAGCACTGAAAGCTGTTGCTAGCCAGCACCCTTCCTTGGAAGCGCTTTCACAGGCGCAGCAACACTGGCGCTTTGCGCTTCTCTAGCCACCAAACGTGACAGTCTTTCTATCTCGTAGACACGAGCTGAGAAATTGCAAACGTCGAGCAATTGCTGAGAGATGAAAAGTGCCAGCACTGAAAGCTGTTGCTAGCCAGCACCCTTCCTTGGAAGCGCTTTTGTAGGCCTAAGAACACTGGGGCTCTGGCCTTCTCTAGCCACCTAATCTTCTGCTCATGCTCTCGCGCAGTCTAAAGAGAGCTCAGGTGAGAAATTGCAAACGTCGAGCAATTGCTCAGAGATGAAAAGTGCCAGCACTGAAAGCTGTTGCTAGCCAGCACCCTTCCTTGGAAGCGCTTTTGTAGGCCTAAGAACAGTGGGGCTCTGGGCTTCTCTAGCCACCAAACATCACAGTCATTCTCTTTCAGTATCGTAGACATGAGCTGAGAAATTGCAAACGTCGAGCAATTGCTCAGAGATGAAAAGTGCCAGCACTGAAAGCTCTTGCTAGCCAGCACCCTTCCTTGGAAGCGCTTTTGTAGGCCTAAGCACACTGGGGCTCTGGGCTTCTCTACCCACCAAACATCACAGTCATTCTCTTTCAGTATCGTAGACATGAGCTGAGAAATTGCAAACGTCCACCAATTCCTCAGAGATGAAAAGTGCTTGCACTGAAAGCTGTTGCTAGCCAGCACCCTTCCTTGGAAGCGCTTTTGTAGGCCTAAGAACACTGGGGCTCTGGGCTTCTCTACCCACCAAATATCACATTCATTCTCTTTCCGTCTCGTAGACACGAGCTGAGAAATTGCAAACGTCGAGCAATTGCTCAGAGATGAAAAGTGCCAGCACTGAAAGCTGTTGCTAGCCAGCACCCTTCCTTGGAAGCGCTTTTGTAGGCCTAAGAACACTGGGGCTCTGGGCTTCTCTAGCCACCTACTCTTCTGCTCATCCTCTCGCGCAGTCTAAAGAGAGCTCAGGTGAGAAATTGCAAACGTCGAGCAATTCCTCAGAGATGAAAAGTGCCAGCACTGAAAGCTGTTGCTAGCCAGCAGCCTTCCTTGGAAGCGCTTTCACAGGCGCAGCAACACTGGGGCTTTGCGCTTCTCTACCCACCAAACGTCACGCTCATTCTCTTTCTGTCTTGTAGACAAGAGCTGGGAAATTGCAAACGTCGAACAATTGCTGAGAGATGAAAAGTGCCAGCACTGAAAGCTGTTGCTAGCCAGCACCCTTCCTTGGAAGCGCTTTTGTAGGCCTAAGAACACTGGGGCTCTGGGCTTCTCTACCCACCAAACATCACGGTCATTCTCTTTCCGTCTCGTAGACAAGATCTGAGAAATTGCAAACGTCGAGCAATTGCTCAGAGATGAAAAGTGCCAGCACTGAAAGCTCTTGCTAGCCAGCACCCTTCCTTGGAAGCGCTTTTGTAGCCCTAAGAACAGTGGGGCTCTGGGCTTCTCTAGCCACCTAATCTTCTGCTCATCCTCTCGCGCAGTCTAAAGAGAGCTCAGGTGAGAAATTGCAAACGTCGAGCAATTGCTCAGAGATGAAAAGTGCCAGCACTGAAAGCTCTTGCTAGCCAGCACCATTCCTTGGAAGCGCTTTTGTAGGCCTAAGAACACTGGGGCTTTGCGCTTCTCTAGTCACCTAACCTTCTGCTCATCCTCTCGCGCAGTCTAAAGAGAGCTGAGGTGAGAAATTGCAAACGTCGAGCAATTGTTCAGAGATGAAAAGTGCCAGCACTGAAAGCTCTTGCCAGCCAGCAGCCTTCCTTGGAAGCGCTTTCACAGGCACAGCAACACTGGGGCTTTGCGCTTCTCTACCCACCAAACATCACGGTCATTCTCTTTCAGTCTCGTAGACACGAGCTGAGAAATTGCAAACGTCGAGCAATTGCTCAGAGATGAAAAGTGCCAGCACTGAAAGCTGTTGCTAGCCAGCACCCTTCCTTGGAAGCGCTTTTGTAGCCCTAAGAACACTGGGGCTCTGGGCTTCTCTAGCCACCTAATCTTCTGCTCATCCTCTCGCGCAGTCTAAAGAGAGCTCAGGTGTGAAGTTGCAAATGTCCAGCAATTGCTCAGAGATGAAAAGTGCCAGCACTGAAAGCTGTTGCTAGCCAGCACCCTTCCTTGGAAGCGCTTTCACAGGTGCAGCAACACTGGGGCTTTGCGCTTCTCTACCCACCAAACATCACGGTCCTTCTCTTTCCGTCTCGTAGACACGAGCCGAGAAATTGTAAACGTCGAGCAATTGCTCAGAGATGAAAAGTGCCAGCACTGAAAGCTGTTGCTAGCCAGCACCCTTCCTTGGAAGCGCTCTTGTAGCCCTAAGAACAGTGGGGCTCTGGGCTTCTCTAGCCACCTAATCTTCTGCTCATCCTCTCGCGCAGTCTAAAGAGAGCTCAGGTGAGAAATTGCAAACGTCGAGCAATTGCTCAGAGATGAAAAGTGCCAGCACTGAAAGCTGTTGCTAGCCAGCACCCTTCCTTGGAAGCGCTTTTGTAGGCCTAAGAACACTGGGGCTCTGGGGTTCTCTAGCCACCTAACCTTCTGCTCATCCTCTCGCGCAGTATAAAGAGAGCTCAGGGGAGTAATTGGAAACGTCCAGCAATTGCTCAGAGATGAAAAGTGCCAGCACTGAAAGCTGTTGCTAGCCAGCACCCTTCCTTGGAAGCGCTTTTGTAGCCCTAAGAACAGTGGGGCTCTGGGCTTCTCTAGCCACCTAATCTTCTGCTCATCCTCTCGCGCACTCTAAAGAGAGCTCAGGTGTGAAATTGCAAATGTCCAGCAATTGCTCAGAGATGAAAAGTGCCAGCACTGAAAGCTGTTGCTAGCCAGCACCCTTCCTTGGAAGCGCTTTCACAGGCGCAGCAACACTGGGGCTTTGCGCTTCTCTACCCACCAAACGTCACGGTCACTATCTATCCGTCTCGTACATAAGAGCTGAGAAATTGCAAACGTCGAGCAATTGCTCAGAGATGAAAAGTGCCAGCACTGAAAGTTGTTGCTAGCCAGCACGCTTCCTTGGAAGCGCTTTCACAGGCGCAGCAACACTGGGGCTTTGCGCTACTCTACCCACCAAACATCACGGTCCTTCTCTTTCAGTATCGTAGACACGAGCTGAGAAATTGCAAACGTCGAGGAATTGCTCAGAGATGAAAAGTGCCAGCACTGAAAGCTGTTGCTAGCCAGCACCCTTCCTTGGAAGCGCTTTCACAGGCGCAGCAACACTGGGGCTTTGCGCTTCTCTACCCACCAAACGTCACGGTCACTATCTATCCGTCTCGTACATAAGAGCTGAGAAATTGCAAACGTCGAGCAATTGCTCAGAGATGAAAAGTGCCAGCACTGAAAGCTGTTGCTAGCCAGCACCCTTCCTTGGAAGCGCTTTCACAGGCGCAGCAACACTGGGGCTTTGTGCTACTCTACCCACCAAACATCGCGGTCCTTCTCTTTCAGTATCGTACACAAGAGCTGAGAAATTGCAAACGTCGAGCAATTGCTGAGAGATGAAAAGTGCCAGCACTGAAAGCTGTGGCTAGCCAGCACCCTTCCTTGGAAGCGCTTTCACAGGCGCAGCAACACTGGGGCTTTGCGCTTTTCTACCCACCAAACGTGACAGTCTTTCCGTCTCGTAGACACGAGCTGAGAAATTGCAAACGTCGAGCAATTGCTCAGAGATGAAAAGTGCCAGCACTGAAAGCTGTTGCTAGCCAGCACCCTTCCTTGGAAGCGCTTTTGTAGGCCTAAGAACACTGGGGCTCTGGCCTTCTCTAGCCACCTAATCTTCTGCTCATCCTCTCGCGCAGTCTAAAGAGAGCTCAGGTGAGAAATTGCAAACGTCGAGCAATTGCTCAGAGATGAAAAGTGCCAGCACTGAAAGCTCTTGCTAGCCAGCACCCTTCCTTGGAAGCGCTTTTGTAGCCAAAAGAACACTGGGGCTCTGGGCTTCTCTAGCCACCTAATCTTCTGCTCATCCTCTCGCACACTCTAAAGAGAGCTCAGGTGTGAAATTGCAAACGTCGAGCAATTGCTCAGAGATGAAAAGTGCCAGCACTGAAAGCTGTTGCTAGCCAGCACCCTTCCTTGGAAGCGCTTTCACAGGCGCAGCAACACTGGGGCTTTGCGCTTCTCTAGCCACCAAACGTCACGGTCACTATCTCTCCGTCTCGTAGACACGAGCTGAGAAATTGCAAACGTCGAGCAATTGCTGAGAGATGAAAAGTGCCAGCACTGAAAGCTGTTGCTAGCCAGCACCCTTCCTTGGAAGCGCTTTCACAGGCACAGCAACACTGGGGCTTTGCGCTACTCTACCCACCAAACATCACGGTCCTTCTCTTTCAGTATCGTAGACAAGAGCTGAGAAATTGCAAACGTCGAGCAATTGCTCAGAGATGAAAAGTGCCAGCACTGAAAGCTGTTGCTAGCCAGCACCCTTCCTTGGAAGCGCTTTCACAGGCGCAGCAAGACTGGGGCTTTGCGCTTCTCTAGCCACCAAAAGTGACAGTCTTTCTGTCTCGTAGACACGAGCTGAGAAATTGCAAACGTCGAGCAATTGCTCAGAGATGAAAAGTGCCAGCGCTGAAAGCTCTTGCTAGCCAGTACCCTTCCTTGGAAGCGCTTTTGTAGCCCTAAGAACACTGGGGCTCTGGGCTTCTCTAGCCACCTAATCTTCTGCTCATCCTCTCGCGCACTCTAAAGAGAGCTCAGGTGAGAAATTGCAAACGTCGAGCAATTTCTCAGAGAAGAAAAGTGCCAGCACTGAAAGCTGTTGCTAGCCAGCACCCTTCCTTGGAAGCGCTTTCACAGGCGCAGCAACACTGGGGCTTTGCGCTTCTCTAGCCACCAAAAATCACGGTCACTCTCTTACCGTCTCGTAGACACGAGCTGAGAAATTGCAAACGTCGAGCAATTGCTCAGAGATGAAAAGTGCCAGCACTGAAAGCTGTTGCTAGCAAGTACCCTTCCTTGGAAGCGCTTTTGTAGCCCTAAGAACACTGGGGCTCTGGGCTTCTCTAGCCACCTAATCTTCTGCTCATCCTCTCGCGCAGTCTAAAGAGAGCTCAGGTGTGAAGTTGCAAATGTCCAGCAATTGCTCAGAGATGAAAAGTGCCAGCACTGAAAGCTCTGGCTAGCCAGCACCCTTCCTTGGAAGCGCTTTCACAGGTGCAGAAACACTGGGGCTTTGCGCTTCTCTACCCACCAAACATCACGGTCATTCTCTTTCCGTCTCGTAGACACGAGCCGAGAAATTGTAAACGTCGAGCAATTGCTCAGAGATGAAAAGTGCCAGCACTGAAAGCTGTTGCTAGCCAGCACCCTTCCTTGGAAGCGCTCTTGTAGCCCTAAGAACAGTGGGGCTCTGGGCTTCTCTAGCCACCTAATCTTCTGCTCATCCTCTCGCGCAGTCTAAAGAGAGCTCAGGTGAGAAATTGCAAACGTCGAGCAATTGCTCAGAGATGAAAAGTGCCAGCACTGAAAGCTGTTGCTAGCCAGCACCCTTCCTTGGAAGCGCTTTTGTAGGCCTAAGAACACTGGGGCTCTGGGGTTCTCTAGCCACCTAACCTTCTGCTCATCCTCTCGCGCAGTATAAAGAGAGCTCAGGGGAGTAATTGGAAACGTCCAGCAATTGCTCAGAGATGAAAAGTGCCAGCCCTGAAAGCTGTGGCTAGCCAGCACCCTTCCTTGGAAGCGCTTTCACAGGCGCAGCAACACTGGGGCTTTGCGCTTCTCTAGGCACCAAACGTCACGGTCACTATCTCTCTGTCTCGTA
The DNA here is from genome assembly GCA_037962945.1 of Sarcoramphus papa. Taxonomy (NCBI): domain Eukaryota; kingdom Metazoa; phylum Chordata; class Aves; order Accipitriformes; family Cathartidae; genus Sarcoramphus; species Sarcoramphus papa. Next base: position 94,935,453 of record CM075586.1, on the reverse strand, counting down.
GATAAGAGCTGAGAAATTGCAAACGTCGAGCAATTGCTGAGAGATGAAAAGTGCCAGCACTGAAAGCTGTTGCTAGCCAGCACCCTTCCTTGGAAGCGCTCTTGTAGCCCTAAGAACAGTGGGGCTCTGGGCTTCTCTAGCCACCTAATCTTCTGCTCATCCTCTCGCGCAGTCTAAAGAGAGCTCAGGTGAGAAATTGCAAACGTCGAGCAATTGCTCAGAGATGAAAAGTGCCAGCACTGAAAGCTGTTGCTAGCCAGCACCCTTCCTTGGAAGCGCTTTTGTAGGCCTAAGAACACTGGGGCTCTGGGGTTCTCTAGCCACCTAACCTTCTGCTCATCCTCTCGCGCAGTATAAAGAGAGCTCAGGGGAGTAATTGGAAACGTCCAGCAATTTCTCAGAGATGAAAAGTGCCAGCACTGAAAGCTGTGGCTAGCCAGCAGCCTTCCTTGGAAGCGCTTTCACAGGCGCAGCAACACTGGGGCTTTGCGCTTCTCTAGGCACCAAACGTCACGGTCACTATCTCTCTGTCTCGTAGATAAGAGCTGAGAAATTGCAAACGTCGAGCAATTGCTGAGAGATGAAAAGTGCCAGCACTGAAAGCTGTTGCTAGCCAGCACCCTTCCTTGGAAGCGCTTTTGTAGCCAAAAGAACACTGGGGCTCTGGGCTTCTCTAGCCACCTAATCTTCTGCTCATCCTCTCGCGCACTCTAAAGAGAGCTCAGGTGTGAAATTGCAAATGTCCAGCAATTGCTCAGAGATGAAAAGTGCCAGCACTGAAAGCTGTTGCTAGCCAGCACCCTTCCTTGGAAGTGCTTTCACAGGCGCAGCAACACTGGGGCTTTGCGTTTCTCTAGCCACCAAACGTCACGGTCACTATCTCTCAGTCTCGTAGACACGAGCTGAGAAATTGCAAACGTCGAGCAATTGCTGAGAGATGAAAAGTGCCAGCATTGAAAGCTGTTGCTAGCCAGCACCCTTCCTTGGAAGTGCTTTTGTAGCCCTAAGAACTCCGGGGCTCTGGGCTTCTCTAGCCACCTAATTTTCTGTTCATCCTCTCGCGCAGTCTAAAGAGAGCTCAGGTGAGAAATTGCAAACGTCCAGCAATTGCTCAGAGATGAAAAGTGCCAGCACTGAAAGCTCTTGCTAGCCAGCACCCTTCCTTGGAAGCGCTTTTGTAGCCCTAAGAACACTGGGGCTCTGGGCTTCTCTAGTAACCAAGTATCACGGTCATTCTCTTTCCGTCTCGTAGACACGAGCCGAGAAATTGCAAACGTCGAGCAACTGCTCAGAGAGGAAAAGTGCCAGCGCTGAAAGCTGTGGCTAGCCAGCACCCTTCCTTGGAAGCGCTTTCACAGGCGCAGCAACACTGGGGCTTTGTGCTACTCTACCCACCAAACGTCACGGTCACTATCTCTCCGTCTCGTAGACACGAGCTGAGAAATTGCAAACGTCGAGCAATTGCTCAGAGATGAAAAGTGCCAGCACTGAAAGCTGTTGCTAGCCAGCACCCTTCCTTGGAAGCGCTTTCACAGGCGCAGCAACACTGGGGCTTTGTGCTACTCTACCCACCAAACGTCACGGTCCTTCTCTTTCAGTATGGTACATAAGAGCTGAGAAATTGCAAACGTCGAGCAATTGCTCAGAGATGAAAAGTGCCAGCACTGAAAGCTGTTGCTAGCCAGCACCCTTCCTTGGAAGCGCTTTCACAGGCGCAGCAACACTGGCGCTTTGCGCTTCTCTAGCCACCAAACGTGACAGTCTTTCTATCTCGTAGACACGAGCTGAGAAATTGCAAACGTCGAGCAATTGCTGAGAGATGAAAAGTGCCAGCACTGAAAGCTGTTGCTAGCCAGCACCCTTCCTTGGAAGCGCTTTTGTAGGCCTAAGAACACTGGGGCTCTGGCCTTCTCTAGCCACCTAATCTTCTGCTCATGCTCTCGCGCAGTCTAAAGAGAGCTCAGGTGAGAAATTGCAAACGTCGAGCAATTGCTCAGAGATGAAAAGTGCCAGCACTGAAAGCTGTTGCTAGCCAGCACCCTTCCTTGGAAGCGCTTTTGTAGGCCTAAGAACAGTGGGGCTCTGGGCTTCTCTAGCCACCAAACATCACAGTCATTCTCTTTCAGTATCGTAGACATGAGCTGAGAAATTGCAAACGTCGAGCAATTGCTCAGAGATGAAAAGTGCCAGCACTGAAAGCTCTTGCTAGCCAGCACCCTTCCTTGGAAGCGCTTTTGTAGGCCTAAGCACACTGGGGCTCTGGGCTTCTCTACCCACCAAACATCACAGTCATTCTCTTTCAGTATCGTAGACATGAGCTGAGAAATTGCAAACGTCCACCAATTCCTCAGAGATGAAAAGTGCTTGCACTGAAAGCTGTTGCTAGCCAGCACCCTTCCTTGGAAGCGCTTTTGTAGGCCTAAGAACACTGGGGCTCTGGGCTTCTCTACCCACCAAATATCACATTCATTCTCTTTCCGTCTCGTAGACACGAGCTGAGAAATTGCAAACGTCGAGCAATTGCTCAGAGATGAAAAGTGCCAGCACTGAAAGCTGTTGCTAGCCAGCACCCTTCCTTGGAAGCGCTTTTGTAGGCCTAAGAACACTGGGGCTCTGGGCTTCTCTAGCCACCTACTCTTCTGCTCATCCTCTCGCGCAGTCTAAAGAGAGCTCAGGTGAGAAATTGCAAACGTCGAGCAATTCCTCAGAGATGAAAAGTGCCAGCACTGAAAGCTGTTGCTAGCCAGCAGCCTTCCTTGGAAGCGCTTTCACAGGCGCAGCAACACTGGGGCTTTGCGCTTCTCTACCCACCAAACGTCACGCTCATTCTCTTTCTGTCTTGTAGACAAGAGCTGGGAAATTGCAAACGTCGAACAATTGCTGAGAGATGAAAAGTGCCAGCACTGAAAGCTGTTGCTAGCCAGCACCCTTCCTTGGAAGCGCTTTTGTAGGCCTAAGAACACTGGGGCTCTGGGCTTCTCTACCCACCAAACATCACGGTCATTCTCTTTCCGTCTCGTAGACAAGATCTGAGAAATTGCAAACGTCGAGCAATTGCTCAGAGATGAAAAGTGCCAGCACTGAAAGCTCTTGCTAGCCAGCACCCTTCCTTGGAAGCGCTTTTGTAGCCCTAAGAACAGTGGGGCTCTGGGCTTCTCTAGCCACCTAATCTTCTGCTCATCCTCTCGCGCAGTCTAAAGAGAGCTCAGGTGAGAAATTGCAAACGTCGAGCAATTGCTCAGAGATGAAAAGTGCCAGCACTGAAAGCTCTTGCTAGCCAGCACCCTTCCTTGGAAGCGCTTTTGTAGGCCTAAGAACACTGGGGCTTTGCGCTTCTCTAGTCACCTAACCTTCTGCTCATCCTCTCGCGCAGTCTAAAGAGAGCTCAGGTGAGAAATTGCAAACGTCGAGCAATTGTTCAGAGATGAAAAGTGCCAGCACTGAAAGCTCTTGCCAGCCAGCAGCCTTCCTTGGAAGCGCTTTCACAGGCACAGCAACACTGGGGCTTTGCGCTTCTCTACCCACCAAACATCACGGTCATTCTCTTTCAGTCTCGTAGACACGAGCTGAGAAATTGCAAACGTCGAGCAATTGCTCAGAGATGAAAAGTGCCAGCACTGAAAGCTGTTGCTAGCCAACACCCTTCCTTGGAAACGCTCTTGCAGCCCTAAGAACAGTGGGGCTCTGGGCTTCTCTAGCCACCTAATATTCTGCTCATCCTCTCGCGCAGTCTAAAGAGAGCTCAGGTGAGAAATTGCAAACGTCGAGCAATTGCTCAGAGATGAAAAGTGCCAGCACTGAAAGCTGTTGCTAGCCAGCACCCTTCCTTGGAAACGCTCTTGCAGCCCTAAGAACAGTGGGGCTCTGGGCTTCTCTAGCCACCTAATCTTCTGCTCATCCTCTCGCGCAGTCTAAAGAGAGCTCAGGTGAGAAATTGCAAACGTCGAGCAATTGCTCAGAGATGAAAAGTGCCAGCACTGAAAGCTCTTGCTAGCCAGCACCCTTCCTTGGAAGCGCTTTTGTAGGCCTAAGAACACTGGGGCTTTGCGCTTCTCTAGTCACCTAACCTTCTGCTCATCCTCTCGCGCAGTCTAAAGAGAGCTCAGGTGAGAAATTGCAAACGTCGAGCAATTGCTCAGAGATGAAAAGTGCCAGCACTGAAAGCTCTTGCCAGCCAGCAGCCTTCCTTGGAAGCGCTTTCACAGGTGCAGCAACACTGGAGCTTTGCGCTTCTCTACCCACCAAACATCACGGTCATTCTCTTTCAGTCTCGTAGACACGAGCTGAGAAATTGCAAACGTCGAGCAATTGCTCAGAGATGAAAAGTGCCAGCACTGAAAGCTGTTGCTAGCCAGCACCCTTCCTTGGAAACGCTCTTGCAGCCCTAAGAACAGTGGGGCTCTGGGCTTCTCTAGCCACCTACTCTTCTGCTCATCCTCTCGCGCAGTCTAAAGAGAGCTCAGGTGAGAAATTGCAAACGTCGAGCAATTGCTCAGAGAGGAAAAGTGCCAGCACTGAAAGCTGTTGCTAGCCAGCACCCTTCCTTGGAAGCGCTTTTGTAGGCCTAAGAACACTGGGGCTCTGGGCTTCTCTAGCCACCTACTCTTCTGCTCATCCTCTCGCGCAGTCTAAAGAGAGCTCAGGTGTGAAATTGCAAACGTCGAGCAATTGCTCAGAGATGAAAAGTGCCAGCACTGAAAGCTGTTGCTAGCCAGCACCCTTCCTTGGAAGCGCTTTCACAGGTGCAGCAACACTGGGGCTTTGCGCTTCTCTAGGCACCAAACGTCACGGTCACTATCTCTCCGTCTCGTAGATAAGAGCTGAGAAATTGCAAACGTCGAGCAATTCCTCAGAGATGAAAAGTGGCAGCACTGAAAGCTGTTGCTAGCCAGCACCCTTCCTTGGAAGCGCTTTCACAGGCACAGCAACACTGGGGCTTTGCGCTTCTCTAGCCACCAAACGTCACGGTCACTATCTCTCCATCTCGTAGATAAGAGCTGAGAAATTGCAAACGTCGAGCAATTGCTCAGAGATGAAAAGTGCCAGCACTGAAAGCTGTTGCTAGCCAGCACCCTTCCTTGGAAACGCTCTTGCAGCCCTAAGAACAGTGGGGCTCTGGGCTTCTCTAGCCACCTAATCTTCTGCTCATCCTCTCGCGCAGTCTAAAGAGAGCTCAGGTGAGAAATTGCAAACGTCGAGCAATTGCTCAGAGATGAAAAGTGCCAGCACTGAAAGCTCTTGCTAGCCAGCACCCTTCCTTGGAAGCGCTTTCACAGGCACAGCAACACTGGGGCTTTGCGCTTCTCTACCCAACAAACGTCACGGTCACTATCTCTCCGTCTCGTAGATAAGAGCTGAGAAATTGCAAACGTCGAGCAATTGCTCAGAGATGAAAAGTGGCAGCACTGAAAGCTGTTGCTAGCCAGCACCCTTCCTTGGAAGCGCTTTCACAGGCGCAGCAACACTGGGGCTTTGCGCTTCTCTACCCACCAAACGTCACGGTCATTCTCTTTCTGTCTCATAGACACGAGCTGAGAAATTGCAAACGTCGAGCAATTGCTCAGAGATGAAAAGTGCTTGCACTGAAAGCTGTTGCTAGCCAGCACCCTTCCTTGGAAGCGCTTTTGTAGGCCTAAGAACACTGGGGCTCTGGGCTTCTCTAGCCACCTAATATTCTGCTCATTCTCTCGCGCAGTCTAAAGAGAGCTCAGGTGAGAAATTGCAAACGTCGAGCAATTGCTCAGAGATGAAAAGTGCCAGCACTGAAAGCTGTTGCTAGCCAGCACCCTTCCTTGGAAGCGCTTTCACAGGTGCAGCAACACTGGAGCTTTGCGCTTCTCTACCCACCAAACATCACGGTCATTCTCTTTCCGTCTCGTAGACAAGATCTGAGAAATTGCAAACGTCGAGCAATTGCTCAGAGATGAAAAGTGCCAGCACTGAAAGCTGTTGCTAGCCAGCACCCTTCCTTGGAAGCGCTTTTGTAGCCCTAAGAACAGTGGGGCTCTGGCCTTCTCTAGCCACCTAATCTTCTGCTCATCCTCTCGCGCAGTCTAAAGAGAGCTCAGGTGAGAAATTGCAAACGTCGAGCAATTGCTCAGAGATGAAAAGTGCCAGCACTGAAAGCTCTTGCTAGCCAGCACCCTTCCTTGGAAGCGCTTTTGTAGGCCTAAGAACACTGGGGCTTCGCGCTTCTCTAGCCACCTAATCTTCTGCTCATCCTCTCGCGCAGTCTAAAGAGAGCTCAGGTGAGAAATTGCAAACGTCGAGCAATTGCTCAGAGATGAAAAGTGCCAGCACTGAAAGCTCTTGCCAGCCAGCAGCCTTCCTTGGAAGCGCTTTCACAGGCACAGCAACACTGGGGCTTTGCGCTTCTCTAGCCACCAAACATCACGGTCATTCTCTTTCAGTCTCGTAGACACGAGCTGAGAAATTGCAAACGTCGAGCAATTGCTCAGAGATGAAAAGTGCCAGCACTGAAAGCTGTTGCTAGCCAACACCCTTCCTTGGAAACGCTCTTGCAGCCCTAAGAACAGTGGGGCTCTGGGCTTCTCTAGCCACCTAATCTTCTGCTCATCCTCTCGCGCAGTCTAAAGAGAGCTCAGGTGAGAAATTGCAAACGTCGAGCAATTGCTCAGAGATGAAAAGTGCCAGCACTGAAAGCTCTTGCTAGCCAGCACCCTTCCTTGGAAACGCTCTTGCAGCCCTAAGAACACTGGGGCTCTGGGCTTCTCTAGCCACCTACTCTTCTGCTCATCCTCTCGCGCAGTCTAAAGAGAGCTCAGGTGAGAAATTGCAAACGTCGAGCAATTGCTCAGAGAGGAAAAGTGCCAGCACTGAAAGCTGTTGCTAGCCAGCACCCTTCCTTGGAAGCGCTTTTGTAGGCCTAAGAACACTGGGGCTCTGGGCTTCTCTAGCCACCTACTCTTCTGCTCATCCTCTCGTGCAGTCTAAAGAGAGCTCAGGTGTGAAATTGCAAACGTCGAGCAATTGCTCAGAGATGAAAAGTGCCAGCACTGAAAGCTGTTGCTAGCCAGCACCCTTCCTTGGAAGCGCTTTCACAGGCGCAGCAACACTGGGGCTTTGCGCTTCTCTAGGCACCAAACGTCACGGTCACTATCTCTCCGTCTCGTAGATAAGAGCTGAGAAATTGCAAACGTCGAGCAATTGCTCAGAGATGAAAAGTGGCAGCACTGAAAGCTCTTGCTAGCCAGCACGCTTCCTTGGAAGCGCTTTCACAGGCACAGCAACACTGGGGCTTTGCGCTACTCTACCCACCAAACATCACGGTCCTTCTCTTTCAGTATCGTACACAAGAGCTGAGAAATTGCAAACGTTGAGCAATTGCTCAGAGATGAAAAGTGCCAGCACTGAAAGCTCTTGCTAGCCAGCACCCTTCCTTGGAAGCGCTTTTGTAGCCAAAAGAACACTGGGGCTCTGGGCTTCTCTAGCCACCTAATCTTCTGCTCATCCTCTCGCGCAGTCTAAAGAGAGCTCAGGTGTGAAATTGCAAATGTCCAGCAATTGCTCAGAGATGAAAAGTGCCAGCACTGAAAGCTCTGGCTAGCCAGCACCCTTCCTTGGAAGCGCTTTCACAGACGCAGCAACACTGGGGCTTTGCGCTTCTCTACCCACCAAACGTCACGGTCACTATCTCTCCGTCTCGTAGGCACGAGCTGAGAAATTGCAAACGTCCACAAATTGCTCAGAGATGAAAAGTGCCAGCACTGAAAGCTGTTGCTAGCCAGCACCCTTCCTTGGAAGCGCTTTTGTAGCCCTAAGAACAGTGGGGCTCTGGGCTTCTCTAGCCACCTAATCTTCTGCTCATCCTCTCGCGCACTCTAAAGAGAGCTCAGGTGTGAAATTGCAAATGTCCAGCAATTGCTCAGAGATGAAAAGTGCCAGCACTGAAAGCTGTTGCTAGCCAGCACCCTTCCTTGGAAGCGCTTTCACAGGCGCAGCAACACTGGGGCTTTGCGCTTCTCTACCCAACAAACGTCACGGTCACTATCTATCCGTCTCGTACATAAGAGCTGAGAAATTGCAAACGTCGAGCAATTGCTCAGAGATGAAAAGTGCCAGCACTGAAAGCTCTTGCTAGCCAGCACCCTTCCTTGGAAGCGCTTTCACAGGCGCAGCAACACTGGGGCTTTGCGCTACTCTACCCACCAAACATCACGGTCCTTCTCTTTCAGTATCGTAGACACGAGCTGAGAAATTGCAAACGTCGAGGAATTGCTCAGAGATGAAAAGTGGCAGCACTGAAAGCTGTTGCTAGCCAGCACCCTTCCTTGGAAGCGCTTTCACAGGCGCAGCAAGACTGGGGCTTTGCGCTTCTCTACCCACCAAACGTCACGGTCACTATCTATCCGTCTCGTACATAAGAGCTGAGAAATTGCAAACGTCGAGCAATTGCTCAGAGATGAAAAGTGCCAGCACTGAAAGCTGTTGCTAGCCAGCACACTTCCTTGGAAGCGCTTTCACAGGCGCAGCAACACTGGGGCTTTGTGCTACTCTACCCACCAAACATCGCGGTCCTTCTCTTTCAGTATCGTAGACACGAGCTGAGAAATTGCAAACGTCGAGCAATTGCTCAGAGATGAAAAGTGCCAGCACTGAAAGCTCTTGCTAGCCAGCACCCTTCCTTGGAAGCGCTTTCACAGGCTCAGCAACACTGGGGCTTTGCGCTTTTCTACCCACCAAACGTGACAGTCTTTCCGTCTCGTAGACACGAGCTGAGAAATTGCAAACGTCGAGCAATTGCTCAGAGATGAAAAGTGCCAGCACTGAAAGCTGTTGCTAGCCAGCACCCTTCCTTGGAAGCGCTTTTGTAGGCCTAAGAACACTGGGGCTCTGGGCTTCTCTAGCCACCTACTCTTCTGCTCATCCTCTCGCGCAGTCTAAAGAGAGCTCAGGTGAGAAATTGCAAACGTCGAGCAATTGCTCAGAGATGAAAAGTGCCAGCACTGAAAGCTGTTGCTAGCCAGCACCCTTCCTTGGAAGCGCTTTTGTAGCCAAAAGAACACTGGGGCTCTGGGCTTCTCTAGCCACCTAATCTTCTGCTCATCCTCTCGCGCACTCTAAAGAGAGCTCAGGTGTGAAATTGCAAATGTCCAGCAATTGCTCAGAGATGAAAAGTGCCAGCACTGAAAGCTCTGGCTAGCCAGCACCCTTCCTTGGAAGCGCTTTCACAGGCGCAGCAACACTGGGGCTTTGCGCTTCTCTACCCACCAAACGTCACGGTCACTATCTCTCCGTCTCGTAGACACGAGCTGAGAAATTGCAAACGTCGAGCAATTGCTCAGAGATGAAAAGTGCTTGCACTGAAAGCTGTTGCTAGCCAGCACCCTTCCTTGGAAGCGCTTTTGTAGGCCTAAGAACACTGGGGCTCTGGGCTTCTCTAGCCACCTAATATTCTGCTCATTCTCTCGCGCAGTCTAAAGAGAGCTCAGGTGAGAAATTGCAAACGTCGAGCAATTGCTCAGAGATGAAAAGTGCCAGCACTGAAAGCTGTTGCTAGCCAGCACCCTTCCTTGGAAGCGCTTTCACAGGTGCAGCAACACTGGGGCTTTGCGCTTCTCTACCCACCAAACATCACGGTCATTCTCTTTCCGTCTCGTAGACAAGATCTGAGAAATTGCAAACGTCGAGCAATTGCTCAGAGATGAAAAGTGCCAGCACTGAAAGCTCTTGCTAGCCAGCACCCTTCCTTGGAAGCGCTTTTGTAGCCCTAAGAACAGTGGGGCTCTGGGCTTCTCTAGCCACCTAATCTTCTGCTCATCCTCTCGCGCAGTCTAAAGAGAGCTCAGGTGAGAAATTGCAAACGTCGAGCAATTGCTCAGAGATGAAAAGTGCCAGCACTGAAAGCTGTTGCTAGCCAGCACCCTTCCTTGGAAGCGCTTTTGTAGGCCTAAGAACACTGGGGCTTTGCGCTTCTCTAGCCACCTAATCTTCTGCTCATCCTCTCGCGCAGTCTAAAGAGAGCTCAGGTGAGAAATTGCAAACGTCGAGCAATTGCTCAGAGATGAAAAGTGCCAGCACTGAAAGCTCTTGCCAGCCAGCAGCCTTCCTTGGAAGCGCTTTCACAGGCACAGCAACACTGGGGCTTTGCGCTTCTCTAGCCACCAAACATCACGGTCATTCTCTTTCAGTCTCGTAGACACGAGCTGAGAAATTGCAAACGTCGAGCAATTGCTCAGAGATGAAAAGTGCCAGCACTGAAAGCTGTTGCTAGCCAACACCCTTCCTTGGAAACGCTCTTGCAGCCCTAAGAACAGTGGGGCTCTGGGCTTCTCTAGCCATCTAATATTCTGCTCATCCTCTCGCGCAGTCTAAAGAGAGCTCAGGTGAGAAATTGCAAACGTCGAGCAATTGCTCAGAGATGAAAAGTGCCAGCACTGAAAGCTCTTGCTAGCCAGCACCCTTCCTTGGAAACGCTCTTGCAGCCCTAAGAACAGTGGGGCTCTGGGCTTCTCTAGCCACCTACACTTCTGCTCATCCTCTCGCGCAGTCTAAAGAGAGCTCAGGTGAGAAATTGCAAACGTCGAGCAATTGCTCAGAGATGAAAAGTGCCAGCACTGAAAGCTGTTGCTAGCCAGCACCCTTCCTTGGAAGCGCTTTTGTAGGCCTAAGAACACTGGGGCTCTGGGCTTCTCTAGCCACCTACTCTTCTGCTCATCCTCTCGCGCAGTCTAAAGAGAGCTCAGGTGTGAAATTGCAAACGTCGAGCAATTGCTCAGAGATGAAAAGTGCCAGCACTGAAAGCTCTTGCTAGCCAGCACCCTTCCTTGGAAGCACTTTCACAGGTGCAGCAACACTGGGGCTTTGCGCTTCTCTAGGCACCAAACGTCACGGTCACTATCTCTCCGTCTCGTAGATAAGAGCTGAGAAATTGCAAACGTCGAGCAATTCCTCAGAGATGAAAAGTGGCAGCACTGAAAGCTCTTGCTAGCCAGCACCCTTCCTTGGAAGCGCTTTTTCAGGCGCAGCAACACTGGGGCTTTGCGCTACTCTACCCACCAAACATCACGGTCCTTCTCTTTCAGTATCGTAGACAAGAGCTGAGAAATTGCAAACGTTGAGCAATTGCTCAGAGATGAAAAGTGCCAGCACTGAAAGCTGTTGCTAGCCAGCACCCTTCCTTGGAAGCGCTTTTGTAGCCAAAAGAACACTGGGGCTCTGGGCTTCTCTAGCCACCTAATCTTCTGCTCATCCTCTCGCGCAGTCTAAAGAGAGCTCAGGTGAGAAATTGCAAATGTCCAGCAATTGCTCAGAGATGAAAAGTGCCAGCACTGAAAGCTCTGGCTAGCCAGCACCCTTCCTTGGAAGCGCTTTCACAGGCGCAGCAACACTGGGGCTTTGCGCTTCTCTACCCACCAAACGTCACGGTCACTATCTCTCCGTCTCGTAGACACGAGCTGAGAAATTGCAAACGTCGAGCAATTGCTCAGAGATGAAAAGTGCCAGCACTGAAAGCTGTTGCTAGCCAGCACCCTTCCTTGGAAGCGCTTTTGTAGCCCTAAGAACACTGGGGCTCTGGGCTTCTCTAGCCACCTAATCTTCTGCTCATCCTCTCGCGCAGTCTAAAGAGAGCTCAGGTGTGAAATTGCAAATGTCCAGCAATTGCTCAGAGATGAAAAGTGCCAGCACTGAAAGCTGTTGCTAGCCAGCACCCTTCCTTGGAAGCGCTTTCACAGGCGCAGCAACACTGGGGCTTTGCGCTTCTCTAGCCACCAAACGTCACGGTCACTATCTCTCCGTCTCGTACATAAGAGCTGAGAAATTGCAAACGTCGAGCAATTGCTCAGAGATGAAAAGTGCCAGCACTGAAAGCTGTTGCTAGCCAGCACCCTTCCTTGGAAGCGCTTTCACAGGCGCAGCAACACTGGGGCTTTGCGCTACTCTACCCACCAAACATCACGGTCCTTCTCTTTCAGTATCGTAGACACGAGCTGAGAAATTGCAAACGTCGAGGAATTGCTCAGAGATGAAAAGTGCCAGCACTGAAAGCTGTTGCTAGCCAGCACCCTTCCTTGGAAGCGCTTTCACAGGCGCAGCAACACTGGGGCTTTGCGCTTCTCTAGGCACCAAACGTCACGGTCACTATCTATCCGTCTCGTAGATAAGAGCTGAGAAATTGCAAACGTCGAGCAATTGCTCAGAGATGAAAAGTGCCAGCACTGAAAGCTGTTGCTAGCCAGCACCCTTCCTTGGAAGCGCTTTCACAGGCGCAGCAACACTGGGGCTTTGTGCTACTCTACCCACCAAACATCGCGGTCCTTCTCTTTCAGTATCGTAGACACGAGCTGAGAAATTGCAAACGTCGAGCAATTGCTCAGAGATGAAAAGTGCCAGCACTGAAAGCTGTTGCTAGCCAGCACCCTTCCTTGGAAGCGCTTTCACAGGCGCAGCAACACTGGGGCTTTGCGCTTTTCTACCCACCAAACGTGACAGTCTTTCCGTCTCGTAGACACGAGCTGAGAAATTGCAAACGTCGAGCAATTGCTCAGAGATGAAAAGTGCCAGCACTGAAAGCTCTTGCTAGCCAGCACCCTTCCTTGGAAGCGCTTTTGTAGGCCTAAGAACACTGGGGCTCTGGCCTTCTCTAGCCACCTACTCTTCTGCTCATCCTCTCGCGCAGTCTAAAGAGAGCTCAGGTGAGAAATTGCAAACGTCGAGCAATTGCTCAGAGATGAAAAGTGCCAGCACTGAAAGCTGTTGCTAGCCAGCACCCTTCCTTGGAAGCGCTTTTGTAGCCAAAAGAACACTGGGGCTCTGGGCTTCTCTAGCCACCTAATCTTCTGCTCATCCTCTCGCGCACTCTAAAGAGAGCTCATGTGTGAAATTGCAAATGTCCAGCAATTGCTCAGAGATGAAAAGTGCCAGCACTGAAAGCTCTGGCTAGCCAGCACCCTTCCTTGGAAGCGCTTTCACAGGCGCAGCAACACTGGGGCTTTGCGCTTCTCTACCCACCAAACGTCACGGTCACTATCTCTCCGTCTCGTAGACACGAGCTGAGAAATTGCAAACGTCGAGCAATTGCTCAGAGATGAAAAGTGCCAGCACTGAAAGCTCTTGCTAGCCAGCACCCTTCCTTGGAAGCGCTTTCACAGGTGCAGCAACACTGGGGCTTTGCGCTACTCTACCCACCAAACATCACGGTCCTTCTCTTTCAGTATCGTAGACAAGAGCTGAGAAATTGCAAACGTCGAGCAATTGCTCAGAGATGAAAAGTGCCAGCACTGAAAGCTGTTGCTAGCCAGCACCCTTCCTTGGAAGCGCTTTCACAGGCGCAGCAAGACTGGGGCTTTGCGCTTCTCTAGCCACCAAAAGTGACAGTCTTTCTGTCTCGTAGACACGAGCTGAGAAATTGCAAACGTCGAGCAATTGCTCAGAGATGAAAAGTGCCAGCGCTGAAAGCTCTTGCTAGCCAGCACCCTTCCTTGGAAGCGCTTTTGTAGGCCTAAGAACACTGGGGCTTTGCGCTTCTCTAGCCACCTAATCTTCTGCTCATCCTCTCGCGCAGTCTAAAGAGAGCTCAGGTGAGAAATTGCAAACGTCGAGCAATTGCTCAGAGAAGAAAAGTGCCAGCACTGAAAGCTGTTGCTAGCCAGCACCCTTCCTTGGAAGCGCTTTCACAGGCGCAGCAACACTGGGGCTTTGCGCTTCTCTAGCCACCAAAAATCACGGTCACTCTCTTACCGTCTCGTAGACACGAGCTGAGAAATTGCAAACGTCGAGCAATTGCTCAGAGATGAAAAGTGCCAGCACTGAAAGCTGTTGCTAGCAAGCACCCTTCCTTGGAAGCGCTTTTGTAGCCCTAAGAACACTGGGGCTCTGGGCTTCTCTAGCCACCTAATCTTCTGCTCATCCTCTCGCGCAGTCTAAAGAGAGCTCAGGTGAGAAATTGCAAATGTCCAGCAATTGCTCAGAGATGAAAAGTGCCAGCACTGAAAGCTGTTGCTAGCCAGCACCCTTCCTTGGAAGCGCTTTCACAGGCACAGCAACACTGGGGCTTTGCGCTTCTCTACCCACCAAACATCACGGTCATTCTCTTTCCGTCTCGTAGACACGAGCCGAGAAATTGTAAACGTCGAGCAATTGCTCAGAGATGAAAAGTGCCAGCACTGAAAGCTGTTGCTAGCCAGCACCCTTCCTTGGAAGCGCTCTTGTAGCCCTAAGAACAGTGGGGCTCTGGGCTTCTCTAGCCACCTAATCTTCTGCTCATCCTCTCGCGCAGTCTAAAGAGAGCTCAGGTGAGAAATTGCAAACGTCGAGCAATTGCTCAGAGATGAAAAGTGCTTGCACTGAAAGCTGTTGCTAGCCAGCACCCTTCCTTGGAAGCGCTTTTGTAGGCCTAAGAACACTGGGGCTCTGGCCTTCTCTAGCCACCTAACCTTCTGCTCATCCTCTCGCGCAGTATAAAGAGAGCTCAGGGGAGTAATTGGAAACGTCGAGCAATTGCTCAGAGATGAAAAGTGCCAGCACTGAAAGCTGTGGCTAGCCAGCACCCTTCCTTGGAAGCGCTTTCACAGGCGCAGCAACACTGGGGCTTTGCGCTTCTCTAGGCACCAAACGTCACGGTCACTATCTCTCTGTCTCGTAGATAAGAGCTGAGAAATTGCAAACGTCGAGCAATTGCTCAGAGATGAAAAGTGCCAGCACTGAAAGCTGTTGCTAGCCAGCACCCTTCCTTGGAAGCGCTTTTGTAGCCAAAAGAACACTGGGGCTCTGGGCTTCTCTAGCCACCTAATCTTCTGCTCATCCTCTCGCGCACTCTAAAGAGAGCTCAGGTGTGAAATTGCAAATGTCCAGCAATTGCTCAGAGATGAAAAGTGCCAGCACTGAAAGCTCTGGCTAGCCAGCACCCTTCCTTGGAAGCGCTTTCACAGGCGCAGCAACACTGGGGCTTTGCGTTTCTCTAGCCACCAAACGTCACGGTCACTATCTCTCAATCTCGTAGACACGAGCTGAGAAATTGCAAACGTCGAGCAATTGCTGAGAGATGAAAAGTGCCAGCATTGAAAGCTGTTGCTAGCCAGCACCCTTCCTTGGAAGTGCTTTTGTAGCCCTAAGAACTCCGGGGCTCTGGGCTTCTCTAGCCACCTAATTTTCTGTTCATCCTCTCGCGCAGTCTAAAGAGAGCTCAGGTGAGAAATTGCAAACGTCCAGCAATTGCTCAGAGATGAAAAGTGCCAGCACTGAAAGCTCTTGCTAGCCAGCACCCTTCCTTGGAAGCGCTTTTGTAGCCCTAAGAACACTGGGGCTCTGGGCTTCTCTAGTAACCAAGTATCACGGTCATTCTCTTTCCGTCTCGTAGACACGAGCCGAGAAATTGCAAACGTCGAGCAACTGCTCAGAGATGAAAAGTGCCAGCACTGAAAGCTCTTGCTAGCCAGCACCCTTCCTTGGAAGCGCTTTCACAGGCGCAGCAACACTGGGGCTTTGTGCTACTCTACCCACCAAACGTCACGGTCACTATCTCTCCGTCTCGTAGACACGAGCTGAGAAATTGCAAACGTCGAGCAATTGCTCAGAGATGAAAAGTGCCAGCACTGAAAGCTGTTGCTAGCCAGCACCCTTCCTTGGAAGCGCTTTCACAGGCGCAGCAACACTGGGGCTTTGTGCTACTCTACCCACCAAACGTCACGGTCCTTCTCTTTCAGTATGGTACATAAGAGCTGAGAAATTGCAAACGTCGAGCAATTGCTCAGAGATGAAAAGTGCCAGCACTGAAAGCTGTTGCTAGCCAGCACCCTTCCTTGGAAGCGCTTTCACAGGCGCAGCAACACTGGGGCTTTGCGCTTCTGTACCCACCAAACGTGACAGTCTTTCTATCTCGTAGACACGAGCTGAGAAATTGCAAACGTCGAGCAATTGCTCAGAGATGAAAAGTGCCAGCACTGAAAGCTGTTGCTAGCCAGCACCCTTCCTTGGAAGCGCTTTTGTAGGCCTAAGAACACTGGGGCTCTGGGCTTCTCTAGCCACCTAATCTTCTGCTCATGCTCTCGCGCAGTCTAAAGAGAGCTCAGGTGAGAAATTGCAAACGTCGAGCAATTGCTCAGAGATGAAAAGTGCCAGCACTGAAAGCTGTTGCTAGCCAGCACCCTTCCTTGGAAGCGCTTTTGTAGGCCTAAGAACAGTGGGGCTCTGGGCTTCTCTAGCCACCAAACATCACAGTCATTCTCTTTCAGTATCGTAGACATGAGCTGAGAAATTGCAAACGTCCACCAATTCCTCAGAGATGAAAAGTGCTTGCACTGAAAGCTGTTGCTAGCCAGCACCCTTCCTTGGAAGCGCTTTTGTAGGCCTAAGAACACTGGGGCTCTGGGCTTCTCTACCCACCAAATATCACATTCATTCTCTTTCCGTCTCGTAGACACGAGCTGAGAAATTGCAAACGTCGAGCAATTGCTCAGAGATGAAAAGTGCCAGCACTGAAAGCTCTTGCTAGCCAGCACCCTTCCTTGGAAGCGCTTTTGTAGGCCTAAGAACACTGGGGCTCTGGGCTTCTCTAGCCACCTACTCTTCTGCTCATCCTCTCGCGCAGTCTAAAGAGAGCTCAGGTGAGAAATTGCAAACATCCAGCAATTGCTCAGAGATGAAAAGTGCCAGCACTGAAAGCTGTTGCTAGCCAGCAGCCTTCCTTGGAAGCGCTTTCACAGGCGCAGCAACACTGGGGCTTTGCGCTTCTCTACCCACCAAACGTCACGCTCATTCTCTTTCTGTCTTGTAGACAAGAGCTGCGAAATTGCAAACGTCGAACAATTGCTGAGAGATGAAAAGTGCCAGCACTGAAAGCTGTTGCTAGCCAGCACCCTTCCTTGGAAGCGCTTTTGTAGCCCTAAGAACACTGGGGCTCTGGGCTTCTCTAGTAACTAAATATCACGGTCCTTCTCTTTCAGTATCGTGGACACGAGCCGAGAAATTGCAAACGTCGAGCAATTGCTCAGAGAGGAAAAGTGCCAGCACTGAAAGCTGTTGCTAGCCAGCACCCTTCCTTGGAAACGCTCTTGCAGCCCTAAGAACAGTGGGGCTCTGGGCTTCTCTAGCCACCTAATATTCTGCTCATCCTCTCGCGCAGTCTAAAGAGACCTCAGGTGAGAAATTGCAAACGTCGAGCAATTGCTCAGAGATGAAAAGTGCCAGCACTGAAAGCTGTTGCTAGCCAGCACCCTTCCTTGGAAGCGCTTTCACAGGCACAGCAACACTGGGGCTTTGCGCTTCTCTAGCCACCAAACATCACGGTCACTATCTATCCGTCTCGTAGATAAGAGCTGAGAAATTGCAAACGTCGAGCAATTGCTCAGAGATGAAAAGTGCCAGCACTGAAAGCTGTTGCTAGCCAGCAGCCTTCCTTGGAAGCGCTTTCACAGGCGCAGCAACACTGGGGCTTTGCGCTTCTCTACCCACCAAACGTCACGCTCATTCTCTTTCAGTCTCATAGACACGAGCTGAGAAATTGCAAACGTCGAGCAATTGCTCAGAGATGAAAAGTGCCAGCACTGAAAGCTGTTGCTAGCCAGCACCCTTCCTTGGAAGCGCTTTTGTAGGCCTAAGAACACTGGGGCTCTGGGCTTCTCTAGCCACCTAATATTCTGCTCATCCTCTCGCGCAGTCTAAAGAGAGCTCAGGTGAGAAATTGCAAACGTCGAGCAATTGCTCAGAGATGAAAAGTGCCAGCACTGAAAGCTGTTGCTAGCCAGCACCCTTCCTTGGAAGCGCTTTCACAGGTGCAGCAACACTGGAGCTTTGCGCTTCTCTACCCACCAAACATCACGGTCATTCTCTTTCCGTCTCGTAGACAAGATCTGAGAAATTGCAAACGTCGAGCAATTGCTCAGAGATGAAAAGTGCCAGCACTGAAAGCTCTTGCTAGCCAGCACCCTTCCTTGGAAGCGCTCTTGTAGCCCTAAGAACACTGGGGCTCTGGGCTTCTCTAGCCACCTAATCTTCTGCTCATCCTCTCGCGCACTCTAAAGAGAGCTCAGGTGAGAAATTGCAAACGTCGAGCAATTGCTCAGAGGTGAAAAGTGCCAGCACTGAAAGCTCTTGCTAGCCAGCACCCTTCCTTGGAAGCGCTTTTGTAGGCCTAAGAACACTGGGGCTTTGCGCTTCTCTAGTCACCTAACCTTCTGCTCATCCTCTCGCGCAGTCTAAAGAGAGCTCAGGTGAGAAATTGCAAACGTCGAGCAATTGCTCAGAGATGAAAAGTGCCAGCACTGAAAGCTCTTGCCAGCCAGCAGCCTTCCTTGGAAGCGCTTTCACAGGCACAGCAACACTGGGGCTTTGCGCTTCTCTAGCCACCAAACATCACGGTCATTCTCTTTCCGTCTCGTAGACACGAGCTGAGAAATTGCAAACGTCGAGCAATTGCTCAGAGATGAAAAGTGCCAGCACTGAAAGCTCTTGCCAGCCAGCACCCTTCCTTGGAAACGCTCTTGCAGCCCTAAGAACAGTGGGGCTCTGGGCTTCTCTAGCCACCTAATCTTCTGCTCATCCTCTCGCGCAGTCTAAAGAGAGCTCAGGTGAGAAATTGCAAACGTCGAGCAATTGCTCAGAGATGAAAAGTGCCAGCACTGAAAGCTGTTGCTAGCCAGCACCCTTCCTTGGAAACGCTCTTGCAGCCCTAAGAACAGTGGGGCTCTGGGCTTCTCTAGCCACCTACTCTTCTGCTCATCCTCTCGCGCAGTCTAAAGAGAGCTCAGGTGAGAAATTGCAAACGTCGAGCAATTGCTCAGAGAGGAAAAGTGCCAGCACTGAAAGCTGTTGCTAGCCAGCACCCTTCCTTGGAAGCGCTTTTGTAGGCCTAAGAACACTGGGGCTCTGGGCTTCTCTAGCCACCTACTCTTCTGCTCATCCTCTCGCGCAGTCTAAAGAGAGCTCAGGTGAGAAATTGCAAACGTCCAGCAATTGCTCAGAGATGAAAAGTGCCAGCACTGAAAGCTGTTGCTAGCCAGCACCCTTCCTTGGAAGCGCTTTTGTAGGCCTAAGAAGACTGGGGCTCTGGGCTTCTCTAGCCACCTAATCTTCTGCTCATTCTCTCGCGCAGTCTAAAGAGAGCTCAGGTGAGAAATTGCAAACGTCGAGCAATTGCTCAGAGATGAAAAGTGCCAGCACTGAAAGCTGTTGCTAGCCAGCACCCTTCCTTGGAAGCGCTTTCACAGGCGCAGCAACACTGGAGCTTTGCGCTTCTCTACCCACCAAAACATCACGGTCATTCTCTTTCCGTCTCGTAGACACGAGCTGTGAAATTGGAAAGGTCCAGCAATTGCTCAGAGATGAAAAGTGGCAGCACTGAAAGCTCTTGCTAGCCAGCACCCTTCCTTGGAAGCGCTCTTGTAGCCCTAAGAACAGTGGGGCTCTGGGCTTCTCTAGCCACCTAATCTTCTGCTCATCCTCTCGCGCAGTCTAAAGAGAGCTCAGGTGAGAAATTGCAAACGTCGAGCAATTGCTCAGAGATGAAAAGTGCCAGCACTGAAAGCTGTTGCTAGCCAGCACCCTTCCTTGGAAGCGCTTTTGTAGGCCTAAGAACACTGGGGCTTTGCGCTTCTCTAGCCACCTAACCTTCTGCTCATCCTCTCGCGCACTCTAAAGAGAGCTCAGGTGAGAAATTGCAAACGTCGAGCAATTGCTCAGAGATGAAAAGTGCCAGCACTGAAAGCTCTTGCCAGCCAGCACCCTTCCTTGGAAGCGCTTTTGTAGGCCTAAGAACACTGGGGCTTTGCGCTTCTCTAGTCACCTAACCTTCTGCTCATCCTCTCGCGCAGTCTAAAGAGAGCTCAGGTGAGAAATTGCAAACATCCAGCAATTGCTCAGAGATGAAAAGTGCCAGCACTGAAAGCTCTTGCCAGCCAGCAGCCTTCCTTGGAAGCGCTTTCACAGGCGCAGCAAGACTGGGGCTTTGCGCTTCTCTAGCCACCAAACATCACGGTCATTCTCTTTCAGTCTCGTAGACACGAGCTGAGAAATTGCAAACGTCGAGCAATTGCTCAGAGATGAAAAGTGCCAGCACTGAAAGCTCTTGCCAGCCAGCACCCTTCCTTGGAAACGCTCTTGCAGCCCTAAGAACAGTGGGGCTCTGGGCTTCTCTAGCCACCTAATCTTCTGCTCATCCTCTCGCGCAGTCTAAAGAGAGCTCAGGTGAGAAATTGCAAACGTCGAGCAATTGCTCAGAGATGAAAAGTGCCAGCACTGAAAGCTGTTGCTAGCCAGCACCCTTCCTTGGAAACGCTCTTGCAGCCCTAAGAACAGTGGGGCTCTGGGCTTCTCTAGCCACCTACTCTTCTGCTCATCCTCTCGCGCAGTCTAAAGAGAGCTCAGGTGAGAAATTGCAAACGTCGAGCAATTGCTCAGAGAGGAAAAGTGCCAGCACTGAAAGCTGTTGCTAGCCAGCACCCTTCCTTGGAAGCGCTTTTGTAGGCCTAAGAACACTGGGGCTCTGGGCTTCTCTAGCCACCTACTCTTCTGCTCATCCTCTCGCGCAGTCTAAAGAGAGCTCAGGTGTGAAATTGCAAACGTCGAGCAATTGCTCAGAGATGAAAAGTGCCAGCACTGAAAGCTGTTGCTAGCCAGCACCCTTCCTTGGAAGCGCTTTCACAGGCGCAGCAACACTGCGGCTTTGCGCTACTCTACCCACCAAACATCACGGTCCTTCTCTTTCAGTATCGTACACAAGAGCTGAGAAATTGCAAACGTTGAGCAATTGCTCAGAGATGAAAAGTGCCAGCGCTGAAAGCTGTTGCTAGCCAGCACCCTTCCTTGGAAGTGCTTTTGTAGGCCTAAGAACAGTGGGGCTCTGGGCTTCTCTAGCCACCTAATCTTCTGCTCATCCTCTCGCGCACTCTAAAGAGAGCTCAGGTGAGAAATTGCAAATGTCCACCAATTGCTCAGAGATGAAAAGTGCCAGCACTGAAAGCTCTGGCTAGCCAGCAACCTTCCTTGGAAGCGCTTTCACAGGCGCAGCAACACTGGGGCTTTGCGTTTCTCTAGCCACCAGACGTCACGGTCACTATCTCTCCGTCTCGTAGACACGAGCTGAGAAATTGCAAACGTCGAGCAATTGCTGAGAGATGAAAAGTGCCAGCATTGAAAGCTGTTGCTAGCCAGCACCCTTCCTTGGAAGTGCTTTTGTAGCCCTAAGAACTCCGTGGCTCTGGGCATTTCTAGCCACCTAATTTTCTGTTCATCCTCTCGCACAGTCTAAAGAGAGCTCAGGTGAGAAATTGCAAACGTCCAGCAATTGCTCAGAGATGAAAAGTGCCAGCACTGAAAGCTCTTGCTAGCCAGCACCCTTCCTTGGATGCGCTTTTGTAGCCCTAAGAACACTGGGGCTCTGGGCTTCTCTAGTAACTAAATATCACGGTCATTCTCTTTCTGTCTCGTGGACACGAGCCGAGAAATTGCAAACGTCGAGCAATTGCTCAGAGATGAAAAGTGCCAGCACTGAAAGCTGTTGCCAGCCAGCACCCTTCCTTGGAAGCGCTTTTGTAGCCCTAAGAACACTGGGGCTCTGGGCTTCTCTAGCCACCTAATCTTCTGCTCATCCTCTCGCGCAGTCTAAAGAGAGCTCAGGTGTGAAATTGCAAATGTCCAGCAATTGCTCAGAGATGAAAAGTGCCAGCACTGAAAGCTGTTGGTAGCCAGCACCCTTCCTTGGAAGCGCTTTCACAGGCGCAGCAACACTGGGGCTTTGCGCTTCTCTACCCACCAAACGTCACGGTCACTATCTATCCGTCTCGTACATAAGAGCTGAGAAATTGCAAACGTCGAGCAATTGCTCAGAGATGAAAAGTGCCAGCACTGAAAGCTGTTGCTAGCCAGCACCCTTCCTTGGAAGCGCTTTCACAGGCGCAGCAACACTGGGGCTTTGCGCTACTCTACCCACCAAACATCACGGTCCTTCTCTTTCAGTATCGTAGACAAGAGCTGAGAAATTGCAAACGTCGAGCAATTGCTCAGAGATGAAAAGTGCCAGCACTGAAAGCTGTTGCTAGCCAGCACCCTTCCTTGGAAGCGCTTTCACAGGCGCAGCAACACTGGGGCTTTGCGCTTTTCTACCCACCAAACGTGACAGTCTTTCCGTCTCGTAGACACGAGCTGAGAAATTGCAAATGTCCAGCAATTGCTCAGAGATGAAAAGTGCCAGCACTGAAAGCTGTTGCTAGCCAGCACCCTTCCTTGGAAGCGCTTTTGTAGCCCTAAGAACACTGGGGCTCTGGCCTTCTCTAGCCACCTACTCTTCTGCTCATCCTCTCGCGCAGTTTAAAGAGAGCTCAGGTGAGAAATTGCAAACGTCCAGCAATTGCTCAGAGATGAAAAGTGCCAGCACTGAAAGCTGTTGCTAGCCAGCACCCTTCCTTGGAAGCGCTTTTGTAGCCAAAAGAACACTGGGGCTCTGGGCTTCTCTAGCCACCTAATCTTCTGCTCATCCTCTCGCGCACTCTAAAGAGAGCTCAGGTGTGAAATTGCAAATGTCCAGCAATTGCTCAGAGATGAAAAGTGCCAGCACTGAAAGCTCTTGCTAGCCAGCACCCTTCCTTGGAAGCGCTTTCACAGGCGCAGCAACACTGGGGCTTTGCGCTTCTCTACCCACCAAACGTCACGGTCACTATCTCTCCGTCTCGTAGACACGAGCTGAGAAATTGCAAACGTCCACAAATTGCTCAGAGATGAAAAGTCTCAGCACTGAAAGCTGTTGCTAGCCAGCACCCTTCCTTGGAAGCGCTTTCACAGGTGCAGCAACACTGGGGCTTTGCGCTACTCTACCCACCAAACATCACGGTCCTTCTCTTTCAGTATCGTAGACAAGAGCTGAGAAATTGCAAACGTCGAGCAATTGCTCAGAGATGAAAAGTGCCAGCACTGAAAGCTGTTGCTAGCCAGCACCCTTCCTTGGAAGCGCTTTCACAGGCGCAGCAACAATGGGGCTTTGCGCTTCTCTACCCACCAAAACATCACGGTCATTCTCTTTCCGTCTCGTAGACACGAGCTGTGAAATTGGAAAGGTCCAGCAATTGCTCAGAGATGAAAAGTGGCAGCACTGAAAGCTCTTGCTAGCCAGCACCCTTCCTTGGAAGCGCTCTTGTAGCCCTAAGAACAGTGGGGCTCTGGGCTTCTCTAGCCACCTAATCTTCTGCTCATCCTCTCGCGCAGTCTAAAGAGAGCTCAGGTGAGAAATTGCAAACGTCGAGCAATTGCTCAGAGATGAAAAGTGCCAGCACTGAAAGCTGTTGCTAGCCAGCACCCTTCCTTGGAAGCGCTTTTGTAGCCCTAAGAACACTGGGGCTTTGCGCTTCTCTAGCCACCTAACCTTCTGCTCATCCTCTCGCGCAGTCTAAAGAGAGCTCAGGTGAGAAATTGCAAACGTCGAGCAATTGCTCAGAGATGAAAAGTGCCAGCACTGAAAGCTCTTGCCAGCCAGCACCCTTCCTTGGAAGCGCTTTCACAGGCACAGCAACACTGGGGCTTTGCGCTTCTCTAGCCACCAAACATCACGGTCACTCTCTTTCCATCTCGTAGACACGAGCTGAGAAATTGCAAACGTCGAGCAATTGCTCAGAGATGAAAAGTGCCAGCACTGAAAGCTGTTGCTAGCCAACACCCTTCCTTGGAAACGCTCTTGCAGCCCTAAGAACAGTGGGGCTCTGGGCTTCTCTAGCCACCTAATCTTCTGCTCATCCTCTCGCGCAGTCTAAAGAGAGCTCAGGTGAGAAATTGCAAACGTCGAGCAATTGCTCAGAGATGAAAAGTGCCAGCACTGTAAGCTCTTGCTAGCCAGCACCCTTCCTTGGAAGCGCTTTCACAGGCGCAGCAACACTGGGGCTTTGCGCTTCTCTAGGCACCAAACGTCACGGTCACTATCTCTCTGTCTCGTAGATAAGAGCTGAGAAATTGCAAACGTCGAGCAATTGCTGAGAGATGAAAAGTGCCAGCACTGAAAGCTCTTGCTAGCCAGCACCCTTCCTTGGAAGCGCTTTTGTAGCCCTAAGAACACTGGGGCTCTGGGCTTCTCTAGTAACCAAGTATCACGGTCATTCTCTTTCCGTCTCGTAGACACGAGCCGAGAAATTGCAAACGTCGAGCAACTGCTCAGAGATGAAAAGTGCCAGCGCTGAAAGCTGTTGCTAGCCAGCACCCTTCCTTGGAAGCGCTTTCACAGGCGCAGCAACACTGGGGCTTTGTGCTACTCTACCCACCAAACGTCACGGTCACTATCTCTCCGTCTCGTAGACACGAGCTGAGAAATTGCAAACGTCGAGCAATTGCTCAGAGATGAAAAGTGCCAGCACTGAAAGCTGTTGCTAGCCAGCACCCTTCCTTGGAAGCGCTTTCACAGGCGCAGCAACACTGGGGCTTTGTGCTACTCTACCCACCAAACGTCACGGTCCTTCTCTTTCAGTATGGTACATAAGAGCTGAGAAATTGCAAACGTCGAGCAATTGCTCAGAGATGAAAAGTGCCAGCACTGAAAGCTGTTGCTAGCCACCACCCTTCCTTGGAAGTGCTTTTGTAGGCCTAAGAACAGTGGGGCTCTGGGCTTCTCTAGCCACCTAATCTTCTGCTCATCCTCTCGCGCAGTCTAAAGAGGTCTCAGGTGAGAAATTGCAAATGTCCACCAATTGCTCAGAGATGAAAAGTGCCAGCACTGAAAGCTCTGGCTAGCCAGCAACCTTCCTTGGAAGCGCTTTCACAGGCGCAGCAACACTGGGGCTTTGCGTTTCTCTAGCCACCAGACGTCACGGTCACTATCTCTCCGTCTCGTAGACACGAGCTGAGAAATTGCAAACGTCGAGCAATTGCTGAGAGATGAAAAGTGCCAGCATTGAAAGCTGTTGCTAGCCAGCACCCTTCCTTGGAAGTGCTTTTGTAGCCCTAAGAACTCCGGGGCTCTGGGCATTTCTAGCCACCTAATTTTCTGTTCATCCTCTCGCACAGTCTAAAGAGAGCTCAGGTGAGAAATTGCAAACGTCCAGCAATTGCTCAGAGATGAAAAGTGCCAGCACTGAAAGCTCTTGCTAGCCAGCACCCTTCCTTGGATGCGCTTTTGTAGCCCTAAGAACACTGGGGCTCTGGGCTTCTCTAGTAACTAAATATCACGGTCATTCTCTTTCCGTCTCGTAGACACGAGCCGAGAAATTGCAAACGTCGAGCAATTGCTCAGAGATGAAAAGTGCCAGCACTGAAAGCTGTTGCCAGCCAGCACCCTTCCTTGGAAGCGCTTTTGTAGCCCTAAGAACACTGGGGCTCTGGGCTTCTCTAGCCACCTAATCTTCTGCTCATCCTCTCGCGCAGTCTAAAGAGAGCTCAGGTGTGAAATTGCAAATGTCCAGCAATTGCTCAGAGATGAAAAGTGCCAGCACTGAAAGCTGTTGGTAGCCAGCACCCTTCCTTGGAAGCGCTTTCACAGGCGCAGCAACACTGGGGCTTTGCGCTTCTCTACCCACCAAACGTCACGGTCACTATCTATCCGTCTCGTACATAAGAGCTGAGAAATTGCAAACGTCGAGCAATTGCTCAGAGATGAAAAGTGCCAGCACTGAAAGCTGTTGCTAGCCAGCACCCTTCCTTGGAAGCGCTTTCACAGGCGCAGCAACACTGGGGCTTTGCGCTACTCTACCCACCAAACATCACGGTCCTTCTCTTTCAGTATCGTAGACAAGAGCTGAGAAATTGCAAACGTCGAGCAATTGCTCAGAGATGAAAAGTGCCAGCACTGAAAGCTCTTGCTAGCCAGCACCCTTCCTTGGAAGCGCTTTCACAGGCGCAGCAACACTGGGGCTTTGCGCTTTTCTACCCACCAAACGTGACAGTCTTTCCGTCTCGTAGACACGAGCTGAGAAATTGCAAATGTCCAGCAATTGCTCAGAGATGAAAAGTGCCAGCACTGAAAGCTGTTGCTAGCCAGCACCCTTCCTTGGAAGCGCTTTTGTAGCCCTAAGAACACTGGGGCTCTGGCCTTCTCTAGCCACCTACTCTTCTGCTCATCCTCTCGCGCAGTTTAAAGAGAGCTCAGGTGAGAAATTGCAAACGTCGAGCAATTGCTCAGAGATGAAAAGTGCCAGCACTGAAAGCTGTTGCTAGCCAGCACCCTTCCTTGGAAGCGCTTTTGTAGCCAAAAGAACACTGGGGCTCTGGGCTTCTCTAGCCACCTAATCTTCTGCTCATCCTCTCGCGCAGTCTAAAGAGAGCTCAGGTGTGAAATTGCAAATGTCCAGCAATTGCTCAGAGATGAAAAGTGCCAGCACTGAAAGCTCTTGCTAGCCAGCACCCTTCCTTGGAAGCGCTTTCACAGGCGCAGCAACACTGGGGCTTTGCGCTTCTCTACCCACCAAACGTCACGGTCACTATCTCTCCGTCTCGTAGACACGAGCTGAGAAATTGCAAACGTCCACAAATTGCTCAGAGATGAAAAGTCTCAGCACTGAAAGCTGTTGCTAGCCAGCACCCTTCCTTGGAAGCGCTTTCACAGGTGCAGCAACACTGGGGCTTTGCGCTACTCTACCCACCAAACATCACGGTCCTTCTCTTTCAGTATCGTAGACAAGAGCTGAGAAATTGCAAACGTCGAGCAATTGTTCAGAGATGAAAAGTGCCAGCACTGAAAGCTGTTGCTAGCCAGCACCCTTCCTTGGAAGCGCTTTCACAGGCGCAGCAACAATGGGGCTTTGCGCTTCTCTACCCACCAAAACATCACGGTCATTCTCTTTCCGTCTCGTAGACACGAGCTGTGAAATTGGAAAGGTCCAGCAATTGCTCAGAGATGAAAAGTGGCAGCACTGAAAGCTCTTGCTAGCCAGCACCCTTCCTTGGAAGCGCTCTTGTAGCCCTAAGAACAGTGGGGCTCTGGGCTTCTCTAGCCACCTAATCTTCTGCTCATCCTCTCGCGCAGTCTAAAGAGAGCTCAGGTGAGAAATTGCAAACGTCGAGCAATTGCTCAGAGATGAAAAGTGCCAGCACTGAAAGCTGTTGCTAGCCAGCACCCTTCCTTGGAAGCGCTTTTGTAGCCCTAAGAACACTGGGGCTTTGCGCTTCTCTAGCCACCTAACCTTCTGCTCATCCTCTCGCGCAGTCTAAAGAGAGCTCAGGTGAGAAATTGCAAACGTCGAGCAATTGCTCAGAGATGAAAAGTGCCAGCACTGAAAGCTGTTGCTAGCCAGCACCCTTCCTTGGAAGCGCTTTTGTAGCCCTAAGAACACTGGGGCTTTGCGCTTCTCTAGCCACCTAACCTTCTGCTCATCCTCTCGCGCAGTCTAAAGAGAGCTCAGGTGAGAAATTGCAAACGTCGAGCAATTGCTCAGAGATGAAAAGTGCCAGCACTGAAAGCTCTTGCCAGCCAGCACCCTTCCTTGGAAGCGCTTTCACAGGCACAGCAACACTGGGGCTTTGCGCTTCTCTAGCCACCAAACATCACGGTCACTCTCTTTCCATCTCGTAGACACGAGCTGAGAAATTGCAAACGTCGAGCAATTGCTCAGAGATGAAAAGTGCCAGCACTGAAAGCTGTTGCTAGCCAACACCCTTCCTTGGAAACGCTCTTGCAGCCCTAAGAACAGTGGGGCTCTGGGCTTCTCTAGCCACCTAATCTTCTGCTCATCCTCTCGCGCAGTCTAAAGAGAGCTCAGGTGAGAAATTGCAAACGTCGAGCAATTGCTCAGAGATGAAAAGTGCCAGCACTGTAAGCTCTTCCTAGCCAGCACCCTTCCTTGGAAGCGCTTTCACAGGCGCAGCAACACTGGGGCTTTGCGCTTCTCTAGGCACCAAACGTCACGGTCACTATCTCTCTGTCTCGTAGATAAGAGCTGAGAAATTGCAAACGTCGAGCAATTGCTGAGAGATGAAAAGTGCCAGCACTGAAAGCTCTTGCTAGCCAGCACCCTTCCTTGGAAGCGCTTTTGTAGCCCTAAGAACACTGGGGCTCTGGGCTTCTCTAGTAACCAAGTATCACGGTCATTCTCTTTCCGTCTCGTAGACACGAGCCGAGAAATTGCAAACGTCGAGCAACTGCTCAGAGATGAAAAGTGCCAGCGCTGAAAGCTGTTGCTAGCCAGCACCCTTCCTTGGAAGCGCTTTCACAGGCGCAGCAACACTGGGGCTTTGTGCTACTCTACCCACCAAACGTCACGGTCACTATCTCTCCGTCTCGTAGACACGAGCTGAGAAATTGCAAACGTCGAGCAATTGCTCAGAGATGAAAAGTGCCAGCACTGAAAGCTGTTGCTAGCCAGCACCCTTCCTTGGAAGCGCTTTCACAGGCGCAGCAACACTGGGGCTTTGTGCTACTCTACCCACCAAACGTCACGGTCCTTCTCTTTCAGTATGGTACATAAGAGCTGAGAAATTGCAAACGTCGAGCAATTGCTCAGAGATGAAAAGTGCCAGCACTGAAAGCTGTTGCTAGCCACCACCCTTCCTTGGAAGTGCTTTTGTAGGCCTAAGAACAGTGGGGCTCTGGGCTTCTCTAGCCACCTAATCTTCTGCTCATCCTCTCGCGCAGTCTAAAGAGATCTCAGGTGAGAAATTGCAAATGTCCACCAATTGCTCAGAGATGAAAAGTGCCAGCACTGAAAGCTCTGGCTAGCCAGCAACCTTCCTTGGAAGCGCTTTCACAGGCGCAGCAACACTGGGGCTTTGCGTTCCTCTAGCCACCAGACGTCACGGTCACTATCTCTCCGTCTCGTAGACACGAGCTGAGAAATTGCAAACGTCGAGCAATTGCTGAGAGATGAAAAGTGCCAGCATTGAAAGCTGTTGCTAGCCAGCACCCTTCCTTGGAAGTGCTTTTGTAGCCCTAAGAACTCCGGGGCTCTGGGCATTTCTAGCCACCTAATTTTCTGTTCATCCTCTCGCACAGTCTAAAGAGAGCTCAGGTGAGAAATTGCAAACGTCCAGCAATTGCTCAGAGATGAAAAGTGCCAGCACTGAAAGCTCTTGCTAGCCAGCACCCTTCCTTGGATGCGCTTTTGTAGCCCTAAGAACACTGGGGCTCTGGGCTTCTCTAGTAACTAAATATCACGGTCATTCTCTTTCCGTCTCGTAGACACGAGCCGAGAAATTGCAAACGTCGAGCAATTGCTCAGAGATGAAAAGTGCCAGCACTGAAAGCTGTTGCCAGCCAGCACCCTTCCTTGGAAGCGCTTTTGTAGCCCTAAGAACACTGGGGCTCTGGGCTTCTCTAGCCACCTAATCTTCTGCTCATCCTCTCGCGCACTCTAAAGAGAGCTCAGGTGAGAAATTGCAAATGTCCAGCAATTGCTCAGAGATGAAAAGTGCCAGCACTGAAAGCTGTTGGTAGCCAGCACCCTTCCTTGGAAGCGCTTTCACAGGCGCAGCAACACTGGGGCTTTCCGCTTCTCTACCCACCAAACGTCACGGTCACTATCTATCCGTCTCGTACATAAGAGCTGAGAAATTGCAAACGTCGAGCAATTGCTCAGAGATGAAAAGTGCCAGCACTGAAAGCTGTTGCTAGCCAGCACCCTTCCTTGGAAGCGCTTTCACAGGCGCAGCAACACTGGGGCTTTGCGCTTCTCTAGCCACCAAACATCACGGTCCTTCTCTTTCAGTATCGTAGACAAGAGCTGAGAAATTGCAAACGTCGAGCAATTGCTCAGAGATGAAAAGTGCCAGCACTGAAAGCTGTTGCTAGCCAGCACCCTTCCTTGGAAGCGCTTTCACAGGCGCAGCAACACTGGGGCTTTGCGCTTTTCTACCCACCAAACGTGACAGTCTTTCCGTCTCGTAGACACGAGCTGAGAAATTGCAAATGTCCAGCAATTACTCAGAGATGAAAAGTGCCAGCACTGAAAGCTGTTGCTAGCCAGCACCCTTCCTTGGAAGCGCTTTTGTAGCCCTAAGAACAGTGGGGCTCTGGGCTTCTCTAGCCACCTACTCTTCTGCTCATCCTCTCGCGCAGTCTAAAGAGAGCTCAGGTGAGAAATTGCAAACGTCAAGCAATTGCTCAGAGATGAAAAGTGCCAGCACTGAAAGCTGTTGCTAGCCAGCACCCTTCCTTGGAAGCGCTTTTGTAGCCCTAAGAACACTGGGGCTCTGGGCTTCTCTAGCCACCTAATCTTCTGCTCATCCTCTCGCGCACTCTAAAGAGAGCTCAGGTGTGAAATTGCAAATGTCCAGCAATTGCTCAGAGATGAAAAGTGCCAGCACTGAAAGCTCTTGCTAGCCAGCACCCTTCCTTGGAAGCGCTTTCACAGGCGCAGCAACACTGGGGCTTTGCGCTTCTCTACCCACCAAACGTCACGGTCACTATCTCTCCGTCTCGTAGACACGAGCTGAGAAATTGCAAACGTCCACAAATTGCTCAGAGATGAAAAGTCTCAGCACTGAAAGCTGTTGCTAGCCAGCACCCTTCCTTGGAAGCGCTTTCACAGGTGCAGCAACACTGGGGCTTTGCGCTACTCTACCCACCAAACATCACGGTCCTTCTCTTTCAGTATCGTAGACAAGAGCTGAGAAATTGCAAACGTCGAGCAATTGCTCAGAGATGAAAAGTGCCAGCACTGAAAGCTGTTGCTAGCCAGCACCCTTCCTTGGAAGCGCTTTCACAGGCGCAGCAACACTGGGGCTTTGCGCTTCTCTAGCCACCAAACATCACGGTCACTCTCTTTCCATCTCGTAGACACGAGCTGAGAAATTGCAAACGTCGAGCAATTGCTCAGAGATGAAAAGTGCTTGCACTGAAAGCTGTTGCTAGCCAGTACCCTTCCTTGGAAGCGCTTTTGTAGGCCTAAGAAGACTGGGGCTCTGGGCTTCTCTAGCCACCTAATCTTCTGCTCATTCTCTCGCGCAGTCTAAAGAGAGCTCAGGTGAGAAATTGCAAACGTCGAGCAATTGCTCAGAGATGAAAAGTGCCAGCACTGAAAGCTGTTGCTAGCCAGCACCCTTCCTTGGAAGCGCTTTCACAGGCGCAGCAACACTGGAGCTTTGCGCTTCTCTACCCACCAAAACATCACGGTCATTCTCTTTCCGTCTCGTAGACACGAGCTGTGAAATTGGAAAGGTCCAGCAATTGCTCAGAGATGAAAAGTGCCAGCACTGAAAGCTGTTGCTAGCCAGCACCCTTCCTTGGAAGCGCTCTTGTAGCCCTAAGAACAGTGGGGCTCTGGGCTTCTCTAGCCACCTAATCTTCTGCTCATCCTCTCGCGCAGTCTAAAGAGAGCTCAGGTGAGAAATTGCAAACGTCGAGCAATTGCTCAGAGATGAAAAGTGCCAGCACTGAAAGCTGTTGCTAGCCAGCACCCTTCCTTGGAAGCGCTTTTGTAGGCCTAAGAACACTGGGGCTTTGCGCTTCTCTAGCCACCTAACCTTCTGCTCATCCTCTCGCGCAGTCTAAAGAGAGCTCAGGGGAGAAATTGCAAACGTCGAGCAATTGCTCAGAGATGAAAAGTGCCAGCACTGAAAGCTCTTGCCAGCCAGCACCCTTCCTTGGAAGCGCTTTCACAGGCACAGCAACACTGGGGCTTTGCGCTTCTCTACCCACCAAACATCACGGTCACTCTCTTTCCATCTCGTAGACACGAGCTGAGAAATTGCAAACGTCGAGCAATTGCTCAGAGATGAAAAGTGCCAGCACTGAAAGCTGTTGCTAGCCAACACCCTTCCTTGGAAACGCTCTTGCAGCCCTAAGAACAGTGGGGCTCTGGGCTTCTCTAGCCACCTAATATTCTGCTCATCCTCTCGCGCACTCTAAAGAGAGCTCAGGTGAGAAATTGCAAACGTCGAGCAATTGCTCAGAGAGGAAAAGTGCCAGCACTGTAAGCTCTTCCTAGCCAGCACCCTTCCTTGGAAGCGCTTTTGTAGGCCTAAGAACACTGGGGCTCTGGGCTTCTCTAGCCACCTACTCTTCTGCTCATCCTCTCGCGCAGTCTAAAGAGAGCTCAGGTGTGAAGATGTAAATGTCCAGCAATTGCTCAGAGATGAAAAGTGCCAGCACTGAAAGCTGTTGGTAGCCAG
This sequence comes from Sarcoramphus papa, assembly GCA_037962945.1. Lineage (NCBI taxonomy): Eukaryota > Metazoa > Chordata > Aves > Accipitriformes > Cathartidae > Sarcoramphus > Sarcoramphus papa. The sequence continues at coordinate 94,903,485 of CM075586.1, read as the reverse complement.
CACCCTTCCTTGGAAGCGCTTTCACAGGCGCAGCAACACTGGGGCTTTGCGCTTCTCTAGGCACCAAACGTCACGGTCACTATCTCTCTGTCTCGTAGATAAGAGCTGAGAAATTGCAAACGTCGAGCAATTGCTCAGAGATGAAAAGTGCCAGCACTGAAAGCTCTTGCTAGCCAGCACCCTTCCTTGGAAGCGCTTTTGTAGCCCTAAGAACACTGGGGCTCTGGGCTTCTCTAGCCACCTAATCTTCTGCTCATGCTCTCGCGCAGTCTAAAGAGAGCTCAGGTGAGAAATTGCAAACGTCGAGCAATTGCTCAGAGATGAAAAGTGCCAGCACTGAAAGCTGTTGCTAGCCAGCACCCTTCCTTGGAAGCGCTTTTGTAGCCCTAAGAACACTGGGGCTCTGGGCTTCTCTAGTAACCAAGTATCACGGTCATTCTCTTTCCGTCTCGTAGACACGAGCCGAGAAATTGCAAACGTCGAGCAACTGCTCAGAGATGAAAAGTGCCAGCGCTGAAAGCTGTTGCTAGCCAGCACCCTTCCTTGGAAGCGCTTTCACAGGCGCAGCAACACTGGGGCTTTGTGCTACTCTACCCACCAAACGTCACGGTCACTATCTCTCCGTCTCGTAGACACGAGCTGAGAAATTGCAAACGTCGAGCAATTGCTCAGAGATGAAAAGTGCCAGCACTGAAAGCTGTTGCTAGCCAGCACCCTTCCTTGGAAGCGCTTTCACAGGCGCAGCAACACTGGGGCTTTGTGCTACTCTACCCACCAAACGTCACGGTCCTTCTCTTTCAGTATGGTACATAAGAGCTGAGAAATTGCAAACGTCGAGCAATTGCTCAGAGATGAAAAGTGCCAGCACTGAAAGCTGTTGCTAGCCAGCACCCTTCCTTGGAAGCGCTTTCACAGGCGCAGCAACACTGGGGCTTTGCGCTTCTCTACCCACCAAACGTGACAGTCTTTCTATCTCGTAGACACGAGCTGAGAAATTGCAAACGTCGAGCAATTGCTCAGAGATGAAAAGTGCCAGCACTGAAAGCTCTTGCTAGCCAGCACCCTTCCTTGGAAGCGCTTTTGTAGGCCTAAGAACACTGGGGCTCTGGCCTTCTCTAGCCACCTAATCTTCTGCTCATCCTCTCGCGCAGTCTAAAGAGAGCTCAGGTGAGAAATTGCAAACGTCGAGCAATTGCTCAGAGATGAAAAGTGCCAGCACTGAAAGCTGTTGCCAGCCAGCACCCTTCCTTGGAAGCGCTTTTGTAGGCCTAAGAACAGTGGGGCTCTGGGCTTCTCTAGCCACCAAACATCACAGTCATTCTCTTTCAGTATCGTAGACATGAGCTGAGAAATTGCAAACGTCGAGCAATTGCTCAGAGATGAAAAGTGCCAGCACTGAAAGCTCTTGCTAGCCAGCACCCTTCCTTGGAAGCGCTTTTGTAGGCCTAAGAACAGTGGGGCTCTGGGCTTCTCTAGCCACCAAACATCACAGTCATTCTCTTTCAGTATCGTAGACATGAGCTGAGAAATTGCAAACGTCCACCAATTCCTCAGAGATGAAAAGTGCTTGCACTGAAAGCTGTTGCTAGCCAGCACCCTTCCTTGGAAGCGCTTTTGTAGGCCTAAGAACACTGGGGCTCTGGGCTTCTCTACCCACCAAATATCACATTCATTCTCTTTCCGTCTCGTAGACACGAGCTGAGAAATTGCAAACGTCGAGCAATTGCTCAGAGATGAAAAGTGCCAGCACTGAAAGCTGTTGCTAGCCAGCACCCTTCCTTGGAAGCGCTTTTGTAGCCCTAAGAACACTGGGGCTCTGGGCTTCTCTAGCCACCTACTCTTCTGCTCATCCTCTCGCGCAGTCTAAAGAGAGCTCAGGTGAGAAATTGCAAACGTCGAGCAATTGCTCAGAGATGAAAAGTGCCAGCACTGAAAGCTGTTGCTAGCCAGCAGCCTTCCTTGGAAGCGCTTTCACAGGCGCAGCAACACTGGGGCTTTGCGCTTCTCTACCCACCAAACGTCACGCTCATTCTCTTTCTGTCTTGTAGACACGAGCCGAGAAATTGCAAACGTCGAACAATTGCTGAGAGATGAAAAGTGCCAGCACTGAAAGCTCTTGCTAGCCAGCACCCTTCCTTGGAAGCGCTTTTGTAGCCCTAAGAACACTGGGGCTCTGAGCTTCTCTAGTAACTAAATATCACGGTCCTTCTCTTTCAGTATCGTGGACACGAGCCGAGAAATTGCAAACGTCGAGCAATTGCTCAGAGAGGAAAAGTGCCAGCACTGAAAGCTGTTGCTAGCCAGCACCCTTCCTTGGAAGCGCTTTTGTAGGCCTAAGAACACTGGGGCTCTGGGCTTCTCTAGCCACCTACTCTTCTGCTCATCCTCTCGCGCAGTCTAAAGAGAGCTCAGGTGTGAAATTGCAAATGTCCACCAATTGCTCAGAGATGAAAAGTGCCAGCACTGAAAGCTCTGGCTAGCCAGCACCCTTCCTTGGAAGCGCTTTCACAGGCACAGCAACACTGGGGCTTTGCGCTTCTCTAGCCACCAAACGTCACGGTCACTATCTCTCCGTCTCGTAGACACGAGCTGAGAAATTGCAAACGTCGAGCAATTGCTCAGAGATGAAAAGTGCCAGCACTGAAAGCTGTTGCTAGCCAGCACCCTTCCTTGGAAACGCTCTTGCAGCCCTAAGAACAGTGGGGCTCTGGGCTTCTCTAGCCACCTAATCTTCTGCTCATCCTCTCGCGCAGTCTAAAGAGAGCTCAGGTGAGAAATTGCAAACGTCGAGCAATTGCTCAGAGATGAAAAGTGCCAGCACTGAAAGCTGTTGCTAGCCAGCACCCTTCCTTGGAAGCGCTTTCACAGGCACAGCAACACTGGGGCTTTGCGCTTCTCTAGCCACCAAACGTCACGGTCACTATCTCTCCGTCTCGTAGATAAGAGCTGAGAAATTGCAAACATCCAGCAATTGCTCAGAGATGAAAAGTGCCAGCACTGAAAGCTGTTGCTAGCCAGCACCCTTCCTTGGAAGCACTTTCACAGGCGCAGCAACACTGGGGCTTTGCGCTTCTCTAGCCACCAAACGTCACGGTCATTCTCTTTCTGTCTCATAGACACGAGCTGAGAAATTGCAAACGTCGAGCAATTGCTCAGAGATGAAAAGTGCTTGCACTGAAAGCTGTTGCTAGCCAGCACCCTTCCTTGGAAGCGCTTTTGTAGGCCGAAGAACACTGGGGCTCTGGGCTTCTCTAGCCACCTAATATTCTGCTCATTCTCTCGCGCAGTCTAAAGAGAGCTCAGGTGAGAAATTGCAAACGTCGAGCAATTGCTCAGAGATGAAAAGTGCCAGCACTGAAAGCTGTTGCTAGCCAGCACCCTTCCTTGGAAGCGCTTTCACAGGTGCAGCAACACTGGGGCTTTGCGCTTCTCTACCCACCAAACATCACGGTCATTCTCTTTCCGTCTCGTAGACAAGATCTGAGAAATTGGAAAGGTCCAGCAATTGCTCAGAGATGAAAAGTGCCAGCACTGAAAGCTCTTGCTAGCCAGCACCCTTCCTTGGAAGCGCTCTTGTAGCCCTAAGAACAGTGGGGCTCTGGGCTTCTCTAGCCACCTAATCTTCTGCTCATCCTCTCGCGCAGTCTAAAGAGAGCTCAGGTGAGAAATTGCAAACGTCGAGCAATTGCTCAGAGATGAAAAGTGCCAGCACTGAAAGCTCTTGCTAGCCAGCACCCTTCCTTGGAAGCGCTTTTGTAGCCCTAAGAACACTGGGGCTTTGCGCTTCTCTAGCCACCTAACCTTCTGCTCATCCTCTCGCGCAGTCTAAAGAGAGCTCAGGTGAGAAATTGCAAACGTCCAGCAATTGCTCAGAGATGAAAAGTGCCAGCACTGAAAGCTCTTGCCAGCCAGCAGCCTTCCTTGGAAGCGCTTTCACAGGCACAGCAACACTGGGGCTTTGCGCTTCTCTAGCCACCAAACATCACGGTCATTCTCTTTCAGTCTCGTACACACGAGCTGAGAAATTGCAAACGTCGAGCAATTGCTCAGAGATGAAAAGTGCCAGCACTGAAAGCTGTTGCTAGCCAACACCCTTCCTTGGAAACGCTCTTGCAGCCCTAAGAACAGTGGGGCTCTGGGCTTCTCTAGCCACCTAATATTCTGCTCATCCTCTCGCGCACTCTAAAGAGAGCTCAGGTGAGAAATTGCAAACGTCGAGCAATTGCTCAGAGATGAAAAGTGCCAGCACTGAAAGCTGTTGCTAGCCAGCACCCTTCCTTGGAAGCGCTTTTGTAGGCCTAAGAACAGTGGGGCTCTGGCCTTCTCTAGCCACCTACTCTTCTGCTCATCCTCTCGCGCAGTCTAAAGAGAGCTCAGGTGTGAAATTGCAAACGTCCACCAATTGCTCAGAGATGAAAAGTGCCAGCACTGAAAGCTCTTGCTAGCCAGCACCCTTCCTTGGAAGCGCTTTCACAGGCGCAGCAACACTGGGGCTTTGCGCTTCTCTAGGCACCAAACGTCACGGTCATTCTCTTTCAGTCTCGTAGACACGAGCTGAGAAATTGCAAACGTCGAGCAATTGCTCAGAGATGAAAAGTGCCAGCACTGAAAGCTGTTGCTAGCCAGCACCCTTCCTTGGAAGCGCTTTTGTAGCCAAAAGAACACTGGGGCTCTGGGCTTCTCTAGCCACCTAATCTTCTGCTCATCCTCTCGCGCAGTCTAAAGAGAGCTCAGGTGAGAAATTGCAAACGTCGAGCAATTGCTCAGAGATGAAAAGTGCCAGCACTGAAAGCTGTTGCTAGCCAGCACCCTTCCTTGGAAACGCTCTTGCAGCCCTAAGAACACTGGGGCTTTGCGCTTCTCTAGCCACCTAATCTTCTGCTCATCCTCTCGCGCAGTCTAAAGAGATCTCAGGTGAGAAATTGCAAACGTCGAGCAATTGCTCAGAGATGAAAAGTGCCAGCACTGAAAGCTGTTGCTAGCCAGCACCCTTCCTTGGAAGCGCTTTCACAGGCGCAGCAACACTGGGGCTTTGCGCTACTCTACCCACCAAACATCACGGTCCTTCTCTTTCAGTATCGTAGACAAGAGCTGAGAAATTGCAAACGTCGAGCAATTGCTCAGAGATGAAAAGTGCCAGCACTGAAAGCTGTTGCTAGCCAGCACCCTTCCTTGGAAGCGCTTTCACAGGCGCAGCAACACTGGGGCTTTGCGCTTTTCTACCCACCAAACGTGACAGTCTTTCCGTCTCGTAGACACGAGCTGAGAAATTGCAAATGTCCAGCAATTGCTCAGAGATGAAAAGTGCCAGCACTGAAAGCTGTTGCTAGCCAGCACCCTTCCTTGGAAGCGCTTTTGTAGCCCTAAGAACAGTGGGGCTCTGGGCTTCTCTAGCCACCTACTCTTCTGCTCATCCTCTCGCGCAGTCTAAAGAGAGCTCAGGTGAGAAATTGCAAATGTCCAGCAATTGCTGAGAGATGAAAAGTGCCAGCACTGAAAGCTGTTGCTAGCCAGCACCCTTCCTTGGAAGCGCTTTTGTAGCCCTAAGAACACTGGGGCTCTGGGCTTCTCCAGCCACCTAATCTTCTGCTCATCCTCTCGCGCACTCTAAAGAGAGCTCAGGTGTGAAATTGCAAATGTCCAGCAATTGCTCAGAGATGAAAAGTGCCAGCACTGAAAGCTGTTGCTAGCCAGCACCCTTCCTTGGAAGCGCTTTCACAGGCGCAGCAACACTGGGGCTTTGCGCTTCTCTACCCACCAAACGTCACGGTCACTATCTCTCCGTCTCGTAGACACGAGCTGAGAAATTGCAAACGTCCACAAATTGCTCAGAGATGAAAAGTCTCAGCACTGAAAGCTGTTGCTAGCCAGCACCCTTCCTTGGAAGCGCTTTCACAGGTGCAGCAACACTGGGGCTTTGCGCTACTCTACCCACCAAACATCACGGTCCTTCTCTTTCAGTATCGTAGACAAGAGCTGAGAAATTGCAAACGTCGAGCAATTGCTCAGAGATGAAAAGTGCCAGCACTGAAAGCTGTTGCTAGCCAGCACCCTTCCTTGGAAGCGCTTTCACAGGCGCAGCAACAGTGGGGCTTTGCGCTTCTCTAGCCACCAAACGTGACAGTCTTTCTGTCTCGTAGACACGAGCTGAGAAATTGCAAACGTCGAGCAATTGCTCAGAGATGAAAAGTGCCAGCACTGAAAGCTGTTGCTAGCCAGTACCCTTCCTTGGAAGCGCTTTTGTAGGCCTAAGAAGACTGGGGCTCTGGGCTTCTCTAGCCACCTAATCTTCTGCTCATTCTCTCGCGCAGTCTAAAGAGAGCTCAGGTGAGAAATTGCAAACGTCGAGCAATTGCTCAGAGATGAAAAGTGCCAGCACTGAAAGCTGTTGCTAGCCAGCACCCTTCCTTGGAAGCGCTTTCACAGGCGCAGCAACACTGGAGCTTTGCGCTTCTCTACCCACCAAAACATCACGGTCATTCTCTTTCCGTCTCGTAGACACGAGCTGTGAAATTGGAAAGGTCCAGCAATTGCTCAGAGATGAAAAGTGCCAGCACTGAAAGCTCTTGCCAGCCAGCACCCTTCCTTGGAAGCGCTTTCACAGGCACAGCAACACTGGGGCTTTGCGCTTCTCTAGCCACCAAACATCACGGTCCTTCTCTTTCCATCTCGTAGACACGAGCTGAGAAATTGCAAACGTCGAGCAATTGCTCAGAGATGAAAAGTGCCAGCACTGAAAGCTGTTGCTAGCCAGCACCCTTCCTTGGAAACGCTCTTGCAGCCCTAAGAACAGTGGGGCTCTGGGCTTCTCTAGCCACCTAATATTCTGCTCATCCTCTCGCGCACTCTAAAGAGAGCTCAGGTGAGAAATTGCAAACGTCGAGCAATTGCTCAGAGAGGAAAAGTGCCAGCACTGAAAGCTCTTGCTAGCCAGCACCCTTCCTTGGAAGCGCTTTTGTAGGCCTAAGAACAGTGGGGCTCTGGCCTTCTCTAGCCACCTACTCTTCTGCTCATCCTCTCGCGCAGTCTAAAGAGAGCTCAGGTGTGAAGATGTAAATGTCCAGCAATTGCTCAGAGATGAAAAGTGCCAGCACTGAAAGCTCTTGCTAGCCAGCACCCTTCCTTGGAAGCGCTTTCACAGGCGCAGCAACACTGGGGCTTTGCGCTTCTCTAGGCACCAAACGTCACGGTCACTATCTCTCTGTCTCGTAGATAAGAGCTGAGAAATTGCAAACGTCGAGCAATTCCTCAGAGATGAAAAGTGCCAGCACTGAAAGCTGTTGCTAGCCAGCACCCTTCCTTGGAAACGCTCTTGCAGCCCTAAGAACAGTGGGGCTCTGGGCTTCTCTAGCCACCTACTCTTCTGCTCATCCTCTCGCGCAGTCTAAAGAGAGCTCAGGTGAGAAATTGCAAACGTCGAGCAATTGCTCAGAGAGGAAAAGTGCCAGCACTGAAAGCTCTTGCTAGCCAGCACCCTTCCTTGGAAGCGCTTTTGTAGGCCTAAGAACACTGGGGCTCTGGGCTTCTCTAGCCACCTACTCTTCTGCTCATCCTCTCGCGCAGTCTAAAGAGAGCTCAGGTGTGAAATTGCAAACGTCCAGCAATTGCTCAGAGATGAAAAGTGCCAGCACTGAAAGCTGTTGCTAGCCAGCACCCTTCCTTGGAAGCGCTTTCACAGGCGCAGCAACACTGGGGCTTTGCGCTTCTCTAGGCACCAAACGTCACGGTCACTATCTCTCCGTCTCGTAGATAAGAGCTGAGAAATTGCAAACGTCGAGCAATTCCTCAGAGATGAAAAGTGGCAGCACTGAAAGCTCTTGCTAGCCAGCACCCTTCCTTGGAAGCGCTTTCACAGGCGCAGCAACACTGGGGCTTTGCGCTACTCTACCCACCAAACATCACGGTCCTTCTCTTTCAGTATCGTACACAAGAGCTGAGAAATTGCAAATGTCCAGCAATTGCTCAGAGATGAAAAGTGCCAGCACTGAAAGCTGTTGCTAGCCAGCACCCTTCCTTGGAAGCGCTTTCACAGGCGCAGCAACACTGGGGCTTTGCGTTTCTCTAGCCACCAAACGTCACGGTCACTATCTCTCCGTCTCGTAGACACGAGCTGAGAAATTGCAAACGTCGAGCAATTGCTGAGAGATGAAAAGTGCCAGCATTGAAAGCTGTTGCTAGGCAGCACCCTTCCTTGGAAGTGCTTTTGTAGCCCTAAGAACTCCGGGGCTCTGGGCATTTCTAGCCACCTAATTTTCTGTTCATCCTCTCGCACAGTCTAAAGAGAGCTCAGGTGAGAAATTGCAAACGTCCAGCAATTGCTCAGAGATGAAAAGTGCCAGCACTGAAAGCTCTTGCTAGCCAGCACCCTTCCTTGGATGCGCTTTTGTAGCCCTAAGAACACTGGGGCTCTGGGATTCTCTAGTAACTAAATATCACGGTCATTCTCTTTCCGTCTCATAGACACGAGCCGAGAAATTGCAAACGTCGAGCAATTGCTCAGAGATGAAAAGTGCCAGCACTGAAAGCTGTTGCCAGCCAGCACCCTTCCTTGGAAGCGCTTTTGTAGCCCTAAGAACAGTGGGGCTCTGGGCTTCTCTAGCCACCTAATCTTCTGCTCATCCTCTCGCGCAGTCTAAAGAGAGCTCAGGTGTGAAATTGCAAATGTCCAGCAATTGCTCAGAGATGAAAAGTGCCAGCACTGAAAGCTGTTGCTAGCCAGCACCCTTCCTTGGAAGCGCTTTCACAGGCGCAGCAACACTGGGGCTTTGCGCTTCTCTACCCACCAAACGTCACGGTCACTATCTATCCGTCTCGTACATAAGAGCTGAGAAATTGCAAACGTCGAGCAATTGCTCAGAGATGAAAAGTGCCAGCACTGAAAGCTGTTGCTAGCCAGCACCCTTCCTTGGAAGCGCTTTCACAGGCGCAGCAACACTGGGGCTTTGCGCTACTCTACCCACCAAACATCACGGTCCTTCTCTTTCAGTATCGTAGACAAGAGCTGAGAAATTGCAAACGTCAAGCAATTGCTCAGAGATGAAAAGTGCCAGCACTGAAAGCTCTTGCTAGCCAGCACCCTTCCTTGGAAACGCTCTTGCAGCCCTAAGAACACTGGGGCTCTGGGCTTCTCTAGCCACCTACTCTTCTGCTCATCCTCTCGCGCAGTCTAAAGAGAGCTCAGGTGAGAAATTGCAAACGTCCAGCAATTGCTCAGAGATGAAAAGTGCCAGCACTGAAAGCTGTTGCTAGCCAGCACCCTTCCTTGGAAGCGCTTTTGTAGCCCTAAGAACACTGGGGCTCTGGGCTTCTCTAGCCACCTACTCTTCTGCTCATCCTCTCGCGCAGTCTAAAGAGAGCTCAGGTGTGAAATTGCAAATGTCCAGCAATTGCTCAGAGATGAAAAGTGCCAGCACTGAAAGGTGTTGCTAGCCAGCACCCTTCCTTGGAAGCGCTTTCACAGGCGCAGCAACACTGGGGCTTTGCGCTTCTCTACCCACCAAACGTCACGGTCACTATCTCTCCGTCTCGTAGACACGAGCTGAGAAATTGCAAACGTCCACAAATTGCTCAGAGATGAAAAGTGCCAGCACTGAAAGCTGTTGCTAGCCAGCACCCTTCCTTGGAAGCGCTTTCACAGGTGCAGCAACACTGGGGCTTTGCGCTACTCTACCCACCAAACATCACGGTCCTTCTCTTTCAGTATCGTAGACAAGAGCTGAGAAATTGCAAACGTCGAGCAATTGCTCAGAGATGAAAAGTGCCAGCACTGAAAGCTGTGGCTAGCCAGCACCCTTCCTTGGAAGCGCTTTCACAGGCGCAGCAAGACTGGGGCTTTGCGCTTCTCTAGCCACCAAACGTGACAGTCTTTCTGTCTCGTAGACACGAGCTGAGAAATTGCAAACGTCGAGCAATTGCTGAGAGATGAAAAGTGCCAGCGCTGAAAGCTGTTGCTAGCCAGTACCCTTCCTTGGAAGCGCTTTTGTAGGCCTAAGAACACTGGGGCTTTGCGCTACTCTAGCCACCTAATCTTCTGCTCATCCTCTCGCGCAGTCTAAAGAGAGCTCAGGTGAGAAATTGCAAACGTCGAGCAATTGCTCAGAGATGAAAAGTGCCAGCACTGAAAGCTGTTGCTAGCCAGCACCCTTCCTTGGAAGCGCTTTCACAGGCGCAGCAACACTGGGGCTTTGCGCTTCTCTAGCCACCAAACATCACGGTCATTCTCTTTCCGTCTCGTAGACACGAGCCGAGAAATTGTAAACGTCGAGCAATTGCTCAGAGATGAAAAGTGCCAGCACTGAAAGCTGTTGCTAGCCAGCACCCTTCCTTGGAAGCGCTCTTGTAGCCCTAAGAACAGTGGGGCTCTGGGCTTCTCTAGCCACCTAATCTTCTGCTCATCCTCTCACGCAGTCTAAAGAGAGCTCAGGTGAGAAATTGCAAATGTCGAGCAATTGCTCAGAGATGAAAAGTGCCAGCACTGAAAGCTGTTGCTAGCCAGCACCCTTCCTTGGAAGCGCTTTTGTAGGCCTAAGAACACTGGGGCTTTGCGCTTCTCTAGCCACCTAACCTTCTGCTCATCCTCTCGCGCTGTCTAAAGAGAGCTCAGGTGAGAAATTGCAAACGTCGAGCAATTGCTCAGAGATGAAAAGTGCCAGCACTGAAAGCTGTTGCTAGCCAGCACCCTTCCTTGGAAGCGCTTTCACAGGCACAGCAACACTGGGGCTTTGCGCTTCTCTAGCCACCAAACATCACGGTCCTTCTCTTTCCATCTCGTAGACACGAGCTGAGAAATTGCAAACGTCGAGCAATTGCTCAGAGAAGAAAAGTGCCAGCACTGAAAGCTCTTGCTAGCCAGCACCCTTCCTTGGAAGCGCTTTTGTAGCCCTAAGAACACTGGGGCTCTGGGCTTCTCTAGCCACCTACTCTTCTGCTCATCCTCTCGCGCAGTCTAAAGAGAGCTCAGGTGAGAAATTGCAAACGTCGAGCAATTGCTCAGAGATGAAAAGTGCCAGCACTGAAAGCTGTTGCTAGCCAGCAGCCTTCCTTGGAAGCGCTTTCACAGGCGCAGCAACACTGGGGCTTTGCGCTTCTCTACCCACCAAACGTCACGCTCATTCTCTTTCTGTCTTGTAGACACGAGCCGAGAAATTGCAAACGTCGAACAATTGCTGAGAGATGAAAAGTGCCAGCACTGAAAGCTGTTGCTAGCCAGCACCCTTCCTTGGAAGCGCTTTTGTAGCCCTAAGAACACTGGGGCTCTGAGCTTCTCTAGTAACTAAATATCACGGTCCTTCTCTTTCAGTATCGTGGACACGAGCCGAGAAATTGCAAACGTCGAGCAATTGCTCAGAGAGGAAAAGTGCCAGCACTGAAAGCTGTGGCTAGCCAGCACCCTTCCTTGGAAGCGCTTTTGTAGCCCTAAGAACACTGGGGCTCTGGGCTTCTCTAGCCACCTACTCTTCTGCTCATCCTCTCGCGCAGTCTAAAGAGAGCTCAGGTGTGAAATTGCAAATGTCCACCAATTGCTCAGAGATGAAAAGTGCCAGCACTGAAAGCTCTGGCTAGCCAGCACCCTTCCTTGGAAGCGCTTTCACAGGCACACCAACACTGGGGCTTTGCGCTTCTCTAGCCACCAAACGTCACGGTCACTATCTCTCCGTCTCGTAGACACGAGCTGAGAAATTGCAAACGTCAAGCAATTGCTCAGAGATGAAAAGTGCCAGCACTGAAAGCTGTTGCTAGCCAGCACCCTTCCTTGGAAACGCTCTTGCAGCCCTAAGAACACTGGGGCTCTGGGCTTCTCTAGCCACCTAATCTTCTGCTCATCCTCTCGCGCAGTCTAAAGAGAGCTCAGGTGAGAAATTGCAAACGTCGAGCAATTGCTCAGAGATGAAAAGTGCCAGCACTGAAAGCTGTTGCTAGCCAGCACCCTTCCTTGGAAGCGCTTTCACAGGCACAGCAACACTGGGGCTTTGCGCTTCTCTAGCCACCAAACGTCACGGTCACTATCTCTCCGTCTCGTAGATAAGAGCTGAGAAATTGCAAACATCCAGCAATTGCTCAGAGATGAAAAGTGCCAGCACTGAAAGCTGTTGCTAGCCAGCACCCTTCCTTGGAAGCACTTTCACAGGCGCAGCAACACTGGGGCTTTGCGCTTCTCTAGCCACCAAACGTCACGGTCATTCTCTTTCTGTCTCATAGACACGAGCTGAGAAATTGCAAACGTCGAGCAATTGCTCAGAGATGAAAAGTGCTTGCACTGAAAGCTGTTGCTAGCCAGCACCCTTCCTTGGAAGCGCTTTTGTAGGCCTAAGAACACTGGGGCTCTGGGCTTCTCTAGCCACCTAATATTCTGCTCATTCTCTCGCGCAGTCTAAAGAGAGCTCAGGTGAGAAATTGCAAACGTCGAGCAATTGCTCAGAGATGAAAAGTGCCAGCACTGAAAGCTGTTGCTAGCCAGCACCCTTCCTTGGAAGCGCTTTCACAGGTGCAGCAACACTGGGGCTTTGCGCTTCTCTACCCACCAAACATCACGGTCATTCTCTTTCCGTCTCGTAGACAAGATCTGAGAAATTGGAAAGGTCCAGCAATTGCTCAGAGATGAAAAGTGCCAGCACTGAAAGCTGTTGCTAGCCAGCACCCTTCCTTGGAAGCGCTCTTGTAGCCCTAAGAACAGTGGGGCTCTGGGCTTCTCTAGCCACCTAATCTTCTGCTCATCCTCTCGCGCAGTCTAAAGAGAGCTCAGGTGAGAAATTGCAAACGTCGAGCAATTGCTCAGAGATGAAAAGTGCCAGCACTGAAAGCTCTTGCTAGCCAGCACCCTTCCTTGGAAGCGCTTTTGTAGCCCTAAGAACACTGGGGCTTTGCGCTTCTCTAGCCACCTAACCTTCTGCTCATCCTCTCGCGCAGTCTAAAGAGAGCTCAGGTGAGAAATTGCAAACGTCGAGCAATTGCTCAGAGATGAAAAGTGCCAGCACTGAAAGCTGTTGCTAGCCAGCAGCCTTCCTTGGAAGCGCTTTCACAGGCACAGCAACACTGGGGCTTTGCGCTTCTCTAGCCACCAAACATCACGGTCATTCTCTTTCAGTCTCGTAGACACGAGCTGAGAAATTGCAAACGTCGAGCAATTGCTCAGAGATGAAAAGTGCCAGCACTGAAAGCTGTTGCTAGCCAACACCCTTCCTTGGAAACGCTCTTGCAGCCCTAAGAACAGTGGGGCTCTGGGCTTCTCTAGCCACCTAATATTCTGCTCATCCTCTCGCGCACTCTAAAGAGAGCTCAGGTGAGAAATTGCAAACGTCGAGCAATTGCTCAGAGATGAAAAGTGCCAGCACTGAAAGCTGTTGCTAGCCAGCACCCTTCCTTGGAAGCGCTTTTGTAGGCCTAAGAACAGTGGGGCTCTGGCCTTCTCTAGCCACCTACTCTTCTGCTCATCCTCTCGCGCAGTCTAAAGAGAGCTCAGGTGTGAAATTGCAAACGTCCACCAATTGCTCAGAGATGAAAAGTGCCAGCACTGAAAGCTCTTGCTAGCCAGCACCCTTCCTTGGAAGCGCTTTCACAGGCGCAGCAACACTGGGGCTTTGCGCTTCTCTAGGCACCAAACGTCACGGTCATTCTCTTTCAGTCTCGTAGACACGAGCTGAGAAATTGCAAACGTCGAGCAATTGCTCAGAGATGAAAAGTGCCAGCACTGAAAGCTGTTGCTAGCCAGCACCCTTCCTTGGAAGCGCTTTTGTAGCCAAAAGAACACTGGGGCTCTGGGCTTCTCTAGCCACCTAATCTTCTGCTCATCCTCTCGCGCACTCTAAAGAGAGCTCAGGTGAGAAATTGCAAATGTCCAGCAATTGCTCAGAGATGAAAAGTGCCAGCACTGAAAGCTGTTGCTAGCCAGCACCCTTCCTTGGAAACGCTCTTGCAGCCCTAAGAACACTGGGGCTTTGCGCTTCTCTAGCCACCTAATCTTCTGCTCATCCTCTCGCGCAGTCTAAAGAGATCTCAGGTGAGAAATTGCAAACGTCGAGCAATTGCTCAGAGATGAAAAGTGCCAGCACTGAAAGCTGTTGCTAGCCAGCACCCTTCCTTGGAAGCGCTTTCACAGGCGCAGCAACACTGGGGCTTTGCGCTACTCTACCCACCAAACATCACGGTCCTTCTCTTTCAGTATCGTAGACAAGAGCTGAGAAATTGCAAACGTCGAGCAATTGCTCAGAGATGAAAAGTGCCAGCACTGAAAGCTGTTGCTAGCCAGCACCCTTCCTTGGAAGCGCTTTCACAGGCGCAGCAACACTGGGGCTTTGCGCTTTTCTACCCACCAAACGTGACAGTCTTTCCGTCTCGTAGACACGAGCTGAGAAATTGCAAATGTCCAGCAATTGCTCAGAGATGAAAAGTGCCAGCACTGAAAGCTGTTGCTAGCCAGCACCCTTCCTTGGAAGCGCTTTTGTAGCCCTAAGAACAGTGGGGCTCTGGGCTTCTCTAGCCACCTACTCTTCTGCTCATCCTCTCGCGCAGTCTAAAGAGAGCTCAGGTGAGAAATTGCAAATGTCCAGCAATTGCTCAGAGATGAAAAGTGCCAGCACTGAAAGCTGTTGCTAGCCAGCACCCTTCCTTGGAAGCGCTTTTGTAGCCCTAAGAACACTGGGGCTCTGGGCTTCTCCAGCCACCTAATCTTCTGCTCATCCTCTCGCGCACTCTAAAGAGAGCTCAGGTGTGAAATTGCAAATGTCCAGCAATTGCTCAGAGATGAAAAGTGCCAGCACTGAAAGCTGTTGCTAGCCAGCACCCTTCCTTGGAAGCGCTTTCACAGGCGCAGCAACACTGGGGCTTTGCGCTTCTCTACCCACCAAACGTCACGGTCACTATCTCTCCGTCTCGTAGACACGAGCTGAGAAATTGCAAACGTCCACAAATTGCTCAGAGATGAAAAGTCTCAGCACTGAAAGCTGTTGCTAGCCAGCACCCTTCCTTGGAAGCGCTTTCACAGGTGCAGCAACACTGGGGCTTTGCGCTACTCTACCCACCAAACATCACGGTCCTTCTCTTTCAGTATCGTAGACAAGAGCTGAGAAATTGCAAACGTCGAGCAATTGCTCAGAGATGAAAAGTGCCAGCACTGAAAGCTCTTGCCAGCCAGCACCCTTCCTTGGAAGCGCTTTCACAGGCACAGCAACACTGGGGCTTTGCGCTTCTCTAGCCACCAAACATCACGGTCCTTCTCTTTCCATCTCGTAGACACGAGCTGAGAAATTGCAAACGTCGAGCAATTGCTCAGAGATGAAAAGTGCCAGCACTGAAAGCTGTTGCTAGCCAGCACCCTTCCTTGGAAACGCTCTTGCAGCCCTAAGAACACTGGGGCTCTGGGCTTCTCTAGCCACCTAATATTCTGCTCATCCTCTCGCGCACTCTAAAGAGAGCTCAGGTGAGAAATTGCAAACGTCGAGCAATTGCTCAGAGAGGAAAAGTGCCAGCACTGAAAGCTCTTGCTAGCCAGCACCCTTCCTTGGAAGCGCTTTTGTAGGCCTAAGAACAGTGGGGCTCTGGCCTTCTCTAGCCACCTACTCCTCTGCTCATCCTCTCGCGCAGTCTAAAGAGAGCTCAGGTGTGAAGATGTAAATGTCCAGCAATTGCTCAGAGATGAAAAGTGCCAGCACTGAAAGCTCTTGCTAGCCAGCACCCTTCCTTGGAAGCGCTTTCACAGGCGCAGCAACACTGGGGCTTTGCGCTTCTCTAGGCACCAAACGTCACGGTCACTATCTCTCTGTCTCGTACATAAGAGCTGAGAAATTGCAAACGTCGAGCAATTCCTCAGAGATGAAAAGTGCCAGCACTGAAAGCTGTTGCTAGCCAGCACCCTTCCTTGGAAACGCTCTTGCAGCCCTAAGAACAGTGGGGCTCTGGGCTTCTCTAGCCACCTACTCTTCTGCTCATCCTCTCGCGCAGTCTAAAGAGAGCTCAGGTGAGAAATTACAAACGTCGAGCAATTGCTCAGAGAGGAAAAGTGCCAGCACTGAAAGCTCTTGCTAGCCAGCACCCTTCCTTGGAAGCGCTTTTGTAGGCCTAAGAACACTGGGGCTCTGGGCTTCTCTAGCCACCTACTCTTCTGCTCATCCTCTCGCGCAGTCTAAAGAGAGCTCAGGTGTGAAATTGCAAACGTCCAGCAATTGCTCAGAGATGAAAAGTGCCAGCACTGAAAGCTGTTGCTAGCCAGCACCCTTCCTTGGAAGCGCTTTCACAGGCGCAGCAACACTGGGGCTTTGCGCTTCTCTAGGCACCAAACGTCACGGTCACTATCTCTCCGTCTCGTAGATAAGAGCTGAGAAATTGCAAACGTCGAGCAATTCCTCAGAGATGAAAAGTGGCAGCACTGAAAGCTCTTGCTAGCCAGCACCCTTCCTTGGAAGCGCTTTCACAGGCGCAGCAACACTGGGGCTTTGCGCTACTCTACCCACCAAACATCACGGTTCTTCTCTTTCAGTATCGTACACAAGAGCTGAGAAATTGCAAACGTCGAGCAATTGCTCAGAGATGAAAAGTGCCAGCACTGAAAGCTGTTGCTAGCCATCCCCCTTCCTTGGAAGCGCTTTCACAGGCGCAGCAACACTGGGGCTTTGCGTTTCTCTAGCCACCAAACGTCACGGTCACTATCTCTCCGTCTCGTAGACACGAGCTGAGAAATTGCAAACGTCGAGCAATTGCTGAGAGATGAAAAGTGCCAGCATTGAAAGCTGTTGCTAGCCAGCACCCTTCCTTGGAAGTGCTTTTGTAGCCCTAAGAACTCCGGGGCTCTGGGCATTTCTAGCCACCTAATTTTCTGTTCATCCTCTCGCACAGTCTAAAGAGAGCTCAGGTGAGAAATTGCAAACGTCCAGCAATTGCTCAGAGATGAAAAGTGCCAGCACTGAAAGCTCTTGCTAGCCAGCACCCTTCCTTGGATGCGCTTTTGTAGCCCTAAGAACACTGGGGCTCTGGGATTCTCTAGTAACTAAATATCACGGTCATTCTCTTTCCGTCTCATAGACACGAGCCGAGAAATTGCAAACGTCGAGCAATTGCTCAGAGATGAAAAGTGCCAGCACTGAAAGCTGTTGCCAGCCAGCACCCTTCCTTGGAAGCGCTTTTGTAGCCCTAAGAACAGTGGGGCTCTGGGCTTCTCTAGCCACCTAATCTTCTGCTCATCCTCTCGCGCAGTCTAAAGAGAGCTCAGGTGAGAAATTGCAAACGTCGAGCAATTGCTCAGAGATGAAAAGTGCCAGCACTGAAAGCTGTTGCTAGCCAGCACCCTTCCTTGGAAGCGCTTTCACAGGCGCAGCAACACTGGGGCTTTGCGATTCTCTACACACCAAACGTCACGGTCACTATCTATCCGTCTCGTACATAAGAGCTGAGAAATTGCAAACGTCGAGCAATTGCTCAGAGATGAAAAGTGCCAGCACTGAAAGCTGTTGCTAGCCAGCACCCTTCCTTGGAAGCGCTTTTACAGGCGCAGCAACACTGGGGCTTTGCGCTACTCTACCCACCAAACATCACGGTCCTTCTCTTTCAGTATCGTAGACAAGAGCTGAGAAATTGCAAACGTCAAGCAATTGCTCAGAGATGAAAAGTGCCAGCACTGAAAGCTCTTGCTAGCCAGCACCCTTCCTTGGAAACGCTCTTGCAGCCCTAAGAACAGTGGGGCTCTGGGCTTCTCTAGCCACCTACTCTTCTGCTCATCCTCTCGCGCAGTCTAAAGAGAGCTCAGGTGAGAAATTGCAAACGTCCAGCAATTGCTCAGAGATGAAAAGTGCCAGCACTGAAAGCTGTTGCTAGCCAGCACCCTTCCTTGGAAGCGCTTTTGTAGCCCTAAGAACACTGGGGCTCTGGGCTTCTCTAGCCACCTACTCTTCTGCTCATCCTCTCGCGCAGTCTAAAGAGAGCTCAGGTGTGAAATTGCAAATGTCCAGCAATTGCTCAGAGATGAAAAGTGCCAGCACTGAAAGGTGTTGCTAGCCAGCACCCTTCCTTGGAAGCGCTTTCACAGGCGCAGCAACACTGGGGCTTTGCGCTTCTCTACCCACCAAACGTCACGGTCACTATCTCTCCGTCTCGTAGACACGAGCTGAGAAATTGCAAACGTCCACAAATTGCTCAGAGATGAAAAGTGCCAGCACTGAAAGCTGTTGCTAGCCAGCACCCTTCCTTGGAAGCGCTTTCACAGGTGCAGCAACACTGGGGCTTTGCGCTACTCTACCCACCAAACATCACGGTCCTTCTCTTTCAGTATCGTAGACAAGAGCTGAGAAATTGCAAACGTCGAGCAATTGCTCAGAGATGAAAAGTGCCAGCACTGAAAGCTGTGGCTAGCCAGCACCCTTCCTTGGAAGCGCTTTCACAGGCGCAGCAAGACTGGGGCTTTGCGCTTCTCTAGCCACCAAACGTGACAGTCTTTCTGTCTCGTAGACACGAGCTGAGAAATTGCAAACGTCGAGCAATTGCTGAGAGATGAAAAGTGCCAGCGCTGAAAGCTGTTGCTAGCCAGTACCCTTCCTTGGAAGCGCTTTTGTAGGCCTAAGAACACTGGGGCTCTGGACTTCTCTAGCCACCTAATCTTCTGCTCATCCTCTCGCGCAGTCTAAAGAGAGCTCAGGTGAGAAATTGCAAACGTCGAGCAATTGCTCAGAGAAGAAAAGTGCCAGCACTGAAAGCTGTTGCTAGCCAGCACCCTTCCTTGGAAGCGCTTTCACAGGCGCAGCAACACTGGGGCTTTGCGCTTCTCTAGGCACCAAACGTCACGGTCACTCTCTTACCGTCTCGTAGACACGAGCTGAGAAATTGCAAACGTCGAGCAATTGCTCAGAGATGAAAAGTGCCAGCACTGAAAGCTGTGGCTAGCCAGCACCCTTCCTTGGAAGCGCTTTTGTAGCCCTAAGAACAGTGGGGCTCTGGGCTTCTCTAGCCACCTAATCTTCTGCTCATCCTCTCGCGCAGTCTAAAGAGAGCTCAGGTGAGAGATTGCAAACGTCGAGCAATTGCTCAGAGATGAAAAGTGCCAGCACTGAAAGCTGTTGCTAGCCAGCACCCTTCCTTGGAAGCGCTTTCACAGGTGCAGCAACACTGGGGCTTTGCGCTTCTCTAGCCACCAAACATCACGGTCATTCTCTTTCCGTCTCGTAGACACGAGCCGAGAAATTGTAAACGTCGAGCAATTGCTCAGAGATGAAAAGTGCCAGCACTGAAAGCTGTTGCTAGCCAGCACCCTTCCTTGGAAGCGCTCTTGTAGCCCTAAGAACAGTGGGGCTCTGGGCTTCTCTAGCCACCTAATCTTCTGCTCATCCTCTCACGCAGTCTAAAGAGAGCTCAGGTGAGAAATTGCAAATGTCGAGCAATTGCTCAGAGATGAAAAGTGCCAGCACTGAAAGCTGTTGCTAGCCAGCACCCTTCCTTGGAAGCGCTTTTGTAGGCCTAAGAACACTGGGGCTTTGCGCTTCTCTAGCCACCTAACCTTCTGCTCATCCTCTCGCGCTGTCTAAAGAGAGCTCAGGTGAGAAATTGCAAACGTCCAGCAATTGCTCAGAGATGAAAAGTGCCAGCACTGAAAGCTGTTGCCAGCCAGCACCCTTCCTTGGAAGCGCTTTCACAGGCACAGCAACACTGGGGCTTTGCGCTTCTCTAGCCACCAAACATCACGGTCCTTCTCTTTCCATCTCGTAGACACGAGCTGAGAAATTGCAAACGTCGAGCAATTGCTCAGAGAAGAAAAGTGCCAGCACTGAAAGCTCTTGCTAGCCAGCACCCTTCCTTGGAAACGCTCTTGCAGCCCTAAGAACAGTGGGGCTCTGGGCTTCTCTAGCCACCTAATCTTCTGCTCATCCTCTCGCGCAGTCTAAAGAGAGCTCAGGTGAGAAATTGCAAACGTCGAGCAATTGCTCCGAGAGGAAAAGTGCCAGCACTGAAAGCTGTTGCTAGCCAGCACCCTTCCTTGGAAGCGCTTTTGTAAGCCTAAGAACACTGGGGCTTTGCGCTTCTCTAGCCACCTAACCTTCTGCTCATCCTGTCGCGCAGTATAAAGAGAGCTCAGGGGAGTAATTGCAAACGTCGAGCAATTGCTCAGAGATGAAAAGTGCCAGCACTGAAAGCTGTGGCTAGCCAGCACCCTTCCTTGGAAGCGCTTTCACAGGGGCAGCAACACTGGGGCTTTGCGCTTCTCTAGCCACCAAACGTCACGGTCACTATCTCTCTGTCTCGTAGATAAGAGCTGAGAAATTGCAAACGTCGAGCAATTGCTCAGAGATGAAAAGTGCCAGCACTGAAAGCTCTTGCTAGCCAGCACCCTTCCTTGGAAGCGCTTTCACAGGCGCAGCAACACTGGGGCTTTGCGCTTCTCTAGCCACCAAACGTCACGGTCACTATCTCTCCGTCTCGTAGACACGAGCTGAGAAATTGCAAACGTCGAGCAATTGCTGAGAGATGAAAAGTGCCAGCATTGAAAGCTGTTGCTAGCCAGCACCCTTCCTTGGAAGTGCTTTTGTAGCCCTAAGAACTCCGGGGCTCTGGGCTTCTCTAGCCACCTAATTTTCTGTTCATCCTATCGCGCAGTCTAAAGAGAGCTCAGGTGAGAAATTGCAAACGTCCAGCAATTGCTCAGAGATGAAAAGTGCCAGCACTGAAAGCTCTTGCTAGCCAGCAGCCTTCCTTGGAAGCGCTTTTGTAGGCCTAAGAACACTGGGGCTCTGGGCTTCTCTAGCCACCTAATCTTCTGCTCATCCTCTCGCGCAGTCTAAAGAGAGCTCAGGTGAGAAATTGCAAACGTCCAGCAATTGCTCAGAGATGAAAAGTGCCAGCACTGAAAGCTGTTGCTAGCCAGCACCCTTCCTTGGAAGCGCTTTCACAGGCGCAGTAACACTGGGGCTTTGCGCTTCTCTACCCACCAAACGTCACGCTCATTCTCTTTCTGTCTTGTAGACAAGAGCTGAGAAATTGCAAACGTCGAACAATTGCTGAGAGATGAAAAGTGCCAGCACTGAAAGCTGTTGCTAGCCAGCACCCTTCCTTGGAAGCGCTTTTGTAGCCCTAAGAACACTGGGGCTCTGGGCTTCTCTAGTAACTAAATATCACGGTCCTTCTCTTTCAGTATCGTAGACACGAGCCGAGAAATTGCAAACGTCGAGCAATTGCTGAGAGATGAAAAGTGCCAGCACTGAAAGCTGTTGCTAGCCAGCACCCTTCCTTGGAAGCGCTTTTGTAGGCCTAAGAACAGTGGGGCTCTGGGCTTCTCTAGCCACCTAATATTCTGCTCATCCTCTCGCGCAGTCTAAAGAGACCTCAGGTGAGAAATTGCAAACGTCGAGCAATTTCTCAGAGATGAAAAGTGCCAGCACTGAAAGCTCTTGCTAGCCAGCACCCTTCCTTGGAAGCGCTTTCACAGGCGCAGCAAGACTGGGGCTTTGCGCTTCTCTAGCCACCAAACGTCACGGTCACTATCTCTCCGTCTCGTAGACACGAGCCGAGAAATTGCAAACGTCGAGCAATTCCTCAGAGATGAAAAGTGGCAGCACTGAAAGCTCTTGCTAGCCAGCACCCTTCCTTGGAAGCGCTTTCACAGGCGCAGCAACACTGGGGCTTTGCGCTTCTCTACCCACCAAACGTCACGGTCATTCTCTTTCTGTCTCATAGACACGAGCTGAGAAATTGCAAACGTCGAGCAATTGCTCAGAGATGAAAAGTGCTTGCACTGAAAGCTGTTGCTAGCCAGCACCCTTCCTTGGAAGCGCTTTTGTAGCCCTAAGAACACTGGGGCTCTGGGCTTCTCTAGCCACCTAATCTTCTGCTCATCCTCTCGCGCAGTCTAAAGAGAGCTCAGGTGAGAAATTGCAAACGTCGAGCAATTGCTCAGAGATGAAAAGTGCCAGCACTGAAAGCTGTTGGTAGCCAGCACCCTTCCTTGGAAGCGCTTTCACAGGTGCAGCAACACTGGGGCTTTGCGCTTTTCTACCCACCAAACATCACGGTCATTCTCCTTCCGTCTCGTAGACACGAGATGTGAAATTGGAAAGGTCCAGCAATTGCTCAGAGATGAAAAGTGCTTGCACTGAAAGCTGTTGCCTGGCAGCACCCTTCCGTGGAAGCGTTCTTGTAGCCCTAAGAACACTGGGGCTCTGGGCTTCTCTAGCCACCTAATCTTCTGCTCATCCTCTCGCGCAGTCTAAAGAGAGCTCAGGTGAGAAATTGCAAACGTCGAGCAATTGCTCAGAGATGAAAAGTGCCAGCACTGAAAGCTGTTGCTAGCCAGCACCCTTCCTTGGAAGCGCTTTTGTAGCCCTAAGAACACTGGGGCTTTGCGCTTCTCTAGCCACCTAATCTTCTGCTCATCCTCTCGCGCAGTCTAAAGAGAGCTCAGGTGAGAAATTGCAAACGTCGAGCAATTGCTCAGAGATGAAAAGTGCCAGCACTGAAAGCTCTTGCTAGCCAGCACCCTTCCTTGGAAGCGCTTTTGTAGCCCTAAGAACACTGGGGCTTTGCGCTTCTCTAGCCACCTAACCTTCTGCTCATCCTCTCGCGCAGTCTAAAGAGAGCTCAGGGGAGAAATTGGAAACGTCCAGCAATTGCTCAGAGATGAAAAGTGCCAGCACTGAAAGCTGTTGGTAGCCAGCACCCTTCCTTGGAAGCGCTTTCACAGGCGCAGCAACACTGGGGCTTTGCGCTACTCTACCCACCAAACGTCACGGTCACTATCTCTCTGTCTCGTAGATAAGAGCTGAGAAATTGCAAACGTCGAGCAATTGCTCAGAGATGAAAAGTGCCAGCACTGAAAGCTGTTGCTAGCCAGCACCCTTCCTTGGAAGTGCTTTTGTAGCCCTAAGAACTCCGGGGCTCTGGGCTTCTCTAGCCGCCTAATTTTCTGTTCATCCTATCGCGCAGTCTAAAGAGAGCTCAGGTGAGAAATTGCAAACGTCGAGCAATTGCTCAGAGATGAAAAGTGCCAGCACTGAAAGCTCTTGCTAGCCAGCACCCTTCCTTGGAAGCGCTTTTGTAGCCCTAAGAACACTGGGGTCTGGGCTTCTCTAGTAACCAAATATCACGGTCATTCTCTTTCCGTCTCGTAGACACGAGCCGAGAAATTGCAAACGTCGAGCAACTGCTCAGAGATGAAAAGTGCCAGCGCTGAAAGCTGTTGCTAGCCAGCACCCTTCCTTGGAAGCGCTTTTGTAGGCCTAAGAACACTGGGGCTTTGCGCTTCTCTAGCCACCTAATCTTCTGCTCATCCTCTCGCGCAGTGTAAAGAGAGCTCAGGTGAGAAATTGCAAACATCCAGCAATTGCTCAGAGATGAAAAGTGCCAGCACTGAAAGCTGTTGCTAGCCAGCACCCTTCCTTGGAAGCGCTTTCACAGGCGCAGCAACACTGGGGCTTTGCGCTTCTCTACCCACCAAACGTCACGGTCACTCTCTTTCCATCCCGTAGACACGAGCTGAGAAATTGCAAACGTCGAGCAATTGCTCAGAGATGAAAAGTGCCAGCACTGAAAGCTCTTGCTAGCCAGCACCCTTCCTTGGAAGCGCTTTTGTAGCCCTAAGAACACTGGGGCTCTGGGCTTCTCTAGCCACCTAATCTTCTGCTCATCCTCTCGCGCAGTCTAAAGAGATCTCAGGTGTGAAATTGCAAATGTCCAGCAATTGCTGAGAGATGAAAAGTGGCAGCACTGAAAGCTCTTGCTAGCCAGCACCCTTCCTTGGAAGCGCTTTCACAGGCGCAGCAACAATGGGGCTCTGGGCTTCTCTACCCACCAAACGTCACGGTCACTATCTCTCTGTCTCGTAGATAAGAGCTGAGAAATTGCAAACGTCGAGCAATTGCTCAGAGATGAAAAGTGCCAGCACTGAAAGCTCTTGCTAGCCAGCACCCTTCCTTGGAAGCGCTTTTGTAGGCCTAAGAACACTGGGGCTCTGGGCTTCTCTACCCACCAAACATCACAGTCATTCTCTTTCAGTATCGTAGACATGAGCTGAGAAATTGCAAATGTCCAGCAATTGCTCAGAGATGAAAAGTGCCAGCACTGAAAGCTCTTGCTAGCCAGCACCCTTCCTTGGAAGCGCTTTTGTAGCCCTAAGAACAGTGGGGCTCTGGGCTTCTCTAGCCACCAAATAGCACATTCATTCTCTTTCCGTCTCGTAGACACGAGCTGAGAAATTGCAAATGTCGAGCAATTGCTCAGAGATGAAAAGTGCCAGCACTGAAAGCTGTTGCTAGCCAGCACCCTTCCTTGGAAGCGCTTTCACAGGCGCAGCAACACTGGGGCTTTGCGCTTCTCTACCCACCAAACATCACGGTCCTTCTCTTCCTGTCTTGTAGACAAGACCTGAGAAATTGCAAACGTCGAGCAATTGCTGAGAGATGAAAAGTGCCAGCATTGAAAGCTGTTGCTAGCCAGCACCCTTCCTTGGAAGCGCTTTTGTAGCCCTAAGAACACTGGGGCTCTGGGCTTCTCTAGTAACTAAATATCACGGTCATTCTCTTTCCGTCTCGTAGACACGAGCTGAGAAATTGCAAACGTCGAGCAATTGCTCAGAGATGAAAAGTGCCAGCACTGAAAGATGTTGCTAGCCAGCACCCTTCCTTGGAAGCGCTTTCACAGGCACAGCAACACTGGGGCTTTGCGCTTCTCTACCCACCAAACGTCACGGTCACTCTATATCCGTCTCGTAGACACGAGCTGAGAAATTGCAAACGTCGAGCAATTGCTCAGAGATGAAAAGTGCCAGCACTGAAAGCTGTTGCTAGCCAGCACCCTTCCTTGGAAGCGCTTTTGTAGGCCTAAGAACACTGGGGCTCTGGGCGTCTCTAGCCACCAAACATCACAGTCATTCTCTTTCAGTATCGTAGACATGAGCTGAGAAATTGCAAACGTCGAGCAATTGCTCAGAGATGAAAAGTGCCAGCACTGAAAGCTGTTGCTAGCCAGCACCCTTCCTTGGAAGCGCTTTTGTAGGCCTAAGAACAGTGGGGCTCTGGGCTTCTCTACCCACGAAACGTCACGGTCACTCTCTTTCAGTATCGTAGACACGAGCTGAGAAATTGCAAACGTCGAGCAATTGCTCAGAGATGAGAAGTGCCAGCACTGAAAGCTCTTGCTAGCCAGCACCCTTCCTTGGAAGCGCTTTTGTAGGCCTAAGAACACTGGGGCTCTGGGCTTCTCTAGCCACCTACTCTTCTGCTCATCCTCTCGCGCAGTCTAAAGAGAGCTCAGGTTTGAAATTGCAAATGTCCAGCAATTGCTCAGAGATGAAAAGTGCCAGCACTGAAAGCTGTTGCTAGCCAGCAGCCTTCCTTGGAAGCGCTTTCACAGGCACAGCAACACTGGGGCTTTGCGCTTCTCTACCCACCAAACATCACGGGCCTTCTCTTTTCGTCTCGTAGACACGAGCTGAGAAATTGCAAACGTCGAGCAATTGCTCAGAGATGAAAAGTGCCAGCACTGAAAGCTGTGGCTAGCCAGCACCCTTCCTTGGAAACGCTCTTGCAGCCCTAAGAACAGTGGGGCTCTGGGCTTCTCTAGCCACCTAATCTTCTGCTCATCCTCTCGCGCAGTCTAAAGAGAGCTCAGGTGAGAAATTGCAAACGTCGAGCAATTGCTCAGAGATGAAAAGTGCCAGCACTGAAAGCTGTTGCTAGCCAGCACCCTTCCTTGGAAGCGCTTTCACAGGCGCAGCAACACTGGGACTTTGCGCTACTCTAGCCACCAAACATCACGGTCCTTCTCTTTCAGTATCATAGACAAGAGCTGAGAAACTGCAAACGTTGAGCAATTGCTCAGAGATGAAAAGTGCCAGCACTGAAAGCTGTTGCTAGCCAGCACCCTTCCTTGGAAGCGCTTTCACAGGCGCAGCAACACTGGGGCTTTGCGCTTCTCTAGCCACCAAACGTCACAGTCACTATCTCTCCGTCTCGTAGACACGAGCTGAGAAATTGCAAACGTCGAGCAATTGCTCAGAGATGAAAAGTGCCAGCACTGAAAGCTGTGGCTAGCCAGCACCCTTCCTTGGAAGCGCTTTTGTAGGCCTAAGAACACTGGGGCTTTGCGCTACTCTACCCACCAAACATCACGGTCCTTCTCTTTCAGTATCATAGACAAGAGCTGAGAAATTGCAAACGTCGAGCAATTGCTCAGAGATGAAAAGTGCCAGCACTGAAAGCTCTTGCTAGCCAGCACCCTTCCTTGGAAGCGCTTTCACAGGTGCAGCAACACTGGGGCTTTGCGCTTCTCTAGCCAACAAACGTGACAGTCTTTCTGTCTCGTAGACACGAGCTGAGAAATTGCAAACGTCGAGCAATTGCTCAGAGATGAAAAGTGCCAGCACTGAAAGCTGTTGCTAGCCAGCACCCTTCCTTGGAAGCGCTTTTGTAGGCCTAAGAACAGTGGGGCTCTGGGCTTCTCTAGCCACCAAACATCACAGTCATTCCCTTTCCGTCTCGTAGACACGAGCCGAGAAATTGCAAACGTCGAGCAATTGCTCAGAGATGAAAAGTGCCAGCACTGAAAGCTGTGGCTAGCCAGCACCCTTCCTTGGAAGCGCTCTTGTAGGCCTAAGAACACTGGGGCTCTGGGCTTCTCTAGCCACCTAATCTTCTGCTCATGCTCTCGCGCAGTCTAAAGAGAGCTCAGGTGAGAAATTGCAAATGTCGAGCAATTGCTCAGAGATGAAAAGTGCCAGCACTGAAAGCTCTTGCTAGCCAGCACCCTTCCTTGGAAGCGCTTTTGTAGGCCTAAGAACACTGGGGCTCTGGGCTTCTCTAGCCACCTAATCTTCTGCTCATCCTCTCGCGCACTCTAAAGAGAGCTCAGGTGAGAAACTGAAAATGTCCAGCAATTGCTCAGAGATGAAAAGTGCCAGCACTGAAAGCTGTTGCTAGCCAGCACCCTTCCTTGGAAGCGCTTTCACAGGCGCAGCAACACTGGGGCTTTGCGCTTCTCTAGCCACCAAACGTCACGGTCACTATCCCTCCGTCTCGTAGACACGAGCTGAGAAATTGCAAACGTCGAGCAATTGCTCAGAGATGAAAAGTGCCAGCACTGAAAGCTGTTGCTAGCTAGCACCCTTCCTTGGAAGCGCTTTTGTAGCCCTAAGAACACTGGGGCTCTGGGCTTCTCTAGCCACCTAATCTTCTGCTCATCCTCTCGCGCAGTCTAAAGAGAGCTCAGGTGAGAAATTGCAAACATCCAGCAATTGCTCAGAGATGAAAAGTGCCAGCACTGAAAGCTCTTGCTAGCCAGCACCCTTCCTTGGAAGCGCTTTCACATGCACAGCAACACTGGGGCTTTGCGCTTCTCTACCCACCAAACATCACGGTCCTTCTCTTTCCATCTCGTAGACACGAGCTGAGAAATTGCAAACGTTGAGCAATTGCTCAGAGATGAAAAGTGCCAGCACTGAAAGCTGTGGCTAGCCAGCACCCTTCCTTGGAAGCGCTCTTGTAGGCCTAAGAACACTGGGGCTCTGGGCGTCTCTAGCCACCTAATCTTCTGTTCATCCTCTCGCGCAGTCTAAAGAGAGCTCAGGTGAGAAATTGCAAACGTCGAGCAATTGCTCAGAGATGAAAAGTGCCAGCACTGAAAGCTCTTGCTAGCCAGCACCCTTCCTTGGAAGCGCTTTTGTAGGCCTAAGAACAGTGGGGCTCTGGGCTTCTCTAGCCACCTACTCTTCTGCTCATCCTCTCGCGCAGTCTAAAGAGAGCTCAGGTGAGAAATTGCAAACGTCGAGCAATTGCTCAGAGATGAAAAGTGCCAGCACTGAAAGCTGTTACTAGCCAGCACCCTTCCTTGGAAGCGCTTTCACAGGCGCAGCAACACTGGGGCTTTGCGCTTCTCTACCAACCAAACATCACGGTCCTTCTCTTTCAGTATCGTAGACAAGAGCTGAGAAATTGCAAACGTCGAGCAATTGCTCAGAGATGAAAAGTGCCAGCACTGAAAGCTGTTGCTAGCCAGCACCCTTCCTTGGAAGCGCTTTTGTAGGCCTAAGAACACTGGGGCTCTGGGCTTCTCTAGCCACCAAACATCACAGTCATTCTCTTTCCGTCTCGTAGACACGAGCTGAGAAATTGCAAACGTCGAGCAATTGCTCGGAGATGAAAAGTGCCAGCACTGAAAGCTGTTGCTAGCCAGCACCCTTCCTTGGAAGCGCTCTTGTAGCCCTAAGAACAGTGGGGCTCTGGGCTTCTCTAGCCACCTAATCTTCTGCTCATCCTCTCGCGCAGTCTAAAGAGAGCTCAGGGGAGAAATTGCAAACGTCGAGCAATTGCTCAGAGATGAAAAGTGGCAGCACTGAAAGCTGTTGCTAGCCAGCACCCTTCCTTGGAAGCGCTTTTGTAGGCCTAAGAATACTGGGGCTCTGGGCTTCTCTAGCCACCTAATCTTCTGCTCATCCTCTCGCGCAGTCTAAAGAGAGCTGAGGTGAGAAATTGCAAACGTTAAGCAATTGCTCAGAGATGAAAAGTGCCAGCACTGAAAGCTCTTGCTAGCCAGCACCCTTCCTTGGAAGCGCTTTTGTAGCCCTAAGAACACTGGGGCTCTGGGCTTCTCTAGCCACCTAATAGCACATTCATTCTCTTTCCGTCTCGTAGACACGAGCTGAGAAATTGCAAATGTCGAGCAATTGCTCAGAGATGAAAAGTGCCAGCACTGAAAGCTGTTGCTAGCCAGCACCCTTCCTTGGAAGCGCTTTCACAGGCGCAGCAACACTGGGGCTTTGCGCTTCTCTACCCACCAAACATCACGGTCCTTCTCTTCCTGTCTTGTAGACAAGAGCTGAGAAATTGCAAACGTCGAGCAATTGCTGAGAGATGAAAAGTGCCAGCATTGAAAGCTGTTGCTAGCCAGCACCCTTCCTTGGAAGCGCTTTTGTAGCCCTAAGAACACTGGGGCTCTGGGCTTCTCTAGTAACTAAATATCACGGTCATTCTCTTTCCGTCTCGTAGACACGAGCTGAGAAATTGCAAACGTCGAGCAATTGCTCAGAGATGAAAAGTGCCAGCACTGAAAGATGTTGCTAGCCAGCACCCTTCCTTGGAAGCGCTTTCACAGGCACAGCAACACTGGGGCTTTGCGCTTCTCTAGCCACCAAAAATCACGGTCACTCTATATCCGTCTCGTAGACACGAGCTGAGAAATTGCAAACGTCGAGCAATTGCTCAGAGATGAAAAGTGCCAGCACTGAAAGCTGTTGCTAGCCAGCACCCTTCCTTGGAAGCGCTTTTGTAGGCCTAAGAACACTGGGGCTCTGGGCGTCTCTAGCCACCAAACATCACAGTCATTCTCTTTCAGTATCGTAGACATGAGCTGAGAAATTGCAAACGTCGAGCAATTGCTCAGAGATGAAAAGTGCCAGCACTGAAAGCTGTTGCTAGCCAGCACCCTTCCTTGGAAGCGCTTTTGTAGGCCTAAGAACAGTGGGGCTCTGGGCTTCTCTACCCACCAAACGTCACGGTCACTCTCTTTCCGTCTCGTAGACACGAGCTGAGAAATTGCAAACGTCGAGCAATTGCTCAGAGATGAAAAGTGCCAGCACTGAAAGCTGTTGCTAGCCAGCACCCTTCCTTGGAAGCGCTTTTGTAGGCCTAAGAACACTGGGGCTCTGGGCTTCTCTAGCCACCTAATCTTCTGCTCATCCTCTCGCGCAGTCTAAAGAGAGCTCAGGTTTGAAATTGCAAATGTCCAGCAATTGCTCAGAGATGAAAAGTGCCAGCACTGAAAGCTGTTGCTAGCCAGCACCCTTCCTTGGAAGCGCTTTCACAGGCACAGCAACACTGGGGCTTTGCGCTTCTCTACCCACCAAACATCACGGTCCTTCTCTTTTCGTCTCGTAGACACGAGCTGAGAAATTGCAAACGTCGAGCAATTGCTCAGAGATGAAAAGTGCCAGCACTGAAAGCTGTGGCTAGCCAGCACCCTTCCTTGGAAACGCTCTTGCAGCCCTAAGAACACTGGGGCTCTGGGCTTCTCTAGCCACCTAATCTTCTGCTCATCCTCTCGCGCAGTCTAAAGAGAGCTCAGGGGAGAAATTGCAAACGTCGAGCAATTGCTCAGAGATGAAAAGTGCCAGCACTGAAAGCTGTTGCTAGCCAGCACCCTTCCTTGGAAGCGCTTTCACAGGCGCAGCAACACTGGGACTTTGCGCTACTCTAGCCACCAAACATCACGGTCCTTCTCTTTCAGTATCATAGACAAGAGCTGAGAAACTGCAAACGTTGAGCAATTGCTGAGAGATGAAAAGTGCCAGCACTGAAAGCTGTTGCTAGCCAGCACCCTTCCTTGGAAGCGCTTTTGTAGCCCTAAGAACAGTGGGGCTCTGGGCTTCTCTAGTAACTAAATATCACGGTCCTTCTCTTTCAGTATCGTAGACACGAGCCGAGAAATTGCAAACGTCGAGCAATTGCTCAGAGAGGAAAAGTGCCAGCACTGTAAGCTCTTGCTAGCCAGCACCCTTCCTTGGAAGCGCTTTTGTAGGCCTAAGAACACTGGGGCTCTGGCCTTCTCTAGCCACCTACTCTTCTGCTCATCCTCTCGCGCAGTCTAAAGAGAGCTCAGGTGTGAAATTGCAAACGTCCAGCAATTGCTCAGAGATGAAAAGTGCCAGCACTGAAAGCTCTTGCTAGCCAGCACCCTTCCTTGGAAGCGCTTTCACAGGCGCAGCAACACTGGGGCTTTGCGCTTCTCTTGGCACCAAACGTCACGGTCACTAACTCTCTGTCTCGTAGATAAGAGCTGAGAAATTGCAAACGTCGAGCAATTGCTCAGAGATGAAAAGTGCCAGCACTGAAAGCTCTTGCTAGCCAGCACCCTTCCTTGGAAGCGCTTTTGTAGCCAAAAGAACACTGGGGCTCTGGGCTTCTCTAGCCACCTACTCTTCTGCTCATCCTCTCGCGCACTCTAAAGAGAGCTCAGGTGAGAAATTACAAACGTCGAGCAATTACTCAGAGATGAAAAGTGCCAGCACTGAAAGCTGTTGCTAGCCAGCACCCTTCCTTGGAAACGCTCTTGCAGCCCTAAGAACAGTGGGGCTCTGGGCTTCTCTAGCCACCTACTCTTCTGCTCATCCTCTCGCGCAGTCTAAAGAGAGCTCAGGTGAGATATTGCAAACGTCGAGCAATTGCTCAGAGAGGAAAAGTGCCAGCACTGAAAGCTCTTGCTAGCCAGCACCCTTCCTTGGAAGCGCTTTTGTAGGCCTAAGAACAGTGGGGCTCTGGGCTTCTCTAGCCACCTACTCTTCTGCTCATCCTCTCGCGCACTCTAAAGAGAGCTCAGGTGTGAAATTGCAAACGTCGAGCAATTGCTCAGAGATGAAAAGTGCCAGCACTGAAAGCTCTTGCTAGCCAGCACCCTTCCTTGGAAGCGCTTTCACAGGCGCAGCAAGACTGGGGCTTTGCGCTTCTCTAGGCACCAAACGTCACGGTCACTATCTCTCCCTCTCGTAGACACGAGCTGAGAAATTGCAAACGTCGAGCAATTCCTCAGAGATGAAAAGTGCCAGCACTGAAAGCTCTTGCTAGCCAGCACCCTTCCTTGGAAGCGCTTTCACAGGCGCAGCAACACTGGGGCTTTGCGCTACTCTACCCACCAAACATCACGGTCCTTCTCTTTCAGTATCGTACACAAGAGCTGAGAAATTGCAAACGTTGAGCAATTGCTCAGAGATGAAAAGTGGCAGCACTGAAAGCTGTTGCTAGCCAGCACCCTTCCTTGGAAGCGCTTTTGTAGCCCTAAGAACAGTGGGGCTCTGGGCTTCTCTAGCCACCTAATCTTCTGCTCATCCTCTCGCGCAGTCTAAAGAGAGCTCAGGTGAGAAATTGCAAATGTCCACCAATTGCTCAGAGATGAAAAGTGCCAGCACTGAAAGCTGTGGCTAGCCATCCCCCTTCCTTGGAAGCGCTTTCACAGGCGGAGCAACACTGGGGCTTTGCGCTTCTCTAGCCACCAAACGTCACGGTCACTATCTCTCCGTCTCGTAGACACGAGCTGAGAAATTGCAAACGTCGAGCAATTGCTCAGAGATGAAAAGTGCCAGCACTGAAAGCTGTTGCTAGCCAGCACCCTTCCTTGGAAGCGCTTTTGTAGCCCTAAGAACACTGGGGCTCTGGGCTTCTTTAGCCACCTCATCTTCTGCTCATCCTCTCGCGCAGTCTAAAGAGAGCTCAGGTGTGAAATTGCAAATGTCCAGCAATTGCTCAGAGATGAAAAGTGCCAGCACTGAAAGCTCTTGCTAGCCAGCACCCTTCCTTGGAAGCGCTTTCACAGGCGCAGCAACACTGGGGCTTTGCGCTTCTCTAGCCACCAAACGTCACGGTCACTATCTCTCCGTCTCGTAGACACGAGCTGAGAAATTGCAAACGTCGAGCAATTGCTCAGAGATGAAAAGTGCCAGCACTGAAAGCTGTTGCTAGCCAGCACCCTTCCTTGGAAGCGCTTTCACAGGCGCAGCAACACTGGGGTTTGCGATACTCTACCCACCAAACATCACGGTCCTTCTCTTTCAGTATCGTAGACAAGAGCCGAGAAATTGCAAACGTCGAGCAATTGCTCAGAGATGAAAAGTGCCAGCGCTGAAAGCTGTTGCTAGCCAGCACCCTTCCTTGGAAGCGCTCTTGTAGGCCTAAGAACAGTGGGGCTCTGGGCTTCTCTAGCCACCTCATCTTCTGTTCATCCTCTCGCGCAGTCTAAAGAGAGCTCAGGTGAGAAATTGCAAACGTCGAGGAATTGCTCAGAGATGAAAAGTGCCAGCACTGAAAGCTGTTGCTAGCCAGCACCCTTCCTTGGAAGCGCTTTCACAGGCGCAGCAACACTGGGGCTTTGCGCTTCTCTACCCACCAAACGTCACGGTCACTCTCTTTCCGTCTCGTAGACACGAGCTGAGAAATTGCAAACGTCGAGCAATTGCTCAGAGATGAAAAGTGCCAGCACTGAAAGCTGTTGCTAGCCAGCACCCTTCCTTGGAAGCGCTTTTGTAGGCCTAAGAACACTGGGGCTCTGGGCTTCTCTAGCCACCTACTCTTCTGCTCATTCTCTCGCGCAGTCTAAAGAGAGCTCAGGTGAGAAATTGCAAACGTCGAGCAATTGCTCAGAGATGAAAAGTGCCAGCACTGAAAGCTCTTGCTAGCCAGCACCCTTCCTTGGAAGCGCTTTCACAGGTGCAGCAACACTGGGGCTTTGCGCTTCTCTAGCCACCAAACATCACGGTCATTCTCCTTCCGTCTCGTAGACACGAGATGTGAAATTGGAAAGGTCCAGCAATTGCTCAGAGATGAAAAGTGCTTGCACTGAAAGCTGTTGCCTGGCAGCACCCTTCCGTGGAAGCGTTCTTGTAGCCCTAAGAACACTGGGGCTCTGGGCTTCTCTAGCCACCTAATCTTCTGCTCATCCTCTCGCGCAGTCTAAAGAGAGCTCAGGTGAGAAATTGCAAACGTCGAGCAATTGCTCAGAGATGAAAAGTGCCAGCACTGAAAGCTGTTGCTAGCCAGCACCCTTCCTTGGAAGCGCTTTTGTAGCCCTAAGAACACTGGGGCTTTGCGCTTCTCTAGCCACCTAATCTTCTGCTCATCCTCTCGCGCAGTCTAAAGAGAGCTCAGGTGAGAAATTGCAAACGTCGAGCAATTGCTCAGAGATGAAAAGTGCCAGCACTGAAAGCTCTTGCTAGCCAGCACCCTTCCTTGGAAGCGCTTTTGTAGCCCTAAGAACACTGGGGCTTTGCGCTTCTCTAGCCACCTAACCTTCTGCTCATCCTCTCGCGCAGTCTAAAGAGAGCTCAGGGGAGAAATTGGAAACGTCCAGCAATTGCTCAGAGATGAAAAGTGCCAGCACTGAAAGCTGTTGGTAGCCAGCACCCTTCCTTGGAAGCGCTTTCACAGGCGCAGCAACACTGGGGCTTTGCGCTACTCTACCCACCAAACGTCACGGTCACTATCTCTCTGTCTCGTAGATAAGAGCTGAGAAATTGCAAACGTCGAGCAATTGCTCAGAGATGAAAAGTGCCAGCACTGAAAGCTGTTGCTAGCCAGCACCCTTCCTTGGAAGTGCTTTTGTAGCCCTAAGAACTCCGGGGCTCTGGGCTTCTCTAGCCGCCTAATTTTCTGTTCATCCTATCGCGCAGTCTAAAGAGAGCTCAGGTGAGAAATTGCAAACGTCGAGCAATTGCTCAGAGATGAAAAGTGCCAGCACTGAAAGCTCTTGCTAGCCAGCACCCTTCCTTGGAAGCGCTTTTGTAGCCCTAAGAACACTGGGGTCTGGGCTTCTCTAGTAACCAAATATCACGGTCATTCTCTTTCCGTCTCGTAGACACGAGCCGAGAAATTGCAAACGTCGAGCAACTGCTCAGAGATGAAAAGTGCCAGCACTGAAAGCTGTTGCTAGCCAGCACCCTTCCTTGGAAGCGCTTTTGTAGGCCTAAGAACACTGGGGCTTTGCGCTTCTCTAGCCACCTAATCTTCTGCTCATCCTCTCGCGCAGTGTAAAGAGAGCTCAGGTGAGAAATTGCAAACATCCAGCAATTGCTCAGAGATGAAAAGTGCCAGCACTGAAAGCTGTTGCTAGCCAGCACCCTTCCTTGGAAGCGCTTTCACAGGCGCAGCAACACTGGGGCTTTGCGCTTCTCTACCCACCAAACGTCACGGTCACTCTCTTTCCATCCCGTAGACACGAGCTGAGAAATTGCAAACGTCGAGCAATTGCTCAGAGATGAAAAGTGCCAGCACTGAAAGCTCTTGCTAGCCAGCACCCTTCCTTGGAAGCGCTTTTGTAGCCCTAAGAACACTGGGGCTCTGGGCTTCTCTAGCCACCTAATCTTCTGCTCATCCTCTCGCGCAGTCTAAAGAGATCTCAGGTGTGAAATTGCAAATGTCCAGCAATTGCTGAGAGATGAAAAGTGGCAGCACTGAAAGCTCTTGCTAGCCAGCACCCTTCCTTGGAAGCGCTTTCACAGGCGCAGCAACAATGGGGCTCTGGGCTTCTCTACCCACAAAACGTCACGGTCACTATCTCTCTGTCTCGTAGATAAGAGCTGAGAAATTGCAAACGTCGAGCAATTGCTCAGAGATGAAAAGTGCCAGCACTGAAAGCTCTTGCTAGCCAGCACCCTTCCTTGGAAGCGCTTTTGTAGGCCTAAGAACACTGGGGCTCTGGGCTTCTCTACCCACCAAACATCACAGTCATTCTCTTTCAGTATCGTAGACATGAGCTGAGAAATTGCAAACGTCGAGCAATTGCTCAGAGATGAAAAGTGCCAGCACTGAAAGCTCTTGCTAGCCAGCACCCTTCCTTGGAAGCGCTTTTGTAGCCCTAAGAACACTGGGGCTCTGGGCTTCTCTAGCCACCTAATAGCACATTCATTCTCTTTCCGTCTCGTAGACACGAGCTGAGAAATTGCAAATGTCGAGCAATTGCTCAGAGATGAAAAGTGCCAGCACTGAAAGCTGTTGCTAGCCAGCACCCTTCCTTGGAAGCGCTTTCACAGGCGCAGCAACACTGGGGCTTTGCGCTTCTCTACCCACCAAACATCACGGTCCTTCTCTTCCTGTCTTGTAGACAAGACCTGAGAAATTGCAAACGTCGAGCAATTGCTGAGAGATGAAAAGTGCCAGCATTGAAAGCTGTTGCTAGCCAGCACCCTTCCTTGGAAGCGCTTTTGTAGCCCTAAGAACACTGGGGCTCTGGGCTTCTCTAGTAACTAAATATCACGGTCATTCTCTTTCCGTCTCGTAGACACGAGCTGAGAAATTGCAAACGTCGAGCAATTGCTCAGAGATGAAAAGTGCCAGCACTGAAAGATGTTGCTAGCCAGCACCCTTCCTTGGAAGCGCTTTCACAGGCACAGCAACACTGGGGCTTTGCGCTTCTCTACCCACCAAACGTCACGGTCACTCTATATCCGTCTCGTAGACACGAGCTGAGAAATTGCAAACGTCGAGCAATTGCTCAGAGATGAAAAGTGCCAGCACTGAAAGCTGTTGCTAGCCAGCACCCTTCCTTGGAAGCGCTTTTGTAGGCCTAAGAACACTGGGGCTCTGGGCGTCTCTAGCCACCAAACATCACAGTCATTCTCTTTCAGTATCGTAGACATGAGCTGAGAAATTGCAAACGTCGAGCAATTGCTCAGAGATGAAAAGTGCCAGCACTGAAAGCTGTTGCTAGCCAGCACCCTTCCTTGGAAGCGCTTTTGTAGGCCTAAGAACAGTGGGGCTCTGGGCTTCTCTACCCACGAAACGTCACGGTCACACTCTTTCCGTCTCGTAGACACGAGCTGAGAAATTGCAAACGTCGAGCAATTGCTCAGAGATGAAAAGTGCCAGCACTGAAAGCTCTTGCTAGCCAGCACCCTTCCTTGGAAGCGCTTTTGTAGCCAAAAGAACACTGGGGCTCTGGGCTTCTCTAGTAACTAAATATCACGGTCATTCTCTTTCCGTCTCGTAGACACGAGCTGAGAAATTGCAAACGTCGAGCAATTGCTCAGAGATGAAAAGTGCCAGCACTGAAAGCTGTGGCTAGCCAGCACCCTTCCTTGGAAACGCTCTTGCAGCCCTAAGAACAGTGGGGCTCTGGGCTTCTCTAGCCACCTAATCTTCTGCTCATCCTCTCGCGCAGTCTAAAGAGAGCTCAGGTGAGAAATTGCAAACGTCGAGCAATTGCTCAGAGATGAAAAGTGCCAGCACTGAAAGCTGTTGCTAGCCAGCACCCTTCCTTGGAAGCGCTTTCACAGGCGCAGCAACACTGGGACTTTGCGCTACTCTAGCCACCAAACATCACGGTCCTTCTCTTTCAGTATCATAGACAAGAGCTGAGAAACTGCAAACGTTGAGCAATTGCTCAGAGATGAAAAGTGCCAGCACTGAAAGCTGTTGCTAGCCAGCACCCTTCCTTGGAAGCGCTTTCACAGGCGCAGCAACACTGGGGCTTTGCGCTTCTCTAGCCACCAAACGTCACAGTCACTATCTCTCCGTCTCGTAGACACGAGCTGAGAAATTGCAAACGTCGAGCAATTGCTCAGAGATGAAAAGTGCCAGCACTGAAAGCTGTGGCTAGCCAGCACCCTTCCTTGGAAGCGCTTTCACAGGCGCAGCAACACTGGGGCTTTGCGCTACTCTACCCACCAAACATCACGGTCCTTCTCTTTCAGTATCATAGACAAGAGCTGAGAAATTGCAAACGTTGAGCAATTGCTCAGAGATGAAAAGTGCCAGCACTGAAAGCTCTTGCTAGCCAGCACCCTTCCTTGGAAGCGCTTTCACAGGTGCAGCAAGACTGGGGCTTTGCGCTTCTCTAGCCACCAAACGTGACAGTCTTTCTGTCTCGTAGACACGAGCTGAGAAATTGCAAACGTCGAGCAATTGCTCAGAGATGAAAAGTGCCAGCACTGAAAGCTCTTGCTAGCCAGCACCCTTCCTTGGAAGCGCTTTTGTAGGCCTAAGAACACTGGGGCTCTGGGCTTCTCTAGCCACCTAATCTTCTGCTCATCCTCTCGCGCAGTCTAAAGAGAGCTCAGGTGAGAGATTCCAAACGTTGAGCAATTGCTCAGAGATGAAAAGTGCCAGCACTGAAAGCTGTTGCTAGCCAGCACCCTTCCTTGGAAGCGCTTTTGTAGGCCTAAGAACAGTGGGGCTCTGGGCTTCTCTAGCCACCAAACATCACAGTCATTCCCTTTCCGTCTCGTAGACACGAGCCGAGAAATTGCAAACGTCGAGCAATTGCTCAGAGATGAAAAGTGCCAGCACTGAAAGCTGTGGCTAGCCAGCACCCTTCCTTGGAAGCGCTCTTGTAGGCCTAAGAACACTGGGGCTCTGGGCTTCTCTAGCCACCTAATCTTCTGCTCATGCTCTCGCGCAGTCTAAAGAGAGCTCAGGTGAGAAATTGCAAATGTCGAGCAATTGCTCAGAGATGAAAAGTGCCAGCACTGAAAGCTCTTGCTAGCCAGCACCCTTCCTTGGAAGCGCTTTTGTAGGCCTAAGAACACTGGGGCTCTGGGCTTCTCTAGCCACCTAATCTTCTGCTCATCCTCTCGCGCACTCTAAAGAGAGCTCAGGTGAGAAATTGCAAATGTCCAGCAATTGCTCAGAGATGAAAAGTGCCAGCACTGAAAGCTGTTGCTAGCCAGCACCCTTCCTTGGAAGCGCTTTCACAGGCGCAGCAACACTGGGGCTTTGCGCTTCTCTAGCCACCAAACGTCACGGTCACTATCTCTCCGTCTCGTAGACACGAGCTGAGAAATTGCAAACGTCGAGCAATTGCTCAGAGATGAAAAGTGCCAGCACTGAAAGCTGTTGCTAGCTAGCACCCTTCCTTGGAAGCGCTTTTGTAGCCCTAAGAACACTGGGGCTCTGGGCTTCTCTAGCCACCTAATCTTCTGCTCATCCTCTCGCGCAGTCTAAAGAGAGCTCAGGTGAGAGATTGCAAACATCCAGCAATTGCTCAGAGATGAAAAGTGCCAGCACTGAAAGCTCTTGCTAGCCAGCACCCTTCCTTGGAAGCGCTTTCACATGCACAGCAACACTGGGGCTTTGCGCTTCTCTACCCACCAAACATCACGGTCCTTCTCTTTCCATCTCGTAGACACGAGCTGAGAAATTGCAAACGTTGAGCAATTGCTCAGAGATGAAAAGTGCCAGCACTGAAAGCTGTGGCTAGCCAGCACCCTTCCTTGGAAGCGCTCTTGTA
Source organism: Sarcoramphus papa (assembly GCA_037962945.1). Taxonomy (NCBI): domain Eukaryota; kingdom Metazoa; phylum Chordata; class Aves; order Accipitriformes; family Cathartidae; genus Sarcoramphus; species Sarcoramphus papa. Next base: position 94,864,824 of record CM075586.1, on the reverse strand, counting down.
GGCCTAAGAACACTGGGGCTCTGGGCGTCTCTAGCCACCTAATCTTCTGTTCATCCTCTCGCGCAGTCTAAAGAGAGCTCAGGTGAGAAATTGCAAACGTCGAGCAATTGCTCAGAGATGAAAAGTGCCAGCACTGAAAGCTCTTGCTAGCCAGCACCCTTCCTTGGAAGCGCTTTTGTAGGCCTAAGAACAGTGGGGCTCTGGGCTTCTCTAGCCACCTACTCTTCTGCTCATCCTCTCGCGCAGTCTAAAGAGAGCTCAGGTGAGAAATTGCAAACGTCGAGCAATTGCTCAGAGATGAAAAGTGCCAGCACTGAAAGCTGTTACTAGCCAGCACCCTTCCTTGGAAGCGCTTTCACAGGCGCAGCAACACTGGGGCTTTGCGCTTCTCTACCAACCAAACATCACGGTCCTTCTCTTTCAGTATCGTAGACAAGAGCTGAGAAATTGCAAACGTCGAGCAATTGCTCAGAGATGAAAAGTGCCAGCACTGAAAGCTGTTGCTAGCCAGCACCCTTCCTTGGAAGCGCTTTTGTAGGCCTAAGAACACTGGGGCTCTGGGCTTCTCTAGCCACCTAATCTTCTGCTCATCCTCTCGCGCAGTCTAAAGAGAGCTCAGGGGAGAAATTGCAAACGTCGAGCAATTGCTCAGAGATGAAAAGTGGCAGCACTGAAAGCTGTTGCTAGCCAGCACCCTTCCTTGGAAGCGCTTTTGTAGGCCTAAGAATACTGGGGCTCTGGGCTTCTCTAGCCACCTAATCTTCTGCTCATCCTCTCGCGCAGTCTAAAGAGAGCTGAGGTGAGAAATTGCAAACGTTAAGCAATTGCTCAGAGATGAAAAGTGCCAGCACTGAAAGCTCTTGCTAGCCAGCACCCTTCCTTGGAAGCGCTTTTGTAGCCCTAAGAACACTGGGGCTCTGGGCTTCTCTAGCCACCTAATAGCACATTCATTCTCTTTCCGTCTCGTAGACACGAGCTGAGAAATTGCAAATGTCGAGCAATTGCTCAGAGATGAAAAGTGCCAGCACTGAAAGCTGTTGCTAGCCAGCACCCTTCCTTGGAAGCGCTTTCACAGGCGCAGCAACACTGGGGCTTTGCGCTTCTCTACCCACCAAACATCACGGTCCTTCTCTTCCTGTCTTGTAGACAAGAGCTGAGAAATTGCAAACGTCGAGCAATTGCTGAGAGATGAAAAGTGCCAGCATTGAAAGCTGTTGCTAGCCAGCACGCTTCCTTGGAAGCGCTTTTGTAGCCCTAAGAACACTGGGGCTCTGGGCTTCTCTAGTAACTAAATATCACGGTCATTCTCTTTCCGTCTCGTAGACACGAGCTGAGAAATTGCAAACGTCGAGCAATTGCTCAGAGATGAAAAGTGCCAGCACTGAAAGATGTTGCTAGCCAGCACCCTTCCTTGGAAGCGCTTTCACAGGCACAGCAACACTGGGGCTTTGCGCTTCTCTAGCCACCAAAAATCACGGTCACTCTATATCCGTCTCGTAGACACGAGCTGAGAAATTGCAAACGTCGAGCAATTGCTCAGAGATGAAAAGTGCCAGCACTGAAAGCTGTTGCTAGCCAGCACCCTTCCTTGGAAGCGCTTTTGTAGGCCTAAGAACACTGGGGCTCTGGGCATCTCTAGCCACGAAACATCACAGTCATTCTCTTTCAGTATCGTAGACATGAGCTGAGAAATTGCAAACGTCGAGCAATTGCTCAGAGATGAAAAGTGCCAGCACTGAAAGCTGTTGCTAGCCAGCACCCTTCCTTGGAAGCGCTTTTGTAGGCCTAAGAACAGTGGGGCTCTGGGCTTCTCTACCCACCAAACGTCACGGTCACTCTCTTTCCGTCTCGTAGACACGAGCTGAGAAATTGCAAACGTCGAGCAATTGCTCAGAGATGAAAAGTGCCAGCACTGAAAGCTGTTGCTAGCCAGCACCCTTCCTTGGAAGCGCTTTTGTAGGCCTAAGAACACTGGGGCTCTGGGCTTCTCTAGCCACCTACTCTTCTGCTCATCCTCTCGCGCAGTCTAAAGAGAGCTCAGGTTTGAAATTGCAAATGTCCAGCAATTGCTCAGAGATGAAAAGTGCCAGCACTGAAAGCTGTTGCTAGCCAGCACCCTTCCTTGGAAGCGCTTTCACAGGCACAGCAACACTGGGGCTTTGCGCTTCTCTAGCCACCAAACATCACGGTCCTTCTCTTTTCGTCTCGTAGACACGAGCTGAGAAATTGCAAACGTCGAGCAATTGCTCAGAGATGAAAAGTGCCAGCACTGAAAGCTGTGGCTAGCCAGCACCCTTCCTTGGAAACGCTCTTGCAGCCCTAAGAACAGTGGGGCTCTGGGCTTCTCTAGCCACCTAATCTTCTGCTCATCCTCTCGCGCAGTCTAAAGAGAGCTCAGGTGAGAAATTGCAAACGTCGAGCAATTGCTCAGAGATGAAAAGTGCCAGCACTGAAAGCTGTTGCTAGCCAGCACCCTTCCTTGGAAGCGCTTTCACAGGCGCAGCAACACTGGGACTTTGCGCTACTCTAGCCACCAAACATCACGGTCCTTCTCTTTCAGTATCATAGACAAGAGCTGAGAAACTGCAAACTTTGAGCAATTGCTCAGAGATGAAAAGTGCCAGCACTGAAAGCTGTTGCTAGCCAGCACCCTTCCTTGGAAGCGCTTTCACAGGCGCAGCAACACTGGGGCTTTGCGCTTCTCTAGCCACCAAACGTCACGGTCACTATCTCTCCGTCTCGTAAACACGAGCTGAGAAATTGCAAACGTCGAGCAATTGCTCAGAGATGAAAAGTGCCAGCACTGAAAGCTGTGGCTAGCCAGCACCCTTCCTTGGAAGCGCTTTCACAGGCGCAGCAACACTGGGGCTTTGCGCTACTCTACCCACCAAACATCACGGTCCTTCTCTTTCAGTATCATAGACAAGAGCTGAGAAATTGCAAACGTCGAGCAATTGCTCAGAGATGAAAAGTGCCAGCACTGAAAGCTCTTGCTAGCCAGCACCCTTCCTTGGAAGCGCTTTCACAGGTGCAGCAAGACTGGGGCTTTGCGCTTCTCTAGCCACCAAACGTGACAGTCTTTCTGTCTCGTAGACACGAGCTGAGAAATTGCAAACGTCGAGCAATTGCTCAGAGATGAAAAGTGCCAGCACTGAAAGCTCTTGCTAGCCAGCACCCTTCCTTGGAAACGCTCTTGTAGCCCTAAGAACACTGGGGCTCTGGGCGTCTCTAGCCACCTAATCTTCTGTTCATCCTCTCGCGCAGTCTAAAGAGAGCTCAGGTGAGAAATTGCAAACGTCGAGCAATTGCTCAGAGATGAAAAGTGCCAGCACTGAAAGCTCTTGCTAGCCAGCACCCTTCCTTGGAAGCGCTTTTGTAGGCCTAAGAACAGTGGGGCTCTGGGCTTCTCTAGCCACCTACTCTTCTGCTCATCCTCTCGCGCAGTCTAAAGAGAGCTCAGGTGAGAAATTGCAAACGTCGAGCAATTGCTCAGAGATGAAAAGTGCCAGCACTGAAAGCTGTTACTAGCCAGCACCCTTCCTTGGAAGCGCTTTCACAGGCGCAGCAACACTGGGGCTTTGCGCTTCTCTACCAACCAAACATCACGGTCCTTCTCTTTCAGTATCGTAGACAAGAGCTGAGAAATTGCAAACGTCGAGCAATTGCTCAGAGATGAAAAGTGCCAGCACTGAAAGCTGTTGCTAGCCAGCACCCTTCCTTGGAAGCGCTTTTGTAGGCCTAAGAACACTGGGGCTCTGGGCTTCTCTAGCCACCAAACATCACAGTCATTCTCTTTCCGTCTCGTAGACACGAGCTGAGAAATTGCAAACGTCGAGCAATTGCTCGGAGATGAAAAGTGCCAGCACTGAAAGCTGTTGCTAGCCAGCACCCTTCCTTGGAAGCGCTCTTGTAGCCCTAAGAACACTGGGGCTCTGGGCTTCTCTAGCCACCTAATCTTCTGCTCATCCTCTCGCGCAGTCTAAAGAGAGCTCAGGGGAGAAATTGCAAACGTCGAGCAATTGCTCAGAGATGAAAAGTGGCAGCACTGAAAGCTGTTGCTAGCCAGCACCCTTCCTTGGAAGCGCTTTTGTAGGCCTAAGAATACTGGGGCTCTGGGCTTCTCTAGCCACCTAATCTTCTGCTCATCCTCTCAGGCATTCTAAAGAGAGCTGAGGTGAGAAATTGCAAACGTTAAGCAATTGCTCAGATATGAAAAGTGCCAGCACTGAAAGCTGTTGCTAGCCAGCACCCTTCCTTGGAAGCGCTTTTGTAGCCCTAAGAACACTGGGGCTCTGGGCTTCTCTAGCCACCTAATCTTCTGCTCATCCTCTCGCGCAGTCTAAAGAGAGCTCAGGTGAGAAATTGCAAACGTCGAGCAATTGCTCAGAGATGAAAAGTGCCAGCACTGAAAGCTGTGGCTAGCCATCACCCTTCCTTGGAAGCGCTTTCACAGGCGCAGCAACACTGGGGCTTTGCGCTTCTCTAGCCACCAAACGTCACGGTCACTATCTCTCCGTCTCGTAGACACGAGCTGAGAAATTGCAAACGTCGAGCAATTGCTCAGAGATGAAAAGTGCCAGCACTGAAAGCTGTTGCTAGCCAGCACCCTTCCTTGGAAGCGCTTTTGTAGCCCTAAGAACACTGGGGCTCTGGGCTTCTCTAGCCACCTAATCTTCTGCTCATCCTCTCACGCAGTCTAAAGAGAGCTCAGGTGAGAAATTGCAAACGTCGAGCAACTGCTCAGAGATGAAAAGTGCCAGCACTGAAAGCTGTTGCTAGCCAGCACCCTTCCTTGGAAGCACTTTTGTAGCCATAAGAACACTGGGGCTCTGGGCTTCTCTAGCCACCTAATCTTCTGCTCATCCTCTCGCGCGGTCTAAAGAGAGCTCAGGTGAGAAATTGCAAATGTCCAGCAATTGCTCAGAGATGAAAAGTGCCAGCACTGAAAGCTGTTGCCAGCCAGCACCCTTCCTTGGAAGCGCTTTCACAGGCACAGCAACACTGGGGCTTTGCGCTTCTCTACCCACCAAACATCACGGTCCTTCTCTTTCCATCTCATAGACACGAGCTGAGAAATTGCAAACGTCGAGCAATTGCTCAGAGATGAAAAGTGCCAGCACTGAAAGCTGTTGCTAGCCAGCACCCTTCCTTGGAAACGCTCTTGTAGCCCTAAGAACACTGGGGCTCTGGGCGTCTCTAGCCACCTAATCTTCTGTTCATCCTCTCGTGCAGTCTAAAGAGAGCTCAGGTGAGAAATTGCAAACGTCGAGCAATTGCTCAGAGATGAAAAGTGCCAGCACTGAAAGCTCTTGCTAGCCAGCACCCTTCCTTGGAAGCGCTTTTGTAGGCCTAAGAACAGTGGGGCTCTGGGCTTCTCTAGCCACCTACTCTTCTGCTCATCCTCTCGCGCAGTCTAAAGAGAGCTCAGGTGAGAGATTGCAAACGTCGAGCAATTGCTCAGAGATGAAAAGTGCCAGCACTGAAAGCTGTTGCTAGCCAGCACCCTTCCTTGGAAGCGCTTTCACAGGCGCAGCAACACTGGGGCTTTGCGCTTCTCTAGCCACCAAACGTCACGGTCACTATCTCTCCGTCTCGTACATAAGAGCTGAGAAATTGCAAACGTCGAGCAATTGCTCAGAGATGAAAAGTGGCAGCACTGAAAGCTCTTGCTAGCCAGCACCCTTCCTTGGAAGCGCTTTCACAGGCACAGCAACACTGGGGCTTTGCACTACTCTACCCACCAAACATCACGGTCCTTCTCTTTCAGTATCGTAGACAAGAGCTGAGAAATTGCAAACGTCGAGCAATTGCTCAGAGATGAAAAGTGCCAGCACTGAAAGCTGTTGCTAGCCAGCACCCTTCCTTGGAAGCGCTTTTGTAGCCCTAAGAACAGTGGGGCTCTGGGCTTCTCTAGCCACCTAATCTTCTGCTCATCCTCTCGCGCAGTCTAAAGAAAGCTCAGGTGAGAAATTGCAAACGTCGAGCAATTGCTCAGAGATGAAAAGTGCCAGCACTGAAAGCTCTTGCTAGCCAGCACCCTTCCTTGGAAGCGCTTTTGTAGGCCTAAGAACACTGGGGCTCTGGGCTTCTCTAGCCACCAAACATCACAGTCATTCTCTTTCCGTCTCGTAGACACGAGCCGAGAAATTGCAAACGTCGAGCAATTGCTCGGAGATGAAAAGTGCCAGCACTGAAAGCTGTTGCTAGCCAGCACCCTTCCTTGGAAGCGCTTTTGTAGGCCTAAGAACACTGGGGCTTTGCGCTTCTCTAGCCACCTAATCTTCTGCTCATCCTCTCGCGCAGTCTAAAGAGAGCTCAGGTGAGAAATTGCAAACGTCCAGCAATTGCTCAGAGATGAAAAGTGCCAGCACTGAAAGCTGTTGCTAGCCAGCACCCTTCCTTGGAAGCGCTTTTGTAGGCCTAAGAACAGTGGGGCTCTGGGCTTCTCTAGCCACCTCATCTTCTGCTCATCCTCTCGCGCAGTCTAAAGAGAGCTCAGGTGAGAAATTGCAAACGTCGAGCAATTGCTCAGAGATGAAAAGTGCCAGCACTGAAAGCTCTTGCTAGCCAGCACCCTTCCTTGGAATTGCTTTTGTAGGCCTAAGAACAGTGGGGCTCTGGGCTTCTCTAGCCACCAAACATCACAGTCCTTCTCTTTCCGTCTCGTAGACACAAGCCGAGAAATTGCAAACGTCGAGCAATTGCTCAGAGATGAAAAGTGCCAGCACTGAAAGCTGTTGCTAGCCAGCACCCTTCCTTGGAAGCGCTCTTGTAGCCCTAAGAACAGTGGGGCTCTGGGCTTCTCTAGCCACCTAAACTTCTGCTCATCCTCTCACGCAGTCTAAAGAGAGCTCAGGTGAGAAATTGCAAACGTCGAGCAATTGCTCAGAGATGAAAAGTGCCAGCACTGAAAGCTCTTGCCAGCCAGCACCCTTCCATGGAAGCGCTTTCACAGGCACAGCAACACTGGGGCTTTGCGCTTCTCTAGCCACCAAACATCACGGTCCTTCTCTTTCAGTCTCGTAGACACGAGCTGAGAAATTGCAAACGTCGAGCAATTGCTCAGAGATGAAAAGTGCCAGCACTGAAAGCTGTTGCTAGCCAGCACCCTTCCTTGGAAACGCTCTTGCAGCCCTAAGAACAGTGGGGCTCTGGGCTTCTCTAGCCACCTACTCTTCTGCTCATCCTCTCGCGCAGTCTAAAGAGAGCTCAGGTGAGAAATTGCAAACGTCGAGCAATTGCTCAGAGATGAAAAGTGCCAGCACTGAAAGCTCTTGCTAGCCAGCACCCTTCCTTGGAAGCGCTTTTGTAGCCCTAAGAACACTGGGGCTCTGGGCTTCTCTAGCCACCTACTCTTCTGCTCATCCTCTCGCGCAGTCTAAAGAGAGCTCAGGTGAGAGATTGGAAACGTCGAGCAATTGCTCAGAGATGAAAAGTGCCAGCACTGAAAGCTGTTGCTAGCCAGCACCCTTCCTTGGAAGCGCTTTCACAGGCGCAGCAACACTGGGGCTTTGCGCTTCTCTACCCACCAAACGTCACCGTCAGTATCTATCCGTCTCGTACATAAGAGCTGAGAAATTGCAAACGTCGAGCAATTGCTCAGAGATGAAAAGTGCCAGCACTGAAAGCTGTTGCTAGCCAGCACCCTTCCTTGGAAGCGCTTTCACAGGCACAGCAACACTGGGGCTTTGCGCTACTCTACCCACCAAACATCACGGTCCTTCTCTTTCAGTATCGTAGACAAGAGCTGAGAAATTGCAAACGTCGAGCAATTGCTCAGAGATGAAAAGTGCCAGCACTGAAAGCTCTTGCTAGCCAGCACCCTTCCTTGGAAGCGCTTTCACAGGCGCAGCAAGACTGGGGCTTTGCGCTTCTCTACCCACCAAACGTGACAGTCTTTCTGTCTCGTAGACACGAGCTGAGAAATTGCAAACGTCGAGCAATTGCTCAGAGATGAAAAGTGCCAGCACTGAAAGCTCTTGCTAGCCAGCACCCTTCCTTGGAAGCGCTTTTGTAGCCCTAAGAACAGTGGGGCTCTGGGCTTCTCTAGCCACCTAATCTTCTGCTCATCCTCTCGCGCAGTCTAAAGAAAGCTCAGGTGAGAAATTGCAAACGTCGAGCAATTGCTCAGAGATGAAAAGTGCCAGCACTGAAAGCTGTGGCTAGCCAGCACCCTTCCTTGGAAGCGCTTTTGTAGGCCTAAGAACAGTGGGGCTCTGGGCTTCTCTAGCCACCAAACATCACAGTCATTCTCTTTCCGTCTCGTAGACCCGAGCCGAGAAATTGCAAACGTCGACCAATTGCTCAGAGATGAAAAGTGCCAGCACTGAAAGCTCTTGCTAGCCAGCACCCTTCCTTGGAAGCGCTTTTGTAGCCCTAAGAACACTGGGGCTTTGCGCTTCTCTAGCCACCTCATCTTCTGCTCATCCTCTCGCGCAGTCGAAAGAGAGCTCAGGGGAGAAATTGCAAACGTCGAGCAATTGCTCAGAGATGAAAAGTGCCAGCACTGAAAGCTCTTGCTAGCCAGCACCCTTCCTTGGAAGCGCTTTTGTAGGCCTAAGAACAGTGGGGCTCTGGGCTTCTCTAGCCACCTCATCTTCTGCTCATCCTCTCGCGCAGTCTAAAGAGAGCTCAGGTGAGAAATTGCAAACGTCGAGCAATTGCTCAGAGATGAAAAGTGCCAGCACTGAAAGCTCTTGCCAGCCAGCACCCTTCCATGGAAGCGCTTTCACAGGCACAGCAACACTGGGGCTTTGCGCTTCTCTAGCCACCAAACATCACGGTCCTTCTCTTTCAGTCTCGTAGACAAGAGCTGAGAAATTGCAAACGTCGAGCAATTGCTCAGAGATGAAAAGTGCCAGCACTGAAAGCTGTTGCTAGCCAGCACCCTTCCTTGGAAACGCTCTTGCAGCCCTAAGAACACTGGGGCTCTGGGCTTCTCTAGCCACCTAATCTTCTGCTCATCCTCTCGCGCAGTCTAAAGAGAGCTCAGGTGAGAAATTGCAAACGTCGAGCAATTGCTCAGAGATGAAAAGTGCCAGCACTGAAAGCTGTTGCTAGCCAGCACCCTTCCTTGGAAGCGCTTTCACAGGCACAGCAACACTGGGGCTTTGCGCTTCTCTAGCCACCAAACGTCACGGTCACTATCTCTCTGTCTCGTAGATAAGAGCTGAGAAATTGCAAACGTCGAGCAATTGCTCAGAGATGAAAAGTGCCAGCACTGAAAGCTCTTGCTAGCCAGCACCCTTCCTTGGAAGCGCTTTTGTAGGCCTAAGAACAGTGGGGCTCTGGGCTTGTCTAGCCACCTAATCTTCTGCTCATCCTCTCGCGCAGTCTAAAGAGAGCTCAGGTGAGAAATTGCAAACGTCGAGCAATTGCTCAGAGATGAAAAGTGCCAGCACTGAAAGCTGTTGCTAGCCAGCACCCTTCCTTGGAAGCGCTTTTGTAGGCCTAAGAACAGTGGGGCTCTGGGCTTCTCTAGCCACCAAACATCACGGTCATTCTCTTTCCGTCTCGTAGACACGAGCTGAGAAATTGCAAACGTCGAGCAATTGCTCAGAGATGAAAAGTGCCAGCACTGAAAGCTCTTGCTAGCCAGCACCCTTCCTTGGAAGCGCTTTTGTAGCCCTAAGAACACTGGGGCTCTGGGCTTCTCTAGCCACCTAATCTTCTGCTCATCCTCTCGCGCAGTCTAAAGAGAGCTCAGGTGAGAGATTGCAAACGTCGAGCAATTGCTCAGAGATGAAAAGTGCCAGCACTGAAAGCTCTTGCCAGCCATCACACTTCCTTGGAAGCGCTTTCACAGGCACAGCAACACTGGGGCTTTGCGCTTCTCTAGCCACCAAACATCACGGTCCTTCTCTTTCCGTCTCGTAGACACGAGCTGAGAAATTGCAAACGTCGAGCAATTGCTCAGAGATGAAAAGTGCCAGCACTGAAAGCTGTTGCTAGCCAGCACCCTTCCTTGGAAACACTCTTGCAGCCCTAAGAACAGTGGGGCTCTGGGCTTCTCTAGCCACCTACTCTTCTGCTCATCCTCTCGCGCAGTCTAAAGAGAGCTCAGGTGAGAAATTGCAAACGTCGAGCAATTGCTCAGAGATGAAAAGTGCCAGCACCGAAAGCTGTTGCTAGCCAGCACCCTTCCTTGGAAGCGCTTTTGTAGGCCTAAGAACACTGGGGCTTTGCGCTTTTCTAGCCACCTAACCTTCTGCTCATCCTCTCGCGCAGTCTAAAGAGAGCTCAGGTGAGAAATTGCAAACGTCCAGCAATTGCTCAGAGATGAAAAGTGCCAGCACTGAAAGCTGTTGCTAGCCAGCACCCTTCCTTGGAAGCGCTTTCACAGGCGCAGCAACACTGGGGCTCTGGGCTTCTCTGGACACCAAACGTCACGGTCACTATCTCTCTGTCTCGTAGATAAGAGCTGAGAAATTGCAAACGTCGAGCAATTGCTCAGAGATGAAAAGTGCCAGCACTGAAAGCTGTTGCTAGCCAGCACCCTTCCTTGGAAGCGCTTTTGTAGGCCTAAGAAGACTGGGGCTCTGGGCTTCTCTAGCCACCTCATCTTCTGCTCATCCTCTCGCGCAGTCTAAAGAGAGCTCAGGTGAGAAATTGCAAACGTCGAGCAATTGCTCAGAGATGAAAAGTGCCAGCACTGAAAGCTGTTGCTAGCCAGCACCCTTCCTTGGAAGCGTTTTTGTAGGCCTAAGAACACTGGGGCTCTGGGCTTCTCTAGCCACCAAACATCACAGTCATTCTCTTTCCGTCTCGTAGACACGAGCTGAGAAATTGCAAACGTCGAGCAATTGCTCAGAGATGAAAAGTGCCAGCACTGAAAGCTGTTGCTAGCCAGCACCCTTCCTTGGAAGCGCTCTTGTAGCCAAAAGAACAGTGGGGCTCTGGGCTTCTCTAGCCACCTAATCTTCTGCTCATGCTCTCGCGCAGTCTAAAGAGAGCTCAGGTGAGAAATTGCAAACGTCGAGCAATTGCTCAGAGATGAAAAGTGCCAGCACTGAAAGCTGTTGCTAGCCAGCACCCTTCCTTGGAAGCGCTTTTGTAGGCCTAAGAACAGTGGGGCTCTGGGCTTCTCTAGCCACCTAATCTTCTGCTCATCCTCTCGCGCAGTCTAAAGAGAGCTCAGGTGAGAGATTGCAAACGTCGAGCAATTGCTCAGAGATGAAAAGTGCCAGCACTGAAAGCTCTTGCTAGCCAGCACCCTTCCTTGGAAGCGCTTTCACAGGCGCAGCAACACTGGGGCTTTGCGCTTCTCTACCCACCAAACGTCACGGTCACTATCTCTCTGTCTCGTAGATAAGAGCTGAGAAATTGCAAACGTCGAGCAATTGCTCAGAGATGAAAAGTGCCAGCACTGAAAGCTCTTGCTAGCCAGCACCCTTCCTTGGAAGCGCTTTTGTAGCCCTAAGAACACTGGGGCTCTGGGCTTCTCTAGCCACCTAATCTTCTGCTCATCCTCTCGCGCAGTCTAAAGAGAGCTCAGGTGAGAAATTGCAAACGTCGAGCAATTGCTCAGAGATGAAAAGTGCCAGCACTGAAAGCTGTTGCTAGCCAGCACCCTTCCTTGGAAGCGCTTTTGTAGGCCTAAGCACACTGGGGCTCTGGGCTTCTCTAGCCACCAAACATCACAGTCCTTCTCTTTCCGTCTCGTAGACACGAGCCGAGAAATTGCAAACGTCGAGCAATTGCTCAGAGATGAAAAGTGCCAGCACTGAAAGCTCTTGCTAGCCAGCACCCTTCCTTGGAAGCGCTTTTGTAGCCTTAAGAACACTGGGGCTTTGCGCTTCTCTAGCCACCTAATCTTCTGCTCATCCTCTCGCGCACTCTAAAGAGAGCTCAGGTGAGAGATTGCAAACGTCGAGCAATTGCTCAGAGATGAAAAGTGCCAGCACTGAAAGCTGTTGCTAGCCAGCACCCTTCCTTGGAAGCGCTTTCACAGGCACAGCAACACTGGGGCTTTGCGCTTCTCTAGCCACCAAACATCACGGTCCTTCTCTTTCCATCTCGTAGACACGAGCTGAGAAATTGCAAACGTCAAGCAATTGCTCAGAGATGAAAAGTGCCAGCACTGAAAGCTGTTGCTAGCCAGCACCCTTCCTTGGAAACGCTCTTGCAGCCCTAAGAACAGTGGGGCTCTGGGCTTCTCTAGCCACCTACTCTTCTGCTCATCCTCTCGCGCAGTCTAAAGAGAGCTCAGGTGAGAAATTGCAAACGTCGAGCAATTGCTCAGAGATGAAAAGTGCCAGCACTGAAAGCTGTTGCTAGCCAGCACCCTTCCTTGGAAGCGCTTTTGTAGCCCTAAGAACACTGGGGCTCTGGGCGTCTCTAGCCACCTAATCTTCTGTTCATCCTCTCGCGCAGTCTAAAGAGAGCTCAGGTGAGAAATTGCAAACGTCGAGCAATTGCTCAGAGATGAAAAGTGCCAGCACTGAAAGCTCTTGCTAGCCAGCACCCTTCCTTGGAAGCGCTTTTGTAGGCCTAAGAACAGTGGGGCTCTGGGCTTCTCTAGCCACCTACTCTTCTGCTCATCCTCTCGCGCAGTCTAAAGAGAGCTCAGGTGAGAAATTGCAAACGTCGAGCAATTGCTCAGAGATGAAAAGTGCCAGCACTGAAAGCTGTTACTAGCCAGCACCCTTCCTTGGAAGCGCTTTCACAGGCGCAGCAACACTGGGGCTTTGCGCTTCTCTACCAACCAAACATCACGGTCCTTCTCTTTCAGTATCGTAGACAAGAGCTGAGAAATTGCAAACGTCGAGCAATTGCTCAGAGATGAAAAGTGCCAGCACTGAAAGCTGTTGCTAGCCAGCACCCTTCCTTGGAAGCGCTTTTGTAGGCCTAAGAACACTGGGGCTCTGGGCTTCTCTAGCCACCTACTCTTCTGCTCATCCTCTCGCGCAGTCTAAAGAGAGCTCAGGTGAGAAATTGCAAACATCCAGCAATTGCTCAGATATGAAAAGTGCCAGCACTGAAAGCTGTTGCTAGCCAGCACCCTTCCTTGGAAGCGCTTTTGTAGCCCTAAGAACACTGGGGCTCTGGGCTTCTCTAGCCACCTAATCTTCTGCTCATCCTCTCGCGCAGTCTAAAGAGAGCTCAGGTGAGAAATTGCAAACGTCGAGCAATTGCTCAGAGATGAAAAGTGCCAGCACTGAAAGCTGTGGCTAGCCAGCACCCTTCCTTGGAAGCGCTTTCACAGGCGCAGCAACACTGGGGCTTTGCGCTTCTCTAGCCACCAAACGTCACGGTCACTATCTCTCCGTCTCGTAGACACGAGCTGAGAAATTGCAAACGTCGAGCAATTGCTCAGAGATGAAAAGTGCCAGCACTGAAAGCTGTTGCTAGCCAGCACCCTTCCTTGGAAGCGCTTTTGTAGGCCTAAGCACACTGGGGCTCTGGGCTTCTCTAGCCACCTAATCTTCTGCTCATCCTCTCGCGCACTCTAAAGAGAGCTCAGGTGAGAAATTGCAAACGTCGAGCAATTGCTCAGAGATGAAAAGTGCCAGCACTGAAAGCTGTTGCTAGCCAGCACCCTTCCTTGGAAGCGCTTTTGTAGCCCTAAGAACAGTGGGGCTCTGGGCTTCTCTAGCCACCTAAACTTCTGCTCATCCTCTCGCGCAGTCTAAAGAGAGCTCAGGTGAGAAATTGCAAATGTCCAGCAATTGCTCAGAGATGAAAAGTGCCAGCACTGAAAGCTGTTACTAGCCAGCACCCTTCCTTGGAAGCGCTTTCACAGGCACAGCAACACTGGGGCTTTGCGCTTCTCTACCCACCAAACATCACGGTCCTTCTCTTTCCATCTCGTAGACACGAGCTGAGAAATTGCAAACGTCGAGCAATTGCTCAGAGATGAAAAGTGCCAGCACTGAAAGCTGTTGCTAGCCAGCACCCTTCCTTGGAAACGCTCTTGTAGCCCTAAGAACACTGGGGCTCTGGGCGTCTCTAGCCACCTAATCTTCTGTTCATCCTCTCGTGCAGTCTAAAGAGAGCTCAGGTGAGAAATTGCAAACGTCGAGCAATTGCTCAGAGATGAAAAGTGCCAGCACTGAAAGCTCTTGCTAGCCAGCACCCTTCCTTGGAAGCGCTTTTGTAGGCCTAAGAACAGTGGGGCTCTGGGCTTCTCTAGCCACCTAATCTTCTGCTCATCCTCTCGCGCACTCTAAAGAGAGCTCAGGTGAGAGATTGCAAACGTCGAGCAATTGCTCAGAGATGAAAAGTGCCAGCACTGAAAGCTGTTGCTAGCCAGCACCCTTCCTTGGAAGCGCTTTCACAGGCGCAGCAACACTGGGGCTTTGCGCTTCTCTAGCCACCAAACGTCACGGTCACTATCTATCCGTCTCGTACATAAGAGCTGAGAAATTGCAAACGTCGAGCAATTGCTCAGAGATGAAAAGTGCCAGCACTGAAAGCTGTTGCTAGCCAGCACCCTTCCTTGGAAGCGCTTTCACAGGCACAGCAACACTGGGGCTTTGCGCTACTCTACCCACCAAACATCACGGTCCTTCTCTTTCAGTATCGTAGACAAGAGCTGAGAAATTGCAAACGTCGAGCAATTGCTCAGAGATGAAAAGTGCCAGCACTGAAAGCTGTTGCTAGCCAGCACCCTTCCTTGGAAGCGCTTTTGTAGCCCTAAGAACACTGGGGCTCTGGGCTTCTCTAGCCACCTAATCTTCTGCTCATCCTCTCGCGCAGTCTAAAGAAAGCTCAGGTGAGAAATTGCAAACGTCGAGCAATTGCTCAGAGATGAAAAGTGCCAGCACTGAAAGCTCTTGCTAGCCAGCACCCTTCCTTGGAAGCGCTTTTGTAGGCCTAAGAATACTGGGGCTCTGGGCTTCTCTAGCCACCAAACATCACAGTCATTCTCTTTCCGTCTCGTAGACACGAGCCGAGAAATTGCAAACGTCGAGCAATTGCTCGGAGATGAAAAGTGCCAGCACTGAAAGCTGTTGCTAGCCAGCACCCTTCCTTGGAAGCGCTTTTGTAGCCCTAAGAACACTGGGGCTTTGCGCTTCTCTAGCCACCTAATCTTCTGCTCATCCTCTCGCGCAGTCTAAAGAGAGCTCAGGTGAGAAATTGCAAACGTCGAGCAATTGCTCAGAGATGAAAAGTGCCAGCACTGAAAGCTGTTGCTAGCCAGCACCCTTCCTTGGAAGCGCTTTTGTAGGCCTAAGAACAGTGGGGCTCTGGGCTTCTCTAGCCACCTCATCTTCTGCTCATCCTCTCGCGCAGTCTAAAGAGAGCTCAGGTGAGAAATTGCAAACGTCGAGCAATTGCTCAGAGATGAAAAGTGCCAGCACTGAAAGCTCTTGCTAGCCAGCACCCTTCCTTGGAAGCGCTTTCACAGGCACAGCAACACTGGGGCTTTGCGCTTCTCTAGCCACCAAACATCACGGTCCTTCTCTTTCAGTCTCGTAGACACGAGCTGAGAAATTGCAAACGTCGAGCAATTGCTCAGAGATGAAAAGTGCCAGCACTGAAAGCTGTTGCTAGCCAGCACCCTTCCTTGGAAACGCTCTTGCAGCCCTAAGAACAGTGGGGCTCTGGGCGTCTCTAGCCACCTAATCTTCTGTTCATCCCCTCGCGCAGTCTAAAGAGAGCTCAGGTGAGAAATTGCAAACGTCGAGCAATTGCTCAGAGATGAAAAGTGCCAGCACTGAAAGCTCTTGCTAGCCAGCACCCTTCCTTGGAAGCGCTTTTGTAGGCCTAAGAACAGTGGGGCTCTGGGCTTCTCTAGCCACCTACTCTTCTGCTCATCCTCTCGCGCAGTCTAAAGAGAGCTCAGGTGAGAAATTGCAAATGTCCAGCAATTGCTCAGAGATGAAAAGTGCCAGCACTGAAAGCTGTTACTAGCCAGCACCCTTCCTTGGAAGCGCTTTCACAGGCGCAGCAACACTGGGGCTTTGCGCTTCTCTACCAACCAAACATCACGGTCCTTCTCTTTCAGTATCGTAGACAAGAGCTGAGAAATTGCAAACGTCGAGCAATTGCTCAGAGATGAAAAGTGCCAGCACTGAAAGCTGTTGCTAGCCAGCACCCTTCCTTGGAAGCGCTTTTGTAGGCCTAAGAACACTGGGGCTCTGGGCTTCTCTAGCCACCAAACATCACAGTCATTCTCTTTCCGTCTCGTAGACACGAGCTGAGAAATTGCAAACGTCGAGCAATTGCTCAGAGATGAAAAGTGCCAGCACTGAAAGCTGTTGCTAGCCAGCACCCTTCCTTGGAAGCGCTCTTGTAGCCCTAAGAACAGTGGGGCTCTGGGCTTCTCTAGCCACCTAATCTTCTGCTCATCCTCTCGCGCAGTCTAAAGAGAGCTCAGGGGAGAAATTGCAAACGTCGAGCAATTGCTCAGAGATGAAAAGTGCCAGCACTGAAAGCTGTTGCTAGCCAGCACCCTTCCTTGGAAGCGCTTTTGTAGGCCTAAGAATACTGGGGCTCTGGGCTTCTCTAGCCACCTAATCTTCTGCTCATCCTCTCGCGCATTCTAAAGAGAGCTGAGGTGAGAAATTGCAAACGTTAAGCAATTGCTCAGATATGAAAAGTGCCAGCACTGAAAGCTGTTGCTAGCCAGCACCCTTCCTTGGAAGCGCTTTTGTAGCCCTAAGAACACTGGGGCTCTGGGCTTCTCTAGCCACCTAATCTTCTGCTCATCCTCTCGCGCAGTCTAAAGAGAGCTCAGGTGAGAAATTGCAAACGTCGAGCAATTGCTCAGAGATGAAAAGTGCCAGCACTGAAAGCTGTGGCTAGCCAGCACCCTTCCTTGGAAGCGCTTTCACAGGCGCAGCAACACTGGGGCTTTGCGCTTCTCTAGCCACCAAACGTCACGGTCACTATCTAACCGTCTCGTAGACACGAGCTGAGAAATTGCAAACGTCGAGCAATTGCTCAGAGATGAAAAGTGCCAGCACTGAAAGCTGTTGCTAGCCAGCACCCTTCCTTGGAAGCGCTTTTGTAGCCCTAAGAACACTGGGGCTCTGGGCTTCTCTAGCCACCTAATCTTCTGCTCATCCTCTCACGCAGTCTAAAGAGAGCTCAGGTGAGAAATTGCAAACGTCGAGCAATTGCTCAGAGATGAAAAGTGCCAGCACTGAAAGCTGTTGCTAGCCAGCACCCTTCCTTGGAAGCGCTTTTGTAGGCCTAAGAATACTGGGGCTCTGGGCTTCTCTAGCCACCAAACATCACAGTCATTCTCTTTCCGTCTCGTAGACACGAGCCGAGAAATTGCAAACGTCGAGCAATTGCTCGGAGATGAAAAGTGCCAGCACTGAAAGCTGTTGCTAGCCAGCACCCTTCCTTGGAAGCGCTTTTGTAGGCCTAAGAACACTGGGGCTTTGCGCTTCTCTAGCCACCTAATCTTCTGCTCATCCTCTCGCGCAGTCTAAAGAGAGCTCAGGTGAGAAATTGCAAACGTCGAGCAATTGCTCAGAGATGAAAAGTGCCAGCACTGAAAGCTGTTGCTAGCCAGCACCCTTCCTTGGAAGCGCTTTTGTAGCCCTAAGAACAGTGGGGCTCTGGGCTTCTCTAGCCACCTCATCTTCTGCTCATCCTCTCGCGCAGTCTAAAGAGAGCTCAGGTGAGAAATTGCAAACGTCGAGCAATTGCTCAGAGATGAAAAGTGCCAGCACTGAAAGCTCTTGCTAGCCAGCACCCTTCCTTGGAATTGCTTTTGTAGGCCTAAGAACAGTGGGGCTCTGGGCTTCTCTAGCCACCAAACATCACAGTCATTCTCTTTCCGTCTCGTAGACACAAGCCGAGAAATTGCAAACGTCGAGCAATTGCTCAGAGATGAAAAGTGCCAGCACTGAAAGCTGTTGCTAGCCAGCACCCTTCCTTGGAAGCGCTCTTGTAGGCCTAAGAACACTGGGGCTCTGGGCTTCTCTAGCCACCTAAACTTCTGCTCATCCTCTCACGCAGTCTAAAGAGAGCTCAGGTGAGAAATTGCAAACGTCGAGCAATTGCTCAGAGATGAAAAGTGCCAGCACTGAAAGCTCTTGCCAGCCAGCACCCTTCCATGGAAGCGCTTTCACAGGCACAGCAACACTGGGGCTTTGCGCTTCTCTAGCCACCAAACATCACGGTCCTTCTCTTTCCATCTCGTAGACACGAGCTGAGAAATTGCAAACGTCGAGCAATTGCTCAGAGATGAAAAGTGCCAGCACTGAAAGCTGTTGCTAGCCAGCACCCTTCCTTGGAAACGCTCTTGCAGCCCTAAGAACAGTGGGGCTCTGGGCTTCTCTAGCCACCTAATCTTCTGCTCATCCTCTCGCGCAGTCTAAAGAGAGCTCAGGTGAGAAATTGCAAACGTCGAGCAATTGCTCAGAGATGAAAAGTGCCAGCACTGAAAGCTCTTGCTAGCCAGCACCCTTCCTTGGAAGCGCTTTTGTAGGCCTAAGAACAGTGGGGCTCTGGGCTTCTCTAGCCACCTACTCTTCTGCTCATCCTCTCGCGCAGTCTAAAGAGAGCTGAGGTGAGAGATTGCAAACGTCGAGCAATTGCTCAGAGATGAAAAGTGCCAGCACTGAAAGCTGTTGCTAGCCAGCACCCTTCCTTGGAAGCGCTTTCACAGGCGCAGCAACACTGGGGCTTTGCGCTTCTCTAGCCACCAAACGTCACGGTCACTATCTATCCGTCTCGTACATAAGAGCTGAGAAATTGCAAACGTCGAGCAATTGCTCAGAGATGAAAAGTGCCAGCACTGAAAGCTCTTGCTAGCCAGCACCCTTCCTTGGAAGCGCTTTCACAGGCACAGCAACACTGGGGCTTTGCGCTACTCTACCCACCAAACATCACGGTCCTTCTCTTTCAGTATCGTAGACAAGAGCTGAGAAATTGCAAACGTCGAGCAATTGCTCAGAGATGAAAAGTGCCAGCACTGAAAGCTGTTGCTAGCCAGCACCCTTCCTTGGAAGCGCTTTCACAGGCGCAGCAAGACTGGGGCTTTGCGCTTCTCTACCCACCAAACGTGACAGTCTTTCTGTCTCGTAGACACGAGCTGAGAAATTGCAAACGTCGAGCAATTGCTCAGAGATGAAAAGTGCCAGCACTGAAAGCTCTTGCTAGCCAGCACCCTTCCTTGGAAGCGCTTTTGTAGCCCTAAGAACAGTGGGGCTCTGGGCTTCTCTAGCCACCTAATCTTCTGCTCATCCTCTCGCGCAGTCTAAAGAAAGCTCAGGTGAGAAATTGCAAACGTCGAGCAATTGATCAGAGATGAAAAGTGCCAGCACTGAAAGCTCTTGCTAGCCAGCACCCTTCCTTGGAAGCGCTTTTGTAGGCCTAAGAACAGTGGGGCTCTGGGCTTCTCTAGCCACCAAACATCACAGTCATTCTCTTTCCGTCTCGTAGACCCGAGCCGAGAAATTGCAAACGTCGACCAATTGCTCAGAGATGAAAAGTGCCAGCACTGAAAGCTCTTGCTAGCCAGCACCCTTCCTTGGAAGCGCTTTTGTAGCCCTAAGAACACTGGGGCTTTGCGCTTCTCTAGCCACCTAATCTTCTGCTCATCCTCTCGCGCAGTCTAAAGAGAGCTCAGGTGAGAAATTGCAAACGTCGAGCAATTGCTCAGAGATGAAAAGTGCCAGCACTGAAAGCTCTTGCTAGCCAGCACCCTTCCTTGGAAGCGCTTTTGTAGGCCTAAGAACAGTGGGGCTCTGGGCTTCTCTAGCCACCTCATCTTCTGCTCATCCTCTCGCGCAGTCTAAAGAGAGCTCAGGTGAGAAATTGCAAACGTCGAGCAATTGCTCAGAGATGAAAAGTGCCAGCACTGAAAGCTCTTGCCAGCCAGCACCCTTCCATGGAAGCGCTTTCACAGGCACAGCAACATTGGGGCTTTGCGCTTCTCTAGCCACCAAACATCACGGTCCTTCTCTTTCAGTCTCGTAGACAAGAGCTGAGAAATTGCAAACGTCGAGCAATTGCTCAGAGATGAAAAGTGCCAGCACTGAAAGCTGTTGCTAGCCAGCACCCTTCCTTGGAAACGCTCTTGCAGCCCTAAGAACAGTGGGGCTCTGGGCTTCTCTAGCCACCTAATCTTCTGCTCATCCTCTCACGCAGTCTAAAGAGAGCTCAGGTGAGAAATTGCAAACGTCCAGCAATTGCTCAGAGATGAAAAGTGCCAGCACTGAAAGCTGTTGCTAGCCAGCACCCTTCCTTGGAAGCGCTTTCACAGGCACAGCAACACTGGGGCTTTGCGCTTCTCTACCCACCAAACGTCACGGTCACTATCTCTCTGTCTCGTAGATAAGAGCTGAGAAATTGCAAACGTCGAGCAATTGCTCAGAGATGAAAAGTGCCAGCACTGAAAGCTCTTGCTAGCCAGCACCCTTCCTTGGAAGCGCTTTTGTAGGCCTAAGAACAGTGGGGCTCTGGGCTTCTCTAGCCACCTAATCTTCTGCTCATGCTCTCGCGCAGTCTAAAGAGAGCTCAGGTGAGAAATTGCAAACGTCGAGCAATTGCTCAGAGATGAAAAGTGCCAGCACTGAAAGCTGTTGCTAGCCAGCACCCTTCCTTGGAAGCGCTTTTGTAGGCCTAAGAACAGTGGGGCTCTGGGCTTCTCTAGCCACCAAACATCACGGTCCTTCTCTTTCCGTCTCGTAGACACGAGCCGAGAAATTGCAAACGTCGAGCAATTGCTCAGAGATGAAAAGTGCCAGCACTGAAAGCTCTTGCTAGCCAGCACCCTTCCTTGGAAGCGCTTTTGTAGCCCTAAGAACAGTGGGGCTCTGGGCTTCTCTAGCCACCTAAACTTCTGCTCATCCTCTCACGCAGTCTAAAGAGAGCTCAGGTGAGAGATTGCAAACGTCGAGCAATTGCTGAGAGATGAAAAGTGCCAGCACTGAAAGCTCTTGCTAGCCAGCACCCTTCCTTGGAAGCGCTTTTGTAGCCCTAAGAACACTGCGGCTTTGCGCTTCTCTAGCCACCTAACCTTCTGCTCATCCTCTCGCGCAGTCTAAAGAGAGCTCAGGGGAGAAATTGCAAATGTCCAGCAATTGCTCAGAGATGAAAAGTGCCAGCACTGAAAGCTCTTGCCAGCCAGCACCCTTCCTTGGAAGCGCTTTCACAGGCGCAGCAAGACTGGGGCTTTGCGCTTCTCTAGCCACCAAACGTCACGGTCACTATCTCTCCGTCTCGTAGACACGAGCTGAGAAATTGCAAACGTCGAGCAATTGCTCAGAGATGAAAAGTGCCAGCACTGAAAGCTCTTGCTAGCCAGCACCCTTCCTTGGAAGCGCTTTCACAGGCGCAGCAACACTGGGGTTTTGCGCTTCTCTACCCACCAAACGTGACAGTCTTTCTGTCTCGTAGACACGAGCTGAGAAATTGCAAACGTCGAGCAATTGCTCAGAGATGAAAAGTGCCAGCACTGAAAGCTGTTGCTAGCCAGCACCCTTCCTTGGAAGCGCTCTTGTAGCCCTAAGAACAGTGGGGCTCTGGGCTTCTCTAGCCACCTAAACTTCTGCTCATCCTCTCACGCAGTCTAAAGAGAGCTCAGGTGAGAAATTGCAAACGTCGAGCAATTGCTCAGAGATGAAAAGTGCCAGCACTGAAAGCTCTTGCCAGCCAGCACCCTTCCATGGAAGCGCTTTCACAGGCACAGCAACACTGGGGCTTTGCGCTTCTCTAGCCACCAAACATCACGGTCCTTCTCTTTCAGTCTCGTAGACACGAGCTGAGAAATTGCAAACGTCGAGCAATTGCTCAGAGATGAAAAGTGCCAGCACTGAAAGCTGTTGCTAGCCAGCACCCTTCCTTGGAAACGCTCTTGCAGCCCTAAGAAAAGTGGGGCTCTGGGCTTCTCTAGCCACCTAATATTCTGCTCATCCTCTCGCGCAGTCTAAAGAGAGCTCAGGTGAGAAACTGCAAACGTCGAGCAATTGCTGAGAGATGAAAAGTGCCAGCACTGAAAGCTGTTGCTAGCCAGCACCCTTCCTTGGAAGCGCTTTTGTAGCCCTAAGAACACTGGGGCTTTGCGCTTCTCTAGCCACCTAACCTTCTGCTCATCCTCTCGCGCAGTCTAAAGAGAGCTCAGGGGAGAAATTGCAAACGTCGAGCAATTGTTCAGAGATGAAAAGTGCCAGCACTGAAAGCTGTTGCTAGCCAGCACCCTTCCTTGGAAGCGCTTTCACAGGCGCAGCAACACTGGGGCTTTGCGCTTCTCTAGCCACCAAACGTCACGGTCACTATCTCTCCGTCTCGTAGACACGAGCTGAGAAATTGCAAACGTCGAGCAATTGCTCAGAGATGAAAAGTGCCAGCACTGAAAGCTCTTGCTAGCCAGCACCCTTCCTTGGAAGCGCTTTCACAGGCGCAGCAACACCGGGGTTTTGCGCTTCTCTACCCACCAAACGTGACAGTCTTTCTGTCTCGTAGACACGAGCTGAGAAATTGCAAACGTCGAGCAATTGCTCAGAGATGAAAAGTGCCAGCACTGAAAGCTGTTGCTAGCCAGCACCCTTCCTTGGAAACGCTCTTGTAGCCCTAAGAACACTGGGGCTCTGGGCTTCTCTAGCCACCTAATCTTCTGCTCATCCTCTCGCGCACTCTAAAGAGAGCTCAGGTGTGAAATTGCAAACGTCGAGCAATTGCTCAGAGATGAAAAGTGCCAGCACTGAAAGCTCTTGCTAGCCAGCACCCTTCCTTGGAAGCGCTTTCACAGGCGCAGCAACACTGGGGCTTTGCGCTTCTCTAGCCACCAAACGTCACGGTCACTATCTCTCCGTCTCGTAGACACGAGCTGAGAAATTGCAAACGTCGAGGAATTCCTCAGAGATGAAAAGTGCCAGCACTGAAAGCTCTTGCTAGCCAGCACCCTTCCTTGGAAGCGCTTTCACAGGCGCAGCAACACTGGGGCTTTGCGCTACTCTACCCACCAAACATCACGGTCCTTCTCTTTCAGTATCGTAGACAAGAGCTGAGAAATTGCAAACGTCGAGCAATTGCTCAGAGATGAAAAGTGCCAGCACTGAAAGCTGTTGCTAGCCAGCACCCTTCCTTGGAAGCGCTTTCACAGGCGCAGCAAGACTGGGGCTTTGCGCTTCTCTAGCCACCAAACGTGACAGTCTTTCCATCTCGTAGACACGAGCTGAGAAATTGCAAACGTCGAGCAATTGCTCAGAGATGAAAAGTGCCAGCACTGAAAGCTGTTGCTAGCCAGCACCCTTCCTTGGAAGCGCTTTTGTAGGCCTAAGAACACTGGGGCTCTGGGCTTCTCTAGCCACCTACTCTTCTGCTCATCCTCTCGCGCAGTCTAAAGAGAGCTCAGGTGAGAAATTGCAAACGTCGAGCAATTGCTCAGAGATGAAAAGTGCCAGCACTGAAAGCTCTTGCTAGCCAGCACCCTTCCTTTGAATTGCTTTTGTAGGCCTAAGAACACTGGGGTCTGGGCTTCTCTAGCCACCAAACATCACAGTCCTTCTCTTTCAGTATCGTAGACACGAGCCGAGAAATTGCAAACGTCGAGCAATTGCTCAGAGATGAAAAGTGCCAGCACTGAAAGCTGTTGCTAGCCAGCACCCTTCCTTGGAAGCGCTTTTGTAGCCCTAAGAACAGTGGGGCTCTGGGCTTCTCTAGCCACCTAAACTTCTGCTCATCCTCTCACGCAGTCTAAAGAGAGCTCAGGTGAGAAATTGCAAACGTCGAGCAATTGCTCAGAGATGAAAAGTGCCAGCACTGAAAGCTCTTGCTAGCCAGCACCCTTCCTTGGAAGCGCTTTTGTAGCCCTAAGAACACTGGGGCTCTGGGCTTCTCTAGCCACCTAATCTTCTGCTCATCCTCTCGCGCAGTCTAAAGAGAGCTCAGGTGTGAAATTGCAAACGTCGAGCAATTGCTCAGAGATGAAAAGTGCCAGCACTGAAAGCTCTTGCTAGCCAGCACCCTTCCTTGGAAGCGCTTTCACAGGCGCAGCAACACTGGGGCTTTGCGCTTCTCTAGCCACCAAACGTCACGGTCACTATCTCTCCGTCTCGTAGACACGAGCTGAGAAATTGCAAACGTCGAGGAATTCCTCAGAGATGAAAAGTGCCAGCACTGAAAGCTCTTGCTAGCCAGCACCCTTCCTTGGAAGCGCTTTCACAGGCGCAGCAACACTGGGGCTTTGCGCTACTCTACCCACCAAACATCACGGTCCTTCTCTTTCAGTATCGTAGACAAGAGCTGAGAAATTGCAAACGTCGAGCAATTGCTCAGAGATGAAAAGTGCCAGCACTGAAAGCTGTTGCTAGCCAGCACCCTTCCTTGGAAGCGCTTTCACAGGCGCAGCAAGACTGGGGCTTTGCGCTTCTCTAGCCACCAAACGTGACAGTCTTTCCATCTCGTAGACACGAGCTGAGAAATTGCAAACGTCGAGCAATTGCTCAGAGATGAAAAGTGCCAGCACTGAAAGCTGTTGCTAGCCAGCACCCTTCCTTGGAAGCGCTTTTGTAGGCCTAAGAACACTGGGGCTCTGGGCTTCTCTAGCCACCTACTCTTCTGCTCATCCTCTCGCGCAGTCTAAAGAGAGCTCAGGTGAGAAATTGCAAACGTCGAGCAATTGCTCAGAGATGAAAAGTGCCAGCACTGAAAGCTCTTGCTAGCCAGCACCCTTCCTTTGAATTGCTTTTGTAGGCCTAAGAACACTGGGGTCTGGGCTTCTCTAGCCACCAAACATCACAGTCCTTCTCTTTCAGTATCGTAGACACGAGCCGAGAAATTGCAAACGTCGAGCAATTGCTCAGAGATGAAAAGTGCCAGCACTGAAAGCTGTTGCTAGCCAGCACCCTTCCTTGGAAGCGCTTTTGTAGCCCTAAGAACAGTGGGGCTCTGGGCTTCTCTAGCCACCTAAACTTCTGCTCATCCTCTCACGCAGTCTAAAGAGAGCTCAGGTGAGAAATTGCAAACGTCGAGCAATTGCTCAGAGATGAAAAGTGCCAGCACTGAAAGCTCTTGCTAGCCAGCACCCTTCCTTGGAAGCGCTTTTGTAGCCCTAAGAACAGTGGGGCTCTGGGCTTCTCTAGCCACCTAATCTTCTGCTCATCCTCTCGCGCAGTCTAAAGAGAGCTCAGGTGAGAGATTGCAAACGTCGAGCAATTGCTCAGAGATGAAAAGTGCCAGCACTGAAAGCTGTTGCCAGCCAGCACACTTCCTTGGAAGCGCTTTCACAGGCGCAGCAACACTGGGGCTTTGCGCTTCTCTAGCCACCAAACATCACGGTCCTTCTCTTTCCATCTCGTAGACACGAGCTGAGAAATTGCAAACGTCGAGCAATTGCTCAGAGATGAAAAGTGCCAGCACTGAAAGCTGTTGCTAGCCAGCACCCTTCCTTGGAAACGCTCTTGCAGCCCTAAGAACAGTGGGGCTCTGGGCTTCTCTAGCCACCTACTCTTCTGCTCATCCTCTCGCGCAGTCTAAAGAGAGCTCAGGTGAGAAATTGCAAACGTCGAGCAATTGCTCAGAGATGAAAAGTGCCAGCACCGAAAGCTGTTGCTAGCCAGCACCCTTCCTTGGAAGCGCTTTTGTAGGCCTAAGAACACTGGGGCTTTGCGCTTTTCTAGCCACCTAACCTTCTGCTCATCCTCTCGCGCAGTCTAAAGAGAGCTCAGGTGAGAAATTGCAAACGTCCAGCAATTGCTCAGAGATGAAAAGTGCCAGCACTGAAAGCTGTTGCTAGCCAGCACCCTTCCTTGGAAGCGCTTTCACAGGCGCAGCAACACTGGGGCTCTGGGCTTCTCTGGACACCAAACGTCACGGTCACTATCTCTCTGTCTCGTAGATAAGAGCTGAGAAATTGCAAATGTTGAGCAATTGCTCAGAGATGAAAAGTGCCAGCACTGAAAGCTCTTGCTAGCCAGCACCCTTCCTTGGAAGCGCTTTTGTAGGCCTAAGAAGACTGGGGCTCTGGGCTTCTCTAGCCACCTCATCTTCTGCTCATCCTCTCGCGCAGTCTAAAGAGAGCTCAGGTGAGAAATTGCAAACGTCGAGCAATTGCTCAGAGATGAAAAGTGCCAGCACTGAAAGCTGTTGCTAGCCAGCACCCTTCCTTGGAAGCGTTTTTGTAGGCCTAAGAACACTGGGGCTCTGGGCTTCTCTAGCCACCAAACATCACAGTCATTCTCTTTCCGTCTCGTAGACACGAGCTGAGAAATTGCAAACGTCGAGCAATTGCTCAGAGATGAAAAGTGCCAGCACTGAAAGCTGTTGCTAGCCAGCACCCTTCCTTGGAAGCGCTCTTGTAGCCAAAAGAACACTGGGGCTCTGGGCTTCTCTAGCCACCTAATCTTCTGCTCATGCTCTCGCGCAGTCTAAAGAGAGCTCAGGTGAGAAATTGCAAACGTCGAGCAATTGCTCAGAGATGAAAAGTGCCAGCACTGAAAGCTGTTGCTAGCCAGCACCCTTCCTTGGAAGCGCTTTTGTAGGCCTAAGAACAGTGGGGCTCTGGGCTTCTCTAGCCACCTAATCTTCTGCTCATCCTCTCGCGCAGTCTAAAGAGAGCTCAGGGGAGAAATTGCAAATGTCCAGCAATTGCTCAGAGATGAAAAGTGCCAGCACTGAAAGCTCTTGCCAGCCAGCACCCTTCCTTGGAAGCGCTTTCACAGGCGCAGCAAGACTGGGGCTTTGCGCTTCTCTAGCCACCAAACGTCACGGTCACTATCTCTCCGTCTCGTAGACACGAGCTGAGAAATTGCAAACGTCGAGCAATTGCTCAGAGATGAAAAGTGCCAGCACTGAAAGCTCTTGCTAGCCAGCACCCTTCCTTGGAAGCGCTTTCACAGGCGCAGCAACACTGGGGTTTTGCGCTTCTCTACCCACCAAACGTGACAGTCTTTCTGTCTCGTAGACACGAGCTGAGAAATTGCAAACGTCGAGCAATTGCTCAGAGATGAAAAGTGCCAGCACTGAAAGCTGTTGCTAGCCAGCACCCTTCCTTGGAAGCGCTCTTGTAGCCCTAAGAACAGTGGGGCTCTGGGCTTCTCTAGCCACCTAAACTTCTGCTCATCCTCTCACGCAGTCTAAAGAGAGCTCAGGTGAGAAATTGCAAACGTCGAGCAATTGCTCAGAGATGAAAAGTGCCAGCACTGAAAGCTCTTGCCAGCCAGCACCCTTCCATGGAAGCGCTTTCACAGGCACAGCAACACTGGGGCTTTGCGCTTCTCTAGCCACCAAACATCACGGTCCTTCTCTTTCAGTCTCGTAGACACGAGCTGAGAAATTGCAAACGTCGAGCAATTGCTCAGAGATGAAAAGTGCCAGCACTGAAAGCTGTTGCTAGCCAGCACCCTTCCTTGGAAACGCTCTTGCAGCCCTAAGAAAAGTGGGGCTCTGGGCTTCTCTAGCCACCTAATATTCTGCTCATCCTCTCGCGCAGTCTAAAGAGAGCTCAGGTGAGAAACTGCAAACGTCGAGCAATTGCTGAGAGATGAAAAGTGCCAGCACTGAAAGCTGTTGCTAGCCAGCACCCTTCCTTGGAAGCGCTTTTGTAGGCCTAAGAACACTGGGGCTTTGCGCTTCTCTAGCCACCTAACCTTCTGCTCATCCTCTCGCGCAGTCTAAAGAGAGCTCAGGGGAGAAATTGCAAACGTCGAGCAATTGTTCAGAGATGAAAAGTGCCAGCACTGAAAGCTGTTGCTAGCCAGCAGCCTTCCTTGGAAGCGCTTTCACAGGCGCAGCAACACTGGGGCTTTGCGCTTCTCTAGCCACCAAACGTCACGGTCACTATCTCTCCGTCTCGTAGACACGAGCTGAGAAATTGCAAACGTCGAGCAATTGCTCAGAGATGAAAAGTGCCAGCACTGAAAGCTCTTGCTAGCCAGCACCCTTCCTTGGAAGCGCTTTCACAGGCGCAGCAACACCGGGGTTTTGCGCTTCTCTACCCACCAAACGTGACAGTCTTTCTGTCTCGTAGACACGAGCTGAGAAATTGCAAACGTCGAGCAATTGCTCAGAGATGAAAAGTGCCAGCACTGAAAGCTCTTGCTAGCCAGCACCCTTCCTTGGAAACGCTCTTGTAGCCCTAAGAACAGTGGGGCTCTGGGCTTCTCTAGCCACCTAATCTTCTGCTCATCCTCTCGCGCACTCTAAAGAGAGCTCAGGTGTGAAATTGCAAACGTCGAGCAATTGCTCAGAGATGAAAAGTGCCAGCACTGAAAGCTCTTGCTAGCCAGCACCCTTCCTTGGAAGCGCTTTCACAGGCGCAGCAACACTGGGGCTTTGCGCTTCTCTAGCCACCAAACGTCACGGTCACTATCTCTCCGTCTCGTAGACACGAGCTGAGAAATTGCAAACGTCGAGGAATTCCTCAGAGATGAAAAGTGCCAGCACTGAAAGCTCTTGCTAGCCAGCACCCTTCCTTGGAAGCGCTTTCACAGGCGCAGCAAGACTGGGGCTTTGCGCTTCTCTAGCCACCAAACGTGACAGTCTTTCCATCTCGTAGACACGAGCTGAGAAATTGCAAACGTCGAGCAATTGCTCAGAGATGAAAAGTGCCAGCACTGAAAGCTGTTGCTAGCCAGCACCCTTCCTTGGAAGCGCTTTTGTAGGCCTAAGAACACTGGGGCTCTGGGCTTCTCTAGCCACCTACTCTTCTGCTCATCCTCTCGCGCAGTCTAAAGAGAGCTCAGGTGAGAAATTGCAAACGTCGAGCAATTGCTCAGAGATGAAAAGTGCCAGCACTGAAAGCTGTTGCTAGCCAGCACCCTTCCTTGGAAGCGTTTTTGTAGGCCTAAGAACACTGGGGCTCTGGGCTTCTCTAGCCACCAAACATCACAGTCATTCTCTTTCCGTCTCGTAGACACGAGCTGAGAAATTGCAAACGTCGAGCAATTGCTCAGAGATGAAAAGTGCCAGCACTGAAAGCTGTTGCTAGCCAGCACCCTTCCTTGG
Source organism: Sarcoramphus papa (assembly GCA_037962945.1). NCBI lineage: Eukaryota > Metazoa > Chordata > Aves > Accipitriformes > Cathartidae > Sarcoramphus > Sarcoramphus papa. Next base: position 94,835,973 of record CM075586.1, on the reverse strand, counting down.
AAGCGCTCTTGTAGCCAAAAGAACAGTGGGGCTCTGGGCTTCTCTAGCCACCTAATCTTCTGCTCATGCTCTCGCGCAGTCTAAAGAGAGCTCAGGTGAGAAATTGCAAACGTCGAGCAATTGCTCAGAGATGAAAAGTGCCAGCACTGAAAGCTGTTGCTAGCCAGCACCCTTCCTTGGAAGCGCTTTTGTAGGCCTAAGAACAGTGGGGCTCTGGGCTTCTCTAGCCACCTAATCTTCTGCTCATCCTCTCGCGCAGTCTAAAGAGAGCTCAGGTGAGAGATTGCAAACGTCGAGCAATTGCTCAGAGATGAAAAGTGCCAGCACTGAAAGCTCTTGCTAGCCAGCACCCTTCCTTGGAAGCGCTTTCACAGGCGCAGCAACACTGGGGCTTTGCGCTTCTCTAGCCACCAAACGTCACGGTCACTATCTCTCTGTCTCGTAGATAAGAGCTGAGAAATTGCAAACGTCGAGCAATTGCTGAGAGATGAAAAGTGCCAGCACTGAAAGCTCTTGCTAGCCAGCACCCTTCCTTGGAAGCGCTTTTGTAGCCCTAAGAACACTGGGGCTCTGGGCTTCTCTAGCCACCTAATCTTCTGCTCATCCTCTCGCGCAGTCTAAAGAGAGCTCAGGTGAGAAATTGCAAACGTCGAGCAATTGCTCAGAGATGAAAAGTGCCAGCACTGAAAGCTGTTGCTAGCCAGCACCCTTCCTTGGAAGCGCTTTTGTAGGCCTAAGAACACTGGGGCTCTGGGCTTCTCTAGCCACCAAACATCACAGTCCTTCTCTTTCCGTCTCGTAGACACGAGCCGAGAAATTGCAAACGTCGAGCAATTGCTCAGAGATGAAAAGTGCCAGCACTGAAAGCTCTTGCTAGCCAGCACCCTTCCTTGGAAGCGCTTTTGTAGCCTTAAGAACACTGGGGCTTTGCGCTTCTCTAGCCACCTAATCTTCTGCTCATCCTCTCGCGCACTCTAAAGAGAGCTCAGGTGAGAGATTGCAAACGTCGAGCAATTGCTCAGAGATGAAAAGTGCCAGCACTGAAAGCTCTTGCTAGCCAGCACCCTTCCTTGGAAGCGCTTTCACAGGCACAGCAACACTGGAGCTTTGCGCTTCTCTAGCCACCAAACATCACGGTCCTTCTCTTTCCATCTCGTAGACACGAGCTGAGAAATTGCAAACGTCAAGCAATTGCTCAGAGATGAAAAGTGCCAGCACTGAAAGCTCTTGCTAGCCAGCACCCTTCCTTGGAAGCGCTCTTGCAGCCCTAAGAACAGTGGGGCTCTGGGCTTCTCTAGCCACCTACTCTTCTGCTCATCCTCTCGCGCAGTCTAAAGAGAGCTCAGGTGAGAAATTGCAAACGTCGAGCAATTGCTCAGAGATGAAAAGTGCCAGCACCGAAAGCTGTTGCTAGCCAGCACCCTTCCTTGGAAGCGCTTTTGTAGGCCTAAGAACACTGGGGCTTTGCGCTTTTCTAGCCACCTAACCTTCTGCTCATCCTCTCGCGCAGTCTAAAGAGAGCTCAGGTGAGAAATTGCAAACGTCCAGTAATTGCTCAGAGATGAAAAGTGCCAGCACTGAAAGCTGTTGCTAGCCAGCACCCTTCCTTGGAAGCGCTTTTGTAGGCCTAAGAACACTGGGGCTCTGGGCTTCTCTAGCCACCTCATCTTCTGCTCATCCTCTCGCGCAGTCTAAAGAGAGCTCAGGTGAGAAATTGCAAACGTCGAGCAATTGCTCAGAGATGAAAAGTGCCAGCACTGAAAGCTCTTGCTAGCCAGCACCCTTCCTTGGAAGCGTTTTTGTAGGCCTAAGAACACTGGGGCTCTGGGCTTCTCTAGCCACCAAACATCACAGTCATTCTCTTTCCGTCTCGTAGACACGAGCTGAGAAATTGCAAACGTCGAGCAATTGCTCAGAGATGAAAAGTGCCAGCACTGAAAGCTCTTGCTAGCCAGCACCCTTCCTTGGAAGCGCTTTTGTAGGCCTAAGAACAGTGGGGCTCTGGGCTTCTCTAGCCACCTAATCTTCTGCTCATCCTCTCGCGCAGTCTAAAGAGAGCTCAGGTGAGAGATTGCAAACGTCGAGCAATTGCTCAGAGATGAAAAGTGCCAGCACTGAAAGCTGTTGCTAGCCAGCACCCTTCCTTGGAAGCGTTTTCACAGGCGCAGCAAGACTGGGGCTTTGCGCTTCTCTAGGCACCAAACGTCACGGTCACTATCTCTCCGTCTCGTAGACACGAGCTGAGAAATTGCAAACGTCGAGCAATTGCTCAGAGATGAAAAGTGCCAGCACTGAAAGCTGTTGCTAGCCAGCACCCTTCCTTGGAAGCGCTTTTGTAGGCCTAAGAACACTGGGGCTCTGGGCTTCTCTAGCCACCTCATCTTCTGCTCATCCTCTCGCGCAGTCTAAAGAGAGCTCAGGTGAGAAATTGCAAACGTCGAGCAATTGCTCAGAGATGAAAAGTGCCAGCACTGAAAGCTCTTGCTAGCCAGCACCCTTCCTTGGAAGCGCTTTTGTAGGCCTAAGAACACTGGGGCTCTGGGCTTCTCTAGCCACCTAATCTTCTGCTCATCCTCTTGCGCAGTCTAAAGAGAGCTCAGGTGAGAAATTGCAAACGTCGAGCAATTGCTCAGAGATGAAAAGTGCCAGCACTGAAAGCTGTTGCTAGCCAGCACCCTTCCTTGGAAGCGCTTTTGTAGGCCTAAGAACAGTGGGGCTCTGGGCTTCTCTAGCCACCTACTCTTCTGCTCATCCTCTCGCGCACTCTAAAGAGAGCTCAGGTGAGAAATTGCAAACGTCCAGCAATTGCTCAGAGATGAAAAGTGCCAGCACTGAAAGCTGTTGCTAGCCAGCACCCTTCCTTGGAAGCACTTTCACAGGTGCAGCAACACTGGGGCTTTGCGCTTCTCTACCCACCAAACGTGACAGTCTTTCTGTCTCGTAGACACGAGCTGAGAAATTGCAAACGTCGAGCAATTGCTCAGAGAGGAAAAGTGCCAGCACTGAAAGCTCTTGCTAGCCAGCACCCTTCCTTGGAAGCGCTTTTGTAGCCCTAAGAACACTGGGGCTCTGGGCTTCTCTAGCCACCTACTCTTCTGCTCATCCTCTCGCGCAGTCTAAAGAGAGCTCAGGTGAGAGATTGCAAACGTCGAGCAATTGCTCAGAGATGAAAAGTGCCAGCACTGAAAGCTCTTGCTAGCCAGCACCCTTCCTTGGAAGCGCTTTTGTAGCCCTAAGAACACTGGGGCTCTGGGCTTCTCTAGCCACCTACTCTTCTGCTCATCCTCTCGCGCAGTCTAAAGAGAGCTCAGGTGTGAAATTGCAAATGTCCAGCAATTGCTCAGAGATGAAAAGTGCCAGCACTGAAAGCTGTGGCTAGCCAGCACCCTTCCTTGGAAGCGCTTTCACAGGCGCAGCAAGACTGGGGCTTTGCGCTTCTCTACCCACCAAACGTCACGGTCACTATCTCTCCGTCTCGTAGACACGAGCTGAGAAATTGCAAACGTCGAGCAATTGCTCAGAGATGAAAAGTGCCAGCACTGAAAGCTGTTGCTAGCCAGCACCCTTCCTTGGAAGCGGTTTTGTAGCCCTAAGAACACTGGGGCTCTGGGCTTCTCTAGCCACCTACTCTTCTGCTCATCCTCTCGCGCGGTCTAAAGAGAGCTCAGGTGAGAAATTGCAAACGTCGAGCAATTGCTCAGAGATGAAAAGTGCCAGCACTGAAAGCTCTTGCTAGCCAGCAGCCTTCCTTGGAAGCGCTTTCACAGGCACAGCAACACTGGGGCTTTGCGCTTCTCTAGCCACCAAACATCACGGTCCTTCTCTTTCCATCTCGTAGACACGAGCTGAGAAACTGCAAAGGTCGAGCAATTGCTCAGAGATGAAAAGTGCCAGCACTGAAAGCTCTTGCTAGCCAGCACCCTTCCTTGGAAACGCTCTTGCAGCCCTAAGAACAGTGGGGCTCTGGGCTTCTCTAGGCACCTAATATTCTGCTCATCCTCTCGCGCAGTCTAAAGAGAGCTCAGGTGAGAAATTGCAAACGTCGAGCAATTGCTCAGAGATGAAAAGTGCCAGCACCGAAAGCTGTTGCTAGCCAGCACCCTTCCTTGGAAGCGCTTTTGTAGGCCTAAGAACACTGGGGCTTTGCGCTTCTCTAGCCACCTAACCTTCTGCTCATCCTCTCGCGCAGTCTAAAGAGAGCTCAGGTGAGAAATTGCAAACGTCCAGCAATTGCTCAGAGATGAAAAGTGCCAGCACTGAAAGCTCTTGCTAGGCAGCACCCTTCCTTGGAAGCGCTTTCACAGGCGCAGCAAGACTGGGGCTTTGCGCTTCTCTAGCCACCAAACGTCACGGTCACTATCTATCCGTCTCGTAGACACGAGCTGAGAAATTGCAAACGTCGAGCAATTGCTCAGAGATGAAAAGTGCCAGCACTGAAAGCTGTTGCTAGCCAGCACCCTTCCTTGGAAGCGCTTTTGTAGGCCTAAGAACAGTGGGGCTCTGGGCTTCTCTAGCCACCTAATCTTCTGCTCATCCTCTCGCGCAGTCTAAAGAGAGCTCAGGTGTGAAATTGCAAATGTCCAGCAATTGCTCAGAGATGAAAAGTGCCAGCACTGAAAGCTGTTGCTAGCCAGCACCCTTCCTTGGAAGTGCTTTCACAGGCGCAGCAACACTGGGGCTTTGCGCTTCTCTAGCCACCAAACGTCATGGTCACTATCTCTCCGTCTCGTAGACACGAGCTGAGAAATTGCAAACGTCCACAAATTGCTCAGAGATGAAAAGTGCCAGCACTGAAAGCTGTTGCTAGCCAGCACCCTTCCTTGGAAGCGCTTTCACAGGCGCAGCAACACTGGGGCTTTGCGCTACTCTACCCACCAAACATCACGGTCCTTCTCTTTCAGTATCGTAGACAAGAGCTGAGAAATTGCAAACGTCGAGCAATTGTTCAGAGATGAAAAGTGCCAGCACTGAAAGCTCTTGCTAGCCAGCACCCTTCCTTGGAAGCGCTTTCACAGGCGCAGCAACACTGGGGCTTTGCGCTTCTCTAGCCACCAAACATGACAGTCTTTCTGTCTCGTAGACACGAGCTGAGAAATTGCAAACGTCGAGCAATTGCTCAGAGATGAAAAGTGCCAGCACTGAAAGCTCTTGCTAGCCAGCACCCTTCCTTGGAAGCGCTTTTGTAGCCCTAAGAACAGTGGGGCTCTGGGCTTCTCTAGCCACCAAACATCACAGTCATTCTCTTTCCGTCTCGTAGACACGAGCCGAGAAATTGCAAACGTCGAGCAATTGCTCAGAGATGAAAAGTGCCAGCACTGAAAGCTGTTGCTAGCCAGCACCCTTCCTTGGAAGCACTCTTGTAGCCCTAAGAACAGTGGGGCTCTGGGCTTCTCTAGCCACCTAATCTTCTGCTCATCCTCTCGCGCACTCTAAAGAGAGCTCAGGTGAGAAATTGCAAACGTCGAGCAATTGCTCAGAGATGAAAAGTGCCAGCACTGAAAGCTGTTGCCAGCCAGCACCCTTCCTTGGAAGCGCTTTCACAGGCGCAGCAACACTGGGGCTTTGCGCTTCTCTAGCCACCAAACATCACGGTCCTTCTCTTTCAGTATCGTAGACAAGAGCTGAGAAATTGCAAACGTCGAGCAATTGCTCAGAGATGAAAAGTGCCAGCACTGAAAGCTGTTGCTAGCCAGCACCCTTCCTTGGAAACGCTCTTGCAGCCCTAAGAACAGTGGGGCTCTGGGCTTCTCTAGCCACCTAATCTTCTGCTCATCCTCTCGCGCAGTCTAAAGAGAGCTCAGGTGAGAAATTGCAAACGTCGAGCAATTGCTCAGAGATGAAAAGTGCCAGCACTGAAAGCTCTTGCTAGCCAGCACCCTTCCTTGGAAGCGCTTTCACAGGCGCAGCAACACTGGGGCTTTGCGCTTCTCTAGCCACCAAACGTCACGGTCACTATCTCTCCGTCTCGTAGATAAGAGCTGAGAAATTGCAAACGTCGAGCAATTGCTCAGAGATGAAAAGTGCCAGCACTGAAAGCTCTTGCTAGCCAGCACCCTTCCTTGGAAGCGCTTTTTTAGCCAAAAGAACACTGGGGCTCTGGGCTTCTCTAGCCACCTAATCTTCTGCTCATCCTCTCGCGCACTCTAAAGAGAGCTCAGGTGTGAAATTGCAAATGTCCAGCAATTGCTCAGAGATGAAAAGTGCCAGCACTGAAAGCTCTTGCTAGCCAGCACCCTTCCTTGGAAGCGCTTTCACAGGCGCAGCAAGACTGGGGCTTTGCGCTTCTCTAGCCACCAAACGTCATGGTCACTACCTCTCCGTCTCGTAGACACGAGCTGAGAAATTGCAAATGTCGAGCAATTGCTCAGAGATGAAAAGTGCCAGCACTGAAAGCTGTTGCTAGCCAGCACCCTTCCTTGGAAGCGCTTTTGTAGCCCTAAGAACACTGGGGCTCTGGGCTTCTCTAGCCACCTAATCTTCTGCTCATCCTCTCGCGCAGTCTAAAGAGAGCTCAGGTGAGAAATTGCAAACGTCGAGCAATTGCTCAGAGATGAAAAGTGCCAGCACCGAAAGCTGTGGCTAGCCAGCACCCTTCCTTGGAAGCGCTTTTGTAGGCCTAAGAACACTGGGGCTCTGGGCTTCTCTAGCCACCAAACATCACAGTCATTCTCTTTCCGTCTCGTAGACACGAGCTGAGAAATTGCAAACGTCGAGCAATTGCTCAGAGATGAAAAGTGCCAGCACTGAAAGCTGTTGCCAGCCAGCACCCTTCCTTGGAAGCGCTTTCACAGGTGCAGCAACACTGGGGCTTTGCGCTTCTCTAGCCACCAAACATCACGGTCCTTCTCTTTCCATCTCGTAGACACGAGCTGAGAAATTGCAAACGTCGAGCAATTGCTCAGAGATGAAAAGTGCCAGCACTGAAAGCTGTTGCTAGCCAGCACCCTTCCTTGGAAACGCTCTTGCAGCCCTAAGAACAGTGGGGCTCTGGGCTTCTCTAGGCACCTAATATTCTGCTCATCCTCTCGCGCAGTCTAAAGAGAGCTCAGGTGAGAAATTGCAAACGTTGAGCAATTGCTCAGAGATGAAAAGTGCCAGCACTGAAAGCTCTTGCTAGCCAGCACCCTTCCTTGGAAGCGCTTTTGTAGCCCTAAGAACACTGGGGCTTTGCGCTTCTCTAGCCACCTAACCTTCTGCTCATCCTCTCGCGCAGTCTAAGGAGAGCTCAGGCGAGAAATTGCAAACGTCGAGCAATTGCTCAGAGATGAAAAGTGCCAGCACTGAAAGCTGTTGCTAGCCAGCACCCTTCCTTGGAAGCGCTTTTGTAAGCCTAAGAACACGGGGGCTTTGCGCTTCTCTAGCCACCTAACCTTCTGCTCATCCTCTCGCGCAGTCTAAAGAGAGCTCAGGGGAGAAATTGCAAACGTCGAGCAATTGCTCAGAGATGAAAAGTGCCAGCACTGAAAGCTGTTGCTAGCCAGCACCCTTCCTTGGAAGCGCTTTCACAGGCGCAGCAACACTGGGGCTTTGCGCTTCTCTAGCCACCAAACGTGACAGTCTTTCTGTCTCGTAGACACGAGCTGAGAAATTGCAAACGTCGAGCAATTGCTCAGAGATGAAAAGTGCCAGCACTGAAAGCTGTTGCTAGCCAGCAGCCTTCCTTGGAAGCGCTTTTGTAGGCCTAAGAACACTGGGGCTCTGGGCTTCTCTAGCCACCTACTCTTCTGCTCATCCTCTCGCGCACTCTAAAGAGAGCTCAGGTGAGAAATTGCAAACGTCGAGCAATTGCTCAGAGATGAAAAGTGCCAGCACTGAAAGCTCTTGCTAGCCAGCACCCTTCCTTGGAAGCGCTTTCACAGGCGCAGCAACACTGGGGCTTTGCGCTTCTCTAGCCACCAAACGTCATGGTCACTATCTCTCCGTCTCGTAGACACGAGCTGAGAAATTGCAAACGTCGAGCAATTCCTCAGAGATGAAAAGTGGCAGCACTGAAAGCTCTTGCTAGCCAGCACCCTTCCTTGGAAGCGCTTTCACAGGCGCAGCAACACTGGGGCTTTGCGCTACTCTACCCACCAAACATCACGGTCCTTCTCTTTCAGTATCGTAGACACGAGCTGAGAAATTGCAAACGTCGAGCAATTGCTCAGAGATGAAAAGTGCCAGCACTGAAAGCTCTTGCTAGCCAGCACCCTTCCTTGGAAGCGCTTTCACAGGCGCAGCAAGACTGGGGCTTTGCGCTTCTCTAGCCACCAAACGTGACAGTCTTTCTGTCTCGTAGACACGAGCTGAGAAATTGCAAACGTCGAGCAATTGCTCAGAGATGAAAAGTGCCAGCACTGAAAGCTGTTGCTAGCCAGCACCCTTCCTTGGAAGCGCTTTTGTAGCCCTAAGAACAGTGGGGCTCTGGGCTTCTCTAGCCACCTCATCTTCTGCTCATCCTCTCGCGCAGTCTAAAGAGAGCTCAGGTGTGAAATTGCAAACGTCGAGCAATTGCTCAGAGATGAAAAGTGCCAGCACTGAAAGCTCTTGCTAGCCAGCACCCTTCCTTGGAAGCGCTTTCACAGGCGCAGCAAGACTGGGGCTTTGCGCTTCTCTACCCACCAAACATCACGGTCCTTCTCTTTCAGTATCGTAGACAAGAGCTGAGAAATTGCAAACGTCGAGCAATTGCTCAGAGATGAAAAGTGCCAGCACTGAAAGCTGTGGCTAGCCAGCACCCTTCCTTGGAAGCGCTTTCACAGGCGCAGCAACACTGGGGCTTTGCGCTTCTCTAGCCACCAAACGTGACAGTCTTTCTGTCTCGTAGACACGAGCTGAGAAATTGCAAACGTCGAGCAATTGCTCAGAGATGAAAAGTGCCAGCACTGAAAGCTGTTGCTAGCCAGCACCCTTCCTTGGAAACGCTCTTGCACCCCTAAGAACAGTGGGGCTCTGGGCTTCTCTAGCCACCTAATCTTCTGCTCATCCTCTCGCGCACTCTAAAGAGAGCTCAGGTGTGAAATTGCAAATGTCCAGCAATTGCTCAGAGATGAAAAGTGCCAGCACTGAAAGCTCTTGCTAGCCAGCACCCTTCCTTGGAAGCGCTTTTGTAGCCCTAAGAACACTGGGGCTCTGGGCTTCTCTAGCCACCTAATCTTCTGCTCATCCTCTCGCGCAGTCGAAAGAGAGCTCAGGGGAGAAATTGCAAACGTCGAGCAATTGCTCAGAGATGAAAAGTGCCAGCACTGAAAGCTCTTGCTAGCCAGCACCCTTCCTTGGAAGCGCTTTTGTAAGCCTAAGAACACTGGGGCTTTGCGCTTCTCTAGCCACCAAACGTGACAGTCTTTCTGTCTCGTAGACACGAGCTGAGAAATTGCAAACGTCCAGCAATTGCTCAGAGATGAAAAGTGCCAGCACTGAAAGCTGTTGCTAGCCAGCACCCTTCCATGGAAGCGCTTTTGTAGCCCTAAGAACACTGGGGCTCTGGGCTTCTCTAGCCACCTACTCTTCTGCTCATCCTCTCGCGCACTCTAAAGAGAGCTCAGGTGTGAAATGGCAAACGTCGAGCAATTGCTCAGAGATGAAAAGTGCCAGCACTGAAAGCTCTTGCTAGCCAGCACCCTTCCTTGGAAGCGCTTTCACAGGCGCAGCAAGACTGGGGCTTTGCGCTTCTCTAGCCACCAAACGTCACGGTCACTATCTCTCCGTCTCGTAGACACGAGCTGAGAAATTGCAAACGTCGAGCAATTGCTGAGAGATGAAAAGTGCCAGCACTGAAAGCTCTTGCTAGCCAGCACCCTTCCTTGGAAGCGCTTTCACAGGCGCAGCAACACTGGGGCTTTGCGCTACTCTACCCACCAAACATCACGGTCCTTCTCTTTCAGTATCGTAGACAAGAGCTGAGAAATTGCAAACGTCGAGCAATTGCTCAGAGATGAAAAGTGCCAGCACTGAAAGCTGTTGCTAGCCAGCACCCTTCCTTGGAAGCGCTTTCACAGGCGCAGCAACACTGGGGCTTTGCGCTTCTCTAGCCACCAAACGTGACAGTCTTTCTGTCTCGTAGATAAGAGCTGAGAAATTGCAAACGTCGAGCAATTGCTCAGAGATGAAAAGTGCCAGCACTGAAAGCTGTTGCTAGCCAGCAGCCTTCCTTGGAAGCGCTTTCACAGGCGCAGCAACACTGGGGCTTTGCGCTTCTCTAGCCACCAAACATCACGGTCCTTCTCTTTCCGTCTCGTAGACACGAGCTGAGAAATTGCAAACGTCGAGCAATTGCTCAGAGATGAAAAGTGCCAGCACTGAAAGCTGTTGCTAGCCAGCACCCTTCCTTGGAAGCGCTTTTGTAGCCCTAAGAACAGTGGGGCTCTGGGCTTCTCTAGGCACCTAATATTCTGCTCATCCTCTCGCGCAGTCTAAAGAGAGCTGAGGTGAGAAATTGCAAACATCCAGCAATTGCTCAGAGATGAAAAGTGCCAGCACTGAAAGCTGTTGCTAGCCAGCACCCTTCCTTGGAAGTGCTTTTGTAGCCCTAAGAACTCCGGGGCTCTGGGTTTCTCTAGCCACCTAATCTTCTGCTCATCCTCTCGCGCACTCTAAACAGAGCTCAGGTGAGAAATTGCAAACGTCGAGCAATTGCTCAGAGATGAAAAGTGCCAGCACTGAAAGCTGTTGCTAGCCAGCACCCTTCCTTGGAAGCGCTTTTGTAGCCCTAAGAACACTGGGGCTCTGGGCTTCTCTAGCCACCTACTCTTCTGCTCATCCTCTCGCGCACTCTAAAGAGAGCTCAGGTGTGAAATGGCAAATGTCCAGCAATTGCTCAGAGATGAAAAGTGCCAGCACTGAAAGCTGTTGCTAGCCAGCACCCTTCCTTGGAAGCGCTTTCACAGGCGCAGCAACACTGGGGCTTTGCGCTTCTCTAGCCACCAAATATCACGGTCACTATCTCTCCGTCTCGTAGACACGAGCTGAGAAATTGCAAACGTCGAGCAATTGCTCAGAGATGAAAAGTGCCAGCACCGAAAGCTGTGGCTAGCCAGCACCCTTCCTTGGAAGCGCTTTTGTAGCCCTAAGAACTCTGGGGCTTTGCGCTTCTCTAGCCACCTAACCTTCTGCTCATCCTCTCGCGCAGTCTAAAGAGAGCTCAGGTGAGAAATTGCAAACGTCCAGCAATTGCTCAGAGATGAAAAGTGCCAGCACTGAAAGCTCTTGCTAGCCAGCACCCTTCCTTGGAAGCGCTTTAACAGGCGCAGCAACACTGGGGCTTTGCGCTTGGCTACCCACCAAACGTCACGGTCACTATCTCTCCGTCTCGTAGACACGAGCTGAGAAATTGCAAACGTCGAGCAATTGCTCAGAGATGAAAAGTGCCAGCACTGAAAGCTGTTGCTAGCCAGCACCCTTCCTTGGAAGCGCTTTTGTAGCCCTAAGAACAGTGGGGCTCTGGGCTTCTCTAGCCACCTAATCTTCTGCTCATCCTCTCGCGCACTCTAAAGAGAGCTCAGGTGAGAAATTGCAAACGTTGAGCAATTGCTCAGAGATGAAAAGTGCCAGCACTGAAAGCTGTTGCTAGCCAGCACCCTTCCTTGGAAGCGCTTTCACAGGCGCAGCAACACTGGGGCTTTGCGCTACTCTACCCACCAAACATCACGGTCCTTCTCTTTCAGTATCGTAGACAAGAGCTGAGAAATTGCAAACGTCGAGCAATTGCTCAGAGATGAAAAGTGCCAGCACTGAAAGCTGTTGCTAGCCAGCACCCTTCCTTGGAAGCGCTTTCACAGGCGCAGCAAGACTGGGGCTTTGCGCTTCTCTAGGCACCAAACGTGACAGTCTTTCTGTCTCGTAGACAAGAGCTGAGAAATTGCAAACGTCGAGCAATTGCTCAGAGATGAAAAGTGCCAGCACTGAAAGCTGTTGCTAGCCAGCACCCTTCCTTGGAAGCGCTTTTGTAGGCCTAAGAACACTGTGACTCTGGGCTTCTCTAGGCACCTAATCTTCTGCTCATCCTCTCGCGCACTCTAAAGAGAGCTCAGGTGAGAAATTGCAAACGTCGAGCAATTGCTCAGAGATGAAAAGTGCCAGCACTGAAAGCTGTTGCTAGCCAGCACCCTTCCTTGGAAGCGCTTTTGTAGCCCTAAGAACACTGGGGCTTTGCGCTTCTCTAACCACCTAACCTTCTGCTCATCCTCTCGCGCAGTCGAAAGAGAGCTCAGGGGAGAAATTGCAAACGTCGAGCAATTGCTCAGAGATGAAAAGTGCCAGCACTGAAAGCTGTTGCTAGCCAGCACCCTTCCTTGGAAGCGCTTTTGTAGCCAAAAGAACACTGGGGCTCTGGGCTTCTCTAGCCACCTAATCTTCTGCTCATCCTCTCGCGCACTCTAAAGAGAGCTCAGGTGTGAAATTGCAAATGTCCAGCAATTGCTCAGAGATGAAAAGTGCCAGCACTGAAAGCTGTTGCTAGCCAGCACCCTTCCTTGGAAGCGCTTTCACAGGCGCAGCAACACTGGGGCTTTGCGCTTCTCTAGCCACCAAATATCACGGTCACTATATCTCCGTCTCGTAGACACGAGCTGAGAAATTGCAAACGTCGAGCAATTGCTGAGAGATGAAAAGTGCCAGCACCGAAAGCTGTGGCTAGCCAGCACCCTTCCTTGGAAGCGCTTTTGTAGGCCTAAGAACACTGGGGCTCTGGGCTTCTCTAGCCACCAAACATCACAGTCATTCTCTTTCCATCTCGTAGACACGAGCTGAGAAATTGCAAACGTCGAGCAATTGCTCAGAGATGAAAAGTGCCAGCACTGAAAGCTGTTGCCAGCCAGCACCCTTCCTTGGAAGCGCTTTCACAGGTGCAGCAACACTGGGGCTTTGCGCTTCTCTAGCCACCAAACATCATGGTCCTTCTCTTTCCATCTCGTAGACACGAGCTGAGAAATTGCAAACGTCGAGCAATTGCTCAGAGATGAAAAGTGCCAGCACTGAAAGCTCTTGCTAGCCAGCACCCTTCCTTGGAAACGCTCTTGCAGCCCTAAGAACAGTGGGGCTCTGGGCTTCTCTAGGCACCTAATATTCTGCTCATCCTCTCGCGCAGTCTAAAGAGAGCTCAGGCGAGAAATTGCAAACGTCGAGCAATTGCTCAGAGATGAAAAGTGCCAGCACTGAAAGCTGTTGCTAGCCAGCACCCTTCCTTGGAAGCGCTTTTGTAAGCCTAAGAACACTGGGGCTTTGCGCTTCTCTAGCCACCTAACCTTCTGCTCATCCTCTCGCGCAGTCTAAAGAGAGCTCAGGGGAGAAATTGCAAACGTCGAGCAATTGCTCAGAGATGAAAAGTGCCAGCACTGAAAGCTGTTGCTAGCCAGCACCCTTCCTTGGAAGCGCTTTCACAGGCGCAGCAACACTGGGGCTTTGCGCTTCTCTAGCCACCAAACGTTACAGTCTTTCTGTCTCGTAGACACGAGCTGAGAAATTGCAAACGTCGAGCAATTGCTCAGAGATGAAAAGTGGCAGCACTGAAAGCTCTTGCTAGCCAGCAGCCTTCCTTGGAAGCGCTTTTGTAGCCCTAAGAACACTGGGGCTCTGGGCTTCTCTAGCCACCTACTCTTCTGCTCATCCTCTCGCGCACTCTAAAGAGAGCTCAGGTGAGAAATTGCAAACGTCGAGCAATTGCTCAGAGATGAAAAGTGCCAGCACTGAAAGCTCTTGCTAGCCAGCACCCTTCCTTGGAAGCGCTTTCACAGGCGCAGCAAGACTGGGGCTTTGCGCTTCTCTAGCCACCAAACGTCACGGTCACTATCTCTCCGTCTCGTAGACACGAGCTGAGAAATTGCAAACGTCGAGCAATTCCTCAGAGATGAAAAGTGGCAGCACTGAAAGCTCTTGCTAGCCAGCACCCTTCCTTGGAAGCGCTTTCACAGGCGCAGCAACACTGGGGCTTTGCGCTACTCTACCCACCAAACATCACGGTCCTTCTCTTTCAGTATCGTAGACACGAGCTGAGAAATTGCAAACGTCGAGCAATTGCTCAGAGATGAAAAGTGCCAGCACTGAAAGCTGTTGCTAGCCAGCACCCTTCCTTGGAAGCGCTTTTGTAGCCCTAAGAACAGTGGGGCTCTGGGCTTCTCTAGCCACCTCATCTTCTGCTCATCCTCTCGCGCAGTCTAAAGAGAGCTCAGGTGTGAAATTGCAAACGTCGAGCAATTGCTCAGAGATGAAAAGTGCCAGCACTGAAAGCTGTTGCTAGCCAGCACCCTTCCTTGGAAGCGCTTTCACAGGCGCAGCAACACTGGGGCTTTGCGCTTCTCTACCCACCAAACGTCACGGTCACTATCTCTCCGTCTCGTAGACACGAGCTGAGAAATTGCAAACGTCGAGCAATTGCTCAGAGATGAAAAGTGCCAGCACTGAAAGCTGTTGCTAGCCAGCACCCTTCCTTGGAAGCGCTTTCACAGGCGCAGCAAGACTGGGGCTTTGCGCTTCTCTAGCCACCAAACGTGACAGTCTTTCTGTCTCGTAGACACGAGCTGAGAAATTGCAAACGTCGAGCAATTGCTCAGAGATGAAAAGTGCCAGCACTGAAAGCTCTTGCTAGCCAGCACCCTTCCTTGGAAGCGCTTTTGTAGCCCTAAGAACACTGGGGCTCTGGCCTTCTCTAGCCACCTACTCTTCTGCTCATCCTCTCGCGCAGTCTAAAGAGAGCTCAGGTGAGAAATTGCAAAAGTCGAGCAATTGCTCAGAGATGAAAAGTGCCAGCACTGAAAGCTGTTGCTAGCCAGCACCCTTCCTTGGAAGCGCTTTTGTAGGCCTAAGAACACTGGGGCTTTGCGCTTCTCTAGCCACCTAATCTTCTGCTCATCCTCTCGCGCACTCTAAAGAGAGCTCAGGTGAGGGATTGCAAACGTCGAGCAATTGCTCAGAGATGAAAAGTGCCAGCACTGAAAGCTGTTGCCAGCCAGCACCCTTCCTTGGAAGCGCTTTCACAGGCACAGCAACACTGGGGCTTTGCGCTTCTCTAGCCACCAAACATCACGGTCCTTCTCTTTCCATCTCGTAGACACGAGCTGAGAAATTGCAAACGTCGAGCAATTGCTCAGAGATGAAAAGTGCCAGCACTGAAAGCTGTTGCTAGCCAGCACCCTTCCTTGGAAACGCTCTTGCACCCCTAAGAACAGTGGGGCTCTGGGCTTCTCTAGCCACCTAATATTCTGCTCATCCTCTCGCGCACTCTAAAGAGAGCTCAGGTGTGAAATTGCAAATGTCCAGCAATTGCTCAGAGATGAAAAGTGCCAGCACTGAAAGCTGTTGCTAGCCAGCACCCTTCCTTGGAAGCGCTTTTGTAGCCCTAAGAACACTGGGGCTCTGGGCTTCTCTAGCCACCTAACCTTCTGCTCATCCTCTCGCGCAGTCTAAAGAGAGCTCAGGTGAGAAATTGCAAACGTCGAGCAATTGCTCAGAGATGAAAAGTGCCAGCACTGAAAGCTCTTGCTAGCCAGCACCCTTCCTTGGAAGCGCTTTTGTAGCCCTAAGAACAGTGGGGCTCTGGCCTTCTCTAGCCACCTACTCTTCTGCTCATCCTCTCGCGCAGTCGAAAGAGAGCTCAGGGGAGAAATTGCAAACGTTGAGCAATTGCTCAGAGATGAAAAGTGCCAGCACTGAAAGCTGTGGCTAGCCAGCACCCTTCCTTGGAAGCGCTTTTGTAGGCCTAAGAACACTGGGGCTCTGGGCTTCTCTAGCCACCAAACATCACAGTCATTCTCTTTCCGTCTCGTAGACACGAGCCGAGAAATTGCAAACGTCGAGCAATTGCTCAGAGATGAAAAGTGCCAGCACTGAAAGCTGTTGCCAGCCAGCACCCTTCCTTGGAAGCGCTTTCACAGGTGCAGCAACACTGGGGCTTTGCGCTTCTCTAGCCACCAAACATCACGGTCCTTCTCTTTCCATCTCGTAGACACGAGCTGAGAAATTGCAAACGTCGAGCAATTGCTCAGAGATGAAAAGTGCCAGCACTGAAAGCTGTTGCTAGCCAGCACCCTTCCTTGGAAGCGCTCTTGCAGCCCTAAGAACAGTGGGGCTCTGGGCTTCTCTAGCCACCTAATCTTCTGCTCATCCTCTCGCGCAGTTAAAGAGAGCTCAGGCGAGAAATTGCAAACGTCGAGCAATTGCTCAGAGATGAAAAGTGCCAGCACTGAAAGCTCTTGCTAGCCAGCACCCTTCCTTGGAAGCGCTTTTGTAAGCCTAAGAACACTGGGGCTTTGCGCTTCTCTAGCCACCTAACCTTCTGCTCATCCTCTCGCGCAGTCTAAAGAGAGCTCAGGGGAGAAATTGCAAACGTCGAGCAATTGTTCAGAGATGAAAAGTGCCAGCACTGAAAGCTGTTGCTAGCCAGCACCCTTCCTTGGAAGCGCTTTCACAGGCGCAGCAACACTGGGGCTTTGCGCTTCTCTAGCCAGCAAACATCACGGTCCTTCTCTTTCAGTCTCGTAGACAAGAGCTGAGAAATTGCAAACGTCGAGCAATTGCTCAGAGATGAAAAGTGCCAGCACTGAAAGCTGTTGCTAGCCAGCACCCTTCCTTGGAAACGCTCTTGCAGCCCTAAGAACAGTGGGGCTCTGGGCTTCTCTAGCCACCTAATCTTCTGCTCATCCTCTCGCGCACTCTAAAGAGAGCTCAGGTGAGAAATTGCAAATGTCCAGCAATTGCTCAGAGATGAAAAGTGCCAGCACTGAAAGCTCTTGCTAGCCAGCACCCTTCCTTGGAAACGCTCTTGCAGCCCTAAGAACAGTGGGGCTCTGGGCTTCTCTAGCCACCTAATCTTCTGCTCATCCTCTCGCGCAGTCTAAAGAGAGCTCAGGGGAGAAATTGCAAACGTCGAGCAATTGCTCAGAGATGAAAAGTGCCAGCACTGAAAGCTCTTGCTAGCCAGCACCCTTCCTTGGAAGCGCTTTTGTAAGCCTAAGAACACTGGGGCTTTGCGCTTCTCTAGCCACCTAACCTTCTGCTCATCCTCTCGCGCAGTCTAAAGAGAGCTCAGGGGAGAAATTGCAAACGTCGAGCAATTGTTCAGAGATGAAAAGTGCCAGCACTGAAAGCTGTTGCTAGCCAGCACCCTTCCTTGGAAGCGCTTTCACAGGCGCAGCAACACTGGGGCTTTGCGCTTCTCTAGCCACCAAACATCACGGTCCTTCTCTTTCAGTCTCGTAGACAAGAGCTGAGAAATTGCAAACGTCGAGCAATTGCTCAGAGATGAAAAGTGCCAGCACTGAAAGCTGTTGCTAGCCAGCACCCTTCCTTGGAAACGCTCTTGCACCCCTAAGAACAGTGGGGCTCTGGGCTACTCTAGCCACCTAATCTTCTGCTCATCCTCTCGCGCAGTCTAAAGAGAGCTCAGGTGAGAAATTGCAAATGTCCAGCAATTGCTCAGAGATGAAAAGTGCCAGCACTGAAAGCTCTTGCTAGCCAGCACCCTTCCTTGGAAGCGCTTTTGTAGCCCTAAGAACACTGGGGCTTTGCGCTTCTCTAGCCACCTAACCTTCTGCTCATCCTCTCGCGCAGTCTAAAGAGAGCTCAGGGGAGAAATTGCAAACGTCGAGCAATTGCTCAGAGATGAAAAGTGCCAGCACTGAAAGCTGTTGCTAGCCAGCACCCTTCCTTGGAAGCGCTTTTGTAGCCCTAAGAACAGTGGGGCTCTGGCCTTCTCTAGCCACCTACTCTTCTGCTCATCCTCTCGCGCAGTCGAAAGAGAGCTCAGGGGAGAAATTGCAAACGTTGAGCAATTGCTCAGAGATGAAAAGTGCCAGCACTGAAAGCTCTTGCTAGCCAGCACCCTTCCTTGGAAGCGCTTTTGTAGGCCTAAGAACACTGGGGCTCTGGGCTTCTCTAGCCACCAAACATCACAGTCATTCTCTTTCCGTCTCGTAGACACGAGCCGAGAAATTGCAAACGTCGAGCAATTGCTCAGAGATGAAAAGTGCCAGCACTGAAAGCTGTTGCCAGCCAGCACCCTTCCTTGGAAGCGCTTTCACAGGTGCAGCAACACTGGGGCTTTGCGCTTCTCTAGCCACCAAACATCACGGTCCTTCTCTTTCCATCTCGTAGACACGAGCTGAGAAATTGCAAACGTCGAGCAATTGCTCAGAGATGAAAAGTGCCAGCACTGAAAGCTCTTGCTAGCCAGCACCCTTCCTTGGAAACGCTCTTGCAGCCCTAAGAACAGTGGGGCTCTGGGCTTCTCTAGCCACCTCATCTTCTGCTCATCCTCTCGCGCAGTCTAAAGAGAGCTCAGGCGAGAAATTGCAAACGTCGAGCAATTGCTCAGAGATGAAAAGTGCCAGCACTGAAAGCTCTTGCTAGCCAGCACCCTTCCTTGGAAGCGCTTTTGTAAGCCTAAGAACACTGGGGCTTTGCGCTTCTCTAGCCACCTAACCTTCTGCTCATCCTCTCGCGCAGTCTAAAGAGAGCTCAGGGGAGAAATTGCAAACGTCGAGCAATTGTTCAGAGATGAAAAGTGCCAGCACTGAAAGCTGTTGCTAGCCAGCACCCTTCCTTGGAAGCGCTTTCACAGGCGCAGCAACACTGGGGCTTTGCGCTTCTCTACCCACCAAACGTCACGGTCACTATCTCTCTGTCTCGTAGACACGAGCTGAGAAATTGCAAACGTCGAGCAATTGCTCAGAGATGAAAAGTGCCAGCACTGAAAGCTGTTGCTAGCCAGCACCCTTCCTTGGAAGCGCTTTCACAGGCGCAGCAACACTGGGGCTTTGCGCTTCTCTAGCCACCAAACGTGACAGTCTTTCTGTCTCGTAGACACGAGCTGAGAAATTGCAAACGTCGAGCAATTGCTCAGAGATGAAAAGTGCCAGCACTGAAAGCTGTTGCTAGCCAGCACCCTTCCTTGGAAGCGCTTTTGTAGCCCTAAGAACAGTGGGGCTCTGGGCTTCTCTAGCCACCTAATATTCTGCTCATCCTCTCGCGCACTCTAAAGAGAGCTCAGGTGTGAAATGGCAAACGTCGAGCAATTGCTCAGAGATGAAAAGTGCCAGCACTGAAAGCTCTTGCTAGCCAGCACCCTTCCTTGGAAGCGCTTTCACAGGCGCAGCAACACTGGGGCTTTGCGCTTCTCTAGCCACCAAACATCACGGTCCTTCTCTTTCCGTCTCGTAGACACGAGCTGAGAAATTGCAAACGTCGAGCAATTCCTCAGAGATGAAAAGTGGCAGCACTGAAAGCTCTTGCTAGCCAGCACCCTTCCTTGGAAGCGCTTTCACAGGCGCAGCAACACTGGGGCTTTGCGCTACTCTACCCACCAAACATCACGGTCCTTCTCTTTCAGTATCGTAGACACGAGCTGAGAAATTGCAAACGTCGAGCAATTGCTCAGAGATGAAAAGTGCCAGCACTGAAAGCTGTTGCTAGCCAGCACCCTTCCTTGGAAGCGCTTTCACAGGCGCAGCAACACTGGGGCTTTGCGCTTCTCTAGCCACCAAACGTGACAGTCTTTCTGTCTCGTAGATAAGAGCTGAGAAATTGCAAACGTCGAGCAATTGCTCAGAGATGAAAAGTGCCAGCACTGAAAGCTCTTGCTAGCCAGCACCCTTCCTTGGAAGCGCTTTTGTAAGCCTAAGAACACTGGGGCTTTGCGCTTCTCTAGCCACCTAACCTTCTGCTCATCCTCTCGCGCAGTCTAAAGAGAGCTCAGGGGAGAAATTGCAAACGTCGAGCAATTGTTCAGAGATGAAAAGTGCCAGCACTGAAAGCTGTTGCTAGCCAGCACCCTTCCTTGGAAGCGCTTTCACAGGCGCAGCAACACTGGGGCTTTGCGCTTCTCTAGCCACCAAACGTGACACTCTTTCTGTCTCGTAGACACGAGCTGAGAAATTGCAAACGTCGAGCAATTGCTCAGAGATGAAAAGTGCCAGCACTGAAAGCTGTTGCTAGCCAGCACCCTTCCTTGGAAGCGCTTTTGTAGCCCTAAGAACAGTGGGGCTCTGGGCTTCTCTAGCCACCTAATATTCTGCTCATCCTCTCGCGCACTCTAA
Source organism: Sarcoramphus papa (assembly GCA_037962945.1). Taxonomy (NCBI): domain Eukaryota; kingdom Metazoa; phylum Chordata; class Aves; order Accipitriformes; family Cathartidae; genus Sarcoramphus; species Sarcoramphus papa. The sequence continues at coordinate 94,815,970 of CM075586.1, read as the reverse complement.
AGAGAGCTCAGGTGTGAAATTGCAAACGTCGAGCAATTGCTCAGAGATGAAAAGTGCCAGCACTGAAAGCTCTTGCTAGCCAGCACCCTTCCTTGGAAGCGCTTTCACAGGCGCAGCAACACTGGGGCTTTGCGCTTCTCTAGCCACCAAACGTCACGGTCACTATCTCTCCGTCTCGTAGACACGAGCTGAGAAATTGCAAACGTCGAGGAATTGCTCAGAGATGAAAAGTGCCAGCACTGAAAGCTCTTGCTAGCCAGCACCCTTCCTTGGAAGCGCTTTCACAGGCGCAGCAACACTGGGGCTTTGCGCTTCTCTAGCCACCAAACATCACGGTCCTTCTCTTTCAGTATCGTAGACAAGAGCTGAGAAATTGCAAACGTCGAGCAATTGCTCAGAGATGAAAAGTGCCAGCACTGAAAGCTCTTGCTAGCCAGCACCCTTCCTTGGAAGCGCTTTCACAGGCGCAGCAACACTGGGGCTTTGCGCTTCTCTAGCCACCAAACGTGACAGTCTTTCTGTCTCGTAGATAAGAGCTGAGAAATTGCAAACGTCGAGCAATTGCTCAGAGATGAAAAGTGCCAGCACTGAAAGCTCTTGCTAGCCAGCACCCTTCCTTGGAAGCGCTTTTGTAGGCCTAAGAACACTGGGGCTCTGGGCTTCTCTAGCCACCTAATCTTCTGCTCATCCTCTCGCGCAGTCTAAAGAGAGCTCAGGTGAGAAATTGCAAACGTCGAGCAATTGCTCAGAGATGAAAAGTGCCAGCACTGAAAGCTCTTGCTAGCCAGCACCCTTCCTTGGAAGCGCTTTTGTAGGCCTAAGAACACTGGGGCTTTGCGCTTCTCTAGCCACCTAATCTTCTGCTCATCCTCTCGCGCACTCTAAAGAGAGCTCAGGTGAGAGATTGCAAACGTCGAGCAATTGCTCAGAGATGAAAAGTGCCAGCACTGAAAGCTGTTGCTAGCCAGCACCCTTCCTTGGAAGCGCTTTTGTAGCCCTAAGAACACTGCGGCTTTGCGCTTCTCTAGCCACCTAACCTTCTGCTCATCCTCTCGCGCAGTCGAAAGAGAGCTCAGGTGAGAAATTGCAAACGTCGAGCAATTGCTCAGAGATGAAAAGTGCCAGCACTGAAAGCTGTTGCTAGCCAGCACCCTTCCTTGGAAGCGCTTTTGTAGCCCTAAGAACACTGCGGCTTTGCGCTTCTCTAGCCACCTACTCTTCTGCTCATCCTCTCGCGCGGTCTAAAGAGAGCTCAGGTGAGAAATTGCAAACGTCGAGCAATTGCTCAGAGATGAAAAGTGCCAGCACTGAAAGCTGTTGCTAGCCAGCACCCTTCCTTGGAAGCGCTTTTGTAGGCCTAAGAACACTGGGGCTTTGCGCTTCTCTAGCCACCAAACATCACGGTCCTTCTCTTTCCATCTCGTAGACACGAGCTGAGAAATTGCAAACGTCGAGCAATTGATCAGAGATGAAAAGTGCCAGCACTGAAAGCTGTTGCTAGCCAGCACCCTTCCTTGGAAACGCTCTTGCAGCCCTAAGAACACTGGGGCTCTGGGCTTCTCTAGCCACCTAATCTTCTGCTCATCCTCTCGCGCACTCTAAAGAGAGCTCAGGTGTGAAATTGCAAACGTTGAGCAATTGCTCAGAGATGAAAAGTGCCAGCACTGAAAGCTCTTGCTAGCCAGCACCCTTCCTTGGAAGCGCTTTCACAGGCGCAGCAAGACTGGGGCTTTGCGCTTCTCTAGCCACCAAACGTCAAGGTCACTATCTCTCCGTCTCGTAGACACGAGCTGAGAAATTGCAAACGTCGAGCAATTGCTGAGAGATGAAAAGTGCCAGCACTGAAAGCTGTGGCTAGCCAGCACCCTTCCTTGGAAGCGCTTTTGTAGGCCTAAGAACACTGGGGCTCTGGGCTTCTCTAGCCACCTAATCTTCTGCTCATCCTCTCGCGCAGTCTAAAGAGAGCTCAGGTGAGAAATTGCAAACGTCCAGCAATTGCTCAGAGATGAAAAGTGCCAGCACTGAAAGCTGTTGCTAGCCAGCACCCTTCCTTGGAAGCACTTTCACAGGTGCAGCAACACTGGGGCTTTGCGCTTCTCTACCCACCAAACGTGACAGTCTTTCTGTCTCGTAGACACGAGCTGAGAAATTGCAAACGTCGAGCAATTGCTCAGAGATGAAAAGTGCCAGCACTGAAAGCTCTTGCTAGCCAGCACCCTTCCTTGGAAGCGCTTTTGTAGGCCTAAGAACACTGGGGCTTTGCGCTTCTCTAGCCACCTAATCTTCTGCTCATCCTCTTGTGCAGTCTAAAGAGAGCTCAGGTGAGAAATTGCAAACGTCGAGCAATTGATCAGAGATGAAAAGTGCCAGCACTGAAAGCTCTTGCTAGCCAGCACCCTTCCTTGGAAGCGCTCTTTTAGCCAAAAGAAGACTGGGGCTCTGGGCTTCTCTAGCCACCTAATCTTCTGCTCATGCTCTCGCGCAGTCTAAAGAGAGCTCAGGTGAGAAATTGCAAACGTCGAGCTATTGCTCAGAGATGAAAAGTGCCAGCACTGAAAGCTCTTGCTAGCCAGCACCCTTCCTTGGAAGCGCTTTTGTAGGCCTAAGAACACTGGGGCTCTGGGCTTCTCTAGCCACCTAATCTTCTGCTCATCCTCTCGCGCAGTCTAAAGAGAGCTCAGGTGAGAAATTGCAAACATCGAGCAATTGCTCAGAGATGAAAAGTGCCAGCACTGAAAGCTCTTGCTAGCCAGCACCCTTCCTTGGAAGCGCTTTCACAGGCGCAGCAACACTGGGGCTTTGCGCTTCTCTACCCACCAAACATCACGGTCACTATCTCTCTGTCTCGTAAAGACGAGTTGAGAAATTGCAAACGTCGAGGAATTGCTCAGAGATGAAAAGTGCCAGCACTGAAAGCTGTTGCTAGCCAGCACCCTTCCTTGGAAGCGCTTTTGTAAGCCTAAGAACACTGGGGCTTTGCGCTTCTCTAGCCACCTAACCTTCTGCTCATCCTCTCGCGCAGTCTAAAGAGAGCTCAGGTGAGAAATTGCAAACGTTGAGCAATTGCTCAGAGATGAAAAGTGCCAGCACTGAAAGCTGTTGCTAGCCAGCACCCTTCCTTGGAAGCGCTTTCACAGGCGCAGCAACACTGGGGCTTTGCGCTTCTCTACCCACCAAACGTCACGGTCACTATCTCTCTGTCTCGTAGACACGAGCTGAGAAATTGCAAACGTCGAGCAATTGCTCAGAGATGAAAAGTGCCAGCACTGAAAGCTGTTGCTAGCCAGCACCCTTCCTTGGAAGCGCTTTCACAGGCGCAGCAACACTGGGGCTTTGCGCTTCTCTAGCCACCAAACGTGACAGTCTTTCTGTCTCGTAGACACGAGCTGAGAAATTGCAAACGTCGAGCAATTGCTCAGAGATGAAAAGTGCCAGCACTGAAAGCTGTTGCTAGCCAGCACCCTTCCATGGAAGCGCTTTTGTAGCCCTAAGAACAGTGGGGCTCTGGGCTTCTCTAGCCACCTCATCTTCTGCTCATCCTCTCGCGCAGTCTAAAGAGAGCTCAGGTGTGAAATGGCAAACGTCGAGCAATTGCTCAGAGATGAAAAGTGCCAGCACTGAAAGCTCTTGCTAGCCAGCACCCTTCCTTGGAAGCGCTTTCACAGGCGCAGCAAGACTGGGGCTTTGCGCTTCTCTAGCCACCAAACGTCACGGTCACTATCTCTCCGTCTCGTAGACACGAGCTGAGAAATTGCAAACGTCGAGGAATTGCTCAGAGATGAAAAGTGCCAGCACTGAAAGCTGTTGCTAGCCAGCACCCTTCCTTGGAAGCGCTTTCACAGGCGCAGCAACACTGGGGCTTTGCGCTTCTCTAGCCACCAAACATCACGGTCCTTCTCTTTCAGTATCGTAGACAAGAGCTGAGAAATTGCAAACGTCGAGCAATTGCTCAGAGATGAAAAGTGCCAGCACTGAAAGCTGTTGCTAGCCAGCACCCTTCCTTGGAAGCGCTTTCACAGGCGCAGCAACACTGGGGCTTTGCGCTTCTCTAGCCACCAAACGTGACAGTCTTTCTGTCTCGTAGATAAGAGCTGAGAAATTGCAAACGTCGAGCAATTGCTCAGAGATGAAAAGTGCCAGCACTGAAAGCTCTTGCTAGCCAGCACCCTTCCTTGGAAGCGCTTTTGTAGGCCTAAGAACACTGGGGCTCTGGGCTTCTCTAGCCACCTACTCTTCTGCTCATCCTCTCGCGCAGTCTAAAGAGAGCTCAGGTGAGAAATTGCAAACGTCGAGCAATTGCTCAGAGATGAAAAGTGCCAGCACTGAAAGCTCTTGCTAGCCAGCACCCTTCCTTGGAAGCGCTTTTGTAGGCCTAAGAACACTGGGGCTTTGCGCTTCTCTAGCCACCTAATCTTCTGCTCATCCTCTCGCGCACTCTAAAGAGAGCTCAGGTGAGAGATTGCAAACGTCGAGCAATTGCTCAGAGATGAAAAGTGCCAGCACTGAAAGCTCTTGCTAGCCAGCACCCTTCCTTGGAAGCGCTTTTGTAGCCCTAAGAACACTGGGGCTTTGCGCTTCTCTAACCACCTAACCTTCTGCTCATCCTCTCGCGCAGTCTAAAGAGAGCTCAGGTGAGAAATTGCAAACGTCGAGCAATTGCTCAGAGATGAAAAGTGCCAGCACTGAAAGCTGTTGCTAGCCAGCACCCTTCCTTGGAAGCGCTTTCACAGGCACAGCAACACTGGGGCTTTGCGCTTCTCTAGCCACCAAACATCACGGTCATTCTCTTTCCATCTCGTAGACACGAGCTGAGAAATTGCAAACGTCGAGCAATTGATCAGAGATGAAAAGTGCCAGCACTGAAAGCTGTTGCTAGCCAGCACCCTTCCTTGGAAACGCTCTTGCAGCCCTAAGAACACTGGGGCTCTGGGCTTCTCTAGCCACCTAATCTTCTGCTCATCCTCTCGCGCACTCTAAAGAGAGCTCAGGTGTGAAATTGCAAACGTCGAGCAATTGCTCAGAGATGAAAAGTGCCAGCACTGAAAGCTCTTGCTAGCCAGCACCCTTCCTTGGAAGCGCTTTCACAGGCGCAGCAACACTGGGGCTTTGCGCTTCTCTAGCCACCAAACGTGACGGTCACTATCTCTCCGTCTCGTAGACACGAGCTGAGAAATTGCAAACGTCGAGCAATTGCTGAGAGATGAAAAGTGCCAGCACTGAAAGCTGTGGCTAGCCAGCACCCTTCCTTGGAAGCGCTTTTGTAGGCCTAAGAACAGTGGGGCTCTGGGCTTCTCTAGCCACCTACTCTTCTGCTCATCCTCTCGCGCAGTCTAAAGAGAGCTCAGGTGAGAAATTGCAAACGTCCAGCAATTGCTCAGAGATGAAAAGTGCCAGCACTGAAAGCTGTTGCTAGCCAGCACCCTTCCTTGGAAGCACTTTCACAGGTGCAGCAACACTGGGGCTTTGCGCTTCTCTACCCACCAAACGTGACAGTCTTTCTGTCTCGTAGACACGAGCTGAGAAATTGCAAACGTCGAGCAATTGCTCAGAGATGAAAAGTGCCAGCACTGAAAGCTGTTGCTAGCCAGCACCCTTCCATGGAAGCGCTTTTGTAGGCCTAAGAACACTGGGGCTTTGCGCTTCTCTAGCCACCTAATCTTCTGCTCATCCTCTTGTGCAGTCTAAAGAGAGCTCAGGTGAGAAATTGCAAACGTCGAGCAATTGCTCAGAGATGAAAAGTGCCAGCACTGAAAGCTCTTGCTAGCCAGCACCCTTCCTTGGAAGCGCTCTTTTAGCCAAAAGAAGACTGGGGCTCTGGGCTTCTCTAGCCACCTAATCTTCTGCTCATGCTCTCGCGCAGTCTAAAGAGAGCTCAGGTGAGAAATTGCAAACGTCGAGCTATTGCTCAGAGATGAAAAGTGCCAGCACTGAAAGCTCTTGCTAGCCAGCACCCTTCCTTGGAAGCGCTTTTGTAGGCCTAAGAACACTGGGGCTCTGGGCTTCTCTAGCCACCTAATCTTCTGCTCATCCTCTCGCGCAGTCTAAAGAGAGCTCAGGTGAGAAATTGCAAACATCGAGCAATTGCTCAGAGATGAAAAGTGCCAGCACTGAAAGCTCTTGCTAGCCAGCACCCTTCCTTGGAAGCGCTTTCACAGGCGCAGCAACACTGGGGCTTTGCGCTTCTCTACCCACCAAACATCACGGTCACTATCTCTCTGTCTCGTAAACACGAGTTGAGAAATTGCAAACGTCGAGGAATTGCTCAGAGATGAAAAGTGCCAGCACTGAAAGCTGTTGCTAGCCAGCACCCTTCCTTGGAAGCGCTTTTGTAAGCCTAAGAACACTGGGGCTTTGCGCTTCTCTAGCCACCTAACCTTCTGCTCATCCTCTCGCGCAGTCTAAAGAGAGCTCAGGTGAGAAATTGCAAACGTTGAGCAATTGCTCAGAGATGAAAAGTGCCAGCACTGAAAGCTGTTGCTAGCCAGCACCCTTCCTTGGAAGCGCTTTCACAGGCGCAGCAACACTGGGGCTTTGCGCTTCTCTAGCCACCAAACGTCACGGTCACTATCTCTCTGTCTCGTAGACACGAGCTGAGAAATTGCAAACGTCGAGCAATTGCTCAGAGATGAAAAGTGCCAGCACTGAAAGCTGTTGCTAGCCAGCACCCTTCCTTGGAAGCGCTTTCACAGGCGCAGCAACACTGGGGCTTTGCGCTTCTCTAGCCACCAAACGTGACAGTCTTTCTGTCTCGTAGACACGAGCTGAGAAATTGCAAACGTCGAGCAATTGCTCAGAGATGAAAAGTGCCAGCACTGAAAGCTGTTGCTAGCCAGCACCCTTCCATGGAAGCGCTTTTGTAGCCCTAAGAACAGTGGGGCTCTGGGCTTCTCTAGCCACCTAATATTCTGCTCATCCTCTCGCGCACTCTAAAGAGAGCTCAGGTGTGAAATGGCAAACGTGGAGCAATTGCTCAGAGATGAAAAGTGCCAGCACTGAAAGCTCTTGCTAGCCAGCACCCTTCCTTGGAAGCGCTTTCACAGGCGCAGCAAGACTGGGGCTTTGCGCTTCTCTAGCCACCAAACGTCACGGTCACTATCTCTCCGTCTCGTAGACACGAGCTGAGAAATTGCAAACGTCGAGGAATTGCTCAGAGATGAAAAGTGCCAGCACTGAAAGCTGTTGCTAGCCAGCACCCTTCCTTGGAAGCGCTTTCACAGGCGCAGCAACACTGGGGCTTTGCGCTACTCTACCCACCAAACATCACGGTCCTTCTCTTTCAGTCTCGTAGACAAGAGCTGAGAAATTGCAAACGTCGAGCAATTGCTCAGAGATGAAAAGTGCCAGCACTGAAAGCTGTTGCTAGCCAGCACCCTTCCTTGGAAGCGCTTTCACAGGCGCAGCAAGACTGGGGCTTTGCGCTTCTCTACCCACCAAACGTGACAGTCTTTCTGTCTCGTAGATAAGAGCTGAGAAATTGCAAACGTCGAGCAATTGCTCAGAGATGAAAAGTGCCAGCACTGAAAGCTCTTGCTAGCCAGCACCCTTCCTTGGAAGCGCTTTTGTAGGCCTAAGAACACTGGGGCTCTGGGCTTCTCTAGCCACCTACTCTTCTGCTCATCCTCTCGCGCAGTCTAAAGAGAGCTCAGGTGAGAAATTGCAAACGTCGAGCAATTGCTCAGAGATGAAAAGTGCCAGCACTGAAAGCTCTTGCTAGCCAGCACCCTTCCTTGGAAGCGCTTTTGTAGGCCTAAGAACACTGGGGCTTTGCGCTTCTCTAGCCACCTAATCTTCTGTTCATCCTCTCGCGCACTCTAAAGAGAGCTCAGGTGAGAGATTGCAAACGTCGAGCAATTGCTCAGAGATGAAAAGTGCCAGCACTGAAAGCTGTTGCTAGCCAGCACCCTTCCTTGGAAGCGCTTTTGTAGCCCTAAGAACACTGGGGCTTTGCGCTTCTCTAACCACCTAACCTTCTGCTCATCCTCTCGCACAGTCTAAAGAGAGCTCAGGTGAGAAATTGCAAACGTCGAGCAATTGCTCAGAGATGAAAAGTGCCAGCACTGAAAGCTGTTGCTAGCCAGCACCCTTCCTTGGAAGCGCTTTTGTAGCCCTAAGAACACTGCGGCTTTGCGCTTCTCTAGCCACCTACTCTTCTGCTCATCCTCTCGCGCGGTCTAAAGAGAGCTCAGGTGAGAAATTGCAAACGTCGAGCAATTGCTCAGAGATGAAAAGTGCCAGCACTGAAAGCTGTTGCTAGCCAGCACCCTTCCTTGGAAGCGCTTTCACAGGCACAGCAACACTGGGGCTTTGCGCTTCTCTAGCCACCAAACATCACGGTCCTTCTCTTTCCATCTCGTAGACACGAGCTGAGAAATTGCAAACGTCGAGCAATTGATCAGAGATGAAAAGTGCCAGCACTGAAAGCTGTTGCTAGCCAGCACCCTTCCTTGGAAACGCTCTTGCAGCCCTAAGAACACTGGGGCTCTGGGCTTCTCTAGCCACCTAATCTTCTGCTCATCCTCTCGCGCACTCTAAAGAGAGCTCAGGTGTGAAATTGCAAACGTTGAGCAATTGCTCAGAGATGAAAAGTGCCAGCACTGAAAGCTGTTGCTAGCCAGCACCCTTCCTTGGAAGCGCTTTCACAGGCGCAGCAAGACTGGGGCTTTGCGCTTCTCTAGCCACCAAACGTCACGGTCACTATCTCTCCGTCTCGTAGACACGAGCTGAGAAATTGCAAACGTCGAGCAATTGCTGAGAGATGAAAAGTGCCAGCACTGAAAGCTGTGGCTAGCCAGCACCCTTCCTTGGAAGCGCTTTTGTAGGCCTAAGAACAGTGGGGCTCTGGGCTTCTCTAGCCACCTACTCTTCTGCACATCCTCTCGCGCAGTCTAAAGAGAGCTCAGGTGAGAAATTGCAAACGTCGAGCAATTGCTCAGAGATGCAAAGTGCCAGCACTGAAAGCTCTTGCTAGCCAGCACCCTTCCTTGGAAGCGCTTTTGTAGGCCTAAGAACACTGGGGCTTTGCGCTTCTCTAGCCACCTAATCTTCTGCTCATCCTCTTGTGCAGTCTAAAGAGAGCTCAGGTGAGAAATTGCAAACGTCGAGCAATTGCTCAGAGATGAAAAGTGCCAGCACTGAAAGCTCTTGCTAGCCAGCACCCTTCCTTGGAAGCGCTCTTTTAGCCAAAAGAACACTGGGGCTCTGGGCTTCTCTAGCCACCTAATCTTCTGCTCATGCTCTCGCGCAGTCTAAAGAGAGCTCAGGTGAGAAATTGCAAACGTCGAGCAATTGCTCAGAGATGAAAAGTGCCAGCACTGAAAGCTGTTGCTAGCCAGCACCCTTCCTTGGAAGCGCTTTTGTAGGCCTAAGAACACTGGGGCTCTGGGCTTCTCTATCCACCTAATCTTCTGCTCATCCTCTCGCGCAGTCTAAAGAGAGCTCAGGTGAGAAATTGCAAACGTCGAGCAATTGCTCAGAGATGAAAAGTGCCAGCACTGAAAGCTCTTGCTAGCCAGCACCCTTCCTTGGAAGCGCTTTCACAGGCGCAGCAACACTGGGGCTTTGCGCTTCTCTACCCACCAAACATCACGGTCACTATCTCTCTGTCTCGTAAACACGAGTTGAGAAATTGCAAACGTCGAGGAATTGCTCAGAGATGAAAAGTGCCAGCACTGAAAGCTCTTGCTAGCCAGCACCCTTCCTTGGAAGCGCTTTTGTAAGCCTAAGAACACTGGGGCTTTGCGCTTCTCTAGCCACCTAACCTTCTGCTCATCCTCTCGCGCAGTCTAAAGAGAGCTCAGGTGAGAAATTGCAAACGTTGAGCAATTGCTCAGAGATGAAAAGTGCCAGCACTGAAAGCTGTTGCTAGCCAGCACCCTTCCTTGGAAGCGCTTTCACAGGCGCAGCAACACTGGGGCTTTGCGCTTCTCTAGCCACCAAACGTGACAGTCTTTCTGTCTCGTAGAAACGAGCTGAGAAATTGCAAACGTCGAGCAATTGCTCAGAGATGAAAAGTGCCAGCACTGAAAGCTGTTGCTAGCCAGCACCCTTCCATGGAAGCGCTTTTGTAGCCCTAAGAACAGTGGGGCTCTGGGCTTCTCTAGCCACCTACTCTTCTGCTCATCCTCTCGCGCACTCTAAAGAGAGCTCAGGTGTGAAATGGCAAACGTCGAGCAATTGCTCAGAGATGAAAAGTGCCAGCACTGAAAGCTCTTGCTAGCCAGCACCCTTCCTTGGAAGCGCTTTCACAGGCGCAGCAACACTGGGGCTTTGCGATTCTCTAGCCACCAAACGTCACGGTCACTATCTCTCCGTCTCGTAGACACGAGCTGAGAAATTGCAAACGTCGAGGAATTGCTCAGAGATGAAAAGTGCCAGCACTGAAAGCTGTTGCTAGCCAGCACCCTTCCTTGGAAGCGCTTTCACAGGCGCAGCAACACTGGGGCTTTGCGCTACTCTACCCACCAAACATCACGGTCCTTCTCTTTCAGTCTCGTAGACAAGAGCTGAGAAATTGCAAACGTCGAGCAATTGCTCAGAGATGAAAAGTGCCAGCACTGAAAGCTGTTGCTAGCCAGCACCCTTCCTTGGAAGCGCTTTCACAGGCGCAGCAACACTGGGGCTTTGCGCTTCCCTACCCACCAAACGTGACAGTCTTTCTGTCTCGTAGATAAGAGCTGAGAAATTGCAAACGTCGAGCAATTGCTCAGAGATGAAAAGTGCCAGCACTGAAAGCTCTTGCTAGCCAGCACCCTTCCTTGGAAGCGCTTTTGTAGGCCTAAGAACACTGGGGCTCTGGGCTTCTCTAGCCACCTACTCTTCTGCTCATCCTCTCGCGCAGTCTAAAGAGAGCTCAGGTGAGAAATTGCAAACGTCGAGCAATTGCTCAGAGATGAAAAGTGCCAGCACTGAAAGCTCTTGCTAGCCAGCACCCTTCCTTGGAAGCGCTTTTGTAGGCCTAAGAACACTGGGGCTTTGCGCTTCTCTAGCCACCTAATCTTCTGCTCATCCTCTCGCGCACTCTAAAGAGAGCTCAGGTGAGAGATTGCAAACGTCGAGCAATTGCTCAGAGATGAAAAGTGCCAGCACTGAAAGCTCTGGCTAGCCAGCACCCTTCCTTGGAAGCGCTTTCACAGGCACAGCAAGACTGGGGCTTTGCGCTTCTCTAGCCACCAAACATCACGGTCCTTCTCTTTCCATCTCGTAGACACGAGCTGAGAAATTGCAAACGTCGAGCAATTGCTCAGAGATGAAAAGTGCCAGCACTGAAAGCTGTTGCTAGCCAGCACCCTTCCTTGGAAACGCTCTTGCAGCCCTAAGAACACTGGGGCTCTGGGCTTCTCTAGCCACCTCATCTTCTGCTCATCCTCTCGCGCACTCTAAAGAGAGCTCAGGTGTGAAATTGCAAACGTTGAGCAATTGCTCAGAGATGAAAAGTGCCAGCACTGAAAGCTGTTGCTAGCCAGCACCCTTCCTTGGAAGCGCTTTCACAGGCGCAGCAAGACTGGGGCTTTGCGCTTCTCTAGCCACCAAACGTCACGGTCACTATCTCTCCGTCTCGTAGACACGAGCTGAGAAATTGCAAACGTCGAGCAATTGCTGAGAGATGAAAAGTGCCAGCACTGAAAGCTGTGGCTAGCCAGCACCCTTCCTTGGAAGCGCTTTTGTAGGCCTAAGAACACTGGGGCTCTGGGCTTCTCTAGCCACCTACTCTTCTGCACATCCTCTCGCGCAGTCTAAAGAGAGCTCAGGTGAGAAATTGCAAACGTCGAGCAATTGCTCAGAGATGAAAAGTGCCAGCACTGAAAGCTCTTGCTAGCCAGCACCCTTCCTTGGAAGCGCTTTTGTAGGCCTAAGAACACTGGGGCTTTGCGCTTCTCTAGCCACCTAATCTTCTGCTCATCCTCTTGTGCAGTCTAAAGAGAGCTCAGGTGAGAAATTGCAAACGTCGAGCAATTGCTCAGAGATGAAAAGTGCCAGCACTGAAAGCTCTTGCTAGCCAGCACCCTTCCTTGGAAGCGCTCTTTTAGCCAAAAGAACACTGGGGCTCTGGGCTTCTCTAGCCACCTAATCTTCTGCTCATGCTCTCGCGCAGTCTAAAGAGAGCTCAGGTGAGAAATTGCAAACGTCGAGCTATTGCTCAGAGATGAAAAGTGCCAGCACTGAAAGCTGTTGCTAGCCAGCACCCTTCCTTGGAAGCGCTTTTGTAGGCCTAAGAACACTGGGGCTCTGGGCTTCTCTAGCCACCTAATCTTCTGCTCATCCTCTCGCGCAGTCTAAAGAGAGCTCAGGTGAGAAATTGCAAACATCGAGCAATTGCTCAGAGATGAAAAGTGCCAGCACTGAAAGCTCTTGCTAGCCAGCACCCTTCCTTGGAAGCGCTTTCACAGGCGCAGCAACACTGGGGCTTTGCGCTTCTCTACCCACCAAACATCACGGTCACTATCTCTCTGTCTCGTAAACACGAGTTGAGAAATTGCAAACGTCGAGGAATTGCTCAGAGATGAAAAGTGCCAGCACTGAAAGCTGTTGCTAGCCAGCACCCTTCCTTGGAAGCGCTTTTGTAAGCCTAAGAACACTGGGGCTTTGCGCTTCTCTAGCCACCTAACCTTCTGCTCATCCTCTCGCGCAGTCTAAAGAGAGCTCAGGTGAGAAATTGCAAACGTTGAGCAATTGCTCAGAGATGAAAAGTGCCAGCACTGAAAGCTGTTGCTAGCCAGCACCCTTCCTTGGAAGCGCTTTCACAGGCGCAGCAACACTGGGGCTTTGCGCTTCTCTACCCACCAAACGTCACGGTCACTATCTCTCTGTCTCGTAGACACGAGCTGAGAAATTGCAAACGTCGAGCAATTGCTCAGAGATGAAAAGTGCCAGCACTGAAAGCTGTTGCTAGCCAGCACCCTTCCTTGGAAGCGCTTTCACAGGCGCAGCAACACTGGGGCTTTGCGCTTCTCTAGCCACCAAACGTGACAGTCTTTCTGTCTCGTAGACACGAGCTGAGAAATTGCAAACGTCGAGCAATTGCTCAGAGATGAAAAGTGCCAGCACTGAAAGCTGTTGCTAGCCAGCACCCTTCCATGGAAGCGCTTTTGTAGCCCTAAGAACAGTGGGGCTCTGGGCTTCTCTAGCCACCTACTCTTCTGCTCATCCTCTCGCGCACTCTAAAGAGAGCTCAGGTGTGAAATGGCAAACGTCGAGCAATTGCTCAGAGATGAAAAGTGCCAGCACTGAAAGCTCTTGCTAGCCAGCACCCTTCCTTGGAAGCGCTTTCACAGGCGCAGCAAGACTGGGGCTTTGCGCTTCTCTACCCACCAAACGTCACGGTCACTATCTCTCCGTCTCGTAGACACGAGCTGAGAAATTGCAAACGTCGAGGAATTGCTCAGAGATGAAAAGTGCCAGCACTGAAAGCTGTTGCTAGCCAGCACCCTTCCTTGGAAGCGCTTTCACAGGCGCAGCAACACTGGGGCTTTGCGCTACTCTACCCACCAAACATCACGGTCCTTCTCTTTCAGTCTCGTAGACAAGAGCTGAGAAATTGCAAACGTCGAGCAATTGCTCAGAGATGAAAAGTGCCAGCACTGAAAGCTGTTGCTAGCCAGCACCCTTCCTTGGAAGCGCTTTCACAGGCGCAGCAACACTGGGGCTTTGCGCTTCTCTACCCACCAAACGTGACAGTCTTTCTGTCTCGTAGATAAGAGCTGAGAAATTGCAAACGTCGAGCAATTGCTCAGAGATGAAAAGTGCCAGCACTGAAAGCTCTTGCTAGCCAGCACCCTTCCTTGGAAGCGCTTTTGTAGGCCTAAGAACAGTGGGGCTCTGGGCTTCTCTAGCCACCTACTCTTCTGCTCATCCTCTCGCGCAGTCTAAAGAGAGCTCAGGTGAGAAATTGCAAACGTCGAGCAATTGCTCAGAGATGAAAAGTGCCAGCACTGAAAGCTCTTGCTAGCCAGCACCCTTCCTTGGAAGCGCTTTTGTAGGCCTAAGAACACTGGGGCTTTGCGCTTCTCTAGCCACCTAATCTTCTGCTCATCCTCTCGCGCACTCTAAAGAGAGCTCAGGTGAGAGATTGCAAACGTCGAGCAATTGCTCAGAGATGAAAAGTGCCAGCACTGAAAGCTGTTGCTAGCCAGCACCCTTCCTTGGAAGCGCTTTTGTAGCCCTAAGAACACTGGGGCTTTGCGCTTCTCTAACCACCTAACCTTCTGCTCATCCTCTCGCGCAGTCTAAAGAGAGCTCAGGTGAGAAATTGCAAACGTCGAGCAATTGCTCAGAGATGAAAAGTGCCAGCACTGAAAGCTGTTGCTAGCCAGCACCCTTCCTTGGAAGCGCTTTCACAGGCACAGCAACACTGGGGCTTTGCGCTTCTCTAGCCACCAAACATCACGGTCCTTCTCTTTCCATCTCGTAGACACGAGCTGAGAAATTGCAAACGTCGAGCAATTGATCAGAGATGAAAAGTGCCAGCACTGAAAGCTGTTGCTAGCCAGCACCCTTCCTTGGAAACGCTCTTGCAGCCCTATGAACACTGGGGCTCTGGGCTTCTCTAGCCACCTAATCTTCTGCTCATCCTCTCGCGCACTCTAAAGAGAGCTCAGGTGTGAAATTGCAAACGTTGAGCAATTGCTCAGAGATGAAAAGTGCCAGCACTGAAAGCTGTTGCTAGCCAGCACCCTTCCTTGGAAGCGCTTTCACAGGCGCAGCAAGACTGGGGCTTTGCGCTTCTCTAGCCACCAAACGTCACGGTCACTATCTCTCCGTCTCGTAGACACGAGCTGAGAAATTGCAAACGTCGAGGAATTGCTGAGAGATGAAAAGTGCCAGCACTGAAAGCTGTGGCTAGCCAGCACCCTTCCTTGGAAGCGCTTTTGTAGGCCTAAGAACAGTGGGGCTCTGGGCTTCTCTAGCCACCTACTCTTCTGCTCATCCTCTCGCGCAGTCTAAAGAGAGCTCAGGTGAGAAATTGCAAACATCCAGCAATTGCTCAGAGATGAAAAGTGCCAGCACTGAAAGCTGTTGCTAGCCAGCACCCTTCCTTGGAAGCACTTTCACAGGCGCAGCAACACTGGGGCTTTGCGCTTCTCTACCCACCAAACGTGACAGTCTTTCTGTCTCGTAGACACGAGCTGAGAAATTGCAAACGTCGAGCAATTGCTCAGAGATGAAAAGTGCCAGCACTGAAAGCTCTTGCTAGCCAGCACCCTTCCTTGGAAGCGCTTTTGTAGGCCTAAGAACACTGGGGCTTTGCGCTTCTCTAGCCACCTAATCTTCTGCTCATCCTCTTGTGCAGTCTAAAGAGAGCTCAGGTGAGAAATTGCAAACGTCGAGCAATTGCTCAGAGATGAAAAGTGCCAGCACTGAAAGCTCTTGCTAGCCAGCACCCTTCCTTGGAAGCGCTCTTTTAGCCAAAAGAACACTGGGGCTCTGGGCTTCTCTAGCCACCTAATCTTCTGCTCATGCTCTCGCGCAGTCTAAAGAGAGCTCAGGTGAGAAATTGCAAACGTCGAGCTATTGCTCAGAGATGAAAAGTGCCAGCACTGAAAGCTGTTGCTAGCCAGCACCCTTCCTTGGAAGCGCTTTTGTAGGCCTAAGAACACTGGGGCTTTGCGCTTCTCTAGCCACCTAACCTTCTGCTCATCCTCTCGCGCAGTCTAAAGAGAGCTCAGGTGAGAAATTGCAAACGTCGAGCAATTGCTCAGAGATGAAAAGTGCCAGCACTGAAAGCTCTTGCTAGCCAGCACCCTTCCTTGGAAGCGCTTTTGTAGCCCTAAGAACAGTGGGGCTCTGGGCTTCTCTAGCCACCTCATCTTCTGCTCATCCTCTCGCGCAGTCGAAAGAGAGCTCAGGGGAGAAATTGCAAACGTCGAGCAATTGCTCAGAGATGAAAAGTGCCAGCACTGAAAGCTGTTGCTAGCCAGCACCCTTCCTTGGAAGCGCTTTTGTAGGCCTAAGAACACTGGGGCTCTGGGCTTCTCTAGCCACCAAACATCACAGTCATTCTCTTTCCGTCTCGTAGACACGAGCCGAGAAATTGCAAACGTCGAGCAATTGCTCAGAGATGAAAAGTGCCAGCACTGAAAGCTGTTGCCAGCCAGCACCCTTCCTTGGAAGCGCTTTCACAGGTGCAGCAACACTGGGGCTTTGCGCTTCTCTAGCCACCAAACATCACGGTCCTTCTCTTTCCATCTCGTAGACACGAGCTGAGAAATTGCAAACGTCGAGCAATTGCTCAGAGATGAAAAGTGCCAGCACTGAAAGCTCTTGCTAGCCAGCACCCTTCCTTGGAAACGCTCTTGCAGCCCTAAGAACAGTGGGGCTCTGGGCTTCTCTAGCCACCTAATCTTCTGCTCATCCTCTCGCGCAGTCTAAAGAGAGCTCAGGCGAGAAATTGCAAACGTCGAGCAATTGCTCAGAGATGAAAAGTGCCAGCACTGAAAGCTCTTGCTAGCCAGCACCCTTCCTTGGAAGCGCTTTTGTAAGCCTAAGAACACTGGGGCTTTGCGCTTCTCTAGCCACCTAACCTTCTGCTCATCCTCTCGCGCAGTCTAAAGAGAGCTCAGGGGAGAAATTGCAAACGTCGAGCAATTGTTCAGAGATGAAAAGTGCCAGCACTGAAAGCTCTTGCTAGCCAGCACCCTTCCTTGGAAGCGCTTTCACAGGCGCAGCAAGACTGGGGCTTTGCGCTTCTCTAGCCACCAAACGTCACGGTCACTATCTCTCTGTCTCGTAGACACGAGCTGAGAAATTGCAAACGTCGAGCAATTGCTCAGAGATGAAAAGTGCCAGCACTGAAAGCTGTTGCTAGCCAGCACCCTTCCTTGGAAGCGCTTTCACAGGCGCAGCAACACTGGGGCTTTGCGCTTCTCTAGCCACCAAACGTGACAGTCTTTCTGTCTCGTAGACACGAGCTGAGAAATTGCAAACGTCGAGCAATTGCTCAGAGATGAAAAGTGCCAGCACTGAAAGCTGTTGCTAGCCAGCACCCTTCCATGGAAGCGCTTTTGTAGCCCTAAGAACAGTGGGGCTCTGGGCTTCTCTAGCCACCTAATCTTCTGCTCATCCTCTCGCGCAGTCTAAAGAGAGCTCAGGTGAGAAATTGCAAACGTCGAGCAATTGCTCAGAGATGAAAAGTGCCAGCACTGAAAGCTGTTGCTAGCCAGCACCCTTCCTTGGAAACGCTCTTGCAGCCCTAAGAACACTGCGGCTTTGCGCTTCTCTAGCCACCTACTCTTCTGCTCATCCTCTCGCGCGGTCTAAAGAGAGCTCAGGTGAGAAATTGCAAACGTCGAGCAATTGCTCAGAGATGAAAAGTGCCAGCACTGAAAGCTGTTGCTAGCCAGCACCCTTCCTTGGAAGCGCTTTCACAGGCACAGCAACACTGGGGCTTTGCGCTTCTCTAGCCACCAAACATCACGGTCCTTCTCTTTCCATCTCGTAGACACGAGCTGAGAAATTGCAAACGTCGAGCAATTGATCAGAGATGAAAAGTGCCAGCACTGAAAGCTGTTGCTAGCCAGCACCCTTCCTTGGAAACGCTCTTGCAGCCCTATGAACACTGGGGCTCTGGGCTTCTCTAGCCACCTAATCTTCTGCTCATCCTCTCGCGCACTCTAAAGAGAGCTCAGGTGTGAAATTGCAAACGTTGAGCAATTGCTCAGAGATGAAAAGTGCCAGCACTGAAAGCTGTTGCTAGCCAGCACCCTTCCTTGGAAGCGCTTTCACAGGCGCAGCAAGACTGGGGCTTTGCGCATCTCTAGCCACCAAACGTCACGGTCACTATCTCTCCGTCTCGTAGACACGAGCTGAGAAATTGCAAACGTCGAGCAATTGCTGAGAGATGAAAAGTGCCAGCACTGAAAGCTGTGGCTAGCCAGCACCCTTCCTTGGAAGCGCTTTTGTAGGCCTAAGAACAGTGGGGCTCTGGGCTTCTCTAGCCACCTACTCTTCTGCTCATCCTCTCGCGCAGTCTAAAGAGAGCTCAGGTGAGAAATTGCAAACGTCCAGCAATTGCTCAGAGATGAAAAGTGCCAGCACTGAAAGCTGTTGCTAGCCAGCACCCTTCCTTGGAAGCACTTTCACAGGTGCAGCAACACTGGGGCTTTGCGCTTCTCTACCCACCAAACGTGACAGTCTTTCTGTCTCGTAGACACGAGCTGAGAAATTGCAAACGTCGAGCAATTGCTCAGAGATGAAAAGTGCCAGCACTGAAAGCTCTTGCTAGCCAGCACCCTTCCTTGGAAGCGCTTTTGTAGGCCTAAGAACACTGGGGCTTTGCGCTTCTCTAGCCACCTAATCTTCTGCTCATCCTCTTGTGCAGTCTAAAGAGAGCTCAGGTGAGAAATTGCAAACGTCGAGCAATTGCTCAGAGATGAAAAGTGCCAGCACTGAAAGCTCTTGCTAGCCAGCACCCTTCCTTGGAAGCGCTCTTTTAGCCAAAAGAACACTGGGGCTCTGGGCTTCTCTAGCCACCTCATCTTCTGCTCATCCTCTCGCGCACTCTAAAGAGAGCTCAGGTGAGAAATTGCAAACGTCGAGCTATTGCTCAGAGATGAAAAGTGCCAGCACTGAAAGCTGTTGCTAGCCAGCACCCTTCCTTGGAAGCGCTTTTGTAGCCCTAAGAACACTGGGGCTCTGGGCTTCTCTAGCCACCTAATCTTCTGCTCATCCTCTCGCGCACTCTAAAGAGAGCTCAGGTGTGAAATTGCAAATGTCCAGCAATTGCTCAGAGATGAAAAGTGCCAGCACTGAAAGCTCTTGCTAGCCAGCACCCTTCCTTGGAAGCGCTTTTGTAGGCCTAAGAACACTGGGGCTTTGCGCTTCTCTAGCCACCTAACCTTCTGCTCATCCTCTCGCGCAGTCTAAAGAGAGCTCAGGTGAGAAATTGCAAACGTCGAGCAATTGCTCAGAGATGAAAAGTGCCAGCACTGAAAGCTCTTGCTAGCCAGCACCCTTCCTTGGAAGCGCTTTTGTAGCCCTAAGAACAGTGGGGCTCTGGGCTTCTCTAGCCACCTCATCTTCTGCTCATCCTCTCGCGCAGTCGAAAGAGAGCTCAGGGGAGAAATTGCAAACGTCGAGCAATTGCTCAGAGATGAAAAGTGCCAGCACTGAAAGCTGTTGCTAGCCAGCACCCTTCCTTGGAAGCGCTTTTGTAGGCCTAAGAACACTGGGGCTCTGGGCTTCTCTAGCCACCAAACATCACAGTCATTCTCTTTCCGTCTCGTAGACACGAGCCGAGAAATTGCAAACGTCGAGCAATTGCTCAGAGATGAAAAGTGCCAGCACTGAAAGCTGTTGCCAGCCAGCACCCTTCCTTGGAAGCGCTTTCACAGGTGCAGCAACACTGGGGCTTTGCGCTTCTCTAGCCACCAAACATCACGGTCCTTCTCTTTCCATCTCGTAGACACGAGCTGAGAAATTGCAAACGTCGAGCAATTGCTCAGAGATGAAAAGTGCCAGCACTGAAAGCTCTTGCTAGCCAGCACCCTTCCTTGGAAACGCTCTTGCAGCCCTAAGAACAGTGGGGCTCTGGGCTTCTCTAGCCACCTAATCTTCTGCTCATCCTCTCGCGCAGTCTAAAGAGAGCTCAGGCGAGAAATTGCAAACGTCGAGCAATTGCTCAGAGATGAAAAGTGCCAGCACTGAAAGCTCTTGCTAGCCAGCACCCTTCCTTGGAAGCGCTTTTGTAAGCCTAAGAACACTGGGGCTTTGCGCTTCTCTAGCCACCTAACCTTCTGCTCATCCTCTCGCGCAGTCTAAAGAGAGCTCAGGGGAGAAATTGCAAACGTCGAGCAATTGCTCAGAGATGAAAAGTGCCAGCACTGAAAGCTCTTGCTAGCCAGCACCCTTCCTTGGAAGCGCTTTCACAGGCGCAGCAACACTGGGGCTTTGCGCTTCTCTAGCCACCAAACGTCACGGTCACTATCTCTCTGTCTCGTAGACACGAGCTGAGAAATTGCAAACGTCGAGCAATTGCTCAGAGATGAAAAGTGCCAGCACTGAAAGC
Organism: Sarcoramphus papa; assembly: GCA_037962945.1. Taxonomy (NCBI): domain Eukaryota; kingdom Metazoa; phylum Chordata; class Aves; order Accipitriformes; family Cathartidae; genus Sarcoramphus; species Sarcoramphus papa. The sequence goes on along the minus strand of CM075586.1, from coordinate 94,795,971 downwards.
TGTTGCTAGCCAGCACCCTTCCTTGGAAGCGCTTTCACAGGCGCAGCAACACTGGGGCTTTGCGCTTCTCTAGCCACCAAACGTGACAGTCTTTCTGTCTCGTAGACACGAGCTGAGAAATTGCAAACGTCGAGCAATTGCTCAGAGATGAAAAGTGCCAGCACTGAAAGCTGTTGCTAGCCAGCACCCTTCCATGGAAGCGCTTTTGTAGCCCTAAGAACAGTGGGGCTCTGGGCTTCTCTAGCCACCTAATCTTCTGCTCATCCTCTCGCGCACTCTAAAGAGAGCTCAGGTGTGAAATGGCAAACGTCGAGCAATTGCTCAGAGATGAAAAGTGCCAGCACTGAAAGCTCTTGCTAGCCAGCACCCTTCCTTGGAAGCGCTTTCACAGGCGCAGCAAGACTGGGGCTTTGCGCTTCTCTAGCCACCAAACGTCACGGTCACTATCTCTCCGTCTCGTAGACACGAGCTGAGAAATTGCAAACGTCGAGCAATTGCTCAGAGATGAAAAGTGCCAGCACTGAAAGCTGTTGCTAGCCAGCACCCTTCCTTGGAAGCGCTTTCACAGGCGCAGCAACACTGGGGCTTTGCGCTACTCTACCCACCAAACATCACGGTCCTTCTCTTTCAGTATCGTAGACAAGAGCTGAGAAATTGCAAACGTCGAGCAATTGCTCAGAGATGAAAAGTGCCAGCACTGAAAGCTGTTGCTAGCCAGCACCCTTCCTTGGAAGCGCTTTCACAGGCGCAGCAAGACTGGGGCTTTGCGCTTCTCTACCCACCAAACGTGACAGTCTTTCTGTCTCGTAGATAAGAGCTGAGAAATTGCAAACGTCGAGCAATTGCTCAGAGATGAAAAGTGCCAGCACTGAAAGCTCTTGCTAGCCAGCACCCTTCCTTGGAAGCGCTTTTGTAGGCCTAAGAACACTGGGGCTCTGGGCTTCTCTAGCCACCTACTCTTCTGCTCATCCTCTCGCGCAGTCTAAAGAGAGCTCAGGTGAGAAATTGCAAACGTCGAGCAATTGCTCAGAGATGAAAAGTGCCAGCACTGAAAGCTCTTGCTAGCCAGCACCCTTCCTTGGAAGCGCTTTTGTAGGCCTAAGAACACTGGGGCTTTGCGCTTCTCTAGCCACCTAATCTTCTGCTCATCCTCTCGCGCACTCTAAAGAGAGCTCAGGTGAGAGATTGCAAACGTCCAGCAATTGCTCAGAGATGAAAAGTGCCAGCACTGAAAGCTCTTGCTAGCCAGCACCCTTCCTTGGAAGCGCTTTTGTAGCCCTAAGAACACTGGGGCTTTGCGCTTCTCTAGCCACCTAACCTTCTGCTCATCCTCTCGCGCAGTCTAAAGAGAGCTCAGGTGAGAAATTGCAAACGTCGAGCAATTGCTCAGAGATGAAAAGTGCCAGCACTGAAAGCTGTTGCTAGCCAGCACCCTTCCTTGGAAGCGCTTTTGTAGCCCTAAGAACACTGCGGCTTTGCGCTTCTCTAGCCACCTACTCTTCTGCTCATCCTCTCGCGCGGTCTAAAGAGAGCTCAGGTGAGAAATTGCAAACGTCGAGCAATTGCTCAGAGATGAAAAGTGCCAGCACTGAAAGCTGTTGCTAGCCAGCACCCTTCCTTGGAAGCGCTTTCACAGGCACAGCAACACTGGGGCTTTGCGCTTCTCTAGCCACCAAACATCACGGTCCTTCTCTTTCCATCTCGTAGACACGAGCTGAGAAATTGCAAACGTCGAGCAATTGATCAGAGATGAAAAGTGCCAGCACTGAAAGCTGTTGCTAGCCAGCACCCTTCCTTGGAAACGCTCTTGCAGCCCTAAGAACAGTGGGGCTCTGGGCTTCTCTAGCCACCTACTCTTCTGCTCATCCTCTCGCGCAGTCTAAAGAGAGCTCAGGTGAGAAATTGCAAACGTCGAGCAATTGCTCAGAGATGAAAAGTGCCAGCACTGAAAGCTCTTGCTAGCCAGCACCCTTCCTTGGAAGCGCTTTCACAGGCGCAGCAACACTGGGGCTTTGCGCTTCTCTAGCCACCAAACGTCACGGTCACTATCTCTCCGTCTCGTAGACACGAGCTGAGAAATTGCAAACGTCGAGGAATTGCTCAGAGATGAAAAGTGCCAGCACTGAAAGCTGTTGCTAGCCAGCACCCTTCCTTGGAAGCGCTTTCACAGGCGCAGCAACACTGGGGCTTTGCGCTACTCTACCCACCAAACATCACGGTCCTTCTCTTTCAGTCTCGTAGACAAGAGCTGAGAAATTGCAAACGTCGAGCAATTGCTCAGAGATGAAAAGTGCCAGCACTGAAAGCTGTTGCTAGCCAGCACCCTTCCTTGGAAGCGCTTTCACAGGCGCAGCAACACTGGGGCTTTGCGCTTCTCTACCCACCAAACGTGACAGTCTTTCTGTCTCGTAGATAAGAGCTGAGAAATTGCAAACGTCGAGCAATTGCTCAGAGATGAAAAGTGCCAGCACTGAAAGCTCTTGCTAGCCAGCACCCTTCCTTGGAAGCGCTTTTGTAGGCCTAAGAACACTGGGGCTCTGGGCTTCTCTAGCCACCTACTCTTCTGCTCATCCTCTCGCGCAGTCTAAAGAGAGCTCAGGTGAGAAATTGCAAACGTCGAGCAATTGCTCAGAGATGAAAAGTGCCAGCACTGAAAGCTCTTGCTAGCCAGCACCCTTCCTTGGAAGCGCTTTTGTAGGCCTAAGAACACTGGGGCTTTGCGCTTCTCTAGCCACCTAATCTTCTGCTCATCCTCTCGCGCACTCTAAAGAGAGCTCAGGTGAGAGATTGCAAACGTCGAGCAATTGCTCAGAGATGAAAAGTGCCAGCACTGAAAGCTGTTGCTAGCCAGCACCCTTCCTTGGAAGCGCTTTTGTAGCCCTAAGAACACTGGGGCTGTGGGGTTCTCTAGCCACCTAACCTTCTGCTCATCCTCTCGCGCAGTCTAAAGAGAGCTCAGGTGAGAAATTGCAAACGTCCAGCAATTGCTCAGAGATGAAAAGTGCCAGCACTGAAAGCTGTTGCTAGCCAGCACCCTTCCTTGGAAGCGCTTTTGTAGCCCTAAGAACACTGCGGCTTTGCGCTTCTCTAGCCACCTACTCTTCTGCTCATCCTCTCGCGCGGTCTAAAGAGAGCTCAGGTGAGAAATTGCAAACGTCGAGCAATTGCTCAGAGATGAAAAGTGCCAGCACTGAAAGCTGTTGCTAGCCAGCACCCTTCCTTGGAAGCGCTTTCACAGGCGCAGCAAGACTGGGGCTTTGCGCTTCTCTAGCCACCAAACGTCACGGTCACTATCTTTCCGTCTCGTAGACACGAGCTGAGAAATTGCAAACGTCGAGCAATTGCTGAAAGATGAAAAGTGCCAGCACTGAAAGCTGTGGCTAGCCAGCACCCTTCCTTGGAAGCGCTTTTGTAGCCCTAAGAACAGTGGGGCTCTGGGCTTCTCTAGCCACCTACTCTTCTGCTCATCCTCTCGGGCAGTCTAAAGAGAGCTCAGGTGAGAAATTGCAAACGTCGAGCAATTGCTCAGAGATGAAAAGTGCCAGCACTGAAAGCTCTTGCTAGCCAGCACCCTTCCTTGGAAGCGCTTTTGTAGGCCTAAGAACACTGGGGCTTTGCGCTTCTCTAGCCACCTAATCTTCTGCTCATCCTCTTGTGCAGTCTAAAGAGAGCTCAGGTGAGAAATTGCAAACGTCGAGCAATTGCTCAGAGATGAAAAGTGCCAGCACTGAAAGCTCTTGCTAGCCAGCACCCTTCCTTGGAAGCGCTCTTTTAGCCAAAAGAACACTGGGGCTCTGGGCTTCTCTAGCCACCTAATCTTCTGCTCATGCTCTCGCGCAGTCTAAAGAGAGCTCAGGTGAGAAATTGCAAACGTCGAGCTATTGCTCAGAGATGAAAAGTGCCAGCACTGAAAGCTGTGGCTAGCCAGCACCCTTCCTTGGAAGCGCTTTTGTAGGCCTAAGAACAGTGGGGCTCTGGGCTTCTCTAGCCACCTAATCTTCTGCTCATCCTCTCGCGCAGTCTAAAGAGAGCTCAGGTGAGAAATTGCAAACATCCAGCAATTGCTCAGAGATGAAAAGTGCCAGCACTGAAAGCTCTTGCTAGCCAGCACCCTTCCTTGGAAGCGCTTTCACAGGCGCAGCAACACTGGGGCTTTGCGCTTCTCTACCCACCAAACATCACGGTCACTATCTCTCTGTCTCGTAAACACGAGTTGAGAAATTGCAAACGTCGAGGAATTGCTCAGAGATGAAAAGTGCCAGCACTGAAAGCTGTTGCTAGCCAGCACCCTTCCTTGGAAGCGCTTTTGTAAGCCTAAGAACACTGGGGCTTTGCGCTTCTCTAGCCACCTACTCTTCTGCTCATCCTCTCGCGCAGTCTAAAGAGAGCTCAGGTGAGAAATTGCAAACGTTGAGCAATTGCTCAGAGATGAAAAGTGCCAGCACTGAAAGCTGTTGCTAGCCAGCACCCTTCCTTGGAAGCGCTTTCACAGGCGCAGCAACACTGGGGCTTTGCGCTTCTCTAGCCACCAAACGTCACGGTCACTATCTCTCTGTCTCGTAGACACGAGCTGAGAAATTGCAAACGTCGAGCAATTGCTCAGAGATGAAAAGTGCCAGCACTGAAAGCTGTTGCTAGCCAGCACCCTTCCTTGGAAGCGCTTTCACAGGCGCAGCAACACTGGGGCTTTGCGCTTCTCTAGCCACCAAACGTGACAGTCTTTCTGTCTCGTAGACACGAGCTGAGAAATTGCAAACGTCGAGCAATTGCTCAGAGATGAAAAGTGCCAGCACTGAAAGCTGTTGCTAGCCAGCACCCTTCCATGGAAGCGCTTTTGTAGCCCTAAGAACAGTGGGGCTCTGGGCTTCTCTAGCCACCTAATCTTCTGCTCATCCTCTCGCGCACTCTAAAGAGAGCTCAGGTGTGAAATGGCAAACGTCGAGCAATTGCTCAGAGATGAAAAGTGCCAGCACTGAAAGCTCTTGCTAGCCAGCACCCTTCCTTGGAAGCGCTTTCACAGGCGCAGCAAGACTGGGGCTTTGCGCTTCTCTAGCCACCAAACGTCACGGTCACTATCTCTCCGTCTCGTAAACACGAGCTGAGAAATTGCAAACGTCGAGCAATTGCTCAGAGATGAAAAGTGCCAGCACTGAAAGCTGTTGCTAGCCAGCACCCTTCCTTGGAAGCGCTTTCACAGGCGCAGCAACACTGGGGCTTTGCGCTACTCTACCCACCAAACATCACGGTCCTTCTCTTTCAGTCTCGTAGACAAGAGCTGAGAAATTGCAAACGTCGAGCAATTGCTCAGAGATGAAAAGTGCCAGCACTGAAAGCTGTTGCTAGCCAGCACCCTTCCTTGGAAGCGCTTTCACAGGCACAGCAACACTGGGGCTTTGCGCTTCTCTACCCACCAAACGTGACAGTCTTTCTGTCTCGTAGATAAGAGCTGAGAAATTGCAAACGTCGAGCAATTGCTCAGAGATGAAAAGTGCCAGCACTGAAAGCTCTTGCTAGCCAGCACCCTTCCTTGGAAGCGCTTTTGTAGGCCTAAGAACACTGGGGCTCTGGGCTTCTCTAGCCACCTACTCTTCTGCTCATCCTCTCGCGCAGTCTAAAGAGAGCTCAGGTGAGAAATTGCAAACGTCGAGCAATTGCTCAGAGATGAAAAGTGCCAGCACTGAAAGCTCTTGCTAGCCAGCACCCTTCCTTGGAAGCGCTTTCACAGGCGCAGCAACACTGGGGCTTTGCGCTTCTCTAGCCACCAAACGTCACGGTCACTATCTCTCCGTCTCGTAGACACGAGCTGAGAAATTGCAAACGTCGAGCAATTGCTCAGAGATGAAAAGTGCCAGCACTGAAAGCTGTTGCTAGCCAGCACCCTTCCTTGGAAGCGCTTTCACAGGCGCAGCAACACTGGGGCTTTGCGCTACTCTACCCACCAAACATCACGGTCCTTCTCTTTCAGTCTCGTAGACAAGAGCTGAGAAATTGCAAACGTCGAGCAATTGCTCAGAGATGAAAAGTGCCAGCACTGAAAGCTGTTGCTAGCCAGCACCCTTCCTTGGAAGCGCTTTCACAGGCGCAGCAACACTGGGGCTTTGCGCTTCTCTACCCACCAAACGTGACAGTCTTTCTGTCTCGTAGATAAGAGCTGAGAAATTGCAAACGTCGAGCAATTGCTCAGAGATGAAAAGTGCCAGCACTGAAAGCTCTTGCTAGCCAGCACCCTTCCTTGGAAGCGCTTTTGTAGGCCTAAGAACACTGGGGCTCTGGGCTTCTCTAGCCACCTACTCTTCTGCTCATCCTCTCGCGCAGTCTAAAGAGAGCTCAGGTGAGAAATTGCAAACGTCGAGCAATTGCTCAGAGATGAAAAGTGCCAGCACTGAAAGCTCTTGCTAGCCAGCACCCTTCCTTGGAAGCGCTTTTGTAGGCCTAAGAACACTGGGGCTTTGCGCTTCTCTAGCCACCTACTCTTCTGCTCATCCTCTCGCGCACTCTAAAGAGAGCTCAGGTGAGAGATTGCAAACGTCGAGCAATTGCTCAGAGATGAAAAGTGCCAGCACTGAAAGCTGTTGCTAGCCAGCACCCTTCCTTGGAAGCGCTTTTGTAGCCCTAAGAACACTGGGGCTTTGCGCTTCTCTAGCCACCTAACCTTCTGCTCATCCTCTCGCGCAGTCTAAAGAGAGCTCAGGTGAGAAATTGCAAACGTCCAGCAATTGCTCAGAGATGAAAAGTGCCAGCACTGAAAGCTGTTGCTAGCCAGCACCCTTCCTTGGAAGCGCTTTTGTAGCCCTAAGAACACTGCGGCTTTGCGCTTCTCTAGCCACCTACTCTTCTGCTCATCCTCTCGCGCGGTCTAAAGAGAGCTCAGGTGAGAAATTGCAAACGTCGAGCAATTGCTCAGAGATGAAAAGTGCCAGCACTGAAAGCTGTTGCTAGCCAGCACCCTTCCTTGGAAGCGCTTTCACAGGCGCAGCAAGACTGGGGCTTTGCGCTTCTCTAGCCACCAAACGTCACGGTCACTATCTTTCCGTCTCGTAGACACGAGCTGAGAAATTGCAAACGTCGAGCAATTGCTGAAAGATGAAAAGTGCCAGCACTGAAAGCTGTGGCTAGCCAGCACCCTTCCTTGGAAGCGCTTTTGTAGCCCTAAGAACAGTGGGGCTCTGGGCTTCTCTAGCCACCTACTCTTCTGCTCATCCTCTCGGGCAGTCTAAAGAGAGCTCAGGTGAGAAATTGCAAACGTCGAGCAATTGCTCAGAGATGAAAAGTGCCAGCACTGAAAGCTCTTGCTAGCCAGCACCCTTCCTTGGAAGCGCTTTTGTAGGCCTAAGAACACTGGGGCTTTGCGCTTCTCTAGCCACCTAATCTTCTGCTCATCCTCTTGTGCAGTCTAAAGAGAGCTCAGGTGAGAAATTGCAAACGTCGAGCAATTGCTCAGAGATGAAAAGTGCCAGCACTGAAAGCTCTTGCTAGCCAGCACCCTTCCTTGGAAGCGCTCTTTTAGCCAAAAGAACACTGGGGCTCTGGGCTTCTCTAGCCACCTAATCTTCTGCTCATGCTCTCGCGCAGTCTAAAGAGAGCTCAGGTGAGAAATTGCAAACGTCGAGCTATTGCTCAGAGATGAAAAGTGCCAGCACTGAAAGCTGTGGCTAGCCAGCACCCTTCCTTGGAAGCGCTTTTGTAGGCCTAAGAACAGTGGGGCTCTGGGCTTCTCTAGCCACCTAATCTTCTGCTCATCCTCTCGCGCAGTCTAAAGAGAGCTCAGGTGAGAAATTGCAAACATCCAGCAATTGCTCAGAGATGAAAAGTGCCAGCACTGAAAGCTCTTGCTAGCCAGCACCCTTCCTTGGAAGCGCTTTCACAGGCGCAGCAACACTGGGGCTTTGCGCTTCTCTACCCACCAAACATCACGGTCACTATCTCTCTGTCTCGTAAACACGAGTTGAGAAATTGCAAACGTCGAGGAATTGCTCAGAGATGAAAAGTGCCAGCACTGAAAGCTGTTGCTAGCCAGCACCCTTCCTTGGAAGCGCTTTTGTAAGCCTAAGAACACTGGGGCTTTGCGCTTCTCTAGCCACCTACTCTTCTGCTCATCCTCTCGCGCAGTCTAAAGAGAGCTCAGGTGAGAAATTGCAAACGTTGAGCAATTGCTCAGAGATGAAAAGTGCCAGCACTGAAAGCTGTTGCTAGCCAGCACCCTTCCTTGGAAGCGCTTTCACAGGCGCAGCAACACTGGGGCTTTGCGCTTCTCTAGCCACCAAACGTCACGGTCACTATCTCTCTGTCTCGTAGACACGAGCTGAGAAATTGCAAACGTCGAGCAATTGCTCAGAGATGAAAAGTGCCAGCACTGAAAGCTGTTGCTAGCCAGCACCCTTCCTTGGAAGCGCTTTCACAGGCGCAGCAACACTGGGGCTTTGCGCTTCTCTAGCCACCAAACGTGACAGTCTTTCTGTCTCGTAGACACGAGCTGAGAAATTGCAAACGTCGAGCAATTGCTCAGAGATGAAAAGTGCCAGCACTGAAAGCTGTTGCTAGCCAGCACCCTTCCATGGAAGCGCTTTTGTAGCCCTAAGAACAGTGGGGCTCTGGGCTTCTCTAGCCACCTAATCTTCTGCTCATCCTCTCGCGCACTCTAAAGAGAGCTCAGGTGTGAAATGGCAAACGTCGAGCAATTGCTCAGAGATGAAAAGTGCCAGCACTGAAAGCTCTTGCTAGCCAGCACCCTTCCTTGGAAGCGCTTTCACAGGCGCAGCAAGACTGGGGCTTTGCGCTTCTCTAGCCACCAAACGTCACGGTCACTATCTCTCCGTCTCGTAAACACGAGCTGAGAAATTGCAAACGTCGAGCAATTGCTCAGAGATGAAAAGTGCCAGCACTGAAAGCTGTTGCTAGCCAGCACCCTTCCTTGGAAGCGCTTTCACAGGCGCAGCAACACTGGGGCTTTGCGCTACTCTACCCACCAAACATCACGGTCCTTCTCTTTCAGTCTCGTAGACAAGAGCTGAGAAATTGCAAACGTCGAGCAATTGCTCAGAGATGAAAAGTGCCAGCACTGAAAGCTGTTGCTAGCCAGCACCCTTCCTTGGAAGCGCTTTCACAGGCACAGCAACACTGGGGCTTTGCGCTTCTCTACCCACCAAACGTGACAGTCTTTCTGTCTCGTAGATAAGAGCTGAGAAATTGCAAACGTCGAGCAATTGCTCAGAGATGAAAAGTGCCAGCACTGAAAGCTCTTGCTAGCCAGCACCCTTCCTTGGAAGCGCTTTTGTAGGCCTAAGAACACTGGGGCTCTGGGCTTCTCTAGCCACCTACTCTTCTGCTCATCCTCTCGCGCAGTCTAAAGAGAGCTCAGGTGAGAAATTGCAAACGTCGAGCAATTGCTCAGAGATGAAAAGTGCCAGCACTGAAAGCTCTTGCTAGCCAGCACCCTTCCTTGGAAGCGCTTTCACAGGCGCAGCAACACTGGGGCTTTGCGCTTCTCTAGCCACCAAACGTCACGGTCACTATCTCTCCGTCTCGTAGACACGAGCTGAGAAATTGCAAACGTCGAGCAATTGCTCAGAGATGAAAAGTGCCAGCACTGAAAGCTGTTGCTAGCCAGCACCCTTCCTTGGAAGCGCTTTCACAGGCGCAGCAACACTGGGGCTTTGCGCTACTCTACCCACCAAACATCACGGTCCTTCTCTTTCAGTCTCGTAGACAAGAGCTGAGAAATTGCAAACGTCGAGCAATTGCTCAGAGATGAAAAGTGCCAGCACTGAAAGCTGTTGCTAGCCAGCACCCTTCCTTGGAAGCGCTTTCACAGGCGCAGCAACACTGGGGCTTTGCGCTTCTCTACCCACCAAACGTGACAGTCTTTCTGTCTCGTAGATAAGAGCTGAGAAATTGCAAACGTCGAGCAATTGCTCAGAGATGAAAAGTGCCAGCACTGAAAGCTCTTGCTAGCCAGCACCCTTCCTTGGAAGCGCTTTTGTAGGCCTAAGAACACTGGGGCTCTGGGCTTCTCTAGCCACCTACTCTTCTGCTCATCCTCTCGCGCAGTCTAAAGAGAGCTCAGGTGAGAAATTGCAAACGTCGAGCAATTGCTCAGAGATGAAAAGTGCCAGCACTGAAAGCTCTTGCTAGCCAGCACCCTTCCTTGGAAGCGCTTTTGTAGGCCTAAGAACACTGGGGCTTTGCGCTTCTCTAGCCACCTACTCTTCTGCTCATCCTCTCGCGCACTCTAAAGAGAGCTCAGGTGAGAGATTGCAAACGTCGAGCAATTGCTCAGAGATGAAAAGTGCCAGCACTGAAAGCTGTTGCTAGCCAGCACCCTTCCTTGGAAGCGCTTTTGTAGCCCTAAGAACACTGGGGCTTTGCGCTTCTCTAGCCACCTAACCTTCTGCTCATCCTCTCGCGCAGTCTAAAGAGAGCTCAGGTGAGAAATTGCAAACGTCGAGCAATTGCTCAGAGATGAAAAGTGCCAGCACTGAAAGCTGTTGCTAGCCAGCACCCTTCCTTGGAAGCGCTTTTGTAGCCCTAAGAACACTGCGGCTTTGCGCTTCTCTAGCCACCTACTCTTCTGCTCATCCTCTCGCGCGGTCTAAAGAGAGCTCAGGTGAGAAATTGCAAACGTCGAGCAATTGCTCAGAGATGAAAAGTGCCAGCACTGAAAGCTGTTGCTAGCCAGCACCCTTCCTTGGAAACGCTCTTGCAGCCCTAAGAACACTGGGGCTCTGGGCTTCTCTAGCCACCTAATCTTCTGCTCATGCTCTCGCGCAGTCTAAAGAGAGCTCAGGTGAGAAATTGCAAACGTTGAGCAATTGCTCAGAGATGAAAAGTGCCAGCACTGAAAGCTCTTGCTAGCCAGCACCCTTCCTTGGAAGCGCTTTCACAGGCGCAGCAAGACTGGGGCTTTGCGCTTCTCTAGCCACCAAACGTCACGGTCACTATCTCTCCGTCTCGTAGACACGAGCTGAGAAATTGCAAACGTCGAGCAATTGCTGAAAGATGAAAAGTGCCAGCACTGAAAGCTGTGGCTAGCCAGCACCCTTCCTTGGAAGCGCTTTTGTAGGCCTAAGAACAGTGGGGCTCTGGGCTTCTCTAGCCACCTACTCTTCTGCTCATCCTCTCGGGCAGTCTAAAGAGAGCTCAGGTGAGAAATTGCAAACGTCGAGCAATTGCTCAGAGATGAAAAGTGCCAGCACTGAAAGCTCTTGCTAGCCAGCACCCTTCCTTGGAAGCGCTTTTGTAGGCCTAAGAACACTGGGGCTTTGCGCTTCTCTAGCCACCTAATCTTCTGCTCATCCTCTTGTGCAGTCTAAAGAGAGCTCAGGTGAGAAATTGCAAACGTCGAGCAATTGCTCAGAGATGAAAAGTGCCAGCACTGAAAGCTCTTGCTAGCCAGCACCCTTCCTTGGAAGCGCTCTTTTAGCCAAAAGAACACTGGGGCTCTGGGCTTCTCTAGCCACCTAATCTTCTGCTCATGCTCTCGCGCAGTCTAAAGAGAGCTCAGGTGAGAAATTGCAAACGTCGAGCTATTGCTCAGAGATGAAAAGTGCCAGCACTGAAAGCTGTTGCTAGCCAGCACCCTTCCTTGGAAGCGCTTTTGTAGCCCTAAGAACAGTGGGGCTCTGGGCTTCTCTAGCCACCTAATCTTCTGCTCATCCTCTCGCGCAGTCTAAAGAGAGCTCAGGTGAGAAATTGCAAACGTCGAGCAATTGCTCAGAGATGAAAAGTGCCAGCACTGAAAGGTCTTGCTAGCCAGCACCCTTCCTTGGAAGCGCTTTCACAGGCGCAGCAACACTGGGGCTTTGCGCTTCTCTACCCACCAAACATCACGGTCACTATCTCTCTGTCTCGTAAACACGAGTTGAGAAATTGCAAACGTCGAGGAATTGCTCAGAGATGAAAAGTGCCAGCACTGAAAGCTGTTGCTAGCCAGCACCCTTCCTTGGAAGCGCTTTTGTAAGCCTAAGAACACTGGGGCTTTGCGCTTCTCTAGCCACCTACTCTTCTGCTCATCCTCTCGCGCAGTCTAAAGAGAGCTCAGGTGAGAAATTGCAAACGTTGAGCAATTGCTCAGAGATGAAAAGTGCCAGCACTGAAAGCTGTTGCTAGCCAGCACCCTTCCTTGGAAGCGCTTTCACAGGCGCAGCAACACTGGGGCTTTGCGCTTCTCTAGCCACCAAACGTCACGGTCACTATCTCTCTGTCTCGTAGACACGAGCTGAGAAATTGCAAACGTCGAGCAATTGCTCAGAGATGAAAAGTGCCAGCACTGAAAGCTGTTGCTAGCCAGCACCCTTCCTTGGAAGCGCTTTCACAGGCGCAGCAACACTGGGGCTTTGCGCTTCTCTAGCCACCAAACGTGACAGTCTTTCTGTCTCGTAGACACGAGCTGAGAAATTGCAAACGTCGAGCAATTGCTCAGAGATGAAAAGTGCCAGCACTGAAAGCTGTTGCTAGCCAGCACCCTTCCATGGAAGCGCTTTTGTAGCCCTAAGAACAGTGGGGCTCTGGGCTTCTCTAGCCACCTAATCTTCTGCTCATCCTCTCGCGCACTCTAAAGAGAGCTCAGGTGTGAAATGGCAAACGTCGAGCAATTGCTCAGAGATGAAAAGTGCCAGCACTGAAAGCTCTTGCTAGCCAGCACCCTTCCTTGGAAGCGCTTTCACAGGCGCAGCAAGACTGGGGCTTTGCGCTTCTCTAGCCACCAAACGTCACGGTCACTATCTCTCCGTCTCGTAGACACGAGCTGAGAAATTGCAAAAGTCGAGGAATTGCTCAGAGATGAAAAGTGCCAGCACTGAAAGCTGTTGCTAGCCAGCACCCTTCCTTGGAAGCGCTTTCACAGGCGCAGCAACACTGGGGCTTTGCGCTACTCTACCCACCAAACATCACGGTCCTTCTCTTTCAGTCTCGTAGACAAGAGCTGAGAAATTGCAAACGTCGAGCAATTGCTCAGAGATGAAAAGTGCCAGCACTGAAAGCTGTTGCTAGCCAGCACCCTTCCTTGGAAGCGCTTTCACAGGCACAGCAACACATGGGGCTTTGCGCTTCTCTACCCACCAAACGTGACAGTCTTTCTGTCTCGTAGATAAGAGCTGAGAAATTGCAAACGTCGAGCAATTGCTCAGAGATGAAAAGTGCCAGCACTGAAAGCTCTTGCTAGCCAGCACCCTTCCTTGGAAGCGCTTTTGTAGGCCTAAGAACACTGGGGCTCTGGGCTTCTCTAGCCACCTACTCTTCTGCTCATCCTCTCGCGCAGTCTAAAGAGAGCTCAGGTGAGAAATTGCAAACGTCGAGCAATTGCTCAGAGATGAAAAGTGCCAGCACTGAAAGCTCTTGCTAGCCAGCACCCTTCCTTGGAAGCGCTTTTGTAGGCCTAAGAACACTGGGGCTTTGCGCTTCTCTAGCCACCTAATCTTCTGCTCATCCTCTCGCGCACTCTAAAGAGAGCTCAGGTGAGAGATTGCAAACGTCGAGCAATTGCTCAGAGATGAAAAGTGCCAGCACTGAAAGCTGTTGCTAGCCAGCACCCTTCCTTGGAAGCGCTTTTGTAGCCCTAAGAACACTGCGGCTTTGCGCTTCTCTAACCACCTAACCTTCTGCTCATCCTCTCGCGCAGTCTAAAGAGAGCTCAGGGGAGAAATTGCAAACGTCGAGCAATTGCTCAGAGATGAAAAGTGCCAGCACTGAAAGCTCTTGCTAGCCAGCACCCTTCCTTGGAAGCGCTCTTGCAGCCCTAAGAACACTGCGGCTTTGCGCTTCTCTAGCCACCTACTCTTCTGCTCATCCTCTCGCGCGGTCTAAAGAGAGCTCAGGTGAGAAATTGCAAACGTCGAGCAATTGCTCAGAGATGAAAAGTGCCAGCACTGAAAGCTGTTGCTAGCCAGCACCCTTCCTTGGAAGCGCTTTCACAGGCACAGCAACACTGGGGCTTTGCGCTTCTCTAGCCACCAAACATCACGGTCCTTCTCTTTCCATCTCGTAGACACGAGCTGAGAAATTGCAAACGTCGAGCAATTGATCAGAGATGAAAAGTGCCAGCACTGAAAGCTGTTGCTAGCCAGCACCCTTCCTTGGAAACGCTCTTGCAGCCCTAAGAACACTGGGGCTCTGGGCTTCTCTAGCCACCTAATCTTCTGCTCATCCTCTCGCGCACTCTAAAGAGAGCTCAGGTGTGAAATTGCAAACGTTGAGCAATTGCTCAGAGATGAAAAGTGCCAGCACTGAAAGCTGTTGCTAGCCAGCACCCTTCCTTGGAAGCGCTTTCACAGGCGCAGCAAGACTGGGGCTTTGCGCTTCTCTAGCCACCAAACGTCACGGTCACTATCTCTCCGTCTCGTAGACACGAGCTGAGAAATTGCAAACGTCGAGCAATTGCTGAGAGATGAAAAGTGCCAGCACTGAAAGCTGTGGCTAGCCAGCACCCTTCCTTGGAAGCGCTTTTGTAGGCCTAAGAACAGTGGGGCTCTGGGCTTCTCTAGCCACCTACTCTTCTGCTCATCCTCTCGCGCAGTCTAAAGAGAGCTCAGGTGAGAAATTGCAAACGTCCAGCAATTGCTCAGAGATGAAAAGTGCCAGCACTGAAAGCTGTTGCTAGCCAGCACCCTTCCTTGGAAGCGCTTTCACAGGCGCAGCAAGACTGGGGCTTTGCGCTTCTCTACCCACCAAACGTGACAGTCTTTCTGTCTCGTAGACACGAGCTGAGAAATTGCAAACGTCGAGCAATTGCTCAGAGATGAAAAGTGCCAGCACTGAAAGCTCTTGCTAGCCAGCACCCTTCCTTGGAAGCGCTTTTGTAGGCCTAAGAACACTGGGGCTTTGCGCTTCTCTAGCCACCTAATCTTCTGCTCATCCTCTTGTGCAGTCTAAAGAGAGCTCAGGTGAGAAATTGCAAACGTCGAGCAATTGATCAGAGATGAAAAGTGCCAGCACTGAAAGCTCTTGCTAGCCAGCACCCTTCCTTGGAAGCGCTCTTTTAGCCAAAAGAACACTGGGGCTCTGGGCTTCTCTAGCCACCTAATCTTCTGCTCATGCTCTCGCGCAGTCTAAAGAGAGCTCAGGTGAGAAATTGCAAACGTCGAGCTATTGCTCAGAGATGAAAAGTGCCAGCACTGAAAGCTGTTGCTAGCCAGCACCCTTCCTTGGAAGCGCTTTTGTAGCCCTAAGAACACTGGGGCTCTGGGCTTCTCTAGCCACCTAATCTTCTGCTCATCCTCTCGCGCACTCTAAAGAGAGCTCAGGTGTGAAATTGCAAATGTCCAGCAATTGCTCAGAGATGAAAAGTGCCAGCACTGAAAGCTCTTGCTAGCCAGCACCCTTCCTTGGAAGCGCTTTTGTAGGCCTAAGAACACTGGGGCTTTGCGCTTCTCTAGCCACCTAACCTTCTGCTCATCCTCTCGCGCAGTCTAAAGAGAGCTCAGGTGAGAAATTGCAAACGTCGAGCAATTGCTCAGAGATGAAAAGTGCCAGCACTGAAAGCTCTTGCTAGCCAGCACCCTTCCTTGGAAGCGCTTTTGTAGCCCTAAGAACAGTGGGGCTCTGGGCTTCTCTAGCCACCTCATCTTCTGCTCATCCTCTCGCGCAGTCGAAAGAGAGCTCAGGCGAGAAATTGCAAACGTCGAGCAATTGCTCAGAGATGAAAAGTGCCAGCACTGAAAGCTCTTGCTAGCCAGCACCCTTCCTTGGAAGCGCTTTTGTAGCCCTAAGAACACTGGGGCTCTGGGCTTCTCTAGCCACCAAACATCACAGTCATTCTCTTTCCGTCTCGTAGACACGAGCCGAGAAATTGCAAACGTCGAGCAATTGCTCAGAGATGAAAAGTGCCAGCACTGAAAGCTGTTGCCAGCCAGCACCCTTCCTTGGAAGCGCTTTCACAGGTGCAGCAACACTGGGGCTTTGCGCTTCTCTACCCACCAAACATCACGGTCCTTCTCTTTCCATCTCGTAGACACGAGCTGAGAAATTGCAAACGTCGAGCAATTGCTCAGAGATGAAAAGTGCCAGCACTGAAAGCTCTTGCTAGCCAGCACCCTTCCTTGGAAACGCTCTTGCAGCCCTAAGAACAGTGGGGCTCTGGGCTTCTCTAGCCACCTAATCTTCTGCTCATCCTCTCGCGCAGTCTAAAGAGAGCTCAGGCGAGAAATTGCAAACGTCGAGCAATTGCTCAGAGATGAAAAGTGCCAGCACTGAAAGCTCTTGCTAGCCAGCACCCTTCCTTGGAAGCGCTTTTGTAAGCCTAAGAACACTGGGGCTTTGCGCTTCTCTAGCCACCTAACCTTCTGCTCATCCTCTCGCGCAGTCGAAAGAGAGCTCAGGGGAGAAATTGCAAACGTCGAGCAATTGTTCAGAGATGAAAAGTGCCAGCACTGAAAGCTCTTGCTAGCCAGCACCCTTCCTTGGAAGCGCTTTCACAGGCGCAGCAACACTGGGGCTTTGCGCTTCTCTAGCCACCAAACGTCACGGTCAGTATCTCTCTGTCTCGTAGACACGAGCTGAGAAATTGCAAACGTCGAGCAATTGCTCAGAGATGAAAAGTGCCAGCACTGAAAGCTGTTGCTAGCCAGCACCCTTCCTTGGAAGCGCTTTCACAGGCGCAGCAACACTGGGGCTTTGCGCTTCTCTAGCCACCAAACGTGACAGTCTTTCTGTCTCGTAGACACGAGCTGAGAAATTGCAAACGTCGAGCAATTGCTCAGAGATGAGAAGTGCCAGCACTGAAAGCTGTTGCTAGCCAGCACCCTTCCATGGAAGCGCTTTTGTAGCCCTAAGAACAGTGGGGCTCTGGGCTTCTCTAGCCACCTAATCTTCTGCTCATCCTCTCGCGCACTCTAAAGAGAGCTCAGGTGTGAAATGGCAAACGTCGAGCAATTGCTCAGAGATGAAAAGTGCCAGCACTGAAAGCTCTTGCTAGCCAGCACCCTTCCTTGGAAGCGCTTTCACAGGCGCAGCAACACTGGGGCTTTGCGCTTCTCTAGCCACCAAACGTCAGGGTCACTATGTCTCCGTCTCGTAGACACGAGCTGAGAAATTGCAAACGTCGAGCAATTGCTCAGAGATGAAAAGTGCCAGCACTGAAAGCTGTTGCTAGCCAGCACCCTTCCTTGGAAGCGCTTTCACAGGCGCAGCAACACTGGGGCTTTGCGCTTCTCTACCCACCAAACATCACGGTCCTTCTCTTTCAGTATCGTAGACAAGAGCTGAGAAATTGCAAACGTCGAGCAATTGCTCAGAGATGAAAAGTGCCAGCACTGAAAGCTGTTGCTAGCCAGCACCCTTCCTTGGAAGCGCTTTCACAGGCGCAGCAACACTGGGGCTTTGCGCTTCTCTAGCCACCAAACGTGACAGTCTTTCTGTCTCGTAGATAAGAGCTGAGAAATTGCAAACGTCGAGCAATTGCTCAGAGATGAAAAGTGCCAGCACTGAAAGCTCTTGCTAGCCAGCACCCTTCCTTGGAAGCGCTTTTGTAGCCCTAAGAACAGTGGGGCTCTGGGCTTCTCTAGCCACCTACTCTTCTGCTCATCCTCTCGCGTAGTCTAAAGAGAGCTCAGGTGAGAAATTGCAAACGTCGAGCAATTGCTCAGAGATGAAAAGTGCCAGCACTGAAAGCTGTTGCTAGCCAGCACCCTTCCTTGGAAGCGCTTTTGTAGGCCTAAGAACACTGGGGCTTTGCGCTTCTCTAGCCACCTAATCTTCTGCTCATCCTCTCGCGCACTCTAAAGAGAGCTCAGGTGAGAGATTGCAAACGTCGAGCAATTGCTCAGAGATGAAAAGTGCCAGCACTGAAAGCTGTTGCTAGCCAGCACCCTTCCTTGGAAGCGCTTTTGTAGCCCTAAGAACACTGCGGCTTTGCGCTTCTCTAGCCACCTAACCTTCTGCTCATCCTCTCGCGCAGTCTAAAGAGAGCTCAGGTGAGAAATTGCAAACGTCGAGCAATTGCTCAGAGATGAAAAGTGCCAGCACTGAAAGCTGTTGCTAGCCAGCACCCTTCCTTGGAAGCGCTTTTGTAGCCCTAAGAACACTGCGGCTTTGCGCTTCTCTAGCCACCTACTCTTCTGCTCATCCTCTCGCGCGGTCTAAAGAGAGCTCAGGTGAGAAATTGCAAACGTCGAGCAATTGCTCAGAGATGAAAAGTGCCAGCACTGAAAGCTGTTGCTAGCCAGCACCCTTCCTTGGAAGCGCTTTCACAGGCACAGCAACACTGGGGCTTTGCGCTTCTCTAGCCACCAAACATCACGGTCCTTCTCTTTCCATCTCGTAGACACGAGCTGAGAAATTGCAAACGTCGAGCAATTGATCAGAGATGAAAAGTGCCAGCACTGAAAGCTGTTGCTAGCCAGCACCCTTCCTTGGAAACGCTCTTGCAGCCCTAAGAACACTGGGGCTCTGGGCTTCTCTAGCCACCTACTCTTCTGCTCATCCTCTCGCGCAGTCTAAAGAGAGCTCAGGTGAGAAATTGCAAACGTCGAGCAATTGCTCAGAGATGAAAAGTGCCAGCACTGAAAGCTGTTGCTAGCCAGCACCCTTCCTTGGAAGCGCTTTTGTAGGCCTAAGAACACTGGGGCTTTGCGCTTCTCTAGCCACCTAATCTTCTGCTCATCCTCTTGTGCAGTCTAAAGAGAGCTCAGGTGAGAAATTGCAAACGTCGAGCAATTGATCAGAGATGAAAAGTGCCAGCACTGAAAGCTCTTGCTAGCCAGCACCCTTCCTTGGAAGCGCTCTTTTAGCCAAAAGAACACTGGGGCTCTGGGCTTCTCTAGCCACCTAATCTTCTGCTCATGCTCTCGCGCAGTCTAAAGAGAGCTCAGGTGAGAAATTGCAAACGTCGAGCTATTGCTCAGAGATGAAAAGTGCCAGCACTGAAAGCTGTTGCTAGCCAGCACCCTTCCTTGGAAGCGCTTTTGTAGCCCTAAGAACACTGGGGCTCTGGGCTTCTCTAGCCACCTAATCTTCTGCTCATCCTCTCGCGCAGTCTAAAGAGAGCTCAGGTGAGAAATTGCAAACATCGAGCAATTGCTCAGAGAGGAAAAGTGCCAGCACTGAAAGCTGTTGCTAGCCAGCACCCTTCCTTGGAAGCGCTTTCACAGGCGCAGCAACACTGGGGCTTTGCGCTTCTCTACCCACCAAACATCACGGTCACTATCTCTCTGTCTCGTAAACACGAGCTGAGAAATTGCAAACGTCGAGGAATTGCTCAGAGATGAAAAGTGCCAGCACTGAAAGCTGTTGCTAGCCAGCACCCTTCCTTGGAAGCGCTTTTGTAAGCCTAAGAACACTGGGGCTTTGCGCTTCTCTAGCCACCTAACCTTCTGCTCATCCTCTCGCGCAGTCTAAAGAGAGCTCAGGTGAGAAATTGCAAACGTTGAGCAATTGCTCAGAGATGAAAAGTGCCAGCACTGAAAGCTGTTGCTAGCCAGCACCCTTCCTTGGAAGCGCTTTCACAGGCGCAGCAAGACTGGGGCTTTGCGCTTCTCTAGCCACCAAACGTCACGGTCACTATCTCTCTGTCTCGTACATAAGAGCTGAGAAATTGCAAACGTCGAGCAATTGCTCAGAGATGAAAAGTGCCAGCACTGAAAGCTGTTGCTAGCCAGCACCCTTCCATGGAAGCGCTTTTGCAGCCCTAAGAACAGTGGGGCTCTGGGCTTCTCTAGCCACCTAATATTCTGCTCATCCTCTCGCGCACTCTAAAGAGAGCTCAGGTGTGAAATGGCAAACGTCGAGCAATTGCTCAGAGATGAAAAGTGCCAGCACTGAAAGCTCTTGCTAGCCAGCACCCTTCCTTGGAAGCGCTTTCACAGGCGCAGCAACACTGGGGCTTTGCGCTTCTCTAGCCACCAAACGTCACGGTCACTATCTCTCCGTCTCGTAGACACGAGCTGAGAAATTGCAAACGTCGAGGAATTGCTCAGAGATGAAAAGTGCCAGCACTGAAAGCTGTTGCTAGCCAGCACACTTCCTTGGAAGCGCTTTCACAGGCGCAGCAACACTGGGGCTTTGCGCTACTCTACCCACCAAACATCACGGTCCTTCTCTTTCAGTCTCGTAGACAAGAGCTGAGAAATTGCAAACGTCGAGCAATTGCTCAGAGATGAAAAGTGCCAGCACTGAAAGCTGTTGCTAGCCAGCACCCTTCCTTGGAAGCGCTTTCACAGGCGCAGCAACACTGGGGCTTTGCGCTTCTCTACCCACCAAACGTGACAGTCTTTCTGTCTCGTAGATAAGAGCTGAGAAATTGCAAACGTCGAGCAATTGCTCAGAGATGAAAAGTGCCAGCACTGAAAGCTGTTGCTAGCCAGCACCCTTCCTTGGAAGCGCTTTTGTAGGCCTAAGAACACTGGGGCTCTGGGCTTCTCTAGCCACCTACTCTTCTGCTCATCCTCTCGCGCAGTCTAAAGAGAGCTCAGGTGAGAAATTGCAAACGTCGAGCAATTGCTCAGAGATGAAAAGTGCCAGCACTGAAAGCTGTTGCTAGCCAGCACCCTTCCTTGGAAGCGCTTTTGTAGGCCTAAGAACACTGGGGCTTTGCGCTTCTCTAGCCACCTACTCTTCTGCTCATCCTCTCGCGCACTCTAAAGAGAGCTCAGGTGAGAGATTGCAAACGTCGAGCAATTGCTCAGAGATGAAAAGTGCCAGCACTGAAAGCTGTTGCTAGCCAGCACCCTTCCTTGGAAGCGCTTTTGTAGCCCTAAGAACACTGCGGCTTTGCGCTTCTCTAACCACCTAACCTTCTGCTCATCCTCTCGCGCAGTCTAAAGAGAGCTCAGGTGAGAAATTGCAAACGTTGAGCAATTGCTCAGAGATGAAAAGTGCCAGCACTGAAAGCTGTTGCTAGCCAGCACCCTTCCTTGGAAACGCTCTTGCAGCCCTAAGAACACTGCGGCTTCGCGCTTCTCTAGCCACCTACTCATCTGCTCATCCTCTCGCGCGGTCTAAAGAGAGCTCAGGTGAGAAATTGCAAACGTCGAGCAATTGCTCAGAGATGAAAAGTGCCAGCACTGAAAGCTGTTGCTAGCCAGCACCCTTCCTTGGAAGCGCTTTCACAGGCACAGCAACACTGGGGCTTTGCGCTTCTCTAGCCACCAAACATCACGGTCCTTCTCTTTCCATCTCGTAGACACGAGCTGAGAAATTGCAAACGTTGAGCAATTGATCAGAGATGAAAAGTGCCAGCACTGAAAGCTCTTGCTAGCCAGCACCCTTCCTTGGAAACGCTCTTGCAGCCCTAAGAACACTGGGGCTCTGGGCTTCTCTAGCCACCTAATCTTCTGCTCATCCTCTCGCGCACTCTAAAGAGAGCTCAGGTGTGAAATTGCAAACGTTGAGCAATTGCTCAGAGATGAAAAGTGCCAGCACTGAAAGCTGTTGCTAGCCAGCACCCTTCCTTGGAAGCGCTTTTGTAGGCCTAAGAACACTGGGGCTTTGCGCTTCTCTAGCCACCAAACGTCACGGTCACTATCTCTCCGTCTCGTAGACACGAGCTGAGAAATTGCAAACGTCGAGCAATTGCTGAGAGATGAAAAGTGCCAGCACTGAAAGCTCTTGCTAGCCAGCACCCTTCCTTGGAAGCGCTTTTGTAGCCCTAAGAACACTGGGGCTCTGGGCTTCTCTAGCCACCTAATATTCTGCTCATCCTCTCGCGGAGTCTAAAGAGAGCTCAGGTGAGAAATTGCAAACGTCGAGCAATTGCTCAGAGATGAAAAGTGCCAGCACTGAAAGCTGTTGCTAGCCAGCACCCTTCCTTGGAAGCACTTTCACAGGTGCAGCAACACTGGGGCTTTGCGCTTCTCTACCCACCAAACGTGACAGTCTTTCTGTCTCGTAGACACGAGCTGAGAAATTGCAAACGTCGAGCAATTGCTCAGAGATGAAAAGTGCCAGCACTGAAAGCTCTTGCTAGCCAGCACCCTTCCTTGGAAGCGCTTTTGTAGGCCTAAGAACACTGGGGCTTTGCGCTTCTCTAGCCACCTAATCTTCTGCTCATCCTCTTGTGCAGTCTAAAGAGAGCTCAGGTGAGAAATTGCAAACGTCCAGCAATTCCTCAGAGATGAAAAGTGCCAGCACTGAAAGCTCTTGCTAGCCAGCACCCTTCCTTGGAAGCGCTCTTTTAGCCAAAAGAACACTGGGGATCTGGGCTTCTCTAGCCACCTAATCTTCTGCTCATGCTCTCGCGCAGTCTAAAGAGAGCTCAGGTGAGAAATTGCAAACGTCGAGCTATTGCTCAGAGATGAAAAGTGCCAGCACTGAAAGCTGTTGCTAGCCAGCACCCTTCCTTGGAAGCGCTTTTGTAGCCCTAAGAACACTGGGGCTCTGGGCTTCTCTAGCCACCTAATCTTCTGCTCATCCTCTCGCGCAGTCTAAAGAGAGCTCAGGTGTGAAATTGCAAATGTCCAGCAATTGCTCAGAGATGAAAAGTGCCAGCACTGAAAGCTCTTGCTAGCCAGCACCCTTCCTTGGAAGCGCTTTTGTAGCCCTAAGAACACTGGGGCTTTGCGCTTCTCTAGCCACCTAACCTTCTGCTCATCCTCTCGCGCAGTCTAAAGAGAGCTCAGGTGAGAAATTGAAAACGTCGAGCAATTGCTCAGAGATGAAAAGTGCCAGCACTGAAAGCTCTTGCTAGCCAGCACCCTTCCTTGGAAGCGCTTTTGTAGCCCTAAGAACAGTGGGGCTCTGGGCTTCTCTAGCCACCTCATCTTCTGCTCATCCTCTCGCGCAGTCGAAAGAGAGCTCAGGTGAGAAATTGCAAACGTCGAGCAATTGCTCAGAGATGAAAAGTGCCAGCACTGAAAGCTGTTGCTAGCCAGCACCCTTCCTTGGAAGCGCTTTTGTAGGCCTAAGAACACTGGGGCTCTGGGCTTCTCTAGCCACCAAACATCACAGTCATTCTCTTTCCGTCTCGTAGACACGAGCCGAGAAATTGCAAACGTCGAGCAATTGCTCAGAGATGAAAAGTGCCAGCACTGAAAGCTGTTGCCAGCCAGCACCCTTCCTTGGAAGCGCTTTCACAGGTGCAGCAACACTGGGGCTTTGCGCTTCTCTAGCCACCAAACGTCACGGTCACTATCTCTCTGTCTCGTAGACACGAGCTGAGAAATTGCAAACGTCGAGCAATTGCTCAGAGATGAAAAGTGCCAGCACTGAAAGCTGTTGCTAGCCAGCACCCTTCCTTGGAAGCGCTTTCACAGGCGCAGCAACACTGGGGCTTTGCGCTTCTCTAGCCACCAAACGTGACAGTCTTTCTGTCTCGTAGACACGAGCTGAGAAATTGCAAACGTCGAGCAATTGCTCAGAGATGAAAAGTGCCAGCACTGAAAGCTGTTGCTAGCCAGCACCCTTCCATGGAAGCGCTTTTGTAGCCCTAAGAACAGTGGGGCTCTGGGCTTCTCTAGCCACCTACTCTTCTGCTCATCCTCTCGCGCAGTCTAAAGAGAGCTCAGGTGTGAAATGGCAAACGTCGAGCAATTGCTCAGAGATGAAAAGTGCCAGCACTGAAAGCTCTTGCTAGCCAGCACCCTTCCTTGGAAGCGCTTTCACAGGCGCAGCAAGACTGGGGCTTTGCGCTTCTCTAGCCACCAAACGTCACGGTCACTATCTCTCCGTCTCGTAGACACGAGCTGAGAAATTGCAAAAGTCGAGGAATTGCTCAGAGATGAAAAGTGCCAGCACTGAAAGCTGTTGCTAGCCAGCACCCTTCCTTGGAAGCGCTTTTGTAGGCCTAAGAACACTGGGGCTTTGCGCTTCTCTAGCCACCTACTCTTCTGCTCATCCTCTCGCGCACTCTAAAGAGAGCTCAGGTGAGAGATTGCAAACGTCGAGCAATTGCTCAGAGATGAAAATTGCCAGCACTGAAAGCTGTTGCTAGCCAGCACCCTTCCTTGGAAGCGCTTTTGTAGCCCTAAGAACACTGCGGCTTTGCGCTTCTCTAGCCACCTAACCTTCTGCTCATCCTCTCGCGCAGTCTAAAGAGAGCTCAGGTGAGAAATTGCAAACATCGAGCAATTGCTCAGAGATGAAAAGTGCCAGCACTGAAAGCTGTTGCTAGCCAGCACCCTTCCTTGGAAGCGCTTTTGTAGCCCTAAGAACACTGCGGCTTTGCGCTTCTCTAGCCACCTACTCTTCTGCTCATCCTCTCGCGCGGTCTAAAGAGAGCTCAGGTGAGAAATTGCAAACGTCGAGCAATTGCTCAGAGATGAAAAGTGCCAGCACTGAAAGCTCTTGCTAGCCAGCACCCTTCCTTGGAAGCGCTCTTTTAGCCAAAAGAACACTGGGGATCTGGGCTTCTCTAGCCACCTAATCTTCTGCTCATGCTCTCGCGCAGTCTAAAGAGAGCTCAGGTGAGAAATTGCAAACGTCGAGCTATTGCTCAGAGATGAAAAGTGCCAGCACTGAAAGCTGTTGCTAGCCAGCACCCTTCCTTGGAAGCGCTTTTGTAGCCCTAAGAACACTGGGGCTCTGGGCTTCTCTAGCCACCTAATCTTCTGCTCATCCTCTCGCGCAGTCTAAAGAGAGCTCAGGTGTGAAATTGCAAATGTCCAGCAATTGCTCAGAGATGAAAAGTGCCAGCACTGAAAGCTCTTGCTAGCCAGCACCCTTCCTTGGAAGCGCTTTTGTAGCCCTAAGAACACTGGGGCTTTGCGCTTCTCTAGCCACCTAACCTTCTGCTCATCCTCTCGCGCAGTCTAAAGAGAGCTCAGGTGAGAAATTGAAAACGTCGAGCAATTGCTCAGAGATGAAAAGTGCCAGCACTGAAAGCTCTTGCTAGCCAGCACCCTTCCTTGGAAGCGCTTTTGTAGCCCTAAGAACAGTGGGGCTCTGGGCTTCTCTAGCCACCTCATCTTCTGCTCATCCTCTCGCGCAGTCGAAAGAGAGCTCAGGTGAGAAATTGCAAACGTCGAGCAATTGCTCAGAGATGAAAAGTGCCAGCACTGAAAGCTGTTGCTAGCCAGCACCCTTCCTTGGAAGCGCTTTTGTAGGCCTAAGAACACTGGGGCTCTGGGCTTCTCTAGCCACCAAACATCACAGTCATTCTCTTTCCGTCTCGTAGACACGAGCCGAGAAATTGCAAACGTCGAGCAATTGCTCAGAGATGAAAAGTGCCAGCACTGAAAGCTGTTGCCAGCCAGCACCCTTCCTTGGAAGCGCTTTCACAGGTGCAGCAACACTGGGGCTTTGCGCTTCTCTAGCCACCAAACGTCACGGTCACTATCTCTCTGTCTCGTAGACACGAGCTGAGAAATTGCAAACGTCGAGCAATTGCTCAGAGATGAAAAGTGCCAGCACTGAAAGCTGTTGCTAGCCAGCACCCTTCCTTGGAAGCGCTTTCACAGGCGCAGCAACACTGGGGCTTTGCGCTTCTCTAGCCACCAAACGTGACAGTCTTTCTGTCTCGTAGACACGAGCTGAGAAATTGCAAACGTCGAGCAATTGCTCAGAGATGAAAAGTGCCAGCACTGAAAGCTGTTGCTAGCCAGCACCCTTCCATGGAAGCGCTTTTGTAGCCCTAAGAACAGTGGGGCTCTGGGCTTCTCTAGCCACCTACTCTTCTGCTCATCCTCTCGCGCAGTCTAAAGAGAGCTCAGGTGTGAAATGGCAAACGTCGAGCAATTGCTCAGAGATGAAAAGTGCCAGCACTGAAAGCTCTTGCTAGCCAGCACCCTTCCTTGGAAGCGCTTTCACAGGCGCAGCAAGACTGGGGCTTTGCGCTTCTCTAGCCACCAAACGTCACGGTCACTATCTCTCCGTCTCGTAGACACGAGCTGAGAAATTGCAAAAGTCGAGGAATTGCTCAGAGATGAAAAGTGCCAGCACTGAAAGCTGTTGCTAGCCAGCACCCTTCCTTGGAAGCGCTTTTGTAGGCCTAAGAACACTGGGGCTTTGCGCTTCTCTAGCCACCTACTCTTCTGCTCATCCTCTCGCGCACTCTAAAGAGAGCTCAGGTGAGAGATTGCAAACGTCGAGCAATTGCTCAGAGATGAAAATTGCCAGCACTGAAAGCTGTTGCTAGCCAGCACCCTTCCTTGGAAGCGCTTTTGTAGCCCTAAGAACACTGCGGCTTTGCGCTTCTCTAGCCACCTAACCTTCTGCTCATCCTCTCGCGCAGTCTAAAGAGAGCTCAGGTGAGAAATTGCAAACATCGAGCAATTGCTCAGAGATGAAAAGTGCCAGCACTGAAAGCTGTTGCTAGCCAGCACCCTTCCTTGGAAGCGCTTTTGTAGCCCTAAGAACACTGCGGCTTTGCG
The DNA here is from genome assembly GCA_037962945.1 of Sarcoramphus papa. Lineage (NCBI taxonomy): Eukaryota > Metazoa > Chordata > Aves > Accipitriformes > Cathartidae > Sarcoramphus > Sarcoramphus papa. The sequence goes on along the minus strand of CM075586.1, from coordinate 94,769,740 downwards.
CTTCTCTAGCCACCTACTCTTCTGCTCATCCTCTCGCGCGGTCTAAAGAGAGCTCAGGTGAGAAATTGCAAACGTCGAGCAATTGCTCAGAGATGAAAAGTGCCAGCACTGAAAGCTGTTGCTAGCCAGCACCCTTCCTTGGAAGCGCTTTCACAGGCGCAGCAACACTGGGGCTTTGCGCTTCTCTAACCACCAAACATCACGGTCCTTCTCTTTCCATCTCGTAGACACGAGCTGAGAAATTGCAAACGTCGAGCAATTGATCAGAGATGAAAAGTGCCAGCACTGAAAGCTGTTGCTAGCCAGCACCCTTCCTTGGAAACGCTCTTGCAGCCCTAAGAACACTGGGGCTCTGGGCTTCTCTAGCCACCTACTCTTCTGCTCATCCTCTCGCGCAGTCTAAAGAGAGCTCAGGTGTGAAATGGCAAACGTCGAGCAATTGCTCAGAGATGAAAAGTGCCAGCACTGAAAGCTCTTGCTAGCCAGCACCCTTCCTTGGAAGCGCTTTCACAGGCGCAGCAAGACTGGGGCTTTGCGCTTCTCTAGCCACCAAACGTCACGGTCACTATCTCTCCGTCTCGTAGACACGAGCTGAGAAATTGCAAAAGTCGAGGAATTGCTCAGAGATGAAAAGTGCCAGCACTGAAAGCTGTTGCTAGCCAGCACCCTTCCTTGGAAGCGCTTTTGTAGGCCTAAGAACACTGGGGCTTTGCGCTTCTCTAGCCACCTACTCTTCTGCTCATCCTCTCGCGCACTCTAAAGAGAGCTCAGGTGAGAGATTGCAAACGTCGAGCAATTGCTCAGAGATGAAAATTGCCAGCACTGAAAGCTGTTGCTAGCCAGCACCCTTCCTTGGAAGCGCTTTTGTAGCCCTAAGAACACTGCGGCTTTGCGCTTCTCTAGCCACCTAACCTTCTGCTCATCCTCTCGCGCAGTCTAAAGAGAGCTCAGGTGAGAAATTGCAAACATCGAGCAATTGCTCAGAGATGAAAAGTGCCAGCACTGAAAGCTGTTGCTAGCCAGCACCCTTCCTTGGAAGCGCTTTTGTAGCCCTAAAAACACTGCGGCTTTGCGCTTCTCTAGCCACCTACTCTTCTGCTCATCCTCTCGCGCGGTCTAAAGACAGCTCAGGTGAGAAATTGCAAACGTCGAGCAATTGCTCAGAGATGAAAAGTGCCAGCACTGAAAGCTGTTGCTAGCCAGCACCCTTCCTTGGAAGCGCTTTCACAGGCGCAGCAACACTGGGGCTTTGCGCTTCTCTAACCACCAAACATCACGGTCCTTCTCTTTCCATCTCGTAGACACGAGCTGAGAAATTGCAAACGTCGAGCAATTGATCAGAGATGAAAAGTGCCAGCACTGAAAGCTGTTGCTAGCCAGCACCCTTCCTTGGAAACGCTCTTGCAGCCCTAAGAACAGTGGGGCTCTGGGCTTCTCTAGCCACCTAATCTTCTGCTCATCCTCTCGCGCACTCTAAAGAGAGCTCAGGTGTGAAATTGCAAACGTTGAGCAATTGCTCAGAGATGAAAAGTGCCAGCACTGAAAGCTCTTGCTAGCCAGCACCCTTCCTTGGAAGCGCTTTCACAGGCGCAGCAACACTGGGGCTTTGCGCTTCTCTAGCCACCAAACGTCACGGTCACTATCTCTCCGTCTCGTAGACACGAGCTGAGAAATTGCAAACGTCGAGCAATTGCTGAGAGATGAAAAGTGCCAGCACTGAAAGCTGTGGCTAGCCAGCACCCTTCCTTGGAAGCGCTTTTGTAGGCCTAAGAACAGAGGGGCTCTGGGCTTCTCTAGCCACCTACTCTTCTGCTCATCCTCTCGCGGAGTCTAAAGAGAGCTCAGGTGAGAAATTGCAAACGTCCAGCAATTGCTCAGAGATGAAAAGTGCCAGCACTGAAAGCTGTTGCTAGCCAGCACCCTTCCTTGGAAGCTCTTTCACAGGTGCAGCAACACTGGGGCTTTGCGCTTCTCTACCCACCAAACGTGACAGTCTTTCTGTCTCGTAGACACGAGCTGAGAAATTGCAAACGTCGAGCAATTGCTCAGAGATGAAAAGTGCCAGCACTGAAAGCTGTTGCTAGCCAGCACCCTTCCTTGGAAGCGCTTTTGTAGGCCTAAGAACACTGGGGCTTTGCGCTTCTCTAGCCACCTAATCTTCTGCTCATCCTCTTGTGCAGTCTAAAGAGAGCTCAGGTGAGAAATTGCAAACGTCGAGCAATTGATCAGAGATGAAAAGTGCCAGCACTGAAAGCTCTTGCTAGCCAGCACCCTTCCTTGGAAGCGCTCTTTTAGCCAAAAGAACACTGGGGATCTGGGCTTCTCTAGCCACCTAATCTTCTGCTCATGCTCTCGCGCAGTCTAAAGAGAGCTCAGGTGAGAAATTGCAAACGTCGAGCTATTGCTCAGAGATGAAAAGTGCCAGCACTGAAAGCTGTTGCTAGCCAGCACCCTTCCTTGGAAGCGCTTTTGTAGGCCTAAGAACACTGGGGCTCTGGGCTTCTCTAGCCACCTAATCTTCTGCTCATCCTCTCGCGCAGTCTAAAGAGAGCTCAGGTGAGAAATTGCAAACATCGAGCAATTGCTCAGAGATGAAAAGTGCCAGCACTGAAAGCTCTTGCTAGCCAGCACCCTTCCTTGGAAGCGCTTTCACAGGCGCAGCAACACTGGGGCTTTGCGCTTCTCTACCCACCAAACATCACGGTCACTATCTCTCTGTCTCGTAAACACGAGTTGAGAAATTGCAAACGTCGAGGAATTGCTCAGAGATGAAAAGTGCCAGCACTGAAAGCTGTTGCTAGCCAGCACCCTTCCTTGGAAGCGCTTTCACAGGCGCAGCAACACTGGGGCTTTGCGCTTCTCTAGCCACCAAACGTGACAGTCTTTCTGTCTCGTAGACACGAGCTGAGAAATTGCAAACGTCGAGCAATTGCTCAGAGATGAAAAGTGCCAGCACTGAAAGCTGTTGCTAGCCAGCACCCTTCCTTGGAAGCGCTTTTGTAGCCCTAAGAACAGTGGGGCTCTGGGCTTCTCTAGCCACCTAATATTCTGCTCATCCTCTCGCGCACTCTAAAGAGAGCTCAGGTGTGAAATGGCAAACGTCGAGCAATTGCTCAGAGATGAAAAGTGCCAGCACTGAAAGCTCTTGCTAGCCAGCACCCTTCCTTGGAAGCGCTTTCACAGGCGCAGCAAGACTGGGGCTTTGCGCTTCTCTAGCCACCAAACGTCACGGTCACTATCTCTCCGTCTCGTAGACACGAGCTGAGAAATTGCAAACGTCGAGGAATTGCTCAGAGATGAAAAGTGCCAGCACTGAAAGCTGTTGCTAGCCAGCACCCTTCCTTGGAAGCGCTTTCACAGGCGCAGCAACACTGGGGCTTTGCGCTACTCTACCCACCAAACATCACGGTCCTTCTCTTTCAGTCTCGTAGACAAGAGCTGAGAAATTGCAAACGTCGAGCAATTGCTCAGAGATGAAAAGTGCCAGCACTGAAAGCTGTTGCTAGCCAGCACCCTTCCTTGGAAGCGCTTTCAGAGGCGCAGCAACACTGGGGCTTTGCGCTTCTCTACCCACCAAACGTGACAGTCTTTCTGTCTCGTAGATAAGAGCTGAGAAATTGCAAACGTCGAGCAATTGCTCAGAGATGAAAAGTGCCAGCACTGAAAGCTCTTGCTAGCCAGCACCCTTCCTTGGAAGCGCTTTTGTAGGCCTAAGAACACTGGGGCTCTGGGCTTCTCTAGCCACCTACTCTTCTGCTCATCCTCTCGCGCACTCTAAACAGAGCTCAGGTGAGAAATTGTAAACGTCGAGCAATTGCTCAGAGATGAAAAGTGCCAGCACTGAAAGCTCTTGCTAGCCAGCACCCTTCCTTGGAAGCGCTTTTGTAGGCCTAAGAACACTGGGGCTTTGCGCTTCTCTAGCCACCTAATCTTCTGCTCATCCTCTCGCGCACTCTAAAGAGAGCTCAGGTGAGAGATTGCAAACGTCGAGCAATTGCTCAGAGATGAAAAGTGCCAGCACTGAAAGCTGTTGCTAGCCAGCACCCTTCCTTGGAAGCGCTTTTGTAGCCCTAAGAACACTGGGGCTTTGCGCTTCTCTAACCACCTAACCTTCTGCTCATCCTCTCGCGCAGTCTAAAGAGAGCTCAGGGGAGAAATTGCAAACGTCGAGCAATTGCTCAGAGATGAAAAGTGCCAGCACTGAAAGCTGTTGCTAGCCAGCACCCTTCCTTGGAAACGCTCTTGCAGCCCTAAGAACACTGCGGCTTTGCGCTTCTCTAGCCACCTACTCGTCTGCTCATCCTCTCGCGCGGTCTAAAGAGAGCTCAGGTGAGAAATTGCAAACGTCGAGCAATTGCTCAGAGATGAAAAGTGCCAGCACTGAAAGCTGTTGCTAGCCAGCACCCTTCCTTGGAAGCGCTTTCACAGGCACAGCAACACTGGGGCTTTGCGCTTCTCTAGCCACCAAACATCACGGTCCTTCTCTTTCCATCTCGTAGACACGAGCTGAGAAATTGCAAACGTCGAGCAATTGATCAGAGATGAAAAGTGCCAGCACTGAAAGCTGTTGCTAGCCAGCACCCTTCCTTGGAAACGCTCTTGCAGCCCTAAGAACACTGGGGCTCTGGGCTTCTCTAGCCACCTAATCTTCTGCTCATCCTCTCGCGCACTCTAAAGAGAGCTCAGGTGTGAAATTGCAAACGTTGAGCAATTGCTCAGAGATGAAAAGTGCCAGCACTGAAAGCTGTTGCTAGCCAGCACCCTTCCTTGGAAGCGCTTTCACAGGCGCAGCAACACTGGGGCTTTGCGCTTCTCTAGCCACCAAACGTCACGGTCACTATCTCTCCGTCTCGTAGACACGAGCTGAGAAATTGCAAACGTCGAGCAATTGCTGAGAGATGAAAAGTGCCAGCACTGAAAGCTCTTGCTAGCCAGCACCCTTCCTTGGAAGCGCTTTTGTAGGCCTAAGAACAGTGGGGCTCTGGGCTTCTCTAGCCACCTACTCTTCTGCTCATCCTCTCGCGCAGTCTAAAGAGAGCTCAGGTGAGAAATTGCGAATGTCCAGCAATTGCTCAGAGATGAAAAGTGCCAGCACTGAAAGCTGTTGCTAGCCAGCACCCTTCCTTGGAAGCACTTTCACAGGTGCAGCAACACTGGGGCTTTGCGCTTCTCTACCCACCAAACGTGACAGTCTTTCTGTCTCGTAGACACGAGCTGAGAAATTGCAAACGTCGAGCAATTGCTCAGAGATGAAAAGTGCCAGCACTGAAAGCTCTTGCTAGCCAGCACCCTTCCTTGGAAGCGCTTTTGTAGGCCTAAGAACACTGGGGCTTTGCGCTTCTCTAGCCACCTAATCTTCTGCTCATCCTCTTGTGCAGTCTAAAGAGAGCTCAGGTGAGAAATTGCAAACGTCGAGCAATTGATCAGAGATGAAAAGTGCCAGCACTGAAAGCTCTTGCTAGCCAGCACCCTTCCTTGGAAGCGCTCTTTTAGCCAAAAGAACACTGGGGCTCTGGGCTTCTCTAGCCACCTAATCTTCTGCTCATGCTCTCGCGCAGTCTAAAGAGAGCTCAGGTGAGAAATTGCAAACGTCGAGCTATTGCTCAGAGATGAAAAGTGCCAGCACTGAAAGCTGTTGCTAGCCAGCACCCTTCCTTGGAAGCGCTTTTGTAGCCCTAAGAACACTGGGGCTCTGGGCTTCTCTAGCCACCTAATCTTCTGCTCATCCTCTCGCGCACTCTAAAGAGAGCTCAGGTGTGAAATTGCAAATGTCCAGCAATTGCTCAGAGATGAAAAGTGCCAGCACTGAAAGCTCTTGCTAGCCAGCACCCTTCCTTGGAAGCGCTTTTGTAGCCCTAAGAACACTGGGGCTTTGCGCTTCTCTAGCCACCTAACCTTCTGCTCATCCTCTCGCGCAGTCTAAAGAGAGCTCAGGTGAGAAATTGCAAACGTCGAGCAATTGCTCAGAGATGAAAAGTGCCAGCACTGAAAGCTCTTGCTAGCCAGCACCCTTCCTTGGAAGCGCTTTTGTAGGCCTAAGCACACTGGGGCTCTGGGCTTCTCTAGCCACCAAACATCACAGTCATTCTCTTTCCGTCTCGTAGACACGAGCCGAGAAATTGAAAACGTCGAGCAATTGCTCAGAGATGAAAAGTGCCAGCACTGAAAGCTGTTGCCAGCCAGCACCCTTCCTTGGAAGCGCTTTCACAGGTGCAGCAACACTGGGGCTTTGCGCTTCTCTAGCCACCAAACGTCACGGTCACTATCTCTCTGTCTCGTAGATAAGAGCTGAGAAATTGCAAACGTCGAGCAATTGCTCAGAGATGAAAAGTGCCAGCACTGAAAGCTGTTGCTAGCCAGCACCCTTCCTTGGAAGCGCTTTCACAGGCGCAGCAACACTGGGGCTTTGCGCTTCTCTACCCACCAAACGTGACAGTCTTTCTGTCTCGTAGACACGAGCTGAGAAATTGCAAACGTCGAGCAATTGCTCAGAGATGAAAAGTGCCAGCACTGAAAGCTGTTGCTAGCCAGCACCCTTCCATGGAAGCGCTTTTGTAGCCCTAAGAACAGTGGGGCTCTGGGCTTCTCTAGCCACCTCATCTTCTGCTCATCCTCTCGCGCACTCTAAAGAGAGCTCAGGTGTGAAATGGCAAACGTCGAGCAATTGCTCAGAGATGAAAAGTGCCAGCACTGAAAGCTCTTGCTAGCCAGCACCCTTCCTTGGAAGCACTTTCACAGGCGCAGCAAGACTGGGGCTTTCCGCTTCTCTAGCCACCAAACGTCACGGTCACTATCTCTCCGTCTCGTAGACACGAGCTGAGAAATTGCAAACGTCGAGGAATTGCTCAGAGATGAAAAGTGCCAGCACTGAAAGCTGTTGCTAGCCAGCACCCTTCCTTGGAAGCGCTTTCACAGGCGCAGCAACACTGGGGCTTTGCGCTACTCTACCCACCAAACATCACGGTCCTTCTCTTTCAGTATCGTAGACAAGAGCTGAGAAATTGCAAACGTCGAGCAATTGCTCAGAGATGAAAAGTGCCAGCACTGAAAGCTGTTGCTAGCCAGCACCCTTCCTTGGAAGCGCTTTCACAGGCGCAGCAACACTGGGGCTTTGCGCTTCTCTACCCACCAAACGTGACAGTCTTTCTGTCTCGTAGATAAGAGCTGAGAAATTGCAAACGTCGAGCAATTGCTCAGAGATGAAAAGTGCCAGCACTGAAAGCTGTTGCTAGCCAGCACCCTTCCTTGGAAGCGCTTTTGTAGGCCTAAGAACACTGGGGCTCTGGGCTTCTCTAGCCACCTACTCTTCTGCTCATCCTCTCGCGCAGTCTAAAGAGAGCTCAGGTGAGAAATTGCAAACGTCGAGCAATTGCTCAGAGATGAAAAGTGCCAGCACTGAAAGCTGTTGCTAGCCAGCACCCTTCCTTGGAAGCGCTTTTGTAGGCCTAAGAACACTGGGGCTTTGCGCTTCTCTAGCCACCTAATCTTCTGCTCATCCTCTCGCGCACTCTAAAGAGAGCTCAGGTGAGAAATTGCAAACGTCCAGCAATTGCTCAGAGATGAAAAGTGCCAGCACTGAAAGCTCTTGCTAGCCAGCACCCTTCCTTGGAAGCGCTTTTGTAGCCCTAAGAACACTGCGGCTTTGCGCTTCTCTAGCCACCTAACCTTCTGCTCATCCTCTCGCGCAGTCTAAAGAGAGCTCAGGTGAGAAATTGCAAACATCGAGCAATTGCTCAGAGATGAAAAGTGCCAGCACTGAAAGCTGTTGCTAGCCAGCACCCTTCCTTGGAAGCGCTTTTGTAGCCCTAAGAACACTGCGGCTTTGCGCTTCTCTAGCCACCTACTCTTCTGCTCATCCTCTCGCGCGGTCTAAAGAGAGCTCAGGTGAGAAATTGCAAACGTCGAGCAATTGCTCAGAGATGAAAAGTGCCAGCACTGAAAGCTGTTGCTAGCCAGCACCCTTCCTTGGAAGCGCTTTCACAGGCACAGCAACACTGGGGCTTTGCGCTTCTCTAGCCACCAAACATCACGGTCCTTCTCTTTCCATCTCGTAGACACGAGCTGAGAAATTGCAAACGTCGAGCAATTGCTCAGAGATGAAAAGTGCCAGCACTGAAAGCTGTTGCTAGCCAGCACCCTTCCTTGGAAACGCTCTTGCAGCCCTAAGAACACTGGGGCTCTGGGCTTCTCTAGCCACCTAATCTTCTGCTCATCCTCTCGCGCACTCTAAAGAGAGCTCAGGTGTGAAATTGCAAACGTTGAGCAATTGCTCAGAGATGAAAAGTGCCAGCACTGAAAGCTGTTGCTAGCCAGCACCCTTCCTTGGAAGCGCTTTCACAGGCGCAGCAACACTGGGGCTTTGCGCTTCTCTACCCACCAAACGTGACAGTCTTTCTGTCTCGTAGACACGAGCTGAGAAATTGCAAACGTCGAGCAATTGCTCAGAGATGAAAAGTGCCAGCACTGAAAGCTCTTGCTAGCCAGCACCCTTCCTTGGAAGCGCTTTTGTAGGCCTAAGAACACTGGGGCTTTGCGCTTCTCTAGCCACCTAATCTTCTGCTCATGCTCTCGCGCAGTCTAAAGAGAGCTCAGGTGAGAAATTGCAAACGTCGAGCAATTGATCAGAGATGAAAAGTGCCAGCACTGAAAGCTCTTGCTAGCCAGCACCCTTCCTTGGAAGCGCTCTTTTAGCCAAAAGAACACTGGGGCTCTGGGCTTCTCTAGCCACCTAATCTTCTGCTCATGCTCTCGCGCAGTCTAAAGAGAGCTCAGGTGAGAAATTGCAAACGTCGAGCTATTGCTCAGAGATGAAAAGTGCCAGCACTGAAAGCTGTTGCTAGCCAGCACCCTTCCTTGGAAGCGCTTTTGTAGGCCTAAGAACACTGGGGCTCTGGGCTTCTCTAGCCACCAAACATCACAGTCATTCTCTTTCCGTCTCGTAGACACGAGCCGAGAAATTGCAAACATCGAGCAATTGCTCAGAGATGAAAAGTGCCAGCACTGAAAGCTGTTGCTAGCCAGCACCCTTCCTTGGAAGCGCTCTTGTAGCCCTAAGAACAGTGGGGCTCTGGGCTTCTCTAGCCACCTAACCTTCTGCTCATCCTCTCGCGCAGTCTAAAGAGAGCTCAGGTGAGAAATTGCAAACGTCGAGCAATTGCTCAGAGATGAAAAGTGGCAGCACTGAAAGCTGTTGCTAGCCAGCACCCTTCCTTGGAAGCGCTTTCACAGGCGCAGCAACACTGGGGCTTTGCGCTTCTCTACCCACCAAACATCACGGTCACTATCTCTCTGTCTCGTAAACACGAGTTGAGAAATTGCAAACGTCGAGGAATTGCTCAGAGATGAAAAGTGCCAGCACTGAAAGCTCTTGCTAGCCAGCACCCTTCCTTGGAAGCGCTTTTGTAAGCCTAAGAACACTGGGGCTTTGCGCTTCTCTAGCCACCTAACCTTCTGCTCATCCTCTCGCGCAGTCTAAAGAGAGCTCAGGTGAGAAATTGCAAACGTTGAGCAATTGCTCAGAGATGAAAAGTGCCAGCACTGAAAGCTGTTGCTAGCCAGCACCCTTCCTTGGAAGCGCTTTCACAGGCGCAGCAACACTGGGGCTTTGCGCTTCTCTAGCCACCAAACGTCACGGTCACTATCTCTCTGTCTCGTAGACACGAGCTGAGAAATTGCAAACGTCGAGCAATTGCTCAGAGATGAAAAGTGCCAGCACTGAAAGCTGTTGCTAGCCAGCACCCTTCCTTGGAAGCGCTTTCACAGGCGCAGCAACACTGGGGCTTTGCGCTTCTCTAGCCACCAAACACGACAGTCTTTCTGTCTCGTAGACACGAGCTGAGAAATTGCAAACGTCGAGCAATTGCTCAGAGATGAAAAGTGCCAGCACTGAAAGCTCTTGCTAGCCAGCACCCTTCCATGGAAGCGCTTTTGTAGCCCTAAGAACAGTGGGGCTCTGGGCTTCTCTAGCCACCTAATATTCTGCTCATCCTCTCGCGCAGTCTAAAGAGAGCTCAGGTGTGAAATGGCAAACGTCGAGCAATTGCTCAGAGATGAAAAGTGCCAGCACTGAAAGCTCTTGCTAGCCAGCACCCTTCCTTGGAAGCGCTTTCACAGGCGCAGCAACACTGGGGCTTTGCGCTTCTCTAGCCACCAAACGTCACGGTCACTATCTCTCCGTCTCGTAGACACGAGCTGAGAAATTGCAAACGTCGAGGAATTGCTCAGAGATGAAAAGTGCCAGCACTGAAAGCTGTTGCTAGCCAGCACCCTTCCTTGGAAGCGCTTTCACAGGCGCAGCAACACTGGGGCTTTGCGCTACTCTACCCACCAAACATCACGGTCCTTCTCTTTCAGTCTCGTAGACAAGAGCTGAGAAATTGCAAACGTCGAGCAATTGCTCAGAGATGAAAAGTGCCAGCACTGAAAGCTGTTGCTAGCCAGCACCCTTCCTTGGAAGCGCTTTCACAGGCGCAGCAACACTGGGGCTTTGCGCTTCTCTACCCACCAAACGTGACAGTCTTTCTGTCTCGTAGATAAGAGCTGAGAAATTGCAAACGTCGAGCAATTGCTCAGAGATGAAAAGTGCCAGCACTGAAAGCTCTTGCTAGCCAGCACCCTTCCTTGGAAGCGCTTTTGTAGGCCTAAGAACACTGGGGCTCTGGGCTTCTCTAGCCACCTACTCTTCTGCTCATCCTCTCGCGCAGTCTAAAGAGAGCTCAGGTGAGAAATTGCAAACGTCGAGCAATTGCTCAGAGATGAAAAGTGCCAGCACTGAAAGCTCTTGCTAGCCAGCACCCTTCCTTGGAAGCGCTTTTGTAGCCCTAAGAACACTGGGGCTCTGGGCTTCTCTAGCCACCTACTCTTCTGCTCACCCTCTCGCGCACTCTAAAGAGAGCTCAGGTGAGAAATTGCAAACGTCGAGCAATTGCTCAGAGATGAAAAGTGCCAGCACTGAAAGCTCTTGCCAGCCAGCACCCTTCCTTGGAAGCGCTTTCACAGGTGCAGCAACACTGGGGCTTTGCGCTTCTCTAGCCACCAAACATCACGGTCCTTCTCTTTCCATCTCGTAGACACGAGCTGAGAAATTGCAAACGTCGAGCAATTGCTCAGAGATGAAAAGTGCCAGCACCGAAAGCTGTTGCTAGCTAGCACCCTTCCTTGGAAGCGCTTTTGTAGCCCTAAGAACACTGGGGCTTTGCGCTTCTCTAGCCACCTAATCTTCTGCTCATCCTCTCGCGCACTCTAAAGAGAGCTCAGGTGAGAAATTGCAAACGTCCAGCAATTGCTCAGAGATGAAAAGTGCCAGCACTGAAAGCTCTTGCTAGCCAGCACCCTTCCTTGGAAGCGCTTTCACAGGCGCAGCAACACTGGGGCTTTGCGCTTCTCTAGCCACCAAACGTCACGGTCACTATCTCTCCGTCTCGTAGACACGAGCTGAGAAATTGCAAACGTCGAGCAATTGCTCAGAGATGAAAAGTGCCAGCACCGAAAGCTGTTGCTAGCCAGCACCCTTCCTTGGAAGCGCTTTTGTAGCCCTAAGAACACTGGGGCTCTGGGCTTCTCTAGCCACCTCATCTTCTGCTCATCCTCTCGCGCAGTCTAAAGAGAGCTCAGGTGTGAAATTGCAAACGTCGAGCAATTGCTCAGAGATGAAAAGTGCCAGCACTGAAAGCTCTTGCTAGCCAGCACCCTTCCTTGGAAGCGCTTTCACAGGCGCAGCAACACTGGGGCTTTGCGCTTCTCTACCCACCAAACGTGACAGTCTTTCTGTCTCGTAGACACGAGCTGAGATATTGCAAACGTCGAGCAATTGCTCAGAGATGAAAAGTGCCAGCACTGAAAGCTCTTGCTAGCCAGCACCCTTCCTTGGAAGCGCTTTTGTAGCCCTAAGAACACTGGGGCTCTGGGCTTCTCTAGCCACCTCATCTTCTGCTCATCCTCTCGCGCAGTCTAAAGAGAGCTCAGGTGTGAAATTGTAAACGTCGAGCAAATGCTCAGAGATGAAAAGTGCCAGCACTGAAAGCTGTTGCTAGCCAGCACCCTTCCTTGGAAGCGCTTTTGTAGACCTAAGAACACTGTGGCTCTGGGCTTCTCTAGCCACCAAACATCACAGTCATTCTCTTTCCGTCTCGTAGACATGACCTGAGAAATTGCAAACGTCGAGCAATTGCTCAGAGATGAAAAGTGCCAGCACTGAAAGCTGTTGCCAGCCAGCACCCTTCCTTGGAAGCGCTTTCACAGGTGCAGCAACACTGGGGCTTTGCGCTTCTCTAGCCACCAAACATCACGGTCCTTCTCTTTCCATCTCGTAGACACGAGCTGAGAAATTGCAAACGTCGAGCAATTGCTCAGAGATGAAAAGTGCCAGCACTGAAAGCTCTTCCTAGCCAGCACCCTTCCTTGGAAACGCTCTTGCAGCCCTAAGAACAGTGGGGCTCTGGGCTTCTCTAGGCACCTAATATTCTGCTCATCCTCTCGCGCAGTCTAAGGAGAGCTCAGGCGAGAAATTGCAAACGTCGAGCAATTGCTCAGAGATGAAAAGTGCCAGCACTGAAAGCTGTTGCTAGCCAGCACCCTTCCTTGGAAGCGCTTTTGTAAGCCTAAGAACCCCGGGGCTTTGCGCTTCTCTAGCCACCTAACCTTCTGCTCATCCTCTCGCGCAGTGTAAAGAGAGCTCAGGGGAGAAATTGCAAACGTCGAGCAATTGCTCAGAGATGAAAAGTGCCAGCACTGAAAGCTCTTGCTAGCCAGCACCCTTCCTTGGAAGCGCTTTCACAGGCGCAGCAAGACTGGGGCTTTGCGCTTCTCTAGCCACCAAACGTCACGGTCACTATCTCTCCGTCTCGTAGACACGAGCTGAGAAATTGCAAACGTCGAGCAATTGCTCAGAGATGAAAAGTGGCAGCACTGAAAGCTCTTGCTAGCCAGCACCCTTCCTTGGAAGCGCTTTCACAGGCGCAGCAACACTGGGGCTTTGCGCTACTCTACCCACCAAACATCACGGTCCTTCTCTTTCAGTATCGTAGACAAGAGCTGAGAAATTGCAAACGTCGAGCAATTGCTCAGAGATGAAAAGTGCCAGCACTGAAAGCTCTTGCTAGCCAGCACCCTTCCTTGGAAGCGCTTTCACAGGCGCAGCAACACTGGGGCTTTGCGCTTCTCTAGCCACCAAACATGACAGTCTTTCTGTCTCGTAGACACGAGCTGAGAAATTGCAAACGTCGAGCAATTGCTCAGAGATGAAAAGTGCCAGCACTGAAAGCTCTTGCTAGCCAGCACCCTTCCTTGGAAGCGCTTTTGTAGGCCTAAGAACAGTGGGGCTCTGGGCTTCTCTAGCCACCTACTCTTCTGCTCATCCTCTCACGCAGTCTAAAGAGAGCTCAGGTGTGAAATTGCAAATGTCCAGCAATTGCTCAGAGATGAAAAGTGCCAGCACTGAAAGCTGTTGCTAGCCAGCACCCTTCCTTGGAAGCGCTTTCACAGGCGCAGCAACACTGGGGCTTTGCGCTTCTCTAGCCACCAAACGTGACAGTCTTTCTGTCTCGTAGACACGAGCTGAGAAATTGCAAACGTCGAGCAATTGCTCAGAGATGAAAAGTGCCAGCACTGAAAGCTGTTGCTAGCCAGCACCCTTCCTTGGAAGCGCTTTTGTAGCCCTAAGAACAGTGGGGCTCTGGGCTTCTCTAGCCACCTCATCTTCTGCTCATCCTCTCGCACAGTCTAAAGAGAGCTCAGGTGTGAAATTGCAAACGTCGAGCAATTGCTCAGAGATGAAAAGTGCCAGCACTGAAAGCTCTTGCTAGCCAGCACCCTTCCTTGGAAGCGCTTTCACAGGCGCAGCAAGACTGGGGCTTTGCGCTTCTCTACCCACCAAACGTCACGGTCACTATCTCTCCGTCTCGTAGACACGAGCTGAGAAATTGCAAACGTCGAGCAATTGCTCAGAGATGAAAAGTGCCAGCACTGAAAGCTGTTGCTAGCCAGCACCCTTCCTTGGAAGCGCTTTCACAGGCGCAGCAACACTGGGGCTTTGCGCTTCTCTAGCCACCAAACGTGACAGGCTTTCTGTCTCGTAGACACGAGCTGAGAAATTGCAAACGTCGAGCAATTGCTCAGAGATGAAAAGTGCCAGCACTGAAAGCTGTTGCTAGCCATCACCCTTCCATGGAAGCGCTTTTGTAGCCCTAAGAACACTGGGGCTCTGGGCTTCTCTAGCCACCTACTCTTCTGCTCATCGTCTCGCGCAGTCTAAAGAGAGCTCAGGTGAGAAATTGCAAACGTCGAGCAATTGCTCAGAGATGAAAAGTGCCAGCACTGAAAGCTGTTGCTAGCCAGCACCCTTCCTTGGAAGCGCTTTCACAGGCGCAGCAAGACTGGGGCTTTGCGCTTCTCTAGCCACAAAACCTCACGGTCACTATCTCTCCGTCTCGTAGACACGAGCTGAGAAATTGCAAACGTCGAGCAATTGCTCAGAGATGAAAAGTGGCAGCACTGAAAGCTCTTGCTAGCCAGCACCCTTCCTTGGAAGCGCTTTCACAGGCGCAGCAACACTGGGGCTTTGCGCTACTCTACCCACCAAACATCACGGTCCTTCTCTTTCAGTATCGTAGACAAGAGCTGAGAAATTGCAAACGTCGAGCAATTGCTCAGAGATGAAAAGTGCCAGCACTGAAAGCTCTTGCTAGCCAGCACCCTTCCTTGGAAGCGCTTTCACAGGCGCAGCAACACTGGGGCTTTGCGCTTCTCTAGCCACCAAACACGACAGTCTTTCTGTCTCGTAGACACGAGCTGAGAAATTGCAAACGTCGAGCAATTGCTCAGAGATGAAAAGTGCCAGCACTGAAAGCTCTTGCTAGCCAGCACCCTTCCTTGGAAGCGCTTTTGTAGGCCTAAGAACACTGGGGCTCTGGGCTTCTCTAGCCACCTACTCTTCTGCTCATCCTCTCGCGCAGTCTAAAGAGAGCTCAGGTGAGAAATTGCAAACGTCGAGCAATTGCTCAGAGATGAAAAGTGCCAGCACTGAAAGCTGTTGCTAGCCAGCACCCTTCCTTGGAAGCGCTTTCACAGGCGCAGCAACACTGGGGCTTTGCGCTTCTCTAGCCACCAAACGTGACAGTCTTTCTGTCTCGTAGACACGAGCTGAGAAATTGCAAACGTCGAGCAATTGCTCAGAGATGAAAAGTGCCAGCACTGAAAGCTCTTGCTAGCCAGCACCCTTCCTTGGAAGCGCTTTTGTAGCCCTAAGAACAGTGGGGCTCTGGGCTTCTCTAGCCACCTCATCTTCTGCTCATCCTCTCGCGCAGTCTAAAGAGAGCTCAGGTGTGAAATTGCAAACGTCGAGCAATTGCTCAGAGATGAAAAGTGACAGCACTGAAAGCTGTTGCTAGCCAGCACCCTTCCTTGGAAGCGCTTTCACAGGCGCAGCAAGACTGGGGCTTTGCGCTTCTCTACCCACCAAACGTCACGGTCACTATCTCTCCGTCTCGTAGACACGAGCTGAGAAATTGCAAACGTCGAGCAATTGCTCAGAGATGAAAAGTGCCAGCACTGAAAGCTGTTGCTAGCCAGCACCCTTCCTTGGAAGCGCTTTCACAGGCGCAGCAACACTGGGGCTTTGCGCTACTCTACCCACCAAACATCACGGTCCTTCTCTTTCAGTATCGTAGACAAGAGCTGAGAAATTGCAAACGTCGAGCAATTGCTCAGAGATGAAAAGTGCCAGCACTGAAAGCTCTTGCTAGCCAGCACCCTTCCTTGGAAGCGCTTTCACAGGCGCAGCAACACTGGGGCTTTGCGCTTCTCTAGCCACCAAACGTGACAGTCTTTCTGTCTCGTAGACACAAGCTGAGAAATTGCAAACGTCGAGCAATTGATCAGAGATGAAAAGTGCCAGCACTGAAAGCTCTTGCTAGCCAGCACCCTTCCTTGGAAGCGCTTTTGTAGGCCTAAGAACACTGGGGCTCTGGGCTTCTCTAGCCACCTACTCTTCTGCTCATCCTCTCGCGCAGTCTAAAGAGAGCTCAGGTTTGAAATTGCAAAAGTCGAGCAATTGCTCAGAGATGAAAAGTGCCAGCACTGAAAGCTGTTGCTAGCCAGCACCCTTCCTTGGAAGCGCTTTTGTAGGCCTAAGAACACTGGGGCTTTGCGCTTCTCTAGCCACCTAACCTTCTGCTCATCCTCTCGCGCACTCTAAAGAGAGCTCAGGTGAGGGATTGCAAAAGTCGAGCAATTGCTCAGAGATGAAAAGTGCCAGCACTGAAAGCTGTTGCCAGCCAGCACCCTTCCTTGGAAGCGCTTTCACAGGCGCAGCAACACTGGGGCTTTGCGCTTCTCTAGCCACCAAACATCACGGTCCTTCTCTTTCCATCTCGTAGACACGAGCTGAGAAATTGCAAACGTCGAGCAATTGCTCAGAGATGAAAAGTGCCAGCACTGAAAGCTCTTGCTAGCCAGCACCCTTCCTTGGAAACGCTCTTGCACCCCTAAGAACAGTGGGGCTCTGGGCTTCTCTAGCCACCTAATCTTCTGCTCATCCTCTCGCGCACTCTAAAGAGAGCTCAGGTGTGAAATTGCAAATGTCCAGCAATTGCTCAGAGATGAAAAGTGCCAGCACTGAAAGCTCTTGCTAGCCAGCACCCTTCCTTGGAAGCGCTTTTGTAGGCCTAAGAACACTGGGGCTTTGCGCTTCTCTAGCCACCTAACCTTCTGCTCATCCTCTCGCGCAGTCTAAAGAGAGCTCAGGGGAGAAATTGCAAACGTCGAGCAATTGCTCAGAGATGAAAAGTGCCAGCACTGAAAGCTCTTGCTAGCCAGCACCCTTCCTTGGAAGCGCTTTTGTAGCCCTAAGAACACTGGGGCTCTGGGCTTCTCTAGCCACCTCATCTTCTGCTCATCCTCTCGCGCAGTCGAAAGAGAGCTCAGGGGAGAAATTGCAAACGTCGAGCAATTGCTCAGAGATGAAAAGTGCCAGCACTGAAAGCTCTTGCTAGCCAGCACCCTTCCTTGGAAGCGCTTTTGTAGGCCTAAGAACACTGGGGCTCTGGGCTTCTCTAGCCACCAAACATCACAGTCATTCTCTTTCCGTCTCGTAGACACGAGCCGAGAAATTGCAAACGTCGAGCAATTGCTCAGAGATGAAAAGTGCCAGCACTGAAAGCTGTTGCCAGCCAGCACCCTTCCTTGGAAGCGCTTTCACAGGTGCAGCAACACTGGGGTTTTGCGCTTCTCTAGCCACCAAACATCACGGTCCTTCTCTTTCCATCTCGTAGACACGAGCTGAGAAATTGCAAACGTCGAGCAATTGCTCAGAGATGAAAACTGCCAGCACTGAAAGCTCTTGCTAGCCAGCACCCTTCCTTGGAAACGCTCTTGCAGCCCTAAGAACAGTGGGGCTCTGGGCTTCTCTAGCCACCTAATATTCTGCTCATCCTCTCGCGCAGTCTAAAGAGAGCTCAGGCGAGAAATTGCAAACGTCGAGCAATTGCTCAGAGATGAAAAGTGCCAGCACTGAAAGCTGTTGCTAGCCAGCACCCTTCCTTGGAAGCGCTTTTGTAAGCCTAAGAACACTGGGGCTTTGCGCTTCTCTAGCCACCTAACCTTCTGCTCATCCTCTCGCGCAGTCTAAAGAGAGCTCAGGGGAGAAATTGCAAACGTCGAGCAATTGTTCAGAGATGAAAAGTGCCAGCACTGAAAGCTGTTGCTAGCCAGCAGCCTTCCTTGGAAGCGCTTTCACAGGCGCAGCAACACTGGGGCTTTGCGCTTCTCTAGCCACCAAACGTCACGGTCACTATCTCTCCGTCTCGTAGACACGAGCTGAGAAATTGCAAACGTCGAGCAATTGCTCAGAGATGAAAAGTGCCAGCACTGAAAGCTCTTGCTAGCCAGCACCCTTCCTTGGAAGCGCTTTCACAGGCGCAGCAACACTGGGGCTTTGCGCTTCTCTAGCCACCAAACGTGACAGTCTTTCTGTCTCGTAGACACGAGCTGAGAAATTGCAAACGTCGAGCAATTGCTCAGAGATGAAAAGTGCCAGCACTGAAAGCTGTTGCTAGCCAGCACCCTTCCATGGAAGCGCTTTTGTAGGCCTAAGAACACTGGGGCTCTGGGCTTCTCTAGCCACCTCATCTTCTGCTCATCCTCTCGCGCACTCTAAAGAGAGCTCAGGTGAGAAATTGCAAACGTCGAGCAATTGCTCAGAGATGAAAAGTGCCAGCACTGAAAGCTCTTGCCAGCCAGCACCCTTCCTTGGAAGCACTTTCACAGGCACAGCAACACTGGGGCTTTGGGCTTCTCTAGCCACCAAACATCATGGTCCTTCTCTTTCCATCTCGTAGACACGAGCTGAGAAATTGCAAACGTCGAGCAATTGCTCAGAGATGAAAAGTGCCAGCACCGAAAGCTGTTGCTAGCCAGCACCCTTCCTTGGAAGCGCTTTTGTAGCCCTAAGAACACTGGGGCTCTGGGCTTCTCTAGGCACCTAATCTTCTGCTCATCCTCTCGCGCACTCTAAAGAGAGCTCAGGGGAGAAAATGCAAACGTCGAGCAATTGCTCAGAGATGAAAAGTGCCAGCACTGAAAGCTCTTGCTAGCCAGCACCCTTCCTTGGAAGCGCTTTCACAGGCGCAGCAACACTGGGGCTTTGCGCTTCTCTAGCCACCAAACGTCACGGTCACTATCTATCCGTCTCGTAGACACGAGCTGAGAAATTGCAAACGTCGAGCAATTGCTCAGAGATGAAAAGTGCCAGCACCGAAAGCTGTTGCTAGCCAGCACCCTTCCTTGGAATTGCTTTTGTAGGCCTAAGAACACTGGGGCTTTGCGCTTCTCTAGCCACATAATCTTCTGCTCATCCTCTCGCGCACTCTAAAGAGAGCTCAGGTGTGAAATTGCAAATGTCCAGCAATTGCTCAGAGATGAAAAGTGCCAGCACTGAAAGCTCTTGCTAGCCAGCAGCCTTCCTTGGAAGCGCTTTCACAGGCGCAGCAACACTGGGGCTTTGCGCTTCTCTACCCACCAAACGTGACAGTCTTTCCGTCTCGTAGACACGAGCTGAGATATTGCAAACGTCGAGCAATTGCTCAGAGATGAAAAGTGCCAGCACTGAAAGCTCTTGCTAGCCAGCACCCTTCCTTGGAAGCGCTTTTGTAGGCCTAAGAAGACTGGGGCTCTGGGCTTCTCTAGCCACCTCATCTTCTGCTCATCCTCTCGCGCAGTCTAAAGAGAGCTCAGGTGAGAAATTGCAAACGTCGAGCAATTGCTCAGAGATGAAAAGTGCCAGCACTGAAAGCTGTTGCTAGCCAGCACCCTTCCTTGGAAGCGCTTTTGTAGGCCTAAGAACACTGGGGCTCTGGGCTTCTCTAGCCACCAAACATCACAGTCATTCTCTTTCCGTCTCGTAGACATGAGCTGAGAAATTGCAAACGTCGAGCAATTGCTCAGAGATGAAAAGTGCCAGCACTGAAAGCTGTTGCTAGCCAGCACCCTTCCTTGGAAGCGCTTTCACAGGTGCAGCAACACTGGGGCTTTGCGCTTCTCTAGCCACCAAACATCACGGTCCTTCTCTTTCCATCTCGTAGACACGAGCTGAGAAATTGCAAACGTCGAGCAATTGCTCAGAGATGAAAAGTGCCAGCACTGAAAGCTCTTGCTAGCCAGCACCCTTCCTTGGAAACGCTCTTGCAGCCCTAAGAACAGTGGGGCTCTGGGCTTCTCTAGGCACCTAATATTCTGCTCATCCTCTCGCGCAGTCTAAGGAGAGCTCAGGCGAGAAATTGCAAACGTCGAGCAATTGCTCAGAGATGAAAAGTGCCAGCACTGAAAGCTGTGGCTAGCCAGCACCCTTCCTTGGAAGTGCTTTTGTAAGCCTAAGAACACTGGGGCTTTGCGCTTCTCTAGCCACCTAACCTTCTGCTCATCCTCTCGCGCAGTCTAAAGAGAGCTCAGGGGAGAAATTGCAAACGTCGAGCAATTGCTCAGAGATGAAAAGTGCCAGCACTGAAAGCTGTTGCTAGCCAGCACCCTTCCTTGGAAGCGCTTTCACAGGCGCAGCAACACTGGGGCTTTGCGCTTCTCTAGCCACCAAACGTGACAGTCTTTCTGTCTCGTAGACACGAGCTGAGATATTGCAAACGTCGAGCAATTGCTCAGAGATGAAAAGTGCCAGCACTGAAAGCTGTTGCTAGCCATCACCCTTCCTTGGAAGCGCTTTTGTAGCCCTAAGAACAGTGGGGCTCTGGGCTTCTCTAGCCACCTAATCTTCTGCTCATCCTCTCGCGCACTCTAAAGAGAGCTCAGGTGAGAAATTGCAAACGTCGAGCAATTGCTCAGAGATGAAAAGTGCCAGCACTGAAAGCTCTTGCTAGCCAGCACCCTTCCTTGGAAGCGCTTTCACAGGCGCAGCAAGACTGGGGCTTTGCGCTTCTCTAGCCACCAAACGTCACGGTCACTATCTCTCCGTCTCGTAGACACGAGCTGAGAAATTGCAAACGTCGAGCAATTCCTCAGAGATGAAAAGTGGCAGCACTGAAAGCTCTTGCTAGCCAGCACCCTTCCTTGGAAGCGCTTTCACAGGCGCAGCAACACTGGGGCTTTGCGCTACTCTACCCACCAAACATCACGGTCCTTCTCTTTCAGTATCGTAGACAAGAGCTGAGAAATTGCAAACGTCGAGCAATTGCTCAGAGATGAAAAGTGCCAGCACTGAAAGCTCTTGCTAGCCAGCACCCTTCCTTGGAAGCGCTTTCACAGGCGCAGCAACACTGGGGCTTTGCGCTTCTCTACCCACCAAACGTGACAGTCTTTCTGTCTCGTAGACACGAGCTGAGAAATTGCAAACGTCGAGCAATTGCTCAGAGATGAAAAGTGCCAGCACTGAAAGCTCTTGCTAGCCAGCACCCTTCCTTGGAAGCGCTTTTGTAGGCCTAAGAACAGTGGGGCTCTGGGCTTCTCTAGCCACCTACTCTTCTGCTCATCCTCTCGCGCAGTCTAAAGAGAGCTCAGGTGAGAAATTGCAAACGTCGAGCAATTGCTCAGAGATGAAAAGTGCCAGCACTGAAAGCTGTTGCTAGCCAGCACCCTTCCTTGGGAGCGCTTTCACAGGCGCAGCAACACTGGGGCTTTGCGCTTCTCTAGCCACCAAACGTGACAGTCTTTCTGTCTCGTAGACACGAGCTGAGAAATTGCAAACGTCGAGCAATTGCTCAGAGATGAAAAGTGCCAGCACTGAAAGCTCTTGCTAGCCAGCACCCTTCCTTGGAAGCGCTTTTGTAGGCCTAAGAACAGTGGGGCTCTGGGCTTCTCTAGCCACCTCATCTTCTGCTCATCCTCTCGCGCAGTCTAAAGAGAGCTCAGGTGTGAAATTGCAAACGTCGAGCAATTGCTCAGAGATGAAAAGTGCCAGCACTGAAAGCTCTTGCTAGCCAGCACCCTTCCTTGGAAGCGCTTTCACAGGCACAGCAACACTGGGGCTTTGCGCTTCTCTACCCACCAAACGTCACGGTCACTATCTCTCCGTCTCGTAGACACGAGCTGAGAAATTGCAAACGTCGAGCAATTGCTCAGAGATGAAAAGTGCCAGCACTGAAAGCTGTTGCTAGCCAGCACCCTTCCTTGGAAGCGCTTTCACAGGCGCAGCAACACTGGGGCTTTGCGCTACTCTACCCACCAAACATCACGGTCCTTCTCTTTCAGTATCGTAGACAAGAGCTGAGAAATTGCAAACGTCGAGCAATTGCTCAGAGATGAAAAGTGCCAGCACTGAAAGCTCTTGCTAGCCAGCACCCTTCCTTGGAAGCGCTTTCACAGGCGCAGCAACACTGGGGCTTTGCGCTTCTCTAGCCACCAAACGTGACAGTCTTTCTGTCTCGTAGACACGAGCTGAGAAATTGCAAACGTCGAGCAATTGCTCAGAGATGAAAAGTGCCAGCACTGAAAGCTGTTGCTAGCCAGCACCCTTCCTTGGAAGCGCTTTTGTAGGCCTAAGAACACTGGGGCTCTGGGCTTCTCTAGCCACCTACTCTTCTGCTCATCCTCTCGCGCACTCTAAAGAGAGCTCAGGTGAGAAATTGCAAAAGTCGAGCAATTGCTCAGAGATGAAAAGTGCCAGCACTGAAAGCTCTTGCTAGCCAGCACCCTTCCTTGGAAGCGCTTTTGTAGGCCTAAGAACACTGGGGCTTTGCGCTTCTCTAGCCACCTAACCTTCTGCTCATCCTCTCGCGCACTCTAAAGAGAGCTCAGGTGAGGGATTGCAAACGTCGAGCAATTGCTCAGAGATGAAAAGTGCCAGCACTGAAAGCTGTTGCCAGCCAGCACCCTTCCTTGGAAGCGCTTTCACAGGCACAGCAACACTGGGGCTTTGCGCTTCTCTAGCCACCAAACATCACGGTCCTTCTCTTTCCATCTCGTAGACACGAGCTGAGAAATTGCAAACGTCGAGCAATTGCTCAGAGATGAAAAGTGCCAGCACTGAAAGCTGTTGCTAGCCAGCACCCTTCCTTGGAAACGCTCTTGCACCCCTAAGAACAGTGGGGCTCTGGGCTTCTCTAGCCACCTAATCTTCTGCTCATCCTCTCGCGCACTCTAAAGAGAGCTCAGGTGTGAAATTGCAAATGTCCAGCAATTGCTCAGAGATGAAAAGTGCCAGCACTGAAAGCTCTTGCCAGCCAGCACCCTTCCTTGGAAGCGCTTTTGTAGCCCTAAGAACACTGGGGCTTTGCGCTTCTCTACCCACCTAACCTTCTGCTCATCCTCTCGCGCAGTCTAAAGAGAGCTCAGGGGAGAAATTGCAAACGTCGAGCAATTGCTCAGAGATGAAAAGTGCCAGCACTGAAAGCTCTTGCTAGCCAGCACCCTTCCTTGGAAACGCTCTTGCAGCCCTAAGAACACTGGGGCTCTGGGCTTCTCTAGCCACCTACTCTTCTGCTCATCCTCTCGCGCAGTCTAAAGAGAGCTCAGGTGAGAAATTGCAAACGTCGAGCAATTGCTCAGAGATGAAAAGTGCCAGCACTGAAAGCTCTTGCTAGCCAGCACCCTTCCTTGGAAGCGCTTTTGTAGGCCTAAGAACACTGGGGCTCTGGGCTTCTCTAGCCACCAAACATCACAGTCATTCTCTTTCCGTCTCGTAGACACGAGCCGAGAAATTGCAAACGTCGAGCAATTGCTCAGAGATGAAAAGTGCCAGCACTGAAAGCTGTTGCCAGCCAGCACCCTTCCTTGGAAGCGCTTTCACAGGTGCAGCAACACTGGGGCTTTGCGCTTCTCTAGCCACCAAACATCACGGTCCTTCTCTTTCCATCTCGTAGACACGAGCTGTGAAATTGCAAACGTCGAGCAATTGCTCAGAGATGAAAAGTGCCAGCACTGAAAGCTCTTGCTAGCCAGCACCCTTCCTTGGAAACGCTCTTGCAGCCCTAAGAACAGTGGGGCTCTGGGCTTCTCTAGCCACCTAATATTCTGCTCATCCTCTCGCGCAGTCTAAAGAGAGCTCAGGCGAGAAATTGCAAACGTCGAGCAATTGCTCAGAGATGAAAAGTGCCAGCACTGAAAGCTGTTGCTAGCCAGCACCCTTCCTTGGAAGCGCTTTTGTAAGCCTAAGAACACTGGGGCTTTGCGCTTCTCTAGCCACCTAACCTTCTGCTCATCCTCTCGCGCAGTCTAAAGAGAGCTCAGGGGAGAAATTGCAAACGTCGAGCAATTGTTCAGAGATGAAAAGTGCCAGCACTGAAAGCTGTTGCTAGCCAGCACCCTTCCTTGGAAGCGCTTTCACAGGCGCAGCAACACTGGGGCTTTGCGCTTCTCTAGCCACCAAACGTCACGGTCACTATCTCTCTGTCTCGTAGACACGAGCTGAGAAATTGCAAATGTCGAGCAATTGCTCAGAGATGAAAAGTGCCAGCACTGAAAGCTGTTGCTAGCCAGCACCCTTCCTTGGAAGCGCTTTCACAGGCGCAGCAACACTGGGGCTTTGCGCTTCTCTAGCCACCAAACGTGACAGTCTTTCTGTCTCGTAGACACGAGCTGAGAAATTGCAAACGTCGAGCAATTGCTCAGAGATGAAAAGTGCCAGCACTGAAAGCTGTTGCTAGCCAGCACCCTTCCATGGAAGCGCTTTTGTAGCCCTAAGAACAGTGGGGCTCTGGGCTTCTCTAGCCACCTAATCTTCTGCTCATGCTCTCGCGCACTCTAAAGAGAGCTCAGGTGTGAAATGGCAAACGTCGAGCAATTGCTCAGAGATGAAAAGTGCCAGCACTGAAAGCTCTTGCTAGCCAGCACCCTTCCTTGGAAGCGCTTTCACAGGCGCAGCAAGACTGGGGCTTTGCGCTTCTCTAGCCACCAAACGTCACGGTCACTATCTCTCCGTCTCGTAGACACGAGCTGAGAAATTGCAAACGTCGAGGAATTGCTCAGAGATGAAAAGTGCCAGCACTGAAAGCTGTTGCTAGCCAGCACCCTTCCTTGGAAGCGCTTTCACAGGCGCAGCAACACTGGGGCTTTGCGCTACTCTACCCACCAAACATCACGGTCCTTCTCTTTCAGTATCGTAGACAAGAGCTGAGAAATTGCAAACGTCGAGCAATTGCTCAGAGATGAAAAGTGCCAGCACTGAAAGCTCTTGCTAGCCATCACCCTTCCTTGGAAGCGCTTTCACAGGCGCAGCAACACTGGGGCTTTGCGCTTCTCTACCCACCAAACGTGACAGTCTTTCTGTCTCGTAGATAAGAGCTGAGAAATTGCAAACGTCGAGCAATTGCTCAGAGATGAAAAGTGCCAGCACTGAAAGCTCTTGGTAGCCAGCACCCTTCCTTGGAAGCGCTTTTGTAGGCCTAAGAACACTGGGGCTCTGGGCTTCTCTAGCCACCAAACATCACAGTCATTCTCTTTCCGTCTCGTAGACACGAGCCGAGAAATTGCAAAGGTCGAGCAATTGCTCAGAGATGAAAAGTGCCAGCACTGAAAGCTGTTGCCAGCCAGCACCCTTCCTTGGAAGCGCTTTCACAGGTGCAGCAACACTGGGGCTTTGCGCTTCTCTAGCCACCAAACATCACGGTCCTTCTCTTTCCATCTCGTAGACACGAGCTGTGAAATTGCAAACGTCGAGCAATTGCTCAGAGATGAAAAGTGCCAGCACTGAAAGCTCTTGCTAGCCAGCACCCTTCCTTGGAAACGCTCTTGCAGCCCTAAGAACAGTGGGGCTCTGGGCTTCTCTAGCCACCTAATATTCTGCTCATCCTCTCGCGCAGTCTAAAGAGAGCTCAGGGGAGAAATTGCAAACGTCGAGCAATTGTTCAGAGATGAAAAGTGCCAGCACTGAAAGCTGTTGCTAGCCAGCACCCTTCCTTGGAAGCGCTTTCACAGGCGCAGCAAGACTGGGGCTTTGCGCTTCTCTAGCCACCAAACGTCACGGTCACTATCTCTCCGTCTCGTAGACACGAGCTGAGAAATTGCAAACGTCGAGCAATTGCTCAGAGATGAAAAGTGCCAGCACTGAAAGCTGTTGCTAGCCAGCACCCTTCCTTGGAAGCGCTTTCACAGGCGCAGCAAGACTGGGGCTTTGCGCTTCTCTAGCCACCAAACGTCACGGTCACTATCTCTCCGTCTCGTAGACACGAGCTGAGAAATTGCAAACGTCGAGGAATTGCTCAGAGATGAAAAGTGCCAGCACTGAAAGCTGTTGCTAGCCAGCACCCTTCCTTGGAAGCGCTTTCACAGGCGCAGCAACACTGGGGCTTTGCGCTACTCTACCCACCAAACATCACGGTCCTTCTCTTTCAGTATCGTAGACAAGAGCTGAGAAATTGCAAACGTCGAGCAATTGCTCAGAGATGAAAAGTGCCAGCACTGAAAGCTCTTGCTAGCCAGCACCCTTCCTTGGAAGCGCTTTCACAGGCGCAGCAACACTGGGGCTTTGCGCTTCTCTACCCACCAAACGTGACAGTCTTTCTGTCTCGTAGATAAGAGCTGAGAAATTGCAAACGTCGAGCAATTGCTCAGAGATGAAAAGTGCCAGCACTGAAAGCTGTTGCCAGCCAGCACCCTTCCTTGGAAGCGCTTTCACAGGCACAGCAACACTGGGGCTTTGCGCTTCTCTAGCCACCAAACATCACGGTCCTTCTCTTTCCATCTCGTAGACACGAGCTGAGAAATTGCAAACGTCGAGCAATTGCTCAGAGATGAAAAGTGCCAGCACTGAAAGCTGTTGCTAGCCAGCACCCTTCCTTGGAAACGCTCTTGCAGCCCTAAGAACACTGGGGCTCTGGGCTTCTCTAGCCACCTAATCTTCTGCTCATCCTCTCGCGCAGTCTAAAGAGAGCTCAGGTGAGAAATTGCAAACGTCGAGCAATTGCTCAGAGATGAAAAGTGCCAGCACTGAAAGCTGTTGCTAGCCAGCACCCTTCCTTGGAAGCGCTTTTGTAGGCCTAAGAACACTGGGGCTCTGGGCTTCTCTAGCCACCTAACCTTCTGCTCATCCTCTCGCGCAGTCTAAAGAGAGCTCAGGTGTGAAATTGCAAATGTCCAGCAATTGCTCAGAGATGAAAAGTGCCAGCACTGAAAGCTGTTGACAGCCAGCACCCTTCCTTGGAAGCGCTTTCACAGGCACAGCAACACTGGGGCTTTGCGCTTCTCTAGCCACCAAACATCACGGTCCTTCTCTTTCCATCTCGTAGACACGAGCTGAGAAATTGCAAACGTCGAGCAATTGCTCAGAGATGAAAAGTGCCAGCACTGAAAGCTGTTGCTAGCCAGCACCCTTCCTTGGAAACGCTCTTGCAGCCCTAAGAACAGTGGGGCTCTGGGCTTCTCTAGCCACCTAATCTTCTGCTCATCCTCTCGTGCAGTCTAAAGAGAGCTCAGGTGAGAAAATGCAAACGTCCAGCAATTGCTCAGAGATGAAAAGTGCCAGCACTGAAAGCTGTTGCTAGCCAGCACCCTTCCTTGGAAGCGCTTTTGTAAGCCTAAGAACACTGGGGCTCTGGGCTTCTCTAGCCACCAAACATCACGGTCCTTCTCTTTCCGTCTCGTAGACACGAGCCGAGAAATTGCAAACGTCGAGCAATTGCTCAGAGATGGAAAGTGCCAGCACTGAAAGCTGTTGCTAGCCAGCACCCTTCCTTGGAAGCGCTTTTGTAGCCCTAAGAACAGTGGGGCTCTGGGCTTCTCTAGCCACCTAATATTCTGCTCATCCTCTCGCGCACTCTAAAGAGAGCTCAGGTGAGAGATTGCAAACGTCGAGCAATTGCTCAGAGATGAAAAGTGCCAGCACTGAAAGCTGTTACTAGCCAGCACCCTTCCTTGGAAGCGCTTTCACAGGCGCAGCAACACTGGGGCTTTGCGCTTCTCTAGGCACCAAATATCACGGTCACTATCTATCCGTCTCGTACATAAGAGCTGAGAAATTGCAAACGTCGAGCAATTGCTGAGAGATGAAAAGTGCCAGCACTGAAAGCTGTGGCTAGCCAGCACCCTTCCTTGGAAGCGCTTTCACAGGCGCAGCAACACTGGGGCTTTGCGCTACTCTACCCACCAAACATCACGGTCCTTCTCTTTCAGTATCGTAGACAAGAGCTGAGAAATTGCAAACGTCGAGCAATTGCTCAGAGATGGAAAGTGCCAGCACTGAAAGCTCTTGCTAGCCAGCACCCTTCCTTGGAAGCGCTTTTGTAGCCCTAAGAACAGTGGGGCTCTGGGCTTCTCTAGCCACCTACTCTTCTGCTCATCCTCTCGCGCAGTCTAAAGAGAGCTCAGGTGAGAAATTGCAAACGTCGAGCAATTGCTCAGAGATGAAAAGTGCCAGCACTGAAAGCTGTTGCTAGCCAGCACCCTTCCTTGGAAGCGCTTTCACAGGCGCAGCAACACTGGGGCTTTGCGCTTCTCTACCCACCAAACGTGACAGTCTTTCTGTCTCGTAGACACGAGCTGAGAAATTGCAAACGTCGAGCAATTGCTCAGAGATGAAAAGTGCCAGCACTGAAAGCTGTTGCTAGCCAGCACCCTTCCATGGAAGCGCTTTTGTAGCCCTAAGAACAGTGGGGCTCTGGGCTTCTCTAGCCACCTAATCTTCTGCTCATCCTCTCGCGCAGTCTAAAGAGAGCTCAGGTGAGAAATTGCAAACGTCGAGCAATTGCTCAGAGATGAAAAGTGCCAGCACTGAAAGCTCTTGCTAGCCAGCACCCTTCCTTGGAAGCGCTTTCACAGGCGCAGCAAGACTGGGGCTTTGCGCTTCTCTAGCCACCAAACGTCACGGTCACTATCTCTCCGTCTCGTAGACACGAGCTGAGAAATTGCAAACGTCGAGCAATTCCTCAGAGATGGAAAGTGCCAGCACTGAAAGCTGTTGCTAGCCAGCACCCTTCCTTGGAAGCGCTTTTGTAGCCCTAAGAACAGTGGGGCTCTGGGCTTCTCTAGCCACCTAATATTCTGCTCATCCTCTCGCGCACTCTAAAGAGAGCTCAGGTGAGAGATTGCAAACGTCGAGCAATTGCTCAGAGATGAAAAGTGCCAGCACTGAAAGCTGTTACTAGCCAGCACCCTTCCTTGGAAGCGCTTTCACAGGCGCAGCAACACTGGGGCTTTGCGCTTCTCTAGGCACCAAATATCACGGTCACTATCTATCCGTCTCGTACATAAGAGCTGAGAAATTGCAAACGTCGAGCAATTGCTGAGAGATGAAAAGTGCCAGCACTGAAAGCTGTGGCTAGCCAGCACCCTTCCTTGGAAGCGCTTTCACAGGCGCAGCAACACTGGGGCTTTGCGCTACTCTACCCACCAAACATCACGGTCCTTCTCTTTCAGTATCGTAGACAAGAGCTGAGAAATTGCAAACGTCGAGCAATTGCTCAGAGATGGAAAGTGCCAGCACTGAAAGCTCTTGCTAGCCAGCACCCTTCCTTGGAAGCGCTTTTGTAGCCCTAAGAACAGTGGGGCTCTGGGCTTCTCTAGCCACCTACTCTTCTGCTCATCCTCTCGCGCAGTCTAAAGAGAGCTCAGGTGAGAAATTGCAAACGTCGAGCAATTGCTCAGAGATGAAAAGTGCCAGCACTGAAAGCTGTTGCTAGCCAGCACCCTTCCTTGGAAGCGCTTTCACAGGCGCAGCAACACTGGGGCTTTGCGCTTCTCTACCCACCAAACGTGACAGTCTTTCTGTCTCGTAGACACGAGCTGAGAAATTGCAAACGTCGAGCAATTGCTCAGAGATGAAAAGTGCCAGCACTGAAAGCTGTTGCTAGCCAGCACCCTTCCATGGAAGCGCTTTTGTAGCCCTAAGAACAGTGGGGCTCTGGGCTTCTCTAGCCACCTAATCTTCTGCTCATCCTCTCGCGCACTCTAAAGAGAGCTCAGGTGAGAAATTGCAAACGTCGAGCAATTGCTCAGAGATGAAAAGTGCCAGCACTGAAAGCTCTTGCTAGCCAGCACCCTTCCTTGGAAGCGCTTTCACAGGCGCAGCAAGACTGGGGCTTTGCGCTTCTCTAGCCACCAAACGTCACGGTCACTATCTCTCCGTCTCGTAGACACGAGCTGAGAAATTGCAAACGTCGAGCAATTCCTCAGAGATGAAAAGTGGCAGCACTGAAAGCTCTTGCTAGCCAGCACCCTTCCTTGGAAGCGCTTTCACAGGCGCAGCAACACTGGGGCTTTGCACTACTCTACCAACCAAACATCACGGTCCTTCTCTTTCAGTATCGTAGACAAGAGCTGAGAAATTGCAAACGTCGAGCAATTGCTCAGAGATGAAAAGTGCCAGCACTGAAAGCTCTTGCTAGCCAGCACCCTTCCTTGGAAGCGCTTTCACAGGCGCAGCAAGACTGGGGCTTTGCGCTTCTCTACCCACCAAACGTGACAGGCTTTCTGTCTCGTAGACACGAGCTGAGAAATTGCAAACGTCGAGCAATTGCTCAGAGATGAAAAGTGCCAGCACTGAAAGCTCTTGCTAGCCAGCACCCTTCCTTGGAAGCGCTTTTGTAGCCCTAAGAACACTGGGGCTTTGCGCTTCTCTAGCCACCTACTCTTCTGCTCATCCTCTCGCGCAGTCTAAAGAGAGCTCAGGGGAGAAATTGCAAACGTCGAGCAATTGCTCAGAGATGAAAAGTGCCAGCACTGAAAGCTGTTGCTAGCCAGCACCCTTCCTTGGAAGCGCTTTCACAGGCGCAGCAACACTGGGGCTTTGCGCTTCTCTAGGCACCAAACGTCACGGTCACTATCTCTCCGTCTAGTAGACACGAGCTGAGAAATTGCAAACGTCGAGCAATTCCTCAGAGATGAAAAGTGGCAGCACTGACAGCTCTTGCTAGCCAGCACCCTTCCTTGGAAGCGCTTTCACAGGCGCAGCAACACTGGGGCTTTGCACTACTCTACCCACCAAACATCACGGTCCTTCTCTTTCAGTATCGTAGACAAGAGCTGAGAAATTGCAAACGTCGAGCAATTGCTCAGAGATGAAAAGTGCCAGCACTGAAAGCTCTTGCTAGCCAGCACCCTTCCTTGGAAGCGCTTTCACAGGCGCAGCAAGACTGGGGCTTTGCGCTTCTCTAGCCACCAAACGTGACAGGCTTTCTGTCTCGTAGACACGAGCTGAGAAATTGCAAACGTCGAGCAATTGCTCAGAGATGAAAAGTGCCAGCACTGAAAGCTCTTGCTAGCCAGCACCCTTCCTTGGAAGCGCTTTTGTAGCCCTAAGAACAGTGGGGCTCTGGGCTTCTCTAGCCACCTCATCTTCTGCTCATCCTCTCGCGCAGTCTAAAGAGAGCTCAGGGGAGAAATTGCAAACGTCGAGCAATTGCTCAGAGATGAAAAGTGCCAGCACTGAAAGCTGTTGCTAGCCAGCACCCTTCCTTGGAAGCGCTTTCACAGGCGCAGCAACACTGGGGCTTTGCGCTTCTCTAGCCACCAAACGTGACAGTCTTTCTGTCTCGTAGACACGAGCTGAGAAATTGCAAACGTCGAGCAATTGCTCAGAGATGAAAAGTGCCAGCACTGAAAGCTGTTGCTAGCCAGCACCCTTCCTTGGAAGCGCTTTTGTAGCCCTAAGAACAGTGGGGCTCTGGGCTTCTCTAGCCACCTCATCTTCTGCTCATCCTCTCGCGCAGTCTAAAGAGAGCTCAGGTGTGAAATTGCAAACGTCCAGCAATTGCTCAGAGATGAAAAGTGCCAGCACTGAAAGCTCTTGCTAGCCAGCACCCTTCCTTGGAAGCGCTTTCACAGGCGCAGCAACACTGGGGCTTTGCGCTTCTCTACCCACCAAAAGTCACGGTCACTATCTCTCCGTCTCGTAGACACGAGCTGAGAAATTGCAAACGTCGAGCAATTGCTCAGAGATGAAAAGTGCCAGCACTGAAAGCTGTTGCTAGCCAGCACCCTTCCTTGGAAGCGCTTTCACAGGCGCAGCAACACTGGGGCTTTGCGCTACTCTACCCACCAAACATCACGGTCCTTCTCTTTCAGTATCGTAGACAAGAGCTGAGAAATTGCAAACGTCGAGCAATTGCTCAGAGATGAAAAGTGCCAGCACTGAAAGCTGTTGCTAGCCAGCACCCTTCCTTGGAAGCGCTTTCACAGGCGCAGCAACACTGGGGCTTTGCGCTTCTCTAGCCACCAAACGTGACAGTCTTTCTGTCTCGTAGACACGAGCTGAGAAATTGCAAACGTCGAGCAATTGCTCAGAGATGAAAAGTGCCAGCACTGAAAGCTCTTGCTAGCCAGCACCCTTCCTTGGAAGCGCTTTTGTAGCCCTAAGAACACTGGGGCTCTGGCCTTCTCTAGCCACCTACTCTTCTGCTCATCCTCTCGCGCACTCTAAAGAAAGCTCAGGTGAGAAATTGCAAAAGTCGAGCAATTGCTCAGAGATGAAAAGTGCCAGCACTGAAAGCTGTTGCTAGCCAGCACCCTTCCTTGGAAGCGCTTTTGTAGGCCTAAGAACACTGGGGCTTTGCGCTTCTCTAGCCACCTAACCTTCTGCTCATCCTCTCGCGCACTCTAAAGAGAGCTCAGGTGAGAAATTGCAAACGTCGAGCAATTGCTCAGAGATGAAAAGTGCCAGCACTGAAAGCTCTTGCTAGCCAGCACCCTTCCTTGGAAGCGCTTTTGTAGGCCTAAGAACACTGGGGCTCTGGGCTTCTCTAGCCACCTAATCTTCTGCTCATCCTCTCGCGCAGTCTAAAGAGAGCTCAGGTGTGAAATTGCAAATGTCCAGCAATTGCTCAGAGATGAAAAGTGCCAGCACTGAAAGCTGTTGACAGCCAGCACCCTTCCTTGGAAGCGCTTTCACAGGCACAGCAACACTGGGGCTTTGCGCTTCTCTACCCACCAAACATCACGGTCCTTCTCTTTCCATCTCGTAGACACGAGCTGAGAAATTGCAAACGTCGAGCAATTGCTCAGAGATGAAAAGTGCCAGCACTGAAAGCTGTTGCTAGCCAGCACCCTTCCTTGGAAACGCTCTTGCAGCCCTAAGAACACTGGGGCTCTGGGCTTCTCTAGCCACCTACTCTTCTGCTCATCCTCTCGTGCAGTCTAAAGAGAGCTCAGGTGAGAAAATGCAAACGTCCAGCAATTGCTCAGAGATGAAAAGTGCCAGCACTGAAAGCTGTTGCTAGCCATCACCCTTCCTTGGAAGCGCTTTTGTAGGCCTAAGAACAGTGGGGCTCTGGGCTTCTCTAGCCACCAAACATCACAGTCATTCTCTTTCCGTCTCGTAGACACGAGCCGAGAAATTGCAAACGTCGAGCAATTGCTCAGAGATGGAAAGTGCCAGCACTGAAAGCTCTTGCTAGCCAGCCCCCTTCCTTGGAAGCGCTTTTGTAGCCCTAAGAACAGTGGGGCTCTGGGCTTCTCTAGCCACCTACTCTTCTGCTCATCCTCTCGCGCACTCTAAAGAGAGCTCAGGTGAGAGATTGCAAACGTCGAGCAATTGCTCAGAGATTAAAAGTGCCAGCACTGAAAGCTGTTACTAGCCAGCACCCTTCCTTGGAAGCGCTTTCACAGGCGCAGCAACACTGGGGCTTTGCGCTTCTCTAGGCACCAAATATCACGGTCACTATCTATCCGTCTCGTACATAAGAGCTGAGAAATTGCAAACGTCGAGCAATTGCTCAGAGATGAAAAGTGCCAGCACTGAAAGCTCTTGCTAGCCAGCACCCTTCCTTGGAAGCGCTTTCACAGGCGCAGCAACACTGGGGCTTTGCGCTTCTCTAGGCACCAAACGTCACGGTCACTATCTCTCCGTCTCGTAGACACGAGCTGAGAAATTGCAAACGTCGAGGAATTGCTGAGAGATGAAAAGTGCCAGCACTGAAAGCTGTTGCTAGCCAGCACCCTTCCTTGGAAACGCTCTTGCAGCCCTAAGAACACTGGGGCTCTGGGCTTCTCTAGCCACCTAATCTTCTGCTCATCCTCTCGCGCAGTCTAAAGAGAGCTCAGGTGAGAAATTGCAAACGTCGAGCAATTGCTCAGAGATGAAAAGTGCCAGCACTGAAAGCTGTTGCTAGCCAGCACCCTTCCTTGGAAGCGCTTTTGTAGCCCTAAGAACACTGGGGCTCTGGGCTTCTCTAGCCACCTAACCTTCTGCTCATCCTCTCGCGCAGTCTAAAGAGAGCTCAGGGGAGAAATTGCAAACGTCGAGCAATTGCTCAGAGATGAAAAGTGCCAGCACTGAAAGCTCTTGCTAGCCAGCACCCTTCCTTGGAAGCGCTTTCACAGGCACAGCAACACTGGGGCTTTGCGCTTCTCTACCCACCAAACGTCACGGTCACTATCTCTCCGTCTCGTAGACACGAGCTGAGAAATTGCAAACGTCGAGCAATTGCTCAGAGATGAAAAGTGCCAGCACTGAAAGCTCTTGCTAGCCAGCACCCTTCCTTGGAAGCGCTTTCACAGGCGCAGCAACACTGGGGCTTTGCGCTACTCTACCCACCAAACATCACAGTCCTTCTCTTTCAGTATCGTAGACAAGAGCTGAGAAATTGCAAACGTCGAGCAATTGCTCAGAGATGAAAAGTGCCAGCACTGAAAGCTGTTGCTAGCCAGCACCCTTCCTTGGAAGCGCTTTCACAGGCGCAGCAACACTGGGACTTTGCGCTTCTCTACCCACCAAACGTGACAGTCTTTCTGTCTCGTAGACACGAGCTGAGAAATTGCAAACGTCGAGCAATTGCTCAGAGATGAAAAGTGCCAGCACTGAAAGCTGTTGCTAGCCAGCACCCTTCCTTGGAAGCGCTTTTGTAGGCCTAAGAACAGTGGGGCTCTGGGCTTCTCTAGCCACCTAATCTTCTGCTCATGCTCTCGCGCAGTCGAAAGAGAGCTCAGGTGAGAAATTGCAAACGTCGAGCAATTGCTCAGAGATGAAAAGTGCCAGCACTGAAAGCTCTTGCTAGCCAGCACCCTTCCTTGGAAGCGCTTTTGTAGCCCTAAGAACAGTGGGGCTCTGGGCTTCTCTAGCCACCTAACCTTCTGCTCATCCTCTCGCGCAGTCTAAAGAGAGCTCAGGTGAGAAATTGCAAACGTCGAGCAATTGCTCAGAGATGAAAAGTGCCAGCACTGAAAGCTCTTGCTAGCCAGCACCCTTCCTTGGAAGCGCTTTCACAGGCGCAGCAACACTGGGGCTTTGCGCATCTCTAGCCACCAAACGTCACGCTCACTATCTCTCAGTCTCGTAGACACGAGCTGAGAAATTGCAAACGTCGAGCAATTGCTCAGAGATGAAAAGTGCCAGCACTGAAAGCTGTTGCTAGCCAGCACCCTTCCTTGGAAGCGCTTTCACAGGCGCAGTAACACGGGCTTTGCGCTTCTCTAGCCACCAAACGTGACAGTCTTTCTGTCTCGTAGACACGAGCTGAGAAATTGCAAACGTCGAGCAATTGCTCAGAGATGAAAAGTGCCAGCACTGAAAGCTCTTGCTAGCCAGCACCCTTCCTTGGAAGCGCTTTTGTAGGCCTAAGAACACTGGGGCTCTGGGCTTCTCTAGCCACCTAATCTTCTGCTCATCCTCTCGCGCAGTCTAAAGAGAGCTCAGGTGAGAAATTGCAAACGTCGAGCAATTGCTCAGAGATGAAAAGTGCCAGCACTGAAAGCTGTTGCTAGCCAGCACCCTTCCTTGGAAGCGCTTTCACAGGCGCAGCAACACTGGGGCTTTGCGCTTCTCTAGCCACCAAACGTGACAGTCTTTCTGTCTCGTAGACACGAGCTGAGAAATTGCAAACGTCGAGCAATTGCTCAGAGATGAAAAGTGCCAGCACTGAAAGCTGTTGCTAGCCAGCACCCTTCCTTGGAAGCGCTTTTGTAACCCTAAGAACAGTGGGGCTCTGGGCTTCTCTAGCCACCTCATCTTCTGCTCATCCTCTCGCGCAGTCTAAAGAGAGCTCAGGTGAGAAATTGCAAACGTTGAGCAATTGCTCAGAGATGAAAAGTGCCAGCACTGAAAGCTCTTGCTAGCCAGCACCCTTCCTTGGAAGCGCTTTCACAGGCGCAGCAACACTGGGGCTTTGCGCTTCTCTACCCACCAAAAGTCACGGTCACTATCTCTCCGTCTCGTAGACACGAGCTGAGAAATTGCAAACGTCGAGCAATTGCTCAGAGATGAAAAGTGCCAGCACTGAAAGCTGTTGCTAGCCAGCACCCTTCCTTGGAAGCGCTTTCACAGGCGCAGCAACACTGGGGCTTTGCGCTACTCTACCCACCAAACATCACGGTCCTTCTCTTTCAGTATCATAGACAAGAGCTGAGAAATTGCAAACGTCGAGCAATTGCTCAGAGATGAAAAGTGCCAGCACTGAAAGCTCTTGCTAGCCAGCACCCTTCCTTGGAAGCGCTTTCACAGGCGCAGCAACACTGGGGCTTTGCGCTTCTCTACCCACCAAACGTGACAGTCTTTCTGTCTCGTAGACACGAGCTGAGAAATTGCAAACGTCGAGCAATTGCTCAGAGATGAAAAGTGCCAGCACTGAAAGCTGTTGCTAGCCAGCACCCTTCCTTGGAAGCGCTTTTGTAGGCCTAAGAACACTGGGGCTCTGGGCTTCTCTAGCCACCTCATCTTCTGCTCATCCTCTCGCGCAGTCTAAAGAGAGCTCAGGTGAGAAATTGCAAACGTCGAGCAATTGCTCAGAGATGAAAAGTGCCAGCACTGAAAGCTGTTGCTAGCCAGCACCCTTCCTTGGAAGCGCTTTTGTAGGCCTAAGAACACTGGGGCTTTGCGCTTCTCTAGCCACCTAACCTTCTGCTCATCCTCTCGCGCACTCTAAAGAGAGCTCAGGTGAGAGATTGCAAATGTCCACCAATTGCTCAGAGATGAAAAGTGCCAGCACTGAAAGCTGTTGCCAGCCAGCACCCTTCCTTGGAAGCGCTTTCACAGGCACAGCAACACTGGGGCTTTGCGCTTCTCTAGCCACCAAACGTCACGGTCCTTCTCTTTCCATCTCGTAGACACGAGCTGAGAAATTGCAAACGTCGAGGAATTGCTCAGAGATGAAAAGTGCCAGCACTGAAAGCTGTTGCTAGCCAGCACCCTTCCTTGCAAACGCTCTTGCACCCCTAAGAACAGTGGGGCTCTGGGCTTCTCTAGCCACCAAACATCACAGTCATTCTCTTTCCGTCTCGTAGACACGAGCTGAGAAATTGCAAACGTCGAGCAATTGCTCAGAGATGAAAAGTGCCAGCACTGAAAGCTCTTCCTAGCCAGCACCCTTCCTTGGAAACGCTCTTGCAGCCCTAAGAACAGTGGGGCTCTGGGCTTCTCTAGCCACCTAATATTCTGCTCATCCTCTCGCGCAGTCTAAAGAGAGCTCAGGCGAGAAATTGCAAACGTCGAGCAATTGCTCAGAGATGAAAAGTGCCAGCACTGAAAGCTGTTGCTAGCCAGCACCCTTCCTTGGAAGCGCTTTTGTAAGCCTAAGAACACTGGGGCTTTGCGCTTCTCTAGCCACCTAACCTTCTGCTCATCCTCTCGCGCATTCTAAAGAGAGCTCAGGGGAGAAATTGCAAACGTCGAGCAATTGTTCAGAGATGAAAAGTGCCAGCACTGAAAGCTGTTGCTAGCCAGCACCCTTCCTTGGAAGCGCTTTCACAGGCGCAGCAAGACTGGGGCTTTGCGCTTCTCTAGCCACCAAACATCACGGTCACTATCTCTCTGTCTCGTAGACACGAGCTGAGAAATTGCAAACGTCGAGCAATTGCTCAGAGATGAAAAGTGCCAGCACTGAAAGCTGTTGCTAGCCAGCACCCTTCCTTGGAAGCGCTTTCACAGGCGCAGCAACACTGGGGCTTTGCGCTTCTCTAGCCACCAAACGTGACAGTCTTTCTGTCTCGTAGACACGAGCTGAGAAATTGCAAACGTCGAGCAATTGCTCAGAGATGAAAAGTGCCAGCACTGAAAGCTGTTGCTAGCCAGCACCCTTCCATGGAAGCGCTTTTGTAGCCCTAAGAACAGTGGGGCTCTGGGCTTCTCTAGCCACCTAATCTTCTGCTCATGCTCTCGCGCACTCTAAAGAGAGCTCAGGTGTGAAATGGCAAACGTCGAGCAATTGCTCAGAGATGAAAAGTGCCAGCACTGAAAGCTCTTGCTAGCCAGCACCCTTCCTTGGAAGCGCTTTCACAGGCGCAGCAAGACTGGGGCTTTGCGCTTCTCTAGCCACCAAACGTCACGGTCACTATCTCTCCGTCTCGTAGACACGAGCTGAGAAATTGCAAACGTCGAGGAATTGCTCAGAGATGAAAAGTGCCAGCACTGAAAGCTGTTGCTAGCCAGCACCCTTCCTTGGAAGCGCTTTCACAGGCGCAGCAACACTGGGGCTTTGCGCTTCTCTAGCCACCAAACGTGACAGTCTTTCTGTCTCGTAGACACGAGCTGAGAAATTGCAAACGTCGAGCAATTGCTCAGAGATGAAAAGTGCCAGCACTGAAAGCTCTTGCTAGCCAGCACCCTTCCTTGGAAGCGCTTTTGTAGCCCTAAGAACACTGGGGCTCTGGCCTTCTCTAGCCACCTACTCTTCTGCTCATCCTCTCGCGCACTCTAAAGAAAGCTCAGGTGAGAAATTGCAAAAGTCGAGCAATTGCTCAGAGATGAAAAGTGCCAGCACTGAAAGCTGTTGCTAGCCAGCACCCTTCCTTGGAAGCGCTTTTGTAGGCCTAAGAACACTGGGGCTTTGCGCTTCTCTAGCCACCTAACCTTCTGCTCATCCTCTCGCGCACTCTAAAGAGAGCTCAGGTGAGAAATTGCAAACGTCGAGCAATTGCTCAGAGATGAAAAGTGCCAGCACTGAAAGCTCTTGCTAGCCAGCACCCTTCCTTGGAAGCGCTTTTGTAGGCCTAAGAACACTGGGGCTCTGGGCTTCTCTAGCCACCTAATCTTCTGCTCATCCTCTCGCGCAGTCTAAAGAGAGCTCAGGTGTGAAATTGCAAATGTCCAGCAATTGCTCAGAGATGAAAAGTGCCAGCACTGAAAGCTGTTGACAGCCAGCACCCTTCCTTGGAAGCGCTTTCACAGGCACAGCAACACTGGGGCTTTGCGCTTCTCTACCCACCAAACATCACGGTCCTTCTCTTTCCATCTCGTAGACACGAGCTGAGAAATTGCAAACGTCGAGCAATTGCTCAGAGATGAAAAGTGCCAGCACTGAAAGCTGTTGCTAGCCAGCACCCTTCCTTGGAAACGCTCTTGCAGCCCTAAGAACACTGGGGCTCTGGGCTTCTCTAGCCACCTACTCTTCTGCTCATCCTCTCGTGCAGTCTAAAGAGAGCTCAGGTGAGAAAATGCAAACGTCCAGCAATTGCTCAGAGATGAAAAGTGCCAGCACTGAAAGCTGTTGCTAGCCATCACCCTTCCTTGGAAGCGCTTTTGTAGGCCTAAGAACAGTGGGGCTCTGGGCTTCTCTAGCCACCAAACATCACAGTCATTCTCTTTCCGTCTCGTAGACACGAGCCGAGAAATTGCAAACGTCGAGCAATTGCTCAGAGATGGAAAGTGCCAGCACTGAAAGCTCTTGCTAGCCAGCCCCCTTCCTTGGAAGCGCTTTTGTAGCCCTAAGAACAGT
The DNA here is from genome assembly GCA_037962945.1 of Sarcoramphus papa. Taxonomy (NCBI): domain Eukaryota; kingdom Metazoa; phylum Chordata; class Aves; order Accipitriformes; family Cathartidae; genus Sarcoramphus; species Sarcoramphus papa. The sequence continues at coordinate 94,730,732 of CM075586.1, read as the reverse complement.
GGGGCTCTGGGCTTCTCTAGCCACCTACTCTTCTGCTCATCCTCTCGCGCACTCTAAAGAGAGCTCAGGTGAGAGATTGCAAACGTCGAGCAATTGCTCAGAGATTAAAAGTGCCAGCACTGAAAGCTGTTACTAGCCAGCACCCTTCCTTGGAAGCGCTTTCACAGGCGCAGCAACACTGGGGCTTTGCGCTTCTCTAGGCACCAAATATCACGGTCACTATCTATCCGTCTCGTACATAAGAGCTGAGAAATTGCAAACGTCGAGCAATTGCTCAGAGATGAAAAGTGCCAGCACTGAAAGCTCTTGCTAGCCAGCACCCTTCCTTGGAAGCGCTTTCACAGGCGCAGCAACACTGGGGCTTTGCGCTTCTCTAGGCACCAAACGTCACGGTCACTATCTCTCCGTCTCGTAGACACGAGCTGAGAAATTGCAAACGTCGAGGAATTGCTGAGAGATGAAAAGTGCCAGCACTGAAAGCTGTTGCTAGCCAGCACCCTTCCTTGGAAACGCTCTTGCAGCCCTAAGAACACTGGGGCTCTGGGCTTCTCTAGCCACCTAATCTTCTGCTCATCCTCTCGCGCAGTCTAAAGAGAGCTCAGGTGAGAAATTGCAAACGTCGAGCAATTGCTCAGAGATGAAAAGTGCCAGCACTGAAAGCTGTTGCTAGCCAGCACCCTTCCTTGGAAGCGCTTTTGTAGCCCTAAGAACACTGGGGCTCTGGGCTTCTCTAGCCACCTAACCTTCTGCTCATCCTCTCGCGCAGTCTAAAGAGAGCTCAGGGGAGAAATTGCAAACGTCGAGCAATTGCTCAGAGATGAAAAGTGCCAGCACTGAAAGCTCTTGCTAGCCAGCACCCTTCCTTGGAAGCGCTTTCACAGGCACAGCAACACTGGGGCTTTGCGCTTCTCTACCCACCAAACGTCACGGTCACTATCTCTCCGTCTCGTAGACACGAGCTGAGAAATTGCAAACGTCGAGCAATTGCTCAGAGATGAAAAGTGCCAGCACTGAAAGCTCTTGCTAGCCAGCACCCTTCCTTGGAAGCGCTTTCACAGGCGCAGCAACACTGGGGCTTTGCGCTACTCTACCCACCAAACATCACAGTCCTTCTCTTTCAGTATCGTAGACAAGAGCTGAGAAATTGCAAACGTCGAGCAATTGCTCAGAGATGAAAAGTGCCAGCACTGAAAGCTGTTGCTAGCCAGCACCCTTCCTTGGAAGCGCTTTCACAGGCGCAGCAACACTGGGACTTTGCGCTTCTCTACCCACCAAACGTGACAGTCTTTCTGTCTCGTAGACACGAGCTGAGAAATTGCAAACGTCGAGCAATTGCTCAGAGATGAAAAGTGCCAGCACTGAAAGCTGTTGCTAGCCAGCACCCTTCCTTGGAAGCGCTTTTGTAGGCCTAAGAACAGTGGGGCTCTGGGCTTCTCTAGCCACCTAATCTTCTGCTCATGCTCTCGCGCAGTCGAAAGAGAGCTCAGGTGAGAAATTGCAAACGTCGAGCAATTGCTCAGAGATGAAAAGTGCCAGCACTGAAAGCTCTTGCTAGCCAGCACCCTTCCTTGGAAGCGCTTTTGTAGCCCTAAGAACAGTGGGGCTCTGGGCTTCTCTAGCCACCTAACCTTCTGCTCATCCTCTCGCGCAGTCTAAAGAGAGCTCAGGTGAGAAATTGCAAACGTCGAGCAATTGCTCAGAGATGAAAAGTGCCAGCACTGAAAGCTCTTGCTAGCCAGCACCCTTCCTTGGAAGCGCTTTCACAGGCGCAGCAACACTGGGGCTTTGCGCATCTCTAGCCACCAAACGTCACGCTCACTATCTCTCAGTCTCGTAGACACGAGCTGAGAAATTGCAAACGTCGAGCAATTGCTCAGAGATGAAAAGTGCCAGCACTGAAAGCTGTTGCTAGCCAGCACCCTTCCTTGGAAGCGCTTTCACAGGCGCAGTAACACGGGCTTTGCGCTTCTCTAGCCACCAAACGTGACAGTCTTTCTGTCTCGTAGACACGAGCTGAGAAATTGCAAACGTCGAGCAATTGCTCAGAGATGAAAAGTGCCAGCACTGAAAGCTCTTGCTAGCCAGCACCCTTCCTTGGAAGCGCTTTTGTAGGCCTAAGAACACTGGGGCTCTGGGCTTCTCTAGCCACCTAATCTTCTGCTCATCCTCTCGCGCAGTCTAAAGAGAGCTCAGGTGAGAAATTGCAAACGTCGAGCAATTGCTCAGAGATGAAAAGTGCCAGCACTGAAAGCTGTTGCTAGCCAGCACCCTTCCTTGGAAGCGCTTTCACAGGCGCAGCAACACTGGGGCTTTGCGCTTCTCTAGCCACCAAACGTGACAGTCTTTCTGTCTCGTAGACACGAGCTGAGAAATTGCAAACGTCGAGCAATTGCTCAGAGATGAAAAGTGCCAGCACTGAAAGCTGTTGCTAGCCAGCACCCTTCCTTGGAAGCGCTTTTGTAACCCTAAGAACAGTGGGGCTCTGGGCTTCTCTAGCCACCTCATCTTCTGCTCATCCTCTCGCGCAGTCTAAAGAGAGCTCAGGTGAGAAATTGCAAACGTTGAGCAATTGCTCAGAGATGAAAAGTGCCAGCACTGAAAGCTCTTGCTAGCCAGCACCCTTCCTTGGAAGCGCTTTCACAGGCGCAGCAACACTGGGGCTTTGCGCTTCTCTACCCACCAAAAGTCACGGTCACTATCTCTCCGTCTCGTAGACACGAGCTGAGAAATTGCAAACGTCGAGCAATTGCTCAGAGATGAAAAGTGCCAGCACTGAAAGCTGTTGCTAGCCAGCACCCTTCCTTGGAAGCGCTTTCACAGGCGCAGCAACACTGGGGCTTTGCGCTACTCTACCCACCAAACATCACGGTCCTTCTCTTTCAGTATCATAGACAAGAGCTGAGAAATTGCAAACGTCGAGCAATTGCTCAGAGATGAAAAGTGCCAGCACTGAAAGCTCTTGCTAGCCATCACCCTTCCTTGGAAGCGCTTTCACAGGCGCAGCAACACTGGGGCTTTGCGCTTCTCTACCCACCAAACGTGACAGTCTTTCTGTCTCGTAGACACGAGCTGAGAAATTGCAAACGTCGAGCAATTGCTCAGAGATGAAAAGTGCCAGCACTGAAAGCTGTTGCTAGCCAGCACCCTTCCTTGGAAGCGCTTTTGTAGGCCTAAGAACACTGGGGCTCTGGGCTTCTCTAGCCACCTCATCTTCTGCTCATCCTCTCGCGCAGTCTAAAGAGAGCTCAGGTGAGAAATTGCAAACGTCGAGCAATTGCTCAGAGATGAAAAGTGCCAGCACTGAAAGCTGTTGCTAGCCAGCACCCTTCCTTGGAAGCGCTTTTGTAGGCCTAAGAACACTGGGGCTTTGCGCTTCTCTAGCCACCTAACCTTCTGCTCATCCTCTCGCGCACTCTAAAGAGAGCTCAGGTGAGAGATTGCAAATGTCCACCAATTGCTCAGAGATGAAAAGTGCCAGCACTGAAAGCTGTTGCCAGCCAGCACCCTTCCTTGGAAGCGCTTTCACAGGCACAGCAACACTGGGGCTTTGCGCTTCTCTAGCCACCAAACGTCACGGTCCTTCTCTTTCCATCTCGTAGACACGAGCTGAGAAATTGCAAACGTCGAGGAATTGCTCAGAGATGAAAAGTGCCAGCACTGAAAGCTGTTGCTAGCCAGCACCCTTCCTTGCAAACGCTCTTGCACCCCTAAGAACAGTGGGGCTCTGGGCTTCTCTAGCCACCAAACATCACAGTCATTCTCTTTCCGTCTCGTAGACACGAGCTGAGAAATTGCAAACGTCGAGCAATTGCTCAGAGATGAAAAGTGCCAGCACTGAAAGCTCTTCCTAGCCAGCACCCTTCCTTGGAAACGCTCTTGCAGCCCTAAGAACAGTGGGGCTCTGGGCTTCTCTAGCCACCTAATATTCTGCTCATCCTCTCGCGCAGTCTAAAGAGAGCTCAGGCGAGAAATTGCAAACGTCGAGCAATTGCTCAGAGATGAAAAGTGCCAGCACTGAAAGCTGTTGCTAGCCAGCACCCTTCCTTGGAAGCGCTTTTGTAAGCCTAAGAACACTGGGGCTTTGCGCTTCTCTAGCCACCTAACCTTCTGCTCATCCTCTCGCGCATTCTAAAGAGAGCTCAGGGGAGAAATTGCAAACGTCGAGCAATTGTTCAGAGATGAAAAGTGCCAGCACTGAAAGCTGTTGCTAGCCAGCACCCTTCCTTGGAAGCGCTTTCACAGGCGCAGCAAGACTGGGGCTTTGCGCTTCTCTAGCCACCAAACATCACGGTCACTATCTCTCTGTCTCGTAGACACGAGCTGAGAAATTGCAAACGTCGAGCAATTGCTCAGAGATGAAAAGTGCCAGCACTGAAAGCTGTTGCTAGCCAGCACCCTTCCTTGGAAGCGCTTTCACAGGCGCAGCAACACTGGGGCTTTGCGCTTCTCTAGCCACCAAACGTGACAGTCTTTCTGTCTCGTAGACACGAGCTGAGAAATTGCAAACGTCGAGCAATTGCTCAGAGATGAAAAGTGCCAGCACTGAAAGCTGTTGCTAGCCAGCACCCTTCCATGGAAGCGCTTTTGTAGCCCTAAGAACAGTGGGGCTCTGGGCTTCTCTAGCCACCTAATCTTCTGCTCATCCTCTCGCGCACTCTAAAGAGAGCTCAGGTGTGAAATGGCAAACGTCGAGCAATTGCTCAGAGATGAAAAGTGCCAGCACTGAAAGCTCTTGCTAGCCAGCACCCTTCCTTGGAAGCGCTTTCACAGGCGCAGCAAGACTGGGGCTTTGCGCTTCTCTAGCCACCAAACGTCACGGTCACTATCTCTCCGTCTCGTAGACACGAGCTGAGAAATTGCAAACGTCGAGGAATTGCTCAGAGATGAAAAGTGCCAGCACTGAAAGCTGTTGCTAGCCAGCACCCTTCCTTGGAAGCGCTTTCACAGGCGCAGCAACACTGGGGCTCTGGGCTTCTCTAGCCACCAAACATCACGGTCCTTCTCTTTCAGTATCGTAGACAAGAGCTGAGAAATTGCAAACGTCGAGCAATTGCTCAGAGATGAAAAGTGCCAGCACTGAAAGCTGTTGCTAGCCAGCACCCTTCCTTGGAAGCGCTTTCACAGGCGCAGCAAGACTGGGGCTTTGCGCTTCTCTACCCACCAAACGTGACAGTCTTTCTGTCTCGTAGATAAGAGCTGAGAAATTGCAAACGTCGAGCAATTGCTCAGAGATGAAAAGTGCCAGCACTGAAAGCTGTTGCTAGCCAGCACCCTTCCTTGGAAGCGCTTTCACAGGCGCAGCAACACTGGGGCTTTGCGCTTCTCTAGGCACCAAACGTCACGGTCACTATCTCTCCGTCTCGTAGACACGAGCTGAGAAATTGCAAACGTCGAGCAATTGCTCAGAGATGAAAAGTGCCAGCACTGAAAGCTCTTGCTAGCCAGCACCCTTCCTTGGAAGCGCTTTTGTAGCCCTAAGAACACTGGGGCTCTGGGCTTCTCTAGCCACCTAATCTTCTGCTCATCCTCTCGCGCAGTCTAAAGAGAGCTCAGGTGAGAAATTGCAAACGTCGAGCAATTGCTCAGAGATGAAAAGTGCCAGCACTGAAAGCTCTTGCTAGCCAGCACCCTTCCTTGGAAGCGCTTTCACAGGCACAGCAACACTGGGGCTTTGCGCTTTTCTACCCACCAAACGTCACGGTCACTATCTCTCCGTCTCGTAGACACGAGCTGAGAAATTGCAAACGTCGAGCAATTCCTCAGAGATGAAAAGTGCCAGCACTGAAAGCTCTTGCTAGACAGCACCCTTCCTTGGAAGCGCTTTCACAGGCGCAGCAACACTGGGGCTTTGCGCTACTCTACCCACCAAACATCACAGTCCTTCTCTTTCAGTATCGTAGACAAGAGCTGAGAAATTGCAAACGTCGAGCAATTGCTCAGAGATGAAAAGTGCCAGCACTGAAAGCTGTTGCTAGCCAGCACCCTTCCTTGGAAGCGCTTTCACAGGCGCAGCAACACTGGGACTTTGCGCTTCTCTACCCACCAAACGTGACAGTCTTTCTGTCTCGTAGACACGAGCTGAGAAATTGCAAACGTCGAGCAATTGCTCAGAGATGAAAAGTGCCAGCACTGAAAGCTGTTGCTAGCCAGCACCCTTCCTTGGAAGCGCTTTTGTAGGCCTAAGAACACTGGGGCTCTGGGCTTCTCTAGCCACCTAATCTTCTGCTCATGCTCTCGCGCAGTCGAAAGAGAGCTCAGGTGAGAAATTGCAAACGTCGAGCAATTGCTCAGAGATGAAAAGTGCCAGCACTGAAAGCTCTTGCTAGCCAGCACCCTTCCTTGGAAGCGCTTTTGTAGCCCTAAGAACACTGGGGCTCTGGGCTTCTCTAGCCACCAAACATCACAGTCATTCTCTTCCCGTCTCGTAGACACGAGCTGAGAAATTGCAAACGTCGAGCAATTGCTCAGAGATGAAAAGTGCCAGCACTGAAAGCTCTTGCTAGCCAGCACCCTTCCTTGGAAGCGCTTTTGTAGCCCTAAGAACAGTGGGGCTCTGGGCTTCTCTAGCCACCTAACCTTCTGCTCATCCTCTCGCGCAGTCTAAAGAGAGCTCAGGGGAGAAATTGCAAACGTCGAGCAATTGCTCAGAGATGAAAAGTGCCAGCACTGAAAGCTGTTGCTAGCCAGCACCCTTCCTTGGAAGCGCTTTCACAGGCGCAGCAACACTGGGGCTTTGCGCTTCTCTAGCCACCAAACGTCACGCTCACTATCTCTCCGTCTCGTAGACACGAGCTGAGAAATTGCAAACGTCGAGCAATTGCTCAGAGATGAAAAGTGCCAGCACTGAAAGCTGTTGCTAGCCAGCACCCTTCCTTGGAAGCGCTTTCACAGGCGCAGCAACACTGGGGCTTTGCGCTACTCTACCCACCAAACATCACGGTCCTTCTCTTTCAGTATCGTAGACAAGAGCTGAGAAATTGCAAACGTCGAGCAATTGCTCAGAGATGAAAAGTGCCAGCACTGAAAGCTGTTGCTAGCCAGCACCCTTCCTTGGAAGCGCTTTCACAGGCGCAGCAACACTGGGGCTTTGCGCTTCTCTACCCACCAAACGTGACAGTCTTTCTGTCTCGTAGAAACGAGCTGAGAAATTGCAAACGTCGAGCAATTGCTCAGAGATGAAAAGTGGCAGCACTGAAAGCTCTTGCTAGCCAGCACCCTTCCTTGGAAGCGCTTTCACAGGCGCAGCAAGACTGGGGCTTTGCGCTTCTCTAGCCACCAAACGTCACGGTCACTATCTCTCCGTCTCGTAGACACGAGCTGAGAAATTGCAAACGTCGAGCAATTGCTCAGAGATGAAAAGTGCCAGCACTGAAAGCTCTTGCTAGCCAGCACCCTTCCTTGGAAGCGCTTTCACAGGCGCAGCAACACTGGGGCTCTGGGCTTCTCTACCCACCAAACATCACGGTCCTTCTCTTTCAGTATCGTAGACAAGAGCTGAGAAATTGCAAACGTCGAGCAATTGCTCAGAGATGAAAAGTGCCAGCACTGAAAGCTCTTGCTAGCCAGCACCCTTCCTTGGAAGCGCTTTCACAGGCGCAGCAACACTGGGGCTTTGCGCTTCTCTACCCACCAAACGTGACAGTCTTTCTGTCTCGTAGATAAGAGCTGAGAAATTGCAAACGTCGAGCAATTGCTCAGAGATGAAAAGTGCCAGCACTGAAAGCTGTTGCTAGCCAGCACCCTTCCTTGGAAGCGCTTTCACAGGCGCAGCAACACTGGGGCTTTGCGCTTCTCTAGGCACCAAACGTCACGGTCACTATCTCTCCGTCTCGTAGACACGAGCTGAGAAATTGCAAACGTCGAGCAATTGCTGAGAGATGAAAAGTGCCAGCACTGAAAGCTGTTGCTAGCCAGCACCCTTCCTTGGAAACGCTCTTGCAGCCCTAAGAACACTTGGGCTCTGGGCTTCTCTAGCCACCTAATATTCTGCTCATCCTCTCGCGCAGTCTAAAGAGAGCTCAGGTGAGAAATTGCAAACGTCGAGCAATTGCTCAGAGATGAAAAGTGCCAGCACTGAAAGCTCTTGCTAGCCAGCACCCTTCCTTGGAAGCGCTTTTGTAGCCCTAAGAACACTGGGGCTCTGGGCTTCTCTAGCCACCTAATCTTCTGCTCATCCTCTCGCGCAGTCTAAAGAGAGCTCAGGGGAGAAATTGCAAACGTCGAGCAATTGCTCAGAGATGAAAAGTGCCAGCACTGAAAGCTCTTGCTAGCCAGCACCCTTCCTTGGAAGCGCTTTCACAGGCACAGCAACACTGGGGCTTTGCGCTTCTCTAGCCACCAAACGTCACGGTCACTATCTCTCCGTCTCGTAGACACGAGCTGAGAAATTGCAAACGTCGAGCAATTGCTCAGAGATGAAAAGTGCCAGCACTGAAAGCTCTTGCTAGACAGCACCCTTCCTTGGAAGCGCTTTCACAGGCGCAGCAACACTGGGGCTTTGCGCTACTCTACCCACCAAACATCACAGTCCTTCTCTTTCAGTATCGTAGACAAGAGCTGAGAAATTGCAAACGTCGAGCAATTGCTCAGAGATGAAAAGTGCCAGCACTGAAAGCTCTTGCTAGCCAGCACCCTTCCTTGGAAGCGCTTTCACAGGCGCAGCAACACTGGGACTTTGCGCTTCTCTAGCCACCAAACGTGACAGTCTTTCTGTCTCGTAGACACGAGCTGAGAAATTGCAAACGTCGAGCAATTGCTCAGAGATGAAAAGTGCCAGCACTGAAAGCTGTTGCTAGCCAGCACCCTTCCTTGGAAGCGCTTTTGTAGGCCTAAGAACACTGGGGCTCTGGGCTTCTCTAGCCACCTAATCTTCTGCTCATGCTCTCGCGCAGTCGAAAGAGAGCTCAGGTGAGAAATTGCAAACGTCGAGCAATTGCTCAGAGATGAAAAGTGCCAGCACTGAAAGCTCTTGCTAGCCAGCACCCTTCCTTGGAAGCGCTTTTGTAGCCCTAAGAACACTGGGGCTCTGGGCTTCTCTAGCCACCAAACATCACAGTCATTCTCTTCCCGTCTCGTAGACACGAGCTGAGAAATTGCAAACGTCGAGCAATTGCTCAGAGATGAAAAGTGCCAGCACTGAAAGCTCTTGCTAGCCAGCACCCTTCCTTGGAAGCGCTTTTGTAGCCCTAAGAACACTGGGGCTCTGGGCTTCTCTAGCCACCTAATCTTCTGCTCATCCTCTCGCGCAGTCTAAAGAGAGCTCAGGGGAGAAATTGCAAACGTCGAGCAATTGCTCAGAGATGAAAAGTGCCAGCACTGAAAGCTGTTGCTAGCCAGCACCCTTCCTTGGAAGCGCTTTCACAGGCGCAGCAAGACTGGGGCTTTGCGCTTCTCTAGCCACCAAACGTCACGGTCACTATCTCTCCGTCTCGTAGACACGAGCTGAGAAATTGCAAACGTCGAGCAATTGCTCAGAGATGAAAAGTGCCAGCACTGAAAGCTCTTGCTAGCCAGCACCCTTCCTTGGAAGCGCTTTCACAGGCGCAGCAACACTGGGGCTCTGGGCTTCTCTACCCACCAAACATCACGGTCCTTCTCTTTCAGTATCGTAGACAAGAGCTGAGAAATTGCAAACGTCGAGCAATTGCTCAGAGATGAAAAGTGCCAGCACTGAAAGCTCTTGCTAGCCAGCACCCTTCCTTGGAAGCGCTTTCACAGGCGCAGCAACACTGGGGCTTTGCGCTTCTCTACCCACCAAACGTGACAGTCTTTCTGTCTCGTAGATAAGAGCTGAGAAATTGCAAACGTCGAGCAATTGCTCAGAGATGAAAAGTGCCAGCACTGAAAGCTGTTGCTAGCCAGCACCCTTCCTTGGAAGCGCTTTCACAGGCGCAGCAACACTGGGGCTTTGCGCTTCTCTAGGCACCAAACGTCACGGTCACTATCTCTCCGTCTCGTAGACACGAGCTGAGAAATTGCAAACGTCGAGCAATTGCTGAGAGATGAAAAGTGCCAGCACTGAAAGCTGTTGCTAGCCAGCACCCTTCCTTGGAAACGCTCTTGCAGCCCTAAGAACACTTGGGCTCTGGGCTTCTCTAGCCACCTAATATTCTGCTCATCCTCTCGCGCAGTCTAAAGAGAGCTCAGGTGAGAAATTGCAAACGTCGAGCAATTGCTCAGAGATGAAAAGTGCCAGCACTGAAAGCTCTTGCTAGCCAGCACCCTTCCTTGGAAGCGCTTTTGTAGCCCTAAGAACACTGGGGCTCTGGGCTTCTCTAGCCACCTAATCTTCTGCTCATCCTCTCGCGCAGTCTAAAGAGAGCTCAGGTGAGAAATTGCAAACGTCGAGCAATTGCTCAGAGATGAAAAGTGCCAGCACTGAAAGCTCTTGCTAGCCAGCACCCTTCCTTGGAAGCGCTTTCACAGGCACAGCAACACTGGGGCTTTGCGCTTCTCTAGCCACCAAACGTCACGGTCACTATCTCTCCGTCTCGTAGACACGAGCTGAGAAATTGCAAACGTCGAGCAATTGCTCAGAGATGAAAAGTGCCAGCACTGAAAGCTCTTGCTAGACAGCACCCTTCCTTGGAAGCGCTTTCACAGGCGCAGCAACACTGGGGCTTTGCGCTACTCTACCCACCAAACATCACAGTCCTTCTCTTTCAGTATCGTAGACAAGAGCTGAGAAATTGCAAACGTCGAGCAATTGCTCAGAGATGAAAAGTGCCAGCACTGAAAGCTCTTGCTAGCCAGCACCCTTCCTTGGAAGCGCTTTCACAGGCGCAGCAACACTGGGACTTTGCGCTTCTCTACCCACCAAACGTGACAGTCTTTCTGTCTCGTAGACACGAGCTGAGAAATTGCAAACGTCGAGCAATTGCTCAGAGATGAAAAGTGCCAGCACTGAAAGCTGTTGCTAGCCAGCACCCTTCCATGGAAGCGCTTTTGTAGCCCTAAGAACAGTGGGGCTCTGGGCTTCTCTAGCCACCTAATCTTCTGCTCATGCTCTCGCGCAGTCGAAAGAGAGCTCAGGTGAGAAATTGCAAACGTCGAGCAATTGCTCAGAGATGAAAAGTGCCAGCACTGAAAGCTCTTGCTAGCCAGCACCCTTCCTTGGAAGCGCTTTTGTAGCCCTAAGAACACTGGGGCTCTGGGCTTCTCTAGCCACCAAACATCACAGTCATTCTCTTCCCGTCTCGTAGACACGAGCTGAGAAATTGCAAACGTCGAGCAATTGCTCAGAGATGAAAAGTGCCAGCACTGAAAGCTCTTGCTAGCCAGCACCCTTCCTTGGAAGCGCTTTTGTAGCCCTAAGAACACTGGGGCTCTGGGCTTCTCTAGCCACCTAATCTTCTGCTCATCCTCTCGCGCAGTCTAAAGAGAGCTCAGGGGAGAAATTGCAAACGTCGAGCAATTGCTCAGAGATGAAAAGTGCCAGCACTGAAAGCTCTTGCTAGCCAGCACCCTTCCTTGGAAGCGCTTTCACAGGCGCAGCAACACTGGGGCTTTGCGCTTCTCTAGCCACCAAACGTCACGCTCACTATCTCTCCGTCTCGTAGACACGAGCTGAGAAATTGCAAACGTCGAGCAATTGCTCAGAGATGAAAAGTGCCAGCACTGAAAGCTGTTGCTAGCCAGCACCCTTCCTTGGAAGCGCTTTCACAGGCGCAGCAACACGGGCTTTGCGCTTCTCTAGGCACCAAACGTGACAGTCTTTCTGTCTCGTAGACACGAGCTGAGAAATTGCAAACGTCGAGCAATTGCTCAGAGATGAAAAGTGCCAGCACTGAAAGCTCTTGCTAGCCAGCACCCTTCCTTGGAAGCGCTTTTGTAGCCCTAAGAACACTGGGGCTCTGGGCTTCTCTAGCCACCTCATCTTCTGCTCATCCTCTCGCGCAGTCTAAAGAGAGCTCAGGTGAGAAATTGCAAACGTCGAGCAATTGCTCAGAGATGAAAAGTGCCAGCACTGAAAGCTGTTGCTAGCCAGCACCCTTCCTTGGAAGCGCTTTCACAGGCGCAGCAACACTGGGGCTTTGCGCTCCTCTAGCCACCAAACGTGACAGTCTTTCTGTCTCGTAGACACGAGCTGAGAAATTGCAAACGTCGAGCAATTGCTCAGAGATGAAAAGTGCCAGCACTGAAAGCTCTTGCTAGCCAGCACCCTTCCTTGGAAGCGCTTTTGTAACCCTAAGAACAGTGGGGCTCTGGGCTTCTCTAGCCACCTCATCTTCTGCTCATCCTCTCGCGCACTCTAAAGAGAGCTCAGGTGTGAAATTGCAAACGTCGAGCAATTGCTCAGAGATGAAAAGTGCCAGCACTGAAAGCTCTTGCTAGCCAGCACCCTTCCTTGGAAGCGCTTTCACAGGCGCAGCAACACTGGGGCTTTGCGCTTCTCTACCCACCAAAAGTCACGGTCACTATCTCTCCGTCTCGTAGACACGAGCTGAGAAATTGCAAACGTCGAGCAATTGCTCAGAGATGAAAAGTGCCAGCACTGAAAGCTGTTGCTAGCCAGCACCCTTCCTTGGAAGCGCTTTCACAGGCGCAGCAACACTGGGGCTTTGCGCTACTCTACCCACCAAACATCACGGTCCTTCTCTTTCAGTATCATAGACAAGAGCTGAGAAATTGCAAACGTCGAGCAATTGCTCAGAGATGAAAAGTGCCAGCACTGAAAGCTCTTGCTAGCCAGCACCCTTCCTTGGAAGCGCTTTCACAGGCGCAGCAACACTGGGGCTTTGCGCTTCTCTAGCCACCAAACGTGACAGTCTTTCTGTCTCGTAGACACGAGCTGAGAAATTGCAAACGTCGAGCAATTGCTCAGAGATGAAAAGTGCCAGCAGTGAAAGCTCTTGCTAGCCATCACCCTTCCTTGGAAGCGCTTTTGTAGGCCTAAGAACACTGGGGCTCTGGGCTTCTCTAGCCACCTACTCTTCTGCTCATCCTCTCGCGCAGTCTAAAGAGAGCTCAGGTGAGAAATTGCAAAAGTCGAGCAATTGCTCAGAGATGAAAAGTGCCAGCACTGAAAGCTGTTGCTAGCCAGCACCCTTCCTTGGAAGCGCTTTTGTAGGCCTAAGAACACTGGGGCTTTGCGCTTCTCTAGCCACCTAATCTTCTGCTCATCCTCTCGCGCACTCTAAAGAGAGCTCAGGTGAGAGATTGCAAACGTCGAGCAATTGCTCAGAGATGAAAAGTGCCAGCACTGAAAGCTGTTGCCAGCCAGCACCCTTCCTTGGAAGCGCTTTCACAGGCACAGCAACACTGGGGCTTTGCGCTTCTCTAGCCACCAAACATCACGGTCCTTCTCTTTCCATCTCGTAGACACGAGCTGAGAAATTGCAAACGTCGAGCAATTGCTCAGAGATGAAAAGTGCCAGCACTGAAAGCTCTTCCTAGCCAGCACCCTTCCTTGCAAACGCTCTTGCACCCCTAAGAACAGTGGGGCTCTGGGCTTCTCTAGCCACCAAACATCACAGTCATTCTCTTTCCGTCTCGTAGACACGAGCTGAGAAATTGCAAACGTCGAGCAATTGCTCAGAGATGAAAAGTGCCAGCACTGAAAGCTCTTGCTAGCCAGCACCCTTCCTTGGAAACGCTCTTGCAGCCCTAAGAACAGTGGGGCTCTGGGCTTCTCTAGCCACCTAATATTCTGCTCATCCTCTCGCGCAGTCTAAAGAGAGCTCAGGCGAGAAATTGCAAACGTCGAGCAATTGCTCAGAGATGAAAAGTGCCAGCACTGAAAGCTGTTGCTAGCCAGCACCCTTCCTTGGAAGCGCTTTTGTAAGCCTAAGAACACTGGGGCTTTGCGCTTCTCTAGCCACCTAACCTTCTGCTCATCCTCTCGCGCATTCTAAAGAGAGCTCAGGGGAGAAATTGCAAACGTCGAGCAATTGTTCAGAGATGAAAAGTGCCAGCACTGAAAGCTGTTGCTAGCCAGCACCCTTCCTTGGAAGCGCTTTCACAGGCGCAGCAAGACTGGGGCTTTGCGCTTCTCTAGCCACCAAACGTCACGGTCACTATCTCTCTGTCTCGTAGACACGAGCTGAGAAATTGCAAACGTCGAGCAATTGCTCAGAGATGAAAAGTGCCAGCACTGAAAGCTGTTGCTAGCCAGCACCCTTCCTTGGAAGCGCTTTCACAGGCGCAGCAACACTGGGGCTTTGCGCTTCTCTAGCCACCAAACGTGACAGTCTTTCTGTCTCGTAGACACGAGCTGAGAAATTGCAAACGTCGAGCAATTGCTCAGAGATGAAAAGTGCCAGCACTGAAAGCTGTTGCTAGCCAGCACCCTTCCTTGGAAGCGCTTTTGTAGCCCTAAGAACAGTGGGGCTCTGGGCTTCTCTAGCCACCTAATCTTCTGCTCATCCTCTCGCGCACTCTAAAGAGAGCTCAGGTGTGAAATGGCAAACGTCGAGCAATTGCTCAGAGATGAAAAGTGCCAGCACTGAAAGCTCTTGCTAGCCAGCACCCTTCCTTGGAAGCGCTTTCACAGGCGCAGCAAGACTGGGGCTTTGCGCTTCTCTAGCCACCAAACGTCACGGTCACTATCTCTCTGTCTCGTAGACACGAGCTGAGAAATTGCAAACGTCGAGGAATTGCTCAGAGATGAAAAGTGGCAGCACTGAAAGCTGTTGCTAGCCAGCACCCTTCCTTGGAAGCGCTTTCACAGGCGCAGCAACACTGGGGCTCTGGGATTCTCTACCCACCAAACATCACGGTCCTTCTCTTTCAGTATCGTAGACAAGAGCTGAGAAATTGCAAACGTCGAGCAATTGCTCAGAGATGAAAAGTGCCAGCACTGAAAGCTCTTGCTAGCCAGCACCCTTCCTTGGAAGCGCTTTCACAGGCGCAGCAACACTGGGGCTTTGCGCTTCTCTACCCACCAAACGTGACAGTCTTTCTGTCTCGTAGATAAGAGCTGAGAAATTGCAAACGTCGAGCAATTGCTCAGAGATGAAAAGTGCCAGCACTGAAAGCTCTTGCTAGCCAGCACCCTTCCTTGGAAGCGCTTTTGTAGCCCTAAGAACAGTGGGGCTCTGGCCTTCTCTAGCCACCTACTCTTCTGCTCATCCTCTCGCGCAGTCTAAAGAGAGCTCAGGTGAGAAATTGCAAACGTCGAGCAATTGCTCAGAGATGAAAAGTGCCAGCACTGAAAGCTCTTGCTAGCCAGCACCCTTCCTTGGAAGCGCTTTTGTAGGCCTAAGAACACTGGGGCTTTGCGCTTCTCTAGCCACCTAATCTTCTGCTCATCCTCTCGCGCACTCTAAAGAGAGCTCAGGTGAGAGATTGCAAACGTCGAGCAATTGCTCAGAGATGAAAAGTGCCAGCACTGAAAGCTGTTGCCAGCCAGCACCCTTCCTTGGAAGCGCTTTCACAGGTGCAGCAACACTGGGGCTTTGCGCTTCTCTAGCCACCAAACATCACGGTCCTTCTCTTTCCATCTCGTAGACACGAGCTGAGAAATTGCAAACGTCGAGCAATTGCTCAGAGATGAAAAGTGCCAGCACTGAAAGCTCTTGCTAGCCAGCACCCTTCCTTGGAAACGCTCTTGCACCCCTAAGAACAGTGGGGCTCTGGGCTTCTCTAGCCACCTAATCTTCTGCTCATCCTCTCGCGCACTCTAAAGAGAGCTCAGGTGAGAAATTGCAAACGTCGAGCAATTGCTCAGAGATGAAAAGTGCCAGCACTGAAAGCTCTTGCTAGCCAGCACCCTTCCTTGGAAGCGCTTTTGTAAGCCTAAGAACACTGGGGCTTTGCGCTTCTCTAGCCACCTACTCTTCTGCTCATCCTCTCGCGCAGTCTAAAGAGAGCTCAGGGGAGAAATTGCAAACGTCGAGCAATTGCTCAGAGATGAAAAGTGCCAGCACTGAAAGCTGTTGCTAGCCAGCACCCTTCCTTGGAAGCGCTTTCACAGGCGCAGCAACACTGGGGCTTTGCGCTTCTCTACCCACCAAACGTCACGGTCACTATCTCTCCGTCTCGTAGATAAGAGCTGAGAAATTGCAAACGTCGAGCAATTGCTCAGAGATGAAAAGTGCCAGCACTGAAAGCTGTTGCTAGCCAGCACCCTTCCTTGGAAGCGCTTTTGTAGCCCTAAGAACAGTGGGGCTCTGGGCTTCTCTAGCCACCTAATCTTCTGCTCATCCTCTCGCGCAGTCTAAAGAGAGCTCAGGTGTGAAATTGCAAATGTCCAGCAATTGCTCAGAGATGAAAAGTGCCAGCACTGAAAGCTGTTGCTAGCCAGCACCCTTCCTTGGAAGCGCTTTCACAGGCACAGCAACACTGGGGCTTTGCGCTTCTCTAGCCACCAAACATCACGGTCCTTCTCTTTCCATCTCGTAGACACGAGCTGAGAAATTGCAAACGTCCAGCAATTGCTCAGAGATGAAAAGTGCCAGCACTGAAAGCTGTTGCTAGCCAGCACCCTTCCTTGGAAACGCTCTTGCAGCCCTAAGAACAGTGGGGCTCTGGGCTTCTCTAGCCACCTACTCTTCTGCTCATCCTCTCGTGCAGTCTAAAGAGAGCTCAGGTGAGAAAATGCAAACGTCCAGCAATTGCTCAGAGATGAAAAGTGCCAGCACTGAAAGCTCTTGCTAGCCAGCACCCTTCCTTGGAAGCGCTTTTGTAAGCCTAAGAACACTGGGGCTCTGGGCTTCTCTAGCCACCAAACATCACAGTCATTCTCTTTCCGTCTCGTACACACGAGCCGAGAAATTGCAAACGTCGAGCAATTGCTCAGAGATGGAAAGTGCCAGCACTGAAAGCTCTTGCTAGCCAGCACCCTTCCTTGGAAGCGCTTTTGTAGCCCTAAGAACAGTGGGGCTCTGGGCTTCTCTAGCCACCTAATATTCTGCTCATCCTCTCGCGCAGTCTAAAGAGAGCTCAGGTGAGAGATTGCAAACGTCGAGCAATTGCTCAGAGATGAAAAGTGCCAGCACTGAAAGCTGTGGCTAGCCAGCACCCTTCCTTGGAAGCGCTTTCACAGGCGCAGCAACACTGGGGCTTTGCGCTTCTCTAGCCACCAAATATCACGGTCACTATCTATCCATCTCGTACATAAGAGCTGAGAAATTGCAAACGTCGAGCAATTGCTCAGAGATGAAAAGTGCCAGCACTGAAAGCTGTGGCTAGCCAGCACCCTTCCTTGGAAGCGCTTTCACAGGCGCAGCAACACTGGGGCTTTGCGCTACTCTACCCACCAAACATCACGGTCCTTCTCTTTCAGTATCGTAGACAAGAGCTGAGAAATTGCAAACGTCGAGCAATTGCTCAGAGATGAAAAGTGCCAGCACTGAAAGCTCTTGCTAGCCAGCACCCTTCCTTGGAAGCGCGTTCACATGCGCAGCAAGACTGGGGCTTTGCGCTTCTCTAGCCACCAAACGTGACAGTCTTTCTGTCTCGTAGACACGAGCTGAGAAATTGCAAACGTCGAGCAATTGCTCAGAGATGAAAAGTGCCAGCACTGAAAGCTCTTGCTAGCCAGCAGCCTTCCTTGGAAGCGCTTTTGTAGCCCTAAGATCAGTGGGGCTCTGGGCTTCTCTAGCCACCTAACCTTCTGCTCATCCTCTCGCGCAGTCTAAAGAGAGCTCAGGGGAGAAATTGCAAACGTCGAGCAATTGCTCAGAGATGAAAAGTGCCAGCACTGAAAGCTGTTGCTAGCCAGCACCCTTCCTTGGAAGCGCTTTCACAGGCGCAGCAAGACTGGGGCTTTGCGCTTCTCTACCCACCAAACGTCACGCTCACTATCTCTCCGTCTCGTAGACACGAGCTGAGAAATTGCAAACGTCGAGCAATTGCTCAGAGATGAAAAGTGCCAGCACTGAAAGCTGTTGCTAGCCAGCACCCTTCCTTGGAAGCGCTTTCACAGGCGCAGCAACACTGGGGCTTTGCGCTTCTCTAGGCACCAAACGTCACGGTCACTATCTCTCCGTCTCGTAGACACGAGCTGAGAAATTGCAAACGTCGAGCAATTGCTGAGAGATGAAAAGTGCCAGCACTGAAAGCTGTTGCTAGCCAGCACCCTTCCTTGGAAACGCTCTTGCAGCCCTAAGAACAGTGGGGCTCTGGGCTTCTCTAGCCACCTAATATTCTGCTCATCCTCTCGCGCACTCTAAAGAGAGCTCAGGTGAGAAATTGCAAACGTCCAGCAATTGCTCAGAGATGAAAAGTGCCAGCACTGAAAGCTGTTGCTAGCCAGCACCCTTCCTTGGAAGCGCTTTTGTAGCCCTAAGAACACTGGGGCTCTGGGCTTCTCTAGCCACCTCATCTTCTGCTCATCCTCTCGCGCAGTCTAAAGAGAGCTCAGGGGAGAAATTGCAAACGTCGAGCAATTGCTCAGAGATGAAAAGTGCCAGCACTGAAAGCTCTTGCTAGCCAGCACCCTTCCTTGGAAGCGCTTTCACAGGCACAGCAACACTGGGGCTTTGCGCTTCTCTACCCACCAAACGTCACGGTCACTATCTCTCCGTCTCGTAGACACGAGCTGAGAAATTGCAAACGTCGAGCAATTGCTCAGAGATGAAAAGTGCCAGCACTGAAAGCTCTTGCTAGCCAGCACCCTTCCTTGGAAGCGCTTTCACAGGCGCAGCAACACTGGGGCTTTGCGCTACTCTACCCACCAAACATCACAGTCCTTCTCTTTCAGTATCGTAGACAAGAGCTGAGAAATTGCAAACGTCGAGCAATTGCTCAGAGATGAAAAGTGCCAGCACTGAAAGCTCTTGCTAGCCAGCACCCTTCCTTGGAAGCACTTTCACAGGCGCAGCAAGACTGGGGCTTTGCGCTTCTCTACCCACCAAACGTGACAGTCTTTCTGTCTCGTAGACACGAGCTGAGAAATTGCAAACGTCGAGCAATTGCTCAGAGATGAAAAGTGCCAGCACTGAAAGCTCTTGCTAGCCAGCACCCTTCCTTGGAAGCGCTTTTGTAGGCCTAAGAACACTGGGGCTCTGGGCTTCTCTAGCCACCTCATCTTCTGCTCATCCTCTCGCGCAGTCTAAAGAGAGCTCAGGTGTGAAATGGCAAACGTCGAGCAATTGCTCAGAGATGAAAAGTGCCAGCACTGAAAGCTCTTGCTAGCCAGCACCCTTCCTTGGAAGCGCTTTTGTAGCCCTAAGAACACTGGGGCTCTGGGCTTCTCTAGCCACCAAACATCACAGTCATTCTCTTTCCGTCTCGTAGACACGAGCTGAGAAATTGCAAACGTCGAGCAATTGCTCAGAGATGAAAAGTGCCAGCACTGAAAGCTCTTGCTAGCCAGCACCCTTCCTTGGAAGCGCTTTTGTAGCCCTAAGAACAGTGGGGCTCTGGGCTTCTCTAGCCACCTAACCTTCTGCTCATCCTCTCGCGCAGTCTAAAGAGAGCTCAGGCGAGAAATTGCAAACGTCGAGCAATTGCTCAGAGATGAAAAGTGCCAGCACTGAAAGCTCTTGCTAGCCAGCACCCTTCCTTGGAAGCGCTTTCACAGGCGCAGCAACACTGGGGCTTTGCGCTTCTCTACCCACCAAACGTCACGGTCACTATCTCTCCGTCTCGTAGACACGAGCTGAGAAATTGCAAACGTCGAGCAATTGCTCAGAGATGAAAAGTGCCAGCACTGAAAGCTGTTGCTAGCCAGCACCCTTCCTTGGAAGCGCTTTCACAGGCGCAGCAACACGGGCTTTGCGCTTCTCTAGGCACCAAACGTGACAGTCTTTCTGTCTCGTAGACACGAGCTGAGAAATTGCAAACGTCGAGCAATTGCTCAGAGATGAAAAGTGCCAGCACTGAAAGCTCTTGCTAGCCAGCACCCTTCCATGGAAGTGCTTTTGTAGCCCTAAGAACACTGGGGCTCTGGGCTTCTCTAGCCACCTAATCTTCTGCTCATCCTCTCGCGCACTCTAAAGAGAGCTCAGGTGTGAAATTGCAAACGTCGAGCAATTGCTCAGAGATGAAAAGTGCCAGCACTGAAAGCTGTTGCTAGCCAGCACCCTTCCTTGGAAGCGCTTTCACAGGCGCAGCAACACTGGGGCTTTGCGCTTCTCTAGCCACCAAACGTCACGGTCACTATCTCTCCGTCTCGTAGACACGAGCTGAGAAATTGCAAACGTCGAGGAATTGCTCAGAGATGAAAAGTGCCAGCACTGAAAGCTGTTGCTAGCCAGCACCCTTCCTTGGAAGCGCTTTCACAGGCGCAGCAACACTGGGGCTTTGTGCTACTCTAGCCACCAAACGTCACGGTCCTTCTCTTTCAGTATCGTAGACAAGAGCTGAGAAATTGCAAACGTCGAGCAATTGCTCAGAGATGAAAAGTGCCAGCACTGAAAGCTCTTGCTAGCCAGCACCCTTCCTTGGAAGCGCTTTCACAGGCGCAGCAACACTGGGGCTTTGCGCTTCTCTACCCACCAAACGTGACAGGCTTTCTGTCTCGTAGACACGAGCTGAGAAATTGCAAACGTCGAGCAATTGCTCAGAGATGAAAAGTGCCAGCACTGAAAGCTGTTGCTAGCCAGCACCCTTCCTTGGAAGCGCTCTTGTAGCCAAAAGAACACTGGGGCTCTGGGCTTCTCTAGCCACCTAATCTTCTGCTCATGCTCTCGCGCAGTCTAAAGAGAGCTCAGGTGAGAAATTGCAAACGTCGAGCAATTGCTCAGAGATGAAAAGTGCCAGCACTGAAAGCTGTTGCTAGCCAGCACCCTTCCTTGGAAGCGCTTTTGTAGGCCTAAGAACACTGGGGCTTTGCGCTTCTCTAGCCACCTAATCTTCTGCTCATCCTCTCGCGCACTCTAAAGAGAGCTCAGGTGAGAGATTGCAAACGTCGAGCAATTGCTCAGAGATGAAAAGTGCCAGCACTGAAAGCTGTTGCCAGCCAGCACCCTTCCTTGGAAGCGCTTTCACAGGCACAGCAACACTGGGGCTTTGCGCTACTCTAGCCACCAAACATCACGGTCCTTCTCTTTCCATCTCGTAGACACGAGCTGAGAAATTGCAAACGTCGAGCAATTGCTCAGAGATGAAAAGTGCCAGCACTGAAAGCTGTTGCTAGCCAGCACCCTTCCTTGGAATTGCTTTTGTAGCCCTAAGAACACTGGGGCTCTGGCCTTCTCTAGCCACCTAATCTTCTGCTCATCCTCTCGCGCAGTCTAAAGAGAGCTCAGGTGAGAAATTGCAAACGTCGAGCAATTGCTCAGAGATGAAAAGTGCCAGCACTGAAAGCTGTTGCTAGCCAGCACCCTTCCTTGGAAGCGCTTTTGTAGCCCTAAGAACACTGGGGCTTTGCACTTCTCTAGCCACCTAATCTTCTGCTCATCCTCTCGCGCAGTCTAAAGAGAGCTCAGGGGAGAAATTGCAAACGTCGAGCAATTGCTCAGAGATGAAAAGTGCCAGCACTGAAAGCTGTTGCTAGCCAGCACCCTTCCTTGGAAGCGCTTTCACAGGCGCAGCAACACTGGGG
Organism: Sarcoramphus papa; assembly: GCA_037962945.1. NCBI lineage: Eukaryota > Metazoa > Chordata > Aves > Accipitriformes > Cathartidae > Sarcoramphus > Sarcoramphus papa. The sequence continues at coordinate 94,709,302 of CM075586.1, read as the reverse complement.
CTTTGCGCTTCTCTAGCCACCAAACGTCACGGTCACTATCTCTCCGTCTCGTAGACACGAGCTGAGAAATTGCAAACGTCGAGCAATTGCTCAGAGATGAAAAGTGCCAGCACTGAAAGCTGTTGCTAGCCAGCACCCTTCCTTGGAAACGCTCTTGCACCCCTAAGAACAGTGGGGCTCTGGGCTTCTCTAGCCACCTAATCTTCTGCTCATCCTCTCGTGCAGTCTAAAGAGAGCTCAGGTGAGAAAATGCAAACGTCGAGCAATTGCTCAGAGATGAAAAGTGCCAGCACTGAAAGCTCTTGCTAGCCAGCCCCCTTCCTTGGAAGCGCTTTTGTAGGCCTAAGAACACTGGGGCTCTGGGCTTCTCTAGCCACCTACTCTTCTGCTCATCCTCTCGCGCAGTCTAAAGAGAGCTCAGGTGAGAAATTGCAAATGTCCAGCAATTGCTCAGAGATGAAAAGTGCCAGCACTGAAAGCTGTTGCTAGCCAGCACCCTTCCTTTGAAACGCTTTTGTAGGCCTAAGAACAGTGGGGCTCTGGGCTTCTCTAGCCACCTAATCTTCTGCTCATCCTCTCACGCAGTCTAAAGAGAGCTCAGGTTTGAAATTGCAAATGTCCAGCAATTGCTGAGAGATGAAAAGTGCCAGCACTGAAAGCTGTTGCTAGCCAGCATCCTTCCTTGGAAGCGCTTTCACAGGCACAGCAACACTGGGGCTTTGCGCTTCTCTAGCCACCATACATCACGGTCATTCTCTTTCCGTCTCGTAGACACGAGCTGAGAAATTGCAAACGTCGAGCAATTGCTCAGAGATGAAAAGTGGCAGCACTGAAAGCTGTTGCTAGACAGCAGCCTTCCTTGGAAGCGCTTTTGTAGCCCTAAGAACACTGGGGCTCAGGGCTTCTCTAGCCACCTAATCTTCTGCTCATCCTCTCGTGGAGTCTAAAGAGAGCTCAGGTGAGAAATTGCAAAAGTCGAGCAATTGCTCAGAGATGAAAAGTGCCAGCACTGAAAGCTGTTGCTAGCCAGCACCCTTCCTTGGAAGCGCTTTCACAGGCGCAGCAACACTGGGGCTTTGCGCTTCTCTACCCACCAAACGTCACGGTCACTATCTCTCCGTCTCGTAGACACGAGCTGAGAAATTGCAAACGTCAAGCAATTGCTCAGAGATGAAAAGTGCCAGCACTGAAAGCTGTTGCTAGCCAGCACCCTTCCTTGGAAGCGCTTTTATAGGCCTAAGAACACTGGGGCTCTGGCCTTCTCTAGCCACCTACTCTTCTGCTCATCCTCTCGCGCAGTCTAAAGAGAGCTCAGGTGAGAATTGCAAACATCCAGCAATTGCTCAGAGATGAAAAGTGCCAACACTGAAAGCTCTTGCTAGCCAGCACCCTTCCTTGGAAGTGCTTTTGTAGGCCTAAGAACACTGGGGCTCTGGGCGTCTCTAGCCACCTAATCTTCTGCTCATCCTCTCGCGCAGTCTAAAGAGAGCTCAGGTTTGAAATTGCAAATGTCCAGCAATTGCTCAGAGATGAAAAGTGCCAGCACTGAAAGCTGTTGCCAGCCAGCACCCTTCCTTGGAAGCGCTTTCACAGGTGCAGCAACACTGGGGCTTTGCGCTTCTCTACCCACCAAACATCACGGTCCTTCTCTTTCGGTATCGTAGACAAGAGCTGAGAAATTGCAAACGTCGAGCAATTGCTCAGAGATGAAAAGTGCCAGCACTGAAAGCTGTTGCTAGCCAGCACCCTTCCTTGGAAGCGCTTTTGTAGCCCTAAGAACACTGGGGCTCTGGGCTTCTCTAGGCACCTAATATTCTGCTCATCCTCTCGCACAGTCTAAAGAGAGCTCAGGTGAGAAATTGCAAACGTCGAGCAATTGCTCAGAGATGAAAAGTGCCAGCACTGAAAGCTGTTGCTAGCCAGCACCCTTCCTTGGAAGCGCTTTTGTAGGCCTAAGAACACTGGGGCTCTGGGCTACTCTAGCCACCTAATCTTCTGCTCATCCTCTCGCGCAGTCTAAAGAGAGCTGAGGTGAGAAATTGCAAACATCCAGCAATTGCTCAGAGATGAAAAGTGCCAGCACTGAAAGCTGTTGCTAGCCAGCGGCCTTCCTTGGAAGCGCTTTTGTAGGCTTAAGAACACTGGGGCTCTGGGCTTCTCTAGCCACCTAATCTTCTGCTCATCCTCTCGCGCAGTCTAAAGAGAGCTCAGGTGAGAAATTGCAAATGTCCAGCAATTGCTCAGAGATGAAAAGTGCCAGCACTGAAAGCTGTTGCCAGCCAGCACCCTTCCTTGGAAGCGCTTTCACAGGCACAGCAACACTGGGGCTTTGCGCTTCTCTAGCCACCAAACATCACGGTCCTTCTCTTTCCGTCTCGTAGACACGAGCTGAGAAATTGCAAACGTCGAGCAATTGCTCAGAGATGAAAAGTGCCAGCACTGAAAGCTGTTGCTAGCCAGCACCCTTCCTTGGAAGCGCTTTTGTAGCCCTAAGAACACTGGGGCTCTGGGCTTCTCTAGCCACCTAATCTTCTGCTCATCCTCTCGCGCAGTCTAAAGAGAGCTCAGGGGAGAAATTGCAAATGTCCAGCAATTGCTCAGAGATGAAAAGTGCCAGCACTGAAAGCTGTTGCTAGCCAGCACCCTTCCTTGGAAGCGCTTTCACAGGCGCAGCAACACTGGGGCTTTGCGCTTCTCTAGCCACCAAACATCACGGTCATTCTCTTTCAGTATAGTAGACGAGCTGAGAAATTGCAAACGTCGAGCAATTGCTCAGAGATGAAAAGTGGCAGCACTGAAAACTGTTGCTAGCCAGCACCCTTCCTTGGAAGCGCTTTCACAGGCGCAGCAACACTGGGGCTTTGCGCTTCTCTACCCACCAAACGTGACAGGCTTTCTGTCTCATAGACACGAGCTGAGAAATTGCAAACGTCGAGCAATTGCTCAGAGATGAAAAGTGCCAGCACTGAAAGCTCTTGCTAGCCAGCACCCATCCTTGGAAGCGCTTTTGTAGGCCTAAGAACACTGGGGCTCTGGGCTACTCTAGCCACCTAATCTTCTGCTCATCCTCTCGCGCACTCTAAACAGAGCTCAGGTTTGAAATTGCAAATGTCCAGCAATTGCTCAGAGATGAAAAGTGCCAGCACTGAAAGCTGTTGCCAGCCAGCACCCTTCCTTGGAAGCGCTTTCACAGGCGCAGCAACACTGGGGCTTTGCGCTTCTCTACCCACCAAACATCACGGTCCTTCTCTTTCCGTCTCGTAGACACGAGCTGAGAAATTGCAAACGTCCAGCAATTGCTCAGAGATGAAAAGTGCCAGCACTGAAAGCTGTTGCTAGCCAGCACCCTTCCTTAGAAGTGCTTTTGTAGGCCTAAGAACACTGGGGCTCTGGGCTTCTCTAGCCACCTAATATTCTGCTCATCCTCTCGCGCAGTCTAAAGAGAGCTCAGGTGAGAAATTGCAAACGTCGAGCAATTGCTCAGAGATGAAAAGTGCCAGCACTGAAAGCTGTTGCTAGCCAGCACCCTTCCTTGGAAGCGCTTTCACAGGCGCAGCAACACTGGGGCTTTGCACTTCTCTACCCACCAAACCTCACGGTCATTCTCTTTCTGTCTCGTAGACAAGAGCTGAGAAATTGCAAACGTCGAGCAATTGCTCAGAGATGAAAAGTGCCAGCACTGAAAGCTCTTGCTAGCCAGCACCCATCCTTGGAAGCGCTTTTGTAGGCCTAAGAACACTGGGGCTCTGGGCTACTCTAGCCACCTAATCTTCTGCTCATCCTCTCGCGCAGTCTAAAGAGAGCTCAGGTGAGAAATTGCAAACATCCAGCAATTGCTCAGAGATGAAAAGTGCCAGCACTGAAAGCTGTTGCTAGCCAGCACCCTTCCTTGGAAGCGCTTTTGTAGCCCTAAGAACAGTGGGGCTCTGGGCTTCTCTAGCCACCTAATCTTCTGCTCATCCTCTCGCGCAGTCTAAAGAGAGCTCAGGTGAGAAATTGCAAACGTCGAGCAATTGCTCAGAGATGAAAAGTGCCAGCACTGAAAGCTGTTGCTAGCCAGCACCCTTCCTTGGAAGCGCTTTCACAGGCGCAGCAACACTGGGGCTTTGCACTTCTCTACCCACCAAACCTCACGGTCATTCTCTTTCTGTCTCGTAGACAAGAGCTGAGAAATTGCAAACGTCGAGCAATTGCTCAGAGATGAAAAGTGCCAGCACTGAAAGCTGTTGCTAGCCAGCACCCTTCCTTAGAAGTGCTTTTGTAGGCCTAAGAACACTGGGGCTCTGGGCTTCTCTAGCCACCTAATCTTCTGCTCATCCTCTCGCGCAGTCTAAAGAGAGCTCAGGTGAGAGATTGCAAACGTCGAGCAATTGCTCAGAGATGAAAAGTGCCAGCACTGAAAGCTGTTGCTAGCCAGCACCCTTCCTTGGAAGCGCTTTCACAGGCGCAGCAACACTGGGGCTTTGCGCTACTCTACCCACCAAACATCACGGTCATTCTCTTTCAGTATAGTAGACAAGAGCTGAGAAATTGCAAACGTCGAGCAATTGCTCAGAGATGAAAAGTGCCAGCACTGAAAGCTGTTGCTAGCCAGCACCCTTCCTTGGAAGCGCTTTCACAGGCGCAGCAACACTGGGGCTTTGCGCTTCTCTACCCACCAAACGTGACAGTCTTTCTGTCTCGTAGACACAAGCTGAGAAATTGCAAACGTCGAGCAATTGCTCAGAGATGAAAAGTGCCAGCACTGAAAGCTGTTGCTAGCCAGCACCCTTCCTTGGAAGCGCTTTTGTAGCCCTAAGAACACTGGGGCTCTGGCCTTCTCTAGCCACCTACTCTTCTGCTCATCCTCTCGCGCAGTCTAAAGAGAGCTGAGGTGAGAAATTGCAAACATCCAGCAATTGCTCAGAGATGAAAAGTGCCAGCACTGAAAGCTGTTGCTAGCCAGCGGCCTTCCTTGGAAGCGCTTTTGTAGGCTTAAGAACACTGGGGCTCTGGGCTTCTCTAGCCACCTAATCTTCTGCTCATCCTCTCGCGCAGTCTAAAGAGAGCTCAGGTGAGAAATTGCAAATGTCCAGCAATTGCTCAGAGATGAAAAGTGCCAGCACTGAAAGCTGTTGCCAGCCAGCACCCTTCCTTGGAAGCGCTTTCACAGGCACAGCAACACTGGGGCTTTGCGCTTCTCTAGCCACCAAACATCACGGTCCTTCTCTTTCCGTCTCGTAGACACGAGCTGAGAAATTGCAAACGTCGAGCAATTGCTCAGAGATGAAAAGTGCCAGCACTGAAAGCTGTTGCTAGCCAGCACCCTTCCTTGGAAGCGCTTTTGTAGCCCTAAGAACACTGGGGCTCTGGGCTTCTCTAGCCACCTAATCTTCTGCTCATCCTCTCGCGCAGTCTAAAGAGAGCTCAGGGGAGAAATTGCAAATGTCCAGCAATTGCTCAGAGATGAAAAGTGCCAGCACTGAAAGCTGTTGCTAGCCAGCACCCTTCCTTGGAAGCGCTTTCACAGGCGCAGCAACACTGGGGCTTTGCGCTTCTCTAGCCACCAAACATCACGGTCATTCTCTTTCAGTATAGTAGACGAGCTGAGAAATTGCAAACGTCGAGCAATTGCTCAGAGATGAAAAGTGGCAGCACTGAAAACTGTTGCTAGCCAGCACCCTTCCTTGGAAGCGCTTTCACAGGCGCAGCAACACTGGGGCTTTGCGCTTCTCTACCCACCAAACGTGACAGGCTTTCTGTCTCATAGACACGAGCTGAGAAATTGCAAACGTCGAGCAATTGCTCAGAGATGAAAAGTGCCAGCACTGAAAGCTCTTGCTAGCCAGCACCCATCCTTGGAAGCGCTTTTGTAGGCCTAAGAACACTGGGGCTCTGGGCTACTCTAGCCACCTAATCTTCTGCTCATCCTCTCGCGCACTCTAAACAGAGCTCAGGTTTGAAATTGCAAATGTCCAGCAATTGCTCAGAGATGAAAAGTGCCAGCACTGAAAGCTGTTGCCAGCCAGCACCCTTCCTTGGAAGCGCTTTCACAGGCGCAGCAACACTGGGGCTTTGCGCTTCTCTACCCACCAAACATCACGGTCCTTCTCTTTCCGTCTCGTAGACACGAGCTGAGAAATTGCAAACGTCCAGCAATTGCTCAGAGATGAAAAGTGCCAGCACTGAAAGCTGTTGCTAGCCAGCACCCTTCCTTAGAAGTGCTTTTGTAGGCCTAAGAACACTGGGGCTCTGGGCTTCTCTAGCCACCTAATATTCTGCTCATCCTCTCGCGCAGTCTAAAGAGAGCTCAGGTGAGAAATTGCAAACGTCGAGCAATTGCTCAGAGATGAAAAGTGCCAGCACTGAAAGCTGTTGCTAGCCAGCACCCTTCCTTGGAAGCGCTTTCACAGGCGCAGCAACACTGGGGCTTTGCACTTCTCTACCCACCAAACCTCACGGTCATTCTCTTTCTGTCTCGTAGACAAGAGCTGAGAAATTGCAAACGTCGAGCAATTGCTCAGAGATGAAAAGTGCCAGCACTGAAAGCTCTTGCTAGCCAGCACCCATCCTTGGAAGCGCTTTTGTAGGCCTAAGAACACTGGGGCTCTGGGCTACTCTAGCCACCTAATCTTCTGCTCATCCTCTCGCGCAGTCTAAAGAGAGCTCAGGTGAGAAATTGCAAACATCCAGCAATTGCTCAGAGATGAAAAGTGCCAGCACTGAAAGCTGTTGCTAGCCAGCACCCTTCCTTGGAAGTGCTTTTGTAGCCCTAAGAACAGTGGGGCTCTGGGCTTCTCTAGCCACCTAATCTTCTGCTCATCCTCTCGCGCAGTCTAAAGAGAGCTCAGGTGAGAAATTGCAAACGTCGAGCAATTGCTCAGAGATGAAAAGTGCCAGCACTGAAAGCTGTTGCTAGCCAGCACCCTTCCTTGGAAGCGCTTTCACAGGCGCAGCAACACTGGGGCTTTGCACTTCTCTACCCACCAAACCTCACGGTCATTCTCTTTCTGTCTCGTAGACAAGAGCTGAGAAATTGCAAACGTCGAGCAATTGCTCAGAGATGAAAAGTGCCAGCACTGAAAGCTGTTGCTAGCCAGCACCCTTCCTTAGAAGTGCTTTTGTAGGCCTAAGAACACTGGGGCTCTGGGCTTCTCTAGCCACCTAATCTTCTGCTCATCCTCTCGCGCAGTCTAAAGAGAGCTCAGGTGAGAGATTGCAAACGTCGAGCAATTGCTCAGAGATGAAAAGTGCCAGCACTGAAAGCTGTTGCTAGCCAGCACCCTTCCTTGGAAGCGCTTTCACAGGCGCAGCAACACTGGGGCTTTGCGCTACTCTACCCACCAAACATCACGGTCATTCTCTTTCAGTATAGTAGACAAGAGCTGAGAAATTGCAAACGTCGAGCAATTGCTCAGAGATGAAAAGTGCCAGCACTGAAAGCTGTTGCTAGCCAGCACCCTTCCTTGGAAGCGCTTTCACAGGCGCAGCAACACTGGGGCTTTGCGCTTCTCTACCCACCAAACGTGACAGTCTTTCTGTCTCGTAGACACAAGCTGAGAAATTGCAAACGTCGAGCAATTGCTCAGAGATGAAAAGTGCCAGCACTGAAAGCTGTTGCTAGCCAGCACCCTTCCTTGGAAGCGCTTTTGTAGCCCTAAGAACACTGGGGCTCTGGCCTTCTCTAGCCACCTACTCTTCTGCTCATCCTCTCGCGCAGTCTAAAGAGAGCTCAGGTGAGAAATTGCAAATGTCCAGCAATTGCTCAGAGATGAAAAGTGCCAGCACTGAAAGCTGTTGCTAGCCAGCACCCTTCCTTGGAAGCGCTTTTGTAGGCCTAAGAACACTGGGGCTCTGGGCTTCTCTAGCCACCTAATCTTCTGCTCATCCTCTCGTGCAGTCTAAAGAGAGCTCAGGTGTGAAATTGCAAATGTCCAGCAATTGCTCAGAGATGAAAAGTGCCAGCACTGAAAGCTGTTGCTAGCCAGCACCCTTCCTTGGAAGCGCTTTCACAGGCGCAGCAACACTGGGGCTTTGCGCTTCTCTACCCACCAAATGTCACGGTCACTATCTCTCCGTCTCGTAGACACGAGCTGAGAAATTGCAAACGTCGAGCAATTGCTCAGAGATGAAAAGTGCCAGCACTGAAAGCTCTTGCTAGCCAGCACCCTTCCTTGGAAGCACTTTCACAGGCGCAGCAAGACTGGGGCTTTGCGCTTCTCTACCCACCAAACGTGACAGTCTTTCTGTCTCGTAGACACGAGCTGAGAAATTGCAAACGTCGAGCAATTGCTCAGAGATGAAAAGTGCCAGCACTGAAAGCTCTTGCTAGCCAGCACCCTTCCTTGGAAGCGCTTTTGTAGGCCTAAGAACACTGGGGCTCTGGGCTTCTCTAGCCACCTCATCTTCTGCTCATCCTCTCGCGCAGTCTAAAGAGAGCTCAGGTGTGAAATGGCAAACGTCGAGCAATTGCTCAGAGATGAAAAGTGCCAGCACTGAAAGCTCTTGCTAGCCAGCACCCTTCCTTGGAAGCGCTTTTGTAGCCCTAAGAACACTGGGGCTCTGGGCTTCTCTAGCCACCAAACATCACAGTCATTCTCTTTCCGTCTCGTAGACACGAGCTGAGAAATTGCAAACGTCGAGCAATTGCTCAGAGATGAAAAGTGCCAGCACTGAAAGCTCTTGCTAGCCAGCACCCTTCCTTGGAAGCGCTTTTGTAGCCCTAAGAACAGTGGGGCTCTGGGCTTCTCTAGCCACCTAACCTTCTGCTCATCCTCTCGCGCAGTCTAAAGAGAGCTCAGGGGAGAAATTGCAAACGTCGAGCAATTGCTCAGAGATGAAAAGTGCCAGCACTGAAAGCTCTTGCTAGCCAGCACCCTTCCTTGGAAGCGCTTTCACAGGCGCAGCAACACTGGGGCTTTGCGCTTCTCTACCCACCAAACGTCACGGTCACTATCTCTCCGTCTCGTAGATACGAGCTGAGAAATTGCAAACGTCGAGCAATTGCTCAGAGATGAAAAGTGCCAGCACTGAAAGCTGTTGCTAGCCAGCACCCTTCCTTGGAAGCGCTTTCACAGGCGCAGCAACACGGGCTTTGCGCTTCTCTAGGCACCAAACGTGACAGTCTTTCTGTCTCGTAGACACGAGCTGAGAAATTGCAAACGTCGAGCAATTGCTCAGAGATGAAAAGTGCCAGCACTGAAAGCTCTTGCTAGCCAGCACCCTTCCATGGAAGTGCTTTTGTAGCCCTAAGAACACTGGGGCTCTGGGCTTCTCTAGCCACCTAATCTTCTGCTCATCCTCTCGCGCAGTCTAAAGAGAGCTCAGGGGAGAAATTGCAAACGTCGAGCAATTGCTCAGAGATGAAAAGTGCCAGCACTGAAAGCTCTTGCTAGCCAGCACCCTTCCTTGGAAGCGCTTTCACAGGCGCAGCAACACTGGGGCTTTGCGCTTCTCTAGCCACCAAACGTCACGGTCACTATCTCTCCGTCTCGTAGACACGAGCTGAGAAATTGCAAACGTCGAGCAATTGCTCAGAGATGAAAAGTGCCAGCACTGAAAGCTGTTGCTAGCCAGCACCCTTCCTTGGAAACGCTCTTGCACCCCTAAGAACAGTGGGGCTCTGGGCTTCTCTAGCCACCTAATCTTCTGCTCATCCTCTCGTGCAGTCTAAAGAGAGCTCAGGTGAGAAAATGCAAACGTCGAGCAATTGCTCAGAGATGAAAAGTGCCAGCACTGAAAGCTCTTGCTAGCCAGCCCCCTTCCTTGGAAGCGCTTTTGTAGGCCTAAGAACACTGGGGCTCTGGGCTTCTCTAGCCACCTACTCTTCTGCTCATCCTCTCGCGCAGTCTAAAGAGAGCTCAGGTGAGAAATTGCAAATGTCCAGCAATTGCTCAGAGATGAAAAGTGCCAGCACTGAAAGCTGTTGCTAGCCAGCACCCTTCCTTTGAAACGCTTTTGTAGGCCTAAGAACAGTGGGGCTCTGGGCTTCTCTAGCCACCTAATCTTCTGCTCATCCTCTCACGCAGTCTAAAGAGAGCTCAGGTTTGAAATTGCAAATGTCCAGCAATTGCTGAGAGATGAAAAGTGCCAGCACTGAAAGCTGTTGCTAGCCAGCATCCTTCCTTGGAAGCGCTTTCACAGGCACAGCAACACTGGGGCTTTGCGCTTCTCTAGCCACCATACATCACGGTCATTCTCTTTCCGTCTCGTAGACACGAGCTGAGAAATTGCAAACGTCGAGCAATTGCTCAGAGATGAAAAGTGGCAGCACTGAAAGCTGTTGCTAGACAGCAGCCTTCCTTGGAAGCGCTTTTGTAGCCCTAAGAACACTGGGGCTCTGGGCTTCTCTAGCCACCTAATCTTCTGCTCATCCTCTCGTGGAGTCTAAAGAGAGCTCAGGTGAGAAATTGCAAAAGTCGAGCAATTGCTCAGAGATGAAAAGTGCCAGCACTGAAAGCTGTTGCTAGCCAGCACCCTTCCTTGGAAGCGCTTTCACAGGCGCAGCAACACTGGGGCTTTGCGCTTCTCTAGCCACCAAACGTCACGGTCACTATCTCTCCGTCTCGTAGACACGAGCTGAGAAATTGCAAACGTCAAGCAATTGCTCAGAGATGAAAAGTGCCAGCACTGAAAGCTCTTGCTAGCCAGCACCCTTCCTTGGAAGCGCTTTTATAGGCCTAAGAACACTGGGGCTCTGGCCTTCTCTAGCCACCTACTCTTCTGCTCATCCTCTCGCGCAGTCTAAAGAGAGCTCAGGTGAGAATTGCAAACATCCAGCAATTGCTCAGAGATGAAAAGTGCCAACACTGAAAGCTCTTGCTAGCCAGCACCCTTCCTTGGAAGTGCTTTTGTAGGCCTAAGAACACTGGGGCTCTGGGCGTCTCTAGCCACCTAATCTTCTGCTCATCCTCTCGCGCAGTCTAAAGAGAGCTCAGGTTTGAAATTGCAAATGTCCAGCAATTGCTCAGAGATGAAAAGTGCCAGCACTGAAAGCTGTTGCCAGCCAGCACCCTTCCTTGGAAGCGCTTTCACAGGTGCAGCAACACTGGGGCTTTGCGCTTCTCTACCCACCAAACATCACGGTCCTTCTCTTTCGGTATCGTAGACAAGAGCTGAGAAATTGCAAACGTCGAGCAATTGCTCAGAGATGAAAAGTGCCAGCACTGAAAGCTGTTGCTAGCCAGCACCCTTCCTTGGAAGCGCTTTTGTAGCCCTAAGAACACTGGGGCTCTGGGCTTCTCTAGGCACCTAATATTCTGCTCATCCTCTCGCACAGTCTAAAGAGAGCTCAGGTGAGAAATTGCAAACGTCGAGCAATTGCTCAGAGATGAAAAGTGCCAGCACTGAAAGCTGTTGCTAGCCAGCACCCTTCCTTGGAAGCGCTTTTGTAGCCCTAAGAACACTGGGGCTCTGGGCTTCTCTAGCCACCTAATCTTCTGCTCATCCTCTCGCGCAGTCTAAAGAGAGCTCAGGTGAGAAATTGCAAACGTCGAGCAATTGCTCAGAGATGAAAAGTGCCAGCACTGAAAGCTGTTGCTAGCCAGCACCCTTCCTTGGAAGCGCTTTCACAGGCGCAGCAACACTGGGGCTTTGCACTTCTCTACCCACCAAACCTCACGGTCATTCTCTTTCTGTCTCGTAGACAAGAGCTGAGAAATTGCAAACGTCGAGCAATTGCTCAGAGATGAAAAGTGCCAGCACTGAAAGCTGTTGCTAGCCAGCACCCTTCCTTAGAAGTGCTTTTGTAGGCCTAAGAACACTGGGGCTCTGGGCTTCTCTAGCCACCTAATCTTCTGCTCATCCTCTCGCGCAGTCTAAAGAGAGCTCAGGTGAGAGATTGCAAACGTCGAGCAATTGCTCAGAGATGAAAAGTGCCAGCACTGAAAGCTGTTGCTAGCCAGCACCCTTCCTTGGAAGCGCTTTCACAGGCGCAGCAACACTGGGGCTTTGCGCTACTCTACCCACCAAACATCACGGTCATTCTCTTTCAGTATAGTAGACAAGAGCTGAGAAATTGCAAACGTCGAGCAATTGCTCAGAGATGAAAAGTGCCAGCACTGAAAGCTGTTGCTAGCCAGCACCCTTCCTTGGAAGCGCTTTCACAGGCGCAGCAACACTGGGGCTTTGCGCTTCTCTACCCACCAAACGTGACAGTCTTTCTGTCTCGTAGACACAAGCTGAGAAATTGCAAACGTCGAGCAATTGCTCAGAGATGAAAAGTGCCAGCACTGAAAGCTGTTGCTAGCCAGCACCCTTCCTTGGAAGCGCTTTTGTAGCCCTAAGAACACTGGGGCTCTGGCCTTCTCTAGCCACCTACTCTTCTGCTCATCCTCTCGCGCAGTCTAAAGAGAGCTCAGGTGAGAAATTGCAAATGTCCAGCAATTGCTCAGAGATGAAAAGTGCCAGCACTGAAAGCTGTTGCTAGCCAGCACCCTTCCTTGGAAGCGCTTTTGTAGGCCTAAGAACACTGGGGCTCTGGGCTTCTCTAGCCACCTAATCTTCTGCTCATCCTCTCGTGCAGTCTAAAGAGAGCTCAGGTGTGAAATTGCAAATGTCCAGCAATTGCTCAGAGATGAAAAGTGCCAGCACTGAAAGCTGTTGCTAGCCAGCACCCTTCCTTGGAAGCGCTTTCACAGGCGCAGCAACACTGGGGCTTTGCGCTTCTCTACCCACCAAACGTCACGGTCACTATCTCTCCGTCTCGTAGACACGAGCTGAGAAATTGCAAACGTCGAGCAATTGCTCAGAGATGAAAAGTGCCAGCACTGAAAGCTGTTGCTAGCCAGCACCCTTCCTTGGAAGCGCTTTTGTAGGCCTAAGAACACTGGGGCTCTGGGCTACTCTAGCCACCTAATCTTCTGCTCATCCTCTCGCGCAGCCTAAAGAAAGCTCAGGTGAGAAATTGCAAATGTCCAGCAATTGCTCAGAGATGAAAAGTGCCAGCACTGAAAGCTGTTGCTAGCCAGCACCCTTCCTTGGAAGCGCTTTTGTAGCCCTAAGAACACTGGGGCTCTGGGCTACTCTAGCCACCTAATCTTCTGCTCATCCTCTCGCGCAGTCTAAAGAGAGCTCAGGTGAGAAGTTGCAAATGTCCAGCAATTGCTCAGAGATGAAAAGTGCCAGCACTGAAAGCTCTTGCTAGCCAGCAGCCTTCCTTGGAAGCGCTTTTGTAGGCCTAAGAACACTGGGGCTCTGGGCTTCTCTAGCCACCTAATCTTCTGCTCATCCTCTCACGCAGTCTAAAGAGAGCTCAGGTTTGAAATTGCAAACGTCGAGCAATTGCTCAGAGATGAAAAGTGCCAGCACTGAAAGCTGTTGCTAGCCAGCACCCTTCCTTGGAAGCGCTTTCACAGGCGCAACAACACTGGGGCTTTGCGCTTCTCTACCCACCAAACATCACGGTCATTCTCTTTCCGTCTCGTAGACACGAGCTGAGAAATTGCAAAGGTCGAGCAATTGCTCAGAGATGAAAAGTGCCAGCACTGAAAGCTGTTGCTAGCCAGCACCCTTCCTTGGAAGCGCTTTTGTAGCCCTAAGAACAGTGGGGCTCTGGGCTTCTCTAGCCACCTACTCTTCTGCTCATCCTCTCGCGCAGTCTAAAGAGAGCTCAGGTGAGAAATTGCAAACGTCCAGCAATTCCTCAGAGATGAAAAGTGCCAGCACTGAAAGCTCTTGCTAGCCAGCACCCTTCCTTGGAAGCGCTTTTGTAGGCCTAAGAACACTGGGGCTCTGGGCTTCTCTAGCCACCTAATCTTCTGCTCATCCTCTCGCGCAGTCTAAAGAGAGCTCAGGTGTGAAATTGCAAATGTCCAGCAATTGCTCAGAGATGAAAAGTGCCAGCACTGAAAGCTGTTGCTAGCCAGCACCCTTCCTTGGAAGCGCTTTCACAGGCGCAGCAACACTGGGGCTTTGCGCTTCTCTACCCACCAAACGTCACGGTCACTATCTCTCCGTCTCGTAGACACGAGCTGAGAAATTGCAAACGTCGAGCAATTGCTCAGAGATGAAAAGTGCCAGCACTGAAAGCTGTTGCTAGCCAGCACCCTTCCTTGGAAGCGCTTTTGTAGGCCTAAGAACACTGGGGCTCTGGGCTTCTCTAGCCACCTAATCTTCTGCTCATCCTCTCGCGCAGTCTAAAGAGAGCTCAGGTGAGAAATTGCAAACATCCAGCAATTGCTCAGAGATGAAAAGTGCCAGCACTGAAAGCTGTTGCTAGCCAGCACCCTTCCTTGGAAGCGCTTTTGTAGCCCTAAGAACACTGGGGCTCTGGGCTTCTCTAGCCACCTAATCTTCTGCTCATCCTCTCGTGCAGTCTAAAGAGAGCTCAGGTGAGAAATTGCAAACATCCAGCAATTGCTCAGAGATGAAAAGTGCCAGCACTGAAAGCTGTTGCCAGCCAGCACCCTTCCTTGGAAGCGCTTTCACAGGCGCAGCAACACTGGGGCTTTGCGCTTCTCTAGCCACCAAACATCACGGTCCTTCTCTTTCCGTCTCGTAGACACGAGCTGAGAAATTGCAAACGTCGAGCAATTGCTCAGAGATGAAAAGTGCCAGCACTGAAAGCTGTTGCTAGCCAGCACCCTTCCTTGGAAGCGCTTTTGTAGGCCTAAGAACACTGGGGCTCTGGGCTTCTCTAGGCACCTAATATTCTGCTCATCCTCTCGCGCAGTCTAAAGAGAGCTCAGGTGAGAAATTGCAAACGTCGAGCAATTGCTCAGAGATGAAAAGTGCCAGCACTGAAAGCTGTTGCTAGCCAGCACCCTTCCTTGGAAGCGCTTTTGTAGCCCTAAGAACACTGGGGCTCTGGGCTACTCTAGCCACCTAAGCTTCTGCTCATCCTCTCGCACAGTCTAAAGAGAGCTCAGGTGAGAAATTGCAAACATCCAGCAATTGCTCAGAGATGAAAAGTGGCAGCACTGAAAGCTGTTGCTAGCCAGCACCCTTCCTTGGAAGCGCTTTTGTAGGCCTAAGAACACTGGGGCTCTGGGCTACTCTAGCCACCTAATCTTCTGCTCATCCTCTCGCGCAGTCTAAAGAGAGCTCAGGTGAGAAATTGCAAACATCCAGCAATTGCTCAGAGATGAAAAGTGCCAGCACTGAAAGCTCTTGCTAGCCAGCACCCTTCCTTGGAAGCGCTTTTGTAGGCCTAAGAACACTGGGGCTCTGGGCTTCTCTAGCCACCTAATCTTCTGTTCATCCTCTCGCGCAGTCTAAAGAGAGCTCAGGTGAGAAATTGCAAATGTCCAGCAATTGCTCAGAGATGAAAAGTGCCAGCACTGAAAGCTGTTGCCAGCCAGCACCCTTCCTTGGAAGCGCTTTCACAGGCGCAGCAACACTGGGGCTTTGCGCTTCTCTAGCCACCAAACATCACGGTCCTTCTCTTTCCGTCTCGTAGACACGAGCTGAGAAATTGCAAACGTCGAGGAATTGCTCAGAGATGAAAAGTGCCAGCACTGAAAGCTGTTGCTAGCCAGCACCCTTCCTTGGAAGCGCTTTTGTAGGCCTAAGAACACTGGGGCTCTGGGCTTCTCTAGCCACCTAATCTTCTGCTCATCCTCTCGCGCAGTCTAAAGAGAGCTCAGGTGAGAAATTGCAAACGTCGAGCAATTGCTCAGAGATGAAAAGTGCCAGCACTGAAAGCTGTTGCTAGCCAGCACCCTTCCTTGGAAGCGCTCTTGTAGCCCTAAGAACTCCGGGGCTCTGGGCTTCTCTAGCCACCTAATCTTCTGCTCATCCTCTCGCGCAGTCTAAAGAGAGCTGAGGTGAGAAATTGCAAACGTCGAGCAATTGCTCAGAGATGAAAAGTGCCAGCACTGAAAGCTGTTGCTAGCCAGCACCCTTCCTTGGAAGCGCTTTCACAGGCGCAGCAACACTGGGGCTTTGCGCTTCTCTACCCACCAAACGTGACAGTCTTTCCGTCTCGTAGACACGAGCTGAGAAATTGCAAACGTCGAGCAATTGCTCAGAGATGAAAAGTGCCAGCACTGAAAGCTGTTGCTAGCCAGCACCCTTCCTTGGAAGCGCTTTTGTAGGCCTAAGAACACTGCGGCTCTGGGCTTCTCTAGCCACCTAATCTTCTGCTCATCCTCTCGCGCACTCTAAAGAGAGCTCAGGTTTGAAATTGCAAACGTCCAGCAATTGCTCAGAGATGAAAAGTGCCAGCACTGAAAGCTGTTGCTAGCCAGCAGCCTTCCTTGGAAGCGCTTTCACAGGCGCAGCAACACTGGGGCTTTGCGCTTCTCTAGCCACCAAACATCACGGTCATTCTCTTTCCTTCTCGTAGACACGAGTTGAGAAATTGCAAACGTCGAGCAATTGCTCAGAGATGAAAAGTGCCAGCACTGAAAGCTGTTGCTAGCCAGCACCCTTCCTTGGAAGCGCTTTCACAGGCGCAGCAACACTGGGGCTTTGCGCTTCTCTAGCCACCAAACGTCACGGTCACTATCTCTCCGTCTCGTAGACACGAGCTGAGAAATTGCAAACGTCGAGCAATTGCTCAGAGATGAAAAGTGCCAGCACTGAAAGCTGTTGCTAGCCAGCACCCTTCCTTGGAAACGCTCTTGCACCCCTAAGAACAGTGGGGCTCTGGGCTTCTCTAGCCACCTAATCTTCTGCTCATCCTCTCGTGCAGTCTAAAGAGAGCTCAGGTGAGAAAATGCAAACGTCGAGCAATTGCTCAGAGATGAAAAGTGCCAGCACTGAAAGCTCTTGCTAGCCAGCCCCCTTCCTTGGAAGCGCTTTTGTAGGCCTAAGAACACTGGGGCTCTGGGCTTCTCTAGCCACCTACTCTTCTGCTCATCCTCTCGCGCAGTCTAAAGAGAGCTCAGGTGAGAAATTGCAAATGTCCAGCAATTGCTCAGAGATGAAAAGTGCCAGCACTGAAAGCTGTTGCTAGCCAGCACCCTTCCTTGGAAGCGCTTTTGTAGCCCTAAGAACAGTGGGGCTCTGGGCTTCTCTAGCCACCTCATCTTCTGCTCATCCTCTCACGCAGTCTAAAGAGAGCTCAGGTTTGAAATTGCAAATGTCCAGCAATTGCTGAGAGATGAAAAGTGCCAGCACTGAAAGCTGTTGCTAGCCAGCAGCCTTCCTTGGAAGCGCTTTCACAGGCACAGCAACACTGGGGCTTTGCGCTTCTCTAGCCACCATACATCACGGTCATTCTCTTTCCGTCTCGTAGACACGAGCTGAGAAATTGCAAACGTCGAGCAATTGCTCAGAGATGAAAAGTGGCAGCACTGAAAGCTGTTGCTAGACAGCAGCCTTCCTTGGAAGCGCTTTTGTAGCCCTAAGAACACTGGGGCTCTGGGCTTCTCTAGCCACCTAATCTTCTGCTCATCCTCTCGTGGAGTCTAAAGAGAGCTCAGGTGAGAAATTGCAAATGTCCAGCAATTGCTCAGAGATGAAAAGTGCCAGCACTGAAAGCTGTTGCTAGCCAGCACCCTTCCTTGGAAGCGCTTTCACAGGCGCAGCAACACTGGGGCTTTGCGCTTGTCTACCCACCAAACGTCACGGTCACTATCTCTCCGTCTCGTAGACACGAGCCGAGAAATTGCAAACGTCAAGCAATTGCTCTGAGATGAAAAGTGCCAGCACTGAAAGCTGTTGCTAGCCAGCACCCTTCCTTGGAAGCGCTTTTATAGGCCTAAGAACACTGGGGCTCTGGGCTACTCTAGCCACCTAATCTTCTGCTCATCCTCTCGCGCAGTCTAAAGAGAGCTCAGGTGAGAATTGCAAACATCCAGCAATTGCTCAGAGATGAAAAGTGCCAACACTGAAAGCTCTTGCTAGCCAGCACCCATCCTTGGAAGTGCTTTTGTAGCCCTAAGAACACTGGGGCTCTGGGCGTCTCTAGCCACCTAATCTTCTGCTCATCCTCTTGCGCAGTCTAAAGAGAGCTCAGGTTTGAAATTGCAAATGTCCAGCAATTGCTCAGAGATGAAAAGTGCCAGCACTGAAAGCTGTTGCCAGCCAGCACCCTTCCTTGGAAGCGCTTTCACAGGTGCAGCAACACTGGGGCTTTGCGCTTCTCTAGCCACCAAACATCACGGTCCTTCTCTTTCGGTATCGTAGACAAGAGCTGAGAAATTGCAAACGTCGAGCAATTGCTCAGAGATGAAAAGTGCCAGCACTGAAAGCTGTTGCTAGCCAGCACCCTTCCTTGGAAGCGCTTTTGTAGCCCTAAGAACACTGGGGCTCTGGGCTTCTCTAGCCACCTAATCTTCTGCTCATCCTCTCGCGCACTCTAAAGAGAGCTCAGGTTTGAAATTGCAAACGTCCAGCAATTGCTCAGAGATGAAAAGTGCCAGCACTGAAAGCTGTTGCTAGCCAGCACCCTTCCTTGGAAGCGCTTTCACAGGCGCAGCAACACTGGGGCTTTGCGCTTCTCTAGCCACCAAACATCACGGTCATTCTCTTTCCTTCTCGTAGACACAAGTTGAGAAATTGCAAACGTCGAGCAATTGCTCAGAGATGAAAAGTGCCAGCACTGAAAGCTGTTGCTAGCCAGCACCCTTCCTTGGAAGCGCTTTCACAGGCGCAGCAACACTGGGGCTTTGCGCTTCTCTAGCCACCAAACGTCACGGTCACTATCTCTCCGTCTCGTAGACACGAGCTGAGAAATTGCAAACGTCGAGCAATTGCTCAGAGATGAAAAGTGCCAGCACTGAAAGCTGTTGCTAGCCAGCACCCTTCCTTGGAAACGCTCTTGCACCCCTAAGAACAGTGGGGCTCTGGGCTTCTCTAGCCACCTAATCTTCTGCTCATCCTCTCGTGCAGTCTAAAGAGAGCTCAGGTGAGAAAATGCAAACGTCGAGCAATTGCTCAGAGATGAAAAGTGCCAGCACTGAAAGCTCTTGCTAGCCAGCCCCCTTCCTTGGAAGCGCTTTTGTAGGCCTAAGAACACTGGGGCTCTGGGCTTCTCTAGCCACCTACTCTTCTGCTCATCCTCTCGCGCAGTCTAAAGAGAGCTCAGGTGAGAAATTGCAAACATCGAGCAATTGCTCAGAGATGAAAAGTGCCAGCACTGAAAGCTCTTGCTAGCCAGCACCCTTCCTTGGAAGCGCTTTTGTAGCCCTAAGAACAGTGGGGCTCTGGGCTTCTCTAGCCACCTCATCTTCTGCTCATCCTCTCACGCAGTCTAAAGAGAGCTCAGGTTTGAAATTGCAAATGTCCAGCAATTGCTGAGAGATGAAAAGTGCCAGCACTGAAAGCTGTTGCTAGCCAGCTTCCTTCCTTGGAAGCGCTTTCACAGGCACAGCAACACTGGGGCTTTGCGCTTCTCTAGCCACCATACATCACGGTCATTCTCTTTCCGTCTCGTAGACACGAGCTGAGAAATTGCAAACGTCGAGCAATTGCTCAGAGATGAAAAGTGGCAGCACTGAAAGCTGTTGCTAGACAGCAGCCTTCCTTGGAAGCGCTTTTGTAGCCCTAAGAACACTGGGGCTCTGGGCTTCTCTAGCCACCTAATCTTCTGCTCATCCTCTCGTGGAGTCTAAAGAGAGCTCAGGTGAGAAATTGCAAATGTCCAGCAATTGCTCAGAGATGAAAAGTGCCAGCACTGAAAGCTGTTGCTAGCCAGCACCCTTCCTTGGAAGCGCTTTCACAGGCGCAGCAACACTGGGGCTTTGCGCTTGTCTACCCACCAAACGTCACGGTCACTATCTCTCCGTCTCGTAGACACGAGCCGAGAAATTGCAAACGTCAAGCAATTGCTCAGAGATGAAAAGTGCCAGCACTGAAAGCTCTTGCTAGCCAGCACCCTTCCTTGGAAGCGCTTTTATAGGCCTAAGAACACTGGGGCTCTGGGCTACTCTAGCCACCTAATCTTCTGCTCATCCTCTCGCGCAGTCTAAAGAGAGCTCAGGTGAGAATTGCAAACATCCAGCAATTGCTCAGAGATGAAAAGTGCCAGCACTGAAAGCTGTTGCCAGCCAGCACCCTTCCTTGGAAGCGCTTTCACAGGTGCAGCAACACTGGGGCTTTGCGCTTCTCTAGCCACCAAACATCACGGTCCTTCTCTTTCGGTATCGTAGACAAGAGCTGAGAAATTGCAAACGTCGAGCAATTGCTCAGAGATGAAAAGTGCCAGCACTGAAAGCTGTTGCTAGCCAGCACCCTTCCTTGGAAGCGCTTTTGTAGCCCTAAGAACACTGGGGCTCTGGGCTACTCTAGCCACCTAAGCTTCTGCTCATCCTCTCGCACAGTCTAAAGAGAGCTCAGGTGAGAAATTGCAAACGTCGAGCAATTGCTCAGAGATGAAAAGTGCCAGCACTGAAAGCTGTTGCTAGCCAGCACCCTTCCTTGGAAGCGCTTTTGTAGGCCTAAGAACACTGGGGCTCTGAGCTTCTCTAGCCACCTAATCTTCTGCTCATCCTCTCGCGCAGTCTAAAGAGAGCTCAGGTGAGAAATTGCAAACATCCAGCAATTGCTCAGAGATGAAAAGTGCCAGCACTGAAAGCTGTTGCTAGCCAGCACCCTTCCTTGGAAGCGCTTTTGTAGGCCTAAGAACACTGGGGCTCTGGGCTTCTCTAGCCACCTAATCTTCTGCTCATCCTCTCGCGCAGTCTAAAGAGAGCTCAGGTGAGAAATTGCAAATGTCCAGCAATTGCTCAGAGATGAAAAGTGCCAGCACTGAAAGCTGTTGCCAGCCAGCACCCTTCCTTGGAAGCGCTTTCACAGGCACAGCAACACTGGGGCTTTGCGCTTCTCTAGCCACCAAACATCACGGTCCTTCTCTTTCCGTCTCGTAGACACGAGCTGAGAAATTGCAAACGTCGAGCAATTGCTCAGAGATGAAAAGTGCCAGCACTGAAAGGTGTTGCTAGCCAGCACCCTTCCTTGGAAGCGCTTTTGTAGCCCTAAGAACACTGGGGCTCTGGGCTTCTCTAGCCACCTAATCTTCTGCTCATCCTCTCGCGCAGTCTAAAGAGAGCTCAGGGGAGAAATTGCAAATGTCCAGCAATTGCTCAGAGATGAAAAGTGCCAGCACTGAAAGCTGTTGCTAGCCAGCACCCTTCCTTGGAAGCGCTTTCACAGGCGCAGCAACACTGGGGCTTTGCGCTACTGTACCCACCAAACATCACGGTCATTCTCTTTCAGTATAGTAGACGAGCTGAGAAATTGCAAACGTCGAGCAATTGCTCAGAGATGAAAAGTGGCAGCACTGAAAACTGTTGCTAGCCAGCACCCTTCCTTGGAAGCGCTTTCACAGGCGCAGCAACACTGGGGCTTTGCGCTTCTCTACCCACCAAACGTGACAGGCTTTCTGTCTCGTAGACACGAGCTGAGAAATTGCAAACGTCGAGCAATTGCTCAGAGCTGAAAAGTGCCAGCACTGAAAGCTCTTGCTAGCCAGCACCCTTCCTTGGAAGCGCTTTTGTAGGCCTAAGAACACTGGGGCTCTGGGCTACTCTAGCCACCTAATCTTCTGCTCATCCTCTCGCGCAGTCTAAAGAGAGCTCAGGTGAGAAATTGCAAACATCCAGCAATTGCTCAGAGATGAAAAGTGGCAGCACTGAAAGCTGTTGCTAGCCAGCACCCTTCCTTTGAAACGCTTTTGTAGGCCTAAGAACAGTGGGGCTCTGGGCTTCTCTAGCCACCTAATCTTCTGCTCATCCTCTCGCGCACTCTAAACAGAGCTCAGGTTTGAAATTGCAAATGTCCAGCAATTGCTCAGAGATGAAAAGTGCCAGCACTGAAAGCTGTTGCCAGCCAGCACCCTTCCTTGGAAGCGCTTTCACAGGCGCAGCAACACTGGGGCTTTGCGCTTCTCTACCCACCAAACATCACGGTCCTTCTCTTTCCGTCTCGTAGACACGAGCTGAGAAATTGCAAACGTCCAGCAATTGCTCAGAGATGAAAAGTGCCAGCACTGAAAGCTGTTGCTAGCCAGCACCCTTCCTTAGAAGTGCTTTTGTAGGCCTAAGAACACTGGGGCTCTGGGCTTCTCTAGCCACCTAATCTTCTGCTCATCCTCTCGCGCAGTCTAAAGAGAGCTCAGGTGAGAAATTGCAAACGTCGAGCAATTGCTCAGAGATGAAAAGTGCCAGCACTGAAAGCTGTTGCTAGCCAGCACCCTTCCTTGGAAGCGCTTTCACAGGCGCAGCAACACTGGGGCTTTGCACTTCTCTAGCCACCAAACCTCACGGTCATTCTCTTTCTGTCTCGTAGACACGAGCTGAGAAATTGCAAACGTCGAGCAATTGCTCAGAGATGAAAAGTGCCAGCACTGAAAGCTGTTGCTAGCCAGCACCCTTCCTTAGAAGTGCTTTTGTAGGCCTAAGAACACTGGGGCTCTGGGCTTCTCTAGCCACCTAATCTTCTGCTCATCCTCTCGCGCAGTCTAAAGAGAGCTCAGGTGAGAGATTGCAAACGTCGAGCAATTGCTCAGAGATGAAAAGTGCCAGCACTGAAAGCTCTTGCTAGCCAGCACCCTTCCTTGGAAGCGCTTTCACAGGCGCAGCAACACTGGGGCTTTGCGCTACTCTAGCCACCAAACATCACGGTCATTCTCTTTCAGTATAGTAGACAAGAGCTGAGAAATTGCAAACGTCGAGCAATTGCTCAGAGATGAAAAGTGCCAGCACTGAAAGCTGTTGCTAGCCAGCACCCTTCCTTGGAAGCGCTTTCACAGGCGCAGCAACACTGGGGCTTTGCGCTTCTCTACCCACCAAACGTGACAGTCTTTCTGTCTCGTAGACACAAGCTGAGAAATTGCAAACGTCGAGCAATTGCTCAGAGATGAAAAGTGCCAGCACTGAAAGCTGTTGCTAGCCAGCACCCTTCCTTGGAAGCGCTTTTGTAGCCCTAAGAACACTGGGGCTCTGGCCTTCTCTAGCCACCTACTCTTCTGCTCATCCTCTCGCGCAGTCTAAAGAGAGCTCAGGTGAGAAATTGCAAATGTCCAGCAATTGCTCAGAGATGAAAAGTGCCAGCACTGAAAGCTCTTGCTAGCCAGCACCCTTCCTTGGAAGCGCTTTTGTAGGCCTAAGAACACTGGGGCTCTGGGCTTCTCTAGCCACCTAATCTTCTGCTCATCCTCTCGTGCAGTCTAAAGAGAGCTCAGGTGTGAAATTGCAAATGTCCAGCAATTGCTCAGAGATGAAAAGTGCCAGCACTGAAAGCTGTTGCTAGCCAGCACCCTTCCTTGGAAGCGCTTTCACAGGCGCAGCAACACTGGGGCTTTGCGCTTCTCTACCCACCAAACGTCACGGTCACTATCTCTCCGTCTCGTAGACACGAGCTGAGAAATTGCAAACGTCGAGCTATTGCTCAGAGATGAAAAGTGCCAGCACTGAAAGCTGTTGCTAGCCAGCACCCTTCCTTGGAAGCGCTTTTGTAGGCCTAAGAACACTGGGGCTCTGGGCTACTCTAGCCACCTAATCTTCTGCTCATCCTCTCGCGCAGCCTAAAGAAAGCTCAGGTGAGAAATTGCAAATGTCCAGCAATTGCTCAGAGATGAAAAGTGCCAGCACTGAAAGCTGTTGCTAGCCAGCACCCTTCCTTGGAAGCGCTTTTGTAGCCCTAAGAACACTGGGGCTCTGGGCTACTCTAGCCACCTAATCTTCTGCTCATCCTCTCGCGCAGTCTAAAGAGAGCTCAGGTGAGAAGTTGCAAATGTCCAGCAATTGCTCAGAGATGAAAAGTGCCAGCACTGAAAGCTCTTGCTAGCCAGCAGCCTTCCTTGGAAGCGCTTTTGTAGCCCTAAGAACAGTGGGGCTCTGGGCTTCTCTAGCCACCTAATCTTCTGCTCATCCTCTCACGCAGTCTAAAGAGAGCTCAGGTTTGAAATTGCAAACGTCGAGCAATTGCTCAGAGATGAAAAGTGCCAGCACTGAAAGCTGTTGCCAGCCAGCACCCTTCCTTGGAAGCGCTTTCACAGGCGCAGCAACACTGGGGCTTTGCGCTTCTCTAGCCACCAAACATCACGGTCCTTCTCTTTCCGTCTCGTAGACACGAGCTGAGAAATTGCAAACGTCGAGGAATTGCTCAGAGATGAAAAGTGCCAGCACTGAAAGCTGTTGCTAGCCAGCACCCTTCCTTGGAAGCGCTTTTGTAGGCCTAAGAACACTGGGGCTCTGGGCTTCTCTAGCCACCTAATCTTCTGCTCATCCTCTCGCGCAGTCTAAAGAGAGCTCAGGTGAGAAATTGCAAACGTCGAGCAATTGCTCAGAGATGAAAAGTGCCAGCACTGAAAGCTGTTGCTAGCCAGCACCCTTCCTTGGAAGCGCTCTTGTAGCCCTAAGAACTCCGGGGCTCTGGGCTTCTCTAGCCACCTAATCTTCTGCTCATCCTCTCGCGCAGTCTAAAGAGAGCTGAGGTGAGAAATTGCAAACGTCGAGCAATTGCTCAGAGATGAAAAGTGCCAGCACTGAAAGCTGTTGCTAGCCAGCACCCTTCCTTGGAAGCGCTTTCACAGGCGCAGCAACACTGGGGCTTTGCGCTTCTCTACCCACCAAACGTGACAGTCTTTCCGTCTCGTAGACACGAGCTGAGAAATTGCAAACGTCGAGCAATTGCTCAGAGATGAAAAGTGCCAGCACTGAAAGCTGTTGCTAGCCAGCACCCTTCCTTGGAAGCGCTTTTGTAGGCCTAAGAACACTGCGGCTCTGGGCTTCTCTAGCCACCTAATCTTCTGCTCATCCTCTCGCGCACTCTAAAGAGAGCTCAGGTTTGAAATTGCAAACGTCCAGCAATTGCTCAGAGATGAAAAGTGCCAGCACTGAAAGCTGTTGCTAGCCAGCAGCCTTCCTTGGAAGCGCTTTCACAGGCGCAGCAACACTGGGGCTTTGCGCTTCTCTAGCCACCAAACATCACGGTCATTCTCTTTCCTTCTCGTAGACACGAGTTGAGAAATTGCAAACGTCGAGCAATTGCTCAGAGATGAAAAGTGCCAGCACTGAAAGCTGTTGCTAGCCAGCACCCTTCCTTGGAAGCGCTTTCACAGGCGCAGCAACACTGGGGCTTTGCGCTTCTCTAGCCACCAAACGTCACAGTCACTATCTCTCCGTCTCGTAGACACGAGCTGAGAAATTGCAAACGTCGAGCAATTGCTCAGAGATGAAAAGTGCCAGCACTGAAAGCTGTTGCTAGCCAGCACCCTTCCTTGGAAACGCTCTTGCACCCCTAAGAACAGTGGGGCTCTGGGCTTCTCTAGCCACCTAATCTTCTGCTCATCCTCTCGTGCAGTCTAAAGAGAGCTCAGGTGAGAAAATGCAAACGTCGAGCAATTGCTCAGAGATGAAAAGTGCCAGCACTGAAAGCTCTTGCTAGCCAGCCCCCTTCCTTGGAAGCGCTTTTGTAGGCCTAAGAACACTGGGGCTCTGGGCTTCTCTAGCCACCTACTCTTCTGCTCATCCTCTCGCGCAGTCTAAAGAGAGCTCAGGTGAGAAATTGCAAATGTCCAGCAATTGCTCAGAGATGAAAAGTGCCAGCACTGAAAGCTGTTGCTAGCCAGCACCCTTCCTTGGAAGCGCTTTTGTAGCCCTAAGAACAGTGGGGCTCTGGGCTTCTCTAGCCACCTCATCTTCTGCTCATCCTCTCACGCAGTCTAAAGAGAGCTCAGGTTTGAAATTGCAAATGTCCAGCAATTGCTGAGAGATGAAAAGTGCCAGCACTGAAAGCTGTTGCTAGCCAGCAGCCTTCCTTGGAAGCGCTTTCACAGGCACAGCAACACTGGGGCTTTGCGCTTCTCTAGCCACCATACATCACGGTCATTCTCTTTCCGTCTCGTAGACACGAGCTGAGAAATTGCAAACGTCGAGCAATTGCTCAGAGATGAAAAGTGGCAGCACTGAAAGCTGTTGCTAGACAGCAGCCTTCCTTGGAAGCGCTTTTGTAGCCCTAAGAACACTGGGGCTCTGGGCTTCTCTAGCCACCTAATCTTCTGCTCATCCTCTCGTGCAGTCTAAAGAGAGCTCAGGTGAGAAATTGCAAATGTCCAGCAATTGCTCAGAGATGAAAAGTGCCAGCACTGAAAGCTGTTGCTAGCCAGCACCCTTCCTTGGAAGCGCTTTCACAGGCGCAGCAACACTGGGGCTTTGCGCTTGTCTACCCACCAAACGTCACGGTCACTATCTCTCCGTCTCGTAGACACGAGCCGAGAAATTGCAAACGTCAAGCAATTGCTCTGAGATGAAAAGTGCCAGCACTGAAAGCTGTTGCTAGCCAGCACCCTTCCTTGGAAGCGCTTTTATAGGCCTAAGAACACTGGGGCTCTGGGCTACTCTAGCCACCTAATCTTCTGCTCATCCTCTCGCGCAGTCTAAAGAGAGCTCAGGTGAGAATTGCAAACATCCAGCAATTGCTCAGAGATGAAAAGTGCCAACACTGAAAGCTCTTGCTAGCCAGCACCCATCCTTGGAAGTGCTTTTGTAGCCCTAAGAACACTGGGGCTCTGGGCGTCTCTAGCCACCTAATCTTCTGCTCATCCTCTTGCGCAGTCTAAAGAGAGCTCAGGTTTGAAATTGCAAATGTCCAGCAATTGCTCAGAGATGAAAAGTGCCAGCACTGAAAGCTGTTGCCAGCCAGCACCCTTCCTTGGAAGCGCTTTCACAGGTGCAGCAACACTGGGGCTTTGCGCTTCTCTAGCCACCAAACGTGACAGGCTTTCTGTCTCGTAGACACGAGCTGAGAAATTGCAAACGTCGAGCAATTGCTCAGAGCTGAAAAGTGCCAGCACTGAAAGCTCTTGCTAGCCAGCACCCTTCCTTGGAAGCGCTTTTGTAGGCCTAAGAACACTGGGGCTCTGGGCTACTCTAGCCACCTAATCTTCTGCTCATCCTCTCGCGCAGTCTAAAGAGAGCTCAGGTGAGAAATTGCAAACATCCAGCAATTGCTCAGAGATGAAAAGTGGCAGCACTGAAAGCTGTTGCTAGCCAGCACCCTTCCTTTGAAACGCTTTTGTAGGCCTAAGAACAGTGGGGCTCTGGGCTTCTCTAGCCACCTAATCTTCTGCTCATCCTCTCGCGCACTCTAAACAGAGCTCAGGTTTGAAATTGCAAATGTCCAGCAATTGCTCAGAGATGAAAAGTGCCAGCACTGAAAGCTGTTGCCAGCCAGCACCCTTCCTTGGAAGCGCTTTCACAGGCGCAGCAACACTGGGGCTTTGCGCTTCTCTACCCACCAAACATCACAGTCATTCTCTTTCCGTCTCGTAGACACGAGCTGAGAAATTGCAAACGTCCAGCAATTGCTCAGAGATGAAAAGTGCCAGCACTGAAAGCTGTTGCTAGCCAGCACCCTTCCTTAGAAGTGCTTTTGTAGGCCTAAGAACACTGGGGCTCTGGGCTTCTCTAGCCACCTAATCTTCTGCTCATCCTCTCGCGCAGTCTAAAGAGAGCTCAGGTGAGAAATTGCAAACGTCGAGCAATTGCTCAGAGATGAAAAGTGCCAGCACTGAAAGCTGTTGCTAGCCAGCACCCTTCCTTGGAAGCGCTTTCACAGGCGCAGCAACACTGGGGCTTTGCACTTCTCTAGCCACCAAACCTCACGGTCATTCTCTTTCTGTCTCGTAGACAAGAGCTGAGAAATTGCAAACGTCGAGCAATTGCTCAGAGATGAAAAGTGCCAGCACTGAAAGCTGTTGCTAGCCAGCACCCTTCCTTAGAAGTGCTTTTGTAGGCCTAAGAACACTGGGGCTCTGGGCTTCTCTAGCCACCTAATCTTCTGCTCATCCTCTCGCGCAGTCTAAAGAGAGCTCAGGTGAGAGATTGCAAACGTCGAGCAATTGCTCAGAGATGAAAAGTGCCAGCACTGAAAGCTCTTGCTAGCCAGCACCCTTCCTTGGAAGCGCTTTCACAGGCGCAGCAACACTGGGGCTTTGCGCTACTCTAGCCACCAAACATCACGGTCATTCTCTTTCAGTATAGTAGACAAGAGCTGAGAAATTGCAAACGTCGAGCAATTGCTCAGAGATGAAAAGTGCCAGCACTGAAAGCTGTTGCTAGCCAGCACCCTTCCTTGGAAGCGCTTTCACAGGCGCAGCAACACTGGGGCTTTGCGCTTCTCTACCCACCAAACGTGACAGTCTTTCTGTCTCGTAGACACAAGCTGAGAAATTGCAAACGTCGAGCAATTGCTCAGAGATGAAAAGTGCCAGCACTGAAAGCTGTTGCTAGCCAGCACCCTTCCTTGGAAGCGCTTTTGTAGCCCTAAGAACACTGGGGCTCTGGCCTTCTCTAGCCACCTACTCTTCTGCTCATCCTCTCGCGCAGTCTAAAGAGAGCTCAGGTGAGAAATTGCAAATGTCCAGCAATTGCTCAGAGATGAAAAGTGCCAGCACTGAAAGCTCTTGCTAGCCAGCACCCTTCCTTGGAAGCGCTTTTGTAGGCCTAAGAACACTGGGGCTCTGGGCTTCTCTAGCCACCTAATCTTCTGCTCATCCTCTCGTGCAGTCTAAAGAGAGCTCAGGTGTGAAATTGCAAATGTCCAGCAATTGCTCAGAGATGAAAAGTGCCAGCACTGAAAGCTGTTGCTAGCCAGCACCCTTCCTTGGAAGCGCTTTCACAGGCGCAGCAACACTGGGGCTTTGCGCTTCTCTACCCACCAAACGTCACGGTCACTATCTCTCCGTCTCGTAGACACGAGCTGAGAAATTGCAAACGTCGAGCTATTGCTCAGAGATGAAAAGTGCCAGCACTGAAAGCTGTTGCTAGCCAGCACCCTTCCTTGGAAGCGCTTTTGTAGGCCTAAGAACACTGGGGCTCTGGGCTACTCTAGCCACCTAATCTTCTGCTCATCCTCTCGCGCAGCCTAAAGAAAGCTCAGGTGAGAAATTGCAAATGTCCAGCAATTGCTCAGAGATGAAAAGTGCCAGCACTGAAAGCTGTTGCTAGCCAGCACCCTTCCTTGGAAGCGCTTTTGTAGCCCTAAGAACACTGGGGCTCTGGGCTACTCTAGCCACCTAATCTTCTGCTCATCCTCTCGCGCAGTCTAAAGAGAGCTCAGGTGAGAAGTTGCAAATGTCCAGCAATTGCTCAGAGATGAAAAGTGCCAGCACTGAAAGCTCTTGCTAGCCAGCAGCCTTCCTTGGAAGCGCTTTTGTAGCCCTAAGAACAGTGGGGCTCTGGGCTTCTCTAGCCACCTAATCTTCTGCTCATCCTCTCACGCAGTCTAAAGAGAGCTCAGGTTTGAAATTGCAAACGTCGAGCAATTGCTCAGAGATGAAAAGTGCCAGCACTGAAAGCTGTTGCTAGCCAGCACCCTTCCTTGGAAGCGCTTTCACAGGCGCAACAACACTGGGGCTTTGCGCTTCTCTACCCACCAAACATCACGGTCATTCTCTTTCCGTCTCGTAGACAAGAGCTGAGAAATTGCAAAGGTCGAGCAATTGCTCAGAGATGAAAAGTGCCAGCACTGAAAGCTGTTGCTAGCCAGCACCCTTCCTTGGAAGCGCTTTTGTAGGCCTAAGAACAGTGGGGCTCTGGGCTTCTCTAGCCACCTAATCTTCTGCTCATCCTCTCGCGCAGTCTAAAGAGAGCTCAGGTGAGAAATTGCAAACGTCCAGCAATTCCTCAGAGATGAAAAGTGCCAGCACTGAAAGCTGTTGCTAGCCAGCACCCTTCCTTGGAAGCGCTTTTGTAGGCCTAAGAACACTGGGGCTCTGGGCTTCTCTAGCCACCTAATCTTCTGCTCATCCTCTCGTGCAGTCTAAAGAGAGCTCAGGTGTGAAATTGCAAATGTCCAGCAATTGCTCAGAGATGAAAAGTGCCAGCACTGAAAGCTGTTGCTAGCCAGCACCCTTCCTTGGAAGCGCTTTCACAGGCGCAGCAACACTGGGGCTTTGCGCTTCTCTACCCACCAAACGTCACGGTCACTATCTCTCCGTCTCGTAGACACGAGCTGAGAAATTGCAAACGTCAAGCAATTGCTCAGAGATGAAAAGTGCCAGCACTGAAAGCTGTTGCTAGCCAGCACCCTTCCTTGGAAGCGCTTTTGTAGGCCTAAGAACACTGGGGCTCTGGGCTACTCTAGCCACCTAATCTTCTGCTCATCCTCTCGCGCAGTCTAAAGAGAGCTCAGGTGAGAAATTGCAAACATCCAGCAATTGCTCAGAGATGAAAAGTGCCAGCACTGAAAGCTGTTGCTAGCCAGCACCCTTCCTTGGAAGCGCTTTTGTAGCCCTAAGAACACTGGGGCTCTGGGCTTCTCTAGCCACCTAATCTTCTGCTCATCCTCTCGTGCAGTCTAAAGAGAGCTCAGGTGAGAAATTGCAAATGTCCAGCAATTGCTCAGAGATGAAAAGTGCCAGCACTGAAAGCTGTTGCCAGCCAGCACCCTTCCTTGGAAGCGCTTTCACAGGCGCAGCAACACTGGGGCTTTGCGCTTCTCTAGCCACCAAACATCACGGTCCTTCTCTTTCCGTCTCGTAGACACGAGCTGAGAAATTGCAAACGTCGAGCAATTGCTCAGAGATGAAAAGTGCCAGCACTGAAAGCTGTTGCTAGCCAGCACCCTTCCTTGGAAGCGCTTTTGTAGGCCTAAGAACACTGGGGCTCTGGGCTTCTCTAGGCACCTAATATTCTGCTCATCCTCTCGCACAGTCTAAAGAGAGCTCAGGTGAGAAATTGCAAACGTCGAGCAATTGCTCAGAGATGAAAAGTGCCAGCACTGAAAGCTGTTGCTAGCCAGCACCCTTCCTTGGAAGCGCTTTTGTAGCCCTAAGAACACTGGGGCTCTGGGCTACTCTAGCCACCTAAGCTTCTGCTCATCCTCTCGCACAGTCTAAAGAGAGCTCAGGTGAGAAATTGCAAACATCCAGCAATTGCTCAGAGATGAAAAGTGGCAGCACTGAAAGCTCTTGCTAGCCAGCACCCTTCCTTGGAAGCGCTTTTGTAGGCCTAAGAACACTGGGGCTCTGGGCTACTCTAGCCACCTAATCTTCTGCTCATCCTCTCGCGCAGTCTAAAGAGAGCTGAGGTGAGAAATTGCAAACATCCAGCAATTGCTCAGAGATGAAAAGTGCCAGCACTGAAAGCTGTTGCTAGCCAGCACCCTTCCTTGGAAGCGCTTTTGTAGGCCTAAGAACACTGGGGCTCTGGGCTTCTCTAGCCACCTAATCTTCTGTTCATCCTCTCGCGCAGTCTAAAGAGAGCTCAGGTGAGAAATTGCAAATGTCCAGCAATTGCTCAGAGATGAAAAGTGCCAGCACTGAAAGCTGTTGCCAGCCAGCACCCTTCCTTGGAAGCGCTTTCACAGGCGCAGCAACACTGGGGCTTTGCGCTTCTCTACCCACCAAACATCACGGTCCTTCTCTTTCCGTCTCGTAGACACGAGCTGAGAAATTGCAAACGTCGAGCAATTGCTCAGAGATGAAAAGTGCCAGCACTGAAAGCTGTTGCTAGCCAGCACCCTTCCTTGGAAGCGCTCTTGTAGCCCTAAGAACTCCGGGGCTCTGGGCTTCTCTAGCCACCTAATCTTCTGCTCATCCTCTCGCGCAGTCTAAAGAGAGCTGAGGTGAGAAATTGCAAACGTCGAGCAATTGCTCAGAGATGAAAAGTGCCAGCACTGAAAGCTCTTGCTAGCCAGCACCCTTCCTTGGAAGCGCTTTCACAGGCGCAGCAACACTGGGGCTTTGCGCTTCTCTACCCACCAAACGTGACAGTCTTTCCGTCTCGTAGACACGAGCTGAGAAATTGCAAACGTCGAGCAATTGCTCAGAGATGAAAAGTGCCAGCACTGAAAGCTGTTGCTAGCCAGCACCCTTCCTTGGAAGCGCTTTTGTAGGCCTAAGAACACTGCGGCTCTGGGCTTCTCTAGCCACCTAATCTTCTGCTCATCCTCTCGCGCAGTCTAAAGAGAGCTCAGGTGAGAAATTGCAAACATCCAGCAATTGCTCAGAGATGAAAAGTGCCAGCACTGAAAGCTGTTGCTAGCCAGCACCCTTCCTTGGAAGCGCTTTTGTAGCCCTAAGAACACTGGGGCTCTGGGCTTCTCTAGCCACCTAATCTTCTGCTCATCCTCTCGTGCAGTCTAAAGAGAGCTCAGGTGAGAAATTGCAAATGTCCAGCAATTGCTCAGAGATGAAAAGTGCCAGCACTGAAAGCTGTTGCCAGCCAGCACCCTTCCTTGGAAGCGCTTTCACAGGCGCAGCAACACTGGGGCTTTGCGCTTCTCTACCCACCAAACATCACGGTCCTTCTCTTTCCGTCTCGTAGACACGAGCTGAGAAATTGCAAACGTCGAGCAATTGCTCAGAGATGAAAAGTGCCAGCACTGAAAGCTGTTGCTAGCCAGCACCCTTCCTTGGAAGCGCTTTTGTAGGCCTAAGAACACTGGGGCTCTGGGCTTCTCTAGGCACCTAATATTCTGCTCATCCTCTCGCACAGTCTAAAGAGAGCTCAGGTGAGAAATTGCAAACGTCGAGCAATTGCTCAGAGATGAAAAGTGCCAGCACTGAAAGCTGTTGCTAGCCAGCAGCCTTCCTTGGAAGCGCTTTTGTAGCCCTAAGAACAGTGGGGCTCTGGGCTACTCTAGCCACCTAAGCTTCTGCTCATCCTCTCGCACAGTCTAAAGAGAGCTCAGGTGAGAAATTGCAAACATCCAGCAATTGCTCAGAGATGAAAAGTGGCAGCACTGAAAGCTCTTGCTAGCCAGCACCCTTCCTTGGAAGCGCTTTTGTAGGCCTAAGAACACTGGGGCTCTGGGCTACTCTAGCCACCTAATCTTCTGCTCATCCTCTCGCGCAGTCTAAAGAGAGCTGAGGTGAGAAATTGCAAACATCCAGCAATTGCTCAGAGATGAAAAGTGCCAGCACTGAAAGCTCTTGCTAGCCAGCACCCTTCCTTGGAAGCGCTTTTGTAGGCCTAAGAACACTGGGGCTCTGGGCTTCTCTAGCCACCTAATCTTCTGTTCATCCTCTCGTGCAGTCTAAAGAGAGCTCAGGTGAGAAATTGCAAATGTCCAGCAATTGCTCAGAGATGAAAAGTGCCAGCACTGAAAGCTGTTGCCAGCCAGCACCCTTCCTTGGAAGCGCTTTCACAGGCACAGCAACACTGGGGCTTTGCGCTTCTCTACCCACCAAACATCACGGTCCTTCTCTTTCCGTCTCGTAGACACGAGCTGAGAAATTGCAAACGTCGAGCAATTGCTCAGAGATGAAAAGTGCCAGCACTGAAAGCTGTTGCTAGCCAGCACCCTTCCTTGGAAGCGCTTTTGTAGGCCTAAGAACACTGGGGCTCTGGGCTTCTCTAGGCACCTAATATTCTGCTCATCCTCTCGCGCAGTCTAAAGAGAGCTCAGGTGAGAAATTGCAAACGTCGAGCAATTGCTCAGAGATGAAAAGTGCAGCACTGAAAGCTGTTGCTAGCCAGCACCCTTCCTTGGAAGCGCTCTTGTAGCCCTAAGAACTCCGGGGCTCTGGGCTTCTCTAGCCACCTAATCTTCTGCTCATCCTCTCGCGCAGTCTAAAGAGAGCTGAGGTGAGAAATTGCAAACGTCGAGCAATTGCTCAGAGATGAAAAGTGCCAGCACTGAAAGCTGTTGCTAGCCAGCACCCTTCCTTGGAAGCGCTTTCACAGGCACAGCAACACTGGGGCTTTGCGCTTCTCTACCCACCAAACGTGACAGTCTTTCCGTCTCGTAGACACGAGCTGAGAAATTGCAAACGTCGAGCAATTGCTCAGAGATGAAAAGTGCCAGCACTGAAAGCTGTTGCTAGCCAGCACCCTTCCTTGGAAGCGCTTTTGTAGGCCTAAGAACACTGCGGCTCTGGGCTTCTCTAGCCACCTAATCTTCTGCTCATCCTCTCGTGGAGTCTAAAGAGAGCTCAGGTTTGAAATTGCAAACGTCCAGCAATTGCTCAGAGATGAAAAGTGCCAGCACTGAAAGCTGTTGCTAGCCAGCACCCTTCCTTGGAAGCGCTTTCACAGGCGCAGCAACACTGGGGCTTTGCGCTTCTCTAGCCACCAAACATCACGGTCATTCTCTTTCCTTCTCGTAGACACGAGTTGAGAAATTGCAAACGTCGAGCAATTGCTCAGAGATGAAAAGTGCCAGCACTGAAAGCTGTTGCTAGCCAGCACCCTTCCTTGGAAGCGCTTTCACAGGCGCAGCAACACTGGGGCTTTGCGCTTCTCTAGGCACCAAACGTCACGGTCACTATCTCTCCGTCTCGTAGACACGAGCTGAGAAATTGCAAACGTCGAGCAATTGCTCAGAGATGAAAAGTGCCAGCACTGAAATCTGTTGCTAGCCAGCACCCTTCCTTGGAAACGCTCTTGCACCCCTAAGAACAGTGGGGCTCTGGGCTTCTCTACCCACCTAATCTTCTGCTCATCCTCTCGTGCAGTCTAAAGAGAGCTCAGGTGAGAAAATGCAAACGTCGAGCAATTGCTCAGAGATGAAAAGTGCCAGCACTGAAAGCTCTTGCTAGCCAGCCCCCTTCCTTGGAAGCGCTTTTGTAGGCCTAAGAACACTGGGGCTCTGGGCTTCTCTAGCCACCTACTCTTCTGCTCATCCTCTCGCGCAGTCTAAAGAGAGCTCAGGTGAGAAATTGCAAATGTCCAGCAATTGCTCAGAGATGAAAAGTGCCAGCACTGAAAGCTGTTGCTAGCCAGCACCCTTCCTTGGAAGCGCTTTTGTAGCCCTAAGAACACTGGGGCTCTGGGCTTCTCTAGCCACCTCATCTTCTGCTCATCCTCTCACGCAGTCTAAAGAGAGCTCAGGTTTGAAATTGCAAATGTCCAGCAATTGCTGAGAGATGAAAAGTGCCAGCACTGAAAGCTGTTGCTAGCCAGCAGCCTTCCTTGGAAGCGCTTTCACAGGCACAGCAACACTGGGGCTTTGCGCTTCTCTAGCCACCATACATCACGGTCATTCTCTTTCCGTCTCGTAGACACGAGCTGAGAAATTGCAAACGTCGAGCAATTGCTCAGAGATGAAAAGTGGCAGCACTGAAAGCTGTTGCTAGACAGCAGCCTTCCTTGGAAGCGCTTTTGTAGCCCTAAGAACACTGGGGCTCTGGGCTTCTCTAGCCACCTAATCTTCTGCTCATCCTCTCGTGGAGTCTAAAGAGAGCTCAGGTGAGAAATTGCAAATGTCCAGCAATTGCTCAGAGATGAAAAGTGCCAGCACTGAAAGCTGTTGCTAGCCAGCACCCTTCCTTGGAAGCGCTTTCACAGGCGCAGCAACACTGGGGCTTTGCGCTTGTCTACCCACCAAACGTCACGGTCACTATCTCTCCGTCTCGTAGACACGAGCTGAGAAATTGCAAACGTCAAGCAATTGCTCAGAGATGAAAAGTGCCAGCACTGAAAGCTCTTGCTAGCCAGCACCCTTCCTTGGAAGCGCTTTTATAGGCCTAAGAACACTGGGGCTCTGGGCTACTCTAGCCACCTAATCTTCTGCTCATCCTCTCGCGCAGTCTAAAGAGAGCTCAGGTGAGAATTGCAAACATCCAGCAATTGCTCAGAGATGAAAAGTGCCAACACTGAAAGCTGTTGCTAGCCAGCACCCATCCTTGGAAGTGCTTTTGTAGCCCTAAGAACACTGGGGCTCTGGGCGTCTCTAGCCACCTAATCTTCTGCTCATCCTCTCGCGCAGTCTAAAGAGAGCTCAGGTTTGAAATTGCAAATGTCCAGCAATAGCTCAGAGATGAAAAGTGCCAGCACTGAAAGCTGTTGCCAGCCAGCACCCTTCCTTGGAAGCGCTTTCACAGGTGCAGCAACACTGGGGCTTTGCGCTTCTCTACCCACCAAACATCACGGTCCTTCTCTTTCGGTATCGTAGACAAGAGCTGAGAAATTGCAAACGTCGAGCAATTGCTGAGAGATGAAAAGTGCCAGCACTGAAAGCTGTTGCTAGCCAGCACCCTTCCTTGGAAGCGCTTTTGTAGCCCTAAGAACACTGGGGCTCTGGGCTTCTCTAGGCACCTAATCTTCTGCTCATCCTCTCGCACAGTCTAAAGAGAGCTCAGGTGAGAAATTGCAAACGTCGAGCAATTGCTCAGAGATGAAAAGTGCCAGCACTGAAAGCTGTTGCTAGCCAGCACCCTTCCTTGGAAGCGCTTTTGTAGCCCTAAGAACACTGGGGCTCTGGGCTTCTCTAGCCACCTACTCTTCTGCTCATCCTCTCGCGCAGTCTAAAGAGAGCTCAGGTGAGAAATTGCAAATGTCCAGCAATTGCTCAGAGATGAAAAGTGCCAGCACTGAAAGCTGTTGCCAGCCAGCACCCTTCCTTGGAAGCGCTTTCACAGGCACAGCAACACTGGGGCTTTGCGCTTCTCTAGCCACCAAACATCACGGTCCTTCTCTTTCCGTCTCGTAGACACGAGCTGAGAAATTGCAAACGTCGAGCAATTGCTCAGAGATGAAAAGTGCCAGCACTGAAAGCTGTTGCTAGCCAGCACCCTTCCTTGGAAGCGCTTTTGTAGCCCTAAGAACACTGGGGCTCTGGGCTTCTCTAGCCACCTAATCTTCTGCTCATCCTCTCGCGCAGTCTAAAGAGAGCTCAGGTGAGAAATTGCAAATGTCCAGCAATTGCTCAGAGATGAAAAGTGCCAGCACTGAAAGCTGTTGCTAGCCAGCACCCTTCCTTGGAAGCGCTTTCACAGGCGCAGCAACACTGGGGCTTTGCGCTACTGTACCCACCAAACATCACGGTCATTCTCTTTCAGTATAGTAGACGAGCTGAGAAATTGCAAACGTCGAGCAATTGCTCAGAGATGAAAAGTGGCAGCACTGAAAACTGTTGCTAGCCAGCACCCTTCCTTGGAAGCGCTTTCACAGGCGCAGCAACACTGGGGCTTTGCGCTTCTCTACCCACCAAACGTGACAGGCTTTCTGTCTCGTAGACACGAGCTGAGAAATTGCAAACGTCGAGCAATTGCTCAGAGATGAAAAGTGCCAGCACTGAAAGCTCTTGCTAGCCAGCACCCTTCCTTGGAAGCGCTTTTGTAGGCCTAAGAACACTGGGGCTCTGGGCTACTCTAGCCACCTAATCTTCTGCTCATCCTCTCGCGCAGTCTAAAGAGAGCTCAGGTGAGAAATTGCAAACATCCAGCAATTGCTCAGAGATGAAAAGTGGCAGCACTGAAAGCTGTTGCTAGCCAGCACCCTTCCTTTGAAACGCTTTTGTAGGCCTAATAACAGTGGGGCTCTGGGCTTCTCTAGGCACCTAATCTTCTGCTCATCCTCTCGCGCAGTCTAAAGAGAGCTCAGGTGAGAAATTGCAAACGTCGAGCAATTGCTCAGAGATGAAAAGTGCCAGCACTGAAAGCTCTTGCTAGCCAGCACCCTTCCTTGGAAGCGCTTTCACAGGCGCAGCAACACTGGGGCTTTGCACTTCTCTACCCACCAAACCTCACGGTCATTCTCTTTCTGTCTCGTAGACACGAGCTGAGAAATTGCAAACGTCGAGCAATTGCTCAGAGATGAAAAGTGCCAGCACTGAAAGCTGTTGCTAGCCAGCACCCTTCCTTAGAAGTGCTTTTGTAGGCCTAAGAACACTGGGGCTCTGGGCTTCTCTAGCCACCTAATCTTCTGCTCATCCTCTCGCGCAGTCTAAAGAGAGCTCAGGTGAGAGATTGCAAACGTCGAGCAATTGCTCAGAGATGAAAAGTGCCAGCACTGAAAGCTGTTGCTAGCCAGCACCCTTCCTTGGAAGCGCTTTCACAGGCGCAGCAACACTGGGGCTTTGCGCTACTCTACCCACCAAACATCACGGTCATTCTCTTTCAGTATAGTAGACAAGAGCTGAGAAATTGCAAACGTCCAGCAATTGCTCAGAGATGAAAAGTGCCAGCACTGAAAGCTGTTGCTAGCCAGCACCCTTCCTTGGAAGCGCTTTCACAGGCGCAGCAACACTGGGGCTTTGCGCTTCTCTACCCACCAAACGTGACAGTCTTTCTGTCTCGTAGACACAAGCTGAGAAATTGCAAACGTCGAGCAATTGCTCAGAGATGAAAAGTGCCAGCACTGAAAGCTGTTGCTAGCCAGCACCCTTCCTTGGAAGCGCTTTTGTAGGCTTAAGAACACTGGGGCTCTGGCCTTCTCTAGCCACCTACTCTTCTGCTCATCCTCTCGCGCAGTCTAAAGAGAGCTCAGGTGAGAAATTGCAAATGTCCAGCAATTGCTCAGAGATGAAAAGTGCCAGCACTGAAAGCTGTTGCTAGCCAGCACCCTTCCTTGGAAGCGCTTTTGTAGCCCTAAGAACAGTGGGGCTCTGGGCTTCTCTAGCCACCTAATCTTCTGCTCATCCTCTCACGCAGTCTAAAGAGAGCTCACGTTTCAAATTGCAAACGTCGAGCAATTGCTCAGAGATGAAAAGTGCCAGCACTGAAAGCTGTTGCTAGCCAGCACCCTTCCTTGGAAGCGCTTTCACAGGCGCAGCAACACTGGGGCTTTGCGCTTCTCTAGCCACCAAACATCACGGTCATTCTCTTTCCGTCTCGTAGACACGAGCTGAGAAATTGCAAACGTCGAGCAATTGCTCAGAGATGAAAAGTGCCAGCACTGAAAGCTGTTGCTAGCCAGCAGCCTTCCTTGGAAGCGCTTTTGTAGCCCTAAGAACAGTGGGGCTCTGGCCTTCTCTAGCCACCTACTCTTCTGCTCATCCTCTCGCGCAGTCTAAAGAGAGCTCAGGTGAGAAATTGCAAATGTCCAGCAATTGCTCAGAGATGAAAAGTGCCAGCACTGAAAGCTGTTGCTAGCCAGCACCCTTCCTTGGAAGCGCTTTTGTAGGCCTAAGAACACTGGGGCTCTGGGCTTCTCTAGCCACCTAATCTTCTGCTCATCCTCTCGTGCAGTCTAAAGAGAGCTCAGGTGTGAAATTGCAAATGTCCAGCAATTGCTCAGAGATGAAAAGTGCCAGCACTGAAAGCTGTTGCTAGCCAGCACCCTTCCTTGGAAGCGCTTTCACAGGCGCAGCAACACTGGGGCTTTGCGCTTCTCTACCCACCAAACGTCACGGTCACTATCTCTCTGTCTCGTAGACACGAGCTGAGAAATTGCAAACGTCGAGCAATTGCTCAGAGATGAAAAGTGCCAGCACTGAAAGCTGTTGCTAGCCAGCACCCTTCCTTGGAAGCGCTTTTGTAGGCCTAAGAACACTGGGGCTCTGGGCTACTCTAGCCACCTAATCTTCTGCTCATCCTCTCGCGCAGCCTAAAGAAAGCTCAGGTGAGAAATTGCAAATGTCCAGCAATTGCTCAGAGATGAAAAGTGCCAGCACTGAAAGCTGTTGCTAGCCAGCACCCTTCCTTGGAAGCGCTTTTGTAGCCCTAAGAACACTGGGGCTCTGGGCTACTCTAGCCACCTAATCTTCTGCTCATCCTCTCGCGCAGTCTAAAGAGAGCTCAGGTGAGAAGTTGCAAATGTCCAGCAATTGCTCAGAGATGAAAAGTGCCAGCACTGAAAGCTCTTGCTAGCCAGCAGCCTTCCTTGGAAGCGCTTTTGTAGCCCTAAGAACACTGGGGCTCTGGCCTTCTCTAGCCACCTAAACTTCTGCTCATCCTCTCGCGCAGTCTAAAGAGAGCTCAGGTTTGAAATTGCAAACGTCGAGCAATTGCTCAGAGATGAAAAGTGCCAGCACTGAAAGCTGTTGCTAGCCAGCACCCTTCCTTGGAAGCGCTTTCACAGGCGCAACAACACTGGGGCTTTGCGCTTCTCTACCCACCAAACATCACGGTCATTCTCTTTCCGTCTCGTAGACACGAGCTGAGAAATTGCAAAGGTCGAGCAATTGCTCAGAGATGAAAAGTGCCAGCACTGAAAGCTGTTGCTAGCCAGCACCCTTCCTTGGAAGCGCTTTTGTAGCCCTAAGAACAGTGGGGCTCTGGGCTTCTCTAGCCACCTACTCTTCTGCTCATCCTCTCGCGCAGTCTAAAGAGAGCTCAGGTGAGAAATTGCAAACGTCGAGCAATTGCTCAGAGATGAAAAGTGCCAGCACTGAAAGCTGTTGCTAGCCAGCACCCTTCCTTGGAAGCGCTTTTGTAGGCCTAAGAACACTGGGGCTCTGGGCTTCTCTAGCCACCTAATCTTCTGCTCATCCTCTCGCGCAGTCTAAAGAGAGCTCAGGTGAGAAATTGCAAATGTCCAGCAATTGCTCAGAGATGAAAAGTGCCAGCACTGAAAGCTGTTGCTAGCCAGCACCCTTCCTTGGAAGCGCTTTCACAGGCGCAGCAACACTGGGGCTTTGCGCTTCTCTAGCCACCAAACGTCACGGTCACTATCTCTCCGTCTTGTAGACACGAGCTGAGAAATTGCAAACGTCAAGCAATTGCTCAGAGATGAAAAGTGCCAGCACTGAAAGCTGTTGCTAGCCAGCACCCTTCCTTGGAAGCGCTTTTGTAGGCCTAAGAACACTGGGGCTCTGGGCTACTCTAGCCACCTAATCTTCTGCTCATCCTCTCGCGCAGTCTAAAGAGAGCTCAGGTGAGAAATTGCAAATGTCCAGCAATTGCTCAGAGATGAAAAGTGCCAGCACTGAAAGCTCTTGCTAGCCAGCACCCTTCCTTGGAAGCGCTTTTGTAGGCCTAAGAACACTGGGGCTCTGGGCTTCTCTAGCCACCTAATCTTCTGCTCATCCTCTCGTGCAGTCTAAAGAGAGCTCAGGTGAGAAATTGCAAATGTCCAGCAATTGCTCAGAGATGAAAAGTGCCAGCACTGAAAGCTGTTGCCAGCCAGCACCCTTCCTTGGAAGCGCTTTCACAGGCGCAGCAACACTGGGGCTTTGCGCTTCTCTAGGCACCAAACATCACGGTCCTTCTCTTTCCGTCTCGTAGACACGAGCTGAGAAATTGCAAACGTCGAGCAATTGCTCAGAGATGAAAAGTGCCAGCACTGAAAGCTGTTGCTAGCCAGCACCCTTCCTTGGAAGCGCTTTTGTAGGCCTAAGAACACTGGGGCTCTGGGCTTCTCTAGGCACCTAATATTCTGCTCATCCTCTCGCACAGTCTAAAGAGAGCTCAGGTGAGAAATTGCAAACGTCGAGCAATTGCTCAGAGATGAAAAGTGCCAGCACTGAAAGCTGTTGCTAGCCAGCACCCTTCCTTGGAAGCGCTTTTGTAGCCCTAAGAACACTGGGGCTCTGGGCTACTCTAGCCACCTAAGCTTCTGCTCATCCTCTCGCACAGTCTAAAGAGAGCTCAGGTGAGAAATTGCAAACATCCAGCAATTGCTCAGAGATGAAAAGTGGCAGCACTGAAAGCTCTTGCTAGCCAGCAGCCTTCCTTGGAAGCGCTTTTGTAGGCCTAAGAACACTGGGGCTCTGGGCTACTCTAGCCACCTAATCTTCTGCTCATCCTCTCGCGCAGTCTAAAGAGAGCTGAGGTGAGAAATTGCAAATATCCAGCAATTGCTCAGAGATGAAAAGTGCCAGCACTGAAAGCTCTTGCTAGCCAGCACCCTTCCTTGGAAGCGCTTTTGTAGGCCTAAGAACACTGGGGCTCTGGGCTTCTCTAGCCACCTCATCTTCTGTTCATCCTCTCGCGCAGTCTAAAGAGAGCTCAGGTGAGAAATTGCAAATGTCCAGCAATTGCTCAGAGATGAAAAGTGCCAGCACTGAAAGCTGTTGCTAGCCAGCACCCTTCCTTGGAAGCGCTTTCACAGGCGCAGAACCCTGCGGCTTTGCGCTTCTCTACCCACCAAACGTCACGGTCATTCTCTTTCCGTCTCGTAGACACGAGCTGAGAAATTGCAAACGTCGAGCAATTGCTCAGAGATGAAAAGTGCCAGCACTGAAAGCTGTTGCTAGCCAGCACCCTTCCTTGGAAGCGCTTTTGTAGGCCTAAGAACACTGGGGCTCTGGGCTTCTCTAGGCACCTAATATTCTGCTCATCCTCTCGCGCAGTCTAAAGAGAGCTCAGGTGAGAAATTGCAAAAGTCGAGCAATTGCTCAGAGATGAAAAGTGTCAGCACTGAAAGCTGTTGCTAGCCAGCAGCCTTCCTTGGAAGCGCTCTTGTAGCCCTAAGAACTCCGGGGCTCTGGGCTTCTCTAGCCACCTAATCTTCTGCTCATCCTCTCGCGCAGTCTAAAGAGAGCTGAGGTGAGAAATTGCAAACGTCGAGCAATTGCTCAGAGATGAAAAGTGCCAGCACTGAAAGCT
The DNA here is from genome assembly GCA_037962945.1 of Sarcoramphus papa. NCBI lineage: Eukaryota > Metazoa > Chordata > Aves > Accipitriformes > Cathartidae > Sarcoramphus > Sarcoramphus papa. The sequence goes on along the minus strand of CM075586.1, from coordinate 94,667,277 downwards.
GTTGCTAGCCAGCACCCTTCCTTGGAAGCGCTTTCACAGGCGCAGCAACACTGGGGCTTTGCGCTTCTCTACCCACCAAACGTGACAGTCTTTCCGTCTCGTAGACACGAGCTGAGAAATTGCAAACGTCGAGCAATTGCTCAGAGATGAAAAGTGCCAGCACTGAAAGCTGTTGCTAGCCAGCACCCTTCCTTGGAAGCGCTTTTGTAGCCCTAAGAACACTGCGGCTCTGGGCTTCTCTAGCCACCTAATCTTCTGCTCATCCTCTCGCGCACTCTAAAGAGAGCTCAGGTTTGAAATTGCAAACGTCCAGCAATTGCTCAGAGATGAAAAGTGCCAGCACTGAAAGCTGTTGCTAGCCAGCAGCCTTCCTTGGAAGTGCTTTCACAGGCGCAGCAACACTGGGGCTTTGCGCTTCTCTAGCCACCAAACATCACGGTCATTCTCTTTCCTTCTCGTAGACACGTGTTGAGAAATTGCAAACGTCGAGCAATTGCTCAGAGATGAAAAGTGCCAGCACTGAAAGCTGTTGCTAGCCAGCACCCTTCCTTGGAAGCGCTTTCACAGGCACAGCAACACTGGGCTTTGCGCTACTCTACCCACCAAACATCACGGTCCTTCACTTTCAGTATAGTAGACACGAGCTGAGAAATTGCAAACGTCGAGCAATTGCTCAGAGATGGAAAGTGCCAGCACTGAAAGCTGTTGCTAGCCAGCACCCTTCCTTGGAAGCGCTTTTGTAGCCCTAAGAACACTGGGGCTCTGGGCTTCTCTACCCACCAAATATCACATTCATTCTCTTTCCGTCTCGTAGATATGAGCCGAGAAATTGCAAACGTCGAGCAATTGCTCAGAGATGAAAAGTGCCAGCACTGAAAGCTGTTGCTAGCCAGCACCCTTCCTTGGAAGCGCTTTTGTAGCCCTAAGAACAGTGGGGCTCTGGGCTTCTCTAGCCACCTACTCTTCTGCTCATCCTCTCGCGCAGTGTAAAGAGAGCTCAGGTGTGAAATTGCAAATGTCCAGCAATTGCTCAGAGATGAAAAGTGCCAGCACTGAAAGCTGTTGCTAGCCAGCACCCTTCCTTGGAAGCGCTTTCACAGGCGCAGCAACACTGGGGCTTTGCGCTTCTCTACCCACCAAACCTCACGGTCATTCTCTTTCTGTCTCGTAGACACGAGCTGAGAAATTGCAAACGTCGAGCAATTGCTCAGAGATGAAAAGTGCCAGCACTGAAAGCTGTTGCTAGCCAGCACCCTTCCTTAGAAGTGCTTTTGTAGCCCTAAGAACACTGGGGCTCTGGGCTTCTCTAGCCACCTAATCTTCTGCTCATCCTCTCGCGCAGTCTAAAGAGAGCTCAGGTGAGAGATTGCAAACGTCGAGCAATTGCTCAGAGATGAAAAGTGCCAGCACTGAAAGCTGTTGCTAGCCAGCACCCTTCCTTGGAAGCGCTTTCACAGGCGCAGCAACACTGAGGCTTTGCGCTACTCTACCCACCAAACGTGACAGTCTTTCTGTCTCGTAGACACAAGCTGAGAAATTGCAAACGTCGAGCAATTGCTCAGAGATGAAAAGTGCCAGCACTGAAAGCTGTTGCTAGCCAGCACCCTTCCTTGGAAGCGCTTTTGTAGGCCTAAGAACACTGGGGCTCTGGGCTACTCTAGCCACCTAATCTTCTGCTCATCCTCTCGCGCAGTCTAAAGAGAGCTCAGGTGAGAAATTGCAAACATCCAGCAATTGCTCAGAGATGAAAAGTGCCAGCACTGAAAGCTGTTGCTAGCCAGCACCCTTCCTTGGAAGCGCTTTCACAGGCGCAGCAACACTGGGGCTTTGCGCTTCTCTAGCCACCAAACATCACGGTCCTTCTCTTTCCGTCTCGTAGACACGAGCTGAGAAATTGCAAACGTCGAGCAATTGCTCAGAGATGAAAAGTGCCAGCACTGAAAGCTGTTGCTAGCCAGCACCCTTCCTTGGAAGCGCTTTTGTAGGCCTAAGAACAGTGGGGCTCTGGGCTTCTCTAGCCACCTACTCTTCTGCTCATCCTCTCGCGCAGTCTAAAGAGAGCTCAGGTGAGAAATTGCAAACGTCGAGCAATTGCTCAGAGACGAAAAGTCCCAGCACTGAAAGCTGTTGCTAGACAGCACCCTTCCTTGGAAGCGCTTTCACAGGCGCAGCAACACTGGGCTTTGCGCTACTCTACCCACCAAACATCACGGTCCTTCCCTTTCAGTATAGTACACAAGAGCTGAGAAATTGCAAACTTCGAGCAATTGCTCAGAGATGAAAAGTGCCAGCACTGAAAGCTGTTGCTAGCCAGCACCCTTCCTTGGAAGTGCTTTTGTAGCCCTAAGAACTCCGGGGCTCTGGGCTTCTCTAGACACCTAATCTTCTGCTCATCCTCTCGTGCAGTCTAAAGAGAGCTCAGGTGAGAAATTGCAAATGTCGAGCAATTGCTCAGAGATGAAAAGTGCCAGCACTGAAAGCTGTTGCTAGCCAGCAGCCTTCCTTGGAAGCGCTTTTGTAGCCCTGAGAACACTGGGGCTCTGGGCTTCTCTAGCCACGAAATATCACATTCATTCTCTTTCCGGCTCGTAGACATGAGCCGAGAAATTGCAAACGTCGAGCAATTGCTCGGAGATGAAAAGTGCCAGCACTGAAAGCTGTTGCTAGCCAGCACCCTTCCTTGGAAGTGCTTTTGTAGGCCTAAGAACACTGGGGCTCTGGGCTTCTCTAGCCACCTACTCTTCTGCTCATCCTCTCGCGCAGTGTAAAGAGAGCTCAGGTGTGAAATTGCAAATGTCCAGCAATTGCTCAGAGATGAAAAGTGCCAGCACTGAAAGCTGTTGCTAGCCAGCACCCTTCCTTGGAAGCGCTTTCACAGGCGCAGCAACACTGGGGCTTTGCGCTTCTCTAGCCACCAAACCTCACGGTCATTCTCTTTCTGTCTCGTAGACAAGAGCTGAGAAATTGCAAACGTCGAGCAATTGCTCAGAGATGAAAAGTGCCAGCACTGAAAGCTGTTGCTAGCCAGCACCCTTCCTTAGAAGTGCTTTTGTAGCCCTAAGAACACTGGGGCTCTGGGCTTCTCTAGCCACCTAATCTTCTGCTCATCCTCTCGCGCAGTCTAAAGAGAGCTCAGGTGAGAGATTGCAAACGTTGAGCAATTGCTCAGAGATGAAAAGTGCCAGCACTGAAAGCTGTTGCTAGCCAGCACCCTTCCTTGGAAGCGCTTTCACAGGCGCAGCAACACTGAGGCTTTGCGCTACTCTACCCACCAAACCTCACGGTCATTCTCTTTCAGTATAGTAGACAAGAGCTGAGAAATTGCAAACGTCGAGCAATTGCTCAGAGATGAAAAGTGCCAGCACTGAAAGCTGTTGCTAGCCAGCACCCTTCCTTGGAAGCGCTTTCACAGGCACAGCAACACTGGGGCTTTGCGCTTCTCTACCCACCAAACGTGACAGTCTTTCTGTCTCGTAGACACAAGCTGAGAAATTGCAAACGTCGAGCAATTGCTCAGAGATGAAAAGTGCCAGCACTGAAAGCTGTTGCTAGCCAGCACCCTTCCTTGGAAGCGCTTTTGTAGGCCTAAGAACACTGGGGCTCTGGGCTACTCTAGCCACCTAATCTTCTGCTCATCCTGTCGCGCAGTCTAAAGAGAGCTCAGGTGAGAAATTGCAAACATCCAGCAATTGCTCAGAGATGAAAAGTGCCAGCACTGAAAGCTCTTGCTAGCCAGCACCCTTCCTTGGAAGCGCTTTTGTAGGGCTAAGAACACTGGGGCTCTTGGCTTCTCTAGCCACCTCATCTTCTGCTCATCCTCTCGCGCAGTCTAAAGAGAGCTCAGGTGAGAAATTGCAAATGTCCAGCAATTGCTCAGAGATGAAAAGTGCCAGCACTGAAAGCTGTTGCTAGCCAGCAGCCTTCCTTGGAAGCGCTTTTGTAGGCCTAAGAACAGTGGGGCTCTGGGCTTCTCTAGCCACCTAATCTTCTGCTCATCCTCTCACGCAGTCTAAAGAGAGCTCAGGTTTGAAATTGCAAACGTCGAGCAATTGCTCAGAGATGAAAAGTGCCAGCACTGAAAGCTGTTGCCAGCCAGCAGCCTTCCTTGGAAGCGCTTTCACAGGCGCAGCAACACTGGGGCTTTGCGCTTCTCTAGCCACCAAACATCACGGTCCTTCTCTTTCCGTCTCGTAGACACGAGCTGAGAAATTGCAAACGTCGAGCAATTGCTCAGAGATGAAAAGTGCCAGCACTGAAAGCTGTTGCTAGCCAGCACCCTTCCTTGGAAGCGCTTTTGTAGCCCTAAGAACACTGGGGCTCTGGCCTTCTCTAGCCACCTAATCTTCTGCTCATCCTCTCGCGCAGTCTAAAGAGAGCTCAGGTGAGAAATTGCAAACGTCGAGCAATTGCTCAGAGATGAAAAGTGCCAGCACTGAAAGCTGTTGCTAGCCAGCAGCCTTCCTTGGAAGCGCTTTTGTAGGCCTAAGAACACTGGGGCTCTGGGCTTCTCTAGCCACCTAATCTTCTGCTCATCCTCTCACGCAGTCTAAAGAGAGCTCAGGTGAGAAATTGCAAACGTCGAGCAATTGCTCAGAGATGAAAAGTGCCAGCACTGAAAGCTGTTGCTAGCCAGCACCCTTCCTTGGAAGCGCTTTTGTAGCCCTAAGAACACTGGGGCTCTGGGCTTCTCTAGCCACCTACTCTTCTGCTCATCCTCTCGCGCAGTCTAAAGAGAGCTCAGGGGAGAAATTGCAAACGTCCAGCAATTGCTCAGAGATGAAAAGTGCCAGCACTGAAAGCTGTTGCTAGCCAGCAGCCTTCCTTGGAAGCGCTTTTGTAGCCCTAAGAACACTGGGGCTCTGGGCTTCTCTAGCCACCTAATCTTCTGCTCATGCTCTCGTGCAGTGTAAAGAGAGCTCAGGTGAGAAATTGCAAATGTCCAGCAATTGCTCAGAGATGAAAAGTGCCAGCACTGAAAGCTGTTGCTAGCCAGCACCCTTCCTTGGAAGCGCTTTCACAGGCGCAGCAACACTGGGGCTCTGGGCTTCTCTAGCCACCAAACGTCACGGTCACTATCTCTCCGTCTCGTAGACACGAGCTGAGAAATTGCAAACGTCGAGCAATTGCTCAGAGATGAAAAGTGCCAGCACTGAAAGCTGTTGCTAGCCAGCACCCTTCCTTGGAAGCGCTTTTGTAGGCCTAAGAACACTGGGGCTCTGGGCTTCTCTAGCCACCTACTCTTCTGCTCATCCTCTCGCGCAGTCTAAAGAGAGCTCAGGTGAGAAATTGCAAACGTCCAGCAATTGCTCAGAGATGAAAAGTGCCAGCACTGAAAGCTGTTGCTAGCCAGCACCCTTCCTTGGAAGCGCTTTTGTAGGCCTAAGAACACTGGGGCTCTGGGCTTCTCTAGCCACCTAATCTTCTGCTCATCCTCTCGTGCAGTCTAAAGAGAGCTCAGGGGAGAAATTGCAAATGTCCAGCAATTGCTCAGAGATGAAAAGTGCCAGCACTGAAAGCTGTTGCTAGCCAGCACCCTTCCTTGGAAGCGCTTTCACAGGCGCAGCAACACTGGGGCTTTGCGCTTCTCTACCCACCAAACGTCACGGTCACTATCTCTCCGTCTCGTAGACACGAGCTGAGAAATTGCAAACGTCGAGCAATTGCTCAGAGATGAGAAGTCCCAGCACTGAAAGCTGTTGCTAGACAGCACCCTTCCTTGGAAGCGCTTTCACAGGCGCAGCAACACTGGGCTTTGCGCTACTCTACCCACCAAACATCACGGTCCTTCACTTTCAGGATAGTAGACAAGAGCTGAGAAATTGCAAACTTCGAGCAATTGCTCAGAGATGGAAAGTGCCAGCACTGAAAGCTGTTGCTAGCCAGCACCCTTCCTTGGAAGTGCTTTTGTAGCCCTAAGAACTCCGGGGCTCTGGGCTTCTCTAGCCACCTAATCTTCTGCTCATCCTGTCGCGCAGTCTAAAGAGAGCTCAGGTGAGAAATTGCAAACGTCGAGCAATTGCTCAGAGATGAAAAGTGCCAGCACTGAAAGCTGTTGCTAGCCAGCAGCCTTCCTTGGAAGCGCTTTTGTAGCCCTAAGAACACTGGGGCTCTGGGCTTCTCTACCCACCAAATATCACATTCATTCTCTTTCCGGCTCGTAGACATGAGCCGAGAAATTGCAAACGTCGAGCAATTGCTCGGAGATGAAAAGTGCCAGCACTGAAAGCTGTTGCTAGCCAGCACCCTTCCTTAGAAGTGCTTTTGTAGCCCTAAGAACACTGGGGCTCTGGGCTTCTCTAGCCACCTAATCTTCTGCTCATCCTCTCGCGCAGTCTAAAGAGAGCTCAGGTGAGAGATTGCAAACGTCGAGCAATTGCTCAGAGATGAAAAGTGCCAGCACTGAAAGCTGTTGCTAGCCAGCACCCTTCCTTGGAAGCGCTTTCACAGGCGCAGCAACACTGAGGCTTTGCGCTACTCTACCCACCAAACCTCACGGTCATTCTCTTTCAGTATAGTAGACAAGAGCTGAGAAATTGCAAACGTCGAGCAATTGCTCAGAGATGAAAAGTGCCAGCACTGAAAGCTGTTGCTAGCCAGCACCCTTCCTTGGAAGCGCTTTCACAGGCACAGCAACACTGGGGCTTTGCGCTTCTCTACCCACCAAACGTGACAGTCTTTCTGTCTCGTAGACACAAGCTGAGAAATTGCAAACGTCGAGCAATTGCTCAGAGATGAAAAGTGCCAGCACTGAAAGCTGTTGCTAGCCAGCACCCTTCCTTGGAAGCGCTTTTGTAGGCCTAAGAACACTGGGGCTCTGGGCTACTCTAGCCACCTACTCTTCTGCTCATCCTCTCGCGCAGTCTAAAGAGAGCTCAGGTGAGAAATTGCAAACATCCAGCAATTGCTCAGAGATGAAAAGTGCCAGCACTGAAAGCTCTTGCTAGCCAGCACCCTTCCTTGGAAGCGCTTTTGTAGGGCTAAGAACACTGGGGCTCTTGGCTTCTCTAGCCACCTCATCTTCTGCTCATCCTCTCGCGCAGTCTAAAGAGAGCTCAGGTGAGAAATTGCAAATGTCCAGCAATTGCTCAGAGATGAAAAGTGCCAGCACTGAAAGCTGTTGCTAGCCAGCAGCCTTCCTTGGAAGCGCTTTTGTAGGCCTAAGAACACTGGGGCTCTGGGCTTCTCTAGCCACCTAATCTTCTGCTCATCCTCTCACGCAGTCTAAAGAGAGCTCAGGTTTGAAATTGCAAACGTCGAGCAATTGCTCAGAGATGAAAAGTGCCAGCACTGAAAGCTGTTGCTAGCCAGCACCCTTCCTTGGAAGCGCTTTCACAGGCGCAGCAACACTGGGGCTTTGCGCTTCTCTAGCCACCAAACATCACGGTCCTTCTCTTTCCGTCTCGTAGACACGAGCTGAGAAATTGCAAACGTCGAGCAATTCCTCAGAGATGAAAAGTGCCAGCACTGAAAGCTGTTGCTAGCCAGCACCCTTCCTTGGAAGCGCTTTTGTAGCCCTAAGAACACTGGGGCTCTGGGCTTCTCTAGCCACCTAATCTTCTGCTCATCCTCTCGCGCAGTCTAAAGAGAGCTCAGGTGAGAAATTGCAAACGTCGAGCAATTGCTCAGAGATGAAAAGTGCCAGCACTGAAAGCTCTTGCTAGCCAGCAGCCTTCCTTGGAAGCGCTTTTGTAGGCCTAAGAACACTGGGGCTCTGGGCTTCTCTAGGCACCTAATCTTCTGCTCATCCTCTCACGCAGTCTAAAGAGAGCTCAGGTGAGAAATTGCAAACGTCCAGCAATTGCTCAGAGATGAAAAGTGCCAGCACTGAAAGCTGTTGCTAGCCAGCACCCTTCCTTGGAAGCGCTTTTGTAGGCCTAAGAACACTGGGGCTCTGGCCTTCTCTAGCCACCTAATCTTCTGCTCATCCTCTCGCGCAGTCTAAAGAGAGCTCAGGGGAGAAATTGCAAATGTCCAGCAATTGCTCAGAGATGAAAAGTGCCAGCACTGAAAGCTGTTGCTAGCCAGCAGCCTTCCTTGGAAGCGCTTTTGTAGGCCTAAGAACACTGGGGCTCTGGGCTTCTCTAGCCACCTAATCTTCTGCTCATCCTCTCACGCAGTCTAAAGAGAGCTCAGGTGAGAAATTGCAAACGTCCAGCAATTGCTCAGAGATGAAAAGTGCCAGCACTGAAAGCTGTTGCTAGCCAGCACCCTTCCTTGGAAGCGCTTTTGTAGGCCTAAGAACACTGGGGCTCTGGCCTTCTCTAGCCACCTACTCTTCTGCTCATCCTCTCGCGCAGTCTAAAGTGAGCTCAGGTGAGAAATTGCAAACGTCCAGCAATTGCTCAGAGATGAAAAGTGCCAGCACTGAAAGCTGTTGCTAGCCAGCAGCCTTCCTTGGAAGCGCTTTTGTAGCCCTAAGAACACTGGGGCTCTGGGCTTCTCTAGCCACCTAATCTTCTGCTCATCCTCTCGTGCAGTCTAAAGAGAGCTCAGGTGAGAAATTGCAAATGTCCAGCAATTGCTCAGAGATGAAAAGTGCCAGCACTGAAAGCTGTTGCTAGCCAGCACCCTTCCTTGGAAGCGCTTTCACAGGCGCAGCAACACTGGGGCTTTGCGCTTCTCTACCCACCAAACGTCACGGTCACTATCTCTCCGTCTCGTAGACACGAGCTGAGAAATTGCAAACGTCGAACAATTGCTCAGAGACGAAAAGTCCCAGCACTGAAAGCTGTTGCTAGACAGCACCCTTCCTTGGAAGCGCTTTCACAGGCGCAGCAACACTGGGCTTTGCGCTACTCTACCCACCAAACATCACGGTCCTTCTCTTTCAGTATCGTAGACAAGAGCTGAGAAATTGCAAACTTCGAGCAATTGCTCAGAGATGGAAAGTGCCAGCACTGAAAGCTGTTGCTAGCCAGCACCCTTCCTTGGAAGTGCTTTTGTAGCCCTAAGAACTCCGGGGCTCTGGGCTTCTCTAGCCACCTAATCTTCTGCTCATCCTCTCGCGCAGTCTAAAGAGAGCTCAGGTGAGAGATTGCAAACGTCGAGCAATTGCTCAGAGATGAAAAGTGCCAGCACTGAAAGCTGTTGCTAGCCAGCAGCCTTCCTTGGAAGCGCTTTTGTAGCCCTAAGAACAGTGGGGCTCTGGGCTTCTCTACCCACCAAATATCACATTCATTCTCTTTCCTGCTCGTAGACATGAGCCGAGAAATTGCAAACGTCGAGCAATTGCTCGGAGATGAAAAGTGCCAGCACTGAAAGCTGTTGCTAGCCAGCACCCTTCCTTGGAAGTGCTTTTGTAGCCCTAAGAACAGTGGGGCTCTGGGCTTCTCTAGCCACCTACTCTTCTGCTCATCCTCTCGCGCAGTGTAAAGAGAGCTCAGGTGTGAAATTGCAAATGTCCAGCAATTGCTCAGAGATGAAAAGTGCCAGCACTGAAAGCTGTTGCTAGCCAGCACCCTTCCTTGGAAGCACTTTCACAGGTGCAGCAACACTGGGGCTTTGCGCTTCTCTACCCACCAAACCTCACGGTCATTCTCTTTCTGTCTCGTAGACAAGAGCTGAGAAATTGCAAACGTCGAGCAATTGCTCAGAGATGAAAAGTGCCAGCACTGAAAGCTGTTGCTAGCCAGCACCCTTCCTTGGAAGCACTTTTGTAGGCCTAAGAACACTGGGGCTCTGGGCTTCTCTAGCCACCTAATCTTCTGCTCATCCTCTCGCGCAGTCTAAAGAGAGCTCAGGTGAGAGATTGCAAACGTCGAGCAATTGCTCAGAGATGAAAAGTGCCAGCACTGAAAGCTGTTGCTAGCCAGCACCCTTCCTTGGAAGCGCTTTCACAGGCGCAGCAACACTGAGGCTTTGCGCTACTCTACCCACCAAACCTCACGGTCATTCTCTTTCAGTATAGTAGACAAGAGCTGAGAAATTGCAAACGTCGAGCAATTGCTCAGAGATGAAAAGTGCCAGCACTGAAAGCTGTTGCTAGCCAGCACCCTTCCTTGGAAGCGCTTTCACAGGCACAGCAACACTGGGGCTTTGCGCTTCTCTACCCACCAAACGTGACAGTCTTTCTGTCTCGTAGACACAAGCTGAGAAATTGCAAACGTCGAGCAATTGCTCAGAGATGAAAAGTGCCAGCACTGAAAGCTGTTGCTAGCCAGCACCCTTCCTTGGAAGCGCTTTTGTAGGCCTAAGAACACTGGGGCTCTGGGCTACTCTAGCCACCTAATCTTCTGCTCATCCTCTCGCGCACTCTAAAGAAAGCTCAGGTGAGAAATTGCAAACATCCAGCAATTGCTCAGAGATGAAAAGTGCCAGCACTGAAAGCTCTTGCTAGCCAGCACCCTTCCTTGGAAGCGCTTTTGTAGGCCTAAGAACACTGGGGCTCTGGGCTTCTCTAGCCACCTCATCTTCTGCTCATCCTCTCGCGCAGTCTAAAGAGAGCTCAGGTGAGAAATTGCAAATGTCCAGCAATTGCTCAGAGATGAAAAGTGCCAGCACTGAAAGCTGTTGCTAGCCAGCAGCCTTCCTTGGAAGCGCTTTTGTAGCCCTAAGAACACTGGGGCTCTGGGCTTCTCTAGCCACCTAATCTTCTGCTCATCCTCTCACGCAGTCTAAAGAGAGCTCAGGTTTGAAATTGCAAACGTCGAGCAATTGCTCAGAGATGAAAAGTGCCAGCACTGAAAGCTGTTGCCAGCCAGCAGCCTTCCTTGGAAGCGCTTTCACAGGCGCAGCAACACTGGGGCTTTGCGCTTCTCTAGCCACCAAACATCACGGTCCTTCTCTTTCCATCTCGTAGACACGAGCTGAGAAATTGCAAACGTCGAGCAATTGCTCAGAGATGAAAAGTGCCAGCACTGAAAGCTGTTGCTAGCCAGCACCCTTCCTTGGAAGCGCTTTTGTAGCCCTAAGAACACTGGGGCTCTGGGCTTCTCTAGCCACCTAATCTTCTGCTCATCCTCTCGCGCAGTGTAAAGAGAGCTCAGGTGAGAAATTGCAAACGTCGAGCAATTGCTCAGAGATGAAAAGTGCCAGCACTGAAAGCTGTTGCTAGCCAGCACCCTTCCTTGGAAGCGCTTTTGTAGCCCTAAGAACAGTGGGGCTCTGGGCTTCTCTAGCCACCTAATCTTCTGCTCATCCTCTCACGCAGTCTAAAGAGAGCTCAGGTGAGAAATTGCAAACGTCCAGCAATTGCTCAGAGATGAAAAGTGCCAGCACTGAAAGCTGTTGCTAGCCAGCACCCTTCCTTGGAAGCGCTTTTGTAGGCCTAAGAACACTGGGGCTCTGGCCTTCTCTAGCCACCTACTCTTCTGCTCATCCTCTCGCGCAGTCTAAAGAGAGCTCAGGGGAGAAATTGCAAATGTCCAGCAATTGCTCAGAGATGAAAAGTGCCAGCACTGAAAGCTGTTGCTAGCCAGCACCCTTCCTTGGAAGCGCTTTTGTAGCCCTAAGAACACTGGGGCTCTGGCCTTCTCTAGCCACCTAATCTTCTGCTCATCCTCTCGTGCAGTCTAAAGAGAGCTCAGGTGTGAAATTGCAAATGTCCAGCAATTGCTCAGAGATGAAAAGTGCCAGCACTGAAAGCTGTTGCTAGCCAGCACCCTTCCTTGGAAGCGCTTTCACAGGCGCAGCAACACTGGGGCTTTGCGCTTCTCTAGCCACCAAACATCACGATCATTCTCTTTCCGTCTCGTAGACACGAGCTGAGAAATTGCAAACATCGAGCAATTGCTCAGAGATGAAAAGTGCCAGCACTGAAAGCTGTTGCTAGCCAGCACCCTTCCTTGGAAGCGCTTTTGTAGCCCTAAGAACAGTGGGGCTCTGGCCTTCTCTAGCCACCTACTCTTCTGCTCATCCTCTCGCGCAGTCTAAAGTGAGCTCAGGTGAGAAATTGCAAACGTCCAGCAATTGCTCAGAGATGAAAAGTGCCAGCACTGAAAGCTGTTGCTAGCCAGCAGCCTTCCTTGGAAGCGCTTTTGTAGCCCTAAGAACACTGGGGCTCTGGGCTTCTCTAGCCACCTAATCTTCTGCTCATCCTCTCGTGCAGTCTAAAGAGAGCTCAGGTGTGAAATTGCAAATGTCCAGCAATTGCTCAGAGATGAAAAGTGCCAGCACTGAAAGCTGTTGCTAGCCAGCACCCTTCCTTGGAAGCGCTTTCACAGGCGCAGCAACACTGGGGCTTTGCGCTTCTCTAGCCACCATACCTCACGGTCATTCTCTTTCCGTCTCGTAGACACGAGCTGAGAAATTGCAAACGTCGAGCAATTGCTCAGAGATGAAAAGTGCCAGCACTGAAAGCTGTTGCTAGCCAGCACCCTTCCTTGGAAGCGCTTTTGTAGGCCTAAGAACACTGGGGCTCTGGCCTTCTCTAGCCACCTACTCTTCTGCTCATCCTCTCGCGCAGTCTAAAGTGAGCTCAGGTGAGAAATTGCAAACGTCGAGCAATTGCTCAGAGATGAAAAGTGCCAGCACTGAAAGCTGTTGCTAGCCAGCAGCCTTCCTTGGAAGCGCTTTTGTAGCCCTAAGAACACTGGGGCTCTGGGCTTCTCTAGCCACCTAATCTTCTGCTCATCCTCTCGTGCAGTCTAAAGAGAGCTCAGGTGAGAAATTGCAAATGTCCAGCAATTGCTCAGAGATGAAAAGTGCCAGCACTGAAAGCTCTGGCTAGCCAGCACCCTTCCTTGGAAGCGCTTTCACAGGCGCAGCAACACTGGGGCTTTGCGCTTCTCTACCCACCAAACGTCACGGTCACTATCTCTCCGTCTCGTAGACACGAGCTGAGAAATTGCAAACGTCGAGCAATTGCTCAGAGACGAAAAGTCCCAGCACTGAAAGCTGTTGCTAGACAGCACCCTTCCTTGGAAGCGCTTTCACAGGCGCAGCAACACTGGGCTTTGCGCTACTCTACCCACCAAACATCACGGTCCTTCACTTTCAGTATAGTAGACAAGAGCTGAGAAATTGCAAACTTCGAGCAATTGCTCAGAGATGGAAAGTGCCAGCACTGAAAGCTGTTGCTAGCCAGCACCCTTCCTTGGAAGTGCTTTTGTAGCCCTAAGAACTCCGGGGCTCTGGGCTTCTCTAGCCACCTAATCTTCTGCTCATGCTCTCGCGCAGTCTAAAGAGAGCTCAGGTGAGAAATTGCAAACGTCGAGCAATTGCTCAGAGATGAAAAGTGCCAGCACTGAAAGCTGTTGCTAGCCAGCAGCCTTCCTTGGAAGCGCTTTTGTAGCCCTAAGAACAGTGGGGCTCTGGGCTTCTCTACCCACCAAATATCACATTCATTCTCTTTCCGGCTCGTAGACATGAGCCGAGAAATTGCAAACGTCGAGCAATTGCTCAGAGATGAAAAGTGCCAGCACTGAAAGCTGTTGCTAGCCAGCACCCTTCCTTGGAAGCGCTTTTGTAGCCCTAAGAACAGTGGGGCTCTGGCCTTCTCTAGCCACCTACTCTTCTGCTCATCCTCTCGCGCAGTGTAAAGAGAGCTCAGGTGTGAAATTGCAAATGTCCAGCAATTGCTCAGAGATGAAAAGTGCCAGCACTGAAAGCTGTTGCTAGCCAGCACCCTTCCTTGGAAGCGCTTTCACAGGCGCAGCAACACTGGGGCTTTGCGCTTCTCTAGCCACCAAACCTCACGGTCATTCTCTTTCTGTCTCGTAGACAAGAGCTGAGAAATTGCAAACGTCGAGCAATTGCTCAGAGATGAAAAGTGCCAGCACTGAAAGCTGTTGCTAGCCAGCACCCTTCCTTAGAAGTGCTTTTGTAGCCCTAAGAACACTGGAGCTCTGGGCTTCTCTAGCCACCTAATCTTCTGCTCATCCTCTCGCGCAGTCTAAAGAGAGCTCAGGTGAGAGATTGCAAACGTCGAGCAATTGCTCAGAGATGAAAAGTGCCAGCACTGAAAGCTGTGGCTAGCCAGCACCCTTCCTTGGAAGCGCTTTCACAGGCGCAGCAACACTGAGGCTTTGCGCTACTCTACCCACCAAACCTCACGGTCATTCTCTTTCAGTATAGTAGACAAGAGCTGAGAAATTGCAAACGTCGAGCAATTGCTCAGAGATGAAAAGTGCCAGCACTGAAAGCTGTTGCTAGCCAGCACCCTTCCTTGGAAGCGCTTTCACAGGCGCAGCAACACTGGGGCTTTGCGCTTCTCTACCCACCAAACGTGACAGTCTTTCTGTCTCGTAGACAAAAGCTGAGAAATTGCAAACGTCGAGCAATTGCTCAGAGATGAAAAGTGCCAGCACTGAAAGCTGTTGCTAGCCAGCACCCTTCCTTGGAAGCGCTTTTGTAGGCCTAAGAACACTGGGGCTCTGGGCTACTCTAGCCACCTAATCTCCTGCTCATCCTCTCGCGCAGCCTAAAGAAAGCTCAGGTGAGAAATTGCAAACATCCAGCAATTGCTCAGAGATGAAAAGTGCCAGCACTGAAAGCTGTTGCTAGCCAGCACCCTTCCTTGGAAGCGCTTTTGTAGGCCTAAGAACAGTGGGACTCTGGGCTTCTCTAGCCACCTCATCTTCTGCTCATCCTCTCGCGCAGTCTAAAGAGAGCTCAGGTGAGAAATTGCAAATGTCCAGCAATTGCTCAGAGATGAAAAGTGCCAGCACTGAAAGCTGTTGCTAGCCAGCAGCCTTCCTTGGAAGCGCTTTTGTAGCCCTAAGAACACTGGGGCTCTGGGCTTCTCTAGCCACCTAATCTTCTGCTCATCCTCTCACGCAGTCTAAAGAGAGCTCAGGTTTGAAATTGCAAACGTCGAAAAATTGCTCAGAGATGAAAAGTGCCAGCACTGAAAGCTCTTGCTAGCCAGCACCCTTCCTTGGAAGCGCTTTTGTAGCCCTAAGAACACTGGGGCTCTGGGCTTCTCTAGCCACCTACTCTTCTGCTCATCCTCTCGCGCAGTCTAAAGAGAACTCAGGTGAGAAATTGCAAACGTCGAGCAATTGCTCAGAGATGAAAAGTGCCAGCACTGAAAGCTGTTGCTAGCCAGCACCCTTCCTTGGAAGCGCTTTCACAGGCGCAGCAATACTGGGGCTTTGCACTTCTCTACCCACCAAACATCACGGTCACTATCTCTCCGTCTCGCAGACACGAGCTGAGAAATTGCAAACGTCGAGCAATTGCTCAGAGATGAAAAGTGCCAGCACTGAAAGCTGTTGCTAGCCAGCACCCTTCCTTGGAAGCGCTTTTGTAGGCCTAAGAACACTGGGGCTCTGGGCTACTCTAGCCACCTAATCTTCTGCTCATCCTCTCGCGCAGTCTAAAGAGAGCTCAGGTGAGAAATTGCAAATGTCCAGCAATTGCTCAGAGATGAAAAGTGCCAGCACTGAAAGCTGTTGCTAGCCAGCACCCTTCCTTGGAAGCGCTTTTGTAGGCCTAAGAACACTGGGGCTCTGGCCTTCTCTAGCCACCTAATCTTCTGCTCATCCTCTCGTGCAGTCTAAAGAGAGCTCAGGTTTGAAATTGCAAACGTCGAGCAATTGCTCAGAGATGAAAAGTGCCAGCACTGAAAGCTGTTGCTAGCCAGCAGCCTTCCTTGGAAGCGCTTTCACAGGCGCAGCAACACTGGGGCTTTGCGCTTCTCTAGGCACCAAACATCACGGTCCTTCTCTTTCCATCTCGTAGACACGAGCTGAGAAATTGCAAACGTCGAGCAATTGCTCAGAGATGAAAAGTGCCAGCACTGAAAGCTGTTGCTAGACAGCACCCTTCCTTGGAAGCGCTTTTGTAGGCCTAAGAACACTGGGGCTCTGGGCTACTCTAGCCACCTACTCTTCTGCTCATCCTCTCGCGCACTCTAAACAGAGCTCAGGTGAGAAATTGCAAACGTCCAGCAATTGCTCAGAGATGAAAAGTGCCAGCACTGAAAGCTGTTGCTAGCCAGCACCCTTCCTTGGAAGCGCTTTTGTAGGCCTAAGAACAGTGGGGCTCTGGGCTTCTCTAGCCACCTACTCTTCTGCTCATCCTCTCGTGCAGTCTAAAGAGAGCTCAGGTGTGAAATTGCAAATGTCCAGCAATTGCTCAGAGATGAAAAGTGCCAGCACTGAAAGCTGTTGCTAGCCAGCACCCTTCCTTGGAAGCGCTTTCACAGGCGCAGCAACACTGGGGCTTTGCGCTTCTCTACCCACCAAACGTCACGGTCACTATCTCTCCGTCTCGTAGACACGAGCTGAGAAATTGCAAACGTCGAGCAATTGCTCAGAGATGAAAAGTGCCAGCACTGAAAGCTGTTGCTAGCCAGCACCCTTCCTTGGAAGCGCTTTTGTAGGCCTAAGAACACTGGGGCTCTGGGCTTCTCTAGCCACCTAATCTTCTGCTCATCCTCTCGCGCAGTCTAAAGAGAGCTCAGGTGAGAGATTGCAAACGTCGAGCAATTGCTCAGAGATGAAAAGTGCCAGCACTGAAAGCTGTTGCTAGCCAGCAGCCTTCCTTGGAAGCGCTTTTGTAGGCCTAAGAACACTGGGGCTCTGGGCTACTCTAGCCACCTACTCCTCTGCTCATCCTCTCGCGCAGCCTAAAGAAAGCTCAGGTGAGAAATTGCAAACATCCAGCAATTGCTCAGAGATGAAAAGTGCCAGCACTGAAAGCTGTTGCTAGCCAGCACCCTTCCTTGGAAGCGCTTTTGTAGCCCTAAGAACACTGGGGCTCTGGGCTTCTCTAGCCACCTAATCTTCTGCTCATCCTCTCGCGCAGTCTAAAGAGAGCTCAGGTGAGAAATTGCAAATGTCCAGCAATTGCTCAGAGATGAAAAGTGCCAGCACTGAAAGCTCTTGCTAGCCAGCACCCTTCCTTGGAAGCGCTTTTGTAGCCCTAAGAACACTGGGGCTCTGGGCTTCTCTAGCCACCTAATCTTCTGCTCATCCTCTCACGCAGTCTAAAGAGAGCTCAGGTTTGAAATTGCAAACGTCGAGCAATTGCTCAGAGATGAAAAGTGCCAGCACTGAAAGCTGTTGCTAGCCAGCACCCTTCCTTGGAAGCGCTTTCACAGGCGCAGCAAGACTGGGGCTTTGCGCTGCTCTAGCCACCAAACATCACGGTCCTTCTCTTTCCGTCTCGTAGACACGAGCTGAGAAATTGCAAACGTCGAGCAATTGCTCAGAGATGAAAAGTGCCAGCACTGAAAGCTCTTGCTAGCCAGCACCCTTCCTTGGAAGCGCTTTTGTAGCCCTAAGAACACTGGGGCTCTGGGCTTCTCTAGCCACCTAATCTTCTGCTCATCCTCTCGTGCAGTCTAAAGAGAGCTCAGGTGTGAAATTGCAAATGTCCAGCAATTGCTCAGAGATGAAAAGTGCCAGCACTGAAAGCTGTTGCTAGCCAGCACTCTTCCTTGGAAGCGCTTTCACAGGCGCAGCAACACTGGGGCTTTGCGCTTCTCTAGCCACCAAACATCACAGTCATTCTCTTTCCGTCTCGTAGACACGAGCCGAGAAATTGCAAACGTCGAGCAATTGCTCAGAGATGGAAAGTGCCAGCACTGAAAGCTGTTGCTAGCCAGCACCCTTCCTTGGAAGCGCTTTTGTAGCCCTAAGAACAGTGGGGCTCTGGGCTTCTCTAGCCACCTAATCTTCTGCTCATCCTCTCGCGCAGTCTAAAGAGAGCTCAGGTGAGAAATTGCAAATGTCCAGCAATTGCTCAGAGATGAAAAGTGCCAGCACTGAAAGCTGTTGCTAGCCAGCACCCTTCCTTGGAAGCGCTTTCACAGGCACAGCAACACTGGGGCTTTGCGCTTCTCTAGCCACCAAACCTCACGGTCATTCTCTTTCCTTCTCGTAGACAAGAGCTGAGAAATTGCAAACGTCGAGCAATTGCTCAGAGATGAAAAGTGCCAGCACTGAAAGCTGTTGCTAGCCAGCACCCTTCCTTGGAAGCGCTTTCACAGGCACAGCAACACTGGGGCTTTGCGCTTCTCTACCCACCAAACGTGACAGTCTTTCTGTCTCGTAGACACAAGCTGAGAAATTGCAAACGTCGAGCAATTGCTCAGAGATGAAAAGTGCCAGCACTGAAAGCTGTTGCTAGCCAGCACCCTTCCTTGGAAGCGCTTTTGTAGGCCTAAGAACACTGGGGCTCTGGGCTACTCTAGCCACCTACTCTTCTGCTCATCCTCTCGCGCAGCCTAAAGAAAGCTCAGGTGAGAAATTGCAAACGTCGAGCAATTGCTCAGAGATGAAAAGTGCCAGCACTGAAAGCTGTTGCTAGCCAGCACCCTTCCTTGGAAGCGCTTTCACAGGCGCAGCAAGACTGGGGCTTTGCACTTCTCTACCCACCAAACATCACGGTCACTATCTCTCCGTCTCGCAGACACGAGCTGAGAAATTGCAAACGTCGAGCAATTGCTCAGAGATGAAAAGTGCCAGCACTGAAAGCTGTTGCTAGCCAGCACCCTTCCTTGGAAGCGCTTTTGTAGGCCTAAGAACACTGGGGCTCTGGGCTACTCTAGCCACCTAATCTTCTGCTCATCCTCTCGCGCAGTCTAAAGAGAGCTCAGGTGAGAAATTGCAAATGTCCAGCAATTGCTCAGAGATGAAAAGTGCCAGCACTGAAAGCTGTTGCTAGCCAGCACCCTTCCTTGGAAGCGCTTTTGTAGGCCTAAGAACACTGGGGCTCTGGGCTTCTCTAGCCACCTAATCTTCTGCTCATCCTCTCGTGCAGTCTAAAGAGAGCTCAGGTTTGAAATTGCAAACGTCGAGCAATTGCTCAGAGATGAAAAGTGCCAGCACTGAAAGCTGTTGCTAGCCAGCAGCCTTCCTTGGAAGCGCTTTCACAGGCGCAGCAACACTGGGGCTTTGCGCTTCTCTAGGCACCAAACATCACGGTCCTTCTCTTTCCATCTCGTAGACACGAGCTGAGAAATTGCAAACGTCGAGCAATTGCTCAGAGATGAAAAGTGCCAGCACTGAAAGCTGTTGCTAGACAGCACCCTTCCTTGGAAGCGCTTTTGTAGGCCTAAGAACACTGGGGCTCTGGGCTACTCTAGCCACCTACTCTTCTGCTCATCCTCTCGCGCACTCTAAACAGAGCTCAGGTGAGAAATTGCAAAAGTCCAGCAATTGCTCAGAGATGAAAAGTGCCAGCACTGAAAGCTGTTGCTAGCCAGCAGCCTTCCTTGGAAGCGCTTTTGTAGCCCTAAGAACACTGGGGCTCTGGGCTTCTCTAGCCACCTAATCTTCTGCTCATCCTCTCGTGCAGTCTAAAGAGAGCTCAGGTGTGAAATTGCAAATGTCCAGCAATTGCTCAGAGATGAAAAGTGCCAGCACTGAAAGCTGTTGCTAGCCAGCACCCTTCCTTGGAAGCGCTTTCACAGGCGCAGCAACACTGGGGCTTTGCGCTTCTCTACCCACCAAACGTCACGGTCACTATCTCTCCGTCTCGTAGACACGAGCTGAGAAATTGCAAACGTCGAGCAATTGCTCAGAGATGAAAAGTGCCAGCACTGAAAGCTGTTGCTAGCCAGCACCCTTCCTTGGAAGCGCTTTTGTAGCCCTAAGAACAGTGGGGCTCTGGGCTTCTCTAGCCACCTACTCTTCTGCTCATCCTCTCGCGCAGTCTAAAGAGAGCTCAGGTGTGAAATTGCAAATGTCCAGCAATTGCTCAGAGATGAAAAGTGCCAGCACTGAAAGCTGTTGCTAGCCAGCACCCTTCCTTGGAAGCGCTTTCACAGGCACAGCAACACTGGGGCTTTGCGTTTCTCTAGCCACCAAACCTCACGGTCATTCTCTTTCCTTCTCGTAGACAAGAGCTGAGAAATTGCAAACGTCGAGCAATTGCTCAGAGATGAAAAGTGCCAGCACTGAAAGCTGTTGCTAGCCAGCACCCTTCCTTGGAAGCGCTTTCACAGGCACAGCAACACTGGGGCTTTGCGCTTCTCTACCCACCAAACGTGACAGTCTTTCTGTCTCGTAGACACAAGCTGAGAAATTGCAAACGTCGAGCAATTGCTCAGAGATGAAAAGTGCCAGCACTGAAAGCTGTTGCTAGCCAGCACCCTTCCTTGGAAGCGCTTTTGTAGGCCTAAGAACACTGGGGCTCTGGGCTACTCTAGCCACCTACTCTTCTGCTCATCCTCTCGCGCAGCCTAAAGAAAGCTCAGGTGAGAAATTGCAAACGTCGAGCAATTGCTCAGAGATGAAAAGTGCCAGCACTGAAAGCTGTTGCTAGCCAGCACCCTTCCTTGGAAGCGCTTTCACAGGCGCAGCAAGACTGGGGCTTTGCACTTCTCTACCCACCAAACATCACGGTCACTATCTCTCCGTCTCGCAGACACGAGCTGAGAAATTGCAAACGTCGAGCAATTGCTCAGAGATGAAAAGTGCCAGCACTGAAAGCTGTTGCTAGCCAGCACCCTTCCTTGGAAGCGCTTTTGTAGGCCTAAGAACACTGGGGCTCTGGGCTACTCTAGCCACCTAATCTTCTGCTCATCCTCTCGCGCAGTCTAAAGAGAGCTCAGGTGAGAAATTGCAAATGTCCAGCAATTGCTCAGAGATGAAAAGTGCCAGCACTGAAAGCTGTTGCTAGCCAGCACCCTTCCTTGGAAGCGCTTTTGTAGGCCTAAGAACACTGGGGCTCTGGGCTTCTCTAGCCACCTAATCTTCTGCTCATCCTCTCGTGCAGTCTAAAGAGAGCTCAGGTGTGAAATTGCAAATGTCCAGCAATTGCTCAGAGATGAAAAGTGCCAGCACTGAAAGCTGTTGCTAGCCAGCACCCTTCCTTGGAAGCGCTTTCACAGGCGCAGCAACACTGGGGCTTTGCGCTTCTCTAGCCACCATACCTCACGGTCATTCTCTTTCCGTCTCGTAGACACGAGCTGAGAAATTGCAAACGTCGAGCAATTGCTCAGAGATGAAAAGTGCCAGCACTGAAAGCTGTTGCTAGCCAGCACCCTTCCTTGGAAGCGCTTTTGTAGGCCTAAGAACACTGGGGCTCTGGCCTTCTCTAGCCACCTACTCTTCTGCTCATCCTCTCGCGCAGTCTAAAGTGAGCTCAGGTGAGAAATTGCAAACGTCGAGCAATTGCTCAGAGATGAAAAGTGCCAGCACTGAAAGCTGTTGCTAGCCAGCACCCTTCCTTGGAAGCGCTTTTGTAGCCCTAAGAACACTGGGGCTCTGGGCTTCTCTAGCCACCTAATCTTCTGCTCATCCTCTCGTGCAGTCTAAAGAGAGCTCAGGTGAGAAATTGCAAATGTCCAGCAATTGCTCAGAGATGAAAAGTGCCAGCACTGAAAGCTCTGGCTAGCCAGCACCCTTCCTTGGAAGCGCTTTCACAGGCGCAGCAACACTGGGGCTTTGCGCTTCTCTACCCACCAAACGTCACGGTCACTATCTCTCCGTCTCGTAGACACGAGCTGAGAAATTGCAAACGTCGAGCAATTGCTCAGAGACGAAAAGTCCCAGCACTGAAAGCTGTTGCTAGACAGCACCCTTCCTTGGAAGCGCTTTCACAGGCGCAGCAACACTGGGCTTTGCGCTACTCTACCCACCAAACATCACGGTCCTTCACTTTCAGTATAGTAGACAAGAGCTGAGAAATTGCAAACTTCGAGCAATTGCTCAGAGATGGAAAGTGCCAGCACTGAAAGCTGTTGCTAGCCAGCACCCTTCCTTGGAAGTGCTTTTGTAGCCCTAAGAACTCCGGGGCTCTGGGCTTCTCTAGCCACCTAATCTTCTGCTCATGCTCTCGCGCAGTCTAAAGAGAGCTCAGGTGAGAAATTGCAAACGTCGAGCAATTGCTCAGAGATGAAAAGTGCCAGCACTGAAAGCTGTTGCTAGCCAGCAGCCTTCCTTGGAAGCGCTTTTGTAGCCCTAAGAACAGTGGGGCTCTGGGCTTCTCTACCCACCAAATATCACATTCATTCTCTTTCCGGCTCGTAGACATGAGCCGAGAAATTGCAAACGTCGAGCAATTGCTCAGAGATGAAAAGTGCCAGCACTGAAAGCTGTTGCTAGCCAGCACCCTTCCTTGGAAGCGCTTTTGTAGCCCTAAGAACAGTGGGGCTCTGGCCTTCTCTAGCCACCTACTCTTCTGCTCATCCTCTCGCGCAGTGTAAAGAGAGCTCAGGTGTGAAATTGCAAATGTCCAGCAATTGCTCAGAGATGAAAAGTGCCAGCACTGAAAGCTGTTGCTAGCCAGCACCCTTCCTTGGAAGCGCTTTCACAGGCGCAGCAACACTGGGGCTTTGCGCTTCTCTAGCCACCAAACCTCACGGTCATTCTCTTTCTGTCTCGTAGACAAGAGCTGAGAAATTGCAAACGTCGAGCAATTGCTCAGAGATGAAAAGTGCCAGCACTGAAAGCTGTTGCTAGCCAGCACCCTTCCTTAGAAGTGCTTTTGTAGCCCTAAGAACACTGGAGCTCTGGGCTTCTCTAGCCACCTAATCTTCTGCTCATCCTCTCGCGCAGTCTAAAGAGAGCTCAGGTGAGAGATTGCAAACGTCGAGCAATTGCTCAGAGATGAAAAGTGCCAGCACTGAAAGCTGTGGCTAGCCAGCACCCTTCCTTGGAAGCGCTTTCACAGGCGCAGCAACACTGAGGCTTTGCGCTACTCTACCCACCAAACCTCACGGTCATTCTCTTTCAGTATAGTAGACAAGAGCTGAGAAATTGCAAACGTCGAGCAATTGCTCAGAGATGAAAAGTGCCAGCACTGAAAGCTGTTGCTAGCCAGCACCCTTCCTTGGAAGCGCTTTCACAGGCGCAGCAACACTGGGGCTTTGCGCTTCTCTACCCACCAAACGTGACAGTCTTTCTGTCTCGTAGACAAAAGCTGAGAAATTGCAAACGTCGAGCAATTGCTCAGAGATGAAAAGTGCCAGCACTGAAAGCTGTTGCTAGCCAGCACCCTTCCTTGGAAGCGCTTTTGTAGGCCTAAGAACACTGGGGCTCTGGGCTACTCTAGCCACCTAATCTCCTGCTCATCCTCTCGCGCAGCCTAAAGAAAGCTCAGGTGAGAAATTGCAAACATCCAGCAATTGCTCAGAGATGAAAAGTGCCAGCACTGAAAGCTGTTGCTAGCCAGCACCCTTCCTTGGAAGCGCTTTTGTAGGCCTAAGAACAGTGGGACTCTGGGCTTCTCTAGCCACCTCATCTTCTGCTCATCCTCTCGCGCAGTCTAAAGAGAGCTCAGGTGAGAAATTGCAAATGTCCAGCAATTGCTCAGAGATGAAAAGTGCCAGCACTGAAAGCTGTTGCTAGCCAGCAGCCTTCCTTGGAAGCGCTTTTGTAGCCCTAAGAACACTGGGGCTCTGGGCTTCTCTAGCCACCTAATCTTCTGCTCATCCTCTCACGCAGTCTAAAGAGAGCTCAGGTTTGAAATTGCAAACGTCGAAAAATTGCTCAGAGATGAAAAGTGCCAGCACTGAAAGCTCTTGCTAGCCAGCACCCTTCCTTGGAAGCGCTTTTGTAGCCCTAAGAACACTGGGGCTCTGGGCTTCTCTAGCCACCTACTCTTCTGCTCATCCTCTCGCGCAGTCTAAAGAGAACTCAGGTGAGAAATTGCAAACGTCGAGCAATTGCTCAGAGATGAAAAGTGCCAGCACTGAAAGCTGTTGCTAGCCAGCACCCTTCCTTGGAAGCGCTTTCACAGGCGCAGCAATACTGGGGCTTTGCACTTCTCTACCCACCAAACATCACGGTCACTATCTCTCCGTCTCGCAGACACGAGCTGAGAAATTGCAAACGTCGAGCAATTGCTCAGAGATGAAAAGTGCCAGCACTGAAAGCTGTTGCTAGCCAGCACCCTTCCTTGGAAGCGCTTTTGTAGGCCTAAGAACACTGGGGCTCTGGGCTACTCTAGCCACCTAATCTTCTGCTCATCCTCTCGCGCAGTCTAAAGAGAGCTCAGGTGAGAAATTGCAAATGTCCAGCAATTGCTCAGAGATGAAAAGTGCCAGCACTGAAAGCTGTTGCTAGCCAGCACCCTTCCTTGGAAGCGCTTTTGTAGGCCTAAGAACACTGGGGCTCTGGCCTTCTCTAGCCACCTAATCTTCTGCTCATCCTCTCGTGCAGTCTAAAGAGAGCTCAGGTTTGAAATTGCAAACGTCGAGCAATTGCTCAGAGATGAAAAGTGCCAGCACTGAAAGCTGTTGCTAGCCAGCAGCCTTCCTTGGAAGCGCTTTCACAGGCGCAGCAACACTGGGGCTTTGCGCTTCTCTAGGCACCAAACATCACGGTCCTTCTCTTTCCATCTCGTAGACACGAGCTGAGAAATTGCAAACGTCGAGCAATTGCTCAGAGATGAAAAGTGCCAGCACTGAAAGCTGTTGCTAGACAGCACCCTTCCTTGGAAGCGCTTTTGTAGGCCTAAGAACACTGGGGCTCTGGGCTACTCTAGCCACCTACTCTTCTGCTCATCCTCTCGCGCACTCTAAACAGAGCTCAGGTGAGAAATTGCAAACGTCCAGCAATTGCTCAGAGATGAAAAGTGCCAGCACTGAAAGCTGTTGCTAGCCAGCACCCTTCCTTGGAAGCGCTTTTGTAGGCCTAAGAACAGTGGGGCTCTGGGCTTCTCTAGCCACCTACTCTTCTGCTCATCCTCTCGTGCAGTCTAAAGAGAGCTCAGGTGTGAAATTGCAAATGTCCAGCAATTGCTCAGAGATGAAAAGTGCCAGCACTGAAAGCTGTTGCTAGCCAGCACCCTTCCTTGGAAGCGCTTTCACAGGCGCAGCAACACTGGGGCTTTGCGCTTGTCTACCCACCAAACGTCACGGTCACTATCTCTCCGTCTCGTAGACACGAGCTGAGAAATTGCAAACGTCGAGCAATTGCTCAGAGATGAAAAGTGCCAGCACTGAAAGCTGTTGCTAGCCAGCACCCTTCCTTGGAAGCGCTTTTGTAGGCCTAAGAACACTGGGGCTCTGGGCTTCTCTAGCCACCTAATCTTCTGCTCATCCTCTCGCGCAGTCTAAAGAGAGCTCAGGTGAGAGATTGCAAACGTCGAGCAATTGCTCAGAGATGAAAAGTGCCAGCACTGAAAGCTGTTGCTAGCCAGCAGCCTTCCTTGGAAGCGCTTTTGTAGGCCTAAGAACACTGGGGCTCTGGGCTACTCTAGCCACCTACTCCTCTGCTCATCCTCTCGCGCAGCCTAAAGAAAGCTCAGGTGAGAAATTGCAAACATCCAGCAATTGCTCAGAGATGAAAAGTGCCAGCACTGAAAGCTGTTGCTAGCCAGCACCCTTCCTTGGAAGCGCTTTTGTAGCCCTAAGAACACTGGGGCTCTGGGCTTCTCTAGCCACCTAATCTTCTGCTCATCCTCTCGCGCAGTCTAAAGAGAGCTCAGGTGAGAAATTGCAAATGTCCAGCAATTGCTCAGAGATGAAAAGTGCCAGCACTGAAAGCTCTTGCTAGCCAGCACCCTTCCTTGGAAGCGCTTTTGTAGCCCTAAGAACACTGGGGCTCTGGGCTTCTCTAGCCACCTAATCTTCTGCTCATCCTCTCACGCAGTCTAAAGAGAGCTCAGGTTTGAAATTGCAAACGTCGAGCAATTGCTCAGAGATGAAAAGTGCCAGCACTGAAAGCTGTTGCTAGCCAGCACCCTTCCTTGGAAGCGCTTTCACAGGCGCAGCAAGACTGGGGCTTTGCGCTGCTCTAGCCACCAAACATCACGGTCCTTCTCTTTCCGTCTCGTAGACACGAGCTGAGAAATTGCAAACGTCGAGCAATTGCTCAGAGATGAAAAGTGCCAGCACTGAAAGCTCTTGCTAGCCAGCACCCTTCCTTGGAAGCGCTTTTGTAGCCCTAAGAACACTGGGGCTCTGGGCTTCTCTAGCCACCTAATCTTCTGCTCATCCTCTCGTGCAGTCTAAAGAGAGCTCAGGTGTGAAATTGCAAATGTCCAGCAATTGCTCAGAGATGAAAAGTGCCAGCACTGAAAGCTGTTGCTAGCCAGCACTCTTCCTTGGAAGCGCTTTCACAGGCGCAGCAACACTGGGGCTTTGCGCTTCTCTAGCCACCAAACATCACAGTCATTCTCTTTCCGTCTCGTAGACACGAGCTGAGAAATTGCAAACGTCGAGCAATTGCTCAGAGATGGAAAGTGCCAGCACTGAAAGCTGTTGCTAGCCAGCACCCTTCCTTGGAAGCGCTTTTGTAGCCCTAAGAACAGTGGGGCTCTGGGCTTCTCTAGCCACCTAATCTTCTGCTCATCCTCTCGCGCAGTCTAAAGAGAGCTCAGGTGTGAAATTGCAAATGTCCAGCAATTGCTCAGAGATGAAAAGTGCCAGCACTGAAAGCTGTTGCTAGCCAGCACCCTTCCTTGGAAGCGCTTTCACAGGCACAGCAACACTGGGGCTTTGCGCTTCTCTAGCCACCAAACCTCACGGTCATTCTCTTTCCTTCTCGTAGACAAGAGCTGAGAAATTGCAAACGTCGAGCAATTGCTCAGAGATGAAAAGTGCCAGCACTGAAAGCTCTTGCTAGCCAGCACCCTTCCTTGGAAGCGCTTTCACAGGCACAGCAACACTGGGGCTTTGCGCTTCTCTACCCACCAAACGTGACAGTCTTTCTGTCTCGTAGACACAAGCTGAGAAATTGCAAACGTCGAGCAATTGCTCAGAGATGAAAAGTGCCAGCACTGAAAGCTGTTGCTAGCCAGCACCCTTCCTTGGAAGCGCTTTTGTAGGCCTAAGAACACTGGGGCTCTGGGCTACTCTAGCCACCTACTCTTCTGCTCATCCTCTCGCGCAGCCTAAAGAAAGCTCAGGTGAGAAATTGCAAACGTCGAGCAATTGCTCAGAGATGAAAAGTGCCAGCACTGAAAGCTGTTGCTAGCCAGCACCCTTCCTTGGAAGCGCTTTCACAGGCGCAGCAAGACTGGGGCTTTGCGCTTCTCTACCCACCAAACATCACGGTCACTATCTCTCCGTCTCGCAGACACGAGCTGAGAAATTGCAAACGTCGAGCAATTGCTCAGAGATGAAAAGTGCCAGCACTGAAAGCTGTTGCTAGCCAGCACCCTTCCTTGGAAGCGCTTTTGTAGGCCTAAGAACACTGGGGCTCTGGGCTACTCTAGCCACCTAATCTTCTGCTCATCCTCTCGCGCAGTCTAAAGAGAGCTCAGGTGAGAAATTGCAAATGTCCAGCAATTGCTCAGAGATGAAAAGTGCCAGCACTGAAAGCTGTTGCTAGCCAGCACCCTTCCTTGGAAGCGCTTTTGTAGGCCTAAGAACACTGGGGCTCTGGGCTTCTCTAGCCACCTAATCTTCTGCTCATCCTCTCGTGCAGTCTAAAGAGAGCTCAGGTTTGAAATTGCAAACGTCGAGCAATTGCTCAGAGATGAAAAGTGCCAGCACTGAAAGCTGTTGCTAGCCAGCAGCCTTCCTTGGAAGCGCTTTCACAGGCGCAGCAACACTGGGGCTTTGCGCTTCTCTAGGCACCAAACATCACGGTCCTTCTCTTTCCATCTCGTAGACACGAGCTGAGAAATTGCAAACGTCGAGCAATTGCTCAGAGATGAAAAGTGCCAGCACTGAAAGCTGTTGCTAGACAGCACCCTTCCTTGGAAGCGCTTTTGTAGGCCTAAGAACACTGGGGCTCTGGGCTACTCTAGCCACCTACTCTTCTGCTCATCCTCTCGCGCACTCTAAACAGAGCTCAGGTGAGAAATTGCAAAAGTCCAGCAATTGCTCAGAGATGAAAAGTGCCAGCACTGAAAGCTGTTGCTAGCCAGCAGCCTTCCTTGGAAGCGCTTTTGTAGCCCTAAGAACACTGGGGCTCTGGGCTTCTCTAGCCACCTAATCTTCTGCTCATCCTCTCGTGCAGTCTAAAGAGAGCTCAGGTGTGAAATTGCAAATGTCCAGCAATTGCTCAGAGATGAAAAGTGCCAGCACTGAAAGCTGTTGCTAGCCAGCACCCTTCCTTGGAAGCGCTTTCACAGGCGCAGCAACACTGGGGCTTTGCGCTTCTCTACCCACCAAACGTCACGGTCACTATCTCTCCGTCTCGTAGACACGAGCTGAGAAATTGC
Source organism: Sarcoramphus papa (assembly GCA_037962945.1). Taxonomy (NCBI): domain Eukaryota; kingdom Metazoa; phylum Chordata; class Aves; order Accipitriformes; family Cathartidae; genus Sarcoramphus; species Sarcoramphus papa. The sequence continues at coordinate 94,639,326 of CM075586.1, read as the reverse complement.
AAACGTCGAGCAATTGCTCAGAGATGAAAAGTGCCAGCACTGAAAGCTGTTGCTAGCCAGCACCCTTCCTTGGAAGCGCTTTTGTAGCCCTAAGAACAGTGGGGCTCTGGGCTTCTCTAGCCACCTACTCTTCTGCTCATCCTCTCGCGCAGTCTAAAGAGAGCTCAGGTGTGAAATTGCAAATGTCCAGCAATTGCTCAGAGATGAAAAGTGCCAGCACTGAAAGCTGTTGCTAGCCAGCACCCTTCCTTGGAAGCGCTTTCACAGGCACAGCAACACTGGGGCTTTGCGTTTCTCTAGCCACCAAACCTCACGGTCATTCTCTTTCCTTCTCGTAGACAAGAGCTGAGAAATTGCAAACGTCGAGCAATTGCTCAGAGATGAAAAGTGCCAGCACTGAAAGCTGTTGCTAGCCAGCACCCTTCCTTGGAAGCGCTTTCACAGGCACAGCAACACTGGGGCTTTGCGCTTCTCTACCCACCAAACGTGACAGTCTTTCTGTCTCGTAGACACAAGCTGAGAAATTGCAAACGTCGAGCAATTGCTCAGAGATGAAAAGTGCCAGCACTGAAAGCTGTTGCTAGCCAGCACCCTTCCTTGGAAGCGCTTTTGTAGGCCTAAGAACACTGGGGCTCTGGGCTACTCTAGCCACCTACTCTTCTGCTCATCCTCTCGCGCAGCCTAAAGAAAGCTCAGGTGAGAAATTGCAAACGTCGAGCAATTGCTCAGAGATGAAAAGTGCCAGCACTGAAAGCTGTTGCTAGCCAGCACCCTTCCTTGGAAGCGCTTTCACAGGCGCAGCAAGACTGGGGCTTTGCACTTCTCTACCCACCAAACATCACGGTCACTATCTCTCCGTCTCGCAGACACGAGCTGAGAAATTGCAAACGTCGAGCAATTGCTCAGAGATGAAAAGTGCCAGCACTGAAAGCTGTTGCTAGCCAGCACCCTTCCTTGGAAGCGCTTTTGTAGGCCTAAGAACACTGGGGCTCTGGGCTACTCTAGCCACCTAATCTTCTGCTCATCCTCTCGCGCAGTCTAAAGAGAGCTCAGGTGAGAAATTGCAAATGTCCAGCAATTGCTCAGAGATGAAAAGTGCCAGCACTGAAAGCTGTTGCTAGCCAGCACCCTTCCTTGGAAGCGCTTTTGTAGGCCTAAGAACACTGGGGCTCTGGGCTTCTCTAGCCACCTAATCTTCTGCTCATCCTCTCGTGCAGTCTAAAGAGAGCTCAGGTTTGAAATTGCAAATGTCCAGCAATTGCTCAGAGATGAAAAGTGCCAGCACTGAAAGCTGTTGCCAGCCAGCACCCTTCCTTGGAAGCGCTTTCACAGGCGCAGCAACACTGGGGCTTTGCGCTTCTCTAGCCACCAAACATCACGGTCCTTCTCTTTCCATCTCGTAGACACGAGCTGAGAAATTGCAAACGTCGAGCAATTGCTCAGAGATGAAAAGTGCCAGCACTGAAAGCTGTTGCTAGACAGCACCCTTCCTTGGAAGCGCTTTTGTAGGCCTAAGAACACTGGGGCTCTGGGCTACTCTAGCCACCTACTCTTCTGCTCATCCTCTCGCGCACTCTAAACAGAGCTCAGGTGAGAAATTGCAAACGTCCAGCAATTGCTCAGAGATGAAAAGTGCCAGCACTGAAAGCTGTTGCTAGCCAGCACCCTTCCTTGGAAGCGCTTTTGTAGCCCTAAGAACACTGGGGCTCTGGGCTTCTCTAGCCACCTAATCTTCTGCTCATCCTCTCGTGCAGTCTAAAGAGAGCTCAGGTGTGAAATTGCAAATGTCCAGCAATTGCTCAGAGATGAAAAGTGCCAGCACTGAAAGCTGTTGCTAGCCAGCACCCTTCCTTGGAAGCGCTTTCACAGGCGCAGCAACACTGGGGCTTTGCGCTTCTCTACCCACCAAACGTCACGGTCACTATCTCTCCGTCTCGTAGACACGAGCTGAGAAATTGCAAACGTCGAGCAATTGCTCAGAGATGAAAAGTGCCAGCACTGAAAGCTGTTGCTAGTCAGCACCCTTCCTTGGAAGCGCTTTTGTAGGCCTAAGAACACTGGGGCTCTGGGCTTCTCTAGCCACCTAATCTTCTGCTCATCCTCTCGCGCAGTCTAAAGAGAGCTCAGGTGAGAGATTGCAAACGTCGAGCAATTGCTCAGAGATGAAAAGTGCCAGCACTGAAAGCTGTTGCTAGCCAGCACCCTTCCTTGGAAGCGCTTTTGTAGGCCTAAGAACACTGGGGCTCTGGGCTACTCTAGCCACCTACTCCTCTGCTCATCCTCTCGCGCAGCCTAAAGAAAGCTCAGGTGAGAAATTGCAAACATCCAGCAATTGCTCAGAGATGAAAAGTGCCAGCACTGAAAGCTGTTGCTAGCCAGCACCCTTCCTTGGAAGCGCTTTTGTAGCCCTAAGAACACTGGGGCTCTGGGCTTCTCTAGCCACCTAATCTTCTGCTCATCCTCTCGCGCAGTCTAAAGAGAGCTCAGGTGAGAAATTGCAAATGTCCAGCAATTGCTCAGAGATGAAAAGTGCCAGCACTGAAAGCTGTTGCTAGCCAGCACCCTTCCTTGGAAGCGCTTTTGTAGCCCTAAGAACACTGGGGCTCTGGGCTTCTCTAGCCACCTAATCTTCTGCTCATCCTCTCACGCAGTCTAAAGAGAGCTCAGGTTTGAAATTGCAAACGTCGAGCAATTGCTCAGAGATGAAAAGTGCCAGCACTGAAAGCTGTTGCTAGCCAGCAGCCTTCCTTGGAAGCGCTTTCACAGGCGCAGCAAGACTGGGGCTTTGCGCTGCTCTAGCCACCAAACATCACGGTCCTTCTCTTTCCGTCTCGTAGACACGAGCTGAGAAATTGCAAACGTCGAGCAATTGCTCAGAGATGAAAAGTGCCAGCACTGAAAGCTGTTGCTAGCCAGCACCCTTCCTTGGAAGCGCTTTTGTAGGCCTAAGAACACTGGGGCTCTGGGCTTCTCTAGCCACCTACTCTTCTGCTCATCCTCTCGCGCAGTCTAAAGAGAGCTCAGGTGAGAAATTGCAAACATCCAGCAATTGCTCAGAGATGAAAAGTGCCAGCACTGAAAGCTGTTGCTAGCCAGCACCCTTCCTTGGAAGCGCTTTTGTAGCCCTAAGAACAGTGGGGCTCTGGGCTTCTCTAGCCACCTAATCTTCTGCTCATCCTCTCGTGCAGTCTAAAGAGAGCTCAGGTGTGAAATTGCAAATGTCCAGCAATTGCTCAGAGATGAAAAGTGCCAGCACTGAAAGCTGTTGCTAGCCAGCACTCTTCCTTGGAAGCGCTTTCACAGGCGCAGCAACACTGGGGCTTTGCGCTTCTCTACCCACCAAACGTCACGGTCACTATCTCTCCGTCTCGTAGACACGAGCTGAGAAATTGCAAACGTCGAGCAATTGCTCAGAGACGAAAAGTGCCAGCACTGAAAGCTGTTGCTAGACAGCACCCTTCCTTGGAAGCGCTTTCACAGGCGCAGCAACACTGGGGCTTTGCGCTTCTCTAGCCACCAAACATCACAGTCATTCTCTTTCAGTATCGTAGACACGAGCCGAGAAATTGCAAACGTCGAGCAATTGCTCAGAGATGGAAAGTGCCAGCACTGAAAGCTGTTGCTAGCCAGCACCCTTCCTTGGAAGCGCTTTTGTAGGCCTAAGAACAGTGGGGCTCTGGGCTTCTCTAGCCACCTAATCTTCTGCTCATGCTCTCGCGCAGTCTAAAGAGAGCTCAGGTGAGAAATTGCAAACGTCGAGCAATTGCTCAGAGATGAAAAGTGCCAGCACTGAAAGCTGTTGCTAGCCAGCAGCCTTCCTTGGAAGCGCTTTTGTAGCCCTAAGAACACTGGGGCTCTGGGCTTCTCTACCCACCAAATATCACATTCATTCTCTTTCCGTCTCGTAGACACGAGCCGAGAAATTGCAAACGTCGAGCAATTGCTCAGAGATGAAAAGTGCCAGCACTGAAAGCTGTTGCTAGCCAGCACCCTTCCTTGGAAGCGCTTTTGTAGCCCTAAGAACAGTGGGGCTCTGGGCTTCTCTAGCCACCTACTCTTCTGCTCATCCTCTCGCGCACTCTAAAGAGAGCTCAGGTGTGAAATTGCAAATGTCCAGCAATTGCTCAGAGATGAAAAGTGCCAGCACTGAAAGCTGTTGCTAGCCAGCACCCTTCCTTGGAAGCGCTTTCACAGGCACAGCAACACTGGGGCTTTGCGCTTCTCTAGCCACCAAACCTCACGGTCATTCTCTTTCCTTCTCGTAGACAAGAGCTGAGAAATTGCAAACGTCGAGCAATTGCTCAGAGATGAAAAGTGCCAGCACTGAAAGCTCTTGCTAGCCAGCACCCTTCCTTGGAAGCGCTTTCACAGGCGCAGCAACACTGGGGCTTTGCGCTTCTCTACCCACCAAACGTGACAGTCTTTCTGTCTCGTAGACACAAGCTGAGAAATTGCAAACGTCGAGCAATTGCTCAGAGATGAAAAGTGCCAGCACTGAAAGCTGTTGCTAGCCAGCACTCTTCCTTGGAAGCGCTTTTGTAGGCCTAAGAACACTGGGGCTCTGGGCTACTCTAGCCACCTAATCTTCTGCTCATCCTCTCGCGCAGCCTAAAGAAAGCTCAGGTGAGAAATTGCAAACGTCGAGCAATTGCTCAGAGATGAAAAGTGCCAGCACTGAAAGCTGTTGCTAGCCAGCACCCTTCCTTGGAAGCGCTTTTGTAGGCCTAAGAACACTGGGGCTCTGGGCTTCTCTAGCCACCTAATCTTCTGCTCATCCTCTCGCGCAGTCTAAAGAGAGCTCAGGTGAGAAATTGCAAACGTCCAGCAATTGCTCAGAGATGAAAAGTGCCAGCACTGAAAGCTGTTGCTAGCCAGCAGCCTTCCTTGGAAGCGCTTTTGTAGCCCTAAGAACACTGGGGCTCTGGGCTTCTCTAGCCACCTAATATTCTGCTCATCCTCTCGCGCAGTCTAAAGAGAGCTCAGGTGAGAAATTGCAAACGTCGAGCAATTGCTCAGAGATGAAAAGTGCCAGCACTGAAAGCTGTTGCTAGCCAGCACCCTTCCTTGGAAGCGCTTTCACAGGCGCAGCAACACTGGGGCTTTGCGCTTCTCTACCCACCAAACATCACGGTCCTTCTCTTTCCGTCTCGTAGACACGAGCTGAGAAATTGCAAACGTCGAGCAATTGCTCAGAGATGAAAAGTGCCAGCACTGAAAGCTGTTGCTAGCCAGCACCCTTCCTTGGAAGCGCTTTTGTAGCCCTAAGAACACTGGGGCTCTGGGCTTCTCTAGCCACCTAATCTTCTGCTCATCCTCTCGCGCAGTCTAAAGAGAGCTCAGGTGAGAAATTGCAAACGTCGAGCAATTGCTCAGAGATGAAAAGTGCCAGCACTGAAAGCTGTTGCTAGCCAGCACCCTTCCTTGGAAGCGCTTTCACAGGCGCAGCAACACTGGGGCTTTGCGCTTCTCTACCCACCAAACGTCACGGTCACTATCTCTCCGTCTCGTAGACACGAGCTGAGAAATTGCAAACGTCGAGCAATTGCTCAGAGATGTAAAGTGCCAGCACTGAAAGCTGTTGCTAGCCAGCACCCTTCCTTGGAAGCGCTTTTGTAGGCCTAAGAACACTGGGGCTCTGGGCTACTCTAGCCACCTAATCTTCTGCTCATCCTCTCGCGCAGCCTAAAGACATCTCAGGTGAGAAATTGCAAACGTCGAGCAATTGCTCAGAGATGAAAAGTGCCAGCACTGAAAGCTGTTGCTAGCCAGCACCCTTCCTTGGAAGCGCTTTCACAGGCGCAGCAACACTGGGGCTTTGCGCTTCTCTAGCCACCAAACATCACGGTCCTTCTCTTTCCGTCTCGTAGACACGAGCTGAGAAATTGCAAACGTCGAGCAATTGCTCAGAGATGAAAAGTGCCAGCACTGAAAGCTGTTGCTAGCCAGCACCCTTCCTTGGAAGCGCTTTCACAGGCGCAGCAACACTGGGGCTTTGCGCTTCTCTACCCACCAAACGTCACGGTCACTATCTCTCCGTCTCGTAGACACGAGCTGAGAAATTGCAAACGTCGAGCAATTGCTCAGAGACGAAAAGTCCCAGCACTGAAAGCTGTTGCTAGCCAGCACCCTTCCTTGGAAGCGCTTTCACAGGCGCAGCAACACTGGGCTTTGCGCTACTCTACCCACCAAACATCACGGTCCTTCACTTTCAGTATAGTAGACAAGAGCTGAGAAATTGCAAACGTCGAGCAATTGCTCAGAGATGGAAAGTGCCAGCACTGAAAGCTGTTGCTAGCCAGCACCCTTCCTTGGAAGTGCTTTTGTAGCCCTAAGAACACTGGGGCTCTGGGCTTCTCTAGCCACCTAATCTTCTGCTCATCCTCTCGCGCAGTCTAAAGAGAGCTCAGGTGAGAAATTGCAAACGTCGAGCAATTGCTCAGAGATGAAAAGTGCCAGCACTGAAAGCTGTTGCTAGCCAGCAGCCTTCCTTGGAAGCGCTTTTGTAGCCCTAAGAAGACTGGGGCTCTGGGCTTCTCTACCCACCAAATATCACATTCATTCTCTTTCCGTCTCGTAGACATGAGCCGAGAAATTGCAAACGTCGAGCAATTGCTCAGAGATGAAAAGTGCCAGCACTGAAAGCTGTTGCTAGCCAGCACCCTTCCTTGGAAGCGCTTTTGTAGGCCTAAGAACACTGGGGCTCTGGCCTTCTCTAGCCACCTACTCTTCTGCTCATCCTCTCGCGCAGTGTAAAGAGAGCTCAGGTGTGAAATTGCAAATGTCCAGCAATTGCTCAGAGATGAAAAGTGCCAGCACTGAAAGCTGTTGCTAGCCAGCACCCTTCCTTGGAAGCGCTTTCACAGGCGCAGCAACACTGGGGCTTTGCGCTTCTCTAGCCACCATACCTCACGGTCATTCTCTTTCTGTCTCGTAGACAAGAGCTGAGAAATTGCAAACGTCGAGCAATTGCTCAGAGATGAAAAGTGCCAGCACTGAAAGCTGTTGCTAGCCAGCACCCTTCCTTAGAAGTGCTTTTGTAGCCCTAAGAACACTGGGGCTCTGGGCTTCTCTAGCCACCTAATCTTCTGCTCATCCTCTCGCGCAGTCTAAAGAGAGCTCAGGTGAGAGATTGCAAACGTCGAGCAATTGCTCAGAGATGAAAAGTGCCAGCACTGAAAGCTGTTGCTAGCCAGCACCCTTCCTTGGAAGCGCTTTCACAGGCGCAGCAACACTGGGGCTTTGCGCTACTCTACCCACCAAACATCACGGTCATTCTCTTTCAGTATAGTAGACAAGAGCTGAGAAATTGCAAACGTCGAGCAATTGCTCAGAGATGAAAAGTGCCAGCACTGAAAGCTGTTGCTAGCCAGCACCCTTCCTTGGAAGCGCTTTCACAGGCACAGCAACACTGGGGCTTTGCGCTTCTCTACCCACCAAACGTGACAGTCTTTCTGTCTCGTAGACACAAGCTGAGAAATTGCAAACGTCGAGCAATTGCTCAGAGATGAAAAGTGCCAGCACTGAAAGCTGTTGCTAGCCAGCAGCCTTCCTTGGAAGCGCTTTTGTAGGCCTAAGAACACTGGGGCTCTGGCCTACTCTAGCCACCTAATCTTCTGCTCATCCTCTCGCGCAGCCTAAAGAAAGCTCAGGTGAGAAATTGCAAACATCCAGCAATTGCTCAGAGATGAAAAGTGCCAGCACTGAAAGCTGTTGCTAGCCAGCACCCTTCCTTGGAAGCGCTTTTGTAGGCCTAAGAACACTGGGGCTCTGGGCTTCTCTAGCCACCTAATCTTCTGCTCATCCTCTCGCGCAGTCTAAAGAGAGCTCAGGTGAGAAATTGCAAATGTCCAGCAATTGCTCAGAGATGAAAAGTGCCAGCACTGAAAGCTGTTGCTAGCCAGCAGCCTTCCTTGGAAGCGCTTTTGTAGGCCTAAGAACACTGGGGCTCTGGGCTTCTCTAGCCACCTAATCTTCTGCTCATCCTCTCGTGCAGTCTAAAGAGAGCTCAGGTTTGAAATTGCAAACGTCGAGCAATTGCTCAGAGATGAAAAGTGCCAGCACTGAAAGCTGTTGCTAGCCAGCACCCTTCCTTGGAAGCGCTTTCACAGGCGCAGCAACACAGGGGCTTTGCGCTTCTCTAGCCACCAAACATCACGGTCCTTCTCTTTCCGTCTCGTAGACACGAGCTGAGAAATTGCAAACGTCGAGCAATTGCTCAGAGATGAAAAGTGCCAGCACTGAAAGCTCTTGCTAGCCAGCACCCTTCCTTGGAAGCGCTTTTGTAGCCCTAAGAACACTGGGGCTCTGGCCTTCTCTAGCCACCTACTCTTCTGCTCATCCTCTCGCGCACTCTAAGCAGAGCTCAGGTGAGAAATTGCAAACGTCGAGCAATTGCTCAGAGATGAAAAGTGCCAGCACTGAAAGCTGTTGCTAGCCAGCACCCTTCCTTGGAAGCGCTTTTGTAGGCCTAAGAACACTGGGGCTCTGGCCTACTCTAGCCACCTAATCTTCTGCTCATCCTCTCGCGCAGCCTAAAGAAAGCTCAGGTGAGAAATTGCAAATGTCCAGCAATTGCTCAGAGATGAAAAGTGCCAGCACTGAAAGCTGTTGCTAGCCAGCACCCTTCCTTGGAAGCGCTTTTGTAGGCCTAAGAACACTGGGGCTCTGGCCTTCTCTAGCCACCTAATCTTCTGCTCATCCTCTCGCGCAGTCTAAAGAGAGCTCAGGTGAGAAATTGCAAATGTCCAGCAATTGCTCAGAGATGAAAAGTGCCAGCACTGAAAGCTCTTGCTAGCCAGCACCCTTCCTTGGAAGCGCTTTTGTAGCCCTAAGAACAGTGGGGCTCTGGGCTTCTCTAGCCACCTAATCTTCTGCTCATCCTCTCACGCAGTCTAAAGAGAGCTCAGGTTTGAAATTGCAAACGTCGAGCAATTGCTCAGAGATGAAAAGTGCCAGCACTGAAAGCTGTTGCTAGCCAGCACCCTTCCTTGGAAGCGCTTTCACAGGCGCAGCAACACTGGGGCTTTGCGCTTCTCTACCCACCAAACATCACGGTCCTTCTCTTTCCGTCTCGTAGACACGAGCTGAGAAATTGCAAACGTCGAGCAATTGCTCAGAGATGAAAAGTGCCAGCACTGAAAGCTCTTGCTAGCCAGCACCCTTCCTTGGAAGCGCTTTTGTAGCCCTAAGAACACTGGGGCTCTGGCCTTCTCTAGCCACCTACTCTTCTGCTCATCCTCTCGCGCACTCTAAACAGAGCTCAGGTGAGAAATTGCAAACGTCGAGCAATTGCTCAGAGATGAAAAGTGCCAGCACTGAAAGCTGTTGCTAGCCAGCACCCTTCCTTGGAAGCGCTTTTGTAGGCCTAAGAACACTGGGGCTCTGGGCTTCTCTAGCCACCTAATCTTCTGCTCATCCTCTCGTGCAGTCTAAAGAGAGCTCAGGTGAGAAATTGCAAACGTCGAGCAATTGCTCAGAGATGAAAAGTGCCAGCACTGAAAGCTGTTGCTAGCCAGCACCCTTCCTTGGAAGCGCTTTCACATGCGCAGCAACACTGGGGCTTTGCGCTTCTCTACCCACCAAACGTCACGGTCACTATCTCTCCGTCTCGTAGACACGAGCTGAGAAATTGCAAACGTCGAGCAATTGCTCAGAGACGAAAAGTCCCAGCACTGAAAGCTGTTGCTAGACAGCACCCTTCCTTGGAAGCGCTTTCACAGGCGCAGCAACACTGGGCTTTGCGCTACTCTACCCACCAAACATCACGGTCCTTCTCTTTCAGTATAGTAGACAAGAGCTGAGAAATTGCAAACGTCGAGCAATTGCTCAGAGATGGAAAGTGCCAGCACTGAAAGCTGTTGCTAGCCAGCACCCTTCCTTGGAAGCGCTTTTGTAGCCCTAAGAACACTGGGGCTCTGGGCTACTCTAGCCACCTAATCTTCTGCTCATCCTCTCGCGCAGCCTAAAGAAAGCTCAGGTGAGAAATTGCAAACATCCAGCAATTGCTCAGAGATGAAAAGTGCCAGCACTGAAAGCTCTTGCTAGCCAGCACCCTTCCTTGGAAGCGCTTTTGTAGCCCTAAGAACACTGGGGCTCTGGCCTTCTCTAGCCACCTAATCTTCTGCTCATCCTCTCGCGCAGTCTAAAGAGAGCTCAGGTGAGAAATTGCAAATGTCCAGCAATTGCTCAGAGATGAAAAGTGCCAGCACTGAAAGCTCTTGCTATCCAGCAGCCTTCCTTGGAAGCGCTTTTGTAGCCCTAAGAACAGTGGGGCTCTGGGCTTCTCTAGCCACCTAACCTTCTGCTCATCCTCTCACGCAGTCTAAAGAGAGCTCAGGTTTGAAATTGCAAACGTCGAGCAATTGCTCAGAGATGAAAAGTGCCAGCACTGAAAGCTGTTGCTAGCCAGCACCCTTCCTTGGAAGCGCTTTCACAGGCGCAGCAACACTGGGGCTTTGCGCTTCTCTACCCACCAAACATCACGGTCATTCTCTTTCTGTCTCGTAGACACGAGCTGAGAAATTGCAAACGTCGAGCAATTGCTCAGAGATGAAAAGTGCCAGCACTGAAAGCTGTTGCTAGCCAGCACCCTTCCTTGGAAGCGCTTTTGTAGCCCTACGAACACTGGGGCTCTGGGCTACTCTAGCCACCTAATCTTCTGCTCATCCTCTCGCGCAGTCTAAAGAGAGCTCAGGTGAGAAATTGCAAACGTCCAGCAATTGCTCAGAGATGAAAAGTGCCAGCACTGAAAGCTGTTGCTAGCCAGCACCCTTCCTTGGAAGCGCTTTTGTAGGCCTAAGAACACTGGGGCTCTGGGCTTCTCTAGCCACCTAATCTTCTGCTCATCCTCTCGCGCAGTCTAAAGAGAGCTCAGGTGTGAAATTGCAAATGTCCAGCAATTGCTCAGAGATGAAAAGTGCCAGCACTGAAAGCTGTTGCTAGCCAGCACCCTTCCTTGGAAGCGCTTTCACAGGTGCAGCAACACTGGGGCTTTGCGCTTCTCTACCCACCAAACGTCACGGTCACTATCTCTCCGTCTCGTAGACACGAGCTGAGAAATTGCAAACGTCAAGCAATTGCTCAGAGATGAAAAGTGCCAGCACTGAAAGCTGTTGCTAGCCAGCACCCTTCCTTGGAAGCGCTTTTGTAGGCCTAAGAACACTGGGGCTCTGGGCTACTCTAGCCACATAATCTTCTGCTCATCCTCTCGCGCAGTCTAAAGAGAGCTCAGGGGAGAAATTGCAAACATCCAGCAATTGCTCAGAGATGAAAAGTGCCAGCACTGAAAGCTGTTGCTAGCCAGCACCCTTCCTTGGAAGCGCTTTTGTAGCCCTAAGAACACTGGGGCTCTGGGCGTCTCTAGCCACCTAATCTTCTGCTCATCCTCTCGCGCAGTCTAAAGAGAGCTCCGGTTTGAAATTGCAAATGTCCAGCAATTGCTCAGAGATGAAAAGTGCCAGCACTGAAAGCTGTTGCCAGCCAGCACCCTTCCTTGGAAGCGCTTTCACAGGCGCAGCAACACTGGGGCTTTGCGCTTCTCTACCCACCAAACATCACGGTCCTTCTCTTTCCGTCTCGTAGACACGAGCTGAGAAATTGCAAACGTCGAGCAATTGCTCAGAGATGAAAAGTGCCAGCACTGAAAGCTGTTGCTAGCCAGCACCCTTCCTTGGAAGCGCTTTCACAGGCGCAGCAACACTGGGGCTTTGCGCTTCTCTACCCACCAAACGTGACAGTCTTTCTGTCTCGTAGACACAAGCTGAGAAATTGCAAACGTCGAGCAATTGCTCAGAGATGAAAAGTGCCAGCACTGAAAGCTGTTGCTAGCCAGAACCCTTCCTTGGAAGCGCTTTTGTAGGCCTAAGAACACTGGGGCTCTGGCCTACTCTAGCCACCTAATCTTCTGCTCATCCTCTCGCGCAGCCTAAAGAAAGCTCAGGTGAGAAATTGCAAACATCCAGCAATTGCTCAGAGATGAAAAGTGCCAGCACTGAAAGCTGTTGCTAGCCAGCAGCCTTCCTTGGAAGCGCTTTTGTAGCCCTAAGAACACTGGGGCTCTGGGCTTCTCTAGCCACCTAATCTTCTGCTCATCCTCTCGCGCAGTCTAAAGAGAGCTCAGGGGAGAAATTGCAAATGTCCAGCAATTGCTCAGAGATGAAAAGTGCCAGCACTGAAAGCTGTTGCTAGCCAGCACCCTTCCTTGGAAGCGCTTTTGTAGGCCTAAGAACACTGGGGCTCTGGGCTTCTCTAGCCACCTAATCTTCTGCTCATCCTCTCACGCAGTCTAAAGAGAGCTCAGGTTTGAAATTGCAAACGTCGAGCAATTGCTCAGAGATGAAAAGTGCCAGCACTGAAAGCTGTTGCTAGCCAGCACCCTTCCTTGGAAGCGCTTTCACAGGCGCAGCAACACTGGGGCTTTGCGCTTCTCTAGCCACCAAACATCACGGTCCTTCTCTTTCCGTCTTGTAGACACGAGCTGAGAAATTGCAAACGTCGAGCAATTGCTCAGAGATGAAAAGTGCCAGCACTGAAAGCTCTTGCTAGCCAGCACCCTTCCTTGGAAGCGCTCTTGTAGGCCTAAGAACACTGGGGCTCTGGGCTTCTCTAGCCACCTACTCTTCTGCTCATCCTCTCGCGCAGTCTAAAGAGAGCTCAGGTGAGAAATTGCAAATGTCGAGCAATTGCTCAGAGATGAAAAGTGCCAGCACTGAAAGCTGTTGCTAGCCAGCAGCCTTCCTTGGAAGCGCTTTTGTAGGCCTAAGAACAGTGGGGCTCTGGGCTTCTCTAGCCACCTAATCTTCTGCTCATCCTCTCGTGCAGTCTAAAGAGAGCTCAGGTGTGAAATTGCAAATGTCCAGCAATTGCTCAGAGATGAAAAGTGCCAGCACTGAAAGCTGTTGCTAGCCAGCACCCTTCCTTGGAAGCGCTTTCACAGGCGCAGCAACACTGGGGCTTTGCGCTTCTCTACCCACCAAACGTCACGGTCACTATCTCTCCGTCTCGTAGACACGAGCTGAGAAATTGCAAACGTCGAGCAATTGCTCAGAGACGAAAAGTCCCAGCACTGAAAGCTGTTGCTAGACAGCACCCTTCCTTGGAAGCGCTTTCACAGGCGCAGCAACACTGGGCTTTGCGCTACTCTACCCACCAAACATCACGGTCCTTCACTTTCAGTATAGTAGACAAGAGCTGAGAAATTGCAAACGTCGAGCAATTGCTCAGAGATGGAAAGTGCCAGCACTGAAAGCTGTTGCTAGCCAGCACCCTTCCTTGGAAGTGCTTTTGTAGCCCTAAGAACTCCGGGGCTCTGGGCTTCTCTAGCCACCTAATCTTCTGCTCATCCTCTCGCGCAGTCTAAAGAGAGCTCAGGTGAGAAATTGCAAACGTCGAGCAATTGCTCAGAGATGAAAAGTGCCAGCACTGAAAGCTGTTGCTAGCCAGCAGCCTTCCTTGGAAGCGCTTTTGTAGCCCTAAGAACACTGGGGCTCTGGGCTTCTCTACCCACCAAATATCACATTCATTCTCTTTCCGTCTCGTAGACATGAGCCGAGAAATTGCAAACGTCGAGCAATTGCTCAGAGATGAAAAGTGCCAGCACTGAAAGCTGTTGCTAGCCAGCACCCTTCCTTGGAAGCGCTTTTGTAGCCCTAAGAACAGTGGGGCTCTGGGCTTCTCTAGCCACCTAATCTTCTGCTCATCCTCTCGCGCAGTGTAAAGAGAGCTCAGGTGTGAAATTGCAAATGTCCAGCAATTGCTCAGAGATGAAAAGTGCCAGCACTGAAAGCTGTTGCTAGCCAGCACCCTTCCTTGGAAGCGCTTTCACAGGCGCAGCAACACTGGGGCTTTGCGCTTCTCTACCCACCAAACGTCACGGTCATTCTCTTTCTGTCTCGTAGACAAGAGCTGAGAAATTGCAAACGTCGAGCAATTGCTCAGAGATGAAAAGTGCCAGCACTGAAAGCTGTTGCTAGCCAGCACCCTTCCTTAGAAGTGCTTTTGTAGCCCTAAGAACACTGGGGCTCTGGGCTTCTCTAGCCACCTAATCTTCTACTCATCCTCTCGCGCAGTCTAAAGAGAGCTCAGGTGAGAGATTGCAAACGTCGAGCAATTGCTCAGAGATGAAAAGTGCCAGCACTGAAAGCTGTTGCTAGCCAGCAGCCTTCCTTGGAAGCGCTTTCACAGGCGCAGCAACACTGAGGCTTTGCGCTACTCTACCCACCAAACATCACGGTCATTCTCTTTCAGTATAGTAGACAAGAGCTGAGAAATTGCAAACGTCGAGCAATTGCTCAGAGATGAAAAGTGCCAGCACTGAAAGCTCTTGCTAGCCAGCACCCTTCCTTGGAAGCGCTTTCACAGGCACAGCAACACTGGGGCTTTGCGCTTCTCTACCCACCAAACGTGACAGTCTTTCTGTCTCGTAGACACAAGCTGAGAAATTGCAAACGTCGAGCAATTGCTCAGAGATGAAAAGTGCCAGCACTGAAAGCTGTTGCTAGCCAGCACCCTTCCTTGGAAGCGCTTTCACAGGCGCAGCAACACTGGGGCTTTGCGCTTCTCTACCCACCAAACATCACGGTCCTTCTCTTTCCGTCTCGTAGACACGAGCTGAGAAATTGCAAACGTCGAGCAATTGCTCAGAGACGAAAAGTCCCAGCACTGAAAGCTGTTGCTAGCCATCACCCTTCCTTGGAAGCGCTTTTGTAGCCCTAAGAACACTGGGGCTCTGGGCTTCTCTAGCCACCTAATCTTCTGCTCATCCTCTCGCGCAGTCTAAAGAGAGCTCAGGTGAGAAATTGCAAACGTCCAGCAATTGCTCAGAGATGAAAAGTGCCAGCACTGAAAGCTGTTGCTAGCCAGCAGCCTTCCTTGGAAGCGCTTTTGTAGCCCTAAGAACACTGGGGCTCTGGGCTTCTCTAGCCACCTAATCTTCTGCTCATCCTCTCACGCAGTCTAAAGAGAGATCAGGTTTGAAATTGCAAACGTCGAGCAATTGCTCAGAGATGAAAAGTGCCAGCACTGAAAGCTGTTGCTAGCCAGCACCCTTCCTTGGAAGCGCTTTCACAGGCGCAGCAACACTGGGGCTTTGCGCTTCTCTAGCCACCAAACATCACGGTCCTTCTCTTTCCGTCTCGTAGACACGAGCTGAGAAATTGCAAACGTCGAGCAGTTGCTCAGAGACGAAAAGTGCCGGCACTGAAAGCTGTTGCTAGCCAGCACCCTTCCTTGGAAGCGCTTTTGTAGGCCTAAGAACACTGGGGCTCTGGGCTTCTCTAGCCACCTAATCTTCTGCTCATCCTCTCGCGCAGTCTAAAGAGAGCTCAGGTGAGAAATTGCAAATGTCCAGCAATTGCTCAGAGATGAAAAGTGCCAGCACTGAAAGCTCTTGCTAGCCAGCAGCCTTCCTTGGAAGCGCTTTTGTAGGCCTAAGAACACTGGGGCTCTGGGCTTCTCTAGCCACCTAATCTTCTGCTCATCCTCTCGTGCAGTCTAAAGAGAGCTCAGGTGTGAAATTGCAAATGTCCAGCAATTGCTCAGAGATGAAAAGTGCCAGCACTGAAAGCTGTTGCTAGCCAGCACCCTTCCTTGGAAGCGCTTTCACAGGCGCAGCAACACTGGGGCTTTGCGCTTCTCTAGCCACCAAACATCACGGTCATTCTCTTTCCGTCTCGTAGACACGAGCTGAGAAATTGCAAACATCGAGCAATTGCTCAGAGATGAAAAGTGCCAGCACTGAAAGCTGTTGCTAGCCAGCACCCTTCCTTGGAAGCGCTTTTGTAGCCCTAAGAACACTGGGGCTCTGGCCTTCTCTAGCCACCTACTCTTCTGCTCATCCTCTCGCGCAGTCTAAAGAGAGCTCAGGTGAGAAATTGCAAACGTCGAGCAATTGCTCAGAGATGAAAAGTGCCAGCACTGAAAGCTGTTGCTAGCCAGCACCCTTCCTTGGAAGCGCTTTTGTAGGCCTAAGAACACTGGGGCTCTGGGCTTCTCTAGCCACCTAATCTTCTGCTCATCCTCTCGTGCAGTCTAAAGAGAGCTCAGGTGTGAAATTGCAAATGTCCAGCAATTGCTCAGAGATGAAAAGTGCCAGCACTGAAAGCTGTTGCTAGCCAGCACCCTTCCTTGGAAGCGCTTTCACAGGCGCAGCAACACTGGGGCTTTGCGCTTCTGTACCCACCAAACGTCACGGTCACTATCTCTCCGTCTCGTAGACACGAGCTGAGAAATTGCAAACGTCGAGCAATTGCTCAGAGATGAAAAGTCCCAGCACTGAAAGCTGTTGCTAGACAGCACCCTTCCTTGGAAGCGCTTTCACAGGCGCAGCAACACTGGGGCTTTGTGCTACTCTACCCACCAAACATCACGGTCCTTCACTTTCAGTATAGTAGACAAGAGCTGAGAAATTGCAAACGTCGAGCAATTGCTCAGAGATGGAAAGTGCCAGCACTGAAAGCTGTTGCTAGCCAGCACCCTTCCTTGGAAGTGCTTTTGTAGCCCTAAGAACACTGGGGCTCTGGGCTTCTCTAGCCACCTACTCTTCTGCTCATCCTCTCGCGCAGTCTAAAGAGAGCTCAGGTGAGAAATTGCAAACGTCGAGCAATTGCTCAGAGATGAAAAGTGCCAGCACTGAAAGCTGTTGCTAGCCAGCACCCTTCCTTGGAAGCGCTTTTGTAGCCCTAAGAACACTGGGGCTCTGGGCCTCTCTACCCACCAAATATCACATTCATTCTCTTTCCGTCTCGTAGACATGAGCCGAGAAATTGCAAACGTCGAGCAGTTGCTCAGAGATGAAAAGTGCCAGCACTGAAAGCTGTTGCTAGCCAGCACCCTTCCTTGGAAGCGCTTTTGTAGCCCTAAGAACAGTGGGGCTCTGGCCTTCTCTAGCCACCTACTCTTCTGCTCATCCTCTCGCGCAGTGTAAAGAGAGCTCAGGTGTGAAATTGCAAATGTCCAGCAATTGCTCAGAGATGAAAAGTGCCAGCACTGAAAGCTGTTGCTAGCCAGCACCCTTCCTTGGAAGCGCTTTCACAGGCGCAGCAACACTGGGGCTTTGCGCTTCTCTAGCCACCAAACCTCACGGTCATTCTCTTTCTGTCTCGTAGACAAGAGCTGAGAAATTGCAAACGTCGAGCAATTGCTCAGAGATGAAAAGTGCCAGCACTGAAAGCTGTTGCTAGCCAGCACCCTTCCTTAGAAGTGCTTTTGTAGCCCTAAGAACACTGGGGCTCTGGGCTTCTCTAGCCACCTAATCTTCTGCTCATCCTCTCGCGCAGTCTAAAGAGAGCTCAGGTGAGAGATTGCAAACGTTGAGCAATTGCTCAGAGATGAAAAGTGCCAGCACTGAAAGCTGTTGCTAGCCAGCACCCTTCCTTGGAAGCGCTTTCACAGGCGCAGCAACACTGAGGCTTTGCGCTACTCTACCCACCAAACATCACGGTCATTCTCTTTCAGTATAGTAGACAAGAGCTGAGAAATTGCAAACGTCGAGCAATTGCTCAGAGATGAAAAGTGCCAGCACTGAAAGCTCTTGCTAGCCAGCACCCTTCCTTGGAAGCGCTTTCACAGGCACAGCAACACTGGGGCTTTGCGCTTCTCTACCCACCAAACGTGACAGTCTTTCTGTCTCGTAGACACAAGCTGAGAAATTGCAAACGTCGAGCAATTGCTCAGAGATGAAAAGTGCCAGCACTGAAAGCTGTTGCTAGCCAGCACCCTTCCTTGGAAGCGCTTTCACAGGCGCAGCAACACTGGGGCTTTGCGCTTCTCTACCCACCAAACATCACGGTCCTTCTCTTTCCGTCTCGTAGACACGAGCTGAGAAATTGCAAACGTCGAGCAATTGCTCAGAGATGAAAAGTGCCAGCACTGAAAGCTGTTGCTAGCCAGCACCCTTCCTTGGAAGCGCTTTTGTAGCCCTAAGAACACTGGGGCTCTGGGCTTCTCTAGCCACCTAATCTTCTGCTCATCCTCTCGCGCAGTCTAAAGAGAGCTCAGGTGAGAAATTGCAAACGTCGAGCAATTGCTCAGAGATGAAAAGTGCCAGCACTGAAAGCTGTTGCTAGCCAGCACCCTTCCTTGGAAGCGCTTTCACAGGCGCAGCAACACTGGAGCTTTGCGCTTCTCTACCCACCAAACGTCACGGTCACTATCTCTCCGTCTCGTAGACACGAGCTGAGAAATTGCAAACGTCGAGCAATTGCTCAGAGACGAAAAGTCCCAGCACTGAAAGCTGTTGCTAGACAGCACCCTTCCTTGGAAGCGCTTTCACAGGCGCAGCAACACTGGGCTTTGCGCTACTCTACCCACCAAACATCACGGTCCTTCACTTTCAGTATAGTAGACAAGAGCTGAGAAATTGCAAACGTCGAGCAATCGCTCAGAGATGGAAAGTGCCAGCACTGAAAGCTGTTGCTAGCCAGCACCCTTCCTTGGAAGCGCTTTTGTAGCCCTAAGAACACTGGGGCTCTGGGCTTCTCTACCCACCAAATATCACATTCATTCTCTTTCCGTCTCGTAGACATGAGCCGAGAAATTGCAAACGTCGAGCAATTGCTCAGAGATGAAAAGTGCCAGCACTGAAAGCTGTTGCTAGCCAGCACCCTTCCTTGGAAGCGCTTTTGTAGCCCTAAGAACAGTGGGGCTCTGGGCTTCTCTAGCCACCTACTCTTCTGCTCATCCTCTCGCGCAGTCTAAAGAGAGCTCAGGTGTGAAATTGCAAATGTCCAGCAATTGCTCAGAGATGAAAAGTGCCAGCACTGAAAGCTGTTGCTAGCCAGCACCCTTCCTTGGAAGCGCTTTCACAGGCGCAGCAACACTGGGGCTTTGCGCTTCTCTAGCCACCAAACCTCACGGTCATTCTCTTTCTGTCTCGTAGACAAGAGCTGAGAAATTGCAAACGTCGAGCAATTGCTCAGAGATGAAAAGTGCCAGCACTGAAAGCTGTTGCTAGCCAGCACCCTTCCTTAGAAGTGCTTTTGTAGCCCTAAGAACACTGGGGCTCTGGGCTTCTCTAGCCACCTAATCTTCTGCTCATCCTCTCGCGCAGTCTAAAGAGAGCTCAGGTGAGAGATTGCAAACGTCGAGCAATTGCTCAGAGATGAAAAGTGCCAGCACTGAAAGCTCTTGCTAGCCAGCACCCTTCCTTGGAAGCGCTTTCACAGGCGCAGCAACACTGAGGCTTTGCGCTACTCTACCCACCATACATCACGGTCATTCTCTTTCAGTATAGTAGACAAGAGCTGAGAAATTGCAAATGTCCAGCAATTGCTCAGAGATGAAAAGTGCCAGCACTGAAAGCTCTTGCTAGCCAGCAGCCTTCCTTGGAAGCGCTTTCACAGGCACAGCAACACTGGGGCTTTGCGCTTCTCTACCCACCAAACGTGACAGTCTTTCTGTCTCGTAGACACGAGCTGAGAAATTGCAAACGTCGAGCAATTGCTCAGAGATGAAAAGTGCCAGCACTGAAAGCTGTTGCTAGCCAGCACCCTTCCTTGGAAGCGCTTTTGTAGGCCTAAGAACACTGGGGCTCTGGGCTTCTCTAGCCACCTAATCTTCTGCTCATCCTCTCGCGCAGCCTAAAGAAAGCTCAGGTGAGAAATTGCAAACATCCAGCAATTGCTCAGAGATGAAAAGTGCCAGCACTGAAAGCTGTTGCTAGCCAGCACCCTTCCTTGGAAGCGCTTTTGTAGGCCTAAGAACAGTGGGGCTCTGGGCTTCTCTAGCCACCTAATCTTCTGCTCATCCTCTCGCGCAGTCTAAAGAGAGCTCAGGTGAGAAATTGCAAATGTCCAGCAATTGCTCAGAGATGAAAAGTGCCAGCACTGAAAGCTCTTGCTAGCCAGCAGCCTTCCTTGGAAGCGCTTTTGTAGGCCTAAGAACACTGGGGCTCTGGGCTTCTCTAGCCACCTAATCTTCTGCTCATCCTCTCGTGCAGTCTAAAGAGAGCTCAGGTGTGAAATTGCAAATGTCCAGCAATTGCTCAGAGATGAAAAGTGCCAGCACTGAAAGCTGTTGCTAGCCAGCACCCTTCCTTGGAAGCGCTTTCACAGGCGCAGCAACACTGGGGCTTTGCGCTTCTCTAGCCACCAAACATCACGGTCATTCTCTTTCCGTCTCGTAGACACGAGCTGAGAAATTGCAAACATCGAGCAATTGCTCAGAGATGAAAAGTGCCAGCACTGAAAGCTGTTGCTAGCCAGCACCCTTCCTTGGAAGCGCTTTTGTAGCCCTAAGAACACTGGGGCTCTGGCCTTCTCTAGCCACCTACTCTTCTGCTCATCCTCTCGCGCAGTCTAAAGAGAGCTCAGGTGAGAAATTGCAAACGTCGAGCAATTGCTCAGAGATGAAAAGTGCCAGCACTGAAAGCTGTTGCTAGCCAGCACCCTTCCTTGGAAGCGCTTTTGTAGGCCTAAGAACACTGGGGCTCTGGGCTTCTCTAGCCACCTAATCTTCTGCTCATCCTCTCGTGCAGTCTAAAGAGAGCTCAGGTGTGAAATTGCAAATGTCCAGCAATTGCTCAGAGATGAAAAGTGCCAGCACTGAAAGCTGTTGCTAGCCAGCACCCTTCCTTGGAAGCGCTTTCACAGGCGCAGCAACACTGGGGCTTTGCGCTTCTGTACCCACCAAACGTCACGGTCACTATCTCTCCGTCTCGTAGACACGAGCTGAGAAATTGCAAACGTCGAGCAATTGCTCAGAGACGAAAAGTCCCAGCACTGAAAGCTGTTGCTAGACAGCACCCTTCCTTGGAAGCGCTTTCACAGGCGCAGCAACACTGGGGCTTTGCGCTACTCTACCCACCAAACATCACGGTCCTTCACTTTCAGTATAGTAGACAAGAGCTGAGAAATTGCAAACGTCGAGCAATTGCTCAGAGATGGAAAGTGCCAGCACTGAAAGCTGTTGCTAGCCAGCACCCTTCCTTGGAAGTGCTTTTGTAGCCCTAAGAACAGTGGGGCTCTGGGCTTCTCTAGCCACCTAATCTTCTGCTCATCCTCTCGCGCAGTCTAAAGAGAGCTCAGGTGAGAAATTGCAAACGTCGAGCAATTGCTCAGAGATGAAAAGTGCCAGCACTGAAAGCTGTTGCTAGACAGCACCCTTCCTTGGAAGCGCTTTTGTAGCCCTAAGAACACTGGGGCTCTGGGCCTCTCTACCCACCAAATATCACATTCATTCTCTTTCCGTCTCGTAGACATGAGCCGAGAAATTGCAAACGTCGAGCAATTGCTCAGAGATGAAAAGTGCCAGCACTGAAAGCTGTTGCTAGCCAGCACCCTTCCTTGGAAGCGCTTTTGTAGCCCTAAGAACAGTGGGGCTCTGGCCTTCTCTAGCCACCTACTCTTCTGCTCATCCTCTCGCGCAGTGTAAAGAGAGCTCAGGTGTGAAATTGCAAATGTCCAGCAATTGCTCAGAGATGAAAAGTGCCAGCACTGAAAGCTGTTGCTAGCCAGCACCCTTCCTTGGAAGCGCTTTCACAGGCGCAGCAACACTGGGGCTTTGCGCTTCTCTAGCCACCAAACCTCACGGTCATTCTCTTTCTGTCTCGTAGACAAGAGCTGAGAAATTGCAAACGTCGAGCAATTGCTCAGAGATGAAAAGTGCCAGCACTGAAAGCTGTTGCTAGCCAGCACCCTTCCTTAGAAGTGCTTT
This sequence comes from Sarcoramphus papa, assembly GCA_037962945.1. Lineage (NCBI taxonomy): Eukaryota > Metazoa > Chordata > Aves > Accipitriformes > Cathartidae > Sarcoramphus > Sarcoramphus papa. The sequence continues at coordinate 94,617,678 of CM075586.1, read as the reverse complement.
TGTAGCCCTAAGAACAGTGGGGCTCTGGGCTTCTCTAGCCACCTAATCTTCTGCTCATCCTCTCGCGCAGTCTAAAGAGAGCTCAGGTGAGAGATTGCAAACGTCGAGCAATTGCTCAGAGATGAAAAGTGCCAGCACTGAAAGCTGTTGCTAGCCAGCACCCTTCCTTGGAAGCGCTTTCACAGGCGCAGCAACACTGAGGCTTTGCGCTACTCTACCCACCAAACATCACGGTCATTCTCTTTCAGTATAGTAGACACGAGCTGAGAAATTGCAAACGTCGAGCAATTGCTCAGAGATGGAAAGTGCCAGCACTGAAAGCTGTTGCTAGCCAGCACCCTTCCTTGGAAGTGCTTTTGTAGCCCTAAGAACACTGGGGCTCTGGGCTTCTCTAGCCACCTAATCTTCTGCTCATCCTCTCGCGCAGTCTAAAGAGAGCTCAGGTGAGAAATTGCAAACGTCGAGCAATTGCTCAGAGATGAAAAGTGCCAGCACTGAAAGCTGTTGCTAGCCAGCACCCTTCCTTGGAAGCGCTTTTGTAGCCCTAAGAACAGTGGGGCTCTGGGCCTCTCTACCCACCAAATATCACATTCATTCTCTTTCCGTCTCGTAGACATGAGCCGAGAAATTGCAAACGTCGAGCAATTGCTCAGAGATGAAAAGTGCCAGCACTGAAAGCTGTTGCTAGCCAGCACCCTTCCTTGGAAGCGCTTTTGTAGCCCTAAGAACACTGGGGCTCTGGGCTTCTCTAGCCACCTACTCTTCTGCTCATCCTCTCGCGCAGTGTAAAGAGAGCTCAGGTGTGAAATTGCAAATGTCCAGCAATTGCTCAGAGATGAAAAGTGCCAGCACTGAAAGCTGTTGCCAGCCAGCACCCTTCCTTGGAAGCGCTTTCACAGGCGCAGCAACACTGGGGCTTTGCGCTTCTCTAGCCACCAAACCTCACGGTCATTCTCTTTCTGTCTCGTAGACAAGAGCTGAGAAATTGCAAACGTCGAGCAATTGCTCAGAGATGAAAAGTGCCAGCACTGAAAGCTGTTGCTAGCCAGCACCCTTCCTTAGAAGTGCTTTTGTAGCCCTAAGAACACTGGGGCTCTGGGCTTCTCTAGCCACCTAATCTTCTGCTCATCCTCTCGCGCAGTCTAAAGAGAGCTCAGGTGAGAGATTGCAAACGTCGAGCAATTGCTCAGAGATGAAAAGTGCCAGCACTGAAAGCTCTTGCTAGCCAGCACCCTTCCTTGGAAGCGCTTTCACAGGCGCAGCAACACTGAGGCTTTGCGCTACTCTACCCACCAAACATCACGGTCATTCTCTTTCAGTATAGTAGACAAGAGCTGAGAAATTGCAAACGTCGAGCAATTGCTCAGAGATGAAAAGTGCCAGCACTGAAAGCTCTTGCTAGCCAGCACCCTTCCTTGGAAGCGCTTTCACAGGCACAGCAACACTGGGGCTTTGCGCTTCTCTACCCACCAAACGTGACAGTCTTTCTGTCTCGTAGACACAAGCTGAGAAATTGCAAACGTCGAGCAATTGCTCAGAGATGAAAAGTGCCAGCACTGAAAGCTGTTGCTAGCCAGCACCCTTCCTTGGAAGCGCTTTCACAGGCGCAGCAACACTGGGGCTTTGCGCTTCTCTACCCACCAAACATCACGGTCCTTCTCTTTCCGTCTCGTAGACACGAGCTGAGAAATTGCAAACGTCGAGCAATTGCTCAGAGATGAAAAGTGCCAGCACTGAAAGCTGTTGCTAGCCAGCACCCTTCCTTGGAAGCGCTTTTGTAGCCCTAAGAACACTGGGGCTCTGGGCTTCTCTAGCCACCTAATCTTCTGCTCATCCTCTCGTGCAGTCTAAAGAGAGCTCAGGTGAGAAATTGCAAATGTCCAGCAATTGCTCAGAGATGAAAAGTGCCAGCACTGAAAGCTGTTGCCAGCCAGCACCCTTCCTTGGAAGCGCTTTCACAGGCGCAGCAACACTGGGGCTTTGCGCTTCTCTACCCACCAAACGTCACGGTCACTATCTCTCCGTCTCGTAGACACGAGCTGAGAAATTGCAAACGTCGAGCAATTGCTCAGAGACGAAAAGTCCCAACACTGAAAGCTGTTGCTAGCCAGCACCCTTCCTTGGAAGCGCTTCCACAGGCGCAGCAACACTGGGCTTTGCGCTACTCTACCCACCAAACATCACGGTCCTTCACTTTCAGTATAGTAGACAAGAGCTGAGAAATTGCAAACGTCGAGCAATCGCTCAGAGATGGAAAGTGCCAGCACTGAAAGCTGTTGCTAGCCAGCACCCTTCCTTGGAAGCGCTTTTGTAGCCCTAAGAACACTGGGGCTCTGGGCTTCTCTACCCACCAAATATCACATTCATTCTCTTTCCGTCTCGTAGACACGAGCTGAGAAATTGCAAACGTCGAGCAATTGCTCAGAGATGAAAAGTGCCAGCACTGAAAGCTGTTGCTAGCCAGCACCCTTCCTTGGAAGCGCTTTTGTAGCCCTAAGAACAGTGGGGCTCTGGGCTTCTCTAGCCACCTACTCTTCTGCTCATCCTCTCGCGCAGTGTAAAGAGAGCTCAGGTGTGAAATTGCAAATGTCCAGCAATTGCTCAGAGATGAAAAGTGCCAGCACTGAAAGCTGTTGCTAGCCCGCACCCTTCCTTGGAAGCGCTTTCACAGGCGCAGCAACACTGGGGCTTTGCGCTTCTCTAGCCACCAAACCTCACGGTCATTCTCTTTCTGTCTCGTAGACAAGAGCTGAGAAATTGCAAACGTCGAGCAATTGCTCAGAGATGAAAAGTGCCAGCACTGAAAGCTGTTGCTAGCCAGCACCCTTCCTTAGAAGTGCTTTTGTAGGCCTAAGAACACTGGGGCTCTGGGCTTCTCTAGCCACCTAATCTTCTGCTCATCCTCTCGCGCAGTCTAAAGAGAGCTCAGGTGAGAGATTGCAAACGTCGAGCAATTGCTCAGAGATGAAAAGTGCCAGCACTGAAAGCTCTTGCTAGCCAGCACCCTTCCTTGGAAGCGCTTTCACAGGCGCAGCAACACTGAGGCTTTACGCTACTCTACCCACCATACATCACGGTCATTCTCTTTCAGTATAGTAGACAAGAGCTGAGAAATTGCAAATGTCCAGCAATTGCTCAGAGATGAAAAGTGCCAGCACTGAAAGCTCTTGCTAGCCAGCAGCCTTCCTTGGAAGCGCTTTCACAGGCACAGCAACACTGGGGCTTTGCGCTTCTCTACCCACCAAACGTGACAGTCTTTCTGTCTCGTAGACACGAGCTGAGAAATTGCAAACGTCGAGCAATTGCTCAGAGATGAAAAGTGCCAGCACTGAAAGCTGTTGCTAGCCAGCACCCTTCCTTGGAAGCGCTTTTGTAGGCCTAAGAACACTGGGGCTCTGGGCTTCTCTAGCCACCTAATCTTCTGCTCATCCTCTCGCGCAGCCTAAAGAAAGCTCAGGTGAGAAATTGCAAACATCCAGCAATTGCTCAGAGATGAAAAGTGCCAGCACTGAAAGCTGTTGCTAGCCAGCACCCTTCCTTGGAAGCGCTTTTGTGGGCCTAAGAACACTGGGGCTCTGGGCTTCTCTAGCCACCTAATCTTCTGCTCATCCTCTCACGCAGTCTAAAGAGAGCTCAGGTGAGAAATTGCAAACGTCGAGCAATTGCTCAGAGATGAAAAGTGCCAGCACTGAAAGCTGTTGCTAGCCAGCACCCTTCCTTGGAAGCGCTTTCACAGGCGCAGCAACACTGGGGCTTTGCGCTTCTCTAGCCACCAAACATCACGGTCCTTCTCTTTCCGTCTCGTAGACACGAGCTGAGAAATTGCAAACGTCGAGCAATTGCTCAGAGATGAAAAGTGCCAGCACTGAAAGCTGTTGCTAGCCAGCACCCTTCCTTGGAAGCGCTTTTGTAGCCCTAAGAACACTGGGGCTCTGGGCTACTCTAGCCACCTAATCTTCTGCTCATCCTCTCGCGCAGCCTAAAGAAAGCTCAGGTGAGGAATTGCAAACATCCAGCAATTGCTCAGAGATGAAAAGTGCCAGCACTGAAAGCTCTTGCTAGCCAGCACCCTTCCTTGGAAGTGCTTTTGTAGGCCTAAGAACACTGGGGCTCTGGGCTTCTCTAGCCACCTAATCTTCTGCTCATCCTCTCGCGCAGTCTAAAGAGAGCTCAGGTGAGAAATTGAAAATGTCCAGCAATTGCTCAGAGATGAAAAGTGCCAGCACTGAAAGCTGTTGCTAGCCAGCAGCCTTCCTTGGAAGCGCTTTTGTAGGCCTAAGAACACTGGGGCTCTGGGCTTCTCTAGCCACCTAATCTCTTGCTCATCCTCTCGCGCAGTCTAAAGAGAGCTCAGGTGAGAAATTGCAAACGTCGAGCAATTGCTCAGAGATGAAAAGTGCCAGCACTGAAAGCTGTTGCTAGCCAGCACCCTTCCTTGGAAGCGCTTTCACAGGCGCAGCAACACTGGGGCTTTGCGCTTCTCTACCCACCAAACATCACGGTCATTCTCTTTCCGGCTCGTAGACATGAGCCGAGAAATTGCAAACGTCGAGCAATTGCTCAGAGATGAAAAGTGCCAGCACTGAAAGCTGTTGCTAGCCAGCACCCTTCCTTGGAAGCGCTTTTGTAGCCCTAAGAACACTGGGGCTCTGGCCTTCTCTAGCCACCTAATCTTCTGCTCATCCTCTCGCGCAGTCTAAAGAGAGCTCAGGTGAGAAATTGCAAACGTCCAGCAATTGCTCAGAGATGAAAAGTGCCAGCACTGAAAGCTCTTGCTAGCCAGCACCCTTCCTTGGAAGCGCTTTTGTAGGCCTAAGAACACTGGGGCTCTGGGCTTCTCTAGCCACCTCATCTTCTGCTCATCCTCTCACGCAGTCTAAAGAGAGCTCAGGTGAGAAATTGCAAATGTCCAGCAATTGCTCAGAGATGAAAAGTGCCAGCACTGAAAGCTGTTGCTAGCCAGCACCCTTCCTTGGAAGCGCTTTCACAGGCGCAGCAAGACTGGGGCTTTGCGCTTCTCTACCCACCAAACGTCACGGTCAATATCTCTCCGTCTCGTAGACACGAGCTGAGAAATTGCAAACGTCAAGCAATTGCTCAGAGATGAAAAGTGCCAGCACTGAAAGCTGTTGCTAGCCAGCACCCTTCCTTGGAAGCGCTTTTGTAGCCCTAAGAACACTGGGGCTCTGGGCTACTCTAGCCACCTAAGCTTCTGCTCATCCTCTCGCGCAGTCTAAAGAGAGCTCAGGTGTGAAATTGCAAATGTCCAGCAATTGCTCAGAGATGAAAAGTGCCAGCACTGAAAGCTGTTGCTAGCCAGCACCCTTCCTTGGAAGCGCTTTCACAGGCGCAGCAACACTGGGGCTTTGCGCTTCTCTAGCCACCAAACATCACGGTCCTTCTCTTTCCGTCTCGTAGACACGAGCTGAGAAATTGCAAACGTCGAGCAATTGCTCAGAGATGAAAAGTGCCAGCACTGAAAGCTGTTGCTAGCCAGCACCCTTCCTTGGAAGCGCTTTCACAGGCGCAGCAACACTGGGGCTTTGCGCTTCTCTACCCACCAAACGTGACAGTCTTTCTGTCTCGTAGACACAAGCTGAGAAATTGCAAACGTCAAGCAATTGCTCAGAGATGAAAAGTGCCAGCACTGAAAGCTGTTGCTAGCCAGCACCCTTCCTTGGAAGCGCTTTTGTAGGCCTAAGAACACTGGGGCTCTGGGCTACTCTAGCCACCTAATCTTCTGCTCATCCTCTCGCGCACTCTAAAGAGAGCTCAGGTGAGAAATTGCAAACGTCGAGCAATTGCTCAGAGATGAAAAGTGCCAGCACTGAAAGCTGTTGCTAGCCAGCACCCTTCCTTGGAAGCGCTTTCACAGGCGCAGCAAGACTGGGGCTTTGCGCTTCTCTACCCACCAAACGTCACGGTCACTATCTCTCCGTCTCGTAGACACGAGCTGAGAAATTGCAAACGTCGAGCAATTGCTCAGAGACGAAAAGTCCCAGCACTGAAAGCTGTTGCTAGACAGCACCCTTCCTTGGAAGCGCTTTCACAGGCGCAGCAACACTGGGCTTTGCGCTACTCTACCCACCAAACATCACGGTCCTTCTCTTTCAGTATAGTAGACAAGAGCTGAGAAATTGCAAACGTCGAGCAATTGCTCAGAGATGGAAAGTGCCAGCACTGAAAGCTGTTGCTAGCCAGCACCCTTCCTTGGAAGTGCTTTTGTAGCCCTAAGAACAGTGGGGCTCTGGGCTTCTCTAGCCACCTAATCTTCTGCTCATGCTCTCGCGCAGTCTAAAGAGAGCTCAGGTGAGAAATTGCAAACGTCGAGCAATTGCTCAGAGATGAAAAGTGCCAGCACTGAAAGCTGTTGCTAGCCAGCACCCTTCCTTGGAAGCGCTTTTGTAGCCCTAAGAACACTGGGGCTCTGGGCTTCTCTACCCACCAAATATCACATTCATTCTCTTTCCGTCTCGTAGACATGAGCCGAGAAATTGCAAAGGTCGAGCAATTGCTCAGAGATGAAAAGTGCCAGCACTGAAAGCTGTTGCTAGCCAGCACCCTTCCTTGGAAGCGCTTTTGTAGCCCTAAGAACAGTGGGGCTCTGGGCTTCTCTAGCCACCTCATCTTCTGCTCATCCTCTCGCGCAGTGTAAAGAGAGCTCAGATGTGAAATTGCAAATGTCCAGCAATTGCTCAGAGATGAAAAGTGCCAGCACTGAAAGCTGTTGCTAGCCAGCACCCTTCCTTGGAAGCGCTTTCACAGGCGCAGCAACACTGGGGCTTTGCGCTTCTCTAGCCACCAAACCTCACGGTCATTCTCTTTCTGTCTCGTAGACAAGAGCTGAGAAATTGCAAACGTCGAGCAATTGCTCAGAGATGAAAAGTGCCAGCACTGAAAGCTGTTGCTAGCCAGCACCCTTCCTTAGAAGTGCTTTTGTAGCCCTAAGAACACTGGGGCTCTGGGCTTCTCTAGCCACCTAATCTTCTGCTCATGCTCTCGCGCAGTCTAAAGAGAGCTCAGGTGAGAGATTGCAAACGTCGAGCAATTGCTCAGAGATGAAAAGTGCCAGCACTGAAAGCTCTTGCTAGCCAGCACCCTTCCTTGGAAGCGCTTTCACAGGCGCAGCAACACTGAGGCTTTGCGCTACTCTACCCACCAAACATCACGGTCATTCTCTTTCAGTATAGTAGACAAGAGCTGAGAAATTGCAAACGTCGAGCAATTGCTCAGAGATGAAAAGTGCCAGCACTGAAAGCTGTTGCTAGCCAGCACCCTTCCTTGGAAGCGCTTTCACAGGCGCAGCAACACTGGGGCTTTGCGCTTCTCTACCCACCAAAAGTGACAGTCTTTCTGTCTCGTAGACACAAGCTGAGAAATTGCAAACGTCGAGCAATTGCTCAGAGATGAAAAGTGCCAGCACTGAAAGCTGTTGCTAGCCAGCACCCTTCCTTGGAAGCGCTTTTGTAGGCCTAAGAACACTGGGGCTCTGGGCTACTCTAGCCACCTCATCTTCTGCTCATCCTCTCGCGCAGCCTAAAGAAAGCTCAGGTGAGAAATTGCAAATGTCCAGCAATTGCTCAGAGATGAAAAGTGCCAGCACTGAAAGCTGTTGCTAGCCAGCACCCTTCCTTGGAAGCGCTTTTGTAGGCCTAAGAACACTGGGGCTCTGGGCTTCTCTAGCCACCTACTCTTCTGCTCATCCTCTCGCGCAGTCTAAAGAGAGCTCAGGTGAGAAATTGCAAATGTCCAGCAATTGCTCAGAGATGAAAAGTGCCAGCACTGAAAGCTGTTGCTAGCCAGCACCCTTCCTTGGAAGCGCTTTTGTAGGCCTAAGAACACTGGGGCTCTGGGCTTCTCTAGCCACCTAATCTTCTGCTCATCCTCTCACGCAGTCTAAAGAGAGCTCAGGTTTGAAACTGCAAACGTCGAGCAATTGCTCAGAGATGAAAAGTGCCAGCACTGAAAGCTGTTGCTAGCCAGCACCCTTCCTTGGAAGCGCTTTCACAGGCGCAGCAACACTGGGGCTTTGCGCTTCTCTACCCACCAAACATCACGGTCCTTCTCTTTCCGTCTCGTAGACACGAGCTGAGAAATTGCAAACGTCGAGCAATTGCTCAGAGATGAAAAGTGCCAGCACTGAAAGCTCTTGCTAGCCAGCACCCTTCCTTGGAAGCGCTTTTGTAGCCCTAAGAACAGTGGGGCTCTGGGCTTCTCTAGCCACCTACTCTTCTGCTCATCCTCTCGCGCACTCTAAAGAGAGCTCAGGTGAGAAATTGCAAACGTCGAGCAATTGCTCAGAGATGAAAAGTGCCAGCACTGAAAGCTGTTGCTAGCCAGCACCCTTCCTTGGAAGCGCTTTTGTAGCCCAAAGAACACTGGGGCTCTGGGCTTCTCTATCCACCTCATCTTCTGCTCATCCTCTCGTGCAGTCTAAAGAGAGCTCAGGTGTGAAATTGCAAATGTCCAGCAATTGCTCAGAGATGAAAAGTGCCAGCACTGAAAGCTGTTGCTAGCCAGCACCCTTCCTTGGAAGCGCTTTCACAGGCGCAGCAACACTGGGGCTTTGCGCTTCTCTACCCACCAAACGTCACGGTCACTATATCTCCGTCTCGTAGACACGAGCTGAGAAATTGCAAACGTCGAGCAATTGCTCAGAGATGAAAAGTGCCAGCACTGAAAGCTCTTGCTAGCCAGCACCCTTCCTTGGAAGCGCTTTTGTAGGCCTAAGAACACTGGGGCTCTGGGCTACTCTAGCCACCTAATCTTCTGCTCATCCTCTCGCGCAGCCTAAAGAAAGCTCAGGTGAGGAATTGCAAACATCCAGCAATTGCTCAGAGATGAAAAGTGCCAGCACTGAAAGCTCTTGCTAGCCAGCACCCTTCCTTGGAAGCGCTTTTGTAGGCCTAAGAACACTGGGGCTCTGGGCTTCTCTAGCCACCTAATCTTCTGCTCATCCTCTCGCGCAGTCTAAAGAGAGCTCAGGTGAGAAACTGAAAATGTCCAGCAATTGCTCAGAGATGAAAAGTGCCAGCACTGAAAGCTGTTGCTAGCCAGCACCCTTCCTTGGAAGCGCTTTTGTAGGCCTAAGAACACTGGGGCTCTGGGCTTCTCTAGCCACCTAATCTTCTGCTCATCCTCTCACGCAGTCTAAAGAGAGCTCAGGTTTGAAATTGCAAATGTCCAGCAATTGCTCAGAGATGAAAAGTGCCAGCACTGAAAGCTGTTGCTAGCCAGCACCCTTCCTTGGAAGCGCTTTCACAGGCGCAGCAACACTGCGGCTTTGCGCTTCTCTAGCCACCAAACATCACGGTCATTCTCTTTCCGTCTTGTAGACACGAGCTGAGAAATTGCAAACGTCGAGCAATTGCTCAGAGATGAAAAGTGCCAGCACTGAAAGCTGTTGCTAGCCAGCACCCTTCCTTGGAAGCGCTTTTGTAGCCCTAAGAACACTGGGGCTCTGGCCTTCTCTAGCCACCTAATCTTCTGCTCATCCTCTCGCGCAGTCTAAAGAGAGCTCAGGTGAGAAATTGCAAATGTCCAGCAATTGCTCAGAGATGAAAAGTGCCAGCACTGAAAGCTGTTGCTAGCCAGCACCCTTCCTTGGAAGCGCTTTTGTAGCCCTAAGAACACTGGGGCTCTGGCCTTCTCTAGCCACCTACTCTTCTGCTCATCCTCTCGTGCAGTCTAAAGAGAGCTCAGGTGAGAAATTGCAAATGTCCAGCAATTGCTCAGAGATGAAAAGTGCCAGCACTGAAAGCTCTTGCTAGCCAGCACCCTTCCTTGGAAGCGCTTTCACAGGCGCAGCAACACTGAGGCTTTGCGCTACTCTACCCACCAAACATCACGGTCATTCTCTTTCAGTATAGTAGACAAGAGCTGAGAAATTGCAAACGTCGAGCAATTGCTCAGAGATGAAAAGTGCCAGCACTGAAAGCTGTTGCTAGCCAGCACCCTTCCTTGGAAGCGCTTTCACAGGCGCAGCAACACTGGGGCTTTGCGCTTCTCTACCCACCAAAAGTGACAGTCTTTCTGTCTCGTAGACACAAGCTGAGAAATTGCAAACGTCGAGCAATTGCTCAGAGATGAAAAGTGCCAGCACTGAAAGCTGTTGCTAGCCAGCACCCTTCCTTGGAAGCGCTTTTGTAGGCCTAAGAACACTGGGGCTCTGGGCTACTCTAGCCACCTCATCTTCTGCTCATCCTCTCGCGCAGCCTAAAGAAAGCTCAGGTGAGAAATTGCAAATGTCCAGCAATTGCTCAGAGATGAAAAGTGCCAGCACTGAAAGCTGTTGCTAGCCAGCACCCTTCCTTGGAAGCGCTTTTGTAGGCCTAAGAACACTGGGGCTCTGGGCTTCTCTAGCCACCTACTCTTCTGCTCATCCTCTCGCGCAGTCTAAAGAGAGCTCAGGTGAGAAATTGCAAATGTCCAGCAATTGCTCAGAGATGAAAAGTGCCAGCACTGAAAGCTGTTGCTAGCCAGCACCCTTCCTTGGAAGCGCTTTTGTAGGCCTAAGAACACTGGGGCTCTGGGCTTCTCTAGCCACCTAATCTTCTGCTCATCCTCTCACGCAGTCTAAAGAGAGCTCAGGTTTGAAACTGCAAACGTCGAGCAATTGCTCAGAGATGAAAAGTGCCAGCACTGAAAGCTGTTGCTAGCCAGCAGCCTTCCTTGGAAGCGCTTTCACAGGCGCAGCAACACTGCGGCTTTGCGCTTCTCTAGCCACCAAACATCACGGTCATTCTCTTTCCGTCTTGTAGACACGAGCTGAGAAATTGCAAACGTCGAGCAATTGCTCAGAGATGAAAAGTGCCAGCACTGAAAGCTGTTGCTAGCCAGCACCCTTCCTTGGAAGCGCTTTTGTAGCCCTAAGAACACTGGGGCTCTGGCCTTCTCTAGCCACCTAATCTTCTGCTCATCCTCTCGCGCAGTCTAAAGAGAGCTCAGGTGAGAAATTGCAAATGTCCAGCAATTGCTCAGAGATGAAAAGTGCCAGCACTGAAAGCTGTTGCTAGCCAGCACCCTTCCTTGGAAGCGCTTTTGTAGCCCTAAGAACACTGGGGCTCTGGCCTTCTCTAGCCACCTACTCTTCTGCTCATCCTCTCGTGCAGTCTAAAGAGAGCTCAGGTGAGAAATTGCAAATGTCCAGCAATTGCTCAGAGATGAAAAGTGCCAGCACTGAAAGCTGTTGCTAGCCAGCACCCTTCCTTGGAAGCGCTTTTGTAGGCCTAAGAACACTGGGGCTCTGGGCTTCTCTAGCCACCTAATCTTCTGCTCATCCTCTCACGCAGTCTAAAGAGAGCTCAGGTTTGAAATTGCAAACGTCGAGCAATTGCTCAGAGATGAAAAGTGCCAGCACTGAAAGCTGTTGCTAGCCAGCAGCCTTCCTTGGAAGCGCTTTCACAGGCGCAGCAACACTGGGGCTTTGCGCTTCTCTACCCACCAAACATCACGGTCCTTCTCTTTCCGTCTCGTAGACAAGAGCTGAGAAATTGCAAACGTCGAGCAATTGCTCAGAGATGAAAAGTGCCAGCACTGAAAGCTCTTGCTAGCCAGCACCCTTCCTTGGAAGCGCTTTTGTAGGCCTAAGAACACTGGGGCTCTGGGCTACTCTAGCCACCTAATCTTCTGCTCATCCTCTCGCGCAGCCTAAAGAAAGCTCAGGTGAGGAATTGCAAACATCCAGCAATTGCTCAGAGATGAAAAGTGCCAGCACTGAAAGCTCTTGCTAGCCAGCACCCTTCCTTGGAAGCGCTTTTGTAGGCCTAAGAACACTGGGGCTCTGGGCTTCTCTAGCCACCTAATCTTCTGCTCATCCTCTCGCGCACTCTAAAGAGAGCTCAGGTGAGAAATTGAAAATGTCCAGCAATTGCTCAGAGATGAAAAGTGCCAGCACTGAAAGCTGTTGCTAGCCAGCACCCTTCCTTGGAAGCGCTTTTGTAGGCCTAAGAACACTGGGGCTCTGGGCTTCTCTAGCCACCTAATCTTCTGCTCATCCTCTCACGCAGTCTAAAGAGAGCTCAGGTTTGAAACTGCAAACGTCGAGCAATTGCTCAGAGATGAAAAGTGCCAGCACTGAAAGCTGTTGCTAGCCAGCACCCTTCCTTGGAAGCGCTTTCACAGGCGCAGCAACACTGCGGCTTTGCGCTTCTCTAGCCACCAAACATCACGGTCATTCTCTTTCCGTCTTGTAGACACGAGCTGAGAAATTGCAAACGTCGAGCAATTGCTGAGAGATGAAAAGTGCCAGCACTGAAAGCTGTGGCTAGCCAGCACCCTTCCTTGGAAGCGCTTTTGTAGCCCTAAGAACACTGGGGCTCTGGCCTTCTCTAGCCACCTAATCTTCTGCTCATCCTCTCGCGCAGTCTAAAGAGAGCTCAGGTGAGAAATTGCAAACGTCCAGCAATTGCTCAGAGATGAAAAGTGCCAGCACTGAAAGCTCTTGCTAGCCAGCACCCTTCCTTGGAAGCGCTTTTGTAGCCCTAAGAACACTGGGGCTCTGGCCTTCTCTAGCCACCTAATCTTCTGCTCATCCTCTCACGCACTCTAAAGAGAGCTCAGGTGAGAAATTGCAAATGTCCAGCAATTGCTCAGAGATGAAAAGTGCCAGCACTGAAAGCTGTTGCTAGCCAGCACCCTTCCTTGGAAGCGCTTTCACAGGCGCAGCAACACTGGGGCTTTGCGCTTCTCTACCCACCAAACGTCACGGTCACTATCTCTCCGTCTCGTAGACACGAGCTGAGAAATTGCAAACGTCGAGCAATTGCTCAGAGATGAAAAGTGCCAGCACTGAAAGCTGTTGCTAGCCAGCACCCTTCCTTGGAAGCGCTTTTGTAGCCCTACGAACACTGGGGCTCTGGGCGTCTCTAGCCACCTAATCTTCTGCTCATCCTCTCGCGCAGTCTAAAGAGAGCTCAGGTGTGAAATTGCAAATGTCCAGCAATTGCTCAGAGATGAAAAGTGCCAGCACTGAAAGCTGTTGCTAGCCAGCACCCTTCCTTGGAAGCGCTTTCACAGGCGCAGCAACACTGGGGCTTTGCGCTTCTCTAGCCACCAAACATCACGGTCCTTCTCTTTCCGTCTCGTAGACACGAGCTGAGAAATTGCAAACGTCGAGCAATTGCTCAGAGATGAAAAGTGCCAGCACTGAAAGCTGTTGCTAGCCAGCACCCTTCCTTGGAAGCGCTTTCACAGGCGCAGCAAGACTGGGGCTTTGCGCTTCTCTACCCACCAAACGTGACAGTCTTTCTGTCTCGTAGACACAAGCTGAGAAATTGCAAACGTCGAGCAATTGCTCAGAGATGAAAAGTGCCAGCACTGAAAGCTCTTGCTAGCCAGCACCCTTCCTTGGAAGCGCTTTTGTAGGCCTAAGAACACTGGGGCTCTGGCCTACTCTAGCCACCTAATCTTCTGCTCATCCTCTCGCGCAGCCTAAAGAAAGCTCAGGTGAGAAATTGCAAACATCCAGCAATTGCTCAGAGATGAAAAGTGCCAGCACTGAAAGCTGTTGCTAGCCAGCACCCTTCCTTGGAAGCGCTTTTGTAGGCCTAAGAACACTGGGGCTCTTGGCTTCTCTAGCCACCTCATCTTCTGCTCATCCTCTCGCGCAGTCTAAAGAGAGCTCAGGTGAGAAATTGCAAATGTCCAGCAATTGCTCAGAGATGAAAAGTGCCAGCACTGAAAGCTGTTGCTAGCCAGCACCCTTCCTTGGAAGCGCTTTTGTAGGCCTAAGAACACTGGGGCTCTGGGCTTCTCTAGCCACCTAATCTTCTGCTCATCCTCTCACGCAGTCTAAAGAGAGCTCAGGTTTGAAATTGCAAACGTCGAGCAATTGCTCAGAGATGAAAAGTGCCAGCACTGAAAGCTGTTGCTAGCCAGCACCCTTCCTTGGAAGCGCTTTTGTAGGCCTAAGAACACTGGGGCTCTGGGCTTCTCTAGCCACCTAATCTTCTGCTCATCCTCTCACGCAGTCTAAAGAGAGCTCAGGTTTGAAATTGCAAACGTCGAGCAATTGCTCAGAGATGAAAAGTGCCAGCACTGAAAGCTGTTGCTAGCCAGCAGCCTTCCTTGGAAGCGCTTTCACAGGCGCAGCAACACTGGGGCTTTGCGCTTCTCTACCCACCAAACATCACGGTCCTTCTCTTTCCGTCTCGTAGACAAGAGCTGAGAAATTGCAAACGTCGAGCAATTGCTCAGAGATGAAAAGTGCCAGCACTGAAAGCTCTTGCTAGCCAGCACCCTTCCTTGGAAGCGCTTTTGTAGCCCTAAGAACACTGGGGCTCTGGCCTTCTCTAGCCACCTACTCTTCTGCTCATCCTCTCGCGCACTCTAAAGAGAGCTCAGGTGAGAAATTGCAAACGTCCAGCAATTGCTCAGAGATGAAAAGTGCCAGCACTGAAAGCTGTTGCTAGCCAGCACCCTTCCTTGGAAGCGCTTTCACAGGCGCAGCAACACTGGGGCTTTGCGCTTCTCTAGCCACCAAACGTCACGGTCACTATCTCTCCGTCTCGTAGACACGAGCTGAGAAATTGCAAACGTCGAGCAATTGCTCAGAGATGAAAAGTGCCAGCACTGAAAGCTGTTGCTAGCCAGCACCCTTCCTTGGAAGCGCTTTTGTAGGCCTAAGAACACTGGGGCTCTGGGCTACTCTAGCCACCTAATCTTCTGCTCATCCTCTCGCGCAGCCTAAAGAAAGCTCAGGTGAGGAATTGCAAACATCCAGCAATTGCTCAGAGATGAAAAGTGCCAGCACTGAAAGCTCTTGCTAGCCAGCACCCTTCCTTGGAAGCGCTTTTGTAGGCCTAAGAACACTGGGGCTCTGGGCTTCTCTAGCCACCTAATCTTCTGCTCATCCTCTCGCGCACTCTAAAGAGAGCTCAGGTGAGAAATTGAAAATGTCCAGCAATTGCTCAGAGATGAAAAGTGCCAGCACTGAAAGCTGTTGCTAGCCAGCACCCTTCCTTGGAAGCGCTTTTGTAGGCCTAAGAACACTGGGGCTCTGGGCTTCTCTAGCCACCTAATCTTCTGCTCATCCTCTCACGCAGTCTAAAGAGAGCTCAGGTTTGAAACTGCAAACGTCGAGCAATTGCTCAGAGATGAAAAGTGCCAGCACTGAAAGCTGTTGCTAGCCAGCACCCTTCCTTGGAAGCGCTTTCACAGGCGCAGCAACACTGCGGCTTTGCGCTTCTCTAGCCACCAAACATCACGGTCATTCTCTTTCCGTCTTGTAGACACGAGCTGAGAAATTGCAAACGTCGAGCAATTGCTGAGAGATGAAAAGTGCCAGCACTGAAAGCTGTGGCTAGCCAGCACCCTTCCTTGGAAGCGCTTTTGTAGCCCTAAGAACACTGGGGCTCTGGCCTTCTCTAGCCACCTAATCTTCTGCTCATCCTCTCGCGCAGTCTAAAGAGAGCTCAGGTGAGAAATTGCAAACGTCCAGCAATTGCTCAGAGATGAAAAGTGCCAGCACTGAAAGCTCTTGCTAGCCAGCACCCTTCCTTGGAAGCGCTTTTGTAGGCCTAAGAACACTGGGGCTCTGGCCTTCTCTAGCCACCTAATCTTCTGCTCATCCTCTCACGCACTCTAAAGAGAGCTCAGGTGAGAAATTGCAAATGTCCAGCAATTGCTCAGAGATGAAAAGTGCCAGCACTGAAAGCTGTTGCTAGCCAGCACCCTTCCTTGGAAGCGCTTTCACAGGCGCAGCAACACTGCGGCTTTGCGCTTCTCTACCCACCAAACGTCACGGTCACTATCTCTCCGTCTCGTAGACACGAGCTGAGAAATTGCAAACGTCGAGCAATTGCTCAGAGATGAAAAGTGCCAGCACTGAAAGCTGTTGCTAGCCAGCACCCTTCCTTGGAAGCGCTTTTGTAGCCCTACGAACACTGGGGCTCTGGGCGTCTCTAGCCACCTAATCTTCTGCTCATCCTCTCGCGCAGTCTAAAGAGAGCTCAGGTGTGAAATTGCAAATGTCCAGCAATTGCTCAGAGATGAAAAGTGCCAGCACTGAAAGCTGTTGCTAGCCAGCACCCTTCCTTGGAAGCGCTTTCACAGGCGCAGCAACACTGGGGCTTTGCGCTTCTCTAGCCACCAAACATCACGGTCCTTCTCTTTCCGTCTCGTAGACACGAGCTGAGAAATTGCAAACGTCGAGCAATTGCTCAGAGATGAAAAGTGCCAGCACTGAAAGCTGTTGCTAGCCAGCACCCTTCCTTGGAAGCGCTTTCACAGGCGCAGCAACACTGGGGCTTTGCGCTTCTCTAGCCACCAAACGTGACAGTCTTTCTGTCTCGTAGACACAAGCTGAGAAATTGCAAACGTCGAGCAATTGCTCAGAGATGAAAAGTGGCAGCACTGAAAGCTGTTGCTAGCCAGCACCCTTCCTTGGAAGCGCTTTTGTAGGCCTAAGAACACTGGGGCTCTGGCCTACTCTAGCCACCTAATCTTCTGCTCATCCTCTCGCGCAGCCTAAAGAAAGCTCAGGTGAGAAATTGCAAACATCCAGCAATTGCTCAGAGATGAAAAGTGCCAGCACTGAAAGCTGTTGCTAGCCAGCACCCTTCCTTGGAAGCGCTTTTGTAGGCCTAAGAACACTGGGGCTCTTGGCTTCTCTAGCCACCTCATCTTCTGCTCATCCTCTCACGCAGTCTAAAGAGAGCTCAGGTGAGAAATTGCAAATGTCCAGCAATTGCTCAGAGATGAAAAGTGCCAGCACTGAAAGCTGTTGCTAGCCAGCACCCTTCCTTGGAAGCGCTTTTGTAGCCCTAAGAACACTGGGGCTCTGGGCTTCTCTAGCCACCTAATCTTCTGCTCATCCTCTCACGCAGTCTAAAGAGAGCTCAGGTTTGAAATTGCAAACGTCGAGCAATTGCTCAGAGATGAAAAGTGCCAGCACTGAAAGCTGTTGCTAGCCAGCACCCTTCCTTGGAAGCGCTTTCACAGGCGCAGCAACACTGGGGCTTTGCGCTTCTCTAGCCACCAAACGTCACGGTCACTATCTCTCCGTCTCGTAGACACGAGCTGAGAAATTGCAAACGTCGAGCAATTGCTCAGAGATGAAAAGTGCCAGCACTGAAAGCTGTTGCTAGCCAGCACCCTTCCTTGGAAGCGCTTTTGTAGGCCTAAGAACACTGGGGCTCTGGGCTACTCTAGCCACCTAATCTTCTGCTCATCCTCTCGCGCAGCCTAAAGAAAGCTCAGGTGAGGAATTGCAAACATCCAGCAATTGCTCAGAGATGAAAAGTGCCAGCACTGAAAGCTCTTGCTAGCCAGCACCCTTCCTTGGACGCGCTTTTGTAGGCCTAAGAACACTGGGGCTCTGGGCTTCTCTAGCCACCTAATCTTCTGCTCATCCTCTCGCGCACTCTAAAGAGAGCTCAGGTGAGAAATTGAAAATGTCCAGCAATTGCTCAGAGATGAAAAGTGCCAGCACTGAAAGCTGTTGCTAGCCAGCACCCTTCCTTGGAAGCGCTTTTGTAGGCCTAAGAACACTGGGGCTCTGGGCTTCTCTAGCCACCTAATCTTCTGCTCATCCTCTCACGCAGTCTAAAGAGAGCTCAGGTTTGAAATTGCGAACGTCGAGCAATTGCTCAGAGATGAAAAGTGCCAGCACTGAAAGCTGTTGCTAGCCAGCACCCTTCCTTGGAAGCGCTTTCACAGGCGCAGCAACACTGCGGCTTTGCGCTTCTCTAGCCACCAAACATCACGGTCATTCTCTTTCCGTCTTGTAGACACGAGCTGAGAAATTGCAAACGTCGAGCAATTGCTGAGAGATGAAAAGTGCCAGCACTGAAAGCTCTTGCTAGCCAGCACCCTTCCTTGGAAGCGCTTTTGTAGCCCTAAGAACACTGGGGCTC
The DNA here is from genome assembly GCA_037962945.1 of Sarcoramphus papa. NCBI lineage: Eukaryota > Metazoa > Chordata > Aves > Accipitriformes > Cathartidae > Sarcoramphus > Sarcoramphus papa. The sequence goes on along the minus strand of CM075586.1, from coordinate 94,599,823 downwards.
TGGCCTTCTCTAGCCACCTAATCTTCTGCTCATCCTCTCACGCAGTCTAAAGAGAGCTCAGGTGAGAAATTGCAAATGTCCAGCAATTGCTCAGAGATGAAAAGTGCCAGCACTGAAAGCTGTTGCTAGCCAGCACCCTTCCTTGGAAGCGCTTTCACAGGCGCAGCAACACTGGGGCTTTGCGCTTCTCTACCCACCAAACGTCACGGTCACTATCTCTCCGTCTCGTAGACACGAGCTGAGAAATTGCAAACGTCGAGCAATTGCTCAGAGATGAAAAGTGCCAGCACTGAAAGCTGTTGCTAGCCAGCACCCTTCCTTGGAAGCGCTTTTGTAGCCCTACGAACACTGGGGCTCTGGGCGTCTCTAGCCACCTAATCTTCTGCTCATCCTCTCGCGCAGTCTAAAGAGAGCTCAGGTGTGAAATTGCAAATGTCCAGCAATTGCTCAGAGATGAAAAGTGCCAGCACTGAAAGCTGTTGCTAGCCAGCACCCTTCCTTGGAAGCGCTTTCACAGGCGCAGCAACACTGGGGCTTTGCGCTTCTCTAGCCACCAAACATCACGGTCCTTCTCTTTCCGTCTCGTAGACACGAGCTGAGAAATTGCAAACGTCGAGCAATTGCTCAGAGATGAAAAGTGCCAGCACTGAAAGCTGTTGCTAGCCAGCACCCTTCCTTGGAAGCGCTTTCACAGGCGCAGCAAGACTGGGGCTTTGCGCTTCTCTACCCACCAAACGTGACAGTCTTTCTGTCTCGTAGACACGAGCTGAGAAATTGCAAACGTCGAGCAATTGCTCAGAGATGAAAAGTGCCAGCACTGAAAGCTGTTGCTAGCCAGCACGCTTCCTTGGAAGCGCTTTTGTAGGCCTAAGAACACTGGGGCTCTGGCCTACTCTAGCCACCTAATCTTCTGCTCATCCTCTCGCGCAGCCTAAAGAAAGCTCAGGTGAGAAATTGCAAACATCCAGCAATTGCTCAGAGATGAAAAGTGCCAGCACTGAAAGCTGTTGCTAGCCAGCACCCTTCCTTGGAAGCGCTTTTGTAGCCCTAAGAACACTGGGGCTCTTGGCTTCTCTAGCCACCTCATCTTCTGCTCATCCTCTCGCGCAGTCTAAAGAGAGCTCAGGTGAGAAATTGCAAATGTCCAGCAATTGCTCAGAGATGAAAAGTGCCAGCACTGAAAGCTGTTGCTAGCCAGCACCCTTCCTTGGAAGCGCTTTTGTAGCCCTAAGAACACTGGGGCTCTGGGCTTCTCTAGCCACCTAATCTTCTGCTCATCCTCTCACGCAGTCTAAAGAGAGCTCAGGTTTGAAATTGCAAACGTCGAGCAATTGCTCAGAGATGAAAAGTGCCAGCACTGAAAGCTGTTGCTAGCCAGCACCCTTCCTTGGAAGCGCTTTCACAGGCGCAGCAACACTGGGGCTTTGCGCTTCTCTACCCACCAAACATCACGGTCCTTCTCTTTCCGTCTCATAGACACGAGCTGAGAAATTGCAAACGTCGAGCAATTGCTCAGAGATGAAAAGTGCCAGCACTGAAAGCTGTTGCTAGCCAGCACCCTTCCTTGGAAGCGCTTTTGTAGCCCTAAGAACACTGGGGCTCTGGCCTTCTCTAGCCACCTACTCTTCTGCTCATCCTCTCGCGCAGTCTAAAGAGAGCTCAGGTGAGAAATTGCAAACGTCCAGCAATTGCTCAGAGATGAAAAGTGCCAGCACTGAAAGCTGTTGCTAGCCAGCACCCTTCCTTGGAAGCGCTTTTGTAGGCCTAAGAACACTGGGGCTCTGGGCTTCTCTAGCCACCTAATCTTCTGCTCATCCTCTCGTGCAGTCTAAAGAGAGCTCAGGTGTGAAATTGCAAATGTCCAGCAATTGCTCAGAGATGAAAAGTGCCAGCACTGAAAGCTGTTGCTAGCCAGCACCCTTCCTTGGAAGCGCTTTCACAGGCGCAGCAACACTGGGGCTTTGCGCTTCTCTAGCCACCAAACGTCACGGTCACTATCTCTCCGTCTCGTAGACACGAGCTGAGAAATTGCAAACGTCGAGCAATTGCTCAGAGACGAAAAGTCCCAGCACTGAAAGCTGTTGCTAGACAGCACCCTTCCTTGGAAGCGCTTTCACAGGCGCAGCAACACTGGGCTTTGCGCTACTCTACCCACCAAACATCACGGTCCTTCACTTTCAGTATAGTAGACAAGAGCTGAGAAATTGCAAACGTCGAGCAATTGCTCAGAGATGGAAAGTGCCAGCACTGAAAGCTGTTGCTAGCCAGCACCCTTCCTTGGAAGTGCTTTTGTAGCCCTAAGAACAGTGGGGCTCTGGGCTTCTCTAGCCACCTAATCTTCTGCTCATCCTCTCGCGCAGTCTAAAGAGAGCTCAGGTGAGAAATTGCAAACGTCGAGCAATTGCTCAGAGATGAAAAGTGCCAGCACTGAAAGCTGTTGCTAGCCAGCAGCCTTCCTTGGAAGCGCTTTTGTAGCCCTAAGAACACTGGGGCTCTGGGCTTCTCTACCCACCAAATATCACATTCATTCTCTTTCCGTCTCGTAGACATGAGCCGAGAAATTGCAAAGGTCGAGCAATTGCTCAGAGATGAAAAGTGCCAGCACTGAAAGCTGTTGCTAGCCAGCACCCTTCCTTGGAAGCGCTTTTGTAGGCCTAAGAACAGTGGGGCTCTGGGCTTCTCTAGCCACCTACTCTTCTGCTCATCCTCTCGCGCAGTGTAAAGAGAGCTCAGGTGTGAAATTGCAAATGTCCAGCAATTGCTCAGAGATGAAAAGTGCCAGCACTGAAAGCTGTTGCTAGCCAGCACCCTTCCTTGGAAGCGCTTTCACAGGCGCAGCAACACTGGGGCTCTGGGCTTCTCTAGCCACCAAACCTCACGGTCATTCTCTTTCTGTCTCGTAGACAAGAGCTGAGAAATTGCAAACGTCGAGCAATTGCTCAGAGATGAAAAGTGCCAGCACTGAAAGCTGTTGCTAGCCAGCACCCTTCCTTGGAAGCGCTTTCACAGGCACAGCAACACTGGGTCTTTGCGCTTCTCTAGCCACCAAACGTGACAGTCTTTCTGTCTCGTAGACACGAGCTGAGAAATTGCAAACGTCGAGCAATTGCTCAGAGATGAAAAGTGCCAGCACTGAAAGCTGTTGCTAGCCAGCACCCTTCCTTGGAAGCGCTTTTGTAGGCCTAAGAACACTGGGGCTCTGGGCTACTCTAGCCACCTAATCTTCTGCTCATCCTCTCGCGCAGCCTAAAGAAAGCTCAGGTGAGAAATTGCAAACATCCAGCAATTGCTCAGAGATGAAAAGTGCCAGCACTGAAAGCTGTTGCTAGCCAGCACCCTTCCTTGGAAGCGCTTTTGTAGGCCTAAGAACACTGGGGCTCTGGGCTTCTCTAGCCACCTAATCTTCTGCTCATCCTCTCGCGCAGTCTAAAGAGAGCTCAGGTGAGAAATTGCAAATGTCCAGCAATTGCTCAGAGATGAAAAGTGCCAGCACTGAAAGCTCTTGCTAGCCAGCACCCTTCCTTGGAAGCGCTTTTGTAGCCCTAAGAACACTGGGGCTCTGGGCTTCTCTAGCCACCTAATCTTCTGCTCATCCTCTCACGCAGTCTAAAGAGAGCTCAGGTTTGAAATTGCAAACGTCGAGCAATTGCTCAGAGATGAAAAGTGCCAGCACTGAAAGCTCTTGCTAGCCAGCACCCTTCCTTGGAAGCGCTTTCACAGGCGCAGCAACACTGGGGCTTTGCGCTTCTCTAGCCACCAAACATCACGGTCCTTCTCTTTCCGTCTCGTAGACACGAGCTGAGAAATTGCAAACGTCGAGCAATTGCTCAGAGATGAAAAGTGCCAGCACTGAAAGCTGTTGCTAGCCAGCACCCTTCCTTGGAAGCGCTTTTGTAGGCCTAAGAACAGTGGGGCTCTGGGCTTCTCTAGCCACCTAATCTTCTGCTCATCCTCTCGCGCACTCTAAACAGAGCTCAGGTGGGAAATTGCAAACGTCGAGCAATTGCTCAGAGATGAAAAGTGCCAGCACTGAAAGCTGTTGCTAGCCAGCACCCTTCCTTGGAAGCGCTTTTGTAGGCCTAAGAACAGTGGGGCTCTGGGCTTCTCTAGCCACCTAATCTTCTGCTCATCCTCTCGCGCAGTCTAAAGAGAGCTCAGGTGTGAAATTGCAAATGTCCAGCAATTGCTCAGAGATGAAAAGTGCCAGCACTGAAAGCTGTTGCTAGCCAGCACCCTTCCTTGGAAGCGCTTTCACAGGCGCAGCAACACTGGGGCTTTGCGCTTCTCTACCCACCAAATGTCACGGTCGCTATCTCTCCGTCTCGTAGACACGAGCTGAGAAATTGCAAACGTCGAGCAATTGCTCAGAGATGAAAAGTGCCAGCACTGAAAGCTGTTGCTAGCCAGCACCCTTCCTTGGAAGCGCTTTTGTAGGCCTAAGAACAGTAGGGCTCTGGGCTACTCTAGCCACATAATCTTCTGCTCATCCTCTCGCGCAGTCTAAAGAGAGCTCAGGGGAGAAATTGCAAACGTCCAGCAATTGCTCAGAGATGAAAAGTGCCAGCACTGAAAGCTGTTGCTAGCCAGCACCCTTCCTTGGAAGCGCTTTTGTAGGCCTAAGAACACTGGGGCTCTGGGCTTCTCTAGCCACCTAATCTTCTGCTCATCCTCTCGCGCAGTCTAAAGAGAGCTCAGGTGAGAAATTGCAAATGTCCAGCAATTGCTCAGAGATGAAAAGTGCCAGCACTGAAAGCTGTTGCCAGCCAGCACCCTTCCTTGGAAGCGCTTTCACAGGCGCAGCAACACTAGGGCTTTGCGCTTCTCTAGCCACCAAACATCACGGTCCTTCTCTTTCCGTCTCGTAGACACGAGCTGAGAAATTGCAAACGTCGAGCAATTGCTCAGAGATGAAAAGTGCCAGCACTGAAAGCTCTTGCTAGCCAGCAGCCTTCCTTGGAAGCGCTTTTGTAGGCCTAAGAACAGTGGGGCTCTGGGCTTCTCTAGCCACCTAATATTCTGCTCATCCTCTCGCACAGTCTAAAGAGAGCTCAGGTGAGAAATTGCAAACGTCGAGCAATTGCTCAGAGATGAAAAGTGCCAGCACTGAAAGCTGTTGCTAGCCAGCACCCTTCCTTGGAAGCGCTTTTGTAGGCCTAAGAACAGTAGGGCTCTGGGCTACTCTAGCCACCTAATCTTCTGCTCATCCTCTCGCGCAGTCTAAAGAGAGCTCAGGGGAGAAATTGCAAACGTCCAGCAATTGCTCAGAGATGAAAAGTGCCAGCACTGAAAGCTCTTGCTAGCCAGCACCCTTCCTTGGAAGCGCTTTTGTAGGCCTAAGAACACTGGGGCTCTGGGCTTCTCTAGCCACCTAATCTTCTGCTCATCCTCTCGCGCAGTCTAAAGAGAGCTCAGGTGAGAAATTGCAAATGTCCAGCAATTGCTCAGAGATGAAAAGTGCCAGCACTGAAAGCTGTTGCCAGCCAGCACCCTTCCTTGGAAGCGCTTTCACAGGCGCAGCAACACTGGGGCTTTGCGCTTCTCTAGCCACCAAACATCACGGTCCTTCTCTTTCCGTCTCGTAGACACGAGCTGAGAAATTGCAAACGTCGAGCAATTGCTCAGAGATGAAAAGTGCCAGCACTGAAAGCTGTTGCTAGCCAGCACCCTTCCTTGGAAGCGCTTTTGTAGGCCTAAGAACAGTGGGGCTCTGGGCTTCTCTAGCCACCTAATATTCTGCTCATCCTCTCGCACAGTCTAAAGAGAGCTCAGGTGAGAAATTGCAAACGTCGAGCAATTGCTCAGAGATGAAAAGTGCCAGCACTGAAAGCTGTTGCTAGCCAGCACCCTTCCTTGGAAGCGCTTTTGTAGCCCTAAGAACACTGGGGCTCTGGGCTACTCTAGCCACCTAAGCTTCTGCTCATCCTCTCGCGCAGTCTAAAGAGAGCTGAGGTGAGAAATTGCAAACATCCAGCAATTGCTCAGAGATGAAAAGTGCCAGCACTGAAAGCTGTTGCTAGCCAGCACCCTTCCTTGGAAGCGCTTTTGTAGGCCTAAGAACAGTGGGGCTCTGGGCTTCTCTAGCCACCTAATATTCTGCTCATCCTCTCGCGCAGTCTAAAGAGAGCTCAGGTGAGAAATTGCAAACGTCGAGCAATTGCTCAGAGATGAAAAGTGCCAGCACTGAAAGCTGTTGCTAGCCAGCACCCTTCCTTGGAAGCGCTTTTGTAGCCCTAAGAACACTGGGGCTCTGGGCTACTCTAGCCACCTAAGCTTCTGCTCATCCTCTCGCGCACTCTAAAGAGAGCTCAGGTGAGAAATTGCAAACATCCAGCAATTGCTCAGAGATGAAAAGTGCCAGCACTGAAAGCTGTTGCTAGCCAGCACCCTTCCTTGGAAGCGCTTTTGTAGGCCTAAGAACACTGGGGCTCTGGGCTTCTCTAGCCACCTAATCTTCTGCTCATCCTCTCGCGCACTCTAAAGAGAGCTCAGGTGAGAAATTGCAAACGTCGAGCAATTGCTCAGAGATGAAAAGTGCCAGCACTGAAAGCTGTTGCTAGCCAGCACCCTTCCTTGGAAGCGCTTTTGTAGGCCTAAGAACACTGGGGCTCTGGGCTACTCTAGCCACCTAATCTTCTGCTCATCCTCTCGCGCAGTCTAAAGAGAGCTCAGGTGAGAAATTGCAAATGTCCAGCAATTGCTCGGAGATGAAAAGTGCCAGCACTGAAAGCTGTTGCCAGCCAGCACCCTTCCTTGGAAGCGCTTTCACAGGCACAGCAACACTGGGGCTTTGCGCTTCTCTAGCCACCAAACATCACGGTCCTTCTCTTTCCGTCTCGTAGACACGAGCTGAGAAATTGCAAACGTCGAGCAATTGCTCAGAGATGAAAAGTGGCAGCACTGAAAGCTGTTGCTAGCCAGCACCCTTCCTTGGAAGCGCTTTTGTAGGCCTAAGAACACTGGGGCTCTGGGCTTCTCTAGCCACCTAATCTTCTGCTCATCCTCTCGCGCAGTCTAAAGAGAGCTCAGGTGAGAAATTGCAAACGTCGAGCAATTGCTCAGAGATGAAAAGTGCCAGCACTGAAAGCTGTTGCTAGCCAGCACCCTTCCTTGGAAGCGCTCTTGTAGGCCTAAGAACACTGGGGCTTTGCGCTTCTCTAGCCACCTAATCTGCTCATCCTCTCGCGCACTCTAAACAGAGCTCAGGTGAGAAATTGCAAACGTCCAGCAATTGCTCAGAGATGAAAAGTGCCAGCACTGAAAGCTGTTGCTAGCCAGCACCCTTCCTTGGAAGCGCTTTCACAGGCGCAGCAACACTGGGCTTTGCGCTACTCTACCCACCAAACATCACGGTCCTTCTCTTTCAGTCTCGTAGACAAGAGCTGAGAAATTGCAAACGTCGAGCAATTGCTCAAAGATGGAAATTGCCAGCACTGAAAGCTGTTGCTAGCCAGCACCCTTCCTTGGAAGTGCTTTTGTAGCCCTAAGAACAGTGGGGCTCTGGGCTTCTCTAGCCACCTAATCTTCTGCTCATCCTCTCGCGCACTCTAAACAGAGCTCAGGTGAGAAATTGCAAACGTCGAGCAATTGCTCAGAGATGAAAAGTGCCAGCACTGAAATCTGTTGCCAGCCAGCACCCTTCCTTGGAAGCGTTTTTGTAGGCCTAAGAACACTGGGGCTCTGGGCTTCTCTACCCACCAAATATCACATTCATTCTCTTTCCGTCTCGTAGACACGAGCTGAGAAATTGCAAACGTCGAGCAATTGCTCAGAGATGAAAAGTGCCAGCACTGAAAGCTGTTGCTAGCCAGCACCCTTCCTTGGAAGTGCTTTTCTAGCCAAAAGTACACTGGGGCTCTGGGCTTCTCTAGCCACCTAATCTTCTGCTCATCCTCTCGCGCAGTCTAAAGAGAGCTCAGGTGGGAAATTGCAAATGTCGAGCAATTGCTCAGAGATGAAAAGTGCCAGCACTGAAAGCTGTTGCTAGCCAGCACCCTTCCTTGGAAGCGCTTTCACAGGCGCAGCAACACTGGGGCTTTGCGCTTCTCTACCCACCAAACGTCACGGTCACTATCTCTCCGTCTCGTAGATAAGAGCTGAGAAATTGCAAACGTCGAGCAATTGCTCAGAGATGAAAAGTGCCAGCACTGAAAGCTGTTGCTAGCCAGCACCCTTCCTTGGAAGCGCTTTTGTAGGCCTAAGAACAGTGGGGCTCTGGGCGTCTCTAGCCACCTAATCTTCTGCTCATCCTGTCGCGCAGTCTAAAGAGAGCTCAGGTGAGAAATTGCAAACATCCAGCAATTGCTCAGAGATGAAAAGTGCCAGCACTGAAAGCTGTGGCTAGCCAGCACCCTTCCTTGGAAGCGCTTTCACAGGCGCAGCAACACTGGGCTTTGCGCTACTCTACCCACCAAACATCACGGTCCTTCACATTCAGTATAGTAGACAAGAGCTGAGAAATTGCAAACGTCGAGCAGTTGCGCAGAGATGGAAAGTGCCAGCACTGAAAGCTGTTGCTAGCCAGCACCCTTCCTTGGAAGCGCTTTTGTAGCCCTAAGAACAGTGGGGCTCTGGGCTTCTCTAGCCACCTAATCTTCTGCTCATGCTCTCACGCAGTCTAAAGAGAGCTCAGGTGAGAAATTGCAAACGTCCAGCAATTGCTCAGAGATGAAAAGTGCCAGCACTGAAAGCTGTTGCTAGCCAGCACCCTTCCTTGGAAGCGCTTTTGTAGCCCTAAGAACACTGGGGCTCTGGGCTTCTCTACCCACCAAATATCACATTCATTCTCTTTCCGTCTCGTAGACACGAGCTGAGAAATTGCAAACGTCGAGCAATTGCTCAGAGATGAAAAGTGGCAGCACTGAAAGCTGTTGCTAGCCAGCACCCTTCCTTGGAAGCGCTTTCACAGGCGCAGCAACACTGGGGCTTTGCGCTTCTGTAGCCACCAAACATCACGGTCCTTCTCTTTCCGTCTCGTAGACACGAGCTGAGAAATTGCAAACGTCGAGCAATTGCTCAGAGATGAAAAGTGCCAGCACTGAAAGCTGTTGCTAGCCAGCCCCCTTCCTTGGAAGTGCTTTTGTAGGCCTAAGAACAGTGGGGCTCTGGGCTACTCTAGCCACCTAATCTTCTGCTCATCCTCTCGCGCACTCTAAAGAGAGCTCAGGTGAGAAATTGCAAACGTCGAGCAATTGCTCAGAGATGAAAAGTGCCAGCACTGAAAGCTGTTGCTAGCCAGCACCCTTCCTTGGAAGCGCTTTGGTAGGCCTAAGAACACTGGGGCTCTGGGCTTCTCTAGCCACCTAATCTTCTGCTCATCCTCTCGCGCAGTCTAAAGAGAGCTCAGGTGTGAAATTGCAAACATCCAGCAATTGCTCAGAGATGAGAAGTGCCAGCACTGAAAGCTGTTGCCAGCCAGCACCCTTCCTTGGAAGCGCTTTCACAGGCGCAGCAACACTGGGGCTTTGCGCTTCTCTAGCCAAAAAAACATCACGGTCATTCTCTTTCCGTCTCGTAGATAAGAGCTGAGAAATTGCAAACGTCGAGCAATTGCTCAGAGATGAAAAGTGCCAGCACTGAAAGCTGTTGCTAGCCAGCACCCTTCCTTGGAAGCGCTTTTGTAGGCCTAAGAACACTGGGGCTCTGGGCTTCTCTAGCCACCTAATCTTCTGCTCATCCTCTCGCGCAGTCTAAAGAGAGCTCAGGTGAGAAATTGCAAACGTCGAGCAATTGCTCAGAGATGAAAAGTGCCAGCACTGAAAGCTGTTGCTAGCCAGCAGCCTTCCTTGGAAGCGCTTTCACAGGCGCAGCAACACTGGGGATTTGCGCTTCTCTAGGCACCAAACATCACGGTCCTTCTCTTTCCGTCTCGTAGACACGAGCTGAGAAATTGCAAACGTCGAGCAATTGCTCAGAGATGAAAAGTGCCAGCACTGAAAGCTGTTGCTAGCCAGCACCCTTCCTTGGAAGCGCTTTTGTAGCCCTAAGAACAGTGGGGCTCTGGGCTTCTCTAGGCACCTAATATTCTGCTCATCCTCTCGCGCAGTCTAAAGAGAGCTGAGGTGAGAAATTGCAAACGTCGAGCAATTGCTCAGAGATGAAAAGTGCCAGCACTGAAAGCTGTTGCTAGCCAGCACCCTTCCTTGGAAGTGCTTTTGTAGCCCTAAGAACTCCGGGGCTCTGGGCTTCTCTAGCCACCTAATCTTCTGCTCATCCTCTCGCGCAGTCTAAAGAGAGCTCAGGGGAGAAATTGCAAACGTCGAGCAATTGCTCAGAGATGAAAAGTGCCAGCACTGAAAGCTGTTGCTAGCCAGCACCCTTCCTTGGAAGCGCTTTCACAGGCGCAGCAACACTGGGGCTTTGCGCTTCTCTACCCACCAAACGTGACAGTCTTTCTGTCTCGTAGACACGAGCTGAGAAATTGCAAACGTCGAGCAATTGCTCAGAGATGAAAAGTGCCAGCACTGAAAGCTGTTGCTAGCCAGCACCCTTCCTTGGAAGCGCTTTTGTAGCCCTAAGAACACTGGAGCTCTGGGCTTCTCTAGGCACCTACTCTTCTGCTCATCCTCTCGCGCACTCTAAACAGAGCTCAGGTGAGAAATTGCAAACGTCCAGCAATTGCTCAGAGATGAAAAGTGCCAGCACTGAAAGCTGTTGCTAGCCAGCAGCCTTCCTTGGAAGCGCTTTTGTAGCCCTAATAACACTGGGGCTTTGCGCTTCTCTAGCCACGTAACCTTCTGCTCATCCTCTCGCGCAGTCTAAAGAGAGCTCAGGTGAGAAATTGCAAACGTCGAGCAATTGCTCAGAGATGAAAAGTGCCAGCACTGAAAGCTCTTGCTAGCCAGCACCCTTCCTTGGAAGCGCTTTGGTAGGCCTAAGAACACTGGGGCTCTGGGCGTCTCTAGCCACCTAATCTTCTGCTCATCCTCTCGCGCAGTCTAAAGAGAGCTCAGGTGTGAAATTGCAAACGTCCAGCAATTGCTCAGAGATGAAAAGTGCCAGCACTGAAAGCTCTTGCTAGCCAGCACCCTTCCTTGGAAGCGCTTTCACAGGCGCAGCAACACTGGGGCTTTGCGCTTCTCTACCCACCAAGCGTCACGGTCACTATCTCTCCGTCTCGTAGACACGAGCTGAGAAATTGCAAACGTCGAGCAATTGCTCAGAGATGAAAAGTGCCAGCACTGAAAGCTGTTGCTAGCCAGCACCCTTCCTTGAAAGCGCTTTCACAGGCGCAGCAACACTGGGGATTTGCGCTACTCTACCCACCAAACATCACGGTCCTTCTCTTTCAGTATCGTAGACAAGAGCTGAGAAATTGCAAACGTCGAGCAATTGCTCAGAGATGAAAAGTGCCAGCACTGAAAGCTCTTGCTAGCCAGCACCCTTCCTTGGAAGCGCTTTCACAGGCGCAGCAACACTGGGGCTTTGCGCTTCTCTACCCACCAAACGTGACAGTCTTTCTGTCTCGTAGACAAGAGCTGAGAAATTGCAAACGTCGAGCAATTGCTCAGAGATGAAAAGTGCCAGCACTGAAAGCTGTTGCTAGCCAGCACCCTTCCTTGGAAGCGCTTTTGTGGGCCTAAGAACACTGGGGCTCTGGGCTTCTCTACAGACCAAATATAGATTTCATTCTCTTTCCGTCTCGTAGACAAGAGCTGAGAAATTGCAAACGTCGAGCAATTGCTCAGAGATGAAAAGTGCCAGCACTGAAAGCTCTTGCTAGCCAGCACCCTTCCTTGGAAGCGCTTTTGTAGCCCTAAGAACACTGGGGCTTTGCGCTTCTCTAGCCACCTAATCTTCTGCTCATCCTCTCGTGCAGTCTAAAGAGAGCTGAGGTGAGAAATTGCAAATGTCGAGCAATTGCTCAGAGATGAAAAGTGCCAGCACTGAAAGCTGTTGCTAGCCAGCACCCTTCCTTGGAAGCGCTTTCACAGGCGCAGCAACACTGGGGCTTTGCGCTTCTCTACCCACCAAACGTCACGGTCACTATCTCTCCGTCTCGTAGACACGAGCTGAGAAATTGCAAACGTCGAGCAATTGCTCAGAGATGAAAAGTGCCAGCACTGAAAGCTCTTGCTAGCCAGCACCCTTCCTTGGAAGCGCTTTCACAGGTGCAGCAACACTGGGGCTTTGCGCTACTCTACCCACCAAAAATCACGGTCCTTCTCTTTCAGTATCGTAGACAAGAGCTGAGAAATTGCAAACGTCGAGCAATTGCTCAGAGATGAAAAGTGCCAGCACTGAAAGCTGTTGCTAGCCAGCACCCTTCCTTGGAAGCGCTTTCACAGGCGCAGCAACACTGGGGCTATGCGCTTCTCTAGCCACCAAACGTGACAGTCTTTCTGTCTCGTAGACACGAGCTGAGAAATTGCAAACGTCGAGCAATTGCTCAGAGATGAAAAGTGCCAGCACTGAAAGCTATTGCTAGCCAGCACCCTTCCTTGGAATTGCTTTTGTAGCCGTAAGAACAGTGGGGCTCTGGGCTTCTCTAGCCACCAAACGTCACAGTCATTCTCTTTCCGTCTCGTAGACATGAGCTGAGAAATTGCAAACGTCGAGCAATTGCTCAGAGATGAAAAGTGCCAGCACTGAAAGCTGTTGCTAGCCAGCACCCTTCCTTGGAAGCGCTTTTGTGGGCCTAAGAACACTGGGGCTCTGGGCTTCTCTACCCACCAAATATAGATTTCATTCTCTTTCCGTCTCGTAGACAAGAGCTGAGAAATTGCAAACGTCGAGCAATTGCTCAGAGATGAAAAGTGCCAGCACTGAAAGCTGTTGCTAGCCAGCACCCTTCCTTGGAAGCGCTTTTGTAGGCCTAAGAACAGTGGGGCTCTGGGCTTCTCTAGCCACCTAATCTTCTGCTCATCCTCTCGCGCAGTCTAAAGAGAGCTCAGGTGAGAAATTGCAAACGTCGAGCAATTGCTCAGAGATGAAAAGTGCCAGCACTGAAAGCTGTTGCCAGCCAGCACCCTTCCTTGGAAGCGCTTTCACAGGCGCAGCAACACTGGGGCTTTGCGCTTCTCTAGCCACCAAACGTCACGGTCATTCTCTTTCTGTCTCGTAGAAAAGAGCTGAGAAATTGCAAACGTCGAGCAATTGCTCAGAGATGAAAAGTGCCAGCATTGAAAGCTGTTGCTAGCCAGCACCCTTCCTTGGAAGCGCTTTTGTAGCCCTAAGAACACTGGGGCTCTGGGCTTCTCTAGTAACTAAATATCACGGTCATTCTCTTTCCGTCTCGTAGACACGAGCCGAGAAATTGCAAACGTCGAGCAATTGCTCAGAGATGAAAAGTGCCAGCGCTGAAAGCTGTTGCTAGCCAGCACCCTTCCTTGGAAGCGCTTTTGTAGCCCTAAGAACACTGGGGCTCTGGCCTTCTCTAGCCACCTACTCTTCTGCTCATCCTCTCGCGCAGTCTAAAGAGAGCTCAGGTGAGAAATTGCAAACGTCGAGCAATTGCTCAGAGATGAAAAGTGCCAGCATTGAAAGCTGTTGCTAGCCAGCACCCTTCCTTGGAAGCGCTTTTGTAGCCCTAAGAACACTGGGGCTCTGGGCTTCTCTAGTAACTAAATATCACGGTCATTCTCTTTCCGTCTCGTAGACACGAGCCGAGAAATTGCAAACGTCGAGCAATTGCTCAGAGATGAAAAGTGCCAGCGCTGAAAGCTGTTGCTAGCCAGCACCCTTCCTTGGAAGCGCTTTTGTAGCCCTAAGAACACTGGGGCTCTGGGCTTCTCTAGCCACCTAATCTTCTGCTCATCCTCTCGCGCAGTCTAAAGAGAGCTCAGGTGAGAAATTGCAAACGTCGAGCAATTGCTCAGAGATGAAAAGTGCCAGCACTGAAAGCTCTTGCTAGCCAGCACCCTTCCTTGGAAGCGCTTTCACAGGCGCAGCAACACTGGGGCTTTGTGCTTCTCTACCCACCAAACGTCACGGTCCTTCTCTTTCCGTCTCGTAGACACGAGCTGAGAAATTGCAAACGTCGAGCAATTGCTCAGAGATGAAAAGTGCCAGCACTGAAAGCTCTTGCTAGCCAGCACCCTTCCTTGGAAGCGCTTTTGTAGGCCTAAGAACACTGGGGCTCTGGGCTTTTCTAGCCACCTAATCTTCTGCTCATCCTCTCGCGCAGTCTAAAGAGAGCTCAGGTGAGAAATTGCAAACGTCGAGCAATTGCTCAGAGATGAAAAGTGCCAGCACTGAAAGCTGTTGCTAGCCAGCACCCTTCCTTGGAAGCGCTTTCACAGGCTCAGCAACACTGGGGCTTTGCGCTTCTCTAGGCACCAAACATCACGGTCCTTCTCTTTCCGTCTCGTAGACACGAGCTGAGAAATTGCAAACGTCGAGCAATTGCTCAGAGATGAAAACTGCCAGCACTGAAAGCTGTTGCTAGCCAGCACCCTTCCTTGGAAGCGCTTTTGTAGCCCTAAGAACAGTGGGGCTCTGGGCTTCTCTAGCCACCTACTCTTCTGCTCATCCTCTCGCGCAGTCTAAAGAGAGCTGAGGTGAGAAATTGCAAACATCCAGCAATTGCTCAGAGATGAAAAGTGCCAGCACTGAAAGCTGTTGCTAGCCAGCACCCTTCCTTGGAAGTGCTTTTGTAGCCCTAAGAACTCCGGGGCTCTGGGCTTCTCTAGCCACCTAATCTTCTGCTCATCCTCTCGCGCACTCTAAACAGAGCTCAGGTGAGAAATTGCAAACGTCGAGCAATTGCTCAGAGATGAAAAGTGCCAGCACTGAAAGCTCTTGCTAGCCAGCACCCTTCCTTGGAAGCGCTTTCACAGGCGCAGCAACACTGGGGCTTTGCGCTTCTGTACCCACCAAACGTGACAGTCTTTCTGTCTCGTAGACACGAGCTGAGAAATTGCAAACGTCGAGCAATTGCTCAGAGATGAAAAGTGCCAGCACTGAAAGCTGTTGCTAGCCAGCACCCTTCCTTGGAAGCGCTTTTGTAGCCCTAAGAACACTGGGGCTCTGGGCTTCTCTAGCCACCTAATCTTCTGCTCATCCTCTCGCGCAGTCTAAAGAGAGCTCAGGTGAGAAATTGCAAACGTCGAGCAATTGCTCAGAGATGAAAAGTGCCAGCACTGAAAGCTGTTGCTAGCCAGCACCATTCCTTAGAAGCGCTTTCACAGGCACAGCAACACTGGGGCTTTGCGCTTCTCTAGCCACCAAACGTCACGGTCATTCTCTTTCTGTCTCGTAGACAAGAGCTGAGAAATTGCAAACGTCGAGCAATTGCTCAGAGATGAAAAGTGCCAGCATTGAAAGCTGTTGCTAGCCAGCACCCTTCCTTGGAAGCGCTTTTGTAGCCCTAAGAACACTGTGGCTCTGGGCTTCTCTAGTAACTAAGTATCACGGTCATTCTCTTTCCGTCTCGTAGACACGAGCCGAGAAATTGCAAACGTCGAGCAATTGCTCAGAGATGAAAAGTGCCAGCGCTGAAAGCTGTTGCTAGCCAGCACCCTTCCTTGGAAGCGCTTTTGTAGCCCTAAGAACACTGGGGCTTTGCGCTTCTCTAGCCACCTAATCTTCTGCTCATCCTCTCGCGCAGTCTAAAGAGAGCTCAGGTGAGAAATTGCAAACGTCGAGCAATTGCTCAGAGATGAAAAGTGCCAGCACTGAAAGCTCTTGCTAGCCAGCACCCTTCCTTGGAAGCGCTTTCACAGGTGCAGCAACACTGGGGCTTTGCGCTACTCTACCCACCAAAAATCACGGTCCTTCTCTTTCAGTATCGTAGACAAGAGCTGAGAAATTGCAAACGTCGAGCAATTGCTCAGAGATGAAAAGTGCCAGCACTGAAAGCTGTTGCTAGCCAGCACCCTTCCTTGGAAGCGCTTTCACAGGCGCAGCAACACTGGGGCTATGCGCTTCTCTAGCCACCAAACGTGACAGTCTTTCTGTCTCGTAGACACGAGCTGAGAAATTGCAAACGTCGAGCAATTGCTCAGAGATGAAAAGTGCCAGCACTGAAAGCTATTGCTAGCCAGCACCCTTCCTTGGAATTGCTTTTGTAGCCGTAAGAACAGTGGGGCTCTGGGCTTCTCTAGCCACCTAATCTTCTGCTCATCCTCTCGCGCACTCTAAAGAGAGCTCAGGTGAGAAATTGCAAACGTCCAGCAATTGCTCAGAGATGAAAAGTGCCAGCACTGAAAGCTGTTGCTAGCCAGCACCCTTCCTTGGAAGCGCTTTTGTAGGCCTAAGAACAGTGGGGCTCTGGGCTTCTCTAGCCACCAAACGTCACAGTCATTCTCTTTCCGTCTCGTAGACATGAGCTGAGAAATTGCAAACGTCGAGCAATTGCTCAGAGATGAAAAGTGCCAGCACTGAAAGCTGTTGCTAGCCAGCACCCTTCCTTGGAAGCGCTTTTGTAGGCCTAAGAACACTGGGGCTCTGGGCTTCTCTACCCACCAAATATAGATTTCATTTTCTTTCCGTCTCGTAGACAAGAGCTGAGAAATTGCAAACGTCGAGCAATTGCTCAGAGATGAAAAGTGCCAGCACTGAAAGCTGTTGCTAGCCAGCACCCTTCCTTGGAAGCGCTTTTGTAGCCCTAAGAACAGTGGGGCTCTGGGCTTCTCTAGCCACCTAATCTTCTGCTCATCCTCTCGCGCAGTCTAAAGAGAGCTCAGGTGAGAAATTGCAAACGTCGAGCAATTGCTCAGAGATGAAAAGTGCCAGCACTGAAAGCTGTTGCCAGCCAGCACCCTTCCTTGGAAGCGCTTTCACAGGCGCAGCAACACTGGGGCTTTGCGCTTCTCTAGCCACCAAACGTCACGGTCATTCTCTTTCTGTCTCGTAGAAAAGAGCTGAGAAATTGCAAACGTCGAGCAATTGCTCAGAGATGAAAAGTGCCAGCATTGAAAGCTGTTGCTAGCCAGCACCCTTCCTTGGAAGCGCTTTTGTAGCCCTAAGAACACTGGGGCTCTGGGCTTCTCTAGTAACTAAATATCACGGTCATTCTCTTTCCGTCTCGTAGACACGAGCCGAGAAATTGCAAACGTCGAGCAATTGCTCAGAGATGAAAAGTGCCAGCGCTGAAAGCTGTTGCTAGCCAGCACCCTTCCTTGGAAGCGCTTTTGTAGCCGTAAGAACAGTGGGGCTCTGGGCTTCTCTAGCCACCTACTCTTCTGCTCATCCTCTCGCGCAGTCTAAAGAGAGCTCAGGTGAGAAATTGCAAACGTCGAGCAATTGCTCAGAGATGAAAAGTGCCAGCACTGAAAGCTCTTGCTAGCCAGCACCCTTCCTTGGAAGCGCTTTCACAGGCGCAGCAACACTGGGGCTTTGCGCTTCTCTACCCACCAAACGTCACGGTCCTTCTCTTTCCGTCTCGTAGACACGAGCTGAGAAATTGCAAACGTCGAGCAATTGCTCAGAGATGAAAAGTGCCAGCACTGAAAGCTCTTGCTAGCCAGCACCCTTCCTTGGAAGCGCTTTTGTAGGCCTAAGAACACTGGGGCTCTGGGCTTCTCTAGCCACCTAATCTTCTGCTCATCCTCTCGCGCAGTCTAACGAGAGCTCAGGTGTGAAATTGCAAATGTCCAGCAATTGCTCAGAGATGAAAAGTGCCAGCACTGAAAGCTCTTGCTAGCCAGCACCCTTCCTTGGAAGCGCTTTCACAGGTGCAGCAACACTGGGGCTTTGTGCTTCTCTAGCCACCAAACGTCATGGTCACTATCTCTCCGTCTCGTAGATAAGAGCTGAGAAATTGCAAACGTCGAGCAATTGCTCAGAGATGAAAAGTGCCAGCACTGAAAGCTGTTGCTAGCCAGCACCCTTCCTTGGAAGCGCTTTTGTAGCCCTAAGAACACTGGGGCTCTGGGCTTCTCTAGCCACCTAATCTTCTGCTCATCCTCTCGCGCAGTCTAAAGAGAGCTCAGGTGAGAAATTGCAAACGTCGAGCAATTGCTCAGAGATGAAAAGTGCCAGCACTGAAAGCTGTTGCTAGCCAGCACCCTTCCTTGGAAGCGCTTTCACAGGCGCAGCAACACTGGGGCTTTGCGCTTCTCTAGGCACCAAACATCACGGTCCTTCTCTTTCCGTCTCGTAGACACGAGCTGAGAAATTGCAAACGTCGAGCAATTGCTCAGAGATGAAAAGTGCCAGCACTGAAAGCTGTTGCTAGCCAGCACCCTTCCTTGGAAGTGCTTTTGTAGCCCTAAGAACTCCGGGGCTCTGGGCTTCTCTAGCCACCTAATCTGCTCATCCTCTCGCGCACTCTAAACAGAGCTCAGGTGAGAAATTGCAAACGTCGAGCAATTGCTCAGAGATGAAAAGTGCCAGCACTGAAAGCTCTTGCTAGCCAGCACCCTTCCTTGGAAGCGCTTTCACAGGCGCAGCAACACTGGGGCTTTGCGCTTCTGTACCCACCAAACGTGACAGTCTTTCTGTCTCGTAGACACGAGCTGAGAAATTGCAAACGTCGAGCAATTGCTCAGAGATGAAAAGTGCCAGCACTGAAAGCTGTTGCTAGCCAGCACCCTTCCTTGGAAGCGCTTTTGTAGGCCTAAGAACACTGGGGCTCTGGGCTTCTCTAGCCACCTACTCTTCTGCTCATCCTCTCGCGCAGTCTAAAGAGAGCTCAGGTGAGAAATTGCAAACGTCGAGCAATTGCTCAGAGATGAAAAGTGCCAGCACTGAAAGCTGTTGCTAGCCAGCACCATTCCTTAGAAGCGCTTTCACAGGTGCAGCAACACTGGGGCTTTGCGCTTCTCTAGCCACCAAACATCACGGTCCTTCTCTTTCTGTCTCGTAGACAAGAGCTGAGAAATTGCAAACGTCGAGCAATTGCTCAGAGATGAAAAGTGCCAGCATTGAAAGCTGTTGCTAGCCAGCACCCTTCTTTGGAAGCGCTTTTGTAGCCCTAAGAACACTGTGGCTCTGGGCTTCTCTAGTAACTAAGTATCACGGTCATTCTCTTTCCGTCTCGTAGACACGAGCCGAGAAATTGCAAACGTCGAGCAATTGCTCAGAGATGAAAAGTGCCAGCGCTGAAAGCTGTTGCTAGCCAGCACCCTTCCTTGGAAGCGCTTTTGTAGCCCTAAGAACACTGGGGCTTTGCGCTTCTCTAGCCACCTAATCTTCTGCTCATCCTCTCGCGCAGTCTAAAGAGAGCTCAGGTGAGAAATTGCAAACGTCGAGCAATTGCTCAGAGATGAAAAGTGCCAGCACTGAAAGCTGTTGCTAGCCAGCACCCTTCCTTGGAAGCGCTTTCACAGGCGCAGCAACATTGGGGCTTTGCGCTTCTCTACCCACCAAACATCACGGTCACTATCTCTCCGTCTCGTAGACAAGAGCTGAGAAATTGCAAACGTCGAGCAATTGCTCAGAGATGAAAAGTGCCAGCACTGAAAGCTGTTGCTAGCCATCACCCTTCCTTGGAAGCGCTTTTGTAGCCCTAAGAACACTGGGGCTCTGGCCTTCTCTAGCCACCTACTCTTCTGCTCATCCTCTCGCGCAGTCTAAAGAGAGCTCAGGTGAGAAGTTGCAAACATCGAGCAATTGCTCAGAGATGAAAAGTGCCAGCACTGAAAGCTCTTGCTAGCCAGCACCCTTCCTTGGAAGCGCTTTTGTAGCCCTAAGAACACTGGGGCTCTGGGCTTCTCTAGCCACCTAATCTTCTGCTCATCCTCTCGCGCAGTCTAAAGAGAGCTCAGGTGTGAAATTGCAAACGTCGAGCAATTCCTCAGAGATGAAAAGTGCCAGCACTGAAAGCTGTTGCTAGCCAGCACCCTTCCTTGGAAGCGCTTTCACAGGCGCAGCAACACTGGGGCTTTGCGCTACTCTACCCACCAAACATCAAAGTCCTTCTATTTCCTTCTCGTAGACAAGAGCTGAGAAATTGCAAACGTCGAGCAATTGCTCAGAGATGAAAAGTGCCAGCACTGAAAGCTCTTGCTAGCCAGCACCCTTCCTTGGAAGCGCTTTCACAGGCACAGCAACACTGGGGCTTTGCGCTTCTCTACCCACCAAACGTGACAGTCTTTCTGTCTCGTAGACACGAGCTGAGAAATTGCAAACGTCGAGCAATTGCTCAGAGATGAAAAGTGCCAGCACTGAAAGCTCTTGCTAGCCAGCACCCTTCCTTGGAAGCGCTTTTGTAGGCCTAAGAACACTGGGGCTCTGGGCTTCTCTAGCCACCTAATATTCTGCTCATCCTCTCGCGCAGTCTAAAGAGAGCTCAGGTGAGAAATTGCAAACGTCGAGCAATTGCTCAGAGATGAAAAGTGCCAGCACTGAAAGCTGTTGCTAGCCAGCACCCTTCCTTGGAAGCGCTTTTGTAGGCCTTAAGAACACTGGGGCTCTGGGCTTCTCTAGCCACCAAACATCACAGTCCTTCTCTTTCCGTCTCGTAGACACGAGCTGAGAAATTGCAAACGTCGAGCAATTGCTCAGAGATGAAAAGTGCCAGCACTGAAAGCTGTTGCTAGCCAGCACCCTTCCTTGGAAGCGCTCTTGTAGGCCTAAGAACACTGGGGCTCTGGGCTTCTCTAGCCACCTACTCTTCTGCTCATCCTCTCGCGCAGTCTAAAGAGAGTTCAGGTGAGAAATTGCAAACGTCGAGCAATTGCTCAGAGATGAAAAGTGGCAGCACTGAAAGCTGTTGCTAGCCAGCAGCCTTCCTTGGAAGCGCTTTTGTAGGCCTAAGAACACTGGGGCTTTGCGCTTCTCTAGCCACCTAATATTCTGCTCATCCTCTCGCGCAGTCTAAAGAGAGCTCAGGTGAGAAATTGCAAACGTCGAGCAATTGCTCAGAGATGAAAAGTGCCAGCACTGAAAGCTGTTGCTAGCCAGCACCCTTCCTTGGAAGCGCTTTTGTAGCCCTAAGAACACTGGGGCTTTGCGCTTCTCTAGCCACCTAATCTTCTGCTCATCCTCTCGCGCAGTCTAAAGAGAGCTCAGGTGAGAAATTGCAAACATCCAGCAATTGCTCAGAGATGAAAAGTGCCAGCACTGAAAGCTGTTGCTAGCCAGCACCCTTCCTTGGAAGCGCTTTCACAGGCGCAGCAACACTGGGGCTTTGCGCTTCTCTAGGCACCAAACGTCACGGTCACTATCTCTCTGTCTCGTAGATAAGAGCTGAGAAATTGCAAACGTCGAGCAATTGCTCAGAGATGAAAAGTGCCAGCACTGAAAGCTCTTGCTAGCCAGCACCCTTCCTTGGAAGCGCTTTTGTAGGCCTAAGAACACTGGGGCTCTGGGCTTCTCTAGCCACCTAATCTTCTGCTCATCCTCTCGCGCAGTCTAAAGAGAGCTCAGGTGTGAAATTGCAAATGTCCAGCAATTGCTCAGAGATGAAAAGTGCCAGCACTGAAAGCTCTGGCTAGCCAGCACCCTTCCTTGGAAGCGCTTTCACAGGCGCAGCAACACTGGGGCTTTGCGTTTCTCTAGCCACCAAACGTCACGGTCCTTCTCTTTCAGTCTCGTAGACACGAGCTGAGAAATTGCAAACGTCGAGCAATTGCTGAGAGATGAAAAGTGCCAGCATTGAAAGCTGTTGCTAGCCAGCACCCTTCCTTGGAAGTGCTTTTGTAGGCCTAAGAACTCTGGGGCTCTGGGCATCTCTAGCCACCTAACCTTCTGCTCATCCTCTCGCGCAGTCTAAAGAGAGCTCAGGTGAGAAATTGCAAACGTCGAGCAATTGCTCAGAGATGAAAAGTGCCAGCACTGAAAGCTCTTGCTAGCCAGCACCCTTCCTTGGAAGCGCTTTTGTAGCCCTAAGAACACTGGGGCTTTGCGCTTCTCTAGCCACCTAATCTTCTGCTCATCCTCTCGCGCAGTCTAAAGAGAGCTCAGGTGAGAGATTGCAAACGTCGAGCAATTGCTCAGAGATGAAAAGTGCCAGGACTGAAAGCTGTTGCTAGCCAGCACCCTTCCTTGGAAGCGCTTTCACAGGCACAGCAACACTGGGGCTTTGCGCTTCTCTAGGCACCAAACGTCACGGTCACTCTCTTTCCGTCTCGTAGACACGAGCTGAGAAATTGCAAACGTCGAGCAATTGCTCAGAGATGAAAAGTGCCAGCACTGAAAGCTCTTGCTAGCCAGCAGCCTTCCTTGGAAGCGCTTTTGTAGGCCTAAGAACACTGGGGCTTTGCGCTTCTCTAGCCACCTAATCTTCTGCTCATCCTCTCGCGCACTCTAAAGAGAGCACAGGTGTGAAATTGCAAACGTCGAGCAATTGCTCAGAGATGAAAAGTGCCAGCACTGAAAGCTCTTGCTAGACAGCACCCTTCCTTGGAAGCGCTTTCACAGGCGCAGCAACACTGGGGCTCTGGGCTTCTCTAGCCACCAAACGTCACTGTCACTATCTCTCTGTCTCGTAGATAAGAGCTAAGAAATTGCAAACGTCGAGCAATTGCTCAGAGATGAAAAGTGCCAGCACTGAAAGCTGTTGCTAGCCAGCACCCTTCCTTGGAAGCGCTTTTGTAGGCCTAAGAACACTGGGGCTCTGGGCTTCTCTAGCCACCTACTCTTCTGCTCATCCTCTCGCGCAGTCTAAAGAGAGCTCAGGTGTGAAATTGCAAATGTCCAGCAATTGCTCAGAGATGAAAAGTGCCAGCACTGAAAGCTGTTGCTAGCTAGCACCCTTCCTTGGAAGCGCTTTCACAGGCGCAGCAACACTGGGGCTTTGCGCTTCTCTACCCACCAAACGTCACGGTCACTATCTCTCAGTCTCGTAGACACGAGCTGAGAAATTGCAAACGTCGAGCAATTGCTCAAAGATGAAAAGTGCCAGCACTGAAAGCTCTTGCTAGCCAGCACCCTTCCTTGGAAGCGCTTTCACAGGCGCAGCAACACTGGGGCTTTGCGCTACTCTACCCACCAAACATCACGGTCCTTCTCTTTCAGTATCGTAGACAAGAGCTGAGAAATTGCAAACGTCGAGCAATTGCTCAGAGATGAAAAGTGCCAGCACTGAAAGCTCTTGCTAGCCAGCACCCTTCCTTGGAAGCGCTTTCACAGGCGCAGCAACACTGGGGCTTTGCGCTACTCTACCCACCAAACATCAAAGTCCTTCTATTTCCTTCTCGTAGACAAGAGCTGAGAAATTGCAAACGTCGAGCAATTGCTCAGAGATGAAAAGTGCCAGCACTGAAAGCTCTTGCTAGCCAGCACCCTTCCTTGGAAGCGCTTTCACAGGCACAGCAACACTGGGGCTTTGCGCTTCTCTACCCACCAAACGTGACAGTCTTTCTGTCTCGTAGACACGAGCTGAGAAATTGCAAACGTCGAGCAATTGCTCAGAGATGAAAAGTGCCAGCACTGAAAGCTCTTGCTAGCCAGCACCCTTCCTTGGAAGCGCTTTTGTAGGCCTAAGAACACTGGGGCTCTGGGCTTCTCTAGCCACCTAATATTCTGCTCATCCTCTCGCGCAGTCTAAAGAGAGCTCAGGTGAGAAATTGCAAACGTCGAGCAATTGCTCAGAGATGAAAAGTGCCAGCACTGAAAGCTGTTGCTAGCCAGCACCCTTCCTTGGAAGCGCTTTTGTAGGCCTTAAGAACACTGGGGCTCTGGGCTTCTCTAGCCACCAAACATCACAGTCCTTCTCTTTCCGTCTCGTAGACACGAGCTGAGAAATTGCAAACGTCGAGCAATTGCTCAGAGATGAAAAGTGCCAGCACTGAAAGCTGTTGCTAGCCAGCACCCTTCCTTGGAAGCGCTCTTGTAGGCCTAAGAACACTGGGGCTCTGGGCTTCTCTAGCCACCTACTCTTCTGCTCATCCTCTCGCGCAGTCTAAAGAGAGTTCAGGTGAGAAATTGCAAACGTCGAGCAATTGCTCAGAGATGAAAAGTGGCAGCACTGAAAGCTGTTGCTAGCCAGCAGCCTTCCTTGGAAGCGCTTTTGTAGGCCTAAGAACACTGGGGCTTTGCGCTTCTCTAGCCACCTAATATTCTGCTCATCCTCTCGCGCAGTCTAAAGAGAGCTCAGGTGAGAAATTGCAAACGTCGAGCAATTGCTCAGAGATGAAAAGTGCCAGCACTGAAAGCTGTTGCTAGCCAGCACCCTTCCTTGGAAGCGCTTTTGTAGCCCTAAGAACACTGGGGCTTTGCGCTTCTCTAGCCACCTAATCTTCTGCTCATCCTCTCGCGCAGTCTAAAGAGAGCTCAGGTGAGAAATTGCAAACATCCAGCAATTGCTCAGAGATGAAAAGTGCCAGCACTGAAAGCTGTTGGTAGCCAGCACCCTTCCTTGGAAGCGCTTTCACAGGCGCAGCAACACTGGGGCTTTGCGCTTCTCTAGGCACCAAACGTCACGGTCACTATCTCTCTGTCTCGTAGATAAGAG
Source organism: Sarcoramphus papa (assembly GCA_037962945.1). Classification (NCBI taxonomy): domain Eukaryota; kingdom Metazoa; phylum Chordata; class Aves; order Accipitriformes; family Cathartidae; genus Sarcoramphus; species Sarcoramphus papa. Next base: position 94,575,546 of record CM075586.1, on the reverse strand, counting down.
CTGAGAAATTGCAAACGTCGAGCAATTGCTCAGAGATGAAAAGTGCCAGCACTGAAAGCTCTTGCTAGCCAGCACCCTTCCTTGGAAGCGCTTTTGTAGGCCTAAGAACACTGGGGCTCTGGGCTTCTCTAGCCACCTAATCTTCTGCTCATCCTCTCGCGCAGTCTAAAGAGAGCTCAGGTGTGAAATTGCAAATGTCCAGCAATTGCTCAGAGATGAAAAGTGCCAGCACTGAAAGCTCTGGCTAGCCAGCACCCTTCCTTGGAAGCGCTTTCACAGGCGCAGCAACACTGGGGCTTTGCGTTTCTCTAGCCACCAAACGTCACGGTCCTTCTCTTTCAGTCTCGTAGACACGAGCTGAGAAATTGCAAACGTCGAGCAATTGCTGAGAGATGAAAAGTGCCAGCATTGAAAGCTGTTGCTAGCCAGCACCCTTCCTTGGAAGTGCTTTTGTAGGCCTAAGAACTCTGGGGCTCTGGGCATCTCTAGCCACCTAACCTTCTGCTCATCCTCTCGCGCAGTCTAAAGAGAGCTCAGGTGAGAAATTGCAAACGTCGAGCAATTGCTCAGAGATGAAAAGTGCCAGCACTGAAAGCTCTTGCTAGCCAGCACCCTTCCTTGGAAGCGCTTTTGTAGCCCTAAGAACACTGGGGCTTTGCGCTTCTCTAGCCACCTAATCTTCTGCTCATCCTCTCGCGCAGTCTAAAGAGAGCTCAGGTGAGAGATTGCAAACGTCGAGCAATTGCTCAGAGATGAAAAGTGCCAGGACTGAAAGCTGTTGCTAGCCAGCACCCTTCCTTGGAAGCGCTTTCACAGGCACAGCAACACTGGGGCTTTGCGCTTCTCTAGGCACCAAACGTCACGGTCACTCTCTTTCCGTCTCGTAGACACGAGCTGAGAAATTGCAAACGTCGAGCAATTGCTCAGAGATGAAAAGTGCCAGCACTGAAAGCTCTTGCTAGCCAGCAGCCTTCCTTGGAAGCGCTTTTGTAGGCCTAAGAACACTGGGGCTTTGCGCTTCTCTAGCCACCTAATCTTCTGCTCATCCTCTCGCGCACTCTAAAGAGAGCACAGGTGTGAAATTGCAAACGTCGAGCAATTGCTCAGAGATGAAAAGTGCCAGCACTGAAAGCTCTTGCTAGACAGCACCCTTCCTTGGAAGCGCTTTCACAGGCGCAGCAACACTGGGGCTCTGGGCTTCTCTAGCCACCAAACGTCACTGTCACTATCTCTCTGTCTCGTAGATAAGAGCTAAGAAATTGCAAACGTCGAGCAATTGCTCAGAGATGAAAAGTGCCAGCACTGAAAGCTGTTGCTAGCCAGCACCCTTCCTTGGAAGCGCTTTTGTAGGCCTAAGAACACTGGGGCTCTGGGCTTCTCTAGCCACCTACTCTTCTGCTCATCCTCTCGCGCAGTCTAAAGAGAGCTCAGGTGTGAAATTGCAAATGTCCAGCAATTGCTCAGAGATGAAAAGTGCCAGCACTGAAAGCTGTTGCTAGCTAGCACCCTTCCTTGGAAGCGCTTTCACAGGCGCAGCAACACTGGGGCTTTGCGCTTCTCTACCCACCAAACGTCACGGTCACTATCTCTCAGTCTCGTAGACACGAGCTGAGAAATTGCAAACGTCGAGCAATTGCTCAAAGATGAAAAGTGCCAGCACTGAAAGCTCTTGCTAGCCAGCACCCTTCCTTGGAAGCGCTTTCACAGGCGCAGCAACACTGGGGCTTTGCGCTACTCTACCCACCAAACATCACGGTCCTTCTCTTTCAGTATCGTAGACAAGAGCTGAGAAATTGCAAACGTCGAGCAATTGCTCAGAGATGAAAAGTGCCAGCACTGAAAGCTCTTGCTAGCCAGCACCCTTCCTTGGAAGCGCTTTCACAGGCGCAGCAACACTGGGGCTTTGCGCTTCTCTAGCCACCAAACATGTCAGTCTTTCTGTCTCGTAGACACGAGCTGAGAAATTGCAAACGTCGAGCAATTGCTCAGAGATGAAAAGTGCCAGCACTGAAAGCTCTTGCTAGCCAGCACCCTTCCTTGGAATTGCTTTTGTAGCCCTAAGAACACTGGGGCTCTGGGCTTCTCTAGCCACCTAATCTCTTGCTCATCCTCTCGCGCAGTCTAAAGAGAGCTCAGGTGAGAAATTGCAAACGTCGAGCAATTGCTCAGAGATGAAAAGTGCCAGCACTGAAAGCTCTTGCTAGCCAGCACCCTTCCTTGGAAGCGCTTTTGTAGCCAGAAGAACACTGGGGCTCTGGGCTTCTCTAGCCACCTAATCTTCTGCTCATCCTCTCGCGCAGTCTAAAGAGAGCTCAGGTGAGAAATTGCAAACGTCCAGCAATTGCTCAGAGATGAAAAGTGCCAGCACTGAAAGCTGTTGCTAGCCAGCACCCTTCCTTGGAAGCGCTTTCACAGGCGCAGCAACACTGGGGCTTTGCGCTTCTCTAGGCACCAAACGTCAAGGTCACTCTCTTTCTGTCTCGTAGACACGAGCTGAGAAATTGCAAACATCGAGCAATTGCTCAGAGATGAAAAGTGCCAGCACTGAAAGCTGTTGCTAGCCAGCACCCTTCCTTGGAAGCGCTTTCACAGGCGCAGCAACACTGGGGCTTTGCGCTTCTCTACCCACCAAACATCACGGTCATTCTCTTTCTGTCTCGTAGACACGAGCTGAGAAATTGCAAACGTCGAGCAATTCCTCAGAGATGAAAAGTGGCAGCACTGAAAGCTCTTGCTATCCAGCACCCTTCCTTGGAAGCGCTTTTGTAGGCCTAAGAACACTGGGGCTCTGGGCTTCTCTAGCCACCTACTCTTCTGCTCATCCTCTCGCGCAGTCTAAAGAGAGCTCAGGTGTGAAATTGCAAACGTCGAGCAATTGCTCAGAGATGAAAAGTGCCAGCACTGAAAGCTTTTGCTAGCCAGCACCCTTCCTTGGAAGCGCTTTCACAGGCGCAGCAACACTGGGGCTTTGCGCTTCTCTAGCCACCAAACATCACGGTCACTATCTCTCCGTCTCGTAGACACGAGCTGAGAAATTGCAAACGTCGAGCAATTGCTCAGAGATGAAAAGTCCCAGCACTGAAAGCTGTTGCTAGCCAGCACCCTTCCTTGGAAGCGCTTTCACAGGCGCAGCAACACTGGGGCTTTGCGCTTCTCTACCCACCAAACGTGACAGTCTTTCTGTCTCGTAGACACGAGCTGAGAAATTGCAAACGTCGAGCAATTGCTCAGAGATGAAAAGTGCCAGCACTGAAAGCTCTTGCTAGCCAGCACCCTTCCTTGGAAGCGCTTTTGTAGGCCTAAGAACACTGGGGCTCTGGGCTACTCTAGCCACCTAATCTTCTGCTCATCCTCTCGCGCAGTCTAAAGAGAGCTCAGGTGAGAAATTGCAAACGTCGAGCAATTGCTCAGAGAGGAAAAGTGCCAGCACTGAAAGCTCTTGCTAGCCAGCACCCTTCCTTGGAAGCGCTTTTGTAGCCCTAAGAACACTGGGGCTCTGGGCTTCTCTAGCCACCTACTCTTCTGCTCATCCTCTCGCGCAGTCTAAAGAGAGCTCAGGTGAGAAATTGCAAACGTCGAGCAATTGCTCAGAGATGAAAAGTGCCAGCACTGAAAGCTGTTACTAGCCAGCACCCTTCCTTGGAAGCGCTTTCACAGGCGCAGCAACACTGGGGCTTTGCGCTTCTCTAGCCACCAAACATCACGGTCATTCTCTTTCTGTCTCGTAGATACGAGTTGAGAATTGCAAACGTCGAGCAATTGCTCAGAGATGAAAAGTGCCAGCACTGAAAGCTCTTGCTAGCCAGAACCCTTCCTTGGAAGCGCTTTCACAGGCGCAGCAACACTGGGGCTTTGCGCTTCTCTAGGTACCAAACGTCACGGTCACTATCTCTCCGTCTCGTAGACACGAGCTGAGAAATTGCAAACGTCGAGCAATTGCTGAGAGATGAAAAGTGCCAGCATTGAAAGCTGTTGCTAGCCAGCACCCTTCCTTGGAAGTTCTTTTGTAGCCCTAAGAACTCCGGGGCTCTGGGCATCTCTAGCCACGTAATTTTCTGTTCATCCTCTCGCGCAGTCTAAAGAGAGCTCAGGTGAGAAATTGCAAATGTCCAGCAATTGCTCAGAGATGAAAAGTGCCAGCACTGAAAGCTGTTGCTAGCCAGCACCCTTCCTTGGAAGCGCTTTTGTAGGCCTAAGAACACTGGGGCTCTGGGCTTCTCTAGTAACCAAATATCACGGTCATTCTCTTTCTGTCTCGTAGATACGAGTTGAGAAATTGCAAACGTCGAGCAATTGCTCAGAGATGAAAAGTGCCAGCACTGAAAGCTGTTGCTAGCCAGCACCCTTCCTTGGAAGCGCTTTTGTAGCCCTAAGAACACTGGGGCTTTGCGCTTCTCTAGCCACCTAATCTTCTGCTCATCCTCTCGCGCAGTCTAAAGAGAGCTCAGGTGAGAAATTGCAAACATCCAGCAATTGCTCAGAGATGAAAAGTGCCAGCACTGAAAGCTGTTGCTAGCCAGCACCCTTCCTTGGAAGCGCTTTCACAGGCGCAGCAACACTGGGGCTTTGCGCTTCTCTAGGCACCAAACGTCAAGGTCACTCTCTTTCTGTCTCGTAGACACGAGCTGAGAAATTGCAAACATCGAGCAATTGCTCAGAGATGAAAAGTGCCAGCACTGAAAGCTGTTGCTAGCCAGCACCCTTCCTTGGAAGCGCTTTCACAGGCGCAGCAACACTGGGGCTTTGCGCTTCTCTACCCACCAAACATCACGGTCATTCTCTTTCTGTCTCGTAGACACGAGCTGAGAAATTGCAAACGTCGAGCAATTCCTCAGAGATGAAAAGTGGCAGCACTGAAAGCTCTTGCTAGCCAGCACCCTTCCTTGGAAGCGCTTTTGTAGGCCTAAGAACACTGGGGCTCTGGGCTTCTCTAGCCACCTACTCTTCTGCTCATCCTCTCGCGCAGTCTAAAGAGAGCTCAGGTGAGAAATTGCAAACGTCGAGCAATTGCTCAGAGATGAAAAGTGCCAGCACTGAAAGCTGTTGCTAGCCAGCACCCTTCCTTGGAAGCGCTTTCACAGGCGCAGCAACACTGGGGCTTTGCGCTTCTCTACCCACCAAACGTGACAGTCTTTCTGTCTCGTAGACACGAGCTGAGAAATTGCAAACGTCGAGCAATTGCTCAGAGATGAAAAGTGCCAGCACTGAAAGCTCTTGCTAGCCAGCACCCTTCCTTGGAAGCGCTTTCACAGGCGCAGCAACACTGGGGCTTTGCGCTTCTCTACCCACCAAACGTCACGGTCATTCTCTTTCTGTCTTGTAGACAAGAGCTGAGAAATTGCAAACGTCGAGCAATTGCTGAGAGATGAAAAGTGCCAGCATTGAAAGCTGTTGCTAGCCAGCACCCTTCCTTGGAAGCGCTTTTGTAGGCCTAAGAACACTGGGTCTCCGGGCTTCTCTAGTAACTAAACATCACGGTCATTCTCTTTCCGTCTCGTAGACACGAGCTGAGAAATTGCAAACGTCGAGCAATTGCTCAGAGATGAAAAGTGCCAGCACTGAAAGCTGTTGCTAGCCAGCAGCCTTCCTTGGAAGCGCTTTTGTAGCCCTAAGAACACTGGGGCTTTGCGCTTCTCTAGCCACCTAATCTTCTGCTCATCCTCTCGCGCAGTCTAAAGAGACCTCAGGTGAGAAATTGCAAACGTCGAACAATTGCTCAGAGATGAAAAGTGCCAGCACTGAAAGCTCTTGCTAGCCAGCACCCTTCCTTGGAAACGCTCTTGTAGCCCTAAGAACAGTGGGGCTCTGGGCTTCTCTAGCCACCTCATCTTCTGCTCATCCTCTCGCGCAGTCTAAAGAGAGCTCAGGGGAGAAATTGCAAACGTCGAGCAATTGCTCAGAGATGAAAAGTGCCAGCACTGAAAGCTCTTGCTAGCCAGCACCCTTCCTTGGAAGCGCTTTTGTAGCCCTAAGAACACTGGGGCTCTGGGCTTCTCTAGCCACCTAATCTTCTGCTCATCCTCTCGCGCAGTCTAAAGAGAGCTCAGGTGAGAAATTGCAAACGTCGAGCAATTGCTCAGAGATGAAAAGTGCCAGCACTGAAAGCTGTTGCTAGCCAGCACCCTTCCTTGGAAGCGCTTTCACAGGCGCAGCAACACTGGGGCTTTGCGCTTCTCTAGGCACCAAACGTCACGGTCACTATCTCTCTGTCTCGTAGATAAGAGCTGAGAAATTGCAAACGTCGAGCAATTGCTCAGAGATGAAAAGTGCCAGCACTGAAAGCTCTTGCTAGCCAGCACCCTTCCTTGGAAGCGCTTTTGTAGGCCTAAGAACACTGGGGCTCTGGGCTTCTCTAGCCACCTAATCTTCTGCTCATCCTCTCGCGCAGTCTAAAGAGAGCTCAGGTGTGAAATTGCAAATGTCCAGCAATTGCTCAGAGATGAAAAGTGCCAGCACTGAAAGCTCTTGCTAGCCAGCACCCTTCCTTGGAAGCGCTTTCACAGGCGCAGCAACACTGGGGCTTTGCGCTTCTCTACCCACCAAACGTCACGGTCACTATCTCTCCGTCTCGTAGACACGAGCTGAGAAATTGCAAACGTCGAGCAATTGCTGAGAGATGAAAAGTGCCAGCATTGAAAGCTGTTGCTAGCCAGCACCCTTCCTTGGAAGTGCTTTTGTAGGCCTAAGAACTCTGGGGCTCTGGGCATCTCTAGCCACCTAACCTTCTGCTCATCCTCTCGCGCAGTCTAAAGAGAGCTCAGGTGAGAAATTGCAAACGTCGAGCAATTGCTCAGAGATGAAAAGTGCCAGCACTGAAAGCTCTTGCTAGCCAGCACCCTTCCTTGGAAGCGCTTTTGTAGCCCTAAGAACACTGGGGCTTTGCGCTTCTCTAGCCACCTAATCTTCTGCTCATCCTCTCGCGCAGTCTAAAGAGAGCTCAGGGGAGAAATTGCAAACATCCAGCAATTGCTCAGAGATGAAAAGTGCCAGCACTGAAAGCTGTTGCTAGCCAGCACCCTTCCTTGGAAGCGCTTTCACAGGCACAGCAACACTGGGGCTTTGCGCTTCTCTAGGCACCAAACGTCACGGTCACTCTCTTTCCGTCTCGTAGACATGAGCTGAGAAATTGCAAACGTCGAGCAATTGCTCAGAGATGAAAAGTGCCAGCACTGAAAGCTCTTGCTAGCCAGCAGCCTTCCTTGGAAGCGCTTTCACAGGCGCAGCAACACTGGGGCTTTGCGCTTCTCTAGCCACCTAATCTTCTGCTCATCCTCTCGCGCACTCTAAAGAGAGCACAGGTGTGAAATTGCAAACGTCGAGCAATTGCTCAGAGATGAAAAGTGCCAGCACTGAAAGCTCTTGCTAGACAGCACCCTTCCTTGGAAGCGCTTTCACAGGCGCAGCAACACTGGGGCTCTGGGCTTCTCTAGCCACCAAACGTCACTGTCACTATCTCTCTGTCTCGTAGATAAGAGCTGAGAAATTGCAAACGTCGAGCAATTGCTCAGAGATGAAAAGTGGCAGCACTGAAAGCTCTTGCTAGCCAGCACCCTTCCTTGGAAGCGCTTTTGTAGGCCTAAGAACACTGGGGCTCTGGGCTTCTCTAGCCACCTACTCTTCTGCTCATCCTCTCGCGCAGTCTAAAGAGAGCTCAGGTGTGAAATTGCAAATGTCCAGCAATTGCTCAGAGATGAAAAGTGCCAGCACTGAAAGCTGTTGCTAGCTAGCACCCTTCCTTGGAAGCGCTTTCACAGGCGCAGCAACACTGGGGCTTTGCGCTTCTCTACCCACCAAACGTCACGGTCACTATCTCTCAGTCTCGTAGACACGAGCTGAGAAATTGCAAACGTCGAGCAATTGCTCAAAGATGAAAAGTGCCAGCACTGAAAGCTCTTGCTAGCCAGCACCCTTCCTTGGAAGCGCTTTCACAGGCGCAGCAACACTGGGGCTTTGCGCTACTCTACCCACCAAACGTCACGGTCCTTCTCTTTCAGTATCGTAGACAAGAGCTGAGAAATTGCAAACGTCGAGCAATTGCTCAGAGATGAAAAGTGCCAGCACTGAAAGCTGTTGCTAGCCAGCACCCTTCCTTGGAAGCGCTTTCACAGGCGCAGCAACACTGGGGCTTTGCGCTTCTCTAGCCACCAAACATGTCAGTCTTTCTGTCTCGTAGACACGAGCTGAGAAATTGCAAACGTCGAGCAATTGCTCAGAGATGAAAAGTGCCAGCACTGAAAGCTCTTGCTAGCCAGCACCCTTCCTTGGAATTACTTTTGTAGCCCTAAGAACACTGGGGCTCTGGCCTTCTCTAGCCACCTAATCTCTTGCTCATCCTCTCGCGCACTCTAAAGAGAGCTCAGGTGAGAAATTGCAAACGTCGAGCAATTGCTCAGAGATGAAAAGTGCCAGCACTGAAAGCTCTTGCTAGCCAGCACCCTTCCTTGGAAGCGCTTTTGTAGCCAGAAGAACACTGGGGCTCTGGGCTTCTCTAGTCACCTAATCTTCTGCTCATCCTCTCGCGCAGTCTAAAGAGAGCTCAGGTGTGAAATTCCAAATGTCCAGCAATTGCTCAGAGATGAAAAGTGCCAGCACTGAAAGCTCTTGCTAGCCAGAACCCTTCCTTGGAAGCGCTTTACAGGCGCAGCAACACTGGGGCTTTGCGCTTCTCTAGGTACCAAACGTCACGGTCACTATCTCTCTGTCTCGTAGACACGAGCTGAGAAATTGCAAACGTCGAGCAATTGCTGAGAGATGAAAAGTGCCAGCATTGAAAGCTGTTGCTAGCCAGCACCCTTCCTTGGAAGTGCTTTTGTAGCCCTAAGAACTCCGGGGCTCTGGGCATCTCTAGCCACGTAATTTTCTGTTCATCCTCTCGCGCAGTCTAAAGAGAGCTCAGGTGAGAAATTGCAAATGTCCAGCAATTGCTCAGAGATGAAAAGTGCCAGCACTGAAAGCTGTTGCTAGCCAGCACCCTTCCTTGGAAGCGCTTTTGTAGGCCTAAGAACACTGGGGCTCTGGGCTTCTCTAGTAACCAAATATCACGGTCATTCTCTTTCTGTCTCGTAGATACGAGCTGAGAAATTGCAAACGTCGAGCAATTCCTCAGAGATGAAAAGTGGCAGCACTGAAAGCTCTTGCTATCCAGCACCCTTCCTTGGAAGCGCTTTTGTAGGCCTAAGAACACTGGGGCTCTGGGCTTCTCTAGCCACCTACTCTTCTGCTCATCCTCTCGCGCAGTCTAAAGAGAGCTCAGGTGAGAAATTGCAAACGTCGAGCAATTGCTCAGAGATGAAAAGTGCCAGCACTGAAAGCTTTTGCTAGCCAGCACCCTTCCTTGGAAGCGCTTTCACAGGCGCAGCAACACTGGGGCTTTGCGCTTCTCTAGCCACCAAACATCACGGTCACTATCTCTCCGTCTCGTAGACACGAGCTGAGAAATTGCAAACGTCGAGCAATTGCTCAGAGATGAAAAGTCCCAGCACTGAAAGCTGTTGCTAGCCAGCACCCTTCCTTGGAAGCGCTTTCACAGGCGCAGCAACACTGGGGCTTTGCGCTTCTCTACCCACCAAACGTGACAGTCTTTCTGTCTCGTAGACACGAGCTGAGAAATTGCAAACGTCGAGCAATTGCTCAGAGATGAAAAGTGCCAGCACTGAAAGCTCTTGCTAGCCAGCACCCTTCCTTGGAAGCGCTTTTGTAGGCCTAAGAACACTGGGGCTCTGGGCTACTCTAGCCACCTAATCTTCTGCTCATCCTCTCGCGCAGTCTAAAGAGAGCTCAGGTGAGAAATTGCAAACGTCGAGCAATTGCTCAGAGAGGAAAAGTGCCAGCACTGAAAGCTCTTGCTAGCCAGCACCCTTCCTTGGAAGCGCTTTTGTAGGCCTAAGAACACTGGGGCTCTGGGCTTCTCTAGCCACCTACTCTTCTGCTCATCCTCTCGCGCAGTCTAAAGAGAGCTCAGGTGAGAAATTGCAAACGTCGAGCAATTGCTCAGAGATGAAAAGTGCCAGCACTGAAAGCTGTTACTAGCCAGCACCCTTCCTTGGAAGCGCTTTCACAGGCGCAGCAACACTGGGGCTTTGCGCTTCTCTAGCCACCAAACATCACGGTCATTCTCTTTCTGTCTCGTAGATACGAGTTGAGAATTGCAAACGTCGAGCAATTGCTCAGAGATGAAAAGTGCCAGCACTGAAAGCTCTTGCTAGCCAGAACCCTTCCTTGGAAGCGCTTTCACAGGCGCAGCAACACTGGGGCTTTGCGCTTCTCTAGGTACCAAACGTCACGGTCACTATCTCTCCGTCTCGTAGACACGAGCTGAGAAATTGCAAACGTCGAGCAATTGCTGAGAGATGAAAAGTGCCAGCATTGAAAGCTGTTGCTAGCCAGCACCCTTCCTTGGAAGTGCTTTTGTAGCCCTAAGAACTCCGGGGCTCTGGGCATCTCTAGCCACGTAATTTTCTGTTCATCCTCTCGCGCAGTCTAAAGAGAGCTCAGGTGAGAAATTGCAAATGTCCAGCAATTGCTCAGAGATGAAAAGTGCCAGCACTGAAAGCTGTTGCTAGCCAGCACCCTTCCTTGGAAGCGCTTTTGTAGGCCTAAGAACACTGGGGCTCTGGGCTTCTCTAGTAACCAAATATCACGGTCATTCTCTTTCTGTCTCGTAGATACGAGTTGAGAAATTGCAAACGTCGAGCAATTGCTCAGAGATGAAAAGTGCCAGCACTGAAAGCTGTTGTTAGCCAGCACCCTTCCTTGGAAGCGCTTTTGTAGCCCTAAGAACACTGGGGCTTTGCGCTTCTCTAGCCACCTAATCTTCTGCTCATCCTCTCGCGCAGTCTAAAGAGAGCTCAGGTGAGAAATTGCAAACATCCAGCAATTGCTCAGAGATGAAAAGTGCCAGCACTGAAAGCTGTTGCTAGCCAGCACCCTTCCTTGGAAGCGCTTTCACAGGCGCAGCAACACTGGGGCTTTGCGCTTCTCTAGGCACCAAACGTCAAGGTCACTCTCTTTCTGTCTCGTAGACACGAGCTGAGAAATTGCAAACATCGAGCAATTGCTCAGAGATGAAAAGTGCCAGCACTGAAAGCTGTTGCTAGCCAGCACCCTTCCTTGGAAGCGCTTTCACAGGCGCAGCAACACTGGGGCTTTGCGCTTCTCTACCCACCAAACATCACGGGCCTTCTCTTTCAGTCTCGTAGACACGAGCTGAGAAATTGCAAACGTCGAGCAATTGCTGAGAGATGAAAAGTGCCAGCATTGAAAGCTGTTGCTAGCCAGCACCCTTCCTTGGAAGCGCTTTTGTAGGCCTAAGAACACTGGGTCTCCGGGCTTCTCTAGTAACTAAACATCACGGTCATTCTCTTTCCGTCTCGTAGACACGAGCTGAGAAATTGCAAACGTCGAGCAATTGATCAGAGATGAAAAGTGCCAGCACTGAAAGCTGTTGCTAGCCAGCAGCCTTCCTTGGAAGCGCTTTTGTAGCCCTAAGAACACTGGGGCTTTGCGCTTCTCTAGCCACCTAATCTTCTGCTCATCCTCTCGCGCAGTCTAAAGAGAGCTCAGGTGAGAAATTGCAAACGTCGAGCAATTGCTCAGAGAGGAAAAGTGCCAGCACTGAAAGCTCTTGCTAGCCAGCACCCTTCCTTGGAAGCGCTTTTGTAGGCCTAAGAACAGTGGGGCTCTGGGCTTCTCTAGCCACCTCATCTTCTGCTCATCCTCTCGCGCAGTCTAAAGAGAGCTCAGGTGAGAAATTGCAAACGTCGAGCAATTGCTCAGAGATGAAAAGTGCCAGCACTGAAAGCTGTTACTAGCCAGCACCCTTCCTTGGAAACGCTCTTGTAGCCCTAAGAACAGTGGGGCTCTGGGCTTCTCTAGCCACCTAATCTTCTGCTCATCCTCTCGCGCAGTCTAAAGAGAGCTCAGGGGAGAAATTGCAAACGTCGAGCAATTGCTCAGAGATGAAAAGTGCCAGCACTGAAAGCTGTTGCTAGCCAGCACCCTTCCTTGGAAGCGCTTTTGTAGCCCTAAGAACACTGGGGCTCTGGGCTTCTCTAGCCACCTAATCTTCTGCTCATCCTCTCGCGCAGTCTAAAGAGAGCTCAGGTGAGAAATTGCAAACGTCGAGCAATTGCTCAGAGATGAAAAGTGCCAGCACTGAAAGCTGTTGCTAGCCAGCACCCTTCCTTGGAAGCGCTTTCACAGGCGCAGCAACACTGGGGCTTTGCGCTTCTCTAGGCACCAAACGTCACGGTCACTATCTCTCTGTCTCGTAGATAAGAGCTGAGAAATTGCAAACGTCGAGCAATTGCTCAGAGATGAAAAGTGCCAGCACTGAAAGCTCTTGCTAGCCAGCACCCTTCCTTGGAAGCGCTTTTGTAGGCCTAAGAACACTGGGGCTCTGGGCTTCTCTAGCCACCTAATCTTCTGCTCATCCTCTCGCGCAGTCTAAAGAGAGCTCAGGTGTGAAATTGCAAATGTCCAGCAATTGCTCAGAGATGAAAAGTGCCAGCACTGAAAGCTCTTGCTAGCCAGCACCCTTCCTTGGAAGCGCTTTCACAGGCGCAGCAACACTGGGGCTTTGCGCTTCTCTACCCACCAAACGTCACGGTCACTATCTCTCCGTCTCGTAGAAACGAGCTGAGAAATTGCAAACGTCGAGCAATTGCTCAGAGATGAAAAGTGCCAGCATTGAAAGCTGTTGCTAGCCAGCACCCTTCCTTGGAAGCGCTTTTGTAGGCCTAAGAACAGTGGGGCTCTGGGCTTCTCTAGCCACCTAATTTTCTGTTCATCCTCTCGCGCAGTCTAAAGAGAGCTCAGGTGAGAAATTGCAAACGTCCAGCAATTGCTCAGAGATGAAAAGTGCCAGCACTGAAAGCTCTTGCTAGCCAGCACCCTTCCTTGGAAGCGCTTTTGTAGCCCTAAGAACACTGGGGCTCTGGGCTTCTCTAGTAACCAAATATCACGGTCATTCTCTTTCCGTCTCGTAGACATGAGCCGAGAAATTGCAAACGTTGAGCAATTGCTCAGAGATGAAAAGTGCCAGCACTGAAAGCTCTTGCTAGCCAGCACCCTTCCTTGGAAGCGCTTTTGTAGCCCTAAGAACACTGGGGCTTTGCGCTTCTCTAGCCACCTAATCTTCTGCTCATCCTCTCGCGCACTCTAAAGAGAGCTCAGGTGAGAAATTGCAAATGTCCAGCAATTGCTCAGAGATGAAAAGTGCCAGCACTGAAAGCTGTTGCTAGCCAGCACCCTTCCTTGGAAGCGCTTTCACAGGCACAGCAACACTGGGGCTTTGCGCTTCTCTAGGCACCAAACGTCACGGTCACTCTCTTTCCGTCTCGTAGACACGAGCTGAGAAATTGCAAACGTCGAGCAATTGCTCAGAGATGAAAAGTGCCAGCACTGAAAGCTGTTGCTAGCCAGCACCCTTCCTTGGAAGCGCTTTTGTAGCCCTAACAACACTGGGGCTTTGCGCTTCTCTAGCCACCTAATCTTCTGCTCATCCTCTCGCGCACTCTAAAGAGAGCACAGGTGTGAAATTGCAAACGTCCAGCAATTGCTCAGAGATGAAAAGTGCCAGCACTGAAAGCTCTTGCTAGACAGCACCCTTCCTTGGAAGCGCTTTCACAGGCGCAGCAACACTGGGGCTCTGGGCTTCTCTAGCCACCAAACGTCACGGTCACTATCTCTCTGTCTCGTAGATAAGAGCTGAGAAATTGCAAACGTCGAGCAATTGCTCAGAGATGAAAAGTGGCAGCACTGAAAGCTCTTGCTAGCCAGCACCCTTCCTTGGAAGCGCTTTTGTAGCCCTAAGAACACTGGGGCTCCGGGCTTCTCTAGCCACCTACTATTCTGCTCATCCTCTCGCGCAGTCTAAAGAGAGCTCAGGTGTGAAATTGCAAATGTCCAGCAATTGCTCAGAGATGAAAAGTGCCAGCACTGAAAGCTGTTGCTAGCCAGCACCCTTCCTTGGAAGCGCTTTCACAGGCGCAGCAACACTGGGGCTTTGCGCTTCTCTACCCACCAAACGTCACGCTCACTATCTCTCCATCTCGTAGACACGAGCTGAGAAATTGCAAACGTCGAGCAATTGCTCAGAGATGAAAAGTGCCAGCACTGAAAGCTCTTGCTAGCCAGCACCCTTCCTTGGAAGCGCTTTCACAGGCGCAGCAACACTGGGGCTTTGCGCTTTTCTACCCACCAAACGTGACAGTCTTTCTGTCTCGTAGACACGAGCTGAGAAATTGCAAACGTCGAGCAATTGCTCAGAGATGAAAAGTGCCAGCACTGAAAGCTCTTGCTAGCCAGCACCCTTCCTTGGAAGTGCTTTTGTAGCCCTAAGAACAGTGGGGCTCTGGGCTTCTCTAGCCACCTAATCTTCTGCTCATCCTCTCGCGCAGTCTAAAGAGAGCTCAGGTGAGAAATTGCAAACGTCGAGCAATTGCTCAGAGATGAAAAGTGCCAGCACTGAAAGCTCTTGCTAGCCAGCACCCTTCCTTGGAAGCGCTTTTGTAGCCAAAAGAACACTGGGGCTCTGGGCTTCTCTAGCCACCTACTCTTCTGCTCATCCTCTCGCGCAGTCTAAAGAGAGCTCAGGTGTGAAATTGCAAACGTCGAGCAATTGCTCAGAGATGAAAAGTGCCAGCACTGAAAGCTCTTGCTAGCCAGCACCCTTCCTTGGAAGCGCTTTCACAGGCGCAGCAACACTGGGGCTTTGCGCTTCTCTAGCCACCAAACGTCATGGTCACTATCTCTCCGTCTCGTAGACACGAGCCGAGAAATTGCAAACGTCGAGCAATTGCTGAGAGATGAAAAGTGCCAGCGCTGAAAGCTGTTGCTAGCCAGCACCCTTCCTTGGAAGCGCTTTTGTAGGCCTAAGAACACTGGGGCTTTGCGCTTCTCTAGCCACCTATTCTTCTGCTCATCCTCTCGCGCAGTCTAAAGAGAGCTCAGGTGAGAAATTGCAAATGTCGAGCAATTGCTCAGAGATGAAAAGTGCCAGCACTGAAAGCTGTTGCTAGCCAGCACCCTTCCTTGGAAGCGCTTTCACAGGCGCAGCAACACTGGGGCTTTGCGCTTCTCTAGGCACCAAACGTCACGGTCACTCTCTTACCGTCTCGTAGACACGAGCTGAGAAATTGCAAACGTCGAGCAATTGCTCAGAGATGAAAAGTGCCAGCACTGAAAGCTGTTGCTAGCCAGCACCCTTCCTTGGAAGCGCTTTTGTAGCCCTAAGAACACTGGGGCTCTGGGCTTCTCTAGCCACCTAATCTTCTGCTCATCCTCTCGCGCAGTCTAAAGAGAGCTCAGGGGAGAAATTGCAAACGTCGAGCAATTGCTCAGAGATGAAAAGTGCCAGCACTGAAAGCTCTTGCTAGCCAGCACCCTTCCTTGGAAGCGCTTTCACAGGTGCAGCAACACTGGGGCTTTGCGCTTCTCTACGCACCAAACGTCACGGTCACTATCTCTCCGTCTCGTAGACACGAGCTGAGAAATTGCAAACGTCGAGCAATTGCTCAGAGATGAAAAGTGCCAGCACTGAAAGCTGTTGCTAGCCAGCACCCTTCCTTGGAAGCGCTTTTGTAGCCCTAAGAACACTGGGGCTCTGGGCTTCTCTAGCCACCTACTCTTCTGCTCATCCTCTCGCGCAGTCTAAAGAGAGCTCAGGTGAGAAATTGCAAATGTCCAGCAATTGCTCAGAGATGAAAAGTGCCAGCACTGAAAGCTGTTGCTAGCCAGCACCCTTCCTTGGAAGCGCTTTCACAGGCGCAGCAACACTGGGGCTTTGCGCTTCTCTAGCCACCAAACATCACGGTCATTCTCTTTCTGTCTCGTAGATACGAGTTGAGAATTGCAAACGTCGAGCAATTGCTCAGAGATGAAAAGTGCCAGCACTGAAAGCTCTTGCTAGCCAGAACCCTTCCTTGGAAGCGCTTTCACAGGCGCAGCAACACTGGGCCTTTGCGCTTCTCTAGGTACCAAACGTCACGGTCACTATCTCTCCGTCTCGTAGACACGAGCTGAGAAATTGCAAACGTCGAGCAATTGCTGAGAGATGAAAAGTGCCAGCATTGAAAGCTGTTGCTAGCCAGCACCCTTCCTTGGAAGTGCTTTTGTAGCCCTAAGAACTCCGGGGCTCTGGGCATCTTTAGCCACGTAATTTTCTGTTCATCCTCTCGCGCAGTCTAAAGAGAGCTCAGGTGAGAAATTGCAAATGTCCAGCAATTGCTCAGAGATGAAAAGTGCCAGCACTGAAAGCTGTTGCTAGCCAGCACCCTTCCTTGGAAGCGCTTTTGTAGGCCTAAGAACACTGGGGCTCTGGGCTTCTCTAGTAACCAAATATCACGGTCATTCTCTTTCTGTCTCGTAGATACGAGTTGAGAAATTGCAAACGTCGAGCAATTGCTCAGAGATGAAAAGTGCCAGCACTGAAAGCTGTTGTTAGCCAGCACCCTTCCTTGGAAGCGCTTTTGTAGCCCTAAGAACACTGGGGCTTTGCGCTTCTCTAGCCACCTAATCTTCTGCTCATCCTCTCGCGCAGTCTAAAGAGAGCTCAGGTGAGAAATTGCAAACATCCAGCAATTGCTCAGAGATGAAAAGTGCCAGCACTGAAAGCTGTTGCTAGCCAGCACCCTTCCTTGGAAGCGCTTTCACAGGCGCAGCAACACTGGGGCTTTGCGCTTCTCTAGGCACCAAACGTCAAGGTCACTCTCTTTCTGTCTCGTAGACACGAGCTGAGAAATTGCAAACATCGAGCAATTGCTCAGAGATGAAAAGTGCCAGCACTGAAAGCTGTTGCTAGCCAGCACCCTTCCTTGGAAGCGCTTTCACAGGCGCAGCAACACTGGGGCTTTGCGCTTCTCTACCCACCAAACATCACGGTCATTCTCTTTCTGTCTCGTAGACACGAGCTGAGAAATTGCAAACGTCGAGCAATTCCTCAGAGATGAAAAGTGGCAGCACTGAAAGCTCTTGCTATCCAGCACCCTTCCTTGGAAGCGCTTTTGTAGGCCTAAGAACACTGGGGCTCTGGGCTTCTCTAGCCACCTACTCTTCTGCTCATCCTCTCGCGCAGTCTAAAGAGAGCTCAGGTGAGAAATTGCAAACGTCGAGCAATTGCTCAGAGATGAAAAGTGCCAGCACTGAAAGCTTTTGCTAGCCAGCACCCTTCCTTGGAAGCGCTTTCACAGGCGCAGCAACACTGGGGCTTTGCGCTTCTCTAGCCACCAAACATCACGGTCACTATCTCTCCGTCTCGTAGACACGAGCTGAGAAATTGCAAACGTCGAGCAATTGCTCAGAGATGAAAAGTCCCAGCACTGAAAGCTGTTGCTAGCCAGCACCCTTCCTTGGAAGCGCTTTCACAGGCGCAGCAACACTGGGGCTTTGCGCTTCTCTACCCACCAAACGTGACAGTCTTTCTGTCTCGTAGACACGAGCTGAGAAATTGCAAACGTCGAGCAATTGCTCAGAGATGAAAAGTGCCAGCACTGAAAGCTCTTGCTAGCCAGCACCCTTCCTTGGAAGCGCTTTCACAGGCGCAGCAACACTGGGGCTTTGCGCTTCTCTACCCACCAAACGTCACGGTCATTCTCTTTCTGTCTTGTAGACAAGAGCTGAGAAATTGCAAACGTCGAGCAATTGCTGAGAGATGAAAAGTGCCAGCATTGAAAGCTGTTGCTAGCCAGCACCCTTCCTTGGAAGCGCTTTTGTAGGCCTAAGAACACTGGGTCTCCGGGCTTCTCTAGTAACTAAACATCACGGTCATTCTCTTTCCGTCTCGTAGACACGAGCTGAGAAATTGCAAACGTCGAGCAATTGCTCAGAGATGAAAAGTGCCAGCACTGAAAGCTCTTGCTAGCCAGCACCCTTCCTTGGAAGCGCTTTTGTAGCCCTAAGAACACTGGGGCTTTGCGCTTCTCTAGCCACCTAATCTTCTGCTCATCCTCTCGCGCAGTCTAAAGAGAGCTCAGGTGAGAAATTGCAAACGTCGAGCAATTGCTCAGAGAGGAAAAGTGCCAGCACTGAAAGCTCTTGCTAGCCAGCACCCTTCCTTGGAAGCGCTTTTGTAGGCCTAAGAACAGTGGGGCTCTGGGCTTCTCTAGCCACCTCATCTTCTGCTCATCCTCTCGCGCAGTCTAAAGAGAGCTCAGGTGAGAAATTGCAAACGTCGAGCAATTGCTCAGAGATGAAAAGTGCCAGCACTGAAAGCTGTTACTAGCCAGCACCCTTCCTTGGAAACGCTCTTGTAGCCCTAAGAACAGTGGGGCTCTGGGCTTCTCTAGCCACCTAATCTTCTGCTCATCCTCTCGCGCAGTCTAAAGAGAGCTCAGGGGAGAAATTGCAAACATCGAGCAATTGCTCAGAGATGAAAAGTGCCAGCACTGAAAGCTCTTGCTAGCCAGCACCCTTCCTTGGAAGCGCTTTTGTAGCCCTAAGAACAGTGGGGCTCTGGGCTTCTCTAGCCACCTAATCTTCTGCTCATCCTCTCGCGCAGTCTAAAGAGAGCTCAGGTGAGAAATTGCAAATGTCCAGCAATTGCTCAGAGATGAAAAGTGCCAGCACTGAAAGCTGTTGCTAGCCAGCACCCTTCCTTGGAAGCGCTTTTGTAGGCCTAAGAACACTGGGGCTCTGGGCTTCTCTAGTAACCAAATATCACGGTCATTCTCTTTCTGTCTCGTAGATACGAGTTGAGAAATTGCAAACGTCGAGCAATTGCTCAGAGATGAAAAGTGCCAGCACTGAAAGCTGTTGTTAGCCAGCACCCTTCCTTGGAAGCGCTTTTGTAGCCCTAAGAACACTGGGGCTTTGCGCTTCTCTAGCCACCTAATCTTCTGCTCATCCTCTCGCGCAGTCTAAAGAGAGCTCAGGTGAGAAATTGCAAACATCCAGCAATTGCTCAGAGATGAAAAGTGCCAGCACTGAAAGCTGTTGCTAGCCAGCACCCTTCCTTGGAAGCGCTTTCACAGGCGCAGCAACACTGGGGCTTTGCGCTTCTCTAGGCACCAAACGTCAAGGTCACTCTCTTTCTGTCTCGTAGACACGAGCTGAGAAATTGCAAACATCGAGCAATTGCTCAGAGATGAAAAGTGCCAGCACTGAAAGCTGTTGCTAGCCAGCACCCTTCCTTGGAAGCGCTTTCACAGGCGCAGCAACACTGGGGCTTTGCGCTTCTCTACCCACCAAACATCACGGTCATTCTCTTTCTGTCTCGTAGACACGAGCTGAGAAATTGCAAACGTCGAGCAATTGCTCAGAGATGAAAAGTGCCAGCACTGAAAGCTCTTGCTAGCCAGCACCCTTCCTTGGAAGCGCTTTTGTAGCCCTAAGAACACTGGGGCTCTGGGCTTCTCTAGCCACCTACTCTTCTGCTCATCCTCTCGCGCAGTCTAAAGAGAGCTCAGGTGAGAAATTGCAAACGTCGAGCAATTGCTCAGAGATGAAAAGTGCCAGCACTGAAAGCTTTTGCTAGCCAGCAGCCTTCCTTGGAAGCGCTTTCACAGGCGCAGCAACACTGGGGCTTTGCGCTTCTCTAGCCACCAAACATCACGGTCACTATCTCTCCATCTCGTAGACACGAGCTGAGAAATTGCAAACGTCGAGCAATTGCTCAGAGATGAAAAGTCCCAGCACTGAAAGCTGTTGCTAGCCAGCACCCTTCCTTGGAAGCGCTTTCACAGGCGCAGCAACACTGGGGCTTTGCGCTTCTCTACCCACCAAACGTGACAGTCTTTCTGTCTCGTAGACACGAGCTGAGAAATTGCAAACGTCGAGCAATTGCTCAGAGATGAAAAGTGCCAGCACTGAAAGCTGTTGCTAGCCAGCAGCCTTCCTTGGAAGCGCTTTCACAGGCGCAGCAACACTGGGGCTTTGCGCTTCTCTACCCACCAAACGTCACGGTCATTCTCTTTCTGTCTTGTAGACAAGAGCTGAGAAATTGCAAACGTCGAGCAATTGCTGAGAGATGAAAAGTGCCAGCATTGAAAGCTGTTGCTAGCCAGCACCCTTCCTTGGAAGCGCTTTTGTAGGCCTAAGAACACTGGGTCTCCGGGCTTCTCTAGTAACTAAACATCACGGTCATTCTCTTTCCGTCTCGTAGACACGAGCTGAGAAATTGCAAACGTCGAGCAATTGCTCAGAGATGAAAAGTGCCAGCACTGAAAGCTGTTGCTAGCCAGCAGCCTTCCTTGGAAGCGCTTTTGTAGCCCTAAGAACACTGGGTCTTTGCGCTTCTCTAGCCACCTAATCTTCTGCTCATCCTCTCGCGCAGTCTAAAGAGAGCTCAGGTGAGAAATTGCAAACGTCGAGCAATTGCTCAGAGAGGAAAAGTGCCAGCACTGAAAGCTCTTGCTAGCCAGCACCCTTCCTTGGAAGCGCTTTTGTAGGCCTAAGAACAGTGGGGCTCTGGGCTTCTCTAGCCACCTCATCTTCTGCTCATCCTCTCGCGCAGTCTAAAGAGAGCTCAGGTGAGAAATTGCAAACGTCGAGCAATTGCTCAGAGATGAAAAGTGCCAGCACTGAAAGCTGTTACTAGCCAGCACCCTTCCTTGGAAACGCTCTTGTAGCCCTAAGAACAGTGGGGCTCTGGGCTTCTCTAGCCACCTAATCTTCTGCTCATCCTCTCGCGCAGTCTAAAGAGAGCTCAGGGGAGAAATTGCAAACGTCGAGCAATTGCTCAGAGATGAAAAGTGCCAGCACTGAAAGCTCTTGCTAGCCAGCACCCTTCCTTGGAAGCGCTTTTGTAGCCCTAAGAACAGTGGGGCTCTGGGCTTCTCTAGCCACCTAATCTTCTGCTCATCCTCTCGCGCAGTCTAAAGAGAGCTCAGGTGAGAAATTGCAAATGTCCAGCAATTGCTCAGAGATGAAAAGTGCCAGCACTGAAAGCTGTTGCTAGCCAGCACCCTTCCTTGGAAGCGCTTTTGTAGGCCTAAGAACACTGGGGCTCTGGGCTTCTCTAGTAACCAAATATCACGGTCATTCTCTTTCTGTCTCGTAGATACGAGTTGAGAAATTGCAAACGTCGAGCAATTGCTCAGAGATGAAAAGTGCCAGCACTGAAAGCTGTTGTTAGCCAGCACCCTTCCTTGGAAGCGCTTTTGTAGCCCTAAGAACACTGGGGCTTTGCGCTTCTCTAGCCACCTAATCTTCTGCTCATCCTCTCGCGCAGTCTAAAGAGAGCTCAGGTGAGAAATTGCAAACATCCAGCAATTGCTCAGAGATGAAAAGTGCCAGCACTGAAAGCTGTTGCTAGCCAGCACCCTTCCTTCGAAGCGCTTTCACAGGCGCAGCAACACTGGGGCTTTGCGCTTCTCTAGGCACCAAACGTCAAGGTCACTCTCTTTCTGTCTCGTAGACACGAGCTGAGAAATTGCAAACATCGAGCAATTGCTCAGAGATGAAAAGTGCCAGCACTGAAAGCTGTTGCTAGCCAGCACCCTTCCTTGGAAGCGCTTTCACAGGCGCAGCAACACTGGGGCTTTGCGCTTCTCTACCCACCAAACATCACGGTCATTCTCTTTCTGTCTCGTAGACACGAGCTGAGAAATTGCAAACGTCGAGCAATTCCTCAGAGATGAAAAGTGGCAGCACTGAAAGCTCTTGCTAGCCAGCACCCTTCCTTGGAAGCGCTTTTGTAGGCCTAAGAACACTGGGGCTCTGGGCTTCTCTAGCCACCTACTCTTCTGCTCATCCTCTCGCGCAGTCTAAAGAGAGCTCAGGTGAGAAATTGCAAACGTCGAGCAATTGCTCAGAGATGAAAAGTGCCAGCACTGAAAGCTTTTGCTAGCCAGCAGCCTTCCTTGGAAGCGCTTTCACAGGCGCAGCAACACTGGGGCTTTGCGCTTCTCTAGCCACCAAACATCACGGTCACTATCTCTCCGTCTCGTAGACACGAGCTGAGAAATTGCAAACGTCGAGCAATTGCTCAGAGATGAAAAGTCCCAGCACTGAAAGCTGTTGCTAGCCAGCACCCTTCCTTGGAAGCGCTTTCACAGGCGCAGCAACACTGGGGCTTTGCGCTTCTCTACCCACCAAACGTGACAGTCTTTCTGTCTCGTAGACACGAGCTGAGAAATTGCAAACGTCGAGCAATTGCTCAGAGATGAAAAGTGCCAGCACTGAAAGCTGTTGCTAGCCAGCAGCCTTCCTTGGAAGCGCTTTCACAGGCGCAGCAACACTGGGGCTTTGCGCTTCTCTACCCACCAAACGTCACGGTCATTCTCTTTCTGTCTTGTAGACAAGAGCTGAGAAATTGCAAACGTCGAGCAATTGCTGAGAGATGAAAAGTGCCAGCATTGAAAGCTGTTGCTAGCCAGCACCCTTCCTTGGAAGCGCTTTTGTAGGCCTAAGAACACTGGGTCTCCGGGCTTCTCTAGTAACTAAACATCACGGTCATTCTCTTTCCGTCTCGTAGACACGAGCTGAGAAATTGCAAACGTCGAGCAATTGCTCAGAGATGAAAAGTGCCAGCACTGAAAGCTGTTGCTAGCCAGCAGCCTTCCTTGGAAGCGCTTTTGTAGCCCTAAGAACACTGGGTCTTTGCGCTTCTCTAGCCACCTAATCTTCTGCTCATCCTCTCGCGCAGTCTAAAGAGAGCTCAGGTGAGAAATTGCAAACGTCGAGCAATTGCTCAGAGAGGAAAAGTGCCAGCACTGAAAGCTCTTGCTAGCCAGCACCCTTCCTTGGAAGCGCTTTTGTAGGCCTAAGAACAGTGGGGCTCTGGGCTTCTCTAGCCACCTCATCTTCTGCTCATCCTCTCGCGCAGTCTAAAGAGAGCTCAGGTGAGAAATTGCAAACGTCGAGCAATTGCTCAGAGATGAAAAGTGCCAGCACTGAAAGCTGTTACTAGCCAGCACCCTTCCTTGGAAACGCTCTTGTAGCCCTAAGAACAGTGGGGCTCTGGGCTTCTCTAGCCACCTAATCTTCTGCTCATCCTCTCGCGCAGTCTAAAGAGAGCTCAGGGGAGAAATTGCAAACGTCGAGCAATTGCTCAGAGATGAAAAGTGCCAGCACTGAAAGCTCTTGCTAGCCAGCACCCTTCCTTGGAAGCGCTTTTGTAGCCCTAAGAACACTGGGGCTCTGGGCTTCTCTAGCCACCTAATCTTCTGCTCATCCTCTCGCGCAGTCTAAAGAGAGCTCAGGTGAGAAATTGCAAACGTCGAGCAATTGCTCAGAGATGAAAAGTGCCAGCACTGAAAGCTGTTGCTAGCCAGCACCCTTCCTTGGAAGCGCTTTCACAGGCGCAGCAACACTGGGGCTTTGCGCTTCTCTAGGCACCAAACGTCACGGTCACTATCTCTCTGTCTCGTAGATAAGAGCTGAGAAATTGCAAACGTCGAGCAATTGCTCAGAGATGAAAAGTGCCAGCACTGAAAGCTCTTGCTAGCCAGCACCCTTCCTTGGAAGCGCTTTTGTAGGCCTAAGAACACTGGGGCTCTGGGCTTCTCTAGCCACCTAATCTTCTGCTCATCCTCTCGCGCAGTCTAAAGAGAGCTCAGGTGTGAAATTGCAAATGTCCAGCAATTGCTCAGAGATGAAAAGTGCCAGCACTGAAAGCTCTTGCTAGCCAGCACCCTTCCTTGGAAGCGCTTTCACAGGCGCAGCAACACTGGGGCTTTGCGCTTCTCTACCCACCAAACGTCACGGTCACTATCTCTCCGTCTCGTAGATAAGAGCTGAGAAATTGCAAACGTCGAGCAATTGCTCAGAGATGAAAAGTGCCAGCATTGAAAGCTGTTGCTAGCCAGCACCCTTCCTTGGAAGCGCTTTTGTAGGCCTAAGAACAGTGGGGCTCTGGGCTTCTCTAGCCACCTAATTTTCTGTTCATCCTCTCGCGCAGTCTAAAGAGAGCTCAGGTGAGAAATTGCAAACGTCCAGCAATTGCTCAGAGATGAAAAGTGCCAGCACTGAAAGCTCTTGCTAGCCAGCACCCTTCCTTGGAAGCGCTTTTGTAGCCCTAAGAACACTGGGGCTCTGGGCTTCTCTAGTAACCAAA
Source organism: Sarcoramphus papa (assembly GCA_037962945.1). Taxonomy (NCBI): domain Eukaryota; kingdom Metazoa; phylum Chordata; class Aves; order Accipitriformes; family Cathartidae; genus Sarcoramphus; species Sarcoramphus papa. The sequence continues at coordinate 94,551,554 of CM075586.1, read as the reverse complement.
TATCACGGTCATTCTCTTTCCGTCTCGTAGACATGAGCCGAGAAATTGCAAACGTTGAGCAATTGCTCAGAGATGAAAAGTGCCAGCACTGAAAGCTCTTGCTAGCCAGCACCCTTCCTTGGAAGCGCTTTTGTAGCCCTAAGAACACTGGGGCTTTGCGCTTCTCTAGCCACCTAATCTTCTGCTCATCCTCTCGCGCACTCTAAAGAGAGCTCAGGTGAGAAATTGCAAATGTCCAGCAATTGCTCAGAGATGAAAAGTGCCAGCACTGAAAGCTGTTGCTAGCCAGCACCCTTCCTTGGAAGCGCTTTCACAGGCACAGCAACACTGGGGCTTTGCGCTTCTCTAGGCACCAAACGTCACGGTCACTCTCTTTCCGTCTCGTAGACACGAGCTGAGAAATTGCAAACGTCGAGCAATTGCTCAGAGATGAAAAGTGCCAGCACTGAAAGCTGTTGCTAGCCAGCACCCTTCCTTGGAAGCGCTTTTGTAGCCCTAACAACACTGGGGCTTTGCGCTTCTCTAGCCACCTAATCTTCTGCTCATCCTCTCGCGCACTCTAAAGAGAGCACAGGTGTGAAATTGCAAACGTCCAGCAATTGCTCAGAGATGAAAAGTGCCAGCACTGAAAGCTCTTGCTAGACAGCACCCTTCCTTGGAAGCGCTTTCACAGGCGCAGCAACACTGGGGCTCTGGGCTTCTCTAGCCACCAAACGTCACGGTCACTATCTCTCTGTCTCGTAGATAAGAGCTGAGAAATTGCAAACGTCGAGCAATTGCTCAGAGATGAAAAGTGGCAGCACTGAAAGCTCTTGCTAGCCAGCACCCTTCCTTGGAAGCGCTTTTGTAGCCCTAAGAACACTGGGGCTCCGGGCTTCTCTAGCCACCTACTATTCTGCTCATCCTCTCGCGCAGTCTAAAGAGAGCTCAGGTGTGAAATTGCAAATGTCCAGCAATTGCTCAGAGATGAAAAGTGCCAGCACTGAAAGCTCTTGCTAGCCAGCACCCTTCCTTGGAAGCGCTTTCACAGGCGCAGCAACACTGGGGCTTTGCGCTTTTCTACCCACCAAACGTGACAGTCTTTCTGTCTCGTAGACACGAGCTGAGAAATTGCAAACGTCGAGCAATTGCTCAGAGATGAAAAGTGCCAGCACTGAAAGCTCTTGCTAGCCAGCACCCTTCCTTGGAAGTGCTTTTGTAGCCCTAAGAACAGTGGGGCTCTGGGCTTCTCTAGCCACCTAATCTTCTGCTCATCCTCTCGCGCAGTCTAAAGAGAGCTCAGGTGAGAAATTGCAAACGTCGAGCAATTGCTCAGAGATGAAAAGTGCCAGCACTGAAAGCTCTTGCTAGCCAGCACCCTTCCTTGGAAGCGCTTTTGTAGCCAAAAGAACACTGGGGCTCTGGGCTTCTCTAGCCACCTACTCTTCTGCTCATCCTCTCGCGCAGTCTAAAGAGAGCTCAGGTGTGAAATTGCAAACGTCGAGCAATTGCTCAGAGATGAAAAGTGCCAGCACTGAAAGCTCTTGCTAGCCAGCACCCTTCCTTGGAAGCGCTTTCACAGGCGCAGCAACACTGGGGCTTTGCGCTTCTCTAGCCACCAAACGTCATGGTCACTATCTCTCCGTCTCGTAGACACGAGCCGAGAAATTGCAAACGTCGAGCAATTGCTGAGAGATGAAAAGTGCCAGCGCTGAAAGCTGTTGCTAGCCAGCACCCTTCCTTGGAAGCGCTTTTGTAGGCCTAAGAACACTGGGGCTTTGCGCTTCTCTAGCCACCTATTCTTCTGCTCATCCTCTCGCGCAGTCTAAAGAGAGCTCAGGTGAGAAATTGCAAATGTCGAGCAATTGCTCAGAGATGAAAAGTGCCAGCACTGAAAGCTGTTGCTAGCCAGCACCCTTCCTTGGAAGCGCTTTCACAGGCGCAGCAACACTGGGGCTTTGCGCTTCTCTAGGCACCAAACGTCACGGTCACTCTCTTACCGTCTCGTAGACACGAGCTGAGAAATTGCAAACGTCGAGCAATTGCTCAGAGATGAAAAGTGCCAGCACTGAAAGCTGTTGCTAGCCAGCACCCTTCCTTGGAAGCGCTTTTGTAGCCCTAAGAACACTGGGGCTCTGGGCTTCTCTAGCCACCTACTCTTCTGCTCATCCTCTCGCGCAGTCTAAAGAGAGCTCAGGTGAGAAATTGCAAATGTCCAGCAATTGCTCAGAGATGAAAAGTGCCAGCACTGAAAGCTGTTGCTAGCCAGCACCCTTCCTTGGAAGCGCTTTCACAGGCGCAGCAACACTGGGGCTTTGCGCTTCTCTAGCCACCAAACATCACGGTCATTCTCTTTCTGTCTCGTAGATACGAGTTGAGAATTGCAAACGTCGAGCAATTGCTCAGAGATGAAAAGTGCCAGCACTGAAAGCTCTTGCTAGCCAGAACCCTTCCTTGGAAGCGCTTTCACAGGCGCAGCAACACTGGGCCTTTGCGCTTCTCTAGGTACCAAACGTCACGGTCACTATCTCTCCGTCTCGTAGACACGAGCTGAGAAATTGCAAACGTCGAGCAATTGCTGAGAGATGAAAAGTGCCAGCATTGAAAGCTGTTGCTAGCCAGCACCCTTCCTTGGAAGTGCTTTTGTAGCCCTAAGAACTCCGGGGCTCTGGGCATCTTTAGCCACGTAATTTTCTGTTCATCCTCTCGCGCAGTCTAAAGAGAGCTCAGGTGAGAAATTGCAAATGTCCAGCAATTGCTCAGAGATGAAAAGTGCCAGCACTGAAAGCTGTTGCTAGCCAGCACCCTTCCTTGGAAGCGCTTTTGTAGGCCTAAGAACACTGGGGCTCTGGGCTTCTCTAGTAACCAAATATCACGGTCATTCTCTTTCTGTCTCGTAGATACGAGTTGAGAAATTGCAAACGTCGAGCAATTGCTCAGAGATGAAAAGTGCCAGCACTGAAAGCTGTTGTTAGCCAGCACCCTTCCTTGGAAGCGCTTTTGTAGCCCTAAGAACACTGGGGCTTTGCGCTTCTCTAGCCACCTAATCTTCTGCTCATCCTCTCGCGCAGTCTAAAGAGAGCTCAGGTGAGAAATTGCAAACATCCAGCAATTGCTCAGAGATGAAAAGTGCCAGCACTGAAAGCTGTTGCTAGCCAGCACCCTTCCTTGGAAGCGCTTTCACAGGCGCAGCAACACTGGGGCTTTGCGCTTCTCTAGGCACCAAACGTCAAGGTCACTCTCTTTCTGTCTCGTAGACACGAGCTGAGAAATTGCAAACATCGAGCAATTGCTCAGAGATGAAAAGTGCCAGCACTGAAAGCTGTTGCTAGCCAGCACCCTTCCTTGGAAGCGCTTTCACAGGCGCAGCAACACTGGGGCTTTGCGCTTCTCTACCCACCAAACATCACGGTCATTCTCTTTCTGTCTCGTAGACACGAGCTGAGAAATTGCAAACGTCGAGCAATTCCTCAGAGATGAAAAGTGGCAGCACTGAAAGCTCTTGCTATCCAGCACCCTTCCTTGGAAGCGCTTTTGTAGGCCTAAGAACACTGGGGCTCTGGGCTTCTCTAGCCACCTACTCTTCTGCTCATCCTCTCGCGCAGTCTAAAGAGAGCTCAGGTGAGAAATTGCAAACGTCGAGCAATTGCTCAGAGATGAAAAGTGCCAGCACTGAAAGCTTTTGCTAGCCAGCACCCTTCCTTGGAAGCGCTTTCACAGGCGCAGCAACACTGGGGCTTTGCGCTTCTCTAGCCACCAAACATCACGGTCACTATCTCTCCGTCTCGTAGACACGAGCTGAGAAATTGCAAACGTCGAGCAATTGCTCAGAGATGAAAAGTCCCAGCACTGAAAGCTGTTGCTAGCCAGCACCCTTCCTTGGAAGCGCTTTCACAGGCGCAGCAACACTGGGGCTTTGCGCTTCTCTACCCACCAAACGTGACAGTCTTTCTGTCTCGTAGACACGAGCTGAGAAATTGCAAACGTTGAGCAATTGCTCAGAGATGAAAAGTGCCAGCACTGAAAGCTGTTGCTAGCCAGCACCCTTCCTTGGAAGCGCTTTCACAGGCGCAGCAACACTGGGGCTTTGCGCTACTCTACCCACCAAACGTCACGGTCATTCTCTTTCTGTCTTGTAGACAAGAGCTGAGAAATTGCAAACGTCGAGCAATTGCTGAGAGATGAAAAGTGCCAGCATTGAAAGCTGTTGCTAGCCAGCACCCTTCCTTGGAAGCGCTTTTGTAGGCCTAAGAACACTGGGTCTCCGGGCTTCTCTAGTAACTAAACATCACGGTCATTCTCTTTCCGTCTCGTAGACACGAGCTGAGAAATTGCAAACGTCGAGCAATTGCTCAGAGATGAAAAGTGCCAGCACTGAAAGCTGTTGCTAGCCAGCAGCCTTCCTTGGAAGCGCTTTTGTAGCCCTAAGAACACTGGGGCTTTGCGCTTCTCTAGCCACCTAATCTTCTGCTCATCCTCTCGCGCAGTCTAAAGAGAGCTCAGGTGAGAAATTGCAAACGTCGAGCAATTGCTCAGAGAGGAAAAGTGCCAGCACTGAAAGCTCTTGCTAGCCAGCACCCTTCCTTGGAAGCGCTTTTGTAGGCCTAAGAACAGTGGGGCTCTGGGCTTCTCTAGCCACCTCATCTTCTGCTCATCCTCTCGCGCAGTCTAAAGAGAGCTCAGGTGAGAAATTGCAAACGTCGAGCAATTGCTCAGAGATGAAAAGTGCCAGCACTGAAAGCTGTTACTAGCCAGCACCCTTCCTTGGAAACGCTCTTGTAGCCCTAAGAACAGTGGGGCTCTGGGCTTCTCTAGCCACCTAATCTTCTGCTCATCCTCTCGCGCAGTCTAAAGAGAGCTCAGGGGAGAAATTGCAAACGTCGAGCAATTGCTCAGAGATGAAAAGTGCCAGCACTGAAAGCTCTTGCTAGCCAGCACCCTTCCTTGGAAGCGCTTTTGTAGCCCTAAGAACAGTGGGGCTCTGGGCTTCTCTAGCCACCTAATCTTCTGCTCATCCTCTCGCGCAGTCTAAAGAGAGCTCAGGTGAGAAATTGCAAATGTCCAGCAATTGCTCAGAGATGAAAAGTGCCAGCACTGAAAGCTCTTGCTAGCCAGAACCCTTCCTTGGAAGCGCTTTCACAGGCGCAGCAACACTGGGGCTTTGCGCTTCTCTAGGCACCAAACGTCACGGTCACTATCTCTCTGTCTCGTAGATAAGAGCTGAGAAATTGCAAACGTCGAGCAATTGCTCAGAGATGAAAAGTGCCAGCATTGAAAGCTCTTGCTAGCCAGCACCCTTCCTTGGAAGCGCTTTTGTAGGCCTAAGAACACTGGGGCTCTGGGCTTCTCTAGCCACCTAATCTTCTGCTCATCCTCTCGCGCAGTCTAAAGAGAGCTCAGGTGTGAAATTGCAAATGTCCAGCAATTGCTCAGAGATGAAAAGTGCCAGCACTGAAAGCTCTTGCTAGCCAGCACCCTTCCTTGGAAGCGCTTTCACAGGCGCAGCAACACTGGGGCTTTGCGCTTCTCTACCCACCAAACGTCACGGTCACTATCTCTCCGTCTCGTAGACACGAGCTGAGAAATTGCAAACGTCGAGCAATTGCTCAGAGATGAAAAGTGCCAGCACTGAAAGCTGTTGCCAGCCAGCACCCTTCCTTGGAAGCGCTTTTGTAGGCCTAAGAACAGTGGGGCTCTGGGCATTTCTAGCCACCTAATTTTCTGTTCATCCTCTCGCGCAGTCTAAAGAGAGCTCAGGTGAGAAATTGCAAACGTCCAGCAATTGCTCAGAGATGAAAAGTGGCAGCACTGAAAGCTCTTGCTAGCCAGCACCCTTCCTTGGAAGCGCTTTTGTAGCCCTAAGAACACTGGGGCTCTGGGCTTCTCTAGTAACCAAATATCACGGTCATTCTCTTTCCGTCTCGTAGACATGAGCCGAGAAATTGCAAACGTTGAGCAATTGCTCAGAGATGAAAAGTGCCAGCACTGAAAGCTCTTGCTAGCCAGCACCCTTCCTTGGAAGCGCTTTTGTAGCCCTAAGAACACTGGGGCTTTGCGCTTCTCTAGCCACCTAATCTTCTGCTCATCCTCTCGCGCAGTCTAAAGAGAGCTCAGGTGAGAAATTGCAAATGTCCAGCAATTGCTCAGAGATGAAAAGTGCCAGCACTGAAAGCTGTGGCTAGCCAGCACCCTTCCTTGGAAGCGCTTTCACAGGCACAGCAACACTGGGGCTTTGCGCTTCTCTAGGCACCAAACGTCACGGTCATTCTCTTTCTGTCTCGTAGATACGAGTTGAGAATTGCAAACGTCGAGCAATTGCTCAGAGATGAAAAGTGCCAGCACTGAAAGCTCTTGCTAGCCAGCACCCTTCCTTGGAAGCGCTTTCACAGGCGCAGCAACACTGGGGCTTTGCGCTTCTCTACCCACCAAACATCACGGTCACTATCTCTCCGTCTCGTAGAAACGAGCTGAGAAATTGCAAACGTCGAGCAATTGCTCAGAGATGAAAAGTGCCAGCACTGAAAGCTGTTGCTAGCCATCACCCTTCCTTGGAAGCGCTTTTGTAGCCCTAAGAACAGTGGGGCTCTGGGCTTCTCTAGCCACCTACTCTTCTGATCATCCTCTCGCGCACTCTAAAGAGAGCTCAGGTGAGAAATTGCAAACATCGAGCAATTGCTCAGAGATGAAAAGTGCCAGCACTGAAAGCTGTTGCTAGCCAGCACCCTTCCTTGGAAGCGCTTTTGTAGCCCTAAGAACACTGGGGCTCTGGGCTTCTCTAGCCACCTAATCTTCTGCTCATCCTCTCGCGCAGTCTAAAGAGAGCTCAGGTGTGAAATTGCAAACGTCCAGCAATTGCTCAGAGATGAAAAGTGCCAGCACTGAAAACTGTGGCTAGCCAGCACCCTTCCTTGGAAGCGCTTTCACAGGCGCAGCAACACTGGGGCTTTGCGCTACTCTACCCACCAAACATCACGGTCCTTCTCTTTCCTTCTCGTAGACAAGAGCTGAGAAATTGCAAACGTCGAGCAATTGCTCAGAGATGAAAAGTGCCAGCACTGAAAGCTGTTGCTAGCCAGCACCCTTCCTTGGAAGCGCTTTCACAGGCACAGCAACACTGGGGCTTTGCGCTTCTCTACCCACCAAACGTGACAGTCTTTCTGTCTCGTAGACACGAGCTGAGAAATTGCAAACGTCGAGCAATTGCTCAGAGATGAAAAGTGCCAGCACTGAAAGCTCTTGCTAGCCAGCACCCTTCCTTGGAAGCGCTTTTGTAGGCCTAAGAACACTGGGGCTCTGGGCTTCTCTAGCCACCTACTCTTCTGCTCATCCTCTCGCGCAGTCTAAAGAGAGCTCAGGTGAGAAATTGCAAACGTCGAGCAATTGCTCAGAGATGAAAAGTGCCAGCATTGAAAGCTGTTGCTAGCCAGCACCCTTCCTTGGAAGCGCTTTTGTAGCCCTAAGAACACTGGGGCTCTGGGCTTCTCTAGCCACCAAACATCACAGTCATTCTCTTTCCGACTCGTAGACACGAGCCGAGAAATTGCAAACGTCGAGCAATTGCTCAAAGATGAAAAGTGCCAGCACTGAAAGCTCTTGCTAGCCAGCACCCTTCCTTGGAAGCGCTTTTGTAGCCCTAAGAACACTGGGGCTCTGGGCTTCTCTAGCCACCTAATCTTCTGCTCATCCTCTCGCGCAGTCTAAAGAGAGCTCAGGTGAGAAATTGCAAACGTCGAGCAATTGCTCAGAGATGAAAAGTGCCAGCACTGAAAGCTCTTGCTAGCCAGCACCCTTCCTTGGAAGCGCTTTTGTAGGCCTAAGAACAGTGGGGCTCTGGGCTTCTCTAGCCACCTCATCTTCTGCTCATCCTCTCGCGCAGTCTAAAGAGAGCTCAGGTGAGAAATTGCAAACGTCGAGCAATTGCTCAGAGATGAAAAGTGCCAGCACTGAAAGCTGTTACTAGCCAGCACCCTTCCTTGGAAGCGCTTTCACAGGCGCAGCAACACTGGGGCTTTGCGCTTCTCTACCCACCAAACATCACGGTCACTATCTCTCCGTCTCGTAGAAACGAGCTGAGAAATTGCAAACGTCGAGCAATTGCTCAGAGATGAAAAGTGCCAGCACTGAAAGCTCTTGCTAGCCAGCACCCTTCCTTGGAAGCGCTTTTGTAGCCCTAAGAACACTGGGGCTCTGGGCTTCTCTAGCCACCTACTCTTCTGCTCATCCTCTCGCGCAGTCTAAAGAGAGCTCAGGTGAGAAATTGCAAACATCGAGCAATTGCTCAGAGATGAAAAGTGCCAGCACTGAAAGCTGTTGCTAGCCAGCACCCTTCCTTGGAAGCGCTTTTGTAGCCCTAAGAACACTGGGGCTCTGGGCTTCTCTAGCCACCTACTCTTCTGCTCATCCTCTCGCGCACTCTAAAGAGAGCTCAGGTGAGAAATTGCAAACATCGAGCAATTGCTCAGAGATGAAAAGTGCCAGCACTGAAAGCTGTTGCTAGCCAGCACCCTTCCTTGGAAGCGCTTTTGTAGCCCTAAGAACACTGGGGCTCTGGGCTTCTCTAGCCACCTAATCTTCTGCTCATCCTCTCGCGCAGTCTAAAGAGAGCTCAGGTGTGAAATTGGAAACGTCCAGCAATTGCTCAGAGATGAAAAGTGCCAGCACTGAAAACTGTTGCTAGCCAGCACCCTTCCTTGGAAGCGCTTTCACAGGCGCAGCAACACTGGGGATTTGCGCTACTCTACCCACCAAACATCACGGTCCTTCTCTTTCCTTCTCGTAGACAAGAGCTGAGAAATTGCAAACGTCGAGCAATTGCTCAGAGATGAAAAGTGCCAGCACTGAAAGCTGTTGCTAGCCAGCACCCTTCCTTGGAAGCGCTTTCACAGGCGCAGCAAGACTGGGGCTTTGCGCTTCTCTACCCACCAAAAGTGACAGTCTTTCTGTCTCGTAGACACGAGCTGAGAAATTGCAAACGTCGAGCAATTGCTCAGAGATGAAAAGTGCCAGCACTGAAAGCTGTTGCTAGCCAGCACCCTTCCTTGGAAGCGCTTTTGTAGCCCTAAGAACACTGGGGCTCTGGGCTTCTCTAGCCACCTACTCTTCTGCTCATCCTCTCGCGCAGTCTAAAGAGAGCTCAGGTGAGAAATTGCAAACGTCGAGCAATTGCTCAGAGATGAAAAGTGCCAGCATTGAAAGCTGTTGCTAGCCAGCACCCTTCCTTGGAAGCGCTTTTGTAGCCCTAAGAACACTGGGGCTCTGGGCTTCTCTAGCCACCAAACATCACAGTCATTCTCTTTCCGACTCGTAGACACGAGCCGAGAAATTGCAAACGTCGAGCAATTGCTCAAAGATGAAAAGTGCCAGCACTGAAAGCTCTTGCTAGCCAGCACCCTTCCTTGGAAGCGCTTTTGTAGCCCTAAGAACACTGGGGCTCTGGGCTTCTCTAGCCACCTAATCTTCTGCTCATCCTCTCGCGCAGTCTAAAGAGAGCTCAGGTGAGAAATTGCAAACGTCGAGCAATTGCTCAGAGATGAAAAGTGCCAGCACTGAAAGCTCTTGCTAGCCAGCACCCTTCCTTGGAAGCGCTTTTGTAGGCCTAAGAACACTGGGGCTCTGGGCTTCTCTAGCCACCTCATCTTCTGCTCATCCTCTCGCGCAGTCTAAAGAGAGCTCAGGTGAGAAATTGCAAACGTCGAGCAATTGCTCAGAGATGAAAAGTGCCAGCACTGAAAGCTGTTACTAGCCAGCACCCTTCCTTGGAAGCGCTTTCACAGGCGCAGCAACACTGGGGCTTTGCGCTTCTCTAGCCACCAAACATCACGGTCATTCTCTTTCTGTCTCGTATATACGAGTTGAGAATTGCAAACGTCGAGCAATTGCTCAGAGATGAAAAGTGCCAGCACTGAAAGCTCTTGCTAGCCAGCACCCTTCCTTGGAAGCGCTTTTGTAGGCCTAAGAACACTGGGGCTCTGGGCTTCTCTAGCCACCTACTCTTCTGCTCATCCTCTCGCGCAGTCTAAAGAGAGCTCAGGTGAGAAATTGCAAACGTCGAGCAATTGCTCAGAGATGAAAAGTGCCAGCATTGAAAGCTGTTGCTAGCCAGCACCCTTCCTTGGAAGCGCTTTTGTAGGCCTAAGAACAGTGGGGCTCTGGGCTTCTCTACCCACCAAACATCACAGTCATTCTCTTTCCGACTCGTAGACACGAGCCGAGAAATTGCAAACGTCGAGCAATTGCTCAAAGATGAAAAGTGCCAGCACTGAAAGCTCTTGCTAGCCAGCACCCTTCCTTGGAAGCGCTTTTGTAGGCCTGAGAACCCTGGGGCTCTGGGCTTCTCTAGCCACCTAATCTTCTGCTCATCCTCTCGCGCAGTCTAAAGAGAGCTCAGGTGAGAAATTGCAAACGTCGAGCAATTGCTCAGAGATGAAAAGTGCCAGCACTGAAAGCTGTTAGTAGCCAGCACCCTTCCTTGGAAGCGCTTTCACAGGCGCAGCAAGACTGGGGCTTTGCGCTTCTCTAGCCACCAAACATAACGGTCATTCTCTTTCTGTCTCGTAGATACCAGTTGAGAAATTGCAAACGTCGAGCAATTGCTCAGAGATGAAAAGTGCCAGCACTGAAAGCTCTTGCTAGCCAGCACCCTTCCTTGGAAGCGCTTTCACAGGCGCAGCAACACCGGGGCTTTGCGCTTCTCTACCCACCAAACATCACGGTCACTATCTCTCCGTCTCGTAGAAACGAGCTGAGAAATTGCAAACGTCGAGCAATTGCTCAGAGATGAAAAGTGCCAGCACTGAAAGCTGTTGCTAGCCAGCACCCTTCCTTGGAAGCGCTTTTGTAGGCCTAAGAACACTGGGGCTCTGGGCTTCTCTAGCCACCTAATCTTCTGCTCATCCTCTCGCGCAGTCTAAAGAGAGCTCAGGTGTGAAATTGGAAACGTCCAGCAATTGCTCAGAGATGAAAAGTGCCAGCACTGAAAGCTGTTGCTAGCCAGCACCCTTCCTTGGAAGCGCTTTCACAGGCGCAGCAACACTGGGGCTTTGCGCTACTCTACCCACCAAACATCACGGTCCTTCTCTTTCCTTCTCGTAGACACGAGCTGAGAAATTGCAAACGTCGAGCAATTGCTCAGAGATGAAAAGTGCCAGCACTGAAAGCTGTTGCTAGCCAGCACCCTTCCTTGGAAGCGCTTTTGTAGCCCTAAGAACAGTGGGGCTCTGGGCTTCTCTAGCCACCAAACATGACAGTCATTCTCTTTCAGTATCGTACACAAGAGCTGAGAAATTGCAAACGTCGAGCAATTGCTCAGAGATGAAAAGTGCCAGCACTGAAAGCTCTTGCTAGCCAGCACCCTTCCTTGGAAGCGCTTTCACAGGCGCAGCAACACTGGGGCTTTGCGCTTCTCTACCCACCAAACGTGACAGTCTTTCTGTCTCGTAGACACGAGCTGAGAAATTGCAAACGTCGAGCAATTGCTCAGAGATGAAAAGTGCCAGCACTGAAAGCTCTTGCTAGCCAGCACCCTTCCTTGGAAGCGCTTTCACAGGCACAGCAACACTGGGGCTTTGCGCTTCTCTACCCACCAAACGTGACAGTCTTTCTGTCTCGTAGACACGAGCCGAGAAATTGCAAACGTCGAGCAATTGCTCAAAGATGAAAAGTGCCAGCACTGAAAGCTCTTGCTAGCCAGCACCCTTCCTTGGAAGCGCTTTTGTAGCCCTAAGAACAGTGGGGCTCTGGGCTTCTCTAGCCACCTAATCTTCTGCTCATCCTCTCGCGCAGTCTAAAGAGAGCTCAGGTGAGAAATTGCAAACGTCGAGCAATTGCTCAGAGAGGAAAAGTGCCAGCACTGAAAGCTCTTGCTAGCCAGCACCCTTCCTTGGAAGCGCTTTTGTAGCCCTAAGAACAGTGGGGCTCTGGGCTTCTCTAGCCACCTCATCTTCTGCTCATCCTCTCGCGCAGTCTAAAGAGAGCTCAGGTGAGAAATTGCAAACGTCGAGCAATTGCTCAGAGATGAAAAGTGCCAGCACTGAAAGCTGTTACTAGCCAGCACCCTTCCTTGGAAGCGCTTTCACAGGCGCAGCAACACTGGGGCTTTGCGCTTCTCTAGCCACCAAACATCACGGTCATTCTCTTTCTGTCTCGTATATACGAGTTGAGAATTGCAAACGTCGAGCAATTGCTCAGAGATGAAAAGTGCCAGCACTGAAAGCTCTTGCTAGCCAGCACCCTTCCTTGGAAGCGCTTTCACAGGCGCAGCAACACTGGGGCTTTGCGCTTCTCTACCCACCAAACATCACGGTCACTATCTCTCCGTCTCGTAGAAACGAGCTGAGAAATTGCAAACGTCGAGCAATTGCTCAGAGATGAAAAGTGCCAGCACTGAAAGCTCTTGCTAGCCAGCACCCTTCCTTGGAAGCGCTTTTGTAGCCCTAAGAACACTGGGGCTCTGGGCTACTCTAGCCACCTACTCTTCTGCTCATCCTCTCGCGCAGTCTAAAGAGAGCTCAGGGGAGAAATTGCAAACATCGAGCAATTGCTCAGAGATGAAAAGTGCCAGCACTGAAAGCTGTTGCTAGCCAGCACCCTTCCTTGGAAGCGCTTTTGTAGGCCTAAGAACACTGGGGCTCTGGCCTTCTCTAGCCACCTAATCTTCCGCTCATCCTCTCGCGCAGTCTAAAGAGAGCTCAGGTGTGAAATTGGAAACGTCCAGCAATTGCTCAGAGATGAAAAGTGCCAGCACTGAAAACTGTGGCTAGCCAGCACCCTTCCTTGGAAGCGCTTTCACAGGCGCAGCAACACTGGGGCTTTGCGCTACTCTACCCACCAAACATCACGGTCCTTCTCTTTCCTTCTCGTAGACACGAGCTGAGAAATTGCAAACGTCGAGCAATTGCTCAGAGATGAAAAGTGCCAGCACTGAAAGCTGTTGCTAGCCAGCACCCTTCCTTGGAAGCGCTTTCACAGGCACAGCAACACTGGGGCTTTGCGCTTCTCTACCCACCAAACGTGACAGTCTTTCTGTCTCGTAGACACGAGCTGAGAAATTGCAAACGTCGAGCAATTGCTCAGAGATGAAAAGTGCCAGCACTGAAAGCTCTTGCTAGCCAGCACCCTTCCTTGGAAGCGCTTTTGTAGGCCTAAGAACACTGGGGCTCTGGGCTTCTCTAGCCACCTACTCTTCTGCTCATCCTCTCGCGCAGTCTAAAGAGAGCTCAGGTGAGAAATTGCAAACGTCGAGCAATTGCTCAGAGAGGAAAAGTGCCAGCACTGAAAGCTCTTGCTAGCCAGCACCCTTCCTTGGAAGCGCTTTTGTAGCCCTAAGAACAGTGGGGCTCTGGGCTTCTCTAGCCACCTCATCTTCTGCTCATCCTCTCGCGCAGTCTAAAGAGAGCTCAGGTGAGAAATTGCAAACGTCGAGCAATTGCTCAGAGATGAAAAGTGCCAGCACTGAAAGCTGTTACTAGCCAGCACCCTTCCTTGGAAGCGCTTTCACAGGCGCAGCAACACTGGGGCTTTGCGCTTCTCTAGCCACCAAACATCACGGTCATTCTCTTTCTGTCTCGTATATACGAGTTGAGAATTGCAAACGTCGAGCAATTGCTCAGAGATGAAAAGTGCCAGCACTGAAAGCTCTTGCTAGCCAGCACCCTTCCTTGGAAGCGCTTTCACAGGCGCAGCAACACTGGGGCTTTGCGCTTCTCTACCCACCAAACATCACGGTCACTATCTCTCCGTCTCGTAGAAACGAGCTGAGAAATTGCAAACGTCGAGCAATTGCTCAGAGATGAAAAGTGCCAGCACTGAAAGCTCTTGCTAGCCAGCACCCTTCCTTGGAAGCGCTTTTGTAGCCCTAAGAACACTGGGGCTCTGGGCTACTCTAGCCACCTACTCTTCTGCTCATCCTCTCGCGCAGTCTAAAGAGAGCTCAGGGGAGAAATTGCAAACATCGAGCAATTGCTCAGAGATGAAAAGTGCCAGCACTGAAAGCTGTTGCTAGCCAGCACCCTTCCTTGGAAGCGCTTTTGTAGGCCTAAGAACACTGGGGCTCTGGCCTTCTCTAGCCACCTAATCTTCCGCTCATCCTCTCGCGCAGTCTAAAGAGAGCTCAGGTGTGAAATTGGAAACGTCCAGCAATTGCTCAGAGATGAAAAGTGCCAGCACTGAAAACTGTGGCTAGCCAGCACCCTTCCTTGGAAGCGCTTTCACAGGCGCAGCAACACTGGGGCTTTGCGCTACTCTACCCACCAAACATCACGGTCCTTCTCTTTCCTTCTCGTAGACACGAGCTGAGAAATTGCAAACGTCGAGCAATTGCTCAGAGATGAAAAGTGCCAGCACTGAAAGCTGTTGCTAGCCAGCACCCTTCCTTGGAAGCGCTTTCACAGGCACAGCAACACTGGGGCTTTGCGCTTCTCTACCCACCAAACGTGACAGTCTTTCTGTCTCGTAGACACGAGCTGAGAAATTGCAAACGTCGAGCAATTGCTCAGAGATGAAAAGTGCCAGCACTGAAAGCTCTTGCTAGCCAGCACCCTTCCTTGGAAGCGCTTTTGTAGGCCTAAGAACACTGGGGCTCTGGGCTTCTCTAGCCACCTACTCTTCTGCTCATCCTCTCGCGCAGTCTAAAGAGAGCTCAGGTGAGAAATTGCAAACGTCGAGCAATTGCTCAGAGATGAAAAGTGCCAGCACTGAAAGCTCTTGCTAGCCAGCACCCTTCCTTGGAAGCGCTTTTGTAGGCCTAAGAACACTGGGGCTCTGGGCTTCTCTAGCCACCTAATCTTCTGTTCATCCTCTCGCGCAGTCTAAAGAGAGCTCAGGGGAGAAATTGCAAATGTCCAGCAATTGCTCAGAGATGAAAAGTGCCAGCACTGAAAGCTGTTGGTAGCCAGCACCCTTCCTTGGAAGCGCTTTCACAGGCACAGCAACACTGGGGCTTTGCGCTTCTCTACCCACCAAACGTCACGGTCACTATCTCTCCGTCTCGTAGACACGAGCTGAGAAATTGCAAATGTCGAGCAATTGCTCAGAGAAGAAAAGTGCCAGCACTGAAAGCTGTTGCTAGCCAGCACCCTTCCTTGGAAGCGCTTTTGTAGCCAAAAGAACAGTGGGGCTCTGGGCTTCTCTAGCCACCTACTCTTCTGCTCATCCTCTCGCGCACTCTAAAGAGAGCTCAGGTGAGAAATTGCAAATGTCCAGCAATTGCTCAGAGATGAAAAGTGCCAGCACTGAAAGCTCTGGCTAGCCAGCACCCTTCCTTGGAAGCGCTTTCACAGGCGCAGCAACACTGGGGCTTTGCGCTTCTCTAGGCACCAAACGTCAAGGTCACTCTATATCCGTATCGTAGACACAAGCTGAGAAATTGCAAACGTCGAGCAATTGCTCAGAGATGAAAAGTGCCAGCACTGAAAGCTCTTGCTAGCCAGCACCCTTCCTTGGAAGCGCTTTTGTAGCCCTAAGAACAGTGGGGCTCTGGGCTTCTCTAGTAACTAAATATCACGGTCATTCTCTTTCCGTCTCGTAGACACGAGCCGAGAAATTGCAAACGTCGAGCAATTGCTCAGAGATGAAAAGTGCCAGCGCTGAAAGCTCTTGCTAGCCAGCACCCTTCCTTGGAAGCGCTTTTGTAGGCCTAAGAACACTGGGGCTCTGGGCTACTCTAGCCACCTAATCTTCTGCTCATCCTCTCGCGCAGTCTAAAGAGAGCTCAGGGGAGAAATTGCAAACGTCGAGCAATTGCTCAGAGATGAAAAGTGCCAGCACTGAAAGCTGTTGCTAGCCAGCACCCTTCCTTGGAAGCGCTTTTGTAGGCCTAAGAACACTGGGGCTCTGGGCTTCTCTAGCCACCAAACATCACAGTCATTCTCTTTCAGTATCGTAGACATGAGCTGAGAAATTGCAAACGTCCACCAATTCCTCAGAGATGAAAAGTGCTTGCACTGAAAGCTGTTGCTAGCCAGCACCCTTCCTTGGAAGCGCTTTTGTAGGCCTAAGAACACTGGGGCTCTGGGCTTCTCTAGCCACCAAACATCACAGTCATTCTCTTTCCGACTCGTAGACACGAGCCGAGAAATTGCAAACGTCGAGCAATTGCTCAGAGATGAAAAGTGCCAGCACTGAAAGCTCTTGCTAGCCAGCACCCTTCCTTGGAAGCGCTTTTGTAGGCCTAAGAACACTGGGGCTTTGCGCTTCTCTAGCCACCTAATCTTCTGCTCATCCTCTCGCGCAGTCTAAAGAGAGCTCAGGTGAGAAATTGCAAACGTCGAGCAATTGCTCAGAGATGAAAAGTGCCAGCACTGAAAGCTGTTGCTAGCCAGCACCCTTCCTTGGAAGCGCTTTTGTAGCCCTAAGAACACTGGGGCTCTGGGCTTCTCTAGTAACTAAATATCACGGTCATTCTCTTTCCGTCTCGTAGACACGAGCTGAGAAATTGCAAACGTCGAGCAATTGCTCAGAGATGAAAAGTGCCAGCGCTGAAAGCTGTTGCTAGCCAGCACCCTTCCTTGGAAGCGCTTTTGTAGCCCTAAGAACACTGGGGCTTTGCGCTTCTCTAGCCACCTAATCTTCTGCTCATCCTCTCGCGCAGTCTAAAGAGAGCTCAGGGGAGAAATCGCAAACGTCCAGCAATTGCTCAGAGATGAAAAGTGCCAGCACTGAAAGCTCTTGCTAGCCAGCACCCTTCCTTGGAAGCGCTTTCACAGGCGCAGCAACACTGGGGCTTTGCGCTTCTCTACGCACCAAACGTCACGCTCACTCTCTTACCGTCTCGTAGACAGGAGCTGAGAAATTGCAAACGTCGAGCAATTGCTCAGAGATGAAAAGTGCCAGCACTGAAAGCTGTTGCTAGCCAGCACCCTTCCTTGGAAGCGCTCTTGTAGCCCTAAGAACAGTGGGGCTCTGGGCTTCTCTAGCCACCTAATCTTCTGCTCATCCTCTCGCGCAGTCTAAAGAGAGCTCAGGGGAGAAATTGCAAACATCGAGCAATTGCTCAGAGATGAAAAGTGCCAGCACTGAAAGCTCTTGCTAGCCAGCACCCTTCCTTGGAAACGCTTTCACAGGCGCAGCAACACTGGGGCTTTGCGCTTCTCTAGGCACCAAACGTCACGGTCACTCTCTTACCGTCTCGTAGACAAGAGCTGAGAAATTGCAAACGTCGAGCAATTGCTCAGAGATGAAAAGTGCCAGCATTGAAAGCTGTTGCTAGCCAGCGCCCTTCCTTGGAAGCGCTTTTGTAGCCCTAAGAACACTGGGGCTCTGGGCTTCTCTAGTAACTAAATATCACGGTCATTCTCTTTCCGTCTCGTAGACACGAGCCGAGAAATTGCAAACGTCGAGCAATTGCTCAGAGATGAAAAGTGCCAGCACTGAAAGCTGTTGCTAGCCAGCACCCTTCCTTGGAAGCGCTTTCACAGGCACAGCAACACTGGGGCTTTGCGCTTCTCTACCCACCAAACGTGACAGTCTTTCTGTCTCGTAGACACGAGCTGAGAAATTGCAAACGTCGAGCAATTGCTCAGAGATGAAAAGTGCCAGCACTGAAAGCTCTTGCTAGCCAGCACCCTTCCTTGGAAGCGCTTTTGTAGGCCTAAGAACACTGGGGCTCTGGGCTTCTCTAGCCACCTACTCTTCTGCTCATCCTCTCGCGCAGTCTAAAGAGAGCTCAGGTGAGAAATTGCAAACGTCGAGCAATTGCTCAGAGAGGAAAAGTGCCAGCACTGAAAGCTCTTGCTAGCCAGCACCCTTCCTTGGAAGCGCTTTTGTAGCCCTAAGAACAGTGGGGCTCTGGGCTTCTCTAGCCACCTCATCTTCTGCTCATCCTCTCGCGCAGTCTAAAGAGAGCTCAGGTGAGAAATTGCAAACGTCGAGCAATTGCTCAGAGATGAAAAGTGCCAGCACTGAAAGCTGTTACTAGCCAGCACCCTTCCTTGGAAGCGCTTTCACAGGCGCAGCAACACTGGGGCTTTGCGCTTCTCTAGCCACCAAACATCACGGTCATTCTCTTTCTGTCTCGTATATACGAGTTGAGAATTGCAAACGTCGAGCAATTGCTCAGAGATGAAAAGTGCCAGCACTGAAAGCTCTTGCTAGCCAGCACCCTTCCTTGGAAGCGCTTTCACAGGCGCAGCAACACTGGGGCTTTGCGCTTCTCTACCCACCAAACATCACGGTCACTATCTCTCCGTCTCGTAGAAACGAGCTGAGAAATTGCAAACGTCGAGCAATTGCTCAGAGATGAAAAGTGCCAGCACTGAAAGCTCTTGCTAGCCAGCACCCTTCCTTGGAAGCGCTTTTGTAGCCCTAAGAACACTGGGGCTCTGGGCTACTCTAGCCACCTACTCTTCTGCTCATCCTCTCGCGCAGTCTAAAGAGAGCTCAGGGGAGAAATTGCAAACATCGAGCAATTGCTCAGAGATGAAAAGTGCCAGCACTGAAAGCTGTTGCTAGCCAGCACCCTTCCTTGGAAGCGCTTTTGTAGGCCTAAGAACACTGGGGCTCTGGCCTTCTCTAGCCACCTAATCTTCCGCTCATCCTCTCGCGCAGTCTAAAGAGAGCTCAGGTGTGAAATTGGAAACGTCCAGCAATTGCTCAGAGATGAAAAGTGCCAGCACTGAAAACTGTGGCTAGCCAGCACCCTTCCTTGGAAGCGCTTTCACAGGCGCAGCAACACTGGGGCTTTGCGCTACTCTACCCACCAAACATCACGGTCCTTCTCTTTCCTTCTCGTAGACACGAGCTGAGAAATTGCAAACGTCGAGCAATTGCTCAGAGATGAAAAGTGCCAGCACTGAAAGCTGTTGCTAGCCAGCACCCTTCCTTGGAAGCGCTTTCACAGGCACAGCAACACTGGGGCTTTGCGCTTCTCTACCCACCAAACGTGACAGTCTTTCTGTCTCGTAGACACGAGCTGAGAAATTGCAAACGTCGAGCAATTGCTCAGAGATGAAAAGTGCCAGCACTGAAAGCTCTTGCTAGCCAGCACCCTTCCTTGGAAGCGCTTTTGTAGGCCTAAGAACACTGGGGCTCTGGGCTTCTCTAGCCACCTACTCTTCTGCTCATCCTCTCGCGCAGTCTAAAGAGAGCTCAGGTGAGAAATTGCAAACGTCGAGCAATTGCTCAGAGATGAAAAGTGCCAGCACTGAAAGCTCTTGCTAGCCAGCACCCTTCCTTGGAAGCGCTTTTGTAGGCCTAAGAACACTGGGGCTCTGGGCTTCTCTAGCCACCTAATCTTCTGTTCATCCTCTCGCGCAGTCTAAAGAGAGCTCAGGGGAGAAATTGCAAATGTCCAGCAATTGCTCAGAGATGAAAAGTGCCAGCACTGAAAGCTGTTGGTAGCCAGCACCCTTCCTTGGAAGCGCTTTCACAGGCACAGCAACACTGGGGCTTTGCGCTTCTCTACCCACCAAACGTCACGGTCACTATCTCTCCGTCTCGTAGACACGAGCTGAGAAATTGCAAATGTCGAGCAATTGCTCAGAGAAGAAAAGTGCCAGCACTGAAAGCTGTTGCTAGCCAGCACCCTTCCTTGGAAGCGCTTTTGTAGCCAAAAGAACAGTGGGGCTCTGGGCTTCTCTAGCCACCTACTCTTCTGCTCATCCTCTCGCGCACTCTAAAGAGAGCTCAGGTGAGAAATTGCAAATGTCCAGCAATTGCTCAGAGATGAAAAGTGCCAGCACTGAAAGCTCTGGCTAGCCAGCACCCTTCCTTGGAAGCGCTTTCACAGGCGCAGCAACACTGGGGCTTTGCGCTTCTCTAGGCACCAAACGTCAAGGTCACTCTATATCCGTATCGTAGACACAAGCTGAGAAATTGCAAACGTCGAGCAATTGCTCAGAGATGAAAAGTGCCAGCACTGAAAGCTCTTGCTAGCCAGCACCCTTCCTTGGAAGCGCTTTTGTAGCCCTAAGAACAGTGGGGCTCTGGGCTTCTCTAGTAACTAAATATCACGGTCATTCTCTTTCCGTCTCGTAGACACGAGCCGAGAAATTGCAAACGTCGAGCAATTGCTCAGAGATGAAAAGTGCCAGCGCTGAAAGCTCTTGCTAGCCAGCACCCTTCCTTGGAAGCGCTTTTGTAGGCCTAAGAACACTGGGGCTCTGGGCTACTCTAGCCACCTAATCTTCTGCTCATCCTCTCGCGCAGTCTAAAGAGAGCTCAGGGGAGAAATTGCAAACGTCGAGCAATTGCTCAGAGATGAAAAGTGCCAGCACTGAAAGCTGTTGCTAGCCAGCACCCTTCCTTGGAAGCGCTTTTGTAGGCCTAAGAACACTGGGGCTCTGGGCTTCTCTAGCCACCAAACATCACAGTCATTCTCTTTCAGTATCGTAGACATGAGCTGAGAAATTGCAAACGTCCACCAATTCCTCAGAGATGAAAAGTGCTTGCACTGAAAGCTGTTGCTAGCCAGCACCCTTCCTTGGAAGCGCTTTTGTAGGCCTAAGAACACTGGGGCTCTGGGCTTCTCTAGCCACCAAACATCACAGTCATTCTCTTTCCGACTCGTAGACACGAGCCGAGAAATTGCAAACGTCGAGCAATTGCTCAGAGATGAAAAGTGCCAGCACTGAAAGCTCTTGCTAGCCAGCACCCTTCCTTGGAAGCGCTTTTGTAGGCCTAAGAACACTGGGGCTTTGCGCTTCTCTAGCCACCTAATCTTCTGCTCATCCTCTCGCGCAGTCTAAAGAGAGCTCAGGTGAGAAATTGCAAACGTCGAGCAATTGCTCAGAGATGAAAAGTGCCAGCACTGAAAGCTGTTGCTAGCCAGCACCCTTCCTTGGAAGCGCTTTTGTAGCCCTAAGAACACTGGGGCTCTGGGCTTCTCTAGTAACTAAATATCACGGTCATTCTCTTTCCGTCTCGTAGACACGAGCTGAGAAATTGCAAACGTCGAGCAATTGCTCAGAGATGAAAAGTGCCAGCGCTGAAAGCTGTTGCTAGCCAGCACCCTTCCTTGGAAGCGCTTTTGTAGCCCTAAGAACACTGGGGCTTTGCGCTTCTCTAGCCACCTAATCTTCTGCTCATCCTCTCGCGCAGTCTAAAGAGAGCTCAGGGGAGAAATCGCAAACGTCCAGCAATTGCTCAGAGATGAAAAGTGCCAGCACTGAAAGCTCTTGCTAGCCAGCACCCTTCCTTGGAAGCGCTTTCACAGGCGCAGCAACACTGGGGCTTTGCGCTTCTCTACGCACCAAACGTCACGCTCACTCTCTTACCGTCTCGTAGACAGGAGCTGAGAAATTGCAAACGTCGAGCAATTGCTCAGAGATGAAAAGTGCCAGCACTGAAAGCTGTTGCTAGCCAGCACCCTTCCTTGGAAGCGCTCTTGTAGCCCTAAGAACAGTGGGGCTCTGGGCTTCTCTAGCCACCTAATCTTCTGCTCATCCTCTCGCGCAGTCTAAAGAGAGCTCAGGGGAGAAATTGCAAACATCGAGCAATTGCTCAGAGATGAAAAGTGCCAGCACTGAAAGCTCTTGCTAGCCAGCACCCTTCCTTGGAAACGCTTTCACAGGCGCAGCAACACTGGGGCTTTGCGCTTCTCTAGGCACCAAACGTCACGGTCACTCTCTTACCGTCTCGTAGACAAGAGCTGAGAAATTGCAAACGTCGAGCAATTGCTCAGAGATGAAAAGTGCCAGCATTGAAAGCTGTTGCTAGCCAGCGCCCTTCCTTGGAAGCGCTTTTGTAGCCCTAAGAACACTGGGGCTCTGGGCTTCTCTAGTAACTAAATATCACGGTCATTCTCTTTCCGTCTCGTAGACACGAGCCGAGAAATTGCAAACGTCGAGCAATTGCTCAGAGATGAAAAGTGCCAGCGCTGAAAGCTGTTGCTAGCCAGTACCCTTCCGTGGAAGCGCTTTTGTAGGCCTAAGAACACTGGGGCTTTGCGCTTCTCTAGCCACCTAATCTTCTGCTCATCCTCTCGCGCAGTCTAAAGAGAGCTCAGGTGAGAAATTGCAAACGTCGAGCAATTGCTCAGAGAAGAAAAGTGCCAGCACTGAAAGCTGTTGCTAGCCAGCACCCTTCCTTGGAAGCGCTTTCACAGGCGCAGCAACACTGGGGCTTTGCGCTTCTCTAGGCACCAAACGTCACGGTCACTCTCTTACCGTATCGTAGACACGAGCTGAGAAATTGCAAACGTCGAGCAATTGCTCAGAGATGAAAAGTGCCAGCACTGAAAGCTGTTGCTAGCCAGCACCCTTCCTTGGAAGCGCTTTTGTAGGCCTAAGAAGACTGGGGCTCTGGGCTTCTCTAGCCACCTAATCTTCTGCTCATCCTCTCGCGCAGTCTAAAGAGAGCTCAGGTGAGAGATTGCAAACGTCGAGCAATTGCTCAGAGATGAAAAGTGCCAGCACTGAAAGCTGTTGCTAGCCAGCACCCTTCCTTGGAAGCGCTTTTGTAGGCCTAAGAACACTGGGGCTTTGCGCTTCTCTAGCCACCTAATCTTCTGCTCATCCTCTCGCGCAGTCTAAAGAGAGCTCAGGGGAGTAATTGGAAACGTCCAGCAATTGCTCAGAGATGAAAAGTGCCAGCACTGAAAGCTGTTGCTAGCCAGCACCCTTCCTTGGAAGCGCTTTCACAGGGGCAGCAACACTGGGGCTTTGCGCTTCTCTAGGCACCAAACGTCACGGTCACTATCTCTCTGTCTCGTAGATAAGAGCTGAGAAATTGCAAACGTCGAGCAATTGCTCAGAGATGAAAAGTGCCAGCACTGAAAGCTGTGGCTAGCCAGCACCCTTCCTTGGAAGCGCTTTTGTAGCCAAAAGAACACTGGGGCTCTGGGCTTCTCTAGCCACCTAATCTTCTGCTCATCCTCTCGCGCAGTCTAAAGAGAGCTCAGGTGTGAAATTGCAAATGTCCACCAATTGCTCAGAGATGAAAAGTGCCAGCACTGAAAGCTCTGGCTAGCCAGCACCCTTCCTTGGAAGCGCTTTCACAGGCGCAGCAACACTGGGGCTTTGCGCTTCTCTAGCCACCAAACGTCACGCTCACTATCTCTCCGTCTCGTAGACACGAGCTGAGAAATTGCAAACGTCGAGCAATTGCTGAGAGATGAAAAGTGCCAGCATTGAAAGCTGTTGCTAGCCAGCACCCTTCCTTGGAAGTGCTTTTGTAGCCCTAAGAACGCCGGGGCTCTGGGCTTCTCTAGCCACCTAATTTTCTGTTCATCCTCTCGCGCAGTCTAAAGAGAGCTCAGGTGAGAAATTGCAAACGTCCAGCAATTGCTCAGAGATGAAAAGTGCCAGCACTGAAAGCTCTTGCTAGCCAGCACCCTTCCTTGGAAGCGCTTTTGTAGCCCTAAGAACACTGGGGCTCTGGGCTTCTCTAGTAACCAAGTATCACGGTCATTCTCTTTCCGTCTCGTAGACACGAGCCGAGAAATTGCAAACGTCGAGCAACTGCTCAGAGATGAAAAGTGCCAGCGCTGAAAGCTGTTGCTAGCCAGCACCCTTCCTTGGAAGCGCTTTCACAGGCGCAGCAACACTGGGGCTTTGTGCTACTCTACCCACCAAACGTCACGGTCACTATCTCTCCATCTCGTAGACACGAGCTGAGAAATTGCAAACCTCGAGCAATTGCTCAGAGATGAAAAGTGCCAGCAATGAAAGCTGTTGCTAGCCAGCACCCTTCCTTGGAAGCGCTTTCACAGGCGCAGCAACACTGGGGCTTTGTGCTACTCTACCCACCAAACGTCACGGTCCTTCTCTTTCAGTATCGTACATAAGAGCTGAGAAATTGCAAACGTCGAGCAATTGCTCAGAGATGAAAAGTGCCAGCACTGAAAGCTGTTGCTAGCCAGCACCCTTCCTTGGAAGCGCTTTCACAGGCGCAGCAACACTGGGGCTTTGCGCTTCTCTAGCCACCAAACGTGACAGTCTTTCTATCTCGTAGACACGAGCTGAGAAATTGCAAACGTCGAGCAATTGCTCAGAGATGAAAAGTGCCAGCACTGAAAGCTGTTGCTAGCCAGCACCCTTCCTTGGAAGCGCTTTCACAGGCGCAGCAACACTGGGGCTTTGCGCTTCTCTAGCCACCAAACGTCACGGTCACTATCTCTCCGTCTCGTAGATAAGAGCTGAGAAATTGCAAACGTCGAGCAATTCCTCAGAGATGAAAAGTGGCAGCACTGAAAGCTCTTGCTAGCCAGCACCCTTCCTTGGAAGCGCTTTCACAGGCGCAGCAACACTGGGGCTTTGCGCTACTCTACCCACCAAACATCACGGTCCTTCTCTTTCAGTATCGTACACAAGAGCTGAGAAATTGCAAACGTCGAGCAATTGCTCAGAGATGAAAAGTGCCAGCACTGAAAGCTGTTGCTAGCCAGCACCCTTCCTTGGAAGCGCTTTTGTAGGCCTAAGAACACTGGGGCTCTGGGCTTCTCTAGCCACCTAATCTTCTGCTCATCCTCTCGCGCAGTCTAAAGAGATCTCAGGTGAGAAATTGCAAATGTCCACCAATTGCTCAGAGATGAAAAGTGCCAGCACTGAAAGCTGTTGCTAGCCAGCACCCTTCCTTGGAAGTGCTTTTGTAGCCCTAAGAACTCCGGGGCTCTGGGCATTTCTCACCACCTAATTTTCTGTTCATCCTCTCGCACAGTCTAAAGAGAGCTCAGGTGAGAAATTGCAAACGTCCAGCAATTGCTCAGAGATGAAAAGTGCCAGCACTGAAAGCTCTTGCTAGCCAGCACCCTTCCTTGGAAGCGCTTTTGTAGGCCTAAGAACACTGGGGCTCTGGGCTTCTCTAGTAAATAAATATCACGGTCATTCTCTTTCCGTCTCGTAGACACGAGCTGAGAAATTGCAAACGTCGAGCAATTGCTCAGAGATGAAAAGTGCCAGCACTGAAAGCTGTTGCCAGCCAGCACCCTTCCTTGGAAGCGCTTTTGTAGCCCTAAGAACAGTGGGGCTCTGGGCTTCTCTAGCCACCTAATATTCTGCTCATCCTCTCGCGCAGTCTAAAGAGAGCTCAGGTGTGAAATTGCAAATGTCCAGCAATTGCTCAGAGATGAAAAGTGCCAGCACTGAAAGCTGTTGCTAGCCAGCACCCTTCCTTGGAAGCGCTTTCACAGGCGCAGCAACACTGGGGCTTTGCGCTTCTCTAGCCACCAAACGTCACGGTCACTATCTATCCGTCTCGTACATAAGAGCTGAGAAATTGCAAACGTCGAGCAATTGCTCAGAGATGAAAAGTGCCAGCACTGAAAGCTGTTGCTAGCCAGCACCCTTCCTTGGAAGCGCTTTCACAGGCGCAGCAACACTGGGGCTTTGCGCTACTCTACCCACCAAACATCACGGTCCTTCTCTTTCAGTATCGTAGACAAGAGCTGAGAAATTGCAAACGTCGAGCAATTGCTCAGAGATGAAAAGTGCCAGCATTGAAAGCTGTTGCTAGCCAGCACCCTTCCTTGGAAGCGCTTTCACAGGCGCAGCAACACTGGGGCTTTGCGCTTTTCTACCCAACAAACGTGACAGTCTTTCCGTCTCGCAGAAACGAGCTGAGAAATTGCAAACGTCGAGCAATTGCTCAGAGATGAAAAGTGCCAGCACTGAAAGCTGTTGCTAGCCAGCACCCTTCCTTGGAAGCGCTTTTGTAGGCCTAAGAACACTGGGGCTCTGGCCTTCTCTAGCCACCTACTCTTCTGCTCATCCTCTCGCGCAGTCTAAAGAGAGCTCAGGTGTGAAATTGCAAACGTCCAGCAATTGCTCAGAGATGAAAAGTGCCAGCACTGAAAGCTGTTGCTAGCCAGCACCCTTCCTTGGAAGCGCTTTTGTAGCCAAAAGAACAGTGGGGCTCTGGGCTTCTCTAGCCACCTAATCTTCTGCTCATCCTCTCGCGCAGTCTAAAGAGAGCTCAGGTGTGAAATTGCAAATGTCCAGCAATTGCTCAGAGATGAAAAGTGCCAGCACTGAAAGCTGTTGCTAGCCAGCACCCTTCCTTGGAAGCGCTTTCACAGGCGCAGCAAGACTGGGGCTTTGCGCTTCTCTACCCACCAAACGTCACGGTCACTATCTCTCCGTCTCGTAGACACGAGCTGAGAAATTGCAAACGTCCACAAATTGCTCAGAGATGAAAAGTGCCAGCACTGAAAGCTGTTGCTAGCCAGCACCCTTCCTTGGAAGCGCTTTCACAGGTGCAGCAACACTGGGGCTTTGCGCTACTCTACCCACCAAACATCACGGTCCTTCTCTTTCCGTCTCGTAGACACGAGCTGAGAAATTGCAAACGTCGAGCAATTGCTCAGAGATGAAAAGTGCCAGCACTGAAAGCTGTTGCTAGCCAGCACCCTTCCTTGGAAGCGCTTTCACAGGCGCAGCAAGACTGGGGCTTTGCGCTTCTCTAGCCACCAAAAGTGACAGTCTTTCTGTCTCGTAGACACGAGCTGAGAAATTGCAAACGTCGAGCAATTGCTCAGAGATGAAAAGTGCCAGCGCTGAAACCTGTTGCTAGCCAGTACCCTTCCTTGGAAGCGCTTTTGTAGGCCTAAGAACACTGGGGCTTTGCGCTTCTCTAGCCACCTAATCTTCTGCTCATCCTCTCGCGCAGTCTAAAGAGAGCTCAGGTGAGAAATTGCAAACGTCGAGCAATTGCTCAGAGATGAAAAGTGCCAGCACTGAAAGCTGTTGCTAGCCAGCACCCTTCCTTGGAAGCGCTTTCACAGGCGCAGCAACACTGGGGCTTTGCGCTTCTCTAGGCACCAAACGTCACGGTCACTCTCTTACCGTCTCGTAGACACGAGCTGAGAAATTGCAAACGTCGAGCAATTGCTCAGAGATGAAAAGTGCCAGCACTGAAAGCTGTTGCTAGCCAGCACCCTTCCTTGGAAGCGCTTTTGTAGCCCTAAGAACACTGGGGCTCTGGGCTTCTCTAGTAAATAAATATCACGGTCATTCTCTTTCCGTCTCGTAGACACGAGCCGAGAAATTGCAAACGTCGAGCAATTGCTCAGAGATGAAAAGTGCCAGCACTGAAAGCTGTTGTCAGCCAGCACCCTTCCTTGGAAGCGCTTTTGTAGCCCTAAGAACACTGGGGCTCTGGGCTTCTCTAGCCACCTAATCTTCTGCTCATCCTCTCACGCAGTCTAAAGAGAGCTCAGGTGAGAAATTGCAAACGTCGAGCAATTGCTCAGAGATGAAAAGTGCCAGCACTGAAAGCTGTTGCTAGCCAGCACCCTTCCTTGGAAGCGCTTTTGTAGGCCTAAGAACACTGGGGCTCTGGCCTTCTCTAGCCACCTAATCTTCTGCTCATCCTCTCGCGCACTCTAAAGAGAGCTCAGGTGAGAAATTGCAAACGTCCAGCAATTGCTCAGAGATGAAAAGTGCCAGCACTGAAAGCTGTTGCTAGCCAGCACCCTTCCTTGGAAGCGCTTTTGTAGCCAAAAGAACACTGGGGCTCTGGGCTTCTCTAGCCACCTAATCTTCTGCTCATCCTCTCGCGCACTCTGAAGAGAGCTCAGGTGTGAAATTGCAAATGTCCAGCAATTGCTCAGAGATGAAAAGTGCCAGCACTGAAAGCTCTGGCTAGCCAGCACCCTTCCTTGGAAGCGCTTTCACAGGCGCAGCAACACTGGGGCTTTGCGCTTCTCTAGCCACCAAACATCACGGTCCTTCTCTTTCAGTATCGTAGACAAGAGCTGAGAAATTGCAAACGTCGAGCAATTGCTCAGAGATGAAAAGTGCCAGCACTGAAAGCTGTTGCTAGCCAGCACCCTTCCTTGGAAGCGCTTTCACAGGCGCAGCAAGACTGGGGCTTTGCGCTTCTCTAGCCACCAAAAGTGACAGTCTTTCTGTCCCGTAGACACGAGCTGAGAAATTGCAAACGTCGAGCAATTGCTCAGAGATGAAAAGTGCCAGCACTGAAAGCTGTTGCTAGCCAGCACCCTTCCTTGGAAGCGCTTTTGTAGCCCTAAGAACACTGGGGCTCTGGGCTTCTCTAGCCACCTAATCTTCTGCTCATCCTCTCGCGCAGTCTAAAGAGAGCTCAGGTGTGAAGATGCAAATGTCCAGCAATTGCTCAGAGATGAAAAGTGCCAGCACTGAAAGCTCTTGCTAGCCAGCACCCTTCCTTGGAAGCGCTTTCACAGGTGCAGCAACACTGGGGCTTTGCGCTTCTCTACCCACCAAACATCACGGTCATTCTCTTTCCGTCTCGTAGAAACGAGCCGAGAAATTGTAAACGTCGAGCAATTGCTCAGAGATGAAAAGTGCCAGCACTGAAAGCTGTTGCTAGCCAGCACCCTTCCTTGGAAGCGCTTTTGTAGCCCTAAGAACACTGGGGCTCTGGGCTTCTCTAGTAACTAAATATCACGGTCATTCTCTTTCCGTCTCGTAGACACGAGCTGAGAAATTGCAAACGTCGAGCAATTGCTCAGAGATGAAAAGTGCCAGCACTGAAAGCTGTTGCCAGCCAGCACCCTTCCTTGGAAGCGCTTTTGTAGCCCTAAGAACAGTGGGGCTCTGGGCTTCTCTAGCCACCTAATCTTCTGCTCATCCTCTCGCGCACTCTAAAGAGAGCTCAGGTGTGAAATTGCAAATGTCCAGCAATTGCTCAGAGATGAAAAGTGCCAGCACTGAAAGCTGTTGCTAGCCAGCACCCTTCCTTGGAAGCGCTTTCACAGGCGCAGCAAAACTGGGGCTTTGCGCTTCTCTACCCACCAAACGTCACGGTCACTATCTATCCGTCTCGTACATAAGAGCTGAGAAATTGCAAACGTCGAGCAATTGCTCAGAGATGAAAAGTGCCAGCACTGAAAGCTGTTGCTAGCCAGCACCCTTCCTTGGAAGCGCTTTCACAGGCGCAGCAAGACTGGGGCTTTGCGCTTCTCTAGCCACCAAAAGTGACAGTCTTTCTGTCTCATAGACACGAGCTGAGAAATTGCAAACGTCGAGCAATTGCTCAGAGATGAAAAGTGCCAGCGCTGAAAGCTGTTGCTAGCCAGTACCCTTCCTTGGAAGCGCTTTTGTAGGCCTAAGAACACTGGGGCTTTGCGCTTCTCTAGCCACCTAATCTTCTGCTCATCCTCTCGCGCAGTCTAAAGAGAGCTCAGGTGAGAAATTGCAAACGTCGAGCAATTGCTCAGAGAAGAAAAGTGCCAGCACTGAAAGCTGTTGCTAGCCAGCACCCTTCCTTGGAAGCGCTTTCACAGGCGCAGCAACACTGGGGCTTTGCGCTTCTCTAGCCACCAAAAATCACAGTCACTCTCTTTCTGTCTCGTAGACACGAGCTGAGAAATTGCAAACATCGAGCAATTGCTCAGAGATGAAAAGTGCCAGCACTGAAAGCTGTTGCTAGCCAGCACCCTTCCTTGGAAGCGCTTTTGTAGCCCTAAGAACAGTGGGGCTCTGGGCTTCTCTAGCCACCTAATCTTCTGCTCATCCTCTCGCGCAGTCTAAAGAGAGCTCAGGTGTGAAGTTGCAAATGTCCAGCAATTGCTCAGAGATGAAAAGTGCCAGCACTGAAAGCTGTTGCTAGCCAGCACCCTTCCTTGGAAGCGCTTTCACAGGTGCAGCAACACTGGGGCTTTGCGCTTCTCTACCCACCAAACATCACGGTCATTCTCTTTCCGTCTCGTAGACACGAGCCGAGAAATTGTAAACGTCGAGCAATTGCTCAGAGATGAAAAGTGCCAGCACTGAAAGCTGTTGCTAGCCAGCACCCTTCCTTGGAAGCGCTCTTGTAGCCCTAAGAACAGTGGGGCTCTGGGCTTCTCTAGCCACCTAATCTTCTGCTCATCCTCTCGCGCACTCTAAAGAGAGCTCAGGTGAGAAATTGCAAACGTCGAGCAATTGCTCAGAGATGAAAAGTGCCAGCACTGAAAGCTGTTGCTAGCCAGCACCCTTCCTTGGAAGCGCTTTTGTAGGCCTAAGAACACTGGGGCTTTGCGCTTCTCTAGCCACCTAATCTTCTGCTCATCCTCTCGCGCAGTATAAAGAGAGCTCAGGGGAGTAATTGGAAACGTCCAGCAATTGCTCAGAGATGAAAAGTGCCAGCACTGAAAGCTGTGGCTAGCCAGCACCCTTCCTTGGAAGCGCTTTCACAGGGGCAGCAACACTGGGGCTTTGCGCTTCTCTAGGCACCAAACGTCACGGTCACTATCTCTCTGTCTCGTAGATAAGAGCTGAGAAATTGCAAACGTCGAGCAATTGCTCAGAGATGAAAAGTGCCAGCACTGAAAGCTGTTGCTAGCCAGCACCCTTCCTTGGAAGCGCTTTTGTAGCCAAAAGAACACTGGGGCTCTGGACTTCTCTAGCCACCTAATCTTCTGCTCATCCTCTCGCGCACTCTAAAGAGAGCTCAGGTGTGAAATTGCAAATGTCCAGCAATTGCTCAGAGATGAAAAGTGCCAGCACTGAAAGCTCTGGCTAGCCAGCACCCTTCCTTGGAAGCGCTTTCACAGGCGCAGCAACACTGGGGCTTTGCGTTTCTCTAGCCACCAAACGTCACGGTCACTATCTCTCCGTCTCGTAGACACGAGCTGAGAAATTGCAAACGTCGAGCAATTGCTGAGAGATGAAAAGTGCCAGCATTGAAAGCTGTTGCTAGCCAGCACCCTTCCTTGGAAGCGCTTTTGTAGCCCTAAGAACTCCGGGGCTCTGGGCTTCTCTAGCCACCTAATTTTCTGTTCATCCTCTCGCGCAGTCTAAAGAGAGCTCAGGTGAGAAATTGCAAACGTCCAGCAATTGCTCAGAGATGAAAAGTGCCAGCACTGAAAGCTCTTGCTAGCCAGCACCCTTCCTTGGAAGCGCTTTTGTAGCCCTAAGAACACTGGGGCTCTGGGCTTCTCTAGTAACCAAGTATCACGGTCATTCTCTTTCCGTCTCGTAGACACGAGCCGAGAAATTGCAAACGTCGAGCAACTGCTCAGAGATGAAAAGTGCCAGCGCTGAAAGCTGTTGCTAGCCAGCACCCTTCCTTGGAAGCGCTTTCACAGGCGCAGCAACACTGGGGCTTTGTGCTACTCTACCCACCAAACGTCACGGTCACTATCTCTCCGTCTCGTAGACACGAGCTGAGAAATTGCAAACGTCGAGCAATTGCTCAGAGATGAAAAGTGCCAGCACTGAAAGCTGTTGCTAGCCAGCACCCTTCCTTGGAAGCACTTTCACAGGCGCAGCAACACTGGGGCTTTGTGCTACTCTACCCACCAAACGTCACGGTCCTTCTCTTTCAGTATGGTACATAAGAGCTGAGAAATTGCAAACGTCGAGCAATTGCTCAGAGATGAAAAGTGCCAGCACTGAAAGCTCTTGCTAGCCAGCACCCTTCCTTGGAAGCGCTTTCACAGGCGCAGCAACACTGGGGCTTTGCGCTTCTCTACCCACCAAACGTGACAGTCTTTCTATCTCGTAGACACGAGCTGAGAAATTGCAAACGTCGAGCAATTGCTCAGAGATGAAAAGTGCCAGCACTGAAAGCTCTTGCTAGCCAGCACCCTTCCTTGGAAGCGCTTTTGTAGGCCTAAGAACAGTGGGGCTCTGGGCTTCTCTAGCCACCTACTCTTCTGCTCATCCTCTCGCGCAGTCTAAAGAGAGCTCAGGTGAGAAATTGCAAATGTCCAGCAATTGCTCAGAGATGAAAAGTGCCAGCACTGAAAGCTGTTGCTAGCCAGCACCCTTCCTTGGAAGCGCTTTTGTAGGCCTAAGAACACTGGGGCTTTGCGCTTCTCTAGCCACCTAACCTTCTGCTCATCCTCTCGCGCAGTATAAAGAGAGCTCAGGGGAGTAATTGCAAACGTCGAGCAATTGCTCAGAGATGAAAAGTGCCAGCACTGAAAGCTGTGGCTAGCCAGCACCCTTCCTTGGAAGCGCTTTCACAGGCGCAGCAACACTGGGGCTTTGCGTTTCTCTAGCCACCAAACGTCACGGTCACTATCTCTCCGTCTCGTAGACACGAGCTGAGAAATTGCAAACGTCGAGCAATTGCTGAGAGATGAAAAGTGCCAGCATTGAAAGCTGTTGCTAGCCAGCACCCTTCCTTGGAAGTGCTTTTGTAGCCCTAAGAACTCCGGGGCTCTGGGCTTCTCTAGCCACCTAATTTTCTGTTCATCCTCTCGCGCAGTCTAAAGAGAGCTCAGGTGAGAAATTGCAAACGTCCAGCAATTGCTCAGAGATGAAAAGTGCCAGCACTGAAAGCTCTTGCTAGCCAGCACCCTTCCTTGGAAGCGCTTTTGTAGCCTTAAGAACACTGGGGCTCTGGGCTTCTCTAGTAACCAAGTATCACGGTCATTCTCTTTCCGTCTCGTAGACACGAGCCGAGAAATTGCAAACGTCGAGCAACTGCTCAGAGATGAAAAGTGCCAGCACTGAAAGCTCTTGCTAGCCAGCACCCTTCCTTGGAAGCGCTTTCACAGGCGCAGCAACACTGGGGCTTTGTGCTACTCTACCCACCAAACGTCACGGTCACTATCTCTCCGTCTCGTAGACACGAGCTGAGAAATTGCAAACGTTGAGCAATTGCTCAGAGATGAAAAGTGCCAGCAATGAAAGCTGTTGCTAGCCAGCACCCTTCCTTGGAAGCGCTTTCACAGGCGCAGCAACACTGGGGCTTTGTGCTACTCTACCCACCAAACGTCACGGTCCTTCTCTTTCAGTATGGTACATAA
The DNA here is from genome assembly GCA_037962945.1 of Sarcoramphus papa. Classification (NCBI taxonomy): domain Eukaryota; kingdom Metazoa; phylum Chordata; class Aves; order Accipitriformes; family Cathartidae; genus Sarcoramphus; species Sarcoramphus papa. The sequence goes on along the minus strand of CM075586.1, from coordinate 94,518,985 downwards.
GAGCTGAGAAATTGCAAACGTCGAGCAATTGCTCAGAGATGAAAAGTGCCAGCACTGAAAGCTCTTGCTAGCCAGCACCCTTCCTTGGAAGCGCTTTTGTAGGCCTAAGAACACTGGGGCTCTGGGCTTCTCTAGCCACCAAACATCACAGTCATTCTCTTTCCGTCTCGTAGACACGAGCCGAGAAATTGCAAACGTCGAGCAATTGCTCGGAGATGAAAAGTGCCAGCACTGAAAGCTGTTGCTAGCCAGCACCCTTCCTTGGAAGCGCTTTTGTAGCCCTAAGAACAGTGGGGCTCTGGGCTTCTCTAGCCACCTAATCTTCTGCTCATCCTCTCGCGCAGTCTAAAGAGAGCTCAGGTGAGAAATTGCAAACGTCGAGCAATTGCTCAGAGATGAAAAGTGCCAGCACTGAAAGCTGTTGCTAGCCAGCACCCTTCCTTGGAAGCGCTTTTGTAGGCCTAAGAACACTGGGGCTCTGGGCTTCTCTAGCCACCAAACATCACAGTCATTCTCTTTCAGTATCGTAGACATGAGCTGAGAAATTGCAAACGTCCACCAATTCCTCAGAGATGAAAAGTGCCAGCACTGAAAGCTGTTGCTAGCCAGCACCCTTCCTTGGAAGCGCTTTTGTAGGCCTAAGAACACTGGGGCTCTGGGCTTCTCTAGCCACCAAACATCACAGTCATTCTCTTTCAGTATCGTAGACATGAGCTGAGAAATTGCAAACGTCCACCAATTCCTCAGAGATGAAAAGTGCTTGCACTGAAAGCTGTTGCTAGCCAGCACCCTTCCTTGGAAGCGCTTTTGTAGGCCTAAGAACACTGGGGCTCTGGGCTTCTCTACCCACCAAATATCACATTCATTCTCTTTCCGTCTCGTAGACACGAGCTGAGAAATTGCAAACGTCGAGCAATTGCTCAGAGATGAAAAGTGCCAGCACTGAAAGCTGTTGCTAGCCAGCACCCTTCCTTGGAAGCGCTTTTGTAGGCCTAAGAACACTGGGGCTCTGGGCTTCTCTAGCCACCTCATCTTCTGCTCATCCTCTCGCGCACTCTAAAGAGAGCTCAGGTGTGAAATTGCAAATGTCCAGCAATTGCTCAGAGATGAAAAGTGCCAGCACTGAAAGCTGTTGCTAGCCAGCACCCTTCCTTGGAAGCGCTTTCACAGGCACAGCAACACTGGGGCTTTGCGCTTCTCTAGCCACCAAACGTCACGGTCACTATCTCTCCGTCTCGTAGACACGAGCTGAGAAATTGCAAACGTCGAGCAATTGCTGAGAGATGAAAAGTGCCAGCACTGAAAGCTGTTGCTAGCCAGCACCCTTCCTTGGAAACGCTCTTGCAGCCCTAAGAACAGTGGGGCTCTGGGCTTCTCTAGCCACCTAATATTCTGCTCATCCTCTCGCGCAGTCTAAAGAGAGCTCAGGTGAGAAATTGCAAACGTCGAGCAATTGCTGAGAGATGAAAAGTGCCAGCACTGAAAGCTGTTGCTAGCCAGCACCCTTCCTTGGAAGCGCTTTCACAGGCACAGCAACACTGGGGCTTTGCGCTTCTCTAGCCACCAAACGTCACGGTCACTATCTCTCCGTCTCGTAGATAAGAGCTGAGAAATTGCAAACATCCAGCAATTGCTCAGAGATGAAAAGTGCCAGCACTGAAAGCTCTTGCTAGCCAGCACCCTTCCTTGGAAGCGCTTTCACAGGCGCAGCAACACTGGGGCTTTGCGCTTCTCTAGGCACCAAACGTCACGGTCACTATCTCTACGTCTCGTAGATAAGAGCTGAGAAATTGCAAACGTCGAGCAATTGCTCAGAGATGAAAAGTGCCAGCACTGAAAGCTGTTGCTAGCCAGCACCCTTCCTTGGAAGCGCTTTTGTAGCCCTAAGAACAGTGGGGCTCTGGGCTTCTCTAGCCACCTAATCTTCTGCTCATCCTCTCGCGCAGTCTAAAGAGAGCTCAGGTGAGAAATTGCAAACGTCGAGCAATTGCTCAGAGAAGAAAAGTGCCAGCACTGAAAGCTGTTGCTAGCCAGCACCCTTCCTTGGAAGCGCTTTCACAGGCGCAGCAACACTGGGGCTTTGCGCTTCTCTAGCCACCAAAAATCACGGTCACTCTCTTACCGTCTCGTAGACACGAGCTGAGAAATTGCAAACGTCGAGCAATTGCTCAGAGATGAAAAGTGCCAGCACTGAAAGCTCTTGCTAGCCAGCACCCTTCCTTGGAAGCGCTTTTGTAGCCCTAAGAACACTGGGGCTCTGGGCTTCTCTAGCCACCTAATCTTCTGCTCATCCTCTCGCGCAGTCTAAAGAGAGCTCAGGTGTGAAGTTGCAAATGTCCAGCAATTGCTCAGAGATGAAAAGTGCCAGCACTGAAAGCTGTTGCTAGCCAGCACCCTTCCTTGGAAGCGCTTTCACAGGTGCAGCAACACTGGGGCTTTGCGCTTCTCTACCCACCAAACATCACGGTCATTCTCTTTCCGTCTCGTAGACACGAGCCGAGAAATTGTAAACGTCGAGCAATTGCTCAGAGATGAAAAGTGCCAGCACTGAAAGCTGTTGCTAGCCAGCACACTTCCTTGGAAGCGCTCTTGTAGCCCTAAGAACAGTGGGGCTCTGGGCTTCTCTAGCCACCTAATCTTCTGCTCATCCTCTCGCGCACTCTAAAGAGAGCTCAGGTGAGAAATTGCAAACGTCGAGCAATTGCTCAGAGATGAAAAGTGCCAGCACTGAAAGCTGTTGCTAGCCAGCACCCTTCCTTGGAAGCGCTTTTGTAGGCCTAAGAACACTGGGGCTTTGCGCTTCTCTAGCCACCTAACCTTCTGCTCATCCTCTCGCGCAGTATAAAGAGAGCTCAGGGGAGTAATTGCAAACGTCGAGCAATTGCTCAGAGATGAAAAGTGCCAGCACTGAAAGCTGTGGCTAGCCAGCACCCTTCCTTGGAAGTGCTTTCACAGGCGCAGCAACACTGGGGCTTTGCGTTTCTCTAGCCACCAAACGTCACGGTCACTATCTCTCCGTCTCGTAGACACGAGCTGAGAAATTGCAAACGTCGAGCAATTGCTGAGAGATGAAAAGTGCCAGCATTGAAAGCTGTTGCTAGCCAGCACCCTTCCTTGGAAGTGCTTTTGTAGCCCTAAGAACTCCGGGGCTCTGGGCTTCTCTAGCCACCTAATTTTCTGTTCATCCTCTCGCGCAGTCTAAAGAGAGCTCAGGTGAGAAATTGCAAACGTCCAGCAATTGCTCAGAGATGAAAAGTGCCAGCACTGAAAGCTCTTGCTAGCCAGCACCCTTCCTTGGAAGCGCTTTTGTAGCCTTAAGAACACTGGGGCTCTGGGCTTCTCTAGTAACCAAGTATCACGGTCATTCTCTTTCCGTCTCGTAGACACGAGCCGAGAAATTGCAAACGTCGAGCAACTGCTCAGAGATGAAAAGTGCCAGCGCTGAAAGCTGTTGCTAGCCAGCACCCTTCCTTGGAAGCGCTTTCACAGGCGCAGCAACACTGGGGCTTTGTGCTACTCTACCCACCAAACGTCACGGTCACTATCTCTCCGTCTCGTAGACACGAGCTGAGAAATTGCAAACGTTGAGCAATTGCTCAGAGATGAAAAGTGCCAGCAATGAAAGCTGTTGCTAGCCAGCACCCTTCCTTGGAAGCGCTTTCACAGGCGCAGCAACACTGGGGCTTTGTGCTACTCTACCCACCAAACGTCACGGTCCTTCTCTTTCAGTATGGTACATAAGAGCTGAGAAATTGCAAACGTCGAGCAATTGCTCAGAGATGAAAAGTGCCAGCACTGAAAGCTGTTGCTAGCCAGCACCCTTCCTTGGAAGCGCTTTCACAGGCGCAGCAACACTGGGGCTTTGCGCTTCTCTACCCACCAAACGTGACAGTCTTTCTATCTCGTAGACACGAGCTGAGAAATTGCAAACGTCGAGCAATTGCTCAGAGATGAAAAGTGCCAGCACTGAAAGCTCTTCCTAGCCAGCACCCTTCCTTGGAAGCGCTTTTGTAGGCCTAAGAACACTGGGGCTCTGGCCTTCTCTAGCCACCTAATCTTCTGCTCATGCTCTCGCGCAGTCTAAAGAGAGCTCAGGTGAGAAATTGCAAACGTCGAGCAATTGCTCAGAGATGAAAAGTGCCAGCACTGAAAGCTGTTGCTAGCCAGCACCCTTCCTTGGAAGCGCTTTTGTAGCCCTAAGAACACTGGGGCTCTGGGCTTCTCTAGCCACCAAACATCACAGTCATTCTCTTTCAGTATCGTAGACATGAGCTGAGAAATTGCAAACGTCCACCAATTCCTCAGAGATGAAAAGTGCCAGCACTGAAAGCTGTTGCTAGCCAGCACCCTTCCTTGGAAGCGCTTTTGTAGGCCTAAGAACACTGGGGCTCTGGGCTTCTCTAGACACCAAACATCACAGTCATTCTCTTTCAGTATCGTAGACATGAGCTGAGAAATTGCAAACGTCCACCAATTCCTCAGAGATGAAAAGTGCTTGCACTGAAAGCTGTTGCTAGCCAGCACCCTTCCTTGGAAGCGCTTTTGTAGGCCTAAGAACACTGGGGCTCTGGGCTTCTCTACCCACCAAATATCACATTCATTCTCTTTCCGTCTCGTAGACACGAGCTGAGAAATTGCAAACGTCGAGCAATTGCTGAGAGATGAAAAGTGCCAGCACTGAAAGCTGTTGCTAGCCAGCACCCTTCCTTGGAAACGCTCTTGCAGCCCTAAGAACAGTGGGGCTCTGGGCTTCTCTAGCCACCTAATATTCTGCTCATCCTCTCGCGCAGTCTAAAGAGAGCTCAGGTGAGAAATTGCAAACGTCGAGCAATTGCTCAGAGATGAAAAGTGCCAGCACTGAAAGCTGTTGCTAGCCAGCACCCTTCCTTGGAAGCGCTTTCACAGGCACAGCAACACTGGGGCTTTGCGCTTCTCTAGCCACCAAACGTCACGGTCACTATCTCTCCGTCTCGTAGATAAGAGCTGAGAAATTGCAAACATCCAGCAATTGCTGAGAGATGAAAAGTGCCAGCACAGAAAGCTCTTGCTAGCCAGCACCCTTCCTTGGAAGCGCTTTCACAGGCGCAGCAACACTGGGGCTTTGCGCTTCTCTAGGCACCAAACGTCACGGTCACTATCTCTACGTCTCGTAGATAAGAGCTGAGAAATTGCAAACGTCGAGCAATTGCTCAGAGATGAAAAGTGCCAGCACTGAAAGCTCTTGCTAGCCAGCACCCTTCCTTGGAAGCGCTTTCACAGGCGCAGCAACACTGGGGCTTTGCGCTACTCTACCCACCAAACATCACGGTCCTTCTCTTTCAGTATCGTACACAAGAGCTGAGAAATTGCAAACGTTGAGCAATTGCTCAGAGATGAAAAGTGCCAGCGCTGAAAGCTCTTGCTAGCCAGCACCCTTCCTTGGAAGCGCTTTTGTAAGCCTAAGAACACTGGGGCTCTGGGCTTCTCTAGCCACCTAATCTTCTGCTCATCCTCTTGCGCAGTCTAAAGAGATCTCAGGTGAGAAATTGCAAATGTCCACCAATTGCTCAGAGATGAAAAGTGCCAGCACTGAAAGCTGTTGCTAGCCATCCCCCTTCCTTGGAAGCGCTTTCACAGGCGCAGCAACACTGGGGCTTTGCGTTTCTCTAGCCACCAGACGTCACGGTCACTATCTCTCCGTCTCGTAGACACGAGCTGAGAAATTGCAAACGTCGAGCAATTGCTGAGAGATGAAAAGTGCCAGCATTGAAAGCTGTTGCTAGCCAGCACCCTTCCTTGGAAGTGCTTTTGTAGCCCTAAGAACTCCGGGGCTCTGGGCATTTCTAGCCACCTAATTTTCTGTTCATCCTCTCGCACAGTCTAAAGAGAGCTCAGGTGAGAAATTGCAAACGTCCAGCAATTGCTCAGAGATGAAAAGTGCCAGCACTGAAAGCTCTTGCTAGCCAGCACCCTTCCTTGGATGCGCTTTTGTAGCCCTAAGAACACTGGGGCTCTGGGCTTCTCTAGTAACTAAATATCACGGTCATTCTCTTTCCGTCTCGTAGACACGAGCCGAGAAATTGCAAACGTCGAGCAATTGCTCAGAGATGAAAAGTGCCAGCACTGAAAGCTGTTGCCAGCCAGCACCCTTCCTTGGAAGCGCTTTTGTAGCCCTAAGAACACTGGGGCTCTGGGCTTCTCTAGCCACCTAATCTTCTGCTCATCCTCTCGCGCAGTCTAAAGAGAGCTCAGGTGTGAAATTGCAAATGTCCAGCAATTGCTCAGAGATGAAAAGTGCCAGCACTGAAAGCTGTTGCTAGCCAGCAGCCTTCCTTGGAAGCGCTTTCACAGGCGCAGCAACACTGGGGCTTTGCGCTTCTCTAGGCACCAAACGTCACGGTCACTATCTATCCGTCTCGTACATAAGAGCTGAGAAATTGCAAACGTCGAGCAATTGCTCAGAGATGAAAAGTGCCAGCACTGAAAGCTCTTGCTAGCCAGCACCCTTCCTTGGAAGCGCTTTCACAGGCGCAGCAACACTGGGGCTTTGCGCTACTCTACCCACCAAACATCACGGTCCTTCTCTTTCAGTCTCGTAGACAAGAGCTGAGAAATTGCAAACGTCGAGCAATTGCTCAGAGATGAAAAGTGCCAGCACTGAAAGCTGTTGCTAGCCAGCACCCTTCCTTGGAAGCGCTTTCACAGGCGCAGCAACACTGGGGCTTTGCGCTTTTCTACCCACCAAACGTGACAGTCTTTCCGTCTCGTAGACACGAGCTGAGAAATTGCAAATGTCCAGCAATTGCTCAGAGATGAAAAGTGCCAGCACTGAAAGCTCTTGCTAGCCAGCACCCTTCCTTGGAAGCGCTTTTGTAGCCCTAAGAACACTGGGGCTCTGGCCTTCTCTAGCCACCTACTCTTCTGCTCATCCTCTCGCGCAGTCTAAAGAGAGCTCAGGTGAGAAATTGCAAACGTCCAGCAATTGCTCAGAGATGAAAAGTGCCAGCACTGAAAGCTGTTGCTAGCCAGCACCCTTCCTTGGAAGCGCTTTTGTAGCCAAAAGAACACTGGGGCTCTGGGCTTCTCTAGCCACCTAATCTTCTGCTCATCCTCTCGCGCACTCTAAAGAGAGCTCAGGTGTGAAATTGCAAATGTCCAGCAATTGCTCAGAGATGAAAAGTGCCAGCACTGAAAGCTCTGGCTAGCCAGCACCCTTCCTTGGAAGCGCTTTCACAGGCGCAGCAACACTGGGGCTTTGCGCTTCTCTACCCACCAAACGTCACGGTCACTATCTCTCCGTCTCGTAGACACGAGCTGAGAAATTGCAAACGTCCACAAATTGCTCAGAGATGAAAAGTCTCAGCACTGAAAGCTGTTGCTAGCCAGCACCCTTCCTTGGAAGCGCTTTCACAGGTGCAGCAACACTGGGGCTTTGCGCTACTCTACCCACCAAACATCACGGTCCTTCTCTTTCAGTATCGTAGACAAGAGCTGAGAAATTGCAAACGTCGAGCAACTGCTCAGAGATGAAAAGTGCCAGCACTGAAAGCTCTTGCTAGCCAGCACCCTTCCTTGGAAGCGCTTTCACAGGCGCAGCAACACTGGGGCTTTGCGCTTCTCTAGCCACCAAACGTGACAGTCTTTCTGTCTCGTAGACACGAGCTGAGAAATTGCAAACGTCGAGCAATTGCTCAGAGATGAAAAGTGCTTGCACTGAAAGCTGTTGCTAGCCAGCACCCTTCCTTGGAAGCGCTTTTGTAGGCCTAAGAACACTGGGGCTCTGGGCTTCTCTAGCCACCTAATCTTCTGCTCATCCTCTCGCGCAGTCTAAAGAGAGCTCAGGTGAGAAATTGCAAACGTCGAGCAATTGCTCAGAGATGAAAAGTGCCAGCACTGAAAGCTCTTGCTAGCCAGCACCCTTCCTTGGAAGCGCTTTCACAGGTGCAGCAACACTGGAGCTTTGCGCTTCTCTACCCACCAAACATCAAGGTCATTCTCTTTCCGTCTCGTAGACACGAGCTGTGAAATTGGAAAGGTCCAGCAATTGCTCAGAGATGAAAAGTGCCAGCACTGAAAGCTCTTGCTAGCCAGCACCCTTCCTTGGAAGCGCTTTTGTAGCCCTAAGAACAGTGGGGCTCTGGGCTTCTCTAGCCACCTAATCTTCTGCTCATCCTCTCGCGCAGTCTAAAGAGAGCTCAGGTGAGAAATTGCAAACGTCGAGCAATTGCTCAGAGATGAAAAGTGCCAGCACTGAAAGCTCTTGCTAGCCAGCACCCTTCCTTGGAAGCGCTTTTGTAGGCCTAAGAACACTGGGGCTTTGCGCTTCTCTAGCCACCTAACCTTCTGCTCATCCTCTCGCGCAGTCTAAAGAGAGCTCAGGTGAGAAATTGCAAACGTCGAGCAATTGCTCAGAGATGAAAAGTGCCAGCACTGAAAGCTCTTGCCAGCCAGCACCCTTCCTTGGAAGCGCTTTCACAGGCACAGCAACAATGGGGCTTTGCGCTTCTCTAGCCACCAAACATCACGGTCATTCTCTTTCCATCTCGTAGACACGAGCTGAGAAATTGCAAACGTCGAGCAATTGCTCAGAGATGAAAAGTGCCAGCACTGAAAGCTGTTGCTAGCCAACACCCTTCCTTGGAAACGCTCTTGCAGCCAAAAGAACAGTGGGGTCTGGGCTTCTCTAGCCACCTACTCTTCTGCTCATCCTCTCGCGCAGTCTAAAGAGAGCTCAGGTGAGAAATTGCAAACGTCGAGCAATTGCTCAGAGAGGAAAAGTGCCAGCACTGTAAGCTCTTCCTAGCCAGCACCCTTCCTTGGAAGCGCTTTTGTAGGCCTAAGAACACTGGGGCTCTGGGCTTCTCTAGCCACCTACTCTTCTGCTCATCCTCTCGCGCAGTCTAAAGAGAGCTCAGGTGTGAAATTGCAAACGTCCAGCAATTGCTCAGAGATGAAAAGTGCCAGCACTGAAAGCTGTTGCTAGCCAGCACCCTTCCTTGGAAGCGCTTTCACAGGCGCAGCAACACTGGGGCTTTGCGCTTCTCTACCCACCAAACGTCACGGTCACTATCTCTCTGTCTCGTAGATAAGAGCTGAGAAATTGCAAACGTCGAGCAATTGCTCAGAGATGAAAAGTGCCAGCACTGAAAGCTGTTGCTAGCCAGCACCCTTCCTTGGAAGCGCTTTTGTAGCCAAAAGAACACTGGGGCTCTGGGCTTCTCTAGCCACCTACTCTTCTGCTCATCCTCTCGCACAGTCTAAAGAGAGCTCAGGTGAGAAATTGCAAACGTCGAGCAATTGCTCAGAGATGAAAAGTGCCAGCACTGAAAGCTGTTGCTAGCCAGCACCCTTCCTTGGAAGCGCTTTCACAGGCGCAGCAACACTGGGGCTTTGCGCTTCTCTACCCACCAAACGTCACGGTCACTATCTCTCCGTCTCGTAGACACGAGCTGAGAAATTGCAAACGTCGAGCAATTGCTCAGAGATGAAAAGTGCCAGCACTGAAAGCTGTTGCTAGCCAGCACCCTTCCTTGGAAGTGCTTTTGTAGCCCTAAGAACTCCGGGGCTCTGGGCTTCTCTAGCCACCTAATTTTCTGTTCATCCTCTCGCGCAGTCTAAAGAGAGCTCAGGTGAGAAATTGCAAACGTCCAGCAATTGCTCAGAGATGAAAAGTGCCAGCACTGAAAGCTGTTGCTAGCCAGCAGCCTTCCTTGGAAGCGCTTTTGTAGCCCTAAGAACACTGGGGCTCTGGGCTTCTCTAGTAACCAAGTATCACGGTCATTCTCTTTCCGTCTCGTAGACACGAGCCGAGAAATTGCAAACGTCGAGCAACTGCTCAGAGATGAAAAGTGCCAGCGCTGAAAGCTGTTGCTAGCCAGCACCCTTCCTTGGAAGCGCTTTCACAGGCGCAGCAACACTGGGGCTTTGTGCTACTCTACCCACCAAACGTCACGGTCACTATCTCTCCGTCTCGTAGACACGAGCTGAGAAATTGCAAACGTCGAGCAATTGCTCAGAGATGAAAAGTGCCAGCACTGAAAGCTGTTGCTAGCCAGCACCCTTCCTTGGAAGCACTTTCACAGGCGCAGCAACACTGGGGCTTTGAGCTACTCTACCCACCAAACGTCACGGTCCTTCTCTTTCAGTATGGTACATAAGAGCTGAGAAATTGCAAACGTCGAGCAATTGCTCAGAGATGAAAAGTGCCAGCACTGAAAGCTGTTGCTAGCCAGCACCCTTCCTTGGAAGCGCTTTCACAGGCGCAGCAACACTGGGGCTTTGCGCTTCTCTACCCACCAAACGTGACAGTCTTTCTATCTCGTAGACACGAGCTGAGAAATTGCAAAAGTCGAGCAATTGCTCAGAGATGAAAAGTGCCAGCACTGAAAGCTCTTGCTAGCCAGCACCCTTCCTTGGAAGCGCTTTTGTAGGCCTAAGAACACTGGGGCTCTGGCCTTCTCTAGCCACCTAATCTTCTGCTCATGCTCTCGCGCAGTCTAAAGAGAGCTCAGGTGAGAAATTGCAAACGTCGAGCAATTGCTCAGAGATGAAAAGTGCCAGCACTGAAAGCTGTTGCTAGCCAGCACCCTTCCTTGGAAGCGCTTTTGTAGGCCTAAGAACAGTGGGGCTCTGGGCTTCTCTAGCCACCAAACATCACAGTCATTCTCTTTCAGTATCGTAGACATGAGCTGAGAAATTGCAAACGTCCACCAATTCCTCAGAGATGAAAAGTGCCAGCACTGAAAGCTGTTGCTAGCCAGCACCCTTCCTTGGAAGCGCTTTTGTAGGCCTAAGAACAGTGGGGCTCTGGGCTTCTCTAGCCACCAAACATCACAGTCATTCTCTTTCAGTATCGTAGACATGAGCTGAGAAATTGCAAACGTCCACCAATTCCTCAGAGATGAAAAGTGCCAGCACTGAAAGCTGTTGCTAGCCAGCACCCTTCCTTGGAAGCGCTTTTGTAGGCCTAAGAACACTGGGGCTCTGGGCTTCTCTAGCCACCAAACATCACAGTCATTCTCTTTCAGTATCGTAGACATGAGCTGAGAAATTGCAAACGTCCACCAATTCCTCAGAGATGAAAAGTGCTTGCACTGAAAGCTGTTGCTAGCCAGCACCCTTCCTTGGAAGAGCTTTTGTAGGCCTAAGAACACTGGGGCTCTGGGCTTCTCTACCCACCAAATATCACATTCATTCTCTTTCCGTCTCGTAGACACGAGCTGAGAAATTGCAAACGTCGAGCAATTGCTGAGAGATGAAAAGTGCCAGCACTGAAAGCTGTTGCTAGCCAGCACCCTTCCTTGGAAACGCTCTTGCAGCCCTAAGAACAGTGGGGCTCTGGGCTTCTCTAGCCACCTAATATTCTGCTCATCCTCTCGCGCAGTCTAAAGAGAGCTCAGGTGAGAAATTGCAAACGTCCAGCAATTGCTCAGAGATGAAAAGTGCCAGCACTGAAAGCTGTTGCTAGCCAGCACCCTTCCTTGGAAGCGCTTTCACAGGCGCAGCAACACTGGGGCTTTGCGCTTCTCTACCCACCAAATGTCACGGTCACTATCTCTCCGTCTCGTAGATAAGAGCTGAGAAATTGCAAACATCCAGCAATTGCTCAGAGATGAAAAGTGCCAGCACTGAAAGCTCTTGCTAGCCAGCACCCTTCCTTGGAAGCGCTTTCACAGGCGCAGCAACACTGGGGCTTTGCGCTTCTCTACCCACCAAACGTCACGGTCACTATCTCTACGTCTCGTAGATAAGAGCTGAGAAATTGCAAACGTCGAGCAATTGCTCAGAGATGAAAAGTGCCAGCACTGAAAGCTCTTGCTAGCCAGCACCCTTCCTTGGAAGCGCTTTCACAGGCGCAGCAACACTGGGGCTTTGCGCTACTCTACCCACCAAACATCACGGTCCTTCTCTTTCAGTATCGTAGACAAGAGCTGAGAAATTGCAAACGTTGAGCAATTGCTCAGAGATGAAAAGTGCCAGCACTGAAAGCTGTTGCCAGCCAGCACCCTTCCTTGGAAGCGCTTTTGTAAGCCTAAGAACACTGGGGCTCTGGGCTTCTCTAGCCACCTAATCTTCTGCTCATCCTCTCGCGCAGTCTAAAGAGAGCTCAGGTGAGAAATTGCAAATGTCCACCAATTGCTCAGAGATGAAAAGTGCCAGCACTGAAAGCTGTTGCTAGCCATCCCCCTTCCTTGGAAGCGCTTTCACAGGCGCAGCAACACTGGGGCTTTGCGTTTCTCTAGCCACCAGACGTCACGGTCACTATCTCTCCGTCTCGTAGACACGAGCTGAGAAATTGCAAACGTCGAGCAATTGCTGAGAGATGAAAAGTGCCAGCATTGAAAGCTGTTGCTAGCCAGCACCCTTCCTTGGAAGTGCTTTTGTAGCCCTAAGAACTCCGGGGCTCTGGGCATTTCTAGCCACCTAATTTTCTGTTCATCCTCTCGCACAGTCTAAAGAGAGCTCAGGTGAGAAATTGCAAACGTCCAGCAATTGCTCAGAGATGAAAAGTGCCAGCACTGAAAGCTCTTGCTAGCCAGCACCCTTCCTTGGATGCGCTTTTGTAGCCCTAAGAACACTGGGGCTCTGGGCTTCTCTAGTAACTAAATATCACGGTCATTCTCTTTCCGTCTCGTAGACACGAGCCGAGAAATTGCAAACGTCGAGCAATTGCTCAGAGATGAAAAGTGCCAGCACTGAAAGCTGTTGCCAGCCAGCACCCTTCCTTGGAAGCGCTTTTGTAGCCCTAAGAACACTGGGGCTCTGGGCTTCTCTAGCCACCTAATCTTCTGCTCATCCTCTCGCGCAGTCTAAAGAGAGCTCAGGTGTGAAATTGCAAATGTCCAGCAATTGCTCAGAGATGAAAAGTGCCAGCACTGAAAGCTCTTGCTAGCCAGCAGCCTTCCTTGGAAGCGCTTTCACAGGCGCAGCAACACTGGGGCTTTGCGCTTCTCTAGGCACCAAACGTCACGGTCACTATCTCTCCGTCTCGTACATAAGAGCTGAGAAATTGCAAACGTCGAGCAATTGCTCAGAGATGAAAAGTGCCAGCACTGAAAGCTCTTGCTAGCCAGCACCCTTCCTTGGAAGCGCTTTCACAGGCGCAGCAACACTGGGGCTTTGCGCTACTCTACCCACCAAACATCACGGTCCTTCTCTTTCAGTCTCGTAGACAAGAGCTGAGAAATTGCAAACGTCGAGCAATTGCTCAGAGATGAAAAGTGCCAGCACTGAAAGCTGTTGCTAGCCAGCACCCTTCCTTGGAAGCGCTTTCACAGGCGCAGCAACACTGGGGCTTTGCGCTTTTCTACCCACCAAACGTGACAGTCTTTCCGTCTCGTAGACACGACCTGAGAAATTGCAAATGTCCAGCAATTGCTCAGAGATGAAAAGTGCCAGCACTGAAAGCTCTTGCTAGCCAGCACCCTTCCTTGGAAGCGCTTTTGTAGCCCTAAGAACACTGGGGCTCTGGGCTTCTCTAGCCACCTACTCTTCTGCTCATCCTCTCGCGCACTCTAAAGAGAGCTCAGGTGAGAAATTGCAAACGTCGAGCAATTGCTCAGAGATGAAAAGTGCCAGCACTGAAAGCTGTTGCTAGCCAGCACCCTTCCTTGGAAGCGCTTTTGTAGCCAAAAGAACACTGGGGCTCTGGGCTTCTCTAGCCACCTAATCTTCTGCTCATCCTCTCGCGCACTCTAAAGAGAGCTCAGGTGTGAAATTGCAAATGTCCAGCAATTGCTCAGAGATGAAAAGTGCCAGCACTGAAAGCTCTGGCTAGCCAGCACCCTTCCTTGGAAGCGCTTTCACAGGCGCAGCAACACTGGGGCTTTGCGCTTCTCTACCCACCAAACGTCACGGTCACTATCTCTCCGTCTCGTAGACACGAGCTGAGAAATTGAAAACGTCCACAAATTGCTCAGAGATGAAAAGTCTCAGCACTGAAAGCTGTTGCTAGCCAGCACCCTTCCTTGGAAGCGCTTTCACAGGTGCAGCAACACTGGGGCTTTGCGCTACTCTACCCACCAAACATCACGGTCCTTCTCTTTCAGTATCGTAGACAAGAGCTGAGAAATTGCAAACGTCGAGCAACTGCTCAGAGATGAAAAGTGCCAGCACTGAAAGCTCTTGCTAGCCAGCACCCTTCCTTGGAAGCGCTTTCACAGGCGCAGCAACACTGGGGCTTTGCGCTTCTCTAGCCACCAAACGTGACAGTCTTTCTGTCTCGTAGACACGAGCTGAGAAATTGCAAACGTCGAGCAATTGCTCAGAGATGAAAAGTGCTTGCACTGAAAGCTGTTGCTAGCCAGCACCCTTCCTTGGAAGCGCTTTTGTAGGCCTAAGAACACTGGGGCTCTGGGCTTCTCTAGCCACCTAATATTCTGCTCATTCTCTCGCGCAGTCTAAAGAGAGCTCAGGTGAGAAATTGCAAACGTCGAGCAATTGCTCAGAGATGAAAAGTGCCAGCACTGAAAGCTCTTGCTAGCCAGCACCCTTCCTTGGAAGCGCTTTCACAGGTGCAGCAACACTGGAGCTTTGCGCTTCTCTACCCACCAAACATCAAGGTCATTCTCTTTCCGTCTCGTAGACACGAGCTGTGAAATTGCAAACGTCGAGCAATTGCTCAGAGATGAAAAGTGCCAGCACTGAAAGCTCTTGCTAGCCAGCACCCTTCCTTGGAAGCGCTCTTGTAGCCCTAAGAACAGTGGGGCTCTGGGCTTCTCTAGCCACCTAATCTTCTGCTCATCCTCTCGCGCAGTCTAAAGAGAGCTCAGGTGAGAAATTGCAAACGTCGAGCAATTGCTCAGAGATGAAAAGTGCCAGCACTGAAAGCTCTTGCTAGCCAGCACCCTTCCTTGGAAGCGCTTTTGTAGGCCTAAGAACACTGGGGCTTTGCGCTTCTCTAGCCACCTAACCTTCTGCTCATCCTCTCGCGCAGTCTAAAGAGAGCTCAGGTGAGAAATTGCAAACGTCGAGCAATTGCTCAGAGATGAAAAGTGCCAGCACTGAAAGCTCTTGCCAGCCAGCACCCTTCCTTGGAAGCGCTTTCACAGGCACAGCAACACTGGGGCTTTGCGCTTCTCTAGCCACCAAACATCACGGTCATTCTCTTTCCATCTCGTAGACACGAGCTGAGAAATTGCAAACGTCGAGCAATTGCTCAGAGATGAAAAGTGCCAGCACTGAAAGCTGTTGCTAGCCAACACCCTTCCTTGGAAACGCTCTTGCAGCCAAAAGAACAGTGGGGTCTGGGCTTCTCTAGCCACCTACTCTTCTGCTCATCCTCTCGCGCACTCTAAAGAGAGCTCAGGTGTGAAATTGCAAACGTCCAGCAATTGCTCAGAGATGAAAAGTGCCAGCACTGAAAGCTGTTGCTAGCCAGCACCCTTCCTTGGAAGCACTTTCACAGGTGCAGCAACACTGGGGCTTTGCGCTTCTCTACCCACCAAACGTCACGGTCACTATCTCTCTGTCTCGTAGATAAGAGCTGAGAAATTGCAAACGTCGAGCAATTGCTCAGAGATGAAAAGTGCCAGCACTGAAAGCTGTTGCTAGCCAGCACCCTTCCTTGGAAGCGCTTTTGTAGCCAAAAGAACACTGGGGCTCTGGGCTTCTCTAGCCACCTACTCTTCTGCTCATCCTCTCGCGCAGTCTAAAGAGAGCTCAGGTGAGAAATTGCAAACGTCGAGCAATTGCTCAGAGATGAAAAGTGCCAGCACTGAAAGCTGTTGCTAGCCAGCACCCTTCCTTGGAAACGCTCTTGCAGCCCTAAGAACACTGGGGCTCTGGGCTTCTCTAGCCACCTACTCTTCTGCTCATCCTCTCGCGCAGTCTAAAGAGAGCTCAGGTGAGAAATTGCAAACGTCGAGCAATTGCTCAGAGAGGAAAAGTGCCAGCACTGAAAGCTCTTGCTAGCCAGCACCCTTCCTTGGAAGCGCTTTTGTAGGCCTAAGAACACTGGGGCTCTGGGCTTCTCTAGCCACCTAATCTTCTGCTCATCCTCTCGCGCAGTCTAAAGAGAGCTCAGGTGAGAAATTGCAAACGTCCAGCAATTGCTCAGAGATGAAAAGTGCCAGCACTGAAAGCTCTTGCTAGCCAGCACCCTTCCTTGGAAGTGCTTTCACAGGCGCAGCAACACTGGGGCTTTGCGCTTCTCTAGGCACCAAACGTCACGGTCACTATCTATCCGTCTCGTAGACACGAGCTGAGAAATTGCAAACGTCGAGCAATTGCTGAGAGATGAAAAGTGCCAGCATTGAAAGCTGTTGCTAGCCAGCACCCTTCCTTGGAAGTGCTTTTGTAGCCCTAAGAACACTGGGGCTCTGGGCATTTCTAGCCACCTAATTTTCTGTTCATCCTCTCGCACAGTCTAAAGAGAGCTCAGGTGAGAAATTGCAAACGTCCAGCAATTGCTCAGAGATGAAAAGTGCCAGCACTGAAAGCTGTTGCTAGCCAGCACCCTTCCTTGGATGCGCTTTTGTAGCCCTAAGAACACTGGGGCTCTGGGCTTCTCTAGTAACTAAATATCACGGTCATTCTCTTTCCGTCTCATAGACACGAGCCGAGAAATTGCAAACGTCGAGCAATTGCTCAGAGATGAAAAGTGCCAGCACTGAAAGCTGTTGCCAGCCAGCACCCTTCCTTGGAAGCGCTTTTGTAGGCCTAAGAACACTGGGGCTCTGGGCTTCTCTAGCCACCTAATCTTCTGCTCATCCTCTCGCGCAGTCTAAAGAGAGCTCAGGTGTGAAATTGCAAATGTCCAGCAATTGCTCAGAGATGAAAAGTGCCAGCACTGAAAGCTCTTGCTAGCCAGCACCCTTCCTTGGAAGCGCTTTCACAGGCGCAGCAACACTGGGGCTTTGCGCTTCTCTACCCACCAAACGTCACGGTCACTATCTCTCCGTCTCGTACATAAGAGCTGAGAAATTGCAAACGTCGAGCAATTGCTCAGAGATGAAAAGTGCCAGCACTGAAAGCTGTTGCTAGCCAGCACCCTTCCTTGGAAGCGCTTTCACAGGCGCAGCAACACTGGGGCTTTGCGCTACTCTACCCACCAAACATCACGGTCCTTCTCTTTCAGTATCGTAGACAAGAGCTGAGAAATTGCAAACGTCGAGCAATTGCTCAGAGATGAAAAGTGCCAGCACTGAAAGCTGTTGCTAGCCAGCACCCTTCCTTGGAAACGCTCTTGCAGCCCTAAGAACAGTGGGGCTCTGGGCTTCTCTAGCCACCTACTCTTCTGCTCATCCTCTCGCGCAGTCTAAAGAGAGCTCAGGTGAGAAATTGCAAACGTCGAGCAATTGCTCAGAGATGAAAAGTGCCAGCACTGAAAGCTGTTGCTAGCCAGCACCCTTCCTTGGAAGCGCTTTTGTAGCCAAAAGAACACTGGGGCTCTGGGCTTCTCTAGCCACCTAATCTTCTGCTCATCCTCTCGCGCACTCTAAAGAGAGCTCAGGTGTGAAATTGCAAATGTCCAGCAATTGCTCAGAGATGAAAAGTGCCAGCACTGAAAGCTGTTGCTAGCCAGCACCCTTCCTTGGAAGCGCTTTCACAGGCGCAGCAACACTGGGGCTTTGCGCTTCTCTACCCACCAAACGTCACGGTCACTATCTCTCCGTCTCGTAGATAAGAGCTGAGAAATTGCAAACGTCGAGCAATTGCTCAGAGATGAAAAGTGCCAGCACTGAAAGCTCTTGCTAGCCAGCACCCTTCCTTGGAAGCGCTTTCACAGGCGCAGCAACACTGGGGCTTTGCGCTACTCTACCCACCAAACATCACGGTCCTTCTCTTTCAGTATCGTAGACAAGAGCTGAGAAATTGCAAACGTCGAGCAATTGCTCAGAGATGAAAAGTGCCAGCACTGAAAGCTGTTGCTAGCCAGCACCCTTCCTTGGAAGCGCTTTCACAGGCGCAGCAACACTGGGGCTTTGCGCTTTTCTACCCACCAAACGTGACAGTCTTTCCGTCTCGTAGACACGACCTGAGAAATTGCAAATGTCCAGCAATTGCTCAGAGATGAAAAGTGCCAGCACTGAAAGCTCTTGCTAGCCAGCACCCTTCCTTGGAAGCGCTTTTGTAGCCCTAAGAACACTGGGGCTCTGGGCTTCTCTAGCCACCTACTCTTCTGCTCATCCTCTCGCGCACTCTAAAGAGAGCTCAGGTGAGAAATTGCAAACGTCGAGCAATTGCTCAGAGATGAAAAGTGCCAGCACTGAAAGCTGTTGCTAGCCAGCACCCTTCCTTGGAAGCGCTTTTGTAGCCAAAAGAACACTGGGGCTCTGGGCTTCTCTAGCCACCTAATCTTCTGCTCATCCTCTCGCGCACTCTAAAGAGAGCTCAGGTGTGAAATTGCAAATGTCCAGCAATTGCTCAGAGATGAAAAGTGCCAGCACTGAAAGCTCTGGCTAGCCAGCACCCTTCCTTGGAAGCGCTTTCACAGGCGCAGCAACACTGGGGCTTTGCGCTTCTCTACCCACCAAACGTCACGGTCACTATCTCTCCGTCTCGTAGACACGAGCTGAGAAATTGAAAACGTCCACAAATTGCTCAGAGATGAAAAGCCTCAGCACTGAAAGCTGTTGCTAGCCAGCACCCTTCCTTGGAAGCGCTTTCACAGGTGCAGCAACACTGGGGCTTTGCGCTACTCTACCCACCAAACATCACGGTCCTTCTCTTTCAGTATCGTAGACAAGAGCTGAGAAATTGCAAACGTCGAGCAACTGCTCAGAGATGAAAAGTGCCAGCACTGAAAGCTCTTGCTAGCCAGCACCCTTCCTTGGAAGCGCTTTCACAGGCGCAGCAACACTGGGGCTTTGCGCTTCTCTAGCCACCAAACGTGACAGTCTTTCTGTCTCGTAGACACGAGCTGAGAAATTGCAAACGTCGAGCAATTGCTCAGAGATGAAAAGTGCTTGCACTGAAAGCTGTTGCTAGCCAGCACCCTTCCTTGGAAGCGCTTTTGTAGGCCTAAGAACACTGGGGCTCTGGGCTTCTCTAGCCACCTAATATTCTGCTCATTCTCTCGCGCAGTCTAAAGAGAGCTCAGGTGAGAAATTGCAAACGTCGAGCAATTGCTCAGAGATGAAAAGTGCCAGCACTGAAAGCTGTTGCTAGCCAGCACCCTTCCTTGGAAGCGCTTTCACAGGCGCAGCAACACTGGGGCTTTGCGCTTTTCTACCCACCAAACGTGACAGTCTTTCCGTCTCGTAGACACGACCTGAGAAATTGCAAATGTCCAGCAATTGCTCAGAGATGAAAAGTGCCAGCACTGAAAGCTCTTGCTAGCCAGCACCCTTCCTTGGAAGCGCTTTTGTAGCCCTAAGAACACTGGGGCTCTGGGCTTCTCTAGCCACCAAACATCACAGTCATTCTCTTTCAGTATCGTAGACATGAGCTGAGAAATTGCAAACGTCCACCAATTCCTCAGAGATGAAAAGTGCCAGCACTGAAAGCTGTTGCTAGCCAGCACCCTTCCTTGGAAGCGCTTTTGTAGGCCTAAGAACACTGGGGCTCTGGGCTTCTCTAGCCACCAAACATCACAGTCATTCTCTTTCAGTATCGTAGACATGAGCTGAGAAATTGCAAACGTCCACCAATTCCTCAGAGATGAAAAGTGCTTGCACTGAAAGCTGTTGCTAGCCAGCACCCTTCCTTGGAAGAGCTTTTGTAGGCCTAAGAACACTGGGGCTCTGGGCTTCTCTACCCACCAAATATCACATTCATTCTCTTTCCGTCTCGTAGACACGAGCTGAGAAATTGCAAACGTCGAGCAATTGCTGAGAGATGAAAAGTGCCAGCACTGAAAGCTGTTGCTAGCCAGCACCCTTCCTTGGAAACGCTCTTGCAGCCCTAAGAACAGTGGGGCTCTGGGCTTCTCTAGCCACCTAATATTCTGCTCATCCTCTCGCGCAGTCTAAAGAGAGCTCAGGTGAGAAATTGCAAACGTCCAGCAATTGCTCAGAGATGAAAAGTGCCAGCACTGAAAGCTGTTGCTAGCCAGCACCCTTCCTTGGAAGCGCTTTCACAGGCGCAGCAACACTGGGGCTTTGCGCTTCTCTACCCACCAAATGTCACGGTCACTATCTCTCCGTCTCGTAGATAAGAGCTGAGAAATTGCAAACATCCAGCAATTGCTCAGAGATGAAAAGTGCCAGCACTGAAAGCTCTTGCTAGCCAGCACCCTTCCTTGGAAGCGCTTTCACAGGCGCAGCAACACTGGGGCTTTGCGCTTCTCTACCCACCAAACGTCACGGTCACTATCTCTACGTCTCGTAGATAAGAGCTGAGAAATTGCAAACGTCGAGCAATTGCTCAGAGATGAAAAGTGCCAGCACTGAAAGCTCTTGCTAGCCAGCACCCTTCCTTGGAAGCGCTTTCACAGGCGCAGCAACACTGGGGCTTTGCGCTACTCTACCCACCAAACATCACGGTCCTTCTCTTTCAGTATCGTAGACAAGAGCTGAGAAATTGCAAACGTTGAGCAATTGCTCAGAGATGAAAAGTGCCAGCACTGAAAGCTGTTGCCAGCCAGCACCCTTCCTTGGAAGCGCTTTTGTAAGCCTAAGAACACTGGGGCTCTGGGCTTCTCTAGCCACCTAATCTTCTGCTCATCCTCTCGCGCAGTCTAAAGAGAGCTCAGGTGAGAAATTGCAAATGTCCACCAATTGCTCAGAGATGAAAAGTGCCAGCACTGAAAGCTGTTGCTAGCCATCCCCCTTCCTTGGAAGCGCTTTCACAGGCGCAGCAACACTGGGGCTTTGCGTTTCTCTAGCCACCAGACGTCACGGTCACTATCTCTCCGTCTCGTAGACACGAGCTGAGAAATTGCAAACGTCGAGCAATTGCTGAGAGATGAAAAGTGCCAGCATTGAAAGCTGTTGCTAGCCAGCACCCTTCCTTGGAAGTGCTTTTGTAGCCCTAAGAACTCCGGGGCTCTGGGCATTTCTAGCCACCTAATTTTCTGTTCATCCTCTCGCACAGTCTAAAGAGAGCTCAGGTGAGAAATTGCAAACGTCCAGCAATTGCTCAGAGATGAAAAGTGCCAGCACTGAAAGCTCTTGCTAGCCAGCACCCTTCCTTGGATGCGCTTTTGTAGCCCTAAGAACACTGGGGCTCTGGGCTTCTCTAGTAACTAAATATCACGGTCATTCTCTTTCCGTCTCGTAGACACGAGCCGAGAAATTGCAAACGTCGAGCAATTGCTCAGAGATGAAAAGTGCCAGCACTGAAAGCTGTTGCCAGCCAGCACCCTTCCTTGGAAGCGCTTTTGTAGCCCTAAGAACACTGGGGCTCTGGGCTTCTCTAGCCACCTAATCTTCTGCTCATCCTCTCGCGCAGTCTAAAGAGAGCTCAGGTGTGAAATTGCAAATGTCCAGCAATTGCTCAGAGATGAAAAGTGCCAGCACTGAAAGCTCTTGCTAGCCAGCAGCCTTCCTTGGAAGCGCTTTCACAGGCGCAGCAACACTGGGGCTTTGCGCTTCTCTAGGCACCAAACGTCACGGTCACTATCTCTCCGTCTCGTACATAAGAGCTGAGAAATTGCAAACGTCGAGCAATTGCTCAGAGATGAAAAGTGCCAGCACTGAAAGCTCTTGCTAGCCAGCACCCTTCCTTGGAAGCGCTTTCACAGGCGCAGCAACACTGGGGCTTTGCGCTACTCTACCCACCAAACATCACGGTCCTTCTCTTTCAGTCTCGTAGACAAGAGCTGAGAAATTGCAAACGTCGAGCAATTGCTCAGAGATGAAAAGTGCCAGCACTGAAAGCTGTTGCTAGCCAGCACCCTTCCTTGGAAGCGCTTTCACAGGCGCAGCAACACTGGGGCTTTGCGCTTTTCTACCCACCAAACGTGACAGTCTTTCCGTCTCGTAGACACGACCTGAGAAATTGCAAATGTCCAGCAATTGCTCAGAGATGAAAAGTGCCAGCACTGAAAGCTCTTGCTAGCCAGCACCCTTCCTTGGAAGCGCTTTTGTAGCCCTAAGAACACTGGGGCTCTGGGCTTCTCTAGCCACCTACTCTTCTGCTCATCCTCTCGCGCACTCTAAAGAGAGCTCAGGTGAGAAATTGCAAACGTCGAGCAATTGCTCAGAGATGAAAAGTGCCAGCACTGAAAGCTGTTGCTAGCCAGCACCCTTCCTTGGAAGCGCTTTTGTAGCCAAAAGAACACTGGGGCTCTGGGCTTCTCTAGCCACCTAATCTTCTGCTCATCCTCTCGCGCACTCTAAAGAGAGCTCAGGTGTGAAATTGCAAATGTCCAGCAATTGCTCAGAGATGAAAAGTGCCAGCACTGAAAGCTCTGGCTAGCCAGCACCCTTCCTTGGAAGCGCTTTCACAGGCGCAGCAACACTGGGGCTTTGCGCTTCTCTACCCACCAAACGTCACGGTCACTATCTCTCCGTCTCGTAGACACGAGCTGAGAAATTGAAAACGTCCACAAATTGCTCAGAGATGAAAAGTCTCAGCACTGAAAGCTGTTGCTAGCCAGCACCCTTCCTTGGAAGCGCTTTCACAGGTGCAGCAACACTGGGGCTTTGCGCTACTCTACCCACCAAACATCACGGTCCTTCTCTTTCAGTATCGTAGACAAGAGCTGAGAAATTGCAAACGTCGAGCAACTGCTCAGAGATGAAAAGTGCCAGCACTGAAAGCTCTTGCTAGCCAGCACCCTTCCTTGGAAGCGCTTTCACAGGCGCAGCAACACTGGGGCTTTGCGCTTCTCTAGCCACCAAACGTGACAGTCTTTCTGTCTCGTAGACACGAGCTGAGAAATTGCAAACGTCGAGCAATTGCTCAGAGATGAAAAGTGCTTGCACTGAAAGCTGTTGCTAGCCAGCACCCTTCCTTGGAAGCGCTTTTGTAGGCCTAAGAACACTGGGGCTCTGGGCTTCTCTAGCCACCTAATATTCTGCTCATTCTCTCGCGCAGTCTAAAGAGAGCTCAGGTGAGAAATTGCAAACGTCGAGCAATTGCTCAGAGATGAAAAGTGCCAGCACTGAAAGCTCTTGCTAGCCAGCACCCTTCCTTGGAAGCGCTTTCACAGGTGCAGCAACACTGGAGCTTTGCGCTTCTCTACCCACCAAACATCAAGGTCATTCTCTTTCCGTCTCGTAGACACGAGCTGTGAAATTGCAAACGTCGAGCAATTGCTCAGAGATGAAAAGTGCCAGCACTGAAAGCTCTTGCTAGCCAGCACCCTTCCTTGGAAGCGCTCTTGTAGCCCTAAGAACAGTGGGGCTCTGGGCTTCTCTAGCCACCTAATCTTCTGCTCATCCTCTCGCGCAGTCTAAAGAGAGCTCAGGTGAGAAATTGCAAACGTCGAGCAATTGCTCAGAGATGAAAAGTGCCAGCACTGAAAGCTCTTGCTAGCCAGCACCCTTCCTTGGAAGCGCTTTTGTAGGCCTAAGAACACTGGGGCTTTGCGCTTCTCTAGCCACCTAACCTTCTGCTCATCCTCTCGCGCAGTCTAAAGAGAGCTCAGGTGAGAAATTGCAAACGTCGAGCAATTGCTCAGAGATGAAAAGTGCCAGCACTGAAAGCTCTTGCCAGCCAGCACCCTTCCTTGGAAGCGCTTTCACAGGCACAGCAACACTGGGGCTTTGCGCTTCTCTAGCCACCAAACATCACGGTCATTCTCTTTCCATCTCGTAGACACGAGCTGAGAAATTGCAAACGTCGAGCAATTGCTCAGAGATGAAAAGTGCCAGCACTGAAAGCTGTTGCTAGCCAACACCCTTCCTTGGAAACGCTCTTGCAGCCAAAAGAACAGTGGGGTCTGGGCTTCTCTAGCCACCTACTCTTCTGCTCATCCTCTCGCGCACTCTAAAGAGAGCTCAGGTGTGAAATTGCAAACGTCCAGCAATTGCTCAGAGATGAAAAGTGCCAGCACTGAAAGCTGTTGCTAGCCAGCACCCTTCCTTGGAAGCACTTTCACAGGTGCAGCAACACTGGGGCTTTGCGCTTCTCTACCCACCAAACGTCACGGTCACTATCTCTCTGTCTCGTAGATAAGAGCTGAGAAATTGCAAACGTCGAGCAATTGCTCAGAGATGAAAAGTGCCAGCACTGAAAGCTGTTGCTAGCCAGCACCCTTCCTTGGAAGCGCTTTTGTAGCCAAAAGAACACTGGGGCTCTGGGCTTCTCTAGCCACCTACTCTTCTGCTCATCCTCTCGCGCAGTCTAAAGAGAGCTCAGGTGAGAAATTGCAAACGTCGAGCAATTGCTCAGAGATGAAAAGTGCCAGCACTGAAAGCTGTTGCTAGCCAGCACCCTTCCTTGGAAACGCTCTTGCAGCCCTAAGAACACTGGGGCTCTGGGCTTCTCTAGCCACCTACTCTTCTGCTCATCCTCTCGCGCAGTCTAAAGAGAGCTCAGGTGAGAAATTGCAAACGTCGAGCAATTGCTCAGAGAGGAAAAGTGCCAGCACTGAAAGCTCTTGCTAGCCAGCACCCTTCCTTGGAAGCGCTTTTGTAGGCCTAAGAACACTGGGGCTCTGGGCTTCTCTAGCCACCTAATCTTCTGCTCATCCTCTCGCGCAGTCTAAAGAGAGCTCAGGTGAGAAATTGCAAACGTCCAGCAATTGCTCAGAGATGAAAAGTGCCAGCACTGAAAGCTCTTGCTAGCCAGCACCCTTCCTTGGAAGTGCTTTCACAGGCGCAGCAACACTGGGGCTTTGCGCTTCTCTAGGCACCAAACGTCACGGTCACTATCTATCCGTCTCGTAGACACGAGCTGAGAAATTGCAAACGTCGAGCAATTGCTGAGAGATGAAAAGTGCCAGCATTGAAAGCTGTTGCTAGCCAGCACCCTTCCTTGGAAGTGCTTTTGTAGCCCTAAGAACACTGGGGCTCTGGGCATTTCTAGCCACCTAATTTTCTGTTCATCCTCTCGCACAGTCTAAAGAGAGCTCAGGTGAGAAATTGCAAACGTCCAGCAATTGCTCAGAGATGAAAAGTGCCAGCACTGAAAGCTGTTGCTAGCCAGCACCCTTCCTTGGATGCGCTTTTGTAGCCCTAAGAACACTGGGGCTCTGGGCTTCTCTAGTAACTAAATATCACGGTCATTCTCTTTCCGTCTCATAGACACGAGCCGAGAAATTGCAAACGTCGAGCAATTGCTCAGAGATGAAAAGTGCCAGCACTGAAAGCTGTTGCCAGCCAGCACCCTTCCTTGGAAGCGCTTTTGTAGGCCTAAGAACACTGGGGCTCTGGGCTTCTCTAGCCACCTAATCTTCTGCTCATCCTCTCGCGCAGTCTAAAGAGAGCTCAGGTGTGAAATTGCAAATGTCCAGCAATTGCTCAGAGATGAAAAGTGCCAGCACTGAAAGCTCTTGCTAGCCAGCACCCTTCCTTGGAAGCGCTTTCACAGGCGCAGCAACACTGGGGCTTTGCGCTTCTCTACCCACCAAACGTCACGGTCACTATCTCTCCGTCTCGTACATAAGAGCTGAGAAATTGCAAACGTCGAGCAATTGCTCAGAGATGAAAAGTGCCAGCACTGAAAGCTGTTGCTAGCCAGCACCCTTCCTTGGAAGCGCTTTCACAGGCGCAGCAACACTGGGGCTTTGCGCTACTCTACCCACCAAACATCACGGTCCTTCTCTTTCAGTATCGTAGACAAGAGCTGAGAAATTGCAAACGTCGAGCAATTGCTCAGAGATGAAAAGTGCCAGCACTGAAAGCTGTTGCTAGCCAGCACCCTTCCTTGGAAACGCTCTTGCAGCCCTAAGAACAGTGGGGCTCTGGGCTTCTCTAGCCACCTACTCTTCTGCTCATCCTCTCGCGCAGTCTAAAGAGAGCTCAGGTGAGAAATTGCAAACGTCGAGCAATTGCTCAGAGATGAAAAGTGCCAGCACTGAAAGCTGTTGCTAGCCAGCACCCTTCCTTGGAAGCGCTTTTGTAGCCAAAAGAACACTGGGGCTCTGGGCTTCTCTAGCCACCTAATCTTCTGCTCATCCTCTCGCGCACTCTAAAGAGAGCTCAGGTGTGAAATTGCAAATGTCCAGCAATTGCTCAGAGATGAAAAGTGCCAGCACTGAAAGCTGTTGCTAGCCAGCACCCTTCCTTGGAAGCGCTTTCACAGGCGCAGCAACACTGGGGCTTTGCGCTTCTCTACCCACCAAACGTCACGGTCACTATCTCTCCGTCTCGTAGATAAGAGCTGAGAAATTGCAAACGTCGAGCAATTGCTCAGAGATGAAAAGTGCCAGCACTGAAAGCTCTTGCTAGCCAGCACCCTTCCTTGGAAGCGCTTTCACAGGCGCAGCAACACTGGGGCTTTGCGCTACTCTACCCACCAAACATCACGGTCCTTCTCTTTCAGTATCGTAGACAAGAGCTGAGAAATTGCAAACGTCGAGCAATTGCTCAGAGATGAAAAGTGCCAGCACTGAAAGCTGTTGCTAGCCAGCACCCTTCCTTGGAAGCGCTTTCACAGGCGCAGCAACACTGGGGCTTTGCGCTTTTCTACCCACCAAACGTGACAGTCTTTCCGTCTCGTAGACACGACCTGAGAAATTGCAAATGTCCAGCAATTGCTCAGAGATGAAAAGTGCCAGCACTGAAAGCTCTTGCTAGCCAGCACCCTTCCTTGGAAGCGCTTTTGTAGCCCTAAGAACACTGGGGCTCTGGGCTTCTCTAGCCACCTACTCTTCTGCTCATCCTCTCGCGCACTCTAAAGAGAGCTCAGGTGAGAAATTGCAAACGTCGAGCAATTGCTCAGAGATGAAAAGTGCCAGCACTGAAAGCTGTTGCTAGCCAGCACCCTTCCTTGGAAGCGCTTTTGTAGCCAAAAGAACACTGGGGCTCTGGGCTTCTCTAGCCACCTAATCTTCTGCTCATCCTCTCGCGCACTCTAAAGAGAGCTCAGGTGTGAAATTGCAAATGTCCAGCAATTGCTCAGAGATGAAAAGTGCCAGCACTGAAAGCTCTGGCTAGCCAGCACCCTTCCTTGGAAGCGCTTTCACAGGCGCAGCAACACTGGGGCTTTGCGCTTCTCTACCCACCAAACGTCACGGTCACTATCTCTCCGTCTCGTAGACACGAGCTGAGAAATTGAAAACGTCCACAAATTGCTCAGAGATGAAAAGTCTCAGCACTGAAAGCTGTTGCTAGCCAGCACCCTTCCTTGGAAGCGCTTTCACAGGTGCAGCAACACTGGGGCTTTGCGCTACTCTACCCACCAAACATCACGGTCCTTCTCTTTCAGTATCGTAGACAAGAGCTGAGAAATTGCAAACGTCGAGCAACTGCTCAGAGATGAAAAGTGCCAGCACTGAAAGCTCTTGCTAGCCAGCACCCTTCCTTGGAAGCGCTTTCACAGGCGCAGCAACACTGGGGCTTTGCGCTTCTCTAGCCACCAAACGTGACAGTCTTTCTGTCTCGTAGACACGAGCTGAGAAATTGCAAACGTCGAGCAATTGCTCAGAGATGAAAAGTGCTTGCACTGAAAGCTGTTGCTAGCCAGCACCCTTCCTTGGAAGCGCTTTTGTAGGCCTAAGAACACTGGGGCTCTGGGCTTCTCTAGCCACCTAATATTCTGCTCATTCTCTCGCGCAGTCTAAAGAGAGCTCAGGTGAGAAATTGCAAACGTCGAGCAATTGCTCAGAGATGAAAAGTGCCAGCACTGAAAGCTGTTGCTAGCCAGCACCCTTCCTTGGAAGCGCTTTCACAGGCGCAGCAACACTGGGGCTTTGCGCTTTTCTACCCACCAAACGTGACAGTCTTTCCGTCTCGTAGACACGACCTGAGAAATTGCAAATGTCCAGCAATTGCTCAGAGATGAAAAGTGCCAGCACTGAAAGCTCTTGCTAGCCAGCACCCTTCCTTGGAAGCGCTTTTGTAGCCCTAAGAACACTGGGGCTCTGGGCTTCTCTAGCCACCTACTCTTCTGCTCATCCTCTCGCGCACTCTAAAGAGAGCTCAGGTGAGAAATTGCAAACGTCGAGCAATTGCTCAGAGATGAAAAGTGCCAGCACTGAAAGCTGTTGCTAGCCAGCACCCTTCCTTGGAAGCGCTTTTGTAGCCAAAAGAACACTGGGGCTCTGGGCTTCTCTAGCCACCTAATCTTCTGCTCATCCTCTCGCGCACTCTAAAGAGAGCTCAGGTGTGAAATTGCAAATGTCCAGCAATTGCTCAGAGATGAAAAGTGCCAGCACTGAAAGCTCTGGCTAGCCAGCACCCTTCCTTGGAAGCGCTTTCACAGGCGCAGCAACACTGGGGCTTTGCGCTTCTCTACCCACCAAACGTCACGGTCACTATCTCTCCGTCTCGTAGACACGAGCTGAGAAATTGAAAACGTCCACAAATTGCTCAGAGATGAAAAGTCTCAGCACTGAAAGCTGTTGCTAGCCAGCACCCTTCCTTGGAAGCGCTTTCACAGGTGCAGCAACACTGGGGCTTTGCGCTACTCTACCCACCAAACATCACGGTCCTTCTCTTTCAGTATCGTAGACAAGAGCTGAGAAATTGCAAACGTCGAGCAACTGCTCAGAGATGAAAAGTGCCAGCACTGAAAGCTCTTGCTAGCCAGCACCCTTCCTTGGAAGCGCTTTCACAGGCGCAGCAACACTGGGGCTTTGCGCTTCTCTAGCCACCAAACGTGACAGTCTTTCTGTCTCGTAGACACGAGCTGAGAAATTGCAAACGTCGAGCAATTGCTCAGAGATGAAAAGTGCTTGCACTGAAAGCTGTTGCTAGCCAGCACCCTTCCTTGGAAGCGCTTTTGTAGGCCTAAGAACACTGGGGCTCTGGGCTTCTCTAGCCACCTAATATTCTGCTCATTCTCTCGCGCAGTCTAAAGAGAGCTCAGGTGAGAAATTGCAAACGTCGAGCAATTGCTCAGAGATGAAAAGTGCCAGCACTGAAAGCTCTTGCTAGCCAGCACCCTTCCTTGGAAGCGCTTTCACAGGTGCAGCAACACTGGAGCTTTGCGCTTCTCTACCCACCAAACATCAAGGTCATTCTCTTTCCGTCTCGTAGACACGAGCTGTGAAATTGGAAAGGTCCAGCAATTGCTCAGAGATGAAAAGTGCCAGCACTGAAAGCTCTTGCTAGCCAGCACCCTTCCTTGGAAGCGCTCTTGTAGCCCTAAGAACAGTGGGGCTCTGGGCTTCTCTAGCCACCTAATCTTCTGCTCATCCTCTCGCGCAGTCTAAAGAGAGCTCAGGTGAGAAATTGCAAACGTCGAGCAATTGCTCAGAGATGAAAAGTGCCAGCACTGAAAGCTCTTGCTAGCCAGCACCCTTCCTTGGAAGCGCTTTTGTAGGCCTAAGAACACTGGGGCTTTGCGCTTCTCTAGCCACCTAACCTTCTGCTCATCCTCTCGCGCAGTCTAAAGAGAGCTCAGGTGAGAAATTGCAAACGTCGAGCAATTGCTCAGAGATGAAAAGTGCCAGCACTGAAAGCTCTTGCCAGCCAGCACCCTTCCTTGGAAGCGCTTTCACAGGCACAGCAACACTGGGGCTTTGCGCTTCTCTAGCCACCAAACATCACGGTCATTCTCTTTCCATCTCGTAGACACGAGCTGAGAAATTGCAAACGTCGAGCAATTGCTCAGAGATGAAAAGTGCCAGCACTGAAAGCTGTTGCTAGCCAACACCCTTCCTTGGAAACGCTCTTGCAGCCAAAAGAACAGTGGGGTCTGGGCTTCTCTAGCCACCTACTCTTCTGCTCATCCTCTCGCGCACTCTAAAGAGAGCTCAGGTGTGAAATTGCAAACGTCCAGCAATTGCTCAGAGATGAAAAGTGCCAGCACTGAAAGCTGTTGCTAGCCAGCACCCTTCCTTGGAAGCGCTTTCACAGGTGCAGCAACACTGGGGCTTTGCGCTTCTCTACCCACCAAACGTCACGGTCACTATCTCTCTGTCTCGTAGATAAGAGCTGAGAAATTGCAAACGTCGAGCAATTGCTCAGAGATGAAAAGTGCCAGCACTGAAAGCTGTTGCTAGCCAGCACCCTTCCTTGGAAGCGCTTTTGTAGCCAAAAGAACACTGGGGCTCTGGGCTTCTCTAGCCACCTACTCTTCTGCTCATCCTCTCGCGCAGTCTAAAGAGAGCTCAGGTGAGAAATTGCAAACGTCGAGCAATTGCTCAGAGATGAAAAGTGCCAGCACTGAAAGCTGTTGCTAGCCAGCACCCTTCCTTGGAAACGCTCTTGCAGCCCTAAGAACACTGGGGCTCTGGGCTTCTCTAGCCACCTACTCTTCTGCTCATCCTCTCGCGCAGTCTAAAGAGAGCTCAGGTGAGAAATTGCAAACGTCGAGCAATTGCTCAGAGAGGAAAAGTGCCAGCACTGAAAGCTCTTGCTAGCCAGCACCCTTCCTTGGAAGCGCTTTTGTAGGCCTAAGAACACTGGGGCTCTGGGCTTCTCTAGCCACCTAATCTTCTGCTCATCCTCTCGCGCAGTCTAAAGAGAGCTCAGGTGAGAAATTGCAAACGTCCAGCAATTGCTCAGAGATGAAAAGTGCCAGCACTGAAAGCTCTTGCTAGCCAGCACCCTTCCTTGGAAGTGCTTTCACAGGCGCAGCAACACTGGGGCTTTGCGCTTCTCTAGGCACCAAACGTCACGGTCACTATCTCTCCGTCTCGTAGATAAGAGCTGAGAAATTGCAAACGTCGAGCAATTGCTCAGAGATGAAAAGTGGCAGCACTGAAAGCTCTTGCTAGCCAGCACCCTTCCTTGGAAGCGCTTTCACAGGCGCAGCAACACTGGGGCTTTGCGTTTTTCTAGCCACCAGACGTCACGGTCACTATCTCTCCGTCTCGTAGACACGAGCTGAGAAATTGCAAACGTCGAGCAATTGCTGAGAGATGAAAAGTGCCAGCATTGAAAGCTGTTGCTAGCCAGCACCCTTCCTTGGAAGTGCTTTTGTAGCCCTAAGAACACTGGGGCTCTGGGCATTTCTAGCCACCTAATTTTCTGTTCATCCTCTCGCACAGTCTAAAGAGAGCTCAGGTGAGAAATTGCAAACGTCCAGCAATTGCTCAGAGATGAAAAGTGCCAGCACTGAAAGCTGTTGCTAGCCAGCACCCTTCCTTGGATGCGCTTTTGTAGCCCTAAGAACACTGGGGCTCTGGGCTTCTCTAGTAACTAAATATCACGGTCATTCTCTTTCCGTCTCATAGACACGAGCCGAGAAATTGCAAACGTCGAGCAATTGCTCAGAGATGAAAAGTGCCAGCACTGAAAGCTGTTGCTAGCCAGCACCCTTCCTTGGAAACGCTCTTGCAGCCCTAAGAACACTGGGGCTCTGGGCTTCTCTAGCCACCTACTCTTCTGCTCATCCTCTCGCGCAGTCTAAAGAGAGCTCAGGTGAGAAATTGCAAACGTCGAGCAATTGCTCAGAGATGAAAAGTGCCAGCACTGAAAGCTGTTGCTAGCCAGCACCCTTCCTTGGAAGCGCTTTTGTAGCCAAAAGAACACTGGGGCTCTGGGCTTCTCTAGCCACCTAATCTTCTGCTCATCCTCTCGCGCACTCTAAAGAGAGCTCAGGTGTGAAATTGCAAATGTCCAGCAATTGCTCAGAGATGAAAAGTGCCAGCACTGAAAGCTGTTGCTAGCCAGCACCCTTCCTTGGAAGCGCTTTCACAGGCGCAGCAACACTGGGGCTTTGCGCTTCTCTACCCACCAAACGTCACGGTCACTATCTCTCCGTCTCGTAGATAAGAGCTGAGAAATTGCAAACGTCCACAAATTGCTCAGAGATGAAAAGTGCCAGCACTGAAAGCTGTTGCTAGCCAGCACCCTTCCTTGGAAGCGCTTTCACAGGTGCAGCAACACTGGGGCTTTGCGCTACTCTACCCACCAAACATCACGGTCCTTCTCTTTCAGTATCGTAGACAAGAGCTGAGAAATTGCAAACGTCGAGCAATTGCTCAGAGATGAAAAGTGCCAGCACTGAAAGCTGTGGCTAGCCAGCACCCTTCCTTGGAAGCGCTTTCACAGGCGCAGCAAGACTGGGGCTTTGCGCTTCTCTAGCCACCAAACGTGACAGTCTTTCTGTCTCGTAGACACGAGCTGAGAAATTGCAAACGTCGAGCAATTGCTCAGAGATGAAAAGTGCCAGCGCTGAAAGCTGTTGCTAGCCAGTACCCTTCCTTGGAAGCGCTTTTGTAGGCCTAAGAACAGTGGGGCTTTGCGCTTCTCTAGCCACCTAATCTTCTGCTCATCCTCTCGCGCAGTCTAAAGAGAGCTCAGGTGAGAAATTGCAAACGTCGAGCAATTGCTCAGAGAAGAAAAGTGCCAGCACTGAAAGCTGTTGCTAGCCAGCACCCTTCCTTGGAAGCGCTTTCACAGGCGCAGCAACACTGGGGCTTTGCGCTTCTATACGCACCAAACGTCACGGTCACTCTCTTACCGTCTCGTAGACACGAGCTGAGAAATTGCAAACGTCGAGCAATTGCTCAGAGATGAAAAGTGCCAGCACTGAAAGCTGTTGCTAGCCAGCACCCTTCCTTGGAAGCGCTTTTGTAGGCCTAAGAACAGTGGGGCTCTGGGCTTCTCTAGCCACCTAATCTTCTGCTCATCCTCTCGCGCACTCTAAAGAGAGCTCAGGTGAGAAATTGCAAACGTCGAGCAATTGCTCAGAGATGAAAAGTGCCAGCACTGAAAGCTGTTGCTAGCCAGCACCCTTCCTTGGAAGCGCTTTCACAGGTGCAGCAACATTGGGGCTTTGCGCTTCTCTACCCACCAAACATCACGGTCATTCTCTTTCCGTCTCGTAGACACGAGCCGAGAAATTGTAAACGTCGAGCAATTGCTCAGAGATGAAAAGTGCCAGCACTGAAAGCTGTTGCTAGCCAGCACCCTTCCTTGGAAGCGCTCTTGTAGCCCTAAGAACAGTGGGGCTCTGGGCTTCTCTAGCCACCTAATCTTCTGCTCATCCTCTCGCGCACTCTAAAGAGAGCTCAGGTGTGAAATTGCAAATGTCCAGCAATTGCTCAGAGATGAAAAGTGCCAGCACTGAAAGCTCTGGCTAGCCAGCACCCTTCCTTGGAAGCGCTTTCACAGGCGCAGCAACACTGGGGCTTTGCGCTTCTCTACCCACCAAACGTCACGGTCACTATCTCTCCGTCTCGTAGACACGAGCTGAGAAATTGAAAACGTCCACAAATTGCTCAGAGATGAAAAGTCTCAGCACTGAAAGCTGTTGCTAGCCAGCACCCTTCCTTGGAAGCGCTTTCACAGGTGCAGCAACACTGGGGCTTTGCGCTACTCTACCCACCAAACATCACGGTCCTTCTCTTTCAGTATCGTAGACAAGAGCTGAGAAATTGCAAACGTCGAGCAACTGCTCAGAGATGAAAAGTGCCAGCACTGAAAGCTCTTGCTAGCCAGCACCCTTCCTTGGAAGCGCTTTCACAGGCGCAGCAACACTGGGGCTTTGCGCTTCTCTAGCCACCAAACGTGACAGTCTTTCTGTCTCGTAGACACGAGCTGAGAAATTGCAAACGTCGAGCAATTGCTCAGAGATGAAAAGTGCTTGCACTGAAAGCTGTTGCTAGCCAGCACCCTTCCTTGGAAGCGCTTTTGTAGGCCTAAGAACACTGGGGCTCTGGGCTTCTCTAGCCACCTAATATTCTGCTCATTCTCTCGCGCAGTCTAAAGAGATCTCAGGTGAGAAATTGCAAACGTCGAGCAATTGCTCAGAGATGAAAAGTGCCAGCACTGAAAGCTCTTGCTAGCCAGCACCCTTCCTTGGAAGCGCTTTCACAGGTGCAGCAACACTGGAGCTTTGCGCTTCTCTACCCACCAAACATCAAGGTCATTCTCTTTCCGTCTCGTAGACACGAGCTGTGAAATTGGAAAGGTCCAGCAATTGCTCAGAGATGAAAAGTGCCAGCACTGAAAGCTCTTGCTAGCCAGCACCCTTCCTTGGAAGCGCTCTTGTAGCCCTAAGAACAGTGGGGCTCTGGGCTTCTCTAGCCACCTAATCTTCTGCTCATCCTCTCGCGCAGTCTAAAGAGAGCTCAGGTGAGAAATTGCAAACGTCGAGCAATTGCTCAGAGATGAAAAGTGCCAGCACTGAAAGCTCTTGCTAGCCAGCACCCTTCCTTGGAAGCGCTTTTGTAGGCCTAAGAACACTGGGGCTTTGCGCTTCTCTAGCCACCTAACCTTCTGCTCATCCTCTCGCGCAGTCTAAAGAGAGCTCAGGTGAGAAATTGCAAACGTCGAGCAATTGCTCAGAGATGAAAAGTGCCAGCACTGAAAGCTCTTGCCAGCCAGCACCCTTCCTTGGAAGCGCTTTCACAGGCACAGCAACACTGGGGCTTTGCGCTTCTCTAGCCACCAAACATCACGGTCATTCTCTTTCCATCTCGTAGACACGAGCTGAGAAATTGCAAACGTCGAGCAATTGCTCAGAGATGAAAAGTGCCAGCACTGAAAGCTGTTGCTAGCCAACACCCTTCCTTGGAAACGCTCTTGCAGCCAAAAGAACAGTGGGGTCTGGGCTTCTCTAGCCACCTACTCTTCTGCTCATCCTCTCGCGCACTCTAAAGAGAGCTCAGGTGTGAAATTGCAAACGTCCAGCAATTGCTCAGAGATGAAAAGTGCCAGCACTGAAAGCTGTTGCTAGCCAGCACCCTTCCTTGGAAGCGCTTTCACAGGTGCAGCAACACTGGGGCTTTGCGCTTCTCTACCCACCAAACGTCACGGTCACTATCTCTCTGTCTCGTAGATAAGAGCTGAGAAATTGCAAACGTCGAGCAATTGCTCAGAGATGAAAAGTGCCAGCACTGAAAGCTGTTGCTAGCCAGCACCCTTCCTTGGAAGCGCTTTTGTAGCCAAAAGAACACTGGGGCTCTGGGCTTCTCTAGCCACCTACTCTTCTGCTCATCCTCTCGCGCAGTCTAAAGAGAGCTCAGGTGAGAAATTGCAAACGTCGAGCAATTGCTCAGAGATGAAAAGTGCCAGCACTGAAAGCTGTTGCTAGCCAGCACCCTTCCTTGGAAACGCTCTTGCAGCCCTAAGAACACTGGGGCTCTGGGCTTCTCTAGCCACCTACTCTTCTGCTCATCCTCTCGCGCAGTCTAAAGAGAGCTCAGGTGAGAAATTGCAAACGTCGAGCAATTGCTCAGAGAGGAAAAGTGCCAGCACTGAAAGCTCTTGCTAGCCAGCACCCTTCCTTGGAAGCGCTTTTGTAGGCCTAAGAACACTGGGGCTCTGGGCTTCTCTAGCCACCTAATCTTCTGCTCATCCTCTCGCGCAGTCTAAAGAGAGCTCAGGTGAGAAATTGCAAACGTCCAGCAATTGCTCAGAGATGAAAAGTGCCAGCACTGAAAGCTCTTGCTAGCCAGCACCCTTCCTTGGAAGTGCTTTCACAGGCGCAGCAACACTGGGGCTTTGCGCTTCTCTAGGCACCAAACGTCACGGTCACTATCTCTCCGTCTCGTAGATAAGAGCTGAGAAATTGCAAACGTCGAGCAATTGCTCAGAGATGAAAAGTGGCAGCACTGAAAGCTCTTGCTAGCCAGCACCCTTCCTTGGAAGCGCTTTCACAGGCGCAGCAACACTGGGGCTTTGCGTTTTTCTAGCCACCAGACGTCACGGTCACTATCTCTCCGTCTCGTAGACACGAGCTGAGAAATTGCAAACGTCGAGCAATTGCTGAGAGATGAAAAGTGCCAGCATTGAAAGCTGTTGCTAGCCAGCACCCTTCCTTGGAAGTGCTTTTGTAGCCCTAAGAACACTGGGGCTCTGGGCATTTCTAGCCACCTAATTTTCTGTTCATCCTCTCGCACAGTCTAAAGAGAGCTCAGGTGAGAAATTGCAAACGTCCAGCAATTGCTCAGAGATGAAAAGTGCCAGCACTGAAAGCTGTTGCTAGCCAGCACCCTTCCTTGGATGCGCTTTTGTAGCCCTAAGAACACTGGGGCTCTGGGCTTCTCTAGTAACTAAATATCACGGTCATTCTCTTTCCGTCTCATAGACACGAGCCGAGAAATTGCAAACGTCGAGCAATTGCTCAGAGATGAAAAGTGCCAGCACTGAAAGCTGTTGCTAGCCAGCACCCTTCCTTGGAAACGCTCTTGCAGCCCTAAGAACACTGGGGCTCTGGGCTTCTCTAGCCACCTACTCTTCTGCTCATCCTCTCGCGCAGTCTAAAGAGAGCTCAGGTGAGAAATTGCAAACGTCGAGCAATTGCTCAGAGATGAAAAGTGCCAGCACTGAAAGCTGTTGCTAGCCAGCACCCTTCCTTGGAAGCGCTTTTGTAGCCAAAAGAACACTGGGGCTCTGGACTTCTCTAGCCACCTAATCTTCTGCTCATCCTCTCGCGCACTCTAAAGAGAGCTCTGGTGTGAAATTGCAAATGTCCAGCAATTGCTCAGAGATGAAAAGTGCCAGCACTGAAAGCTGTTGCTAGCCAGCACCCTTCCTTGGAAGCGCTTTCACAGGCGCAGCAACACTGGGGCTTTGCGCTTCTCTACCCACCAAACGTCACGGTCACTATCTCTCCGTCTCGTAGATAAGAGCTGAGAAATTGCAAACGTCCACAAATTGCTCAGAGATGAAAAGTGCCAGCACTGAAAGCTGTTGCTAGCCAGCACCCTTCCTTGGAAGCGCTTTCACAGGTGCAGCAACACTGGGGCTTTGCGCTACTCTACCCACCAAACATCACGGTCCTTCTCTTTCAGTATCGTAGACAAGAGCTGAGAAATTGCAAACGTCGAGCAATTGCTCAGAGATGAAAAGTGCCAGCACTGAAAGCTGTGGCTAGCCAGCACCCTTCCTTGGAAGCGCTTTCACAGGCGCAGCAAGACTGGGGCTTTGCGCTTCTCTAGCCACCAAACGTGACAGTCTTTCTGTCTCGTAGACACGAGCTGAGAAATTGCAAACGTCGAGCAATTGCTCAGAGATGAAAAGTGCCAGCGCTGAAAGCTGTTGCTAGCCAGTACCCTTCCTTGGAAGCGCTTTTGTAGGCCTAAGAACAGTGGGGCTTTGCGCTTCTCTAGCCACCTAATCTTCTGCTCATCCTCTCGCGCAGTCTAAAGAGAGCTCAGGTGAGAAATTGCAAACGTCGAGCAATTGCTCAGAGAAGAAAAGTGCCAGCACTGAAAGCTGTTGCTAGCCAGCACCCTTCCTTGGAAGCGCTTTCACAGGCGCAGCAACACTGGGGCTTTGCGCTTCTCTAGGCACCAAACGTCACGGTCACTCTCTTACCGTCTCGTAGACACGAGCTGAGAAATTGCAAACGTCGAGCAATTGCTCAGAGATGAAAAGTGCCAGCACTGAAAGCTGTTGCTAGCCAGCACCCTTCCTTGGAAGCGCTTTTGTAGGCCTAAGAACAGTGGGGCTCTGGGCTTCTCTAGCCACCTAATCTTCTGCTCATCCTCTCGCGCACTCTAAAGAGAGCTCAGGTGAGAAATTGCAAACGTCGAGCAATTGCTCAGAGATGAAAAGTGCCAGCACTGAAAGCTGTTGCTAGCCAGCACCCTTCCTTGGAAGCGCTTTCACAGGTGCAGCAACATTGGGGCTTTGCGCTTCTCTACCCACCAAACATCACGGTCATTCTCTTTCCGTCTCGTAGACACGAGCCGAGAAATTGTAAACGTCGAGCAATTGCTCAGAGATGAAAAGTGCCAGCACTGAAAGCTGTTGCTAGCCAGCACCCTTCCTTGGAAGCGCTCTTGTAGCCCTAAGAACAGTGGGGCTCTGGGCTTCTCTAGCCACCTAATCTTCTGCTCATCCTCTCGCGCAGTCTAAAGAGAGCTCAGGTGAGAAATTGCAAACGTCGAGCAATTGCTCAGAGAGGAAAAGTGCCAGCACTGAAAGCTCTTGCTAGCCAGCACCCTTCCTTGGAAGCGCTTTTGTAGGCCTAAGAACACTGGGGCTTTGCGCTTCTCTAGCCACCTAACCTTCTGCTCATCCTCTCGCGCAGTCTAAAGAGAGCTCAGGTGAGAAATTGCAAACGTCGAGCAATTGCTGAGAGATGAAAAGTGCCAGCACTGAAAGCTGTTGCTAGCCAGCACCCTTCCTTGGAAGCGCTTTCACAGGCACAGCAAGACTGGGGCTTTGC
Source organism: Sarcoramphus papa (assembly GCA_037962945.1). Classification (NCBI taxonomy): domain Eukaryota; kingdom Metazoa; phylum Chordata; class Aves; order Accipitriformes; family Cathartidae; genus Sarcoramphus; species Sarcoramphus papa. Next base: position 94,480,996 of record CM075586.1, on the reverse strand, counting down.
GCTTCTCTACCCACCAAACATCACGTTCCTTCTCTTTCCATCTAGTAGACACGAGCTGAGAAATTGCAAACGTCGAGCAATTGCTCAGAGATGAAAAGTGCCAGCACTGAAAGCTCTTGCTAGCCAGCACCCTTCCTTGGAAACGCTCTTGCAGCCCTAAGAACAGTGGGGCTCTGGGCTTCTCTAGCCACCTAATCTTCTGCTCATCCTCTCGCGCAGTCTAAAGAGAGCTCAGGTGAGAAATTGCAAACGTCGAGCAATTGCTCCGAGATGAAAAGTGCCAGCACTGAAAGCTGTTGCTAGCCAGCACCCTTCCTTGGAAGCGCTTTTGTAGCCCTAAGAACACTGGGGCTTTGCGCTTCTCTAGCCACCTAACCTTCTGCTCATCCTCTCGCGCAGTATAAAGAGAGCTCAGGGGAGTAATTGGAAACGTCCAGCAATTGCTCAGAGATGAAAAGTGCCAGCACTGAAAGCTGTGGCTAGCCAGCACCCTTCCTTGGAAGCGCTTTCACAGGGGCAGCAACACTGGGGCTTTGCGCTTCTCTAGCCACCAAACGACACGGTCACTATCTCTACGTCTCGTAGATAAGAGCTGAGAAATTGCAAACGTCGAGCAATTGCTCAGAGATGAAAAGTGCCAGCGCTGAAAGCTGTTGCTAGCCAGCACCCTTCCTTGGAAGCGCTTTTGTAGGCCTAAGAACACTGGGGCTCTGGGCTTCTCTAGCCACCTAATCTTCTGCTCATCCTCTCGCGCAGTCTAAAGAGAGCTCAGGTGTGAAATTGCAAATGTCCACCAATTGCTCAGAGATGAAAAGTGCCAGCACTGAAAGCTGTTGCTAGCCAGCACCCTTCCTTGGAAGCGATTTCACAGGCGCAGCAACACTGGGGCTTTGCGTTTCTCTAGCCACCAGACGTCACGGTCACTATCTCTCCGTCTCGTAGACACGAGCTGAGAAATTGCAAACGTCAAGCAATTGCTGAGAGATGAAAAGTGCCAGCATTGAAAGCTGTTGCTAGCCAGCACCCTTCCTTGGAAGCGCTTTTGTAGGCCTAAGAACAGTGGGGCTCTGGGCATTTCTAGCCACCTAATTTTCTGTTCATCCTCTCGCGCAGTCTAAAGAGAGCTCAGGTGAGAAATTGCAAACGTCGAGCAATTGCTCAGAGATGAAAAGTGCCAGCACTGAAAGCTGTTGCTAGCCAGCACCCTTCCTTGGAAGCGCTTTTGTAGCCCTAAGAACACTGGGGCTCTGGGCTTCTCTAGTAACTAAATATCACGGTCATTCTCTTTCCGTCTCGTAGACACGAGCCGAGAAATTGCAAACGTCGAGCAATTGCTCAGAGATGAAAAGTGCCAGCACTGAAAGCTGTTGCTAGCCAGCACCCTTCCTTGGAAGCGCTTTTGTAGCCCTAAGAACACTGGGGCTCTGGGCTTCTCTAGCCACCTAATCTTCTGCTCATCCTCTCGCGCAGTCTAAAGAGAGCTCAGGTGTGAAATTGCAAATGTCCAGCAATTGCTCAGAGATGAAAAGTGCCAGCACTGAAAGCTCTTGCTAGACAGCACCCTTCCTTGGAAGCGCTTTCACAGGCGCAGCAACACTGGGGCTTTGCGCTTCTCTACCCACCAAACGTCACGGTCACTATCTCTCCGTCTCGTAGATAAGAGCTGAGAAATTGCAAACGTCGAGCAATTGCTCAGAGATGAAAAGTGCCAGCACTGAAAGCTGTTGCTAGCCAGCACCCTTCCTTGGAAGCGCTTTTGTAGCCCTAAGAACACTGGGGCTCTGGGCTTCTCTAGCCACCTAATCTTCTGCTCATCCTCTCGCGCAGTGTAAAGAGAGCTCAGGTGTGAAATTGCAAACGTCGAGCAATTGCTCAGAGATGAAAAGTGCCAGCACTGAAAGCTGTTGCTAGCCAGCACCCTTCCTTGGAAGCGCTTTCACAGGTGCAGCAACACTGGAGCTTTGCGCTTCTCTACCCACCAAACATCACGGTCATTCTCTTTCCGTCTCGTAGACTAGAGCTGAGAAATTGGAAAGGTCCAGCAATTGCTCAGAGATGAAAAGTGCCAGCGCTGAAAGCTCTTGCTAGCCAGCACCCTTCCTTGGAAGCGCTCTTGTAGCCCTAAGAACACTGGGGCTCTGGGCTTCTCTAGCCACCTAATCTTCTGCTCATCCTCTCGCGCAGTCTAAAGAGAGCTCAGGTGAAAAATTGCAAATGTCCACCAATTGCTCAGAGATGAAAAGTGCCAGCACTGAAAGCTGTTGCTAGCCATCCCCCTTCCTTGGAAGCGCTTTCACAGGCGCAGCAACACTGGGGCTTTGCGTTTCTCTAGCCACCAGACGTCACGGTCACTATCTCTCCGTCTCGTAGACACGAGCTGAGAAATTGCAAACGTCGAGCAATTGCTGAGAGATGAAAAGTGCCAGCATTGAAAGCTGTTGCTAGCCAGCACCCTTCCTTGGAAGTGCTTTTGTAGCCCTAAGATCTCCGGGGCTCTGGGCATTTCTAGCCACCTAATTTTCTGTTCATCCTCTCGCACAGTCTAAAGAGAGCTCAGGTGAGAAATTGCAAACGTCCAGCAATTGCTCAGAGATGAAAAGTGCCAGCACTGAAAGCTCTTGCTAGCCAGCACCCTTCCTTGGATGCGCTTTTGTAGCCCTAAGAACACTGGGGCTCTGGGCTTCTCTAGTAACTAAATATCACGGTCATTCTCTTTCCGTCTCGTAGACACGAGCCGAAAAATTGCAAACGTCGAGCAATTGCTCAGAGATGAAAAGTGCCAGCACTGAAAGCTGTTGCCAGCCAGCACCCTTTCTTGGAAGCGCTTTTGTAGCCCTAAGAACACTGGGGCTCTGGGCTTCTCTAGTAACCAAGTATCACGGTCATTCTCTTTCCGTCTCGTAGACACGAGCCGAGAAATTGCAAACGTCGAGCAACTGCTCAGAGATGAAAAGTGCCAGCGCTGAAAGCTGTTGCTAGCCAGCACCCTTCCTTGGAGGCGCTTTCACAGGCGCAGCAACACTGGGGCTTTGTGCTACTCTACCCACCAAACTTCACGGTCACTATCTCTCCGTCTCGTAGACACGAGCTGAGAAATTGCAAACGTCGAGCAATTGCTCAGAGATGAAAAGTGCCAGCACTGAAAGCTGTTGCTAACCAGCAGCCTTCCTTGGAAGCGCTTTTGTAGGCCTAAGAACAGTGGGGCTCTGGGCTTCTCTACCCACCAAATATCACATTCATTCTCTTCCCGTCTCGTAGACACGAGCTGAGAAATTGCAAACGTCGAGCAATTGCTCAGAGATGAAAAGTGCCAGCACTGAAAGCTGTTGCTAGCCAGCACCCTTCCTTGGAAGCGCTTTTGTAGGCCTAAGAACACTGGGGCTCTGGGCTTCTCTAGCCACCTAATCTTCTGCTCATCCTCTCGCGCAGTCTAAAGAGAGCTCAGGTGAGAAATTGCAAACGTCCAGCAATTGCTCAGAGATGAAAAGTGCCAGCACTGAAAGCTGTTGCTAGCTAGCAGCCTTCCTTGGAAGCGCTTTCACAGGCGCAGCAACACTGGGGCTTTGCGCTTCTCTACCCACCAAACGTCACGCTCATTCTCTTTCTGCCTTGTAGACAAGAGCTGAGAAATTGCAAACGTCGAACAATTGCTGAGAGATGAAAAGTGCCAGCACTGAAAGCTGTTGCTAGCCAGCACCCTTCCTTGGAAGCGCTTTTGTAGGCCTAAGAACACTGGGGCTCTGGGCTTCTCTAGTAACTAAATATCACGGTCCTTCTCTTTCAGTATCGTAGACACGAGCCGAGAAATTGCAAACGTTGAGCAATTGCTCAGAGATGAAAAGTGCCAGCACTGAAAGCTCTTGCTAGCCAGCACCCTTCCTTGGAAACGCTCTTGCAGCCCTAAGAACACTGGGGCTCTGGGCTTCTCTAGCCACCTCATCTTCTGCTCATCCTCTCGCGCACTCTAAAGAGAGCTCAGGTGTGAAATTGCAAATGTCCAGCAATTGCTCAGAGATGAAAAGTGCCAGCACTGAAAGCTCTGGCTAGCCAGCACCCTTCCTTGGAAGCGCTTTCACAGGCACAGCAACACTGGGGCTTTGCGCTTCTCTAGCCACCAAACGTCACGGTCACTATCTCTCCGTCTCGTAGATAAGAGCTGAGAAATTGCAAACGTCGAGCAATTGCTCAGAGATGAAAAGTGCCAGCGCTGAAAGCTGTTGCTAGCCAGCACCCTTCCTTGGAAGCGCTTTTGTAGGCCTAAGAACACTGGGGCTCTGGGCTTCTCTAGCCACCTAATCTTCTGCTCATCCTCTCGCGCAGTCTAAAGAGACCTCAGGTGAGAAATTGCAAACGTCGAGCAATTGCTCAGAGATGAAAAGTGCCAGCACTGAAAGCTCTTGCTAGCCAGCACCCTTCCTTGGAAGCGCTTTCACAGGCGCAGCAACACTGGGGCTTTGCGCTTCTCTACCCACCAAACGTCACGGTCACTATCTCTCCGTCTCGTAGACACGAGCTGAGAAATTGCAAACGTCGAGCAATTGCTCAGAGATGAAAAGTGGCAGCACTGAAAGCTCTTGCTAGCCAGCACCCTTCCTTGGAAGCGCTTTCACAGGCGCAGCAACACTGGGGCTTTGCGCTTCTCTACCCACCAAACGTCACGGTCATTCTCTTTCTGTCTCATAGACACGAGCTGAGAAATTGCAAACGTCGAGCAATTGCTCAGAGATGAAAAGTGCTTGCACTGAAAGCTGTTGCTAGCCAGCACCCTTCCTTGGAAGCGCTTTTGTAGGCCTAAGAACACTGGGGCTCTGGGCTTCTCTAGCCACCTAATATTCTGCTCATTCTCTCGCGCAGTCTAAAGAGAGCTCAGGTGTGAAATTGCAAACGTCGAGCAATTGCTCAGAGATGAAAAGTGCCAGCACTGAAAGCTCTTGCTAGCCAGCACCCTTCCTTGGAAGCGCTTTCACAGGTGCAGCAACACTGGAGCTTTGCGCTTCTCTACCCACCAAACATCACGGTCATTCTCTTTCCGTCTCGTAGACTAGAGCTGAGAAATTGGAAAGGTCCAGCAATTGCTCAGAGATGAAAAGTGCCAGTACTGAAAGCTCTTGCTAGCCAGCACCCTTCCTTGGAAGCGCTCTTGTAGCCCTAAGAACACTGGGGCTCTGGGCTTCTCTAGCCACCTAATCTTCTGCTCATCCTCTCGCGCAGTCTAAAGAGAGCTCAGGTGAGAAATTGCAAACGTCGAGCAATTGCTCAGAGATGAAAAGTGCCAGCACTGAAAGCTCTTGCTAGCCAGCACCCTTCCTTGGAAGCGCTTTTGTAGGCCTAAGAACACTGGGGCTTTGCGCTTCTCTAGCCACCTAACCTTCTGCTCATCCTCTCGCGCAGTCTAAAGAGAGCTCAGGTGAGAAATTGCAAACGTCGAGCAATTGCTCAGAGATGAAAAGTGCCAGCACTGAAAGCTCTTGCCAGCCAGCACCCTTCCTTGGAAGCGCTTTCACAGGCACAGCAACACTGGGGCTTTGCGCTTCTCTAGCCACCAAACATCACGGTCATTCTCTTTCAGTCTCGTAGACACGAGCTGAGAAATTGCAAACGTCGAGCAATTGCTCAGAGATGAAAAGTGCCAGCACTGAAAGCTCTTGCTAGCCACCACCCTTCCTTGGAAACGCTCTTGCAGCCCTAAGAACAGTGGGGCTCTGGGCTTCTCTAGCCACCTAATCTTCTGCTCATCCTCTCGCGCACTCTAAAGAGAGCTCAGGTGAGAAATTGCAAACGTCGAGCAATTGCTCAGAGATGAAAAGTGCCAGCACTGAAAGCTGTTGCTAGCCAGCACCCTTCCTTGGAAACGCTCTTGCAGCCCTAAGAACAGTGGGGCTCTGGGCTTCTCTAGCCACATACTCTTCTGCTCATCCTCTCGCGCAGTCTAAAGAGAGCTCAGGTGTGAAATTGCAAATGTCCAGCAATTGCTCAGAGATGAAAAGTGCCAGCACTGAAAGCTGTTGCTAGCCAGCAGCCTTCCTTGGAAGCGCTTTTGTAGCCCTAAGAACACTGGGGCTCTGGGCTTCTCTAGTAACTAAATATCACGGTCATTCTCTTTCCGTCTCATAGACACGAGCCGAGAAATTGCAAACGTCGAGCAATTGCTCAGAGATGAAAAGTGCCAGCACTGAAAGCTGTTGCCAGCCAGCACCCTTCCTTGGAAGTGCTTTTGTAGCCCTAAGAACACTGGGGCTCTGGGCTTCTCTAGCCACCTAATCTTCTGCTCATCCTCTCGCGCAGTCTAAAGAGAGCTCAGGTGTGAAATTGCAAATGTCCAGCAATTGCTCAGAGATGAAAAGTGCCAGCACTGAAAGCTGTTGCTAGCCAGCAGCCTTCCTTGGAAGCGCTTTCACAGGCGCAGCAACACTGGGGCTTTGCGCTTCTCTACCCACCAAACGTCACGGTCACTATCTATCCGTCTCGTACATAAGAGCTGAGAAATTGCAAACGTCGAGCAATTGCTCAGAGATGAAAAGTGCCAGCACTGAAAGCTGTTGCTAGCCAGCACCCTTCCTTGGAAGCGCTTTCACAGGCGCAGCAACACTGGGGCTTTGCGCTACTCTACCCACCAAACATCACGGTCCTTCTCTTTCAGTATCGTAGACAAGAGCTGAGAAATTGCAAACGTCGAGCAATTGCTCAGAGATGAAAAGTGCCAGCACTGAAAGCTCTTGCTAGCCAGCACCCTTCCTTGGAAACGCTCTTGCAGCCCTAAGAACACTGGGGCTCTGGGCTTCTCTAGCCACCTACTCTTCTGCTCATCCTCTCACGCAGTCTAAAGAGAGCTCAGGTGAGAAATTGCAAACGTCGAGCAATTGCTCAGAGATGAAAAGTGCCAGCACTGAAAGCTGTTGCTAGCCAGCACCCTTCCTTGGAAGCGCTTTTGTAGCCAAAAGAACACTGGGGCTCTGGGCTTCTCTAGCCACCTAATCTTCTGCTCATCCTCTCGCGCAGTCTAAAGAGAGCTCAGGTGTGAAATTGCAAACGTCGAGCAATTGCTCAGAGATGAAAAGTGCCAGCACTGAAAGCTGTTGCTAGCCAGAACCCTTCCTTGGAAGCGCTTTCACAGGCGCAGCAACACTGGGGCTTTGCGCTTCTCTACCCACCAAACGTCACGGTCACTATCTCTCCGTCTCGTAGACACGAGCTGAGAAATTGCAAACGTCGAGCAATTGCTCAGAGATGAAAAGTGCCAGCACTGAAAGCTCTTGCTAGCCAGCACCCTTCCTTGGAAGCGCTTTCACAGGTGCAGCAACACTGGGGCTTTGCGCTACTCTACCCACCAAACATCACGGTCCTTCTCTTTCAGTATCGTAGAGAAGAGCTGAGAAATTGCAAACGTCGAGCAATTGCTCAGAGATGAAAAGTGCCAGCACTGAAAGCTCTTGCTAGCCAGCACCCTTCCTTGGAAGCGCTTTCACAGGCGCAGCAACACTGGGGCTTTGCGCTTCTCTACCCACCAAACGTGACAGTCTTTCTGTCTCGTAGACACGAGCTGAGAAATTGCAAACGTCGAGCAATTGCTCAGAGATGAAAAGTGCCAGCGCTGAAAGCTGTTGCTAGCCAGTACCCTTCCTTGGAAGCGCTTTTGTAGGCCTAAGAACAGTGGGGCTTTGCGCTTCTCTAGCCACCTAATCTTCTGCTCATCCTCTCGCGCAGTCTAAAGAGAGCTCAGGTGAGAAATTGCAAACGTCGAGCAATTGCTCAGAGAAGAAAAGTGCCAGCACTGAAAGCTGTTGCTAGCCAGCACCCTTCCTTGGAAGCGCTTTCACAGGCGCAGCAACACTGGGGCTTTGCGCTTCTCTAGGCACCAAACGTCACGGTCACTCTCTTACCGTCTCGTAGACACGAGCTGAGAAATTGCAAACGTCGAGCAATTGCTCAGAGATGAAAAGTGCCAGCACTGAAAGCTGTTGCTAGCCAGCACCCTTCCTTGGAAGCGCTTTTGTAGCCCTAAGAACACTGGGGATCTGGGCTTCTCTAGCCACCTAATCTTCTGCTCATCCTCTCGCGCAGTCTAAAGAGAGCTCAGGTGAGAAATTGCAAACGTCCAGCAATTGCTCAGAGATGAAAAGTGCCAGCACTGAAAGCTGTTGCTAGCCAGCACCCTTCCTTGGAAGCGCTTTCACAGGTGCAGCAACACTGGGGCTTTGCGCTTCTCTACCCACCAAACATCACAGTCATTCTCTTTCCGTCTCGTAGACACGAGCCGAGAAATTGTAAACGTCGAGCAATTGCTCAGAGATGAAAAGTGCCAGCACTGAAAGCTGTTGCTAGCCAGCACCCTTCCTTGGAAGCGCTCTTGTAGCCCTAAGAACAGTGGGGCTCTGGGCTTCTCTAGCCACCTAATCTTCTGCTCATCCTCTCGCGCAGTCTAAAGAGAGCTGAGGTGAGAAATTGCAAACGTCGAGCAATTGCTCAGAGATGAAAAGTGCCAGCACTGAAAGCTCTTGCTAGCCAGCACCCTTCCTTGGAAGCGCTTTTGTAGGCCTAAGAACACTGGGGCTTTGCGCTTCTCTAGCCACCTAACCTTCTGCTCATCCTCTCGCGCAGTCTAAAGAGAGCTCAGGTGAGAAATTGCAAACGTCGAGCAATTGCTCAGAGATGAAAAGTGCCAGCACTGAAAGCTGTTGCTAGCCAGCACCCTTCCTTGGAAGCGCTTTCACAGGCACAGCAACACTGGGGCTTTGCGCTTCTCTAGCCACCAAACATCACGGTCCTTCTCTTTCCATCTCGTAGACACGAGCTGAGAAATTGCAAACGTCGAGCAATTGCTCAGAGAAGAAAAGTGCCAGCACTGAAAGCTCTTGCTAGCCAGCACCCTTCCTTGGAAACGCTCTTGCAGCCCTAAGAACAGTGGGGCTCTGGGCTTCTCTAGCCACCTAATCTTCTGCTCATCCTCTCGCGCAGTCTAAAGAGAGCTCAGGTGAGAAATTGCAAACGTCCAGCAATTGCTCAGAGAGGAAAAGTGCCAGCACTGAAAGCTGTTGCTAGCCAGCACCCTTCCTTGGAAGCGCTTTTGTAGGCCTAAGAACACTCGGGCTTTGCGCTTCTCTAGCCACCTAACCTTCTGCTCATCCTCTCGCGCAGTCTAAAGAGAGCTCAGGTGTTAAATTGCAAACGTCCAGCAATTGCTCAGAGATGAAAAGTGCCAGCACTGAAAGCTCTGGCTAGCCAGCACCCTTCCTTGGAAGCGCTTTCACAGGGGCAGCAACACTGGGGCTTTGCGCTTCTCTACCCACCAAACGTCACGGTCACTATCTCTCTGTCTCGTAGATAAGAGCTGAGAAATTGCAAACGTCGAGCAATTGCTCAGAGATGAAAAGTGCCAGCACTGAAAGCTGTTGCTAGCCAGCACCCTTCCTTGGAAGCGCTTTTGTAGCCAAAAGAACAGTGGGGCTCTGGGCTTCTCTAGCCACCTAATCTTCTGCTCATCCTCTCGCGCACTCTAAAGAGAGCTCAGGTGTGAAATTGCAAATGTCCAGCAATTGCTCAGAGATGAAAAGTGCCAGCACTGAAAGCTCTGGCTAGCCAGCACCCTTCCTTGGAAGCGCTTTCACAGGCGCAGCAACACTGGGGCTTTGCGCTTCTCTACCCACCAAACGTCACGGTCACTATCTCTCCGTCTCGTAGACACGAGCTGAGAAATTGCAAACGTCGAGCAATTGCTCAGAGATGAAAAGTGCCAGCACTGAAAGCTGTTGCTAGCCAGCACCCTTCCTTGGAAGTGCTTTTGTAGGCCTAAGAACAGTGGGGCTCTGGGCTTCTCTAGCCACCTAATTTTCTGTTCATCCTCTCGCGCAGTCTAAAGAGAGCTCAGGTGAGAGATTCCAAACGTCCAGCAATTGCTCAGAGATGAAAAGTGCCAGCACTGAAAGCTCTTGCTAGCCAGCACCCTTCCTTGGAAGCGCTTTTGTAGCCCTAAGAACACTGGGGCTCTGGGCTTCTCTAGTAACCAAGTATCACGGTCATTCTCTTTCCGTCTCGTAGACACGAGCCGAGAAATTGCAAACGTCGAGCAATTGCTCAGAGATGAAAAGTGCCAGCGCTGAAAGCTGTTGCTAGCCAGCACCCTTCCTTGGAAGCGCTTTTGTAGGCCTAAGAACACTGGGGCTCTGGGCTTCTCTAGCCACCTAATCTTCTGCTCATCCTCTCGCGCAGTCTAAAGAGAGCTCAGGTGAGAAATTGCAAACGTCGAGCAATTGCTCAGAGATGAAAAGTGCCAGCACTGAAAGCTCTTGCTAGCCAGCACCCTTCCTTGGAAGCGCTTTCACAGGCGCAGCAACACTGGGGCTTTGCGCTTCTCTACCCACCAAACGTCACGCTCATTCTCTTTCTGTCTTGTAGAGAAGAGCTGAGAAATTGCAAACGTCGAACAATTGCTCAGAGATGAAAAGTGCTTGCACTGAAAGCTGTTGCTAGCCAGCACCCTTCCTTGGAAGCGCTTTTGTAGGCCTAAGAACACTGGGGCTCTGGGCTTCTCTAGTAACTAAATATCACGGTCCTTCTCTTTCAGTATCGTAGACACGAGCTGAGAAATTGCAAACGTCGAGCAATTGCTCAGAGATGAAAAGTGCCAGCACTGAAAGCTCTTGCTAGCCAGCACCCTTCCTTGGAAGCGCTTTTGTAGCCCTAAGAACACTGGGGCTCTGGGCTTCTCTAGCCACCTAATCTTCTGCTCATTCTCTCGCGCAGTCTAAAGAGAGCTCAGGTGAGAAATTGCAAACGTCGAGCAATTGCTCAGAGATGAAAAGTGCCAGCACTGAAAGCTGTTGCTAGCCAGCACCCTTCCTTGGAAGCGCTTTCACAGGTGCAGCAACACTGGGGCTTTGCGCTTCTCTACCCACCAAACATCACGGTCATTCTCTTTCCGTCTCGTAGACACGAGCCGAGAAATTGTAAACGTCGAGCAATTGCTCAGAGATGAAAAGTGCCAGCACTGAAAGCTGTTGCTAGCCAGCACCCTTCCTTGGAAGCGCTCTTGTAGCCCTAAGAACAGTGGGGCTCTGGGCTTCTCTAGCCACCTAATCTTCTGCTCATCCTCTCGCGCAGTCTAAAGAGAGCTGAGGTGAGAAATTGCAAACGTTGAGCAATTGCTCAGAGATGAAAAGTGCCAGCACTGAAAGCTCTTGCTAGCCAGCACCCTTCCTTGGAAGCGCTTTTGTAGGCCTAAGAACACTGGGGCTTTGCGCTTCTCTAGCCACCTAACCTTCTGCTCATCCTCTCGCGCAGTCTAAAGAGAGCTCAGGTGAGAAATTGCAAACGTCGAGCAATTGCTCAGAGATGAAAAGTGCCAGCACTGAAAGCTCTTGCCAGCCAGCACCCTTCCTTGGAAGCGCTTTCACAGGCACAGCAACACTGGGGCTTTGCGCTTCTCTAGCCACCAAACATCACGGTCATTCTCTTTCAGTCTCGTAGACACGAGCTGAGAAATTGCAAACGTCGAGCAATTGCTCAGAGATGAAAAGTGCCAGCACTGAAAGCTCTTGCTAGCCACCACCCTTCCTTGGAAACGCTCTTGCAGCCCTAAGAACAGTGGGGCTCTGGGCTTCTCTAGCCACCTAATCTTCTGCTCATCCTCTCGCGCACTCTAAAGAGAGCTCAGGTGAGAAATTGCAAACGTCGAGCAATTGCTCAGAGATGAAAAGTGCCAGCACTGAAAGCTGTTGCTAGCCAGCACCCTTCCTTGGAAACGCTCTTGCAGCCCTAAGAACAGTGGGGCTCTGGGCTTCTCTAGCCACATACTCTTCTGCTCATCCTCTCGCGCAGTCTAAAGAGAGCTCAGGTGTGAAATTGCAAATGTCCAGCAATTGCTCAGAGATGAAAAGTGCCAGCACTGAAAGCTGTTGCTAGCCAGCAGCCTTCCTTGGAAGCGCTTTTGTAGCCCTAAGAACACTGGGGCTCTGGGCTTCTCTAGTAACTAAATATCACGGTCATTCTCTTTCCGTCTCATAGACACGAGCCGAGAAATTGCAAACGTCGAGCAATTGCTCAGAGATGAAAAGTGCCAGCACTGAAAGCTGTTGCCAGCCAGCACCCTTCCTTGGAAGCGCTTTTGTAGCCCTAAGAACACTGGGGCTCTGGGCTTCTCTAGCCACCTAATCTTCTGCTCATCCTCTCGCGCAGTCTAAAGAGAGCTCAGGTGTGAAATTGCAAATGTCCAGCAATTGCTCAGAGATGAAAAGTGCCAGCACTGAAAGCTGTTGCTAGCCAGCAGCCTTCCTTGGAAGCGCTTTCACAGGCGCAGCAACACTGGGGCTTTGCGCTTCTCTAGCCACCAAACGTCACGGTCACTATCTATCCGTCTCGTACATAAGAGCTGAGAAATTGCAAACGTCGAGCAATTGCTCAGAGATGAAAAGTGCCAGCACTGAAAGCTGTTGCTAGCCAGCACCCTTCCTTGGAAGCGCTTTCACAGGCGCAGCAACACTGGGGCTTTGCGCTACTCTACCCACCAAACATCACGGTCCTTCTCTTTCAGTATCGTAGACAAGAGCTGAGAAATTGCAAACGTCGAGCAATTGCTCAGAGATGAAAAGTGCCAGCACTGAAAGCTCTTGCTAGCCAGCACCCTTCCTTGGAAACGCTCTTGCAGCCCTAAGAACACTGGGGCTCTGGGCTTCTCTAGCCACCTACTCTTCTGCTCATCCTCTCACGCAGTCTAAAGAGAGCTCAGGTGAGAAATTGCAAACGTCGAGCAATTGCTCAGAGATGAAAAGTGCCAGCACTGAAAGCTGTTGCTAGCCAGCACCCTTCCTTGGAAGCGCTTTTGTAGCCAAAAGAACACTGGGGCTCTGGGCTTCTCTAGCCACCTAATCTTCTGCTCATCCTCTCGCGCAGTCTAAAGAGAGCTCAGGTGTGAAATTGCAAACGTCGAGCAATTGCTCAGAGATGAAAAGTGCCAGCACTGAAAGCTGTTGCTAGCCAGAACCCTTCCTTGGAAGCGCTTTCACAGGCGCAGCAACACTGGGGCTTTGCGCTTCTCTACCCACCAAACGTCACGGTCACTATCTCTCCGTCTCGTAGACACGAGCTGAGAAATTGCAAACGTCGAGCAATTGCTCAGAGATGAAAAGTGCCAGCACTGAAAGCTCTTGCTAGCCAGCACCCTTCCTTGGAAGCGCTTTCACAGGTGCAGCAACACTGGGGCTTTGCGCTACTCTACCCACCAAACATCACGGTCCTTCTCTTTCAGTATCGTAGAGAAGAGCTGAGAAATTGCAAACGTCGAGCAATTGCTCAGAGATGAAAAGTGCCAGCACTGAAAGCTCTTGCTAGCCAGCACCCTTCCTTGGAAGCGCTTTCACAGGCGCAGCAACACTGGGGCTTTGCGCTTCTCTACCCACCAAACGTGACAGTCTTTCTGTCTCGTAGACACGAGCTGAGAAATTGCAAACGTCGAGCAATTGCTCAGAGATGAAAAGTGCCAGCGCTGAAAGCTGTTGCTAGCCAGTACCCTTCCTTGGAAGCGCTTTTGTAGGCCTAAGAACAGTGGGGCTTTGCGCTTCTCTAGCCACCTAATCTTCTGCTCATCCTCTCGCGCAGTCTAAAGAGAGCTCAGGTGAGAAATTGCAAACGTCGAGCAATTGCTCAGAGAAGAAAAGTGCCAGCACTGAAAGCTGTTGCTAGCCAGCACCCTTCCTTGGAAGCGCTTTCACAGGCGCAGCAACACTGGGGCTTTGCGCTTCTCTAGGCACCAAACGTCACGGTCACTCTCTTACCGTCTCGTAGACACGAGCTGAGAAATTGCAAACGTCGAGCAATTGCTCAGAGATGAAAAGTGCCAGCACTGAAAGCTGTTGCTAGCCAGCACCCTTCCTTGGAAGCGCTTTTGTAGCCCTAAGAACACTGGGGATCTGGGCTTCTCTAGCCACCTAATCTTCTGCTCATCCTCTCGCGCAGTCTAAAGAGAGCTCAGGTGAGAAATTGCAAACGTCCAGCAATTGCTCAGAGATGAAAAGTGCCAGCACTGAAAGCTGTTGCTAGCCAGCACCCTTCCTTGGAAGCGCTTTCACAGGTGCAGCAACACTGGGGCTTTGCGCTTCTCTACCCACCAAACATCACAGTCATTCTCTTTCCGTCTCGTAGACACGAGCCGAGAAATTGTAAACGTCGAGCAATTGCTCAGAGATGAAAAGTGCCAGCACTGAAAGCTGTTGCTAGCCAGCACCCTTCCTTGGAAGCGCTCTTGTAGCCCTAAGAACAGTGGGGCTCTGGGCTTCTCTAGCCACCTAATCTTCTGCTCATCCTCTCGCGCAGTCTAAAGAGAGCTGAGGTGAGAAATTGCAAACGTCGAGCAATTGCTCAGAGATGAAAAGTGCCAGCACTGAAAGCTCTTGCTAGCCAGCACCCTTCCTTGGAAGCGCTTTTGTAGGCCTAAGAACACTGGGGCTTTGCGCTTCTCTAGCCACCTAACCTTCTGCTCATCCTCTCGCGCAGTCTAAAGAGAGCTCAGGTGAGAAATTGCAAACGTCGAGCAATTGCTCAGAGATGAAAAGTGCCAGCACTGAAAGCTGTTGCTAGCCAGCACCCTTCCTTGGAAGCGCTTTCACAGGCACAGCAACACTGGGGCTTTGCGCTTCTCTAGCCACCAAACATCACGGTCCTTCTCTTTCCATCTCGTAGACACGAGCTGAGAAATTGCAAACGTCGAGCAATTGCTCAGAGAAGAAAAGTGCCAGCACTGAAAGCTCTTGCTAGCCAGCACCCTTCCTTGGAAACGCTCTTGCAGCCCTAAGAACAGTGGGGCTCTGGGCTTCTCTAGCCACCTAATCTTCTGCTCATCCTCTCGCGCAGTCTAAAGAGAGCTCAGGTGAGAAATTGCAAACGTCCAGCAATTGCTCAGAGAGGAAAAGTGCCAGCACTGAAAGCTGTTGCTAGCCAGCACCCTTCCTTGGAAGCGCTTTTGTAGGCCTAAGAACACTCGGGCTTTGCGCTTCTCTAGCCACCTAACCTTCTGCTCATCCTCTCGCGCAGTCTAAAGAGAGCTCAGGTGTTAAATTGCAAACGTCCAGCAATTGCTCAGAGATGAAAAGTGCCAGCACTGAAAGCTCTGGCTAGCCAGCACCCTTCCTTGGAAGCGCTTTCACAGGGGCAGCAACACTGGGGCTTTGCGCTTCTCTACCCACCAAACGTCACGGTCACTATCTCTCTGTCTCGTAGATAAGAGCTGAGAAATTGCAAACGTCGAGCAATTGCTCAGAGATGAAAAGTGCCAGCACTGAAAGCTGTTGCTAGCCAGCACCCTTCCTTGGAAGCGCTTTTGTAGCCAAAAGAACAGTGGGGCTCTGGGCTTCTCTAGCCACCTAATCTTCTGCTCATCCTCTCGCGCACTCTAAAGAGAGCTCAGGTGTGAAATTGCAAATGTCCAGCAATTGCTCAGAGATGAAAAGTGCCAGCACTGAAAGCTCTGGCTAGCCAGCACCCTTCCTTGGAAGCGCTTTCACAGGCGCAGCAACACTGGGGCTTTGCGCTTCTCTACCCACCAAACGTCACGGTCACTATCTCTCCGTCTCGTAGACACGAGCTGAGAAATTGCAAACGTCGAGCAATTGCTCAGAGATGAAAAGTGCCAGCACTGAAAGCTGTTGCTAGCCAGCACCCTTCCTTGGAAGTGCTTTTGTAGGCCTAAGAACAGTGGGGCTCTGGGCTTCTCTAGCCACCTAATTTTCTGTTCATCCTCTCGCGCAGTCTAAAGAGAGCTCAGGTGAGAGATTCCAAACGTCCAGCAATTGCTCAGAGATGAAAAGTGCCAGCACTGAAAGCTCTTGCTAGCCAGCACCCTTCCTTGGAAGCGCTTTTGTAGCCCTAAGAACACTGGGGCTCTGGGCTTCTCTAGTAACCAAGTATCACGGTCATTCTCTTTCCGTCTCGTAGACACGAGCCGAGAAATTGCAAACGTCGAGCAATTGCTCAGAGATGAAAAGTGCCAGCGCTGAAAGCTGTTGCTAGCCAGCACCCTTCCTTGGAAGCGCTTTTGTAGGCCTAAGAACACTGGGGCTCTGGGCTTCTCTAGCCACCTAATCTTCTGCTCATCCTCTCGCGCAGTCTAAAGAGAGCTCAGGTGAGAAATTGCAAACGTCGAGCAATTGCTCAGAGATGAAAAGTGCCAGCACTGAAAGCTCTTGCTAGCCAGCACCCTTCCTTGGAAGCGCTTTCACAGGCGCAGCAACACTGGGGCTTTGCGCTTCTCTACCCACCAAACGTCACGCTCATTCTCTTTCTGTCTTGTAGAGAAGAGCTGAGAAATTGCAAACGTCGAACAATTGCTCAGAGATGAAAAGTGCTTGCACTGAAAGCTGTTGCTAGCCAGCACCCTTCCTTGGAAGCGCTTTTGTAGGCCTAAGAACACTGGGGCTCTGGGCTTCTCTAGTAACTAAATATCACGGTCCTTCTCTTTCAGTATCGTAGACACGAGCTGAGAAATTGCAAACGTCGAGCAATTGCTCAGAGATGAAAAGTGCCAGCACTGAAAGCTCTTGCTAGCCAGCACCCTTCCTTGGAAGCGCTTTTGTAGCCCTAAGAACACTGGGGCTCTGGGCTTCTCTAGCCACCTAATCTTCTGCTCATTCTCTCGCGCAGTCTAAAGAGAGCTCAGGTGAGAAATTGCAAACGTCGAGCAATTGCTCAGAGATGAAAAGTGCCAGCACTGAAAGCTGTTGCTAGCCAGCACCCTTCCTTGGAAGCGCTTTCACAGGTGCAGCAACACTGGGGCTTTGCGCTTCTCTACCCACCAAACATCACGGTCATTCTCTTTCCGTCTCGTAGACACGAGCCGAGAAATTGTAAACGTCGAGCAATTGCTCAGAGATGAAAAGTGCCAGCACTGAAAGCTGTTGCTAGCCAGCACCCTTCCTTGGAAGCGCTCTTGTAGCCCTAAGAACAGTGGGGCTCTGGGCTTCTCTAGCCACCTAATCTTCTGCTCATCCTCTCGCGCAGTCTAAAGAGAGCTGAGGTGAGAAATTGCAAACGTTGAGCAATTGCTCAGAGATGAAAAGTGCCAGCACTGAAAGCTCTTGCTAGCCAGCACCCTTCCTTGGAAGCGCTTTTGTAGGCCTAAGAACACTGGGGCTTTGCGCTTCTCTAGCCACCTAACCTTCTGCTCATCCTCTCGCGCAGTCTAAAGAGAGCTCAGGTGAGAAATTGCAAACGTCGAGCAATTGCTCAGAGATGAAAAGTGCCAGCACTGAAAGCTGTTGCTAGCCAGCACCCTTCCTTGGAAGCGCTTTCACAGGCACAGCAACACTGGGGCTTTGCGCTTCTCTAGCCACCAAACATCACGGTCCTTCTCTTTCCATCTCGTAGACACGAGCTGAGAAATTGCAAACGTCGAGCAATTGCTCAGAGAAGAAAAGTGCCAGCACTGAAAGCTCTTGCTAGCCACCACCCTTCCTTGGAAACGCTCTTGCAGCCCTAAGAACAGTGGGGCTCTGGGCTTCTCTAGCCACCTAATCTTCTGCTCATCCTCTCGCGCAGTCTAAAGAGAGCTCAGGTGAGAAATTGCAAACGTCGAGCAATTGCTCAGAGAGGAAAAGTGCCAGCACTGAAAGCTGTTGCTAGCCAGCACCCTTCCTTGGAAGCGCTTTTGTAGCCCTAAGAACACTGGGGCTTTGCGCTTCTCTAGCCACCTAACCTTCTGCTCATCCTCTCGCGCAGTCTAAAGAGAGCTCAGGGGAGTAATTGGAAACGTCCAGCAATTGCTCAGAGATGAAAAGTGCCAGCACTGAAAGCTGTGGCTAGCCAGCACCCTTCCTTGGAAGCGCTTTCACAGGGGCAGCAACACTGGGGCTTTGCGCTTCTCTACCCACCAAACGTCACGGTCACTATCTCTCTGTCTCGTAGATAAGAGCTGAGAAATTGCAAACGTCGAGCAATTGCTCAGAGATGAAAAGTGCCAGCACTGAAAGCTGTTGCTAGCCAGCACCCTTCCTTGGAAGCGCTTTTGTAGGCCTAAGAACACTGGGGCTCTGGGCTTCTCTAGCCACCTAATCTTCTGCTCATCCTCTCGCGCACTCTAAAGAGAGCTCAGGTGTGAAATTGCAAATGTCCAGCAATTGCTCAGAGATGAAAAGTGCCAGCACTGAAAGCTCTTGCTAGCCAGCACCCTTCCTTGGAAGCGCTTTCACAGGCGCAGCAACACTGGGGCTTTGCGCTTCTCTACCCACCAAACGTCACGGTCACTATCTCTCCGTCTCGTAGACACGAGCTGAGAAATTGCAAACGTCGAGCAATTGCTCAGAGATGAAAAGTGCCAGCACTGAAAGCTGTTGCTAGCCAGCACCCTTCCTTGGAAGTGCTTTTGTAGCCCTAAGAACTCCGGGGCTCTGGGCTTCTCTAGCCACCTAATTTTCTGCTCATCCTCTCGCGCACTCTAAAGAGAGCTCAGGGGAGTAATTGGAAACGTCCAGCAATTGCTCAGAGATGAAAAGTGCCAGCACTGAAAGCTCTTGCTAGCCAGCACCCTTCCTTGGAAGCGCTTTTGTAGGCCTAAGAACACTGGGGCTTTGCGCTTCTCTAGCCACCTAACCTTCTGCTCATCCTCTCGCGCAGTCTAAAGAGAGCTCGGGGGAGAAATTGCAAACGTCGAGCAATTGCTCAGAGAAGAAAAGTGCCAGCACTGAAAGCTCTTGCTAGCCAGCACCCTTCCTTGGAAACGCTCTTGCAGCCCTAAGAACAGTGGGGCTCTGGGCTTCTCTAGCCACCTAATCTTCTGCTCATCCTCTCGCGCAGTCTAAAGAGAGCTCAGGTGAGAAATTGCAAACGTCGAGCAATTGCTCAGAGAGGAAAAGTGCCAGCACTGAAAGCTGTTGCTAGCCAGCACCCTTCCTTGGAAGCGCTTTTGTAGCCCTAAGAACACTGGGGCTTTGCGCTTCTCTAGCCACCTAACCTTCTGCTCATCCTCTCGCGCAGTATAAAGAGAGCTCAGGGGAGTAATTGGAAACGTCCAGCAATTGCTCAGAGATGAAAAGTGCCAGCACTGAAAGCTGTGGCTAGCCAGCACCCTTCCTTGGAAGCGCTTTCACAGGGGCAGCAACACTGGGGCTTTGCGCTTCTCTAGCCACCAAACGTCACGGTCACTATCTCTCTGTCTCGTAGATAAGAGCTGAGAAATTGCAAACGTCGAGCAATTGCTCAGAGATGAAAAGTGCCAGCACTGAAAGCTGTGGCTAGCCAGCACCCTTCCTTGGAAGCGCTTTTGTAGCCAAAAGAACAGTGGGGCTCTGGGCTTCTCTAGCCACCTAATCTTCTGCTCATCCTCTCGCGCACTCTAAAGAGAGCTCAGGGGAGTAATTGGAAACGTCCAGCAATTGCTCAGAGATGAAAAGTGCCAGCACTGAAAGCTGTGGCTAGCCAGCACCCTTCCTTGGAAGCGCTTTCACAGGCGCAGCAACACTGGGGCTTTGCGCTTCTCTACCCACCAAACGTCACGGTCACTATCTCTCTGTCTCGTAGATAAGAGCTGAGAAATTGCAAACGTCGAGCAATTGCTCAGAGATGAAAAGTGCCAGCACTGAAAGCTGTGGCTAGCCAGCACCCTTCCTTGGAAGCGCTTTTGTAGGCCTAAGAACACTGGGGCTTTGCGCTTCTCTAGCCACCTAACCTTCTGCTCATCCTCTCGCGCAGTCTAAAGAGAGCTCAGGTGAGAAATTGCAAACGTCGAGCAATTGCTCAGAGATGAAAAGTGCCAGCACTGAAAGCTGTTGCCAGGCAGCACCCTTCCTTGGAAGCGCTTTCACAGGCGCAGCAACACTAGGGCTTTGCGCTTCTCTAGGCACCAAACGTCACGGTCACTCTCTTTCCGTCTCGTAGACACGAGCTGAGAAATTGCAAACGTCGAGCAATTGCTCAGAGATGAAAAGTGCCAGCACTGAAAGCTCTTGCTAGCCAGCACCCTTCCTTGGAAGCGCTTTTGTAGCCCTAAGAACAGTGGGGCTTTGCGCTTCTCTAGCCACCTAATCTTCTGCTCATCCTCTCGCGCACTCTAAAGAGAGCTCAGGTGTGAAATTGCAAATGTCCAGCAATTGCTGAGAGATGAAAAGTGCCAGCAATGAAAGCTCTTGCTAGCCAGCACCCTTCCTTGGAAGCGCTTTCACAGGCGCAGCAACACTGGGGCTCTGGGCTTCTCTACCCACCAAACGTCACGGTCACTATCTCTCTGTCTCGTAGATAAGAGCTGAGAAATTGCAAACGTCGAGCAATTGCTCAGAGATGAAAAGTGCCAGCACTGAAAGCTCTTGCTAGCCAGCACCCTTCCTTGGAAGCGCTTTCACAGGCGCAGCAACACTGGGGCTTTGTGCTTCTCTAGCCACCAAACATCACGGTCCTTCTCTTTCAGTATCGTGGACAAGAGCTGAGAAATTGCAAACGTCGAGCAATTGCTCAGAGATGAAAAGTGCCAGCACTGAAAGCTCTTGCTAGCCAGCACCCTTCCTTGGAAGCGCTTTCACAGGCGCAGCAACACTGGGGCTTTGCGCTTCTCTACCCACCAAACGTGACAGTCTTTCTGTCTCGTAGACACGAGCTGAGAAATTGCAAACGTCGAGCAATTGCTCAGAGATGAAAAGTGCCAGCACTGAAAGCTCTTGCTAGCCAGCACCCTTCCTTGGAAGCGCTTTTGTAGGCCTAAGAACAGTGGGGCTCTGGGCTTCTCTAGCCACCTAATCTTCTGCTCATCCTCTCGCGCAGTCTAAAGAGAGCTCAGGTGAGAGATTCCAAACGTTGAGCAATTGCTCAGAGATGAAATGTGCCAGCACTGAAAGCTGTTGCCAGCCAGCACCCTTCCTTGGAAGCGCTTTTGTAGCCCTAAGAACAGTGGGGCTCTGGGCTTCTCTAGCCACCAAACATCACAGTCATTCTCTTTCCGTCTCGTAGACACGAGCCGAGAAATTGCAAACGTCGAGCAATTGCTCAGAGATGAAAAGTGCCAGCACTGAAAGCTCTTGCTAGCCAGCACCCTTCCTTGGAAGCGCTTTCACAGGCGCAGCAACACTGGGGCTTTGCGCTTCTCTACCCACCAAACGTCACGGTCACTATCTCTCCGTCTCGTAGACACGAGCTGAGAAATTGCAAACGTCGAGCAATTGCTCAGAGATGAAAAGTGCCAGCACTGAAAGCTGTTGCTAGCCAGCACCCTTCCTTGGAAGTGCTTTTGTAGCCCTAAGAACTCCGGGGCTCTGGGCTTCTCTAGCCACCTAATTTTCTGCTCATCCTCTCGCGCACTCTAAAGAGAGCTCAGGGGAGTAATTGGAAACGTCCAGCAATTGCTCAGAGATGAAAAGTGCCAGCACTGAAAGCTCTTGCTAGCCAGCACCCTTCCTTGGAAGCGCTTTTGTAGGCCTAAGAACACTGGGGCTTTGCGCTTCTCTAGCCACCTAACCTTCTGCTCATCCTCTCGCGCAGTCTAAAGAGAGCTCAGGTGAGAGATTGCAAACGTCGAGCAATTGCTCAGAGAAGAAAAGTGCCAGCACTGAAAGCTCTTGCTAGCCAGCACCCTTCCTTGGAAACGCTCTTGCAGCCCTAAGAACAGTGGGGCTCTGGGCTTCTCTAGCCACCTAATCTTCTGCTCATCCTCTCGCGCAGTCTAAAGAGAGCTCAGGGGAGAAATTGCAAACGTCGAGCAATTGCTCAGAGAGGAAAAGTGCCAGCACTGAAAGCTGTTGCTAGCCAGCACCCTTCCTTGGAAGCGCTTTTGTAGCCCTAAGAACACTGGGGCTTTGCGCTTCTCTAGCCACCTAACCTTCTGCTCATCCTCTCGCGCAGTATAAAGAGAGCTCAGGGGAGTAATTGGAAACGTCCAGCAATTGCTCAGAGATGAAAAGTGCCAGCACTGAAAGCTGTGGCTAGCCAGCACCCTTCCTTGGAAGCGCTTTCACAGGGGCAGCAACACTGGGGCTTTGCGCTTCTCTACCCACCAAACATCACGGTCACTATCTCTCTGTCTCGTAGATAAGAGCTGAGAAATTGCAAACGTCGAGCAATTGCTCAGAGATGAAAAGTGCCAGCACTGAAAGCTGTGGCTAGCCAGCACCCTTCCTTGGAAGCGCTTTTGTAGCCAAAAGAACAGTGGGGCTCTGGGCTTCTCTAGCCACCTAATCTTCTGCTCATCCTCTCGCGCACTCTAAAGAGAGCTCAGGGGAGTAATTGGAAACGTCCAGCAATTGCTCAGAGATGAAAAGTGCCAGCACTGAAAGCTGTGGCTAGCCAGCACCCTTCCTTGGAAGCGCTTTCACAGGGGCAGCAAGACTGGGGCTTTGCGCTTCTCTAGCCACCAAACGTCACGGTCACTATCTCTCTGTCTCGTAGATAAGAGCTGAGAAATTGCAAACGTCGAGCAATTGCTCAGAGATGAAAAGTGCCAGCACTGAAAGCTGTGGCTAGCCAGCACCCTTCCTTGGAAGCGCTTTTGTAGGCCTAAGAACACTGGGGCTTTGCGCTTCTCTAGCCACCTAACCTTCTGCTCATCCTCTCGCGCAGTCTAAAGAGAGCTCAGGTGAGAAATTGCAAACGTCGAGCAATTGCTCAGAGATGAAAAGTGCCAGCACTGAAAGCTGTTGCCAGGCAGCACCCTTCCTTGGAAGCGCTTTCACAGGCGCAGCAACACTAGGGCTTTGCGCTTCTCTAGGCACCAAACGTCACGGTCACTCTCTTTCCGTCTCGTAGACACGAGCTGAGAAATTGCAAACGTCGAGCAATTGCTCAGAGATGAAAAGTGCCAGCACTGAAAGCTCTTGCTAGCCAGCACCCTTCCTTGGAAGCGCTTTTGTAGCCCTAAGAACAGTGGGGCTTTGCGCTTCTCTAGCCACCTAATCTTCTGCTCATCCTCTCGCGCAGTCTAAAGAGAGCTCAGGTGTGAAATTGCAAATGTCCAGCAATTGCTGAGAGATGAAAAGTGCCAGCAATGAAAGCTCTTGCTAGCCAGCACCCTTCCTTGGAAGCGCTTTCACAGGCGCAGCAACACTGGGGCTCTGGGCTTCTCTACCCACCAAACGTCACGGTCACTATCTCTCTGTCTCGTAGATAAGAGCTGAGAAATTGCAAACGTCGAGCAATTGCTCAGAGATGAAAAGTGCCAGCACTGAAAGCTCTTGCTAGCCAGCACCCTTCCTTGGAAGCGCTTTCACAGGCGCAGCAACACTGGGGCTTTGTGCTTCTCTAGCCACCAAACATCACGGTCCTTCTCTTTCAGTATCGTGGACAAGAGCTGAGAAATTGCAAACGTCGAGCAATTGCTCAGAGATGAAAAGTGCCAGCACTGAAAGCTCTTGCTAGCCAGCACCCTTCCTTGGAAGCGCTTTCACAGGCGCAGCAACACTGGGGCTTTGCGCTTCTCTACCCACCAAACGTGACAGTCTTTCTGTCTCGTAGACACGAGCTGAGAAATTGCAAACGTCGAGCAATTGCTCAGAGATGAAAAGTGCCAGCACTGAAAGCTCTTGCTAGCCAGCACCCTTCCTTGGAAGCGCTTTTGTAGGCCTAAGAACAGTGGGGCTCTGGGCTTCTCTAGCCACCTAATCTTCTGCTCATCCTCTCGCGCAGTCTAAAGAGAGCTCAGGTGAGAGATTCCAAACGTTGAGCAATTGCTCAGAGATGAAATGTGCCAGCACTGAAAGCTGTTGCCAGCCAGCACCCTTCCTTGGAAGCGCTTTTGTAGCCCTAAGAACAGTGGGGCTCTGGGCTTCTCTAGCCACCAAACATCACAGTCATTCTCTTTCCGTCTCGTAGACACGAGCCGAGAAATTGCAAACGTCGAGCAATTGCTCAGAGATGAAAAGTGCCAGCACTGAAAGCTGTTGCTAGCCAGCACCCTTCCTTGGAAGCGCTCTTGTAGGCCTAAGAACACTGGGGCTCTGGGCTTCTCTAGCCACCTAATCTTCTGCTCATCCTCTCGCGCACTCTAAAGAGAGCTCAGGTGTGAAATTGCAAATGTCCAGCAATTGCTCAGAGATGAAAAGTGCCAGCACTGAAAGCTGTTGCTAGCCAGCACCCTTCCTTGGAAGCGCTTTCACAGGCACAGCAACACTGGGGCTTTGCGCTTCTCTAGCCACCAAACGTCACGGTCACTATCTCTCCGTCTCGTAGACACGAGCTGAGAAATTGCAAACGTCGAGCAATTGCTCAGAGATGAAAAGTGCCAGCACTGAAAGCTGTGGCTAGCCAGCACCCTTCCTTGGAAGCGCTTTCACAGGCGCAGCAACACTGGGGCTTTGCGCTACTCTACCCACCAAACATCACGGTCCTTCTCTTTCAGTATCGTAGACAAGAGCTGAGAAATTGCAAACGTCGAGCAATTGCTCAGAGATGAAAAGTGCCAGCACTGAAAGCTCTTGCTAGCCAGCACCCTTCCTTGGAAGCGCTTTCACAGGCGCAGCAAGACTGGGGCTTTGCGCTTCTCTAGCCACCAAACGTGACAGTCTTTCTGTCTCGTAGACACGAGCTGAGAAATTGCAAACGTCGAGCAATTGCTCAGAGATGAAACGTGCCAGCACTGAAAGCTGTTGCTAGCCAGCACCCTTCCTTGGAAGCGCTTTTGTAGGCCTAAGAACACTGGGGCTCTGGGCTTCTCTAGCCACCTAATCTTCTGCTCATCCTCTCGCGCAGTCTAAAGAGAGCTCAGGTGAGAGATTCCAAACGTTGAGCAATTGCTCAGAGATGAAATGTGCCAGCACTGAAAGCTGTTGCTAGCCAGCACCCTTCCTTGGAAGCGCTTTTGTAGCCCTAAGAACAGTGGGGCTCTGGGCTTCTCTAGCCACCAAACATCACAGTCGTTCTCTTTCCGTCTCGTAGACACGAGCCGAGAAATTGCAAACGTCGAGCAATTGCTCAGAGATGAAAAGTGCCAGCACTGAAAGCTGTGGCTAGCCAGCACCCTTCCTTGGAAGCGCTCTTGTAGCCCTAAGAACACTGGGGCTCTGGGCTTCTCTAGCCACCTACTCTTCTGCTCATGCTCTCGCGCAGTCTAAAGAGAGCTCAGGTGAGAAATTGCAAACGTCGAGCAATTGCTGAGAGATGAAAAGTGCCAGCACTGTAAGCTCTTGCTAGCCAGCACCCTTCCTTGGAAGCGCTTTTGTAGGCCTAAGAACACTGGGGCTCTGGGCTTCTCTAGCCACCTAATCTTCTGCTCATCCTCTCGCGCACTCTAAAGAGAGCTCAGGTGTGAAATTGCAAACGTCGAGCAATTGCTCAGAGATGAAAAGTGCCAGCACTGAAAGCTGTTGCTAGCCAGCACCCTTCCTTGGAAGCGCTTTCACAGGCGCAGCAAGACTGGGGCTTTGCGCTTCTCTAGCCACCAAACGTCACGGTCACTATCTCTCCGTCTCGTAGACACGAGCTGAGAAATTGCAAACGTCGAGCAATTGCTCAGAGATGAAAAGTGCCAGCACTGAAAGCTGTTGCTAGCCAGCACCCTTCCTTGGAAGCGCTTTTGTAGGCCTAAGAACACTGGGGCTCTGCGCTTCTCTAGCCACCTAATCTTCTGCTCATCCTCTCGCGCAGTCTAAAGAGAGCTCAGGTGAGAAATTGCAAATGTCCAGCAATTGCTCAGAGATGAAAAGTGCCAGCACTGAAAGCTCTTGCTAGCCAGCACCCTTCCTTGGAAGCGCTTTCACATGCACAGCAACACTGGGGCTTTGCGCTTCTCTACCCACCAAACATCACGGTCCTTCTCTTTCCATCTCGTAGACACGAGCCGAGAAATTGCAAACGTCAAGCAATTGCTCGGAGATGAAAAGTGCCAGCACTGAAAGCTCTTGCTAGCCAGCACCCTTCCTTGGAAGCGCTCTTGTAGCCCTAAGAACAGTGGGGCTCTGGGCTTCTCTAGCCACCTAATCTTCTGCTCATCCTCTCGCGCAGTCTAAAGAGAGCTCAGGGCAGAAATTGCAAACGTCGAGCAATTGCTCAGAGATGAAAAGTGGCAGCACTGAAAGCTGTTGCTAGCCAGCACCCTTCCTTGGAAGCGCTTTTGTAGGCCTAAGAATACTGGGGCTCTGGGCTTCTCTAGCCACCTAATCTTCTGCTCATCCTCTCGCGCATTCTAAAGAGAGCTGAGGTGAGAAATTGCAAACGTTAAGCAATTGCTCAGAGATGAAAAGTGCCAGCACTGAAAGCTGTTGCTAGCCAGCACCCTTCCTTGGAAGCGCTTTTGTAGGCCTAAGAACACTGGGGCTCTGGGCTTCTCTAGCCACCTACTCTTCTGCTCATCCTCTCGCGCAGTCTAAAGAGAGCTCAGGTGAGAAATTGCAAATGTCCAGCAATTGCTCAGAGATGAAAAGTGCCAGCACTGAAAGCTGTTGCCAGCCAGCACCCTTCCTTGGAAGCGCTTTCACAGGCACAGCAACACTGGGGCTTTGCGCTTCTCTAGCCACCAAACATCACGGTCCTTCTCTTTCCATCTCGTAGACACGAGCTGAGAAATTGCAAACGTCGAGCAATTGCTCAGAGATGAAAAGTGCCAGCACTGAAAGCTCTTGCTAGCCAGCACCCTTCCTTGGAAACGCTCTTGTAGCCCTAAGAACACTGGGGCTCTGGGCGTCTCTAGCCACCTAATCTTCTGTTCATCCTCTCGCGCACTCTAAAGAGAGCTCAGGTGAGAAATTGCAAACGTCCAGCAATTGCTCAGAGATGAAAAGTGCCAGCACTGAAAGCTCTTGCTAGCCAGCACCCTTCCTTGGAAGCGCTTTTGTAGGCCTAAGAACAGTGGGGCTCTGGGCTTCTCTAGCCACCTACTCTTCTGCTCATCCTCTCGCGCAGTCTAAAGAGAGCTCAGGTGAGAGATTGCAAACGTCGAGCAATTGCTCGGAGATGAAAAGTGCCAGCACTGAAAGCTCTTGCTAGCCAGCACCCTTCCTTGGAAGCGCTTTCACAGGCGCAGCAACACTGGGGCTTTGCGCTTCTCTAGCCACTAAACGTCACGGTCACTATCAATCCGTCTCGTACATAAGAGCTGAGAAATTGCAAACGTCGAGCAATTGCTCAGAGATGAAAAGTGCCAGCACTGAAAGCTCTTGCTAGCCAGCACCCTTCCTTGGAAGCGCTTTCACAGGCACAGCAACACTGGGGCTTTGCGCTACTCTACCCACCAAACATCACGGTCCTTCTCTTTCAGTATCGTAGACAAGAGCTGAGAAATTGCAAACGTCGAGCAATTGCTCA
This sequence comes from Sarcoramphus papa, assembly GCA_037962945.1. Taxonomy (NCBI): domain Eukaryota; kingdom Metazoa; phylum Chordata; class Aves; order Accipitriformes; family Cathartidae; genus Sarcoramphus; species Sarcoramphus papa. Next base: position 94,453,804 of record CM075586.1, on the reverse strand, counting down.
GAGATGAAAAGTGCCAGCACTGAAAGCTCTTGCTAGCCAGCACCCTTCCTTGGAAGCGCTTTCACAGGCGCAGCAACACTGGGGCTTTGCGCTTCTCTAGCCACCAAACGTGACAGTCTTTCTGTCTCGTAGACACGAGCTGAGAAATTGCAAACGTCGAGCAATTGCTCAGAGATGAAAAGTGCCAGCACTGAAAGCTCTTGCTAGCCAGCACCCTTCCTTGGAAGCGCTTTTGTAGGCCTAAGAACAGTGGGGCTCTGGGCTTCTCTAGCCACCTAATCTTCTGCTCATCCTCTCGCGCAGTCTAAAGAGAGCTCAGGTGAGAAATTGCAAACGTCGAGCAATTGCTCAGAGATGAAAAGTGCCAGCACTGAAAGCTGTTGCTAGCCAGCACCCTTCCTTGGAAGCGCTTTTGTAGGCCTACGAACACTGGGGCTTTGCGCTTCTCTAGCCACCTAATCTTCTGCTCATCCTCTCGCGCAGTCTAAAGAGAGCTCAGGTGAGAAATTGCAAACGTCGAGCAATTGCTCAGAGATGAAAAGTGCCAGCACTGAAAGCTGTTGCTAGCCAGCACCCTTCCTTGGAAGCGCTTTTGTAGGCCTAAGAACAGTGGGGCTCTGGGCTTCTCTAGCCACCTACTCTTCTGCTCATCCTCTCGCGCAGTCTAAAGAGAGCTCAGGTGAGAAATTGCAAACGTCGAGCAATTGCTGAGAGATGAAAAGTGCCAGCACTGTAAGCTCTTGCTAGCCAGCACCCTTCCTTGGAAGCGCTTTTGTAGCCCTAAGAACACTGGGGCTCTGGGCTTCTCTAGCCACCTAATCTTCTGCTCATCCTCTTGCGCAGTCTAAAGAGAGCTCAGGTGAGAGATTGCAAACGTCGAGCAATTGCTCAGAGATGAAAAGTGCCAGCACTGAAAGCTCTTGCCAGCCAGCACCCTTCCATGGAAGCGCTTTCACAGGCAGAGCAACACTGGGGCTTTGCGCTTCTCTACCCACCAAACATCACGGTCCTTCTCTTTCAGTCTCGTAGACACGAGCTGAGAAATTGCAAACGTCGAGCAATTGCTCAGAGATGAAAAGTGCCAGCACTGAAAGCTGTTGCTAGCCAGCACCCTTCCTTGGAAACGCTCTTGCAGCCCTAAGAACAGTGGGGCTCTGGGCTTCTCTAGCCACCTAATCTTCTGCTCATCCTCTCGCGCAGTCTAAAGAGAGCTCAGGTGAGAAATTGCAAACGTCGAGCAATTGCTCAGAGATGAAAAGTGCCAGCACTGAAAGCTCTTGCTAGCCAGCACCCTTCCTTGGAAGCGCTTTCACAGGCGCAGCAACACTGGGGCTTTGCGCTTCTCTAGCCACCAAACGTCACGGTCACTATCTCTCTGTCTCGTAGATAAGAGCTGAGAAATTGCAAACGTCGAGCAATTGCTCAGAGATGAAAAGTGCCAGCACTGAAAGCTCTTGCTAGCCAGCACCCTTCCTTGGAAGCGCTTTTGTAGGCCTAAGAACAGTGGGGCTCTGGGCTTGTCCAGCCACCTAATCTTCTGCTCATCCTCTCGCGCAGTCTAAAGAGAGCTCAGGTGAGAAATTGCAAACGTCGAGCAATTGCTCAGAGATGAAAAGTGCCAGCACTGAAAGCTGTTGCTAGCCAGCACCCTTCCTTGGAAGCGCTTTTGTAGGCCTAAGAACACTGGGGCTCTGGGCTTCTCTACCCACCAAACGTCACGGTCACTATCTCTCTGTCTCGTAGATAAGAGCTGAGAAATTGCAAACGTCGAGCAATTGCTCAGAGATGAAAAGTGCCAGCACTGAAAGCTCTTGCTAGCCAGCACCCTTCCTTGGAAGCGCTTTTGTAGGCCTAAGAACACTGGGGCTCTGGGCTTCTCTAGCCACCTAAACTTCTGCTCATCCTCTCACGCAGTCTAAAGAGAGCTCAGGTGAGAAATTGCAAACGTCGAGCAATTGCTCAGAGATGAAAAGTGCCAGCACTGAAAGCTCTTGCTAGCCAGCACCCTTCCTTGGAAGCGCTTTTGTAGCCCTAAGAACACTGGGGCTTTGCGCTTCTGTAGCCACCTAATCTTCTGCTCATCCTCTCGCGCAGTCTAAAGAGAGCTCAGCTGAGAGATTGCAAACGTCGAGCAATTGCTCAGAGATGAAAAGTGCCAGCACTGAAAGCTCTTGCCAGCCAGCACCCTTCCTTGGAAGCGCTTTCACAGGCACAGCAACACTGGGGCTTTGCGCTTCTCTAGCCACCAAACATCACGGTCCTTCTCTTTCCATCTCGTAGACACGAGCTGAGAAATTGCAAACGTCGAGCAATTGCTCAGAGATGAAAAGTGCCAGCACTGAAAGCTCTTGCTAGCCAGCACCCTTCCTTGGAAACGCTCTTGCAGCCCTAAGAACAGTGGGGCTCTGGGCTTCTCTAGCCACCTAATCTTCTGCTCATCCTCTCGTGCAGTCTAAAGAGAGCTCAGGTGAGAGATTGCAAACGTCGAGCAATTGCTCAGAGATGAAAAGTGCCAGCACTGAAAGCTGTTGCCAGCCAGCACCCTTCCTTGGAAGCGCTTTCACAGGCACAGCAACACTGGGGCTTTGCGCTTCTCTAGCCACCAAACATCACGGTCCTTCTCTTTCCATCTCGTAGACACGAGCTGAGAAATTGCAAACGTTGAGCAATTGCTCAGAGATGAAAAGTGCCAGCACTGAAAGCTCTTGCTAGCCAGCACCCTTCCTTGGAAACGCTCTTGCAGCCCTAAGAACAGTGGGGCTCTGGGCTTCTCTAGCCACCTAATATTCTGCTCATCCTCTCGCGCAGTCTAAAGAGAGCTCAGGTGAGAAATTGCAAACGTCGAGCAATTGCTCAGAGATGAAAAGTGCCAGCACTGAAAGCTGTTGCTAGCCAGCACCCTTCCTTGGAAGCGCTTTTGTAGGCCTAAGAACAGTGGGGCTCTGGGCTTCTCTAGCCACCAAACATTACAGTCCTTCTCTTTCTGTCTCGTAGACACGAGCCGAGAAATTGCAAACGTCGAGCAATTGCTCAGAGATGAAAAGTGCCAGCACTGAAAGCTCTTGCTAGCCAGCACCCTTCCTTGGAAGCGCTTTTGTAGCCCTAAGAACAGTGGGGCTCTGGGCTTCTCTAGCCACCTAAACTTCTGCTCATCCTCTCACACAGTCTAAAGAGAGCTCAGGTGAGAAATTGCAAACGTCGAGCAATTGCTCAGAGATGAAAAGTGCCAGCACTGAAAGCTCTTGCTAGCCAGCACCCTTCCTTGGAAGCGCTTTTGTAGGCCTAAGAACAGTGGGGCTCTGGGCTTCTCTAGCCACCTAATCTTCTGCTCATACTCTCGCGCACTCTAAAGAGAGCTCAGCTGAGAGATTGCAAACGTCGAGCAATTGCTCAGAGATGAAAAGTGCCAGCACTGAAAGCTCTTGCTAGCCAGCACCCTTCCTTGGAAGTGCTTTCACAGGCACAGCAACACTGGGGCTTTGCGCTTCTCTAGCCACCAAACATCACGGTCCTTCTCTTTCCATCTCGTAGACACGAGCTGAGAAATTGCAAACGTCGAGCAATTGCTCAGAGATGAAAAGTGCCAGCACTGAAAGCTATTGCTAGCCGGCACCCTTCCTTGGAAACGCTCTTGCAGCCCTAAGAACAGTGGGGCTCTGGGCTTCTCTAGCCACCTAATATTCTGCTCATCCTCTCGCGCACTCTAAAGAGAGCTCAGGTGAGAAATTGCAAACGTCGAGCAATTGCTGAGAGATGAAAAGTGCCAGCACTGAAAGCTGTTGCTAGCCAGCACCCTTCCTTGGAAGCGCTTTTGTAGCCCTAAGAACACTGGGGCTTTGCGCTTCTCTAGCCACCTAACCTTCTGCTCATCCTCTTGCGCAGTCTAAAGAGAGCTCAGGGGAGAAATTGCAAACGTCGAGCAATTGTTCAGAGATGAAAAGTGCCAGCACTGAAAGCTGTTGCTAGCCAGCACCCTTCCTTGGAAGCGCTTTCACAGGCGCAGCAACACTGGGGCTTTGCGCTTCTCTAGCCACCAAACGTCACGGTCACTATCTCTCCGTCTCGTAGACACGAGCTGAGAAATTGCAAACGTCGAGCAATTGCTCAGAGATGAAAAGTGCCAGCACTGAAAGCTGTGGCTAGCCAGCACCCTTCCTTGGAAGCGCTTTCACAGGCGCAGCAACACTGGGGCTTTGCGCTACTCTACCCACCAAACATCACGGTCCTTCTCTTTCAGTATCGTAGACAAGAGCTGAGAAATTGCAAACGTCGAGCAATTGCTCAGAGATGAAAAGTGCCAGCACTGAAAGCTCTTGCTAGCCAGCACCCTTCCTTGGAAGCGCTTTCACAGGCGCAGCAAGACTGGGGCTTTGCGCTTCTCTAGCCACCAAACGTGACAGTCTTTCTGTCTCGTAGACACGAGCTGAGAAATTGCAAACGTCGAGCAATTGCTCAGAGATGAAAAGTGCCAGCACTGAAAGCTGTTGCTAGCCAGCACCCTTCCTTGGAAGCGCTTTTGCAGCCCTAAGAACACTGGGGCTCTGGGCTTCTCTAGCCACCTAATCTTCTGCTCATCCTCTCGCGCAGTCTAAAGAGAGCTCAGGTGAGAGATTCCAAACGTTGAGCAATTGCTCAGAGATGAAATGTGCCAGCACTGAAAGCTGTTGCTAGCCAGCACCCTTCCTTGGAAACGCTCTTGCAGCCCTAAGAACAGTGGGGCTCTGGGCTTCTCTAGCCACCTAACCTTCTGCTCATCCTCTCGCGCAGTCTAAAGAGAGCTCAGGTGAGAAATTGCAAACGTCGAGCAATTGCTCAGAGATGAAAAGTGCCAGCACTGAAAGCTCTTGCTAGCCAGCACCCTTCCTTGGAAGCGCTTTCACAGGCGCAGCAACACTGGGGCTTTGCGCTTCTCTAGCCACCAAACGTCACGGTCACTATCTCTCTGTCTCGTAGATAAGAGCTGAGAAATTGCAAACGTCGAGCAATTGCTCAGAGATGAAAAGTGCCAGCACTGAAAGCTCTTGCTAGCCAGCACCCTTCCTTGGAAGCGCTTTTGTAGGCCTAAGAACAGTGGGGCTCTGGGCTTGTCCAGCCACCTAATCTTCTGCTCATCCTCTCGCGCAGTCTAAAGAGAGCTCAGGTGAGAAATTGCAAACGTCGAGCAATTGCTCAGAGATGAAAAGTGCCAGCACTGAAAGCTGTTGCTAGCCAGCACCCTTCCTTGGAAGCGCTTTTGTAGGCCTAAGAACACTGGGGCTCTGGGCTTCTCTACCCACCAAACGTCACGGTCACTATCTCTCTGTCTCGTAGATAAGAGCTGAGAAATTGCAAACGTCGAGCAATTGCTCAGAGATGAAAAGTGCCAGCACTGAAAGCTCTTGCTAGCCAGCACCCTTCCTTGGAAGCGCTTTTGTAGGCCTAAGAACACTGGGGCTCTGGGCTTCTCTAGCCACCTAAACTTCTGCTCATCCTCTCACGCAGTCTAAAGAGAGCTCAGGTGAGAAATTGCAAACGTCGAGCAATTGCTCAGAGATGAAAAGTGCCAGCACTGAAAGCTCTTGCTAGCCAGCACCCTTCCTTGGAAGCGCTTTTGTAGCCCTAAGAACACTGGGGCTTTGCGCTTCTGTAGCCACCTAATCTTCTGCTCATCCTCTCGCGCAGTCTAAAGAGAGCTCAGCTGAGAGATTGCAAACGTCGAGCAATTGCTCAGAGATGAAAAGTGCCAGCACTGAAAGCTCTTGCCAGCCAGCACCCTTCCTTGGAAGCGCTTTCACAGGCACAGCAACACTGGGGCTTTGCGCTTCTCTAGCCACCAAACATCACGGTCCTTCTCTTTCCATCTCGTAGACACGAGCTGAGAAATTGCAAACGTCGAGCAATTGCTCAGAGATGAAAAGTGCCAGCACTGAAAGCTCTTGCTAGCCAGCACCCTTCCTTGGAAACGCTCTTGCAGCCCTAAGAACAGTGGGGCTCTGGGCTTCTCTAGCCACCTAATCTTCTGCTCATCCTCTCGTGAAGTCTAAAGAGAGCTCAGGTGAGAGATTGCAAACGTCGAGCAATTGCTCAGAGATGAAAAGTGCCAGCACTGAAAGCTGTTGCCAGCCAGCACCCTTCCTTGGAAGCGCTTTCACAGGCACAGCAACACTGGGGCTTTGCGCTTCTCTAGCCACCAAACATCACGGTCCTTCTCTTTCCATCTCGTAGACACGAGCTGAGAAATTGCAAACGTCGAGCAATTGCTCAGAGATGAAAAGTGCCAGCACTGAAAGCTCTTGCTAGCCAGCACCCTTCCTTGGAAACGCTCTTGCAGCCCTAAGAACAGTGGGGCTCTGGGCTTCTCTAGCCACCTAATTTTCTGCTCATCCTCTCGCGCAGTCTAAAGAGAGCTCAGGTGAGAAATTGCAAACGTCGAGCAATTGCTCAGAGATGAAAAGTGCCAGCACTGAAAGCTGTTGCTAGCCAGCACCCTTCCTTGGAAGCGCTTTTGTAGGCCTAAGAACAGTGGGGCTCTGGGCTTCTCTAGCCACCAAACATTACAGTCCTTCTCTTTCTGTCTCGTAGACACGAGCCGAGAAATTGCAAACGTCGAGCAATTGCTCAGAGATGAAAAGTGCCAGCACTGAAAGCTCTTGCTAGCCAGCACCCTTCCTTGGAAGCGCTTTTGTAGCCCTAAGAACAGTGGGGCTCTGGGCTTCTCTAGCCACCTAAACTTCTGCTCATCCTCTCACGCAGTCTAAAGAGAGCTCAGGTGAGAAATTGCAAACGTCGAGCAATTGCTCAGAGATGAAAAGTGCCAGCACTGAAAGCTGTTGCTAGCCAGCACCCTTCCTTGGAAGCGCTTTTGTAGGCCTAAGAACAGTGGGGCTCTGGGCTTCTCTAGCCACCTAATCTTCTGCTCATACTCTCGCGCACTCTAAAGAGAGCTCAGCTGAGAGATTGCAAACGTCGAGCAATTGCTCAGAGATGAAAAGTGCCAGCACTGAAAGCTGTTGCTAGCCAGCACCCTTCCTTGGAAGTGCTTTCACAGGCACAGCAACACTGGGGCTTTGCGCTTCTCTAGCCACCAAACATCACGGTCCTTCTCTTTCCATCTCGTAGACACGAGCTGAGAAATTGCAAACGTCGAGCAATTGCTCAGAGATGAAAAGTGCCAGCACTGAAAGCTATTGCTAGCCGGCACCCTTCCTTGGAAACGCTCTTGCAGCCCTAAGAACAGTGGGGCTCTGGGCTTCTCTAGCCACCTAATATTCTGCTCATCCTCTCGCGCACTCTAAAGAGAGCTCAGGTGAGAAATTGCAAACGTCGAGCAATTGCTGAGAGATGAAAAGTGCCAGCACTGAAAGCTGTTGCTAGCCAGCACCCTTCCTTGGAAGCGCTTTTGTAGCCCTAAGAACACTGGGGCTTTGCGCTTCTCTAGCCACCTAACCTTCTGCTCATCCTCTCGCGCAGTCTAAAGAGAGCTCAGGGGAGAAATTGCAAACGTCGAGCAATTGTTCAGAGATGAAAAGTGCCAGCACTGAAAGCTGTTGCTAGCCAGCACCCTTCCTTGGAAGCGCTTTCACAGGCGCAGCAACACTGGGGCTTTGCGCTTCTCTAGCCACCAAACGTCACGGTCACTATCTCTCCGTCTCGTAGACACGAGCTGAGAAATTGCAAACGTCGAGCAATTGCTCAGAGATGAAAAGTGCCAGCACTGAAAGCTGTGGCTAGCCAGCACCCTTCCTTGGAAGCGCTTTCACAGGCGCAGCAACACTGGGGCTTTGCGCTACTCTACCCACCAAACATCACGGTCCTTCTCTTTCAGTATCGTAGACAAGAGCTGAGAAATTGCAAACGTCGAGCAATTGCTCAGAGATGAAAAGTGCCAGCACTGAAAGCTCTTGCTAGCCAGCACCCTTCCTTGGAAGCGCTTTCACAGGCGCAGCAAGACTGGGGCTTTGCGCTTCTCTAGCCACCAAACGTGACAGTCTTTCTGTCTCGTAGACACGAGCTGAGAAATTGCAAACGTCGAGCAATTGCTCAGAGATGAAAAGTGCCAGCACTGAAAGCTGTTGCTAGCCAGCACCCTTCCTTGGAAGCGCTTTTGTAGGCCTAAGAACACTGGGGCTCTGGGCTTCTCTAGCCACCTAATCTTCTGCTCATCCTCTCGCGCAGTCTAAAGAGAGCTCAGGTGAGAGATTCCAAACGTTGAGCAATTGCTCAGAGATGAAATGTGCCAGCACTGAAAGCTGTTGCTAGCCAGCACCCTTCCTTGGAAGCGCTTTTGTAGCCCTAAGAACAGTGGGGCTCTGGGCTTCTCTAGCCACCAAAAATCACAGTCATTCTCTTTCCATCTCGTAGACACGAGCTGAGAAATTGCAAACGTCGAGCAATTGCTCAGAGATGAAAAGTGCCAGCACTGAAAGCTGTGGCTAGCCAGCACCCTTCCTTGGAAGCGCTCTTGTAGCCCTAAGAACACTGGGGCTCTGGGCTTCTCTAGCCACCTACTCTTCTGCTCATGCTCTCGCGCAGTCTAAAGAGAGCTCAGATGAGAAATTGCAAACGTCAAGCAATTGCTCAGAGATGAAAAGTGCCAGCACTGAAAGCTGTTGCTAGCCAGCACCCTTCCTTGGAAGCGCTTTTGTAGGCCTAAGAACACTGGGGCTCTGGGCTTCTCTAGCCACCTAATCTTCTGCTCATCCTCTCGCGCAGTCTAAAGAGAGCTCAGGTGTGAAATTGCAAATGTCCAGCAATTGCTCAGAGATGAAAAGTGCCAGCACTGAAAGCTCTTGCTAGCCAGCACCCTTCCTTGGAAGCGCTTTCACAGGCGCAGCAAGACTGGGGCTTTGCGCTTCTCTACCCACCAAACGTCACGGTCACTATCTCTCCGTCTCGTAGACACGAGCTGAGAAATTGCAAACGTCGAGCAATTGCTCAGAGATGAAAAGTGCCAGCACTGAAAGCTCTTGCTAGCCAGCACCCTTCCTTGGAAACGCTCTTGCAGCCCTAAGAACAGTGGGGCTCTGGGCTTCTCTAGCCACCTACTCTTCTGCTCATCCTCTCGCGCAGTCTAAAGAGAGCTCAGGTGAGAAATTGCAAACGTCGAGCAATTGCTCAGAGATGAAAAGTGCCAGCACTGAAAGCTCTTGCTAGCCAGCACCCTTCCTTGGAAGCGCTTTTGTAGCCCTAAGAACAGTGGGGCTCTGGGCTTCTCTAGCCACCAAACATTACAGTCCTTCTCTTTCTGTCTCGTAGACACGAGCCGAGAAATTGCAAACGTCGAGCAATTGCTCAGAGATGAAAAGTGCCAGCACTGAAAGCTCTTGCTAGCCAGCACCCTTCCTTGGAAGCGCTTTTGTAGCCCTAAGAACAGTGGGGCTCTGGGCTTCTCTAGCCACCTAAACTTCTGCTCATCCTCTCACGCAGTCTAAAGAGAGCTCAGGTGAGAAATTGCAAACGTCGAGCAATTGCTCAGAGATGAAAAGTGCCAGCACTGAAAGCTGTTGCTAGCCAGCACCCTTCCTTGGAAGCGCTTTTGTAGGCCTAAGAACAGTGGGGCTCTGGGCTTCTCTAGCCACCTAATCTTCTGCTCATACTCTCGCGCACTCTAAAGAGAGCTCAGCTGAGAGATTGCAAACGTCGAGCAATTGCTCAGAGATGAAAAGTGCCAGCACTGAAAGCTCTTGCTAGCCAGCACCCTTCCTTGGAAGTGCTTTCACAGGCACAGCAACACTGGGGCTTTGCGCTTCTCTAGCCACCAAACATCACGGTCCTTCTCTTTCCATCTCGTAGACACGAGCTGAGAAATTGCAAACGTCGAGCAATTGCTCAGAGATGAAAAGTGCCAGCACTGAAAGCTATTGCTAGCCGGCACCCTTCCTTGGAAACGCTCTTGCAGCCCTAAGAACAGTGGGGCTCTGGGCTTCTCTAGCCACCTAATATTCTGCTCATCCTCTCGCGCACTCTAAAGAGAGCTCAGGTGAGAAATTGCAAACGTCGAGCAATTGCTGAGAGATGAAAAGTGCCAGCACTGAAAGCTGTTGCTAGCCAGCACCCTTCCTTGGAAGCGCTTTTGTAGCCCTAAGAACACTGGGGCTTTGCGCTTCTCTAGCCACCTAACCTTCTGCTCATCCTCTCGCGCAGTCTAAAGAGAGCTCAGGGGAGAAATTGCAAACGTCGAGCAATTGTTCAGAGATGAAAAGTGCCAGCACTGAAAGCTGTTGCTAGCCAGCACCCTTCCTTGGAAGCGCTTTCACAGGCGCAGCAACACTGGGGCTTTGCGCTTCTCTACCCACCAAACGTCACGGTCACTATCTCTCCGTCTCGTAGACACGAGCTGAGAAATTGCAAACGTCGAGCAATTGCTCAGAGATGAAAAGTGCCAGCACTGAAAGCTGTGGCTAGCCAGCACCCTTCCTTGGAAGCGCTTTCACAGGCGCAGCAACACTGGGGCTTTGCGCTACTCTACCCACCAAACATCACGGTCCTTCTCTTTCAGTATCGTAGACAAGAGCTGAGAAATTGCAAACGTCGAGCAATTGCTCAGAGATGAAAAGTGCCAGCACTGAAAGCTCTTGCTAGCCAGCACCCTTCCTTGGAAGCGCTTTCACAGGCGCAGCAAGACTGGGGCTTTGCGCTTCTCTAGCCACCAAACGTGACAGTCTTTCTGTCTCGTAGACACGAGCTGAGAAATTGCAAACGTCGAGCAATTGCTCAGAGATGAAAAGTGCCAGCACTGAAAGCTGTTGCTAGCCAGCACCCTTCCTTGGAAGCGCTTTTGTAGCCCTAAGAACACTGGGGCTCTGGGCTTCTCTAGCCACCTAATCTTCTGCTCATCCTCTCGCGCACTCTAAAGAGAGCTCAGGTGAGAGATTCCAAACGTTGAGCAATTGCTCAGAGATGAAATGTGCCAGCACTGAAAGCTGTTGCTAGCCAGCACCCTTCCTTGGAAGCGCTTTTGTAGCCCTAAGAACAGTGGGGCTCTGGGCTTCTCTAGCCACCAAACATCACAGTCATTCTCTTTCCGTCTCGTAGACACGAGCCGAGAAATTGCAAACGTCGAGCAATTGCTCAGAGATGAAAAGTGCCAGCACTGAAAGCTGTGGCTAGCCAGCACCCTTCCTTGGAAGCGCTCTTGTAGCCCTAAGAACACTGGGGCTCTGGGCTTCTCTAGCCACCTACTCTTCTGCTCATGCTCTCGCGCAGTCTAAAGAGAGCTCAGATGAGAAATTGCAAACGTCGAGCAATTGCTCAGAGATGAAAAGTGCCAGCACTGAAAGCTGTTGCTAGCCAGCACCCTTCCTTGGAAGCGCTTTTGTAGGCCTAAGAACACTGGGGCTCTGGGCTTCTCTAGCCACCTAATCTTCTGCTCATCCTCTCGCGCAGTCTAAAGAGAGCTCAGGTGTGAAATTGCAAATGTCCAGCAATTGCTCAGAGATGAAAAGTGCCAGCACTGAAAGCTCTTGCTAGCCAGCACCCTTCCTTGGAAGCGCTTTCACAGGCGCAGCAACACTGGGGCTTTGCGCTTCTCTACCCACCAAACGTCACGGTCACTATCTCTCCGTCTCGTAGACACGAGCTGAGAAATTGCAAACGTCGAGCAATTGCTCAGAGATGAAAAGTGCCAGCACTGAAAGCTGTTGCTAGCCAGCACCCTTCCTTGGAAGCGCTTTTGTAGGCCTAAGAACACTGGGGCTCTGGGCTTCTCTAGCCACCTACTCTTCTGCTCATCCTCTCGCGCAGTCTAAAGAGAGCTCAGGTGAGAAATTGCAAACGTCGAGCAATTGCTCAGAGATGAAAAGTGCCAGCACTGAAAGCTGTTACTAGCCAGCACCCTTCCTTGGAAGCGCTTTCACAGGCGCAGCAACACTGGGGCTTTGCGCTTCTCTACCAACCAAACATCACGGTCCTTCTCTTTACAGTATCGTAGACAAGAGCTGAGAAATTGCAAACGTCGAGCAATTGCTCAGAGATGAAAAGTGCCAGCACTGAAAGCTCTTGCTAGCCAGCACCCTTCCTTGGAAGCGCTTTTGTAGGCCTAAGAACACTGGGGCTCTGGGCTTCTCTAGCCACCAAACATCACAGTCATTCTCTTTCCGTCTCGTAGACACGAGCCGAGAAATTGCAAACGTCGAGCAATTGCTCGGAGATGAAAAGTGCCAGCACTGAAAGCTGTTGCTAGCCAGCACCCTTCCTTGGAAGCGCTTTTGTAGCCCTAAGAACAGTGGGGCTCTGGGCTTCTCTAGCCACCTAATCTTCTGCTCATCCTCTCGCGCAGTCTAAAGAGAGCTCAGGTGAGAAATTGCAAACGTCGAGCAATTGCTCAGAGATGAAAAGTGGCAGCACTGAAAGCTGTTGCTAGCCAGCACCCTTCCTTGGAAGCGCTTTTGTAGGCCTAAGAATACTGGGGCTCTGGGCTTCTCTAGCCACCTAATCTTCTGCTCATCCTCTCGCGCATTCTAAAGAGAGCTGAGGTGAGAAATTGCAAACGTTAAGCAATTGCTCAGAGATGAAAAGTGCCAGCACTGAAAGCTGTTGCTAGCCAGCACCCTTCCTTGGAAGCGCTTTTGTAGGCCTAAGAACACTGGGGCTCTGGGCTTCTCTAGCCACCTAATCTTCTGCTCATCCTCTCGCGCAGTCTAAAGAGAGCTCAGGTGTGAAATTGCAAATGTCCAGCAATTGCTCAGAGATGAAAAGTGCCAGCACTGAAAGCTCTTGCTAGCCAGCACCCTTCCTTGGAAGCGCTTTCACAGGCGCAGCAAGACTGGGGCTTTGCGCTTCTCTAGCCACCAAACGTCACGGTCACTATCTCTCCGTCTCGTAGACACGAGCTGAGAAATTGCAAACGTCGAGCAATTGCTCAGAGATGAAAAGTGCCAGCACTGAAAGCTCTTGCTAGCCAGCACCCTTCCTTGGAAACGCTCTTGCAGCCCTAAGAACAGTGGGGCTCTGGGCTTCTCTAGCCACCTAATATTCTGCTCATCCTCTCGCGCAGTCTAAAGAGAGCTCAGGGGAGAAATTGCAAACGTCGAGCAATTGCTCAGAGATGAAAAGTGCCAGCACTGAAAGCTGTTGCTAGCCAGCACCCTTCCTTGGAAGCGCTTTTGTAGGCCTAAGAACAGTGGGGCTCTGGGCTTCTCTAGCCACCAAACATTACAGTCCTTCTCTTTCTGTCTCGTAGACACGAGCCGAGAAATTGCAAACGTCGAGCAATTGCTCAGAGATGAAAAGTGCCAGCACTGAAAGCTCTTGCTAGCCAGCACCCTTCCTTGGAAGCGCTTTTGTAGCCCTAAGAACAGTGGGGCTCTGGGCTTCTCTAGCCACCTAAACTTCTGCTCATCCTCTCACGCAGTCTAAAGAGAGCTCAGGTGAGAAATTGCAAACGTCGAGCAATTGCTCAGAGATGAAAAGTGCCAGCACTGAAAGCTGTTGCTAGCCAGCACCCTTCCTTGGAAGCGCTTTTGTAGGCCTAAGAACAGTGGGGCTCTGGGCTTCTCTAGCCACCTACTCTTCTGCTCATCCTCTCGCGCAGTCTAAAGAGAGCTCAGGTGAGAGATTGCAAACGCCGAGCAATTGCTCAGAGATGAAAAGTGCCAGCACTGAAAGCTCTTGCTAGCCAGCACCCTTCCTTGGAAGTGCTTTCACAGGCACAGCAACACTGGGGCTTTGCGCTTCTCTAGCCACCAAACATCACGGTCCTTCTCTTTCCATCTCGTAGACACGAGCTGAGAAATTGCAAACGTCGAGCAATTGCTCAGAGATGAAAAGTGCCAGCACTGAAAGCTATTGCTAGCCGGCACCCTTCCTTGGAAACGCTCTTGCAGCCCTAAGAACAGTGGGGCTCTGGGCTTCTCTAGCCACCTAATATTCTGCTCATCCTCTCGCGCACTCTAAAGAGAGCTCAGGTGAGAAATTGCAAACGTCGAGCAATTGCTGAGAGATGAAAAGTGCCAGCACTGAAAGCTGTTGCTAGCCAGCACCCTTCCTTGGAAGCGCTTTTGTAGCCCTAAGAACACTGGGGCTTTGCGCTTCTCTAGCCACCTAACCTTCTGCTCATCCTCTCGCGCAGTCTAAAGAGAGCTCAGGGGAGAAATTGCAAACGTCGAGCAATTGTTCAGAGATGAAAAGTGCCAGCACTGAAAGCTGTTGCTAGCCAGCACCCTTCCTTGGAAGCGCTTTCACAGGCGCAGCAACACTGGGGCTTTGCGCTTCTCTACCCACCAAACGTCACGGTCACTATCTCTCCGTCTCGTAGACACGAGCTGAGAAATTGCAAACGTCGAGCAATTGCTCAGAGATGAAAAGTGCCAGCACTGAAAGCTGTGGCTAGCCAGCACCCTTCCTTGGAAGCGCTTTCACAGGCGCAGCAACACTGGGGCTTTGCGCTACTCTACCCACCAAACATCACGGTCCTTCTCTTTCAGTATCGTAGACAAGAGCTGAGAAATTGCAAACGTCGAGCAATTGCTCAGAGATGAAAAGTGCCAGCACTGAAAGCTCTTGCTAGCCAGCACCCTTCCTTGGAAGCGCTTTCACAGGCGCAGCAAGACTGGGGCTTTGCGCTTCTCTAGCCACCAAACGTGACAGTCTTTCTGTCTCGTAGACACGAGCTGAGAAATTGCAAACGTCGAGCAATTGCTCAGAGATGAAAAGTGCCAGCACTGAAAGCTGTTGCTAGCCAGCACCCTTCCTTGGAAGCGCTTTTGTAGGCCTAAGAACACTGGGGCTCTGGGCTTCTCTAGCCACCTAATCTTCTGCTCATCCTCTCGCGCAGTCTAAAGAGAGCTCAGGTGAGAGATTCCAAACGTTGAGCAATTGCTCAGAGATGAAATGTGCCAGCACTGAAAGCTGTTGCTAGCCAGCACCCTTCCTTGGAAGCGCTTTTGTAGCCCTAAGAACAGTGGGGCTCTGGGCTTCTCTAGCCACCAAACATCACAGTCATTCTCTTTCCGTCTCGTAGACACGAGCCGAGAAATTGCAAACGTCGAGCAATTGCTCAGAGATGAAAAGTGCCAGCACTGAAAGCTGTGGCTAGCCAGCACCCTTCCTTGGAAGCGCTCTTGTAGCCCTAAGAACACTGGGGCTCTGGGCTTCTCTAGCCACCTACTCTTCTGCTCATGCTCTCGCGCAGTCTAAAGAGAGCTCAGATGAGAAATTGCAAACGTCGAGCAATTGCTCAGAGATGAAAAGTGCCAGCACTGAAAGCTGTTGCTAGCCAGCACCCTTCCTTGGAAGCGCTTTTGTAGGCCTAAGAACACTGGGGCTCTGGGCTTCTCTAGCCACCTAATCTTCTGCTCATCCTCTCGCGCAGTCTAAAGAGAGCTCAGGTGTGAAATTGCAAACGTCGAGCAATTGCTCAGAGATGAAAAGTGCCAGCACTGAAAGCTGTTGCTAGCCAGCACCCTTCCTTGGAAGCGCTTTCACAGGCGCAGCAAGACTGGGGCTTTGCGCTTCTCTAGCCACCAAACGTCACGGTCACTATCTCTCCGTCTCGTAGACACGAGCTGAGAAATTGCAAACGTCGAGCAATTGCTCAGAGATGAAAAGTGCCAGCACTGAAAGCTGTTGCTAGCCAGCACCCTTCCTTGGAAGCGCTTTTCTAGGCCTAAGAACAGTGGGGCTCTGGGCTTCTCTAGCCACCTAATCTTCTGCTCATCCTCTCGCGCAGTCTAAAGAGAGCTCAGGTGAGAAATTGCAAACATCGAGCAATTGCTCAGAGATGAAAAGTGCCAGCACTGAAAGCTCTTGCTAGCCAGCACCCTTCCTTGGAAGCGCTTTCACAGGCACAGCAACACTGGGGCTTTGCGCTTCTCTAGCCACCAAACATCACGGTCCTTCTCTTTCCATCTCGTAGACACGAGCTGAGAAATTGCAAACGTTGAGCAATTGCTCAGAGATGAAAAGTGCCAGCACTGAAAGCTGTTGCTAGCCAGCACCCTTCCTTGGAAACGCTCTTGTAGCCCTAAGAACACTGGGGCTCTCGGCGTCTCTAGCCACCTAATCTTCTGTTCATCCTCTCGCGCAGTCTAAAGAGAGCTCAGGTGAGAAATTGCAAACGTCGAGCAATTGCTCAGAGATGAAAAGTGCCAGCACTGAAAGCTGTTGCTAGCCAGCACCCTTCCTTGGAAGCGCTTTTGTAGGCCTAAGAACAGTGGGGCTCTGGGCTTCTCTAGCCACCTACTCTTCTGCTCATCCTCTCGCGCAGTCTAAAGAGAGCTCAGGTGAGAAATTGCAAACGTCGAGCAATTGCTCAGAGATGAAAAGTGCCAGCACTGAAAGCTGTTACTAGCCAGCACCCTTCCTTGGAAGCGCTTTCACAGGCGCAGCAACACTGGGGCTTTGCGCTTCTCTACCAACCAAACATCACGGTCCTTCTCTTTACAGTATCGTAGACAAGAGCTGAGAAATTGCAAACGTCGAGCAATTGCTCAGAGATGAAAAGTGCCAGCACTGAAAGCTCTTGCTAGCCAGCACCCTTCCTTGGAAGCGCTTTTGTAGGCCTAAGAACACTGGGGCTCTGGGCTTCTCTAGCCACCAAACATCACAGTCATTCTCTTTCCGTCTCGTAGACACGAGCCGAGAAATTGCAAACGTCGAGCAATTGCTCAGAGATGAAAAGTGCCAGCACTGAAAGCTGTTGCTAGCCAGCACCCTTCCTTGGAAGCGCTTTTGTAGCCCTAAGAACAGTGGGGCTCTGGGCTTCTCTAGCCACCTAATCTTCTGCTCATCCTCTCGCGCAGTCTAAAGAGAGCTCAGGTGAGAAATTGCAAACGTCGAGCAATTGCTCAGAGATGAAAAGTGGCAGCACTGAAAGCTGTTGCTAGCCAGCACCCTTCCTTGGAAGCGCTTTTGTAGGCCTAAGAATACTGGGGCTCTGGGCTTCTCTAGCCACCTAATCTTCTGCTCATCCTCTCGCGCATTCTAAAGAGAGCTGAGGTGAGAAATTGCAAACGTTAAGCAATTGCTCAGAGATGAAAAGTGCCAGCACTGAAAGCTCTTGCTAGCCAGCACCCTTCCTTGGAAGCGCTTTTGTAGGCCTAAGAACAGTGGGGCTCTGGGCTTCTCTAGCCACCTAATCTTCTGCTCATACTCTCGCGCACTCTAAAGAGAGCTCAGCTGAGAGATTGCAAACGTCGAGCAATTGCTCAGAGATGAAAAGTGCCAGCACTGAAAGCTCTTGCTAGCCAGCACCCTTCCTTGGAAGTGCTTTCACAGGCACAGCAACACTGGGGCTTTGCGCTTCTCTAGCCACCAAACATCACGGTCCTTCTCTTTCCATCTCGTAGACACGAGCTGAGAAATTGCAAACGTCGAGCAATTGCTCAGAGATGAAAAGTGCCAGCACTGAAAGCTATTGCTAGCCGGCACCCTTCCTTGGAAACGCTCTTGCAGCCCTAAGAACAGTGGGGCTCTGGGCTTCTCTAGCCACCTAATATTCTGCTCATCCTCTCGCGCACTCTAAAGAGAGCTCAGGTGAGAAATTGCAAACGTCGAGCAATTGCTGAGAGATGAAAAGTGCCAGCACTGAAAGCTGTTGCTAGCCAGCACCCTTCCTTGGAAGCGCTTTTGTAGCCCTAAGAACACTGGGGCTTTGCGCTTCTCTAGCCACCTAACCTTCTGCTCATCCTCTCGCGCAGTCTAAAGAGAGCTCAGGGGAGAAATTGCAAACGTCGAGCAATTGTTCAGAGATGAAAAGTGCCAGCACTGAAAGCTGTTGCTAGCCAGCACCCTTCCTTGGAAGCGCTTTCACAGGCGCAGCAACACTGGGGCTTTGCGCTTCTCTAGCCACCAAACGTCACGGTCACTATCTCTCCGTCTCGTAGACACGAGCTGAGAAATTGCAAACGTCGAGCAATTGCTCAGAGATGAAAAGTGCCAGCACTGAAAGCTGTGGCTAGCCAGCACCCTTCCTTGGAAGCGCTTTCACAGGCGCAGCAACACTGGGGCTTTGCGCTACTCTACCCACCAAACATCACGGTCCTTCTCTTTCAGTATCGTAGACAAGAGCTGAGAAATTGCAAACGTCGAGCAATTGCTCAGAGATGAAAAGTGCCAGCACTGAAAGCTCTTGCTAGCCAGCACCCTTCCTTGGAAGCGCTTTCACAGGCGCAGCAAGACTGGGGCTTTGCGCTTCTCTAGCCACCAAACGTGACAGTCTTTCTGTCTCGTAGACACGAGCTGAGAAATTGCAAACGTCGAGCAATTGCTCAGAGATGAAAAGTGCCAGCACTGAAAGCTGTTGCTAGCCAGCACCCTTCCTTGGAAGCGCTTTTGTAGGCCTAAGAACACTGGGGCTCTGGGCTTCTCTAGCCACCTAATCTTCTGCTCATCCTCTCGCGCAGTCTAAAGAGAGCTCAGGTGAGAGATTCCAAACGTTGAGCAATTGCTCAGAGATGAAATGTGCCAGCACTGAAAGCTGTTGCTAGCCAGCACCCTTCCTTGGAAGCGCTTTTGTAGGCCTAAGAACACTGGGGCTCTGGGCTTCTCTAGCCACCAAAAATCACAGTCATTCTCTTTCCGTCTCGTAGACACGAGCCGAGAAATTGCAAACGTCGAGCAATTGCTCAGAGATGAAAAGTGCCAGCACTGAAAGCTGTGGCTAGCCAGCACCCTTCCTTGGAAGCGCTCTTGTAGCCCTAAGAACACTGGGGCTCTGGGCTTCTCTAGCCACCTACTCTTCTGCTCATGCTCTCGCGCAGTCTAAAGAGAGCTCAGATGAGAAATTGCAAACGTCAAGCAATTGCTCAGAGATGAAAAGTGCCAGCACTGAAAGCTGTTGCTAGCCAGCACCCTTCCTTGGAAGCGCTTTTGTAGGCCTAAGAACACTGGGGCTCTGGGCTTCTCTAGCCACCTAATCTTCTGCTCATCCTCTCGCGCAGTCTAAAGAGAGCTCAGGTGTGAAATTGCAAATGTCCAGCAATTGCTCAGAGATGAAAAGTGCCAGCACTGAAAGCTCTTGCTAGCCAGCACCCTTCCTTGGAAGCGCTTTCACAGGCGCAGCAAGACTGGGGCTTTGCGCTTCTCTACCCACCAAACGTCACGGTCACTATCTCTCCGTCTCGTAGACACGAGCTGAGAAATTGCAAACGTCGAGCAATTGCTCAGAGATGAAAAGTGCCAGCACTGAAAGCTCTTGCTAGCCAGCACCCTTCCTTGGAAACGCTCTTGCAGCCCTAAGAACAGTGGGGCTCTGGGCTTCTCTAGCCACCTACTCTTCTGCTCATCCTCTCGCGCAGTCTAAAGAGAGCTCAGGTGAGAAATTGCAAACGTCGAGCAATTGCTCAGAGATGAAAAGTGCCAGCACTGAAAGCTCTTGCTAGCCAGCACCCTTCCTTGGAAGCGCTTTTGTAGCCCTAAGAACAGTGGGGCTCTGGGCTTCTCTAGCCACCAAACATTACAGTCCTTCTCTTTCTGTCTCGTAGACACGAGCCGAGAAATTGCAAACGTCGAGCAATTGCTCAGAGATGAAAAGTGCCAGCACTGAAAGCTCTTGCTAGCCAGCACCCTTCCTTGGAAGCGCTTTTGTAGCCCTAAGAACAGTGGGGCTCTGGGCTTCTCTAGCCACCTAAACTTCTGCTCATCCTCTCACGCAGTCTAAAGAGAGCTCAGGTGAGAAATTGCAAACGTCGAGCAATTGCTCAGAGATGAAAAGTGCCAGCACTGAAAGCTGTTGCTAGCCAGCACCCTTCCTTGGAAGCGCTTTTGTAGGCCTAAGAACAGTGGGGCTCTGGGCTTCTCTAGCCACCTAATCTTCTGCTCATCCTCTCGCGCAGTCTAAAGAGAGCTCAGGTGAGAGATTGCAAACGTCGAGCAATTGCTCAGAGATGAAAAGTGCCAGCACTGAAAGCTCTTGCTAGCCAGCACCCTTCCTTGGAAGTGCTTTCACAGGCACAGCAACACTGGGGCTTTGCGCTTCTCTACCCACCAAACATCACGGTCCTTCTCTTTCCATCTCGTAGACACGAGCTGAGAAATTGCAAACGTCGAGCAATTGCTCAGAGATGAAAAGTGCCAGCACTGAAAGCTATTGCTAGCCGGCACCCTTCCTTGGAAACGCTCTTGCAGCCCTAAGAACAGTGGGGCTCTGGGCTTCTCTAGCCACCTAATATTCTGCTCATCCTCTCGCGCACTCTAAAGAGAGCTCAGGTGAGAAATTGCAAACGTCGAGCAATTGCTGAGAGATGAAAAGTGCCAGCACTGAAAGCTGTTGCTAGCCAGCACCCTTCCTTGGAAGCGCTTTCACAGGCGCAGCAAGACTGGGGCTTTGCGCTTCTCTAGCCACCAAACGTCACGGTCACTATCTCTCCGTCTCGTAGACACGAGCTGAGAAATTGCAAACGTCGAGCAATTGCTCAGAGATGAAAAGTGCCAGCACTGAAAGCTGTTGCTAGCCAGCACCCTTCCTTGGAAGCGCTTTTCTAGGCCTAAGAACAGTGGGGCTCTGGGCTTCTCTAGCCACCTAATCTTCTGCTCATCCTCTCGCGCAGTCTAAAGAGAGCTCAGGTGAGAAATTGCAAACATCGAGCAATTGCTCAGAGATGAAAAGTGCCAGCACTGAAAGCTCTTGCTAGCCAGCACCCTTCCTTGGAAGCGCTTTCACAGGCACAGCAACACTGGGGCTTTGCGCTTCTCTAGCCACCAAACATCACGGTCCTTCTCTTTCCATCTCGTAGACACGAGCTGAGAAATTGCAAACGTTGAGCAATTGCTCAGAGATGAAAAGTGCCAGCACTGAAAGCTGTTGCTAGCCAGCACCCTTCCTTGGAAACGCTCTTGTAGCCCTAAGAACACTGGGGCTCTCGGCGTCTCTAGCCACCTAATCTTCTGTTCATCCTCTCGCGCAGTCTAAAGAGAGCTCAGGTGAGAAATTGCAAACGTCGAGCAATTGCTCAGAGATGAAAAGTGCCAGCACTGAAAGCTGTTGCTAGCCAGCACCCTTCCTTGGAAGCGCTTTTGTAGGCCTAAGAACAGTGGGGCTCTGGGCTTCTCTAGCCACCTACTCTTCTGCTCATCCTCTCGCGCAGTCTAAAGAGAGCTCAGGTGAGAAATTGCAAACGTCGAGCAATTGCTCAGAGATGAAAAGTGCCAGCACTGAAAGCTGTTACTAGCCAGCACCCTTCCTTGGAAGCGCTTTCACAGGCGCAGCAACACTGGGGCTTTGCGCTTCTCTACCAACCAAACATCACGGTCCTTCTCTTTACAGTATCGTAGACAAGAGCTGAGAAATTGCAAACGTCGAGCAATTGCTCAGAGATGAAAAGTGCCAGCACTGAAAGCTCTTGCTAGCCAGCACCCTTCCTTGGAAGCGCTTTTGTAGGCCTAAGAACACTGGGGCTCTGGGCTTCTCTAGCCACCAAACATCACAGTCATTCTCTTTCCGTCTCGTAGACACGAGCCGAGAAATTGCAAACGTCGAGCAATTGCTCAGAGATGAAAAGTGCCAGCACTGAAAGCTGTTGCTAGCCAGCACCCTTCCTTGGAAGCGCTTTTGTAGCCCTAAGAACAGTGGGGCTCTGGGCTTCTCTAGCCACCTAATCTTCTGCTCATCCTCTCGCGCAGTCTAAAGAGAGCTCAGGGGAGAAATTGCAAACGTCGAGCAATTGCTCAGAGATGAAAAGTGGCAGCACTGAAAGCTGTTGCTAGCCAGCACCCTTCCTTGGAAGCGCTTTTGTAGGCCTAAGAATACTGGGGCTCTGGGCTTCTCTAGCCACCTAATCTTCTGCTCATCCTCTCGCGCATTCTAAAGAGAGCTGAGGTGAGAAATTGCAAACGTTAAGCAATTGCTCAGAGATGAAAAGTGCCAGCACTGAAAGCTCTTGCTAGCCAGCACCCTTCCTTGGAAGCGCTTTTGTAGGCCTAAGAACAGTGGGGCTCTGGGCTTCTCTAGCCACCTAATCTTCTGCTCATACTCTCGCGCACTCTAAAGAGAGCTCAGCTGAGAGATTGCAAACGTCGAGCAATTGCTCAGAGATGAAAAGTGCCAGCACTGAAAGCTCTTGCTAGCCAGCACCCTTCCTTGGAAGTGCTTTCACAGGCACAGCAACACTGGGGCTTTGCGCTTCTCTAGCCACCAAACATCACGGTCCTTCTCTTTCCATCTCGTAGACACGAGCTGAGAAATTGCAAACGTCGAGCAATTGCTCAGAGATGAAAAGTGCCAGCACTGAAAGCTATTGCTAGCCGGCACCCTTCCTTGGAAACGCTCTTGCAGCCCTAAGAACAGTGGGGCTCTGGGCTTCTCTAGCCACCTAATATTCTGCTCATCCTCTCGCGCACTCTAAAGAGAGCTCAGGTGAGAAATTGCAAACGTCGAGCAATTGCTGAGAGATGAAAAGTGCCAGCACTGAAAGCTGTTGCTAGCCAGCACCCTTCCTTGGAAGCGCTTTTGTAGCCCTAAGAACACTGGGGCTTTGCGCTTCTCTAGCCACCTAACCTTCTGCTCATCCTCTCGCGCAGTCTAAAGAGAGCTCAGGGGAGAAATTGCAAACGTCGAGCAATTGTTCAGAGATGAAAAGTGCCAGCACTGAAAGCTGTTGCTAGCCAGCACCCTTCCTTGGAAGCGCTTTCACAGGCGCAGCAACACTGGGGCTTTGCGCTTCTCTAGCCACCAAACGTCACGGTCACTATCTCTCCGTCTCGTAGACACGAGCTGAGAAATTGCAAACGTCGAGCAATTGCTCAGAGATGAAAAGTGCCAGCACTGAAAGCTGTGGCTAGCCAGCACCCTTCCTTGGAAGCGCTTTCACAGGCGCAGCAACACTGGGGCTTTGCGCTACTCTACCCACCAAACATCACGGTCCTTCTCTTTCAGTATCGTAGACAAGAGCTGAGAAATTGCAAACGTCGAGCAATTGCTCAGAGATGAAAAGTGCCAGCACTGAAAGCTCTTGCTAGCCAGCACCCTTCCTTGGAAGCGCTTTCACAGGCGCAGCAAGACTGGGGCTTTGCGCTTCTCTAGCCACCAAACGTGACAGTCTTTCTGTCTCGTAGACACGAGCTGAGAAATTGCAAACGTCGAGCAATTGCTCAGAGATGAAAAGTGCCAGCACTGAAAGCTGTTGCTAGCCAGCACCCTTCCTTGGAAGCGCTTTTGTAGGCCTAAGAACACTGGGGCTCTGGGCTTCTCTAGCCACCTAATCTTCTGCTCATCCTCTCGCGCAGTCTAAAGAGAGCTCAGGTGAGAGATTCCAAACGTTGAGCAATTGCTCAGAGATGAAATGTGCCAGCACTGAAAGCTGTTGCTAGCCAGCACCCTTCCTTGGAAGCGCTTTTGTAGGCCTAAGAACACTGGGGCTCTGGGCTTCTCTAGCCACCAAAAATCACAGTCATTCTCTTTCCGTCTCGTAGACACGAGCCGAGAAATTGCAAACGTCGAGCAATTGCTCAGAGATGAAAAGTGCCAGCACTGAAAGCTGTGGCTAGCCAGCACCCTTCCTTGGAAGCGCTCTTGTAGCCCTAAGAACACTGGGGCTCTGGGCTTCTCTAGCCACCTACTCTTCTGCTCATGCTCTCGCGCAGTCTAAAGAGAGCTCAGATGAGAAATTGCAAACGTCAAGCAATTGCTCAGAGATGAAAAGTGCCAGCACTGAAAGCTGTTGCTAGCCAGCACCCTTCCTTGGAAGCGCTTTTGTAGGCCTAAGAACACTGGGGCTCTGGGCTTCTCTAGCCACCTAATCTTCTGCTCATCCTCTCGCGCAGTCTAAAGAGAGCTCAGGTGTGAAATTGCAAATGTCCAGCAATTGCTCAGAGATGAAAAGTGCCAGCACTGAAAGCTCTTGCTAGCCAGCACCCTTCCTTGGAAGCGCTTTCACAGGCGCAGCAAGACTGGGGCTTTGCGCTTCTCTACCCACCAAACGTCACGGTCACTATCTCTCCGTCTCGTAGACACGAGCTGAGAAATTGCAAACGTCGAGCAATTGCTCAGAGATGAAAAGTGCCAGCACTGAAAGCTCTTGCTAGCCAGCACCCTTCCTTGGAAACGCTCTTGCAGCCCTAAGAACAGTGGGGCTCTGGGCTTCTCTAGCCACCTACTCTTCTGCTCATCCTCTCGCGCAGTCTAAAGAGAGCTCAGGTGAGAAATTGCAAACGTCGAGCAATTGCTCAGAGATGAAAAGTGCCAGCACTGAAAGCTCTTGCTAGCCAGCACCCTTCCTTGGAAGCGCTTTTGTAGCCCTAAGAACAGTGGGGCTCTGGGCTTCTCTAGCCACCAAACATTACAGTCCTTCTCTTTCTGTCTCGTAGACACGAGCCGAGAAATTGCAAACGTCGAGCAATTGCTCAGAGATGAAAAGTGCCAGCACTGAAAGCTCTTGCTAGCCAGCACCCTTCCTTGGAAGCGCTTTTGTAGCCCTAAGAACAGTGGGGCTCTGGGCTTCTCTAGCCACCTAAACTTCTGCTCATCCTCTCACGCAGTCTAAAGAGAGCTCAGGTGAGAAATTGCAAACGTCGAGCAATTGCTCAGAGATGAAAAGTGCCAGCACTGAAAGCTGTTGCTAGCCAGCACCCTTCCTTGGAAGCGCTTTTGTAGGCCTAAGAACAGTGGGGCTCTGGGCTTCTCTAGCCACCTAATCTTCTGCTCATCCTCTCGCGCAGTCTAAAGAGAGCTCAGGTGAGAGATTGCAAACGTCGAGCAATTGCTCAGAGATGAAAAGTGCCAGCACTGAAAGCTCTTGCTAGCCAGCACCCTTCCTTGGAAGTGCTTTCACAGGCACAGCAACACTGGGGCTTTGCGCTTCTCTACCCACCAAACATCACGGTCCTTCTCTTTCCATCTCGTAGACACGAGCTGAGAAATTGCAAACGTCGAGCAATTGCTCAGAGATGAAAAGTGCCAGCACTGAAAGCTCTTGCTAGCCGGCACCCTTCCTTGGAAACGCTCTTGCAGCCCTAAGAACAGTGGGGCTCTGGGCTTCTCTAGCCACCTAATATTCTGCTCATCCTCTCGCGCACTCTAAAGAGAGCTCAGGTGAGAAATTGCAAACGTCGAGCAATTGCTGAGAGATGAAAAGTGCCAGCACTGAAAGCTGTTGCTAGCCAGCACCCTTCCTTGGAAGCGCTTTTGTAGCCCTAAGAACACTGGGGCTTTGCGCTTCTCTAGCCACCTAACCTTCTGCTCATCCTCTCGCGCAGTCTAAAGAGAGCTCAGGGGAGAAATTGCAAACGTCGAGCAATTGTTCAGAGATGAAAAGTGCCAGCACTGAAAGCTGTTGCTAGCCAGCACCCTTCCTTGGAAGCGCTTTCACAGGCGCAGCAACACTGGGGCTTTGCGCTTCTCTAGCCACCAAACGTCACGGTCACTATCTCTCCGTCTCGTAGACACGAGCTGAGAAATTGCAAACGTCGAGCAATTGCTCAGAGATGAAAAGTGCCAGCACTGAAAGCTGTGGCTAGCCAGCACCCTTCCTTGGAAGCGCTTTCACAGGCGCAGCAACACTGGGGCTTTGCGCTACTCTACCCACCAAACATCACGGTCCTTCTCTTTCAGTATCGTAGACAAGAGCTGAGAAATTGCAAACGTCGAGCAATTGCTCAGAGATGAAAAGTGCCAGCACTGAAAGCTCTTGCTAGCCAGCACCCTTCCTTGGAAGCGCTTTCACAGGCGCAGCAAGACTGGGGCTTTGCGCTTCTCTAGCCACCAAACGTGACAGTCTTTCTGTCTCGTAGACACGAGCTGAGAAATTGCAAACGTCGAGCAATTGCTCAGAGATGAAAAGTGCCAGCACTGAAAGCTCTTGCTAGCCAGCACCCTTCCTTGGAAGCGCTTTTGTAGCCCTAAGAACACTGGGGCTCTGGGCTTCTCTAGCCACCTAATCTTCTGCTCATCCTCTCGCGCAGTCTAAAGAGAGCTCAGGTGAGAGATTCCAAACGTTGAGCAATTGCTCAGAGATGAAATGTGCCAGCACTGAAAGCTGTTGCTAGCCAGCACCCTTCCTTGGAAGCGCTTTTGTAGCCCTAAGAACAGTGGGGCTCTGGGCTTCTCTAGCCACCAAACATCACAGTCATTCTCTTTCCGTCTCGTAGACACGAGCCGAGAAATTGCAAACGTCGAGCAATTGCTCAGAGATGAAAAGTGCCAGCACTGAAAGCTGTTGCTAGCCAGCACGCTTCCTTGGAAGCGCTCTTGTAGCCCTAAGAACACTGGGGCTCTGGGCTTCTCTAGCCACCTACTCTTCTGCTCATGCTCTCGCGCAGTCTAAAGAGAGCTCAGATGAGAAATTGCAAACGTCGAGCAATTGCTCAGAGATGAAAAGTGCCAGCACTGAAAGCTGTTGCTAGCCAGCACCCTTCCTTGGAAGCGCTTTTGTAGGCCTAAGAACACTGGGGCTCTGGGCTTCTCTAGCCACCTAATCTTCTGCTCATCCTCTCGCGCAGTCTAAAGAGAGCTCAGGTGTGAAATTGCAAATGTCCAGCAATTGCTCAGAGATGAAAAGTGCCAGCACTGAAAGCTCTTGCTAGCCAGCACCCTTCCTTGGAAGCGCTTTCACAGGCGCAGCAACACTGGGGCTTTGCGCTTCTCTACCCACCAAACGTCACGGTCACTATCTCTCCGTCTCGTAGACACGAGCTGAGAAATTGCAAACGTCGAGCAATTGCTCAGAGATGAAAAGTGCCAGCACTGAAAGCTGTTGCTAGCCAGCACCCTTCCTTGGAAGCGCTTTTGTAGGCCTAAGAACACTGGGGCTCTGGGCTTCTCTAGCCACCTAATCTTCTGCTCATCCTCTCGCGCAGTCTAAAGAGAGCTCAGGTGAGAAATTGCAAACATCGAGCAATTGCTCAGAGATGAAAAGTGCCAGCACTGAAAGCTCTTGCTAGCCAGCACCCTTCCTTGGAAGCGCTTTCACAGGCACAGCAACACTGGGGCTTTGCGCTTCTCTACCCACCAAACATCACGGTCCTTCTCTTTCCATCTCGTAGACACGAGCTGAGAAATTGCAAACGTTGAGCAATTGCTCAGAGATGAAAAGTGCCAGCACTGAAAGCTCTTGCTAGCCAGCACCCTTCCTTGGAAACGCTCTTGTAGCCCTAAGAACACTGGGGCTCTCGGCGTCTCTAGCCACCTAATCTTCTGTTCATCCTCTCGCGCAGTCTAAAGAGAGCTCAGGTGAGAAATTGCAAACGTCGAGCAATTGCTCAGAGATGAAAAGTGCCAGCACTGAAAGCTGTTGCTAGCCAGCACCCTTCCTTGGAAGCGCTTTTGTAGGCCTAAGAACAGTGGGGCTCTGGGCTTCTCTAGCCACCTACTCTTCTGCTCATCCTCTCGCGCAGTCTAAAGAGAGCTCAGGTGAGAAATTGCAAACGTCGAGCAATTGCTCAGAGATGAAAAGTGCCAGCACTGAAAGCTGTTACTAGCCAGCACCCTTCCTTGGAAGCGCTTTCACAGGCGCAGCAACACTGGGGCTTTGCGCTTCTCTACCAACCAAACATCACGGTCCTTCTCTTTACAGTATCGTAGACAAGAGCTGAGAAATTGCAAACGTCGAGCAATTGCTCAGAGATGAAAAGTGCCAGCACTGAAAGCTCTTGCTAGCCAGCACCCTTCCTTGGAAGCGCTTTTGTAGGCCTAAGAACACTGGGGCTCTGGGCTTCTCTAGCCACCAAACATCACAGTCATTCTCTTTCCGTCTCGTAGACACGAGCCGAGAAATTGCAAACGTCGAGCAATTGCTCGGAGATGAAAAGTGCCAGCACTGAAAGCTGTTGCTAGCCAGCACCCTTCCTTGGAAGCGCTTTTGTAGCCCTAAGAACAGTGGGGCTCTGGGCTTCTCTAGCCACCTAATCTTCTGCTCATCCTCTCGCGCAGTCTAAAGAGAGCTCAGGTGAGAAATTGCAAACGTCGAGCAATTGCTCAGAGATGAAAAGTGGCAGCACTGAAAGCTGTTGCTAGCCAGCACCCTTCCTTGGAAGCGCTTTTGTAGGCCTAAGAATACTGGGGCTCTGGGCTTCTCTAGCCACCTAATCTTCTGCTCATCCTCTCGCGCATTCTAAAGAGAGCTGAGGTGAGAAATTGCAAACGTTAAGCAATTGCTCAGAGATGAAAAGTGCCAGCACTGAAAGCTGTTGCTAGCCAGCACCCTTCCTTGGAAGCGCTTTTGTAGGCCTAAGAACACTGGGGCTCTGGGCTTCTCTAGCCACCTAATCTTCTGCTCATCCTCTCGCGCAGTCTAAAGAGAGCTCAGGTGTGAAATTGCAAACGTTGAGCAATTGCTCAGAGATGAAAAGTGCCAGCACTGAAAGCTCTTGCTAGCCAGCACCCTTCCTTGGAAGCGCTTTCACAGGCGCAGCAAGACTGGGGCTTTGCGCTTCTCTAGCCACCAAACGTCACGGTCACTATCTCTCCGTCTCGTAGACACGAGCTGAGAAATTGCAAACGTCGAGCAATTGCTCAGAGATGAAAAGTGCCAGCACTGAAAGCTCTTGCTAGCCAGCACCCTTCCTTGGAAACGCTCTTGCAGCCCTAAGAACAGTGGGGCTCTGGGCTTCTCTAGCCACCTAATATTCTGCTCATCCTCTCGCGCAGTCTAAAGAGAGCTCAGGGGAGAAATTGCAAACGTCGAGCAATTGCTCAGAGATGAAAAGTGCCAGCACTGAAAGCTGTTGCTAGCCAGCACCCTTCCTTGGAAGCGCTTTTGTAGGCCTAAGAACAGTGGGGCTCTGGGCTTCTCTAGCCACCAAACATTACAGTCCTTCTCTTTCTGTCTCGTAGACACGAGCCGAGAAATTGCAAACGTCGAGCAATTGCTCAGAGATGAAAAGTGCCAGCACTGAAAGCTCTTGCTAGCCAGCACCCTTCCTTGGAAGCGCTTTTGTAGCCCTAAGAACAGTGGGGCTCTGGGCTTCTCTAGCCACCTAAACTTCTGCTCATCCTCTCACGCAGTCTAAAGAGAGCTCAGGTGAGAAATTGCAAACGTCGAGCAATTGCTCAGAGATGAAAAGTGCCAGCACTGAAAGCTCTTGCTAGCCAGCACCCTTCCTTGGAAGCGCTTTTGTAGGCCTAAGAACAGTGGGGCTCTGGGCTTCTCTAGCCACCTAATCTTCTGCTCATACTCTCGCGCACTCTAAAGAGAGCTCAGGTGAGAGATTGCAAACGCCGAGCAATTGCTCAGAGATGAAAAGTGCCAGCACTGAAAGCTCTTGCTAGCCAGCACCCTTCCTTGGAAGTGCTTTCACAGGCACAGCAACACTGGGGCTTTGCGCTTCTCTAGCCACCAAACATCACGGTCCTTCTCTTTCCATCTCGTAGACACGAGCTGAGAAATTGCAAACGTCGAGCAATTGCTCAGAGATGAAAAGTGCCAGCACTGAAAGCTATTGCTAGCCGGCACCCTTCCTTGGAAACGCTCTTGCAGCCCTAAGAACAGTGGGGCTCTGGGCTTGTCTAGCCACCTAATCTTCTGCTCATCCTCTCGCGCAGTCTAAAGAGAGCTCAGGTGAGAAATTGCAAACGTCGAGCAATTGCTGAGAGATGAAAAGTGCCAGCACTGAAAGCTGTTGCTAGCCAGCACCCTTCCTTGGAAGCGCTTTTGTAGCCCTAAGAACACTGGGGCTTTGCGCTTCTCTAGCCACCTAACCTTCTGCTCATCCTCTCGCGCAGTCTAAAGAGAGCTCAGGGGAGAAATTGCAAACGTCGAGCAATTGTTCAGAGATGAAAAGTGCCAGCACTGAAAGCTGTTGCTAGCCAGCACCCTTCCTTGGAAGCGCTTTCACAGGCGCAGCAACACTGGGGCTTTGCGCTTCTCTACCCACCAAACGTCACGGTCACTATCTCTCCGTCTCGTAGACACGAGCTGAGAAATTGCAAACGTCGAGCAATTGCTCAGAGATGAAAAGTGCCAGCACTGAAAGCTGTGGCTAGCCAGCACCCTTCCTTGGAAGCGCTTTCACAGGCGCAGCAACACTGGGGCTTTGCGCTACTCTACCCACCAAACATCACGGTCCTTCTCTTTCAGTATCGTAGACAAGAGCTGAGAAATTGCAAACGTCGAGCAATTGCTCAGAGATGAAAAGTGCCAGCACTGAAAGCTCTTGCTAGCCAGCACCCTTCCTTGGAAGCGCTTTCACAGGCGCAGCAAGACTGGGGCTTTGCGCTTCTCTAGCCACCAAACGTGACAGTCTTTCTGTCTCGTAGACACGAGCTGAGAAATTGCAAACGTCGAGCAATTGCTCAGAGATGAAAAGTGCCAGCACTGAAAGCTGTTGCTAGCCAGCACCCTTCCTTGGAAGCGCTTTTGTAGGCCTAAGAACACTGGGGCTCTGGGCTTCTCTAGCCACCTAATCTTCTGCTCATCCTCTCGCGCAGTCTAAAGAGAGCTCAGGTGAGAGATTCCAAACGTTGAGCAATTGCTCAGAGATGAAATGTGCCAGCACTGAAAGCTGTTGCTAGCCAGCACCCTTCCTTGGAAGCGCTTTTGTAGCCCTAAGAACAGTGGGGCTCTGGGCTTCTCTAGCCACCAAAAATCACAGTCATTCTCTTTCCGTCTCGTAGACACGAGCCGAGAAATTGCAAACGTCGAGCAATTGCTCAGAGATGAAAAGTGCCAGCACTGAAAGCTGTGGCTAGCCAGCACCCTTCCTTGGAAGCGCTCTTGTAGCCCTAAGAACACTGGGGCTCTGGGCTTCTCTAGCCACCTACTCTTCTGCTCATGCTCTCGCGCAGTCTAAAGAGAGCTCAGATGAGAAATTGCAAACGTCGAGCAATTGCTCAGAGATGAAAAGTGCCAGCACTGAAAGCTGTTGCTAGCCAGCACCCTTCCTTGGAAGCGCTTTTGTAGGCCTAAGAACACTGGGGCTCTGGGCTTCTCTAGCCACCTAATCTTCTGCTCATCCTCTCGCGCAGTCTAAAGAGAGCTCAGGTGTGAAATTGCAAATGTCCAGCAATTGCTCAGAGATGAAAAGTGCCAGCACTGAAAGCTCTTGCTAGCCAGCACCCTTCCTTGGAAGCGCTTTCACAGGCGCAGCAAGACTGGGGCTTTGCGCTTCTCTAGCCACCAAACGTCACGGTCACTATCTCTCCGTCTCGTAGACACGAGCTGAGAAATTGCAAACGTCGAGCAATTGCTCAGAGATGAAAAGTGCCAGCACTGAAAGCTGTTGCTAGCCAGCACCCTTCCTTGGAAGCGCTTTTGTAGGCCTAAGAACAGTGGGGCTCTGGGCTTCTCTAGCCACCTAATCTTCTGCTCATCCTCTCGCGCAGTCTAAAGAGAGCTCAGGTGAGAAATTGCAAACATCGAGCAATTGCTCAGAGATGAAAAGTGCCAGCACTGAAAGCTCTTGCTAGCCAGCACCCTTCCTTGGAAGCGCTTTCACAGGCACAGCAACACTGGGGCTTTGCGCTTCTCTAGCCACCAAACATCACGGTCCTTCTCTTTCCATCTCGTAGACACGAGCTGAGAAATTGCAAACGTTGAGCAATTGCTCAGAGATGAAAAGTGCCAGCACTGAAAGCTGTTGCTAGCCAGCACCCTTCCTTGGAAACGCTCTTGTAGCCCTAAGAACACTGGGGCTCTCGGCGTCTCTAGCCACCTAATCTTCTGTTCATCCTCTCGCGCAGTCTAAAGAGAGCTCAGGTGAGAAATTGCAAACGTCGAGCAATTGCTCAGAGATGAAAAGTGCCAGCACTGAAAGCTGTTGCTAGCCAGCACCCTTCCTTGGAAGCGCTTTTGTAGGCCTAAGAACAGTGGGGCTCTGGGCTTCTCTAGCCACCTACTCTTCTGCTCATCCTCTCGCGCAGTCTAAAGAGAGCTCAGGTGAGAAATTGCAAACGTCGAGCAATTGCTCAGAGATGAAAAGTGCCAGCACTGAAAGCTGTTACTAGCCAGCACCCTTCCTTGGAAGCGCTTTCACAGGCGCAGCAACACTGGGGCTTTGCGCTTCTCTACCAACCAAACATCACGGTCCTTCTCTTTACAGTATCGTAGACAAGAGCTGAGAAATTGCAAACGTCGAGCAATTGCTCAGAGATGAAAAGTGCCAGCACTGAAAGCTCTTGCTAGCCAGCACCCTTCCTTGGAAGCGCTTTTGTAGGCCTAAGAACACTGGGGCTCTGGGCTTCTCTAGCCACCAAACATCACAGTCATTCTCTTTCCGTCTCGTAGACACGAGCCGAGAAATTGCAAACGTCGAGCAATTGCTCGGAGATGAAAAGTGCCAGCACTGAAAGCTGTTGCTAGCCAGCACCCTTCCTTGGAAGCGCTTTTGTAGCCCTAAGAACAGTGGGGCTCTGGGCTTCTCTAGCCACCTAATCTTCTGCTCATCCTCTCGCGCAGTCTAAAGAGAGCTCAGGGGAGAAATTGCAAACGTCGAGCAATTGCTGAGAGATGAAAAGTGCCAGCACTGAAAGCTGTTGCTAGCCAGCACCCTTCCTTGGAAGCGCTTTTGTAGGCCTAAGAATACTGGGGCTCTGGGCTTCTCTAGCCACCTAATCTTCTGCTCATCCTCTCGCGCATTCTAAAGAGAGCTGAGGTGAGAAATTGCAAACGTTAAGCAATTGCTCAGAGATGAAAAGTGCCAGCACTGAAAGCTGTTGCTAGCCAGCACCCTTCCTTGGAAGCGCTTTTGTAGGCCTAAGAACACTGGGGCTCTGGGCTTCTCTAGCCACCTAATCTTCTGCTCATCCTCTCGCGCAGTCTAAAGAGAGCTCAGGTGAGAAATTGCAAATGTCCAGCAATTGCTCAGAGATGAAAAGTGCCAGCACTGAAAGCTGTTGCCAGCCAGCACCCTTCCTTGGAAGCGCTTTCACAGGCACAGCAACACTGGGGCTTTGCGCTTCTCTAGCCACCAAACATCACGGTCCTTCTCTTTCCATCTCGTAGACACGAGCTGAGAAATTGCAAACGTCGAGCAATTGCTCAGAGATGAAAAGTGCCAGCACTGAAAGCTGTTGCTAGCCAGCACCCTTCCTTGGAAGCGCTTTTGTAGCCCTAAGAACACTGGGGCTCTGGGCGTCTCTAGCCACCTACTCTTCTGCTCATCCTCTCGCGCAGTCTAAAGAGAGCTCAGGTGAGAGATTGCAAACGTCGAGCAATTGCTCGGAGATGAAAAGTGCCAGCACTGAAAGCTGTTGCTAGCCAGCACCCTTCCTTGGAAGCGCTTTCACAGGCGCAGCAACACTGGGGCTTTGCGCTTCTCTAGCCACCAAACGTCACGGTCACTATCTATCCGTCTCGTACATAAGAGCTGAGAAATTGCAAACGTCGAGCAATTGCTCAGAGATGAAAAGTGCCAGCACTGAAAGCTCTTGCTAGCCAGCACCCTTCCTTGGAAGCGCTTTCACAGGCACAGCAACACTGGGGCTTTGCGCTACTCTACCCAGCAAACATCACGGTCCTTCTCTTTCAGTATCGTAGACAAGAGCTGAGAAATTGCAAACGTCGAGCAATTGCTCAGAGATGAAAAGTGCCAGCACTGAAAGCTCTTGCTAGCCAGCACCCTTCCTTGGAAGCGCTTTTGTAGCCCTAAGAACAGTGGGGCTCTGGGCTTCTCTAGCCACCTAATATTCTGCTCATCCTCTCGCGCAGTCTAAAGAGAGCTCAGGTGAGAAATTGCAAACGTCGAGCAATTGCTCAGAGATGAAAAGTGCCAGCACTGAAAGCTGTTACTAGCCAGCACCCTTCCTTGGAAGCGCTTTTGTAGGCCTAAGAACACTGGGGCTCTGGGCTTCTCTAGCCACCAAACATCACAGTCATTCTCTTTCCGTCTCGTAGACACGAGCTGAGAAATTGCAAACGTCGAGCAATTGCTCAGAGATGAAAAGTGCCAGCACTGAAAGCTGTTGCTAGCCAGCACCCTTCCTTGGAAGCGCTTTTGTAGGCCTACGAACACTGGGGCTTTGCGCTTCTCTAGCCACCTAATCTTCTGCTCATCCTCTCGCGCAGTCTAAAGAGAGCTCAGGTGAGAAATTGCAAACGTCGAGCAATTGCTCAGAGATGAAAAGTGCCAGCACTGAAAGGTGTTGCTAGCCAGCACCCTTCCTTGGAAGCGCTTTTGTAGCCCTAAGAACAGTGGGGCTCTGGGCTTCTCTAGCCACCTCATCTTCTGCTCATCCTCTCGCGCAGTCTAAAGAGAGCTCAGGTGAGAAATTGCAAACGTCGAGCAATTGCTCAGAGATGAAAAGTGCCAGCACTGAAAGCTCTTGCTAGCCAGCACCCTTCCTTGGAAGCGCTTTTGTAGCCCTAAGAACACTGGGGCTCTGGGCTTCTCTAGCCACCTAATCTTCTGCTCATCCTCTTGCGCAGTCTAAAGAGAGCTCAGGTGAGAGATTGCAAACGTCGAGCAATTGCTCAGAGATGAAAAGTGCCAGCACTGAAAGCTGTTGCCAGCCAGCACCCTTCCTTGGAAGCGCTTTCACAGGCGCAGCAACACTGGGGCTTTGCGCTTCTCTACCCATCAAACATCACGGTCCTTCTCTTTCAGTCTCGTAGACACGAGCTGAGAAATTGCAAACGTCGAGCAATTGCTCAGAGATGAAAAGTGCCAGCACTGAAAGCTCTTGCTAGCCAGCACCCTTCCTTGGAAACGCTCTTGCAGCCCTAAGAACACTGGGGCTCTGGGCTTCTCTAGCCACCTAATCTTCTGCTCATCCTCTCGCGCAGTCTAAAGAGAGCTCAGGTGAGGAATTGCAAACGTCGAGCAATTGCTCAGAGATGAAAAGTGCCAGCACTGAAAGCTGTTGCTAGCCAGCACCCTTCCTTGGAAGCGCTTTCACAGGCGCAGCAACACTGGGGCTTTGCGCTTCTCTAGCCACCAAATGTCACGGTCACTATCTCTCTGTCTCGTAGATAAGAGCTGAGAAATTGCAAACGTCGAGCAATTGCTCAGAGATGAAAAGTGCCAGCACTGAAAGCTCTTGCTAGCCAGCACCCTTCCTTGGAAGCGCTTTTGTAGGCCTAAGAACAGTGGGGCTCTGGGCTTGTCTAGCCACCTAATCTTCTGCTCATCCTCTCGCGCAGTCTAAAGAGAGCTCAGGTGAGAAATTGCAAACGTCGAGCAATTGCTCAGAGATGAAAAGTGCCAGCACTGAAAGCTGTTGCTAGCCAGCACCCTTCCTTGGAAGCGCTTTTGTAGGCCTAAGAACACTGGGGCTCTGGGCTTCTCTACCCACCAAACGTCACGGTCACTATCTCTCTGTCTCGTAGATAAGAGCTGAGAAATTGCAAACGTCGAGCAATTGCTCAGAGATGAAAAGTGCCAGCACTGAAAGCTCTTGCTAGCCAGCACCCTTCCTTGGAAGCGCTTTTGTAGGCCTAAGAACACTGGGGCTCTGGGCTTCTCTAGCCACCTAAACTTCTGCTCATCCTCTCACGCAGTCTAAAGAGAGCTCAGGTGAGAAATTGCAAACGTCGAGCAATTGCTCAGAGATGAAAAGTGCCAGCACTGAAAGCTCTTGCTAGCCAGCACCCTTCCTTGGAAGCGCTTTTGTAGCCCTAAGAACACTGGGGCTTTGCGCTTCTCTAGCCACCTAATCTTCTGCTCATCCTCTCGCGCAGTCTAAAGAGAGCTCAGGTGAGAGATTGCAAACGTCGAGCAATTGCTCAGAGATGAAAAGTGCCAGCACTGAAAGCTCTTGCCAGCCAGCACCCTTCCTTGGAAGCGCTTTCACAGGCACAGCAACACTGGGGCTTT
Source organism: Sarcoramphus papa (assembly GCA_037962945.1). NCBI lineage: Eukaryota > Metazoa > Chordata > Aves > Accipitriformes > Cathartidae > Sarcoramphus > Sarcoramphus papa. The sequence continues at coordinate 94,418,209 of CM075586.1, read as the reverse complement.
GCGCTTCTCTAGCCACCAAACATCACGGTCCTTCTCTTTCCATCTCGTAGACACGAGCTGAGAAATTGCAAACGTCGAGCAATTGCTCAGAGATGAAAAGTGCCAGCACTGAAAGCTCTTGCTAGCCAGCACCCTTCCTTGGAAACGCTCTTGCAGCCCTAAGAACAGTGGGGCTCTGGGCTTCTCTAGCCACCTAATATTCTGCTCATCCTCTCGCGCAGTGTAAAGAGAGCTCAGGTGAGAAATTGCAAACGTCGAGCAATTGCTCAGAGATGAAAAGTGCCAGCACTGAAAGCTGTTGCTAGCCAGCACCCTTCCTTGGAAGCGCTTTTGTAGGCCTAAGAACAGTGGGGCTCTGGGCTTCTCTAGCCACCAAACATTACAGTCCTTCTCTTTCCGTCTCGTAGACACGAGCCGAGAAATTGCAAACGTCGAGCAATTGCTCAGAGATGAAAAGTGCCAGCACTGAAAGCTCTTGCTAGCCAGCACCCTTCCTTGGAAGCGCTTTTGTAGCCCTAAGAACACTGGGGCTCTGGGCTTCTCTAGCCACCTAAACTTCTGCTCATCCTCTCACGCAGTCTAAAGAGAGCTCAGGTGAGAAATTGCAAACGTCGAGCAATTGCTCAGAGATGAAAAGTGCCAGCACTGAAAGCTCTTGCTAGCCAGCACCCTTCCTTGGAAGCGCTTTTGTAGGCCTAAGAACAGTGGGGCTCTGGGCTTCTCTAGCCACCTAATCTTCTGCTCATCCTCTCGCGCAGTCTAAAGAGAGCTCAGGTGAGAGATTGCAAACGTCGAGCAATTGCTCAGAGATGAAAAGTGCCAGCACTGAAAGCTCTTGCTAGCCAGCACCCTTCCTTGGAAGTGCTTTCACAGGCACAGCAACACTGGGGCTTTGCGCTTCTCTACCCACCAAACATCACGGTCCTTCTCTTTCCATCTCGTAGACACGAGCTGAGAAATTGCAAACGTCGAGCAATTGCTCAGAGATGAAAAGTGCCAGCACTGAAAGCTCTTGCTAGCCGGCACCCTTCCTTGGAAACGCTCTTGCAGCCCTAAGAACAGTGGGGCTCTGGGCTTCTCTAGCCACCTAATATTCTGCTCATCCTCTCGCGCAGTCTAAAGAGAGCTCAGGTGAGAAATTGCAAACGTCGAGCAATTGCTCAGAGATGAAAAGTGCCAGCACTGAAAGCTGTTGCTAGCCAGCACCCTTCCTTGGAAGCGCTTTTGTAGCCCTAAGAACACTGGGGCTTTGCGCTTCTCTAGCCACCTAACCTTCTGCTCATCCTCTCGCGCAGTCTAAAGAGAGCTCAGGGGAGAAATTGCAAACGTCGAGCAATTGTTCAGAGATGAAAAGTGCCAGCACTGAAAGCTGTTGCTAGCCAGCACCCTTCCTTGGAAGCGCTTTCACAGGCGCAGCAACACTGGGGCTTTGCGCTTCTCTAGCCACCAAACGTCACGGTCACTATCTCTCCGTCTCGTAGACACGAGCTGAGAAATTGCAAACGTCGAGCAATTGCTCAGAGATGAAAAGTGCCAGCACTGAAAGCTCTTGCTAGCCAGCACCCTTCCTTGGAAGCGCTTTCACAGGCGCAGCAACACTGGGGCTTTGCGCTTCTCTACCCACCAAACGTGACAGTCTTTCTGTCTCGTAGACACGAGCTGAGAAATTGCAAACGTCGAGCAATTGCTCAGAGATGAAAAGTGCCAGCACTGAAAGCTGTTGCTAGCCAGCACCCTTCCTTGGAAACGCTCTTGCAGCCCTAAGAACGCTGGGGCTCTGGGCTTCTCTAGCCACCTAATCTTCTGCTCATCCTCTCGCGCACTCTAAAGAGAGCTCAGGGGAGAAATTGCAAACGTCGAGCAATTGCTCAGAGATGAAAAGTGCCAGCACTGAAAGCTCTTGCTAGCCAGCACCCTTCCTTGGAAGCGCTTTCACAGGCGCAGCAACACTGGGGCTTTGCGCTTCTCTAGCCACCAAACATCACGGTCACTATCTCTCCGTCTCGTAGACACGAGCTGAGAAATTGCAAACGTCGAGCAATTGCTCAGAGATGAAAAGTGCCAGCACTGAATGCTCTTGCTAGCCAGCACCCTTCCTTGGAAGCGCTTTCACAGGCGCAGCAAGACTGGGGCTTTGCGCTTCTCTAGCCACCAAACGTGACAGTCTTTCTGTCTCGTAGACACGAGCTGAGAAATTGCAAACGTCGAGCAATTGCTCAGAGATGAAAAGTGCCAGCACTGAAAGCTGTTGCTAGCCAGCACCCTTCCTTGGAAGCGCTTTTGTAGGCCTAAGAACAGTGGGGCTCTGGGCTTCTCTAGCCACCTAATCTTCTGCTCATCCTCTCGCGCAGTCTAAAGAGAGCTCAGGTGAGAAATTGCAAACGTCGAGCAATTGCTCAGAGATGAAAAGTGCCAGCACTGAAAGCTGTTGCTAGCCAGCACCCTTCCTTGGAAGCGCTTTTGTAGGCCTAAGAACACTGGGGCTTTGCGCTTCTCTAGCCACCAAACATCACAGTCCTTCTCTATCCGTCTCGTAGACACGAGCTGAGAAATTGCAAACGTCGAGCAATTGCTCAGAGATGAAAAGTGCCAGCACTGAAAGCTCTTGCTAGCCAGCACCCTTCCTTGGAAGCGCTTTTGTAGCCCTAAGAACAGTGGGGCTCTGGGCTTCTCTAGCCACCTAAACTTCTGCTCATCCTCTCGCGCACTCTAAAGAGAGCTCAGGTGAGAGATTGCAAACGTCGAGCAATTGCTCAGAGATGAAAAGTGCCAGCACTGAAAGCTGTTGCTAGCCAGCACCCTTCCTTGGAAGCGCTTTCACAGGCACAGCAACACTGGGGCTTTGCGCTTCTCTAGCCACCAAACATCACGGTCCTTCTCTTTCCATCTCGTAGACACGAGCTGAGAAATTGCAAACGTCAAGCAATTGCTCAGAGATGAAAAGTGCCAGCACTGAAAGCTGTTGCTAGCCAGCACCCTTCCTTGGAAACGCTCTTGCAGCCCTAAGAACAGTGGGGCTCTGGGCTTCTCTAGCCACCTACTCTTCTGCTCATCCTCTCGCGCAGTCTAAAGAGAGCTCAGGTGAGAAATTGCAAACGTCGAGCAATTGCTCAGAGATGAAAAGTGCCAGCACTGAAAGCTGTTGCTAGCCAGCACCCTTCCTTGGAAGCGCTTTTGTAGGCCTAAGAACACTGGGGCTTTGCGCTTCTCTAGCCACCTACTCTTCTGCTCATCCTCTCGCGCAGTCTAAAGAGAGCTCAGGGGAGAAATTGCAAACGTCCAGCAATTGCTCAGAGATGAAAAGTGCCAGCACTGAAAGCTGTTGCTAGCCAGCACCCTTCCTTGGAAGCGCTTTCACAGGCGCAGCAACACTGGGGCTTTGCGCTTCTCTAGCCACCAAACGTCACGGTCACTATCTCTCTGTCTCGTAGATAAGAGCTGAGAAATTGCAAACGTCGAGCAATTGCTCAGAGATGAAAAGTGCCAGCACTGAAAGCTCTTGCTAGCCAGCACCCTTCCTGGAAGCGCTTTTGTAGGCCTAAGAACAGTTGGGCTCTGGGCTTCTCTAGCCACCTAATCTTCTGCTCATCCTCTCACGCAGTCTAAAGAGAGCTCAGGTGAGAAATTGCAAACGTCGAGCAATTGCTCAGAGATGAAAAGTGCCAGCACTGAAAGCTGTTGCTAGCCAGCACCCTTCCTTGGAAGCGCTTTTGTAGGCCTAAGAACAGTGGGGCTCTCGGCTTCTCTAGCCACCAAACATCACAGTCATTCTCTTTCCGTCTCGTAGACACGAGCTGAGAAATTGCAAACGTCGAGCAATTGCTCAGAGATGAAAAGTGCCAGCACTGAAAGCTGTTGCTAGCCAGCACCCTTCCTTGGAAGCGCTCTTGTAGCCAAAAGAACAGTGGGGCTCTGGGCTTCTCTAGCCACCTAATCTTCTGCTCATGCTCTCGCGCAGTCTAAAGAGAGCTCAGGTGAGAAATTGCAAACGTCGAGCAATTGCTCAGAGATGAAAAGTGCCAGCACTGAAAGCTGTGGCTAGCCAGCACCCTTCCTTGGAAGCGCTTTTGTAGGCCTAAGAACAGTGGGGCTCTGGGCTTCTCTAGCCACCTAATCTTCTGCTCATCCTCTCGCGCAGTCTAAAGAGAGCTCAGGTGAGAGATTGCAAACGTCGAGCAATTGCTCAGAGATGAAAAGTGCCAGCACTGAAAGCTCTTGCTAGCCAGCACCCTTCCTTGGAAGCTCTTTTGTAGGCCTAAGAACACTGGGGCTCTGGGCTTCTCTAGCCACCTACTCTTCTGCTCATCCTCTCGCGCAGTCTAAAGAGAGCTCAGGTGTGAAATTGCAAATGTCCAGCAATTGCTCAGAGATGAAAAGTGCCAGCACTGAAAGCTGTTGCTAGCCAGCACCCTTCCTTGGAAACGCTCTTGCAGCCCTAAGAACGCTGGGGCTCTGGGCTTCTCTAGCCACCTAATCTTCTGCTCATCCTCTCGCGCACTCTAAAGAGAGCTCAGGTGTGAAATTGCAAACGTCGAGCAATTGCTCAGAGATGAAAAGTGCCAGCACTGAAAGCTCTTGCTAGCCAGCACCCTTCCTTGGAAGCGCTTTCACAGGCGCAGCAACACTGGGGCTTTGCGCTTCTCTAGCCACCAAACATCACGGTCACTATCTCTCCGTCTCGTAGACACGAGCTGAGAAATTGCAAACGTCGAGCAATTGCTCAGAGATGAAAAGTGCCAGCACTGAAAGCTGTTGCCAGCCAGCACCCTTCCTTGGAAGCGCTTTCACAGGCGCAGCAACACTGGGGCTTTGCGCTACTCTACCCACCAAACATCACGGTCCTTCTCTTTCAGTATCGTAGACAAGAGCTGAGAAATTGCAAACGTCGAGCAATTGCTCAGAGATGAAAAGTGCCAGCACTGAATGCTCTTGCTAGCCAGCACCCTTCCTTGGAAGCGCTTTCACAGGCGCAGCAAGACTGGGGCTTTGCGCTTCTCTAGCCACCAAACGTGACAGTCTTTCTGTCTCGTAGACACGAGCTGAGAAATTGCAAACGTCGAGCAATTGCTCAGAGATGAAAAGTGCCAGCACTGAAAGCTGTTGCTAGCCAGCACCCTTCCTTGGAAGCGCTTTTGTAGGCCTAAGAACAGTGGGGCTCTGGGCTTCTCTAGCCACCTAATCTTCTGCTCATCCTCTCGCGCACTCTAAAGAGAGCTCAGGTGAGAAATTGCAAACGTCGAGCAATTGCTCAGAGATGAAAAGTGCCAGCACTGAAAGCTGTTGCTAGCCAGCACCCTTCCTTGGAAGCGCTTTTGTAGGCCTAAGAACACTGGGGCTCTGGGCTTCTCTAGCCACCAAACATCACAGTCCTTCTCTTTCCGTCTCGTAGACACGAGCTGAGAAATTGCAAACGTCGAGCAATTGCTCAGAGATGAAAAGTGCCAGCACTGAAAGCTGTTGCTAGCCAGCACCCTTCCTTGGAAGCGCTTTTGTAGCCCTAAGAACAGTGGGGCTCTGGGCTTCTCTAGCCACCTAAACTTCTGCTCATCCTCTCGCGCACTCTAAAGAGAGCTCAGGTGAGAGATTGCAAACGTCGAGCAATTGCTCAGAGATGAAAAGTGCCAGCACTGAAAGCTGTTACTAGCCAGCACCCTTCCTTGGAAGCGCTTTCACAGGCACAGCAACACTGGGGCTTTGCGCTTCTCTACCCACCAAACATCACGGTCCTTCTCTTTCCATCTCGTAGACACGAGCTGAGAAATTGCAAACGTCAAGCAATTGCTCAGAGATGAAAAGTGCCAGCACTGAAAGCTGTTGCTAGCCAGCACCCTTCCTTGGAAACGCTCTTGTAGCCCTAAGAACAGTGGGGCTCTGGGCTTCTCTAGCCACCTACTCTTCTGCTCATCCTCTCGCGCAGTCTAAAGAGAGCTCAGGTGAGAAATTGCAAACGTCGAGCAATTGCTCAGAGATGAAAAGTGCCAGCACTGAAAGCTCTTGCTAGCCAGCACCCTTCCTTGGAAGCGCTTTTGTAGGCCTAAGAACACTGGGGCTTTGCGCTTCTCTAGCCACCTACTCTTCTGCTCATCCTCTCGCGCAGTCTAAAGAGAGCTCAGGTGAGAAATTGCAAACGTCCAGCAATTGCTCAGAGATGAAAAGTGCCAGCACTGAAAGCTGTTGCTAGCTAGCACCCTTCCTTGGAAGCGCTTTCACAGGCGCAGCAAGACTGGGGCTTTGCGCTTCTCTAGCCACCAAACGTCACGGTCACTATCTCTCTGTCTCGTAGATAAGAGCTGAGAAATTGCAAACGTCGAGCAATTGCTCAGAGATGAAAAGTGCCAGCACTGAAAGCTCTTGCTAGCCAGCACCCTTCCTTGGAAGCGCTTTTGTAGGCCTAAGAACACTGGGGCTCTGGGCTTCTCTAGCCACCTAATCTTCTGCTCATCCTCTCGCGCAGTCTAAAGAGAGCTCAGGTGAGAAATTGCAAACGTCGAGCAATTGCTCAGAGATGAAAAGTGCCAGCACTGAAAGCTGTTGCTAGCCAGCACCCTTCCTTGGAAGCGCTTTTGTAGGCCTAAGAACAGTGGGGCTCTGGGCTTCTCTAGCCACCAAACATCACAGTCATTCTCTTTCCGTCTCGTAGACACGAGCTGAGAAATTGCAAACGTCGAGCAATTGCTCAGAGATGAAAAGTGCCAGCACTGAAAGCTGTTGCTAGCCAGCACCCTTCCTTGGAAGCGCTCTTGTAGCCAAAAGAACAGTGGGGCTCTGGGCTTCTCTAGCCACCTAATCTTCTGCTCATGCTCTCGCGCAGTCTAAAGAGAGCTCAGGTGAGAAATTGCAAACGTCGAGCAATTGCTCAGAGATGAAAAGTGCCAGCACTGAAAGCTGTTGCTAGCCAGCACCCTTCCTTGGAAGCGCTTTTGTAGGCCTAAGAACAGTGGGGCTCTGGGCTTCTCTAGCCACCTAATCTTCTGCTCATCCTCTCGCGCAGTCTAAAGAGAGCTCAGGTGAGAGATTGCAAACGTCGAGCAATTGCTCAGAGATGAAAAGTGCCAGCACTGAAAGCTCTTGCTAGCCAGCACCCTTCCTTGGAAGCTCTTTTGTAGGCCTAAGAACACTGGGGCTCTGGGCTTCTCTAGCCACCTACTCTTCTGCTCATCCTCTCGCGCAGTCTAAAGAGAGCTCAGGTGTGAAATTGCAAATGTCCAGCAATTGCTCAGAGATGAAAAGTGCCAGCACTGAAAGCTGTTGCTAGCCAGCACCCTTCCTTGGAAGCGCTTTCACAGGCGCAGCAACACTGGGGCTTTGCGCTTCTCTACCCACCAAACGTCACGGTCACTATCTCTCCGTCTCGTAGACACGAGCTGAGAAATTGCAAACGTCGAGCAATTGCTCAGAGATGAAAAGTGCCAGCACTGAAAGCTGTTGCTAGCCAGCACCCTTCCTTGGAAGCGCTTTAACAGGCGCAGCAACACTGGGGCTTTGCGCTTCTCTAGGCACTAAACGTCACGGTCACTATCTCTCCGTCTCGTAGACACGAGCTGAGAAATTGCAAACGTCGAGCAATTGCTCAGAGATGAAAAGTGCCAGCACTGAAAGCTGTTGCTAGCCAGCACCCTTCCTTGGAAACGCTCTTGCAGCCCTAAGAACGCTGGGGCTCTGGGCTTCTCTAGCCACCTAATCTTCTGCTCATCCTCTCGCGCACTCTAAAGAGAGCTCAGGTGTGAAATTGCAAACGTCGAGCAATTGCTCAGAGATGAAAAGTGCCAGCACTGAAAGCTCTTGCTAGCCAGCACCCTTCCTTGGAAGCGCTTTCACAGGCGCAGCAACACTGGGGCTTTGCGCTTCTCTAGCCACCAAACATCACGGTCACTATCTCTCCGTCTCGTAGACACGAGCTGAGAAATTGCAAACGTCGAGCAATTGCTCAGAGATGAAAAGTGCCAGCACTGAAAGCTGTTGCCAGCCAGCACCCTTCCTTGGAAGCGCTTTCACAGGCGCAGCAACACTGGGGCTTTGCGCTACTCTACCCACCAAACATCACGGTCCTTCTCTTTCAGTATCGTAGACAAGAGCTGAGAAATTGCAAACGTCGAGCAATTGCTCAGAGATGAAAAGTGCCAGCACTGAATGCTCTTGCTAGCCAGCACCCTTCCTTGGAAGCGCTTTCACAGGCGCAGCAAGACTGGGGCTTTGCGCTTCTCTAGCCACCAAACGTGACAGTCTTTCTGTCTCGTAGACACGAGCTGAGAAATTGCAAACGTCGAGCAATTGCTCAGAGATGAAAAGTGCCAGCACTGAAAGCTGTTGCTAGCCAGCACCCTTCCTTGGAAGCGCTTTTGTAGGCCTAAGAACAGTGGGGCTCTGGGCTTCTCTAGCCACCTAATCTTCTGCTCATCCTCTCGCGCAGTCTAAAGAGAGCTCAGGTGAGAAATTGCAAACGTCGAGCAATTGCTCAGAGATGAAAAGTGCCAGCACTGAAAGCTGTTGCTAGCCAGCACCCTTCCTTGGAAGCGCTTTTGTAGGCCTAAGAACAGTGGGGCTCTGGGCTTCTCTAGCCACCAAACATCACAGTCCTTCTCTTTCCGTCTCGTAGACACGAGCTGAGAAATTGCAAACGTCGAGCAATTGCTCAGAGATGAAAAGTGCCAGCACTGAAAGCTCTTGCTAGCCAGCACCCTTCCTTGGAAGCGCTTTTGTAGCCCTAAGAACAGTGGGGCTCTGGGCTTCTCTAGCCACCTAAACTTCTGCTCATCCTCTCGCGCACTCTAAAGAGAGCTCAGGTGAGAGATTGCAAACGTCGAGCAATTGCTCAGAGATGAAAAGTGCCAGCACTGAAAGCTGTTGCTAGCCAGCACCCTTCCTTGGAAGCGCTTTCACAGGCACAGCAACACTGGGGCTTTGCGCTTCTCTAGCCACCAAACGTCACGGTCCTTCTCTTTCCATCTCGTAGACACGAGCTGAGAAATTGCAAACGTCAAGCAATTGCTCAGAGATGAAAAGTGCCAGCACTGAAAGCTGTTGCTAGCCAGCACCCTTCCTTGGAAACGCTCTTGCAGCCCTAAGAACAGTGGGGCTCTGGGCTTCTCTAGCCACCTACTCTTCTGCTCATCCTCTCGCGCAGTCTAAAGAGAGCTCAGGTGAGAAATTGCAAACGTCGAGCAATTGCTCAGAGATGAAAAGTGCCAGCACTGAAAGCTGTTGCTAGCCAGCACCCTTCCTTGGAAGCGCTTTCACAGGCGCAGCAACACTGGGGCTTTGCGCTTCTCTACCCACCAAACGTCACGGTCACTATCTCTCCGTCTCGTAGACACGAGCTGAGAAATTGCAAACGTCGAGCAATTGCTCAGAGATGAAAAGTGCCAGCACTGAAAGCTGTTGCTAGCCAGCACCCTTCCTTGGAAGCGCTTTAACAGGCGCAGCAACACTGGGGCTTTGCGCTTCTCTAGGCACTAAACGTCACGGTCACTATCTCTCCGTCTCATAGACACGAGCTGAGAAATTGCAAACGTCGAGCAATTGCTCAGAGATGAAAAGTGCCAGCACTGAAAGCTGTTGCTAGCCAGCACCCTTCCTTGGAAACGCTCTTGCAGCCCTAAGAACGCTGGGGCTCTGGGCTTCTCTAGCCACCTAATCTTCTGCTCATCCTCTCGCGCACTCTAAAGAGAGCTCAGGTGTGAAATTGCAAACGTCGAGCAATTGCTCAGAGATGAAAAGTGCCAGCACTGAAAGCTCTTGCTAGCCAGCACCCTTCCTTGGAAGCGCTTTCACAGGCGCAGCAACACTGGGGCTTTGCGCTTCTCTAGCCACCAAACATCACGGTCACTATCTCTCCGTCTCGTAGACACGAGCTGAGAAATTGCAAACGTCGAGCAATTGCTCAGAGATGAAAAGTGCCAGCACTGAAAGCTGTTGCCAGCCAGCACCCTTCCTTGGAAGCGCTTTCACAGGCGCAGCAACACTGGGGCTTTGCGCTACTCTACCCACCAAACATCACGGTCCTTCTCTTTCAGTATCGTAGACAAGAGCTGAGAAATTGCAAACGTCGAGCAATTGCTCAGAGATGAAAAGTGCCAGCACTGAATGCTCTTGCTAGCCAGCACCCTTCCTTGGAAGCGCTTTCACAGGCGCAGCAAGACTGGGGCTTTGCGCTTCTCTAGCCACCAAACGTGACAGTCTTTCTGTCTCGTAGACACGAGCTGAGAAATTGCAAACGTCGAGCAATTGCTCAGAGATGAAAAGTGCCAGCACTGAAAGCTGTTGCTAGCCAGCACCCTTCCTTGGAAGCGCTTTTGTAGGCCTAAGAACAGTGGGGCTCTGGGCTTCTCTAGCCACCTAATCTTCTGCTCATCCTCTCGCGCAGTCTAAAGAGAGCTCAGGTGAGAAATTGCAAACGTCGAGCAATTGCTCAGAGATGAAAAGTGCCAGCACTGAAAGCTCTTGCTAGCCAGCACCCTTCCTTGGAAGCGCTTTTGTAGGCCTAAGAACAGTGGGGCTCTGGGCTTCTCTAGCCACCAAACATCACAGTCCTTCTCTTTCCGTCTCGTAGACACGAGCTGAGAAATTGCAAACGTCGAGCAATTGCTCAGAGATGAAAAGTGCCAGCACTGAAAGCTCTTGCTAGCCAGCACCCTTCCTTGGAAGCGCTTTTGTAGCCCTAAGAACAGTGGGGCTCTGGGCTTCTCTAGCCACCTAAACTTCTGCTCATCCTCTCGCGCACTCTAAAGAGAGCTCAGGTGAGAGATTGCAAACGTCGAGCAATTGCTCAGAGATGAAAAGTGCCAGCACTGAAAGCTGTTGCTAGCCAGCACCCTTCCTTGGAAGCGCTTTCACAGGCACAGCAACACTGGGGCTTTGCGCTTCTCTAGCCACCAAACGTCACGGTCCTTCTCTTTCCATCTCGTAGACACGAGCTGAGAAATTGCAAACGTCAAGCAATTGCTCAGAGATGAAAAGTGCCAGCACTGAAAGCTGTTGCTAGCCAGCACCCTTCCTTGGAAACGCTCTTGCAGCCCTAAGAACAGTGGGGCTCTGGGCTTCTCTAGCCACCTACTCTTCTGCTCATCCTCTCGCGCAGTCTAAAGAGAGCTCAGGTGAGAAATTGCAAACGTCGAGCAATTGCTCAGAGATGAAAAGTGCCAGCACTGAAAGCTCTTGCTAGCCAGCACCCTTCCTTGGAAGCGCTTTTGTAGCCCTAAGAACACTGGGGCTTTGCGCTTCTCTAGCCACCTACTCTTCTGCTCATCCTCTCGCGCAGTCTAAAGAGAGCTCAGGTGAGAAATTGCAAACGTCCAGCAATTGCTCGGAGATGAAAAGTGCCAGCACTGAAAGCTGTTGCTAGCCAGCACCCTTCCTTGGAAGCGCTTTCACAGGCGCAGCAACACTGGGGCTTTGCGCTTCTCTAGCCACCAAACGTCACGGTCACTATCTCTCTGTCTCGTAGATAAGAGCTGAGAAATTGCAAACGTCGAGCAATTGCTCAGAGATGAAAAGTGCCAGCACTGAAAGCTGTTGCTAGCCAGCACCCTTCCTTGGAAGCGCTTTTGTAGGCCTAAGAACAGTGGGGCTCTGGGCTTCTCTAGCCACCTAATCTTCTGCTCATCCTCTCACGCAGTCTAAAGAGAGCTCAGGTGAGAAATTGCAAACGTCGAGCAATTGCTCAGAGATGAAAAGTGCCAGCACTGAAAGCTGTTGCTAGCCAGCACCCTTCCTTGGAAGCGCTTTTGTAGGCCTAAGAACAGTGGGGCTCTGGGCTTCTCTAGCCACCAAACATCACAGTCATTCTCTTTCCGTCTCGTAGACACGAGCTGAGAAATTGCAAACGTCGAGCAATTGCTCAGAGATGAAAAGTGCCAGCACTGAAAGCTGTTGCTAGCCAGCACCCTTCCTTGGAAGCGCTCTTGTAGCCAAAAGAACAGTGGGGCTCTGGGCTTCTCTAGCCACCTAATCTTCTGCTCATGCTCTCGCGCAGTCTAAAGAGAGCTCAGGTGAGAAATTGCAAACGTCGAGCAATTGCTCAGAGATGAAAAGTGCCAGCACTGAAAGCTGTTGCTAGCCAGCACCCTTCCTTGGAAGCTCTTTTGTAGCCCTAAGAACACTGGGGCTCTGGGCTTCTCTAGCCACCTAATCTTCTGCTCATCCTCTCGCGCACTCTAAAGAGAGCTCAGGTGTGAAATTGCAAACGTCGAGCAATTGCTCAGAGATGAAAAGTGCCAGCACTGAAAGCTCTTGCTAGCCAGCACCCTTCCTTGGAAGCGCTTTCACAGGCGCAGCAACACTGGGGCTTTGCGCTTCTCTAGCCACCAAACATCACGGTCACTATCTCTCCGTCTCGTAGACACGAGCTGAGAAATTGCAAACGTCGAGCAATTGCTCAGAGATGAAAAGTGCCAGCACTGAAAGCTGTTGCCAGCCAGCACCCTTCCTTGGAAGCGCTTTCACAGGCGCAGCAACACTGGGGCTTTGCGCTACTCTACCCACCAAACATCACGGTCCTTCTCTTTCAGTATCGTAGACAAGAGCTGAGAAATTGCAAACGTCGAGCAATTGCTCAGAGATGAAAAGTGCCAGCACTGAATGCTCTTGCTAGCCAGCACCCTTCCTTGGAAGCGCTTTCACAGGCGCAGCAACACTGGGGCTTTGCGCTTCTCTAGCCACCAAACGTGACAGTCTTTCTGTCTCGTAGACACGAGCTGAGAAATTGCAAACGTCGAGCAATTGCTCAGAGATGAAAAGTGGCAGCACTGAAAGCTGTTGCTAGCCAGCACCCTTCCTTGGAAGCGCTTTTGTAGGCCTAAGAACACTGGGGCTCTGGGCTTCTCTAGCCACCAAACATCACAGTCCTTCTCTTTCCGTCTCGTAGACACGAGCCGAGAAATTGCAAACGTCGAGCAATTGCTCAGAGATGAAAAGTGCCAGCACTGAAAGCTCTTGCTAGCCAGCACCCTTCCTTGGAAGCGCTTTTGTAGCCCTAAGAACAGTGGGGCTCTGGGCTTCTCTAGCCACCTAAACTTCTGCTCATCCTCTCGCGCACTCTAAAGAGAGCTCAGGTGAGAGATTGCAAACGTCGAGCAATTGCTCAGAGATGAAAAGTGCCAGCACTGAAAGCTGTTGCTAGCCAGCACCCTTCCTTGGAAGCGCTTTCACAGGCACAGCAACACTGGGGCTTTGCGCTTCTCTAGCCACCAAACATCACGGTCCTTCTCTTTCCATCTCGTAGACACGAGCTGAGAAATTGCAAACGTCAAGCAATTGCTCAGAGATGAAAAGTGCCAGCACTGAAAGCTCTTGCTAGCCAGCACCCTTCCTTGGAAACGCTCTTGCAGCCCTAAGAACAGTGGGGCTCTGGGCTTCTCTAGCCACCTACTCTTCTGCTCATCCTCTCGCGCAGTCTAAAGAGAGCTCAGGTGAGAAATTGCAAACGTCGAGCAATTGCTCAGAGATGAAAAGTGCGAGCACTGAAAGCTCTTGCTAGCCAGCACCCTTCCTTGGAAGCGCTTTTGTAGGCCTAAGAACACTGGGGCTTTGCGCTTCTCTAGCCACCTACTCTTCTGCTCATCCTCTCGCGCAGTCTAAAGAGAGCTCAGGTGAGAAATTGCAAACGTCCAGCAATTGCTCAGAGATGAAAAGTGCCAGCACTGAATGCTCTTGCTAGCCAGCACCCTTCCTTGGAAGCGCTTTCACAGGCGCAGCAAGACTGGGGCTTTGCGCTTCTCTAGCCACCAAACGTCACGGTCACTATCTCTCTGTCTCGTAGATAAGAGCTGAGAAATTGCAAACGTCGAGCAATTGCTCAGAGATGAAAAGTGCCAGCACTGAAAGCTCTTGCTAGCCAGCACCCTTCCTTGGAAGCGCTTTTGTAGGCCTAAGAACAGTGGGGCTCTGGGCTTCTCTAGCCACCTAATCTTCTGCTCATCCTCTCACGCAGTCTAAAGAGAGCTCAGGTGAGAAATTGCAAACGTCGAGCAATTGCTCAGAGATGAAAAGTGCCAGCACTGAAAGCTCTTGCTAGCCAGCACCCTTCCTTGGAAGCGCTTTTGTAGGCCTAAGAACAGTGGGGCTCTGGGCTTCTCTAGCCACCAAACATCACAGTCATTCTCTTTCCGTCTCGTAGACACGAGCTGAGAAATTGCAAACGTCAAGCAATTGCTCAGAGATGAAAAGTGCCAGCACTGAAAGCTGTTGCTAGCCAGCACCCTTCCTTGGAAGCGCTTTCACAGGCACAGCAACACTGGGGCTTTGCGCTTCTCTAGCCACCAAACATCACGGTCCTTCTCTTTCAGTCTCGTAGACACGAGCTGAGAAATTGCAAACGTCGAGCAATTGCTCAGAGATGAAAAGTGCCAGCACTGAAAGCTGTTGCTAGCCAGCACCCTTCCTTGGAAGCGCTTTTGTAGGCCTAAGAACACTGGGGCTCTGGGCTTCTCTAGCCACCTAATCTTCTGCTCATCCTCTTGCGCAGTCTAAAGAGAGCTCAGGTGAGAAATTGCAAACGTCGAGCAATTGCTCAGAGATGAAAAGTGCCAGCACTGAAAGCTGTTGCTAGCCAGCACCCTTCCTTGGAAGCGCTTTCACAGGCGCAGCAACACTGGGGCTTTGCGCTTCTCTAGCCACCAAACGTCACGGTCACTATCTCTCTGTCTCGTAGATAAGAGCTGAGAAATTGCAAACGTCGAGCAATTGCTCAGAGATGAAAAGTGCCAGCACTGAAAGCTGTTGCTAGCCAGCACCCTTCCTTGGAAGCGCTTTTGTAGGCCTAAGAACAGTGGGGCTCTGGGCTTCTCTAGCCACCTAATCTTCTGCTCATCCTCTCACGCAGTCTAAAGAGAGCTCAGGTGAGAAATTGCAAACGTCGAGCAATTGCTCAGAGATGAAAAGTGCCAGCACTGAAAGCTCTTGCTAGCCAGCACCCTTCCTTGGAAGCGCTTTTGTAGGCCTAAGAACAGTGGGGCTCTGGGCTTCTCTAGCCACCTAATCTTCTGCTCATCCTCTCGCGCAGTCTAAAGAGAGCTCAGGTGAGAGATTGCAAACGTCGAGCAATTGCTCAGAGATGAAAAGTGCCAGCACTGAAAGCTCTTGCTAGCCAGCACCCTTCCTTGGAAGTGCTTTCACAGGCACAGCAACACTGGGGCTTTGCGCTTCTCTACCCACCAAACATCACGGTCCTTCTCTTTCCATCTCGTAGACACGAGCTGAGAAATTGCAAACGTCGAGCAATTGCTCAGAGATGAAAAGTGCCAGCACTGAAAGCTCTTGCTAGCCGGCACCCTTCCTTGGAAACGCTCTTGCAGCCCTAAGAACAGTGGGGCTCTGGGCTTCTCTAGCCACCTAATATTCTGCTCATCCTCTCGCGCAGTCTAAAGAGAGCTCAGGTGAGAAATTGCAAACGTCGAGCAATTGCTCAGAGATGAAAAGTGCCAGCACTGAAAGCTGTTGCTAGCCAGCACCCTTCCTTGGAAGCGCTTTTGTAGCCCTAAGAACACTGGGGCTTTGCGCTTCTCTAGCCACCTAACCTTCTGCTCATCCTCTCGCGCAGTCTAAAGAGAGCTCAGGGGAGAAATTGCAAACGTCGAGCAATTGTTCAGAGATGAAAAGTGCCAGCACTGAAAGCTGTTGCTAGCCAGCACCCTTCCTTGGAAGCGCTTTCACAGGCGCAGCAACACTGGGGCTTTGCGCTTCTCTAGCCACCAAACGTCACGGTCACTATCTCTCCGTCTCGTAGACACGAGCTGAGAAATTGCAAACGTCGAGCAATTGCTCAGAGATGAAAAGTGCCAGCACTGAAAGCTCTTGCTAGCCAGCACCCTTCCTTGGAAGCGCTTTCACAGGCGCAGCAACACTGGGGCTTTGCGCTTCTCTACCCACCAAACGTGACAGTCTTTCTGTCTCGTAGACACGAGCTGAGAAATTGCAAACGTCGAGCAATTGCTCAGAGATGAAAAGTGCCAGCACTGAAAGCTGTTGCTAGCCAGCACCCTTCCTTGGAAACGCTCTTGCAGCCCTAAGAACGCTGGGGCTCTGGGCTTCTCTAGCCACCTAATCTTCTGCTCATCCTCTCGCGCACTCTAAAGAGAGCTCAGGGGAGAAATTGCAAACGTCGAGCAATTGCTCAGAGATGAAAAGTGCCAGCACTGAAAGCTCTTGCTAGCCAGCACCCTTCCTTGGAAGCGCTTTCACAGGCGCAGCAACACTGGGGCTTTGCGCTTCTCTAGCCACCAAACATCACGGTCACTATCTCTCCGTCTCGTAGACACGAGCTGAGAAATTGCAAACGTCGAGCAATTGCTCAGAGATGAAAAGTGCCAGCACTGAATGCTCTTGCTAGCCAGCACCCTTCCTTGGAAGCGCTTTCACAGGCGCAGCAAGACTGGGGCTTTGCGCTTCTCTAGCCACCAAACGTGACAGTCTTTCTGTCTCGTAGACACGAGCTGAGAAATTGCAAACGTCGAGCAATTGCTCAGAGATGAAAAGTGCCAGCACTGAAAGCTGTTGCTAGCCAGCACCCTTCCTTGGAAGCGCTTTTGTAGGCCTAAGAACAGTGGGGCTCTGGGCTTCTCTAGCCACCTAATCTTCTGCTCATCCTCTCGCGCAGTCTAAAGAGAGCTCAGGTGAGAAATTGCAAACGTCGAGCAATTGCTCAGAGATGAAAAGTGCCAGCACTGAAAGCTGTTGCTAGCCAGCACCCTTCCTTGGAAGCGCTTTTGTAGGCCTAAGAACACTGGGGCTTTGCGCTTCTCTAGCCACCAAACATCACAGTCCTTCTCTATCCGTCTCGTAGACACGAGCTGAGAAATTGCAAACGTCGAGCAATTGCTCAGAGATGAAAAGTGCCAGCACTGAAAGCTCTTGCTAGCCAGCACCCTTCCTTTGAAGCGCTTTTGTAGCCCTAAGAACAGTGGGGCTCTGGGCTTCTCTAGCCACCTAAACTTCTGCTCATCCTCTCGCGCACTCTAAAGAGAGCTCAGGTGAGAGATTGCAAACGTCGAGCAATTGCTCAGAGATGAAAAGTGCCAGCACTGAAAGCTGTTGCTAGCCAGCACCCTTCCTTGGAAGCGCTTTCACAGGCACAGCAACACTGGGGCTTTGCGCTTCTCTAGCCACCAAACATCACGGTCCTTCTCTTTCCATCTCGTAGACACGAGCTGAGAAATTGCAAACGTCAAGCAATTGCTCAGAGATGAAAAGTGCCAGCACTGAAAGCTGTTGCTAGCCAGCACCCTTCCTTGGAAACGCTCTTGCAGCCCTAAGAACAGTGGGGCTCTGGGCTTCTCTAGCCACCTACTCTTCTGCTCATCCTCTCGCGCAGTCTAAAGAGAGCTCAGGTGAGAAATTGCAAACGTCGAGCAATTGCTCAGAGATGAAAAGTGCCAGCACTGAAAGCTGTTGCTAGCCAGCACCCTTCCTTGGAAGCGCTTTTGTAGGCCTAAGAACACTGGGGCTTTGCGCTTCTCTAGCCACCTACTCTTCTGCTCATCCTCTCGCGCAGTCTAAAGAGAGCTCAGGGGAGAAATTGCAAACGTCCAGCAATTGCTCAGAGATGAAAAGTGCCAGCACTGAAAGCTGTTGCTAGCCAGCACCCTTCCTTGGAAGCGCTTTCACAGGCGCAGCAACACTGGGGCTTTGCGCTTCTCTAGCCACCAAACGTCACGGTCACTATCTCTCTGTCTCGTAGATAAGAGCTGAGAAATTGCAAACGTCGAGCAATTGCTCAGAGATGAAAAGTGCCAGCACTGAAAGCTCTTGCTAGCCAGCACCCTTCCTGGAAGCGCTTTTGTAGGCCTAAGAACAGTTGGGCTCTGGGCTTCTCTAGCCACCTAATCTTCTGCTCATCCTCTCACGCAGTCTAAAGAGAGCTCAGGTGAGAAATTGCAAACGTCGAGCAATTGCTCAGAGATGAAAAGTGCCAGCACTGAAAGCTGTTGCTAGCCAGCACCCTTCCTTGGAAGCGCTTTTGTAGGCCTAAGAACAGTGGGGCTCTCGGCTTCTCTAGCCACCAAACATCACAGTCATTCTCTTTCCGTCTCGTAGACACGAGCTGAGAAATTGCAAACGTCGAGCAATTGCTCAGAGATGAAAAGTGCCAGCACTGAAAGCTGTTGCTAGCCAGCACCCTTCCTTGGAAGCGCTCTTGTAGCCAAAAGAACAGTGGGGCTCTGGGCTTCTCTAGCCACCTAATCTTCTGCTCATGCTCTCGCGCAGTCTAAAGAGAGCTCAGGTGAGAAATTGCAAACGTCGAGCAATTGCTCAGAGATGAAAAGTGCCAGCACTGAAAGCTGTGGCTAGCCAGCACCCTTCCTTGGAAGCGCTTTTGTAGGCCTAAGAACAGTGGGGCTCTGGGCTTCTCTAGCCACCTAATCTTCTGCTCATCCTCTCGCGCAGTCTAAAGAGAGCTCAGGTGAGAGATTGCAAACGTCGAGCAATTGCTCAGAGATGAAAAGTGCCAGCACTGAAAGCTCTTGCTAGCCAGCACCCTTCCTTGGAAGCTCTTTTGTAGGCCTAAGAACACTGGGGCTCTGGGCTTCTCTAGCCACCTACTCTTCTGCTCATCCTCTCGCGCAGTCTAAAGAGAGCTCAGGTGTGAAATTGCAAATGTCCAGCAATTGCTCAGAGATGAAAAGTGCCAGCACTGAAAGCTGTTGCTAGCCAGCACCCTTCCTTGGAAACGCTCTTGCAGCCCTAAGAACGCTGGGGCTCTGGGCTTCTCTAGCCACCTAATCTTCTGCTCATCCTCTCGCGCACTCTAAAGAGAGCTCAGGTGTGAAATTGCAAACGTCGAGCAATTGCTCAGAGATGAAAAGTGCCAGCACTGAAAGCTCTTGCTAGCCAGCACCCTTCCTTGGAAGCGCTTTCACAGGCGCAGCAACACTGGGGCTTTGCGCTTCTCTAGCCACCAAACATCACGGTCACTATCTCTCCGTCTCGTAGACACGAGCTGAGAAATTGCAAACGTCGAGCAATTGCTCAGAGATGAAAAGTGCCAGCACTGAAAGCTGTTGCCAGCCAGCACCCTTCCTTGGAAGCGCTTTCACAGGCGCAGCAACACTGGGGCTTTGCGCTACTCTACCCACCAAACATCACGGTCCTTCTCTTTCAGTATCGTAGACAAGAGCTGAGAAATTGCAAACGTCGAGCAATTGCTCAGAGATGAAAAGTGCCAGCACTGAATGCTCTTGCTAGCCAGCACCCTTCCTTGGAAGCGCTTTCACAGGCGCAGCAAGACTGGGGCTTTGCGCTTCTCTAGCCACCAAACGTGACAGTCTTTCTGTCTCGTAGACACGAGCTGAGAAATTGCAAACGTCGAGCAATTGCTCAGAGATGAAAAGTGCCAGCACTGAAAGCTGTTGCTAGCCAGCACCCTTCCTTGGAAGCGCTTTTGTAGGCCTAAGAACAGTGGGGCTCTGGGCTTCTCTAGCCACCTAATCTTCTGCTCATCCTCTCGCGCACTCTAAAGAGAGCTCAGGTGAGAAATTGCAAACGTCGAGCAATTGCTCAGAGATGAAAAGTGCCAGCACTGAAAGCTGTTGCTAGCCAGCACCCTTCCTTGGAAGCGCTTTTGTAGGCCTAAGAACACTGGGGCTCTGGGCTTCTCTAGCCACCAAACATCACAGTCCTTCTCTTTCCGTCTCGTAGACACGAGCTGAGAAATTGCAAACGTCGAGCAATTGCTCAGAGATGAAAAGTGCCAGCACTGAAAGCTGTTGCTAGCCAGCACCCTTCCTTGGAAGCGCTTTTGTAGCCCTAAGAACAGTGGGGCTCTGGGCTTCTCTAGCCACCTAAACTTCTGCTCATCCTCTCGCGCACTCTAAAGAGAGCTCAGGTGAGAGATTGCAAACGTCGAGCAATTGCTCAGAGATGAAAAGTGCCAGCACTGAAAGCTGTTACTAGCCAGCACCCTTCCTTGGAAGCGCTTTCACAGGCACAGCAACACTGGGGCTTTGCGCTTCTCTACCCACCAAACATCACGGTCCTTCTCTTTCCATCTCGTAGACACGAGCTGAGAAATTGCAAACGTCAAGCAATTGCTCAGAGATGAAAAGTGCCAGCACTGAAAGCTGTTGCTAGCCAGCACCCTTCCTTGGAAACGCTCTTGTAGCCCTAAGAACAGTGGGGCTCTGGGCTTCTCTAGCCACCTACTCTTCTGCTCATCCTCTCGCGCAGTCTAAAGAGAGCTCAGGTGAGAAATTGCAAACGTCGAGCAATTGCTCAGAGATGAAAAGTGCCAGCACTGAAAGCTCTTGCTAGCCAGCACCCTTCCTTGGAAGCGCTTTTGTAGGCCTAAGAACACTGGGGCTTTGCGCTTCTCTAGCCACCTACTCTTCTGCTCATCCTCTCGCGCAGTCTAAAGAGAGCTCAGGTGAGAAATTGCAAACGTCCAGCAATTGCTCAGAGATGAAAAGTGCCAGCACTGAAAGCTGTTGCTAGCTAGCACCCTTCCTTGGAAGCGCTTTCACAGGCGCAGCAAGACTGGGGCTTTGCGCTTCTCTAGCCACCAAACGTCACGGTCACTATCTCTCTGTCTCGTAGATAAGAGCTGAGAAATTGCAAACGTCGAGCAATTGCTCAGAGATGAAAAGTGCCAGCACTGAAAGCTCTTGCTAGCCAGCACCCTTCCTTGGAAGCGCTTTTGTAGGCCTAAGAACACTGGGGCTCTGGGCTTCTCTAGCCACCTAATCTTCTGCTCATCCTCTCGCGCAGTCTAAAGAGAGCTCAGGTGAGAAATTGCAAACGTCGAGCAATTGCTCAGAGATGAAAAGTGCCAGCACTGAAAGCTGTTGCTAGCCAGCACCCTTCCTTGGAAGCGCTTTTGTAGGCCTAAGAACAGTGGGGCTCTGGGCTTCTCTAGCCACCAAACATCACAGTCATTCTCTTTCCGTCTCGTAGACACGAGCTGAGAAATTGCAAACGTCGAGCAATTGCTCAGAGATGAAAAGTGCCAGCACTGAAAGCTGTTGCTAGCCAGCACCCTTCCTTGGAAGCGCTCTTGTAGCCAAAAGAACAGTGGGGCTCTGGGCTTCTCTAGCCACCTAATCTTCTGCTCATGCTCTCGCGCAGTCTAAAGAGAGCTCAGGTGAGAAATTGCAAACGTCGAGCAATTGCTCAGAGATGAAAAGTGCCAGCACTGAAAGCTGTTGCTAGCCAGCACCCTTCCTTGGAAGCGCTTTTGTAGGCCTAAGAACAGTGGGGCTCTGGGCTTCTCTAGCCACCTAATCTTCTGCTCATCCTCTCGCGCAGTCTAAAGAGAGCTCAGGTGAGAGATTGCAAACGTCGAGCAATTGCTCAGAGATGAAAAGTGCCAGCACTGAAAGCTCTTGCTAGCCAGCACCCTTCCTTGGAAGCTCTTTTGTAGGCCTAAGAACACTGGGGCTCTGGGCTTCTCTAGCCACCTACTCTTCTGCTCATCCTCTCGCGCAGTCTAAAGAGAGCTCAGGTGTGAAATTGCAAATGTCCAGCAATTGCTCAGAGATGAAAAGTGCCAGCACTGAAAGCTGTTGCTAGCCAGCACCCTTCCTTGGAAGCGCTTTCACAGGCGCAGCAACACTGGGGCTTTGCGCTTCTCTACCCACCAAACGTCACGGTCACTATCTCTCCGTCTCGTAGACACGAGCTGAGAAATTGCAAACGTCGAGCAATTGCTCAGAGATGAAAAGTGCCAGCACTGAAAGCTGTTGCTAGCCAGCACCCTTCCTTGGAAGCGCTTTAACAGGCGCAGCAACACTGGGGCTTTGCGCTTCTCTAGGCACTAAACGTCACGGTCACTATCTCTCCGTCTCGTAGACACGAGCTGAGAAATTGCAAACGTCGAGCAATTGCTCAGAGATGAAAAGTGCCAGCACTGAAAGCTGTTGCTAGCCAGCACCCTTCCTTGGAAACGCTCTTGCAGCCCTAAGAACGCTGGGGCTCTGGGCTTCTCTAGCCACCTAATCTTCTGCTCATCCTCTCGCGCACTCTAAAGAGAGCTCAGGTGTGAAATTGCAAACGTCGAGCAATTGCTCAGAGATGAAAAGTGCCAGCACTGAAAGCTCTTGCTAGCCAGCACCCTTCCTTGGAAGCGCTTTCACAGGCGCAGCAACACTGGGGCTTTGCGCTTCTCTAGCCACCAAACATCACGGTCACTATCTCTCCGTCTCGTAGACACGAGCTGAGAAATTGCAAACGTCGAGCAATTGCTCAGAGATGAAAAGTGCCAGCACTGAAAGCTGTTGCCAGCCAGCACCCTTCCTTGGAAGCGCTTTCACAGGCGCAGCAACACTGGGGCTTTGCGCTACTCTACCCACCAAACATCACGGTCCTTCTCTTTCAGTATCGTAGACAAGAGCTGAGAAATTGCAAACGTCGAGCAATTGCTCAGAGATGAAAAGTGCCAGCACTGAATGCTCTTGCTAGCCAGCACCCTTCCTTGGAAGCGCTTTCACAGGCGCAGCAAGACTGGGGCTTTGCGCTTCTCTAGCCACCAAACGTGACAGTCTTTCTGTCTCGTAGACACGAGCTGAGAAATTGCAAACGTCGAGCAATTGCTCAGAGATGAAAAGTGCCAGCACTGAAAGCTGTTGCTAGCCAGCACCCTTCCTTGGAAGCGCTTTTGTAGGCCTAAGAACAGTGGGGCTCTGGGCTTCTCTAGCCACCTAATCTTCTGCTCATCCTCTCGCGCAGTCTAAAGAGAGCTCAGGTGAGAAATTGCAAACGTCGAGCAATTGCTCAGAGATGAAAAGTGCCAGCACTGAAAGCTGTTGCTAGCCAGCACCCTTCCTTGGAAGCGCTTTTGTAGGCCTAAGAACAGTGGGGCTCTGGGCTTCTCTAGCCACCAAACATCACAGTCCTTCTCTTTCCGTCTCGTAGACACGAGCTGAGAAATTGCAAACGTCGAGCAATTGCTCAGAGATGAAAAGTGCCAGCACTGAAAGCTCTTGCTAGCCAGCACCCTTCCTTGGAAGCGCTTTTGTAGCCCTAAGAACAGTGGGGCTCTGGGCTTCTCTAGCCACCTAAACTTCTGCTCATCCTCTCGCGCACTCTAAAGAGAGCTCAGGTGAGAGATTGCAAACGTCGAGCAATTGCTCAGAGATGAAAAGTGCCAGCACTGAAAGCTGTTGCTAGCCAGCACCCTTCCTTG
This sequence comes from Sarcoramphus papa, assembly GCA_037962945.1. Classification (NCBI taxonomy): domain Eukaryota; kingdom Metazoa; phylum Chordata; class Aves; order Accipitriformes; family Cathartidae; genus Sarcoramphus; species Sarcoramphus papa. The sequence continues at coordinate 94,395,102 of CM075586.1, read as the reverse complement.
GAAGCGCTTTCACAGGCACAGCAACACTGGGGCTTTGCGCTTCTCTAGCCACCAAACGTCACGGTCCTTCTCTTTCCATCTCGTAGACACGAGCTGAGAAATTGCAAACGTCAAGCAATTGCTCAGAGATGAAAAGTGCCAGCACTGAAAGCTGTTGCTAGCCAGCACCCTTCCTTGGAAACGCTCTTGCAGCCCTAAGAACAGTGGGGCTCTGGGCTTCTCTAGCCACCTACTCTTCTGCTCATCCTCTCGCGCAGTCTAAAGAGAGCTCAGGTGAGAAATTGCAAACGTCGAGCAATTGCTCAGAGATGAAAAGTGCCAGCACTGAAAGCTCTTGCTAGCCAGCACCCTTCCTTGGAAGCGCTTTTGTAGCCCTAAGAACACTGGGGCTTTGCGCTTCTCTAGCCACCTACTCTTCTGCTCATCCTCTCGCGCAGTCTAAAGAGAGCTCAGGTGAGAAATTGCAAACGTCCAGCAATTGCTCGGAGATGAAAAGTGCCAGCACTGAAAGCTGTTGCTAGCCAGCACCCTTCCTTGGAAGCGCTTTCACAGGCGCAGCAACACTGGGGCTTTGCGCTTCTCTAGCCACCAAACGTCACGGTCACTATCTCTCTGTCTCGTAGATAAGAGCTGAGAAATTGCAAACGTCGAGCAATTGCTCAGAGATGAAAAGTGCCAGCACTGAAAGCTGTTGCTAGCCAGCACCCTTCCTTGGAAGCGCTTTTGTAGGCCTAAGAACAGTGGGGCTCTGGGCTTCTCTAGCCACCTAATCTTCTGCTCATCCTCTCACGCAGTCTAAAGAGAGCTCAGGTGAGAAATTGCAAACGTCGAGCAATTGCTCAGAGATGAAAAGTGCCAGCACTGAAAGCTGTTGCTAGCCAGCACCCTTCCTTGGAAGCGCTTTTGTAGGCCTAAGAACAGTGGGGCTCTGGGCTTCTCTAGCCACCAAACATCACAGTCATTCTCTTTCCGTCTCGTAGACACGAGCTGAGAAATTGCAAACGTCGAGCAATTGCTCAGAGATGAAAAGTGCCAGCACTGAAAGCTGTTGCTAGCCAGCACCCTTCCTTGGAAGCGCTCTTGTAGCCAAAAGAACAGTGGGGCTCTGGGCTTCTCTAGCCACCTAATCTTCTGCTCATGCTCTCGCGCAGTCTAAAGAGAGCTCAGGTGAGAAATTGCAAACGTCGAGCAATTGCTCAGAGATGAAAAGTGCCAGCACTGAAAGCTGTTGCTAGCCAGCACCCTTCCTTGGAAGCTCTTTTGTAGCCCTAAGAACACTGGGGCTCTGGGCTTCTCTAGCCACCTAATCTTCTGCTCATCCTCTCGCGCACTCTAAAGAGAGCTCAGGTGTGAAATTGCAAACGTCGAGCAATTGCTCAGAGATGAAAAGTGCCAGCACTGAAAGCTCTTGCTAGCCAGCACCCTTCCTTGGAAGCGCTTTCACAGGCGCAGCAACACTGGGGCTTTGCGCTTCTCTAGCCACCAAACATCACGGTCACTATCTCTCCGTCTCGTAGACACGAGCTGAGAAATTGCAAACGTCGAGCAATTGCTCAGAGATGAAAAGTGCCAGCACTGAAAGCTGTTGCCAGCCAGCACCCTTCCTTGGAAGCGCTTTCACAGGCGCAGCAACACTGGGGCTTTGCGCTACTCTACCCACCAAACATCACGGTCCTTCTCTTTCAGTATCGTAGACAAGAGCTGAGAAATTGCAAACGTCGAGCAATTGCTCAGAGATGAAAAGTGCCAGCACTGAATGCTCTTGCTAGCCAGCACCCTTCCTTGGAAGCGCTTTCACAGGCGCAGCAACACTGGGGCTTTGCGCTTCTCTAGCCACCAAACGTGACAGTCTTTCTGTCTCGTAGACACGAGCTGAGAAATTGCAAACGTCGAGCAATTGCTCAGAGATGAAAAGTGCCAGCACTGAAAGCTGTTGCTAGCCAGCACCCTTCCTTGGAAGCGCTTTTGTAGGCCTAAGAACACTGGGGCTCTGGGCTTCTCTAGCCACCAAACATCACAGTCCTTCTCTTTCCGTCTCGTAGACACGAGCCGAGAAATTGCAAACGTCGAGCAATTGCTCAGAGATGAAAAGTGCCAGCACTGAAAGCTCTTGCTAGCCAGCACCCTTCCTTGGAAGCGCTTTTGTAGCCCTAAGAACAGTGGGGCTCTGGGCTTCTCTAGCCACCTAAACTTCTGCTCATCCTCTCGCGCACTCTAAAGAGAGCTCAGGTGAGAGATTGCAAACGTCGAGCAATTGCTCAGAGATGAAAAGTGCCAGCACTGAAAGCTGTTGCTAGCCAGCACCCTTCCTTGGAAGCGCTTTCACAGGCACAGCAACACTGGGGCTTTGCGCTTCTCTAGCCACCAAACATCACGGTCCTTCTCTTTCCATCTCGTAGACACGAGCTGAGAAATTGCAAACGTCAAGCAATTGCTCAGAGATGAAAAGTGCCAGCACTGAAAGCTCTTGCTAGCCAGCACCCTTCCTTGGAAACGCTCTTGCAGCCCTAAGAACAGTGGGGCTCTGGGCTTCTCTAGCCACCTACTCTTCTGCTCATCCTCTCGCGCAGTCTAAAGAGAGCTCAGGTGAGAAATTGCAAACGTCGAGCAATTGCTCAGAGATGAAAAGTGCGAGCACTGAAAGCTCTTGCTAGCCAGCACCCTTCCTTGGAAGCGCTTTTGTAGGCCTAAGAACACTGGGGCTTTGCGCTTCTCTAGCCACCTACTCTTCTGCTCATCCTCTCGCGCAGTCTAAAGAGAGCTCAGGTGAGAAATTGCAAACGTCCAGCAATTGCTCAGAGATGAAAAGTGCCAGCACTGAATGCTCTTGCTAGCCAGCACCCTTCCTTGGAAGCGCTTTCACAGGCGCAGCAAGACTGGGGCTTTGCGCTTCTCTAGCCACCAAACGTCACGGTCACTATCTCTCTGTCTCGTAGATAAGAGCTGAGAAATTGCAAACGTCGAGCAATTGCTCAGAGATGAAAAGTGCCAGCACTGAAAGCTCTTGCTAGCCAGCACCCTTCCTTGGAAGCGCTTTTGTAGGCCTAAGAACAGTGGGGCTCTGGGCTTCTCTAGCCACCTAATCTTCTGCTCATCCTCTCACGCAGTCTAAAGAGAGCTCAGGTGAGAAATTGCAAACGTCGAGCAATTGCTCAGAGATGAAAAGTGCCAGCACTGAAAGCTCTTGCTAGCCAGCACCCTTCCTTGGAAGCGCTTTTGTAGGCCTAAGAACAGTGGGGCTCTGGGCTTCTCTAGCCACCAAACATCACAGTCATTCTCTTTCCGTCTCGTAGACACGAGCTGAGAAATTGCAAACGTCAAGCAATTGCTCAGAGATGAAAAGTGCCAGCACTGAAAGCTGTTGCTAGCCAGCACCCTTCCTTGGAAGCGCTTTCACAGGCACAGCAACACTGGGGCTTTGCGCTTCTCTAGCCACCAAACATCACGGTCCTTCTCTTTCAGTCTCGTAGACACGAGCTGAGAAATTGCAAACGTCGAGCAATTGCTCAGAGATGAAAAGTGCCAGCACTGAAAGCTGTTGCTAGCCAGCACCCTTCCTTGGAAGCGCTTTTGTAGGCCTAAGAACACTGGGGCTCTGGGCTTCTCTAGCCACCTAATCTTCTGCTCATCCTCTTGCGCAGTCTAAAGAGAGCTCAGGTGAGAAATTGCAAACGTCGAGCAATTGCTCAGAGATGAAAAGTGCCAGCACTGAAAGCTGTTGCTAGCCAGCACCCTTCCTTGGAAGCGCTTTCACAGGCGCAGCAACACTGGGGCTTTGCGCTTCTCTAGCCACCAAACGTCACGGTCACTATCTCTCTGTCTCGTAGATAAGAGCTGAGAAATTGCAAACGTCGAGCAATTGCTCAGAGATGAAAAGTGCCAGCACTGAAAGCTGTTGCTAGCCAGCACCCTTCCTTGGAAGCGCTTTTGTAGGCCTAAGAACAGTGGGGCTCTGGGCTTCTCTAGCCACCTAATCTTCTGCTCATCCTCTCACGCAGTCTAAAGAGAGCTCAGGTGAGAAATTGCAAACGTCGAGCAATTGCTCAGAGATGAAAAGTGCCAGCACTGAAAGCTGTTGCTAGCCAGCACCCTTCCTTGGAAGCGCTTTTGTAGGCCTAAGAACAGTGGGGCTCTGGGCTTCTCTAGCCACCAAACATCACAGTCATTCTCTTTCCGTCTCGTAGACACGAGCTGAGAAATTGCAAACGTCGAGCAATTGCTCAGAGATGAAAAGTGCCAGCACTGAAAGCTGTTGCTAGCCAGCACCCTTCCTTGGAAGCGCTCTTGTAGCCAAAAGAACAGTGGGGCTCTGGGCTTCTCTAGCCACCTAATCTTCTGCTCATGCTCTCGCGCAGTCTAAAGAGAGCTCAGGTGAGAAATTGCAAACGTCGAGCAATTGCTCAGAGATGAAAAGTGCCAGCACTGAAAGCTGTTGCTAGCCAGCACCCTTCCTTGGAAGCTCTTTTGTAGCCCTAAGAACACTGGGGCTCTGGGCTTCTCTAGCCACCTAATCTTCTGCTCATCCTCTCGCGCACTCTAAAGAGAGCTCAGGTGTGAAATTGCAAACGTCGAGCAATTGCTCAGAGATGAAAAGTGCCAGCACTGAAAGCTCTTGCTAGCCAGCACCCTTCCTTGGAAGCGCTTTCACAGGCGCAGCAACACTGGGGCTTTGCGCTTCTCTAGCCACCAAACATCACGGTCACTATCTCTCCGTCTCGTAGACACGAGCTGAGAAATTGCAAACGTCGAGCAATTGCTCAGAGATGAAAAGTGCCAGCACTGAAAGCTGTTGCCAGCCAGCACCCTTCCTTGGAAGCGCTTTCACAGGCGCAGCAACACTGGGGCTTTGCGCTACTCTACCCACCAAACATCACGGTCCTTCTCTTTCAGTATCGTAGACAAGAGCTGAGAAATTGCAAACGTCGAGCAATTGCTCAGAGATGAAAAGTGCCAGCACTGAATGCTCTTGCTAGCCAGCACCCTTCCTTGGAAGCGCTTTAACAGGCGCAGCAACACTGGGGCTTTGCGCTTCTCTAGCCACCAAACGTGACAGTCTTTCTGTCTCGTAGACACGAGCTGAGAAATTGCAAACGTCGAGCAATTGCTCAGAGATGAAAAGTGCCAGCACTGAAAGCTGTTGCTAGCCAGCACCCTTCCTTGGAAGCGCTTTTGTAGGCCTAAGAACACTGGGGCTCTGGGCTTCTCTAGCCACCAAACATCACAGTCCTTCTCTTTCCGTCTCGTAGACACGAGCCGAGAAATTGCAAACGTCGAGCAATTGCTCAGAGATGAAAAGTGCCAGCACTGAAAGCTCTTGCTAGCCAGCACCCTTCCTTGGAAGCGCTTTTGTAGCCCTAAGAACAGTGGGGCTCTGGGCTTCTCTAGCCACCTAAACTTCTGCTCATCCTCTCGCGCACTCTAAAGAGAGCTCAGGTGAGAGATTGCAAACGTCGAGCAATTGCTCAGAGATGAAAAGTGCCAGCACTGAAAGCTGTTGCTAGCCAGCACCCTTCCTTGGAAGCGCTTTCACAGGCACAGCAACACTGGGGCTTTGCGCTTCTCTAGCCACCAAACATCACGGTCCTTCTCTTTCCATCTCGTAGACACGAGCTGAGAAATTGCAAACGTCAAGCAATTGCTCAGAGATGAAAAGTGCCAGCACTGAAAGCTCTTGCTAGCCAGCACCCTTCCTTGGAAACGCTCTTGCAGCCCTAAGAACAGTGGGGCTCTGGGCTTCTCTAGCCACCTACTCTTCTGCTCATCCTCTCGCGCAGTCTAAAGAGAGCTCAGGTGAGAAATTGCAAACGTCGAGCAATTGCTCAGAGATGAAAAGTGCGAGCACTGAAAGCTCTTGCTAGCCAGCACCCTTCCTTGGAAGCGCTTTTGTAGGCCTAAGAACACTGGGGCTTTGCGCTTCTCTAGCCACCTACTCTTCTGCTCATCCTCTCGCGCAGTCTAAAGAGAGCTCAGGTGAGAAATTGCAAACGTCCAGCAATTGCTCAGAGATGAAAAGTGCCAGCACTGAATGCTCTTGCTAGCCAGCACCCTTCCTTGGAAGCGCTTTCACAGGCGCAGCAAGACTGGGGCTTTGCGCTTCTCTAGCCACCAAACGTCACGGTCACTATCTCTCTGTCTCGTAGATAAGAGCTGAGAAATTGCAAACGTCGAGCAATTGCTCAGAGATGAAAAGTGCCAGCACTGAAAGCTCTTGCTAGCCAGCACCCTTCCTTGGAAGCGCTTTTGTAGGCCTAAGAACAGTGGGGCTCTGGGCTTCTCTAGCCACCTAATCTTCTGCTCATCCTCTCACGCAGTCTAAAGAGAGCTCAGGTGAGAAATTGCAAACGTCGAGCAATTGCTCAGAGATGAAAAGTGCCAGCACTGAAAGCTCTTGCTAGCCAGCACCCTTCCTTGGAAGCGCTTTTGTAGGCCTAAGAACAGTGGGGCTCTGGGCTTCTCTAGCCACCAAACATCACAGTCATTCTCTTTCCGTCTCGTAGACACGAGCTGAGAAATTGCAAACGTCAAGCAATTGCTCAGAGATGAAAAGTGCCAGCACTGAAAGCTGTTGCTAGCCAGCACCCTTCCTTGGAAGCGCTTTCACAGGCACAGCAACACTGGGGCTTTGCGCTTCTCTAGCCACCAAACATCACGGTCCTTCTCTTTCAGTCTCGTAGACACGAGCTGAGAAATTGCAAACGTCGAGCAATTGCTCAGAGATGAAAAGTGCCAGCACTGAAAGCTGTTGCTAGCCAGCACCCTTCCTTGGAAGCGCTTTTGTAGGCCTAAGAACACTGGGGCTCTGGGCTTCTCTAGCCACCTAATCTTCTGCTCATCCTCTTGCGCAGTCTAAAGAGAGCTCAGGTGAGAAATTGCAAACGTCGAGCAATTGCTCAGAGATGAAAAGTGCCAGCACTGAAAGCTCTTGCTAGCCAGCACCCTTCCTTGGAAGCGCTTTTGTAGGCCTAAGAACAGTGGGGCTCTGGGCTTCTCTAGCCACCTAATCTTCTGCTCATCCTCTTGCGCAGTCTAAAGAGAGCTCAGGTGAGAAATTGCAAACGTCGAGCAATTGCTCAGAGATGAAAAGTGCCAGCACTGAAAGCTCTTGCTAGCCAGCACCCTTCCTTGGAAGCGCTTTTGTAGGCCTAAGAACAGTGGGGCTCTGGGCTTCTCTAGCCACCTAATCTTCTGCTCATCCTCTCGCGCAGTCTAAAGAGAGCTCAGGTGAGAAATTGCAAACGTCGAGCAATTGCTCAGAGATGAAAAGTGCCAGCACTGAAAGCTCTTGCTAGCCAGCACCCTTCCTTGGAAGCACTTTCACAGGTGCAGCAAGACTGGGGCTTTGCGCTTCTCTACCCACCAAACGTGACAGTCTTTCTGTCTCGTAGACACGAGCTGAGAAATTGCAAACGTCGAGCAATTGCTCAGAGATGAAAAGTGCCAGCACTGAAAGCTCTTGCTAGCCAGCACCCTTCCTTGGAAGCGCTTTTGTAGCCCTAAGAACAGTGGGGCTCTGGGCTTGTCTAGCCACCTACTCTTCTGCTCATCCTCTCGCGCAGTCTAAAGAGAGCTCAGGTGAGAAATTGCAAACGTCGAGCAATTGCTCAGAGATGAAAAGTGCCAGCACTGAAAGCTGTTGCCAGCCAGCACCCTTCCTTGGAAGCGCTTTCACAGGCGCAGCAACACTGGGGCTTTGCGCTACTCTACCCACCAAACATCACGGTCCTTCTCTTTCCTTCTCGTAGACAAGAGCTGAGAAATTGCAAACGTCGAGCAATTGCTCAGAGATGAAAAGTGCCAGCACTGAAAGCTCTTGCTAGCCAGCACCCTTCCTTGGAAGCGCTTTCACAGGCGCAGCAAGACTGGGGCTTTGCGCTTCTCTAGCCACCAAACGTGACAGTCTTTCTGTCTCGTAGACAAGAGCTGAGAAATTGCAAACGTCGAGCAATTGCTCAGAGATGAAAAGTGCCAGCACTGAAAGCTGTTGCTAGCCAGCACCCTTCCTTGGAAGCGCTTTTGTAGGCCTAAGAACACTGGGGCTCTGGGCTTCTCTAGCCACCAAACATCACGGTCCTTCTCTTTCCATCTCGTAGACACGAGCTGAGAAATTGCAAACGTCGAGCAATTGCTCAGAGATGAAAAGTGCCAGCACTGAAAGCTGTTGCTAGCCAGCACCCTTCCTTGGAAGCGCTCTTGTAGCCCTAAGAACAGTGGGGCTTTGCGCTTCTCTAGCCACCTAATCTTCTGCTCATCCTCTCGCGCAGTCTAAAGAGAGCTCAGGTGAGAAATTGCAAACGTCGAGCAATTGCTCAGAGATGAAAAGTGCCAGCACTGAAAGCTGTTGCTAGCCAGCACCCTTCCTTGGAAGCGCTTTTGTAGGCCTAAGAACAGTGGGGCTCTGGGCTTCTCTAGCCACCTACTCTTCTGCTCATCCTCTCGCGCAGTCTAAAGAGAGCTCAGGTGAGAAATTGCAAACGTCGAGCAATTGCTCAGAGATGAAAAGTGCCAGCACTGAAAGCTCTTGCTAGCCAGCACCCTTCCTTGGAAGCGCTTTTGTAGGCCTAAGAACACTGGGGCTCTGGGCTTCTCTAGCCACCTAATCTTCTGCTCATCCTCTCGCGCAGTCTAAAGAGAGCTCAGGTGAGAAATTGCAAACGTCGAGCAATTGCTCAGAGATGAAAAGTGCCAGCACTGAAAGCTCTTGCCAGCCAGCACCCTTCCATGGAAGCGCTTTCACAGGCACAGCAACACTGGGGCTTTGCGCTTCTCTAGCCACCAAACATCACGGTCCTTCTCTTTCAGTCTCGTAGACACGAGCTGAGAAATTGCAAACGTCGAGCAATTGCTCAGAGATGAAAAGTGCCAGCACTGAAAGCTGTTGCTAGCCAGCACCCTTCCTTGGAAACGCTCTTGCAGCCCTAAGAACAGTGGGGCTCTGGGCTTCTCTAGCCACCTAATCTTCTGCTCATCCTCTCGCGCAGTCTAAAGAGAGCTCAGGTGAGAAATTGCAAACGTCGAGCAATTGCTCAGAGATGAAAAGTGCCAGCACTGAAAGCTGTTGCTAGCCAGCACCCTTCCTTGGAAGCGCTTTCACAGGCGCAGCAACACTGGGGCTTTGCGCTTCTCTAGCCACCAAACGTCACGGTCACTATCTCTCTGTCTCGTAGATAAGAGCTGAGAAATTGCAAACGTCGAGCAATTGCTCAGAGATGAAAAGTGCCAGCACTGAAAGCTCTTGCTAGCCAGCACCCTTCCTTGGAAGCGCTTTTGTAGGCCTAAGAACAGTGGGGCTCTGGGCTTGTCTAGCCACCTAATCTTCTGCTCATCCTCTCGCGCAGTCTAAAGAGAGCTCAGGTGAGAAATTGCAAATGTCGAGCAATTGCTCAGAGATGAAAAGTGCCAGCACTGAAAGCTGTTGCTAGCCAGCACCCTTCCTTGGAAGCGCTTTTGTAGGCCTAAGAACAGTGGGGCTCTGGGCTTCTCTAGCCACCAAACATCACGGTCCTTCTCTTTCCGTCTCGTAGACACGAGCCGAGAAATTGCAAACGTCGAGCAATTGCTCAGAGATGAAAAGTGCCAGCACTGAAAGCTCTTGCTAGCCAGCACCCTTCCTTGGAAGCGCTTTTGTAGCCCTAAGAACAGTGGGGCTCTGGGCTTCTCTAGCCACCTAAACTTCTGCTCATCCTCTCACGCAGTCTAAAGAGAGCTCAGGTGAGAAATTGCAAACGTCGAGCAATTGCTCAGAGATGAAAAGTGCCAGCACTGAAAGCTCTTGCTAGCCAGCACCCTTCCTTGGAAGCGCTTTTGTAGCCCTAAGAACACTGGGGCTTTGCGCTTCTCTAGCCACCTAATCTTCTGCTCATCCTCTCGCGCAGTCTAAAGAGAGCTCAGGTGAGAGATTGCAAACGTCGAGCAATTGCTCAGAGATGAAAAGTGCCAGCACTGAAAGCTGTTGCCAGCCAGCACCCTTCCTTGGAAGCGCTTTCACAGGCACAGCAACACTGGGGCTTTGCGCTTCTCTAGCCACCAAACATCACGGTCCTTCTCTTTCCATCTCGTAGACACGAGCTGAGAAATTGCAAACGTCGAGCAATTGCTCAGAGATGAAAAGTGCCAGCACTGAAAGCTCTTGCTAGCCAGCACCCTTCCTTGGAAACGCTCTTGCAGCCCTAAGAACAGTGGGGCTCTGGGCTTCTCTAGCCACCTAATCTTCTGCTCATCCTCTCGTGCAGTCTAAAGAGAGCTCAGGTGAGAGATTGCAAACGTCGAGCAATTGCTCAGAGATGAAAAGTGCCAGCACTGAAAGCTCTTGCCAGCCAGCACCCTTCCTTGGAAGCGCTTTCACAGGCACAGCAACACTGGGGCTTTGCGCTTCTCTAGCCACCAAACATCACGGTCCTTCTCTTTCCATCTCGTAGACACGAGCTGAGAAATTGCAAACGTCGAGCAATTGCTCAGAGATGAAAAGTGCCAGCACCGAAAGCTGTTGCTAGCCAGCACCCTTCCTTGGAAGCGCTTTTGTAGGCCTAAGAACACTGGGGCTTTGCGCTTCTCTAGCCACCTAAACTTCTGCTTATCCTCTCGCGCAGTCTAAAGAGAGCTCAGGTGAGAAATTGCAAACGTCGAGCAATTGCTCAGAGATGAAAAGTGCCAGCACTGAAAGCTCTTGCTAGCCAGCACCCTTCCTTGGAAGCGCTTTCACAGGCGCAGCAACACTGGGGCTTTGCGCTTCTCTAGCCACCAGACGTCACGGTCACTATCTCTCCGTCTCGTAGACACGAGCTGAGAAATTGCAAACGTCCACAAATTGCTCAGAGATGAAAAGTGCCAGCACTGAAAGCTGTTGCTAGCCAGCACCCTTCCTTGGAAGCGCTTTCACAGGCGCAGCAACACTGGGGCTTTGCGCTACTCTACCCACCAAACATCACGGTCCTTCTCTTTCAGTATCGTAGAGAAGAGCTGAGAAATTGCAAACGTCGAGCAATTGCTCAGAGATGAAAAGTGCCAGCACTGAAAGCTCTTGCTAGCCAGCACCCTTCCTTGGAAGCGCTTTCACAGGCGCAGCAACACTGGGGCTTTGCGCTTCTCTAGGCACCAAACGTCACGGTCACTATCTCTCCGTCTCGTAGACACGAGCTGAGAAATTGCAAACGTCGAGCAATTGCTCAGAGATGAAAAGTGCCAGCACTGAAAGCTCTTGCTAGCCAGCACCCTTCCTTGGAAGCGCTTTTGTAGCCAAAAGAACACTGGGGTTCTGGGCTTCTCTAGCCACCTAATCTTCTGCTCATCCTCTCGCGCAGTCTAAAGAGAGCTCAGGTGTGAAATTGCAAACGTCGAGCAATTGCTCAGAGATGAAAAGTGCCAGCACTGAAAGCTCTTGCTAGCCAGCACCCTTCCTTGGAAGCGCTTTCACAGGCGCAGCAAGACTGGGGCTTTGCGCTACTCTACCCACCAAACATCACGGTCCTTCTCTTTCCTTCTCGTAGACAAGAGCTGAGAAATTGCAAACGTCGAGCAATTGCTCAGAGATGAAAAGTGCCAGCACTGAAAGCTGTTGCTAGCCAGCACCCTTCCTTGGAAGCGCTTTCACAGGCGCAGCAACACTGGGGCTTTGCGCTTCTCTACCCACCAAACGTCACGGTCACTATCTCTCCGTCTCGTAGACACGAGCTGAGAAATTGCAAACGTCGAGCAATTGCTCAGAGATGAAAAGTGCCAGCACTGAAAGCTGTGGCTAGCCAGCACCCTTCCTTGGAAGCGCTTTTGTAGCCCTAAGAACACTGGGGCTCTGGGCTTCTCTAGCCACCTACTCTTCTGCTCATCCTCTCGCGCAGTCTAAAGAGAGCTCAGGTGAGAAATTGCAAACGTCGAGCAATTGCTCAGAGATGAAAAGTGCCAGCACTGAAAGCTGTTGCTAGCCAGCACCCTTCCTTGGAAGCGCTTTCACAGGCACAGCAACTGGGGCTTTGCGCTTCTCTAGCCACCAAACATCACGGTCCTTCTCTTTCCATCTCGTAGACACGAGCTGAGAAACTGCAAAGGTCGAGCAATTGCTCAGAGATGAAAAGTGCCAGCACTGAAAGCTCTTGCTAGCCAGCACCCTTCCTTGGAAACGCTCTTGCAGCCCTAAGAACAGTGGGGCTCTGGGCTTCTCTAGCCACCTACTCTTCTGCTCATCCTCTCGCGCAGTCTAAAGAGAGCTCACGTGAGAAACTGCAAACGTCGAGCAATTGCTCAGAGATGAAAAGTGCCAGCACCGAAAGCTGTTGCTAGCCAGCACCCTTCCTTGGAAGCGCTTTTGTAGGCCTAAGAACACTGGGGCTTTGCGCTTCTCTAGCCACCTAACCTTCTGCTCATCCTCTCGCGCACTCTAAAGAGAGCTCAGGTGAGAAATTGCAAACGTCGAGCAATTGCTCAGAGATGAAAAGTGCCAGCACTGAAAGCTGTGGCTAGCCAGCACCCTTCCTTGGAAGCGCTTTCACAGGCGCAGCAAGACTGGGGCTTTGCGCTTCTCTACCCACCAAACGTCACGGTCACTATCTCTCCGTCTCGTAGACACGAGCTGAGAAATTGCAAACGTCGAGCAATTGCTCAGAGATGAAAAGTGCCAGCACTGAAAGCTGTGGCTAGCCAGCACCCTTCCTTGGAAGCGCTTTCACAGGCGCAGCAACACTGGGGCTTTGCGCTACTCTACCCACCAAACATCACGGTCCTTCTCTTTCAGTATCGTAGACAAGAGCTGAGAAATTGCAAACGTCGAGCAATTGCTCAGAGATGAAAAGTGCCAGCACTGAAAGCTCTTGCTAGCCAGCACCCTTCCTTGGAAGCGCTTTCACAGGCGCAGCAAGACTGGGGCTTTGCGCTTCTCTAGCCACCAAACATGACAGTCTTTCTGTCCCGTAGACACGAGCTGAGAAATTGCAAACGTCGAGCAATTGCTCAGAGATGAAAAGTGCCAGCACTGAAAGCTGTTGCTAGCCAGCACCCTTCCTTGGAAGTGCTTTTGTAGCCCTAAGAACAGTGGGGCTCTGGGCTTCTCTAGCCACCAAACATCACAGTCATTCTCTTTCCGTCTCGTAGACACGAGCCGAGAAATTGCAAACGTCGAGCAATTGCTCAGAGATGAAAAGTGCCAGCACTGAAAGCTGTTGCTAGCCAGCACCCTTCCTTGGAAGCACTCTTGCAGCCCTAAGAACACTGGGGCTCTGGGCTTCTCTAGCCACCTAATCTTCTGCTCATCCTCTCGCGCAGTCTAAAGAGAGCTCAGGTGAGAAATTGCAAACGTCGAGCAATTGCTCAGAGATGAAAAGTGCCAGCACTGAAAGCTCTTGCTAGCCAGCACCCTTCCTTGGAAGCGCTTTTGTAGCCCTAAGAACACTGGGGCTTTGCGCTTCTCCAGCCACCTAACCTTCTGCTCATCCTCTCGCGCAGTCTAAAGAGAGCTGAGGTGAGAAATTGCAAACGTCGAGCAATTGCTCAGAGATGAAAAGTGCCAGCACTGAAAGCTGTTGCTAGCCAGCACCCTTCCTTGGAAGCGCTTTCACAGGCGCAGCAAGACTGGGGCTTTGCGCTTCTCTAGGCACCAAACGTCACGGTCACTATCTCTCTGTCTCGTAGATAAGAGCTGAGAAATTGCAAACGTCGAGCAATTGCTCAGAGATGAAAAGTGCCAGCACTGAAAGCTCTTGCTAGCCAGCACCCTTCCTTGGAAGCGCTTTTGTAGCCAAAAGAACACTGGGGCTCTGGCCTTCTCTAGCCACCTAATCTTCTGCTCATCCTCTCGCGCACTCTAAAGAGAGCTCAGGTGTGAAATTGCAAACGTCGAGCAATTGCTCAGAGATGATAAGTGCCAGCACTGAAAGCTCTTGCTAGCCAGCACCCTTCCTTGGAAGCGCTTTCACAGGCGCAGCAACACTGGGGCTTTGCACTTCTCTACCCACCAAACGTCACGGTCACTATCTCTCCGTCTCGTAGACACGAGCTGAGAAATTGCAAACGTCGAGCAATTGCTCAGAGATGAAAAGTGCCAGCACTGAAAGCTGTTGCTAGCCAGCACCCTTCCTTGGAAGCGCTTTTGTAGCCCTAAGAACACTGGGGCTCTGGGCTTCTCTAGCCACCTACTCTTCTGCTCATCCTCTCGCGCAGTCTAAAGAGAGCTCAGGTGAGAAATTGCAAACGTCGAGCAATTGCTCAGAGATGAAAAGTGCCAGCACTGAAAGCTGTTGCTAGCCAGCACCCTTCCTTGGAAGCGCTTTCACAGGCGCAGCAAGACTGGGACTTTGCGCTACTCTACCCAACAAACGTGACAGTCTTTCTGTCTCGTAGACAAGAGCTGAGAAATTGCAAACGTCGAGCAATTGCTCAGAGATGAAAAGTGCCAGCACTGAAAGCTGTTGCTAGCCAGCACCCTTCCTTGGAAGCGCTTTTGTAGGCCTAAGAACACTGTGACTCTGGGCTTCTCTAGGCACCTAATCTTCTGCTCATCCTCTCGCGCAGTCTAAAGAGAGCTCAGGTGAGAAATTGCAAACGTCGAGCAATTGCTCAGAGATGAAAAGTGCCAGCACTGAAAGCTCTTGCTAGCCAGCACCCTTCCTTGGAAGCGCTTTTGTAGCCCTAAGAACACTGGGGCTTTGCGCTTCTCTAGCCACCTAATCTTCTGCTCATCCTCTCGCGCAGTCTAAAGAGAGCTCAGGTGAGAAATTGCAAACGTCCAGCAATTGCTCAGAGATGAAAAGTGCCAGCACTGAAAGCTCTTGCTAGCCAGCACCCTTCCTTGGAAGCGCTTTCACAGGCGCAGCAACACTGGGGCTTTGCGCTTCTCTAGGCACCAAACGTCACGGTCACTATCTCTCCGTCTCGTAGACACGAGCTGAGAAATTGCAAACGTCGAGCAATTGCTCAGAGATGAAAAGTGCCAGCACTGAAAGCTGTTGCTACCCAGCACCCTTCCTTGGAAACGCTCTTGCAGCCCTAAGAACAGTGGGGCTCTGGGCTTCTCTAGCCACCTAATCTTCTGCTCATCCTCTCGTGCAGTCTAAAGAGAGCTCAGGTGAGAAATTGCAAACGTCGAGCAATTGCTCAGAGATGAAAAGTGCCAGCACTGAAAGCTCTTGCTAGCCAGCACCCTTCCTTGGAAGCGCTTTTGTAGGCCTAAGAACACTGGGGCTTTGCGCTTCTCTAGCCACCTAACCTTCTGCTCATCCTCTCGCGCAGTCTAAAAAGAGCTCAGGGGAGAAATTGCAAACGTCGAGCAATTGCTCAGAGATGAAAAGTGCCAGCACTGAAAGCTGTTGCTAGCCAGCACCCTTCCTTGGAAGCGCTTTCACAGGCGCAGCAACATTGGGGCTTTGCACTTCTCTAGCCACCAAACGTCACGGTTACTATCTCTCTGTCTAGTAGATAAGAGCTGAGAAATTGCAAACGTCGAGCAATTGCTCAGAGATGAAAAGTGCCAGCACTGAAAGCTGTTGCTAGCCAGCACCCTTCCTTGGAAGCGCTTTTGTAGGCCTAAGAACAGTGGGGCTCTGGGCTTCTCTAGCCACCTAATCTTCTGCTCATCCTCTCGCGCACTCTAAAGAGAGCTCAGGTGTGAAATTGCAAACGTCGAGCAATTGCTCAGAGATGAAAAGTGCCAGCACTGAAAGCTGTTGCTAGCCAGCACCCTTCCTTGGAAGCGCTTTCACAGGCGCAGCAACACTGGGGCTTTGCGCTTCTCTACCCACCAAACGTCACGGTCACTATCTCTCCGTCTCGTAGACACGAGCTGAGAAATTGCAAACGTCGAGCAATTGCTGAGAGATGAAAAGTGCCAGCACTGAAAGCTGTGGCTAGCCAGCACCCTTCCTTGGAAGCGCTTTTGTAGGCCTAAGAACACTGGGGCTCTGGGCTTCTCTAGCCACCTAATCTTCTGCTCATCCTCTCGCGCAGTCTAAAGAGAGCTCAGGTGAGAAATTGCAAATGTCCAGCAATTGCTCAGAGATGAAAAGTGCCAGCACTGAAAGCTGTTGCTAGCCAGCACCCTTCCTTGGAAGCACTTTCACAGGTGCAGCAACACTGGGGCTTTGCGCTTCTCTACCCACCAAACGTGACAGTCTTTCTGTCTCGTAGACACGAACTGAGAAATTGCAAACGTCGAGCAATTGCTCAGAGATGAAAAGTGCCAGCACTGAAAGCTCTTGCTAGCCAGCACCCTTCCTTGGAAGCGCTTTTGTAGGCCTAAGAACACTGGGGCTTTGCGCTTCTCTAGCCACCTAATCTTCTGCTCATCCTCTTGTGCAGTCTAAAGAGAGCTCAGGTGAGAAATTGCAAACGTCGAGCAATTGATCAGAGATGAAAAGTGCCAGCACTGAAAGCTCTTGCTAGCCAGCACCCTTCCTTGGAAGCGCTCTTGTAGCCAAAAGAACAGTGGGGCTCTGGGCTTCTCTAGCCACCTAATCTTCTGCTCATCCTCTCGCGCAGTCTAAAGAGAGCTCAGGTGAGAAATTGCAAACGTCGAGCAATTGCTCAGAGATGAAAAGTGCCAGCACTGAAAGCTGTTGCTAGCCAGCACCCTTCCTTGGAAGCGCTTTTGTAGGCCTAAGAACAGTGGGGCTCTGGGCTTCTCTAGCCACCTAATCTTCTGCTCATCCTCTCGCGCAGTCTAAAGAGAGCTCAGATGAGAGATTGCAAATGTCCAGCAATTGCTCAGAGATGAAAAGTGCCAGCACTGAAAGCTCTTGCTAGCCAGCACCCTTCCTTGGAAGCGCTTTCACAGGCGCAGCAACACTGGGGCTTTGCGCTTCTCTACCCACCAAACGTCACGGTCACTATCTCTCCGTCTCGTAGACACGAGCTGAGAAATTGCAAACGTCGAGCAATTGCTCAGAGATGAAAAGTGCCAGCACTGAAAGCTGTTGCTAGCCAGCACCCTTCCTTGGAAGCGCTTTTGTAGCCCTAAGAACACTGGGGCTCTGGGCTTCTCTAGCCACCTACTCTTCTGCTCATCCTCTCGCGCAGTCTAAAGAGAGCTCAGGTGAGAAATTGCAAACGTCGAGCAATTGCTCAGAGATGAAAAGTGCCAGCACTGAAAGCTCTTGCTAGCCAGCACCCTTCCTTGGAAGCGCTTTCACAGGCACAGCAACACTGGGGCTTTGCGCTTCTCTAGCCACCAAACATCACGGTCCTTCTCTTTCCATCTCGTAGACACGAGCTGAGAAATTGCAAACGTCGAGCAATTGCTCAGAGATGAAAAGTGCCAGCACCGAAAGCTCTTGCTAGCCAGCACCCTTCCTTGGAAGCGCTTTTGTAGCCCTAAGAACACTGGGGCTTTGCGCTTCTCTAGCCACCTAATCTTCTGCTCATCCTCTCGCGCAGTCTAAAGAGAGCTCAGGTGAGAAATTGCAAACGTCGAGCAATTGCTCAGAGATGAAAAGTGCCAGCACTGAAAGCTGTTGCTAGCCAGCACCCTTCCTTGGAAGCGCTTTCACAGGCGCAGCAACACTGGGGCTTTGCGCTTCTCTAGCCACCAAACGTCACGGTCACTATCTCTCCGTCTCGTAGACACGAGCTGAGAAATTGCAAACGTCGAGCAATTGCTGAGAGATGAAAAGTGCCAGCACTGAAAGCTGTGGCTAGCCAGCACCCTTCCTTGGAAGCGCTTTTGTAGCCCTAAGAACACTGGGGCTTTGCGCTTCTCTAGCCACCTAATCTTCTGCTCATCCTCTCGCGCAGTCTAAAGAGAGCTCAGGTGTGAAATTGCAAATGTCCAGCAATTGCTCAGAGATGAAAAGTGCCAGCACTGAAAGCTCTTGCTAGCCAGCACCCTTCCTTGGAAGCGCTTTCACAGGCGCAGCAAGACTGGGGCTTTGCGCTTCTCTACCCACCAAACGTGACAGTCTTTCTGTCTCGTAGACACGAGCTGAGATATTGCAAACGTCGAGCAATTGCTCAGAGATGAAAAGTGCCAGCACTGAAAGCTCTTGCTAGCCAGCACCCTTCCTTGGAAGCGCTTTTGTAGGCCTAAGAACACTGGGGCTCTGGGCTTCTCTAGCCACCTCATCTTCTGCTCATCCTCTCGCGCAGTCGAAAGAGAGCTCAGGTGAGAAATTGCAAACGTCGAGCAATTGCTCAGAGATGAAAAGTGCCAGCACTGAAAGCTGTTGCTAGCCAGCACCCTTCCTTGGAAGCGCTTTTGTAGGCCTAAGAACACTGGGGCTCTGGGCTTCTCTAGCCACCAAACATCACAGTCATTCTCTTTCCGTCTCGTAGACACGAGCTGAGAAATTGCAAACGTCGAGCAATTGCTCAGAGATGAAAAGTGCCAGCACTGAAAGCTGTTGCCAGCCAGCACCCTTCCTTGGAAGCGCTTTCACAGGCGCAGCAACACTGGGGCTTTGCGCTTCTCTACCCACCAAACATCACGGTCCTTCTCTTTCCATCTCGTAGACACGAGCTGAGAAATTGCAAACGTCGAGCAATTGCTCAGAGATGAAAAGTGCCAGCACTGAAAGCTCTTGCTAGCCAGCACCCTTCCTTGGAAACGCTCTTGCAGCCCTAAGAACAGTGGGGCTCTGGGCTTCTATAGGCACCTAATATTCTGCTCATCCTCTCGCGCAGTCTAAGGAGAGCTCAGGCGAGAAATTGCAAACGTCGAGCAATTGCTCAGAGATGAAAAGTGCCAGCACTGAAAGCTGTTGCTAGCCAGCAGCCTTCCTTGGAAGCGCTTTTGTAAGCCTAAGAACACTGGGGCTTTGCGCTTCTCTAGCCACCTAACCTTCTGCTCATCCTCTCGCGCACTCTAAAGAGAGCTCAGGGGAGAAATTGCAAACGTCGAGCAATTGCTCAGAGATGAAAAGTGCCAGCACTGAAAGCTCTTGCTAGCCAGCACCCTTCCTTGGAAGCGCTTTCACAGGCGCAGCAACACTGGGGCTTTGCGCTTCTCTAGCCACCAAACGTGACAGTCTTTCTGTCTCGTAGACACGAGCTGAGAAATTGCAAACGTCGAGCAATTGCTCAGAGATGAAAAGTGCCAGCACTGAAAGCTGTTGCTAGCCATCACCCTTCCATGGAAGCGCTTTTGTAGGCCTAAGAACAGTGGGGCTCTGGGCTTCTCTAGCCACCTAATCTTCTGCTCATCCTCTCGCGCAGTCTAAAGAGAGCTCAGGTGAGAAATTGCAAACGTCGAGCAATTGCTCAGAGATGAAAAGTGCCAGCACTGAAAGCTCTTGCTAGCCAGCACCCTTCCTTGGAAGCGCTTTCACAGGCGCAGCAAGACTGGGACTTTGCGCTTCTCTACCCACCAAACGTCACGGTCACTATCTCTCCGTCTCGTAGACACGAGCTGAGAAATTGCAAACGTCGAGCAATTGCTCAGAGATGAAAAGTGCCAGCACTGAAAGCTCTTGCTAGCCAGCACCCTTCCTTGGAAGCGCTTTCACAGGCGCAGCAACACTGGGGCTTTGCGCTACTCTACCCACCAAACATCACGGTCCTTCTCTTTCAGTATCGTAGACAAGAGCTGAGAAATTGCAAACGTCGAGCAATTGCTCAGAGATGAAAAGTGCCAGCACTGAAAGCTCTTGCTAGCCAGCACCCTTCCTTGGAAGCGCTTTCACAGGCGCAGCAACACTGGGGCTTTGCGCTTCTCTAGCCACCAAACGTGACAGTCTTTCTGTCTCGTAGACACGAGCTGAGAAATTGCAAACGTCGAGCAATTGCTCAGAGATGAAAAGTGCCAGCACTGAAAGCTCTTGCTAGCCAGCACCCTTCCTTGGAAGCGCTTTTGTAGCCCTAAGAACAGTGGGGCTCTGGGCTTCTCTAGCCACCTAATCTTCTGCTCATCCTCTTGCGCAGTCTAAAGAGAGCTCAGGTGAGAAATTGCAAACGTCGAGCAATTGCTCAGAGATGAAAAGTGCCAGCACTGAAAGCTCTTGCTAGCCAGCACCCTTCCTTGGAAGCGCTTTCACAGGCGCAGCAACACTGGGGCTTTGCGCTTCTCTAGCCACCAAACGTGACAGTCTTTCTGTCTCGTAGACACGAGCTGAGAAATTGCAAACGTCGAGCAATTGCTCAGAGATGAAAAGTGCCAGCACTGAAAGCTGTTGCTAGCCAGCACCCTTCCTTGGAAGCGCTTTTGTAGCCCTAAGAACAGTGGGGCTCTGGGCTTCTCTAGCCACCTAATCTTCTGCTCATCCTCTCGCGCAGTCTAAAGAGAGCTCAGGTGTGAAATTGCAAACGTCCAGCAATTGCTCAGAGATGAAAAGTGCCAGCACTGAAAGCTCTTGCTAGCCAGCACCCTTCCTTGGAAGCGCTTTCACAGGCGCAGCAACACTGGGGCTTTGCGCTTCTCTAGCCACCAAACGTCACGGTCACTATCTCTCCGTCTCGTAGACACGAGCTGAGAAATTGCAAACGTCGAGGAATTGCTCAAAGATGAAAAGTGCCAGCACTGAAAGCTGTTGCTAGCCAGCACCTTCCTTGGAAGCGCTTTCACAGGCGCAGCAACACTGGGGCTTTGCGCTACTCTACCCACCAAACATCACGGTCCTTCTCTTTCAGTATCGTAGACAAGAGCTGAGAAATTGCAAACGTCGAGCAATTGCTCAGAGATGAAAAGTGCCAGCACTGAAAGCTCTTGCTAGCCAGCACCCTTCCTTGGAAGCGCTTTCACAGGCGCAGCAACACTGGGGCTTTGCGCTTCTCTAGCCACCAAACGTGACAGTCTTTCTGTCTCGTAGACACGAGCTGAGAAATTGCAAACGTCGAGCAATTGCTCAGAGATGAAAAGTGCCAGCACTGAAAGCTGTTGCTAGCCAGCACCCTTCCTTGGAGGCGCTTTCACAGGCGCAGCAACACTGGGGCTTTGCGCTTCTCTAGCCACCAAACGTCACGGTCACTATCTCTCCGTCTCGTAGACACGAGCTGAGAAATTGCAAACGTCGAGCAATTGCTCAGAGATGAAAACTGCCAGCACTGAAAGCTGTTGCTAGCCAGCACCCTTCCTTGGAAGCGCTTTTGTAGCCCTAAGAACAGTGGGGCTCTGGGCTTCTCTAGCCACCTAATCTTCTGCTCATCCTCTCGCGCAGTCTAAAGAGAGCTCAGGTGTGAAATTGCAAATGTCCAGCAATTGCTCAGAGATGAAAAGTGCCAGCACTGAAAGCTCTTGCTAGCCAGCACCCTTCCTTGGAAGCGCTTTCACAGGCGCAGCAACACTGGGGCTTTGCGCTTCTCTACCCACCAAACGTGACAGTCTTTCTGTCTCGTAGACACGAGCTGAGATATTGCAAACGTCGAGCAATTGCTCAGAGATGAAAAGTGCCAGCACTGAAAGCTCTTGCTAGCCAGCACCCTTCCTTGGAAGCGCTTTTGTAGGCCTAAGAACACTGGGGCTCTGGGCTTCTCTAGCCACCTACTCTTCTGCTCATCCTCTCGCGCAGTCGAAAGAGAGCTCAGGTGAGAAATTGCAAACGTCGAGCAATTGCTCAGAGATGAAAAGTGCCAGCACTGAAAGCTCTTGCTAGCCAGCACCCTTCCTTGGAAGCGCTTTTGTAGGCCTAAGAACAGTGGGGCTCTGGGCTTCTCTAGCCACCAAACATCACAGTCATTCTCTTTCCGTCTCGTAGACACGAGCTGAGAAATTGCAAACGTCGAGCAATT
This sequence comes from Sarcoramphus papa, assembly GCA_037962945.1. Classification (NCBI taxonomy): domain Eukaryota; kingdom Metazoa; phylum Chordata; class Aves; order Accipitriformes; family Cathartidae; genus Sarcoramphus; species Sarcoramphus papa. The sequence goes on along the minus strand of CM075586.1, from coordinate 94,373,472 downwards.
GCTCAGAGATGAAAAGTGCCAGCACTGAAAGCTGTTGCCAGCCAGCACCCTTCCTTGGAAGCGCTTTCACAGGCGCAGCAACACTGGGGCTTTGCGCTTCTCTACCCACCAAACATCACGGTCCTTCTCTTTCCATCTCGTAGACACGAGCTGAGAAATTGCAAACGTCGAGCAATTGCTCAGAGATGAAAAGTGCCAGCACTGAAAGCTGTTGCTAGCCAGCACCCTTCCTTGGAAGCGCTTTTGTAAGCCTAAGAACACTGGGGCTTTGCGCTTCTCTAGCCACCTAACCTTCTGCTCATCCTCTCGCGCAGTCTAAAGAGAGCTCAGGGGAGAAATTGCAAACGTCGAGCAATTGCTCAGAGATGAAAAGTGCCAGCACTGAAAGCTGTTGCTAGCCAGCACCCTTCCTTGGAAGCGCTTTCACAGGCGCAGCAACACTGGGGCTTTGCGCTTCTCTAGCCACCAAACGTGACAGTCTTTCTGTCTCGTAGACACGAGCTGAGAAATTGCAAACGTCGAGCAATTGCTCAGAGATGAAAAGTGCCAGCACTGAAAGCTGTTGCTAGCCAGCACCCTTCCTTGGAAGCGCTTTCACAGGCGCAGCAAGACTGGGGCTTTGCGCTTCTCTAGCCACCAAACATCACGGTCCTTCTCTTTCCATCTCGTAGACACGAGCTGAGAAATTGCAAACGTCGAGCAATTGCTCAGAGATGAAAAGTGCCAGCACTGAAAGCTGTTGCTAGCCAGCACCCTTCCTTGGAAGCGCTTTCACAGGCGCAGCAACACTGGGGCTTTGCGCTTCTCTACCCACCAAACGTCACGGTCCTTCTCTTTCAGTATCGTAGACAAGAGCTGAGAAATTGCAAACGTCGAGCAATTGCTCAGAGATGAAAAGTGCCAGCACTGAAAGCTCTTGCTAGCCAGCACCCTTCCTTGGAAGCGCTTTCACAGGCGCAGCAACACTGGGGCTTTGCGCTTCTCTACCCACCAAACGTGACAGTCTTTCTGTCTCGTAGATAAGAGCTGAGAAATTGCAAACGTCGAGCAATTGCTCAGAGATGAAAAGTGCCAGCACTGAAAGCTCTTGCTAGCCAGCACCCTTCCTTGGAAGCGCTTTTGTAGCCCTAAGAACACTGGGGCTCTGGGCTTCTCTAGCCACCTACTCTTCTGCTCATCCTCTCACGCAGTCTAAAGAGAGCTCAGGTGAGAAATTGCAAACGTCGAGCAATTGCTCAGAGATGAAAAGTGCCAGCACTGAAAGCTCTTGCTAGCCAGCACCCTTCCTTGGAAGCGCTTTTGTAGGCCTAAGAACACTGGGGCTTTGCGCTTCTCTAGCCACCTAATCTTCTGCTCATCCTCTCGCGCACTCTAAAGAGAGCTCAGGTGAGAAATTGCAAACGTCGAGCAATTGCTCAGAGATGAAAAGTGCCAGCACTGAAAGCTGTTGCTAGCCAGCACCCTTCCTTGGAAGCGCTTTCACAGGCACAGCAACACTGGGGCTTTGCGCTTCTCTAGCCACCAAACATCACGGTCCTTCTCTTTCCATCTCGTAGACACGAGCTGAGAAATTGCAAACGTCGAGCAATTGCTCAGAGATGAAAAGTGCCAGCACTGAAAGCTGTTGCTAGCCAGCACCCTTCCTTGGAAACGCTCTTGCAGCCCTAAGAACACTGGGGCTCTGGGCTTCTCTAGCCACCTAATCTTCTGCTCATCCTCTCACGCACTCTAAAGAGAGCTCAGGTGTGAAATTGCAAACGTCGAGCAATTGCTCAGAGATGAAAAGTGCCAGCACTGAAAGCTCTTGCTAGCCAGCACCCTTCCTTGGAAGCGCTTTCACAGGCGCAGCAACACTGGGGCTTTGCGCTTCTCTACCCACCAAACGTCACGGTCACTATCTCTCCGTCTCGTAGACACGAGCTGAGAAATTGCAAACGTCGAGCAATTGCTGAGAGATGAAAAGTGCCAGCACTGAAAGCTGTGGCTAGCCAGCACCCTTCCTTGGAAGCGCTTTTGTAGGCCTAAGAACAGTGGGGCTCTGGGCTTCTCTAGCCACCTACTCTTCTGCTCATCCTCTCGCGCAGTCTAAAGAGAGCTCAGGTGAGAAATTGCAAACGTCGAGCAATTGCTCAGAGATGAAAAGTGCCAGCACTGAAAGCTGTTGCTAGCCAGCACCCTTCCTTGGAAGCACTTTCACAGGTGCAGCAACACTGGGGCTTTGCGCTTCTCTACCCACCAAACGTGACAGTCTTTCTGTCTCGTAGACACGAGCTGAGAAATTGCAAACGTCGAGCAATTGCTCAGAGATGAAAAGTGCCAGCACTGAAAGCTCTTGCTAGCCAGCACCCTTCCTTGGAAGCGCTTTCACAGGCGCAGCAACACTGGGGCTTTGCGCTTCTCTACCCACCAAACGTCACGGTCACTATCTCTCCGTCTCGTAGACACGAGCTGAGAAATTGCAAACGTCGAGCAATTGCTCAGAGATGAAAAGTGCCAGCACTGAAAGCTGTTGCTAGCCAGCACCCTTCCTTGGAAGCGCTTTTGTAGCCCTAAGAACACTGGGGCTCTGGGCTTCTCTAGCCATCTACTCTTCTGCTCATCCTCTCGCGCAGTCTAAAGAGAGCTCAGGTGAGAAATTGCAAACGTCGAGCAATTGCTCAGAGATGAAAAGTGCCAGCACTGAAAGCTCTTGCCAGCCAGCACCCTTCCTTGGAAGCGCTTTCACAGGCGCAGCAACACTGGGGCTTTGCGCTTCTCTAGCCACCAAACATCACGGTCCTTCTCTTTCCATCTCGTAGACACGAGCTGAGAAATTGCAAACGTCGAGCAATTGCTCAGAGATGAAAAGTGCCAGCACTGAAAGCTGTTGCTAGCCAGCACCCTTCCTTGGAAGCGCTTTTGTAGCCCTAAGAACACTGGGGCTTTGCGCTTCTCTAGGCACCTAATCTTCTGCTCATCCTCTCGCGCAGTCTAAAGAGAGCTCAGGTGAGAAATTGCAAACGTCGAGCAATTGCTCAGAGATGAAAAGTGCCAGCACTGAAAGCTCTTGCTAGCCAGCACCCTTCCTTGGAAGCGCTTTCACAGGCGCAGCAACACTGGGGCTTTGCGCTTCTCTAGCCACCAAACGTCACGGTCACTATCTATCCGTCTCGTAGACACGAGCTGAGAAATTGCAAAGGTCGAGCAATTGCTCAGAGATGAAAAGTGCCAGCACCGAAAGCTGTTGCTAGCCAGCACCCTTCCTTGGAAGCGCTTTTGTAGCCCTAAGAACACTGGGGCTTTGCGCTTCTCTAGCCACCTAATCTTCTGCTCATCCTCTCGCGCACTCTAAAGAGAGCTCAGGTGTGAAATTGCAAATGTCCAGCAATTGCTCAGAGATGAAAAGTGCCAGCACTGAAAGCTCTTGCTAGCCAGCACCCTTCCTTGGAAGCGCTTTCACAGGCGCAGCAACACTGGGGCTTTGCGCTTCTCTACCCACCAAACGTGACAGTCTTTCTGTCTCGTAGACACGAGCTGAGATATTGCAAACGTCGAGCAATTGCTCAGAGATGAAAAGTGCCAGCACTGAAAGCTCTTGCTAGCCAGCACCCTTCCTTGGAAGCGCTTTTGTAGGCCTAAGAACACTGGGGCTCTGGGCTTCTCTAGCCAACAAACATCACAGTCATTCTCTTTCCGTCTCGTAGACATGAGCTGAGAAATTGCAAACGTCGAGCAATTGCTCAGAGATGAAAAGTGCCAGCACTGAAAGCTGTTGCCAGCCAGCACCCTTCCTTGGAAGCGCTTTCACAGGCACAGCAACACTGGGGCTTTGCGCTTTTCTACCCACCAAACATCACGGTCCTTCTCTTTCCATCTCGTAGACACGAGCTGAGAAATTGCAAACGTCGAGCAATTGCTCAGAGATGAAAAGTGCCAGCACTGAAAGCTCTTGCTAGCCAGCACCCTTCCTTGGAAACGCTCTTGCAGCCCTAAGAACAGTGGGGCTCTGGGCTTCTCTAGGCACCTAATCTTCTGCTCATCCTCTCGCGCAGTCTAAGGAGAGCTCAGGCGAGAAATTGCAAACGTCGAGCAATTGCTCAGAGATGAAAAGTGCCAGCACTGAAAGCTGTTGCTAGCCAGCACCCTTCCTTGGAAGCGCTTTTGTAAGCCTAAGAACACTGGGGCTTTGCGCTTCTCTAGCCACCTAACCTTCTGCTCATCCTCTCGCGCAGTCTAAAGAGAGCTCAGGGCAGAAATTGCAAACGTCGAGCAATTGCTCAGAGATGAAAAGTGCCAGCACTGAAAGCTCTTGCTAGCCAGCACCCTTCCTTGGAAGCGCTTTCACAGGCGCAGCAACACTGGGGCTTTGCGCTTCTCTAGCCACCAAACGTGACAGTCTTTCTGTCTCGTAGACACGAGCTGAGAAATTGCAAACGTCGAGCAATTGCTCAGAGATGAAAAGTGCCAGCACTGAAAGCTCTTGCTAGCCATCACCCTTCCATGGAAGCGCTTTTGTAGCCCTAAGAACAGTGGGGCTCTGGGCTTCTCTAGCCACCTAATCTTCTGCTCATCCTCTCGCGCACTCTAAAGAGAGCTCAGGTGAGAAATTGCAAACGTCGAGCAATTGCTCAGAGATGAAAAGTGCCAGCACTGAAAGCTCTTGCTAGCCAGCACCCTTCCTTGGAAGCGCTTTCACAGGCGCAGCAACACTGGGGCTTTGCGCTTCTCTAGCCACCAAACGTCACGGTCACTATCTCTCCGTCTCGTAGACACGAGCTGAGAAATTGCAAACGTCGAGCAATTCCTCAGAGATGAAAAGTGGCAGCACTGAAAGCTCTTGCTAGCCAGCACCCTTCCTTGGAAGCGCTTTCACAGGCGCAGCAACACTGGGGCTTTGCGCTACTCTACCCACCAAACATCACGGTCCTTCTCTTTCAGTATCGTAGACAAGAGCTGAGAAATTGCAAACGTCGAGCAATTGCTCAGAGATGAAAAGTGCCAGCACTGAAAGCTCTTGCTAGCCAGCACCCTTCCTTGGAAGCGCTTTCACAGGCGCAGCAACACTGGGGCTTTGCGCTTCTCTAGCCACCAAACGTGACAGTCTTTCTGTCTCGTAGACACGAGCTGAGAAATTGCAAACGTCGAGCAATTGCTCAGAGATGAAAAGTGCCAGCACTGAAAGCTCTTGCTAGCCAGCACCCTTCCTTGGAAGCGCTTTTGTAGCCCTAAGAACAGTGGGGCTCTGGGCTTCTCTAGCCACCTAATCTTCTGCTCATCCTCTTGTGCAGTCTAAAGAGAGCTCAGGTGAGAAATTGCAAACGTCGAGCAATTGCTCAGAGATGAAAAGTGCCAGCACTGAAAGCTGTTACTAGCCAGCACCCTTCCTTGGAAGCGCTTTCACAGGCGCAGCAACACTGGGGCTTTGCGCTTCTCTAGCCACCAAACGTGACAGTCTTTCTGTCTCGTAGACACGAGCTGAGAAATTGCAAACGTCGAGCAATTGCTCAGAGATGAAAAGTGCCAGCACTGAAAGCTGTTGCTAGCCAGCACCCTTCCTTGGAAGCGCTTTTGTAGCCCTAAGAACAGTGGGGCTCTGGGCTTCTCTAGCCACCTCATCTTCTGCTCATCCTCTCGCGCACTCTAAAGAGAGCTCAGGTGTGAAATTGCAAACGTCGAGCAATTGCTCAGAGATGAAAAGTGCCAGCACTGAAAGCTCTTGCTAGCCAGCACCCTTCCTTGGAAGCGCTTTCACAGGCGCAGCAACACTGGGGCTTTGCGCTTCTCTAGCCACCAAACGTCACGGTCACTATCTCTCCGTCTCGTAGACACGAGCTGAGAAATTGCAAACGTCGAGCAATTGCTCAGAGATGAAAACTGCCAGCACTGAAAGCTGTTGCTAGCCAGCACCCTTCCTTGCAAGCGCTTTCACAGGCGCAGCAACACTGGGGCTTTGCGCTACTCTACCCACCAAACATCACGGTCCTTCTCTTTCAGTATCGTAGACAAGAGCTGAGAAATTGCAAACGTCGAGCAATTGCTCAGAGATGAAAAGTGCCAGCACTGAAAGCTCTTGCTAGCCAGCACCCTTCCTTGGAAGCGCTTTCACAGGCGCAGCAAGACTGGGGCTTTGCGCTTCTCTAGCCACCAAACGTGACAGTCTTTCTGTCTCGTAGACACGAGCTGAGAAATTGCAAACGTCGAGCAATTGCTCAGAGATGAAAAGTGCCAGCACTGAAAGCTCTTGCTAGCCAGCACCCTTCCTTGGAAGCGCTTTTGTAGGCCTAAGAACACTGGGGCTCTGGGCTTCTCTAGCCACCTACTCTTCTGCTCATCCTCTCGCGCACTCTAAAGAGAGCTCAGGTGAGAAATTGCAAAAGTCGAGCAATTGCTCAGAGATGAAAAGTGCCAGCACTGAAAGCTGTTGCTAGCCAGCACCCTTCCTTGGAAGCGCTTTTGTAGGCCTAAGAACACTGGGGCTTTGCGCTTCTCTAGCCACCTAACCTTCTGCTCATCCTCTCGCGCACTCTAAAGAGAGCTCAGGTGAGGGATTGCAAACGTCGAGCAATTGCTCAGAGATGAAAAGTGCCAGCACTGAAAGCTGTTGCCAGCCAGCACCCTTCCTTGGAAGCGCTTTCACAGGCACAGCAACACTGGGGCTTTGCGCTTCTCTAGCCACCAAACATCACGGTCCTTCTCTTTCCATCTCGTAGACACGAGCCGAGAAATTGCAAACGTCGAGCAATTGCTCAGAGACGAAAAGTGCCAGCACTGAAAGCTGTTGCTAGCCAGCACCCTTCCTTGGAAACGCTCTTGTAGCCAAAAGAACACTGGGGCTCTGGGCTTCTCTAGCCACCTAATCTTCTGCTCATCCTCTCGCGCAGTCTAAAGAGAGCTCAGGTGTGAAATTGCAAATGTCCAGCAATTGCTCAGAGATGAAAAGTGCCAGCACTGAAAGCTCTTGCTAGCCAGCACCCTTCCTTGGAAGCGCTTTTGTAGCCCTAAGAACACTGGGGCTTTGCGCTTCTCTAGCCACCTTCTCTTCTGCTCATCCTCTCGCGCAGTCTAAAGAGAGCTCAGGGGAGAAATTGCAAACGTCGAGCAATTGCTCAGAGATGAAAAGTGCCAGCACTGAAAGCTGTTGCTAGCCAGCACCCTTCCTTGGAAGCGCTTTTGTAGGCCTAAGAACACTGGGGCTCTGGGCTTCTCTAGCCACCTCATCTTCTGCTCATCCTCTCGCGCAGTCTAAAGAGAGCTCAGGTGAGAAATTGCAAACGTCGAGCAATTGCTCAGAGATGAAAAGTGCCAGCACTGAAAGCTCTTGCTAGCCAGCACCCTTCCTTGGAAGCGCTTTTGTAGGCCTAAGAACACTGGGGCTCTGGGCTTCTCTAGCCAACAAACATCACAGTCATTCTCTTTCCGTCTCGTAGACACGAGCCGAGAAATTGCAAACGTCGAGCAATTGCTCAGAGATGAAAAGTGCCAGCACCGAAAGCTGTTGCTAGCCAGCACCCTTCCTTGGAAGCGCTTTTGTAGCCCTAAGAACACTGGGGCTTTGCGCTTCTCTAGCCACCTAATCTTCTGCTCATCCTCTCGCGCACTCTAAAGAGAGCTCAGGTGTGAAATTGCAAATGTCCAGCAATTGCTCAGAGATGAAAAGTGCCAGCACTGAAAGCTCTTGCTAGCCAGCACCCTTCCTTGGAAGCGCTTTCACAGGCGCAGCAACACTGGGGCTTTGCGCTTCTCTACCCACCAAACGTGACAGTCTTTCTGTCTCGTAGACACGAGCTGAGATATTGCAAACGTCGAGCAATTGCTCAGAGATGAAAAGTGCCAGCACTGAAAGCTCTTGCTAGCCAGCACCCTTCCTTGGAAGCGCTTTTGTAGGCCTAAGAACACTGGGGCTCTGGGCTTCTCTAGCCAACAAACATCACAGTCATTCTCTTTCCGTCTCGTAGACATGAGCTGAGAAATTGCAAACGTCGAGCAATTGCTCAGAGATGAAAAGTGCCAGCACTGAAAGCTGTTGCCAGCCAGCACCCTTCCTTGGAAGCGCTTTCACAGGCACAGCAACACTGGGGCTTTGCGCTTTTCTACCCACCAAACATCACGGTCCTTCTCTTTCCATCTCGTAGACACGAGCTGAGAAATTGCAAACGTCGAGCAATTGCTCAGAGATGAAAAGTGCCAGCACTGAAAGCTCTTGCTAGCCAGCACCCTTCCTTGGAAACGCTCTTGCAGCCCTAAGAACAGTGGGGCTCTGGGCTTCTCTAGGCACCTAATCTTCTGCTCATCCTCTCGCGCAGTCTAAGGAGAGCTCAGGCGAGAAATTGCAAACGTCGAGCAATTGCTCAGAGATGAAAAGTGCCAGCACTGAAAGCTGTTGCTAGCCAGCACCCTTCCTTGGAAGCGCTTTTGTAAGCCTAAGAACACTGGGGCTTTGCGCTTCTCTAGCCACCTAACCTTCTGCTCATCCTCTCGCGCAGTCTAAAGAGAGCTCAGGGCAGAAATTGCAAACGTCGAGCAATTGCTCAGAGATGAAAAGTGCCAGCACTGAAAGCTGTTGCTAGCCAGCACCCTTCCTTGGAAGCGCTTTCACAGGCGCAGCAACACTGGGGCTTTGCGCTTCTCTAGCCACCAAACGTGACAGTCTTTCTGTCTCGTAGACACGAGCTGAGAAATTGCAAACGTCGAGCAATTGCTCAGAGATGAAAAGTGCCAGCACTGAAAGCTCTTGCTAGCCATCACCCTTCCATGGAAGCGCTTTTGTAGCCCTAAGAACAGTGGGGCTCTGGGCTTCTCTAGCCACCTAATCTTCTGCTCATCCTCTCGCGCACTCTAAAGAGAGCTCAGGTGAGAAATTGCAAACGTCGAGCAATTGCTCAGAGATGAAAAGTGCCAGCACTGAAAGCTCTTGCTAGCCAGCACCCTTCCTTGGAAGCGCTTTCACAGGCGCAGCAAGACTGGGGCTTTGCGCTTCTCTAGCCACCAAACGTCACGGTCACTATCTCTCCGTCTCGTAGACACGAGCTGAGAAATTGCAAACGTCGAGCAATTCCTCAGAGATGAAAAGTGGCAGCACTGAAAGCTCTTGCTAGCCAGCACCCTTCCTTGGAAGCGCTTTCACAGGCGCAGCAACACTGGGGCTTTGCGCTACTCTACCCACCAAACATCACGGTCCTTCTCTTTCAGTATCGTAGACAAGAGCTGAGAAATTGCAAACGTCGAGCAATTGCTCAGAGATGAAAAGTGCCAGCACTGAAAGCTCTTGCTAGCCAGCACCCTTCCTTGGAAGCGCTTTCACAGGCGCAGCAACACTGGGGCTTTGCGCTTCTCTAGCCACCAAACGTGACAGTCTTTCTGTCTCGTAGACACGAGCTGAGAAATTGCAAACGTCGAGCAATTGCTCAGAGATGAAAAGTGCCAGCACTGAAAGCTGTTGCTAGCCAGCACCCTTCCTTGGAAGCGCTTTTGTAGCCCTAAGAACAGTGGGGCTCTGGGCTTCTCTAGCCACCTAATCTTCTGCTCATCCTCTTGTGCAGTCTAAAGAGAGCTCAGGTGAGAAATTGCAAACGTCGAGCAATTGCTCAGAGATGAAAAGTGCCAGCACTGAAAGCTGTTACTAGCCAGCACCCTTCCTTGGAAGCGCTTTCACAGGCGCAGCAACACTGGGGCTTTGCGCTTCTCTAGCCACCAAACGTGACAGTCTTTCTGTCTCGTAGACACGAGCTGAGAAATTGCAAACGTCGAGCAATTGCTCAGAGATGAAAAGTGCCAGCACTGAAAGCTGTTGCTAGCCAGCACCCTTCCTTGGAAGCGCTTTTGTAGCCCTAAGAACAGTGGGGCTCTGGGCTTCTCTAGCCACCTCATCTTCTGCTCATCCTCTCGCGCACTCTAAAGAGAGCTCAGGTGTGAAATTGCAAACGTCGAGCAATTGCTCAGAGATGAAAAGTGCCAGCAATGAAAGCTCTTGCTAGCCAGCACCCTTCCTTGGAAGCGCTTTCACAGGCGCAGCAACACTGGGGCTTTGCGCTTCTCTACCCACCAAACGTCACGGTCACTATCTCTCCGTCTCGTAGACACGAGCTGAGAAATTGCAAACGTCGAGCAATTGCTCAGAGATGAAAACTGCCAGCACTGAAAGCTGTTGCTAGCCAGCACCCTTCCTTGGAAGCGCTTTCACAGGCGCAGCAACACTGGGGCTTTGCGCTACTCTACCCACCAAACATCACGGTCCTTCTCTTTCAGTATCGTAGACAAGAGCTGAGAAATTGCAAACGTCGAGCAATTGCTCAGAGATGAAAAGTGCCAGCACTGAAAGCTCTTGCTAGCCAGCACCCTTCCTTGGAAGCGCTTTCACAGGCGCAGCAAGACTGGGGCTTTGCGCTTCTCTAGCCACCAAACGTGACAGTCTTTCTGTCTCGTAGACACGAGCTGAGAAATTGCAAACGTCGAGCAATTGCTCAGAGATGAAAAGTGCCAGCACTGAAAGCTCTTGCTAGCCAGCACCCTTCCTTGGAAGCGCTTTTGTAGGCCTAAGAACACTGGGGCTCTGGGCTTCTCTAGCCACCTACTCTTCTGCTCATCCTCTCGCGCACTCTAAAGAGAGCTCAGGTGAGAAATTGCAAAAGTCGAGCAATTGCTCAGAGATGAAAAGTGCCAGCACTGAAAGCTGTTGCTAGCCAGCACCCTTCCTTGGAAGCGCTTTTGTAGCCCTAAGAACACTGGGGCTTTGCGCTTCTCTAGCCACCTAACCTTCTGCTCATCCTCTCGCGCAGTCTAAAGAGAGCTCAGGTGAGGGATTGCAAACGTCGAGCAATTGCTCAGAGATGAAAAGTGCCAGCACTGAAAGCTGTTGCTAGCCAGCACCCTTCCTTGGAAGCGCTTTTGTAGGCCTAAGAACACTGGGGCTCTGGGCTTCTCTAGCCACCTCATCTTCTGCTCATCCTCTCGCGCAGTCTAAAGAGAGCTCAGGTGAGAAATTGCAAACGTCGAGCAATTGCTCAGAGATGAAAAGTGCCAGCACTGAAAGCTCTTGCTAGCCAGCACCCTTCCTTGGAAGCGCTTTTGTAGGCCTAAGAACACTGGGGCTCTGGGCTTCTCTAGCCAACAAACATCACAGTCATTCTCTTTCCGTCTCGTAGACACGAGCCGAGAAATTGCAAACGTCGAGCAATTGCTCAGAGATGAAAAGTGCCAGCACCGAAAGCTGTTGCTAGCCAGCACCCTTCCTTGGAAGCGCTTTTGTAGCCCTAAGAACACTGGGGCTTTGCGCTTCTCTAGCCACCTAATCTTCTGCTCATCCTCTCGCGCAGTCTAAAGAGAGCTCAGGTGTGAAATTGCAAATGTCCAGCAATTGCTCAGAGATGAAAAGTGCCAGCACTGAAAGCTCTTGCTAGCCAGCACCCTTCCTTGGAAGCGCTTTCACAGGCGCAGCAACACTGGGGCTTTGCGCTTCTCTACCCACCAAACGTGACAGTCTTTCTGTCTCGTAGACACGAGCTGAGATATTGCAAACGTCGAGCAATTGCTCAGAGATGAAAAGTGCCAGCACTGAAAGCTGTTGCTAGCCAGCACCCTTCCTTGGAAGCGCTTTTGTAGGCCTAAGAACACTGGGGCTCTGGGCTTCTCTAGCCACCAAACATCACAGTCATTCTCTTTCCGTCTCGTAGACATGAGCTGAGAAATTGCAAACGTCGAGCAATTGCTCAGAGATGAAAAGTGCCAGCACTGAAAGCTGTTGCCAGCCAGCACCCTTCCTTGGAAGCGCTTTCACAGGCACAGCAACACTGGGGCTTTGCGCTTCTCTAGCCACCAAACATCACGGTCCTTCTCTTTCCATCTCGTAGACACGAGCTGAGAAATTGCAAACGTCGAGCAATTGCTCAGAGATGAAAAGTGCCAGCACTGAAAGCTGTTGCTAGCCAGCACCCTTCCTTGGAAGCGCTTTTGTAGCCCTAAGAACACTGGGGCTTTGCGCTTCTCTAGGCACCTAATCTTCTGCTCATCCTCTCGCGCAGTCTAAAGAGAGCTCAGGTGAGAAATTGTAAACGTCGAGCAATTGCTCAGAGATGAAAAGTGCCAGCACTGAAAGCTCTTGCTAGCCAGCACCCTTCCTTGGAAGCGCTTTCACAGGCGCAGCAACACTGGGGCTTTGCGCTTCTCTAGCCACCAAACGTCACGGTCACTATCTATCCGTCTCGTAGACACGAGCTGAGAAATTGCAAAGGTCGAGCAATTGCTCAGAGATGAAAAGTGCCAGCACCGAAAGCTGTTGCTAGCCAGCACCCTTCCTTGGAAGCGCTTTTGTAGCCCTAAGAACACTGGGGCTTTGCGCTTCTCTAGCCACCTAATCTTCTGCTCATCCTCTCGCGCACTCTAAAGAGAGCTCAGGTGTGAAATTGCAAATGTCCAGCAATTGCTCAGAGATGAAAAGTGCCAGCACTGAAAGCTCTTGCTAGCCAGCACCCTTCCTTGGAAGCGCTTTCACAGGCGCAGCAACACTGGGGCTTTGCGCTTCTCTACCCACCAAACGTGACAGTCTTTCTGTCTCGTAGACACGAGCTGAGATATTGCAAACGTCGAGCAATTGCTCAGAGATGAAAAGTGCCAGCACTGAAAGCTCTTGCTAGCCAGCACCCTTCCTTGGAAGCGCTTTTGTAGGCCTAAGAACACTGGGGCTCTGGGCTTCTCTAGCCAACAAACATCACAGTCATTCTCTTTCCGTCTCGTAGACATGAGCTGAGAAATTGCAAACGTCGAGCAATTGCTCAGAGATGAAAAGTGCCAGCACTGAAAGCTGTTGCCAGCCAGCACCCTTCCTTGGAAGCGCTTTCACAGGCACAGCAACACTGGGGCTTTGCGCTTTTCTACCCACCAAACATCACGGTCCTTCTCTTTCCATCTCGTAGACACGAGCTGAGAAATTGCAAACGTCGAGCAATTGCTCAGAGATGAAAAGTGCCAGCACTGAAAGCTCTTGCTAGCCAGCACCCTTCCTTGGAAACGCTCTTGCAGCCCTAAGAACAGTGGGGCTCTGGGCTTCTCTAGGCACCTAATCTTCTGCTCATCCTCTCGCGCAGTCTAAAGAGAGCTCAGGCGAGAAATTGCAAACGTCGAGCAATTGCTCAGAGATGAAAAGTGCCAGCACTGAAAGCTGTTGCTAGCCAGCACCCTTCCTTGGAAGCGCTTTTGTAAGCCTAAGAACACTGGGGCTTTGCGCTTCTCTAGCCACCTAACCTTCTGCTCATCCTCTCGCGCAGTCTAAAGAGAGCTCAGGGCAGAAATTGCAAACGTCGAGCAATTGCTCAGAGATGAAAAGTGCCAGCACTGAAAGCTGTTGCTAGCCAGCACCCTTCCTTGGAAGCGCTTTCACAGGCGCAGCAACACTGGGGCTTTGCGCTTCTCTAGCCACCAAACGTGACAGTCTTTCTGTCTCGTAGACACGAGCTGAGAAATTGCAAACGTCGAGCAATTGCTCAGAGATGAAAAGTGCCAGCACTGAAAGCTCTTGCTAGCCATCACCCTTCCATGGAAGCGCTTTTGTAGCCCTAAGAACAGTGGGGCTCTGGGCTTCTCTAGCCACCTAATCTTCTGCTCATCCTCTCGCGCACTCTAAAGAGAGCTCAGGTGAGAAATTGCAAACGTCGAGCAATTGCTCAGAGATGAAAAGTGCCAGCACTGAAAGCTCTTGCTAGCCAGCACCCTTCCTTGGAAGCGCTTTCACAGGCGCAGCAAGACTGGGGCTTTGCGCTTCTCTAGCCACCAAACGTCACGGTCACTATCTCTCCGTCTCGTAGACACGAGCTGAGAAATTGCAAACGTCGAGCAATTGCTCAGAGATGAAAAGTGGCAGCACTGAAAGCTCTTGCTAGCCAGCACCCTTCCTTGGAAGCGCTTTCACAGGCGCAGCAACACTGGGGCTTTGCGCTACTCTACCCACCAAACATCACGGTCCTTCTCTTTCAGTATCGTAGACAAGAGCTGAGAAATTGCAAACGTCGAGCAATTGCTCAGAGATGAAAAGTGCCAGCACTGAAAGCTCTTGCTAGCCAGCACCCTTCCTTGGAAGCGCTTTCACAGGCGCAGCAACACTGGGGCTTTGCGCTTCTCTAGCCACCAAACGTGACAGTCTTTCTGTCTCGTAGACACGAGCTGAGAAATTGCAAACGTCGAGCAATTGCTCAGAGATGAAAAGTGCCAGCACTGAAAGCTCTTGCTAGCCAGCACCCTTCCTTGGAAGCGCTTTTGTAGCCCTAAGAACAGTGGGGCTCTGGGCTTCTCTAGCCACCTAATCTTCTGCTCATCCTCTCGCGCAGTCTAAAGAGAGCTCAGGTGAGAAATTGCAAACGTCGAGCAATTGCTCAGAGATGAAAAGTGCCAGCACTGAAAGCTGTTACTAGCCAGCACCCTTCCTTGGAAGCGCTTTCACAGGCGCAGCAACACTGGGGCTTTGCGCTTCTCTAGCCACCAAACGTGACAGTCTTTCTGTCTCGTAGACACGAGCTGAGAAATTGCAAACGTCGAGCAATTGCTCAGAGATGAAAAGTGCCAGCACTGAAAGCTGTTGCTAGCCAGCACCCTTCCTTGGAAGCGCTTTTGTAGCCCTAAGAACAGTGGGGCTCTGGGCTTCTCTAGCCACCTCATCTTCTGCTCATCCTCTCGCGCACTCTAAAGAGAGCTCAGGTGTGAAATTGCAAACGTCGAGCAATTGCTCAGAGATGAAAAGTGCCAGCACTGAAAGCTCTTGCTAGCCAGCACCCTTCCTTGGAAGCGCTTTCACAGGCGCAGCAACACTGGGGCTTTGCGCTTCTCTACCCACCAAACGTCACGGTCACTATCTCTCCGTCTCGTAGACACGAGCTGAGAAATTGCAAACGTCGAGCAATTGCTCAGAGATGAAAAGTGCCAGCACTGAAAGCTGTTGCTAGCCAGCACCCTTCCTTGCAAGCGCTTTCACAGGCGCAGCAACACTGGGGCTTTGCGCTACTCTACCCACCAAACATCACGGTCCTTCTCTTTCAGTATCGTAGACAAGAGCTGAGAAATTGCAAACGTCGAGCAATTGCTCAGAGATGAAAAGTGCCAGCACTGAAAGCTCTTGCTAGCCAGCACCCTTCCTTGGAAGCGCTTTCACAGGCGCAGCAACACTGGGGCTTTGCGCTTCTCTAGCCACCAAACGTGACAGTCTTTCTGTCTCGTAGACACGAGCTGAGAAATTGCAAACGTCGAGCAATTGCTCAGAGATGAAAAGTGCCAGCACTGAAAGCTCTTGCTAGCCAGCACCCTTCCTTGGAAGCGCTTTTGTAGGCCTAAGAACACTGGGGCTCTGGGCTTCTCTAGCCACCTACTCTTCTGCTCATCCTCTCGCGCACTCTAAAGAGAGCTCAGGTGAGAAATTGAAAAAGTCGAGCAATTGCTCAGAGATGAAAAGTGCCAGCACTGAAAGCTGTTGCTAGCCAGCACCCTTCCTTGGAAGCGCTTTTGTAGGCCTAAGAACACTGGGGCTTTGCGCTTCTCTAGCCACCTAACCTTCTGCTCATCCTCTCGCGCACTCTAAAGAGAGCTCAGGTGAGGGATTGCAAACGTCGAGCAATTGCTCAGAGATGAAAAGTGCCAGCACTGAAAGCTGTTGCCAGCCAGCACCCTTCCTTGGAAGCGCTTTCACAGGCACAGCAACACTGGGGCTTTGCGCTTCTCTAGCCACCAAACATCACGGTCCTTCTCTTTCCATCTCGTAGACACGAGCCGAGAAATTGCAAACGTCGAGCAATTGCTCAGAGACGAAAAGTGCCAGCACTGAAAGCTGTTGCTAGCCAGCACCCTTCCTTGGAAACGCTCTTGTAGCCAAAAGAACACTGGGGCTCTGGGCTTCTCTAGCCACCTAATCTTCTGCTCATCCTCTCGCGCAGTCTAAAGAGAGCTCAGGTGTGAAATTGCAAATGTCCAGCAATTGCTCAGAGATGAAAAGTGCCAGCACTGAAAGCTCTTGCTAGCCAGCACCCTTCCTTGGAAGCGCTTTTGTAGCCCTAAGAACACTGGGGCTTTGCGCTTCTCTAGCCACCTTCTCTTCTGCTCATCCTCTCGCGCAGTCTAAAGAGAGCTCAGGGGAGAAATTGCAAACGTCGAGCAATTGCTCAGAGATGAAAAGTGCCAGCACTGAAAGCTCTTGCTAGCCAGCACCCTTCCTTGGAAGCGCTTTTGTAGCCCTAAGAACACTGGGGCTCTGGGCTTCTCTAGCCACCTCATCTTCTGCTCATCCTCTCGCGCAGTCTAAAGAGAGCTCAGGTGAGAAATTGCAAACGTCGAGCAATTGCTCAGAGATGAAAAGTGCCAGCACTGAAAGCTCTTGCTAGCCAGCACCCTTCCTTGGAAGCGCTTTTGTAGGCCTAAGAACACTGGGGCTCTGGGCTTCTCTAGCCACCAAACATCACAGTCATTCTCTTTCCGTCTCGTAGACACGAGCCGAGAAATTGCAAACGTCGAGCAATTGCTCAGAGATGAAAAGTGCCAGCACCGAAAGCTGTTGCTAGCCAGCACCCTTCCTTGGAAGCGCTTTTGTAGCCCTAAGAACACTGGGGCTTTGCGCTTCTCTAGCCACCTAATCTTCTGCTCATCCTCTCGCGCAGTCTAAAGAGAGCTCAGGTGTGAAATTGCAAATGTCCAGCAATTGCTCAGAGATGAAAAGTGCCAGCACTGAAAGCTCTTGCTAGCCAGCACCCTTCCTTGGAAGCGCTTTCACAGGCGCAGCAACACTGGGGCTTTGCGCTTCTCTACCCACCAAACGTGACAGTCTTTCTGTCTCGTAGACACGAGCTGAGATATTGCAAAAGTCGAGCAATTGCTCAGAGATGAAAAGTGCCAGCACTGAAAGCTGTTGCTAGCCAGCACCCTTCCTTGGAAGCGCTTTTGTAGGCCTAAGAACACTGGGGCTCTGGGCTTCTCTAGCCACCAAACATCACAGTCATTCTCTTTCCGTCTCGTAGACATGAGCTGAGAAATTGCAAACGTCGAGCAATTGCTCAGAGATGAAAAGTGCCAGCACTGAAAGCTGTTGCCAGCCAGCACCCTTCCTTGGAAGCGCTTTCACAGGCACAGCAACACTGGGGCTTTGCGCTTCTCTACCCACCAAACATCACGGTCCTTCTCTTTCCATCTCGTAGACACGAGCTGAGAAATTGCAAACGTCGAGCAATTGCTCAGAGATGAAAAGTGCCAGCACTGAAAGCTCTTGCTAGCCAGCACCCTTCCTTGGAAACGCTCTTGCAGCCCTAAGAACAGTGGGGCTCTGGGCTTCTCTAGGCACCTAATCTTCTGCTCATCCTCTCGCGCAGTCTAAGGAGAGCTCAGGCGAGAAATTGCAAACGTCGAGCAATTGCTCAGAGATGAAAAGTGCCAGCACTGAAAGCTGTTGCTAGCCAGCACCCTTCCTTGGAAGCGCTTTTGTAAGCCTAAGAACACTGGGGCTTTGCGCTTCTCTAGCCACCTAACCTTCTGCTCATCCTCTCGCGCAGTCTAAAGAGAGCTCAGGGCAGAAATTGCAAACGTCGAGCAATTGCTCAGAGATGAAAAGTGCCAGCACTGAAAGCTGTTGCTAGCCAGCACCCTTCCTTGGAAGCGCTTTCACAGGCGCAGCAACACTGGGGCTTTGCGCTTCTCTACCCACCAAACGTGACAGTCGTTCTGTCTCGTAGACACGAGCTGAGAAATTGCAAACGTCGAGCAATTGCTCAGAGATGAAAAGTGCCAGCACTGAAAGCTGTTGCTAGCCATCACCCTTCCATGGAAGCGCTTTTGTAGCCCTAAGAACAGTGGGGCTCTGGGCTTCTCTAGCCACCTAATCTTCTGCTCATCCTCTCGCGCACTCTAAAGAGAGCTCAGGTGAGAAATTGCAAACGTCGAGCAATTGCTCAGAGATGAAAAGTGCCAGCACTGAAAGCTCTTGCTAGCCAGCACCCTTCCTTGGAAGCGCTTTCACAGGCGCAGCAACACTGGGGCTTTGCGCTTCTCTAGACACCAAACGTCACGGTCACTATCTCTCCGTCTCGTAGACACGAGCTGAGAAATTGCAAACGTCGAGCAATTCCTCAGAGATGAAAAGTGGCAGCACTGAAAGCTCTTGCTAGCCAGCACCCTTCCTTGGAAGCGCTTTCACAGGCGCAGCAACACTGGGGCTTTGCGCTACTCTACCCACCAAACATCACGGTCCTTCTCTTTCAGTATCGTAGACAAGAGCTGAGAAATTGCAAACGTCGAGCAATTGCTCAGAGATGAAAAGTGCCAGCACTGAAAGCTCTTGCTAGCCAGCACCCTTCCTTGGAAGCGCTTTCACAGGCGCAGCAACACTGGGGCTTTGCGCTTCTCTAGCCACCAAACGTGACAGTCTTTCTGTCTCGTAGACACGAGCTGAGAAATTGCAAACGTCGAGCAATTGCTCAGAGATGAAAAGTGCCAGCACTGAAAGCTCTTGCTAGCCAGCACCCTTCCTTGGAAGCGCTTTTGTAGCCCTAAGAACAGTGGGGCTCTGGGCTTCTCTAGCCACCTAATCTTCTGCTCATCCTCTCGCGCAGTCTAAAGAGAGCTCAGGTGTGAAATTGCAAACGTCGAGCAATTGCTCAGAGATGAAAAGTGCCAGCACTGAAAGCTCTTGCTAGCCAGCACCCTTCCTTGGAAGCGCTTTCACAGGCGCAGCAACACTGGGGCTTTGCGCTTCTCTACCCACCAAACGTCACGGTCACTATCTCTCCGTCTCGTAGACACGAGCTGAGAAATTGCAAACGTCGAGCAATTGCTCAGAGATGAAAAGTGCCAGCACTGAAAGCTGTTGCTAGCCAGCACCCTTCCTTGCAAGCGCTTTCACAGGCGCAGCAACACTGGGGCTTTGCGCTACTCTACCCACCAAACATCACGGTCCTTCTCTTTCAGTATCGTAGACAAGAGCTGAGAAATTGCAAACGTCGAGCAATTGCTCAGAGATGAAAAGTGCCAGCACTGAAAGCTCTTGCTAGCCAGCACCCTTCCTTGGAAGCGCTTTCACAGGCACAGCAACACTGGGGCTTTGCGCTTCTCTAGCCACCAAACGTGACAGTCTTTCTGTCTCGTAGACACGAGCTGGGAAATTGCAAACGTCGAGCAATTGCTCAGAGATGAAAAGTGCCAGCACTGAAAGCTGTTGCTAGCCAGCACCCTTCCTTGGAAGCGCTTTTGTAGGCCTAAGAACAGTGGGGCTCTGGGCTTCTCTAGCCACCTACTCTTCTGCTCATCCTCTCGCGCACTCTAAAGAGAGCTCAGGTGAGAAATTGCAAACGTCGAGCAATTGCTCAGAGATGAAAAGTGCCAGCACTGAAAGCTCTTGCTAGCCAGCACCCTTCCTTGGAAGCGCTTTTGTAGGCCTAAGAACACTGGGGCTCTGGGCTTCTCTAGCCAACAAACATCACAGTCATTCTCTTTCCGTCTCGTAGACACGAGCCGAGAAATTGCAAACGTCGAGCAATTGCTCAGAGATGAAAAGTGCCAGCACTGAAAGCTGTTGCCAGCCAGCACCCTTCCTTGGAAGCGCTTTCACAGGTGCAGCAACACTGGGGCTTTGCGCTTCTCTAGCCACCAAACATCACGGTCCTTCTCTTTCCATCTCGTAGACACGAGCTGAGAAATTGCAAACGTCGAGCAATTGCTCAGAGATGAAAAGTGCCAGCACTGAAAGCTCTTGCTAGCCAGCACCCTTCCTTGGAAACGCTCTTGCAGCCCTAAGAACAGTGGGGCTTTGCGCTTCTCTAGCCACCTACTCTTCTGCTCATCCTCTCGCGCAGTCTAAAGAGAGCTCAGGCGAGAAATTGCAAACGTCGAGCAATTGCTCAGAGATGAAAAGTGCCAGCACTGAAAGCTCTTGCTAGCCAGCACCCTTCCTTGGAAGCGCTTTTGTAAGCCTAAGAACACTGGGGCTTTGCGCTTCTCTAGCCACCTAACCTTCTGCTCATCCTCTCGCGCAGTCTAAAGAGAGCTCAGGTGTTAAATTGCAAACGTCGAGCAATTGCTCAGAGATGAAAAGTGCCAGCACTGAAAGCTGTTGCTAGCCAGCACCCTTCCTTGGAAGCGCTTTCACAGGCGCAGCAACACTGGGGCTTTGCGCTTCTCTACCCACCAAACATCACGGTCACTATCTCTCTGTCTCGTAGACACGACCTGAGAAATTGCAAATGTCCAGCAATTGCTCAGAGATGAAAAGTGCCAGCACTGAAAGCTCTTGCTAGCCAGCACCCTTCCTTGCAAGCGCTTTCACAGGCGCAGCAACACTGGGGCTTTGCGCTACTCTACCCACCAAACATCACGGTCCTTCTCTTTCAGTATCGTAGACAAGAGCTGAGAAATTGCAAACGTCGAGCAATTGCTCAGAGATGAAAAGTGCCAGCACTGAAAGCTCTTGCTAGCCAGCACCCTTCCTTGGAAGCGCTTTCACAGGCGCAGCAACACTGGGGCTTTGCGCTTCTCTAGCCACCAAACGTGACAGTCTTTCTGTCTCGTAGACACGAGCTGAGAAATTGCAAACGTCGAGCAATTGCTCAGAGATGAAAAGTGCCAGCACTGAAAGCTGTTGCTAGCCAGCACCCTTCCTTGGAAGCGCTTTTGTAGGCCTAAGAACAGTGGGGCTCTGGGCTTCTCTAGCCACCTACTCTTCTGCTCATCCTCTCGCGCACTCTAAAGAGAGCTCAGGTGAGAAATTGCAAAAGTCGAGCAATTGCTCAGAGATGAAAAGTGCCAGCACTGAAAGCTGTTGCTAGCCAGCACCCTTCCTTGGAAGCGCTTTTGTAGGCCTAAGAACACTGGGGCTTTGCGCTTCTCTAGCCACCTAACCTTCTGCTCATCCTCTCGCGCACTCTAAAGAGAGCTCAGGTGAGGGATTGCAAACGTCGAGCAATTGCTCAGAGATGAAAAGTGCCAGCACTGAAAGCTGTTGCCAGCCAGCACCCTTCCTTGGAAGCGCTTTCACAGGCACAGCAACACTGGGGCTTTGCGCTTCTCTAGGCACCAAACATCACGGTCCTTCTCTTTCCATCTCGTAGACACGAGCTGAGAAATTGCAAACGTCGAGCAATTGCTCAGAGACGAAAAGTGCCAGCACTGAAAGCTGTTGCTAGCCAGCACCCTTCCTTGGAAACGCTCTTGCACCCCTAAGAACAGTGGGGCTCTGGGCTTCTCTAGCCACCTAATCTTCTGCTCATCCTCTCGCGCAGTCTAAAGAGAGCTCAGGTGTGAAATTGCAAATGTCCAGCAATTGCTCAGAGATGAAAAGTGCCAGCACTGAAAGCTCTTGCTAGCCAGCACCCTTCCTTGGAAGCGCTTTTGTAGCCCTAAGAACACTGGGGCTTTGCGCTTCTCTAGCCACCTACTCTTCTGCTCATCCTCTCGCGCAGTCTAAAGAGAGCTCAGGGGAGAAATTGCAAACGTCGAGCAATTGCTCAGAGATGAAAAGTGCCAGCACTGAAAGCTCTTGCTAGCCAGCACCCTTCCTTGGAAGCGCTTTTGTAGCCCTAAGAACACTGGGGCTCTGGGCTTCTCTAGCCACCTCATCTTCTGCTCATCCTCTCGCGCAGTCTAAAGAGAGCTCAGGTGAGAAATTGCAAACGTCGAGCAATTGCTCAGAGATGAAAAGTGCCAGCACTGAAAGCTCTTGCTAGCCAGCACCCTTCCTTGGAAGCGCTTTTGTAGGCCTAAGAACAGTGGGGCTCTGGGCTTCTCTAGCCAACAAACATCACAGTCATTCTCTTTCCGTCTCGTAGACACGAGCCGAGAAATTGCAAACGTCGAGCAATTGCTCAGAGATGAAAAGTGCCAGCACTGAAAGCTGTTGCCAGCCAGCACCCTTCCTTGGAAGCGCTTTCACAGGTGCAGCAACACTGGGGCTTTGCGCTTCTCTAGCCACCAAACATCACGGTCCTTCTCTTTCCATCTCGTAGACACGAGCTGAGAAATTGCAAACGTCGAGCAATTGCTCAGAGATGAAAAGTGCCAGCACTGAAAGCTCTTCTTGCTAGCCAGCACCCTTCCTTGGAAACGCTCTTGCAGCCCTAAGAACAGTGGGGCTCTGGGCTTCTCTAGCCACCTACTCTTCTGCTCATCCTCTCGCGCAGTCTAAAGAGAGCTCAGGCGAGAAATTGCAAACGTCGAGCAATTGCTCAGAGATGAAAAGTGCCAGCACTGAAAGCTGTTGCTAGCCAGCACCCTTCCTTGGAAGCGCTTTTGTAAGCCTAAGAACACTGGGGCTTTGCGCTTCTCTAGCCACCTAACCTTCTGCTCATCCTCTCGCGCAGTCTAAAGAGAGCTCAGGGGAGAAATTGCAAACGTCGAGCAATTGCTCAGAGATGAAAAGTGCCAGCACTGAAAGCTCTTGCTAGCCAGCACCCTTCCTTGGAAGCGCTTTCACAGGCGCAGCAACACTGGGGCTTTGCGCTTCTCTAGCCACCAAACGTCACGGTCACTATCTCTCTGTCTCGTAGACACGAGCTGAGAAATTGCAAACGTCGAGCAATTGCTCAGAGATGAAAAGTGCCAGCACTGAAAGCTCTTGCTAGCCAGCACCCTTCCTTGGAAGCGCTTTCACAGGCGCAGCAACACTGGGGCTTTGCGCTTCTCTAGCCACCAAACGTGACAGTCTTTCTGTCTCGTAGACACGAGCTGAGAAATTGCAAACGTCGAGCAATTGCTCAGAGATGAAAAGTGCCAGCACTGAAAGCTGTTGCTAGCCAGCACCCTTCCATGGAAGCGCTTTTGTAGCCCTAAGAACAGTGGGGCTCTGGGCTTCTCTAGCCACCTAATATTCTGCTCATCCTCTCGCGCACTCTAAAGAGAGCTCAGGTGTGAAATGGCAAACGTCGAGCAATTGCTCAGAGATGAAAAGTGCCAGCACTGAAAGCTCTTGCTAGCCAGCACCCTTCCTTGGAAGCGCTTTCACAGGCGCAGCAACACTGGGGCTTTGCGCTTCTCTACCCACCAAACGTCACGGTCACTATCTCTCCGTCTCGTAGACACGAGCTGAGAAATTGCAAACGTCGAGGAATTGCTCAGAGATGAAAAGTGCCAGCACTGAAAGCTGTTGCTAGCCAGCACCCTTCCTTGCAAGCGCTTTCACAGGTGCAGCAACACTGGGGCTTTGCGCTTCTCTACCCACCAAACATCACGGTCCTTCTCTTTCAGTATCGTAGACAAGAGCTGAGAAATTGCAAACGTCGAGCAATTGCTCAGAGATGAAAAGTGCCAGCACTGAAAGCTCTTGCTAGCCAGCACCCTTCCTTGGAAGCGCTTTCACAGGCGCAGCAACACTGGGGCTTTGCGCTTCTCTAGCCACCAAACGTGACAGTCTTTCTGTCTCGTAGACACGAGCTGAGAAATTGCAAACGTCGAGCAATTGCTCAGAGATGAAAAGTGGCAGCACTGAAAGCTGTTGCTAGCCAGCACCCTTCCTTGGAAGCGCTTTTGTAGGCCTAAGAACACTGGGGCTTTGCGCTTCTCTAGCCACCTAATCTTCTGCTCATCCTCTCGCGCACTCTAAAGAGAGCTCAGGTGAGAGATTGCAAACGTCGAGCAATTGCTCAGAGATGAAAAGTGCCAGCACTGAAAGCTGTTGCCAGCCAGCACCCTTCCTTGGAAGCGCTTTCACAGGCACAGCAACACTGGGGCTTTGCGCTTCTCTAGCCACCAAACATCACGGTCCTTCTCTTTCCATCTCGTAGACACGAGCTGAGAAATTGCAAACGTCGAGCAATTGCTCAGAGATGAAAAGTGCCAGCACTGAAAGCTCTTGCTAGCCAGCACCCTTCCTTGGAAACGCTCTTGCAGCCCTAAGAACACTGGGGCTCTGGGCTTCTCTAGCCACCTAACCTTCTGCTCATCCTCTCGCGCAGTCTAAAGAGAGCTCAGGGGAGAAATTGCAAACGTCGAGCAATTGCTCAGAGATGAAAAGTGCCAGCACTGAAAGCTCTTGCTAGCCAGCACCCTTCCTTGGAAGCACTTTCACAGGCGCAGCAACACTGGGGCTTTGCGCTTCTCTAGGCACCAAACGTCACGGTCACTATCTCTCCGTCTCGTAGACACGAGCTGAGAAATTGCAAACGTCGAGGAATTGCTCAGAGATGAAAAGTGCCAGCACTGAAAGCTGTTGCTAGCCAGCACCCTTCCTTGGAAGCGCTTTTGTAGCCCTAAGAACAGTGGGGCTCTGGGCTTCTCTAGCCACCTAATCTTCTGCTCATCCTCTCGCGCAGTCTAAAGAGAGCTCAGGTGAGAAATTGCAAACGTCGAGCAATTGCTCAGAGATGAAAAGTGCCAGCACTGAAAGCTGTTGCTAGCCAGCACCCTTCCTTGCAAGCGCTTTTGTAGGCCTAAGAACACTGGGGCTCTGGGCTTCTCTAGCCACCAAACATCACAGTCATTCTCTTTCCGTCCCGTAGACACGAGCCGAGAAATTGCAAACGTCGAGCAATTGCTCAGAGATGGAAAGTGCCAGCACTGAAAGCTCTTGCTAGCCAGCCCCCTTCCTTGGAAGCGCTTTTGTAGCCCTAAGAACAGTGGGGCTCTGGGCTTCTCTAGCCACCTACTCTTCTGCTCATCCTCTCGCGCAGTCTAAAGAGAGCTCAGGTGAGAGATTGCAAACGTCGAGCAATTGCTCAGAGATGAAAAGTGCCAGCACTGAAAGCTGTTACTAGCCAGCACCCTTCCTTGGAAGCGCTTTCACAGGCGCAGCAACACTGGGGCTTTGCGCTTCTCTAGGCACCAAATATCACGGTCACTATCTATCCGTCTCGTACATAAGAGCTGAGAAATTGCAAACGTCGAGCAATTGCTCAGAGATGAAAAGTGCCAGCACTGAAAGCTGTGGCTAGCCAGCACCCTTCCTTGGAAGCGCTTTCACAGGCGCAGCAACACTGGGGCTTTGCGCTTCTCTAGCCACCAAACATCACGGTCCTTCTCTTTCAGTATCGTAGACAAGAGCTGAGAAATTGCAAACGTCGAGCAATTGCTCAGAGATGAAAAGTGCCAGCACTGAAAGCTGTTGCTAGCCAGCACCCTTCCTTGGAAACGCTCTTGCACCCCTAAGAACAGTGGGGCTCTGGGCTTCTCTAGCCACCTAATCTTCTGCTCATCCTCTCGTGCAGTCTAAAGAGAGCTCAGGTGAGAAAATGCAAACGTCCAGCAATTGCTCAGAGATGAAAAGTGCCAGCACTGAAAGCTCTTGCTAGCCAGCACCCTTCCTTGGAAGCGCTTTTGTAAGCCTAAGAACACTGGGGCTCTGGGCTTCTCTAGCCACCAAACATCACGGTCCTTCTCTATCCGTCTCGTAGACACGAGCCGAGAAATTGCAAACGTCGAGCAATTGCTCAGAGATGGAAAGTGCCAGCACTGAAAGCTCTTGCTAGCCAGCACCCTTCCTTGGAAGCGCTTTTGTAGGCCTAAGAACACTGGGGCTCTGTGCTTCATAAGCCACCTAATCTTCTGCTCATGCTCTCGCGCAGTCTAAGGAGAGCTCAGGCGAGAAATTGCAAACGTCGAGCAATTGCTCAGAGATGAAAAGTGCCAGCACTGAAAGCTGTTGCTAGCCAGCACCCTTTCTTGGAAGCGCTTTTGTAAGCCTAAGAACACTGGGGCTTTGCGCTTCTCTAGCCACCTAACCTTCTGCTCATCCTCTCGCGCAGTCTAAAGAGAGCTCAGGTGAGAAATTGCAAACGTCGAGCAATTGCTCAGAGATGAAAAGTGCCAGCACTGAAAGCTCTTGCTAGCCAGCACCCTTCCTTGGAAGCGCTTTCACAGGCGCAGCAAGACTGGGGCTTTGCGCTTCTCTAGCCACCAAACGTGACAGTCTTTCTGTCTCGTAGACACGAGCTGAGAAATTGCAAACGTCGAGCAATTGCTCAGAGATGAAAAGTGCCAGCACTGAAAGCTGTTGCTAGCCATCACCCTTCCTTGGAAGCGCTTTTGTAGCCCTAAGAACAGTGGGGCTCTGGGCTTCTCTAGCCACCTCATCTTCTGCTCATCCTCTCGCGCACTATAAAGAGAGCTCAGGTGAGAAATTGCAAACGTCGAGCAATTGCTC
Source organism: Sarcoramphus papa (assembly GCA_037962945.1). NCBI lineage: Eukaryota > Metazoa > Chordata > Aves > Accipitriformes > Cathartidae > Sarcoramphus > Sarcoramphus papa. The sequence goes on along the minus strand of CM075586.1, from coordinate 94,347,416 downwards.
AGAGATGAAAAGTGCCAGCACTGAAAGCTCTTGCTAGCCAGCACCCTTCCTTGGAAGCGCTTTCACAGGCGCAGCAAGACTGGGGCTTTGCGCTTCTCTAGCCACCAAACGTCACGGTCACTATCTCTCCGTCTCGTAGACACGAGCTGAGAAATTGCAAACGTCGAGCAATTGCTCAGAGATGAAAAGTGCCAGCACTGAAAGCTCTTGCTAGCCAGCACCCTTCCTTGGAAGCGCTTTCACAGGCGCAGCAACACTGGGGCTTTGCGCTACTCTACCCACCAAACATCACGGTCCTTCTCTTTCAGTATCATAGACAAGAGCTGACAAATTGCAAACGTCGAGCAATTGCTCAGAGATGAAAAGTGCCAGCACTGAAAGCTGTTGCTAGCCAGCACCCTTCCTTGGAAGCGCTTTCACAGGCGCAGCAACACTGGGGCTTTGCGCTTCTCTACCCACCAAACGTGACAGTCTTTCTGTCTCGTAGACATGAGCTGAGAAATTGCAAACGTCGAGCAATTGCTCAGAGATGAAAAGTGCCAGCACTGAAAGCTCTTGCTAGCCAGCACCCTTCCTTGGAAGCGCTTTTGTAGGCCTAAGAACACTGGGGCTCTGGGCTTCTCTAGCCACCTAATCTTCTGCTCATCCTCTCGCGCACTCTAAAGAGAGCTCAGGTGAGAAATTGCAAAAGTCGAGCAATTGCTCAGAGATGAAAAGTGCCAGCACTGAAAGCTGTTGCTAGCCAGCACCCTTCCTTGGAAGCGCTTTTGTAGGCCTAAGAACACTGGGGCTTTGCGCTTCTCTAGCCACCTAACCTTCTGCTCATCCTCTCGCGCACTCTAAAGAGAGCTCAGGTGAGAGATTGCAAACGTCGAGCAATTGCTCAGAGATGAAAAGTGCCAGCACTGAAAGCTGTTGCCAGCCAGCACCCTTCCTTGGAAGCGCTTTCACAGGCACAGCAACACTGGGGCTTTGCGCTTCTCTAGCCACCAAACATCACGGTCCTTCTCTTTCCATCTCGTAGACACGAGCTGAGAAATTGCAAACGTCGAGCAATTGCTCAGAGATGAAAAGTGCCAGCACTGAAAGCTGTTGCTAGCCAGCACCCTTCCTTGGAAACGCTCTTGCAGCCCTAAGAACACTGGGGCTCTGGGCTTCTCTAGCCACCTAATCTTCTGCTCATCCTCTCGCGCAGTCTAAAGAGAGCTCAGGTGAGAAATTGCAAACGTCGAGCAATTGCTTAGAGATGAAAAGTGCCAGCACTGAAAGCTCTTGCTAGCCAGCACCCTTCCTTGGAAGCGCTTTTGTAGCCCTAAGAACACTGGGGCTCTGGGCTTCTCTAGCCACCTAACCTTCTGCTCATCCTCTCGCGCAGTCTAAAGAGAGCTCAGGGGAGAAATTGCAAACGTCGAGCAATTGCTCAGAGATGAAAAGTGCCAGCACTGAAAGCTGTTGCTAGCCAGCACCCTTCCTTGGAAGCACTTTCACAGGCGCAGCAACACTGGGGCTTTGCGCTTCTCTAGGCACCAAACGTCACGGTCACTATCTCTCCGTCTCGTAGACACGAGCTGAGAAATTGCAAACGTCGAGCAATTGCTCAGAGATGAAAAGTGCCAGCACTGAAAGCTGTTGCTAGCCAGCACCCTTCCTTGGAAGCGCTTTTGTAGCCAAAAGAACACTGGGGCTCTGGGCTTCTCTAGCCACCTAATCTTCTGCTCATCCTCTCGCGCAGTCTAAAGAGAGCTCAGGTGAGAAATTGCAAATGTCCAGCAATTGCTCAGAGATGAAAAGTGCCAGCACTGAAAGCTGTTGCTAGCCAGCACCCTTCCTTGGAAGCGCTTTCACAGGCACAGCAACACTGGGGCTTTGCGCTTCTCTACCCACCAAACATCACGGTCCTTCTCTTTCAGTCTCATAGACACGAGCTGAGAAATTGCAAACGTCGAGCAATTGCTCAGAGATGAAAAGTGCCAGCACTGAAAGCTGTTGCTAGCCAGCACCCTTCCTTGGAAACGCTCTTGCAGCCCTAAGAACAGTGGGGCTCTGGGCTTCTCTAGCCACCTAATCTTCTGCTCATCCTCTCGTGCAGTCTAAAGAGAGCTCAGGTGAGAAAATGCAAACGTCCAGCAATTGCTCAGAGATGAAAAGTGCCAGCACTGAAAGCTGTTGCTAGCCAGCACCCTTCCTTGGAAGCGCTTTTGTAGCCTAAGAACAGTGGGGCTCTGGGCTTCTCTAGCCACCAAACATCACAGTCATTCTCTTTCCGTCTCGTAGACACGAGCCGAGAAATTGCAAACGTCGAGCAATTGCTCAGAGATGGAAAGTGCCAGCACTGAAAGCTCTTGCTAGCCATCACCCTTCCTTGGAAGCGCTTTTGTAGCCCTAAGAACAGTGGGGCTCTGGGCTTCTCTAGCCACCTCATCTTCTGCTCATCCTCTCGCGCACTCTAAAGAGAGCTCAGGTGAGAGATTGCAAACGTCGAGCAATTGCTCAGAGATGAAAAGTGCCAGCACTGAAAGCTGTTACTAGCCAGCACCCTTCCTTGGAAGCGCTTTCACAGGCGCAGCAACACTGGGGCTTTGCGCTTCTCTAGGCACCAAATATCACGGTCACTATCTATCCGTCTCGTACATAAGAGCTGAGAAATTGCAAACGTGGAGCAATTGCTCAGAGATGAAAAGTGCCAGCACTGAAAGCTGTGGCTAGCCAGCACCCTTCCTTGGAAGCGCTTTCACAGGCGCAGCAACACTGGGGCTTTGCGCTTCTCTAGCCACCAAACATCACGGTCCTTCTCTTTCAGTATCGTAGACAAGAGCTGAGAAATTGCAAACGTCGAGCAATTGCTCAGAGATGAAAAGTGCCAGCACTGAAAGCTGTTGCTAGCCAGCACCCTTCCTTGGAAACGCTCTTGCACCCCTAAGAACAGTGGGGCTCTGGGCTTCTCTAGCCACCTAATCTTCTGCTCATCCTCTCGTGCAGTCTAAAGAGAGCTCAGGTGAGAAAATGCAAACGTCCAGCAATTGCTCAGAGATGAAAAGTGCCAGCACTGAAAGCTCTTGCTAGCCAGCACCCTTCCTTGGAAGCGCTTTTGTAAGCCTAAGAACACTGGGGCTCTGGGCTTCTCTAGCCACCAAACATCACAGTCATTCTCTATCCGTCTCGTAGACACGAGCCGAGAAATTGCAAACGTCGAGCAATTGCTCAGAGATGGAAAGTGCCAGCACTGAAAGCTCTTGCTAGCCAGCACCCTTCCTTGGAAACGCTCCTGCAGCCCTAAGAACAGTGGGGCTCTGGGCTTCTCTAGGCACCTAATATTCTGCTCATCCTCTCGCGCAGTCTAAGGAGAGCTCAGGTGAGAAATTGCAAACGTCGAGCAATTGCTCAGAGATGAAAAGTGCCAGCACTGAAAGCTGTTGCTAGCCAGCACCCTTTCTTGGAAGCGCTTTTGTAAGCCTAAGAACACTGGGGCTTTGCGCTTCTCTAGCCACCTAACCTTCTGCTCATCCTCTCGCGCAGTCTAAAGAGAGCTCAGGGCAGAAATTGCAAATGTCCAGCAATTGCTCAGAGATGAAAAGTGCCAGCACTGAAAGCTCTTGCTAGCCAGCACCCTTCCTTGGAAGCGCTTTCACAGGCGCAGCAACACTGGGGCTTTGCGCTTCTCTAGCCACCAAACGTGACAGTCTTTCTGTCTCGTAGACACGAGCTGAGAAATTGCAAACGTCGAGCAATTGCTCAGAGATGAAAAGTGCCAGCACTGAAAGCTGTTGCTAGCCAGCACCCTTCCTTGGAAGCGCTTTTGTAGCCCTAAGAACAGTGGGGCTCTGGGCTTCTCTAGCCACCTCATCTTCTGCTCATCCTCTCGCGCACTCTAAAGAGAGCTCAGGTGAGAAATTGCAAACGTCGAGCAATTGCTCAGAGATGAAAAGTGCCAGCACTGAAAGCTCTTGCTAGCCAGCACCCTTCCTTGGAAGCGCTTTCACAGGCGCAGCAAGACTGGGGCTTTGCGCTTCTCTAGCCACCAAACGTCACGGTCACTATCTCTCCGTCTCGTAGACACGAGCTGAGAAATTGCAAACGTCGAGCAATTGCTCAGAGATGAAAAGTGCCAGCACTGAAAGCTGTTGCTAGCCAGCACCCTTCCTTGGAAGCGCTTTCACAGGCGCAGCAACACTGGGGCTTTGCGCTACTCTACCCACCAAACATCACGGTCCTTCTCTTTCAGTATCATAGACAAGAGCTGAGAAATTCCAAACGTCGAGCAATTGCTCAGAGATGAAAAGTGCCAGCACTGAAAGCTGTTGCTAGCCAGCACCCTTCCTTGGAAGCGCTTTCACAGGCGCAGCAACACTGGGGCTTTGCGCTTCTCTACCCACCAAACGTGACAGTCTTTCTGTCTCGTAGACACGAGCTGAGAAATTGCAAACGTCGAGCAATTGCTCAGAGATGAAAAGTGCCAGCACTGAAAGCTCTTGCTAGCCAGCACCCTTCCTTGGAAGCGCTTTTGTAGGCCTAAGAACACTGGGGCTCTGGGCTTCTCTAGCCACCTAATCTTCTGCTCATCCTCTCGCGCACTCTAAAGAGAGCTCAGGTGAGAAATTGCAAAAGTCGAGCAATTGCTCAGAGATGAAAAGTGCCAGCACTGAAAGCTGTTGCTAGCCAGCACCCTTCCTTGGAAGCGCTTTTGTAGGCCTAAGAACACTGGGGCTTTGCGCTTCTCTAGCCACCTAACCTTCTGCTCACCCTCTCGCGCACTCTAAAGAGAGCTCAGGTGAGAGATTGCAAACGTCGAGCAATTGCTCAGAGATGAAAAGTGCCAGCACTGAAAGCTGTTGCCAGCCAGCACCCTTCCTTGGAAGCGCTTTCACAGGCACAGCAACACTGGGGCTTTGCGCTTCTCTAGCCACCAAACATCACGGTCCTTCTCTTTCCATCTCGTAGACACGAGCTGAGAAATTGCAAACGTCGAGCAATTGCTCAGAGATGAAAAGTGCCAGCACTGAAAGCTGTTGCTAGCCAGCACCCTTCCTTGGAAACGCTCTTGCACCCCTAAGAACAGTGGGGCTCTGGGCTTCTCTAGCCACCAAACATCACAGTCATTCTCTTTCCGTCTCGTAGACACGAGCTGAGAAATTGCAAACGTCGAGCAATTGCTCAGAGATGAAAAGTGCCAGCACTGAAAGCTGTTGCCAGCCAGCACCCTTCCTTGGAAGCGCTTTCACAGGCACAGCAACACTGGGGCTTTGCGCTTCTCTAGCCACCAAACATCACAGTCCTTCTCTTTCCATCTCGTAGACACGAGCTGAGAAATTGCAAACGTCGAGCAATTGCTCAGAGATGAAAAGTGCCAGCACTGAAAGCTGTTGCTAGCCAGCACCCTTCCTTGGAAACGCTCTTGCAGCCCTAAGAACACTGGGGCTCTGGGCTTCTCTAGCCACCTAATCTTCTGCTCATCCTCTCGCGCAGTCTAAAGAGAGCTCAGGTGAGAAATTGCAAACGTCGAGCAATTGCTCAGAGATGAAAAGTGCCAGCACTGAAAGCTGTTGCTAGCCAGCACCCTTCCTTGGAAGCGCTTTTGTAGGCCTAAGAACACTGGGGCTTTGCGCTTCTCTAGCCACCTAACCTTCTGCTCATCCTCTCGCGCAGTCTAAAGAGAGCTCAGGGGAGAAATTGCAAACGTCGAGCAATTGCTCAGAGATGAAAAGTGCCAGCACTGAAAGCTGTTGCTAGCCAGCACCCTTCCTTGGAAGCGCTTTCACAGGCGCAGCAACACTGGGGCTTTGCGCTTCTCTACCCACCAAACGTCACGGTCACTATCTCTCCGTCTCGTAGACACGAGCTGAGAAATTGCAAACGTCGAGCAATTGCTCAGAGATGAAAAGTGCCAGCACTGAAAGCTGTTGCCAGCCAGCACCCTTCCTTGGAAGCGCTTTCACAGGCACAGCAACACTGGGGCTTTGCGCTTCTCTAGCCACCAAACATCACGGTCCTTCTCTTTCCATCTCGTAGACACGAGCTGAGAAATTGCAAACGTCGAGCAATTGCTCAGAGATGAAAAGTGCCAGCACTGAAAGCTGTTGCTAGCCAGCACCCTTCCTTGGAAACGCTCTTGCAGCCCTAAGAACACTGGGGCTCTGGGCTTCTCTAGCCACCTAATCTTCTGCTCATCCTCTCGCGCAGTCTAAAGAGAGCTCAGGTGAGAAATTGCAAACGTCGAGCAATTGCTCAGAGATGAAAAGTGCCAGCACTGAAAGCTGTTGCTAGCCAGCACCCTTCCTTGGAAGCGCTTTTGTAGCCCTAAGAACAGTGGGGCTCTGGGCTTCTCTAGCCACCTCATCTTCTGCTCATCCTCTCGCGCACTCTAAAGAGAGCTCAGGTGAGAGATTGCAAACGTCGAGCAATTGCTCAGAGATGAAAAGTGCCAGCACTGAAAGCTGTTACTAGCCAGCACCCTTCCTTGGAAGCGCTTTCACAGGCGCAGCAACACTGGGGCTTTGCGCTTCTCTAGGCACCAAATATCACGGTCACTATCTATCCGTCTCGTACATAAGAGCTGAGAAATTGCAAACGTGGAGCAATTGCTCAGAGATGAAAAGTGCCAGCACTGAAAGCTGTGGCTAGCCAGCACCCTTCCTTGGAAGCGCTTTCACAGGCGCAGCAACACTGGGGCTTTGCGCTTCTCTAGCCACCAAACATCACGGTCCTTCTCTTTCAGTATCGTAGACAAGAGCTGAGAAATTGCAAACGTCGAGCAATTGCTCAGAGATGAAAAGTGCCAGCACTGAAAGCTGTTGCTAGCCAGCACCCTTCCTTGGAAACGCTCTTGCACCCCTAAGAACAGTGGGGCTCTGGGCTTCTCTAGCCACCTAATCTTCTGCTCATCCTCTCGTGCAGTCTAAAGAGAGCTCAGGTGAGAAAATGCAAACGTCCAGCAATTGCTCAGAGATGAAAAGTGCCAGCACTGAAAGCTCTTGCTAGCCAGCACCCTTCCTTGGAAGCGCTTTTGTAAGCCTAAGAACACTGGGGCTCTGGGCTTCTCTAGCCACCAAACATCACAGTCATTCTCTATCCGTCTCGTAGACACGAGCCGAGAAATTGCAAACGTCGAGCAATTGCTCAGAGATGGAAAGTGCCAGCACTGAAAGCTCTTGCTAGCCAGCACCCTTCCTTGGAAACGCTCCTGCAGCCCTAAGAACAGTGGGGCTCTGGGCTTCTCTAGGCACCTAATATTCTGCTCATCCTCTCGCGCAGTCTAAGGAGAGCTCAGGTGAGAAATTGCAAACGTCGAGCAATTGCTCAGAGATGAAAAGTGCCAGCACTGAAAGCTGTTGCTAGCCAGCACCCTTTCTTGGAAGCGCTTTTGTAAGCCTAAGAACACTGGGGCTTTGCGCTTCTCTAGCCACCTAACCTTCTGCTCATCCTCTCGCGCAGTCTAAAGAGAGCTCAGGGCAGAAATTGCAAATGTCCAGCAATTGCTCAGAGATGAAAAGTGCCAGCACTGAAAGCTCTTGCTAGCCAGCACCCTTCCTTGGAAGCGCTTTCACAGGCGCAGCAACACTGGGGCTTTGCGCTTCTCTAGCCACCAAACGTGACAGTCTTTCTGTCTCGTAGACACGAGCTGAGAAATTGCAAACGTCGAGCAATTGCTCAGAGATGAAAAGTGCCAGCACTGAAAGCTGTTGCTAGCCAGCACCCTTCCTTGGAAGCGCTTTTGTAGCCCTAAGAACAGTGGGGCTCTGGGCTTCTCTAGCCACCTCATCTTCTGCTCATCCTCTCGCGCACTCTAAAGAGAGCTCAGGTGAGAAATTGCAAACGTCGAGCAATTGCTCAGAGATGAAAAGTGCCAGCACTGAAAGCTCTTGCTAGCCAGCACCCTTCCTTGGAAGCGCTTTCACAGGCGCAGCAAGACTGGGGCTTTGCGCTTCTCTAGCCACCAAACGTCACGGTCACTATCTCTCCGTCTCGTAGACACGAGCTGAGAAATTGCAAACGTCGAGCAATTGCTCAGAGATGAAAAGTGCCAGCACTGAAAGCTGTTGCTAGCCAGCACCCTTCCTTGGAAGCGCTTTCACAGGCGCAGCAACACTGGGGCTTTGCGCTACTCTACCCACCAAACATCACGGTCCTTCTCTTTCAGTATCATAGACAAGAGCTGAGAAATTCCAAACGTCGAGCAATTGCTCAGAGATGAAAAGTGCCAGCACTGAAAGCTGTTGCTAGCCAGCACCCTTCCTTGGAAGCGCTTTCACAGGCGCAGCAACACTGGGGCTTTGCGCTTCTCTACCCACCAAACGTGACAGTCTTTCTGTCTCGTAGACACGAGCTGAGAAATTGCAAACGTCGAGCAATTGCTCAGAGATGAAAAGTGCCAGCACTGAAAGCTCTTGCTAGCCAGCACCCTTCCTTGGAAGCGCTTTTGTAGGCCTAAGAACACTGGGGCTCTGGGCTTCTCTAGCCACCTAATCTTCTGCTCATCCTCTCGCGCACTCTAAAGAGAGCTCAGGTGAGAAATTGCAAAAGTCGAGCAATTGCTCAGAGATGAAAAGTGCCAGCACTGAAAGCTGTTGCTAGCCAGCACCCTTCCTTGGAAGCGCTTTTGTAGGCCTAAGAACACTGGGGCTTTGCGCTTCTCTAGCCACCTAACCTTCTGCTCACCCTCTCGCGCACTCTAAAGAGAGCTCAGGTGAGAGATTGCAAACGTCGAGCAATTGCTCAGAGATGAAAAGTGCCAGCACTGAAAGCTGTTGCCAGCCAGCACCCTTCCTTGGAAGCGCTTTCACAGGCACAGCAACACTGGGGCTTTGCGCTTCTCTAGCCACCAAACATCACGGTCCTTCTCTTTCCATCTCGTAGACACGAGCTGAGAAATTGCAAACGTCGAGCAATTGCTCAGAGATGAAAAGTGCCAGCACTGAAAGCTGTTGCTAGCCAGCACCCTTCCTTGGAAACGCTCTTGCACCCCTAAGAACAGTGGGGCTCTGGGCTTCTCTAGCCACCAAACATCACAGTCATTCTCTTTCCGTCTCGTAGACACGAGCTGAGAAATTGCAAACGTCGAGCAATTGCTCAGAGATGAAAAGTGCCAGCACTGAAAGCTGTTGCCAGCCAGCACCCTTCCTTGGAAGCGCTTTCACAGGCACAGCAACACTGGGGCTTTGCGCTTCTCTAGCCACCAAACATCACAGTCCTTCTCTTTCCATCTCGTAGACACGAGCTGAGAAATTGCAAACGTCGAGCAATTGCTCAGAGATGAAAAGTGCCAGCACTGAAAGCTGTTGCTAGCCAGCACCCTTCCTTGGAAACGCTCTTGCAGCCCTAAGAACACTGGGGCTCTGGGCTTCTCTAGCCACCTAATCTTCTGCTCATCCTCTCGCGCAGTCTAAAGAGAGCTCAGGTGAGAAATTGCAAACGTCGAGCAATTGCTCAGAGATGAAAAGTGCCAGCACTGAAAGCTGTTGCTAGCCAGCACCCTTCCTTGGAAGCGCTTTTGTAGGCCTAAGAACACTGGGGCTTTGCGCTTCTCTAGCCACCTAACCTTCTGCTCATCCTCTCGCGCAGTCTAAAGAGAGCTCAGGGGAGAAATTGCAAACGTCGAGCAATTGCTCAGAGATGAAAAGTGCCAGCACTGAAAGCTGTTGCTAGCCAGCACCCTTCCTTGGAAGCGCTTTCACAGGCGCAGCAACACTGGGGCTTTGCGCTTCTCTACCCACCAAACGTCACGGTCACTATCTCTCCGTCTCGTAGACACGAGCTGAGAAATTGCAAACGTCGAGCAATTGCTCAGAGATGAAAAGTGCCAGCACTGAAAGCTGTTGCCAGCCAGCACCCTTCCTTGGAAGCGCTTTCACAGGCACAGCAACACTGGGGCTTTGCGCTTCTCTAGCCACCAAACATCACGGTCCTTCTCTTTCCATCTCGTAGACACGAGCTGAGAAATTGCAAACGTCGAGCAATTGCTCAGAGATGAAAAGTGCCAGCACTGAAAGCTGTTGCTAGCCAGCACCCTTCCTTGGAAACGCTCTTGCAGCCCTAAGAACACTGGGGCTCTGGGCTTCTCTAGCCACCTAATCTTCTGCTCATCCTCTCGCGCAGTCTAAAGAGAGCTCAGGTGAGAAATTGCAAACGTCGAGCAATTGCTCAGAGATGAAAAGTGCCAGCACTGAAAGCTGTTGCTAGCCAGCACCCTTCCTTGGAAGCGCTTTTGTAGGCCTAAGAACACTGGGGCTTTGCGCTTCTCTAGCCACCTAACCTTCTGCTCATCCTCTCGCGCAGTCTAAAGAGAGCTCAGGGGAGAAATTGCAAACGTCGAGCAATTGCTCAGAGATGAAAAGTGCCAGCACTGAAAGCTGTTGCTAGCCAGCACCCTTCCTTGGAAGCGCTTTCACAGGCGCAGCAACACTGGGGCTTTGCGCTTCTCTACCCACCAAACGTCACGGTCACTATCTCTCCGTCTCGTAGACACGAGCTGAGAAATTGCAAACGTCGAGCAATTGCTCAGAGATGAAAAGTGCCAGCACTGAAAGCTGTTGCCAGCCAGCACCCTTCCTTGGAAGCGCTTTCACAGGCACAGCAACACTGGGGCTTTGCGCTTCTCTAGCCACCAAACATCACGGTCCTTCTCTTTCCATCTCGTAGACACGAGCTGAGAAATTGCAAACGTCGAGCAATTGCTCAGAGATGAAAAGTGCCAGCACTGAAAGCTGTTGCTAGCCAGCACCCTTCCTTGGAAACGCTCTTGCAGCCCTAAGAACAGTGGGGCTCTGGGCTTCTCTAGCCACCTAATCTTCTGCTCATCCTCTCGTGCAGTCTAAAGAGAGCTCAGGTGAGAAAATGCAAACGTCCAGCAATTGCTCAGAGATGGAAAGTGCCAGCACTGAAAGCTGTTACTAGCCAGCACCCTTCCTTGGAAGCGCTTTTGTAGGCCTAAGAACAGTGGGGCTCTGGGCTTCTCTAGCCACCTACTCTTCTGCTCATCCTCTCGCGCACTCTAAAGAGAGCTCAGGTGAGAGATTGCAAACGTCGAGCAATTGCTCAGAGATGAAAAGTGCCAGCACTGAAAGCTGTTACTAGCCAGCACCCTTCCTTGGAAGCGCTTTCACAGGCACAGCAACACTGGGTCTTTGCGCTTCTCTAGGCACCAAATATCACGGTCACTATCTATCCGTCTCGTACATAAGAGCTGAGAAATTGCAAACGTCGAGCAATTGCTCAGAGATGAAAAGTGCCAGCACTGAAAGCTGTGGCTAGCCAGCACCCTTCCTTGGAAGCGCTTTCACAGGCGCAGCAACACTGGGGCTTTGCGCTACTCTACCCACCAAACATCACGGTCCTTCTCTTTCAGTATCGTAGACAAGAGCTGAGAAATTGCAAACGTCGAGCAATTGCTCAGAGATGAAAAGTGCCAGCACTGAAAGCTCTTGCTAGCCAGCACCCTTCCTTGGAAGCGCTTTCACAGGCGCAGCAAGACTGGGGCTTTGCGCTTCTCTAGCCACCAAACGTGACAGTCTTTCTGTCTCGTAGACACGAGCTGAGAAATTGCAAACGTCGAGCAATTGCTCAGAGATGAAAAGTACCAGCACTGAAAGCTCTTGCTAGCCAGCAGCCTTCCTTGGAAGCGCTTTTGTAGCCCTAAGATCAGTGGGGCTCTGGGCTTCTCTAGCCACCTAACCTTCTGCTCATCCTCTCGCACAGTGTAAAGAGAGCTCAGGGGAGAAATTGCAAACGTCGAGCAATTGCTCAGAGATGAAAAGTGCCAGCACTGAAAGCTGTTGCTAGCCAGCACCCTTCCTTGGAAGCGCTTTCACAGGCGCAGCAAGACTGGGGCTTTGCGCTTCTCTAGCCACCAAACGTCACGGTCACTATCTCTCCGTCTCGTAGACACGAGCTGAGAAATTGCAAACGTCGAGCAATTGCTCAGAGATGAAAAGTGCCAGCACTGAAAGCTGTTGCTAGCCAGCACCCTTCCTTGGAAGCGCTTTCACAGGCGCAGCAACACTGGGGCTTTGCGCTTCTCTAGCCACCAAACATCACGGTCCTTCTCTTTCCATCTCGTAGACACGAGCTGAGAAATTGCAAACGTCGAGCAATTGCTCAGAGATGAAAAGTGCCAGCACTGAAAGCTGTTGCTAGCCAGCACCCTTCCTTGGAAACGCTCTTGCAGCCCTAAGAACAGTGGGGCTCTGGGCTTCTCTAGCCACCTAATCTTCTGCTCATCCTCTCGCGCAGTCTAAAGAGAGCTCAGGTGAGAAAATGCAAACGTCGAGCAATTGCTCAGAGATGAAAAGTGCCAGCACTGAAAGCTGTTGCTAGCCAGCACCCTTCCTTGGAAGCGCTTTTGTAGGCCTAAAGAACAGTGGGGCTCTGGGCTTCTCTAGCCACCAAACATCACAGTCCTTCTCTTTCCGTCTCGTAGACACGAGCTGAGAAATTGCAAACGTCGAGCAATTGCTCAGAGATGAAAAGTGCCAGCACTGAAAGCTCTTGCTAGCCAGCACCCTTCCTTGGAAGCGCTTTTGTAGGCCTAAGAACAGTGAGGCTCTGGGCTTCTCTAGCCACCTACTCTTCTGCTCATCCTCTCGCGCAGTCTAAAGAGAGCTCAGGTGAGAGATTGCAAACGTCGAGCAATTGCTCAGAGATGAAAAGTGCCAGCACTGAAAGCTGTTGCTAGCCAGCACCCTTCCTTGGAAGCGCTTTTGTAGGCCTAAGAACACTGGGGCTCTGGGCTTCTCTAGCCACCAAACATCACAGTCATTCTCTTTCCGTCTCGTAGACACGAGCCGAGAAATTGTAAACGTCAAGCAATTGCTCAGAGATGAAAAGTGCCAGCACTGAAAGCTCTTGCTAGCCAGCACCCTTCCTTGGAAGCGCTTTTGTAGGCCTAAGAACACTGGGGCTTTGCGCTTCTCTAGCCACCTAATCTTCTGCTCATCCTCTCGCGCAGTCTAAAGAGAGCTCAGGTGAGAAATTGCAAACGTCGAGCAATTGCTCAGAGATGAAAAGTGCCAGCACTGAAAGCTCTTGCTAGCCAGCACCCTTCCTTGGAAGCGCTTTTGTAGGCCTAAGAACACTGGGGCTCTGGGCTTCTCTAGCCACCTAATCTTCTGCTCATCCTCTCGTGCAGTCTAAAGAGAGCTCAGGTGAGAAAATGCAAACATCCAGCAATTGCTCAGAGATGGAAAGTGCCAGCACTGAAAGCTGTTACTAGCCAGCACCCTTCCTTGGAAGCGCTTTTGTAGGCCTAAGAACAGTGGGGCTCTGGGCTTCTCTAGCCACCTACTCTTCTGCTCATCCTCTCGCGCACTCTAAAGAGAGCTCAGGTGAGAGATTGCAAACGTCGAGCAATTGCTCAGAGATGAAAAGTGCCAGCACTGAAAGCTGTTACTAGCCAGCACCCTTCCTTGGAAGCGCTTTCACAGGCACAGCAACACTGGGGCTTTGCGCTTCTCTAGGCACCAAATATCACGGTCACTATCTCTCCGTCTCGTAGACATGAGCTGAGAAATTGCAAACGTCGAGCAATTGCTCAGAGATGAAAAGTGCCAGCACTGAAAGCTGTGGCTAGCCAGCACCCTTCCTTGGAAGCGCTTTCACAGGCGCAGCAACACTGGGGCTTTGCGCTACTCTACCCACCAAACATCACGGTCCTTCTCTTTCAGTATCGTAGACAAGAGCTGAGAAATTGCAAACGTCGAGCAATTGCTCAGAGATGAAAAGTGCCAGCACTGAAAGCTCTTGCTAGCCAGCACCCTTCCTTGGAAGCGCTTTCACAGGCGCAGCAAGACTGGGGCTTTGCGCTTCTCTAGCCACCAAACATGACAGTCTTTCTGTCTCGTAGACACGAGCTGAGAAATTGCAAACGTCGAGCAATTGCTCAGAGATGAAAAGTACCAGCACTGAAAGCTCTTGCTAGCCAGCAGCCTTCCTTGGAAGCGCTTTTGTAGCCCTAAGATCAGTGGGGCTCTGGGCTTCTCTAGCCACCTAACCTTCTGCTCATCCTCTCGCGCAGTGTAAAGAGAGCTCAGGGGAGAAATTGCAAACGTCGAGCAATTGCTCAGAGATGAAAAGTGCCAGCACTGAAAGCTGTTGCTAGCCAGCACCCTTCCTTGGAAGCGCTTTCACAGGCGCAGCAAGACTGGGGCTTTGCGCTTCTCTAGCCACCAAACGTCACGGTCACTATCTCTCCGTCTCGTAGACACGAGCTGAGAAATTGCAAACGTCGAGCAATTGCTCAGAGATGAAAAGTGCCAGCACTGAAAGCTGTTGCTAGCCAGCACCCTTCCTTGGAAGCGCTTTCACAGGCGCAGCAACACTGGGGCTTTGCGCTTCTCTAGCCACCAAACATCACGGTCCTTCTCTTTCCATCTCGTAGACACGAGCTGAGAAATTGCAAACGTCGAGCAATTGCTCAGAGATGAAAAGTGCCAGCACTGAAAGCTGTTGCTAGCCAGCACCCTTCCTTGGAAACGCTCTTGCAGCCCTAAGAACAGTGGGGCTCTGGGCTTCTCTAGCCACCTAATCTTCTGCTCATCCTCTCGCGCAGTCTAAAGAGAGCTCAGGTGAGAAAATGCAAACGTCGAGCAATTGCTCAGAGATGAAAAGTGCCAGCACTGAAAGCTGTTGCTAGCCAGCACCCTTCCTTGGAAGCGCTTTTGTAGGCCTAAAGAACAGTGGGGCTCTGGGCTTCTCTAGCCACCAAACATCACAGTCCTTCTCTTTCCGTCTCGTAGACACGAGCTGAGAAATTGCAAACGTCGAGCAATTGCTCAGAGATGAAAAGTGCCAGCGCTGAAAGCTCTTGCTAGCCAGCACCCTTCCTTGGAAGCGCTTTTGTAGGCCTAAGAACAGTGGGGCTCTGGGCTTCTCTAGCCACCTACTCTTCTGCTCATCCTCTCGCGCAGTCTAAAGAGAGCTCAGGTGAGAAATTGCAAACGTCGAGCAATTGCTCAGAGATGAAAAGTGCCAGCACTGAAAGTTCTTGCTAGCCAGCACCCTTCCTTGGAAGCGCTTTTGTAGGCCTAAGAACAGTGGGGCTCTGGGCTTCTCTAGCCACCAAACATCACAGTCATTCTCTTTCCGTCTCGTAGACATGAGCTGAGAAATTGCAAACGTCGAGCAATTGCTCAGAGATGAAAAGTGCCAGCACTGAAAGCTCTTGCTAGCCAGCACCCTTCCTTGGAAGCGCTTTTGTAGCCTTAAGAACACTGGGGCTTTGCGCTTCTCTAGCCACCTAACCTTCTGCTCATCCTCTCGCGCAGTCTAAAGAGAGCTCAGGTGAGAGATTGCAAACGTCGAGCAATTGCTCAGAGATGAAAAGTGCCAGCACTGAAAGCTGTTGCTAGCCAGCACCCTTCCTTGGAAGCGCTTTCACAGGCACAGCAACACTGGGGCTTTGCGCTTCTCTACCCACCAAACGTCACGGTCACTATCTCTCCGTCTCGTAGACACGAGCTGAGAAATTGCAAACGTCGAGCAATTGCTCAGAGATGAGAAGTGCCAGCACTGAAAGCTGTTGCTAGCCAGCACCCTTCCTTGGAAACACTCTTGCAGCCCTAAGAACAGTGGGGCTCTGGGCTTCTCTAGGCACCTAATCTTCTGCTCATCCTCTCGCGCAGTCTAAAGAGAGCTCAGGTGAGAAATTGCAAACGTCGAGCAATTGCTCAGAGATGAAAAGTGCCAGCACTGAAAGCTGTTGCTAGCCAGCACCCTTCCTTGGAAGCGCTTTTGTAGGCCTAAGAACAGTGGGGCTCTGGGCTTCTCTAGCCACCAAACATCACAGTCATTCTCTTTCCGTCTCGTAGACACGAGCCGAGAAATTGCAAACGTCAAGCAATTGCTCAGAGATGAAAAGTGCCAGCACTGAAAGCTGTTGCTAGCCAGCACCCTTCCTTGGAAGCGCTTTTGTAGGCCTAAGAACACTGGGGCTTTGCGCTTCTCTAGCCACCTAATCTTCTGCTCATCCTCTCGCGCAGTCTAAAGAGAGCTCAGGTGAGAAATTGCAAACGTCGAGCAATTGCTCAGAGATGAAAAGTGCCAGCACTGAAAGCTGTTGCTAGCCAGCACCCTTCCTTGGAAGCGCTTTTGTAGCCCTAAGAACAGTGGGGCTCTGGGCTTCTCTAGCCACCTAATCTTCTGCTCATCCTCTCGCGCACTCTAAAGAGAGCTCAGGTGTGAAATTGCAAATGTCCACCAATTGCTCAGAGATGAAAAGTGCCAGCACTGAAAGCTGTGGCTAGCCAGCACCCTTCCTTGGAAGCGCTTTCACAGGCGCAGCAACACTGGGGCTTTGCGCTTCTCTAGGCACCAAACGTCACGGTCACTATCTATCCGTCTCGTACATAAGAGCTGAGAAATTGCAAACGTCGAGCAATTCCTCAGAGATGAAAAGTGCCAGCACTGAAAGCTCTTGCTAGCCAGCACCCTTCCTTGGAAGCGCTTTCACAGGCACCGCAACACTGGGGCTTTGCGCTACTCTACCCACCAAACATCACGGTCCTTCTCTTTCAGTATCGTAGACAAGAGCTGAGAAATTGCAAACGTCGAGCAATTGCTCAGAGATGAAAAGTGCCAGCACTGAAAGCTCTTGCTAGCCAGCACCCTTCCTTGGAAGCGCTTTCACAGGCGCAGCAAGACTGGGGCTTTGCGCTTCTCTAGCCACCAAACGTGAAAGTCTTTCTGTCTCGTAGACACGAGCTGAGAAATTGCAAACGTCGAGCAATTGCTCAGAGATGAAAAGTGCCAGCACTGAAAGCTCTTGCTAGCCAGCACCCTTCCTTGGAAGCGCTTTTGTAGGCCTAAGAACACTGGGGCTCTGGGCTTCTCTAGCCACCTACTCTTCTGCTCATCCTCTCGCGCAGTCTAAAGAGAGCTCAGGTGAGAAATTGCAAACGTCGAGCAATTGCTCAGAGATGAAAAGTGCCAGCACTGAAAGCTCTTGCTAGCCAGCACCCTTCCTTGGAAGCGCTTTTGTAGGCCTAAGAACAGTGGGGCTCTGGGCTTCTCTAGCCACCAAACATCACAGTCATTCTCTTTCCGTCTCGTAGACATGAGCTGAGAAATTGCAAACGTCGAGCAATTGCTCAGAGATGAAAAGTGCCAGCACTGAAAGCTGTTGCCAGCCAGCACCCTTCCTTGGAAGCGCTTTCACAGGCACAGCAACACTGGGGCTTTGCGCTTCTCTAGCCACCAAACATCACGGTCCTTCTCTTTCCATCTCGTAGACACGAGCTGAGAAATTGCAAACGTCGAGCAATTGCTCAGAGATGAGAAGTGCCAGCACTGAAAGCTGTTGCTAGCCAGCACCCTTCCTTGGAAACGCTCTTGCAGCCCTAAGAACAGTGGGGCTCTGGGCTTCTCTAGCCACCTAATCTTCTGCTCATCCTCTCGCGCAGTCTAAAGAGAGCTCAGGTGAGAAATTGCAAACGTCGAGCAATTGCTCAGAGATGAAAAGTGCCAGCACTGAAAGCTGTTGCTAGCCAGCACCCTTCCTTGGAAGCGCTTTTGTAGCCCTAAGAACACTGGGGCTTTGCGCTTCTCTAGCCACCTAACCTTCTGCTCATCCTCTCGCGCAGTCTAAAGAGAGCTCAGGGGAGAAATTGCAAACGTCGAGCAATTGTTCAGAGATGAAAAGTGCCAGCACTGAAAGCTCTTGCTAGCCAGCAACCTTCCTTGGAAGCGCTTTCACAGGCACAGCAACACTGGGGCTTTGCGCTTCTCTAGCCACCAAACATCACGGTCCTTCTCTTTCCATCTCGTAGACACGAGCTGAGAAATTGCAAACGTCGAGCAATTGTTCAGAGATGAGAAGTGCCAGCACTGAAAGCTGTGGCTAGCCAGCACCCTTCCTTGGAAACGCTCTTGCAGCCCTAAGAACACTGGGGCTCTGGGCTTCTCTAGCCACCTAATCTTCTGCTCATCCTCTCGCGCAGTCTAAAGAGAGCTCAGGGGAGAAATTGCAAACGTCGAGCAATTGCTCAGAGATGAAAAGTGCCAGCACTGAAAGCTCTTGCTAGCCAGCACCCTTCCTTGGAAGCGCTTTTGTAGCCCTAAGAACACTGGGGCTTTGCGCTTCTCTAGCCACCTAATCTTCTGCTCATCCTCTCGCGCACTCTAAAGAGAGCTCAGGTGAGAGATTGCAAACGTCGAGCAATTGCTCAGAGATGAAAAGTGCCAGCACTGAAAGCTGTTGCCAGCCAGCACCCTTCCTTGGAAGCGCTTTCACAGGCACAGCAACACTGGGGCTTTGCGCTTCTCTAGCCACCAAACATCACGGTCATTCTCTTTCCATCTCGTAGACACGAGCTGAGAAATTGCAAACGTCGAGCAATTGCTCAGAGATGAGAAGTGCCAGCACTGAAAGCTGTTGCTAGCCAGCACCCTTCCTTGGAAACGCTCTTGCAGCCCTAAGAACAGTGGGGCTCTGGGCTTCTCTAGCCACCTAATCTTCTGCTCATCCTCTCGCGCAGTCTAAAGAGAGCTCAGGTGAGAAATTGCAAACGTCGAGCAATTGCTCAGAGATGAAAAGTGCCAGCACTGAAAGCTGTTGCTAGCCAGCACCCTTCCTTGGAAGCGCTTTTGTAGCCCTAAGAACACTGGGGCTTTGCGCTTCTCTAGCCACCTAACCTTCTGCTCATCCTCTCGCGCAGTCTAAAGAGAGCTCAGGGGAGAAATTGCAAACGTCGAGCAATTGTTCAGAGATGAAAAGTGCCAGCACTGAAAGCTGTTGCTAGCCAGTACCCTTCCTTGGAAGCGCTTTCACAGGCGCAGCAACACTGGGGCTTTGCGCTTCTCTAGCCACCAAACGTCACGGTCACTATCTCTCCGTCTCGTAGACACGAGCTGAGAAATTGCAAACGTCGAGCAATTGCTCAGAGATGAAAAGTGCCAGCACTGAAAGCTGTGGCTAGCCAGCACCCTTCCTTGGAAGCGCTTTCACAGGCGCAGCAACACTGGGGCTTTGCGCTACTCTACCCACCAAACATCACGGTCCTTCTCTTTCAGTATCGTAGACAAGAGCTGAGAAATTGCAAACGTCGAGCAATTGCTCAGAGATGAAAAGTGCCAGCACTGAAAGCTCTTGCTAGCCAGCACCCTTCCTTGGAAGCGCTTTCACAGGCGCAGCAAGACTGGGGCTTTGCGCTTCTCTAGCCACCAAACGTGACAGTCTTTCTGTCTCGTAGACACGAGCTGAGAAATTGCAAACGTCGAGCAATTGCTCAGAGATGAAAAGTGCCAGCGCTGAAAGCTCTTGCTAGCCAGCACCCTTCCTTGGAAGCGCTTTTGTAGGCCTAAGAACAGTGGGGCTCTGGGCTTCTCTAGCCACCTACTCTTCTGCTCATCCTCTCGCGCAGTCTAAAGAGAGCTCAGGTGAGAAATTGCAAACGTCGAGCAATTGCTCAGAGATGAAAAGTGCCAGCACTGAAAGTTCTTGCTAGCCAGCACCCTTCCTTGGAAGCGCTTTTGTAGGCCTAAGAACAGTGGGGCTCTGGGCTTCTCTAGCCACCAAACATCACAGTCATTCTCTTTCCGTCTCGTAGACATGAGCTGAGAAATTGCAAACGTCGAGCAATTGCTCAGAGATGAAAAGTGCCAGCACTGAAAGCTCTTGCTAGCCAGCACCCTTCCTTGGAAGCGCTTTTGTAGCCTTAAGAACACTGGGGCTTTGCGCTTCTCTAGCCACCTAATCTTCTGCTCATCCTCTCGCGCAGTCTAAAGAGAGCTCAGGTGAGAGATTGCAAACGTCGAGCAATTGCTCAGAGATGAAAAGTGCCAGCACTGAAAGCTCTTGCTAGCCAGCACCCTTCCTTGGAAGCGCTTTCACAGGCGCAGCAACACTGGGGCTTTGCGCTTCTCTAGCCACCAAACGTGACAGTCTTTCTGTCTCGTAGACACGAGCTGAGAAATTGCAAACGTCGAGCAATTGCTCAGAGATGAAGAGTGCCAGCGCTGAAAGCTCTTGCTAGCCAGCACCCTTCCTTGGAAGCGCTTTTGTAGGCCTAAGAACAGTGGGGCTCTGGGCTTCTCTAGCCACCTACTCTTCTGCTCATCCTCTCGCGCAGTCTAAAGAGAGCTCAGGTGAGAAATTGCAAACGTCGAGCAATTGCTCAGAGATGAAAAGTGCCAGCACTGAAAGTTCTTGCTAGCCAGCACCCTTCCTTGGAAGCGCTTTTGTAGGCCTAAGAACAGTGGGGCTCTGGGCTTCTCTAGCCACCAAACATCACAGTCATTCTCTTTCCGTCTCGTAGACATGAGCTGAGAAATTGCAAACGTCGAGCAATTGCTCAGAGATGAAAAGTGCCAGCACTGAAAGCTCTTGCTAGCCAGCACCCTTCCTTGGAAGCGCTTTTGTAGCCTTAAGAACACTGGGGCTTTGCGCTTCTCTAGCCACCTAATCTTCTGCTCATCCTCTCGCGCAGTCTAAAGAGAGCTCAGGTGAGAGATTGCAAACGTCGAGCAATTGCTCAGAGATGAAAAGTGCCAGCACTGAAAGCTCTTGCTAGCCAGCACCCTTCCTTGGAAGCGCTTTCACAGGCACAGCAACACTGGGGCTTTGCGCTTCTCTACCCACCAAACGTCACGGTCACTATCTCTCCGTCTCGTAGACACGAGCTGAGAAATTGCAAACGTCGAGCAATTGCTCAGAGATGAGAAGTGCCAGCACTGAAAGCTGTTGCTAGCCAGCACCCTTCCTTGGAAACACTCTTGCAGCCCTAAGAACAGTGGGGCTCTGGGCTTCTCTAGGCACCTAATCTTCTGCTCATCCTCTCGCGCAGTCTAAAGAGAGCTCAGGTGAGAAATTGCAAACGTCGAGCAATTGCTCAGAGATGAAAAGTGCCAGCACTGAAAGCTGTTGCTAGCCAGCACCCTTCCTTGGAAGCGCTTTTGTAGGCCTAAGAACAGTGGGGCTCTGGGCTTCTCTAGCCACCAAACATCACAGTCATTCTCTTTCCGTCTCGTAGACACGAGCCGAGAAATTGCAAACGTCAAGCAATTGCTCAGAGATGAAAAGTGCCAGCACTGAAAGCTGTTGCTAGCCAGCACCCTTCCTTGGAAGCGCTTTTGTAGCCCTAAGAACACTGGGGCTTTGCGCTTCTCTAGCCACCTAACCTTCTGCTCATCCTCTCGCGCAGTCTAAAGAGAGCTCAGGGGAGAAATTGCAAACGTCGAGCAATTGTTCAGAGATGAAAAGTGCCAGCACTGAAAGCTGTTGCTAGCCAGTACCCTTCCTTGGAAGCGCTTTCACAGGCGCAGCAACACTGGGGCTTTGCGCTTCTCTAGGCACCAAACGTCACGGTCACTATCTCTCCGTCTCGTAGACACGAGCTGAGAAATTGCAAACGTCGAGCAATTGCTCAGAGATGAAAAGTGCCAGCACTGAAAGCTGTGGCTAGCCAGCACCCTTCCTTGGAAGCGCTTTCACAGGCGCAGCAACACTGGGGCTTTGCGCTACTCTACCCACCAAACATCACGGTCCTTCTCTTTCAGTATCGTAGACAAGAGCTGAGAAATTGCAAACGTCGAGCAATTGCTCAGAGATGAAAAGTGCCAGCACTGAAAGCTCTTGCTAGCCAGCACCCTTCCTTGGAAGCGCTTTCACAGGCGCAGCAAGACTGGGGCTTTGCGCTTCTCTAGCCACCAAACGTGACAGTCTTTCTGTCTCGTAGACACGAGCTGAGAAATTGCAAACGTCGAGCAATTGCTCAGAGATGAAAAGTGCCAGCGCTGAAAGCTCTTGCTAGCCAGCACCCTTCCTTGGAAGCGCTTTTGTAGGCCTAAGAACAGTGGGGCTCTGGGCTTCTCTAGCCACCTACTCTTCTGCTCATCCTCTCGCGCAGTCTAAAGAGAGCTCAGGGGAGAAATTGCAAACGTCGAGCAATTGCTCAGAGATGAAGAGTGCCAGCGCTGAAAGCTCTTGCTAGCCAGCACCCTTCCTTGGAAGCGCTTTTGTAGGCCTAAGAACAGTGGGGCTCTGGGCTTCTCTAGCCACCTACTCTTCTGCTCATCCTCTCGCGCAGTCTAAAGAGAGCTCAGGTGAGAAATTGCAAACGTCAAGCAATTGCTCAGAGATGAAAAGTGCCAGCACTGAAAGCTGTTGCTAGCCAGCACCCTTCCTTGGAAGCGCTTTTGTAGCCCTAAGAACACTGGGGCTTTGCGCTTCTCTAGCCACCTAACCTTCTGCTCATCCTCTCGCGCAGTCTAAAGAGAGCTCAGGGGAGAAATTGCAAACGTCGAGCAATTGTTCAGAGATGAAAAGTGCCAGCACTGAAAGCTGTTGCTAGCCAGTACCCTTCCTTGGAAGCGCTTTCACAGGCGCAGCAACACTGGGGCTTTGCGCTTCTCTAGGCACCAAACGTCACGGTCACTATCTCTCCGTCTCGTAGACACGAGCTGAGAAATTGCAAACGTCGAGCAATTGCTCAGAGATGAAAAGTGCCAGCACTGAAAGCTGTTGCTAGCCAGCACCCTTCCTTGGAAGCGCTTTTGTAGGCCTAAGAACAGTGGGGCTCTGGGCTTCTCTAGCCACCAAACATCACAGTCATTCTCTTTCCGTCTCGTAGACACGAGCCGAGAAATTGCAAACGTCAAGCAATTGCTCAGAGATGAAAAGTGCCAGCACTGAAAGCTCTTGCTAGCCAGCACCCTTCCTTGGAAGCGCTTTTGTAGGCCTAAGAACACTGGGGCTTTGCGCTTCGCTAGCCACCTAATCTTCTGCTCATCCTCTCGCGCAGTCTAAAGAGAGCTCAGGTGAGAAATTGCAAACGTCGAGCAATTGCTCAGAGATGAAAAGTGCCAGCACTGAAAGCTGTTGCTAGCCAGCACCCTTCCTTGGAAGCGCTTTTGTAGCCCTAAGAACACTGGGGCTCTGGGCTTCTCTAGCCACCTAATCTTCTGCTCATCCTCTCGCGCACTCTAAAGAGAGCTCAGGTGTGAAATTGCAAATGTCCAGCAATTGCTCAGAGATGAAAAGTGCCAGCACTGAAAGCTGTTGCTAGCCAGCACCCTTCCTTGGAAGCGCTTTCACAGGCACAGCAACACTGGGGCTTTGCACTTCTCTAGGCACCAAACGTCACGGTCGCTATCTGTCCGTCTCGTAGACACGAGCTGAGAAATTGCAAACGTCGAGCAATTGCTCAGAGATGAAAAGTGCCAGCACTGAAAGCTGTTGCTAGCCAGCACCCTTCCTTGGAAGCGCTTTCACAGGCGCAGCAACACTGGGGCTTTGCGCTTCTCTAGCCACCAAACATCACGGTCCTTCTCTTTCAGTATCGTAGACACGAGCTGAGAAATTGCAAACGTCGAGCAATTGCTCAGAGATGAAAAGTGCCAGCACTGAAAGCTGTTGCTAGCCAGCACCCTTCCTTGGAAACGCTCTTGCAGCCCTAAGAACGCTGGGGCTCTGGGCTTCTCTAGCCACCTAATCTTCTGCTCATCCTCTCGCGCAGTCTAAAGAGAGCTCAGGTGAGAAAATGCAAACGTCGAGCAATTGCTCAGAGATGAAAAGTGCCAGCACTGAAAGCTGTTGCTAGCCAGCACCCTTCCTTGGAAGCGCTTTCACAGGCGCAGCAACACTGGGGCTTTGCGCTACTCTACCCACCAAACGTCACGGTCACTATCTCTCCGTCTCGTAGACACGAGCTGAGAAATTGCAAACGTCGAGCAATTGCTCAGAGATGAAAAGTGCCAGCACTGAAAGCTGTGGCTAGCCAGCACCCTTCCTTGGAAGCGCTTTCACAGGCACCGCAACACTGGGGCTTTGCGCTACTCTACCCACCAAACATCACGGTCCTTCTCTTTCAGTATCGTAGACAAGAGCTGAGAAATTGCAAACGTCGAGCAATTGCTCAGAGATGAAAAGTGCCAGCACTGAAAGCTGTTGCTAGCCAGCACCCTTCCTTGGAAGCGCTTTCACAGGCGCAGCAACACTGGGGCTTTGCGCTTCTCTAGCCACCAAACGTGACAGTCTTTCTGTCACGTAGACACGAGCTGAGAAATTGCAAACGTCAAGCAATTGCTCAGAGATGAAAAGTGCCAGCACTGAAAGCTGTTGCTAGCCAGCACCCTTCCTTGGAAGCGCTTTTGTAGGCCTAAGAACAGTGGGGCTCTGGGCTTCTCTAGCCACCAAACATCACAGTCATTCTCTTTCCGTCTCGTAGACACGAGCCGAGAAATTGCAAACGTCAAGCAATTGCTCAGAGATGAAAAGTGCCAGCACTGAAAGCTGTTGCTAGCCAGCACCCTTCCTTGGAAGCGCTTTTGTAGGCCTAAGAACACTGGGGCTTTGCGCTTCTCTAGCCACCTAATCTTCTGCTCATCCTCTCGCGCAGTCTAAAGAGAGCTCAGGTGAGAAATTGCAAACGTCGAGCAATTGCTCAGAGATGAAAAGTGCCAGCACTGAAAGCTGTTGCTAGCCAGCACCCTTCCTTGGAAGCGCTTTTGTAGCCCTAAGAACAGTGGGGCTCTGGGCTTCTCTAGCCACCTAATCTTCTGCTCATCCTCTCGCGCACTCTAAAGAGAGCTCAGGTGTGAAATTGCAAATGTCGAGCAATTGCTCAGAGATGAAAAGTGCCAGCACTGAAAGCTGTTGCTAGCCAGCACCCTTCCTTGGAAGCGCTTTCACAGGCACAGCAACACTGGGGCTTTGCGCTACTCTACCCACCAAACATCACGGTCATTCTCTTTCCGTCTCGTAGACAAGAGCTGAGAAATTGCAAACGTCGAGCAATTGCTCAGAGATGAAAAGTGCCAGCACTGAAAGCTGTGGCTAGCCAGCACCCTTCCTTGGAAGCGCTTTCACAGGCACCGCAACACTGGGGCTTTGCGCTACTCTACCCACCAAACATCACGGTCCTTCTCTTTCAGTATCGTAGACAAGAGCTGAGAAATTGCAAACGTCGAGCAATTGCTCAGAGATGAAAAGTGCCAGCACTGGAAAGCTGTTGCTAGCCAGCACCCTTCCTTGGAAGCGCTTTCACAGGCGCAGCAAGACTGGGGCTTTGCGCTTCTCTAGCCACCAAACGTGACAGTCTTTCTGTCTCGTAGACACGAGCTGAGAAATTGCAAACGTCGAGCAATTGCTCAGAGATGAAAAGTGCCAGCACTGAAAGCTCTTGCTAGCCAGCACCCTGCCTTGGAAGCGCTTTTGTAGGCCTAAGAACAGTGGGGCTCTGGGCTTCTCTAGCCACCTACTCTTCTGCTCATCCTCTCGCGCAGTCTAAAGAGAGCTCAGGTGAGAAATTGCAAACGTCGAGCAATTGCTCAGAGATGAAAAGTGCCAGCACTGAAAGCTCTTGCTAGCCAGCACCCTTCCTTGGAAGCGCTTTTGTAGGCCTAAGAACACTGGGGCTCTGGGCTTCTCTAGCCAACAAACATCACAGTCATTCTCTTTCCGTCTCGTAGACATGAGCTGAGAAATTGCAAACGTCGAGCAATTGCTCAGAGATGAAAAGTGCCAGCACTGAAAGCTGTGGCTAGCCAGCACCCTTCCTTGGAAGCGCTTTTGTAGCCCTAAGAACACTGGGGCTTTGCGCTTCTCTAGCCACCTAATCTTCTGCTCATCCTCTCGCGCACTCTAAAGAGAGCTCAGGTGAGAGATTGCAAACGTCGAGCAATTGCTCAGAGATGAAAAGTGCCAGCACTGAAAGCTGTTGCCAGCCAGCACCCTTCCTTGGAAGCGCTTTCACAGGCACAGCAACACTGGGGCTTTGCGCTTCTCTAGCCACCAAACATCACGGTCCTTCTCTTTCAGTCTCGTAGACACGAGCTGAGAAATTGCAAACGTCGAGCAATTGCTCAGAGATGAAAAGTGCCAGCACTGAAAGCTGTTGCTAGCCAGCACCCTTCCTTGGAAACGCTCTTGCAGCCCTAAGAACAGTGGGGCTCTGGGCTTCTCTAGCCACCTAATCTTCTGCTCATCCTCTTGCGCAGTCTAAAGAGAGCTCAGGTGAGAAATTGCAAACGTCGAGCAATTGCTCAGAGATGAAAAGTGCCAGCACTGAAAGCTCTTGCTAGCCAGCACCCTTCCTTGGAAGCGCTTTTGTAGCCCTAAGAACACTGGGGCTTTGCGCTTCTCTAGCCACCTAACCTTCTGCTCATCCTCTCGCGCAGTCTAAAGAGAGCTCAGGTGAGAGATTGCAAACGTCGAGCAATTGCTCAGAGATGAAAAGTGCCAGCACTGAAAGCTGTTGCCAGCCAGCACCCTTCCTTGGAAGCGCTTTCACAGGCACAGCAACACTGGGGCTTTGCGCTTCTCTAGCCACCAAACATCACGGTCCTTCTCTTTCCATCTCGTAGACACGAGCTGAGAAATTGCAAACGTCGAGCAATTGCTCAGAGATGAGAAGTGCCAGCACTGAAAGCTGTTGCTAGCCAGCACCCTTCCTTGGAAGCACTCTTGCAGCCCTAAGAACACTGGGGCTCTGGGCTTCTCTAGCCACCTAATCTTCTGCTCATCCTCTCGCGCAGTCTAAAGAGAGCTCAGGTGAGAAATTGCAAACGTCGAGCAATTGCTCAGAGATGAAAAGTGCCAGCACTGAAAGCTCTTGCTAGCCAGCACCCTTCCTTGGAAGCGCTTTTGTAGCCCTAAGAACACTGGGGCTTTGCGCTTCTCTAGCCACCTAATCTTCTGCTCATCCTCTCGCGCACTCTAAAGAGAGCTAGGGTGAGAGATTGGAAACGTCGAGCAATTGCTCAGAGATGAAAAGTGCCAGCACTGAAAGCTGTTGCCAGCCAGCACCCTTCCTTGGAAGCGCTTTCACAGGCACAGCAACACTGGGGCTTTGCGCTTCTCTACCCACCAAACATCACGGTCCTTCTCTTTCCATCTCGTAGACACGAGCTGAGAAATTGCAAACGTCGAGCAATTGCTCAGAGATGAGAAGTGCCAGCACTGAAAGCTGTTGCTAGCCAGCACCCTTCCTTGGAAACGCTCTTGCAGCCCTAAGAAGAGTGGGGCTCTGGGCTTCTCTAGCCACCTAATCTTCTGCTCATCCTCTCGCGCAGTCTAAAGAGAGCTCAGGTGAGAAATTGCAAACGTCGAGCAATTGCTCAGAGATGAAAAGTGCCAGCACTGAAAGCTGTTGCTAGCCAGCACCCTTCCTTGGAAGCGCTTTTGTAGCCCTAAGAACACTGGGGCTTTGCGCTTCTCTAGCCACCTAACCTTCTGCTCATCCTCTCGCGCAGTCTAAAGAGAGCTCAGGTGAGAAATTGCAAACGTCGAGCAATTGCTCAGAGATGAAAAGTGCCAGCACTGAAAGCTGTTGCTAGCCAGCACCCTTCCTTGGAAGCGCTTTCACAGGCGCAGCAACACTGGGGCTTTGCGCTTCTCTAGCCACCAAACGTCACGGTCACTATCTCTCCGTCTCGTAGACACGAGCTGAGAAATTGCAAACGTCGAGCAATTGCTCAGAGATGAAAAGTGCCAGCACTGAAAGCTGTGGCTAGCCAGCACCCTTCCTTGGAAGCGCTTTCACAGGCGCAGCAACACTGGGGCTTTGCGCTACTCTACCCACCAAACATCACGGTCCTTCTCTTTCAGTATCGTAGACAAGAGCTGAGAAATTGCAAACGTCGAGCAATTGCTCAGAGATGAAAAGTGCCAGCACTGAAAGCTGTTGCTAGCCAGCACCCTTCCTTGGAAGCGCTTTCACAGGCGCAGCAAGACTGGGGCTTTGCGCTTCTCTAGCCACCAAACGTGACAGTCTTTCTGTCTCGTAGACACGAGCTGAGAAATTGCAAACGTCGAGCAATTGCTCAGAGATGAAAAGTGCCAGCACTGAAAGCTCTTGCTAGCCAGCACCCTTCCTTGGAAGCGCTTTTGTAGGCCTAAGAACAGTGGGGCTCTGGGCTTCTCTAGCCACCTACTCTTCTGCTCATCCTCTCGCGCAGTCTAAAGAGAGCTCAGGTGAGAAATTGCAAACGTCGAGCAATTGCTCAGAGATGAAAAGTGCCAGCACTGAAAGCTCTTGCTAGCCAGCACCCTTCCTTGGAAGCGCTTTTGTAGGCCTAAGAACACTGGGGCTCTGGGCTTCTCTAGCCACCAAACATCACAGTCATTCTCTTTCCGTCTCGTAGACACGAGCCGAGAAATTGCAAACGTCAAGCAATTGCTCAGAGATGAAAAGTGCCAGCACTGAAAGCTGTTGCTAGCCAGCACCCTTCCTTGGAAGCGCTTTTGTAGGCCTAAGAACACTGGGGCTTTGCGCTTCTCTAGCCACCTAATCTTCTGCTCATCCTCTCGCGCAGTCTAAAGACAGCTCAGGTGAGAAATTGCAAACGTCGAGCAATTGCTCAGAGATGAAAAGTGCCAGCACTGAAAGCTGTTGCTAGCCAGCACCCTTCCTTGGAAGCGCTTTTGTAGGCCTAAGAACAGTGGGGCTCTGGGCTTCTCTAGCCACCTAATCTTCTGCTCATCCTCTCGCGCACTCTAAAGAGAGCTCAGGTGTGAAATTGCAAATGTCCAGCAATTGCTCAGAGATGAAAAGTGCCAGCACTGAAAGCTGTTGCTAGCCAGCACCCTTCCTTGGAAGCGCTTTCACAGGCACAGCAACACTGGGGCTTTGCGCTTCTCTAGGCACCAAACGTCACGGTCACTATCTCTCCGTCTCGTAGACACGAGCTGAGAAATTGCAAACATCGAGCAATTGCTGAGAGATGAAAAGTGCCAGCACTGAAAGCTGTTGCTAGCCAGCACCCTTCCTTGGAAACGCTCTTGCAGCCCTAAGAACAGTGGGGCTCTGGGCTTCTCTAGCCACCTAATCTTCTGCTCATCCTCTCGCGCACTCTAAAGAGAGCTCAGGTGAGAAATTGCAAACGTCGAGCAATTGCTCAGAGATGAAAAGTGCCAGCACTGAAAGCTGTTGCTAGCCAGCACCCTTCCTTGGAAGCGCTTTTGTAGGCCTAAGAACACTGGGGCTTTGCGCTTCTCTAGCCACCTAATCTTCTGCTCATCCTCTCGCGCACTCTAAAGAGAGCTCAGGTTTGAAATTGCAAATGTCCAGCAATTGCTCAGAGATGAAAAGTGCCAGCACTGAAAGCTGTTGCCAGCCAGCACCCTTCCTTGGAAGCGCTTTCACAGGCACAGCAACACTGGGGCTTTGCGCTTCTCTAGCCACCAAACATCACGGTCCTTCTCTTTCCGTCTCGTAGACACGAGCTGAGAAATTGCAAACGTCGAGCAATTGCTCAGAGATGAAAAGTGCCAGCACTGAAAGCTGTTGCTAGCCAGCACCCTTCCTTGGAAACGCTCTTGCAGCCCTAAGAACAGTGGGGCTCTGGGCTTCTCTAGGCACCTAATATTCTGCTCATCCTCTCGCGCAGTCTAAGGAGAGCTCAGGCGAGAAATTGCAAACGTCGAGCAATTGCTCAGAGATGAAAAGTGCCAGCACTGAAAGCTGTTGCTAGCCAGCACCCTTCCTTGGAAGCGCTTTCACAGGCGCAGCAACACTGGGGCTTTGCGCTACTCTACCAACCAAACATCACGGTCCTTCTCTTTCAGTATCATAGACAAGAGCTGAGAAATTGCAAACGTCGAGCAATTGCTCAGAGATGAAAAGTGCCAGTGCTGAAAGCTGTGGCTAGCCAGCACCCTTCCTTGGAAGCGCTCTTGTAGCCAAAAGAACACTGGGGCTTTGCGCTTCTCTAGCCACCTAATCTTCTGTTCATCCTCTCGCGCAGTCTAAAGAGAGCTCAGGTGAGAAATTGCAAATGTCCACAAATTGCTCAGAGATGAAAAGTGCCAGCACTGAAAGCTGTGGCTAGCCAGCACCCTTCCTTGGAAGCGCTTTCACAGGCGCAGCAACACTGGGGCTTTGCGCTTCTCTACCCACCAAACGTCACGGTCATTCTCTTTCTGTCTCATAGACACGAGCTGAGAAATTGCAAACGTCGAGCAATTGCTCAGAGATGAAAAGTGCCAGCACTGAAAGCTGTTGCTAGCCAGCCCCCTTCCTTGGAAGCGCTTTTGTAGGCCTAAGAACACTGGAGCTCTGTGCTTCTCTAGCCACCTACTCTTCTGCTCATCCTCTCGCGCACTATAAAGAGAGCTCAGGTGAGAAATTGCAAACGTCGAGCAATTGCTCAGAGATGAAAAGTGCCAGCACTGAAAGCTGTTACTAGCCAGCACCCTTCCTTGGAAGCGCTTTCACAGGCGCAGCAACACTGGGGCTTTGCGCTACTCTACCAACCAAACATCACGGTCCTTCTCTTTCAGTATCGTAGACACGAGCTGAGAAATTGCAAACGTCGAGCAATTGCTCAGAGATGAAAAGTGCCAGCACTGAAAGCTCTTGCTAGCCAGCACCCTTCCTTGGAAGCGCTTTTGTAGGCCTAAGAACACTGGGGCTCTGGGCTTCTCTAGCCACCAAACATCACAGTCATTCTCTTTCCGTCTCGTAGACACGAGCCGAGAAATTGCAAACGTCGAGCAATTGCTCGGAGATGAAAAGTGCCAGCACTGAAAGCTGTTGCTAGCCAGCACCCTTCCTTGGAAGCGCTCTTGTAGGCCTAAGAACACTGGGGCTCTGGGCTTCTCTAGCCACCTAATCTTCTGCTCATGCTCTCGCGCAGTCTAAAGAGAGCTCAGGGGAGAAATTGCAAACGTCGAGCAATTGCTCAGAGATGAAAAGTGGCAGCACTGAAAGCTGTTGCTAGCCAGCACCCTTCCTTGGAAGCGCTTTTGTAGGCCTAAGAACACTGGGGCTCTGGGCTTCTCTAGCCACCTAATCTTCTGCTCATCCTCTCACGCAGTCTAAAGAGAGCTCAGGTGAGAAATTGCAAACGTCGAGCAATTGCTCAGAGAGGAAAAGTGCCAGCACTGAAAGCTCTTGCTAGCCAGCACCCTTCCTTGGAAGCGCTTTTGTAGCCCTAAGAACACTGGGGCTCTGGGCTTCTCTAGCCACCTAATCTTCTGCTCATCCTCTCGCGCAGTCTAAAGAGAGCTCAGGTGAGAAATTGCAAACGTCGAGCAATTGCTCAGAGATGAAAAGTGCCAGCACTGAAAGCTCTTGCTAGCCAGCCCCCTTCCTTGGAAGCGCTTTTGTAGGCCTAAGAACACTGGGGCTCTGGGCTTCTCTAGCCACCTACTCTTCTGCTCATCCTCTCGCGCAGTCTAAAGAGAGCTCAGGTGAGAGATTGCAAACGTCGAGCAATTCCTCAGAGAGGAAAAGTGCCAGCACTGAAAGCTGTTGCTAGCCAGCACCCTTCCTTGGAAGCGCTTTCACAGGCGCAGCAACACTGGGGCTTTGCGCTTCTCTAGCCACCAGACGTCACGGTCACTATCTATCCGTCTCGTACATAAGAGCTGAGAAATTGCAAAGGTCGAGCAATTGCTCAGAGATGAAAAGTGCCAGCACTGAAAGCTGTTGCTAGCCAGCACCCTTCCTTGGAAGCGCTTTCACAGGCACCGCAACACTGGGGCTTTGCGCTACTCTACCCACCAAACATCACGGTCCTTCTCTTTCCTTCTCGTAGACAAGAGCTGAGAAATTGCAAACGTCGAGCAATTGCTCAGAGATGAAAAGTGCCAGCACTGAAAGCTCTTGCTAGCCAGCACCCTTCCTTGGAAGCGCTTTCACAGGCGCAGCAACACTGGGGCTTTGCGCTTCTCTACCCACCAAACGTGACAGTCTTTCTGTCTCGTAGACACGAGCTGAGAAATTGCAAACGTCGAGCAATTGCTCAGAGATGAAAAGTGCCAGCACTGAAAGCTCTTGCTAGCCAGCACCCTTCCTTGGAAGCGCTTTTGTAGCCCTAAGAACAGTGGGGCTCTGGGCTTCTCTAGCCACCTAATCTTCTGCTCATCCTCTCGCGCAGTCTAAAGAGAGCTCAGGTGTGAAATTGCAAATGTCCAGCAATTGCTCAGAGATGAAAAGTGCCAGCACTGAAAGCTGTGGCTAGCCAGCACCCTTCCTTGGAAGCGCTTTCACAGGCGCAGCAAGACTGGGGCTTTGCGCTTCTCTAGCCACCAAACGTCACGGTCACTATCTCTCCGTCTCGTAGACACGAGCTGAGAAATTGCAAACGTCGAGCAATTGCTCAGAGATGAAAAGTGCCAGCACTGAAAGCTGTTGCCAGCCAGCACCCTTCCTTGGAAGCGCTTTCACAGGCACAGCAACACTGGGGCTTTGCGCTTCTCTACCCACCAAACATCACGTTCCTTCTCTTTCCATCTCGTAGACACGAGCTGAGAAATTGCAAACGTCGAGCAATTGCTCAGAGATGAAAAGTGCCAGCACTGAAAGCTGTTGCTAGCCAGCACCCTTCCTTGGAAACGCTCTTGTAGCCCTAAGAACAGTGGGGCTCTGGGCGTCTCTAGCCACCTAATCATCTGCTCATCCTCTTGCGCAGTCTAAAGAGAGCTCAGGTGACAAATTGCAAACGTCGAGCAATTGCTCAGAGATGAAAAGTGCCAGCACTGAAAGCTGTTGCTAGCCAGCACCCTTCCTTGGAAGCGCTTTTGTAGGCCTAAGAACAGTGGGGCTCTGGGCTTCTCTAGCCACCTACTCTTCTGCTCATCCTCTCGCGCAGTCTAAAGAGAGCTCAGGTGAGAGATTGCAAACGTCGAGCAATTGCTCAGAGATGAAAAGTGCCAGCACTGAAAGCTGTTGCTAGCCAGCACCCTTCCTTGGAAGCGCTTTCACAGGCGCAGCAACACTGGGGCTTTGCGCTTCTCTAGCCACCAGACGTCACGGTCACTATCTCTCCGTCTCGTACATAAGAGCTGAGAAATTGCAAAAGTCGAGCAATTACTGAGAGATGAAAAGTGCCAGCACTGAAAGCTGTTGCTAGCCAGCACCCTTCCTTGGAAGCGCTTTCACAGGCACCGCAACACTGGGGCTTTGCGCTACTCTAGCCACCAAACATCACGGTCCTTCTCTTTCCTTCTCGTAGACAAGAGCTGAGAAATTGCAAACGTCGAGCAATTGCTCAGAGATGAAAAGTGCCAGCACTGAAAGCTCTTGCTAGCCAGCACCCTTCCTTGGAAGCGCTTTCACAGGCGCAGCAAGACTGGGGCTTTGCGCTTCTCTACCCACCAAACGTGACAGTCTTTCTGTCTCGTAGACACGAGCTGAGAAATTGCAAATGTCCAGCAATTGCTCAGAGATGAAAAGTGCCAGCACTGAAAGCTCTTGCTAGCCAGCACCCTTCCTTGGAAGCGCTTTTGTAGCCCTAAGAACAGTGGGGCTCTGGGCTTCTCTAGCCACCTAATCTTCTGCTCATCCTCTCGCGCAGTCTAAAGAAAGCTCAGGTGAGAAATTGCAAACGTCGAGCAATTGCTCAGAGATGAAAAGTGCCAGCACTGAAAGCTGTTGCTAGCCAGCACCCTTCCTTGGAAGCGCTTTTGTAGGCCTAAGAACAGTGGGGCTCTGGGCTTCTCTAGCCACCAAACATCACAGTCATTCTCTTTCCGTCTCGTAGACACGAGCCGAGAAATTGCAAACATCGAGCAATTGCTCAGAGATGAAAAGTGCCAGCACTGAAAGCTGTTGCTAGCCAGCACCCTTCCTTGGAAGCGCTTTTGTAGGCCTAAGAACAGTGGGGCTCTGGGCGTCTCTAGCCACCTAATCTTCTGCTCATCCTCTTGCGCAGTCTAAAGAGAGCTCAGGTGAGAAATTGCAAACGTCGAGCAATTGCTCAGAGATGAAAAGTGCCAGCACTGAAAGCTGTTGCTAGCCAGCACCCTTCCTTGGAAGCGCTTTCACAGGCGCAGCAACACTGGGGCTTTGCGCTTCTCTAGCCACCAAACGTCACGGTCACTATCTCTCCGTCTCGTAGACACGAGCTGAGAAATTGCAAACGTCGAGCAATTCCTCAGAGAGGAAAAGTGCCAGCACTGAAAGCTGTTGCTAGCCAGCACCCTTCCTTGGAAGCGCTTTCACAGGCGCAGCAACACTGGGGCTTTGCGCTTCTCTAGCCACCAGACGTCACGGTCACTATCTATCCGTCTCGTACATAAGAGCTGAGAAATTGCAAAGGTCGAGCAATTGCTGAGAGATGAAAAGTGCCAGCACTGAAAGCTGTTGCTAGCCAGCACCCTTCCTTGGAAGCGCTTTCACAGGCGCAGCAACACTGGGGCTTTGCGCTACTCTACCCACCAAACATCACGGTCCTTCTCTTTCAGTATCGTAGACAAGAGCTGAGAAATTGCAAACGTCGAGCAATTGCTCAGAGATGAAAAGTGCCAGCACTGAAAGCTCTTGCTAGCCAGCACCCTTCCTTGGAAGCGCTTTCACAGGCGCAGCAACACTGGGGCTTTGCGCTTCTCTACCCACCAAACGTGACAGTCTTTCTGTCTCGTAGACACGAGCTGAGAAATTGCAAACGTCGAGCAATTGCTCAGAGATGAAAAGTGCCAGCACTGAAAGCTCTTGCTAGCCAGCACCCTTCCTTGGAAGCGCTTTTGTAGCCCTAAGAACAGTGGGGCTCTGGGCTTCTCTAGCCACCTAATCTTCTGCTCATCCTCTCGCGCAGTCTAAAGAGAGCTCAGGTGTGAAATTGCAAATGTCCAGCAATTGCTCAGAGATGAAAAGTGCCAGCACTGAAAGCTCTTGCTAGCCAGCACCCTTCCTTGGAAGCGCTTTCACAGGCGCAGCAACACTGGGGCTTTGCGCTTCTCTAGCCACCAAACGTCACGGTCACTATCTCTCCGTCTCGTAGACACGAGCTGAGAAATTGCAAACGTCGAGCAATTGCTCAGAGATGAAAAGTGCCAGCACTGAAAGCTGTTGCCAGCCAGCACCCTTCCTTGGAAGCGCTTTCACAGGCACAGCAACACTGGGGCTTTGCGCTTCTCTAGCCACCAAACATCACGGTCCTTCTCTTTCCATCTCGTAGACACGAGCTGAGAAATTGCAAACGTCGAGCAATTGCTCAGAGATGAAAAGTGCCAGCACTGAAAGCTGTTGCTAGCCAGCACCCTTCCTTGGAAACGCTCTTGTAGCCCTAAGAACAGTGGGGCTCTGGGCGTCTCTAGCCACCTAATCATCTGCTCATCCTCTTGCGCAGTCTAAAGAGAGCTCAGGTGAGAAATTGCAAACGTCGAGCAATTGCTCAGAGATGAAAAGTGCCAGCACTGAAAGCTCTTGCTAGCCAGCACCCTTCCTTGGAAGCGCTTTTGTAGGCCTAAGAACACTGGGGCTCTGGGCTTCTCTAGCCACCTACTCTTCTGCTCATCCTCTCGCGCAGTCTAAAGAGAGCTCAGGTGAGAGATTGCAAACGTCGAGCAATTGCTCAGAGATGAAAAGTGCCAGCACTGAAAGCTGTTGCTAGCCAGCACCCTTCCTTGGAAGCGCTTTCACAGGCGCAGCAACACTGGGGCTTTGCGCTTCTCTAGCCACCAGATGTCACGGTCACTATCTCTCCGTCTCGTACATAAGAGCTGAGAAATTGCAAAAGTCGAGCAATTGCTGAGAGATGAAAAGTGCCAGCACTGAAAGCTGTTGCTAGCCAGCACCCTTCCTTGGAAGCGCTTTCACAGGCACCGCAACACTGGGGCTTTGCGCTACTCTACCCACCAAACATCACGGTCCTTCTCTTTCAGTATCGTAGACAAGAGCTGAGAAATTGCAAACGTCGAGCAATTGCTCAGAGATGAAAAGTGCCAGCACTGAAAGCTCTTGCTAGCCAGCACCCTTCCTTGGAAGCGCTTTTGTAGCCCTAAGAACAGTGGGGCTCTGGGCTTCTCTAGCCACCTAATCTTCTGCTCATCCTCTCGCGCAGTCTAAAGAAAGCTCAGGTGAGAAATTGCAAACGTCGAGCAATTGCTCAGAGATGAAAAGTGCCAGCACTGAAAGCTGTTGCTAGCCAGCACCCTTCCTTGGAAGCGCTTTTGTAGGCCTAAGAACAGTGGGGCTCTGGGCTTCTCTAGCCACCAAATATCACATTCATTCTCTTTCCGTCTCGTAGACACGAGCCGAGAAATTGCAAACATCGAGCAATTGCTCAGAGATGAAAAGTGCCAGCACTGAAAGCTGTTGCTAGCCAGCACCCTTCCTTGGAAGCGCTTTTGTAGGCCTAAGAACAGTGGGGCTCTGGGCGTCTCTAGCCACCTAATCTTCTGCTCATCCTCTTGCGCAGTCTAAAGAGAGCTCAGGTGAGAAATTGCAAACGTCGAGCAATTGCTCAGAGATGAAAAGTGCCAGCACTGAAAGCTCTTGCTAGCCAGCCCCCTTCCTTGGAAGCGCTTTTGTAGGCCTAAGAACAGTGGGGCTCTGGGCTTCTCTAGCCACCTAATCTTCTGCTCATCCTCTCGCGCAGTCTAAAGAGAGCTCAGGTGAGAGATTGCAAACGTCGAGCAATTCCTCAGAGAGGAAAAGTGCCAGCACTGAAAGCTGTTGCTAGCCAGCACCCTTCCTTGGAAGCGCTTTCACAGGCGCAGCAACACTGGGGCTTTGCGCTACTCTACCCACCAAACATCACGGTCCTTCTCTTTCAGTATCGTAGACAAGAGCTGAGAAATTGCAAACGTCGAGCAATTGCTCAGAGATGAAAAGTGCCAGCACTGAAAGCTCTTGCTAGCCAGCACCCTTCCTTGGAAGCGCTTTCACAGGCACCGCAACACTGGGGCTTTGCGCTACTCTACCCACCAAACATCACGGTCCTTCTCTTTCAGTATCGTAGACAAGAGCTGAGAAATTGCAAACGTCGAGCAATTGCTCAGAGATGAAAAGTGCCAGCACTGAAAGCTCTTGCTAGCCAGCACCCTTCCTTGGAAGCGCTTTCACAGGCGCAGCAAGACTGGGGCTTTGCGCTACTCTACCCACCAAACATCACGGTCCTTCTCTTTCAGTATCGTAGACAAGAGCTGAGAAATTGCAAACGTCGAGCAATTGCTCAGAGATGAAAAGTGCCAGCACTGAAAGCTCTTGCTAGCCAGCACCCTTCCTTGGAAGCGCTTTTGTAGGCCTAAGAACACTGGGGCTCTGGGCTTCTCTAGCCACCAAACATCACAGTCATTCTCTTTCCGTCTCGTAGACACGAGCCGAGAAATTGCAAACATCGAGCAATTGCTCAGAGATGAAAAGTGCCAGCACTGAAAGCTGTTGCTAGCCAGCACCCTTCCTTGGAAGCGCTTTTGTAGGCCTAAGAACAGTGGGGCTCTGGGCGTCTCTAGCCACCTAATCTTCTGCTCATCCTCTTGCGCAGTCTAAAGAGAGCTCAGGTGAGAAATTGCAAACGTCGAGCAATTGCTCAGAGATGAAAAGTGCCAGCACTGAAAGCTCTTGCTAGCCAGCCCCCTTCCTTGGAAGCGCTTTTGTAGGCCTAAGAACAGTGGGGCTCTGGGCTTCTCTAGCCACCTAATCTTCTGCTCATCCTCTCGCGCAGTCTAAAGAGAGCTCAGGTGAGAAATTGCCAACGTCGAGCAATTGTTCAGAGATGAAAAGTGCCAGCACTGAAAGCTGTTGCTAGCCAGCACCCTTCCTTGGAAGCGCTTTCACAGGCGCAGCAACACTGGGGCTTTGCGCTACTCTACCCACCAAACATCACGGTCCTTCTCTTTCAGTATCGTAGACAAGAGCTGAGAAATTGCAAACGTCGAGCAATTGCTCAGAGATGAAAAGTGCCAGCACTGAAAGCTCTTGCTAGCCAGCACCCTTCCTTGGAAGCGCTTTCACAGGCACCGCAACACTGGGGCTTTGCGCTACTCTACCCACCAAACATCACGGTCCTTCTCTTTCAGTATCGTAGACAAGAGCTGAGAAATTGCAAACGTCGAGCAATTGCTGAGAGATGAAAAGTGCCAGCACTGAAAGCTGTTGCTAGCCAGCACCCTTCCTTGGAAGCGCTTTCACAGGCACCGCAACACTGGGGCTTTGCGCTACTCTACCCACCAAACATCACGGTCCTTCTCTTTCAGTATCGTAGACAAGAGCTGAGAAATTGCAAACGTCGAGCAATTGCTCAGAGATGAAAAGTGCCAGCACTGAAAGCTCTTGCTAGCCAGCACCCTTCCTTGGAAGCGCTTTCACAGGCGCAGCAACACTGGGGCTTTGCGCTTCTCTAGCCACCAAACGTGACAGTCTTTCTGTCTCGTAGACACGAGCTGAGAAATTGCAAACGTCGAGCAATTGCTCAGAGATGAAAAGTGCCAGCACTGAAAGCTCTTGCTAGCCAGCACCCTTCCTTGGAAGCGCTTTTGTAGCCCTAAGAACAGTGGGGCTCTGGGCTTCTCTAGCCACCTAATCTTCTGCTCATCCTCTCGCGCAGTCTAAAGAAAGCTCAGGTGAGAAATTGCAAACGTCGAGCAATTGCTCAGAGATGAAAAGTGCCAGCACTGAAAGCTGTTGCTAGCCAGCACCCTTCCTTGGAAGCGCTTTTGTAGGCCTAAGAACACTGGGGCTCTGGGCTTCTCTAGCCACCAAACATCACAGTCATTCTCTTTCCGTCTCGTAGACACGAGCCGAGAAATTGCAAACATCGAGCAATTGCTCAGAGATGAAAAGTGCCAGCACTGAAAGCTGTTGCTAGCCAGCACCCTTCCTTGGAAGCGCTTTTGTAGGCCTAAGAACAGTGGGGCTCTGGGCGTCTCTAGCCACCTAATCTTCTGCTCATCCTCTTGCGCAGTCTAAAGAGAGCTCAGGTGAGAAATTGCAAACGTCGAGCAATTGCTCAGAGATGAAAAGTGCCAGCACTGAAAGCTCTTGCTAGCCAGCCCCCTTCCTTGGAAGCGCTTTTGTAGGCCTAAGAACAGTGGGGCTCTGGGCTTCTCTAGCCACCTAATCTTCTGCTCATCCTCTCGCGCAGTCTAAAGAGAGCTCAGGTGAGAAATTGCCAACGTCGAGCAATTGTTCAGAGATGAAAAGTGCCAGCACTGAAAGCTGTTGCTAGCCAGCACCCTTCCTTGGAAGCGCTTTCACAGGCGCAGCAACACTGGGGCTTTGCGCTACTCTACCCACCAAACATCACGGTCCTTCTCTTTCAGTATCGTAGACAAGAGCTGAGAAATTGCAAACGTCGAGCAATTGCTCAGAGATGAAAAGTGCCAGCACTGAAAGCTCTTGCTAGCCAGCACCCTTCCTTGGAAGCGCTTTCACAGGCACCGCAACACTGGGGCTTTGCGCTACTCTACCCACCAAACATCACGGTCCTTCTCTTTCAGTATCGTAGACAAGAGCTGAGAAATTGCAAACGTCGAGCAATTGCTCAGAGATGAAAAGTGCCAGCACTGAAAGCTCTTGCTAGCCAGCACCCTTCCTTGGAAGCGCTTTCACAGGCACAGCAACACTGGGGCTTTGCGCTACTCTACCCACCAAACATCACGGTCCTTCTCTTTCAGTATCGTAGACAAGAGCTGAGAAATTGCAAACGTCGAGCAATTGCTCAGAGATGAAAAGTGCCAGCACTGAAAGCTCTTGCTAGCCAGCACCCTTCCTTGGAAGCGCTTTCACAGGCGCAGCAACACTGGGGCTTTGCGCTTCTCTACCCACCAAACGTGACAGTCTTTCTGTCTCGTAGACACGAGCTGAGAAATTGCAAACGTCGAGCAATTGCTCAGAGATGAAAAGTGCCAGCACTGAAAGCTCTTGCTAGCCAGCACCCTTCCTTGGAAGCGCTTTTGTAGCCCTAAGAACAGTGGGGCTCTGGGCTTCTCTAGCCACCTAATCTTCTGCTCATCCTCTCGCGCACTCTAAAGAGAGCTCAGGTGAGAAATTGCAAACGTCGAGCAATTGCTCAGAGATGAAAAGTGCCAGCACTGAAAGCTGTTGCTAGCCAGCACCCTTCCTTGGAAGCGCTTTTGTAGGCCTAAGAACAGTGGGGCTCTGGGCTTCTCTAGCCACCTACTCTTCTGCTCATCCTCTCGCGCAGTCTAAAGAGAGCTCAGGTGAGAAATTGCAAACGTCGAGCAATTGCTCAGAGATGAAAAGTGCCAGCACTGAAAGCTGTTACTAGCCAGCACCCTTCCTTGGAAGCGCTTTTGTAGGCCTAAGAACAGTGGGGCTCTGGGCTTCTCTAGGCACCAAACATCACGGTCATTCTCTTTCTGTCTCGTAGACACGAGCCGAGAAATTGCAAACGTCGAGCAATTGCTCAGAGATGAAAAGTGCCAGCACTGAAAGCTGTTGCTAGCCAGCACCCTTCCTTGGAAGCGCTTTTGTAGGCCTAAGAACAGTGGGGCTCTGGGCTTCTCTAGCCACCTAAACTTCTGCTCATCCTCTCACGCAGTCTAAAGAGAGCTCTGGTGAGAAATTGCAAACGTCGAGCAATTGCTCAGAGATGAAAAGTGCCAGCACTGAAAGCTGTTGCTAGCCAGCACCCTTCCTTGGAAGCGCTTTTGTAGGCCTAAGAACAGTGGGGCTTTGCGCTTCTCTAGCCACCTAATCTTCTGCTCATCCTCTCGCGCACTCTAAAGAGAGCTCAGGTGAGAGATTGCAAATGTCCAGCAATTGCTCAGAGATGAAAAGTGCCAGCACTGAAAGCTCTTGCCAGCCAGCACCCTTCCTTGGAAGCGCTTTCACAGGCGCAGCAACACTGGGGCTTTGCGCTTCTCTAGCCACCAAACGTCACGGTCACTATCTCTCCGTCTCGTAGACACGAGCTAAGAAATTGCAAACGTCGAGCAATTGCTCAGAGATGAAAAGTGCCAGCACTGAAAGCTGTGGCTAGCCAGCACCCTTCCTTGGAAACGCTTTCACAGGCGCAGCAACACTGGGGCTTTGCGCTACTCTACCAACCAAATATCACGGCCCTTCTCTTTCAGTATCGTAGACAAGAGCTGAGAAATTGCAAATGTCGAGCAATTGCTCAGAGATGAAAAGTGCCAGCACTGAAAGCTGTTGCTAGCCAGCACCCTTCCTTGGAAGCGCTTTTGTAGGCCTAAGAACACTGGGGCTCTGGGCTTCTCTAGCCACCAAACATCACAGTCATTCTCTTTCCGTCTCGTAGACACGAGCCGAGAAATTGCAAACGTCGAGCAATTGCTCGGAGATGAAAAGTGCCAGCACTGAAAGCTGTTGCTAGCCAGCACCCTTCCTTGGAAGCGCTCTTGTAGGCCTAAGAACACTGGGGCTCTGGGCTTCCCTAGCCACCTAATCTTCTGCTCATCCTCTCGCGCACTCTAAAGAGAGCTCAGGTGAGAAATTGCAAACGTCGAGCAATTGCTCAGAGATGAAAAGTGCCAGCACTGAAAGCTGTTGCTAGCCAGCACCCTTCCTTGGAAGCGCTTTCGCAGGCGCAGCAAGACTGGGGCTTTGCGCTTCTCTACCCACCAAACGTCACGGTCACTATCTCTCCGTCTCGTAGACACGAGCTGAGAAATTGCAAACGTCGAGCAATTGCTCAGAGATGAAAAGTGCCAGCACTGAAAGCTCTTGCTAGCCAGCACC
This sequence comes from Sarcoramphus papa, assembly GCA_037962945.1. NCBI lineage: Eukaryota > Metazoa > Chordata > Aves > Accipitriformes > Cathartidae > Sarcoramphus > Sarcoramphus papa. Next base: position 94,306,107 of record CM075586.1, on the reverse strand, counting down.
CTTCCTTGGAAGCGCTTTTGTAGCCCTAAGAACAGTGGGGCTCTGGGCTTCTCTAGCCACCTAATCTTCTGCTCATCCTCTCACGCAGTCTAAAGAGAGCTCAGGTGAGAAATTGCAAACGTCGAGCAATTGCTCAGAGATGAAAAGTGCCAGCACTGAAAGCTGTTGCTAGCCAGCACCCTTCCTTGGAAGCGCTTTTGTAGCCCTAAGAACAGTGGGGCTCTGGGCTTCTCTAGCCACCTAATCTTCTGCTCATCCTCTCGCGCAGTCTAAAGAGAGCTCAGGTGAGAAATTGCAAATGTCCAGCAATTGCTCAGAGATGAAAAGTGCCAGCACTGAAAGCTGTTGCCAGCCAGCACCCTTCCTTGGAAGCGCTTTCACAGGCACAGCAACACTGGGGCTTTGCGCTTCTCTAGCCACCAAACATCACGGTCCTTCTCTTTCCATCTCGTAGACACGAGCTGAGAAATTGCAAACGTCGAGCAATTGCTCAGAGATGAAAAGTGCCAGCACTGAAAGCTGTTGCTAGCCAGCACCCTTCCTTGGAAACGCTCTTGTAGCCCTAAGAACAGTGGGGCTCTGGGCGTCTCTAGCCACCTAATCTTCTGTTCATCCTCTCACGCAGTCTAAAGAGAGCTCAGGTGAGAAATTGCAAACGTCGAGCAATTGCTGAGAGATGAAAAGTGCCAGCACTGAAAGCTCTTGCTAGCCAGCACCCTTCCTTGGAAGCGCTTTTGTAGGCCTAAGAACAGTGGGGCTCTGGGCTTCTCTAGCCACCTACTCTTCTGCTCATCCTCTCGCGCAGTCTAAAGAGAGCTCAGGTGAGAGATTGCAAACGTCGAGCAATTGCTCAGAGATGAAAAGTGCCAGCACTGAAAGCTGTTGCTAGCCAGCACCCTTCCTTGGAAGCGCTTTCACAGGCGCAGCAACACTGGGGCTTTGCGCTTCTCTAGCCACCAAACGTCACGGTCACTATCTATCCATCTCGTACATAAGAGCTGAGAAATTGCAAACGTCGAGCAATTGCTCAGAGATGAAAAGTGCCAGCACTGAAAGCTCTTGCTAGCCAGCACCCTTCCTTGGAAGCGCTTTCACAGGCACAGCAACACTGGGGCTTTGCGCTACTCTACCCACCAAACATCACGGTCCTTCTCTTTCAGTATCGTAGACAAGAGCTGAGAAATTGCAAACGTCGAGCAATTGCTCAGAGATGAAAAGTGCCAGCACTGAAAGCTGTTGCTAGCCAGCACCCTTCCTTGGAAGCGCTTTCACAGGCGCAGCAACACTGGGGCTTTGCGCTTCTCTAGCCACCAAACGTGACAGTCTTTCTGTCTCGTAGACACGAGCTGAGAAATTGCAAACGTCGAGCAATTGCTCAGAGATGAAAAGTGCCAGCACTGAAAGCTCTTGCTAGCCAGCACCCTTCCTTGGAAGCGCTTTTGTAGCCCTAAGAACAGTGGGGCTCTGGGCTTCTCTAGCCACCTAATCTTCTGCTCATCCTCTTGCGCAGTCTAAAGAGAGCTCAGGTGAGAAATTGCAAACGTCGAGCAATTGCTCAGAGATGAAAAGTGCCAGCACTGAAAGCTCTTGCTAGCCAGCACCCTTCCTTGGAAGTGCTTTTGTAGGCCTAAGAACAGTGGGGCTCTGGGCTTCTCTAGCCACGAAACGTCACGGTCATTCTCTTTCCGTCTCGTAGACACGAGCCGAGAAATTGCAAACGTCGAGCAATTGCTCAGAGATGAAAAGTGCCAGCACTGAAAGCTGTTGCTAGCCAGCACCCTTCCTTGGAAGCGCTTTTGTAGGCCTAAGAACACTGGGGCTTTGCGCTTCTCTAGCCACCTAATCTTCTGCTCATCCTCTCGCGCAGTCTAAAGAGAGCTCAGGGGAGAAATTGCAAACGTCGAGCAATTGCTCAGAGATGAAAAGTGCCAGCACTGAAAGCTGTTGCTAGCCAGCACCCTTCCTTGGAAGCGCTTTTGTAGCCCTAAGAACACTGGGGCTCTGGGCTTCTCTAACCACCTCATCTTCTGCTCATCCTCTCGCACGCTCTAAAGAGAGCTCAGGTGAGAAATTGCAAACGTCGAGCAATTGCTCAGAGATGAAAAGTGCCAGCACTGAAAGCTCTTGCTAGCCAGCACCCTTCCTTGGAATTGCTTTTGTAGGCCTAAGAACAGTGGGGCTCTGGGCTTCTCTAGCCACCAAACATCACAGTCCTTCTCTTTCCGTCTCGTAGACACGAGCCGAGAAATTGCAAACGTCGAGCAATTGCTCAGAGATGAAAAGTGCCAGCACTGAAAGCTGTTGCTAGCCAGCACCCTTCCTTGGAAGCGCTCTTGTAGCCCTAAGAACAGAGGGGCTCTGGGCTTCTCTAGCCACCTAAACTTCTGCTCATCCTCTCACGCAGTCTAAAGAGAGCTCAGGTGAGAAATTGCAAACGTCGAGCAATTGATCAGAGATGAAAAGTGCCAGCACTGAAAGCTGTTGCTAGCCAGCACCCTTCCTTGGAAGCGCTCTTGTAGCCCTAAGAACACTGGGGCTTTGCGCTTCTCTAGCCACCTAATCTTCTGCTCATCCTCTCGCGCATTCTAAAGAGAGCTCAGGTGAGAGATTGCAAACGTCGAGCAATTGCTCAGAGATGAAAAGTGCCAGCACTGAAAGCTCTTGCCAGCCAGCACCCTTCCTTGGAAGCGCTTTCACAGGCACAGCAACACTGGGGCTTTGCGCTTCTCTAGCCACCAAACATCACGGTCCTTCTCTTTCAGTCTCGTAGACACGAGCTGAGAAATTGCAAACGTCGAGCAATTGCTCAGAGATGAAAAGTGCCAGCACTGAAAGCTGTTGCTAGCCAGCACCCTTCCTTGGAAACGCTCTTGCAGCCCTAAGAACAGTGGGGCTCTGGGCTTCTCTAGCCACCTAATCTTCTGCTCATCCTCTCGCGCAGTCTAAAGAGAGCTCAGGGGAGAAATTGCAAACGTCGAGCAATTGCTCAGAGATGAAAAGTGCCAGCACTGAAAGCTGTTGCTAGCCAGCACCCTTCCTTGGAAGCGCTTTCACAGGCGCAGCAACACTGGGGCTTTGCGCTTCTCTAGCCACCAAACGTCACGGTCACTATCTCTCTGTCTCGCAGATAAGAGCTGAGAAATTGCAAACGTCGAGCAATTGCTCAGAGATGAAAAGTGGCAGCACTGAAAGCTCTTGCTAGCCAGCACCCCTCCTTGGAAGCGCTTTTGTAGGCCTAAGAACAGTGGGGCTCTGGGCTTCTCTAGCCACCTACTCTTCTGCTCATCCTCTCGCGCACTCTAAAGAGAGCTCAGGTGAGAAATTGCAAACGTCGAGCAATTGCTCAGAGATGAAAAGTGCCAGCACTGAAAGCTGTTGCTAGCCAGCACCCTTCCTTGGAAGCGCTTTTGTAGGCCTAAGAACACTGGGGCTCTGGGCTTCTCTAGCCACCAAACATCACAGTCCTTCTCTTTCCGTCTCGTAGACATGAGCTGAGAAATTGCAAACGTCGAGCAATTGCTCAGAGATGAAAAGTGCCAGCACTGAAAGCTGTTGCTAGCCAGCACCCTTCCTTGGAAGCGCTTTTGTAGCCCTAAGAACACTGGGGCTCTGGGCTTCTCTAGCCACCTAAACTTCTGCTCATCCGCTCACGCAGTCTAAAGAGAGCTCAGGTGAGAAATTGCAAACGTCGAGCAATTGCTCAGAGATGAAAAGTGCCAGCACTGAAAGCTCTTGCTAGCCAGCACCCTTCCTTGGAAGCGCTTTTGTAGCCCTAAGAACAGTGGGGCTTTGCGCTTCTCTAGCCACCTAATCTTCTGCTCATCCTCTCGCGCACTCTAAAGAGAGCTCAGGTGAGAGATTGCAAACGTCGAGCAATTGCTCAGAGATGAAAAGTGCCAGCACTGAAAGCTGTTGCCAGCCAGCACCCTTCCTTGGAAGCGCTTTCACAGGCGCAGCAACACTGGGGCTTTGCGCTTCTCTAGCCACCAAACATCACGGTCCTTCTCTTTCCATCTCGTAGACACGAGCTGAGAAATTGCAAACGTCGAGCAATTGCTCAGAGATGAAAAGTGCCAGCACTGAAAGCTGTTGCCAGCCAGCACCCTTCCTTGGAAACGCTCTTGCAGCCCTAAGAACAGTGGGGCTCTGGGCTTCTCTAGCCACCTAATCTTCTGCTCATCCTCTCGTGCAGTCTAAAGAGAGCTCAGGTGAGAGATTGCAAACGTCGAGCAATTGCTCAGAGATGAAAAGTGCCAGCACTGAAAGCTGTTGCCAGCCAGCACCCTTCCTTGGAAGCGCTTTCACAGGCACAGCAACACTGGGGCTTTGCGCTTCTCTAGCCACCAAACATCACGGTCCTTCTCTTTCAGTATCGTAGACAAGAGCTGAGAAATTGCAAACGTCGAGCAATTGCTCAGAGATGAAAAGTGCCAGCACTGAAAGCTGTTGCCAGCCAGCACCCTTCCTTGGAAACGCTCTTGCAGCCCTAAGAACAGTGGGGCTCTGGGCTTCTCTAGCCACCTAATCTTCTGCTCATCCTCTCGTGCAGTCTAAAGAGAGCTCAGGTGAGAAATTGCAAACGTCGAGCAATTGCTCAGAGATGAAAAGTGCCAGCACTGAAAGCTGTTGCTAGCCAGCACCCTTCCTTGGAAGCGCTTTTGTAGGCCTAAGAACACTGGGGCTTTGCGCTTCTCTAGCCACCTAACCTTCTGCTCATCCTCTCGCGCAGTCTAAAGAGAGCTCAGGTGAGAAATTGCAAACGTCGAGCAATTGTTCAGAGATGAAAAGTGCCAGCACTGAAAGCTGTTGCTAGCCAGCACCCTTCCTTGGAAGCGCTTTCACAGGCACAGCAACACTGGGGCTTTGCGCTTCTCTAGCCACCAAACATCACGGTCCTTCTCTTTCCATCTCGTAGACACGAGCTGAGAAATTGCAAACGTCGAGCAATTGCTCAGAGATGAAAAGTGCCAGCACTGAAAGCTCTTGCTAGCCAGCACCCTTCCTTGGAAGCGCTTTTGTAGCCCTAAGAACACTGGGGCTCTGGGCTTCTCTAACCACCTCATCTTCTGCTCATCCTCTCGCACGCTCTAAAGAGAGCTCAGGTGAGAAATTGCAAACGTCGAGCAATTGCTCAGAGATGAAAAGTGCCAGCACTGAAAGCTCTTGCTAGCCAGCACCCTTCCTTGGAATTGCTTTTGTAGGCCTAAGAACAGTGGGGCTCTGGGCTTCTCTAGCCACCAAACATCACAGTCCTTCTCTTTCCGTCTCGTAGACACGAGCCGAGAAATTGCAAACGTCGAGCAATTGCTCAGAGATGAAAAGTGCCAGCACTGAAAGCTGTTGCTAGCCAGCACCCTTCCTTGGAAGCGCTCTTGTAGCCCTAAGAACAGAGGGGCTCTGGGCTTCTCTAGCCACCTAAACTTCTGCTCATCCTCTCACGCAGTCTAAAGAGAGCTCAGGTGAGAAATTGCAAACGTCGAGCAATTGATCAGAGATGAAAAGTGCCAGCACTGAAAGCTGTTGCTAGCCAGCACCCTTCCTTGGAAGCGCTCTTGTAGCCCTAAGAACACTGGGGCTTTGCGCTTCTCTAGCCACCTAATCTTCTGCTCATCCTCTCGCGCATTCTAAAGAGAGCTCAGGTGAGAGATTGCAAACGTCGAGCAATTGCTCAGAGATGAAAAGTGCCAGCACTGAAAGCTCTTGCCAGCCAGCACCCTTCCTTGGAAGCGCTTTCACAGGCACAGCAACACTGGGGCTTTGCGCTTCTCTAGCCACCAAACATCACGGTCCTTCTCTTTCAGTCTCGTAGACACGAGCTGAGAAATTGCAAACGTCGAGCAATTGCTCAGAGATGAAAAGTGCCAGCACTGAAAGCTGTTGCTAGCCAGCACCCTTCCTTGGAAACGCTCTTGCAGCCCTAAGAACAGTGGGGCTCTGGGCTTCTCTAGCCACCTAATCTTCTGCTCATCCTCTCGCGCAGTCTAAAGAGAGCTCAGGGGAGAAATTGCAAACGTCGAGCAATTGCTCAGAGATGAAAAGTGCCAGCACTGAAAGCTGTTGCTAGCCAGCACCCTTCCTTGGAAGCGCTTTCACAGGCGCAGCAACACTGGGGCTTTGCGCTTCTCTAGCCACCAAACGTCACGGTCACTATCTCTCTGTCTCGCAGATAAGAGCTGAGAAATTGCAAACGTCGAGCAATTGCTCAGAGATGAAAAGTGGCAGCACTGAAAGCTCTTGCTAGCCAGCACCCCTCCTTGGAAGCGCTTTTGTAGGCCTAAGAACAGTGGGGCTCTGGGCTTCTCTAGCCACCTACTCTTCTGCTCATCCTCTCGCGCACTCTAAAGAGAGCTCAGGTGAGAAATTGCAAACGTCGAGCAATTGCTCAGAGATGAAAAGTGCCAGCACTGAAAGCTGTTGCTAGCCAGCACCCTTCCTTGGAAGCGCTTTTGTAGGCCTAAGAACACTGGGGCTCTGGGCTTCTCTAGCCACCAAACATCACAGTCCTTCTCTTTCCGTCTCGTAGACATGAGCTGAGAAATTGCAAACGTCGAGCAATTGCTCAGAGATGAAAAGTGCCAGCACTGAAAGCTGTTGCTAGCCAGCACCCTTCCTTGGAAGCGCTTTTGTAGCCCTAAGAACACTGGGGCTCTGGGCTTCTCTAGCCACCTAAACTTCTGCTCATCCGCTCACGCAGTCTAAAGAGAGCTCAGGTGAGAAATTGCAAACGTCGAGCAATTGCTCAGAGATGAAAAGTGCCAGCACTGAAAGCTCTTGCTAGCCAGCACCCTTCCTTGGAAGCGCTTTTGTAGCCCTAAGAACAGTGGGGCTTTGCGCTTCTCTAGCCACCTAATCTTCTGCTCATCCTCTCGCGCACTCTAAAGAGAGCTCAGGTGAGAGATTGCAAACGTCGAGCAATTGCTCAGAGATGAAAAGTGCCAGCACTGAAAGCTGTTGCCAGCCAGCACCCTTCCTTGGAAGCGCTTTCACAGGCGCAGCAACACTGGGGCTTTGCGCTTCTCTAGCCACCAAACATCACGGTCCTTCTCTTTCCATCTCGTAGACACGAGCTGAGAAATTGCAAACGTCGAGCAATTGCTCAGAGATGAAAAGTGCCAGCACTGAAAGCTGTTGCCAGCCAGCACCCTTCCTTGGAAACGCTCTTGCAGCCCTAAGAACAGTGGGGCTCTGGGCTTCTCTAGCCACCTAATCTTCTGCTCATCCTCTCGTGCAGTCTAAAGAGAGCTCAGGTGAGAGATTGCAAACGTCGAGCAATTGCTCAGAGATGAAAAGTGCCAGCACTGAAAGCTGTTGCCAGCCAGCACCCTTCCTTGGAAGCGCTTTCACAGGCACAGCAACACTGGGGCTTTGCGCTTCTCTAGCCACCAAACATCACGGTCCTTCTCTTTCAGTATCGTAGACAAGAGCTGAGAAATTGCAAACGTCGAGCAATTGCTCAGAGATGAAAAGTGCCAGCACTGAAAGCTGTTGCCAGCCAGCACCCTTCCTTGGAAACGCTCTTGCAGCCCTAAGAACAGTGGGGCTCTGGGCTTCTCTAGCCACCTAATCTTCTGCTCATCCTCTCGTGCAGTCTAAAGAGAGCTCAGGTGAGAAATTGCAAACGTCGAGCAATTGCTCAGAGATGAAAAGTGCCAGCACTGAAAGCTGTTGCTAGCCAGCACCCTTCCTTGGAAGCGCTTTTGTAGGCCTAAGAACACTGGGGCTTTGCGCTTCTCTAGCCACCTAACCTTCTGCTCATCCTCTCGCGCAGTCTAAAGAGAGCTCAGGTGAGAAATTGCAAACGTCGAGCAATTGTTCAGAGATGAAAAGTGCCAGCACTGAAAGCTGTTGCTAGCCAGCACCCTTCCTTGGAAGCGCTTTCACAGGCACAGCAACACTGGGGCTTTGCGCTTCTCTAGCCACCAAACATCACGGTCCTTCTCTTTCCATCTCGTAGACACGAGCTGAGAAATTGCAAACGTCGAGCAATTGCTCAGAGATGAAAAGTGCCAGCACTGAAAGCTCTTGCTAGCCAGCACCCTTCCTTGGAAACGCTCTTGCAGCCCTAAGAACAGTGGGGCTCTGGGCTTCTCTAGCCACCTAATCTTCTGCTCATCCTCTCGCGCAGTCTAAAGAGAGCTCAGGTGAGAAATTGCAAACGTCGAGCAATTGCTCAGAGATGAAAAGTGCCAGCACTGAAAGCTGTTGCTAGCCAGCACCCTTCCTTGGAAGCGCTTTTGTAGGCCTAAGAACACTGGGGCTTTGCGCTTCTCTAGCCACCTAACCTTCTGCTCATCCTCTCGCGCAGTCTAAAGAGAGCTCAGGTGAGAAATTGCAAACGTCGAGCAATTGTTCAGAGATGAAAAGTGCCAGCACTGAAAGCTGTTGCTAGCCAGCACCCTTCCTTGGAAGCGCTTTCACAGGCGCAGCAACACTGGGGCTTTGCGCTTCTCTAGCCACCAAACGTCACGGTCACTATCTATCCGTCTCGTAGACACGAGCTGAGAAATTGCAAACGTCGAGCAATTGCTCAGAGATGAAAAGTGCCAGCACTGAAAGCTCTTGCTAGCCAGCACCCTTCCTTGGAAGCGCTTTCACAGGCGCAGCAACACTGGGGTTTTGCGCTTCTCTAGCCACCAAACGTGACAGTCTTTCTCTCTCGTAGACACGAGCTGAGAAATTGCAAACGTCGAGCAATTGCTCAGAGATGAAAAGTGCCAGCACTGAAAGCTGTTGCTAGCCAGCACCCTTCCATGGAAGCGCTTTTGTAGCCCTAAGAACAGTGGGGCTCTGGGCTTCTCTAGCCACCTAATCTTCTGCTCATCCTCTCGCGCACTCTAAAGAGAGCTCAGGTGTGAAATTGCAAACGTCGAGGAATTGCTCAGAGATGAAAAGTGCCAGCACTGAAAGCTCTTGCTAGCCAGCAGCCTTCCTTGGAAGCGCTTTCACAGGCGCAGCAACACTGGGGCTTTGCGCTACTCTACCCACCAAACATCACGGTCCTTCTCTTTCAGTATCGTAGACAAGAGCTGAGAAATTGCAAACGTCGAGCAATTGCTCAGAGATGAAAAGTGCCAGCACTGAAAGCTGTGGCTAGCCAGCACCCTTCCTTGGAAGCGCTTTCACAGGCGCAGCAAGACTGGGGCTTTGCGCTTCTCTAGCCACCAAACATCACGGTCCTTCTCTTTCCATCTCGTAGACACGAGCTGAGAAATTGCAAACGTCGAGCAATTGCTCAGAGATGAAAAGTGCCAGCACTGAAAGCTCTTGCTAGCCAGCACCCTTCCTTGGAAACGCTCTTGCAGCCCTAAGAACACTGGGGCTCTGGGCTTCTCTAGCCACCTAATCTTCTGCTCATCCTCTCGCGCACTCTAAAGAGAGCTCAGGGGAGAAATTGCAAACGTCGAGCAATTGCTCAGAGATGAAAAGTGCCAGCACTGAAAGCTGTTGCTAGCCAGCACCCTTCCTTGGGAGCACTTTCACAGGCGCAGCAACACTGGGGCTTTCCGCTTCTCTAGGCACCAAACGCGGTCACTATCTCTCTGTCTCGTAGATAAGAGCTGAGAAATTGCAAACGTCGAGCAATTGCTCAGAGATGAAAAGTGCCAGCACTGAAAGCTCTTGCTAGCCAGCACCCTTCCTTGGAAGCGCTTTTGTAGGCCTAAGAACACTGGGGCTCTGGGCTTCTCTAGCCACCTACTCTTCTGCTCATCCTCTCGCGCACTCTAAAGAGAGCTCAGGTGAGAAATTGCAAACGTCGAGCAATTGCTCAGAGATGAAAAGTGCCAGCACTGAAAGCTGTTGCTAGCCAGCACCCTTCCTTGGAAGCGCTTTTGTAGGCCTAAGAACACTGGGACTCTGGGCTTCTCTAGCCACCAAACATCACAGTCCTTCTCTTTCCGTCTCGTAGACACGAGCCGAGAAATTGCAAACGTCGAGCAATTGCTCAGAGATGAAAAGTGCCAGCACTGAAAGCTGTTGCTAGCCAGCACCCTTCCTTGGAAGCGCTCTTGTAGCCCTAAGAACAGTGGGGCTCTGGGCTTCTCTAGCCACCTAAACTTCTGCTCATCCTCTCACGCAGTCTAAAGAGAGCTCAGGTGAGAAATTGCAAACGTCAAGCAATTGATCAGAGATGAAAAGTGCCAGCACTGAAAGCTCTTGCTAGCCAGCACCCTTCCTTGGAAGCGCTTTTGTAGCCTTAAGAACAGTGGGGCTTTGCGCTTCTCTAGCCACCTAATCTTCTGCTCATCCTCTCGCGCACTCTAAAGAGAGCTCAGGTGAGAGATTGCAAACGTCGAGCAATTGCTCAGAGATGAAAAGTGCCAGCACTGAAAGCTGTTGCTAGCCAGCACCCTTCCTTGGAAGCGCTTTCAGAGGCACAGCAACACTGGGGCTTTGCGCTTCTCTAGCCACCAAACATCACGGTCCTTCTCTTTCCATCTCGTAGACACGAGCTGAGAAATTGCAAACGTCAAGCAATTGCTCAGAGATGAAAAGTGCCAGCACTGAAAGCTGTTGCTAGCCAGCACCCTTCCTTGGAAACGCTCTTGCAGCCCTAAGAACAGTGGGGCTCTGGGCTTCTCTAGCCACCTACTCTTCTGCTCATCCTCTCGCGCAGTCTAAAGAGAGCTCAGGTGAGAAATTGCAAACGTCGAGCAATTGCTCAGAGATGAAAAGTGCCAGCACTGAAAGCTGTTGCTAGCCAGCACCCTTCCTTGGAAGCGCTTTTGTAGGCCTAAGAACAGTGGGGCTCTGGGCTTCTCTAGCCACCAAACATCACAGTCATTCTCTCTCCGTCTCGTAGACACGAGCTGAGAAATTGCAAACGTCGAGCAATTGCTCAGAGATGAAAAGTGCCAGCACTGAAAGCTGTTGCTAGCCAGCACCCTTCCTTGGAAGCGCTTTTGTAGGCCTAAGAACAGTGGGGCTCTGGGCTTCTCTAGCCACCGAATCTTATGCTCATCCTCTCGCGCAGTCTAAAGAGAGCTCAGGTGAGAGATTGCAAACGTCGAGCAATTGCTCAGAGATGAAAAGTGCCAGCACTGAAAGCTGTGGCTAGCCAGCACCCTTCCTTGGAAGCGCTTTTGTAGGCCTAAGAACAGTGGGGCTCTGGGCTTCTCTAGCCACCTAATCTTCTGCTCATCCTCTCGCGCAGTCTAAAGAGAGCTCAGGTGAGAGATTGCAAATGTCCAGCAATTGCTCAGAGATGAAAAGTGCCAGCACTGAAAGCTCTTGCTAGCCAGCACCCTTCCTTGGAAGCGCTTTCACAGGCGCAGCAAGACTGGGGCTTTGCGCTTCTCTACCCTCCAAACGTTACGGTCATTCTCTTTCAGTCTCGTAGACACGAGCTGAGAAATTGCAAACGTCGAGCAATTGCTCAGAGATGAAAAGTGCCAGCACTGAAAGCTGTTGCTAGCCAGCACCCTTCCTTGGAAGCGCTTTTGTAGCCCTAAGAACACTGGGGCTCTGGGCTTCTCTAGCCACCTAATCTTCTGCTCATCCTCTCGCGCAGTCTAAAGAGAGCTCAGGTGAGAAATTGCAAACGTCGAGCAATTGCTCAGAGATGAAAAGTGCCAGCACTGAAAGCTCTTGCTAGCCAGCACCCTTCCTTGGAAGCGCTTTTGTAGGCCTAAGAACACTGGGGCTCTGGGCTTCTCTAGCCACCTAATCTTCTGCTCATCCTCTCGCGCAGTCTAAAGAGAGCTCAGGTGAGAAATTGCAAATGTCCAGCAATTGCTCAGAGATGAAAAGTGCCAGCACTGAAAGCTCTTGCCAGCCAGCACCCTTCCTTGGAAGCGCTTTCACAGGCACAGCAACACTGGGGCTTTGCGCTTCTCTACCCACCAAACATCACGTTCCTTCTCTTTCCATCTCGTAGACACGAGCTGAGAAATTGCAAACGTCGAGCAATTGCTCAGAGATGAAAAGTGCCAGCACTGAAAGCTGTTGCTAGCCAGCACCCTTCCTTGGAAACGCTCTTGTAGCCCTAAGAACAGTGCGGCTCTGGGCGTCTCTAGCCACCTAATCTTCTGTTCATCCTCTCACGCAGTCTAAAGAGAGCTCAGGTGAGAAATTGCAAACGTCGAGCAATTGCTGAGAGATGAAAAGTGCCAGCACTGAAAGCTGTTGCTAGCCAGCACCCTTCCTTGGAAGCGCTTTTGTAGGCCTAAGAACAGTGGGGCTCTGGGCTTCTCTAGCCACCTACTCTTCTGCTCATCCTCTCGCGCAGTCTAAAGAGAGCTCAGGTGAGAGATTGCAAACGTCGAGCAATTGCTCAGAGATGAAAAGTGCCAGCACTGAAAGCTGTTGCTAGCCAGCACCCTTCCTTGGAAGCGCTTTCACAGGCGCAGCAACACTGGGGCTTTGCGCTTCTCTAGCCACCAAACGTCACGGTCACTATCTATCCGTCTCGTACATAAGAGCTGAGAAATTGCAAACGTCGAGCAATTGCTCAGAGATGAAAAGTGCCAGCACTGAAAGCTGTGGCTAGCCAGCACCCTTCCTTGGAAGCGCTTTTGTAGCCCTAAGAACAGTGGGGCTCTGGGCTTCTCTAGCCACCTAATCTTCTGCTCATCCTCTCACGCAGTCTAAAGAGAGCTCAGGTGAGAAATTGCAAACGTCGAGCAATTGCTCAGAGATGAAAAGTGCCAGCACTGAAAGCTCTTGCTAGCCAGCACCCTTCCTTGGAAGCGCTTTTGTAGCCCTAAGAACAGTGGGGCTCTGGGCTTCTCTAGCCACCTAATCTTCTGCTCATCCTCTCGCGCAGTCTAAAGAGAGCTCAGGTGAGAAATTGCAAATGTCCAGCAATTGCTCAGAGATGAAAAGTGCCAGCACTGAAAGCTCTTGCCAGCCAGCACCCTTCCTTGGAAGCGCTTTCACAGGCACAGCAACACTGGGGCTTTGCGCTTCTCTACCCACCAAACATCACGTTCCTTCTCTTTCCATCTCGTAGACACGAGCTGAGAAATTGCAAACGTCGAACAATTGCTCAGAGATGAAAAGTGCCAGCACTGAAAGCTGTTGCTAGCCAGCACCCTTCCTTGGAAACGCTTTTGTAGGCCTAAGAACACTGGGGCTTTGCGCTTCTCTAGCCACCTAACCTTCTGCTCATCCTCTCGCGCAGTCTAAAGAGAGCTCAGGTGAGAAATTGCAAACGTCGAGCAATTGTTCAGAGATGAAAAGTGCCAGCACTGAAAGCTGTTGCTAGCCAGCACCCTTCCTTGGAAGCGCTTTCACAGGCACAGCAACACTGGGGCTTTGCGCTTCTCTAGCCACCAAACGTCACGGTCCTTCTCTTTCCATCTCGTAGACACGAGCTGAGAAATTGCAAACGTCGAGCAATTGCTCAGAGATGAAAAGTGCCAGCACTGAAAGCTCTTGCTAGCCAGCACCCTTCCTTGGAAACGCTCTTGCAGCCCTAAGAACAGTGGGGCTCTGGGCTTCTCTAGCCACCTAATCTTCTGCTCATCCTCTCGCGCAGTCTAAAGAGAGCTCAGGTGAGAAATTGCAAACGTCGAGCAATTGCTCAGAGATGAAAAGTGCCAGCACTGAAAGCTGTTGCTAGGCAGCACCCTTCCTTGGAAGCGCTTTTGTAGCCCTAAGAACACTGGGGCTTTGCGCTTCTCTAGCCACCTAACCTTCTGCTCATCCTCTCGCGCAGTCTAAAGAGAGCTCAGGTGAGAAATTGCAAACGTCGAGCAATTGTTCAGAGATGAAAAGTGCCAGCACTGAAAGCTGTTGCTAGCCAGCACCCTTCCTTGGAAGCGCTTTCACAGGCACCGCAACACTGGGGCTTTGCGCTACTCTACCCACCAAACGTCACGGTCACTATCTCTCCGTCTCGTAGACACGAGCTGAGAAATTGCAAACGTCGAGCAATTGCTCAGAGATGAAAAGTGCCAGCACTGAAAGCTGTTGCTAGCCAGCACCCTTCCTTGGAAGCGCTTTCACAGGCGCAGCAACACTGGGGTTTTGCGCTTCTCTAGCCACCAAACGTGACAGTCTTTCTCTCTCGTAGACACGAGCTGAGAAATTGCAAACGTCGAGCAATTGCTCAGAGATGAAAAGTGCCAGCACTGAAAGCTGTTGCTAGCCAGCACCCTTCCATGGAAGCGCTTTTGTAGCCCTAAGAACACTGGGGCTCTGGGCTTCTCTAGCCACCTAATCTTCTGCTCATCCTCTCGCGCACTCTAAAGAGAGCTCAGGTGTGAAATTGCAAATGTCCAGCAATTGCTCAGAGATGAAAAGTGCCAGCACTGAAAGCTCTTGCTAGCCAGCACCCTTCCTTGGAAGCGCTTTCACAGGCGCAGCAACACTGGGGCTTTGCGCTACTCTACCCACCAAACATCACGGTCCTTCTCTTTCAGTATCGTAGACAAGAGCTGAGAAATTGCAAACGTCGAGCAATTGCTCAGAGATGAAAAGTGCCAGCACTGAAAGCTGTGGCTAGCCAGCACCCTTCCTTGGAAGCGCTTTCACAGGCGCAGCAAGACTGGGGCTTTGCGCTTCTCTAGCCACCAAACATCACGGTCCTTCTCTTTCCATCTCGTAGACACGAGCTGAGAAATTGCAAACGTCGAGCAATTGTTCAGAGATGAAAAGTGCCAGCACTGAAAGCTGTTGCTAGCCAGCACCCTTCCTTGGAAACGCTCTTGCAGCCCTAAGAACACTGGGGCTCTGGGCTTCTCTAGCCACCTAATCTTCTGCTCATCCTCTCGCGCACTCTAAAGAGAGCTCAGGGGAGAAATTGCAAACGTCGAGCAATTGCTCAGAGATGAAAAGTGCCAGCACTGAAAGCTGTTGCTAGCCAGCACCCTTCCTTGGAAGCGCTTTCACAGGCGCAGCAACACTGGGGCTTTCCGCTTCTCTAGGCACCAAACGCGGTCACTATCTCTCTGTCTCGTAGATAAGAGCTGAGAAATTGCAAACGTCGAGCAATTGCTCAGAGATGAAAAGTGCCAGCACTGAAAGCTCTTGCTAGCCAGCACCCTTCCTTGGAAGCGCTTTTGTAGGCCTAAGAACAGTGGGGCTCTGGGCTTCTCTAGCCACCTACTCTTCTGCTCATCCTCTCGCGCAGTCTAAAGAGAGCTCAGGTTTGAAATTGCAAACGTCGAGCAATTGCTCAGAGATGAAAAGTGCCAGCACTGAAAGCTGTTGCTAGGCAGCACCCTTCCTTGGAAGCGCTTTTGTAGGCCTAAGAACACTGGGGCTCTGGGCTTCTCTAGCCACCAAACATCACAGTCCTTCTCTTTCCGTCTCGTAGACACGAGCCGAGAAATTGCAAACGTCGAGCAATTGCTCAGAGATGAAAAGTGCCAGCACTGAAAGCTGTTGCTAGCCAGCACCCTTCCTTGGAAGCGCTCTTGTAGCCCTAAGAACAGTGGGGCTCTGGGCTTCTCTAGCCACCTAAACTTCTGCTCATCCTCTCACGCAGTCTAAAGAGAGCTCAGGTGAGAAATTGCAAACGTCGAGCAATTGATCAGAGATGAAAAGTGCCAGCACTGAAAGCTCTTGCTAGCCAGCACCCTTCCTTGGAAGCGCTTTTGTAGCCTTAAGAACACTGGGGCTTTGCGCTTCTCTAGCCACCTAATCTTCTGCTCATCCTCTCGCGCACTCTAAAGAGAGCTCAGGTGAGAGATTGCAAACGTCGAGCAATTGCTCAGAGATGAAAAGTGCCAGCACTGAAAGCTGTTGCTAGCCAGCACCCTTCCTTGGAAGCGCTTTCAGAGGCACAGCAACACTGGGGCTTTGCGCTTCTCTAGCCACCAAACATCACGGTCCTTCTCTTTCCATCTCGTAGACACGAGCTGAGAAATTGCAAACGTCAAGCAATTGCTCAGAGATGAAAAGTGCCAGCACTGAAAGCTCTTGCTAGCCAGCACCCTTCCTTGGAAACGCTCTTGCAGCCCTAAGAACACTGGGGCTCTGGGCTTCTCTAGCCACCTACTCTTCTGCTCATCCTCTCGCGCAGTCTAAAGAGAGCTCAGGTGAGAAATTGCAAACGTCGAGCAATTGCTCAGAGATGAAAAGTGCCAGCACCGAAAGCTGTTGCTAGCCAGCACCCTTCCTTGGAAGCGCTTTTGTAGCCCTAAGAACACTGGGGCTTTGCGCTTCTCTAGCCACTTAACCTTCTGCTCATCCTCTCGCGCAGTCTAAAGAGAGCTCAGGTGAGAAATTGCAAACGTCCAGCAATTGCTCAGAGATGAAAAGTGCCAGCACTGAAAGCTGTTGCTAGCCAGCACCCTTCCTTGGAAGCGCTTTCACAGGCGCAGCAACACTGGGGCTTTGCGCTTCTCTAGCCACCAAACGTCACGGTTACTATCTCTCTGTCTCGTAGATAAGAGCTGAGAAATTGCAAACGTCGAGCAATTGCTCAGAGATGAAAAGTGCCAGCACTGAAAGCTGTTGCTAGCCAGCACCCTTCCTTGGAAACGCTCTTGCAGCCCTAAGAACAGTGGGGCTCTGGGCTTCTCTAGCCACCTAATCTTCTGCTCATCCTCTCGCGCAGTCTAAAGAGAGCTCAGGTGAGAAATTGCAAACGTCGAGCAATTGCTCAGAGATGAAAAGTGCCAGCACTGAAAGCTGTTGCTAGCCAGCACCCTTCCTTGGAAGCGTTTTTGTAGGCCTAAGAACACTGGGGCTCTGGGCTTCTCTAGCCACCAAACATCACAGTCCTTCTCTTTCCGTCTCGTAGACACGAGCTGAGAAATTGCAAACGTCGAGCAATTGCTCAGAGATGAAAAGTGCCAGCACTGAAAGCTGTTGCTAGCCAGCACCCTTCCTTGGAAGCGCTCTTGTAGCCAAAAGAACAGTGGGGCTCTGGGCTTCTCTAGCCACCTAATCTTCTGCTCATCCTCTCGCGCAGTGTAAAGAGAGCTCAGGTGAGAAATTGCAAACGTCGAGCAATTGCTCAGAGATGAAAAGTGCCAGCACTGAAAGCTCTTGCTAGCCAGCACCCTTCCTTGGAAGCGCTTTTGTAGGCCTAAGAACAGTGGGGCTCTGGGCTTCTCTAGCCACCTAATCTTCTGCTCATCCTCTTGCGCAGTCTAAAGAGAGCTCAGGTGAGAAATTGCAAACGTCGAGCAATTGCTCAGAGATGAAAAGTGCCAGCACTGAAAGCTGTTGCTAGCCAGCACCCTTCCTTGGAAGCGCTTTTGTAGCCAAGAGAACACTGGGGCTCTGGGCTTCTCTAGCCACCTAATCTTCTGCTCATCCTCTCGCGCAGTCTAAAGAGAGCTCAGGTGAGAAATTGCAAACGTCCAGCAATTGCTCAGAGATGAAAAGTGCCAGCACTGAAAGCTGTTGCTAGCCAGTACCCTTCCTTGGAAGCGCTTTCACAGGCGCAGCAACACTGGGGCTTTGCGCTTCTCTAGCCACCAAACATCGCGGTCACTATCTCTCCGTCTCGTAGACACGAGCTGAGAAATTGCAAACGTCGAGCAATTGCTCAGAGATGAAAAGTGCCAGCACTGAAAGCTGTTGCTAGCCAGCACCCTTCCTTGGAAGCGCTTTTGTAGCCCTAAGAACACTGGGGCTCTGGGCTTCTCTAGCCACCTACTCTTCTGCTCATCCTCTCGCGCAGTCTAAAGAGAGCTCAGGTGAGAAATTGCAAACGTCGAGCAATTGCTCAGAGATGAAAAGTGCCAGCACTGAAAGCTGTTGCTAGCCAGCACCCTTCCTTGGAAGCGCTTTCACAGGCGCAGCAACACTGGGGCTTTGCGCTTCTCTAGGCACCAAACGTCACGGTCACTATCTCTCTGTCTCGTAGATAAGAGCTGAGAAATTGCAAACGTCGAGCAATTGCTCAGAGATGAAAAGTGCCAGCACTGAAAGCTCTTGCTAGCCAGCACCCTTCCTTGGAAGCGCTTTTGTAGGCCTAAGAACAGTGGGGCTCTGGGCTTCTCTAGCCACCTAATCTTCTGCTCATCCTCTTGCGCAGTCTAAAGAGAGCTCAGGTGAGAAATTGCAAACGTCGAGCAATTGCTCAGAGATGAAAAGTGCCAGCACTGAAAGCTGTTGCTAGCCAGCACCCTTCCTTGGAAGCGCTTTTGTAGGCCTAAGAACAGTGGGGCTCTGGGCTTCTCTAGCCACCAAACATCACAGTCCTTCTCTTTCCGTCTCGTAGACACGAGCCGAGAAATTGCAAACGTCGAGCAATTGCTCAGAGATGAAAAGTGCCAGCACTGAAAGCTGTTGCTAGCCAGCACCCTTCCTTGGAAGCGCTTTTGTAGCCCTAAGAACACTGGGGCTCTGGGCTTCTCTAGCCACCTAATCTTCTGCTCATCCTCTCGCGCAGTCTAAAGAGAGCTCAGGTGAGAGATTGCAAACGTCGAGCAATTGCTCAGAGATGAAAAGTGCCAGCACTGAAAGCTCTTGCTAGCCAGCACCCTTCCTTGGAAGCTCTTTTGTAGGCCTAAGAACACTGGGGCTCTGGGCTTCTCTAGCCACCTAATCTTCTGCTCATCCTCTCGCGCAGTCTAAAGAGAGCTCAGGTGTGAAATTGCAAATGTCCAGCAATTGCTCAGAGATGAAAAGTGCCAGCACTGAAAGCTCTTGCTAGCCAGCACCCTTCCGTGGAAGCGCTTTCACAGGCACAGCAACACTGGGGCTTTGCGCTTCTCTACCCTCCAAACGTCACGGTCATTCTCTTTCAGTCTCGTAGACACGAGCTGAGAAATTGCAAACGTCGAGCATTTGATCAGAGATGAAAAGTGCCAGCACTGAAAGCTGTGGCTAGCCAGCACCCTTCCTTGGAAGCGCTTTTGTAGCCCTAAGAACAGTGGGGCTCTGGGCTTCTCTAGCCACCTACTCTTCTGCTCATCCTCTCGCGCAGTCTAAAGAGAGCTCAGGTGAGAAATTGCAAACGTCGAGCAATTGCTCAGAGATGAAAAGTGCCAGCACTGAAAGCTGTTGCTAGCCAGCACCCTTCCTTGGAAGCGCTTTTGTAGGCCTAAGAACAGTGGGGCTCTGGGCTTCTCTAGCCACCTAATCTTCTGCTCATCCTCTCGCGCAGTCTAAAGAGAGCTCAGGTGAGAGATTGCAAACGTCGAGCAATTGCTCAGAGATGAAAAGTGCCAGCACTGAAAGCTCTTGCTAGCCAGCACCCTTCCTTGGAAGCTCTTTTGTAGGCCTAAGAACACTGGGGCTCTGGGCTTCTCTAGCCACCTACTCTTCTGCTCATCCTCTCGCGCACTCTAAAGAGAGCTCAGGTGTGAAATTGCAAATGTCCAGCAATTGCTCAGAGATGAAAAGTGCCAGCACTGAAAGCTGTTGCTAGCCAGCACCCTTCCTTGGAAGCGCTTTCACAGGCGCAGCAACACTGGGGCTTTGCGCTTCTCTAGGCACCAAACGTCACGGTCACTATCTCTCCGTCTCGTAGACACGAGCTGAGAAATTGCAAACGTCGAGCAATTGCTCAGAGATGAAAAGTGCCAGCACTGAAAGCTGTTGCTAGCCAGCACCCTTCCTTGGAAGCGCTTTTGTAGCCCTAAGAACAGTGGGGCTCTGGCCTTCTCTAGCCACCTAATCTTCTGCTCATCCTCTCGTGCAGTCTAAAGAGAGCTCAGGTGAGAAATTGCAAACGTCGAGCAATTGCTCAGAGATGAAAAGTGCCAGCACTGAAAGCTGTTGCTAGCCAGCACCCTTCCTTGGAAGCACTTTCACAGGTGCAGCAACACTGGGGCTTTGCGCATCTCTACCCACCAAACGTGACAGTCTTTCTGTCTCGTAGACACGAGCTGAGAAATTGCAAACGTCGAGCAATTGCTCAGAGATGAAAAGTGCCAGCACTGAAAGCTGTTGCTAGCCAGCACCCTTCCTTGGAAGCGCTTTTGTAGGCCTAAGAACAGTGGGGCTCTGGGCTTCTCTAGCCACCTAATCTTCTGCTCATCCTCTTGCGCAGTCTAAAGAGAGCTCAGGTGAGAAATTGCAAACGTCGAGCAATTGCTCAGAGATGAAAAGTGCCAGTGCTGAAAGCTGTTGCTAGCCAGCACCCTTCCTTGGAAGCGCTTTTGTAGGCCTAAGAACACTGGGGCTCTGCGCTTCTCTAGCCACCAAACATCACAGTCATTCTCTTTCCGTCTCGTAGACACGAGCCGAGAAATTGCAAACGTCGAGCAATTGCTCAGAGATGAAAAGTGCCAGCACTGAAAGCTGTTGCTAGCCAGCACCCTTCCTTGGAAGCGCTCTTGTAGCCAAAAGAACACTGGGGCTCTGGGCTTCTCTAGCCACCTAATCTTCTGCTCATGCTCTCGCGCAGTCTAAAGAGAGCTCAGGTGAGAAATTGCAAACGTCGAGCAATTGCTCAGAGATGAAAAGTGCCAGCACTGAAAGCTGTTGCTAGCCAGCACCCTTCCTTGGAAGCGCTTTTGTAGCCCTAAGAACACTGGGGCTCTGGGCTTCTCTAGCCACCTAATCTTCTGCTCATCCTCTCGCGCAGTCTAAAGAGAGCTCAGGTGAGAAATTGCAAACGTCGAGCAATTGCTCAGAGATGAAAAGTGCCAGCACTGAAAGCTCTTGCTAGCCAGCACCCTTCCTTGGAAGCTCTTTTGTAGGCCTAAGAACACTGGGGCTTTGCGCTTCTCTAGCCACCTAATCTTCTGCTCATCCTCTCGCGCAGTCTAAAGTGAGCTCAGGTGTGAAATTGCAAATGTCCAGCAATTGCTCAGAGATGAAAAGTGCCAGCACTGAAAGGTGTGGCTAGCCAGCACCCTTCCTTGGAAGCGCTTTCACAGGCGCAGCAAGACTGGGGCTTTGCGCTTCTCTAGCCACCAAACGTCACGGTCACTATCTCTCCGTCTCGTAGACACGAGCTGAGAAATTGCAAACGTCGAGCAATTGCTCAGAGATGAAAAGTGCCAGCACTGAAAGCTGTTGCTAGCCAGCACCCTTCCTTGGAAGCGCTTTTGTAGCCCTAAGAACAGTGGGGCTCTGGCCTTCTCTAGCCACCTAATCTTCTGCTCATCCTCTCGCGCACTCTAAAGAGAGCTCAGGTGAGAAATTGCAAACGTCGAGCAATTGCTCAGAGATGAAAAGTGCCAGCACTGAAAGCTGTTGCTAGCCAGCACCCTTCCTTGGAAGCGCTTTCACAGGCGCAGCAACACTGGGGCTTTGCGCTTCTCTAGCCACCAAACATCACGGTCCTTCTCTTTCCATCTCGTAGACACGAGCTGAGAAATTGCAAACGTCGAGCAATTGCTCAGAGATGAAAAGTGCCAGCACTGAAAGCTCTTGCTAGCCAGCACCCTTCCTTGGAAGCGCTTTTGTAGGCCTAAGAACACTGGGGCTCTGGGCTTCTCTAGCCATCTAATCTTGTGCTCATCCTCTCGCGCACTCTAAAGAGAGCTCAGGTGAGAAATTGCAAACGTTAAGCAATTGCTCAGAGATGAAAAGTGCCAGCACTGAAAGCTGTTGCTAGCCAGCACCCTTCCTTGGAAGCGCTTTTGTAGCCCTAAGAACACTGGGGCTCTGGGCTTCTCTAGCCACCTAACCTTCTGCTCATCCTCTCGCGCACTCTAAAGAGAGCTCAGGTGAGAAATTGCAAACGTCCAGCAATTGCTCAGAGATGAAAAGTGCCAGCACTGAAAGCTGTTGCTAGCCAGCAGCCTTCCTTGGAAGCGCTTTCACAGGCGCAGCAACACTGGGGCTTTGCGCTTCTCTAGCCACCAAACGTCACGGTCACTATCTCTCCGTCTCGTAGACACGAGCTGAGAAATTGCAAACGTCGAGCAATTGCTCAGAGATGAAAAGTGCCAGCACTGAAAGCTGTTGCTAGCCAGCACCCTTCCTTGGAAGCGCTTTTGTAGCCCTAAGAACAGTGGGGCTCTGGGCTTCTCTAGCCACCTAATCCTCTGCTCATCCTCTCGCGCACTCTAAAGAGAGCTCAGGTGTGAAATTGCAAATGTCCAGCAATTGCTCAGAGATGAAAAGTGCCAGCACTGAAAGCTGTGGCTAGCCAGCACCCTTCCTTGGAAGCGCTTTCACAGGCGCAGCAAGACTGGGGCTTTGCGCTTCTCTAGCCACCAAACGTCACGGTCACTATCTCTCCGTCTCGTAGACACGAGCTGAGAAATTGCAAACGTCGAGGAATTGCTCAGAGATGAAAAGTGCCAGCACTGAAAGCTGTTGCTAGCCAGCCCCCTTCCTTGGAAGCGCTTTCACAGGCGCAGCAACACTGGGGCTTTGCGCTACTCTACCCACCAAACATCACGGTCCTTCTCTTTCAGTATCGTAGACAAGAGCTGAGAAATTGCAAACGTCGAG
This sequence comes from Sarcoramphus papa, assembly GCA_037962945.1. Classification (NCBI taxonomy): domain Eukaryota; kingdom Metazoa; phylum Chordata; class Aves; order Accipitriformes; family Cathartidae; genus Sarcoramphus; species Sarcoramphus papa. The sequence continues at coordinate 94,283,850 of CM075586.1, read as the reverse complement.
CAATTGCTCAGAGATGAAAAGTGCCAGCACTGAAAGCTCTTGCTAGCCAGCACCCTTCCTTGGAAGCGCTTTCACAGGCGCAGCAAGACTGGGGCTTTGCGCTTCTCTACCCACCAAACATGACAGTCTTTCTGTCCCGTAGACACGAGCTGACAAATTGCAAACGTCGAGCAATTGCTCAGAGATGAAAAGTGCCAGCACTGAAAGCTCTTGCTAGCCAGCACCCTTCCTTGGAAGCGCTTTTGTAGGCCTAAGAACACTGGGGCTCTGGGCTTCTCTAGCCACCAAACATCACAGTCCTTCTCTTTCCGTCTCGTACACACGAGCCGAGAAATTGCAAACGTCGAGCAATTGCTCAGAGATGAAAAGTGCCAGCACTGAAAGCTCTTGCTAGCCAGCACCCTTCCTTGGAAGCACTCTTGTAGCCCTAAGAACACTGGGGCTCTGGGCTTCTCTAGCCACCTAATCTTCTGCTCATCCTCTCGCGCAGTCTAAAGAGAGCTCAGGTGAGAAATTGCAAACGTCGAGCAATTGCTCAGAGATGAAAAGTGCCAGCACTGAAAGCTGTTGCCAGCCAGCACCCTTCCTTGGAAGCGCTTTCACAGGCGCAGCAACACTGGGGCTTTGCGCTTCTCTAGCCACCAAACATCACGGTCCTTCTCTTTCCATCTCGTAGACACGAGCTGAGAAATTGCAAACGTCGAGCAATTGCTCAGAGATGAAAAGTGCCAGCACTGAAAGCTGTTGCTAGCCAGCACCCTTCCTTGGAAACGCTCTTGCAGCCCTAAGAACACTGGGGCTCTGGGCTTCTCTAGCCACCTAATCTTCTGCTCATCCTCTCGCGCAGTCTAAAGAGAGCTCAGGTGAGAAATTGCAAACGTCAAGCAATTGCTCAGAGATGAAAAGTGCCAGCACTGAAAGCTGTTGCTAGCCAGCACCCTTCCTTGGAAGCGCTCTTGTAGCCCTAAGAACACTGGGGCTTTGCGCTTCTCTAGCCACTTAACCTTCTGCTCATCCTCTCGCGCAGTCTAAAGAGAGCTGAGGTGAGAAATTGCAAACGTCGAGCAATTGCTCAGAGATGAAAAGTGCCAGCACTGAAAGCTCTTGCTAGCCAGCACCCTTCCTTGGAAGCGCTTTCACAGGCGCAGCAACACTGGGGCTTTGCGCTTCTCTACCCACCAAACGTCACGGTCACTATCTCTCCGTCTCGTAGATAAGAGCTGAGAAATTGCAAACGTCGAGCAATTGCTGAGAGATGAAAAGTGCCAGCACTGAAAGCTGTTGCTAGCCAGCACCCTTCCTTGGAAGCGCTTTTGTAGCCAAAAGAACACTGGGGCTCTGGGCTTCTCTAGCCACCTAATCTTCTGCTCATCCTCTCGCGCACTCTAAAGAGAGCTCAGGTGTGAAATTGCAAATGTCCAGCAATTGCTCAGAGATGAAAAGTGCCAGCACTGAAAGCTCTTGCTAGCCAGCACCCTTCCTTGGAAGCGCTTTCACAGGCGCAGCAACACTGGGGCTTTGCGCTTCTCTACCCAACAAACGTCACGGTCACTATCTCTCCGTCTCGTAGATAAGAGCTGAGAAATTGCAAACGTCGAGCAATTGCTCAGAGATGAAAAGTGCCAGCACTGAAAGCTGTGGCTAGCCAGCACCCTTCCTTGGAAGCGCTTTTGTAGCCCTAAGAACACTGGGGCTTTGCGCTTCTCTAGCCACCTAACCTTCTGCTCATCCTCTCGCGCAGTCTAAAGAGAGCTCAGGGGAGAAATTGCAAACGTCCAGCAATTGCTCAGAGATGAAAAGTGCCAGCACTGAAAGCTGTTGCTAGCCAGCACCCTTCCTTGGAAGCGCTTTCACAGGCGCAGCAACACTGGGGCTTTCCGCTTCTCTACCCACCAAACGTCACGGTCACTATCTCTTTGTCTCGTAGATAAGAGCTGAGAAATTGCAAACGTCGAGCAATTGCTCAGAGATGAAAAGTGCCAGCACTGAAAGCTGTTGCTAGCCAGCACCCTTCCTTGGAAGCGCTTTTGTAGCCAAAAGAACACTGGGGCTCTGGGCTTCTCTAGCCACCTAATCTTCTGCTCATCCTCTCGCGCAGTCTAAAGAGAGCTCAGGTGTGAAATTGCAAACGTCGAGCAATTGCTCAGAGATGAAAAGTGCCAGCACTGAAAGCTCTTGCTAGCCAGCACCCTTCCTTGGAAGCGCTTTCACAGGCGCAGCAAGACTGGGGCTTTGCGCTTCTCTAGCCACCAAACGTCACGGTCACTATCTCTCCGTCTCGTAGACACGAGCTGAGAAATTGCAAACGTCGAGCAATTGCTGAGAGATGAAAAGTGCCAGCACTGAAAGCTGTGGCTAGCCAGCACCCTTCCTTGGAAGCGCTTTTGTAGGCCTAAGAACAGTGGGGCTCTGGGCTTCTCTAGCCACCTAACCTTCTGCTCATCCTCTCGCGCAGTCTAAAGAGAGCTCAGGTGAGAAATTGCAAACGTCGAGCAATTGCTCAGAGATGAAAAGTGCCAGCACTGAAAGCTGTTGCTAGCCAGCACCCTTCCTTGGAAGCACTTTCACAGGTGCAGCAACACTGGGGCTTTGCGCTTCTCTACCCACCAAACGTGACAGTCTTTCTGTCTCGTAGACACGAGCTGAGAAATTGCAAACGTCGAGCAATTGCTCAGAGATGAAAAGTGCCAGCACTGAAAGCTGTTGCTAGCCAGCACCCTTCCTTGGAAGCACTCTTGTAGCCCTAAGAACAGTGGGGCTCTGGGCTTCTCTAGCCACCTAATCTTCTGCTCATCCTCTCGCGCAGTCTTAAGAGAGCTCAGGTGAGAAATTGCAAAAGTCGAGCAATTGCTCAGAGATGAAAAGTGCCAGCACTGAAAGCTGTTGCCAGCCAGCACCCTTCCTTGGAAGCGCTTTCACAGGCGCAGCAAGACTGGGGCTTTGCGCTTCTCTAGCCACCAAACATCACGGTCCTTCTCTTTCCATCTCGTAGACACGAGCTGAGAAATTGCAAACGTCGAGCAATTGCTCAGAGATGAAAAGTGCCAGCACTGAAAGCTGTTGCTAGCCAGCACCCTTCCTTGGAAACGCTCTTGCAGCCCTAAGAACACTGGGGCTCTGGGCTTCTCTAGCCACCTAATCTTCTGCTCATCCTCTCGCGCAGTCTAAAGAGTGCTCAGGTGAGAAATTGCAAAAGTCGAGCAATTGCTGAGAGATGAAAAGTGCCAGCACTGAAAGCTGTTGCTAGGCAGCACCCTTCCTTGGAAGCGCTTTTGTAGCCCTAAGAACACGGGCTTTGCGCTTCTCTAGCCACCTAACCTTCTGCTCATCCTCTCGCGCAGTCTAAAGAGAGCTGAGGTGAGAAATTGCAAACGTCGAGCAATTGCTCAGAGATGAAAAGTGCCAGCACTGAAAGCTCTTGCTAGCCAGCACCCTTCCTTGGAAGCGCTTTCACAGGCGCAGCAACACTGGGGCTTTGCGCTTCTCTAGGCACCAAACGTCACGGTCACTATCTCTCTGTCTCGTAGATAAGAGCTGAGAAATTGCAAACGTCGAGCAATTGCTCAGAGATGAAAAGTGCCAGCACTGAAAGCTGTTGCTAGCCAGCACCCTTCCTTGGAAGCGCTTTTGTAGGCCTAAGAACAGTGGGGCTCTGGGCTTCTCTAGCCACCTAATCTTCTGCTCATCCTCTCGCGCACTCTAAAGAGAGCTCAGGTGTGAAATTGCAAATGTCCAGCAATTGCTCAGAGATGAAAAGTGCCAGCACTGAAAGCTGTGGCTAGCCAGCACCCTTCCTTGGAAGCGCTTTCACAGGCGCAGCAAGACTGGGGCTTTGCGCTTCTCTAGCCACCAAACGTCACGGTCACTATCTCTCCGTCTCGTAGACACGAGCTGAGAAATTGCAAATGTCGAGCAATTGCTCAGAGATGAAAAGTGCCAGCACTGAAAGCTGTTGCTAGCCAGCACCCTTCCTTGGAAGCGCTTTTGTAGCCCTAAGAACAGTGGGGCTCTGGGCTTCTCTAGCCACCTAATCTTCTGCTCATCCTCTCGCGCAGTCTAAAGAGAGCTCAGGTGAGAAATTGCAAACGTCGAGCAATTGCTCAGAGATGAAAAGTGCCAGCACTGAAAGCTCTTGCTAGCCAGCACCCTTCCTTGGAAGCGCTTTCACAGGCGCAGCAACACTGGGGCTTTGCGCTACTCTACCCACCAAACATCACGGTCCTTCTCTTTCAGTATCGTAGACACGAGCTGAGAAATTGCAAACGTCGAGCAATTGCTCAGAGATGAAAAGTGCCAGCACTGAAAGCTCTTGCTAGCCAGCACCCTTCCTTGGAAGCGCTTTCACAGGCGCAGCAAGACTGGGGCTTTGCGCTTCTCTAGCCACCAAACGTGACAGTCTTTCTGTCTCGTAGACAAGAGCTGAGAAATTGCAAACGTCGAGCAATTGCTGAGAGATGAAAAGTGCCAGCACTGAAAGCTGTTGCTAGCCAGCACCCTTCCTTGGAAGCGCTTTTGTAGGCCTAAGAACACTGGGGCTCTGGGCTTCTCTAGCCACCTACTCTTCTGCTCATCCTCTCGCGCAGTCTAAAGAGAGCTCAGGTGAGAAATTGCAAACGTCCAGCAATTGCTCAGAGATGAAAAGTGCCAGCACTGAAAGCTCTTGCTAGCCAGCACCCTTCCTTGGAAGCACTTTCACAGGTGCAGCAACACTGGGGCTTTGCGCTTCTCTACCCACCAAACGTGACAGTCTTTCTGTCTCGTAGACACGAGCTGAGAAATTGCAAACGTCGAGCAATTGCTCAGAGATGAAAAGTGCCAGCACTGAAAGCTGTTGCTAGCCAGCACCCTTCCTTGGAAGCGCTTTTGTAGCCCTTAGAACACTGGGGCTCTGGGCTTCTCTAGCCACCTAATCTTCTGCTCATCCTCTCGCGCACTCTAAAGAGAGCTCAGGTGTGAAATTGCAAATGTCCAGCAATTGCTCAGAGATGAAAAGTGCCAGCACTGAAAGCTGTTGCTAGCCAGCACCCTTCCTTGGAAGCGCTTTCACAGGCGCAGCAAGACTGGGGCTTTGCGCTTCTCTAGCCACCAAACGTCACGGTCACTATCTCTCCGTCTCGTAGACACGAGCTGAGAAATTGCAAACGTCGAGCAATTGCTGAGAGATGAAAAGTGCCAGCACTGAAATCTGTGGCTAGCCAGCACCCTTCCTTGGAAGCGCTTTTGTAGCCCTAAGAACACTGGGGCTTTGTGCTTCTCTAGCCACCTAACCTTCTGCTCATCCTCTCGCGCAGTCTAAAGAGAGCTCAGGTGAGAAATTGCAAACGTCGAGCAATTGCTCAGAGATGAAAAGTGCCAGCACTGAAAGCTGTTGCTAGCCAGCACCCTTCCTTGGACGCGCTTTCACAGGCGCAGCAACACTGGGGCTTTGCGCTTCGCGATTCTCTACCCACCAAACGTCACGGTCACTATCTCTCCGTCTCGTAGACACGAGCTGAGAAATTGCAAACGTCGAGCAATTGCTCAGAGATGAAAAGTGCCAGCACTGAAAGCTGTTGCTAGCCAGCACCCTTCCTTGGAAGCGCTCTTGCACCCCTAAGAACAGTGGGGCTCTGGGCTTCTCTAGCCACCTAATCTTCTGCTCATCCTCTCGTGCAGTCTAAAGAGAGCTCAGGTGAGAAATTGCAAACGTCGAGCAATTGCTCAGAGATGAAAAGTGCCAGCACTGAAAGCTCTTGCTAGCCAGCACCCTTCCTTGGAAGCGCTTTTGTAGCCCTAAGAACACTGGGGCTTTGCGCTTCTCTAGCCACTTAACCTTCTGCTCATCCTCTCGCGCAGTCTAAAGAGAGCTCAGGTGAGAAATTGCAAACGTCCAGCAATTGCTCAGAGATGAAAAGTGCCAGCACTGAAAGCTCTTGCTAGCCAGCACCCTTCCTTGGAAGCGCTTTCACAGGCGCAGCAACACTGGGGCTTTGCGCTTCTCTAGCCACCAAACGTCACGGTCACTATCTCTCCGTCTCGTAGACACGAGCTGAGAAATTGCAAACGTCGAGCAATTGCTGAGAGATGAAAAGTGCCAGCACTGAAAGCTGTTGCTAGCCAGCACCCTTCCTTGGAAGCGCTTTTGTAGGCCTAAGAACACTGGGGCTCTGGGCTTCTCTAGCCACCTACTCTTCTGCTCATCCTCTCGCGCAGTCTAAAGAGAGCTCAGGTGAGAAATTGCAAACGTCCAGCAATTGCTCAGAGATGAAAAGTGCCAGCACTGAAAGCTCTTGCTAGCCAGCACCCTTCCTTGGAAGCACTTTCACAGGTGCAGCAACACTGGGGCTTTGCGCTTCTCTACCCACCAAACGTGACAGTCTTTCTGTCTCGTAGACACGAGCTGAGAAATTGCAAACGTCGAGCAATTGCTCAGAGATGAAAAGTGCCAGCACTGAAAGCTGTTGCTAGCCAGCACCCTTCCTTGGAAGCGCTTTTGTAGCCCTAAGAACAGTGGGGCTCTGGGCTTCTCTAGCCACCTAATCTTCTGCTCATCCTCTTGTGCAGTCTAAAGAGAGCTCAGGTGAGAAATTGCAAACGTCGAGCAATTGCTCAGAGATGAAAAGTGCCAGCACTGAAAGCTCTTGCTAGCCAGCACCCTTCCTTGGAAGCGCTTTTGTAGGCCTAAGAACACTGGGACTCTGGGCTTCTCTAGCCACCAAACATCACAGTCATTCTCTTTCCGTCTCTTAGACACGAGCCGAGAAATTGCAAACGTCGAGCAATTGCTTAGAGATCAAAAGTGCCAGCACTGAAAGCTCTTGCTAGCCAGCACCCTTCCTTGGAAGCGCTCTTGTAGCCAAAAGAACACTGGGGCTCTGGGCTTCTCTAGCCACCTAATCTACTGCTCATGCTCTCGCGCAGTCTAAAGAGAGCTCAGGTGAGAAATTGCAAACGTCGAGCAATTGCTCAGAGATGAAAAGTGCCAGCACTGAAAGCTGTTGCTAGCCAGCACCCTTCCTTGGAAGCGCTTTTGTAGGCCTAAGAACAGTGGGGCTCTGGGCTTCTCTAGCCACCTAATCTTCTGCTCATCCTCTCGCGCAGTAGAAAGAGAGCTCAGGTGAGAGATTGCAAACGTCAAGCAATTGCTCAGAGATGAAAAGTGCCAGCACTGAAAGCTGTTGCTAGCCAGCACCCTTCCTTGGAAGCGCTTTTGTAAGCCTAAGAACACTGGGCCTTTGCGCTTCTCTAGCCACCTAATCTTCTGCTCATGCTCTCGCGCAGTCTAAACAGAGCTCAGGTGAGAAATTGCAAACGTCGAGCAATTGCTCAGAGATGAAAAGTGCCAGCACTGAAAGCTGTTGCTAGCCAGCACCCTTCCTTGGAAGCGCTTTTGTAGGCCTAAGAACAGTGGGGCTCTGGGCTTCTCTAGCCACCTAATCTTCTGCTCATCCTCTCGCGCAGTCGAAAGAGAGCTCAGGTGAGAAATTGCAAACGTCGAGCAATTGCTCAGAGATGAAAAGTGCCAGCACTGAAAGCTGTTGCTAGCCAGCACCCTTCCTTGGAAGCGCTTTCACAGGCACAGCAACACTGGGGCTTTGCGCTTCTCTAGCCACCAAACGTCACGGTCACTATCTCTCTGTCTCGTAGACACGAGCTGAGAAATTGCAAACGTCGAGCAATTGCTCAGAGATGAAAAGTGCCAGCACTGAAAGCTGTTGCTAGCCAGCACCCTTCCTTGGAAGCGCTTTCACAGGCGCAGCAACACTGGGGCTTTGCGCTTCTCTAGGCACCAAACGTGACAGTCCTTCTGTCTCGTAGACAAGAGCTGAGAAATTGCAAACGTCGAGCAATTGCTCAGAGATGAAAAGTGCCAGCACTGAAAGCTGTTGCTAGCCAGCACCCTTCCATGGAAGCGCTTTTGTAGCCCTAAGAACACTGGGGCTCTGGGCTTCTCTAGCCACCTAATCTTCTGCTCATCCTCTCGCGCAGTCTAAAGAGAGCTCAGGTGTGAAATTGCAAACGTCGAGCAATTGCTCAGAGATGAAAAGTGCCAGCACTGAAAGCTGTGGCTAGCCAGCACCCTTCCTTGGAAGCGCTTTCACAGGCGCAGCAAGACTGGGGCTTTGCGCTTCTCTAGCCACCAAACGTCACGGTCACTATCTCTCCATCTCGTAGACACGAGCTGAGAAATTGCAAACGTTGAGCAATTGCTCAGAGATGAAAAGTGCCAGCACTGAAAGCTGTTGCTAGCCAGCACCCTTCCTTGGAAGCGCTTTCACAGGCGCAGCAACACTGGGGCTTTGCGCTTCTCTACCCACCAAACGTGACAGTCTTTCTGTCTCGTACACACGAGCTGAGAAATTGCAAACGTCGAGCAATTGCTCAGAGATGAGAAGTGCCAGCACTGAAAGCTCTTGCTAGCCAGCACCCTTCCTTGGAAACGCTCTTGCAGCCCTAAGAACAGTGGGGCTCTGGGCTTCTCTAGCCACCTAATCTTCTGCTCATCCTCTCGCGCAGTCTAAAGAGAGCTCAGGTGAGAAATTGCAAAAGTCGAGCAATTGCTCAGAGATGAAAAGTGCCAGCACTGAAAGCTGTTGCTAGCCAGCACCCTTCCTTGGAAGCGCTTTTGTAGGCCTAAGAACACTGGGGCTTTGCGCTTCTCTAGCCACCTAATCTTCTGCTCATCCTCTCGCGCAGTCTAAAGAGAGCTCAGGTGAGAGATTGCAAACGTCGAGCAATTGCTCAGAGATGAAAAGTGCCAGGACTGAAAGCTGTTGCCAGCCAGCACCCTTCCTTGGAAGCGCTTTCACAGGCACAGCAACACTGGGGCTTTGCGCTTCTCTAGCCACCAAACATCACGGTCCTTCTCTTTCCATCTCGTAGACACGAGCTGAGAAATTGCAAACGTCGAGCAATTGCTCAGAGATGAAAAGTGCCAGCACTGAAAGCTGTTGCTAGCCAGCACCCTTCTTTGGAAACGCTCTTGCAGCCCTAAGAACAGTGGGGCTCTGGGCTTCTCTAGCCACCTAATCTTCTGCTCATCCTCTCGCGCACTCTAAAGAGAGCTCAGGTGTGAAATTGCAAATGTCCAGCAATTGCTCAGAGATGAAAAGTGCCAGCACTGAAAGCTCTTGCTAGCCAGCCCCCTTCCTTGGAAGCGCTTTTGTAGCCCTAAGAACACTGGGGCTTTGCGCTTCTCTAGCCACCTAACCTTCTGCTCATCCTCTCGCGCACTCTAAAGAGAGCTCAGGGGAGAAATTGCAAACGTCGAGCAATTGCTCAGAGATGAAAAGTGCCAGCACTGAAAGCTCTTGCTAGCCAGCACCCTTCCTTGGAAGCGCTTTTGTAGGCCTAAGAACAGTGGGGCTCTGGGCTTCTCTAGCCACCTACTCTTCTGCTCATCCTCTCGCGCAGTCTAAAGAGAGCTCAGGTGAGAAATTGCAAAAGTCGAGCAATTGCTCAGAGATGAAAAGTGCCAGCACTGAAAGCTGTTGCTAGCCAGCACCCTTCCTTGGAAGCGCTTTCACAGGCGCAGCAACACTGGGGCTTTGCGCTTCTCTAGGCACCAAACATCACGGTCACTATCTCTCCGTCTCGTAGATAAGAGCTGAGAAATTGCAAACGTCGAGCAATGCTCAGAGATGAAAAGTGGCAGCACTGAAAGCTCTTGCTAGCCAGCACCCTTCCTTGGAAGCGCTTTCACAGGCGCAGCAACACTGGGGCTTTGCGCTTCTCTACCCACCAAACATCACGGTCATTCTCTTTCTGTCTCGTAGACACGAGCTGAGAAATTGCAAACGTCGAGCAATTGCTCAGAGATGAAAAGTGCCAGCACTGAAAGCTGTTGCTAGCCAGCACCCTTCCTTGGAAGCTCTTTTGTAAGCCTAAGAACACTGGGGCTTTGCGCTTCTCTAGCCACCTAACCTTCTGCTCATCCTCTCGCGTAGTCTAAAGAGAGCTGAGGGGAGAAATTGCAAACGTCGAGCAATTACTCAGAGATGAAAAGTGCCAGCACTGAAAGCTGTTGCTAGCCAGCACCCTTCCTTGGAAGCGCTTTCACAGGCGCAGCAACACTGGGGCTTTGCGCTTCTCTAGCCACCAAACGTCACGGTCACTATCTCTCTGTCTCGTAGACACGAGCTGAGAAATTGCAAACGTCGAGCAATTGCTCAGAGATGAAAAGTGCCAGCACTGAAAGCTGTTGCTAGCCAGCACCCTTCCTTGGAAGCGCTTTCACAGGCGCAGCAACACTGGGGCTTTGCGCTTCTCTAGCCACCAAACGTGACAGTCTTTCTGTCTCGTAGACACGAGCTGAGAAATTGCAAACGTCGAGCAATTGCTCAGAGATGAAAAGTGCCAGCACTGAAAGCTGTTGCTAGCCAGCACCCTGCCTTGGAAGCGCTTTTGTAGCCCTAAGAACACTGGGGCTTTGCTCTTCTCTAGCCACCTAACCTTCTGCTCATCCTCTCGCGCAGTCTAAAGAGAGCTCAGGTGTGAAATTGCAAATGTCCAGCAATTGCTCAGAGATGAAAAGTGCCAGCACTGAAAGCTGTTGCCAGCCAGCACCCTTCCTTGGAAGCGCTTTCACAGGCACAGCAACACTGGGGCTTTGCGCTTCTCTACCCACCAAACATCACGGTCATTCTCTTTCCATCTTGTAGACACGAGCTGAGAAATTGCAAACGTCGAGCAATTGCTCAGAGATGAAAAGTGCCAGCACTGAAAGCTGTTGCTAGCCAGCACCCTTCCTTGGAAACGCTCTTGCACCCCTAAGAACAGTGGGGCTCTGGGCTTCTCTAGCCACCTAATCTTCTGCTCATCCTCTCGTGCAGTCTAAAGAGAGCTCAGGTGAGAAAATGAAAACGTCTAGCAATTGCTCAGAGATGAAAAGTGGCAGCACTGAAAGCTCTTGCTAGCCAGCACCCTTCCTTGGAAGCGCTTTTGTAGGCCTAAGAACACTGGGGCTCTGGGCTTCTCTAGCCACCAAACATCACAGTCATTCTCTTTCCGTCTCGTAGACACGAGCCGAGAAATTGCAAACATCGAGCAATTGCTCAGAGATGAAAAGTGCCAGCACTGAAAGCTCTTGCTAGCCAGCACCCTTCCTTGGAAGCGCTTTTGTAGGCCTAAGAACACTGGGGCTCTGGGCTTCTCTAGCCACCTACTCTTCTGCTCATCCTCTCGCGCAGTCTAAAGAGAGCTCAGGTGAGAAATTGCAAACGTCGAGCAATTGCTCAGAGATGAAAAGTGCCAGCACTGAAAGCTGTTACTAGCCAGCACCCTTCCTTGGAAGCGCTTTCACAGGCGCAGCAACACTGGGGCTTTGCGCTTCTCTACCCACCAAACGTCACGGTCACTATCTCTCCGTCTCGTAGACACGAGCTGAGAAATTGCAAACGTCGAGCAATTGCTCAGAGATGAAAAGTGCCAGCACTGAAAGCTGTTGCTAGCCAGCACCCTTCCTTGGAAGCGCTTTCACAGGCGCAGCAACACTGGGGCTTTGCGCTACTCTACCCACCAAACATCACGGTCCTTCTCTTTCAGTATCGTAGACAAGAGCTGAGAAATTGCAAACGTCGAGCAATTGCTCAGAGATGAAAAGTGCCAGCACTGAAAGCTGTTGCTAGCCAGCACCCTTCCTTGGAAGCGCTTTCACAGGCGCAGCAAGACTGGGGCTTTGCGCTTCTCTAGCCACCAAACGTGACAGTCTTTCTGTCTCGTAGACACGAGCTGAGAAATTGCAAACGTCGAGCAATTGCTCAGAGATGAAAAGTGCCAGCACTGAAAGCTGTTGCTAGCCAGCACCCTTCCTTGGAAGCGCTTTTGTAGCCCTAAGAACACTGGGGCTCTGGGCTTCTCTAGCCACCTAATCTTCTGCTCATCCTCTCGCGCAGTCTAAAGAGAGCTCAGGTGAGAAATTGCAAACGTCGAGCAATTGCTCAGAGATGAAAAGTGCCAGCACTGAAAGCTCTTGCTAGCCAGCACCCTTCCTTGGAAGCGCTTTCACAGGCGCAGCAACACTGGGGCTTTGCGCTTCTCTAGCCACCAAACGTCACGGTCACTATCTCTCCGTCTCGTAGACACGAGCTGAGAAATTGCAAACGTCGAGCAATTGCTCAGAGATGAAAAGTGCCAGCACTGAAAGCTGTTGCTAGCCAGCACCCTTCCTTGGAAGCGTTTTTGTAGCCCTAAGAACACTGGGGCTTTGCGCTTCTCTAGCCACCTAACCTTCTGCTCATCCTCTCGCGCAGTCTAAAGAGAGCTCAGGTGAGAAATTGCAAACGTCGAGCAATTGCTCAGAGATGAAAAGTGCCAGCACTGAAAGCTCTTGCTAGCCAGCACCCTTCCTTGGAAGCGCTTTCACAGGCGCAGCAACACTGGGGCTTTGCGCTTCTCTACCCACCAAACGTCACGGTCACTATCTCTCCGTCTCGTAGACACGAGCTGAGAAATTGCAAACGTCGAGCAATTGCTCAGAGATGAAAAGTGCCAGTGCTGAAAGCTGTTGCTAGCCAGCACCCTTCCTTTGAAGCGCTTTTGTAGGCCTAAGAACACTGGGGCTCTGGGCTTCTCTAGCCACCTAATCTTCTGCTCATCCTCTCGCGCAATCTAAAGAGAGCTCAGGTGTGAAACTGCAAATGTCCAGCAATTGCTCAGAGATGAAAAGTGCCAGCACTGAAAGCTGTTGCCAGCCAGCACCCTTCCTTGGAAGCGCTTTCACAGGCGCAGCAACACTGGGGCTTTGCGCTTCTCTAGCCACCAAACATCACGGTCCTTCTCTTTCCATCTCGTAGACACGAGCTGAGAAATTGCAAACGTCGAGCAATTGCTCAGAGATGAAAAGTGCCAGCACTGAAAGCTGTTGCTAGCCAGCACCCTTCCTTGGAAACGCTCTTGCACCCCTAAGAACAGTGGGGCTCTGGGCTTCTCTAGCCACCTAATCTTCTGCTCATCCTCTCGCGCAGTCTAAAGAGAGCTCAGGTGAGAAAATGCAAACGTCTAGCAATTGCTCAGAGATGAAAAGTGCCAGCACTGAAAGCTCTTGCTAGCCAGCACCCTTCCTTGGAAGCGCTTTTGTAGGCCTAAGAACACTGGGGCTCTGGGCTTCTCTAGCCACCAAACATCACAGTCATTCTCTTTCCGTCTCGTAGAGACGAGCTGAGAAATTGCAAACGTCGAGCAATTGCTGAGAGATGAAAAGTGCCAGCACTGAAAGCTGTTGCTAGCCAGCACCCTTCCTTGGAAGCGCTTTTGTAGGCCTAAGAACAGTGGGGCTCTTGGCTTCTCTAGCCACCTACTCTTCTGCTCATCCTCTCGCGCAGTCTAAAGAGAGCTCAGGTGAGAGATTGCAAACGTCGAGCAATTGCTCAGAGATGAAAAGTGCCAGCACTGAAAGCTGTTGCTAGCCAGCACCCTTCCTTGGAAGCGCTTTCACAGGCGCAGCAACACTGGGGCTTTGCGCTTCTCTACCCACCAAACGTCACGGTCACTATCTCTCCGTCTCGTAGACACGAGCTGAGAAATTGCAAACGTCGAGCAATTGCTCAGAGATGAAAAGTGCCAGTGCTGAAAGCTGTTGCTAGCCAGCACCCTTCCTTGGAAGCGCTTTTGTAGGCCTAAGAACACTGGGGCTGTGGGCTTCTCTAGCCACCTAATCTTCTGCTCATCCTCTCACGCAGTCTAAAGAGAGCTCAGGTGTGAAATTGCAAATGTCCAGCAATTGCTCAGAGATGAAAAGTGCCAGCACTGAAAGCTCTTGCTAGCCAGCACCCTTCCTTGGAAGCGCTTTCACAGGCGCAGCAACACTGGGGCTTTGCGCTTCTCTAGCCACCAAACATCACGGTCCTTCTCTTTCCATCTCGTAGACACGAGCTGAGAAATTGCAAACGTCGAGCAATTGCTCAGAGATGAAAAGTGCCAGCACTGAAAGCTGTTGCTAGCCAGCACCCTTCCTTGGAAACGCTCTTGCACCCCTAAGAACAGTGGGGCTCTGGGCTTCTCTAGCCACCTAATCTTCTGCTCATCCTCTCGCGCAGTCTAAAGAGAGCTCAGGGGAGAAAATGCAAACGTCGAGCAATTGCTCAGAGATGAAAAGTGGCAGCACTGAAAGCTCTTGCTAGCCAGCACCCTTCCTTGGAAGCGCTTTTGTAGGCCTAAGAACACTGGGGCTCTGGGCTTCTCTAGCCACCAAACATCACAGTCATTCTCTTTCCGTCTCGTAGACACGAGCTGAGAAATTGCAAACGTCGAGCAATTGCTGAGAGATGAAAAGTGCCAGCACTGAAAGCTGTTGCTAGCCAGCACCCTTCCTTGGAAGCGCTTTTGTAGGCCTAAGAACAGTGGGGCTCTGGGCTTCTCTAGCCACCTAATCTTCTGCTCATCCTCTCGCGCAGTCTAAAGAGAGCTCAGGTGAGAGATTGCAAACGTCGAGCAATTGCTCAGAGATGAAAAGTGCCAGCACTGAAAGCTGTTGCTAGCCAGCACCCTTCCTTGGAAGCGCTTTCACAGGCGCAGCAACACTGGGGCTTTGCGCTTCTCTAGCCACCAAACGTCACGGTCACTATCTATCCGTCTCGTAGATAAGAGCTGAGAAATTGCAAAAGTCGAGCAATTGCTCAGAGATGAAAAGTGCCAGCACTGAAAGCTCTTGCTAGCCAGCACCCTTCCTTGGAAGCGCTTTCACAGGCGCAGCAACACTGGGGCTTTGCGCTACTCTACCCACCAAACATCACGGTCCTTCTCTTTCAGTATCGTAGACAAGAGCTGAGAAATTGCAAACGTCGAGCAATTGCTCAGAGATGAAAAGTGCCAGCACTGAAAGCTGTTGCTAGCCAGCACCCTTCCTTGGAAGCGCTTTCACAGGCGCAGCAACACTGGGGCTTTGCGCTTCTCTACCCACCAAACGTGACAGTCTTTCTGTGTCATAGACACGAGCTGAGAAATTGCAAACGTCGAGCAATTGCTGAGAGATGAAAAGTGCCAGCACTGAAAGCTGTTGCTAGCCAGCACCCTTCCTTGGAAGCGCTTTTGTAGGCCTAAGAACAGTGGGGCTCTGGGCTTCTCTAGCCACCTAATCTTCTGCTCATCCTCTCGCGCAGTCTAAAGAGAGCTCAGGTGAGAGATTGCAAACGTCGAGCAATTGCTCAGAGATGAAAAGTGCCAGCACTGAAAGCTGTTGCTAGCCAGCACCCTTCCTTGGAAGCGCTTTCACAGGCGCAGCAACACTGGGGCTTTGCGCTTCTCTAGCCACCAAACGTCACGGTCACTATCTATCCGTCTCGTAGATAAGAGCTGAGAAATTGCAAAAGTCGAGCAATTGCTCAGAGATGAAAAGTGCCAGCACTGAAAGCTCTTGCTAGCCAGCACCCTTCCTTGGAAGCGCTTTCACAGGCGCAGCAACACTGGGGCTTTGCGCTTCTCTACCCACCAAACGTCACGGTCACTATCTCTCCGTCTCGTAGACACGAGCTGAGAAATTGCAAACGTCGAGCAATTGCTCAGAGATGAAAACTGCCAGCACTGAAAGCTGTTGCTAGCCAGCACCCTTCCTTGCAAGCGCTTTCACAGGCGCAGCAACACTGGGGCTTTGCGCTACTCTACCCACCAAACATCACGGTCCTTCTCTTTCAGTATCGTAGACAAGAGCTGAGAAATTGCAAACGTCGAGCAATTGCTCAGAGATGAAAAGTGCCAGCACTGAAAGCTGTTGCTAGCCAGCACCCTTCCTTGGAAGCGCTTTCACAGGCGCAGCAACACTGGGGCTTTGCGCTTCTCTAGCCACCAAACGTGACAGTCTTTCTGTCTCGTAGACACGAGCTGAGAAATTGCAAACGTCGAGCAATTGCTCAGAGATGAAAAGTGCCAGCACTGAAAGCTGTTGCTAGCCAGCACCCTTCCTTGGAAGCACTCTTGTAGCCCTAAGAACACTGGGGCTCTGGGCTTCTCTAGCCACCTAATCTTCTGCTCATCCTCTCGCGCAGTCTAAAGAGAGCTCAGGTGTGAAATTGCAAATGTCCAGCAATTGCTCAGAGATGAAAAGTGCCAGCACTGAAAGCTGTTGCCAGCCAGCACCCTTCCTTGGAAGCGCTTTCACAGGCACAGCAACACTGGGGCTTTGCGCTTCTCTACCCACCAAACATCACGGTCATTCTCTTTCCATCTTGTAGACACGAGCTGAGAAATTGCAAACGTCGAGCAATTGCTCAGAGATGAAAAGTGCCAGCACTGAAAGCTGTTGCTAGCCAGCACCCTTCCTTGGAAACGCTCTTGCACCCCTAAGAACAGTGGGGCTCTGGGCTTCTCTAGCCACCTAATCTTCTGCTCATCCTCTCGTGCAGTCTAAAGAGAGCTCAGGTGAGAAAATGAAAACGTCGAGCAATTGCTCAGAGATGAAAAGTGCCAGCACTGAAAGCTCTTGCTAGCCAGCACCCTTCCTTGGAAGCGCTTTTGTAGGCCTAAGAACACTGGGGCTCTGGGCTTCTCTAGCCACCAAACATCACAGTCATTCTCTTTCCGTCTCGTAGACACGAGCCGAGAAATTGCAAACATCGAGCAATTGCTCAGAGATGAAAAGTGCCAGCACTGAAAGCTCTTGCTAGCCAGCACCCTTCCTTGGAAGCGCTTTTGTAGGCCTAAGAACAGTGGGGCTCTGGGCTTCTCTAGCCACCTACTCTTCTGCTCATCCTCTCGCGCAGTCTAAAGAGAGCTCAGGTGAGAAATTGCAAACGTCGAGCAATTGCTCAGAGATGAAAAGTGCCAGCACTGAAAGCTGTTACTAGGCAGCACCCTTCCTTGGAAGCGCTTTCACAGGCGCAGCAACACTGGGGCTTTGCGCTTCTCTACCCACCAAACGTCACGGTCACTATCTCTCCGTCTCGTAGACACGAGCTGAGAAATTGCAAACGTCGAGCAATTGCTCAGAGATGAAAAGTGCCAGCACTGAAAGCTGTTGCTAGCCAGCACCCTTCCTTGGAAGCGCTTTCACAGGCGCAGCAACACTGGGGCTTTGCGCTACTCTACCCACCAAACATCACGGTCCTTCTCTTTCAGTATCGTAGACAAGAGCTGAGAAATTGCAAACGTCGAGCAATTGCTCAGAGATGAAAAGTGCCAGCACTGAAAGCTGTTGCTAGCCAGCACCCTTCCTTGGAAGCGCTTTCACAGGCGCAGCAACACTGGGGCTTTGCGCTTCTCTAGCCACCAAACGTGACAGTCTTTCTGTCTCGTAGACACGAGCTGAGAAATTGCAAACGTCGAGCAATTGCTCAGAGATGAAAAGTGCCAGCACTGAAAGCTGTTGCTAGCCAGCACCCTTCCTTGGAAGCGCTTTTGTAGCCCTAAGAACACTGGGGCTCTGGGCTTCTCTAGCCACCTAATCTTCTGCTCATCCTCTCGCGCAGTCTAAAGAGAGCTCAGGTGAGAAATTGCAAACGTCGAGCAATTGCTCAGAGATGAAAAGTGCCAGCACTGAAAGCTCTTGCTAGCCAGCACCCTTCCTTGGAAGCGCTTTCACAGGCGCAGCAACACTGGGGCTTTGCGCTTCTCTAGCCACCAAACGTCACGGTCACTATCTCTCCGTCTCGTAGACACGAGCTGAGAAATTGCAAACGTCGAGCAATTGCTCAGAGATGAAAAGTGCCAGCACTGAAAGCTGTTGCTAGCCAGCACCCTTCCTTGGAAGCGTTTTTGTAGCCCTAAGAACACTGGGGCTTTGCGCTTCTCTAGCCACCTAACCTTCTGCTCA
This sequence comes from Sarcoramphus papa, assembly GCA_037962945.1. Taxonomy (NCBI): domain Eukaryota; kingdom Metazoa; phylum Chordata; class Aves; order Accipitriformes; family Cathartidae; genus Sarcoramphus; species Sarcoramphus papa. Next base: position 94,266,128 of record CM075586.1, on the reverse strand, counting down.
TCCTCTCGCGCAGTCTAAAGAGAGCTCAGGTGAGAAATTGCAAACGTCGAGCAATTGCTCAGAGATGAAAAGTGCCAGCACTGAAAGCTGTTGCTAGCCAGCACCCTTCCTTGGAAGCGCTTTCACAGGCGCAGCAACACTGGGGCTTTGCGCTTCTCTACCCACCAAACGTCACGGTCACTATCTCTCCGTCTCGTAGACACGAGCTGAGAAATTGCAAACGTCGAGCAATTGCTCAGAGATGAAAAGTGCCAGTGCTGAAAGCTGTTGCTAGCCAGCACCCTTCCTTGGAAGCGCTTTTGTAGCCCTAAGAACACTGGGGCTTTGCGCTTCTCTAGCCACCTAATCTTCTGCTCATCCTCTCGCGCAGTCTAAAGAGAGCTCAGGTGTGAAATTGCAAACGTCGAGCAATTGCTCAGAGATGAAAAGTGCCAGCACTGAAAGCTGTTGCCAGCCAGCACCCTTCCTTGGAAGCGCTTTCACAGGCGCAGCAACACTGGGGCTTTGCGCTTCTCTAGCCACCAAACATCACGGTCCTTCTCTTTCCATCTCGTAGACACGAGCTGAGAAATTGCAAACGTCGAGCAATTGCTCAGAGATGAAAAGTGCCAGCACTGAAAGCTGTTGCCAGCCAGCACCCTTCCTTGGAAGCGCTTTTGTAGGCCTAAGAACACTGGGGCTCTGGGCTTCTCTAGCCACCAAACATCACAGTCATTCTCTTTCCGTCTCGTAGAGACGAGCTGAGAAATTGCAAACGTCGAGCAATTGCTGAGAGATGAAAAGTGCCAGCACTGAAAGCTGTTGCTAGCCAGCACCCTTCCTTGGAAGCGCTTTTGTAGGCCTAAGAACAGTGGGGCTCTTGGCTTCTCTAGCCACCTACTCTTCTGCTCATCCTCTCGCGCAGTCTAAAGAGAGCTCAGGTGAGAGATTGCAAACGTCGAGCAATTGCTCAGAGATGAAAAGTGCCAGCACTGAAAGCTGTTGCTAGCCAGCACCCTTCCTTGGAAGCGCTTTCACAGGCGCAGCAACACTGGGGCTTTGCGCTTCTCTACCCACCAAACGTCACGGTCACTATCTCTCCGTCTCGTAGACACGAGCTGAGAAATTGCAAACGTCGAGCAATTGCTCAGAGATGAAAAGTGCCAGTGCTGAAAGCTGTTGCTAGCCAGCACCCTTCCTTGGAAGCGCTTTTGTAGCCCTAAGAACACTGGGGCTCTGGGCTTCTCTAGCCACCTAATCTTCTGCTCATCCTCTCGCGCAGTCTAAAGAGAGCTCAGGTGTGAAATTGCAAACGTCGAGCAATTGCTCAGAGATGAAAAGTGCCAGCACTGAAAGCTGTTGCCAGCCAGCACCCTTCCTTGGAAGCGCTTTCACAGGCGCAGCAACACTGGGGCTTTGCGCTTCTCTAGCCACCAAACATCACGGTCCTTCTCTTTCCATCTCGTAGACACGAGCTGAGAAATTGCAAACGTCGAGCAATTGCTCAGAGATGAAAAGTGCCAGCACTGAAAGCTGTTGCCAGCCAGCACCCTTCCTTGGAAGCGCTTTTGTAGGCCTAAGAACACTGGGGCTCTGGGCTTCTCTAGCCACCAAACATCACAGTCATTCTCTTTCCGTCTCGTAGACACGAGCTGAGAAATTGCAAACGTCGAGCAATTGCTGAGAGATGAAAAGTGCCAGCACTGAAAGCTGTTGCTAGCCAGCACCCTTCCTTGGAAGCGCTTTTGTAGGCCTAAGAACAGTGGGGCTCTTGGCTTCTCTAGCCACCTACTCTTCTGCTCATCCTCTCGCGCAGTCTAAAGAGAGCTCAGGTGAGAGATTGCAAACGTCGAGCAATTGCTCAGAGATGAAAAGTGCCAGCACTGAAAGCTGTTGCTAGCCAGCACCCTTCCTTGGAAGCGCTTTCACAGGCGCAGCAACACTGGGGCTTTGCGCTTCTCTACCCACCAAACGTCACGGTCACTATCTCTCCGTCTCGTAGACACGAGCTGAGAAATTGCAAACGTCGAGCAATTGCTCAGAGATGAAAAGTGCCAGTGCTGAAAGCTGTTGCTAGCCAGCACCCTTCCTTGGAAGCGCTTTTGTAGGCCTAAGAACACTGGGGCTGTGGGCTTCTCTAGCCACCTAATCTTCTGCTCATCCTCTCACGCAGTCTAAAGAGAGCTCAGGTGTGAAATTGCAAATGTCCAGCAATTGCTCAGAGATGAAAAGTGCCAGCACTGAAAGCTCTTGCTAGCCAGCACCCTTCCTTGGAAGCGCTTTCACAGGCGCAGCAACACTGGGGCTTTGCGCTTCTCTAGCCACCAAACATCACGGTCCTTCTCTTTCCATCTCGTAGACACGAGCTGAGAAATTGCAAACGTCGAGCAATTGCTCAGAGATGAAAAGTGCCAGCACTGAAAGCTGTTGCTAGCCAGCACCCTTCCTTGGAAACGCTCTTGCACCCCTAAGAACAGTGGGGCTCTGGGCTTCTCTAGCCACCTAATCTTCTGCTCATCCTCTCGCGCACTCTAAAGAGAGCTCAGGGGAGAAAATGCAAACGTCTAGCAATTGCTCAGAGATGAAAAGTGGCAGCACTGAAAGCTCTTGCTAGCCAGCACCCTTCCTTGGAAGCGCTTTTGTAGGCCTAAGAACACTGGGGCTCTGGGCTTCTCTAGCCACCAAACATCACAGTATTTCTCTTTCCGTCTCGTAGACACGAGCTGAGAAATTGCAAACGTCGAGCAATTGCTGAGAGATGAAAAGTGCCAGCACTGAAAGCTGTTGCTAGCCAGCACCCTTCCTTGGAAGCGCTTTTGTAGGCCTAAGAACAGTGGGGCTCTGGGCTTCTCTAGCCACCTAATCTTCTGCTCATCCTCTCGCGCAGTCTAAAGAGAGCTCAGGTGAGAGATTGCAAACGTCGAGCAATTGCTCAGAGATGAAAAGTGCCAGCACTGAAAGCTGTTGCTAGCCAGCACCCTTCCTTGGAAGCGCTTTCACAGGCGCAGCAACACTGGGGCTTTGCGCTTCTCTAGCCACCAAACGTCACGGTCACTATCTATCCGTCTCGTAGATAAGAGCTGAGAAATTGCAAAAGTCGAGCAATTGCTCAGAGATGAAAAGTGGCAGCACTGAAAGCTCTTGCTAGCCAGCCCCCTTCCTTGGAAGCGCTTTCACAGGCGCAGCAACACTGGGGCTTTGCGCTACTCTACCCACCAAACATCACGGTCCTTCTCTTTGAGTATCGTAGACAAGAGCTGAGAAATTGCAAACGTCGAGCAATTGCTCAGAGATGAAAAGTGCCAGCACTGAAAGCTGTTGCTAACCAGCACCCTTCCTTGGAAGCGCTTTCACAGGCGCAGCAAGACTGGGGCTTTGCGCTTCTCTAGCCACCAAACGTGACAGTCTTTCTGTGTCATAGACACGAGCTGAGAAATTGCAAACGTCGAGCAATTGCTCAGAGATGAAAAGTGCCAGCACTGAAAGCTGTTGCTAGCCAGCACCCTTCCTTGGAAGCGCTTTCACAGGCGCAGCAACACTGGGGCTTTGCGCTTCTCTACCCACCAAACGTCACGGTCACTATCTCTCCGTCTCGTAGACACGAGCTGAGAAATTGCAAACGTCGAGCAATTGCTCAGAGATGAAAAGTGCCAGTGCTGAAAGCTGTTGCTAGCCAGCACCCTTCCTTGGAAGCGCTTTTGTAGGCCTAAGAACACTGGGGCTGTGGGCTTCTCTAGCCACCTAATCTTCTGCTCATCCTCTCACGCAGTCTAAAGAGAGCTCAGGTGTGAAATTGCAAATGTCCAGCAATTGCTCAGAGATGAAAAGTGCCAGCACTGAAAGCTCTTGCTAGCCAGCACCCTTCCTTGGAAGCGCTTTCACAGGCGCAGCAACACTGGGGCTTTGCGCTTCTCTAGCCACCAAACATCACGGTCCTTCTCTTTCCATCTCGTAGACACGAGCTGAGAAATTGCAAACGTCGAGCAATTGCTCAGAGATGAAAAGTGCCAGCACTGAAAGCTGTTGCTAGCCAGCACCCTTCCTTGGAAACGCTCTTGCACCCCTAAGAACAGTGGGGCTCTGGGCTTCTCTAGCCACCTAATCTTCTGCTCATCCTCTCGCGCAGTCTAAAGAGAGCTCAGGGGAGAAAATGCAAACGTCTAGCAATTGCTCAGAGATGAAAAGTGGCAGCACTGAAAGCTCTTGCTAGCCAGCACCCTTCCTTGGAAGCGCTTTTGTAGGCCTAAGAACACTGGGGCTCTGGGCTTCTCTAGCCACCAAACATCACAGTCATTCTCTTTCCGTCTCGTAGACACGAGCTGAGAAATTGCAAACGTCGAGCAATTGCTGAGAGATGAAAAGTGCCAGCACTGAAAGCTGTTGCTAGCCAGCACCCTTCCTTGGAAGCGCTTTTGTAGGCCTAAGAACAGTGGGGCTCTGGGCTTCTCTAGCCACCTAATCTTCTGCTCATCCTCTCGCGCAGTCTAAAGAGAGCTCAGGTGAGAGATTGCAAACGTCGAGCAATTGCTCAGAGATGAAAAGTGCCAGCACTGAAAGCTGTGGCTAGCCAGCACCCTTCCTTGGAAGCGCTTTCACAGGCGCAGCAACACTGGGGCTTTGCGCTTCTCTAGCCACCAAACGTCACGGTCACTATCTATCCGTCTCGTAGATAAGAGCTGAGAAATTGCAAAAGTCGAGCAATTGCTCAGAGATGAAAAGTGCCAGCACTGAAAGCTCTTGCTAGCCAGCACCCTTCCTTGGAAGCGCTTTCACAGGCGCAGCAACACTGGGGCTTTGCGCTACTCTACCCACCAAACATCACGGTCCTTCTCTTTCAGTATCGTAGACAAGAGCTGAGAAATTGCAAACGTCGAGCAATTGCTCAGAGATGAAAAGTGCCAGCACTGAAAGCTGTTGCTAGCCAGCACCCTTCCTTGGAAGCGCTTTCACAGGCGCAGCAACACTGGGGCTTTGCGCTTCTCTACCCACCAAACGTGACAGTCTTTCTGTGTCATAGACACGAGCTGAGAAATTGCAAACGTCGAGCAATTGCTGAGAGATGAAAAGTGCCAGCACTGAAAGCTGTTGCTAGCCAGCACCCTTCCTTGGAAGCGCTTTTGTAGCCCTAAGAACACTGGGGCTCTGGGCTTCTCTAGCCACCTAATCTTCTGCTCATCCTCTCGCGCAGTCTAAAGAGAGCTCAGGTGAGAGATTGCAAACGTCGAGCAATTGCTCAGAGATGAAAAGTGCCAGCACTGAAAGCTGTTGCTAGCCAGCACCCTTCCTTGGAAGCGCTTTCACAGGCGCAGCAACACTGGGGCTTTGCGCTTCTCTAGCCACCAAACGTCACGGTCACTATCTATCCGTCTCGTAGATAAGAGCTGAGAAATTGCAAAAGTCGAGCAATTGCTCAGAGATGAAAAGTGCCAGCACTGAAAGCTCTTGCTAGCCAGCACCCTTCCTTGGAAGCGCTTTCACATGCGCAGCAACACTGGGGCTTTGCGCTACTCTACCCACCAAACATCACGGTCCTTCTCTTTCAGTATCGTAGACAAGAGCTGAGAAATTGCAAACGTCGAGCAATTGCTCAGAGATGAAAAGTGCCAGCACTGAAAGCTGTTGCTAGCCAGCACCCTTCCTTGGAAGCGCTTTCACAGGCGCAGCAACACTGGGGCTTTGCGCTTCTCTAGCCACCAAACGTGACAGTCTTTCTGTCTCGTAGACACGAGCTGAGAAATTGCAAACGTCGAGCAATTGCTCAGAGATGAAAAGTGCCAGCACTGAAAGCTGTTGCTAGCCAGCACCCTTCCTTGGAAGCACTCTTGTAGCCCTAAGAACACTGGGGCTCTGGGCTTCTCTAGCCACCTAATCTTCTGCTCATCCTCTCGCGCAGTCTAAAGAGAGCTCAGGTGTGAAATTGCAAATGTCCAGCAATTGCTCAGAGATGAAAAGTGCCAGCACTGAAAGCTGTTGCCAGCCAGCACCCTTCCTTGGAAGCGCTTTCACAGGCACAGCAACACTGGGGCTTTGCGCTTCTCTACCCACCAAACATCACGGTCATTCTCTTTCCATCTTGTAGACACGAGCTGAGAAATTGCAAACGTCGAGCAATTGCTCAGAGATGAAAAGTGCCAGCACTGAAAGCTGTTGCTAGCCAGCACCCTTCCTTGGAAACGCTCTTGCACCCCTAAGAACAGTGGGGCTCTGGGCTTCTCTAGCCACCTAATCTTCTGCTCATCCTCTCGTGCAGTCTAAAGAGAGCTCAGGTGAGAAAATGAAAACGTCGAGCAATTGCTCAGAGATGAAAAGTGCCAGCACTGAAAGCTCTTGCTAGCCAGCACCCTTCCTTGGAAGCGCTTTTGTAGGCCTAAGAACACTGGGGCTCTGGGCTTCTCTAGCCACCAAACATCACAGTCATTCTCTTTCCGTCTCGTAGACACGAGCCGAGAAATTGCAAACATCGAGCAATTGCTCAGAGATGAAAAGTGCCAGCACTGAAAGCTCTTGCTAGCCAGCACCCTTCCTTGGAAGCGCTTTTGTAGGCCTAAGAACACTGGGGCTCTGGGCTTCTCTAGCCACCTACTCTTCTGCTCATCCTCTCGCGCAGTCTAAAGAGAGCTCAGGTGAGAAATTGCAAACGTCGAGCAATTGCTCAGAGATGAAAAGTGCCAGCACTGAAAGCTCTTGCTAGGCAGCACCCTTCCTTGGAAGCGCTTTCACAGGCGCAGCAACACTGGGGCTTTGCGCTTCTCTACCCACCAAACGTCACGGTCACTATCTCTCCGTCTCGTAGACACGAGCTGAGAAATTGCAAACGTCGAGCAATTGCTCAGAGATGAAAAGTGCCAGCACTGAAAGCTGTTGCTAGCCAGCACCCTTCCTTGGAAGCGCTTTCACAGGCGCAGCAACACTGGGGCTTTGCGCTACTCTACCCACCAAACATCACGGTCCTTCTCTTTCAGTATCGTAGACAAGAGCTGAGAAATTGCAAACGTCGAGCAATTGCTCAGAGATGAAAAGTGCCAGCACTGAAAGCTGTTGCTAGCCAGCACCCTTCCTTGGAAGCGCTTTCACAGGCGCAGCAACACTGGGGCTTTGCGCTTCTCTAGCCACCAAACGTGACAGTCTTTCTGTCTCGTAGACACGAGCTGAGAAATTGCAAACGTCGAGCAATTGCTCAGAGATGAAAAGTGCCAGCACTGAAAGCTGTTGCTAGCCAGCACCCTTCCTTGGAAGCGCTTTTGTAGCCCTAAGAACACTGGGGCTCTGGGCTTCTCTAGCCACCTAATCTTCTGCTCATCCTCTCGCGCAGTCTAAAGAGAGCTCAGGTGAGAAATTGCAAACGTCGAGCAATTGCTCAGAGATGAAAAGTGCCAGCACTGAAAGCTCTTGCTAGCCAGCACCCTTCCTTGGAAGCGCTTTCACAGGCGCAGCAACACTGGGGCTTTGCGCTTCTCTAGCCACCAAACGTCACGGTCACTATCTCTCCGTCTCGTAGACACGAGCTGAGAAATTGCAAACGTCGAGCAATTGCTCAGAGATGAAAAGTGCCAGCACTGAAAGCTGTTGCTAGCCAGCACCCTTCCTTGGAAGCGTTTTTGTAGCCCTAAGAACACTGGGGCTTTGCGCTTCTCTAGCCACCTAACCTTCTGCTCATCCTCTCGCGCAGTCTAAAGAGAGCTCAGGTGAGAAATTGCAAACGTCGAGCAATTGCTCAGAGATGAAAAGTGCCAGCACTGAAAGCTGTTGCTAGCCAGCACCCTTCCTTGGAAGCGCTTTCACAGGCGCAGCAACACTGGGGCTTTGCGCTTCTCTAGCCACCAAACGTCACGGTCACTATCTCTCCGTCTCGTAGACACGAGCTGAGAAATTGCAAACGTCGAGCAATTGCTCAGAGATGAAAAGTGCCAGTGCTGAAAGCTGTTGCTAGCCAGCACCCTTCCTTGGAAGCGCTTTTGTAGCCCTAAGAACACTGGGGCTCTGGGCTTCTCTAGCCACCTAATCTTCTGCTCATCCTCTCGCGCAGTCTAAAGAGAGCTCAGGTGTGAAATTGCAAACGTCGAGCAATTGCTCAGAGATGAAAAGTGCCAGCACTGAAAGCTGTTGCCAGCCAGCACCCTTCCTTGGAAGCGCTTTCACAGGCGCAGCAACACTGGGGCTTTGCGCTTCTCTAGCCACCAAACATCACGGTCCTTCTCTTTCCATCTCGTAGACACGAGCTGAGAAATTGCAAACGTCGAGCAATTGATCAGAGATGAAAAGTGCCAGCACTGAAAGCTGTTGCCAGCCAGCACCCTTCCTTGGAAGCGCTTTTGTAGGCCTAAGAACACTGGGGCTCTGGGCTTCTCTAGCCACCAAACATCACAGTCATTCTCTTTCCGTCTCGTAGACACGAGCTGAGAAATTGCAAACGTCGAGCAATTGCTGAGAGATGAAAAGTGCCAGCACTGAAAGCTGTTGCTAGCCAGCACCCTTCCTTGGAAGCGCTTTTGTAGGCCTAAGAACAGTGGGGCTCTTGGCTTCTCTAGCCACCTACTCTTCTGCTCATCCTCTCGCGCAGTCTAAAGAGAGCTCAGGTGAGAGATTGCAAACGTCGAGCAATTGCTCAGAGATGAAAAGTGCCAGCACTGAAAGCTGTTGCTAGCCAGCACCCTTCCTTGGAAGCGCTTTCACAGGCGCAGCAACACTGGGGCTTTGCGCTTCTCTACCCACCAAACGTCACGGTCACTATCTCTCCGTCTCGTAGACACGAGCTGAGAAATTGCAAACGTCGAGCAATTGCTCAGAGATGAAAAGTGCCAGTGCTGAAAGCTGTTGCTAGCCAGCACCCTTCCTTGGAAGCGCTTTTGTAGGCCTAAGAACACTGGGGCTGTGGGCTTCTCTAGCCACCTAATCTTCTGCTCATCCTCTCACGCAGTCTAAAGAGAGCTCAGGTGTGAAATTGCAAATGTCCAGCAATTGCTCAGAGATGAAAAGTGCCAGCACTGAAAGCTCTTGCTAGCCAGCACCCTTCCTTGGAAGCGCTTTCACAGGCGCAGCAACACTGGGGCTTTGCGCTTCTCTAGCCACCAAACATCACGGTCCTTCTCTTTCCATCTCGTAGACACGAGCTGAGAAATTGCAAACGTCGAGCAATTGCTCAGAGATGAAAAGTGCCAGCACTGAAAGCTGTTGCTAGCCAGCACCCTTCCTTGGAAACGCTCTTGCACCCCTAAGAACAGTGGGGCTCTGGGCTTCTCTAGCCACCTAATCTTCTGCTCATCCTCTCGCGCAGTCTAAAGAGAGCTCAGGGGAGAAAATGCAAACGTCTAGCAATTGCTCAGAGATGAAAAGTGGCAGCACTGAAAGCTCTTGCTAGCCAGCACCCTTCCTTGGAAGCGCTTTTGTAGGCCTAAGAACACTGGGGCTCTGGGCTTCTCTAGCCACCAAACATCACAGTATTTCTCTTTCCGTCTCGTAGACACGAGCTGAGAAATTGCAAACGTCGAGCAATTGCTGAGAGATGAAAAGTGCCAGCACTGAAAGCTGTTGCTAGCCAGCACCCTTCCTTGGAAGCGCTTTTGTAGGCCTAAGAACAGTGGGGCTCTGGGCTTCTCTAGCCACCTAATCTTCTGCTCATCCTCTCGCGCAGTCTAAAGAGAGCTCAGGTGAGAGATTGCAAACGTCGAGCAATTGCTCAGAGATGAAAAGTGCCAGCACTGAAAGCTGTTGCTAGCCAGCACCCTTCCTTGGAAGCGCTTTCACAGGCGCAGCAACACTGGGGCTTTGCGCTTCTCTAGCCACCAAACGTCACGGTCACTATCTATCCGTCTCGTAGATAAGAGCTGAGAAATTGCAAAAGTCGAGCAATTGCTCAGAGATGAAAAGTGCCAGCACTGAAAGCTCTTGCTAGCCAGCCCCCTTCCTTGGAAGCGCTTTCACAGGCGCAGCAACACTGGGGCTTTGCGCTACTCTACCCACCAAACATCACGGTCCTTCTCTTTGAGTATCATAGACAAGAGCTGAGAAATTGCAAACGTCGAGCAATTGCTCAGAGATGAAAAGTGCCAGCACTGAAAGCTGTTGCTAACCAGCACCCTTCCTTGGAAGCGCTTTCACAGGCGCAGCAAGACTGGGGCTTTGCGCTTCTCTAGCCACCAAACGTGACAGTCTTTCTGTGTCATAGACACGAGCTGAGAAATTGCAAACGTCGAGCAATTGCTCAGAGATGAAAAGTGCCAGCACTGAAAGCTGTTGCTAGCCAGCACCCTTCCTTGGAAGCGCTTTTGTAGGCCTAAGAACACTGGGGCTCTGGGCTTCTCTAGCCACCAAACATCACAGTCATTCTCTTTCCGTCTCGTAGACACGAGCCGAGAAATTGCAAACGTCAAGCAATTGCTCAGAGATGAAAAGTGCCAGCACTGAAAGCTGTTGCTAGCCAGCACCCTTCCTTGGAAGCGCTTTCACAGGCGCAGCAACACTGGGGCTTTGCGCTTCTCTAGCCACCTAATCTTCTGCTCATCCTCTCGCGCAGTCTAAAGAGAGCTCAGGTGAGAAATTGCAAACGTCGAGCAATTGCTCAGAGATGAAAAGTGCCAGCACTGAAAGCTCTTGCTAGCCAGCACCCTTCCTTGGAAGCGCTTTTGTAGGCCTAAGAACACTGGGGCTCTGGGCTTCTCTAGCCACCTAATCTTCTGCTCATCCTCTCGCGCACTCTAAAGAGAGCTCAGGTGTGAAATTGCAAATGTCCAGCAATTGCTCAGAGATGAAAAGTGCCAGCACTGAAAGCTCTGGCTAGCCAGCACCCTTCCTTGGAAGCGCTTTCACAGGCACAGCAACACTGGGGATTTGCGCTTCTCTAGGCACCAAACGTCACGGTCACTATCTCTCCGTCTCGTAGACACGAGCTGAGAAATTGCAAACGTCGAGCAATTGCTGAGAGATGAAAAGTGGCAGCACTGAAAGCTGTTGCTAGCCAGCACCCTTCCTTGGAAACGCTCTTGCAGCCCTAAGAACACTGGGGCTCTGGGCTTCTCTAGCCACCTAATCTTCTGCTCATCCTCTCGTGCAGTCTAAAGAGAGCTCAGGTGAGAGATTGCAAACGTCGAGCAATTGCTCAGAGATGAAAAGTGCCAGCACTGAAAGCTGTTGCTAGCCAGCACCCTTCCTTGGAAGCGCTTTTGTAGCCCTAAGAACACTGGGGCTTTGCGCTTCTCTAGCCACCTAACCTTCTGCTCATCCTCTCGCGCAGTCTAAAGAGAGCTCAGGTGAGAAATTGCAAACGTCGAGCAATTGCTCAGAGATGAAAAGTGCCAGCACTGAAAGCTCTTGCTAGCCAGCACCCTTCCTTGGAAGCGCTTTCACAGGCGCAGCAACACTGGGGCTTTGCGCTTCTCTAGCCACCAAACGTCACGGTCACTATCTCTCCGTCTCGTAGACACGAGCTGAGAAATTGCAAACGTCGAGCAATTGCTCAGAGATGAAAAGTGCCAGCACTGAAAGCTGTTGCTAGCCAGCACCCTTCCTTGGAAGCGCTTTCACAGGCGCAGCAACACTGGGGCTTTGCGCTACTCTACCCACCAAACATCACGGTCCTTCTCTTTCAGTATCGTAGACAAGAGCTGAGAAATTGCAAACGTCGAGCAATTGCTCAGAGATGAAAAGTGCCAGCACTGAAAGCTGTTGCTAGCCAGCACCCTTCCTTGGAAGCGCTTTCACAGGCGCAGCAACACTGGGGCTTTGCGCTTCTCTAGCCACCAAACGTGACAGTCTTTCTGTCTCGTAGACACGAGCTGAGAAATTGCAAACGTCGAGCAATTGCTCAGAGATGAAAAGTGCCAGCACTGAAAGCTCTTGCTAGCCAGCACCCTTCCTTGGAAGCGCTTTTGTAGGCCTAAGAACACTGGGGCTCTGGGCTTCTCTAGCCACCTAATCTTCTGCTCATCCTCTCGCGCAGTCGAAAGAGAGCTCAGGTGAGAAATTGCAATCGTCGAGCAATTGCTCAGAGATGAAAAGTGCCAGCACTGAAAGCTCTTGCTAGCCAGCACCCTTCCTTGGAAGCGCTTTTGTAGGCCTAAGAACACTGGGGCTCTGGGCTTCTCTAGCCACCAAACATCACAGTCATTCTCTTTCCGTCTCGTAGACACGAGCTGAGAAATTGCAAACGTCGAGCAATTGCTCAGAGATGAAAAGTGCCAGCACTGAAAGCTGTTGCTAGCCAGCACCCTTCCTTGGAAGCGCTTTTGTAGCCCTAAGAACACTGGGGCTTTGCGCTTCTCTAGCCACCTAATCTTCTGCTCATCCTCTCGCGCACTCTAAAGAGAGCTCAGGTGAGAGATTGCAAACGTCGAGCAATTGCTCAGAGATGAAAAGTGCCAGCACTGAAAGCTCTTGCTAGCCAGCACCCTTCCTTGGAAGCGCTTTCACAGGCACAGCAACACTGGGGCTTTGCGCTTCTCTAGCCACCAAACGTGACAGTCTTTCTGTCTCGTAGACACGAGCTGAGAAATTGCAAACGTCGAGCAATTGCTCAGAGATGAAAAGTGCCAGCACTGAAAGCTGTTGCTAGCCAGCACCCTTCCTTGGAAGCGCTTTTGTAGGCCTAAGAACACTGGGGCTCTGGGCTTCTCTAGCCACCTACTCTTCTGCTCATCCTCTCGCGCACTCTAAAGTGAGCTCAGGTGAGAAATTGCAAACGTCGAGCAATTGCTCAGAGATGAAAAGTGCCAGCACTGAAAGCTGTTGCTAGCCAGCACCCTTCCTTGGAAGCGCTTTTGTAGGCCTAAGAACACTGGGGCTCTGGGCTTCTCTAGCCACCTAATCTTCTGCTCATCCTCTCGCGCAGTCTAAAGAGAGCTCAGGTGTGAAATTGCAAATGTCCAGCAATTGCTCAGAGATGAAAAGTGCCAGCACTGAAAGCTCTGGCTAGCCAGCACCCTTCCTTGGAAGCGCTTTCACAGGCGCAGCAACACTGGGGCTTTGCGCTTCTCTAGCCACCAAACGTCACGGTCACTATCTCTCCGTCTCGTAGACACGAGCTGAGAAATTGCAAACGTCGAGCAATTGCTGAGAGATGAAAAGTGCCAGCACTGAAAGCTGTTGCTAGCCAGCACCCTTCCTTGGAAACGCTCTTGCAGCCCTAAGAACACTGGGGCTCTGGGCTTCTCTAGCCACCTAATCTTCTGCTCATCCTCTCACGCAGTCTAAAGAGAGCTCAGGTGAGAGATTGCAAACGTCGAGCAATTGCTCAGAGATGAAAAGTGCCAGCACTGAAAGCTGTTGCTAGCCAGCACCCTTCCTTGGAAGCGCTTTTGTAGGCCTAAGAACACTGGGGCTTTGCGCTTCTCTAGCCACCTAACCTTCTGCTCATCCTCTCGCGCAGTCTAAAGAGAGCTCAGGTGAGAAATTGCAAACGTCGAGCAATTGCTCAGAGATGAAAAGTGCCAGCACTGAAAGCTGTTGCTAGCCAGCACCCTTCCTTGGAAGCGCTTTCACAGGCGCAGCAACACTGGGGCTTTGCGCTTCTCTAGCCACCAAACGTCACGGTCACTATCTCTCCGTCTCGTAGACACGAGCTGAGAAATTGCAAACGTCGAGCAATTGCTCAGAGATGAAAAGTGCCAGCACTGAAAGCTGTTGCTAGCCAGCACCCTTCCTTGGAAGCGCTTTCACAGGCGCAGCAACACTGGGGCTTTGCGCTTCTCTAGCCACCAAAAGTGACAGTCTTTCTGTCTCGTAGACACGAGCTGAGAAATTGCAAACGTCGAGCAATTGCTCAGAGATGAAAAGTGCCAGCACTGAAAGCTCTTGCTAGCCAGCACCCTTCCTTGGAAGCGCTTTTGTAGCCAAAAGAACACTGGGGCTCTGGGCTTCTCTAGCCACCTAATCTTCTGCTCATCCTCTCGCGCAGTCGAAAGAGAGCTCAGGTGAGAAATTGCAATCGTCGAGCAATTGCTCAGAGATGAAAAGTGCCAGCACTGAAAGCTCTTGCTAGCCAGCACCCTTCCTTGGAAGCGCTTTTGTAGGCCTAAGAACACTGGGGCTCTGGGCTTCTCTAGCCACCAAACATCACAGTCATTCTCTTTCCGTCTCGTAGACACGAGCTGAGAAATTGCAAACGTCGAGCAATTGCTCAGAGATGAAAAGTGCCAGCACTGAAAGCTGTTGCTAGCCAGCACCCTTCCTTGGAAGCGCTTTTGTAGCCCTAAGAACACTGGGGCTTTGCGCTTCTCTAGCCACCTAATCTTCTGCTCATCCTCTCGCGCACTCTAAAGAGAGCTCAGGTGAGAGATTGCAAACGTCGAGCAATTGCTCAGAGATGAAAAGTGCCAGCACTGAAAGCTGTTGCTAGCCAGCACCCTTCCTTGGAAGCGCTTTCACAGGCGCAGCAACACTGGGGCTTTGCGCTTCTCTAGCCACCAAACGTGACAGTCTTTCTGTCTCGTAGACACGAGCTGAGAAATTGCAAACGTCGAGCAATTGCTCAGAGATGAAAAGTGCCAGCACTGAAAGCTGTTGCTAGCCAGCACCCTTCCTTGGAAGCGCTTTTGTAGGCCTAAGAACACTGGGGCTCTGGGCTTCTCTAGCCACCTAATCTTCTGCTCATCCTCTCGCGCAGTCTAAAGTGAGCTCAGGTGAGAAATTGCAAACGTCGAGCAATTGCTCAGAGATGAAAAGTGCCAGCACTGAAAGCTGTTGCTAGCCAGCACCCTTCCTTGAAAGCGCTTTTGTAGGCCTAAGAACAGTGGGGCTCTGGGCTTCCCTAGCCACCAAACATCACAGTCCTTCTCTTTCTGTCTCGTAGACACGAGCTGAGAAATTGCAAACGTCGAGCAATTGCTCAGAGATGAAAAGTGCCAGCACTGAAAGCTGTTGATAGCCAGCACCCTTCCTTGGAAGCGCTCTTGTAGCCCTAAGAGCACTGGGGCTCTGGGCTTCTCTAGCCACCTAATCTTCTGCTCATCCTCTCGCGCAGTCTAAAGAGAGCTCAGGTGAGAAATTGCAAACGTCGAGCAATTGCTCAGAGATGAAAAGTGCCAGCACTGAAAGCTCTTGCTAGCCAGCACCCTTCCTTGGAAGCGCTTTTGTAGGCCTAAGAACACTGGGGCTTTTCGCTTCTCTAGCCACCTAACCTTCTGCTCATCCTCTCGCGCAGTCTAAAGAGAGCTCAGGTGAGAGATTGCAAACGTCGAGCAATTGCTCAGAGATGAAAAGTGCCAGCACTGAAAGCTCTTGCTAGGCAGCACCCTTCCTTGGAAGCGCTTTCACAGGCGCAGCAACACTGGGGCTTTGCGCTTCTCTACCACCAAACATCACGGTCCTTCTCTTTCCATCTCGTAGACACGAGCTGAGAAATTGCAAACGTCGAGCAATTGCTCAGAGATGAAAAGTGCCAGCACTGAAAGCTGTTGCTAGCCAGCACCCTTCCTTGGAAACGCTCTTGCAGCCCTAAGAACACTGGGGCTCTGGGCTTCTGTAGCCACCTAATCTTCTGCTCATCCTCTCGCGCACTCTAAAGAGAGCTCAGGTGAGAAATTGCAAACGTCGAGCAATTGCTCAGAGATGAAAAGTGCCAGCACTGAAAGCTGTTGCTAGCCAGCACCCTTCCTTGGAAGCGCTTTTGTAGCCCTAAGAACACTGGGGCTTTGCGCTTCTCTAGCCACCTAACCTTCTGCTCATCCTCTCGCGCAGTCTAAAGAGAGCTCAGGTGAGAAATTGCAAACGTCGAGCAATTGCTCAGAGATGAAAAGTGCCAGCACTGAAAGCTGTTGCTAGCCAGCACCCTTCCTTGGAAGCGCTTTCACAGGCGCAGCAACACTGGGGCTTTGCGCTTCTCTAGCCACCAAACGTCACGGTCACTATCTCTCTGTCTCGTAGATAAGAGCTGAGAAATTGCAAACGTCGAGCAATTGCTCAGAGATGAAAAGTGCCAGCACTGAAAGCTCTTGCTAGCCAGCACCCTTCCTTGGAAGCGCTTTTGTAGGCCTAAGAACACTGGGGCTCTGGGCTTCTCTAGCCACCAAACATCACAGTCATTCTCTTTCCGTCTCGTAGACACGAGCCGAGAAATTGCAAACATCGAGCAATTGCTCAGAGATGAAAAGTGCCAGCACTGAAAGCTCTTGCTAGCCAGCACCCTTCCTTGGAAGCGCTTTTGTAGGCCTAAGAACACTGGGGCTCTGGGCTTCTCTAGCCACCTACTCTTCTGCTCATCCTCTCGCGCACTCTAAAGAGAGCTCAGGTGAGAAATTGCAAACGTCGAGCAATTGCTCAGAGATGAAAAGTGCCAGCACTGAAAGCTGTTACTAGGCAGCACCCTTCCTTGGAAGCGCTTTCACAGGCGCAGCAACACTGGGGCTTTGCGCTTCTCTACCCACCAAACGTCACGGTCACTATCTCTCCGTCTCGTAGACACGAGCTGAGAAATTGCAAACGTCGAGCAATTGCTCAGAGATGAAAAGTGCCAGCACTGAAAGCTGTTGCTAGCCAGCACCCTTCCTTGGAAGCGCTTTCACAGGCGCAGCAACACTGGGGCTTTGCGCTACTCTACCCACCAAACATCACGGTCCTTCTCTTTCAGTATCGTAGACAAGAGCTGAGAAATTGCAAACGTCGAGCAATTGCTCAGAGATGAAAAGTGCCAGCACTGAAAGCTGTTGCTAGCCAGCACCCTTCCTTGGAAGCGCTTTCACAGGCGCAGCAACACTGGGGCTTTGCGCTTCTCTAGCCACCAAACGTGACAGTCTTTCTGTCTCGTAGACACGAGCTGAGAAATTGCAAACGTCGAGCAATTGCTCAGAGATGAAAAGTGCCAGCACTGAAAGCTGTTGCTAGCCAGCACCCTTCCTTGGAAGCGCTTTTGTAGCCCTAAGAACACTGGGGCTCTGGGCTTCTCTAGCCACCTAATCTTCTGCTCATCCTCTCGCGCAGTCTAAAGAGAGCTCAGGTGAGAAATTGCAAACGTCGAGCAATTGCTCAGAGATGAAAAGTGCCAGCACTGAAAGCTCTTGCTAGCCAGCACCCTTCCTTGGAAGCGCTTTCACAGGCGCAGCAACACTGGGGCTTTGCGCTTCTCTAGCCACCAAACGTCACGGTCACTATCTCTCCGTCTCGTAGACACGAGCTGAGAAATTGCAAACGTCGAGCAATTGCTCAGAGATGAAAAGTGCCAGCACTGAAAGCTGTTGCTAGCCAGCACCCTTCCTTGGAAGCGTTTTTGTAGCCCTAAGAACACTGGGGCTTTGCGCTTCTCTAGCCACCTAACCTTCTGCTCATCCTCTCGCGCAGTCTAAAGAGAGCTCAGGTGAGAAATTGCAAACGTCGAGCAATTGCTCAGAGATGAAAAGTGCCAGCACTGAAAGCTGTTGCTAGCCAGCACCCTTCCTTGGAAGCGCTTTCACAGGCGCAGCAACACTGGGGCTTTGCGCTTCTCTAGCCACCAAACGTCACGGTCACTATCTCTCCGTCTCGTAGACACGAGCTGAGAAATTGCAAACGTCGAGCAATTGCTCAGAGATGAAAAGTGCCAGTGCTGAAAGCTCTTGCTAGCCAGCACCCTTCCTTGGAAGCGCTTTTGTAGCCCTAAGAACACTGGGGCTCTGGGCTTCTCTAGCCACCTAATCTTCTGCTCATCCTCTCGCGCAGTCTAAAGAGAGCTCAGGTGTGAAATTGCAAACGTCGAGCAATTGCTCAGAGATGAAAAGTGCCAGCACTGAAAGCTGTTGCCAGCCAGCACCCTTCCTTGGAAGCGCTTTCACAGGCGCAGCAACACTGGGGCTTTGCGCTTCTCTAGCCACCAAACATCACGGTCCTTCTCTTTCCATCTCGTAGACACGAGCTGAGAAATTGCAAACGTCGAGCAATTGCTCAGAGATGAAAAGTGCCAGCACTGAAAGCTGTTGCCAGCCAGCACCCTTCCTTGGAAGCGCTTTTGTAGGCCTAAGAACACTGGGGCTCTGGGCTTCTCTAGCCACCAAACATCACAGTCATTCTCTTTCCGTCTCGTAGACACGAGCTGAGAAATTGCAAACGTCGAGCAATTGCTGAGAGATGAAAAGTGCCAGCACTGAAAGCTGTTGCTAGCCAGCACCCTTCCTTGGAAGCGCTTTTGTAGGCCTAAGAACAGTGGGGCTCTTGGCTTCTCTAGCCACCTACTCTTCTGCTCATCCTCTCGCGCAGTCTAAAGAGAGCTCAGGTGAGAGATTGCAAACGTCGAGCAATTGCTCAGAGATGAAAAGTGCCAGCACTGAAAGCTGTTGCTAGCCAGCACCCTTCCTTGGAAGCGCTTTCACAGGCGCAGCAACACTGGGGCTTTGCGCTTCTCTACCCACCAAACGTCACGGTCACTATCTCTCCGTCTCGTAGACACGAGCTGAGAAATTGCAAACGTCGAGCAATTGCTCAGAGATGAAAAGTGCCAGTGCTGAAAGCTGTTGCTAGCCAGCACCCTTCCTTGGAAGCGCTTTTGTAGGCCTAAGAACACTGGGGCTCTGGGCTTCTCTAGCCACCTAATCTTCTGCTCATCCTCTCACGCAGTCTAAAGAGAGCTCAGGTGTGAAATTGCAAATGTCCAGCAATTGCTCAGAGATGAAAAGTGCCAGCACTGAAAGCTCTTGCTAGCCAGCACCCTTCCTTGGAAGCGCTTTCACAGGCGCAGCAACACTGGGGCTTTGCGCTTCTCTAGCCACCAAACATCACGGTCCTTCTCTTTCCATCTCGTAGACACGAGCTGAGAAATTGCAAACGTCGAGCAATTGCTCAGAGATGAAAAGTGCCAGCACTGAAAGCTGTTGCTAGCCAGCACCCTTCCTTGGAAACGCTCTTGCACCCCTAAGAACAGTGGGGCTCTGGGCTTCTCTAGCCACCTAATCTTCTGCTCATCCTCTCGCGCAGTCTAAAGAGAGCTCAGGGGAGAAAATGCAAAAGTCTAGCAATTGCTCAGAGATGAAAAGTGCCAGCACTGAAAGCTGTTGCTAGCCAGCACCCTTCCTTGGAAGCGCTTTTGTAGGCCTAAGAACACTGGGGCTCTGGGCTTCTCTAGCCACCAAACATCACAGTATTTCTCTTTCCGTCTCGTAGACACGAGCCGAGAAATTGCAAACGTCGAGCAATTGCTCAGAGATGAATAGTGCCAGCACTGAAAGCTGTTGCTAGCCAGCACCCTTCCTTGGAAGCGCTTTCACAGGCGCAGCAACACTGGGGCTTTGCGCTTCTCTAGCCACCTAATCTTCTGCTCATCCTCTCGCGCAGTCTAAAGAGAGCTCAGGTGAGAAATTGCAAACGTCGAGCAATTGCTCAGAGATGAAAAGTGCCAGCACTGAAAGCTCTTGCTAGCCAGCACCCTTCCTTGGAAGCGCTTTTGTAGGCCTAAGAACACTGGGGCTCTGGGCTTCTCTAGCCACCTAATCTTCTGCTCATCCTCTCGCGCACTCTAAAGAGAGCTCAGGTGTGAAATTGCAAATGTCCAGCAATTGCTCAGAGATGAAAAGTGCCAGCACTGAAAGCTCTGGCTAGCCAGCACCCTTCCTTGGAAGCGCTTTCACAGGCACAGCAACACTGGGGATTTGCGCTTCTCTAGGCACCAAACGTCACGGTCACTATCTCTCCGTCTCGTAGACACGAGCTGAGAAATTGCAAACGTCGAGCAATTGCTGAGAGATGAAAAGTGGCAGCACTGAAAGCTGTTGCTAGCCAGCACCCTTCCTTGGAAACGCTCTTGCAGCCCTAAGAACACTGGGGCTCTGGGCTTCTCTAGCCACCTAATCTTCTGCTCATCCTCTCGTGCAGTCTAAAGAGAGCTCAGGTGAGAGATTGCAAACGTCGAGCAATTGCTCAGAGATGAAAAGTGCCAGCACTGAAAGCTGTTGCTAGCCAGCACCCTTCCTTGGAAGCGCTTTTGTAGCCCTAAGAACACTGGGGCTTTGCGCTTCTCTAGCCACCTAACCTTCTGCTCATCCTCTCGCGCAGTCTAAAGAGAGCTCAGGTGAGAAATTGCAAACGTCGAGCAATTGCTCAGAGATGAAAAGTGCCAGCACTGAAAGCTGTTGCTAGCCAGCACCCTTCCTTGGAAGCGCTTTCACAGGCGCAGCAACACTGGGGCTTTGCGCTACTCTACCCACCAAACATCACGGTCCTTCTCTTTCAGTATCGTAGACAAGAGCTGAGAAATTGCAAACGTCGAGCAATTGCTCAGAGATGAAAAGTGCCAGCACTGAAAGCTGTTGCTAGCCAGCACCCTTCCTTGGAAGCGCTTTCACAGGCGCAGCAACACTGGGGCTTTGCGCTTCTCTAGCCACCAAACGTGACAGTCTTTCTGTCTCGTAGACACGAGCTGAGAAATTGCAAACGTCGAGCAATTGCTCAGAGATGAAAAGTGCCAGCACTGAAAGCTCTTGCTAGCCAGCACCCTTCCTTGGAAGCGCTTTTGTAGGCCTAAGAACACTGGGGCTCTGGGCTTCTCTAGCCACCTAATCTTCTGCTCATCCTCTCGCGCAGTCGAAAGAGAGCTCAGGTGAGAAATTGCAATCGTCGAGCAATTGCTCAGAGATGAAAAGTGCCAGCACTGAAAGCTCTTGCTAGCCAGCACCCTTCCTTGGAAGCGCTTTTGTAGGCCTAAGAACACTGGGGCTCTGGGCTTCTCTAGCCACCAAACATCACAGTCATTCTCTTTCCGTCTCGTAGACACGAGCTGAGAAATTGCAAACGTCGAGCAATTGCTCAGAGATGAAAAGTGCCAGCACTGAAAGCTGTTGCTAGCCAGCACCCTTCCTTGGAAGCGCTTTTGTAGCCCTAAGAACACTGGGGCTTTGCGCTTCTCTAGCCACCTAATCTTCTGCTCATCCTCTCGCGCACTCTAAAGAGAGCTCAGGTGAGAGATTGCAAACGTCGAGCAATTGCTCAGAGATGAAAAGTGCCAGCACTGAAAGCTCTTGCTAGCCAGCACCCTTCCTTGGAAGCGCTTTCACAGGCACAGCAACACTGGGGCTTTGCGCTTCTCTAGCCACCAAACGTGACAGTCTTTCTGTCTCGTAGACACGAGCTGAGAAATTGCAAACGTCGAGCAATTGCTCAGAGATGAAAAGTGCCAGCACTGAAAGCTGTTGCTAGCCAGCACCCTTCCTTGGAAGCGCTTTTGTAGGCCTAAGAACACTGGGGCTCTGGGCTTCTCTAGCCACCTACTCTTCTGCTCATCCTCTCGCGCACTCTAAAGTGAGCTCAGGTGAGAAATTGCAAACGTCGAGCAATTGCTCAGAGATGAAAAGTGCCAGCACTGAAAGCTGTTGCTAGCCAGCACCCTTCCTTGGAAGCGCTTTTGTAGGCCTAAGAACACTGGGGCTCTGGGCTTCTCTAGCCACCTAATCTTCTGCTCATCCTCTCGCGCAGTCTAAAGAGAGCTCAGGTGTGAAATTGCAAATGTCCAGCAATTGCTCAGAGATGAAAAGTGCCAGCACTGAAAGCTCTGGCTAGCCAGCACCCTTCCTTGGAAGCGCTTTCACAGGCGCAGCAACACTGGGGCTTTGCGCTTCTCTAGCCACCAAACGTCACGGTCACTATCTCTCCGTCTCGTAGACACGAGCTGAGAAATTGCAAACGTCGAGCAATTGCTGAGAGATGAAAAGTGCCAGCACTGAAAGCTGTTGCTAGCCAGCACCCTTCCTTGGAAACGCTCTTGCAGCCCTAAGAACACTGGGGCTCTGGGCTTCTCTAGCCACCTAATCTTCTGCTCATCCTCTCGCGCAGTCTAAAGAGAGCTCAGGTGAGAGATTGCAAACGTCGAGCAATTGCTCAGAGATGAAAAGTGCCAGCACTGAAAGCTGTTGCTAGCCAGCACCCTTCCTTGGAAGCGCTTTTGTAGGCCTAAGAACACTGGGGCTTTGCGCTTCTCTAGCCACCTAACCTTCTGCTCATCCTCTCGCGCAGTCTAAAGAGAGCTCAGGTGAGAAATTGCAAACGTCGAGCAATTGCTCAGAGATGAAAAGTGCCAGCACTGAAAGCTGTTGCTAGCCAGCACCCTTCCTTGGAAGCGCTTTCACAGGCGCAGCAACACTGGGGCTTTGCGCTTCTCTAGCCACCAAACGTCACGGTCACTATCTCTCCGTCTCGTAGACACGAGCTGAGAAATTGCAAACGTCGAGCAATTGCTCAGAGATGAAAAGTGCCAGCACTGAAAGCTGTTGCTAGCCAGCACCCTTCCTTGGAAGCGCTTTCACAGGCGCAGCAACACTGGGGCTTTGCGCTTCTCTAGCCACCAAAAGTGACAGTCTTTCTGTCTCGTAGACACGAGCTGAGAAATTGCAAACGTCGAGCAATTGCTCAGAGATGAAAAGTGCCAGCACTGAAAGCTCTTGCTAGCCAGCACCCTTCCTTGGAAGCGCTTTTGTAGCCAAAAGAACACTGGGGCTCTGGGCTTCTCTAGCCACCTAATCTTCTGCTCATCCTCTCGCGCAGTCGAAAGAGAGCTCAGGTGAGAAATTGCAAACGTCGAGCAATTGCTCAGAGATGAAAAGTGCCAGCACTGAAAGCTCTTGCTAGCCAGCACCCTTCCTTGGAAGCGCTTTTGTAGGCCTAAGAACACTGGGGCTCTGGGCTTCTCTAGCCACCAAATATCACAGTCATTCTCTTTCCGTCTCGTAGACACGAGCTGAGAAATTGCAAACGTCGAGCAATTGCTCAGAGATGAAAAGTGGCAGCACTGAAAGCTCTTGCTAGCCAGCACCCTTCCTTGGAAGCGCTTTTGTAGCCCTAAGAACACTGGGGCTTTGCGCTTCTCTAGCCACCTAATCTTCTGCTCATCCTCTCGCGCACTCTAAAGAGAGCTCAGGTGAGAGATTGCAAACGTCGAGCAATTGCTCAGAGATGAAAAGTGCCAGCACTGAAAGCTGTTGCTAGCCAGCACCCTTCCTTGGAAGCGCTTTCACAGGCGCAGCAACACTGGGGCTTTGCGCTTCTCTAGCCACCAAACGTGACAGTCTTTCTGTCTCGTAGACACGAGCTGAGAAATTGCAAACGTCGAGCAATTGCTCAGAGATGAAAAGTGCCAGCACTGAAAGCTGTTGCTAGCCAGCACCCTTCCTTGGAAGCCCTTTTGTAGGCCTAAGAACACTGGGGCTCTGGGCTTCTCTAGCCACCTAATCTTCTGCTCATCCTCTCGCGCAGTCTAAAGTGAGCTCAGGTGAGAAATTGCAAACGTCGAGCAATTGCTCAGAGATGAAAAGTGCCAGCACTGAAAGCTGTTGCTAGCCAGCACCCTTCCTTGAAAGCGCTTTTGTAGGCCTAAGAACAGTGGGGCTCTGGGCTTCCCTAGCCACCAAACATCACAGTCCTTCTCTTTCTGTCTCGTAGACACGAGCTGAGAAATTGCAAACGTCGAGCAATTGCTCAGAGATGAAAAGTGCCAGCACTGAAAGCTGTTGATAGCCAGCACCCTTCCTTGGAAGCGCTCTTGTAGCCCTAAGAGCACTGGGGCTCTGGGCTTCTCTAGCCACCTAATCTTCTGCTCATCCTCTCGCGCAGCCTAAAGAGAGCTCAGGTGAGAAATTGCAAACGTCGAGCAATTGCTCAGAGATGAAAAGTGCCAGCACTGAAAGCTCTTGCTAGCCAGCACCCTTCCTTGGAAGCGCTTTTGTAGCCCTAAGAACACTGGGGCTTTGCGCTTCTCTAGCCACCTAACCTTCTGCTCATCCTCTCGCGCAGTCTAAAGAGAGCTCAGGTGAGAGATTGCAAACGTCGAGCAATTGCTCAGAGATGAAAAGTGCCAGCACTGAAAGCTCTTGCTAGCCAGCACCCTTCCTTGGAAGCGCTTTCACAGGCACAGCAACACTGGGGCTTTGCGCTTCTCTACCACCAAACATCACGGTCCTTCTCTTTCCATCTCGTAGACACGAGCTGAGAAATTGCAAACGTCGAGCAATTGCTCAGAGATGAAAAGTGCCAGCACTGAAAGCTGTTGCTAGCCAGCACCCTTCCTTGGAAACGCTCTTGCAGCCCTAAGAACACTGGGGCTCTGGGCTTCTGTAGCCACCTAATCTTCTGCTCATCCTCTCGCGCACTCTAAAGAGAGCTCAGGTGAGAAATTGCAAACGTCGAGCAATTGCTCAGAGATGAAAAGTGCCAGCACTGAAAGCTGTTGCTAGCCAGCACCCTTCCTTGGAAGCGCTTTTGTAGCCCTAAGAACACTGGGGCTTTGCGCTTCTCTAGCCACCTAACCTTCTGCTCATCCTCTCGCGCAGTCTAAAGAGAGCTCAGGTGAGAAATTGCAAACGTCGAGCAATTGCTCAGAGATGAAAAGTGCCAGCACTGAAAGCTGTTGCTAGGCAGCACCCTTCCTTGGAAGCGCTTTCACAGGCGCAGCAACACTGGGGCTTTGCGCTTCTCTAGCCACCAAACGTCACGGTCACTATCTCTCTGTCTCGTAGATAAGAGCTGAGAAATTGCAAACGTCGAGCAATTGCTCAGAGATGAAAAGTGCCAGCACTGAAAGCTCTTGCTAGCCAGCACCCTTCCTTGGAAGCGCTTTTGTAGGCCTAAGAACACTGGGGCTCTGGGCTTCTCTAGCCACCTAATCTTCTGCTCATCCTCTCGCGCAGTCGAAAGAGAGCTCAGGTGAGAAATTGCAAACGTCGAGCAATTGCTCAGAGATGAAAAGTGCCAGCACTGAAAGCTCTTGCTAGCCAGCACCCTTCCTTGGAAGCGCTTTTGTAGGCCTAAGAACACTGGGGCTTTGCGCTTCTCTAGCCACCTAACCTTCTGCTCATCCTCTCGCGCAGTCTAAAGAGAGCTCAGGTGAGAAATTGCAAACGTCGAGCAATTGCTCAGAGATGAAAAGTGCCAGCACTGAAAGCTGTTGCTAGCCAGCACCCTTCCTTGGAAGCGCTTTCACAGGCGCAGCAACACTGGGGCTTTGCGCTTCTCTAGCCACCAAACGTCACGGTCACTATCTCTCTGTCTCGTAGATAAGAGCTGAGAAATTGCAAACGTCGAGCAATTGCTCAGAGATGAAAAGTGCCAGCACTGAAAGCTCTTGCTAGCCAGCCCCCTTCCTTGGAAGCGCTTTTGTAGGCCTAAGAACACTGGGGCTCTGGGCTTCTCTAGCCACCTACTCTTCTGCTCATCCTCTCGCGCAGTCTAAAGAGAGCTCAGGGGAGAAATTGCAAACGTCGAGCAATTGCTCAGAGATGAAAAGTGCCAGCACTGAAAGCTCTTGCTAGCCAGCACCCTTCCTTGGAAGCGCTTTCACAGGCGCAGCAACACTGGGGCTTTGCGCTTCTCTACCCACCAAACGTGACAGTCTTTCTGTCTCGTAGACACGAGCTGAGAAATTGCAAACGTCGAGCAATTGCTCAGAGATGAAAAGTGCCAGCACTGAAAGCTGTTGCTAGCCAGCACCCTTCCTTGGAAGCGCTTTTGTAGGCCTAAGAACAGTGGGGCTCTGGGCTTCTCTAGCCACCTAATCTTCTGCTCATGCTCTCGCGCAGTCTAAAGAGAGCTCAGGGGAGAAATTGCAAACGTCGAGCAATTGCTCAGAGATGAAAAGTGCCAGCACTGAAAGCTGTTGCTAGCCAGCACCCTTCCTTGGAAGCGCTTTTGTAGCCTTAATAACACTGGGGCTCTGGGCTTCTCTAGCCACCAAACATCACAGTCATTCTCTTTCCGTCTCGTAGACACGAGCCGAGAAATTGCAAACGTCGAGCAATTGCTGAGAGATGAAAAGTGCCAGCACTGAAAGCTGTTGCTAGCCAGCACCCTTCCTTGGAAGCGCTTTTGTAGGCCTAAGAACACTGGGGCTTTGCGCTTCTCTAGCCACCTAATCTTCTGCTCATCCTCTCGCGCACTCTAAAGAGAGCTCAGGTGAGAAATTGCAAACGTCGAGCAATTGCTCAGAGATGAAAAGTGCCAGCACTGAAAGCTGTTGCTAGCCAGCACCCTTCCTTGGAAGCGCTTTTGTAGGCCTAAGAACACTGGGGCTCTGGGCTTCTCTAGCTACCTAATCTTCTGCTCATGCTCTCGTGCAGTCTAAAGAGAGCTCAGGTGTGAAATTGCAAATGTCCAGCAATTGCTCAGAGATGAAAAGTGCCAGCACTGAAAGCTGTTGCTAGCCAGCACCCTTCCTTGGAAGCGCTTTCACAGGCACAGCAACACTGGGCCTTTGCGCTTCTCTAGGCACCAAACATCACGGTCACTATCTCTCTGTCTCGTAGACACGAGCTGAGAAATTGCAAACGTCGAGCAATTGCTGAGAGATGAAAAGTGCCAGCACTGAAAGCTCTTGCTAGCCAGCACCCTTCCTTGGAAGCGCTTTTGTAGGCCTAAGAACACTGGGGCTCTGGGCTTCTCTAGCCACCTAATCTTCTGCTCATCCTCTCGCGCAGTCTAAAGAGAGCTCAGGGGAGAAATTGCAAACGTCGAGCAATTGCTCAGAGATGAAAAGTGCCAGCACTGAAAGCTCTTGCTAGCCAGCACCCTTCCTTGGAAGCGCTTTCACAGGCGCAGCAACACTGGGGCTTTGCGCTTCTCTACCCACCAAACGTGACAGTCTTTCTGTCTCGTAGACACGAGCTGAGAAATTGCAAACGTCGAGCAATTGCTCAGAGATGAAAAGTGCCAGCACTGAAAGCTGTTGCTAGCCAGCACCCTTCCTTGGAAGCGCTTTTGTAGGCCTAAGAACACTGGGGCTCTGGGCTTCTCTAGCCACCTAATCTTCTGCTCATCCTCTCGCGCAGTCTAAAGAGAGCTCAGGTTTGAAATTGCAAACGTCGAGCAATTGCTCAGAGATGAAAAGTGCCAGCACTGAAAGCTGTTGCTAGCCAGCACCCTTCCTTGGAAGCGCTTTCACAGGCGCAGCAACACTGGGGCTTTGCGCTTCTCTAGCCACCAAACGTCACGGTCACTATCTATCTGTCTCGTACATAAGAGCTGAGAAATTGCAAACGTCGAGCAATTGCTCAGAGATGAAAAGTGCCAGCACTGAAAGCTCTTGCTAGCCAGCACCCTTCCTTGGAAGCGCTTTCACAGGCGCAGCAACACTGGGGCTTTGCGCTTCTCTAGCCACCAAACGTGACAGTCTTTCTGTCTCGTAGACACGAGCTGAGAAATTGCAAACGTCGAGCAATTGCTCAGAGATGAAAAGTGCCAGCACTGAAAGCTGTTGCTAGCCAGCACCCTTCCTTGGAAGCGCTTTTGTAGGCCTAAGAACAGTGGGGCTCTGGGCTTCTCTAGCCACCTAATCTTCTGCTCATGCTCTCGCGCAGTCTAAAGAGAGCTCAGGGGAGAAATTGCAAACGTCGAGCAATTGCTCAGAGATGAAAAGTGCCAGCACTGAAAGCTGTTGCTAGCCAGCACCCTTCCTTGGAAGCGCTTTTGTAGCCTTAAGAACACTGGGGCTCTGGGCTTCTCTAGCCACCAAACATCACAGTCATTCTCTTTCCGTCTCGTAGACACGAGCCGAGAAATTGCAAACGTCGAGCAATTGCTCAGAGATGAAAAGTGCCAGCACTGAAAGCTGTTGCTAGCCAGCACCCTTCCTTGGAAGCGCTTTTGTAGGCCTAAGAACACTGGGGCTCTGGGCTTCTCTAGCCACCTAATCTTCTGCTCATGCTCTCGTGCAGTCTAAAGAGAGCTCAGGTGTGAAATTGCAAATGTCCAGCAATTGCTCAGAGATGAAAAGTGCCAGCACTGAAAGCTGTTGCTAGCCAGCACCCTTCCTTGGAAGCGCTTTCACAGGCACAGCAACACTGGGGCTTTGCGCTTCTCTAGCCACCAAACGTCACGGTCACTATCTCTCTGTCTCGTAGACACGAGCTGAGAAATTGCAAACGTCGAGCAATTGCTCAGAGATGAAAAGTGCCAGCACTGAAAGCTGTTTCTAGCCAGCACCCTTCCTTGGAAGCGCTTTTGTAGGCCTAAGAACAGTGGGGCTCTGGGCTTCTCTAGCCACCTAACCTTCTGCTCATCCTCTCGCGCAGTCTAAAGAGAGCTCAAGGGAGAAATTGCAAACGTCCAGCAATTGCTCAGAGATGAAAAGTGCCAGCACTGAAAGCTCTTGCTAGCCAGCACCCTTCCTTGGAAGCGCTTTCACAGGCGCAGCAACACTGGGGCTTTGCGCTTCTCTAGCCACCAAACGTCACGGTCACTATCTCTCCGTCTCGTAGATAAGAGCTGAGAAATTGCAAACGTCGAGCAATTGCTCAGAGATGAAAAGTGCCAGCACTGAAAGCTGTTGCTAGCCAGCACCCTTCCTTGGAAGCGCTTTTGTAGGCCTAAGAACACTGTGGCTCTGGGCTTCTCTAGCCACCTAATCTTCTGCTCATCCTCTCGCGCAGTCTAAAGAGAGCTCAGGGGAGAAATTGCAAATGTCCAGCAATTGCTCAGAGATGAAAAGTGCCAGCACTGAAAGCTGTTGCTAGCCAGCACCCTTCCTTGGAAGCGCTTTCACAGGCGCAGCAAGACTGGGGCTTTGCTCTTCTCTAGCCACCAAACGTCACGGTCACTATCTCTCCGTCTCGTAGACACGAGCTGAGAAATTGCAAACGTCGAGCAATTGCTCAGAGATGAAAAGTGCCAGCACTGAAAGCTGTTGCTAGCCAGCACCCTTCCTTGGAAGCGCTTTCACAGGCGCAGCAACACTGGGGCTTTGCGCTACTCTACCAACCAAACGTGACAGTCTTTCTGTCTCGTAGACACGAGCTGAGAAATTGCAAACGTCGAGCAATTGCTCAGAGATGAAAAGTGCCAGCACTGAAAGCTGTTGCTAGCCAGCACCCTTCCTTGGAAGCGCTTTTGTAGGCCTAAGAACACTGGGGCTCTGGGCTTCTCTAGCCACCAAACATCACAGTCATTCTCTTTCCGTCTCGTAGACACGAGCTGAGAAATTGCAAACGTCGAGCAATTGCTCAGAGATGAAAAGTGCCAGCACTGAAAGCTGTTGCTAGCCAGCACCCTTCCTTGGAAGCGCTTTTGTAGGCCTAAGAACAGTGGGGCTCTGGGCTTCTCTAGCCACCAAACATCACAGTCATTCTCTTTCCGTCTCGTAGACACGAGCTGAGAAATTGCAAACGTCGAGCAATTGCTCAGAGATGAAAAGTGCCAGCACTGAAAGCTGTTGCTAGCCAGCACCCTTCCTTGGAAGCGCTTTTGTAGGCCTAAGAACACTGGGGCTTTGCGCTTCTCTAGCCACCTAATCTTCTGCTCATCCTCTCGCGCACTCTAAAGAGAGCTCAAGTGAGAAATTGCAAACGTCGAGCAATTGCTCAGAGATGAAAAGTGCCAGCACTGAAAGCTGTTGCTAGCCAGCACCCTTCCTTGGAAGCGCTTTCACAGGCACAGCAACACTGGGGCTTTGCGCTTCTCTACCCACCAAACGTCACGGTCATTCTCTTTCCATCTCGTAGACACGAGCTGAGAAATTGCAAACGTCGAGCAATTGCTCAGAGATGAAAAGTGCTTGCACTGAAAGCTGTTGCTAGCCAGCACCCTTCCTTGGAAACGCTCTTGCAGCCCTAAGAACAGTGGGGCTCTGGGCTTCTCTAGCCACCTAATATTCTGCTCATCCTCTCGCGCAGTCTAAAGAGAGCTCAGGTGAGAAATTGCAAACGTCGAGCAATTGCTCAGAGATGAAAAGTGCCAGCACTGAAAGCTGTTGCTAGCCAGCACCCTTCCTTGGAAGCGCTTTCACAGGCGCAGCAACACTGGGGCTTTGCGCTTCTCTAGGCACCAAACGTCACGGTCACTATCTCTCCGTCTCGTAGACACGAGCTGTGAAATTGCAAACGTCGAGCAATTGCTCAGAGATGAAAAGTGCCAGCACTGAAAGCTGTTGCTAGCCAGCACCCTTCTTTGGAAACGCTCTTGCAGCCCTAAGAACAGTGGGGCTCTGGGCTTCTCTAGCCACCTAATCTTCTGCTCATCCTCTCGCGCACTCTAAACAGAGCTCAGGTGTGAAATTGCAAATGTCCAGCAATTGCTCAGAGATGAAAAGTGCCAGCACTGAAAGCTCTTGCTAGCCAGCACCCTTCCTTGGAAGCGCTTTTGTAGCCCTAAGAACACTGGGGCTTTGCGCTTCTCTAGCCACCTAACCTTCTGCTCATCCTCTCGCGCAGTCTAAAGAGAGCTCAGGTGAGAAATTGCAAACGTCGAGCAATTGATCAGAGATGAAAAGTGCCAGCACTGAAAGCTCTTGCTAGCCAGCACCCTTCCTTGGAAGCGCTTTTGTAGGCCTAAGAACACTGGGGCTGTGGGCTTCTCTAGCCACCTACTCTTCTGCTCATCCTCTCGCGCAGTCTAAAGAGAGCTCAGGTGAGAAATTGCAAACGTCGAGCAATTGCTCAGAGATGAAAAGTGCCAGCACTGAAAGCTGTTGCTAGCCAGCACCCTTCCTTGGAAGCGCTTTCACAGGCGCAGCAACACTGGGGCTTTGCGCTTCTCTAGCCACCAAACATCACGGTCACTATCTCTCCGTCTCGTAGATAAGAGCTGAGAAATTGCAAACGTCGAGCAATGCTCAGAGATGAAAAGTGGCAGCACTGAAAGCTCTTGCTAGCCAGCACCCTTCCTTGGAAGCGCTTTCACAGGCGCAGCAACACTGGGGCTTTGCGCTTCTCTAGCCACCAAACGTCACGGTCACTATCTCTCCGTCTCGTAGACACGAGCTGAGAAATTGCAAACGTCGAGCAATTGCTGAGAGATGAAAAGTGCCAGCACTGAAAGCTGTGGCTAGCCAGCACCCTTCCTTGGAAGCGCTTTTGTAGGCCTAAGAACACTGGGGCTCTGGGCTTCTCTAGCCACCTACTCTTCTGCTCATCCTCTCGCGCAGTCTAAAGAGAGCTCAGGGGAGAAATTGCAAACGTCCAGCAATTGCTCAGAGATGAAAAGTGCCAGCACTGAAAGCTCTTGCTAGCCAGCACCCTTCCTTGGAAGCACTTTCACAGGTGCAGCAACACTGGGGCTTTGCGCTTCTCTAGCCACCAAACGTGACAGTCTTTCTGTCTCGTAGACACGAGCTGAGAAATTGCAAACGTCGAGCAATTGCTCAGAGATGAAAAGTGCCAGCACTGAAAGCTCTTGCTAGCCAGCACCCTTCCTTGGAAGCGCTTTTGTAGGCCTAAGAACAGTGGGGCTCTGGGCTTCTCTAGCCACCTAATCTTCTGCTCATCCTCTCGCGCAGTCTAAAGAGAGCTCAGGTGAGAGATTGCAAACGTCGAGCAATTGCTCAGAGATGAAAAGTGCCAGCACTGAAAGCTGTTGCTAGCCAGCACCCTTCCTTGGAAGCGCTTTTGTAAGCCTAAGAACACTGGGCCTTTGCGCTTCTCTAGCCACCTAACCTTCTGCTCATCCTCTCGCGCAGTCTAAAGAGAGCTCAGGGGAGAAATTGCAAACGTCGAGCAATTGTTCAGAGATGAAAAGTGCCAGCACTGAAAGCTGTTGCTAGCCAGCACCCTTCCTTGGAAGCGCTTTCACAGGCGCAGCAACACTGGGGCTTTGCGCTTCTCTACCCACCAAACATCACGGTCACTATCTCTCCGTCTCGTAGACACGAGCTGAGAAATTGCAAACGTCGAGCAATTGCCCAGAGATGAAAAGTGCCAGCACTGAAAGCTCTTGCTAGCCAGCACCCTTCCTTGGAAGCGCTTTCACAGGCGCAGCAACACTGGGGCTTTGCGCTTCTCTAGCCACCAAACATCACGGTCACTATCTCTCCGTCTCGTAGATAAGAGCTGAGAAATTGCAAACGTCGAGCAATGCTCAGAGATGAAAAGTGCCAGCACTGAAAGCTCTTGCTAGCCAGCACCCTTCCTTGGAAGCGCTTTCACAGGCGCAGCAACACTGGGGCTTTGCGCTTCTCTACCCACCAAACGTCACGGTCACTATCTCTCCGTCTCGTAGACACGAGCCGAGAAATTGCAAACGTCGAGCAATTGCTCAGAGATGAAAAGTGCCAGCACTGAAAGCTGTTGCTAGCCAGCACCCTTCCTTGGAAGCGCTCTTGCACCCCTAAGAACACTGGGGCTCTGGGCTTCTCTAGCCACCTAATCTTCTGCTCATCCTCTCGTGCAGTCTAAAGAGAGCTCAGGTGAGAAATTGCAAACGTCGAGCAATTGCTCAGAGATGAAAAGTGCCAGCACTGAAAGCTCTTGCTAGCCAGCCCCCTTCCTTGGAAGCGCTTTTGTAGCCAAAAGAACACTGGGGCTCTGGGCTTCTCTAGCCACCTAATCTTCTGCTCATCCTCTCGCGCAGTCTAAAGAGAGCTCAGGTGTGAAATTGCAAATCTCCAGCAATTGCTCAGAGATGAAAAGTGCCAGCACTGAAAGCTGTTGCTAGCCACCACCCTTCCTTGGAAGCGCTTTCACAGGCGCAGCAACACTGGGGCTTTGCGCTTCTCTAGCCACCAAACGTCACGGTCACTATCTCTCCGTCTCGTAGACACGAGCTGAGAAATTGCAAACGTCGAGCAATTGCTGAGAGATGAAAAGTGCCAGCACTGAAAGCTGTGGCTAGCCAGCACCCTTCCTTGGAAGCGCTCTTGTAGGCCTAAGAACAGTGGGGCTCTGGGCTTCTCTAGCCACCTACTCTTCTGCTCATCCTCTCGCGCAGTCTAAAGAGAGCTCAGGTGAGAAATTGCAAACGTCCAGCAATTGCTCAGAGATGAAAAGTGCCAGCACTGAAAGCTCTTGCTAGCCAGCACCCTTCCTTGGAAGCACTTTCACAGGTGCAGCAACACTGGGGCTTTGCGCTTCTCTAGCCACCAAACGTGACAGTCTTTCTGTCTCGTAGACACGAGCTGAGAAATTGCAAACGTCGAGCAATTGCTCAGAGATGAAAAGTGCCAGCACTGAAAGCTGTTGCTAGCCAGCACCCTTCCTTGGAAGCGCTTTTGTAGGCCTAAGAACAGTGGGGCTCTGGGCTTCTCTAGCCACCTAATCTTCTGCTCATCCTCTCGTGCAGTCTAAAGAGAGCTCAGGTGAGAAAATGCAAACGTCGAGCAATTGCTCAGAGATGAAAAGTGCCAGCACTGAAAGCTCTTGCTAGCCAGCACCCTTCCTTGGAAACGCTTTTGTAGGCCTAAGAACACTGGGGCTCTGGGCTTCTCTAGCCACCAAACATCACAGTCATTCTCTTTCCGTCTCGTAGACACGAGCCGAGAAATTACAAACATCGAGCAATTGCTCAGAGATGAAAAGTGCCAGCACTGAAAGCTCTTGCTAGCCAGCCCCCTTCCTTGGAAGCGCTTTTGTAGGCCTAAGAACACTGGGGCTCTGGGCTTCTCTAGCCACCTACTCTCCTGCTCATCCTCTCGCGCAGTCTAAAGAGAGCTCAGGTGAGAGATTGCAAACGTCGAGCAATTGCTCAGAGATGAAAAGTGCCAGCACTGAAAGCTGTTACTAGCCAGCACCCTTCCTTGGAAGCGCTTTCACAGGCGCAGCAACACTGGGGCTTTGCGCTTCTCTACCCACCAAACATCACGGTCACTATCTATCCGTCTCGTAGACACGAGCTGAGAAATTGCAAACGTCGAGCAATTGCTCAGAGATGAAAAGTGCCAGCACTGAAAGCTGTTGCTAGCCAGCACCCTTCCTTGGAAGCGCTTTCACAGGCGCAGCAACACTGGGGCTTTGCGCTACTCTACCCACCAAACATCACAGTCCTTCTCTTTCAGTATCGTAGACAAGAGCTGAGAAATTGCAAACGTCGAGCAATTGCTCAGAGATGAAAAGTGCCAGCACTGAAAGCTCTTGCTAGCCAGCACCCTTCCTTGGAAGCGCTTTCACAGGCGCAGCAACACTGGGGCTTTGCGCTTCTCTAGCCACCAAACGTGACAGTCTTTCTGTCTCGTAGACACGAGCTGAGAAATTGCAAACGTCGAGCAATTGCTCAGAGATGAAAAGTGCCAGCACTGAAAGCTGTTGCTAGCCAGCACCCTTCCTTGGAAGCGCTTTTGTAGCCCTAAGAACACTGGGGCTCTGGGCTTCTCTAGCCACCTAATCTTCTGCTCATCCTCTCGCGCAGTCTAAAGAGAGCTCAGGTGAGAAATTGCAAACGTCGAGCAATTGCTCAGAGATGAAAAGTGCCAGCACTGAAAGCTGTTGCTAGCCAGCACCCTTCCTTGGAAGCGCTTTCACAGGCGCAGCAACACTGGGGCTTTGCGCTTCTCTAGCCACCAAACGTCACGGTCACTATCTCTCCGTCTCGTAGACACGAGCTGAGAAATTGCAAACGTCGAGCAATTGCTCAGAGATGAAAAGTGCCAGCACTGAAAGCTGTTGCTAGCCAGCACCCTTCCTTGGAAGCGCTTTTGTAGCCCTAAGAACAGTGGGGCTTTGCGCTTCTCTAGCCACCTAACCTTCTGCTCATCCTCTCGCGCAGTCTAAAGAGAGCTCAGGGGAGAAATTGCAAACGTCGAGCAATTGCTCAGAGATGAAAAGTGCCAGCACTGAAAGCTCTTGCTAGCCAGCACCCTTCCTTGGAAGCGCTTTCACAGGCGCAGCAACACTGGGGCTTTGCGCTTCTCTAGCCACCAAACGTCACGGTCACTATCTCTCCGTCTCGTAGACACGAGCTGAGAAATTGCAAACGTCGAGCAATTGCTCAGAGATGAAAAGTGCCAGTGCTGAAAGCTGTTGCTAGCCAGCACCCTTCCTTGGAAGCGCTTTTGTAGGCCTAAGAACACTGGGGCTGTGGGCTTCTCTAGCCACCTAATCTTCTGCTCATCCTCTCGCGCAGTCTAAAGAGAGCTCAGGTGTGAAATTGCAAATGTCCAGCAATTGCTCAGAGATGAAAAGTGCCAGCACTGAAAGCTGTTGCCAGCCAGCACCCTTCCTTGGAAGCGCTTTCACAGGCGCAGCAACACTGGGGCTTTGCGCTTCTCTAGCCACCAAACATCACGGTCCTTCTCTTTCCATCTCGTAGACACGAGCTGAGAAATTGCAAACGTCGAGCAATTGCTCGGAGATGAAAAGTGCCAGCACTGAAAGCTGTTGCTAGCCAGCACCCTTCCTTGGAAACGCTCTTGCACCCCTAAGAACAGTGGGGCTCTGGGCTTCTCTAGCCACCTAATCTTCTGCTCATCCTCTCGCGCAGTCTAAAGAGAGCTCAGGTGAGAAAATGCAAACGTCTAGCAATTGCTCAGAGATGAAAAGTGCCAGCACTGAAAGCTCTTGCTAGCCAGCACCCTTCCTTGGAAGCGCTTTTGTAGGCCTAAGAACACTGGGGCTCTGGGCTTCTCTAGCCACCAAACATCACAGTCATTCTCTTTCCGTCTCGTAGACACGAGCTGAGAAATTGCAAACGTCGAGCAATTGCTCAGAGATGAAAAGTGCCAGCACTGAAAGCTCTTGCTAGCCAGCACCCTTCCTTGGAAGCGCTTTTGTAGGCCTAAGAACAGTGGGGCTCTTGGCTTCTCTAGCCACCTACTCTTCTGCTCATCCTCTCGCGCAGTCTAAAGAGAGCTCAGGTGAGAGATTGCAAACGTCGAGCAATTGCTCAGAGATGAAAAGTGCCAGCACTGAAAGCTGTTGCTAGCCAGCACCCTTCCTTGGAAGCGCTTTCACAGGCGCAGCAAGACTGGGGCTTTGCGCTACTCTACCCAGCAAACATCACGGTCCTTCTCTTTCAGTATCGTAGACAAGAGCTGAGAAATTGCAAACGTCGAGCAATTGCTCAGAGATGAAAAGTGCCAGCACTGAAAGCTGTTGCTAGCCAGCACCCTTCCTTGGAAGCGCTTTCACAGGCGCAGCAACACTGGGGCTTTGCGCTTCTCTAGCCACCAAACGTGACAGTCTTTCTGTCTCATAGACACGAGCTGAGAAATTGCAAACGTCGAGCAATTGCTCAGAGATGAAAAGTGCCAGCACTGAAAGCTGTTGCTAGCCAGCACCCTTCCTTGGAAGCGCTTTTGTAGGCCTAAGAACACTGGGGCTCTGGGCTTCTCTAGCCACCAAACATCACAGTCATTCTCTTTCCGTCTCGTAGACACGAGCCGAGAAATTGCAAACGTCAAGCAATTGCTCAGAGATGAAAAGTGCCAGCACTGAAAGCTGTTGCTAGCCAGCACCCTTCCTTGGAAGCGCTTTTGTAGGCCTAAGAACACTGGGGCTTTGCGCTTCTCTAGCCACCTAATCTTCTGCTCATCCTCTCGCGCAGTCTAAAGAGAGCTCAGGTGAGAAATTGCAAACGTCGAGCAATTGCTCAGAGATGAAAAGTGCCAGCACTGAAAGCTGTTGCTAGGCAGCACCCTTCCTTGGAAGCGCTTTTGTAGGCCTAAGAACACTGGGGCTCTGGGCTTCTCTAGCCACCTAATCTTCTGCTCATCCTCTCGCGCACTCTAAAGAGAGCTCAGGTGTGAAATTGCAAATGTCCAGCAATTGCTCAGAGATGAAAAGTGCCAGCACTGAAAGCTCTGGCTAGCCAGCACCCTTCCTTGGAAGCGCTTTCACAGGCACAGCAACACTGGGGCTTTGCGCTTCTCTAGGCACCAAACGTCACGGTCACTATCTCTCCGTCTCGTAGACACGAGCTGAGAAATTGCAAACGTCGAGCAATTGCTGAGAGATGAAAAGTGCCAGCACTGAAAGCTGTTGCTAGCCAGCACCCTTCCTTGGAAACGCTCTTGCAGCCCTAAGAACAGTGGGGCTCTGGGCTTCTCTAGCCACCTAATCTTCTGCTCATCCTCTCGCGCACTCTAAAGAGAGCTCAGGTGAGAGATTGCAAACGTCGAGCAATTGCTCAGAGATGAAAAGTGCCAGCACTGAAAGCTCTTGCTAGCCAGCACCCTTCCTTGGAAGCGCTTTTGTAGGCCTAAGAACACTGGGGCTTTGCGCTTCTCTAGCCACCTAACCTTCTGCTCATCCTCTCGCGCAGTCTAAAGAGCGCTCAGGTGAGAAATTGCAAACGTCGAGCAATTGCTCAGAGATGAAAAGTGCCAGCACTGAAAGCTGTTGCTAGCCAGCACCCTTCCTTGGAAGCGCTTTCACAGGCGCAGCAACACTGGGGCTTTGCGCTTCTCTACCCACCAAACGTCACGGTCACTATCTCTCCGTCTCGTAGACACGAGCTGAGAAATTGCAAACGTCGAGCAATTGCTCAGAGATGAAAAGTGCCAGCACTGAAAGCTGTTGCTAGCCAGCACCCTTCCTTGGAAGCGCTTTCACAGGCGCAGCAACACTGGGGCTTTGCGCTACTCTACCCACCAAACATCACGGTCCTTCTCTTTCAGTATCGTAGACAAGAGCTGAGAAATTGCAAACGTCGAGCAATTGCTCAGAGAGGAAAAGTGCCAGCACTGAAAGCTCTTGCTAGCCAGCACCCTTCCTTGGAAGCGCTTTCACAGGCGCAGCAACACTGGGGCTTTGCGCTTCTCTAGCCACCAAACGTGACAGTCTTTCTGTCTCGTAGACACGAGCTGAGAAATTGCAAACGTCGAGCAATTGCTCAGAGATGAAAAGTGCCAGCACTGAAAGCTCTTGCTAGCCAGCACCCTTCCTTGGAAGCGCTTTTGTAGCCCTAAGAACACTGGGGCTCTGGGCTTCTCTGGACACCAAACATCACAGTCCTTCTCTTTCTGTCTCGTAGACACGAGCTGAGAAATTGCAAACGTCGAGCAATTGCTCAGAGATGAAAAGTGCCAGCACTGAAAGCTGTTGATAGCCAGCACCCTTCCTTGGAAGCGCTCTTGTAGCCCTAAGAACACTGGGGCTCTGGGCTTCTCTAGCCACCTAATCTTCTGCTCATCCTCTCACGCAGTCGAAAGAGAGCTCAGGTGAGAAATTGCAAACGTCGAGCAATTGCTCAGAGATGAAAAGTGCCAGCACTGAAAGCTCTTGCTAGCCAGCACCCTTCCTTGGAAGCGCTTTTGTAGGCCTAAGAACACTGGGGCTTTGCGCTTCTCTAGCCACCTAACCTTCTGCTCATCCTCTCGCGCAGTCTAAAGAGAGCTCAGGTGAGAGATTGCAAACGTCGAGCAATTGCTCAGAGATGAAAAGTGCCAGCACTGAAAGCTCTTGCTAGCCAGCACCCTTCCTTGGAAGCGCTTTCACAGGCACAGCAACACTGGGGCTTTGCGCTTCTCTACCACCAAACATCACGGTCCTTCTCTTTCCATCTCGTAGACACGAGCTGAGAAATTGCAAACGTCGAGCAATTGCTCAGAGATGAAAAGTGCCAGCACTGAAAGCTGTTGCTAGCCAGGACCCTTCCTTGGAAACGCTCTTGCAGCCCTAAGAACACTGGGGCTCTGGGCTTCTCTAGCCACCTAATCTTCTGCTCATCCTCTCGCGCAGTCTAAAGAGAGCTCAGGTGAGAAAATGCAAACGTCTAGCAATTGCTCAGAGATGAAAAGTGGCAGCACTGAAAGCTCTTGCTAGCCAGCACCCTTCCTTGGAAGAGCTTTTGTAGGCCTAAGAACACTGGGGCTCTGGGCTTCTCTAGCCACCAAACATCACAGTCATTCTCTTTCCGTCTCGTAGACACGAGCTGAGAAATTGCAAACGTCGAGCAATTGCTCAGAGATGAAAAGTGCCAGCACTGAAAGCTCTTGCTAGCCAGCACCCTTCCTTGGAAGCGCTTTTGTAGCCCTAAGAACACTGGGGCTTTGCGCTTCTCTAGCCACCTACTCTTCTGCTCATCCTCTCGCGCAGTCTAAAGAGAGCTCAGGTGAGAGATTGCAAACGTCGAGCAATTGCTCAGAGATGAAAAGTGCCAGCACTGAAAGCTGTTGCTAGCCAGCACCCTTCCTTGGAAGCGCTTTCACAGGCGCAGCAACACTGGGGCTTTGCGCTTCTCTACCCACCAAACGTCACGGTCACTATCTATCCGTCTCGTAGATAAGAGCTGAGAAATTGCAAACGTCGAGCAATTGCTCAGAGATGAAAAGTGCCAGCACTGAAAGCTCTTGCTAGCCAGCACCCTTCCTTGGAAGCGCTTTCACAGGCGCAGCAACACTGGGGCTTTGCGCTACTCTACCCACCAAACATCACGGTCCTTCTCTTTCAGTATCGTAGACAAGAGCTGAGAAATTGCAAACGTCGAGCAATTGCTCAGAGATGAAAAGTGCCAGCACTGAAAGCTGTTGCTAGCCAGCACCCTTCCTTGGAAGCGCTTTCACAGGCGCAGCAACACTGGGGCTTTGCGCTTCTCTAGCCACCAAACGTGACAGTCTTTCTGTCTCATAGACACGAGCTGAGAAATTGCAAACGTCGAGCAATTGCTCAGAGATGAAAAGTGCCAGCACTGAAAGCTGTTGCTAGCCAGCACCCTTCCTTGGAAGCGCTTTTGTAGGCCTAAGAACAGTGGGGCTCTGGGCTTCTCTAGCCACCAAACATCACAGTCATTCTCTTTCCGTCTCGTAGACACGAGCCGAGAAATTGCAAACGTCAAGCAATTGCTCAGAGATGAAAAGTGCCAGCACTGAAAGCTGTTGCTAGCCAGCACCCTTCCTTGGAAGCGCTTTCACAGGCACAGCAACACTGGGGCTTTGCGCTTCTCTAGGCACCAAACGTCACGGTCACTATCTCTCCGTCTCGTAGACACGAGCTGAGAAATTGCAAACGTCGAGCAATTGCTGAGAGATGAAAAGTGCCAGCACTGAAAGCTGTTGCTAGCCAGCACCCTTCCTTGGAAACGCTCTTGCAGCCCTAAGAACAGTGGGGCTCTGGGCTTCTCTAGCCACCTAATCTTCTGCTCATCCTCTCGCGCAGTCTAAAGAGAGCTCAGGTGAGAGATTGCAAACGTCGAGCAATTGCTCAGAGATGAAAAGTGCCAGCACTGAAAGCTCTTGCTAGCCAGCACCCTTCTTTGGAAGCGTTTTTGTAGGCCTAAGAACACTGGGGCTCTGGGCTTCCCTAGCCACCAAACATCACAGTCCTTCTCTTTCTGTCTCGTAGACACGAGCTGAGAAATTGCAAACGTCGAGCAATTGCTCAGAGATGAAAAGTGCCAGCACTGAAAGCTGTTGATAGCCAGCACCCTTCCTTGGAAGCGCTCTTGTAGCCCTAAGAACAGTGGGGCTCTGGGCTTCTCTAGCCACCTAATCTTCTGCTCATCCTCTCACGCAGTCTAAAGAGAGCTCAGGTGAGAAATTGCAAACGTCGAGCAATTGCTCAGAGATGAAAAGTGCCAGCACTGAAAGCTCTTGCTAGCCAGCACCCTTCCTTGGAAGCGCTTTTGTAGGCCTAAGAACACTGGGGCTTTGCGCTTCTCTAGCCACCTAACCTTCTGCTCATCCTCTCGCGCAGTCTAAAGAGAGCTCAGGTGAGAGATTGCAAACGTCGAGCAATTGCTCAGAGATGAAAAGTGCCAGCACTGAAAGCTCTTGCTAGCCAGCACCCTTCCTTGGAAGCGCTTTCACAGGCACAGCAACACTGGGGCTTTGCGCTTCTCTACCACCAAACATCACGGTCCTTCTCTTTCCATCTCGTAGACACGAGCTGAGAAATTGCAAATGTCCAGCAATTGCTCAGAGTGAAAAGTGCCAGCACTGAAAGCTCTTGCTAGCCAGCACCCTTCCTTGGAAGCGCTTTCACAGGCGCAGCAACACTGGGGCTTTGCGCTTCTCTAGCCACCAAATGTCACGGTCACTATCTCTCTGTCTCGTAGATAAGAGCTGAGAAATTGCAAACGTCGAGCAATTGCTCAGAGATGAAAAGTGCCAGCACTGAAAGCTCTTGCTAGCCAGCCCCCTTCCTTGGAAGCGCTTTTGTAGGCCTAAGAACACTGGGGCTCTGGGCTTCTCTAGCCACCTAATCTTCTGCTCATCCTCTCGCGCAGTCGAAAGAGAGCTCAGGTGAGAAATTGCAAACGTCGAGCAATTGCTCAGAGATGAAAAGTGCCAGCACTGAAAGCTCTTGCTAGCCAGCACCCTTCCTTGGAAGCGCTTTTGTAGGCCTAAGAACACTGGGGCTCTGGGCTTCTCTAGCCACCTACTCTTCTGCTCATCCTCTCGCGCAGTCTAAAGAGAGCTCAGGGGAGAAATTGCAAACGTCGAGCAATTGCTCAGAGAGGAAAAGTGCCAGCACTGAAAGCTCTTGCTAGCCAGCACCCTTCCTTGGAAGCGCTTTCACAGGCGCAGCAACACTGGGGCTTTGCGCTACTCTACCCACCAAACATCACGGTCCTTCTCTTTCAGTATCGTAGACAAGAGCTGAGAAATTGCAAACGTCGAGCAATTGCTCAGAGATGAAAAGTGCCAGCACTGAAAGCTGTTGCTAGCCAGCACCCTTCCTTTGAAGCGCTTTTGTAGGCCTAAGAACACTGGGGCTCTGGGCTTCTCTAGCTACCTAATCTTCTGCTCATGCTCTCGTGCAGTCTAAAGAGAGCTCAGGTGTGAAATTGCAAATGTCCAGCAATTGCTCAGAGATGAAAAGTGCCAGCACTGAAAGCTGTTGCTAGCCAGCACCCTTCCTTGGAAGCGCTTTCACAGGCACAGCAACACTGGGGCTTTGCGCTTCTCTAGGCACCAAACATCACGGTCGCTATCTCTCTGTCTCGTAGACACGAGCTAAGAAATTGCAAACGTCGAGCAATTGCTCAGAGAGGAAAAGTGCCAGCACTGAAAGCTGTTGCTAGCCAGCACCCTTCCTTGGAAGCGCTTTTGTAGGCCTAAGAACAGTGGGGCTCTGGGCTTCTCTAGCCACCTAACCTTCTGCTCATCCTCTCGCGCAGTCTAAAGAGAGCTCAAGGGAGAAATTGCAAACGTCGAGCAATTGCTCAGAGATGAAAAGTGCCAGCACTGAAAGCTCTTGCTAGCCAGCACCCTTCCTTGGAAGCGCTTTCACAGGCGCAGCAACACTGGGGCTTTGCGCTTCTCTACCCACCAAACGTCACGGTCACTATCTCTCCGTCTCGTAGATAAGAGCTGAGAAATTGCAAACGTCGAGCAATTGCTCAGAGATGAAAAGTGCCAGCACTGAAAGCTGTTGCTAGCCAGCACCCTTCCTTGGAAGCGCTTTTGTAGGCCTAAGAACACTGGGGCTCTGGGCTTCTCTAGCCACCTAATCTTCTGCTCATCCTCTCGCGCAGTCTAAAGAGAGCTCAGGTGAGAAATTGCAAATGTCCAGCAATTGCTCAGAGATGAAAAGTGCCAGCACTGAAAGCTCTTGCTAGCCAGCACCCTTCCTTGGAAGCGCTTTCACAGGCGCAGCAACACTGGGGCTTTGCTCTTCTCTAGCCACCAAACGTCACGGTCACTATCTCTCCGTCTCGTAGACATGAGCTGAGAAATTGCAAACGTCGAGCAATTGCTCAGAGATGAAAAGTGGCAGCACTGAAAGCTCTTGCTAGCCAGCACCCTTCCTTGGAAGCGCTTTCACAGGCGCAGCAACACTGGGGCTTTGCGCTTCTCTAGCCACCAAACGTGACAGTCTTTCTGTCTCGTAGACACGAGCTGAGAAATTGCAAACGTCGAGCAATTGCTCAGAGATGAAAAGTGGCAGCACTGAAAGCTCTTGCTAGCCAGCACCCTTCCTTGGAAGCGCTTTTGTAGGCCTAAGAACACTGGGGCTCTGGGCTTCTCTAGCCACCAAACATCACAGTCATTCTCTTTCCGTCTCGTAAACACGAGCTGAGAAATTGCAAACGTCGAGCAATTGCTCAGAGATGAAAAGTGCCAGCACTTAAAGCTCTTGCTAGCCAGCACCCTTCCTTGGAAGCGCTTTTGTAGGCCTAAGAACAGTGGGGCTCTGGGCTTCTCTAGCCACCAAACATCACAGTCATTCTCTTTCCGTCTCGTAGACACGAGCTGAGAAATTGCAAACGTCGAGCAATTGCTCAGAGATGAAAAGTGCCAGCACTGAAAGCTCTTGCTAGCCAGCACCCTTCCTTGGAAGCGCTTTTGTAGGCCTAAGAACACTGGGGCTTTGCGCTTCTCTAGCCACCTAATCTTCTGCTCATCCTCTCGCGCACTCTAAAGAGAGCTCAAGTGAGAGATTGAAAACGTCGAGCAATTGCTCAGAGATGAAAAGTGCCAGCACTGAAAGCTGTTGCTAGCCAGCACCCTTCCTTGGAAGCGCTTTCACAGGCACAGCAACACTGGGGCTTTGCCCTTCTCTACCCACCAAACGTCACGGTCATTCTCTTTCCATCTCGTAGACACGAGCTGAGAAATTGCAAACGTCGAGCAATTGCTCAGAGATGAAAAGTGCTTGCACTGAAAGCTGTTGCTAGCCAGCACCCTTCCTTGGAAACGCTCTTGCAGCCCTAAGAACAGTGGGGCTCTGGGCTTCTCTAGCCACCTAATATTCTGCTCATCCTCTCGCGCAGTCTAAAGAGAGCTCAGGTGAGAAATTGCAAACGTCGAGCAATTGCTCAGAGATGAAAAGTGCCAGCACTGAAAGCTGTTGCTAGCCAGCACCCTTCCTTGGAAGCGCTTTCACAGGCGCAGCAACACTGGGGCTTTGCGCTTCTCTACCCACCAAACGTCACGGTCACTATCTCTCCGTCTCGTAGACACGAGCTGAGAAATTGCAAACGTCGAGCAATTGCTCAGAGATGAAAAGTGCCAGCACTGAAAGCTGTTGCTAGCCAGCACCCTTCCTTGGAAGCGCTTTCACAGGCGCAGCAACACTGGGGCTCTGGGCTTCTCTAGCCACCAAACGTGACAGTCTTTCTGTCTCGTAGACACGAGCTGAGAAATTGCAAACGTCGAGCAATTGCTCAGAGATGAAAAGTGTCAGCACTGAAAGCTGTTGCTAGCCAGCACCCTTCCTTGGATGCGCTTTCACAGGCGCAGCAACACTGGGGCTTTGCGCTACTCTACCCACCAAACATCACGGTCCTTCTCTTTCAGTATCGTAGACAAGAGCTGAGAAATTGCAAACGTCGAGCAATTGCTCAGAGATGAAAAGTGCCAGCACTGAAAGCTGTTGCTAGCCAGCACCCTTCCTTGGAAGCGCTTTCACAGGCGCAGCAACACTGGGGCTTTGCGCTTCTCTACCCACCAAACGTGACAGTCTTTCTGTCTCGTAGACACGAGCTGAGAAATTGCAAACGTCGAGCAATTGCTCAGAGATGAAAAGTGCCAGCACTGAAAGCTGTTGCTAGCCAGCACCCTTCCTTGGAAGCGCTTTTGTAGCCCTAAGAACACTGGGGCTCTGGGCTTCTCTAGCCACCTACTCTTCTGCTCATCCTCTCGCGCAGTCTAAAGTGAGCTCAGGGGAGAAATTGCAAACGTCGAGCAATTGCTCAGAGATGAAAAGTGCCAGCACTGAAAGCTGTTGCTAGCCAGCACCCTTCCTTGGAAGCGCTTTTGTAGGCCTAAGAACACTGGGGCTCTGGGCTTCCCTAGCCAC
The DNA here is from genome assembly GCA_037962945.1 of Sarcoramphus papa. Classification (NCBI taxonomy): domain Eukaryota; kingdom Metazoa; phylum Chordata; class Aves; order Accipitriformes; family Cathartidae; genus Sarcoramphus; species Sarcoramphus papa. Next base: position 94,221,903 of record CM075586.1, on the reverse strand, counting down.
CAAACATCACAGTCCTTCTCTTTCCGTCTCGTAGACACGAGCTGAGAAATTGCAAACGTCGAGCAATTGCTCAGAGATGAAAAGTGCCAGCACTGAAAGCTCTTGCCAGCCAGCACCCTTCCTTGGAAGCGCTTTCACAGGCGCAGCAACACTGGGGCTTTGCGCTTCTCTACCTTCCAAACGTCACGGTCACTATCTCTCCGTCTCGTAGACACGAGCTGAGAAATTGCAAACGTCGAGCAATTGCTCAGAGATGAAAAGTGCCAGCACTGAAAGCTGTTGCTAGCCAGCACCCTTCCTTGGAAGCGCTTTCACAGGCGCAGCAACACTGGGGCTCTGGGCTTCTCTAGCCACCAAACGTGACAGTCTTTCTGTCTCGTAGACACGAGCTGAGAAATTGCAAACGTCGAGCAATTGCTCAGAGATGAAAAGTGTCAGCACTGAAAGCTGTTGCTAGCCAGCACCCTTCCTTGGATGCGCTTTCACAGGCGCAGCAACACTGGGGCTTTGCGCTACTCTACCCACCAAACATCACGGTCCTTCTCTTTCAGTATCGTAGACAAGAGCTGAGAAATTGCAAACGTCGAGCAATTGCTCAGAGATGAAAAGTGCCAGCACTGAAAGCTGTTGCTAGCCAGCACCCTTCCTTGGAAGCGCTTTCACAGGCACAGCAACACTGGGGCTTTGCGCTTCTCTACCCACCAAACGTGACAGTCTTTCTGTCTCGTAGACACGAGCTGAGAAATTGCAAACGTCGAGCAATTGCTCAGAGATGAAAAGTGCCAGCACTGAAAGCTCTTGCTAGCCAGCACCCTTCCTTGGAAGCGCTTTTGTAGCCCTAAGAACACTGGGGCTCTGGGCTTCTCTAGCCACCTACTCTTCTGCTCATCCTCTCGCGCAGTCTAAAGTGAGCTCAGGGGAGAAATTGCAAACGTCGAGCAATTGCTCAGAGATGAAAAGTGCCAGCACTGAAAGCTGTTGCTAGCCAGCACCCTTCCTTGGAAGCGCTTTTGTAGGCCTAAGAACACTGGGGCTCTGGGCTTCCCTAGCCACCAAACATCACAGTCCTTCTCTTTCCGTCTCGTAGACACGAGCTGAGAAATTGCAAACGTCGAGCAATTGCTCAGAGATGAAAAGTGCCAGCACTGAAAGCTCTTGCCAGCCAGCACCCTTCCTTGGAAGCGCTTTCACAGGCGCAGCAACACTGGGGCTTTGCGCTTCTCTACCTTCCAAACATCACGGTCCTTCTCTTTCCATCTCGTAAACACGAGCTGAGAAATTGCAAACGTCGAGCAATTGCTCAGAGATGAAAAGTGCCAGCACTGAAAGCTGTTGCTAGCCAGCACCCTTCCTTGGAAGTGCTTTTGTAGCCCTAAGAACACATGGGCTTTGCGCTTCTCTAGCCACCTAATCTTCTGCTCATCCTCTCGCGCAGTCTAAAGACAGCTCAGGTGAGAAATTGCAAACGTCGAGCAATTGCTCAGAGATGAAAAGTGCCAGCACTGAAAGCTGTTGCTAGCCAGCACCCTTCCTTGGAAGCGCTTTTGTAGGCCTAAGAACACTGGGGCTTTGCGCTTCTCTAGCCACCTAACCTCTGCTCATCCTCTCGCGCAGTCTAAAGAGAGCTCAGGTGAGAAATTGCAAACGTCGAGCAATTGCTCAGAGATGAAAAGTGCCAGCACTGAAAGCTGTTGCTAGCCAGCACCCTTCCTTGGAAGCGCTTTCACAGGCGCAGCAACACTGGGGCTTTGCGCTTCTCTAGCCACCAAAAATCACGGTCACTATCTCTCCGTCTCGTAGATAAGAGCTGAGAAATTGCAAACGTCGAGCAATTGCTCAGAGATGAAAAGTGCCAGCACTGAAAGCTCTTGCTAGCCAGCACCCTTCCTTGGAAGCGCTTTTGTAGGCCTAAGAACAGTGGGGCTCTGGGCTTCTCTAGCCACCTAATCTTCTGCTCATCCTCTCGCGCAGTCGAAAGAGAGCTCAGGTGAGAAATTGCAAACGTCGAGCAATTGCTCAGAGATGAAAAGTGCCAGCACTGAAAGCTGTTGCTAGCCAGCACCCTTCCTTGGAAGCGCTTTTGTAGGCCTAAGAACAGTGGGGCTCTGGGCTTCTCTAGCCACCTAATCTTCTGCTCATCCTCTCGCGCAGTCGAAAGATAGCTCAGGTGAGAAATTGCAAACGTCGAGCAATTGCTCAGAGATGAAAAGTGCCAGCACTGAAAGCTGTTGCTAGCCAGCACCCTTCCTTGGAAGCGCTTTTGTAGCCCTAAGAACACTGGGGCTCTGGGCTTCTCTAGCCACCAAACATCACAGTCATTCTCTTTCCGTCTAGTAGACACGAGCCGAGAAATTGCAAACGTCGAGCAATTGCTCAGAGATGAAAAGTGCCAGCACTGAAAGCTGTTGCTAGCCAGCACCCTTCCTTGGAAGCGCTTTTGTAGGCCTAAGAACACTGGGGCTCTGGGCTTCTCTAGCCACCTAATCTTCTGCTCATCCTCTCGCGCACTCTAAAGAGAGCTCAGGTGAGAGATTGCAAACGTCGAGCAATTGCTCAGAGATGAAAAGTGCCAGCACTGAAAGCTGTTGCCAGCCAGCACCCTTCCTTGGAAGCGCTTTCAGAGGCACAGCAACACTGGGGCTTTGCGCTTCTCTAGCCACCAAACATCACGGTCCTTCTCTTTCCATCTCGTAGACACGAGCTGAGAAATTGCAAACGTCGAGCAATTGCTGAGAGATGAAAAGTGCCAGCACTGAAAGCTCTTGCTAGCCAGCACCCTTCCTTGGAAGCGCTTTTGTAGGCCTAAGAACACTGGGGCTCTGGGCTTCTCTAGCCACCTACTCTTCTGCTCATCCTCTCGCGCAGTCTAAAGAGAGCTCAGGTGAGAGATTGCAAACGTCGAGCAATTGCTCAGAGATGAAAAGTGCCAGCACTGAAAGCTCTTGCTAGCCAGCACCCTTCCTTGGAAGCTCTTTTGTAGGCCTAAGAACACTGGGGCTCTGGGCTTCTCTAGCCACCTACTCTTCTGCTCATGCTCTCGCGCGGTCTAAAGAGAGCTCAGGTGAGAAATTGCAAACGTCGAGCAATTGCTCAGAGATGAAAAGTGCCAGCACTGAAAGCTGTTGCTAGCCAGCACCCTTCCTTGGAAGCGCTTTCACAGGCGCAGCAACACTGGGGCTTTGCGCTTCTCTTGCCACCAAACGTCACGGTCACTATCTCTTTGTCTCGTAGATAAGAGCTGAGAAATTGCAAACGTCGAGCAATTGCTCAGAGATGAAAAGTGCCAGCACTGAAAGCTCTTGCTAGCCAGCACCCTTCCTTGGAAGCGCTTTTGTAGGCCTAAGAACAGTGGGGCTCTGGGCTTCTCTAGCCACCTACTCTTCTGCTCATCCTCTCGCGCAGTCTAAAGAGAGCTCAGGTGAGAAATTGCAAACGTCGAGCAATTGCTCAGAGATGAAAAGTGCCAGCACTGAAAGCTGTTGCTAGCCAGCACCCTTCCTTGGAAGCGCTTTTGTAGGCCTAAGAACACTGGGGCTTTGCGCTTCTCTAGCCACCTAATCTTCTGCTCATCCTCTCGCGCACTCTAAAGAGAGCTCAGTTGAGAGATTGCAAACGTCGAGCAATTGCTCAGAGATGAAAAGTGCCAGCACTGAAAGCTGTTGCTAGCCAGCACCCTTCCTTGGAAGCGATTTCACAGGCGCAGAAACACTGGGGCTTTGCGCTTCTCTACCCACCAAACGTCACGGTCACTATCTCTCTGTCTCGTAGATAAGAGCTGAGAAATTGCAAACGTCGAGCAATTGCTCAGAGATGAAAAGTGCCAGCACTGAAAGCTGTTTCTAGCCACCACCCTTCCTTGGAAGCTCTTTTGTAGCCCTAAGAACACTGGGGCTCTGGGCTTCTCTAGCCACCTAATCTTCTGTTCATCCTCTTGCGCAGTCTAAAGAGAGCTCAGGGGAGAAATTGCAAACGTCGAGCAATTGCTCAGAGATGAAAAGTGCCAGCACTGAAAGCTCTTGCTAGCCAGCACCCTTCCTTGGAAGCGCTTTTGTAGGCCTAAGAACACTGGGGCTCTGGGCTTCTCTAGCCACCTACTCTTCTGCTCATCCTCTCGCGCAGTCTAAAGAGAGCTCAGGTGAGAAATTGCAAACGTCGAGCAATTGCTCAGAGATGAAAAGTGCCAGCACTGAAAGCTGTTGCTAGCCAGCACCCTTCCTTGGAAGCGCTTTCACAGGCGCAGCAACACTGGGGCTTTGCGCTTCTCTAGCCACCAAACATCACGGTCCTTCTCTTTCCATCTCGTAGACACGAGCTGAGAAATTGCAAACGTCGAGCAATTGCTCAGAGATGAAAAGTGCCAGCACTGAAAGCTCTTGCTAGCCAGCACCCTTCCTTGGAAGCGCTTTTGTAGGCCTAAGAACACTGGGGCTCTGGGCTTCTCTAGCCACCTACTCTTCTGCTCATCCTCTCGCGCAGTCTAAAGAGAGCTCAGGGGAGAAATTGCAAACGTCGAGCAATTGCTCAGAGATGAAAAGTGCCAGCACTGAAAGCTGTTGCTAGCCAGCACCCTTCCTTGGAAGCGCTTTCACAGGCACAGCAACACTGGGGCTTTGCGCTTCTCTAGCCACCAAACATCACGGTCCTTCTCTTTCCATCTCGTAGACACGAGCTGAGAAATTGCAAACGTCGAGCAATTGCTCAGAGATGAAAAGTGCCAGCACTGAAAGCTGTGGCTAGCCAGCACCCTTCCTTGGAAACGCTCTTGCAGCCCTAAGAACACTGGGGCTCTGGGCTTCTCTAGGCACCTAATATTCTGCTCATCCTCTCGCGCACTCTAAAGAGAGCTCAGGTGAGAAATTGCAAACGTCGAGCAATTGCTCAGAGATGAAAAGTGCCAGCACTGAAAGCTGTTGCTAGGCAGCACCCTTCCTTGGAAGCGCTTTTGTAGCCCTAAGAACACTGGGGCTTTGCGCTTCTCTAGCCACCTAATCTTCTGCTCATCCTCTCGTGCAGTCTAAAGAGAGCTCAGGGGAGAAATTGCAAACGTCGAGCAATTGCTCAGAGATGAAAAGTGCCAGCACTGAAAGCTGTTGCTAGCCAGCACCCTTCCTTGGAAGCGCTTTCACAGGCGCAGCAACACTGGGGCTTTGCGCTTCTCTAGCCACCAAACGTCACGGTCACTATCTGTCCGTCTCGTAGACACGAGCTGAGAAATTGCAAACGTCGAGCAATTGCTCAGAGATGAAAAGTGCCAGCACTGAAAGCTGTTGCTAGCCAGCACCCTTCCTTGGAAGCGCTTTCACAGGCGCAGCAACACTGGGGCTTTGTGCTACTCTACCCACCAAACATCACGGTCCTTCTCTTTCAGTATCGTAGACAAGAGCTGAGAAATTGCAAACGTCGAGCAATTGCTCAGAGATGAAAAGTGCCAGCACTGAAAGCTGTTGCTAGCCAGCACCCTTCCTTGGAAGCGCTTTCACAGGCGCAGCAACACTGGGGCTTTGCGCTTCTCTACCCACCAAACGTGACAGTCTTTCTGTCCCGTAGACACGAGCTGAGAAATTGCAAACGTCGAGCAATTGCTCAGAGATGAAAAGTGCCAGCACTGAAAGCTGTTGCTAGCCAGCACCCTTCCTTGGAAGCGCTTTTGTAGCCCTAAGAACACTGGGGCTCTGGGCTTCTCTAGCCACCTAACCTTCTGCTCATCCTCTCGCGCAGTCTAAAGAGAGCTCAGGTGAGAAATTGCAAACGTCGAGCAATTGCTCAGAGATGAAAAGTGCCAGCACTGAAAGCTCTTGCTAGCCAGCACCCTTCCTTGGAAGCGCTTTTGTAGGCCTAAGAACACTGGGGCTCTGGGCTTCTCTAGCCACCAAACATCACAGTCATTCTCTTTCCGTCTCGTAGACACGAGCCGAGAAATTGCAAACGTCGAGCAATTGCTCAGAGATGAAAAGTGCCAGCACTGAAAGCTGTTGCTAGCCAGCACCCTTCCTTGGAAGCGCTCTTGTAGCCCTAAGAACAGTGGGGCTCTGGGCTTCTCTAGCCACCTAATCTTCTGCTCATCCTCTCGCGCAGTCTAAAGAGAGCTCAGGTGAGAAATTGCAAACGTCGAGCAATTGCTCAGAGATGAAAAGTGCCAGCACTGAAAGCTGTTGCTAGCCAGCACCCTTCCTTGGAAGCGCTTTCACAGGCGCAGCAACACTGGGGCTTTGCGCTTCTCTACCCACCAAACATCAAGGTCCTTCTCTTTCCATCTCGTAGACACGAGCTGAGAAATTGCAAACGTCGAGCAATTGCTCAGAGATGAAAAGTGCCAGCACTGAAAGCTCTTGCTAGCCAGCACCCTTCCTTGGAAACGCTCTTGCAGCCCTAAGAACAGTGGGGCTCTGGGCTTCTCTAGCCACCTAATCTTCTGCTCATCCTCTCGCGCACTCTAAAGAGAGCTCAGGTGTGAAATTGCAAACGTCGAGCAATTGCTCAGAGATGAAAAGTGCCAGCACTGAAAGCTGTTGCTAGCCAGCACCCTTCCTTGGAAGCGCTTTTGTAGCCCTAAGAACACTGGGGCTTTGCGCTTCTCTAGCCACCTAACCTTCTGCTCATCCTCTCGCGCAGTCTAAAGAGAGCTCAGGGGAGAAATTGCAAACGTCGAGCAATTGCTCAGAGATGAAAAGTGCCAGCACTGAAAGCTCTTGCTAGCCAGCACCCTTCCTTGGAAGCGCTTTCACAGGCGCAGCAACACTGGGGCTTTGTGCTTCTCTACCCACCAAACATCACGGTCACTATCTCTCTGTCTCGTAGATAAGAGCTGAGAAATTGCAAACGTCGAGCAATTGCTCAGAGATGAAAAGTGCCAGCACTGAAAGCTGTTGCTAGCCAGCACCCTTCCTTGGAAGCGCTTTCACAGGCGCAGCAACACTGGGGCTTTGCGCTTCTCTAGCCACCAAAAATCACGGTCACTATCTCTCCGTCTCGTAGATAAGAGCTGAGAAATTGCAAACGTCGAGCAATTGCTCAGAGATGAAAAGTGCCAGCACTGAAAGCTCTTGCTAGCCAGCACCCTTCCTTGGAAGCGCTTTTGTAGGCCTAAGAACAGTGGGGCTCTGGGCTTCTCTAGCCACCTAATCTTCTGCTCATCCTCTCGCGCAGTCGAAAGAGAGCTCAGGTGAGAAATTGCAAACGTCGAGCAATTGCTCAGAGATGAAAAGTGCCAGCACTGAAAGCTGTTGCTAGCCAGCACCCTTCCTTGGAAGCGCTTTTGTAGGCCTAAGAACAGTGGGGCTCTGGGCTTCTCTAGCCACCTAATCTTCTGCTCATCCTCTCGCGCAGTCGAAAGATAGCTCAGGTGAGAAATTGCAAACGTCGAGCAATTGCTCAGAGATGAAAAGTGCCAGCACTGAAAGCTGTTGCTAGCCAGCACCCTTCCTTGGAAGCGCTTTTGTAGCCCTAAGAACACTGGGGCTCTGGGCTTCTCTAGCCACCAAACATCACAGTCATTCTCTTTCCGTCTAGTAGACACGAGCCGAGAAATTGCAAACGTCGAGCAATTGCTCAGAGATGAAAAGTGCCAGCACTGAAAGCTGTTGCTAGCCAGCACCCTTCCTTGGAAGCGCTTTTGTAGGCCTAAGAACACTGGGGCTCTGGGCTTCTCTAGCCACCTAATCTTCTGCTCATCCTCTCGCGCACTCTAAAGAGAGCTCAGGTGAGAGATTGCAAACGTCGAGCAATTGCTCAGAGATGAAAAGTGCCAGCACTGAAAGCTGTTGCCAGCCAGCACCCTTCCTTGGAAGCGCTTTCAGAGGCACAGCAACACTGGGGCTTTGCGCTTCTCTAGCCACCAAACATCACGGTCCTTCTCTTTCCATCTCGTAGACACGAGCTGAGAAATTGCAAACGTCGAGCAATTGCTGAGAGATGAAAAGTGCCAGCACTGAAAGCTCTTGCTAGCCAGCACCCTTCCTTGGAAGCGCTTTTGTAGGCCTAAGAACAGTGGGGCTCTGGGCTTCTCTAGCCACCTACTCTTCTGCTCATCCTCTCGCGCAGTCTAAAGAGAGCTCAGGTGAGAGATTGCAAACGTCGAGCAATTGCTCAGAGATGAAAAGTGCCAGCACTGAAAGCTCTTGCTAGCCAGCACCCTTCCTTGGAAGCTCTTTTGTAGGCCTAAGAACACTGGGGCTCTGGGCTTCTCTAGCCACCTACTCTTCTGCTCATGCTCTCGCGCGGTCTAAAGAGAGCTCAGGTGAGAAATTGCAAACGTCGAGCAATTGCTCAGAGATGAAAAGTGCCAGCACTGAAAGCTGTTGCTAGCCAGCACCCTTCCTTGGAAGCGCTTTCACAGGCGCAGCAACACTGGGGCTTTGCGCTTCTCTTGCCACCAAACGTCACGGTCACTATCTCTTTGTCTCGTAGATAAGAGCTGAGAAATTGCAAACGTCGAGCAATTGCTCAGAGATGAAAAGTGGCAGCACTGAAAGCTCTTGCTAGCCAGCACCCTTCCTTGGAAGCGCTTTTGTAGGCCTAAGAACAGTGGGGCTCTGGGCTTCTCTAGCCACCTACTCTTCTGCTCATCCTCTCGCGCAGTCTAAAGAGAGCTCAGGTGAGAAATTGCAAACGTCGAGCAATTGCTCAGAGATGAAAAGTGCCAGCACTGAAAGCTCTTGCTAGCCAGCACCCTTCCTTGGAAGCGCTTTTGTAGGCCTAAGAACACTGGGGCTTTGCGCTTCTCTAGCCACCTAATCTTCTGCTCATCCTCTCGCGCACTCTAAAGAGAGCTCAGTTGAGAGATTGCAAACGTCGAGCAATTGCTCAGAGATGAAAAGTGCCAGCACTGAAAGCTGTTGCTAGCCAGCACCCTTCCTTGGAAGCGATTTCACAGGCGCAGAAACACTGGGGCTTTGCGCTTCTCTACCCACCAAACGTCACGGTCACTATCTCTCTGTCTCGTAGATAAGAGCTGAGAAATTGCAAACGTCGAGCAATTGCTCAGAGATGAAAAGTGCCAGCACTGAAAGCTGTTTCTAGCCACCACCCTTCCTTGGAAGCTCTTTTGTAGGCCTAAGAACAGTGGGGCTCTGGGCTTCTCTAGCCACCTAATCTTCTGTTCATCCTCTTGCGCAGTCTAAAGAGAGCTCAGGGGAGAAATTGCAAACGTCGAGCAATTGCTCAGAGATGAAAAGTGCCAGCACTGAAAGCTCTTGCTAGCCAGCACCCTTCCTTGGAAGCGCTTTTGTAGGCCTAAGAACACTGGGGCTCTGGGCTTCTCTAGCCACCTACTCTTCTGCTCATCCTCTCGCGCAGTCTAAAGAGAGCTCAGGGGAGAAATTGCAAACGTCGAGCAATTGCTCAGAGATGAAAAGTGCCAGCACTGAAAGCTGTTGCTAGCCAGCACCCTTCCTTGGAAGCGCTTTCACAGGCGCAGCAACACTGGGGCTTTGCGCTTCTCTAGCCACCAAACATCACGGTCCTTCTCTTTCCATCTCGTAGACACGAGCTGAGAAATTGCAAACGTCGAGCAATTGCTCAGAGATGAAAAGTGCCAGCACTGAAAGCTGTTGCTAGCCAGCACCCTTCCTTGGAAGCGCTTTTGTAGGCCTAAGAACACTGGGGCTCTGGGCTTCTCTAGCCACCTACTCTTCTGCTCATCCTCTCGCGCAGTCTAAAGAGAGCTCAGGGGAGAAATTGCAAACGTCGAGCAATTGCTCAGAGATGAAAAGTGCCAGCACTGAAAGCTGTTGCTAGCCAGCACCCTTCCTTGGAAGCGCTTTCACAGGCACAGCAACACTGGGGCTTTGCGCTTCTCTAGCCACCAAACATCACGGTCCTTCTCTTTCCATCTCGTAGACACGAGCTGAGAAATTGCAAACGTCGAGCAATTGCTCAGAGATGAAAAGTGCCAGCACTGAAAGCTGTGGCTAGCCAGCACCCTTCCTTGGAAACGCTCTTGCAGCCCTAAGAACACTGGGGCTCTGGGCTTCTCTAGGCACCTAATATTCTGCTCATCCTCTCGCGCACTCTAAAGAGAGCTCAGGTGAGAAATTGCAAACGTCGAGCAATTGCTCAGAGATGAAAAGTGCCAGCACTGAAAGCTGTTGCTAGGCAGCACCCTTCCTTGGAAGCGCTTTTGTAGCCCTAAGAACACTGGGGCTTTGCGCTTCTCTAGCCACCTAATCTTCTGCTCATCCTCTCGTGCAGTCTAAAGAGAGCTCAGGGGAGAAATTGCAAACGTCGAGCAATTGCTCAGAGATGAAAAGTGCCAGCACTGAAAGCTGTTGCTAGCCAGCACCCTTCCTTGGAAGCGCTTTCACAGGCGCAGCAACACTGGGGCTTTGCGCTTCTCTAGCCACCAAACGTCACGGTCACTATCTGTCCGTCTCGTAGACACGAGCTGAGAAATTGCAAACGTCGAGCAATTGCTCAGAGATGAAAAGTGCCAGCACTGAAAGCTGTTGCTAGCCAGCACCCTTCCTTGGAAGCGCTTTCACAGGCGCAGCAACACTGGGGCTTTGTGCTACTCTACCCACCAAACATCACGGTCCTTCTCTTTCAGTATCGTAGACAAGAGCTGAGAAATTGCAAACGTCGAGCAATTGCTCAGAGATGAAAAGTGCCAGCACTGAAAGCTCTTGCTAGCCAGCACCCTTCCTTGGAAGCGCTTTCACAGGCGCAGCAACACTGGGGCTTTGCGCTTCTCTACCCACCAAACGTGACAGTCTTTCTGTCCCGTAGACACGAGCTGAGAAATTGCAAACGTCGAGCAATTGCTCAGAGATGAAAAGTGCCAGCACTGAAAGCTGTTGCTAGCCAGCACCCTTCCTTGGAAGCGCTTTTGTAGCCCTAAGAACACTGGGGCTCTGGGCTTCTCTAGCCACCTAACCTTCTGCTCATCCTCTCGCGCAGTCTAAAGAGAGCTCAGGTGAGAAATTGCAAACGTCGAGCAATTGCTCAGAGATGAAAAGTGCCAGCACTGAAAGCTCTTGCTAGCCAGCACCCTTCCTTGGAAGCGCTTTTGTAGGCCTAAGAACACTGGGGCTCTGGGCTTCTCTAGCCACCAAACATCACAGTCATTCTCTTTCCGTCTCGTAGACACGAGCCGAGAAATTGCAAACGTCGAGCAATTGCTCAGAGATGAAAAGTGCCAGCACTGAAAGCTGTTGCTAGCCAGCACCCTTCCTTGGAAGCGCTCTTGTAGCCCTAAGAACAGTGGGGCTCTGGGCTTCTCTAGCCACCTAATCTTCTGCTCATCCTCTCGCGCAGTCTAAAGAGAGCTCAGGTGAGAAATTGCAAACGTCGAGCAATTGCTCAGAGATGAAAAGTGCCAGCACTGAAAGCTGTTGCTAGCCAGCACCCTTCCTTGGAAGCGCTTTCACAGGCGCAGCAACACTGGGGCTTTGCGCTTCTCTACCCACCAAACATCAAGGTCCTTCTCTTTCCATCTCGTAGACACGAGCTGAGAAATTGCAAACGTCGAGCAATTGCTCAGAGATGAAAAGTGCCAGCACTGAAAGCTCTTGCTAGCCAGCACCCTTCCTTGGAAACGCTCTTGCAGCCCTAAGAACAGTGGGGCTCTGGGCTTCTCTAGCCACCTAATCTTCTGCTCATCCTCTCGCGCACTCTAAAGAGAGCTCAGGTGTGAAATTGCAAACGTCGAGCAATTGCTCAGAGATGAAAAGTGCCAGCACTGAAAGCTGTTGCTAGCCAGCACCCTTCCTTGGAAGCGCTTTTGTAGCCCTAAGAACACTGGGGCTTTGCGCTTCTCTAGCCACCTAACCTTCTGCTCATCCTCTCGCGCAGTCTAAAGAGAGCTCAGGGGAGAAATTGCAAACGTCGAGCAATTGCTCAGAGATGAAAAGTGCCAGCACTGAAAGCTCTTGCTAGCCAGCACCCTTCCTTGGAAGCGCTTTCACAGGCGCAGCAACACTGGGGCTTTGTGCTTCTCTACCCACCAAACATCACGGTCACTATCTCTCTGTCTCGTAGATAAGAGCTGAGAAATTGCAAACGTCGAGCAATTGCTCAGAGATGAAAAGTGCCAGCACTGAAAGCTGTTGCTAGCCAGCACTCTTCCTTGGAAGCGCTTTTGTAGCCAAAAGAACACTGGGGCTCTGGGCTTCTCTAGCCACCTAATCTTCTGCTCATCCTCTCGCGCAGTCTAAAGAGAGCTCAGGTGTGAAATTGCAAATGTCCAGCAATTGCTCAGAGATGAAAAGTGCCAGCACTGAAAGCTCTTGCTAGCCAGCACCCTTCCTTGGAAGCGCTTTCACAGGCGCAGCAACACTGGGGCTTTGCGCTTCTCTAGCCACCAAACGTCACGGTCACTATCTCTCTGTCTCGTAGATAAGAGCTGAGAAATTGCAAACGTCGAGCAATTGCTCAGAGATGAAAAGTGCCAGCACTGAAAGCTGTTGCTAGCCAGCACCCTTCCTTGGAAGCGCTTTCACAGGCGCAGCAACACTGGGGCTTTGCGCTACTCTAGCCACCAAACATCTCGGTCCTTCTCTTTCAGTATCGTAGACAAGAGCTGAGAAATTGCAAACGTCGAGCAATTGCTCAGAGATGAAAAGTGCCAGCACTGAAAGCTCTTGCTAGCCAGCACCCTTCCTTGGAAGCGCTTTCACAGGCGCAGCAACACTGGGGCTTTGCGCTTCTCTAGCCACCAAACGTGACAGTCTTTCTGTCCCGTAGACACGAGCTGAGAAATTGCAAACGTCGAGCAATTGCTCAGAGATGAAAAGTGCCAGCACTGAAAGCTGTTGCTAGCCAGCACCCTTCCTTGGAAGCGCTTTTGTAGCCCTAAGAACACTGGGGCTCTGGGCTTCTCTAGCCACCTAATCTTCTGCTCATCCTCTCGCGCAGTCTAAAGAGAGCTCAGGGGAGAAATTGCAAACGTCGAGCAATTGCTCAGAGATGAAAAGTGCCAGCACTGAAAGCTCTTGCTAGCCAGCACCCTTCCTTGGAAGCGCTTTTGTAGGCCTAAGAACACTGGGGCTCTGGGCTTCTCTAGCCACCAAACATCACAGTCATTGTCTTTCCGTCTCGTAGACACGAGCCGAGAAATTGCAAACGTCGAGCAATTGCTCAGAGATGAAAAGTGCCAGCACTGAAAGCTGTTGCTAGCCAGCACCCTTCCTTGGAAGCGCTCTTGTAGCCCTAAGAACACTGGGGCTCTGGGCTTCTCTAGCCACCTAATCTTCTGCTCATCCTCTCGCGCAGTCTAAAGAGAGCTCAGGTGAGAAATTGCAAACGTCGAGCAATTGCTCAGAGATGAAAAGTGCCAGCACTGAAAGCTGTTGCCAGCCAGCACCCTTCCTTGGAAGCGCTTTCACAGGCGCAGCAACACTGGGGCTTTGCGCTTCTCTAGCCACCAAACATCAAGGTCCTTCTCTTTCCATCTCGTAGACACGAGCTGAGAAATTGCAAACGTCGAGCAATTGCTCAGAGATGAAAAGTGACAGCACTGAAAGCTGTTGCTAGCCAGCACCCTTCCTTGGAAACGCTCTTGCAGCCCTAAGAACAGTGGGGCTCTGGGCTTCTCTAGCCACCTAATCTTCTGCTCATCCTCTCGCGCAGTCTAAAGAGAGCTCAGGTGAGAAATTGCAAACGTCGAGCAATTGCTCAGAGATGAAAAGTGCCAGCACTGAAAGCTGTTGCTAGCCAGCACCCTTCCTTGGAAGCGCTTTTGTAGCCCTAAGAACACTGGGGCTTTGCGCTTCTCTAGCCACCTAACCTTCTGCTCATCCTCTCGCGCAGACTAAAGAGAGCTCAGGGGAGAAATTGCAAACGTCGAGCAATTGCTCAGAGATGAAAAGTGCCAGCACTGAAAGCTCTTGCTAGCCAGCACCCTTCCTTGGAAGCGCTTTCACAGGCGCAGCAACACTGGGGCTTTGCGCTTCTCTACCCACCAAACATCACGGTCCTTCTCTTTCAGTATCGTAGACAAGAGCTGAGAAATTTCAAACGTCGAGCAATTGCTCAGAGATGAAAAGTGCCAGCACTGAAAGCTGTTGCTAGCCAGCACCCTTCCTTGGAAGCGCTTTCACAGGCGCAGCAACACTGGGGCTTTGCGCTTCTCTAGCCACCAAACGTGACAGTCTTTCTGTCCCGTAGACACGAGCTGAGAAATTGCAAACGTCGAGCAATTGCTCAGAGATGAAAAGTGCCAGCACTGAAAGCTCTTGCTAGCCAGCCCCCTTCCTTGGAAGCGCTTTTGTAGCCCTAAGAACACTGGGGCTCTGGGCTTCTCTAGCCACCTAATCTTCTGCTCATCCTCTCGCGCAGTCTAAAGAGAGCTCAGGTGAGAAATTGCAAACGTCGAGCAATTGCTCAGAGATGAAAAGTGCCAGCACTGAAAGCTGTTGCTAGCCAGCACCCTTCCTTGGAAGCGCTTTTGTAGGCCTAAGAACACTGGGGCTCTGGGCTTCTCTAGCCACCAAACATCACAGTCATTCTCTTTCCGTCTCGTAGACACGAGCCGAGAAATTGCAAACGTCGAGCAATTGCTCAGAGATGAAAAGTGCCAGCACTGAAAGCTGTTGCTAGCCAGCACCCTTCCTTGGAAGCGCTCTTGTAGCCCTAAGAACAGTGGGGCTCTGGGCTTCTCTAGCCACCTAATCTTCTGCTCATCCTCTCGCGCAGTCTAAAGAGAGCTCAGGTGAGAAATTGCAAACGTCGAGCAATTGCTCAGAGATGAAAAGTGCCAGCACTGAAAGCTGTTGCCAGCCAGCACCCTTCCTTGGAAGCGCTTTCACAGGCGCAGCAACACTGGGGCTTTGCGCTTCTCTAGCCACCAAACGTCACGGTCCTTCTCTTTCAGTCTCGTAGACACGAGCTGAGAAATTGCAAACGTCGAGCAATTGCTCAGAGATGAAAAGTGCCAGCACTGAAAGCTCTTGCTAGCCAGCACCCTCCCTTGGAATTGCTTTTGTAGGCCTAAGAACAGTGGGGCTTTGCGCTTCTCTAGCCACCTAACCTTCTGCTCATCCTCTCGCGCAGTCTAAAGAGAACTCAGGTGAGAAATTGCAAACATCGAGCAATTGCTCAGAGATGAAAAGTGCCAGCACTGATAGCTGTTGCTAGCCAGCACCCTTCCTTGGAAGTGCTTTTGTAGCCCTAAGAACACTGGGGCTTTGCGCTTCTCTAGCCACCTAACCTTCTGCTCATCCTCTCGCGCAGTCTAAAGAGAGCTCAGGTGAGAAATTGCAAACGTCGAGCAATTGCTCAGAGATGAAAAGTGCTAGCACTGAAAGCTCTTGCTAGCCAGCACCCTTCCTTGGAAGCGCTTTCACAGGCGCAGCAACACTGGGGCTTTGCGCTTCTCTAGGCACCAAACGTCACGGTCACTATCTCTCCGTCTCGTAGACACGAGCTGAGAAATTGCAAACGTCGAGCAATTGCTCAGAGATGAAAAGTGCCAGCACTGAAAGCTCTTGCTAGCAAGCACCCTTCCTTGGAAGCGCTTTTGTAGGCCTAAGAACACTGGGGCTCTGGGCTTCTCTAGCCACCTAATCTTCTGCTCATCCTCTCGCGCAGTCTAAAGAGAGCTCAGGTGAGAAATTGCAAACGTCCAGCAATTGCTCAGAGATGAAAAGTGCCAGCACTGAAAGCTCTTGCTAGCCAGCACCCTTCCTTGGAAGCGCTTTCACAGGCGCAGCAACACTGGGGCTTTGCGCTTCTCTACCCACCAAACGTCACGGTCACTATCTCTCCGTCTCGTAGACACGAGCTGAGAAATTGCAAACGTCGAGCAATTGCTCAAAGATGAAAAGTGCCAGCACTGAAAGCTGTTGCTAGCCAGCACCCTTCCTTGGAAGCGCTTTCACAGGCGCAGCAACACTGGGGCTTTGTGCTACTCTACCCACCAAACATCACGGTCCTTCTCTTTCAGTATCGTAGACAAGAGCTGAGAAATTGCAAACGTCGAGCAATTGCTCAGAGATGAAAAGTGCCAGCACTGAAAGCTCTTGCTAGCCAGCACCCTTCCTTGGAAGCACTTTTGTAGGCCTAAGAACACTGGGGCTTTGCGCTTCTCTAGCCACCTCATCTTCTGCTCATCCTCTCGCGCAGTCTAAAGAGAGCTCAGGGGAGAAATTGCAAACGTCGAGCAATTGCTCAGAGATGAAAAGTGCCAGCACTGAAAGCTGTTGCTAGCCAGCACCCTTCCTTGGAAGCGCTCTTGCAGCCCTAAGAACACTGGGGCTTTGCGCTTCTCTAGCCACCAAACATCACGCTCACTATCTCTCTGTCTCGTAGACACGAGCCGAGAAATTGCAAATGTCCAGCAATTGCTCAGAGATGAAAAGTGCCAGCACTGAAAGCTGTTGCTAGCCAGCACCCTTCCTTTGAAGCGCTCTTGTAGCCCTAAGAACAGTGGGGCTCTGGGCTTCTCTAGGCACCTAATCTTCTGCTCATCCTCTCGCGCAGTCTAAAGAGAGCTCAGGTGAGAAATTGCAAACGTCGAGCAATTGCTCAGAGATGAAAAGTGCCAGCACTGAAAGCTCTTGCGAGCCAGAACCCTTCCTTGGAAGCGCTTTTGTAGGCCTAAGAACACTGGGGCTTTGCGCTTCTCTAGCCACCTAACCTTCTGCTCATCCTCTCGCGCAGTCTAAAGAGAGCTCAGGTGAGAAATTGCAAACGTCGAGCAATTGCTCAGAGATGAAAAGTGCCAGCACTGAAAGCTGTTGCCAGCCAGCACCCTTCCTTGGAAGCGCTTTCACAGGCGCAGCAACACTGGGGCTTTGCGCTTCTCTAGCCACCAAACATCAAGGTCCTTCTCTTTCCATCTCGTAGACACGAGCTGAGAAATTGCAAACGTCGAGCAATTGCTCAGAGATGAAAAGTGCCAGCACTGAAAGCTGTTGCTAGCCAGCACCCTTCCTTGGAAACGCTCTTGCACCCCTAAGAACAGTGGGGCTCTGGGCTTCTCTAGTCACCTACTCTTCTGCTCATGCTCTCGCGCAGTCTAAAGAGAGCTCAGGTGAGAAATTGCAAACGTCGAGCAATTGCTCAGAGATGAAAAGTGCCAGCACTGAAAGCTGTTGCTAGCCAGCACCCTTCCTTGGAAGCGCTTTTGTAGCCCTAAGAACAGTGGGGCTCTGGGCTTCTCTAGCCACCTAATCTTCTGCTCATCCTCTCGCGCAGTCTAAAGAGAGCTCAGGTGAGAAATTGCAAAAGTCGAGCAATTGCTCAGAGATGAAAAGTGCCAGCACTGAAAGCTGTTGCTAGCCAGCACCCTTCCTTGGAAGCGCTTTTGTAGCCCTAAGAACACTGGGGCTTTGCGCTTCTCTAGCCACCTAACCTTCTGCTCATCCTCTCGCGCAGTCTAAAGAGAGCTCAGGGGAGAAATTGCAAACGTCGAGCAATTGCTCAGAGATGAAAAGTGCCAGCACTGAAAGCTCTTGCTAGCCAGCACCCTTCCTTGGAAGCGCTTTCACAGGCGCAGCAACACTGGGGCTTTGCGCTTCTCTACCCACCAAACATCACGGTCCTTCTCTTTCAGTATCGTAGACAAGAGCTGAGAAATTGCAAACGTCGAGCAATTGCTCAGAGATGAAAAGTGCCAGCACTGAAAGCTGTTGCTAGCCAGCACCCTTCCTTGGAAGCGCTTTCACAGGCACAGCAACACTGGGGCTTTGCGCTTCTCTAGCCACCAAACATCAAGGTCCTTCTCTTTCCATCTCGTAGACACGAGCTGAGAAATTGCAAACGTCGAGCAATTGCTCAGAGATGAAAAGTGCCAGCACTGAAAGCTGTTGCTAGCCAGCACCCTTCCTTGGAAACGCTCTTGCACCCCTAAGAACAGTGGGGCTCTGGGCTTCTCTAGCCACCTAATCTTCTGCTCATGCTCTCGCGCAGTCTAAAGAGAGCTCAGGTGAGAAATTGCAAACGTCGAGCAATTGCTCAGAGATGAAAAGTGCCAGCACTGAAAGCTGTTGCTAGCCAGCACCCTTCCTTGGAAGCGCTTTTGTAGGCCTAAGAACAGTGGGGCTCTGGGCTTCTCTAGCCACCTCATCTTCTGCTCATCCTCTCGCGCAGTCTAAAGAGAGCTCAGGTGAGAAATTGCAAATGTCCAGCAATTGCTCAGAGATGAAAAGTGCCAGCACTGAAAGCTGTTGCTAGCCAGCACCCTTCCTTGGAAGCGCTTTTGTAGGCCTAAGAACACATGGGCTTTGCGCTTCTCTAGCCACCTACTCTTCTGCTCATCCTCTCGCGCAGTCTAAAGAGAGCTCAGGTGAGAAATTGCAAACGTCGAGCAATTGCTCAGAGATGAAAAGTGCCAGCACTGAAAGCTGTTGCCAGCCAGCACCCTTCCTTGGAAGCGCTTTTGTAGGCCTAAGAACACTGGGGCTCTGGGCTTCTCTAGCCACCAAACATCACGGTCACTATCTCTCCGTCTCGTAGACACGAGCCGAGAAATTGCAAACGTCGAGCAATTGCTGAGAGATGAAAAGTGCCAGCACTGAAAGCTGTTGCTAGCCAGCACCCTTCCTTGGAAGCGCTCTTGTAGCCAAAAGAACACTGGGGCTCTGGGCTTCTCTAGCCACCTAATCTTCTGCTCATCCTCTCGCGCAGTGTAAAGAGAGCTCAGGTGAGAAATTGCAAACGTCGAGCAATTGCTCAGAGATGAAAAGTGCCAGCACTGAAAGCTCTTGCTAGCCAGCACCCTTCCTTGGAAGCGCTTTTGTAGGCCTAAGAACACTGGGGCTTTGCGCTTCTCTACCCACCAAACGTCACGGTCACTATCTGTCCGTCTCGTAGACACGAGCTGAGAAATTGCAAACGTCGAGCAATTGCTCAGAGATGAAAAGTGCCAGCACTGAAAGCTGTTGCTAGCCAGCACCCTTCCTTGGAAGCGCTTTCACAGGCGCAGCAACACTGGTGCTTTGTGCTTCTCTAGGCACCAAACGTCACGGTCACTATCTCTCTGTCTCGTAGATAAGAGCTGAGAAATTGCAAACGTCGAGCAATTGCTCAGAGATGAAAAGTGCCAGCACTGAAAGCTGTTGCTAGCCAGCACCCTTCCTTGGAAGCGCTTTTGTAGCCAAAAGAACACTGGGGCTCTGGGCTTCTCTAGCCACCTACTCTTCTGCTCATCCTCTCGCGCAGTCTAAAGAGAGCTCAGGTGTGAAATTGCAAATGTCCAGCAATTGCTCAGAGATGAAAAGTGCCAGCACTGAAAGCTCTGGCTAGCCAGCACCCTTCCTTGGAAGCGCTTTCACAGGCACAGCAACACTGGGGCTTTGCGCTTCTCTAGCCACCAAACCTCACGGTCGCTATCTGTCCGTCTCGTAGACACGAGCTGAGAAATTGCAAACGTCGAGCAATTGCTCAAAGATGAAAAGTGCCAGCACTGAAAGCTGTTGCTAGCCAGCACCCTTCCTTGGAGACGCTTTTGTAGCCCTAAGAACACTGGGGCTCTGGGCTTCTCTAGCCACCTAATCTTCTGCTCATCCTCTCGCGCAGTCTAACGAGAGCTCAGGTGAGAAATTGCAAACGTCGAGCAATTGCTCAGAGATGAAAAGTGCCAGCACTGAAAGCTCTTGCTAGCCAGCACCCTTCCTTGGAAGCGCTTTCACAGGCGCAGCAAGACTGGGGCTTTGCGCTTCTCTAGCCACCAAACGTCACGGTCACTATCTCTCCGTCTCGTAGACACGAGCTGAGAAATTGCAAACGTCGAGCAATTGCTCAGAGATGAAAAGTGCCAGCACTGAAAGCTGTTGCTAGCCAGCACCCTTCCTTGGAAGCGCTTTCACAGGCACAGCAACACTGGGGCTTTGCGCTTCTCTAGCCACCAAACGTGACAGTCTTTCTGTCCCGTAGACACGAGCTGAGAAATTGCAAACGTCGAGCAATTGCTCAGAGATGAAAAGTGCCAGCACTGAAAGCTGTTGCTAGCCAGCACCCTTCCTTGGAAACGCTCTTGCAGCCCTAAGAACAGTGGGGCTCTGGGCTTCTCTAGGCACCTAATCTTCTGCTCATCCTCTCGCGCAGTCTAAAGAGAGCTCAGGTGAGAAATTGCAAACGTCGAGCAATTGCTCAGAGATGAAAAGTGCCAGCACTGAAAGCTGTTACTAGGCAGCACCCTTCCTTGGAAGCGCTTTCACAGGCGCAGCAACACTGGGGCTTTGCGCTTCTCTAGGCACCAAACGTCACGGTCACTATCTATCCGTCTCGTACATAAGAGCTGAGAAATTGCAAACGTCGAGCAATTGCTGAGAGATGAAAAGTGCCAGCACTGAAAGCTGTTGCTAGCCAGCACCCTTCCTTGGAAGCGCTTTTGTAGGCCTAAGAACACTGGGGCTCTGGGCTTCTCTAGCCACCAAACATCACAGTCATTCTCTTTCCATCTCGTAGACACGAGCCGAGAAATTGCAAACGTCGAGCAATTGCTCAGAGATGAAAAGTGCCAGCACTGAAAGCTGTTGCTAGCCAGCACCCTTCCTTGGAAGCGCTCTTGTAGCCCTAAGAACAGTGGGGCTCTGGGCTTCTCTAGCCACCTAATCTTCTGCTCATCCTCTCGCGCAGTCTAAAGAGAGCTCAGGTGAGAAATTGCAAACGTCGAGCAATTGCTCAGAGATGAAAAGTGCCAGCACTGAAAGCTGTTGCTAGCCAGCACCCTTCCTTGGAAGCGCTTTTGTAGGCCTAAGAACACTGGGGCTTTGCGCTTCTCTAGCCACCTAACCTTCTGCTCATCCTCTCGCGCAGTCTAATGAGAGCTCAGGTGTGAAATTGCAAACGTCGAGCAATTGCTCAGAGATGAAAAGTGCCAGCACTGAAAGCTGTTGCCAGCCAGCACCCTTCCTTGGAAGCGCTTTCACAGGCACAGCAACACTGGGGCTTTGCGCTTCTCTAGCCACCAAACATCACGGTCCTTCTCTTTCCATCTCGTAGACACGAGCTGAGAAATTGCAAACGTCGAGCAATTGCTCAGAGATGAAAAGTGCCAGCACTGAAAGCTGTTGCTAGCCAGCACCCTTCCTTGGAAACGCTCTTGCAGCCCTAGGAACAGTGGGGCTCTGGGCTTCTCTAGCCACCTAATCTTCTGCTCATGCTCTTGCGCAGTCTAAAGAGAGCTCAGGTGAGAAATTGCAAACGTCGAGCAATTGCTCAGAGATGAAAAGTGCCAGCACTGAAAGCTGTTGCTAGCCAGCACCCTTCCTTGGAAGCGCTTTTGTAGGCCTAAGAACACTGGGGCTTTGCGCTTCTCTAGCCACCTAATTTTCTGCTCATCCTCTCGCGCAGTCTAAAGAGAGCTCAGGGGAGAAATTGCAAACGTCGAGCAATTGCTCAGAGATGAAAAGTGCCAGCACTGAAAGCTCTGGCTAGCCAGCACCCTTCCTTGGAAGCGCTTTCACAGGCGCAGCAACACTGGGGCTTTGCGCTTCTCTAGCCACCAAACGTCACGGTCACTATCTCTCCGTCTCGTAGACACGAGCTGAGAAATTGCAAACGTCGAGCAATTGCTCAGAGATGAAAAGTGCCAGCACTGAAAGCTGTTGCTAGCCAGCACCCTTCCTTGGAAGCGCTTTCACAGGCACAGCAACACTGGGGCTTTGCGCTTCTCTAGCCACCAAACGTGACAGTCTTTCTGTCCCGTAGACACGAGCTGAGAAATTGCAAACGTCGAGCAATTGCTCAGAGATGAAAAGTGCCAGCACTGAAAGCTGTTGCTAGCCAGCACCCTTCCTTGGAAACGCTCTTGCAGCCCTAAGAACAGTGGGGCTCTGGGCTTCTCTAGTCACCTACTCTTCTGCTCATGCTCTCGCGCAGTCTAAAGAGAGCTCAGGTGAGAAATTGCAAACGTCGAGCAATTGCTCAGAGATGAAAAGTGCCAGCACTGAAAGCTGTTGCTAGCCAGCACCCTTCCTTGGAAGCGCTTTTGTAGCCCTAAGAACAGTGGGGCTCTGGGCTTCTCTAGCCACCTAATCTTCTGCTCATCCTCTCGCGCAGTCTAAAGAGAGCTCAGGTGAGAAATTGCAAATGTCCAGCAATTGCTCAGAGATGAAAAGTGCCAGCACTGAAAGCTGTTGCTAGCCAGCACCCTTCCTTGGAAGCGCTTTTGTAGCCCTAAGAACACTGGGGCTTTGCGCTTCTCTAGCCACCTAACCTTCTGCTCATCCTCTCGCGCAGTCTAAAGAGAGCTCAGGGGAGAAATTGCAAACGTCGAGCAATTGCTCAGAGATGAAAAGTGCCAGCACTGAAAGCTCTTGCTAGCCAGCACCCTTCCTTGGAAGCGCTTTCACAGGCGCAGCAACACTGGGGCTTTGCGCTTCTCTACCCACCAAACATCACGGTCCTTCTCTTTCAGTATCGTAGACAAGAGCTGAGAAATTGCAAACGTCGAGCAATTGCTCAGAGATGAAAAGTGCCAGCACTGAAAGCTGTTGCTAGCCAGCACCCTTCCTTGGAAGCGCTTTCACAGGCACAGCAACACTGGGGCTTTGCGCTTCTCTAGCCACCAAACATCAAGGTCCTTCTCTTTCCATCTCGTAGACACGAGCTGAGAAATTGCAAACGTCGAGCAATTGCTCAGAGATGAAAAGTGCCAGCACTGAAAGCTGTTGCTAGCCAGCACCCTTCCTTGGAAACGCTCTTGCACCCCTAAGAACAGTGGGGCTCTGGGCTTCTCTAGCCACCTAATCTTCTGCTCATGCTCTCGCGCAGTCTAAAGAGAGCTCAGGTGAGAAATTGCAAACGTCGAGCAATTGCTCAGAGATGAAAAGTGCCAGCACTGAAAGCTGTTGCTAGCCAGCACCCTTCCTTGGAAGCGCTTTTGTAGGCCTAAGAACAGTGGGGCTCTGGGCTTCTCTAGCCACCTCATCTTCTGCTCATCCTCTCGCGCAGTCTAAAGAGAGCTCAGGTGAGAAATTGCAAATGTCCAGCAATTGCTCAGAGATGAAAAGTGCCAGCACTGAAAGCTGTTGCTAGCCAGCACCCTTCCTTGGAAGCGCTTTTGTAGGCCTAAGAACACATGGGCTTTGCGCTTCTCTAGCCACCTACTCTTCTGCTCATCCTCTCGCGCAGTCTAAAGAGAGCTCAGGTGAGAAATTGCAAACGTCGAGCAATTGCTCAGAGATGAAAAGTGCCAGCACTGAAAGCTGTTGCCAGCCAGCACCCTTCCTTGGAAGCGCTTTTGTAGGCCTAAGAACACTGGGGCTCTGGGCTTCTCTAGCCACCAAACATAACGGTCACTATCTCTCCGTCTCGTAGACACGAGCCGAGAAATTGCAAACGTCGAGCAATTGCTGAGAGATGAAAAGTGCCAGCACTGAAAGCTGTTGCTAGCCAGCACCCTTCCTTGGAAGCGCTCTTGTAGCCAAAAGAACACTGGGGCTCTGGGCTTCTCTAGCCACCTAATCTTCTGCTCATCCTCTCGCGCAGTGTAAAGAGAGCTCAGGTGAGAAATTGCAAACGTCGAGCAATTGCTCAGAGATGAAAAGTGCCAGCACTGAAAGCTCTTGCTAGCCAGCACCCTTCCTTGGAAGCGCTTTTGTAGGCCTAAGAACACTGGGGCTTTGCGCTTCTCTACCCACCAAACGTCACGGTCACTATCTGTCCGTCTCGTAGACACGAGCTGAGAAATTGCAAACGTCGAGCAATTGCTCAGAGATGAAAAGTGCCAGCACTGAAAGCTGTTGCTAGCCAGCACCCTTCCTTGGAAGCGCTTTCACAGGCGCAGCAACACTGGTGCTTTGTGCTTCTCTAGGCACCAAACGTCACGGTCACTATCTCTCTGTCTCGTAGATAAGAGCTGAGAAATTGCAAACGTCGAGCAATTGCTCAGAGATGAAAAGTGCCAGCACTGAAAGCTGTTGCTAGCCAGCACCCTTCCTTGGAAGCGCTTTTGTAGCCAAAAGAACACTGGGGCTCTGGGCTTCTCTAGCCACCTACTCTTCTGCTCATCCTCTCGCGCAGTCTAAAGAGAGCTCAGGTGTGAAATTGCAAATGTCCAGCAATTGCTCAGAGATGAAAAGTGCCAGCACTGAAAGCTCTGGCTAGCCAGCACCCTTCCTTGGAAGCGCTTTCACAGGCACAGCAACACTGGGGCTTTGCGCTTCTCTAGCCACCAAACGTCACGGTCGCTATCTGTCCGTCTCGTAGACACGAGCTGAGAAATTGCAAACGTCGAGCAATTGCTCAAAGATGAAAAGTGCCAGCACTGAAAGCTGTTGCTAGCCAGCACCCTTCCTTGGAGACGCTTTTGTAGCCCTAAGAACACTGGGGCTCTGGGCTTCTCTAGCCACCTCATCTTCTGCTCATCCTCTCGCGCAGTCTAACGAGAGCTCAGGTGAGAAATTGCAAACGTCGAGCAATTGCTCAGAGATGAAAAGTGCCAGCACTGAAAGCTCTTGCTAGCCAGCACCCTTCCTTGGAAGCGCTTTCACAGGCGCAGCAAGACTGGGGCTTTGCGCTTCTCTAGCCACCAAACGTCACGGTCACTATCTCTCCGTCTCGTAGACACGAGCTGAGAAATTGCAAACGTCGAGCAATTGCTCAGAGATGAAAAGTGCCAGCACTGAAAGCTGTTGCTAGCCAGCACCCTTCCTTGGAAGCGCTTTCACAGGCACAGCAACACTGGGGCTTTGCGCTTCTCTAGCCACCAAACGTGACAGTCTTTCTGTCCCGTAGACACGAGCTGAGAAATTGCAAACGTCGAGCAATTGCTCAGAGATGAAAAGTGCCAGCACTGAAAGCTGTTGCTAGCCAGCACCCTTCCTTGGAAACGCTCTTGCAGCCCTAAGAACAGTGGGGCTCTGGGCTTCTCTAGGCACCTAATCTTCTGCTCATCCTCTCGCGCAGTCTAAAGAGAGCTCAGGTGAGAAATTGCAAACGTCGAGCAATTGCTCAGAGATGAAAAGTGCCAGCACTGAAAGCTGTTACTAGGCAGCACCCTTCCTTGGAAGCGCTTTCACAGGCGCAGCAACACTGGGGCTTTGCGCTTCTCTAGGCACCAAACGTCACGGTCACTATCTATCCGTCTCGTACATAAGAGTTGAGAAATTGCAAACGTCGAGCAATTGCTGAGAGATGAAAAGTGCCAGCACTGAAAGCTGTTGCTAGCCAGCACCCTTCCTTGGAAGCGCTTTTGTAGGCCTAAGAACACTGGGGCTCTGGGCTTCTCTAGCCACCAAACATCACAGTCATTCTCTTTCCATCTCGTAGACACGAGCCGAGAAATTGCAAACGTCGAGCAATTGCTCAGAGATGAAAAGTGCCAGCACTGAAAGCTGTTGCTAGCCAGCACCCTTCCTTGGAAGCGCTCTTGTAGCCCTAAGAACAGTGGGGCTCTGGGCTTCTCTAGCCACCTAATCTTCTGCTCATCCTCTCGCGCAGTCTAAAGAGAGCTCAGGTGAGAAATTGCAAACGTCGAGCAATTGCTCAGAGATGAAAAGTGCCAGCACTGAAAGCTGTTGCTAGCCAGCACCCTTCCTTGGAAGCGCTTTTGTAGGCCTAAGAACACTGGGGCTTTGCGCTTCTCTAGCCACCTAACCTTCTGCTCATCCTCTCGCGCAGTCTAATGAGAGCTCAGGTGTGAAATTGCAAACGTCGAGCAATTGCTCAGAGATGAAAAGTGCCAGCACTGAAAGCTGTTGCCAGCCAGCACCCTTCCTTGGAAGCGCTTTCACAGGCACAGCAACACTGGGGCTTTGCGCTTCTCTAGCCACCAAACATCACGGTCCTTCTCTTTCCATCTCGTAGACACGAGCTGAGAAATTGCAAACGTCGAGCAATTGCTCAGAGATGAAAAGTGCCAGCACTGAAAGCTGTTGCTAGCCAGCACCCTTCCTTGGAAACGCTCTTGCAGCCCTAAGAACAGTGGGGCTCTGGGCTTCTCTAGCCACCTAATCTTCTGCTCATGCTCTTGCGCAGTCTAAAGAGAGCTCAGGTGAGAAATTGCAAACGTCGAGCAATTGCTCAGAGATGAAAAGTGCCAGCACTGAAAGCTGTTGCTAGCCAGCACCCTTCCTTGGAAGCGCTTTTGTAGGCCTAAGAACACTGGGGCTTTGCGCTTCTCTAGCCACCTAATTTTCTGCTCATCCTCTCGCGCAGTCTAAAGAGAGCTCAGGGGAGAAATTGCAAACGTCGAGCAATTGCTCAGAGATGAAAAGTGCCAGCACTGAAAGCTCTGGCTAGCCAGCACCCTTCCTTGGAAGCGCTTTCACAGGCGCAGCAACACTGGGGCTTTGCGCTTCTCTAGGCACCAAACGTCACGGTCACTATCTCTCTGTCTCGTAGACACGAGCTGAGAAATTGCAAACGTCGAGCAATTGCTCAGAGATGAAAAGTGCCAGCACTGAAAGCTGTTGCTAGCCAGCCCCCTTCCTTGGAAGCGCTTTTGTAGCCCTAAGAACAGTGGGGCTCTGGGCTTCTCTAGCCACCTACTCTTCTGCTCATCCTCTCGCGCACTCTAAAGAGAGCTCAGGTGTGAAATTGCAAACGTCGAGCAATTGCTCAGAGATGAAAAGTGCCAGCACTGAAAGCTCTTGCTAGCCAGCACCCTTCCTTGGAAGCGCTTTCACAGGCGCAGCAACACTGGGGCTTTGCGCTTCTCTAGCCACCAAACGTCACGGTCACTATCTCTCCGTCTCGTAGACACGAGCTGAGAAATTGCAAACGTCGAGCAATTGCTCAGAGATGAAAAGTGCCAGCACTGAAAGCTGTTGCTAGCCAGCACCCTTCCTTGGAAGCGCTCTTGTAGCCAAAAGAACAGTGGGGCTCTGGGCTTCTCTAGCCACCTAATCTTCTGCTCATCCTCTCGCGCAGTCTAAAGAGAGCTCAGGTGAGAAATTGCAAACGTCGAGCAATTGCTCAGAGATGAAAAGTGCCAGCACTGAAAGCTGTTGCTAGCCAGCACCCTTCCTTGGAAGCGCTCTTGTAGCCCTAAGAACAGTGGGGCTCTGGGCTTCTCTAGCCACCTAATCTTCTGCTCATACTCTCGCGCAGTCTAAAGAGAGCTCAGGTGAGAAATTGCAAACGTCCAGCAATTGCTCAGAGATGAAAAGTGCCAGCACTGAAAGCTGTTGCCAGCCAGCACCCTTCCTTGGAAGCGCTTTCACAGGCACAGCAACACTGGGGCTTTGTGCTTCTCTAGCCACCAAACATCACGGTCCTTCTCTTTCCATCTCGTAGACACGAGCTGAGAAATTGCAAATGTCGAGCAATTGCTCAGAGATGAAAAGTGCCAGCACTGAAAGCTGTTGCTAGCCAGCACCCTTCCTTGGAAACGCTCCTGCAGCCCTAAGAACAGTGGGGCTTTGCGCTTCTCTAGCCACCTAACATTCTGCTCATCCTCTCGCGCAGTCTAAAGAGAGCTCAGGGGAGAAATTGCAAACGTCCAGCAATTGCTCAGAGATGAAAAGTGCCAGCACTGAAAGCTGTGGCTAGCCAGCACCCTTCCTTGGAAGCGCTTTCACAGGCGCAGCAACACTGGGGCTTTGCGCTTCTCTAGCCACCAAACATCACGGTCACTATCTCTCTGTCTCGTAGATAAGAGCTGAGAAATTGCAAACGTCGAGCAATTGCTCAGAGATGAAAAGTGCCAGCACTGAAAGCTCTTGCTAGCCAGCACCCTTCCTTGAAAGCGCTTTTGTTGCCCTAAGAACAGTGGGGCTCTGGGCTTCTCTAGCCACCTAATCTTCTGCTCATCCTCTCGCGCAGTCTAAAGAGAGCTCAGGTGTGAAATTGCAAACGTCCAGCAATTGCTCAGAGATGAAAAGTGCCAGCACTGAAAGCTCTTGCTAGCCAGCACCCTTCCTTGGAAGCGCTTTCACAGGCGCAGCAACACTGGGGCTTTGCGCTTCTCTAGCCACCAAACGTCACGGTCACTATCTCTCCGTCTCGTAGACACGAGCTGAGAAATTGCAAACGTCGAGCAATTGCTCAGAGATGAAAAGTGCCAGCACTGAAAGCTGTTGCTAGCCAGCACCCTTCCTTGGAAACGCTCTTGCAGCCCTAAGAACAGTGGGGCTCTGGGCTTCTCTAGCCACCTACTCTTCTGCTCATCCTCTCGCGCAGTGTAAAGAGAGCTCAGGTGAGAAATTGCAAACGTCGAGCAATTGCTCAGAGATGAAAAGTGCCAGCACTGAAAGCTGTTGCTAGCCAGCACCCTTCCTTGGAAGCGCTTTCACAGGCGCAGCAACACTGGGGCTTTGCGCTTCTCTACCCACCAAACATCACGGTCACTATCTCTCCGTCTCGTAGACACGAGCTGAGAAATTGCAAACGTCGAGCAATTGCTCAGAGATGAAAAGTGCCATCACTGAAAGCTGTTGCTAGCCAGCACCCTTCCTTGGAAGCGCTTTCACAGGCGCAGCAACACTGGGGCTTTGCGCTACTCTACCCACCAAACATCACAGTCCTTCTCTTTCAGTATCGTAGACAAGAGCTGACAAATTGCAAATGTCCAGCAATTGCTCAGAGATGAAAAGTGCCAGCACTGAAAGCTCTTGCTAGCCAGCACCCTTCCTTGGAAGCGCTTTCACAGGCGCAGCAACACTGGGGCTTTGCGCTTCTCTAGCCACCAAACGTCACGGTCATTCTCTTTCCGTCTCGTAGACACGAGCTGAGAAATTGCAAACGTCGAGCAATTGCTCAGAGATGAAAAGTGCCAGCACTGAAAGCTGTTGCTAGCCAGCACCCTTCCTTGGAAGCGCTTTCACAGGCGCAGCAACACTGGGGCTTTGCGCTACTCTACCCACCAAACGTCACGGTCATTCACTTTCAGTCTCGTAGACAAGAGCTGACAAATTGCAAACGTCGAGCAACTGCTCAAAGATGAAAAGTGCCAGCACTGAAAGCTGTTGCTAGCCAGCACCCTTCCTTGGAAGCGATCTTGTAGCCCTAAGAACAGTGGGGCTCTGGGCTTCTCTAGCCACCTAATCTTCTGCTCATCCTCTTGCGCACTCTAAAGAGAGCTCAGGTGAGAAATTGCAAACGTCGAGCAATTGCTCAGAGATGAAAAGTGCCAGCACTGAAAGCTCTTGCTAGCCAGCACCCTTCCTTGGAAGCGCTTTTGTAGGCCTAAGAACACTGGGGCTTTGCGCTTCTCTAGCCACCTAATCTTCTGCTCATCCTCTCGCGCAGTCTAAAGAGAGCTCAGGTGAGAAATTGCAAACGTCGAGCAATTGCTCAGAGATGAAAAGTGCCAGCACTGAAAGCTGTTGCTAACCAGCACCCTTCCTTGGAAGCGCTTTCACAGGCGCAGCAACACTGGGGCTTTGCGCTTCTCTAGCCACCAAACGTCACGGTCACTATCTCTCCGTCTCGTAGACACGGGCTGAGAAATTGCAAACGTCGAGCAATTGCTCAGAGATGAAAAGTGCCAGCACTGAATGCTCTTGCTAGCCAGCACCCTTCCTTGGAAGCGCTTTTGTAGCCAAAAGAACACTGGGGCTCTGGGCTTCTCTAGCCACCTAATCTTCTGCTCATCCTCTCGCGCACTCTAAAGAGAGCTCAGGTGTGAAATTGCAAATGTCCAGCAATTGCTCAGAGATGAAAAGTGCCAGCACTGAAAGCTCTGGCTAGCCAGCACCCTTCCTTGGAAGCGCTTTCACAGGCGCAGCAACACTGGGGCTTTGCGCTTCTCTAGCCACCAAACGTCACGGTCACTATCTCTCCGTCTCGTAGACACGAGCTGAGAAATTGCAAACGTCGAGCAATTGCTCAAAGATGAAAAGTGCCAGCACTGAAAGCTGTTGCTAGCCAGCACCCTTCCTTGGAAGCGCTTTTGTAGGCCTAAGAACACTGGGGCTCTGGGCTTCTCTAGCCACCTACTCTTCTGCTCATCCTCTCGCGCAGTCTAACGAGAGCTCAGGTGAGAAATTGCAAATGTCCAGCAATTGCTCAGAGATGAAAAGTGCCAGCACTGAAAGCTCTTGCTAGCCAGCACCCTTCCTTGGAAGCGCTTTCACAGGCGCAGCAACACTGGGGCTTTGCGCTTCTCTAGGCACCAAACGTCACGGTCACTATCTCTCCGTCTCGTAGACACGAGCTGAGAAATTGCAAACGTCGAGCAATTGCTCAGAGATGAAAAGTGCCAGCACTGAAAGCTCTTGCTAGCCAGCACCCTTCCTTGGAAGCGCTTTCACAGGCACAGCAACACTGGGGCTTTGCGCTTCTCTAGCCACCAAACGTGACAGTCTTTCTGTCTCGTAGACAAGAGCTGAGAAATTGCAAACGTCGAGCAATTGCTCAGAGATGAAAAGTGCCAGCACTGAAAGCTGTTGCTAGCCAGCACCCTTCCTTGGAAACGCTCTTGCAGCCCTAAGAACAGTGGGGCTCTGGGCTTCTCTAGCCACCTAAACTTCTGCTCATCCTCTCGCGCAGTCTAAAGAGAGCTCAGGTGAGAAATTGCAAACGTCGAGCAATTGCTCAGAGATGAAAAGTGCCAGCACTGAAAGCTGTTACTAGGCAGCACCCTTCCTTGGAAGCGCTTTCACAGGCGCAGCAACACTGGGGCTTTGCGCTTCTCTAGGCACCAAACGTCACGGTCACTATCTCTCCGTCTCGTACATAAGAGCTGAGAAATTGCAAACGTCGAGCAATTGCTCAGAGATGAAAAGTGCCAGCACTGAAAGCTGTTGATAGCCAGCACCCTTCCTTGGAAGCGCTTTTGTAGGCCTAAGAACAGTGGGGCTCTGGGCTTCTCTAGCCACCTAATCTTCTGCTCATCCTCTCGCGCAGTCTAAAGAGAGCTCAGGTGAGAAATTGCAAACGTCGAGCAATTGCTCAGAGATGAAAAGTGCCAGCACTGAAAGCTCTTGCTAGCCAGCACCCTTCCTTGGAAGCGCTTTTGTAGGCCTAAGAACACTGGGGCTCTGGGCTTCTCTAGCCACCTACTCTTCTGCTCATCCTCTCGCGCACTCTAAAGAGAGCTCAGGTGAGAAATTGCAAACGTCGAGCAATTGCTCAGAGATGAAAAGTGCCAGCACTGAAAGCTCTTGCTAGCCAGCACCCTTCCTTGGAAGCGCTTTTGTAGCCCTAAGAACACTGGGGCTCTGGGCTTCTCTAGCCACCTAATCTTCTGCTCATCCTCTCGCGCACTCTAAAGAGAGCTCAGGTGTGAAATTGCAAACGTCCAGCAATTGCTCAGAGATGAAAAGTGCCAGCA
Organism: Sarcoramphus papa; assembly: GCA_037962945.1. Lineage (NCBI taxonomy): Eukaryota > Metazoa > Chordata > Aves > Accipitriformes > Cathartidae > Sarcoramphus > Sarcoramphus papa. Next base: position 94,190,804 of record CM075586.1, on the reverse strand, counting down.
CTGAAAGCTGTTGCTAGCCAGCACCCTTCCTTGGAAGCGCTTTCACAGGCGCAGCAACACTGGGGCTTTGCGCTTCTCTAGCCACCAAACGTCACGGTCACTATCTCTCCGTCTCGTAGACACGAGCTGAGAAATTGCAAACGTCGAGCAATTGCTCAGAGATGAAAAGTGCCAGCACTGAAAGCTGTTGCTAGCCAGCACCCTTCCTTGGAAGCGCTTTTGTAGCCAAAAGAACACTGGGGCTCTGGGCTTCTCTAGCCACCTAATCTTCTGCTCATCCTCTCGCGCACTCTAAAGAGAGCTCAGGTGTGAAATTGCAAATGTCCAGCAATTGCTCAGAGATGAAAAGTGCCAGCACTGAAAGCTCTGGCTAGCCAGCACCCTTCCTTGGAAGCGCTTTCACAGGCACAGCAACACTGGGGCTTTGCACTTCTCTAGCCACCAAACGTCACGGTCACTATCTCTCCGTCTCGTAGACACGAGCTGAGAAATTGTAAACGTCGAGCAATTGCTCAGAGATGAAAAGTGCCAGCACTGAAAGCTGTTGCTAGCCAGCACCCTTCCTTGGAAGCGCTTTTGTAGGCCTAAGAACACTGGGGCTCTGGGCTTCTCTAGGCACCTAATCTTCTGCTCATCCTCTCGCGCAGTCTAACGAGAGCTCAGGTGAGAAATTGCAAATGTCCAGCAATTGCTCAGAGATGAAAAGTGCCAGCACTGAAAGCTCTTGCTAGCCAGCACCCTTCCTTGGAAGCGCTTTCACAGGCGCAGCAACACTGGGGCTTTGCGCTTCTCTACCCACCAAACATCACGGTCACTATCTCTCCGTCTCGTAGACACGAGCTGAGAAATTGCAAACGTCGAGCAATTGCTCAGAGATGAAAAGTGCCAGCACTGAAAGCTCTTGCTAGCCAGCACCCTTCCTTGGAAGCGCTTTCACAGGCACAGCAACACTGGGGCTTTGCGCTTCTCTAGCCACCAAACGTGACAGTCTTTCTGTCTCGTAGACAAGAGCTGAGAAATTGCAAACGTCGAGCAATTGCTCAGAGATGAAAAGTGCCAGCACTGAAAGCTGTTGCTAGCCAGCACCCTTCCTTGGAAACGCTCTTGCAGCCCTAAGAACAGTGGGGCTCTGGGCTTCTCTAGGCACCTAATCTTCTGCTCATCCTCTCGCGCAGTCTAAAGAGAGCTCAGGTGAGAAATTGCAAACGTCGAGCAATTGCTCAGAGATGAAAAGTGCCAGCACTGAAAGCTATTACTAGGCAGCACCCTTCCTTGGAAGCGCTTTCACAGGCGCAGCAACACTGGGGCTTTGCGCTTCTCTAGCCACCAAACGTCACGGTCACTATCTCTCCGTCTCGTAGACAAGAGCTGAGAAATTGCAAACGTCGAGCAATTGCTCAGAGATGAAAAGTGCCAGCACTGAAAGCTGTTGCTAGCCAGCACCCTTCCTTGGAAGCGCTTTTGTAGGCCTAAGAACAGTGGGGCTCTGGGCTTCTCTAGCCACCTAATCTTCTGCTCATCCTCTCGCGCAGTCTAAAGAGAGCTCAGGTGTGAAATTGCAAATGTCCAGCAATTGCTCAGAGATGAAAAGTGCCAGCACTGAAAGCTGTTGCCAGCCAGCACCCTTCCTTGGAAGCGCTTTCACAGGCGCAGCAACACTGGGGCTTTGTGCTACTCTACCCACCAAACATCACGGTCCTTCTCTTTCAGTATCGTAGACAAGAGCTGAGAAATTGCAAACGTCGAGCAATTGCTCAGAGATGAAAAGTGCCAGCACTGAAAGCTGTTGCTAGCCAGCACCCTTCCTTGGAAGCGCTTTCACAGGCGCAGCAACACTGGGGCTTTGTGCTACTCTACCCACCAAACATCACGGTCCTTCTCTTTCAGTATCGTAGACAAGAGCTGAGAAATTGCAAACGTCGAGCAATTGCTCAGAGATGAAAAGTGCCAGCACTGAAAGCTCTTGCTAGCCAGCACCCTTCCTTGGAAGCGCTTTCACAGGCGCAGCAAGACTGGGGCTCTGGGCTTCTCTACCCACCAAACGTGACAGTCTTTCTGTCTCGTAGACACGAGCTGAGAAATTGCAAACGTCGAGCAATTGCTCAGAGATGAAAAGTGCCAGCACTGAAAGCTGTTGCTAGCCAGCACCCTTCCTTGGAAGCGCTTTTGTAGCCCTAAGAACACTGGGGCTTTGCGCTTCTCTAGCCACCTCATCTTCTGCTCATCCTCTCGCGCAGTCTAAAGAGAGCTCAGGTGAGAAATTGCAAACGTCGAGCAATTGCTCAGAGATGAAAAGTGCCAGCACTGAAAGCTGTTGCTAGCCAGCACCCTTCCTTGGAAGCGCTTTTGTAGGCCTAAGAACACTGTGGCTCTGGGCTTCTCTAGCCACCAAACATCACGCTCACTATCTCTCTGTCTCGTAGACACGAGCCGAGAAATTGCAAACGTCGAGCAATTGCTCAGAGATGAAAAGTGTCAGCACTGAAAGCTGTTGCTAGCCAGCACCCTTCCTTGGAAGCGCTCTTGTAGCCCTAAGAACAGTGGGGCTCTGGGCTTCTCTAGCCACCTAATCTTCTGCTCATCCTCTCGCGCACTCTAAAGAGAGCTCAGGTGAGAAATTGCAAACGTCCAGCAATTGCTCAGAGATGAAAAGTGCCAGCACTGAAAGCTGTTGCTAGCCAGCACCCTTCCTTGGAAGCGCTTTTGTAGGCCTAAGAACACTGGGGCTTTGCGCTTCTCTAGCCACCAAACGTCACGGTCACTATCTCTCCGTCTCGTAGACACGAGCTGAGAAATTGCAAACGTCGAGCAATTGCTCAGAGATGAAAAGTGCCAGCACTGAAAGCTCTTGCTAGCCAGCACCCTTCCTTGGAAGCGCTTTCACAGGCACAGCAACACTGGGGCTTTGCGCTTCTCTAGCCACCAAACGTGACAGTCTTTCAGTATCGTAGACAAGAGCTGAGAAATTGCAAACGTCGAGCAATTGCTCAGAGATGAAAAGTGCCAGCACTGAAAGCTGTTGCTAGCCAGCACCCTTCCTTGGAAACGCTCTTGCAGCCCTAAGAACAGTGGGGCTCTGGGCTTCTCTAGCCACCTAATCTTCTGCTCATCCTCTCGCGCAGTCTAAAGAGAGCTCAGGTGAGAAATTGCAAACGTCGAGCAATTGCTCAGAGATGAAAAGTGCCAGCACTGAAAGCTGTTACTAGCCAGCACCCTTCCTTGGAAGCGCTTTCACAGGCGCAGCAACACTGGGGCTTTGCGCTTCTCTAGCCACCAAACGTCACCGTCAATATCTATCCGTCTCGTACATAAGAGCTGAGAAATTGCAAACGTCGAGCAATTGCTCAGAGATGAAAAGTGCCAGCACTGAAAGCTGTTGCTAGCCAGCACCCTTCCTTGGAAGCGCTTTTGTAGGCCTAAGAACACTGGGGCTCTGGGCTTCTCTAGCCACCTAATCTTCTGCTCATCCTCTCGCGCAGTCTAAAGAGAGCTCAGGTGAGAAATTGCAAACGTCGAGCAATTGCTCAGAGATGAAAAGTGCCAGCACTGAAAGCTGTTGCTAGCCAGCACCCTTCCTTGGAAGCGCTTTCACAGGCGCAGCAAGACTGGGGCTTTGCGCTACTCTACCCACCAAACATCACGGTCCTTCTCTTTCAGTATCGTAGACAAGAGCTGACAAATTGCAAATGTCCAGCAATTGCTCAGAGATGAAAAGTGCCAGCACTGAAAGCTGTTGCTAGCCAGCACCCTTCCTTGGAAGCGCTTTCACAGGCGCAGCAACACTGGGGCTTTGCGCTTCTCTAGCCATCAAACGTCACGGTCATTCTCTTTCCGTCTCGTAGACACGAGCTGAGAAATTGCAAACGTCGAGCAATTGCTCAGAGATGAAAAGTGCCAGCACTGAAAGCTCTTGCTAGCCAGCACCCTTCCTTGGAAGCGCTTTCACAGGCGCAGCAACACTGGGGCTTTGCGCTACTCTACCCACCAAACGTCACGGTCATTCACTTTCAGTCTCGTAGACAAGAGCTGAGAAATTGCAAACGTCGAGCAACTGCTCAAAGATGAAAAGTGCCAGCACTGAAAGCTCTTGCTAGCCAGCACCCTTCCTTGGAAGCGCTCTTGTAGCCCTAAGAACACTGGGGCTCTGGGCTTCTCTAGGCACCTAATCTTCTGCTCATCCTCTCGCGCAGTCTAAAGAGAGCTCAGGTGAGAAATTGCAAACGTCGAGCAATTGCTCAGAGATGAAAAGTGCCAGCACTGAAAGCTCTTGCTAGCCAGCACCCTTCCTTGGAAGCGCTTTTGTAGCCCTAAGAACACTGGGGCTTTGCGCTTCTCTAGCCACCTCATCTTCTGCTCATCCTCTCGCGCAGTCTAAAGAGAGCTCAGGTGAGAAATTGCAAACGTCGAGCAATTGCTCAGAGATGAAAAGTGCCAGCACTGAAAGCTGTTGCTAGCCAGCACCCTTCCTTGGAAGCGCTTTTGTAGGCCTAAGAACACTGGGGCTCTGGGCTTCTCTAGCCACCAAACATCACACTCACTATCTCTCTGTCTCGTAGACACGAGCCGAGAAATTGCAAACGTCGAGCAATTGCTCAGAGATGAAAAGTGCCAGCACTGAAAGCTGTTGCTAGCCAGCACCCTTCCTTGGAAGCGCTCTTGTAGCCCTAAGAACAGTGGGGCTTTGCGCTTCTCTAGCCACCTAATCTTCTGCTCATCCTCTCGTGCAGTCTAAAGAGAGCTCAGGTGAGAAATTGCAAACGTCGAGCAATTGCTCAGAGATGAAAAGTGCCAGCACTGAAAGCTGTTGCTAGCCAGCACCCTTCCTTGGAAGCGCTTTCACAGGCGCAGCAACACTGGGGCTTTGCGCTACTCTACCCACCAAACATCACGGTCCTTCTCTTTCAGTATCGTAGACAAGAGCTGACAAATTGCAAATGTCCAGCAATTGCTCACAGATGAAAAGTGCCAGCACTGAAAGCTCTTGCTAGCCAGCACCCTTCCTTGGAAGCGCTTTCACAGGCGCAGCAACACTGGGGCTTTGCGCTTCTCTAGCCATCAAACGTCACGGTCATTCTCTTTCCGTCTCGTAGACACGAGCTGAGAAATTGCAAACGTCGAGCAATTGCTCAGAGATGAAAAGTGCCAGCACTGAAAGCTCTTGCTAGCCAGCACCCTTCCTTGGAAGCGCTTTCACAGGCGCAGCAACACTGGGGCTTTGCGCTACTCTACCCACCAAACGTCACGGTCATTCACTTTCAGTCTCGTAGACAAGAGCTGAGAAATTGCAAACGTCGAGCAACTGCTCAAAGATGAAAAGTGCCAGCACTGAAAGCTCTTGCTAGCCAGCACCCTTCCTTGGAAGCGCTCTTGTAGCCCTAAGAACAGTGGGGCTCTGGGCTTCTCTAGGCACCTAATCTTCTGCTCATCCTCTCGCGCAGTCTAAAGAGAGCTCAGGTGAGAAATTGCAAACGTCGAGCAATTGCTCAGAGATGAAAAGTGCCAGCACTGAAAGCTCTTGCTAGCCAGCACCCTTCCTTGGAAGCACTTTTGTAGCCCTAAGAACACTGGGGCTTTGCGCTTCTCTAGCCACCTCATCTTCTGCTCATCCTCTCGCGCACTCTAAAGAGAGCTCAGGTGAGAAATTGCAAACGTCGAGCAATTGCTCAGAGATGAAAAGTGCCAGCACTGAAAGCTGTTGCTAGCCAGCACCCTTCCTTGGAAGCGCTTTTGTAGGCCTAAGAACACTGGGGCTCTGGGCTTCTCTAGCCACCAAACATCACGCTCACTATCTCTCTGTCTCGTAGACACGAGCCGAGAAATTGCAAACGTCGAGCAATTGCTCAGAGATGAAAAGTGCCAGCACTGAAAGCTGTTGCTAGCCAGCACCCTTCCTTGGAAGCGCTTTCACAGGCGCAGCAACACTGGGGCTTTGCGCTACTCTACCCACCAAACATCACGGTCCTTCTCTTTCAGTATCGTAGACAAGAGCTGACAAATTGCAAATGTCCAGCAATTGCTCACAGATGAAAAGTGCCAGCACTGAAAGCTCTTGCTAGCCAGCACCCTTCCTTGGAAGCGCTTTCACAGGCGCAGCAACACTGGGGCTTTGCGCTTCTCTAGCCATCAAACGTCACGGTCATTCTCTTTCCGTCTCGTAGACACGAGCTGAGAAATTGCAAACGTCGAGCAATTGCTCAGAGATGAAAAGTGCCAGCACTGAAAGCTCTTGCTAGCCAGCACCCTTCCTTGGAAGCGCTTTCACAGGCGCAGCAACACTGGGGCTTTGCGCTACTCTACCCACCAAACGTCACGGTCATTCACTTTCAGTCTCGTAGACAAGAGCTGAGAAATTGCAAACGTCGAGCAACTGCTCAAAGATGAAAAGTGCCAGCACTGAAAGCTCTTGCTAGCCAGCACCCTTCCTTGGAAGCGCTCTTGTAGCCCTAAGAACAGTGGGGCTCTGGGCTTCTCTAGGCACCTAATCTTCTGCTCATCCTCTCGCGCAGTCTAAAGAGAGCTCAGGTGAGAAATTGCAAACGTCGAGCAATTGCTCAGAGATGAAAAGTGCCAGCACTGAAAGCTCTTGCTAGCCAGCACCCTTCCTTGGAAGCGCTTTTGTAGCCCTAAGAACACTGGGGCTCTGGGCTTCTCTAGCCACCTCATCTTCTGCTCATCCTCTCGCGCAGTGTAAAGAGAGCTCAGGTGAGAAATTGCAAACGTCGAGCAATTGCTCAGAGATGAAAAGTGCCAGCACTGAAAGCTGTTGCTAGCCAGCACCCTTCCTTGGAAGCGCTCTTGTAGCCCTAAGAACAGTGGGGCTTTGCGCTTCTCTAGCCACCTAATCTTCTGCTCATCCTCTCGTGCAGTCTAAAGAGAGCTCAGGTGAGAAATTGCAAACGTCGAGCAATTGCTCAGAGATGAAAAGTGCCAGCACTGAAAGCTCTTGCTAGCCAGCACCCTTCCTTGGAAGCGCTTTTGTAGGCCTAAGAACAGTGGGGCTCTGGGCTTCTCTAGCCACCTAATCTTCTGCTCATCCTCTCGCGCACTCTAAAGAGAGCTCAGGTGTGAAATTGCAAATGTCCAGCAATTGCTCAGAGATGAAAAGTGCCAGCACTGAAAGCTCTGGCTAGCCAGCACCCTTCCTTGGAAGCGCTTTCACAGGCGCAGCAACACTGGGGCTTTGCGCTTCTCTAGCCACCAAACGTCACGGTCACTATCTCTCCGTCTCGTAGACACGAGCTGAGAAATTGCAAACGTCGAGCAATTGCTCAAAGATGAAAAGTGCCAGCACTGAAAGCTGTTGCTAGCCAGCACCCTTCCTTGGAAGCGCTTTTGTAGCCCTAAGAACAGTGGGGCTCTGGGCTTCTCTAGCCACCTAATCTTCTGCTCATCCTCTCGCGCAGTCTAAAGAGAGCTCAGGTGAGAAATTGCAAACGTTGAGCAATTGCTCAGAGATGAAAAGTGCCAGCACTGAAAGCTCTTGCTAGCCAGCACCCTTCCTTGGAAGCGCTTTCACAGGCGCAGCAACACTGGGGCTTTGCGCTTCTCTAGGCACCAAAAGTCACGGTCACTATCTCTCCGTCTCGTAGACACGAGCTGAGAAATTGCAAACGTCGAGCAATTGCTCAGAGATGAAAAGTGCCAGCACTGAAAGCTGTTGCTAGCCAGCACCCTTCCTTGGAAGCGCTTTCACAGGCACAGCAACACTGGGGCTTTGCGCTTCTCTAGCCACCAAACGTGACAGTCTTTCTGTCTCGTAGACAAGAGCTGAGAAATTGCAAACGTCGAGCAATTGCTCAGAGATGAAAAGTGCCAGCACTGAAAGCTGTTGCTAGCCAGCACCCTTCCTTGGAAACGCTCTTGCAGCCCTAAGAACAGTGGGGCTCTGGGCTTCTCTAGCCACCTACTCTTCTGCTCATCCTCTCGCGCAGTCTAAAGAGAGCTCAGGTGAGAAATTGCAAACGTCGAGCAATTGCTCAGAGATGAAAAGTGCCAGCACTGAAAGCTGTTACTAGGCAGCACCCTTCCTTGGAAGCGCTTTCACAGGCGCAGCAACACTGGGGCTTTGCGCTTCTCTATCCACCAAACGTCACGTTCACTATCTCTCCGTCTCGTAGACACGAGCTGAGAAATTGCAAACGTCGAGCAATTGATCAGAGATGAAAAGTGCCAGCACTGAAAGCTGTCGCTAGCCAGCACCCTTCCTTGGAAGCGCTTTTGTAGGCCTAAGAACACTGGGGCTCTGGGCTTCTCTAGCCACCTAATCTTCTGCTCATCCTCTCGCGCAGTCTAAAGAGAGCTCAGGTGAGAAATTGCAAACGTCGAGCAATTGCTCAGAGATGAAAAGTGCCAGCACTGAAAGCTGTTGCTAGCCAGCACCCTTCCTTGGAAGCGCTCTTGTAGCCCTAAGAACAGTGGGGCTCTGGGCTTCTCTAGCCACCTCATCTTCTGCTCATCCTCTCGCGCAGTCTAAAGAGAGCTCAGGTGAGAAATTGCAAACGTCGAGCAATTGCTCAGAGATGAAAAGTGCCAGCACTGAAAGCTCTTGCTAGCCAGCACCCTTCCTTGGAAGCGCTTTTGTAAGCCTAAGAACACTGGGGCTTTGCGCTTCTCTAGCCACCTCATCTTCTGCTCATCCTCTCGCGCACTCTAAAGAGAGCTCAGGTGAGAAATTGCAAACGTCGAGCAATTGCTCAGAGATGAAAAGTGCCAGCACTGAAAGCTGTTGCTAGCCAGCACCCTTCCTTGGAAGCGCTTTTGTAGGCCTAAGAACAGTGGGGCTCTGGGCTTCTCTAGCCACCAAACGTCACAGTCACTATCTCTCCGTCTCGTAGACACGAGCCGAGAAATTGCAAACGTCGAGCAATTGCTCAGAGATGAAAAGTGCCAGCACTGAAAGCTGTTGCTAGCCAGCACCCTTCCTTGGAAGCGCTCTTGTAGGCCTAAGAACAGTGGGGCTCTGGGCTTCTCTAGCCACCTAATCTTCTGTTCATCCTCTCGCGCAGTCTAAAGAGAGCTCAGGTGAGAAATTGCAAACGTCGAGCAATTGCTCAGAGATGAAAAGTGCCAGCACTGAAAGCTCTTGCTAGCCAGCACCCTTCCTTGGAAGCGCTTTTGTAGCCCTAAGAACAGTGGGGCTCTGGGCTTCTCTAGCCACCTAATCTTCTGCTCATCCTCTCGCGCACTCTAAAGAGAGCTCAGGTGTGAAATTGCAAATGTCCAGCAATTGCTCAGAGATGAAAAGTGCCAGCACTGAAAGCTCTGGCTAGCCAGCAACCTTCCTTGGAAGCGCTTTCACAGGCGCAGCAACACTGGGGCTTTGCGCTTCTCTACCCACCAAACGTCACGGTCACTATCTCTCCGTCTCGTAGACACGAGCTGAGAAATTGCAAACGTCGAGCAATTGCTCAGAGATGAAAAGTGCCAGCACTGAAAGCTCTTGCTAGCCAGCACCCTTCCTTGGAAGCGCTTTCACAGGCGCAGCAACACTGGGGCTTTGCGCTTCTCTAGGCACCAAACGTCACGGTCACTATCTCTCTGTCTCATAGATAAGAGCTGAGAAATTGCAAACGTCGAGCAATTGCTCAGAGATGAAAAGTGCCAGCACTGAAAGCTCTTGCTAGCCAGCACCCTTCCTTGGAAGCGCTTTTGTAGCCAAAAGAACACTGGGGCTCTGGGCTTCTCTAGCCACCTAATCTTCTGCTCATCCTCTCGCGCAGTCTAAAGAGAGCTCAGGTGTGAAATTGCAAATGTCCAGCAATTGCTCAGAGATGAAAAGTGCCAGCACTGAAAGCTGTGGCTAGCCAGCACCCTTCCTTGGAAGCGCTTTCACAGGCGCAGCAACACTGGGGCTTTGCGCTTCTCTAGCCACCAAACGTCACGGTCACTATCTCTCCGTCTCGTAGACACGAGCTGAGAAATTGCAAACGTCGAGCAATTGCTCAAAGATGAAAAGTGCCAGCACTGAAAGCTGTTGCTAGCCAGCACCCTTCCTTGGAAGCGCTTTTATAGGCCTAAGAACACTGGGGCTCTGGGCTTCTCTAGCCACCTAATCTTCTGCTCATCCTCTCGCGCAGTCTAACGAGAGCTCAGGTGAGAAATTGCAAACGTCCAGCAATTGCTCAGAGATGAAAAGTGCCAGCACTGAAAGCTCTTGCTAGCCAGCACCCTTCCTTGGAAGCGCTTTCACAGGCGCAGCAACACTGGGGCTTTGCGCTTCTCTAGCCACCAAACGTCACGGTCACTATCTCTCCGTCTCGTAGACACGAGCTGAGAAATTGCAAACGTCGAGCAATTGCTCAGAGATGAAAAGTGCCAGCACTGAAAGCTGTTGCTAGCCAGCACCCTTCCTTGGAAGCGCTTTCACAGGCACAGCAACACTGGGGCTTTGCGCTTCTCTAGCCACCAAACGTGACAGTCTTTCTGTCTCGTAGACAAGAGCTGAGAAATTGCAAACGTCGAGCAATTGCTCAGAGATGAAAAGTGCCAGCACTGAAAGCTCTTGCTAGCCAGCACCCTTCCTTGGAAACGCTCTTGCAGCCCTAAGAACAGTGGGGCTCTGGGCTTCTCTAGCCACCTACTCTTCTGCTCATCCTCTCGCGCAGTCTAAAGAGAGCTGAGGTGAGAAATTGCAAACGTCGAGCAATTGCTCAGAGATGAAAAGTGCCAGCACTGAAAGCTGTTACTAGGCAGCACCCTTCCTTGGAAGCGCTTTCACAGGCGCAGCAACACTGGGGCTTTGCGCTTCTCTAGCCACCAAACGTCACGGTCACTATCTCTCCGTCTCGTAGACACGAGCTGAGAAATTGCAAACGTCGAGCAATTGATCAGAGATGAAAAGTGCCAGCACTGAAAGCTGTTGCTAGCCAGCACCCTTCCTTGGAAGCGCTTTTGTAGGCCTAAGAACACTGGGGCTCTGGGCTTCTCTAGCCACCTCATCTTCTGCTCATCCTCTCGCGCAGTCTAAAGAGAGCTCAGGTGTGAAATTGCAAATGTCCAGCAATTGCTCAGAGATGAAAAGTGCCAGCACTGAAAGCTGTTGCTAGCCAGCACCCTTCCTTGGAAGCGCTTTCACAGGCGCAGCAACACTGGGGCTTTGCGCTACTCTGCCCACCAAACGTCACGGTCACTATCTCTCCGTCTCGTAGACAAGAGCTGAGAAATTGCAAACGTCGAGCAATTGCTCAGAGATGAAAAGTGCCAGCACTGAAAGCTGTTGCTCGCCAGCACCCTTCCTTGGAAGCGCTTTTGTAGGCCTAAGAACACTGGGGCTTTGCGCTTCTCTAGCCACCTAATCTTCTGCTCATCCTCTCGCGCAGTCTAAAGAGAGCTCAGGTGAGAAATTGCAAACGTCGAGCAATTGCTCAGAGATGAAAAGTGCCAGCACTGAAAGCTGTTGCTAGCCAGCACCCTTCCTTGGAAGCGCTTTTGTAGGCCTAAGAACACTGGGGCTCTGGGCTTCTCTAGCCACCAAACATCACGCTCACTATCTCTCTGTCTCGTAGACACGAGCCGAGAAATTGCAAACGTCGAGCAATTGCTCAGAGATGAAAAGTGCTTGCACTGAAAGCTGTTGCTAGCCAGCACCCTTCCTTGGAAGCGCTCTTGTAGCCAAAAGAACACTGGGGCTCTGGGCTTCTCTAGGCACCTAATCTTCTGCTCATCCTCTCGCGCACTCTAAAGAGAGCTCAGGTGAGAAATTGCAAACGTCGAGCAATTGCTCAGAGATGAAAAGTGCCAGCACTGAAAGCTCTTGCTAGCCAGCACCCTTCCTTGGAAGCGCTTTTCTAAGCCTAAGAACACTGGGGCTTTGCGCTTCTCTAGCCACCTAACCTTCCGCTCATCCTCTCGCGCAGTCTAAAGAGAGCTCAGGTGAGAAATTGCAAACGTCGAGCAATTGCTCAGAGATGAAAAGTGCCAGCACTGAAAGCTGTTGCCAGCCAGCACCCTTCCTTGGAAGCGCTTTCACAGGCACAGCAACACTGGGGCTTTGCGCTTCTCTAGCCACCAAACATCACGGTCCTTCTCTTTCTGCCTCATAGACACGAGCTGAGAAATTGCAAACGTCGAGCAATTGCTCAGAGATGAAAAGTGCCAGCACTGAAAGCTGTTGCTAGCCAGCACCCTTCCTTGGAAACGCTCTTGCAGCCCTAAGAACAGTGGGGCTCTGGGCTTCTCTAGCCACCTACTCTTCTGCTCATCCTCTCGCGCACTCTAAAGAGAGCTCAGGTGAGAAATTGCAAACGTCGAGCAATTGCTCAGAGATGAAAAGTGCCAGCACTGAAAGCTCTTGCTAGCCAGCACCCTTCCTTGGAAGCGCTTTCACAGGCGCAGCAACACTGGGGCTTTGCGCTTCTCTAGGCACCAAACGTCACGGTCACTATCTCTCTGTCTCGTAGATAAGAGCTGAGAAATTGCAAACGTCGAGCAATTGCTCAGAGATGAAAAGTGCCAGCACTGAAAGCTCTTGCTAGCCAGCACCCTTCCTTGGAAGCGCTTTTGTAGCCCTAAGAACAGTGGGGCTCTGGGCTTCTCTAGCCACCTAATCTTCTGCTCATCCTCTCGCGCAGTCTAAAGAGAGCTCAGGTGTGAAATTGCAAATGTCCACCAATTGCTCAGAGATGAAAAGTGCCAGCACTGAAAGCTGTTGCTAGCCAGCACCCTTCCTTGGAAGCGCTTTCACAGGCGCAGCAAGACTGGGGCTTTGCGCTTCTCTACCCACCAAACATCACGGTCACTATCTCTCCGTCTCGTAGACACGAGCTGAGAAATTGCAAACGTCGAGCAATTGCTCAGAGATGAAAAGTGCCAGCACTGAAAGCTGTTGCTAGCCAGCACCTTTCCTTGGAAGCGCTTTTGTAGCCAAAAGAACACTGGGGCTCTGGGCTTCTCTAGCCACCTAATCTTCTGCTCATCCTCTCGCGCAGTCTAAAGAGAGCTCAGGTGAGAAATTGCAAATGTCGAGCAATTGCTCAGAGATGAAAAGTGCCAGCACTGAAAGCTGTTGCTAGCCAGCACCCTTCCTTGGAAGCGCTTTCACAGGCGCAGCAACACTGGGTCTTTGCGCTTCTCTAGCCACCAAACGTCACGGTCACTATCTCTCCGTCTCGTAGACACGAGCTGAGAAATTGCAAACGTCGAGCAATTGCTCAGAGATGAAAAGTGCCAGCACTGAAAGCTGTTGCTAGCCAGCACCCTTCCTTGGAAGCGCTTTCACAGGCGCAGCAACACTGGGGCTTTGCGCTACTCTACCCACCAAACATCACGGTCCTTCTCTTTCAGTATCGTAGACAAGAGCTGACAAATTGCAAATGTCCAGCAATTGCTCAGAGATGAAAAGTGCCAGCACTGAAAGCTCTTGCTAGCCAGCACCCTTCCTTGGAAGCGCTTTCACAGGCGCAGCAACACTGGGGCTTTGCGCTACTCTGCCCACCAAACATCACGGTCCTTCTCTTTCAGTATCGTAGACAAGAGCTGAGAAATTGCAAACGTCGAGCAATTGCTCAGAGATGAAAAGTGCCAGCACTGAAAGCTCTTGCTAGCCAGCACCCTTCCTTGGAAGCGCTTTCACAGGCGCAGCAACACTGGGGCTTTGCGCTTCTCTAGCCACCAAACGTGACAGTCTTTCTGTCTCGTAGACACGAGCTGAAAATGGCAAACGTCGAGCAATTGCTCAGAGATGAAAAGTGCCAGCACTGAAAGCTGTTGCTCGCCAGCACCCTTCCTTGGAAGCGCTTTTGTAAGCCTAAGAACACTGGGGCTCTGGGCTTCTCTAGCCACCTCATCTTCTGCTCATCCTCTCGCGCAGTCTAAAGAGAGCTCAGGTGAGAAATTGCAAACATCGAGCAATTGCTCAGAGATGAAAAGTGCCAGCACTGAAAGCTGTTGCTAGCCAGCACCCTTCCTTGGAAGCGCTTTTGTAGGCCTAAGAACACTGGGGCTCTGGGCTTCTCTAGCCACCAAACATCACAGTCATTCTCTTTCCGTCTCGTAGACACGAGCCGAGAAATTGCAAACGTCGAGCAATTGCTCAGAGATGAAAAGTGCCAGCACTGAAAGCTCTTGCTAGCCAGCACCCTTCCTTGGAAACGCTCTTGCAGCCCTAAGAACAGTGGGGCTCTGGGCCTCTCTAGGCACCTAATATTCTGCTCATCCTCTCGCGCAGTCTAAAGAGAGCTCAGGTGAGAAATTGCAAACGTCGAGCAATTGCTCAGAGATGAAAAGTGCCAGCACTGAAAGCTGTTGCTAGCCAGCACCCTTCCTTGGAAGCGCTTTTGTAGCCCTAAGAACACTGGGGCTTTGCGCTTCTCTAGCCACCTAATCTTCTGCTCATCCTCTCGCGCAGTCTGAAGAGAGCTCAGGGGAGAAATTGCAAACGTCGAGCAATTGCTCAGAGATGAAAAGTGCTAGCACTGAAAGCTGTGGCTAGCCAGCACCCTTCCTTGGAAGCACTTTCACAGGCGCAGCAACACTGGGGCTTTGCGCTTCTCTAGCCACCAAACATCACGGTCCTTCTCTTTCAGTATCGTAGACAAGAGCTGAGAAATTGCAAACGTCGAGCAATTGCTCAGAGATGAAAAGTGCCAGCACTGAAAGCTGTGGCTAGCCAGCACCCTTCCTTGGAAGCGCTTTCACAGGCGCAGCAACACTGGGGCTTTGCGCTTCTCTACCCACCAAATGTGACAGTCTTTCTGTCTCGTAGACACGAGCTGAGAAATTGCAAACGTCGAGCAATTGCTCAGAGATGAAAAGTGCCAGCACTGAAAGCTCTTGCTAGCCAGCACCCTTCCTTGGAAGCGCTTTTGTAGGCCTAAGAACAGTGGGGCTCTGGGCTTCTCTAGCCACCAAACATCACAGTCATTCTCTTTCCGTCTCGTAGACACGAGCCGAGAAATTGCAAACGTCGAGCAATTGCTCAGAGATGAAAAGTGCCAGCACTGAAAGCTGTTGCTAGCCAGCACCCTTCCTTGGAAGCGCTTTTGTAGGCCTAAGAACAGTGGGGCTCTGGGCTTCTCTAGCCACCTAATCTTCTGCTCATCCTCTCGCGCAGTCTAAAGAGAGCTCAGGTGAGAAATTGCAAACGTCGAGCAATTGCTCAAAGATGAAAAGTGCCAGCACTGAAAGCTCTTGCTAGCCAGCACCCTTCCTTGGAAGCGCTTTTGTAGGCCTAAGAACAGTGGGGCTTTGCGCTTCTCTAGCCACCTAATCTTCTGCTCATCCTCTCGCGCAGTCTAAAGAGAGCTCAGGTGAGAAATTGCAAACGTCGAGCAATTGCTCAGAGATGAAAAGTGCCAGCACTGAAAGCTCTTGCTAGCCAGCACCCTTCCTTGGAAGCGCTTTCACAGGTGCAGCAACACTGGGGCTTTGCGCTTCTCTACCCACCAAACATCACGGTCCTTCTCTTTCCATCTCGTAGACACGAGCTGAGAAATTGCAAACGTCGAGCAATTGATCAGAGATGAAAAGTGCCAGCACTGAAAGCTGTTGCTAGCCAGCACCCTTCCTTGGAAACGCTCTTGCAGCCCTAACAACAGTGGGGCTCTGGGCTTCTCTAGGCACCTAATCTTCTGCTCATCCTCTCGCGCAGTCTAAAGAGAGCTCAGGTGAGAAATTGCAAACGTCGAGCAATTGCTCAGAGATGAAAAGTGCCAGCACTGAAAGCTTTTGCTAGCCAGCACCCTTCCTTGGAAGCGCTTTCACAGGCGCAGCAACACTGGGGCTTTGCGCTTCTCTAGCCACCAAACATCACGGTCACTATCTCTCCGTCTCGTAGACACGAGCTGAGAAATTGCAAACGTCGAGCAATTGCTCAGAGATGAAAAGTGCCAGCACTGAAAGCTGTTGCTAGCCAGCACCCTTCCTTGGAAGCGCTTTCACAGGCGCAGCAACACTGGGGCTTTGCGCTACTCTGCCCACCAAACGTCACGGTCACTATCTCTCCGTCTCGTAGACAAGAGCTGAGAAATTGCAAACGTCGAGCAATTGCTCAGAGATGAAAAGTGACAGCACTGAAAGCTGTTGCTCGCCAGCACCCTTCCTTGGAAGCGCTTTTGTAGGCCTAAGAACACTGGGGCTTTGCGCTTCTCTAGCCACCTAATCTTCTGCTCATCCTCTCGCGCAGTCTAAAGAGAGCTCAGGTGAGAAATTGCAAACGTCGAGCAATTGCTCAGAGATGAAAAGTGCCAGCACTGAAAGCTGTTGCTAGCCAGCACCCTTCCTTGGAAGCGCTTTTGTAGGCCTAAGAACACTGGGGCTCTGGGCTTCTCTAGCCACCAAACATCACGCTCACTATCTCTCTGTCTCGTAGACACGAGCCGAGAAATTGCAAACGTCGAGCAATTGCTCAGAGATGAAAAGTGCTTGCACTGAAAGCTGTTGCTAGCCAGCACCCTTCCTTGGAAGCGCTCTTGTAGCCAAAAGAACACTGGGGCTCTGGGCTTCTCTAGGCACCTAATCTTCTGCTCATCCTCTCGCGCACTCTAAAGAGAGCTCAGGTGAGAAATTGCAAACGTCGAGCAATTGCTCAGAGATGAAAAGTGCCAGCACTGAAAGCTCTTGCTAGCCAGCACCCTTCCTTGGAAGCGCTTTTCTAAGCCTAAGAACACTGGGGCTTTGCGCTTCTCTAGCCACCTAACCTTCCGCTCATCCTCTCGCGCAGTCTAAAGAGAGCTCAGGTGAGAAATTGCAAACGTCGAGCAATTGCTCAGAGATGAAAAGTGCCAGCACTGAAAGCTGTTGCCAGCCAGCACCCTTCCTTGGAAGCGCTTTCACAGGCACAGCAACACTGGGGCTTTGCGCTTCTCTAGCCACCAAACATCACGGTCCTTCTCTTTCTGCCTCATAGACACGAGCTGAGAAATTGCAAACGTCGAGCAATTGCTCAGAGATGAAAAGTGCCAGCACTGAAAGCTGTTGCTAGCCAGCACCCTTCCTTGGAAACGCTCTTGCAGCCCTAAGAACAGTGGGGCTCTGGGCTTCTCTAGCCACCTACTCTTCTGCTCATCCTCTCGCGCACTCTAAAGAGAGCTCAGGTGAGAAATTGCAAACGTCCAGCAATTGCTCAGAGATGAAAAGTGCCAGCACTGAAAGCTCTTGCTAGCCAGCACCCTTCCTTGGAAGCGCTTTCACAGGCGCAGCAACACTGGGGCTTTGCGCTTCTCTAGGCACCAAACGTCACGGTCACTATCTCTCTGTCTCGTAGATAAGAGCTGAGAAATTGCAAACGTCGAGCAATTGCTCAGAGATGAAAAGTGCCAGCACTGAAAGCTGTTGCTAGCCAGCACCCTTCCTTGGAAGCGCTTTTGTAGCCCTAAGAACAGTGGGGCTCTGGGCTTCTCTAGCCACCTAATCTTCTGCTCATCCTCTCGCGCAGTCTAAAGAGAGCTCAGGTGTGAAATTGCAAATGTCCACCAATTGCTCAGAGATGAAAAGTGCCAGCACTGAAAGCTGTTGCTAGCCAGCACCCTTCCTTGGAAGCGCTTTCACAGGCGCAGCAACACTGGGGCTTTGCGCTTCTCTACCCACCAAACATCACGGTCACTATCTCTCCGTCTCGTAGACACGAGCTGAGAAATTGCAAACGTCGAGCAATTGCTCAGAGATGAAAAGTGCCAGCACTGAAAGCTGTTGCTAGCCAGCACCTTTCCTTGGAAGCGCTTTTGTAGCCAAAAGAACACTGGGGCTCTGGGCTTCTCTAGCCACCTAATCTTCTGCTCATCCTCTCGCGCAGTCTAAAGAGAGCTCAGGTGAGAAATTGCAAATGTCGAGCAATTGCTCAGAGATGAAAAGTGCCAGCACTGAAAGCTGTTGCTAGCCAGCACCCTTCCTTGGAAGCGCTTTCACAGGCGCAGCAACACTGGGTCTTTGCGCTTCTCTAGCCACCAAACGTCACGGTCACTATCTCTCCGTCTCGTAGACACGAGCTGAGAAATTGCAAACGTCGAGCAATTGCTCAGAGATGAAAAGTGCCAGCACTGAAAGCTGTTGCTAGCCAGCACCCTTCCTTGGAAGCGCTTTCACAGGCGCAGCAACACTGGGGCTTTGCGCTACTCTACCCACCAAACATCACGGTCCTTCTCTTTCAGTATCGTAGACAAGAGCTGACAAATTGCAAATGTCCAGCAATTGCTCAGAGATGAAAAGTGCCAGCACTGAAAGCTCTTGCTAGCCAGCACCCTTCCTTGGAAGCGCTTTCACAGGCGCAGCAACACTGGGGCTTTGCGCTACTCTGCCCACCAAACATCACGGTCCTTCTCTTTCAGTATCGTAGACAAGAGCTGAGAAATTGCAAACGTCGAGCAATTGCTCAGAGATGAAAAGTGCCAGCACTGAAAGCTCTTGCTAGCCAGCACCCTTCCTTGGAAGCGCTTTCACAGGCGCAGCAACACTGGGGCTTTGCGCTTCTCTAGCCACCAAACGTGACAGTCTTTCTGTCTCGTAGACACGAGCTGAAAATGGCAAACGTCGAGCAATTGCTCAGAGATGAAAAGTGCCAGCACTGAAAGCTGTTGCTCGCCAGCACCCTTCCTTGGAAGCGCTTTTGTAAGCCTAAGAACACTGGGGCTCTGGGCTTCTCTAGCCACCTCATCTTCTGCTCATCCTCTCGCGCAGTCTAAAGAGAGCTCAGGTGAGAAATTGCAAACGTCGAGCAATTGCTCAGAGATGAAAAGTGCCAGCACTGAAAGCTGTTGCTAGCCAGCACCCTTCCTTGGAAGCGCTTTTGTAGGCCTAAGAACACTGGGGCTCTGGGCTTCTCTAGCCACCAAACATCACAGTCATTCTCTTTCCGTCTCGTAGACACGAGCCGAGAAATTGCAAACGTCGAGCAATTGCTCAGAGATGAAAAGTGCCAGCACTGAAAGCTCTTGCTAGCCAGCACCCTTCCTTGGAAACGCTCTTGCAGCCCTAAGAACAGTGGGGCTCTGGGCCTCTCTAGGCACCTAATATTCTGCTCATCCTCTCGCGCAGTCTAAAGAGAGCTCAGGTGAGAAATTGCAAACGTCGAGCAATTGCTCAGAGATGAAAAGTGCCAGCACTGAAAGCTGTTGCTAGCCAGCACCCTTCCTTGGAAGCGCTTTTGTAGCCCTAAGAACACTGGGGCTTTGCGCTTCTCTAGCCACCTAATCTTCTGCTCATCCTCTCGCGCAGTCTGAAGAGAGCTCAGGGGAGAAATTGCAAACGTCGAGCAATTGCTCAGAGATGAAAAGTGCTAGCACTGAAAGCTGTGGCTAGCCAGCACCCTTCCTTGGAAGCACTTTCACAGGCGCAGCAACACTGGGGCTTTGCGCTTCTCTAGCCACCAAACATCACGGTCCTTCTCTTTCAGTATCGTAGACAAGAGCTGAGAAATTGCAAACGTCGAGCAATTGCTCAGAGATGAAAAGTGCCAGCACTGAAAGCTGTGGCTAGCCAGCACCCTTCCTTGGAAGCGCTTTCACAGGCGCAGCAACACTGGGGCTTTGCGCTTCTCTACCCACCAAATGTGACAGTCTTTCTGTCTCGTAGACACGAGCTGAGAAATTGCAAACGTCGAGCAATTGCTCAGAGATGAAAAGTGCCAGCACTGAAAGCTCTTGCTAGCCAGCACCCTTCCTTGGAAGCGCTTTTGTAGGCCTAAGAACAGTGGGGCTCTGGGCTTCTCTAGCCACCAAACATCACAGTCATTCTCTTTCCGTCTCGTACACACGAGCCGAGAAATTGCAAACGTCGAGCAATTGCTCAGAGATGAAAAGTGCCAGCACTGAAAGCTGTTGCTAGCCAGCACCCTTCCTTGGAAGCGCTTTTGTAGCCCTAAGAACACTGGGGCTCTGGGCTTCTCTAGCCACCTAATCTTCTGCTCATCCTCTCGCGCAGTGTAAAGAGAGCTCAGGTGAGAAATTGCAAACGTCGAGCAATTGCTCAAAGATGAAAAGTGCCAGCACTGAAAGCTCTTGCTAGCCAGCACCCTTCCTTGGAAGCGCTTTTGTAGGCCTAAGAACAGTGGGGCTTTGCGCTTCTCTAGCCACCTAATCTTCTGCTCATCCTCTCGCGCAGTCTAAAGAGAGCTCAGGTGAGAAATTGCAAACGTCGAGCAATTGCTCAGAGATGAAAAGTGCCAGCACTGAAAGCTGTTGCTAGCCAGCACCCTTCCTTGGAAGCGCTTTCACAGGTGCAGCAACACTGGGGCTTTGCGCTTCTCTACCCACCAAACATCACGGTCCTTCTCTTTCCATCTCGTAGACACGAGCTGAGAAATTGCAAACGTCGAGCAATTGATCAGAGATGAAAAGTGCCAGCACTGAAAGCTGTTGCTAGCCAGCACCCTTCCTTGGAAACGCTCTTGCAGCCCTAAGAACAGTGGGGCTCTGGGCTTCTCTAGCCACCTAATCTTCTGCTCATCCTCTCGCGCAGTCTAAAGAGAGCTCAGGTGAGAAATTGCAAACGTCGAGCAATTGCTCAAAGATGAAAAGTGCCAGCACTGAAAGCTCTTGCTAGCCAGCACCCTTCCTTGGAAGCGCTTTCACAGGCGCAGCAACACTGGGGCTTTGCGCTTCTCTAGCCACCAAACATCACGGTCACTATCTCTCCGTCTCGTAGACACGAGCTGAGAAATTGCAAAAGTCGAGCAATTGCTCAGAGATGAAAAGTGCCAGCACTGAAAGCTGTTGCTAGCCAGCACCCTTCCTTGGAAGCGCTTTCACAGGCGCAGCAACACTGGGGCTTTGCGCTTCTCTAGGCACCAAACATCACGGTCCTTCTCTTTCAGTATCGTAGACAAGAGCTGAGAAATTGCAAACGTCGAGCAATTGCTCAGAGATGAAAAGTGCCAGCACTGAAAGCTCTTGCTAGCCAGCACCCTTCCTTGGAAGCGCTTTCACAGGCGCAGCAACACTGGGGCTTTGCGCTTCTCTAGCCACCAAACGTGACAGTCTTTCTGTCTCGTAGACACGAGCTGAGAAATTGCAAACGTCGAGCAATTGATCAGAGATGAAAAGTGCCAGCACTGAAAGCTGTTGCTAGCCAGCACCCTTCCTTGGAAGCGCTTTTGTAGGCCTAAGAACACTGGGGCTCTGGGCTTCTCTAGGCACCTAATCTTCTGCTCATCCTCTCGCGCAGTCGAAAGAGAGCTCAGGTGAGAAATTGCAAACGTCCACCAATTGCTCAGAGATGAAAAGTGCCAGCACTGAAAGCTGTTGCCAGCCAGCAGCCTTCCTTGGAAGCGCTTTCACAGGCACAGCAACACTGGGGCTTTGCGCTTCTCTAGCCACCAAACATCACGGTCCTTCTCTTTCCATCTCGTAGACACGAGCTGAGAAATTGCAAACGTCGAGCAATTGCTCAGAGATGAAAAGTGCCAGCACTGAAAGCTGTTGCTAGCCAGCACCCTTTCTTGGAAACGCTCTTGCAGCCCTAAGAACACTGGGGCTCAGGGCTTCTCTAGCCACCTAATCTTCTGCTCATCCTCTCGCGCAGTCTAAAGAGAGCTCAGGTGAGAAATTGCAAACATCAAGCAACTGCTCAGAGATGAAAAGTGCCAGCACTGAAAGCTGTTGCTAGCCAGCACCCTTCCTTGGAAGCGCTTTTGTAGGCCTAAGAACAGTGGAGCTCTGGGCTTCTCTAGGCACCTAATCTTCTGCTCATCCTCTCGCGCAGTCTAAAGAGAGCTCAGGTGAGAAATTGCAAACGTCGAGCAATTGCTCAGAGATGAAAAGTGCCAGCACTGAAAGCTCTTGCTAGCCAGCACCCTTCCTTGGAAGCGCTTTCACAGGCGCAGCAACACTGGGGCTTTGAGCTTCTCTACCCACCAAACGTCACGGTCACTATCTCTCCGTCTCGTAGACACGAGCTGAGAAATTGCAAACGTCGAGCAATTGCTCAGAGATGAAAAGTGCCAGCACTGAAAGCTGTTGCTAGCCAGCACCCTTCCTTGGAAGCGCTTTCACAGGCGCAGCAACACTGGGGCTTTGCGCTACTCTGCCCACCAAACATCACGGTCCTTCTCTTTGAGTATCGTAGACAAGAGCTGAGAAATTGCAAACGTCGAGCAATTGCTCAGAGATGAAAAGTGCCAGCACTGAAAGCTCTTGCTAGCCAGCACCCTTCCTTGGAAGCGCTTTCACAGGCGCAGCAACACTGGGGCTTTGCGCTTCTCTACCCACCAAACGTGACAGTCTTTCTGTCTCGTAGACACGAGCTGAAAATGGCAAACGTCGAGCAATTGCTCAGAGATGAAAAGTGCCAGCACTGAAAGCTCTTGCTAGCCAGCACCCTTCCTTGGAAGCGCTTTTGTAGGCCTAAGAACACTGGGGCTCTGGGCTTCTCTAGCCACCAAACGTCACAGTCATTCTCTTTCCGTCTCGTAGACACGAGCCGAGAAATTGTAAACGTCGAGCAATTGATCAGAGATGAAAAGTGCCAGCACTGAAAGCTGTTGCTAGCCAGCACCCTTCCTTGGAAGCGCTCTTGTAGCCCTAAGAACAGTGGGGCTCTGGGCTTCTCTAGCCACCTAATCTTCTGCTCATCCTCTCGCGCACTCTAAAGAGAGCTCAGGTGAGAAATTGCAAACGTCGAGCAATTGCTCAGAGATGAAAAGTGCCAGCACTGAAAGCTCTTGCTAGCCAGCACCCTTCCTTGGAAGCGCTTTTGTAGGCCTAAGAACAGTGGGGCTTTGGGCTTCTCTAGCCACCTAATCTTCTGCTCATCCTCTCGCGCTCTCTAAAGAGAGCTCAGGTGAGAAATTGCAAACGTCCAGCAATTGCTCAGAGATGAAAAGTGCCAGCACTGAAAGCTGTTGCCAGCCAGCACCCTTCCTTGGAAGCGCTTTCACAGGCGCAGCAACACTGGGGCTTTGCGCTTCTCTACCCACCAAACGTGACAGTCTTTCTGTCTCGTAGACACGAGCTGAGAAATTGCAAACGTCGAGCAATTGCTCAGAGATGAGAAGTGCCAGCACTGAAAGCTGTTGCTAGCCAGCACCCTTCCTTGGAAACGCTCTTGCAGCCCTAAGAACAGTGGGGCTCTGGGCTTCTCTAGCCACCTAATCTTCTGCTCATCCTCTCGCGCAGTCTAAAGAGAGCTCAGGTGAGAAATTGCAAACGTCGAGCAATTGCTCAGAGATGAAAAGTGCCAGCACTGAAAGCTCTGGCTAGCCAGCACCCTTCCTTGGAAGCGCTTTTGTAGCCCTAAGAACACTGGGGCTTTGCGCTTCTCTAGCCACCTAACCTTCTGCTCATCCTCTCGCGCAGTCTAAAGAGAGCTCAGGTGAGAAATTGCAAACGTCTAGCAATTGCTCAGAGATGAAAAGTGCCAGCACTGAAAGCTCTTGCTAGCCAGCACCCTTCCTTGGAAGCGCTTTCACAGGCGCAGCAACACTGGGGCTTTGCGCTTCTCTAGGCACCAAACGTCACGGTCACTATCTCTCTGTCTCGTAGATAAGAGCTGAGAAATTGCAAACGTCGAGCAATTGCTCAGAGATGAAAAGTGCCAGCACTGAAAGCTGTTGCTAGCCAGCACCCTTCCTTGGAAGCGCTTTTGTAGCCCTAAGAACACTGGGGCTCTGGGCTTCTCTAGCCACCTAATCTTCTGCTCATCCTCTCGCGCAGTCTAAAGAGAGCTCAGGTGTGAAATTGCAAATGTCCAGCAATTGCTCAGAGATGAAAAGTGCCAGCACTGAAAGCTCTTGCTAGCCAGCACCCTTCCTTGGAAGCGCTTTCACAGGCGCAGCAAGACTGGGGCTTTGCGCTTCTCTAGCCACCAAACGTCACGGTCACTATCTCTCCGTCTCGTAGACACGAGCTGAGAAATTGCAAACGTCGAGCAATTGCTCAGAGATGAAAAGTGCCAGCACTGAAAGCTCTTGCTAGCCAGCACCCTTCCTTGGAAGCGCTTTCACAGGCGCAGCAACACTGGGGCTTTGCGCTACTCTGCCCACCAAACATCACGGTCCTTCTCTTTCAGTATCGTAGACAAGAGCTGAGAAATTGCAAACGTCGAGCAATTGCTCAGAGATGAAAAGTGCCAGCACTGAAAGCTCTTGCTAGCCAGCACCCTTCCTTGGAAGCGCTTTCACAGGCGCAGCAACACTGGGGCTTTGCACTTCTCTACCCACCAAACGTGACAGTCTTTCTGTCTCGTAGGCACGAGCTGAAAATGGCAAACGTCGAGCAATTGCTCAGAGATGAAAAGTGCCAGCACTGAAAGCTCTTGCTAGCCAGCACCCTTCCTTGGAAGCGCTTTTGTAGGCCTAAGAACACTGGGGCTCTGGGCTTCTCTAGCCACCAAACGTCACAGTCATTCTCTTTCCGTCTCGTAGACACGAGCCGAGAAATTGTAAACGTCGAGCAATTGCTCAGAGATGAAAAGTGCCAGCACTGAAAGCTGTTGCTAGCCAGCACCCTTCCTTGGAAGCGCTCTTGTAGCCCTAAGAACAGTGGGGCTCTGGGCTTCTCTAGCCACCTAATCTTCTGCTCATCCTCTCGCGCAGTCTAAAGAGAGCTCAGGTGAGAAATTGCAAACGTCGAGCAATTGCTCAGAGATGAAAAGTGCCAGCACTGAAAGCTCTTGCTAGCCAGCACCCTTCCTTGGAAGCGCTTTTGTAGGCCTAAGAACAGTGGGGCTTTGCGCTTCTCTAGCCACCTAACCTTCTGCTCATCCTCTCGCGCAGTCTAAAGAGAGCTCAGGTGAGAAATTGCAAACGTCCAGCAATTGCTCCGAGATGAAAAGTGCCAGCACTGAAAGCTCTTGCTAGCCAGCACCCTTCCTTGGAAACGCTCTTGCAGCCCTAAGAACAGTGGGGCTCTGGGCTTCTCTAGCCACCTAATATTCTGCTCATCCTCTCGCGCAGTCTAAAGAGAGCTCAGGTGTGAAATTGCAAATGTCCAGCAATTGCTCAGAGATGAAAAGTGCCAGCACTGAAAGCTGTTGCTAGCCAGCACCCTTCCTTGGAAGCGCTTTCACAGGCACAGCAACACTGGGGCTTTGCGCTTCTCTAGCCACCAAACGTCACGGTCACTATCTCTCCGTCTCGTAGACACGAGCTGAGAAATTGCAAACGTCGAGCAATTGCTCAGAGATGAAAAGTGGCAGCACTGAAAGCTCTTGCTAGCCAGCACCCTTCCTTGGAAGCGCTTTCACAGGCTCAGCAACACTGGGGCTTTGCGCTTCTCTAGCCACCAAACGTCACGGTCACTATCTCTCCGTCTCGTAGACACGAGCTGAGAAATTGCAAATGTAGAGCAATTGCTCAGAGATGAAAAGTGCCAGCACTGAAAGCTGTTGCTAGCCAGCACCCTTCCTTGGAAGCGCTTTCACAGGCGCAGCAACACTGGGGCTTTGCGCTTCTCTACCCACCAAACGTGACAGTCTTTCTGTCTCGTAGACACGAGCTGAGAAATTGCAAACGTCGAGCAATTGCTCAGAGATGAAAAGTGCCAGCACTGAAAGCTCTTGCTAGCCAGCACCCTTCCTTGGAAGCGCTTTTGTAGCCCTAAGAACAGTGGGGCTCTGGGCTTCTCTAGCCACCTAATCTTCTGCTCATCCTCTCGCGCACTCTAAAGAGAGCTCAGGTGAGAAATTGCAAACGTCGAGCAATTGCTCAGAGATGAAAAGTGCCAGCACTGAAAGCTGTTGCCAGCCAGCACCCTTCCTTGGAAGCGCTTTTGTAGGCCTAAGAACACTGGGGCTTTGCGCTTCTCTAGCCACCTAATCTTCTGCTCATCCTCTCGCGCACTCTAAAGAGAGCTCAGGTGAGAAATTGCAAACGTCGAGCAATTGCTCAGAGATGAAAAGTGCCAGCACTGAAAGCTGTTGCCAGCCAGCAGCCATCCTTGGAAGCGCTTTCACAGGCGCAGCAACACTGGGGCTTTGCGCTTCTCTAGCCACCAAACATCACGGTCCTTCTCTTTCCATCTCGTAGACACGAGCTGAGAAATTGCAAACGTTGAGCAATTGCTCAGAGATGAAAAGTGCCAGCACTGAAAGCTGTTGCTAGCCAGCACCCTTCCTTGGAAACGCTCTTGCAGCCCTAAGAACAGTGGGGCTCTGGGCTTCTCTAGCCACCTAATCTTCTGCTCATCCTCTCGCGCAGTCTAAAGAGAGCTCAGGTGAGAAATTGCAAACGTCGAGCAATTGCTCAGAGATGAAAAGTGCCAGCACTGAAAGCTGTTGCTAGCCAGCACCCTTCCTTGGAAGTGCTTTTGTAGCCCTAAGAACACATGGGCTTTGCGCTTCTCTAGCCACCTAACCTTCTGCTCATCCTCTCGCGCAGTCTAAAGAGAGCTCAGGGGAGAAATTGCAAACGTCCAGCAATTGCTCAGAGATGAAAAGTGCCAGCACTGAAAGCTCTTGCTAGCCAGCACCCTTCCTTGGAAGCGCTTTCACAGGCGCAGCAACACTGGGGCTTTGCGCTTCTCTAGCCACCAAACGTCACGGTCACTATCTCTCTGTCTTGTAGATAAGAGCTGAGAAATTGCAAACGTCGAGCAATTGCTCAGAGATGAAAAGTGCCAGCACTGAAAGCTGTTGCTAGCCAGCACCCTTCCTTGGAAACGCTCTTGTAGCCCTAAGAACACTGGGGCTCTGGGCTTCTCTAGCCACCTAATCTTCTGCTCATCCTCTCGCGCACTCTAAAGAGAGCTCAGGTGTGAAATTGCAAATGTCCAGCAATTGCTCAGAGATGAAAAGTGCCAGCACTGAAAGCTGTTGCTAGCCAGCACCCCTCCTTGGAAGCGCTTTCACAGGCGCAGCAACACTGGGGCTTTGCGCTACTCTGCCCACCAAACATCACGGTCCTTCTCTTTCAGTATCGTAGACAAGAGCTGAGAAATTGCAAACGTCGAGCAATTGCTCAGAGATGAAAAGTGCCAGCACTGAAAGCTCTTGCTAGCCAGCACCCTTCCTTGGAAGCGCTTTCACAGGCGCAGCAACACTGGGGCTTTGCGCTTCTCTACCCACCAAACATGACAGTCTTTCTGTCTCGTAGACACGAGCTGAAAATTGCAAACGTCGAGCAATTGCTCAGAGATGAAAAGTGCCAGCACTGAAAGCTGTGGCTAGCCAGCACCCTTCCTTGGAAGCGCTTTTGTAGGCCTAAGAACACTGGGGCTCTGGGCTTCTCTAGCCACCTAATCTTCTGCTCATCCTCTCGCGCAGTCTAAAGAGAGCTCAGGTGAGAAATTGCAAACGTCGAGCAATTGCTCAGAGATGAAAAGTGCCATCACTGAAAGCTGTTGCTAGCCAGCACCCTTCCTTGGAAGCGCTTTTGTAGGCCTAAGAACACTGTGGCTCTGGGCTTCTCTAGCCACCTAATCTTCTGCTCATCCTCTCGCGCAGTCTAAAGAGAGCTCAGGGGAGAAATTGCAAACGTCGAGCAATTGCTCAGAGATGAAAAGTGCCAGCACTGAAAGCTCTTGCTAGCCAGCACCCTTCCTTGGAAGCGCTTTTGTAGGCCTTAAGAAGAGTGGGGCTCTGGGCTTCTCTAGCCACCTAATCTTCTGCTCATCCTCTCGCGCAGTCTAAAGAGAGCTCAGGGGAGAAATTGCAAATGTCGAGCAATTGCTCAGAGATGAAAAGTGCCAGCACTGAAAGCTCTTGCTAGCCAGCACCCTTCCTTGGAAGCGCTTTTGTAGGCCTAAGAACAGTG
This sequence comes from Sarcoramphus papa, assembly GCA_037962945.1. Taxonomy (NCBI): domain Eukaryota; kingdom Metazoa; phylum Chordata; class Aves; order Accipitriformes; family Cathartidae; genus Sarcoramphus; species Sarcoramphus papa. The sequence continues at coordinate 94,163,188 of CM075586.1, read as the reverse complement.
GGGCTTTGCGCTTCTCTAGGCACCTAATATTCTGCTCATCCTCTCGCGCACTCTAAAGAGCGCTCAGGTGTGAAATTGCAAATGTCCAGCAATTGCTCAGAGATGAAAAGTGCCATCACTGAAAGCTGTTGCTAGCCAGCACCCTTCCTTGGAAGCGCTTTCACAGGCGCAGCAACACTGGGGCTTTGCGCTTCTCTAGGCACCAAACGTCACGGTCACTATCTCTCCGTCTCGTAGACACGAGCTGAGAAATTGCAAATGTCGAGCAATTGCTCAGAGATGAAAAGTGCCAGCACTGAAAGCTGTTGCTAGCCAGCACCCTTCCTTGGAAGCGCTTTCACAGGCGCAGCAACACTGGGGCTTTGCGCTTCTCTACCCACCAAACGTCACGGTCACTATCTCTCCGTCTCGTAGACACGAGCTGAGAAATTGCAAACGTCGAGCAATTGCTCAGAGATGAAAAGTGCCAGCACTGAAAGCTCTTGCTAGCCAGCACCCTTCCTTGGAAGCGCTTTCACAGGCGCAGCAACACTGGGGCTTTGCGCTTCTCTAGCCACCAAACGTCACGGTCACTATCTCTCCGTCTCGTAGACACGAGCTGAGAAATTGCAAATGTCGAGCAATTGCTCAGAGATGAAAAGTGCCAGCACTGAAAGCTGTTGCTAGCCAGCACCCATCCTTGGAAGCGCTTTCACAGGCGCAGCAACACTGGGGCTTTGCGCTTCTCTAGCCACCAAACGTGACAGTCTTTCTGTCTCGTAGACAAGAGCTGAGAAATTGCAAACGTCGAGCAATTGCTCAGAGATGAAAAGTGCCAGCACTGAAAGCTGTTGCTAGCCAGCACCCTTCCTTGGAAACGCTCTTGCAGCTGTAAGAACACTGGGGCTCTGGGCTTCTCTAGCCACCTAATCTTCTGCTCATCCTCTCGCGCAGTCTAAAGAGAGCTCAGGTGAGAAATTGCAAACGTCGAGCAATTGCTCAGAGATGAAAAGTGCCAGCACTGAAAGCTCTTGCTAGCCAGCACCCTTCCTTGGAAGTGCTTTTGTAGCCCTAAGAACACATGGGCTTTGCGCTTCTCTAGACACCTAACCTTCTGCTCATCCTCTCGCGCAGTCTAAAGAGAGCTCAGGTGTGAAATTGCAAATGTCCAGCAATTGCTCAGAGATGAAAAGTGCCAGCACTGAAAGCTCTTGCTAGCCAGCACCCTTCCTTGGAAGCGCTTTCACAGGCGCAGCAACACTGGGGCTTTGCGCTTCTCTACCCACCAAACGTGACAGTTTTTCTGTCTCGTAGACACGAGCTGAGAAATTGCAAACGTCGAGCAATTGCTCAGAGATGAAAAGTGCCAGCACTGAAAGCTCTTGCTAGCCAGCACCCTTCCTTGGAAGCGCTCTTGTAGGCCTAAGAACAGTGGGGCTCTGGGCTTCTCTAGCCACCTAATCTTCTGCTCATCCTCTCGCGCAGTCTAAAGAGAGCTCAGGTGAGAAATTGCAAACGTCGAGCAATTGCTCAGAGATGAAAAGTGCCAGCACTGAAAGCTGTTGCTAGCCAGCACCCTTCCTTGGAAGCGCTTTTGTACGCCTAAGAACAGTGGGGCTCTGGGCTTCTCTAGCCACCAAACGTCACAGTCATTCTCTTTCCGTCTCGTAGACACGAGCCGAGAAATTGCAAACGTCGAGCAATTGCTCAGAGATGAAAAGTGCCACCACTGAAAGCTGTTGCTAGCCAGCACCCTTCCTTGGAAGCACTTTTGTAGCCCTAAGAACAGTGGGGCTCTGGGCTTCTCTAGCCACCTACTCTTCTGCTCATCCTCTCGCGCAGTCTAAAGAGAGCTCAGGTGTGAAATTGCAAATGTCCAGCAATTGCTCAGAGATGAAAAGTGCCAGCACTGAAAGCTCTTGCTAGCCAGCACCCTTCCTTGGAAGCGCTTTCACAGGCGCAGCAACACTGGGGCTTTGCGCTTCTCTACCCACCAAAAATCACGGTCACTATCTCTCTGTCTCGTAGATAAGAGCTGAGAAATTTCAAACGTCGAGCAATTGCTCAGAGATGAAAAGTGGCAGCACTGAAAGCTGTTGCTAGACAGCACCCTTCCTTGGAAGCGCTCTTGTAGCCCTAAGAACACTGGGGCTCTGGGCTTCTCTAGCCACCTAATCTTCTGCTCATCCTCTCGTGCAGTCTAAAGAGAGCTCAGGTGAGAAATTGCAAACGTCGAGCAATTGCTCAGAGATGAAAAGTGCCAGCACTGAAAGCTCTTGCTAGCCAGCACCCTTCCTTGGAAGCGCTTTTGTAGCCCTAAGAACACTGGGGCTTTGCGCTTCTCTAGCCACCTAATCTTCTGCTCATCCTCTCGCGCAGTCTAAAGAGAGCTTAGGGGAGAAATTGCAAACGTCCAGCAATTGCTCAGAGATGAAAAGTGCCAGCACTGAAAGCTGTGGCTAGCCAGCACCCTTCCTTGGAAGCGCTTTCACAGGCGCAGCAACACTGGGGCTTTGCGCTTCTCTAGCCACCAAACATCACGGTCATTCTCTTTCTGTCTCGTAGACACGAGCTGAGAAATTGCAAACGTCCAGCAATTGCTCAGAGATGAAAAGTGCCAGCACTGAAAGCTGTTGCTAGCCAGCACCCTTCCTTGGAAGCGCTTTCACAGGCGCAGCAACACTGGGGCTTTGCGCTTCTCTACCCACCAAATGTGACAGTCTTTCTGTCTCGTAGACACGAGCTGAGAAATTGCAAACGTCGAGCAATTGCTCAGAGATGAAAAGTGCCAGCACTGAAAGCTCTTGCTAGCCAGCACCCTTCCTTGGAAGCGCTCTTGTAGGCCTAAGAACAGTGGGGCTCTGGGCTTCTCTAGCCACCTAATCTTCTGCTCATCCTCTCGCGCAGTCTAAAGAGAGCTCAGGTGAGAGATTCCAAACGTCAAGCAATTGCTCAGAGATGAAAAGTGCCAGCACTGAAAGCTGTTGCTAGCCAGCACCCTTCCTTGGAAGCGCTTTTGTAGGCCTAAGAACACTGGGGCTCTGGGCTTCTCTAGCCACCAAACATCACAGTCATTCTCTTTCCGTCTCGTAGACACGAGCCGAGAAATTGCAAACGTCAAGCAATTGCTCAGAGATGAAAAGTGCCAGCACTGAAAGCTGTTGCTAGCCAGCACCCTTCCTTGGAAGCGCTCTTGTAGCCCTAAGAACACTGGGGCTCTGGGCTTCTCTAGCCACCTACTCTTCTGCTCATCCTCTCGCGCAGTGTAAAGAGAGCTCAGGTGAGAAATTGCAAACGTCGAGCAATTGCTCAGAGATGAAAAGTGCCAGCACTGAAAGCTGTTGCTAGCCAGCACCCTTCCTTGGAAGCGCTTTCACAGGCACAGCAACACTGGGGCTTTGCGCTTCTCTAGCCACCAAACATCACGGTCCTTCTCTTTCCATCTCGTAGACACGAGCTGAGAAATTGCAAACGTTGAGCAATTGCTCAGAGATGAAAAGTGCCAGCACTGAAAGCTGTTGCTAGCCAGCACCCTTCCTTGGAAACGCTCTTGCAGCCCTAAGAACAGTGGGGCTCTGGGCTTCTCTAGCCACCTAATCTTCTGCTCATCCTCTCGCGCAGTCTAAAGAGAGCTCAGGTGAGAAATTGCAAACGTCGAGCAATTGCTCAGAGATGAAAAGTGCCAGCACTGAAAGCTGTTGCTAGCCAGCACCCTTCCTTGGAAGTGCTTTTGTAGCCCTAAGAACACTGGGGCTTTGCGCTTCTCTAGCCACCTAACCTTCTGCTCATCCTCTCGCGCAGTCTAAAGAGAGCTCAGGTGAGAAATTGCAAACGTCGAGCAATTGCTCAGAGATGAAAACTGCCAGCACTGAAAGCTCTTGCTAGCCAGCACCCTTCCTTGGAAGCGCTTTCACAGGCGCAGCAACACTGGGGCTTTGCGCTTCTCTAGCCACCAAACGTCACGGTCACTATCTCTCCGTCTCGTAGACACGAGCTGAGAAATTGCAAACGTCGAGCAATTGCTCAGAGATGAAACGTGCCAGCACTGAAAGCTGTTGCTAGCCAGCACCCTTCCTTGGAAGCGCTCTTGTAGGCCTAAGAACACTGGGGCTCTGGGCTTCTCTAGCCACCTAATCTTCTGCTCATCCTCTCGCGCAGTCTAAAGAGAGCTCAGGTGTGAAATTGCAAATGTCCAGCAATTGCTCAGAGATGAAAAGTGCCAGCACTGAAAGCTCTTGCTAGCCAGCACCCTTCCTTGGAAGCGCTTTCACAGGCGCAGCAAGACTGGGGCTTTGCGCTTCTCTAGCCACCAAACATCACGGTCACTATCTCTCCGTCTCGTAGATAAGAGCTGAGAAATTGCAAACGTCGAGCAATTGCTCAGAGATGAAAAGTGCCAGCACTGAAAGCTGTTGCTAGCCAGCACCCTTCCTTGGAAGCGCTCTTGTAGCCCTAAGAACAGTGGGGCTCTGGGCTTCTCTAGCCACCTAATCTTCTGCTCATCCTCTCGCGCAGTCTAAAGAGAGCTCAGGTGAGAAATTGCAAACATCCAGCAATTGCTCAGAGATGAAAAGTGCCAGCACTGAAAGCTCTTGCTAGCCAGCACCCTTCCTTGGAAGCGCTTTTGTAGCCCTAAGAACACTGGGGCTTTGCGCTTCTCTAGCCACCTACTCTTCTGCTCATCCTCTCGCGCACTCTAAAGAGAGCTCAGGTGAGAAATTGCAAACGTCGAGCAATTGCTCAGAGATGAAAAGTGCCAGCACTGAAAGCTCTTGCTAGCCAGCACCCTTCCTTGGAAGCGCTTTCACAGGCGCAGCAACACTGGGGCTTTGCGCTTCTCTAGCCACCAAACATCACGGTCCTTCTCTTTCAGTATCGTAGACACGAGCTGAGAAATTGCAAACGTCGAGCAATTGCTCAGAGATGAAAAGTGCCAGCACTGAAAGCTGTGGCTAGCCAGCACCCTTCCTTGGAAGCGCTTTCACAGGCGCAGCAACACTGGGGCTTTGCGCTTCTCTAGCCACCAAATGTGACAGTCTTTCTGTCTCGTAGACACGAGCTGAGAAATTGCAAACGTCGAGCAATTGCTCAGAGATGAAAAGTGCCAGCACTGAAAGCTCTTGCTAGCCAGCACCCTTCCTTGGAAGCGCTCTTGTAGGCCTAAGAACAGTGGGGCTCTGGGCTTCTCTAGCCACCTAATCTTCTGCTCATCCTCTCGCGCAGTCTAAAGAGAGCTCAGGTGAGAAATTGCAAACATCGAGCAATTGCTCAGAGATGAAAAGTGCCAGCACTGAAAGCTCTTGCTAGCCAGCACCCTTCCTTGGAAGCGCTTTTGTAGCCCTAAGAACAGTGGGGCTCTGGGCTTCTCTAGCCACCAAACATCACAGTCATTCTCTTTCCGTCTCGTACACACGAGCCGAGAAATTGCAAACGTCGAGCAATTGCTCAGAGATGAAAAGTGCCAGCACTGAAAGCTGTTGCTAGCCAGCACCCTTCCTTGGAAGCGCTCTTGTAGCCCTAAGAACAGTGGGGCTCTGGGCTACTCTAGCCACCTACTCTTCTGCTCATCCTCTCGCGCAGTGTAAAGAGAGCTCAGGTGAGAAATTGCAAACGTCGAGCAATTGCTCAGAGATGAAAAGTGCCAGCACTGAAAGCTGTTGCCAGCCAGCACCCTTCCTTGGAAGCGCTTTCACAGGCACAGCAACACTGGGGCTTTGCGCTTCTCTACCCACCAAACATCACGGTCCTTCTCTTTCCATCTCGTAAACACGAGCCGAGAAATTGCAAACATCGAGCAATTGCTCAGAGATGAAAAGTGCCAGCACTGAAAGCTGTTGCGAGCCAGCACCCTTCCTTGGAAACGCTCTTGCAGCCCTAAGAACACTGGGGCTCTGGGCTTCTCTAGCCACCTAATCTTCTGCTCATGCTCTCGCGCAGTCTAAAGAGAGCTCAGGTGAGAAATTGCAAACGTCGAGCAATTGCTCAGAGATGAAAAGTGCCAGCACTGAAAGCTGTTGCTAGCCAGCACCCTTCCTTGGAAGCGCTTTTGTAGCCCTAAGAACACTGGGGCTTTGCGCTTCTCTAGCCACCTAACCTTCTGCTCATCCTCTCGCGCAGTCTAAAGAGAGCTCAGGGGAGAAATTGCAAACGTCGAGCAATTGCTCAGAGATGAAAAGTGCCAGCACTGAAAGCTGTTGCTAGCCAGCACCCTTCCTTGGAAGCGCTTTCACAGGCGCAGCAACACTGGGGCTTTGCGCTTCTCTAGCCACCAAACGTCACGGTCACTATCTCTCCGTCTCGTAGACACGAGCTGAGAAATTGCAAACGTCGAGCAATTGCTCAGAGATGAAAAGTGCCAGCACTGAAAGCTCTTGCTAGCCAGCACCCTTCCTTGGAAGCGCTTTCACAGGCGCAGCAAGACTGGGGCTTTGCCCTTCTCTACCCACCAAACGTGACAGTCTTTCTGTCTCGTAGACACGAGCTGAGAAATTGCAAACGTCGAGCAATTGCTCAGAGATGAAAAGTGCCAGCACTGAAAGCTCTTGCTAGCCAGCACCCTTCCTTGGAAGCGCTTTTGTAGGCCTAAGAACACTGGGGCTCTGGGCTTCTCTAGCCACCTAATCTTCTGCTCATCCTCTCGCGCAGTCTAAAGAGAGCTCAGGTGAGAGATTGCAAACGTCGAGCAATTGCTCAGAGATGAAAAGTGCCAGCACTGAAAGCTGTTGCCAGCCAGCACCCTTCCTTGGAAGCGCTTTCACAGGCGCAGCAACACTGGGGCTTTGCGCTTCTCTAGCCACCAAACGTCACGGTCACTATCTCTCCGTCTCGTAGACACGAGCTGAGAAATTGCAAACGTCGAGCAATTGCTCAGAGATGAAACGTGCCAGCACTGAAAGCTGTTGCTAGCCAGCACCCTTCCTTGGAAGCGCTCTTGTAGCCCTAAGAACAGTGGGGCTCTGGGCTTCTCTAGCCACCTAATCTTCTGCTCATCCTCTCGCGCAGTCTAAAGAGAGCTCAGGTGTGAAATTGCAAATGTCCAGCAATTGCTCCGAGATGAAAAGTGCCAGCACTGAAAGCTCTTGCTAGCCAGCACCCTTCCTTGGAAGCGCTTTCACAGGCGCAGCAACACTGGGGCTTTGCGCTTCTCTACCCACCAAAAATCACGGTCACTATCTCTCCGTCTCGTAGATAAGAGCTGAGAAATTGCAAACGTCGAGCAATTGCTCAGAGATGAAAAGTGCCAGCACTGAAAGCTCTTGCTAGCCAGCACCCTTCCTTGGAAGCGCTCTTGTAGCCCTAAGAACACTGGGGCTCTGGGCTTCTCTAGCCACCTAATCTTCTGCTCATCCTCTCGCGCAGTCTAAAGAGAGCTCAGGTGAGAAATTGCAAACGTCGAGCAATTGCTCAGAGATGAAAAGTGCCAGCACTGAAAGCTCTTGCTAGCCAGCACCCTTCCTTGGAAGCTCTTTTGTAGCCCTAAGAACACTGGGGCTTTGCGCTTCTCTAGCCACCTAATCTTCTGCTCATCCTCTCGCGCAGTCTAAAGAGAGCTCAGGTGTGAAATTGCAAACGTCGAGCAATTGCTCAGAGATGAAAAGTGCCAGCACTGAAAGCTGTTGCTAGCCAGCACCCTTCCTTGGAAGCGCTTTCACAGGCGCAGCAACACTGGGGCTTTGCGCTTCTCTACCCACCAAACATCACGGTCATTCTCTTTCAGTATCGTAGACACGAGCTGAGAAATTGCAAACGTCGAGCAATTGCTCAGAGATGAAAAGTGCCAGCACTGAAAGCTGTGGCTAGCCAGCACCCTTCCTTGGAAGCGCTTTCACAGGCGCAGCAACACTGGGGCTTTGCGCTTCTCTAGCCACCAAATGTGACAGTCTTTCTGTCTCGTAGACACGAGCTGAGAAATTGCAAACGTCGAGCAATTGCTCAGAGATGAAAAGTGCCAGCACTGAAAGCTCTTGCTATCCAGCACCCTTCCTTGGAAGCGCTCTTGTAGGCCTAAGAACAGTGGGGCTCTGGGCTTCTCTAGCCACCTAATCTTCTGCTCATCCTCTCGCGCAGTCTAAAGAGAGCTCAGGTGAGAAATTGCAAACGTCGAGCAATTGCTCAGAGATGAAAAGTGCCAGCACTGAAAGCTGTTGCTAGCCAGCACCCTTCCTTGGAAGCGCTTTAGTAGCCCTAAGAACACTGGGGCTCTGGGCTTCTCTAGCCACCAAACATCACAGTCGTTCTCTTTCCGTCTCGTACACACGAGCCGAGAAATTGCAAACGTCGAGCAATTGCTCAGAGATGAAAAGTGCCAGCACTGAAAGCTGTTGCTAGCCAGCACCCTTCCTTGGAAGCGCTCTTGTAGCCCTAAGAACACTGGGGCTCTGGGCTTCTCTAGCCACCTACTCTTCTGCTCATCCTCTCGCGCACTCTAAAGAGAGCTCAGGTGAGAAATTGCAAACATCGAGCAATTGCTCAGAGATGAAACGTGCCAGCACTGAAAGCTCTTGCTAGCCAGCACCCTTCCTTGGAAGCGCTTTCACAGGCACAGCAACACTGGGGCTTTGCGCTTCTCTACCCACCAAACATCACGGTCCTTCTCTTTCCATCTCGTAGACACGAGCTGAGAAATTGCAAACATCGAGCAATTGCTCAGAGACGAAAAGTGCCAGCACTGAAAGCTGTTGCGAGCCAGCACCCTTCCTTGGAAACGCTCTTGCAGCCCTAAGAACACTGGGGCTCTGGGCTTCTCTAGCCACCTAATCTTCTGCTCATGCTCTCGCGCAGTCTAAAGAGAGCTCAGGTGAGAAATTGCAAACGTCGAGCAATTGCTCAGAGATGAAAAGTGCCAGCACTGAAAGCTGTTGCTAGCCAGCACCCTTCCTTGGAAGCGCTTTTGTAGCCCTAAGAAGACTGGGGCTTTGCGCTTCTCTAGCCACCTAACCTTCTGCTCATCCTCTCGCGCAGTCTAAAGAGAGCTCAGGGGAGAAATTGCAAACGTCGAGCAATTGCTCAGAGATGAAAAGTGCCAGCACTGAAAGCTCTTGCTAGCCAGCACCCTTCCTTGGAAGCGCTTTCACAGGCGCAGCAACACTGGGGCTTTGCGCTTCTCTACCCACCAAACGTCACGGTCACTATCTCTCCGTCTCGTAGACACGAGCTGAGAAATTGCAAACGTCGAGCAATTGCTCAGAGATGAAACGTGCCAGCACTGAAAGCTGTTGCTAGCCAGCACCCCTCCTTGGAAGCGCTTTCACAGGCGCAGCAACACTGGGGCTTTGCGCTACTCTGCCCACCAAACATCACGGTCCTTCTCTTTCACTATCGTAGACAAGAGCTGAGAAATTGCAAACGTCGAGCAATTGCTCAGAGATGAAAAGTGCCAGCACTGAAAGCTCTTGCTAGCCAGCACCCTTCCTTGGAAGCGCTTTCACAGGCGCAGCAAGACTGGGGCTTTGCGCTTCTCTACCCACCAAACATGACAGTCTTTCTGTCTCGTAGACACGAGCTGAAAATTGCAAACGTCGAGCAATTGCTCAGAGATGAAAAGTGCCAGCACTGAAAGCTGTGGCTAGCCAGCACCCTTCCTTGGAAGCGCTTTTGTAGGCCTAAGAACAGTGGGGCTCTGGGCTTCTCTAGCCACCTAATCTTCTGCTCATCCTCTCGCGCAGTCTAAAGAGAGCTCAGGTGAGAAATTGCAAACGTCGAGCAATTGCTCAGAGATGAAAAGTGCCATCACTGAAAGCTGTTGCTAGCCAGCACCCTTCCTTGGAAGCGCTTTTGTAGGCCTAAGAACACTGTGGCTCTGGGCTTCTCTAGCCACCTAATCTTCTGCTCATCCTCTCGCGCAGTCTAAAGAGAGCTCAGGGGAGAAATTGCAAACGTCGAGCAATTGCTCAGAGATGAAAAGTGCCAGCACTGAAAGCTCTTGCTAGCCAGCACCCTTCCTTGGAAGCGCTTTTGTAGGCCTTAAGAAGAGTGGGGCTCTGGGCTTCTCTAGCCACCTAATCTTCTGCTCATCCTCTCGCGCAGTCTAAAGAGAGCTCAGGGGAGAAATTGCAAACATCGAGCAATTGCTCAGAGATGAAAAGTGCCAGCACTGAAAGCTCTTGCTAGCCAGCACCCTTCCTTGGAAGCGCTTTTGTAGGCCTAAGAACAGTGGGGCTTTGCGCTTCTCTAGGCACCTAATATTCTGCTCATCCTCTCGCGCACTCTAAAGAGCGCTCAGGTGTGAAATTGCAAATGTCCAGCAATTGCTCAGAGATGAAAAGTGCCATCACTGAAAGCTGTTGCTAGCCAGCACCCTTCCTTGGAAGCGCTTTCACAGGCGCAGCAACACTGCGGCTTTGCGCTTCTCTAGGCACCAAACGTCACGGTCACTATCTCTCCGTCTCGTAGACACGAGCTGAGAAATTGCAAATGTCGAGCAATTGCTCAGAGATGAAAAGTGCCAGCACTGAAAGCTGTTGCTAGCCAGCACCCTTCCTTGGAAGCGCTTTCACAGGCGCAGCAACACTGGGGCTTTGCGCTTCTCTACCCACCAAACGTCACGGTCACTATCTCTCCGTCTCGTAGACACGAGCTGAGAAATTGCAAACGTCGAGCAATTGCTCAGAGATGAAAAGTGCCAGCACTGAAAGCTCTTGCTAGCCAGCACCCTTCCTTGGAAGCGCTTTCACAGGCGCAGCAACACTGGGGCTTTGCGCTTCTCTAGCCACCAAACGTCACGGTCACTATCTCTCCGTCTCGTAGACACGAGCTGAGAAATTGCAAATGTCGAGCAATTGCTCAGAGATGAAAAGTGCCAGCACTGAAAGCTGTTGCTAGCCAGCACCCATCCTTGGAAGCGCTTTCACAGGCGCAGCAACACTGGGGCTTTGCGCTTCTCTAGCCACCAAACGTGACAGTCTTTCTGTCTCGTAGACACGAGCTGAGAAATTGCAAACGTCGAGCAATTGCTCAGAGATGAAAAGTGCCAGCACTGAAAGCTGTTGCTAGCCAGCACCCTTCCTTGGAAACGCTCTTGCAGCTGTAAGAACACTGGGGCTCTGGGCTTCTCTAGCCACCTAATCTTCTGCTCATCCTCTCGCGCAGTCTAAAGAGAGCTCAGGTGAGAAATTGCAAACGTCGAGCAATTGCTCAGAGATGAAAAGTGCCAGCACTGAAAGCTGTTGCTAGCCAGCACCCTTCCTTGGAAGTGCTTTTGTAGCCCTAAGAACACTGGGGCTTTGCGCTTCTCTAGACACCTAACCTTCTGCTCATCCTCTCGCGCAGTCTAAAGAGAGCTCAGGTGTGAAATTGCAAATGTCCAGCAATTGCTCAGAGATGAAAAGTGCCAGCACTGAAAGCTCTTGCTAGCCAGCACCCTTCCTTGGAAGCGCTTTCACAGGCGCAGCAACACTGGGGCTTTGCGCTTCTCTACCCACCAAACGTGACAGTTTTTCTGTCTCGTAGACACGAGCTGAGAAATTGCAAACGTCGAGCAATTGCTCAGAGATGAAAAGTGCCAGCACTGAAAGCTCTTGCTAGCCAGCACCCTTCCTTGGAAGCGCTCTTGTAGGCCTAAGAACAGTGGGGCTCTGGGCTTCTCTAGCCACCTAATCTTCTGCTCATCCTCTCGCGCAGTCTAAAGAGAGCTCAGGTGAGAAATTGCAAACGTCGAGCAATTGCTCAGAGATGAAAAGTGCCAGCACTGAAAGCTGTTGCTAGCCAGCACCCTTCCTTGGAAGCGCTTTTGTACGCCTAAGAACAGTGGGGCTCTGGGCTTCTCTAGCCACCAAACGTCACAGTCATTCTCTTTCCGTCTCGTAGACACGAGCCGAGAAATTGCAAACGTCGAGCAATTGCTCAGAGATGAAAAGTGCCACCACTGAAAGCTGTTGCTAGCCAGCACCCTTCCTTGGAAGCACTTTTGTAGCCCTAAGAACAGTGGGGCTCTGGGCTTCTCTAGCCACCTACTCTTCTGCTCATCCTCTCGCGCAGTCTAAAGAGAGCTCAGGTGTGAAATTGCAAATGTCCAGCAATTGCTCAGAGATGAAAAGTGCCAGCACTGAAAGCTGTTGCTAGCCAGCACCCTTCCTTGGAAGCGCTTTCACAGGCGCAGCAACACTGGGGCTTTGCGCTTCTCTACCCACCAAAAATCACGGTCACTATCTCTCTGTCTCGTAGATAAGAGCTGAGAAATTTCAAACGTCGAGCAATTGCTCAGAGATGAAAAGTGGCAGCACTGAAAGCTGTTGCTAGCCAGCACCCTTCCTTGGAAGCGCTCTTGTAGCCCTAAGAACACTGGGGCTCTGGGCTTCTCTAGCCACCTAATCTTCTGCTCATCCTCTCGCGCAGTCTAAAGAGAGCTCAGGTGAGAAATTGCAAACGTCGAGCAATTGCTCAGAGATGAAAAGTGCCAGCACTGAAAGCTCTTGCTAGCCAGCACCCTTCCTTGGAAGCGCTTTTGTAGCCCTAAGAACACTGGGGCTTTGCGCTTCTCTAGCCACCTAATCTTCTGCTCATCCTCTCGCGCAGTCTAAAGAGAGCTTAGGGGAGAAATTGCAAACGTCCAGCAATTGCTCAGAGATGAAAAGTGCCAGCACTGAAAGCTGTGGCTAGCCAGCACCCTTCCTTGGAAGCGCTTTCACAGGCGCAGCAACACTGGGGCTTTGCGCTTCTCTAGCCACCAAACATCACGGTCATTCTCTTTCTGTCTCGTAGACACGAGCTGAGAAATTGCAAACGTCCAGCAATTGCTCAGAGATGAAAAGTGCCAGCACTGAATGCTGTTGCTAGCCAGCACCCTTCCTTGGAAGCGCTTTCACAGGCGCAGCAACACTGGGGCTTTGCGCTTCTCTACCCACCAAATGTGAAAGTCTTTCTGTCTCGTAGACACGAGCTGAGAAATTGCAAACGTCGAGCAATTGCTCAGAGATGAAAAGTGCCAGCACTGAAAGCTCTTGCTAGCCAGCACCCTTCCTTGGAAGCGCTCTTGTAGGCCTAAGAACAGTGGGGCTCTGGGCTTCTCTAGCCACCTAATCTTCTGCTCATCCTCTCGCGCAGTCTAAAGAGAGCTCAGGTGAGAGATTCCAAACGTCAAGCAATTGCTCAGAGATGAAAAGTGCCAGCACTGAAAGCTCTTGCTAGCCAGCACCCTTCCTTGGAAGCGCTTTTGTAGGCCTAAGAACACTGTGGCTCTGGGCTTCTCTAGCCACCAAACATCACAGTCATTCTCTTTCCGTCTCGTAGACACGAGCCGAGAAATTGCAAACGTCAAGCAATTGCTCAGAGATGAAAAGTGCCAGCACTGAAAGCTGTTGCTAGCCAGCACCCTTCCTTGGAAGCGCTCTTGTAGCCCTAAGAACACTGGGGCTCTGGGCTTCTCTAGCCACCTACTCTTCTGCTCATCCTCTCGCGCAGTGTAAAGAGAGCTCAGGTGAGAAATTGCAAACGTCGAGCAATTGCTCAGAGATGAAAAGTGCCAGCACTGAAAGCTGTTGCTAGCCAGCACCCTTCCTTGGAAGCGCTTTCACAGGCACAGCAACACTGGGGCTTTGCGCTTCTCTAGCCACCAAACATCACGGTCCTTCTCTTTCCATCTCGTAGACACGAGCTGAGAAATTGCAAACGTTGAGCAATTGCTCAGAGATGAAAAGTGCCAGCACTGAAAGCTGTTGCTAGCCAGCACCCTTCCTTGGAAACGCTCTTGCAGCCCTAAGAACAGTGGGGCTCTGGGCTTCTCTAGCCACCTAATCTTCTGCTCATCCTCTCGCGCAGTCTAAAGAGAGCTCAGGTGAGAAATTGCAAACGTCGAGCAATTGCTCAGAGATGAAAAGTGCCAGCACTGAAAGCTGTTGCTAGCCAGCACCCTTCCTTGGAAGTGCTTTTGTAGCCCTAAGAACACATGGGCTTTGCGCTTCTCTAGACACCTAACCTTCTGCTCATCCTCTCGCGCAGTCTAAAGAGAGCTCAGGTGAGAAATTGCAAACGTCGAGCAATTGCTCAGAGATGAAAACTGCCAGCACTGAAAGCTCTTGCTAGCCAGCACCCTTCCTTGGAAGCGCTTTCACAGGCGCAGCAACACTGGGGCTTTGCGCTTCTCTAGCCACCAAACGTCACGGTCACTATCTCTCCGTCTCGTAGACACGAGCTGAGAAATTGCAAACGTCGAGCAATTGCTCAGAGATGAAACGTGCCAGCACTGAAAGCTGTTGCTAGCCAGCACCCTTCCTTGGAAGCGCTCTTGTAGGCCTAAGAACACTGGGGCTCTGGGCTTCTCTAGCCACCTAATCTTCTGCTCATCCTCTCGCGCAGTCTAAAGAGAGCTCAGGTGTGAAATTGCAAATGTCCAGCAATTGCTCAGAGATGAAAAGTGCCAGCACTGAAAGCTCTTGCTAGCCAGCACCCTTCCTTGGAAGCGCTTTCACAGGCGCAGCAACACTGGGGCTTTGCGCTTCTCTAGCCACCAAACATCACGGTCACTATCTCTCCGTCTCGTAGATAAGAGCTGAGAAATTGCAAACGTCGAGCAATTGCTCAGAGATGAAAAGTGCCAGCACTGAAAGCTGTTGCTAGCCAGCACCCTTCCTTGGAAGCGCTCTTGTAGCCCTAAGAACAGTGGGGCTCTGGGCTTCTCTAGCCACCTAATCTTCTGCTCATCCTCTCGCGCAGTCTAAAGAGAGCTCAGGTGAGAAATTGCAAACATCCAGCAATTGCTCAGAGATGAAAAGTGCCAGCACTGAAAGCTCTTGCTAGCCAGCACCCTTCCTTGGAAGCGCTTTTGTAGCCCTAAGAACACTGGGGCTTTGCGCTTCTCTAGCCACCTACTCTTCTGCTCATCCTCTCGCGCACTCTAAAGAGAGCTCAGGTGAGAAATTGCAAACGTCGAGCAATTGCTCAGAGATGAAAAGTGCCAGCACTGAAAGCTCTTGCTAGCCAGCACCCTTCCTTGGAAGCGCTTTCACAGGAGCAGCAACACTGGGGCTTTGCGCTTCTCTAGCCACCAAACATCACGGTCCTTCTCTTTCAGTATCGTAGACACGAGCTGAGAAATTGCAAACGTCGAGCAATTGCTCAGAGATGAAAAGTGCCAGCACTGAAAGCTGTGGCTAGCCAGCACCCTTCCTTGGAAGCGCTTTCACAGGCGCAGCAACACTGGGGCTTTGCGCTTCTCTACCCACCAAATGTGACAGTCTTTCTGTCTCGTAGACACGAGCTGAGAAATTGCAAACGTCGAGCAATTGCTCAGAGATGAAAAGTGCCAGCACTGAAAGCTCTTGCTAGCCAGCACCCTTCCTTGGAAGCGCTCTTGTAGGCCTAAGAACAGTGGGGCTCTGGGCTTCTCTAGCCACCTAATCTTCTGCTCATCCTCTCGCGCAGTCTAAAGAGAGCTCAGGTGAGAAATTGCAAACATCGAGCAATTGCTCAGAGATGAAAAGTGCCAGCACTGAAAGCTCTTGCTAGCCAGCACCCTTCCTTGGAAGCGCTTTTGTAGCCCTAAGAACAGTGGGGCTCTGGGCTTCTCTAGCCACCAAACATCACAGTCATTCTCTTTCCGTCTCGTACACACGAGCCGAGAAATTGCAAACGTCGAGCAATTGCTCAGAGATGAAAAGTGCCAGCACTGAAAGCTGTTGCTAGCCAGCACCCTTCCTTGGAAGCGCTCTTGTAGCCCTAAGAACAGTGGGGCTCTGGGCTACTCTAGCCACCTACTCTTCTGCTCATCCTCTCGCGCAGTGTAAAGAGAGCTCAGGTGAGAAATTGCAAACGTCGAGCAATTGCTCAGAGATGAAAAGTGCCAGCACTGAAAGCTGTTGCCAGCCAGCACCCTTCCTTGGAAGCGCTTTCACAGGCACAGCAACACTGGGGCTTTGCGCTTCTCTACCCACCAAACATCACGGTCCTTCTCTTTCCATCTCGTAGACACGAGCCGAGAAATTGCAAACATCGAGCAATTGCTCAGAGATGAAAAGTGCCAGCACTGAAAGCTGTTGCGAGCCAGCACCCTTCCTTGGAAACGCTCTTGCAGCCCTAAGAACACTGGGGCTCTGGGCTTCTCTAGCCACCTAATCTTCTGCTCATGCTCTCGCGCAGTCTAAAGAGAGCTCAGGTGAGAAATTGCAAACGTCGAGCAATTGCTCAGAGATGAAAAGTGCCAGCACTGAAAGCTGTTGCTAGCCAGCACCCTTCCTTGGAAGCGCTTTTGTAGCCCTAAGAACACTGGGGCTTTGCGCTTCTCTAGCCACCTAACCTTCTGCTCATCCTCTCGCGCAGTCTAAAGAGAGCTCAGGGGAGAAATTGCAAACGTCGAGCAATTGCTCAGAGATGAAAAGTGCCAGCACTGAAAGCTCTTGCTAGCCAGCACCCTTCCTTGGAAGCGCTTTCACAGGCGCAGCAACACTGGGGCTTTGCGCTTCTCTACCCACCAAACGTCACGGTCACTATCTCTCCGTCTCGTAGACACGAGCTGAGAAATTGCAAACGTCGAGCAATTGCTCAGAGATGAAACGTGCCAGCACTGAAAGCTCTTGCTAGCCAGCACCCTTCCTTGGAAGCGTTTTTGTAGCCCTAAGAACACTGGGGCTTTGCGCTTCTCTAGCCACCTACTCTTCTGCTCATCCTCTCGCGCAGTCTAAAGAGAGCTCAAATGTGAAATTGCAAATGTCCAGCAATTGCTCAGAGATGAAAAGTGCCAGCACTGAAAGCTGTTGCTAGCCAGCACCCTTCCTTGGAAGCGCTTTCACAGGCGCAGCAACACTGGGGCTTTGCGCTTCTCTAGCCACCAAACGTCACGGTCACTATCTCTCCGTCTCGTAGACACGAGCTGAGAAATTGCAAACGTCGAGCAATTGCTCAGAGATGAAAAGTGCCAGCACTGAAAGCTCTTGCTAGCCAGCACCCTTCCTTGGAAGCGCTTTCACAGGCGCAGCAAGACTGGGGCTTTGCCCTTCTCTACCCACCAAACGTGACAGTCTTTCTGTCTCGTAGACACGAGCTGAGAAATTGCAAACGTCGAGCAATTGCTCAGAGATGAAAAGTGCCAGCACTGAAAGCTCTTGCTAGCCAGCACCCTTCCTTGGAAGCGCTTTTGTAGGCCTAAGAACACTGGGGCTCTGGGCTTCTCTAGCCACCTAATCTTCTGCTCATCCTCTCGCGCAGTCTAAAGAGAGCTCAGGTGAGAGATTGCAAACGTCGAGCAATTGCTCAGAGATGAAAAGTGCCAGCACTGAAAGCTGTTGCCAGCCAGCACCCTTCCTTGGAAGCGCTTTCACAGGCGCAGCAACACTGGGGCTTTGCGCTTCTCTACCCACCAAACGTCACGGTCACTATCTCTCCGTCTCGTAGACACGAGCTGAGAAATTGCAAACGTCGAGCAATTGCTCAGAGATGAAACGTGCCAGCACTGAAAGCTGTTGCTAGCCAGCACCCTTCCTTGGAAGCGCTCTTGTAGCCCTAAGAACAGTGGGGCTCTGGGCTTCTCTAGCCACCTAATCTTCTGCTCATCCTCTCGCGCAGTCTAAAGAGAGCTCAGGTGTGAAATTGCAAATGTCCAGCAATTGCTCAGAGATGAAAAGTGCCAGCACTG
Source organism: Sarcoramphus papa (assembly GCA_037962945.1). NCBI lineage: Eukaryota > Metazoa > Chordata > Aves > Accipitriformes > Cathartidae > Sarcoramphus > Sarcoramphus papa. The sequence goes on along the minus strand of CM075586.1, from coordinate 94,145,646 downwards.
AAAGCTCTTGCTAGCCAGCACCCTTCCTTGGAAGCGCTTTCACAGGCGCAGCAACACTGGGGCTTTGCGCTTCTCTACCCACCAAAAATCACGGTCACTATCTCTCCGTCTCGTAGATAAGAGCTGAGAAATTGCAAACGTCGAGCAATTGCTCAGAGATGAAAAGTGCCAGCACTGAAAGCTCTTGCTAGCCAGCACCCTTCCTTGGAAGCGCTCTTGTAGCCCTAAGAACACTGGGGCTCTGGGCTTCTCTAGCCAACTAATCTTCTGCTCATCCTCTCGCGCAGTCTAAAGAGAGCTCAGGTGAGAAATTGCAAACGTCGAGCAATTGCTCAGAGATGAAAAGTGCCAGCACTGAAAGCTCTTGCTAGCCAGCACCCTTCCTTGGAAGCTCTTTTGTAGCCCTAAGAACAGTGGGGCTTTGCGCTTCTCTAGCCACCTAATCTTCTGCTCATCCTCTCGCGCAGTCTAAAGAGAGCTCAGGTGTGAAATTGCAAACGTCGAGCAATTGCTCAGAGATGAAAAGTGCCAGCACTGAAAGCTGTTGCTAGCCAGCACCCTTCCTTGGAAGCGCTTTCACAGGCGCAGCAACACTGGGGCTTTGCGCTTCTCTACCCACCAAACATCACGGTCATTCTCTTTCAGTATCGTAGACACGAGCTGAGAAATTGCAAACGTCGAGCAATTGCTCAGAGATGAAAAGTGCCAGCACTGAAAGCTGTGGCTAGCCAGCACCCTTCCTTGGAAGCGCTTTCACAGGCGCAGCAACACTGGGGCTTTGCGCTTCTCTAGCCACCAAATGTGACAGTCTTTCTGTCTCGTAGACACGAGCTGAGAAATTGCAAACGTCGAGCAATTGCTCAGAGATGAAAAGTGCCAGCACTGAAAGCTCTTGCTATCCAGCACCCTTCCTTGGAAGCGCTCTTGTAGGCCTAAGAACAGTGGGGCTCTGGGCTTCTCTAGCCACCTAATCTTCTGCTCATCCTCTCGCGCAGTCTAAAGAGAGCTCAGGTGAGAAATTGCAAACGTCGAGCAATTGCTCAGAGATGAAAAGTGCCAGCACTGAAAGCTGTTGCTAGCCAGCACCCTTCCTTGGAAGCGCTTTAGTAGCCCTAAGAACACTGGGGCTCTGGGCTTCTCTAGCCACCAAACATCACAGTCGTTCTCTTTCCGTCTCGTACACACGAGCCGAGAAATTGCAAACGTCGAGCAATTGCTCAGAGATGAAAAGTGCCAGCACTGAAAGCTGTTGCTAGCCAGCACCCTTCCTTGGAAGCGCTCTTGTAGCCCTAAGAACACTGGGGCTCTGGGCTTCTCTAGCCACCTACTCTTCTGCTCATCCTCTCGCGCACTCTAAAGAGAGCTCAGGTGAGAAATTGCAAACATCGAGCAATTGCTCAGAGATGAAACGTGCCAGCACTGAAAGCTCTTGCTAGCCAGCACCCTTCCTTGGAAGCGCTTTCACAGGCACAGCAACACTGGGGCTTTGCGCTTCTCTACCCACCAAACATCACGGTCCTTCTCTTTCCATCTCGTAGACACGAGCTGAGAAATTGCAAACATCGAGCAATTGCTCAGAGACGAAAAGTGCCAGCACTGAAAGCTGTTGCGAGCCAGCACCCTTCCTTGGAAACGCTCTTGCAGCCCTAAGAACACTGGGGCTCTGGGCTTCTCTAGCCACCTAATCTTCTGCTCATGCTCTCGCGCAGTCTAAAGAGAGCTCAGGTGAGAAATTGCAAACGTCGAGCAATTGCTCAGAGATGAAAAGTGCCAGCACTGAAAGCTGTTGCTAGCCAGCACCCTTCCTTGGAAGCGCTTTTGTAGCCCTAAGAACACTGGGGCTTTGCGCTTCTCTAGCCACCTAACCTTCTGCTCATCCTCTCGCGCAGTCTAAAGAGAGCTCAGGGGAGAAATTGCAAACGTCGAGCAATTGCTCAGAGATGAAAAGTGCCAGCACTGAAAGCTCTTGCTAGCCAGCACCCTTCCTTGGAAGCGCTTTCACAGGCGCAGCAACACTGGGGCTTTGCGCTTCTCTACCCACCAAACGTCACGGTCACTATCTCTCCGTCTCGTAGACACGAGCTGAGAAATTGCAAACGTCGAGCAATTGCTCAGAGATGAAACGTGCCAGCACTGAAAGCTCTTGCTAGCCAGCACCCTTCCTTGGAAGCGCTTTCACAGGCGCAGCAACACTGGGGCTTTGCGCTACTCTACCCACCAAACATCACGGTCATTCTCTTTCAGTATCGTAGACAAGAGCTGAGAAATTGCAAACGTCGAGCAATTGCTCAGAGATGAAAAGTGCCAGCACTGAAAGCTGTTGCTAGCCAGCACCCTTCCTTGGAAGCGCTTTCACAGGCGCAGCAAGACTGGGGCTTTGCGCTTCTCTACCCACCAAAAGTGACAGTCTTTCTGTCTCGTAGACACGAGCTGAGAAATTGCAAACGTCGAGCAATTGCTCAGAGATGAAAAGTGCCAGCACTGAAAGCTGTTGCTAGCCAGCACCCTTCCTTGGAAGCGCTTTTGTAGGCCTAAGAACACTGGGGCTTTGCGCTTCTCTAGCCACCTAATCTTCTGCTCATCCTCTCGCGCAGTCTAAAGAGAGCTCAGGTGAGAGATTGCAAACGTCGAGCAATTGCTCAGAGATGAAAAGTGCCAGCACTGAAAGCTGTTGCCAGCCAGCACCCTTCCTTGGAAGCGCTTTCACAGGCGCAGCAACACTGGGGCTTTGCGCTTCTCTACCCACCAAACGTCACGGTCACTATCTCTCCGTCTCGTAGACAAGAGCTGAGAAATTGCAAACGTCGAGCAATTGCTCAGAGATGAAAAGTGCCAGCACTGAAAGCTGTTGCTAGCCAGCACCCTTCCTTGGAAGCGCTTTTGTAGCCCTAAGAACACTGGGGCTCTGGGCTTCTCTAGCCACCTACTCTTCTGCTCATCCTCTCGCGCAGTCGAAAGAGAGCTCAGGTGAGAAATTGCAAACGTCGAGCAATTGCTCAGAGATGAAAAGTGCCAGCACTGAAAGCTGTTGCTAGCCAGCACCCTTCCTTGGAAGCGCTCTTGTAGCCCTAAGAACAGTGGGGCTCTGGGCTTCTCTAGCCACCTAATCTTCTGCTCATCCTCTCGCGCAGTCTAAAGAGAGCTCAGGTGAGAAATTGCAAACGTCGAGCAATTGCTCAGAGATGAAAAGTGCCAGCACTGAAAGCTCTTGCTAGGCAGCACCCTTCCTTGGAAACGCTTTTGTAGCCCTAAGAACACTGGGGCTCTGGGCTTCTCTAGCCACCTAATCTTCTGCTCATCCTCTCGCGCAGTCTAAAGAGAGCTCAGGTTTGAAATTGCAAATGTCCAGCAATTGCTCAGAGATGAAAAGTGCCAGCACTGAAAGCTGTTGCCAGCCAGCACCCTTCCTTGGAAGCGCTTTCACAGGCACAGCAACACTGGGGCTTTGCGCTTCTCTACCCACCAAACATCACGGTCATTCTCTTTCCGTCTCGTAGATAAGAGCTGAGAAATTGCAAACGTCAAGCAATTGCTGAGAGATGAAACGTGCCAGCACTGAAAGCTGTTGCTAGCCAGCACCCTTCCTTGGAAGTGCTTTTGTAGCCCTAAGAACAGTGGGGCTCTGTATTTCTCTAGCCACCTAATCTTCTGCTCATCCTCTCGCGCAGTCTAAAGAGAGCTCTGGTGAGAAATTGCAAACGTCGAGCAATTGCTCAGAGATGAAAAGTGCCAGCACTGAAAGCTGTTGCTAGCCAGCACCCTTCCTTGGAAGCGCTTTTGTAGCCCTAAGAACACTGGGGCTCTGGGCTTCTCTAGCCACCTAATCTTCTGCTCATCCTCTCGCGCAGTCTAAAGAGAGTTCAGGTGAGAAATTGCAAATGTCCAGCAATTGCTCAGAGATGAAAAGTGCCAGCACTGAAAGCTGTTGCTAGCCAGCACCCTTCCTTGGAAGCGCTTTCACAGGCGCAGCAACACTGGGGCTTTGTGCTACTCTACCCACCAAACATCACAGTCCTTCTCTTTCCTTCTCGTAGACAAGAGCTGAGAAATTGCAAACGTCGAGCAATTGCTCAGAGATGAAAAGTGCCAGCACTGAAAGCTCTTGCTAGCCAGCACCCTTCTTGGAAGCGCTTTCACAGGCGCAGCAACACTGGGGCTTTGCGCTTCTCTACCCACCAAACATCACGGTCATTCTCTTTCCGTCTCGTAGATAAGAGCTGAGAAATTGCAAACGTCGAGCAATTGCTCAGAGATGAAACGTGCCAGCACTGAAAGCTCTTGCTAGCCAGCACTCTTCCTTGGAAACGCTCTTGCAGCCCTAAGAACACTGGGGCTCTGGGCTTCTCTAGGCACCTAATATTCTGCTCACGCTCTCGCGCAGTCTAAAGAGAGGTCAGGTGAGAAATTGCAAACGTCGAGCAATTGCTCAGAGATGAAAAGTGCCAGCGCTGAAAGCTCTTGCTAGCCAGCACCCTTCCTTGGAAGCGCTTTTGTAGCCCTAAGAACACTGGGGCTCTGGGCTTCTCTAGCCACCTAATCTTCTGTTCATTCTCTCGCGCAGTCTAAAGAGAGCTCAGGTGAGAAATTGCAAACATCGAGCAATTGCTCAGAGATGAAAAGTGCCAGCACTGAAAGCTGTTGCTAGCCAGCACCCTTCCTTGGAAGCGCTTTCACAGGCGCAGCAACACTGGGGCTTTGTGCTACTCTACCCACCAAACATCACGGTCCTTCTCTTTCAGTATCGTTAACACGAGCTGAGAAATTGCAAACGTCGAGCAATTGCTCAGAGATGAAACGTGCCAGCACTGAAAGCTCTTGCTAGCCAGCACCCTTCCTTGGAAGCGCTTTTGTAGCCCTAAGAACAGTGGGGCTCTGGGCTTCTCTAGCCACCTAATCTTCTGCTCATCCTCTCGCGCAGTCTAAAGAGAGCTCAGGTGAGAAATTGCAAACATCGAGCAATTGCTCAGAGATGAAAAGTGCCAGCACTGAAAGCTGTTGCTAGCCAGCACCCTTCCTTGGAAGCGCTTTCACAGGCGCAGCAACACTGGGGCTTTGTGCTACTCTACCCACCAAACATCACGGTCCTTCTCTTTCAGTATCGTAGACACGAGCTGAGAAATTGCAAACGTCGAGCAATTGCTCAGAGATGAAACGTGCCAGCACTGAAAGCTCTTGCTAGCCAGCACCCTTCCTTGGAAGCGCTTTTGTAGCCCTAAGAACACTGGGGCTCTGGGCTTCTCTAGCCACCTAATCTTCTGCTCATCCTCTCGCGCAGTCTAAAGAGAGCTCAGGTGAGAAATTGCAAACGTCGAGCAATTGCTCAGAGATGAAAAGTGCCAGCACTGAAAGCTGTTGCTAGCCAGCATCCTTCCTTGGAAGCGCTTTTGTAGGCCTAAGAACAGTGGGGCTCTGGGCTTCTCTAGCCACCTACTCTTCTGCTCATCCTCTCGTGCAGTCTAAAGAGAGCTCAGGTGAGAAATTGCAAACGTCGAGCAATTGCTCAGAGATGAAAAGTGCCAGCACTGAAAGCTGTTGCTAGCCAGCACCCTTCCTTGGAAGCGCTTTCACAGGCGCAGCAACACTGGGGCTTTGCGCTTCTCTACCCACCAAACGTCACGGTCACTATCTCTCCGTCTCGTAGACACGAGCTGAGAAATTGCAAACGTCGAGCAATTGCTCAGAGATGAAAAGTGCCAGCACTGAAAGCTCTTGCTAGCCAGCACCCTTCCTTGGAAGCGCTTTCACAGGCGCAGCAACACTGGGGCTTTGTGCTACTCTACCCACCAAACATCACGGTCCTTCTCTTTCAGTATCGTAGACAAGAGCTGACAAATTGCAAACGTCGAGCAATTGCTCAGAGATGAAAAGTGCCAGCACTGAAAGCTGTTGCTAGCCAGCACCCTTCCTTGGAAGCGCTCTTGTAGCCCTAAGAACACTGGGGCTCTGGGCTTCTCTAGCCACCTTATGTTCTGTTCATTCCCTCGCGCAGTCTAAAGAGAGCTCAGGTGAGAAATTGCAAACGTCGAGCAATTGCTCAGAGATGAAAAGTGCCAGCACTGAAAGCTGTTGCTAGCCAGCACCCTTCCTTGGAAGCGCTTTCACAGGCGCAGCAACACTGGGGCTTTGCGCTTCTCTACCCACCAAACATCACGGTCATTCTCTTTCCGTCTCGTAGACACGAGCTGTGAATTTGGAAAGGTCCAGCAATTGCTCAGAGATGAAAAGTGCTTGCACTGAAAGCTCTTGCTAGCCAGCACCCTTCCTTGGAAGCGCTTTTGTAGCCCTAAGAACACTGGGGCTTTGCGCTTCTCTAGCCACCTAATCTTCTGCTCATCCTCTCGCGCAGTCTAAAGAGAGCTCAGGTGAGAAATTGCAAACATCGAGCAATTGCTCAGAGATGAAAAGTGCCAGCACTGAAAGCTGTTGCTAGCCAGCATCCTTCCTTGGAAGCGCTTTTGTAGGCCTAAGAACAGTGGGGCTCTGGGCTTCTCTAGCCACCTACTCTTCTGCTCATCCTCTCGTGCAGTCTAAAGAGAGCTCAGGTGAGAAATTGCAAACGTCGAGCAATTGCTCAGAGATGAAAAGTGCCAGCACTGAAAGCTGTTGCTAGCCAGCACCCTTCCTTGGAAGCGCTTTCACAGGCGCAGCAACACTGGGGCTTTGCGCTTCTCTACCCACCAAACGTCACGGTCACTATCTCTCCGTCTCGTAGACACGAGCTGAGAAATTGCAAACGTCGAGCAATTGCTGAGAGATGAAACGTGCCAGCACTGAAAGCTGTTGCTAGCCAGCACCCTTCCTTGGAAGCGCTTTTGTAGGCCTAAGAACACTGGGGCTCTGGGCTTCTCTAGCCACCAAATATCACATTCATTCTCTTTCTGTCTCGTAGACATGAGCCGAGAAATTGCAAACGTCAAGCAATTGCTCAGAGATGAAAAGTGCCAGCACTGAAAGCTGTTGCTAGCCAGCACCCTTCCTTGGAAGCGCTTTTGTAGCCCTAAGAACAGTGGGGCTCTGGGCTTCTCTAGCCACCTAATCTTCTGCTCATCCTCTCGCGCACTCTAAAGAGAGCTCAGGTGAGAAATTGCAAATGTCCAGCAATTGCTCAGAGATGAAAAGTGCCAGCACTGAAAGCTCTTGCTAGCCAGCACCCTTCCTTGGAAGCGCTTTCACAGGCGCAGCAACACTGGGGCTTTGCGCTTCTCTAGCCACCAAACATCACGGTCATTCTCTTTCCATCTCGTAGACACGAGCTGAGAAATTGCAAACATCGAGCAATTGCTCAGAGATGAAAAGTGCCAGCACTGAAAGCTCTTGCTAGCCAGCACCCTTCCTTGGAAACGCTCTTGCAGCCCTAAGAACAGTGGGGCTCTGGGCTTCTCTAGCCACCTAATCTTCTGCTCATCCTCTCGCGCACTCTAAAGAGAGCTCAGGTGAGAAATTGCAAACGTCGAGCAATTGCTCAGAGATGAAAAGTGCCAGCACTGAAAGCTGTTGCTAGCCAGCACCCTTCCTTGGAAGCGCTTTTGTAGCTCTAAGAACACATGGGCTTTGCGCTTCTCTAGCCACCTAACCTTCTGCTCATCCTCTCGCGCAGTCTAAAGAGAGCTCAGGTGAGAAATTGCAAACGTCGAGCAATTGCTCAGAGATGAAAACTGCCAGCACTGAAAGCTCTTGCTAGCCAGCACCCTTCCTTGGAAGCGCTTTCACAGGCGCAGCAACACTGGGGCTTTGCGCTTCTCTACCCACCAAACGTCACGGTCACTATCTCTCCGTCTCGTAGACACGAGCTGAGAGATTGCAAACGTTGAGCAATTGCTCAGAGATGAAAAGTGCCAGCACTGAAAGCTGTTGCTAGCCAGCACCCTTCCTTGGAAGCGCTTTCACAGGCGCAGCAACACTGGGGCTTTGCGCTACTCTACCCACCAAACATCACGGTCATTCTCTTTCCTTCTCGTAGACAAGAGCTGAGAAATTGCAAACGTCGAGCAATTGCTCAGAGATGAAAAGTGCCAGCACTGAAAGCTGTGGCTAGCCAGCACCCTTCCTTGGAAGCGCTTTTGTAGGCCTAAGAACAGTGGGGCTCTGGGCTTCTCTAGCCACCTAATCTTCTGCTCATCCTCTCGCGCAGTCTAAAGAGAGCTCAGGTGAGAAATTGCAAACGTCGAGCAATTGCTCAGAGATGAAAAGTGCCAGCACTGAAAGCTCTTGCCAGCCAGCAGCCTTCCTTGGAAGCGCTTTCACAGGCGCAGCAACACTGGGGCTTTGCGCTTCTCTACCCACCAAACATCACGGTCCTTCTCTTTCCATCTCGTAGACACGAGCCGAGAAATTGCAAACGTCGAGCAATTGCTCAGAGATGAAAAGTGCCAGCACTGAAAGCTGTTGCTAGCCAGCACCCTTCCTTGGAAGCGCTTTTGTAGGCCTAAGAACAGTGGGGCTCTGGGCTTCTCTAGCCACCTAATATTCTGCTCATCCTCTCGCGCAGTCTAAAGAGAGCTCAGGTTTGAAATTGCAAATGTCCAGCAATTGCTCAGAGATGAAAAGTGCCAGCACTGAAAGCTGTTGCCAGCCAGCACCCTTCCTTGGAAGCGCTTTCACAGGCGCAGCAACACTGGGGCTTTGCGCTTCTCTAGCCACCAAACATCACGGTCCTTCTCTTTCAGTATCGTAGACTAGAGCTGAGAAATTGCAAACGTCGAGCAATTGCTCAGAGATGAAAAGTGCCAGCACTGAAAGCTGTTGCTAGCCAGCACTCTTCCTTGGAAACGCTCTTGCAGCCCTAAGAACACTGGGGCTCTGGGCTTCTCTAGGCACCTAATATTCTGCTCATGCTCTCGCGCAGTCTAAAGAGAGCTCAGGTGAGAAATTGCAAACGTCGAGCAATTGCTCAGAGATGAAAAGTGCCAGCACTGAAAGCTGTTGCTAGCCAGCACCCTTCCTTGGAAGCGCTTTCACAGGCGCAGCAACACTGGGGCTTTGCGCTTCTCTACCCACCAAACGTCACGGTCACTATCTCTCCGTCTCGTAGACACGAGCTGAGAAATTGCAAACGTCGAGCAATTGCTCAGAGATGAAAAGTGCCAGCACTGAAAGCTCTTGCTAGCCAGCACCCTTCCTTGGAAGCGCTTTCACAGGCGCAGCAACACTGGGGCTTTGTGCTACTCTACCCACCAAACATCACGGTCATTCTCTTTCAGTATCGTAGACAAGAGCTGAGAAATTGCAAACGTCGAGCAATTGCTCAGAGATGAAAAGTGCCAGCACTGAAAGCTGTTGCTAGCCAGCACCCTTCCTTGGAAGCGCTCTTGTAGCCCTAAGAACACTGGGGCTCTGGGCTTCTCTAGCCACCTTATCTTCTGTTCATTCCCTCGCGCAGTCTAAAGAGAGCTCAGGTGAGAAATTGCAAACGTCGAGCAATTGCTCAGAGATGAAAAGTGCCAGCACTGAAAGCTCTTGCTAGCCAGCACCCTTCCTTGGAAGCGCTTTCACAGGCGCAGCAACACTGGGGCTTTGCGCTTCTCTACCCACCAAACATCACGGTCATTCTCTTTCCGTCTCGTAGACACGAGCTGTGAATTTGGAAAGGTCCAGCAATTGCTCAGAGATGAAAAGTGCTTGCACTGAAAGCTCTTGCTAGCCAGCACCCTTCCTTGGAAGCGCTTTTGTAGCCCTAAGAACACTGGGGCTTTGCGCTTCTCTAGCCACCTAATCTTCTGCTCATCCTCTCGCGCAGTCTAAAGAGAGCTCAGGTGAGAAATTGCAAACGTCGAGCAATTGCTCAGAGATGAAAAGTGCCAGCACTGAAAGCTGTTGCTAGCCAGCATCCTTCCTTGGAAGCGCTTTTGTAGGCCTAAGAACAGTGGGGCTCTGGGCTTCTCTAGCCACCTACTCTTCTGCTCATCCTCTCGTGCAGTCTAAAGAGAGCTCAGGTGAGAAATTGCAAACGTCGAGCAATTGCTCAGAGATGAAAAGTGCCAGCACTGAAAGCTGTTGCTAGCCAGCACCCTTCCTTGGAAGCGCTTTCACAGGCGCAGCAACACTGGGGCTTTGCGCTTCTCTACCCACCAAACGTCACGGTCACTATCTCTCCGTCTCGTAGACACGAGCTGAGAAATTGCAAACGTCGAGCAATTGCTGAGAGATGAAACGTGCCAGCACTGAAAGCTGTTGCTAGCCAGCACCCTTCCTTGGAAGCGCTTTTGTAGGCCTAAGAACACTGGGGCTCTGGGCTTCTCTAGCCACCAAATATCACATTCATTCTCTTTCTGTCTCGTAGACATGAGCCGAGAAATTGCAAACGTCAAGCAATTGCTCAGAGATGAAAAGTGCCAGCACTGAAAGCTGTTGCTAGCCAGCACCCTTCCTTGGAAGCGCTTTTGTAGCCCTAAGAACAATGGGGCTCTGGGCTTCTCTAGCCACCTAATCTTCTGCTCATCCTCTCGCGCACTCTAAAGAGAGCTCAGGTGAGAAATTGCAAATGTCCAGCAATTGCTCAGAGATGAAAAGTGCCAGCACTGAAAGCTCTTGCTAGCCAGCACCCTTCCTTGGAAGCGCTTTCACAGGCGCAGCAACACTGGGGCTTTGCGCTTCTCTAGCCACCAAACATCACGGTCATTCTCTTTCCATCTCGTAGACACGAGCCGAGAAGTTGCAAACATCGAGCAATTGCTCAGAGATGAAAAGTGCCAGCACTGAAAGCTGTTGCTAGCCAGCACCCTTCCTTGGAAGCGCTTTTGTAGCTCTAAGAACACATGGGCTTTGCGCTTCTCTAGCCACCTAACCTTCTGCTCATCCTCTCGCGCAGTCTAAAGAGAGCTCAGGTGAGAAATTGCAAACGTCGAGCAATTGCTCAGAGATGAAAACTGCCAGCACTGAAAGCTCTTGCTAGCCAGCACCCTTCCTTGGAAGCGCTTTCACAGGCGCAGCAACACTGGGGCTTTGCGCTTCTCTACCCACCAAACGTCACGGTCACTATCTCTCCGTCTCGTAGACACGAGCTGAGAAATTGCAAACGTCGAGCAATTGCTCAGAGATGAAACGTGCCAGCACTGAAAGCTGTTGCTAGCCAGCACCCTTCCTTGGAAGCGCTCTTGTAGCCCTAAGAACAGTGGGGCTCTGGGCTTCTCTAGCCACCTAATCTTCTGCTCATCCTCTCGCGCAGTCTAAAGAGAGCTCAGGTGTGAAATTGCAAATGTCCACCAATTGCTCAGAGATGAAAAGTGCCAGCACTGAAAGCTCTTGCTAGCCAGCACCCTTCCTTGGAAGCGCTTTCACAGGCGCAGCAACACTGGGGCTTTGCGCTTCTCTAGGCACCAAACGTCACGGTCACTATCTCTCCGTCTCGTAGACACGAGCTGAGAAATTGCAAACGTCGAGCAATTGCTCAGAGATGAAAAGTGCCAGCACTGAAAGCTCTTGCTAGCCAGCACCCTTCCTTGGAAGCGCTTTCACAGGCGCAGCAACACTGGGGCTTTGCGCTACTCTACCCACCAAACATCACGGTCATTCTCTTTCAGTATCGTAGACAAGAGCTGACAAATTGCAAACGTCGAGCAATTGCTCAGAGATGAAAAGTGCCAGCACTGAAAGCTGTTGCTAGCCAGCACCCTTCCTTGGAAGCGCTTTCACAGGCGCAGCAAGACTGGGGCTTTGCGCTTCTCTAGCCACCAAACGTGACAGTCTTTCTGTCTCGTAGACACGAGCTGAGAAATTGCAAACGTCAAGCAATTGCTCAGAGATGAAAAGTGCCAGCACTGAAAGTTGTTGCTAGCCAGCACCCTTCCTTGGAAGCGCTTTTGTAGCCCTAAGAACACTGGGGCTCTGGGCTTCTCTAGCCACCTAATCTTCTGCTCATCCTCTCGCGCAGTCTAAAGAGAGCTCAGGTGAGAAATTGCAAACATCGAGCAATTGCTCAGAGATGAAAAGTGCCAGCACTGAAAGCTCTTGCCAGCCAGCACCCTTCCTTGGAAGCGCTTTCACAGGCGCAGCAACACTGGGGCTTTGCGCTTCTCTACCCACCAAACATCACGGTCCTTCTCTTTCCATCTCGTAGACAAGAGCTGAGAAATTGCAAACGTCGAGCAATTGCTCAGAGATGAAAAGTGCCAGCACTGAAAGCTCTTGCTAGCCAGCACCCTTCCTTGGAAGCGCTTTTGTAGCCCTAAGAACAGTGGGGCTCTTGGCTTCTCTAGCCACCTAATCTTCTGCTCATCCTCTCGCGCAGTCTAAAGAGAGCTCAGGTGAGAAATTGCAAACGTCCAGCAATTGCTCAGAGATGAAAAGTGACAGCACTGAAAGCTGTTGCTAGCCAGCACCCTTCCTTGGAAATGCTTTTGTAGGCCTAAGAACAGTGGGGCTCTGGGCTTCTCTAGCCACCTACTCTTCTGCTCATTCTCTCGCGCAGTCTAAAGAGAGCTTAGGTGAGAAATTGCAAACATCGAGCAATTGCTCAGAGATGAAAAGTGCCAGCACTGAAAGCTCTTGCTAGCCAGCACCCTTCCTTGGAAGCGCTTTCACAGGCGCAGCAACACTGGGGCTTTGCGCTTCTCTAGCCACCAAACATCACGGTCATTCTCTTTCCGTCTCGTAGACACGAGCTGTGAAATTGGAAAGGTCCAGCAATTGCTCAGAGATGAAAAGTGCTTGCACTGAAAGCTCTTGCTAGCCAGCACCCTTCCTTGGAAGCGCTTTTGTAGCCCTAAGAACACTGGGGCTTTGCGCTTCTCTAGCCACCTAATCTTCTGCTCATCCTCTCGCGCAGTCTAAAGAGAGCTCAGGTGAGAAATTGCAAACGTCGAGCAATTGGTCAGAGATGAAAAGTGCCAGCACTGAAAGCTGTTGCTAGCCAGCACCCTTCCTTGGAAGCGCTTTTGTAGCCCTAAGAACACTGGGGCTCTGTGCTTCATAAGCCACCTAACCTTCTGCTCATCCTCTCGCGCAGTCTAAAGAGAGCTCAGGTGAGAGATTGCAAACGTCGAGCAATTGGTCAGAGATGAAAAGTGCCAGCACTGAAAGCTGTTGCTAGCCAGCACCCTTCCTTGGAAGCGCTTTCACAGGCGCAGCAACACTGGGGCTTTGCGCTTCTCTAGCCACCAAACATGACAGTCTTTCTGTCTCGTAGACACGAGCCGAGAAATTGCAAACGTCGAGCAATTGCTCAGAGATGAAAAGTGCTAGCGCTGAAAGCTGTTGCGAGCCAGCACCCTTCCTTGGAAACGCTCTTGCAGCCCTAAGAACAGTGGGGCTCTGGGCTTCTCTAGCCACCTAATCTTCTGCTCATGCTCTCGCGCAGTCTAAAGAGAGCTCAGGTGAGAAATTGCAAACGTCGAGCAATTGCTCAGAGATGAAAAGTGCCAGCACTGAAAGCTCTTGCTAGCCAGCACCCTTCCTTGGAAGCGCTTTTGTAGCCCTAAGAACAGTGGGGCTTTGCGCTTCTCTAGCCACCTAACCTTCTGCTCATCCTCTCGCGCAGTCTAAAGAGAGCTCAGGTGAGAAATTGCAAACGTCGAGCAATTGCTCAGAGATGAAAAGTGCCAGCACTGAAAGCTCTTGCTAGCCAGCACCCTTCCTTGGAAGCGCTTTCACAGGCGCAGCAACACTGGGGCTTTACGCTTCTCTACCCAAAACGTCACGGTCACTATCTCTCCGTCTCGTAGACACGAGCTGAGAAATTGCAAACGTCAAGCAATTGCTCAGAGATGAAAAGTGCCAGCACTGAAAGCTGTTGCTAGCCAGCACCCTTCCTTGGAAGCGCTTTTGTAGCCCTAAGAACACTGGGGCTCTGGGCTTCTCTAGCCACCTAATCTTCTGCTCATCCTCTCGCGCACTCTAAAGAGAGCTCAGGTGTGAAATTGCAAATGTCCAGCAATTGCTCAGAGATGAAAAGTGCCAGCACTGAAAGCTCTTGCTAGCCAGCACCCTTCCTTGGAAGCGCTTTCATAGGCGCAGCAACACTGGGGCTTTGCGCTTCTCTAGCCACCAAACATCACGGTCCTTCTCTTTCCATCTCGTAGACACGAGCCGAGAAATTGCAAACGTCGAGCAATTGCTCAGAGATGAAAAGTGCCAGCACTGAAAGCTGTTGCGAGCCAGCACCCTTCCTTGGAAACGCTCTTGCAGCCCTAAGAACAGTGGGGCTCTGGGCTTCTCTAGCCACCAAATCTTCTGCTCATGCTCTCGCGCAGTCTAAAGAGAGCTCAGGTGAGAAATTGCAAACGTCGAGCAATTGCTCAGAGATGAAAAGTGCCAGCACTGAAAGCTGTTGCTAGCCAGCACCCTTCCTTGGAAGCGCTTTTGTAGCCCTAAGAACACTGGGGCTTTGCGCTTCTCTAGCCACCTAATCTTCTGCTCATCCTCTCGCGCAGTCTAAAGAGAGCTCAGGTGTTAAATTGCAAACGTCGAGCAATTGCTCAGAGATGAAAAGTGCCAGCACTGAAAGCTGTGGCTAGCCAGCACCCTTCCTTGGAAGCGCTTTCACAGGCGCAGCAACACTGGGGCTTTGCGCTTCTCTACCCACCAAACGTCACGGTCACTATCTCTCCGTCTCGTAGACACGAGCTGAGAAATTGCAAACGTCGAGCAATTGCTCAGAGATGAAAAGTGCCAGCACTGAAAGCTGTTGCTAGCCAGCACCCTTCCTTGGAAGCGCTTTCACAGGCGCAGCAACACTGGGGCTTTGCGCTACTCTAGCCACCAAACATCACGGTCCTTCTCTTTCAGTATCGTAGACAAGAGCTGAGAAATTGCAAACGTCGAGCAATTGCTCAGAGATGAAAAGTGCCAGCACTGAAAGCTCTTGCTAGCCAGCACCCTTCCTTGGAAGCGCTTTCACAGGCGCAGCAACACTGGGGCTTTGCGCTTCTCTAGCCACCAAACGTGACAGTCTTTCTGTCTCATAGACACGAGCTGAGAAATTGCAAAGGTCCAGCAATTGCTGAGAGATGAAAAGTGCCAGCACTGAAAGCTGTTGCTAGCCAGCACCCTTCCTTGGAAGCGCTTTTGTAGCCCTAAGAACACTGGGGCTCTGGGCTTCTCTAGCCACCTAATCTTCTGCTCATCCTCTCGCGCAGTCTAAAGAGAGCTCAGGTGAGAAATTGCAAACGTCGAGCAATTGCTCAGAGATGAAAAGTGCCAGCACTGAAAGCTGTTGCTAGCCAGCACCCTTCCTTGGAAGCGCTTTTGTAGGCCTAAGAACAGTGGGGCTCTGGGCTTCTCTAGCCACCTAATCTTCTGCTCATCCTCTCGCGCACTCTAAAGAGAGCTCAGGTGAGAAATTGCAAACGTCGAGCAATTGCTCAGAGATGAAAAGTGCCAGCACTGAAAGCTGTTGCTAGCCAGCACCCTTCCTTGGAAGCGCTTTTGTAGGCCTAAGAACAGTGGGGCTCTGGGCTTCTCTAGCCACCTAATATTCTGCTCATCCTCTCGCGCAGTCTAAAGAGAGCTCAGGTTTGAAATTGCAAATGTCCAGCAATTGCTCAGAGATGAAAAGTGCCAGCACTGAAAGCTGTTGCCAGCCAGCACCCTTCCTTGGAAGCGCTTTCACAGGCGCAGCAACACTGGGGCTTTGCGCTTCTCTAGCCACCAAACATCACGGTCCTTCTCTTTCAGTATCGTAGACTAGAGCTGAGAAATTGCAAACGTCGAGCAATTGCTCAGAGATGAAAAGTGCCAGCACTGAAAGCTGTTGCTAGCCAGCACTCTTCCTTGGAAACGCTCTTGCAGCCCTAAGAACACTGGGGCTCTGGGCTTCTCTAGGCACCTAATATTCTGCTCATGCTCTCGCGCAGTCTAAAGAGAGCTCAGGTGAGAAATTGCAAACGTCGAGCAATTGC
Source organism: Sarcoramphus papa (assembly GCA_037962945.1). Taxonomy (NCBI): domain Eukaryota; kingdom Metazoa; phylum Chordata; class Aves; order Accipitriformes; family Cathartidae; genus Sarcoramphus; species Sarcoramphus papa. Next base: position 94,129,813 of record CM075586.1, on the reverse strand, counting down.
TCAGAGATGAAAAGTGCCAGCACTGAAAGCTGTTGCTAGCCAGCACCCTTCCTTGGAAGCGCTTTCACAGGCGCAGCAACACTGGGGCTTTGCGCTTCTCTACCCACCAAACGTCACGGTCACTATCTCTCCGTCTCGTAGACACGAGCTGAGAAATTGCAAACGTCGAGCAATTGCTCAGAGATGAAAAGTGCCAGCACTGAAAGCTCTTGCTAGCCAGCACCCTTCCTTGGAAGCGCTTTCACAGGCGCAGCAACACTGGGGCTTTGTGCTACTCTACCCACCAAACATCACGGTCATTCTCTTTCAGTATCGTAGACAAGAGCTGAGAAATTGCAAACGTCGAGCAATTGCTCAGAGATGAAAAGTGCCAGCACTGAAAGCTGTTGCTAGCCAGCACCCTTCCTTGGAAGCGCTCTTGTAGCCCTAAGAACACTGGGGCTCTGGGCTTCTCTAGCCACCTTATCTTCTGTTCATTCCCTCGCGCAGTCTAAAGAGAGCTCAGGTGAGAAATTGCAAACGTCGAGCAATTGCTCAGAGATGAAAAGTGCCAGCACTGAAAGCTCTTGCTAGCCAGCACCCTTCCTTGGAAGCGCTTTCACAGGCGCAGCAACACTGGGGCTTTGCGCTTCTCTACCCACCAAACATCACGGTCATTCTCTTTCCGTCTCGTAGACACGAGCTGTGAATTTGGAAAGGTCCAGCAATTGCTCAGAGATGAAAAGTGCTTGCACTGAAAGCTCTTGCTAGCCAGCACCCTTCCTTGGAAGCGCTTTTGTAGCCCTAAGAACACTGGGGCTTTGCGCTTCTCTAGCCACCTAATCTTCTGCTCATCCTCTCGCGCAGTCTAAAGAGAGCTCAGGTGAGAAATTGCAAACGTCGAGCAATTGCTCAGAGATGAAAAGTGCCAGCACTGAAAGCTGTTGCTAGCCAGCATCCTTCCTTGGAAGCGCTTTTGTAGGCCTAAGAACAGTGGGGCTCTGGGCTTCTCTAGCCACCTACTCTTCTGCTCATCCTCTCGTGCAGTCTAAAGAGAGCTCAGGTGAGAAATTGCAAACGTCGAGCAATTGCTCAGAGATGAAAAGTGCCAGCACTGAAAGCTGTTGCTAGCCAGCACCCTTCCTTGGAAGCGCTTTCACAGGCGCAGCAACACTGGGGCTTTGCGCTTCTCTACCCACCAAACGTCACGGTCACTATCTCTCCGTCTCGTAGACACGAGCTGAGAAATTGCAAACGTCGAGCAATTGCTGAGAGATGAAACGTGCCAGCACTGAAAGCTGTTGCTAGCCAGCACCCTTCCTTGGAAGCGCTTTTGTAGGCCTAAGAACACTGGGGCTCTGGGCTTCTCTAGCCACCAAATATCACATTCATTCTCTTTCTGTCTCGTAGACATGAGCCGAGAAATTGCAAACGTCAAGCAATTGCTCAGAGATGAAAAGTGCCAGCACTGAAAGCTGTTGCTAGCCAGCACCCTTCCTTGGAAGCGCTTTTGTAGCCCTAAGAACAATGGGGCTCTGGGCTTCTCTAGCCACCTAATCTTCTGCTCATCCTCTCGCGCACTCTAAAGAGAGCTCAGGTGAGAAATTGCAAATGTCCAGCAATTGCTCAGAGATGAAAAGTGCCAGCACTGAAAGCTCTTGCTAGCCAGCACCCTTCCTTGGAAGCGCTTTCACAGGCGCAGCAACACTGGGGCTTTGCGCTTCTCTAGCCACCAAACATCACGGTCATTCTCTTTCCATCTCGTAGACACGAGCCGAGAAGTTGCAAACATCGAGCAATTGCTCAGAGATGAAAAGTGCCAGCACTGAAAGCTGTTGCTAGCCAGCACCCTTCCTTGGAAGCGCTTTTGTAGCTCTAAGAACACATGGGCTTTGCGCTTCTCTAGCCACCTAACCTTCTGCTCATCCTCTCGCGCAGTCTAAAGAGAGCTCAGGTGAGAAATTGCAAACGTCGAGCAATTGCTCAGAGATGAAAACTGCCAGCACTGAAAGCTCTTGCTAGCCAGCACCCTTCCTTGGAAGCGCTTTCACAGGCGCAGCAACACTGGGGCTTTGCGCTTCTCTACCCACCAAACGTCACGGTCACTATCTCTCCGTCTCGTAGACACGAGCTGAGAAATTGCAAACGTCGAGCAATTGCTCAGAGATGAAACGTGCCAGCACTGAAAGCTGTTGCTAGCCAGCACCCTTCCTTGGAAGCGCTCTTGTAGCCCTAAGAACAGTGGGGCTCTGGGCTTCTCTAGCCACCTAATCTTCTGCTCATCCTCTCGCGCAGTCTAAAGAGAGCTCAGGTGAGAAAATGCAAATGTCCACCAATTGCTCAGAGATGAAAAGTGCCAGCACTGAAAGCTCTTGCTAGCCAGCACCCTTCCTTGGAAGCGCTTTCACAGGCGCAGCAACACTGGGGCTTTGCGCTTCTCTAGGCACCAAACGTCACGGTCACTATCTCTCCGTCTCGTAGACACGAGCTGAGAAATTGCAAACGTCGAGCAATTGCTCAGAGATGAAAAGTGCCAGCACTGAAAGCTCTTGCTAGCCAGCACCCTTCCTTGGAAGCGCTTTCACAGGCGCAGCAACACTGGGGCTTTGCGCTACTCTACCCACCAAACATCACGGTCATTCTCTTTCAGTATCGTAGACAAGAGCTGACAAATTGCAAACGTCGAGCAATTGCTCAGAGATGAAAAGTGCCAGCACTGAAAGCTGTTGCTAGCCAGCACCCTTCCTTGGAAGCGCTTTCACAGGCGCAGCAAGACTGGGGCTTTGCGCTTCTCTAGCCACCAAACGTGACAGTCTTTCTGTCTCGTAGACACGAGCTGAGAAATTGCAAACGTCAAGCAATTGCTCAGAGATGAAAAGTGCCAGCACTGAAAGTTGTTGCTAGCCAGCACCCTTCCTTGGAAGCGCTTTTGTAGCCCTAAGAACACTGGGGCTCTGGGCTTCTCTAGCCACCTAATCTTCTGCTCATCCTCTCGCGCAGTCTAAAGAGAGCTCAGGTGAGAAATTGCAAACATCGAGCAATTGCTCAGAGATGAAAAGTGCCAGCACTGAAAGCTCTTGCCAGCCAGCACCCTTCCTTGGAAGCGCTTTCACAGGCGCAGCAACACTGGGGCTTTGCGCTTCTCTACCCACCAAACATCACGGTCCTTCTCTTTCCATCTCGTAGACAAGAGCTGAGAAATTGCAAACGTCGAGCAATTGCTCAGAGATGAAAAGTGCCAGCACTGAAAGCTCTTGCTAGCCAGCACCCTTCCTTGGAAGCGCTTTTGTAGCCCTAAGAACAGTGGGGCTCTTGGCTTCTCTAGCCACCTAATCTTCTGCTCATCCTCTCGCGCAGTCTAAAGAGAGCTCAGGTGAGAAATTGCAAACGTCCAGCAATTGCTCAGAGATGAAAAGTGACAGCACTGAAAGCTGTTGCTAGCCAGCACCCTTCCTTGGAAATGCTTTTGTAGGCCTAAGAACAGTGGGGCTCTGGGCTTCTCTAGCCACCTACACTTCTGCTCATTCTCTCGCGCAGTCTAAAGAGAGCTTAGGTGAGAAATTGCAAACATCGAGCAATTGCTCAGAGATGAAAAGTGCCAGCACTGAAAGCTCTTGCTAGCCAGCACCCTTCCTTGGAAGCGCTTTCACAGGCGCAGCAACACTGGGGCTTTGCGCTTCTCTAGCCACCAAACATCACGGTCATTCTCTTTCCGTCTCGTAGACACGAGCTGTGAAATTGGAAAGGTCCAGCAATTGCTCAGAGATGAAAAGTGCTTGCACTGAAAGCTCTTGCTAGCCAGCACCCTTCCTTGGAAGCGCTTTTGTAGCCCTAAGAACACTGGGGCTTTGCGCTTCTCTAGCCACCTAATCTTCTGCTCATCCTCTCGCGCAGTCTAAAGAGAGCTCAGGTGAGAAATTGCAAACGTCGAGCAATTGGTCAGAGATGAAAAGTGCCAGCACTGAAAGCTGTTGCTAGCCAGCACCCTTCCTTGGAAGCGCTCTTGTAGCCCTAAGAACAGTGGGGCTCTGGGCTTCATAAGCCACCTAACCTTCTGCTCATCCTCTCGCGCAGTCTAAAGAGAGCTCAGGTGAGAGATTGCAAACGTCGAGCAATTGGTCAGAGATGAAAAGTGCCAGCACTGAAAGCTGTTGCTAGCCAGCACCCTTCCTTGGAAGCGCTTTCACAGGCGCAGCAACACTGGGGCTTTGCGCTTCTCTAGCCACCAAACATGACAGTCTTTCTGTCTCGTAGACACGAGCCGAGAAATTGCAAACGTCGAGCAATTGCTCAGAGATGAAAAGTGCTAGCGCTGAAAGCTGTTGCGAGCCAGCACCCTTCCTTGGAAACGCTCTTGCAGCCCTAAGAACAGTGGGGCTCTGGGCTTCTCTAGCCACCTAATCTTCTGCTCATGCTCTCGCGCAGTCTAAAGAGAGCTCAGGTGAGAAATTGCAAACGTCGAGCAATTGCTCAGAGATGAAAAGTGCCAGCACTGAAAGCTCTTGCTAGCCAGCACCCTTCCTTGGAAGCGCTTTTGTAGCCCTAAGAACAGTGGGGCTTTGCGCTTCTCTAGCCACCTAACCTTCTGCTCATCCTCTCGCGCAGTCTAAAGAGAGCTCAGGTGAGAAATTGCAAACGTCGAGCAATTGCTCAGAGATGAAAAGTGCCAGCACTGAAAGCTCTTGCTAGCCAGCACCCTTCCTTGGAAGCGCTTTCACAGGCGCAGCAACACTGGGGCTTTACGCTTCTCTACCCAAAACGTCACGGTCACTATCTCTCCGTCTCGTAGACACGAGCTGAGAAATTGCAAACGTCAAGCAATTGCTCAGAGATGAAAAGTGCCAGCACTGAAAGCTGTTGCTAGCCAGCACCCTTCCTTGGAAGCGCTTTTGTAGCCCTAAGAACACTGGGGCTCTGGGCTTCTCTAGCCACCTAATCTTCTGCTCATCCTCTCGCGCACTCTAAAGAGAGCTCAGGTGTGAAATTGCAAATGTCCAGCAATTGCTCAGAGATGAAAAGTGCCAGCACTGAAAGCTCTTGCTAGCCAGCACCCTTCCTTGGAAGCGCTTTCACAGGCGCAGCAACACTGGGGCTTTGCGCTTCTCTAGCCACCAAACATCACGGTCCTTCTCTTTCCATCTCGTAGACACGAGCCGAGAAATTGCAAACGTCGAGCAATTGCTCAGAGATGAAAAGTGCCAGCACTGAAAGCTGTTGCGAGCCAGCACCCTTCCTTGGAAACGCTCTTGCAGCCCTAAGAACAGTGGGGCTCTGGGCTTCTCTAGCCACCAAATCTTCTGCTCATGCTCTCGCGCAGTCTAAAGAGAGCTCAGGTGAGAAATTGCAAACGTCGAGCAATTGCTCAGAGATGAAAAGTGCCAGCACTGAAAGCTGTTGCTAGCCAGCACCCTTCCTTGGAAGCGCTTTTGTAGCCCTAAGAACACTGGGGCTTTGCGCTTCTCTAGCCACCTAATCTTCTGCTCATCCTCTCGCGCAGTCTAAAGAGAGCTCAGGTGAGAAATTGCAAACGTCGAGCAATTGCTCAGAGATGAAAAGTGCCAGCACTGAAAGCTGTGGCTAGCCAGCACCCTTCCTTGGAAGCGCTTTCACAGGCGCAGCAACACTGGGGCTTTGCGCTTCTCTACCCACCAAACGTCACGGTCACTATCTCTCCGTCTCGTAGACACGAGCTGAGAAATTGCAAACGTCGAGCAATTGCTCAGAGATGAAAAGTGCCAGCACTGAAAGCTGTTGCTAGCCAGCACCCTTCCTTGGAAGCGCTTTCACAGGCGCAGCAACACTGGGGCTTTGCGCTACTCTAGCCACCAAACATCACGGTCCTTCTCTTTCAGTATCGTAGACAAGAGCTGAGAAATTGCAAACGTCGAGCAATTGCTCAGAGATGAAAAGTGCCAGCACTGAAAGCTCTTGCTAGCCAGCACCCTTCCTTGGAAGCGCTTTCACAGGCGCAGCAACACTGGGGCTTTGCGCTTCTCTAGCCACCAAACGTGACAGTCTTTCTGTCTCATAGACACGAGCTGAGAAATTGCAAAGGTCCAGCAATTGCTGAGAGATGAAAAGTGCCAGCACTGAAAGCTGTTGCTAGCCAGCACCCTTCCTTGGAAGCGCTTTTGTAGCCCTAAGAACACTGGGGCTCTGGGCTTCTCTAGCCACCTAATCTTCTGCTCATCCTCTCGCGCAGTCTAAAGAGAGCTCAGGTGAGAAATTGCAAACGTCGAGCAATTGCTCAGAGATGAAAAGTGCCAGCACTGAAAGCTGTTGCTAGCCAGCACCCTTCCTTGGAAGCGCTTTTGTAGGCCTAAGAACAGTGGGGCTCTGGGCTTCTCTAGCCACCTAATCTTCTGCTCATCCTCTCGCGCACTCTAAAGAGAGCTCAGGTGAGAAATTGCAAACGTCGAGCAATTGCTCAGAGATGAAAAGTGCCAGCACTGAAAGCTGTTGCTAGCCAGCACCCTTCCTTGGAAGCGCTTTTGTAGGCCTAAGAACAGTGGGGCTCTGGGCTTCTCTAGCCACCTAATATTCTGCTCATCCTCTCGCGCAGTCTAAAGAGAGCTCAGGTTTGAAATTGCAAATGTCCAGCAATTGCTCAGAGATGAAAAGTGCCAGCACTGAAAGCTGTTGCCAGCCAGCACCCTTCCTTGGAAGCGCTTTCACAGGCGCAGCAACACTGGGGCTTTGCGCTTCTCTAGCCACCAAACATCACGGTCCTTCTCTTTCAGTATCGTAGACTAGAGCTGAGAAATTGCAAACGTCGAGCAATTGCTCAGAGATGAAAAGTGCCAGCACTGAAAGCTGTTGCTAGCCAGCACTCTTCCTTGGAAACGCTCTTGCAGCCCTAAGAACACTGGGGCTCTGGGCTTCTCTAGGCACCTAATATTCTGCTCATGCTCTCGCGCAGTCTAAAGAGAGCTCAGGTGAGAAATTGCAAACGTCGAGCAATTGCTCAGAGATGAAAAGTGCCAGCACTGAAAGCTGTTGCTAGCCAGCACCCTTCCTTGGAAGCGCTTTCACAGGCGCAGCAACACTGGGGCTTTGCGCTTCTCTACCCACCAAACGTCACGGTCACTATCTCTCCGTCTCGTAGACACGAGCTGAGAAATTGCAAACGTCGAGCAATTGCTCAGAGATGAAAAGTGCCAGCACTGAAAGCTCTTGCTAGCCAGCACCCTTCCTTGGAAGCGCTTTCACAGGCGCAGCAACACTGGGGCTTTGTGCTACTCTACCCACCAAACATCACGGTCATTCTCTTTCAGTATCGTAGACAAGAGCTGAGAAATTGCAAACGTCGAGCAATTGCTCAGAGATGAAAAGTGCCAGCACTGAAAGCTGTTGCTAGCCAGCACCCTTCCTTGGAAGCGCTCTTGTAGCCCTAAGAACACTGGGGCTCTGGGCTTCTCTAGCCACCTTATCTTCTGTTCATTCCCTCGCGCAGTCTAAAGAGAGCTCAGGTGAGAAATTGCAAACGTCGAGCAATTGCTCAGAGATGAAAAGTGCCAGCACTGAAAGCTCTTGCTAGCCAGCACCCTTCCTTGGAAGCGCTTTCACAGGCGCAGCAACACTGGGGCTTTGCGCTTCTCTACCCACCAAACATCACGGTCATTCTCTTTCCGTCTCGTAGACACGAGCTGTGAATTTGGAAAGGTCCAGCAATTGCTCAGAGATGAAAAGTGCTTGCACTGAAAGCTCTTGCTAGCCAGCACCCTTCCTTGGAAGCGCTTTTGTAGCCCTAAGAACACTGGGGCTTTGCGCTTCTCTAGCCACCTAATCTTCTGCTCATCCTCTCGCGCAGTCTAAAGAGAGCTCAGGTGAGAAATTGCAAACGTCGAGCAATTGCTCAGAGATGAAAAGTGCCAGCACTGAAAGCTGTTGCTAGCCAGCATCCTTCCTTGGAAGCGCTTTTGTAGGCCTAAGAACAGTGGGGCTCTGGGCTTCTCTAGCCACCTACTCTTCTGCTCATCCTCTCGTGCAGTCTAAAGAGAGCTCAGGTGAGAAATTGCAAACGTCGAGCAATTGCTCAGAGATGAAAAGTGCCAGCACTGAAAGCTGTTGCTAGCCAGCACCCTTCCTTGGAAGCGCTTTCACAGGCGCAGCAACACTGGGGCTTTGCGCTTCTCTACCCACCAAACGTCACGGTCACTATCTCTCCGTCTCGTAGACACGAGCTGAGAAATTGCAAACGTCGAGCAATTGCTGAGAGATGAAACGTGCCAGCACTGAAAGCTGTTGCTAGCCAGCACCCTTCCTTGGAAGCGCTTTTGTAGGCCTAAGAACACTGGGGCTCTGGGCTTCTCTAGCCACCAAATATCACATTCATTCTCTTTCTGTCTCGTAGACATGAGCCGAGAAATTGCAAACGTCAAGCAATTGCTCAGAGATGAAAAGTGCCAGCACTGAAAGCTGTTGCTAGCCAGCACCCTTCCTTGGAAGCGCTTTTGTAGCCCTAAGAACAATGGGGCTCTGGGCTTCTCTAGCCACCTAATCTTCTGCTCATCCTCTCGCGCACTCTAAAGAGAGCTCAGGTGAGAAATTGCAAATGTCCAGCAATTGCTCAGAGATGAAAAGTGCCAGCACTGAAAGCTCTTGCTAGCCAGCACCCTTCCTTGGAAGCGCTTTCACAGGCGCAGCAACACTGGGGCTTTGCGCTTCTCTAGCCACCAAACATCACGGTCATTCTCTTTCCATCTCGTAGACACGAGCCGAGAAGTTGCAAACATCGAGCAATTGCTCAGAGATGAAAAGTGCCAGCACTGAAAGCTGTTGCTAGCCAGCACCCTTCCTTGGAAGCGCTTTTGTAGCTCTAAGAACACATGGGCTTTGCGCTTCTCTAGCCACCTAACCTTCTGCTCATCCTCTCGCGCAGTCTAAAGAGAGCTCAGGTGAGAAATTGCAAACGTCGAGCAATTGCTCAGAGATGAAAACTGCCAGCACTGAAAGCTCTTGCTAGCCAGCACCCTTCCTTGGAAGCGCTTTCACAGGCGCAGCAACACTGGGGCTTTGCGCTTCTCTACCCACCAAACGTCACGGTCACTATCTCTCCGTCTCGTAGACACGAGCTGAGAAATTGCAAACGTCGAGCAATTGCTCAGAGATGAAACGTGCCAGCACTGAAAGCTGTTGCTAGCCAGCACCCTTCCTTGGAAGCGCTCTTGTAGCCCTAAGAACAGTGGGGCTCTGGGCTTCTCTAGCCACCTAATCTTCTGCTCATCCTCTCGCGCAGTCTAAAGAGAGCTCAGGTGAGAAAATGCAAATGTCCACCAATTGCTCAGAGATGAAAAGTGCCAGCACTGAAAGCTCTTGCTAGCCAGCACCCTTCCTTGGAAGCGCTTTCACAGGCGCAGCAACACTGGGGCTTTGCGCTTCTCTAGGCACCAAACGTCACGGTCACTATCTCTCCGTCTCGTAGACACGAGCTGAGAAATTGCAAACGTCGAGCAATTGCTCAGAGATGAAAAGTGCCAGCACTGAAAGCTCTTGCTAGCCAGCACCCTTCCTTGGAAGCGCTTTCACAGGCGCAGCAACACTGGGGCTTTGCGCTACTCTACCCACCAAACATCACGGTCATTCTCTTTCAGTATCGTAGACAAGAGCTGACAAATTGCAAACGTCGAGCAATTGCTCAGAGATGAAAAGTGCCAGCACTGAAAGCTGTTGCTAGCCAGCACCCTTCCTTGGAAGCGCTTTCACAGGCGCAGCAAGACTGGGGCTTTGCGCTTCTCTAGCCACCAAACGTGACAGTCTTTCTGTCTCGTAGACACGAGCTGAGAAATTGCAAACGTCAAGCAATTGCTCAGAGATGAAAAGTGCCAGCACTGAAAGTTGTTGCTAGCCAGCACCCTTCCTTGGAAGCGCTTTTGTAGCCCTAAGAACACTGGGGCTCTGGGCTTCTCTAGCCACCTAATCTTCTGCTCATCCTCTCGCGCAGTCTAAAGAGAGCTCAGGTGAGAAATTGCAAACATCGAGCAATTGCTCAGAGATGAAAAGTGCCAGCACTGAAAGCTCTTGCCAGCCAGCACCCTTCCTTGGAAGCGCTTTCACAGGCGCAGCAACACTGGGGCTTTGCGCTTCTCTACCCACCAAACATCACGGTCCTTCTCTTTCCATCTCGTAGACAAGAGCTGAGAAATTGCAAACGTCGAGCAATTGCTCAGAGATGAAAAGTGCCAGCACTGAAAGCTCTTGCTAGCCAGCACCCTTCCTTGGAAGCGCTTTTGTAGCCCTAAGAACAGTGGGGCTCTTGGCTTCTCTAGCCACCTAATCTTCTGCTCATCCTCTCGCGCAGTCTAAAGAGAGCTCAGGTGAGAAATTGCAAACGTCCAGCAATTGCTCAGAGATGAAAAGTGACAGCACTGAAAGCTGTTGCTAGCCAGCACCCTTCCTTGGAAATGCTTTTGTAGGCCTAAGAACAGTGGGGCTCTGGGCTTCTCTAGCCACCTACTCTTCTGCTCATTCTCTCGCGCAGTCTAAAGAGAGCTTAGGTGAGAAATTGCAAACATCGAGCAATTGCTCAGAGATGAAAAGTGCCAGCACTGAAAGCTCTTGCTAGCCAGCACCCTTCCTTGGAAGCGCTTTCACAGGCGCAGCAACACTGGGGCTTTGCGCTTCTCTAGCCACCAAACATCACGGTCATTCTCTTTCCGTCTCGTAGACACGAGCTGTGAAATTGGAAAGGTCCAGCAATTGCTCAGAGATGAAAAGTGCTTGCACTGAAAGCTCTTGCTAGCCAGCACCCTTCCTTGGAAGCGCTTTTGTAGCCCTAAGAACACTGGGGCTTTGCGCTTCTCTAGCCACCTAATCTTCTGCTCATCCTCTCGCGCAGTCTAAAGAGAGCTCAGGTGAGAAATTGCAAACGTCGAGCAATTGGTCAGAGATGAAAAGTGCCAGCACTGAAAGCTGTTGCTAGCCAGCACCCTTCCTTGGAAGCGCTTTTGTAGCCCTAAGAACACTGGGGCTCTGTGCTTCATAAGCCACCTAACCTTCTGCTCATCCTCTCGCGCAGTCTAAAGAGAGCTCAGGTGAGAGATTGCAAACGTCGAGCAATTGGTCAGAGATGAAAAGTGCCAGCACTGAAAGCTGTTGCTAGCCAGCACCCTTCCTTGGAAGCGCTTTCACAGGCGCAGCAACACTGGGGCTTTGCGCTTCTCTAGCCACCAAACATGACAGTCTTTCTGTCTCGTAGACACGAGCCGAGAAATTGCAAACGTCGAGCAATTGCTCAGAGATGAAAAGTGCTAGCGCTGAAAGCTGTTGCGAGCCAGCACCCTTCCTTGGAAACGCTCTTGCAGCCCTAAGAACAGTGGGGCTCTGGGCTTCTCTAGCCACCTAATCTTCTGCTCATGCTCTCGCGCAGTCTAAAGAGAGCTCAGGTGAGAAATTGCAAACGTCGAGCAATTGCTCAGAGATGAAAAGTGCCAGCACTGAAAGCTCTTGCTAGCCAGCACCCTTCCTTGGAAGCGCTTTTGTAGCCCTAAGAACAGTGGGGCTTTGCGCTTCTCTAGCCACCTAACCTTCTGCTCATCCTCTCGCGCAGTCTAAAGAGAGCTCAGGTGAGAAATTGCAAACGTCGAGCAATTGCTCAGAGATGAAAAGTGCCAGCACTGAAAGCTCTTGCTAGCCAGCACCCTTCCTTGGAAGCGCTTTCACAGGCGCAGCAACACTGGGGCTTTACGCTTCTCTACCCAAAACGTCACGGTCACTATCTCTCCGTCTCGTAGACACGAGCTGAGAAATTGCAAACGTCAAGCAATTGCTCAGAGATGAAAAGTGCCAGCACTGAAAGCTGTTGCTAGCCAGCACCCTTCCTTGGAAGCGCTTTTGTAGCCCTAAGAACACTGGGGCTCTGGGCTTCTCTAGCCACCTAATCTTCTGCTCATCCTCTCGCGCACTCTAAAGAGAGCTCAGGTGTGAAATTGCAAATGTCCAGCAATTGCTCAGAGATGAAAAGTGCCAGCACTGAAAGCTCTTGCTAGCCAGCACCCTTCCTTGGAAGCGCTTTCACAGGCGCAGCAACACTGGGGCTTTGCGCTTCTCTAGCCACCAAACATCACGGTCCTTCTCTTTCCATCTCGTAGACACGAGCCGAGAAATTGCAAACGTCGAGCAATTGCTCAGAGATGAAAAGTGCCAGCACTGAAAGCTGTTGCGAGCCAGCACCCTTCCTTGGAAACGCTCTTGCAGCCCTAAGAACAGTGGGGCTCTGGGCTTCTCTAGCCACCAAATCTTCTGCTCATGCTCTCGCGCAGTCTAAAGAGAGCTCAGGTGAGAAATTGCAAACGTCGAGCAATTGCTCAGAGATGAAAAGTGCCAGCACTGAAAGCTGTTGCTAGCCAGCACCCTTCCTTGGAAGCGCTTTTGTAGCCCTAAGAACACTGGGGCTTTGCGCTTCTCTAGCCACCTAATCTTCTGCTCATCCTCTCGCGCAGTCTAAAGAGAGCTCAGGTGTTAAATTGCAAACGTCGAGCAATTGCTCAGAGATGAAAAGTGCCAGCACTGAAAGCTGTGGCTAGCCAGCACCCTTCCTTGGAAGCGCTTTCACAGGCGCAGCAACACTGGGGCTTTGCGCTTCTCTACCCACCAAACGTCACGGTCACTATCTCTCCGTCTCGTAGACACGAGCTGAGAAATTGCAAACGTCGAGCAATTGCTCAGAGATGAAAAGTGCCAGCACTGAAAGCTGTTGCTAGCCAGCACCCTTCCTTGGAAGCGCTTTCACAGGCGCAGCAACACTGGGGCTTTGCGCTACTCTAGCCACCAAACATCACGGTCCTTCTCTTTCAGTATCGTAGACAAGAGCTGAGAAATTGCAAACGTCGAGCAATTGCTCAGAGATGAAAAGTGCCAGCACTGAAAGCTCTTGCTAGCCAGCACCCTTCCTTGGAAGCGCTTTCACAGGCGCAGCAACACTGGGGCTTTGCGCTTCTCTAGCCACCAAACGTGACAGTCTTTCTGTCTCATAGACACGAGCTGAGAAATTGCAAAGGTCCAGCAATTGCTGAGAGATGAAAAGTGCCAGCACTGAAAGCTGTTGCTAGCCAGCACCCTTCCTTGGAAGCGCTTTTGTAGCCCTAAGAACACTGGGGCTCTGGGCTTCTCTAGCCACCTAATCTTCTGCTCATCCTCTCGCGCAGTCTAAAGAGAGCTCAGGTGAGAAATTGCAAACGTCGAGCAATTGCTCAGAGATGAAAAGTGCCAGCACTGAAAGCTGTTGCTAGCCAGCACCCTTCCTTGGAAGCGCTTTTGTAGCCCTAAGAACAGTGGGGCTCTGGGCTTCTCTAGCCACCTAATCTTCTGCTCATCCTCTCGCGCACTCTAAAGAGAGCTCAGGTGAGAAATTGCAAACGTCGAGCAATTGCTCAGAGATGAAAAGTGCCAGCACTGAAAGCTGTTGCTAGCCAGCACCCTTCCTTGGAAGCGCTTTCACAGGCGCAGCAACACTGGGGCTTTGCGCTTCTCTAGCCACCAAACATCACGGTCACTATCTCTCCGTCTCATAGATAAGAGCTGAGAAATTGCAAACGTCGAGCAATTGCTCAGAGATGAAAAGTGCCAGCACTGAAAGCTGTTGCTAGCCAGCACCCTTCCTTGGAAGTGCTTTTGTAGCCCTAAGAACAGTGGGGCTCGGGGCTTCTCTAGCCACCTAATCTTCTGCTCATGCTCTCGCGCAGTCTAAAGAGAGCTCAGGTGAGAAATTGCAAACGTCGAGCAATTGCTCAGAGATGAAAAGTGCCAGCACTGAAAGCTGTGGCTAGCCAGCACCCTTCCTTGGAAGCGCTTTCACAGGCGCAGCAACACTGGGGCTTTGCGCTTCTCTACCCACCAAACGTCACGGTCATTCTCTTTCTGTGTCATAGACACGAGCTGAGAAATTGCAAACGTCGAGCAATTGCTGAGAGATGAAAAGTGCCAGCACTGAAAGCTGTTGCTAGCCAGCACCCTTCCTTGGAAGCGCTTTTGTAGCCCTAAGAACACTGGGGCTCTGGGCTTCTCTACCCACCAAATATCACATTCATTCTCTTTCTGTCTCGTAGACACGAGCCGAGAAATTGCAAACGTCAAGCAATTGCTCAGAGATGAAAAGTGCCAGCACTGAAAGCTGTTGCTAGCCAGCACCCTTCCTTGGAAGCGCTTTTGTAGCCCTAAGAACACTGGGGCTCTGGGCTTCTCTAGCCACCTAATCTTCTGCTCATCCTCTCGCGCAGTCTAAAGAGAGCTCAGGTGTGAAATTGCAAACGTCGACCAATTGCTCAGAGAGGAAAAGTGCCAGCACTGAAAGCTCTTGCTAGCCAGCACCCTTCCTTGGAAGCGCTTTCACAGGCGCAGCAACACTGGTGCTTTGCGCTACTCTACCCACCAAACATCACGGTCCTTCTCTTTCTGTCTCGTAGACAAGAGCTGAGAAATTGCAAACGTCGAGCAATTGCTCAGATATGAAAAGTGCCAGCACTGAAAGCTGTTGCTAGCCAGCACCCTTCCTTGGAAGCGCTTTCACAGGCGCAGCAAGACTGGGGCTTTGCGCTTCTCTACCCACCAAACGTGACAGTCTTTCCGTCTCGTAGACACGAGCTGAGAAATTGCAAACGTGGAGCAATTGCTCAGAGATGAAAAGTGCCAGCACTGAAAGCTCTTGCTAGCCAGCAGCCTTCCTTGGAAGCGCTCTTGTAGCCCTAAGAACAGTGGGGCTCTGGGCTTCTCTAGCCACCTAATCTTCTGCTCATCCTCTCGCGCAGTCGAAAGAGAGCTCAGGTGAGAAATTGCAAACGTCGAGCAATTGCTCAGAGATGAAAAGTGCCAGCACTGAAAGCTGTTGCTAGCCAGCACCCTTCCTTGGAAGCGCTCTTGTAGCCCTAAGAACAGTGGGGCTCTGGGCTTCTCTAGCCACCTAATCTTCTGCTCATCCTCTCGCGCACTCTAAAGAGAGCTCAGGTGTGAAATTGCAAACGTCGAGCAATTGCTCAGAGATGAAAAGTGCCAGCACTGAAAGCTGTTGCTAGCCAGCACCCTTCCTTGGAAGCGCTTTCACAGGCGCAGCAACACTGGGGCTTTGCGCTTCTCTACCCACCAAACATCACGGTCATTCTCTTTCCGTCTCGTAGATAAGAGCTGAGAAATTGCAAACGTCGAGCAATTGCTCAGAGATGAAAAGTGCCAGCGCTGAAAGCTGTTGCTAGCCAGCACCCTTCCTTGGAAGCGCTTTTGTAGCCCTAAGAACAGTGGGGCTCTGGGCTTCTCTAGCCACCTAATCTTCTGTTCATTCTCTCGCGCAGTCTAAAGAGAGCTCAGGTGAGAGATTGCAAACGTCGAGCAATTGCTCAGAGATGAAAAGTGCCAGCACTGAAAGCTGTTGCTAGCCAGCACCCTTCCTTGGAAGCGCTCTTGTAGCCCTAAGAACACTGGGGCTCTGGGCTTCTCTAGCCACCTAATCTTCTGCTCATCCTCTCGCGCAGTCTAAAGAGAGTTCAGGTGAGAAATTGCAAATGTCCAGCAATTGCTCAGAGATGAAAAGTGCCAGCACTGAAAGCTGTTGCTAGCCAGCACCCTTCCTTGGAAGCGCTTTCACAGGCGCAGCAACACTGGGGCTTTGCGCTTCTCTAGCCACCAAACGTCACGGTCACTATCTCTCTGTCTCGTAGACACGAGCTGAGAAATTGCAAACGTCGAGCAATTGCTCAGAGATGAAAAGTGCCAGCACTGAAAGCTGTTGCTAGCCAGCACCCTTCCTTGGAAGCGCTTTCACAGGCGCAGCAACACTGGGGCTTTGTGCTACTCTACCCACCAAACATCACGGTCCTTCTCTTTCAGTATCGTAGACAAGAGCTGAGAAATTGCAAACGTCGAGCAATTGCTGAGAGATGAAAAGTGCCAGCGCTGAAAGCTGTTGCTATCCAGCACCCTTCCTTGGAAGCGCTCTTGTAGCCCTAAGAACAGTGGGGCTCTGGGCTTCTCTAGCCACCTAATCTTCTGTTCATTCTCTCGCGCAGTCTAAAGAGAGCTCAGGGGAGAAATTGCAAACATCGAGCAATTGCTCAGAGATGAAAAGTGCCAGCACTGAAAGCTGTTGCTAGCCAGCACCCTTCCTTGGAAGCGCTTTTGTAGCCCTAAGAACAGTGGGGCTCTGGGCTTCTCTAGCCACCAAATATCACATTCATTCTCTTTCTGTCTCGTAGACACGAGCCGAGAAATTGCAAACGTCAAGCAATTGCTCAGAGATGAAAAGTGCCAGCACTGAAAGCTGTTGCTAGCCAGCACCCTTCCTTGGAAGCGCTTTTGTAGCCCTAAGAACACTGGGGCTCTGGGCTTCTCTAGCCACCTACTCTTCTGCTCATCCTCTCGCGCAGTCTAAAGAGAGCTCAGGTGTGAAATTGCAAATGTCCAGCAATTGCTCAGAGATGAAAAGTGCCAGCACTGAAAGCTCTTGCTAGCCAGCAGCCTTCCTTGGAAGCGCTCTTGTAGCCCTAAGAACAGTGGGGCTCTGGGCTTCTCTAGCCACCTACTCTTCTGCTCATCCTCTCGCGCAGTCTAAAGAGAGCTCAGGTGTGAAATTGCAAATGTCCAGCAATTGCTCAGAGATGAAAAGTGCCATCACTGAAAGCTGTGGCTAGCCAGCACCCTTCCTTGGAAGCGCTTTCACAGGCGCAGCAACACTGGGGCTTTGCGCTTCTCTACCCACCAAACATCACGGTCACTATCTCTCCGTCTCGTAGATAAGAGCTGAGAAATTGCAAACGTCGAGCAATTGCTCAGAGATGAAAAGTGCCAGCACTGAAAGCTCTTGCTAGCCAGCACCCTTCCTTGGAAGCGCTCTTGTAGCCCTAAGAACACTGGGGCTCTGGGCTTCTCTAGCCACCTAATCTTCTGCTCATCCTCTCGTGCAGTCTAAAGAGAGCTCAGGTGAGAAATTGCAAACGTCGAGCAATTGCTCAGAGATGAAAAGTGCCAGCACTGAAAGCTCTTGCTAGCCAGCACCCTTCCTTGGAAGCGCTTTTGTAGGCCTAATAACAGTGGGGCTCTGGGCTTCTCTAGCCACCTAATCTTCTGCTCATCCTCTCGCGCAGTCTAAAGAGAGTTCAGGTGAGAAATTGCAAACGTCGAGCAATTGCTCAGAGATGAAAAGTGCCAGCACTGAAAGCTGTTGCTAGCCAGCACCCTTCCTTGGAAGCGCTTTCACAGGCGCAGCAACACTGGGGCTTTGCGCTTCTCTAGCCACCAAACGTCACGGTCACTATCTCTCTGTCTCGTAGACACGAGCTGAGAAATTGCAAACGTCGAGCAATTGCTCAGAGATGAAAAGTGCCAGCACTGAAAGCTGTTGCTAGCCAGCACCCTTCCTTGGAAGCGCTTTCACAGGCGCAGCAACACTGGGGCTTTGTGCTACTCTACCCACCAAACATCACGGTCCTTCTCTTTCAGTATCGTAGACAAGAGCTGAGAAATTGCAAACGTCGAGCAATTGCTTAGAGATGAAAAGTGCCAGCGCTGAAAGCTGTTGCTAGCCAGCACCCTTCCTTGGAAGCGCTTTTGTAGGCCTAAGAACACTGGGGCTCTGGGCTTCTCTAGCCACCTAATCTTCTGTTCATTCTCTTGCGCAGTCTAAAGAGAGCTCAGGTGAGAAATTGCAAACATCGAGCAATTGCTCAGAGATGAACAGTGCCAGCACTGAAAGCTGTTGCTAGCCAGCACCCTTCCTTGGAAGCGCTTTTGTAGCCCTAAGAACAGTGGGGCTCTGGGCTTCTCTAGCCACCAAATATCACATTCATTCTCTTTCTGTCTCGTAGACACGAGCCGAGAAATTGCAAACGTCAAGCAATTGCTCAGAGATGAAAAGTGGCAGCACTGAAAGCTCTTGCTAGCCAGCACCCTTCCTTGGAAGCGCTTTCACAGGCGCAGCAACACTGGGGCTTTGCGCTTCTCTACCCACCAAACATCACGGTCATTCTCTTTCCGTCTCGTAGATAAGAGCTGAGAAATTGCAAACGTCGAGCAATTGCTCAGAGATGAAAAGTGCCAGCACTGAAAGCTGTTGCTAGCCAGCACTCTTCCTTGGAAACGCTCTTGCAGCCCTAAGAACACTGGGGCTCTGGGCTTCTCTAGGCACCTAATATTCTGCTCATGCTCTCGCGCAGTCTAAAGAGAGCTCAGGTGAGAAATTGCAAACGTCGAGCAATTGCTCAGAGATGAAAAGTGCCAGCACTGAAAGCTGTTGCTAGCCAGCACCCTTCCTTGGAAGCACTTTTGTAGCCCTAAGAACAGTGGGGCTCTGGGCTTCTCTAGCCACCTAATCTTCTGCTCATCCTCTCGCGCAGTCTAAAGAGAGTTCAGGTGTGAAATTGCAAATGTCCAGCAATTGCTCAGAGATGAAAAGTGCCAGCACTGAAAGCTGTTGCTAGCCAGCACCCTTCCTTGGAAGCGCTTTCACAGGCGCAGCAACACTGGGGCTTTGCGCTTCTCTAGCCACCAAACGTCACGGTCACTATCTCTCTGTCTCGTAGACACGAGCTGAGAAATTGCAAACGTCGAGCAATTGCTCAGAGATGAAAAGTGCCAGCACTGAAAGCTGTTGCTAGCCAGCACCCTTCCTTGGAAGCGCTTTCACAGGCGCAGCAACACTGGGGCTTTGTGCTACTCTACCCACCAAACATCACGGTCCTTCTCTTTCAGTATCGTAGACTAGAGCTGAGAAATTGCAAACGTCGAGCAATTGCTTAGAGATGAAAAGTGCCAGCGCTGAAAGCTGTTGCTAGCCAGCACCCTTCCTTGGAAGCGCTCTTGTAGCCCTAAGAACAGTGGGGCTCTGGGCTTCTCTAGCCACCTAATCTTCTGTTCATTCTCTCGCGCAGTGTAAAGAGAGCTCAGGTGAGAAATTGCAAACATCGAGCAATTGCTCAGAGATGAAAAGTGCCAGCACTGAAAGCTCTTGCTAGCCAGCACCCTTCCTTGGAAGCGCTTTCACAGGCGCAGCAACACTGGGGCTTTGCGCTTCTCTAGCCACCAAACATCACGGTCATTCTCTTTCAGTATCGTAGACACGAGCTGTGAAATTGGAAAGGTCCAGCAATTGCTCAGAGATGAAAAGTGCCAGCACTGAAAGCTGTTGCTAGCCAGCACCCTTCCTTGGAAGCGCTTTTGTAGCCCTAAGAACACTGGGGCTTTGCGCTTCTCTAGCCACCTAATCTTCTGCTCATCCTCTCGCGCACTCTAAAGAGAGCTCAGGTGTGAAATTGCAAATGTCCAGCAATTGCTCAGAGATGAAAAGTGCCAGCACTGAAAGCTCTTGCTAGCCAGCACCCTTCCTTGGAAGCGCTTTCACAGGCGCAGCAACACTGGGGCTTTGCGCTTCTCTAGCCACCAAACATCACGGTCCTTCTCTTTCCATCTCGTAGACACGAGCCGAGAAATTGCAAACGTCGAGCAATTGCTCAGAGATGAAAAGTGCCAGCACTGAAAGCTGTTGCGAGCCAGCACCCTTCCTTGGAAACGCTCTTGCAGCCCTAAGAACAGTGGGGCTCTGGGCTTCTCTAGCCACCTAATCTTCTGCTCATCCTCTCGCGCAGTCTAAAGAGAGCTCAGGTGAGAAATTGCAAACGTCGAGCAATTGCTCAGAGATGAAAAGTGCCAGCACTGAAAGCTCTTGCTAGCCAGCACCCTTCCTTGGAAGCGCTTTCACAGGCGCAGCAACACTGGGGCTTTGCGCTTCTCTAGCCACCAAACGTCACGGTCACTATTTCTCTGTCTCGTAGACACGAGCTGAGAAATTGCAAACGTCGAGCAATTGCTCAGAGATGAAAAGTGCCAGCACTGAAAGCTGTTGCTAGCCAGCACCCTTCCTTGGAAGCGCTTTCACAGGCGCAGCAACACTGGGGCTTTGTGCTACTCTACCCACCAAACATCACGGTCCTTCTCTTTCAGTATCGTAGACAAGAGCTGAGAAATTGCAAACGTCGAGCAATTGCTTAGAGATGAAAAGTGCCAGCACTGAAAGCTGTTGCTAGCCAGCACCCTTCCTTGGAAGCGCTCTTGTAGCCCTAAGAACAGTGGGGCTCTGGGCTTCTCTAGCCACCTAATCTTCTGTTCATTCTCTCGCGCAGTCTAAAGAGAGCTCAGGTGAGAAATTGCAAACATCGAGCAATTGCTCAGAGATGAAAAGTGCCAGCACTGAAAGCTGTTGCTAGCCAGCACCCTTCCTTGGAAGCGCTTTTGTAGCCCTAAGAACACTGGGGCTCTGGGCTTCTCTAGCCACCAAATATCACATTCATTCTCTTTCTGTCTCGTAGACACGAGCCGAGAAATTGCAAACGTCAAGCAATTGCTCAGAGATGAAAAGTGCCAGCACTGAAAGCTGTTGCTAGCCATCACCCTTCCATGGAAGCGCTTTTGTAGCCCTAAGAACACTGGGGCTCTGGGCTTCTCTAGCCACCTAATCTTCTGCTCATCCTCTCGCGCAGTCTAAAGAGAGCTCAGGTGTGAAATTGCAAATGTCCAGCAATTGCTCAGAGATGAAAAGTGCCAGCACTGAAAGCTCTTGCTAGCCAGCACCCTTCCTTGGAAGCGCTTTCACAGGTGCAGCAACACTGGGGCTTTGCGCTACTCTACCCACCAAACATCACGGTCATTCTCTTTCAGTATCGTAGACAAGAGCTGAGAAATTGCAAACGTCGAGCAATTGCTCAGATATGAAAAGTGCCAGCACTGAAAGCTCTTGCTAGCCAGCACCCTTCCTTGGAAGCGCTTTCACAGGCGCAGCAAGACTGGGGCTTTGCGCTTCTCTACCCACCAAACGTGACAGTCTTTCCGTCTCGTAGACACGAGCCGAGAAATTGCAAACGTCGAGCAATTGCTCAGAGATGAAAAGTGCCAGCACTGAAAGCTCTTGCTAGCCAGCAGCCTTCCTTGGAAGCGCTCTTGTAGCCCTAAGAACAGTGGGGCTCTGGGCTTCTCTAGCCACCTAATCTTCTGCTCATCCTCTCGCGCACTCTAAAGAGAGCTCAGGTGTGAAATTGCAAATGTCCAGCAATTGCTCAGAGATGAAAAGTGCCAGCACTGAAAGCTCTTGCTAGCCAGCACCCTTCCTTGGAAGCGCTTTCACAGGCGCAGCAACACTGGGGCTTTGCGCTTCTCTACCCACCAAACATCACGGTCACTATCTCTCCGTCTCATAGATAAGAGCTGAGAAATTGCAAACGTGGAGCAATTGCTCAGAGATGAAAAGTGCCAGCACTGAAAGCTCTTGCTAGCCAGCACCCTTCCTTGGAAGCGCTCTTGTAGCCCTAAGAACACTGGGGCTCTGGGCTTCTCTAGCCACCTAATCTTCTGCTCATCCTCTCGCACAGTCTAAAGAGAGCTCAGGTGAGAAATTGCAAATGTCCAGCAATTGCTCAGAGATGAAAAGTGCCAGCACTGAAAGCTGTTGCTAGCCAGCACCCTTCCTTGGAAGCGCTCTTGTAGCCCTAAGAACAGTGGGGCTCTGGGCTTCTCTAGCCACCTAATCTTCTGCTCATCCTCTCGCGCAGTCTAAAGAGAGCTCAGGTGTGAAATTGCAAACGTCGAGCAATTGCTCAGAGATGAAAAGTGCCAGCACTGAAAGCTGTTGCTAGCCAGCACCCTTCCTTGGAAGCGCTTTCACAGGCGCAGCAACACTGGGGCTTTGCGCTTCTCTACCCACCAAACATCACGGTCATTCTCTTTCCGTCTCGTAGATAAGAGCTGAGAAATTGCAAACGTCGAGCAATTGCTCAGAGATGAAAAGTGCCAGCACTGAAAGCTGTTGCTAGCCAGCACTCTTCCTTGGAAACGCTCTTGCAGCCCTAAGAACACTGGGGCTCTGGGCTTCTCTAGGCACCTAATATTCTGCTCATGCTCTCGCGCAGTCTAAAGAGAGCTCAGGTGAGAAATTGCAAACATCGAGCAATTGCTCAGAGATGAAAAGTGCCAGCACTGAAAGCTGTTGTTAGCCAGCACCCTTCCTTGGAAGCACTTTTGTAGCCCTAAGAACAGTGGGGCTCTGGGCTTCTCTAGCCACCTAATCTTCTGCTCATCCTCTCGCGCAGTCTAAAGAGAGTTCAGGTGAGAAATTGCAAATGTCCAGCAATTGCTCAGAGATGAAAAGTGCCATCACTGAAAGCTCTTGCTAGCCAGCACCCTTCCTTGGAAGCGCTTTCACAGGCGCAGCAACACTGGGGCTTTGCGCTTCTCTAGCCACCAAACATCACGGTCCTTCTCTTTCCATCTCGTAGACACGAGCCGAGAAATTGCAAACGTCGAGCAATTGCTGAGAGATGAAAAGTGCCAGCACTGAAAGCTGTTACGAGCCAGCACCCTTCCTTGGAAACGCTCTTGCAGCCCTAAGAACAGTGGGGCTCTGGGCTTCTCTAGCCACCCAATCTTCTGCTCATGCTCTCGCGCAGTCTAAAGAGAGCTCAGGTGAGAAATTGCAAACGTCGAGCAATTGCTCAGAGATGAAAAGTGCCAGCACTGAAAGCTCTTGCTAGCCAGCACCCTTCCTTGGAAGCGCTTTTGTAGCCCTAAGAACACTGGGGCTTTGCGCTTCTCTAGCCACCTAATCTTCTGCTCATCCTCTCGCGCAGTCTAAAGAGAGCTCAGGTGTTAAATTGCAAACGTCGAGCAATTGCTCAGAGATGAAAAGTGCCAGCACTGAAAGCTGTGGCTAGCCAGCACCCTTCCTTGGAAGCGCTTTCACAGGCGCAGCAACACTGGGGCTTTGCGCTTCTCTACCCACCAAACGTCACGGTCACTATCTCTCCGTCTCGTAGACACGAGCTGAGAAATTGCAAACGTCGAGCAATTGCTCAGAGATGAAAAGTGCCAGCACTGAAAGCTCTTGCTAGCCAGCACCCTTCCTTGGAAGCGCTTTCACAGGCGCAGCAACACTGGGGCTTTGCGCTACTCTACCCACCAAACATCACGGTCATTCTCTTTCAGTATCGTAGACAAGAGCTGAGAAATTGCAAACGTCGAGCAATTGCTGAGAGATGAAAAGTGCCAGCACTGAAAGCTGTTGCTAGCCAGCACCCTTCCTTGGAAGCGCTTTCACAGGCGCAGCAACACTGGGGCTTTGCGCTTCTCTACCCACCAAACGTGACAGTCTTTCTGTCTCGTAGACACGAGCCGAGAAATTGCAAAGGTCCAGCAATTGCTGAGAGATGAAAAGTGCCAGCACTGAAAGCTGTTGCTAGCCAGCACCCTTCCTTGGAAGCGCTTTTGTAGCCCTAAGAACAGTGGAGCTCTGGGCTTCTCTAGCCACCTAATCTTCTGCTCATCCTCTCGCGCACTCTAAAGAGAGCTCAGGGGAGAAATTGCAAACGTCGAGCAATTGCTCAGAGATGAAAAGTGCCAGCACTGAAAGCTGTTGCTAGCCAGCACCCTTCCTTGGAAGCGCTTTTGTAGGCCTAAGAACAGTGGGGCTCTGGGCTTCTCTAGCCACCTCATCTTCTGCTCATCCTCTCGCGCAGTCTAAAGAGAGCTCAGGTGAGAAATTGCAAACGTCGAGCAATTGCTCAGAGATGTAAAGTGCCAGCACTGAAAGCTGTTGCTAGCCAGCACCCTTCCTTGGAAACGCTTTTGTAGGCCTAAGAACAGTGGGGCTCTGGGCTTCTCTAGCCACCTACTCTTCTGCTCATCCTCTCGCGCAGTCTAAAGAGAGCTCAGGTGAGAAATTGCAAACGTCGAGCAATTGCTCAGAGATGAAAAGTGCCAGCACTGAAAGCTGTTGCTAGCCAGCACCCTTCCTTGGAAGCGCTTTTGTAGGCCTAAGAACACTGGGGCTCTGTGCTTCATAAGCCACCTAATCTTCTGCTCATCCTCTCGCGCAGTCTAAAGAGAGCTCAGGTGAGAGATTGCAAACGTCGAGCAATTGCTCAGAGATGAAAAGTGCCAGCACTGAAAGCTCTTGCTAGCCAGCACCCTTCCTTGGAAGCGCTTTCACAGGCGCAGCAACACTGGGGCTTTGCGCTTCTCTACCCACCAAACGTCACGGTCATTCTCTTTCCGTCTCGTAGACACGAGCTGAGAAATTGCAAACGTCGAGCAATTGCTCCGAGATGAAAAGTGCCAGCACTGAAAGCTGTTGCTAGCCAGCACCCTTCCTTGGAAGCGCTCTTGTAGCCCTAAGAACAGTGGGGCTCGGGACTTCTCTAGCCACCTAATCTTCTGCTCATGCTCTCGCGCAGTCTAAAGAGAGCTCAGGTGAGAAATTGCAAACGTCGAGCAATTGCTCAGAGATGAAAAGTGCCAGCACTGAAAGCTCTTGCTAGCCAGCACCCTTCCTTGGAAGCGCTTTCACAGGCGCAGCAACACTGGGGCTTTGCGCTTCTCTACCCACCAAACGTCACGGTCATTCTCTTTCTGTCTCGTAGACACGAGCTGAGAAATTGCAAACGTCGAGCAATTGCTGAGAGATGAAAAGTGCCAGCACTGAAAGCTGTTGCTAGCCAGCACCCTTCCTTGGAAGCGCTTTTGTAGCCCTAAGAACACTGGGGCTCTGGGCTTCTCTAGCCACCAAATATCACATTCATTCTCTTTCTGTCTCGTAGACACGAGCCGAGAAATTGCAAACGTCAAGCAATTGCTCAGAGATGAAAAGTGCCAGCACTGAAAGCTGTTGCTAGCCAGCAGCCTTCCTTGGAAGCGCTTTTGTAGCCCTAAGAACACTGGGGCTCTGGGCTTCTCTAGCCACCTAATCTTCTGCTCATCCTCTCGCGCAGTCTAAAGAGAGCTCAGGTGTGAAATTGCAAACGTCGAGCAATTGCTCAGAGATGAAAAGTGCCAGCACTGAAAGCTGTTGCTAGCCAGCACCCTTCCTTGGAAACGCTTTTGTAGGCCTAAGAACAGTGGGGCTCTGGGCTTCTCTAGCCACCTACTCTTCTGCTCATCCTCTCGCGCAGTCTAAAGAGAGCTCAGGTGAGAAATTGCAAACGTCGAGCAATTGCTCAGAGATGAAAAGTGCCAGCACTGAAAGCTGTTACTAGCCAGCACCCTTCCTTGGAAGCGCTTTCACAGGCGCAGCAACACTGGGGCTTTGCGCTTCTCTAACCACCAAACATCACGGTCACTATCTCTCCGTCTCATAGATAAGAGCTGAGAAATTGCAAACGTCGAGCAATTGCTCAGAGATGAAAAGTGACAGCACTGAAAGCTCTTGCTAGCCAGCACCCTTCCTTGGAAGCGCTTTTGTAGGCCTAAGAACACTGGGGCTCTGTGCTTCATAAGCCACCTAATCTTCTGCTCATGCTCTCGCGCAGTCTAAAGAGAGCTCAGGTGAGAGATTGCAAACGTCGAGCAATTGCTCAGAGATGAAAAGTGCCAGCACTGAAAGCTCTTGCTAGCCAGCACCCTTCCTTGGAAGCGCTTTCACAGGCGCAGCAACACTGGGGCTTTGCGCTTCTCTACCCACCAAACGTCACGGTCATTCTCTTTCCGTCTCGTAGACACGAGCTGAGAAATTGCAAACGTCGAGCAATTGCTCAGAGATGAAAAGTGCCAGCACTGAAAGCTGTTGCTAGCCAGCACTCTTCCTTGGAAACGCTCTTGCAGCCCTAAGAACACTGGGGCTCTGGGCTTCTCTAGGCACCTAATATTCTGCTCATGCTCTCGCGCAGTCTAAAGAGAGCTCAGGTGAGAAATTGCAAACGTCGAGCAATTGCTCAGAGATGAAAAGTGCCAGCACTGAAAGCTGTTGCTAGCCAGCACCCTTCCTTGGAAGCACTTTTGTAGCCCTAAGAACAGTGGGGCTCTGGGCTTCTCTAGCCACCTAATCTTCTGCTCATCCTCTCGCGCAGTCTAAAGAGAGTTCAGGTGAGAAATTGCAAATGTCCAGCAATTGCTCAGAGATGAAAAGTGCCAGCACTGAAAGCTGTTGCTAGCCAGCACCCTTCCTTGGAAGCGCTTTCACAGGCGCAGCAACACTGGGGCTTTGCGCTTCTCTACCCACCAAACGTCACGGTCACTATCTCTCTGTCTCGTAGACACGAGCTGAGAAATTGCAAACGTCGAGCAATTGCTCAGAGATGAAAAGTGCCAGCACTGAAAGCTGTTGCTAGCCAGCACCCTTCCTTGGAAGCGCTTTTGTAGCCCTAAGAACACTGGGGCTCTGGGCTTCTCTACCCACCAAATATCACATTCATTCTCTTTCTGTCTCGTAGACACGAGCCGAGAAATTGCAAACGTCAAGCAATTGCTCAGAGATGAAAAGTGCCAGCACTGAAAGCTCTTGCTAGCCAGCACCCTTCCTTGGAAGCGCTTTTGTAGCCCTAAGAACACTGGGGCTCTGGGCTTCTCTAGCCACCTAATCTTCTGCTCATCCTCTCGCGCAGTCTAAAGAGAGCTCAGGTGTGAAATTGCAAATGTCCAGCAATTGCTCAGAGATGAAAAGTGCCAGCACTGAAAGCTCTTGCTAGCCAGCACCCTTCCTTGGAAGCACTTTCACAGGCGCAGCAACACTGGGGCTTTGCGCTACTCTACCCACCAAACATCACGGTCCTTCTCTTTCAGTATCGTAGACAAGAGCTGAGAAATTGCAAACGTCGAGCAATTGCTCCGAGATGAAAAGTGCCAGCACTGAAAGCTCTTGCTAGCCAGCACCCTTCCTTGGAAGCGCTTTCACAGGCGCAGCAAGACTGGGGCTTTGCGCTTCTCTACCCACCAAACGTGACAGTCTTTCCGTCTCGTAGACACGAGCCGAGAAATTGCAAACGTCGAGCAATTGCTCAGAGATGAAAAGTGCCAGCACTGAAAGCTCTTGCTAGCCAGCAGCCTTCCTTGGAAGCGCTCTTGTAGCCCTAAGAACAGTGGGGCTCTGGGCTTCTCTAGCCACCTACTCTTCTGCTCATCCTCTCGCGCAGTCTAAAGAGAGCTCAGGTGTGAAATTGCAAATGTCCAGCAATTGCTGAGAGATGAAAAGTGCCAGCACTGAAAGCTCTTGCTAGCCAGCACCCTTCCTTGGAAGCGCTTTCACAGGCGCAGCAACACTGGGGCTTTGCGCTTCTCTACCCACCAAACATCACGGTCACTATCTCTCCGTCTCGTAGATAAGAGCTGAGAAATTGCAAACGTGGAGCAATTGCTCAGAGATGAAAAGTGCCAGCACTGAAAGCTCTTGCTAGCCAGCACCCTTCCTTGGAAGCGCTCTTGTAGCCCTAAGAACACTGGGGCTCTGGGCTTCTCTAGCCACCTAATCTTCTGCTCATCCTCTCGCGCAGTCTAAAGAGAGCTCAGGTGAGAAATTGCAAACGTCGAGCAATTGCTCAGAGATGAAAAGTGCCAGCACTGAAAGCTGTTGCTAGCCAGCACCCTTCCTTGGAAGCGCTCTTGTAGCCCTAAGAACAGTGGGGCTCTGGGCTTCTCTAGCCACCTAATCTTCTGCTCATCCTCTCGCGCACTCTAAAGAGAGCTCAGGTGTGAAATTGCAAACGTCGAGCAATTGCTCAGAGATGAAAAGTGCCAGCACTGAAAGCTCTTGCTAGCCAGCACCCTTCCTTGGAAGCGCTTTCACAGGCGCAGCAATACTGGGGCTTTGCGCTTCTCTACCCACCAAACATCACGGTCATTCTCTTTCCGTCTCGTAGATAAGAGCTGAGAAATTGCAAACGTCGAGCAATTGCTCAGAGATGAAAAGTGCCAGCACTGAAAGCTGTTGCTAGCCAGCACTCTTCCTTGGAAACGCTCTTGCAGCCCTAAGAACAGTGGGGCTCTGGGCTTCTCTAGCCACCTCATCTTCTGCTCATCCTCTCGCGCAGTCTAAAGAGAGCTCAGGTGAGAAATTGCAAACGTCGAGCAATTGCTCAGAGATGAAAAGTGCCAGCACTGAAAGCTGTTGCTAGCCAGCACCCTTCCTTGGAAGCACTTTTGTAGCCCTAAGAACAGTGGGGCTCTGGGCTTCTCTAGCCACCTAATCTTCTGCTCATCCTCTCGCGCAGTCTAAAGAGAGTTCAGGTGAGAAATTGCAAATGTCCAGCAATTGCTCAGAGATGAAAAGTGCCAGCACTGAAAGCTGTTGCTAGCCAGCACCCTTCCTTGGAAGCGCTTTCACAGGCGCAGCAACACTGGGGCTTTGCGCTTCTCTAGCCACCAAACGTCACGGTCACTATCTCTCTGTCTCGTAGACACGAGCTGAGAAATTGCAAACGTCGAGCAATTGCTCAGAGATGAAAAGTGCCAGCACTGAAAGCTGTTGCTAGCCAGCACCCTTCCTTGGAAGCGCTTTCACAGGCGCAGCAACACTGGGGCTTTGTGCTACTCTACCCACCAAACATCACGGTCCTTCTCTTTCAGTATCGTAGACAAGAGCTGAGAAATTGCAAACGTCGAGCAATTGCTTAGAGATGAAAAGTGCCAGCGCTGAAAGCTGTTGCTAGCCAGCACCCTTCCTTGGAAGCGCTCTTGTAGCCCTAAGAACACTGGGGCTCTGGGCTTCTCTAGCCACCTAATCTTCTGCTCATTCTCTCGCGCAGTCTAAAGAGAGCTCAGGTGAGAAATTGCAAACATCGAGCAATTGCTCAGAGATGAAAAGTGCCAGCACTGAAAGCTCTTGCTAGCCAGCACCCTTCCTTGGAAGCGCTTTCACAGGCGCAGCAACACTGGGGCTTTGCGCTTCTCTAGCCACCAAACATCACGGTCATTCTCTTTCCATCTCGTAGACACGAGCTGAGAAATTGGAAAGGTCCAGGAATTGCTCAGAGATGAAAAGTGCCAGCACTGAAAGCTGTTGCTAGCCAGCACCCTTCCTTGGAAGCGCTTTTGTAGCCCTAAGAACACTGGGGCTTTGCGCTTCTCTAGCCACCTAATCTTCTGCTCATCCTCTCGCGCAGTCTAAAGAGAGCTCAGGTGTGAAATTGCAAATGTCCAGCAATTGCTCAGAGATGAAAAGTGCCAGCACTGAAAGCTCTTGCTAGCCAGCACCCTTCCTTGGAAGCGCTTTCACAGGCGCAGCAACACTGGGGCTTTGCGCTTCTCTACCCACCAAACGTCACGGTCACTATCTCTCCGTCTCGTAGACACGAGCTGAGAAATTGCAAACGTCGAGCAATTGCTCAGAGATGAAAAGTGCCAGCACTGAAAGCTCTTGCTAGCCAGCACCCTTCCTTGGAAGCGCTTTCACAGGCGCAGCAACACTGGGGCTTTGCGCTTCTCTACCCACCAAACGTGACAGTCTTTCTGTCTCGTAGACACGAGCCGAGAAATTGCAAAGGTCCAGCAATTGCTGAGAGATGAAAAGTGCCAGCACTGAAAGCTGTTGCTAGCCAGCACCCTTCCTTGGAAGCGCTTTTGTAGCCCTAAGAACAGTGGGGCTCTGGGCTTCTCTAGCCACCTAATCTTCTGCTCATCCTCTCGCGCAGTCTAAAGAGAGCTCAGGTGAGAAATTGCAAACGTCGAGCAATTGCTCAGAGATGAAAAGTGCCAGCACTGAAAGCTGTTACTAGCCAGCACCCTTCCTTGGAAGCGCTTTCACAGGCGCAGCAACACTGGGGCTTTGCGCTTCTCTAGCCACCAAACATCACGGTCACTATCTCTCCGTCTCATAGATAAGAGCTGAGAAATTGCAAACGTCGAGCAATTGCTCCGAGATGAAAAGTGCCAGCACTGAAAGCTCTTGCTAGCCAGCACCCTTCCTTGGAAGCGCTTTTGTAGGCCTAAGAACACTGGGGCTCTGTGCTTCATAAGCCACCTAATCTTCTGCTCATCCTCTCGCGCAGTCTAAAGAGAGCTCAGGTGAGAGATTGCAAACGTCGAGCAATTGCTCAGAGATGAAAAGTGCCAGCACTGAAAGCTCTTGCTAGCCAGCACCCTTCCTTGGAAGCGCTTTCACAGGCCCAGCAACACTGGGGCTTTGCGCTTCTCTAGCCACCAAACATCACGGTCACTATCTCTCCGTCTCGTAGACACGAGCTGAGAAATTGCAAACGTCGAGCAATTGCTCAGAGATGAAAAGTGCCAGCACTGAAAGCTGTTGCTAGCCAGCACCCTTCCTTGGAAGCGCTCTTGTAGCCCTAAGAACAGTGGGGCTCTGGGCTTCTCTAGCCACCTAATCTTCTGCTCATGCTCTCGCGCAGTCTAAAGAGAGCTCAGGTGAGAAATTGCAAACGTCGAGCAATTGGTCAGAGATGAAAAGTGCCAGCACTGAAAGCTGTGGCTAGCCAGCACCCTTCCTTGGAAGCGCTTTCACAGGCGCAGCAACACTGGGGCTTTGCGCTTCTCTACCCACCAAACGTCACGGTCATTCTCTTTCTGTCTCGTAGACACGAGCTGAGAAATTGCAAACGTCGAGCAATTGCTGAGAGATGAAAAGTGCCAGCACTGAAAGCTGTTGCTAGCCAGCACCCTTCCTTGGAAGCGCTTTTGTAGCCCTAAGAACACTGGGGCTCTGGGCTTCTCTAGCCACCAAACATCACAGTCATTCTCTTTCTGTCTCGTAGACATGAGCCGAGAAATTGCAAACGTCAAGCAATTGCTCAGAGATGAAAAGTGCCAGCACTGAAAGCTGTTGCTAGCCATCACCCTTCCATGGAAGCGCTTTTGTAGCCCTAAGAACACTGGGGCTCTGGGCTTCTCTAGCCACCTAATCTTCTGCTCATCCTCTCGCGCAGTCTAAAGAGAGCTCAGGTGTGAAATTGCAAATGTCCAGCAATTGCTCAGAGATGAAAAGTGCCAGCACTGAAAGCTCTTGCTAGCCAGCACCCTTCCTTGGAAGCGCTTTCACAGGCGCAGCAACACTGGGGCTTTGCGCTACTCTACCCACCAAACATCACGGTCCTTCTCTTTCAGTATCGTAGACAAGATCTGAGAAATTGCAAACGTCGAGCAATTGCTCAGATATGAAAAGTGCCAGCACTGAAAGCTGTTGCTAGCCAGCACCCTTCCTTGGAAGCGCTTTCACAGGCGCAGCAAGACTGGGGCTTTGCGCTTCTCTACCCACCAAACGTGACAGTCTTTCCGTCTCGTAGACACGAGCCGAGAAATTGCAAACGTCGAGCAATTGCTCAGAGATGAAAAGTGCCAGCACTGAAAGCTCTTGCTAGCCAGCAGCCTTCCTTGGAAGCGCTCTTGTAGCCCTAAGAACAGTGGGGCTCTGGGCTTCTCTAGCCACCTACTCTTCTGCTCATCCTCTCGCGCAGTCTAAAGAGAGCTCAGGTGTGAAATTGCAAATGTCCAGCAATTGCTCAGAGATGAAAAGTGCCAGCACTGAAAGCTGTGGCTAGCCAGCACCCTTCCTTGGAAGCGCTTTCACAGGCGCAGCAACACTGGGGCTTTGCGCTTCTCTACCCACCAAACATCACGGTCACTATCTCTCCGTCTCGTAGATAAGAGCTGAGAAATTGCAAACGTGGAGCAATTGCTCAGAGATGAAAAGTGGCAGCACTGAAAGCTCTTGCTAGCCAGCACCCTTCCTTGGAAGCGCTCTTGTAGCCCTAAGAACACTGGGGCTCTGGGCTTCTCTAGCCACCTAATCCTCTGCTCATCCTCTCGTGCAGTCTAAAGAGAGCTCAGGTGAGAAATTGCAAACGTCGAGCAATTGCTCAGAGATGAAAAGTGCCAGCACTGAAAGCTCTTGCTAGCCAGCACCCTTCCTTGGAAGCGCTCTTGTAGCCCTAAGAACACTGGGGCTCTGGGCTTCTCTAGCCACCTACTCTTCTGCTCATCCTCTCGCGCACTCTAAAGAGAGCTCAGGTGTGAAATTGCAAATGTCCAGCAATTGCTCAGAGATGAAAAGTGCCAGCACTGAAAGCTGTTGCTAGCCAGCCCCCTTCCTTGGAAGCGCTTTCACAGGCGCAGCAACACTGGGGCTTTGCGCTTCTCTACCCACCAAACATCACGGTCATTCTCTTTCCGTCTCGTAGATAAGAGCTGAGAAATTGCAAACGTCGAGCAATTGCTCAGAGATGAAAAGTGCCAGCACTGAAAGCTGTTGCTAGCCAGCACTCTTCCTTGGAAACGCTCTTGCAACCCGAAGAACACTGGGGCTCTGGGCTTCTCTAGGCACCTAATATTCTGCTCATCCTCTCGTGCAGTCTAAAGAGAGCTCAGGTGAGAAATTGCAAACGTCGAGCAATTGCTCAGAGATGAAAAGTGCCAGCACTGAAAGCTGTTGCTAGCCAGCACCCTTCCTTGGAAGCGCTTTTGTAGCCCTAAGAACAGTGGGGCTCTGGGCTTCTCTAGCCACCTAATCTTCTGCTCATCCTCTCGCGCAGTCTAAGGAGAGTTCAGGTGAGAAATTGCAAATGTCCAGCAATTGCTCAGAGATGAAAAGTGCCAGCACTGAAAGCTGTTGCTAGCCAGCACCCTTCCTTGGAAGCGCTTTCACAGGCGCAGCAACACTGGGGCTTTGCGCTTCTCTAGCCACAAACGTCACGGTCACTATATCTCTGTCTCGTAGACACGAGCTGAGAAATTGCAAACGTCGAGCAATTACTCAGAGATGAAAAGTGCCAGCACTGAAAGCTGTTGCTAGCCAGCACCCTTCCTTGGAAGCGCTTTCACAGGCGCAGCAACACTGGGGCTTTGTGCTACTCTACCCACCAAACATCACGGTCCTTCTCTTTCAGTATCGTAGACACGAGCTGAGAAATTGCAAACGTCGAGCAATTGCTCAGAGATGAAAAGTGCCAGCGCTGAAAGCTGTTGCTAGCCAGCACCCTTCCTTGGAAGCGCTCTTGTAGCCCTAAGAACAGTGGGGCTCTGGGCTTCTCTAGCCACCTAATCTTCTGTTCATTCTCTCGCGCAGTCTAAAGAGAGCTCAGGTGAGAAATTGCAAACATCGAGCAATTGCTCAGAGATGAAAAGTGCCAGCACTGAAAGCTCTTGCTAGCCAGCACCCTTCCTTGGAAGCGCTTTCACAGGCGCAGCAACACTGGGGCTTTGCGCTTCTCTAGCCACCAAACATCACGGTCATTCTCTTTCTGTCTCGTAGACACGAGCTGTGAAATTGGAAAGGTCCAGCAATTGCTCAGAGATGAAAAGTGCTTGCACTGAAAGCTGTTGCTAGCCAGCACCCTTCCTTGGAAGCGCTTTTGTAGGCCTAAGAACACTGGGGCTCTGGGCTTCTCTAGCCACCTAATCTTCTGCTCATCCTCTCGTGCAGTCTAAAGAGAGCTCAGGTGAGAAATTGCAAACGTCCAGCAATTGCTCAGAGATGAAAAGTGCCAGCACTGAAAGCTGTTGCCAGCCAGCACCCTTCCTTGGAAGCGCTTTCACAGGCGCAGCAACACTGGGGCTTTGCGCTTCTCTAGCCACCAAACATCACGGTCCTTCTCTTTCCATCTCGTAGACACGAGCCGAGAAATTGCAAACGTCGAGCAATTGCTCAGAGATGAAAAGTGCCAGCACTGAAAGCTGTTGCTAGCCAGCACCCTTCCTTGGAAACGCTCTTGCAGCCCTAAGAACAGTGGGGCTCTGGGCTTCCCTAGCCACCTAATCTTCTGCTCATGCTCTCGCGCAGTCTAAAGAGAGCTCAGGTGAGAAATTGCAAACGTCGAGCAATTGCTCAGAGATGAAAAGTGCCAGCACTGAAAGCTCTTGCTAGCCAGCAGCCTTCCTTGGAAGCGCTCTTGTAGCCCTAAGAACACTGGGGCTCTGGGCTTCTCTAGCCACCTAATCTTCTGCTCATCCTCTCGCGCAGTCTAAAGAGAGCTCAGGTGTGAAATTGCAAACGTCGAGCAATTGCTCAGAGATGAAAAGTGCCAGCACTGAAAGCTCTTGCTAGCCAGCACCCTTCCTTGGAAACGCTTTTGTAGGCCTAAGAACACTGGGGCTCTGGGCTTCTCTAGCCACCTAATCTTCTGCTCATCCTCTCGCGCAGTCTAAAGAGAGCTCAGGTGTTAAATTGCAAACGTCGAGCAATTGCTCAGAGATGAAAAGTGCCAGCACTGAAAGCTGTTGCCAGCCAGCACCCTTCCTTGGAAGCGCTTTCACAGGCGCAGCAACACTGGGGCTTTGCGCTTCTCTACCCACCAAACATCATGGTCATTCTCTTTCCGTCTCGTAGATAAGAGCTGAGAAATTGCAAACGTCGAGCAATTGCTCAGAGATGAAAAGTGCCAGCACTGAAAGCTGTTGCTAGCCAGCACTCTTCCTTGGAAACGCTCTTGCAGCCCTAAGAACAGTGGGGCTCTGGGCTTCTCTAGGCACCTAATATTCTGCTCATGCTCTCGCGCAGTCTAAAGAGAGCTCAGGTGAGAAATTGCAAACGTCGAGCAATTGCTCAGAGATGAAAAGTGCCAGCACTGAAAGCTGTTGCTAGCCAGCACCCTTCCTTGGAAGCGCTTTTGTAGCCCTAAGAACACTGGGGCTCTGGGCTTCTCTAGCCACCTAATCTTCTGCTCATCCTCTCGCGCAGTCTAAAGAGAGTTCAGGTGAGAAATTGCAAATGTCCAGCAATTGCTCAGAGATGAAAAGTGCCAGCACTGAAAGCTGTTGCTAGCCAGCACCCTTCCTTGGAAGCGCTTTCACAGGCGCAGCAACACTGGGGATTTGCGCTTCTCTAGCCACCAAACGTCACGGTCACTATCTCTCCGTCTCGTAGACACGAGCTGAGAAATTGCAAACGTCGAGCAATTGCTCAGAGATGAAAAGTGCCAGCACTGAAAGCTGTTGCTAGCCAGCACCCTTCCTTGGAAGCGCTTTCACAGGCGCAGCAACACTGGGGCTTTGTGCTACTCTACCCACCAAACATCACGGTCCTTCTCTTTCAGTATCGTAGACAAGAGCTGAGAAATTGCAAACGTCGAGCAATTGCTTAGAGATGAAAAGCGCCAGCACTGAAAGCTCTTGCTAGCCAGCACCCTTCCTTGGAAGCGCTCTTGCAGCCCTAAGAACAGTGGGGCTCTGGGCTTCTCTAGCCACCTAATCTTCTGTTCATTCTCTCGCGCAGTCTAAAGAGAGCTTAGGTGAGAAATTGCAAACATCGAGCAATTGCTCAGAGATGAAAAGTGCCAGCACTGAAAGCTGTTGCTAGCCAGCACCCTTCCTTGGAAGCGCTTTCACAGGCGCAGCAATACTGGGGCTTTGCGCTTCTCTAGCCACCAAACATCACGGTCATTCTCTTTCTGTCTCGTAGACACGAGCTGTGAAATTGGAAAGATCCAGCAATTGCTCAGAGATGAAAAGTGCTTGCACTGAAAGCTGTTGCTAGCCAGCACCCTTCCTTGGAAGCGCTCTTGTAGCCCTAAGAACACTGGGGCTTTGCGCTTCTCTAGCCACCTAATCTTCTGCTCATGCTCTCGCGCAGTCTAAAGAGAGCTCAGGTGAGAAATTGCAAACGTCGAGCAATTGCTCAGAGATGAAAAGTGCCAGCACTGAAAGCTGTTGCTAGCCAGCATCCTTCCTTGGAAGCGCTTTTGTAGGCCTAAGAACACTGGGGCTCTGGGCTTCTCTAGCCACCTAATCTTCTGCTCATCCTCTCGTGCAGTCTAAAGAGAGCTCAGGTGAGAAATTGCAAACGTCGAGCAATTGCTCAGAGATGAAAAGTGCCAGCACTGAAAGCTCTTGCTAGCCAGCACCCTTCCTTGGAAACGCTTTTGTAGGCCTAAGAACAGTGGGGCTCTGGGCTTCTCTAGCCACCTACTCTTCTGCTCATCCTCTCGCGCACTCTAAAGAGAGCTCAGGTGAGAAATTGCAAACGTCGAGCAATTGCTCAGAGATGAAAAGTGCCAGCACTGAAAGCTGTTACTAGCCAGCACCCTTCCTTGGAAGCGCTTTCACAGGCGCAGCAACACTGGGGCTTTGCGCTTCTCTAGCCACCAAACATCACGGTCACTATCTCTCTGTCTCGTAGACACGAGCTGAGAAATTGCAAACGTCGAGCAATTGCTCAGAGATGAAAAGTGCCAGCACTGAAAGCTGTTGCTAGCCAGCACCCTTCCTTGGAAGCGCTCTTGTAGCCCTAAGAACACTGGGGCTCTGGGCTTCTCTAGCCACCTAATCTTCTGCTCATCCTCTCGCGCAGTCTAAAGAGAGCTCAGGTGAGAAATTGCAAACGTCGAGCAATTGGTCAGAGATGAAAAGTGCCAGCACTGAAAGCTGTTGCTAGCCAGCACCCTTCCTTGGAAGCGCTTTCACAGGCGCAGCAACACTGGGGCTTTGCGCTTCTCTAGCCACCAAACATGACAGTCTTTATGTCTCGTAGACACGAGTTGAGAAATTGCAAACGTCGAGCAATTGCTCAGAGATGAAAAGTGCTAGCACTGAAAGCTCTTGCTAGCCAGCACCCTTCCTTGGAATTGCTGTTGAAGGCCTAAGAACACTGGGGCTCTGGGCTTCTCCAGCCACCTACTCTTCTGCTCATCCTCTCGCGCACTCTAAAGAGAGCTCAGGTGAGAAATTGCAAACGTCAAGCAATTGCTCAGAGATGAAAAGTGCCAGCACTGAAAGCTGTTGCTAGCCAGCACCCTTCCTTGGAAGCGCTTTCACAGGTGCAGCAACACTGGGGCTTTGCGCTTCTCTACCCACCAAACGTCACGGTCATTCTCTTTCTGTCTCGTAGACAAGAGCTGAGAAATTGCAAACGTCGAGCAATTGCTCAGAGATGAAAAGTGCCAGCACTGAAAGCTGTTGCTAGCCAGCACCCTTCCTTGGAAGTGCTTTTGTAGGCCTAAGAACGCTGGGGCTCTGGGCTTCTCTAGCCACCTAATATTCTGCTCATCCTCTCGCGCAGTCTAAAGAGAGCTCAGGTGAGAAATTGCAAACGTCGAGCAATTGCTCAGAGATGAAAAGTGCCAGCACTGAAAGCTGTTGCTAGCCAGCATCCTTCCTTGGAAGCGCTTTTGTAGGCCTAAGAACACTGGGGCTCAGGGCTTCTCTAGCCACCTAATCTTCTGCTCATCCTCTCGTGCAGTCTAAAGAGAGCTCAGGTGAGAAATTGCAAACGTCGAGCAATTGCTCAGAGATGAAAAGTGCCAGCACTGAAAGCTCTTGCTAGCCAGCACCCTTCCTTGGAAGCGCTCTTGTAGCCCTAAGAACACTGGGGCTCTGGGCTTCTCTAGCCACCTAATCTTCTGCTCATGCTCTCGCGCAGTCTAAAGAGAGCTCAGGTGAGAAATTGCAAACGTCGAGCAATTGCTCAGAGATGAAAAGTGCCAGCACTGAAAGCTCTTGCTAGCCAGCAGCCTTCCTTGGAAGCGCTCTTGTAGCCCTAAGAACAGTGGAGCTCTGGGCTTCTCTAGCCACCTAATCTTCTGCTCATCCTCTCGCGCAGTCTAAAGAGAGCTCAGGTGTGAAATTGCAAACGTCGAGCAATTGCTCAGAGATGAAAAGTGCCAGCACTGAAAGCTCTTGCTAGCCAGCACCCTTCCTTGGAAACGCTTTTGTAGCCCTAAGAACAGTGGGGCTCTGGGCTTCTCTAGCCACCTAATCTTCTGCTCATCCTCTCGCGCAGTCTAAAGAGAGCTCAGGTGTTAAATTGCAAACGTCGAGCAATTGCTCAGAGATGAAAAGTGCCAGTACTGAAAGCTGTTGCCAGCCAGCACCCTTCCTTGGAAGCGCTTTCACAGGCGCAGCAACACTGGGGCTTTGCGCTTCTCTACCCACCAAACGTCACGGTCATTCTCTTTCCGTCTCGTAGATAAGAGCTGAGAAATTGCAAACGTCGAGCAATTGCTCAGAGATGAAAAGTGCCAGCACTGAAAGCTGTTGCTAGCCAGCACTCTTCCTTGGAAACGCTCTTGCAGCCCTAAGAACAGTGGGGCTCTGGGCTTCTCTAGGCACCTAATATTCTGCTCATGCTCTCGCGCAGTCTAAAGAGAGCTCAGGTGAGAAATTGCAAACGTCGAGCAATTGCTCAGAGATGAAAAGTGCCAGCACTGAAAGCTGTTGCTAGCCAGCACCCTTCCTTGGAAGCGCTTTTGTAGCCCTAAGAACACTGGGGCTCTGGGCTTCTCTAGCCACCTAATCTTCTGCTCATCCTCTCGCGCAGTCTAAAGAGAGCTCAGGTGAGAAATTGCAAATGTCCAGCAATTGCTCAGAGATGAAAAGTGCCATCACTGAAAGCTGTTGCTAGCCAGCACCCTTCCTTGGAAGCGCTTTCACAGGCGCAGCAACACTGGGGATTTGCGCTTCTCTAGCCACCAAACGTCACGGTCACTATCTCTCCGTCTCGTAGACACGAGCTGAGAAATTGCAAACGTCGAGCAATTGCTCAGAGATGAAAAGTGCCAGCACTGAAAGCTGTTGCTAGCCAGCACCCTTCCTTGGAAGCGCTTTCACAGGCGCAGCAACACTGGGGCTTTGTGCTACTCTACCCACCAAACATCACGGTCCTTCTCTTTCAGTATCGTAGACAAGAGCTGAGAAATTGCAAACGTCGAGCAATTGCTTAGAGATGAAAAGTGCCAGCACTGAAAGCTGTTGCTAGCCAGCACCCTTCCTTGGAAACGCTCTTGTAGCCCTAAGAACAGTGGGGCTCTGGGCTTCTCTAGCCACCTAATCTTCTGCTCATTCTCTCGCGCAGTCTAAAGAGAGCTTAGGTGAGAAATTGCAAACATCGAGCAATTGCTCAGAGATGAAAAGTGCCAGCACTGAAAGCTGTTGCTAGCCAGCACCCTTCCTTGGAAGCGCTTTCACAGGCGCAGCAATACTGGGGCTTTGCGCTTCTCTAGCCACCAAACATCACGGTCATTCTCTTTCTGTCTCGTAGACACGAGCTGTGAAATTGGAAAGATCCAGCAATTGCTCAGAGATGAAAAGTGCTTGCACTGAAAGCTGTTGCTAGCCAGCACCCTTCCTTGGAAGCGCTTTCACAGGCGCAGCAAGACTGGGGCTTTGCGCTTCTCTACCCACCAAACGTGACAGTCTTTCCGTCTCGTAGACACGAGCCGAGAAATTGCAAACGTCGAGCAATTGCTCAGAGATGAAAAGTGCCAGCACTGAAAGCTCTTGCTAGCCAGCAGCCTTCCTTGGAAGCGCTCTTGTAGCCCTAAGAACAGTGGGGCTCTGGGCTTCTCTAGCCACCTACTCTTCTGCTCATCCTCTCGCGCAGTCTAAAGAGAGCTCAGGTGTGAAATTGCAAATGTCCAGCAATTGCTCAGAGATGAAAAGTGCCAGCACTGAAAGCTCTTGCTAGCCAGCACCCTTCCTTGGAAGCGCTTTCACAGGCGCAGCAACACTGGGGCTTTGCGCTTCTCTACCCACCAAACATCACGGTCACTATCTCTCCGTCTCATAGATAAGAGCTGAGAAATTGCAAACGTGGAGCAATTGCTCAGAGATGAAAAGTGGCAGCACTGAAAGCTCTTGCTAGCCAGCACCCTTCCTTGGAAGCGCTCTTGTAGCCCTAAGAACACTGGGGCTCTGGGCTTCTCTAGCCACCTAATCTTCTGCTCATCCTCTCGTGCAGTCTAAAGAGAGCTCAGGTGAGAAATTGCAAACGTCGAGCAATTGCTCAGAGATGAAAAGTGCCAGCACTGAAAGCTGTTGCTAGCCAGCACCCTTCCTTGGAAGCGCTCTTGTAGCCCTAAGAACAGTGGGGCTCTGGGCTTCTCTAGCCACCTAATCTTCTGCTCATCCTCTCGCGCAGTCTAAAGAGAGCTCAGGTGTGAAATTGCAAACGTCGAGCAATTGCTCAGAGATGAAAAGTGCCAGCACTGAAAGCTCTTGCTAGCCAGCACCCTTCCTTGGAAGCGCTTTCACAGGCGCAGCAACACTGGGGCTTTGCGCTTCTCTACCCACCAAACATCACGGTCATTCTCTTTCCGTCTCGTAGATAAGAGCTGAGAAATTGCAAACGTCGAGCAATTGCTCAGAGATGAAAAGTGCCAGCACTGAAAGCTGTTGCTAGCCAGCACTCTTCCTTGGAAACGCTCTTGCAGCCCTAAGAACAGTGGGGCTCTGGGCTTCTCTAGGCACCTAATATTCTGCTCATGCTCTCGCGCAGTCTAAAGAGAGCTCAGGTGAGAAATTGCAAACGTCGAGCAATTGCTCAGAGATGAAAAGTGCCAGCACTGAAAGCTGTTGCTAGCCAGCACCCTTCCTTGGAAGCACTTTTGTAGCCCAAAGAACAGTGGGGCTCTGGGCTTCTCTAGCCACCTAATCTTCTGCTCATCCTCTCGCGCAGTCTAAAGAGAGTTCAGGTGAGAAATTGCAAATGTCCAGCAATTGCTCAGAGATGAAAAGTGCCAGCACTGAAAGCTCTTGCTAGCCAGCACCCTTCCTTGGAAGCGCTTTCACAGGCGCAGCAACACTGGGGCTTTGCGCTTCTCTAGCCACCAAACGTCACGGTCACTATCTCTCTGTCTCGTAGACACGAGCTGAGAAATTGCAAACGTCGAGCAATTGCTCAGAGATGAAAAGTGCCAGCACTGAAAGCTCTTGCTAGCCAGCACCCTTCCTTGGAAGCGCTTTCACAGGCGCAGCAACACTGGGGCTTTGTGCTACTCTACCCACCAAACATCACGGTCCTTCTCTTTCAGTATCGTAGACAAGAGCTGAGAAATTGCAAACGTCGAGCAATTGCTTAGAGATGAAAAGTGCCAGCGCTGAAAGCTGTTGCTAGCCAGCACCCTTCCTTGGAAGCGCTCTTGTAGCCCTAAGAACACTGGGGCTCTGGGCTTCTCTAGCCACCTAATCTTCTGTTCATTCTCTCGCGCAGTCTAAAGAGAGCTCAGGTGAGAAATTGCAAACATCGAGCAATTGCTCAGAGATGAAAAGTGCCAGCACTGAAAGCTCTTGCTAGCCAGCACCCTTCCTTGGAAGCGCTTTCACAGGAGCAGCAACACTGGGGCTTTGCGCTTCTCTAGCCACCAAACATCACGGTCATTCTCTTTCCATCTCGTAGACACGAGCTGAGAAATTGGAAAGGTCCAGGAATTGCTCAGAGATGAAAAGTGCCAGCACTGAAAGCTGTTGCTAGCCAGCACCCTTCCTTGGAAGCGCTTTTGTAGCCCTAAGAACACTGGGGCTTTGCGCTTCTCTAGCCACCTAATCTTCTGCTCATCCTCTCGCGCACTCTAAAGAGAGCTCAGGTGTGAAATTGCAAATGTCCAGCAATTGCTCAGAGATGAAAAGTGCCAGCACTGAAAGCTCTTGCTAGCCAGCACCCTTCCTTGGAAGCGCTTTCACAGGCGCAGCAACACTGGGGCTTTGCGCTTCTCTACCCACCAAACATCACGGTCCTTCTCTTTCCATCTCGTAGACACGAGCCGAGAAATTGCAAACGTCGAGCAATTGCTCAGAGATGAAAAGTGCCAGCACTGAAAGCTGTTGCGAGCCAGCACCCTTCCTTGGAAACGCTCTTGCAGCCCTAAGAACAGTGGGGCTCTGGGCTTCTCTAGCCACCTAATCTTCTGCTCATGCTCTCGCGCAGTCTAAAGAGAGCTCAGGTGAGAAATTGCAAACGTCGAGCAATTGCTCAGAGATGAAAAGTGCCAGCACTGAAAGCTCTTGCTAGCCAGCACCCTTCCTTGGAAGCGCTTTTGTAGCCCTAAGAACACTGGGGCTTTGCGCTTCTCTAGCCACCTAATCTTCTGCTCATCCTCTCGCGCAGTCTAAAGAGAGCTCAGGTGTTAAATTGCAAACGTCGAGCAATTGCTCAGAGATGAAAAGTGCCAGCACTGAAAGCTGTGGCTAGCCAGCACCCTTCCTTGGAAGCGCTTTCACAGGCGCAGCAACACTGGGGATTTGCGCTTCTCTAGCCACCAAACGTCACGGTCACTATCTCTCCGTCTCGTAGACACGAGCTGAGAAATTGCAAACGTCGAGCAATTGCTCAGAGATGAAAAGTGCTTGCACTGAAAGCTGTTGCTAGCCAGCACCCTTCCTTGGAAGCGCTTTCACAGGCGCAGCAACACTGGGGCTGTGCGCTACTCTACCCACCAAACATCACGGTCCTTCTCTTTCAGTATCGTAGACAAGAGCTGAGAAATTGCAAACGTCGAGCAATTGCTCAGAGATGAAAAGTGCCAGCACTGAAAGCTGTTGCTAGCCAGCACCCTTCCTTGGAAGCGCTTTCACAGGCGCAGCAACACTGGGGCTTTGCGCTTCTCTAGCCACCAAACGTGACAGTCTTTCTGTCTCGTAGACACGAGCCGAGAAATTGCAAAGGTCCAGCAATTGCTGAGAGATGAAAAGTGCCAGCACTGAAAGCTGTTGCTAGCCAGCACCCTTCCTTGGAAGCGCTTTTGTAGCCCTAAGAACAGTGGGGCTCTGGGCTTCTCTAGCCACCTAATCTTCTGCTCATCCTCTCGCGCAGTCTAAAGAGAGCTCAGGTGAGAAATTGCAAACGTCGAGCAATTGCTCAGAGATGAAAAGTGCCAGCACTGAAAGCTGTTACTAGCCAGCACCCTTCCTTGGAAGCGCTTTCACAGGCGCAGCAACACTGGGGCTTTGCGCTTCTCTAGCCACCAAACATCACGGTCACTATCTCTCCGTCTCATAGATAAGAGCTGAGAAATTGCAAACGTCGAGCAATTGCTCAGAGATGAAAAGTGCCAGCACTGAAAGCTCTTGCTAGCCAGCACCCTTCCTTGGAAGCGCTTTTGTAGGCCTAAGAACACTGGGGCTCTGTGCTTCATAAGCCACCTAATCTTCTGCTCATCCTCTCGCGCAGTCTAAAGAGAGCTCAGGTGAGAGATTGCAAACGTCGAGCAATTGCTCAGAGATGAAAAGTGCCAGCACTGAAAGCTCTTGCTAGCCAGCACCCTTCCTTGGAAGCGCTTTCACAGGCGCAGCAACACTGGGGCTTTGCGCTTCTCTACCCACCAAACGTCACGGTCATTCTCTTTCCGTCTCGTAGACACGAGCTGAGAAATTGCAAACGTCGAGCAATTGCTCAGAGATGAAAAGTGCCAGCACTGAAAGCTGTTGCTAGCCAGCACCCTTCCTTGGAAGCGCTCTTGTAGCCCTAAGAACAGTGGGGCTCTGGGCTTCTCTAGCCACCTAATCTTCTGCTCATGCTCTCGCGCAGTCTAAAGAGAGCTCAGGTGAGAAATTGCAAATGTCCAGCAATTGGTCAGAGATGAAAAGTGCCAGCACTGAAAGCTCTTGCTAGCCAGCACCCTTCCTTGGAAGCGCTTTCACAGGCGCAGCAACACTGGGGCTTTGCGCTTCTCTACCCACCAAACGTCACGGTCATTCTCTTTCTGTCTCGTAGACACGAGCTGAGAAATTGCAAACGTCGAGCAATTGCTGAGAGATGAAAAGTGCCAGCACTGAAAGCTGTTGCTAGCCAGCACCCTTCCTTGGAAGCGCTTTTGTAGCCCTAAGAACAGTGGGGCTCTGGGCTTCTCTAGCCACCAAATATCACATTCATTCTCTTTCTGTCTCGTAGACACGAGCCGAGAAATTGCAAACGTCAAGCAATTGCTCAGAGATGAAAAGTGCCAGCACTGAAAGCTGTTGCTAGCCATCACCCTTCCATGGAAGCGCTTTTGTAGCCCTAAGAACACTGGGGCTCTGGGCTTCTCTAGCCACCTAATCTTCTGCTCATCCTCTCGCGCAGTCTAAAGAGAGCTCAGGTGTGAAATTGCAAATGTCCAGCAATTGCTCAGAGATGAAAAGTGCCAGCACTGAAAGCTCTTGCTAGCCAGCACCCTTCCTTGGAAGCGCTTTCACAGGCGCAGCAACACTGGGGCTTTGCGCTACTCTACCCACCAAACATCACGGTCCTTCTCTTTCAGTATCGTAGACAAGAGCTGAGAAATTGCAAACGTCGAGCAATTGCTCAGATATGAAAAGTGCCAGCACTGAAAGCTCTTGCTAGCCAGCACCCTTCCTTGGAAGCGCTTTCACAGGCGCAGCAAGACTGGGGCTTTGCGCTTCTCTACCCACCAAACGTGACAGTCTTTCCGTCTCGTAGACACGAGCCGAGAAATTGCAAACGTCGAGCAATTGCTCAGAGATGAAAAGTGCCAGCACTGAAAGCTCTTGCTAGCCAGCACCCTTCCTTGGAAGCGCTCTTGTAGCCCTAAGAACAGTGGGGCTCTGGGCTTCTCTAGCCACCTACTCTTCTGCTCATCCTCTCGCGCAGTCTAAAGAGAGCTCAGGTGTGAAATTGCAAATGTCCAGCAATTGCTCAGAGATGAAAAGTGCCAGCACTGAAAGCTCTTGCTAGCCAGCACCCTTCCTTGGAAGCGCTTTCACAGGCGCAGCAACACTGGGGCTTTGCGCTTCTCTACCCACCAAACATCACGGTCACTATCTCTCCGTCTCGTAGATAAGAGCTGAGAAATTGCAAACGTGGAGCAATTGCTCAGAGATGAAAAGTGGCAGCACTGAAAGCTGTTGCTAGCCAGCACCCTTCCTTGGAAGCGCTCTTGTAGCCCTAAGAACACTGGGGCTCTGGGCTTCTCTAGCCACCTAATCCTCTGCTCATCCTCTCGTGCAGTCTAAAGAGAGCTCAGGTGAGAAATTGCAAACGTCGAGCAATTGCTCAGAGATGAAAAGTGCCAGCACTGAAAGCTCTTGCTAGCCAGCACCCTTCCTTGGAAGCGCTCTTGTAGCCCTAAGAACAGTGGGGCTCTGGGCTTCTCTAGCCACCTACTCTTCTGCTCATCCTCTCGCGCAGTCTAAAGAGAGCTCAGGTGTGAAATTGCAAATGTCCAGCAATTGCTCAGAGATGAAAAGTGCCAGCACTGAAAGCTCTTGCTAGCCAGCACCCTTCCTTGGAAGCGCTTTCACAGGCGCAGCAACACTGGGGCTTTGCGCTTCTCTACCCACCAAACGTCACGGTCATTCTCTTTCCGTCTCGTAGATAAGAGCTGAGAAATTGCAAACGTCAAGCAATTGCTCAGAGATGAAAAGTGCCAGCACTGAAAGCTGTTGCTAGCCAGCACCCTTCCTTGCAAACGCTCTTGCAACCCGAAGAACACTGGGGCTCTGGGCTTCTCTAGGCACCTAATATTCTGCTCATCCTCTCGTGCAGTCTAAAGAGAGCTCAGGTGAGAAATTGCAAACGTCGAGCAATTGCTCAGAGATGAAAAGTGCCAGCACTGAAAGCTGTTGCTAGCCAGCACCCTTCCTTGGAAGCACTTTTGTAGC
The DNA here is from genome assembly GCA_037962945.1 of Sarcoramphus papa. Classification (NCBI taxonomy): domain Eukaryota; kingdom Metazoa; phylum Chordata; class Aves; order Accipitriformes; family Cathartidae; genus Sarcoramphus; species Sarcoramphus papa. The sequence goes on along the minus strand of CM075586.1, from coordinate 94,084,852 downwards.
CCTAAGAACAGTGGGGCTCTGGGCTTCTCTAGCCACCTAATCTTCTGCTCATCCTCTCGCGCAGTCTAAGGAGAGTTCAGGTGAGAAATTGCAAATGTCCAGCAATTGCTCAGAGATGAAAAGTGCCAGCACTGAAAGCTGTTGCTAGCCAGCACCCTTCCTTGGAAGCGCTTTCACAGGCGCAGCAACACTGGGGCTTTGCGCTTCTCTAGCCACCAAACGTCACGGTCACTATATCTCTGTCTCGTAGACACGAGCTGAGAAATTGCAAACGTCGAGCAATTACTCAGAGATGAAAAGTGCCAGCACTGAAAGCTGTTGCTAGCCAGCACCCTTCCTTGGAAGCGCTTTCACAGGCGCAGCAACACTGGGGCTTTGTGCTACTCTACCCACCAAACATCACGGTCCTTCTCTTTCAGTATCGTAGACACGAGCTGAGAAATTGCAAACGTCGAGCAATTGCTTAGAGATGAAAAGTGCCAGCGCTGAAAGCTGTTGCTAGCCAGCACCCTTCCTTGGAAGCGCTCTTGTAGCCCTAAGAACAGTGGGGCTCTGGGCTTCTCTAGCCACCTAATCTTCTGTTCATTCTCTCGCGCAGTCTAAAGAGAGCTCAGGTGAGAAATTGCAAACATCGAGCAATTGCTCAGAGATGAAAAGTGCCAGCACTGAAAGCTCTTGCTAGCCAGCACCCTTCCTTGGAAGCGCTTTCACAGGCGCAGCAACACTGGGGCTTTGCGCTTCTCTAGCCACCAAACATCACGGTCATTCTCTTTCTGTCTCGTAGACACGAGCTGTGAAATTGGAAAGGTCCAGCAATTGCTCAGAGATGAAAAGTGGCAGCACTGAAAGCTGTTGCTAGCCAGCACCCTTCCTTGGAAGCGCTTTTGTAGCCCTAAGAACAGTGGGGCTCTGGGCTTCTCTAGCCACCTAATCTTCTGCTCATCCTCTCGTGCAGTCTAAAGAGAGCTCAGGTGAGAAATTGCAAACGTCCAGCAATTGCTCAGAGATGAAAAGTGCCAGCACTGAAAGCTGTTGCCAGCCAGCACCCTTCCTTGGAAGCGCTTTCACAGGCGCAGCAACACTGGGGCTTTGCGCTTCTCTACCCACCAAACATCACGGTCCTTCTCTTTCCATCTCGTAGACACGAGCCGAGAAATTGCAAACGTCGAGCAATTGCTCAGAGATGAAAAGTGCCAGCACTGAAAGCTGTTGCTAGCCAGCACCCTTCCTTGGAAACGCTCTTGCAGCCCTAAGAACAGTGGGGCTCTGGGCTTCCCTAGCCACCTAATCTTCTGCTCATGCTCTCGCGCAGTCTAAAGAGAGCTCAGGTTTGAAATTGCAAACGTCGAGCAATTGCTCAGAGATGAAAAGTGCCAGCACTGAAAGCTCTTGCTAGCCAGCAGCCTTCCTTGGAAGCGCTCTTGTAGCCCTAAGAACACTGGGGCACTGGGCTTCTCTAGCCACCTAATCTTCTGCTCATCCTCTCGCGCAGTCTAAAGAGAGCTCAGGTGTGAAATTGCAAACGTCCAGCAATTGCTCAGAGATGAAAAGTGCCAGCACTGAAAGCTGTTGCTAGCCAGCACCCTTCCTTGGAAGCGCTTTCACAGGCGCAGCAACACTGGGGCTTTGTGCTACTCTACCCACCAAACATCACGGTCCTTCTCTTTCAGTATCGTAGACAAGAGCTGAGAAATTGCAAACGTCGAGCAATTGCTTAGAGATGAAAAGTGCCAGCACTGAAAGCTCTTGCTAGCCAGCACCCTTCCTTGGAAGCGCTCTTGCAGCCCTAAGAACAGTGGGGCTCTGGGCTTCTCTAGACACCTAATCTTCTGTTCATCCTCTCGCGCAGTCTAAAGAGAGCTTAGGTGAGAAATTGCAAACATCGAGCAATTGCTCAGAGATGAAAAGTGCCAGCACTGAAAGCTGTTGCTAGCCAGCACCCTTCCTTGGAAGCGCTTTCACAGGCGCAGCAATACTGGGGCTTTGCGCTTCTCTAGCCACCAAACATCACGGTCATTCTCTTTCTGTCTCGTAGACACGAGCTGTGAAATTGGAAAGATCCAGCAATTGCTCAGAGATGAAAAGTGCTTGCACTGAAAGCTGTTGCTAGCCAGCACCCTTCCTTGGAAGCGCTCTTGTAGCCCTAAGAACACTGGGGCTTTGTGCTTCTCTAGCCACCTAATCTTCTGCTCATGCTCTCGCGCAGTCTAAAGAGAGCTCAGGTGAGAAATTGCAAACGTCGAGCAATTGCTCAGAGATGAAAAGTGCCAGCACTGAAAGCTGTTGCTAGCCAGCATCCTTCCTTGGAAGCGCTTTTGTAGGCCTAAGAACACTGGGGCTCTGGGCTTCTCTAGCCACCTAATCTTCTGCTCATCCTCTCGTGCAGTCTAAAGAGAGCTCAGGTGAGAAATTGCAAACGTCGAGCAATTGCTCAGAGATGAAAAGTGCCAGCACTGAAAGCTCTTGCTAGCCAGCACCCTTCCTTGGAAACGCTTTTGTAGGCCTAAGAACAGTGGGGCTCTGGGCTTCTCTAGCCACCTACTCTTCTGCTCATCCTCTCGCGCAGTCTAAAGAGAGCTCAGGTGAGAAATTGCAAACGTCGAGCAATTGCTCAGAGATGAAAAGTGCCAGCACTGAAAGCTGTTACTAGCCAGCACCCTTCCTTGGAAGCGCTTTCACAGGCGCAGCAACACTGGGGCTTTGCGCTTCTCTACCCACCAAACATCACGGTCACTATCTCTCTGTCTCGTAGACACGAGCTGAGAAATTGCAAACGTCGAGCAATTGCTCAGAGATGAAAAGTGCCAGCACTGAAAGCTGCTGCTAGCCAGCACCCTTCCTTGGAAGCGCTCTTGTAGCCCTAAGAACACTGGGGCTCTGGGCTTCTCTAGCCACCTAATCTTCTGCTCATCCTCTCGCGCAGTCTAAAGAGAGCTCAGGTGAGAAATTGCAAACGTCGAGCAATTGGTCAGAGATGAAAAGTGCCAGCACTGAAAGCTGTTGCTAGCCAGCACCCTTCCTTGGAAGCGCTTTCACAGGCGCAGCAACACTGGGGCTTTGCGCTTCTCTAGCCACCAAACATGACAGTCTTTATGTCTCGTAGACACGAGTTGAGAAATTGCAAACGTCGAGCAATTGCTCAGAGATGAAAAGTGCTAGCACTGAAAGCTCTTGCTAGCCAGCACCCTTCCTTGGAATTGCTGTTGAAGGCCTAAGAACACTGGGGCTCTGGGCTTCTCCAGCCACCTACTCTTCTGCTCATCCTCTCGCGCACTCTAAAGAGAGCTCAGGTGAGAAATTGCAAACGTCGAGCAATTGCTCAGAGATGAAAAGTGCCAGCACTGAAAGCTGTTGCTAGCCAGCACCCTTCCTTGGAAGCGCTTTCACAGGTGCAGCAACACTGGGGCTTTGCGCTTCTCTACCCACCAAACGTCACGGTCATTCTCTTTCTGTCTCGTAGACAAGAGCTGAGAAATTGCAAACGTCGAGCAATTGCTCAGAGATGAAAAGTGCCAGCACTGAAAGCTGTTGCTAGCCAGCACCCTTCCTTGGAAGTGCTTTTGTAGGCCTAAGAACACTGGGGCTCTGGGCTTCTCTAGCCACCTAATATTCTGCTCATCCTCTCGCGCAGTCTAAAGAGAGCTCAGGTGAGAAATTGCAAACGTCGAGCAATTGCTCAGAGATGAAAAGTGCCAGCACTGAAAGCTGTTGCTAGCCAGCATCCTTCCTTGGAAGCGCTTTTGTAGGCCTAAGAACACTGGGGCTCAGGGCTTCTCTAGCCACCTAATCTTCTGCTCATCCTCTCGTGCAGTCTAAAGAGAGCTCAGGTGAGAAATTGCAAACGTCGAGCAATTGCTCAGAGATGAAAAGTGCCAGCACTGAAAGCTCTTGCTAGCCAGCACCCTTCCTTGGAAGCGCTCTTGTAGCCCTAAGAACACTGGGGCTCTGGGCTTCTCTAGCCACCTAATCTTCTGCTCATGCTCTCGCGCAGTCTAAAGAGAGCTCAGGTGAGAAATTGCAAACGTCGAGCAATTGCTCAGAGATGAAAAGTGCCAGCACTGAAAGCTCTTGCTAGCCAGCACCCTTCCTTGGAAGCGCTTTTGTAGCCCTAAGAACAGTGGAGCTCTGGGCTTCTCTAGCCACCTAATCTTCTGCTCATCCTCTCGCGCAGTCTAAAGAGAGCTCAGGTGTGAAATTGCAAACGTCGAGCAATTGCTCAGAGATGAAAAGTGCCAGCACTGAAAGCTCTTGCTAGCCAGCACCCTTCCTTGGAAACGCTTTTGTAGCCCTAAGAACAGTGGGGCTCTGGGCTTCTCTAGCCACCTAATCTTCTGCTCATCCTCTCGCGCAGTCTAAAGAGAGCTCAGGTGTTAAATTGCAAACGTCGAGCAATTGCTCAGAGATGAAAAGTGCCAGTACTGAAAGCTGTTGCCAGCCAGCACCCTTCCTTGGAAGCGCTTTCACAGGCGCAGCAACACTGGGGCTTTGCGCTTCTCTACCCACCAAACGTCACGGTCATTCTCTTTCCGTCTCGTAGATAAGAGCTGAGAAATTGCAAACGTCGAGCAATTGCTCAGAGATGAAAAGTGCCAGCACTGAAAGCTGTTGCTAGCCAGCACTCTTCCTTGGAATCGCTCTTGCAGCCCTAAGAACAGTGGGGCTCTGGGCTTCTCTAGGCACCTAATATTCTGCTCATGCTCTCGCGCAGTCTAAAGAGAGCTCAGGTGAGAAATTGCAAACGTCGAGCAATTGCTCAGAGATGAAAAGTGCCAGCACTGAAAGCTGTTGCTAGCCAGCACCCTTCCTTGGAAGCGCTTTTGTAGCCCTAAGAACACTGGGGCTCTGGGCTTCTCTAGCCACCTAATCTTCTGCTCATCCTCTCGCGCAGTCTAAAGAGAGTTCAGGTGAGAAATTGCAAATGTCCAGCAATTGCTCAGAGATGAAAAGTGCCATCACTGAAAGCTGTTGCTAGCCAGCACCCTTCCTTGGAAGCGCTTTCACAGGCGCAGCAACACTGGGGATTTGCGCTTCTCTAGCCACCAAACGTCACGGTCACTATCTCTCCGTCTCGTAGACACGAGCTGAGAAATTGCAAACGTCGAGCAATTGCTCAGAGATGAAAAGTGCCAGCACTGAAAGCTGTTGCTAGCCAGCACCCTTCCTTGGAAGCGCTTTCACAGGCGCAGCAACACTGGGGCTTTGTGCTACTCTACCCACCAAACATCACGGTCCTTCTCTTTCAGTATCGTAGACAAGAGCTGAGAAATTGCAAACGTCGAGCAATTGCTTAGAGATGAAAAGTGCCAGCACTGAAAGCTGTTGCTAGCCAGCACCCTTCCTTGGAAACGCTCTTGTAGCCCTAAGAACAGTGGGGCTCTGGGCTTCTCTAGCCACCTAATCTTCTGCTCATTCTCTCGCGCAGTCTAAAGAGAGCTTAGGTGAGAAATTGCAAACATCGAGCAATTGCTCAGAGATGAAAAGTGCCAGCACTGAAAGCTGTTGCTAGCCAGCACCCTTCCTTGGAAGCGCTTTCACAGGCGCAGCAATACTGGGGCTTTGCGCTTCTCTACCCACCAAACATCACGGTCATTCTCTTTCTGTCTCGTAGACACGAGCTGTGAAATTGGAAAGATCCAGCAATTGCTCAGAGATGAAAAGTGCTTGCACTGAAAGCTGTTGCTAGCCAGCACCCTTCCTTGGAAGCGCTTTCACAGGCGCAGCAAGACTGGGGCTTTGCGCTTCTCTACCCACCAAACGTGACAGTCTTTCCGTCTCGTAGACATGAGCCGAGAAATTGCAAACGTCGAGCAATTGCTCAGAGATGAAAAGTGCCAGCACTGAAAGCTCTTGCTAGCCAGCACCCTTCCTTGGAAGCGCTCTTGTAGCCCTAAGAACAGTGGGGCTCTGGGCTTCTCTAGCCACCTACTCTTCTGCTCATCCTCTCGCGCAGTCTAAAGAGAGCTCAGGTGTGAAATTGCAAATGTCCAGCAATTGCTCAGAGATGAAAAGTGCCAGCACTGAAAGCTCTTGCTAGCCAGCACCCTTCCTTGGAAGCGCTTTCACAGGCGCAGCAACACTGGGGCTTTGCGCTTCTCTACCCACCAAACATCACGGTCACTATCTCTCCGTCTCATAGATAAGAGCTGAGAAATTGCAAACGTGGAGCAATTGCTCAGAGATGAAAAGTGGCAGCACTGAAAGCTCTTGCTAGCCAGCACCCTTCCTTGGAAGCGCTCTTGTAGCCCTAAGAACACTGGGGCTCTGGGCTTCTCTAGCCACCTAATCTTCTGCTCATCCTCTCGTGCAGTCTAAAGAGAGCTCAGGTGAGAAATTGCAAACGTCGAGCAATTGCTCAGAGATGAAAAGTGCCAGCACTGAAAGCTCTTGCTAGCCAGCACCCTTCCTTGGAAGCGCTCTTGTAGCCCTAAGAACAGTGGGGCTCTGGGCTTCTCTAGCCACCTAATCTTCTGCTCATCCTCTCGCGCACTCTAAAGAGAGCTCAGGTGTGAAATTGCAAACGTCGAGCAATTGCTCAGAGATGAAAAGTGCCAGCACTGAAAGCTCTTGCTAGCCAGCACCCTTCCTTGGAAGCGCTTTCACAGGCGCAGCAACACTGGGGCTTTGCGCTTCTCTACCCACCAAACATCACGGTCATTCTCTTTCCGTCTCGTAGATAAGAGCTGAGAAATTGCAAACGTCGAGCAATTGCTCAGAGATGAAAAGTGCCAGCACTGAAAGCTGTTGCTAGCCAGCACTCTTCCTTGGAAACGCTCTTGCAGCCCTAAGAACACTGGGGCTCTGGGCTTCTCTAGGCACCTAATATTCTGCTCATGCTCTCGCGCAGTCTAAAGAGAGCTCAGGTGAGAAATTGCAAACGTCGAGCAATTGCTCAGAGATGAAAAGTGCCAGCACTGAAAGCTGTTGCTAGCCAGCACCCTTCCTTGGAAGCACTTTTGTAGCCCTAAGAACAGTGGGGCTCTGGGCTTCTCTAGCCACCTAATCTTCTGCTCATCCTCTCGCGCAGTCTAAGGAGAGTTCAGGTGAGAAATTGCAAATGTCCAGCAATTGCTCAGAGATGAAAAGTGCCAGCACTGAAAGCTCTTGCTAGCCAGCACCCTTCCTTGGAAGCGCTTTCACAGGCGCAGCAACACTGGGGCTTTGCGCTTCTCTAGCCACCAAACGTCACGGTCACTATCTCTCTGTCTCGTAGACACGAGCTGAGAAATTGCAAACGTCGAGCAATTGCTCAGAGATGAAAAGTGCCAGCACTGAAAGCTGTTGCTAGCCAGCACCCTTCCTTGGAAGCGCTTTCACAGGCGCAGCAACACTGGGGCTTTGTGCTACTCTACCCACCAAACATCACGGTCCTTCTCTTTCAGTATCGTAGACAAGAGCTGAGAAATTGCAAACGTCGAGCAATTGCTTAGAGATGAAAAGTGCCAGCGCTGAAAGCTGTTGCTAGCCAGCACCCTTCCTTGGAAGCGCTCTTGTAGCCCTAAGAACAGTGGGGCTCTGGGCTTCTCTAGCCACCTAATCTTCTGTTCATTCTCTCGCGCAGTCTAAAGAGAGCTCAGGTGAGAAATTGCAAACATCGAGCAATTGCTCAGAGATGAAAAGTGCCAGCACTGAAAGCTCTTGCTAGCCAGCACCCTTCCTTGGAAGCGCTTTCACAGGAGCAGCAACACTGGGGCTTTGCGCTTCTCTAGCCACCAAACATCACGGTCATTCTCTTTCCATCTCGTAGACACGAGCTGAGAAATTGGAAAGGTCCAGGAATTGCTCAGAGATGAAAAGTGCCAGCACTGAAAGCTGTTGCTAGCCAGCACCCTTCCTTGGAAGCGCTTTTGTAGCCCTAAGAACACTGGGGCTTTGCGCTTCTCTAGCCACCTAATCTTCTGCTCATCCTCTCGCGCACTCTAAAGAGAGCTCAGGTGTGAAATTGCAAATGTCCAGCAATTGCTCAGAGATGAAAAGTGCCAGCACTGAAAGCTCTTGCTAGCCAGCACCCTTCCTTGGAAGCGCTTTCACAGGCGCAGCAACACTGGGGCTTTGCGCTTCTCTAGCCACCAAACATCACGGTCCTTCTCTTTCCATCTCGTAGACACGAACCGAGAAATTGCAAACGTCGAGCAATTGCTCAGAGATGAAAAGTGCCAGCACTGAAAGCTGTTGCGAGCCAGCACCCTTCCTTGGAAACGCTCTTGCAGCCCTAAGAACAGTGGGGCTCTGGGCTTCTCTAGCCACCTAATCTTCTGCTCATGCTCTCGCGCAGTCTAAAGAGAGCTCAGGTGAGAAATTGCAAACGTCGAGCAATTGCTCAGAGATGAAAAGTGCCAGCACTGAAAGCTCTTGCTAGCCAGCACCCTTCCTTGGAAGCGCTTTTGTAGCCCTAAGAACACTGGGGCTTTGCGCTTCTCTAGCCACCTAATCTTCTGCTCATCCTCTCGCGCAGTCTAAAGAGAGCTCAGGTGTTAAATTGCAAACGTCGAGCAATTGCTCAGAGATGAAAAGTGCCAGCACTGAAAGCTGTTGCTAGCCAGCACCCTTCCTTGGAAGCGCTTTCACAGGCGCAGCAACACTGGGGCTTTGCGCTTCTCTACCCACCAAACGTCACGGTCACTATCTCTCCGTCTCGTAGACACGAGCTGAGAAATTGCAAACGTCGAGCAATTGCTCAGAGATGAAAAGTGCCAGCACTGAAAGCTGTTGCTAGCCAGCACCCTTCCTTGGAAGCGCTTTCACAGGCGCAGCAACACTGGGGCTTTGCGCTACTCTACCCACCAAACATCACGGTCCTTCTCTTTCAGTATCGTAGACAAGAGCTGAGAAATTGCAAACGTCGAGCAATTGCTGAGAGATGAAAAGTGCCAGCACTGAAAGCTGTTGCTAGCCAGCACCCTTCCTTGGAAGCGCTTTCACAGGCGCAGCAACACTGGGGCTTTGCGCTTCTCTAGCCACCAAACGTGACAGTCTTTCTGTCTCGTAGACACGAGCCGAGAAATTGCAAAGGTCCAGCAATTGCTGAGAGATGAAAAGTGCCAGCACTGAAAGCTGTTGCTAGCCAGCACCCTTCCTTGGAAGCGCTTTTGTAGCCCTAAGAACAGTGGGGCTCTGGGCTTCTCTAGCCACCTAATCTTCTGCTCATCCTCTCGCGCAGTCTAAAGAGAGCTCAGGTGAGAAATTGCAAACGTCGAGCAATTGCTCAGAGATGAAAAGTGCCAGCACTGAAAGCTGTTGCTAGCCAGCACCCTTCCTTGGAAGCGCTTTCACAGGCGCAGCAACACTGGGGCTTTGCGCTTCTCTAGCCACCAAACATCACGGTCACTATCTCTCCGTCTCATAGATAAGAGCTGAGAAATTGCAAACGTCGAGCAATTGCTCAGAGATGAAAAGTGCCAGCACTGAAAGCTCTTGCTAGCCAGCACCCTTCCTTGGAAGCGCTTTTGTAGGCCTAAGAACACTGGGGCTCTGTGCTTCATAAGCCACCTAATCTTCTGCTCATCCTCTCGCGCAGTCTAAAGAGAGCTCAGGTGAGAGATTGCAAACGTCGAGCAATTGCTCAGAGATGAAAAGTGCCAGCACTGAAAGCTCTTGCTAGCCAGCACCCTTCCTTGGAAGCGCTTTCACAGGCGCAGCAACACTGGGGCTTTGCGCTTCTCTACCCACCAAACGTCACGGTCATTCTCTTTCCGTCTCGTAGACACGAGCTGAGAAATTGCAAACGTCGAGCAATTGCTCAGAGATGAAAAGTGCCAGCACTGAAAGCTGTTGCTAGCCAGCACCCTTCCTTGGAAGCGCTCTTGTAGCCCTAAGAACAGTGGGGCTCTGGGCTTCTCTAGCCACCTAATCTTCTGCTCATGCTCTCGCGCAGTCTAAAGAGAGCTCAGGTGAGAAATTGCAAACGTCGAGCAATTGCTCAGAGATGAAAAGTGCCAGCACTGAAAGCTGTGGCTAGCCAGCACCCTTCCTTGGAAGCGCTTTCACAGGCGCAGCAACACTGGGGCTTTGCGCTTCTCTACCCACCAAACGTCACGGTCATTCTCTTTCTGTCTCGTAGACAAGAGCTGAGAAATTGCAAACGTCGAGCAATTGCTGAGAGATGAAAAGTGCCAGCACTGAAAGCTGTTGCTAGCCAGCACCCTTCCTTGGAAGCGCTTTTGTAGCCCTAAGAACAGTGGGGCTCTGGGCTTCTCTAGCCACCAAATATCACATTCATTCTCTTTCTGTCTCGTAGACACGAGCCGAGAAATTGCAAACGTCAAGCAATTGCTCAGAGATGAAAAGTGCCAGCACTGAAAGCTGTTGCTAGCCATCACCCTTCCATGGAAGCGCTTTTGTAGCCCTAAGAACACTGGGGCTCTGGGCTTCTCTAGCCACCTAATCTTCTGCTCATCCTCTCGCGCAGTCTAAAGAGAGCTCAGGTGTGAAATTGCAAATGTCCAGCAATTGCTCAGAGATGAAAAGTGCCAGCACTGAAAGCTCTTGCTAGCCAGCACCCTTCCTTGGAAGCGCTTTCACAGGCGCAGCAACACTGGGGCTTTGCGCTACTCTACCCACCAAACATCACGGTCCTTCTCTTTCAGTATCGTAGACAAGAGCTGAGAAATTGCAAACGTCGAGCAATTGCTCAGATATGAAAAGTGCCAGCACTGAAAGCTCTTGCTAGCCAGCACCCTTCCTTGGAAGCGCTTTCACAGGCGCAGCAAGACTGGGGCTTTGCGCTTCTCTACCCACCAAACGTGACAGTCTTTCCGTCTCGTAGACACGAGCTGAGAAATTGCAAACGTCGAGCAATTGCTCAGAGATGAAAAGTGCCAGCACTGAAAGCTCTTGCTAGCCAGCAGCCTTCCTTGGAAGCGCTCTTGTAGCCCTAAGAACAGTGGGGCTCTGGGCTTCTCTAGCCACCTACTCTTCTGCTCATCCTCTCGCGCAGTCTAAAGAGAGCTCAGGTGTGAAATTGCAAATGTCCAGCAATTGCTCAGAGATGAAAAGTGCCAGCACTGAAAGCTGTTGCTAGCCAGCACCCTTCCTTGGAAGCGCTTTCACAGGCGCAGCAACACTGGGGCTTTGCGCTTCTCTACCCACCAAACATCACGGTCACTATCTCTCCGTCTCGTAGATAAGAGCTGAGAAATTGCAAACGTGGAGCAATTGCTCAGAGATGAAAAGTGGCAGCACTGAAAGCTCTTGCTAGCCAGCACCCTTCCTTGGAAGCGCTCTTGTAGCCCTAAGAACAGTGGGGCTCTGGGCTTCTCTAGCCACCTAATCCTCTGCTCATCCTCTCGTGCAGTCTAAAGAGAGCTCAGGTGAGAAATTGCAAACGTCGAGCAATTGCTCAGAGATGAAAAGTGCCAGCACTGAAAGCTCTTGCTAGCCAGCACCCTTCCTTGGAAGCGCTCTTGTAGCCCTAAGAACAGTGGGGCTCTGGGCTTCTCTAGCCACCTACTCTTCTGCTCATCCTCTCGCGCAGTCTAAAGAGAGCTCAGGTGTGAAATTGCAAATGTCCAGCAATTGCTCAGAGATGAAAAGTGCCAGCAGTGAAAGCTCTTGCTAGCCAGCACCCTTCCTTGGAAGCGCTTTCACAGGCGCAGCAACACTGGGGCTTTGCGCTTCTCTACCCACCAAACGTCACGGTCATTCTCTTTCCGTCTCGTAGATAAGAGCTGAGAAATTGCAAACGTCGAGCAATTGCTCAGAGATGAAAAGTGCCAGCACTGAAAGCTGTTGCTAGCCAGCACTCTTCCTTGCAAACGCTCTTGCAACCCGAAGAACACTGGGGCTCTGGGCTTCTCTAGGCACCTAATATTCTACTCATCCTCTCGTGCAGTCTAAAGAGAGCTCAGGTGAGAAATTGCAAACGTCGAGCAATTGCTCAGAGATGAAAAGTGCCAGCACTGAAAGCTGTTGCTAGCCAGCACCCTTCCTTGGAAGCACTTTTGTAGCCCTAAGAACAGTGGGGCTCTGGGCTTCTCTAGCCACCTAATCTTCTGCTCATCCTCTCGCGCAGTCTAAGGAGAGTTCAGGTGAGAAATTGCAAATGTCCAGCAATTGCTCAGAGATGAAAAGTGCCAGCACTGAAAGCTGTTGCTAGCCAGCACCCTTCCTTGGAAGCGCTTTCACAGGCGCAGCAACACTGGGGCTTTGCGCTTCTCTAGCCACCAAACGTCACGGTCACTATATCTCTGTCTCGTAGACACGAGCTGAGAAATTGCAAACGTCGAGCAATTACTCAGAGATGAAAAGTGCCAGCACTGAAAGCTGTTGCTAGCCAGCACCCTTCCTTGGAAGCGCTTTCACAGGTGCAGCAACACTGGGGCTTTGTGCTACTCTACCCACCAAACATCACGGTCCTTCTCTTTCCGTCTCGTAGACACGAGCTGAGAAATTGCAAACGTCGAGCAATTGCTTAGAGATGAAAAGTGCCAGCGCTGAAAGCTGTTGCTAGCCAGCACCCTTCCTTGGAAGCGCTCTTGTAGCCCTAAGAACAGTGGGGCTCTGGGCTTCTCTAGCCACCTAATCTTCTGTTCATTCTCTCGCGCAGTCTAAAGAGAGCTCAGGTGAGAAATTGCAAACATCGAGCAATTGCTCAGAGATGAAAAGTGCCAGCACTGAAAGCTCTTGCTAGCCAGCACCCTTCCTTGGAAGCGCTTTCACAGGCGCAGCAACACTGGGGCTTTGCGCTTCTCTAGCCACCAAACATCACGGTCATTCTCTTTCTGTCTCGTAGACACGAGCTGTGAAATTGGAAAGGTCCAGCAATTGCTCAGAGATGAAAAGTGCTTGCACTGAAAGCTGTTGCTAGCCAGCACCCTTCCTTGGAAGCGCTTTTGTAGCCCTAAGAACAGTGGGGCTCTGGGCTTCTCTAGCCACCTAATCTTCTGCTCATCCTCTCGTGCAGTCTAAAGAGAGCTCAGGTGAGAAATTGCAAACGTCCAGCAATTGCTCAGAGATGAAAAGTGCCAGCACTGAAAGCTGTTGCCAGCCAGCACCCTTCCTTGGAAGCGCTTTCACAGGCGCAGCAACACTGGGGCTTTGCGCTTCTCTAGCCACCAAACATCACGGTCCTTCTCTTTCCATCTCGTAGACACGAGCCGAGAAATTGCAAACGTCGAGCAATTGCTCAGAGATGAAAAGTGCCAGCACTGAAAGCTGTTGCTAGCCAGCACCCTTCCTTGGAAACGCTCTTGCAGCCCTAAGAACAGTGGGGCTCTGGGCTTCCCTAGCCACCTAATCTTCTGCTCATGCTCTCGCGCAGTCTAAAGAGAGCTCAGGTGAGAAATTGCAAACGTCGAGCAATTGCTCAGAGATGAAAAGTGCCAGCACTGAAAGCTCTTGCTAGCCAGCAGCCTTCCTTGGAAGCGCTCTTGTAGCCCTAAGAACACTGGGGCTCTGGGCTTCTCTAGCCACCTAATCTTCTGCTCATCCTCTCGCGCAGTCTAAAGAGAGCTCAGGTGTGAAATTGCAAACGTCGAGCAATTGCTCAGAGATGAAAAGTGCCAGCACTGAAAGCTCTTGCTAGCCAGCACCCTTCCTTGGAAACGCTTTTGTAGCCCTAAGAACACTGGGGCTCTGGGCTTCTCTAGCCACCTAATCTTCTGCTCATCCTCTCGCGCAGTCTAAAGAGAGCTCAGGTGTTAAATTGCAAACGTCGAGCAATTGCTCAGAGATGAAAAGTGCCAGCACTGAAAGCTGTTGCCAGCCAGCACCCTTCCTTGGAAGCGCTTTCACAGGCGCAGCAACACTGGGGCTTTGCGCTTCTCTACCCACCAAACATCATGGTCATTCTCTTTCCGTCTCGTAGATAAGAGCTGAGAAATTGCAAACGTCGAGCAATTGCTCAGAGATGAAAAGTGCCAGTACTGAAAGCTGTTGCTAGCCAGCACTCTTCCTTGGAAACGCTCTTGCAGCCCTAAGAACAGTGGGGCTCTGGGCTTCTCTAGGCACCTAATATTCTGCTCATGCTCTCGCGCAGTCTAAAGAGAGCTCAGGTGAGAAATTGCAAACGTCGAGCAATTGCTCAGAGATGAAAAGTGCCAGCACTGAAAGCTGTTGCTAGCCAGCACCCTTCCTTGGAAGCGCTTTTGTAGCCCTAAGAACACTGGGGCTCTGGGCTTCTCTAGCCACCTAATCTTCTGCTCATCCTCTCGCGCAGTCTAAAGAGAGCTTAGGTGAGAATTTGCAAATGTCCAGCAATTGCTCAGAGATGAAAAGTGCCATCACTGAAAGCTGTTGCTAGCCAGCACCCTTCCTTGGAAGCGCTTTCACAGGTGCAGCAACACTGGGGATTTGCGCTTCTCTACCCACCAAACGTCACGGTCACTATCTCTCCGTCTCGTAGACACGAGCTGAGAAATTGCAAACGTCGAGCAATTGCTCAGAGATGAAAAGTGCCAGCACTGAAAGCTGTTGCTAGCCAGCACTCTTCCTTGGAAGCGCTTTCACAGGCGCAGCAACACTGGGGCTTTGTGCTACTCTACCCACCAAACATCACGGTCCTTCTCTTTCAGTATCGTAGACAAGAGCTGAGAAATTGCAAACGTCGAGCAATTGCTTAGAGATGAAAAGTGCCAGCACTGAAAGCTCTTGCTAGCCAGCACCCTTCCTTGGAAGCGCTCTTGCAGCCCTAAGAACAGTGGGGCTCTGGGCTTCTCTAGCCACCTAATCTTCTGTTCATTCTCTCGCGCAGTCTAAAGAGAGCTTAGGTGAGAAATTGCAAACATCGAGCAATTGCTCAGAGATGAAAAGTGCCAGCACTGAAAGCTGTTGCTAGCCAGCACCCTTCCTTGGAAGCGCTTTCACAGGCGCAGCAATACTGGGGCTTAGCGCTTCTCTAGCCACCAAACATCACGGTCATTCTCTTTCTGTCTCGTAGACACGAGCTGTGAAATTGGAAAGATCCAGCAATTGCTCAGAGATGAAAAGTGCTTGCACTGAAAGCTGTTGCTAGCCAGCACCCTTCCTTGGAAGCGCTCTTGCAGCCCTAAGAACACTGGGGCTTTGCGCTTCTCTAGCCACCTACTCTTCTGCTCATGCTCTCGCGCAGTCTAAAGAGAGCTCAGGTGAGAAATTGCAAACGTCGAGCAATTGCTCAGAGATGAAAAGTGCCAGCACTGAAAGCTGTTGCTAGCCAGCATCCTTCCTTGGAAGCGCTTTTGTAGGCCTAAGAACACTGGGGCTCTGGGCTTCTCTAGCCACCTAATCTTCTGCTCATCCTCTCGTGCAGTCTAAAGAGAGCTCAGGTGAGAAATTGCAAACGTCGAGCAATTGCTCAGAGATGAAAAGTGCCAGCACTGAAAGCTCTTGCTAGCCAGCACCCTTCCTTGGAAACGCTTTTGTAGGCCTAAGAACACTGGGGCTCTGGGCTTCTCTAGCCACCTACTCTTCTGCTCATCCTCTCGCGCACTCTAAAGAGAGCTCAGGTGAGAAATTGCAAACGTCGAGCAATTGCTCAGAGATGAAAAGTGCCAGCACTGAAAGCTGTTACTAGCCAGCACCCTTCCTTGGAAGCGCTTTCACAGGCGCAGCAACACTGGGGCTTTGCGCTTCTCTAGCCACCAAACATCACGGTCACTATCTCTCTGTCTCGTAGACACGAGCTGAGAAATTGCAAACGTCGAGCAATTGCTCAGAGATGAAAAGTGCCAGCACTGAAAGCTGCTGCTAGCCAGCACCCTTCCTTGGAAGCGCTCTTGTAGCCCTAAGAACACTGGGGCTCTGGGCTTCTCTAGCCACCTAATCTTCTGCTCATGCTCTCGCGCAGTCTAAAGAGAGCTCAGGTGAGAAATTGCAAACGTCGAGCAATTGCTCAGAGATGAAAAGTGCCAGCACTGAAAGCTCTTGCTAGCCAGCACCCTTCCTTGGAAGCGCTTTTGTAGCCCTAAGAACACTGGGGCTTTGCGCTTCTCTAGCCACCTAATCTTCTGCTCATCCTCTCGCGCAGTCTAAAGAGAGCTCAGGTGTTAAATTGCAAACGTCGAGCAATTGCTCAGAGATGAAAAGTGCCAGCACTGAAAGCTGTGGCTAGCCAGCACCCTTCCTTGGAAGCGCTTTCACAGGCGCAGCAACACTGGGGCTTTGCGCTTCTCTACCCACCAAACGTCACGGTCACTATCTCTCCGTCTCGTAGACACGAGCTGAGAAATTGCAAACGTCGAGCAATTGCTCAGAGATGAAAAGTGCCAGCACTGAAAGCTGTTGCTAGCCAGCACCCTTCCTTGGAAGCGCTTTCACAGGCGCAGCAACACTGGGGCTTTGCGCTACTCTACCCACCAAACATCACGGTCCTTCTCTTTCAGTATCGTAGACAAGAGCTGAGAAATTGCAAACGTCGAGCAATTGCTGAGAGATGAAAAGTGCCAGCACTGAAAGCTGTTGCTAGCCAGCACCCTTCCTTGGAAGCGCTTTCACAGGCGCAGCAACACTGGGGCTTTGCGCTTCTCTAGCCACCAAACGTGACAGTCTTTCTGTCTCGTAGACACGAGCCGAGAAATTGCAAAGGTCCAGCAATTGCTGAGAGATGAAAAGTGCCAGCACTGAAAGCTGTTGCTAGCCAGCACCCTTCCTTGGAAGCGCTTTTGTAGCCCTAAGAACAGTGGGGCTCTGGGCTTCTCTAGCCACCTAATCTTCTGCTCATCCTCTCGCGCAGTCTAAAGAGAGCTCAGGTGAGAAATTGCAAACGTCGAGCAATTGCTCAGAGATGAAAAGTGCCAGCACTGAAAGCTGTTACTAGCCAGCACCCTTCCTTGGAAGCGCTTTCACAGGCGCAGCAACACTGGGGCTTTGCGCTTCTCTAGCCACCAAACATCACGGTCACTATCTCTCCGTCTCATAGATAAGAGCTGAGAAATTGCAAACGTCGAGCAATTGCTCAGAGATGAAAAGTGCCAGCACTGAAAGCTCTTGCTAGCCAGCACCCTTCCTTGGAAGCGCTTTTGTAGGCCTAAGAACACTGGGGCTCTGTGCTTCATAAGCCACCTAATCTTCTGCTCATCCTCTCGCGCAGTCTAAAGAGAGCTCAGGTGAGAGATTGCAAACGTCGAGCAATTGCTCAGAGATGAAAAGTGCCAGCACTGAAAGCTCTTGCTAGCCAGCACCCTTCCTTGGAAGCGCTTTCACAGGCGCAGCAACACTGGGGCTTTGCGCTTCTCTACCCACCAAACGTCACGGTCATTCTCTTTCCGTCTCGTAGACACGAGCTGAGAAATTGCAAACGTCGAGCAATTGCTCAGAGATGAAAAGTGCCAGCACTGAAAGCTGTTGCTAGCCAGCACCCTTCCTTGGAAGCGCTCTTGTAGCCCTAAGAACAGTGGGGCTCTGGGCTTCTCTAGCCACCTAATCTTCTGCTCATGCTCTCGCGCAGTCTAAAGAGAGCTCAGGTGAGAAATTGCAAACGTCGAGCAATTGGTCAGAGATGAAAAGTGCCAGCACTGAAAGCTGTGGCTAGCCAGCACCCTTCCTTGGAAGCGCTTTCACAGGCGCAGCAACACTGGGGCTTTGCGCTTCTCTACCCACCAAACGTCACGGTCATTCTCTTTCTGTCTCGTAGACACGAGCTGAGAAATTGCAAACGTCGAGCAATTGCTGAGAGATGAAAAGTGCCAGCACTGAAAGCTGTTGCTAGCCAGCACCCTTCCTTGGAAGCGCTTTTGTAGGCCTAAGAACACTGGGGCTCTGGGCTTCTCTAGCCACCAAATATCACATTCATTCTCTTTCTGTCTCGTAGACACGAGCCGAGAAATTGCAAACGTCAAGCAATTGCTCAGAGATGAAAAGTGCCAGCACTGAAAGCTGTTGCTAGCCATCACCCTTCCATGGAAGCGCTTTTGTAGCCCTAAGAACACTGGGGCTCTGGGCTTCTCTAGCCACCTAATCTCTGCTCATCCTCTCGCGCAGTCTAAAGAGAGCTCAGGTGTGAAATTGCAAATGTCCAGCAATTGCTCAGAGATGAAAAGTGCCAGCACTGAAAGCTCTTGCTAGCCAGCACCCTTCCTTGGAAGCGCTTTCACAGGCGCAGCAACACTGGGGCTTTGCGCTACTCTACCCACCAAACATCACGGTCCTTCTCTTTCAGTATCGTAGACAAGAGCTGAGAAATTGCAAACGTCGAGCAATTGCTCAGATATAAAAAGTGCCAGCACTGAAAGCTCTTGCTAGCCAGCACCCTTCCTTGGAAGCGCTTTCACAGGCGCAGCAAGACTGGGGATTTGCGCTTCTCTACCCACCAAACGTGACAGTCTTTCCGTCTCGTAGACACGAGCCGAGAAATTGCAAACGTCGAGCAATTGCTCAGAGATGAAAAGTGCCAGCACTGAAAGCTCTTGCTAGCCAGCAGCCTTCCTTGGAAGCGCTCTTGTAGCCCTAAGAACAGTGGGGCTCTGGGCTTCTCTAGCCACCTACTCTTCTGCTCATCCTCTCGCGCAGTCTAAAGAGAGCTCAGGTGTGAAATTGCAAATGTCCAGCAATTGCTCAGAGATGAAAAGTGCCAGCACTGAAAGCTGTTGCTAGCCAGCACCCTTCCTTGGAAGCGCTTTCACAGGCGCAGCAACACTGGGGCTTTGCGCTTCTCTACCCACCAAACATCACGGTCACTATCTCTCCGTCTCGTAGATAAGAGCTGAGAAATTGCAAACGTGGAGCAATTGCTCAGAGATGAAAAGTGGCAGCACTGAAAGCTCTTGCTAGCCAGCACCCTTCCTTGGAAGCGCTCTTGTAGCCCTAAGAACACTGGGGCTCTGGGCTTCTCTAGCCACCTAATCCTCTGCTCATCCTCTCGTGCAGTCTAAAGAGAGCTCAGGTGAGAAATTGCAAACGTCGAGCAATTGCTCAGAGATGAAAAGTGCCAGCACTGAAAGCTCTTGCTAGCCAGCACCCTTCCTTGGAAGCGCTCTTGTAGCCCTAAGAACAGTGGGGCTCTGGGCTTCTCTAGCCACCTACTCTTCTGCTCATCCTCTCGCGCAGTCTAAAGAGAGCTCAGGTGTGAAATTGCAAATGTCCAGCAATTGCTCAGAGATGAAAAGTGCCAGCACTGAAAGCTCTTGCTAGCCAGCACCCTTCCTTGGAAGCGCTTTCACAGGCGCAGCAACACTGGGGCTTTGCGCTTCTCTACCCACCAAACGTCACGGTCATTCTCTTTCCGTCTCGTAGATAAGAGCTGAGAAATTGCAAACGTCGAGCAATTGCTCAGAGATGAAAAGTGCCAGCACTGAAAGCTGTTGCTAGCCAGCACTCTTCCTTGCAAACGCTCTTGCAACCCGAAGAACACTGGGGCTCTGGGCTTCTCTAGGCACCTAATATTCTGCTCATCCTCTCGTGCAGTCTAAAGAGAGCTCAGGTGAGAAATTGCAAACGTCGAGCAATTGCTCAGAGATGAAAAGTGCCAGCACTGAAAGCTGTTGCTAGCCAGCACCCTTCCTTGGAAGCACTTTTGTAGCCCTAAGAACAGTGGGGCTCTGGGCTTCTCTAGCCACCTAATCTTCTGCTCATCCTCTCGCGCAGTCTAAGGAGAGTTCAGGTGAGAAATTGCAAATGTCCAGCAATTGCTCAGAGATGAAAAGTGCCAGCACTGAAAGCTGTTGCTAGCCAGCACCCTTCCTTGGAAGCGCTTTCACAGGCGCAGCAACACTGGGGCTTTGCGCTTCTCTAGCCACCAAACATCACGGTCATTCTCTTTCTGTCTCGTAGACACGAGCTGTGAAATTGGAAAGGTCCAGCAATTGCTCAGAGATGAAAAGTGCTTGCACTGAAAGCTGTTGCTAGCCAGCACCCTTCCTTGGAAGCGCTTTTGTAGCCCTAAGAACAGTGGGGCTCTGGGCTTCTCTAGCCACCTAATCTTCTGCTCATCCTCTCGTGCAGTCTAAAGAGAGCTCAGGTGAGAAATTGCAAACGTCCAGCAATTGCTCAGAGATGAAAAGTGCCAGCACTGAAAGCTGTTGCCAGCCAGCACCCTTCCTTGGAAGCGCTTTCACAGGCGCAGCAACACTGGGGCTTTGCGCTTCTCTAGCCACCAAACATCACGGTCCTTCTCTTTCCATCTCGTAGACACGAGCTGAGAAATTGCAAACGTCGAGCAATTGCTCAGAGATGAAAAGTGCCAGCACTGAAAGCTGTTGCTAGCCAGCACCCTTCCTTGGAAACGCTCTTGCAGCCCTAAGAACAGTGGGGCTCTGGGCTTCCCTAGCCACCTAATCTTCTGCTCATGCTCTCGCGCAGTCTAAAGAGAGCTCAGGTGAGAAATTGCAAACGTCGAGCAATTGCTCAGAGATGAAAAGTGCCAGCACTGAAAGCTCTTGCTAGCCAGCAGCCTTCCTTGGAAGCGCTCTTGTAGCCCTAAGAACACTGGGGCTCTGGGCTTCTCTAGCCACCTAATCTTCTGCTCATCCTCTCGCGCAGTCTAAAGAGAGCTCAGGTGTGAAATTGCAAACGTCGAGCAATTGCTCAGAGATGAAAAGTGCCAGCACTGAAAGCTCTTGCTAGCCAGCACCCTTCCTTGGAAACGCTTTTGTAGCCCTAAGAACACTGGGGCTCTGGGCTTCTCTAGCCACCTAATCTTCTGCTCATCCTCTCGCGCAGTCTAAAGAGAGCTCAGGTGTTAAATTGCAAACGTCGAGCAATTGCTCAGAGATGAAAAGTGCCAGCACTGAAAGCTGTTGCCAGCCAGCACCCTTCCTTGGAAGCGCTTTCACAGGCGCAGCAACACTGGGGCTTTGCGCTTCTCTACCCACCAAACATCATGGTCATTCTCTTTCCGTCTCGTAGATAAGAGCTGAGAAATTGCAAACGTCGAGCAATTGCTCAGAGATGAAAAGTGCCAGCACTGAAAGCTGTTGCTAGCCAGCACTCTTCCTTGGAAACGCTCTTGCAGCCCTAAGAACAGTGGGGCTCTGGGCTTCTCTAGGCACCTAATATTCTGCTCATGCTCTCGCGCAGTCTAAAGAGAGCTCAGGTGAGAAATTGCAAACGTCGAGCAATTGCTCAGAGATGAAAAGTGCCAGCACTGAAAGCTGTTGCTAGCCAGCACCCTTCCTTGGAAGCGCTTTTGTAGCCCTAAGAACACTGGGGCTCTGGGCTTCTCTAGCCACCTAATCTTCTGCTCATCCTCTCGCGCAGTCTAAAGAGAGCTTAGGTGAGAAATTGCAAATGTCCAGCAATTGCTCAGAGATGAAAAGTGCCATCACTGAAAGCTGTTGCTAGCCAGCACCCTTCCTTGGAAGCGCTTTCACAGGTGCAGCAACACTGGGGATTTGCGCTTCTCTAGCCACCAAACGTCACGGTCACTATCTCTCCGTCTCGTAGACACGAGCTGAGAAATTGCAAACGTCGAGCAATTGCTCAGAGATGAAAAGTGCCAGCACTGAAAGCTGTTGCTAGCCAGCACCCTTCCTTGGAAGCGCTTTCACAGGCGCAGCAACACTGGGGCTTTGTGCTACTCTACCCACCAAACATCACGGTCCTTCTCTTTCAGTATCGTAGACAAGAGCTGAGAAATTGCAAACGTCGAGCAATTGCTTAGAGATGAAAAGTGCCAGCACTGAAAGCTCTTGCTAGCCAGCACCCTTCCTTGGAAGCGCTCTTGCAGCCCTAAGAACAGTGGGGCTCTGGGCTTCTCTAGCCACCTAATCTTCTGTTCATTCTCTCGCGCAGTCTAAAGAGAGCTTAGGTGAGAAATTGCAAACATCGAGCAATTGCTCAGAGATGAAAAGTGCCAGCACTGAAAGCTGTTGCTAGCCAGCACCCTTCCTTGGAAGCGCTTTCACAGGCGCAGCAATACTGGGGCTTTGCGCTTCTCTAGCCACCAAACATCACGGTCATTCTCTTTCTGTCTCGTAGACACGAGCTGTGAAATTGGAAAGATCCAGCAATTGCTCAGAGATGAAAAGTGCTTGCACTGAAAGCTGTTGCTAGCCAGCACCCTTCCTTGGAAGCGCTCTTGTAGCCCTAAGAACACTGGGGCTTTGCGCTTCTCTAGCCACCTACTCTTCTGCTCATGCTCTCGCGCAGTCTAAAGAGAGCTCAGGTGAGAAATTGCAAACGTCGAGCAATTGCTCAGAGATGAAAAGTGCCAGCACTGAAAGCTGTTGCTAGCCAGCATCCTTCCTTGGAAGCGCTTTTGTAGGCCTAAGAACAGTGGGGCTCTGGGCTTCTCTAGCCACCTAATCTTCTGCTCATCCTCTCGTGCAGTCTAAAGAGAGCTCAGGTGAGAAATTGCAAACGTCGAGCAATTGCTCAGAGATGAAAAGTGCCAGCACTGAAAGCTCTTGCTAGCCAGCACCCTTCCTTGGAAACGCTTTTGTAGGCCTAAGAACACTGGGGCTCTGGGCTTCTCTAGCCACCTACTCTTCTGCTCATCCTCTCGCGCACTCTAAAGAGAGCTCAGGTGAGAAATTGCAAACGTCGAGCAATTGCTCAGAGATGAAAAGTGCCAGCACTGAAAGCTGTTACTAGCCAGCACCCTTCCTTGGAAGCGCTTTCACAGGCGCAGCAACACTGGGGCTTTGCGCTTCTCTAGCCACCAAACATCACGGTCACTATCTCTCTGTCTCGTAGACACGAGCTGAGAAATTGCAAACGTCGAGCAATTGCTCAGAGATGAAAAGTGCCAGCACTGAAAGCTGCTGCTAGCCAGCACCCTTCCTTGGAAGCGCTCTTGTAGCCCTAAGAACACTGGGGCTCTGGGCTTCTCTAGCCACCTAATCTTCTGCTCATCCTCTCGCGCAGTCTAAAGAGAGCTCAGGTGAGAAATTGCAAACGTCGAGCAATTGCTCAGAGATGAAAAGTGCCAGCACTGAAAGCTGTTGCTAGCCAGCACCCTTCCTTGGAAGCGCTTTCACAGGCGCAGTAACACTGGGGCTTTGCGCTTCTCTACCCACCAAACATGACAGTCTTTATGTCTCGTAGACACGAGCTGAGAAATTGCAAACGTCGAGCAATTGCTCAGAGATGAAAAGTGCTAGCACTGAAAGCTCTTGCTAGCCAGCACCCTTCCTTGGAATTGCTGTTGAAGGCCTAAGAACACTGGGGCTCTGGGCTTCTCCAGCCACCTACTCTTCTGCTCATCCTCTCGCGCACTCTAAAGAGAGCTCAGGTGAGAAATTGCAAACGTCGAGCAATTGCTCAGAGATGAAAAGTGCCAGCACTGAAAGCTGTTGCTAGCCAGCACCCTTCCTTGGAAGCGCTTTCACAGGTGCAGCAACACTGGGGCTTTGCGCTTCTCTACCCACCAAACGTCACGGTCATTCTCTTTCTGTCTCGTAGACAAGAGCTGAGAAATTGCAAACGTCGAGCAATTGCTCAGAGATGAAAAGTGCCAGCACTGAAAGCTGTTGCTAGCCAGCACCCTTCCTTGGAAGTGCTTTTGTAGGCCTAAGAACACTGGGGCTCTGGGCTTCTCTAGCCACCTAATATTCTGCTCATCCTCTCGCGCAGTCTAAAGAGAGCTCAGGTGAGAAATTGCAAACGTCGAGCAATTGCTCAGAGATGAAAAGTGACAGCACTGAAAGCTGTTGCTAGCCAGCATCCTTCCTTGGAAGCGCTTTTGTAGGCCTAAGAACAGTGGGGCTCAGGGCTTCTCTAGCCACCTAATCTTCTGCTCATCCTCTCGTGCAGTCTAAAGAGAGCTCAGGTGAGAAATTGCAAACGTCGAGCAATTGCTCAGAGATGAAAAGTGCCAGCACTGAAAGCTCTTGCTAGCCAGCACCCTTCCTTGGAAGCGCTCTTGTAGCCCTAAGAACACTGGGGCTCTGGGCTTCTCTAGCCACCTAATCTTCTGCTCATGCTCTCGCGCAGTCTAAAGAGAGCTCAGGTGTGAAATTGCAAACGTCGAGCAATTGCTCAGAGATGAAAAGTGCCAGCACTGAAAGCTCTTGCTAGCCAGCAGCCTTCCTTGGAAGCGCTCTTGTAGCCCTAAGAACAGTGGAGCTCTGGGCTTCTCTAGCCACCTAATCTTCTGCTCATCCTCTCGCGCAGTCTAAAGAGAGCTCAGGTGTGAAATTGCAAACGTCGAGCAATTGCTCAGAGATGAAAAGTGCCAGCACTGAAAGCTCTTGCTAGCCAGCACCCTTCCTTTGAAACGCTTTTGTAGCCCTAAGAACAGTGGGGCTCTGGGCTTCTCTAGCCACCTAATCTTCTGCTCATCCTCTCGCGCAGTCTAAAGAGAGCTCAGGTGTTAAATTGCAAACGTCGAGCAATTGCTCAGAGATGAAAAGTGCCAGCACTGAAAGCTGTTGCCAGCCAGCACCCTTCCTTGGAAGCGCTTTCACAGGCGCAGCAACACTGGGGCTTTGCGCTTCTCTACCCACCAAACGTCACGGTCATTCTCTTTCCGTCTCGTAGATAAGAGCTGAGAAATTGCAAACGTCGAGCAATTGCTCAGAGATGAAAAGTGCCAGCACTGAAAGCTGTTGCTAGCCAGCACTCTTCCTTGGAAACGCTCTTGCAGCCCTAAGAACACTGGGGCTCTGGGCTTCTCTAGGCACCTAATATTCTGCTCATGCTCTCGCGCAGTCTAAAGAGAGCTCAGGTGAGAAATTGCAAACGTCGAGCAATTGCTCAGAGATGAAAAGTGCCAGCACTGAAAGCTGTTGCTAGCCAGCACCCTTCCTTGGAAGCGCTTTTGTAGGCCTAAGAACACTGGGGCTCTGGGCTTCTCTAGCCACCTAATCTTCTGCTCATCCTCTCGCGCAGTCTAAAGAGAGTTCAGGTGAGAAATTGCAAATGTCCAGCAATTGCTCAGAGATGAAAAGTGCCATCACTGAAAGCTGTTGCTAGCCAGCACCCTTCCTTGGAAGCGCTTTCACAGGCGCAGCAACACTGGGGATTTGCGCTTCTCTAGCCACCAAACATCACGGTCACTATCTCTCTGTCTCGTAGACACGAGCTGAGAAATTGCAAACGTCGAGCAATTGCTCAGAGATGAAAAGTGCCAGCACTGAAAGCTGCTGCTAGCCAGCACCCTTCCTTGGAAGCGCTCTTGTAGCCCTAAGAACACTGGGGCTCTGGGCTTCTCTAGCCACCTAATCTTCTGCTCATCCTCTCGCGCAGTCTAAAGAGAGCTCAGGTGAGAAATTGCAAACGTCGAGCAATTGCTCAGAGATGAAAAGTGCCAGCACTGAAAGCTGTTGCTAGCCAGCACCCTTCCTTGGAAGCGCTTTCACAGGCGCAGTAACACTGGGGCTTTGCGCTTCTCTACCCACCAAACATGACAGTCTTTATGTCTCGTAGACACGAGCTGAGAAATTGCAAACGTCGAGCAATTGCTCAGAGATGAAAAGTGCTAGCACTGAAAGCTCTTGCTAGCCAGCACCCTTCCTTGGAATTGCTGTTGAAGGCCTAAGAACACTGGGGCTCTGGGCTTCTCCAGCCACCTACTCTTCTGCTCATCCTCTCGCGCACTCTAAAGAGAGCTCAGGTGAGAAATTGCAAACGTCGAGCAATTGCTCAGAGATGAAAAGTGCCAGCACTGAAAGCTGTTGCTAGCCAGCACCCTTCCTTGGAAGCGCTTTCACAGGTGCAGCAACACTGGGGCTTTGCGCTTCTCTACCCACCAAACGTCACGGTCATTCTCTTTCTGTCTCGTAGACAAGAGCTGAGAAATTGCAAACGTCGAGCAATTGCTCAGAGATGAAAAGTGCCAGCACTGAAAGCTGTTGCTAGCCAGCACCCTTCCTTGGAAGTGCTTTTGTAGGCCTAAGAACACTGGGGCTCTGGGCTTCTCTAGCCACCTAATATTCTGCTCATCCTCTCGCGCAGTCTAAAGAGAGCTCAGGTGAGAAATTGCAAACGTCGAGCAATTGCTCAGAGATGAAAAGTGACAGCACTGAAAGCTGTTGCTAGCCAGCATCCTTCCTTGGAAGCGCTTTTGTAGGCCTAAGAACAGTGGGGCTCAGGGCTTCTCTAGCCACCTAATCTTCTGCTCATCCTCTCGTGCAGTCTAAAGAGAGCTCAGGTGAGAAATTGCAAACGTCGAGCAATTGCTCAGAGATGAAAAGTGCCAGCACTGAAAGCTCTTGCTAGCCAGCACCCTTCCTTGGAAGCGCTCTTGTAGCCCTAAGAACACTGGGGCTCTGGGCTTCTCTAGCCACCTAATCTTCTGCTCATGCTCTCGCGCAGTCTAAAGAGAGCTCAGGTGTGAAATTGCAAACGTCGAGCAATTGCTCAGAGATGAAAAGTGCCAGCACTGAAAGCTCTTGCTAGCCAGCAGCCTTCCTTGGAAGCGCTCTTGTAGCCCTAAGAACAGTGGAGCTCTGGGCTTCTCTAGCCACCTAATCTTCTGCTCATCCTCTCGCGCAGTCTAAAGAGAGCTCAGGTGTGAAATTGCAAACGTCGAGCAATTGCTCAGAGATGAAAAGTGCCAGCACTGAAAGCTCTTGCTAGCCAGCACCCTTCCTTTGAAACGCTTTTGTAGCCCTAAGAACAGTGGGGCTCTGGGCTTCTCTAGCCACCTAATCTTCTGCTCATCCTCTCGCGCAGTCTAAAGAGAGCTCAGGTGTTAAATTGCAAACGTCGAGCAATTGCTCAGAGATGAAAAGTGCCAGCACTGAAAGCTGTTGCCAGCCAGCACCCTTCCTTGGAAGCGCTTTCACAGGCGCAGCAACACTGGGGCTTTGCGCTTCTCTACCCACCAAACGTCACGGTCATTCTCTTTCCGTCTCGTAGATAAGAGCTGAGAAATTGCAAACGTCGAGCAATTGCTCAGAGATGAAAAGTGCCAGCACTGAAAGCTGTTGCTAGCCAGCACTCTTCCTTGGAAACGCTCTTGCAGCCCTAAGAACACTGGGGCTCTGGGCTTCTCTAGGCACCTAATATTCTGCTCATGCTCTCGCGCAGTCTAAAGAGAGCTCAGGTGAGAAATTGCAAACGTCGAGCAATTGCTCAGAGATGAAAAGTGCCAGCACTGAAAGCTGTTGCTAGCCAGCACCCTTCCTTGGAAGCGCTTTTGTAGGCCTAAGAACACTGGGGCTCTGGGCTTCTCTAGCCACCTAATCTTCTGCTCATCCTCTCGCGCAGTCTAAAGAGAGTTCAGGTGAGAAATTGCAAATGTCCAGCAATTGCTCAGAGATGAAAAGTGCCATCACTGAAAGCTGTTGCTAGCCAGCACCCTTCCTTGGAAGCGCTTTCACAGGCGCAGCAACACTGGGGATTTGCGCTTCTCTAGCCACCAAACGTCACGGTCACTATCTCTCCGTCTCGTAGACACGAGCTGAGAAATTGCAAACGTCGAGCAATTGCTCAGAGATGAAAAGTGCCAGCACTGAAAGCTGTTGCTAGCCAGCACCCTTCCTTGGAAGCGCTTTCACAGGCGCAGCAACACTGGGGCTTTGCGCTTCTCTAGCCACCAAACATCACGGTCACTATCTCTCTGTCTCGTAGACACGAGCTGAGAAATTGCAAACGTCGAGCAATTGCTCAGAGATGAAAAGTGCCAGCACTGAAAGCTGCTGCTAGCCAGCACCCTTCCTTGGAAGCGCTCTTGTAGCCCTAAGAACACTGGGGCTCTGGGCTTCTCTAGCCACCTAATCTTCTGCTCATCCTCTCGCGCAGTCTAAAGAGAGCTCAGGTGAGAAATTGCAAACGTCGAGCAATTGCTCAGAGATGAAAAGTGCCAGCACTGAAAGCTGTTGCTAGCCAGCACCCTTCCTTGGAAGCGCTTTCACAGGCGCAGTAACACTGGGGCTTTGCGCTTCTCTACCCACCAAACATGACAGTCTTTATGTCTCGTAGACACGAGCTGAGAAATTGCAAACGTCGAGCAATTGCTCAGAGATGAAAAGTGCTAGCACTGAAAGCTCTTGCTAGCCAGCACCCTTCCTTGGAATTGCTGTTGAAGGCCTAAGAACACTGGGGCTCTGGGCTTCTCCAGCCACCTACTCTTCTGCTCATCCTCTCGCGCACTCTAAAGAGAGCTCAGGTGAGAAATTGCAAACGTCGAGCAATTGCTCAGAGATGAAAAGTGCCAGCACTGAAAGCTGTTGCTAGCCAGCACCCTTCCTTGGAAGCGCTTTCACAGGTGCAGCAACACTGGGGCTTTGCGCTTCTCTACCCACCAAACGTCACGGTCATTCTCTTTCTGTCTCGTAGACAAGAGCTGAGAAATTGCAAACGTCGAGCAATTGCTCAGAGATGAAAAGTGCCAGCACTGAAAGCTGTTGCTAGCCAGCACCCTTCCTTGGAAGTGCTTTTGTAGGCCTAAGAACACTGGGGCTCTGGGCTTCTCTAGCCACCTAATATTCTGCTCATCCTCTCGCGCAGTCTAAAGAGAGCTCAGGTGAGAAATTGCAAACGTCGAGCAATTGCTCAGAGATGAAAAGTGCCAGCACTGAAAGCTCTTGCTAGCCAGCAGCCTTCCTTGGAAGCGCTTTTGTAGGCCTAAGAACAGTGGGGCTCAGGGCTTCTCTAGCCACCTAATCTTCTGCTCATCCTCTCGTGCAGTCTAAAGAGAGCTCAGGTGAGAAATTGCAAACGTCGAGCAATTGCTCAGAGATGAAAAGTGCCAGCACTGAAAGCTCTTGCTAGCCAGCACCCTTCCTTGGAAGCGCTCTTGTAGGCCTAAGAACACTGGGGCTCTGGGCTTCTCTAGCCACCTAATCTTCTGCTCATGCTCTCGCGCAGTCTAAAGAGAGCTCAGGTGTGAAATTGCAAACGTCGAGCAATTGCTCAGAGATGAAAAGTGCCAGCACTGAAAGCTCTTGCTAGCCAGCAGCCTTCCTTGGAAGCGCTCTTGTAGCCCTAAGAACAGTGGAGCTCTGGGCTTCTCTAGCCACCTAATCTTCTGCTCATCCTCTCGCGCAGTCTAAAGAGAGCTCAGGTGTGAAATTGCAAACGTCGAGCAATTGCTCAGAGATGAAAAGTGCCAGCACTGAAAGCTCTTGCTAGCCAGCACCCTTCCTTTGAAACGCTTTTGTAGCCCTAAGAACAGTGGGGCTCTGGGCTTCTCTAGCCACCTAATCTTCTGCTCATCCTCTCGCGCAGTCTAAAGAGAGCTCAGGTGTTAAATTGCAAACGTCGAGCAATTGCTCAGAGATGAAAAGTGCCAGCACTGAAAGCTGTTGCCAGCCAGCACCCTTCCTTGGAAGCGCTTTCACAGGCGCAGCAACACTGGGGCTTTGCGCTTCTCTACCCACCAAACGTCACGGTCATTCTCTTTCCGTCTCGTAGATAAGAGCTGAGAAATTGCAAACGCCGAGCAATTGCTCAGAGATGAAAAGTGCCAGCACTGAAAGCTGTTGCTAGCCAGCACTCTTCCTTGGAAACGCTCTTGCAGCCCTAAGAACAGTGGGGCTCTGGGCTTCTCTAGCCACCTAATCTTCTGCTCATGCTCTCGCGCAGTCTAAAGAGAGCTCAGGTGAGAAATTGCAAACGTCGAGCAATTGCTCAGAGATGAAAAGTGCCAGCACTGAAAGCTGTTGCTAGCCAGCACCCTTCCTTGGAAGCGCTTTTGTAGCCCTAAGAACAGTGGGGCTCTGGGCTTCTCTAGCCACCTAATCTTCTGCTCATCCTCTCGCGCAGTCTAAAGAGAGTTCAGGTGAGAAATTGCAAATGTCCAGCAATTGCTCAGAGATGAAAAGTGCCATCACTGAAAGCTGTTGCTAGCCAGCACCCTTCCTTGGAAGCGCTTTCACAGGCGCAGCAACACTGGGGATTTGCGCTTCTCTAGCCACCAAACGTCACGGTCACTATCTCTCCGTCTCGTAGACACGAGCTGAGAAATTGCAAACGTCGAGCAATTGCTCAGAGATGAAAAGTGCCAGCACTGAAAGCTGTTGCTAGCCAGCACCCTTCCTTGGAAGCGCTTTCACAGGCGCAGCAACACTGGGGCTTTGTGCTACTCTACCCACCAAACATCACGGTCCTTCTCTTTCAGTATCGTAGACAAGAGCTGAGAAATTGCAAACGTCGAGCAATTGCTTAGAGATGAAAAGTGCCAGCCCTGAAAGCTCTTGCTAGCCAGCACCCTTCCTTGGAAGCGCTCTTGTAGCCCTAAGAACAGTGGGGCTCTGGGCTTCTCTAGCCACCTAATCTTCTGCTCATTCTCTCGCGCAGTCTAAAGAGAGCTTAGGTGAGAAATTGCAAACATCGAGCAATTGCTCAGAGATGAAAAGTGCCAGCACTGAAAGCTGTTGCTAGCCAGCACCCTTCCTTGGAAGCGCTTTCACAGGCGCAGCAATACTGGGGCTTTGCGCTTCTCTAGCCACCAAACATCACGGTCATTCTCTTTCTGTCTCGTAGACACGAGCTGTGAAATTGGAAAGATCCAGCAATTGCTCAGAGATGAAAAGTGCTTGCACTGAAAGCTGTTGCTAGCCAGCACCCTTCCTTGGAAGCGCCCTTGTAGCCCTAAGAACACTGGGGCTCTGGGCTTCTCTAGCCACCTAATCTTCTGCTCATGCTCTCGCGCAGTCTAAAGAGAGCTCAGGTGAGAAATTGCAAACGTCGAGCAATTGCTCAGAGATGAAAAGTGCCAGCACTGAAAGCTGTTGCTAGCCAGCATCCTTCCTTGGAAGCGCTTTTGTAGGCCTAAGAACAGTGGGGCTCTGGGCTTCTCTAGCCACCTAATCTTCTGCTCATCCTCTCGTGCAGTCTAAAGAGAGCTCAGGTGAGAAATTGCAAACGTCGAGCAATTGCTCAGAGATGAAAAGTGCCAGCACTGAAAGCTGTTGCTAGCCAGCACCCTTCCTTGGAAGTGCTTTTGTAGCCCTAAGAACACTGGGGCTCTGGGCTTCTCTAGCCACCTAATATTCTGCTCATCCTCTCGCGCAGTCTAAAGAGAGCTCAGGTGAGAAATTGCAAACGTCGAGCAATTGCTCAGAGATGAAAAGTGCCAGCACTGAAAGCTGTTGCTAGCCAGCATCCTTCCTTGGAAGCGCTTTTGTAGGCCTAAGAACACTGGGGCTCAGGGCTTCTCTAGCCACCTAATCTTCTGCTCATCCTCTCGTGCAGTCTAAAGAGAGCTCAGGTGAGAAATTGCAAACGTCGAGCAATTGCTCAGAGATGAAAAGTGCCAGCACCTGAAAGCTCTTGCTAGCCAGCACCCTTCCTTGGAAGCGCTCTTGTAGCCCTAAGAACACTGGGGCTCTGGGCTTCTCTAGCCACCTAATCTTCTGCTCATGCTCTCGCGCAGTCTAAAGAGAGCTCAGGTGAGAAATTGCAAACGTCGAGCAATTGCTCAGAGATGAAAAGTGCCAGCACTGAAAGCTGTTGCTAGCCAGCATCCTTCCTTGGAAGCGCTCTTGTAGCCCTAAGAACACTGGGGCTCTGGGCTTCTCTAGCCACCTAATCTTCTGCTCATCCTCTCGCGCAGTCTAAAGAGAGCTCAGGTGTGAAATTGCAAACGTCGAGCAATTGCTCAGAGATGAAAAGTGCCAGCACTGAAAGCTGTTGCCAGCCAGCACCCTTCCTTGGAAGCGCTTTCACAGGCGCAGCAACACTGGGGCTTTGCGCTTCTCTACCCACCAAACGTCACGGTCATTCTCTTTCCGTCTCGTAGATAAGAGCTGAGAAATTGCAAACGTCGAGCAATTGCTCAGAGATGAAAAGTGCCAGCACTGAAAGCTGTTGCTAGCCAGCACTCTTCCTTGGAAACGCTCTTGCAGCCCTAAGAACAGTGGGGCTCTGGGCTTCTCTAGGCACCTAATATTCTGCTCATGCTCTCGCGCAGTCTAAAGAGAGCTTAGGTGAGAAATTGCAAACATCGAGCAATTGCTCAGAGATGAAAACTGCCAGCACTGAAAGCTGTTGCTAGCCAGCACCCTTCCTTGGAAGCGCTTTCACAGGCGCAGCAATACTGGGGCTTTGCGCTTCTCTAGCCACCAAACATCATGGTCATTCTCTTTCTGTCTCGTAGACACGAGCTGTGAAATTGGAAAGATCCAGCAATTGCTCAGAGATGAAAAGTGCTTGCACTGAAAGCTGTTGCTAGCCAGCACCCTTCCTTGGAAGCGCTCTTGTAGCCCTAAGAACACTGGGGCTTTGCGCTTCTCTAGCCACCTAATCTTCTGCTCATGCTCTCGCGCAGTCTAAAGAGAGCTCAGGTGAGAAATTGCAAACGTCGAGCAATTGCTCAGAGATGAAAAGTGCCAGCACTGAAAGCTCTTGCTAGCCAGCACCCTTCCTTGGAAACGCTTTTGTAGCCCTAAGAACACTGGGGCTCTGGGCTTCTCTAGCCACCTACTCTTCTGCTCATCCTCTCGCGCAGTCTAAAGAGAGCTCAGGTGAGAAATTGCAAACGTCGAGCAATTGCTCAGAGATGAAAAGTGCCAGCACTGAAAGCTGTTACTAGCCAGCACCCTTCCTTGGAAGCGCTTTCACAGGCGCAGCAACACTGGGGCTTTGCGCTTCTCTAGCCACCAAATATCACGGTCACTATCTCTCTGTCTCGTAGACACGAGCTGAGAAATTGCAAAAGTCGAGCAATTGCTCAGAGATGAAAAGTGCCAGCACTGAAAGCTGCTGCTAGCCAGCACCCTTCCTTGGAAGCGCTCTTGTAGCCCTAAGAACACTGGGGCTCTGGGCTTCTCTAGCCACCTAATCTTCTGCTCATCCTCTCGCGCAGTCTAAAGAGAGCTCAGGTGAGAAATTGCAAACGTCGAGCAATTGGTCAGAGATGAAAAGTGCCAGCACTGAAAGCTGTTGCTAGCCAGCACCCTTCCTTGGAAGCGCTTTCACAGGCGCAGCAACACTGGGGCTTTGCGCTTCTCTACCCACCAAACATGACAGTCTTTATGTCTCGTAGACACGAGCTGAGAAATTGCAAACGTCGAGCAATTGCTCAGAGATGAAAAGTGCTAGCACTGAAAGCTCTTGCTAGCCAGCACCCTTCCTTGGAATTGCTTTTGAAGGCCTAAGAACAGTGGGGCTCTGGGCTTCTCCAGCCACCTACTCTTCTGCTCATCCTCTCGCGCACTCTAAAGAGAGCTCAGGTGAGAAATTGCAAACGTCGAGCAATTGCTCAGAGATGAAAAGTGCCAGCACTGAAAGCTGTTGCTAGCCAGCACCCTTCCTTGGAAGCGCTTTCACAGGTGCAGCAACACTGGGGCTTTGCGCTTCTCTACCCACCAAACGTCACGGTCATTCTCTTTCCGTCTCGTAGATAAGAGCTGAGAAATTGCAAACGTCGAGCAATTGCTCAGAGATGAAAAGTGCCAGCACTGAAAGCTGTTGCTAGCCAGCACCCTTCCTTGGAAGCGCTCTTGTAGCCCTAAGAACAGTGGGGCTCGGGGCTTCTCTAGCCACCTAATCTTCTGCTCATGCTCTCGCGCAGTCTAAAGAGAGCTCAGGTGAGAAATTGCAAACGTCGAGCAATTGCTCAGAGATGAAAAGTGCCAGCACTGAAAGCTCTTGCTAGCCAGCACCCTTCCTTGGAAGCGCTTTCACAGGCGCAGCAACACTGGGGCTTTGTGCTACTCTACCCACCAAACATCACGGTCCTTCTCTTTCAGTATCGTAGACAAGAGCTGAGAAATTGCAAACGTCGAGCAATTGCTTAGAGATGAAAAGTGCCAGCACTGAAAGCTCTTGCTAGCCAGCACCCTTCCTTGGAAGCGCTCTTGTAGCCCTAAGAACAGTGGGGCTCTGGGCTTCTCTAGCCACCTAATCTTCTGCTCATTCTCTCGCGCAGTCTAAAGAGAGCTTAGGTGAGAAATTGCAAACATCGAGCAATTGCTCAGAGATGAAAACTGCCAGCACTGAAAGCTCTTGCTAGCCAGCACCCTTCCTTGGAAGCGCTTTCACAGGCGCAGCAATACTGGGGCTTTGCGCTTCTCTAGCCACCAAACATCACGGTCATTCTCTTTCTGTCTCGTAGACACGAGCTGTGAAATTGGAAAGATCCAGCAATTGCTCAGAGATGAAAAGTGCTTGCACTGAAAGCTGTTGCTAGCCAGCACCCTTCCTTGGAAGCGCTCTTGTAGCCCTAAGAACACTGGGGCTTTGCGCTTCTCTAGCCACCTAATCTTCTGCTCATGCTCTCGCGCAGTCTAAAGAGAGCTCAGGTGAGAAATTGCAAACGTCGAGCAATTGCTCAGAGATGAAAAGTGCCAGCACTGAAAGCTCTTGCTAGCCAGCACCCTTCCTTGGAAACGCTTTTGTAGCCCTAAGAACACTGGGGCTCTGGGCTTCTCTAGCCACCTACTCTTCTGCTCATCCTCTCGCGCAGTCTAAAGAGAGCTCAGGTGAGAAATTGCAAACGTCGAGCAATTGCTCAGAGATGAAAAGTGCCAGCACTGAAAGCTGTTACTAGCCAGCACCCTTCCTTGGAAGCGCTTTCACAGGCGCAGCAACACTGGGGCTTTGCGCTTCTCTAGCCACCAAATATCACGGTCACTATCTCTCTGTCTCGTAGACACGAGCTGAGAAATTGCAAACGTCGAGCAATTGCTCAGAGATGAAAAGTGCCAGCACTGAAAGCTGCTGCTAGCCAGCACCCTTCCTTGGAAGCGCTCTTGTAGCCCTAAGAACACTGGGGCTCTGGGCTTCTCTAGCCACCTAATCTTCTGCTCATCCTCTCGCGCAGTCTAAAGAGAGCTCAGGTGAGAAATTGCAAACGTCGAGCAATTGGTCAGAGATGAAAAGTGCCAGCACTGAAAGCTGTTGCTAGCCAGCACCCTTCCTTGGAAGCGCTTTCACAGGTGCAGCAACACTGGGGCTTTGCGCTTCTCTACCCACCAAACATGACAGTCTTTATGTCTCGTAGACACGAGCTGAGAAATTGCAAACGTCGAGCAATTGCTCAGAGATGAAAAGTGCTAGCACTGAAAGCTCTTGCTAGCCAGCACCCTTCCTTGGAATTGCTTTTGAAGGCCTAAGAACAGTGGGGCTCTGGGCTTCTCCAGCCACCTACTCTTCTGCTCATCCTCTCGCGCACTCTAAAGAGAGCTCAGGTGAGAAATTGCAAACGTCGAGCAATTGCTCAGAGATGAAAAGTGCCAGCACTGAAAGCTGTTGCTAGCCAGCACCCTTCCTTGGAAGCGCTTTCACAGGTGCAGCAACACTGGGGCTTTGCGCTTCTCTACCCACCAAACGTCACGGTCATTCTCTTTCTGTCTCGTAGACAAGAGCTGAGAAATTGCAAACGTCGAGCAATTGCTCAGAGATGAAAAGTGCCAGCACTGAAAGCTGTTGCTAGCCAGCACCCTTCCTTGGAAGTGCTTTTGTAGGCCTAAGAACACTGGGGCTCGGGGCTTCTCTAGCCACCTAATATTCTGCTCATCCTCTCGCGCAGTCTAAAGAGAGCTCAGGTGAGAAATTGCAAACGTCGAGCAATTGCTCAGAGATGAAAAGTGCCAGCACTGAAAGCTGTTGCTAGCCAGCACCCTTCCTTGGAAGCGCTTTCACAGGCGCAGCAACACTGGGGCTTTGCGCTTCTCTACCCACCAAACGTCACGGTCACTATCTCTCCGTCTCGTACATAAGAGCTGAGAAATTGCAAACGTCGAGCAATTGCTCAGAGATGAAAAGTGCCAGCACTGAAAGCTGTTGCTAGCCAGCACCCTTCCTTGGAAGCGCTTTTGTAGGCCTAAGAACAGTGGGGCTTTGCGCTTCTCTACCCATCAAACGTCACGGTCCTTCTCTTTGAGTATCGTAGACAAGAGCTGAGAAATTGCAAACGTCGAGCAATTGCTCAGAGATGAAAAGTGCCAGCACTGAAAGCTGTTGCTAGCCAGCACCCTTCCTTGGAAGCGCTCTTGTAGCCCTAAGAACACTGGGGCTTTGCGCTTCTCTAGCCACCTAATCTTCTGCTCATGCTCTCGCGCAGTCTAAAGAGAGCTCAGGTGAGAAATTGCAAACGTCGAGCAATTGCTCAGAGATGAAAAGTGCCAGCACTGAAAGCTCTTGCTAGCCAGCACCCTTCCTTGGAAACGCTTTTGTAGCCCTAAGAACACTGGGGCTCTGGGCTTCTCTAGCCACCTACTCTTCTGCTCATCCTCTCGCGCAGTCTAAAGAGAGCTCAGGTGAGAAATTGCAAACGTCGAGCAATTGCTCAGAGATGAAAAGTGCCAGCACTGAAAGCTGTTACTAGCCAGCACCCTTCCTTGGAAGCGCTCTTGTAGCCCTAAGAACAGTGGGGCTCTGGGCTTCTCTAGCCACCTAATCTTCTGCTCATGCTCTCGTGCAGTCTAAAGAGAGCTCAGGTGAGAAATTGCAAACGTCCAGCAATTGCTCAGAGATGAAAAGTGCCAGCACTGAAAGCTGTTGCTAGCCAGCACCCTTCCTTGGAAGCGCTTTTGTAGGCCTAAGAACACTGGCGCTTTGCGCTTCTCTAGCCACCTAATCTTTTGCTCATCCTCTCGCGCAGTCTAAAGAGAGCTCAGGTGAGAAATTGCAAACGTCGAGCAATTGCTCAGAGATGAAAAGTGCCAGCACTGAAAGCTCTTGCTAGCCAGCACCCTTCCTTGGAAGCGCTTTTGTAGCCCTAAGAACAGTGGGGCTCTGGGCTTCTCTAGCCACCTACTCTTCTCCTCATTCTCTCGCGCAGTCTAAAGAGAGCTCAGGTGAGAAAGTGCAAATGTCCAGCAATTGCTCAGAGATGAAAAGTGCCAGCACTGAAAGCTCTTGATAGCCAGCACCCTTCCTTGGAAGCGCTTTCACAGGCGCAGCAACACTGGGGCTTTGCGCTTCTCTAGGCACCAAACATCACGGTCACTATCTCTCCGTCTCGTAGATAAGAGCTGAGAAATTGCAAACGTTGAGCAATTGCTCAGAGATGAAAAGTGCCAGCACTGAAAGCTGTGGCTAGCCAGCACCCTTCCTTGGAAGTGCTTTTGTAGCCCTAAGAACACTGGGGCTCTGGGCTACTCTAGCCACCTAATCTTCTGCTCATCCTCTCGCGCAGTCTAAAGAGAGCTCAGGTGAGAAATTGCAAACATCGAGCAATTGGTCAGAGATGAAAAGTGCCAGCACTGAAAGCTCTTGCTAGCCAGCACCCTTCCTTGGAAGCGCTTTCACAGGCGCAGCAACACTGGGGCTTTGCGCTTCTCTAGCCACCAAACGTCACGGTCACTATCTCTCCGTCTCGTAGACACGAGCTGAGAAATTGCAAACGTCGAGCAATTGCTGAGAGATGAAAAGTGCCAGCACTGAAAGCTGTTGCTAGCCAGCACCCTTCCTTGGAAGCGCTTTCACAGGCGCAGCAACACTGGGGCTTTGTGCTACTCTACCCACCAAACATCACGGTCCTTCTCTTTCAGTATCGTAGACAAGAGCTGAGAAATTGCAAACGTCGAGCAATTGCTTAGAGATGAAAAGCGCCAGCACTGAAAGCTCTTGCTAGCCAGCACCCTTCCTTGGAAGCGCTCTTGTAGCCCTAAGAACAGTGGGGCTCTGGGCTTCTCTAGCCACCTAATCTTCTGCTCATTCTCTCGCGCAGTCTAAAGAGAGCTTAGGTGAGAAATTGCAAACATCGAGCAATTGCTCAGAGATGAAAACTGCCAGCACTGAAAGCTGTTGCTAGCCAGCACCCTTCCTTGGAAGCGCTTTCACAGGCGCAGCAACACTGGGGCTTTGCGCTTCTCTAGCCACCAAACATCACGGTCATTCTCTTTCTGTCTCGTAGACACGAGCTGTGAAATTGGAAAGATCCAGCAATTGCTCAGAGATGAAAAGTGCCAGCACTGAAAGCTGTTGCTAGCCAGCACCCTTCCTTGGAAGCGCTCTTGTAGCCCTAAGAACACTGGGGCTTTGCGCTTCTCTAGCCACCTAATCTTCTGCTCATGCTCTCGCGCAGTCTAAAGAGAGCTCAGGTGAGAAATTGCAAACGTCGAGCAATTGCTCAGAGATGAAAAGTGCCAGCACTGAAAGCTGTTGCTAGCCAGCATCCTTCCTTGGAAGCGCTTTTGTAGGCCTAAGAACAGTGGGGCTCTGGGCTTCTCTAGCCACCTAATCTTCTGCTCATCCTCTCGTGCAGTCTAAAGAGAGCTCAGGTGAGAAATTGCAAACGTCGAGCAATTGCTCAGAGATGAAAAGTGCCAGCACTGAAAGCTGTTGCTAGCCAGCACCCTTCCTTGGAAACGCTTTTGTAGCCCTAAGAACAGTGGGGCTCTGGGCTTCTCTAGCCACCTACTCTTCTGCTCATCCTCTCGCGCAGTCTAAAGAGAGCTCAGGTGAGAAATTGCAAACGTCGAGCAATTGCTCAGAGATGAAAAGTGCCAGCACTGAAAGCTGTTACTAGCCAGCACCCTTCCTTGGAAGCGCTTTCACAGGCGCAGCAGCACTGGGGCTTTGCGCTTCTCTAGCCACCAAATATCACGGTCACTATCTCTCTGTCTCGTAGACACGAGCTGAGAAATTGCAAACGTCGAGCAATTGCTCAGAGATGAAAAGTGCCAGCACTGAAAGCTGCTGCTAGCCAGCACCCTTCCTTGGAAGCGCTCTTGTAGCCCTAAGAACAGTGGGGCTCTGGGCTTCTCTAGCCACCTAATCTTCTGCTCATCCTCTCGCGCAGTCTAAAGAGAGCTCAGGTGAGAAATTGCAAACGTCGAGCAATTGGTCAGAGATGAAAAGTGCCAGCACTGAAAGCTGTTGCTAGCCAGCACCCTTCCTTGGAAGCGCTTTCACAGGCGCAGCAACACTGGGGCTTTGCGCTTCTCTACCCACCAAACATGACAGTCTTTATGTCTCGTAGACACGAGCTGAGAAATTGCAAACGTCGAGCAATTGCTCAGAGATGAAAAGTGCTAGCACTGAAAGCTCTTGCTAGCCAGCACCCTTCCCTGGAATTGCTTTTGAAGGCCTAAGAACAGTGGGGCTCTGGGCTTCTCCAGCCACCTACTCTTCTGCTCATCCTCTCGCGCAGTCTAAAGAGAGCTCAGGTGAGAAATTGCAAACGTCGAGCAATTGCTCAGAGATGAAAAGTGCCAGCACTGAAAGCTGTTGCTAGCCAGCACCCTTCCTTGGAAGCGCTTTCACAGGTGCAGCAACACTGGGGCTTTGCGCTTCTCTACCCACCAAACGTCACGGTCATTCTCTTTCTGTCTCGTAGACAAGAGCTGAGAAATTGCAAACGTCGAGCAATTGCTCAGAGATGAAAAGTGCCAGCACTGAAAGCTGTTGCTAGCCAGCACCCTTCCTTGGAAGTGCTTTTGTAGGCCTAAGAACACTGGGGCTCTGGGCTTCTCTAGCCACCTAATATTCTGCTCATCCTCTCGCGCAGTCTAAAGAGAGCTCAGGTGAGAAATTGCAAACGTCGAGCAATTGCTCAGAGATGAAAAGTGCCAGCACTGAAAGCTGTTGCTAGCCAGCATCCTTCCTTGGAAGCGCTTTTGTAGGCCTAAGAACACTGGGGCTCAGGGCTTCTCTAGCCACCTAATCTTCTGCTCATCCTCTCGTGCAGTCTAAAGAGAGCTCAGGTGAGAAATTGCAAACGTCGAGCAATTGCTCAGAGATGAAAAGTGCCAGCACTGAAAGCTCTTGCTAGCCAGCACCCTTCCTTGGAAGCGCTTTTGTAGCCCTAAGAACACTGGGGCTCTGGGCTTCTCTAGCCACCTAATCTTCTGCTCATCCTCTCGCGCAGTCTAAAGAGAGCTCAGGTGAGAAATTGCAAACGTCGAGCAATTGCTCAGAGATGAAAAGTGCCAGCACTGAAAGCTGTGGCTAGCCAGCACCCTTCCTTGGAAGCGCTTTCACAGGCGCAGCAACACTGGGGCTTTGCGCTTCTCTACCCACCAAACGTCACGGTCACTATCTCTCCGTCTCGTACATAAGAGCTGAGAAATTGCAAACGTCGAGCAATTGCTGAGAGATGAAAAGTGCCAGCACTGAAAGCTGTTGCTAGCCAGCACCCTTCCTTGGAAGCGCTTTTGTAGCCCTAAGAACACTGGGGCTTTGCGCTTCTCTACCCATCAAACGTCACGGTCCTTCTCTTTGAGTATCGTAGACAAGAGCTGAGAAATTGCAAACGTCGAGCAATTGCTCAGAGATGAAAAGTGCCAGCACTGAAAGCTGTTGCTAGCCAGCACCCTTCCTTGGAAGCGCTTTTGTAGGCCTAAGAACACTGGGGCTCTGGGCTTCTCTAGCCACCTAATCTTCTGCTCATGCTCTCGCGCAGTCTAAACAGAGCTCAGGTGAGAAATTGCAAATGTCCACCAATTGCTGAGAGATGAAAAGTGCCAGCACTGAAAGCTGTTGCTAGCCAGCACCCTTCCTTGGAAGTGCTTTTGTAGGCCTAAGAACACTGGGGCTCTGGGCTTCTCTAGCCACCAAACATCACAGTCATTCTCTTTCTGTTTCATAGATACGAGCCGAGAAATTGCAAACGTTGAGCAATTGCTCAGAGATGAAAAGTGCCAGCACTGAAAGCTCTTGCTAGCCAGCACCCTTCCTTGGAAGCGCTCTTGTAGCCCTAAGAACAGTGGGGCTCTGGGCTTCTCTAGCCACCTAATCTTCTGCTCATGCTCTCGCGCAGTCTAAAGAGAGCTCAGGTGAGAAATTGCAAACGTCGAGCAATTGCTCAGAGATGAAAAGTGCCAGCACTGAAAGCTGTTGCTAGCCAGCACCCTTCCTTCGAAGCGCTTTTGTAGGCCTAAGAACACTGGCGCTTTGCGCTTCTCTAGCCACCTAATCTTCTGCTCATGCTCTCGCGCAGTCTAAAGAGAGCTCAGGTGAGAAATTGCAAACGTCGAGCAATTGCTCAGAGATGAAAAGTGCCAGCACTGAAAGCTGTTGCTAGCCAGCACCCTTCCTTGGAAGCGCTTTTGTAGCCCTAAGAACACTGGGGCTCTGGGCTTCTCTAGCCACCTACTCTTCTCCTCATTCTCTCGCGCAGCCTAAAGAGAGCTCAGGTGAGAAAGTGCAAATGTCCAGCAATTGCTCAGAGATGAAAAGTGCCAGCACTGAAAGCTCTTGATAGCCAGCACCCTTCCTTGGAAGCGCTTTCACAGGCGCAGCAACACTGGGGCTTTGCGCTTCTCTAGGCACCAAACATCACGGTCACTATCTCTCCGTCTCGTAGATAAGAGCTGAGAAATTGCAAACGTCGAGCAATTGCTCAGAGATGAAAAGTGCCAGCACTGAAAGCTGTGGCTAGCCAGCACCCTTCCTTGGAAGTGCTTTTGTAGCCCTAAGAACACTGGGGCTCTGGGCTACTCTAGCCACCTAATCTTCTGCTCATCCTCTCGCGCAGTCTAAAGAGAGCTCAGGTGAGAAATTGCAAACATCGAGCAATTGGTCAGAGATGAAAAGTGCCAGCACTGAAAGCTGTTGCTAGCCAGCATCCTTCCTTGGAAGCGCTTTTGTAGGCCTAAGAACACTGGGGCTCAGGGCTTCTCTAGCCACCTAATCTTCTGCTCATCCTCTCGTGCAGTCTAAAGAGAGCTCAGGTGAGAAATTGCAAACGTCGAGCAATTGCTCAGAGATGAAAAGTGCCAGCACTGAAAGCTCTTGCTAGCCAGCACCCTTCCTTGGAAGCGCTTTTGTAGCCCTAAGAACACTGGGGCTCTGGGCTTCTCTAGCCACCTAATCTTCTGCTCATCCTCTCGCGCACTCTAAAGAGAGCTCAGGTGAGAAATTGCAAACGTCGAGCAATTGCTCAGAGATGAAAAGTGCCAGCACTGAAAGCTGTGGCTAGCCAGCACCCTTCCTTGGAAGCGCTTTCACAGGCGCAGCAACACTGGGGCTTTGCGCTTCTCTACCCACCAAACGTCACGGTCACTATCTCTCCGTCTCGTACATAAGAGCTGAGAAATTGCAAACGTCGAGCAATTGCTGAGAGATGAAAAGTGCCAGCACTGAAAGCTGTTGCTAGCCAGCACCCTTCCTTGGAAGCGCTTTTGTAGCCCTAAGAACACTGGGGCTTTGCGCTTCTCTACCCATCAAACGTCACGGTCCTTCTCTTTGAGTATCGTAGACAAGAGCTGAGAAATTGCAAACGTCGAGCAATTGCTCAGAGATGAAAAGTGCCAGCACTGAAAGCTGTTGCTAGCCAGCACCCTTCCTTGGAAGCGCTTTTGTAGGCCTAAGAACACTGGGGCTCTGGGCTTCTCTAGCCACCTAATCTTCTGCTCATCCGCTCGCGCAGTCTGAAGAGAGCTCAGGTGAGAAATTGCAAATGTCCACCAATTACTCAGAGATGAAAAGTGCCAGCACTGAAAGCTGTTGCTAGCCAGCACCCTTCCTTGGAAGCGCTTTTGTAGGCCTAAGAACACTGGGGCTCTGGGCTTCTCTAGCCACCAAACATCACAGTCATTCTCTTTCTGTCTCATAGATACGAGCCGAGAAATTGCAAACGTTGAGCAATTGCTCAGAGATGAAAAGTGCCAGCACTGAAAGCTGTTGCTAGCCAGCACCCTTCCTTGGAAGCGCTCTTGTAGCCCTAAGAACAGTGGGGCTCTGGGCTTCTCTAGCCACCTAATCTTCTGCTCATGCTCTCGCGCAGTCTAAAGAGAGCTCAGGTGAGAAATTGCAAACGTCGAGCAATTGCTCAGAGATGAAAAGTGCCAGCACTGAAAGCTGTTGCTAGCCAGCACCCTTCCTTGGAAGCGCTTTTGTAGGCCTAAGAACACTGGCGCTTTGCGCTTCTCTAGCCACCTAATCTTTTGCTCATCCTCTCGCGCAGTCTAAAGAGAGCTCAGGTGAGAAATTGCAAACGTCGAGCAATTGCTCAGAGATGAAAAGTGCCAGCACTGAAAGCTGTTGCTAGCCAGCACCCTTCCTTGGAAGCGCTTTTGTAGCCCTAAGAACACTGGGGCTCTGGGCTACTCTAGCCACCTAATCTTCTGCTCATCCTCTCGCGCAGTCTAAAGAGAGCTCAGGTGAGAAATTGCCAACATCGAGCAATTGCTCAGAGATGAAAAGTGCCAGCACTGAAAGCTCTTGCTAGCCAGCACCCTTCCTT
The DNA here is from genome assembly GCA_037962945.1 of Sarcoramphus papa. Classification (NCBI taxonomy): domain Eukaryota; kingdom Metazoa; phylum Chordata; class Aves; order Accipitriformes; family Cathartidae; genus Sarcoramphus; species Sarcoramphus papa. The sequence continues at coordinate 94,042,038 of CM075586.1, read as the reverse complement.
GGAAGCGCTCTTGTAGCCCTAAGAACAGTGGGGCTCTGGGCTTCTCTAGCCACCTAATCTTCTGCTCATCCTCTCGCGCACTCTAAAGAGAGCTCAGGTTTGAAATTGCAAATGTCCAGCAATTGCTCAGAGATGAAAAGTGCCAGCACTGAAAGCTGTTGCCAGCCAGCACCCTTCCTTGGAAGCACTTTCACAGGCACAGCAACACTGGGGCTTTGCGCTTCTCTACCCACCAAACGTCACGGTCATTCTCTTTCCGTCTCGTAGACACGAGCTGAGAAATTGCACACGTCCAGCAATTGCGCAGAGATGAAAAGTGCCAGCACTGAAAGCTGTTGCTAGCCAGCACCCTTCCTTGGAAACGCTCTTGCAGCCCTAAGAACAGTGGGGCTCTGGGCTTCTCTAGCCACCTAATCTTCTGCTCATCCTCTCGCGCAGTCTAAAGAGAGCTCAGCTGAGAAATTGCAAACGTCGAGCAATTGCTCAGAGATGAAAAGTGCCAGCACTGAAAGCTGTTACTAGCCAGCACCCTTCCTTGGAAGCGCTTTTGTAGGCCTAAGAACAGTGGGGCTCTGGGCTTCTCTAGCCACCTAATCTTCTGCTCATCCTCTCGCGCAGTCTAAAGAGAGCTCAGGTGAGAAATTGCAAACGTCGAGCAATTGCTCAGAGATGAAAAGTGCCAGCACTGAAAGCTGTTGCTAGCCAGCACCCTTCCTTGGAAGCGCTTTTGTAGCCCTAAGAACACTGGGGCTTTGCGCTTCTCTACCCATCAAACGTCACGGTCCTTCTCTTTGAGTATCGTAGACAAGAGCTGAGAAATTGCAAACGTCGAGCAATTGCTCAGAGATGAAAAGTGCCAGCACTGAAAGCTGTTGCTAGCCAGCACCCTTCCTTGGAAGCGCTTTTGTAGGCCTAAGAACACTGGGGCTCTGGGCTTCTCTAGCCACCTAATCTTCTGCTCATCCGCTCGCGCAGTCTAAAGAGAGCTCAGGTGAGAGATTGCAAACGTCGAGCAATTTCTCAGAGATGAAAAGTGCCAGCACTGAAAGCTGTTGCTAGCCAGCACCCTTCCTTGGAAGCGCTTTTGTAGGCCTAAGAACACTGGGGCTCTGGGCTTCTCTAGCCACCAAACATCACAGTCATTCTCTTTCTGTCTCATAGATACGAGCCGAGAAATTGCAAACGTTGAGCAATTGCTCAGAGATGAAAAGTGCCAGCACTGAAAGCTGTTGCTAGCCAGCACCCTTCCTTGGAAGCGCTCTTGTAGCCCTAAGAACAGTGGGGCTCTGGGCTTCTCTAGCCACCTAATCTTCTGCTCATGCTCTCGCGCAGTCTAAAGAGAGCTCAGGTGAGAAATTGCAAACGTCCAGCAATTGCTCAGAGATGAAAAGTGCCAGCACTGAAAGCTGTTGCTAGCCAGCACCCTTCCTTGGAAGCGCTTTTGTAGGCCTAAGAACACTGGCGCTTTGCGCTTCTCTAGCCACCTAATCTTCTGCTCATCCTCTCGCGCAGTCTAAAGAGAGCTCAGGTGAGAAATTGCAAACGTCGAGCAATTGCTCAGAGATGAAAAGTGCCAGCACTGAAAGCTGTTGCTAGCCAGCACCCTTCCTTGGAAGCGCTTTTGTAGCCCTAAGAACACTGGGGCTCTGGGCTACTCTAGCCACCTAATCTTCTGCTCATCCTCTCGCGCAGTCTAAAGAGAGCTCAGGTGAGAAATTGCCAACATCGAGCAATTGCTCAGAGATGAAAAGTGCCAGCACTGAAAGCTCTTGCTAGCCAGCACCCTTCCTTGGAAGCGCTCTTGTAGCCCTAAGAACAGTGGGGCTCTGGGCTTCTCTAGCCACCTAATCTTCTGCTCATCCTCTCGCGCACTCTAAAGAGAGCTCAGGTTTGAAATTGCAAATGTCCAGCAATTGCTCAGAGATGAAAAGTGCCAGCACTGAAAGCTGTTGCCAGCCAGCACCCTTCCTTGGAAGCACTTTCACAGGCACAGCAACACTGGGGCTTTGCGCTTCTCTACCCACCAAACGTCACGGTCATTCTCTTTCCGTCTCGTAGACACGAGCTGAGAAATTGCACACGTCCAGCAATTGCGCAGAGATGAAAAGTGCCAGCACTGAAAGCTGTTGCTAGCCAGCACCCTTCCTTGGAAACGCTCTTGCAGCCCTAAGAACAGTGGGGCTCTGGGCTTCTCTAGCCACCTAATCTTCTGCTCATCCTCTCGCGCAGTCTAAAGAGAGCTCAGGTGTGAAATTGCAAACGTCGAGCAATTGCTCAGAGATGAAAAGTGCCAGCACTGAAAGCTGTTACTAGCCAGCACCCTTCCTTGGAAGCGCTTTTGTAGGCCTAAGAACAGTGGGGCTCTGGGCTTCTCTAGCCACCTAATCTTCTGCTCATGCTCTCGCGCAGTCTAAAGAGAGCTCAGGTGAGAAATTGCAAACGTCGAGCAATTGCTCAGAGATGAAAAGTGCCAGCACTGAAAGCTGTTGCTAGCCAGCACCCTTCCTTGGAAGCGCTTTCACAGGCGCAGCAACACTGGGGCTTTGCGCTTCTCTAGCCACCAAACGTCACGGTCACTATCTCTCCATCTCGTAGATAAGAGCTGAGAAATTGCAAACGTCAAGCAATTGCTCAGAGATGAAAAGTGCCAGCACTGAAAGCTGTTGCTAGCCAGCACCCTTCCTTGGAAGCGCTCTTGTAGCCCTAAGAACACTGGGGCTCTGGGCTTCTCTAGCCACCTAATCTTCTGCTCATCCTCTCGCGCACTCTAAAGAGAGCTCAGGTGAGAAATTGCAAACATCCAGCAATTGCTCAGAGATGAAAACTGCCAGCACTGAAAGCTGTTGCTAGCCAGCACCCTTCCTTGGAAGCGCTTTCACAGGCGCAGCAACACTGGGGCTTTACGCTTCTCTACCCACCAAACGTCACGGTCACTATCTCTCCGTCTCGTAGACACGAGCTGAGAAATTGCAAACGTCGAGCAATTGCTGAGAGATGAAAAGTGCCAGCACTGAAAGCTGTTGCTAGCCAGCACCCTTCCTTGGAAGCGCTTTTGTAGCCCTAAGAACACTGGGGCTCTGGGCTTCTCTAGCCACCAAATATCACATTCATTCTCTTTCTGTCTCGTAGACACGAGCCGAGAAATTGCAAACGTCAAGCAATTGCTCAGAGATGAAAAGTGCCAGCACTGAAAGCTGTGGCTAGCCAGCACCCTTCCTTGGAAGCGCTTTTGTAGCCCTAAGAACACTGGGGCTCTGGGCTTCTCTAGCCACCTAATCTTCTGCTCATCCTCTCGCGCACTCTAAAGAGAGCTCAGGTGTGAAATTGCAAATGTCCAGCAATTGCTCAGAGATGAAAAGTGCCAGCACTGAAAGCTCTTGCTAGCCAGCACCCTTCCTTGGAAGCGCTTTCACAGGCGCAGCAACACTGGGGCTTTGCGCTTCTCTAGCCACCAAACATCACGGTCCTTCTCTTTCCATCTCGTAGACACGAGCCGAGAAATTGCAAACGTCGAGCAATTGCTCAGAGATGAAAAGTGCCAGCACTGAAAGCTGTTGCGAGCCAGCACCCTTCCTTGGAAACGCTCTTGCAGCCCTAAGAACAGTGGGGCTCTGGGCTTCTCTAGCCACCTAATCTTCTGCTCATCCTCTCGCGCAGTCTAAAGAGAGCTCAGGTGAGAAATTGCAAACGTCGAGCAATTGCTCAGAGATGAAAAGTGCCAGCACTGAAAGCTCTTGCTAGCCAGCACCCTTCCTTGGAAGCGCTTTTGTAGCCCTAAGAACACTGGGGCTTTGCGCTTCTCTAGCCACCTAATCTTCTGCTCATCCTCTCGCGCAGTCTAAAGAGAGCTCAGGTGTTAAATTGCAAACGTCGAGCAATTGCTCAGAGATGAAAAGTGCCAGCACTGAAAGCTGTGGCTAGCCAGCACCCTTCCTTGGAAGCGCTTTCACAGGCGCAGCAACACTGGGGCTTTGCGCTTCTCTACCCACCAAACGTCACGGTCATTCTCATTCTGTCTCGTAGACACGAGCTGAGAAATTGCAAACGTCGAGCAATTGCTGAGAGATGAAAAGTGCCAGCACTGAAAGCTGTTGCTAGCCAGCCCCCTTCCTTGGAAGCGCTCTTGTAGCCCTAAGAACAGTGGGGCTCTGGGCTTCTCTAGCCACCTAATCTTCTGCTCATGCTCTCGCGCAGTCTAAAGAGAGCTCAGGTGAGAAATTGCAAACGTCGAGCAATTGCTCAGAGATGAAAAGTGCCAGCACTGAAAGCTGTTACTAGCCAGCACCCTTCCTTGGAAGCGCTTTTGTAGGCCTAAGAACACTGGCGCTTTGCGCTTCTCTAGCCACCTAATCTTTTGCTCATCCTCTCGCGCAGTCTAAAGAGAGCTCAGGTGAGAAATTGCAAACGTCGAGCAATTGCTCAGAGATGAAAAGTGCCAGCACTGAAAGCTGTTGCTAGCCAGCACCCTTCCTTGGAAGCGCTTTTGTAGCCCTAAGAACACTGGGGCTCTGGGCTTCTCTAGCCACCTACTCTTCTGCTCATTCTCTCGCGCAGTCTAAAGAGAGCTCAGGTGAGAAATTGCAAATGTCCAGCAATTGCTCAGAGATGAAAAGTGCCAGCACTGAAAGCTGTTGCTAGCCAGCACCCTTCCTTGGAAGCGCTTTCACAGGCGCAGCAACACTGGGGCTTTGCGCTTCTCTAGCCACCAAACATCACGGTCACTATCTCTCCGTCTCGTAGATAAGAGCTGAGAAATTGCAAACGTCGAGCAATTGCTCAGAGATGAAAAGTGCCAGCACTGAAACCTGTGGCTAGCCAGCACCCTTCCTTGGAAGCGCTTTTGTAGCCCTAAGAACACTGGGGCTCTGGGCTACTCTAGCCACCTAATCTTCTGCTCATCCTCTCGCGCAGTCTAAAGAGAGCTCAGGTGAGAAATTGCAAACATCGAGCAATTGCTCAGAGATGAAAAGTGCCAGCACTGAAAGCTGTTGCTAGCCAGCACCCTTCCTTGGAAGCGCTCTTGTAGCCCTAAGAACACTGGGGCTCTGGGCTTCTCTAGCCACCTACTCTTCTGCTCATCCTCTCGCGCAGTCTAAAGAGAGCTCAGGTGTGAAATTGCAAATGTCCAGCAATTGCTCAGAGATGAAAAGTGCCAGCACTGAAAGCTGTTGCCAGCCAGCACCCTTCCTTGGAAGCGCTTTCACAGGCACAGCAACACTGGGGCTTTGCGCTTCTCTACCCACCAAACGTCACGGTCATTCTCTTTCCGTCTCGTAGACACGAGCTGAGAAATTGCACACGTCCACCAATTGCGCAGAGATGAAAAGTGCCAGCACTGAAAGCTGTTGCTAGCCAGCACCCTTCCTTGGAAACGCTCTTGCAGCCCTAAGAACAGTGGGGCTCTGGGCTTCTCTAGCCACCTAATCTTCTGCTCATCCTCTCGCGCCCTCTAAAGAGAGCTCAGGTGAGAAATTGCAAACGTCGATCAATTGCTCAGAGATGAAAAGTGCCAGCACTGAAAGCTGTTACTAGCCAGCACCCTTCCTTGGAAGCGCTTTTGTGGGCCTAAGAACAGTGGGGCTCTGGGCTTCTCTAGCCACCTAATCTTCTGCTCATCCTCTCGCGCACTCTAAAGAGAGCTCAGGTGAGAAATTGCAAACGTCGAGCAATTGCTCAGAGATGAAAAGTGCCACCACTGAAAGCTGTTGCTAGCCAGCACCCTTCCTTGGAAGCGCTTTCACAGGCGCAGCAACACTGGGGCTTTGCGCTTCTCTAGCCACCAAACATCACGGTCACTATCTCTCCGTCTCGTAGACACGAGCTGAGAAATTGCAAACGTCGAGCAATTGCTGAGAGATGAAAAGTGCCAGCACTGAAAGCTGTTGCTAGCCAGCACCCTTCCTTGGAAGCGCTTTTGTAGCCCTAAGAACACTGGGGCTCTGGGCTTCTCTAGCCACCAAATATCACATTCATTCTCTTTCTGTCTCGTAGACACGAGCTGAGAAATTGCAAACGTCAAGCAATTGCTCAGAGATGAAAAGTGCCAGCACTGAAAGCTGTTGCTAGCCAGCACCCTTCCTTGGAAGCGCTTTTGTAGCCCTAAGAACACTGGGGCTCTGGGCTTCTCTAGCCACCTAATCTTCTGCTCATCCTCTCGCGCAGTCTAAAGAGAGCTCAGGTGAGAAATTGCAAATGTCCAGCAATTGCTCAGAGATGAAAAGTGCCAGCACTGAAAGCTCTTGCTAGCCAGCACCCTTCCTTGGAAGCGCTTTCACAGGCGCAGCAACACTGGGGCTTTGCGCTTCTCTACCCACCAAACATCACGGTCCTTCTCTTTCCATCTCGTAGACACGAGCCGAGAAATTGCAAACGTCGAGCAATTGCTCAGAGATGAAAAGTGCCAGCACTGAAAGCTGTTGCTAGCCAGCACCCTTCCTTGGAAACGCTCTTGCAGCCCTAAGAACACTGGGGCTCTGGGCTTCTCTAGCCACCTAATCTTCTGCTCATGCTCTCGCGCAGTCTAAAGAGAGCTCAGGTGAGAAATTGCAAACGTCGAGCAATTGCTCAGAGATGAAAAGTGCCAGCACTGAAAGCTCTTGCTAGCCAGCACCCTTCCTTGGAAGCGCTTTTGTAGCCCTAAGAACACTGGGGCTTTGCGCTTCTCTAGCCACCTAATCTTCTGCTCATCCTCTCGCGCACTCTAAAGAGAGCTCAGGTGAGAAATTGCAAACGTCGAGCAATTGCTCAGAGATGAAAAGTGCCAGCACTGAAAGCTGTTGCTAGCCAGCACCCTTCCTTGGAAGCGCTTTCACAGGCGCAGCAACACTGGGGCTTTGCGCTTCTCTACCCACCAAACGTCACGGTCACTATCTCTCCGTCTCGTAGACACGAGCTGAGAAATTGCAAACGTCGAGCAATTGCTCAGAGATGAAAAGTGCCAGCACTGAAAGCTCTTGCTAGCCAGCACCCTTCCTTGGAAGCGCTTTCACAGGCGCAGCAACACTGGGGCTTTGCGCTACTCTACCCACCAAACATCACGGTCATTCTCTTTCAGTATCGTAGACAAGAGCTGAGAAATTGCAAACGTCGAGCAATTGCTCAGAGATGAAAAGTGCCAGCACTGAAAGCTCTTGCTAGCCAGCACCCTTCCTTGGAAGCGCTTTCACAGGCGCAGCAACACTGGGGCTTTGCGCTTCTCTAGCCACCAAACGTTACAGTCTTTCTGTCTCATAGACACGAGCCGAGAAATTGCAAAGGTCCAGCAATTGCTGAGATATGAAAAGTGCCAGCACTGAAAGCTGTTGCTAGCCAGCACCCTTCCTTGGAAGCGCTTTTGTAGCCCTAAGAACACTGGGGTTCTGGGCTTCTCTAGCCACCTAATCTTCTGCTCATCCTCTCGCGCAGTCTAAAGAGAGCTCAGGTGAGAAATTGCAAACGTCGAGCAATTGCTCAGAGATGAAAAGTGCCAGCACTGAAAGCTGTTGCTAGCCAGCACCCTTCCTTGGAAACGCTTTTGTAGGCCTAAGAACACTGGGGCTCTGGGCTTCTCTAGCCACCTACTCTTCTGCTCATCCTCTCGCGCAGTCTAAAGAGAGCTCAGGTGAGAAATTGCAAACGTCGAGCAATTGCTCAGAGATGAAAAGTGCCAGCACTGAAAGCTGTTACTAGCCAGCACCCTTCCTTGGAAGCGCTTTCACAGGCGCAGCAACACTGGGGCTTTGCGCTTCTCTAGCCACCAAACATCACGGTCACTATCTCTCCGTCTCATAGATAAGAGCTGAGAAATTGCAAACGTCGAGCAATTGCTCAGAGATGAAAAGTGGCAGCACTGAAAGCTCTTGCTAGCCAGCACCCTTCCTTGGAAGCGCTTTTGTAGGCCTAAGAACACTGGGGCTCTGTGCTTCATAAGCCACCTAACCTTCTGCTCATCCTCTCGCGCAGTCTAAAGAGAGCTCAGGTGAGAGATTGCAAACGTCGAGCAATTGCTCAGAGACGAAAAGTGCCAGCACTGAAAGCTCTTGCTAGCCAGCACCCTTCCTTGGAAGCGCTTTCACAGGCGCAGCAACACTGGGGCTTTGCGCTTCTCTACCCACCAAACGTCACGGTCATTCTCTTTCCGTCTCGTAGATAAGAGCTGAGAAATTGCAAACGTCGAGCAATTGCTCAGAGATGAAAAGTGCCAGCACTGAAAGCTCTTGCTAGCCAGCACCCTTCCTTGGAAGCGCTCTTGTAGCCCTAAGAACAGTGGGGCTCTGGGCTTCTCTAGCCACCTAATCTTCTGCTCATGCTCTCGCGCAGTCTAAAGAGAGCTCAGGTGAGAAATTGCAAATGTCCAGCAATTGCTCAGAGATGAAAAGTGCCAGCACTGAAAGCTGTGGCTAGCCAGCACCCTTCCTTGGAAGCGCTTTCACAGGCGCAGCAACACTGGGGCTTTGCGCTTCTCTACCCACCAAACGTCACGGTCATTCTCTTTCCGTCTCGTAGACACGAGCTGAGAAATTGCAAACGTCCAGCAATTGCGCAGAGATGAAAAGTGCCAGCACTGAAAGCTGTTGCTAGCCAGCACCCTTCCTTGGAAACGCTCTTGCAGCCCTAAGAACAGTGGGGCTCTGGGCTTCTCTAGCCACCTAATCTTCTGCTCATCCTCTCGCGCAGTCTAAAGAGAGCTCAGCTGAGAAATTGCAAACGTCGAGCAATTGCTCAGAGATGAAAAGTGCCAGCACTGAAAGCTGTTACTAGCCAGCACCCTTCCTTGGAAGCGCTTTTGTAGGCCTAAGAACAGTGGGGCTCTGGGCTTCTCTAGCCACCTAATCTTCTGCTCATCCTCTCGCGCAGTCTAAAGAGAGCTCAGGTGAGAAATTGCAAACGTCGAGCAATTGCTCAGAGATGAAAAGTGCCAGCACTGAAAGCTGTTGCTAGCCAGCACCCTTCCTTGGAAGCGCTTTTGTAGCCCTAAGAACACTGGGGCTTTGCGCTTCTCTACCCATCAAACGTCACGGTCCTTCTCTTTGAGTATCGTAGACAAGAGCTGAGAAATTGCAAACGTCGAGCAATTGCTCAGAGATGAAAAGTGCCAGCACTGAAAGCTGTTGCTAGCCAGCACCCTTCCTTGGAAGCGCTTTTGTAGGCCTAAGAACACTGGGGCTCTGGGCTTCTCTAGCCACCTAATCTTCTGCTCATCCGCTCGCGCAGTCTAAAGAGAGCTCAGGTGAGAGATTGCAAACGTCGAGCAATTTCTCAGAGATGAAAAGTGCCAGCACTGAAAGCTGTTGCTAGCCAGCACCCTTCCTTGGAAGCGCTTTTGTAGGCCTAAGAACACTGGGGCTCTGGGCTTCTCTAGCCACCAAACATCACAGTCATTCTCTTTCTGTCTCATAGATACGAGCCGAGAAATTGCAAACGTTGAGCAATTGCTCAGAGATGAAAAGTGCCAGCACTGAAAGCTGTTGCTAGCCAGCACCCTTCCTTGGAAGCGCTCTTGTAGCCCTAAGAACAGTGGGGCTCTGGGCTTCTCTAGCCACCTAATCTTCTGCTCATGCTCTCGCGCAGTCTAAAGAGAGCTCAGGTGAGAAATTGCAAACGTCCAGCAATTGCTCAGAGATGAAAAGTGCCAGCACTGAAAGCTGTTGCTAGCCAGCACCCTTCCTTGGAAGCGCTTTTGTAGGCCTAAGAACACTGGCGCTTTGCGCTTCTCTAGCCACCTAATCTTCTGCTCATCCTCTCGCGCAGTCTAAAGAGAGCTCAGGTGAGAAATTGCAAACGTCGAGCAATTGCTCAGAGATGAAAAGTGCCAGCACTGAAAGCTGTTGCTAGCCAGCACCCTTCCTTGGAAGCGCTTTTGTAGCCCTAAGAACACTGGGGCTCTGGGCTACTCTAGCCACCTAATCTTCTGCTCATCCTCTCGCGCAGTCTAAAGAGAGCTCAGGTGAGAAATTGCCAACATCGAGCAATTGCTCAGAGATGAAAAGTGCCAGCACTGAAAGCTCTTGCTAGCCAGCACCCTTCCTTGGAAGCGCTCTTGTAGCCCTAAGAACAGTGGGGCTCTGGGCTTCTCTAGCCACCTAATCTTCTGCTCATCCTCTCGCGCACTCTAAAGAGAGCTCAGGTTTGAAATTGCAAATGTCCAGCAATTGCTCAGAGATGAAAAGTGCCAGCACTGAAAGCTGTTGCCAGCCAGCACCCTTCCTTGGAAGCACTTTCACAGGCACAGCAACACTGGGGCTTTGCGCTTCTCTACCCACCAAACGTCACGGTCATTCTCTTTCCGTCTCGTAGACACGAGCTGAGAAATTGCACACGTCCAGCAATTGCGCAGAGATGAAAAGTGCCAGCACTGAAAGCTGTTGCTAGCCAGCACCCTTCCTTGGAAACGCTCTTGCAGCCCTAAGAACAGTGGGGCTCTGGGCTTCTCTAGCCACCTAATCTTCTGCTCATCCTCTCGCGCAGTCTAAAGAGAGCTCAGGTGTGAAATTGCAAACGTCGAGCAATTGCTCAGAGATGAAAAGTGCCAGCACTGAAAGCTGTTACTAGCCAGCACCCTTCCTTGGAAGCGCTTTTGTAGGCCTAAGAACAGTGGGGCTCTGGGCTTCTCTAGCCACCTAATCTTCTGCTCATGCTCTCGCGCAGTCTAAAGAGAGCTCAGGTGAGAAATTGCAAACGTCGAGCAATTGCTCAGAGATGAAAAGTGCCAGCACTGAAAGCTGTTGCTAGCCAGCACCCTTCCTTGGAAGCGCTTTCACAGGCGCAGCAACACTGGGGCTTTGCGCTTCTCTAGCCACCAAACGTCACGGTCACTATCTCTCCATCTCGTAGATAAGAGCTGAGAAATTGCAAACGTCAAGCAATTGCTCAGAGATGAAAAGTGCCAGCACTGAAAGCTGTTGCTAGCCAGCACCCTTCCTTGGAAGCGCTCTTGTAGCCCTAAGAACACTGGGGCTCTGGGCTTCTCTAGCCACCTAATCTTCTGCTCATCCTCTCGCGCACTCTAAAGAGAGCTCAGGTGAGAAATTGCAAACATCCAGCAATTGCTCAGAGATGAAAACTGCCAGCACTGAAAGCTGTTGCTAGCCAGCACCCTTCCTTGGAAGCGCTTTCACAGGCGCAGCAACACTGGGGCTTTACGCTTCTCTACCCACCAAACGTCACGGTCACTATCTCTCCGTCTCGTAGACACGAGCTGAGAAATTGCAAACGTCGAGCAATTGCTGAGAGATGAAAAGTGCCAGCACTGAAAGCTGTTGCTAGCCAGCACCCTTCCTTGGAAGCGCTTTTGTAGCCCTAAGAACACTGGGGCTCTGGGCTTCTCTAGCCACCAAATATCACATTCATTCTCTTTCTGTCTCGTAGACACGAGCCGAGAAATTGCAAACGTCAAGCAATTGCTCAGAGATGAAAAGTGCCAGCACTGAAAGCTGTGGCTAGCCAGCACCCTTCCTTGGAAGCGCTTTTGTAGCCCTAAGAACACTGGGGCTCTGGGCTTCTCTAGCCACCTAATCTTCTGCTCATCCTCTCGCGCACTCTAAAGAGAGCTCAGGTGTGAAATTGCAAATGTCCAGCAATTGCTCAGAGATGAAAAGTGCCAGCACTGAAAGCTCTTGCTAGCCAGCACCCTTCCTTGGAAGCGCTTTCAAAGGCGCAGCAACACTGGGGCTTTGCGCTTCTCTAGCCACCAAACATCACGGTCCTTCTCTTTCCATCTCGTAGACACGAGCCGAGAAATTGCAAACGTCGAGCAATTGCTCAGAGATGAAAAGTGCCAGCACTGAAAGCTGTTGCGAGCCAGCACCCTTCCTTGGAAACGCTCTTGCAGCCCTAAGAACAGTGGGGCTCTGGGCTTCTCTAGCCACCTAATCTTCTGCTCATCCTCTCGCGCAGTCTAAAGAGAGCTCAGGTGAGAAATTGCAAACGTCGAGCAATTGCTCAGAGATGAAAAGTGCCAGCACTGAAAGCTCTTGCTAGCCAGCACCCTTCCTTGGAAGCGCTTTTGTAGCCCTAAGAACACTGGGGCTTTGCGCTTCTCTAGCCACCTAATCTTCTGCTCATCCTCTCGCGCAGTCTAAAGAGAGCTCAGGTGTTAAATTGCAAACGTCGAGCAATTGCTCAGAGATGAAAAGTGCCAGCACTGAAAGCTGTGGCTAGCCAGCACCCTTCCTTGGAAGCGCTTTCACAGGCGCAGCAACACTGGGGCTTTGCGCTTCTCTACCCACCAAACGTCACGGTCATTCTCATTCTGTCTCGTAGACACGAGCTGAGAAATTGCAAACGTCGAGCAATTGCTGAGAGATGAAAAGTGCCAGCACTGAAAGCTGTTGCTAGCCAGCACCCTTCCTTGGAAGCGCTCTTGTAGCCCTAAGAACAGTGGGGCTCTGGGCTTCTCTAGCCACCTAATCTTCTGCTCATGCTCTCGCGCAGTCTAAAGAGAGCTCAGGTGAGAAATTGCAAACGTCGAGCAATTGCTCAGAGATGAAAAGTGCCAGCACTGAAAGCTGTTACTAGCCAGCACCCTTCCTTGGAAGCGCTTTTGTAGGCCTAAGAACACTGGCGCTTTGCGCTTCTCTAGCCACCTAATCTTTTGCTCATCCTCTCGCGCAGTCTAAAGAGAGCTCAGGTGAGAAATTGCAAACGTCGAGCAATTGCTCAGAGATGAAAAGTGCCAGCACTGAAAGCTCTTGCTAGCCAGCACCCTTCCTTGGAAGCGCTTTTGTAGCCCTAAGAACACTGGGGCTCTGGGCTTCTCTAGCCACCTACTCTTCTGCTCATTCTCTCGCGCAGTCTAAAGAGAGCTCAGGTGAGAAATTGCAAATGTCCAGCAATTGCTCAGAGATGAAAAGTGCCAGCACTGAAAGCTGTTGCTAGCCAGCACCCTTCCTTGGAAGCGCTTTCACAGGCGCAGCAACACTGGGGCTTTGCGCTTCTCTAGCCACCAAACATCACGGTCACTATCTCTCCGTCTCGTAGATAAGAGCTGAGAAATTGCAAACGTCGAGCAATTGCTCAGAGATGAAAAGTGCCAGCACTGAAACCTGTGGCTAGCCAGCACCCTTCCTTGGAAGCGCTTTTGTAGCCCTAAGAACACTGGGGCTCTGGGCTACTCTAGCCACCTAATCTTCTGCTCATCCTCTCGCGCAGTCTAAAGAGAGCTCAGGTGAGAAATTGCAAACATCGAGCAATTGCTCAGAGATGAAAAGTGCCAGCACTGAAAGCTGTTGCTAGCCAGCACCCTTCCTTGGAAGCGCTCTTGTAGCCCTAAGAACACTGGGGCTCTGGGCTTCTCTAGCCACCTACTCTTCTGCTCATCCTCTCGCGCAGTCTAAAGAGAGCTCAGGTGTGAAATTGCAAATGTCCAGCAATTGCTCAGAGATGAAAAGTGCCAGCACTGAAAGCTGTTGCCAGCCAGCACCCTTCCTTGGAAGCGCTTTCACAGGCACAGCAACACTGGGGCTTTGCGCTTCTCTACCCACCAAACGTCACGGTCATTCTCTTTCCGTCTCGTAGACACGAGCTGAGAAATTGCACACGTCCACCAATTGCGCAGAGATGAAAAGTGCCAGCACTGAAAGCTGTTGCTAGCCAGCACCCTTCCTTGGAAACGCTCTTGCAGCCCTAAGAACAGTGGGGCTCTGGGCTTCTCTAGCCACCTAATCTTCTGCTCATCCTCTCGCGCCCTCTAAAGAGAGCTCAGGTGAGAAATTGCAAACGTCGATCAATTGCTCAGAGATGAAAAGTGCCAGCACTGAAAGCTGTTACTAGCCAGCACCCTTCCTTGGAAGCGCTTTTGTGGGCCTAAGAACAGTGGGGCTCTGGGCTTCTCTAGCCACCTAATCTTCTGCTCATCCTCTCGCGCACTCTAAAGAGAGCTCAGGTGAGAAATTGCAAACGTCGAGCAATTGCTCAGAGATGAAAAGTGCCACCACTGAAAGCTGTTGCTAGCCAGCACCCTTCCTTGGAAGCGCTTTCACAGGCGCAGCAACACTGGGGCTTTGCGCTTCTCTACCCACCAAACATCACGGTCACTATCTCTCCGTCTCGTAGACACGAGCTGAGAAATTGCAAACGTCGAGCAATTGCTGAGAGATGAAAAGTGCCAGCACTGAAAGCTGTTGCTAGCCAGCACCCTTCCTTGGAAGCGCTTTTGTAGCCCTAAGAACACTGGGGCTCTGGGCTTCTCTAGCCACCAAATATCACATTCATTCTCTTTCTGTCTCGTAGACACGAGCTGAGAAATTGCAAACGTCAAGCAATTGCTCAGAGATGAAAAGTGCCAGCACTGAAAGCTGTTGCTAGCCAGCACCCTTCCTTGGAAGCGCTTTTGTAGCCCTAAGAACACTGGGGCTCTGGGCTTCTCTAGCCACCTAATCTTCTGCTCATCCTCTCGCGCACTCTAAAGAGAGCTCAGGTGAGAAATTGCAAATGTCCAGCAATTGCTCAGAGATGAAAAGTGCCAGCACTGAAAGCTCTTGCTAGCCAGCACCCTTCCTTGGAAGCGCTTTCACAGGCGCAGCAACACTGGGGCTTTGCGCTTCTCTACCCACCAAACATCACGGTCCTTCTCTTTCCATCTCGTAGACACGAGCCGAGAAATTGCAAACGTCGAGCAATTGCTCAGAGATGAAAAGTGCCAGCACTGAAAGCTGTTGCTAGCCAGCACCCTTCCTTGGAAACGCTCTTGCAGCCCTAAGAACACTGGGGCTCTGGGCTTCTCTAGCCACCTAATCTTCTGCTCATGCTCTCGCGCAGTCTAAAGAGAGCTCAGGTGAGAAATTGCAAACGTCGAGCAATTGCTCAGAGATGAAAAGTGCCAGCACTGAAAGCTCTTGCTAGCCAGCACCCTTCCTTGGAAGCGCTTTTGTAGCCCTAAGAACAGTGGGGCTCAGGGCTTCTCTAGCCACCTAATCTTCTGCTCATCCTCTCGCGCACTCTAAAGAGAGCTCAGGTGAGAAATTGCAAACGTCGAGCAATTGCTCAGAGATGAAAAGTGCCAGCACTGAAAGCTGTTGCTAGCCAGCACCCTTCCTTGGAAGCGCTTTCACAGGCGCAGCAACACTGGGGCTTTGCGCTTCTCTACCCACCAAACGTCACGGTCACTATCTCTCCGTCTCGTAGACACGAGCTGAGAAATTGCAAACGTCGAGCAATTGCTCAGAGATGAAAAGTGCCAGCACTGAAAGCTCTTGCTAGCCAGCACCCTTCCTTGGAAGCGCTTTCACAGGCGCAGCAACACTGGGGCTTTGCGCTACTCTACCCACCAAACATCACGGTCATTCTCTTTCAGTATCGTAGACAAGAGCTGAGAAATTGCAAACGTCGAGCAATTGCTCAGAGATGAAAAGTGCCAGCACTGAAAGCTCTTGCTAGCCAGCACCCTTCCTTGGAAGCGCTTTCACAGGCGCAGCAACACTGGGGCTTTGCGCTTCTCTAGCCACCAAACGTTACAGTCTTTCTGTCTCATAGACACGAGCCGAGAAATTGCAAAGGTCCAGCAATTGCTGAGATATGAAAAGTGCCAGCACTGAAAGCTGTTGCTAGCCAGCACCCTTCCTTGGAAGCGCTTTTGTAGCCCTAAGAACACTGGGGCTCTGGGCTTCTCTAGCCACCTAATCTTCTGCTCATCCTCTCGCGCAGTCTAAAGAGAGCTCAGGTGAGAAATTGCAAACGTCGAGCAATTGCTCAGAGATGAAAAGTGCCAGCACTGAAAGCTGTTGCTAGCCAGCACCCTTCCTTGGAAACGCTTTTGTAGGCCTAAGAACACTGGGGCTCTGGGCTTCTCTAGCCACCTACTCTTCTGCTCATCCTCTCGCGCAGTCTAAAGAGAGCTCAGGTGAGAAATTGCAAACGTCGAGCAATTGCTCAGAGATGAAAAGTGCCAGCACTGAAAGCTGTTACTAGCCAGCACCCTTCCTTGGAAGCGCTTTCACAGGCGCAGCAACACTGGGGCTTTGCGCTTCTCTAGCCACCAAACATCACGGTCACTATCTCTCCGTCTCATAGATAAGAGCTGAGAAATTGCAAACGTCGAGCAATTGCTCAGAGATGAAAAGTGGCAGCACTGAAAGCTCTTGCTAGCCAGCACCCTTCCTTGGAAGCGCTTTTGTAGGCCTAAGAACACTGGGGCTCTGTGCTTCATAAGCCACCTAACCTTCTGCTCATCCTCTCGCGCAGTCTAAAGAGAGCTCAGGTGAGAGATTGCAAACGTCGAGCAATTGCTCAGAGACGAAAAGTGCCAGCACTGAAAGCTCTTGCTAGCCAGCACCCTTCCTTGGAAGCGCTTTCACAGGCGCAGCAACACTGGGGCTTTGCGCTTCTCTACCCACCAAACGTCACGGTCATTCTCTTTCCGTCTCGTAGATAAGAGCTGAGAAATTGCAAACGTCGAGCAATTGCTCAGAGATGAAAAGTGCCAGCACTGAAAGCTCTTGCTAGCCAGCACCCTTCCTTGGAAGCGCTCTTGTAGCCCTAAGAACAGTGGGGCTCTGGGCTTCTCTAGCCACCTAATCTTCTGCTCATGCTCTCGCGCAGTCTAAAGAGAGCTCAGGTGAGAAATTGCAAATGTCCAGCAATTGCTCAGAGATGAAAAGTGCCAGCACTGTAAGCTGTGGCTAGCCAGCACCCTTCCTTGGAAGCGCTTTCACAGGCGCAGCAACACTGGGGCTTTGCGCTTCTCTACCCACCAAACGTCACGGTCATTCTCTTTCTGTCTCGTAGACACGAGCTGAGAAATTGCAAACGTCGAGCAATTGCTGAGAGATGAAAAGTGCCAGCACTGAAAGCTGTTGCTAGCCAGCACCCTTCCTTGGAAGCGCTTTTGTAGCCCTAAGAACACTGGGGCTCTGGGCTTCTCTAGCCACCAAATATCACATTCATTCTATTTCTGTCTCGTAGACACGAGCCGAGAAATTGCAAACGTCAAGCAATTGCTCAGAGATGAAAAGTGCCAGCACTGAAAGCTGTTGCTAGCCAGCACCCTTCCTTGGAAGCGCTTTTGTAGCCCTAAGAACACTGGGGCTCTGGGCTTCTCTAGCCACCTAATCTTCTGCTCATCCTCTCGCGCAGTCTAAAGAGAGCTCAGGTGTGAAATTGCAAATGTCCAGCAATTGCTCAGAGATGAAAAGTGCCAGCACTGAAAGCTCTTGCTAGCCAGCACCCTTCCTTGGAAGCGCTTTCACAGGCGCAGCAACACTGGGGCTTTGCGCTACTCTACCCACCAAACATCACGGTCCTTCTCTTTCAGTATCGTAGACAAGAGCTGAGAAATTGCAAACGTCGAGCAATTGCTCAGAGATGAAAAGTGCCAGCACTGAAAGCTGTTGCTAGCCAGCACCCTTCCTTGGAAGCGCTTTCACAGGCGCAGCAACACTGGGGCTTTGCGCTTCTCTACCCACCAAACGTGACAGTCTTTCCGTCTCGTAGACACGAGCCGAGAAATTGCAAACGTCGAGCAATTGCTCAGAGATGAAAAGTGCCAGCACTGAAAGCTCTTGCTAGCCAGCACCCTTCCTTGGAAGCGCTCTTGTAGCCCTAAGAACAGTGGGGCTCTGGGCTTCTCTAGCCACCTACTCTTCTGCTCATCCTCTCGCGCAGTCTAAAGAGAGCTCAGGTGTGAAATTGCAAATGTCCAGCAATTGCTCAGAGATGAAAAGTGCCAGCACTGAAAGCTTTTGCTAGCCAGCACCCTTCCTTGGAAGCGCTTTCACAGGCGCAGCAACACTGGGGCTTTGCGCTTCTCTACCCACCAAACATCACGGTCACTATCTCTCCGTCTCGTAGATAAGAGCTGAGAAATTGCAAACGTGGAGCAATTGCTCAGAGATGAAAAGTGCCAGCACTGAAAGCTGTTGCTAGCCAGCACCCTTCCTTGGAAGCGCTCTTGTAGCCCTAAGAACACTGGGGCTCTGGGCTTCTCTAGCCACCTAATCTTCTGCTCATCCTCTCGCGCAGTCTAAAGAGAGCTCAGGTGAGAAATTGCAAACGTCGAGCAATTGCTCAGAGATGAAAAGTGCCAGCACTGAAAGCTCTTGCTAGCCAGCACCCTTCCTTGGAAGCGCTCTTGTAGCCCTAAGAACAGTGGGGCTCTGGGCTTCTCTAGCCACCTAATCTTCTGCTCATCCTCTCGCGCAGTCTAAAGAGAGCTCAGGTGTGAAATTGCAAACGTCGAGCAATTGCTCAGAGATGAAAAGTGGCAGCACTGAAAGCTGTTGCTAGCCAGCACCCTTCCTTGGAAGCGCTTTCACAGGCGCAGCAACACTGGGGCTTTGCGCTTCTCTACCCACCAAACATCACGGTCATTCTCTTTCCGTCTCGTAGATAAGAGCTGAGAAATTGCAAACGTCGAGCAATTGCTCAGAGATGAAAAGTGCCAGCACTGAAAGCTGTTGCTAGCCAGCACTCTTCCTTGGAAACGCTCTTGCAGCCCTAAGAACACTGGGGCTCTGGGCTTCTCTAGGCACCTAATATTCTGCTCATGCTCTCGCGCAGTCTAAAGAGAGCTCAGGTGAGAAATTGCAAACGTCGAGCAATTGCTCAGAGATGAAAAGTGCCAGCACTGAAAGCTGTTGCTAGCCAGCACACTTCCTTGGAAGCACTTTTGTAGCCCTAAGAACAGTGGGGCTCTGGGCTTCTCTAGCCACCTAATCTTCTGCTCATCCTCTCGCGCAGTCTAAAGAGAGTTCAGGTGAGAAATTGCAAACGTCGAGCAATTGCTCAGAGATGAAAAGTGCCAGCACTGAAAGCTGTTGCTAGCCAGCACCCTTCCTTGGAAGCGCTTTCACAGGCGCAGCAACACTGGGGCTTTGCGCTTCTCTAGCCACCAAACGTCACGGTCACTATCTCTCTGTCTTGTAGACACGAGCTGAGAAATTGCAAACGTCGAGCAATTGCTCAGAGATGAAAAGTGCCAGCACTGAAAGCTCTTGCTAGCCAGCACCCTTCCTTGGAAGCGCTTTCACAGGCGCAGCAACACTGGGGCTTTGTGCTACTCTACCCACCAAACATCACGGTCCTTCTCTGTCAGTATCGTAGACAAGAGCTGAGAAATTGCAAACGTCGACCAATTGCTTAGAGATGAAAAGTGCCAGCGCTGAAAGCTGTTGCTAGCCAGCACCCTTCCTTGGAAGCGCTCTTGTAGCCCTAAGAACAGTGGGGCTCTGGGCTTCTCTAGCCACCTAATCTTCTGTTCATTCTCTCGCGCAGTCTAAAGAGAGCTCAGGTGAGAAATTGCAAACATCGAGCAATTGCTCAGAGATGAAAAGTGCCAGCACTGAAAGCTCTTGCTAGCCAGCACCCTTCCTTGGAAGCGCTTTCACAGGCGCAGCAACACTGGGGCTTTGCGCTTCTCTACCCACCAAACATCACGGTCCTTCTCTTTCTGTCTCGTAGACACGAGCTGTGAAATTGGAAAGGTCCAGCAATTGCTCAGAGATGAAAAGTGCTTGCACTGAAAGCTGTTGCTAGCCAGCACCCTTCCTTGGAAGCGCTTTTGTAGCCCTAAGAACACTGGGGCTTTGCGCTTCTCTAGCCACCTAATCTTCTGCTCATCCTCTCGCGCAGTCTAAAGAGAGCTCAGGGGAGAAATTGCAAACGTCGAGCAATTGCTCAGAGATGAAAAGTGCCAGCACTGAAAGCTGTTGCTAGCCAGCATCCTTCCTTGGAAGCGCTTTTGTAGGCCTAAGAACACTGGGGCTCTGGGCTTCTCTAGCCACCTAATCTTCTGCTCATCCTCTCGTGCAGTCTAAAGAGAGCTCAGGTGAGAAATTGCAAACGTCCAGCAATTGCTCAGAGATGAAAAGTGCCAGCACTGAAAGCTGTTGCCAGCCAGCACCCTTCCTTGGAAGCGCTTTCACAGGCACAGCAACACTGGGGCTTTGCGCTTCTCTAGCCACCAAACATCACGGTCCTTCTCATTCCATCTCGTAGACACGAGCCGAGAAATTGCAAACGTCGAGCAATTGCTCAGAGATGAAAAGTGCCAGCACTGAAAGCTGTTGCTAGCCAGCACCCTTCCTTGGAAGCGCTCTTGTAGCCCTAAGAACAGTGGGGCTCTGGGCTTCTCTAGCCACCTAATCTTCTGCTCATCCTCTCGCGCAGTCTAAAGAGAGCTCAGGTGAGAAACTGCAAACGTCGAGCAATTGCTCAGAGATGAAAAGTGCCAGCACTGAAAGCTCTTGCTAGCCAGCACCCTTCCTTGGAAGCGCTTTTGTAGCCCTAAGAACACTGGGGCTTTGCGCTTCTCTAGCCACCTAATCTTCTGCTCATCCTCTCGCGCAGTCTAAAGAGAGCTCAGGTGTTAAATTGCAAACGTCGAGCAATTGCTCAGAGATGAAAAGTGCCAGCACTGAAAGCTGTGGCTAGCCAGCACCCTTCCTTGGAAGCGCTTTCACAGGCGCAGCAACACTGGGGCTTTGCGCTTCTCTACCCACCAAACGTCACGGTCACTATCTCTCCGTCTCGTAGACACGAGCTGAGAAATTGCAAACGTCGAGCAATTGCTCAGAGATGAAAAGTGCCAGCACTGAAAGCTCTTGCTAGCCAGCACCCTTCCTTGGAAGCGCTTTCACAGGCGCAGCAACACTGGGGCTTTGCGCTACTCTAGCCACCAAACATCACGGTCATTCTCTTTCAGTATCGTAGACAAGAGCTGAGAAATTGCAAACGTCGAGCAATTGCTCAGAGATGAAAAGTGCCAGCACTGAAAGCTCTTGCTAGCCAGCACCCTTCCTTGGAAGCGCTTTCACAGGCGCAGCAACACTGGGGCTTTGCGCTTCTCTACCCACCAAACGTGACAGTCTTTCTGTCTCGTACACACGAGCCGAGAAATTGCAAAGGTCCAGCAATTGCTGAGAGATGAAAAGTGCCAGCACTGAAAGCTGTTGCTAGCCAGCACCCTTCCTTGGAAGCGCTTTTGTAGCCCTAAGAACAGTGGGGCTCTGGGCTTCTCTAGCCACCTAATCTTCTGCTCATCCTCTCGCGCAGTCTAAAGAGAGCTCAGGTGAGAAATTGCAAACGTCGAGCAATTGCTCAGAGATGAAAAGTGCCAGCACTGAAAGCTGTTGCTAGCCAGCACCCTTCCTTGGAAGCGCTTTTCTAGGCCTAAGAACAGTGGGGCTCTGGGCTTCTCTAGCCACCTACTCTTCTGCTCATCCTCTCGCGCACTCTAAAGAGAGCTCAGGTGAGAAATTGCAAACGTCGAGCAATTGCTCAGAGATGAAAAGTGCCAGCACTGAAAGCTGTTGCTAGCCAGCACCCTTCCTTGGAAGCGCTTTTGTAGGCCTAAGAACAGTGGGGCTCTGGGCTTCTCTAGCCACCTACTCTTCTGCTCATCCTCTCGCGCAGTCTAAAGAGAGCTCAGGTGAGAAATTGCAAACGTCGAGCAATTGCTCAGAGATGAAAAGTGCCAGCACTGAAAGCTGTTACTAGCCAGCACCCTTCCTTGGAAGCGCTTTCACAGGCGCAGCAACACTGGGGCTTTGCGCTTCTCTAGCCACCAAACATCACGGTCACTATCTCTCCGTCTCATAGATAAGAGCTGAGAAATTGCAAACGTCGAGCAATTGCTCAGAGATGAAAAGTGGCAGCACTGAAAGCTCTTGCTAGCCAGCACCCTTCCTTGGAAGCGCTTTTGTAGGCCTAAGAACACTGGGGCTCTGTGCTTCATAAGCCACCTAATCTTCTGCTCATCCTCTCGCGCAGTCTAAAGAGAGCTCAGGTGAGAGATTGCAAACGTCGAGCAATTGCTCAGAGACGAAAAGTGCCAGCACTGAAAGCTCTTGCTAGCCAGCACCCTTCCTTGGAAGCGCTTTCACAGGCGCAGCAACACTGGGGCTTTGCGCTTCTCTACCCACCAAACGTCACGGTCATTCTCTTTCCGTCTCGTAGATAAGAGCTGAGAAATTGCAAACGTCGAGCAATTGCTCAGAGATGAAAAGTGCCAGCACTGAAAGCTGTTGCTAGCCAGCACCCTTCCTTGGAAGCGCTCTTGTAGCCCTAAGAACAGTGGGGCTCGGGGCTTCTCTAGCCACCTAATCTTCTGCTCATGCTCTCGCGCAGTCTAACGAGAGCTCAGGTGAGAAATTGCAAACGTCGATCAATTGCTCAGAGATGAAAAGTGCCAGCACTGTAAGCTGTGGCTAGCCAGCACCCTTCCTTGGAAGCGCTTTCACAGGCGCAGCAACACTGGGGCTTTGCGCTTCTCTACCCACCAAACGTCACGGTCATTCTCTTTCTGTCTCGTAGACACGAGCTGAGAAATTGCAAACGTCGAGCAATTGCTGAGAGATGAAAAGTGCCAGCACTGAAAGCTGTTGCTAGCCAGCACCCTTCCTTGGAAGCGCTCTTGTAGCCCTAAGAACAGTGGGGCTCTGGGCTTCTCTAGCCACCTAATCTTCTGTTCATTCTCTCGCGCAGTCTAAAGAGAGTTCAGGGGAGAAATTGCAAACATCGAGCAATTGCTCAGAGATGAAAAGTGGCAGCACTGAAAGCTGTTGCTAGCCAGCACCCTTCCTTGGAAGCGCTTTCACAGGCGCAGCAACACTGGGGCTTTGCGCTTCTCTAGCCACCAAACATCACGGTCATTCTCTTTCTGTCTCGTAGACACGAGCTGTGAAATTGGAAAGATCCAGCAATTGCTCAGAGATGAAAAGTGCTTGCACTGAAAGCTGTTGCTAGCCAGCACCCTTCCTTGGAAGCGCTCTTGTAGCCCTATGAACACTGGGGCTTTGCGCTTCTCTAGCCACCTAATCTTCTGCTCATGCTCTCGCGCAGTCTAAAGAGAGCTCAGGGGAGAAATTGCAAACGTCGAGCAATTGCTCAGAGATTAAAAGTGCCAGCACTGAAAGCTGTTGCTAGCCAGCATCCTTCCTTGGAAGCGCTTTTGTAGGCCTAAGAACACTGGGGCTCTGGGCTTCTCTAGCCACCTAATCTTCTGCTCATCCTCTCGTGCAGTCTAAAGAGAGCTCAGGTGAGAAATTGCAAACGTCGAGCAATTGCTCAGAGATGAAAAGTGCCAGCACTGAAAGCTCTTGCTAGCCAGCACCCTTCCTTGGAAACGCTTTTGTAGGCCTAAGAACAGTGGGGCTCTGGGCTTCTCTAGCCACCTACTCTTCTGCTCATCCTCTCGCGCAGTCTAAAGAGAGCTCAGGTGAGAAATTGCAAACGTCGAGCAATTGCTCAGAGATGAAAAGTGCCAGCACTGAAAGCTGTTACTAGCCAGCACCCTTCCTTGGAAGCGCTTTCACAGGCGCAGCAACACTGGGGCTTTGCGCTTCTCTACCCACCAAACGTCACGGTCATTCTCTTTCTGTCTCGTAGACACGAGCTGAGAAATTGCAAACGTCGAGCAATTGCTCAGAGATGAAAAGTGCCAGCACTGAAAGCTGTTGCTAGCCAGCACCCTTCCTTGGAAGCGCTCTTGTAGCCCTAAGAACAGTGGGGCTCTGGGCTTCTCTAGCCACCTAATCTTCTGCTCATCCTCTCGCGCAGTCTAAAGAGAGCTCAGGTGAGAAATTGCAAACGTCGAGCAATTGCTCAGAGATGAAAAGTGCCAGCACTGTAAGCTGTTGCTAGCCAGCACCCTTCCTTGGAAGCGCTTTCACAGGCGCAGCAACACTGGGGCTTTGCGCTTCTCTACCCACCAAACGTCACGGTCATTCTCTTTCTGTCTCGTAGACACGAGCTGAGAAATTGCAAACGTCGAGCAATTGCTGAGAGATGAAAAGTGCCAGCACTGAAAGCTGTTGCTAGCCAGCACCCTTCCTTGGAAGCGCTTTTGTAGCCCTAAGAACACTGGGGCTCTGGGCTTCTCTAGCCACCAAATATCACATTCATTCTCTTTCTGTCTCGTAGACACGAGCCGAGAAATTGCAAACGTCAAGCAATTGCTCAGAGATGAAAAGTGCCAGCACTGAAAGCTGTTGCTAGCCAGCACCCTTCCTTGGAAGCGCTTTTGTAGCCCTAAGAACACTGGGGCTCTGGGCTTCTCTAGCCACCTAATCTTCTGCTCATCCTCTCGCGCAGTCTAAAGAGAGCTCAGGTGTGAAATTGCAAATGTCCAGCAATTGCTCAGAGATGAAAAGTGCCAGCACTGAAAGCTCTTGCTAGCCAGCACCCTTCCTTGGAAGCGCTTTCACAGGCGCAGCAACACTGGGGCTTTGCGCTACTCTACCCACCAAACATCACGGTCCTTCTCTTTCAGTATCGTAGACAAGAGCTGAGAAATTGCAAACGTCGAGCAATTGCTCAGATATGAAAAGTGCCAGCACTGAAAGCTGTTGCTAGCCAGCACCCTTCCTTGGAAGCGCTTTCACAGGCGCAGCAACACTGGGGCTTTGCGCTTCTCTACCCACCAAACGTGACAGTCTTTCCGTCTCGTAGACACGAGCCGAGAAATTGCAAACGTCGAGCAATTGCTCAGAGATGAAAAGTGCCAGCACTGAAAGCTCTTGCTAGCCAGCACCCTTCCTTGGAAGCGCTCTTGTAGCCCTAAGAACAGTGGGGCTCTGGGCTTCTCTAGCCACCTACTCTTCTGCTCATCCTCTCGCGCAGTCTAAAGAGAGCTCAGGTGTGAAATTGCAAATGTCCAGCAATTGCTCAGAGATGAAAAGTGCCAGCACTGAAAGCTCTTGCTAGCCAGCACCCTTCCTTGGAAGCGCTTTCACAGGCGCAGCAACACTGGGGCTTTGCGCTTCTCTACCCACCAAACATCACGGTCACTATCTCTCCGTCTCGTAGATAAGAGCTGAGAAATTGCAAACGTGGAGCAATTGCTCAGAGATGAAAAGTGCCAGCACTGAAAGCTGTTGCTAGCCAGCACCCTTCCTTGGAAGCGCTCTTGTAGCCCTAAGAACACTGGGGATCTGGGCTTCTCTAGCCACCTAATCTTCTGCTCATCCTCTCGCGCAGTCTAAAGAGAGCTCAGGTGAGAAATTGCAAACGTCGAGCAATTGCTCAGAGATGAAAAGTGCCAGCACTGAAAGCTCTTGCTAGCCAGCACCCTTCCTTGGAAGCGCTCTTGTAGCCCTAAGAACAGTGGGGCTCTGGGCTTCTCTAGCCACCTAATCTTCTGCTCATCCTCTCGCGCAGTCTAAAGAGAGCTCAGGTGTGAAATTGCAAACGTCGAGCAATTGCTCAGAGATGAAAAGTGCCAGCACTGAAAGCTGTTGCTAGCCAGCACCCTTCCTTGGAAGCGCTTTCACAGGCGCAGCAACACTGGGGCTTTGCGCTTCTCTACCCACCAAACATCACGGTCATTCTCTTTCCGTCTCGTAGATAAGAGCTGAGAAATTGCAAACGTCGAGCAATTGCTCAGAGATGAAAAGTGCCAGCACTGAAAGCTGTTGCTAGCCAGCACCCTTCCTTGGAAACGCTCTTGCAGCCCTAAGAACACTGGGGCTCTGGGCTTCTCTAGGCACCTAATATTCTGCTCATGCTCTCGCGCAGTCTAAAGAGAGCTCAGGTGAGAAATTGCAAACGTCGAGCAATTGCTCAGAGATGAAAAGTGCCAGCACTGAAAGCTGTTGCTAGCCAGCACCCTTCCTTGGAAGCACTTTTGTAGCCCTAAGAACAGTGGGGCTCGGGGCTTCTCTAGCCACCTAATCTTCTGCTCATCCTCTCGCGCAGTCTAAAGAGAGCTCAGGTGAGAAATTGCAAACGTCGAGCAATTGCTCAGAGATGAAAAGTGCCAGCACTGAAAGCTCTTGCTAGCCAGCACCCTTCCTTGGAAGCGCTTTCACAGGCGCAGCAACACTGGGGCTTTGCGCTTCTCTAGCCACCAAACGTCACGGTCACTATCTCTCTGTCTTGTAGACACGAGCTGAGAAATTGCAAACGTCGAGCAATTGCTCAGAGATGAAAAGTGCCAGCACTGAAAGCTCTTGCTAGCCAGCACCCTTCCTTGGAAGCGCTTTCACAGGCGCAGCAACACTGGGGCTTTGTGCTACTCTACCCACCAAACATCACGGTCCTTCTCTGTCAGTATCGTAGACAAGAGCTGAGAAATTGCAAACGTCGACCAATTGCTTAGAGATGAAAAGTGCCAGCGCTGAAAGCTGTTGCTAGCCAGCACCCTTCCTTGGAAGCGCTCTTGTAGCCCTAAGAACAGTGGGGCTCTGGGCTTCTCTAGCCACCTAATCTTCTGTTCATTCTCTCGCGCAGTCTAAAGAGAGCTCAGGTGAGAAATTGCAAACATCGAGCAATTGCTCAGAGATGAAAAGTGCCAGCACTGAAAGCTCTTGCTAGCCAGCACCCTTCCTTGGAAGCGCTTTCACAGGCGCAGCAACACTGGGGCTTTGCGCTTCTCTAGCCACCAAACATCACGGTCATTCTCTTTCTGTCTCATAGACACGAGCTGTGAAATTGGAAAGGTCCAGCAATTGCTCAGAGATGAAAAGTGCTTGCACTGAAAGCTGTTGCTAGCCAGCACCCTTCCTTGGAAGCGCTTTTGTAGGCCTAAGAACACTGGGGCTTTGCGCTTCTCTAGCCACCTAATCTTCTGCTCATCCTCTCGCGCAGTCTAAAGAGAGCTCAGGGGAGAAATTGCAAACATCGAGCAATTGCTCAGAGATGAAAAGTGCCAGCACTGAAAGCTGTTGCTAGCCAGCATCCTTCCTTGGAAGCGCTTTTGTAGGCCTAAGAACACTGGGGCTCTGGGCTTCTCTAGCCACCTAATCTTCTGCTCATCCTCTCGTGCAGTCTAAAGAGAGCTCAGGTGAGAAATTGCAAACGTCCAGCAATTGCTCAGAGATGAAAAGTGCCAGCACTGAAAGCTGTTGCCAGCCAGCACCCTTCCTTGGAAGCGCTTTCACAGGCACAGCAACACTGGGGCTTTGCGCTTCTCTAGCCACCAAACATCACGGTCCTTCTCATTCCATCTCGTAGACACGAGCCGAGAAATTGCAAACGTCGAGCAATTGCTCAGAGATGAAAAGTGCCAGCACTGAAAGCTGTTGCTAGCCAGCACCCTTCCTTGGAAGCGCTCTTGTAGCCCTAAGAACAGTGGGGCTCTGGGCTTCTCTAGCCACCTAATCTTCTGCTCATCCTCTCGCGCAGTCTAAAGAGAGCTCAGGTGAGAAATTGCAAACGTCGAGCAATTGCTCAGAGATGAAAAGTGCCAGCACTGAAAGCTCTTGCTAGCCAGCACCCTTCCTTGGAAGCGCTTTTGTAGCCCTAAGAACACTGGGGCTTTGCGCTTCTCTAGCCACCTAATCTTCTGCTCATCCTCTCGCGCAGTCTAAAGAGAGCTCAGGTGTTAAATTGCAAACGTCGAGCAATTGCTCAGAGATGAAAAGTGCCAGCACTGAAAGCTGTGGCTAGCCAGCACCCTTCCTTGGAAGCGCTTTCACAGGCGCAGCAACACTGGGGCTTTGCGCTTCTCTACCCACCAAACGTCACGGTCACTATCTCTCCGTCTCGTAGACACGAGCTGAGAAATTGCAAACGTCGAGCAATTGCTCAGAGATGAAAAGTGCCAGCACTGAAAGCTCTTGCTAGCCAGCACCCTTCCTTGGAAGCGCTTTCACAGGCGCAGCAACACTGGGGCTTTGCGCTACTCTAGCCACCAAACGTGACAGTCTTTCTGTCTCGTAGACACGAGCCGAGAAATTGCAAACGTCAAGCAATTGCTCAGAGATGAAAAGTGCCAGCACTGAAAGCTGTTGCTAGCCAGCACCCTTCCTTGGAAGCGCTTTTGTAGCCCTAAGAACAGTGGGGCTCTGGGCTTCTCTAGCCACCTAATCTTCTGCTCATCCTCTCGCGCAGTCTAAAGAGAGCTCAGGTGAGAAATTGCAAACGTCGAGCAATTGCTCAGAGATGAAAAGTGCCAGCACTGAAAGCTGTTGCTAGCCAGCACCCTTCCTTGGAAGCGCTCTTGTAGCCCTAAGAACACTGGGGATCTGGGCTTCTCTAGCCACCTAATCTTCTGCTCATCCTCTCGCGCAGTCTAAAGAGAGCTCAGGTGAGAAATTGCAAACGTCGAGCAATTGCTCAGAGATGAAAAGTGCCAGCACTGAAAGCTCTTGCTAGCCAGCACCCTTCCTTGGAAGCGCTCTTGTAGCCCTAAGAACAGTGGGGCTCTGGGCTTCTCTAGCCACCTAATCTTCTGCTCATCCTCTCGCGCAGTCTAAAGAGAGCTCAGGTGTGAAATTGCAAACGTCGAGCAATTGCTCAGAGATGAAAAGTGCCAGCACTGAAAGCTGTTGCTAGCCAGCACCCTTCCTTGGAAGCGCTTTCACAGGCGCAGCAACACTGGGGCTTTGCGCTTCTCTACCCACCAAACATCACGGTCATTCTCTTTCCGTCTCGTAGATAAGAGCTGAGAAATTGCAAACGTCGAGCAATTGCTCAGAGATGAAAAGTGCCAGCACTGAAAGCTGTTGCTAGCCAGCACTCTTCCTTGGAAACGCTCTTGCAGCCCTAAGAACACTGGGGCTCTGGGCTTCTCTAGGCACCTAATATTCTGCTCATGCTCTCGCGCAGTCTAAAGAGAGCTCAGGTGAGAAATTGCAAACGTCGAGCAATTGCTCAGAGATGAAAAGTGCCAGCACTGAAAGCTGTTGCTAGCCAGCACCCTTCCTTGGAAGCACTTTTGTAGCCCTAAGAACAGTGGGGCTCTGGGCTTCTCTAGCCACCTAATCTTCTGCTCATCCTCTCGCGCAGTCTAAAGAGAGTTCAGGTGAGAAATTGCAAACGTCGAGCAATTGCTCAGAGATGAAAAGTGCCAGCACTGAAAGCTCTTGCTAGCCAGCACCCTTCCTTGGAAGCGCTTTCACAGGCGCAGCAACACTGGGGCTTTGCGCTTCTCTAGCCACCAAACGTCACGGTCACTATCTCTCTGTCTTGTAGACACGAGCTGAGAAATTGCAAACGTCGAGCAATTGCTCAGAGATGAAAAGTGCCAGCACTGAAAGCTGTTGCTAGCCAGCACCCTTCCTTGGAAGCGCTTTCACAGGCGCAGCAACACTGGGGCTTTGTGCTACTCTACCCACCAAACATCACGGTCCTTCTCTGTCAGTATCGTAGACAAGAGCTGAGAAATTGCAAACGTCGACCAATTGCTTAGAGATGAAAAGTGCCAGCGCTGAAAGCTGTTGCTAGCCAGCACCCTTCCTTGGAAGCGCTCTTGTAGCCCTAAGAACAGTGGGGCTCTGGGCTTCTCTAGCCACCTAATCTTCTGTTCATTCTCTCGCGCAGTCTAAAGAGAGCTCAGGTGAGAAATTGCAAACATCGAGCAATTGCTCAGAGATGAAAAGTGCCAGCACTGAAAGCTCTTGCTAGCCAGCACCCTTCCTTGGAAGCGCTTTCACAGGCGCAGCAACACTGGGGCTTTGCGCTTCTCTAGCCACCAAACATCACGGTCATTCTCTTTCTGTCTCATAGACACGAGCTGTGAAATTGGAAAGGTCCAGCAATTGCTCAGAGATGAAAAGTGCTTGCACTGAAAGCTGTTGCTAGCCAGCACCCTTCCTTGGAAGCGCTTTTGTAGGCCTAAGAACACTGGGGCTTTGCGCTTCTCTAGCCACCTAATCTTCTGCTCATCCTCTCGCGCAGTCTAAAGAGAGCTCAGGGGAGAAATTGCAAACATCGAGCAATTGCTCAGAGATGAAAAGTGCCAGCACTGAAAGCTGTTGCTAGCCAGCATCCTTCCTTGGAAGCGCTTTTGTAGGCCTAAGAACACTGGGGCTCTGGGCTTCTCTAGCCACCTAATCTTCTGCTCATCCTCTCGTGCAGTCTAAAGAGAGCTCAGGTGAGAAATTGCAAACGTCCAGCAATTGCTCAGAGATGAAAAGTGCCAGCACTGAAAGCTGTTGCCAGCCAGCACCCTTCCTTGGAAGCGCTTTCACAGGCACAGCAACACTGGGGCTTTGCGCTTCTCTAGCCACCAAACATCACGGTCCTTCTCATTCCATCTCGTAGACACGAGCCGAGAAATTGCAAACGTCGAGCAATTGCTCAGAGATGAAAAGTGCCAGCACTGAAAGCTGTTGCTAGCCAGCACCCTTCCTTGGAAGCGCTCTTGTAGCCCTAAGAACAGTGGGGCTCTGGGCTTCTCTAGCCACCTAATCTTCTGCTCATCCTCTCGCGCAGTCTAAAGAGAGCTCAGGTGAGAAATTGCAAACGTCGAGCAATTGCTCAGAGATGAAAAGTGCCAGCACTGAAAGCTCTTGCTAGCCAGCACCCTTCCTTGGAAGCGCTTTTGTAGCCCTAAGAACACTGGGGCTTTGCGCTTCTCTAGCCACCTAATCTTCTGCTCATCCTCTCGCGCAGTCTAAAGAGAGCTCAGGTGTTAAATTGCAAACGTCGAGCAATTGCTCAGAGATGAAAAGTGCCAGCACTGAAAGCTGTGGCTAGCCAGCACCCTTCCTTGGAAGCGCTTTCACAGGCGCAGCAACACTGGGGCTTTGCGCTTCTCTACCCACCAAACGTCACGGTCACTATCTCTCCGTCTCGTAGACACGAGCTGAGAAATTGCAAACGTCGAGCAATTGCTCAGAGATGAAAAGTGCCAGCACTGAAAGCTCTTGCTAGCCAGCACCCTTCCTTGGAAGCGCTTTCACAGGCGCAGCAACACTGGGGCTTTGCGCTACTCTAGCCACCAAACGTGACAGTCTTTCTGTCTCGTAGACACGAGCCGAGAAATTGCAAAGGTCCAGCAATTGCTGAGAGATGAAAAGTGCCAGCACTGAAAGCTGTTGCTAGCCAGCACCCTTCCTTGGAAGCGCTTTTGTAGCCCTAAGAACAGTGGGGCTCTGGGCTTCTCTAGCCACCTAATCTTCTGCTCATCCTCTCGCGCAGTCTAAAGAGAGCTCAGGTGAGAAATTGCAAACGTCGAGCAATTGCTCAGAGATGAAAAGTGCCAGCACTGAAAGCTGTTGCTAGCCAGCACCCTTCCTTGGAAGCGCTTTTCTAGGCCTAAGAACAGTGGGGCTCTGGGCTTCTCTAGCCACCTAATCTTCTGCTCATCCTCTCGCGCACTCTAAAGAGAGCTCAGGTGAGAAATTGCAAACGTCGAGCAATTGCTCAGAGATGAAAAGTGCCAGCACTGAAAGCTCTTGCTAGCCAGCACCCTTCCTTGGAAACGCTTTTGTAGGCCTAAGAACAGTGGGGCTCTGGGCTTCTCTAGCCACCTACTCTTCTGCTCATCCTCTCGCGCAGTCTAAAGAGAGCTCAGGTGAGAAATTGCAAACGTCGAGCAATTGCTCAGAGATGAAAAGTGCCAGCACTGAAAGCTGTTACTAGCCAGCACCCTTCCTTGGAAGCGCTTTCACAGGCGCAGCAACACTGGGGCTTTGCGCTTCTCTACCCACCAAACATCACGGTCACTATCTCTCCGTCTCATAGATAAGAGCTGAGAAATTGCAAACGTCGAGCAATTGCTCAGAGATGAAAAGTGGCAGCACTGAAAGCTCTTGCTAGCCAGCACCCTTCCTTGGAAGCGCTTTTGTAGGCCTAAGAACACTGGGGCTCTGTGCTTCATAAGCCACCTAATCTTCTGCTCATCCTCTCGCGCAGTCTAAAGAGAGCTCAGGTGAGAGATTGCAAACGTCGAGCAATTGCTCAGAGACGAAAAGTGCCAGCACTGAAAGCTCTTGCTAGCCAGCACCCTTCCTTGGAAGCGCTTTCACAGGCGCAGCAACACTGGGGCTTTGCGCTTCTCTACCCACCAAACGTCACGGTCATTCTCTTTCCGTCTCGTAGATAAGAGCTGAGAAATTGCAAACGTCGAGCAATTGCTCAGAGATGAAAAGTGCCAGCACTGAAAGCTGTTGCTAGCCAGCACCCTTCCTTGGAAGCGCTCTTGTAGCCCTAAGAACAGTGGGGCTCGGGGCTTCTCTAGCCACCTAATCTTCTGCTCATGCTCTCGCGCAGTCTAAAGAGAGCTCAGGTGAGAAATTGCAAACGTCGAGCAATTGCTCAGAGATGAAAAGTGCCAGCACTGTAAGCTGTGGCTAGCCAGCACCCTTCCTTGGAAGCGCTTTCACAGGCGCAGCAACACTGGGGCTTTGCGCTTCTCTACCCACCAAACGTCACGGTCATTCTCTTTCTGTCTCGTAGACACGAGCTGAGAAATTGCAAACGTCGAGCAATTGCTGAGAGATGAAAAGTGCCAGCACTGAAAGCTGTTGCTAGCCAGCACCCTTCCTTGGAAGCGCTCTTGTAGCCCTAAGAACAGTGGGGCTCGGGGCTTCTCTAGCCACCTAATCTTCTGTTCATTCTCTCGCGCAGTCTAAAGAGAGTTCAGGGGAGAAATTGCAAACATCGAGCAATTGCTCAGAGATGAAAAGTGGCAGCACTGAAAGCTCTTGCTAGCCAGCACCCTTCCTTGGAAGCGCTTTCACAGGCGCAGCAACACTGGGGCTTTGCGCTTCTCTAGCCACCAAACATCACGGTCATTCTCTTTCTGTCTCGTAGACACGAGCTGTGAAATTGGAAAGATCCAGCAATTGCTCAGAGATGAAAAGTGCTTGCACTGAAAGCTGTTGCTAGCCAGCACCCTTCCTTGGAAGCGCTCTTGTAGCCCTAAGAACACTGGGGATCTGGGCTTCTCTAGCCACCTAATCTTCTGCTCATCCTCTCGCGCAGTCTAAAGAGAGCTCAGGTGAGAAATTGCAAACGTCGAGCAATTGCTCAGAGATGAAAAGTGCCAGCACTGAAAGCTCTTGCTAGCCAGCACCCTTCCTTGGAAGCGCTCTTGTAGCCCTAAGAACAGTGGGGCTCTGGGCTTCTCTAGCCACCTAATCTTCTGCTCATCCTCTCGCGCAGTCTAAAGAGAGCTCAGGTGTGAAATTGCAAACGTCGAGCAATTGCTCAGAGATGAAAAGTGCCAGCACTGAAAGCTGTTGCTAGCCAGCACCCTTCCTTGGAAGCGCTTTCACAGGCGCAGCAACACTGGGGCTTTGCGCTTCTCTACCCACCAAACATCACGGTCATTCTCTTTCCGTCTCGTAGATAAGAGCTGAGAAATTGCAAACGTCGAGCAATTGCTCAGAGATGAAAAGTGCCAGCACTGAAAGCTGTTGCTAGCCAGCACTCTTCCTTGGAAACGCTCTTGCAGCCCTAAGAACACTGGGGCTCTGGGCTTCTCTAGGCACCTAATATTCTGCTCATGCTCTCGCGCACTCTAAAGAGAGCTCAGGTGAGAAATTGCAAACGTCGAGCAATTGCTCAGAGATGAAAAGTGCCAGCACTGAAAGCTGTTGCTAGCCAGCACCCTTCCTTGGAAGCACTTTTGTAGCCCTAAGAACAGTGGGGCTCTGGGCTTCTCTAGCCACCTAATCTTCTGCTCATCCTCTCGCGCAGTCTAAAGAGAGTTCAGGTGAGAAATTGCAAACGTCGAGCAATTGCTCAGAGATGAAAAGTGCCAGCACTGAAAGCTCTTGCTAGCCAGCACCCTTCCTTGGAAGCGCTTTCACAGGCGCAGCAACACTGGGGCTTTGCGCTTCTCTAGCCACCAAACGTCACGGTCACTATCTCTCTGTCTTGTAGACACGAGCTGAGAAATTGCAAACGTCGAGCAATTGCTCAGAGATGAAAAGTGCCAGCACTGAAAGCTGTTGCTAGCCAGCACCCTTCCTTGGAAGCGCTTTCACAGGCGCAGCAACACTGGGGCTTTGTGCTACTCTACCCACCAAACATCACGGTCCTTCTCTGTCAGTATCGTAGACAAGAGCTGAGAAATTGCAAACGTCGACCAATTGCTTAGAGATGAAAAGTGCCAGCGCTGAAAGCTGTTGCTAGCCAGCACCCTTCCTTGGAAGCGCTCTTGTAGCCCTAAGAACAGTGGGGCTCTGGGCTTCTCTAGCCACCTAATCTTCTGTTCATTCTCTCGCGCAGTCTAAAGAGAGCTCAGGTGAGAAATTGCAAACATCGAGCAATTGCTCAGAGATGAAAAGTGCCAGCACTGAAAGCTCTTGCTAGCCAGCACCCTTCCTTGGAAGCGCTTTCACAGGCGCAGCAACACTGGGGCTTTGCGCTTCTCTAGCCACCAAACATCACGGTCATTCTCTTTCTGTCTCATAGACACGAGCTGTGAAATTGGAAAGGTCCAGCAATTGCTCAGAGATGAAAAGTGCTTGCACTGAAAGCTGTTGCTAGCCAGCACCCTTCCTTGGAAGCGCTTTTGTAGGCCTAAGAACACTGGGGCTTTGCGCTTCTCTAGCCACCTAATCTTCTGCTCATCCTCTCGCGCAGTCTAAAGAGAGCTCAGGGGAGAAATTGCAAACATCGAGCAATTGCTCAGAGATGAAAAGTGCCAGCACTGAAAGCTGTTGCTAGCCAGCATCCTTCCTTGGAAGCGCTTTTGTAGGCCTAAGAACACTGGGGCTCTGGGCTTCTCTAGCCACCTAATCTTCTGCTCATCCTCTCGTGCAGTCTAAAGAGAGCTCAGGTGAGAAATTGCAAACGTCCAGCAATTGCTCAGAGATGAAAAGTGCCAGCACTGAAAGCTGTTGCCAGCCAGCACCCTTCCTTGGAAGCGCTTTCACAGGCACAGCAACACTGGGGCTTTGCGCTTCTCTAGCCACCAAACATCACGGTCCTTCTCATTCCATCTCGTAGACACGAGCCGAGAAATTGCAAACGTCGAGCAATTGCTCAGAGATGAAAAGTGCCAGCACTGAAAGCTCTTGCTAGCCAGCACCCTTCCTTGGAAGCGCTCTTGTAGCCCTAAGAACAGTGGGGCTCTGGGCTTCTCTAGGCACCTAATATTCTGCTCATGCTCTCGCGCAGTCTAAAGAGAGCTCAGGTGAGAAATTGCAAACGTCGAGCAATTGCTCAGAGATGAAAAGTGCCAGCACTGAAAGCTCTTGCTAGCCAGCACCCTTCCTTGGAAGCGCTTTTGTAGCCCTAAGAACACTGGGGCTTTGCGCTTCTCTAGCCACCTAATCTTCTGCTCATCCTCTCGCGCAGTCTAAAGAGAGCTCAGGTGTTAAATTGCAAACGTCGAGCAATTGCTCAGAGATGAAAAGTGCCAGCACTGAAAGCTGTGGCTAGCCAGCACCCTTCCTTGGAAGCGCTTTCACAGGCGCAGCAACACTGGGGCTTTGCGCTTCTCTACCCACCAAACATCACGGTCACTATCTCTCCGTCTCGTAGACACGAGCTGAGAAATTGCAAACGTCGAGCAATTGCTCAGAGATGAAAAGTGCCAGCACTGAAAGCTCTTGCTAGCCAGCACCCTTCCTTGGAAGCGCTTTCACAGGCGCAGCAACACTGGGGCTTTGCGCTACTCTAGCCACCAAACGTGACAGTCTTTCTGTCTCGTAGACACGAGCCGAGAAATTGCAAAGGTCCAGCAATTGCTGAGAGATGAAAAGTGCCAGCACTGAAAGCTGTTGCTAGCCAGCACCCTTCCTTGGAAGCGCTTTTGTAGCCCTAAGAACAGTGGGGCTCTGGGCTTCTCTAGCCACCTAATCTTCTGCTCATCCTCTCGCGCAGTCTAAAGAGAGCTCAGGTGAGAAATTGCAAACGTCGAGCAATTGCTCAGAGATGAAAAGTGCCAGCACTGAAAGCTGTTGCTAGCCAGCACCCTTCCTTGGAAGCGCTTTTCTAGGCCTAAGAACAGTGGGGCTCTGGGCTTCTCTAGCCACCTAATCTTCTGCTCATCCTCTCGCGCACTCTAAAGAGAGCTCAGGTGAGAAATTGCAAACGTCGAGCAATTGCTCAGAGATGAAAAGTGCCAGCACTGAAAGCTCTTGCTAGCCAGCACCCTTCCTTGGAAACGCTTTTGTAGGCCTAAGAACAGTGGGGCTCTGGGCTTCTCTAGCCACCTACTCTTCTGCTCATCCTCTCGCGCAGTCTAAAGAGAGCTCAGGTGAGAAATTGCAAACGTCGAGCAATTGCTCAGAGATGAAAAGTGCCAGCACTGAAAGCTGTTACTAGCCAGCACCCTTCCTTGGAAGCGCTTTCACAGGCGCAGCAACACTGGGGCTTTGCGCTTCTCTACCCACCAAACATCACGGTCACTATCTCTCCGTCTCATAGATAAGAGCTGAGAAATTGCAAACGTCGAGCAATTGCTCAGAGATGAAAAGTGGCAGCACTGAAAGCTCTTGCTAGCCAGCACCCTTCCTTGGAAGCGCTTTTGTAGGCCTAAGAACACTGGGGCTCTGTGCTTCATAAGCCACCTAATCTTCTGCTCATCCTCTCGCGCAGTCTAAAGAGAGCTCAGGTGAGAGATTGCAAACGTCGAGCAATTGCTCAGAGACGAAAAGTGCCAGCACTGAAAGCTCTTGCTAGCCAGCACCCTTCCTTGGAAGCGCTTTCACAGGCGCAGCAACACTGGGGCTTTGCGCTTCTCTACCCACCAAACGTCACGGTCATTCTCTTTCCGTCTCGTAGATAAGAGCTGAGAAATTGCAAACGTCGAGCAATTGCTCAGAGATGAAAAGTGCCAGCACTGAAAGCTGTTGCTAGCCAGCACCCTTCCTTGGAAGCGCTCTTGTAGCCCTAAGAACAGTGGGGCTCGGGGCTTCTCTAGCCACCTAATCTTCTGCTCATGCTCTCGCGCAGTCTAAAGAGAGCTCAGGTGAGAAATTGCAAACGTCGAGCAATTGCTCAGAGATGAAAAGTGCCAGCACTGTAAGCTGTGGCTAGCCAGCACCCTTCCTTGGAAGCGCTTTCACAGGCGCAGCAACACTGGGGCTTTGCGCTTCTCTACCCACCAAACGTCACGGTCATTCTCTTTCTGTCTCGTAGACACGAGCTGAGAAATTGCAAACGTCGAGCAATTGCTGAGAGATGAAAAGTGCCAGCACTGAAAGCTGTTGCTAGCCAGCACCCTTCCTTGGAAGCGCTCTTGTAGCCCTAAGAACAGTGGGGCTCTGGGCTTCTCTAGCCACCTAATCTTCTGTTCATTCTCTCGCGCAGTCTAAAGAGAGTTCAGGGGAGAAATTGCAAACATCGAGCAATTGCTCAGAGATGAAAAGTGGCAGCACTGAAAGCTGTTGCTAGCCAGCACCCTTCCTTGGAAGCGCTTTCACAGGCGCAGCAACACTGGGGCTTTGCGCTTCTCTAGCCACCAAACATCACGGTCATTCTCTTTCTGTCTCGTAGACACGAGCTGTGAAATTGGAAAGATCCAGCAATTGCTCAGAGATGAAAAGTGCTTGCACTGAAAGCTGTTGCTAGCCAGCACCCTTCCTTGGAAGCGCTCTTGTAGCCCTATGAACACTGGGGCTTTGCGCTTCTCTAGCCACCTAATCTTCTGCTCATGCTCTCGCGCAGTCTAAAGAGAGCTCAGGGGAGAAATTGCAAACGTCGAGCAATTGCTCAGAGATTAAAAGTGCCAGCACTGAAAGCTGTTGCTAGCCAGCATCCTTCCTTGGAAGCGCTTTTGTAGGCCTAAGAACACTGGGGCTCTGGGCTTCTCTAGCCACCTAATCTTCTGCTCATCCTCTCGTGCAGTCTAAAGAGAGCTCAGGTGAGAAATTGCAAACGTCGAGCAATTGCTCAGAGATGAAAAGTGCCAGCACTGAAAGCTCTTGCTAGCCAGCACCCTTCCTTGGAAACGCTTTTGTAGGCCTAAGAACAGTGGGGCTCTGGGCTTCTCTAGCCACCTACTCTTCTGCTCATCCTCTCGCGCAGTCTAAAGAGAGCTCAGGTGAGAAATTGCAAACGTCGAGCAATTGCTCAGAGATGAAAAGTGCCAGCACTGAAAGCTGTTACTAGCCAGCACCCTTCCTTGGAAGCGCTTTCACAGGCGCAGCAACACTGGGGCTTTGCGCTTCTCTACCCACCAAACGTCACGGTCATTCTCTTTCTGTCTCGTAGACACGAGCTGAGAAATTGCAAACGTCGAGCAATTGCTCAGAGATGAAAAGTGCCAGCACTGAAAGCTGTTGCTAGCCAGCACCCTTCCTTGGAAGCGCTCTTGTAGCCCTAAGAACAGTGGGGCTCTGGGCTTCTCTAGCCACCTAATCTTCTGCTCATCCTCTCGCGCAGTCTAAAGAGAGCTCAGGTGAGAAATTGCAAACGTCGAGCAATTGCTCAGAGATGAAAAGTGCCAGCACTGTAAGCTGTGGCTAGCCAGCACCCTTCCTTGGAAGCGCTTTCACAGGCGCAGCAACACTGGGGCTTTGCGCTTCTCTACCCACCAAACGTCACGGTCATTCTCTTTCTGTCTCGTAGACACGAGCTGAGAAATTGCAAACGTCGAGCAATTGCTGAGAGATGAAAAGTGCCAGCACTGAAAGCTGTTGCTAGCCAGCACCCTTCCTTGGAAGCGCTTTTGTAGGCCTAAGAACAGTGGGGCTCTGGGCTTCTCTAGCCACCAAATATCACATTCATTCTCTTTCTGTCTCGTAGACACGAGCCGAGAAATTGCAAACGTCAAGCAATTGCTCAGAGATGAAAAGTGCCAGCACTGAAAGCTGTTGCTAGCCAGCACCCTTCCTTGGAAGCGCTTTTGTAGCCCTAAGAACACTGGGACTCTGGGCTTCTCTAGCCACCTAATCTTCTGCTCATCCTCTCGCGCAGTCTAAAGAGAGCTCAGGTGTGAAATTGCAAATGTCCAGCAATTGCTCAGAGATGAAAAGTGCCAGCACTGAAAGCTCTTGCTAGCCAGCACCCTTCCTTGGAAGCGCTTTCACAGGCGCAGCAACACTGGGGCTTTGCGCTACTCTACCCACCAAACATCACGGTCCTTCTCTTTCAGTATCGTAGACAAGAGCTGAGAAATTGCAAACGTCGAGCAATTGCTCAGATATGAAAAGTGCCAGCACTGAAAGCTGTTGCTAGCCAGCACCCTTCCTTGGAAGCGCTTTCACAGGCGCAGCAACACTGGGGCTTTGCGCTTCTCTACCCACCAAACGTGACAGTCTTTCCGTCTCGTAGACACGAGCCGAGAAATTGCAAACGTCGAGCAATTGCTCAGAGATGAAAAGTGCCAGCACTGAAAGCTCTTGCTAGCCAGCACCCTTCCTTGGAAGCGCTCTTGTAGCCCTAAGAACAGTGGGGCTCTGGGCTTCTCTAGCCACCTAATCTTCTGCTCATCCTCTCGCGCAGTCTAAAGAGAGCTCAGGTGTGAAATTGCAAATGTCCAGCAATTGCTCAGAGATGAAAAGTGCCAGCACTGAAAGCTCTTGCTAGCCAGCACCCTTCCTTGGAAGCGCTTTCACAGGCGCAGCAACACTGGGGCTTTGCGCTTCTCTACCCACCAAACATCACGGTCACTATCTCTCCGTCTCGTAGATAAGAGCTGAGAAATTGCAAACGTGGAGCAATTGCTCAGAGATGAAAAGTGCCAGCACTGAAAGCTGTTGCTAGCCAGCACCCTTCCTTGGAAGCGCTCTTGTAGCCCTAAGAACACTGGGGATCTGGGCTTCTCTAGCCACCTAATCTTCTCCTCATCCTCTCGCGCAGTCTAAAGAGAGCTCAGGTGAGAAATTGCAAACGTCGAGCAATTGCTCAGAGATGAAAAGTGCCAGCACTGAAAGCTCTTGCTAGCCAGCACCCTTCCTTGGAAGCGCTCTTGTAGCCCTAAGAACAGTGGGGCTCTGGGCTTCTCTAGCCACCTAATCTTCTGCTCATCCTCTCGCGCAGTCTAAAGAGAGCTCAGGTGTGAAATTGCAAACGTCGAGCAATTGCTCAGAGATGAAAAGTGCCAGCAGTGAAAGCTGTTGCTAGCCAGCACCCTTCCTTGGAAGCGCTTTCACAGGCGCAGCAACACTGGGGCTTTGCGCTTCTCTACCCACCAAACATCACGGTCATTCTCTTTCCGTCTCGTAGATAAGAGCTGAGAAATTGCAAACGTCGAGCAATTGCTCAGAGATGAAAAGTGCCAGCACTGAAAGCTGTTGCTAGCCAGCACTCTTCCTTGGAAACGCTCTTGCAGCCCTAAGAACACTGGGGCTCTGGGCTTCTCTAGGCACCTAATATTCTGCTCATGCTCTCGCGCAGTCTAAAGAGAGCTCAGGTGAGAAATTGCAAACGTCGAGCAATTGCTCAGAGATGAAAAGTGCCAGCACTGAAAGCTGTTGCTAGCCAGCACCCTTCCTTGGAAGCACTTTTGTAGCCCTAAGAACAGTGGGGCTCTGGGCTTCTCTAGCCACCTAATCTTCTGCTCATCCTCTCGCGCAGTCTAAAGAGAGTTCAGGTGAGAAATTGCAAACGTCGAGCAATTGCTCAGAGATGAAAAGTGCCAGCACTGAAAGCTCTTGCTAGCCAGCACCCTTCCTTGGAAGCGCTTTCACAGGCGCAGCAACACTGGGGCTTTGCGCTTCTCTAGCCACCAAACGTCACGGTCACTATCTCTCTGTCTTGTAGACACGAGCTGAGAAATTGCAAACGTCGAGCAATTGCTCAGAGATGAAAAGTGCCAGCACTGAAAGCTCTTGCTAGCCAGCACCCTTCCTTGGAAGCGCTTTCACAGGCGCAGCAACACTGGGGCTTTGTGCTACTCTACCCACCAAACATCACG
This sequence comes from Sarcoramphus papa, assembly GCA_037962945.1. Taxonomy (NCBI): domain Eukaryota; kingdom Metazoa; phylum Chordata; class Aves; order Accipitriformes; family Cathartidae; genus Sarcoramphus; species Sarcoramphus papa. The sequence continues at coordinate 94,001,642 of CM075586.1, read as the reverse complement.
GTCCTTCTCTGTCAGTATCGTAGACAAGAGCTGAGAAATTGCAAACGTCGACCAATTGCTTAGAGATGAAAAGTGCCAGCGCTGAAAGCTGTTGCTAGCCAGCACCCTTCCTTGGAAGCGCTCTTGTAGCCCTAAGAACAGTGGGGCTCTGGGCTTCTCTAGCCACCTAATCTTCTGTTCATTCTCTCGCGCAGTCTAAAGAGAGCTCAGGTGAGAAATTGCAAACATCGAGCAATTGCTCAGAGATGAAAAGTGCCAGCACTGAAAGCTCTTGCTAGCCAGCACCCTTCCTTGGAAGCGCTTTCACAGGCGCAGCAACACTGGGGCTTTGCGCTTCTCTAGCCACCAAACATCACGGTCATTCTCTTTCTGTCTCATAGACACGAGCTGTGAAATTGGAAAGGTCCAGCAATTGCTCAGAGATGAAAAGTGCTTGCACTGAAAGCTGTTGCTAGCCAGCACCCTTCCTTGGAAGCGCTTTTGTAGGCCTAAGAACACTGGGGCTTTGCGCTTCTCTAGCCACCTAATCTTCTGCTCATCCTCTCGCGCAGTCTAAAGAGAGCTCAGGGGAGAAATTGCAAACATCGAGCAATTGCTCAGAGATGAAAAGTGCCAGCACTGAAAGCTGTTGCTAGCCAGCATCCTTCCTTGGAAGCGCTTTTGTAGCCCTAAGAACACTGGGGCTCTGGGCTTCTCTAGCCACCTAATCTTCTGCTCATCCTCTCGTGCAGTCTAAAGAGAGCTCAGGTGAGAAATTGCAAACGTCCAGCAATTGCTCAGAGATGAAAAGTGCCAGCACTGAAAGCTGTTGCCAGCCAGCACCCTTCCTTGGAAGCGCTTTCACAGGCACAGCAACACTGGGGCTTTGCGCTTCTCTACCCACCAAACATCACGGTCCTTCTCATTCCATCTCGTAGACACGAGCCGAGAAATTGCAAACGTCGAGCAATTGCTCAGAGATGAAAAGTGCCAGCACTGAAAGCTGTTGCTAGCCAGCACCCTTCCTTGGAAGCGCTCTTGTAGCCCTAAGAACAGTGGGGCTCTGGGCTTCTCTAGCCACCTAATCTTCTGCTCATCCTCTCGCGCAGTCTAAAGAGAGCTCAGGTGAGAAATTGCAAACGTCGAGCAATTGCTCAGAGATGAAAAGTGCCAGCACTGAAAGCTCTTGCTAGCCAGCACCCTTCCTTGGAAGCGCTTTTGTAGCCCTAAGAACACTGGGGCTTTGCGCTTCTCTAGCCACCTAATCTTCTGCTCATCCTCTCGCGCAGTCTAAAGAGAGCTCAGGTGTTAAATTGCAAACGTCGAGCAATTGCTCAGAGATGAAAAGTGCCAGCACTGAAAGCTGTGGCTAGCCAGCACCCTTCCTTGGAAGCGCTTTCACAGGCGCAGCAACACTGGGGCTTTGCGCTTCTCTACCCACCAAACGTCACGGTCACTATCTCTCCGTCTCGTAGACACGAGCTGAGAAATTGCAAACGTCGAGCAATTGCTCAGAGATGAAAAGTGCCAGCACTGAAAGCTCTTGCTAGCCAGCACCCTTCCTTGGAAGCGCTTTCACAGGCGCAGCAACACTGGGGCTTTGCGCTACTCTAGCCACCAAACGTGACAGTCTTTCTGTCTCGTAGACACGAGCCGAGAAATTGCAAAGGTCCAGCAATTGCTGAGAGATGAAAAGTGCCAGCACTGAAAGCTGTTGCTAGCCAGCACCCTTCCTTGGAAGCGCTTTTGTAGCCCTAAGAACAGTGGGGCTCTGGGCTTCTCTAGCCACCTAATCTTCTGCTCATCCTCTCGCGCAGTCTAAAGAGAGCTCAGGTGAGAAATTGCAAACGTCGAGCAATTGCTCAGAGATGAAAAGTGCCAGCACTGAAAGCTGTTGCTAGCCAGCACCCTTCCTTGGAAGCGCTTTTCTAGGCCTAAGAACAGTGGGGCTCTGGGCTTCTCTAGCCACCTAATCTTCTGCTCATCCTCTCGCGCACTCTAAAGAGAGCTCAGGTGAGAAATTGCAAACGTCGAGCAATTGCTCAGAGATGAAAAGTGCCAGCACTGAAAGCTCTTGCTAGCCAGCACCCTTCCTTGGAAACGCTTTTGTAGGCCTAAGAACAGTGGGGCTCTGGGCTTCTCTAGCCACCTACTCTTCTGCTCATCCTCTCGCGCAGTCTAAAGAGAGCTCAGGTGAGAAATTGCAAACGTCGAGCAATTGCTCAGAGATGAAAAGTGCCAGCAGTGAAAGCTGTTACTAGCCAGCACCCTTCCTTGGAAGCGCTTTCACAGGCGCAGCAACACTGGGGCTTTGCGCTTCTCTACCCACCAAACATCACGGTCACTATCTCTCCGTCTCATAGATAAGAGCTGAGAAATTGCAAACGTCGAGCAATTGCTCAGAGATGAAAAGTGGCAGCACTGAAAGCTCTTGCTAGCCAGCACCCTTCCTTGGAAGCGCTTTTGTAGGCCTAAGAACACTGCGGCTCTGTGCTTCATAAGCCACCTAATCTTCTGCTCATCCTCTCGCGCAGTCTAAAGAGAGCTCAGGTGAGAGATTGCAAACGTCGAGCAATTGCTCAGAGATGAAAAGTGCCAGCACTGAAAGCTCTTGCTAGCCAGCACCCTTCCTTGGAAGCGCTTTCACAGGCGCAGCAACACTGGGGCTTTGCGCTTCTCTAGCCACCAAACGTCACGGTCACTATCTCTCTGTCTTGTAGACACGAGCTGAGAAATTGCAAACGTCGAGCAATTGCTCAGAGATGAAAAGTGCCAGCACTGAAAGCTCTTGCTAGCCAGCACCCTTCCTTGGAAGCGCTTTCACAGGCGCAGCAACACTGGGGCTTTGTGCTACTCTACCCACCAAACATCACGGTCCTTCTCTGTCAGTATCGTAGACAAGAGCTGAGAAATTGCAAACGTCGACCAATTGCTTAGAGATGAAAAGTGCCAGCGCTGAAAGCTGTTGCTAGCCAGCACCCTTCCTTGGAAGCGCTCTTGTAGCCCTAAGAACAGTGGGGCTCTGGGCTTCTCTAGCCACCTAATCTTCTGTTCATTCTCTCGCGCAGTCTAAAGAGAGCTCAGGTGAGAAATTGCAAACATCGAGCAATTGCTCAGAGATGAAAAGTGCCAGCACTGAAAGCTCTTGCTAGCCAGCACCCTTCCTTGGAAGCGCTTTCACAGGCGCAGCAACACTGGGGCTTTGCGCTTCTCTAGCCACCAAACATCACGGTCATTCTCTTTCTGTCTCATAGACACGAGCTGTGAAATTGGAAAGGTCCAGCAATTGCTCAGAGATGAAAAGTGCTTGCACTGAAAGCTGTTGCTAGCCAGCACCCTTCCTTGGAAGCGCTTTTGTAGGCCTAAGAACACTGGGGCTTTGCGCTTCTCTAGCCACCTAATCTTCTGCTCATCCTCTCGCGCAGTCTAAAGAGAGCTCAGGGGAGAAATTGCAAACATCGAGCAATTGCTCAGAGATGAAAAGTGCCAGCACTGAAAGCTGTTGCTAGCCAGCATCCTTCCTTGGAAGCGCTTTTGTAGGCCTAAGAACACTGGGGCTCTGGGCTTCTCTAGCCACCTAATCTTCTGCTCATCCTCTCGTGCAGTCTAAAGAGAGCTCAGGTGAGAAATTGCAAACGTCCAGCAATTGCTCAGAGATGAAAAGTGCCAGCACTGAAAGCTGTTGCCAGCCAGCACCCTTCCTTGGAAGCGCTTTCACAGGCACAGCAACACTGGGGCTTTGCGCTTCTCTAGCCACCAAACATCACGGTCCTTCTCATTCCATCTCGTAGACACGAGCCGAGAAATTGCAAACGTCGAGCAATTGCTCAGAGATGAAAAGTGCCAGCACTGAAAGCTCTTGCTAGCCAGCACCCTTCCTTGGAAACGCTCTTGTAGCCCTAAGAACAGTGGGGCTCTGGGCTTCTCTAGCCACCTAATCTTCTGCTCATCCTCTCGCGCAGTCTAAAGAGAGCTCAGGTGAGAAATTGCAAACGTCGAGCAATTGCTCAGAGATGAAAAGTGCCAGCACTGAAAGCTCTTGCTAGCCAGCACCCTTCCTTGGAAGCGCTTTTGTAGCCCTAAGAACACTGGGGCTTTGCGCTTCTCTAGCCACCTAATCTTCTGCTCATCCTCTCGCGCAGTCTAAAGAGAGCTCAGGTGTTAAATTGCAAACGTCGAGCAATTGCTCAGAGATGAAAAGTGCCAGCACTGAAAGCTGTGGCTAGCCAGCACCCTTCCTTGGAAGCGCTTTCACAGGCGCAGCAACACTGGGGCTTTGCGCTTCTCTACCCACCAAACGTCACGGTCACTATCTCTCCGTCTCGTAGACACGAGCTGAGAAATTGCAAACGTCGAGCAATTGCTCAGAGATGAAAAGTGCCAGCACTGAAAGCTCTTGCTAGCCAGCACCCTTCCTTGGAAGCGCTTTCACAGGCGCAGCAACACTGGGGCTTTGCGCTACTCTAGCCACCAAACGTGACAGTCTTTCTGTCTCGTAGACACGAGCCGAGAAATTGCAAAGGTCCAGCAATTGCTGAGAGATGAAAAGTGCCAGCACTGAAAGCTGTTGCTAGCCAGCACCCTTCCTTGGAAGCGCTTTTGTAGCCCTAAGAACAGTGGGGCTCTGGGCTTCTCTAGCCACCTAATCTTCTGCTCATCCTCTCGCGCAGTCTAAAGAGAGCTCAGGTGAGAAATTGCAAACGTCGAGCAATTGCTCAGAGATGAAAAGTGCCAGCACTGAAAGCTGTTGCTAGCCAGCACCCTTCCTTGGAAGCGCTTTTCTAGGCCTAAGAACAGTGGGGCTCTGGGCTTCTCTAGCCACCTAATCTTCTGCTCATCCTCTCGCGCACTCTAAAGAGAGCTCAGGTGAGAAATTGCAAACGTCGAGCAATTGCTCAGAGATGAAAAGTGCCAGCACTGAAAGCTCTTGCTAGCCAGCACCCTTCCTTGGAAACGCTTTTGTAGGCCTAAGAACAGTGGGGCTCTGGGCTTCTCTAGCCACCTACTCTTCTGCTCATCCTCTCGCGCAGTCTAAAGAGAGCTCAGGTGAGAAATTGCAAACGTCGAGCAATTGCTCAGAGATGAAAAGTGCCAGCAGTGAAAGCTGTTACTAGCCAGCACCCTTCCTTGGAAGCGCTTTCACAGGCGCAGCAACACTGGGGCTTTGCGCTTCTCTACCCACCAAACATCACGGTCACTATCTCTCCGTCTCATAGATAAGAGCTGAGAAATTGCAAACGTCGAGCAATTGCTCAGAGATGAAAAGTGGCAGCACTGAAAGCTCTTGCTAGCCAGCACCCTTCCTTGGAAGCGCTTTTGTAGGCCTAAGAACACTGCGGCTCTGTGCTTCATAAGCCACCTAATCTTCTGCTCATCCTCTCGCGCAGTCTAAAGAGAGCTCAGGTGAGAGATTGCAAACGTCGAGCAATTGCTCAGAGACGAAAAGTGCCAGCACTGAAAGCTCTTGCTAGCCAGCACCCTTCCTTGGAAGCGCTTTCACAGGCGCAGCAACACTGGGGCTTTGCGCTTCTCTACCCACCAAACATCACGGTCATTCTCTTTCCGTCTCGTAGATAAGAGCTGAGAAATTGCAAACGTCGAGCAATTGCTCAGAGATGAAAAGTGCCAGCACTGAAAGCTCTTGCTAGCCAGCACCCTTCCTTGGAAGCGCTCTTGTAGCCCTAAGAACAGTGGGGCTCGGGGCTTCTCTAGCCACCTAATCTTCTGCTCATGCTCTCGCGCAGTCTAAAGAGAGCTCAGGTGAGAAATTGCAAACGTCGAGCAATTGATCAGAGATGAAAAGCGCCAGCACTGTAAGCTGTGGCTAGCCAGCACCCTTCCTTGGAAGCGCTTTCACAGGCGCAGCAACACTGGGGCTTTGCGCTTCTCTACCCACCAAACATCACGGTCCTTCTCTTTCTGTCTCGTAGACACGAGCTGAGAAATTGCAAACGTCGAGCAATTGCTGAGAGATGAAAAGTGCCAGCACTGAAAGCTGTTGCTAGCCAGCACCCTTCCTTGGAAGCGCTCTTGTAGCCCTAAGAACAGTGGGGCTCTGGGCTTCTCTAGCCACCTAATCTTCTGTTCATTCTCTCGCGCAGTCTAAAGAGAGTTCAGGGGAGAAATTGCAAACATCGAGCAATTGCTCAGAGATGAAAAGTGCCAGCACTGAAAGCTGTTGCTAGCCAGCACCCTTCCTTGGAAGCGCTTTCACAGGCGCAGCAACACTGGGGCTTTGCGCTTCTCTAGCCACCAAACGTCACGGTCATTCTCTTTCTGTCTCGTAGACACGAGCTGTGAAATTGGAAAGATCCAGCAATTGCTCAGAGATGAAAAGTGCTTGCACTGAAAGCTGTTGCTAGCCAGCACCCTTCCTTGGAAGCGCTCTTGTAGCCCTATGAACACTGGGGCTTTGCGCTTCTCTAGCCACCTAATCTTCTGCTCATGCTCTCGCGCAGTCTAAAGAGAGCTCAGGGGAGAAATTGCAAACGTCGAGCAATTGCTCAGAGATGAAAAGTGCCAGCACTGAAAGCTCTTGCTAGCCAGCACCCTTCCTTGGAAACGCTTTTGTAGGCCTAAGAACAGTGGGGCTCTGGGCTTCTCTAGCCACCTACTCTTCTGCTCATCCTCTCGCGCAGTCTAAAGAGAGCTCAGGTGAGAAATTGCAAACGTCGAGCAATTGCTCAGAGATGAAAAGTGCCAGCACTGAAAGCTCTTGCTAGCCAGCACCCTTCCTTGGAAGCGCTTTCACAGGCGCAGCAACACTGGGGCTTTGCGCTTCTCTACCCACCAAACGTCACGGTCATTCTCTTTCCGTCTCGTAGACACGAGCTGAGAAATTGCAAACGTCGAGCAATTGCTCAGAGATGAAAAGTGCCAGCACTGAAAGCTGTTGCTAGCCAGCACCCTTCCTTGGAAGCGCTCTTGTAGCCCTAAGAACAGTGGGGCTCTGGGCTTCTCTAGCCACCTAATCTTCTGCTCATGCTCTCGCGCAGTCTAAAGAGAGCTCAGGTGAGAAATTGCAAACGTCGAGCAATTGCTCAGAGATGAAAAGTGCCAGCACTGTAAGCTGTGGCTAGCCAGCACCCTTCCTTGGAAGCGCTTTCACAGGCGCAGCAACACTGGGGCTTTGCGCTTCTCTACCCACCAAACGTCACGGTCATTCTCTTTCTGTCTCGTAGACACGAGCTGAGAAATTGCAAACGTCGAGCAATTGCTGAGAGATGAAAAGTGCCAGCACTGAAAGCTGTGGCTAGCCAGCACCCTTCCTTGGAAGCGCTTTTGTAGGCCTAAGAACAGTGGGGCTCTGGGCTTCTCTAGCCACCAAATATCACATTCATTCTCTTTCTGTCTCGTAGACACGAGCCGAGAAATTGCAAACGTCAAGCAATTGCTCAGAGATGAAAAGTGCCAGCACTGAAAGCTGTTGCTAGCCAGCACCCTTCCTTGGAAGCGCTTTTGTAGCCCTAAGAACAGTGGGGCTCTGGGCTTCTCTAGCCACCTAATCTTCTGCTCATCCTCTCGCGCAGTCTAAAGAGAGCTCAGGTGTGAAATTGCAAATGTCCAGCAATTGCTCAGAGATGAAAAGTGCCAGCACTGAAAGCTCTTGCTAGCCAGCACCCTTCCTTGGAAGCGCTTTCACAGGCGCAGCAACACTGGGGCTTTGCGCTACTCTACCCACCAAACATCACGGTCCTTCTCTTTCAGTATCGTAGACAAGAGCTGAGAAATTGCAAACGTCGAGCAATTGCTCAGAGATGAAAAGTGCCAGCACTGAAAGCTGTTGCTAGCCAGCACCCTTCCTTGGAAGCGCTTTCACAGGCGCAGCAAGACTGGGGCTTTGCGCTTCTCTACCCACCAAACGTGACAGTCTTTCCGTCTCGTAGACACGAGCCGAGAAATTGCAAACGTCGAGCAATTGCTCAGAGATGAAAAGTGCCAGCACTGAAAGCTGTTGCTAGCCAGCACCCTTCCTTGGAAGCGCTCTTGTAGCCCTAAGAACACTGGGGCTCTGGGCTTCTCTAGCCACCTACTCTTCTGCTCATCCTCTCGCGCAGTCTAAAGAGAGCTCAGGTGTGAAATTGCAAATGTCCAGCAATTGCTCAGAGATGAAAAGTGCCAGCACTGAAAGCTCTTGCTAGCCAGCACCCTTCCTTGGAAGCGCTTTCACAGGCGCAGCAACACTGGGGCTTTGCGCTTCTCTACCCACCAAACATCACGGTCACTATCTCTCCGACTCGTAGATAAGAGCTGAGAAATTGCAAACGTGGAGCAATTGCTCAGAGATGAAAAGTGCCAGCACTGAAAGCTGTTGCTAGCCAGCACCCTTCCTTGGAAGCGCTCTTGTAGCCCTAAGAACACTGGGGCTCTGGGCTTCTCTAGCCACCTAATCTTCTGCTCATCCTCTCGCGCAGTCTAAAGAGAGCTCAGGTGAGAAATTGCAAACGTCGAGCAATTGCTCAGAGATGAAAAGTGCCAGCACTGAAAGCTCTTGCTAGCCAGCCCCCTTCCTTGGAAGCGCTCTTGTAGCCCTAAGAACAGTGGGGCTCTGGGCTTCTCTAGCCACCTAATCTTCTGCTCATCCTCTCGCGCAGTCTAAAGAGAGCTCAGGTGTGAAATTGCAAACGTCGAGCAATTGCTCAGAGATGAAAAGTGGCAGCACTGAAAGCTGTTGCTAGCCAGCACCCTTCCTTGGAAGCGCTTTCACAGGCGCAGCAACACTGGGGCTTTGCGCTTCTCTAGCCACCAAACGTCACGGTCACTATCTCTCTGTCTTGTAGACACGAGCTGAGAAATTGCAAACGTCGAGCAATTGCTCAGAGATGAAAAGTGCCAGCACTGAAAGCTGTTGCTAGCCAGCACCCTTCCTTGGAAGCGCTTTCACAGGCGCAGCAACACTGGGGCTTTGTGCTACTCTACCCACCAAACATCACGGTCCTTCTCTGTCAGTATCGTAGACAAGAGCTGAGAAATTGCAAACGTCGACCAATTGCTTAGAGATGAAAAGTGCCAGCGCTGAAAGCTGTTGCTAGCCAGCACCCTTCCTTGGAAGCGCTCTTGTAGCCCTAAGAACAGTGGGGCTCTGGGCTTCTCTAGCCACCTAATCTTCTGTTCATTCTCTCGCGCAGTCTAAAGAGAGCTCAGGTGAGAAATTGCAAACATCGAGCAATTGCTCAGAGATGAAAAGTGCCAGCACTGAAAGCTCTTGCTAGCCAGCACCCTTCCTTGGAAGCGCTTTCACAGGCGCAGCAACACTGGGGCTTTGCGCTTCTCTAGCCACCAAACATCACGGTCATTCTCTTTCTGTCTCATAGACACGAGCTGTGAAATTGGAAAGGTCCAGCAATTGCTCAGAGATGAAAAGTGCTTGCACTGAAAGCTGTTGCTAGCCAGCACCCTTCCTTGGAAGCGCTTTTGTAGGCCTAAGAACACTGGGGCTTTGCGCTTCTCTAGCCACCTAATCTTCTGCTCATCCTCTCGCGCAGTCTAAAGAGAGCTCAGGGGAGAAATTGCAAACATCGAGCAATTGATCAGAGATGAAAAGTGCCAGCACTGAAAGCTGTTGCTAGCCAGCATCCTTCCTTGGAAGCGCTTTTGTAGGCCTAAGAACACTGGGGCTCTGGGCTTCTCTAGCCACCTAATCTTCTGCTCATCCTCTCGTGCAGTCTAAAGAGAGCTCAGGTGAGAAATTGCAAACGTCCAGCAATTGCTCAGAGATGAAAAGTGCCAGCACTGAAAGCTGTTGCCAGCCAGCACCCTTCCTTGGAAGCGCTTTCACAGGCACAGCAACACTGGGGCTTTGCGCTTCTCTAGCCACCAAACATCACGGTCCTTCTCATTCCATCTCGTAGACAAGAGCCGAGAAATTGCAAACGTCGAGCAATTGCTCAGAGATGAAAAGTGCCAGCACTGAAAGCTGTTGCTAGCCAGCACCCTTCCTTGGAAGCGCTCTTGTAGCCCTAAGAACAGTGGGGCTCTGGGCTTCTCTAGCCACCTAATCTTCTGCTCATCCTCTCGCGCAGTCTAAAGAGAGCTCAGGTGAGAAATTGCAAACGTCGAGCAATTGCTCAGAGATGAAAAGTGCCAGCACTGAAAGCTCTTGCTAGCCAGCACCCTTCCTTGGAAGCGCTTTTGTAGCCCTAAGAACACTGGGGCTTTGCGCTTCTCTAGCCACCTAATCTTCTGCTCATCCTCTCGCGCAGTCTAAAGAGAGCTCAGGTGTTAAATTGCAAACGTCGAGCAATTGCTCAGAGATGAAAAGTGCCAGCACTGAAAGCTGTGGCTAGCCAGCACCCTTCCTTGGAAGCGCTTTCACAGGCGCAGCAACACTGGGGCTTTGCGCTTCTCTACCCACCAAACGTCACGGTCACTATCTCTCCGTCTCGTAGACACGAGCTGAGAAATTGCAAACGTCGAGCAATTGCTCAGAGATGAAAAGTGCCAGCACTGAAAGCTCTTGCTAGCCAGCACCCTTCCTTGGAAGCGCTTTCACAGGCGCAGCAACACTGGGGCTTTGCGCTACTCTAGCCACCAAACGTGACAGTCTTTCTGTCTCGTAGACACGAGCCGAGAAATTGCAAAGGTCCAGCAATTGCTGAGAGATGAAAAGTGCCAGCACTGAAAGCTGTTGCTAGCCAGCACCCTTCCTTGGAAGCGCTTTTGTAGCCCTAAGAACAGTGGGGCTCTGGGCTTCTCTAGCCACCTAATCTTCTGCTCATCCTCTCGCGCAGTCTAAAGAGAGCTCAGGTGTGAAATTGCAAACGTCGAGCAATTGCTCAGAGATGAAAAGTGCCAGCACTGAAAGCTGTTGCTAGCCAGCACCCTTCCTTGGAAGCGCTTTTCTAGGCCTAAGAACAGTGGGGCTCTGGGCTTCTCTAGCCACCTAATCTTCTGCTCATCCTCTCGCGCACTCTAAAGAGAGCTCAGGTGAGAAATTGCAAACGTCGAGCAATTGCTCAGAGATGAAAAGTGCCAGCACTGAAAGCTGTTGCTAGCCAGCACCCTTCCTTGGAAGCGCTTTTGTAGGCCTAAGAACACTGGGGCTCTGGGCTTCTCTAGCCACCTACTCTTCTGCTCATCCTCTCGCGCAGTCTAAAGAGAGCTCAGGTGAGAAATTGCAAACGTCGAGCAATTGCTCAGAGATGAAAAGTGCCAGCACTGAAAGCTGTTACTAGCCAGCACCCTTCCTTGGAAGCGCTTTCACAGGCGCAGCAACACTGGGGCTTTGCGCTTCTCTACCCACCAAACATCACGGTCACTATCTATCCGTCTCGTACATAAGAGCTGAGAAATTGCAAACGTCGAGCAATTGCTCAGAGATGAAAAGTGCCAGCACTGAAAGCTGTTGCTAGCCAGCACCCTTCCTTGGAAGCGCTTTTGTAGGCCTAATAACACTGGGGCTTTGCGCTTCTCTACCCATCAAACGTCACGGTCCTTCTCTTTGAGTATCGTAGACAAGAGCTGAGAAATTGCAAACGTCGAGCAATTGCTCAGAGATGAAAAGTGCCAGCACTGAAAGCTCTTGCTAGCCAGCACCCTTCCTTGGAAGCGCTTTTGTAGGCCTAAGAACACTGGGGCTTTGCGCTTCTCTAGCCACCTAATCTTTTGCTCATCCTCTCGCGCAGTCTAAAGAGAGCTCAGGTGAGAAATTGCAAACGTCCAGCAATTGCTCAGAGATGAAAAGTGCCAGCACTGAAAGCTGTTGCTAGCCAGCACCCTTCCTTGGAAGCGCTCTTGTAGCCCTAAGAACACTGGCGCTTTGCGCTTCTCTAGCCACCTAATCTTTTGCTCATCCTCTCGCGCAGTCTAAAGAGAGCTCAGGTGAGAAATTGCAAACGTCCAGCAATTGCTCAGAGATGAAAAGTGCCAGCACTGAAAGCTCTTGCTAGCCAGCACCCTTCCTTGGAAGCGCTTTTGTAGCCCTAAGAACACTGGGGCTCTGGGCTTCTCTAGCCACCTACTCTTCTCCTCATTCTCTCGCGCAGTCTAAAGAGAGCTCAGGTGAGAAAGTGCAAATGTCCAGCAATTCCTCAGAGATGAAAAGTGCCAGCACTGAAAGCTCTTGATAGCCAGCACCCTTCCTTGGAAGCGCTTTCACAGGCGCAGCAACACTGGGGCTTTGCGCTTCTCTAGGCACCAAACATCACGGTCACTATCTCTCCGTCTCGTAGATAAGAGCTGAGAAATTGCAAACGTCGAGCAATTGCTCAGAGATGAAAAGTGCCAGCACTGAAACCTGTGGCTAGCCAGCACCCTTCCTTGGAAGCGCTTTTGTAGCCCTTAGTACACTGGGGCTCTGGGCTACTCTAGCCACCTAATCTTCTGCTCATCCTCTCGCGCAGTCTAAAGAGAGCTCAGGTGAGAAATTGCAAACATCGAGCAATTGCTCAGAGATGAAAAGTGCCAGCACTGAAAGCTCTTGCTAGCCAGCACCCTTCCTTGGAAGCGCTCTTGTAGCCCTAAGAACAGTGGGGCTCTGGGCTTCTCTAGCCACCTAATCTTCTGCTCATCCTCTCGCGCACTCTAAAGAGAGCTCAGGTTTGAAATTGCAAATGTCCAGCAATTGCTCAGAGATGAAAAGTGCCAGCACTGAAAGCTGTTGCCAGCCAGCACCCTTCCTTGGAAGCGCTTTCACAGGCACAGCAACACTGGGGCTTTGCGCTTCTCTACCCACCAAACGTCACGGTCATTCTCTTTCCGTCTCGTAGACACGAGCTGAGAAATTGCACACGTCGAGCAATTGCTCAGAGATGAAAAGTGCCAGCACTGAAAGCTGTTGCTAGCCAGCACCCTTCCTTGGAAACGCTCTTGCAGCCCTAAGAACAGTGGGGCTCTGGGCTTCTCTAGCCACCTAATCTTCTGCTCATCCTCTCGCGCAGTCTAAAGAGAGCTCAGGTGAGAAATTGCAAACGTCGAGCAATTGCTCAGAGATGAAAAGTGCCAGCACTGAAAGCTGTTACTAGCCAGCACCCTTCCTTGGAAGCGCTTTTGTAGGCCTAAGAACACTGGGGCTCTGGGCTTCTCTAGCCACCTAATCTTCTGCTCATCCTCTCGCGCAGTCTAAAGAGAGCTCAGGGGAGAAATTGCAAACGTCGAGCAATTGCTCAGAGATGAAAAGTGCCAGCACTGAAAGCTGTTGCTAGCCAGCACCCTTCCTTGGAAGCGCTTTCACAGGCGCAGCAACACTGGGGCTTTGCGCTTCTCTAGCCACCAAACATCACGGTCACTATCTCTCCATCTCGTACATAAGAGCTGAGAAATTGCAAACGTCAAGCAATTACTCAAAGATGAAAAGTGCCAGCACTGAAAGCTGTTGCTAGCCAGCACCCTTCCTTGGAAGCGCTCTTGTAGCCCTAAGAACAGTGGGGCTCTGGGCTTCTCTAGCCACCTAATCTTCTGTTCATTCTCTCGCGCAGTCTAAAGAGAGTTCAGGGGAGAAATTGCAAACATCGAGCAATTGCTCAGAGATGAAAAGTGCCAGCACTGAAAGCTGTTGCTAGCCAGCACCCTTCCTTGGAAGCGCTTTCACAGGCGCAGCAACACTGGGGCTTTGCGCTTCTCTAGCCACCAAACGTCACGGTCATTCTCTTTCTGTCTCGTAGACACGAGCTGTGAAATTGGAAAGATCCAGCAATTGCTCAGAGATGAAAAGTGCTTGCACTGAAAGCTGTTGCTAGCCAGCACCCTTCCTTGGAAGCGCTCTTGTAGCCCTATGAACACTGGGGCTTTGCGCTTCTCTAGCCACCTAATCTTCTGCTCATGCTCTCGCGCAGTCTAAAGAGAGCTCAGGGGAGAAATTGCAAACGTCGAGCAATTGCTCAGAGATGAAAAGTGCCAGCACTGAAAGCTCTTGCTAGCCAGCACCCTTCCTTGGAAACGCTTTTGTAGGCCTAAGAACAGTGGGGCTCTGGGCTTCTCTAGCCACCTACTCTTCTGCTCATCCTCTCGCGCAGTCTAAAGAGAGCTCAGGTGAGAAATTGCAAACGTCGAGCAATTGCTCAGAGATGAAAAGTGCCAGCACTGAAAGCTGTTACTAGCCAGCACCCTTCCTTGGAAGCGCTTTCACAGGCGCAGCAACACTGGGGCTTTGCGCTTCTCTACCCACCAAACGTCACGGTCATTCTCTTTCCGTCTCGTAGACACGAGCTGAGAAATTGCAAACGTCGAGCAATTGCTCAGAGATGAAAAGTGCCAGCACTGAAAGCTGTTGCTAGCCAGCACCCTTCCTTGGAAGCGCTCTTGTAGCCCTAAGAACAGTGGGGCTCTGGGCTTCTCTAGCCACCTAATCTTCTGCTCATGCTCTCGCGCAGTCTAAAGAGAGCTCAGGTGAGAAATTGCAAACGTCGAGCAATTGCTCAGAGATGAAAAGTGCCAGCACTGTAAGCTGTGGCTAGCCAGCACCCTTCCTTGGAAGCGCTTTCACAGGCGCAGCAACACTGGGGCTTTGCGCTTCTCTACCCACCAAACGTCACGGTCATTCTCTTTCTGTCTCGTAGACACGAGCTGAGAAATTGCAAACGTCGAGCAATTGCTGAGAGATGAAAAGTGCCAGCACTGAAAGCTGTGGCTAGCCAGCACCCTTCCTTGGAAGCGCTTTTGTAGGCCTAAGAACAGTGGGGCTCTGGGCTTCTCTAGCCACCAAATATCACATTCATTCTCTTTCTGTCTCGTAGACACGAGCCGAGAAATTGCAAACGTCAAGCAATTGCTCAGAGATGAAAAGTGCCAGCACTGAAAGCTGTTGCTAGCCAGCACCCTTCCTTGGAAGCGCTTTTGTAGCCCTAAGAACACTGGGGCTCTGGGCTTCTCTAGCCACCTAATCTTCTGCTCATCCTCTCGCGCAGTCTAAAGAGAGCTCAGGTGTGAAATTGCAAATGTCCAGCAATTGCTCAGAGATGAAAAGTGCCAGCACTGAAAGCTCTTGCTAGCCAGCACCCTTCCTTGGAAGCGCTTTCACAGGCGCAGCAACACTGGGGCTTTGCGCTACTCTACCCACCAAACATCACGGTCCTTCTCTTTCAGTATCGTAGACAAGAGCTGAGAAATTGCAAACGTCGAGCAATTGCTCAGAGATGAAAAGTGCCAGCACTGAAAGCTCTTGCTAGCCAGCACCCTTCCTTGGAAGCGCTTTCACAGGCGCAGCAAGACTGGGGCTTTGCGCTTCTCTACCCACCAAACGTGACAGTCTTTCCGTCTCGTAGACACGAGCCGAGAAATTGCAAACGTCGAGCAATTGCTCAGAGATGAAAAGTGCCAGCACTGAAAGCTGTTGCTAGCCAGCACCCTTCCTTGGAAGCGCTCTTGTAGCCCTAAGAACACTGGGGCTCTGGGCTTCTCTAGCCACCTACTCTTCTGCTCATCCTCTCGCGCAGTCTAAAGAGAGCTCAGGTGTGAAATTGCAAATGTCCAGCAATTGCTCAGAGATGAAAAGTGCCAGCACTGAAAGCTCTTGCTAGCCAGCACCCTTCCTTGGAAGCGCTTTCACAGGCGCAGCAACACTGGGGCTTTGCGCTTCTCTACCCACCAAACATCACGGTCACTATCTCTCCGACTCGTAGATAAGAGCTGAGAAATTGCAAACGTCGAGCAATTGCTCAGAGATGAAAAGTGCCAGCACTGAAAGCTGTTGCTAGCCAGCACCCTTCCTTGGAAGCGCTCTTGTAGCCCTAAGAACACTGGGGCTCTGGGCTTCTCTAGCCACCTAATCTTCTGCTCATCCTCTCGCGCAGTCTAAAGAGAGCTCAGGTGAGAAATTGCAAACGTCGAGCAATTGCTCAGAGATGAAAAGTGCCAGCACTGAAAGCTCTTGCTAGCCAGCCCCCTTCCTTGGAAGCGCTCTTGTAGCCCTCAGAACAGTGGGGCTCTGGGCTTCTCTAGCCACCTAATCTTCTGCTCATCCTCTCGCGCAGTCTAAAGAGAGCTCAGGTGTGAAATTGCAAACGTCGAGCAATTGCTCAGAGATGAAAAGTGGCAGCACTGAAAGCTGTTGCTAGCCAGCACCCTTCCTTGGAAGCGCTTTCACAGGCGCAGCAACACTGGGGCTTTGCGCTTCTCTAGCCACCAAACGTCACGGTCACTATCTCTCTGTCTTGTAGACACGAGCTGAGAAATTGCAAACGTCGAGCAATTGCTCAGAGATGAAAAGTGCCAGCACTGAAAGCTGTTGCTAGCCAGCACCCTTCCTTGGAAGCGCTTTCACAGGCGCAGCAACACTGGGGCTTTGTGCTACTCTACCCACCAAACATCACGGTCCTTCTCTGTCAGTATCGTAGACAAGAGCTGAGAAATTGCAAACGTCGACCAATTGCTTAGAGATGAAAAGTGCCAGCGCTGAAAGCTGTTGCTAGCCAGCACCCTTCCTTGGAAGCGCTCTTGTAGCCCTAAGAACAGTGGGGCTCTGGGCTTCTCTAGCCACCTAATCTTCTGTTCATTCTCTCGCGCAGTCTAAAGAGAGCTCAGGTGAGAAATTGCAAACATCGAGCAATTGCTCAGAGATGAAAAGTGCCAGCACTGAAAGCTCTTGCTAGCCAGCACCCTTCCTTGGAAGCGCTTTCACAGGCGCAGCAACACTGGGGCTTTGCGCTTCTCTAGCCACCAAACATCACGGTCATTCTCTTTCTGTCTCATAGACACGAGCTGTGAAATTGGAAAGGTCCAGCAATTGCTCAGAGATGAAAAGTGCTTGCACTGAAAGCTGTTGCTAGCCAGCACCCTTCCTTGGAAGCGCTTTTGTAGGCCTAAGAACACTGGGGCTTTGCGCTTCTCTAGCCACCTAATCTTCTGCTCATCCTCTCGCGCAGTCTAAAGAGAGCTCAGGGGAGAAATTGCAAACATCGAGCAATTGATCAGAGATGAAAAGTGCCAGCACTGAAAGCTGTTGCTAGCCAGCATCCTTCCTTGGAAGCGCTTTTGTAGGCCTAAGAACACTGGGGCTCTGGGCTTCTCTAGCCACCTAATCTTCTGCTCATCCTCTCGTGCAGTCTAAAGAGAGCTCAGGTGAGAAATTGCAAACGTCCAGCAATTGCTCAGAGATGAAAAGTGCCAGCACTGAAAGCTGTTGCCAGCCAGCACCCTTCCTTGGAAGCGCTTTCACAGGCGCAGCAACACTGGGGCTTTGCGCTTCTCTAGCCACCAAACATCACGGTCCTTCTCATTCCATCTCGTAGACACGAGCCGAGAAATTGCAAACGTCGAGCAATTGCTCAGAGATGAAAAGTGCCAGCACTGAAAGCTGTTGCTAGCCAGCAGCCTTCCTTGGAAGCGCTCTTGTAGCCCTAAGAACAGTGGGGCTCTGGGCTTCTCTAGCCACCTAATCTTCTGCTCATCCTCTCGCGCAGTCTAAAGAGAGCTCAGGTGAGAAATTGCAAACGTCGAGCAATTGCTCAGAGATGAAAAGTGCCAGCACTGAAAGCTCTTGCTAGCCAGCACCCTTCCTTGGAAGCGCTTTTGTAGCCCTAAGAACACTGGGGCTTTGCGCTTCTCTAGCCACCTAATCTTCTGCTCATCCTCTCGCGCAGTCTAAAGAGAGCTCAGGTGTTAAATTGCAAACGTCGAGCAATTGCTCAGAGATGAAAAGTGCCAGCACTGAAAGCTGTGGCTAGCCAGCACCCTTCCTTGGAAGCGCTTTCACAGGCGCAGCAACACTGGGGCTTTGCGCTTCTCTACCCACCAAACGTCACGGTCACTATCTCTCCGTCTCGTAGACACGAGCTGAGAAATTGCAAACGTCGAGCAATTGCTCAGAGATGAAAAGTGCCAGCACTGAAAGCTCTTGCTAGCCAGCACCCTTCCTTGGAAGCGCTTTCACAGGCGCAGCAACACTGGGGCTTTGCGCTACTCTAGCCACCAAACGTGACAGTCTTTCTGTCTCGTAGACACGAGCCGAGAAATTGCAAAGGTCCAGCAATTGCTGAGAGATGAAAAGTGCCAGCACTGAAAGCTGTTGCTAGCCAGCACCCTTCCTTGGAAGCGCTTTTGTAGCCCTAAGAACACTGGGGCTCTGGGCTTCTCTAGCCACCTAATCTTCTGCTCATCCTCTCGCGCAGTCTAAAGAGAGCTCAGGTGTGAAATTGCAAACGTCGAGCAATTGCTCAGAGATGAAAAGTGCCAGCACTGAAAGCTGTTGCTAGCCAGCACCCTTCCTTGGAAGCGCTTTTCTAGGCCTAAGAACAGTGGGGCTCTGGGCTTCTCTAGCCACCTAATCTTCTGCTCATCCTCTCGCGCACTCTAAAGAGAGCTCAGGTGAGAAATTGCAAACGTCGAGCAATTGCTCAGAGATGAAAAGTGCCAGCACTGAAAGCTGTTGCTAGCCAGCACCCTTCCTTGGAAGCGCTTTTGTAGGCCTAAGAACACTGGGGCTCTGGGCTTCTCTAGCCACCTACTCTTCTGCTCATCCTCTCGCGCAGTCTAAAGAGAGCTCAGGTGAGAAATTGCAAACGTCGAGCAATTGCTCAGAGATGAAAAGTGCCAGCACTGAAAGCTGTTACTAGCCAGCACCCTTCCTTGGAAGCGCTTTCACAGGCGCAGCAACACTGGGGCTTTGCGCTTCTCTACCCACCAAACATCACGGTCACTATCTATCCGTCTCGTACATAAGAGCTGAGAAATTGCAAACGTCGAGCAATTGCTCAGAGATGAAAAGTGCCAGCACTGAAAGCTGTTGCCAGCCAGCACCCTTCCTTGGAAGCGCTTTTGTAGGCCTAATAACACTGGGGCTTTGCGCTTCTCTACCCATCAAACGTCACGGTCCTTCTCTTTGAGTATCGTAGACAAGAGCTGAGAAATTGCAAACGTCGAGCAATTGCTCAGAGATGAAAAGTGCCAGCACTGAAAGCTCTTGCTAGCCAGCACCCTTCCTTGGAAGCGCTTTTGTAGGCCTAAGAACACTGGGGCTTTGCGCTTCTCTAGCCACCTAATCTTTTGCTCATCCTCTCGCGCAGTCTAAAGAGAGCTCAGGTGAGAAATTGCAAACGTCCAGCAATTGCTCAGAGATGAAAAGTGCCAGCACTGAAAGCTGTTGCTAGCCAGCACCCTTCCTTGGAAGCGCTCTTGTAGCCCTAAGAACACTGGCGCTTTGCGCTTCTCTAGCCACCTAATCTTTTGCTCATCCTCTCGCGCAGTCTAAAGAGAGCTCAGGTGAGAAATTGCAAACGTCCAGCAATTGCTCAGAGATGAAAAGTGCCAGCACTGAAAGCTGTTGCTAGCCAGCACCCTTCCTTGGAAGCGCTTTTGTAGGCCTAAGAACACTGGGGCTCTGGGCTTCTCTAGCCACCTACTCTTCTCCTCATTCTCTCGCGCAGTCTAAAGAGAGCTCAGGTGAGAAAGTGCAAATGTCCAGCAATTCCTCAGAGATGAAAAGTGCCAGCACTGAAAGCTCTTGATAGCCAGCACCCTTCCTTGGAAGCGCTTTCACAGGCGCAGCAACACTGGGGCTTTGCGCTTCTCTAGGCACCAAACATCACGGTCACTATCTCTCCGTCTCGTAGATAAGAGCTGAGAAATTGCAAACGTCGAGCAATTGCTCAGAGATGAAAAGTGCCAGCACTGAAACCTGTGGCTAGCCAGCACCCTTCCTTGGAAGCGCTTTTGTAGCCCTTAGTACACTGGGGCTCTGGGCTACTCTAGCCACCTAATCTTCTGCTCATCCTCTCGCGCAGTCTAAAGAGAGCTCAGGTGAGAAATTGCAAACATCGAGCAATTGCTCAGAGATGAAAAGTGCCAGCACTGAAAGCTCTTGCTAGCCAGCACCCTTCCTTGGAAGCGCTCTTGTAGCCCTAAGAACAGTGGGGCTCTGGGCTTCTCTAGCCACCTAATCTTCTGCTCATCCTCTCGCGCACTCTAAAGAGAGCTCAGGTTTGAAATTGCAAATGTCCAGCAATTGCTCAGAGATGAAAAGTGCCAGCACTGAAAGCTGTTGCCAGCCAGCACCCTTCCTTGGAAGCGCTTTCACAGGCACAGCAACACTGGGGCTTTGCGCTTCTCTACCCACCAAACGTCACGGTCATTCTCTTTCCGTCTCGTAGACACGAGCTGAGAAATTGCACACGTCGAGCAATTGCTCAGAGATGAAAAGTGCCAGCACTGAAAGCTGTTGCTAGCCAGCACCCTTCCTTGGAAACGCTCTTGCAGCCCTAAGAACAGTGGGGCTCTGGGCTTCTCTAGCCACCTAATCTTCTGCTCATCCTCTCGCGCAGTCTAAAGAGAGCTCAGGTGAGAAATTGCAAACGTCGAGCAATTGCTCAGAGATGAAAAGTGCCAGCACTGAAAGCTGTTACTAGCCAGCACCCTTCCTTGGAAGCGCTTTTGTAGGCCTAAGAACACTGGGGCTCTGGGCTTCTCTAGCCACCTAATCTTCTGCTCATCCTCTCGCGCAGTCTAAAGAGAGCTCAGGGGAGAAATTGCAAACGTCGAGCAATTGCTCAGAGATGAAAAGTGCCAGCACTGAAAGCTGTTGCTAGCCAGCACCCTTCCTTGGAAGCGCTTTCACAGGCGCAGCAACACTGGGGCTTTGCGCTTCTCTAGCCACCAAACATCACGGTCACTATCTCTCCATCTCGTACATAAGAGCTGAGAAATTGCAAACGTCAAGCAATTACTCAAAGATGAAAAGTGCCAGCACTGAAAGCTGTTGCTAGCCAGCACCCTTCCTTGGAAGCGCTCTTGTAGCCCTAAGAACACTGGGGCTCTGGGCTTCTCTAGCCACCTAATCTTCTGCTCATGCTCTCGCGCAGTCTAAAGAGAGCTCAGGTGAGAAATTGCAAACGTCGAGCAATTGCTCAGAGATGAAAAGTGCCAGCACTGAAAGCTGTTGCTAGCCAGCACCCTTCCTTGGAAGCGCTTTCACAGGCGCAGCAACACTGGGGCTTTGCGCTTCTCTACCCACCAAACGTCACGGTCACTATCTATCCGTCTCGTACATAAGAGCTGAGAAATTGCAAACGTCGAGCAATTGCTCAGAGATGAAAAGTGCCAGCACTGAAAGCTGTTGCTAGCCAGCACCCTTCCTTGGAAGCGCTTTTGTAGGCCTAATAACACTGGGGCTTTGCGCTTCTCTACCCATCAAACGTCACGGTCCTTCTCTTTGAGTATCGTAGACAAGAGCTGAGAAATTGCAAACGTGGAGCAATTGCTCAGAGATGAAAAGTGCCAGCACTGAAAGCTCTTGCTAGCCAGCACCCTTCCTTGGAAGCGCTTTTGTAGGCCTAAGAACACTGGCGCTTTGCGCTTCTCTAGCCACCTAATCTTCTGCTCATCCTCTCGTGCAGTCTAAAGAGAGCTCAGGTGAGAAATTGCAAACGTCGAGCAATTGCTCAGAGATGAAAAGTGCCAGCACTGAAAGCTGTTGCTAGCCAGCACCCTTCCTTGGAAGCGCTCTTGTAGGCCTAAGAACACTGGGGCTCTGGACTTCTCTAGCCACCTACTCTTCTGCTCATCCTCTCGCGTAGTCTAAAGAGAGCTCAGGTGAGAAATTGCAAACGTCCAGCAATTGCTCAGAGATGAAAAGTGCCAGCACTGAAAGCTCTTGCTAGCCAGCACCCTTCCTTGGAAGCGCTTTCACAGGCGCAGCAACACTGGGGCTTTGCGCTTCTCTACCCACCAAACGTCACGGTCACTATCTATCCGTCTCGTACATAAGAGCTGAGAAATTGCAAACGTCGAGCAATTGCTCAGAGATGAAAAGTGCCAGCACTGAAAGCTGTTGCTAGCCAGCACCCTTCCTTGGAAGCGCTTTTGTAGGCCTAATAACACTGGGGCTTTGCGCTTCTCTACCCATCAAACGTCACGGTCCTTCTCTTTGAGTATCGTAGACAAGAGCTGAGAAATTGCAAACGTCGAGCAATTGCTCAGAGATGAAAAGTGCCAGCACTGAAAGCTCTTGCTAGCCAGCACCCTTCCTTGGAAGCGCTTTTGTAGGCCTAAGAACACTGGGGCTTTGCGCTTCTCTAGGCACCAAACATCACGGTCACTATCTCTCCGTCTCGTAGACACGAGCTGAGAAATTGCAAACGTCGAGCAATGCTCAGAGATGAAAAGTGCCAGCACTGAAAGCTCTTGCTAGCCAGCACCCTTCCTTGGAAGCGCTTTTGTAGCCCTAAGAACACTGGGGCTCTGGGCTTCTCTAGCCACCTAATCTTCTGCTCATACTCTCGCGCACTCGAAGGAGCAGTCAGGTGTGAAATTGCAAATGTCCAGCAATTGCTCAGAGATGAAAAGTGCCAGCACTGAAAGCTGTTGCTAGCCAGCACCCTTCCTTGGAAGCGCTTTCACAGGCGCAGCAACACTGGGGCTTTGCGCTTCTCTACCCACCAAACGCAACGGTCATTCTCTTTCTGTCTCGTACACACGAGCTGAGAAATTGCAAACGTCGAGCAATTGCTCAGAGATGAAAAGTGCCAGCACTGAAAGCTCTTGCTAGCCAGCAGCCTTCCTTGGAAGCGCTTTCACAGGCGCAGCAACACTGGGGCTTTGCGCTTCTCTACCCACCAAACATCACGGTCCTTCTCTTTCAGTCTCATAGACAAGAGCTGAGAAATTGCAAACGTCGAGCAATTGCTCAGAGATGAAAAGTGCCAGCACTGAAAGCTGTTACTAGCCAGCACCCTTCCTTGGAAGCGCTTTCACAGGCGCAGCAACACTGGGGCTTTGCGCTTCTCTAGCCACCAAACATCACAGTCATTCTCTTTCCGTCTCGTAGACACGAGCTGAGAAATTGCAAACGTCGAGCAATTGCTCAGAGATGAAAAGTGCCAGCACTGAAAGCTCTTGCTAGCCAGCACCCTTCCTTGGAAGCGCTTTTGTAGCCCTAAGAACGCTGGGGCTCTGGGCTTCTCTAGCCACCTAATCTTCTGCTCATCCTCTCGCGCAGTCTAAAGAGAGCTCAGGTGAGAGATTGCAAATGTCCAGCAATTGCTCAGAGATGAAAAGTGCCAGCACTGAAAGCTGTTGCTAGCCAGCACCCTTCCTTGGAAGCGCTTTCACAGGCGCAGCAACACTGGGGCTTTGCGCTTCTCTAGCCACCAAACATCACGGTCACTATCTCTCCGTCTCGTAGATAAGAGCTGAGAAATTGCAAACGTCGAGCAATTACTCAAAGATGAAAAGTGCCAGCACTGAAAGCTCTTGCTAGCCAGCACCCTTCCTTGGAAGCGCTTTTGTAGCCCTAAGAAAACTGGGGCTCTGGGCTTCTCTAGCCACCTAATCTTCTGCTCATCCTCTCGCGCAGTCTAAAGAGAGCTCAGGTTTGAAATTGCAAATGTCCAGCAATTGCTCAGAGATGAAAAGTGCCAGCACTGAAAGCTGTTGCCAGCCAGCACCCTTCCTTGGAAGCGCTTTCACAGGCGCAGCAACACTGGGGCTTTGCGCTTCTCTACCCACCAAACATCACGGTCACTATCTCTCCGTCTCGTAGATAAGAGCTGAGAAATTGCAAACGTCAAGCAATTGCTCAGAGATGAAAAGTGCCAGCACTGAAAGCTGTTGCTAGCCAGCACCCTTCCTTGGAAGCGCTCTTGTAGCCCTAAGAACAGTGGGGCTCTGGGCTTCTCTAGCCACCTAATCTTCTGCTCATCCTCTCGCGCAGTCTAAAGACAGCTCAGGTGAGAGATTGCAAACGTCGAGCAATTGCTCAGAGATGAAAAGTGCCAGCACTGAAAGCTGTTGCTAGCCAGCACCCTTCCTTGGAAGCGCTTTCACAGGCGCAGCAACACTGGGGCTTTGCGCTTCTCTAGGCACCAAACATCACGGTCACTATCTCTCCGTCTCGTAGACACGAGCTGAGAAATTGCAAACGTCGAGCAATGCTCAGAGATGAAAAGTGCCAGCACTGAAAGCTCTTGCTAGCCAGCACCCTTCCTTGGAAGCGCTTTTGTAGCCCTAAGAACAGTGGGGCTCTGGGCTTCTCTAGCCACCTAATCTTCTGCTCATACTCTCGCGCAGTCGAAGGAGCAGTCAGCTGTGAAATTGCAAACGTCGAGCAATTGCTCAGAGATGAAAAGTGCCAGCACTGAAAGCTGTTGCTAGCCAGCACCCTTCCTTGGAAGCGCTTTCACAGGCGCAGCAACACTGGGGCTTTGCGCTTCTCTACCCACCAAACGCAACGGTCATTCTCTTTCTGTCTCGTACACACGAGCTGAGAAATTGCAAACGTCGAGCAATTGCTCAGAGATGAAAAGTGCCAGCACTGAAAGCTGTTGCTAGCCAGCAGCCTTCCTTGGAAGCGCTTTCACAGGCGCAGCAACACTGGGGCTTTGCGCTTCTCTACCCACCAAACATCACGGTCCTTCTCTTTCCATCTCGTAGACAAGAGCTGAGAAATTGCAAACGTCGAGCAATTGCTCAGAGATGAAAAGTGCCAGCACTGAAAGCTGTAGCTAGCCAGCACCCTTCCTTGGAAGCGCTTTCACAGGCGCAGCAACACTGGGGCTTTGCGCTTCTCTAGCCACCAAACATCACAGCCATTCTCTTTCCGTCTCGTAGACACGAGCCGAGAAATTGCAAACGTCGAGCAATTGCTCAGAGATGAAAAGTGCCAGCACTGAAAACTGTTGCTAGCCAGCACCCTTCCTTGGAAGCGCTCTTGTAGCCCTAAGAACGCTGGGGCTCTGGGCTTCTCTAGCCACCTACTCTTCTGCTCATCCTCTCGCGCAGTCTAAAGAGAGCTCAGGTGAGAGATTGCAAACGTCCAGCAATTGCTCAGAGATGAAAAGTGCCAGCACTGAAAGCTATTGCTAGCCAGCACCCTTCCTTGGAAGCTCTTTCACAGGCGCAGCAACACTGGGGCTTTGCGCTTCTCTAGCCACCAAACATCACGGTCACTATCTCTCCGTCTCGTACATAAGAGCTGAGAAATTGCAAACGTCGAGCAATTGCTCAGAGATGAAAAGTGCCAGCACTGAAAGCTGTTGCTAGCCAGCACCCTTCCTTGGAAGCGCTTTTGTAGCCCTAAGAACACTGGGGCTCTGGGCTTCTCTAGCCACCTAATCTTCTGTTCATCCGCTCGCGCAGTCTAAAGAGAGCTCAGGTGAGAAATTGCAAATGTCCACCAATTGCTCAGAGATGAAAAGTGCCAGCACTGAAAGCTGTTGCTAGCCAGCACCCTTCCTTGGAAGCGCTTTTGTAGGCCTAAGAACACTGGGGCTCTGGGCTTCTCTAGCCACCAAACATCACAGTCATTCTCTTTCCGTCTCGTAGATACGAGCCGAGAAATTGCAAACGTCGAGCAATTGCTCAGAGATGAAAAGTGCCAGCACTGAAAGCTCTTGCTAGCCAGCACCCTTCCTTGGAAGCGCTCTTGTAGCCCTAAGAACACTGGGGCTCTGGGCTTCTCTAGCCACCTATTCTTCTGCTCATGCTCTCGTGCAGTCTAAAGAGAGCTCAGGTGAGAAATTGCAAACGTCCAGCAATTGCTCAGAGATGAAAAGTGCCAGCACTGAAAGCTGTTACTAGCCAGCACCCTTCCTTGGAAGCGCTTTTGTAGGCCTAAGAACAGTGGGGCTTTGCGCTTCTCTAGCCACCTAATCTTTTGCTCATCCTCTCGCGCAGTCTAAAGAGAGCTCAGGTGAGAAATTGCAAATGTCGAGCAATTGCTCAGAGATGAAAAGTGCCAGCACTGAAAGCTGTTGCTAGCCAGCACCCTTCCTTGGAAGCGCTTTTGTAGCCCTAAGAACACTGGGGCTCTGGGCTTCTCTAGCCACCTAATCTTCTGCTCATCCTCTCGCGCAGTCTAAAGAGAGCTCAGGTGTGAAATTGCAAACGTCGAGCAATTGCTCAGAGATGAAAAGTGCCAGCACTGAAAGCTCTTGCTAGCCAGCACCCTTCCTTGGAAGCGCTTTTGTAGGCCTAAGAACACTGGGGCTCTGGACTTCTCTAGCCACCTAATCTTCTGTTCATCCGCTCGCGCAGTCTAAAGAGAGCTCAGGTGAGAAATTGCAAATGTCCACCAATTGCTCAGAGATGAAAAGTGCCAGCACTGAAAGCTGTTGCTAGCCAGCACCTTTCCTTGGAAGCGCTTTTGTAGGCCTAAGAACACTGGGGCTCTGGGCTTCTCTAGCCACCAAACATCACAGTCATTCTCTTTCCGTCTCGTAGATACGAGCCGAGAAATTGCAAACGTCGAGCAATTGCTCAGAGATGAAAAGTGCCAGCACTGAAAGCTCTTGCTAGCCAGCACCCTTCCTTGGAAGCGCTTTTGTAGCACTAAGAACACTGGGGCTCTGGGCTTCTCTAGCCACCTAATCTTCTGCTCATCCTCTCGCGCAGTCTAAAGAGAGCTCAGGTTTGAAATTGCAAATGTCCAGCAATTGCTCAGAGATGAAAAGTGCCAGCACTGAAAGCTGTTGCCAGCCAGCACCCTTCCTTGGAAGCGCTTTCACAGGCGCAGCAACACTGGGGCTTTGCGCTTCTCTAGCCACCAAACATCACGGTCACTATCTCTCCGTCTCGTAGATAAGAGCTGAGAAATTGCAAACGTCGAGCAATTGCTCAGAGATGAAAAGTGCCAGCACTGAAACCTGTGGCTAGCCAGCACCCTTCCTTGGAAGCGCTTTTGTAGGCCTAAGAACACTGGGGCTCTGGGCTACTCTAGCCACCTAATCTTCTGCTCATCCTCTCGCGCAGTCTAAAGAGAGCTCAGGTGTGAAATTGCAAATGTCCAGCAATTGCTCAGAGATGAAAAGTGCCAGCACTGAAAGCTGTTGCTAGCCAGCACCCTTCCTTGGAAGCGCTCTTGTAGCCCTAAGAACACTGGGGCTCTGGGCTTCTCTAGCCACCTAAACTTCTGCTCATCCTCTCGCGCAGTCTAAAGAGAGCTCAGGTTTGAAATTGCAAATGTCCAGCAATTGCTCAGAGATGAAAAGTGCCAGCACTGAAAGCTGTTGCTAGCCAGCACCCTTCCTTGGAAGCGCTTTCACAGGCGCAGCAACACTGGGGCTTTGCGCTTCTCTACCCACCAAACATCACGGTCACTATCTCTCCGTCTCGTAGATAAGAGCTGAGAAATTGCAAACGTCAAGCAATTACTCAAAGATGAAAAGTGCCAGCACTGAAAGCTGTTGCTAGCCAGCACCCTTCCTTGGAATTGCTTTTGTAGGCCTAAGAACACTGGGGCTCTGGGCTTCTCTAGGCACCTAATCTTCTGCTCATGCTCTCGCGCAGTCTAAAGAGAGCTCAGGTGAGAAATTGCAAACGTCGAGCAATTGCTCAGAGATGAAAAGTGCCAGCACTGAAAGCTGTTGCTAGCCAGCACCCTTCCTTGGAAGCGCTTTTGTAGGCCTAAGAACACTGGGGCTCTGGGCTTCTCTAGCCACCTAATATTCTGCTCATCCTCTCGCGCAATCAAAAGAGAGCTCAGGTGAGAAATTGCAAACGTCGAGCAATTGCTCAGAGATGAAAAGTGCCACCACTGAAAGCTGCTGCTAGCCAGCACCCTTCCTTGGAAGCGCTTTTGTAGCCCTAAGAACAGTGGGGCTCTGGGCTTCTCTAGCCACCTACTCTTCTGCTCATCCTCTCGCGCACTCTAAAGAGAGCTCAGGTGAGAAATTGCAAACGTCGAGCAATTGCTCAGAGATGAAAAGTGGCAGCACTGAAAGCTGTTGCTAGCCAGCACCCTTCCTTGGAAGCGCTTTCACAGGCGCAGCAACACTGGGGCTTTGCGCTTCTCTAGCCACCAAACGTCACGGTCACTATCTATCCGTCTCGTACATAAGAGCTGAGAAATTGCAAACGTCCAGCAATTGCTCAGAGATGAAAAGTGCCAGCACTGAAAGCTGTTGCTAGCCAGCACCCTTCCTTGGAAGCGCTTTTGTAGCACTAAGAACACTGGGGCTTTGCGCTTCTCTACCCACCAAACGTCACGGTCCTTCTCTTTGAGTATCGTAGACAAGAGCTGAGAAATTGCAAACGTCGAGCAAATGCTCAGAGATGAAAAGTGCCAGCACTGAAAGCTGTTGCTAGCCAGCACCCTTCCTTGGAAGCGCTCTTGTAGCCCTAAGAACACTGGGGCTCTGGGCTTCTCTAGCCACCTAATCTTCTGCTCATCCTCTCGCGCAGTCTAAAGAGAGCTCAGTTGAGAAATTGCAAACGTCGAGCAATTGCTCAGAGATGAAAAGTGCCAGCACTGAAAGCTGTTGCTAGCCAGCACCCTTCTTTTGAAGCACTCTTGTAGGCCTAAGAACACTGGGGCTCTGGACTTCTCTAGCCACCTAATCTTCTGTTCATCCTCTCGCGCAGTCTAAAGAGAGCTCAGGTGAGAAATTGCAAATGTCCACCAATTGCTCAGAGATGAAAAGTGCCAGCACTGAAAGCTGTTGCTAGCCAGCACCCTTCCTTGGAAGCGCTTTCACAGGCGCAGCAACACTGGGGCTTTGCGCTTCTCTACCCACCAAACGTCATGGTCACTATCTCTCCGTCTCGTAGACACGAGCTGAGAAATTGCAAACGTCGAGCAATTGATCAGAGATGAAAAGTGCCAGCACTGAAAGCTCTTGCTAGCCAGCACCCTTCCTTGGAAGTGCCTTTGTAGCCCTAAGAACACTGGGGCTCTGTATTTCTCTAGCCACCTAATCTTCTGCTCATCCTCCGGCTCACTCTAAAGAGAGCTCAGGTGAGAAATTGCAAACGTCGAGCAATTGCTCAGAGATGAAAAGTGCCAGCACTGAAAGCTGTTGCTAGCCAGCACCCTTCCTTGGAAGCGCTTTCACAGGCGCAGCAACACTGGGGCTTTGCGCTTCTCTAGGCACCAAACTTCACGGTCACTATCTCTCCGTCTCGTAGATAAGAGCTGAGAAATTGCAAACGTCGAGCAATGCTCAGAGATGAAAACTGCCAGCACTGAAAGCTCTTGCTAGCCAGCACCCTTCCTTGGAAGCGCTTTCACAGGCGCAGCAACACTGGGGCTTTGCGCTTCTCTAGCCACCAAACGACACGGTCACTATCTCTCCGTCTCGTAGACACGAGCTGAGAAATTGCAAACGTCGAGCAATTGCTCAGAGATGAAAAGTGCCAGCACTGAAAGCTGTTGCTAGCCAGCACCCTTCCTTGGAAGCGCTTTCACAGGCGCAGCAACACTGGGGCTTTGCGCTTCTCTACCCACCAAACGTCACAGTCATTCTCTTTCCGTCTCATAGACACGAGCCGAGAAATTGCAAACATCGAGCAATTGCTCAGAGATGAAAAGTGCCAGCACTGAAAGCTCTTGCTAGCCAGCACCCTTCCTTGGAAGCGCTCTTGTAGCCCTAAGAACGCTGGGGCTCTGGGCTTCTCTAGCCACCTAATCTTCTGCTCATCCTCTCGCGCAGTCTAAAGACAGCTCAGGTGAGAGATTGCAAACGTCGAGCAATTGCTCAGAGATGAAAAGTGCCAGCACTGAAAGCTGTTGCTAGCCAGCACCCTTCCTTGGAAGCGCTTTCACAGGCGCAGCAACACTGGGGCTTTGCGCTTCTCTAGCCACCAAACATCACGGTCACTATCTCTCCGTCTCGTAGATAAGAGCTGAGAAATTGCAAACGTCGAGCAATGCTCAGAGATGAAAAGTGCCAGCACTGAAAGCTCTTGCTAGCCAGCACCCTTCCTTGGAAGCGCTCTTGTAGCCCTAAGAACACTGGGGCTCTGGGCTTCTCTAACCACCTCATCTTCTGCTCATACTCTTGCGCAGTCGAAGGAGCGGTCAGGTGTGAAATTGCAAACGTCGAGCAATTGCTCAGAGATGAAAAGTGCCAGCACTGAAAGCTCTTGCTAGCCAGCACCCTTCCTTGGAAGCGCTTTCACAGGCGCAGCAACACTGGGGCTTTGCGCTTCTCTACCCACCAAACATCACGGTCCTTCTCTTTCCGTCTCGTAGACACGAGCTGAGAAATTGCAAACGTCGAGCAATTGCTCAGAGATGAAAAGTGCCAGCACTGAAAGCTCTTGCTAGCCAGCACCCTTCCTTGGAAGCGCTTTCACAGGCGCAGCAACACTGGGGCTTTGCGCTTCTCTACCCACCAAACATGACAGTCTTTCTGTCTCGTAGACACGAGCTGAGAAATTGCAAACGTCGAGCAATTGATCAGAGATGAAAAGTGCCAGCACTGAAAGCTGTTGCTAGCCAGCACCCTTCCTTGGAATTTCTTTTGTAGGCCTAACAACACTGGGGCTCTGGGCTTCTCTAGCCACCTAATCTTCTGCTCATCCTCTCGCGCAGTCGAAGGAGCGGTCAGGTGTCAAATTGCAAATGTCCAACAATTGCTCAGAGATGAAAAGTGCCAGCACTGAAAGCTGTTGCTAGCCAGCACCCTTCCTTGGAAGCGCTTTCACAGGCGCAGCAACACTGGGGCTTTGCGCTTCTCTACCCACCAAACATCACGGTCCTTCTCTTTCAGTCTCGTAGACAAGAGCTGAGAAATTGCAAACGTCGAGCAATTGCTCAGAGATGAAAAGTGCCAGCACTGAAAGCTGTTGCTAGCCAGCACCCTTCCTTGGAAGCGCTTTCACAGGCGCAGCAACACTGGGGCTTTGCGCTTCTCTACCCACCAAACATGACAGTCTTTCTGTCTCGTACACACGAGCCGAGAAATTGCAAACGTCCAGCAATTGCTCAGAGATGAAAAGTGCCAGCACTGAAAGCTGTTGCTAGCCAGCACCCTTCCTTGGAAGCGCTCTTGTAGCCCTAAGAACAGTGGGGCTCTGGGCTTCTCTAGCCACCTAATCTTCTGCTCATCCTCTCGCGCAGTCTAAAGAGAGCTCAGGTGAGAAATTGCAAACGTCGAGCAATTGCTCAGAGATGAAAAGTGCCAGCACTGAAAGCTGTTGCTAGCCAGCACCCTTCCTTGGAAGCGCTTTCACAGGCGCAGCAACACTGGGGCTTTGCGCTTCTCTAGGCACCAAACGTCACGGTCACTATCTCTCCGTCTCGTAGATAAGAGCTGAGAAATTGCAAACGTCGAGCAATTACTCAGAGATGAAAAGTGCCAGCACTGAAAGCTGTTGCTAGCCAGCACCCTTCCTTGGAAGCGCTTTTGTAGGCCTAAGAACACTGGGGCTCTGGGCTTCTCTAGCCACCTAATCTTCTGCTCATCTTCTCACGCAGTCGAAGGAGCGGTCAGGTGTCAAATTGCAAATGTCCAACAATTGCTCAGAGATGAAAAGTGCCAGCACTGAAAGCTGTTGCTAGCCAGCACCCTTCCTTGGAAGCGCTTTCACAGGCGCAGCAACACTGGGGCTTTGCGCTTCTCTAGCCACCAAACGTCACGGTCATTCTCTTTCTGTCTCGTAGACACGAGCTGAGAAATTGCAAACGTCGAGCAATTGCTCAGAGATGAAAAGTGCCAGCACTGAAAGCTGTTGCTAGCCAGCACCCTTCCTTGGAAGCGCTTTCACAGGCGCAGCAACACTGGGGCTTTGCGCTTCTCTACCCACCAAACATCACGGTCCTTCTCTTTCCGTCTCGTAGACACGAGCTGAGAAATTGCAAACGTCGAGCAATTGCTCAGAGATGAAAAGTGCCAGCACTGAAAGCTGTTGCTAGCCAGCACCCTTCCTTGGAAGCGCTTTTGTAGCCCTAAGAACACTGGGGCTCTGGGCTTCTCTAGCCACCTAATCTTCCGCTCATCCTCTCGCGCAGTCTAAAGAGAGCTCAGGTGAGAAATTGCAAACGTCGAGCAATTGCTCAGAGATGAAAAGTGCCAGCACTGAAAGCTGTTGCTAGCCAGCACCCTTCCTTGGAAGCGCTTTCACAGGCACAGCAACACTGGGGCTTTGCGCTTCTCTACCCACCAAACGTCACGGTCATTCTCTTTCTGTCTCGTAGACAAGAGCTGAGAAATTGCAAACGTCGAGCAATTGCTCAGAGATGAAAAGTGCCAGCACTGAAAGCTGTTGCTAGCCAGCACCCTTCCTTGGAAGCGCTTTTGTAGCCCTAAGAACAGTGGGGTTCTGGCCTTCTCTAGCCACCTAATCTTCTGCTCATCCTCTCGCGCAGTCGAAGGAGCGGTCAGGTGTGAAATTGCAAATGTCCAACAATTGCTCAGAGATGAAAAGTGCCAGCACTGAAAGCTGTTGCTAGCCAGCACCCTTCCTTGGAAGCGCTTTCACAGGCGCAGCAACACTGGGGCTTTGCGCTTCTCTAGCCACCAAACATCACGGTCATTCTCTTTCTGTCTCGTAGACACGAGCTGAGAAATTGCAAACGTCGAGCAATTGCTCAGAGATGAAAAGTGCCAGCACTGAAAGCTGTTGCTAGCCAGCACCCTTCCTTGGAAGCGCTTTTGTAGCCCTAAGAACACTGGGGCTCTGGGCTTCTCTAGCCACCTAATCTTCTGCTCATCCTCTCGCGCAGTCGAAGGAGCGGTCAGGTGTGAAATTGCAAATGTCCAGCAATTGCTCAGAGATGAAAAGTGCCAGCACTGAAAGCTGTTGCTAGCCAGCACCCTTCCTTGGAAGCGCTTTCACAGGCGAAGCAACACTGGGGCTTTGCGCTACTCTACCCACCAAACGTCACGGTCACTATCTCTCCGTCTCGTAGACACGAGCTGAGAAATTGCAAACGTCGAGCAATTGCTCAGAGATGAAAAGTGCCAGCACTGAAAGCTGTTGCTAGCCAGCACCCTTCCTTGGAAGCGCTTTCACAGGCGCAGCAACACTGGGGCTTTGCGCTTCTCTACCCACCAAACATGACAGTCTTTCTGTCTCGTAGACACGAGCTGAGAAATTGCAAACGTCGAGCAATTGCTCAGAGATGAAAAGTGCCAGCACTGAAAGCTGTTGCTAGCCAGCACCCTTCCTTGGAAGCGCTTTTGTAGCCCTAAGAACACTGGGGCTCTGGGCTTCTCTAGCCACCTAATCTTCTGCTCATCCTCTCACGCAGTCGAAGGAGCGGTCAGGTGTCAAATTGCAAATGTCCAACAATTGCTCAGAGATGAAAAGTGCCAGCACTGAAAGCTCTTGCTAGCCAGCACCCTTCCTTGGAAGCGCTTTCACAGGCGCAGCAACACTGGGGCTTTGCGCTTCTCTAGGCACCAAACGCAACGGTCATTCTCTTTCAGTCTCGTAGACAAGAGCTGAGAAATTGCAAACGTCGAGCAATTGCTCAGAGATGAAAAGTGCCAGCACTGAAAGCTGTTGCTAGCCAGCACCCTTCCTTGGAAGCGCTTTTGTAGTCCTAAGAACACTGGGGCTCTGGGCTTCTCTAGCCACCAAATATCACATTCATTCTCTTTCCGTCTCGTAGACACGAGCCGAGAAATTGCAAACGTCAAGCAATTGCTCAGAGATGAAAAGTGCCAGCACTGAAAGCTCTTGCTAGCCAGCACCCTTCCTTGGAAGCACTTTTGTAGCCTTAAGAACAGTGGGGCTCTGGGCTTCTCTAGCCACCTAATCTGTTCATCCTCTCACGCAGTCTAAAGAGAGCTCAGGTGAGAAATTGCAAACGTCGAGCAATTGCTCAGAGATGAAAAGTGCCAGCACTGAAAGCTGTTGCTAGCCAGCACCCTTCCTTGGAAGCGCTTTTGTAGCCCTAAGAACACTGGGGCTCTGGGCTTCTCTAGCCACCTAATCTTCTGCTCATCCTCTCGCGCAGTCTAAAGAGAGCTCAGGTGTGAAATTGCAAACATCGAGCAATTGCTCAGAGATGAAAAGTGCCAGCACTGAAAGCTGTTGCTAGCCAGCACCCTTCCTTGGAAGCGCTTTCACAGGCGCAGCAACACTGGGGCTTTGCGCTTCTCTAGCCACCAAACATCACGGTCACTATCTCTCCATCTCGTAGATAAGAGCTGAGAAATTGCAAACGTCGAGCAATTGCTCAGAGATGAAAAGTGCCAGCACTGAAAGCTCTTGCTACCCAGCACCCTTCCTTGGAAGCGCTTTCACAGGCGCAGCAACACTGGGGCTTTGCGCTTCTCTAGCCACCAAACATCACGGTCCTTCTCTTTCTGTCTCGTAGACAAGAGCTGAGAAATTGCAAACGTCGAGCAATTGCTCAGAGATGAAAAGTGCCAGCACTGAAAGCTCTTGCTAGCCAGCACCCTTCCTTGGAAGCGCTTTTGTAGGCCTAAGAACACTGGGGCTCTGGGCTTCTCTAGCCACCTAATCTTCTGCTCATCCTCTCGCGCAGTCGAAGGAGCGGTCAGGTGTGAAATTGCAAATGTCCAGCAATTGCTCAGAGATGAAAAGTGCCAGCACTGAAAGCTGTGGCTAGCCAGCACCCTTCCTTGGAAGCGCTTTCACAGGTGCAGCAACACTGGGGCTTTGCGCTTCTCTACCCACCAAACGTCACGGTCACTATCTCTCCGTCTCGTAGACACGAGCTGAGAAATTGCAAACGTCGAGCAATTGCTCAGAGATGAAAAGTGCCAGCACTGAAAGCTGTTGCTAGCCAGCACCCTTCCTTGGAAGCGCTTTTATAGGCCTAAGAACACTGGGGCTCTGGGCTTCTCTAGCCACCTAATCTTCTGCTCATCCTCTCGCGCAGTCTAAAGAGAGCTCAGGTGAGAAATTGCAAACGTCGAGCAATTGCTCAGAGATGAAAAGTGCCAGCACTGAAAGCTCTTGCTAGCCAGCACCCTTCCTTGGAAGCGCTCTTGTAGCCCTAAGAACACTGGGGCTCTGGGCTTCTCTAGCCACCAAACATCACAGTCATTCTCTATCCGTCTCGTAGACACGAGCCGAGAAATTGCAAACGTCGAGCAATTGCTCAGAGATGAAAAGTGCCAGCACTGAAAGCTGGTGCTAGCCAGCACCCTTCCTTGGAAACGCTTTTGTAGGCCTAAGAACAGTGGGGCTCTGGGCTTCTCTAGCCACCTAATCTTCTGCTCATCCTCTCGCGCAGTCTAAAGAGAGCTCAGGTGTGAAATTGCAAATGTCCAGCAATTGCTCAGAGATGAAAAGTGCCAGCACTGAAAGCTCTTGCTAGCCAGCAGCCTTCCTTGGAAGCGCTTTCACAGGCGCAGCAACACTGGGGCTTTGCGCTTCTCTAGCCACCAAACGTCACGGTCATTCTCTTTCCGTCTCGTAGACACGAGCTGAGAAATTGCAAACGTTGAGCAATTGCTCAGAGATGAAAAGTGCCAGCACTGAAAGCTGTTGCTAGCCAGCACCCTTGCTTGGAATTGCTTTTGTAGCCCTAAGAACACTGGGGCTCTGGGCTTCTCTAGCCACCTAATCTTCTGCTCATCCTCTCGCGCAGTCTAAAGAGAGCTCAGGTGAGAGATTGCAAACGTCGAGCAATTGCTCAGAGATGAAAAGTGCCAGCACTGAAAGCTGTTGCTAGCCAGCACCCTTCCTTGGAAGCGCTCTTGTAGCCCTAAGAACACTGGGGCTCTGGGCTTCTCTAGCCACCTAATCTTCTGCTCATCCTCTCGCGCAGTCTAAAGAGAGCTCAGGTGAGAGATTGCAAACGTCGAGCAATTGCTCAGAGATGAAAAGTGCCAGCACTGAAAGCTGTTGCTAGCCAGCACCCTTCCTTGGAAGCGCTTTCACAGGCACAGCAACACTGGGGCTTTGCGCTTCTCTAGCCACCAAACATCACGGTCACTATCTCTCCGTCTCGTAGACACGAGCTGAGAAATTGCAAACGTCGAGCAATTGCTCAGAGATGAAAAGTGCCAGCACTGAAAGCTCTTGCTAGCCAGCACCCTTCCTTGGAAGCGCTTTCACAGGCGCAGCAACACTGGGGCTTTGCGCTTCTCTACCCACCAAACGTCACGGTCATTCTCTTTCTGTCTCGTAGACACGGGCTGAGAAATTGCAAACGTCGAGCAATTGCTCAGAGATGAAAAGTGCCAGCACTGAAAGCTGTTGCTAGCCAGCACCCTTCCTTGGAATTGCTTTCACAGGCACAGCAACACTGGGGCTTTGCGCTTCTCTAGCCACCAAACATCACGGTCACTATGTCTCCGTCTCGTAGATAAGAGCTGAGAAATTGCAAATGTCGAGCAATTGCTCAGAGATGAAAAGTGCCAGCACTGAAAGCTGTTGCTAGCCAGCACCCTTCCTTGGAAGCGCTTTTGTAGCCCTAAGAACAGTGGGGCTCTGGGCTTCTCTAGCCACCTCATCTTCTGCTCATCCTCTCGCGCAGTCGAAGGAGCGGTCAGGTGTCAAATTGCAAATGTCCAACAATTGCTCAGAGATGAAAAGTGCCAGCACTGAAAGCTCTTGCTAGCCAGCACCCTTCCTTGGAAGCGCTTTCACAGGCGCAGCAACACTGGGGCTTTACGCTTCTCTAGCCACCAAACGTCACGGTCCTTCTCTTTCTGTCTCGTAGACACGAGCTGAGAAATTGCAAACGTCGAGCAATTGCTCAGAGATGAAAAGTGCCAGCACTGAAAGCTGTTGCTAGCCAGCACCCTTCCTTGGAAGTGCTTTTGTAGGCCTAAGAACTCCGGGGCTCTGGGCTTCTCTAGCCACCTAATATTCTGCTCATCCTCTCGCGCACTCTAAAGAGAGCTCAGGTGAGAAATTGCAAACGTCGAGCAATTGCTCAGAGATGAAAAGTGCCAGCACTGAAAGCTCTTGCTAGCCAGCACCCTTCCTTGGAAGCGCTTTCACAGGCGCAGCAACACTGGGGCTTTGCGCTTCTCTACCCACCAAACATCACGGTCATTCTCTTTCTGTCTCGTAGACACGAGCTGAGAAATTGCAAACGTCGAGCAATGCTCAGAGATGAAAAGTGCCAGCACTGAAAGCTCTTGCTAGCCAGCACCCTTCCTTGGAAGTGCTTTTGTAGCCCTAAGAACAGTGGGGCTCTGGGCTTCTCTAGCCACCTAATCTTCTGCTCATCCTCTCGCGCAGTCTAAAGAGAGCTCAGGTGAGAAATTGCAAACGTCGAGCAATTGCTCAGAGATGAAAAGTGCCAGCACTGAAAGCTGTTGCTAGCCAGCACCCTTCCTTGGAAGCGCTTTCACAGGCGCAGCAACACTGGGGCTTTGCGCTTCTCTAGCCACCAAACATCACGGTCACTATCTCTCCATCTCGTAGATAAGAGCTGAGAAATTGCAAACGTCGAGCAATTGCTCAGAGATGAAAAGTGCCAGCACTGAAAGCTCTTGCTACCCAGCACCCTTCCTTGGAAGAGCTTTCACAGGCGCAGCAACACTGGGGCTTTGCGCTTCTCTAGCCACCAAACATCACGGTCATTCTCTTTCTGTCTCGTACACACGAGCTGAGAAATTGCAAACGTCGAGCAATTGCTCAGAGATGAAAAGTGCCAGCACTGAAAGCTGTTGCTAGCCAGCACCCTTCCTTGGAAGCGCTCTTGTAGCCCTAAGAACACTGGGGCTCTGGGCTTCTCTAGCCACCTAATCTTCTGCTCATCCTCTCGCGCAGTCGAAGGAGCGGTCAGGTGTGAAATTGCAAATGTCCAGCAATTGCTCAGAGATGAAAAGTGCCAGCACTGAAAGCTGTGGCTAGCCAGCACCCTTCCTTGGAAGCGCTTTCACAGGCGCAGCAACACTGGGGCTTTGCGCTTCTCTACCCACCAAACGTCACGGTCACT
Organism: Sarcoramphus papa; assembly: GCA_037962945.1. NCBI lineage: Eukaryota > Metazoa > Chordata > Aves > Accipitriformes > Cathartidae > Sarcoramphus > Sarcoramphus papa. Next base: position 93,964,204 of record CM075586.1, on the reverse strand, counting down.
ATCTCTCCGTCTCGTAGACACGAGCTGAGAATTTGAAACGTCGAGCAATTGCTCAGAGATGAAAAGTGCCAGCACTGAAAGCTCTTGCTAGCCAGCACCCTTCCTTGGAAGCGCTTTCACAGGCGCAGCAACACTGGGGCTTTGCGCTTCTCTACCCACCAAACATGACAGTCTTTCTGTCTCGTAGACACGAGCTGAGAAATTGCAAACGTCGAGCAATTGATCAGAGATGAAAAGTGCCAGCACTGAAAGCTGTTGCTAGCCAGCACCCTTCCTTGGAAGCGCTCTTGTAGCCCTAAGAACAGTGGGGCTCGGGGCTTCTCTAGCCACCTAATCTTCTGCTCATCCTCTCACGCAGTCGAAGGAGCGGTCAGGTGTCAAATTGCAAATGTCCAACAATTGCTCAGAGATGAAAAGTGCCAGCACTGAAAGCTGTTGCTAGCCAGCACCCTTCCTTGGAAGCGCTTTCACAGGCGCAGCAACACTGGGGCTTTGCGCTTCTCTAGGCACCAAACATCACGGTCATTCTCTTTCAGTCTCGTAGACAAGAGCTGAGAAATTGCAAACGTCGAGCAATTGCTCAGAGATGAAAAGTGCCAGCACTGAAAGCTGTTGCTAGCCAGCACCCTTCCTTGGAAGCGCTTTCACAGGCGCAGCAACACTGGGGCTTTGCGCTTCTCTAGCCACCAAACATGACAGTCTTTCTGTCTCGTACACACGAGCCGAGAAATTGCAAACATCCAGCAATTGCTCAGAGATGAAAAGTGCCAGCACTGAAAGCTGTTGCTAGCCAGCACCCTTCCTTGGAAGCGCTCTTGTAGCCCTAAGAACAGTGGGGCTCTGGGCTTCTCTAGCCACCTAATCTTCTGCTCATCCTCTCGCGCAGTCTAAAGAGAGCTCAGGTGAGAAATTGCAAACATCGAGCAATTGCTCAGAGATGAAAAGTGCCAGCACTGAAAGCTCTTGCTAGCCAGCACCCTTCCTTGGAAGCGCTTTCACAGGCGCAGCAACACTGGGGCTTTGCGCTTCTCTAGCCACCAAACATCACGGTCACTATCTCTCCGTCTCGTAGATAAGAGCTGAGAAATTGCAAACGTCGAGCAATTGCTCAGAGATGAAAAGTGCCAGCACTGAAAGCTGTTGCTAGCCAGCACCCTTCCTTGGAAGCGCTTTTGTAGTCCTAAGAACACTGGGGCTCTGGGCTTCTCTAGCCACCAAATATCACATTCATTCTCTTTCCGTCTCGTAGACACGAGCCGAGAAATTGCAAACGTCAAGCAATTGCTCAGAGATGAAAAGTGCCAGCACTGAAAGCTCTTGCTAGCCAGCACCCTTCCTTGGAAGCACTTTTGTAGCCTTAAGAACACTGGGGCTCTGGGCTTCTCTAGCCACCTAATCTGTTCATCCTCTCACGCAGTCTAAAGAGAGCTCAGGTGAGAAATTGCAAACGTCGAGCAATTGCTCAGAGATGAAAAGTGCCAGCACTGAAAGCTGTTGCTAGCCAGCACCCTTCCTTGGAAGCGCTTTTGTAGCCCTAAGAACACTGGGGCTCTGGGCTTCTCTAGCCACCTAATCTTCTGCTCATCCTCTCGCGCAGTCTAAAGAGAGCTCAGGTGAGAAATTGCAAACGTCGAGCAATTGCTCAGAGATGAAAAGTGCCACCACTGAAAGCTCCTGCTAGCCAGCACCCTTCCTTGGAAGCGCTTTCACAGGCGCAGCAACACTGGGGCTTTGCGCTTCTCTAGCCACCAAACATCACGGTCATTCTCTTTCTGTCTCGTACACACGAGCTGAGAAATTGCAAACGTCGAGCAATTGCTCAGAGATGAAAAGTGCCAGCACTGAAAGCTGTTGCTAGCCAGCACCCTTCCTTGGAAGTGCTCTTGTAGCCCTAACAACACTGGGGCTCTGGGCTTCTCTAGCCACCTAATCTTCTGCTCATCCTCTCGCGCAGTCGAAGGAGCGGTCAGGTGTGAAATTGCAAATGTCCAGCAATTGCTCAGAGATGAAAAGTGCCAGCACTGAAAGCTGTGGCTAGCCAGCACCCTTCCTTGGAAGCGCTTTCACAGGCGCAGCAACACTGGGGCTTTGCGCTTCTCTACCCACCAAACATCATGGTCACTATCTCTCCGTCTCGTAGACACGAGCTGAGAAATTGCAAACGTCGAGCAATTGCTCAGAGATGAAAAGTGCCAGCACTGAAAGCTCTTGCTAGCCAGCACCCTTCCTTGGAAGCGCTTTTGTAGCCCTAAGAACACTGGGGCTCTGGGCTTCTCTAGCCACCTAATCTTCTGCTCATCCTCTCGCGCAGTCTAAAGAGAGCTCAGGTGAGAAATTGCAAACGTCGAGCAATTGCTCAGAGATGAAAAGTGCCAGCACTGAAAGCTGTTGCTAGCCAGCACCCTTCCTTGGAAGCGCTCCTGTAGCCCTAAGAACACTGGGGCTCTGGGCTTCTCTAGCCACCAAATATCACAGTCATTCTCTTTCTGTCTCGTAGACACGAGCCGAGAAACTGCAAACGTCGAGCAATTGCTCAGAGATGAAAAGTGCCAGCACTGAAAGCTGTTGCTAGCCAGCACCCTTCCTTGGAAGCGCTCTTGTAGCCCTAAGAACGCTGGGGCTCTGGGCTTCTCTAGCCACCTAATCTTCTGCTCATCCTCTCGCGCAGTCTAAAGAGAGCTCAGGTGAGAGATTGCAAACGTCGAGCAATTGCTCAGAGATGAAAAGTGCCAGCACTGAAAGCTGTTGCTAGCCAGCACCCTTCCTTGGAAGCGCTTTCACAGGCGCAGCAACACTGGGGCTTTGCGCTTCTCTAGCCACCAAACGTCACGGTCATTCTCTTTCTGTCTCGTAAACACGAGCTGAGAAATTGCAAACGTCGAGCAATTGCTCAGAGATGAAAAGTGCCAGCACTGAAAGCTCTTGCTAGCCAGCACCCTTCCTTGGAAGCGCTTTCACAGGCGCAGCAACACTGGGGCTTTGCGCTTCTCTACCCACCAAACGTCACGGTCATTCTCTTTCTGTCTCGTAGCCACGAGCTGAGAAATTGCAAACGTCGAGCAATTGCTCAGAGATGAAAAGTGCCAGCACTGAAAGCTGTTGCTAGCCAGCACCCTTCCTTGGAATTGCTTTTGTAGCCCTAAGAACACTGGGGCTCTGGGCTTCTCTAGCCACCTAATCTTCTGCTCATCCTCTCGCGCAGTCTAAAGAGAGCTCAGGTAGAGAGATTGCAAACGTCGAGCAATTGCTCAGAGATGAAAAGTGCCAGCACTGAAAGCTCTTGCTAGCCAGCACCCTTCCTTGGAAGCGCTCTTGTAGCCCTAAGAACACTGGGGCTCTGGGCTTCTCTAGCCACCTAATCTTCTGCTCATCCTCTCGCGCAGTCTAAAGAGAGCTCAGGTGAGAGATTGCAAACGTCGAGCAATTGCTCAGAGATTAAAAGTGCCAGCACTGAAAGCTGTTGCTAGCCAGCACCCTTCCTTGGAAGCGCTTTCACAGGCCCAGCAACACTGGGGCTTTGCGCTTCTCTAGGCACCAAACATCACGGTCACTATCTCTCCGTCTCGTAGACACGAGCTGAGAAATTGCAAACGTCGAGCAATTGCTCAGAGATGAAAAGTGCCAGCACTGAAAGCTCTTGCTAGCCAGCACCCTTCCTTGGAAGCGCTTTCACAGGCGCAGCAACACTGGGGCTTTGCGCTTCTCTACCCACCAAACGTCACGGTCATTCTCTTTCTGTCTCGTAGACACGGGCTGAGAAATTGCAAACGTCGAGCAATTGCTCAGAGATGAAAAGTGCCAGCACTGAAAGCTGTTGCTAGCCAGCACCCTTCCTTGGAATTGCTTTCACAGGCACAGCAACACTGGGGCTTTGCGCTTCTCTACCCACCAAACGTCACGGTCACTATGTCTCCGTCTCGTAGATAAGAGCTGAGAAATTGCAAATGTCGAGCAATTGCTCAGAGATGAAAAGTGCCAGCACTGAAAGCTGTTGCTAGCCAGCACCCTTCCTTGGAAGCGCTTTTGTAGCCCTAAGAACAGTGGGGCTCTGGGCTTCTCTAGCCACCTAATCTTCTGCTCATCCTCTCGCGCAGTCGAAGGAGCGGTCAGGTGTCAAATTGCAAATGTCCAGCAATTGCTCAGAGATGAAAAGTGCCAGCACTGAAAGCTGTTGCTAGCCAGCACCCTTCCTTGGAAGCGCTTTCACAGGCGCAGCAACACTGGGGCTTTACGCTTCTCTACCCACCAAACGTCACGGTCATTCTCTTTCTGTCTCGTAGACACGAGCTGAGAAATTGCAAACGTCGAGCAATTGCTCAGAGATGAAAAGTGCCAGCACTGAAAGCTGTTGCTAGCCAGCACCCTTCCTTGGAAGTGCTTTTGTAGGCCTAAGAACTCCGGGGCTCTGGGCTTCTCTAGCCACCTCATCTTCTGCTCATCCTCTCGCGCACTCTAAAGAGAGCTCAGGTGAGAAATTGCAAACGTCGAGCAATTGCTCAGAGATGAAAAGTGCCAGCACTGAAAGCTCTTGCTAGCCAGCACCCTTCCTTGGAAGCGCTTTCACAGGCGCAGCAACACTGGGGCTTTGCGCTTCTCTACCCACCAAGCATCACGGTCATTCTCTTTCTGTCTCGTAGACACGAGCTGAGAAATTGCAAACGTCGAGCAATTGCTCAGAGATGAAAAGTGCCAGCACTGAAAGCTCTTGCTAGCCAGCACCCTTCCTTGGAAGCGCTTTTGTAGCCCTAAGAACAGTGGGGCTCTGGGCTTCTCTAGCCACCTAACCTTCTGCTCATCCTCTCGCGCAGTCTAAAGAGAGCTCAGGTGAGAAATTGCAAATGTCCAGCAATTGCTCAGAGATGAAAAGTGCCAGCACTGAAAGCTGTTGCTAGCCAGCACCCTTCCTTGGAAGCGCTTTCACAGGCGCAGCAACACTGGGGCTTTGCGCTTCTATACGCACCAAACGTCACGGTCACTATCTCTCCGTCTCGTAGATAAGAGCTGAGAAATTGCAAACGTCGGCCAATGCTCAGAGATGAAAAGTGCCAGCACTGAAAGCTGTTGCTAGCCAGCACCCTTCCTTGGAAGCGCTCTTGTAGCCCTAAGAACGCTGGGGCTCTGGGCTTCTCTAGCCACCTAATCTTCTGCTCATCCTCTCGCGCAGTCTAAAGAGAGCTCAGGTGAGAAATTGCAAACGTCGAGCAATTGCTCAGAGATGAAAAGTGCCAGCACTGAAAGCTCTTGCTAGCCAGCACCCTTCCTTGGAAGCGCTTTTGTAGGCCTAAGAACACTGGGGCTCTGGGCTTCTCTAGCCACCTAACCTTCTGCTCATCCTCTCGCGCAGTCTAAAGAGAGCTCAGGTGAGAAATTGCAAACGTCGAGCAATTGCTCAGAGACGAAAAGTGCCAGCACTGAAAGCTGTTGCTAGCCAGCACCCTTCCTTGGAAGTGCTTTTGTAGCCCTAAGAACTCCGGGGCTCTGGGCTTCTCTAGCCACCAAATATCACATTCATTCTCTTTCCGTCTCGTAGACACGAGCCGAGAAATTGCAAACGTCAAGCAATTGCTCAGAGATGAAAAGTGCCAGCACTGAAAGCTCTTGCTAGCCAGCACCCTTCCTTGGAAGCGCTTTTGTAGCCCTAAGAACAGTGGGGCTCTGGGCTTCTCTAGCCACCTAATCTTCTGTTCATCCTCTCGCGCAGTCTAAAGAAAGCTCAGGTGAGAAATTGCAAACGTCGAGCAATTGCTCAGAGATGAAAAGTGCCAGCACTGAAAGCTGATGCTAGCCAGCACCCTTCCTTGGAAGCGCTTTTGTAGCCCTAAGAACACTGGGGCTCTGGGCTTCTCTAGCCACCTAATCTTCTGCTCATCCTCTCGCGCAGTCTAAAGAGAGCTCAGGGGAGAAATTGCAAATGTCGAGCAATTGCTCAGAGATGAAAAGTGCCAGCACTGAAAGCTGTTGCTAGCCAGCACCCTTCCTTGGAAGCGCTTTCACAGGCGCAGCAACACTGGGGTTTTGCGCTTCTCTACCCACCAAACATCACGGTCATTCTATTTCAGTCTCGTAGACACGAGCTGAGAAATTGCAAACGTCGAGCAATTGCTCAGAGATGAAAAGTGCCAGCACTGAAAGCTGTTGCTAGCCAGCACCCTTCCTTGGAAGTGCTTTGTAGCCCTAAGAACAGTGGGGCTCTGGGCTTCTCTAGCCACCTAATCTTCTGCTCATCCTCTTGCGCAGTCTAAAGAGAGCTCAGGTGAGAAATTGCAAACGTCGAGCAATTGCTCAGAGATGAAAAGTGCCAGCACTGAAAGCTGTTGCTAGCCAGCACCCTTCCTTGGAAGCGCTCTTGTAGCCCTAAGAACACTGGGGCTCTGGGCTTCTCTAGCCACCTAATCTTCTGCTCATCCTCTCGCGCAGTCTAAAGAGAGCTCAGGTGAGAAATTGCAAACATCGAGCAATTGCTCAGAGATGAAAAGTGCCAGCACTGAAAGCTGTTGCTAGCCAGCACCCTTCCTTGGAAGCGCTTTCACAGGCGCAGCAACACTGGGGCTTTGCGCTTCTCTACCCACCAAACATCACGGTCACTATCTCTCCATCTCGTAGAAAAGAGCTGAGAAATTGCAAACATCGAGCAATTGCTCAGAGATGAAAAGTGCCAGCACTGAAAGCTCTTGCTAGCCAGCACCCTTCCTTGGAAGCGCTTTCACAGGCGCAGCAACACTGGGGCTTTGCGCTTCTCTAGCCACCAAACATCACGGTCATTCTCTTTCTGTCTCGTACACACGAGCTGAGAAATTGCAAACGTCGAGCAATTGCTCAGAGATGAAAAGTGCCAGCACTGAAAGCTGTTGCTAGCCAGCACCCTTCCTTGGAAGCGCTTTTGTAGCCCTAAGAACACTGTGGCTCTGGGCTTCTCTAGCCACCTACTCTTCTGCTCATCCTCTCGCGCAGTCGAAGGAGCGGTCAGGTGTCAAATTGCAAATGTCCAGCAATTGCTCAGAGATGAAAAGTGCCAGCACTGAAAGCTGTTGCTAGCCAGCACCCTTCCTTGGAAGCGCTTTTACAGGCGCAGCAACACTGGGGCTTTGCGCTTCTCTAGCCACCAAACATCACGGTCCTTCTCTTTCAGTCTCGTAGACACGAGCTGAGAAATTGCAAACATCGAGCAACTGCTCAGAGAGGAAAAGTGCCAGCACTGAAAGCTGTTGCTAGCCAGCACCCTTCCTTGGAAGCGCTTTCACAGGCGCAGCAACACTGGGGCTTTGCGCTTCTCTAGCCACCAAACGTCACGGTCATTCTCTTTCTGTCTCGTAGACACGAGCTGAGAAATTGCAAACGTCGAGCAATTGCTCAGAGATGAAAAGTGCCAGCACTGAAAGCTCTTGCTAGCCAGCACCCTTCCTTGGAAGCACTTTTGTAGCCCTAAGAACACTGGGGCTCTGGGCTTCTCTAGCCACCTAATCTTCTGCTCATCCTCTCGCGCAGTCTAAAGAGAGCTCAGGTGAGAAATTGCAAACGTCGAGCAATTGCTCAGAGATGAAAAGTGCCAGCACTGAAAGCTGTTGCTAGCCAGCACCCTTCCTTGGAAGCGCTTTCACAGGCACAGCAACACTGGGGCTTTGCGTTTCTCTACCCACCAAACATGACAGTCTTTCTGTCTCGTAGACACGAGCTGAGAAATTGCAAACGTCGAGCAATTGCTCAGAGATGAAAAGTGCCAGCACTGAAAGCTGTTGCTAGCCAGCACCCTTCCTTGGAATTTCTTTTGTAGGCCTAAGAACACTGGGGCTCTGGGCTTCTCTAGCCACCTCATCTTCTGCTCATCCTCTCGCGCACTCTAAAGAGAGCTTAGGTGAGAAATTGCAAACGTCGAGCAATTGTTCAGAGATGAAAAGTGCCAGCACTGAAAGCTCTTGCTAGCCAGCACCCTTCCTTGGAAGCGCTTTTGTAGGCCTAAGAACACTGGGGCTCTGGGCTTCTCTAGCCACCAAACATCACAGTCATTCTCTTTCCGTCTCGTAGCCACGAGCTGAGAAATTGCAAACGTCGAGCAATTGCTCAGAGATGAAAAGTGCCAGCACTGAAAGCTGTTGCTAGCCAGCACCCTTCCTTGGAAGCGCTTTTGTAGCCCTAAGAACACTGGGGCTCTGGGCTTCTCTAGCCACCTAATCTTCTGCTCATCCTCTCGCGCAGTCTAAAGAGAGCTCATGTGACAAATTGCAAACGTCCAGCAATTGCTGAGAGATGAAAAGTGCCAGCACTGAAAGCTCTTGCTAGCCAGCACCCTTCCTTGGAAGCGCTTTCACAGGCGCAGCAACACTGGGGCTTTGCGCTTCTCTAGCCACCAAACATCACGGTCCTTCTCTTTCACTCTCGTAGACAAGAGCTGAGAAATTGCAAACGTCGAGCAATTGCTCAGAGATGAAAAGTGCCAGCACTGAAAGCTGTTGCTAGCCAGCACCCTTCCTTGGAAGTGCTTTTGTAGGCCTAAGAACACTGGGGCTCTGGGCTTCTCTAGCCACCTAATCTTCTGCTCATCCTCTCGCGCAGCCTAAAGAGAGCTCTGGTGAGAAATTGCAAACGTCGAGCAATTGCTCAGAGATGAAAAGTGCCAGCACTGAAAGCTGTTGCTAGCCAGCACCCTTCCTTGGAAGCGCTCTTGCAGCCCTAAGAACAGTGGGGCTCTGGGCTTCTCTAGCCACCTAATCTTCTGCTCATCCTCTCGCGCACTCTAAAGAGAGCTCAGGTGAGAAATTGCAAATGTCCACCAATTGCTCAGAGATGAAAAGTGCCAGCACTGAAAGCTGTTGCTAGCCAGCACCCTTCCTTGGAAGCGCTTTCACAGGCGCAGCAACACTGGGGCTTTGCGCTTCTCTACCCACCAAACATCACGGTCATTCTCTTTCAGTCTCGTAGACACGAGTTGAGAAACTGCAAACGTCGAGCAATTGCTCAGAGATGAATAGTGCCAGCACTGAAAGCTGTTGCTAGCCAGCAGCCTTCCTTGGAAGCGCTTTTGTAGCCCTAAGAACAGTGGGGCTCTGGGCTTCTCTAGCCACCTAATCTTCTGCTCATCCTCTCGCGCAGTCTAAAGAGAGCTCTGGTGAGAAATTGCAAACGTCGAGCAATTGCTCAGAGATGAAAAGTGCCAGCACTGAAAGCTGTTGCTAGCCAGCACCCTTCCTTGGAAGCGCTCTTGCAGCCCTAAGAACACTGGGGCTCTGGGCTTCTCTAGCCACCTAATCTTCTGCTCATCCTCTCGCGCAGTCTAAAGAGAGCTCAGGTGAGAAATTGCAAATGTCCACCAATTGCTCAGAGATGAAAAGTGCCAGCACTGAAAGCTGTTGCTAGCCAGCACCCTTCCTTGGAAGCGCTTTCACAGGCGCAGCAACACTGGGGCTTTGCGCTTCTCTACCCACCAAACATCACGGTCCTTCTCTTTCTGTCTCGTAGACACGAGCTGAGAAATTGCAAACGTCGAGCAATTGCTCAGAGATGAAAAGTGCCAGCACTGAAAGCTCTTGCTAGCCAGCACCCTTCCTTGGAAGCGCTCTTGTAGCCCTAAGAACACTGGGGCTCTGGGCTTCTCTAGCCACCTAATCTTCTGCTCATCCGCTCGCGCACTCTAAAGAGAGCTCAGGTGAGAAACTGCAAATGTCCACCAATTGCTCAGAGATGAAAAGTGCCAGCACTGAAAGCCCTTGCTAGCCAGCACCCTTCCTTGGAAGCGCTTTCACAGGCGCAGCAACACTGGGGCTTTGCGCTTCTCTAGCCACCAAACGTCACGGTCATTCTCTTTCTGTCTCGTAGACACGAGCTGAGAAATTGCAAACGTCGAGCAATTGCTCAGAGATGAAAAGTGCCAGCACTGAAAGCTGTTGCTAGCCAGCACCCTTCCTTGGAAGCACTTTTGTAGCCCTAAGAACACTGGGGCTCTGGGCTTCTCTAGCCACCTAATCTTCTGCTCATCCTCTCGCGCAGTCTAAAGAGAGCTCAGGTGAGAAATTGCAAACGTCGAGCAATTGCTCAGAGATGAAAAGTGCCAGCACTGAAAGCTGTTGCTAGCCAGCACCCTTCCTTGGAAGCGCTTTCACAGGCACAGCAACACTGGGGCTTTGCGTTTCTCTACCCACCAAACATGACAGTCTTTCTGTCTCGTAGACACGAGCTGAGAAATTGCAAACGTCGAGCAATTGCTCAGAGATGAAAAGTGCCAGCACTGAAAGCTGTTGCTAGCCAGCACCCTTCCTTGGAATTTCTTTTGTAGGCCTAAGAACACTGGGGCTCTGGGCTTCTCTAGCCACCTCATCTTCTGCTCATCCTCTCGCGCACTCTAAAGAGAGCTTAGGTGAGAAATTGCAAACGTCGAGCAATTGTTCAGAGATGAAAAGTGCCAGCACTGAAAGCTCTTGCTAGCCAGCACCCTTCCTTGGAAGCGCTTTTGTAGGCCTAAGAACACTGGGGCTCTGGGCTTCTCTAGCCACCAAACATCACAGTCATTCTCTTTCCGTCTCGTAGCCACGAGCTGAGAAATTGCAAACGTCGAGCAATTGCTCAGAGATGAAAAGTGCCAGCACTGAAAGCTGTTGCTAGCCAGCACCCTTCCTTGGAAGCGCTTTTGTAGCCCTAAGAACACTGGGGCTCTGGGCTTCTCTAACCACCTAATCTTCTGCTCATCCTCTCGCGCAGTCTAAAGAGAGCTCAGGTGAGAAATTGCAAACGTCGAGCAATTGCTCAGAGATGAAAAGTGCCAGCACTGAAAGCTCTTGCTAGCCAGCACCCTTCCTTGGAAGCGCTCTTGCAGCCCTAAGAACACTGGGGCTCTGGGCTTCTCTAGCCACCTAATCCTCTGTTCATCCTCTCGCGCAGTCTAAAGAGAGCTCAGGTAGAGAAATTGCAAACGTCGAGCAATTGCTCAGAGATGAAAAGTGCCAGCACTGAAAGCTCTTGCTAGTCAGCACCCTTCCTTGGAAGCGCTTTCACAGGCGCAGCAACACTGGGGCTTTGCGCTTCTCTACCCACCAAACATCACGGTCATTCTCTTTCAGTCTCGTAGACACGAGTTGAGAAACTGCAAACGTCGAGCAATTGCTCAGAGATGAATAGTGCCAGCACTGAAAGCTGTTGCTAGCCAGCAGCCTTCCTTGGAAGCGCTTTTGTAGCCCTAAGAACAGTGGGGCTCTGGGCTTCTCTAGCCACCTAATCTTCTGCTCATCCTCTCGCGCAGTCTAAAGAGAGCTCTGGTGAGAAATTGCAAACGTCGAGCAATTGCTCAGAGATGAAAAGTGCCAGCACTGAAAGCTGTTGCTAGCCAGCACCCTTCCTTGGAAGCGCTCTTGCAGCCCTAAGAACACTGGGGCTCTGGGCTTCTCTAGCCACCTAATCTTCTGCTCATCCTCTCGCGCAGTCTAAAGAGAGCTCAGGTGAGAAATTGCAAATGTCCACCAATTGCTCAGAGATGAAAAGTGCCAGCACTGAAAGCTGTTGCTAGCCAGCACCCTTCCTTGGAAGCGCTTTCACAGGCGCAGCAACACTGGGGCTTTGCGCTTCTCTACCCACCAAACATCACGGTCCTTCTCTTTCTGTCTCGTAGACACGAGCTGAGAAATTGCAAACGTCGAGCAATTGCTCAGAGATGAAAAGTGCCAGCACTGAAAGCTCTTGCTAGCCAGCACCCTTCCTTGGAAGCGCTCTTGTAGCCCTAAGAACACTGGGGCTCTGGGCTTCTCTAGCCACCTAATCTTCTGCTCATCCGCTCGCGCACTCTAAAGAGAGCTCAGGTGAGAAACTGCAAATGTCCACCAATTGCTCAGAGATGAAAAGTGCCAGCACTGAAAGCCCTTGCTAGCCAGCACCCTTCCTTGGAAGCGCTTTCACAGGCGCAGCAACACTGGGGCTTTGCGCTTCTCTACCCACCAAACGTCACGGTCATTCTCTTTCTGTCTCGTAGACACGAGCTGAGAAATTGCAAACGTCGAGCAATTGCTCAGAGATGAAAAGTGCCAGCACTGAAAGCTGTTGATAGCCAGCACCCTTCCTTGGAAGCGCTCTTGTAGCCCTAAGAACACTGGGGCTCTGGGCTTCTCTAACCACCTAATCTTCTGCTCATCCTCTCGTGCAGTCTAAAGAGAGCTCAGGTGAGAGATTGCAAACGTCGAGCAATTGCTCAGAGATGAAAAGTGCCAGCACTGAAAGCTCTTGCTAGCCAGCACCCTTCCTTGGAAGCGCTCTTGTAGGCCTAAGAACACTGGGGTTCTGGCCTTCTCTAGCCACCTAATCTTCTGCTCATCCTCTCGCGCAGTCTAAAGAGAGCTCAGGTGAGAGATTGCAAACGTCGAGCAATTGCTCAGAGATGAAAAGTGCCAGCACTGAAAGCTGTTGCTAGCCAGCACCCTTCCTTGGAAGCGCTTTCACAGGCGCAGCAACACTGGGGCTTTGCGCTTCTCTACCCACCAAACATCACGGTCACTATCTCTCCGTCTCGTAGATAAGAGCTGAGAAATTGCAAACGTCGAGCAATTGCTCAGAGATGAAAAGTGCCAGCACTGAAAGCTGTTGCTAGCCAGCACCCTTCCTTGGAATTGCTTTTGTAGCCCTAAGAACACTGGGGCTCTGGGCTTCTCTAGCCACCTAATCTTCTGCTCATCCTCTCGTGCAGTCGAAGGAGCGGTCAGGTGTGAAATTGCAAATGTCCAACAATTGCTCAGAGATGAAAAGTGCCAGCACTGAAAGCTGTGGCTAGCCAGCACCCTTCCTTGGAAGCGCTTTCACAGGCGCAGCAACACTGGGGCTTTCCGCTTCTCTACCCACCAAACGTCACGGTCATTCTCTTTCTGTCTCGTACACACGAGCTGAGAAATTGCAAACGTCGAGCAATTGCTCAGAGATGAAAAGTGCCAGCACTGAAAGCTGTTGCTAGCCAGCACCCTTCCTTGGAAGCGCTTTCACAGGCGCAGCAACACTGGGGCTTTGCGCTTCTCTACCCACCAAACATCACGGTCCTTCTCTTTCTGTCTCGTAGACACGAGCTGAGAAATTGCAAACGTCGAGCAATTGCTCCGAGATGAAAAGTGCCAGCACTGAAAGCTGTTGCTAGCTAGCACCCTTCCTTGGAATTTCTTTTGTAGGCCTAAGAACACTGGGGCTCTGTATTTCTCTAGCCACCTAATCTTCTGCTCATCCTCTCGCGCACTCTAAAGAGAGCTCAGGTGAGAAACTGCAAATGTCCACCAATTGCTCAGAGATGAAAAGTGCCAGCACTGAAAGCTGTTGCTAGCCAGCACCCTTCCTTGGAAGCGCTTTCAAGGCGCAGCAACACTGGGGCTTTGCGCTTCTCTAGCCACCAAACATCACGGTCCTTCTCTTTCAGTCTCGTAGACACGAGCTGAGAAATTGCAAACGTCGAGCAATTGCTCAGAGATGAAAAGTGCCAGCACTGAAAGCTCTTGCTAGCCAGCACCCTTCCTTGGAAGCGCTTTCACAGGCACAGCAACACTGGGGCTTTGCGCTTCTCTACCCACCAAACATCACGGTCCTTCTCTTTCAGTCTCGTAGACACGAGCTGAGAAATTGCAAACGTCGAGCAATTGCTCAGAGATGAAAAGTGCCAGCACTGAAAGCTGCTGCTAGCCAGCACCCTTCCTTGGAAGTGCTTTTGTAGCCCTAAGAACAGTGGGGCTCAGGGCTTCTCTAGCCACCTAATCTTCTGCTCATCCTCTCGCGCAGTCTAAAGAGAGCTTAGGTGAGAAATTGCAAACGTCGAGCAATTGCTCAGAGATGAAAAGTGCCAGCACTGAAAGCTGTTGCTAGCCAGCACCCTTCCTTGGAAGCGCTCTTGTAGCCCTAAGAACACTGGGGCTCTGGGCTTCTCTAGCCACCTACTCTTCTGCTCTTCCTCTCGCGCAGTCTAAAGAGAGCTCAGGTGAGAAATTGCAAACGTCGAGCAATTGCTCAGAGATGAAAAGTGCCAGCACTGAAAGCTCTTGCTAGCCAGCACCCTTCCTTGGAAGCGCTTTCACAGGCGCAGCAACACTGGGGCTTTGCGCTTCTCTACCCACCAAACATCACGGTCCTTCTCTTTCTGTCTCGTAGACAAGAGCTGAGAAACTGCAAACGTCGAGCAATTGCTCAGAGATGAAAAGTGCCAGCACTGAAAGCTGTTGCTAGCCAGCAGCCTTCCTTGGAAGCGCTTTTGTAGCCCTAAGAACAGTGGGGCTCTGGGCTTCTCTAGCCACCTAATCTTCTGCTCATCCTCTCGCGCAGTCTAAAGAGAGCTCATGTGACAAATTGCAAACGTCCAGCAATTGCTGAGAGATGAAAAGTGCCAGCACTGAAAGCTCTTGCTAGCCAGCACCCTTCCTTGGAAGCGCTTTCACAGGCGCAGCAACACTGGGGCTTTGCGCTTCTCTAGCCACCAAACATCACGGTCCTTCTCTTTCAGTCTCGTAGACACGAGCTGAGAAATTGCAAACGTCGAGCAATTGCTCAGAGATGAAAAGTGCCAGCACTGAAAGCTGTTGCTAGCCAGCACCCTTCCTTGGAAGTGCTTTTGTAGCCCTAAGAACAGTGGGGCTCTGGGCTTCTCTAACCACCTAATCTTCTGCTCATCCTCTCGCGCAGTCTAAAGAGAGCTCAGGTGAGAAATTGCAAACGTCGAGCAATTGCTCAGAGATGAAAAGTGCCAGCACTGAAAGCTCTTGCTAGCCAGCACCCTTCCTTGGAAGTGCTTTTGTAGCCCTAAGAACAGTGGGGCTCTGGGCTTCTCTAACCACCTAATCTTCTGCTCATCCTCTCGCGCAGTCTAAAGAGAGCTCAGGTGAGAAATTGCAAACGTCGAGCAATTGCTCAGAGATGAAAAGTGCCAGCACTGAAAGCTCTTGCTAGCCAGCACCCTTCCTTGGAAGCGCTTTTGTAGGCCTAAGAACACTGGGGCTCTGGGCTTCTCTAGCCACCTAATCTTCTGTTCATCCTCTCGCGCAGTCTAAAGAGAGCTCAGGTAGAGAAATTGCAAACGTCGAGCAATTGCTCAGAGATGAAAAGTGCCAGCACTGAAAGCTCTTGCTAGTCAGCACCCTTCCTTGGAAGCGCTTTCACAGGCGCAGCAACACTGGGGCTTTGCGCTTCTCTACCCACCAAACATCACGGTCATTCTCTTTCAGTCTCGTAGACACGAGTTGAGAAACTGCAAACGTCGAGCAATTGCTCAGAGATGAATAGTGCCAGCACTGAAAGCTGTTGCTAGCCAGCAGCCTTCCTTGGAAGCGCTTTTGTAGCCCTAAGAACAGTGGGGCTCTGGGCTTCTCTAGCCACCTAATCTTCTGCTCATCCTCTCGCGCAGTCTAAAGAGAGCTCAGGTGAGAGATTGCAAACGTCGAGCAATTGCTCAGAGATGAAAAGTGCCAGCACTGAAAGCTCTTGCTAGCCAGCACCCTTCCTTGGAAGCGCTCTTGTAGGCCTAAGAACACTGGGGTTCTGGCCTTCTCTAGCCACCTAATCTTCTGCTCATCCTCTCGCGCACTCAAAAGAGAGATCAGGTGTGAAATTGCAAATGTCCACCAATTGCTCAGAGATGAAAAGTGCCAGCACTGAAAGCTGTTGCTAGCCAGCACCCTTCCTTGGAAGCGCTTTCACAGGCGCAGCAACACTGGGGCTTTGCGCTTCTCTACCCACCAAACATCACGGTCCTTCTCTTTCTGTCTCGTAGACACGAGCTGAGAAATTGCAAACGTCGAGCAATTGCTCAGAGATGAAAAGTGCCAGCACTGAAAGCTCTTGCTAGCCAGCACCCTTCCTTGGAAGTGCTTTTGTAGCCCTAAGAACACTGGGGCTCTGGGCTTCTCTAGCCACCTAATCTTCTGCTCATCCTCTCGCACAGTCTAAAGAGAGCTCAGGTGAGAAATTGCAAACGTCGAGCAATTGCTCAGAGATTAAAAGTGCCAGCACTGAAAGCTGTTGCTAGCCAGCACCCTTCCTTGGAAGCGCTTTTGTAGCCCTAAGAACACTGGGGCTCTGGGCTTCTCTAGCCACCTACTCTTCTGCTCATCCTCTCGCGCAGTCTAAAGAGAGCTCAGGTGAGAGATTGCAAACGTCGAGCAATTGCTCAGAGATGAAAAGTGCCAGCACTGAAAGCTCTTGCTAGCCAGCACCCTTCCTTGGAAGCGCTTTCACAGGCGCAGCAACACTGGGGCTTTGCGCTTCTCTACCCACCAAACATCACGGTCCTTCTCTTTCTGTCTCGTAGACACGAGCTGAGAAATTGCAAACGTCGAGCAATTGCTGAGAGATGAAAAGTGCCAGCACTGAAAGCTGTTGCTAGCCAGCCCCCTTCCTTGGAAGCGCTCTTGTAGCCCTAAGAACACTGGGGCTCTGGGCTTCTCTAGCCACCTAATCTTCTGCTCATCCTCTCGCGCAGTCTAAAGAGAGCTCAGGTGAGAAACTGCAAATGTCCACCAATTGCTCAGAGATGAAAAGTGCCAGCACTGAAAGCCCTTGCTAGCCAGCACCCTTCCTTGGAAGCGCTTTCACAGGCGCAGCAACACTGGGGCTTTGCGCTTCTCTACCCACCAAACGTCACGGTCATTCTCTTTCTGTCTCGTAGACACGAGCTGAGAAATTGCAAACGTCGAGCAATTGCTCAGAGATGAAAAGTGCCAGCACTGAAACCAGTTGTTAGCCAGCACCCTTCCTTGGAAGCGCTTTCACAGGCGCAGCAACACTGGGGCTTTGCGCTTCTCTACCCACCAAACATCACGGTCACTATCTCTCCGTCTCGTAGATAAGAGCTGAGAAATTGCAAACGTCGAGCAATTGCTCAGAGATGAAAAGTGCCAGCACTGAAAGCTGTTGCTAGCCAGCACCCTTCCTTGGAATTGCTTTTGTAGCCCTAAGAACACTGGGGCTCTGGGCTTCTCTAGCCACCTAATCTTCTGCTCATCCTCTCGTGCAGTCGAAGGAGCGGTCAGGTGTGAAATTGCAAATGTCCAACAATTGCTCAGAGATGAAAAGTGCCAGCACTGAAAGCTGTTGCTAGCCAGCACCCTTCCTTGGAAGCGCTTTCACAGGCGCAGCAACACTGGGGCTTTCCGCTTCTCTACCCACCAAACGTCACGGTCATTCTCTTTCTGTCTCGTAGACACGAGCTGAGAAATTGCAAACGTCGAGCAATTGCTCAGAGATGAAAAGTGCCAGCACTGAAAGCTGTTGCTAGCCAGCACCCTTCCTTGGAAGCGCTTTCACAGGCGCAGCAACACTGGGGCTTTGCGCTTCTCTAGCCACCAAACGTCACGGTCCTTCTCTTTCACTCTCGTAGACAAGAGCTGAGAAATTGCAAACGTCGAGCAATTGCTCAGAGATGAAAAGTGCCAGCACTGAAAGCTGTTGCTAGCCAGCACCCTTCCTTGGAAGTGCTTTTGTAGCCCTAAGAACACTGGGGCTCTGGGCTTCTCTAGCCACCTAATCTTCTGCTCATCCTCTCGCGCAGTCTAAAGAGAGCTCTGGTGAGAAATTGCAAACGTCGAGCAATTGCTCAGAGATGAAAAGTGCCAGCACTGAAAGCTGTTGCTAGCCAGCACCCTTCCTTGGAAGCGCTCTTGCAGCCCTAAGAACAGTGGGGCTCTGGGCTTCTCTAGCCACCTAATCTTCTGTTCATCCTCTCGCGCAGTCTAAAGAGAGCTCAGGTGAGAAATTGCAAATGTCCACCAATTGCTCAGAGATGAAAAGTGCCAGCACTGAAAGCTGTTGCTAGCCAGCACCCTTCCTTGGAAGCGCTTTCACAGGCGCAGCAACACTGGGGCTTTGCGCTTCTCTACCCACCAAACATCACGGTCCTTCTCTTTCAGTCTCGTAGACACGAGCTGAGAAATTGCAAACGTCGAGCAATTGCTCAGAGATGAAAAGTGCCAGCACTGAAAGCTGTTGCTAGCCAGCACCCTTCCTTGGAAGTGCTTTTGTAGCCCTAAGAACAGTGGGGCTCTGGGCTTCTCTAACCACCTAATCTTCTGCTCATCCTCTCGCGCAGTCTAAAGAGAGCTCAGGTGAGAAATTGCAAACGTCGAGCAATTGCTCAGAGATGAAAAGTGCCAGCACTGAAAGCTCTTGCTAGCCAGCACCCTTCCTTGGAAGTGCTTTTGTAGCCCTAAGAACAGTGGGGCTCTGGGCTTCTCTAACCACCTAATCTTCTGCTCATCCTCTCGCGCAGTCTAAAGAGAGCTCAGGTGAGAAATTGCAAACGTCGAGCAATTGCTCAGAGATGAAAAGTGCCAGCACTGAAAGCTCTTGCTAGCCAGCACCCTTCCTTGGAAGCGCTTTTGTAGGCCTAAGAACACTGGGGCTCTGGGCTTCTCTAGCCACCTAATCTTCTGTTCATCCTCTCGCGCAGTCTAAAGAGAGCTCAGGTAGAGAAATTGCAAACGTCGAGCAATTGCTCAGAGATGAAAAGTGCCAGCACTGAAAGCTCTTGCTAGTCAGCACCCTTCCTTGGAAGCGCTTTCACAGGCGCAGCAACACTGGGGCTTTGCGCTTCTCTACCCACCAAACATCACGGTCATTCTCTTTCAGTCTCGTAGACACGAGCTGAGAAACTGCAAACGTCGAGCAATTGCTCAGAGATGAATAGTGCCAGCACTGAAAGCTGTTGCTAGCCAGCAGCCTTCCTTGGAAGCGCTTTTGTAGCCCTAAGAACAGTGGGGCTCTGGGCTTCTCTAGCCACCTAATCTTCTGCTCATCCTCTCGCGCAGTCTAAAGAGAGCTCTGGTGAGAAATTGCAAACGTCGAGCAATTGCTCAGAGATGAAAAGTGCCAGCACTGAAAGCTGTTGCTAGCCAGCACCCTTCCTTGGAAGCGCTCTTGCAGCCCTAAGAACAGTGGGGCTCTGGGCTTCTCTAGCCACCTAATCTTCTGCTCATCCTCTCGCGCAGTCTAAAGAGAGCTCAGGTGAGAAATTGCAAATGTCCACCAATTGCTCAGAGATGAAAAGTGCCAGCACTGAAAGCTGTTGCTAGCCAGCACCCTTCCTTGGAAGCGCTTTCACAGGCGCAGCAACACTGGGGCTTTGCGCTTCTCTACCCACCAAACATCACGGTCCTTCTCTTTCTGTCTCGTAGACACGAGCTGAGAAATTGCAAACGTCGAGCAATTGCTCAGAGATGAAAAGTGCCAGCACTGAAAGCTGTTGCTAGCCAGCACCCTTCCTTGGAAGCGCTTTTGTAGCCCTAAGAACACTGGGGCTCTGGGCTTCTCTAGCCACCTAATCTTCTGCTCATCCTCTCGCGCAGTCTAAAGAGAGCTCAGGTGAGAGATTGCAAACGTCGAGCAATTGCTCAGAGATGAAAAGTGCCAGCACTGAAAGCTCTTGCTAGCCAGCACCCTTCCTTGGAAGCGCTCTTGTAGGCCTAAGAACACTGGGGTTCTGGCCTTCTCTAGCCACCTAATCTTCTGCTCATCCTCTCGCGCACTCAAAAGAGAGATCAGGTGTGAAATTGCAAATGTCCACCAATTGCTCAGAGATGAAAAGTGCCAGCACTGAAAGCTGTTGCTAGCCAGCACCCTTCCTTGGAAGCGCTTTCACAGGCGCAGCAACACTGGGGCTTTGCGCTTCTCTACCCACAAAACATCACGGTCCTTCTCTTTCTGTCTCGTAGACACGAGCTGAGAAATTGCAAACGTCGAGCAATTGCTCAGAGATGAAAAGTGCCAGCACTGAAAGCTCTTGCTAGCCAGCACCCTTCCTTGGAAGTGCTTTCGTAGCCCTAAGAACACTGGGGCTCTGGGCTTCTCTAGCCACCTAATCTTCTGCTCATCCTCTCGCACAGTCTAAAGAGAGCTCAGGTGAGAAATTGCAAACGTCGAGCAATTGCTCAGAGATGAAAAGTGCCAGCACTGAAAGCTCTTGCTAGCCAGCACCCTTCCTTGGAAGCGCTTTTGTAGCCCTAAGAACACTGGGGCTCTGGGCTTCTCTAGCCACCTACTCTTCTGCTCATCCTCTCGCTCAGTCTAAAGAGAGCTCAGGTGAGAGATTGCAAACGTCGAGCAATTGCTCAGAGATGAAAAGTGCCAGCACTGAAAGCTCTTGCTAGCCAGCACCCTTCCTTGGAAGCGCTTTCACAGGCGCAGCAACACTGGGGCTTTGCGCTTCTCTACCCACCAAACATCACGGTCCTTCTCTTTCTGTCTCGTAGACACGAGCTGAGAAATTGCAAACGTCGAGCAATTGCTGAGAGATGAAAAGTGCCAGCACTGAAAGCTGTTGCTAGCCAGCCCCCTTCCTTGGAAGCGCTCTTGTAGCCCTAAGAACACTGGGGCTCTGGGCTTCTCTAGCCACCTAATCTTCTGCTCATCCTCTCGCGCAGTCTAAAGAGAGCTCAGGTGAGAAACTGCAAATGTCCACCAATTGCTCAGAGATGAAAAGTGCCAGCACTGAAAGCCCTTGCTAGCCAGCACCCTTCCTTGGAAGCGCTTTCACAGGCGCAGCAACACTGGGGCTTTGCGCTTCTCTACCCACCAAACGTCACGGTCATTCTCTTTCTGTCTCGTAGACACGAGCTGAGAAATTGCAAACGTCGAGCAATTGCTCAGAGATGAAAAGTGCCAGCACTGAAACCTGTTGCTAGCCAGCACCCTTCCTTGGAAGCGCTTTCACAGGCGCAGCAACACTGGGGCTTTGCGCTTCTCTAGCCACCAAACATCACGGTCACTATCTCTCCGTCTCGTAGATAAGAGCTGAGAAATTGCAAACGTCGAGCAATTGCTCAGAGATGAAAAGTGCCAGCACTGAAAGCTGTTGCTAGCCAGCACCCTTCCTTGGAATTGCTTTTGTAGCCCTAAGAACACTGGGGCTCTGGGCTTCTCTAGCCACCTAATCTTCTGCTCATCCTCTCGTGCAGTCGAAGGAGCGGTCAGGTGTGAAATTGCAAATGTCCAACAATTGCTCAGAGATGAAAAGTGCCAGCACTGAAAGCTGTGGCTAGCCAGCACCCTTCCTTGGAAGCGCTTTCACAGGCGCAGCAACACTGGGGCTTTCCGCTTCTCTACCCACCAAACGTCACGGTCATTCTCTTTCTGTCTCGTACACACGAGCTGAGAAATTGCAAACGTCGAGCAATTGCTCAGAGATGAAAAGTGCCAGCACTGAAAGCTGTTGCTAGCCAGCACCCTTCCTTGGAAGCGCTTTCACAGGCGCAGCAACACTGGGGCTTTGCGCTTCTCTACCCACCAAACATCACGGTCCTTCTCTTTCTGTCTCGTAGACACGAGCTGAGAAATTGCAAACGTCGAGCAATTGCTCCGAGATGAAAAGTGCCAGCACTGAAAGCTGTTGCTAGCTAGCACCCTTCCTTGGAATTTCTTTTGTAGGCCTAAGAACAGTGGGGCTCTGGGCTTCTCTAGCCACCTAATCTTCTGCTCATCCTCTCGTGCAGTCTAAAGAGAGCTCAGGTGAGAAACTGCAAATGTCCACCAATTGCTCAGAGATGAAAAGTGCCAGCACTGAAAGCTGTTGCTAGCCAGCACCCTTCCTTGGAAGCGCTTTCAAGGCGCAGCAACACTGGGGCTTTGCGCTTCTCTACCCACCAAACATCACGGTCCTTCTCTTTCAGTCTCGTAGACACGAGCTGAGAAATTGCAAACGTCGAGCAATTGCTCAGAGATGAAAAGTGCCAGCACTGAAAGCTCTTGCTAGCCAGCACCCTTCCTTGGAAGCGCTTTCACAGGCACAGCAACACTGGGGCTTTGCGCTTCTCTACCCACCAAACATCACGGTCCTTCTCTTTCAGTCTCGTAGACACGAGCTGAGAAATTGCAAACGTCGAGCAATTGCTCAGAGATGAAAAGTGCCAGCACTGAAAGCTGCTGCTAGCCAGCACCCTTCCTTGGAAGTGCTTTTGTAGCCCTAAGAACAGTGGGGCTCAGGGCTTCTCTAGCCACCTAATCTTCTGCTCATGCTCTCGCGCAGTCTAAAGAGAGCTTAGGTGAGAAATTGCAAACGTCGAGCAATTGCTCAGAGATGAAAAGTGCCAGCACTGAAAGCTGTTGCTAGCCAGCACCCTTCCTTGGAAGCGCTCTTGTAGCCCTAAGAACAGTGGGGCTCTGGGCTTCTCTAGCCACCTACTCTTCTGCTCATCCTCTCGCGCACTCTAAAGAGAGCTCAGGTGAGAAATTGCAAACGTCGAGCAATTGCTCAGAGATGAAAAGTGCCAGCACTGAAAGCTCTTGCTAGCCAGCACCCTTCCTTGGAAGCGCTTTCACAGGCGCAGCAACACTGGGGCTTTGCGCTTCTCTACCCACCAAACATCACGGTCATTCTCTTTCTGTCTCGTAGACAAGAGCTGAGAAACTGCAAACGTCGAGCAATTGCTCAGAGATGAAAAGTGCCAGCACTGAAAGCTGTTGCTAGCCAGCACCCTTCCTTGGAAGCGCTTTTGTAGCCCTAAGAACACTGGGGCTCTGGGCTTCTCTAGCCACCTAATCTTCTGCTCATCCTCTCGCGCAGTCTAAAGAGAGCTCAGGTGAGAAATTGCAAACGTCGAGCAATTGCTCAGAGATGAAAAGTGCCAGCACTGAAAGCTGTTGCTAGCCAGCACCCTTCCTTGGAAGCGCTCTTGCAGCCCTCAGAACAGTGGGGCTCTGGGCTTCTCTAGCCACCTAATCTTCTGCTCATCCTCTCGCGCAGTCTAAAGAGAGCTCAGGTGAGAAACTGCAAATGTCCACCAATTGCTCAGAGATGAAAAGTGCCAGCACTGAAAGCCCTTGCTAGCCAGCACCCTTCCTTGGAAGCGCTTTCACAGGCGCAGCAACACTGGGGCTTTGCGCTTCTCTACCCACCAAACGTCACGGTCATTCTCTTTCTGTCTCGTAGACACGAGCTGAGAAATTGCAAACGTCGAGCAATTGCTCAGAGATGAAAAGTGCCAGCACTGAAACCAGTTGTTAGCCAGCACCCTTCCTTGGAAGCGCTTTCACAGGCGCAGCAACACTGGGGCTTTGCGCTTCTCTACCCACCAAACATCACGGTCACTATCTCTCCGTCTCGTAGATAAGAGCTGAGAAATTGCAAACGTCGAGCAATTGCTCAGAGATGAAAAGTGCCAGCACTGAAAGCTGTTGCTAGCCAGCACCCTTCCTTGGAATTGCTTTTGTAGCCCTAAGAACACTGGGGCTCTGGGCTTCTCTAGCCACCTAATCTTCTGCTCATCCTCTCGTGCAGTCGAAGGAGCGGTCAGGTGTGAAATTGCAAATGTCCAACAATTGCTCAGAGATGAAAAGTGCCAGCACTGAAAGCTGTTGCTAGCCAGCACCCTTCCTTGGAAGCGCTTTCACAGGCGCAGCAACACTGGGGCTTTCCGCTTCTCTACCCACCAAACGTCACGGTCATTCTCTTTCTGTCTCGTAGACACGAGCTGAGAAATTGCAAACGTCGAGCAATTGCTCAGAGATGAAAAGTGCCAGCACTGAAAGCTGTTGCTAGCCAGCACCCTTCCTTGGAAGCGCTTTCACAGGCGCAGCAACACTGGGGCTTTGCGCTTCTCTAGCCACCAAACGTCACGGTCCTTCTCTTTCACTCTCGTAGACAAGAGCTGAGAAATTGCAAACGTCGAGCAATTGCTCAGAGATGAAAAGTGCCAGCACTGAAAGCTGTTGCTAGCCAGCACCCTTCCTTGGAAGTGCTTTTGTAGCCCTAAGAACACTGGGGCTCTGGGCTTCTCTAGCCACCTAATCTTCTGCTCATCCTCTCGCGCAGTCTAAAGAGAGCTCTGGTGAGAAATTGCAAACGTCGAGCAATTGCTCAGAGATGAAAAGTGCCAGCACTGAAAGCTGTTGCTAGCCAGCACCCTTCCTTGGAAGCGCTCTTGCAGCCCTAAGAACAGTGGGGCTCTGGGCTTCTCTAGCCACCTAATCTTCTGTTCATCCTCTCGCGCAGTCTAAAGAGAGCTCAGGTGAGAAATTGCAAATGTCCACCAATTGCTCAGAGATGAAAAGTGCCAGCACTGAAAGCTGTTGCTAGCCAGCACCCTTCCTTGGAAGCGCTTTCACAGGCGCAGCAACACTGGGGCTTTGCGCTTCTCTACCCACCAAACATCACGGTCCTTCTCTTTCAGTCTCGTAGACACGAGCTGAGAAATTGCAAACGTCGAGCAATTGCTCAGAGATGAAAAGTGCCAGCACTGAAAGCTGTTGCTAGCCAGCACCCTTCCTTGGAAGTGCTTTTGTAGCCCTAAGAACAGTGGGGCTCTGGGCTTCTCTAACCACCTAATCTTCTGCTCATCCTCTCGCGCAGTCTAAAGAGAGCTCAGGTGAGAAATTGCAAACGTCGAGCAATTGCTCAGAGATGAAAAGTGCCAGCACTGAAAGCTCTTGCTAGCCAGCACCCTTCCTTGGAAGTGCTTTTGTAGCCCTAAGAACAGTGGGGCTCTGGGCTTCTCTAACCACCTAATCTTCTGCTCATCCTCTCGCGCAGTCTAAAGAGAGCTCAGGTGAGAAATTGCAAACGTCGAGCAATTGCTCAGAGATGAAAAGTGCCAGCACTGAAAGCTCTTGCTAGCCAGCACCCTTCCTTGGAAGCGCTTTTGTAGGCCTAAGAACACTGGGGCTCTGGGCTTCTCTAGCCACCTAATCTTCTGTTCATCCTCTCGCGCAGTCTAAAGAGAGCTCAGGTAGAGAAATTGCAAACGTCGAGCAATTGCTCAGAGATGAAAAGTGCCAGCACTGAAAGCTCTTGCTAGTCAGCACCCTTCCTTGGAAGCGCTTTCACAGGCGCAGCAACACTGGGGCTTTGCGCTTCTCTACCCACCAAACATCACGGTCATTCTCTTTCAGTCTCGTAGACACGAGCTGAGAAACTGCAAACGTCGAGCAATTGCTCAGAGATGAATAGTGCCAGCACTGAAAGCTGTTGCTAGCCAGCAGCCTTCCTTGGAAGCGCTTTTGTAGCCCTAAGAACAGTGGGGCTCTGGGCTTCTCTAGCCACCTAATCTTCTGCTCATCCTCTCGCGCAGTCTAAAGAGAGCTCTGGTGAGAAATTGCAAACGTCGAGCAATTGCTCAGAGATGAAAAGTGCCAGCACTGAAAGCTGTTGCTAGCCAGCACCCTTCCTTGGAAGCGCTCTTGCAGCCCTAAGAACAGTGGGGCTCTGGGCTTCTCTAGCCACCTAATCTTCTGCTCATCCTCTCGCGCAGTCTAAAGAGAGCTCAGGTGAGAAATTGCAAATGTCCACCAATTGCTCAGAGATGAAAAGTGCCAGCACTGAAAGCTGTTGCTAGCCAGCACCCTTCCTTGGAAGCGCTTTCACAGGCGCAGCAACACTGGGGCTTTGCGCTTCTCTACCCACCAAACATCACGGTCCTTCTCTTTCTGTCTCGTAGACACGAGCTGAGAAATTGCAAACGTCGAGCAATTGCTCAGAGATGAAAAGTGCCAGCACTGAAAGCTGTTGCTAGCCAGCACCCTTCCTTGGAAGCGCTTTTGTAGCCCTAAGAACACTGGGGCTCTGGGCTTCTCTAGCCACCTAATCTTCTGCTCATCCTCTCGCGCAGTCTAAAGAGAGCTCAGGTGAGAGATTGCAAACGTCGAGCAATTGCTCAGAGATGAAAAGTGCCAGCACTGAAAGCTCTTGCTAGCCAGCACCCTTCCTTGGAAGCGCTCTTGTAGGCCTAAGAACACTGGGGTTCTGGCCTTCTCTAGCCACCTAATCTTCTGCTCATCCTCTCGCGCACTCAAAAGAGAGATCAGGTGTGAAATTGCAAATGTCCACCAATTGCTCAGAGATGAAAAGTGCCAGCACTGAAAGCTGTTGCTAGCCAGCACCCTTCCTTGGAAGCGCTTTCACAGGCGCAGCAACACTGGGGCTTTGCGCTTCTCTACCCACAAAACATCACGGTCCTTCTCTTTCTGTCTCGTAGACACGAGCTGAGAAATTGCAAACGTCGAGCAATTGCTCAGAGATGAAAAGTGCCAGCACTGAAAGCTCTTGCTAGCCAGCACCCTTCCTTGGAAGTGCTTTTGTAGCCCTAAGAACACTGGGGCTCTGGGCTTCTCTAGCCACCTAATCTTCTGCTCATCCTCTCGCACAGTCTAAAGAGAGCTCAGGTGAGAAATTGCAAACGTCGAGCAATTGCTCAGAGATGAAAAGTGCCAGCACTGAAAGCTCTTGCTAGCCAGCACCCTTCCTTGGAAGCGCTTTTGTAGCCCTAAGAACACTGGGGCTCTGGGCTTCTCTAGCCACCTACTCTTCTGCTCATCCTCTCGCTCAGTCTAAAGAGAGCTCAGGTGAGAGATTGCAAACGTCGAGCAATTGCTCAGAGATGAAAAGTGCCAGCACTGAAAGCTCTTGCTAGCCAGCACCCTTCCTTGGAAGCGCTTTCACAGGCGCAGCAACACTGGGGCTTTGCGCTTCTCTACCCACCAAACATCACGGTCCTTCTCTTTCTGTCTCGTAGACACGAGCTGAGAAATTGCAAACGTCGAGCAATTGCTGAGAGATGAAAAGTGCCAGCACTGAAAGCTGTTGCTAGCCAGCCCCCTTCCTTGGAAGCGCTCTTGTAGCCCTAAGAACACTGGGGCTCTGGGCTTCTCTAGCCACCTAATCTTCTGCTCATCCTCTCGCGCAGTCTAAAGAGAGCTCAGGTGAGAAACTGCAAATGTCCACCAATTGCTCAGAGATGAAAAGTGCCAGCACTGAAAGCCCTTGCTAGCCAGCACCCTTCCTTGGAAGCGCTTTCACAGGCGCAGCAACACTGGGGCTTTGCGCTTCTCTAGCCACCAAACGTCACGGTCATTCTCTTTCTGTCTCGTAGACACGAGCTGAGAAATTGCAAACGTCGAGCAATTGCTCAGAGATGAAAAGTGCCAGCACTGAAACCTGTTGCTAGCCAGCACCCTTCCTTGGAAGCGCTTTCACAGGCGCAGCAACACTGGGGCTTTGCGCTTCTCTAGCCACCAAACATCACGGTCACTATCTCTCCGTCTCGTAGATAAGAGCTGAGAAATTGCAAACGTCGAGCAATTGCTCAGAGATGAAAAGTGCCAGCACTGAAAGCTGTTGCTAGCCAGCACCCTTCCTTGGAATTGCTTTTGTAGCCCTAAGAACACTGGGGCTCTGGGCTTCTCTAGCCACCTAATCTTCTGCTCATCCTCTCGTGCAGTCGAAGGAGCGGTCAGGTGTGAAATTGCAAATGTCCAACAATTGCTCAGAGATGAAAAGTGCCAGCACTGAAAGCTGTGGCTAGCCAGCACCCTTCCTTGGAAGCGCTTTCACAGGCGCAGCAACACTGGGGCTTTCCGCTTCTCTACCCACCAAACGTCACGGTCATTCTCTTTCTGTCTCGTACACACGAGCTGAGAAATTGCAAACGTCGAGCAATTGCTCAGAGATGAAAAGTGCCAGCACTGAAAGCTGTTGCTAGCCAGCACCCTTCCTTGGAAGCGCTTTCACAGGCGCAGCAACACTGGGGCTTTGCGCTTCTCTACCCACCAAACATCACGGTCCTTCTCTTTCTGTCTCGTAGACACGAGCTGAGAAATTGCAAACGTCGAGCAATTGCTCCGAGATGAAAAGTGCCAGCACTGAAAGCTGTTGCTAGCTAGCACCCTTCCTTGGAATTTCTTTTGTAGGCCTAAGAACACTGGGGCTCTGGGCTTCTCTAGCCACCTAATCTTCTGCTCATCCTCTCGTGCAGTCTAAAGAGAGCTCAGGTGAGAAACTGCAAATGTCCACCAATTGCTCAGAGATGAAAAGTGCCAGCACTGAAAGCTGTTGCTAGCCAGCACCCTTCCTTGGAAGCGCTTTCAAGGCGCAGCAACACTGGGGCTTTGCGCTTCTCTAGCCACCAAACATCACGGTCCTTCTCTTTCAGTCTCGTAGACACGAGCTGAGAAATTGCAAACGTCGAGCAATTGCTCAGAGATGAAAAGTGCCAGCACTGAAAGCTCTTGCTAGCCAGCACCCTTCCTTGGAAGCGCTTTCACAGGCACAGCAACACTGGGGCTTTGCGCTTCTCTACCCACCAAACATCACGGTCCTTCTCTTTCAGTCTCGTAGACACGAGCTGAGAAATTGCAAACGTCGAGCAATTGCTCAGAGATGAAAAGTGCCAGCACTGAAAGCTGCTGCTAGCCAGCACCCTTCCTTGGAAGTGCTTTTGTAGCCCTAAGAACAGTGGGGCTCAGGGCTTCTCTAGCCACCTAATCTTCTGCTCATGCTCTCGCGCAGTCTAAAGAGAGCTTAGGTGAGAAATTGCAAACGTCGAGCAATTGCTCAGAGATGAAAAGTGCCAGCACTGAAAGCTGTTGCTAGCCAGCACCCTTCCTTGGAAGCGCTCTTGTAGCCCTAAGAACAGTGGGGCTCTGGGCTTCTCTAGCCACCTACTCTTCTGCTCATCCTCTCGCGCACTCTAAAGAGAGCTCAGGTGAGAAATTGCAAACGTCGAGCAATTGCTCAGAGATGAAAAGTGCCAGCACTGAAAGCTCTTGCTAGCCAGCACCCTTCCTTGGAAGCGCTTTCACAGGCGCAGCAACACTGGGGCTTTGCGCTTCTCTACCCACCAAACATCACGGTCATTCTCTTTCTGTCTCGTAGACAAGAGCTGAGAAACTGCAAACGTCGAGCAATTGCTCAGAGATGAAAAGTGCCAGCACTGAAAGCTGTTGCTAGCCAGCACCCTTCCTTGGAAGCGCTTTTGTAGCCCTAAGAACACTGGGGCTCTGGGCTTCTCTAGCCACCTAATCTTCTGCTCATCCTCTCGCGCAGTCTAAAGAGAGCTCAGGTGAGAAATTGCAAACGTCGAGCAATTGCTCAGAGATGAAAAGTGCCAGCACTGAAAGCTGTTGCTAGCCAGCACCCTTCCTTGGAAGCGCTCTTGCAGCCCTCAGAACAGTGGGGCTCTGGGCTTCTCTAGCCACCTAATCTTCTGCTCATCCTCTCGCGCAGTCTAAAGAGAGCTCAGGTGAGAAATTGCAAACGTCGAGCAATTGCTCAGAGATGAAAAGTGCCAGCACTGAAAGCTCTTGCTAGCCAGCACCCTTCCTTGGAAGCGCTTTTGTAGCCCTAAGAACACTGGGGCTCTGGGCTTCTCTAGCCACCTAATCTTCTGCTCATCCTCTCGCGCACTCTAAAGAGAGCTCAGGTGAGAAATTGCAAACGTCGAGCAATTGCTCAGAGATGAAAAGTGCCAGCACTGAAAGCTGTTGCTAGCCAGCACCCTTCCTTGGAAGCGCTTTCACAGGCGCAGCAACACTGGGGCTTTGCGCTTCTCTACCCACCAAACATCACGGTCATTCTCTTTCACTCTCGTAGACAAGAGCTGAGAAATTGCAAACGTCGAGCAATTGCTCAGAGATGAAAACTGCCAGCACTGAAAGCTCTTGCTAGCCAGCACCCTTCCTTGGAAGCGCTCTTGTAGCCCTAAGAACACTGGGGCTCTGGGCTTCTCTAGCCACCTAATCTTCTGCTCATCCTCTCGCGCACTCTAAAGAGAGCTCAGGTGAGAAATTGCAAACGTCAAGCAATTGCTCAGAGATGAAAAGTGCCAGCACTGAAACCTGTTGCTAGCCAGCACCCTTCCTTGGAAGCGCTTTCACAGGCGCAGCAACACTGGGGCTTTGCGCTTCTCTACCCACCAAACATCACGGTCCTTCTCTTTCAGTCTCGTAGACACGAGCTGAGAAATTGCAAACGTCGAGCAATTGCTCAGAGATGAAAAGTGCCAGCACTGAAAGCTGTTGCTAGCCAGCACCCTTCCTTGGAAGCGCTTTCACAGGCACAGCAACACTGGGGCTTTGCGCTTCTCTACCCACCAAACATCACGGTCCTTCTCTTTCAGTCTCGTAGACACGAGCTGAGAAATTGCAAACGTCGAGCAATTGCTCAGAGATGAAAAGTGCCAGCACTGAAAGCTGCTGCTAGCCAGCACCCTTCCTTGGAAGTGCTTTTGTAGCCCTAAGAACACTGGGGCTCTGGGCTTCTCTAACCACCTAATCTTCTGCTCATCCTCTCGCGCAGTCTAAAGAGAGCTTAGGTGAGAAATTGCAAACGTCGAGCAATTGCTCAGAGATGAAAAGTGCCAGCACTGAAAGCTGTTGCTAGCCAGCACCCTTCCTTGGAAGCGCTCTTGTAGCCCTAAGAACAGTGGGGCTCTGGGCTTCTCTAGCCACCTAATCTTCTGTTCATCCTCTCGCGCAGTCTAAAGAGAGCTCAGGTGAGAAATTGCAAACGTCGAGCAATTGCTCAGAGATGAAAAGTGCCAGCACTGAAAGCTGTTGCTAGCCAGCACCCTTCCTTGGAAGCGCTTTCACAGGCGCAGCAACACTGGGGCTTTGCGCTTCTCTACCCACCAAACATCACGGTCCTTCTCTTTCACTCTCGTAGACAAGAGCTGAGAAACTGCAAACGTCGAGCAATTGCTCAGAGATGAAAAGTGCCAGCACTGAAAGCTGTTGCTAGCCAGCACCCTTCCTTGGAAGCGCTTTTGTAGCCCTAAGAACACTGGGGCTCTGGGCTTCTCTAGCCACCTAATCTTCTGCTCATCCTCTCGCGCAGTCTAAAGAGAGCTTAGGTGAGAAATTGCAAACGTCGAGCAATTGCTCAGAGATGAAAAGTGCCAGCACTGAAAGCTGTTGCTAGCCAGCACCCTTCCTTGGAAGCGCTCTTGCAGCCCTAAGAACAGTGGGGCTCTGGGCTTCTCTAGCCACCTAATCTTCTGCTCATCCTCTCGCGCAGTCTAAAGAGAGCTCAGGTGAGAAATTGCAAATGTCCACCAATTGCTCAGAGATGAAAAGTCCCAGCACTGAAACCTGTTGCTAGCCAGCACCCTTCCTTGGAAGCGCTTTCACAGGCGCAGCAACACTGGGGCTTTGCGCTTCTCTACCCACCAAACATCACGGTCATTCTCTTTCTGTCTCGTAGACACGAGCTGAGAAATTGCAAACGTCGAGCAATTGCTCAGAGATGAAAAGTGCCAGCACTGAAAGCTGTTGCTAGCCAGCACCCTTCCTTGGAAGCGCTCTTGCAGCCCTAAGAA
This sequence comes from Sarcoramphus papa, assembly GCA_037962945.1. NCBI lineage: Eukaryota > Metazoa > Chordata > Aves > Accipitriformes > Cathartidae > Sarcoramphus > Sarcoramphus papa. The sequence continues at coordinate 93,933,200 of CM075586.1, read as the reverse complement.
CACTGGGGCTCTGGGCTTCTCTAACCACCTAATCTTCTGCTCATCCTCTCGCGCAGTCTAAAGAGAGCTCAGGGGAGAGATTGCAAACGTCGAGCAATTGCTCAGAGATGAAAAGTGCCAGCACTGAAAGCTGTTGCTAGCCAGCACCCTTCCTTGGAAGCGCTTTCACAGGCGCAGCAACACTGGGGCTTTGCGCTTCTCTACCCACCAAACATCACGGTCCTTCTCTTTCAGTCTCGTAGACACGAGCTGAGAAATTGCAAACGTCGAGCAATTGCTCAGAGATGAAAAGTGCCAGCACTGAAAGCTGTTGCTAGCCAGCACCCTTCCTTGGAAGCGCTTTTGTAGCCCTAAGAACAGTGGGGCTCTGGGCTTCTCTAGCCACCTAATCTTCTGCTCATCCTCTCACGCAGTCGAAGGAGCGGTCAGGTGTGAAATTGCAAACGTCGAGCAATTGCTCAGAGATGAAAAGTGCCAGCACTGAAAGCTGTTGCTAGCCAGCACCCTTCCTTGGAAGCGCTTTCACAGGCGCAGCAACACTGGGGCTTTGCGCTTCTCTACCCACCAAACATCACGGTCATTCTCTTTCAGTCTCGTAGACACGAGCTGAGAAATTGCAAACATCGAGCAATTGCTCAGAGATGAAAAGTGCCAGCACTGAAAGCTGTTGCTAGCCAGCACCCTTCCTTGGAAGCGCTTTCACAGGCGCAGCAACACTGGGGCTTTGCGCTTCTCTACCCACCAAACATCACGGTCCTTCTCTTTCTGTCTCGTAGACAAGAGCTGAGAAATTGCAAACGTCGAGCAATTGCTCAGAGATGAAAAGTGCCAGCACTGAAAGCTCTTGCTAGCCAGCACCCTTCCTTGGAAGTGCTTTTGTAGCCCTAAGAACAGTGGGGCTCTGGGCTTCTCTAGCCACCTAATCTTCTGCTCATCCTCTCGCGCACTCTAAAGAGAGCTCAGGTGAGGACTTGCAGAAGTCGAGCAATTCCTCAGAGAGGAAAAGTGCCAGCACTGAAAGCTGTTGCTAGCCAGCACCCTTCCTTGGAAGCGCTTTTGTAGCCCTAAGAACAGTGGGGCTCTGGGCTTCTCTAGCCACCTAATCTTCTGCTCATCCTCTCGCGCAGTCTAAAGAGAGCTCAGGTGAGAAACTGCAAACGTCGAGCAATTGCTCAGAGATGAAAAGTGCCAGCACTGAAAGCTGTTGCTAGCCAGCACCCTTCCTTGCAAGCGCTTTCACAGGCGCAGCAACACTGGGGCTTTGCGCTTCTCTACCCACCAAACGTCACGGTCATTCTCTTTCTGTCTCGTAGACACGAGCTGAGAAATTGCAAACGTCGAGCAATTGCTCAGAGATGAAAAGTGCCAGCACTGAAAGCTGTTGCTAGCCAGCACCCTTCCTTGGAAGCGCTTTTGTAGGCCTAAGAACACTGGGGCTCTGGGCTTCTCTAGCCACCTAATATTCTGCTCATGCTCTCGCGCAGTCTAAAGAGAGCTCAGGTGAGAAATTGCAAACGTCGAGCAATTGCTCAGAGATGAAAAGTGCCACCACTGAAAGCTGTTACTAGCCAGCACCCTTCCTTGGAAGCGCTTTCACAGGCGCAGCAACACTGGGGCTTTGCGCTTCTCTAGCCACCAAACATCACGGTCCTTCTCTTTCTGTCTCGTACACACGAGCTGAGAAATTGCAAACGTCGAGCAATTGCTCAGAGATGAAAAGTGCCACCACTGAAAGCTGTTGCTAGCCAGCACCCTTCCTTGGAAGCGCTCTTGCAGCCCTAAGAACACTGGGGCTCTGGGCTTCTCTAGCCACCTAATCTTCTGCTCATCCTCTCGCGCAGTCTAAAGAGAGCTCAGGTGAGAAATTGCAAATGTCCAGCAATTGCTCAGAGATGAAAAGTGCCAGCACTGAAAGCTGTTGCTAGCCAGCACCCTTCCTTGGAAGCGCTTTCACAGGCGCAGCAACACTGGGGCTTTGCGCTTCTCTAGCCACCAAACATCACGGTCATTCTCTTTCTGTCTCGTAGACACGAGCTGAGAAATTGCAAACGTCGAGCAATTGCTCAGAGATGAAAAGTGCCAGCACTGAAAGCTCTTGCTAGCCAGCACCCTTCCTTGGAAGCGCTTTCACAGGCGCAGCAACACTGGGGCTTTGCGCTTCTCTACCCACCAAACATCACGGTCACTATCTCTCCGTCTCGTAGATAAGAGCTGAGAAATTGCAAACGTCAAGCAATTGCTCAGAGATGAAAAGTGCCAGCACTGAAAGCTGTTGCTAGCCAGCACCCTTCCTTGGAAGCGCTTTTGTAGCCCTAAGAACAGTGGGGCTCTGGGCTTCTCTAGCCACCTAATCTTCTGCTCATCCTCTCACGCACTCCAAGGAGCGGTCAGGTGTCAAATTGCAAATGTCCAACAATTGCTCAGAGATGAAAAGTGCCAGCACTGAAAGCTCTTGCTAGCCAGCACCCTTCCTTGGAAGCGCTTTCACAGGCGCAGCAACACTGGGGCTTTGCGCTTCTCTACCCACCAAACGTCACGGTCATTCTCTTTCACTCTCGTAGACAAGAGCTGAGAAATTGCAAACGTCGAGCAATTGCTCAGAGATGAAAAGTGCCAGCACTGAAACCTGTTGCTAGCCAGCACCCTTCCTTGGAAGTGCTTTTGTAGCCCTAAGAACAGTGGGGCTCTGGGCTTCTCTAGCCACCTAATCTTCTGCTCATCCTCTCGCGCAGTCTAAAGAGAGCTCAGGTGAGAAATTGCAAACGTCGAGCAATTGCTCAGAGATGAAAAGTGCCAGCACTGAAAGCTGTTGCTAGCCAGCACCCTTCCTTGGAAGCGCTTTCACAGGCGCAGCAACACTGGGGCTTTGCGCTTCTCTACCCACCAAACGTCACGGTCATTCTCTTTCAGTCTCGTAGACACGAGCTGAGAAATTGCAAACGTCGAGCAATTGATCAGAGATGAAAAGTGCCAGCACTGAAAGCTGTTGCTAGCCAGCACCCTTCCTTGGAATTGCTTTTGTAGCCCTAAGAACAGTGGGGCTCTGGGCTTCTCTAGCCACCTAATCTTCTGCTCATCCTCTCGCGCAGTCTAAAGAGAGCTCAGGTGAGAAATTGCAAACGTCGAGCAATTGCTCAGAGATGAAAAGTGCCAGCACTGAAAGCTCTTGCTAGCCAGCACCCTTCCTTGGAAGCGCTTTTGTAGGCCTAAGAACACTGGGGCTCTGGGCTTCTCTAGCCACCTAATCTTCTGCTCATCCTCTCGCGCACTCTAAAGAGAGCTCAGGTGAGAAATTGCAAACGTCGAGCAATTGCTCAGAGATGAAAAGTGCCAGCACTGAAAGCTGTTGCTAGCCAGCACCCTTCCTTGGAAGCGCTTTCACAGGCGCAGCAACACTGGGGCTTTGCGCTTCTCTAGCCACCAAACATCACGGTCATTCTCTTTCACTCTCGTAGACAAGAGCTGAGAAATTGCAAACGTCGAGCAATTGCTCAGAGATGAAAAGTGCCAGCACTGAAAGCTCTTGCTAGCCAGCACCCTTCCTTGGAAGCGCTCTTGTAGCCCTAAGAACACTGGGGCTCTGGGCTTCTCTAGCCACCTAATCTTCTGCTCATCCTCTCGCGCAGTCTAAAGAGAGCTCAGGTGAGAAATTGCAAATGTCCACCAATTGCTCAGAGATGAAAAGTCCCAGCACTGAAACCTGTTGCTAGCCAGCACCCTTCCTTGGAAGCGCTTTCACAGGCGCAGCAACACTGGGGCTTTGCGCTTCTCTACCCACCAAACGTCACGGTCCTTCTCTTTCAGTCTCGTAGACACGAGCTGAGAAATTGCAAACGTCGAGCAATTGCTCAGAGATGAAAAGTGCCAGCACTGAAAGCTGTTGCTAGCCAGCACCCTTCCTTGGAAGCGCTTTCACAGGCACAGCAACACTGGGGCTTTGCGCTTCTCTAGCCACCAAACATCACGGTCCTTCTCTTTCAGTCTCGTAGACACGAGCTGAGAAATTGCAAACGTCGAGCAATTGCTCAGAGATGAAAAGTGCCAGCACTGAAAGCTGTTGCTAGCCAGCACCCTTCCTTGGAAGTGCTTTTGTAGCCCTAAGAACACTTGGGCTCTGGGCTTCTCTAGCCACCTAATCTTCTGCTCATCCTCTCGCGCAGTCTAAAGAGAGCTCTGGTGAGAAATTGCAAACGTCCAGCAATTGCTCAGAGATGAAAAGTGCCAGCACTGAAAGCTCTTGCTAGCCAGCACCCTTCCTTGGAAGCGCTCTTGTAGCCCTAAGAACACTGGGGCTCTGGGCTTCTCTAGCCACCTAATATTCTGCTCATCCTCTCGCTCACTATAAAGAGAGCTCAGGTGAGAAATTGCAAACGTCGAGCAATTGCTCAGAGATGAAAAGTGCCAGCACTGAAAGCTCTTGCTAGCCAGCACCCTTCCTTGGAAGCGCTTTCACAGGCGCAGCAACACTGGGGCTTTGCGCTTCTCTACCCACCAAACATCACGGTCATTCTCTTTCTGTCTCGTAGACAAGAGCTGAGAAACTGCAAACGTCGAACAATTGCTCAGAGATGAAAAGTGCCAGCACTGAAAGCTGTTGCTAGCCAGCACCCTTCCTTGGAAGCGCTTTTGTAGCCCTAAGAACAGTGGGGCTCTGGGCTTCTCTAGCCACCTAATCTTCTGCTCATCCTCTCGCGCAGTCTAAAGAGAGCTCTGGTGAGAAATTGCAAACGTCGAGCAATTGCTCAGAGATGAAAAGTGCCAGCACTGAAAGCTGTTGCTAGCCAGCACCCTTCCTTGGAAGCGCTCTTGCAGCCCTCAGAACAGTGGGGCTCTGGGCTTCTCTAGCCACCTAATCTTCTGCTCATCCTCTCGCGCAGTCTAAAGAGAGCTCAGGTGAGAAATTGCAAACGTCGAGCAATTGCTCAGAGATGAAAAGTGCCAGCACTGAAAGCTCTTGCTAGCCAGCACCCTTCCTTGGAAGCGCTTTTGTAGCCCTAAGAACACTGGGGCTCTGGGCTTCTCTAGCCACCTAATCTTCTGCTCATCCTCTCGCGCAGTCTAAAGAGAGCTCAGGTGAGAAATTGCAAACGTCGAGCAATTGCTCAGAGATGAAAAGTGCCAGCACTGAAAGCTGTTGCTAGCCAGCACCCTTCCTTGGAAGCGCTTTCACAGGCGCAGCAACACTGGGGCTTTGCGCTTCTCTACCCACCAAACATCACGGTCCTTCTCTTTCACTCTCGTAGACACGAGCTGAGAAATTGCAAACGTCGAGCAATTGCTCAGAGATGAAAAGTGCCAGCACTGAAAGCTGTTGCTAGCCAGCAGCCTTCCTTGGAATTGCTTTTGTAGCCCTAAGAACACTGGGGCTCTGGGCTTCTCTAGCCACCTAATCTTCTGCTCATCCTCTCGCGCACTCTAAAGAGAGCTCAGGTGAGAAATTGCCAACGTCGAGCAATTGCTCAGAGATGAAAAGTGCCAGCACTGAAAGCTCTTGCTAGCCAGCACCCTTCCTTGGAAGCGCTTTCACAGGCGCAGCAACACTGGGGCTTTGCGCTTCTCTACCCACCAAACATCACGGTCACTATCTCTCCGTCTCGTAGATAAGAGCTGAGAAATTGCAAACGTCAAGCAATTGCTCAGAGATGAAAAGTGCCAGCACTGAAAGCTGTTGCTAGCCAGCACCCTTCCTTGGAAGCGCTTTTGTAGCCCTAAGAACAGTGGGGCTCTGGGCTTCTCTAGCCACCTAATCTTCTGCTCATCCTCTCACGCACTCCAAGGAGCGGTCAGGTGTCAAATTGCAAATGCCCAACAATTGCTCAGAGATGAAAAGTGCCAGCACTGAAAGCTCTTGCTAGCCAGCACCCTTCCTTGGAAGCGCTTTCACAGGCGCAGCAACACTGGGGCTTTGCGCTTCTCTACCCACCAAACGTCACGGTCATTCTCTTTCCTTCTCGTAGACAAGAGCTGAGAAATTGCAAACGTCGAGCAATTGCTCAGAGATGAAAAGTGCCAGCACTGAAACCTGTTGCTAGCCAGCACCCTTCCTTGGAAGTGCTTTTGTAGCCCTAAGAACAGTGGGGCTCTGGGCTTCTCTAGCCACCTAATCTTCTGCTCATCCTCTCGCGCAGTCTAAAGAGAGCTCAGGTGAGAAATTGCAAACGTCGAGCAATTGCTCAGAGATGAAAAGTGCCAGCACTGAAAGCTGTTGCTAGCCAGCACCCTTCCTTGGAAGCGCTTTCACAGGCGCAGCAACACTGGGGCTTTGCGCTTCTCTACCCACCAAACGTCACGGTCATTCTCTTTCAGTCTCGTAGACACGAGCTGAGAAATTGCAAACGTCGAGCAATTGATCAGAGATGAAAAGTGCCAGCACTGAAAGCTGTTGCTAGCCAGCACCCTTCCTTGGAATTGCTTTTGTAGCCCTAAGAACAGTGGGGCTCTGGGCTTCTCTAGCCACCTAATCTTCTGCTCATCCTCTCGCGCAGTCTAAAGAGAGCTCAGGTGAGAAATTGCAAACGTCGAGCAATTGCTCAGAGATGAAAAGTGCCAGCACTGAAAGCTCTTGCTAGCCAGCACCCTTCCTTGGAAGCGCTTTTGTAGGCCTAAGAACACTGGGGCTCTGGGCTTCTCTAGCCACCTAATCTTCTGCTCATCCTCTCGCGCACTCTAAAGAGAGCTCAGGTGAGAAATTGCAAACGTCGAGCAATTGCTCAGAGATGAAAAGTGCCAGCACTGAAAGCTCTTGCTAGCCAGCACCCTTCCTTGGAAGCGCTTTCACAGGCGCAGCAACACTGGGGCTTTGCGCTTCTCTAGCCACCAAACATCACGGTCATTCTCTTTCACTCTCGTAGACAAGAGCTGAGAAATTGCAAACGTCGAGCAATTGCTCAGAGATGAAAAGTGCCAGCACTGAAAGCTGTTGCTAGCCAGCACCCTTCCTTGGAAGCGCTCTTGTAGCCCTAAGAACAGTGGGGCTCTGGGCTTCTCTAGCCACCTAATCTTCTGCTCATCCTCTCGCGCAGTCTAAAGAGAGCTCAGGTGAGAAATTGCAAATGTCCACCAATTGCTCAGAGATGAAAAGTCCCAGCACTGAAACCTGTTGCTAGCCAGCACCCTTCCTTGGAAGCGCTTTCACAGGCGCAGCAACACTGGGGCTTTGCGCTTCTCTACCCACCAAACGTCACGGTCCTTCTCTTTCAGTCTCGTAGACACGAGCTGAGAAATTGCAAACGTCGAGCAATTGCTCAGAGATGAAAAGTGCCAGCACTGAAAGCTGTTGCTAGCCAGCACCCTTCCTTGGAAGCGCTTTCACAGGCACAGCAACACTGGGGCTTTGCGCTTCTCTACCCACCAAACATCACGGTCCTTCTCTTTCAGTCTCGTAGACACGAGCTGAGAAATTGCAAACGTCGAGCAATTGCTCAGAGATGAAAAGTGCCAGCACTGAAAGCTGCTGCTAGCCAGCACCCTTCCTTGGAAGTGCTTTTGTAGCCCTAAGAACACTTGGGCTCTGGGCTTCTCTAGCCACCTAATCTTCTGCTCATCCTCTCGCGCAGTCTAAAGAGAGCTCTGGTGAGAAATTGCAAACGTCCAGCAATTGCTCAGAGATGAAAAGTGCCAGCACTGAAAGCTGTTGCTAGCCAGCACCCTTCCTTGGAAGCGCTCTTGTAGCCCTAAGAACACTGGGGCTCTGGGCTTCTCTAGCCACCTAATATTCTGCTCATCCTCTCGCTCACTATAAAGAGAGCTCAGGTGAGAAATTGCAAACGTCGAGCAATTGCTCAGAGATGAAAAGTGCCAGCACTGAAAGCTCTTGCTAGCCAGCACCCTTCCTTGGAAGCGCTTTCACAGGCGCAGCAACACTGGGGCTTTGCGCTTCTCTACCCACCAAACATCACGGTCATTCTCTTTCTGTCTCGTAGACAAGAGCTGAGAAACTGCAAACGTCGAACAATTGCTCAGAGATGAAAAGTGCCAGCACTGAAAGCTGTTGCTAGCCAGCACCCTTCCTTGGAAGCGCTTTTGTAGCCCTAAGAACACTGGGGCTCTGGGCTTCTCTAGCCACCTAATCTTCTGCTCATCCTCTCGCGCAGTCTAAAGAGAGCTCTGGTGAGAAATTGCAAACGTCGAGCAATTGCTCAGAGATGAAAAGTGCCAGCACTGAAAGCTGTTGCTAGCCAGCACCCTTCCTTGGAAGCGCTCTTGCAGCCCTCAGAACAGTGGGGCTCTGGGCTTCTCTAGCCACCTAATCTTCTGCTCATCCTCTCGCGCAGTCTAAAGAGAGCTCAGGTGAGAAATTGCAAACGTCGAGCAATTGCTCAGAGATGAAAAGTGCCAGCACTGAAAGCTCTTGCTAGCCAGCACCCTTCCTTGGAAGCGCTTTTGTAGCCCTAAGAACACTGGGGCTCTGGGCTTCTCTAGCCACCTAATCTTCTGCTCATCCTCTCGCGCAGTCTAAAGAGAGCTCAGGTGAGAAATTGCAAACGTCGAGCAATTGCTCAGAGATGAAAAGTGCCAGCACTGAAAGCTGTTGCTAGCCAGCACCCTTCCTTGGAAGCGCTTTCACAGGCGCAGCAACACTGGGGCTTTGCGCTTCTCTACCCACCAAACATCACGGTCATTCTCTTTCACTCTCGTAGACAAGAGCTGAGAAATTGCAAACGTCGAGCAATTGCTCAGAGATGAAAAGTGCCAGCACTGAAAGCTGTTGCTAGCCAGCACCCTTCCTTGGAAGCGCTCTTGTAGCCCTAAGAACACTGGGGCTCTGGGCTTCTCTAGCCACCTAATCTTCTGCTCATCCTCTCGCGCAGTCTAAAGAGAGCTCAGGTGAGAAATTGCCAACGTCGAGCAATTGCTCAGAGATGAAAAGTGCCAGCACTGAAAGCTGTTGCTAGCCAGCACCCTTCCTTGGAAGCGCTTTCACAGGCGCAGCAACACTGGGGCTTTGCGCTTCTCTACCCACCAAACGTCACGGTCCTTCTCTTTCAGTCTCGTAGACACGAGCTGAGAAATTGCAAACGTCGAGCAATTGCTCAGAGATGAAAAGTGCCAGCACTGAAAGCTGTTGCTAGCCAGCACCCTTCCTTGGAATTGCTTTCACAGGCACAGCAACACTGGGGCTTTGCGCTTCTCTACCCACCAAACATCACGGTCCTTCTCTTTCAGTCTCGTAGACACGAGCTGAGAAATTGCAAACGTCGAGCAATTGCTCAGAGATGAAAAGTGCCAGCACTGAAAGCTGTTGCTAGCCAGCACCCTTCCTTGGAATTGCTTTTGTAGCCCTAAGAACAGTGGGGCTCTGGGCTTCTCTAGCCACCTAATCTTCTGCTCATCCTCTCGCGCAGTCTAAAGAGAGCTCAGGTGAGAAATTGCAAACGTCGAGCAATTGCTCAGAGATGAAAAGTGCCAGCACTGAAAGCTCTTGCTAGCCAGCACCCTTCCTTGGAAGCGCTTTTGTAGCCCTAAGAACACTGGGGCTCTGGGCTTCTCTAGCCACCTAATCTTCTGCTCATCCTCTCGCTCACTATAAAGAGAGCTCAGGTGAGAAATTGCAAACGTCGAGCAATTGCTCAGAGATGAAAAGTGCCAGCACTGAAAGCTGTTGCTAGCCAGCACCCTTCCTTGGAAGCGCTTTCACAGGCGCAGCAACACTGGGGCTTTGCGCTTCTCTACCCACCAAACATCACGGTCATTCTCTTTCACTCTCGTAGACAAGAGCTGAGAAATTGCAAACGTCGAGCAATTGCTCAGAGATGAAAAGTGCCAGCACTGAAAGCTCTTGCTAGCCAGCACCCTTCCTTGGAAGCGCTCTTGTAGCCCTAAGAACACTGGGGCTCTGTATTTCTCTAGCCACCTAATCTTCTGCTCATCCTCTCGCGCAGTCTAAAGAGAGCTCAGGTGAGAAATTGCAAATGTCCACCAATTGCTCAGAGATGAAAAGTGCCAGCACTGAAACCTGTTGCTAGCCAGCACCCTTCCTTGGAAGCGCTTTCACAGGCGCAGCAACACTGGGGCTTTGCGCTTCTCTACCCACCAAACGTCACGGTCCTTCTCTTTCAGTCTCGTAGACACGAGCTGAGAAATTGCAAACGTCGAGCAATTGCTCAGAGATGAAAAGTGCCAGCACTGAAAGCTGTTGCTAGCCAGCACCCTTCCTTGGAAGCGCTTTCACAGGCACAGCAACACTGGGGCTTTGCGCTTCTCTAGCCACCAAACATCACGGTCCTTCTCTTTCAGTCTCGTAGACACGAGCTGAGAAATTGCAAACGTCGAGCAATTGCTCAGAGATGAAAAGTGCCAGCACTGAAAGCTGCTGCTAGCCAGCACCCTTCCTTGGAAGTGCTTTTGTAGCCATAAGAACAGTGGGGCTCTGGGCTTCTCTAGCCACCTAATCTTCTGCTCATCCTCTCGCGCAGTCTAAAGAGAGCTCTGGTGAGAAATTGCAAACGTCCAGCAATTGCTCAGAGATGAAAAGTGCCAGCACTGAAAGCTCTTGCTAGCCAGCACCCTTCCTTGGAAGCGCTCTTGTAGCCCTAAGAACACTGGGGCTCTGGGCTTCTCTAGCCACCTAATATTCTGCTCATCCTCTCGCTCACTATAAAGAGAGCTCAGGTGAGAAATTGCAAACATCGAGCAATTGCTCAGAGATGAAAAGTGCCAGCACTGAAAGCTCTTGCTAGCCAGCACCCTTCCTTGGAAGCGCTTTCACAGGCGCAGCAACACTGGGGCTTTGCGCTTCTCTACCCACCAAACATCACGGTCATTCTCTTTCTGTCTCGTAGACAAGAGCTGAGAAACTGCAAACGTCGAACAATTGCTCAGAGATGAAAAGTGCCAGCACTGAAAGCTGTTGCTAGCCAGCACCCTTCCTTGGAAGCGCTTTTGTAGCCCTAAGAACAGTGGGGCTCTGGGCTTCTCTAGCCACCTAATCTTCTGCTCATCCTCTCGCGCAGTCTAAAGAGAGCTCTGGTGAGAAATTGCAAACGTCGAGCAATTGCTCAGAGATGAAAAGTGCCAGCACTGAAAGCTGTTGCTAGCCAGCACCCTTCCTTGGAAGCGCTCTTGCAGCCCTCAGAACAGTGGGGCTCTGGGCTTCTCTAGCCACCTAATCTTCTGCTCATCCTCTCGCGCAGTCTAAAGAGAGCTCAGGTGAGAAATTGCAAACGTCGAGCAATTGCTCAGAGATGAAAAGTGCCAGCACTGAAAGCTCTTGCTAGCCAGCACCCTTCCTTGGAAGCGCTTTTGTAGGCCTAAGAACACTGGGGCTCTGGGCTTCTCTAGCCACCTAATCTTCTGCTCATCCTCTCGCGCAGTCTAAAGAGAGCTCAGGTGAGAAATTGCAAACGTCGAGCAATTGCTCAGAGATGAAAAGTGCCAGCACTGAAAGCTGTTGCTAGCCAGCACCCTTCCTTGCAAGCGCTTTCACAGGCGCAGCAACACTGGGGCTTTGCGCTTCTCTAGCCACCAAACATCACGGTCATTCTCTTTCACTCTCGTAGACAAGAGCTGAGAAATTGCAAACGTCGAGCAATTGCTCAGAGATGAAAAGTGCCAGCACTGAAAGCTCTTGCTAGCCAGCACCCTTCCTTGGAAGCGCTCTTGTAGCCCTAAGAACACTGGGGCTCTGGGCTTCTCTAGCCACCTAATCTTCTGCTCATCCTCTCGCGCAGTCTAAAGAGAGCTCAGGTGAGAAATTGCAAATGTCCACCAATTGCTCAGAGATGAAAAGTCCCAGCACTGAAACCTGTTGCTAGCCAGCACCCTTCCTTGGAAGCGCTTTCACAGGCGCAGCAACACTGGGGCTTTGCGCTTCTCTACCCACCAAACGTCACGGTCCTTCTCTTTCAGTCTCGTAGACACGAGCTGAGAAATTGCAAACGTCGAGCAATTGCTCAGAGATGAAAAGTGCCAGCACTGAAAGCTGTTGCTAGCCAGCACCCTTCCTTGGAATTGCTTTCACAGGCACAGCAACACTGGGGCTTTGCGCTTCTCTAGCCACCAAACATCACGGTCCTTCTCTTTCAGTCTCGTAGACACGAGCTGAGAAATTGCAAACGTCGAGCAATTGCTCAGAGATGAAAAGTGCCAGCACTGAAAGCTGTTGCTAGCCAGCACCCTTCCTTGGAAGTGCTTTTGTAGCCCTAAGAACAGTGGGGCTCAGGGCTTCTCTAGCCACCTAATCTTCAGCTCATCCTCTCGCGCAGTCTAAAGAGAGCTTAGGTGAGAAATTGCAAACGTCGAGCAATTGCTCAGAGATGAAAAGTGCCAGCACTGAAAGCTCTTGCTAGCCAGCACCCTTCCTTGGAAGCGCTTTCACAGGCGCAGCAACACTGGGGCTTTGCGCTTCTCTACCCACCAAACATCACGGTCCTTCTCTTTCAGTCTCGTAGACAAGAGCTGAGAAATTGCAAACGTCGAGCAATTGCTCAGAGATGAAAAGTGCCAGCACTGAAAGCTGTTGCTAGCCAGCACCCTTCCTTGGAAGCGCTTTTGTAGCCCTAAGAACACTGGGGCTCTGGGCTTCTCTAGCCACCTAATCTTCTGCTCATCCTCTCGCGCAGTCTAAAGAGAGCTCTGGTGAGAAATTGCAAACGTCGAGCAATTGGTCAGAGATGAAAAGTGCCAGCACTGAAAGCTGTTGCTAGCCAGCAACCTTCCTTGGAAGCGCTCTTGCAGCCCTCAGAACAGTGGGGCTCTGGGCTTCTCTAGCCACCTAATCTTCTGCTCATCCTCTCGCGCAGTCTAAAGAGAGCTCAGGTGAGAAATTGCAAATGTCCACCAATTGCTCAGAGATGAAAAGTGCCAGCACTGAAAGCTGTTGCTAGCCAGCACCCTTCCTTGGAAGCGCTTTCACAGGCGCAGCAACACTGGGGCTTTGCGCTTCTCTACCCACCAAACGTCACGGTCATTCTCTTTCTGTCTCGTAGACACGAGCTGAGAAATTGCAAACGTCGAGCAATTGATCAGAGATGAAAAGTGCCAGCACTGAAAGCTGTTGATAGCCAGCACCCTTCCTTGGAAGCGCTCTTGCAGCCCTAAGAACACTGGGGCTCTGGGCTTCTCTAACCACCTAATCTTCTGCTCATCCTCTCGCGCACTCTAAAGAGAGCTCAGGTGAGAGATTGCAAACGTCGAGCAATTGCTCAGAGATGAAAAGTGCCAGCACTGAAAGCTCTTGCTAGCCAGCACCCTTCCTTGGAAGCGCTTTCACAGGCGCAGCAACACTGGGGCTTTGCGCTTCTCTACCCACCAAACATCACGGTCACTATCTCTCCGTCTCGTAGATAAGAGCTGAGAAATTGCAAACGTCGAGCAATTGCTCAGAGATGAAAAGTGCCAGCACTGAAAGCTGTTGCTAGCCAGCCCCCTTCCTTGGAAGCGCTTTTGTAGCCCTAAGAACACTGGGGCTCTGGGCTTCTCTAGCCACCTACTCTTCTGCTCATCCTCTCACGCAGTCGAAGGAGCGGTCAGGTGTCAAATTGCAAATGTCCAACAATTGCTCAGAGATGAAAAGTGCCAGCACTGAAAGCTGTTGCTAGCCAGCACCCTTCCTTGGAAGCGCTTTAACAGGCGCAGCAACACTGGGGCTTTGCGCTTCTCTACCCACCAAACGTCACGGTCATTCTCTTTCCTTCTCGTAGACACGAGCTGAGAAATTGCAAACGTCGAGCAATTGCTCAGAGATGAAAAGTGCCAGCACTGAAAGCTGTTGCTAGCCAGCACCCTTCCTTGGAAGCGCTTTCACAGGCACAGCAACACTGGGGCTTTGCGCTTCTCTACCCACCAAACATCACGGTCCTTCTCTTTCAGTCTCGTAGACAAGAGCTGAGAAATTGCAAAGGTTGAGCAATTGCTCAGAGATGAAAAGTGCCACCACTGAAAGCTGTTGCTAGCCAGCACCCTTCCTTGGAAGTGCTTTTGTAGCCCTAAGAACAGTGGGGCTCTGGGCTTCTCTAGGCACCTAATATTCTGCTCATCCTCTCGCGCAGTCTAAAGAGAGCTCAGGGGAGAAATTGCAAACGTCGAGCAATTGCTCAGCGATGAAAAGTGCCAGCACTGAAAGCTGTTGCTAGCCAGCACCCTTCCTTGGAAGCGCTCTTGCAGCCCTACGAACACTGGGGCTCTGGGCTTCTCTAGCCACCTAATCTTCTGTTCATCCTCTCGCGCACTCTAAAGAGAGCTCAGGTGAGAAATTGCAAACGTCGAGCAATTGCTCAGAGATGAAAAGTGCCAGCACTGAAAGCTGTTGCTAGCCAGCACCCTTCCTTGGAAGCGCTTTCACAGGCGCAGCAACACTGGGGCTTTGCGCTTCTCTAGCCACCAAACGTCACGGTCATTCTCTTTCTGTCTCGTAGACACGAGCTGAGAAATTGCAAACGTCGAGCAATTGCTCAGAGATGAAAAGTGCTAGCACTGAAAGCTGTTGCTAGCCAGCAACCTTCCTTGGAATTGCTTTTGTAGCCCTAAGAACACTGGGGCTCTGGGCTTCTCTAGACACCTAATCTTCTGCTCATCCTCTCGCGCACTCTAAAGAGAGCTCAGGTGAGGACTTGCAGAAGTCGAGCAATTCCTCAGAGAGGAAAAGTGCCAGCACTGAAAGCTGTTGCTAGCCAGCACCCTTCCTTGGAAGCGCTTTTGTAGCCCTAAGAACAGTGGGGCTCTGGGCTTCTCTAGCCACCTAATCTTCTGCTCATCCTCTCGCGCAGTCTAAAGAGAGCTCAGGTGAGAAACTGCAAATGTCCACCAATTGCTCAGAGATGAAAAGTGCCAGCACTGAAAGCTGTTGCTAGCCAGCACCCTTCCTTGGAAGCGCTTTCACAGGCGCAGCAACACTGGGGCTTTGCGCTTCTCTACCCACCAAACGTCACGGTCATTCTCTTTCTGTCTCGTAGACACGAGCTGAGAAATTGCAAACGTCGAGCAATTGCTCAGAGATGAAAAGTGCCAGCACTGAAAGCTGTTGCTAGCCAGCACCCTTCCTTGGAAGCGCTTTTGTAGGCCTAAGAACACTGGGGCTCTGGGCTTCTCTAGCCACCTAATATTCTGCTCATGCTCTCGCGCAGTCTAAAGAGAGCTCAGGTGAGAAATTGCAAACGTCGAGCAATTGCTCAGAGATGAAAAGTGCCAGCACTGAAAGCTGTTACTAGCCAGCACCCTTCCTTGGAAGCGCTTTCACAGGCGCAGCAACACTGGGGCTTTGCGCTTCTCTACCCACCAAACATCACGGTCATTCTCTTTCTGTCTCGTAGACAAGAGCTGAGAAATTGCAAACGTCGAGCAATTGCTCAGAGATGAAAAGTGCCAGCACTGAAAGCTGTTGATAGCCAGCACCCTTCCTTGGAAGCGCTTTTGTAGCCCTAAGAACAGTGGGGCTCTGGGCTTCTCTAGCCACCTAATCTTCTGCTCATCCTCTCGCGCAGTCTAAAGAGAGCTCAGGTGAGAAACTGCAAATGTCCACCAATTGCTCAGAGATGAAAAGTGCCAGCACTGAAAGCTGTTGCTAGCCAGCACCCTTCCTTGGAAGCGCTTTCACAGGCGCAGCAACACTGGGGCTTTGTGCTTCTCTACCCACCAAACGTCACGGTCATTCTCTTTCTGTCTCGTAGACACGAGCTGAGAAATTGCAAACGTCGAGCAATTGCTCAGAGATGAAAAGTGCCAGCACTGAAAGCTGTTGCTAGCCAGCACCCTTCCTTGGAAGCGCTTTCACAGGTGCAGCAACACTGGGGCTTTGCGCTTCTCTACCCACCAAACATCACGGTCCTTCTCTTTCTGTCTCGTAGACAAGAGCTGAGAAATTGCAAACGTCGAGCAATTGATCAGAGATGAAAAGTGCCAGCACTGAAAGCTGTTGCTAGCCAGCACCCTTCCTTGGAAGCGCTCTTGTAGCCCTAAGAACACTGGGGCTCTGGGCTTCTCTAGCCACCTAATCTTCTGCTCATCCTCTCGCGCAGTCTAAAGAGAGCTCAGGTGAGAGATTGCAAACGTCGACCAATTGCTCAGAGATGAAAAGTGCCAGCACTGAAAGCTCTTGCTAGCCAGCACCCTTCCTTGGAAGCGCTTTTGTAGGCCTAAGAACACTGGGGCTCTGGGCTTCTCTAGCCACCTAATCTTCTGCTCATCCTCTCGCGCACTCAAAAGAGAGATCAGGTGTGAAATTGCAAATGTCCAACAATTGCTCAGAGATGAAAAGTGCCATCACTGAAAGCTGTGGCTAGCCAGCACCCTTCCTTGGAAGCGCTTTCACAGGCACAGCAACACTGG
Source organism: Sarcoramphus papa (assembly GCA_037962945.1). Lineage (NCBI taxonomy): Eukaryota > Metazoa > Chordata > Aves > Accipitriformes > Cathartidae > Sarcoramphus > Sarcoramphus papa. Next base: position 93,916,937 of record CM075586.1, on the reverse strand, counting down.
GGCTTTGCGCTTCTCTACCCACCAAACATCACGGTCCTTCTCTTTCTGTCTCGTAGACACGAGCTGAGAAATTGCAAACGTCGAGCAATTGCTCAGAGATGAAAAGTGCCAGCACTGAAAGCTGTTGCTAGCCAGCACCCTTCCTTGGAAGCGCTTTTGTAGCCCTAAGAACACTGGGGCTCTGGGCTTCTCTAGCCACCTAATCTTCTGCTCATCCTCTCGCGCAGTCTAAAGAGAGCTCTGGTGAGAAATTGCAAACGTCGAGCAATTGCTCAGAGATGAAAAGTGCCAGCACTGAAAGCTCTTGCTAGCCAGCACCCTTCCTTGGAAGCGCTCTTGCAGCCCTAAGAACACTGGGGCTCTGGGCTTCTCTAGCCACCTAATCTTCTGCTCATCCTCTCGCGCACTCTAAAGAGAGCTCAGGTGAGAAATTGCAAACGTCGAGCAATTGCTCAGAGATGAAAAGTGCCAGCACTGAAAGCTGTTACTAGCCAGCACCCTTCCTTGGAAGCGCTTTCACAGGCACAGCAACACTGGGGCTTTGCGCTTCTCTACCCACCAAACATCACGGTCATTCTCTTTCTGTCTCGTAGACAAGAGCTGAGAAATTGCAAACGTCGAGCAATTGCTCAGAGATGAAAAGTGCCAGCACTGAAAGCTGTTGCTAGCCAGCACCCTTCCTTGGAAGCGCTCTTGTAGCCCTAAGAACACTGGGGCTCTGGGCTTCTCTAGCCACCTAATCTTCTGCTCATCCTCTCGCGCAGTCTAAAGAGAGCTCAGGTGAGAAATTGCAAACGTCGAGCAATTGCTCAGAGATGAAAAGTGCCAGCACTGAAAGCTGTTGCTAGCCAGCACCCTTCCTTGGAAGCGCTTTCACAGGCGCAGCAACACTGGGGCTTTGCGCTTCTCTACCCACCAAACGTTACGGTCATTCTCTTTCTGTCTCGTAGACACGAGCTGAGAAATTGCAAACGTCGAGCAATTGATCAGAGATGAAAAGTGCCAGCACTGAAAGCTGTTGCTAGCCAGCACCCTTCCTTGGAAGCGCTTTCACAGGCGCAGCAACACTGGGGCTTTGCGCTTCTCTACCCACCAAACATCACGGTCCTTCTCTTTCAGTCTCGTAGACAAGAGCTGAGAAATTGCAAACGTCGAGCAATTGCTCAGAGATGAAAAGTACCAGCACTGAAAGCTGCTGCTAGCCAGCACCCTTCCTTGGAAGTGCTTTTGTAGGCCTAAGAACAGTGGGGCTCTGGGCTTCTCTAGCCACCTAATCTTCTGCTCATCCTCTCGCGCAGTCTAAAGAGAGCTCTGGTGAGAAATTGCAAACGTCCAGCAATTGCTCAGAGATGAAAAGTGCCAGCACTGAAAGCTGTTGCTAGCCAGCACCCTTCCTTGGAAGCGCTCTTGTAGCCCTAAGAACACTGGGGCTCTGGGCTTCTCTAGCCACCTAATCTTCTGCTCATCCTCTCGCTCACTATAAAGAGAGCTCAGGTGAGAAATTGCAAACGTCGAGCAATTGCTCAGAGATGAAAAGTGCCAGCACTGAAAGCTGTTGCTAGCCAGCACCCTTCCTTGGAAGCGCTTTCACAGGCGCAGCAACACTGGGGCTTTGCGCTTCTCTACCCACCAAACGTCACGGTCATTCTCTTTCTGTCTCGTAGACACGAGCTGAGAAATTGCAAACGTCGAGCAATTGCTCAGAGATGAAAAGTGCCAGCACTGAAAGCTGTTGCTAGCCAGCACCCTTCCTTGGAAGCGCTTTCACAGGCGCAGCAACACTGGGGCTTTCCGCTTCTCTACCCACCAAACATCACGGTCCTTCTCTTTCAGTCTTGTAGACAAGAGCTGAGAAATTGCAAACGTCGAGCAATTGCTCAGAGATGAAAAGTGCCAGCACTGAAAGCTCTTGCTAGCCAGCACCCTTCCTTGGAAGTGCTTTTGTAGCCCTAAGAACACTGGGGCTCTGGGCTTCTCTAGCCACCTAATCTTCTGCTCATCCTCTCGCGCAGTCTAAAGAGAGCTCAGGTGAGAAATTGCAAACGTCGAGCAATTGCTCAGAGATGAAAAGTGCCAGCACTGAAAGCTCTTGCTAGCCAGCACCCTTCCTTGGAAGCGCTCTTGTAGCCCTAAGAACACTGGGGCTCTGGGCTTCTCTAGCCACCTAACCTTCTGCTCATCCTCTCGCGCACTCTAAAGAGAGCTCAGGTGAGAAATTGCAAACGTCGAGCAATTGCTCAGAGATGAAAAGTGCCAGCACTGAAAGCTGTGGCTAGCCAGCACCCTTCCTTGGAAGCGCTTTCACAGGCGCAGCAACACTGGGGCTTTGCGCTTCTCTACCCACCAAACGTCACGGTCACTACCTCTCCATCTCGTAGACACGAGCTGAGAAATTGCAAACGTCGAGCAATTGCTCAGAGATGAAAAGTGCCAGCACTGAAAGCTGTTGCTAGCCAGCAGCCTTCCTTGGAATTGCTTTTGTAGCCCTAAGAACAGTGGGGCTCTGGGCTTCTCTAGCCACCTAATCTGCTGTTCATCCTCTCGCGCAGTCTAAAGAGAGCTCAGGTGAGAAATTGCAAACGTCGAGCAATTGCTCAGAGACGAAAAGTGCCAGCACTGAAAGCTGTTGCTAGCCAGCACCCTTCCTTGGAAGCGCTTTCACAGGCGCAGCAACACTGGGGCTTTGCGCTTCTCTACCCACCAAACATCACGGTCATTCTCTTTCACTCTCGTAGACAAGAGCTGAGAAATTGCAAACGTCGAGCAATTGATCAGAGATGAAAAGTGCCAGCACTGAAAGCTCTTGCTAGCCAGCACCCTTCCTTGGAAGTGCTTTTGTAGCCCTAAGAACAGTGGGGCTCTGGGCTTCTCTAGCCACCTAATCTTCTGCTCATCCTCTCGCGCAGTCTAAAGAGAGCTCAGGTGAGAGATTGCAAACGTCGAGCAATTGCTCAGAGATGAAAAGTGCCAGCACTGAAAGCTCTTGCTAGCCAGCACCCTTCCTTGGAAGCGCTTTTGTAGGCCTAAGAACACTGGGGCTCTGGGCTTCTCTAGCCACCTAATCTTCTGCTCATCCTCTCGCGCACTCAAAAGAGAGCTCAGGTGTGAAATTGCAAATGTCCACCAATTGCTCAGAGATGAAAAGTGCCATCACTGAAAGCTGTTGCTAGCCAGCACCCTTCCTTGGAAGCGCTTTCACAGGCGCAGCAACACTGGGGCTTTGCGCTTCTCTACCCACCAAACATCACGGTCCTTCTCTTTCAGTCTCGTAGACACGAGCTGAGAAATTGCAAACGTCGAGCAATTGCTCAGAGATGAAAAGTGCCAGCACTGAAAGCTGTTGCTAGCCAGCACCCTTCCTTGGAAGTGCTTTTGTAGGCCTAAGAACACTGGGGCTCTGGGCTTCTCTAGCCACCTAATCTTCTGCTCATCCTCTCGCGCAGTCTAAAGAGAGCTCAGGTGAGAAATTGCAAACGTCGAGCAATTGCTCAGAGATGAAAAGTGCCATCACTGAAAGCTCTTGCTAGCCAGCACCCTTCCTTGGAAGCGCTTTTGTAGCCCTAAGAACACTGGGGCTCTGGGCTTCTCTAGCCACCTAATCTTCTGCTCATCCTCTCGCGCACTCTAAAGAGAGCTCAGGTAAGAAATTGCAAACGTCGAGCAATTGCTCAGAGATGAAAAGTGCCAGCACTGAAAGCTGTTGCTAGCCAGCACCCTTCCTTGGAAGCGCTTTCACAGGCGCAGCAACACTGGGGCTTTGCGCTTCTCTACCCACCAAACGTCACGGTCCTTCTCTTTCAGTCTCGTAGACAAGAGCTGAGAAATTGCAAACGTCGAGCAATTGATCAGAGATGAAAAGTGCTTGCACTGAAAGCTGTTGCTAGCCAGCACCCTTCCTTGGAAGCGCTCTTGTAGCCCTAAGAACAGTGGGGCTCTGGGCTTCTCTAGCCACCTAATCTTCTGCTCATCCTCTCGCTCACTATAAAGAGAGCTCAGGTGAGAAATTGCAAACGTCGAGCAATTGCTCAGAGATGAAAAGTGCCAGCACTGAAAGCTGTTGCTAGCCAGCACCCTTCCTTGGAAGCGCTTTCACAGGCGCAGCAACACTGGGGCTTTGCGCTTCTCTACCCACCAAACGTTACGGTCATTCTCTTTCTGTCTCGTAGACACGAGCTGAGAAATTGCAAACGTCGAGCAATTGCTCAGAGATGAAAAGTGCCAGCACTGAAAGCTGTTGCTAGCCAGCACCCTTCCTTGGAAGCGCTTTCACAGGCGCAGCAACACTGGGGCTTTGCGCTTCTCTACCCACCAAACATCACGGTCCTTCTCTTTCAGTCTCGTAGACAAGAGCTGAGAAATTGCAAACGTCGAGCAATTGCTCAGAGATGAAAAGTGCCAGCACTGAAAGCTGCTGCTAGCCAGCACCCTTCCTTGGAAGTGCTTTTGTAGCCCTAAGAACAGTGGGGCTCTGGGCTTCTCTAGCCATCTAATCTTCTGCTCATCCTCTCGCGCACTCTAAAGAGAGCTCAGGTGAGAAATTGCAAACGTCGAGCAATTGCTCAGAGATGAAAAGTGCCAGCACTGAAAGCTCTTGCTAGCCAGCACCCTTCCTTGGAAGCGCTCTTGCAGCCCTAAGAACACTGGGGCTCTGGGCTTCTCTAGCCACCTAATCTGCTGTTCATCCTCTCGCGCAGTCTAAAGAGAGCTCAGGTGAGAAATTGCAAATGTCCACCAATTGCTCAGAGATGAAAAGTGCCAGCACTGAAAGCTGTTGCTAGCCAGCACCCTTCCTTGGAAGCGCTTTCACAGGCGCAGCAACACTGGGGCTTTGCGCTTCTCTACCCACCAAACATCACGGTCCTTCTCTTTCTGTCTCGTAGACACGAGCTGAGAAATTGCAAACGTCGAGCAATTGCTCAGAGATGAAAAGTGCCAGCACTGAAAGCTCTTGCTAGCCAGCACCCTTCCTTGGAAGCGCTCTTGTAGGCCTAAGAACACTGGGGCTCTGGGCTTCTCTAGCCACCTAATCTTCTGCTCATCCTCTCGCGCAGTCTAAAGAGAGCTCAGGTGAGAAATTGCAAACGTCGAGCAATTGCTCAGAGATGAAAAGTGCCAGCACTGAAAGCTCTTGCTAGCCAGCACCCTTCCTTGGAAGCGCTTTTGTAGGCCTAAGAACACTGGGGCTCTGGGCTTCTCTAGCCACCTAATCTTCTGCTCATCCTCTCGCGCACTCTAAAGAGAGCTCAGGTGAGAAATTGCAAATGTCCACCAATTGCTCAGAGATGAAAAGTGCCAGCACTGAAAGCTGTTGCTAGCCAGCACCCTTCCTTGGAAGCGCTTTCACAGGCGCAGCAACACTGGGGCTTTGCGCTTCTCTACCCACCAAACATCACGGTCCTTCTCTTTCTGTCTCGTAGACACGAGCTGAGAAATTGCAAACGTCGAGCAATTGCTCAGAGATGAAAAGTGCCAGCACTGAAAGCTCTTGCTAGCCAGCACCCTTCCTTGGAAGCGCTCTTGTAGCCCTAAGAACACTGGGGCTCTGGGCTTCTCTAGCCACCTAATCTTCTGCTCATCCTCTCGCGCAGTCTAAAGAGAGCTCAGGTGAGAAATTGCAAACGTCGAGCAATTGCTCAGAGATGAAAAGTGCCAGCACTGAAAGCTCTTGCTAGCCAGCACCCTTCCTTGGAAGCGCTTTTGTTGGCCTAAGAACACTGGGGCTCTGGGCTTCTCTAGCCACCTAATCTTCTGCTCATCCTCTCGCGCACTCAAAAGAGAGATCAGGTGTGAAATTGCAAATGTCCACCAATTGCTCAGAGATGAAAAGTGCCATCACTGAAAGCTCTTGCTAGCCAGCACCCTTCCTTGGAAGCGCTTTCACAGGCGCAGCAACACTGGGGCTTTGCGCTTCTCTACCCACCAAACATCACGGTCCTTCTCTTTCAGTCTCGTAGACAAGAGCTGAGAAATTGCAAACGTCGAGCAATTGCTCAGAGATGAAAAGTGCCAGCACTGAAAGCTGTTGCTAGCCAGCACCCTTCCTTGGAAGCGCTTTTGTAGCCCTAAGAACAGTGGGGCTCTGGGCTTCTCTAACCACCTAATCTTCTGCTCATCCTCTCGCGCAGTCTAAAGAGAGCTCAGGTGAGAGATTGCAAACGTTGAGCAATTGCTCAGAGATGAAAAGTGCCAGCACTGAAAGCTGTTGCTAGCCAGCACCCTTCCTTGGAAGCGCTCTTGCAGCCCTAAGAACACTGGGGCTCTGGGCTTCTCTAGCCACCTAATCTGCTGTTCATCCTCTCGCGCAGTCTAAAGAGAGCTCAGGTGAGAAATTGCAAACGTCGAGCAATTGCTCAGAGATGAAAAGTGCCAGCACTGAAAGCTCTTGCTAGCCAGCACCCTTCCTTGGAAGCGCTTTCACAGGCGCAGCAACACTGGGGCTTTGCGCTTCTCTACCCACCAAACATCACGGTCCTTCTCTTTCTGTCTCGTAGACACGAGCTGAGAAATTGCAAACGTCGAGCAATTGCTCAGAGATGAAAAGTGCCAGCACTGAAAGCTGTTGCTAGCCAGCACCCTTCCTTGGAAGCGCTTTCACAGGCGCAGCAACACTGGGGCTTTCCGCTTCTCTACCCACCAAACATCACGGTCCTTCTCTTTCAGTCTTGTAGACAAGAGCTGAGAAATTGCAAACGTCGAGCAATTGCTCAGAGATGAAAAGTGCCAGCACTGAAAGCTGTTGCTAGCCAGCACCCTTCCTTGGAAGTGCTTTTGTAGCCCTAAGAACACTGGGGCTCTGGGCTTCTCTAGCCACCTAATCTTCTGCTCATCCTCTCGCGCAGTCTAAAGAGAGCTCAGGTGAGAAATTGCAAACGTCGAGCAATTGCTCAGAGATATAAAGTGCCAGCACTGAAAGCTCTTGCTAGCCAGCACCCTTCCTTGGAAGCGCTCTTGTAGCCCTAAGAACAGTGGGGCTCTGGGCTTCTCTAGCCACCTAACCTTCTGCTCATCCTCTCGCGCACTCTAAAGAGAGCTCAGGTGAGAAATTGCAAACGTCGAGCAATTGCTCAGAGATGAAAAGTGCCAGCACTGAAAGCTGTGGCTAGCCAGCACCCTTCCTTGGAAGCGCTTTCACAGGCGCAGCAACACTGGGGCTTTGCGCTTCTCTACCCACCAAACGTCACGGTCACTACCTCTCCGTCTCGTAGACACGAGCTGAGAAATTGCAAACGTCGAGCAATTGCTCAGAGATGAAAAGTGCCAGCACTGAAAGCTGTTGCTAGCCAGCAGCCTTCCTTGGAATTGCTTTTGTAGCCCTAAGAACACTGGGGCTCTGGGCTTCTCTAGCCACCTAATCTGCTGTTCATCCTCTCGCGCAGTCTAAAGAGAGCTCAGGTGAGAAATTGCAAACGTCGAGCAATTGCTCCGAGATGAAAAGTGCCAGCACTGAAAGCTGTTGCTAGCCAGCACCCTTCCTTGGAAGCGCTTTCACAGGCGCAGCAACACTGGGGCTTTGCGCTTCTCTACCCACCAAACATCACGGTCATTCTCTTTCACTCTCGTAGACAAGAGCTGAGAAATTGCAAACGTCGAGCAATTGATCAGAGATGAAAAGTGCCAGCACTGAAAGCTCTTGCTAGCCAGCACCCTTCCTTGGAAGTGCTTTTGTAGCCCTAAGAACACTGGGGCTCTGGGCTTCTCTAGCCACCTAATCTTCTGCTCATCCTCTCGCGCACTCTAAAGAGAGCTCAGGTGAGAGATTGCAAACGTCGAGCAATTGCTCAGAGATGAAAAGTGCCAGCACTGAAAGCTCTTGCTAGCCAGCACCCTTCCTTGGAAGCGCTTTTGTAGGCCTAAGAACACTGGGGCTCTGGGCTTCTCTAGCCACCTAATCTTCTGCTCATCCTCTCGCGCACTCAAAAGAGAGATCAGGTGTGAAATTGCAAATGTCCACCAATTGCTCAGAGATGAAAAGTGCCATCACTGAAAGCTGTTGCTAGCCAGCACCCTTCCTTGGAAGCGCTTTCACAGGCGCAGCAACACTGGGGCTTTGCGCTTCTCTACCCACCAAACATCACGGTCCTTCTCTTTCAGTCTCGTAGACACGAGCTGAGAAATTGCAAACGTCGAGCAATTGCTCAGAGATGAAAAGTGCCAGCACTGAAAGCTGTTGCTAGCCAGCACCCTTCCTTGGAAGTGCTTTTGTAGGCCTAAGAACACTGGGGCTCTGGGCTTCTCTAGCCACCTAATCTTCTGCTCATCCTCTCGCGCACTCTAAAGAGAGCTCAGGTAAGAAATTGCAAACGTCGAGCAATTGCTCAGAGATGAAAAGTGCCAGCACTGAAAGCTGTTGCTAGCCAGCACCCTTCCTTGGAAGCGCTTTCACAGGCGCAGCAACACTGGGGCTTTGCGCTTCTCTACCCACCAAACATCACGGTCCTTCTCTTTCAGTCTCGTAGACAAGAGCTGAGAAATTGCAAACGTCGAGCAATTGATCAGAGATGAAAAGTGCTTGCACTGAAAGCTGTTGCTAGCCAGCACCCTTCCTTGGAAGCGCTCTTGTAGCCCTAAGAACAGTGGGGCTCTGGGCTTCTCTAGCCACCTAATCTTCTGCTCATCCTCTCGCTCACTATAAAGAGAGCTCAGGTGAGAAATTGCAAACGTCGAGCAATTGCTCAGAGATGAAAAGTGCCAGCACTGAAAGCTGTTGCTAGCCAGCACCCTTCCTTGGAAGCGCTTTCACAGGCGCAGCAACACTGGGGCTTTGCGCTTCTCTACCCACCAAACATCACGGTCCTTCTCTTTCAGTCTCGTAGACAAGAGCTGAGAAATTGCAAACGTCGAGCAATTGCTCAGAGATGAAAAGTGCCAGCACTGAAAGCTGCTGCTAGCCAGCACCCTTCCTTGGAAGCGCTCTTGCAGCCCTAAGAACAGTGGGGCTCTGGGCTTCTCTAGCCACCTAATCTTCTGCTCATCCTCTCGCGCACTCTAAAGAGAGCTCAGGTGAGAAATTGCAAACGTCGAGCAATTGCTCAGAGATGAAAAGTGCCAGCACTGAAAGCTGTTGCTAGCCAGCACCCTTCCTTGGAAGCGCTCTTGCAGCCCTAAGAACACTGGGGCTCTGGGCTTCTCTAGCCACCTAATCTGCTCTTCATCCTCTCGCGCAGTCTAAAGAGAGCTCAGGTGAGAAATTGCAAATGTCCACCAATTGCTCAGAGATGAAAAGTGCCAGCACTGAAAGCTGTTGCTAGCCAGCACCCTTCCTTGCAAGCGCTTTCACAGGCGCAGCAACACTGGGGCTTTGCGCTTCTCTACCCACCAAACATCACGGTCCTTCTCTTTCTGTCTCGTAGACACGAGCTGAGAAATTGCAAACGTCGAGCAATTGCTCAGAGATGAAAAGTGCCAGCACTGAAAGCTCTTGCTAGCCAGCACCCTTCCTTGGAAGCGCTCTTGTAGCCCTAAGAACACTGGGGCTCTGGGCTTCTCTAGCCACCTAATCTTCTGCTCATCCTCTCGCGCAGTCTAAAGAGAGCTCAGGTGAGAAATTGCAAACGTCGAGCAATTGCTCAGAGATGAAAAGTGCCAGCACTGAAAGCTCTTGCTAGCCAGCACCCTTCCTTGGAAGCGCTTTTGTAGGCCTAAGAACACTGGGGCTCTGGGCTTCTCTAGCCACCTAATCTTCTGCTCATCCTCTCGCGCACTCAAAAGAGAGATCAGGTGTGAAATTGCAAATGTCCACCAATTGCTCAGAGATGAAAAGTGCCATCACTGAAAGCTCTTGCTAGCCAGCACCCTTCCTTGGAAGCGCTTTCACAGGCGCAGCAACACTGGGGCTTTGCGCTTCTCTACCCACCAAACATCACGGTCCTTCTCTTTCAGTCTCGTAGACAAGAGCTGAGAAATTGCAAACGTCGAGCAATTGCTCAGAGATGAAAAGTGCCAGCACTGAAAGCTGTGGCTAGCCAGCACCCTTCCTTGGAAGCGCTTTCACAGGAGCAGCAACACTGGGGCTTTGCGCTTCTCTACCCACCAAACGTCACGGTCACTACCTCTCCGTCTCGTAGACACGAGCTGAGAAATTGCAAACGTCGAGCAATTGCTCAGAGATGAAAAGTGCCAGCACTGAAAGCTGTTGCTAGCCAGCAGCCTTCCTTGGAATTGCTTTTGTAGCCCTAAGAACACTGGGGCTCTGGGCTTCTCTAGCCACCTAATCTGCTGTTCATCCTCTCGCGCAGTCTAAAGAGAGCTCAGGTGAGAAATTGCAAACGTCGAGCAATTGCTCAGAGACGAAAAGTGCCAGCACTGAAAGCTGTTGCTAGCCAGCACCCTTCCTTGGAAGCGCTTTCACAGGCGCAGCAACACTGGGGCTTTGCGCTTCTCTACCCACCAAACATCACGGTCATTCTCTTTCACTCTCGTAGACACGAGCTGAGAAATTGCAAACGTCGAGCAATTGATCAGAGATGAAAAGTGCCAGCACTGAAAGCTCTTGCTAGCCAGCACCCTTCCTTGGAAGTGCTTTTGTAGCCCTAAGAACACTGGGGCTCTGGGCTTCTCTAGCCACCTAATCTTCTGCTCATCCTCTCGCGCAGTCTAAAGAGAGCTCAGGTGAGAGATTGCAAACGTCGAGCAATTGCTCAGAGATGAAAAGTGCCAGCACTGAAAGCTCTTGCTAGCCAGCACCCTTCCTTGGAAGCGCTTTTGTAGGCCTAAGAACACTGGGGCTCTGGGCTTCTCTAGCCACCTAATCTTCTGCTCATCCTCTCGCGCAGTCTAAAGAGAGCTCAGGTGAGAAATTGCAAATGTCCACCAATTGCTCAGAGATGAAAAGTGCCAGCACTGAAAGCTGTTGCTAGCCAGCACCCTTCCTTGGAAGCGCTTTCACAGGCGCAGCAACACTGGGGCTTTGCGCTTCTCTACCCACCAAACATCACGGTCCTTCTCTTTCAGTCTCGTAGACACGAGCTGAGAAATTGCAAACGTCGAGCAATTGCTCAGAGATGAAAAGTGCCAGCACTGAAAGCTGTTGCTAGCCAGCACCCTTCCTTGGAAGTGCTTTTGTAGCCCTAAGAACACTGGGGCTCTGGGCTTCTCTAGCCACCTAATCTTCTGCTCATCCTCTCGCGCAGTCTAAAGAGAGCTCAGGTGAGAAATTGCAAACGTCGAGCAATTGCTCAGAGATGAAAAGTGCCATCACTGAAAGCTCTTGCTAGCCAGCACCCTTCCTTGGAAGCGCTTTTGTAGCCCTAAGAACACTGGGGCTCTGGGCTTCTCTAGCCACCTAATCTTCTGCTCATCCTCTCGCGCACTCTAAAGAGAGCTCAGGTAAGAAATTGCAAACGTCGAGCAATTGCTCAGAGATGAAAAGTGCCAGCACTGAAAGCTGTTGCTAGCCAGCACCCTTCCTTGGAAGCGCTTTCACAGGCGCAGCAACACTGGGGCTTTGCGCTTCTCTACCCACCAAACGTCACGGTCCTTCTCTTTCAGTCTCGTAGACAAGAGCTGAGAAATTGCAAACGTCGAGCAATTGCTCAGAGATGAAAAGTGCTTGCACTGAAAGCTGTTGCTAGCCAGCACCCTTCCTTGGAAGCGCTCTTGTAGCCCTAAGAACAGTGGGGCTCTGGGCTTCTCTAGCCACCTAATCTTCTGCTCATCCTCTCGCTCACTATAAAGAGAGCTCAGGTGAGAAATTGCAAACGTCGAGCAATTGCTCAGAGATGAAAAGTGCCAGCACTGAAAGCTGTTGCTAGCCAGCACCCTTCCTTGGAAGCGCTTTCACAGGCGCAGCAACACTGGGGCTTTGCGCTTCTCTACCCACCAAACGTTACGGTCATTCTCTTTCTGTCTCGTAGACACGAGCTGAGAAATTGCAAACGTCGAGCAATTGCTCAGAGATGAAAAGTGCCAGCACTGAAAGCTGTTGCTAGCCAGCACCCTTCCTTGGAAGCGCTTTCACAGGCGCAGCAACACTGGGGCTTTGCGCTTCTCTACCCACCAAACATCACGGTCCTTCTCTTTCAGTCTCGTAGACAAGAGCTGAGAAATTGCAAACGTCGAGCAATTGCTCAGAGATGAAAAGTGCCAGCACTGAAAGCTGCTGCTAGCCAGCACCCTTCCTTGGAAGTGCTTTTGTAGCCCTAAGAACAGTGGGGCTCTGGGCTTCTCTAGCCATCTAATCTTCTGCTCATCCTCTCGCGCACTCTAAAGAGAGCTCAGGTGAGAAATTGCAAACGTCGAGCAATTGCTCAGAGATGAAAAGTGCCAGCACTGAAAGCTGTTGCTAGCCAGCACCCTTCCTTGGAAGCGCTCTTGCAGCCCTAAGAACACTGGGGCTCTGGGCTTCTCTAGCCACCTAATCTGCTGTTCATCCTCTCGCGCAGTCTAAAGAGAGCTCAGGTGAGAAATTGCAAATGTCCACCAATTGCTCAGAGATGAAAAGTGCCAGCACTGAAAGCTGTTGCTAGCCAGCACCCTTCCTTGGAAGCGCTCTTGCAGCCCTAAGAACACTGGGGCTCTGGGCTTCTCTAGCCACCTAATCTTCTGCTCATCCTCTCGCGCACTCTAAAGAGAGCTCAGGTGAGAAATTGCAAATGTCCACCAATTGCTCAGAGATGAAAAGTGCCAGCACTGAAAGCTGTTGCTAGCCAGCACCCTTCCTTGGAAGCGCTTTCACAGGCGCAGCAACACTGGGGCTTTGCGCTTCTCTACCCACCAAACATCACGGTCCTTCTCTTTCTGTCTCGTAGACACGAGCTGAGAAATTGCAAACGTCGAGCAATTGCTCAGAGATGAAAAGTGCCAGCACTGAAAGCTCTTGCTAGCCAGCACCCTTCCTTGGAAGCGCTCTTGTAGCCCTAAGAACACTGGGGCTCTGGGCTTCTCTAGCCACCTAATCTTCTGCTCATCCTCTCGCGCAGTCTAAAGAGAGCTCAGGTGAGAAATTGCAAACGTCGAGCAATTGCTCAGAGATGAAAAGTGCCAGCACTGAAAGCTCTTGCTAGCCAGCACCCTTCCTTGGAAGCGCTTTTGTAGGCCTAAGAACACTGGGGCTCTGGGCTTCTCTAGCCACCTAATCTTCTGCTCATCCTCTCGCGCACTCAAAAGAGAGATCAGGTGTGAAATTGCAAATGTCCACCAATTGCTCAGAGATGAAAAGTGCCAGCACTGAAAGCTGTTGCTAGCCAGCACCCTTCCTTGGAAGCGCTTTCACAGGCGCAGCAACACTGGGGCTTTGCGCTTCTCTACCCACCAAACATCACGGTCCTTCTCTTTCTGTCTCGTAGACACGAGCTGAGAAATTGCAAACGTCGAGCAATTGCTCAGAGATGAAAAGTGCCAGCACTGAAAGCTCTTGCTAGCCAGCACCCTTCCTTGGAAGCGCTCTTGTAGCCCTAAGAACACTGGGGCTCTGGGCTTCTCTAGCCACCTAATCTTCTGCTCATCCTCTCGCGCACTCTAAAGAGAGCTCAGGTGAGAAATTGCAAACGTCGAGCAATTGCTCAGAGATGAAAAGTGCCAGCACTGAAAGCTCTTGCTAGCCAGCACCCTTCCTTGGAAGCGCTTTTGTAGGCCTAAGAACACTGGGGCTCTGGGCTTCTCTAGCCACCTAATCTTCTGCTCATCCTCTCGCGCACTCAAAAGAGAGATCAGGTGTGAAATTGCAAATGTCCACCAATTGCTCAGAGATGAAAAGTGCCATCACTGAAAGCTCTTGCTAGCCAGCACCCTTCCTTGGAAGCGCTTTCACAGGCGCAGCAACACTGGGGCTTTGCGCTTCTCTACCCACCAAACATCACGGTCCTTCTCTTTCAGTCTCGTAGACAAGAGCTGAGAAATTGCAAACGTCGAGCAATTGATCAGAGATGAAAAGTGCCAGCACTGAAAGCTGTTGCTAGCCAGCACCCTTCCTTGGAAGCGCTTTTGTAGCCCTAAGAACAGTGGGGCTCTGGGCTTCTCTAACCACCTAATCTTCTGCTCATCCTCTCGCGCAGTCTAAAGAGAGCTCAGGTGAGAAATTGCAAACGTCGAGCAATTGCTCAGAGATGAAAAGTGCCAGCACTGAAAGCTGTTGCTAGCCAGCACCCTTCCTTGGAAGCGCTCTTGCAGCCCTAAGAACACTGGGGCTCTGGGCTTCTCTAGCCACCTAATCTGCTGTTCATCCTCTCGCGCACTCAAAAGAGAGATCAGGTGAGAAATTGCAAACGTCGAGCAATTGCTCAGAGATGAAAAGTGCCAGCACTGAAAGCTCTTGCTAGCCAGCACCCTTCCTTGGAAGCGCTTTCACAGGCGCAGCAACACTGGGGCTTTGCGCTTCTCTACCCACCAAACATCACGGTCCTTCTCTTTCAGTCTCGTAGACAAGAGCTGAGAAATTGCAAACGTCGAGCAATTGCTCAGAGATGAAAAGTGCCAGCACTGAAAGCTGTTGCTAGCCAGCACCCTTCCTTGGAAGCGCTTTCACAGGCGCAGCAACACTGGGGCTTTCCGCTTCTCTACCCACCAAACATCACGGTCCTTCTCTTTCAGTCTTGTAGACAAGAGCTGAGAAATTGCAAACGTCGAGCAATTGCTCAGAGATGAAAAGTGCCAGCACTGAAAGCTGTTGCTAGCCAGCACCCTTCCTTGGAAGTGCTTTTGTAGCCCTAAGAACACTGGGGCTCTGGGCTTCTCTAGCCACCTAATCTTCTGCTCATCCTCTCGCGCAGTCTAAAGAGAGCTCAGGTGAGAAATTGCAAACGTCGAGCAATTGCTCAGAGATGAAAAGTGCCAGCACTGAAAGCTCTTGCTAGCCAGCACCCTTCCTTGGAAGCGCTCTTGTAGCCCTAAGAACACTGGGGCTCTGGGCTTCTCTAGCCACCTAACCTTCTGCTCATCCTCTCGCGCACTCTAAAGAGAGCTCAGGTGAGAAATTGCAAACGTCGAGCAATTGCTCACAGATGAAAAGTGCCAGCACTGAAAGCTGTGGCTAGCCAGCACCCTTCCTTGGAAGCGCTTTCACAGGCGCAGCAACACTGGGGCTTTGCGCTTCTCTACCCACCAAACGTCACGGTCACTACCTCTCCGTCTCGTAGACACGAGCTGAGAAATTGCAAACGTCGAGCAATTGCTCAGAGATGAAAAGTGCCAGCACTGAAAGCTGTTGCTAGCCAGCAGCCTTCCTTGGAATTGCTTTTGTAGCCCTAAGAACACTGGGGCTCTGGGCTTCTCTAGCCACCTAATCTGCTGTTCATCCTCTCGCGCAGTCTAAAGAGAGCTCAGGTGAGAAATTGCAAACGTCGAGCAATTGCTCAGAGACGAAAAGTGCCAGCACTGAAAGCTGTTGCTAGCCAGCACCCTTCCTTGGAAGCGCTTTCACAGGCGCAGCAACACTGGGGCTTTGCGCTTCTCTACCCACCAAACATCACGGTCATTCTCTTTCACTCTCGTAGACAAGAGCTGAGAAATTGCAAACGTCGAGCAATTGATCAGAGATGAAAAGTGCCAGCACTGAAAGCTCTTGCTAGCCAGCACCCTTCCTTGGAAGTGCTTTTGTAGCCCTAAGAACACTGGGGCTCTGGGCTTCTCTAGCCACCTAATCTTCTGCTCATCCTCTCGCGCAGTCTAAAGAGAGCTCAGGTGAGAGATTGCAAACGTCGAGCAATTGCTCAGAGATGAAAAGTGCCAGCACTGAAAGCTCTTGCTAGCCAGCACCCTTCCTTGGAAGCGCTTTTGTAGGCCTAAGAACACTGGGGCTCTGGGCTTCTCTAGCCACCTAATCTTCTGCTCATCCTCTCGCGCACTCAAAAGAGAGATCAGGTGTGAAATTGCAAATGTCCACCAATTGCTCAGAGATGAAAAGTGCCATCACTGAAAGCTGTTGCTAGCCAGCACCCTTCCTTGGAAGCGCTTTCACAGGCGCAGCAACACTGGGGCTTTGCGCTTCTCTACCCACCAAACATCACGGTCCTTCTCTTTCAGTCTCGTAGACACGAGCTGAGAAATTGCAAACGTCGAGCAATTGCTCAGAGATGAAAAGTGCCAGCACTGAAAGCTGTTGCTAGCCAGCACCCTTCCTTGGAAGTGCTTTTGTAGCCCTAAGAACACTGGGGCTCTGGGCTTCTCTAGCCACCTAATCTTCTGCTCATCCTCTCGCGCAGTCTAAAGAGAGCTCAGGTGAGAAATTGCAAACGTCGAGCAATTGCTCAGAGATGAAAAGTGCCATCACTGAAAGCTCTTGCTAGCCAGCACCCTTCCTTGGAAGCGCTTTTGTAGCCCTAAGAACACTGGGGCTCTGGGCTTCTCTAGCCACCTAATCTTCTGCTCATCCTCTCGCGCACTCTAAAGAGAGCTCAGGTAAGAAATTGCAAACGTCGAGCAATTGCTCAGAGATGAAAAGTGCCAGCACTGAAAGCTGTTGCTAGCCAGCACCCTTCCTTGGAAGCGCTTTCACAGGCGCAGCAACACTGGGGCTTTGCGCTTCTCTACCCACCAAACGTCACGGTCCTTCTCTTTCAGTCTCGTAGACAAGAGCTGAGAAATTGCAAACGTCGAGCAATTGATCAGAGATGAAAAGTGCTTGCACTGAAAGCTGTTGCTAGCCAGCACCCTTCCTTGGAAGCGCTCTTGTAGCCCTAAGAACAGTGGGGCTCTGGGCTTCTCTAGCCACCTAATCTTCTGCTCATCCTCTCGCTCACTATAAAGAGAGCTCAGGTGAGAAATTGCAAACGTCGAGCAATTGCTCAGAGATGAAAAGTGCCAGCACTGAAAGCTGTTGCTAGCCAGCACCCTTCCTTGGAAGCGCTTTCACAGGCGCAGCAACACTGGGGCTTTGCGCTTCTCTACCCACCAAACGTTACGGTCATTCTCTTTCTGTCTCGTAGACACGAGCTGAGAAATTGCAAACGTCGAGCAATTGCTCAGAGATGAAAAGTGCCAGCACTGAAAGCTCTTGCTAGCCAGCACCCTTCCTTGGAAGCGCTTTCACAGGCGCAGCAACACTGGGGCTTTGCGCTTCTCTACCCACCAAACATCACGGTCCTTCTCTTTCAGTCTCGTAGACAAGAGCTGAGAAATTGCAAACGTCGAGCAATTGCTCAGAGATGAAAAGTGCCAGCACTGAAAGCTGCTGCTAGCCAGCACCCTTCCTTGGAAGTGCTTTTGTAGCCCTAAGAACAGTGGGGCTCTGGGCTTCTCTAGCCATCTAATCTTCTGCTCATCCTCTCGCGCACTCTAAAGAGAGCTCAGGTGAGAAATTGCAAACGTCGAGCAATTGCTCAGAGATGAAAAGTGCCAGCACTGAAAGCTGTTGCTAGCCAGCACCCTTCCTTGGAAGCGCTCTTGCAGCCCTAAGAACACTGGGGCTCTGGGCTTCTCTAGCCACCTAATCTGCTGTTCATCCTCTCGCGCAGTCTAAAGAGAGCTCAGGTGAGAAATTGCAAATGTCCACCAATTGCTCAGAGATGAAAAGTGCCAGCACTGAAAGCTGTTGCTAGCCAGCACCCTTCCTTGGAAGCGCTTTCACAGGCGCAGCAACACTGGGGCTTTGCGCTTCTCTACCCACCAAACATCACGGTCCTTCTCTTTCTGTCTCGTAGACACGAGCTGAGAAATTGCAAACGTCGAGCAATTGCTCAGAGATGAAAAGTGCCAGCACTGAAAGCTCTTGCTAGCCAGCACCCTTCCTTGGAAGCGCTCTTGTAGCCCTAAGAACACTGGGGCTCTGGGCTTCTCTAGCCACCTAATCTTCTGCTCATCCTCTCGCGCAGTCTAAAGAGAGCTCAGGTGAGAAATTGCAAACGTCGAGCAATTGCTCAGAGATGAAAAGTGCCAGCACTGAAAGCTCTTGCTAGCCAGCACCCTTCCTTGGAAGCGCTTTTGTAGGCCTAAGAACACTGGGGCTCTGGGCTTCTCTAGCCACCTAATCTTCTGCTCATCCTCTCGCGCACTCTAAAGAGAGCTCAGGTGAGAAATTGCAAATGTCCACCAATTGCTCAGAGATGAAAAGTGCCAGCACTGAAAGCTGTTGCTAGCCAGCACCCTTCCTTGGAAGCGCTTTCACAGGCGCAGCAACACTGGGGCTTTGCGCTTCTCTACCCACCAAACATCACGGTCCTTCTCTTTCTGTCTCGTAGACACGAGCTGAGAAATTGCAAACGTCGAGCAATTGCTCAGAGATGAAAAGTGCCAGCACTGAAAGCTCTTGCTAGCCAGCACCCTTCCTTGGAAGCGCTCTTGTAGCCCTAAGAACACTGGGGCTCTGGGCTTCTCTAGCCACCTAATCTTCTGCTCATCCTCTCGCGCAGTCTAAAGAGAGCTCAGGTGAGAAATTGCAAACGTCGAGCAATTGCTCAGAGATGAAAAGTGCCAGCACTGAAAGCTCTTGCTAGCCAGCACCCTTCCTTGGAAGCGCTTTTGTAGGCCTAAGAACACTGGGGCTCTGGGCTTCTCTAGCCACCTAATCTTCTGCTCATCCTCTCGCGCACTCAAAAGAGAGATCAGGTGTGAAATTGCAAATGTCCACCAATTGCTCAGAGATGAAAAGTGCCATCACTGAAAGCTCTTGCTAGCCAGCACCCTTCCTTGGAAGCGCTTTCACAGGCGCAGCAACACTGGGGCTTTGCGCTTCTCTACCCACCAAACATCACGGTCCTTCTCTTTCAGTCTCGTAGACAAGAGCTGAGAAATTGCAAACGTCGAGCAATTGCTCAGAGATGAAAAGTGCCAGCACTGAAAGCTGTTGCTAGCCAGCACCCTTCCTTGGAAGCGCTTTTGTAGCCCTAAGAACAGTGGGGCTCTGGGCTTCTCTAACCACCTAATCTTCTGCTCATCCTCTCGCGCAGTCTAAAGAGAGCTCAGGTGAGAGATTGCAAACGTTGAGCAATTGCTCAGAGATGAAAAGTGCCAGCACTGAAAGCTCTTGCTAGCCAGCACCCTTCCTTGGAAGCGCTCTTGCAGCCCTAAGAACACTGGGGCTCTGGGCTTCTCTAGCCACCTAATCTGCTGTTCATCCTCTCGCGCAGTCTAAAGAGAGCTCAGGTGAGAAATTGCAAACGTCGAGCAATTGCTCAGAGATGAAAAGTGCCAGCACTGAAAGCTGTTGCTAGCCAGCACCCTTCCTTGGAAGCGCTTTCACAGGCGCAGCAACACTGGGGCTTTGCGCTTCTCTACCCACCAAACATCACGGTCATTCTCTTTCTGTCTCGTAGACACGAGCTGAGAAATTGCAAACGTCGAGCAATTGCTCAGAGATGAAAAGTGCCAGCACTGAAAGCTGTTGCTAGCCAGCACCCTTCCTTGGAAGCGCTTTCACAGGCGCAGCAACACTGGGGCTTTGCGCTTCTCTACCCACCAAACATCACGGTCCTTCTCTTTCAGTCTTGTAGACAAGAGCTGAGAAATTGCAAACGTCGAGCAATTGCTCAGAGATGAAAAGTGCCAGCACTGAAAGCTGTTGCTAGCCAGCACCCTTCCTTGGAAGTGCTTTTGTAGCCCTAAGAACACTGGGGCTCTGGGCTTCTCTAGCCACCTCATCTTCTGCTCATCCTCTCGCGCAGTCTAAAGAGAGCTCAGGTGAGAAATTGCAAACGTCGAGCAATTGCTCAGAGATGAAAAGTGCCAGCACTGAAAGCTCTTGCTAGCCAGCACCCTTCCTTGGAAGCGCTCTTGTAGCCCTAAGAACACTGGGGCTCTGGGCTTCTCTAGCCACCTAACCTTCTGCTCATCCTCTCGCGCACTCTAAAGGGTGCTCAGGTGAGAAATTGCAAACGTCGAGCAATTGCTCAGAGATGAAAAGTGCCAGCACTGAAAGCTGCTGCTAGCCAGCACCCTTCCTTGGAAGTGC
Organism: Sarcoramphus papa; assembly: GCA_037962945.1. Taxonomy (NCBI): domain Eukaryota; kingdom Metazoa; phylum Chordata; class Aves; order Accipitriformes; family Cathartidae; genus Sarcoramphus; species Sarcoramphus papa. The sequence continues at coordinate 93,897,118 of CM075586.1, read as the reverse complement.
TTTTGTAGCCCTAAGAACAGTGGGGCTCTGGGCTTCTCTAGCCATCTAATCTTCTGCTCATCCTCTCGCGCACTCTAAAGAGAGCTCAGGTGAGAAATTGCAAACGTCGAGCAATTGCTCAGAGATGAAAAGTGCCAGCACTGAAAGCTGTTGCTAGCCAGCACCCTTCCTTGGAAGCGCTCTTGCAGCCCTAAGAACACTGGGGCTCTGGGCTTCTCTAGCCACCTAATCTGCTGTTCATCCTCTCGCGCAGTCTAAAGAGAGCTCAGGTGAGAAATTGCAAATGTCCACCAATTGCTCAGAGATGAAAAGTGCCAGCACTGAAAGCTGTTGCTAGCCAGCACCCTTCCTTGGAAGCGCTTTCACAGGCGCAGCAACACTGGGGCTTTGCGCTTCTCTACCCACCAAACATCACGGTCCTTCTCTTTCTGTCTCGTAGACACGAGCTGAGAAATTGCAAACGTCGAGCAATTGCTCAGAGATGAAAAGTGCCAGCACTGAAAGCTCTTGCTAGCCAGCACCCTTCCTTGGAAGCGCTCTTGTAGCCCTAAGAACACTGGGGCTCTGGGCTTCTCTAGCCACCTAATCTTCTGCTCATCCTCTCGCGCACTCTAAAGAGAGCTCAGGTGAGAAATTGCAAATGTCCACCAATTGCTCAGAGATGAAAAGTGCCAGCACTGAAAGCTGTTGCTAGCCAGCACCCTTCCTTGGAAGCGCTTTCACAGGCGCAGCAACACTGGGGCTTTGCGCTTCTCTACCCACCAAACATCACGGTCCTTCTCTTTCTGTCTCGTAGACACGAGCTGAGAAATTGCAAACGTCGAGCAATTGCTCAGAGATGAAAAGTGCCAGCACTGAAAGCTCTTGCTAGCCAGCACCCTTCCTTGGAAGCGCTCTTGTAGCCCTAAGAACACTGGGGCTCTGGGCTTCTCTAGCCACCTAATCTTCTGCTCATCCTCTCGCGCAGTCTAAAGAGAGCTCAGGTGAGAAATTGCAAACGTCGAGCAATTGCTCAGAGATGAAAAGTGCCAGCACTGAAAGCTCTTGCTAGCCAGCACCCTTCCTTGGAAGCGCTTTTGTAGGCCTAAGAACACTGGGGCTCTGGGCTTCTCTAGCCACCTAATCTTCTGCTCATCCTCTCGCGCACTCAAAAGAGAGATCAGGTGTGAAATTGCAAATGTCCACCAATTGCTCAGAGATGAAAAGTGCCATCACTGAAAGCTCTTGCTAGCCAGCACCCTTCCTTGGAAGCGCTTTCACAGGCGCAGCAACACTGGGGCTTTGCGCTTCTCTACCCACCAAACATCACGGTCCTTCTCTTTCAGTCTCGTAGACAAGAGCTGAGAAATTGCAAACGTCGAGCAATTGCTCAGAGATGAAAAGTGCCAGCACTGAAAGCTGTTGCTAGCCAGCACCCTTCCTTGGAAGCGCTTTTGTAGCCCTAAGAACAGTGGGGCTCTGGGCTTCTCTAACCACCTAATCTTCTGCTCATCCTCTCGCGCAGTCTAAAGAGAGCTCAGGTGAGAGATTGCAAACGTTGAGCAATTGCTCAGAGATGAAAAGTGCCAGCACTGAAAGCTGTTGCTAGCCAGCACCCTTCCTTGGAAGCGCTCTTGCAGCCCTAAGAACACTGGGGCTCTGGGCTTCTCTAGCCACCTAATCTGCTGTTCATCCTCTCGCGCAGTCTAAAGAGAGCTCAGGTGAGAAATTGCAAACGTCGAGCAATTGCTCAGAGATGAAAAGTGCCAGCACTGAAAGCTGTTGCTAGCCAGCACCCTTCCTTGGAAGCGCTTTCACAGGCGCAGCAACACTGGGGCTTTGCGCTTCTCTACCCACCAAACATCACGGTCATTCTCTTTCTGTCTCGTAGACACGAGCTGAGAAATTGCAAACGTCGAGCAATTGCTCAGAGATGAAAAGTGCCAGCACTGAAAGCTGTTGCTAGCCAGCACCCTTCCTTGGAAGCGCTTTCACAGGCGCAGCAACACTGGGGCTTTGCGCTTCTCTACCCACCAAACATCACGGTCCTTCTCTTTCAGTCTTGTAGACAAGAGCTGAGAAATTGCAAACGTCGAGCAATTGCTCAGAGATGAAAAGTGCCAGCACTGAAAGCTGTTGCTAGCCAGCACCCTTCCTTGGAAGTGCTTTTGTAGCCCTAAGAACACTGGGGCTCTGGGCTTCTCTAGCCACCTCATCTTCTGCTCATCCTCTCGCGCAGTCTAAAGAGAGCTCAGGTGAGAAATTGCAAACGTCGAGCAATTGCTCAGAGATGAAAAGTGCCAGCACTGAAAGCTCTTGCTAGCCAGCACCCTTCCTTGGAAGTGCTCTTGTAGCCCTAAGAACACTGGGGCTCTGGGCTTCTCTAGCCACCTACTCTTCTGCTCATCCTCTCGCGCAGTCTAAAGAGAGCTCAGGTGAGAAATTGCAAACGTCGAGCAATTGCTCAGAGATGAAAAGTGCCAGCACTGAAAGCTCTTGCTAGCCAGCACCCTTCCTTGGAAGCGCTTTTGTAGGCCTAAGAACACTGGGGCTCTGGGCTTCTCTAGCCACCTAATCTTCTGCTCATCCTCTCGCGCACTCAAAAGAGAGATCAGGTGTGAAATTGCAAATGTCCACCAATTGCTCAGAGATGAAAAGTGCCATCACTGAAAGCTGTTGCTAGCCAGCACCCTTCCTTGGAAGCGCTTTCACAGGCGCAGCAACACTGGGGCTTTGCGCTTCTCTACCCACCAAACATCACGGTCCTTCTCTTTCAGTCTCGTAGACACGAGCTGAGAAATTGCAAACGTCGAGCAATTGCTCAGAGATGAAAAGTGCCAGCACTGAAAGCTGTTGCTAGCCAGCACCCTTCCTTGGAAGTGCTTTTGTAGCCCTAAGAACACTGGGGCTCTGGGCTTCTCTAGCCACCTAATCTTCTGCTCATCCTCTCGCGCACTCTAAAGAGAGCTCAGGTGAGAGATTGCAAACGTCGAGCAATTGCTCAGAGATGAAAAGTGCCAGCACTGAAAGCTGTTGCTAGCCAGCACCCTTCCTTGGAAGCGCTTTCACAGGCGCAGCAACACTGGGGCTTTGCGCTTCTCTACCCACCAAACATCACGGTCCTTCTCTTTCAGTCTCGTAGACAAGAGCTGAGAAATTGCAAACGTCGAGCAATTGATCAGAGATGAAAAGTGCTTGCACTGAAAGCTGTTGCTAGCCAGCACCCTTCCTTGGAAGCGCTCTTGTAGCCCTAAGAACAGTGGGGCTCTGGGCTTCTCTAGCCACCTAATCTTCTGCTCATCCTCTCGCTCACTATAAAGAGAGCTCAGGTGAGAAATTGCAAACGTCGAGCAATTGCTCAGAGATGAAAAGTGCCAGCACTGAAAGCTGTTGCTAGCCAGCACCCTTCCTTGGAAGCGCTTTCACAGGCGCAGCAACACTGGGGCTTTGCGCTTCTCTACCCACCAAACATCACGGTCCTTCTCTTTCAGTCTCGTAGACAAGAGCTGAGAAATTGCAAACGTCGAGCAATTGCTCAGAGATGAAAAGTGCCAGCACTGAAAGCTGCTGCTAGCCAGCACCCTTCCTTGGAAGTGCTTTTGTAGCCCTAAGAACAGTGGGGCTCTGGGCTTCTCTAGCCACCTAATCTTCTGCTCATCCTCTCGCGCACTCTAAAGAGAGCTCAGGTGAGAAATTGCAAACGTCGAGCAATTGCTCAGAGATGAAAAGTGCCAGCACTGAAAGCTGTTGCTAGCCAGCACCCTTCCTTGGAAGCGCTCTTGCAGCCCTAAGAACACTGGGGCTCTGGGCTTCTCTAGCCACCTAATCTGCTCTTCATCCTCTCGCGCAGTCTAAAGAGAGCTCAGGTGAGAAATTGCAAATGTCCACCAATTGCTCAGAGATGAAAAGTGCCAGCACTGAAAGCTGTTGCTAGCCAGCACCCTTCCTTGCAAGCGCTTTCACAGGCGCAGCAACACTGGGGCTTTGCGCTTCTCTAGCCACCAAACATCACGGTCATTCTCTTTCTGTCTCGTAGACACGAGCTGAGAAATTGCAAACGTCGAGCAATTGCTCAGAGATGAAAAGTGCCAGCACTGAAAGCTCTTGCTAGCCAGCACCCTTCCTTGGAAGCGCTCTTGTAGCCCTAAGAACACTGGGGCTCTGGGCTTCTCTAGCCACCTAATCTTCTGCTCATCCTCTCGCGCAGTCTAAAGAGAGCTCAGGTGAGAAATTGCAAACGTCGAGCAATTGCTCAGAGATGAAAAGTGCCAGCACTGAAAGCTGTTGCTAGCCAGCACCCTTCCTTGGAAGCGCTTTTGTAGGCCTAAGAACACTGGGGCTCTGGGCTTCTCTAGCCACCTAATCTTCTGCTCATCCTCTCGCGCACTCAAAAGAGAGATCAGGTGTGAAATTGCAAATGTCCACCAATTGCTCAGAGATGAAAAGTGCCATCACTGAAAGCTCTTGCTAGCCAGCACCCTTCCTTGGAAGCGCTTTCACAGGCGCAGCAACACTGGGGCTTTGCGCTTCTCTACCCACCAAACATCACGGTCCTTCTCTTTCAGTCTCGTAGACAAGAGCTGAGAAATTGCAAACGTCGAGCAATTGCTCAGAGATGAAAAGTGCCAGCACTGAAAGCTGTTGCTAGCCAGCACCCTTCCTTGGAAGTGCTTTTGTAGCCCTAAGAACAGTGGGGCTCTGGGCTTCTCTAACCACCTAATCTTCTGCTCATCCTCTCGCGCAGTCTAAAGAGAGCTCAGGTGAGAGATTGCAAACGTTGAGCAATTGCTCAGAGATGAAAAGTGCCAGCACTGAAAGCTGTTGCTAGCCAGCACCCTTCCTTGGAAGCGCTCTTGCAGCCCTAAGAACACTGGGGCTCTGGGCTTCTCTAGCCACCTAATCTGCTGTTCATCCTCTCGCGCAGTCTAAAGAGAGCTCAGGTGAGAAATTGCAAACGTCGAGCAATTGCTCACAGATGAAAAGTGCCAGCACTGAAAGCTCTTGCTAGCCAGCACCCTTCCTTGGAAGCGCTTTCACAGGCGCAGCAACACTGGGGCTTTGCGCTTCTCTACCCACCAAACATCACGGTCATTCTCTTTCTGTCTCGTAGACACGAGCTGAGAAATTGCAAACGTCGAGCAATTGCTCAGAGATGAAAAGTGCCAGCACTGAAAGCTGTTGCTAGCCAGCACCCTTCCTTGGAATTGCTTTTGTAGCCCTAAGAACACTGGGGCTCTGTATTTCTCTAGCCACCTAATCTTCTGCTCATCCTCTCGCGCAGTCTAAAGAGAGCTCAGGTGAGAAATTGCAAACGTCGAGCAATTGCTCAGAGATGAAAAGTGCCAGCACTGAAAGCTCTTGCTAGCCAGCACCCTTCCTTGGAAGTGCTTTTGTAGCCCTAAGAACACTGGGGCTCTGGGCTTCTCTAGCCACCTAATCTTCTGCTCATCCTCTCGCGCAGTCTAAAGAGAGCTCAGGTGAGAAATTGCAAACGTCGAGCAATTGCTCAGAGATGAAAAGTGCCAGCACTGAAAGCTCTTGCTAGCCAGCACCCTTCCTTGGAAGCGCTCTTGTAGCCCTAAGAACACTGGGGCTCTGGGCTTCTCTAGCCACCTAACCTTCTGCTCATCCTCTCGCGCACTCTAAAGAGAGCTCAGGTGAGAAATTGCAAACGTCGAGCAATTGCTCAGAGATGAAAAGTGCCAGCACTGAAAGCTGTGGCTAGCCAGCACCCTTCCTTGGAAGCGCTTTCACAGGCGCAGCAACACTGGGGCTTTGCGCTTCTCTACCCACCAAACGTCACGGTCACTACCTCTCCGTCTCGTAGACACGAGCTGAGAGATTGCAAACGTCGAGCAATTGCTCAGAGATGAAAAGTGCCAGCACTGAAAGCTGTTGCTAGCCAGCACCCTTCCTTGGAAGTGCTTTTGTAGCCCTAAGAACACTGGGGCTCTGGGCTTCTCTAGCCACCTAATCTTCTGCTCATCCTCTCGCGCACTCTAAAGAGAGCTCAGGTGAGAGATTGCAAACGTCGAGCAATTGCTCAGAGATGAAAAGTGCCAGCACTGAAAGCTGTTGCTAGCCAGCACCCTTCCTTGGAAGCGCTTTCACAGGCGCAGCAACACTGGGGCTTTGCGCTTCTCTACCCACCAAACATCACGGTCCTTCTCTTTCAGTCTCGTAGACAAGAGCTGAGAAATTGCAAACGTCGAGCAATTGATCAGAGATGAAAAGTGCTTGCACTGAAAGCTGTTGCTAGCCAGCACCCTTCCTTGGAAGCGCTCTTGTAGCCCTAAGAACAGTGGGGCTCTGGGCTTCTCTAGCCACCTAATCTTCTGCTCATCCTCTCGCTCACTATAAAGAGAGCTCAGGTGAGAAATTGCAAACGTCGAGCAATTGCTCAGAGATGAAAAGTGCCAGCACTGAAAGCTGTTGCTAGCCAGCACCCTTCCTTGGAAGCGCTTTCACAGGCGCAGCAACACTGGGGCTTTGCGCTTCTCTACCCACCAAACATCACGGTCCTTCTCTTTCAGTCTCGTAGACAAGAGCTGAGAAATTGCAAACGTCGAGCAATTGCTCAGAGATGAAAAGTGCCAGCACTGAAAGCTGCTGCTAGCCAGCACCCTTCCTTGGAAGTGCTTTTGTAGCCCTAAGAACAGTGGGGCTCTGGGCTTCTCTAGCCACCTAATCTTCTGCTCATCCTCTCGCGCACTCTAAAGAGAGCTCAGGTGAGAAATTGCAAACGTCGAGCAATTGCTCAGAGATGAAAAGTGCCAGCACTGAAAGCTGTTGCTAGCCAGCACCCTTCCTTGGAAGCGCTCTTGCAGCCCTAAGAACACTGGGGCTCTGGGCTTCTCTAGCCACCTAATCTGCTCTTCATCCTCTCGCGCAGTCTAAAGAGAGCTCAGGTGAGAAATTGCAAATGTCCACCAATTGCTCAGAGATGAAAAGTGCCAGCACTGAAAGCTGTTGCTAGCCAGCACCCTTCCTTGCAAGCGCTTTCACAGGCGCAGCAACACTGGGGCTTTGCGCTTCTCTAGCCACCAAACATCACGGTCATTCTCTTTCTGTCTCGTAGACACGAGCTGAGAAATTGCAAACGTCGAGCAATTGCTCAGAGATGAAAAGTGCCAGCACTGAAACCTCTTGCTAGCCAGCACCCTTCCTTGGAAGCGCTCTTGTAGCCCTAAGAACACTGGGGCTCTGGGCTTCTCTAGCCACCTAATCTTCTGCTCATCCTCTCGCGCAGTCTAAAGAGAGCTCAGGTGAGAAATTGCAAACGTCGAGCAATTGCTCACAGATGAAAAGTGCCAGCACTGAAAGCTCTTGCTAGCCAGCACCCTTCCTTGGAAGTGCTTTTGTAGCCCTAAGAACACTGGGGCTCTGGGCTTCTCTAGCCACCTAATCTTCTGCTCATCCTCTCGCTCACTATAAAGAGAGCTCAGGTGAGAAATTGCAAACGTCGAGCAATTGCTCAGAGATGAAAAGTGCCAGCACTGAAAGCTGTTGCTAGCCAGCACCCTTCCTTGGAAGCGCTTTCACAGGCGCAGCAACACTGGGGCTTTGCGCTTCTCTACCCACCAAACATCACGGTCCTTCTCTTTCAGTCTCGTAGACAAGAGCTGAGAAATTGCAAACGTCGAGCAATTGCTCAGAGATGAAAAGTGCCAGCACTGAAAGCTGTTGCTAGCCAGCACCCTTCCTTGGAAGCGCTCTTGCAGCCCTAAGAACACTGGGGCTCTGGGCTTCTCTAGCCACCTAATCTGCTCTTCATCCTCTCGCGCAGTCTAAAGAGAGATCAGGTGAGAAATTGCAAATGTCCACCAATTGCTCAGAGATGAAAAGTGCCAGCACTGAAAGCTGTTGCTAGCCAGCACCCTTCCTTGCAAGCGCTTTCACAGGCGCAGCAACACTGGGGCTTTGCGCTTCTCTAGCCACCAAACATCACGGTCATTCTCTTTCTGTCTCGTAGACACGAGCTGAGAAATTGCAAACGTCGAGCAATTGCTCAGAGATGAAAAGTGCCAGCACTGAAAGCTCTTGCTAGCCAGCACCCTTCCTTGGAAGCGCTCTTGTAGCCCTAAGAACACTGGGGCTCTGGGCTTCTCTAGCCACCTAATCTTCTGCTCATCCTCTCGCGCAGTCTAAAGAGAGCTCAGGTGAGAAATTGCAAACGTCGAGCAATTGCTCAGAGATGAAAAGTGCCAGCACTGAAAGCTCTTGCTAGCCAGCACCCTTCCTTGGAAGCGCTTTTGTAGGCCTAAGAACACTGGGGCTCTGGGCTTCTCTAGCCACCTAATCTTCTGCTCATCCTCTCGCGCACTCAAAAGAGAGATCAGGTGTGAAATTGCAAATGTCCACCAATTGCTCAGAGATGAAAAGTGCCATCACTGAAAGCTCTTGCTAGCCAGCACCCTTCCTTGGAAGCGCTTTCACAGGCGCAGCAACACTGGGGCTTTGCGCTTCTCTACCCACCAAACATCACGGTCCTTCTCTTTCAGTCTCGTAGACAAGAGCTGAGAAATTGCAAACGTCGAGCAATTGCTCAGAGATGAAAAGTGCCAGCACTGAAAGCTCTTGCTAGCCAGCACCCTTCCTTGGAAGTGCTTTTGTAGCCCTAAGAACACTGGGGCTCTGGGCTTCTCTAACCACCTAATCTTCTGCTCATCCTCTCGCGCAGTCTAAAGAGAGCTCAGGTGAGAGATTGCAAACGTTGAGCAATTGCTCAGAGATGAAAAGTGCCAGCACTGAAAGCTGTTGCTAGCCAGCACCCTTCCTTGGAAGCGCTCTTGCAGCCCTAAGAACACTGGGGCTCTGGGCTTCTCTAGCCACCTAATCTGCTGTTCATCCTCTCGCGCAGTCTAAAGAGAGCTCAGGTGAGAAATTGCAAACGTCGAGCAATTGCTCACAGATGAAAAGTGCCAGCACTGAAAGCTCTTGCTAGCCAGCACCCTTCCTTGGAAGCGCTTTCACAGGCGCAGCAACACTGGGGCTTTGCGCTTCTCTACCCACCAAACATCACGGTCATTCTCTTTCTGTCTCGTAGACACGAGCTGAGAAATTGCAAACGTCGAGCAATTGCTCAGAGATGAAAAGTGCCATCACTGAAAGCTCTTGCTAGCCAGCACCCTTCCTTGGAAGTGCTTTTGTAGCCCTAAGAACACTGGGGCTCTGGGCTTCTCTAGCCACCTAATCTTCTGCTCATCCTCTCGCGCAGTCTAAAGAGAGCTCAGGTGAGAAATTGCAAACGTCGAGCAATTGCTCAGAGATGAAAAGTGCCAGCACTGAAAGCTCTTGCTAGCCAGCACCCTTCCTTGGAAGCGCTCTTGTAGCCCTAAGAACACTGGGGCTCTGGGCTTCTCTAGCCACCTAACCTTCTGCTCATCCTCTCGCGCACTCTAAAGAGAGCTCAGGTGAGAAATTGCAAACGTCGAGCAATTGCTCAGAGATGAAAAGTGCCAGCACTGAAAGCTGTGGCTAGCCAGCACCCTTCCTTGGAAGCGCTTTCACAGGCGCAGCAACACTGGGGCTTTGCGCTTCTCTACCCACCAAACGTCACGGTCACTACCTCTCCGTCTCGTAGACACGAGCTGAGAAATTGCAAACGTCGAGCAATTGCTCAGAGATGAAAAGTGCCAGCACTGAAAGCTGTTGCTAGCCAGCACCCTTCCTTGGAAGTGCTTTTGTAGCCCTAAGAACACTGGGGCTCTGGGCTTCTCTAGCCACCTAATCTTCTGCTCATCCTCTCGCGCACTCTAAAGAGAGCTCAGGTGAGAGATTGCAAACGTCGAGCAATTGCTCAGAGATGAAAAGTGCCAGCACTGAAAGCTGTTGCTAGCCAGCACCCTTCCTTGGAAGCGCTTTCACAGGCGCAGCAACACTGGGGCTTTGCGCTTCTCTACCCACCAAACATCACGGTCCTTCTCTTTCAGTCTCGTAGACAAGAGCTGAGAAATTGCAAACGTCGAGCAATTGATCAGAGATGAAAAGTGCTTGCACTGAAAGCTGTTGCTAGCCAGCACCCTTCCTTGGAAGCGCTCTTGTAGCCCTAAGAACAGTGGGGCTCTGGGCTTCTCTAGCCACCTAATCTTCTGCTCATCCTCTCGCTCACTATAAAGAGAGCTCAGGTGAGAAATTGCAAACGTCGAGCAATTGCTCAGAGATGAAAAGTGCCAGCACTGAAAGCTGTTGCTAGCCAGCACCCTTCCTTGGAAGCGCTTTCACAGGCGCAGCAACACTGGGGCTTTGCGCTTCTCTACCCACCAAACATCACGGTCCTTCTCTTTCAGTCTCGTAGACAAGAGCTGAGAAATTGCAAACGTCGAGCAATTGCTCAGAGATGAAAAGTGCCAGCACTGAAAGCTGCTGCTAGCCAGCACCCTTCCTTGGAAGTGCTTTTGTAGCCCTAAGAACAGTGGGGCTCTGGGCTTCTCTAGCCACCTAATCTTCTGCTCATCCTCTCGCGCACTCTAAAGAGAGCTCAGGTGAGAAATTGCAAACGTCGAGCAATTGCTCAGAGATGAAAAGTGCCAGCACTGAAAGCTGTTGCTAGCCAGCACCCTTCCTTGGAAGCGCTCTTGCAGCCCTAAGAACACTGGGGCTCTGGGCTTCTCTAGCCACCTAATCTGCTCTTCATCCTCTCGCGCAGTCTAAAGAGAGCTCAGGTGAGAAATTGCAAATGTCCACCAATTGCTCAGAGATGAAAAGTGCCAGCACTGAAAGCTGTTGCTAGCCAGCACCCTTCCTTGCAAGCGCTTTCACAGGCGCAGCAACACTGGGGCTTTGCGCTTCTCTAGCCACCAAACATCACGGTCATTCTCTTTCTGTCTCGTAGACACGAGCTGAGAAATTGCAAACGTCGAGCAATTGCTCAGAGATGAAAAGTGCCAGCACTGAAAGCTCTTGCTAGCCAGCACCCTTCCTTGGAAGCGCTCTTGTAGCCCTAAGAACACTGGGGCTCTGGGCTTCTCTAGCCACCTAATCTTCTGCTCATCCTCTCGCGCAGTCTAAAGAGAGCTCAGGTGAGAAATTGCAAACGTCGAGCAATTGCTCAGAGATGAAAAGTGCCAGCACTGAAAGCTCTTGCTAGCCAGCACCCTTCCTTGGAAGCGCTTTTGTAGGCCTAAGAACACTGGGGCTCTGGGCTTCTCTAGCCACCTAATCTTCTGCTCATCCTCTCGCGCACTCAAAAGAGAGATCAGGTGTGAAATTGCAAATGTCCACCAATTGCTCAGAGATGAAAAGTGCCATCACTGAAAGCTCTTGCTAGCCAGCACCCTTCCTTGGAAGCGCTTTCACAGGCGCAGCAACACTGGGGCTTTGCGCTTCTCTACCCACCAAACATCACGGTCCTTCTCTTTCAGTCTCGTAGACAAGAGCTGAGAAATTGCAAACGTCGAGCAATTGCTCAGAGATGAAAAGTGCCAGCACTGAAAGCTCTTGCTAGCCAGCACCCTTCCTTGGAAGTGCTTTTGTAGCCCTAAGAACACTGGGGCTCTGGGCTTCTCTAGCCACCTAATCTTCTGCTCATCCTCTCGCTCACTATAAAGAGAGCTCAGGTGAGAAATTGCAAACGTCGAGCAATTGCTCAGAGATGAAAAGTGCCAGCACTGAAAGCTGTTGCTAGCCAGCACCCTTCCTTGGAAGCGCTTTCACAGGCGCAGCAACACTGGGGCTTTGCGCTTCTCTACCCACCAAACATCACGGTCCTTCTCTTTCAGTCTCGTAGACAAGAACTGAGAAATTGCAAACGTCGAGCAATTGCTCAGAGATGAAAAGTGCCAGCACTGAAAGCTGCTGCTAGCCAGCACCCTTCCTTGGAAGTGCTTTTGTAGCCCTAAGAACAGTGGGGCTCTGGGCTTCTCTAGCCACCTAATCTTCTGCTCATCCTCTCGCGCACTCTAAAGAGAGCTCAGGTGAGAAATTGCAAACGTCGAGCAATTGCTCAGAGATGAAAAGTGCCAGCACTGAAAGCTGTTGCTAGCCAGCACCCTTCCTTGGAAGCGCTCTTGCAGCCCTAAGAACACTGGGGCTCTGGGCTTCTCTAGCCACCTAATCTGCTCTTCATCCTCTCGCGCAGTCTAAAGAGAGCTCAGGTGAGAAATTGCAAATGTCCACCAATTGCTCAGAGATGAAAAGTGCCAGCACTGAAAGCTGTTGCTAGCCAGCACCCTTCCTTGGAAGCGCTTTCACAGGCGCAGCAACACTGGGGCTTTGCGCTTCTCTACCCACCAAACATCACGGTCATTCTCTTTCTGTCTCGTAGACACGAGCTGAGAAATTGCAAACGTCGAGCAATTGCTCAGAGATGAAAAGTGCCAGCACTGAAAGCTCTTGCTAGCCAGCACCCTTCCTTGGAAGCGCTCTTGTAGCCCTAAGAACACTGGGGCTCTGGGCTTCTCTAGCCACCTAATCTTCTGCTCATCCTCTCGCGCAGTCTAAAGAGAGCTCAGGTGAGAAATTGCAAACGTCGAGCAATTGCTCAGAGATGAAAAGTGCCAGCACTGAAAGCTCTTGCTAGCCAGCACCCTTCCTTGGAAGCGCTTTTGTAGGCCTAAGAACACTGGGGCTCTGGGCTTCTCTAGCCACCTAATCTTCTGCTCATCCTCTCGCGCACTCAAAAGAGAGATCAGGTGTGAAATTGCAAATGTCCACCAATTGCTCAGAGATGAAAAGTGCCATCACTGAAAGCTCTTGCTAGCCAGCACCCTTCCTTGGAAGCGCTTTCACAGGCGCAGCAACACTGGGGCTTTGCGCTTCTCTACCCACCAAACATCACGGTCCTTCTCTTTCAGTCTCGTAGACAAGAGCTGAGAAATTGCAAACGTCGAGCAATTGCTCAGAGATGAAAAGTGCCAGCACTGAAAGCTCTTGCTAGCCAGCACCCTTCCTTGGAAGTGCTTTTGTAGCCCTAAGAACACTGGGGCTCTGGGCTTCTCTAACCACCTAATCTTCTGCTCATCCTCTCGCGCAGTCTAAAGAGAGCTCAGGTGAGAGATTGCAAACGTTGAGCAATTGCTCAGAGATGAAAAGTGCCATCACTGAAAGCTCTTGCTAGCCAGCACCCTTCCTTGGAAGCGCTCTTGCAGCCCTAAGAACACTGGGGCTCTGGGCTTCTCTAGCCACCTAATCTGCTGCTCATCCTCTCGCGCAGTCTAAAGAGAGCTCAGGTGAGAAATTGCAAACGTCGAGCAATTGCTCACAGATGAAAAGTGCCAGCACTGAAAGCTCTTGCTAGCCAGCACCCTTCCTTGGAAGCGCTCTTGTAGCCCTAAGAACACTGGGGCTCTGGGCTTCTCTAGCCACCTAACCTTCTGCTCATCCTCTCGCGCACTCTAAAGAGAGCTCAGGTGAGAAATTGCAAACGTCGAGCAATTGCTCAGAGATGAAAAGTGCCAGCACTGAAAGCTGTTGCTAGCCAGCACCCTTCCTTGGAAGCGCTTTCACAGGCGCAGCAACACTGGGGCTTTGCGCTTCTCTACCCACCAAACGTCACGGTCACTACCTCTCCGTCTCGTAGACACGAGCTGAGAAATTGCAAACGTCGAGCAATTGCTCAGAGATGAAAAGTGCCAGCACTGAAAGCTGTTGCTAGCCAGCAGCCTTCCTTGGAATTGCTTTTGTAGCCCTAAGAACACTGGGGCTCTGGGCTTCTCTAGCCACCTAATCTGCTGTTCATCCTCTCGCGCAGTCTAAAGAGAGCTCAGGTGAGAAATTGCAAACGTCGAGCAATTGCTCAGAGACGAAAAGTGCCAGCACTGAAAGCTGTTGCTAGCCAGCACCCTTCCTTGGAAGCGCTTTCACAGGCGCAGCAACACTGGGGCTTTGCGCTTCTCTACCCACCAAACATCACGGTCATTCTCTTTCACTCTCGTAGACAAGAGCTGAGAAATTGCAAACGTCGAGCAATTGATCAGAGATGAAAAGTGCCAGCACTGAAAGCTGTTGATAGCCAGCACCCTTCCTTGGAAGTGCTTTTGTAGCCCTAAGAACACTGGGGCTCTGGGCTTCTCTAGCCACCTAATCTTCTGCTCATCCTCTCGCGCAGTCTAAAGAGAGCTCAGGTGAGAGATTGCAAACGTCGAGCAATTGCTCAGAGATGAAAAGTGCCAGCACTGAAAGCTGTGGCTAGCCAGCACCCTTCCTTGGAAGCGCTTTCACAGGCGCAGCAACACTGGGGCTTTGCGCTTCTCTACCCACCAAACGTCACGGTCACTACCTCTCCGTCTCGTAGACACGAGCTGAGAAATTGCAAACGTCGAGCAATTGCTCAGAGATGAAAAGTGCCAGCACTGAAAGCTGTTGCTAGCCAGCAGCCTTCCTTGGAATTGCTTTTGTAGCCCTAAGAACACTGGGGCTCTGGGCTTCTCTAGCCACCTAATCTGCTGTTCATCCTCTCGCGCAGTCTAAAGAGAGCTCAGGTGAGAAATTGCAAACGTCGAGCAATTGCTCCGAGATGAAAAGTGCCAGCACTGAAAGCTGTTGCTAGCCAGCACCCTTCCTTGGAAGCGCTTTCACAGGCGCAGCAACACTGGGGCTTTGCGCTTCTCTACCCACCAAACATCACGGTCCTTCTCTTTCAGTCTCGTAGACAAGAGCTGAGAAATTGCAAACGTCGAGCAATTGATCAGAGATGAAAAGTGCCAGCACTGAAAGCTCTTGCTAGCCAGCACCCTTCCTTGGAAGTGCTTTTGTAGCCCTAAGAACACTGGGGCTCTGGGCTTCTCTAGCCACCTAATCTTCTGCTCATCCTCTCGCGCACTCTAAAGAGAGCTCAGGTGAGAGATTGCAAACGTCGAGCAATTGCTCAGAGATGAAAAGTGCCAGCACTGAAAGCTCTTGCTAGCCAGCACCCTTCCTTGGAAGCGCTTTTGTAGGCCTAAGAACACTGGGGCTCTGGGCTTCTCTAGCCACCTAATCTTCTGCTCATCCTCTCGCGCACTCAAAAGAGAGATCAGGTGTGAAATTGCAAATGTCCACCAATTGCTCAGAGATGAAAAGTGCCATCACTGAAAGCTGTTGCTAGCCAGCACCCTTCCTTGGAAGCGCTTTCACAGGCGCAGCAACACTGGGGCTTTGCGCTTCTCTACCCACCAAACATCACGGTCCTTCTCTTTCAGTCTCGTAGACACGAGCTGAGAAATTGCAAACGTCGAGCAATTGCTCAGAGATGAAAAGTGCCAGCACTGAAAGCTGTTGCTAGCCAGCACCCTTCCTTGGAAGTGCTTTTGTAGCCCTAAGAACACTGGGGCTCTGGGCTTCTCTAGCCACCTAATCTTCTGCTCATCCTCTCGCGCAGTCTAAAGAGAGCTCAGGTAAGAAATTGCAAACGTCGAGCAATTGCTCAGAGATGAAAAGTGCCAGCACTGAAAGCTGTTGCTAGCCAGCACCCTTCCTTGGAAGCGCTTTCACAGGCGCAGCAACACTGGGGCTTTGCGCTTCTCTACCCACCAAACATCACGGTCCTTCTCTTTCAGTCTCGTAGACAAGAGCTGAGAAATTGCAAACGTCGAGCAATTGATCAGAGATGAAAAGTGCTTGCACTGAAAGCTGTTGCTAGCCAGCACCCTTCCTTGGAAGCGCTCTTGTAGCCCTAAGAACAGTGGGGCTCTGGGCTTCTCTAGCCACCTAATCTTCTGCTCATCCTCTCGCTCACTATAAAGAGAGCTCAGGTGAGAAATTGCAAACGTCGAGCAATTGCTCAGAGATGAAAAGTGCCAGCACTGAAAGCTGTTGCTAGCCAGCACCCTTCCTTGGAAGCGCTTTCACAGGCGCAGCAACACTGGGGCTTTGCGCTTCTCTACCCACCAAACATCACGGTCCTTCTCTTTCAGTCTCGTAGACAAGAGCTGAGAAATTGCAAACGTCGAGCAATTGCTCAGAGATGAAAAGTGCCAGCACTGAAAGCTGCTGCTAGCCAGCACCCTTCCTTGGAAGTGCTTTTGTAGCCCTAAGAACAGTGGGGCTCTGGGCTTCTCTAGCCACCTAATCTTCTGCTCATCCTCTCGCGCACTCTAAAGAGAGCTCAGGTGAGAAATTGCAAACGTCGAGCAATTGCTCAGAGATGAAAAGTGCCAGCACTGAAAGCTGTTGCTAGCCAGCACCCTTCCTTGGAAGCGCTCTTGCAGCCCTAAGAACACTGGGGCTCTGGGCTTCTCTAGCCACCTAATCTGCTCTTCATCCTCTCGCGCAGTCTAAAGAGAGCTCAGGTGAGAAATTGCAAATGTCCACCAATTGCTCAGAGATGAAAAGTGCCAGCACTGAAAGCTGTTGCTAGCCAGCACCCTTCCTTGCAAGCGCTTTCACAGGCGCAGCAACACTGGGGCTTTGCGCTTCTCTACCCACCAAACATCACGGTCCTTCTCTTTCTGTCTCGTAGACACGAGCTGAGAAATTGCAAACGTCGAGCAATTGCTCAGAGATGAAAAGTGCCAGCACTGAAAGCTCTTGCTAGCCAGCACCCTTCCTTGGAAGCGCTCTTGTAGCCCTAAGAACACTGGGGCTCTGGGCTTCTCTAGCCACCTAATCTTCTGCTCATCCTCTCGCGCAGTCTAAAGAGAGCTCAGGTGAGAAATTGCAAACGTCGAGCAATTGCTCAGAGATGAAAAGTGCCAGCACTGAAAGCTGTTGCTAGCCAGCACCCTTCCTTGGAAGCGCTTTTGTAGGCCTAAGAACACTGGGGCTCTGGGCTTCTCTAGCCACCTAATCTTCTGCTCATCCTCTCGCGCACTCAAAAGAGAGATCAGGTGTGAAATTGCAAATGTCCACCAATTGCTCAGAGATGAAAAGTGCCATCACTGAAAGCTCTTGCTAGCCAGCACCCTTCCTTGGAAGCGCTTTCACAGGCGCAGCAACACTGGGGCTTTGCGCTTCTCTACCCACCAAACATCACGGTCCTTCTCTTTCAGTCTCGTAGACAAGAGCTGAGAAATTGCAAACGTCGAGCAATTGCTCAGAGATGAAAAGTGCCAGCACTGAAAGCTCTTGCTAGCCAGCACCCTTCCTTGGAAGTGCTTTTGTAGCCCTAAGAACAGTGGGGCTCTGGGCTTCTCTAACCACCTAATCTTCTGCTCATCCTCTCGCGCAGTCTAAAGAGAGCTCAGGTGAGAGATTGCAAACGTTGAGCAATTGCTCAGAGATGAAAAGTGCCAGCACTGAAAGCTGTTGCTAGCCAGCACCCTTCCTTGGAAGCGCTCTTGCAGCCCTAAGAACAGTGGGGCTCTGGGCTTCTCTAGCCACCTAATCTGCTGTTCATCCTCTCGCGCAGTCTAAAGAGAGCTCAGGTGAGAAATTGCAAACGTCGAGCAATTGCTCACAGATGAAAAGTGCCAGCACTGAAAGCTCTTGCTAGCCAGCACCCTTCCTTGGAAGCGCTTTCACAGGCGCAGCAACACTGGGGCTTTGCGCTTCTCTACCCACCAAACGTCACGGTCACTACCTCTCCGTCTCGTAGACACGAGCTGAGAAATTGCAAACGTCGAGCAATTGCTCAGAGATGAAAAGTGCCAGCACTGAAAGCTGTTGCTAGCCAGCACCCTTCCTTGGAATTGCTTTTGTAGCCCTAAGAACACTGGGGCTCTGGGCTTCTCTAGCCACCTAATCTGCTGTTCATCCTCTCGCGCAGTCTAAAGAGAGCTCAGGTGAGAAATTGCAAACGTCGAGCAATTGCTCAGAGACGAAAAGTGCCAGCACTGAAAGCTGTTGCTAGCCAGCACCCTTCCTTGGAAGCGCTTTCACAGGCGCAGCAACACTGGGGCTTTGCGCTTCTCTACCCACCAAACATCACGGTCATTCTCTTTCACTCTCGTAGACAAGAGCTGAGAAATTGCAAACGTCGAGCAATTGATCAGAGATGAAAAGTGCCAGCACTGAAAGCTCTTGCTAGCCAGCACCCTTCCTTGGAAGTGCTTTTGTAGCCCTAAGAACACTGGGGCTCTGGGCTTCTCTAGCCACCTAATCTTCTGCTCATCCTCTCGCGCAGTCTAAAGAGAGCTCAGGTGAGAGATTGCAAACGTCGAGCAATTGCTCAGAGATGAAAAGTGCCAGCACTGAAAGCTCTTGCTAGCCAGCACCCTTCCTTGGAAGCGCTTTTGTAGGCCTAAGAACACTGGGGCTCTGGGCTTCTCTAGCCACCTAATCTTCTGCTCATCCTCTCGCGCACTCAAAAGAGAGATCAGGTGTGAAATTGCAAATGTCCACCAATTGCTCAGAGATGAAAAGTGCCATCACTGAAAGCTGTTGCTAGCCAGCACCCTTCCTTGGAAGCGCTTTCACAGGCGCAGCAACACTGGGGCTTTGCGCTTCTCTACCCACCAAACATCACGGTCCTTCTCTTTCAGTCTCGTAGACACGAGCTGAGAAATTGCAAACGTCGAGCAATTGCTCAGAGATGAAAAGTGCCAGCACTGAAAGCTGTTGCTAGCCAGCACCCTTCCTTGGAAGTGCTTTTGTAGCCCTAAGAACAGTGGGGCTCTGGGCTTCTCTAGCCACCTAATCTTCTGCTCATCCTCTCGCGCAGTCTAAAGAGAGCTCAGGTGAGAAATTGCAAACGTCGAGCAATTGCTCAGAGATGAAAAGTGCCATCACTGAAAGCTCTTGCTAGCCAGCACCCTTCCTTGGAAGCGCTTTTGTAGCCCTAAGAACAGTGGGGCTCTGGGCTTCTCTAGCCACCTAATCTTCTGCTCATCCTCTCGCGCACTCTAAAGAGAGCTCAGGTAAGAAATTGCAAACGTCGAGCAATTGCTCAGAGATGAAAAGTGCCAGCACTGAAAGCTGTTGCTAGCCAGCACCCTTCCTTGGAAGCGCTTTCACAGGCGCAGCAACACTGGGGCTTTGCGCTTCTCTACCCACCAAACGTCACGGTCCTTCTCTTTCAGTCTCGTAGACAAGAGCTGAGAAATTGCAAACGTCGAGCAATTGATCAGAGATGAAAAGTGCTTGCACTGAAAGCTGTTGCTAGCCAGCACCCTTCCTTGGAAGCGCTCTTGTAGCCCTAAGAACAGTGGGGCTCTGGGCTTCTCTAGCCACCTAATCTTCTGCTCATCCTCTCGCTCACTATAAAGAGAGCTCAGGTGAGAGATTGCAAACGTTGAGCAATTGCTCAGAGATGAAAAGTGCCAGCACTGAAAGCTGTTGCTAGCCAGCACCCTTCCTTGGAAGCGCTTTCACAGGCGCAGCAACACTGGGGCTTTGCGCTTCTCTACCCACCAAACGTTACGGTCATTCTCTTTCTGTCTCGTAGACACGAGCTGAGAAATTGCAAACGTCGAGCAATTGCTCAGAGATGAAAAGTGCCAGCACTGAAAGCTGTTGCTAGCCAGCACCCTTCCTTGGAAGCGCTTTCACAGGCGCAGCAACACTGGGGCTTTGCGCTTCTCTACCCACCAAACATCACGGTCCTTCTCTTTCAGTCTCGTAGACAAGAGCTGAGAAATTGCAAACGTCGAGCAATTGCTCAGAGATGAAAAGTGCCAGCACTGAAAGCTGCTGCTAGCCAGCACCCTTCCTTGGAAGTGCTTTTGTAGCCCTAAGAACAGTGGGGCTCTGGGCTTCTCTAGCCATCTAATCTTCTGCTCATCCTCTCGCGCACTCTAAAGAGAGCTCAGGTGAGAAATTGCAAACGTCGAGCAATTGCTCAGAGATGAAAAGTGCCAGCACTGAAAGCTGTTGCTAGCCAGCACCCTTCCTTGGAAGCGCTCTTGCAGCCCTAAGAACACTGGGGCTCTGGGCTTCTCTAGCCACCTAATCTGCTGTTCATCCTCTCGCGCAGTCTAAAGAGAGCTCAGGTGAGAAATTGCAAATGTCCACCAATTGCTCAGAGATGAAAAGTGCCAGCACTGAAAGCTGTTGCTAGCCAGCACCCTTCCTTGGAAGCGCTTTCACAGGCGCAGCAACACTGGGGCTTTGCGCTTCTCTACCCACCAAACATCACGGTCCTTCTCTTTCTGTCTCGTAGACACGAGCTGAGAAATTGCAAACGTCGAGCAATTGCTCAGAGATGAAAAGTGCCAGCACTGAAAGCTCTTGCTAGCCAGCACCCTTCCTTGGAAGCGCTCTTGTAGCCCTAAGAACACTGGGGCTCTGGGCTTCTCTAGCCACCTAATCTTCTGCTCATCCTCTCGCGCAGTCTAAAGAGAGCTCAGGTGAGAAATTGCAAACGTCGAGCAATTGCTCAGAGATGAAAAGTGCCAGCACTGAAAGCTCTTGCTAGCCAGCACCCTTCCTTGGAAGCGCTTTTGTAGCCCTAAGAACACTGGGGCTCTGGGCTTCTCTAGCCACCTAATCTTCTGCTCATCCTCTCGCGCACTCTAAAGAGAGCTCAGGTGAGAAATTGCAAATGTCCACCAATTGCTCAGAGATGAAAAGTGCCATCACTGAAAGCTGTTGCTAGCCAGCACCCTTCCTTGGAAGCGCTTTCACAGGCGCAGCAACACTGGGGCTTTGCGCTTCTCTACCCACCAAACATCACGGTCCTTCTCTTTCTGTCTCGTAGACACGAGCTGAGAAATTGCAAACGTCGAGCAATTGCTCAGAGATGAAAAGTGCCAGCACTGAAAGCTCTTGCTAGCCAGCACCCTTCCTTGGAAGCGCTCTTGTAGCCCTAAGAACACTGGGGCTCTGGGCTTCTCTAGCCACCTAATCTTCTGCTCATCCTCTCGCGCAGTCTAAAGAGAGCTCAGGTGAGAAATTGCAAACGTCGAGCAATTGCTCAGAGATGAAAAGTGCCAGCACTGAAAGCTCTTGCTAGCCAGCACCCTTCCTTGGAAGCGCTTTTGTAGGCCTAAGAACACTGGGGCTCTGGGCTTCTCTAGCCACCTAATCTTCTGCTCATCCTCTCGCGCACTCAAAAGAGAGATCAGGTGTGAAATTGCAAATGTCCACCAATTGCTCAGAGATGAAAAGTGCCATCACTGAAAGCTGTTGCTAGCCAGCACCCTTCCTTGGAAGCGCTTTCACAGGCGCAGCAACACTGGGGCTTTGCGCTTCTCTAGCCACCAAACATCACGGTCCTTCTCTTTCAGTCTCGTAGACAAGAGCTGAGAAATTGCAAACGTCGAGCAATTGCTCAGAGATGAAAAGTGCCAGCACTGAAAGCTGTTGCTAGCCAGCACCCTTCCTTGGAAGCGCTTTTGTAGCCCTAAGAACAGTGGGGCTCTGGGCTTCTCTAACCACCTAATCTTCTGCTCATCCTCTCGCGCAGTCTAAAGAGAGCTCAGGTGAGAGATTGCAAACGTTGAGCAATTGCTCAGAGATGAAAAGTGCCAGCACTGAAAGCTGTTGCTAGCCAGCACCCTTCCTTGGAAGCGCTCTTGCAGCCCTAAGAACACTGGGGCTCTGGGCTTCTCTAGCCACCTAATCTGCTGTTCATCCTCTCGCGCAGTCTAAAGAGAGCTCAGGTGAGAAATTGCAAACGTCGAGCAATTGCTCAGAGATGAAAAGTGCCAGCACTGAAAGCTCTTGCTAGCCAGCACCCTTCCTTGGAAGCGCTTTCACAGGCGCAGCAACACTGGGGCTTTGCGCTTCTCTACCCACCAAACATCACGGTCATTCTCTTTCTGTCTCGTAGACACGAGCTGAGAAATTGCAAACGTCGAGCAATTGCTCAGAGATGAAAAGTGCCAGCACTGAAAGCTGTTGCTAGCCAGCACCCTTCCTTGGAAGCGCTTTCACAGGCGCAGCAACACTGGGGCTTTGCGCTTCTCTACCCACCAAACATCACGGTCCTTCTCTTTCAGTCTTGTAGACAAGAGCTGAGAAATTGCAAACGTCGAGCAATTGCTCAGAGATGAAAAGTGCCAGCACTGAAAGCTGTTGCTAGCCAGCACCCTTCCTTGGAAGTGCTTTTGTAGCCCTAAGAACACTGGGGCTCTGGGCTTCTCTAGCCACCTAATCTTCTGTTCATCCTCTCGCGCAGTCTAAAGAGAGCTCAGGTGAGAAATTGCAAACGTCGAGCAATTGCTCAGAGATGAAAAGTGCCAGCACTGAAAGCTCTTGCTAGCCAGCACCCTTCCTTGGAAGCGCTCTTGTAGCCCTAAGAACACTGGGGCTCTGGGCTTCTCTAGCCACCTAACCTTCTGCTCATCCTCTCGCGCACTCTAAAGAGAGCTCAGGTGAGAAATTGCAAACGTCGAGCAATTGCTCAGAGATGAAAAGTGCCAGCACTGAAAGCTGTGGCTAGCCAGCACCCTTCCTTGGAAGCGCTTTCACAGGCGCAGCAACACTGGGGCTTTGCGCTTCTCTACCCACCAAACGTCACGGTCACTACCTCTCCGTCTCGTAGACACGAGCTGAGAAATTGCAAACGTCGAGCAATTGCTCAGAGATGAAAAGTGCCAGCACTGAAAGCTGTTGCTAGCCAGCAGCCTTCCTTGGAATTGCTTTTGTAGCCCTAAGAACACTGGGGCTCTGGGCTTCTCTAGCCACCTAATCTGCTGTTCATCCTCTCGCGCAGTCTAAAGAGAGCTCAGGTGAGAAATTGCAAACGTCGAGCAATTGCTCCGAGATGAAAAGTGCCAGCACTGAAAGCTGTTGCTAGCCAGCACCCTTCCTTGGAAGCGCTTTCACAGGCGCAGCAACACTGGGGCTTTGCGCTTCTCTACCCACCAAACATCACGGTCATTCTCTTTCACTCTCGTAGACAAGAGCTGAGAAATTGCAAACGTCGAGCAATTGATCAGAGATGAAAAGTGCCAGCACTGAAAGCTCTTGCTAGCCAGCACCCTTCCTTGGAAGTGCTTTTGTAGCCCTAAGAACACTGGGGCTCTGGGCTTCTCTAGCCACCTAATCTTCTGCTCATCCTCTCGCGCAGTCTAAAGAGAGCTCAGGTGAGAGATTGCAAACGTCGAGCAATTGCTCAGAGATGAAAAGTGCCAGCACTGAAAGCTCTTGCTAGCCAGCACCCTTCCTTGGAAGCGCTTTTGTAGGCCTAAGAACACTGGGGCTCTGGGCTTCTCTAGCCACCTAATCTTCTGCTCATCCTCTCGCGCACTCAAAAGAGAGATCAGGTGAGAAATTGCAAATGTCCACCAATTGCTCAGAGATGAAAAGTGCCATCACTGAAAGCTGTTGCTAGCCAGCACCCTTCCTTGGAAGCGCTTTCACAGGCGCAGCAACACTGGGGCTTTGCGCTTCTCTACCCACCAAACATCACGGTCATTCTCTTTCACTCTCGTAGACAAGAGCTGAGAAATTGCAAACGTCGAGCAATTGCTCAGAGATGAAAAGTGCCAGCACTGAAAGCTGTTGCTAGCCAGCACCCTTCCTTGGAAGTGCTTTTGTAGCCCTAAGAACACTGGGGCTCTGGGCTTCTCTAGCCACCTAATCTTCTGCTCATCCTCTCGCGCAGTCTAAAGAGAGCTCAGGTAAGAAATTGCAAACGTCGAGCAATTGCTCAGAGATGAAAAGTGCCAGCACTGAAAGCTGTTGCTAGCCAGCACCCTTCCTTGGAAGCGCTTTCACAGGCGCAGCAACACTGGGGCTTTGCGCTTCTCTACCCACCAAACATCACGGTCCTTCTCTTTCAGTCTCGTAGACAAGAGCTGAGAAATTGCAAACGTCGAGCAATTGATCAGAGATGAAAAGTGCTTGCACTGAAAGCTGTTGCTAGCCAGCACCCTTCCTTGGAAGCGCTCTTGTAGCCCTAAGAACAGTGGGGCTCTGGGCTTCTCTAGCCACCTAATCTTCTGCTCATCCTCTCGCTCACTATAAAGAGAGCTCAGGTGAGAAATTGCAAACGTCGAGCAATTGCTCAGAGATGAAAAGTGCCAGCACTGAAAGCTGTTGCTAGCCAGCACCCTTCCTTGGAAGCGCTTTTGTAGGCCTAAGAACACTGGGGCTTTGCGCTTCTCTACCCACCAAACATCACGGTCCTTCTCTTTCAGTCTCGTAGACAAGAGCTGAGAAATTGCAAACGTCGAGCAATTGCTCAGAGATGAAAAGTGCCAGCACTGAAAGCTGCTGCTAGCCAGCACCCTTCCTTGGAAGTGCTTTTGTAGCCCTAAGAACAGTGGGGCTCTGGGCTTCTCTAGCCACCTAATCTTCTGCTCATCCTCTCGCGCAGTCTAAAGAGAGCTCAGGTGAGAAATTGCAAACGTCGAGCAATTGCTCAGAGATGAAAAGTGCCAGCACTGAAAGCTGTTGCTAGCCAGCACCCTTCCTTGGAAGCGCTCTTGCAGCCCTAAGAACACTGGGGCTCTGGGCTTCTCTAGCCACCTAATCTGCTCTTCATCCTCTCGCGCAGTCTAAAGAGAGCTCAGGTGAGAAATTGCAAATGTCCACCAATTGCTCAGAGATGAAAAGTGCCAGCACTGAAAGCTGTTGCTAGCCAGCACCCTTCCTTGCAAGCGCTTTCACAGGCGCAGCAACACTGGGGCTTTGCGCTTCTCTAGCCACCAAACATCACGGTCATTCTCTTTCTGTCTCGTAGACACGAGCTGAGAAATTGCAAACGTCGAGCAATTGCTCAGAGATGAAAAGTGCCAGCACTGAAAGCTCTTGCTAGCCAGCACCCTTCCTTGGAAGCGCTCTTGTAGCCCTAAGAACACTGGGGCTCTGGGCTTCTCTAGCCACCTAATCTTCTGCTCATCCTCTCGCGCAGTCTAAAGAGAGCTCAGGTGAGAAATTGCAAACGTCGAGCAATTGCTCAGAGATGAAAAGTGCCAGCACTGAAAGCTCTTGCTAGCCAGCACCCTTCCTTGGAAGCGCTTTTGTAGGCCTAAGAACACTGGGGCTCTGGGCTTCTCTAGCCACCTAATCTTCTGCTCATCCTCTCGCGCACTCAAAAGAGAGATCAGGTGTGAAATTGCAAATGTCCACCAATTGCTCAGAGATGAAAAGTGCCATCACTGAAAGCTCTTGCTAGCCAGCACCCTTCCTTGGAAGCGCTTTCACAGGCGCAGCAACACTGGGGCTTTGCGCTTCTCTACCCACCAAACATCACGGTCCTTCTCTTTCAGTCTCGTAGACAAGAGCTGAGAAATTGCAAACGTCGAGCAATTGCTCAGAGATGAAAAGTGCCAGCACTGAAAGCTGTTGCTAGCCAGCACCCTTCCTTGGAAGTGCTTTTGTAGCCCTAAGAACAGTGGGGCTCTGGGCTTCTCTAACCACCTAATCTTCTGCTCATCCTCTCGCGCAGTCTAAAGAGAGCTCAGGTGAGAGATTGCAAACGTTGAGCAATTGCTCAGAGATGAAAAGTGCCAGCACTGAAAGCTGTTGCTAGCCAGCACCCTTCCTTGGAAGCGCTCTTGCAGCCCTAAGAACACTGGGGCTCTGGGCTTCTCTAACCACCTAATCTGCTGTTCATCCTCTCGCGCAGTCTAAAGAGAGCTCAGGTGAGAAATTGCAAACGTCGAGCAATTGCTCACAGATGAAAAGTGCCAGCACTGAAAGCTCTTGCTAGCCAGCACCCTTCCTTGGAAGCGCTTTCACAGGCGCAGCAACACTGGGGCTTTGCGCTTCTCTACCCACCAAACATCACGGTCATTCTCTTTCCGTCTCGTAGATAAGAGCTGAGAAATTGCAAACGTCGAGCAATTGCTCAGAGATGAAAAGTGCCAGCACTGAAAGCTGTTGCTAGCCAGCACCCTTCCTTGGAATTGCTTTTGTAGCCCTAAGAACACTGGGGCTCTGTATTTCTCTAGCCACCTAATCTTCTGCTCATCCTCTCGCGCAGTCTAAAGAGAGCTCAGGTGAGAAATTGCAAACGTCGAGCAATTGCTCAGAGATGAAAAGTGCCATCACTGAAAGCTCTTGCTAGCCAGCACCCTTCCTTGGAAGTGCTTTTGTAGCCCTAAGAACACTGGGGCTCTGGGCTTCTCTAGCCACCTAATCTTCTGCTCATCCTCTCGCGCAGTCTAAAGAGAGCTCAGGTGAGAAATTGCAAACGTCGAGCAATTGCTCAGAGATGAAAAGTGCCAGCACTGAAAGCTCTTGCTAGCCAGCACCCTTCCTTGGAAGCGCTCTTGTAGCCCTAAGAACACTGGGGCTCTGGGCTTCTCTAGCCACCTAACCTTCTGCTCATCCTCTCGCGCACTCTAAAGAGAGCTCAGGTGAGAAATTGCAAACGTCGAGCAATTGCTCAGAGATGAAAAGTGCCAGCACTGAAAGCTGTGGCTAGCCAGCACCCTTCCTTGGAAGCGCTTTCACAGGCGCAGCAACACTGGGGCTTTGCGCTTCTCTACCCACCAAACGTCACGGTCACTACCTCTCCGTCTCGTAGACACGAGCTGAGAAATTGCAAACGTCGAGCAATTGCTCAGAGATGAAAAGTGCCAGCACTGAAAGCTGTTGCTAGCCAGCAGCCTTCCTTGGAATTGCTTTTGTAGCCCTAAGAACACTGGGGCTCTGGGCTTCTCTAGCCACCTAATCTGCTGTTCATCCTCTCGCGCAGTCTAAAGAGAGCTCAGGTGAGAAATTGCAAACGTCGAGCAATTGCTCAGAGACGAAAAGTGCCAGCACTGAAAGCTGTTGCTAGCCAGCACCCTTCCTTGGAAGCGCTTTCACAGGCGCAGCAACACTGGGGCTTTGCGCTTCTCTACCCACCAAACATCACGGTCATTCTCTTTCACTCTCGTAGACAAGAGCTGAGAAATTGCAAACGTCGAGCAATTGATCAGAGATGAAAAGTGCCAGCACTGAAAGCTGTTGATAGCCAGCACCCTTCCTTGGAAGTGCTTTTGTAGCCCTAAGAACACTGGGGCTCTGGGCTTCTCTAGCCACCTAATCTTCTGCTCATCCTCTCGCGCAGTCTAAAGAGAGCTCAGGTGAGAGATTGCAAACGTCGAGCAATTGCTCAGAGATGAAAAGTGCCAGCACTGAAAGCTCTTGCTAGCCAGCACCCTTCCTTGGAAGCGCTTTTGTAGGCCTAAGAACACTGGGGCTCTGGGCTTCTCTAGCCACCTAATCTTCTGCTCATCCTCTCGCGCACTCAAAAGAGAGATCAGGTGTGAAATTGCAAATGTCCACCAATTGCTCAGAGATGAAAAGTGCCATCACTGAAAGCTGTTGCTAGCCAGCACCCTTCCTTGGAAGCACTTTCACAGGCGCAGCAACACTGGGGCTTTGCGCTTCTCTACCCACCAAACATCACGGTCCTTCTCTTTCAGTCTCGTAGACACGAGCTGAGAAATTGCAAACGTCGAGCAATTGCTCAGAGATGAAAAGTGCCAGCACTGAAAGCTGTTGCTAGCCAGCACCCTTCCTTGGAAGTGCTTTTGTAGCCCTAAGAACACTGGGGCTCTGGGCTTCTCTAGCCACCTAATCTTCTGCTCATCCTCTCGCGCAGTCTAAAGAGAGCTCAGGTGAGAAATTGCAAACGTCGAGCAATTGCTCAGAGATGAAAAGTGCCATCACTGAAAGCTCTTGCTAGCCAGCACCCTTCCTTGGAAGCGCTTTTGTAGCCCTAAGAACACTGGGGCTCTGGGCTTCTCTAGCCACCTAATCTTCTGCTCATCCTCTCGCGCAGTCTAAAGAGAGCTCAGGTAAGAAATTGCAAACGTCGAGCAATTGCTCAGAGATGAAAAGTGCCAGCACTGAAAGCTGTTGCTAGCCAGCACCCTTCCTTGGAAGCGCTTTCACAGGCGCAGCAACACTGGGGCTTTGCGCTTCTCTACCCACCAAACGTCACGGTCCTTCTCTTTCAGTCTCGTAGACAAGAGCTGAGAAATTGCAAACGTCGAGCAATTGATCAGAGATGAAAAGTGCTTGCACTGAAAGCTGTTGCTAGCCAGCACCCTTCCTTGGAAGCGCTCTTGTAGCCCTAAGAACAGTGGGGCTCTGGGCTTCTCTAGCCACCTAATCTTCTGCTCATCCTCTCGCTCACTATAAAGAGAGCTCAGGTGAGAAATTGCAAACGTCGAGCAATTGCTCAGAGATGAAAAGTGCCAGCACTGAAAGCTGTTGCTAGCCAGCACCCTTCCTTGGAAGCGCTTTCACAGGCGCAGCAACACTGGGGCTTTGCGCTTCTCTACCCACCAAACGTTACGGTCATTCTCTTTCTGTCTCGTAGACACGAGCTGAGAAATTGCAAACGTCGAGCAATTGCTCAGAGATGAAAAGTGCCAGCACTGAAAGCTGTTGCTAGCCAGCACCCTTCCTTGGAAGCGCTTTCACAGGCGCAGCAACACTGGGGCTTTGCGCTTCTCTACCCACCAAACATCACGGTCCTTCTCTTTCAGTCTCGTAGACAAGAGCTGAGAAATTGCAAACGTCGAGCAATTGCTCAGAGATGAAAAGTGCCAGCACTGAAAGCTGCTGCTAGCCAGCACCCTTCCTTGGAAGCGCTCTTGCAGCCCTAAGAACACTGGGGCTCTGGGCTTCTCTAGCCACCTAATCTGCTGTTCATCCTCTCGCGCAGTCTAAAGAGAGCTCAGGTGAGAAATTGCAAATGTCCACCAATTGCTCAGAGATGAAAAGTGCCAGCACTGAAAGCTGTTGCTAGCCAGCACCCTTCCTTGGAAGCGCTTTCACAGGCGCAGCAACACTGGGGCTTTGCGCTTCTCTACCCACCAAACATCACGGTCCTTCTCTTTCTGTCTCGTAGACACGAGCTGAGAAATTGCAAACGTCGAGCAATTGCTCAGAGATGAAAAGTGCCAGCACTGAAAGCTCTTGCTAGCCAGCACCCTTCCTTGGAAGCGCTCTTGTAGCCCTAAGATCACTGGGGCTCTGGGCTTCTCTAGCCACCTAATCTTCTGCTCATCCTCTCGCGCAGTCTAAAGAGAGCTCAGGTGAGAAATTGCAAACGTCGAGCAATTGCTCAGAGATGAAAAGTGCCAGCACTGAAAGCTCTTGCTAGCCAGCACCCTTCCTTGGAAGCGCTTTTGTAGGCCTAAGAACACTGGGGCTCTGGGCTTCTCTAGCCACCTAATCTTCTGCTCATCCTCTCGCGCACTCTAAAGAGAGCTCAGGTGAGAAATTGCAAATGTCCACCAATTGCTCAGAGATGAAAAGTGCCAGCACTGAAAGCTGTTGCTAGCCAGCACCCTTCCTTGGAAGCGCTTTCACAGGCGCAGCAACACTGGGGCTTTGCGCTTCTCTACCCACCAAACATCACGGTCCTTCTCTTTCTGTCTCGTAGACACGAGCTGAGAAATTGCAAACGTCGAGCAATTGCTCAGAGATGAAAAGTGCCAGCACTGAAAGCTGTTGCTAGCCAGCACCCTTCCTTGGAAGCGCTCTTGTAGCCCTAAGAACACTGGGGCTCTGGGCTTCTCTAGCCACCTAATCTTCTGCTCATCCTCTCGCGCAGTCTAAAGAGAGCTCAGGTGAGAAATTGCAAACGTCGAGCAATTGCTCAGAGATGAAAAGTGCCAGCACTGAAAGCTCTTGCTAGCCAGCACCCTTCCTTGGAAGCGCTTTTGTAGGCCTAAGAACACTGGGGCTCTGGGCTTCTCTAGCCACCTAATCTTCTGCTCATCCTCTCGCGCACTCAAAAGAGAGATCAGGTGTGAAATTGCAAATGTCCACCAATTGCTCAGAGATGAAAAGTGCCATCACTGAAAGCTCTTGCTAGCCAGCACCCTTCCTTGGAAGCGCTTTCACAGGCGCAGCAACACTGGGGCTTTGCGCTTCTCTACCCACCAAACATCACGGTCCTTCTCTTTCAGTCTCGTAGACAAGAGCTGAGAAATTGCAAACGTCGAGCAATTGCTCAGAGATGAAAAGTGCCAGCACTGAAAGCTCTTGCTAGCCAGCACCCTTCCTTGGAAGCGCTCTTGCAGCCCTAAGAACACTGGGGCTCTGGGCTTCTCTAGCCACCTAATCTGCTGTTCATCCTCTCGCGCAGTCTAAAGAGAGCTCAGGTGAGAAATTGCAAACGTCGAGCAATTGCTCAGAGATGAAAAGTGCCAGCACTGAAAGCTCTTGCTAGCCAGCACCCTTCCTTGGAAGCGCTTTCACAGGCGCAGCAACACTGGGGCTTTGCGCTTCTCTACCCACCAAACATCACGGTCATTCTCTTTCTGTCTCGTAGACACGAGCTGAGAAATTGCAAACGTCGAGCAATTGCCCAGAGATGAAAAGTGCCAGCACTGAAAGCTGTTGCTAGCCAGCACCCTTCCTTGGAAGCGCTTTCACAGGCGCAGCAACACTGGGGCTTTGCGCTTCTCTACCCACCAAACATCACGGTCCTTCTCTTTCAGTCTTGTAGACAAGAGCTGAGAAATTGCAAACGTCGAGCAATTGCTCAGAGATGAAAAGTGCCAGCACTGAAAGCTGTTGCTAGCCAGCACCCTTCCTTGGAAGTGCTTTTGTAGCCCTAAGAACACTGGGGCTCTGGGCTTCTCTAGCCACCTAATCTTCTGCTCATCCTCTCGCGCAGTCTAAAGAGAGCTCAGGTGAGAAATTGCAAACGTCGAGCAATTGCTCAGAGATGAAAAGTGCCAGCACTGAAAGCTCTTGCTAGCCAGCACCCTTCCTTGGAAGCGCTCTTGTAGCCCTAAGAACACTGGGGCTCTGGGCTTCTCTAGCCACCTAACCTTCTGCTCATCCTCTCGCGCACTCTAAAGAGAGCTCAGGTGAGAAATTGCAAACGTCGAGCAATTGCTCAGAGATGAAAAGTGCCAGCACTGAAAGCTGTGGCTAGCCAGCACCCTTCCTTGGAAGCGCTTTCACAGGCGCAGCAACACTGGGGCTTTGCGCTTCTCTACCCACCAAACATCACGGTCCTTCTCTTTCACTCTCGTAGACAAGAGCTGAGAAATTGCAAACGTCGAGCAATTGATCAGAGATGAAAAGTGCCAGCACTGAAAGCTCTTGCTAGCCAGCACCCTTCCTTGGAAGTGCTTTTGTAGCCCTAAGAACACTGGGGCTCTGGGCTTCTCTAGCCACCTAATCTTCTGCTCATCCTCTCGCGCAGTCTAAAGAGAGCTCAGGTGAGAAATTGCAAACGTCGAGCAATTGCTCAGAGATGAAAAGTGCCAGCACTGAAAGCTGCTGCTAGCCAGCACCCTTCCTTGGAAGCGCTCTTGCAGCCCTAAGAACACTGGGGCTCTGGGCTTCTCTAGCCACCTAATCTGCTGTTCATCCTCTCGCGCAGTCTAAAGAGAGCTCAGGTGAGAAATTGCAAATGTCCACCAATTGCTCAGAGATGAAAAGTGCCAGCACTGAAAGCTGTTGCTAGCCAGCACCCTTCCTTGGAAGCGCTTTCACAGGCGCAGCAACACTGGGGCTTTGCGCTTCTCTACCCACCAAACATCACGGTCCTTCTCTTTCTGTCTCGTAGACACGAGCTGAGAAATTGCAAACGTCGAGCAATTGCTCAGAGATGAAAAGTGCCAGCACTGAAAGCTCTTGCTAGCCAGCACCCTTCCTTGGAAGCGCTCTTGTAGCCCTAAGATCACTGGGGCTCTGGGCTTCTCTAGCCACCTAATCTTCTGCTCATCCTCTCGCGCAGTCTAAAGAGAGCTCAGGTGAGAAATTGCAAACGTCGAGCAATTGCTCAGAGATGAAAAGTGCCAGCACTGAAAGCTCTTGCTAGCCAGCACCCTTCCTTGGAAGCGCTTTTGTAGGCCTAAGAACACTGGGGCTCTGGGCTTCTCTAGCCACCTAATCTTCTGCTCATCCTCTCGCGCACTCTAAAGAGAGCTCAGGTGAGAAATTGCAAATGTCCACCAATTGCTCAGAGATGAAAAGTGCCAGCACTGAAAGCTGTTGCTAGCCAGCACCCTTCCTTGGAAGCGCTTTCACAGGCGCAGCAACACTGGGGCTTTGCGCTTCTCTACCCACCAAACATCACGGTCCTTCTCTTTCTGTCTCGTAGACACGAGCTGAGAAATTGCAAACGTCGAGCAATTGCTCAGAGATGAAAAGTGCCAGCACTGAAAGCTGTTGCTAGCCAGCACCCTTCCTTGGAAGCGCTCTTGTAGCCCTAAGAACACTGGGGCTCTGGGCTTCTCTAGCCACCTAATCTTCTGCTCATCCTCTCGCGCAGTCTAAAGAGAGCTCAGGTGAGAAATTGCAAACGTCGAGCAATTGCTCAGAGATGAAAAGTGCCAGCACTGAAAGCTCTTGCTAGCCAGCACCCTTCCTTGGAAGCGCTTTTGTAGGCCTAAGAACACTGGGGCTCTGGGCTTCTCTAGCCACCTAATCTTCTGCTCATCCTCTCGCGCACTCAAAAGAGAGATCAGGTGTGAAATTGCAAATGTCCACCAATTGCTCAGAGATGAAAAGTGCCATCACTGAAAGCTCTTGCTAGCCAGCACCCTTCCTTGGAAGCGCTTTCACAGGCGCAGCAACACTGGGGCTTTGCGCTTCTCTACCCACCAAACATCACGGTCCTTCTCTTTCAGTCTCGTAGACAAGAGCTGAGAAATTGCAAACGTCGAGCAATTGCTCAGAGATGAAAAGTGCCAGCACTGAAAGCTCTTGCTAGCCAGCACCCTTCCTTGGAAGCGCTCTTGCAGCCCTAAGAACACTGGGGCTCTGGGCTTCTCTAGCCACCTAATCTGCTGTTCATCCTCTCGCGCAGTCTAAAGAGAGCTCAGGTGAGAAATTGCAAACGTCGAGCAATTGCTCAGAGATGAAAAGTGCCAGCACTGAAAGCTCTTGCTAGCCAGCACCCTTCCTTGGAAGCGCTTTCACAGGCGCAGCAACACTGGGGCTTTGCGCTTCTCTACCCACCAAACATCACGGTCATTCTCTTTCTGTCTCGTAGACACGAGCTGAGAAATTGCAAACGTCGAGCAATTGCCCAGAGATGAAAAGTGCCAGCACTGAAAGCTGTTGCTAGCCAGCACCCTTCCTTGGAAGCGCTTTCACAGGCGCAGCAACACTGGGGCTTTGCGCTTCTCTACCCACCAAACATCACGGTCCTTCTCTTTCAGTCTTGTAGACAAGAGCTGAGAAATTGCAAACGTCGAGCAATTGCTCAGAGATGAAAAGTGCCAGCACTGAAAGCTGTTGCTAGCCAGCACCCTTCCTTGGAAGTGCTTTTGTAGCCCTAAGAACACTGGGGCTCTGGGCTTCTCTAGCCACCTAATCTTCTGCTCATCCTCTCGCGCAGTCTAAAGAGAGCTCAGGTGAGAAATTGCAAACGTCGAGCAATTGCTCAGAGATGAAAAGTGCCAGCACTGAAAGCTCTTGCTAGCCAGCACCCTTCCTTGGAAGCGCTCTTGTAGCCCTAAGAACACTGGGGCTCTGGGCTTCTCTAGCCACCTAACCTTCTGCTCATCCTCTCGCGCACTCTAAAGAGAGCTCAGGTGAGAAATTGCAAACGTCGAGCAATTGCTCAGAGATGAAAAGTGCCAGCACTGAAAGCTGTGGCTAGCCAGCACCCTTCCTTGGAAGCGCTTTCACAGGCGCAGCAACACTGGGGCTTTGCGCTTCTCTACCCACCAAACATCACGGTCCTTCTCTTTCACTCTCGTAGACAAGAGCTGAGAAATTGCAAACGTCGAGCAATTGATCAGAGATGAAAAGTGCCAGCACTGAAAGCTCTTGCTAGCCAGCACCCTTCCTTGGAAGTGCTTTTGTAGCCCTAAGAACACTGGGGCTCTGGGCTTCTCTAGCCACCTAATCTTCTGCTCATCCTCTCGCGCAGTCTAAAGAGAGCTCAGGTGAGAGATTGCAAACGTCGAGCAATTGCTCAGAGATGAAAAGTGCCAGCACTGAAAGCTCTTGCTAGCCAGCACCCTTCCTTGGAAGCGCTCTTGTAGCCCTAAGAACACTGGGGCTCTGGGCTTCTCTAGCCACCTAACCTTCTGCTCATCCTCTCGCGCACTCTAAAGAGAGCTCAGGTGAGAAATTGCAAACGTCGAGCAATTGCTCAGAGATGAAAAGTGCCAGCACTGAAAGCTGTGGCTAGCCAGCACCCTTCCTTGGAAGCGCTTTCACAGGCGCAGCAACACTGGGGCTTTGCGCTTCTCTACCCACCAAACGTCACGGTCACTACCTCTCCGTCTCGTAGACACGAGCTGAGAAATTGCAAACGTCGAGCAATTGCTCAGAGATGAAAAGTGCCAGCACTGAAAGCTGTTGCTAGCCAGCAGCCTTCCTTGGAATTGCTTTTGTAGGCCTAAGAACACTGGGGCTCTGGGCTTCTCTAGCCACCTAATCTGCTGTTCATCCTCTCGCGCAGTCTAAAGAGAGCTCAGGTGAGAAATTGCAAACGTCGAGCAATTGCTCCGAGATGAAAAGTGCCAGCACTGAAAGCTGTTGCTAGCCAGCACCCTTCCTTGGAAGCGCTTTCACAGGCGCAGCAACACTGGGGCTTTGCGCTTCTCTACCCACCAAACATCACGGTCATTCTCTTTCACTCTCGTAGACAAGAGCTGAGAAATTGCAAACGTCGAGCAATTGATCAGAGATGAAAAGTGCCAGCACTGAAAGCTCTTGCTAGCCAGCACCCTTCCTTGGAAGTGCTTTTGTAGCCCTAAGAACACTGGGGCTCTGGGCTTCTCTAGCCACCTAATCTTCTGCTCATCCTCTCGCGCAGTCTAAAGAGAGCTCAGGTGAGAGATTGCAAACGTCGAGCAATTGCTCAGAGATGAAAAGTGCCAGCACTGAAAGCTCTTGCTAGCCAGCACCCTTCCTTGGAAGCGCTTTTGTAGGCCTAAGAACACTGGGGCTCTGGGCTTCTCTAGCCACCTAATCTTCTGCTCATCCTCTCGCGCACTCAAAAGAGAGATCAGGTGTGAAATTGCAAATGTCCACCAATTGCTCAGAGATGAAAAGTGCCATCACTGAAAGCTGTTGCTAGCCAGCACCCTTCCTTGGAAGCGCTTTCACAGGCGCAGCAACACTGGGGCTTTGCGCTTCTCTACCCACCAAACATCACGGTCCTTCTCTTTCACTCTCGTAGACAAGAGCTGAGAAATTGCAAACGTCGAGCAATTGCTCAGAGATGAAAAGTGCCAGCACTGAAAGCTGTTGCTAGCCAGCACCCTTCCTTGGAAGTGCTTTTGTAGCCCTAAGAACACTGGGGCTCTGGGCTTCTCTAGCCACCTAATCTTCTGCTCATCCTCTCGCGCAGTCTAAAGAGAGCTCAGGTAAGAAATTGCAAACGTCGAGCAATTGCTCAGAGATGAAAAGTGCCAGCACTGAAAGCTGTTGCTAGCCAGCACCCTTCCTTGGAAGCGCTTTCACAGGCGCAGCAACACTGGGGCTTTGCGCTTCTCTACCCACCAAACATCACGGTCCTTCTCTTTCAGTCTCGTAGACAAGAGCTGAGAAATTGCAAACGTCGAGCAATTGATCAGAGATGAAAAGTGCTTGCACTGAAAGCTGTTGCTAGCCAGCACCCTTCCTTGGAAGCGCTCTTGTAGCCCTAAGAACAGTGGGGCTCTGGGCTTCTCTAGCCACCTAATCTTCTGCTCATCCTCTCGCTCACTATAAAGAGAGCTCAGGTGAGAAATTGCAAACGTCGAGCAATTGCTCAGAGATGAAAAGTGCCAGCACTGAAAGCTGTTGCTAGCCAGCACCCTTCCTTGGAAGCGCTTTCACAGGCGCAGCAACACTGGGGCTTTGCGCTTCTCTACCCACCAAACATCACGGTCCTTCTCTTTCAGTCTCGTAGACAAGAGCTGAGAAATTGCAAACGTCGAGCAATTGCTCAGAGATGAAAAGTGCCAGCACTGAAAGCTGCTGCTAGCCAGCACCCTTCCTTGGAAGTGCTTTTGTAGCCCTAAGAACAGTGGGGCTCTGGGCTTCTCTAGCCACCTAATCTTCTGCTCATCCTCTCGCGCAGTCTAAAGAGAGCTCAGGTGAGAAATTGCAAACGTCGAGCAATTGCTCAGAGATGAAAAGTGCCAGCACTGAAAGCTGTTGCTAGCCAGCACCCTTCCTTGGAAGCGCTCTTGCAGCCCTAAGAACACTGGGGCTCTGGGCTTCTCTAGCCACCTAATCTGCTCTTCATCCTCTCGCGCAGTCTAAAGAGAGCTCAGGTGAGAAATTGCAAATGTCCACCAATTGCTCAGAGATGAAAAGTGCCAGCACTGAAAGCTGTTGCTAGCCAGCACCCTTCCTTGCAAGCGCTTTCACAGGCGCAGCAACACTGGGGCTTTGCGCTTCTCTAGCCACCAAACATCACGGTCATTCTCTTTCTGTCTCGTAGACACGAGCTGAGAAATTGCAAACGTCGAGCAATTGCTCAGAGATGAAAAGTGCCAGCACTGAAAGCTCTTGCTAGCCAGCACCCTTCCTTGGAAGCGCTCTTGTAGCCCTAAGAACACTGGGGCTCTGGGCTTCTCTAGCCACCTAATCTTCTGCTCATCCTCTCGCGCAGTCTAAAGAGAGCTCAGGTGAGAAATTGCAAACGTCGAGCAATTGCTCAGAGATGAAAAGTGCCAGCACTGAAAGCTGTTGCTAGCCAGCACCCTTCCTTGGAAGCGCTTTTGTAGGCCTAAGAACACTGGGGCTCTGGGCTTCTCTAGCCACCTAATCTTCTGCTCATCCTCTCGCGCACTCAAAAGAGAGATCAGGTGTGAAATTGCAAATGTCCACCAATTGCTCAGAGATGAAAAGTGCCAGCACTGAAAGCTCTTGCTAGCCAGCACCCTTCCTTGGAAGCGCTTTCACAGGCGCAGCAACACTGGGGCTTTGCGCTTCTCTACCCACCAAACATCACGGTCCTTCTCTTTCAGTCTCGTAGACAAGAGCTGAGAAATTGCAAACGTCGAGCAATTGCTCAGAGATGAAAAGTGCCAGCACTGAAAGCTGTTGCTAGCCAGCACCCTTCCTTGGAAGTGCTTTTGTAGCCCTAAGAACAGTGGGGCTCTGGGCTTCTCTAACCACCTAATCTTCTGCTCATCCTCTCGCGCAGTCTAAAGAGAGCTCAGGTGAGAGATTGCAAACGTTGAGCAATTGCTCAGAGATGAAAAGTGCCAGCACTGAAAGCTGTTGCTAGCCAGCACCCTTCCTTGGAAGCGCTCTTGCAGCCCTAAGAACACTGGGGCTCTGGGCTTCTCTAACCACCTAATCTGCTGTTCATCCTCTCGCGCAGTCTAAAGAGAGCTCAGGTGAGAAATTGCAAACGTCGAGCAATTGCTCACAGATGAAAAGTGCCAGCACTGAAAGCTCTTGCTAGCCAGCACCCTTCCTTGGAAGCGCTTTCACAGGCGCAGCAACACTGGGGCTTTGCGCTTCTCTACCCACCAAACATCACGGTCATTCTCTTTCCGTCTCGTAGATAAGAGCTGAGAAATTGCAAACGTCGAGCAATTGCTCAGAGATGAAAAGTGCCAGCACTGAAAGCTGTTGCTAGCCAGCACCCTTCCTTGGAATTGCTTTTGTAGCCCTAAGAACACTGGGGCTCTGTATTTCTCTAGCCACCTAATCTTCTGCTCATCCTCTCGCGCAGTCTAAAGAGAGCTCAGGTGAGAAATTGCAAACGTCGAGCAATTGCTCAGAGATGAAAAGTGCCATCACTGAAAGCTCTTGCTAGCCAGCACCCTTCCTTGGAAGTGCTTTTGTAGCCCTAAGAACACTGGGGCTCTGGGCTTCTCTAGCCACCTAATCTTCTGCTCATCCTCTCGCGCAGTCTAAAGAGAGCTCAGGTGAGAAATTGCAAACGTCGAGCAATTGCTCAGAGATGAAAAGTGCCAGCACTGAAAGCTCTTGCTAGCCAGCACCCTTCCTTGGAAGCGCTCTTGTAGCCCTAAGAACACTGGGGCTCTGGGCTTCTCTAGCCACCTAACCTTCTGCTCATCCTCTCGCGCACTCTAAAGAGAGCTCAGGTGAGAAATTGCAAACGTCGAGCAATTGCTCAGAGATGAAAAGTGCCAGCACTGAAAGCTGTGGCTAGCCAGCACCCTTCCTTGGAAGCGCTTTCACAGGCGCAGCAACACTGGGGCTTTGCGCTTCTCTACCCACCAAACGTCACGGTCACTACCTCTCCGTCTCGTAGACACGAGCTGAGAAATTGCAAACGTCGAGCAATTGCTCAGAGATGAAAAGTGCCAGCACTGAAAGCTGTTGCTAGCCAGCAGCCTTCCTTGGAATTGCTTTTGTAGCCCTAAGAACACTGGGGCTCTGGGCTTCTCTAGCCACCTAATCTGCTGTTCATCCTCTCGCGCAGTCTAAAGAGAGCTCAGGTGAGAAATTGCAAACGTCGAGCAATTGCTCAGAGACGAAAAGTGCCAGCACTGAAAGCTGTTGCTAGCCAGCACCCTTCCTTGGAAGCGCTTTCACAGGCGCAGCAACACTGGGGCTTTGCGCTTCTCTACCCACCAAACATCACGGTCATTCTCTTTCACTCTCGTAGACAAGAGCTGAGAAATTGCAAACGTCGAGCAATTGATCAGAGATGAAAAGTGCCAGCACTGAAAGCTGTTGATAGCCAGCACCCTTCCTTGGAAGTGCTTTTGTAGCCCTAAGAACACTGGGGCTCTGGGCTTCTCTAGCCACCTAATCTTCTGCTCATCCTCTCGCGCAGTCTAAAGAGAGCTCAGGTGAGAGATTGCAAACGTCGAGCAATTGCTCAGAGATGAAAAGTGCCAGCACTGAAAGCTCTTGCTAGCCAGCACCCTTCCTTGGAA
The DNA here is from genome assembly GCA_037962945.1 of Sarcoramphus papa. Classification (NCBI taxonomy): domain Eukaryota; kingdom Metazoa; phylum Chordata; class Aves; order Accipitriformes; family Cathartidae; genus Sarcoramphus; species Sarcoramphus papa. Next base: position 93,858,671 of record CM075586.1, on the reverse strand, counting down.
GCGCTTTTGTAGGCCTAAGAACACTGGGGCTCTGGGCTTCTCTAGCCACCTAATCTTCTGCTCATCCTCTCGCGCACTCAAAAGAGAGATCAGGTGTGAAATTGCAAATGTCCACCAATTGCTCAGAGATGAAAAGTGCCATCACTGAAAGCTGTTGCTAGCCAGCACCCTTCCTTGGAAGCGCTTTCACAGGCGCAGCAACACTGGGGCTTTGCGCTTCTCTACCCACCAAACATCACGGTCCTTCTCTTTCAGTCTCGTAGACACGAGCTGAGAAATTGCAAACGTCGAGCAATTGCTCAGAGATGAAAAGTGCCAGCACTGAAAGCTCTTGCTAGCCAGCACCCTTCCTTGGAAGTGCTTTTGTAGCCCTAAGAACACTGGGGCTCTGGGCTTCTCTAGCCACCTAATCTTCTGCTCATCCTCTCGCGCAGTCTAAAGAGAGCTCAGGTGAGAAATTGCAAACGTCGAGCAATTGCTCAGAGATGAAAAGTGCCATCACTGAAAGCTCTTGCTAGCCAGCACCCTTCCTTGGAAGCGCTTTTGTAGCCCTAAGAACACTGGGGCTCTGGGCTTCTCTAGCCACCTAATCTTCTGCTCATCCTCTCGCGCAGTCTAAAGAGAGCTCAGGTAAGAAATTGCAAACGTCGAGCAATTGCTCAGAGATGAAAAGTGCCAGCACTGAAAGCTGTTGCTAGCCAGCACCCTTCCTTGGAAGCGCTTTCACAGGCGCAGCAACACTGGGGCTTTGCGCTTCTCTACCCACCAAACGTCACGGTCCTTCTCTTTCAGTCTCGTAGACAAGAGCTGAGAAATTGCAAACGTCGAGCAATTGATCAGAGATGAAAAGTGCTTGCACTGAAAGCTGTTGCTAGCCAGCACCCTTCCTTGGAAGCGCTCTTGTAGCCCTAAGAACAGTGGGGCTCTGGGCTTCTCTAGCCACCTAATCTTCTGCTCATCCTCTCGCTCACTATAAAGAGAGCTCAGGTGAGAAATTGCAAACGTCGAGCAATTGCTCAGAGATGAAAAGTGCCAGCACTGAAAGCTGTTGCTAGCCAGCACCCTTCCTTGGAAGCGCTTTCACAGGCGCAGCAACACTGGGGCTTTGCGCTTCTCTACCCACCAAACGTTACGGTCATTCTCTTTCTGTCTCGTAGACACGAGCTGAGAAATTGCAAACGTCGAGCAATTGCTCAGAGATGAAAAGTGCCAGCACTGAAAGCTGTTGCTAGCCAGCACCCTTCCTTGGAAGCGCTTTCACAGGCGCAGCAACACTGGGGCTTTGCGCTTCTCTACCCACCAAACATCACGGTCCTTCTCTTTCAGTCTCGTAGACAAGAGCTGAGAAATTGCAAACGTCGAGCAATTGCTCAGAGATGAAAAGTGCCAGCACTGAAAGCTGCTGCTAGCCAGCACCCTTCCTTGGAAGTGCTTTTGTAGCCCTAAGAACAGTGGGGCTCTGGGCTTCTCTAGCCATCTAATCTTCTGCTCATCCTCTCGCGCACTCTAAAGAGAGCTCAGGTGAGAGATTGCAAACGTCGAGCAATTGCTCAGAGATGAAAAGTGCCATCACTGAAAGCTCTTGCTAGCCAGCACCCTTCCTTGGAAGCGCTCTTGCAGCCCTAAGAACACTGGGGCTCTGGGCTTCTCTAGCCACCTAATCTGCTGTTCATCCTCTCGCGCAGTCTAAAGAGAGCTCAGGTGAGAAATTGCAAATGTCCACCAATTGCTCAGAGATGAAAAGTGCCAGCACTGAAAGCTGTTGCTAGCCAGCACCCTTCCTTGGAAGCGCTTTCACAGGCGCAGCAACACTGGGGCTTTGCGCTTCTCTACCCACCAAACATCACGGTCCTTCTCTTTCAGTCTCGTAGACACGAGCTGAGAAATTGCAAACGTCGAGCAATTGCTCAGAGATGAAAAGTGCCAGCACTGAAAGCTCTTGCTAGCCAGCACCCTTCCTTGGAAGCGCTCTTGTAGCCCTAAGATCACTGGGGCTCTGGGCTTCTCTAGCCACCTAATCTTCTGCTCATCCTCTCGCGCAGTCTAAAGAGAGCTCAGGTGAGAAATTGCAAACGTCGAGCAATTGCTCAGAGATGAAAAGTGCCAGCACTGAAAGCTCTTGCTAGCCAGCACCCTTCCTTGGAAGCGCTTTTGTAGGCCTAAGAACACTGGGGCTCTGGGCTTCTCTAGCCACCTAATCTTCTGCTCATCCTCTCGCGCACTCTAAAGAGAGCTCAGGTGAGAAATTGCAAATGTCCACCAATTGCTCAGAGATGAAAAGTGCCAGCACTGAAAGCTGTTGCTAGCCAGCACCCTTCCTTGGAAGCGCTTTCACAGGCGCAGCAACACTGGGGCTTTGCGCTTCTCTACCCACCAAACATCACGGTCCTTCTCTTTCTGTCTCGTAGACACGAGCTGAGAAATTGCAAACGTCGAGCAATTGCTCAGAGATGAAAAGTGCCAGCACTGAAAGCTGTTGCTAGCCAGCACCCTTCCTTGGAAGCGCTCTTGTAGCCCTAAGAACACTGGGGCTCTGGGCTTCTCTAGCCACCTAATCTTCTGCTCATCCTCTCGCGCAGTCTAAAGAGAGCTCAGGTGAGAAATTGCAAACGTCGAGCAATTGCTCAGAGATGAAAAGTGCCAGCACTGAAAGCTCTTGCTAGCCAGCACCCTTCCTTGGAAGCGCTTTTGTAGGCCTAAGAACACTGGGGCTCTGGGCTTCTCTAGCCACCTAATCTTCTGCTCATCCTCTCGCGCACTCAAAAGAGAGATCAGGTGTGAAATTGCAAATGTCCACCAATTGCTCAGAGATGAAAAGTGCCATCACTGAAAGCTCTTGCTAGCCAGCACCCTTCCTTGGAAGCGCTTTCACAGGCGCAGCAACACTGGGGCTTTGCGCTTCTCTACCCACCAAACATCACGGTCCTTCTCTTTCAGTCTCGTAGACAAGAGCTGAGAAATTGCAAACGTCGAGCAATTGCTCAGAGATGAAAAGTGCCAGCACTGAAAGCTCTTGCTAGCCAGCACCCTTCCTTGGAAGCGCTCTTGCAGCCCTAAGAACACTGGGGCTCTGGGCTTCTCTAGCCACCTAATCTGCTGTTCATCCTCTCGCGCAGTCTAAAGAGAGCTCAGGTGAGAAATTGCAAACGTCGAGCAATTGCTCAGAGATGAAAAGTGCCAGCACTGAAAGCTCTTGCTAGCCAGCACCCTTCCTTGGAAGCGCTTTCACAGGCGCAGCAACACTGGGGCTTTGCGCTTCTCTACCCACCAAACATCACGGTCATTCTCTTTCTGTCTCGTAGACACGAGCTGAGAAATTGCAAACGTCGAGCAATTGATCAGAGATGAAAAGTGCCAGCACTGAAAGCTGTTGCTAGCCAGCACCCTTCCTTGGAAGCGCTTTCACAGGCACAGCAACACTGGGGCTTTGCGCTTCTCTACCCACCAAACATCACGGTCCTTCTCTTTCAGTCTTGTAGACAAGAGCTGAGAAATTGCAAACGTCGAGCAATTGCTCAGAGATGAAAAGTGCCAGCACTGAAAGCTGTTGCTAGCCAGCACCCTTCCTTGGAAGTGCTTTTGTAGCCCTAAGAACACTGGGGCTCTGGGCTTCTCTAGCCACCTAATCTTCTGCTCATCCTCTCGCGCAGTCTAAAGAGAGCTCAGGTGAGAAATTGCAAACGTCGAGCAATTGCTCAGAGATGAAAAGTGCCAGCACTGAAAGCTCTTGCTAGCCAGCACCCTTCCTTGGAAGCGCTCTTGTAGCCCTAAGAACACTGGGGCTCTGGGCTTCTCTAGCCACCTAACCTTCTGCTCATCCTCTCGCGCACTCTAAAGAGAGCTCAGGTGAGAAATTGCAAACGTCGAGCAATTGCTCAGAGATGAAAAGTGCCAGCACTGAAAGCTGTGGCTAGCCAGCACCCTTCCTTGGAAGCGCTTTCACAGGCGCAGCAACACTGGGGCTTTGCGCTTCTCTACCCACCAAACATCACGGTCATTCTCTTTCACTCTCGTAGACAAGAGCTGAGAAATTGCAAACGTCGAGCAATTGATCAGAGATGAAAAGTGCCAGCACTGAAAGCTCTTGCTAGCCAGCACCCTTCCTTGGAAGTGCTTTTGTAGCCCTAAGAACACTGGGGCTCTGGGCTTCTCTAGCCACCTAATCTTCTGCTCATCCTCTCGCGCAGTCTAAAGAGAGCTCAGGTGAGAGATTGCAAACGTCGAGCAATTGCTCAGAGATGAAAAGTGCCAGCACTGAAAGCTCTTGCTAGCCAGCACCCTTCCTTGGAAGCGCTTTTGTAGGCCTAAGAACACTGGGGCTCTGGGCTTCTCTAGCCACCTAATCTTCTGCTCATCCTCTCGCGCACTCAAAAGAGAGATCAGGTGTGAAATTGCAAATGTCCACCAATTGCTCAGAGATGAAAAGTGCCATCACTGAAAGCTGTTGCTAGCCAGCACCCTTCCTTGGAAGCGCTTTCACAGGCGCAGCAACACTGGGGCTTTGCGCTTCTCTACCCACCAAACATCACGGTCCTTCTCTTTCAGTCTCGTAGACACGAGCTGAGAAATTGCAAACGTCGAGCAATTGCTCAGAGATGAAAAGTGCCAGCACTGAAAGCTGCTGCTAGCCAGCACCCTTCCTTGGAAGTGCTTTTGTAGCCCTAAGAACACTGCGGCTCTGGGCTTCTCTAGCCACCTAATCTTCTGCTCATCCTCTCGCGCACTCTAAAGAGAGCTCAGGTAAGAAATTGCAAACGTCGAGCAATTGCTCAGAGATGAAAAGTGCCAGCACTGAAAGCTGTTGCTAGCCAGCACCCTTCCTTGGAAGCGCTTTCACAGGCGCAGCAACACTGGGGCTTTGCGCTTCTCTACCCACCAAACATCACGGTCCTTCTCTTTCAGTCTCGTAGACAAGAGCTGAGAAATTGCAAACGTCGAGCAATTGATCAGAGATGAAAAGTGCTTGCACTGAAAGCTGTTGCTAGCCAGCACCCTTCCTTGGAAGCGCTCTTGTAGCCCTAAGAACAGTGGGGCTCTGGGCTTCTCTAGCCACCTAATCTTCTGCTCATCCTCTCGCTCACTATAAAGAGAGCTCAGGTGAGAAATTGCAAACGTCGAGCAATTGCTCAGAGATGAAAAGTGCCAGCACTGAAAGCTGTTGCTAGCCAGCACCCTTCCTTGGAAGCGCTTTCACAGGCGCAGCAACACTGGGGCTTTGCGCTTCTCTACCCACCAAACATCACGGTCCTTCTCTTTCAGTCTCGTAGACAAGAGCTGAGAAATTGCAAACGTCGAGCAATTGCTCAGAGATGAAAAGTGCCAGCACTGAAAGCTGCTGCTAGCCAGCACCCTTCCTTGGAAGTGCTTTTGTAGCCCTAAGAACAGTGGGGTTCTGGGCTTCTCTAGCCACCTAATCTTCTGCTCATCCTCTCGCGCACTCTAAAGAGAGCTCAGGTGAGAAATTGCAAACGTCGAGCAATTGCTCAGAGATGAAAAGTGCCAGCACTGAAAGCTGTTGCTAGCCAGCACCCTTCCTTGGAAGCGCTCTTGCAGCCCTAAGAACACTGGGGCTCTGGGCTTCTCTAGCCACCTAATCTGCTCTTCATCCTCTCGCGCAGTCTAAAGAGAGCTCAGGTGAGAAATTGCAAATGTCCACCAATTGCTCAGAGATGAAAAGTGCCAGCACTGAAAGCTGTTGCTAGCCAGCACCCTTCCTTGCAAGCGCTTTCACAGGCGCAGCAACACTGGGGCTTTGCGCTTCTCTACCCACCAAACATCACGGTCATTCTCTTTCACTCTCGTAGACACGAGCTGAGAAATTGCAAACGTCGAGCAATTGCTCAGAGATGAAAAGTGCCAGCACTGAAAGCTCTTGCTAGCCAGCACCCTTCCTTGGAAGCGCTCTTGTAGCCCTAAGAACACTGGGGCTCTGGGCTTCTCTAGCCACCTAATCTTCTGCTCATCCTCTCGCGCAGTCTAAAGAGAGCTCAGGTGAGAAATTGCAAACGTCGAGCAATTGCTCAGAGATGAAAAGTGCCAGCACTGAAAGCTGTTGCTAGCCAGCACCCTTCCTTGGAAGCGCTTTTGTAGGCCTAAGAACACTGGGGCTCTGGGCTTCTCTAGCCACCTAATCTTCTGCTCATCCTCTCGCGCACTCAAAAGAGAGATCAGGTGTGAAATTGCAAATGTCCACCAATTGCTCAGAGATGAAAAGTGCCATCACTGAAAGCTCTTGCTAGCCAGCACCCTTCCTTGGAAGCGCTTTCACAGGCGCAGCAACACTGGGGCTTTGCGCTTCTCTACCCACCAAACATCACGGTCCTTCTCTTTCTGTCTCGTAGACAAGAGCTGAGAAATTGCAAACGTCGAGCAATTGCTCAGAGATGAAAAGTGCCAGCACTGAAAGCTGTTGCTAGCCAGCACCCTTCCTTGGAAGCGCTCTTGCAGCCCTAAGAACACTGGGGCTCTGGGCTTCTCTAGCCACCTAATCTGCTGTTCATCCTCTCGCGCAGTCTAAAGAGAGCTCAGGTGAGAAATTGCAAACGTCGAGCAATTGCTCACAGATGAAAACTGCCAGCACTGAAAGCTGTTGCTAGCCAGCACCCTTCCTTGGAAGCGCTTTCACAGGCGCAGCAACACTGGGGCTTTGCGCTTCTCTACCCACCAAACATCACGGTCATTCTCTTTCTGTCTCGTAGACAAGAGCTGAGAAATTGCAAACGTCGAGCAATTGCTCAGAGATGAAAAGTGCCAGCACTGAAAGCTGTTGCTAGCCAGCACCCTTCCTTGGAATTGCTTTTGTAGCCCTAAGAACACTGGGGCTCTGTATTTCTCTAGCCACCTAATCTTCTGCTCATCCTCTCACGCAGTCTAAAGAGAGCTCAGGTGAGAAATTGCAAACGTCGAGCAATTGCTCAGAGATGAAAAGTGCCATCACTGAAAGCTCTTGCTAGCCAGCACCCTTCCTTGGAAGCGCTTTTGTAGCCCTAAGAACAGTGGGGCTCTGGGCTTCTCTAGCCACCTAATCTTCTGCTCATCCTCTCGCGCACTCTAAAGAGAGCTCAGGTAAGAAATTGCAAACGTCGAGCAATTGCTCAGAGATGAAAAGTGCCAGCACTGAAAGCTGTTGCTAGCCAGCACCCTTCCTTGGAAGCGCTTTCACAGGCGCAGCAACACTGGGGCTTTGCGCTTCTCTACCCACCAAACATCACGGTCCTTCTCTTTCAGTCTCGTAGACAAGAGCTGAGAAATTGCAAACGTCGAGCAATTGCTCAGAGATGAAAAGTGCCAGCACTGAAAGCTGTTGCTAGCCAGCACCCTTCCTTGGAAGCGCTCTTGTAGCCCTAAGAACACTGGGGCTCTGGGCTTCTCTAGCCACCTAATCTTCTGCTCATCCTCTCGCTCACTATAAAGAGAGCTCAGGTGAGAAATTGCAAACGTCGAGCAATTGCTCAGAGATGAAAAGTGCCAGCACTGAAAGCTCTTGCTAGCCAGCACCCTTCCTTGGAAGCGCTTTTGTAGCCCTAAGAACAGTGGGGCTCTGGGCTTCTCTAGCCACCTAATCTTCTGCTCATCCTCTCGCGCAGTCTAAAGAGAGCTCAGGTGAGAAATTGCAAACGTCGAGCAATTGCTCAGAGATGAAAAGTGCCACCACTGAAAGCTGTTGCTAGCCAGCACCCTTCCTTGGAAGCGCTTTCACAGGAGCAGCAACACTGGGGCTTTGCGCTTCTCTACCCACCAAACATCACGGTCATTCTCTTTCTGTCTCGTAGACACGAGCTGAGAAATTGCAAACGTCGAGCAATTGCTCAGAGATGAAAAGTGCCAGCACTGAAAGCTGTTGCTAGCCAGCACCCTTCCTTGGAAGCGCTTTCACAGGCGAAGCAACACTGGGGCTTTGCGCTTCTCTACCCACCAAACATCACGGTCCTTCTCTTTCACTCTCGTAGACACGAGCTGAGAAATTGCAAACGTCGAGCAATTGCTCAGAGATGAAAAGTGCCAGCACTGAAAGCTCTTGCTAGCCAGCACCCTTCCTTGGAAGCGCTTTTGTAGGCCTAAGAACACTGGGGCTCTGGGCTTCTCTAGCCACCTAATCTTCTGCTCATCCTCTCGCGCACTCTAAAGAGAGCTCAGGTGAGAAAATGCAAATGTCCACCAATTGCTCAGAGATGAAAAGTGCCAGCACTGAAAGCTGTTGCTAGCCAGCACCCTTCCTTGGAAGCGCTTTCACAGGTGCAGCAACACTGGGGCTTTGTGCTTCTCTACCCACCAAACGTCATGGTCATTCTCTTTCTGTCTCGTAGACAAGAGCTGAGAAATTGCAAACGTCGAGCAATTGCTCAGAGATGAAAAGTGCCAGCACTGAAAGCTGTTGCTAGCCAGCACCCTTCCTTGGAAGCGCTTTCACAGGCACAGCAACACTGGGGCTTTGCGCTTCTCTACCCACCAAACATCACGGTCATTCTCTTTCAGTCTCGTAGACACGAGCTGAGAAATTGCAAACGTCGAGCAATTGCTCAGAGATGAAAAGTGCCAGCACTGAAAGCTCTTGCTAGCCAGCACCCTTCCTTGGAAGCGCTCTTGTAGCCCTAAGAACAGTGGGGCTCTGGGCTTCTCTAGCCACCTAATCTTCTGCTCATCCTCTCGCGCAGTCTAAAGAGAGCTCAGGTGAGAAATTGCAAACGTCGAGCAATTGCTCAGAGATGAAAAGTGCCAGCACTGAAAGCTCTTGCTAGCCAGCACCCTTCCTTGGAAGCGCTTTCACAGGCGCAGCAACACTGGGGCTTTGCGCTTCTCTAGCCACCAAACATCACGGTCATTCTCTTTCTGTCTCGTAGACACGAGCTGAGAAATTGCAAACGTCGAGCAATTGCTCACAGATGAAAAGTGCCAGCACTGAAAGCTCTTGCTAGCCAGCACCCTTCCTTGGAAGTGCTTTTGTAGCCCTAAGAACACTGGGACTCTGGGCTTCTGTAGCCACCTAATCTTCTGCTCATCCTCTCGCGCACTCTAAAGAGAGCTCTGGTGAGAAATTGCAAACGTCGAGCAATTGCTCAGAGATGAAAAGTGCCAGCACTGAAAGCTGTTGCTAGCCAGCACCCTTCCTTGGAAGCGCTCTTGCAGCCCTAAGAACACTGGGGCTCTGGGCTTCTCTAGCCACCTAATCTTCTGCTCATCCTCTCGCGCAGTCTAAAGAGAGCTCAGGTGAGAAATTGCAAATGTCCACCAATTGCTCAGAGATGAAAAGTGCCAGCACTGAAAGCTCTTGCTAGCCAGCACCCTTCCTTGGAAGCGCTTTCACAGGCGCAGCAACACTGGGGCTTTGCGCTTCTCTACCCACCAAACATCACGGTCATTCTCTTTCAGTCTCGTAGACACGAGCTGAGAAATTGCAAACGTCGAGCAATTGCTCAGAGATGAAAAGTGCCAGCACTGAAAGCTCTTGCTAGCCAGCACCCTTCCTTGGAAGCGCTCTTGCAGCCCTAAGAACACTGGGGCTCTGGGCTTCTCTAGCCACCTAATCTTCTGCTCATCCTCTCGCGCACTCTAAAGAGAGCTCAGGTGAGAAATTGCAAACGTCGAGCAATTGCTCAGAGATGAAAAGTGCCAGCACTGAAAGCTGTTGCTAGCCAGCACCCTTCCTTGGAAGCGCTTTCACAGGCGCAGCAACACTGGGGCTTTGCGCTTCTCTACCCACCAAACATCACGGTCCTTCTCTTTCAGTCTCGTAGACAAGAGCTGAGAAATTGCAAACGTCGAGCAATTGCTCAGAGATGAAAAGTGCCAGCACTGAAAGCTGCTGCTAGCCAGCACCCTTCCTTGGAAGTGCTTTTGTAGCCCTAAGAACACTGGGGCTCTGGGCTTCTCTAGCCACCTAATCTTCTGCTCATCCTCTCGCGCAGTCTAAAGAGAGCTCTGGTGAGAAATTGCAAACGTCGAGCAATTGCTCAGAGATGAAAAGTGCCAGCACTGAAAGCTGTTGCTAGCCAGCACCCTTCCTTGGAAGCGCTTTTGTAGGCCTACGAACACTGGGGCTCTGGGCTTCTCTACCCACCTAATCTTCTGTTCATCCTCTCGCGCACTCTAAAGAGAGCTCAGGTGAGAAATTGCAAACGTCGAGCAATTGCTCAGAGATGAAAAGTGCCAGCACTGAAAGCTGTGGCTAGCCAGCACCCTTCCTTGGAAGCGCTTTCACAGGCGCAGCAACACTGGGGCTTTGCGCTTCTCTAGCCACCAAACATCACGGTCATTCTCTTTCTGTCTCGTAGACACGAGCTGAGAAACTGCAAACGTCGAGCAATTGCTCAGAGATGAAAAGTGCCAGCACTGAAAGCTGTTGCTAGGCAGCACCCTTCCTTTGAAACGCTCTTGTAGCCCTAAGAACACTGGGGCTCTGGGCTTCTCTAGCCACCTAATCTTCTGCTCATCCTCTCGCGCAGTCTAAAGAGAGCTCAGGTGAGAAATTGCAAACGTCGAGCAATTGCTCAGAGATGAAAAGTGCCAGCACTGAAAGCTGTTGCTAGCCAGCACCCTTCCTTGGAAGCGCTCTTGCAGCCCTAAGAACACTGGGGCTCTGGGCTTCTCTAGCCACCTAATCTTCTGCTCATCCTCTCGCGTAGTCTAAAGAGAGCTCAGGTGAGAAACTGCAAACGTCGAGCAATTGCTCAGAGATGAAAAGTGCCAGCACTGAAAGCTGTTGCTAGCCAGCACCCTTCCTTGGAAGCGCTTTCACAGGCGCAGCAACACTGGGGCTTTGCGCTTCTCTACCCACCAAACGTCACGGTCATTCTCTTTCTGTCTCGTAGACACGAGCTGAGAAATTGCAAACGTCCACAAATTGCTCAGAGATGAAAAGTGCCAGCACTGAAAGCTCTTGCTAGCCAGCACCCTTCCTTGGAAGCGCTTTCACAGGCGCAGCAACACTGGGGCTTTGCGCTTCTCTACCCACCAAACGTCACGATCACTATCTATCCGTCTCGTAGATAAGAGCTGAGAAATTGCAAACGTCGAGCAATTGCTCAGAGATGAAAAGTGCCAGCACTGAAAGCTGTTGCTAGCCAGCACCCTTCCTTGGAAGCGCTTTTGTAGCCCTAAGAACAGTGGGGCTCTGGGCTTCTCTAGCCACCTAATCTTCTGCTCATCCTCTCGCGCAGTCTAAAGAGAGCTCAGGGGAGAAATTGCAAAAGTCGAGCAATTGATCAGAGACGAAAAGTGCCAGCACTGAAAGCTGTTGCTAGCCAGCACCCTTCCTTGGAAGCGCTCTTGTAGCCCTAAGAACACTGGGGCTCTGGGCTTCTCTAGCCACCTAATCTTCTGCTCATCCCCTCGCGCAGTCTAAAGAGAGCTCAGGGGAGAGATTGCAAACGTGGAGCAATTGCTCAGAGATGAAAAGTGCCAGCACTGAAAGCTGTTGCTAGCCAGCACCCTTCCTTGGAAGCGCTTTCACAGGCGCAGCAACACTGGGGCTTTGCGCTTCTCTACCCACCAAACATCACGGTCCTTCTCTTTCAGTCTCGTAGACAACAGCTGAGAAATTGCAAACGTCGAGCAATTGCTCAGAGATGAAAAGTGCCAGCACTGAAAGCTGTTGCTAGCCAGCACCCTTCCTTGGAAGCGCTCTTGTAGCCCTAAGAACAGTGGGGCTCTGGGCTTCTCTAGCCACCTACTCTTCTGCTCATCCTCTCGCGCAGTCGAAGGAGCGGTAAGGTGTCAAATTGCAAATGTCCAACAACTGCTCAGAGATGAAAAGTGCCAGCATTGAAAGCTGTTGCTAGCCAGCACCCTTCCTTGGAAGCGCTTTCACAGGCGCAGCAACACTGGGGCTTTGCGCTTCTCTACCCACCAAACGTCACGGTCATTCTCTTTCTGTCTCGTAGACACGAGCTGAGAAATTGCAAACGTCGAGCAATTGCTCAGAGATGAAAAGTGCCAGCACTGAAAGCTGTTGCTAGCCAGCACCCTTCCTTGGAAGCGCTTTTGTAGCCCTAAGAACACTGGGGCTCTGGGCTTCTCTAGCCACCTAATCTTCTGCTCATCCTCTCGCGCAGTCTAAAGAGAGCTCAGGTGAGAAATTGCAAACGTCGAGCAATTGCTCAGAGATGAAAAGTGCCAGCACTGAAAGCTGTTGCTAGCCAGCACCCTTCCTTGGAAGCGCTTTCACAGGCGCAGCAACACTGGGGCTTTGCGCTTCTCTAGGCACCAAACATCGCGGTCACTATCTCTCCGTCTCGTAGATAAGAGCTGAGAAATTGCAAACGTCGAGCAATTGCTCAGAGATGAAAAGTGCCAGCACTGAAAGCTGTTGCTAGCCAGCACCCTTCCTTGGAAGCGCTTTCACAGGCGCAGCAACACTGGGGCTTTGCGCTTCTCTACCCACCAAACATCACGGTCCTTCTCTTTCTGTCTCGTAGACAAGAGCTGAGAAATTGCAAACGTCGAGCAATTGCTCAGAGATGAAAAGTGCCAGCACTGAAAGCTCTTGCTAGCCAGCACCCTTCCTTGGAAGCGCTTTTGTAGCCCTAAGAACAGTGGGGCTCTGGGCTTCTCTAGCCACCTAATCTTCTGCTCATCCTCTCGCGCAGTCTAAAGAGAGCTCAGGTGAGAAATTGCAAACGTCGAGCAATTGCTCAGAGATGAAAAGTGCCAGCACTGAAAGGTGTTGCTAGCCAGCACCCTTCCTTGGAAGCGCTTTTGTAGCCCTAAGAACAGTGGGGCTCTGGGCTTCTCTAGCCACCTAATCTTCTGCTCATCCTCTCGCGCAGTCTAAAGAGAGCTCAGGTGAGAAATTGCAAACGTCGAGCAATTGCTCAGAGATGAAAAGTGCCAGCACTGAAAGGTGTTGCTAGCCAGCACCCTTCCTTGGAAGCGCTTTCACAGGAGCAGCAACACTGGGGCTTTGCGCTTCTCTACCCACCAAACATCACGGTCATTCTCTTTCTGTCTCGTAGACACGAGCTGAGAAATTGCAAACGTCGAGCAATTGCTCAGAGATGAAAAGTGCCAGCACTGAAAGCTGTTGCTAGCCAGCACCCTTCCTTGGAAGCGCTTTCCCAGGCGCAGCAACACTGGGGCTTTGCGCTTCTCTACCCACCAAACATCACGGTCCTTCTCTTTCACTCTCGTAGACATGAGCTGAGAAATTGCAAACGTCAAGCAATTGCTCAGAGATGAAAAGTGCCAGCACTGAAAGCTCTTGCTAGCCAGCACCCTTCCTTGGAAGTGCTTTTGTAGCCCTAAGAACACTGGGGCTCTGGGCTTCTCTAGCCACCTAATCTTCTGCTCATCCTCTCGCGCACTCTAAAGAGAGCTCAGGTGAGAAAATGCAAATGTCCACCAATTGCTCAGAGATGAAAAGTGCCAGCACTGAAAGCTGTTGCTAGCCAGCACCCTTCCTTGGAAGCGCTTTCACAGGCGCAGCAACACTGGGGCTTTGTGCTTCTCTACCCACCAAACGTCATGGTCATTCTCTTTCTGTTTCGTAGGCAAGAGCTGAGAAATTGCAAACGTCGAGCAATTGCTCAGAGATGAAAAGTGCCAGCACTGAAAGCTGTTGCTAGCCAGCACCCTTCCTTGGAAGCGCTTTCACAGGCGCAGCAACACTGGGGCTTTGCGCTTCTCTACCCACCAAACATCACGGTCATTCTCTTTCAGTCTCGTAGACACGAGCTGAGAAATTGCAAACGTCGAGCAATTGCTCAGAGATGAAAAGTGCCAGCACTGAAAGCTGTTGCTAGCCAGCACCCTTCCTTGGAAGCGCTCTTGTAGCCCTAAGAACAGTGGGGCTCTGGGCTTCTCTAGCCACCTAATCTTCTGCTCATGCTCTCGCGCAGTCTAAAGAGAGCTCAGGTGAGAAATTGCAAACGTCGAGCAATTGCTCAGAGATGAAAAGTGCCAGCACTGAAAGCTGTTGCTAGCCAGCACCCTTCCTTGGAAGCGCTTTCACAGGCGCAGCAACACTGGGGCTTTGCGCTTCTCTACCCACCAAACATCACGGTCCTTCTCTTTCTGTCTCGTAGACAAGAGCTGAGAAATTGCAAACGTCGAGCAATTGCTCAGAGATGAAAAGTGCCAGCACTGAAAGCTGTTGCTAGCCAGCAGCCTTCCTTGGAATTGCTTTTGTAGCCCTAAGAACACTGGGACTCTGGGCTTCTGTAGCCACCTAATCTTCTGCTCATCCTCTCGCGCAGTCTAAAGAGAGCTCAGGTGAGAAATTGCAAACGTCGAGCAATTGCTCAGAGATGAAAAGTGCCAGCACTGAAAGCTGTTGCTAGCCAGCACCCTTCCTTGGAAGCGCTTTCACAGGCGCAGCAACACTGGGGCTTTGCGCTTCTCTACCCACGAAACGTTACGGTCATTCTCTTTCTGTCTCGTAGACACGAGCTGAGAAATTGCAAACGTCGAGCAATTGCTCAGAGATGAAAAGTGCCAGCACTGAAAGCTGCTGCTAGCCAGCACCCTTCCTTGGAAGTGCTTTTGTAGCCCTAAGAACAGTGGGGCTCTGGGCTTCTCTAGCCACCTAATCTTCTGCTCATCCTCTCGCGCAGTCTAAAGAGAGCTCAGGTGAGAAATTGCAAACGTCGAGCAATTGCTCAGAGATGAAAAGTGCCAGCACTGAAAGCTGTTGCTAGCCAGCACCCTTCCTTGGAAGCGCTTTTGTAGGCCTAAGAACACTGGGGCTCTGGGCTTCTCTAGCCACCTAATCTTCTGTTCATCCTCTCGCGCAGTCTAAAGAGAGCTCAGGTGAGAAATTGCAAACGTCGAGCAATTGCTCAGAGATGAAAAGTGCCAGCACTGAAAGCTCTTGCTAGCCAGCACCCTTCCTTGGAAGCGCTTTCACAGGCGCAGCAACACTGGGGCTTTGCGCTTCTCTACCCACCAAACATCACGGTCATTCTCTTTCTGTCTCGTAGACACGAGCTGAGAAACTGCAAACGTCGAGCAATTGCTCAGAGATGAAAAGTGCCAGCACTGAAAGCTGTTGCTAGGCAGCACCCTTCCTTTTAAACGCTCTTGTAGCCCTAAGAACACTGGGGCTCTGGGCTTCTCTAACCACCTAATCTTCTGCTCATCCTCTCGCGCAGTCTAAAGAGAGCTCTGGTGAGAAATTGCAAACGTCGAGCAATTGCTCAGAGATGAAAAGTGCCAGCACTGAAAGCTGTTGCTAGCCAGCACCCTTCCTTGGAAGCGCTCTTGCAGCCCTAAGAACACTGGGGCTCTGGGCTTCTCTAGCCACCTCATCTTCTGTTCATCCTCTCGCGTAGTCTAAAGAGAGCTCAGGTGAGAAACTGCAAACGTCGAGCAATTGCTCAGAGATGAAAAGTGCCAGCACTGAAAGCTGTTGCTAGCCAGCACCCTTCCTTGGAAGCGCTTTCACAGGCGCAGCAACACTGGGGCTTTGCGCTTCTCTACCCACCAAACATCACGGTCATTCTCTTTCTGTCTCGTAGACACGAGCTGAGAAATTGCAAACGTCGAGCAATTGCTCAGAGATGAAAAGTGCCAGCACTGAAAGCTGTTGATAGCCAGCACCCTTCCTTGGAAGCGCTCTTGTAGCCCTAAGAACACTGCGGCTCTGGGCTTCTCTAACCACCTAATCTTCTGCTCATCCTCTCGCGCAGTCTAAAGAGAGCTCAGGTGAGAGATTGCAAACGTCGAGCAATTGCTCAGAGATGAAAAGTGCCAGCACTGAAAGCTGTTGCTAGCCAGCACCCTTCCTTGGAAGCGCTTTCACAGGCGCAGCAACACTGGGGCTTTGCGCTTCTCTAGGCACCAAACGTCACGATCACTATCTCTCCGTCTCGTAGATAAGAGCTGAGAAATTGCAAACGTCGAGCAATTGCTCAGAGATGAAAAGTGCCAGCACTGAAAGCTGTTGCTAGCCAGCACCCTTCCTTGGAAGCGCTTTCACAGGCGCAGCAACACTGGGGCTTTGCGCTTCTCTACCCACCAAACATCACGGTCATTCTCTTTCTGTCTCGTAGACAAGAGCTGAGAAATTGCAAACGTCGAGCAATTGCTCAGAGATGAAAAGTGCCAGCACTGAAAGCTGTTGCTAGCCAGCACCCTTCCTTGGAAGCGCTTTTGTAGCCCTAAGAACACTGGGGCTCTGGGCTTCTCTAGCCACCTAATCTTCTGCTCATCCTCTCGCGCAGTCTAAAGAGAGCTCAGGGGAGAAATTGCAAACGTCAAGCAATTGCTCAGAGATGAAAAGTGCCAGCACTGAAAGCTGTTGCTAGCCAGCACCCTTCCTTGGAAGCGCTTTTGTAGCCCTAAGAACACTGGGGCTCTGGGCTTCTCTAGCCACCTAATCTTCTGCTCATCCTCTCGCGCAGTCTAAAGAGAGCTCAGGGGAGAAATTGCAAACGTCGAGCAATTGCTCAGAGATGAAAAGTGCCAGCACTGAAAGCTGTTACTAGCCAGCACCCTTCCTTGGAAGCGCTTTCACAGGCGCAGCAACACTGGGGCTTTGCGCTTCTCTAGCCACCAAACGTCACGGTCATTCTCTTTCAGTCTCGTAGACACGAGCTGAGAAATTGCAAACGTCGAGCAATTGATCAGAGATGAAAAGTGCCAGCACTGAAAGCTGTTGCTAGCCAGCACCCTTCCTTGGAAGCGCTTTCACAGGCGCAGCAACACTGGGGCTTTGTGCTTCTCTACCCACCAAACGTCATGGTCATTCTCTTTCTGTTTCGTAGGCAAGAGCTGAGAAATTGCAAACGTCGAGCAATTGCTCAGAGATGAAAAGTGCCAGCACTGAAAGCTGTTGCTAGCCAGCACCCTTCCTTGGAAGCGCTTTCACAGGCGCAGCAACACTGGGGCTTTGCGCTTCTCTACCCACCAAACATCACGGTCATTCTCTTTCAGTCTCGTAGACACGAGCTGAGAAATTGCAAACGTCGAGCAATTGCTCAGAGATGAAAAGTGCCAGCACTGAAAGCTGTTGCTAGCCAGCACCCTTCCTTGGAAGCGCTCTTGTAGCCCTAAGAACAGTGGGGCTCTGGGCTTCTCTAGCCACCTAATCTTCTGCTCATCCTCTCGCGCAGTCTAAAGAGAGCTCAGGTGAGAAATTGCAAACGTCGAGCAATTGCTCAGAGATGAAAAGTGCCAGCACTGAAAGCTCTTGCTAGCCAGCACCCTTCCTTGGAAGCGCTTTCACAGGCGCAGCAACACTGGGGCTTTGCGCTTCTCTACCCACCAAACATCACGGTCATTCTCTTTCTGTCTCGTAGACAAGAGCTGAGAAATTGCAAACGTCGAGCAATTGCTCAGAGATGAAAAGTGCCAGCACTGAAAGCTGTTGCTAGCCAGCAGCCTTCCTTGGAATTGCTTTTGTAGCCCTAAGAACACTGGGACTCTGGGCTTCTGTAGCCACCTAATCTTCTGCTCATCCTCTCGCGCAGTCTAAAGAGAGCTCAGGTGAGAAATTGCAAACGTCGAGCAATTGCTCAGAGATGAAAAGTGCCAGCACTGAAAGCTGTTGCTAGCCAGCACCCTTCCTTGGAAGCGCTTTCACAGGCGCAGCAACACTGGGGCTTTGCGCTTCTCTACCCACGAAACGTTACGGTCATTCTCTTTCTGTCTCGTAGACACGAGCTGAGAAATTGCAAACGTCGAGCAATTGCTCAGAGATGAAAAGTGCCAGCACTGAAAGCTGCTGCTAGCCAGCACCCTTCCTTGGAAGTGCTTTTGTAGCCCTAAGAACAGTGGGGCTCTGGGCTTCTCTAGCCACCTAATCTTCTGCTCATCCTCTCGCGCAGTCTAAAGAGAGCTCAGGTGAGAAATTGCAAACGTCGAGCAATTGCTCAGAGATGAAAAGTGCCAGCACTGAAAGCTGTTGCTAGCCAGCACCCTTCCTTGGAAGCGCTTTTGTAGCCCTAAGAACACTGGGGCTCTGGGCTTCTCTAGCCACCTAATCTTCTGTTCATCCTCTCGCGCAGTCTAAAGAGAGCTCAGGTGAGAAATTGCAAACGTCGAGCAATTGCTCAGAGATGAAAAGTGCCAGCACTGAAAGCTCTTGCTAGCCAGCACCCTTCCTTGGAAGCGCTTTCACAGGCGCAGCAACACTGGGGCTTTGCGCTTCTCTAGCCACCAAACATCACGGTCATTCTCTTTCTGTCTCGTAGACACGAGCTGAGAAACTGCAAACGTCGAGCAATTGCTCAGAGATGAAAAGTGCCAGCACTGAAAGCTGTTGCTAGGCAGCACCCTTCCTTTGAAACGCTCTTGTAGCCCTAAGAACACTGGGGCTCTGGGCTTCTCTAGCCACCTAATCTTCTGCTCATCCTCTCGCGCAGTCTAAAGAGAGCTCTGGTGAGAAATTGCAAACGTCGAGCAATTGCTCAGAGATGAAAAGTGCCAGCACTGAAAGCTGTTGCTAGCCAGCACCCTTCCTTGGAAGCGCTCTTGCAGCCCTAAGAACACTGGGGCTCTGGGCTTCTCTAGCCACCTCATCTTCTGTTCATCCTCTCGCGTAGTCTAAAGAGAGCTCAGGTGAGAAACTGCAAACGTCGAGCAATTGCTCAGAGATGAAAAGTGCCAGCACTGAAAGCTGTTGCTAGCCAGCACCCTTCCTTGGAAGCGCTTTCACAGGCGCAGCAACACTGGGGCTTTGCGCTTCTCTACCCACCAAACATCACGGTCATTCTCTTTCTGTCTCGTAGACACGAGCTGAGAAATTGCAAACGTCGAGCAATTGCTCAGAGATGAAAAGTGCCAGCACTGAAAGCTGTTGATAGCCAGCACCCTTCCTTGGAAGCGCTCTTGTAGCCCTAAGAACACTGCGGCTCTGGGCTTCTCTAACCACCTAATCTTCTGCTCATCCTCTCGCGCAGTCTAAAGAGAGCTCAGGTGAGAGATTGCAAACGTCGAGCAATTGCTCAGAGATGAAAAGTGCCAGCACTGAAAGCTGTTGCTAGCCAGCACCCTTCCTTGGAAGCGCTTTCACAGGCGCAGCAACACTGGGGCTTTGCGCTTCTCTAGGCACCAAACGTCACGATCACTATCTCTCCGTCTCGTAGATAAGAGCTGAGAAATTGCAAACGTCGAGCAATTGATCAGAGATGAAAAGTGCCAGCACTGAAAGCTGTTGCTAGCCAGCACCCTTCCTTGGAAGCGCTTTCACAGGCGCAGCAACACTGGGGCTTTGCGCTTCTCTACCCACCAAACATCACGGTCATTCTCTTTCTGTCTCGTAGACAAGAGCTGAGAAATTGCAAACGTCGAGCAATTGCTCAGAGATGAAAAGTGCCAGCACTGAAAGCTGTTGCTAGCCAGCACCCTTCCTTGGAAGCGCTTTTGTAGCCCTAAGAACACTGGGGCTCTGGGCTTCTCTAGCCACCTAATCTTCTGCTCATCCTCTCGCGCAGTCTAAAGAGAGCTCAGGGGAGAAATTGCAAACGTCAAGCAATTGCTCAGAGATGAAAAGTGCCAGCACTGAAAGCTGTTGCTAGCCAGCACCCTTCCTTGGAAGCGCTTTTGTAGCCCTAAGAACAGTGGGGCTCTGGGCTTCTCTAGCCACCTAATCTTCTGCTCATCCTCTCGCGCAGTCTAAAGAGAGCTCAGGTGAGAAATTGCAAACGTCGAGCAATTGCTCAGAGATGAAAAGTGCCAGCACTGAAAGCTGTTACTAGCCAGCACCCTTCCTTGGAAGCGCTTTCACAGGCGCAGCAACACTGGGGCTTTGCGCTTCTCTAGCCACCAAACGTCACGGTCATTCTCTTTCAGTCTCGTAGACACGAGCTGAGAAATTGCAAACGTCGAGCAATTGATCAGAGATGAAAAGTGCCAGCACTGAAAGCTGTTGCTAGCCAGCACCCTTCCTTGGAAGCGCTTTCACAGGCGCAGCAACACTGGGGCTTTGCGCTTCTCTAGCCACCAAACGTCACGGTCATTCTCTTTCTGTCTCGTAGACACGAGCTGAGAAATTGCAAACGTCGAGCAATTGCTCAGAGATGAAAAGTGCCAGCACTGAAAGCTGTTGCTAGCCAGCAACCTTCCTTGGAAGCGCTTTCACAGGCGCAGCAACACTGGGGCTTTGCGCTTCTCTACCCACCAAACATCACGGTCCTTCTCTTTCAGTCTCGTAGACAACAGCTGAGAAATTGCAAACGTCGAGCAATTGCTCAGAGATGAAAAGTGCCAGCACTGAAAGCTGTTGCTAGCCAGCACCCTTCCTTGGAAGCGCTCTTGTAGCCCTAAGAACAGTGGGGCTCTGGGCTTCTCTAGCCACCTACTCTTCTGCTCATCCTCTCGCGCAGTCGAAGGAGCGGTAAGGTGTCAAATTGCAAATGTCCAACAATTGCTCAGAGATGAAAAGTGCCAGCATTGAAAGCTGTTGCTAGCCAGCACCCTTCCTTGGAAGCGCTTTCACAGGCGCAGCAACACTGGGGCTTTGCGCTTCTCTACCCACCAAACGTCACGGTCATTCTCTTTCTGTCTCGTAGACACGAGCTGAGAAATTGCAAACGTCGAGCAATTGCTCAGAGATGAAAAGTGCCAGCACTGAAAGCTGTTGCTAGCCAGCACCCTTCCTTGGAAGCGCTTTTGTAGCCCTAAGAACACTGGGGCTCTGGGCTTCTCTAGCCACCTAATCTTCTGCTCATCCTCTCGCGCAGTCTAAAGAGAGCTCAGGTGAGAAATTGCAAACGTCGAGCAATTGCTCAGAGATGAAAAGTGCCAGCACTGAAAGCTGTTGCTAGCCAGCACCCTTCCTTGGAAGCGCTTTCACAGGCGCAGCAACACTGGGGCTTTGCGCTTCTCTAGGCACCAAACATCGCGGTCACTATCTCTCCGTCTCGTAGATAAGAGCTGAGAAATTGCAAACGTCGAGCAATTGCTCAGAGATGAAAAGTGCCAGCACTGAAAGCTGTTGCTAGCCAGCACCCTTCCTTGGAAGCGCTTTCACAGGCGCAGCAACACTGGGGCTTTGCGCTTCTCTACCCACCAAACATCACGGTCCTTCTCTTTCTGTCTCGTAGACAAGAGCTGAGAAATTGCAAACGTCGAGCAATTGCTCAGAGATGAAAAGTGCCAGCACTGAAAGCTCTTGCTAGCCAGCACCCTTCCTTGGAAGCGCTTTTGTAGCCCTAAGAACAGTGGGGCTCTGGGCTTCTCTAGCCACCTAATCTTCTGCTCATCCTCTCGCGCAGTCTAAAGAGAGCTCAGGTGAGAAATTGCAAACGTCGAGCAATTGCTCAGAGATGAAAAGTGCCACCACTGAAAGCTGTTGCTAGCCAGCACCCTTCCTTGGAAGCGCTTTCACAGGAGCAGCAACACTGGGGCTTTGCGCTTCTCTACCCACCAAACATCACGGTCATTCTCTTTCTGTCTCGTAGACACGAGCTGAGAAATTGCAAACGTCGAGCAATTGCTCAGAGATGAAAAGTGCCAGCACTGAAAGCTGTTGCTAGCCAGCACCCTTCCTTGGAAGCGCTTTCACAGGCGCAGCAACACTGGGGCTTTGCGCTTCTCTACCCACCAAACATCACGGTCCTTCTCTTTCACTCTCGTAGACACGAGCTGAGAAATTGCAAACGTCGAGCAATTGCTCAGAGATGAAAAGTGCCAGCACTGAAAGCTCTTGCTAGCCAGCACCCTTCCTTGGAAGCGCTTTTGTAGCCCTAAGAACACTGGGGCTCTGGGCTTCTCTAGCCACCTAATCTTCTGCTCATCCTCTCGCGCACTCTAAAGAGAGCTCAGGTGAGAAAATTCAAATGTCCACCAATTGCTCAGAGATGAAAAGTGCCAGCACTGAAAGCTGTTGCTAGCCAGCACCCTTCCTTGGAAGCCCTTTCACAGGCGCAGCAACACTGGGGCTTTGTGCTTCTCTACCCACCAAACGTCATGGTCATTCTCTTTCTGTTTCGTAGGCAAGAGCTGAGAAATTGCAAACGTCGAGCAATTGCTCAGAGATGAAAAGTGCCAGCACTGAAAGCTGTTGCTAGCCAGCACCCTTCCTTGGAAGCGCTTTCACAGGCGCAGCAACACTGGGGCTTTGCGCTTCTCTACCCACCAAACATCACGGTCATTCTCTTTCAGTCTCGTAGACACGAGCTGAGAAATTGCAAACGTCGAGCAATTGCTCAGAGATGAAAAGTGCCAGCACTGAAAGCTCTTGCTAGCCAGCACCCTTCCTTGGAAGCGCTCTTGTAGCCCTAAGAACAGTGGGGCTCTGGGCTTCTCTAGCCACCTAATCTTCTGCTCATCCTCTCGCGCAGTCTAAAGAGAGCTCAGGTGAGAAATTGCAAACGTCGAGCAATTGCTCAGAGATGAAAAGTGCCAGCACTGAAAGCTGTTGCTAGCCAGCACCCTTCCTTGGAAGCGCTTTCACAGGCGCAGCAACACTGGGGCTTTGCGCTTCTCTACCCACCAAACATCACGGTCATTCTCTTTCTGTCTCGTAGACAAGAGCTGAGAAATTGCAAACGTCGAGCAATTGCTCAGAGATGAAAAGTGCCAGCACTGAAAGCTGTTGCTAGCCAGCAGCCTTCCTTGGAATTGCTTTTGTAGCCCTAAGAACAGTGGGGCTCTGGGCTTCTCTAGCCACCTAATCTTCTGCTCATCCTCTCGCGCAGTCTAAAGAGAGCTCAGGTGAGAAATTGCAAACGTCGAGCAATTGCTCAGAGATGAAAAGTGCCAGCACTGAAAGCTGTTGCTAGCCAGCACCCTTCCTTGGAAGCGCTTTTGTAGGCCTAAGAACACTGGGGCTCTGGGCTTCTCTAGCCACCTAATCTTCTGCTCATCCTCTCGCGCAGTCTAAAGAGAGCTCAGGTGAGAAATTGCAAACGTCGAGCAATTGCTCAGAGATGAAAAGTGCCAGCACTGAAAGCTCTTGCTAGCCAGCACCCTTCCTTGGAAGCGCTTTCACAGGCGCAGCAACACTGGGGCTTTGCGCTTCTCTACCCACCAAACATCACGGTCATTCTCTTTCTGTCTCGTAGACACGAGCTGAGAAATTGCAAACGTCGAGCAATTGCTCAGAGATGAAAAGTGCCAGCACTGAAAGCTGTTGCTAGGCAGCACCCTTCCTTTGAAACGCTCTTGTAGCCCTAAGAACACTGGGGCTCTGGGCTTCTCTAGCCACCTAATCTTCTGCTCATCCTCTCGCGCAGTCTAAAGAGAGCTCTGGTGAGAAATTGCAAACGTCGAGCAATTGCTCAGAGATGAAAAGTGCCAGCACTGAAAGCTCTTGCTAGCCAGCACCCTTCCTTGGAAGCGCTCTTGCAGCCCTAAGAACACTGGGGCTCTGGGCTTCTCTAGCCACCTCATCTTCTGTTCATCCTCTCGCGTAGTCTAAAGAGAGCTCAGGTGAGAAACTGCAAACGTCGAGCAATTGCTCAGAGATGAAAAGTGCCAGCACTGAAAGCTGTTGCTAGCCAGCACCCTTCCTTGGAAGCGCTTTCACAGGCGCAGCAACACTGGGGCTTTGCGCTTCTCTACCCACCAAACATCACGGTCATTCTCTTTCTGTCTCGTAGACACGAGCTGAGAAATTGCAAACGTCGAGCAATTGCTCAGAGATGAAAAGTGCCAGCACTGAAAGCTGTTGATAGCCAGCACCCTTCCTTGGAAGCGCTCTTGTAGCCCTAAGAACACTGCGGCTCTGGGCTTCTCTAACCACCTAATCTTCTGCTCATCCTCTCGCGCAGTCTAAAGAGAGCTCAGGTGAGAGATTGCAAACGTCGAGCAATTGCTCAGAGATGAAAAGTGCCAGCACTGAAAGCTCTTGCTAGCCAGCACCCTTCCTTGGAAGCGCTTTCACAGGCGCAGCAACACTGGGGCTTTGCGCTTCTCTAGGCACCAAACGTCACGATCACTATCTCTCCGTCTCGTAGATAAGAGCTGAGAAATTGCAAACGTCGAGCAATTGCTCAGAGATGAAAAGTGCCAGCACTGAAAGCTGTTGCTAGCCAGCACCCTTCCTTGGAAGCGCTTTCACAGGCGCAGCAACACTGGGGCTTTGCGCTTCTCTACCCACCAAACATCACGGTCATTCTCTTTCTGTCTCGTAGACAAGAGCTGAGAAATTGCAAACGTCGAGCAATTGCTCAGAGATGAAAAGTGCCAGCACTGAAAGCTGTTGCTAGCCAGCACCCTTCCTTGGAAGCGCTTTTGTAGCCCTAAGAACACTGGGGCTCTGGGCTTCTCTAGCCACCTAATCTTCTGCTCATCCTCTCGCGCAGTCTAAAGAGAGCTCAGGGGAGAAATTGCAAACGTCAAGCAATTGCTCAGAGATGAAAAGTGCCAGCACTGAAAGCTGTTGCTAGCCAGCACCCTTCCTTGGAAGCGCTTTTGTAGCCCTAAGAACACTGGGGCTCTGGGCTTCTCTAGCCACCTAATCTTCTGCTCATCCTCTCGCGCAGTCTAAAGAGAGCTCAGGGGAGAAATTGCAAACGTCGAGCAATTGCTCAGAGATGAAAAGTGCCAGCACTGAAAGCTGTTACTAGCCAGCACCCTTCCTTGGAAGCGCTTTCACAGGCGCAGCAACACTGGGGCTTTGCGCTTCTCTAGCCACCAAACGTCACGGTCATTCTCTTTCAGTCTCGTAGACACGAGCTGAGAAATTGCAAACGTCGAGCAATTGATCAGAGATGAAAAGTGCCAGCACTGAAAGCTGTTGCTAGCCAGCACCCTTCCTTGGAAGCGCTTTCACAGGCGCAGCAACACTGGGGCTTTGCGCTTCTCTAGCCACCAAACGTCACGGTCATTCTCTTTCTGTCTCGTAGACACGAGCTGAGAAATTGCAAACGTCGAGCAATTGCTCAGAGATGAAAAGTGCCAGCACTGAAAGCTGTTGCTAGCCAGCACCCTTCCTTGGAATTGCTTTTGTAGGCCTAAGAACACTGGGGCTCTGGGCTTCTCTAGCCACCTAATCTTCTGCTCATCCTCTCGCGCACTCTAAAGAGAGCTCAGGTGAGAAATTGCAAACGTCGAGCAATTGCTCAGAGATGAAAAGTGCCAGCACTGAAAGCTGTTGCTAGCCAGCACCCTTCCTTGGAAGCGCTTTTGTAGCCCTAAGAACAGTGGGGCTCTGGGCTTCTCTAGCCACCTAATCTTCTGCTCATCCTCTCGCGCAGTCTAAAGAGAGCTCAGGTGAGAAATTGCAAAAGTCGAGCAATTGATCACAGACGAAAAGTGCCAGCACTGAAAGCTGTTGCTAGCCAGCACCCTTCCTTGGAAGCGCTCTTGTAGCCCTAAGAACAGTGGGGCTCTGGGCTTCTCTAGCCACCTACTCTTCTGCTCATCCTCTCGCGCAGTCGAAGGAGCGGTAAGGTGTCAAATTGCAAATGTCCAACAATTGCTCAGAGATGAAAAGTGCCAGCATTGAAAGCTGTTGCTAGCCAGCACCCTTCCTTGGAAGCGCTTTCACAGGCGCAGCAACACTGGGGCTTTGCGCTTCTCTACCCACCAAACATCACGGTCATTCTCTTTCTGTCTCGTAGACACGAGCTGAGAAACTGCAAACGTCGAGCAATTGCTCAGAGATGAAAAGTGCCAGCACTGAAAGCTCTTGCTAGGCAGCACCCTTCCTTTGAAACGCTCTTGTAGCCCTAAGAACACTGGGGCTCTGGGCTTCTCTAGCCACCTAATCTTCTGTTCATCCTCTCGCGCAGTCTAAAGAGAGCTCTGGTGAGAAATTGCAAACGTCGAGCAATTGCTCAGAGATGAAAAGTGCCAGCACTGAAAGCTCTTGCTAGCCAGCACCCTTCCTTGGAAGCGCTCTTGCAGCCCTAAGAACACTGGGGCTCTGGGCTTCTCTAGCCACCTCATCTTCTGTTCATCCTCTCGCGTAGTCTAAAGAGAGCTCAGGTGAGAAACTGCAAACGTCGAGCAATTGCTCAGAGATGAAAAGTGCCAGCACTGAAAGCTGTTGCTAGCCAGCACCCTTCCTTGGAAGCGCTTTCACAGGCGCAGCAACACTGGGGCTTTGCGCTTCTCTACCCACCAAACATCACGGTCCTTCTCTTTCTGTCTCGTAGACACGAGCTGAGAAATTGCAAACGTCGAGCAATTGCTCAGAGATGAAAAGTGCCAGCACTGAAAGCTGTTGCTAGCCAGCACCCTTCCTTGGAAGCGCTTTTGTAGCCCTAAGAACACTGGGGCTCTGGGCTTCTCTAGCCACCTAATCTTCTGCTCATCCTCTCGCGCAGTCTAAAGAGAGCTCAGGTGAGAAATTGCAAACGTCGAGCAATTGCTCAGAGATGAAAAGTGCCAGCACTGAAAGCTGTTGCTAGCCAGCACCCTTCCTTGGAAGCGCTTTCACAGGAGCAGCAACACTGGGGCTTTGCGCTTCTCTACCCACCAAACATCACGGTCATTCTCTTTCTGTCTCGTAGACACGAGCTGAGAAATTGCAAACGTCGAGCAATTGCTCAGAGATGAAAAGTGCCAGCACTGAAAGCTGTTGCTAGCCAGCACCCTTCCTTGGAAGCGCTTTCCCAGGCGCAGCAACACTGGGGCTTTGCGCTTCTCTACCCACCAAACATCACGGTCCTTCTCTTTCACTCTCGTAGACACGAGCTGAGAAATTGCAAACGTCGAGCAATTGCTCAGAGATGAAAAGTGCCAGCACTGAAAGCTCTTGCTAGCCAGCACCCTTCCTTGGAAGCGCTTTTGTAGGCCTAAGAACACTGGGGCTCTGGGCTTCTCTAGCCACCTAATCTTCTGCTCATCCTCTCGCGCACTCTAAAGAGAGCTCAGGTGAGAAAATGCAAATGTCCACCAATTGCTCAGAGATGAAAAGTGCCAGCACTGAAAGCTGTTGCTAGCCAGCACCCTTCCTTGGAAGCCCTTTCACAGGCGCAGCAACACTGGGGCTTTGTGCTTCTCTACCCACCAAACGTCATGGTCATTCTCTTTCTGTTTCGTAGGCAAGAGCTGAGAAATTGCAAACGTCGAGCAATTGCTCAGAGATGAAAAGTGCCAGCACTGAAAGCTGTTGCTAGCCAGCACCCTTCCTTGGAAGCGCTTTCACAGGCGCAGCAACACTGGGGCTTTGCGCTTCTCTACCCACCAAACATCACGGTCATTCTCTTTCAGTCTCGTAGACACGAGCTGAGAAATTGCAAACGTCGAGCAATTGCTCAGAGATGAAAAGTGCCAGCACTGAAAGCTCTTGCTAGCCAGCACCCTTCCTTGGAAGCGCTCTTGTAGCCCTAAGAACAGTGGGGCTCTGGGCTTCTCTAGCCACCTAATCTTCTGCTCATCCTCTCGCGCAGTCTAAAGAGAGCTCAGGTGAGAAATTGCAAACGTCGAGCAATTGCTCAGAGATGAAAAGTGCCAGCACTGAAAGCTGTTGCTAGCCAGCACCCTTCCTTGGAAGCGCTTTCACAGGCGCAGCAACACTGGGGCTTTGCGCTTCTCTACCCACCAAACATCACGGTCCTTCTCTTTCTGTCTCGTAGACAAGAGCTGAGAAATTGCAAACGTCGAGCAATTGCTCAGAGATGAAAAGTGCCAGCACTGAAAGCTGTTGCTAGCCAGCAGCCTTCCTTGGAATTGCTTTTGTAGCCCTAAGAACACTGGGACTCTGGGCTTCTGTAGCCACCTAATCTTCTGCTCATCCTCTCGCGCAGTCTAAAGAGAGCTCAGGTGAGAAATTGCAAACGTCGAGCAATTGCTCAGAGATGAAAAGTGCCAGCACTGAAAGCTGTTGCTAGCCAGCACCCTTCCTTGGAAGCGCTTTCACAGGCGCAGCAACACTGGGGCTTTGCGCTTCTCTACCCACGAAACGTTACGGTCATTCTCTTTCTGTCTCGTAGACACGAGCTGAGAAATTGCAAACGTCGAGCAATTGCTCAGAGATGAAAAGTGCCAGCACTGAAAGCTGCTGCTAGCCAGCACCCTTCCTTGGAAGTGCTTTTGTAGCCCTAAGAACAGTGGGGCTCTGGGCTTCTCTAGCCACCTAATCTTCTGCTCATCCTCTCGCGCAGTCTAAAGAGAGCTCAGGTGAGAAATTGCAAACGTCGAGCAATTGCTCAGAGATGAAAAGTGCCAGCACTGAAAGCTGTTGCTAGCCAGCACCCTTCCTTGGAAGCGCTTTTGTAGGCCTAAGAACACTGGGGCTCTGGGCTTCTCTAGCCACCTAATCTTCTGTTCATCCTCTCGCGCAGTCTAAAGAGAGCTCAGGTGAGAAATTGCAAACGTCGAGCAATTGCTCAGAGATGAAAAGTGCCAGCACTGAAAGCTCTTGCTAGCCAGCACCCTTCCTTGGAAGCGCTTTCACAGGCGCAGCAACACTGGGGCTTTGCGCTTCTCTACCCACCAAACATCACGGTCATTCTCTTTCTGTCTCGTAGACACGAGCTGAGAAACTGCAAACGTCGAGCAATTGCTCAGAGATGAAAAGTGCCAGCACTGAAAGCTGTTGCTAGGCAGCACCCTTCCTTTGAAACGCTCTTGTAGCCCTAAGAACACTGGGGCTCTGGGCTTCTCTAGCCACCTAATCTTCTGCTCATCCTCTCGCGCAGTCTAAAGAGAGCTCTGGTGAGAAATTGCAAACGTCGAGCAATTGCTCAGAGATGAAAAGTGCCAGCACTGAAAGCTGTTGCTAGCCAGCACCCTTCCTTGGAAGCGCTTTTGTAGGCCTAAGAACACTGGGGCTCTGGGCTTCTCTAGCCACCTAATCTTCTGCTCATCCTCTCGCGCAGTCTAAAGAGAGCTCAGGTGAGAAATTGCAAACGTCGAGCAATTGCTCAGAGATGAAAAGTGCCAGCACTGAAAGCTGTTGCTAGCCAGCACCCTTCCTTGGAAGCGCTTTCACAGGCGCAGCAACACTGGGGCTTTGCGCTTCTCTACCCACCAAACATCACGGTCATTCTCTTTCTGTCTCGTAGACACGAGCTGAGAAATTGCAAACGTCGAGCAATTGCTCAGAGATGAAAAGTGCCAGCACTGAAAGCTGTTGATAGCCAGCACCCTTCCTTGGAAGCGCTCTTGTAGCCCTAAGAACAGTGGGGCTCTGGGCTTCTCTAACCACCTAATCTTCTGCTCATCCTCTCGCGCAGTCTAAAGAGAGCTCAGGTGAGAGATTGCAAACGTCGAGCAATTGCTCAGAGATGAAAAGTGCCAGCACTGAAAGCTCTTGCTAGCCAGCACCCTTCCTTGGAAGCGCTTTCACAGGCGCAGCAACACTGGGGCTTTGCGCTTCTCTAGGCACCAAACGTCACGATCACTATCTCTCCGTCTCGTAGATAAGAGCTGAGAAATTGCAAACGTCGAGCAATTGCTCAGAGATGAAAAGTGCCAGCACTGAAAGCTGTTGCTAGCCAGCACCCTTCCTTGGAAGCGCTTTCACAGGCGCAGCAACACTGGGGCTTTGCGCTTCTCTACCCACCAAACATCACGGTCATTCTCTTTCTGTCTCGTAGACAAGAGCTGAGAAATTGCAAACGTCGAGCAATTGCTCAGAGATGAAAAGTGCCAGCACTGAAAGCTGTTGCTAGCCAGCACCCTTCCTTGGAAGCGCTTTTGTAGCCCTAAGAACACTGGGGCTCTGGGCTTCTCTAGCCACCTCATCTTCTGCTCATCCTCTCGCGCAGTCTAAAGAGAGCTCAGGGGAGAAATTGCAAACGTCAAGCAATTG
The DNA here is from genome assembly GCA_037962945.1 of Sarcoramphus papa. Taxonomy (NCBI): domain Eukaryota; kingdom Metazoa; phylum Chordata; class Aves; order Accipitriformes; family Cathartidae; genus Sarcoramphus; species Sarcoramphus papa. Next base: position 93,829,087 of record CM075586.1, on the reverse strand, counting down.
CTCAGAGATGAAAAGTGCCAGCACTGAAAGCTGTTGCTAGCCAGCACCCTTCCTTGGAAGCGCTTTTGTAGCCCTAAGAACACTGGGGCTCTGGGCTTCTCTAGCCACCTAATCTTCTGCTCATCCTCTCGCGCAGTCTAAAGAGAGCTCAGGGGAGAAATTGCAAACGTCGAGCAATTGCTCAGAGATGAAAAGTGCCAGCACTGAAAGCTGTTACTAGCCAGCACCCTTCCTTGGAAGCGCTTTCACAGGCGCAGCAACACTGGGGCTTTGCGCTTCTCTAGCCACCAAACGTCACGGTCATTCTCTTTCAGTCTCGTAGACACGAGCTGAGAAATTGCAAACGTCGAGCAATTGATCAGAGATGAAAAGTGCCAGCACTGAAAGCTGTTGCTAGCCAGCACCCTTCCTTGGAAGCGCTTTCACAGGCGCAGCAACACTGGGGCTTTGCGCTTCTCTAGCCACCAAACGTCACGGTCATTCTCTCTCCGTCTCGTAGACACGAGCTGAGAAATTGCAAACGTCGAGCAATTGCTCAGAGATGAAAAGTGCCAGCACTGAAAGCTGTTGCTAGCCAGCACCCTTCCTTGGAATTGCTTTTGTAGCCCTAAGAACACTTGGGCTCTGGGCTTCTCTAGGCACCTAATATTCTGCTCATCCTCTCGCGCAGTCTAAAGAGAGCTCAGGTGAGAAATTGCAAACGTCGAGCAATTGCTCAGAGATGAAAAGTGCCAGCACTGAAAGCTGTTGCTAGCCAGCACCCTTCCTTGGAAGCGCTTTCACAGGCGAAGCAACACTGGGTCTTTGCGCTTCTCTACCCACCAAACGTCACGGTCACTATCTCTCCGTCTCGTAGATAAGAGCTGAGAAATTGAAAACGTGGAGCAATTGCTCAGAGATGAAAAGTGCCAGCACTGAAAGCTGTTGCTAGCCAGCACCCTTCCTTGGAAGCGCTTTCACAGGCGCAGCAACACTGGGGCTTTGCGCTTCTCTACCCACCAAACATCACGGTCCTTCTCTTTCTGTCTCGTAGACAAGAGCTGAGAAATTGCAAACGTCGAGCAATTGCTCAGAGATGAAAAGTGCCAGCACTGAAAGCTGTTGCTAGCCAGCACCCTTCCTTGGAAGCGCTCTTGTAGCCCTAAGAACAGTGGGGCTCTGGGCTTCTCTAGGCACCTAATCTTCTGCTCATCCTCTCGCGCAATCAAAAGAGAGCTCAGGTGAGAAATTGCAAACGTCGAGCAATTGCTCAGAGATGAAAAGTGCCAGCACTGAAAGCTGTTGCTAGCCAGCACCCTTCCTTGGAAGCGCTTTCACAGGCGCAGCAACACTGGGGCTTTGCGCTTCTCTACCCACCAAACATCACGGTCATTCTCTTTCTGTCTCGTAGACACGAGCTGAGAAATTGCAAACGTCGAGCAATTGCTCAGAGATGAAAAGTGCCAGCACTGAAAGCTGTTGCTAGCCAGCAACCTTCCTTGGAATTGCTTTTGTAGCCCTCAGAACACTGGGGCTCTGGGCTTCTCTAGCCACCTAATCTTCTGCTCATCCTCTCGCGCACTCTAAAGAGAGCTCAGTTGAGAAATTGCAAACGTCGAGCAATTGCTCAGAGATGAAAAGTGCCAGCACTGAAAGCTCTTGCTAGCCAGCACCCTTCCTTGGAAGCGCTTTTGTAGCCCTAAGAACACTGGGGCTCTGGGCTTCTCTAGCCACCTCATCTTCTGCTCATCCTCTCGCGCAGTCTAAAGAGAGCTCAGGTGAGAAATTGCAAACGTCGAGCAATTGCTCAGAGATGAAAAGTGCCAGCACTGAAAGCTGTTACTAGCCAGCACCCTTCCTTGGAAGCGCTTTCACAGGCGCAGCAACACTGGGGCTTTGCACTTCTCTAGCCACCAAACGTCACGGTCATTCTCTTTCTGTCTCGTAGACACGAGCTGAGAAATTGCAAACGTCGAGCAATTGATCAGAGATGAAAAGTGCCAGCACTGAAAGTTCTTGCTAGCCAGCACCCTTCCTTGGAAGCGCTCTTGTAGCCCTAAGAACACTGGGGCTCTGGGCTTCTCTAACCACCTACTCTTCTGCTCATCCTCTCGCGCTGTCTAAAGAGAGCTCAGGTGAGAGATTGCAAACGTCGAGCAATTGCTCAGAGATGAAAAGTGCCAGCACTGAAAGCTGTTGCTAGCCAGCACCCTTCCTTGGAAGCGCTTTCACAGGCGCAGCAACACTGGGGCTCTGGGCTTCTCTACCCACCAAACATCACGGTCATTCTCTTTCTGTCTCGTAGACACGAGCTGAGAAACTGCAAACGTCGAGCAATTGCTCAGAGATGAAAAGTGCCAGCACTGAAAGCTGTTGCTAGCCAGCACCCTTCCTTGGAAGCGCTTTCACAGGCGCAGCAACACTGGGGCTTTGCGCTTCTCTACCCACCAAACATCACGGTCATTCTCTTTCTGTCTCGTAGACACGAGCTGAGAAATTGCAAACGTCGAGCAATTGCTCAGAGATGAAAAGTGCCAGCACTGAAAGCTCTTGCTAGCCAGCACCCTTCCTTGGAAGCGCTTTTGTAGGCCTAAGAACACTGGGGCTCTGGGCTTCTCTAGCCACCTAATCTTCTGTTCATCCTCTCGCGCAGTCTAAAGAGAGCTCAGGTGAGAAATTGCAAACGTCGAGCAATTGCTCAGAGATGAAAAGTGCCAGCACTGAAAGCTCTTGCTAGCCAGCACCCTTCCTTGGAAGCGCTTTCACAGGCGCAGCAACACTGGGGCTTTGCGCTTCTCTAGGCACCAAACGTCACGATCACTATCTCTCCGTCTCGTAGATAAGAGCTGAGAAATTGCAAACGTCGAGCAATTGCTCAGAGATGAAAAGTGCCAGCACTGAAAGCTGTTGCTAGCCAGCACCCTTCCTTGGAAGCGCTTTCACAGGCGCAGCAACACTGGGGCTTTGCGCTTCTCTACCCACCAAACATCACGGTCATTCTCTTTCTGTCTCGTAGACAAGAGCTGAGAAATTGCAAACGTCGAGCAATTGCTCAGAGATGAAAAGTGCCAGCACTGAAAGCTGTTGCTAGCCAGCACCCTTCCTTGGAAGCGCTTTTGTAGCCCTAAGAACACTGGGGCTCTGGGCTTCTCTAGCCACCTAATCTTCTGCTCATCCTCTCGCGCAGTCTAAAGAGAGCTCAGGGGAGAAATTGCAAAAGTCGAGCAATTGATCAGAGACGAAAAGTGCCAGCACTGAAAGCTGTTGCTAGCCAGCACCCTTCCTTGGAAGCGCTCTTGTAGCCCTAAGAACACTGGGGCTCTGGGCTTCTCTAGCCACCTAATCTTCTGCTCATCCCCTCGCGCAGTCTAAAGAGAGCTCAGGTGAGAGATTGCAAACGTCGAGCAATTGCTCAGAGATGAAAAGTGCCAGCACTGAAAGCTGTTGCTAGCCAGCACCCTTCCTTGGAAGCGCTTTCACAGGCGCAGCAACACTGGGGCTTTGCGCTTCTCTACCCACCAAACATCACGGTCCTTCTCTTTCAGTCTCGTAGACAACAGCTGAGAAATTGCAAACGTCGAGCAATTGCTCAGAGATGAAAAGTGCCAGCACTGAAAGCTGTTGCTAGCCAGCACCCTTCCTTGGAAGCGCTCTTGTAGCCCTAAGAACAGTGGGGCTCTGGGCTTCTCTAGCCACCTACTCTTCTGCTCATCCTCTCGCGCAGTCGAAGGAGCGGTAAGGTGTCAAATTGCAAATGTCCAACAATTGCTCAGAGATGAAAAGTGCCAGCATTGAAAGCTGTTGCTAGCCAGCACCCTTCCTTGGAAGCGCTTTCACAGGCGCAGCAACACTGGGGCTTTGCGCTTCTCTACCCACCAAACATCACGGTCATTCTCTTTCTGTCTCGTAGACACGAGCTGAGAAATTGCAAACGTCGAGCAATTGATCAGAGATGAAAAGTGCCAGCACTGAAAGCTGTTGCTAGCCAGCACCCTTCCTTGGAAGTGCTTTTGTAGCCCTAAGAACAGTGGGGCTCTGGGCTTCTCTAGCCACCTAATCTTCTGCTCATCCTCTCGCGCAGTCTAAAGAGAGCTCAGGTGAGAAATTGCAAACGTCGAGCAATTGCTCAGAGATGAAAAGTGCCAGCACTGAAAGCTGTTGCTAGCCAGCACCCTTCCTTGGAAGCGCTTTCACAGGCGCAGCAACACTGGGGCTTTGCGCTTCTCTAGGCACCAAACATCGCGGTCACTATCTCTCCGTCTCGTAGATAAGAGCTGAGAAATTGCAAACGTCGAGCAATTGCTCAGAGATGAAAAGTGCCAGCACTGAAAGCTGTTGCTAGCCAGCACCCTTCCTTGGAAGCGCTTTCACAGGAGCAGCAACACTGGGGCTTTGCGCTTCTCTACCCACCAAACGTCACGATCACTATCTATCCGTCTCGTAGATAAGAGCTGAGAAATTGCAAACGTCGAGCAATTGCTCAGAGATGAAAAGTGCCAGCACTGAAAGCTCTTGCTAGCCAGCACCCTTCCTTGGAAGCGCTTTTGTAGGCCTAAGAACACTGGGGCTCTGGGCTTCTCTAGCCACCTAATCTTCTGCTCATCCTCTCGCGCACTCTAAAGAGAGCTCAGGTGAGAAAATGCAAACGTCGAGCAATTGCTCAGAGATGAAAAGTGCCAGCACTGAAAGCTGTTGCTAGCCAGCACCCTTCCTTGGAAGCGCTTTCACAGGAGCAGCAACACTGGGGCTTTGCGCTTCTCTACCCACCAAACATCACGGTCATTCTCTTTCTGTCTCGTAGACACGAGCTGAGAAATTGCAAACGTCGAGCAATTGCTCAGAGATGAAAAGTGCCAGCACTGAAAGCTGTTGCTAGCCAGCACCCTTCCTTGGAAGCGCTTTCACAGGCGCAGCAACACTGGGGCTTTGCGCTTCTCTACCCACCAAACGTCACGATCACTATCTATCCGTCTCGTAGATAAGAGCTGAGAAATTGCAAACGTCGAGCAATTGCTCAGAGATGAAAAGTGCCAGCACTGAAAGCTGTTGCTAGCCAGCACCCTTCCTTGGAAGCGCTTTCACAGGCGCAGCAACACTGGGGCTTTGCGCTTCTCTAGCCACCAAACGTCACGGTCATTCTCTTTCAGTCTCGTAGACACGAGCTGAGAAATTGCAAACGTCGAGCAATTGATCAGAGATGAAAAGTGCCAGCACTGAAAGCTGTTGCTAGCCAGCACCCTTCCTTGGAAGCGCTTTCACAGGCGCAGCAACACTGGGGCTTTGCGCTTCTCTAGCCACCAAACGTCACGGTCATTCTCTTTCTGTCTCGTAGACACGAGCTGAGAAATTGCAAACGTCGAGCAATTGCTCAGAGATGAAAAGTGCCAGCACTGAAAGCTGTTGCTAGCCAGCAACCTTCCTTGGAATTGCTTTTGTAGCCCTAAGAACACTGGGGCTCTGGGCTTCTCTAGCCACCTAATCTTCTGCTCAACCTCTCGCGCAGTCAAAAGAGAGCTCAGGTGAGAAATTGAAAACGTGGAGCAATTGCTCAGAGATGAAAAGTGCCAGCACTGAAAGCTGTTGCTAGCCAGCACCCTTCCTTGGAAGCGCTTTCACAGGCGCAGCAACACTGGGGATTTGCGCTTCTCTAGCCACCAAACGTCACGGTCATTCTCTTTCAGTCTCGTAGACACGAGCTGAGAAATTGCAAACGTCGAGCAATTGATCAGAGATGAAAAGTGCCAGCACTGAAAGCTGTTGCTAGCCAGCACCCTTCCTTGGAAGCGCTTTCACAGGCGCAGCAACACTGGGGCTTTGCGCTTCTCTAGGCACCAAACATCACGGTCACTATCTCTCCGTCTCGAAGATAAGAGCTGAGAAATTGCAAACGTCGAGCAATTGCTCAGAGATGAAAAGTGCCAGCACTGAAAGCTGTTGCTAGCCAGCACCCTTCCTTGGAAGCGCTTTTGTAGCCCTAAGAACAGTGGGGCTCTGGGCTTCTCTAGGCACCTAATATTCTGCTCATCCTCTCGCGCAGTCTAAAGAGAGCTCAGGTGAGAAATTGAAAACGTGGAGCAATTGCTCAGAGATGAAAAGTGCCAGCACTGAAAGCTGTTGCTAGCCAGCACCCTTCCTTGGAAGCGCTTTCACAGGCGCAGCAACACTGGGGCTTTGCGCTTCTCTAGCCACCAAACATCACGGTCATTCTCTTTCTGTCTCGTAGACACGAGCTGAGAAATTGCAAACGTCGAGCAATTGCTCAGAGATGAAAAGTGCCAGCACTGAAAGCTGTTGCTAGCCAGCAACCTTCCTTGGAATTGCTTTTGTAGCCCTCAGAACACTGGGGCTCTGGGCTTCTCTAGCCACCTAATCTTCTGCTCAACCTCTCGCGCAGTCAAAAGACAGCTCAGGGGAGAAATTGCAAATGTCCACCAATTGCTCAGAGATGAAAAGTGCCAGCACTGAAAGCTGTGGCTAGCCAGCACCCTTCCTTGGAAGCGCTTTCACAGGCGAAGCAACACTGGGGCTTTGCGCTTCTCTACCCACCAAACGTCACGGTCACTATCTCTCCGTCTCGTAGACACGAGCTGAGAAATTGCAAACGTCGAGCAATTGCTCAGAGATGAAAAGTGCCAGCACTGAAAGCTGTTGCTAGCCAGCACCCTTCCTTGGAATTGCTTTTGTAGCCCTAAGAACTCCGGGGCTCTGGGCTTCTCTAGGCACCTAATATTCTGCTCATCCTCTCGCGCAGTCTAAAGAGAGCTCAGGTGAGAAATTGCAAACGTCGAGCAATTGCTCAGAGATGAAAAGTGCCAGCACTGAAAGCTGTTGCTAGCCAGCACCCTTCCTTGGAAGCGCTTTCACAGGCGAAGCAACACTGGGTCTTTGCGCTTCTCTACCCACCAAACGTCACGGTCACTATCTCTCCGTCTCGTAGATAAGAGCTGAGAAATTGCAAACGTCAAGCAATTGCTCAGAGATGAAAAGTGCCAGCACTGAAAGCTGTTGCTAGCCAGCACCCTTCCTTGGAAGCGCTCTTGTAGCCCTAAGAACAGTGGGGCTCTGGGCTTCTCTAGCCACCTAATCTTCTGCTCATCCTCTCGCGCAATCAAAAGAGAGCTCAGGTGAGAAATTGCAAACGTCGAGCAATTGCTCAGAGATGAAAAGTGCCAGCACTGAAAGCTCTTGCTAGCCAGCACCCTTCCTTGGAAGCGCTTTCACAGGCGCAGCAACACTGGGGCTTTGCGCTTCTCTACCCACCAAACATCACGGTCATTCTCTTTCTGTCTCGTAGACACGAGCTGAGAAATTGCAAACGTCGAGCAATTGCTCAGAGATGAAAAGTGCCAGCACTGAAAGCTGTTGCTAGCCAGCAACCTTCCTTGGAATTGCTTTTGTAGCCCTCAGAACACTGGGGCTCTGGGCTTCTCTAGCCACCTAATCTTCTGCTCATCCTCTCGCGCACTCTAAAGAGAGCTCAGTTGAGAAATTGCAAACGTCAAGCAATTGCTCAGAGATGAAAAGTGCCAGCACTGAAAGCTGTTGCTAGCCAGCACCCTTCCTTGGAAGCGCTTTTGTAGCCCTAAGAACACTGGGGCTCTGGGCTTCTCTAGCCACCTCATCTTCTGCTCATCCTCTCGCGCAGTCTAAAGAGAGCTCAGGTGAGAAATTGCAAACGTCGAGCAATTGCTCAGAGATGAAAAGTGCCAGCACTGAAAGCTGTTACTAGCCAGCACCCTTCCTTGGAAGCGCTTTCACAGGCGCAGCAACACTGGGGCTTTGCACTTCTCTAGCCACCAAACGTCACGGTCATTCTCTTTCAGTCTCGTAGACACGAGCTGAGAAATTGCAAACGTCGAGCAATTGATCAGAGATGAAAAGTGCCAGCACTGAAAGTTCTTGCTAGCCAGCACCCTTCCTTGGAAGCGCTCTTGTAGCCCTAAGAACACTGGGGCTCTGGGCTTCTCTAACCACCTACTCTTCTGCTCATCCTCTCGCGCAGTCTAAAGAGAGCTCAGGTGAGAGATTGCAAACGTCGAGCAATTGCTCAGAGATGAAAAGTGCCAGCACTGAAAGCTGTTGCTAGCCAGCACCCTTCCTTGGAAGCGCTTTCACAGGCGCAGCAACACTGGGGCTTTGCGCTTCTCTACCCACCAAACATCACGGTCATTCTCTTTCTGTCTCGTAGACACGAGCTGAGAAACTGCAAACGTCGAGCAATTGCTCAGAGATGAAAAGTGCCAGCACTGAAAGCTGTTGCTAGGCAGCACCCTTCCTTTGAAACGCTCTTGTAGCCCTAAGAACAGTGGGGCTCTGGGCTTCTCTAGCCACCTAATCTTCTGCTCATCCTCTCGCGCAGTCTAAAGAGAGCTCTGGTGAGAAATTGCAAACGTCGAGCAATTGCTCAGAGATGAAAAGTGCCAGCACTGAAAGCTGTTGCTAGCCAGCACCCTTCCTTGGAAGCGCTTTCACAGGTGCAGCAACACTGGGGCTTTGCGCTTCTCTACCCACCAAACATCACGGTCATTCTCTTTCTGTCTCGTAGACACGAGCTGAGAAACTGCAAACGTCGAGCAATTGCTCAGAGATGAAAAGTGCCAGCACTGAAAGCTGTTGCTAGGCAGCACCCTTCCTTTGAAACGCTCTTGTAGCCCTAAGAACAGTGGGGCTCTGGGCTTCTCTAGCCACCTAATCTTCTGCTCATCCTCTCGCGCAGTCTAAAGAGAGCTCTGGTGAGAAATTGCAAACGTCGAGCAATTGCTCAGAGATGAAAAGTGCCAGCACTGAAAGCTGTTGCTAGCCAGCACCCTTCCTTGGAAGCGCTCTTGCAGCCCTAAGAACACTGGGGCTCTGGGCTTCTCTAGCCACCTAATCTTCTGTTCATCCTCTCGCGTAGTCTAAAGAGAGCTCAGGTGAGAAACTGCAAACGTCGAGCAATTGCTCAGAGATGAAAAGTGCCAGCACTGAAAGCTGTTGCTAGCCAGCACCCTTCCTTGGAAGCGCTTTCACAGGCGCAGCAACACTGGGGCTTTGCGCTTCTCTAGCCACCAAACATCACGGTCCTTCTCTTTCTGTCTCGTAGACACGAGCTGAGAAATTGCAAACGTCCAGCAATTGCTCAGAGATGAAAAGTGCCAGCACTGAAAGCTGTTGATAGCCAGCACCCTTCCTTGGAAGCGCTCTTGTAGCCCTAAGAACACTGCGGCTCTGGGCTTCTCTAACCACCTAATCTTCTGCTCATCCTCTCGCGCAGTCTAAAGAGAGCTCAGGTGAGAGATTGCAAACGTCGAGCAATTGCTCAGAGATGAAAAGTGCCAGCACTGAAAGCTCTTGCTAGCCAGCACCCTTCCTTGGAAGCGCTTTCACAGGCGCAGCAACACTGGGGCTTTGCGCTTCTCTAGCCACCAAACGTCACGGTCATTCTCTTTCTGTCTCGTAGACACGAGCTGAGAAATTGCAAACGTCGAGCAATTGCTCAGAGATGAAAAGTGCCAGCACTGAAAGCTGTTGCTAGGCAGCACCCTTCCTTTGAAACGCTCTTGTAGCCCTAAGAACAGTGGGGCTCTGGGCTTCTCTAGCCACCTAATCTTCTGCTCATCCTCTCGCGCAGTCTAAAGAGAGCTCTGGTGAGAAATTGCAAACGTCGAGCAATTGCTCAGAGATGAAAAGTGCCAGCACTGAAAGCTGTTGCTAGCCAGCACCCTTCCTTGGAAGCGCTCTTGCAGCCCTAAGAACACTGGGGCTCTGGGCTTCTCTAGCCACCTCATCTTCTGTTCATCCTCTCGCGTAGTCTAAAGAGAGCTCAGGTGAGAAACTGCAAACGTCGAGCAATTGCTCAGAGATGAAAAGTGCCAGCACTGAAAGCTGTTGCTAGCCAGCACCCTTCCTTGGAAGCGCTTTCACAGGCGCAGCAACACTGGGGCTTTGCGCTTCTCTAGCCACCAAACATCACGGTCCTTCTCTTTCTGTCTCGTAGACACGAGCTGAGAAATTGCAAACGTCCAGCAATTGCTCAGAGATGAAAAGTGCCAGCACTGAAAGCTGTTGATAGCCAGCACCCTTCCTTGGAAGCGCTCTTGTAGCCCTAAGAACACTGCGGCTCTGGGCTTCTCTAACCACCTAATCTTCTGCTCATCCTCTCGCGCAGTCTAAAGAGAGCTCAGGTGAGAGATTGCAAACGTCGAGCAATTGCTCAGAGATGAAAAGTGCCAGCACTGAAAGCTCTTGCTAGCCAGCACCCTTCCTTGGAAGCGCTTTCACAGGCGCAGCAACACTGGGGCTTTGCGCTTCTCTAGCCACCAAACGTCACGGTCATTCTCTTTCTGTCTCGTAGACACGAGCTGAGAAATTGCAAACGTCGAGCAATTGCTCAGAGATGAAAAGTGCCAGCACTGAAAGCTGTTGCTAGCCAGCACCCTTCCTTGGAAGCGCTCTTGTAGCCCTAAGAACACTGGGGCTCTGAGCTTCTCTAGCCACCTAATCTTCTGCTCATCCTCTCGCGCAGTCTAAAGAGAGCTCAGGTGAGAAATTGCAAACGTCAAGCAATTGCTCAGAGATGAAAAGTGCCAGCACTGAAAGCTGTTGCTAGCCAGCACCCTTCCTTGGAAGCGCTTTTTTAGCCCTAAGAACACTGGGGCTCTGGGCTTCTCTAGCCACCTAATCTTCTGCTCATCCTCTCGCGCAGTCTAAAGAGAGCTCAGGGGAGAAATTGCAAACGTCGAGCAATTGCTCAGAGATGAAAAGTGCCAGCACTGAAAGCTCTTGCTAGCCAGCACCCTTCCTTGGAAGCGCTTTCACAGGCGCAGCAACACTGGGGCTTTGCGCTTCTCTAGCCACCAAACGTCACGGTCATTCTCTTTCTGTCTCGTAGACACGAGCTGAGAAATTGCAAATGTCGAGCAATTGCTCAGAGATGAAAAGTGCCAGCACTGAAAGCTGCTGCTAGCCAGCACCCTTCCTTGGAAGCGCTTTCACAGGTGCAGCAACACTGGGGCTTTGCGCTTCTCTACCCACCAAACATCACGGTCATTCTCTTTCTGTCTCGTAGACACGAGCTGAGAAACTGCAAACGTCGAGCAATTGCTCAGAGATGAAAAGTGCCAGCACTGAAAGCTGTTGCTAGGCAGCACCCTTCCTTTGAAACGCTCTTGTAGCCCTAAGAACAGTGGGGCTCTGGGCTTCTCTAGCCACCTAATCTTCTGCTCATCCTCTCGCGCAGTCTAAAGAGAGCTCTGGTGAGAAATTGCAAACGTCGAGCAATTGCTCAGAGATGAAAAGTGCCAGCACTGAAAGCTGTTGCTAGCCAGCACCCTTCCTTGGAAGCGCTCTTGCAGCCCTAAGAACACTGGGGCTCTGGGCTTCTCTAGCCACCTAATCTTCTGTTCATCCTCTCGCGTAGTCTAAAGAGAGCTCAGGTGAGAAACTGCAAACGTCGAGCAATTGCTCAGAGATGAAAAGTGCCAGCACTGAAAGCTGTTGCTAGCCAGCACCCTTCCTTGGAAGCGCTTTCACAGGCGCAGCAACACTGGGGCTTTGCGCTTCTCTAGCCACCAAACATCACGGTCCTTCTCTTTCTGTCTCGTAGACACGAGCTGAGAAATTGCAAACGTCCAGCAATTGCTCAGAGATGAAAAGTGCCAGCACTGAAAGCTGTTGATAGCCAGCACCCTTCCTTGGAAGCGCTCTTGTAGCCCTAAGAACACTGCGGCTCTGGGCTTCTCTAACCACCTAATCTTCTGCTCATCCTCTCGCGCAGTCTAAAGAGAGCTCAGGTGAGAGATTGCAAACGTCGAGCAATTGCTCAGAGATGAAAAGTGCCAGCACTGAAAGCTCTTGCTAGCCAGCACCCTTCCTTGGAAGCGCTTTCACAGGCGCAGCAACACTGGGGCTTTGCGCTTCTCTAGCCACCAAACGTCACGGTCATTCTCTTTCTGTCTCGTAGACACGAGCTGAGAAATTGCAAACGTCGAGCAATTGCTCAGAGATGAAAAGTGCCAGCACTGAAAGCTGTTGCTAGCCAGCACCCTTCCTTGGAAGCGCTCTTGTAGCCCTAAGAACACTGGGGCTCTGAGCTTCTCTAGCCACCTAATCTTCTGCTCATCCTCTCGCGCAGTCTAAAGAGAGCTCAGGTGAGAAATTGCAAACGTCAAGCAATTGCTCAGAGATGAAAAGTGCCAGCACTGAAAGCTGTTGCTAGCCAGCACCCTTCCTTGGAAGCGCTTTTTTAGCCCTAAGAACACTGGGGCTCTGGGCTTCTCTAGCCACCTAATCTTCTGCTCATCCTCTCGCGCAGTCTAAAGAGAGCTCAGGGGAGAAATTGCAAACGTCGAGCAATTGCTCAGAGATGAAAAGTGCCAGCACTGAAAGCTCTTGCTAGCCAGCACCCTTCCTTGGAAGCGCTTTCACAGGCGCAGCAACACTGGGGCTTTGCGCTTCTCTAGCCACCAAACGTCACGGTCATTCTCTTTCAGTCTCGTAGACACGAGCTGAGAAATTGCAAACGTCGAGCAATTGCTCAGAGATGAAAAGTGCCAGCACTGAAAGCTGTTGCTAGCCAGCACCCTTCCTTGGAAGCGCTTTTGTAGCCCTAAGAACAGTGGGGCTCTGGGCTTCTCTAGCCACCTAATCTTCTGCTCATCCTCTCGCGCAGTCTAAAGAGAGCTCAGGGGAGAAATTGCAAACGTGGAGCAATTGCTCAGAGATGAAAAGTGCCACCACTGAAAGCTGTTGCTAGCCAGCACCCTTCCTTGGAAGCGCTTTCACAGGAGCAGCAACACTGGGGCTTTGCGCTTCTCTACCCACCAAGCATCACGGTCATTCTCTTTCCGTCTCGTAGACACGAGCTGAGAAATTGCAAACGTCGAGCAATTGCTCAGAGATGAAAAGTGCCAGCACTGAAAGCTGTTGCTAGCCAGCAACCTTCCTTGGAATTGCTTTTGTAGCCCTCAGAACACTGGGGCTCTGGGCTTCTCTAGCCACCTAATCTTCTGCTCAACCTCTCGCGCAGTCAAAAGAGAGCTCAGGGGAGAAATTGCAAACGTCGAGCAATTGCTCAGAGATGAAAAGTGCCAGCACTGAAAGCTGTGGCTAGCCAGCACCCTTCCTTGGAAGCGCTTTCACAGGCGAAGCAACACTGGGGCTTTGCGCTTCTCTACCCACCAAACGTCACGGTCACTATCTCTCCGTCTCGTAGACATGAGCTGAGAAATTGCAAACGTCGAGCAATTGCTCAGAGATGAAAAGTGCCAGCACTGAAAGCTGTTGCTAGCCAGCACCCTTCCTTGGAAGCGCTTTTGTAGCCCTAAGAACTCCGGGGCTCTGGGCTTCTCTAGGCACCTAATATTCTGCTCATCCTCTCACGCAGTCTAAAGAGAGCTCAGGTGAGAAATTGCAAACGTCGAGCAATTGCTCAGAGATGAAAAGTGCCAGCACTGAAAGCTGTTGCTAGCCAGCACCCTTCCTTGGAAGCGCTTTCACAGGCGAAGCAACACTGGGTCTTTGCGCTTCTCTACCCACCAAACGTCACGGTCACTATCTCTCCGTCTCGTAGATAAGAGCTGAGAAATTGCAAACGTCAAGCAATTGCTCAGAGATGAAAAGTGCCAGCACTGAAAGCTGTTGCTAGCCAGCACCCTTCCTTGGAAGCGCTTTCACAGGCGCAGCAACACTGGGGCTTTGCGCTTCTCTACCCACCAAACATCACGGTCCTTCTCTTTCTGTCTCGTAGACAAGAGCTGAGAAATTGCAAACGTCGAGCAATTGCTCAGAGATGAAAAGTGCCAGCACTGAAAGCTGTTGCTAGCCAGCACCCTTCCTTGGAAGCGCTCTTGTAGCCCTAAGAACAGTGGGGCTCTGGGCTTCTCTAGCCACCTAATCTTCTGCTCATCCTCTCGCGCAATCAAAAGAGAGCTCAGGTGAGAAATTGCAAACGTCGAGCAATTGCTCAGAGATGAAAAGTGCCAGCACTGAAAGCTGTTGCTAGCCAGCACCCTTCCTTGGAAGCGCTTTCACAGGCGCAGCAACACTGGGGCTTTGCGCTTCTCTACCCACCAAACATCACGGTCCTTCTCTTTCAGTCTCGTAGACAAGAGCTGAGAAATTGCAAACGTCGAGCAATTGCTCAGAGATGAAAAGTGCCAGCACTGAAAGCTGTTGCTAGCCAGCACCCTTCCTTGGAAGCGCTCTTGTAGCCCTAAGAACACTGGGGCTCTGGGCTTCTCTAGCCACCTAATCTTCTGCTCATCCTCTCGCTCACTATAAAGAGAGCTCAGGTGAGAAATTGCAAACGTCGAGCAATTGCTCAGAGATGAAAAGTGCCAGCACTGAAAGCTGTTGCTAGCCAGCACCCTTCCTTGGAAGCGCTTTCACAGGCGCAGCAACACTGGGGCTTTGCGCTTCTCTACCCACCAAACGTCACAGTCATTCTCTTTCTGTCTCGTAGACACGAGCTGAGAAATTGCAAACGTCGAGCAATTGCTCAGAGATGAAAAGTGCCAGCACTGAAAGCTGCTGCTAGCCAGCACCCTTCCTTGGAAGTGCTTTTGTAGCCCTAAGAACACTGGGGCTCTGGGCTTCTCTAGCCACCTAATCTTCTGCTCATGCTCTCGCGCAGTCTAAAGAGAGCTCAGGTGAGAAATTGCAAACGTCGAGCAATTGCTCACAGATGAAAAGTGCCAGCACTGAAAGCTGTTGCTAGCCAGCACCCTTCCTTGGAAGCGCTTTCACAGGCGCAGCAACACTGGGGCTTTGCGCTTCTCTACCCACCAAACATCACGGTCATTCTCTTTCTGTCTCGTAGACACGAGTTGAGAAACTGCAAACGTCGAGCAATTGCTCAGAGATGAAAAGTGCCAGCACTGAAAGCTGTTGCTAGCCAGCAGCCTTCCTTGGAAGCGCTTTTGTAGCCCTAAGAACACTGGGGCTCTGGGCTTCTCTAGCCACCTAATCTTCTGTTCATCCTCTCGCGCAGTCTAAAGAGAGCTCAGGTGAGAAATTGCAAACGTCGAGCAATTGCTCAGAGATGAAAAGTGCCAGCACTGAAAGCTGCTGCTAGCCAGCACCCTTCCTTGGAAGCGCTTTTGTAGCCCTAAGAACAGTGGGGCTCTGGGCTTCTCTAGCCACCTAATCTTCTGTTCATCCTCTCGCGCAGTCTAAAGAGAGCTCAGGTGAGAAATTGCAAACGTCGAGCAATTGCTCAGAGATGAAAAGTGCCAGCACTGAAAGCTGTTGCTAGCCAGCACCCTTCCTTGGAAGCGCTTTCACAGGCGCAGCAACACTGGGGCTTTGCGCTTCTCTACCCACCAAACATCACGGTCATTCTCTTTCTGTCTCGTAGACAAGAGCTGAGAAATTGCAAACGTCGAGCAATTGCTCAGAGATGAAAAGTGCCAGCACTGAAAGCTCTTGCTAGCCAGCACCCTTCCTTGGAAGCGCTTTCACAGGCGAAGCAACACTGGGGCTTTGCGCTTCTCTACCCACCAAACATCACGGTCCTTCTCTTTCACTCTCGTAGACACGAGCTGAGAAATTGCAAACGTCGAGCAATTGCTCAGAGATGAAAAGTGCCAGCACTGAAAGCTCTTGCTAGCCAGCACCCTTCCTTGGAAGCGCTTTTGTAGGCCTAAGAACACTGGGGCTCTGGGCTTCTCTAGCCACCTAATCTTCTGCTCATCCTCTCGCGCACTCTAAAGAGAGCTCAGGTGAGAAAATGCAAATGTCCACCAATTGCTCAGAGATGAAAAGTGCCAGCACTGAAAGCTGTTGCTAGCCAGCACCCTTCCTTGGAAGCGCTTTCACAGGCGCAGCAACACTGGGGCTTTGTGCTTCTCTACCCACCAAACGTCATGGTCATTCTCTTTCTGTCTCGTAGACAAGAGCTGAGAAATTGCAAACGTCGAGCAATTGCTCAGAGATGAAAAGTGCCAGCACTGAAAGCTGTTGCTAGCCAGCACCCTTCCTTGGAAGCGCTTTCACAGGCACAGCAACACTGGGGCTTTGCGCTTCTCTACCCACCAAACATCACGGTCATTCTCTTTCAGTCTCGTAGACACGAGCTGAGAAATTGCAAACGTCGAGCAATTGCTCAGAGATGAAAAGTGCCAGCACTGAAAGCTCTTGCTAGCCAGCACCCTTCCTTGGAAGCGCTCTTGTAGCCCTAAGAACAGTGGGGCTCTGGGCTTCTCTAGCCACCTAATCTTCTGCTCATCCTCTCGCGCAGTCTAAAGAGAGCTCAGGTGAGAAATTGCAAACGTCGAGCAATTGCTCAGAGATGAAAAGGGCCAGCACTGAAAGCTGTTGCTAGCCAGCACCCTTCCTTGGAAGCGCTTTCACAGGCGCAGCAACACTGGGGCTTTGCGCTTCTCTACCCACCAAACATCACGGTCCTTCTCTTTCTGTCTCGTAGACAAGAGCTGAGAAATTGCAAACGTCGAGCAATTGCTCAGAGATGAAAAGTGCCAGCACTGAAAGCTGTTGCTAGCCAGCACCCTTCCTTGGAAGCGCTTTTGTAGCCCTAAGAACACTGGGACTCTGGGCTTCTCTAGCCACCTAATCTTCTGCTCATCCTCTCGCGCACTCTAAAGAGAGCTCTGGTGAGAAATTGCAAACGTCGAGCAATTGCTCAGAGATGAAAAGTGCCAGCACTGAAAGCTGTTGCTAGCCAGCACCCTTCCTTGGAAGCGCTCTTGCAGCCCTAAGAACACTGGGGCTCTGGGCTTCTCTAGCCACCTAATCTTCTGCTCATCCTCTCGCGCAGTCTAAAGAGAGCTCAGGTGAGAAATTGCAAATGTCCAGCAATTGCTCAGAGATGAAAAGTGCCAGCACTGAAAGCTCTTGCTAGCCAGCACCCTTCCTTGGAAGCGCTTTCACAGGCGCAGCAACACTGGGGCTTTGCGCTTCTCTACCCACCAAACATCACGGTCATTCTCTTTCAGTCTCGTAGACACGAGCTGAGAAATTGCAAACGTCGAGCAATTGCTCAGAGATGAAAAGTGCCAGCACTGAAAGCTCTTGCTAGCCAGCACCCTTCCTTGGAAGCGCTCTTGCAGCCCTAAGAACACTGGGGCTCTGGGCTTCTCTAGCCACCTAATCTTCTGCTCATCCTCTCGCGCACTCTAAAGAGAGCTCAGGTGAGAAATTGCAAACGTCGAGCAATTGCTCAGAGATGAAAAGTGCCAGCACTGAAAGCTGTTGCTAGCCAGCACCCTTCCTTGGAAGCGCTTTCACAGGCGCAGCAACACTGGGGCTTTGCGCTTCTCTACCCACGAAACGTTACGGTCATTCTCTTTCTGTCTCGTAGACACGAGCTGAGAAATTGCAAACGTCGAGCAATTGCTCAGAGATGAAAAGTGCCAGCACTGAAAGCTGCTGCTAGCCAGCACCCTTCCTTGGAAGTGCTTTTGTAGCCATAAGAACAGTGGGGCTCTGGGCTTCTCTAGCCACCTAATCTTCTGCTCATCCTCTCGCGCAGTCTAAAGAGAGCTCTGGTGAGAAATTGCAAACGTCGAGCAATTGCTCAGAGATGAAAAGTGCCAGCACTGAAAGCTGTTGATAGCCAGCACCCTTCCTTGGAAGCGCTCTTGTAGCCCTAAGAACACTGGGGCTCTGGGCTTCTCTAACCACCTAATCTTCTGTTCATCCTCTCGCGCACTCTAAAGAGAGCTCAGGTGAGAAATTGCAAACGTCGAGCAATTGCTCAGAGATGAAAAGTGCCAGCACTGAAAGCTGTTGCTAGCCAGCACCCTTCCTTGGAAGCGCTTTCACAGGCGCAGCAACACTGGGGCTTTGCGCTTCTCTACCCACCAAACATCACGGTCATTCTCTTTCTGTCTCGTAGACACGAGCTGAGAAACTGCAAACGTCGAGCAATTGCTCAGAGATGAAAAGTGCCAGCACTGAAAGCTGTTGCTAGGCAGCACCCTTCCTTTGAAACGCTCTTGTAGCCCTAAGAACACTGGGGCTCTGGGCTTCTCTAGCCACCTAATCTTCTGCTCATCCTCTCGCGCAGTCTAAAGAGAGCTCAGGTGAGAAATTGCAAACGTCGAGCAATTGCTCAGAGATGAAAAGTGCCAGCACTGAAAGCTCTTGCTAGCCAGCACCCTTCCTTGGAAGCGCTCTTGCAGCCCTAAGAACACTGGGGCTCTGGGCTTCTCTAGCCACCTAATCTTCTGTTCATCCTCTCGCGTAGTCTAAAGAGAGCTCAGGTGAGAAACTGCAAACGTCGAGCAATTGCTCAGAGATGAAAAGTGCCAGCACTGAAAGCTGTTGCTAGCCAGCACCCTTCCTTGGAAGCGCTTTCACAGGCGCAGCAACACTGGGGCTTTGCGCTTCTCTACCCACCAAACGTCACGGTCATTCTCTTTCTGTCTCGTAGACACGAGCTGAGAAATTGCAAACGTCGAGCAATTGCCCAGAGATGAAAAGTGCCAGCACTGAAAGCTGTTGCTAGCCAGCACCCTTCCTTGGAAGCGCTTTCACAGGCGCAGCAACACTGGGGCTTTGCGCTTCTCTACCCACCAAACGTCACGATCACTATCTATCCGTCTCGTAGATAAGAGCTGAGAAATTGCAAACGTCGAGCAATTGCTCAGAGATGAAAAGTGCCAGCACTGAAAGCTGTTGCTAGCCAGCAGCCTTCCTTGGAATTGCTTTTGTAGCCCTAAGAACAGTGGGGCTCTGGGCTTCTCTAGCCACCTAATCTTCTGCTCATCCTCTCGCGCAGTCTAAAGAGAGCTCAGGGGAGAAATTGCAAAAGTCGAGCAATTGATCAGAGACGAAAAGTGCCAGCACTGAAAGCTGTTGCTAGCCAGCACCCTTCCTTGGAAGCGCTCTTGTAGCCCTAAGAACACTGGGGCTCTGGGCTTCTCTAGCCACCTAATCTTCTGCTCATCCCCTCGCGCAGTCTAAAGAGAGCTCAGGTGAGAGATTGCAAACGTCGAGCAATTGCTCAGAGATGAAAAGTGCCAGCACTGAAAGCTGTTGCTAGCCAGCACCCTTCCTTGGAAGCGCTTTCACAGGCGCAGCAACACTGGGGCTTTGCGCTTCTCTACCCACCAAACATCACGGTCCTTCTCTTTCAGTCTCGTAGACAACAGCTGAGAAATTGCAAACATCGAGCAATTGCTCAGAGATGAAAAGTGCCAGCACTGAAAGCTGTTGCTAGCCAGCACCCTTCCTTGGAAGCGCTCTTGTAGCCCTAAGAACAGTGGGGCTCTGGGCTTCTCTAGCCACCTACTCTTCTGCTCATCCTCTCGCGCAGTCGAAGGAGCGGTAAGGTGTCAAATTGCAAATGTCCAACAACTGCTCAGAGATGAAAAGTGCCAGCATTGAAAGCTGTTGCTAGCCAGCACCCTTCCTTGGAAGCGCTTTCACAGGCGCAGCAACACTGGGGCTTTGCGCTTCTCTACCCACCAAACGTCACAGTCATTCTCTTTCTGTCTCGTAGACACGAGCTGAGAAATTGCAAACGTCGAGCAATTGCTCAGAGATGAAAAGTGCCAGCACTGAAAGCTGTTGCTAGCCAGCACCCTTCCTTGGAAGCGCTTTTGTAGCCCTAAGAACACTGGGGCTCTGGGCTTCTCTAGCCACCTAATCTTCTGCTCATCCTCTCGCGCAGTCTAAAGAGAGCTCAGGTGAGAAATTGCAAACGTCGAGCAATTGCTCAGAGATGAAAAGTGCCAGCACTGAAAGCTGTTGCTAGCCAGCACCCTTCCTTGGAAGCGCTTTCACAGGCGCAGCAACACTGGGGCTTTGCGCTTCTCTAGGCACCAAACATCGCGGTCACTATCTCTCCGTCTCGTAGATAAGAGCTGAGAAATTGCAAACGTCGAGCAATTGCTCAGAGATGAAAAGTGCCAGCACTGAAAGCTGTTGCTAGCCAGCACCCTTCCTTGGAAGCGCTTTCACAGGCGCAGCAACACTGGGGCTTTGCGCTTCTCTACCCACCAAACATCACGGTCCTTCTCTTTCTGTCTCGTAGACACGAGCTGAGAAATTGCAAACGTCGAGCAATTGCTCAGAGATGAAAAGTGCCAGCACTGAAAGCTCTTGCTAGCCAGCACCCTTCCTTGGAAGCGCTTTTGTAGCCCTAAGAACAGTGGGGCTCTGGGCTTCTCTAGCCACCTAATCTTCTGCTCATCCTCTCGCGCAGTCTAAAGAGAGCTCAGGGGAGAAATTGCAAACGTCGAGCAATTGCTCAGAGATGAAAAGTGCCAGCACTGAAAGCTGTGGCTAGCCAGCACCCTTCCTTGGAAGCGCTTTCACAGGCGAAGCAACACTGGGGCTTTGCGCTTCTCTACCCACCAAACGTCCCGGTCACTATCTCTCCGTCTCGTAGACATGAGCTGAGAAATTGCAAACGTCGAGCAATTGCTCAGAGATGAAAAGTGCCAGCACTGAAAGCTGTTGCTAGCCAGCACCCTTCCTTGGAAGCGCTTTTGTAGCCCTAAGAACTCCGGGGCTCTGGGCTTCTCTAGGCACCTAATATTCTGCTCATCCTCTCACGCAGTCTAAAGAGAGCTCAGGTGAGAAATTGCAAACGTCGAGCAATTGCTCAGAGATGAAAAGTGCCAGCACTGAAAGCTGTTGCTAGCCAGCACCCTTCCTTGGAAGCGCTTTCACAGGCGCAGCAACACTGAGGCTTTGCGCTTCTCTACCCACCAAACGTCACGGTCACTATCTCTCCGTCTCGTAGATAAGAGCTGAGAAATTGCAAACGTCAAGCAATTGCTCAGAGATGAAAAGTGCCAGCACTGAAAGCTGTTGCTAGCCAGCACCCTTCCTTGGAAGCGCTTTCACAGGCGCAGCAACACTGGGGCTTTGCGCTTCTCTAGCCACCAAACATCACGGTCCTTCTCTTTCTGTCTCGTAGACAAGAGCTGAGAAATTGCAAACGTCGAGCAATTGCTCAGAGATGAAAAGTGCCAGCACTGAAAGCTGTTGCTAGCCAGCACCCTTCCTTGGAAGCGCTCTTGTAGCCCTAAGAACAGTGGGGCTCTGGGCTTCTCTAGCCACCTAATCTTCTGCTCATCCTCTCGCGCAATCAAAAGAGAGCTCAGGTGAGAAATTGCAAACGTCGAGCAATTGCTCAGAGATGAAAAGTGCCAGCACTGAAAGCTGTTGCTAGCCAGCACCCTTCCTTGGAAGCGCTTTCACAGGCGCAGCAACACTGGGGCTTTGCGCTTCTCTACCCACCAAACGTCACAGTCATTCTCTTTCTGTCTCGTAGACACGAGCTGAGAAATTGCAAACGTCGAGCAATTGCTCAGAGATGAAAAGTGCCAGCACTGAAAGCTGCTGCTAGCCAGCACCCTTCCTTGGAAGCGCTTTTGTAGCCCTAAGAACACTGGGGCTCTGGGCTTCTCTAGCCACCTAATCTTCTGCTCATCCTCTCGCGCACTCTAAAGAGAGCTCAGGTGAGAAATTGCAAATGTCCACCAATTGCTCAGAGATGAAAAGTGCCAGCACTGAAAGCTGTTGCTAGCCAGCACCCTTCCTTGGAAGCGCTTTCACAGGCGCAGCAACACTGGGGCTTTGCGCTTCTCTACCCACCAAACATCACGGTCCTTCTCTTTCTGTCTCGTAGACACGAGCTGAGAAATTGCAAACGTCGAGCAATTGCTCAGAGATGAAAAGTGCCAGCACTGAAAGCTCTTGCTAGCCAGCACCCTTCCTTGGAAGCGCTTTTGTAGCCCTAAGAACAGTGGGGCTCTGGGCTTCTCTAGCCACCTAATCTTCTGCTCATCCTCTCGCGCAGTCTAAAGAGAGCTCAGGGGAGAAATTGCAAACGTCGAGCAATTGCTCAGAGATGAAAAGTGCCAGCACTGAAAGCTGTGGCTAGCCAGCACCCTTCCTTGGAAGCGCTTTCACAGGCGAAGCAACACTGGGGCTTTGCGCTTCTCTACCCACCAAACGTCCCGGTCACTATCTCTCCGTCTCGTAGACATGAGCTGAGAAATTGCAAACGTCGAGCAATTGCTCAGAGATGAAAAGTGCCAGCACTGAAAGCTGTTGCTAGCCAGCACCCTTCCTTGGAAGCGCTTTTGTAGCCCTAAGAACTCCGGGGCTCTGGGCTTCTCTAGGCACCTAATATTCTGCTCATCCTCTCACGCAGTCTAAAGAGAGCTCAGGTGAGAAATTGCAAACGTCGAGCAATTGCTCAGAGATGAAAAGTGCCAGCACTGAAAGCTGTTGCTAGCCAGCACCCTTCCTTGGAAGCGCTTTCACAGGCGCAGCAACACTGAGGCTTTGCGCTTCTCTACCCACCAAACGTCACGGTCACTATCTCTCCGTCTCGTAGATAAGAGCTGAGAAATTGCAAACGTCAAGCAATTGCTCAGAGATGAAAAGTGCCAGCACTGAAAGCTGTTGCTAGCCAGCACCCTTCCTTGGAAGCGCTTTCACAGGCGCAGCAACACTGGGGCTTTGCGCTTCTCTAGCCACCAAACATCACGGTCCTTCTCTTTCTGTCTCGTAGACAAGAGCTGAGAAATTGCAAACGTCGAGCAATTGCTCAGAGATGAAAAGTGCCAGCACTGAAAGCTGTTGCTAGCCAGCACCCTTCCTTGGAAGCGCTCTTGTAGCCCTAAGAACAGTGGGGCTCTGGGCTTCTCTAGCCACCTAATCTTCTGCTCATCCTCTCGCGCAATCAAAAGAGAGCTCAGGTGAGAAATTGCAAACGTCGAGCAATTGCTCAGAGATGAAAAGTGCCAGCACTGAAAGCTGTTGCTAGCCAGCACCCTTCCTTGGAAGCGCTTTCACAGGCGCAGCAACACTGGGGCTTTGCGCTTCTCTACCCACCAAACATCACGGTCCTTCTCTTTCAGTCTCGTAGACAAGAGCTGAGAAATTGCAAACGTCGAGCAATTGCTCAGAGATGAAAAGTGCCAGCACTGAAAGCTGTTGCTAGCCAGCACCCTTCCTTGGAAGCGCTCTTGTAGCCCTAAGAACACTGGGGCTCTGGGCTTCTCTAGCCACCTAATCTTCTGCTCATCCTCTCGCTCACTATAAAGAGAGCTCAGGTGAGAAATTGCAAACGTCGAGCAATTGCTCAGAGATGAAAAGTGCCAGCACTGAAAGCTGTTGCTAGCCAGCACCCTTCCTTGGAAGCGCTTTCACAGGCGCAGCAACACTGGGGCTTTGCGCTTCTCTACCCACCAAACGTCACAGTCATTCTCTTTCTGTCTCGTAGACACGAGCTGAGAAATTGCAAACGTCGAGCAATTGCTCAGAGATGAAAAGTGCCAGCACTGAAAGCTGCTGCTAGCCAGCACCCTTCCTTGGAAGTGCTTTTGTAGCCCTAAGAACACTGGGGCTCTGGGCTTCTCTAGCCACCTAATCTTCTGCTCATGCTCTCGCGCAGTCTAAAGAGAGCTCAGGTGAGAAATTGCAAACGTCGAGCAATTGCTCACAGATGAAAAGTGCCAGCACTGAAAGCTGTTGCTAGCCAGCACCCTTCCTTGGAAGCGCTTTCACAGGCGCAGCAACACTGGGGCTTTGCGCTTCTCTACCCACCAAACATCACGGTCATTCTCTTTCTGTCTCGTAGACACGAGTTGAGAAACTGCAAACGTCGAGCAATTGCTCAGAGATGAAAAGTGCCAGCACTGAAAGCTGTTGCTAGCCAGCACCCTTCCTTGGAAGCGCTTTTGTAGCCCTAAGAACACTGGGGCTCTGGGCTTCTCTAGCCACCTAATCTTCTGTTCATCCTCTCGCGCAGTCTAAAGAGAGCTCAGGTGAGAAATTGCAAACGTCGAGCAATTGCTCAGAGATGAAAAGTGCCAGCACTGAAAGCTGCTGCTAGCCAGCACCCTTCCTTGGAAGCGCTTTTGTAGCCCTAAGAACAGTGGGGCTCTGGGCTTCTCTAGCCACCTAATCTTCTGTTCATCCTCTCGCGCAGTCTAAAGAGAGCTCAGGTGAGAAATTGCAAACGTCGAGCAATTGCTCAGAGATGAAAAGTGCCAGCACTGAAAGCTGTTGCTAGCCAGCACCCTTCCTTGGAAGCGCTTTCACAGGCGCAGCAACACTGGGGCTTTGCGCTTCTCTACCCACCAAACATCACGGTCATTCTCTTTCTGTCTCGTAGACAAGAGCTGAGAAATTGCAAACGTCGAGCAATTGCTCAGAGATGAAAAGTGCCAGCACTGAAAGCTCTTGCTAGCCAGCACCCTTCCTTGGAAGCGCTTTCACAGGCGAAGCAACACTGGGGCTTTGCGCTTCTCTACCCACCAAACATCACGGTCCTTCTCTTTCACTCTCGTAGACACGAGCTGAGAAATTGCAAACGTCGAGCAATTGCTCAGAGATGAAAAGTGCCAGCACTGAAAGCTCTTGCTAGCCAGCACCCTTCCTTGGAAGCGCTTTTGTAGCCCTAAGAACACTGGGGCTCTGGGCTTCTCTAGCCACCTAATCTTCTGCTCATCCTCTCGCGCACTCTAAAGAGAGCTCAGGTGAGAAAATGCAAATGTCCACCAATTGCTCAGAGATGAAAAGTGCCAGCACTGAAAGCTGTTGCTAGCCAGCACCCTTCCTTGGAAGCGCTTTCACAGGCGCAGCAACACTGGGGCTTTGTGCTTCTCTACCCACCAAACGTCATGGTCATTCTCTTTCTGTCTCGTAGACAAGAGCTGAGAAATTGCAAACGTCGAGCAATTGCTCAGAGATGAAAAGTGCCAGCACTGAAAGCTGTTGCTAGCCAGCACCCTTCCTTGGAAGCGCTTTCACAGGCACAGCAACACTGGGGCTTTGCGCTTCTCTACCCACCAAACATCACGGTCATTCTCTTTCAGTCTCGTAGACACGAGCTGAGAAATTGCAAACGTCGAGCAATTGCTCAGAGATGAAAAGTGCCAGCACTGAAAGCTGTTGATAGCCAGCACCCTTCCTTGGAAGCGCTCTTGTAGCCCTAAGAACAGTGGGGCTCTGGGCTTCTCTAGCCACCTAATCTTCTGCTCATCCTCTCGCGCAGTCTAAAGAGAGCTCAGGTGAGAAATTGCAAACGTCGAGCAATTGCTCAGAGATGAAAAGGGCCAGCACTGAAAGCTCTTGCTAGCCAGCACCCTTCCTTGGAAGCGCTTTCACAGGCGCAGCAACACTGGGGCTTTGCGCTTCTCTACCCACCAAACATCACGGTCCTTCTCTTTCTGTCTCGTAGACAAGAGCTGAGAAATTGCAAACGTCGAGCAATTGCTCAGAGATGAAAAGTGCCAGCACTGAAAGCTGTTGCTAGCCAGCACCCTTCCTTGGAAGCGCTTTTGTAGCCCTAAGAACACTGGGACTCTGGGCTTCTCTAGCCACCTAATCTTCTGCTCATCCTCTCGCGCACTCTAAAGAGAGCTCTGGTGAGAAATTGCAAACGTCGAGCAATTGCTCAGAGATGAAAAGTGCCAGCACT
This sequence comes from Sarcoramphus papa, assembly GCA_037962945.1. NCBI lineage: Eukaryota > Metazoa > Chordata > Aves > Accipitriformes > Cathartidae > Sarcoramphus > Sarcoramphus papa. The sequence goes on along the minus strand of CM075586.1, from coordinate 93,803,721 downwards.
GAAAGCTGTTGCTAGCCAGCACCCTTCCTTGGAAGCGCTCTTGCAGCCCTAAGAACACTGGGGCTCTGGGCTTCTCTAGCCACCTAATCTTCTGCTCATCCTCTCGCGCAGTCTAAAGAGAGCTCAGGTGAGAAATTGCAAATGTCCAGCAATTGCTCAGAGATGAAAAGTGCCAGCACTGAAAGCTGTTGCTAGCCAGCACCCTTCCTTGGAAGCGCTTTCACAGGCGCAGCAACACTGGGGCTTTGCGCTTCTCTACCCACCAAACATCACGGTCATTCTCTTTCAGTCTCGTAGACACGAGCTGAGAAATTGCAAACGTCGAGCAATTGCTCAGAGATGAAAAGTGCCAGCACTGAAAGCTCTTGCTAGCCAGCACCCTTCCTTGGAAGCGCTCTTGCAGCCCTAAGAACACTGGGGCTCTGGGCTTCTCTAGCCACCTAATCTTCTGCTCATCCTCTCGCGCACTCTAAAGAGAGCTCAGGTGAGAAATTGCAAACGTCGAGCAATTGCTCAGAGATGAAAAGTGCCAGCACTGAAAGCTGTTGCTAGCCAGCACCCTTCCTTGGAAGCGCTTTCACAGGCGCAGCAACACTGGGGCTTTGCGCTTCTCTACCCACGAAACGTTACGGTCATTCTCTTTCTGTCTCGTAGACACGAGCTGAGAAATTGCAAACGTCGAGCAATTGCTCAGAGATGAAAAGTGCCAGCACTGAAAGCTGCTGCTAGCCAGCACCCTTCCTTGGAAGTGCTTTTGTAGCCATAAGAACAGTGGGGCTCTGGGCTTCTCTAGCCACCTAATCTTCTGCTCATCCTCTCGCGCAGTCTAAAGAGAGCTCTGGTGAGAAATTGCAAACGTCGAGCAATTGCTCAGAGATGAAAAGTGCCAGCACTGAAAGCTGTTGATAGCCAGCACCCTTCCTTGGAAGCGCTCTTGTAGCCCTAAGAACAGTGGGGCTCTGGGCTTCTCTAACCACCTAATCTTCTGTTCATCCTCTCGCGCACTCTAAAGAGAGCTCAGGTGAGAAATTGCAAACGTCGAGCAATTGCTCAGAGATGAAAAGTGCCAGCACTGAAAGCTGTTGCTAGCCAGCACCCTTCCTTGGAAGCGCTTTCACAGGCGCAGCAACACTGGGGCTTTGCGCTTCTCTACCCACCAAACATCACGGTCATTCTCTTTCTGTCTCGTAGACACGAGCTGAGAAACTGCAAACGTCGAGCAATTGCTCAGAGATGAAAAGTGCCAGCACTGAAAGCTGTTGCTAGGCAGCACCCTTCCTTTGAAACGCTCTTGTAGCCCTAAGAACACTGGGGCTCTGGGCTTCTCTAGCCACCTAATCTTCTGCTCATCCTCTCGCGCAGTCTAAAGAGAGCTCAGGTGAGAAATTGCAAACGTCGAGCAATTGCTCAGAGATGAAAAGTGCCAGCACTGAAAGCTCTTGCTAGCCAGCACCCTTCCTTGGAAGCGCTCTTGCAGCCCTAAGAACACTGGGGCTCTGGGCTTCTCTAGCCACCTAATCTTCTGTTCATCCTCTCGCGTAGTCTAAAGAGAGCTCAGGTGAGAAACTGCAAACGTCGAGCAATTGCTCAGAGATGAAAAGTGCCAGCACTGAAAGCTGTTGCTAGCCAGCACCCTTCCTTGGAAGCGCTTTCACAGGCGCAGCAACACTGGGGCTTTGCGCTTCTCTACCCACCAAACGTCACGGTCATTCTCTTTCTGTCTCGTAGACACGAGCTGAGAAATTGCAAACGTCGAGCAATTGCCCAGAGATGAAAAGTGCCAGCACTGAAAGCTGTTGCTAGCCAGCACCCTTCCTTGGAAGCGCTTTCACAGGCGCAGCAACACTGGGGCTTTGCGCTTCTCTACCCACCAAACGTCACGATCACTATCTATCCGTCTCGTAGATAAGAGCTGAGAAATTGCAAACGTCGAGCAATTGCTCAGAGATGAAAAGTGCCAGCACTGAAAGCTGTTGCTAGCCAGCAGCCTTCCTTGGAATTGCTTTTGTAGCCCTAAGAACAGTGGGGCTCTGGGCTTCTCTAGCCACCTAATCTTCTGCTCATCCTCTCGCGCAGTCTAAAGAGAGCTCAGGGGAGAAATTGCAAAAGTCGAGCAATTGATCAGAGACGAAAAGTGCCAGCACTGAAAGCTGTTGCTAGCCAGCACCCTTCCTTGGAAGCGCTCTTGTAGCCCTAAGAACACTGGGGCTCTGGGCTTCTCTAGCCACCTAATCTTCTGCTCATCCCCTCGCGCAGTCTAAAGAGAGCTCAGGTGAGAGATTGCAAACGTCGAGCAATTGCTCAGAGATGAAAAGTGCCAGCACTGAAAGCTGTTGCTAGCCAGCACCCTTCCTTGGAAGCGCTTTCACAGGCGCAGCAACACTGGGGCTTTGCGCTTCTCTACCCACCAAACATCACGGTCCTTCTCTTTCAGTCTCGTAGACAACAGCTGAGAAATTGCAAACGTCGAGCAATTGCTCAGAGATGAAAAGTGCCAGCACTGAAAGCTGTTGCTAGCCAGCACCCTTCCTTGGAAGCGCTCTTGTAGCCCTAAGAACAGTGGGGCTCTGGGCTTCTCTAGCCACCTACTCTTCTGCTCATCCTCTCGCGCAGTCGAAGGAGCGGTAAGGTGTCAAATTGCAAATGTCCAACAACTGCTCAGAGATGAAAAGTGCCAGCATTGAAAGCTGTTGCTAGCCAGCACCCTTCCTTGGAAGCGCTTTCACAGGCGCAGCAACACTGGGGCTTTGCGCTTCTCTACCCACCAAACGTCACAGTCATTCTCTTTCTGTCTCGTAGACACGAGCTGAGAAATTGCAAACGTCGAGCAATTGCTCAGAGATGAAAAGTGCCAGCACTGAAAGCTGTTGCTAGCCAGCACCCTTCCTTGGAAGCGCTTTTGTAGCCCTAAGAACACTGGGGCTCTGGGCTTCTCTAGCCACCTAATCTTCTGCTCATCCTCTCGCGCAGTCTAAAGAGAGCTCAGGTGAGAAATTGCAAACGTCGAGCAATTGCTCAGAGATGAAAAGTGCCAGCACTGAAAGCTGTTGCTAGCCAGCACCCTTCCTTGGAAGCGCTTTCACAGGCGCAGCAACACTGGGGCTTTGCGCTTCTCTAGGCACCAAACATCGCGGTCACTATCTCTCCGTCTCGTAGATAAGAGCTGAGAAATTGCAAACGTCGAGCAATTGCTCAGAGATGAAAAGTGCCAGCACTGAAAGCTGTTGCTAGCCAGCACCCTTCCTTGGAAGCGCTTTCACAGGCGCAGCAACACTGGGGCTTTGCGCTTCTCTACCCACCAAACATCACGGTCCTTCTCTTTCTGTCTCGTAGACACGAGCTGAGAAATTGCAAACGTCGAGCAATTGCTCAGAGATGAAAAGTGCCAGCACTGAAAGCTCTTGCTAGCCAGCACCCTTCCTTGGAAGCGCTTTTGTAGCCCTAAGAACAGTGGGGCTCTGGGCTTCTCTAGCCACCTAATCTTCTGCTCATCCTCTCGCGCAGTCTAAAGAGAGCTCAGGTGAGAAATTGCAAACGTCGAGCAATTGCTCAGAGATGAAAAGTGCCAGCACTGAAAGCTGTTGCTAGCCAGCACCCTTCCTTGGAAGCGCTTTCACAGGAGCAGCAACACTGGGGCTTTGCGCTTCTCTACCCACCAAACATCACGGTCATTCTCTTTCTGTCTCGTAGACACGAGCTGAGAAATTGCAAACGTCGAGCAATTGCTCAGAGATGAAAAGTGCCAGCACTGAAAGCTGTTGCTAGCCAGCACCCTTCCTTGGAAGCGCTTTCCCAGGCGCAGCAACACTGGGGCTTTGCGCTTCTCTACCCACCAAACATCACGGTCCTTCTCTTTCACTCTCGTAGACATGAGCTGAGAAATTGCAAACGTCGAGCAATTGCTCAGAGATGAAAAGTGCCAGCACTGAAAGCTCTTGCTAGCCAGCACCCTTCCTTGGAAGCGCTTTTGTAGCCCTAAGAACACTGGGGCTCTGGGCTTCTCTAGCCACCTAATCTTCTGCTCATCCTCTCGCGCACTCTAAAGAGAGCTCAGGTGAGAAAATGCAAATGTCCACCAATTGCTCAGAGATGAAAAGTGCCAGCACTGAAAGCTGTTGCTAGCCAGCACCCTTCCTTGGAAGCGCTTTCACAGGCGCAGCAACACTGGGGCTTTGTGCTTCTCTACCCACCAAACGTCATGGTCATTCTCTTTCTGTTTCGTAGGCAAGAGCTGAGAAATTGCAAACGTCGAGCAATTGCTCAGAGATGAAAAGTGCCAGCACTGAAAGCTGTTGCTAGCCAGCACCCTTCCTTGGAAGCGCTTTCACAGGCGCAGCAACACTGGGGCTTTGCGCTTCTCTAGCCACCAAACGTCACGGTCATTCTCTTTCTGTCTCGTAGACACGAGCTGAGAAATTGCAAACGTCGAGCAATTGCTCAGAGATGAAAAGTGCCAGCACTGAAAGCTCTTGCTAGCCAGCACCCTTCCTTGGAAGCGCTCTTGTAGCCCTAAGAACAGTGGGGCTCTGGGCTTCTCTAGCCACCTAATCTTCTGCTCATCCTCTCGCGCAGTCTAAAGAGAGCTCAGGTGAGAAATTGCAAACGTCGAGCAATTGCTCAGAGATGAAAAGTGCCAGCACTGAAAGCTGTTGCTAGCCAGCACCCTTCCTTGGAAGCGCTTTCACAGGCGCAGCAACACTGGGGCTTTGCGCTTCTCTACCCACCAAACATCACGGTCATTCTCTTTCTGTCTCGTAGACACGAGCTGAGAAATTGCAAACGTCGAGCAATTGCTCAGAGATGAAAAGTGCCAGCACTGAAAGCTGCTGCTAGCCAGCACCCTTCCTTGGAAGTGCTTTTGTAGCCCTAAGAACACTGGGGCTCTGGGCTTCTCTAGCCACCTAATCTTCTGCTCATCCTCTCGCGCAGTCTAAAGAGAGCTCAGGTGAGAAATTGCAAACGTCGAGCAATTGCTCAGAGATGAAAAGTGCCAGCACTGAAAGCTGTTGCTAGCCAGCACCCTTCCTTGGAAGCGCTTTCACAGGCGCAGCAACACTGGGGCTTTGCGCTTCTCTACCCACGAAACGTTACGGTCATTCTCTTTCTGTCTCGTAGACACGAGCTGAGAAATTGCAAACGTCGAGCAATTGCTCAGAGATGAAAAGTGCCAGCACTGAAAGCTGCTGCTAGCCAGCACCCTTCCTTGGAAGTGCTTTTGTAGCCCTAAGAACACTGGGGCTCTGGGCTTCTCTAGCCACCTAATCTTCTGCTCATCCTCTCGCGCAGTCTAAAGAGAGCTCAGGTGAGAAATTGCAAACGTCGAGCAATTGCTCAGAGATGAAAAGTGCCAGCACTGAAAGCTGTTGCTAGCCAGCACCCTTCCTTGGAAGCGCTTTTGTAGGCCTAAGAACACTGGGGCTCTGGGCTTCTCTAGCCACCTAATCTTCTGTTCATCCTCTCGCGCAGTCTAAAGAGAGCTCAGGTGAGAAATTGCAAACGTCGAGCAATTGCTCAGAGATGAAAAGTGCCAGCACTGAAAGCTGCTGCTAGCCAGCACCCTTCCTTGGAAGCGCTTTCACAGGCGCAGCAACACTGGGGCTTTGCGCTTCTCTACCCACCAAACATCACGGTCATTCTCTTTCTGTCTCGTAGACACGAGCTGAGAAACTGCAAACGTCGAGCAATTGCTCAGAGATGAAAAGTGCCAGCACTGAAAGCTGTTGCTAGGCAGCACCCTTCCTTTGAAACGCTCTTGCAGCCCTAAGAACACTGGGGCTCTGGGCTTCTCTAGCCACCTAATCTTCTGCTCATCCTCTCGCGCACTCTAAAGAGAGCTCAGGTGAGAAATTGCAAACGTCGAGCAATTGCTCAGAGATGAAAAGTGCCAGCACTGAAAGCTGTTGCTAGCCAGCACCCTTCCTTGGAAGCGCTTTCACAGGCGCAGCAACACTGGGGCTTTGCGCTTCTCTACCCACGAAACGTTACGGTCATTCTCTTTCTGTCTCGTAGACACGAGCTGAGAAATTGCAAACGTCGAGCAATTGCTCAGAGATGAAAAGTGCCAGCACTGAAAGCTGCTGCTAGCCAGCACCCTTCCTTGGAAGTGCTTTTGTAGCCATAAGAACAGTGGGGCTCTGGGCTTCTCTAGCCACCTAATCTTCTGCTCATCCTCTCGCGCAGTCTAAAGAGAGCTCTGGTGAGAAATTGCAAACGTCGAGCAATTGCTCAGAGATGAAAAGTGCCAGCACTGAAAGCTGTTGATAGCCAGCACCCTTCCTTGGAAGCGCTCTTGTAGCCCTAAGAACACTGGGGCTCTGGGCTTCTCTAACCACCTAATCTTCTGTTCATCCTCTCGCGCACTCTAAAGAGAGCTCAGGTGAGAAATTGCAAACGTCGAGCAATTGCTCAGAGATGAAAAGTGCCAGCACTGAAAGCTGTTGCTAGCCAGCACCCTTCCTTGGAAGCGCTTTCACAGGCGCAGCAACACTGGGGCTTTGCGCTTCTCTACCCACCAAACATCACGGTCATTCTCTTTCTGTCTCGTAGACACGAGCTGAGAAACTGCAAACGTCGAGCAATTGCTCAGAGATGAAAAGTGCCAGCACTGAAAGCTGTTGCTAGGCAGCACCCTTCCTTTGAAACGCTCTTGTAGCCCTAAGAACACTGGGGCTCTGGGCTTCTCTAGCCACCTAATCTTCTGCTCATCCTCTCGCGCAGTCTAAAGAGAGCTCAGGTGAGAAATTGCAAACGTCGAGCAATTGCTCAGAGATGAAAAGTGCCAGCACTGAAAGCTCTTGCTAGCCAGCACCCTTCCTTGGAAGCGCTCTTGCAGCCCTAAGAACACTGGGGCTCTGGGCTTCTCTAGCCACCTAATCTTCTGTTCATCCTCTCGCGTAGTCTAAAGAGAGCTCAGGTGAGAAACTGCAAACGTCGAGCAATTGCTCAGAGATGAAAAGTGCCAGCACTGAAAGCTGTTGCTAGCCAGCACCCTTCCTTGGAAGCGCTTTCACAGGCGCAGCAACACTGGGGCTTTGCGCTTCTCTACCCACCAAACGTCACGGTCATTCTCTTTCTGTCTCGTAGACACGAGCTGAGAAATTGCAAACGTCGAGCAATTGCCCAGAGATGAAAAGTGCCAGCACTGAAAGCTGTTGCTAGCCAGCACCCTTCCTTGGAAGCGCTTTCACAGGCGCAGCAACACTGGGGCTTTGCGCTTCTCTACCCACCAAACGTCACGATCACTATCTATCCGTCTCGTAGATAAGAGCTGAGAAATTGCAAACGTCGAGCAATTGCTCAGAGATGAAAAGTGCCAGCACTGAAAGCTGTTGCTAGCCAGCAGCCTTCCTTGGAATTGCTTTTGTAGCCCTAAGAACAGTGGGGCTCTGGGCTTCTCTAGCCACCTAATCTTCTGCTCATCCTCTCGCGCAGTCTAAAGAGAGCTCAGGGGAGAAATTGCAAAAGTCGAGCAATTGATCAGAGACGAAAAGTGCCAGCACTGAAAGCTGTTGCTAGCCAGCACCCTTCCTTGGAAGCGCTCTTGTAGCCCTAAGAACACTGGGGCTCTGGGCTTCTCTAGCCACCTAATCTTCTGCTCATCCCCTCGCGCAGTCTAAAGAGAGCTCAGGTGAGAGATTGCAAACGTCGAGCAATTGCTCAGAGATGAAAAGTGCCAGCACTGAAAGCTGTTGCTAGCCAGCACCCTTCCTTGGAAGCGCTTTCACAGGCGCAGCAACACTGGGGCTTTGCGCTTCTCTACCCACCAAACATCACGGTCCTTCTCTTTCAGTCTCGTAGACAACAGCTGAGAAATTGCAAACGTCGAGCAATTGCTCAGAGATGAAAAGTGCCAGCACTGAAAGCTGTTGCTAGCCAGCACCCTTCCTTGGAAGCGCTCTTGTAGCCCTAAGAACAGTGGGGCTCTGGGCTTCTCTAGCCACCTACTCTTCTGCTCATCCTCTCGCGCAGTCGAAGGAGCGGTAAGGTGTCAAATTGCAAATGTCCAACAACTGCTCAGAGATGAAAAGTGCCAGCATTGAAAGCTGTTGCTAGCCAGCACCCTTCCTTGGAAGCGCTTTCACAGGCGCAGCAACACTGGGGCTTTGCGCTTCTCTACCCACCAAACGTCACAGTCATTCTCTTTCTGTCTCGTAGACACGAGCTGAGAAATTGCAAACGTCGAGCAATTGCTCAGAGATGAAAAGTGCCAGCACTGAAAGCTGTTGCTAGCCAGCACCCTTCCTTGGAAGCGCTTTTGTAGCCCTAAGAACACTGGGGCTCTGGGCTTCTCTAGCCACCTAATCTTCTGCTCATCCTCTCGCGCAGTCTAAAGAGAGCTCAGGTGAGAAATTGCAAACGTCGAGCAATTGCTCAGAGATGAAAAGTGCCAGCACTGAAAGCTGTTGCTAGCCAGCACCCTTCCTTGGAAGCGCTTTCACAGGCGCAGCAACACTGGGGCTTTGCGCTTCTCTAGGCACCAAACATCGCGGTCACTATCTCTCCGTCTCGTAGATAAGAGCTGAGAAATTGCAAACGTCGAGCAATTGCTCAGAGATGAAAAGTGCCAGCACTGAAAGCTGTTGCTAGCCAGCACCCTTCCTTGGAAGCGCTTTCACAGGCGCAGCAACACTGGGGCTTTGCGCTTCTCTACCCACCAAACATCACGGTCCTTCTCTTTCTGTCTCGTAGACAAGAGCTGAGAAATTGCAAACGTCGAGCAATTGCTCAGAGATGAAAAGTGCCAGCACTGAAAGCTCTTGCTAGCCAGCACCCTTCCTTGGAAGCGCTTTTGTAGCCCTAAGAACAGTGGGGCTCTGGGCTTCTCTAGCCACCTAATCTTCTGCTCATCCTCTCGCGCAGTCTAAAGAGAGCTCAGGTGAGAAATTGCAAACGTCGAGCAATTGCTCAGAGATGAAAAGTGCCAGCACTGAAAGCTGTTGCTAGCCAGCACCCTTCCTTGGAAGCGCTTTCACAGGAGCAGCAACACTGGGGCTTTGCGCTTCTCTACCCACCAAACATCACGGTCATTCTCTTTCTGTCTCGTAGACACGAGCTGAGAAATTGCAAACGTCGAGCAATTGCTCAGAGATGAAAAGTGCCAGCACTGAAAGCTGTTGCTAGCCAGCACCCTTCCTTGGAAGCGCTTTCCCAGGCGCAGCAACACTGGGGCTTTGCGCTTCTCTACCCACCAAACATCACGGTCCTTCTCTTTCACTCTCGTAGACATGAGCTGAGAAATTGCAAACGTCGAGCAATTGCTCAGAGATGAAAAGTGCCAGCACTGAAAGCTGTTGCTAGCCAGCACCCTTCCTTGGAAGCGCTTTTGTAGGCCTAAGAACACTGGGGCTCTGGGCTTCTCTAGCCACCTAATCTTCTGCTCATCCTCTCGCGCACTCTAAAGAGAGCTCAGGTGAGAAAATGCAAATGTCCACCAATTGCTCAGAGATGAAAAGTGCCAGCACTGAAAGCTGTTGCTAGCCAGCACCCTTCCTTGGAAGCGCTTTCACAGGTGCAGCAACACTGGGGCTTTGTGCTTCTCTACCCACCAAACGTCATGGTCATTCTCTTTCTGTTTCGTAGGCAAGAGCTGAGAAATTGCAAACGTCGAGCAATTGCTCAGAGATGAAAAGTGCCAGCACTGAAAGCTGTTGCTAGCCAGCACCCTTCCTTGGAAGCGCTTTCACAGGCGCAGCAACACTGGGGCTTTGCGCTTCTCTAGCCACCAAACGTCACGGTCATTCTCTTTCTGTCTCGTAGACACGAGCTGAGAAATTGCAAACGTCGAGCAATTGCTCAGAGATGAAAAGTGCCAGCACTGAAAGCTCTTGCTAGCCAGCACCCTTCCTTGGAAGCGCTCTTGTAGCCCTAAGAACAGTGGGGCTCTGGGCTTCTCTAGCCACCTAATCTTCTGCTCATCCTCTCGCGCAGTCTAAAGAGAGCTCAGGTGAGAAATTGCAAACGTCGAGCAATTGCTCAGAGATGAAAAGTGCCAGCACTGAAAGCTGTTGCTAGCCAGCACCCTTCCTTGGAAGCGCTTTCACAGGCGCAGCAACACTGGGGCTTTGCGCTTCTCTACCCACCAAACATCACGGTCCTTCTCTTTCTGTCTCGTAGACAAGAGCTGAGAAATTGCAAACGTCGAGCAATTGCTCAGAGATGAAAAGTGCCAGCACTGAAAGCTGCTGCTAGCCAGCACCCTTCCTTGGAAGTGCTTTTGTAGCCCTAAGAACACTGGGGCTCTGGGCTTCTCTAGCCACCTAATCTTCTGCTCATCCTCTCGCGCAGTCTAAAGAGAGCTCAGGTGAGAAATTGCAAACGTCGAGCAATTGCTCAGAGATGAAAAGTGCCAGCACTGAAAGCTGTTGCTAGCCAGCACCCTTCCTTGGAAGCGCTTTCACAGGCGCAGCAACACTGGGGCTTTGCGCTTCTCTACCCACGAAACGTTACGGTCATTCTCTTTCTGTCTCGTAGACACGAGCTGAGAAATTGCAAACGTCGAGCAATTGCTCAGAGATGAAAAGTGCCAGCACTGAAAGCTGCTGCTAGCCAGCACCCTTCCTTGGAAGTGCTTTTGTAGCCCTAAGAACACTGGGGCTCTGGGCTTCTCTAGCCACCTAATCTTCTGCTCATCCTCTCGCGCAGTCGAAGGAGCGGTAAGGTGTCAAATTGCAAATGTCCAACAACTGCTCAGAGATGAAAAGTGCCAGCATTGAAAGCTGTTGCTAGCCAGCACCCTTCCTTGGAAGCGCTTTCACAGGCGCAGCAACACTGGGGCTTTGCGCTTCTCTACCCACCAAACGTCACAGTCATTCTCTTTCTGTCTCGTAGACACGAGCTGAGAAATTGCAAACGTCGAGCAATTGCTCAGAGATGAAAAGTGCCAGCACTGAAAGCTGTTGCTAGCCAGCACCCTTCCTTGGAAGCGCTTTTGTAGCCCTAAGAACACTGGGGCTCTGGGCTTCTCTAGCCACCTAATCTTCTGCTCATCCTCTCGCGCAGTCTAAAGAGAGCTCAGGTGAGAAATTGCAAACGTCGAGCAATTGCTCAGAGATGAAAAGTGCCAGCACTGAAAGCTGTTGCTAGCCAGCACCCTTCCTTGGAAGCGCTTTCACAGGCGCAGCAACACTGGGGCTTTGCGCTTCTCTAGGCACCAAACATCGCGGTCACTATCTCTCCGTCTCGTAGATAAGAGCTGAGAAATTGCAAACGTCGAGCAATTGCTCAGAGATGAAAAGTGCCAGCACTGAAAGCTGTTGCTAGCCAGCACCCTTCCTTGGAAGCGCTTTCACAGGCGCAGCAACACTGGGGCTTTGCGCTTCTCTACCCACCAAACATCACGGTCCTTCTCTTTCTGTCTCGTAGACAAGAGCTGAGAAATTGCAAACGTCGAGCAATTGCTCAGAGATGAAAAGTGCCAGCACTGAAAGCTCTTGCTAGCCAGCACCCTTCCTTGGAAGCGCTTTTGTAGCCCTAAGAACAGTGGGGCTCTGGGCTTCTCTAGCCACCTAATCTTCTGCTCATCCTCTCGCGCAGTCTAAAGAGAGCTCAGGTGAGAAATTGCAAACGTCGAGCAATTGCTCAGAGATGAAAAGTGCCAGCACTGAAAGCTGTTGCTAGCCAGCACCCTTCCTTGGAAGCGCTTTCACAGGAGCAGCAACACTGGGGCTTTGCGCTTCTCTACCCACCAAACATCACGGTCATTCTCTTTCTGTCTCGTAGACACGAGCTGAGAAATTGCAAACGTCGAGCAATTGCTCAGAGATGAAAAGTGCCAGCACTGAAAGCTGTTGCTAGCCAGCACCCTTCCTTGGAAGCGCTTTCCCAGGCGCAGCAACACTGGGGCTTTGCGCTTCTCTACCCACCAAACATCACGGTCCTTCTCTTTCACTCTCGTAGACATGAGCTGAGAAATTGCAAACGTCGAGCAATTGCTCAGAGATGAAAAGTGCCAGCACTGAAAGCTCTTGCTAGCCAGCACCCTTCCTTGGAAGCGCTTTTGTAGGCCTAAGAACACTGGGGCTCTGGGCTTCTCTAGCCACCTAATCTTCTGCTCATCCTCTCGCGCACTCTAAAGAGAGCTCAGGTGAGAAAATGCAAATGTCCACCAATTGCTCAGAGATGAAAAGTGCCAGCACTGAAAGCTGTTGCTAGCCAGCACCCTTCCTTGGAAGCGCTTTCACAGGCGCAGCAACACTGGGGCTTTGTGCTTCTCTACCCACCAAACGTCATGGTCATTCTCTTTCTGTTTCGTAGGCAAGAGCTGAGAAATTGCAAACGTCGAGCAATTGCTCAGAGATGAAAAGTGCCAGCACTGAAAGCTGTTGCTAGCCAGCACCCTTCCTTGGAAGCGCTTTCACAGGCGCAGCAACACTGGGGCTTTGCGCTTCTCTAGCCACCAAACGTCACGGTCATTCTCTTTCTGTCTCGTAGACACGAGCTGAGAAATTGCAAACGTCGAGCAATTGCTCAGAGATGAAAAGTGCCAGCACTGAAAGCTCTTGCTAGCCAGCACCCTTCCTTGGAAGCGCTCTTGTAGCCCTAAGAACAGTGGGGCTCTGGGCTTCTCTAGCCACCTAATCTTCTGCTCATCCTCTCGCGCAGTCTAAAGAGAGCTCAGGTGAGAAATTGCAAACGTCGAGCAATTGCTCAGAGATGAAAAGTGCCAGCACTGAAAGCTGTTGCTAGCCAGCACCCTTCCTTGGAAGCGCTTTCACAGGCGCAGCAACACTGGGGCTTTGCGCTTCTCTACCCACCAAACATCACGGTCCTTCTCTTTCTGTCTCGTAGACAAGAGCTGAGAAATTGCAAACGTCGAGCAATTGCTCAGAGATGAAAAGTGCCAGCACTGAAAGCTGCTGCTAGCCAGCACCCTTCCTTGGAAGTGCTTTTGTAGCCCTAAGAACACTGGGGCTCTGGGCTTCTCTAGCCACCTAATCTTCTGCTCATCCTCTCGCGCAGTCTAAAGAGAGCTCAGGTGAGAAATTGCAAACGTCGAGCAATTGCTCAGAGATGAAAAGTGCCAGCACTGAAAGCTGTTGCTAGCCAGCACCCTTCCTTGGAAGCGCTTTCACAGGCGCAGCAACACTGGGGCTTTGCGCTTCTCTACCCACGAAACGTTACGGTCATTCTCTTTCTGTCTCGTAGACACGAGCTGAGAAATTGCAAACGTCGAGCAATTGCTCAGAGATGAAAAGTGCCAGCACTGAAAGCTGCTGCTAGCCAGCACCCTTCCTTGGAAGTGCTTTTGTAGCCCTAAGAACACTGGGGCTCTGGGCTTCTCTAGCCACCTAATCTTCTGCTCATCCTCTCGCGCAGTCTAAAGAGAGCTCAGGTGAGAAATTGCAAACGTCGAGCAATTGCTCAGAGATGAAAAGTGCCAGCACTGAAAGCTGTTGCTAGCCAGCACCCTTCCTTGGAAGCGCTTTTGTAGGCCTAAGAACACTGGGGCTCTGGGCTTCTCTAGCCACCTAATCTTCTGCTCATCCTCTCGCGCACTCTAAAGAGAGCTCAGGTGAGAAATTGCAAACGTCGAGCAATTGCTCAGAGATGAAAAGTGCCAGCACTGAAAGCTGCTGCTAGCCAGCACCCTTCCTTGGAAGCGCTTTCACAGGCGCAGCAACACTGGGGCTTTGCGCTTCTCTACCCACCAAACATCACGGTCATTCTCTTTCTGTCTCGTAGACACGAGCTGAGAAACTGCAAACGTCGAGCAATTGCTCAGAGATGAAAAGTGCCAGCACTGAAAGCTGTTGCTAGGCAGCACCCTTCCTTTGAAACGCTCTTGTAGCCCTAAGAACACTGGGGCTCTGGGCTTCTCTAGCCACCTAATCTTCTGCTCATCCTCTCGCGCAGTCTAAAGAGAGCTCTGGTGAGAAATTGCAAACGTCGAGCAATTGCTCAGAGATGAAAAGTGCCAGCACTGAAAGCTGTTGCTAGCCAGCACCCTTCCTTGGAAGCGCTCTTGCAGCCCTAAGAACACTGGGGCTCTGGGCTTCTCTAGCCACCTCATCTTCTGTTCATCCTCTCGCGTAGTCTAAAGAGAGCTCAGGTGAGAAACTGCAAACGTCGAGCAATTGCTCAGAGATGAAAAGTGCCAGCACTGAAAGCTGTTGCTAGCCAGCACCCTTCCTTGGAAGCGCTTTCACAGGCGCAGCAACACTGGGGCTTTGCGCTTCTCTACCCACCAAACATCACTGTCATTCTCTTTCTGTCTCGTAGACACGAGCTGAGAAATTGCAAACGTCGAGCAATTGCTCAGAGATGAAAAGTGCCAGCACTGAAAGCTGTTGCTAGCCAGCACCCTTCCTTGGAAGCGCTCTTGTAGCCCTAAGAACACTGCGGCTCTGGGCTTCTCTAACCACCTAATCTTCTGCTCATCCTCTCGCGCAGTCTAAAGAGAGCTCAGGTGAGAGATTGCAAACGTCGAGCAATTGCTCAGAGATGAAAAGTGCCAGCACTGAAAGCTCTTGCTAGCCAGCACCCTTCCTTGGAAGCGCTTTCACAGGCGCAGCAACACTGGGGCTTTGCGCTTCTCTAGCCACCAAACGTCACGATCACTATCTCTCCGTCTCGTAGATAAGAGCTGAGAAATTGCAAACGTCGAGCAATTGCTCAGAGATGAAAAGTGCCAGCACTGAAAGCTGTTGCTAGCCAGCACCCTTCCTTGGAAGCGCTTTCACAGGCGCAGCAACACTGGGGCTTTGCGCTTCTCTAGCCACCAAACATCACGGTCATTCTCTTTCTGTCTCATAGACAAGAGCTGAGAAATTGCAAACGTCGAGCAATTGCTCAGAGATGAAAAGTGCCAGCACTGAAAGCTGTTGCTAGCCAGCACCCTTCCTTGGAAGCGCTTTTGTAGCCCTAAGAACACTGGGGCTCTGGGCTTCTCTAGCCACCTAATCTTCTGCTCATCCTCTCGCGCAGTCTAAAGAGAGCTCAGGGGAGAAATTGCAAACGTCGAGCAATTGCTCAGAGATGAAAAGTGCCAGCACTGAAAGCTGTTACTAGCCAGCACCCTTCCTTGGAAGCGCTTTCACAGGCGCAGCAACACTGGGGCTTTGCGCTTCTCTAGCCACCAAACGTCACGGTCATTCTCTTTCAGTCTCGTAGACACGAGCTGAGAAATTGCAAACGTCGAGCAATTGATCAGAGATGAAAAGTGCCAGCACTGAAAGCTGTTGCTAGCCAGCACCCTTCCTTGGAAGCGCTTTCACAGGCGCAGCAACACTGGGGCTTTGCGCTTCTCTAGCCACCAAACGTCACGGTCATTCTCTTTCTGTCTCGTAGACACGAGCTGAGAAATTGCAAACGTCGAGCAATTGCTCAGAGATGAAAAGTGCCAGCACTGAAAGCTGTTGCTAGCCAGCAACCTTCCTTGGAATTGCTTTTGTAGGCCTAAGAACACTGGGGCTCTGGGCTTCTCTAGCCACCTAATCTTCTGCTCATCCTCTCGCGCAGTCTAAAGAGAGCTCAGGGGAGAAATTGCAAACGTCGAGCAATTGCTCAGAGATGAAAAGTGCCAGCACTGAAAGCTGTTGCTAGCCAGCACCCTTCCTTGGAAGCGCTTT
The DNA here is from genome assembly GCA_037962945.1 of Sarcoramphus papa. NCBI lineage: Eukaryota > Metazoa > Chordata > Aves > Accipitriformes > Cathartidae > Sarcoramphus > Sarcoramphus papa. The sequence continues at coordinate 93,788,155 of CM075586.1, read as the reverse complement.
CACAGGCGCAGCAACACTGGGGCTTTGCGCTTCTCTACCCACCAAACGTCACGGTCATTCTCTTTCTGTCTCGTAGACACGAGCTGAGAAATTGCAAACGTCGAGCAATTGCCCAGAGATGAAAAGTGCCAGCACTGAAAGCTGTTACTAGCCAGCACCCTTCCTTGGAAGCGCTTTCACAGGCGCAGCGACACTGGGGCTTTGCGCTTCTCTAGGCACCAAACGTCACGATCACTATCTCTCCGTCTCGTAGATAAGAGCTGAGAAATTGCAAACGTCGAGCAATTGCTCAGAGATGAAAAGTGCCAGCACTGAAAGCTGTTGCTAGCCAGCACCCTTCCTTGGAAGCGCTTTTGTAGCCCTAAGAACAGTGGGGCTCTGGGCTTCTCTAGCCACCTAATCTTCTGCTCATCCTCTCGCGCAGTCTAAAGAGAGCTCAGGTGAGAAATTGCAAAAGTCGAGCAATTGCTCAGAGATGAAAAGTGCCAGCACTGAAAGCTGTTACTAGCCAGCACCCTTCCTTGGAAGCGCTCTTGTAGCCCTAAGAACAGTGGGGCTCTGGGCTTCTCTAGCCACCTACTCTTCTGCTCATCCTCTCGCGCAGTCGAAGGAGCAGTAAGGTGTCAAATTGCAAATGTCCAACAATTGCTCAGAGATGAAAAGTGCCAGCATTGAAAGCTGTTGCTAGCCAGCACCCTTCCTTGGAAGCGCTTTCACAGGCGCAGCAACACTGGGGCTTTGCGCTTCTCTACCCACCAAACGTCACGGTCATTCTCTTTCTGTCTCGTAGACACGAGCTGAGAAATTGCAAACGTCGAGCAATTGCTCCGAGATGAAAAGTGCCAGCACTGAAAGCTGTTGCTAGCCAGCACCCTTCCTTGGAAGCGCTTTTGTAGCCCTAAGAACACTGGGGCTCTGGGCTTCTCTAGCCACCTAATCTTCTGCTCATCCTCTCGCGCAGTCTAAAGAGAGCTCAGGTGAGAAATTGCAAACGTCGAGCAATTGCTCAGAGATGAAAAGTGCCAGCACTGAAAGCTGTTGCTAGCCAGCACCCTTCCTTGGAAGCGCTTTCACAGGCGCAGCAACACTGGGGCTTTGCGCTTCTCTAGCCACCAAACATCGCGGTCACTATCTCTCCGTCTCGTAGATAAGAGCTGAGAAATTGCAAACGTCGAGCAATTGCTCAGAGATGAAAAGTGCCAGCACTGAAAGCTGTTGCTAGCCAGCACCCTTCCTTGGAAGCGCTTTCACAGGCGCAGCAACACTGGGGCTTTGCGCTTCTCTACCCACCAAACATCACGGTCCTTCTCTTTCTGTCTCGTAGACACGAGCTGAGAAATTGCAAACGTCGAGCAATTGCTCAGAGATGAAAAGTGCCAGCACTGAAAGCTCTTGCTAGCCAGCACCCTTCCTTGGAAGCGCTTTTGTAGCCCTAAGAACACTGGGGCTCTGGGCTTCTCTAGCCACCTAATCTTCTGCTCATCCTCTCGCGCAGTCTAAAGAGAGCTCAGGTGAGAAATTGCAAACGTCGAGCAATTGCTCAGAGATGAAAAGTGCCACCACTGAAAGCTGTTGCTAGCCAGCACCCTTCCTTGGAAGCGCTTTCACAGGAGCAGCAACACTGGGGCTTTGCGCTTCTCTACCCACCAAACATCACGGTCATTCTCTTTCTGTCTCGTAGACACGAGCTGAGAAATTGCAAACGTCGAGCAATTGCTCAGAGATGAAAAGTGCCAGCACTGAAAGCTGTTGCTAGCCAGCACCCTTCCTTGGAAGCGCTTTCACAGGCGCAGCAACACTGGGGCTTTGCGCTTCTCTACCCACCAAACATCACGGTCCTTCTCTTTCACTCTCGTAGACACGAGCTGAGAAATTGCAAACGTCGAGCAATTGCTCAGAGATGAAAAGTGCCAGCACTGAAAGCTGTTGCTAGCCAGCACCCTTCCTTGGAAGCGCTTTTGTAGGCCTAAGAACACTGGGGCTCTGGGCTTCTCTAGCCACCTAATCTTCTGCTCATCCTCTCGCGCACTCTAAAGAGAGCTCAGGTGTGAAATTGCAAATGTCCACCAATTGCTCAGAGATGAAAAGTGCCAGCACTGAAAGCTGTTGCTAGCCAGCACCCTTCCTTGGAAGCGCTTTCACAGGCGCAGCAACACTGGGGCTTTGTGCTTCTCTACCCACCAAACGTCATGGTCATTCTCTTTCTGTTTCGTAGGCAAGAGCTGAGAAATTGCAAACGTCGAGCAATTGCTCAGAGATGAAAAGTGCCAGCACTGAAAGCTCTTGCTAGCCAGCACCCTTCCTTGGAAGCGCTTTCACAGGCGCAGCAACACTGGGGCTTTGCGCTTCTCTACCCACCAAACATCACGGTCATTCTCTTTCAGTCTCGTAGACACGAGCTGAGAAATTGCAAACGTCGAGCAATTGCTCAGAGATGAAAAGTGCCAGCACTGAAAGCTCTTGCTAGCCAGCACCCTTCCTTGGAAGCGCTCTTGTAGCCCTAAGAACAGTGGGGCTCTGGGCTTCTCTAGCCACCTAATCTTCTGCTCATCCTCTCGCGCAGTCTAAAGAGAGCTCAGGTGAGAAATTGCAAACGTCGAGCAATTGCTCAGAGATGAAAAGTGCCAGCACTGAAAGCTGTTGCTAGCCAGCACCCTTCCTTGGAAGCGCTTTCACAGGCGCAGCAACACTGGGGCTTTGCGCTTCTCTACCCACCAAACATCACGGTCCTTCTCTTTCTGTCTCGTAGACAAGAGCTGAGAAATTGCAAACGTCGAGCAATTGCTCAGAGATGAAAAGTGCCAGCACTGAAAGCTGTTGCTAGCCAGCACCCTTCCTTGGAATTGCTTTTGTAGCCCTAAGAACACTGGGACTCTGGGCTTCTGTTGCCACCTAATCTTCTGCTCATCCTCTCGCGCAGTCTAAAGAGAGCTCAGGTGAGAAATTGCAAACGTCGAGCAATTGCTCAGAGATGAAAAGTGCCAGCACTGAAAGCTGTTGCTAGCCAGCACCCTTCCTTGGAAGCGCTTTCACAGGCGCAGCAACACTGGGGCTTTGCGCTTCTCTACCCACGAAACGTTACGGTCATTCTCTTTCTGTCTCGTAGACACGAGCTGAGAAATTGCAAACGTCGAGCAATTGCTCAGAGATGAAAAGTGCCAGCACTGAAAGCTGTTGCTAGCCAGCACCCTTCCTTGGAAGTGCTTTTGTAGCCCTAAGAACAGTGGGGCTCTGGGCTTCTCTAGCCACCTAATCTTCTGCTCATCCTCTCGCGCAGTCTAAAGAGAGCTCAGGTGAGAAATTGCAAACGTCGAGCAATTGCTCAGAGATGAAAAGTGCCAGCACTGAAAGCTGTTGATAGCCAGCACCCTTCCTTGGAAGCGCTTTTGTAGGCCTAAGAACACTGGGGCTCTGGGCTTCTCTAGCCACCTAATCTTCTGTTCATCCTCTCGCGCAGTCTAAAGAGAGCTCAGGTGAGAAATTGCAAACGTCGAGCAATTGCTCAGAGATGAAAAGTGCCAGCACTGAAAGCTCTTGCTAGCCAGCACCCTTCCTTGGAAGCGCTTTCACAGGCGCAGCAACACTGGGGCTTTGCGCTTCTCTACCCACCAAACATCACGGTCATTCTCTTTCTGTCTCGTAGACACGAGCTGAGAAACTGCAAACGTCGAGCAATTGCTCAGAGATGAAAAGTGCCAGCACTGAAAGCTGTTGCTAGGCAGCACCCTTCCTTTGAAACGCTCTTGTAGCCCTAAGAACACTGGGGCTCTGGGCTTCTCTAGCCACCTCATCTTCTGTTCATCCTCTCGCGTAGTCTAAAGAGAGCTCAGGTGAGAAACTGCAAACGTCGAGCAATTGCTCAGAGATGAAAAGTGCCAGCACTGAAAGCTGTTGCTAGCCAGCACCCTTCCTTGGAAGCGCTTTCACAGGCGCAGCAACACTGGGGCTTTGCGCTTCTCTACCCACCAAACATCACGGTCATTCTCTTTCTGTCTCGTAGACACGAGCTGAGAAATTGCAAACGTCGAGCAATTGCTCAGAGATGAAAAGTGCCAGCACTGAAAGCTGTTGATAGCCAGCACCCTTCCTTGGAAGCGCTCTTGTAGCCCTAAGAACACTGCGGCTCTGGGCTTCTCTAACCACCTAATCTTCTGCTCATCCTCTCGCGCAGTCTAAAGAGAGCTCAGGTGAGAGATTGCAAACGTCGAGCAATTGCTCAGAGATGAAAAGTGCCAGCACTGAAAGCTCTTGCTAGCCAGCACCCTTCCTTGGAAGCGCTTTCACAGGCGCAGCAACACTGGGGCTTTGCGCTTCTCTAGGCACCAAACGTCACGATCACTATCTCTCCGTCTCGTAGATAAGAGCTGAGAAATTGCAAACGTCGAGCAATTGCTCAGAGATGAAAAGTGCCAGCACTGAAAGCTGTTGCTAGCCAGCACCCTTCCTTGGAAGCGCTTTCACAGGCGCAGCAACACTGGGGCTTTGCGCTTCTCTACCCACCAAACATCACGGTCATTCTCTTTCTGTCTCGTAGACAAGAGCTGAGAAATTGCAAACGTCGAGCAATTGCTCAGAGATGAAAAGTGCCAGCACTGAAAGCTGTTGCTAGCCAGCACCCTTCCTTGGAAGCGCTTTTGTAGCCCTAAGAACACTGGGGCTCTGGGCTTCTCTAGCCACCTAATCTTCTGCTCATCCTCTCGCGCAGTCTAAAGAGAGCTCAGGGGAGAAATTGCAAACGTCAAGCAATTGCTCAGAGATGAAAAGTGCCAGCACTGAAAGCTGTTGCTAGCCAGCACCCTTCCTTGGAAGCGCTTTTGTAGCCCTAAGAACACTGGGGCTCTGGGCTTCTCTAGCCACCTAATCTTCTGCTCATCCTCTCGCGCAGTCTAAAGAGAGCTCAGGTGAGAAATTGCAAACGTCGAGCAATTGCTCAGAGATGAAAAGTGCCAGCACTGAAAGCTGTTACTAGCCAGCACCCTTCCTTGGAAGCGCTTTCACAGGCGCAGCAACACTGGGGCTTTGCGCTTCTCTAGCCACCAAACGTCACGGTCATTCTCTTTCAGTCTCGTAGACACGAGCTGAGAAATTGCAAACGTCGAGCAATTGATCAGAGATGAAAAGTGCCAGCACTGAAAGCTGTTGCTAGCCAGCACCCTTCCTTGGAAGCGCTTTCACAGGCGCAGCAACACTGGGGCTTTGCGCTTCTCTAGCCACCAAACGTCACGGTCCTTCTCTTTCTGTCTCGTAGACACGAGCTGAGAAATTGCAAACGTCGAGCAATTGCTCAGAGATGAAAAGTGCCAGCACTGAAAGCTGTTGCTAGCCAGCACCCTTCCTTGGAATTGCTTTTGTAGGCCTAAGAACACTGGGGCTCTGGGCTTCTCTAGCCACCTAATCTTCTGCTCATCCTCTCGCGCACTCTAAAGAGAGCTCAGGTGAGAAATTGCAAACGTCGAGCAATTGCTCAGAGATGAAAAGTGCCAGCACTGAAAGCTGTTGCTAGCCAGCACCCTTCCTTGGAAGCGCTTTCACAGGCGCAGCAACACTGGGGCTTTGCGCTTCTCTACCCACCAAACGTCACGGTCATTCTCTTTCTGTCTCGTAGACACGAGATGAGAAATTGCAAACGTCGAGCAATTGCCCAGAGATGAAAAGTGCCAGCACTGAAAGCTGTTGCTAGCCAGCACCCTTCCTTGGAAGCGCTTTCACAGGCGCAGCGACACTGGGGCTTTGCGCTTCTCTAGGCACCAAACGTCACGATCACTATCTCTCCGTCTCGTAGATAAGAGCTGAGAAATTGCAAACGTCGAGCAATTGCTCAGAGATGAAAAGTGCCAGCACTGAAAGCTCTTGCTAGCCAGCACCCTTCCTTGGAAGCGCTTTTGTAGCCCTAAGAACAGTGGGGCTCTGGGCTTCTCTAGCCACCTAATCTTCTGCTCATCCTCTCGCGCAGTCTAAAGAGAGCTCAGGTGAGAAATTGCAAACGTCGAGCAATTGCTCAGAGATGAAAAGTGCCACCACTGAAAGCTGTTGCTAGCCAGCACCCTTCCTTGGAAGCGCTTTCACAGGAGCAGCAACACTGGGGCTTTGCGCTTCTCTACCCACCAAACATCACGGTCATTCTCTTTCTGTCTCGTAGACACGAGCTGAGAAATTGCAAACGTCGAGCAATTGCTCAGAGATGAAAAGTGCCAGCACTGAAAGCTGTTGCTAGCCAGCACCCTTCCTTGGAAGCGCTTTCCCAGGCGCAGCAACACTGGGGCTTTGCGCTTCTCTACCCACCAAACATCACGGTCCTTCTCTTTCACTCTCGTAGACACGAGCTGAGAAATTGCAAACGTCGAGCAATTGCTCAGAGATGAAAAGTGCCAGCACTGAAAGCTCTTGCTAGCCAGCACCCTTCCTTGGAAGCGCTTTTGTAGGCCTAAGAACACTGGGGCTCTGGGCTTCTCTAGCCACCTAATCTTCTGCTCATCCTCTCGCGCACTCTAAAGAGAGCTCAGGTGAGAAAATGCAAATGTCCACCAATTGCTCAGAGATGAAAAGTGCCAGCACTGAAAGCTGTTGCTAGCCAGCACCCTTCCTTGGAAGCCCTTTCACAGGCGCAGCAACACTGGGGCTTTGTGCTTCTCTACCCACCAAACGTCATGGTCATTCTCTTTCTGTTTCGTAGGCAAGAGCTGAGAAATTGCAAACGTCGAGCAATTGCTCAGAGATGAAAAGTGCCAGCACTGAAAGCTGTTGCTAGCCAGCACCCTTCCTTGGAAGCGCTTTCACAGGCGCAGCAACACTGGGGCTTTGCGCTTCTCTACCCACCAAACATCACGGTCATTCTCTTTCAGTCTCGTAGACACGAGCTGAGAAATTGCAAACGTCGAGCAATTGCTCAGAGATGAAAAGTGCCAGCACTGAAAGCTCTTGCTAGCCAGCACCCTTCCTTGGAAGCGCTCTTGTAGCCCTAAGAACAGTGGGGCTCTGGGCTTCTCTAGCCACCTAATCTTCTGCTCATCCTCTCGCGCAGTCTAAAGAGAGCTCAGGTGAGAAATTGCAAACGTCGAGCAATTGCTCAGAGATGAAAAGTGCCAGCACTGAAAGCTGTTGCTAGCCAGCACCCTTCCTTGGAAGCGCTTTCACAGGCGCAGCAACACTGGGGCTTTGCGCTTCTCTACCTACCAAACATCACGGTCATTCTCTTTCTGTCTCGTAGACAAGAGCTGAGAAATTGCAAACGTCGAGCAATTGCTCAGAGATGAAAAGTGCCAGCACTGAAAGCTGTTGCTAGCCAGCAGCCTTCCTTGGAATTGCTTTTGTAGCCCTAAGAACAGTGGGGCTCTGGGCTTCTCTAGCCACCTAATCTTCTGCTCATCCTCTCGCGCAGTCTAAAGAGAGCTCAGGTGAGAAATTGCAAACGTCGAGCAATTGCTCAGAGATGAAAAGTGCCAGCACTGAAAGCTGTTGCTAGCCAGCACCCTTCCTTGGAAGCGCTTTCACAGGCGCAGCAACACTGGGGCTTTGCGCTTCTCTACCCACGAAACGTTACGGTCATTCTCTTTCTGTCTCGTAGACACGAGCTGAGAAATTGCAAACGTCGAGCAATTGCTCAGAGATGAAAAGTGCCAGCACTGAAAGCTGCTGCTAGCCAGCACCCTTCCTTGGAAGTGCTTTTGTAGCCCTAAGAACAGTGGGGCTCTGGGCTTCTCTAGCCACCTAATCTTCTGCTCATCCTCTCGCGCAGTCTAAAGAGAGCTCAGGTGAGAAATTGCAAACGTCGAGCAATTGCTCAGAGATGAAAAGTGCCAGCACTGAAAGCTGTTGCTAGCCAGCACCCTTCCTTGGAAGCGCTTTTGTAGGCCTAAGAACACTGGGGCTCTGGGCTTCTCTAGCCACCTAATCTTCTGTTCATCCTCTCGCGCAGTCTAAAGAGAGCTCAGGTGAGAAATTGCAAACGTCGAGCAATTGCTCAGAGATGAAAAGTGCCAGCACTGAAAGCTCTTGCTAGCCAGCACCCTTCCTTGGAAGCGCTTTCACAGGCGCAGCAACACTGGGGCTTTGCGCTTCTCTACCCACCAAACATCACGGTCATTCTCTTTCTGTCTCGTAGACACGAGCTGAGAAACTGCAAACGTCGAGCAATTGCTCAGAGATGAAAAGTGCCAGCACTGAAAGCTGTTGCTAGGCAGCACCCTTCCTTTGAAACGCTCTTGTAGCCCTAAGAACACTGGGGCTCTGGGCTTCTCTAGCCACCTAATCTTCTGCTCATCCTCTCGCGCAGTCTAAAGAGAGCTCTGGTGAGAAATTGCAAACGTCGAGCAATTGCTCAGAGATGAAAAGTGCCAGCACTGAAAGCTGTTGCTAGCCAGCACCCTTCCTTGGAAGCGCTCTTGCAGCCCTAAGATCACTGGGGCTCTGGGCTTCTCTAGCCACCTAATCTTCTGTTCATCCTCTCGCGTAGTCTAAAGAGAGCTCAGGTGAGAAACTGCAAACGTCGAGCAATTGCTCAGAGATGAAAAGTGCCAGCACTGAAAGCTGTTGCTAGCCAGCACCCTTCCTTGGAAGCGCTTTCACAGGCGCAGCAACACTGGGGCTTTGCGCTTCTCTAGCCACCAAACGTCACGGTCATTCTCTTTCTGTCTCGTAGACACGAGCTGAGAAATTGCAAACGTCGAGCAATTGCTCAGAGATGAAAAGTGCCAGCACTGAAAGCTGTTGATAGCCAGCACCCTTCCTTGGAAGCGCTCTTGTAGCCCTAAGAACACTGCGGCTCTGGGCTTCTCTAACCACCTAATCTTCTGCTCATCCTCTCGCGCAGTCTAAAGAGAGCTCAGGGGAGAAATTGCCAACGTCGAGCAATTGCTCAGAGATGAAAAGTGCCAGCACTGAAAGCTCTTGCTAGCCAGCACCCTTCCTTGGAAGCGCTTTCACAGGCGCAGCAACACTGGGGCTTTGCGCTTCTCTAGGCACCAAACGTCACGATCACTATCTCTCCGTCTCGTAGATAAGAGCTGAGAAATTGCAAACGTCGAGCAATTGCTCAGAGATGAAAAGTGCCAGCACTGAAAGCTGTTGCTAGCCAGCACCCTTCCTTGGAAGCGCTTTCACAGGCGCAGCAACACTGGGGCTTTGCGCTTCTCTACCCACCAAACATCACGGTCATTCTCTTTCTGTCTCGTAGACAAGAGCTGAGAAATTGCAAAAGTCGAGCAATTGCTCAGAGATGAAAAGTGCCAGCACTGAAAGCTGTTGCTAGCCAGCACCCTTCCTTGGAAGCGCTTTTGTAGCCCTAAGAACACTGGGGCTCTGGGCTTCTCTAGCCACCTAATCTTCTGCTCATCCTCTCGCGCAGTCTAAAGAGAGCTCAGGGGAGAAATTGCAAACGTCAAGCAATTGCTCAGAGATGAAAAGTGCCAGCACTGAAAGCTGTTGCTAGCCAGCACCCTTCCTTGGAAGCGCTTTTGTAGCCCTAAGAACACTGGGGCTCTGGGCTTCTCTAGCCACCTAATCTTCTGCTCATCCTCTCGCGCAGTCTAAAGAGAGCTCAGGGGAGAAATTGCAAACGTCGAGCAATTGCTCAGAGATGAAAAGTGCCAGCACTGAAAGCTGTTACTAGCCAGCACCCTTCCTTGGAAGCGCTTTCACAGGCGCAGCAACACTGGGGCTTTGCGCTTCTCTAGCCACCAAACGTCACGGTCATTCTCTTTCAGTCTCGTAGACACGAGCTGAGAAATTGCAAACGTCGAGCAATTGATCAGAGATGAAAAGTGCCAGCACTGAAAGCTGTTGCTAGCCAGCACCCTTCCTTGGAAGCGCTTTCACAGGCGCAGCAACACTGGGGCTTTGCGCTTCTCTACCCACCAAACGTCACGGTCATTCTCTTTCTGTCTCGTAGACACGAGCTGAGAAATTGCAAACGTCGAGCAATTGCTCAGAGATGAAAAGTGCCAGCACTGAAAGCTGTTGCTAGCCAGCAACCTTCCTTGGAATTGCTTTTGTAGCCCTAAGAACACTGGGGCTCTGGGCTTCTCTAGCCACCTAATCTTCTGCTCAACCTCTCGCGCAGTCAAAAGAGAGCTCAGGGGAGAAATTGCAAACGTCGAGCAATTGCTCAGAGATGAAAAGTGCCAGCACTGAAAGCTGTGGCTAGCCAGCACCCTTCCTTGGAAGCGCTTTCACAGGCGAAGCAACACTGGGGCTTTGCGCTTCTCTAGCCACCAAACGTCACGGTCACTATCTCTCCGTCTCGTAGACACGAGCTGAGAAATTGCAAACGTCGAGCAATTGCTCAGAGATGAAAAGTGCCAGCACTGAAAGCTGTTGCTAGCCAGCACCCTTCCTTGGAAGCGCTTTCACAGGCGCAGCAACACTGGGGCTTTGCGCTTCTCTACCCACCAAACATCACGGTCATTCTCTTTCTGCCTCGTAGACACGAGCTGAGAAATTGCAAACGTCGAGCAATTGCTCAGAGATGAAAAGTGCCAGCACTGAAAGCTGTTGATAGCCAGCACCCTTCCTTGGAAGCGCTTTCACAGGCGCAGCAACACTGGGGCTTTGCGCTTCTCTAGGCACCAAACGTCACGATCACTATCTCTCCCTCTCGTAGATAAGAGCTGAGAGATTGCAAACGTCGAGCAATTGCTCAGAGATGAAAAGTGCCAGCACTGAAAGCTGTTCCTAGCCAGCACCCTTCCTTGGAAGCGCTTTCACAGGCGCAGCAACACTGGGGCTTTGCGCTTCTCTACCCACCAAACATCACGGTCCTTCTCTTTCTGTCTCGTAGACACGAGCTGAGAAATTGCAAACGTCGAGCAATTGCTCAGAGATGAAAAGTGCCAGCACTGAAAGCTGTTGCTAGCCAGCACCCTTCCTTGGAAGCGCTTTTGTAGCCCTAAGAACAGTGGGGCTCTGGGCTTCTCTAACCACCTAATCTTCTGCTCATCCTCTCGCGCAGTCTAAAGAGAGCTCAGGTGAGAAATTGCAAACGTCGAGCAATTGCTCAGAGATGAAAAGTGCCAGCACTGAAAGCTGTTGCTAGCCAGCACCCTTCCTTGGAAGCGCTTTCACAGGAGCAGCAACACTGGGGCTTTGCACTTCTCTAGCCACCAAACGTCACGGTCCTTCTCTTTCTGTCTCGTAGACACGAGCTGAGAAATTGCAAACGTCGAGCAATTGCTCAGAGATGAAAAGTGCCAGCACTGAAAGCTGTTGCTAGCCAGCACCCTTCCTTGGAAGCGCTCTTGTAGCCCTAAGAACAGTGGGGCTCTGAGCTTCTCTAGCCACCTAATCTTCTGCTCATCCTCTCGCGCAGTCTAAAGAGAGCTCAGGTGAGAAATTGCAAACGTCAAGCAATTGCTCAGAGATGAAAAGTGCCAGCACTGAAAGCTGTTGCTAGCCAGCACCGTTCCTTGGAAGCGCTTTTGTAGGCCTAAGAACACTGGGGCTCTGGGCTTCTCTAGCCACCTAATCTTCTGCTCATCCTCTCGCGCAGTCTAAAGAGAGCTCAGGGGAGAAATTGCAAACGTCGAGCAATTGCTCAGAGATGAAAAGTGCCAGCACTGAAAGCTGTTACTAGCCAGCACCCTTCCTTGGAAGCGCTTTCACAGGCGCAGCAACACTGGGGCTTTGCGCTTCTCTAGCCACCAAACGTCACGGTCATTCTCTTTCAGTCTCGTAGACACGAGCTGAGAAATTGCAAACGTCGAGCAATTGATCAGAGATGAAAAGTGCCAGCACTGAAAGCTGTTGCTAGCCAGCACCCTTCCTTGGAAGCGCTTTCACAGGCGCAGCAACACTGGGGCTTTGCGCTTCTCTAGGCACCAAACATCACGGTCACTATCTCTCCGTCTCGAAGATAAGAGCTGAGAAATTGCAAACGTCGAGCAATTGCTCAGAGATGAAAAGTGCCAGCACTGAAAGCTGTTGCTAGCCAGCACCCTTCCTTGGAAGCGCTTTTGTAGCCCTAAGAACAGTGGGGCTCTGGGCTTCTCTAGCCACCTAATATTCTGCTCATCCTCTCGCGCAGTCTAAAGAGAGCTCAGGTGAGAAATTGAAAACGTGGAGCAATTGCTCAGAGATGAAAAGTGCCACCACTGAAAGCTGTTGCTAGCCAGCACCCTTCCTTGGAAGCGCTTTCACAGGCGAAGCAACACTGGGGCTTTGCGCTTCTCTACCCACCAAACGTCACGGTCACTATCTCTCCGTCTCGTAGACACGAGCTGAGAAATTGCAAACGTCGAGCAATTGCTCAGAGATGAAAAGTGCCAGCACTGAAAGCTGTTGCTAGCCAGCACCCTTCCTTGGAATTGCTTTTGTAGCCCTAAGAACTCCGGGGCTCTGGGCTTCTCTAGGCACCTAATATTCTGCTCATCCTCTCGCGCAGTCTAAAGAGAGCTCAGGTGAGAAATTGCAAACGTCGAGCAATTGCTCAGAGATGAAAAGTGCCAGCACTGAAAGCTGTTGCTAGCCAGCACCCTTCCTTGGAAGCGCTTTCACAGGCGAAGCAACACTGGGTCTTTGCGCTTCTCTACCCACCAAACGTCACGGTCACTATCTCTCCGTCTCGTAGATAAGAGCTGAGAAATTGCAAACGTCAAGCAATTGCTCAGAGATGAAAAGTGCCAGCACTGAAAGCTGTTGCTAGCCAGCACCCTTCCTTGGAAGCGCTTTCACAGGCGCAGCAACACTGGGGCTTTGCGCTTCTCTAGCCACCAAACATCACGGTCCTTCTCTTTCTGTCTCGTAGACAAGAGCTGAGAAATTGCAAACGTCGAGCAATTGCTCAGAGATGAAAAGTGCCAGCACTGAAAGCTGTTGCTAGCCAGCACCCTTCCTTGGAAGCGCTCTTGTAGCCCTAAGAACAGTGGGGCTCTGGGCTTCTCTAGCCACCTAATCTTCTGCTCATCCTCTCGCGCAATCAAAAGAGAGCTCAGGTGAGAAATTGCAAACGTCGAGCAATTGCTCAGAGATGAAAAGTGCCAGCACTGAAAGCTGTTGCTAGCCAGCACCCTTCCTTGGAAGCGCTTTCACAGGCGCAGCAACACTGGGGCTTTGCGCTTCTCTAGGCACCAAACGTCACGATCACTATCTCTCCGTCTCGTAGATAAGAGCTGAGAAATTGCAAACGTCGAGCAATTGCTCAGAGATGAAAAGTGCCAACACTGAAAGCTGTTGCTAGCCAGCACCCTTCCTTGGAAGCGCTTTCACAGGCGCAGCAACACTGGGGCTTTGCGCTTCTCTACCCACCAAACATCACAGTCATTCTCTTTCTGTCTCGTAGACAAGAGCTGAGAAATTGCAAACGTCGAGCAATTGCTCAGAGATGAAAAGTGCCAGCACTGAAAGCTGTTGCTAGCCAGCAGCCTTCCTTGGAATTGCTTTTGTAGCCCTAAGAACAGTGGGGCTCTGGGCTTCTCTAGCCACCTAATCTTCTGCTCATCCTCTCGCGCAGTCTAAAGAGAGCTCAGGGGAGAAATTGCAAACGTCAAGCAATTGCTCAGAGATGAAAAGTGCCAGCACTGAAAGCTGTTGCTAGCCAGCACCCTTCCTTGGAAGCGCTTTTGTAGCCCTAAGAACACTGGGGCTCTGGGCTTCTCTAGCCACCTAATCTTCTGCTCATCCTCTCGCGCAGTCTAAAGAGAGCTCAGGTGAGAAATTGCAAACGTCGAGCAATTGCTCAGAGATGAAAAGTGCCAGCACTGAAAGCTGTTACTAGCCAGCACCCTTCCTTGGAAGCGCTTTCACAGGCGCAGCAACACTGGGGCTTTGCGCTTCTCTAGCCACCAAACGTCACGGTCATTCTCTTTCAGTCTCGTAGACACGAGCTGAGAAATTGCAAACGTCGAGCAATTGATCAGAGATGAAAAGTGCCAGCACTGAAAGCTGTTGCTAGCCAGCACCCTTCCTTGGAAGCGCTTTCACAGGCGCAGCAACACTGGGGCTTTGCGCTTCTCTAGCCACCAAACGTCACGGTCATTCTCTTTCTGTCTCGTAGACACGAGCTGAGAAATTGCAAACGTCGAGCAATTGCTCAGAGATGAAAAGTGCCAGCACTGAAAGCTGTTGCTAGCCAGCACCCTTCCTTGGAATTGCTTTTGTAGGCCTAAGAACACTGGGGCTCTGGGCTTCTCTAGCCACCTAATCTTCTGCTCATCCTCTCGCGCACTCTAAAGAGAGCTCAGGTGAGAAATTGCAAACGTCGAGCAATTGCTCAGAGATGAAAAGTGCCAGCACTGAAAGCTGTTGCTAGCCAGCACCCTTCCTTGGAAGCGCTTTCACAGGCGCAGCAACACTGGGGCTTTGCGCTTCTCTACCCACCAAACGTCACGGTCATTCTCTTTCTGTCTCGTAGACACGAGATGAGAAATTGCAAACGTCGAGCAATTGCCCAGAGATGAAAAGTGCCAGCACTGAAAGCTGTTGCTAGCCAGCACCCTTCCTTGGAAGCGCTTTCACAGGCGCAGCGACACTGGGGCTTTGCGCTTCTCTAGGCACCAAACGTCACGATCACTATCTCTCCGTCTCGTAGATAAGAGCTGAGAAATTGCAAACGTCGAGCAATTGCTCAGAGATGAAAAGTGCCAGCACTGAAAGCTGTTGCTAGCCAGCACCCTTCCTTGGAAGCGCTTTTGTAGCCCTAAGAACAGTGGGGCTCTGGGCTTCTCTAGCCACCTAATCTTCTGCTCATCCTCTCGCGCAGTCTAAAGAGAGCTCAGGTGAGAAATTGCAAAAGTCGAGCAATTGATCAGAGACGAAAAGTGCCAGCACTGAAAGCTGTTACTAGCCAGCACCCTTCCTTGGAAGCGCTCTTGTAGCCCTAAGAACACTGGGGCTCTGGGCTTCTCTAGCCACCTAATCTTCTGCTCATCCCCTCGCGCAGTCTAAAGAGAGCTCAGGTGAGAGATTGCAAACGTCGAGCAATTGCTCAGAGATGAAAAGTGCCAGCACTGAAAGCTCTTGCTAGCCAGCACCCTTCCTTGGAAGCGCTTTCACAGGCGCAGCAACACTGGGGCTTTGCGCTTCTCTACCCACCAAACATCACGGTCCTTCTCTTTCAGTCTCGTAGACAAGAGCTGAGAAATTGCAAACGTCGAGCAATTGCTCAGAGATGAAAAGTGCCAGCACTGAAAGCTCTTGCTAGCCAGCACCCTTCCTTGGAAGCGCTCTTGTAGCCCTAAGAACAGTGGGGCTCTGGGCTTCTCTAGCCACCTACTCTTCTGCTCATCCTCTCGCGCAGTCGAAGGAGCGGTAAGGTGTCAAATTGCAAACGTCGAGCAATTGCTCAGAGATGAAAAGTGCCAGCATTGAAAGCTGTTGCTAGCCAGCACCCTTCCTTGGAAGCGCTTTCACAGGCGCAGCAACACTGGGGCTTTGCGCTTCTCTAGGCACCAAACATCGCGGTCACTATCTCTCCGTCTCGTAGATAAGAGCTGAGAAATTGCAAACGTCGAGCAATTGCTCAGAGATGAAAAGTGCCAGCACTGAAAGCTGTTGCTAGCCAGCACCCTTCCTTGGAAGCGCTTTCACAGGCGCAGCAACACTGGGGCTTTGCGCTTCTCTACCCACCAAACATCACGGTCCTTCTCTTTCTGTCTCGTAGACAAGAGCTGAGAAATTGCAAACGTCGAGCAATTGCTCAGAGATGAAAAGTGCCAGCACTGAAAGCTCTTGCTAGCCAGCACCCTTCCTTGGAAGCGCTTTTGTAGCCCTAAGAACAGTGGGGCTCTGGGCTTCTCTAGCCACCTAATCTTCTGCTCATCCTCTCGCGCAGTCTAAAGAGAGCTCAGGTGAGAAATTGCAAACGTCGAGCAATTGCTCAGAGATGAAAAGTGCCACCACTGAAAGCTGTTGCTAGCCAGCACCCTTCCTTGGAAGCGCTTTCACAGGAGCAGCAACACTGGGGCTTTGCGCTTCTCTACCCACCAAACATCACGGTCATTCTCTTTCTGTCTCGTAGACACGAGCTGAGAAATTGCAAACGTCGAGCAATTGCTCAGAGATGAAAAGTGCCAGCACTGAAAGCTGTTGCTAGCCAGCACCCTTCCTTGGAAGCGCTTTCCCAGGCGCAGCAACACTGGGGCTTTGCGCTTCTCTACCCACCAAACATCACGGTCCTTCTCTTTCACTCTCGTAGACACGAGCTGAGAAATTGCAAACGTCGAGCAATTGCTCAGAGATGAAAAGTGCCAGCACTGAAAGCTCTTGCTAGCCAGCACCCTTCCTTGGAAGCGCTTTTGTAGGCCTAAGAACACTGGGGCTCTGGGCTTCTCTAGCCACCTAATCTTCTGCTCATCCTCTCGCGCACTCTAAAGAGAGCTCAGGTGAGAAAATGCAAATGTCCACCAATTGCTCAGAGATGAAAAGTGCCAGCACTGAAAGCTGTTGCTAGCCAGCACCCTTCCTTGGAAGCCCTTTCACAGGCGCAGCAACACTGGGGCTTTGTGCTTCTCTACCCACCAAACGTCATGGTCATTCTCTTTCTGTTTCGTAGGCAAGAGCTGAGAAATTGCAAACGTCGAGCAATTGCTCAGAGATGAAAAGTGCCAGCACTGAAAGCTGTTGCTAGCCAGCACCCTTCCTTGGAAGCGCTTTCACAGGCGCAGCAACACTGGGGCTTTGCGCTTCTCTACCCACCAAACATCACGGTCATTCTCTTTCAGTCTCGTAGACACGAGCTGAGAAATTGCAAACGTCGAGCAATTGCTCAGAGATGAAAAGTGCCAGCACTGAAAGCTCTTGCTAGCCAGCACCCTTCCTTGGAAGCGCTCTTGTAGCCCTAAGAACAGTGGGGCTCTGGGCTTCTCTAGCCACCTAATCTTCTGCTCATCCTCTCGCGCAGTCTAAAGAGAGCTCAGGTGAGAAATTGCAAACGTCGAGCAATTGCTCAGAGATGAAAAGTGCCAGCACTGAAAGCTGTTGCTAGCCAGCACCCTTCCTTGGAAGCGCTTTCACAGGCGCAGCAACACTGGGGCTTTGCGCTTCTCTACCTACCAAACATCACGGTCATTCTCTTTCTGTCTCGTAGACAAGAGCTGAGAAATTGCAAACGTCGAGCAATTGCTCAGAGATGAAAAGTGCCAGCACTGAAAGCTGTTGCTAGCCAGCAGCCTTCCTTGGAATTGCTTTTGTAGCCCTAAGAACACTGGGGCTCTGGGCTTCTCTAGCCACCTAATCTTCTGCTCATCCTCTCGCGCAGTCTAAAGAGAGCTCAGGGGAGAAATTGCAAACGTCGAGCAATTGCTCAGAGATGAAAAGTGCCAGCACTGAAAGCTGTTGCTAGCCAGCACCCTTCCTTGGAAGCGCTTTCACAGGCGCAGCAACACTGGGGCTTTGCGCTTCTCTACCCACGAAACGTTACGGTCATTCTCTTTCTGTCTCGTAGACACGAGCTGAGAAATTGCAAACGTCGAGCAATTGCTCAGAGATGAAAAGTGCCAGCACTGAAAGCTGCTGCTAGCCAGCACCCTTCCTTGGAAGTGCTTTTGTAGCCCTAAGAACAGTGGGGCTCTGGGCTTCTCTAGCCACCTAATCTTCTGCTCATCCTCTCGCGCAGTCTAAAGAGAGCTCAGGTGAGAAATTGCAAACGTCGAGCAATTGCTCAGAGATGAAAAGTGCCAGCACTGAAAGCTGTTGCTAGCCAGCACCCTTCCTTGGAAGCGCTTTTGTAGGCCTAAGAACACTGGGGCTCTGGGCTTCTCTAGCCACCTAATCTTCTGTTCATCCTCTCGCGCAGTCTAAAGAGAGCTCAGGTGAGAAATTGCAAACGTCGAGCAATTGCTCAGAGATGAAAAGTGCCAGCACTGAAAGCTGTTGCTAGCCAGCACCCTTCCTTGGAAGCGCTTTCACAGGCGCAGCAACACTGGGGCTTTGCGCTTCTCTACCCACCAAACATCACGGTCATTCTCTTTCTGTCTCGTAGACACGAGCTGAGAAACTGCAAACGTCGAGCAATTGCTCAGAGATGAAAAGTGCCAGCACTGAAAGCTGTTGCTAGGCAGCACCCTTCCTTTGAAACGCTCTTGTAGCCCTAAGAACACTGGGGCTCTGGGCTTCTCTAGCCACCTAATCTTCTGCTCATCCTCTCGCGCAGTCTAAAGAGAGCTCTGGTGAGAAATTGCAAACGTCGAGCAATTGCTCAGAGATGAAAAGTGCCAGCACTGAAAGCTGTTGCTAGCCAGCACCCTTCCTTGGAAGCGCTCTTGCAGCCCTAAGATCACTGGGGCTCTGGGCTTCTCTAGCCACCTAATCTTCTGTTCATCCTCTCGCGTAGTCTAAAGAGAGCTCAGGTGAGAAACTGAAAACGTCGAGCAATTGCTCAGAGATGAAAAGTGCCAGCACTGAAAGCTGTTGCTAGCCAGCACCCTTCCTTGGAAGCGCTTTCACAGGCGCAGCAACACTGGGGCTTTGCGCTTCTCTACCCACCAAACGTCACGGTCATTCTCTTTCTGTCTCGTAGACACGAGCTGAGAAATTGCAAACGTCGAGCAATTGCTCAGAGATGAAAAGTGCCAGCACTGAAAGCTGTTGCTAGCCAGCACCCTTCCTTGGAAGCGCTCTTGTAGCCCTAAGAACACTGCGGCTCTGGGCTTCTCTAACCACCTAATCTTCTGCTCATCCTCTCGCGCAGTCTAAAGAGAGCTCAGGTGAGAGATTGCCAACGTCGAGCAATTGCTCAGAGATGAAAAGTGCCAGCACTGAAAGCTCTTGCTAGCCAGCACCCTTCCTTGGAAGCGCTTTCACAGGCGCAGCAACACTGGGGCTTTGCGCTTCTCTAGGCACCAAACGTCACGATCACTATCTCTCCGTCTCGTAGATAAGAGCTGAGAAATTGCAAACGTCGAGCAATTGCTCAGAGATGAAAAGTGCCAGCACTGAAAGCTGTTACTAGCCAGCACCCTTCCTTGGAAGCGCTTTCACAGGCGCAGCAACACTGGGGCTTTGCGCTTCTCTACCCACCAAACATCACGGTCATTCTCTTTCTGTCTCGTAGACAAGAGCTGAGAAATTGCAAAAGTCGAGCAATTGCTCAGAGATGAAAAGTGCCAGCACTGAAAGCTGTTGCTAGCCAGCACCCTTCCTTGGAAGCGCTTTTGTAGCCCTAAGAACACTGGGGCTCTGGGCTTCTCTAGCCACCTAATCTTCTGCTCATCCTCTCGCGCAGTCTAAAGAGAGCTCAGGGGAGAAATTGCAAACGTCAAGCAATTGCTCAGAGATGAAAAGTGCCAGCACTGAAAGCTGTTGCTAGCCAGCACCCTTCCTTGGAAGCGCTTTTGTAGCCCTAAGAACACTGGGGCTCTGGGCTTCTCTAGCCACCTAATCTTCTGCTCATCCTCTCGCGCAGTCTAAAGAGAGCTCAGGTGAGAAATTGCAAACGTCGAGCAATTGATCAGAGATGAAAAGTGCCAGCACTGAAAGCTGTTGCTAGCCAGCACCCTTCCTTGGAAGCGCTTTCACAGGCGCAGCAACACTGGGGCTTTGCGCTTCTCTAGCCACCAAACGTCACGGTCATTCTCTTTCTGTCTCGTAGACACGAGCTGAGAAATTGCAAACGTCGAGCAATTGCTCAGAGATGAAAAGTGCCAGCACTGAAAGCTGTTGCTAGCCAGCAACCTTCCTTGGAATTGCTTTTGTAGCCCTAAGAACACTGGGGCTCTGGGCTTCTCTAGCCACCTAATCTTCTGCTCAACCTCTCGCGCAGTCAAAAGAGAGCTCAGGGGAGAAATTGCAAACGTCGAGCAATTGCTCAGAGATGAAAAGTGCCAGCACTGAAAGCTGTGGCTAGCCAGCACCCTTCCTTGGAAGCGCTTTCACAGGCGAAGCAACACTGGGGCTTTGCGCTTCTCTAGCCACCAAACGTCACGGTCACTATCTCTCCGTCTCGTAGACACGAGCTGAGAAATTGCAAACGTCGAGCAATTGCTCAGAGATGAAAAGTGCCAGCACTGAAAGCTGTTGCTAGCCAGCACCCTTCCTTGGAAGCGCTTTCACAGGCGCAGCAACACTGGGGCTTTGCGCTTCTCTACCCACCAAACATCACGGTCATTCTCTTTCTGTCTCGTAGACACGAGCTGAGAAATTGCAAACGTCGAGCAATTGCTCAGAGATGAAAAGTGCCAGCACTGAAAGCTGTTGATAGCCAGCACCCTTCCTTGGAAGCGCTTTCACAGGCGCAGCAACACTGGGGCTTTGCGCTTCTCTAGGCACCAAACGTCACGATCACTATCTCTCCCTCTCGTAGATAAGAGCTGAGAGATTGCAAACGTCGAGCAATTGCTCAGAGATGAAAAGTGCCAGCACTGAAAGCTGTTGCTAGCCAGCACCCTTCCTTGGAAGCGCTTTCACAGGCGCAGCAACACTGGGGCTTTGCGCTTCTCTACCCACCAAACATCACGGTCCTTCTCTTTCCGTCTCGTAGACACGAGCTGAGAAATTGCAAACGTCGAGCAATTGCTCAGAGATGAAAAGTGCCAGCACTGAAAGCTGTTGCTAGCCAGCACCCTTCCTTGGAAGCGCTTTTGTAGCCCTAAGAACAGTGGGGCTCTGGGCTTCTCTAACCACCTAATCTTCTGCTCATCCTCTCGCGCAGTCTAAAGAGAGCTCAGGTGAGAAATTGCAAACGTCGAGCAATTGCTCAGAGATGAAAAGTGCCAGCACTGAAAGCTGTTGCTAGCCAGCACCCTTCCTTGGAAGCGCTCTTGTAGCCCTAAGAACAGTGGGGCTCTGGGCTTCTCTAGCCACCTAATCTTCTGCTCATCCTCTCGCGCAATCAAAAGAGAGCTCAGGTGAGAAATTGCAAACGTCGAGCAATTGCTCAGAGATGAAAAGTGCCAGCACTGAAAGCTGTTACTAGCCAGCACCCTTCCTTGGAAGCGCTTTCACAGGCGCAGCAACACTGGGGCTTTGCGCTTCTCTAGCCACCAAACGTCACGGTCATTCTCTTTCAGTCTCGTAGACACGAGCTGAGAAATTGCAAACGTCGAGCAATTGCTCAGAGATGAAAAGTGCCAGCACTGAAAGCTGTTGCTAGCCAGCACCCTTCCTTGGAAGCGCTTTCACAGGCGCAGCAACACTGGGGCTTTGCGCTTCTCTAGCCACCAAACGTCACGGTCATTCTCTTTCTGTCTCGTAGACACGAGCTGAGAAATTGCAAACGTCGAGCAATTGCTCAGAGATGAAAAGTGCCAGCACTGAAAGCTGTTGCTAGCCAGCACCCTTCCTTGGAATTGCTTTTGTAGGCCTAAGAACACTGGGGCTCTGGGCTTCTCTAGCCACCTAATCTTCTGCTCATCCTCTCGCGCACTCTAAAGAGAGCTCAGGTGAGAAATTGCAAACGTCGAGCAATTGCTCAGAGATGAAAAGTGCCAGCACTGAAAGCTGTTGCTAGCCAGCACCCTTCCTTGGAAGCGCTTTCACAGGAGCAGCAACACTGGGGCTTTGCGCTTCTCTACCCACCAAACATCACGGTCATTCTCTTTCTGTCTCGTAGACACGAGCTGAGAAATTGCAAACGTCGAGCAATTGCTCAGAGATGAAAAGTGCCAGCACTGAAAGCTGTTGCTAGCCAGCACCCTTCCTTGGAAGCGCTTTCCCAGGCGCAGCAACACTGGGGCTTTGCGCTTCTCTACCCACCAAACATCACGGTCCTTCTCTTTCACTCTCGTAGACACGAGCTGAGAAATTGCAAACGTCGAGCAATTGCTCAGAGATGAAAAGTGCCAGCACTGAAAGCTCTTGCTAGCCAGCACCCTTCCTTGGAAGCGCTTTTGTAGGCCTAAGAACACTGGGGCTCTGGGCTTCTCTAGCCACCTAATCTTCTGCTCATCCTCTCGCGCACTCTAAAGAGAGCTCAGGTGAGAAAATGCAAATGTCCACCAATTGCTCAGAGATGAAAAGTGCCAGCACTGAAAGCTGTTGCTAGCCAGCACCCTTCCTTGGAAGCCCTTTCACAGGCGCAGCAACACTGGGGCTTTGTGCTTCTCTACCCACCAAACGTCATGGTCATTCTCTTTCTGTTTCGTAGGCAAGAGCTGAGAAATTGCAAACGTCGAGCAATTGCTCAGAGATGAAAAGTGCCAGCACTGAAAGCTGTTGCTAGCCAGCACCCTTCCTTGGAAGCGCTTTCACAGGCGCAGCAACACTGGGGCTTTGCGATTCTCTACCCACCAAACATCACGGTCATTCTCTTTCAGTCTCGTAGACACGAGCTGAGAAATTGCAAACGTCGAGCAATTGCTCAGAGATGAACAGTGCCAGCACTGAAAGCTCTTGCTAGCCAGCACCCTTCCTTGGAAGCGCTCTTGTAGCCCTAAGAACAGTGGGGCTCTGGGCTTCTCTAGCCACCTAATCTTCTGCTCATCCTCTCGCGCAGTCTAAAGAGAGCTCAGGGGAGAAATTGCAAACGTCGAGCAATTGCTCAGAGATGAAAAGTGCCAGCACTGAAAGCTCTTGCTAGCCAGCACCCTTCCTTGGAAGCGCTTTCACAGGCGCAGCAACACTGGGGCTTTGCGCTTCTCTACCTACCAAACATCACGGTCATTCTCTTTCTGTCTCGTAGACAAGAGCTGAGAAATTGCAAACGTCGAGCAATTGCTCAGAGATGAAAAGTGCCAGCACTGAAAGCTGTTGCTAGCCAGCAGCCTTCCTTGGAATTGCTTTTGTAGCCCTAAGAACAGTGGGGCTCTGGGCTTCTCTAGCCACCTAATCTTCTGCTCATCCTCTCGCGCAGTCTAAAGAGAGCTCAGGTGAGAAATTGCAAACGTCGAGCAATTGCTCAGAGATGAAAAGTGCCAGCACTGAAAGCTGTTGCTAGCCAGCACCCTTCCTTGGAAGCGCTTTCACAGGCGCAGCAACACTGGGGCTTTGCGCTTCTCTACCCACGAAACGTTACGGTCATTCTCTTTCTGTCTCGTAGACACGAGCTGAGAAATTGCAAACGTCGAGCAATTGCTCAGAGATGAAAAGTGCCAGCACTGAAAGCTGTTGCTAGCCAGCACCCTTCCTTGGAAGCGCTTTCACAGGCGCAGCAACACTGGGGCTTTGCGCTTCTCTAGGCACCAAACGTCACGATCACTATCTCTCCGTCTCGTAGATAAGAGCTGAGAAATTGCAAACGTCGAGCAATTGCTCAGAGATGAAAAGTGCCAGCACTGAAAGCTGTTGCTAGCCAGCACCCTTCCTTGGAAGCGCTTTCACAGGCGCAGCAACACTGGGGCTTTGCGCTTCTCTACCCACCAAACATCACGGTCATTCTCTTTCTGTCTCGTAGACAAGAGCTGAGAAATTGCAAAAGTCGAGCAATTGCTCAGAGATGAAAAGTGCCAGCACTGAAAGCTGTTGCTAGCCAGCACCCTTCCTTGGAAGCGCTTTTGTAGCCCTAAGAACACTGGGGCTCTGGGCTTCTCTAGCCACCTAATCTTCTGCTCATCCTCTCGCGCAGTCTAAAGAGAGCTCAGGGGAGAAATTGCAAACGTCAAGCAATTGCTCAGAGATGAAAAGTGCCAGCACTGAAAGCTGTTGCTAGCCAGCACCCTTCCTTGGAAGCGCTTTTGTAGCCCTAAGAACACTGGGGCTCTGGGCTTCTCTAGCCACCTAATCTTCTGCTCATCCTCTCGCGCAGTCTAAAGAGAGCTCAGGTGAGAAATTGCAAACGTCGAGCAATTGCTCAGAGATGAAAAGTGCCAGCACTGAAAGCTGTTACTAGCCAGCACCCTTCCTTGGAAGCGCTTTCACAGGCGCAGCAACACTGGGGCTTTGCGCTTCTCTAGCCACCAAACGTCACGGTCATTCTCTTTCAGTCTCGTAGACACGAGCTGAGAAATTGCAAACGTCGAGCAATTGCTCAGAGATGAAAAGTGCCAGCACTGAAAGCTGTTGCTAGCCAGCACCCTTCCTTGGAAGCGCTTTCACAGGCGCAGCAACACTGGGGCTTTGCGCTTCTCTACCCACCAAACGTCACGGTCATTCTCTTTCTGTCTCGTAGACACGAGCTGAGAAATTGCAAACGTCGAGCAATTGCTCAGAGATGAAAAGTGCCAGCACTGAAAGCTGTTGCTAGCCAGCAACCTTCCTTGGAATTGCTTTTGTAGCCCTAAGAACACTGGGGCTCTGGGCTTCTCTAGCCACCTAATCTTCTGCTCAACCTCTCGCGCAGTCAAAAGAGAGCTCAGGGGAGAAATTGCAAACGTCGAGCAATTGCTCAGAGATGAAAAGTGCCAGCACTGAAAGCTGTGGCTAGCCAGCACCCTTCCTTGGAAGCGCTTTCACAGGCGAAGCAACACTGGGGCTTTGCGCTTCTCTAGCCACCAAACGTCACGGTCACTATCTCTCCGTCTCGTAGACACGAGCTGAGAAATTGCAAACGTCGAGCAATTGCTCAGAGATGAAAAGTGCCAGCACTGAAAGCTGTTGCTAGCCAGCACCCTTCCTTGGAAGCGCTTTCACAGGCGCAGCAACACTGGGGCTTTGCGCTTCTCTACCCACCAAACATCACGGTCATTCTCTTTCTGTCTCGTAGACACGAGCTGAGAAATTGCAAACGTCGAGCAATTGCTCAGAGATGAAAAGTGCCAGCACTGAAAGCTGTTGATAGCCAGCACCCTTCCTTGGAAGCGCTTTCACAGGCGCAGCAACACTGGGGCTTTGCGCTTCTCTAGGCACCAAACGTCACGATCACTATCTCTCCCTCTCGTAGATAAGAGCTGAGAGATTGCAAACGTCGAGCAATTGCTCAGAGATGAAAAGTGCCAGCACTGAAAGCTGTTGCTAGCCAGCACCCTTCCTTGGAAGCGCTTTCACAGGCGCAGCAACACTGGGGCTTTGCGCTTCTCTACCCACCAAACATCACGGTCCTTCTCTTTCTGTCTCGTAGACACGAGCTGAGAAATTGCAAACGTCGAGCAATTGCTCAGAGATGAAAAGTGCCAGCACTGAAAGCTGTTGCTAGCCAGCACCCTTCCTTGGAAGCGCTTTTGTAGCCCTAAGAACAGTGGGGCTCTGGGCTTCTCTAACCACCTAATCTTCTGCTCATCCTCTCGCGCAGTCTAAAGAGAGCTCAGGTGAGAAATTGCAAACGTCGAGCAATTGCTCAGAGATGAAAAGTGCCACCACTGAAAGCTGTTGCTAGCCAGCACCCTTCCTTGGAAGCGCTTTCACAGGAGCAGCAACACTGGGGCTTTGCACTTCTCTAGCCACCAAACGTCACGGTCCTTCTCTTTCTGTCTCGTAGACACGAGCTGAGAAATTGCAAACGTCGAGCAATTGCTCAGAGATGAAAAGTGCCAGCACTGAAAGCTCTTGCTAGCCAGCACCCTTCCTTGGAAGCGCTCTTGTAGCCCTAAGAACAGTGGGGCTCTGAGCTTCTCTAGCCACCTAATCTTCTGCTCATCCTCTCGCGCAGTCTAAAGAGAGCTCAGGGGAGAAATTGCAAATGTCGAGCAATTGCTCAGAGATGAAAAGTGCCACCACTGAAAGCTGTTGCTAGCCAGCACCCTTCCTTGGAAGCGCTTTCACAGGAGCAGCAACACTGGGGCTTTGCGCTTCTCTACCCACCAAACATCACGGTCATTCTCTTTCTGTCTCGTAGACACGAGCTGAGAAATTGCAAACGTCGAGCAATTGCTCAGAGATGAAAAGTGCCAGCACTGAAAGCTGTTGCTAGCCAGCACCCTTCCTTGGAAGCGCTTTCACAGGCGCAGCAACACTGGGGCTTTGCGCTTCTCTACCCACCAAACATCACGGTCCTCCTCTTTCACTCTCGTAGACACGAGCTGAGAAATTGCAAACGTCGAGCAATTGCTCAGAGATGAAAAGTGCCAGCACTGAAAGCTGTTGCTAGCCAGCACCCTTCCTTGGAAGCGCTTTTGTAGGCCTAAGAACACTGGGGCTCTGGGCTTCTCTAGCCACCTAATCTTCTGCTCATCCTTTCGCGCACTCTAAAGAGAGCTCAGGTGAGAAAATGCAAATGTCCACCAATTGCTCAGAGATGAAAAGTGCCAGCACTGAAAGCTGTTGCTAGCCAGCACCCTTCCTTGGAAGCCCTTTCACAGGCGCAGCAACACTGGGGCTTTGTGCTTCTCTACCCACCAAACGTCATGGTCATTCTCTTTCTGTTTCGTAGGCAAGAGCTGAGAAATTGCAAACGTCGAGCAATTGCTCAGAGATGAAAAGTGCCAGCACTGAAAGCTGTTGCTAGCCAGCACCCTTCCTTGGAAGCGCTTTCACAGGCGCAGCAACACTGGGGCTTTGCGCTTCTCTACCCACCAAACATCACGGTCATTCTCTTTCAGTCTCGTAGACAAGAGCTGAGAAATTGCAAACGTCGAGCAATTGCTCAGAGATGAAAAGTGCCAGCACTGAAAGCTCTTGCTAGCCAGCACCCTTCCTTGGAAGCGCTCTTGTAGCCCTAAGAACAGTGGGGCTCTGGGCTTCTCTAGCCACCTAATCTTCTGCTCATCCTCTCGCGCACTCTAAAGAGAGCTCAGGTGAGAAATTGCAAACGTCGAGCAATTGCTCAGAGATGAAAAGTGCCAGCACTGAAAGCTGTTGCTAGCCAGCACCCTTCCTTGGAAGCGCTTTCACAGGCGCAGCAACACTGGGGCTTTGCGCTTCTCTAGCCACCAAACATCACGGTCCTTCTCTTTCTGTCTCGTAGACAAGAGCTGAGAAATTGCAAACGTCGAGCAATTGCTCAGAGATGAAAAGTGCCAGCACTGAAAGCTGTTGCTAGCCAGCACCCTTCCTTGGAAGCGCTCTTGTAGCCCTAAGAACAGTGGGGCTCTGGGCTTCTCTAGCCACCTAATCTTCTGCTCATCCTCTCGCGCAATCAAAAGAGAGCTCAGGTGAGAAATTGCAAACGTCGAGCAATTGCTCAGAGATGAAAAGTGGCAGCACTGAAAGCTGTTGCTAGCCAGCACCCTTCCTTGGAAGCGCTTTCACAGGCGCAGCAACACTGGGGCTTTGCGCTTCTCTACCCACCAAACATCACGGTCATTCTCTTTCTGTCTCGTAGACACGAGCTGAGAAATTGCAAACGTCGAGCAATTGCTCAGAGATGAAAAGTGCCAGCACTGAAAGCTGTTGCTAGCCAGCAGCCTTCCTTGGAATTGCTTTTGTAGCCCTAAGAACACTGGGACTCTGGGCTTCTGTTGCCACCTAATCTTCTGCTCATCTTCTCGCGCAGTCTAAAGAGAGCTCAGGTGAGAAATTGCAAACGTCGAGCAATTGCTCAGAGATGAAAAGTGCCAGCACTGAAAGCTGTTGCTAGCCAGCACCCTTCCTTGGAAGCGCTTTCACAGGCGCAGCAACACTGGGGCTTTGCGCTTCTCTACCCACGAAACGTTACGGTCATTCTCTTTCTGTCTCGTAGACACGAGCTGAGAAATTGCAAACGTCGAGCAATTGCTCAGAGATGAAAAGTGCCAGCACTGAAAGCTGCTGCTAGCCAGCACCCTTCCTTGGAAGTGCTTTTGTAGGCCTAAGAACACTGGGGCTCTGGGCTTCTCTAGCCACCTAATCTTCTGCTCATCCTCTCGCGCAGTCTAAAGAGAGCTCAGGTGAGAAATTGCAAACGTCGAGCAATTGCTCAGAGATGAAAAGTGCCAGCACTGAAAGCTCTTGCTAGCCAGCACCCTTCCTTGGAAGCGCTTTCACAGGCGCAGCAACACTGGGGCTTTGCGCTTCTCTACCCACCAAACATCACGGTCATTCTCTTTCTGTCTCGTAGACACGAGCTGAGAAACTGCAAACGTCGAGCAATTGCTCAGAGATGAAAAGTGCCAGCACTGAAAGCTGTTGCTAGCCAGCACCCTTCCTTTGAAACGCTCTTGTAGCCCTAAGAACACTGGGGCTCTGGGCTTCTCTAGCCACCTAATCTTCTGCTCATCCTCTCGCGCAGTCTAAAGAGAGCTCTGGTGAGAAATTGCAAACGTCGAGCAATTGCTCAGAGATGAAAAGTGCCAGCACTGAAAGCTCTTGCTAGCCAGCACCCTTCCTTGGAAGCGCTCTTGCAGCCCTAAGAACACTGGGGCTCTGGGCTTCTCTAGCCACCTCATCTTCTGTTCATCCTCTCGCGTAGTCTAAAGAGAGCTCAGGTGAGAAACTGCAAACGTCGAGCAATTGCTCAGAGATGAAAAGTGCCAGCACTGAAAGCTGTTGCTAGCCAGCACCCTTCCTTGGAAGCGCTTTCACAGGCGCAGCAACACTGGGGCTTTGCGCTTCTCTACCCACCAAACATCACGGTCATTCTCTTTCTGTCTCGTAGACAAGAGCTGAGAAATTGCAAACGTCGAGCAATTGCTCAGAGATGAAAAGTGCCAGCACTGAAAGCTGTTGCTAGCCAGCACCCTTCCTTGGAAGCGCTTTTGTAGCCCTAAGAACACTGGGGCTCTGGGCTTCTCTAGCCACCTAATCTTCTGCTCATCCTCTCGCGCAGTCTAAAGAGAGCTCAGGGGAGAAATTGCAAACGTCAAGCAATTGCTCAGAGATGAAAAGTGCCAGCACTGAAAGCTGTTGCTAGCCAGCACCGTTCCTTGGAAGCGCTTTTGTAGCCCTAAGAACACTGGGGCTCTGGGCTTCTCTAGCCACCTAATCTTCTGCTCATCCTCTCGCGCAGTCTAAAGAGAGCTCAGGGGAGAAATTGCAAACGTCGAGCAATTGCTCAGAGATGAAAAGTGCCAGCACTGAAAGCTGTTACTAGCCAGCACCCTTCCTTGGAAGCGCTTTCACAGGCGCAGCAACACTGGGGCTTTGCGCTTCTCTAGCCACCAAACGTCACGGTCATTCTCTTTCAGTCTCGTAGACACGAGCTGAGAAATTGCAAACGTCGAGCAATTGATCAGAGATGAAAAGTGCCAGCACTGAAAGCTCTTGCTAGCCAGCACCCTTCCTTGGAAGCGCTTTCACAGGCGCAGCAACACTGGGGCTTTGCGCTTCTCTAGCCACCAAACGTCACGGTCATTCTCTTTCTGTCTCGTAGACACGAGCTGAGAAATTGCAAACGTCGAGCAATTGCTCAGAGATGAAAAGTGCCAGCACTGAAAGCTGTTGCTAGCCAGCACCCTTCCTTGGAATTGCTTTTGTAGGCCTAAGAACACTGGGGCTCTGGGCTTCTCTAGCCACCTAATCTTCTGCTCATCCTCTCGCGCACTCTAAAACAGCTCAGGTGAGAAATTGCAAACGTCGAGCAATTGCTCAGAGATGAAAAGTGCCAGCACTGAAAGCTGTTGCTAGCCAGCACCCTTCCTTGGAAGCCCTTTCACAGGCGCAGCAACACTGGGGCTTTGCGCTTCTCTACCCACCAAACGTCACGGTCATTCTCTTTCTGTCTCGTAGACACGAGATGAGAAATTGCAAACGTCGAGCAATTGCCCAGAGATTAAAAGTGCCAGCACTGAAAGCTCTTGCTAGCCAGCACCCTTCCTTGGAAGCGCTTTCACAGGCGCAGCGACACTGGGGCTTTGCGCTTCTCTAGGCACCAAACGTCACGATCACTATCTCTCCGTCTCGTAGATAAGAGCTGAGAAATTGCAAACGTCGAGCAATTGCTCAGAGATGAAAAGTGCCAGCACTGAAAGCTGTTGCTAGCCAGCACCCTTCCTTGGAAGCGCTTTTGTAGCCCTAAGAACAGTGGGGCTCTGGGCTTCTCTAGCCACCTAATCTTCTGCTCATCCTCTCGCGCAGTCTAAAGAGAGCTCAGGTGAGAAATTGCAAAAGTCGAGCAATTGATCAGAGACGAAAAGTGCCAGCACTGAAAGCTGTTACTAGCCAGCACCCTTCCTTGGAAGCGCTCTTGTAGCCCTAAGAACACTGGGGCTCTGGGCTTCTCTAGCCACCTAATCTTCTGCTCATCCCCTCGCGCAGTCTAAAGAGAGCTCAGGTGAGAGATTGCAAACGTCGAGCAATTGCTCAGAGATGAAAAGTGCCACCACTGAAAGCTGTTGCTAGCCAGCACCCTTCCTTGGAAGCGCTTTCACAGGCGCAGCAACACTGGGGCTTTGCGCTTCTCTACCCACCAAACATCACGGTCCTTCTCTTTCAGTCTCGTAGACAAGAGCTGAGAAATTGCAAACGTCGAGCAATTGCTCAGAGATGAAAAGTGCCAGCACTGAAAGCTCTTGCTAGCCAGCACCCTTCCTTGGAAGCGCTCTTGTAGCCCTAAGAACAGTGGGGCTCTGGGCTTCTCTAGCCACCTACTCTTCTGCTCATCCTCTCGCGCAGTCGAAGGAGCGGTAAGGTGTCAAATTGCAAACGTCGAGCAATTGCTCAGAGATGAAAAGTGCCAGCACTGAAAGCTGTTGCTAGCCAGCACCCTTCCTTGGAAGCGCTTTCACAGGCGCAGCAACACTGGGGCTTTGCGCTTCTCTACCCACCAAACATCACGGTCCTTCTCTTTCTGTCTCGTAGACAAGAGCTGAGAAATTGCAAACGTCGAGCAATTGCTCAGAGATGAAAAGTGCCAGCACTGAAAGCTCTTGCTAGCCAGCACCCTTCCTTGGAAGCGCTTTTGTAGCCCTAAGAACAGTGGGGCTCTGGGCTTCTCTAGCCACCTAATCTTCTGCTCATCCTCTCGCGCAGTCTAAAGAGAGCTCAGGTGAGAAATTGCAAACGTCGAGCAATTGCTCAGAGATGAAAAGTGCCACCACTGAAAGCTGTTGCTAGCCAGCACCCTTCCTTGGAAGCGCTTTCACAGGAGCAGCAACACTGGGGCTTTGCGCTTCTCTACCCACCAAACATCACGGTCATTCTCTTTCTGTCTCGTAGACACGAGCTGAGAAATTGCAAACGTCGAGCAATTGCTCAGAGATGAAAAGTGCCAGCACTGAAAGCTGTTGCTAGCCAGCACCCTTCCTTGGAAGCGCTTTCACAGGCGCAGCAACACTGGGGCTTTGCGCTTCTCTACCCACCAAACATCACGGTCCTTCTCTTTCACTCTCGTAGACACGAGCTGAGAAATTGCAAACGTCGAGCAATTGCTCAGAGATGAAAAGTGCCAGCACTGAAAGCTGTTGCTAGCCAGCACCCTTCCTTGGAAGCGCTTTTGTAGGCCTAAGAACACTGGGGCTCTGGGCTTCTCTAGCCACCTAATCTTCTGCTCATCCTCTCGCGCACTCTAAAGAGAGCTCAGGTGAGAAAATGCAAATGTCCACCAATTGCTCAGAGATGAAAAGTGCCAGCACTGAAAGCTGTTGCTAGCCAGCACCCTTCCTTGGAAGCCCTTTCACAGGCGCAGCAACACTGGGGCTTTGTGCTTCTCTACCCACCAAACGTCATGGTCATTCTCTTTCTGTTTCGTAGGCAAGAGCTGAGAAATTGCAAACGTCGAGCAATTGCTCAGAGATGAAAAGTGCCAGCACTGAAAGCTGTTGCTAGCCAGCACCCTTCCTTGGAAGCGCTTTCACAGGCGCAGCAACACTGGGGCTTTGCGCTTCTCTACCCACCAAACATCACGGTCATTCTCTTTCAGTCTCGTAGACACGAGATGAGAAATTGCAAACGTCGAGCAATTGCCCAGAGATTAAAAGTGCCAGCACTGAAAGCTCTTGCTAGCCAGCACCCTTCCTTGGAAGCGCTTTCACAGGCGCAGCGACACTGGGGCTTTGCGCTTCTCTAGGCACCAAACGTCACGATCACTATCTCTCCGTCTCGTAGATAAGAGCTGAGAAATTGCAAACGTCGAGCAATTGCTCAGAGATGAAAAGTGCCAGCACTGAAAGCTGTTGCTAGCCAGCACCCTTCCTTGGAAGCGCTTTTGTAGCCCTAAGAACAGTGGGGCTCTGGGCTTCTCTAGCCACCTAATCTTCTGCTCATCCTCTCGCGCAGTCTAAAGAGAGCTCAGGTGAGAAATTGCAAAAGTCGAGCAATTGATCAGAGACGAAAAGTGCCAGCACTGAAAGCTGTTACTAGCCAGCACCCTTCCTTGGAAGCGCTCTTGTAGCCCTAAGAACACTGGGGCTCTGGGCTTCTCTAGCCACCTAATCTTCTGCTCATCCCCTCGCGCAGTCTAAAGAGAGCTCAGGTGAGAGATTGCAAACGTCGAGCAATTGCTCAGAGATGAAAAGTGCCACCACTGAAAGCTGTTGCTAGCCAGCACCCTTCCTTGGAAGCGCTTTCACAGGCGCAGCAACACTGGGGCTTTGCGCTTCTCTACCCACCAAACATCACGGTCCTTCTCTTTCAGTCTCGTAGACAAGAGCTGAGAAATTGCAAACGTCGAGCAATTGCTCAGAGATGAAAAGTGCCAGCACTGAAAGCTCTTGCTAGCCAGCACCCTTCCTTGGAAGCGCTCTTGTAGCCCTAAGAACAGTGGGGCTCTGGGCTTCTCTAGCCACCTACTCTTCTGCTCATCCTCTCGCGCAGTCGAAGGAGCGGTAAGGTGTCAAATTGCAAACGTCGAGCAATTGCTCAGAGATGAAAAGTGCCAGCACTGAAAGCTGTTGCTAGCCAGCACCCTTCCTTGGAAGCGCTTTCACAGGCGCAGCAACACTGGGGCTTTGCGCTTCTCTACCCACCAAACATCACGGTCCTTCTCTTTCTGTCTCGTAGACAAGAGCTGAGAAATTGCAAACGTCGAGCAATTGCTCAGAGATGAAAAGTGCCAGCACTGAAAGCTCTTGCTAGCCAGCACCCTTCCTTGGAAGCGCTTTTGTAGCCCTAAGAACAGTGGGGCTCTGGGCTTCTCTAGCCACCTAATCTTCTGCTCATCCTCTCGCGCAGTCTAAAGAGAGCTCAGGTGAGAAATTGCAAACGTCGAGCAATTGCTCAGAGATGAAAAGTGCCACCACTGAAAGCTGTTGCTAGCCAGCACCCTTCCTTGGAAGCGCTTTCACAGGAGCAGCAACACTGGGGCTTTGCGCTTCTCTACCCACCAAACATCACGGTCATTCTCTTTCTGTCTCGTAGACACGAGCTGAGAAATTGCAAACGTCGAGCAATTGCTCAGAGATGAAAAGTGCCAGCACTGAAAGCTGTTGCTAGCCAGCACCCTTCCTTGGAAGCGCTTTCACAGGCGCAGCAACACTGGGGCTTTGCGCTTCTCTACCCACCAAACATCACGGTCCTTCTCTTTCACTCTCGTAGACACGAGCTGAGAAATTGCAAACGTCGAGCAATTGCTCAGAGATGAAAAGTGCCAGCACTGAAAGCTGTTGCTAGCCAGCACCCTTCCTTGGAAGCGCTTTTGTAGGCCTAAGAACACTGGGGCTCTGGGCTTCTCTAGCCACCTAATCTTCTGCTCATCCTCTCGCGCACTCTAAAGAGAGCTCAGGTGAGAAAATGCAAATGTCCACCAATTGCTCAGAGATGAAAAGTGCCAGCACTGAAAGCTGTTGCTAGCCAGCACCCTTCCTTGGAAGCCCTTTCACAGGCGCAGCAACACTGGGGCTTTGTGCTTCTCTACCCACCAAACGTCACGGTCACTATCTCTCCGTCTCGTAGACACGAGCTGAGAAATTGCAAACGTCGAGCAATTGCTCAGAGATGAAAAGTGCCAGCACTGAAAGCTGTTGCTAGCCAGCACCCTTCCTTGGAAGCGCTTTCACAGGCGCAGCAACACTGGGGCTTTGCGCTTCTCTACCCACCAAACATCACGGTCATTCTCTTTCAGTCTCGTAGACACGAGCTGAGAAATTGCAAACGTCGAGCAATTGCTCAGAGATGAAAAGTGCCAGCACTGAAAGCTCTTGCTAGCCAGCACCCTTCCTTGGAAGCGCTCTTGTAGCCCTAAGAACAGTGGGGCTCTGGGCTTCTCTAGCCACCTAATCTTCTGCTCATCCTCTCGCGCACTCTAAAGAGAGCTCAGGTGAGAAATTGCAAACGTCGAGCAATTGCTCAGAGATGAAAAGTGCCAGCACTGAAAGCTGTTGCTAGCCAGCACCCTTCCTTGGAAGCGCTTTCACAGGCGCAGCAACACTGGGGCTTTGCGCTTCTCTACCCACCAAACATCACGGTCATTCTCTTTCTGTCTCGTAGACAAGAGCTGAGAAATTGCAAACGTCGAGCAATTGCTCAGAGATGAAAAGTGCCAGCACTGAAAGCTGTTGCTAGCCAGCAGCCTTCCTTGGAATTGCTTTTGTAGCCCTAAGAACAGTGGGGCTCTGGGCTTCTCTAGCCACCTAATCTTCTGCTCATCCTCTCGCGCAGTCTAAAGAGAGCTCAGGTGAGAAATTGCAAACGTCGAGCAATTGCTCAGAGATGAAAAGTGCCAGCACTGAAAGCTGTTGCTAGCCAGCACCCTTCCTTGGAAGCGCTTTCACAGGCGCAGCAACACTGGGGCTTTGCGCTTCTCTACCCACGAAACGTTACGGTCATTCTCTTTCTGTCTCGTAGACACGAGCTGAGAAATTGCAAACGTCGAGCAATTGCTCAGAGATGAAAAGTGCCAGCACTGAAAGCTGCTGCTAGCCAGCACCCTTCCTTGGAAGTGCTTTTGTAGCCCTAAGAACAGTGGGGCTCTGGGCTTCTCTAGCCACCTAATCTTCTGCTCATCCTCTCGCGCAGTCTAAAGAGAGCTCAGGTGAGAAATTGCAAACGTCGAGCAATTGCTCAGAGATGAAAAGTGCCAGCACTGAAAGCTGTTGCTAGCCAGCACCCTTCCTTGGAAGCGCTTTTGTAGGCCTAAGAACACTGGGGCTCTGGGCTTCTCTAGCCACCTCATCTTCTGTTCATCCTCTCGCGCAGTCTAAAGAGAGCTCAGGTGAGAAATTGCAAACGTCGAGCAATTGCTCAGAGATGAAAAGTGCCAGCACTGAAAGCTGTTGCTAGCCAGCACCCTTCCTTGGAAGCGCTTTCACAGGCGCAGCAACACTGGGGCTTTGCGCTTCTCTACCCACCAAACATCACGGTCATTCTCTTTCTGTCTCGTAGACACGAGCTGAGAAACTGCAAACGTCGAGCAATTGCTCAGAGATGAAAAGTGCCAGCACTGAAAGCTGTTGCTAGGCAGCACCCTTCCTTTGAAACGCTCTTGTAGGCCTAAGAACAGTGGGGCTCTGGGCTTCTCTAGCCACCTAATCTTCTGCTCATCCTCTCGCGCAGTCTAAAGAGAGCTCAGGTGAGAGATTGCAAACGTCGAGCAATTGCTCAGAGATGAAAAGTGCCAGCACTGAAAGCTGTTGCTAGCCAGCACCCTTCCTTGGAAGCGCTTTCACAGGCGCAGCAACACTGGGGCTTTGCGCTTCTCTACCCACCAAACATCACGGTCCTTCTCTTTCAGTCTCGTAGACAACAGCTGAGAAATTGCAAACGTCGAGCAATTGCTCAGAGATGAAAAGTGCCAGCACTGAAAGCTCTTGCTAGCCAGCACCCTTCCTTGGAAGCGCTCTTGTAGCCCTAAGAACAGTGGGGCTCTGGGCTTCTCTAGCCACCTACTCTTCTGCTCATCCTCTCGCGCAGTCGAAGGAGCGGTAAGGTGTCAAATTGCAAACGTCGAGCAATTGCTCAGAGATGAAAAGTGCCAGCATTGAAAGCTGTTGCTAGCCAGCACCCTTCCTTGGAAGCGCTTTCACAGGCGCAGCAACACTGGGGCTTTGCGCTTCTCTAGGCACCAAACATCGCGGTCAGTATCTCTCCGTCTCGTAGATAAGAGCTGAGAAATTGCAAACGTCGAGCAATTGCTCAGAGATGAAAAGTGCCAGCACTGAAAGCTGTTGCTAGCCAGCACCCTTCCTTGGAAGCGCTTTCACAGGCGCAGCAACACTGGGGCTTTGCGCTTCTCTACCCACCAAACATCACGGTCCTTCTCTTTCTGTCTCGTAGACAAGAGCTGAGAAATTGCAAACGTCGAGCAATTGCTCAGAGATGAAAAGTGCCAGCACTGAAAGCTCTTGCTAGCCAGCACCCTTCCTTGGAAGCGCTTTTGTAGCCCTAAGAACAGTGGGGCTCTGGGCTTCTCTAGCCACCTAATCTGCTGTTCATCCTCTCGCGCAGTCTAAAGAGAGCTCAGGTGAGAAATTGCAAACGTCGAGCAATTGCTCAGAGATGAAAAGTGCCACCACTGAAAGCTGTTGCTAGCCAGCACCCTTCCTTGGAAGCGCTTTCACAGGAGCAGCAACACTGGGGCTTTGCGCTTCTCTACCCACCAAACATCACGGTCATTCTCTTTCTGTCTCGTAGACACGAGCTGAGAAATTGCAAACGTCGAGCAATTGCTCAGAGATGAAAAGTGCCAGCACTGAAAGCTGTTGCTAGCCAGCACCCTTCCTTGGAAGCGCTTTCACAGGCGCAGCAACACTGGGGCTTTGCGCTTCTCTACCCACCAAACATCACGGTCCTTCTCTTTCTGTCTCGTAGACACGAGCTGAGAAATTGCAAACGTCGAGCAATTGCTCAGAGATGAAAAGTGCCAGCACTGAAAGCTGTTGCTAGCCAGCACCCTTCCTTGGAAGCGCTTTTTTTAGGCCTAAGAACACTGGGGCTCTGGGCTTCTCTAGCCACCTAATCTTCTGCTCATCCTCTCGCGCACTCTAAAGAGAGCTCAGGTGAGAAAATGCAAATGTCCACCAATTGCTCAGAGATGAAAAGTGCCAGCACTGAAAGCTGTTGCTAGCCAGCACCCTTCCTTGGAAGCCCTTTCACAGGCGCAGCAACACTGGGGCTTTGTGCTTCTCTACCCACCAAACGTCATGGTCATTCTCTTTCTGTTTCGTAGGCAAGAGCTGAGAAATTGCAAACGTCGAGCAATTGCTCAGAGATGAAAAGTGCCAGCACTGAAAGCTGTTGCTAGCCAGCACCCTTCCTTGGAAGCGCTTTCACAGGCGCAGCAACACTGGGGCTTTGCGCTTCTCTACCCACCAAACATCACGGTCATTCTCTTTCAGTCTCGTAGACACGAGCTGAGAAATTGCAAACGTCGAGCAATTGCTCAGAGATGAAAAGTGCCAGCACTGAAAGCTCTTGCTAGCCAGCACCCTTCCTTGGAAGCGCTCTTGTAGCCCTAAGAACAGTGGGGCTCTGGGCTTCTCTAGCCACCTAATCTTCTGCTCATCCTCTCGCGCACTCTAAAGAGAGCTCAGGTGAGAAATTGCAAACGTCGAGCAATTGCTCAGAGATGAAAAGTGGCAGCACTGAAAGCTGTTGCTAGCCAGCACCCTTCCTTGGAAGCGCTTTCACAGGCGCAGCAACACTGGGGCTTTGCGCTTCTCTACCCACCAAACATCACGGTCATTCTCTTTCTGTCTCGTAGACAAGAGCTGAGAAATTGCAAACGTCGAGCAATTGCTCAGAGATGAAAAGTGCCAGCACTGAAAGCTGTTGCTAGCCAGCAGCCTTCCTTGGAATTGCTTTTGTAGCCCTAAGAACAGTGGGGCTCTGGGCTTCTCTAGCCACCTAATCTTCTGCTCATCCTCTCGCGCAGTCTAAAGAGAGCTCAGGTGAGAAATTGCAAACGTCGAGCAATTGCTCAGAGATGAAAAGTGCCAGCACTGAAAGCTGTTGCTAGCCAGCACCCTTCCTTGGAAGCGCTTTCACAGGCGCAGCAACACTGGGGCTTTGCGCTTCTCTACCCACGAAACGTTACGGTCATTCTCTTTCTGTCTCGTAGACACGAGCTGAGAAATTGCAAACGTCGAGCAATTGCTCAGAGATGAAAAGTGCCAGCACTGAAAGCTGCTGCTAGCCAGCACCCTTCCTTGGAAGTGCTTTTGTAGCCCTAAGAACAGTGGGGCTCTGGGCTTCTCTAGCCACCTAATCTTCTGCTCATCCTCTCGCGCAGTCTAAAGAGAGCTCAGGTGAGAAATTGCAAACGTCGAGCAATTGCTCAGAGATGAAAAGTGCCAGCACTGAAAGCTGTTGCTAGCCAGCACCCTTCCTTGGAAGCGCTTTTGTAGGCCTAAGAACACTGGGGCTCTGGGCTTCTCTAGCCACCTCATCTTCTGTTCATCCTCTCGCGCAGTCTAAAGAGAGCTCAGGTGAGAAATTGCAAACGTCGAGCAATTGCTCAGAGATGAAAAGTGCCAGCACTGAAAGCTGTTGCTAGCCAGCACCCTTCCTTGGAAGCGCTTTCACAGGCGCAGCAACACTGGGGCTTTGCGCTTCTCTACCCACCAAACATCACGGTCATTCTCTTTCTGTCTCGTAGACACGAGCTGAGAAACTGCAAACGTCGAGCAATTGCTCAGAGATGAAAAGTGCCAGCACTGAAAGCTGTTGCTAGGCAGCACCCTTCCTTTGAAACGCTCTTGTAGGCCCAAGAACAGTGGGGCTCTGGGCTTCTCTAGCCACCTAATCTTCTGCTCATCCTCTCGCGCAGTCTAAAGAGAGCTCTGGTGAGAAATTGCAAACGTCGAGCAATTGCTCAGAGATGAAAAGTGCCAGCACTGAAAGCTGTTGCTAGCCAGCACCC
This sequence comes from Sarcoramphus papa, assembly GCA_037962945.1. NCBI lineage: Eukaryota > Metazoa > Chordata > Aves > Accipitriformes > Cathartidae > Sarcoramphus > Sarcoramphus papa. The sequence goes on along the minus strand of CM075586.1, from coordinate 93,749,835 downwards.
TTCCTTGGAAGCGCTCTTGCAGCCCTAAGATCACTGGGGCTCTGGGCTTCTCTAGCCACCTAATCTTCTGTTCATCCTCTCGCGTAGTCTAAAGAGAGCTCAGGTGAGAAACTGAAAACGTCGAGCAATTGCTCAGAGATGAAAAGTGCCAGCACTGAAAGCTGTTGCTAGCCAGCACCCTTCCTTGGAAGCGCTTTCACAGGCGCAGCAACACTGGGGCTTTGCGCTTCTCTACCCACCAAACATCACGGTCATTCTCTTTCTGTCTCGTAGACACGAGCTGAGAAATTGCAAACGTCGAGCAATTGCTCAGAGATGAAAAGTGCCAGCACTGAAAGCTGTTGATAGCCAGCACCCTTCCTTGGAAGCGCTCTTGTAGCCCTAAGAACACTGCGGCTCTGGGCTTCTCTAACCACCTAATCTTCTGCTCATCCTCTCGCGCAGTCTAAAGAGAGCTCAGGTGAGAGATTGCAAACGTCGAGCAATTGCTCAGAGATGAAAAGTGCCAGCACTGAAAGCTCTTGCTAGCCAGCACCCTTCCTTGGAAGCGCTTTCACAGGCGCAGCAACACTGGGGCTTTGCGCTTCTCTAGGCACCAAACGTCACGATCACTATCTCTCCGTCTCGTAGATAAGAGCTGAGAAATTGCAAACGTCGAGCAATTGCTCAGAGATGAAAAGTGCCAGCACTGAAAGCTGTTGCTAGCCAGCACCCTTCCTTGGAAGCGCTTTCACAGGCGCAGCAACACTGGGGCTTTGCGCTTCTCTACCCACCAAACATCACGGTCATTCTCTTTCTGTCTCGTAGACAAGAGCTGAGAAATTGCAAACGTCGAGCAATTGCTCAGAGATGAAAAGTGCCAGCACTGAAAGCTGTTGCTAGCCAGCAGCCTTCCTTGGAATTGCTTTTGTAGCCCTAAGAACACTGGGGCTCTGGGCTTCTCTAGCCACCTAATCTTCTGCTCATCCTCTCGCGCAGTCTAAAGAGAGCTCAGGTGAGAAATTGCAAACATCAAGCAATTGCTCAGAGATGAAAAGTGCCAGCACTGAAAGCTGTTGCTAGCCAGCACCCTTCCTTGGAATTGCTTTTGTAGCCCTAAGAACACTGGGGCTCTGGGCTTCTCTAGCCACCTAATCTTCTGCTCATCCTCTCGCGCAGTCTAAAGAGAGCTCAGGGGAGAAATTGCAAACGTCGAGCAATTGCTCAGAGATGAAAAGTGCCAGCACTGAAAGCTGTTACTAGCCAGCACCCTTCCTTGGAAGCGCTTTCACAGGCGCAGCAACACTGGGGCTTTGCGCTTCTCTAGCCACCAAACGTCACGGTCATTGTCTTTCAGTCTCGTAGACACGAGCTGAGAAATTGCAAACGTCGAGCAATTGCTCAGAGATGAAAAGTGCCAGCACTGAAAGCTGTTGCTAGCCAGCACCCTTCCTTGGAAGCGCTTTCACAGGCGCAGCAACACTGGGGCTTTGCGCTTCTCTACCCACCAAACGTCACGGTCATTCTCTTTCTGTCTCGTAGACACGAGCTGAGAAATTGCAAACGTCGAGCAATTGCTCAGAGATGAAAAGTGCCAGCACTGAAAGCTGTTGCTAGCCAGCAACCTTCCTTGGAATTGCTTTTGTAGCCCTAAGAACACTGGGGCTCTGGGCTTCTCTAGCCACCTAATCTTCTGCTCAACCTCTCGCGCAGTCAAAAGAGAGCTCAGGGGAGAAATTGCAAACGTCGAGCAATTGCTCAGAGATGAAAAGTGCCAGCACTGAAAGCTGTGGCTAGCCAGCACCCTTCCTTGGAAGCGCTTTCACAGGCGAAGCAACACTGGGGCTTTGCGCTTCTCTACCCACCAAACGTCACGGTCACTATCTCTCCGTCTCGTAGACACGAGCTGAGAAATTGCAAACGTCGAGCAATTGCTCAGAGATGAAAAGTGCCAGCACTGAAAGCTGTTGCTAGCCAGCACCCTTCCTTGGAAGCGCTTTCACAGGCGCAGCAACACTGGGGCTTTGCGCTTCTCTACCCACCAAACATCACGGTCATTCTCTTTCTGTCTCGTAGACACGAGCTGAGAAATTGCAAACGTCGAGCAATTGCTCAGAGATGAAAAGTGCCAGCACTGAAAGCTGTTGATAGCCAGCACCCTTCCTTGGAAGCGCTTTCACAGGCGCAGCAACACTGGGGCTTTGCGCTTCTCTAGGCACCAAACGTCACGATCACTATCTCTCCGTCTCGTAGATAAGAGCTGAGAGATTGCAAACGTCGAGCAATTGCTCAGAGATGAAAAGTGCCAGCACTGAAAGCTGTTGCTAGCCAGCACCCTTCCTTGGAAGCGCTTTCACAGGCGCAGCAACACTGGGGCTTTGCGCTTCTCTACCCACCAAACATCACGGTCATTCTCTTTCTGTCTCGTAGACACGAGCTGAGAAATTGCAAACGTCGAGCAATTGCTCAGAGATGAAAAGTGCCAGCACTGAAAGCTGTTGCTAGCCAGCACCCTTCCTTGGAAGCGCTTTCCCAGGCGCAGCAACACTGGGGCTTTGCGCTTCTCTACCCACCAAACATCACGGTCATTCTCTTTCACTCTCGTAGACACGAGCTGAGAAATTGCAAACGTCGAGCAATTGCTCAGAGATGAAAAGTGCCAGCACTGAAAGCTCTTGCTAGCCAGCACCCTTCCTTGGAAGCGCTCTTGTAGGCCTAAGAACAGTGGGGCTCTGGGCTTCTCTAGCCACCTAATCTTCTGCTCATCCTCTCGCGCACTCTAAAGAGAGCTCAGGTGAGAAAATGCAAATGTCCACCAATTGCTCAGAGATGAAAAGTGCCAGCACTGAAAGCTGTTGCTAGCCAGCACCCTTCCTTGGAAGCGCTTTCACAGGCGCAGCAACACTGGGGCTTTGCGCTTCTCTACCCACCAAACATCACGGTCATTCTCTTTCTGTCTCGTAGACACGAGCTGAGAAATTGCAAACGTCGAGCAATTGCTCAGAGATGAAAAGTGCCAGCACAGAAAGCTCTTGCTAGCCAGCACCCTTCCTTGGAAGCGCTCTTGTAGCCCTAAGAACAGTGGGGCTCTGGGCTTCTCTAGCCACCTAATCTTCTGCTCATCCTCTCGCGCAGTCTAAAGAGAGCTCAGGTGAGAAATTGCAAACATCGAGCAATTGCTCAGAGATGAAAAGTGCCAGCACTGAAAGCTGTTGCTAGCCAGCACCCTTCCTTGGAAGCGCTTTCACAGGCGCAGCAACACTGGGGCTTTGCGCTTCTCTACCCACCAAACATCACGGTCATTCTCTTTCTGTCTCGTAGACAAGAGCTGAGAAATTGCAAACGTCGAGCAATTGCTCAGAGATGAAAAGTGCCAGCACTGAAAGCTGTTGCTAGCCAGCACCCTTCCTTGGAAGTGCTTTTGTAGCCCTAAGAACAGTGGGGCTCTGGGCTTCTCTAGGCACCTAATATTCTGCTCATCCTCTCGCGCAGTCTAAAGAGAGCTCAGGTGAGAAATTGCAAACGTCGAGCAATTGCTCAGAGATGAAAAGTGCCAGCACTGAAAGCTGTTGCTAGCCAGCACCCTTCCTTGGAAGCGCTTTCACAGGCGCAGCAACACTGGGGCTTTGCGCTTCTCTACCCACGAAACGTTACGGTCATTCTCTTTCTGTCTCGTAGACACGAGCTGAGAAATTGCAAACGTCGAGCAATTGCTCAGAGATGAAAAGTGCCAGCACTGAAAGCTGCTGCTAGCCAGCACCCTTCCTTGGAAGTGCTTTTGTAGCCCTAAGAACAGTGGGGCTCTGGGCTTCTCTAGCCACCTAATCTTCTGCTCATCCTCTCGCGCAGTCTAAAGAGAGCTCAGGTGAGAAATTGCAAACGTCGAGCAATTGCTCAGAGATGAAAAGTGCCAGCACTGAAAGCTGTTGCTAGCCAGCACCCTTCCTTGGAATTGCTTTTGTAGGCCTAAGAACACTGGGGCTCTGGGCTTCTCTAGCCACCTAATCTTCTGTTCATCCTCTCGCGCAGTCTAAAGAGAGCTCAGGTGAGAAATTGCAAACGTCGAGCAATTGCTCAGAGATGAAAAGTGCCAGCACTGAAAGCTGTTACTAGCCAGCACCCTTCCTTGGAAGCGCTTTCACAGGCGCAGCAACACTGGGGCTTTGCGCTTCTCTACCCACCAAACATCACGGTCATTCTCTTTCTGTCTCGTAGACACGAGCTGAGAAACTGCAAACGTCGAGCAATTGCTCAGAGATGAAAAGTGCCAGCACTGAAAGCTGTTGCTAGGCAGCACCCTTCCTTTGAAACGCTCTTGTAGCCCTAAGAACAGTGGGGCTCTGGGCTTCTCTAGCCACCTCATCTTCTGTTCATCCTCTCGCGTAGTCTAAAGAGAGCTCAGGTGAGAAACTGAAAACGTCGAGCAATTGCTCAGAGATGAAAAGTGCCAGCACTGAAAGCTGTTGCTAGCCAGCACCCTTCCTTGGAAGCGCTTTCACAGGCGCAGCAACACTGGGGCTTTGCGCTTCTCTACCCACCAAACATCACGGTCATTCTCTTTCTGTCTCGTAGACACGAGCTGAGAAATTGCAAACGTCGAGCAATTGCTCAGAGATGAAAAGTGCCAGCACTGAAAGCTGTTGATAGCCAGCACCCTTCCTTGGAAGCGCTCTTGTAGCCCTAAGAACACTGCGGCTCTGGGCTTCTCTAACCACCTAATCTTCTGCTCATCCTCTCGCGCAGTCTAAAGAGAGCTCAGGTGAGAGATTGCAAACGTCGAGCAATTGCTCAGAGATGAAAAGTGCCAGCACTGAAAGCTCTTGCTAGCCAGCACCCTTCCTTGGAAGCGCTTTCACAGGCGCAGCAACACTGGGGCTTTGCGCTTCTCTAGCCACCAAACGTCACGATCACTATCTCTCCGTCTCGTAGATAAGAGCTGAGAAATTGCAAACGTCGAGCAATTGCTCAGAGATGAAAAGTGCCAGCACTGAAAGCTGTTGCTAGCCAGCACCCTTCCTTGGAAGCGCTTTCACAGGCGCAGCAACACTGGGGCTTTGCGCTTCTCTACCCACCAAACATCACGGTCCTTCTCTTTCAGTCTCGTAGACAAGAGCTGAGAAATTGCAAACGTCGAGCAATTGCTCAGAGATGAAAAGTGCCAGCACTGAAAGCTGTTGCTAGCCAGCACCCTTCCTTGGAAGCGCTTTTGTAGCCCTAAGAACACTGGGGCTCTGGGCTTCTCTAGCCACCTAATCTTCTGCTCATCCTCTCGCGCAGTCTAAAGAGAGCTCAGGGGAGAAATTGCAAACGTCAAGCAATTGCTCAGAGATGAAAAGTGCCAGCACTGAAAGCTGTTGCTAGCCAGCACCCTTCCTTGGAAGCGCTTTTGTAGCCCTAAGAACACTGGGGCTCTGGGCTTCTCTAGCCACCTAATCTTCTGCTCATCCTCTCGCGCAGTCTAAAGAGAGCTCAGGGGAGAAATTGCAAACGTCGAGCAATTGCTCAGAGATGAAAAGTGCCAGCACTGAAAGCTGTTACTAGCCAGCACCCTTCCTTGGAAGCGCTTTCACAGGCGCAGCAACACTGGGGCTTTGCGCTTCTCTAGCCACCAAACGTCACGGTCATTCTCTTTCTGTCTCGTAGAGACGAGCTGAAAAATTGCAAACGTCGAGCAATTGATCAGAGATGAAAAGTGCCAGCACTGAAAGCTGTTGCTAGCCAGCACCCTTCCTTGGAAGCGCTTTCACAGGCGCAGCAACACTGGGGCTTTGCGCTTCTCTACCCACCAAACGTCACGGTCATTCTCTTTCTGTCTCGTAGACACGAGCTGAGAAATTGCAAACGTCGAGCAATTGCTCAGAGATGAAAAGTGCCAGCACTGAAAGCTGTTGCTAGCCAGCAACCTTCCTTGGAATTGCTTTTGTAGCCCTAAGAACACTGGGGCTCTGGGCTTCTCTAGCCACCTAATCTTCTGCTCAACCTCTCGCGCAGTCAAAAGAGAGCTCAGGGGAGAAATTGCAAACGTCGAGCAATTGCTCAGAGATGAAAAGTGCCAGCACTGAAAGCTGTGGCTAGCCAGCACCCTTCCTTGGAAGCGCTTTCACAGGCGAAGCAACACTGGGGCTTTGCGCTTCTCTAGCCACCAAACGTCACGGTCACTATCTCTCCGTCTCGTAGACACGAGCTGAGAAATTGCAAACGTCGAGCAATTGCTCAGAGATGAAAAGTGCCAGCACTGAAAGCTGTTGCTAGCCAGCACCCTTCCTTGGAAGCGCTTTCACAGGCGCAGCAACACTGGGGCTTTGCGCTTCTCTACCCACCAAACATCACGGTCATTCTCTTTCTGTCTCGTAGACACGAGCTGAGAAATTGCAAACGTCGAGCAATTGCTCAGAGATGAAAAGTGCCAGCACTGAAAGCTGTTGATAGCCAGCACCCTTCCTTGGAAGCGCTTTCACAGGCGCAGCAACACTGGGGCTTTGCGCTTCTCTAGCCACCAAACGTCACGATCACTATCTGTCCGTCTCGTAGATAAGAGCTGAGAGATTGCAAACGTCGAGCAATTGCTCAGAGATGAAAAGTGCCAGCACTGAAAGCTCTTGCTAGCCAGCACCCTTCCTTGGAAGCGCTTTTGTAGCCCTAAGAACACTGGGGCTCTGAGCTTCTCTAGCCACCTAATCTTCTGCTCATCCTCTCGCGCAGTCTAAAGAGAGCTCAGGTGAGAAATTGCAAACGTCAAGCAATTGCTCAGAGATGAAAAGTGCCAGCACTGAAAGCTGTTGCTAGCCAGCACCCTTCCTTGGAAGCGCTTTTTTAGCCCTAAGAACACTGGGGCTCTGGGCTTCTCTAGCCACCTAATCTTCTGCTCATCCTCTCGCGCAGTCTAAAGAGAGCTCAGGGGAGAAATTGCAAACGTCGAGCAATTGCTCAGAGATGAAAAGTGCCAGCACTGAAAGCTGTTACTAGCCAGCACCCTTCCTTGGAAGCGCTTTCACAGGCGCAGCAACACTGGGGCTTTGCGCTTCTCTAGCCACCAAACGTCACGGTCATTCTCTTTCAGTCTCGTAGACACGAGCTGAGAAATTGCAAACGTCGAGCAATTGATCAGAGATGAAAAGTGCCAGCACTGAAAGCTGTTGCTAGCCAGCACCCTTCCTTGGAAGCGCTTTCACAGGCGCAGCAACACTGGGGCTTTGCGCTTCTCTACCCACCAAACATCACGGTCACTATCTCTCCGTCTCGAAGATAAGAGCTGAGAAATTGCAAACGTCGAGCAATTGCTCAGAGATGAAAAGTGCCAGCACTGAAAGCTGTTGCTAGCCAGCAACCTTCCTTGGAATTGCTTTTGTAGCCCTCAGAACACTGGGGCTCTGGGCTTCTCTAGCCACCTAATCTTCTGCTCATCCTCTCGCGCAGTCTAAAGAGAGCTCAGGTGAGAAATTGCAAACGTCGAGCAATTGCTCAGAGATGAAAAGTGCCAGCACTGAAAGCTGTTACTAGCCAGCACCCTTCCTTGGAAGCGCTTTCACAGGAGCAGCAACACTGGGGCTTTGCGCTTCTCTACCCACCAAACATCACGGTCATTCTCTTTCTGTCTCGTAGACACGAGCTGAGAAATTGCAAACGTCGAGCAATTGCTCAGAGATGAAAAGTGCCAGCACTGAAAGCTGTTGCTAGCCAGCAACCTTCCTTGGAATTGCTTTTGTAGCCCTCAGAACACTGGGGCTCTGGGCTTCTCTAGCCACCTAATCTTCTGCTCAACCTCTCGCGCAGTCAAAAGAGAGCTCAGGGGAGAAATTGCAAACGTCGAGCAATTGCTCAGAGATGAAAAGTGCCAGCACTGAAAGCTGTGGCTAGCCAGCACCCTTCCTTGGAAGCGCTTTCACAGGCGAAGCAACACTGGGGCTTTGCGCTTCTCTACCCACCAAACGTCACGGTCACTATCTCTCCGTCTCGTAGACACGAGCTGAGAAATTGCAAACGTCGAGCAATTGCTCAGAGATGAAAAGTGCCAGCACTGAAAGCTGTTGCTAGCCAGCACCCTTCCTTGGAATTGCTTTTGTAGCCCTAAGAACTCCGGGGCTCTGGGCTTCTCTAGGCACCTAATCTTCTGCTCATCCTCTCGCGCAGTCTAAAGAGAGCTCAGGTGAGAAATTGAAAACGTGGAGCAATTGCTCAGAGATGAAAAGTGCCAGCACTGAAAGCTGTGGCTAGCCAGCACCCTTCCTTGGAAGCGCTTTCACAGGCGAAGCAACACTGGGTCTTTGCGCTTCTCTACCCACCAAACGTCACGGTCACTATCTCTCCGTCTCGTAGATAAGAGCTGAGAAATTGCAAACGTCAAGCAATTGCTCAGAGATGAAAAGTGCCAGCACTGAAAGCTGTTGCTAGCCAGCACCCTTCCTTGGAAGCGCTTTCACAGGCGCAGCAACACTGGGGCTTTGCGCTTCTCTAGCCACCAAACATCACGGTCCTTCTCTTTCTGTCTCGTAGACAAGAGCTGAGAAATTGCAAACGTCGAGCAATTGCTCAGAGATGAAAAGTGCCAGCACTGAAAGCTGTTGCTAGCCAGCACCCTTCCTTGGAAGCGCTCTTGTAGCCCTAAGAACAGTGGGGCTCTGGGCTTCTCTAGCCACCTAATCTTCTGCTCATCCTCTCGCGCAATCAAAAGAGAGCTCAGGTGAGAAATTGCAAACGTCGAGCAATTGCTCAGAGATGAAAAGTGCCAGCACTGAAAGCTGTTGCTAGCCAGCAACCTTCCTTGGAATTGCTTTTGTAGCCCTCAGAACACTGGGGCTCTGGGCTTCTCTAGCCACCTCATCTTCTGCTCATCCTCTCGCGCACTCTAAAGAGAGCTCAGGTGAGAAATTGCAAACGTCGAGCAATTGCTCAGAGATGAAAAGGGCCAGCACTGAAAGCTGTTGCTAGCCAGCACCCTTCCTTGGAAGCGCTTTTGTAGCCCTAAGAACACTGGGGCTCTGGGCTTCTCTAGCCACCTCATCTTCTGCTCATCCTCTCGCGCAGTCTAAAGAGAGCTCAGGGGAGAAATTGCAAAAGTCGAGCAATTGCTCAGAGATGAAAAGTGCCAGCACTGAAAGCTGTTACTAGCCAGCACCCTTCCTTGGAAGCGCTTTCACAGGCGCAGCAACACTGGGGCTTTGCACTTCTCTAGCCACCAAACGTCACGGTCATTCTCTTTCAGTCTCGTAGACACGAGCTGAGAAATTGCAAACGTCGAGCAATTGATCAGAGATGAAAAGTGCCAGCACTGAAAGTTCTTGCTAGCCAGCACCCTTCCTTGGAAGCGCTCTTGTAGCCCTAAGAACACTGGGGCTCTGGGCTTCTCTAACCACCTACTCTTCTGCTCATCCTCTCGCGCTGTCTAAAGAGAGCTCAGGTGAGAGATTGCAAACGTCGAGCAATTGCTCAGAGATGAAAAGTGCCAGCACTGAAAGCTGTTGCTAGCCAGCACCCTTCCTTGGAAGCGCTTTCACAGGCGCAGCAACACTGGGGCTTTGCGCTTCTCTACCCACGAAACGTTACGGTCATTCTCTTTCTGTCTCGTAGACACGAGCTGAGAAACTGCAAACGTCGAGCAATTGCTCAGAGATGAAAAGTGCCAGCACTGAAAGCTCTTGCTAGCCAGCACCCTTCCTTGGAAGCGCTTTCACAGGCGCAGCAACACTGGGGCTTTGCGCTTCTCTACCCACCAAACATCACGGTCCTTCTCTTTCAGTCTCGTAGACAAGAGCTGAGAAATTGCAAACGTCGAGCAATTGCTCAGAGATGAAAAGTGCCAGCACTGAAAGCTGTTGCTAGCCAGCACCCTTCCTTGGAAGCGCTTTTGTAGCCCTAAGAACACTGGGGCTCTGGGCTTCTCTAGCCACCTAATCTTCTGCTCATCCTCTCGCGCAGTCTAAAGAGAGCTCAGGGGAGAAATTGCAAACGTCAAGCAATTGCTCAGAGATGAAAAGTGCCAGCACTGAAAGCTGTTGCTAGCCAGCACCCTTCCTTGGAAGCGCTTTTGTAGCCCTAAGAACACTGGGGCTCTGGGCTTCTCTAGCCACCTAATCTTCTGCTCATCCTCTCGCGCAGTCTAAAGAGAGCTCAGGGGAGAAATTGCAAACGTCGAGCAATTGCTCAGAGATGAAAAGTGCCAGCACTGAAAGCTGTTACTAGCCAGCACCCTTCCTTGGAAGCGCTTTCACAGGCGCAGCAACACTGGGGCTTTGCGCTTCTCTAGCCACCAAACGTCACGGTCATTCTCTTTCTGTCTCGTAGACACGAGCTGAGAAATTGCAAACGTCGAGCAATTGCTCAGAGATGAAAAGTGCCAGCACTGAAAGCTGTTGCTAGCCAGCACCCTTCCTTGGAAGCGCTTTCACAGGCGCAGCAACACTGGGGCTTTGCGCTTCTCTACCCACCAAACATCACGGTCATTCTCTTTCTGTCTCGTAGACACGAGCTGAGAAATTGCAAACGTCGAGCAATTGCTCAGAGATGAAAAGTGCCAGCACTGAAAGCTGTTGATAGCCAGCACCCTTCCTTGGAAGCGCTTTCACAGGCGCAGCAACACTGGGGCTTTGCGCTTCTCTAGCCACCAAACGTCACGATCACTATCTCTCCGTCTCGTAGATAAGAGCTGAGAGATTGCAAACGTCGAGCAATTGCTCAGAGATGAAAAGTGCCAGCACTGAAAGCTGTTGCTAGCCAGCACCCTTCCTTGGAAGCGCTTTCACAGGCGCAGCAACACTGGGGCTTTGCGCTTCTCTACCCACCAAACATCACGGTCCTTCTCTTTCTGTCTCGTAGACAAGAGCTGAGAAATTGCAAACGTCGAGCAATTGCTCAGAGATGAAAAGTGCCAGCACTGAAAGCTGTTGCTAGCCAGCACCCTTCCTTGGAAGCGCTCTTGTAGCCCTAAGAACACTGGGGCTCTGGGCTTCTCTAACCACCTACTCTTCTGCCCATCCTCTCGCGCAGTCTAAAGAGAGCTCAGGTGAGAAATTGCAAACGTCGAGCAATTGCTCAGAGATGAAAAGTGCCACCACTGAAAGCTGTTGCTAGCCAGCACCCTTCCTTGGAAGCGCTTTCACAGGAGCAGCAACACTGGGGCTTTGCACTTCTCTAGCCACCAAACGTCACGGTCATTCTCTTTCTGTCTCGTAGACACGAGCTGAGAAATTGCAAACGTCGAGCAATTGCTCAGAGATGAAAAGTGCCAGCACTGAAAGCTGTTGCTAGCCAGCACCCTTCCTTGGAAGCGCTCTTGTAGCCCTAAGAACACTGGGGCTCTGAGCTTCTCTAGCCACCTAATCTTCTGCTCATCCTCTCGCGCAGTCTAAAGAGAGCTCAGGTGAGAAATTGCAAACGTCGAGCAATTGCTCAGAGATGAAAAGTGCCAGCACTGAAAGCTGTTGCTAGCCAGCACCCTTCCTTGGAAGCGCTTTTTTAGCCCTAAGAACACTGGGGCTCTGGGCTTCTCTAGCCACCTAATCTTCTGCTCATCCTCTCGCGCAGTCTAAAGAGAGCTCAGGTGAGAAATTGCAAACGTCGAGCAATTGCTCAGAGATGAAAAGTGCCAGCACTGAAAGCTGTTACTAGCCAGCACCCTTCCTTGGAAGCGCTTTCACAGGCGCAGCAACACTGGGGCTTTGCGCTTCTCTAGCCACCAAACGTCACGGTCATTCTCTTTCAGTCTCGTAGACACGAGCTGAGAAATTGCAAACGTCGAGCAATTGATCAGAGATGAAGAGTGCCAGCACTGAAAGCTCTTGCTAGCCAGCACCCTTCCTTGGAAGCGCTTTCACAGGCGCAGCAACACTGGGGCTTTGCGCTTCTCTAGGCACCAAACATCACGGTCACTATCTCTCCGTCTCGAAGATAAGAGCTGAGAAATTGCAAACGTCGAGCAATTGCTCAGAGATGAAAAGTGCCAGCACTGAAAGCTGTTGCTAGCCAGCACCCTTCCTTGGAAGCGCTTTTGTAGCCCTAAGAACAGTGGGGCTCTGGGCTTCTCTAGCCACCTAATCTTCTGCTCATCCTCTCGCGCAATCAAAAGAGAGCTCAGGTGAGAAATTGCAAACGTCGAGCAATTGCTCAGAGATGAAAAGTGCCAGCACTGAAAGCTGTTGCTAGCCAGCAACCTTCCTTGGAATTGCTTTTGTAGCCCTCAGAACACTGGGGCTCTGGGCTTCTCTAGCCACCTAATCTTCTGCTCATCCTCTCGCGCACTCTAAAGAGAGCTCAGTTGAGAAATTGCAAACGTCGAGCAATTGCTCAGAGATGAAAAGTGCCAGCACTGAAAGCTGTTGCTAGCCAGCACCCTTCCTTGGAAGCGCTTTTGTAGCCCTAAGAACACTGGGGCTCTGGGCTTCTCTAGCCACCTCATCTTCTGCTCATCCTCTCGCGCAGTCTAAAGAGAGCTCAGGGGAGAAATTGCAAAAGTCGAGCAATTGCTCAGAGATGAAAAGTGCCAGCACTGAAAGCTGTTACTAGCCAGCACCCTTCCTTGGAAGCGCTTTCACAGGCGCAGCAACACTGGGGCTTTGCACTTCTCTAGCCACCAAACGTCACGGTCATTCTCTTTCAGTCTCGTAGACACGAGCTGAGAAATTGCAAACGTCGAGCAATTGATCAGAGATGAAAAGTGCCAGCACTGAAAGTTCTTGCTAGCCAGCACCCTTCCTTGGAAGCGCTCTTGTAGCCCTAAGAACACTGGGGCTCTGGGCTTCTCTAACCACCTACTCTTCTGCTCATCCTCTCGCGCTGTCTAAAGAGAGCTCAGGTGAGAGATTGCAAACGTCGAGCAATTGCTCAGAGATGAAAAGTGCCAGCACTGAAAGCTGTTGCTAGCCAGCACCCTTCCTTGGAAGCGCTTTCACAGGCGCAGCAACACTGGGGCTTTGCGCTTCTCTACCCACGAAACGTTACGGTCATTCTCTTTCTGTCTCGTAGACACGAGCTGAGAAACTGCAAACGTCGAGCAATTGCTCAGAGATGAAAAGTGCCAGCACTGAAAGCTCTTGCTAGCCAGCACCCTTCCTTGGAAGCGCTTTCACAGGCGCAGCAACACTGGGGCTTTGCGCTTCTCTACCCACCAAACATCACGGTCCTTCTCTTTCAGTCTCGTAGACAAGAGCTGAGAAATTGCAAACGTCGAGCAATTGCTCAGAGATGAAAAGTGCCAGCACTGAAAGCTGTTGCTAGCCAGCACCCTTCCTTGGAAGCGCTTTTGTAGACCTAAGAACACTGGGGCTCTGGGCTTCTCTAGCCACCTAATCTTCTGCTCATCCTCTCGCGCAGTCTAAAGAGAGCTCAGGGGAGAAATTGCAAACGTCAAGCAATTGCTCAGAGATGAAAAGTGCCAGCACTGAAAGCTGTTGCTAGCCAGCACCCTTCCTTGGAAGCGCTTTTGTAGCCCTAAGAACACTGGGGCTCTGGGCTTCTCTAGCCACCTAATCTTCTGCTCATCCTCTCGCGCAGTCTAAAGAGAGCTCAGGGGAGAAATTGCAAACGTCGAGCAATTGCTCAGAGATGAAAAGTGCCAGCACTGAAAGCTGTTACTAGCCAGCACCCTTCCTTGGAAGCGCTTTCACAGGCGCAGCAACACTGGGGCTTTGCGCTTCTCTAGCCACCAAACGTCACGGTCATTCTCTTTCTGTCTCGTAGACACGAGCTGAGAAATTGCAAACGTCGAGCAATTGCTCAGAGATGAAAAGTGCCAGCACTGAAAGCTGTTGCTAGCCAGCACCCTTCCTTGGAAGCGCTTTCACAGGCGCAGCAACACTGGGGCTTTGCGCTTCTCTACCCACCAAACATCACGGTCATTCTCTTTCTGTCTCGTAGACACGAGCTGAGAAATTGCAAACGTCGAGCAATTGCTCAGAGATGAAAAGTGCCAGCACTGAAAGCTGTTGATAGCCAGCACCCTTCCTTGGAAGCGCTTTCACAGGCGCAGCAACACTGGGGCTTTGCGCTTCTCTAGCCACCAAACGTCACGATCACTATCTCTCCGTCTCGTAGATAAGAGCTGAGAGATTGCAAACGTCGAGCAATTGCTCAGAGATGAAAAGTGCCAGCACTGAAAGCTGTTGCTAGCCAGCACCCTTCCTTGGAAGCGCTTTCACAGGCGCAGCAACACTGGGGCTTTGCGCTTCTCTACCCACCAAACATCACGGTCCTTCTCTTTCTGTCTCGTAGACAAGAGCTGAGAAATTGCAAACGTCGAGCAATTGCTCAGAGATGAAAAGTGCCAGCACTGAAAGCTGTTGCTAGCCAGCACCCTTCCTTGGAAGCGCTCTTGTAGCCCTAAGAACACTGGGGCTCTGGGCTTCTCTAACCACCTACTCTTCTGCTCATCCTCTCGCGCAGTCTAAAGAGAGCTCAGGTGAGAAATTGCAAACGTCGAGCAATTGCTCAGAGATGAAAAGTGCCACCACTGAAAGCTGTTGCTAGCCAGCACCCTTCCTTGGAAGCGCTTTCACAGGAGCAGCAACACTGGGGCTTTGCACTTCTCTAGCCACCAAACGTCACGGTCATTCTCTTTCTGTCTCGTAGACACGAGCTGAGAAATTGCAAACGTCGAGCAATTGCTCAGAGATGAAAAGTGCCAGCACTGAAAGCTGTTGCTAGGCAGCACCCTTCCTTGGAAGCGCTCTTGTAGCCCTAAGAACACTGGGGCTCTGAGCTTCTCTAGCCACCTAATCTTCTGCTCATCCTCTCGCGCAGTCTAAAGAGAGCTCAGGTGAGAAATTGCAAACGTCAAGCAATTGCTCAGAGATGAAAAGTGCCAGCACTGAAAGCTGTTGCTAGCCAGCACCCTTCCTTGGAAGCGCTTTTTTAGCCCTAAGAACACTGGGGCTCTGGGCTTCTCTAGCCACCTAATCTTCTGCTCATCCTCTCGCGCAGTCTAAAGAGAGCTCAGGTGAGAAATTGCAAACGTCGAGCAATTGCTCAGAGATGAAAAGTGCCAGCACTGAAAGCTGTTACTAGCCAGCACCCTTCCTTGGAAGCGCTTTCACAGGCGCAGCAACACTGGGGCTTTGCGCTTCTCTAGCCACCAAACGTCACGGTCATTCTCTTTCAGTCTCGTAGACACGAGCTGAGAAATTGCAAACGTCGAGCAATTGATCAGAGATGAAGAGTGCCAGCACTGAAAGCTCTTGCTAGCCAGCACCCTTCCTTGGAAGCGCTTTCACAGGCGCAGCAACACTGGGGCTTTGCGCTTCTCTAGGCACCAAACGTCACGGTCACTATCTCTCCGTCTCGTAGATAAGAGCTGAGAAATTGCAAACGTCAAGCAATTGCTCAGAGATGAAAAGTGCCAGCACTGAAAGCTGTTGCTAGCCAGCACCCTTCCTTGGAAGCGCTTTCACAGGCGCAGCAACACTGGGGCTTTGCGCTTCTCTAGCCACCAAACATCACGGTCCTTCTCTTTCTGTCTCGTAGACAAGAGCTGAGAAATTGCAAACGTCGAGCAATTGCTCAGAGATGAAAAGTGCCAGCACTGAAAGCTGTTGCTAGCCAGCACCCTTCCTTGGAAGCGCTCTTGTAGCCCTAAGAACAGTGGGGCTCTGGGCTTCTCTAGCCACCTAATCTTCTGCTCATCCTCTCGCGCAATCAAAAGAGAGCTCAGGTGAGAAATTGCAAACGTCGAGCAATTGCTCAGAGATGAAAAGTGCCAGCACTGAAAGCTGTTGCTAGCCAGCAACCTTCCTTGGAATTGCTTTTGTAGCCCTCAGAACACTGGGGCTCTGGGCTTCTCTAGCCACCTAATCTTCTGCTCATCCTCTCGCGCACTCTAAAGAGAGCTCAGTTGAGAAATTGCAAACGTCGAGCAATTGCTCAGAGATGAAAAGTGCCAGCACTGAAAGCTGTTGCTAGCCAGCACCCTTCCTTGGAAGCGCTTTTGTAGCCCTAAGAACACTGGGGCTCTGGGCTTCTCTAGCCACCTCATCTTCTGCTCATCCTCTCGCGCAGTCTAAAGAGAGCTCAGGGGAGAAATTGCAAACGTCGAGCAATTGCTCAGAGATGAAAAGTGCCAGCACTGAAAGCTGTTACTAGCCAGCACCCTTCCTTGGAAGCGCTTTCACAGGCGCAGCAACACTGGGGCTTTGCACTTCTCTAGCCACCAAACGTCACGGTCATTCTCTTTCAGTCTCGTAGACACGAGCTGAGAAATTGCAAACGTCGAGCAATTGATCAGAGATGAAAAGTGCCAGCACTGAAAGTTCTTGCTAGCCAGCACCCTTCCTTGGAAGCGCTCTTGTAGCCCTAAGAACACTGGGGCTCTGGGCTTCTCTAACCACCTACTCTTCTGCTCATCCTCTCGCGCTGTCTAAAGAGAGCTCAGGTGAGAGATTGCAAACGTCGAGCAATTGCTCAGAGATGAAAAGTGCCAGCACTGAAAGCTGTTGCTAGCCAGCACCCTTCCTTGGAAGCGCTTTCACAGGCGCAGCAACACTGGGGCTTTGCGCTTCTCTAGCCACGAAACGTTACGGTCATTCTCTTTCTGTCTCGTAGACACGAGCTGAGAAACTGCAAACGTCGAGCAATTGCTCAGAGATGAAAAGTGCCAGCACTGAAAGCTGTTGCTAGCCAGCACCCTTCCTTGGAAGCGCTTTCACAGGCGCAGCAACACTGGGGCTTTGCGCTTCTCTAGCCACCAAACATCACGGTCATTCTCTTTCTGTCTCGTAGACACGAGCTGAGAAATTGCAAACGTCGAGCAATTGCTCAGAGATGAAAAGTGCCAGCACTGAAAGCTGTTGCTAGCCAGCACCCTTCCTTGGAAGCGCTTTTGTAGGCCTAAGAACACTGGGGCTCTGGGCTTCTCTAGCCACCTAATCTTCTGTTCATCCTCTCGCGCAGTCTAAAGAGAGCTCAGGTGAGAAATTGCAAACGTCGAGCAATTGCTCAGAGATGAAAAGTGCCAGCACTGAAAGCTCTTGCTAGCCAGCACCCTTCCTTGGAAGCGCTTTCACAGGCGCAGCAACACTGGGGCTTTGCGCTTCTCTAGGCACCAAACGTCACGATCACTATCTCTCCGTCTCGTAGATAAGAGCTGAGAAATTGCAAACGTCGAGCAATTGCTCAGAGATGAAAAGTGCCAGCACTGAAAGCTGTTGCTAGCCAGCACCCTTCCTTGGAAGCGCTTTCACAGGCGCAGCAACACTGGGGCTTTGCGCTTCTCTACCCACCAAACATCACGGTCATTCTCTTTCTGTCTCGTAGACAAGAGCTGAGAAATTGCAAACGTCGAGCAATTGCTCAGAGATGAAAAGTGCCAGCACTGAAAGCTGTTGCTAGCCAGCACCCTTCCTTGGAATTGCTTTTGTAGCCCTAAGAACAGTGGGGCTCTGGGCTTCTCTAGCCACCTAATCTTCTGCTCATCCTCTCGCGCAGTCTAAAGAGAGCTCAGGGGAGAAATTGCAAACGTCAAGCAATTGCTCAGAGATGAAAAGTGCCAGCACTGAAAGCTGTTGCTAGCCAGCACCCTTCCTTGGAAGCGCTTTTGTAGCCCTAAGAACACTGGGGCTCTGGGCTTCTCTAGCCACCTAATCTTCTGCTCATCCTCTCGCGCAGTCTAAAGAGAGCTCAGGGGAGAAATTGCAAACGTCGAGCAATTGCTCAGAGATGAAAAGTGCCAGCACTGAAAGCTGTTACTAGCCAGCACCCTTCCTTGGAAGCGCTTTCACAGGCGCAGCAACACTGGGGCTTTGCGCTTCTCTAGCCACCAAACGTCACGGTCATTCTCTTTCAGTCTCGTAGACACGAGCTGAGAAATTGCAAACGTCGAGCAATTGATCAGAGATGAAAAGTGCCAGCACTGAAAGCTGTTGCTAGCCAGCACCCTTCCTTGGAAGCGCTTTCACAGGCGCAGCAACACTGGGGCTTTGCGCTTCTCTACCCACCAAACATCACGGTCATTCTCTTTCTGTCTCGTAGACACGAGCTGAGAAATTGCAAACGTCGAGCAATTGCTCAGAGATGAAAAGTGCCAGCACTGAAAGCTGTTGCTAGCCAGCAACCTTCCTTGGAATTGCTTTTGTAGCCCTAAGAACACTGGGGCTCTGGGCTTCTCTAGCCACCTAATCTTCTGCTCAACCTCTCGCGCAGTCAAAAGAGAGCTCAGGGGAGAAATTGCAAACGTCGAGCAATTGCTCAGAGATGAAAAGTGCCAGCACTGAAAGCTGTGGCTAGCCAGCACCCTTCCTTGGAAGCGCTTTCACAGGCGCAGCAACACTGGGGCTTTGCGCTTCTCTAGCCACCAAACGTCACGGTCATTCTCTTTCCTTCTCGTAGACACGAGCTGAGAAATTGCAAACGTCGAGCAATTGATCAGAGATGAAAAGTGCCAGCACTGAAAGCTGTTGCTAGCCAGCACCCTTCCTTGGAAGCGCTTTCACAGGCGCAGCAACACTGGGGCTTTGCGCTTCTCTACCCACCAAACGTCACGGTCACTATCTCTCCGTCTCGTAGACACGAGCTGAGAAATTGCAAACGTCGAGCAATTGCTCAGAGATGAAAAGTGCCAGCACTGAAAGCTCTTGCTAGCCAGCACCCTTCCTTGGAATTGCTTTTGTAGCCCTAAGAACTCCGGGGCTCTGGGCTTCTCTAGGCACCTAATATTCTGCTCATCCTCTCGCGCAGTCTAAAGAGAGCTCAGGTGAGAAATTGCAAACGTCGAGCAATTGCTCAGAGATGAAAAGTGCCAGCACTGAAAGCTGTTGCTAGCCAGCACCCTTCCTTGGAAGCGCTTTCACAGGCGAAGCAACACTGGGTCTTTGCGCTTCTCTACCCACCAAACGTCACGGTCACTATCTCTCCGTCTCGTAGATAAGAGCTGAGAAATTGCAAACGTCAAGCAATTGCTCCGAGATGAAAAGTGCCAGCACTGAAAGCTGTTGCTAGCCAGCACCCTTCCTTGGAAGCGCTTTCACAGGCGCAGCAACACTGGGGCTTTGCGCTTCTCTAGCCACCAAACATCACGGTCCTTCTCTTTCTGTCTCGTAGACAAGAGCTGAGAAATTGCAAACGTCGAGCAATTGCTCAGAGATGAAAAGTGCCAGCACTGAAAGCTGTTGCTAGCCAGCACCCTTCCTTGGAAGCGCTCTTGTAGCCCTAAGAACACTGGGGCTCTGGGCTTCTCTAGCCACCTAATCTTCTGCTCATCCTCTCGCGCAATCAAAAGAGAGCTCAGGTGAGAAATTGCAAACGTCGAGCAATTGCTCAGAGATGAAAAGTGCCAGCACTGAAAGCTGTTGCTAGTCAGCACCCTTCCTTGGAAGCGCTTTCACAGGCGCAGCAACACTGGGGCTTTGCGCTTCTCTACCCACCAAACATCACGGTCATTCTCTTTCTGTCTCGTAGACACGAGCTGAGAAATTGCAAACGTCGAGCAATTGCTCAGAGATGAAAAGTGCCAGCACTGAAAGCTGTTGCTAGCCAGCAACCTTCCTTGGAA
This sequence comes from Sarcoramphus papa, assembly GCA_037962945.1. Lineage (NCBI taxonomy): Eukaryota > Metazoa > Chordata > Aves > Accipitriformes > Cathartidae > Sarcoramphus > Sarcoramphus papa. Next base: position 93,730,388 of record CM075586.1, on the reverse strand, counting down.
TTGCTTTTGTAGCCCTCAGAACACTGGGGCTCTGGGCTTCTCTAGCCACCTAATCTTCTGCTCATCCTCTCGCGCACTCTAAAAAGAGCTCAGTTGAGAAATTGCAAACGTCAAGCAATTGCTCAGAGATGAAAAGTGCCAGCACTGAAAGCTGTTGCTAGCCAGCACCCTTCCTTGGAAGCGCTTTTGTAGGCCTAAGAACACTGGGGCTCTGGGCTTCTCTAGCCACCTCATCTTCTGCTCATCCTCTCGCGCACTCTAAAGAGAGCTCAGGGGAGAAATTGCAAAAGTCGAGCAATTGCTCAGAGATGAAAAGTGCCAGCACTGAAAGCTGTTACTAGCCAGCACCCTTCCTTGGAAGCGCTTTCACAGGCGCAGCAACACTGGGGCTTTGCACTTCTCTAGCCACCAAACGTCACGGTCATTCTCTTTCAGTCTCGTAGACACGAGCTGAGAAATTGCAAACGTCGAGCAATTGATCAGAGATGAAAAGTGCCAGCACTGAAAGTTCTTGCTAGCCAGCACCCTTCCTTGGAAGCGCTCTTGTAGCCCTAAGAACACTGGGGCTCTGGGCTTCTCTAACCACCTACTCTTCTGCTCATCCTCTCGCGCTGTCTAAAGAGAGCTCAGGTGAGAGATTGCAAACGTCGAGCAATTGCTCAGAGATGAAAAGTGCCAGCACTGAAAGCTGTTGCTAGCCAGCACCCTTCCTTGGAAGCGCTTTCACAGGCGCAGCAACACTGGGGCTTTGCGCTTCTCTACCCACCAAACGTTACGGTCATTCTCTTTCTGTCTCGTAGACACGAGCTGAGAAACTGCAAACGTCGAGCAATTGCTCAGAGATGAAAAGTGCCAGCACTGAAAGCTGTTGCTAGCCAGCACCCTTCCTTGGAAGCGCTTTCACAGGCGCAGCAACACTGGGGCTTTGCGCTTCTCTAGCCGCCAAACATCACGGTCATTCTCTTTCTGTCTCGTAGACACGAGCTGAGAAATTGCAAACGTCGAGCAATTGCTCAGAGATGAAAAGTGCCAGCACTGAAAGCTGTTGCTAGCCAGCACCCTTCCTTGGAAGCGCTTTTGTAGGCCTAAGAACACTGGGGCTCTGGGCTTCTCTAGCCACCTAATCTTCTGTTCATCCTCTCGCGCAGTCTAAAGAGAGCTCAGGTGAGAAATTGCAAACGTCGAGCAATTGCTCAGAGATGAAAAGTGCCAGCACTGAAAGCTCTTGCTAGCCAGCACCCTTCCTTGGAAGCGCTTTCACAGGCGCAGCAACACTGGGGCTTTGCGCTTCTCTAGGCACCAAACGTCACGATCACTATCTCTCCGTCTCGTAGATAAGAGCTGAGAAATTGCAAACGTCGAGCAATTGCTCAGAGATGAAAAGTGCCAGCACTGAAAGCTGTTGCTAGCCAGCACCCTTCCTTGGAAGCGCTTTCACAGGCGCAGCAACACTGGGGCTTTGCGCTTCTCTACCCACCAAACATCACGGTCATTCTCTTTCTGTCTCGTAGACAAGAGCTGAGAAATTGCAAACGTCGAGCAATTGCTCAGAGATGAAAAGTGCCAGCACTGAAAGCTGTTGCTAGCCAGCACCCTTCCTTGGAATTGCTTTTGTAGCCCTAAGAACAGTGGGGCTCTGGGCTTCTCTAGCCACCTAATCTTCTGCTCATCCTCTCGCGCAGTCTAAAGAGAGCTCAGGGGAGAAATTGCAAACGTCAAGCAATTGCTCAGAGATGAAAAGTGCCAGCACTGAAAGCTGTTGCTAGCCAGCACCCTTCCTTGGAAGCGCTTTTGTAGCCCTAAGAACACTGGGGCTCTGGGCTTCTCTAGCCACCTAATCTTCTGCTCATCCTCTCGCGCAGTCTAAAGAGAGCTCAGGGGAGAAATTGCAAACGTCGAGCAATTGCTCAGAGATGAAAAGTGCCAGCACTGAAAGCTGTTACTAGCCAGCACCCTTCCTTGGAAGCGCTTTCACAGGCGCAGCAACACTGGGGCTTTGCGCTTCTCTAGCCACCAAACGTCACGGTCATTCTCTTTCAGTCTCGTAGACACGAGCTGAGAAATTGCAAACGTCGAGCAATTGATCAGAGATGAAAAGTGCCAGCACTGAAAGCTGTTGCTAGCCAGCACCCTTCCTTGGAAGCGCTTTCACAGGCGCAGCAACACTGGGGCTTTGCGCTTCTCTACCCACCAAACATCACGGTCATTCTCTTTCTGTCTCGTAGACACGAGCTGAGAAATTGCAAACGTCGAGCAATTGCTCAGAGATGAAAAGTGCCAGCACTGAAAGCTGTTGCTAGCCAGCAACCTTCCTTGGAATTGCTTTTGTAGCCCTAAGAACACTGGGGCTCTGGGCTTCTCTAGCCACCTAATCTTCTGCTCAACCTCTCGCGCAGTCAAAAGAGAGCTCAGGGGAGAAATTGCAAACGTCGAGCAATTGCTCAGAGATGAAAAGTGCCAGCACTGAAAGCTGTGGCTAGCCAGCACCCTTCCTTGGAAGCGCTTTCACAGGCGCAGCAACACTGGGGCTTTGCGCTTCTCTAGCCACCAAACGTCACGGTCATTCTCTTTCCTTCTCGTAGACACGAGCTGAGAAATTGCAAACGTCGAGCAATTGATCAGAGATGAAAAGTGCCAGCACTGAAAGCTGTTGCTAGCCAGCACCCTTCCTTGGAAGCGCTTTCACAGGCGCAGCAACACTGGGGCTTTGCGCTTCTCTACCCACCAAACGTCACGGTCACTATCTCTCCGTCTCGTAGACACGAGCTGAGAAATTGCAAACGTCGAGCAATTGCTCAGAGATGAAAAGTGCCAGCACTGAAAGCTCTTGCTAGCCAGCACCCTTCCTTGGAATTGCTTTTGTAGCCCTAAGAACTCCGGGGCTCTGGGCTTCTCTAGGCACCTAATATTCTGCTCATCCTCTCGCGCAGTCTAAAGAGAGCTCAGGTGAGAAATTGCAAACGTCGAGCAATTGCTCAGAGATGAAAAGTGCCAGCACTGAAAGCTGTTGCTAGCCAGCACCCTTCCTTGGAAGCGCTTTCACAGGCGAAGCAACACTGGGTCTTTGCGCTTCTCTACCCACCAAACGTCACGGTCACTATCTCTCCGTCTCGTAGATAAGAGCTGAGAAATTGCAAACGTCAAGCAATTGCTCCGAGATGAAAAGTGCCAGCACTGAAAGCTGTTGCTAGCCAGCACCCTTCCTTGGAAGCGCTTTCACAGGCGCAGCAACACTGGGGCTTTGCGCTTCTCTAGCCACCAAACATCACGGTCCTTCTCTTTCTGTCTCGTAGACAAGAGCTGAGAAATTGCAAACGTCGAGCAATTGCTCAGAGATGAAAAGTGCCAGCACTGAAAGCTGTTGCTAGCCAGCACCCTTCCTTGGAAGCGCTCTTGTAGCCCTAAGAACACTGGGGCTCTGGGCTTCTCTAGCCACCTAATCTTCTGCTCATCCTCTCGCGCAATCAAAAGAGAGCTCAGGTGAGAAATTGCAAACGTCGAGCAATTGCTCAGAGATGAAAAGTGCCAGCACTGAAAGCTGTTGCTAGTCAGCACCCTTCCTTGGAAGCGCTTTCACAGGCGCAGCAACACTGGGGCTTTGCGCTTCTCTACCCACCAAACATCACGGTCATTCTCTTTCTGTCTCGTAGACACGAGCTGAGAAATTGCAAACGTCGAGCAATTGCTCAGAGATGAAAAGTGCCAGCACTGAAAGCTGTTGCTAGCCAGCAACCTTCCTTGGAATTGCTTTTGTAGCCCTCAGAACACTGGGGCTCTGGGCTTCTCTAGCCACCTAATCTTCTGCTCATCCTCTCGCGCACTCTAAAAAGAGCTCAGTTGAGAAATTGCAAACGTCAAGCAATTGCTCAGAGATGAAAAGTGCCAGCACTGAAAGCTGTTGCTAGCCAGCACCCTTCCTTGGAAGCGCTTTTGTAGGCCTAAGAACACTGGGGCTCTGGGCTTCTCTAGCCACCTCATCTTCTGCTCATCCTCTCGCGCACTCTAAAGAGAGCTCAGGGGAGAAATTGCAAAAGTCGAGCAATTGCTCAGAGATGAAAAGTGCCAGCACTGAAAGCTGTTACTAGCCAGCACCCTTCCTTGGAAGCGCTTTCACAGGCGCAGCAACACTGGGGCTTTGCACTTCTCTAGCCACCAAACGTCACGGTCATTCTCTTTCAGTCTCGTAGACACGAGCTGAGAAATTGCAAACGTCGAGCAATTGATCAGAGATGAAAAGTGCCAGCACTGAAAGTTCTTGCTAGCCAGCACCCTTCCTTGGAAGCGCTCTTGTAGCCCTAAGAACACTGGGGCTCTGGGCTTCTCTAACCACCTACTCTTCTGCTCATCCTCTCGCGCTGTCTAAAGAGAGCTCAGGTGAGAGATTGCAAACGTCGAGCAATTGCTCAGAGATGAAAAGTGCCAGCACTGAAAGCTGTTGCTAGCCAGCACCCTTCCTTGGAAGCGCTTTCACAGGCGCAGCAACACTGGGGCTTTGCGCTTCTCTACCCACCAAACGTTACGGTCATTCTCTTTCTGTCTCGTAGACACGAGCTGAGAAACTGCAAACGTCGAGCAATTGCTCAGAGATGAAAAGTGCCAGCACTGAAAGCTGTTGCTAGCCAGCACCCTTCCTTGGAAGCGCTTTCACAGGCGCAGCAACACTGGGGCTTTGCGCTTCTCTAGCCGCCAAACATCACGGTCATTCTCTTTCTGTCTCGTAGACACGAGCTGAGAAATTGCAAACGTCGAGCAATTGCTCAGAGATGAAAAGTGCCAGCACTGAAAGCTGTTGCTAGCCAGCACCCTTCCTTGGAAGCGCTTTTGTAGGCCTAAGAACACTGGGGCTCTGGGCTTCTCTAGCCACCTAATCTTCTGTTCATCCTCTCGCGCAGTCTAAAGAGAGCTCAGGTGAGAAATTGCAAACGTCGAGCAATTGCTCAGAGATGAAAAGTGCCAGCACTGAAAGCTCTTGCTAGCCAGCACCCTTCCTTGGAAGCGCTTTCACAGGCGCAGCAACACTGGGGCTTTGCGCTTCTCTAGGCACCAAACGTCACGATCACTATCTCTCCGTCTCGTAGATAAGAGCTGAGAAATTGCAAACGTCGAGCAATTGCTCAGAGATGAAAAGTGCCAGCACTGAAAGCTGTTGCTAGCCAGCACCCTTCCTTGGAAGCGCTTTCACAGGCGCAGCAACACTGGGGCTTTGCGCTTCTCTACCCACCAAACATCACGGTCATTCTCTTTCTGTCTCGTAGACAAGAGCTGAGAAATTGCAAACGTCGAGCAATTGCTCAGAGATGAAAAGTGCCAGCACTGAAAGCTGTTGCTAGCCAGCACCCTTCCTTGGAAGCGCTTTTGTAGGCCTAAGAACACTGGGGCTCTGGGCTTCTCTAGCCACCTAATCTTCTGCTCATCCTCTCGCGCAGTCTAAAGAGAGCTCAGGGGAGAAATTGCAAACGTCAAGCAATTGCTCAGAGATGAAAAGTGCCAGCACTGAAAGCTGTTGCTAGCCAGCACCCTTCCTTGGAAGCGCTTTTGTAGCCCTAAGAACACTGGGGCTCTGGGCTTCTCTAGCCACCTAATCTTCTGCTCATCCTCTCGCGCAGTCTAAAGAGAGCTCAGGGGAGAAATTGCAAACGTCGAGCAATTGCTCAGAGATGAAAAGTGCCAGCACTGAAAGCTGTTACTAGCCAGCACCCTTCCTTGGAAGCGCTTTCACAGGCGCAGCAACACTGGGGCTTTGCGCTTCTCTAGCCACCAAACGTCACGGTCATTCTCTTTCAGTCTCGTAGACACGAGCTGAGAAATTGCAAACGTCGAGCAATTGATCAGAGATGAAAAGTGCCAGCACTGAAAGCTGTTGCTAGCCAGCACCCTTCCTTGGAAGCGCTTTCACAGGCGCAGCAACACTGGGGCTTTGCGCTTCTCTAGCCACCAAACGTCACGGTCATTCTCTTTCTGTCTCGTAGACACGAGCTGAGAAATTGCAAACGTCGAGCAATTGCTCAGAGATGAAAAGTGCCAGCACTGAAAGCTGTTGCTAGCCAGCAACCTTCCTTGGAATTGCTTTTGTAGCCCTAAGAACAGTGGGGCTCTGGGCTTCTCTAGCCACCTCATCTTCTGCTCATCCTCTCGCGCACTCTAAAGAGAGCTCAGGTGAGAAATTGCAAACGTCGAGCAATTGCTCAGAGATGAAAAGTGCCAGCACTGAAAGCTGTTGCTAGCCAGCACCCTTCCTTGGAAGCGCTTTCACAGGCGCAGCAACACTGGGGCTTTGCGCTTCTCTACCCACCAAACGTCACGGTCATTCTCTTTCTGTCTCGTAGACACGAGCTGAGAAATTGCAAACGTCGAGCAATTGATCAGAGATGAAAAGTGCTTGCACTGAAAGCTCTTGCTAGCCAGCACCCTTCCTTGGAAGCGCTTTCACAGGCGCAGCAACACTGGGGCTTTGCGCTTCTCTACCCACCAAACGTCACGATCACTATCTATCCGTCTCGTAGATAAGAGCTGAGAAATTGCAAACGTCGAGCAATTGCTCAGAGATGAAAAGTGCCAGCACTGAAAGCTGTTGCTAGCCAGCACCCTTCCTTGGAAGCGCTTTTGTAGCCATAAGAACAGTGGGGCTCTGGGCTTCTCTAGCCACCTAATCTTCTGCTCATCCTCTCGCGCAGTCTAAAGAGAGCTCAGGTGAGAAATTGCAAAAGTCGAGCAATTGCTCAGAGATGAAAAGTGCCAGCACTGAAAGCTGTTGCTAGCCAGCACCCTTCCTTGGAAGCGCTCTTGTAGCCCTAAGAACACTGGGGCTCTGGGCTTCTCTAGCCACCTAATCTTCTGCTCATCCCCTCGCGCAGTCTAAAGAGAGCTCAGGTGAGAGATTGCAAACGTCGAGCAATTGCTCAGAGATGAAAAGTGCCAGCACTGAAAGCTGTTGCTAGCCAGCACCCTTCCTTGGAAGCGCTTTCACAGGCGCAGCAACACTGGGGCTTTGCGCTTCTCTACCCACCAAACATCACGGTCCTTCTCTTTCAGTCTCGTAGACAACAGCTGAGAAATTGCAAACGTCGAGCAATTGCTCAGAGATGAAAAGTGCCAGCACTGAAAGCTGTTGCTAGCCAGCACCCTTCCTTGGAAGCGCTCTTGTAGCCCTAAGAACACTGGGGCTCTGGGCTTCTCTAGCCACCTACTCTTCTGCTCATCCTCTCGCGCAGTCGAAGGAGCGGTAAGGTGTCAAATTGCAAATGTCCAACAATTGCTCAGAGATGAAAAGTGCCAGCATTGAAAGCTGTTGCTAGCCAGCACCCTTCCTTGGAAGCGCTTTCACAGGCGTAGCAACACTGGGGCTTTGCGCTTCTCTACCCACCAAACGTCACGGTCATTCTCTTTCTGTCTCGTAGACACGAGCTGAGAAATTGCAAACGTCGAGCAATTGCTCAGAGATGAAAAGTGCCAGCACTGAAAGCTGTTGCTAGCCAGCACCCTTCCTTGGAAGCGCTTTTGTAGCCCTAAGAACAGTGGGGCTCTGGGCTTCTCTAGCCACCTAATCTTCTGCTCATCCTCTCGCGCAGTCTAAAGAGAGCTCAGGTGAGAAATTGCAAACGTCGAGCAATTGCTCAGAGATGAAAAGTGCCAGCACTGAAAGCTCTTGCTAGCCAGCACCCTTCCTTGGAAGCGCTTTCACAGGCGCAGCAACACTGGGGCTTTGCGCTTCTCTAGGCACCAAACATCGCGGTCACTATCTCTCCGTCTCGTAGATAAGAGCTGAGAAATTGCAAACGTCGAGCAATTGCTCAGAGATGAAAAGTGCCAGCACTGAAAGCTGTTGCTAGCCAGCACCCTTCCTTGGAAGCGCTTTCACAGGCGCAGCAACACTGGGGCTTTGCGCTTCTCTACCCACCAAACATCACGGTCCTTCTCTTTCTGTCTCGTAGACAAGAGCTGAGAAATTGCAAACGTCGAGCAATTGCTCAGAGATGAAAAGTGCCAGCACTGAAAGCTCTTGCTAGCCAGCACCCTTCCTTGGAAGCGCTTTTGTAGCCCTAAGAACAGTGGGGCTCTGGGCTTCTCTAGCCACCTAATCTTCTGCTCATCCTCTCGCGCAGTCTAAAGAGAGCTCAGGTGAGAAATTGCAAACGTCGAGCAATTGCTCAGAGATGAAAAGTGCCAGCACTGAAAGCTGTTGCTAGCCAGCACCCTTCCTTGGAAGCGCTTTCACAGGAGCAGCAACACTGGGGCTTTGCGCTTCTCTACCCACCAAACATCACGGTCATTCTCTTTCTGTCTCGTAGACACGAGCTGAGAAATTGCAAACGTCGAGCAATTGCTCAGAGATGAAAAGTGCCAGCACTGAAAGCTGTTGCTAGCCAGCACCCTTCCTTGGAAGCGCTTTCACAGGCGCAGCAACACTGGGGCTTTGCGCTTCTCTAGCCACCAAACGTCACGGTCATTCTCTTTCTGTCTCGTAGACACGAGCTGAGAAATTGCAAACGTCGAGCAATTGCTCAGAGATGAAAAGTGCCAGCACTGAAAGCTGTTGCTAGCCAGCAACCTTCCTTGGAATTGCTTTTGTAGCCCTAAGAACACTGGGGCTCTGGGCTTCTCTAGCCACCTAATCTTCTGCTCAACCTCTCGCGCAGTCAAAAGAGAGCTCAGGGGAGAAATTGCAAACGTCGAGCAATTGCTCAGAGATGAAAAGTGCCAGCACTGAAAGCTGTGGCTAGCCAGCACCCTTCCTTGGAAGCGCTTTCACAGGCGCAGCAACACTGGGGCTTTGCGCTTCTCTAGCCACCAAACGTCACGGTCATTCTCTTTCCTTCTCGTAGACACGAGCTGAGAAATTGCAAACGTCGAGCAATTGATCAGAGATGAAAAGTGCCAGCACTGAAAGCTGTTGCTAGCCAGCACCCTTCCTTGGAAGCGCTTTCACAGGCGCAGCAACACTGGGGCTTTGCGCTTCTCTACCCACCAAACGTCACGGTCACTATCTCTCCGTCTCGTAGACACGAGCTGAGAAATTGCAAACGTCGAGCAATTGCTCAGAGATGAAAAGTGCCAGCACTGAAAGCTGTTGCTAGCCAGCACCCTTCCTTGTAATTGCTTTTGTAGCCCTAAGAACTCCGGGGCTCTGGGCTTCTCTAGGCACCTAATATTCTGCTCATCCTCTCGCGCAGTCTAAAGAGAGCTCAGGTGAGAAATTGCAAACGTCGAGCAATTGCTCAGAGATGAAAAGTGCCAGCACTGAAAGCTGTTGCTAGCCAGCACCCTTCCTTGGAAGCGCTTTTGTAGCCATAAGAACAGTGGGGCTCTGGGCTTCTCTAGCCACCTAATCTTCTGCTCATCCTCTCGCGCAGTCTAAAGAGAGCTCAGGTGAGAAATTGCAAAAGTCGAGCAATTGCTCAGAGATGAAAAGTGCCAGCACTGAAAGCTGTTGCTAGCCAGCACCCTTCCTTGGAAGCGCTCTTGTAGCCCTAAGAACAGTGGGGCTCTGGGCTTCTCTAGCCACCTAATCTTCTGCTCATCCTCTCGCGCAGTCTAAAGAGAGCTCAGGTGAGAAATTGCAAACGTCGAGCAATTGCTCAGAGATGAAAAGTGCCAGCACTGAAAGCTGTTGCTAGCCAGCACCCTTCCTTGGAAGCGCTTTCACAGGCGCAGCAACACTGGGGCTTTGCGCTTCTCTACCCACCAAACATCACGGTCCTTCTCTTTCAGTCTCGTAGACAACAGCTGAGAAATTGCAAACGTCGAGCAATTGCTCAGAGATGAAAAGTGCCAGCACTGAAAGCTGTTGCTAGCCAGCACCCTTCCTTGGAAGCGCTCTTGTAGCCCTAAGAACAGTGGGGCTCTGGGCTTCTCTAGCCACCTACTCTTCTGCTCATCCTCTCGCGCAGTCGAAGGAGCGGTAAGGTGTCAAATTGCAAATGTCCAACAATTGCTCAGAGATGAAAAGTGCCAGCATTGAAAGCTGTTGCTAGCCAGCACCCTTCCTTGGAAGCGCTTTCACAGGCGTAGCAACACTGGGGCTTTGCGCTTCTCTACCCACCAAACGTCACGGTCATTCTCTTTCTGTCTCGTAGACACGAGCTGAGAAATTGCAAACGTCGAGCAATTGCTCAGAGATGAAAAGTGCCAGCACTGAAAGCTGTTGCTAGCCAGCACCCTTCCTTGGAAGCGCTTTTGTAGGCCTAAGAACAGTGGGGCTCTGGGCTTCTCTAGCCACCTAATCTTCTGCTCATCCTCTCGCGCAGTCTAAAGAGAGCTCAGGTGAGAAATTGCAAACGTCGAGCAATTGCTCAGAGATGAAAAGTGCCAGCACTGAAAGCTCTTGCTAGCCAGCACCCTTCCTTGGAAGCGCTTTCACAGGAGCAGCAACACTGGGGCTTTGCGCTTCTCTACCCACCAAACATCACGGTCATTCTCTTTCTGTCTCGTAGACACGAGCTGAGAAATTGCAAACGTCGAGCAATTGCTCAGAGATGAAAAGTGCCAGCACTGAAAGCTGTTGCTAGCCAGCACCCTTCCTTGGAAGCGCTTTCACAGGCGCAGCAACACTGGGGCTTTGCGCTTCTCTACCCACCAAACTTCACGATCACTATCTATCCGTCTCGTAGATAAGAGCTGAGAAATTGCAAACGTCGAGCAATTGCTCAGAGATGAAAAGTGCCAGCACTGAAAGCTGTTGCTAGCCAGCACCCTTCCTTGGAAGCGCTTTTGTAGCCCTAAGAACAGTGGGGCTCTGGGCTTCTCTAGCCACCTAATCTTCTGCTCATCCTCTCGCGCAGTCTAAAGAGAGCTCAGGTGAGAAAATGCAAATGTCCACCAATTGCTCAGAGATGAAAAGTGCCAGCACTGAAAGCTGTTACTAGCCAGCACCCTTCCTTGGAAGCGCTTTCACAGGCGCAGCAACACTGGGGCTTTGCGCTTCTCTAGCCACCAAACGTCACGGTCATTCTCTTTCAGTCTCGTAGACACGAGCTGAGAAATTGCAAACGTCGAGCAATTGATCAGAGATGAAAAGTGCCAGCACTGAAAGCTGTTGCTAGCCAGCACCCTTCCTTGGAAGCGCTTTCACAGGCGCAGCAACACTGGGGCTTTGCGCTTCTCTAGCCACCAAACGTCACGGTCATTCTCTTTCTGTCTCGTAGACACGAGCTGAGAAATTGCAAACGTCGAGCAATTGCTCAGAGATGAAAAGTGCCAGCACTGAAAGCTGTTGCTAGCCAGCACCCTTCCTTGGAATTGCTTTTGTAGCCCTAAGAACACTGGGGCTCTGGGCTTCTCTAGCCACCTAATCTTCTGCTCAACCTCTCGCGCAGTCAAAAGAGAGCTCAGGGGAGAAATTGCAAACGTCGAGCAATTGCTCAGAGATGAAAAGTGCCAGCACTGAAAGCTGTGGCTAGCCAGCACCCTTCCTTGGAAGCGCTTTCACAGGCGCAGCAACACTGGGGCTTTGCGCTTCTCTAGCCACCAAACGTCACGGTCATTCTCTTTCCTTCTCGTAGACACGAGCTGAGAAATTGCAAACGTCGAGCAATTGATCAGAGATGAAAAGTGCCAGCACTGAAAGCTGTTGCTAGCCAGCACCCTTCCTTGGAAGCGCTTTCACAGGCGCAGCAACACTGGGGCTTTGCGCTTCTCTACCCACCAAACGTCACGGTCACTATCTCTCCGTCTCGTAGACACGAGCTGAGAAATTGCAAACGTCGAGCAATTGCTCAGAGATGAAAAGTGCCAGCACTGAAAGCTGTTGCTAGCCAGCACCCTTCCTTGGAATTGCTTTTGTAGCCCTAAGAACTCCGGGGCTCTGGGCTTCTCTAGGCACCTAATATTCTGCTCATCCTCTCGCGCAGTCTAAAGAGAGCTCAGGTGAGAAATTGCAAACGTCGAGCAATTGCTCAGAGATGAAAAGTGCCAGCACTGAAAGCTGTTGCTAGCCAGCACCCTTCCTTGGAAGCGCTTTCACAGGCGAAGCAACACTGGGTCTTTGCGCTTCTCTACCCACCAAACGTCACGGTCACTATCTCTCCGTCTCGTAGATAAGAGCTGAGAAATTGCAAACGTCAAGCAATTGCTCAGAGATGAAAAGTGCCAGCACTGAAAGCTGTTGCTAGCCAGCACCCTTCCTTGGAAGCGCTTTCACAGGCGCAGCAACACTGGGGCTTTGCGCTTCTCTAGCCACCAAACATCACGGTCCTTCTCTTTCTGTCTCGTAGACAAGAGCTGAGAAATTGCAAACGTCGAGCAATTGCTCAGAGATGAAAAGTGCCAGCACTGAAAGCTGTTGCTAGCCAGCACCCTTCCTTGGAAGCGCTCTTGTAGCCCTAAGAACAGTGGGGCTCTGGGCTTCTCTAGCCACCTAATCTTCTGCTCATCCTCTCGCGCAATCAAAAGAGAGCTCAGGTGAGAAATTGCAAACGTCGAGCAATTGCTCAGAGATGAAAAGTGCCAGCACTGAAAGCTGTTGCTAGTCAGCACCCTTCCTTGGAAGCGCTTTCACAGGCGCAGCAACACTGGGGCTTTGCGCTTCTCTACCCACCAAACATCACGGTCATTCTCTTTCTGTCTCGTAGACACGAGCTGAGAAATTGCAAACGTCGAGCAATTGCTCAGAGATGAAAAGTGCCAGCACTGAAAGCTGTTGCTAGCCAGCAACCTTCCTTGGAATTGCTTTTGTAGCCCTCAGAACACTGGGGCTCTGGGCTTCTCTAGCCACCTAATCTTCTGCTCATCCTCTCGCGCACTCTAAAAAGAGCTCAGTTGAGAAATTGCAAACGTCAAGCAATTGCTCAGAGATGAAAAGTGCCAGCACTGAAAGCTGTTGCTAGCCAGCACCCTTCCTTGGAAGCGCTTTTGTAGCCCTAAGAACACTGGGGCTCTGGGCTTCTCTAGCCACCTCATCTTCTGCTCATCCTCTCGCGCAGTCTAAAGAGAGCTCAGGGGAGAAATTGCAAACGTCGAGCAATTGCTCAGAGATGAAAAGTGCCAGCACTGAAAGCTGTTACTAGCCAGCACCCTTCCTTGGAAGCGCTTTCACAGGCGCAGCAACACTGGGGCTTTGCACTTCTCTAGCCACCAAACGTTACGGTCACTCTCTTTCTGTCTCGTAGACAAGAGCTGAGAAATTGCAAACGTCGAGCAATTGCTCAGAGATGAAAAGTGCCAGCACTGAAAGCTGCTGCTAGCCAGCACCCTTCCTTGGAAGTGCTTTTGTAGCCCTAAGAACAGTGGGGCTCTGGGCTTCTCTAGCCACCTAATCTTCTGCTCATCCTCTCGCGCAGTCTAAAGAGAGCTCAGGTGAGAAATTGCAAACGTCGAGCAATTGCTCAGAGATGAAAAGTGCCAGCACTGAAAGCTGTTGCTAGCCAGCACCCTTCCTTGGAAGCGCTTTTGTAGGCCTAAGAACACTGGGGCTCTGGGCTTCTCTAGCCACCTAATCTTCTGCTCATCCTCTCGCGCAGTCTAAAGAGAGCTCAGGTGAGAAATTGCAAACGTCGAGCAATTGCTCAGAGATGAAAAGTGCCAGCACTGAAAGCTCTTGCTAGCCAGCACCCTTCCTTGGAAGCGCTTTCACAGGCGCAGCAACACTGGGGCTTTGCGCTTCTCTACCCACCAAACATCACGGTCATTCTCTTTCTGTCTCGTAGACACGAGCTGAGAAACTGCAAACGTCGAGCAATTGCTCAGAGATGAAAAGTGCCAGCACTGAAAGCTGTTGCTAGGCAGCACCCTTCCTTTGAAACGCTCTTGTAGCCCTAAGAACACTGGGGCTCTGGGCTTCTCTAGCCACCTAATCTTCTGCTCATCCTCTCGCGCAGTCTAAAGAGAGCTCTGGTGAGAAATTGCAAACGTCGAGCAATTGCTCAGAGATGAAAAGTGCCAGCACTGAAAGCTGTTGCTAGCCATCACCCTTCCTTGGAAGCGCTCTTGCAGCCCTAAGAACACTGGGGCTCTGGGCTTCTCTAGCCACCTAATCTTCTGTTCATCCTCTCGCGTAGTCTAAAGAGAGCTCAGGTGAGAGATTGCAAACGTCGAGCAATTGCTCAGAGATGAAAAGTGCCAGCACTGAAAGCTGTTGCTAGCCAGCACCCTTCCTTGGAAGCGCTTTCACAGGCGCAGCAACACTGGGGCTTTGCGCTTCTCTACCCACCAAACATCACGGTCATTCTCTTTCTGTCTCGTAGACACGAGCTGAGAAATTGCAAACGTCGAGCAATTGCTCAGAGATGAAAAGTGCCAGCACTGAAAGCTGTTGATAGCCAGCACCCTTCCTTGGAAGCGCTCTTGTAGCCCTAAGAACACTGCGGCTCTGCGCTTGTCTAACCACCTAATCTTCTGCTCATCCTCTCGCGAAGTCTAAAGAGAGCTCAGGTGAGAGATTGCAAACGTCGAGCAATTGCTCAGAGATGAAAAGTGCCAGCACTGAAAGCTCTTGCTAGCCAGCACCCTTCCTTGGAAGCGCTTTCACAGGCGCAGCAACACTGGGGCTTTGCGCTTCTCTAGGCACCAAACGTCACGATCACTATCTCTCCGTCTCGTAGATAAGAGCTGAGAAATTGCAAACGTCGAGCAATTGCTCAGAGATGAAAAGTGCCAGCACTGAAAGCTGTTGCTAGCCAGCACCCTTCCTTGGAAGCGCTTTCACAGGCGAAGCAACACTGGGTCTTTGCGCTTCTCTACCCACCAAACGTCACGGTCACTATCTCTCTGTCTCGTAAAGAGCTGAGAAATTGCAAACGTCAAGCAATTGCTCAGAGATGAAAAGTGCCAGCACTGAAAGCTGTTGCTAGCCAGCACCCTTCCTTGGAAGCGCTTTCACAGGCGCAGCAACACTGGGGCTTTGCGCTTCTCTAGCCACCAAACATCACGGTCCTTCTCTTTCTGTCTCGTAGACAAGAGCTGAGAAATTGCAAACGTCGAGCAATTGCTCAGAGATGAAAAGTGCCAGCACTGAAAGCTGTTGCTAGCCAGCACCCTTCCTTGGAAGCGCTCTTGTAGCCCTAAGAACAGTGGGGCTCTGGGCTTCTCTAGCCACCTAATCTTCTGCTCATCCTCTCGCGCTGTCTAAAGAGAGCTCAGGTGAGAAATTGCAAACGTCGAGCAATTGCTCAGAGATGAAAAGTGCCAGCACTGAAAGCTGTTGCTAGTCAGCACCCTTCCTTGGAAGCGCTTTCACAGGCGCAGCAACACTGGGGCTTTGCGCTTCTCTACCCACCAAACATCACGGTCATTCTCTTTCTGTCTCGTAGACACGAGCTGAGAAATTGCAAACGTCGAGCAATTGCTCAGAGATGAAAAGTGCCAGCACTGAAAGCTGTTGCTAGCCAGCAACCTTCCTTGGAATTGCTTTTGTAGCCCTCAGAACACTGGGGCTCTGGGCTTCTCTAGCCACCTAATCTTCTGCTCATCCTCTCGCGCACTCTAAAAAGAGCTCAGTTGAGAAATTGCAAACGTCAAGCAATTGCTCAGAGATGAAAAGTGCCAGCACTGAAAGCTGTTGCTAGCCAGCACCCTTCCTTGGAAGCGCTTTTGTAGCCCTAAGAACACTGGGGCTCTGGGCTTCTCTAGCCACCTCATCTTCTGCTCATCCTCTCGCGCAGTCTAAAGAGAGCTCAGGGGAGAAATTGCAAACGTCGAGCAATTGCTCAGAGATGAAAAGTGCCAGCACTGAAAGCTGTTACTAGCCAGCACCCTTCCTTGGAAGCGCTTTCACAGGCGAAGCAACACTGGGGCTTTGCGCTTCTCTACCCACCAAACGTCACGGTCACTATCTCTCCGTCTCGTAGACACGAGCTGAGAAATTGCAAACGTCGAGCAATTGCTCAGAGATGAAAAGTGCCAGCACTGAAAGCTGTTGCTAGCCAGCAACCTTCCTTGGAAGCGCTCTTGTAGCCGTAAGAACAGTGGGGCTCTGGGCTTCTCTAGCCACCTAATCTTCTGCTCATCCTCTCGCGCAATCAGAAGAGAGCTCAGGTGAGAAATTGCAAACGTCGAGCAATTGCTCAGAGATGAAAAGTGCCAGCACTGAAAGCTGTTGCTAGCCAGCACCCTTCCTTGGAAGCGCTTTCACAGGCGCAGCAACACTGGGGCTTTGCGCTTCTCTAGCCACCAAACATCACGGTCATTCTCTTTCTGTCTCGTAGACACGAGCTTAGAAATTGCAAACGTCGAGCAATTGATCAGAGATGAAAAGTGCCAGCACTGAAAGCTGTTGCTAGCCAGCAACCTTCCTTGGAATTGCTTTTGTAGCCCTCAGAACACTGGGGCTCTGGGCT
This sequence comes from Sarcoramphus papa, assembly GCA_037962945.1. Taxonomy (NCBI): domain Eukaryota; kingdom Metazoa; phylum Chordata; class Aves; order Accipitriformes; family Cathartidae; genus Sarcoramphus; species Sarcoramphus papa. Next base: position 93,714,120 of record CM075586.1, on the reverse strand, counting down.
TCTCTAGCCACCTAATCTTCTGCTCATCCTCTCGCGCAGTCTAAAGAGAGCTCAGGTGAGAAATTGCAAACGTCAAGCAATTGCTCAGAGATGAAAAGTGCCAGCACTGAAAGCTGTTGCTAGCCAGCACCCTTCCTTGGAAGCGCTTTTGTAGGCCTAAGAACAGTGGGGCTCTGGGCTTCTCTAGCCACCTAATCTTCTGCTCATCCTCTCGCGCAGTCCAAAGAGAGCTCAGGGGAGAAATTGCAAAAGTCGAGCAATTGCTCAGAGATGAAAAGTGCCAGCACTGAAAGCTGTTACTAGCCAGCACCCTTCCTTGGAAGCGCTTTCACAGGAGCAGCAACACTGGGGCTTTGCACTTCTCTAGCCACCAAACGTCACGGTCATTCTCTTTCAGTCTCGTAGACACGAGCTGAGAAATTGCAAACGTCGAGCAATTGATCAGAGATGAAAAGTGCCAGCACTGAAAGTTCTTGCTAGCCAGCACCCTTCCTTGGAAGCGCTCTTGTAGCCCTAAGAACACTGGGGCTCTGGGCTTCTCTAACCACCTACTCTTCTGCTCATCCTCTCGCGCTGTCTAAAGAGAGCTCAGGTGAGAGATTGCAAACGTCGAGCAATTGCTCAGAGATGAAAAGTGCCAGCACTGAAAGCTGTTGCTAGCCAGCACCCTTCCTTGGAAGCGCTTTCACAGGCGCAGCAACACTGGGGCTTTGCGCTTCTCTAGGCACCAAACATCGCGGTCACTATCTCTCCGTCTCGTAGATAAGAGCTGAGAAATTGCAAACGTCGAGCAATTGCTCAGAGATGAAAAGTGCCAGCACTGAAAGCTGTTACTAGCCAGCACCCTTCCTTGGAAGCGCTTTCACAGGCGCAGCAACACTGGGGCTTTGCGCTTCTCTACCCACCAAACATCACGGTCATTCTCTTTCTGTCTCGTAGACAAGAGCTGAGAAATTGCAAACGTCGAGCAATTGCTCAGAGATGAAAAGTGCCAGCACTGAAAGCTGTTGCTAGCCAGCACCCTTCCTTGGAAGCGCTTTTGTAGGCCTAAGAACAGTGGGGCTCTGGGCTTCTCTAGCCACCTAATCTTCTGCTCATCCTCTCGCGCAGTCTAAAGAGAGCTCAGGTGAGAAATTGCAAACGTCGAGCAATTGCTCAGAGATGAAAAGTGCCACCACTGAAAGCTGTTGCTAGCCAGCACCCTTCCTTGGAAGCGCTTTCACAGGAGCAGCAACACTGGGGCTTTGCGCTTCTCTACCCACCAAACATCATGGTCATTCTCTTTCTGTCTCGTAGACACGAGCTGAGAAATTGCAAACGTCGAGCAATTGCTCAGAGATGAAAAGTGCCAGCACCTGAAAGCTGTTGCTAGCCAGCAACCTTCCTTGGAAGCGCTCTTGTAGGCCTAAGAACACTGGGGCTCTGGGCTTCTCTAGCCACCTAATCTTCTGCTCATCCTCTCGCGCAGTCTAAAGAGAGCTCAGGGGAGAAATTGCAAACGTCAAGCAATTGCTCAGAGATGAAAAGTGCCAGCACTGAAAGCTGTTGCTAGCCAGCACCCTTCCTTGGAAGCGCTTTTGTAGGCCTAAGAACAGTGGGGCTCTGGGCTTCTCTAGCCACCTAATCTTCTGCTCATCCTCTCGCGCAGTCTAAAGAGAGCTCAGGTGAGAGATTGCAAACGTCGAGCAATTGCTCAGAGATGAAAAGTGCCAGCACTGAAAGCTGTTGCTAGCCAGCACCCTTCCTTGGAAGCGCTTTCACAGGCGCAGCAACACTGGGGCTTTGCGCTTCTCTAGGCACCAAATGTCACGTCCTTCTCTTTCTGTCTCGTAGACAAGAGCTGAGAAATTGCAAACGTCGAGCAATTGCTCAGAGATGAAAAGTGCCAGCACTGAAAGCTGATGCTAGCCAGCACCCTTCCTTGGAAGTGCTTTTGTAGCCCTAAGAACAGTGGGGCTCTGGGCTTCTCTAGGCACCTAATATTCTGCTCATCCTCTCGCGCAGTCTAAAGAGAGCTCAGGTGAGAAATTGCAAACGTCGAGCAATTGCTCAGAGATGAAAAGTGCCACCACTGAAAGCTGTTGCTAGCCAGCCCCCTTCCTTGGAAGCGCTTTTGTAGCCCTAAGAACACTGGGGCTCTGGGCTTCTCTAGCCACCTAATACTCTGCTCATCCTCTCGCGCAGTCTAAAGAGAGCTCAGGTGAGAAATTGCAAACGTCGAGCAATTGCTCAGAGATGAAAAGTGCCACCACTGAAAGCTGTTGCTAGCCAGCACCCTTCCTTGGAAGCGCTTTCACAGGAGCAGCAACACTGGGGCTTTGCACTTCTCTAGCCACCAAACGTCACGGTCATTCTCTTTCTGTCTCGTAGACACGAGCTGAGAAATTGCAAACGTCGAGCAATTGCTCAGAGATGAAAAGTGCCAGCACTGAAAGCTGTTGCTAGCCAGCACCCTTCCTTGGAAGCGCTCTTGTAGCCCTAAGAACACTGGGGCTCTGAGCTTCTCTAGCCACCTAATCTTCTGCTCATCCTCTCGCGCAGTCTAAAGAGAGCTCAGGTGAGAAATTGCAAACGTCGAGCAATTGCTCAGAGATGAAAAGTGCCAGCACTGAAAGCTGTTGCTAGCCAGCACCCTTCCTTGGAAGCGCTTTTTTAGCCCTAAGAACACTGGGGCTCTGGGCTTCTCTAGCCACCTAATCTTCTGCTCATCCTCTCGCGCAGTCTAAAGAGAGCTCAGGTGAGAAATTGCAAACGTCGAGCAATTGCTCAGAGATGAAAAGTGCCAGCACTGAAAGCTGTTACTAGCCAGCACCCTTCCTTGGAAGCGCTTTCACAGGCGCAGCAACACTGGGGCTTTGCGCTTCTCTAGCCACCAAACGTCACGGTCATTCTCTTTCAGTCTCGTAGACACGAGCTGAGAAATTGCAAACGTCGAGCAATTGATCAGAGATGAAGAGTGCCAGCACTGAAAGCTCTTGCTAGCCAGCACCCTTCCTTGGAAGCGCTTTCACAGGCGCAGCAACACTGGGGCTTTGCGCTTCTCTAGGCACCAAACATCACGGTCACTATCTCTCCGTCTCGAAGATAAGAGCTGAGAAATTGCAAACGTCGAGCAATTGCTCAGAGATGAAAAGTGCCAGCACTGAAAGCTGTTGCTAGCCAGCACCCTTCCTTGGAAGCGCTTTTGTAGCCCTAAGAACAGTGGGGCTCTGGGCTTCTCTAGCCACCTAATCTTCTGCTCATCCTCTCGCGCAATCAAAAGAGAGCTCAGGTGAGAAATTGCAAACGTCGAGCAATTGCTCAGAGATGAAAAGTGCCAGCACTGAAAGCTGTTGCTAGCCAGCAACCTTCCTTGGAATTGCTTTTGTAGCCCTCAGAACACTGGGGCTCTGGGCTTCTCTAGCCACCTAATCTTCTGCTCATCCTCTCGCGCACTCTAAAGAGAGCTCAGTTGAGAAATTGCAAACGTCGAGCAATTGCTCAGAGATGAAAAGTGCCAGCACTGAAAGCTGTTGCTAGCCAGCACCCTTCCTTGGAAGCGCTTTTGTAGCCCTAAGAACACTGGGGCTCTGGGCTTCTCTAGCCACCTCATCTTCTGCTCATCCTCTCGCGCAGTCTAAAGAGAGCTCAGGGGAGAAATTGCAAAAGTCGAGCAATTGCTCAGAGATGAAAAGTGCCAGCACTGAAAGCTGTTACTAGCCAGCACCCTTCCTTGGAAGCGCTTTCACAGGCGCAGCAACACTGGGGCTTTGCACTTCTCTAGCCACCAAACGTCACGGTCATTCTCTTTCAGTCTCGTAGACACGAGCTGAGAAATTGCAAACGTCGAGCAATTGATCAGAGATGAAAAGTGCCAGCACTGAAAGTTCTTGCTAGCCAGCACCCTTCCTTGGAAGCGCTCTTGTAGCCCTAAGAACACTGGGGCTCTGGGCTTCTCTAACCACCTACTCTTCTGCTCATCCTCTCGCGCTGTCTAAAGAGAGCTCAGGTGAGAGATTGCAAACGTCGAGCAATTGCTCAGAGATGAAAAGTGCCAGCACTGAAAGCTGTTGCTAGCCAGCACCCTTCCTTGGAAGCGCTTTCACAGGCGCAGCAACACTGGGGCTTTGCGCTTCTCTACCCACGAAACGTTACGGTCATTCTCTTTCTGTCTCGTAGACACGAGCTGAGAAACTGCAAACGTCGAGCAATTGCTCAGAGATGAAAAGTGCCAGCACTGAAAGCTCTTGCTAGCCAGCACCCTTCCTTGGAAGCGCTTTCACAGGCGCAGCAACACTGGGGCTTTGCGCTTCTCTACCCACCAAACATCACGGTCCTTCTCTTTCAGTCTCGTAGACAAGAGCTGAGAAATTGCAAACGTCGAGCAATTGCTCAGAGATGAAAAGTGCCAGCACTGAAAGCTGTTGCTAGCCAGCACCCTTCCTTGGAAGCGCTTTTGTAGACCTAAGAACACTGGGGCTCTGGGCTTCTCTAGCCACCTAATCTTCTGCTCATCCTCTCGCGCAGTCTAAAGAGAGCTCAGGGGAGAAATTGCAAACGTCAAGCAATTGCTCAGAGATGAAAAGTGCCAGCACTGAAAGCTGTTGCTAGCCAGCACCCTTCCTTGGAAGCGCTTTTGTAGCCCTAAGAACACTGGGGCTCTGGGCTTCTCTAGCCACCTAATCTTCTGCTCATCCTCTCGCGCAGTCTAAAGAGAGCTCAGGGGAGAAATTGCAAACGTCGAGCAATTGCTCAGAGATGAAAAGTGCCAGCACTGAAAGCTGTTACTAGCCAGCACCCTTCCTTGGAAGCGCTTTCACAGGCGCAGCAACACTGGGGCTTTGCGCTTCTCTAGCCACCAAACGTCACGGTCATTCTCTTTCTGTCTCGTAGACACGAGCTGAGAAATTGCAAACGTCGAGCAATTGCTCAGAGATGAAAAGTGCCAGCACTGAAAGCTGTTGCTAGCCAGCACCCTTCCTTGGAAGCGCTTTCACAGGCGCAGCAACACTGGGGCTTTGCGCTTCTCTACCCACCAAACATCACGGTCATTCTCTTTCTGTCTCGTAGACACGAGCTGAGAAATTGCAAACGTCGAGCAATTGCTCAGAGATGAAAAGTGCCAGCACTGAAAGCTGTTGATAGCCAGCACCCTTCCTTGGAAGCGCTTTCACAGGCGCAGCAACACTGGGGCTTTGCGCTTCTCTAGCCACCAAACGTCACGATCACTATCTCTCCGTCTCGTAGATAAGAGCTGAGAGATTGCAAACGTCGAGCAATTGCTCAGAGATGAAAAGTGCCAGCACTGAAAGCTGTTGCTAGCCAGCACCCTTCCTTGGAAGCGCTTTCACAGGCGCAGCAACACTGGGGCTTTGCGCTTCTCTACCCACCAAACATCACGGTCCTTCTCTTTCTGTCTCGTAGACAAGAGCTGAGAAATTGCAAACGTCGAGCAATTGCTCAGAGATGAAAAGTGCCAGCACTGAAAGCTGTTGCTAGCCAGCACCCTTCCTTGGAAGCGCTCTTGTAGCCCTAAGAACACTGGGGCTCTGGGCTTCTCTAACCACCTACTCTTCTGCTCATCCTCTCGCGCAGTCTAAAGAGAGCTCAGGTGAGAAATTGCAAACGTCGAGCAATTGCTCAGAGATGAAAAGTGCCACCACTGAAAGCTGTTGCTAGCCAGCACCCTTCCTTGGAAGCGCTTTCACAGGAGCAGCAACACTGGGGCTTTGCACTTCTCTAGCCACCAAACGTCACGGTCATTCTCTTTCTGTCTCGTAGACACGAGCTGAGAAATTGCAAACGTCGAGCAATTGCTCAGAGATGAAAAGTGCCAGCACTGAAAGCTGTTGCTAGCCAGCACCCTTCCTTGGAAGCGCTCTTGTAGCCCTAAGAACACTGGGGCTCTGAGCTTCTCTAGCCACCTAATCTTCTGCTCATCCTCTCGCGCAGTCTAAAGAGAGCTCAGGTGAGAAATTGCAAACGTCAAGCAATTGCTCAGAGATGAAAAGTGCCAGCACTGAAAGCTGTTGCTAGCCAGCACCCTTCCTTGGAAGCGCTTTTTTAGCCCTAAGAACACTGGGGCTCTGGGCTTCTCTAGCCACCTAATCTTCTGCTCATCCTCTCGCGCAGTCTAAAGAGAGCTCAGGTGAGAAATTGCAAACGTCGAGCAATTGCTCAGAGATGAAAAGTGCCAGCACTGAAAGCTGTTACTAGCCAGCACCCTTCCTTGGAAGCGCTTTCACAGGCGCAGCAACACTGGGGCTTTGCGCTTCTCTAGCCACCAAACGTCACGGTCATTCTCTTTCAGTCTCGTAGACACGAGCTGAGAAATTGCAAACGTCGAGCAATTGATCAGAGATGAAGAGTGCCAGCACTGAAAGCTCTTGCTAGCCAGCACCCTTCCTTGGAAGCGCTTTCACAGGCGCAGCAACACTGGGGCTTTGCGCTTCTCTAGGCACCAAACGTCACGGTCACTATCTCTCCGTCTCGTAGATAAGAGCTGAGAAATTGCAAACGTCAAGCAATTGCTCAGAGATGAAAAGTGCCAGCACTGAAAGCTGTTGCTAGCCAGCACCCTTCCTTGGAAGCGCTTTCACAGGCGCAGCAACACTGGGGCTTTGCGCTTCTCTAGCCACCAAACATCACGGTCCTTCTCTTTCTGTCTCGTAGACAAGAGCTGAGAAATTGCAAACGTCGAGCAATTGCTCAGAGATGAAAAGTGCCAGCACTGAAAGCTGTTGCTAGCCAGCACCCTTCCTTGGAAGCGCTCTTGTAGCCCTAAGAACAGTGGGGCTCTGGGCTTCTCTAGCCACCTAATCTTCTGCTCATCCTCTCGCGCAATCAAAAGAGAGCTCAGGTGAGAAATTGCAAACGTCGAGCAATTGCTCAGAGATGAAAAGTGCCAGCACTGAAAGCTGTTGCTAGCCAGCAACCTTCCTTGGAATTGCTTTTGTAGCCCTCAGAACACTGGGGCTCTGGGCTTCTCTAGCCACCTAATCTTCTGCTCATCCTCTCGCGCACTCTAAAGAGAGCTCAGTTGAGAAATTGCAAACGTCGAGCAATTGCTCAGAGATGAAAAGTGCCAGCACTGAAAGCTGTTGCTAGCCAGCACCCTTCCTTGGAAGCGCTTTTGTAGCCCTAAGAACACTGGGGCTCTGGGCTTCTCTAGCCACCTCATCTTCTGCTCATCCTCTCGCGCAGTCTAAAGAGAGCTCAGGGGAGAAATTGCAAACGTCGAGCAATTGCTCAGAGATGAAAAGTGCCAGCACTGAAAGCTGTTACTAGCCAGCACCCTTCCTTGGAAGCGCTTTCACAGGCGCAGCAACACTGGGGCTTTGCACTTCTCTAGCCACCAAACGTCACGGTCATTCTCTTTCAGTCTCGTAGACACGAGCTGAGAAATTGCAAACGTCGAGCAATTGATCAGAGATGAAAAGTGCCAGCACTGAAAGTTCTTGCTAGCCAGCACCCTTCCTTGGAAGCGCTCTTGTAGCCCTAAGAACACTGGGGCTCTGGGCTTCTCTAACCACCTACTCTTCTGCTCATCCTCTCGCGCTGTCTAAAGAGAGCTCAGGTGAGAGATTGCAAACGTCGAGCAATTGCTCAGAGATGAAAAGTGCCAGCACTGAAAGCTGTTGCTAGCCAGCACCCTTCCTTGGAAGCGCTTTCACAGGCGCAGCAACACTGGGGCTTTGCGCTTCTCTAGCCACGAAACGTTACGGTCATTCTCTTTCTGTCTCGTAGACACGAGCTGAGAAACTGCAAACGTCGAGCAATTGCTCAGAGATGAAAAGTGCCAGCACTGAAAGCTGTTGCTAGCCAGCACCCTTCCTTGGAAGCGCTTTCACAGGCGCAGCAACACTGGGGCTTTGCGCTTCTCTAGCCACCAAACATCACGGTCATTCTCTTTCTGTCTCGTAGACACGAGCTGAGAAATTGCAAACGTCGAGCAATTGCTCAGAGATGAAAAGTGCCAGCACTGAAAGCTGTTGCTAGCCAGCACCCTTCCTTGGAAGCGCTTTTGTAGGCCTAAGAACACTGGGGCTCTGGGCTTCTCTAGCCACCTAATCTTCTGTTCATCCTCTCGCGCAGTCTAAAGAGAGCTCAGGTGAGAAATTGCAAACGTCGAGCAATTGCTCAGAGATGAAAAGTGCCAGCACTGAAAGCTCTTGCTAGCCAGCACCCTTCCTTGGAAGCGCTTTCACAGGCGCAGCAACACTGGGGCTTTGCGCTTCTCTAGGCACCAAACGTCACGATCACTATCTCTCCGTCTCGTAGATAAGAGCTGAGAAATTGCAAACGTCGAGCAATTGCTCAGAGATGAAAAGTGCCAGCACTGAAAGCTGTTGCTAGCCAGCACCCTTCCTTGGAAGCGCTTTCACAGGCGCAGCAACACTGGGGCTTTGCGCTTCTCTACCCACCAAACATCACGGTCATTCTCTTTCTGTCTCGTAGACAAGAGCTGAGAAATTGCAAACGTCGAGCAATTGCTCAGAGATGAAAAGTGCCAGCACTGAAAGCTGTTGCTAGCCAGCACCCTTCCTTGGAATTGCTTTTGTAGCCCTAAGAACAGTGGGGCTCTGGGCTTCTCTAGCCACCTAATCTTCTGCTCATCCTCTCGCGCAGTCTAAAGAGAGCTCAGGGGAGAAATTGCAAACGTCAAGCAATTGCTCAGAGATGAAAAGTGCCAGCACTGAAAGCTGTTGCTAGCCAGCACCCTTCCTTGGAAGCGCTTTTGTAGCCCTAAGAACACTGGGGCTCTGGGCTTCTCTAGCCACCTAATCTTCTGCTCATCCTCTCGCGCAGTCTAAAGAGAGCTCAGGGGAGAAATTGCAAACGTCGAGCAATTGCTCAGAGATGAAAAGTGCCAGCACTGAAAGCTGTTACTAGCCAGCACCCTTCCTTGGAAGCGCTTTCACAGGCGCAGCAACACTGGGGCTTTGCGCTTCTCTAGCCACCAAACGTCACGGTCATTCTCTTTCAGTCTCGTAGACACGAGCTGAGAAATTGCAAACGTCGAGCAATTGATCAGAGATGAAAAGTGCCAGCACTGAAAGCTGTTGCTAGCCAGCACCCTTCCTTGGAAGCGCTTTCACAGGCGCAGCAACACTGGGGCTTTGCGCTTCTCTACCCACCAAACATCACGGTCATTCTCTTTCTGTCTCGTAGACACGAGCTGAGAAATTGCAAACGTCGAGCAATTGCTCAGAGATGAAAAGTGCCAGCACTGAAAGCTGTTGCTAGCCAGCAACCTTCCTTGGAATTGCTTTTGTAGCCCTAAGAACACTGGGGCTCTGGGCTTCTCTAGCCACCTAATCTTCTGCTCAACCTCTCGCGCAGTCAAAAGAGAGCTCAGGGGAGAAATTGCAAACGTCGAGCAATTGCTCAGAGATGAAAAGTGCCAGCACTGAAAGCTGTGGCTAGCCAGCACCCTTCCTTGGAAGCGCTTTCACAGGCGCAGCAACACTGGGGCTTTGCGCTTCTCTAGCCACCAAACGTCACGGTCATTCTCTTTCCTTCTCGTAGACACGAGCTGAGAAATTGCAAACGTCGAGCAATTGATCAGAGATGAAAAGTGCCAGCACTGAAAGCTGTTGCTAGCCAGCACCCTTCCTTGGAAGCGCTTTCACAGGCGAAGCAACACTGGGGCTTTGCGCTTCTCTACCCACCAAACGTCACGGTCACTATCTCTCCGTCTCGTAGACACGAGCTGAGAAATTGCAAACGTCGAGCAATTGCTCAGAGATGAAAAGTGCCAGCACTGAAAGCTCTTGCTAGCCAGCACCCTTCCTTGGAATTGCTTTTGTAGCCCTAAGAACTCCGGGGCTCTGGGCTTCTCTAGGCACCTAATATTCTGCTCATCCTCTCGCGCAGTCTAAAGAGAGCTCAGGTGAGAAATTGCAAACGTCGAGCAATTGCTCAGAGATGAAAAGTGCCAGCACTGAAAGCTGTTGCTAGCCAGCACCCTTCCTTGGAAGCGCTTTCACAGGCGAAGCAACACTGGGTCTTTGCGCTTCTCTACCCACCAAACGTCACGGTCACTATCTCTCCGTCTCGTAGATAAGAGCTGAGAAATTGCAAACGTCAAGCAATTGCTCCGAGATGAAAAGTGCCAGCACTGAAAGCTGTTGCTAGCCAGCACCCTTCCTTGGAAGCGCTTTCACAGGCGCAGCAACACTGGGGCTTTGCGCTTCTCTAGCCACCAAACATCACGGTCCTTCTCTTTCTGTCTCGTAGACAAGAGCTGAGAAATTGCAAACGTCGAGCAATTGCTCAGAGATGAAAAGTGCCAGCACTGAAAGCTGTTGCTAGCCAGCACCCTTCCTTGGAAGCGCTCTTGTAGCCCTAAGAACACTGGGGCTCTGGGCTTCTCTAGCCACCTAATCTTCTGCTCATCCTCTCGCGCAATCAAAAGAGAGCTCAGGTGAGAAATTGCAAACGTCGAGCAATTGCTCAGAGATGAAAAGTGCCAGCACTGAAAGCTGTTGCTAGTCAGCACCCTTCCTTGGAAGCGCTTTCACAGGCGCAGCAACACTGGGGCTTTGCGCTTCTCTACCCACCAAACATCACGGTCATTCTCTTTCTGTCTCGTAGACACGAGCTGAGAAATTGCAAACGTCGAGCAATTGCTCAGAGATGAAAAGTGCCAGCACTGAAAGCTGTTGCTAGCCAGCAACCTTCCTTGGAATTGCTTTTGTAGCCCTCAGAACACTGGGGCTCTGGGCTTCTCTAGCCACCTAATCTTCTGCTCATCCTCTCGCGCACTCTAAAAAGAGCTCAGTTGAGAAATTGCAAACGTCAAGCAATTGCTCAGAGATGAAAAGTGCCAGCACTGAAAGCTGTTGCTAGCCAGCACCCTTCCTTGGAAGCGCTTTTGTAGGCCTAAGAACACTGGGGCTCTGGGCTTCTCTAGCCACCTCATCTTCTGCTCATCCTCTCGCGCACTCTAAAGAGAGCTCAGGGGAGAAATTGCAAAAGTCGAGCAATTGCTCAGAGATGAAAAGTGCCAGCACTGAAAGCTGTTACTAGCCAGCACCCTTCCTTGGAAGCGCTTTCACAGGCGCAGCAACACTGGGGCTTTGCACTTCTCTAGCCACCAAACGTCACGGTCATTCTCTTTCAGTCTCGTAGACACGAGCTGAGAAATTGCAAACGTCGAGCAATTGATCAGAGATGAAAAGTGCCAGCACTGAAAGTTCTTGCTAGCCAGCACCCTTCCTTGGAAGCGCTCTTGTAGCCCTAAGAACACTGGGGCTCTGGGCTTCTCTAACCACCTACTCTTCTGCTCATCCTCTCGCGCTGTCTAAAGAGAGCTCAGGTGAGAGATTGCAAACGTCGAGCAATTGCTCAGAGATGAAAAGTGCCAGCACTGAAAGCTGTTGCTAGCCAGCACCCTTCCTTGGAAGCGCTTTCACAGGCGCAGCAACACTGGGGCTTTGCGCTTCTCTACCCACCAAACGTTACGGTCATTCTCTTTCTGTCTCGTAGACACGAGCTGAGAAACTGCAAACGTCGAGCAATTGCTCAGAGATGAAAAGTGCCAGCACTGAAAGCTGTTGCTAGCCAGCACCCTTCCTTGGAAGCGCTTTCACAGGCGCAGCAACACTGGGGCTTTGCGCTTCTCTAGCCGCCAAACATCACGGTCATTCTCTTTCTGTCTCGTAGACACGAGCTGAGAAATTGCAAACGTCGAGCAATTGCTCAGAGATGAAAAGTGCCAGCACTGAAAGCTGTTGCTAGCCAGCACCCTTCCTTGGAAGCGCTTTTGTAGGCCTAAGAACACTGGGGCTCTGGGCTTCTCTAGCCACCTAATCTTCTGTTCATCCTCTCGCGCAGTCTAAAGAGAGCTCAGGTGAGAAATTGCAAACGTCGAGCAATTGCTCAGAGATGAAAAGTGCCAGCACTGAAAGCTCTTGCTAGCCAGCACCCTTCCTTGGAAGCGCTTTCACAGGCGCAGCAACACTGGGGCTTTGCGCTTCTCTAGGCACCAAACGTCACGATCACTATCTCTCCGTCTCGTAGATAAGAGCTGAGAAATTGCAAACGTCGAGCAATTGCTCAGAGATGAAAAGTGCCAGCACTGAAAGCTGTTGCTAGCCAGCACCCTTCCTTGGAAGCGCTTTCACAGGCGCAGCAACACTGGGGCTTTGCGCTTCTCTACCCACCAAACATCACGGTCATTCTCTTTCTGTCTCGTAGACAAGAGCTGAGAAATTGCAAACGTCGAGCAATTGCTCAGAGATGAAAAGTGCCAGCACTGAAAGCTGTTGCTAGCCAGCACCCTTCCTTGGAATTGCTTTTGTAGCCCTAAGAACAGTGGGGCTCTGGGCTTCTCTAGCCACCTAATCTTCTGCTCATCCTCTCGCGCAGTCTAAAGAGAGCTCAGGGGAGAAATTGCAAACGTCAAGCAATTGCTCAGAGATGAAAAGTGCCAGCACTGAAAGCTGTTGCTAGCCAGCACCCTTCCTTGGAAGCGCTTTTGTAGCCCTAAGAACACTGGGGCTCTGGGCTTCTCTAGCCACCTAATCTTCTGCTCATCCTCTCGCGCAGTCTAAAGAGAGCTCAGGGGAGAAATTGCAAACGTCGAGCAATTGCTCAGAGATGAAAAGTGCCAGCACTGAAAGCTGTTACTAGCCAGCACCCTTCCTTGGAAGCGCTTTCACAGGCGCAGCAACACTGGGGCTTTGCGCTTCTCTAGCCACCAAACGTCACGGTCATTCTCTTTCAGTCTCGTAGACACGAGCTGAGAAATTGCAAACGTCGAGCAATTGATCAGAGATGAAAAGTGCCAGCACTGAAAGCTGTTGCTAGCCAGCACCCTTCCTTGGAAGCGCTTTCACAGGCGCAGCAACACTGGGGCTTTGCGCTTCTCTACCCACCAAACATCACGGTCATTCTCTTTCTGTCTCGTAGACACGAGCTGAGAAATTGCAAACGTCGAGCAATTGCTCAGAGATGAAAAGTGCCAGCACTGAAAGCTGTTGCTAGCCAGCAACCTTCCTTGGAATTGCTTTTGTAGCCCTAAGAACACTGGGGCTCTGGGCTTCTCTAGCCACCTAATCTTCTGCTCAACCTCTCGCGCAGTCAAAAGAGAGCTCAGGGGAGAAATTGCAAACGTCGAGCAATTGCTCAGAGATGAAAAGTGCCAGCACTGAAAGCTGTGGCTAGCCAGCACCCTTCCTTGGAAGCGCTTTCACAGGCGCAGCAACACTGGGGCTTTGCGCTTCTCTAGCCACCAAACGTCACGGTCATTCTCTTTCCTTCTCGTAGACACGAGCTGAGAAATTGCAAACGTCGAGCAATTGATCAGAGATGAAAAGTGCCAGCACTGAAAGCTGTTGCTAGCCAGCACCCTTCCTTGGAAGCGCTTTCACAGGCGCAGCAACACTGGGGCTTTGCGCTTCTCTAGCCACCAAACGTCACGGTCACTATCTCTCCGTCTCGTAGACACGAGCTGAGAAATTGCAAACGTCGAGCAATTGCTCAGAGATGAAAAGTGCCAGCACTGAAAGCTCTTGCTAGCCAGCACCCTTCCTTGGAATTGCTTTTGTAGCCCTAAGAACTCCGGGGCTCTGGGCTTCTCTAGGCACCTAATATTCTGCTCATCCTCTCGCGCAGTCTAAAGAGAGCTCAGGTGAGAAATTGCAAACGTCGAGCAATTGCTCAGAGATGAAAAGTGCCAGCACTGAAAGCTGTTGCTAGCCAGCACCCTTCCTTGGAAGCGCTTTCACAGGCGAAGCAACACTGGGTCTTTGCGCTTCTCTACCCACCAAACGTCACGGTCACTATCTCTCCGTCTCGTAGATAAGAGCTGAGAAATTGCAAACGTCAAGCAATTGCTCCGAGATGAAAAGTGCCAGCACTGAAAGCTGTTGCTAGCCAGCACCCTTCCTTGGAAGCGCTTTCACAGGCGCAGCAACACTGGGGCTTTGCGCTTCTCTAGCCACCAAACATCACGGTCCTTCTCTTTCTGTCTCGTAGACAAGAGCTGAGAAATTGCAAACGTCGAGCAATTGCTCAGAGATGAAAAGTGCCAGCACTGAAAGCTGTTGCTAGCCAGCACCCTTCCTTGGAAGCGCTCTTGTAGCCCTAAGAACACTGGGGCTCTGGGCTTCTCTAGCCACCTAATCTTCTGCTCATCCTCTCGCGCAATCAAAAGAGAGCTCAGGTGAGAAATTGCAAACGTCGAGCAATTGCTCAGAGATGAAAAGTGCCAGCACTGAAAGCTGTTGCTAGTCAGCACCCTTCCTTGGAAGCGCTTTCACAGGCGCAGCAACACTGGGGCTTTGCGCTTCTCTACCCACCAAACATCACGGTCATTCTCTTTCTGTCTCGTAGACACGAGCTGAGAAATTGCAAACGTCGAGCAATTGCTCAGAGATGAAAAGTGCCAGCACTGAAAGCTGTTGCTAGCCAGCAACCTTCCTTGGAATTGCTTTTGTAGCCCTCAGAACACTGGGGCTCTGGGCTTCTCTAGCCACCTAATCTTCTGCTCATCCTCTCGCGCACTCTAAAAAGAGCTCAGTTGAGAAATTGCAAACGTCAAGCAATTGCTCAGAGATGAAAAGTGCCAGCACTGAAAGCTGTTGCTAGCCAGCACCCTTCCTTGGAAGCGCTTTTGTAGGCCTAAGAACAGTGGGGCTCTGGGCTTCTCTAGCCACCTCATCTTCTGCTCATCCTCTCGCGCACTCTAAAGAGAGCTCAGGGGAGAAATTGCAAAAGTCGAGCAATTGCTCAGAGATGAAAAGTGCCAGCACTGAAAGCTGTTACTAGCCAGCACCCTTCCTTGGAAGCGCTTTCACAGGCGCAGCAACACTGGGGCTTTGCACTTCTCTAGCCACCAAACGTCACGGTCATTCTCTTTCAGTCTCGTAGACACGAGCTGAGAAATTGCAAACGTCGAGCAATTGATCAGAGATGAAAAGTGCCAGCACTGAAAGTTCTTGCTAGCCAGCACCCTTCCTTGGAAGCGCTCTTGTAGCCCTAAGAACACTGGGGCTCTGGGCTTCTCTAACCACCTACTCTTCTGCTCATCCTCTCGCGCTGTCTAAAGAGAGCTCAGGTGAGAGATTGCAAACGTCGAGCAATTGCTCAGAGATGAAAAGTGCCAGCACTGAAAGCTGTTGCTAGCCAGCACCCTTCCTTGGAAGCGCTTTCACAGGCGCAGCAACACTGGGGCTTTGCGCTTCTCTACCCACCAAACGTTACGGTCATTCTCTTTCTGTCTCGTAGACACGAGCTGAGAAACTGCAAACGTCGAGCAATTGCTCAGAGATGAAAAGTGCCAGCACTGAAAGCTGTTGCTAGCCAGCACCCTTCCTTGGAAGCGCTTTCACAGGCGCAGCAACACTGGGGCTTTGCGCTTCTCTAGCCGCCAAACATCACGGTCATTCTCTTTCTGTCTCGTAGACACGAGCTGAGAAATTGCAAACGTCGAGCAATTGCTCAGAGATGAAAAGTGCCAGCACTGAAAGCTGTTGCTAGCCAGCACCCTTCCTTGGAAGCGCTTTTGTAGGCCTAAGAACACTGGGGCTCTGGGCTTCTCTAGCCACCTAATCTTCTGTTCATCCTCTCGCGCAGTCTAAAGAGAGCTCAGGTGAGAAATTGCAAACGTCGAGCAATTGCTCAGAGATGAAAAGTGCCAGCACTGAAAGCTCTTGCTAGCCAGCACCCTTCCTTGGAAGCGCTTTCACAGGCGCAGCAACACTGGGGCTTTGCGCTTCTCTAGGCACCAAACGTCACGATCACTATCTCTCCGTCTCGTAGATAAGAGCTGAGAAATTGCAAACGTCGAGCAATTGCTCAGAGATGAAAAGTGCCAGCACTGAAAGCTGTTGCTAGCCAGCACCCTTCCTTGGAAGCGCTTTCACAGGCGCAGCAACACTGGGGCTTTGCGCTTCTCTACCCACCAAACATCACGGTCATTCTCTTTCTGTCTCGTAGACAAGAGCTGAGAAATTGCAAACGTCGAGCAATTGCTCAGAGATGAAAAGTGCCAGCACTGAAAGCTGTTGCTAGCCAGCACCCTTCCTTGGAAGCGCTTTTGTAGGCCTAAGAACACTGGGGCTCTGGGCTTCTCTAGCCACCTAATCTTCTGCTCATCCTCTCGCGCAGTCTAAAGAGAGCTCAGGGGAGAAATTGCAAACGTCAAGCAATTGCTCAGAGATGAAAAGTGCCAGCACTGAAAGCTGTTGCTAGCCAGCACCCTTCCTTGGAAGCGCTTTTGTAGCCCTAAGAACACTGGGGCTCTGGGCTTCTCTAGCCACCTAATCTTCTGCTCATCCTCTCGCGCAGTCTAAAGAGAGCTCAGGGGAGAAATTGCAAACGTCGAGCAATTGCTCAGAGATGAAAAGTGCCAGCACTGAAAGCTGTTACTAGCCAGCACCCTTCCTTGGAAGCGCTTTCACAGGCGCAGCAACACTGGGGCTTTGCGCTTCTCTAGCCACCAAACGTCACGGTCATTCTCTTTCAGTCTCGTAGACACGAGCTGAGAAATTGCAAACGTCGAGCAATTGATCAGAGATGAAAAGTGCCAGCACTGAAAGCTGTTGCTAGCCAGCACCCTTCCTTGGAAGCGCTTTCACAGGCGCAGCAACACTGGGGCTTTGCGCTTCTCTAGCCACCAAACGTCACGGTCATTCTCTTTCTGTCTCGTAGACACGAGCTGAGAAATTGCAAACGTCGAGCAATTGCTCAGAGATGAAAAGTGCCAGCACTGAAAGCTGTTGCTAGCCAGCAACCTTCCTTGGAATTGCTTTTGTAGCCCTAAGAACAGTGGGGCTCTGGGCTTCTCTAGCCACCTCATCTTCTGCTCATCCTCTCGCGCACTCTAAAGAGAGCTCAGGTGAGAAATTGCAAACGTCGAGCAATTGCTCAGAGATGAAAAGTGCCAGCACTGAAAGCTGTTGCTAGCCAGCACCCTTCCTTGGAAGCGCTTTCACAGGCGCAGCAACACTGGGGCTTTGCGCTTCTCTACCCACCAAACGTCACGGTCATTCTCTTTCTGTCTCGTAGACACGAGCTGAGAAATTGCAAACGTCGAGCAATTGATCAGAGATGAAAAGTGCTTGCACTGAAAGCTCTTGCTAGCCAGCACCCTTCCTTGGAAGCGCTTTCACAGGCGCAGCAACACTGGGGCTTTGCGCTTCTCTACCCACCAAACGTCACGATCACTATCTATCCGTCTCGTAGATAAGAGCTGAGAAATTGCAAACGTCGAGCAATTGCTCAGAGATGAAAAGTGCCAGCACTGAAAGCTGTTGCTAGCCAGCACCCTTCCTTGGAAGCGCTTTTGTAGCCATAAGAACAGTGGGGCTCTGGGCTTCTCTAGCCACCTAATCTTCTGCTCATCCTCTCGCGCAGTCTAAAGAGAGCTCAGGTGAGAAATTGCAAAAGTCGAGCAATTGCTCAGAGATGAAAAGTGCCAGCACTGAAAGCTGTTGCTAGCCAGCACCCTTCCTTGGAAGCGCTCTTGTAGCCCTAAGAACACTGGGGCTCTGGGCTTCTCTAGCCACCTAATCTTCTGCTCATCCCCTCGCGCAGTCTAAAGAGAGCTCAGGTGAGAGATTGCAAACGTCGAGCAATTGCTCAGAGATGAAAAGTGCCAGCACTGAAAGCTGTTGCTAGCCAGCACCCTTCCTTGGAAGCGCTTTCACAGGCGCAGCAACACTGGGGCTTTGCGCTTCTCTACCCACCAAACATCACGGTCCTTCTCTTTCAGTCTCGTAGACAACAGCTGAGAAATTGCAAACGTCGAGCAATTGCTCAGAGATGAAAAGTGCCAGCACTGAAAGCTGTTGCTAGCCAGCACCCTTCCTTGGAAGCGCTCTTGTAGCCCTAAGAACAGTGGGGCTCTGGGCTTCTCTAGCCACCTACTCTTCTGCTCATCCTCTCGCGCAGTCGAAGGAGCGGTAAGGTGTCAAATTGCAAATGTCCAACAATTGCTCAGAGATGAAAAGTGCCAGCATTGAAAGCTGTTGCTAGCCAGCACCCTTCCTTGGAAGCGCTTTCACAGGCGTAGCAACACTGGGGCTTTGCGCTTCTCTACCCACCAAACGTCACGGTCATTCTCTTTCTGTCTCGTAGACACGAGCTGAGAAATTGCAAACGTCGAGCAATTGCTCAGAGATGAAAAGTGCCAGCACTGAAAGCTGTTGCTAGCCAGCACCCTTCCTTGGAAGCGCTTTTGTAGCCCTAAGAACAGTGGGGCTCTGGGCTTCTCTAGCCACCTAATCTTCTGCTCATCCTCTCGCGCAGTCTAAAGAGAGCTCAGGTGAGAAATTGCAAACGTCGAGCAATTGCTCAGAGATGAAAAGTGCCAGCACTGAAAGCTCTTGCTAGCCAGCACCCTTCCTTGGAAGCGCTTTCACAGGCGCAGCAACACTGGGGCTTTGCGCTTCTCTAGGCACCAAACATCGCGGTCACTATCTCTCCGTCTCGTAGATAAGAGCTGAGAAATTGCAAACGTCGAGCAATTGCTCAGAGATGAAAAGTGCCAGCACTGAAAGCTGTTGCTAGCCAGCACCCTTCCTTGGAAGCGCTTTCACAGGCGCAGCAACACTGGGGCTTTGCGCTTCTCTACCCACCAAACATCACGGTCCTTCTCTTTCTGTCTCGTAGACAAGAGCTGAGAAATTGCAAACGTCGAGCAATTGCTCAGAGATGAAAAGTGCCAGCACTGAAAGCTCTTGCTAGCCAGCACCCTTCCTTGGAAGCGCTTTTGTAGCCCTAAGAACAGTGGGGCTCTGGGCTTCTCTAGCCACCTAATCTTCTGCTCATCCTCTCGCGCAGTCTAAAGAGAGCTCAGGTGAGAAATTGCAAACGTCGAGCAATTGCTCAGAGATGAAAAGTGCCAGCACTGAAAGCTGTTGCTAGCCAGCACCCTTCCTTGGAAGCGCTTTCACAGGAGCAGCAACACTGGGGCTTTGCGCTTCTCTACCCACCAAACATCACGGTCATTCTCTTTCTGTCTCGTAGACACGAGCTGAGAAATTGCAAACGTCGAGCAATTGCTCAGAGATGAAAAGTGCCAGCACTGAAAGCTGTTGCTAGCCAGCACCCTTCCTTGGAAGCGCTTTCACAGGCGCAGCAACACTGGGGCTTTGCGCTTCTCTAGCCACCAAACGTCACGGTCATTCTCTTTCTGTCTCGTAGACACGAGCTGAGAAATTGCAAACGTCGAGCAATTGCTCAGAGATGAAAAGTGCCAGCACTGAAAGCTGTTGCTAGCCAGCAACCTTCCTTGGAATTGCTTTTGTAGCCCTAAGAACACTGGGGCTCTGGGCTTCTCTAGCCACCTAATCTTCTGCTCAACCTCTCGCGCAGTCAAAAGAGAGCTCAGGGGAGAAATTGCAAACGTCGAGCAATTGCTCAGAGATGAAAAGTGCCAGCACTGAAAGCTGTGGCTAGCCAGCACCCTTCCTTGGAAGCGCTTTCACAGGCGCAGCAACACTGGGGCTTTGCGCTTCTCTAGCCACCAAACGTCACGGTCATTCTCTTTCCTTCTCGTAGACACGAGCTGAGAAATTGCAAACGTCGAGCAATTGATCAGAGATGAAAAGTGCCAGCACTGAAAGCTGTTGCTAGCCAGCACCCTTCCTTGGAAGCGCTTTCACAGGCGCAGCAACACTGGGGCTTTGCGCTTCTCTACCCACCAAACGTCACGGTCACTATCTCTCCGTCTCGTAGACACGAGCTGAGAAATTGCAAACGTCGAGCAATTGCTCAGAGATGAAAAGTGCCAGCACTGAAAGCTGTTGCTAGCCAGCACCCTTCCTTGTAATTGCTTTTGTAGCCCTAAGAACTCCGGGGCTCTGGGCTTCTCTAGGCACCTAATATTCTGCTCATCCTCTCGCGCAGTCTAAAGAGAGCTCAGGTGAGAAATTGCAAACGTCGAGCAATTGCTCAGAGATGAAAAGTGCCAGCACTGAAAGCTGTTGCTAGCCAGCACCCTTCCTTGGAAGCGCTTTTGTAGCCATAAGAACAGTGGGGCTCTGGGCTTCTCTAGCCACCTAATCTTCTGCTCATCCTCTCGCGCAGTCTAAAGAGAGCTCAGGTGAGAAATTGCAAAAGTCGAGCAATTGCTCAGAGATGAAAAGTGCCAGCACTGAAAGCTGTTGCTAGCCAGCACCCTTCCTTGGAAGCGCTCTTGTAGCCCTAAGAACAGTGGGGCTCTGGGCTTCTCTAGCCACCTAATCTTCTGCTCATCCTCTCGCGCAGTCTAAAGAGAGCTCAGGTGAGAAATTGCAAACGTCGAGCAATTGCTCAGAGATGAAAAGTGCCAGCACTGAAAGCTGTTGCTAGCCAGCACCCTTCCTTGGAAGCGCTTTCACAGGCGCAGCAACACTGGGGCTTTGCGCTTCTCTACCCACCAAACATCACGGTCCTTCTCTTTCAGTCTCGTAGACAACAGCTGAGAAATTGCAAACGTCGAGCAATTGCTCAGAGATGAAAAGTGCCAGCACTGAAAGCTGTTGCTAGCCAGCACCCTTCCTTGGAAGCGCTCTTGTAGCCCTAAGAACAGTGGGGCTCTGGGCTTCTCTAGCCACCTACTCTTCT
This sequence comes from Sarcoramphus papa, assembly GCA_037962945.1. NCBI lineage: Eukaryota > Metazoa > Chordata > Aves > Accipitriformes > Cathartidae > Sarcoramphus > Sarcoramphus papa. Next base: position 93,693,582 of record CM075586.1, on the reverse strand, counting down.
GCTCATCCTCTCGCGCAGTCGAAGGAGCGGTAAGGTGTCAAATTGCAAATGTCCAACAATTGCTCAGAGATGAAAAGTGCCAGCATTGAAAGCTGTTGCTAGCCAGCACCCTTCCTTGGAAGCGCTTTCACAGGCGTAGCAACACTGGGGCTTTGCGCTTCTCTACCCACCAAACGTCACGGTCATTCTCTTTCTGTCTCGTAGACACGAGCTGAGAAATTGCAAACGTCGAGCAATTGCTCAGAGATGAAAAGTGCCAGCACTGAAAGCTGTTGCTAGCCAGCACCCTTCCTTGGAAGCGCTTTTGTAGGCCTAAGAACAGTGGGGCTCTGGGCTTCTCTAGCCACCTAATCTTCTGCTCATCCTCTCGCGCAGTCTAAAGAGAGCTCAGGTGAGAAATTGCAAACGTCGAGCAATTGCTCAGAGATGAAAAGTGCCAGCACTGAAAGCTCTTGCTAGCCAGCACCCTTCCTTGGAAGCGCTTTCACAGGAGCAGCAACACTGGGGCTTTGCGCTTCTCTACCCACCAAACATCACGGTCATTCTCTTTCTGTCTCGTAGACACGAGCTGAGAAATTGCAAACGTCGAGCAATTGCTCAGAGATGAAAAGTGCCAGCACTGAAAGCTGTTGCTAGCCAGCACCCTTCCTTGGAAGCGCTTTCACAGGCGCAGCAACACTGGGGCTTTGCGCTTCTCTACCCACCAAACTTCACGATCACTATCTATCCGTCTCGTAGATAAGAGCTGAGAAATTGCAAACGTCGAGCAATTGCTCAGAGATGAAAAGTGCCAGCACTGAAAGCTGTTGCTAGCCAGCACCCTTCCTTGGAAGCGCTTTTGTAGCCCTAAGAACAGTGGGGCTCTGGGCTTCTCTAGCCACCTAATCTTCTGCTCATCCTCTCGCGCAGTCTAAAGAGAGCTCAGGTGAGAAAATGCAAATGTCCACCAATTGCTCAGAGATGAAAAGTGCCAGCACTGAAAGCTGTTACTAGCCAGCACCCTTCCTTGGAAGCGCTTTCACAGGCGCAGCAACACTGGGGCTTTGCGCTTCTCTAGCCACCAAACGTCACGGTCATTCTCTTTCAGTCTCGTAGACACGAGCTGAGAAATTGCAAACGTCGAGCAATTGATCAGAGATGAAAAGTGCCAGCACTGAAAGCTGTTGCTAGCCAGCACCCTTCCTTGGAAGCGCTTTCACAGGCGCAGCAACACTGGGGCTTTGCGCTTCTCTAGCCACCAAACGTCACGGTCATTCTCTTTCTGTCTCGTAGACACGAGCTGAGAAATTGCAAACGTCGAGCAATTGCTCAGAGATGAAAAGTGCCAGCACTGAAAGCTGTTGCTAGCCAGCAACCTTCCTTGGAATTGCTTTTGTAGCCCTAAGAACACTGGGGCTCTGGGCTTCTCTAGCCACCTAATCTTCTGCTCAACCTCTCGCGCAGTCAAAAGAGAGCTCAGGGGAGAAATTGCAAACGTCGAGCAATTGCTCAGAGATGAAAAGTGCCAGCACTGAAAGCTGTGGCTAGCCAGCACCCTTCCTTGGAAGCGCTTTCACAGGCGCAGCAACACTGGGGCTTTGCGCTTCTCTAGCCACCAAACGTCACGGTCATTCTCTTTCCTTCTCGTAGACACGAGCTGAGAAATTGCAAACGTCGAGCAATTGATCAGAGATGAAAAGTGCCAGCACTGAAAGCTGTTGCTAGCCAGCACCCTTCCTTGGAAGCGCTTTCACAGGCGCAGCAACACTGGGGCTTTGCGCTTCTCTACCCACCAAACGTCACGGTCACTATCTCTCCGTCTCGTAGACACGAGCTGAGAAATTGCAAACGTCGAGCAATTGCTCAGAGATGAAAAGTGCCAGCACTGAAAGCTGTTGCTAGCCAGCACCCTTCCTTGGAATTGCTTTTGTAGCCCTAAGAACTCCGGGGCTCTGGGCTTCTCTAGGCACCTAATATTCTGCTCATCCTCTCGCGCAGTCTAAAGAGAGCTCAGGTGAGAAATTGCAAACGTCGAGCAATTGCTCAGAGATGAAAAGTGCCAGCACTGAAAGCTGTTGCTAGCCAGCACCCTTCCTTGGAAGCGCTTTCACAGGCGAAGCAACACTGGGTCTTTGCGCTTCTCTACCCACCAAACGTCACGGTCACTATCTCTCCGTCTCGTAGATAAGAGCTGAGAAATTGCAAACGTCAAGCAATTGCTCAGAGATGAAAAGTGCCAGCACTGAAAGCTGTTGCTAGCCAGCACCCTTCCTTGGAAGCGCTTTCACAGGCGCAGCAACACTGGGGCTTTGCGCTTCTCTAGCCACCAAACATCACGGTCCTTCTCTTTCTGTCTCGTAGACAAGAGCTGAGAAATTGCAAACGTCGAGCAATTGCTCAGAGATGAAAAGTGCCAGCACTGAAAGCTGTTGCTAGCCAGCACCCTTCCTTGGAAGCGCTCTTGTAGCCCTAAGAACAGTGGGGCTCTGGGCTTCTCTAGCCACCTAATCTTCTGCTCATCCTCTCGCGCAATCAAAAGAGAGCTCAGGTGAGAAATTGCAAACGTCGAGCAATTGCTCAGAGATGAAAAGTGCCAGCACTGAAAGCTGTTGCTAGTCAGCACCCTTCCTTGGAAGCGCTTTCACAGGCGCAGCAACACTGGGGCTTTGCGCTTCTCTACCCACCAAACATCACGGTCATTCTCTTTCTGTCTCGTAGACACGAGCTGAGAAATTGCAAACGTCGAGCAATTGCTCAGAGATGAAAAGTGCCAGCACTGAAAGCTGTTGCTAGCCAGCAACCTTCCTTGGAATTGCTTTTGTAGCCCTCAGAACACTGGGGCTCTGGGCTTCTCTAGCCACCTAATCTTCTGCTCATCCTCTCGCGCACTCTAAAAAGAGCTCAGTTGAGAAATTGCAAACGTCAAGCAATTGCTCAGAGATGAAAAGTGCCAGCACTGAAAGCTGTTGCTAGCCAGCACCCTTCCTTGGAAGCGCTTTTGTAGCCCTAAGAACACTGGGGCTCTGGGCTTCTCTAGCCACCTCATCTTCTGCTCATCCTCTCGCGCAGTCTAAAGAGAGCTCAGGGGAGAAATTGCAAACGTCGAGCAATTGCTCAGAGATGAAAAGTGCCAGCACTGAAAGCTGTTACTAGCCAGCACCCTTCCTTGGAAGCGCTTTCACAGGCGCAGCAACACTGGGGCTTTGCACTTCTCTAGCCACCAAACGTTACGGTCACTCTCTTTCTGTCTCGTAGACAAGAGCTGAGAAATTGCAAACGTCGAGCAATTGCTCAGAGATGAAAAGTGCCAGCACTGAAAGCTGCTGCTAGCCAGCACCCTTCCTTGGAAGTGCTTTTGTAGCCCTAAGAACAGTGGGGCTCTGGGCTTCTCTAGCCACCTAATCTTCTGCTCATCCTCTCGCGCAGTCTAAAGAGAGCTCAGGTGAGAAATTGCAAACGTCGAGCAATTGCTCAGAGATGAAAAGTGCCAGCACTGAAAGCTGTTGCTAGCCAGCACCCTTCCTTGGAAGCGCTTTTGTAGGCCTAAGAACACTGGGGCTCTGGGCTTCTCTAGCCACCTAATCTTCTGTTCATCCTCTCGCGCAGTCTAAAGAGAGCTCAGGTGAGAAATTGCAAACGTCGAGCAATTGCTCAGAGATGAAAAGTGCCAGCACTGAAAGCTCTTGCTAGCCAGCACCCTTCCTTGGAAGCGCTTTCACAGGCGCAGCAACACTGGGGCTTTGCGCTTCTCTACCCACCAAACATCACGGTCATTCTCTTTCTGTCTCGTAGACACGAGCTGAGAAACTGCAAACGTCGAGCAATTGCTCAGAGATGAAAAGTGCCAGCACTGAAAGCTGTTGCTAGGCAGCACCCTTCCTTTGAAACGCTCTTGTAGCCCTAAGAACACTGGGGCTCTGGGCTTCTCTAGCCACCTAATCTTCTGCTCATCCTCTCGCGCAGTCTAAAGAGAGCTCTGGTGAGAAATTGCAAACGTCGAGCAATTGCTCAGAGATGAAAAGTGCCAGCACTGAAAGCTGTTGCTAGCCATCACCCTTCCTTGGAAGCGCTCTTGCAGCCCTAAGAACACTGGGGCTCTGGGCTTCTCTAGCCACCTAATCTTCTGTTCATCCTCTCGCGTAGTCTAAAGAGAGCTCAGGTGAGAGATTGCAAACGTCGAGCAATTGCTCAGAGATGAAAAGTGCCAGCACTGAAAGCTGTTGCTAGCCAGCACCCTTCCTTGGAAGCGCTTTCACAGGCGCAGCAACACTGGGGCTTTGCGCTTCTCTACCCACCAAACATCACGGTCATTCTCTTTCTGTCTCGTAGACACGAGCTGAGAAATTGCAAACGTCGAGCAATTGCTCAGAGATGAAAAGTGCCAGCACTGAAAGCTGTTGATAGCCAGCACCCTTCCTTGGAAGCGCTCTTGTAGCCCTAAGAACACTGCGGCTCTGCGCTTGTCTAACCACCTAATCTTCTGCTCATCCTCTCGCGAAGTCTAAAGAGAGCTCAGGTGAGAGATTGCAAACGTCGAGCAATTGCTCAGAGATGAAAAGTGCCAGCACTGAAAGCTCTTGCTAGCCAGCACCCTTCCTTGGAAGCGCTTTCACAGGCGCAGCAACACTGGGGCTTTGCGCTTCTCTAGGCACCAAACGTCACGATCACTATCTCTCCGTCTCGTAGATAAGAGCTGAGAAATTGCAAACGTCGAGCAATTGCTCAGAGATGAAAAGTGCCAGCACTGAAAGCTGTTGCTAGCCAGCACCCTTCCTTGGAAGCGCTTTCACAGGCGAAGCAACACTGGGTCTTTGCGCTTCTCTACCCACCAAACGTCACGGTCACTATCTCTCCGTCTCGTAAAGAGCTGAGAAATTGCAAACGTCAAGCAATTGCTCAGAGATGAAAAGTGCCAGCACTGAAAGCTGTTGCTAGCCAGCACCCTTCCTTGGAAGCGCTTTCACAGGCGCAGCAACACTGGGGCTTTGCGCTTCTCTAGCCACCAAACATCACGGTCCTTCTCTTTCTGTCTCGTAGACAAGAGCTGAGAAATTGCAAACGTCGAGCAATTGCTCAGAGATGAAAAGTGCCAGCACTGAAAGCTGTTGCTAGCCAGCACCCTTCCTTGGAAGCGCTCTTGTAGCCCTAAGAACAGTGGGGCTCTGGGCTTCTCTAGCCACCTAATCTTCTGCTCATCCTCTCGCGCTGTCTAAAGAGAGCTCAGGTGAGAAATTGCAAACGTCGAGCAATTGCTCAGAGATGAAAAGTGCCAGCACTGAAAGCTGTTGCTAGTCAGCACCCTTCCTTGGAAGCGCTTTCACAGGCGCAGCAACACTGGGGCTTTGCGCTTCTCTACCCACCAAACATCACGGTCATTCTCTTTCTGTCTCGTAGACACGAGCTGAGAAATTGCAAACGTCGAGCAATTGCTCAGAGATGAAAAGTGCCAGCACTGAAAGCTGTTGCTAGCCAGCAACCTTCCTTGGAATTGCTTTTGTAGCCCTCAGAACACTGGGGCTCTGGGCTTCTCTAGCCACCTAATCTTCTGCTCATCCTCTCGCGCACTCTAAAAAGAGCTCAGTTGAGAAATTGCAAACGTCAAGCAATTGCTCAGAGATGAAAAGTGCCAGCACTGAAAGCTGTTGCTAGCCAGCACCCTTCCTTGGAAGCGCTTTTGTAGCCCTAAGAACACTGGGGCTCTGGGCTTCTCTAGCCACCTCATCTTCTGCTCATCCTCTCGCGCAGTCTAAAGAGAGCTCAGGGGAGAAATTGCAAACGTCGAGCAATTGCTCAGAGATGAAAAGTGCCAGCACTGAAAGCTGTTACTAGCCAGCACCCTTCCTTGGAAGCGCTTTCACAGGCGAAGCAACACTGGGGCTTTGCGCTTCTCTACCCACCAAACGTCACGGTCACTATCTCTCCGTCTCGTAGACACGAGCTGAGAAATTGCAAACGTCGAGCAATTGCTCAGAGATGAAAAGTGCCAGCACTGAAAGCTGTTGCTAGCCAGCAACCTTCCTTGGAAGCGCTCTTGTAGCCGTAAGAACAGTGGGGCTCTGGGCTTCTCTAGCCACCTAATCTTCTGCTCATCCTCTCGCGCAATCAGAAGAGAGCTCAGGTGAGAAATTGCAAACGTCGAGCAATTGCTCAGAGATGAAAAGTGCCAGCACTGAAAGCTGTTGCTAGCCAGCACCCTTCCTTGGAAGCGCTTTCACAGGCGCAGCAACACTGGGGCTTTGCGCTTCTCTAGCCACCAAACATCACGGTCATTCTCTTTCTGTCTCGTAGACACGAGCTTAGAAATTGCAAACGTCGAGCAATTGATCAGAGATGAAAAGTGCCAGCACTGAAAGCTGTTGCTAGCCAGCAACCTTCCTTGGAATTGCTTTTGTAGCCCTCAGAACACTGGGGCTCTGGGCTTCTCTAGCCACCTAATCTTCTGCTCATCCTCTCGCGCAGTCTAAAGAGAGCTCAGGTGAGAAATTGCAAACGTCAAGCAATTGCTCAGAGATGAAAAGTGCCAGCACTGAAAGCTGTTGCTAGCCAGCACCCTTCCTTGGAAGCGCTTTTGTAGGCCTAAGAACAGTGGGGCTCTGGGCTTCTCTAGCCACCTAATCTTCTGCTCATCCTCTCGCGCAGTCCAAAGAGAGCTCAGGGGAGAAATTGCAAAAGTCGAGCAATTGCTCAGAGATGAAAAGTGCCAGCACTGAAAGCTGTTACTAGCCAGCACCCTTCCTTGGAAGCGCTTTCACAGGAGCAGCAACACTGGGGCTTTGCACTTCTCTAGCCACCAAACGTCACGGTCATTCTCTTTCAGTCTCGTAGACACGAGCTGAGAAATTGCAAACGTCGAGCAATTGATCAGAGATGAAAAGTGCCAGCACTGAAAGTTCTTGCTAGCCAGCACCCTTCCTTGGAAGCGCTCTTGTAGCCCTAAGAACACTGGGGCTCTGGGCTTCTCTAACCACCTACTCTTCTGCTCATCCTCTCGCGCTGTCTAAAGAGAGCTCAGGTGAGAGATTGCAAACGTCGAGCAATTGCTCAGAGATGAAAAGTGCCAGCACTGAAAGCTGTTGCTAGCCAGCACCCTTCCTTGGAAGCGCTTTCACAGGCGCAGCAACACTGGGGCTTTGCGCTTCTCTAGGCACCAAACATCGCGGTCACTATCTCTCCGTCTCGTAGATAAGAGCTGAGAAATTGCAAACGTCGAGCAATTGCTCAGAGATGAAAAGTGCCAGCACTGAAAGCTGTTACTAGCCAGCACCCTTCCTTGGAAGCGCTTTCACAGGCGCAGCAACACTGGGGCTTTGCGCTTCTCTACCCACCAAACATCACGGTCATTCTCTTTCTGTCTCGTAGACAAGAGCTGAGAAATTGCAAACGTCGAGCAATTGCTCAGAGATGAAAAGTGCCAGCACTGAAAGCTGTTGCTAGCCAGCACCCTTCCTTGGAAGCGCTTTTGTAGGCCTAAGAACAGTGGGGCTCTGGGCTTCTCTAGCCACCTAATCTTCTGCTCATCCTCTCGCGCAGTCTAAAGAGAGCTCAGGTGAGAAATTGCAAACGTCGAGCAATTGCTCAGAGATGAAAAGTGCCACCACTGAAAGCTGTTGCTAGCCAGCACCCTTCCTTGGAAGCGCTTTCACAGGAGCAGCAACACTGGGGCTTTGCGCTTCTCTACCCACCAAACATCATGGTCATTCTCTTTCTGTCTCGTAGACACGAGCTGAGAAATTGCAAACGTCGAGCAATTGCTCAGAGATGAAAAGTGCCAGCACCTGAAAGCTGTTGCTAGCCAGCAACCTTCCTTGGAAGCGCTCTTGTAGGCCTAAGAACACTGGGGCTCTGGGCTTCTCTAGCCACCTAATCTTCTGCTCATCCTCTCGCGCAGTCTAAAGAGAGCTCAGGGGAGAAATTGCAAACGTCAAGCAATTGCTCAGAGATGAAAAGTGCCAGCACTGAAAGCTGTTGCTAGCCAGCACCCTTCCTTGGAAGCGCTTTTGTAGGCCTAAGAACAGTGGGGCTCTGGGCTTCTCTAGCCACCTAATCTTCTGCTCATCCTCTCGCGCAGTCTAAAGAGAGCTCAGGTGAGAGATTGCAAACGTCGAGCAATTGCTCAGAGATGAAAAGTGCCAGCACTGAAAGCTGTTGCTAGCCAGCACCCTTCCTTGGAAGCGCTTTCACAGGCGCAGCAACACTGGGGCTTTGCGCTTCTCTAGGCACCAAATGTCACGTCCTTCTCTTTCTGTCTCGTAGACAAGAGCTGAGAAATTGCAAACGTCGAGCAATTGCTCAGAGATGAAAAGTGCCAGCACTGAAAGCTGATGCTAGCCAGCACCCTTCCTTGGAAGTGCTTTTGTAGCCCTAAGAACAGTGGGGCTCTGGGCTTCTCTAGGCACCTAATATTCTGCTCATCCTCTCGCGCAGTCTAAAGAGAGCTCAGGTGAGAAATTGCAAACGTCGAGCAATTGCTCAGAGATGAAAAGTGCCACCACTGAAAGCTGTTGCTAGCCAGCCCCCTTCCTTGGAAGCGCTTTTGTAGCCCTAAGAACACTGGGGCTCTGGGCTTCTCTAGCCACCTAATACTCTGCTCATCCTCTCGCGCAGTCTAAAGAGAGCTCAGGTGAGAAATTGCAAAAGTCGAGCAATTGCTCAGAGATGAAAAGTGCCAGCACTGAAAGCTGTTACTAGCCAGCACCCTTCCTTGGAAGCGCTTTCACAGGCGCAGCAACACTGGGGCTTTGCGCTTCTCTAGCCACCAAACGTCACGGTCATTCTCTTTCAGTCTCGTAGACACGAGCTGAGAAATTGCAAACGTCGAGCAATTGCTCAGAGATGAAAAGTGCCAGCACTGAAAGCTCTTGCTAGCCAGCACCCTTCCTTGGAAGCGCTTTTGTAGCCCTAAGAACAGTGGGGCTCTGGGCTTCTCTAGCCACCTAATCTTCTGCTCATCCTCTCGCGCAGTCTAAAGAGAGCTCAGGTGAGAGATTGCAAACGTCGAGCAATTGCTCAGAGATGAAAAGTGCCAGCACTGAAAGCTGTTGCTAGCCAGCACCCTTCCTTGGAAGCGCTTTCACAGGCGCAGCAACACTGGGGCTTTGCGCTTCTCTAGGCACCAAACGTCACGTCCTTCTCTTTCTGTCTCGTAGACAAGAGCTGAGAAATTGCAAACGTCGAGCAATTGCTCAGAGATGAAAAGTGCCAGCACTGAAAGCTGATGCTAGCCAGCACCCTTCCTTGGAAGTGCTTTTGTAGCCCTAAGAACAGTGGGGCTCTGGGCTTCTCTAGGCACCTAATATTCTGCTCATCCTCTCGCGCAGTCTAAAGAGAGCTCAGGTGAGAAATTGCAAACGTCGAGCAATTGCTCAGAGATGAAAAGTGCCACCACTGAAAGCTGTTGCTAGCCAGCCCCCTTCCTTGGAAGCGCTTTTGTAGCCCTAAGAACACTGGGGCTCTGGGCTTCTCTAGCCACCTAATACTCTGCTCATCCCCTCGCGCAGTCTAAAGAGAGCTCAGGTGAGAAATTGCAAAAGTCGAGCAATTGCTCAGAGATGAAAAGTGCCAGCACTGAAAGCTGTTACTAGCCAGCACCCTTCCTTGGAAGCGCTTTCACAGGCGCAGCAACACTGGGGCTTTGCGCTTCTCTAGCCACCAAACGTCACGGTCATTCTCTTTCAGTCTCGTAGACACGAGCTGAGAAATTGCAAACGTCGAGCAATTGATCAGAGATGAAAAGTGCCAGCACTGAAAGCTCTTGCTAGCCAGCACCCTTCCTTGGAAGCGCTCTTGTAGCCCTAAGAACACTGGGGCTCTGGGCTTCTCTAGCCACCTAATCTTCTGCTCATCCCCTCGCGCAGTCTAAAGAGAGCTCAGGTGAGAGATTGCAAACGTCGAGCAATTGCTCAGAGATGAAAAGTGCCAGCACTGAAAGCTGTGGCTAGCCAGCACCCTTCCTTGGAAGCACTTTCACAGGAGCAGCAACACTGGGGCTTTGCGCTTCTCTACCCATCAAACGTTACGGTCATTCTCTTTCTGTCTCGTAGACACGAGCTGAGAAATTGCAAACGTCGAGCAATTGCTCAGAGATGAAAAGTGCCAGCACTGAAAGCTGTTGCTAGCCAGCACCCTTCCTTGGAAGTGCTTTTGTAGCCCTAAGAACACTGGGGCTCTGGGCTTCTCTAGCCACCTAATATTCTGCTCATGCTCTCGCGCAGTCAAAAGAGAGCTCAGGTGAGAAATTGCAAACGTCGAGCAATTGCTCAGAGATGAAAAGTGCCAGCACTGAAAGCTCTTGCTAGCCAGCACCCTTCCTTGGAAGCGCTTTTGTAGCCCTAAGAACAGTGGGGCTCTGGGCTTCTCTAGCCACCTAATCTTCTGCTCATCCTCTCGCGCAGTCTAAAGAGAGCTCAGGTGAGAAATTGCAAACGTCGAGCAATTGCTCAGAGATGAAAAGTGCCAGCACTGAAAGCTGTTGCTAGCCAGCAACCTTCCTTGGAAGCGCTCTTGTAGGCCTAAGAACACTGGGGCTCTGGGCTTCTCTAGCCACCTAATCTTCTGCTCATCCTCTCGCGCAGTCTAAAGAGAGCTCAGGTGAGAGATTGCAAACGTCGAGCAATTGCTCAGAGATGAAAAGTGCCAGCACTGAAAGCTGTTGCTAGCCAGCACCCTTCCTTGGAAGCGCTTTCACAGGCGCAGCAACACTGGGGCTTTGCGCTTCTCTAGGCACCAAACGTCACGTCCTTCTCTTTCTGTCTCGTAGACAAGAGCTGAGATATTGCAAACGTCGAGCAATTGCTCAGAGATGAAAAGTGCCAGCACTGAAAGCTGATGCTAGCCAGCACCCTTCCTTGGAAGTGCTTTTGTAGCCCTAAGAACAGTGGGGCTCTGGGCTTCTCTAGGCACCTAATATTCTGCTCATCCTCTCGCGCAGTCTAAAGAGAGCTCAGGTGAGAAATTGCAAACGTCGAGCAATTGCTCAGAGATGAAAAGTGCCAGCACTGAAAGCTGTTGCTAGCCAGCACCCTTCCTTGGAAGCGCTTTCACAGGCGAAGCAACACTGGGGCTTTGCGCTTCTCTACCCACCAAACATCACGGTCATTCTCTTTCTGTCTCGTAGACAAGAGCTGAGAAATTGCAAACGTCGAGCAATTGCTCAGAGATGAAAAGTGCCAGCACTGAAAGCTGTTGCTAGCCAGCAACCTTCCTTGGAATTGCTTTTGTAGGACTAAGAACACTGGGGCTCTGGGCTTCTCTAGCCACCTAATACTCTGCTCATCCTCTCGCGCAGTCTAAAGAGAGCTCAGGTGAGAAATTGCAAAAGTCGAGCAATTGCTCAGAGATGAAAAGTGCCAGCACTGAAAGCTGTTACTAGCCAGCACCCTTCCTTGGAAGCGCTTTCACAGGCGCAGCAACACTGGGGCTTTGCGCTTCTCTAGCCACCAAACATCACGGTCATTCTCTTTCTGTCTCGTAGACACGAGCTGAGAAATTGCAAACGTCGAGCAATTGATCAGAGATGAAAAGTGCCAGCACTGAAAGCTGTTGCTAGCCAGCACCCTTCCTTGGAAGCGCTTTTGTAGGCCTAAGAACACTGGGGCTCTGGGCTTCTCTAACCACCTAATCTTCTGCTCATCCCCTCGCGCAGTCTAAAGAGAGCTGAGGTGAGAGATTGCAAACGTCGAGCAATTGCTCAGAGATGAAAAGTGCCAGCACTGAAAGCTCTTGCTAGCCAGCACCCTTCCTTGGAAGCGCTTTCACAGGAGCAGCAACACTGGGGCTTTGCGCTTCTCTAGGCACCAAACATCACGGTCACTATCTCTCCGTCTCGTAGATAAGAGCTGAGAAATTGCAAACGTCGAGCAATTGCTCAGAGATGAAAAGTGCCAGCACTGAAAGCTGTTGATAGCCAGCACCCTTCCTTGGAAGCGCCCTTGTAGGCCTAAGAACACTGGGGCTCTGGGCTTCTCTAGCCACCTAATCTTCTGCTCATCCTCTCGCGCAGTCAAAAGAGAGCTCAGGGGAGAAATTGCAAACGTCGAGCAATTGCTCAGAGATGAAAAGTGCCAGCACTGAAAGCTGTGGCTAGCCAGCACCCTTCCTTGGAAGCGCTTTCACAGGCGAAGCAACACTGGGGCTTTGCGCTTCTCTACCCACCAAACGTCACGGTCACTATCTCTCCGTCTCGTAGACACGAGCTGAGAAATTGCAAACGTCGAGCAATTGCTCAGAGATGAAAAGTGCCAGCACTGAAAGCTGTTGCTAGCCAGCACCCTTCCTTGGAATTGCTTTTGTAGCCCTCAGAACTCCGGGGCTCTGGGCTTCTCTAGGCACCTAATATTCTGCTCATCCTCTCGCGCAGTCTAAAGAGAGCTCAGGTGAGAAATTGCAAACGTCGAGCAATTGCTCAGAGATGAAAAGTGCCAGCACTGAAAGCTGTTGCTAGCCAGCACCCTTCCTTGGAAGCGCTTTCACAGGCGAAGCAACACTGGGTCTTTGCGCTTCTCTACCCACCAAACGTCACGGTCACTATCTCTCCGTCTCGTAGATAAGAGCTGAGAAATTGCAAACGTCAAGCAATTGCTCAGAGATGAAAAGTGCCAGCACTGAAAGCTGTTGCTAGCCAGCACCCTTCCTTGGAAGCGCTTTCACAGGCGCAGCAACACTGGGGCTTTGCGCTTCTCTACCCACCAAACATCACGGTCCTTCTCTTTCAGTCTCGTAGACAACAGCTGAGAAATTGCAAACGTCGAGCAATTGCTCAGAGATGAAAAGTGCCAGCACTGAAAGCTGTTGCTAGCCAGCACCCTTCCTTGGAAGCGCTCTTGTAGCCCTAAGAACACTGGGGCTCTGGGCTTCTCTAGCCACCTCATCTTCTGCTCATCCTCTCGCGCAATCAAAAGAGAGCTCAGGTGAGAAATTGCAAACGTCGAGCAATTGCTCAGAGATGAAAAGTGCCAGCACTGAAAGCTGTTGCTAGCCAGCACCCTTCCTTGGAAGCGCTTTCACAGGCGCAGCAACACTGGGGCTTTGCGCTTCTCTACCCACCAAACATCACGGTCATTCTCTTTCTGTCTCGTAGACACGAGCTGAGAAATTGCAAACGTCGAGCAATTGCTCAGAGATGAAAAGTGCCAGCACTGAAAGCTGTTGCTAGCCAGCAACCTTCCTTGGAATTGCTTTTGTAGCCCTCAGAACACTGGGGCTCTGGGCTTCTCTAGCCACCTAATCTTCTGCTCATCCTCTCGCGCTGTCTAAAGAGAGCTCAGGTGAGAGATTGCAAACGTCGAGCAATTGCTCAGAGATGAAAAGTGCCAGCACTGAAAGCTGTTGCTAGCCAGCACCCTTCCTTGGAAGCGCTTTCACAGGCGCAGCAACACTGGGGCTTTGCGCTTCTCTAGGCACCAAACATCGCGGTCACTATCTCTCCGTCTCGTAGATAAGAGCTGAGAAATTGCAAACGTCGAGCAATTGCTCAGAGATGAAAAGTGCCAGCACTGAAAGCTGTTGCTAGCCAGCAGCCTTCCTTGGAAGCGCTTTTGTAGGCCTAAGAACAGTGGGGCTCTGGGCTTCTCTAGCCACCTAATCTTCTGCTCATCCTCTCGCGCAGTCTAAAGAGAGCTCAGGTGAGAAATTGCAAACGTCGAGCAATTGCTCAGAGATGAAAAGTGCCACCACTGAAAGCTGTTGCTAGCCAGCACCCTTCCTTGGAAGCGCTTTCACAGGAGCAGCAACACTGGGGCTTTGCGCTTCTCTACCCACCAAACATCATGGTCATTCTCTTTCTGTCTCGTAGACACGAGCTGAGAAATTGCAAACGTCGAGCAATTGCTCAGAGATGAAAAGTGCCAGCACCTGAAAGCTGTTGCTAGCCAGCAACCTTCCTTGGAAGCGCTCTTGTAGGCCTAAGAACACTGGGGCTCTGGGCTTCTCTAGCCACCTAATCTTCTGCTCATCCTCTCGCGCAGTCTAAAGAGAGCTCAGGGGAGAAATTGCAAACGTCAAGCAATTGCTCAGAGATGAAAAGTGCCAGCACTGAAAGCTGTTGCTAGCCAGCACCCTTCCTTGGAAGCGCTTTTGTAGGCCTAAGAACAGTGGGGCTCTGGGCTTCTCTAGCCACCTAATCTTCTGCTCATCCTCTCGCGCAGTCTAAAGAGAGCTCAGGTGAGAGATTGCAAACGTCGAGCAATTGCTCAGAGATGAAAAGTGCCAGCACTGAAAGCTGTTGCTAGCCAGCACCCTTCCTTGGAAGCGCTTTCACAGGCGCAGCAACACTGGGGCTTTGCGCTTCTCTAGGCACCAAATGTCACGTCCTTCTCTTTCTGTCTCGTAGACAAGAGCTGAGAAATTGCAAACGTCGAGCAATTGCTCAGAGATGAAAAGTGCCAGCACTGAAAGCTGATGCTAGCCAGCACCCTTCCTTGGAAGTGCTTTTGTAGCCCTAAGAACAGTGGGGCTCTGGGCTTCTCTAGGCACCTAATATTCTGCTCATCCTCTCGCGCAGTCTAAAGAGAGCTCAGGTGAGAAATTGCAAACGTCGAGCAATTGCTCAGAGATGAAAAGTGCCACCACTGAAAGCTGTTGCTAGCCAGCCCCCTTCCTTGGAAGCGCTTTTGTAGCCCTAAGAACACTGGGGCTCTGGGCTTCTCTAGCCACCTAATACTCTGCTCATCCTCTCGCGCAGTCTAAAGAGAGCTCAGGTGAGAAATTGCAAAAGTCGAGCAATTGCTCAGAGATGAAAAGTGCCAGCACTGAAAGCTGTTACTAGCCAGCACCCTTCCTTGGAAGCGCTTTCACAGGCGCAGCAACACTGGGGCTTTGCGCTTCTCTAGCCACCAAACGTCACGGTCATTCTCTTTCAGTCTCGTAGACACGAGCTGAGAAATTGCAAACGTCGAGCAATTGCTCAGAGATGAAAAGTGCCAGCACTGAAAGCTCTTGCTAGCCAGCACCCTTCCTTGGAAGCGCTTTTGTAGCCCTAAGAACAGTGGGGCTCTGGGCTTCTCTAGCCACCTAATCTTCTGCTCATCCTCTCGCGCAGTCTAAAGAGAGCTCAGGTGAGAGATTGCAAACGTCGAGCAATTGCTCAGAGATGAAAAGTGCCAGCACTGAAAGCTGTTGCTAGCCAGCACCCTTCCTTGGAAGCGCTTTCACAGGCGCAGCAACACTGGGGCTTTGCGCTTCTCTAGGCACCAAACGTCACGTCCTTCTCTTTCTGTCTCGTAGACAAGAGCTGAGAAATTGCAAACGTCGAGCAATTGCTCAGAGATGAAAAGTGCCAGCACTGAAAGCTGATGCTAGCCAGCACCCTTCCTTGGAAGTGCTTTTGTAGCCCTAAGAACAGTGGGGCTCTGGGCTTCTCTAGGCACCTAATATTCTGCTCATCCTCTCGCGCAGTCTAAAGAGAGCTCAGGTGAGAAATTGCAAACGTCGAGCAATTGCTCAGAGATGAAAAGTGCCACCACTGAAAGCTGTTGCTAGCCAGCCCCCTTCCTTGGAAGCGCTTTTGTAGCCCTAAGAACACTGGGGCTCTGGGCTTCTCTAGCCACCTAATACTCTGCTCATCCTCTCGCGCAGTCTAAAGAGAGCTCAGGTGAGAAATTGCAAAAGTCGAGCAATTGCTCAGAGATGAAAAGTGCCAGCACTGAAAGCTGTTACTAGCCAGCACCCTTCCTTGGAAGCGCTTTCACAGGCGCAGCAACACTGGGGCTTTGCGCTTCTCTAGCCACCAAACGTCACGGTCATTCTCTTTCAGTCTCGTAGACACGAGCTGAGAAATTGCAAACGTCGAGCAATTGATCAGAGATGAAAAGTGCCAGCACTGAAAGCTCTTGCTAGCCAGCACCCTTCCTTGGAAGCGCTCTTGTAGCCCTAAGAACACTGGGGCTCTGGGCTTCTCTAGCCACCTAATCTTCTGCTCATCCCCTCGCGCAGTCTAAAGAGAGCTCAGGTGAGAGATTGCAAACGTCGAGCAATTGCTCAGAGATGAAAAGTGCCAGCACTGAAAGCTGTGGCTAGCCAGCACCCTTCCTTGGAAGCGCTTTCACAGGAGCAGCAACACTGGGGCTTTGCGCTTCTCTACCCATCAAACGTTACGGTCATTCTCTTTCTGTCTCGTAGACACGAGCTGAGAAATTGCAAACGTCGAGCAATTGCTCAGAGATGAAAAGTGCCAGCACTGAAAGCTGTTGCTAGCCAGCACCCTTCCTTGGAAGCGCTTTCACAGGTGCAGCAACACTGGGGCTTTGCGCTTCTCTACCCACCAAACGTTACGGTCATTCTCTTTCTGTCTCGTAGACACGAGCTGAGAAATTGCAAACGTCGAGCAATTGCTCAGAGATGAAAAGTGCCAGCACTGAAAGCTGTTGCTAGCCAGCACCCTTCCTTGGAAGTGCTTTTGTAGCCCTAAGAACACTGGGGCTCTGGGCTTCTCTAGCCACCTAATATTCTGCTCATGCTCTCGCGCAGTCAAAAGAGAGCTCAGGTGAGAAATTGCAAACGTCGAGCAATTGCTCAGAGATGAAAAGTGCCAGCACTGAAAGCTCTTGCTAGCCAGCACCCTTCCTTGGAAGCGCTTTTGTAGCCCTAAGAACAGTGGGGCTCTGGGCTTCTCTAGCCACCTAATCTTCTGCTCATCCTCTCGCGCAGTCTAAAGAGAGCTCAGGTGAGAAATTGCAAACGTCGAGCAATTGCTCAGAGATGAAAAGTGCCACCACTGAAAGCTGTTGCTAGCCAGCACCCTTCCTTGGAAGCGCTTTCACAGGAGCAGCAACACTGGGGCTTTGCGCTTCTCTACCCACCAAACATCATGGTCATTCTCTTTCTGTCTCGTAGACACGAGCTGAGAAATTGCAAACGTCGAGCAATTGCTCAGAGATGAAAAGTGCCAGCACTGAAAGCTGTTGATAGCCAGCAACCTTCCTTGGAAGCGCTCTTGTAGGCCTAAGAACACTGGGGCTCTGGGCTTCTCTAGCCACCTAATCTTCTGCTCATCCTCTCGCGCAGTCTAAAGAGAGCTCAGGTGAGAGATTGCAAACGTCGAGCAATTGCTCAGAGATGAAAAGTGCCAGCACTGAAAGCTGTTGCTAGCCAGCACCCTTCCTTGGAAGCGCTTTCACAGGCGCAGCAACACTGGGGCTTTGCGCTTCTCTAGGCACCAAACGTCACGTCCTTCTCTTTCTGTCTCGTAGACAAGAGCTGAGATATTGCAAACGTCGAGCAATTGCTCAGAGATGAAAAGTGCCAGCACTGAAAGCTGATGCTAGCCAGCACCCTTCCTTGGAAGTGCTTTTGTAGCCCTAAGAACAGTGGGGCTCTGGGCTTCTCTAGGCACCTAATATTCTGCTCATCCTCTCGCGCAGTCTAAAGAGAGCTCAGGTGAGAAATTGCAAACGTCGAGCAATTGCTCAGAGATGAAAAGTGCCAGCACTGAAAGCTGTTGCTAGCCAGCACCCTTCCTTGGAAGCGCTTTCACAGGCGAAGCAACACTGGGGCTTTGCGCTTCTCTACCCACCAAACATCACGGTCATTCTCTTTCTGTCTCGTAGACACGAGCTGAGAAATTGCAAACGTCGAGCAATTGCTCAGAGATGAAAAGTGCCAGCACTGAAAGCTGTTGCTAGCCAGCACCCTTCCTTGGAAGCGCTTTTTTAGCCCTAAGAACACTGGGGCTCTGGGCTTCTCTAGCCACCTAATACTCTGCTCATCCTCTCGCGCAGTCTAAAGAGAGCTCAGGTGAGAAATTGCAAAAGTCGAGCAATTGCTCAGAGATGAAAAGTGCCAGCACTGAAAGCTGTTACTAGCCAGCACCCTTCCTTGGAAGCGCTTTCACAGGCGCAGCAACACTGGGGCTTTGCGCTTCTCTAGCCACCAAACATCACGGTCATTCTCTTTCCTTCTCGTAGACACGAGCTGAGAAATTGCAAACGTCGAGCAATTGATCAGAGATGAAAAGTGCCAGCACTGAAAGCTGTTGCTAGCCAGCACCCTTCCTTGGAAGCGCTTTTGTAGGCCTAAGAACACTGGGGCTCTGGGCTTCTCTAACCACCTAATCTTCTGCTCATCCCCTCGCGCAGTCTAAAGAGAGCTGAGGTGAGAGATTGCAAACGTCGAGCAATTGCTCAGAGATGAAAAGTGCCAGCACTGAAAGCTCTTGCTAGCCAGCACCCTTCCTTGGAAGCGCTTTCACAGGAGCAGCAACACTGGGGCTTTGCGCTTCTCTAGGCACCAAACATCACGGTCACTATCTCTCCGTCTCGTAGATAAGAGCTGAGAAATTGCAAACGTCGAGCAATTGCTCAGAGATGAAAAGTGCCAGCACTGAAAGCTGTTGATAGCCAGCACCCTTCCTTGGAAGCGCCCTTGTAGGCCTAAGAACACTGGGGCTCTGGGCTTCTCTAGCCACCTAATCTTCTGCTCATCCTCTCGCGCAGTCAAAAGAGAGCTCAGGGGAGAAATTGCAAACGTCGAGCAATTGCTCAGAGATGAAAAGTGCCAGCACTGAAAGCTGTGGCTAGCCAGCACCCTTCCTTGGAAGCGCTTTCACAGGCGAAGCAACACTGGGGCTTTGCGCTTCTCTACCCACCAAACGTCACGGTCACTATCTCTCCGTCTCGTAGACACGAGCTGAGAAATTGCAAACGTCGAGCAATTGCTCAGAGATGAAAAGTGCCAGCACTGAAAGCTGTTGCTAGCCAGCACCCTTCCTTGGAATTGCTTTTGTAGCCCTAAGAACTCCGGGGCTCTGGGCTTCTCTAGGCACCTAATATTCTGCTCATCCTCTCGCGCAGTCTAAAGAGAGCTCAGGTGAGAAATTGCAAACGTCGAGCAATTGCTCAGAGATGAAAAGTGCCAGCACTGAAAGCTGTTGCTAGCCAGCACCCTTCCTTGGAAGCGCTTTCACAGGCGAAGCAACACTGGGTCTTTGCGCTTCTCTACCCACCAAACGTCACGGTCACTATCTCTCCGTCTCGTAGATAAGAGCTGAGAAATTGCAAACGTCAAGCAATTGCTCAGAGATGAAAAGTGCCAGCACTGAAAGCTGTTGCTAGCCAGCACCCTTCCTTGGAAGCGCTTTCACAGGCGCAGCAACACTGGGGCTTTGCGCTTCTCTACCCACCAAACATCACGGTCCTTCTCTTTCAGTCTCGTAGACAACAGCTGAGAAATTGCAAACGTCGAGCAATTGCTCAGAGATGAAAAGTGCCAGCACTGAAAGCTGTTGCTAGCCAGCACCCTTCCTTGGAAGCGCTCTTGTAGCCCTAAGAACAGTGGGGCTCTGGGCTTCTCTAGCCACCTACTCTTCTGCTCATCCTCTCGCGCAATCAAAAGAGAGCTCAGGTGAGAAATTGCAAACGTCGAGCAATTGCTCAGAGATGAAAAGTGCCAGCACTGAAAGCTGTTGCTAGCCAGCACCCTTCCTTGGAAGCGCTTTCACAGGCGCAGCAACACTGGGGCTTTGCGCTTCTCTACCCACCAAACATCACGGTCATTCTCTTTCTGTCTCGTAGACACGAGCTGAGAAATTGCAAACGTCGAGCAATTGCTCAGAGATGAAAAGTGCCAGCACTGAAAGCTGTTGCTAGCCAGCAACCTTCCTTGGAATTGCTTTTGTAGCCCTCAGAACACTGGGGCTCTGGGCTTCTCTAGCCACCTAATCTTGTGCTCATCCTCTCGCGCAGTCTAAAGAGAGCTCAGTTGAGAAATTGCAAACGTCAAGCAATTGCTCAGAGATGAAAAGTGCCAGCACTGAAAGTTCTTGCTAGCCAGCAACCTTCCTTGGAAGCGCTCTTGTAGCCCTAAGAACACTGGGGCTCTGGGCTTCTCTAACCACCTACTCTTCTGCTCATCCTCTCGCGCTGTCTAAAGAGAGCTCAGGTGAGAGATTGCAAACGTCGAGCAATTGCTCAGAGATGAAAAGTGCCAGCACTGAAAGCTGTTGCTAGCCAGCACCCTTCCTTGGAAGCGCTTTCACAGGCGCAGCAACACTGGGGCTTTGCGCTTCTCTACCCACCAAACATCACGGTCATTCTCTTTCTGTCTCGTAGACACGAGCTGAGAAATTGCAAACGTCGAGCAATTGCTCAGAGATGAAAAGTGCCAGCACTGAAAGCTCTTGCTAGCCAGCACCCTTCCTTGGAAGCGCTTTTGTAGGCCTAAGAACACTGGGGCTCTGGGCTTCTCTAGCCACCTAATCTTCTGTTCATCCTCTCGCGCAGTCTAAAGAGAGCTCAGGTGAGAAATTGCAAACGTCGAGCAATTGCTCAGAGATGAAAAGTGCCAGCACTGAAAGCTGTTGCTAGCCAGCACCCTTCCTTGGAAGCGCTTTCACAGGCGCAGCAACACTGGGGCTTTGCGCTTCTCTAGGCACCAAACGTCACGATCACTATCTCTCCGTCTCGTAGATAAGAGCTGAGAAATTGCAAACGTCGAGCAATTGCTCAGAGATGAAAAGTGCCAGCACTGAAAGCTCTTGCTAGCCAGCACCCTTCCTTGGAAGCGCTTTCACAGGCGCAGCAACACTGGGGCTTTGCGCTTCTCTACCCACCAAACATCACGGTCATTCTCTTTCTGTCTCGTAGACAAGAGCTGAGAAATTGCAAACGTCGAGCAATTGCTCAGAGATGAAAAGTGCCAGCACTGAAAGCTGTTGCTAGCCAGCACCCTTCCTTGGAAGCGCTTTTGTAGCCCTAAGAACAGTGGGGCTCTGGGCTTCTCTAGCCACCTAATCTTCTGCTCATCCTCTCGCGCACTCTAAAGAGAGCTCAGGGGAGAAATTGCAAACGTCAAGCAATTGCTCAGAGATGAAAAGTGCCAGCACTGAAAGCTGTTACTAGCCAGCACCCTTCCTTGGAAGCGCTTTTGTAGCCCTAAGAACACTGGGGCTCTGGGCTTCTCTAGCCAGCTAATCTTCTGCTCATCCTCTCGCGCAGTCTAAAGAGAGCTCAGGGGAGAAATTGCAAACGTCGAGCAATTGCTCAGAGATGAAAAGTGCCAGCACTGAAAGCTGTTGCTAGCCAGCACCCTTCCTTGGAAGCGCTTTCACAGGCGCAGCAACACTGGGGCTTTGCGCTTCTCTACCCACCAAACGTCACGGTCATTCTCTTTCAGTCTCGTAGACACGAGCTGAGAAATTGCAAACGTCGAGCAATTGATCAGAGATGAAAAGTGCCAGCACTGAAAGCTGTTGCTAGCCAGCACCCTTCCTTGGAAGCGCTTTCACAGGCGCAGCAACACTGGGGCTTTGCGCTTCTCTAGCCACCAAACGTCACGGTCATTCTCTTTCTGTCTCGTAGACACGAGCTGAGAAATTGCAAACGTCGAGCAATTGCTCAGAGATGAAAAGTGCCAGCACTGAAAGCTCTTGCTAGCCAGCAACCTTCCTTGGAATTGCTTTTGTAGGCCTAAGAACACTGGGGCTCTGGGCTTCTCTAGCCACCTCATCTTCTGCTCATCCTCTCGCGCACTCTAAAGAGAGCTCAGGTGAGAAATTGCAAACGTCGAGCAATTGCTCAGAGATGAAAAGTGCCAGCACTGAAAGCTGTTGCTAGCCAGCACCCTTCCTTGGAAGCGCTTTCACAGGCGCAGCAACACTGGGGCTTTGCGCTTCTCTAGCCACCAAACGTCACGGTCATTCTCTTTCTGTCTCGTAGACACGAGCTGAGAAATTGCAAACGTCGAGCAATTGCCCAGAGATGAAAAGTGCCAGCACTGAAAGCTCTTGCTAGCCAGCACCCTTCCTTGGAAGCGCTTTCACAGGCGCAGCAACACTGGGGCTTTGCGCTTCTCTACCCACCAAACGTCACGATCACTATCTATCCGTCTCGTAGATAAGAGCTGAGAAATTGCAAACGTCGAGCAATTGCTCAGATATGAAAAGTGCCAGCACTGAAAGCTGTTGCTAGCCAGCACCCTTCCTTGGAAGCGCTTTTGTAGCCCTAAGAACAGTGGGGCTCTGGGCTTCTCTAGCCACCTAATCTTCTGCTCATCCTCTCGCGCAGTCTAAAGAGAGCTCAGGTGAGAAATTGCAAAAGTCGAGCAATTGATCAGAGACGAAAAGTGCCAGCACTGAAAGCTGTTGCTAGCCAGCACCCTTCCTTGGAAGCGCTTTCACAGGCGCAGCAACACTGGGGCTTTGCGCTTCTCTACCCACCAAACATCACGGTCCTTCTCTTTCAGTCTCGTAGACAACAGCTGAGAAATTGCAAACGTCGAGCAATTGCTCAGAGATGAAAAGTGCCAGCACTGAAAGCTGTTGCTAGCCAGCACCCTTCCTTGGAAGCGCTCTTGTAGCCCTAAGAACAGTGGGGCTCTGGGCTTCTCTAGCCACCTACTCTTCTGCTCATCCTCTCGCGCAGTCGAAGGAGCGGTAAGGTGTCAAATTGCAAATGTCCAACAATTGCTCAGAGATGAAAAGTGCCAGCATTGAAAGCTGTTGCTAGCCAGCACCCTTCCTTGGAAGCGCTTTCACAGGCGCAGCAACACTGGGGCTTTGCGCTTCTCTACCCACCAAACGTCACGGTCATTCTCTTTCTGTCTCGTAGACACGAGCTGAGAAATTGCAAACGTCGAGCAATTGCTCAGAGATGAAAAGTGCCAGCACTGAAAGCTCTTGCTAGCCAGCACCCTTCCTTGGAATTGCTTTTGTAGCCCTAAGAACACTGGGGCTCTGGGCTTCTCTAGCCACCTAATCTTGTGCTCATCCTCTCGCGCAGTCTAAAGAGAGCTCAGGTGAGAAATTGCAAACGTCGAGCAATTGCTCAGAGATGAAAAGTGCCAGCACTGAAAGCTGTTGCTAGCCAGCACCCTTCCTTGGAAGCGCTTTCACAGGCGCAGCAACACTGGGGCTTTGCGCTTCTCTAGGCACCAAACATCGCGGTCACTATCTCTCCGTCTCGTAGATAAGAGCTGAGAAATTGCAAACGTCGAGCAATTGCTCAGAGATGAAAAGTGCCAGCACTGAAAGCTGTTGCTAGCCAGCACCCTTCCTTGGAAGCGCTTTCACAGGCGCAGCAACACTGGGGCTTTGCGCTTCTCTACCCACCAAACATCACGGTCCTTCTCTTTCTGTCTCGTAGACAAGAGCTGAGAAATTGCAAACGTCGAGCAATTGCTCAGAGATGAAAAGTGCCAGCACTGAAAGCTCTTGCTAGCCAGCACCCTTCCTTGGAAGCGCTTTTGTAGCCCTAAGAACAGTGGGGCTCTGGGCTTCTCTAGCCACCTAATCTTCTGCTCATCCTCTCGCGCAGTCTAAAAAGAGCTCAGTTGAGAAATTGCAAACGTCAAGCAATTGCTCAGAGATGAAAAGTGCCAGCACTGAAAGCTGTTGCTAGCCAGCACCCTTCCTTGGAAGCGCTTTTGTAGCCCTAAGAACACTGGGGCTCTGGGCTTCTCTAGCCACCTCATCTTCTGCTCATCCTCTCGCGCAGTCTAAAGAGAGCTCAGGGGAGAAATTGCAAACGTCGAGCAATTGCTCAGAGATGAAAAGTGCCAGCACTGAAAGCTGTTACTAGCCAGCACCCTTCCTTGGAAGCGCTTTCACAGGCGAAGCAACACTGGGGCTTTGCGCTTCTCTACCCACCAAACGTCACGGTCACTATCTCTCCGTCTCGTAGACACGAGCTGAGAAATTGCAAACGTCGAGCAATTGCTCAGAGATGAAAAGTGCCAGCACTGAAAGCTCTTGCTAGCCAGCAACCTTCCTTGGAAGCGCTCTTGTAGCCGTAAGAACAGTGGGGCTCTGGGCTTCTCTAGCCACCTAATCTTCTGCTCATCCTCTCGCGCAATCAGAAGAGAGCTCAGGTGAGAAATTGCAAACGTCGAGCAATTGCTCAGAGATGAAAAGTGCCAGCACTGAAAGCTGTTGCTAGCCAGCACCCTTCCTTGGAAGCGCTTTCACAGGCGCAGCAACACTGGGGCTTTGCGCTTCTCTACCCACCAAACATCACGGTCATTCTCTTTCTGTCTCGTAGACACGAGCTTAGAAATTGCAAACGTCGAGCAATTGCTCAGAGATGAAAAGTGCCAGCACTGAAAGCTGTTGCTAGCCAGCACCCTTCCTTGGAAGCGCTTTCACAGGCGCAGCAACACTGGGGCTTTGCGCTTCTCTACCCACCAAACATCACGGTCATTCTCTTTCTGTCTCGTAGACAAGAGCTGAGAAATTGCAAACGTCGAGCAATTGCTCAGAGATGAAAAGTGCCAGCACTGAAAGCTGTTGCTAGCCAGCAGCCTTCCTTGGAAGCGCTTTTGTAGGCCTAAGAACAGTGGGGCTCTGGGCTTCTCTAGCCACCTAATCTTCTGCTCATCCTCTCGCGCAGTCTAAAGAGAGCTCAGGTGAGAAATTGCAAACGTCGAGCAATTGCTCAGAGATGAAAAGTGCCACCACTGAAAGCTGTTGCTAGCCAGCACCCTTCCTTGGAAGCGCTTTCACAGGAGCAGCAACACTGGGGCTTTGCACTTCTCTACCCACCAAACATCATGGTCATTCTCTTTCTGTCTCGTAGACACGAGCTGAGAAATTGCAAACGTCGAGCAATTGCTCAGAGATGAAAAGTGCCAGCACCTGAAAGCTGTTGCTAGCCAGCACCCTTCCTTGGAAGCGCTCTTGTAGGCCTAAGAACACTGGGGCTCTGGGCTTCTCTAGCCACCTAATCTTCTGCTCATCCTCTCGCGCAGTCTAAAGAGAGCTCAGGGGAGAAATTGCAAACGTCAAGCAATTGCTCAGAGATGAAAAGTGCCAGCACTGAAAGCTGTTGCTAGCCAGCACCCTTCCTTGGAAGCGCTTTCACAGGCGCAGCAACACTGGGGCTTTGCGCTTCTCTAGGCACCAAATGTCACGTCCTTCTCTTTCTGTCTCGTAGACAAGAGCTGAGAAATTGCAAACGTCGAGCAATTGCTCAGAGATGAAAAGTGCCAGCACTGAAAGCTGATGCTAGCCAGCACCCTTCCTTGGAAGTGCTTTTGTAGCCCTAAGAACAGTGGGGCTCTGGGCTTCTCTAGGCACCTAATATTCTGCTCATCCTCTCGCGCAGTCTAAAGAGAGCTCAGGTGAGAAATTGCAAACGTCGAGCAATTGCTCAGAGATGAAAAGTGCCAGCACTGAAAGCTGTTGCTAGCCAGCACCCTTCCTTGGAAGCGCTTTCACAGGCGCAGCAACACTGGGGCTTTGCGCTTCTCTAGCCACCAAACGTCACGGTCATTCTCTTTCTGTCTCGTAGACACGAGCTGAGAAATTGCAAACGTCGAGCAATTGCCCAGAGATGAAAAGTGCCAGCACTGAAAGCTCTTGCTAGCCAGCACCCTTCCTTGGAAGCGCTTTCACAGGCGCAGCAACACTGGGGCTTTGCGCTTCTCTACCCACCAAACGTCACGATCACTATCTATCCGTCTCGTAGATAAGAGCTGAGAAATTGCAAACGTCGAGCAATTGCTCAGATATGAAAAGTGCCAGCACTGAAAGCTGTTGCTAGCCAGCACCCTTCCTTGGAAGCGCTTTTGTAGCCCTAAGAACAGTGGGGCTCTGGGCTTCTCTAGCCACCTAATCTTCTGCTCATCCTCTCGCGCAGTCTAAAGAGAGCTCAGGTGAGAAATTGCAAAAGTCGAGCAATTGATCAGAGACGAAAAGTGCCAGCACTGAAAGCTGTTGCTAGCCAGCACCCTTCCTTGGAAGCGCTTTCACAGGCGCAGCAACACTGGGGCTTTGCGCTTCTCTACCCACCAAACATCACGGTCCTTCTCTTTCAGTCTCGTAGACAACAGCTGAGAAATTGCAAACGTCGAGCAATTGCTCAGAGATGAAAAGTGCCAGCACTGAAAGCTGTTGCTAGCCAGCACCCTTCCTTGGAAGCGCTCTTGTAGCCCTAAGAACAGTGGGGCTCTGGGCTTCTCTAGCCACCTACTCTTCTGCTCATCCTCTCGCGCAGTCGAAGGAGCGGTAAGGTGTCAAATTGCAAATGTCCAACAATTGCTCAGAGATGAAAAGTGCCAGCATTGAAAGCTGTTGCTAGCCAGCACCCTTCCTTGGAAGCGCTTTCACAGGCGCAGCAACACTGGGGCTTTGCGCTTCTCTACCCACCAAACGTCACGGTCATTCTCTTTCTGTCTCGTAGACACGAGCTGAGAAATTGCAAACGTCGAGCAATTGCTCAGAGATGAAAAGTGCCAGCACTGAAAGCTCTTGCTAGCCAGCACCCTTCCTTGGAATTGCTTTTGTAGCCCTAAGAACACTGGGGCTCTGGGCTTCTCTAGCCACCTAATCTTGTGCTCATCCTCTCGCGCAGTCTAAAGAGAGCTCAGGTGAGAAATTGCAAACGTCGAGCAATTGCTCAGAGATGAAAAGTGCCAGCACTGAAAGCTGTTGCTAGCCAGCACCCTTCCTTGGAAGCGCTTTCACAGGCGCAGCAACACTGGGGCTTTGCGCTTCTCTAGGCACCAAACATCGCGGTCACTATCTCTCCGTCTCGTAGATAAGAGCTGAGAAATTGCAAACGTCGAGCAATTGCTCAGAGATGAAAAGTGCCAGCACTGAAAGCTGTTGCTAGCCAGCACCCTTCCTTGGAAGCGCTTTCACAGGCGCAGCAACACTGGGGCTTTGCGCTTCTCTACCCACCAAACATCACGGTCCTTCTCTTTCTGTCTCGTAGACAAGAGCTGAGAAATTGCAAACGTCGAGCAATTGCTCAGAGATGAAAAGTGCCAGCACTGAAAGCTCTTGCTAGCCAGCACCCTTCCTTGGAAGCGCTTTTGTAGCCCTAAGAACAGTGGGGCTCTGGGCTTCTCTAGCCACCTAATCTTCTGCTCATCCTCTCGCGCAGTCTAAAAAGAGCTCAGTTGAGAAATTGCAAACGTCAAGCAATTGCTCAGAGATGAAAAGTGCCAGCACTGAAAGCTGTTGCTAGCCAGCACCCTTCCTTGGAAGCGCTTTTGTAGCCCTAAGAACACTGGGGCTCTGGGCTTCTCTAGCCACCTCATCTTCTGCTCATCCTCTCGCGCAGTCTAAAGAGAGCTCAGGGGAGAAATTGCAAACGTCGAGCAATTGCTCAGAGATGAAAAGTGCCAGCACTGAAAGCTGTTACTAGCCAGCACCCTTCCTTGGAAGCGCTTTCACAGGCGAAGCAACACTGGGGCTTTGCGCTTCTCTACCCACCAAACGTCACGGTCACTATCTCTCCGTCTCGTAGACACGAGCTGAGAAATTGCAAACGTCGAGCAATTGCTCAGAGATGAAAAGTGCCAGCACTGAAAGCTGTTGCTAGCCAGCAACCTTCCTTGGAAGCGCTCTTGTAGCCCTAAGAACAGTGGGGCTCTGGGCTTCTCTAGCCACCTAATCTTCTGCTCATCCTCTCGCGCAATCAGAAGAGAGCTCAGGTGAGAAATTGCAAACGTCGAGCAATTGCTCAGAGATGAAAAGTGCCAGCACTGAAAGCTGTTGCTAGCCAGCACCCTTCCTTGGAAGCGCTTTCACAGGCGCAGCAACACTGGGGCTTTGCGCTTCTCTACCCACCAAACATCACGGTCATTCTCTTTCTGTCTCGTAGACACGAGCTTAGAAATTGCAAACGTCGAGCAATTGATCAGAGATGAAAAGTGCCAGCACTGAAAGCTGTTGCTAGCCAGCAACCTTCCTTGGAATTGCTTTTGTAGCCCTCAGAACACTGGGGCTCTGGGCTTCTCTAGCCACCTAATCTTCTGCTCATCCTCTCGCGCAGTCTAAAGAGAGCTCAGTTGAGAAATTGCAAACGTCAAGCAATTGCTCAGAGATGAAAAGTGCCAGCACTGAAAGCTGTTGCTAGCCAGCACCCTTCCTTGGAAGCGCTTTTGTAGCCCTAAGAACAGTGGGGCTCTGGGCTTCTCTAGCCACCTAATCTTCTGCTCATCCTCTCGCGCAGTCCAAAGAGAGCTCAGGGGAGAAATTGCAAAAGTCGAGCAATTGCTCAGAGATGAAAAGTGCCAGCACTGAAAGCTGTTGCTAGCCAGCACCCTTCCTTGGAAGCGCTTTCACAGGCGCAGCAACACTGGGGCTTTGCGCTTCTCTAGGCACCAAACATCGCGGTCACTATCTCTCCGTCTCGTAGATAAGAGCTGAGAAATTGCAAACGTCGAGCAATTGCTCAGAGATGAAAAGTGCCAGCACTGAAAGCTGTTACTAGCCAGCACCCTTCCTTGGAAGCGCTTTCACAGGCGCAGCAACACTGGGGCTTTGCGCTTCTCTACCCACCAAACATCACGGTCATTCTCTTTCTGTCTCGTAGACAAGAGCTGAGAAATTGCAAACGTCGAGCAATTGCTCAGAGATGAAAAGTGCCAGCACTGAAAGCTGTTGCTAGCCAGCAGCCTTCCTTGGAAGCGCTTTTGTAGGCCTAAGAACAGTGGGGCTCTGGGCTTCTCTAGCCACCTAATCTTCTGCTCATCCTCTCGCGCAGTCTAAAGAGAGCTCAGGTGAGAAATTGCAAACGTCGAGCAATTGCTCAGAGATGAAAAGTGCCACCACTGAAAGCTGTTGCTAGCCAGCACCCTTCCTTGGAAGCGCTTTCACAGGAGCAGCAACACTGGGGCTTTGCGCTTCTCTACCCACCAAACATCATGGTCATTCTCTTTCTGTCTCGTAGACACGAGCTGAGAAATTGCAAACGTCGAGCAATTGCTCAGAGATGAAAAGTGCCAGCACCTGAAAGCTGTTGCTAGCCAGCACCCTTCCTTGGAAGCGCTCTTGTAGGCCTAAGAACACTGGGGCTCTGGGCTTCTCTAGCCACCTAATCTTCTGCTCATCCTCTCGCGCAGTCTAAAGAGAGCTCAGGGGAGAAATTGCAAACGTCAAGCAATTGCTCAGAGATGAAAAGTGCCAGCACTGAAAGCTGTTGCTAGCCAGCACCCTTCCTTGGAAGCGCTTTCACAGGCGCAGCAACACTGGGGCTTTGCGCTTCTCTAGGCACCAAATGTCACGTCCTTCTCTTTCTGTCTCGTAGACAAGAGCTGAGAAATTGCAAACGTCGAGCAATTGCTCAGAGATGAAAAGTGCCAGCACTGAAAGCTGATGCTAGCCAGCACCCTTCCTTGGAAGTGCTTTTGTAGCCCTAAGAACAGTGGGGCTCTGGGCTTCTCTAGGCACCTAATATTCTGCTCATCCTCTCGCGCAGTCTAAAGAGAGCTCAGGTGAGAAATTGCAAACGTCGAGCAATTGCTCAGAGATGAAAAGTGCCAGCACTGAAAGCTGTTGCTAGCCAGCACCCTTCCTTGGAAGCGCTTTCACAGGCGCAGCAACACTGGGGCTTTGCGCTTCTCTAGCCACCAAACGTCACGGTCATTCTCTTTCTGTCTCGTAGACACGAGCTGAGAAATTGCAAACGTCGAGCAATTGCCCAGAGATGAAAAGTGCCAGCACTGAAAGCTCTTGCTAGCCAGCACCCTTCCTTGGAAGCGCTTTCACAGGCGCAGCAACACTGGGGCTTTGCGCTTCTCTACCCACCAAACGTCACGATCACTATCTATCCGTCTCGTAGATAAGAGCTGAGAAATTGCAAACGTCGAGCAATTGCTCAGATATGAAAAGTGCCAGCACTGAAAGCTGTTGCTAGCCAGCACCCTTCCTTGGAAGCGCTTTTGTAGCCCTAAGAACAGTGGGGCTCTGGGCTTCTCTAGCCACCTAATCTTCTGCTCATCCTCTCGCGCAGTCTAAAGAGAGCTCAGGTGAGAAATTGCAAAAGTCGAGCAATTGATCAGAGACGAAAAGTGCCAGCACTGAAAGCTGTTGCTAGCCAGCACCCTTCCTTGGAAGCGCTTTCACAGGCGCAGCAACACTGGGGCTTTGCGCTTCTCTACCCACCAAACATCACGGTCCTTCTCTTTCAGTCTCGTAGACAACAGCTGAGAAATTGCAAACGTCGAGCAATTGCTCAGAGATGAAAAGTGCCAGCACTGAAAGCTGTTGCTAGCCAGCACCCTTCCTTGGAAGCGCTCTTGTAGCCCTAAGAACAGTGGGGCTCTGGGCTTCTCTAGCCACCTACTCTTCTGCTCATCCTCTCGCGCAGTCGAAGGAGCGGTAAGGTGTCAAATTGCAAATGTCCAACAATTGCTCAGAGATGAAAAGTGCCAGCATTGAAAGCTGTTGCTAGCCAGCACCCTTCCTTGGAAGCGCTTTCACAGGCGCAGCAACACTGGGGCTTTGCGCTTCTCTACCCACCAAACGTCACGGTCATTCTCTTTCTGTCTCGTAGACACGAGCT
This sequence comes from Sarcoramphus papa, assembly GCA_037962945.1. Classification (NCBI taxonomy): domain Eukaryota; kingdom Metazoa; phylum Chordata; class Aves; order Accipitriformes; family Cathartidae; genus Sarcoramphus; species Sarcoramphus papa. The sequence continues at coordinate 93,663,388 of CM075586.1, read as the reverse complement.
GAGAAATTGCAAACGTCGAGCAATTGCTCAGAGATGAAAAGTGCCAGCACTGAAAGCTCTTGCTAGCCAGCACCCTTCCTTGGAATTGCTTTTGTAGCCCTAAGAACACTGGGGCTCTGGGCTTCTCTAGCCACCTAATCTTGTGCTCATCCTCTCGCGCAGTCTAAAGAGAGCTCAGGTGAGAAATTGCAAACGTCGAGCAATTGCTCAGAGATGAAAAGTGCCAGCACTGAAAGCTGTTGCTAGCCAGCACCCTTCCTTGGAAGCGCTTTCACAGGCGCAGCAACACTGGGGCTTTGCGCTTCTCTAGGCACCAAACATCGCGGTCACTATCTCTCCGTCTCGTAGATAAGAGCTGAGAAATTGCAAACGTCGAGCAATTGCTCAGAGATGAAAAGTGCCAGCACTGAAAGCTGTTGCTAGCCAGCACCCTTCCTTGGAAGCGCTTTCACAGGCGCAGCAACACTGGGGCTTTGCGCTTCTCTACCCACCAAACATCACGGTCCTTCTCTTTCTGTCTCGTAGACAAGAGCTGAGAAATTGCAAACGTCGAGCAATTGCTCAGAGATGAAAAGTGCCAGCACTGAAAGCTCTTGCTAGCCAGCACCCTTCCTTGGAAGCGCTTTTGTAGCCCTAAGAACAGTGGGGCTCTGGGCTTCTCTAGCCACCTAATCTTCTGCTCATCCTCTCGCGCAGTCTAAAAAGAGCTCAGTTGAGAAATTGCAAACGTCAAGCAATTGCTCAGAGATGAAAAGTGCCAGCACTGAAAGCTGTTGCTAGCCAGCACCCTTCCTTGGAAGCGCTTTTGTAGCCCTAAGAACACTGGGGCTCTGGGCTTCTCTAGCCACCTCATCTTCTGCTCATCCTCTCGCGCAGTCTAAAGAGAGCTCAGGGGAGAAATTGCAAACGTCGAGCAATTGCTCAGAGATGAAAAGTGCCAGCACTGAAAGCTGTTACTAGCCAGCACCCTTCCTTGGAAGCGCTTTCACAGGCGAAGCAACACTGGGGCTTTGCGCTTCTCTACCCACCAAACGTCACGGTCACTATCTCTCCGTCTCGTAGACACGAGCTGAGAAATTGCAAACGTCGAGCAATTGCTCAGAGATGAAAAGTGCCAGCACTGAAAGCTGTTGCTAGCCAGCAACCTTCCTTGGAAGCGCTCTTGTAGCCCTAAGAACAGTGGGGCTCTGGGCTTCTCTAGCCACCTAATCTTCTGCTCATCCTCTCGCGCAATCAGAAGAGAGCTCAGGTGAGAAATTGCAAACGTCGAGCAATTGCTCAGAGATGAAAAGTGCCAGCACTGAAAGCTGTTGCTAGCCAGCACCCTTCCTTGGAAGCGCTTTCACAGGCGCAGCAACACTGGGGCTTTGCGCTTCTCTACCCACCAAACATCACGGTCATTCTCTTTCTGTCTCGTAGACACGAGCTTAGAAATTGCAAACGTCGAGCAATTGATCAGAGATGAAAAGTGCCAGCACTGAAAGCTGTTGCTAGCCAGCAACCTTCCTTGGAATTGCTTTTGTAGCCCTCAGAACACTGGGGCTCTGGGCTTCTCTAGCCACCTAATCTTCTGCTCATCCTCTCGCGCAGTCTAAAGAGAGCTCAGTTGAGAAATTGCAAACGTCAAGCAATTGCTCAGAGATGAAAAGTGCCAGCACTGAAAGCTGTTGCTAGCCAGCACCCTTCCTTGGAAGCGCTTTTGTAGCCCTAAGAACAGTGGGGCTCTGGGCTTCTCTAGCCACCTAATCTTCTGCTCATCCTCTCGCGCAGTCCAAAGAGAGCTCAGGGGAGAAATTGCAAAAGTCGAGCAATTGCTCAGAGATGAAAAGTGCCAGCACTGAAAGCTGTTACTAGCCAGCACCCTTCCTTGGAAGCGCTTTCACAGGCGCAGCAACACTGGGGCTTTGCACTTCTCTAGCCACCAAACGTCACGGTCATTCTCTTTCAGTCTCGTAGACACGAGCTGAGAAATTGCAAACGTCGAGCAATTGATCAGAGATGAAAAGTGCCAGCACTGAAAGTTCTTGCTAGCCAGCACCCTTCCTTGGAAGCGCTCTTGTAGCCCTAAGAACACTGGGGCTCTGGGCTTCTCTAACCACCTACTCTTCTGCTCATCCTCTCGCGCTGTCTAAAGAGAGCTCAGGTGAGAGATTGCAAACGTCGAGCAATTGCTCAGAGATGAAAAGTGCCAGCACTGAAAGCTGTTGCTAGCCAGCACCCTTCCTTGGAAGCGCTTTCACAGGCGCAGCAACACTGGGGCTTTGCGCTTCTCTAGGCACCAAACATCGCGGTCACTATCTCTCCGTCTCGTAGATAAGAGCTGAGAAATTGCAAACGTCGAGCAATTGCTCAGAGATGAAAAGTGCCAGCACTGAAAGCTGTTACTAGCCAGCACCCTTCCTTGGAAGCGCTTTCACAGGCGCAGCAACACTGGGGCTTTGCGCTTCTCTACCCACCAAACATCACGGTCATTCTCTTTCTGTCTCGTAGACAAGAGCTGAGAAATTGCAAACGTCGAGCAATTGCTCAGAGATGAAAAGTGCCAGCACTGAAAGCTGTTGCTAGCCAGCAGCCTTCCTTGGAAGCGCTTTTGTAGGCCTAAGAACAGTGGGGCTCTGGGCTTCTCTAGCCACCTAATCTTCTGCTCATCCTCTCGCGCAGTCTAAAGAGAGCTCAGGGGAGAAATTGCAAACGTCAAGCAATTGCTCAGAGATGAAAAGTGCCAGCACTGAAAGCTGTTGCTAGCCAGCACCCTTCCTTGGAAGCGCTTTCACAGGCGCAGCAACACTGGGGCTTTGCGCTTCTCTAGGCACCAAATGTCACGTCCTTCTCTTTCTGTCTCGTAGACAAGAGCTGAGAAATTGCAAACGTCGAGCAATTGCTCAGAGATGAAAAGTGCCAGCACTGAAAGCTGATGCTAGCCAGCACCCTTCCTTGGAAGTGCTTTTGTAGCCCTAAGAACAGTGGGGCTCTGGGCTTCTCTAGGCACCTAATATTCTGCTCATCCTCTCGCGCAGTCTAAAGAGAGCTCAGGTGAGAAATTGCAAACGTCGAGCAATTGCTCAGAGATGAAAAGTGCCACCACTGAAAGCTGTTGCTAGCCAGCCCCCTTCCTTGGAAGCGCTTTTGTAGCCCTAAGAACACTGGGGCTCTGGGCTTCTCTAGCCACCTAATACTCTGCTCATCCTCTCGCGCAGTCTAAAGAGAGCTCAGGTGAGAAATTGCAAAAGTCGAGCAATTGCTCAGAGATGAAAAGTGCCAGCACTGAAAGCTGTTACTAGCCAGCACCCTTCCTTGGAAGCGCTTTCACAGGCGCAGCAACACTGGGGCTTTGCGCTTCTCTAGCCACCAAACGTCACGGTCATTCTCTTTCAGTCTCGTAGACACGAGCTGAGAAATTGCAAACGTCGAGCAATTGATCAGAGATGAAAAGTGCCAGCACTGAAAGCTCTTGCTAGCCAGCACCCTTCCTTGGAAGCGCTCTTGTAGCCCTAAGAACACTGGGGCTCTGGGCTTCTCTAACCACCTAATCTTCTGCTCATCCCCTCGCGCAGTCTAAAGAGAGCTCAGGTGAGAGATTGCAAACGTCGAGCAATTGCTCAGAGATGAAAAGTGCCAGCACTGAAAGCTGTGGCTAGCCAGCACCCTTCCTTGGAAGCGCTTTCACAGGAGCAGCAACACTGGGGCTTTGCGCTTCTCTACCCATCAAACGTTACGGTCATTCTCTTTCTGTCTCGTAGACACGAGCTGAGAAATTGCAAACGTCGAGCAATTGCTCAGAGATGAAAAGTGCCAGCACTGAAAGCTGTTGCTAGCCAGCACCCTTCCTTGGAAGCGCTTTTGTAGGCCTAAGAACACTGGGGCTCTGGGCTTCTCTAGCCACCTAATATTCTGCTCATGCTCTCGCGCAGTCAAAAGAGAGCTCAGGTGAGAAATTGCAAACGTCGAGCAATTGCTCAGAGATGAAAAGTGCCAGCACTGAAAGCTCTTGCTAGCCAGCACCCTTCCTTGGAAGCGCTTTTGTAGCCCTAAGAACAGTGGGGCTCTGGGCTTCTCTAGCCACCTAATCTTCTGCTCATCCTCTCGCGCAGTCTAAAGAGAGCTCAGGTGAGAGATTGCAAACGTCGAGCAATTGCTCAGAGATGAAAAGTGCCAGCACTGAAAGCTGTTGCTAGCCAGCACCCTTCCTTGGAAGCGCTTTCACAGGCGCAGCAACACTGGGGCTTTGCGCTTCTCTAGGCACCAAACGTCACGTCCTTCTCTTTCTGTCTCGTAGACAAGAGCTGAGAAATTGCAAACGTCGAGCAATTGCTCAGAGATGAAAAGTGCCAGCACTGAAAGCTGATGCTAGCCAGCACCCTTCCTTGGAAGTGCTTTTGTAGCCCTAAGAACAGTGGGGCTCTGGGCTTCTCTAGGCACCTAATATTCTGCTCATCCTCTCGCGCAGTCTAAAGAGAGCTCAGGTGAGAAATTGCAAACGTCGAGCAATTGCTCAGAGATGAAAAGTGCCAGCACTGAAAGCTGATGCTAGCCAGCACCCTTCCTTGGAAGCGCTTTTGTAGGCCTAAGAACAGTGGGGCTCTGGGCTTCTCTAGCCACCTAATCTTCTGCTCATCCTCTCGCGCAGTCTAAAGAGAGCTCAGGTGAGAAATTGCAAACGTCGAGCAATTGCTCAGAGATGAAAAGTGCCACCACTGAAAGCTGTTGCTAGCCAGCACCCTTCCTTGGAAGCGCTTTCACAGGAGCAGCAACACTGGGGCTTTGCGCTTCTCTACCCACCAAACATCATGGTCATTCTCTTTCTGTCTCGTAGACACGAGCTGAGAAATTGCAAACGTCGAGCAATTGCTCAGAGATGAAAAGTGCCAGCACCTGAAAGCTGTTGCTAGCCAGCACCCTTCCTTGGAAGCGCTCTTGTAGGCCTAAGAACACTGGGGCTCTGGGCTTCTCTAGCCACCTAATCTTCTGCTCATCCTCTCGCGCAGTCTAAAGAGAGCTCAGGGGAGAAATTGCAAACGTCAAGCAATTGCTCAGAGATGAAAAGTGCCAGCACTGAAAGCTGTTGCTAGCCAGCACCCTTCCTTGGAAGCGCTTTCACAGGCGCAGCAACACTGGGGCTTTGCGCTTCTCTAGGCACCAAATGTCACGTCCTTCTCTTTCTGTCTCGTAGACAAGAGCTGAGAAATTGCAAACGTCGAGCAATTGCTCAGAGATGAAAAGTGCCAGCACTGAAAGCTGATGCTAGCCAGCACCCTTCCTTGGAAGTGCTTTTGTAGCCCTAAGAACAGTGGGGCTCTGGGCTTCTCTAGGCACCTAATATTCTGCTCATCCTCTCGCGCAGTCTAAAGAGAGCTCAGGTGAGAAATTGCAAACGTCGAGCAATTGCTCAGAGATGAAAAGTGCCAGCACTGAAAGCTGTTGCTAGCCAGCACCCTTCCTTGGAAGCGCTTTCACAGGCGCAGCAACACTGGGGCTTTGCGCTTCTCTAGCCACCAAACGTCACGGTCATTCTCTTTCTGTCTCGTAGACACGAGCTGAGAAATTGCAAACGTCGAGCAATTGCCCAGAGATGAAAAGTGCCAGCACTGAAAGCTCTTGCTAGCCAGCACCCTTCCTTGGAAGCGCTTTCACAGGCGCAGCAACACTGGGGCTTTGCGCTTCTCTACCCACCAAACGTCACGATCACTATCTATCCGTCTCGTAGATAAGAGCTGAGAAATTGCAAACGTCGAGCAATTGCTCAGATATGAAAAGTGCCAGCACTGAAAGCTGTTGCTAGCCAGCACCCTTCCTTGGAAGCGCTTTTGTAGCCCTAAGAACAGTGGGGCTCTGGGCTTCTCTAGCCACCTAATCTTCTGCTCATCCTCTCGCGCAGTCTAAAGAGAGCTCAGGTGAGAAATTGCAAAAGTCGAGCAATTGATCAGAGACGAAAAGTGCCAGCACTGAAAGCTGTTGCTAGCCAGCACCCTTCCTTGGAAGCGCTTTCACAGGCGCAGCAACACTGGGGCTTTGCGCTTCTCTACCCACCAAACATCACGGTCCTTCTCTTTCAGTCTCGTAGACAACAGCTGAGAAATTGCAAACGTCGAGCAATTGCTCAGAGATGAAAAGTGCCAGCACTGAAAGCTGTTGCTAGCCAGCACCCTTCCTTGGAAGCGCTCTTGTAGCCCTAAGAACAGTGGGGCTCTGGGCTTCTCTAGCCACCTACTCTTCTGCTCATCCTCTCGCGCAGTCGAAGGAGCGGTAAGGTGTCAAATTGCAAATGTCCAACAATTGCTCAGAGATGAAAAGTGCCAGCATTGAAAGCTGTTGCTAGCCAGCACCCTTCCTTGGAAGCGCTTTCACAGGCGCAGCAACACTGGGGCTTTGCGCTTCTCTACCCACCAAACGTCACGGTCATTCTCTTTCTGTCTCGTAGACACGAGCTGAGAAATTGCAAACGTCGAGCAATTGCTCAGAGATGAAAAGTGCCAGCACTGAAAGCTCTTGCTAGCCAGCACCCTTCCTTGGAATTGCTTTTGTAGCCCTAAGAACACTGGGGCTCTGGGCTTCTCTAGCCACCTAATCTTGTGCTCATCCTCTCGCGCAGTCTAAAGAGAGCTCAGGTGAGAAATTGCAAACGTCGAGCAATTGCTCAGAGATGAAAAGTGCCAGCACTGAAAGCTGTTGCTAGCCAGCACCCTTCCTTGGAAGCGCTTTCACAGGCGCAGCAACACTGGGGCTTTGCGCTTCTCTAGGCACCAAACATCGCGGTCACTATCTCTCCGTCTCGTAGATAAGAGCTGAGAAATTGCAAACGTCGAGCAATTGCTCAGAGATGAAAAGTGCCAGCACTGAAAGCTGTTGCTAGCCAGCACCCTTCCTTGGAAGCGCTTTCACAGGCGCAGCAACACTGGGGCTTTGCGCTTCTCTACCCACCAAACATCACGGTCCTTCTCTTTCTGTCTCGTAGACAAGAGCTGAGAAATTGCAAACGTCGAGCAATTGCTCAGAGATGAAAAGTGCCAGCACTGAAAGCTCTTGCTAGCCAGCACCCTTCCTTGGAAGCGCTTTTGTAGCCCTAAGAACAGTGGGGCTCTGGGCTTCTCTAGCCACCTAATCTTCTGCTCATCCTCTCGCGCAGTCTAAAAAGAGCTCAGTTGAGAAATTGCAAACGTCAAGCAATTGCTCAGAGATGAAAAGTGCCAGCACTGAAAGCTGTTGCTAGCCAGCACCCTTCCTTGGAAGCGCTTTTGTAGCCCTAAGAACACTGGGGCTCTGGGCTTCTCTAGCCACCTCATCTTCTGCTCATCCTCTCGCGCAGTCTAAAGAGAGCTCAGGGGAGAAATTGCAAACGTCGAGCAATTGCTCAGAGATGAAAAGTGCCAGCACTGAAAGCTGTTACTAGCCAGCACCCTTCCTTGGAAGCGCTTTCACAGGCGAAGCAACACTGGGGCTTTGCGCTTCTCTACCCACCAAACGTCACGGTCACTATCTCTCCGTCTCGTAGACACGAGCTGAGAAATTGCAAACGTCGAGCAATTGCTCAGAGATGAAAAGTGCCAGCACTGAAAGCTGTTGCTAGCCAGCAACCTTCCTTGGAAGCGCTCTTGTAGCCCTAAGAACAGTGGGGCTCTGGGCTTCTCTAGCCACCTAATCTTCTGCTCATCCTCTCGCGCAATCAGAAGAGAGCTCAGGTGAGAAATTGCAAACGTCGAGCAATTGCTCAGAGATGAAAAGTGCCAGCACTGAAAGCTGTTGCTAGCCAGCACCCTTCCTTGGAAGCGCTTTCACAGGCGCAGCAACACTGGGGCTTTGCGCTTCTCTACCCACCAAACATCACGGTCATTCTCTTTCTGTCTCGTAGACACGAGCTTAGAAATTGCAAACGTCGAGCAATTGATCAGAGATGAAAAGTGCCAGCACTGAAAGCTGTTGCTAGCCAGCAACCTTCCTTGGAATTGCTTTTGTAGCCCTCAGAACACTGGGGCTCTGGGCTTCTCTAGCCACCTAATCTTCTGCTCATCCTCTCGCGCAGTCTAAAGAGAGCTCAGTTGAGAAATTGCAAACGTCAAGCAATTGCTCAGAGATGAAAAGTGCCAGCACTGAAAGCTGTTGCTAGCCAGCACCCTTCCTTGGAAGCGCTTTTGTAGCCCTAAGAACAGTGGGGCTCTGGGCTTCTCTAGCCACCTAATCTTCTGCTCATCCTCTCGCGCAGTCCAAAGAGAGCTCAGGGGAGAAATTGCAAAAGTCGAGCAATTGCTCAGAGATGAAAAGTGCCAGCACTGAAAGCTGTTACTAGCCAGCACCCTTCCTTGGAAGCGCTTTCACAGGCGCAGCAACACTGGGGCTTTGCACTTCTCTAGCCACCAAACGTCACGGTCATTCTCTTTCAGTCTCGTAGACACGAGCTGAGAAATTGCAAACGTCGAGCAATTGATCAGAGATGAAAAGTGCCAGCACTGAAAGTTCTTGCTAGCCAGCACCCTTCCTTGGAAGCGCTCTTGTAGCCCTAAGAACACTGGGGCTCTGGGCTTCTCTAACCACCTACTCTTCTGCTCATCCTCTCGCGCTGTCTAAAGAGAGCTCAGGTGAGAGATTGCAAACGTCGAGCAATTGCTCAGAGATGAAAAGTGCCAGCACTGAAAGCTGTTGCTAGCCAGCACCCTTCCTTGGAAGCGCTTTCACAGGCGCAGCAACACTGGGGCTTTGCGCTTCTCTAGGCACCAAACATCGCGGTCACTATCTCTCCGTCTCGTAGATAAGAGCTGAGAAATTGCAAACGTCGAGCAATTGCTCAGAGATGAAAAGTGCCAGCACTGAAAGCTGTTACTAGCCAGCACCCTTCCTTGGAAGCGCTTTCACAGGCGCAGCAACACTGGGGCTTTGCGCTTCTCTACCCACCAAACATCACGGTCATTCTCTTTCTGTCTCGTAGACAAGAGCTGAGAAATTGCAAACGTCGAGCAATTGCTCAGAGATGAAAAGTGCCAGCACTGAAAGCTGTTGCTAGCCAGCAGCCTTCCTTGGAAGTGCTTTTGTAGGCCTAAGAACAGTGGGGCTCTGGGCTTCTCTAGCCACCTAATCTTCTGCTCATCCTCTCGCGCAGTCTAAAGAGAGCTCAGGTGAGAAATTGCAAACGTCGAGCAATTGCTCAGAGATGAAAAGTGCCACCACTGAAAGCTGTTGCTAGCCAGCACCCTTCCTTGGAAGCGCTTTCACAGGAGCAGCAACACTGGGGCTTTGCGCTTCTCTACCCACCAAACATCATGGTCATTCTCTTTCTGTCTCGTAGACACGAGCTGAGAAATTGCAAACGTCGAGCAATTGCTCAGAGATGAAAAGTGCCAGCACCTGAAAGCTGTTGCTAGCCAGCACCCTTCCTTGGAAGCGCTCTTGTAGGCCTAAGAACACTGGGGCTCTGGGCTTCTCTAGCCACCTAATCTTCTGCTCATCCTCTCGCGCAGTCTAAAGAGAGCTCAGGGGAGAAATTGCAAACGTCAAGCAATTGCTCAGAGATGAAAAGTGCCAGCACTGAAAGCTGTTGCTAGCCAGCACCCTTCCTTGGAAGCGCTTTCACAGGCGCAGCAACACTGGGGCTTTGCGCTTCTCTAGGCACCAAATGTCACGTCCTTCTCTTTCTGTCTCGTAGACAAGAGCTGAGAAATTGCAAACGTCGAGCAATTGCTCAGAGATGAAAAGTGCCAGCACTGAAAGCTGATGCTAGCCAGCACCCTTCCTTGGAAGTGCTTTTGTAGCCCTAAGAACAGTGGGGCTCTGGGCTTCTCTAGGCACCTAATATTCTGCTCATCCTCTCGCGCAGTCTAAAGAGAGCTCAGGTGAGAAATTGCAAACGTCGAGCAATTGCTCAGAGATGAAAAGTGCCACCACTGAAAGCTGTTGCTAGCCAGCCCCCTTCCTTGGAAGCGCTTTTGTAGCCCTAAGAACACTGGGGCTCTGGGCTTCTCTAGCCACCTAATACTCTGCTCATCCTCTCGCGCAGTCTAAAGAGAGCTCAGGTGAGAAATTGCAAAAGTCGAGCAATTGCTCAGAGATGAAAAGTGCCAGCACTGAAAGCTGTTACTAGCCAGCACCCTTCCTTGGAAGCGCTTTCACAGGCGCAGCAACACTGGGGCTTTGCGCTTCTCTAGCCACCAAACGTCACGGTCATTCTCTTTCAGTCTCGTAGACACGAGCTGAGAAATTGCAAACGTCGAGCAATTGATCAGAGATGAAAAGTGCCAGCACTGAAAGCTCTTGCTAGCCAGCACCCTTCCTTGGAAGCGCTCTTGTAGCCCTAAGAACACTGGGGCTCTGGGCTTCTCTAACCACCTAATCTTCTGCTCATCCCCTCGCGCAGTCTAAAGAGAGCTCAGGTGAGAGATTGCAAACGTCGAGCAATTGCTCAGAGATGAAAAGTGCCAGCACTGAAAGCTGTGGCTAGCCAGCACCCTTCCTTGGAAGCGCTTTCACAGGAGCAGCAACACTGGGGCTTTGCGCTTCTCTACCCATCAAACGTTACGGTCATTCTCTTTCTGTCTCGTAGACACGAGCTGAGAAATTGCAAACGTCGAGCAATTGCTCAGAGATGAAAAGTGCCAGCACTGAAAGCTCTTGCTAGCCAGCACCCTTCCTTGGAAGCGCTTTTGTAGCCCTAAGAACAGTGGGGCTCTGGGCTTCTCTAGCCACCTAATCTTCTGCTCATCCTCTCGCGCAGTCTAAAGAGAGCTCAGGTGAGAGATTGCAAACGTCGAGCAATTGCTCAGAGATGAAAAGTGCCAGCACTGAAAGCTGTTGCTAGCCAGCACCCTTCCTTGGAAGCGCTTTCACAGGCGCAGCAACACTGGGGCTTTGCGCTTCTCTAGGCACCAAACGTCACGTCCTTCTCTTTCTGTCTCGTAGACAAGAGCTGAGAAATTGCAAACGTCGAGCAATTGCTCAGAGATGAAAAGTGCCAGCACTGAAAGCTGATGCTAGCCAGCACCCTTCCTTGGAAGTGCTTTTGTAGCCCTAAGAACAGTGGGGCTCTGGGCTTCTCTAGGCACCTAATATTCTGCTCATCCTCTCGCGCAGTCTAAAGAGAGCTCAGGTGAGAAATTGCAAACGTCGAGCAATTGCTCAGAGATGAAAAGTGCCAGCACTGAAAGCTGTTGCTAGCCAGCCCCCTTCCTTGGAAGCGCTTTTGTAGCCCTAAGAACACTGGGGCTCTGGGCTTCTCTAGCCACCTAATACTCTGCTCATCCTCTCGCGCAGTCTAAAGAGAGCTCAGGTGAGAAATTGCAAAAGTCGAGCAATTGCTCAGAGATGAAAAGTGCCAGCACTGAAAGCTGTTACTAGCCAGCACCCTTCCTTGGAAGCGCTTTCACAGGCGCAGCAACACTGGGGCTTTGCGCTTCTCTAGCCACCAAACGTCACGGTCATTCTCTTTCAGTCTCGTAGACACGAGCTGAGAAATTGCAAACGTCGAGCAATTGCTCAGAGATGAGAAGTGCCAGCACTGAAAGCTCTTGCTAGCCAGCACCCTTCCTTGGAAGCGCTCTTGTAGCCCTAAGAACACTGGGGCTCTGGGCTTCTCTAGCCACCTAATCTTCTGCTCATCCCCTCGCGCAGTCTAAAGAGAGCTCAGGTGAGAGATTGCAAACGTCGAGCAATTGCTCAGAGATGAAAAGTGCCAGCACTGAAAGCTGTGGCTAGCCAGCACCCTTCCTTGGAAGCGCTTTCACAGGAGCAGCAACACTGGGGCTTTGCGCTTCTCTACCCATCAAACGTTACGGTCATTCTCTTTCTGTCTCGTAGACACGAGCTGAGAAATTGCAAACGTCGAGCAATTGCTCAGAGATGAAAAGTGCCAGCACTGAAAGCTGTTGCTAGCCAGCACCCTTCCTTGGAAGCGCTTTCACAGGTGCAGCAACACTGGGGCTTTGCGCTTCTCTACCCACCAAACGTTACGGTCATTCTCTTTCTGTCTCGTAGACACGAGCTGAGAAATTGCAAACGTCGAGCAATTGCTCAGAGATGAAAAGTGCCAGCACTGAAAGCTGTTGCTAGCCAGCACCCTTCCTTGGAAGTGCTTTTGTAGCCCTAAGAACACTGGGGCTCTGGGCTTCTCTAGCCACCTAATATTCTGCTCATGCTCTCGCGCAGTCAAAAGAGAGCTCAGGTGAGAAATTGCAAACGTCGAGCAATTGCTCAGAGATGAAAAGTGCCAGCACTGAAAGCTCTTGCTAGCCAGCACCCTTCCTTGGAAGCGCTTTTGTAGCCCTAAGAACAGTGGGGCTCTGGGCTTCTCTAGCCACCTACTCTTCTGCTCATCCTCTCGCGCAGTCTAAAGAGAGCTCAGGTGAGAAATTGCAAACGTCGAGCAATTGCTCAGAGATGAAAAGTGCCACCACTGAAAGCTGTTGCTAGCCAGCACCCTTCCTTGGAAGCGCTTTCACAGGAGCAGCAACACTGGGGCTTTGCGCTTCTCTACCCACCAAACATCATGGTCATTCTCTTTCTGTCTCGTAGACACGAGCTGAGAAATTGCAAACGTCGAGCAATTGCTCAGAGATGAAAAGTGCCAGCACTGAAAGCTGTTGCTAGCCAGCAACCTTCCTTGGAAGCGCTCTTGTAGGCCTAAGAACACTGGGGCTCTGGGCTTCTCTAGCCACCTAATCTTCTGCTCATCCTCTCGCGCAGTCTAAAGAGAGCTCAGGTGAGAGATTGCAAACGTCGAGCAATTGCTCAGAGATGAAAAGTGCCAGCACTGAAAGCTGTTGCTAGCCAGCACCCTTCCTTGGAAGCGCTTTCACAGGCGCAGCAACACTGGGGCTTTGCGCTTCTCTAGGCACCAAACGTCACGTCCTTCTCTTTCTGTCTCGTAGACAAGAGCTGAGATATTGCAAACGTCGAGCAATTGCTCAGAGATGAAAAGTGCCAGCACTGAAAGCTGATGCTAGCCAGCACCCTTCCTTGGAAGTGCTTTTGTAGCCCTAAGAACAGTGGGGCTCTGGGCTTCTCTAGGCACCTAATATTCTGCTCATCCTCTCGCGCAGTCTAAAGAGAGCTCAGGTGAGAAATTGCAAACGTCGAGCAATTGCTCAGAGATGAAAAGTGCCAGCACTGAAAGCTGTTGCTAGCCAGCACCCTTCCTTGGAAGCGCTTTCACAGGCGAAGCAACACTGGGGCTTTGCGCTTCTCTACCCACCAAACATCACGGTCATTCTCTTTCTGTCTCGTAGACACGAGCTGAGAAATTGCAAACGTCGAGCAATTGCTCAGAGATGAAAAGTGCCAGCACTGAAAGCTGTTGCTAGCCAGCAACCTTCCTTGGAATTGCTTTTGTAGGACTAAGAACACTGGGGCTCTGGGCTTCTCTAGCCACCTAATACTCTGCTCATCCTCTCGCGCAGTCTAAAGAGAGCTCAGGTGAGAAATTGCAAAAGTCGAGCAATTGCTCAGAGATGAAAAGTGCCAGCACTGAAAGCTGTTACTAGCCAGCACCCTTCCTTGGAAGCGCTTTCACAGGCGCAGCAACACTGGGGCTTTGCGCTTCTCTAGCCACCAAACATCACGGTCATTCTCTTTCTGTCTCGTAGACACGAGCTGAGAAATTGCAAACGTCGAGCAATTGCTCAGAGATGAAAAGTGCCAGCACTGAAAGCTCTTGCTAGCCAGCACCCTTCCTTGGAAGCGCTTTTGTAGGCCTAAGAACACTGGGGCTCTGGGCTTCTCTAACCACCTAATCTTCTGCTCATCCCCTCGCGCAGTCAAAAGAGAGCTCAGGGGAGAAATTGCAAACGTCGAGCAATTGCTCAGAGATGAAAAGTGCCAGCACTGAAAGCTGTGGCTAGCCAGCACCCTTCCTTGGAAGCGCTTTCACAGGCGAAGCAACACTGGGGCTTTGCGCTTCTCTACCCACCAAACGTCACGGTCACTATCTCTCCGTCTCGTAGACACGAGCTGAGAAATTGCAAACGTCGAGCAATTGCTCAGAGATGAAAAGTGCCAGCACTGAAAGCTGTTGCTAGCCAGCACCCTTCCTTGGAAGCGCTCTTGTAGCCCTAAGAACACTGGGGCTCTGGGCTTCTCTAGCCACCTCATCTTCTGCTCATCCTCTCGCGCAATCAAAAGAGAGCTCAGGTGAGAAATTGCAAACGTCCAGCAATTGCTCAGAGATGAAAAGTGCCAGCACTGAAAGCTGTTGCTAGCCAGCACCCTTCCTTGGAAGCGCTTTCACAGGCGCAGCAACACTGGGGCTTTGCGCTTCTCTACCCACCAAACATCACGGTCATTCTCTTTCTGTCTCGTAGACACGAGCTGAGAAATTGCAAACGTCGAGCAATTGCTCAGAGATGAAAAGTGCCAGCACTGAAAGCTGTTGCTAGCCAGCAACCTTCCTTGGAATTGCTTTTGTAGCCCTCAGAACACTGGGGCTCTGGGCTTCTCTAGCCACCTAATCTTGTGCTCATCCTCTCGCGCAGTCTAAAGAGAGCTCAGTTGAGAAATTGCAAACGTCAAGCAATTGCTCAGAGATGAAAAGTGCCAGCACTGAAAGTTCTTGCTAGCCAGCACCCTTCCTTGGAAGCGCTCTTGTAGCCCTAAGAACACTGGGGCTCTGGGCTTCTCTAACCACCTACTCTTCTGCTCATCCTCTCGCGCTGTCTAAAGAGAGCTCAGGTGAGAGATTGCAAACGTCGAGCAATTGCTCAGAGATGAAAAGTGCCAGCACTGAAAGCTGTTGCTAGCCAGCACCCTTCCTTGGAAGCGCTTTCACAGGCGCAGCAACACTGGGGCTTTGCGCTTCTCTACCCACCAAACATCACGGTCATTCTCTTTCTGTCTCGTAGACACGAGCTGAGAAATTGCAAACGTCGAGCAATTGCTCAGAGATGAAAAGTGCCAGCACTGAAAGCTCTTGCTAGCCAGCACCCTTCCTTGGAAGCGCTTTTGTAGGCCTAAGAACACTGGGGCTCTGGGCTTCTCTAGCCACCTAATCTTCTGTTCATCCTCTCGCGCAGTCTAAAGAGAGCTCAGGTGAGAAATTGCAAACGTCGAGCAATTGCTCAGAGATGAAAAGTGCCAGCACTGAAAGCTCTTGCTAGCCAGCACCCTTCCTTGGAAGCGCTTTCACAGGCGCAGCAACACTGGGGCTTTGCGCTTCTCTAGGCACCAAACGTCACGATCACTATCTCTCCGTCTCGTAGATAAGAGCTGAGAAATTGCAAACGTCGAGCAATTGCTCAGAGATGAAAAGTGCCAGCACTGAAAGCTGTTGCTAGCCAGCACCCTTCCTTGGAAGCGCTTTCACAGGCGCAGCAACACTGGGGCTTTGCGCTTCTCTACCCACCAAACATCACGGTCATTCTCTTTCTGTCTCGTAGACAAGAGCTGAGAAATTGCAAACGTCGAGCAATTGCTCAGAGATGAAAAGTGCCAGCACTGAAAGCTGTTGCTAGCCAGCACCCTTCCTTGGAAGCGCTTTTGTAGCCCTAAGAACACTGGGGCTCTGGGCTTCTCTAGCCACCTAATCTTCTGCTCATCCTCTCGCGCACTCTAAAGAGAGCTCAGGGGAGAAATTGCAAACGTCAAGCAATTGCTCAGAGATGAAAAGTGCCAGCACTGAAAGCTGTTGCTAGCCAGCACCCTTCCTTGGAAGCGCTTTCACAGGCGCAGCAACACTGGGGCTTTGCGCTTCTCTAGCCACCAAACGTCACGGTCATTCTCTTTCAGTCTCGTAGACACGAGCTGAGAAATTGCAAACGTCGAGCAATTGATCAGAGATGAAAAGTGCCAGCACTGAAAGCTGTTGCTAGCCAGCACCCTTCCTTGGAAGCGCTTTCACAGGCGCAGCAACACTGGGGCTTTGCGCTTCTCTAGCCACCAAACGTCACGGTCATTCTCTTTCTGTCTCGTAGACACGAGCTGAGAAATTGCAAACGTCGAGCAATTGCTCAGAGATGAAAAGTGCCAGCACTGAAAGCTCTTGCTAGCCAGCAACCTTCCTTGGAATTGCTTTTGTAGGCCTAAGAACACTGGGGCTCTGGGCTTCTCTAGCCACCTCATCTTCTGCTCATCCTCTCGCGCACTCTAAAGAGAGCTCAGGTGAGAAATTGCAAACGTCGAGCAATTGCTCAGAGATGAAAAGTGCCAGCACTGAAAGCTGTTGCTAGCCAGCACCCTTCCTTGGAAGCGCTTTCACAGGCGCAGCAACACTGGGGCTTTGCGCTTCTCTAGCCACCAAACGTCACGGTCATTCTCTTTCTGTCTCGTAGACACGAGCTGAGAAATTGCAAACGTCGAGCAATTGCCCAGAGATGAAAAGTGCCAGCACTGAAAGCTCTTGCTAGCCAGCACCCTTCCTTGGAAGCGCTTTCACAGGCGCAGCAACACTGGGGCTTTGCGCTTCTCTACCCACCAAACGTCACGATCACTATCTATCCGTCTCGTAGATAAGAGCTGAGAAATTGCAAACGTCGAGCAATTGCTCAGAGATGAAAAGTGCCAGCACTGAAAGCTGTTGCTAGCCAGCACCCTTCCTTGGAAGCGCTTTTGTAGGCCTAAGAACAGTGGGGCTCTGGGCTTCTCTAGCCACCTAATCTTCTGCTCATCCTCTCGCGCAGTCTAAAGAGAGCTCAGGTGAGAAATTGCAAAAGTCGAGCAATTGATCAGAGACGAAAAGTGCCAGCACTGAAAGCTGTTGCTAGCCAGCACCCTTCCTTGGAAGCGCTCTTGTAGCCCTAAGAACACTGGGGCTCTGGGCTTCTCTAGCCACCTAATCTTCTGCTCATCCCCTCGCGCAGTCTAAAGAGAGCTCAGGTGAGAAATTGCAAACGTCCAGCAATTGCTCAGAGATGAAAAGTGCCACCACTGAAAGCTGTTGCTAGCCAGCACCCTTCCTTGGAAGCGCTTTCACAGGCGCAGCAACACTGGGGCTTTGCGCTTCTCTACCCACCAAACATCACGGTCCTTCTCTTTCAGTCTCGTAGACAACAGCTGAGAAATTGCAAACGTCGAGCAATTGCTCAGAGATGAAAAGTGCCAGCACTGAAAGCTGTTGCTAGCCAGCACCCTTCCTTGGAAGCGCTCTTGTAGCCCTAAGAACAGTGGGGCTCTGGGCTTCTCTAGCCACCTACTCTTCTGCTCATCCTCTCGCGCAGTCGAAGGAGCGGTAAGGTGTCAAATTGCAAATGTCCAACAATTGCTCAGAGATGAAAAGTGCCAGCATTGAAAGCTGTTGCTAGCCAGCACCCTTCCTTGGAAGCGCTTTCACAGGCGCAGCAACACTGGGGCTTTGCGCTTCTCTACCCACCAAACGTCACGGTCATTCTCTTTCTGTCTCGTAGACACGAGCTGAGAAATTGCAAACGTCGAGCAATTGCTCAGAGATGAAAAGTGCCAGCACTGAAAGCTCTTGCTAGCCAGCACCCTTCCTTGGAATTGCTTTTGTAGGCCTAAGAACACTGGGGCTCTGGGCTTCTCTAGCCACCTAATCTTGTGCTCATCCTCTCGCGCAGTCTAAAGAGAGCTCAGGTGAGAAATTGCAAACGTCGAGCAATTGCTCAGAGATGAAAAGTGCCAGCACTGAAAGCTGTTGCTAGCCAGCACCCTTCCTTGGAAGCGCTTTCACAGGCGCAGCAACACTGGGGCTTTGCGCTTCTCTAGGCACCAAACATCGCGGTCACTATCTCTCCGTCTCGTAGATAAGAGCTGAGAAATTGCAAACGTCGAGCAATTGCTCAGAGATGAAAAGTGCCAGCACTGAAAGCTGTTGCTAGCCAGCACCCTTCCTTGGAAGCGCTTTCACAGGCGCAGCAACACTGGGGCTTTGCGCTTCTCTACCCACCAAACATCACGGTCCTTCTCTTTCTGTCTCGTAGACAAGAGCTGAGAAATTGCAAACGTCGAGCAATTGCTCAGAGATGAAAAGTGCCAGCACTGAAAGCTCTTGCTAGCCAGCACCCTTCCTTGGAAGCGCTTTTGTAGCCCTAAGAACAGTGGGGCTCTGGGCTTCTCTAGCCACCTAATCTTCTGCTCATCCTCTCGCGCAGTCTAAAGAGAGCTCAGGTGAGAGATTGCAAACGTCGAGCAATTGATCAGAGATGAAAAGTGCCAGCACTGAAAGCTCTTGCTAGCCAGCACCCTTCCTTGGAAGCGCTTTTGTAGCCCTAAGAACACTGGGGCTCTGGGCTTCTCTAACCACCTAATCTTCTGCTCATCCCCTCGCGCAGTCTAAAGAGAGCTGAGGTGAGAGATTGCAAACGTCGAGCAATTGCTCAGAGATGAAAAGTGCCAGCACTGAAAGCTCTTGCTAGCCAGCAACCTTCCTTGGAAGCGCTCTTGTAGCCCTAAGAACACTGGGGCTCTGAGCTTCTCTAGCCACCTAATCTTCTGCTCATCCTCTCGCGCAGTCTAAAGAGAGCTCAGGTGAGAAATTGCAAACGTCAAGCAATTGCTCAGAGAGGAAAAGTGCCAGCACTGAAAGCTGTTGCTAGCCAGCACCCTTCCTTGGAAGCGCTTTTTTAGCCCTAAGAACACTGGGGCTCTGGGCTTCTCTAGCCACCTAATCTTCTGCTCATCCTCTCGCGCAGTCTAAAGAGAGCTCAGGGGAGAAATTGCAAACGTCGAGCAATTGCTCAGAGATGAAAAGTGCCAGCACTGAAAGCTGTTACTAGCCAGCACCCTTCCTTGGAAGCGCTTTCACAGGCGCAGCAACACTGGGGCTTTGCGCTTCTCTAGGCACCAAACGTCACGGTCATTCTCTTTCAGTCTCGTAGACACGAGCTGAGAAATTGCAAACGTCGAGCAATTGCCCAGAGATGAAAAGTGCCAGCACTGAAAGCTCTTGCTAGCCAGCACCCTTCCTTGGAAGCGCTTTCACAGGCGCAGCAACACTGGGGCTTTGCGCTTCTCTAGGCACCAAACATCACGGTCACTATCTCTCCGTCTCGTAGATAAGAGCTGAGAAATTGCAAACGTCGAGCAATTGCTCAGAGATGAAAAGTGCCAGCACTGAAAGCTGTTGCTAGCCAGCACCCTTCCTTGGAAGCGCTTTTGTAGGCCTAAGAACAGTGGGCCTCTGGGCTTCTCTAGCCACCTAATCTTCTGCTCATCCTCTCGCGCAGTCTAAAGAGAGCTCAGGTGAGAAATTGCAAACTTCGAGCAATTGCTCAGAGATGAAAAGTGCCAGCACTGAAAGCTGTTGCTAGCCAGCACCCTTCCTTGGAAGCGCTTTCACAGGCGCAGCAACACTGGGGATTTGCGCTTCTCTAGCCACCAAACATCACGGTCATTCTCTTTCTGTCTCGTAGACAAGAGCTGAGAAATTGCAAACGTCGAGGAATTGCTCAGAGATGAAAAGTGCCAGGACTGAAAGCTGTTGCTAGCCAGCACCCTTCCTTGGAAGCGCTTTCACAGGCGCAGCAACACTGGGGCTTTGCGCTTCTCTAGGCACCAAACGTCACGTCCTTCTCTTTCTGTCTCGTAGACAAGAGCTGAGAAATTGCAAACGTCGAGCAATTGCTCAGAGATGAAAAGTGCCAGCACTGAAAGCTGATGCTAGCCAGCACCCTTCCTTGGAAGTGCTTTTGTAGCCCTAAGAACAGTGGGGCTCTGGGCTTCTCTAGGCACCTAATATTCTGCTCATCCTCTCGCGCAGTCTAAAGAGAGCTCAGGTGAGAAATTGCAAACGTCGAGCAATTGCTCAGAGATGAAAAGTGCCAGCACTGAAAGCTGTTGCTAGCCAGCAACCTTCCTTGGAATTGCTTTTGTAGGCCTAAGAACACTGGGGCTCTGGGCTTCTCTAGCCACCTAATCTTCTGCTCATCCTCTCGCGCAGTCTAAAGAGAGCTCAGTTGAGAAATTGCAAACGTCAAGCAATTGCTCAGAGATGAAAAGTGCCAGCACTGAAAGCTGTTGCTAGCCAGCCCCCTTCCTTGGAAGCGCTTTTGTAGCCCTAAGAGCACTGGGGCTCTGGGCTTCTCTAGCCACCTAATACTCTGCTCATCCTCTCGCGCAGTCTAAAGAGAGCTCAGGTGAGAAATTGCAAAAGTCGAGCAATTGCTCAGAGATGAAAAGTGCCAGCACTGAAAGCTGTTACTAGCCAGCACCCTTCCTTGGAAGCGCTTTCACAGGCGCAGCAACACTGGGGCTTTGCGCTTCTCTAGCCACCAAACGTCACGGTCCTTCTCTTTCCGTCTCGTAGACACGAGCTGAGAAATTGCAAACGTCGAGGAATTGCTCAGAGATGAAAAGTGCCAGCACTGAAAGCTCTTGCTAGCCAGCACCCTTCCTTGGAATTGCTTTTGTAGCCCTAAGAACACTGGGGCTCTGGGCTTCTCTAACCACCTAATCTTCTGCTCATCCTCTCGCGCAGTCTAAAGAGAGCTGAGGTGAGAGATTGCAAACGTCGAGCAATTGCTCAGAGATGAAAAGTGCCAGCACTGAAAGCTCTTGCTAGCCAGCACCCTTCCTTGGAAGCGCTTTCACAGGCGCAGCAACACTGGGGCTTTGCGCTTCTCTACCCACCAAACTTCACGGTCACTATCTCTCCGTCTCGTAGATAAGAGCTGAGAAATTGCAAACGTCGAGCAATTGCTCAGAGATGAAAAGTGCCAGCACTGAAAGCTGTTGCTAGCCAGCACCCTTCCTTGGAAGCGCTTTTGTAGGCCTAAGAACACTGGGGCTCTGGGCTTCTCTAGCCACCAAACATCACAGTCATTCTCTTTCAGTATCGTAGACATGAGCTGAGAAATTGCAAACGTCCACCAATTCCTCAGAGATGAAAAGTGCCAGCACTGAAAGCTGTTGCTAGCCAGCACCCTTCCTTGGAAGCGCTTTTGTAGGCCTAAGAACAGTGGGGCTCTGGGCTTCTCTAGCCACCAAACATCACAGTCATTCTCTTTCAGTATCGTAGACATGAGCTGAGAAATTGCAAACGTCCACCAATTCCTCAGAGATGAAAAGTGCTTGCACTGAAAGCTGTTGCTAGCCAGCACCCTTCCTTGGAAGCGCTTTTGTAGGCCTAAGAACACTGGGGCTCTGGGCTTCTCTACCCACCAAATATCACATTCATTCTCTTTCCGTCTCGTAGACACCAGCTGAGAAATTGCAAACGTCGAGCAATTGCTCAGAGATGAAAAGTGCCAGCACTGAAAGCTGTGGCTAGCCAGCACCCTTCCTTGGAAGCGCTTTCACAGGCGCAGCAACACTGGGGCTTTGCGCTTCTCTACCCACCAAACGTCACGGTCACTATCTCTCCGTCTCATAGACACGAGCTGAGAAATTGCAAACGTCGAGCAATTGCTCAGAGATGAAAAGTGCCAGCACTGAAAGCTGTTGCTAGCCAGCACCCTTCCTTGGAAGCGCTTTTGTAGCCCTAAGAACAGTGGGGCTCTGGGCTTCTCTAGCCACCTAATCTTCTGCTCAACCTCTCGCGCAGTCAAAAGAGAGCTCAGGGGAGAAATTGCAAACGTCGAGCAATTGCTCAGAGATGAAAAGTGCCAGCACTGAAAGCTGTTGCTAGCCAGCACCCTTCCTTGGAAGCGCTCTTGCAGCCCTAAGAACAGTGGGGCTCTGGGCTTCTCTAGCCACCTAATCTTCTGCTCATCCTCTCGCGCACTCTAAAGAGAGCTCAGGTGAGAAATTGCAAACGTCGAGCAATTGCTCAGAGATGAAAAGTGCCAGCACTGAAAGCTGTTGCTAGCCAGCACCCTTCCTTGGAAGCGCTTTCACAGGCGCAGCAACACTGGGGCTTTGCGCTTCTCTACCCATCAAACGTTACGGTCATTCTCTTTCAGTCTCGTAGACACGAGCTGAGAAATTGCAAACGTCGAGCAATTGCTCAGAGATGAAAAGTGCCAGCACTGAAAGCTGTTGCTAGCCAGCACCCTTCCTTGGAAGCGCTTTCACAGGCGCAGCAACACTGGGGCTTTGCGCTTCTCTACCCACCAAACGTTACGGTCATTCTCTTTCTGTCTCGTAGACACGAGCTGAGAAATTGCAAAGGTCGAGCAATTGCTCAGAGATGAAAAGTGCCAGCACTGAAAGCTGTTGCTAGCCAGCACCCTTCCTTGGAAGTGCTTTTGTAGGCCTAAGAACACTGGGGCTCTGGGCTTCTCTAGCCACCTAATATTCTGCTCATGCTCTCACGCAGTCAAAAGAGAGCTCAGGTGAGAAATTGCAAACGTCGAGCAATTGCTCAGAGATGAAAAGTGCCAGCACTGAAAGCTCTTGCTAGCCAGCACCCTTCCTTGGAAGCGCTCTTGTAGCCCTAAGAACACTGGGGCTCTGGGCTTCTCTAGCCACCTAATCTTCTGCTCATCCTCTCGCGCAGTCTAAAGGGAGCTCAGGTGAGAAATTGCAAACGTCGAGCAATTGATCAGAGATGAAAAGTGCCACCACTGAAAGCTGTGGCTAGCCAGCACCCTTCCTTGGAAGCGCTTTCACAGGCGCAGTAACACTGGGGCTTTGCGCTTCTCTAGCCACCAAACGTCACGGTCATTCTCTTTCTGTCTCGTAGACACGAGCTGAGAAATTGCAAACGCCGAGCAATTGCTCAGAGATGAAAAGTGCCAGCACTGAAAGCTGTTGCTAGCCAGCACCCTTCCTTGGAAGTGCTTTTGTAGCCCTAAGAACAGTGGGGCTCTGGGCTTCTCTAGCCACCTAATCTTCTGCTCATCCTCTCGCGCAGTCTAAAGAGAGCTCTGGTGAGAAATTGCAAACGTCGAGCAATTGCTCAGAGATGAAAAGTGCCAGCACTGAAAGCTGTTGATAGCCAGCACCCTTCCTTGGAAGCGCCCTTGTAGGCCTAAGAACACTGGGGCTCTGGGCTTCTCTAACCACCTAATCTTCTGCTCATCCTCTCGCGCAGTCTAAAGAGAACTCAAGTGAGAGATTGCAAACGTCGAGCAATTGCTCAGAGATGAAAAGTGCCAGCACTGAAAGCTCTTGCTAGCCAGCACCCTTCCTTGGAAGCGCTTTTGTAGGCCTAAGAACACTGGGGCTTTGCGCTTCTCTAGGCACCAAACATCGCGGTAACTATCTCTCCGTCTCGTAGATAAGAGCTGAGAAATTGCAAACGTCGAGCAATTGCTCAGAGATGAAAAGTGCCAGCACTGAAAGCTCTTGCTAGCCAGCACCCTTCCTTGGAAGCGCTTTCACTGGCGCAGCAACACTGGGGCTTTGCGCTTCTCTAGGCACCAAACGTCACGGTCCTTCTCTTTCTGTCTCGTAGACAAGAGCTGAGAAATTGCAAACGTCGAGCAATTGCTCAGAGATGAAAAGTGCCAGCACTGAAAGCTGTTGCTAGCCAGCACCCTTCCTTGGAAGCGCTTTTGTAGCCCTAAGAACACTGGGGCTCTGGGCTTCTCTAGCCACCTAATATTCTGCTCATCCTCTCGCGCAGTCTAAAGAGAGCTCAGGTGAGAAATTGCAAACGTCGAGCAATTGCTCAGAGATGAAAAGTGCCAGCACTGAAAGCTGTTACTAGCCAGCACCCTTCCTTGGAAGCGCTTTCACAGGCGTAGCAACACTGGGGCTTTGCGCTTCTCTAGCCACCAAACGTCACGGTCATTCTCTTTCAGTCTCGTAGACACGAGCTGAGAAATTGCAAACGTCGAGCAATTGATCAGAGATGAAAAGTGCCAGCACTGAAAGCTGTTGCTAGCCAGCACCCTTCCTTGGAAGCGCTCTTGTAGCCCTAAGAGCAGTGGGGCTCGGGGCTTCTCTAGCCACCTAATCTTCTGCTCATCCCCTCGCGCAGTCTAAAGAGAGCTCAGGTGAGAGATTGCAAACGTCGAGCAATTGCTCAGAGATGAAAAGTGCCAGCACTGAAAGCTGTTGCTAGCCAGCACCCTTCCTTGGAAGCGCTTTCACAGGAGAAGCAACACTGGGGCTTTGCGCTTCTCTACCCACCAAACATCACGGTCACTATCTCTCCGTCTCGTAGATAAGAGCTGAGAAATTGCAAACGTCGAGCAATTGCTCAGAGATGAAAACTGCCAGCACTGAAAGCTGTTGCTAGCCAGCACCCTTCCTTGGAAGCGCTTTTGTAGGCCTAAGAACACTGGGGCTCTGGGCTTCTCTAGCCACCTAATCTTCTGCTCATCCTCTCGCGCAGTCTAAAGAGAGCTCAGGTGAGAAATTGCAAACTTCGAGCAATTGCTCAGAGATGAAAAGTGCCAGCACTGAAAGCTGTTGCTAGCCAGCACCCTTCCTTGGAAGCGCTTTCACAGGCGCAGCAACACTGGGGCTTTGCGCTTCTCTAGCCACCAAACATCACGGTCATTCTCTTTCTGTCTCGTAGACACGAGCTGAGAAATTGCAAACGTCGAGGAATTGCTCAGAGATGAAAAGTGCCAGCACTGAAAGCTGTTGCTAGCCAGCACCCTTCCTTGGAAGTGCTTTTGTAGCCCTAAGAACACTGGGGCTCTGGGCTTCTCTAGCCACCTAATATTCTGCTCATGCTCTCACGCAGTCAAAAGAGAGCTCAGGTGAGAAATTGCAAACGTCGAGCAATTGCTCAGAGATGAAAAGTGCCAGCACTGAAAGCTCTTGCTAGCCAGCACCCTTCCTTGGAAGCGCTCTTGTAGCCCTAAGAACACTGGGGCTCTGGGCTTCTCTAGCCACCTAATCTTCTGTTCATCCTCTCGCGCAGTCTAAAGGGAGCTCAGGTGAGAAATTGCAAACGTCCACCAATTGCTCAGAGATGAAAAGTGCCACCACTGAAAGCTGTTGCTAGCCAGCACCCTTCCTTGGAAGCGCTTTCACAGGTGCAGCAACAGTGGGGCTTTGCGCTTCTCTAGCCACCAAACATCGCGGTAACTATATCTCCGTCTCGTAGATAAGAGCTGAGAAATTGCAAACGTCGAGCAATTGCTCAGAGATGAAAAGTGCCAGCACTGAAAGCTGTTGCTAGCCAGCACCCTTCCTTGGAAGCGCTTTCACAGGCGCAGCAACACTGGGGCTTTGCGCTTCTCTAGGCACCAAACGTCACGGTCCTTCTCTTTCTGTCTCGTAGACAAGAGCTGAGAAATTGCAAACGTCGAGCAATTGCTCAGAGATGAAAAGTGCCAGCACTGAAAGCTGTTGCTAGCCAGCACCCTTCCTTGGAAGTGCTTTTGTAGCCCTAAGAACAGTGGGGCTCTGGGCTTCTCTAGGCACCTAATATTCTGCTCATCCTCTCGCGCAGTCTAAAGAGAGCTCAGGTGAGAAATTGCAAACGTCGAGCAATTGCTCAGAGATGAAAAGTGCCAGCACTGAAAGCTGTTGCTAGCCAGCACCCTTCCTTGGAAGCGCTTTCACAGGCGCAGCAACACTGGGGCTTTGCGCTTCTCTAGCCACCAAACGTCACGGTCCTTCTCTTTCCGTCTCGTAGACACGAGCTGAGAAATTGCAAACGTCGAGGAATTGCTCAGAGATGAAAAGTGCCAGCACTGAAAGCTCTTGCTAGCCAGCACCCTTCCTTGGAATTGCTTTTGTAGCCCTAAGAACACTGGGGCTCTGGGCTTCTCTAACCACCTAATCTTCTGCTCATCCCCTCGCGCACTCTAAAGAGAGCTGAGGTGAGAGATTGCAAACGTCGAGCAATTGCTCAGAGATGAAAAGTGCCAGCACTGAAAGCTCTTGCTAGCCAGCACCCTTCCTTGGAAGCGCTTTCACAGGAGCAGCAACACTGGGGCTTTGCGCTTCTCTAGGCACCAAACATCACGGTCACTATCTCTCCGTCTCGTAGATAAGAGCTGAGAAATTGCAAACGTCGAGCAATTGCTCAGAGATGAAAAGTGCCAGCACTGAAAGCTGTTGCTAGCCAGCACCCTTCCTTGGAAGCGCTTTCACAGGCGCAGCAAAACACTGGGGCTTTGCGCTTCTCTACCCACCAAACGTTACGGTCATTCTCTTTCTGTCTCGTAGACACGAGCTGAGAAATTGCAAACGTCGAGCAATTGCTCAGAGATGAAAAGTGCCAGCACTGAAAGCTGTTGCTAGCCAGCACCCTTCCTTGGAAGCGCTTTCACAGGCGCAGCAACACTGGGGCTTTGCGCTTCTCTAGCCACCAAACATCACGGTCCTTCTCTTTCAGTCTCGTAGACAACAGCTGAGAAATTGCAAACGTCGAGCAACTGCTCAGAGATGAAAAGTGCCAGCACTGAAAGCTGTTGCTAGCCAGCACCCTTCCTTGGAAGCGCTTTCACAGGCGCAGCAACACTGGGGCTTTGCGCTTCTCTAGGCACCAAACGTCACGGTCCTTCTCTTTCAGTCTCGTAGACAAGAGCTGAGAAATTGCAAACGTCGAGCAATTGCTCAGAGATGAAAAGTGCCAGCACTGAAAGCTGTTGCTAGCCAGCACCCTTCCTTGGAAGCGCTTTTGTAGCCCTAAGAACAGTGGGGCTCTGGGCTTCTCTAGCCACCTGATCTTCTGCTCATCCTCTCGCGCAGTCTAAAGAGAGCTCAGGGGAGAAATTGCAAACGTCGAGCAATTGCTCAGAGATGAAAAGTGCCAGCACTGAAAGCTGTTGCTAGCCAGCACCCTTCCTTGGAAGTGCTTTTGTAGCCCTAAGAACAGTGGGGCTCTGTATTTCTCTAGCCACCTAATCTTCTGCTCATCCTCTCGCGCAGTCTAAAGAGAGCTCTGGTGAGAAATTGCAAACGTCGAGCAATTGCTCAGAGATGAAAAGTGCCAGCACTGAAAGCTGTTGATAGCCAGCACCCTTCCTTGGAAGCGCCCTTGTAGGCCTAAGAACACTGGGGCTCTGGGCTTCTCTAACCACCTAATCTTCTGCTCATCCTCTCGCGCAGTCTAAAGAGAGCTCAGGTGAGAGATTGCAAACGTCCACCAATTGCTCAGAGATGAAAAGTGCCAGCACTGAAAGCTGTTGCTAGCCAGCACCCTTCCTTGGAAGCGCTTTCACAGGCACAGCAACACTGGGGCTTTGCGCTTCTCTAGCCACCAAACATCGCGGTAACTATATCTCCGTCTCGTAGATAAGAGCTGAGAAATTGCAAACGTCGAGCAATTGCTCAGAGATGAAAAGTGCCAGCACTGAAAGCTGTTGCTAGCCAGCACCCTTCCTTGGAAGCGCTTTTGTAGGCCTAAGAACAGTGGGGCTCTGGGCTTCTCTAGCCACCAAACATCACAGTCATTCTCTTTCAGTATCGTAGACATGAGCTGAGAAATTGCAAACGTCGAGCAATTCCTCAGAGATGAAAAGTGCTTGCACTGAAAGCTGTTGCTAGCCAGCACCCTTCCTTGGAAGCGCTTTTGTAGGCCTAAGAACACTGGGGCTCTGGGCTTCTCTACCCACCAAATATCACATTCATTCTCTTTCCGTCTCGTAGACACCAGCTGAGAAATTGCAAACGTCGAGCAATTGCTCAGAGATGAAAAGTGCCAGCACTGAAAGCTCTTGCTAGCCAGCACCCTTCCTTGGAAGCGCTTTCACAGGCGCAGCAACACTGGGGCTTTGCGCTTCTCTACCCACCAAACGTCACGGTCACTATCTCTCCGTCTCGTAGACACGAGCTGAGAAATTGCAAACGTCGAGCAATTGCTCAGAGATGAAAAGTGCCAGCACTGAAAGCTGTTGCTAGCCAGCACCCTTCCTTGGAAGCGCTTTTGTAGCCCTAAGAACAGTGGGGCTCTGGGCTTCTCTAGCCACCTAATCTTCTGCTCATCCTCTCGCGCAGTCAAAAGAGAGCTCAGGGGAGAAATTGCAAACGTCGAGCAATTGCTCAGAGATGAAAAGTGCCAGCACTGAAAGCTGTTGCTAGCCAGCACCCTTCCTTGGAAGCGCTCTTGCAGCCCTAAGAACAGTGGGGCTCTGGGCTTCTCTAGCCACCTAATCTTCTGCTCATCCTCTCGCGCACTCTAAAGAGAGCTCAGGTGAGAAATTGCAAACGTCGAGCAATTGCTCAGAGATGAAAAGTGCCAGCACTGAAAGCTGTTGCTAGCCAGCACCCTTCCTTGGAAGCACTTTTGTAGCCCTAAGTACACTGGGGCTCTGGGCTTCTCTAGCCACCTAATCTTCTGTTCATCCTCTCGCGCAGTCTAAAGGGAGCTCAGGTGAGAAATTGCAAACGTCGAGCAATTGCTCAGAGATGAAAAGTGCCACCACTGAAAGCTGTGGCTAGCCAGCACCCTTCCTTGGAAGCGCTTTCACAGGCGCAGCAACACTGGGGCTTTGCGCTTCTCTACCCACCAAACGTTACGGTCATTCTCTTTCTGTCTCGTAGACACGAGCTGAGAAATTGCAAAGGTCGAGCAATTGCTCAGAGATGAAAAGTGCCAGCACTGAAAGCTGTTGCTAGCCAGCACCCTTCCTTGGAAGTGCTTTTGTAGGCCTAAGAACACTGGGGCTCTGGGCTTCTCTAGCCACCTAATATTCTGCTCATGCTCTCACGCAGTCAAAAGAGAGCTCAGGTGAGAAATTGCAAACGTCGAGCAATTGCTCAGAGATGAAAAGTGCCAGCACTGAAAGCTCTTGCTAGCCAGCACCCTTCCTTGGAAGCGCTCTTGTAGCCCTAAGAACACTGGGGCTCTGGGCTTCTCTAGCCACCTAATCTTCTGTTCATCCTCTCGCGCAGTCTAAAGGGAGCTCAGGTGAGAAATTGCAAACGTCGAGCAATTGCTCAGAGATGAAAAGTGCCACCACTGAAAGCTGTGGCTAGCCAGCACCCTTCCTTGGAAGCGCTTTCACAGGCGCAGTAACACTGGGGCTTTGCGCTTCTCTAGCCACCAAACGTCACGGTCATTCTCTTTCTGTCTCGTAGACACGAGCTGAGAAATTGCAAACGCCGAGCAATTGCTCAGAGATGAAAAGTGCCAGCACTGAAAGCTGTTGCTAGCCAGCACCCTTCCTTGGAAGTGCTTTTGTAGCCCTAAGAACACTGGGGCTCTGGGCTTCTCTAGCCACCTAATCTTCTGCTCATCCTCTCGCGCAGTCTAAAGAGAGCTCTGGTGAGAAATTGCAAACGTCGAGCAATTGCTCAGAGATGAAAAGTGCCAGCACTGAAAGCTGTTGATAGCCAGCACCCTTCCTTGGAAGCGCCCTTGTAGGCCTAAGAACACTGGGGCTCTGGGCTTCTCTAACCACCTAATCTTCTGCTCATCCTCTCGCGCAGTCTAAAGAGAGCTCAAGTGAGAGATTGCAAACGTCGAGCAATTGCTCAGAGATGAAAAGTGCCAGCACTGAAAGCTCTTGCTAGCCAGCACCCTTCCTTGGAAGCGCTTTCACAGGCGCAGCAACACTGGGGCTTTGCGCTTCTCTAGCCACCAAACATCGCGGTAACTATATCTCCGTCTCGTAGATAAGAGCTGAGAAATTGCAAACGTCGAGCAATTGCTCAGAGATGAAAAGTGCCAGCACTGAAAGCTGTGGCTAGCCAGCACCCTTCCTTGGAAGCGCTTTCACAGGAGAAGCAACACTGGGGCTTTGCGCTTCTCTACCCACCAAACATCACGGTCACTATCTCTCCGTCTCGTAGATAAGAGCTGAGAATTTGCAAACGTCGAGCAATTGCTCAGAGATGAAAAGTGCCAGCACTGAAAGCTGTTGCTAGCCAGCACCCTTCCTTGGAAGCGCTTTTGTAGGCCTAAGAACACTGGGGCTCTGGGCTTCTCTAGCCACCTAATCTTCTGCTCATCCTCTCGCGCAGTCTAAAGAGAGCTCAGGTGAGAAATTGCAAACTTCGAGCAATTGCTCAGAGATGAAAAGTGCCAGCACTGAAAGCTGTTGCTAGCCAGCACCCTTCCTTGGAAGCGCTTTCACAGGCGCAGCAACACTGGGGCTTTGCGCTTCTCTAGCCACCAAACATCACGGTCATTCTCTTTCTGTCTCGTAGACACGAGCTGAGAAATTGCAAACGTCGAGGAATTGCTCAGAGATGAAAAGTGCCAGCACTGAAAGCTGTTGCTAGCCAGCACCCTTCCTTGGAAGTGCTTTTGTAGCCCTAAGAACACTGGGGCTCTGGGCTTCTCTAGCCACCTAATATTCTGCTCATGCTCTCACGCAGTCAAAAGAGAGCTCAGGTGAGAAATTGCAAACGTCGAGCAATTGCTCAGAGATGAAAAGTGCCAGCACTGAAAGCTCTTGCTAGCCAGCACCCTTCCTTGGAAGCGCTCTTGTAGCCCTAAGAACACTGGGGCTCTGGGCTTCTCTAGCCACCTAATCTTCTGTTCATCCTCTCGCGCAGTCTAAAGGGAGCTCAGGTGAGAAATTGCAAACGTCGAGCAATTGATCAGAGATGAAAAGTGCCACCACTGAAAGCTGTGGCTAGCCAGCACCCTTCCTTGGAAGCGCTTTCACAGGCGCAGTAACACTGGGGCTTTGCGCTTCTCTAGCCACCAAACGTCACGGTCATTCTCTTTCTGTCTCGTAGACACGAGCTGAGAAATTGCAAACGCCGAGCAATTGCTCAGAGATGAAAAGTGCCAGCACTGAAAGCTGTTGCTAGCCAGCACCCTTCCTTGGAAGTGCTTTTGTAGCCCTAAGAACACTGGGGCTCTGGGCTTCTCTAGCCACCTAATCTTCTGCTCATCCTCTCGCGCACTCTAAAGAGAGCTCTGGTGAGAAATTGCAAACGTCGAGCAATTGCTCAGAGATGAAAAGTGCCAGCACTGAAAGCTGTTGATAGCCAGCACCCTTCCTTGGAAGCGCCCTTGTAGGCCTAAGAACACTGGGGCTCTGGGCTTCTCTAACCACCTAATCTTCTGCTCATCCTCTCGCGCAGTCTAAAGAGAGCTCAAGTGAGAGATTGCAAACGTCGAGCAATTGCTCAGAGATGAAAAGTGCCAGCACTGAAAGCTCTTGCTACCCAGCACCCTTCCTTGGAAGCGCTTTCACAGGCGCAGCAACACTGGGGCTTTGCGCTTCTCTAGGCACCAAACATCGCGGTAACTATCTCTCCGTCTCGTAGATAAGAGCTGAGAAATTGCAAACGTCGAGCAATTGCTCAGAGATGAAAAGTGCCAGCACTGAAAGCTGTTGCTAGCCAGCACCCTTCCTTGGAAGCGCTTTCACTGGCGCAGCAACACTGGGGCTTTGCGCTTCTCTAGGCACCAAACGTCACGGTCCTTCTCTTTCTGTCTCGTAGACAAGAGCTGAGAAATTGCAAACGTCGAGCAATTGCTCAGAGATGAAAAGTGCCAGCACTGAAAGCTGTTGCTAGCCAGCACCCTTCCTTGGAAGCGCTTTTGTAGCCCTAAGAACACTGGGGCTCTGGGCTTCTCTAGCCACCTAATATTCTGCTCATCCTCTCGCGCAGTCTAAAGAGAGCTCAGGTGAGAAATTGCAAACGTCGAGCAATTGCTCAGAGATGAAAAGGGCCAGCACTGAAAGCTGTTGCTAGCCAGCACCCTTCCTTGGAAGCGCTTTCACAGGCGCAGCAACACTGGGGCTTTGCGCTTCTCTAGCCACCAAACGTCACGGTCATTCTCTTTCCTTCTCGTAGACACGAGCTGAGAAATTGCAAACGTCGAGCAATTGATCAGAGATGAAAAGTGCCAGCACTGAAAGCTGTTGCTAGCCAGCACCCTTCCTTGGAAGCGCTCTTGTAGCCCTAAGAGCAGTGGGGCTCGGGGCTTCTCTAGCCACCTAATCTTCTGCTCATCCTCTCGCGCAGTCTAAAGAGAGCTCAGGTGAGAGATTGCAAACGTCGAGCAATTGCTCAGAGATGAAAAGTGCCAGCACTGAAAGCTGTGGCTAGCCAGCACCCTTCCTTGGAAGCGCTTTCACAGGAGAAGCAACACTGGGGCTTTGCGCTTCTCTACCCACCAAACATCACGGTCACTATCTCTCCGTCTCGTAGATAAGAGCTGAGAAATTGCAAACGTCGAGCAATTGCTCAGAGATGAAAACTGCCAGAACTGAAAGCTGTTGCTAGCCAGCACCCTTCCTTGGAAGCGCTTTTGTAGGCCTAAGAACACTGGGGCTCTGGGCTTCTCTAGCCACCTAATCTTCTGCTCATCCTCTCGCGCAGTCTAAAGAGAGCTCAGGTGAGAAATTGCAAACTTCGAGCAATTGCTCAGAGATGAAAAGTGCCAGCACTGAAAGCTGTTGCTAGCCAGCACCCTTCCTTGGAAGCGCTTTCACAGGCGCAGCAACACTGGGGATTTGCGCTTCTCTAGCCACCAAACATCACGGTCATTCTCTTTCTGTCTCGTAGACACGAGCTGAGAAATTGCAAACGTCGAGCAATTGCTCAGAGATGAAAAGTGCCAGCACTGAAAGCTGTTGCTAGCCAGCACCCTTCCTTGGAAGCGCTTTCACAGGCGCAGCAACACTGGGGCTTTGCGCTTCTCTACCCACCAAACATCACGGTCACTATCTCTCCGTCTCGTAGATAGGAGCTGAGAAATTGCAAACGTCGAGCAATTGCTCAGAGATGAAAAGTGCCAGCACTGAAAGCTGTTGCTAGCCAGCACCCTTCCTTGGAAGCGCTCTTGTAGCCCTAAGAACACTGGGGCTCTGGGCTTCTCTAGCCACCTAATCTTCTGCTCATCGTCTCACGCAGTCGAAGGAGCGGTCAGGTGTGAAATTGCAAACGTCGAGCAATTGCTCAGAGATGAAAAGTGCCAGCACTGAAAGCTGTTGCTAGCCAGCACCCTTCCTTGGAAGCGCTTTCACAGGCGCAGCAACACTGGGGCTTTGCGCTTCTCTACCCACCAAACGTCACGGTCATTCTCTTTCTGTCTCGTAGACACGAGCTGAGAAATTGCAAACGTCGAGCAATTGCTCAGAGATGAAAACTGCCAGCACTGAAAGCTGTTGCTAGCCAGCACCCTTCCTTGGAAGCGCTTTCACAGGCGCAGGAACACTGGGGCTTTGCGCTTCTCTAGCCACCAAACATCACGGTCCTTCTCTTTCAGTCTCGTAGACACGAGCTGAGAAATTGCAAACGTCGAGCAATTGCTCAGAGATGAAAAGTGCCAGCACTGAAAGCTGTTGCTAGCCAGCACCCTTCCTTGGAAGCGCTTTCACAGGCGCAGCAAGTCTGGGACTTTGCGCTTCTCTACCCACCAAACATCACGGTCATTCTCTTTCAGTCTCGTAGACAAGAGCTGAGAAATTGCAAACGTCGAGCAATTGCTCAGAGATGAAAAGTGCCAGCACTGAAAGCTGTTGCTAGCCAGCACCCTTCCTTGGAAGCGCTTTTGTAGGCCTAAGAACAGTGGGGCTCTGGGCTTCTCTAGCCACCTAATCTTCTGCTCATCCTCTCGCGCAGTCTAAAGAGAGCTCAGGGGAGAAATTGCAAACGTCGAGCAATTGCTCCGAGATGAAAAGTGCCAGCATTGAAAGCTGTTGCTAGCCAGCACCCTTCCTTGGAAGCGCTTTCACAGGCGCAGCAACACTGGGGCTTTGCGCTTCTCTACCCACCAAACGTTACGGTCATTCTCTTTCTGTCTCGTAGACACGAGCTGAGAAATTGCAAAGGTCGAGCAATTGCTCAGAGATGAAAAGTGCCAGCACTGAAAGCTGTTGCTAGCCAGCACCCTTCCTTGGAAGTGCTTTTGTAGGCCTAAGAACACTGGGGCTCTGGGCTTCTCTAGCCACCTAATATTCTGCTCATGCTCTCACGCAGTCAAAAGAGAGCTCAGGTGAGAAATTGCAAACGTCGAGCAATTGCTCAGAGATGAAAAGTGCCAGCACTGAAAGCTCTTGCTAGCCAGCACCCTTCCTTGGAAGCGCTCTTGTAGCCCTAAGAACACTGGGGCTCTGGGCTTCTCTAGCCACCTAATCTTCTGTTCATCCTCTCGCGCAGTCTAAAGGGAGCTCAGGTGAGAAATTGCAAACGTCGAGCAATTGCTCAGAGATGAAAAGTGCCACCACTGAAAGCTGTGGCTAGCCAGCACCCTTCCTTGGAAGCGCTTTCACAGGCGCAGGAACACTGGGGCTTTGCGCTTCTCTAGCCACCAAACGTCACGGTCATTCTCTTTCTGTCTCGTAGACACGAGCTGAGAAATTGCAAACGCCGAGCAATTGCTCAGAGATGAAAAGTGCCAGCACTGAAAGCTGTTGCTAGCCAGCACCCTTCCTTGGAAGTGCTTTTGTAGCCCTAAGAACACTGGGGCTCTGGGCTTCTCTAGCCACCTAATCTTCTGCTCATCCTCTCGCGCAGTCTAAAGAGAGCTCTGGTGAGAAATTGCAAACGTCGAGCAATTGCTCAGAGATGAAAAGTGCCAGCACTGAAAGCTGTTGATAGCCAGCACCCTTCCTTGGAAGCGCCCTTGTAGGCCTAAGAACACTGGGGCTCTGGGCTTCTCTAACCACCTAATCTTCTGCTCATCCTCTCGCGCAGTCTAAAGAGAGCTCAAGTGAGAGATTGCAAACGTCGAGCAATTGCTCAGAGATGAAAAGTGCCAGCACTGAAAGCTCTTGCTAGCCAGCACCCTTCCTTGGAAGCGCTTTCACAGGCGCAGCAACACTGGGGCTTTGCGCTTCTCTAGCCACCAAACATCGCGGTAACTATATCTCCGTCTCGTAGATAAGAGCTGAGAAATTGCAAACGTCGAGCAATTGCTCAGAGATGAAAAGTGCCAGCACTGAAAGCTGTGGCTAGCCAGCACCCTTCCTTGGAAGCGCTTTCACAGGAGAAGCAACACTGGGGCTTTGCGCTTCTCTACCCACCAAACATCACGGTCACTATCTCTCCGTCTCGTAGATAAGAGCTGAGAATTTGCAAACGTCGAGCAATTGCTCAGAGATGAAAAGTGCCAGCACTGAAAGCTGTTGCTAGCCAGCACCCTTCCTTGGAAGCGCTTTCACAGGCGCAGCAACACTGGGGCTTTGCGCTTCTCTAGGCACCAAACGTCACGGTCCTTCTCTTTCTGTCTCGTAGACAAGAGCTGAGAAATTGCAAACGTCGAGCAATTGCTCAGAGATGAAAAGTGCCAGCACTGAAAGCTGTTGCTAGCCAGCACCCTTCCTTGGAAGTGCTTTTGTAGCCCTAAGAACAGTGGGGCTCTGGGCTTCTCTAGGCACCTAATATTCTGCTCATCCTCTCGCGCAGTCTAAAGAGAGCTCAGGTGAGAAATTGCAAACGTCGAGCAATTGCTCAGAGATGAAAAGTGCCAGCACTGAAAGCTGTTGCTAGCCAGCACCCTTCCTTGGAAGCGCTTTCACAGGCGCAGCAACACTGGGGCTTTGCGCTTCTCTAGCCACCAAACGTCACGGTCCTTCTCTTTCCGTCTCGTAGACACGAGCTGAGAAATTGCAAACGTCGAGGAATTGCTCAGACATGAAAAGTGCCAGCACTGAAAGCTCTTGCTAGCCAGCACCCTTCCTTGGAATTGCTTTTGTAGCCCTAAGAACACTGGGGCTCTGGGCTTCTCTAACCACCTAATCTTCTGCTCATCCCCTCGCGCACTCTAAAGAGAGCTGAGGTGAGAGATTGCAAACGTCGAGAAATTGCTCAGAGATGAAAAGTGCCAGCACTGAAAGCTCTTGCTAGCCAGCACCCTTCCTTGGAAGCGCTTTCACAGGAGCAGCAACACTGGGGCTTTGCGCTTCTCTAGGCACCAAACATCACGGTCACTATCTCTCCGTCTCGTAGATAAGAGCTGAGAAATTGCAAACGTCGAGCAATTGCTCAGAGATGAAAAGTGCCAGCACTGAAAGCTGTTGCTAGCCAGCACCCTTCCTTGGAAGCGCTTTTGTAGGCCTAAGAACACTGGGGCTCTGGGCTTCTCTAGCCACCAAACATCACAGTCATTCTCTTTCAGTATCGTAGACATGAGCTGAGAAATTGCAAACGTCCACCAATTCCTCAGAGATGAAAAGTGCCAGCACTGAAAGCTGTTGCTAGCCAGCACCCTTCCTTGGAAGCGCTTTTGTAGGCCTAAGAACAGTGGGGCTCTGGGCTTCTCTAGCCACCAAACATCACAGTCATTCTCTTTCAGTATCGTACACATGAGCTGAGAAATTGCAAACGTCCACCAATTCCTCAGAGATGAAAAGTGCTTGCACTGAAAGCTGTTGCTAGCCAGCACCCTTCCTTGGAAGCGCTTTTGTAGGCCTAAGAACACTGGGGCTCTGGGCTTCTCTACCCACCAAATATCACATTCATTCTCTTTCCGTCTCGTAGACACCAGCTGAGAAATTGCAAACGTCGAGCAATTGCTCAGAGATGAAAAGTGCCAGCACTGAAAGCTGTGGCTAGCCAGCACCCTTCCTTGGAAGCGCTTTCACAGGCGCAGCAACACTGGGGCTTTGCGCTTCTCTACCCACCAAACGTTACGGTCACTATATCTCCGTCTCGTAGACACGAGCTGAGAAATTGCAAACGTCGAGCAATTGCTCAGAGATGAAAAGTGCCAGCACTGAAAGCTGTTGCTAGCCAGCACCCTTCCTTGGAAGCGCTTTTGTAGCCCTAAGAACACTGGGGCTCTGGGCTTCTCTAGCCACCTAATCTTCTGCTCAACCTCTCGCGCAGTCAAAAGAGAGCTCAGGGGAGAAATTGCAAACGTCGAGCAATTGCTCAGAGATGAAAAGTGCCAGCACTGAAAGCTGTTGCTAGCCAGCAACCTTCCTTGGAAGCG
Source organism: Sarcoramphus papa (assembly GCA_037962945.1). Lineage (NCBI taxonomy): Eukaryota > Metazoa > Chordata > Aves > Accipitriformes > Cathartidae > Sarcoramphus > Sarcoramphus papa. Next base: position 93,626,895 of record CM075586.1, on the reverse strand, counting down.
CTCTTGTAGCCCTAAGAACAGTGGGGCTCTGGGCTTCTCTAGCCACCTAATCTTCTGCTCATCCTCTCGCGCAGTCGAAGGAGCGGTCAGGTGTGAAATTGCAAATGTCCAGCAATTGCTCAGAGATGAAAAGTGCCAGCACTGAAAGCTGTGGCTAGCCAGCACCCTTCCTTGGAAGCGCTTTCACAGGCGCAGCAACACTGGGGCTTTGCGCTTCTCTAGGCACCAAACGTCACGTCCTTCTCTTTCTGTCTCGTAGACAAGAGCTGAGAAATTGCAAACGTCGAGCAATTGCTCAGAGATGAAAAGTGCCAGCACTGAAAGCTGATGCTAGCCAGCACCCTTCCTTGGAAGTGCTTTTGTAGCCCTAAGAACAGTGGGGCTCTGGGCTTCTCTAGGCACCTAATATTCTGCTCATCCTCTCGCGCAGTCTAAAGAGAGCTCAGGTGAGAAATTGCAAACGTCGAGCAATTGCTCAGAGATGAAAAGTGCCAGCACTGAAAGCTGTTGCTAGCCAGCAACCTTCCTTGGAATTGCTTTTGTAGGCCTAAGAACACTGGGGCTCTGGGCTTCTCTAGCCACCTAATCTTCTGCTCATCCTCTCGCGCAGTCTAAAGAGAGCTCAGTTGAGAAATTGCAAACGTCAAGCAATTGCTCAGAGATGAAAAGTGCCAGCACTGAAAGCTGTTGCTAGCCAGCCCCCTTCCTTGGAAGCGCTTTTGTAGCCCTAAGAGCACTGGGGCTCTGGGCTTCTCTAGCCACCTAATACTCTGCTCATCCTCTCGCGCAGTCTAAAGAGAGCTCAGGTGAGAAATTGCAAAAGTCGAGCAATTGCTCAGAGATGAAAAGTGCCAGCACTGAAAGCTGTTACTAGCCAGCACCCTTCCTTGGAAGCGCTTTCACAGGCGCAGCAACACTGGGGCTTTGCGCTTCTCTAGCCACCAAACGTCACGGTCCTTCTCTTTCCGTCTCGTAGACACGAGCTGAGAAATTGCAAACGTCGAGGAATTGCTCAGAGATGAAAAGTGCCAGCACTGAAAGCTGTTGCTAGCCAGCACCCTTCCTTGGAATTGCTTTTGTAGCCCTAAGAACACTGGGGCTCTGGGCTTCTCTAACCACCTAATCTTCTGCTCATCCTCTCGCGCAGTCTAAAGAGAGCTGAGGTGAGAGATTGCAAACGTCGAGCAATTGCTCAGAGATGAAAAGTGCCAGCACTGAAAGCTGTTGCTAGCCAGCACCCTTCCTTGGAAGCGCTTTCACAGGCGCAGCAACACTGGGGCTTTGCGCTTCTCTACCCACCAAACTTCACGGTCACTATCTCTCCGTCTCGTAGATAAGAGCTGAGAAATTGCAAACGTCGAGCAATTGCTCAGAGATGAAAAGTGCCAGCACTGAAAGCTGTTGCTAGCCAGCACCCTTCCTTGGAAGCGCTTTTGTAGGCCTAAGAACACTGGGGCTCTGGGCTTCTCTAGCCACCAAACATCACAGTCATTCTCTTTCAGTATCGTAGACATGAGCTGAGAAATTGCAAACGTCCACCAATTCCTCAGAGATGAAAAGTGCCAGCACTGAAAGCTGTTGCTAGCCAGCACCCTTCCTTGGAAGCGCTTTTGTAGGCCTAAGAACAGTGGGGCTCTGGGCTTCTCTACCCACCAAACATCACAGTCATTCTCTTTCAGTATCGTAGACATGAGCTGAGAAATTGCAAACGTCCACCAATTCCTCAGAGATGAAAAGTGCTTGCACTGAAAGCTGTTGCTAGCCAGCACCCTTCCTTGGAAGCGCTTTTGTAGGCCTAAGAACACTGGGGCTCTGGGCTTCTCTACCCACCAAATATCACATTCATTCTCTTTCCGTCTCGTAGACACCAGCTGAGAAATTGCAAACGTCGAGCAATTGCTCAGAGATGAAAAGTGCCAGCACTGAAAGCTGTGGCTAGCCAGCACCCTTCCTTGGAAGCGCTTTCACAGGCGCAGCAACACTGGGGCTTTGCGCTTCTCTACCCACCAAACGTCACGGTCACTATCTCTCCGTCTCGTAGACACGAGCTGAGAAATTGCAAACGTCGAGCAATTGCTCAGAGATGAAAAGTGCCAGCACTGAAAGCTGTTGCTAGCCAGCACCCTTCCTTGGAAGCGCTTTTGTAGCCCTAAGAACAGTGGGGCTCTGGGCTTCTCTAGCCACCTAATCTTCTGCTCAACCTCTCGCGCAGTCAAAAGAGAGCTCAGGGGAGAAATTGCAAACGTCGAGCAATTGCTCAGAGATGAAAAGTGCCAGCACTGAAAGCTGTTGCTAGCCAGCACCCTTCCTTGGAAGCGCTCTTGCAGCCCTAAGAACAGTGGGGCTCTGGGCTTCTCTAGCCACCTAATCTTCTGCTCATCCTCTCGCGCACTCTAAAGAGAGCTCAGGTGAGAAATTGCAAACGTCGAGCAATTGCTCAGAGATGAAAAGTGCCAGCACTGAAAGCTGTTGCTAGCCAGCACCCTTCCTTGGAAGCGCTTTCACAGGCGCAGCAACACTGGGGCTTTGCGCTTCTCTACCCACCAAACGTTACGGTCATTCTCTTTCAGTCTCGTAGACACGAGCTGAGAAATTGCAAACGTCGAGCAATTGCTCAGAGATGAAAAGTGCCAGCACTGAAAGCTGTTGCTAGCCAGCACCCTTCCTTGGAAGCGCTTTCACAGGCGCAGCAACACTGGGGCTTTGCGCTTCTCTACCCACCAAACGTTACGGTCATTCTCTTTCTGTCTCGTAGACACGAGCTGAGAAATTGCAAAGGTCGAGCAATTGCTCAGAGATGAAAAGTGCCAGCACTGAAAGCTGTTGCTAGCCAGCACCCTTCCTTGGAAGTGCTTTTGTAGGCCTAAGAACACTGGGGCTCTGGGCTTCTCTAGCCACCTAATATTCTGCTCATGCTCTCACGCAGTCAAAAGAGAGCTCAGGTGAGAAATTGCAAACGTCGAGCAATTGCTCAGAGATGAAAAGTGCCAGCACTGAAAGCTCTTGCTAGCCAGCACCCTTCCTTGGAAGCGCTCTTGTAGCCCTAAGAACACTGGGGCTCTGGGCTTCTCTAGCCACCTAATCTTCTGTTCATCCTCTCGCGCAGTCTAAAGGGAGCTCAGGTGAGAAATTGCAAACGTCGAGCAATTGATCAGAGATGAAAAGTGCCACCACTGAAAGCTGTGGCTAGCCAGCACCCTTCCTTGGAAGCGCTTTCACAGGCGCAGTAACACTGGGGCTTTGCGCTTCTCTAGCCACCAAACGTCACGGTCATTCTCTTTCTGTCTCGTAGACACGAGCTGAGAAATTGCAAACGCCGAGCAATTGCTCAGAGATGAAAAGTGCCAGCACTGAAAGCTGTTGCTAGCCAGCACCCTTCCTTGGAAGTGCTTTTGTAGCCCTAAGAACACTGGGGCTCTGGGCTTCTCTAGCCACCTAATCTTCTGCTCATCCTCTCGCGCAGTCTAAAGAGAGCTCTGGTGAGAAATTGCAAACGTCGAGCAATTGCTCCGAGATGAAAAGTGCCAGCACTGAAAGCTGTTGATAGCCAGCACCCTTCCTTGGAAGCGCCCTTGTAGGCCTAAGAACACTGGGGCTCTGGGCTTCTCTAACCACCTAATCTTCTGCTCATCCTCTCGCGCAGTCTAAAGAGAGCTCAAGTGAGAGATTGCAAACGTCGAGCAATTGCTCAGAGATGAAAAGTGCCAGCACTGAAAGCTCTTGCTAGCCAGCACCCTTCCTTGGAAGCGCTTTTGTAGGCCTAAGAACACTGGGGCTTTGCGCTTCTCTAGGCACCAAACATCGCGGTAACTATCTCTCCGTCTCGTAGATAAGAGCTGAGAAATTGCAAACGTCGAGCAATTGCTCAGAGATGAAAAGTGCCAGCACTGAAAGCTCTTGCTAGCCAGCACCCTTCCTTGGAAGCGCTTTCACTGGCGCAGCAACACTGGGGCTTTGCGCTTCTCTAGGCACCAAACGTCACGGTCCTTCTCTTTCTGTCTCGTAGACAAGAGCTGAGAAATTGCAAACGTCGAGCAATTGCTCAGAGATGAAAAGTGCCAGCACTGAAAGCTGTTGCTAGCCAGCACCCTTCCTTGGAAGCGCTTTTGTAGCCCTAAGAACACTGGGGCTCTGGGCTTCTCTAGCCACCTAATATTCTGCTCATCCTCTCGCGCAGTCTAAAGAGAGCTCAGGTGAGAAATTGCAAACGTCGAGCAATTGCTCAGAGATGAAAAGTGCCAGCACTGAAAGCTGTTACTAGCCAGCACCCTTCCTTGGAAGCGCTTTCACAGGCGTAGCAACACTGGGGCTTTGCGCTTCTCTAGCCACCAAACGTCACGGTCATTCTCTTTCAGTCTCGTAGACACGAGCTGAGAAATTGCAAACGTCGAGCAATTGATCAGAGATGAAAAGTGCCAGCACTGAAAGCTGTTGCTAGCCAGCACCCTTCCTTGGAAGCGCTCTTGTAGCCCTAAGAGCAGTGGGGCTCGGGGCTTCTCTAGCCACCTAATCTTCTGCTCATCCCCTCGCGCAGTCTAAAGAGAGCTGAGGTGAGAGATTGCAAACGTCGAGCAATTGCTCAGAGATGAAAAGTGCCAGCACTGAAAGCTGTTGCTAGCCAGCACCCTTCCTTGGAAGCGCTTTCACAGGAGAAGCAACACTGGGGCTTTGCGCTTCTCTACCCACCAAACATCACGGTCACTATCTCTCCGTCTCGTAGATAAGAGCTGAGAAATTGCAAACGTCGAGCAATTGCTCAGAGATGAAAACTGCCAGCACTGAAAGCTGTTGCTAGCCAGCACCCTTCCTTGGAAGCGCTTTTGTAGGCCTAAGAACACTGGGGCTCTGGGCTTCTCTAGCCACCTAATCTTCTGCTCATCCTCTCGCGCAGTCTAAAGAGAGCTCAGGTGAGAAATTGCAAACTTCGAGCAATTGCTCAGAGATGAAAAGTGCCAGCACTGAAAGCTGTTGCTAGCCAGCACCCTTCCTTGGAAGCGCTTTCACAGGCGCAGCAACACTGGGGCTTTGCGCTTCTCTAGCCACCAAACATCACGGTCATTCTCTTTCTGTCTCGTAGACACGAGCTGAGAAATTGCAAACGTCGAGGAATTGCTCAGAGATGAAAAGTGCCAGCACTGAAAGCTGTTGCTAGCCAGCACCCTTCCTTGGAAGTGCTTTTGTAGCCCTAAGAACACTGGGGCTCTGGGCTTCTCTAGCCACCTAATATTCTGCTCATGCTCTCACGCAGTCAAAAGAGAGCTCAGGTGAGAAATTGCAAACGTCGAGCAATTGCTCAGAGATGAAAAGTGCCAGCACTGAAAGCTGTTGCTAGCCAGCACCCTTCCTTGGAAGCGCTCTTGTAGCCCTAAGAACACTGGGGCTCTGGGCTTCTCTAGCCACCTAATCTTCTGTTCATCCTCTCGCGCAGTCTAAAGGGAGCTCAGGTGAGAAATTGCAAACGTCCACCAATTGCTCAGAGATGAAAAGTGCCACCACTGAAAGCTGTTGCTAGCCAGCACCCTTCCTTGGAAGCGCTTTCACAGGTGCAGCAACAGTGGGGCTTTGCGCTTCTCTAGCCACCAAACATCGCGGTAACTATATCTCCGTCTCGTAGATAAGAGCTGAGAAATTGCAAACGTCGAGCAATTGCTCAGAGATGAAAAGTGCCAGCACTGAAAGCTGTTGCTAGCCAGCACCCTTCCTTGGAAGCGCTTTCACAGGCGCAGCAACACTGGGGCTTTGCGCTTCTCTAGGCACCAAACGTCACGGTCCTTCTCTTTCTGTCTCGTAGACAAGAGCTGAGAAATTGCAAACGTCGAGCAATTGCTCAGAGATGAAAAGTGCCAGCACTGAAAGCTGTTGCTAGCCAGCACCCTTCCTTGGAAGTGCTTTTGTAGCCCTAAGAACAGTGGGGCTCTGGGCTTCTCTAGGCACCTAATATTCTGCTCATCCTCTCGCGCAGTCTAAAGAGAGCTCAGGTGAGAAATTGCAAACGTCGAGCAATTGCTCAGAGATGAAAAGTGCCAGCACTGAAAGCTGTTGCTAGCCAGCACCCTTCCTTGGAAGCGCTTTCACAGGCGCAGCAACACTGGGGCTTTGCGCTTCTCTAGCCACCAAACGTCACGGTCCTTCTCTTTCCGTCTCGTAGACACGAGCTGAGAAATTGCAAACGTCGAGGAATTGCTCAGAGATGAAAAGTGCCAGCACTGAAAGCTCTTGCTAGCCAGCACCCTTCCTTGGAATTGCTTTTGTAGCCCTAAGAACACTGGGGCTCTGGGCTTCTCTAACCACCTAATCTTCTGCTCATCCCCTCGCGCACTCTAAAGAGAGCTGAGGTGAGAGATTGCAAACGTCGAGCAATTGCTCAGAGATGAAAAGTGCCAGCACTGAAAGCTCTTGCTAGCCAGCACCCTTCCTTGGAAGCGCTTTCACAGGAGCAGCAACACTGGGGCTTTGCGCTTCTCTAGGCACCAAGCATCACGGTCACTATCTCTCCGTCTCGTAGATAAGAGCTGAGAAATTGCAAACGTCGAGCAATTGCTCAGAGATGAAAAGTGCCAGCACTGAAAGCTGTTGCTAGCCAGCACCCTTCCTTGGAAGCGCTTTTGTAGGCCTAAGAACACTGGGGCTCTGGGCTTCTCTAGCCACCAAACATCACAGTCATTCTCTTTCAGTATCGTAGACATGAGCTGAGAAATTGCAAACGTCGAGCAACTGCTCAGAGATGAAAAGTGCCAGCACTGAAAGCTGTTGCTAGCCAGCACCCTTCCTTGGAAGCGCTTTCACAGGCGCAGCAAAACACTGGGGCTTTGCGCTTCTCTACCCACCAAACGTTACGGTCATTCTCTTTCTGTCTCGTAGACACGAGCTGAGAAATTGCAAACGTCGAGCAATTGCTCAGAGATGAAAAGTGCCAGCACTGAAAGCTGTTGCTAGCCAGCACCCTTCCTTGGAAGCGCTTTCACAGGCGCAGCAACACTGGGGCTTTGCGCTTCTCTACCCACCAAACATCACGGTCACTATCTCTCCGTCTCGTAGATAGGAGCTGAGAAATTGCAAACGTCGAGCAATTGCTCAGAGATGAAAAGTGCCAGCACTGAAAGCTGTTGCTAGCCAGCACCCTTCCTTGGAAGCGCTCTTGTAGCCCTAAGAACACTGGGGCTCTGGGCTTCTCTAGCCACCTAATCTTCTGCTCATCGTCTCACGCAGTCGAAGGAGCGGTCAGGTGTGAAATTGCAAACGTCGAGCAATTGCTCAGAGATGAAAAGTGCCAGCACTGAAAGCTGTTGCTAGCCAGCACCCTTCCTTGGAAGCGCTTTCACAGGCGCAGCAACACTGGGGCTTTGCGCTTCTCTACCCACCAAACGTCACGGTCATTCTCTTTCCGTCTCGTAGACACGAGCTGAGAAATTGCAAACGTCGAGCAATTGCTCAGAGATGAAAAGTGCCAGCACTGAAAGCTGTTGCTAGCCAGCACCCTTCCTTGGAAGCGCTTTCACAGGCGCAGGAACACTGGGGCTTTGCGCTTCTCTAGCCACCAAACATCACGGTCCTTCTCTTTCAGTCTCGTAGACACGAGCTGAGAAATTGCAAACGTCGAGCAATTGATCAGAGATGAAAAGTGCCAGCACTGAAAGCTGTTGCTAGCCAGCACCCTTCCTTGGAAGCGCTTTCACAGGCGCAGCAAGTCTGGGACTTTGCGCTTCTCTACCCACCAAACATCACGGTCATTCTCTTTCAGTCTCGTAGACAAGAGCTGAGAAATTGCAAACGTCGAGCAATTGCTCAGAGATGAAAAGTGCCAGCACTGAAAGCTGTTGCTAGCCAGCACCCTTCCTTGGAAGCGCTTTTGTAGGCCTAAGAACAGTGGGGCTCTGGGCTTCTCTAGCCACCTAATCTTCTGCTCATCCTCTCGCGCAGTCTAAAGAGAGCTCAGGGGAGAAATTGCAAACGTCGAGCAATTGCTCCGAGATGAAAAGTGCCAGCATTGAAAGCTGTTGCTAGCCAGCACCCTTCCTTGGAAGCGCTTTCACAGGCGCAGCAACACTGGGGCTTTGCGCTTCTCTACCCACCAAACGTTACGGTCATTCTCTTTCTGTCTCGTAGACACGAGCTGAGAAATTGCAAAGGTCGAGCAATTGCTCAGAGATGAAAAGTGCCAGCACTGAAAGCTGTTGCTAGCCAGCACCCTTCCTTGGAAGTGCTTTTGTAGGCCTAAGAACACTGGGGCTCTGGGCTTCTCTAGCCACCTAATATTCTGCTCATGCTCTCACGCAGTCAAAAGAGAGCTCAGGTGAGAAATTGCAAACGTCGAGCAATTGCTCAGAGATGAAAAGTGCCAGCACTGAAAGCTCTTGCTAGCCAGCACCCTTCCTTGGAAGCGCTCTTGTAGCCCTAAGAACACTGGGGCTCTGGGCTTCTCTAGCCACCTAATCTTCTGTTCATCCTCTCGCGCAGTCTAAAGGGAGCTCAGGTGAGAAATTGCAAACGTCGAGCAATTGCTCAGAGATGAAAAGTGCCACCACTGAAAGCTGTGGCTAGCCAGCACCCTTCCTTGGAAGCGCTTTCACAGGTGCAGCAACAGTGGGGCTTTGCGCTTCTCTAGCCACCAAACATCGCGGTAACTATATCTCCGTCTCGTAGATAAGAGCTGAGAAATTGCAAACGTCGAGCAATTGCTCAGAGATGAAAAGTGCCAGCACTGAAAGCTGTTGCTAGCCAGCACCCTTCCTTGGAAGCGCTTTCACAGGCGCAGCAACACTGGGGCTTTGCGCTTCTCTAGGCACCAAACGTCACGGTCCTTCTCTTTCTGTCTCGTAGACAAGAGCTGAGAAATTGCAAACGTCGAGCAATTGCTCAGAGATGAAAAGTGCCAGCACTGAAAGCTGTTGCTAGCCAGCACCCTTCCTTGGAAGTGCTTTTGTAGCCCTAAGAACAGTGGGGCTCTGGGCTTCTCTAGGCACCTAATATTCTGCTCATCCTCTCGCGCAGTCTAAAGAGAGCTCAGGTGAGAAATTGCAAACGTCGAGCAATTGCTCAGAGATGAAAAGTGCCAGCACTGAAAGCTGTTGCTAGCCAGCACCCTTCCTTGGAAGCGCTTTCACAGGCGCAGCAACACTGGGGCTTTGCGCTTCTCTAGCCACCAAACGTCACGGTCCTTCTCTTTCCGTCTCGTAGACACGAGCTGAGAAATTGCAAACGTCGAGGAATTGCTCAGAGATGAAAAGTGCCAGCACTGAAAGCTCTTGCTAGCCAGCACCCTTCCTTGGAATTGCTTTTGTAGCCCTAAGAACACTGGGGCTCTGGGCTTCTCTAACCACCTAATCTTCTGCTCATCCCCTCGCGCACTCTAAAGAGAGCTGAGGTGAGAGATTGCAAACGTCGAGCAATTGCTCAGAGATGAAAAGTGCCAGCACTGAAAGCTCTTGCTAGCCAGCACCCTTCCTTGGAAGCGCTTTCACAGGCGCAGCAACACTGGGGCTTTGCGCTTCTCTAGCCACCAAACATCACGGTCACTATCTCTCCGTCTCGTAGATAAGAGCTGAGAAATTGCAAACGTCGAGCAATTGCTCAGAGATGAAAAGTGCCAGCACTGAAAGCTGTTGCTAGCCAGCACCCTTCCTTGGAAGCGCTTTTGTAGGCCTAAGAACACTGGGGCTCTGGGCTTCTCTAGCCACCAAACATCACAGTCATTCTCTTTCAGTATCGTAGACATGAGCTGAGAAATTGCAAACGTCGAGCAACTGCTCAGAGATGAAAAGTGCCAGCACTGAAAGCTGTTGCTAGCCAGCACCCTTCCTTGGAAGCGCTTTCACAGGCGCAGCAAAACACTGGGGCTTTGCGCTTCTCTACCCACCAAACGTTACGGTCATTCTCTTTCTGTCTCGTAGACACGAGCTGAGAAATTGCAAACGTCGAGCAATTGCTCAGAGATGAAAAGTGCCAGCACTGAAAGCTGTTGCTAGCCAGCACCCTTCCTTGGAAGCGCTTTCACAGGCGCAGCAACACTGGGGCTTTGCGCTTCTCTACCCACCAAACATCACGGTCACTATCTCTCCGTCTCGTAGATAGGAGCTGAGAAATTGCAAACGTCGAGCAATTGCTCAGAGATGAAAAGTGCCAGCACTGAAAGCTGTTGCTAGCCAGCACCCTTCCTTGGAAGCGCTCTTGTAGCCCTAAGAACACTGGGGCTCTGGGCTTCTCTAGCCACCTAATCTTCTGCTCATCGTCTCACGCAGTCGAAGGAGCGGTCAGGTGTGAAATTGCAAACGTCGAGCAATTGCTCAGAGATGAAAAGTGCCAGCACTGAAAGCTGTTGCTAGCCAGCACCCTTCCTTGGAAGCGCTTTCACAGGCGCAGCAACACTGGGGCTTTGCGCTTCTCTACCCACCAAACGTCACGGTCATTCTCTTTCTGTCTCGTAGACACGAGCTGAGAAATTGCAAACGTCGAGCAATTGCTCAGAGATGAAAAGTGCCAGCACTGAAAGCTGTTGCTAGCCAGCACCCTTCCTTGGAAGCGCTTTCACAGGCGCAGGAACACTGGGGCTTTGCGCTTCTCTACCCACCAAACATCACGGTCATTCTCTTTCAGTCTCGTAGACAAGAGCTGAGAAATTGCAAACGTCGAGCAATTGCTCAGAGATGAAAAGTGCCAGCACTGAAAGCTGTTGCTAGCCAGCACCCTTCCTTGGAAGCGCTTTTGTAGGCCTAAGAACAGTGGGGCTCTGGGCTTCTCTAGCCACCTAATCTTCTGCTCATCCTCTCGCGCAGTCTAAAGAGAGCTCAGGGGAGAAATTGCAAACGTCGAGCAATTGCTCCGAGATGAAAAGTGCCAGCATTGAAAGCTGTTGCTAGCCAGCACCCTTCCTTGGAAGCGCTTTCACAGGCGCAGCAACACTGGGGCTTTGCGCTTCTCTACCCACCAAACGTTACGGTCATTCTCTTTCTGTCTCGTAGACACGAGCTGAGAAATTGCAAAGGTCGAGCAATTGCTCAGAGATGAAAAGTGCCAGCACTGAAAGCTGTTGCTAGCCAGCACCCTTCCTTGGAAGTGCTTTTGTAGGCCTAAGAACACTGGGGCTCTGGGCTTCTCTAGCCACCTAATATTCTGCTCATGCTCTCACGCAGTCAAAAGAGAGCTCAGGTGAGAAATTGCAAACGTCGAGCAATTGCTCAGAGATGAAAAGTGCCAGCACTGAAAGCTCTTGCTAGCCAGCACCCTTCCTTGGAAGCGCTCTTGTAGCCCTAAGAACACTGGGGCTCTGGGCTTCTCTAGCCACCTAATCTTCTGTTCATCCTCTCGCGCAGTCTAAAGGGAGCTCAGGTGAGAAATTGCAAACGTCGAGCAATTGCTCAGAGATGAAAAGTGCCACCACTGAAAGCTGTGGCTAGCCAGCACCCTTCCTTGGAAGCGCTTTCACAGGCGCAGTAACACTGGGGCTTTGCGCTTCTCTAGCCACCAAACGTCACGGTCATTCTCTTTCTGTCTCGTAGACACGAGCTGAGAAATTGCAAACGTCGAGCAATTGCTCAGAGATGAAAAGTGCCAGCACTGAAAGCTCTTGCTAGCCAGCACCCTTCCTTGGAAGCGCTTTCACAGGCGCAGCAACACTGGGGCTTTGCGCTTCTCTAGCCACCAAACATCGCGGTAACTATATCTCCGTCTCGTAGATAAGAGCTGAGAAATTGCAAACGTCGAGCAATTGCTCAGAGATGAAAAGTGCCAGCACTGAAAGCTGTGGCTAGCCAGCACCCTTCCTTGGAAGCGCTTTCACAGGAGAAGCAACACTGGGGCTTTGCGCTTCTCTACCCACCAAACATCACGGTCACTATCTCTCCGTCTCGTAGATAAGAGCTGAGAATTTGCAAACGTCGAGCAATTGCTCAGAGATGAAAACTGCCAGCACTGAAAGCTGTTGCTAGCCAGCACCCTTCCTTGGAAGCGCTTTCACAGGCGCAGCAACACTGGGGCTTTGCGCTTCTCTAGGCACCAAACGTCACGGTCCTTCTCTTTCCGTCTCGTAGACAAGAGCTGAGAAATTGCAAACGTCGAGCAATTGCTCAGAGATGAAAAGTGCCAGCACTGAAAGCTGTTGCTAGCCAGCACCCTTCCTTGGAAGTGCTTTTGTAGGCCTAAGAACAGTGGGGCTCTGGGCTTCTCTAGGCACCTAATATTCTGCTCATCCTCTCGCGCAGTCTAAAGAGAGCTCAGGTGAGAAATTGCAAACGTCGAGCAATTGCTCAGAGATGAAAAGTGCCAGCACTGAAAGCTGTTGCTAGCCAGCACCCTTCCTTGGAAGCGCTTTCACAGGCGCAGCAACACTGGGGCTTTGCGCTTCTCTAGCCACCAAACATCACGGTCATTCTCTTTCTGTCTCGTAGACACGAGCTGAGAAATTGCAAACGTCGAGCAATTGCTCAGAGATGAAAAGTGCCAGCACTGAAAGCTGTTGCTAGCCAGCACCCTTCCTTGGAAGCGCTCTTGTAGGCCTAAGAACACTGGGGCTCTGGGCTTCTCTAGCCACCTAATCTTCTGCTCATCCTCTCGCGCAGTCGAAGGAGCGGTCAGGTGTGAAATTGCAAATGTCCAGCAATTGCTCAGAGATGAAAAGTGCCAGCACTGAAAGCTGTTGCTAGCCAGCACCCTTCCTTGGAAGCGCTTTCACAGGCGAAGCAACACTGGGACTTTGCGCTTCTCTAGGCACCAAACGTCACGTCCTTCTCTTTCTGTCTCGTAGACAAGAGCTGAGAAATTGCAAACGTCGAGCAATTGCTCAGAGATGAAAAGTGCCAGCACTGAAAGCTCTTGCTAGCCAGCACCCTTCCTTGGAATTGCTTTTGTAGGCCTAAGAACACTGGGGCTCTGGGCTTCTCTAACCACCTAATCTTCTGCTCATCCCCTCGCGCAGTCTAAAGAGAGCTGAGGTGAGAGATTGCAAACGTCGAGCAATTGCTCAGAGATGAAAAGTGCCAGCACTGAAAGCTCTTGCTAGCCAGCACCCTTCCTTGGAAGCGCTTTTGTAGGCCTAAGAACACTGGGGCTCTGGGCTTCTCTAGGCACCAAACGTCACGGTCCTTCTCTTTCAGTCTCGTAGACAAGAGCTGAGAAATTGCAAACGTCGAGCAATTGCTCAGAGATGAAAAGTGCCAGCACTGAAAGCTGTTGCTAGCCAGCACCCTTCCTTGGAAGCGCTTTTGTAGGCCTAAGAACACTGGGGCTCTGGGCTTCTCTAGCCACCAAACATCACAGTCATTCTCTTTCAGTATCGTAGACATGACCTGAGAAATTGCAAACGTCCACCAATTCCTCAGAGATGAAAAGTGCTTGCACTGAAAGCTGTTGCTAGCCAGCACCCTTCCTTGGAAGCGCTTTTGTAGGCCTAAGAACACTGGGGCTCTGGGCTTCTCTACCCACCAAATATCACATTCATTCTCTTTCCGTCTCGTAGACACCAGCTGAGAAATTGCAAACGTCGAGCAATTGCTCAGAGATGAAAAGTGCCAGCACTGAAAGCTGTGGCTAGCCAGCACCCTTCCTTGGAAGCGCTTTCACAGGCACAGCAACACTGGGGCTTTGCGCTTCTCTACCCACCAAACGTCACGGTCACTATCTCTCCGTCTCGTAGACACGAGCTGAGAAATTGCAAACGTCGAGCAATTGCTCAGAGATGAAAAGTGCCAGCACTGAAAGCTGTTGCTAGCCAGCACCCTTCCTTGGAAGCGCTTTTGTAGCCCTAAGAACACTGGGGCTCTGGGCTTCTCTAGCCACCTAATCTTCTGCTCAACCTCTCGCGCAGTCAAAAGAGAGCTCAGGGGAGAAATTGCAAACGTCGAGCAATTGCTCAGAGATGAAAAGTGCCAGCACTGAAAGCTGTTGCTAGCCAGCACCCTTCCTTGGAAGCGCTTTTGTAGCCCTAAGAACAGTGGGGCTCTGGGCTTCTCTAGCCACCTGATCTTCTGCTAATCCTCTCGCGCAGTCTAAAGAGAGCTCAGGGGAGAAATTGCAAACGTCGAGCAATTGCTCAGAGATGAAAAGTGCCAGCACTGAAAGCTGTTGCTAGCCAGCACCCTTCCTTGGAAGTGCTTTTGTAGCCCTAAGAACAGTGGGGCTCTGTATTTCTCTAGCCACCTAATCTTCTGCTCATCCTCTCGCGCAGTCTAAAGAGAGCTCTGGTGAGAAATTGCAAACGTCGAGCAATTGCTCAGAGATGAAAAGTGCCAGCACTGAAAGCTGTTGATAGCCAGCACCCTTCCTTGGAAGCGCCCTTGTAGGCCTAAGAACACTGGGGCTCTGGGCTTCTCTAACCACCTAATCTTCTGCTCATCCTCTCGCGCAGTCTAAAGAGAGCTCAGGTGAGAGATTGCAAACGTCCACCAATTGCTCCGAGATGAAAAGTGCCAGCACTGAAAGCTGTTGCTAGCCAGCACCCTTCCTTGGAAGCGCTTTCACAGGTGCAGCAACACTGGGGCTTTGCGCTTCTCTAGCCACCAAACATCGCGGTAACTATATCTCCGTCTCGTAGATAAGAGCTGAGAAATTGCAAATGTCGAGCAATTGCTCAGAGATGAAAAGTGCCAGCACTGAAAGCTGTTGCTAGCCAGCACCCTTCCTTGGAAGCGCTTTCACAGGCGCAGCAACACTGGGGCTTTGCGCTTCTCTAGGCACCAAACGTCACGGTCCTTCTCTTTCTGTCTCGTAGACAAGAGCTGAGAAATTGCAAACGTCGAGCAATTGCTCAGAGATGAAAAGTGCCAGCACTGAAAGCTGTTGCTAGCCAGCACCCTTCCTTGGAAGTGCTTTTGTAGCCCTAAGAACAGTGGGGCTCTGGGCTTCTCTAGGCACCTAATATTCTGCTCATCCTCTCGCGCAGTCTAAAGAGAGCTCAGGTGAGAAATTGCAAACGTCGAGCAATTGCTCAGAGATGAAAAGTGCCAGCACTGAAAGCTGTTGCTAGCCAGCACCCTTCCTTGGAAGCGCTTTCACAGGCGCAGCAACACTGGGGCTTTGCGCTTCTCTAGCCACCAAACGTCACGGTCCTTCTCTTTCCGTCTCGTAGACACGAGCTGAGAAATTGCAAACGTCGAGGAATTGCTCAGACATGAAAAGTGCCAGCACTGAAAGCTCTTGCTAGCCAGCACCCTTCCTTGGAATTGCTTTTGTAGCCCTAAGAACACTGGGGCTCTGGGCTTCTCTAACCACCTAATCTTCTGCTCATCCCCTCGCGCACTCTAAAGAGAGCTGAGGTGAGAGATTGCAAACGTCGAGAAATTGCTCAGAGATGAAAAGTGCCAGCACTGAAAGCTCTTGCTAGCCAGCACCCTTCCTTGGAAGCGCTTTCACAGGAGCAGCAACACTGGGGCTTTGCGCTTCTCTAGGCACCAAACATCACGGTCACTATCTCTCCGTCTCGTAGATAAGAGCTGAGAAATTGCAAACGTCGAGCAATTGCTCAGAGATGAAAAGTGCCAGCACTGAAAGCTGTTGCTAGCCAGCACCCTTCCTTGGAAGCGCTTTTGTAGGCCTAAGAACACTGGGGCTCTGGGCTTCTCTAGCCACCAAACATCACAGTCATTCTCTTTCAGTATCGTAGACATGAGCTGAGAAATTGCAAACGTCCACCAATTCCTCAGAGATGAAAAGTGCCAGCACTGAAAGCTGTTGCTAGCCAGCACCCTTCCTTGGAAGCGCTTTTGTAGGCCTAAGAACAGTGGGGCTCTGGGCTTCTCTAGCCACCAAACATCACAGTCATTCTCTTTCAGTATCGTAGACATGAGCTGAGAAATTGCAAACGTCCACCAATTGCTCAGAGATGAAAAGTGCTTGCACTGAAAGCTGTTGCTAGCCAGCACCCTTCCTTGGAAGCGCTTTTGTAGGCCTAAGAACACTGGGGCTCTGGGCTTCTCTACCCACCAAATATCACATTCATTCTCTTTCCGTCTCGTAGACACCAGCTGAGAAATTGCAAACGTCGAGCAATTGCTCAGAGATGAAAAGTGCCAGCACTGAAAGCTGTGGCTAGCCAGCACCCTTCCTTGGAAGCGCTTTCACAGGCGCAGCAACACTGGGGCTTTGCGCTTCTCTACCCACCAAACGTTACGGTCACTATCTCTCCGTCTCGTAGACACGAGCTGAGAAATTGCAAACGTCGAGCAATTGCTCAGAGATGAAAAGTGCCAGCACTGAAAGCTGTTGCTAGCCAGCACCCTTCCTTGGAAGCGCTTTTGTAGCCCTAAGAACACTGGGGCTCTGGGCTTCTCTAGCCACCTAATCTTCTGCTCAACCTCTCGCGCAGTCAAAAGAGAGCTCAGGGGAGAAATTGCAAACGTCGAGCAATTGCTCAGAGATGAAAAGGGCCAGCACTGAAAGCTGTTGCTAGCCAGCACCCTTCCTTGGAAGCGCTTTCACAGGCGCAGGAACACTGGGGCTTTGCGCTTCTCTAGCCACCAAACATCACGGTCCTTCTCTTTCAGTCTCGTAGACACGAGCTGAGAAATTGCAAACGTCGAGCAATTGCTCAGAGATGAAAAGTGCCAGCACTGAAAGCTGTTGCTAGCCAGCACCCTTCCTTGGAAGCGCTTTCACAGGCGCAGCAAGTCTGGGACTTTGCGCTTCTCTACCCACCAAACATCACGGTCATTCTCTTTCAGTCTCGTAGACAAGAGCTGAGAAATTGCAAACGTCGAGCAATTGCTCAGAGATGAAAAGTGCCAGCACTGAAAGCTGTTGCTAGCCAGCACCCTTCCTTGGAAGCGCTTTTGTAGGCCTAAGAACAGTGGGGCTCTGGGCTTCTCTAGCCACCTAATCTTCTGCTCATCCTCTCGCGCAGTCTAAAGAGAGCTCAGGGGAGAAATTGCAAACGTCGAGCAATTGCTCCGAGATGAAAAGTGCCAGCATTGAAAGCTGTTGCTAGCCAGCACCCTTCCTTGGAAGCGCTTTCACAGGCGCAGCAACACTGGGGCTTTGCGCTTCTCTACCCACCAAACGTTACGGTCATTCTCTTTCTGTCTCGTAGACACGAGCTGAGAAATTGCAAAGGTCGAGCAATTGCTCAGAGATGAAAAGTGCCAGCACTGAAAGCTGTTGCTAGCCAGCACCCTTCCTTGGAAGTGCTTTTGTAGGCCTAAGAACACTGGGGCTCTGGGCTTCTCTAGCCACCTAATATTCTGCTCATGCTCTCACGCAGTCAAAAGAGAGCTCAGGTGAGAAATTGCAAACGTCGAGCAATTGCTCAGAGATGAAAAGTGCCAGCACTGAAAGCTCTTGCTAGCCAGCACCCTTCCTTGGAAGCGCTCTTGTAGCCCTAAGAACACTGGGGCTCTGGGCTTCTCTAGCCACCTAATCTTCTGTTCATCCTCTCGCGCAGTCTAAAGGGAGCTCAGGTGAGAAATTGCAAACGTCGAGCAATTGCTCAGAGATGAAAAGTGCCACCACTGAAAGCTGTGGCTAGCCAGCACCCTTCCTTGGAAGCGCTTTCACAGGCGCAGTAACACTGGGGCTTTGCGCTTCTCTAGCCACCAAACGTCACGGTCATTCTCTTTCTGTCTCGTAGACACGAGCTGAGAAATTGCAAACGCCGAGCAATTGCTCAGAGATGAAAAGTGCCAGCACTGAAAGCTGTTGCTAGCCAGCACCCTTCCTTGGAAGTGCTTTTGTAGCCCTAAGAACACTGGGGCTCTGGGCTTCTCTAGCCACCTAATCTTCTGCTCATCCTCTCGCGCAGTCTAAAGAGAGCTCTGGTGAGAAATTGCAAACGTCGAGCAATTGCTCAGAGATGAAAAGTGCCAGCACTGAAAGCTGTTGATAGCCAGCACCCTTCCTTGGAAGCGCCCTTGTAGGCCTAAGAACACTGGGGCTCTGGGCTTCTCTAACCACCTAATCTTCTGCTCATCCTCTCGCGCAGTCTAAAGAGAGCTCAAGTGAGAGATTGCAAACGTCGAGCAATTGCTCAGAGATGAAAAGTGCCAGCACTGAAAGCTCTTGCTAGCCAGCACCCTTCCTTGGAAGCGCTTTCACAGGCGCAGCAACACTGGGGCTTTGCGCTTCTCTAGCCACCAAACATCGCGGTAACTATATCTCCGTCTCGTAGATAAGAGCTGAGAAATTGCAAACGTCGAGCAATTGCTCAGAGATGAAAAGTGCCAGCACTGAAAGCTGTGGCTAGCCAGCACCCTTCCTTGGAAGCGCTTTCACAGGAGAAGCAACACTGGGGCTTTGCGCTTCTCTACCCACCAAACATCACGGTCACTATCTCTCCGTCTCGTAGATAAGAGCTGAGAATTTGCAAACGTCGAGCAATTGCTCAGAGATGAAAACTGCCAGCACTGAAAGCTGTTGCTAGCCAGCACCCTTCCTTGGAAGCGCTTTCACAGGCGCAGCAACACTGGGGCTTTGCGCTTCTCTAGGCACCAAACGTCACGGTCCTTCTCTTTCCGTCTCGTAGACAAGAGCTGAGAAATTGCAAACGTCGAGCAATTGCTCAGAGATGAAAAGTGCCAGCACTGAAAGCTGTTGCTAGCCAGCACCCTTCCTTGGAAGTGCTTTTGTAGGCCTAAGAACAGTGGGGCTCTGGGCTTCTCTAGGCACCTAATATTCTGCTCATCCTCTCGCGCAGTCTAAAGAGAGCTCAGGTGAGAAATTGCAAACGTCGAGCAATTGCTCAGAGATGAAAAGTGCCAGCACTGAAAGCTGTTGCTAGCCAGCACCCTTCCTTGGAAGCGCTTTCACAGGCGCAGCAACACTGGGGCTTTGCGCTTCTCTAGCCACCAAACATCACGGTCATTCTCTTTCTGTCTCGTAGACACGAGCTGAGAAATTGCAAACGTCGAGCAATTGCTCAGAGATGAAAAGTGCCAGCACTGAAAGCTGTTGCTAGCCAGCACCCTTCCTTGGAAGCGCTCTTGTAGGCCTAAGAACACTGGGGCTCTGGGCTTCTCTAGCCACCTAATCTTCTGCTCATCCTCTCGCGCAGTCGAAGGAGCGGTCAGGTGTGAAATTGCAAATGTCCAGCAATTGCTCAGAGATGAAAAGTGCCAGCACTGAAAGCTGTTGCTAGCCAGCACCCTTCCTTGGAAGCGCTTTCACAGGCGAAGCAACACTGGGACTTTGCGCTTCTCTAACCACCAAACGTCACGTCCTTCTCTTTCTGTCTCGTAGACAAGAGCTGAGAAATTGCAAACGTCGAGCAATTGCTCAGAGATGAAAAGTGCCAGCACTGAAAGCTCTTGCTAGCCAGCACCCTTCCTTGGAATTGCTTTTGTAGGCCTAAGAACACTGGGGCTCTGGGCTTCTCTAACCACCTAATCTTCTGCTCATCCCCTCGCGCAGTCTAAAGAGAGCTGAGGTGAGAGATTGCAAACGTCGAGCAATTGCTCAGAGATGAAAAGTGCCAGCACTGAAAGCTCTTGCTAGCCAGCACCCTTCCTTGGAAGCGCTTTTGTAGGCCTAAGAACACTGGGGCTCTGGGCTTCTCTAGGCACCAAACGTCACGGTCCTTCTCTTTCAGTCTCGTAGACAAGAGCTGAGAAATTGCAAACGTCGAGCAATTGCTCAGAGATGAAAAGTGCCAGCACTGAAAGCTGTTGCTAGCCAGCACCCTTCCTTGGAAGCGCTTTTGTAGGCCTAAGAACACTGGGGCTCTGGGCTTCTCTAGCCACCAAACATCACAGTCATTCTCTTTCAGTATCGTAGACATGACCTGAGAAATTGCAAACGTCCACCAATTCCTCAGAGATGAAAAGTGCTTGCACTGAAAGCTGTTGCTAGCCAGCACCCTTCCTTGGAAGCGCTTTTGTAGGCCTAAGAACACTGGGGCTCTGGGCTTCTCTACCCACCAAATATCACATTCATTCTCTTTCCGTCTCGTAGACACCAGCTGAGAAATTGCAAACGTCGAGCAATTGCTCAGAGATGAAAAGTGCCAGCACTGAAAGCTGTGGCTAGCCAGCACCCTTCCTTGGAAGCGCTTTCACAGGCACAGCAACACTGGGGCTTTGCGCTTCTCTACCCACCAAACGTCACGGTCACTATCTCTCCGTCTCGTAGACACGAGCTGAGAAATTGCAAACGTCGAGCAATTGCTCAGAGATGAAAAGTGCCAGCACTGAAAGCTGTTGCTAGCCAGCACCCTTCCTTGGAAGCGCTTTTGTAGCCCTAAGAACACTGGGGCTCTGGGCTTCTCTAGCCACCTAATCTTCTGCTCAACCTCTCGCGCAGTCAAAAGAGAGCTCAGGGGAGAAATTGCAAACGTCGAGCAATTGCTCAGAGATGAAAAGTGCCAGCACTGAAAGCTGTTGCTAGCCAGCACCCTTCCTTGGAAGCGCTTTTGTAGCCCTAAGAACAGTGGGGCTCTGGGCTTCTCTAGCCACCTGATCTTCTGCTAATCCTCTCGCGCAGTCTAAAGAGAGCTCAGGGGAGAAATTGCAAACGTCGAGCAATTGCTCAGAGATGAAAAGTGCCAGCACTGAAAGCTGTTGCTAGCCAGCACCCTTCCTTGGAAGTGCTTTTGTAGCCCTAAGAACAGTGGGGCTCTGTATTTCTCTAGCCACCTAATCTTCTGCTCATCCTCTCGCGCAGTCTAAAGAGAGCTCTGGTGAGAAATTGCAAACGTCGAGCAATTGCTCAGAGATGAAAAGTGCCAGCACTGAAAGCTGTTGATAGCCAGCACCCTTCCTTGGAAGCGCCCTTGTAGGCCTAAGAACACTGGGGCTCTGGGCTTCTCTAACCACCTAATCTTCTGCTCATCCTCTCGCGCAGTCTAAAGAGAGCTCAGGTGAGAGATTGCAAACGTCCACCAATTGCTCAGAGATGAAAAGTGCCAGCACTGAAAGCTGTTGCTAGCCAGCACCCTTCCTTGGAAGCGCTTTCACAGGCGCAGCAACACTGGGGCTTTGCGCTTCTCTAGGCACCAAACGTCACGGTCCTTCTCTTTCTGTCTCGTAGACAAGAGCTGAGAAATTTCAAACGTCGAGCAATTGCTCAGAGATGAAAAGTGCCAGCACTGAAAGCTGTTGCTAGCCAGCACCCTTCCTTGGAAGTGCTTTTGTAGCCCTAAGAACAGTGGGGCTCTGGGCTTCTCTAGGCACCTAATATTCTGCTCATCCTCTCGCGCAGTCTAAAGAGAGCTCAGGTGAGAAATTGCAAACGTCGAGCAATTGCTCAGAGATGAAAAGTGCCAGCACTGAAAGCTGTTGCTAGCCAGCACCCTTCCTTGGAAGCGCTTTCACAGGCGCAGCAACACTGGGGCTTTGCGCTTCTCTAGCCACCAAACGTCACGGTCCTTCTCTTTCCGTCTCGTAGACACGAGCTGAGAAATTGCAAACGTCGAGGAATTGCTCAGACATGAAAAGTGCCAGCACTGAAAGCTCTTGCTAGCCAGCACCCTTCCTTGGAATTGCTTTTGTAGCCCTAAGAACACTGGGGCTCTGGGCTTCTCTAACCACCTAATCTTCTGCTCATCCCCTCGCGCACTCTAAAGAGAGCTGAGGTGAGAGATTGCAAACGTCGAGAAATTGCTCAGAGATGAAAAGTGCCAGCACTGAAAGCTCTTGCTAGCCAGCACCCTTCCTTGGAAGCGCTTTCACAGGCGCAGCAAAACACTGGGGCTTTGCGCTTCTCTACCCACCAAACGTTACGGTCATTCTCTTTCTGTCTCGTAGACACGAGCTGAGAAATTGCAAACGTCGAGCAATTGCTCAGAGATGAAAAGTGCCAGCACTGAAAGCTGTTGCTAGCCAGCACCCTTCCTTGGAAGCGCTTTCACAGGCGCAGCAACACTGGGGCTTTGCGCTTCTCTACCCACCAAACATCACGGTCACTATCTCTCCGTCTCGTAGATAGGAGCTGAGAAATTGCAAACGTCGAGCAATTGCTCAGAGATGAAAAGTGCCAGCACTGAAAGCTGTTGCTAGCCAGCACCCTTCCTTGGAAGCGCTCTTGTAGCCCTAAGAACACTGGGGCTCTGGGCTTCTCTAGCCACCTAATCTTCTGCTCATCGTCTCACGCAGTCGAAGGAGCGGTCAGGTGTGAAATTGCAAACGTCGAGCAATTGCTCAGAGATGAAAAGTGCCAGCACTGAAAGCTGTTGCTAGCCAGCACCCTTCCTTGGAAGCGCTTTCACAGGCGCAGCAACACTGGGGCTTTGCGCTTCTCTACCCACCAAACGTCACGGTCATTCTCTTTCTGTCTCGTAGACACGAGCTGAGAAATTGCAAACGTCGAGCAATTGCTCAGAGATGAAAAGTGCCAGCACTGAAAGCTGTTGCTAGCCAGCACCCTTCCTTGGAAGCGCTTTCACAGGCGCAGGAACACTGGGGCTTTGCGCTTCTCTAGCCACCAAACATCACGGTCCTTCTCTTTCAGTCTCGTAGACACGAGCTGAGAAATTGCAAAC
Organism: Sarcoramphus papa; assembly: GCA_037962945.1. Lineage (NCBI taxonomy): Eukaryota > Metazoa > Chordata > Aves > Accipitriformes > Cathartidae > Sarcoramphus > Sarcoramphus papa. The sequence goes on along the minus strand of CM075586.1, from coordinate 93,604,505 downwards.
GTCGAGCAATTGCTCAGAGATGAAAAGTGCCAGCACTGAAAGCTGTTGCTAGCCAGCACCCTTCCTTGGAAGCGCTTTCACAGGCGCAGCAAGTCTGGGACTTTGCGCTTCTCTACCCACCAAACATCACGGTCATTCTCTTTCAGTCTCGTAGACAAGAGCTGAGAAATTGCAAACGTCGAGCAATTGCTCAGAGATGAAAAGTGCCAGCACTGAAAGCTGTTGCTAGCCAGCACCCTTCCTTGGAAGCGCTTTTGTAGGCCTAAGAACAGTGGGGCTCTGGGCTTCTCTAGCCACCTAATCTTCTGCTCATCCTCTCGCGCAGTCTAAAGAGAGCTCAGGGGAGAAATTGCAAACGTCGAGCAATTGCTCCGAGATGAAAAGTGCCAGCATTGAAAGCTGTTGCTAGCCAGCACCCTTCCTTGGAAGCGCTTTCACAGGCGCAGCAACACTGGGGCTTTGCGCTTCTCTACCCACCAAACGTTACGGTCATTCTCTTTCTGTCTCGTAGACACGAGCTGAGAAATTGCAAAGGTCGAGCAATTGCTCAGAGATGAAAAGTGCCAGCACTGAAAGCTGTTGCTAGCCAGCACCCTTCCTTGGAAGTGCTTTTGTAGGCCTAAGAACACTGGGGCTCTGGGCTTCTCTAGCCACCTAATATTCTGCTCATGCTCTCACGCAGTCAAAAGAGAGCTCAGGTGAGAAATTGCAAACGTCGAGCAATTGCTCAGAGATGAAAAGTGCCAGCACTGAAAGCTCTTGCTAGCCAGCACCCTTCCTTGGAAGCGCTCTTGTAGCCCTAAGAACACTGGGGCTCTGGGCTTCTCTAGCCACCTAATCTTCTGTTCATCCTCTCGCGCAGTCTAAAGGGAGCTCAGGTGAGAAATTGCAAACGTCGAGCAATTGCTCAGAGATGAAAAGTGCCACCACTGAAAGCTGTGGCTAGCCAGCACCCTTCCTTGGAAGCGCTTTCACAGGCGCAGTAACACTGGGGCTTTGCGCTTCTCTAGCCACCAAACGTCACGGTCATTCTCTTTCTGTCTCGTAGACACGAGCTGAGAAATTGCAAACGCCGAGCAATTGCTCAGAGATGAAAAGTGCCAGCACTGAAAGCTGTTGCTAGCCAGCACCCTTCCTTGGAAGTGCTTTTGTAGCCCTAAGAACACTGGGGCTCTGGGCTTCTCTAGCCACCTAATCTTCTGCTCATCCTCTCGCGCAGTCTAAAGAGAGCTCTGGTGAGAAATTGCAAACGTCGAGCAATTGCTCAGAGATGAAAAGTGCCAGCACTGAAAGCTGTTGATAGCCAGCACCCTTCCTTGGAAGCGCCCTTGTAGGCCTAAGAACACTGGGGCTCTGGGCTTCTCTAACCACCTAATCTTCTGCTCATCCTCTCGCGCAGTCTAAAGAGAGCTCAAGTGAGAGATTGCAAACGTCGAGCAATTGCTCAGAGATGAAAAGTGCCAGCACTGAAAGCTCTTGCTAGCCAGCACCCTTCCTTGGAAGCGCTTTCACAGGCGCAGCAACACTGGGGCTTTGCGCTTCTCTAGCCACCAAACATCGCGGTAACTATATCTCCGTCTCGTAGATAAGAGCTGAGAAATTGCAAACGTCGAGCAATTGCTCAGAGATGAAAAGTGCCAGCACTGAAAGCTGTGGCTAGCCAGCACCCTTCCTTGGAAGCGCTTTCACAGGAGAAGCAACACTGGGGCTTTGCGCTTCTCTACCCACCAAACATCACGGTCACTATCTCTCCGTCTCGTAGATAAGAGCTGAGAATTTGCAAACGTCGAGCAATTGCTCAGAGATGAAAACTGCCAGCACTGAAAGCTGTTGCTAGCCAGCACCCTTCCTTGGAAGCGCTTTCACAGGCGCAGCAACACTGGGGCTTTGCGCTTCTCTAGGCACCAAACGTCACGGTCCTTCTCTTTCCGTCTCGTAGACAAGAGCTGAGAAATTGCAAACGTCGAGCAATTGCTCAGAGATGAAAAGTGCCAGCACTGAAAGCTGTTGCTAGCCAGCACCCTTCCTTGGAAGTGCTTTTGTAGGCCTAAGAACAGTGGGGCTCTGGGCTTCTCTAGGCACCTAATATTCTGCTCATCCTCTCGCGCAGTCTAAAGAGAGCTCAGGTGAGAAATTGCAAACGTCGAGCAATTGCTCAGAGATGAAAAGTGCCAGCACTGAAAGCTGTTGCTAGCCAGCACCCTTCCTTGGAAGCGCTTTCACAGGCGCAGCAACACTGGGGCTTTGCGCTTCTCTAGCCACCAAACATCACGGTCATTCTCTTTCTGTCTCGTAGACACGAGCTGAGAAATTGCAAACGTCGAGCAATTGCTCAGAGATGAAAAGTGCCAGCACTGAAAGCTGTTGCTAGCCAGCACCCTTCCTTGGAAGCGCTCTTGTAGGCCTAAGAACACTGGGGCTCTGGGCTTCTCTAGCCACCTAATCTTCTGCTCATCCTCTCGCGCAGTCGAAGGAGCGGTCAGGTGTGAAATTGCAAATGTCCAGCAATTGCTCAGAGATGAAAAGTGCCAGCACTGAAAGCTGTTGCTAGCCAGCACCCTTCCTTGGAAGCGCTTTCACAGGCGAAGCAACACTGGGACTTTGCGCTTCTCTAGGCACCAAACGTCACGTCCTTCTCTTTCTGTCTCGTAGACAAGAGCTGAGAAATTGCAAACGTCGAGCAATTGCTCAGAGATGAAAAGTGCCAGCACTGAAAGCTCTTGCTAGCCAGCACCCTTCCTTGGAATTGCTTTTGTAGGCCTAAGAACACTGGGGCTCTGGGCTTCTCTAACCACCTAATCTTCTGCTCATCCCCTCGCGCAGTCTAAAGAGAGCTGAGGTGAGAGATTGCAAACGTCGAGCAATTGCTCAGAGATGAAAAGTGCCAGCACTGAAAGCTCTTGCTAGCCAGCACCCTTCCTTGGAAGCGCTTTTGTAGGCCTAAGAACACTGGGGCTCTGGGCTTCTCTAGGCACCAAACGTCACGGTCCTTCTCTTTCAGTCTCGTAGACAAGAGCTGAGAAATTGCAAACGTCGAGCAATTGCTCAGAGATGAAAAGTGCCAGCACTGAAAGCTGTTGCTAGCCAGCACCCTTCCTTGGAAGCGCTTTTGTAGGCCTAAGAACACTGGGGCTCTGGGCTTCTCTAGCCACCAAACATCACAGTCATTCTCTTTCAGTATCGTAGACATGACCTGAGAAATTGCAAACGTCCACCAATTCCTCAGAGATGAAAAGTGCTTGCACTGAAAGCTGTTGCTAGCCAGCACCCTTCCTTGGAAGCGCTTTTGTAGGCCTAAGAACACTGGGGCTCTGGGCTTCTCTACCCACCAAATATCACATTCATTCTCTTTCCGTCTCGTAGACACCAGCTGAGAAATTGCAAACGTCGAGCAATTGCTCAGAGATGAAAAGTGCCAGCACTGAAAGCTGTGGCTAGCCAGCACCCTTCCTTGGAAGCGCTTTCACAGGCACAGCAACACTGGGGCTTTGCGCTTCTCTACCCACCAAACGTCACGGTCACTATCTCTCCGTCTCGTAGACACGAGCTGAGAAATTGCAAACGTCGAGCAATTGCTCAGAGATGAAAAGTGCCAGCACTGAAAGCTGTTGCTAGCCAGCACCCTTCCTTGGAAGCGCTTTTGTAGCCCTAAGAACACTGGGGCTCTGGGCTTCTCTAGCCACCTAATCTTCTGCTCAACCTCTCGCGCAGTCAAAAGAGAGCTCAGGGGAGAAATTGCAAACGTCGAGCAATTGCTCAGAGATGAAAAGTGCCAGCACTGAAAGCTGTTGCTAGCCAGCACCCTTCCTTGGAAGCGCTTTTGTAGCCCTAAGAACAGTGGGGCTCTGGGCTTCTCTAGCCACCTGATCTTCTGCTAATCCTCTCGCGCAGTCTAAAGAGAGCTCAGGGGAGAAATTGCAAACGTCGAGCAATTGCTCAGAGATGAAAAGTGCCAGCACTGAAAGCTGTTGCTAGCCAGCACCCTTCCTTGGAAGTGCTTTTGTAGCCCTAAGAACAGTGGGGCTCTGTATTTCTCTAGCCACCTAATCTTCTGCTCATCCTCTCGCGCAGTCTAAAGAGAGCTCTGGTGAGAAATTGCAAACGTCGAGCAATTGCTCAGAGATGAAAAGTGCCAGCACTGAAAGCTGTTGATAGCCAGCACCCTTCCTTGGAAGCGCCCTTGTAGGCCTAAGAACACTGGGGCTCTGGGCTTCTCTAACCACCTAATCTTCTGCTCATCCTCTCGCGCAGTCTAAAGAGAGCTCAGGTGAGAGATTGCAAACGTCCACCAATTGCTCAGAGATGAAAAGTGCCAGCACTGAAAGCTGTTGCTAGCCAGCACCCTTCCTTGGAAGCGCTTTCACAGGTGCAGCAACACTGGGGCTTTGCGCTTCTCTAGCCACCAAACATCGCGGTAACTATATCTCCGTCTCGTAGATAAGAGCTGAGAAATTGCAAATGTCGAGCAATTGCTCAGAGATGAAAAGTGCCAGCACTGAAAGCTGTTGCTAGCCAGCACCCTTCCTTGGAAGCGCTTTCACAGGCGCAGCAACACTGGGGCTTTGCGCTTCTCTAGGCACCAAACGTCACGGTCCTTCTCTTTCTGTCTCGTAGACAAGAGCTGAGAAATTGCAAACGTCGAGCAATTGCTCAGAGATGAAAAGTGCCAGCACTGAAAGCTGTTGCTAGCCAGCACCCTTCCTTGGAAGTGCTTTTGTAGCCCTAAGAACAGTGGGGCTCTGGGCTTCTCTAGGCACCTAATATTCTGCTCATCCTCTCGCGCAGTCTAAAGAGAGCTCAGGTGAGAAATTGCAAACGTCGAGCAATTGCTCAGAGATGAAAAGTGCCAGCACTGAAAGCTGTTGCTAGCCAGCACCCTTCCTTGGAAGCGCTTTCACAGGCGCAGCAACACTGGGGCTTTGCGCTTCTCTAGCCACCAAACGTCACGGTCCTTCTCTTTCCGTCTCGTAGACACGAGCTGAGAAATTGCAAACGTCGAGGAATTGCTCAGACATGAAAAGTGCCAGCACTGAAAGCTCTTGCTAGCCAGCACCCTTCCTTGGAATTGCTTTTGTAGCCCTAAGAACACTGGGGCTCTGGGCTTCTCTAACCACCTAATCTTCTGCTCATCCCCTCGCGCACTCTAAAGAGAGCTGAGGTGAGAGATTGCAAACGTCGAGAAATTGCTCAGAGATGAAAAGTGCCAGCACTGAAAGCTCTTGCTAGCCAGCACCCTTCCTTGGAAGCGCTTTCACAGGAGCAGCAACACTGGGGCTTTGCGCTTCTCTAGGCACCAAACATCACGGTCACTATCTCTCCGTCTCGTAGATAAGAGCTGAGAAATTGCAAACGTCGAGCAATTGCTCAGAGATGAAAAGTGCCAGCACTGAAAGCTGTTGCTAGCCAGCACCCTTCCTTGGAAGCGCTTTTGTAGGCCTAAGAACACTGGGGCTCTGGGCTTCTCTAGCCACCAAACATCACAGTCATTCTCTTTCAGTATCGTAGACATGAGCTGAGAAATTGCAAACGTCCACCAATTCCTCAGAGATGAAAAGTGCCAGCACTGAAAGCTGTTGCTAGCCAGCACCCTTCCTTGGAAGCGCTTTTGTAGGCCTAAGAACAGTGGGGCTCTGGGCTTCTCTAGCCACCAAACATCACAGTCATTCTCTTTCAGTATCGTAGACATGAGCTGAGAAATTGCAAACGTCCACCAATTCCTCAGAGATGAAAAGTGCTTGCACTGAAAGCTGTTGCTAGCCAGCACCCTTCCTTGGAAGCGCTTTTGTAGGCCTAAGAACACTGGGGCTCTGGGCTTCTCTACCCACCAAATATCACATTCATTCTCTTTCCGTCTCGTAGACACCAGCTGAGAAATTGCAAACGTCGAGCAATTGCTCAGAGATGAAAAGTGCCAGCACTGAAAGCTGTGGCTAGCCAGCACCCTTCCTTGGAAGCGCTTTCACAGGCGCAGCAACACTGGGGCTTTGCGCTTCTCTACCCACCAAACGTTACGGTCACTATCTCTCCGTCTCGTAGACACGAGCTGAGAAATTGCAAACGTCGAGCAATTGCTCAGAGATGAAAAGTGCCAGCACTGAAAGCTGTTGCTAGCCAGCACCCTTCCTTGGAAGCGCTTTTGTAGCCCTAAGAACACTGGGGCTCTGGGCTTCTCTAGCCACCTAATCTTCTGCTCAACCTCTCGCGCAGTCAAAAGAGAGCTCAGGGGAGAAATTGCAAACGTCGAGCAATTGCTCAGAGATGAAAAGGGCCAGCACTGAAAGCTGTTGCTAGCCAGCACCCTTCCTTGGAAGCGCTTTCACAGGCGCAGGAACACTGGGGCTTTGCGCTTCTCTAGCCACCAAACATCACGGTCCTTCTCTTTCAGTCTCGTAGACACGAGCTGAGAAATTGCAAACGTCGAGCAATTGCTCAGAGATGAAAAGTGCCAGCACTGAAAGCTGTTGCTAGCCAGCACCCTTCCTTGGAAGCGCTTTCACAGGCGCAGCAAGTCTGGGACTTTGCGCTTCTCTACCCACCAAACATCACGGTCATTCTCTTTCAGTCTCGTAGACAAGAGCTGAGAAATTGCAAACGTCGAGCAATTGCTCAGAGATGAAAAGTGCCAGCACTGAAAGCTGTTGCTAGCCAGCACCCTTCCTTGGAAGCGCTTTTGTAGGCCTAAGAACAGTGGGGCTCTGGGCTTCTCTAGCCACCTAATCTTCTGCTCATCCTCTCGCGCAGTCTAAAGAGAGCTCAGGGGAGAAATTGCAAACGTCGAGCAATTGCTCCGAGATGAAAAGTGCCAGCATTGAAAGCTGTTGCTAGCCAGCACCCTTCCTTGGAAGCGCTTTCACAGGCGCAGCAACACTGGGGCTTTGCGCTTCTCTACCCACCAAACGTTACGGTCATTCTCTTTCTGTCTCGTAGACACGAGCTGAGAAATTGCAAAGGTCGAGCAATTGCTCAGAGATGAAAAGTGCCAGCACTGAAAGCTGTTGCTAGCCAGCACCCTTCCTTGGAAGTGCTTTTGTAGGCCTAAGAACACTGGGGCTCTGGGCTTCTCTAGCCACCTAATATTCTGCTCATGCTCTCACGCAGTCAAAAGAGAGCTCAGGTGAGAAATTGCAAACGTCGAGCAATTGCTCAGAGATGAAAAGTGCCAGCACTGAAAGCTCTTGCTAGCCAGCACCCTTCCTTGGAAGCGCTCTTGTAGCCCTAAGAACACTGGGGCTCTGGGCTTCTCTAGCCACCTAATCTTCTGTTCATCCTCTCGCGCAGTCTAAAGGGAGCTCAGGTGAGAAATTGCAAACGTCGAGCAATTGCTCAGAGATGAAAAGTGCCACCACTGAAAGCTGTGGCTAGCCAGCACCCTTCCTTGGAAGCGCTTTCACAGGCGCAGTAACACTGGGGCTTTGCGCTTCTCTAGCCACCAAACGTCACGGTCATTCTCTTTCTGTCTCGTAGACACGAGCTGAGAAATTGCAAACGCCGAGCAATTGCTCAGAGATGAAAAGTGCCAGCACTGAAAGCTGTTGCTAGCCAGCACCCTTCCTTGGAAGTGCTTTTGTAGCCCTAAGAACACTGGGGCTCTGGGCTTCTCTAGCCACCTAATCTTCTGCTCATCCTCTCGCGCAGTCTAAAGAGAGCTCTGGTGAGAAATTGCAAACGTCGAGCAATTGCTCAGAGATGAAAAGTGCCAGCACTGAAAGCTGTTGATAGCCAGCACCCTTCCTTGGAAGCGCCCTTGTAGGCCTAAGAACACTGGGGCTCTGGGCTTCTCTAACCACCTAATCTTCTGCTCATCCTCTCGCGCAGTCTAAAGAGAGCTCAAGTGAGAGATTGCAAACGTCGAGCAATTGCTCAGAGATGAAAAGTGCCAGCACTGAAAGCTCTTGCTAGCCAGCACCCTTCCTTGGAAGCGCTTTCACAGGCGCAGCAACACTGGGGCTTTGCGCTTCTCTAGCCACCAAACATCGCGGTAACTATATCTCCGTCTCGTAGATAAGAGCTGAGAAATTGCAAACGTCGAGCAATTGCTCAGAGATGAAAAGTGCCAGCACTGAAAGCTGTTGCTAGCCAGCACCCTTCCTTGGAAGCGCTTTTGTAGGCCTAAGAACACTGGGGCTCTGGGCTTCTCTACCCACCAAATATCACATTCATTCTCTTTCCGTCTCGTAGACACCAGCTGAGAAATTGCAAACGTCGAGCAATTGCTCAGAGATGAAAAGTGCCAGCACTGAAAGCTGTGGCTAGCCAGCACCCTTCCTTGGAAGCGCTTTCACAGGCACAGCAACACTGGGGCTTTGCGCTTCTCTACCCACCAAACGTCACGGTCACTATCTCTCCGTCTCGTAGACACGAGCTGAGAAATTGCAAACGTCGAGCAATTGCTCAGAGATGAAAAGTGCCAGCACTGAAAGCTGTTGCTAGCCAGCACCCTTCCTTGGAAGCGCTTTTGTAGCCCTAAGAACACTGGGGCTCTGGGCTTCTCTAGCCACCTAATCTTCTGCTCAACCTCTCGCGCAGTCAAAAGAGAGCTCAGGGGAGAAATTGCAAACGTCGAGCAATTGCTCAGAGATGAAAAGTGCCAGCACTGAAAGCTGTTGCTAGCCAGCACCCTTCCTTGGAAGCGCTTTTGTAGCCCTAAGAACAGTGGGGCTCTGGGCTTCTCTAGCCACCTGATCTTCTGCTAATCCTCTCGCGCAGTCTAAAGAGAGCTCAGGGGAGAAATTGCAAACGTCGAGCAATTGCTCAGAGATGAAAAGTGCCAGCACTGAAAGCTGTTGCTAGCCAGCACCCTTCCTTGGAAGTGCTTTTGTAGCCCTAAGAACAGTGGGGCTCTGTATTTCTCTAGCCACCTAATCTTCTGCTCATCCTCTCGCGCAGTCTAAAGAGAGCTCTGGTGAGAAATTGCAAACGTCGAGCAATTGCTCAGAGATGAAAAGTGCCAGCACTGAAAGCTGTTGATAGCCAGCACCCTTCCTTGGAAGCGCCCTTGTAGGCCTAAGAACACTGGGGCTCTGGGCTTCTCTAACCACCTAATCTTCTGCTCATCCTCTCGCGCAGTCTAAAGAGAGCTCAGGTGAGAGATTGCAAACGTCCACCAATTGCTCAGAGATGAAAAGTGCCAGCACTGAAAGCTGTTGCTAGCCAGCACCCTTCCTTGGAAGCGCTTTCACAGGTGCAGCAACACTGGGGCTTTGCGCTTCTCTAGCCACCAAACATCGCGGTAACTATATCTCCGTCTCGTAGATAAGAGCTGAGAAATTGCAAATGTCGAGCAATTGCTCAGAGATGAAAAGTGCCAGCACTGAAAGCTGTTGCTAGCCAGCACCCTTCCTTGGAAGCGCTTTCACAGGCGCAGCAACACTGGGGCTTTGCGCTTCTCTAGGCACCAAACGTCACGGTCCTTCTCTTTCTGTCTCGTAGACAAGAGCTGAGAAATTGCAAACGTCGAGCAATTGCTCAGAGATGAAAAGTGCCAGCACTGAAAGCTGTTGCTAGCCAGCACCCTTCCTTGGAAGTGCTTTTGTAGCCCTAAGAACAGTGGGGCTCTGGGCTTCTCTAGGCACCTAATATTCTGCTCATCCTCTCGCGCAGTCTAAAGAGAGCTCAGGTGAGAAATTGCAAACGTCGAGCAATTGCTCAGAGATGAAAAGTGCCAGCACTGAAAGCTGTTGCTAGCCAGCACCCTTCCTTGGAAGCGCTTTCACAGGCGCAGCAACACTGGGGCTTTGCGCTTCTCTAGCCACCAAACGTCACGGTCCTTCTCTTTCCGTCTCGTAGACACGAGCTGAGAAATTGCAAACGTCGAGGAATTGCTCAGACATGAAAAGTGCCAGCACTGAAAGCTCTTGCTAGCCAGCACCCTTCCTTGGAATTGCTTTTGTAGCCCTAAGAACACTGGGGCTCTGGGCTTCTCTAACCACCTAATCTTCTGCTCATCCCCTCGCGCACTCTAAAGAGAGCTGAGGTGAGAGATTGCAAACGTCGAGAAATTGCTCAGAGATGAAAAGTGCCAGCACTGAAAGCTCTTGCTAGCCAGCACCCTTCCTTGGAAGCGCTTTCACAGGAGCAGCAACACTGGGGCTTTGCGCTTCTCTAGGCACCAAACATCACGGTCACTATCTCTCCGTCTCGTAGATAAGAGCTGAGAAATTGCAAACGTCGAGCAATTGCTCAGAGATGAAAAGTGCCAGCACTGAAAGCTGTTGCTAGCCAGCACCCTTCCTTGGAAGCGCTTTTGTAGGCCTAAGAACACTGGGGCTCTGGGCTTCTCTAGCCACCAAACATCACAGTCATTCTCTTTCAGTATCGTAGACATGAGCTGAGAAATTGCAAACGTCCACCAATTCCTCAGAGATGAAAAGTGCCAGCACTGAAAGCTGTTGCTAGCCAGCACCCTTCCTTGGAAGCGCTTTTGTAGGCCTAAGAACAGTGGGGCTCTGGGCTTCTCTACCCACCAAACATCACGGTCACTATCTCTCCGTCTCGTAGATAAGAGCTGAGAATTTGCAAACGTCGAGCAATTGCTCAGAGATGAAAACTGCCAGCACTGAAAGCTGTTGCTAGCCAGCACCCTTCCTTGGAAGCGCTTTCACAGGCGCAGCAACACTGGGGCTTTGCGCTTCTCTAGGCACCAAACGTCACGGTCCTTCTCTTTCCGTCTCGTAGACAAGAGCTGAGAAATTGCAAACGTCGAGCAATTGCTCAGAGATGAAAAGTGCCAGCACTGAAAGCTGTTGCTAGCCAGCACCCTTCCTTGGAAGTGCTTTTGTAGGCCTAAGAACAGTGGGGCTCTGGGCTTCTCTAGGCACCTAATATTCTGCTCATCCTCTCGCGCAGTCTAAAGAGAGCTCAGGTGAGAAATTGCAAACGTCGAGCAATTGCTCAGAGATGAAAAGTGCCAGCACTGAAAGCTGTTGCTAGCCAGCACCCTTCCTTGGAAGCGCTTTCACAGGCGCAGCAACACTGGGGCTTTGCGCTTCTCTAGCCACCAAACATCACGGTCATTCTCTTTCTGTCTCGTAGACACGAGCTGAGAAATTGCAAACGTCGAGCAATTGCTCAGAGATGAAAAGTGCCAGCACTGAAAGCTGTTGCTAGCCAGCACCCTTCCTTGGAAGCGCTCTTGTAGGCCTAAGAACACTGGGGCTCTGGGCTTCTCTAGCCACCTAATCTTCTGCTCATCCTCTCGCGCAGTCGAAGGAGCGGTCAGGTGTGAAATTGCAAATGTCCAGCAATTGCTCAGAGATGAAAAGTGCCAGCACTGAAAGCTGTTGCTAGCCAGCACCCTTCCTTGGAAGCGCTTTCACAGGCGAAGCAACACTGGGACTTTGCGCTTCTCTAACCACCAAACGTCACGTCCTTCTCTTTCTGTCTCGTAGACAAGAGCTGAGAAATTGCAAACGTCGAGCAATTGCTCAGAGATGAAAAGTGCCAGCACTGAAAGCTCTTGCTAGCCAGCACCCTTCCTTGGAATTGCTTTTGTAGGCCTAAGAACACTGGGGCTCTGGGCTTCTCTAACCACCTAATCTTCTGCTCATCCCCTCGCGCAGTCTAAAGAGAGCTGAGGTGAGAGATTGCAAACGTCGAGCAATTGCTCAGAGATGAAAAGTGCCAGCACTGAAAGCTCTTGCTAGCCAGCACCCTTCCTTGGAAGCGCTTTTGTAGGCCTAAGAACACTGGGGCTCTGGGCTTCTCTAGGCACCAAACGTCACGGTCCTTCTCTTTCAGTCTCGTAGACAAGAGCTGAGAAATTGCAAACGTCGAGCAATTGCTCAGAGATGAAAAGTGCCAGCACTGAAAGCTGTTGCTAGCCAGCACCCTTCCTTGGAAGCGCTTTTGTAGGCCTAAGAACACTGGGGCTCTGGGCTTCTCTAGCCACCAAACATCACAGTCATTCTCTTTCAGTATCGTAGACATGACCTGAGAAATTGCAAACGTCCACCAATTCCTCAGAGATGAAAAGTGCTTGCACTGAAAGCTGTTGCTAGCCAGCACCCTTCCTTGGAAGCGCTTTTGTAGGCCTAAGAACACTGGGGCTCTGGGCTTCTCTACCCACCAAATATCACATTCATTCTCTTTCCGTCTCGTAGACACCAGCTGAGAAATTGCAAACGTCGAGCAATTGCTCAGAGATGAAAAGTGCCAGCACTGAAAGCTGTGGCTAGCCAGCACCCTTCCTTGGAAGCGCTTTCACAGGCACAGCAACACTGGGGCTTTGCGCTTCTCTACCCACCAAACGTCACGGTCACTATCTCTCCGTCTCGTAGACACGAGCTGAGAAATTGCAAACGTCGAGCAATTGCTCAGAGATGAAAAGTGCCAGCACTGAAAGCTGTTGCTAGCCAGCACCCTTCCTTGGAAGCGCTTTTGTAGCCCTAAGAACACTGGGGCTCTGGGCTTCTCTAGCCACCTAATCTTCTGCTCAACCTCTCGCGCAGTCAAAAGAGAGCTCAGGGGAGAAATTGCAAACGTCGAGCAATTGCTCAGAGATGAAAAGTGCCAGCACTGAAAGCTGTTGCTAGCCAGCACCCTTCCTTGGAAGCGCTTTTGTAGCCCTAAGAACAGTGGGGCTCTGGGCTTCTCTAGCCACCTGATCTTCTGCTAATCCTCTCGCGCAGTCTAAAGAGAGCTCAGGGGAGAAATTGCAAACGTCGAGCAATTGCTCAGAGATGAAAAGTGCCAGCACTGAAAGCTGTTGCTAGCCAGCACCCTTCCTTGGAAGTGCTTTTGTAGCCCTAAGAACAGTGGGGCTCTGTATTTCTCTAGCCACCTAATCTTCTGCTCATCCTCTCGCGCAGTCTAAAGAGAGCTCTGGTGAGAAATTGCAAACGTCGAGCAATTGCTCAGAGATGAAAAGTGCCAGCACTGAAAGCTGTTGATAGCCAGCACCCTTCCTTGGAAGCGCCCTTGTAGGCCTAAGAACACTGGGGCTCTGGGCTTCTCTAACCACCTAATCTTCTGCTCATCCTCTCGCGCAGTCTAAAGAGAGCTCAGGTGAGAGATTGCAAACGTCCACCAATTGCTCAGAGATGAAAAGTGCCAGCACTGAAAGCTGTTGCTAGCCAGCACCCTTCCTTGGAAGCGCTTTCACAGGCGCAGCAACACTGGGGCTTTGCGCTTCTCTAGGCACCAAACGTCACGGTCCTTCTCTTTCTGTCTCGTAGACAAGAGCTGAGAAATTTCAAACGTCGAGCAATTGCTCAGAGATGAAAAGTGCCAGCACTGAAAGCTGTTGCTAGCCAGCACCCTTCCTTGGAAGTGCTTTTGTAGCCCTAAGAACAGTGGGGCTCTGGGCTTCTCTAGGCACCTAATATTCTGCTCATCCTCTCGCGCAGTCTAAAGAGAGCTCAGGTGAGAAATTGCAAACGTCGAGCAATTGCTCAGAGATGAAAAGTGCCAGCACTGAAAGCTGTTGCTAGCCAGCACCCTTCCTTGGAAGCGCTTTCACAGGCGCAGCAACACTGGGGCTTTGCGCTTCTCTAGCCACCAAACGTCACGGTCCTTCTCTTTCCGTCTCGTAGACACGAGCTGAGAAATTGCAAACGTCGAGGAATTGCTCAGACATGAAAAGTGCCAGCACTGAAAGCTCTTGCTAGCCAGCACCCTTCCTTGGAATTGCTTTTGTAGCCCTAAGAACACTGGGGCTCTGGGCTTCTCTAACCACCTAATCTTCTGCTCATCCCCTCGCGCACTCTAAAGAGAGCTGAGGTGAGAGATTGCAAACGTCGAGAAATTGCTCAGAGATGAAAAGTGCCAGCACTGAAAGCTCTTGCTAGCCAGCACCCTTCCTTGGAAGCGCTTTCACAGGCGCAGCAAAACACTGGGGCTTTGCGCTTCTCTACCCACCAAACGTTACGGTCATTCTCTTTCTGTCTCGTAGACACGAGCTGAGAAATTGCAAACGTCGAGCAATTGCTCAGAGATGAAAAGTGCCAGCACTGAAAGCTGTTGCTAGCCAGCACCCTTCCTTGGAAGCGCTTTCACAGGCGCAGCAACACTGGGGCTTTGCGCTTCTCTACCCACCAAACATCACGGTCACTATCTCTCCGTCTCGTAGATAGGAGCTGAGAAATTGCAAACGTCGAGCAATTGCTCAGAGATGAAAAGTGCCAGCACTGAAAGCTGTTGCTAGCCAGCACCCTTCCTTGGAAGCGCTCTTGTAGCCCTAAGAACACTGGGGCTCTGGGCTTCTCTAGCCACCTAATCTTCTGCTCATCGTCTCACGCAGTCGAAGGAGCGGTCAGGTGTGAAATTGCAAACGTCGAGCAATTGCTCAGAGATGAAAAGTGCCAGCACTGAAAGCTGTTGCTAGCCAGCACCCTTCCTTGGAAGCGCTTTCACAGGCGCAGCAACACTGGGGCTTTGCGCTTCTCTACCCACCAAACGTCACGGTCATTCTCTTTCTGTCTCGTAGACACGAGCTGAGAAATTGCAAACGTCGAGCAATTGCTCAGAGATGAAAAGTGCCAGCACTGAAAGCTGTTGCTAGCCAGCACCCTTCCTTGGAAGCGCTTTCACAGGCGCAGGAACACTGGGGCTTTGCGCTTCTCTAGCCACCAAACATCACGGTCCTTCTCTTTCAGTCTCGTAGACACGAGCTGAGAAATTGCAAACGTCGAGCAATTGCTCAGAGATGAAAAGTGCCAGCACTGAAAGCTGTTGCTAGCCAGCACCCTTCCTTGGAAGCGCTTTCACAGGCGCAGCAAGTCTGGGACTTTGCGCTTCTCTACCCACCAAACATCACGGTCATTCTCTTTCAGTCTCGTAGACAAGAGCTGAGAAATTGCAAACGTCGAGCAATTGCTCAGAGATGAAAAGTGCCAGCACTGAAAGCTGTTGCTAGCCAGCACCCTTCCTTGGAAGCGCTTTTGTAGGCCTAAGAACAGTGGGGCTCTGGGCTTCTCTAGCCACCTAATCTTCTGCTCATCCTCTCGCGCAGTCTAAAGAGAGCTCAGGGGAGAAATTGCAAACGTCGAGCAATTGCTCCGAGATGAAAAGTGCCAGCATTGAAAGCTGTTGCTAGCCAGCACCCTTCCTTGGAAGCGCTTTCACAGGCGCAGCAACACTGGGGCTTTGCGCTTCTCTACCCACCAAACGTTACGGTCATTCTCTTTCTGTCTCGTAGACACGAGCTGAGAAATTGCAAAGGTCGAGCAATTGCTCAGAGATGAAAAGTGCCAGCACTGAAAGCTGTTGCTAGCCAGCACCCTTCCTTGGAAGTGCTTTTGTAGGCCTAAGAACACTGGGGCTCTGGGCTTCTCTAGCCACCTAATATTCTGCTCATGCTCTCACGCAGTCAAAAGAGAGCTCAGGTGAGAAATTGCAAACGTCGAGCAATTGCTCAGAGATGAAAAGTGCCAGCACTGAAAGCTCTTGCTAGCCAGCACCCTTCCTTGGAAGCGCTCTTGTAGCCCTAAGAACACTGGGGCTCTGGGCTTCTCTAGCCACCTAATCTTCTGTTCATCCTCTCGCGCAGTCTAAAGGGAGCTCAGGTGAGAAATTGCAAACGTCGAGCAATTGCTCAGAGATGAAAAGTGCCACCACTGAAAGCTGTGGCTAGCCAGCACCCTTCCTTGGAAGCGCTTTCACAGGCGCAGTAACACTGGGGCTTTGCGCTTCTCTAGCCACCAAACGTCACGGTCATTCTCTTTCTGTCTCGTAGACACGAGCTGAGAAATTGCAAACGCCGAGCAATTGCTCAGAGATGAAAAGTGCCAGCACTGAAAGCTGTTGCTAGCCAGCACCCTTCCTTGGAAGTGCTTTTGTAGCCCTAAGAACACTGGGGCTCTGGGCTTCTCTAGCCACCTAATCTTCTGCTCATCCTCTCGCGCAGTCTAAAGAGAGCTCTGGTGAGAAATTGCAAACGTCGAGCAATTGCTCAGAGATGAAAAGTGCCAGCACTGAAAGCTGTTGATAGCCAGCACCCTTCCTTGGAAGCGCCCTTGTAGGCCTAAGAACACTGGGGCTCTGGGCTTCTCTAACCACCTAATCTTCTGCTCATCCTCTCGCGCAGTCTAAAGAGAGCTCAAGTGAGAGATTGCAAACGTCGAGCAATTGCTCAGAGATGAAAAGTGCCAGCACTGAAAGCTCTTGCTAGCCAGCACCCTTCCTTGGAAGCGCTTTCACAGGCGCAGCAACACTGGGGCTTTGCGCTTCTCTAGCCACCAAACATCGCGGTAACTATATCTCCGTCTCGTAGATAAGAGCTGAGAAATTGCAAACGTCGAGCAATTGCTCAGAGATGAAAAGTGCCAGCACTGAAAGCTGTGGCTAGCCAGCACCCTTCCTTGGAAGCGCTTTCACAGGAGAAGCAACACTGGGGCTTTGCGCTTCTCTACCCACCAAACATCACGGTCACTATCTCTCCGTCTCGTAGATAAGAGCTGAGAATTTGCAAACGTCGAGCAATTGCTCAGAGATGAAAACTGCCAGCACTGAAAGCTGTTGCTAGCCAGCACCCTTCCTTGGAAGCGCTTTCACAGGCGCAGCAACACTGGGGCTTTGCGCTTCTCTAGGCACCAAACGTCACGGTCCTTCTCTTTCCGTCTCGTAGACAAGAGCTGAGAAATTGCAAACGTCGAGCAATTGCTCAGAGATGAAAAGTGCCAGCACTGAAAGCTGTTGCTAGCCAGCACCCTTCCTTGGAAGTGCTTTTGTAGGCCTAAGAACAGTGGGGCTCTGGGCTTCTCTAGGCACCTAATATTCTGCTCATCCTCTCGCGCAGTCTAAAGAGAGCTCAGGTGAGAAATTGCAAACGTCGAGCAATTGCTCAGAGATGAAAAGTGCCAGCACTGAAAGCTGTTGCTAGCCAGCACCCTTCCTTGGAAGCGCTTTCACAGGCGCAGCAACACTGGGGCTTTGCGCTTCTCTAGCCACCAAACATCACGGTCATTCTCTTTCTGTCTCGTAGACACGAGCTGAGAAATTGCAAACGTCGAGCAATTGCTCAGAGATGAAAAGTGCCAGCACTGAAAGCTGTTGCTAGCCAGCACCCTTCCTTGGAAGCGCTCTTGTAGGCCTAAGAACACTGGGGCTCTGGGCTTCTCTAGCCACCTAATCTTCTGCTCATCCTCTCGCGCAGTCGAAGGAGCGGTCAGGTGTGAAATTGCAAATGTCCAGCAATTGCTCAGAGATGAAAAGTGCCAGCACTGAAAGCTGTTGCTAGCCAGCACCCTTCCTTGGAAGCGCTTTCACAGGCGAAGCAACACTGGGACTTTGCGCTTCTCTAGGCACCAAACGTCACGTCCTTCTCTTTCTGTCTCGTAGACAAGAGCTGAGAAATTGCAAACGTCGAGCAATTGCTCAGAGATGAAAAGTGCCAGCACTGAAAGCTCTTGCTAGCCAGCACCCTTCCTTGGAATTGCTTTTGTAGGCCTAAGAACACTGGGGCTCTGGGCTTCTCTAACCACCTAATCTTCTGCTCATCCCCTCGCGCAGTCTAAAGAGAGCTGAGGTGAGAGATTGCAAACGTCGAGCAATTGCTCAGAGATGAAAAGTGCCAGCACTGAAAGCTCTTGCTAGCCAGCACCCTTCCTTGGAAGCGCTTTTGTAGGCCTAAGAACACTGGGGCTCTGGGCTTCTCTAGGCACCAAACGTCACGGTCCTTCTCTTTCAGTCTCGTAGACAAGAGCTGAGAAATTGCAAACGTCGAGCAATTGCTCAGAGATGAAAAGTGCCAGCACTGAAAGCTGTTGCTAGCCAGCACCCTTCCTTGGAAGCGCTTTTGTAGGCCTAAGAACACTGGGGCTCTGGGCTTCTCTAGCCACCAAACATCACAGTCATTCTCTTTCAGTATCGTAGACATGACCTGAGAAATTGCAAACGTCCACCAATTCCTCAGAGATGAAAAGTGCTTGCACTGAAAGCTGTTGCTAGCCAGCACCCTTCCTTGGAAGCGCTTTTGTAGGCCTAAGAACACTGGGGCTCTGGGCTTCTCTACCCACCAAATATCACATTCATTCTCTTTCCGTCTCGTAGACACCAGCTGAGAAATTGCAAACGTCGAGCAATTGCTCAGAGATGAAAAGTGCCAGCACTGAAAGCTGTGGCTAGCCAGCACCCTTCCTTGGAAGCGCTTTCACAGGCACAGCAACACTGGGGCTTTGCGCTTCTCTACCCACCAAACGTCACGGTCACTATCTCTCCGTCTCGTAGACACGAGCTGAGAAATTGCAAACGTCGAGCAATTGCTCAGAGATGAAAAGTGCCAGCACTGAAAGCTGTTGCTAGCCAGCACCCTTCCTTGGAAGCGCTTTTGTAGCCCTAAGAACACTGGGGCTCTGGGCTTCTCTAGCCACCTAATCTTCTGCTCAACCTCTCGCGCAGTCAAAAGAGAGCTCAGGGGAGAAATTGCAAACGTCGAGCAATTGCTCAGAGATGAAAAGTGCCAGCACTGAAAGCTGTTGCTAGCCAGCACCCTTCCTTGGAAGCGCTTTTGTAGCCCTAAGAACAGTGGGGCTCTGGGCTTCTCTAGCCACCTGATCTTCTGCTAATCCTCTCGCGCAGTCTAAAGAGAGCTCAGGGGAGAAATTGCAAACGTCGAGCAATTGCTCAGAGATGAAAAGTGCCAGCACTGAAAGCTGTTGCTAGCCAGCACCCTTCCTTGGAAGTGCTTTTGTAGCCCTAAGAACAGTGGGGCTCTGTATTTCTCTAGCCACCTAATCTTCTGCTCATCCTCTCGCGCAGTCTAAAGAGAGCTCTGGTGAGAAATTGCAAACGTCGAGCAATTGCTCAGAGATGAAAAGTGCCAGCACTGAAAGCTGTTGATAGCCAGCACCCTTCCTTGGAAGCGCCCTTGTAGGCCTAAGAACACTGGGGCTCTGGGCTTCTCTAACCACCTAATCTTCTGCTCATCCTCTCGCGCAGTCTAAAGAGAGCTCAGGTGAGAGATTGCAAACGTCCACCAATTGCTCAGAGATGAAAAGTGCCAGCACTGAAAGCTGTTGCTAGCCAGCACCCTTCCTTGGAAGCGCTTTCACAGGTGCAGCAACACTGGGGCTTTGCGCTTCTCTAGCCACCAAACATCGCGGTAACTATATCTCCGTCTCGTAGATAAGAGCTGAGAAATTGCAAATGTCGAGCAATTGCTCAGAGATGAAAAGTGCCAGCACTGAAAGCTGTTGCTAGCCAGCACCCTTCCTTGGAAGCGCTTTCACAGGCGCAGCAACACTGGGGCTTTGCGCTTCTCTAGGCACCAAACGTCACGGTCCTTCTCTTTCTGTCTCGTAGACAAGAGCTGAGAAATTGCAAACGTCGAGCAATTGCTCAGAGATGAAAAGTGCCAGCACTGAAAGCTGTTGCTAGCCAGCACCCTTCCTTGGAAGTGCTTTTGTAGCCCTAAGAACAGTGGGGCTCTGGGCTTCTCTAGCCACCTAATATTCTGCTCATCCTCTCGCGCAGTCTAAAGAGAGCTCAGGTGAGAAATTGCAAACGTCGAGCAATTGCTCAGAGATGAAAAGTGCCAGCACTGAAAGCTGTTGCTAGCCAGCACCCTTCCTTGGAAGCGCTTTCACAGGCGCAGCAACACTGGGGCTTTGCGCTTCTCTAGCCACCAAACGTCACGGTCCTTCTCTTTCCGTCTCGTAGACACGAGCTGAGAAATTGCAAACGTCGAGGAATTGCTCAGACATGAAAAGTGCCAGCACTGAAAGCTCTTGCTAGCCAGCACCCTTCCTTGGAATTGCTTTTGTAGCCCTAAGAACACTGGGGCTCTGGGCTTCTCTAACCACCTAATCTTCTGCTCATCCCCTCGCGCACTCTAAAGAGAGCTGAGGTGAGAGATTGCAAACGTCGAGAAATTGCTCAGAGATGAAAAGTGCCAGCACTGAAAGCTCTTGCTAGCCAGCACCCTTCCTTGGAAGCGCTTTCACAGGAGCAGCAACACTGGGGCTTTGCGCTTCTCTAGGCACCAAACATCACGGTCACTATCTCTCCGTCTCGTAGATAAGAGCTGAGAAATTGCAAACGTCGAGCAATTGCTCAGAGATGAAAAGTGCCAGCACTGAAAGCTGTTGCTAGCCAGCACCCTTCCTTGGAAGCGCTTTTGTAGGCCTAAGAACACTGGGGCTCTGGGCTTCTCTAGCCACCAAACATCACAGTCATTCTCTTTCAGTATCGTAGACATGAGCTGAGAAATTGCAAACGTCCACCAATTCCTCAGAGATGAAAAGTGCCAGCACTGAAAGCTGTTGCTAGCCAGCACCCTTCCTTGGAAGCGCTTTTGTAGGCCTAAGAACAGTGGGGCTCTGGGCTTCTCTAGCCACCAAACATCACAGTCATTCTCTTTCAGTATCGTAGACATGAGCTGAGAAATTGCAAACGTCCACCAATTCCTCAGAGATGAAAAGTGCTTGCACTGAAAGCTGTTGCTAGCCAGCACCCTTCCTTGGAAGCGCTTTTGTAGGCCTAAGAACACTGGGGCTCTGGGCTTCTCTACCCACCAAATATCACATTCATTCTCTTTCCGTCTCGTAGACACCAGCTGAGAAATTGCAAACGTCGAGCAATTGCTCAGAGATGAAAAGTGCCAGCACTGAAAGCTGTGGCTAGCCAGCACCCTTCCTTGGAAGCGCTTTCACAGGCGCAGCAACACTGGGGCTTTGCGCTTCTCTACCCACCAAACGTTACGGTCACTATCTCTCCGTCTCGTAGACACGAGCTGAGAAATTGCAAACGTCGAGCAATTGCTCAGAGATGAAAAGTGCCAGCACTGAAAGCTGTTGCTAGCCAGCACCCTTCCTTGGAAGCGCTTTTGTAGCCCTAAGAACACTGGGGCTCTGGGCTTCTCTAGCCACCTAATCTTCTGCTCAACCTCTCGCGCAGTCAAAAGAGAGCTCAGGGGAGAAATTGCAAACGTCGAGCAATTGCTCAGAGATGAAAAGGGCCAGCACTGAAAGCTGTTGCTAGCCAGCACCCTTCCTTGGAAGCGCTTTCACAGGCGCAGGAACACTGGGGCTTTGCGCTTCTCTAGCCACCAAACATCACGGTCCTTCTCTTTCAGTCTCGTAGACACGAGCTGAGAAATTGCAAACGTCGAGCAATTGCTCAGAGATGAAAAGTGCCAGCACTGAAAGCTGTTGCTAGCCAGCACCCTTCCTTGGAAGCGCTTTCACAGGCGCAGCAAGTCTGGGACTTTGCGCTTCTCTACCCACCAAACATCACGGTCATTCTCTTTCAGTCTCGTAGACAAGAGCTGAGAAATTGCAAACGTCGAGCAATTGCTCAGAGATGAAAAGTGCCAGCACTGAAAGCTGTTGCTAGCCAGCACCCTTCCTTGGAAGCGCTTTTGTAGGCCTAAGAACAGTGGGGCTCTGGGCTTCTCTAGCCACCTAATCTTCTGCTCATCCTCTCGCGCAGTCTAAAGAGAGCTCAGGGGAGAAATTGCAAACGTCGAGCAATTGCTCCGAGATGAAAAGTGCCAGCATTGAAAGCTGTTGCTAGCCAGCACCCTTCCTTGGAAGCGCTTTCACAGGCGCAGCAACACTGGGGCTTTGCGCTTCTCTACCCACCAAACGTTACGGTCATTCTCTTTCTGTCTCGTAGACACGAGCTGAGAAATTGCAAAGGTCGAGCAATTGCTCAGAGATGAAAAGTGCCAGCACTGAAAGCTGTTGCTAGCCAGCACCCTTCCTTGGAAGTGCTTTTGTAGGCCTAAGAACACTGGGGCTCTGGGCTTCTCTAGCCACCTAATATTCTGCTCATGCTCTCACGCAGTCAAAAGAGAGCTCAGGTGAGAAATTGCAAACGTCGAGCAATTGCTCAGAGATGAAAAGTGCCAGCACTGAAAGCTCTTGCTAGCCAGCACCCTTCCTTGGAAGCGCTCTTGTAGCCCTAAGAACACTGGGGCTCTGGGCTTCTCTAGCCACCTAATCTTCTGTTCATCCTCTCGCGCAGTCTAAAGGGAGCTCAGGTGAGAAATTGCAAACGTCGAGCAATTGCTCAGAGATGAAAAGTGCCACCACTGAAAGCTGTGGCTAGCCAGCACCCTTCCTTGGAAGCGCTTTCACAGGCGCAGTAACACTGGGGCTTTGCGCTTCTCTAGCCACCAAACGTCACGGTCATTCTCTTTCTGTCTCGTAGACACGAGCTGAGAAATTGCAAACGCCGAGCAATTGCTCAGAGATGAAAAGTGCCAGCACTGAAAGCTGTTGCTAGCCAGCACCCTTCCTTGGAAGTGCTTTTGTAGCCCTAAGAACACTGGGGCTCTGGGCTTCTCTAGCCACCTAATCTTCTGCTCATCCTCTCGCGCAGTCTAAAGAGAGCTCTGGTGAGAAATTGCAAACGTCGAGCAATTGCTCAGAGATGAAAAGTGCCAGCACTGAAAGCTGTTGATAGCCAGCACCCTTCCTTGGAAGCGCCCTTGTAGGCCTAAGAACACTGGGGCTCTGGGCTTCTCTAACCACCTAATCTTCTGCTCATCCTCTCGCGCAGTCTAAAGAGAGCTCAAGTGAGAGATTGCAAACGTCGAGCAATTGCTCAGAGATGAAAAGTGCCAGCACTGAAAGCTGTGGCTAGCCAGCACCCTTCCTTGGAAGCGCTTTCACAGGAGAAGCAACACTGGGGCTTTGCGCTTCTCTACCCACCAAACATCACGGTCACTATCTCTCCGTCTCGTAGATAAGAGCTGAGAATTTGCAAACGTCGAGCAATTGCTCAGAGATGAAAAGTGCTTGCACTGAAAGCTGTTGCTAGCCAGCACCCTTCCTTGGAAGCGCTTTCACAGGCGCAGCAACACTGGGGCTTTGCGCTTCTCTAGGCACCAAACGTCACGGTCCTTCTCTTTCCGTCTCGTAGACAAGAGCTGAGAAATTGCAAACGTCGAGCAATTGCTCAGAGATGAAAAGTGCCAGCACTGAAAGCTGTTGCTAGCCAGCACCCTTCCTTGGAAGTGCTTTTGTAGGCCTAAGAACAGTGGGGCTCTGGGCTTCTCTAGGCACCTAATATTCTGCTCATCCTCTCGCGCAGTCTAAAGAGAGCTCAGGTGAGAAATTGCAAACGTCGAGCAATTGCTCAGAGATGAAAAGTGCCAGCACTGAAAGCTGTTGCTAGCCAGCACCCTTCCTTGGAAGCGCTTTCACAGGCGCAGCAACACTGGGGCTTTGCGCTTCTCTAGCCACCAAACATCACGGTCATTCTCTTTCTGTCTCGTAGACACGAGCTGAGAAATTGCAAACGTCGAGCAATTGCTCAGAGATGAAAAGTGCCAGCACTGAAAGCTGTTGCTAGCCAGCACCCTTCCTTGGAAGCGCTCTTGTAGGCCTAAGAACACTGGGGCTCTGGGCTTCTCTAGCCACCTAATCTTCTGCTCATCCTCTCGCGCAGTCGAAGGAGCGGTCAGGTGTGAAATTGCAAATGTCCAGCAATTGCTCAGAGATGAAAAGTGCCAGCACTGAAAGCTGTTGCTAGCCAGCACCCTTCCTTGGAAGCGCTTTCACAGGCGAAGCAACACTGGGACTTTGCGCTTCTCTAGGCACCAAACGTCACGTCCTTCTCTTTCTGTCTCGTAGACAAGAGCTGAGAAATTGCAAACGTCGAGCAATTGCTCAGAGATGAAAAGTGCCAGCACTGAAAGCTCTTGCTAGCCAGCACCCTTCCTTGGAATTGCTTTTGTAGGCCTAAGAACACTGGGGCTCTGGGCTTCTCTAACCACCTAATCTTCTGCTCATCCCCTCGCGCAGTCTAAAGAGAGCTGAGGTGAGAGATTGCAAACGTCGAGCAATTGCTCAGAGATGAAAAGTGCCAGCACTGAAAGCTCTTGCTAGCCAGCACCCTTCCTTGGAAGCGCTTTTGTAGGCCTAAGAACACTGGGGCTCTGGGCTTCTCTAGGCACCAAACGTCACGGTCCTTCTCTTTCAGTCTCGTAGACAAGAGCTGAGAAATTGCAAACGTCGAGCAATTGCTCAGAGATGAAAAGTGCCAGCACTGAAAGCTGTTGCTAGCCAGCACCCTTCCTTGGAAGCGCTTTTGTAGGCCTAAGAACACTGGGGCTCTGGGCTTCTCTAGCCACCAAACATCACAGTCATTCTCTTTCAGTATCGTAGACATGACCTGAGAAATTGCAAACGTCCACCAATTCCTCAGAGATGAAAAGTGCTTGCACTGAAAGCTGTTGCTAGCCAGCACCCTTCCTTGGAAGCGCTTTTGTAGGCCTAAGAACACTGGGGCTCTGGGCTTCTCTACCCACCAAATATCACATTCATTCTCTTTCCGTCTCGTAGACACCAGCTGAGAAATTGCAAACGTCGAGCAATTGCTCAGAGATGAAAAGTGCCAGCACTGAAAGCTGTGGCTAGCCAGCACCCTTCCTTGGAAGCGCTTTCACAGGCACAGCAACACTGGGGCTTTGCGCTTCTCTACCCACCAAACGTCACGGTCACTATCTCTCCGTCTCGTAGACACGAGCTGAGAAATTGCAAACGTCGAGCAATTGCTCAGAGATGAAAAGTGCCAGCACTGAAAGCTGTTGCTAGCCAGCACCCTTCCTTGGAAGCGCTTTTGTAGCCCTAAGAACACTGGGGCTCTGGGCTTCTCTAGCCACCTAATCTTCTGCTCAACCTCTCGCGCAGTCAAAAGAGAGCTCAGGGGAGAAATTGCAAACGTCGAGCAATTGCTCAGAGATGAAAAGTGCCAGCACTGAAAGCTGTTGCTAGCCAGCACCCTTCCTTGGAAGCGCTTTTGTAGCCCTAAGAACAGTGGGGCTCTGGGCTTCTCTAGCCACCTGATCTTCTGCTAATCCTCTCGCGCAGTCTAAAGAGAGCTCAGGGGAGAAATTGCAAACGTCGAGCAATTGCTCAGAGATGAAAAGTGCCAGCACTGAAAGCTGTTGCTAGCCAGCACCCTTCCTTGGAAGTGCTTTTGTAGCCCTAAGAACAGTGGGGCTCTGTATTTCTCTAGCCACCTAATCTTCTGCTCATCCTCTCGCGCAGTCTAAAGAGAGCTCTGGTGAGAAATTGCAAACGTCGAGCAATTGCTCAGAGATGAAAAGTGCCAGCACTGAAAGCTGTTGATAGCCAGCACCCTTCCTTGGAAGCGCCCTTGTAGGCCTAAGAACACTGGGGCTCTGGGCTTCTCTAACCACCTAATCTTCTGCTCATCCTCTCGCGCAGTCTAAAGAGAGCTCAGGTGAGAGATTGCAAACGTCCACCAATTGCTCAGAGATGAAAAGTGCCAGCACTGAAAGCTGTTGCTAGCCAGCACCCTTCCTTGGAAGCGCTTTCACAGGTGCAGCAACACTGGGGCTTTGCGCTTCTCTAGCCACCAAACATCGCGGTAACTATATCTCCGTCTCGTAGATAAGAGCTGAGAAATTGCAAATGTCGAGCAATTGCTCAGAGATGAAAAGTGCCAGCACTGAAAGCTGTTGCTAGCCAGCACCCTTCCTTGGAAGCGCTTTCACAGGCGCAGCAACACTGGGGCTTTGCGCTTCTCTAGGCACCAAACGTCACGGTCCTTCTCTTTCTGTCTCGTAGACAAGAGCTGAGAAATTTCAAACGTCGAGCAATTGCTCAGAGATGAAAAGTGCCAGCACTGAAAGCTGTTGCTAGCCAGCACCCTTCCTTGGAAGTGCTTTTGTAGCCCTAAGAACAGTGGGGCTCTGGGCTTCTCTAGGCACCTAATATTCTGCTCATCCTCTCGCGCAGTCTAAAGAGAGCTCAGGTGAGAAATTGCAAACGTCGAGCAATTGCTCAGAGATGAAAAGTGCCAGCACTGAAAGCTGTTGCTAGCCAGCACCCTTCCTTGGAAGCGCTTTCACAGGCGCAGCAACACTGGGGCTTTGCGCTTCTCTAGCCACCAAACGTCACGGTCCTTCTCTTTCCGTCTCGTAGACACGAGCTGAGAAATTGCAAACGTCGAGGAATTGCTCAGACATGAAAAGTGCCAGCACTGAAAGCTCTTGCTAGCCAGCACCCTTCCTTGGAATTGCTTTTGTAGCCCTAAGAACACTGGGGCTCTGGGCTTCTCTAACCACCTAATCTTCTGCTCATCCCCTCGCGCACTCTAAAGAGAGCTGAGGTGAGAGATTGCAAACGTCGAGAAATTGCTCAGAGATGAAAAGTGCCAGCACTGAAAGCTCTTGCTAGCCAGCACCCTTCCTTGGAAGCGCTTTCACAGGAGCAGCAACACTGGGGCTTTGCGCTTCTCTAGGCACCAAACATCACGGTCACTATCTCTCCGTCTCGTAGATAAGAGCTGAGAAATTGCAAACGTCGAGCAATTGCTCAGAGATGAAAAGTGCCAGCACTGAAAGCTGTTGCTAGCCAGCACCCTTCCTTGGAAGCGCTTTTGTAGGCCTAAGAACACTGGGGCTCTGGGCTTCTCTAGCCACCAAACATCACAGTCATTCTCTTTCAGTATCGTAGACATGAGCTGAGAAATTGCAAACGTCCACCAATTCCTCAGAGATGAAAAGTGCCAGCACTGAAAGCTGTTGCTAGCCAGCACCCTTCCTTGGAAGCGCTTTTGTAGGCCTAAGAACAGTGGGGCTCTGGGCTTCTCTAGCCACCAAACATCACAGTCATTCTCTTTCAGTATCGTAGACATGAGCTGAGAAATTGCAAACGTCCACCAATTCCTCAGAGATGAAAAGTGCTTGCACTGAAAGCTGTTGCTAGCCAGCACCCTTCCTTGGAAGCGCTTTTGTAGGCCTAAGAACACTGGGGCTCTGGGCTTCTCTACCCACCAAATATCACATTCATTCTCTTTCCGTCTCGTAGACACCAGCTGAGAAATTGCAAACGTCGAGCAATTGCTCAGAGATGAAAAGTGCCAGCACTGAAAGCTGTGGCTAGCCAGCACCCTTCCTTGGAAGCGCTTTCACAGGCGCAGCAACACTGGGGCTTTGCGCTTCTCTACCCACCAAACGTTACGGTCACTATCTCTCCGTCTCGTAGACACGAGCTGAGAAATTGCAAACGTCGAGCAATTGCTCAGAGATGAAAAGTGCCAGCACTGAAAGCTGTTGCTAGCCAGCACCCTTCCTTGGAAGCGCTTTTGTAGCCCTAAGAACACTGGGGCTCTGGGCTTCTCTAGCCACCTAATCTTCTGCTCAACCTCTCGCGCAGTCAAAAGAGAGCTCAGGGGAGAAATTGCAAACGTCGAGCAATTGCTCAGAGATGAAAAGTGCCAGCACTGAAAGCTGTTGCTAGCCAGCAACCTTCCTTGGAAGCGCTCTTGTAGCCCTAAGAACAGTGGGGCTCTGGGCTTCTCTAGCCACCTAATCTTCTGCTCATCCTCTCGCGCAGTCGAAGGAGCGGTCAGGTGTGAAATTGCAAATGTCCAGCAATTGCTCAGAGATGAAAAGTGCCAGCACTGAAAGCTGTGGCTAGCCAGCACCCTTCCTTGGAAGCGCTTTCACAGGCGCAGCAACACTGGGGCTTTGCGCTTCTCTAGGCACCAAACGTCACGTCCTTCTCTTTCTGTCTCGTAGACAAGAGCTGAGAAATTGCAAACGTCGAGCAATTGCTCAGAGATGAAAAGTGCCAGCACTGAAAGCTGATGCTAGCCAGCACCCTTCCTTGGAAGTGCTTTTGTAGCCCTAAGAACAGTGGGGCTCTGGGCTTCTCTAGGCACCTAATATTCTGCTCATCCTCTCGCGCAGTCTAAAGAGAGCTCAGGTGAGAAATTGCAAACGTCGAGCAATTGCTCAGAGATGAAAAGTGCCAGCACTGAAAGCTGTTGCTAGCCAGCAACCTTCCTTGGAATTGCTTTTGTAGGCCTAAGAACACTGGGGCTCTGGGCTTCTCTAGCCACCTAATCTTCTGCTCATCCTCTCGCGCAGTCTAAAGAGAGCTCAGTTGAGAAATTGCAAACGTCAAGCAATTGCTCAGAGATGAAAAGTGCCAGCACTGAAAGCTGTTGCTAGCCAGCCCCCTTCCTTGGAAGCGCTTTTGTAGCCCTAAGAGCACTGGGGCTCTGGGCTTCTCTAGCCACCTAATACTCTGCTCATCCTCTCGCGCAGTCTAAAGAGAGCTCAGGTGAGAAATTGCAAACGTCGAGCAATTGATCAGAGATGAAAAGTGCCACCACTGAAAGCTGTTACTAGCCAGCACCCTTCCTTGGAAGCGCTTTCACAGGCGCAGCAACACTGGGGCTTTGCGCTTCTCTAGCCACCAAACGTCACGGTCCTTCTCTTTCCGTCTCGTAGACACGAGCTGAGAAATTGCAAACGTCGAGGAATTGCTCAGAGATGAAAAGTGCCAGCACTGAAAGCTGTTGCTAGCCAGCACCCTTCCTTGGAATTGCTTTTGTAGCCCTAAGAACACTGGGGCTCTGGGCTTCTCTAACCACCTAATCTTCTGCTCATCCTCTCGCGCAGTCTAAAGAGAGCTGAGGTGAGAGATTGCAAACGTCGAGCAATTGCTCAGAGATGAAAAGTGCCAGCACTGAAAGCTCTTGCTAGCCAGCACCCTTCCTTGGAAGCGCTTTCACAGGCGCAGCAACACTGGGGCTTTGCGCTTCTCTACCCACCAAACTTCACGGTCACTATCTCTCCGTCTCGTAGATAAGAGCTGAGAAATTGCAAACGTCGAGCAATTGCTCAGAGATGAAAAGTGCCAGCACTGAAAGCTGTTGCTAGCCAGCACCCTTCCTTGGAAGCGCTTTTGTAGGCCTAAGAACACTGGGGCTCTGGGCTTCTCTAGCCACCAAACATCACAGTCATTCTCTTTCAGTATCGTAGACATGAGCTGAGAAATTGCAAACGTCCACCAATTCCTCAGAGATGAAAAGTGCCAGCACTGAAAGCTGTTGCTAGCCAGCACCCTTCCTTGGAAGCGCTTTTGTAGGCCTAAGAACAGTGGGGCTCTGGGCTTCTCTACCCACCAAACATCACAGTCATTCTCTTTCAGTATCGTAGACATGAGCTGAGAAATTGCAAACGTCCACCAATTCCTCAGAGATGAAAAGTGCTTGCACTGAAAGCTGTTGCTAGCCAGCACCCTTCCTTGGAAGCGCTTTTGTAGGCCTAAGAACACTGGGGCTCTGGGCTTCTCTACCCACCAAATATCACATTCATTCTCTTTCCGTCTCGTAGACACCAGCTGAGAAATTGCAAACGTCGAGCAATTGCTCAGAGATGAAAAGTGCCAGCACTGAAAGCTGTGGCTAGCCAGCACCCTTCCTTGGAAGCGCTTTCACAGGCGCAGCAACACTGGGGCTTTGCGCTTCTCTACCCACCAAACGTCACGGTCACTATCTCTCCGTCTCGTAGACACGAGCTGAGAAATTGCAAACGTCGAGCAATTGCTCAGAGATGAAAAGTGCCAGCACTGAAAGCTGTTGCTAGCCAGCACCCTTCCTTGGAAGCGCTTTTGTAGCCCTAAGAACAGTGGGGCTCTGGGCTTCTCTAGCCACCTAATCTTCTGCTCAACCTCTCGCGCAGTCAAAAGAGAGCTCAGGGGAGAAATTGCAAACGTCGAGCAATTGCTCAGAGATGAAAAGTGCCAGCACTGAAAGCTGTTGCTAGCCAGCACCCTTCCTTGGAAGCGCTCTTGCAGCCCTAAGAACAGTGGGGCTCTGGGCTTCTCTAGCCACCTAATCTTCTGCTCATCCTCTCGCGCACTCTAAAGAGAGCTCAGGTGAGAAATTGCAAACGTCGAGCAATTGCTCAGAGATGAAAAGTGCCAGCACTGAAAGCTGTTGCTAGCCAGCACCCTTCCTTGGAAGCGCTTTCACAGGCGCAGCAACACTGGGGCTTTGCGCTTCTCTACCCACCAAACGTTACGGTCATTCTCTTTCAGTCTCGTAGACACGAGCTGAGAAATTGCAAACGTCGAGCAATTGCTCAGAGATGAAAAGTGCCAGCACTGAAAGCTGTTGCTAGCCAGCACCCTTCCTTGGAAGCGCTTTCACAGGCGCAGCAACACTGGGGCTTTGCGCTTCTCTACCCACCAAACGTTACGGTCATTCTCTTTCTGTCTCGTAGACACGAGCTGAGAAATTGCAAAGGTCGAGCAATTGCTCAGAGATGAAAAGTGCCAGCACTGAAAGCTGTTGCTAGCCAGCACCCTTCCTTGGAAGTGCTTTTGTAGGCCTAAGAACACTGGGGCTCTGGGCTTCTCTAGCCACCTAATATTCTGTTCATCCTCTCGCGCAGTCTAAAGGGAGCTCAGGTGAGAAATTGCAAACGTCGAGCAATTGATCAGAGATGAAAAGTGCCACCACTGAAAGCTGTGGCTAGCCAGCACCCTTCCTTGGAAGCGCTTTCACAGGCGCAGTAACACTGGGGCTTTGCGCTTCTCTAGCCACCAAACGTCACGGTCATTCTCTTTCTGTCTCGTAGACACGAGCTGAGAAATTGCAAACGCCGAGCAATTGCTCAGAGATGAAAAGTGCCAGCACTGAAAGCTGTTGCTAGCCAGCACCCTTCCTTGGAAGTGCTTTTGTAGCCCTAAGAACACTGGGGCTCTGGGCTTCTCTAGCCACCTAATCTTCTGCTCATCCTCTCGCGCAGTCTAAAGAGAGCTCAAGTGAGAGATTGCAAACGTCGAGCAATTGCTCAGAGATGAAAAGTGCCAGCACTGAAAGCTCTTGCTAGCCAGCACCCTTCCTTGGAAGCGCTTTTGTAGGCCTAAGAACACTGGGGCTTTGCGCTTCTCTAGGCACCAAACATCGCGGTAACTATCTCTCCGTCTCGTAGATAAGAGCTGAGAAATTGCAAACGTCGAGCAATTGCTCAGAGATGAAAAGTGCCAGCACTGAAAGCTCTTGCTAGCCAGCACCCTTCCTTGGAAGCGCTTTCACTGGCGCAGCAACACTGGGGCTTTGCGCTTCTCTAGGCACCAAACGTCACGGTCCTTCTCTTTCTGTCTCGTAGACAAGAGCTGAGAAATTGCAAACGTCGAGCAATTGCTCAGAGATGAAAAGTGCCAGCACTGAAAGCTGTTGCTAGCCAGCACCCTTCCTTGGAAGCGCTTTTGTAGCCCTAAGAACAGTGGGGCTCTGGGCTTCTCTAGCCACCTAATATTCTGCTCATCCTCTCGCGCAGTCTAAAGAGAGCTCAGGTGAGAAATTGCAAACGTCGAGCAATTGCTCAGAGATGAAAAGGGCCAGCACTGAAAGCTGTTACTAGCCAGCACCCTTCCTTGGAAGCGCTTTCACAGGCGTAGCAACACTGGGGCTTTGCGCTTCTCTAGCCACCAAACGTCACGGTCATTCTCTTTCAGTCTCGTAGACACGAGCTGAGAAATTGCAAACGTCGAGCAATTGATCAGAGATGAAAAGTGCCAGCACTGAAAGCTGTTGCTAGCCAGCACCCTTCCTTGGAAGCGCTCTTGTAGCCCTAAGAGCAGTGGGGCTCGGGGCTTCTCTAGCCACCTAATCTTCTGCTCATCCCCTCGCGCAGTCTAAAGAGAGCTCAGGTGAGAGATTGCAAACGTCGAGCAATTGCTCAGAGATGAAAAGTGCCAGCACTGAAAGCTGTTGCTAGCCAGCACCCTTCCTTGGAAGCGCTTTCACAGGAGAAGCAACACTGGGGCTTTGCGCTTCTCTACCCACCAAACATCACGGTCACTATCTCTCCGTCTCGTAGATAAGAGCTGAGAAATTGCAAACGTCGAGCAATTGCTCAGAGATGAAAACTGCCAGCACTGAAAGCTGTTGCTAGCCAGCACCCTTCCTTGGAAGCGCTTTTGTAGGCCTAAGAACACTGGGGCTCTGGGCTTCTCTAGCCACCTAATCTTCTGCTCATCCTCTCGCGCAGTCTAAAGAGAGCTCAGGTGAGAAATTGCAAACTTCGAGCAATTGCTCAGAGATGAAAAGTGCCAGCACTGAAAGCTGTTGCTAGCCAGCACCCTTCCTTGGAAGCGCTTTCACAGGCGCAGCAACACTGGGGCTTTGCGCTTCTCTAGCCACCAAACATCACGGTCATTCTCTTTCTGTCTCGTAGACACGAGCTGAGAAATTGCAAACGTCGAGGAATTGCTCAGAGATGAAAAGTGCCAGCACTGAAAGCTGTTGCTAGCCAGCACCCTTCCTTGGAAGTGCTTTTGTAGCCCTAAGAACACTGGGGCTCTGGGCTTCTCTAGCCACCTAATATTCTGCTCATGCTCTCACGCAGTCAAAAGAGAGCTCAGGTGAGAAATTGCAAACGTCGAGCAATTGCTCAGAGATGAAAAGTGCCAGCACTGAAAGCTCTTGCTAGCCAGCACCCTTCCTTGGAAGCGCTCTTGTAGCCCTAAGAACACTGGGGCTCTGGGCTTCTCTAGCCACCTAATCTTCTGTTCATCCTCTCGCGCAGTCTAAAGGGAGCTCAGGTGAGAAATTGCAAACGTCCACCAATTGCTCAGAGATGAAAAGTGCCACCACTGAAAGCTGTTGCTAGCCAGCACCCTTCCTTGGAAGCGCTTTCACAGGTGCAGCAACAGTGGGGCTTTGCGCTTCTCTAGCCACCAAACATCGCGGTAACTATATCTCCGTCTCGTAGATAAGAGCTGAGAAATTGCAAACGTCGAGCAATTGCTCAGAGATGAAAAGTGCCAGCACTGAAAGCTGTTGCTAGCCAGCACCCTTCCTTGGAAGCGCTTTCACAGGCGCAGCAACACTGGGGCTTTGCGCTTCTCTAGGCACCAAACGTCACGGTCCTTCTCTTTCTGTCTCGTAGACAAGAGCTGAGAAATTGCAAACGTCGAGCAATTGCTCAGAGATGAAAAGTGCCAGCACTGAAAGCTGTTGCTAGCCAGCACCCTTCCTTGGAAGTGCTTTTGTAGCCCTAAGAACAGTGGGGCTCTGGGCTTCTCTAGGCACCTAATATTCTGCTCATCCTCTCGCGCAGTCTAAAGAGAGCTCAGGTGAGAAATTGCAAACGTCGAGCAATTGCTCAGAGATGAAAAGTGCCAGCACTGAAAGCTGTTGCTAGCCAGCACCCTTCCTTGGAAGCGCTTTCACAGGCGCAGCAACACTGGGGCTTTGCGCTTCTCTAGCCACCAAACGTCACGGTCACTATCTCTCCGTCTCGTAGACACGAGCTGAGAAATTGCAAACGTCGAGGAATTGCTCAGAGATGAAAAGTGCCAGCACTGAAAGCTCTTGCTAGCCAGCACCCTTCCTTGGAATTGCTTTTGTAGGCCTAAGAACACTGGGGCTCTGGGCTTCTCTAGCCACCAAACATCACAGTCATTCTCTTTCAGTATCGTAGACATGAGCTGAGAAATTGCAAACGTCGAGCAACTGCTCAGAGATGAAAAGTGCCAGCACTGAAAGCTGTTGCTAGCCAGCACCCTTCCTTGGAAGCGCTTTTGTAGCCCTAAGAACACTGGGGCTCTGGGCTTCTCTAACCACCTAATCTTCTGCTCATCCCCTCGCGCACTCTAAAGAGAGCTGAGGTGAGAGATTGCAAACGTCGAGCAATTGCTCAGAGATGAAAAGTGCCAGCACTGAAAGCTCTTGCTAGCCAGCACCCTTCCTTGGAAGCGCTTTCACAGGAGCAGCAACACTGGGGCTTTGCGCTTCTCTAGGCACCAAACATCACGGTCACTATCTCTCCGTCTCGTAGATAAGAGCTGAGAAATTGCAAACGTCGAGCAATTGCTCAGAGATGAAAAGTGCCAGCACTGAAAGCTGTTGCTAGCCAGCACCCTTCCTTGGAAGCGCTTTTGTAGGCCTAAGAACACTGGGGCTCTGGGCTTCTCTAGCCACCAAACATCACAGTCATTCTCTTTCAGTATCGTAGACATGAGCTGAGAAATTGCAAACGTCGAGCAACTGCTCAGAGATGAAAAGTGCCAGCACTGAAAGCTGTTGCTAGCCAGCACCCTTCCTTGGAAGCGCTTTCACAGGCGCAGCAAAACACTGGGGCTTTGCGCTTCTCTACCCACCAAACGTTACGGTCATTCTCTTTCTGTCTCGTAGACACGAGCTGAGAAATTGCAAACGTCGAGCAATTGCTCAGAGATGAAAAGTGCCAGCACTGAAAGCTGTTGCTAGCCAGCACCCTTCCTTGGAAGCGCTTTCACAGGCGCAGCAACACTGGGGCTTTGCGCTTCTCTAGCCACCAAACATCACGGTCCTTCTCTTTCAGTCTCGTAGACAACAGCTGAGAAATTGCAAACGTCGAGCAACTGCTCAGAGATGAAAAGTGCCAGCACTGAAAGCTGTTGCTAGCCAGCACCCTTCCTTGGAAGCGCTTTCACAGGCGCAGCAACACTGGGGCTTTGCGCTTCTCTAGGCACCAAACGTCACGGTCCTTCTCTTTCAGTCTCGTAGACAAGAGCTGAGAAATTGCAAACGTCGAGCAATTGCTCAGAGATGAAAAGTGCCAGCACTGAAAGCTGTTGCTAGCCAGCACCCTTCCTTGGAAGCGCTTTTGTAGCCCTAAGAACAGTGGGGCTCTGGGCTTATCTAGCCACCTGATCTTCTGCTCATCCTCTCGCGCAGTCTAAAGAGAGCTCAGGGGAGAAATTGCAAAAGTCGAGCAATTGCTCAGAGATGAAAAGTGCCAGCACTGAAAGCTGTTGCTAGCCAGCACCCTTCCTTGGAAGTGCTTTTGTAGCCCTAAGAACACTGGGGCTCTGTATTTCTCTAGCCACCTAATCTTCTGCTCATCCTCTCGCGCAGTCTAAAGAGAGCTCTGGTGAGAAATTGCAAACGTCGAGCAATTGCTCAGAGATGAAAAGTGCCAGCACTGAAAGCTGTTGATAGCCAGCACCCTTCCTTGGAAGCGCCCTTGTAGGCCTAAGAACACTGGGGCTCTGGGCTTCTCTAACCACCTAATCTTCTGCTCATCCTCTCGCGCAGTCTAAAGAGAGCTCAGGTGAGAGATTGCAAACGTCCACCAATTGCTCAGAGATGAAAAGTGCCAGCACTGAAAGCTGTTGCTAGCCAGCACCCTTCCTTGGAAGCGCTTTCACAGGCACAGCAACACTGGGGCTTTGCGCTTCTCTAGCCACCAAACATCGCGGTAACTATATCTCCGTCTCGTAGATAAGAGCTGAGAAATTGCAAACGTCGAGCAATTGCTCAGAGATGAAAAGTGCCAGCACTGAAAGCTGTTGCTAGCCAGCACCCTTCCTTGGAAGCGCTTTCACAGGCGCAGCAACACTGGGGCTTTGCGCTTCTCTAGGCACCAAACGTCACGGTCCTTCTCTTTCTGTCTCGTAGACACGAGCTGAGAAATTGCAAACGTCGAGCAATTGCTCAGAGATGAAAAGTGCCAGCACTGAAAGCTGTTGCTAGCCAGCAACCTTCCTTGGAAGCGCTCTTGTAGCCCTAAGAACAGTGGGGCTCTGGGCTTCTCTAGCCACCTAATATTCTGCTCATCCTCTCGCGCAGTCGAAGGAGCGGTCAGGTGTGAAATTGCAAATGTCCAGCAATTGCTCAGAGATGAAAAGTGCCAGCACTGAAAGCTGTTGCTAGCCAGCACCCTTCCTTGGAAGCGCTTTCACAGGCGCAGCAACACTGGGGCTTTGCGCTTCTCTAGGCACCAAACGTCACGTCCTTCTCTTTCTGTCTCGTAGACAAGAGCTGAGAAATTGCAAACGTCGAGCAATTGCTCAGAGATGAAAAGTGCCAGCACTGAAAGCTGATGCTAGCCAGCACCCTTCCTTGGAAGTGCTTTTGTAGCCCTAAGAACAGTGGGGCTCTGGGCTTCTCTAGGCACCTAATATTCTGCTCATCCTCTCGCGCAGTCTAAAGAGAGCTGAGGTGAGAGATTGCAAACGTCGAGCAATTGCTCAGAGATGAAAAGTGCCAGCACTGAAAGCTCTTGCTAGCCAGCACCCTTCCTTGGAAGCGCTTTCACAGGCGCAGCAACACTGGGGCTTTGCGCTTCTCTACCCACCAAACTTCACGGTCACTATCTCTCCGTCTCGTAGATAAGAGCTGAGAAATTGCAAACGTCGAGCAATTGCTCAGAGATGAAAAGTGCCAGCACTGAAAGCTGTTGCTAGCCAGCACCCTTCCTTGGAAGCGCTTTTGTAGGCCTAAGAACACTGGGGCTCTGGGCTTCTCTAGCCACCAAACATCACAGTCATTCTCTTTCAGTATCGTAGACATGAGCTGAGAAATTGCAAACGTCCACCAATTCCTCAGAGATGAAAAGTGCCAGCACTGAAAGCTGTTGCTAGCCAGCACCCTTCCTTGGAAGCGCTTTTGTAGGCCTAAGAACAGTGGGGCTCTGGGCTTCTCTACCCACCAAACATCACAGTCATTCTCTTTCAGTATCGTAGACATGAGCTGAGAAATTGCAAACGTCCACCAATTCCTCAGAGATGAAAAGTGCTTGCACTGAAAGCTGTTGCTAGCCAGCACCCTTCCTTGGAAGCGCTTTTGTAGGCCTAAGAACACTGGGGCTCTGGGCTTCTCTACCCACCAAATATCACATTCATTCTCTTTCCGTCTCGTAGACACCAGCTGAGAAAT
Source organism: Sarcoramphus papa (assembly GCA_037962945.1). Classification (NCBI taxonomy): domain Eukaryota; kingdom Metazoa; phylum Chordata; class Aves; order Accipitriformes; family Cathartidae; genus Sarcoramphus; species Sarcoramphus papa. Next base: position 93,568,145 of record CM075586.1, on the reverse strand, counting down.
TGCAAACGTCGAGCAATTGCTCAGAGATGAAAAGTGCCAGCACTGAAAGCTGTGGCTAGCCAGCACCCTTCCTTGGAAGCGCTTTCACAGGCGCAGCAACACTGGGGCTTTGCGCTTCTCTACCCACCAAACGTCACGGTCACTATCTCTCCGTCTCGTAGACACGAGCTGAGAAATTGCAAACGTCGAGCAATTGCTCAGAGATGAAAAGTGCCAGCACTGAAAGCTGTTGCTAGCCAGCACCCTTCCTTGGAAGCGCTTTTGTAGCCCTAAGAACAGTGGGGCTCTGGGCTTCTCTAGCCACCTAATCTTCTGCTCAACCTCTCGCGCAGTCAAAAGAGAGCTCAGGGGAGAAATTGCAAACGTCGAGCAATTGCTCAGAGATGAAAAGTGCCAGCACTGAAAGCTGTTGCTAGCCAGCACCCTTCCTTGGAAGCGCTCTTGCAGCCCTAAGAACAGTGGGGCTCTGGGCTTCTCTAGCCACCTAATCTTCTGCTCATCCTCTCGCGCACTCTAAAGAGAGCTCAGGTGAGAAATTGCAAACGTCGAGCAATTGCTCAGAGATGAAAAGTGCCAGCACTGAAAGCTGTTGCTAGCCAGCACCCTTCCTTGGAAGCGCTTTCACAGGCGCAGCAACACTGGGGCTTTGCGCTTCTCTACCCACCAAACGTTACGGTCATTCTCTTTCAGTCTCGTAGACACGAGCTGAGAAATTGCAAACGTCGAGCAATTGCTCAGAGATGAAAAGTGCCAGCACTGAAAGCTGTTGCTAGCCAGCACCCTTCCTTGGAAGCGCTTTCACAGGCGCAGCAACACTGGGGCTTTGCGCTTCTCTACCCACCAAACGTTACGGTCATTCTCTTTCTGTCTCGTAGACACGAGCTGAGAAATTGCAAAGGTCGAGCAATTGCTCAGAGATGAAAAGTGCCAGCACTGAAAGCTGTTGCTAGCCAGCACCCTTCCTTGGAAGTGCTTTTGTAGGCCTAAGAACACTGGGGCTCTGGGCTTCTCTAGCCACCTAATATTCTGCTCATGCTCTCACGCAGTCAAAAGAGAGCTCAGGTGAGAAATTGCAAACGTCGAGCAATTGCTCAGAGATGAAAAGTGCCAGCACTGAAAGCTCTTGCTAGCCAGCACCCTTCCTTGGAAGCGCTCTTGTAGCCCTAAGAACACTGGGGCTCTGGGCTTCTCTAGCCACCTAATCTTCTGTTCATCCTCTCGCGCAGTCTAAAGGGAGCTCAGGTGAGAAATTGCAAACGTCGAGCAATTGATCAGAGATGAAAAGTGCCACCACTGAAAGCTGTGGCTAGCCAGCACCCTTCCTTGGAAGCGCTTTCACAGGCGCAGTAACACTGGGGCTTTGCGCTTCTCTAGCCACCAAACGTCACGGTCATTCTCTTTCTGTCTCGTAGACACGAGCTGAGAAATTGCAAACGCCGAGCAATTGCTCAGAGATGAAAAGTGCCAGCACTGAAAGCTGTTGCTAGCCAGCACCCTTCCTTGGAAGTGCTTTTGTAGCCCTAAGAACACTGGGGCTCTGGGCTTCTCTAGCCACCTAATCTTCTGCTCATCCTCTCGCGCAGTCTAAAGAGAGCTCTGGTGAGAAATTGCAAACGTCGAGCAATTGCTCAGAGATGAAAAGTGCCAGCACTGAAAGCTGTTGATAGCCAGCACCCTTCCTTGGAAGCGCCCTTGTAGGCCTAAGAACACTGGGGCTCTGGGCTTCTCTAACCACCTAATCTTCTGCTCATCCTCTCGCGCAGTCTAAAGAGAGCTCAAGTGAGAGATTGCAAACGTCGAGCAATTGCTCAGAGATGAAAAGTGCCAGCACTGAAAGCTCTTGCTAGCCAGCACCCTTCCTTGGAAGCGCTTTTGTAGGCCTAAGAACACTGGGGCTTTGCGCTTCTCTAGGCACCAAACATCGCGGTAACTATCTCTCCGTCTCGTAGATAAGAGCTGAGAAATTGCAAACGTCGAGCAATTGCTCAGAGATGAAAAGTGCCAGCACTGAAAGCTCTTGCTAGCCAGCACCCTTCCTTGGAAGCGCTTTCACTGGCGCAGCAACACTGGGGCTTTGCGCTTCTCTAGGCACCAAACGTCACGGTCCTTCTCTTTCTGTCTCGTAGACAAGAGCTGAGAAATTGCAAACGTCGAGCAATTGCTCAGAGATGAAAAGTGCCAGCACTGAAAGCTGTTGCTAGCCAGCACCCTTCCTTGGAAGCGCTTTTGTAGCCCTAAGAACACTGGGGCTCTGGGCTTCTCTAGCCACCTAATATTCTGCTCATCCTCTCGCGCAGTCTAAAGAGAGCTCAGGTGAGAAATTGCAAACGTCGAGCAATTGCTCAGAGATGAAAAGTGCCAGCACTGAAAGCTGTTACTAGCCAGCACCCTTCCTTGGAAGCGCTTTCACAGGCGTAGCAACACTGGGGCTTTGCGCTTCTCTAGCCACCAAACGTCACGGTCATTCTCTTTCAGTCTCGTAGACACGAGCTGAGAAATTGCAAACGTCGAGCAATTGATCAGAGATGAAAAGTGCCAGCACTGAAAGCTGTTGCTAGCCAGCACCCTTCCTTGGAAGCGCTCTTGTAGCCCTAAGAGCAGTGGGGCTCGGGGCTTCTCTAGCCACCTAATCTTCTGCTCATCCCCTCGCGCAGTCTAAAGAGAGCTCAGGTGAGAGATTGCAAACGTCGAGCAATTGCTCAGAGATGAAAAGTGCCAGCACTGAAAGCTGTTGCTAGCCAGCACCCTTCCTTGGAAGCGCTTTCACAGGAGAAGCAACACTGGGGCTTTGCGCTTCTCTACCCACCAAACATCACGGTCACTATCTCTCCGTCTCGTAGATAAGAGCTGAGAAATTGCAAACGTCGAGCAATTGCTCAGAGATGAAAACTGCCAGCACTGAAAGCTGTTGCTAGCCAGCACCCTTCCTTGGAAGCGCTTTTGTAGGCCTAAGAACACTGGGGCTCTGGGCTTCTCTAGCCACCTAATCTTCTGCTCATCCTCTCGCGCAGTCTAAAGAGAGCTCAGGTGAGAAATTGCAAACTTCGAGCAATTGCTCAGAGATGAAAAGTGCCAGCACTGAAAGCTGTTGCTAGCCAGCACCCTTCCTTGGAAGCGCTTTCACAGGCGCAGCAACACTGGGGCTTTGCGCTTCTCTAGCCACCAAACATCACGGTCATTCTCTTTCTGTCTCGTAGACACGAGCTGAGAAATTGCAAACGTCGAGGAATTGCTCAGAGATGAAAAGTGCCAGCACTGAAAGCTGTTGCTAGCCAGCACCCTTCCTTGGAAGTGCTTTTGTAGCCCTAAGAACACTGGGGCTCTGGGCTTCTCTAGCCACCTAATATTCTGCTCATGCTCTCACGCAGTCAAAAGAGAGCTCAGGTGAGAAATTGCAAACGTCGAGCAATTGCTCAGAGATGAAAAGTGCCAGCACTGAAAGCTCTTGCTAGCCAGCACCCTTCCTTGGAAGCGCTCTTGTAGCCCTAAGAACACTGGGGCTCTGGGCTTCTCTAGCCACCTAATCTTCTGTTCATCCTCTCGCGCAGTCTAAAGGGAGCTCAGGTGAGAAATTGCAAACGTCCACCAATTGCTCAGAGATGAAAAGTGCCAGCACTGAAAGCTGTTGCTAGCCAGCACCCTTCCTTGGAAGCGCTTTCACAGGTGCAGCAACAGTGGGGCTTTGCGCTTCTCTAGCCACCAAACATCGCGGTAACTATATCTCCGTCTCGTAGATAAGAGCTGAGAAATTGCAAACGTCGAGCAATTGCTCAGAGATGAAAAGTGCCAGCACTGAAAGCTGTTGCTAGCCAGCACCCTTCCTTGGAAGCGCTTTCACAGGCGCAGCAACACTGGGGCTTTGCGCTTCTCTAGGCACCAAACGTCACGGTCCTTCTCTTTCTGTCTCGTAGACAAGAGCTGAGAAATTGCAAACGTCGAGCAATTGCTCAGAGATGAAAAGTGCCAGCACTGAAAGCTGTTGCTAGCCAGCACCCTTCCTTGGAAGTGCTTTTGTAGCCCTAAGAACAGTGGGGCTCTGGGCTTCTCTAGGCACCTAATATTCTGCTCATCCTCTCGCGCAGTCTAAAGAGAGCTCAGGTGAGAAATTGCAAACGTCGAGCAATTGCTCAGAGATGAAAAGTGCCAGCACTGAAAGCTGTTGCTAGCCAGCACCCTTCCTTGGAAGCGCTTTCACAGGCGCAGCAACACTGGGGCTTTGCGCTTCTCTACCCACCAAACATCACGGTCCTTCTCTTTCCGTCTCGTAGACACGAGCTGAGAAATTGCAAACGTCGAGGAATTGCTCAGAGATGAAAAGTGCCAGCACTGAAAGCTCTTGCTAGCCAGCACCCTTCCTTGGAATTGCTTTTGTAGCCCTAAGAACACTGGGGCTCTGGGCTTCTCTAACCACCTAATCTTCTGCTCATCCCCTCGCGCACTCTAAAGAGAGCTGAGGTGAGAGATTGCAAACGTCGAGCAATTGCTCAGAGATGAAAAGTGCCAGCACTGAAAGCTCTTGCTAGCCAGCACCCTTCCTTGGAAGCGCTTTCACAGGAGCAGCAACACTGGGGCTTTGCGCTTCTCTAGGCACCAAACATCACGGTCACTATCTCTCCGTCTCGTAGATAAGAGCTGAGAAATTGCAAACGTCGAGCAATTGCTCAGAGATGAAAAGTGCCAGCACTGAAAGCTGTTGCTAGCCAGCACCCTTCCTTGGAAGCGCTTTTGTAGGCCTAAGAACACTGGGGCTCTGGGCTTCTCTAGCCACCAAACATCACAGTCATTCTCTTTCAGTATCGTAGACATGAGCTGAGAAATTGCAAACGTCGAGCAACTGCTCAGAGATGAAAAGTGCCAGCACTGAAAGCTGTTGCTAGCCAGCACCCTTCCTTGGAAGCGCTTTCACAGGCGCAGCAAAACACTGGGGCTTTGCGCTTCTCTACCCACCAAACGTTACGGTCATTCTCTTTCTGTCTCGTAGACACGAGCTGAGAAATTGCAAACGTCGAGCAATTGCTCAGAGATGAAAAGTGCCAGCACTGAAAGCTGTTGCTAGCCAGCACCCTTCCTTGGAAGCGCTTTCACAGGCGCAGCAACACTGGGGCTTTGCGCTTCTCTAGCCACCAAACATCACGGTCCTTCTCTTTCAGTCTCGTAGACAACAGCTGAGAAATTGCAAACGTCGAGCAACTGCTCAGAGATGAAAAGTGCCAGCACTGAAAGCTGTTGCTAGCCAGCACCCTTCCTTGGAAGCGCTTTCACAGGCGCAGCAACACTGGGGCTTTGCGCTTCTCTAGGCACCAAACGTCACGGTCCTTCTCTTTCAGTCTCGTAGACAAGAGCTGAGAAATTGCAAACGTCGAGCAATTGCTCAGAGATGAAAAGTGCCAGCACTGAAAGCTGTTGCTAGCCAGCACCCTTCCTTGGAAGCGCTTTTGTAGCCCTAAGAACAGTGGGGCTCTGGGCTTCTCTAGCCACCTGATCTTCTGCTCATCCTCTCGCGCAGTCTAAAGAGAGCTCAGGGGAGAAATTGCAAAAGTCGAGCAATTGCTCAGAGATGAAAAGTGCCAGCACTGAAAGCTGTTGCTAGCCAGCACCCTTCCTTGGAAGTGCTTTTGTAGCCCTAAGAACACTGGGGCTCTGTATTTCTCTAGCCACCTAATCTTCTGCTCATCCTCTCGCGCAGTCTAAAGAGAGCTCTGGTGAGAAATTGCAAACGTCGAGCAATTGCTCAGAGATGAAAAGTGCCAGCACTGAAAGCTGTTGATAGCCAGCACCCTTCCTTGGAAGCGCCCTTGTAGGCCTAAGAACACTGGGGCTCTGGGCTTCTCTAACCACCTAATCTTCTGCTCATCCTCTCGCGCAGTCTAAAGAGAGCTCAGGTGAGAGATTGCAAACGTCCACCAATTGCTCAGAGATGAAAAGTGCCAGCACTGAAAGCTGTTGCTAGCCAGCACCCTTCCTTGGAAGCGCTTTCACAGGCACAGCAACACTGGGGCTTTGCGCTTCTCTAGCCACCAAACATCGCGGTAACTATATCTCCGTCTCGTAGATAAGAGCTGAGAAATTGCAAACGTCGAGCAATTGCTCAGAGATGAAAAGTGCCAGCACTGAAAGCTGTTGCTAGCCAGCACCCTTCCTTGGAAGCGCTTTCACAGGCGCAGCAACACTGGGGCTTTGCGCTTCTCTAGGCACCAAACGTCACGGTCCTTCTCTTTCTGTCTCGTAGACACGAGCTGAGAAATTGCAAACGTCGAGCAATTGCTCAGAGATGAAAAGTGCCAGCACTGAAAGCTGTTGCTAGCCAGCAACCTTCCTTGGAAGCGCTCTTGTAGCCCTAAGAACAGTGGGGCTCTGGGCTTCTCTAGCCACCTAATCTTCTGCTCATCCTCTCGCGCAGTCGAAGGAGCGGTCAGGTGTGAAATTGCAAATGTCCAGCAATTGCTCAGAGATGAAAAGTGCCAGCACTGAAAGCTGTTGCTAGCCAGCACCCTTCCTTGGAAGCGCTTTCACAGGCGCAGCAACACTGGGGCTTTGCGCTTCTCTAGGCACCAAACGTCACGTCCTTCTCTTTCTGTCTCGTAGACAAGAGCTGAGAAATTGCAAACGTCGAGCAATTGCTCAGAGATGAAAAGTGCCAGCACTGAAAGCTGATGCTAGCCAGCACCCTTCCTTGGAAGTGCTTTTGTAGCCCTAAGAACAGTGGGGCTCTGGGCTTCTCTAGGCACCTAATATTCTGCTCATCCTCTCGCGCAGTCTAAAGAGAGCTCAGGTGAGAAATTGCAAACGTCGAGCAATTGCTCAGAGATGAAAAGTGCCAGCACTGAAAGCTGTTGCTAGCCAGCAACCTTCCTTGGAATTGCTTTTGTAGGCCTAAGAACACTGGGGCTCTGGGCTTCTCTAGCCACCTAATCTTCTGCTCATCCTCTCGCGCAGTCTAAAGAGAGCTCAGTTGAGAAATTGCAAACGTCAAGCAATTGCTCAGAGATGAAAAGTGCCAGCACTGAAAGCTGTTGCTAGCCAGCCCCCTTCCTTGGAAGCGCTTTTGTAGCCCTAAGAGCACTGGGGCTCTGGGCTTCTCTAGCCACCTAATACTCTGCTCATCCTCTCGCGCAGTCTAAAGAGAGCTCAGGGGAGAAATTGCAAAAGTCGAGCAATTGCTCAGAGATGAAAAGTGCCAGCACTGAAAGCTGTTACTAGCCAGCACCCTTCCTTGGAAGCGCTTTCACAGGCGCAGCAACACTGGGGCTTTGCGCTTCTCTAGCCACCAAACGTCACGGTCCTTCTCTTTCCGTCTCGTAGACACGAGCTGAGAAATTGCAAACGTCGAGGAATTGCTCAGAGATGAAAAGTGCCAGCACTGAAAGCTCTTGCTAGCCAGCACCCTTCCTTGGAATTGCTTTTGTAGCCCTAAGAACACTGGGGCTCTGGGCTTCTCTAACCACCTAATCTTCTGCTCATCCCCTCGCGCAGTCTAAAGAGAGCTGAGGTGAGAGATTGCAAACGTCGAGCAATTGCTCAGAGATGAAAAGTGCCAGCACTGAAAGCTCTTGCTAGCCAGCACCCTTCCTTGGAAGCGCTTTCACAGGAGCAGCAACACTGGGGCTTTGCGCTTCTCTAGGCACCAAACATCACGGTCACTATCTCTCCGTCTCGTAGATAAGAGCTGAGAAATTGCAAACGTCGAGCAATTGCTCAGAGATGAAAAGTGCCAGCACTGAAAGCTGTTGCTAGCCAGCACCCTTCCTTGGAAGCGCTTTTGTAGGCCTAAGAACACTGGGGCTCTGGGCTTCTCTAGCCACCAAACATCACAGTCATTCTCTTTCAGTATCGTAGACATGAGCTGAGAAATTGCAAACGTCCACCAATTCCTCAGAGATGAAAAGTGCCAGCACTGAAAGCTGTTGCTAGCCAGCACCCTTCCTTGGAAGCGCTTTTGTAGGCCTAAGAACAGTGGGGCTCTGGGCTTCTCTAGCCACCAAACATCACAGTCATTCTCTTTCAGTATCGTAGACATGAGCTGAGAAATTGCAAACGTCGAGCAATTCCTCAGAGATGAAAAGTGCTTGCACTGAAAGCTGTTGCTAGCCAGCACCCTTCCTTGGAAGCGCTTTTGTAGGCCTAAGAACACTGGGGCTCTGGGCTTCTCTACCCACCAAATATCACATTCATTCTCTTTCCGTCTCGTAGACACCAGCTGAGAAATTGCAAACGTCGAGCAATTGCTCAGAGATGAAAAGTGCCAGCACTGAAAGCTCTTGCTAGCCAGCACCCTTCCTTGGAAGCGCTTTCACAGGCGCAGCAACACTGGGGCTTTGCGCTTCTCTACCCACCAAACGTCACGGTCACTATCTCTCCGTCTCGTAGACACGAGCTGAGAAATTGCAAACGTCGAGCAATTGCTCAGAGATGAAAAGTGCCAGCACTGAAAGCTGTTGCTAGCCAGCACCCTTCCTTGGAAGCGCTTTTGTAGCCCTAAGAACAGTGGGGCTCTGGGCTTCTCTAGCCACCTAATCTTCTGCTCAACCTCTCGCGCAGTCAAAAGAGAGCTCAGGGGAGAAATTGCAAACGTCGAGCAATTGCTCAGAGATGAAAAGTGCCAGCACTGAAAGCTGTTGCTAGCCAGCACCCTTCCTTGGAAGCGCTCTTGCAGCCCTAAGAACAGTGGGGCTCTGGGCTTCTCTAGCCACCTAATCTTCTGCTCATCCTCTCGCGCACTCTAAAGAGAGCTCAGGTGAGAAATTGCAAACGTCGAGCAATTGCTCAGAGATGAAAAGTGCCAGCACTGAAAGCTGTTGCTAGCCAGCACCCTTCCTTGGAAGCGCTTTCACAGGCGCAGCAACACTGGGGCTTTGCGCTTCTCTACCCACCAAACGTTACGGTCATTCTCTTTCTGTCTCGTAGACACGAGCTGAGAAATTGCAAACGTCGAGCAATTGCTCAGAGATGAAAAGTGCCAGCACTGAAAGCTGTTGCTAGCCAGCACCCTTCCTTGGAAGCGCTTTCACAGGCGCAGCAACACTGGGGCTTTGCGCTTCTCTACCCACCAAACGTTACGGTCATTCTCTTTCTGTCTCGTAGACACGAGCTGAGAAATTGCAAAGGTCGAGCAATTGCTCAGAGATGAAAAGTGCCAGCACTGAAAGCTGTTGCTAGCCAGCACCCTTCCTTGGAAGTGCTTTTGTAGGCCTAAGAACACTGGGGCTCTGGGCTTCTCTAGCCACCTAATATTCTGCTCATGCTCTCACGCAGTCAAAAGAGAGCTCAGGTGAGAAATTGCAAACGTCGAGCAATTGCTCAGAGATGAAAAGTGCCAGCACTGAAAGCTCTTGCTAGCCAGCACCCTTCCTTGGAAGCGCTCTTGTAGCCCTAAGAACACTGGGGCTCTGGGCTTCTCTAGCCACCTAATCTTCTGTTCATCCTCTCGCGCAGTCTAAAGGGAGCTCAGGTGAGAAATTGCAAACGTCGAGCAATTGCTCAGAGATGAAAAGTGCCACCACTGAAAGCTGTGGCTAGCCAGCACCCTTCCTTGGAAGCGCTTTCACAGGCGCAGTAACACTGGGGCTTTGCGCTTCTCTAGCCACCAAACGTCACGGTCATTCTCTTTCTGTCTCGTAGACACGAGCTGAGAAATTGCAAACGCCGAGCAATTGCTCAGAGATGAAAAGTGCCAGCACTGAAAGCTGTTGCTAGCCAGCACCCTTCCTTGGAAGTGCTTTTGTAGCCCTAAGAACACTGGGGCTCTGGGCTTCTCTAGCCACCTAATCTTCTGCTCATCCTCTCGCGCAGTCTAAAGAGAGCTCTGGTGAGAAATTGCAAACGTCGAGCAATTGCTCAGAGATGAAAAGTGCCAGCACTGAAAGCTGTTGATAGCCAGCACCCTTCCTTGGAAGGACCCTTGTAGGCCTAAGAACACTGGGGCTCTGGGCTTCTCTAACCACCTAATCTTCTGCTCATCCTCTCGCGCAGTCTAAAGAGAGCTCAAGTGAGAGATTGCAAACGTCGAGCAATTGCTCAGAGATGAAAAGTGCCAGCACTGAAAGCTCTTGCTAGCCAGCACCCTTCCTTGGAAGCGCTTTCACAGGCGCAGCAACACTGGGGCTTTGCGCTTCTCTAGCCACCAAACATCGCGGTAACTATATCTCCGTCTCGTAGATAAGAGCTGAGAAATTGCAAACGTCGAGCAATTGCTCAGAGATGAAAAGTGCCAGCACTGAAAGCTGTGGCTAGCCAGCACCCTTCCTTGGAAGCGCTTTCACAGGAGAAGCAACACTGGGGCTTTGCGCTTCTCTACCCACCAAACATCACGGTCACTATCTCTCCGTCTCGTAGATAAGAGCTGAGAATTTGCAAACGTCGAGCAATTGCTCAGAGATGAAAACTGCCAGCACTGAAAGCTGTTGCTAGCCAGCACCCTTCCTTGGAAGCGCTTTTGTAGGCCTAAGAACACTGGGGCTCTGGGCTTCTCTAGCCACCTAATCTTCTGCTCATCCTCTCGCGCAGTCTAAAGAGAGCTCAGGTGAGAAATTGCAAACTTCGAGCAATTGCTCAGAGATGAAAAGTGCCAGCACTGAAAGCTGTTGCTAGCCAGCACCCTTCCTTGGAAGCGCTTTCACAGGCGCAGCAACACTGGGGCTTTGCGCTTCTCTACCCACCAAACGTTACGGTCATTCTCTTTCTGTCTCGTAGACACGAGCTGAGAAATTGCAAAGGTCGAGCAATTGCTCAGAGATGAAAAGTGCCAGCACTGAAAGCTGTTGCTAGCCAGCACCCTTCCTTGGAAGTGCTTTTGTAGGCCTAAGAACACTGGGGCTCTGGGCTTCTCTAGCCACCTAATATTCTGCTCATGCTCTCACGCAGTCAAAAGAGAGCTCAGGTGAGAAATTGCAAACGTCGAGCAATTGCTCAGAGATGAAAAGTGCCAGCACTGAAAGCTCTTGCTAGCCAGCACCCTTCCTTGGAAGCGCTCTTGTAGCCCTAAGAACACTGGGGCTCTGGGCTTCTCTAGCCACCTAATCTTCTGTTCATCCTCTCGCGCAGTCTAAAGGGAGCTCAGGTGAGAAATTGCAAACGTCGAGCAATTGATCAGAGATGAAAAGTGCCACCACTGAAAGCTGTGGCTAGCCAGCACCCTTCCTTGGAAGCGCTTTCACAGGCGCAGTAACACTGGGGCTTTGCGCTTCTCTAGCCACCAAACGTCACGGTCATTCTCTTTCTGTCTCGTAGACACGAGCTGAGAAATTGCAAACGCCGAGCAATTGCTCAGAGATGAAAAGTGCCAGCACTGAAAGCTGTTGCTAGCCAGCACCCTTCCTTGGAAGTGCTTTTGTAGCCCTAAGAACACTGGGGCTCTGGGCTTCTCTAGCCACCTAATCTTCTGCTCATCCTCTCGCGCAGTCTAAAGAGAGCTCTGGTGAGAAATTGCAAACGTCGAGCAATTGCTCAGAGATGAAAAGTGCCAGCACTGAAAGCTGTTGATAGCCAGCACCCTTCCTTGGAAGCGCCCTTGTAGGCCTAAGAACACTGGGGCTCTGGGCTTCTCTAACCACCTAATCTTCTGCTCATCCTCTCGCGCAGTCTAAAGAGAGCTCAAGTGAGAGATTGCAAACGTCGAGCAATTGCTCAGAGATGAAAAGTGCCAGCACTGAAAGCTCTTGCTAGCCAGCACCCTTCCTTGGAAGCGCTTTTGTAGGCCTAAGAACACTGGGGCTTTGCGCTTCTCTAGGCACCAAACATCGCGGTAACTATCTCTCCGTCTCGTAGATAAGAGCTGAGAAATTGCAAACGTCGAGCAATTGCTCAGAGATGAAAAGTGCCAGCACTGAAAGCTCTTGCTAGCCAGCACCCTTCCTTGGAAGCGCTTTCACTGGCGCAGCAACACTGGGGCTTTGCGCTTCTCTAGGCACCAAACGTCACGGTCCTTCTCTTTCTGTCTCGTAGACAAGAGCTGAGAAATTGCAAACGTCGAGCAATTGCTCAGAGATGAAAAGTGCCAGCACTGAAAGCTGTTGCTAGCCAGCACCCTTCCTTGGAAGCGCTTTTGTAGCCCTAAGAACACTGGGGCTCTGGGCTTCTCTAGCCACCTAATATTCTGCTCATCCTCTCGCGCAGTCTAAAGAGAGCTCAGGTGAGAAATTGCAAACGTCGAGCAATTGCTCAGAGATGAAAAGTGCCAGCACTGAAAGCTGTTACTAGCCAGCACCCTTCCTTGGAAGCGCTTTCACAGGCGTAGCAACACTGGGGCTTTGCGCTTCTCTAGCCACCAAACGTCACGGTCATTCTCTTTCAGTCTCGTAGACACGAGCTGAGAAATTGCAAACGTCGAGCAATTGATCAGAGATGAAAAGTGCCAGCACTGAAAGCTGTTGCTAGCCAGCACCCTTCCTTGGAAGCGCTCTTGTAGCCCTAAGAGCAGTGGGGCTCGGGGCTTCTCTAGCCACCTAATCTTCTGCTCATCCCCTCGCGCAGTCTAAAGAGAGCTCAGGTGAGAGATTGCAAACGTCGAGCAATTGCTCAGAGATGAAAAGTGCCAGCACTGAAAGCTGTTGCTAGCCAGCACCCTTCCTTGGAAGCGCTTTCACAGGAGAAGCAACACTGGGGCTTTGCGCTTCTCTACCCACCAAACATCACGGTCACTATCTCTCCGTCTCGTAGATAAGAGCTGAGAAATTGCAAACGTCGAGCAATTGCTCAGAGATGAAAACTGCCAGCACTGAAAGCTGTTGCTAGCCAGCACCCTTCCTTGGAAGCGCTTTCACAGGCGCAGCAACACTGGGGCTTTGCGCTTCTCTAGCCACCAAACATCACGGTCATTCTCTTTCTGTCTCGTAGACACGAGCTGAGAAATTGCAAACGTCGAGGAATTGCTCAGAGATGAAAAGTGCCAGCACTGAAAGCTGTTGCTAGCCAGCACCCTTCCTTGGAAGTGCTTTTGTAGCCCTAAGAACACTGGGGCTCTGGGCTTCTCTAGCCACCTAATATTCTGCTCATGCTCTCACGCAGTCAAAAGAGAGCTCAGGTGAGAAATTGCAAACGTCGAGCAATTGCTCAGAGATGAAAAGTGCCAGCACTGAAAGCTCTTGCTAGCCAGCACCCTTCCTTGGAAGCGCTCTTGTAGCCCTAAGAACACTGGGGCTCTGGGCTTCTCTAGCCACCTAATCTTCTGTTCATCCTCTCGCGCAGTCTAAAGGGAGCTCAGGTGAGAAATTGCAAACGTCCACCAATTGCTCAGAGATGAAAAGTGCCACCACTGAAAGCTGTTGCTAGCCAGCACCCTTCCTTGGAAGCGCTTTCACAGGTGCAGCAACAGTGGGGCTTTGCGCTTCTCTAGCCACCAAACATCGCGGTAACTATATCTCCGTCTCGTAGATAAGAGCTGAGAAATTGCAAACGTCGAGCAATTGCTCAGAGATGAAAAGTGCCAGCACTGAAAGCTGTTGCTAGCCAGCACCCTTCCTTGGAAGCGCTTTCACAGGCGCAGCAACACTGGGGCTTTGCGCTTCTCTAGGCACCAAACGTCACGGTCCTTCTCTTTCTGTCTCGTAGACAAGAGCTGAGAAATTGCAAACGTCGAGCAATTGCTCAGAGATGAAAAGTGCCAGCACTGAAAGCTGTTGCTAGCCAGCACCCTTCCTTGGAAGTGCTTTTGTAGCCCTAAGAACAGTGGGGCTCTGGGCTTCTCTAGGCACCTAATATTCTGCTCATCCTCTCGCGCAGTCTAAAGAGAGCTCAGGTGAGAAATTGCAAACGTCGAGCAATTGCTCAGAGATGAAAAGTGCCAGCACTGAAAGCTGTTGCTAGCCAGCACCCTTCCTTGGAAGCGCTTTCACAGGCGCAGCAACACTGGGGCTTTGCGCTTCTCTAGCCACCAAACGTCACGGTCCTTCTCTTTCCGTCTCGTAGACACGAGCTGAGAAATTGCAAACGTCGAGGAATTGCTCAGAGATGAAAAGTGCCAGCACTGAAAGCTCTTGCTAGCCAGCACCCTTCCTTGGAATTGCTTTTGTAGCCCTAAGAACACTGGGGCTCTGGGCTTCTCTAACCACCTAATCTTCTGCTCATCCCCTCGCGCACTCTAAAGAGAGCTGAGGTGAGAGATTGCAAACGTCGAGCAATTGCTCAGAGATGAAAAGTGCCAGCACTGAAAGCTCTTGCTAGCCAGCACCCTTCCTTGGAAGCGCTTTCACAGGAGCAGCAACACTGGGGCTTTGCGCTTCTCTAGGCACCAAACATCACGGTCACTATCTCTCCGTCTCGTAGATAAGAGCTGAGAAATTGCAAACGTCGAGCAATTGCTCAGAGATGAAAAGTGCCAGCACTGAAAGCTGTTGCTAGCCAGCACCCTTCCTTGGAAGCGCTTTTGTAGGCCTAAGAACACTGGGGCTCTGGGCTTCTCTAGCCACCAAACATCACAGTCATTCTCTTTCAGTATCGTAGACATGAGCTGAGAAATTGCAAACGTCGAGCAACTGCTCAGAGATGAAAAGTGCCAGCACTGAAAGCTGTTGCTAGCCAGCACCCTTCCTTGGAAGCGCTTTCACAGGCGCAGCAAAACACTGGGGCTTTGCGCTTCTCTACCCACCAAACGTTACGGTCATTCTCTTTCTGTCTCGTAGACACGAGCTGAGAAATTGCAAACGTCGAGCAATTGCTCAGAGATGAAAAGTGCCAGCACTGAAAGCTGTTGCTAGCCAGCACCCTTCCTTGGAAGCGCTTTCACAGGCGCAGCAACACTGGGGCTTTGCGCTTCTCTAGCCACCAAACATCACGGTCCTTCTCTTTCAGTCTCGTAGACATGAGCTGAGAAATTGCAAACGTCGAGCAACTGCTCAGAGATGAAAAGTGCCAGCACTGAAAGCTGTTGCTAGCCAGCACCCTTCCTTGGAAGCGCTTTCACAGGCGCAGCAACACTGGGGCTTTGCGCTTCTCTAGGCACCAAACGTCACGGTCCTTCTCTTTCAGTCTCGTAGACAAGAGCTGAGAAATTGCAAACGTCGAGCAATTGCTCAGAGATGAAAAGTGCCAGCACTGAAAGCTGTTGCTAGCCAGCACCCTTCCTTGGAAGCGCTTTTGTAGCCCTAAGAACAGTGGGGCTCTGGGCTTCTCTAGCCACCTGATCTTCTGCTCATCCTCTCGCGCAGTCTAAAGAGAGCTCAGGGGAGAAATTGCAAACGTCGAGCAATTGCTCAGAGATGAAAAGTGCCAGCACTGAAAGCTGTTGCTAGCCAGCACCCTTCCTTGGAAGTGCTTTTGTAGCCCTAAGAACACTGGGGCTCTGTATTTCTCTAGCCACCTAATCTTCTGCTCATCCTCTCGCGCAGTCTAAAGAGAGCTCTGGTGAGAAATTGCAAACGTCGAGCAATTGCTCAGAGATGAAAAGTGCCAGCACTGAAAGCTGTTGATAGCCAGCACCCTTCCTTGGAAGCGCCCTTGTAGGCCTAAGAACACTGGGGCTCTGGGCTTCTCTAACCACCTAATCTTCTGCTCATCCTCTCGCGCAGTCTAAAGAGAGCTCAGGTGAGAGATTGCAAACGTCCACCAATTGCTCAGAGATGAAAAGTGCCAGCACTGAAAGCTGTTGCTAGCCAGCACCCTTCCTTGGAAGCGCTTTCACAGGCACAGCAACACTGGGGCTTTGCGCTTCTCTAGCCACCAAACATCGCGGTAACTATATCTCCGTCTCGTAGATAAGAGCTGAGAAATTGCAAACGTCGAGCAATTGCTCAGAGATGAAAAGTGCCAGCACTGAAAGCTGTTGCTAGCCAGCACCCTTCCTTGGAAGCGCTTTCACAGGCGCAGCAACACTGGGGCTTTGCGCTTCTCTAGGCACCAAACGTCACGGTCCTTCTCTTTCTGTCTCGTAGACACGAGCTGAGAAATTGCAAACGTCGAGCAATTGCTCAGAGATGAAAAGTGCCAGCACTGAAAGCTGTTGCTAGCCAGCAACCTTCCTTGGAAGCGCTCTTGTAGCCCTAAGAACAGTGGGGCTCTGGGCTTCTCTAGCCACCTAATCTTCTGCTCATCCTCTCGCGCAGTCGAAGGAGCGGTCAGGTGTGAAATTGCAAATGTCCAGCAATTGCTCAGAGATGAAAAGTGCCAGCACTGAAAGCTGTTGCTAGCCAGCACCCTTCCTTGGAAGCGCTTTCACAGGCGCAGCAACACTGGGGCTTTGCGCTTCTCTAGGCACCAAACGTCACGTCCTTCTCTTTCTGTCTCGTAGACAAGAGCTGAGAAATTGCAAACGTCGAGCAATTGCTCAGAGATGAAAAGTGCCAGCACTGAAAGCTGATGCTAGCCAGCACCCTTCCTTGGAAGTGCTTTTGTAGCCCTAAGAACACTGGGGCTCTGGGCTTCTCTAGGCACCTAATATTCTGCTCATCCTCTCGCGCAGTCTAAAGAGAGCTCAGGTGAGAAATTGCAAACGTCGAGCAATTGCTCAGAGATGAAAAGTGCCAGCACTGAAAGCTGTTGCTAGCCAGCAACCTTCCTTGGAATTGCTTTTGTAGGCCTAAGAACACTGGGGCTCTGGGCTTCTCTAGCCACCTAATCTTCTGCTCATCCTCTCGCGCAGTCTAAAGAGAGCTCAGTTGAGAAATTGCAAACGTCAAGCAATTGCTCAGAGATGAAAAGTGCCAGCACTGAAAGCTGTTGCTAGCCAGCCCCCTTCCTTGGAAGCGCTTTTGTAGCCCTAAGAGCACTGGGGCTCTGGGCTTCTCTAGCCACCTAATACTCTGCTCATCCTCTCGCGCAGTCTAAAGAGAGCTCAGGTGAGAAATTGCAAAAGTCGAGCAATTGCTCAGAGATGAAAAGTGCCAGCACTGAAAGCTGTTACTAGCCAGCACCCTTCCTTGGAAGCGCTTTCACAGGCGCAGCAACACTGGGGCTTTGCGCTTCTCTACCCACCAAACGTCACGGTCACTATCTCTCCGTCTCGTAGACACGAGCTGAGAAATTGCAAACGTCGAGCAATTGCTCAGAGATGAAAAGTGCCAGCACTGAAAGCTGTTGCTAGCCAGCACCCTTCCTTGGAAGCGCTTTTGTAGCCCTAAGAACAGTGGGGCTCTGGGCTTCTCTAGCCACCTAATCTTCTGCTCAACCTCTCGCGCAGTCAAAAGAGAGCTCAGGGGAGAAATTGCAAACGTCGAGCAATTGCTCAGAGATGAAAAGTGCCAGCACTGAAAGCTGTTGCTAGCCAGCACCCTTCCTTGGAAGCGCTCTTGCAGCCCTAAGAACAGTGGGGCTCTGGGCTTCTCTAGCCACCTAATCTTCTGCTCATCCTCTCGCGCACTCTAAAGAGAGCTCAGGTGAGAAATTGCAAACGTCGAGCAATTGCTCAGAGATGAAAAGTGCCAGCACTGAAAGCTGTTGCTAGCCAGCACCCTTCCTTGGAAGCGCTTTCACAGGCGCAGCAACACTGGGGCTTTGCGCTTCTCTACCCACCAAACGTTACGGTCATTCTCTTTCTGTCTCGTAGACACGAGCTGAGAAATTGCAAACGTCGAGCAATTGCTCAGAGATGAAAAGTGCCAGCACTGAAAGCTGTTGCTAGCCAGCACCCTTCCTTGGAAGCGCTTTCACAGGCGCAGCAACACTGGGGCTTTGCGCTTCTCTACCCACCAAACGTTACGGTCATTCTCTTTCTGTCTCGTAGACACGAGCTGAGAAATTGCAAAGGTCGAGCAATTGCTCAGAGATGAAAAGTGCCAGCACTGAAAGCTGTTGCTAGCCAGCACCCTTCCTTGGAAGTGCTTTTGTAGGCCTAAGAACACTGGGGCTCTGGGCTTCTCTAGCCACCTAATATTCTGCTCATGCTCTCACGCAGTCAAAAGAGAGCTCAGGTGAGAAATTGCAAACGTCGAGCAATTGCTCAGAGATGAAAAGTGCCAGCACTGAAAGCTCTTGCTAGCCAGCACCCTTCCTTGGAAGCGCTCTTGTAGCCCTAAGAACACTGGGGCTCTGGGCTTCTCTAGCCACCTAATCTTCTGTTCATCCTCTCGCGCAGTCTAAAGGGAGCTCAGGTGAGAAATTGCAAACGTCGAGCAATTGCTCAGAGATGAAAAGTGCCACCACTGAAAGCTGTGGCTAGCCAGCACCCTTCCTTGGAAGCGCTTTCACAGGCGCAGTAACACTGGGGCTTTGCGCTTCTCTAGCCACCAAACGTCACGGTCATTCTCTTTCTGTCTCGTAGACACGAGCTGAGAAATTGCAAACGCCGAGCAATTGCTCAGAGATGAAAAGTGCCAGCACTGAAAGCTGTTGCTAGCCAGCACCCTTCCTTGGAAGTGCTTTTGTAGCCCTAAGAACACTGGGGCTCTGGGCTTCTCTAGCCACCTAATCTTCTGCTCATCCTCTCGCGCAGTCTAAAGAGAGCTCTGGTGAGAAATTGCAAACGTCGAGCAATTGCTCAGAGATGAAAAGTGCCAGCACTGAAAGCTGTTGATAGCCAGCACCCTTCCTTGGAAGCGCCCTTGTAGGCCTAAGAACACTGGGGCTCTGGGCTTCTCTAACCACCTAATCTTCTGCTCATCCTCTCGCGCAGTCTAAAGAGAGCTCAAGTGAGAGATTGCAAACGTCGAGCAATTGCTCAGAGATGAAAAGTGCCAGCACTGAAAGCTCTTGCTAGCCAGCACCCTTCCTTGGAAGCGCTTTCACAGGCGCAGCAACACTGGGGCTTTGCGCTTCTCTAGCCACCAAACATCGCGGTAACTATATCTCCGTCTCGTAGATAAGAGCTGAGAAATTGCAAACGTCGAGCAATTGCTCAGAGATGAAAAGTGCCAGCACTGAAAGCTGTGGCTAGCCAGCACCCTTCCTTGGAAGCGCTTTCACAGGAGAAGCAACACTGGGGCTTTGCGCTTCTCTACCCACCAAACATCACGGTCACTATCTCTCCGTCTCGTAGATAAGAGCTGAGAATTTGCAAACGTCGAGCAATTGCTCAGAGATGAAAACTGCCAGCACTGAAAGCTGTTGCTAGCCAGCACCCTTCCTTGGAAGCGCTTTTGTAGGCCTAAGAACACTGGGGCTCTGGGCTTCTCTAGCCACCTAATCTTCTGCTCATCCTCTCGCGCAGTCTAAAGAGAGCTCAGGTGAGAAATTGCAAACTTCGAGCAATTGCTCAGAGATGAAAAGTGCCAGCACTGAAAGCTGTTGCTAGCCAGCACCCTTCCTTGGAAGCGCTTTCACAGGCGCAGCAACACTGGGGCTTTGCGCTTCTCTAGCCACCAAACATCACGGTCATTCTCTTTCTGTCTCGTAGACACGAGCTGAGAAATTGCAAACGTCGAGGAATTGCTCAGAGATGAAAAGTGCCAGCACTGAAAGCTGTTGCTAGCCAGCACCCTTCCTTGGAAGTGCTTTTGTAGCCCTAAGAACACTGGGGCTCTGGGCTTCTCTAGCCACCTAATATTCTGCTCATGCTCTCACGCAGTCAAAAGAGAGCTCAGGTGAGAAATTGCAAACGTCGAGCAATTGCTCAGAGATGAAAAGTGCCAGCACTGAAAGCTCTTGCTAGCCAGCACCCTTCCTTGGAAGCGCTCTTGTAGCCCTAAGAACACTGGGGCTCTGGGCTTCTCTAGCCACCTAATCTTCTGTTCATCCTCTCGCGCAGTCTAAAGGGAGCTCAGGTGAGAAATTGCAAACGTCGAGCAATTGCTCAGAGATGAAAAGTGCCACCACTGAAAGCTGTGGCTAGCCAGCACCCTTCCTTGGAAGCGCTTTCACAGGCGCAGTAACACTGGGGCTTTGCGCTTCTCTAGCCACCAAACGTCACGGTCATTCTCTTTCTGTCTCGTAGACACGAGCTGAGAAATTGCAAACGTCGAGCAATTGCTCAGAGATGAAAAGTGCCAGCACTGAAAGCTGTTGCTAGCCAGCACCCTTCCTTGGAAGTGCTTTTGTAGCCCTAAGAACACTGGGGCTCTGGGCTTCTCTAGCCACCTAATCTTCTGCTCATCCTCTCGCGCACTCTAAAGAGAGCTCTGGTGAGAAATTGCAAACGTCGAGCAATTGCTCAGAGATGAAAAGTGCCAGCACTGAAAGCTGTTGATAGCCAGCACCCTTCCTTGGAAGCGCCCTTGTAGGCCTAAGAACACTGGGGCTCTGGGCTTCTCTAACCACCTAATCTTCTGCTCATCCTCTCGCGCAGTCTAAAGAGAGCTCAAGTGAGAGATTGCAAACGTCGAGCAATTGCTCAGAGATGAAAAGTGCCAGCACTGAAAGCTCTTGCTAGCCAGCACCCTTCCTTGGAAGCGCTTTCACTGGCGCAGCAACACTGGGGCTTTGCGCTTCTCTAGGCACCAAACGTCACGGTCCTTCTCTTTCTGTCTCGTAGACAAGAGCTGAGAAATTGCAAACGTCGAGCAATTGCTCAGAGATGAAAAGTGCCAGCACTGAAAGCTGTTGCTAGCCAGCACCCTTCCTTGGAAGCGCTTTTGTAGCCCTAAGAACACTGGGGCTCTGGGCTTCTCTAGCCACCTAATATTCTGCTCATCCTCTCGCGCAGTCTAAAGAGAGCTCAGGTGAGAAATTGCAAACGTCGAGCAATTGCTCAGAGATGAAAAGGGCCAGCACTGAAAGCTGTTGCTAGCCAGCACCCTTCCTTGGAAGCGCTTTCACAGGCGCAGCAACACTGGGGCTTTGCGCTTCTCTAGCCACCAAACGTCACGGTCATTCTCTTTCAGTCTCGTAGACACGAGCTGAGAAATTGCAAACGTCGAGCAATTGATCAGAGATGAAAAGTGCCAGCACTGAAAGCTGTTGCTAGCCAGCACCCTTCCTTGGAAGCGCTCTTGTAGCCCTAAGAGCAGTGGGGCTCGGGGCTTCTCTAGCCACCTAATCTTCTGCTCATCCTCTCGCGCAGTCTAAAGAGAGCTCAGGTGAGAGATTGCAAACGTCGAGCAATTGCTCAGAGATGAAAAGTGCCAGCACTGAAAGCTGTGGCTAGCCAGCACCCTTCCTTGGAAGCGCTTTCACAGGAGAAGCAACACTGGGGCTTTGCGCTTCTCTACCCACCAAACATCACGGTCACTATCTCTCCGTCTCGTAGATAAGAGCTGAGAAATTGCAAACGTCGAGCAATTGCTCAGAGATGAAAACTGCCAGAACTGAAAGCTGTTGCTAGCCAGCACCCTTCCTTGGAAGCGCTTTTGTAGGCCTAAGAACACTGGGGCTCTGGGCTTCTCTAGCCACCTAATCTTCTGCTCATCCTCTCGCGCAGTCTAAAGAGAGCTCAGGTGAGAAATTGCAAACTTCGAGCAATTGCTCAGAGATGAAAAGTGCCAGCACTGAAAGCTGTTGCTAGCCAGCACCCTTCCTTGGAAGCGCTTTCACAGGCGCAGCAACACTGGGGATTTGCGCTTCTCTAGCCACCAAACATCACGGTCATTCTCTTTCTGTCTCGTAGACACGAGCTGAGAAATTGCAAACGTCGAGGAATTGCTCAGAGATGAAAAGTGCCAGCACTGAAAGCTGTTGCTAGCCAGCACCCTTCCTTGGAAGCGCTTTCACAGGCGCAGCAACACTGGGGCTTTGCGCTTCTCTACCCACCAAACATCACGGTCACTATCTCTCCGTCTCGTAGATAGGAGCTGAGAAATTGCAAACGTCGAGCAATTGCTCAGAGATGAAAAGTGCCAGCACTGAAAGCTGTTGCTAGCCAGCACCCTTCCTTGGAAGCGCTCTTGTAGCCCTAAGAACACTGGGGCTCTGGGCTTCTCTAGCCACCTAATCTTCTGCTCATCGTCTCACGCAGTCGAAGGAGCGGTCAGGTGTGAAATTGCAAACGTCGAGCAATTGCTCAGAGATGAAAAGTGCCAGCACTGAAAGCTGTTGCTAGCCAGCACCCTTCCTTGGAAGCGCTTTCACAGGCGCAGCAACACTGGGGCTTTGCGCTTCTCTACCCACCAAACGTCACGGTCATTCTCTTTCTGTCTCGTAGACACGAGCTGAGAAATTGCAAACGTCGAGCAATTGCTCAGAGATGAAAAGTGCCAGCACTGAAAGCTGTTGCTAGCCAGCACCCTTCCTTGGAAGCGCTTTCACAGGCGCAGGAACACTGGGGCTTTGCGCTTCTCTAGCCACCAAACATCACGGTCCTTCTCTTTCAGTCTCGTAGACACGAGCTGAGAAATTGCAAACGTCGAGCAATTGCTCAGAGATGAAAAGTGCCAGCACTGAAAGCTGTTGCTAGCCAGCACCCTTCCTTGGAAGCGCTTTCACAGGCGCAGCAAGTCTGGGACTTTGCGCTTCTCTACCCACCAAACATCACGGTCATTCTCTTTCAGTCTCGTAGACAAGAGCTGAGAAATTGCAAACGTCGAGCAATTGCTCAGAGATGAAAAGTGCCAGCACTGAAAGCTGTTGCTAGCCAGCACCCTTCCTTGGAAGCGCTTTTGTAGCCCTAAGAACAGTGGGGCTCTGGGCTTCTCTAGCCACCTAATCTTCTGCTCATCCTCTCGCGCAGTCTAAAGAGAGCTCAGGGGAGAAATTGCAAACGTCGAGCAATTGCTCCGAGATGAAAAGTGCCAGCATTGAAAGCTGTTGCTAGCCAGCACCCTTCCTTGGAAGCGCTTTCACAGGCGCAGCAACACTGGGGCTTTGCGCTTCTCTACCCACCAAACGTTACGGTCATTCTCTTTCTGTCTCGTAGACACGAGCTGAGAAATTGCAAAGGTCGAGCAATTGCTCAGAGATGAAAAGTGCCAGCACTGAAAGCTGTTGCTAGCCAGCACCCTTCCTTGGAAGTGCTTTTGTAGGCCTAAGAACACTGGGGCTCTGGGCTTCTCTAGCCACCTAATATTCTGCTCATGCTCTCACGCAGTCAAAAGAGAGCTCAGGTGAGAAATTGCAAACGTCGAGCAATTGCTCAGAGATGAAAAGTGCCAGCACTGAAAGCTCTTGCTAGCCAGCACCCTTCCTTGGAAGCGCTCTTGTAGCCCTAAGAACACTGGGGCTCTGGGCTTCTCTAGCCACCTAATCTTCTGTTCATCCTCTCGCGCAGTCTAAAGGGAGCTCAGGTGAGAAATTGCAAACGTCGAGCAATTGCTCAGAGATGAAAAGTGCCACCACTGAAAGCTGTGGCTAGCCAGCACCCTTCCTTGGAAGCGCTTTCACAGGCGCAGTAACACTGGGGCTTTGCGCTTCTCTAGCCACCAAACGTCACGGTCATTCTCTTTCTGTCTCGTAGACACGAGCTGAGAAATTGCAAACGCCGAGCAATTGCTCAGAGATCAAAAGTGCCAGCACTGAAAGCTGTTGCTAGCCAGCACCCTTCCTTGGAAGTGCTTTTGTAGCCCTAAGAACACTGGGGCTCTGGGCTTCTCTAGCCACCTAATCTTCTGCTCATCCTCTCGCGCAGTCTAAAGAGAGCTCTGGTGAGAAATTGCAAACGTCGAGCAATTGCTCAGAGATGAAAAGTGCCAGCACTGAAAGCTGTTGATAGCCAGCACCCTTCCTTGGAAGCGCCCTTGTAGGCCTAAGAACACTGGGGCTCTGGGCTTCTCTAACCACCTAATCTTCTGCTCATCCTCTCGCGCAGTCTAAAGAGAGCTCAAGTGAGAGATTGCAAACGTCGAGCAATTGCTCAGAGATGAAAAGTGCCAGCACTGAAAGCTCTTGCTAGCCAGCACCCTTCCTTGGAAGCGCTTTCACAGGCGCAGCAACACTGGGGCTTTGCGCTTCTCTAGCCACCAAACATCGCGGTAACTATATCTCCGTCTCGTAGATAAGAGCTGAGAAATTGCAAACGTCGAGGAATTGCTCAGAGATGAAAAGTGCCAGCACTGAAAGCTGTGGCTAGCCAGCACCCTTCCTTGGAAGCGCTTTCACAGGAGAAGCAACACTGGGGCTTTGCGCTTCTCTACCCACCAAACATCACGGTCACTATCTCTCCGTCTCGTAGATAAGAGCTGAGAATTTGCAAACGTCGAGCAATTGCTCAGAGATGAAAACTGCCAGCACTGAAAGCTGTTGCTAGCCAGCACCCTTCCTTGGAAGCGCTTTTGTAGGCCTAAGAACACTGGGGCTCTGGGCTTCTCTAGCCACCTAATCTTCTGCTCATCCTCTCGCGCAGTCTAAAGAGAGCTCAGGTGAGAAATTGCAAACTTCGAGCAATTGCTCAGAGATGAAAAGTGCCAGCACTGAAAGCTGTTGCTAGCCAGCACCCTTCCTTGGAAGCGCTTTCACAGGCGCAGCAACACTGGGGCTTTGCGCTTCTCTAGCCACCAAACATCACGGTCATTCTCTTTCTGTCTCGTAGACACGAGCTGAGAAATTGCAAACGTCGAGGAATTGCTCAGAGATGAAAAGTGCCAGCACTGAAAGCTGTTGCTAGCCAGCACCCTTCCTTGGAAGAGCTTTTGTAGCCCTAAGAACACTGGGGCTCTGGGCTTCTCTAGCCACCTAATATTCTGCTCATGCTCTCACGCAGTCAAAAGAGAGCTCAGGTGAGAAATTGCAAACGTCGAGCAATTGCTCAGAGATGAAAAGTGCCAGCACTGAAAGCTCTTGCTAGCCAGCACCCTTCCTTGGAAGCGCTCTTGTAGCCCTAAGAACACTGGGGCTCTGGGCTTCTCTAGCCACCTAATCTTCTGTTCATCCTCTCGCGCAGTCTAAAGGGAGCTCAGGTGAGAAATTGCAAACGTCGAGCAATTGCTCAGAGATGAAAAGTGCCACCACTGAAAGCTGTGGCTAGCCAGCACCCTTCCTTGGAAGCGCTTTCACAGGCGCAGTAACACTGGGGCTTTGCGCTTCTCTAGCCACCAAACATCACGGTCCTTCTCTTTCAGTCTCGTAGACACGAGCTGAGAAATTGCAAACGTCGAGCAATTGCTCAGAGATGAAAAGTGCCAGCACTGAAAGCTGTTGCTAGCCAGCACCCTTCCTTGGAAGCGCTTTCACAGGCGCAGCAAGTCTGGGACTTTGCGCTTCTCTACCCACCAAACATCACGGTCATTCTCTTTCAGTCTCGTAGACAAGAGCTGAGAAATTGCAAACGTCGAGCAATTGCTCAGAGATGAAAAGTGGCAGCACTGAAAGCTGTTGCTAGCCAGCACCCTTCCTTGGAAGCGCTTTTGTAGCCCTAAGAACAGTGGGGCTCTGGGCTTCTCTAGCCACCTAATCTTCTGCTCATCCTCTCGCGCAGTCTAAAGAGAGCTCAGGGGAGAAATTGCAAACGTCGAGCAATTGCTCCGAGATGAAAAGTGCCAGCATTGAAAGCTGTTGCTAGCCAGCACCCTTCCTTGGAAGCGCTTTCACAGGCGCAGCAACACTGGGGCTTTGCGCTTCTCTACCCACCAAACGTCACGGTCCTTCTCTTTCAGTCTCGTAGACAAGAGCTGAGAAATAGCAAACGTCAAGCAATTGCTCAGAGATGAAAAGTGCCAGCACTGAAAGCTGTTGCTAGCCAGCACCCTTCCTTGGAAGTGCTTTTGTAGCCCTAAGAACAGTGGGGCTCTGTATTTCTCTAGCCACCTAATCTTCTGCTCATCCTCTCGCGCAGTCTAAAGAGAGCTCTGGTGAGAAATTGCAAACGTCGAGCAATTGCTCAGAGATGAAAAGTGCCAGCACTGAAAGCTGTTGATAGCCAGCACCCTTCCTTGGAAGCGCCCTTGTAGGCCTAAGAACACTGGGGCTCTGGGCTTCTCTAACCACCTAATCTTCTGCTCATCCCCTCGCGCAGTCTAAAGAGAGCTCAGGTGAGAGATTGCAAACGTCCACCAATTGCTCAGAGATGAGAAGTGCCAGCACTGAAAGCTGTTGCTAGCCAGCACCCTTCCTTGGAAGCGCTTTCACAGGCGCAGCAACACTGGGGCTTTGCGCTTCTCTACCCACCAAACATCGCGGTAACTATATCTCCGTCTCGTAGATAAGAGCTGAGAAATTGCAAACGTCGAGCAATTGCTCAGAGATGAAAAGTGCCAGCACTGAAAGCTGTTGCTAGCCAGCACCCTTCCTTGGAAGCGCTTTCACAGGCGCAGCAACACTGGGGCTTTGCGCTTCTCTACGCACCAAACGTCACGGTCCTTCTCTTTCTGTCTCGTAGACAAGAGCTGAGAAATTGCAAACGTCGAGCAATTGCTCAGAGATGAAAAGTGCCAGCACTGAAAGCTGCTGCTAGCCAGCACCCTTCCTTGGAAGTGCTTTTGTAGCCCTAAGAACAGTGGGGCTCTGGGCTTCTCTAGGCACCTAATATTCTGCTCATCCTCTCGCGCAGTCTAAAGAGAGCTCAGGTGAGAAATTGCAAACGTCGAGCAATTGCTCAGAGATGAAAAGTGCCAGCACTGAAAGCTGTTGCTAGCCAGCACCCTTCCTTGGAAGCGCTTTCACAGGCGCAGCAACACTGGGGCTTTGCGCTTCTCTAGCCACCAAACATCACGGTCATTCTCTTTCTGTCTCGTAGACACGAGCTGAGAAATTGCAAACGTCGAGCAATTGCTCAGAGATGAAAAGTGCCAGCACTGAAAGCTGTTGCTAGCCAGCAACCTTCCTTGGAATTGCTTTTGTAGCCCTAAGAACAGTGGGGCTCTGGGCTTCTCTAGCCACCTAATCTTCTGCTCATCCTCTCGCGCAGTCTAAAGAGAGCTCAGGTGAGAAATTGCAAACGTCAAGCAATTGCTCAGAGATGAAAAGTGCCAGCACTGAAAGCTGTTGCTAGCCAGCACCCTTCCTTGGAAGCGCTTTTGTAGCCCTAAGAACACTGGGGCTCTGGGCTTCTCTAGCCACCTAATATTCTGCTCATCCTCTCGCGCAGTCTAAAGAGAGCTCAGGTGAGAAATTGCAAACGTCGAGCAATTGCTCAGAGATGAAAAGTGCCAGCACTGAAAGCTGTTACTAGCCAGCACCCTTCCTTGGTAGCGCTTTCACAGGCGCAGCAACACTGGGGCTTTGCGCTTCTCTAGCCACCAAACGTCACGGTCATTCTCTTTCTGTCTCGTAGACACGAGCTGAGAAATTGCAAACGTCGAGGAATTGCTCAGAGATGAAAAGTGCCAGCACTGAAAGCTGTTGCTAGCCAGCACCCTTCCTTGGAAGCGCTTTCACAGGCGCAGCAACACTGGGGCTTTGCGCTTCTCTAGCCACCAAACATCACGGTCATTCTCTTTCTGTCTCGTAGACACGAGCTGAGAAATTGCAAACGTCGAGCAATTGCTCAGAGATGAAAAGTGCCAGCACTGAAAGCTGTTGCTAGCCAGCAACCTTCCTTGGAATTGCTTTTGTAGCCCTCAGAACACTGGGGCTCTGGGCTTCTCTAGCCACCTAATCTTCTGCTCATCCTCTCGCGCAGTCTAAAGAGAGCTCAGGTGAGAAATTGCAAACGTCGAGCAATTGCTCAGAGATGAAAAGTGCCAGCACTGAAAGCTCTTACTAGCCAGCACCCTTCCTTGGAAGCGCTTTCACAGGCGCAGCAACACTGGGGCTTTGCGCTTCTCTAGGCACCAAACGTCACGGTCCTTCTCTTTCTGTCTCGTAGACAAGAGCTGAGAAATTGCAAACGTCGAGCAATTGCTCAGAGATGAAAAGTGCCAGCCCTGAAAGCTGTTGCTAGCCAGCACCCTTCCTTGGAAGCGCTTTCACAGGCGCAGCAACACTGGGGCTTTGCGCTTCTCTAGCCACCAAACATCACGGTCATTCTCTTTCTGTCTCGTAGACACGAGCTGAGAAATTGCAAACGTCGAGCAATTGCTCAGAGATGAAAAGTGCCAGCACTGAAAGCTGTTGCTAGCCAGCAACCTTCCTTGGAATTGCTTTTGTAGCCCTCAGAACACTGGGGCTCTGGGCTTCTCTAGCCACCTAATCTTCTGCTCATCCTCTCGCGCAGTCTAAAGAGAGCTCAGGTGAGAAATTGCAAACGTCGAGCAATTGCTCAGAGATGAAAAGTGCCAGCACTGAAAGCTCTTACTAGCCAGCACCCTTCCTTGGAAGCGCTTTCACAGGCGCAGCAACACTGGGGCTTTGCGCTTCTCTACCCACCAAACATCACGGTCATTCTCTTTCCATCTCGTAGACACGAGCTGAGAAATTGCAAACGTCGAGCAATTGCTCAGAGATGAAAAGTGCCAGCACTGAAAGCTGTTGCTAGCCAGCACCCTTCCTTGGAAGCGCTTTTGTAGCCCTAAGAACACTGGGGCTCTGGGCTTCTCTAGCCACCTAATCTTCTGCTCATCCTCTCGCGCAGTCGAAGGAGCGGTCAGGTGTGAAATTGCAAACGTCGAGCAATTGCTCAGAGATGAAAAGTGCCAGCACTGAAAGCTGTTGCTAGCCAGCACCCTTCCTTGGAAGCGCTTTCACAGGCGCAG
The DNA here is from genome assembly GCA_037962945.1 of Sarcoramphus papa. Taxonomy (NCBI): domain Eukaryota; kingdom Metazoa; phylum Chordata; class Aves; order Accipitriformes; family Cathartidae; genus Sarcoramphus; species Sarcoramphus papa. The sequence goes on along the minus strand of CM075586.1, from coordinate 93,539,850 downwards.
CAACACTGGGGCTTTGCGCTTCTCTACCCACCAAACGTCACGGTCATTCTCTTTCCTTCTCGTAGACACGAGCTGAGAAATTGCAAACGTCGAGGAATTGCTCAGAGATGAAAAGTGCCAGCTCTGAAAGCTGTTGCTAGCCAGCACCCTTCCTTGGAAGCGCTTTCACAGGCGCAGCAACACTGGGGCTTTGCGCTTCTCTAGCCACCAAACATCACGGTCCTTCTCTTTCAGTCTCGTAGACAACAGCTGAGAAATTGCAAACGTCGAGCAATTGCTCAGAGATGAAAAGTGCCAGCACTGAAAGCTGTTGCTAGCCAGCAACCTTCCTTGGAAGCGCTCTTGTAGCCTTAAGAACACTGGGGCTCTGGGCTTCTCTAACCACCTAATCTTCTGCTCATCCTCTCGCGCAGTCTAAAGAGAGCTCAGGTGAGAGATTGCAAACGTCGAGCAATTGCTCAGAGATGAAAAGTGCCAGCACTGAAAGCTCTTGCTAGCCAGCACCCTTCCTTGGAAGCGCTTTCACAGGCGCAGCAACACTGGGGCTTTGCGCTTCTCTAGCCACCAAACGTCACGGTCACTATCTCTCCGTCTCGTAGACACGAGCTGAGAAATTGCAAACGTCGAGAAATTGCTCAGAGATGAAAAGTGCCAGCACTGAAAGCTCTTGCTAGCCAGCAACCTTCCTTGGAAGCGCTTTTGTAGCCCTAAGAACTCCGGGGCTCTGGGCTTCTCTAGCCACCTAATCTTCTGCTCATCCTCTCGCGCAGTCAAAAGAGAGCTCAGGGGAGAAATTGCAAACGTCCAGCAATTGCTCAGAGATGAAAAGTGCCAGCACTGAAAGCTGTTGCTAGCCAGCACCCTTCCTTGGAAGCGCTTTCACAGGCGAAGCAACACTGGGGCTTTGCGCTTCTCTACCCACCAAACGTCACAGTCACTATCTCTCCGTCTCGTAGACAAGAGCTGAGAAATTGCAAACGTCGAGCAATTGCTCAGAGATGAAAAGTGCCAGCACTGAAAGCTGTTGCTAGCCAGCAACCTTCCTTGGAAGCGCTTTTGTAGCCCTAAGAACAGTGGGGCTCTGTATTTCTCTAGCCACCTAATCTTCTGCTCATCCTCTCGCGCAGTCTAAAGAGAGCTCTGGTGAGAAATTGCAAACGTCGAGCAATTGCTCAGAGATGAAAAGTGCCAGCACTGAAAGCTGTTGATAGCCAGCACCCTTCCTTGGAAGCGCCCTTGTAGGCCTAAGAACACTGGGGCTCTGGGCTTCTCTAACCACCTAATCTTCTGCTCATCCCCTCGCGCAGTCTAAAGAGAGCTCAGGTGAGAGATTGCAAACGTCCACCAATTGCTCAGAGATGAGAAGTGCCAGCACTGAAAGCTGTTGCTAGCCAGCACCCTTCCTTGGAAGCGCTTTCACAGGCGCAGCAACACTGGGGCTTTGCGCTTCTCTACCCACCAAACATCGCGGTAACTATATCTCCGTCTCGTAGATAAGAGCTGAGAAATTGCAAACGTCGAGCAATTGCTCAGAGATGAAAAGTGCCAGCACTGAAAGCTGTTGCTAGCCAGCACCCTTCCTTGGAAGCGCTTTCACAGGCGCAGCAACACTGGGGCTTTGCGCTTCTCTACGCACCAAACGTCACGGTCCTTCTCTTTCTGTCTCGTAGACAAGAGCTGAGAAATTGCAAACGTCGAGCAATTGCTCAGAGATGAAAAGTGCCAGCACTGAAAGCTGCTGCTAGCCAGCACCCTTCCTTGGAAGTGCTTTTGTAGCCCTAAGAACAGTGGGGCTCTGGGCTTCTCTAGGCACCTAATATTCTGCTCATCCTCTCGCGCAGTCTAAAGAGAGCTCAGGTGAGAAATTGCAAACGTCGAGCAATTGCTCAGAGATGAAAAGTGCCAGCACTGAAAGCTGTTGCTAGCCAGCACCCTTCCTTGGAAGCGCTTTCACAGGCGCAGCAACACTGGGGCTTTGCGCTTCTCTAGCCACCAAACATCACGGTCATTCTCTTTCTGTCTCGTAGACACGAGCTGAGAAATTGCAAACGTCGAGCAATTGCTCAGAGATGAAAAGTGCCAGCACTGAAAGCTGTTGCTAGCCAGCAACCTTCCTTGGAATTGCTTTTGTAGCCCTAAGAACAGTGGGGCTCTGGGCTTCTCTAGCCACCTAATCTTCTGCTCATCCTCTCGCGCAGTCTAAAGAGAGCTCAGGTGAGAAATTGCAAACGTCAAGCAATTGCTCAGAGATGAAAAGTGCCAGCACTGAAAGCTGTTGCTAGCCAGCACCCTTCCTTGGAAGCGCTTTTGTAGCCCTAAGAACACTGGGGCTCTGGGCTTCTCTAGCCACCTAATATTCTGCTCATCCTCTCGCGCAGTCTAAAGAGAGCTCAGGTGAGAAATTGCAAACGTCGAGCAATTGCTCAGAGATGAAAAGTGCCAGCACTGAAAGCTGTTACTAGCCAGCACCCTTCCTTGGAAGCGCTTTCACAGGCGCAGCAACACTGGGGCTTTGCGCTTCTCTAGCCACCAAACGTCACGGTCATTCTCTTTCTGTCTCGTAGACACGAGCTGAGAAATTGCAAACGTCGAGGAATTGCTCAGAGATGAAAAGTGCCAGCACTGAAAGCTGTTGCTAGCCAGCACCCTTCCTTGGAAGCGCTTTCACAGGCGCAGCAACACTGGGGCTTTGCGCTTCTCTAGCCACCAAACATCACGGTCATTCTCTTTCTGTCTCGTAGACACGAGCTGAGAAATTGCAAACGTCGAGCAATTGCTCAGAGATGAAAAGTGCCAGCACTGAAAGCTGTTGCTAGCCAGCAACCTTCCTTGGAATTGCTTTTGTAGCCCTCAGAACACTGGGGCTCTGGGCTTCTCTAGCCACCTAATCTTCTGCTCATCCTCTCGCGCAGTCTAAAGAGAGCTCAGGTGAGAAATTGCAAACGTCGAGCAATTGCTCAGAGATGAAAAGTGCCAGCACTGAAAGCTCTTACTAGCCAGCACCCTTCCTTGGAAGCGCTTTCACAGGCGCAGCAACACTGGGGCTTTGCGCTTCTCTAGGCACCAAACGTCACGGTCCTTCTCTTTCTGTCTCGTAGACAAGAGCTGAGAAATTGCAAACGTCGAGCAATTGCTCAGAGATGAAAAGTGCCAGCACTGAAAGCTGTTGCTAGCCAGCACCCTTCCTTGGAAGCGCTTTCACAGGCGCAGCAACACTGGGGCTTTGCGCTTCTCTAGCCACCAAACATCACGGTCATTCTCTTTCTGTCTCGTAGACACGAGCTGAGAAATTGCAAACGTCGAGCAATTGCTCAGAGATGAAAAGTGCCAGCACTGAAAGCTGTTGCTAGCCAGCACCCTTCCTTGGAAGCGCTTTTGTAGGCCTAAGAACAGTGGGGCTCTGGGCTTCTCTAGCCACCTACTCTTCTGCTCATCCTCTCGCGCAGTCTAAAGAGAGCTCAGGTGAGAAATTGCAAACGTCGAGCAATTGCTCAGAGAGGAAAAGTGGCAGCACTGAAAGCTGTTGCTAGCCAGCACCCTTCCTTGGAAGCGCTTTCACAGGCGCAGCAACACTGGGGCTTTGCGCTTCTCTACCCACCAAACGTCACGGTCATTCTCTTTCCTTCTCGTAGACACGAGCTGAGAAACTGCAAACGTCGAGCAATTGCTCAGAGAGGAAAAGTGCCAGCACTGAAAGCTCTTGCTAGCCAGCAGCCTTCCTTGGAAGCGCTTTTGTAGGCCTAAGAACACTGGGGTTGTGGGCTTCTCTAGCCACCTAATCTTCTGCTCATCCTCTCGCGTAGTCTAAAGAGAGTTCAGGTGAGAAATTGCAAATGTCGAGCAATTGCTCAGAGATGAAAAGTGCCAGCACTGAAAGCTCTTGCTAGCCAGCACCCTTCCTTGGAAGCGCTTTTATAGGCCTAAGAACACTGGGGCTCTGGGCTTCTCTAGCCACCTACTCTTCTGCTCATCCTCTCGCGCACTCTAAAGAGAGCTCAGGTGAGAAATTGCAAACGTCGAGCAATTGCTCAGAGATGAAAAGGGCCAGCACTGAAAGCTGTTGCTAGCCAGCACCCTTCCTTGGAAGCGCTTTCACAGGCGCAGCAACACTGGGGCTTTGCGCTTCTCTACCCACCAAACATCATGCTCACTATCTCCCCGTGTCGTAGACACGAGCTGAGAAATTGCAAACGTCGAGCAATTGCTCAGAGATGAGAAGTGGCAGCACTGAAAGCTGTTGCTAGCCAGCACCCTTCCTTGGAAGCGCTTTCACAGGCGCAGCAACACTGGGGCTTTGCGCTTCTCTAGCCACCAAACGTCATGCTCACTATCTCCCCGTCTCGTAGACACGAGCTGAGAAATTGCAAACGTCGAGCAATTGCTCAGAGATGAAAAGTGCCAGCACTGAAAGCTGTTGCTAGCCAGCACCCTTCCTTGGAAGCGCTTTTGTAGGCCTAAGAACACTGGGGCTCTGGGCTTCTCTAGCCACCTACTCTTCTGCTCATCCTCTCGCGCAGTCTAAAGAGAGCTCAGGTGAGAAATTGCAAACGTCGAGCAATTGCTCAGAGATGAAAAGGGCCAGCACTGAAAGCTGTTGCTAGCCAGCACCCTTCCTTGGAAGCGCTTTCACAGGCGCAGCAACACTGGGGCTTTGCGCTTCTCTACCCACCAAACGTCACGGTCATTCTCTTTCCTTCTCGTAGACACGAGCTGAGAAACTGCAAACGTCGAGCAATTGATCAAAGATGAAAAGTGCCAGCACTGAAAGCTGTTGCTAGCTAGCACCCTTCCTTGGAAGCGCTTTTGTAGGCCTAAGAACACTGGGGCTCTGGGCTTCTCTAGCCACCTAATATTCTGCTCATCCTCTCGCGCAGTCTAAAGAGAGCTCAGGTGAGAAATTGCAAACGTCGAGCAATTGCTCAGAGATGAAAAGGGCCAGCACTGAAAGCTGTTGCTAGCCAGCACCCTTCCTTGGAAGCGCTTTCACAGGCGCAGCAACACTGGGGCTTTGCGCTTCTCTACCCACCAAACATCATGCTCACTATCTCCCCGTGTCGTAGACACGAGCTGAGAAATTGCAAACGTCGAGCAATTGCTCAGAGATGAGAAGTGCCAGCACTGAAAGCTGTTGCTAGCCAGCAGCGTTCCTTGGAAGCGCTTTCACAGGCGCAGCAACACTGGGGCTTTGCGCTTCTCTACCCACCAAACGTCACGCTCACTATCTCTCCGTCTCGTAGACACGAGCTGAGAAATTGTAAACGTCGAGCAATTGCTCAGAGAGGAAAAGTGCCAGCACTGAAAGCTGTTGCTAGCCAGCACCCTTCCTTGGAAGCGCTTTTGTAGGCCTAAGAACAGTGGGGCTCTGGGCTTCTCTAGCCACCTACTCTTCTGCTCATCCTCTCGCGCACTCTAAAGAGAGCTCAGGTGAGAAATTGCAAACGTCGAGCAATTGCTCAGAGATGAAAAGTGGCAGCACTGAAAGCTGTTGCTAGCCAGCACCCTTCCTTGGAAGCGCTTTTGTAGGCCTAAGAACACTGGGGTTGTGGGCTTCTCTAGCCACCTGCTCTTCTGCTCATCCTCTCGCGTAGTCTAAAGAGAGCTCAGGTGAGAAATTGCAAATGTCGAGCAATTGCTCAGAGATGAAAAGTGCCAGCACTGAAAGCTCTTGCTAGCCAGCACCCTTCCTTGGAAGCGCTTTCACAGGCGCAGCAACACTGGGGCTTTGAGCTTCTCTAGCCACCAAACTTCACGGTCATTCTCTTTCCTTCTCGTAGACACGAGCTGAGAAATTGCAAACGTCGAGCAATTGCTCAGAGATGAAAAGTGCCAGCACTGAAAGCTGTTGCTAGCTAGCACCCTTCCTTGGAAGCGCTTTTGTAGGCCTAAGAACACTGGGGCTCTGGGCTTCTCTAGCCACCTGCTCTTCTGCTCATCCTCTCGCGTAGTCAAAAGAGAGCTCAGGTGAGAAATTGCAAATGTCGAGCAATTGCTCAGAGATGAAAAGTGCCAGCACTGAAAGCTCTTGCTAGCCAGCACCCTTCCTTGGAAGTGCTTTTGTAGCCCTAAGAACACTGGGGCTCTGGGCTTCTCTAGCCACCTACTCTTCTGCTCATCCTCTCGCGCAGTCTAAAGAGAGCTCAGGTGAGAAATTGCAAACGTCGAGCAATTGCTCAGATATGAAAAGGGCCAGGACTGAAAGCTGTTGCTAGCCAGCACCCTTCCTTGGAAGCGCTTTAACAGGCGCAGCAACACTGGGGCTTTGCGCTTCTCTACCCACCAAACGTCACGGTCATTCTCTTTCCTTCTCGTAGACACGAGCTGAGAAACTGCAAACGTCGAGCAATTGCTCAGAGAGGAAAAGTGCCAGCACTGAAAGCTCTTGCTAGCCAGCAGCCTTCCTTGGAAGCGCTTTTGTAGGCCTAAGAACACTGGGGTTGTGGGCTTCTCTAGCCACCTAATCTTCTGCTCATCCTCTCGCGTAGTCTAAAGAGAGCTCAGGTGAGAAATTGCAAACGTCGAGCAATTGCTCAGAGATGAAAAGGGCCAGCACTGAAAGCTGTTGCTAGCCAGCACCCTTCCTTGGAAGCGCTTTTATAGGCCTAAGAACACTGGGGCTCTGGGCTTCTCTAGCCACCTACTCTTCTGCTCATCCTCTCGCGCACTCTAAAGAGAGCTCAGGTGAGAAATTGCAAACGTCGAGCAATTGCTCAGAGATGAAAAGTGCCAGCACTGAAAGCTGTTGCTAGCCAGCACCCTTCCTTGGAAGCGCTTTCACAGGCGCAGCAACACTGGGGCTTTGCGCTTCTCTACCCACCAAACATCATGCTCACTATCTCCCCGTGTCGTAGACACGAGCTGAGAAATTGCAAACGTCGAGCAATTGCTCAGAGATGAGAAGTGGCAGCACTGAAAGCTGTTGCTAGCCAGCACCCTTCCTTGGAAGCGCTTTCACAGGCGCAGCAACACTGGGGCTTTGCGCTTCTCTAGCCACCAAACGTCATGCTCACTATCTCCCCGTCTCGTAGACACGAGCTGAGAAATTGCAAACGTCGAGCAATTGCTCAGAGATGAAAAGTGCCAGCACTGAAAGCTGTTGCTAGCCAGCACCCTTCCTTGGAAGCGCTTTTGTAGGCCTAAGAACACTGGGGCTCTGGGCTTCTCTAGCCACCTACTCTTCTGCTCATCCTCTCGCGCAGTCTAAAGAGAGCTCAGGTGAGAAATTGCAAACGTCGAGCAATTGCTCAGAGATGAAAAGGGCCAGCACTGAAAGCTGTTGCTAGCCAGCACCCTTCCTTGGAAGCGCTTTCACAGGCGCAGCAACACTGGGGCTTTGCGCTTCTCTACCCACCAAACGTCATGCTCACTATCTCCCCGTCTCGTAGACACGAGTTGAGAAATTGCAAACGTCGAGCAATTGCTTAGAGATGAAAAGTGCCAGCACTGAAAGCTGTTGCTAGCTAGCACCCTTCCTTGGAAGTGCTTTTGTAGCCCTAAGAACACTGGGGCTCTGGGCTTCTCTAGCCACCTACTCTTCTGCTCATCCTCTCGCGCAGTCTAAAGAGAACTCAGGTGAGAAATTGCAAACGTCGAGCAATTGCTCAGAGATGAAAAGGGCCAGCACTGAAAGCTGTTGCTAGCCAGCACCCTTCCTTGGAAGCGCTTTCACAGGCGCAGCAACACTAGGGCTTTGCGCTTCTCTAGCCACCAAACGTCACGGTCATTCTCTTTCCTTCTCGTAGACACGAGCTGAGAAACTGCAAACGTCGAGCAATTGCTCAGAGATGAAAAGTGCCAGCACTGAAAGCTGTTGCTAGCTAGCACCCTTCCTTGGAAGCGCTTTTGTAGGCCTAAGAACACTGGGGCTCTGGGCTTCTCTAGCCACCTACTCTTCTGCTCATCCTCTCGCGCAGTCTAAAGAGAGCTCAGGTGAGAAATTGCAAACGTCGAGCAATTGCTCAGAGATGAAAAGGGCCAGCACTGAAAGCTGTTGCTAGCCAGCACCCTTCCTTGGAAGCGCTTTCACAGGCGCAGCAACACTGGGGCTTTGCGCTTCTCTACCCACCAAACATCATGCTCACTATCTCCCGGTGTCGTAGACACGAGCTGAGAAATTGCAAACGTCGAGCAATTGCTCAGAGATGAGAAGTGCCAGCACTGAAAGCTGTTGCTAGCCAGCAGCGTTCCTTGGAAGCGCTTTCACAGGCGCAGCAACACTGGGGCTTTGCGCTTCTCTACCCACCAAACGTCACGCTCACTATCTCTCCGTCTCGTAGACACGAGCTGAGAAATTGTAAACGTCGAGCAATTGCTCAGAGAGGAAAAGTGCCAGCACTGAAAGCTGTTGCTAGCCAGCACCCTTCCTTGGAAGCGCTTTTGTAGGCCTAAGAACAGTGGGGCTCTGGGCTTCTCTAGCCACCTACTCTTCTGCTCATCCTCTCGCGCAGTCTAAAGAGAGCTCAGGTGAGAAATTGCAAATGTCGAGCAATTGCTCAGAGATGAAAAGTGCCAGCACTGAAAGCTCTTGCTAGCCAGCACCCTTCCTTGGAAGCGCTTTTGTAGGCCTAAGAACACTGGGGCTCTGGGCTTCTCTAGCCACCTGCTCTTCTGCTCATCCTCTCGCGTAGTCAAAAGAGAGCTCAGGTGAGAAATTGTAAATGTCGAGCAATTGCTCAGAGATGAAAAGTGCCAGCACTGAAAGCTGTGGCTAGCCAGCACCCTTCCTTGGAAGCGCTTTCACAGGCGCAGCAACACTGGGGCTTTGCGCTTCTCTACCCACCAAACATCATGCTCACTATCTCCCCGTCTCGTAGACACGAGCTGAGAAATTGCAAACGTCGAGCAATTGCTCAGAGATGAAAAGTGGCAGCACTGAAAGCTGTTGCTAGCCAGCACCCTTCCTTGGAAGCGCTTTCACAGGCGCAGCAACACTGGGGCTTTGCGCTTCTCTAGCCACCAAACGTCACGCTCACTATCTCTCCGTCTCGTAGACACGAGCTGAGAAATTGCAAACGTCGAGCAATTGCTCAGAGATGAAAAGTGCCAGCACTGAAAGCTGTTGCTAGCCAGCACCCTTCCTTTGAAGCGCTTTTGTAGGCCTAAGAACACTGGGGCTCTGGGCTTCTCTAGCCACCTAATCTTCTGCTCATCCTCTCGCGCAGTCTAAAGAGAGCTCAGGTGAGAAATTGCAAACGTCGAGCAATTGCTCAGAGATGAAAAGGGCCAGCACTGAAAGCTGTTGCTAGCCAGCACCCTTCCTTGGAAGCGCTTTTGTAGGCCTAAGAACACTGGGGCTCTGGGCTTCTCTAGCCACCTACTCTTCTGCTCATCCTCTCGCGCAGTCTAAAGAGAGCTCAGGTGAGAAATTGCAAACATCGAGCAATTGCTCAGAGATGAGAAGTGCCAGCACTGAAAGCTGTTGCTAGCCAGCACCCTTCCTTGGAAGCGCTTTCACAGGCGCAGCAACACTGGGGCTTTGCGCTTCTCTAGCCACCAAACTTCACGGTCATTCTCTTTCCTTCTCGTAGACACGAGCTGAGAAATTGCAAACGTCGAGCAATTGCTCAGAGATGAAAAGTGCCAGCACTGAAAGCTGTTGCTAGCTAGCACCCTTCCTTGGAAGCGCTTTTGTAGGCCTAAGAACACTGGGGCTCTGGGCTTCTCTAGCCACCTGCTCTTCTGCTCATCCTCTCGCGTAGTCAAAAGAGAGCTCAGGTGAGAAATTGCAAATGTCGAGCAATTGCTCAGAGATGAAAAGTGCCAGCACTGAAAGCTCTTGCTAGCCAGCACCCTTCCTTGGAAGCGCTTTTGTAGCCCTAAGAACACTGGGGCTCTGGGCTTCTCTAGCCACCTACTCTTCTGCTCATCCTCTCGCGCAGTCTAAAGAGAGCTCAGGTGAGAAATTGCAAACGTCGAGCAATTGCTCAGAGATGAAAAGGGCCAGGACTGAAAGCTGTTGCTAGCCAGCACCCTTCCTTGGAAGCGCTTTCACAGGCGCAGCAACACTGGGGCTTTGCGCTTCTCTAGCCACCAAAAGTCACGGTCATTCTCTTTCCTTCTCGTAGACACGAGCTGAGAAATTGCAAACGTCGAGCAATTGCTCAGAGATGAAAAGTGGCAGCACTGAAAGCTGTTGCTAGCCAGCACCCTTCCTTGGAAGCGCTTTCACAGGCGCAGCAACACTGGGGCTTTGCGCTTCTCTACCCACCAAACGTCATGCTCACTATCTCTCCGTCTCGTAGACACGAGCTGAGAAATTGCAAACGTCGAGCAATTGCTCAGAGATGAAAAGTGCCAGCACTGAAAGCTGTTGCTAGCCAGCACCCTTCCTTGGAAGCGCTTTCACAGGCGCAGCAACACTGGGGCTTTGCGCTTCTCTAGCCACCAAACGTCACGGTCATTCTCTTTCCTTCTCGTAGACACGAGCTGAGAAATTGCAAACGTCGAGCAATTGCTCAGAGATGAAAAGTGCCAGCACTGAAAGCTGTTGCTAGCCAGCACCCTTCCTTGGAAGCGCTTTTGTAGGCCTAAGAACAGTGGGGCTCTGGGCTTCTCTAGCCACCTACTCTTCTGCTCATCCTCTCGCGCAGTCTAAAGAGAGCTCAGGTGAGAAATTGCAAACGTCGAGCAATTGCTCAGAGAGGAAAAGTGGCAGCACTGAAAGCTGTTGCTAGCCAGCACCCTTCCTTGGAAGCGCTTTCACAGGCGCAGCAACACTGGGGCTTTGCGCTTCTCTACCCACCAAACGTCACGGTCATTCTCTTTCCTTCTCGTAGACACGAGCTGAGAAACTGCAAACGTCGAGCAATTGCTCAGAGAGGAAAAGTGCCAGCACTGAAAGCTGTTGCTAGCCAGCACCCTTCCTTGGAAGCGCTTTTGTAGGCCTAAGAACACTGGGGTTGTGGGCTTCTCTAGCCACCTAATCTTCTGCTCATCCTCTCGCGTAGTCTAAAGAGAGCTCAGGTGAGAAATTGCAAATGTCGAGCAATTGCTCAGAGAGGAAAAGTGCCAGCACTGAAAGCTCTTGCTAGCCAGCACCCTTCCTTGGAAGCGCTTTTGTAGCCCTAAGAACACTGGGGCTCTGGGCTTCTCTAGCCACCTACTCTTCTGCTCATCCTCTCGCGCACTCTAAAGAGAGCTCAGGTGAGAAATTGCAAACGTCGAGCAATTGCTCAGAGATGAAAAGGGCCAGCACTGAAAGCTGTTGCTAGCCAGCACCCTTCCTTGGAAGCGCTTTCACAGGCGCAGCAACACTGAGGCTTTGCGCTTCTCTAGCCACCAAACGTCACGGTCGCTACCTCTCCGTCTCGTAGACACGAGCTGAGAAATTGCAAACGTCGAGCAATTGCTCAGAGATGAAAAGGGCCAGCACTGAAAGCTGTTGCTAGCCAGCACCCTTCCTTGGAAGCGCTTTCACAGGCGCAGCAACACTGGGGCTTTGCGCTTCTCTACCCACCAAACGTCATGCTCACTATCTCCCCGTCTCGTAGACACGAGCTGAGAAATTGCAAACGTCGAGCAATTGCTCAGAGATGAAAAGTGCCAGCACTGAAAGCTGTTGCTAGCCAGCACCCTTCCTTGGAAGCGCTTTCACAGGCGCAGCAACACTGAGGCTTTGCGCTTCTCTAGCCACCAAACGTCACGGTCGCTACCTCTCCGTCTCGTAGACACGAGCTGAGAAATTGCAAACGTCGAGCAATTGCTCAGAGATGAAAAGTGCCAGCACTGAAAGCTGTTGCTAGCCAGCACCCTTCCTTGGAAGCGCTTTCACAGGCGCAGCAACACTGGGGCTTTGCGCTTCTCTAGCCACCAAACGTCATGCTCACTATCTCCCCGTCTCGTAGACACGAGCTGAGAAATTGCAAACGTCGAGCAATTGCTCAGAGATGAAAAGTGCCAGCACTGAAAGCTGTTGCTAGCCAGCACCCTTCCTTGGAAGCGCTTTTGTAGTCCTAAGAACAGTGGGGCTCTGGGCTTCTCTAGCCACCTACTCTTCTGCTCATCCTCTCGCGCAGTCTAAAGAGAGCTCAGGTGAGAAATTGCAAACGTCGAGCAATTGCTCAGAGAGGAAAAGTGGCAGCACTGAAAGCTGTTGCTAGCCAGCACCCTTCCTTGGAAGCGCTTTCACAGGCGCAGCAACACTGGGGCTTTGCGCTTCTCTAGCCACCAAACGTCACGGTCATTCTCTTTCCTTCTCGTAGACACGAGCTGAGAAATTGCAAACGTCGAGCAATTGCTCAGAGAGGAAAAGTGCCAGCACTGAAAGCTGTTGCTAGCCAGCACCCTTCCTTGGAAGCGCTTTTGTAGGCCTAAGAACACTGGGGTTGTGGGCTTCTCTAGCCACCTAATCTTCTGCTCATCGTCTCGCGTAGTCTAAAGAGAGCTCAGGTGAGAAATTGCAAATGTCGAGCAATTGCTCAGAGATGAAAAGTGCCAGCACTGAAAGCTCTTGCTAGCCAGCACCCTTCCTTGGAAGCGCTTTTATAGGCCTAAGAACACTGGGGCTCTGTGCTTCTCTAGCCACCTACTCTTCTGCTCATCCTCTCGCGCACTCTAAAGAGAGCTCAGGTGAGAAATTGCAAACGTCGAGCAATTGCTCAGAGATGAAAAGGGCCAGCACTGAAAGCTGTTGCTAGCCAGCACCCTTCCTTGGAAGCGCTTTCACAGGTGAAGCAACACTGGGGCTTTGCGCTTCTCTACCCACCAAACATCATGCTCACTATCTCCCCGTGTCGTAGACACGAGCTGAGAAATTGCAAACGTCGAGCAATTGCTCAGAGATGAGAAGTGCCAGCACTGAAAGCTGTTGCTAGCCAGCAGCGTTCCTTGGAAGCGCTTTCACAGGCGCAGCAACACTGGGGCTTTGCGCTTCTCTACCCACCAAACGTCACGCTCACTATCTCTCCGTCTCGTAGACACGAGCTGAGAAATTGTAAAAGTCGAGCAATTGCTCAGAGAGGAAAAGTGGCAGCACTGAAAGCTGTTGCTAGCCAGCACCCTTCCTTGGAAGCGCTTTTGTAGGCCTAAGAACACTGGGGCTCTGGGCTTCTCTAGCCACCTACTCTTCTGCTCATCCTCTCGCGCAGTCTAAAGAGAGCTCAGGTGAGAAATTGCAAACGTCGAGCAATTGCTCAGAGATGAAAAGGGCCAGCACTGAAAGCTGTTGCTAGCCAGCACCCTTCCTTGGAAGCGCTTTCACAGGCGCAGCAACACTGAGGCTTTGCGCTTCTCTAGCCACCAAACGTCATGCTCACTATCTCCCCGTCTCGTAGACACGAGCTGAGAAATTGCAAACGTCGAGCAATTGCTCAGAGATGAAAAGTGGCAGCACTGAAAGCTGTTGCTAGCCAGCACCCTTCCTTGGAAGCGCTTTCACAGGCGCAGCAACACTGGGGCTTTGCGCTTCTCTAGCCACCAAACGTCACGGTCATTCTCTTTCCTTCTCGTAGACACGAGCTGAGAAATTGCAAACGTCGAGCAATTGCTCAGAGATGAAAAGTGCCAGCACTGAAAGCTGTTGCTAGCCAGCACCCTTCCTTGGAAGCGCTTTTGTAGGCCTAAGAACAGTGGGGCTCTGGGCTTCTCTAGCCACCTACTCTTCTGCTCATCCTCTCGCGTAGTCTAAAGAGAGCTCAGGTGAGAAATTGCAAATGTCGAGCAATTGCTCAGAGATGAAAAGTGCCAGCACTGAAAGCTCTTGCTAGCCAGCACCCTTCCTTGGAAGCGCTTTTGTAGGCCTAAGAACACTGGGGCTCTGGGCTTCTCTAGCCACCTAATCTTCTGCTCATCCTCTCGCGCACTCTAAAGAGAGCTCAGGTGAGAAATTGTAAATGTCGAGCAATTGCTCAGAGATGAAAAGTGCCAGCACTGAAAGCTGTTGCTAGCCAGCACCCTTCCTTGGAAGCGCTTTCACAGGCGCAGCAACACTGGGGCTTTGCGCTTCTCTACCCACCAAACATCATGCTCACTATCTCCCCGTCTCGTAGACACGAGCTGAGAAATTGCAAACGTCGAGCAATTGCTCAGAGATGAGAAGTGGCAGCACTGAAAGCTCTTGCTAGCCAGCACCCTTCCTTGGAAGCGCTTTCACAGGCGCAGCAACACTGGGGCTTTGCGCTTCTCTAGCCACCAAACGTCACGCTCACTATCTCTCCGTCTCGTAGACACGAGCTGAGAAATTGCAAACGTCGAGCAATTGCTCAGAGATGAAAAGTGCCAGCACTGAAAGCTGTTGCTAGCCAGCACCCTTCCTTGGAAGCGCTTTTGTAGGCCTAAGAACACTGGGGCTCTGGGCTTCTCTAGCCACCTACTCTTCTGCTCATCCTCTCGCGCAGTCTAAAGAGAGCTCAGGTGAGAAATTGCAAACGTCGAGCAATTGCTCAGAGATGAAAAGGGCCAGCACTGAAAGCTGTTGCTAGCCAGCACCCTTCCTTGGAAGCGCTTTCACAGGCGCAGCAACACTGGGGCTTTGCGCTTCTCTACCCACCAAACGTCATGCTCACTATCTCCCCGTCTCGTAGACACGAGCTGAGAAATTGCAAACGTCGAGCAATTGCTCAGAGATGAAAAGTGCCAGCACTGAAAGCTGTTGCTAGCCAGCACCCTTCCTTGGAAGCGCTTTCACAGGCGCAGCAACACTGGGGCTTTGCGCTTCTCTAGCCACCAAACGTCACGCTCACTATCTCTCCGTCTCGTAGACACGAGCTGAGAAATTGCAAACGTCGAGCAATTGCTCAGAGATGAAAAGTGCCAGCACTGAAAGCTGTTGCTAGCCAGCACCCTTCCTTGGAAGCGCTTTTGTAGGCCTAAGAACACTGGGGCTCTGGGCTTCTCTAGCCAACTAATCTTCTGCTCATCCTCTCGCGCAGTCTAAAGAGAGCTCAGGTGAGAAATTGCAAACGTCGAGCAATTGCTCAGAGATGAAAAGGGCCAGCACTGAAAGCTGTTGCTAGCCAGCACCCTTCCTTGGAAGCGCTTTCACAGGCGCAGCAACACTGGGGCTTTGCGCTTCTCTAGCCACCAAACGTCATGCTCACTATCTCCCCGTCTCGTAGACACGAGTTGAGAAATTGCAAACGTCGAGCAATTGCTCAGAGAGGAAAAGTGCCAGCACTGAAAGCTGTTGCTAGCCAGCACCCTTCCTTGGAAGCGCTTTTGTAGCCCTAAGAACACTGGGGCTCTGGGCTTCTCTAGCCACCTACTCTTCTGCTCATCCTCTCGCGCAGTCTAAAGAGAACTCAGGTGAGAAATTGCAAACGTCGAGCAATTGCTCAGAGATGAAAAGGGCCAGCACTGAAAGCTGTTGCTAGCCAGCACCCTTCCTTGGAAGCGCTTTCACAGGCGCAGCAACACTAGGGCTTTGCGCTTCTCTAGCCACCAAACGTCACGGTCATTCTCTTTCCTTCTCGTAGACACGAGCTGAGAAACTGCAAACGTCGAGCAATTGATCAAAGATGAAAAGTGCCAGCACTGAAAGCTGTTGCTAGCTAGCACCCTTCCTTGGAAGCGCTTTTGTAGCCCTAAGAACACTGGGGCTCTGGGCTTCTCTAGCCACCTACTCTTCTGCTCATCCTCTCGCGCAGTCTAAAGAGAGCTCAGGTGAGAAATTGCAAACATCGAGCAATTGCTCAGAGATGAAAAGTGGCAGCACTGAAAGCTGTTGCTAGCCAGCACCCTTCCTTGGAAGCGCTTTCACAGGTGCAGCAACAGTGGGGCTTTGCGCTTCTCTAGCCACCAAACGTCACGGTCATTCTTTCCTTCTCGTAGACACGAGCTGAGAAATTGCAAACGTCGAGCAATTGCTTAGAGATGAAAAGTGCCAGCACTGAAAGCTGTTGCTAGCTAGCACCCTTCCTTGGAAGCGCTTTTGTAGGCCTAAGAACACTGGGGCTCTGGGCTTCTCTAGCCACCTGCTCTTCTGCTCATCCTCTCGCGTAGTCAAAAGAGAGCTCAGGTGAGAAATTGCAAATGTCGAGCAATTGCTCAGAGAGGAAAAGTGCCAGCACTGAAAGCTGTTGCTAGCCAGCACCCTTCCTTGGAAGTGCTTTTGTAGGCCTAAGAACACTGGGGCTCTGGGCTTCTCTAGCCACCTACTCTTCTGCTCATCCTCTCGCGCAGTCTAAAGAGAGCTCAGGTGAGAAATTGCAAACGTCGAGCAATTGCTCAGAGATGAAAAGGGCCAGCACTGAAAGCTGTTGCTAGCCAGCACCCTTCCTTGGAAGCGCTTTCACAGGCGCAGCAACACTGGGGCTTTGCGCTTCTCTACCCACCAAACATCATGCTCACTATCTCCCCGTCTCGTAGACACGAGCTGAGAAATTGCAAACGTCGAGCAATTGCTCAGAGATGAAAAGTGGCAGCACTGAAAGCTGTTGCTAGCCAGCACCCTTCCTTGGAAGCGCTTTCACAGGCGCAGCAACACTGGGGCTTTGCGCTTCTCTAGCCACCAAACGTCACGGTCATTCTCTTTCCTTCTCGTAGACACGAGCTGAGAAATTGCAAACGTCGAGCAATTGCTCAGAGATGAAAAGTGCCAGCACTGAAAGCTGTTGCTAGCCAGCACCCTTCCTTGGAAGCGCTTTTGTAGCCCTAAGAACAGTGGGGCTCTGGGCTTCTCTAGCCACCTCATCTTCTGCTCATCCTCTCGCGCAGTCTAAAGAGAGCTCAGGTGAGAAATTGCAAACGTCGAGCAATTGCTCAGAGATGAAAAGTGGCAGCACTGAAAGCTGTTGCTAGCCAGCACCCTTCCTTGGAAGCGCTTTCACAGGCGCAGCAACACTGGGGCTTTGCGCTTCTCTACCCACCAAACGTCACGGTCATTCTCTTTCCGTCTCGTAGACACGAGCTGAGAAACTGCAAACGTCGAGCAATTGATCAAAGATGAAAAGTGCCAGCACTGAAAGCTGTTGCTAGCCAGCACCCTTCCTTGGAAGCGCTTTTGTAGGCCTAAGAACACTGGGGTTGTGGGCTTCTCTAGCCACCTAATCTTCTGCTCATCCTCTCGCACAGTCTAAAAAGAGCTCAGGTGAGAAATTGCAAACGTCGAGCAATTGCTCAGAGATGAAAAGTGCCAGCACTGAAGGCTGTTGCTAGCCAGCACCCTTCCTTGGAAGCGCTTTCACAGGCGCAGCAACACTGGGACTTTGCGCTTCTCTAGCCACCAAACGTCACGGTCATTCTTTCCTTCTCGTAGACACGAGCTGAGAAATTGCAAACGTCCAGCAATTGCTTAGAGATGAAAAGTGCCAGCACTGAAAGCTGTGGCTAGCCAGCACCCTTCCTTGGAAGCGCTTTTGTAGGCCTAAGAACACTGGGGCTCTGGGCTTCTCTAGCCACCTACTCTTCTGCTCATCCTCTCGCGCAGTCTAAAGAGAACTCAGGTGAGAAATTGCAAACGTCGAGCAATTGCTCAGAGATGAAAAGGGCCAGCACTGAAAGCTGTTGCTAGCCAGCACCCTTCCTTGGAAGCGCTTTCACAGGCGCAGCAACACTGGGGCTTTGCGCTTCTCTAGCCACCAAACGTCACGGTCATTCTCTTTCCTTCTCGTAGACACGAGCTGAGAAACTGCAAACGTCGAGCAATTGATCAAAGATGAAAAGTGCCAGCACTGAAAGCTGTTGCTAGCTAGCACCCTTCCTTGGAAGCGCTTTTGTAGGCCTAAGAACACTGGGGCTCTGGGCTTCTCTAGCCACCTGCTCTTCTGCTCATCCTCTCGCGCAGTCTAAAGACAGCTCAGGTGAGAAATTGCAAACGTCGAGCAATTGCTCAGAGATGAAAAGGGCCAGCACTGAAAGCTGTTGCTAGCCAGCACCCTTCCTTGGAAGCGCTTTCACAGGCGCAGCAACACTGGGGCTTTGCGCTTCTCTAGCCACCAAACGTCACGGTCATTCTCTTTCCTTCTCGTAGACACGAGCTGAGAAATTGCAAACGTCGAGCAATTGCTCAGAGATGAAAAGTGCCAGCACTGAAAGCTGTTGCTAGCCAGCACCCTTCCTTGGAAACGCTTTTGTAGGCCTAAGAACAGTGGGGCTCTGGGCTTCTCTAGCCACCTACTCTTCTGCTCATCCTCTCGCGCAGTCTAAAGAGAGCTCAGGTGAGAAATTGCAAACGTCGAGCAATTGCTCAGAGATGAAAAGGGCCAGCACTGAAAGCTGTTGCTAGCCAGCACCCTTCCTTGGAAGCGCTTTCACAGGCGCAGCAACACTGGGGCTTTGCGCTTCTCTAGCCACCAAAACGTCACGGTCATTCTCTTTCCTTCTCGTAGACACGAGCTGAGAAACTGCAAACGTCGAGCAATTGATCAAAGATGAAAAGTGCCAGCACTGAAAGCTGTTGCTAGCCAGCACCCTTCCTTGGAAGCGCTTTTGTAGGCCTAAGAACACTGGGGTTGTGGGCTTCTCTAGCCACCTAATCTTCTGCTCATCCTCTCGCACAGTCTAAAAAGAGCTCAGGTGAGAAATTGCAAACGTCGAGCAATTGCTCAGAGATGAAAAGTGCCAGCACTGAAAGCTGTTGCTAGCCAGCACCCTTCCTTGGAAGTGCTTTTGTAGGCCTAAGAACACTGGGGCTCTGGGCTTCTCTAGCCACCTACTCTTCTGCTCATCCTCTCGCGCAGTCTAAAGAGAGCTCAGGTGAGAAATTGCAAACGTCGAGCAATTGCTCAGAGATGAAAAGGGCCAGCACTGAAAGCTGTTGCTAGCCAGCACCCTTCCTTGGAAGCGCTTTCACAGGCGCAGCAACACTGGGGCTTTGCGCTTCTCTACCCACCAAACATCATGCTCACTATCTCCCCGTCTCGTAGACACGAGCTGAGAAATTGCAAACGTCGAGCAATTGCTCAGAGATGAAAAGTGGCAGCACTGAAAGCTGTTGCTAGCCAGCACCCTTCCTTGGAAGCGCTTTCACAGGCGCAGCAACACTGGGGCTTTGCGCTTCTCTAGCCACCAAACGTCACGGTCATTCTCTTTCCTTCTCGTAGACACGAGCTGAGAAATTGCAAACGTCGAGCAATTGCTCAGAGATGAAAAGTGCCAGCACTGAAAGCTGTTGCTAGCCAGCACCCTTCCTTGGAAGCGCTTTTGTAGCCCTAAGAACAGTGGGGCTCTGGGCTTCTCTAGCCACCTCATCTTCTGCTCATCCTCTCGCGCAGTCTAAAGAGAGCTCAGGTGAGAAATTGCAAACGTCGAGCAATTGCTCAGAGATGAAAAGTGGCAGCACTGAAAGCTGTTGCTAGCCAGCACCCTTCCTTGGAAGCGCTTTCACAGGCGCAGCAACACTGGGGCTTTGCGCTTCTCTACCCACCAAACGTCACGGTCATTCTCTTTCCGTCTCGTAGACACGAGCTGAGAAACTGCAAACGTCGAGCAATTGATCAAAGATGAAAAGTGCCAGCACTGAAAGCTGTTGCTAGCCAGCACCCTTCCTTGGAAGCGCTTTTGTAGGCCTAAGAACACTGGGGTTGTGGGCTTCTCTAGCCACCTAATCTTCTGCTCATCCTCTCGCACAGTCTAAAAAGAGCTCAGGTGAGAAATTGCAAACGTCGAGCAATTGCTCAGAGATGAAAAGTGCCAGCACTGAAGGCTGTTGCTAGCCAGCACCCTTCCTTGGAAGCGCTTTCACAGGCGCAGCAACACTGGGACTTTGCGCTTCTCTAGCCACCAAACGTCACGGTCATTCTTTCCTTCTCGTAGACACGAGCTGAGAAATTGCAAACGTCCAGCAATTGCTTAGAGATGAAAAGTGCCAGCACTGAAAGCTGTGGCTAGCCAGCACCCTTCCTTGGAAGCGCTTTTGTAGGCCTAAGAACACTGGGGCTCTGGGCTTCTCTAGCCACCTACTCTTCTGCTCATCCTCTCGCGCAGTCTAAAGAGAACTCAGGTGAGAAATTGCAAACGTCGAGCAATTGCTCAGAGATGAAAAGGGCCAGCACTGAAAGCTGTTGCTAGCCAGCACCCTTCCTTGGAAGCGCTTTCACAGGCGCAGCAACACTGGGGCTTTGCGCTTCTCTAGCCACCAAACGTCACGGTCATTCTCTTTCCTTCTCGTAGACACGAGCTGAGAAACTGCAAACGTCGAGCAATTGATCAAAGATGAAAAGTGCCAGCACTGAAAGCTGTTGCTAGCTAGCACCCTTCCTTGGAAGCGCTTTTGTAGGCCTAAGAACACTGGGGCTCTGGGCTTCTCTAGCCACCTGCTCTTCTGCTCATCCTCTCGCGCAGTCTAAAGACAGCTCAGGTGAGAAATTGCAAACGTCGAGCAATTGCTCAGAGATGAAAAGGGCCAGCACTGAAAGCTGTTGCTAGCCAGCACCCTTCCTTGGAAGCGCTTTCACAGGCGCAGCAACACTGGGGCTTTGCGCTTCTCTAGCCACCAAACGTCACGGTCATTCTCTTTCCTTCTCGTAGACACGAGCTGAGAAATTGCAAACGTCGAGCAATTGCTCAGAGATGAAAAGTGCCAGCACTGAAAGCTGTTGCTAGCCAGCACCCTTCCTTGGAAACGCTTTTGTAGGCCTAAGAACAGTGGGGCTCTGGGCTTCTCTAGCCACCTACTCTTCTGCTCATCCTCTCGCGCAGTCTAAAGAGAGCTCAGGTGAGAAATTGCAAACGTCGAGCAATTGCTCAGAGATGAAAAGGGCCAGCACTGAAAGCTGTTGCTAGCCAGCACCCTTCCTTGGAAGCGCTTTCACAGGCGCAGCAACACTGGGGCTTTGCGCTTCTCTAGCCACCAAAACGTCACGGTCATTCTCTTTCCTTCTCGTAGACACGAGCTGAGAAACTGCAAACGTCGAGCAATTGATCAAAGATGAAAAGTGCCAGCACTGAAAGCTGTTGCTAGCCAGCACCCTTCCTTGGAAGCGCTTTTGTAGGCCTAAGAACACTGGGGTTGTGGGCTTCTCTAGCCACCTAATCTTCTGCTCATCCTCTCGCACAGTCTAAAAAGAGCTCAGGTGAGAAATTGCAAACGTCGAGCAATTGCTCAGAGATGAAAAGTGCCAGCACTGAAGGCTGTTGCTAGCCAGCACCCTTCCTTGGAAGCGCTTTCACAGGCGCAGCAACACTGGGACTTTGCGCTTCTCTAGCCACCAAACGTCACGGTCATTCTCTTTCCTTCTGGTAGACACGAGCTGAGAAATTGCAAACGTCCAGCAATTGCTTAGAGATGAAAAGTGCCAGCACTGAAAGCTGTGGCTAGCCAGCACCCTTCCTTGGAAGCGCTTTCACAGGCGCAGCAACACTGGGGCTTTGCGCTTCTCTACCCACCAAACATCACGGTCATTCTCTTTCCTTCTCGTAGACACGAGCTGAGAAATTGCAAACGTCGAGCAATTGCTCAGAGAGGAAAAGTGCCAGCACTGAAAGCTGTTGCTAGCCAGCACCCTTCCTTGGAAGCGCTTTTGTAGCCCTAAGAACACTGGGGCTCTGGGCTTCTCTAGCCACCTACTCTTCTGCTCATCCTCTCGCGCACTCTAAACAGAGCTCAGGTGAGAAATTGCAAACGTCGAGCAATTGCTCAGAGATGAAAAGGGCCAGCACTGAAAGCTGTGGCTAGCCAGCACCCTTCCTTGGAAGCGCTTTCACAGGCGCAGCAACACTGAGGCTTTGCGCTTCTCTAGCCACCAAACGTCACGGTCGCTACCTCTCCGTCTCGTAGACACGAGCTGAGAAATTGCAAACGTCGAGCAATTGCTCAGAGATGAGAAGTGCCAGCACTGAAAGCTGTTGCTAGCCAGCACCCTTCCTTGGAAGCGCTTTCACAGGCGCAGCAACACTGGGGCTTTGCGCTTCTCTACCCACCAAACGTCATGCTCACTATCTCCCCGTCTCGTAGACACGAGCTGAGAAATTGCAAACGTCGAGCAATTGCTCAGAGATGAAAAGTGCCAGCACTGAAAGCTGTTGCTAGCCAGCACCCTTCCTTGGAAGCGCTTTCACAGGCGCAGCAACACTGGGGCTTTGCGCTTCTCTAGCCACCAAACGTCACGGTCATTCTCTTTCCTTCTCGTAGACACGAGCTGAGAAATTGCAAACGTCGAGCAATTGCTTAGAGATGAAAAGTGGCAGCACTGAAAGCTGTTGCTAGCCAGCACCCTTCCTTGGAAGCGCTTTTGTAGGCCTAGAGAACACTGGGGCTCTGGGCTTCTCTAGCCACCTCATCTTCTGCTCATCCTCTCGCGCAGTCTAAAGAGAGCTCAGGTGAGAAATTGCAAACGTCGAGCAATTGCTCAGAGATGAAAAGGGCCAGCACTGAAAGCTGTTGCTAGCCAGCACCCTTCCTTGGAAGCGCTTTCACAGGTGCAGCAACACTAGGGCTTTGCGCTTCTCTAGCCACCAAACGTCACGGTCATTCTCTTTCCTTCTCGTAGACACGAGCTGAGAAATTGCAAACGTCGAGCAATTGCTCAGAGATGAAAAGTGCCAGCACTGAAAGCTGTTCCTAGCTAGCACCCTTCCTTGGAAGCGCTTTTGTAGGCCTAAGAACACTGGGGTTGTGGGCTTCTCTAGCCACCTACTCTTCTGCTCATCCTCTCGCGTAGTCAAAAGAGAGCTCAGGTGAGAAATTGCAAACGTCGAGCAATTGCTCAGAGAGGAAAAGTGCCAGCACTGAAAGCTGTTGCTAGCCAGCACCCTTCCTTGGAAGCGCTTTTGTAGCCCTAAGAACACTGGGGCTCTGGGCTTCTCTAGCCACCTACTCTTCTGCTCATCCTCTCGCACAGTCTAAAGAGAGCTCAGGTGAGAAATTGCAAACGTCGAGCAATTGCTCAGAGATGAAAAGGGCCAGCACTGAAAGCTCTTGCTAGCCAGCACCCTTCCTTGGAAGCGCTTTCACAGGCGCAGCAACACTGGGGCTTTGCGCTTCTCTAGCCACCAAACGTCACGGTCGCTACCTCTCCGTCTCGTAGACACGAGCTGAGAAATTGCAAACGTCGAGCAATTGCTCAGAGATGAGAAGTGCCAGCACTGAAAGCTGTTGCTAGCCAGCACCCTTCCTTGGAAGCGCTTTCACAGGCGCAGCAACACTGGGGCTTTGCGCTTCTCTACCCACCAAACGTCATGCTCACTATCTCCCCGTCTCGTAGACACAAGCTGAGAAATTGCAAATGTCGAGCAATTGCTCAGAGATGAAAAGTGGCAGCACTGAAAGCTGTTGCTAGCCAGCACCCTTCCTTGGAAGCGCTTTCACAGGCGCAGCAACACTGGGGCTTTGCGCTTCTCTACCCACCAAACGTCACGGTCATTCTCTTTCCGTCTCGTAGACACGAGCTGAGAAATTGCAAACGTCGAGCAATTGATCAAAGATGAAAAGTGCCAGCACTGAAAGCTGTTGCTAGCCAGCACCCTTCCTTGGAAGCGCTTTTGTAGGCCTAACAACACTGGGGCTCTGGGCTTCTCTAGCCACCTACTCTTCTGCTCATCCTCTCGCGCACTCTAAAGAGAGCTCAGGTGAGAAATTGCAAACGTCGAGCAATTGCTCAGAGATGAAAAGGGCCAGCACTGAAAGCTGTTGCTAGCCAGCACCCTTCCTTGGAAGCGCTTTCACAGGCGCAGCAACACTGGGGCTTTGCGCTTCTCTAGCCACCAAACGTCACGGTCATTCTCTTTCCGTCTCGTAGACACGAGCTGAGAAACTGCAAACGTCGAGCAATTGATCAAAGATGAAAAGTGCCAGCACTGAAAGGTGTTGCTAGCCAGCACCCTTCCTTGGAAGCGCTTTTGTAGGCCTAAGAACACTGGGGCTCTGGGCTTCTCTAGCCACCTACTCTTCTGCTGATCCTCTCGCGCAGTCTAAAGAGAGCTCAGGTGAGAAATTGCAAACGTCGAGCAATTGCTCAGAGATGAAAAGTGCCAGCACTGAAAGCTGTTGCTAGCCAGCACCCTTCCTTGGAAGCGCTTTCACAGGCGCAGCAACACTGGGGCTTTGCGCTTCTCTAGCCACCAAACGTCACTGTCATTCTCTTTCCGTCTCGTAGACACGAGCTGAGAAACTGCAAACGTCGAGCAATTGCTCAGAGAGGAAAAGTGCCAGCACTGAAGGCTGTTGCTAGCCAGCACCCTTCCTTGGAAGCGCTTTCACAGGCGCAGCAACACTGGGGCTTTGCGCTTCTCTACCCACCAAACGTCATGCTCACTATCTCCCCGTCTCGTAGACACGAGCTGAGAAATTGCAAACGTCGAGCAATTGCTCAGAGATGAAAAGTGCCAGCACTGAAAGCTGTTGCTAGCCAGCACCCTTCCTTGGAAGCGCTTTCACAGGCGCAGCAACACTGGGGCTTTGCGCTTCTCTAGCCACCAAACGTCACGGTCATTCTCTTTCCTTCTCGTAGACACGAGCTGAGAAATTGCAAACGTCGAGCAATTGCTTAGAGATGAAAAGTGCCAGCACTGAAAGCTGTTGCTAGCCAGCACCCTTCCTTGGAAACGCTTTTGTAGGCCTAAGAACAGTGGGGCTCTGGGCTTCTCTAGCCACCTACTCTTCTGCTCATCCTCTCGCGCAGTCTAAAGAGAGCTCAGGTGAGAAATTGCAAACGTCGAGCAATTGCTCAGAGATGAAAAGGGCCAGCACTGAAAGCTGTTGCTAGCCAGCACCCTTCCTTGGAAGCGCTTTCACAGGCGCAGCAACACTGGGGCTTTGCGCTTCTCTACCCACCAAACGTCACGGTCATTCTCTTTCCGTCTCGTAGACACGAGCTGAGAAATTGCAAATGTCGAGCAATTGCTCAGAGATGAAAAGTGCCAGCACTGAAAGGTGTTGCTAGCTAGCACCCTTCCTTGGAAGCGCTTTTGTAGGCCTAAGAACACTGGGGTTGTGGGCTTCTCTAGCCACCTACTCTTCTGCTCATCCTCTCGCGCAGTCTAAAGAGAGCTCAGGTGAGAAATTGCAAACGTCGAGCAATTGCTCAGAGATGAAAAGGGCCAGCACTGAAAGCTGTTGCTAGCCAGCACCCTTCCTTGGAAGCGCTTTCACAGGTGCAGCAACACTGGGGCTTTGCGCTTCTCTAGCCACCAAACGTCACGGTCATTCTCTTTCCGTCTCGTAGACACGAGCTGAGAAACTGCAAACGTCGAGCAATTGATCAAAGATGAAAAGTGCCAGCACTGAAAGGTGTTGCTAGCCAGCACCCTTCCTTGGAAGCGCTTTTGTAGGCCTAAGAACACTGGGGCTCTGGGCTTCTCTAGCCACCTACTCTTCTGCTCATCCTCTCGCGCAGTCTAAAGAGAGCTCAGGTGAGAAATTGCAAACGTCGAGCAATTGCTCAGAGATGAAAAGTGCCAGCACTGAAAGCTCTTGCTAGCCAGCACCCTTCCTTGGAAGCGCTTTCACAGGCGCAGCAACACTGGGGCTTTGCGCTTCTCTAGCCACCAAACGTCACGGTCATTCTCTTTCCTTCTCGTAGACACGAGCTGAGAAACTGCAAACGTCGAGCAATTGCTCAGAGAGGAAAAGTGCCAGCACTGAAAGCTGTTGCTAGCCAGCACCCTTCCTTGGAAGCGCTTTCACAGGCGCAGCAACACTGGGGCTTTGCGCTTCTCTACCCACCAAACGTCATGCTCACTATCTCCCCGTCTCGTAGACACGAGCTGAGAAATTGCAAACGTCGAGCAATTGCTCAGAGATGAAAAGTGCCAGCACTGAAAGCTGTTGCTAGCCAGCACCCTTCCTTGGAAGCGCTTTCACAGGCGCAGCAACACTGGGGCTTTGCGCTTCTCTAGCCACCAAACGTCACGGTCATTCTCTTTCCTTCTCGTAGACACGAGCTGAGAAATTGCAAACGTCGAGCAATTGCTTAGAGATGAAAAGTGCCAGCACTGAAAGCTGTTGCTAGCCAGCACCCTTCCTTGGAAACGCTTTTGTAGGCCTAAGAACAGTGGGGCTCTGGGCTTCTCTAGCCACCTACTCTTCTGCTCATCCTCTCGCGCAGTCTAAAGAGAGCTCAGGTGAGAAATTGCAAACGTCGAGCAATTGCTCAGAGATGAAAAGGGCCAGCACTGAAAGCTGTTGCTAGCCAGCACCCTTCCTTGGAAGCGCTTTCACAGGCGCAGCAACACTGGGGCTTTGCGCTTCTCTACCCACCAAACGTCACGGTCATTCTCTTTCCGTCTCTTAGACACGAGCTGAGAAATTGCAAATGTCGAGCAATTGCTCAGAGATGAAAAGTGCCAGCACTGAAAGGTGTTGCTAGCTAGCACCCTTCCTTGGAAGCGCTTTTGTAGGCCTAAGAACACTGGGGCTCTGGGCTTCTCTAGCCACCTACTCTTCTGCTCATCCTCTCGCGCAGTCTAAAGAGAGCTCAGGTGAGAAATTGCAAACGTCGAGCAATTGCTCAGAGATGAAAAGGGCCAGCACTGAAAGCTGTTGCTAGCCAGCACCCTTCCTTGGAAGCGCTTTCACAGGTGCAGCAACACTAGGGCTTTGCGCTTCTCTAGCCACCAAACGTCACGGTCATTCTCTTTCCTTCTCGTAGACACGAGCTGAGAAATTGCAAACGTCGAGCAATTGCTCAGAGATGAAAAGTGCCAGCACTGAAAGCTGTTGCTAGCTAGCACCCTTCCTTGGAAGCGCTTTTGTAGGCCTAAGAACACTGGGGTTGTGGGCTTCTCTAGCCACCTACTCTTCTGCTCATCCTCTCGCGTAGTCAAAAGAGAGCTCAGGTGAGAAATTGCAAACGTCGAGCAATTGCTCAGAGAGGAAAAGTGCCAGCACTGAAAGCTGTTGCTAGCCAGCACCCTTCCTTGGAAGCGCTTTTGTAGGCCTAAGAACACTGGGGCTCTGGGCTTCTCTAGCCACCTACTCTTCTGCTCATCCTCTCGCGCAGTCTAAAGAGAGCTCAGGTGAGAAATTGCAAACGTCGAGCAATTGCTCAGAGATGAAAAGGGCCAGCACTGAAAGCTCTTGCTAGCCAGCACCCTTCCTTGGAAGCGCTTTCACAGGCGCAGCAACACTGGGGCTTTGCGCTTCTCTAGCCACCAAACGTCACGGTCGCTACCTCTCCGTCTCGTAGACACGAGCTGAGAAATTGCAAACGTCGAGCAATTGCTCAGAGATGAGAAGTGGCAGCACTGAAAGCTGTTGCTAGCCAGCACCCTTCCTTGGAAGCGCTTTCACAGGCGCAGCAACACTGGGGCTTTGCGCTTCTCTACCCACCAAACGTCATGCTCACTATCTCCCCGTCTCGTAGACACGAGCTGAGAAATTGCAAACGTCGAGCAATTGCTCAGAGATGAAAAGTGGCAGCACTGAAAGCTGTTGCTAGCCAGCACCCTTCCTTGGAAGCGCTTTCACAGGCGCAGCAACACTGGGGCTTTGCGCTTCTCTACCCACCAAACGTCACGGTCATTCTCTTTCCTTCTCGTAGACACGAGCTGAGAAATTGCAAACGTCGAGCAATTGATCAAAGATGAAAAGTGCCAGCACTGAAAGCTGTTGCTAGCCAGCACCCTTCCTTGGAAGCGCTTTTGTAGGCCTAACAACACTGGGGCTCTGGGCTTCTCTAGCCACCTACTCTTCTGCTCATCCTCTCGCGCACTCTAAAGAGAGCTCAGGTGAGAAATTGCAAACGTCGAGCAATTGCTCAGAGATGAAAAGGGCCAGCACTGAAAGCTGTTGCTAGCCAGCCCCCTTCCTTGGAAGCGCTTTCACAGGCGCAGCAACACTGGGACTTTGCGCTTCTCTAGCCACCAAACGTCACGGTCATTCTCTTTCCGTCTCGTAGACACGAGCTGAGAAACTGCAAACGTCGAGCAATTGATCAAAGATGAAAAGTGCCAGCACTGAAAGCTGTTGCTAGCCAGCACCCTTCCTTGGAAGCGCTTTTGTAGGCCTAAGAACACTGGGGCTCTGGGCTTCTCTAGCCACCTACTCTTCTGCTCATCCTCTCGCGCACTCTAAAGAGAGCTCAGGTGAGAAATTGCAAACGTCGAGCAATTGCTCAGAGAGGAAAAGTGCCAGCACTGAAAGCTGTTGCTAGCCAGCACCCTTCCTTGGAAGCGCTTTCACAGGTGCAGCAACACTGGGGCTTTGCGCTTCTCTAGCCACCAAACGTCACGGTCATTCTCTTTCCTTCTCGTAGACACGAGCTGAGAAATTGCAAACGTCGAGCAATTGCTCAGAGATGAAAAGTGCCAGCACTGAAAGCTGTTGCTAGCTAGCACCCTTCCTTGGAAGCGCTTTTGTAGGCCTAAGAACACTGGGGCTCTGGGCTTCTCTAGCCACCTGCTCTTCTGCTCATCCTCTCGCGTAGTCAAAAGAGAGCTCAGGTGAGAAATTGCAAATGTCGAGCAATTGCTCAGAGATGAAAAGTGCCAGCACTGAAAGCTGTTGCTAGCCAGCACCCTTCCTTGGAAGCGCTTTTGTAGCCCTAAGAACACTGGGGTTGTGGGCTTCTCTAGCCACCTACTCTTCTGCTCATCCTCTCGCGCACTCTAAAGAGAGCTCAGGTGAGAAATTGCAAACGTCGAGCAATTGCTCAGAGATGAAAAGGGCCAGCACTGAAAGCTCTTGCTAGCCAGCACCCTTCCTTGGAAGCGCTTTCACAGGTGCAGCAACACTGGGACTTTGCGCTTCTCTACCCACCAAACGTCACGGTCGCTACCTCTCCGTCTCGTAGACACGAGCTGAGAAATTGCAAACGTCGAGCAATTGCTCAGAGATGAGAAGTGCCAGCACTGAAAGCTGTTGCTAGCCAGCACCCTTCCTTGGAAGCGCTTTCACAGGCGCAGCAACACTGGGGCTTTGCGCTTCTCTACCCACCAAACGTCATGCTCACTATCTCCCCGTCTCGTAGACACGAGCTGAGAAATTGCAAACGTCGAGCAATTGCTCAGAGATGAAAAGTGGCAGCACTGAAAGCTGTTGCTAGCCAGCACCCTTCCTTGGAAGCGCTTTCACAGGCGCAGCAACACTGGGGCTTTGCGCTTCTCTACCCACCAAACGTCACGGTCATTCTCTTTCCTTCTCGTAGACACGAGCTGAGGAATTGCAAACGTCGAGCAATTGATCAAAGATGAAAAGTGCCAGCACTGAAAGCTGTTGCTAGCCAGCACCCTTCCTTGGAAGCGCTTTTGTAGGCGTAAGAACAGTGGGGCTCTGGGCTTCTCTAGCCACCTACTCTTCTGCTCATCCTCTCGCGCAGTCTAAAGAGAGCTCAGGTGAGAAATTGCAAACGTCGAGCAATTGCTCAGAGATGAAAAGGGCCAGCACTGAAAGCTGTTGCTAGCCAGCACCCTTCCTTGGAAGCGCTTTCACAGGCGCAGCAACACTGGGGCTTTGCGCTTCTCTAGCCACCAAACGTCACGGTCATTCTCTTTCCGTCTCGTAGACACGAGCTGAGAAACTGCAAACGTCGAGCAATTGATCAAAGATGAAAAGTGCCAGCACTGAAAGGTGTTGCTAGCCAGCACCCTTCCTTGGAAGCGCTTTTGTAGGCCTAAGAACACTGGGGTTGTGGGCTTCTCTAGCCACCTACTCTTCTGCTCATCCTCTCGCGCAGTCTAAAGAGAGCTCAGGTGAGAAATTGCAAACGTCGAGCAATTGCTCAGAGATGAAAAGTGCCAGCACTGAAAGCTGTTGCTAGCCAGCACCCTTCCTTGGAAGCGCTTTCACAGGTGCAGCAACACTGGGGCTTTGCGCTTCTCTAGCCACCAAACGTCACGGTCATTCTCTTTCCTTCTCGTAGACACGAGCTGAGAAATTGCAAACGTCGAGCAATTGCTCAGAGATGAAAAGTGCCAGCACTGAAAGCTGTTGCTAGCTAGCACCCTTCCTTGGAAGCGCTTTTGTAGGCCTAAGAACACTGGGGCTCTGGGCTTCTCTAGCCACCTACTCTTCTGCTCATCCTCTCGCGTAGTCAAAAGAGAGCTCAGGTGAGAAATTGCAAATGTCGAGCAATTGCTCAGAGATGAAAAGTGCCAGCACTGAAAGCTCTTGCTAGCCAGCACCCTTCCTTGGAAGCGCTTTTGTAGCCCTAAGAACACTGGGGTTCTGGGCTTCTCTAGCCACCTACTCTTCTGCTCATCCTCTCGCGCAGTCTAAAGAGAGCTCAGGTGAGAAATTGCAAACGTCGAGCAATTGCTCAGAGATGAAAAGGGCCAGCACTGAAAGCTGTTGCTAGCCAGCACCCTTCCTTGGAAGCGCTTTCACAGGCGCAGCAACACTGGGACTTTGCGCTTCTCTAGCCACCAAACGTCACGGTCGCTACCTCTCCGTCTCGTAGACACGAGCTGAGAAATTGCAAACGTCGAGCAATTGCTCAGAGATGAAAAGTGCCAGCACTGAAAGCTCTTGCTAGCCAGCACCCTTCCTTGGAAGCGCTTTCACAGGCGCAGCAACACTGGGGCTTTGCGCTTCTCTAGCCACCAAACGTCACGGTCATTCTCTTTCCTTCTCGTAGACACGAGCTGAGAAATTGCAAACGTCGAGCAATTGCTTAGAGATGAAAAGTGCCAGCACTGAAAGCTGTTGCTAGCCAGCACCCTTCCTTGGAAACGCTTTTGTAGGCCTAAGAACAGTGGGGCTCTGGGCTTCTCTAGCCACCTACTCTTCTGCTCATCCTCTCGCGCAGTCTAAAGAGAGCTCAGGTGAGAAATTGCAAACGTCGAGCAATTGCTCAGAGATGAAAAGTGCCAGCACTGAAAGGTGTTGCTAGCTAGCACCCTTCCTTGGAAGCGCTTTTGTAGGCCTAAGAACACTGGGGTTGAGGGCTTCTCTAGCCACCTACTCTTCTTCTCATCCTCTCGCGTAGTCAAAAGAGAGCTCAGGTGAGAAATTGCAAACGTCGAGCAATTGCTCAGAGATGAAAAGTGCCAGCACTGAAAGCTCTTGCTAGCCAGCACCCTTCCTTGGAAACGCTTTTGTAGGCCTAAGAACACTGGGGCTCTGGGCTTCTCTAGCCACCTACTCTTCTGCTCATCCTCTCGCGCACTCTAAAGAGAGCTCAGGTGAGAAATTGCAAACGTCGAGCAATTGCTCAGAGATGAAAAGGGCCAGCACTGAAAGCTCTTGCTAGCCAGCACCCTTCCTTGGAAGCGCTTTCACAGGCGCAGCAACACTGGGGCTTTGCGCTTCTCTAGCCACCAAACGTCACGGTCGCTACCTCTCCGTCTCGTAGACACGAGCTGAGAAATTGCAAACGTCGAGCAATTGCTCAGAGATGAGAAGTGCCAGCACTGAAAGCTGTTGCTAGCCAGCACCCTTCCTTGGAAGCGCTTTCACAGGCGCAGCAACACTGAGGCTTTGCGCTTCTCTACCCACCAAACGTCATGCTCACTATCTCTCCGTCTCGTAGACACAAGCTGAGAAATTGCAAACGTCGAGCAATTGCTCAGAGATGAAAAGTGTCAGCACTGAAAGCTCTTGCTAGCCAGCACCCTTCCTTGGAAGCGCTTTCACAGGCGCAGCAACACTGGGGCTTTGCGCTTCTCTAGCCACCAAACGTCACGGTCATTCTCTTTCCTTCTCGTAGACACGAGCTGAGAAACTGCAAACGTCGAGCAATTGCTCAGAGATGAAAAGTGCCAGCACTGAAAGCTGTTGCTAGCTAGCACCCTTCCTTGGAAGCGCTTTTGTAGGCCTAAGAACACTGGGGTTGTGGGCTTCTCTAGCCACCTACTCTTCTGCTCATCCTCTCGCGTAGTCAAAAGAGAGCTCAGGTGAGAAATTGCAAACGTCGAGCAATTGCTCAGAGAGGAAAAGTGCCAGCACTGAAAGCTGTTGCTAGCCAGCACCCTTCCTTGGAAGCGCTTTTGTAGCCCTAAGAACACTGGGGCTCTGGGCTTCTCTAGCCACCTAATCTTCTGCTCATCCTCTCGCGCACTCTAAAGAGAGCTCAGGTGAGAAATTGCAAACGTCGAGCAATTGCTCAGAGATGAAAAGGGCCAGCACTGAAAGCTCTTGCTAGCCAGCACCCTTCCTTGGAAGCGCTTTCACAGGCGCAGCAACACTGGGGCTTTGCGCTTCTCTAGCCACCAAACGTCACGGTCGCTACCTCTCCGTCTCGTAGACACGAGCTGAGAAATTGCAAACGTCGAGCAATTGCTCAGAGATGAGAAGTGCCAGCACTGAAAGCTGTTGCTAGCCAGCACCCTTCCTTGGAAGCGCTTTCACAGGCGCAGCAACACTGGGGCTTTGCGCTTCTCTACCCACCAAACGTCACGGTCGCTATCTCCCCGTCTCGTAGACACGAGCTGAGAAATTGCAAACGTCGAGCAATTGCTCAGAGATGAAAAGGGCCAGCACTGAAAGCTGTTGCTAGCCAGCACCCTTCCTTGGAAGCGCTTTCACAGGCGCAGCAACACTGGGGCTTTGCGCTTCTCTAGCCACCAAACGTCACGGTCATTCTCTTTCCGTCTCGTAGACACGAGCTGAGAAACTGCAAACGTCGAGCAATTGATCAAAGATGAAAAGTGCCAGCACTGAAAGCTGTTGCTAGCCAGCACCCTTCCTTGGAAGCGCTTTTGTAGGCCTAAGAACACTGGGGTTGTGGGCTTCTCTAGCCACCTACTCTTCTGCTCATCCTCTCGCGCAGTCTAAAGAGAGCTCAGGTGAGAAATTGCAAACGTCGAGCAATTGCTCAGAGATGAAAAGTGCCAGCACTGAAAGCTGTTGCTAGCCAGCACCCTTCCTTGGAAGCGCTTTCACAGGCGCAGCAACACTGGGGCTTTGCGCTTCTCTAGCCACCAAACGTCACGGTCATTCTCTTTCCTTCTCGTAGACACGAGCTGAGAAATTGCAAACGTCGAGCAATTGCTCAGAGATGAAAAGTGCCAGCACTGAAAGCTGTTGCTAGCTAGCACCCTTCCTTGGAAGCGCTTTTGTAGGCCTAAGAACACTGGGGCTCTGGGCTTCTCTAGCCACCTGCTCTTCTGCTCATCCTCTCGCGTAGTCAAAAGAGAGCTCAGGTGAGAAATTGCAAATGTCGAGCAATTGCTCAGAGATGAAAAGTGCCAGCACTGAAAGCTCTTGCTAGCCAGCACCCTTCCTTGGAAGCGCTTTCACAGGCGCAGCAACACTGGGGCTTTGCGCTTCTCTAGCCACCAAATATCACGGTCATTCTTTTTCCTTCTCGTAGACACGAGCTGAGAAATTGCAAACGTCGAGCAATTGATCAAAGATGAAAAGTGCCAGCACTGAAAGGTGTTGCTAGCTAGCACCCTTCCTTGGAAGTGCTTTTGTAGCCCTAAGAACACTGGGGCTCTGGGCTTCTCTAGCCACCTACTCTTCTGCTCATCCTCTCGCGCAGTCTAAAGAGAGCTCAGGTGAGAAATTGCAAACGTCGAGCAATTGCTCAGAGATGAAAAGTGCCAGCACTGAAAGCTCTTGCTAGCCAGCACCCTTCCTTGGAAGTGCTTTTGTAGGCCTAAGAACACTGGGGTTGTGGGCTTCTCTAGCCACCTACTCTTCTGCTCATCCTCTCGCGCAGTCTAAAGAGAGCTCAGGTGAGAAATTGCAAACGTCGAGCAATTGCTCAGAGATGAAAAGGGCCAGCACTGAAAGCTGTTGCTAGCCAGCACCCTTCCTTGGAAGCGCTTTCACAGGCGCAGCAACACTGGGACTTTGCGCTTCTCTAGCCACCAAACGTCATGCTCACTATCTCCCCGTCTCGTAGACACGAGCTGAGAAATTGCAAACGTCGAGCAATTGCTCAGAGATGAGAAGTGCCAGCACTGAAAGCTCTTGCTAGCCAGCACCCTTCCTTGGAAGCGCTTTCACAGGCGCAGCAACACTGAGGCTTTGCGCTTCTCTACCCACCAAACGTCATGCTCACTATCTCTCCGTCTCGTAGACACAAGCTGAGAAATTGCAAACGTCGAGCAATTGCTCAGAGATGAGAAGTGCCAGCACTGAAAGCTGTTGCTAGCCAGCACCCTTCCTTGGAAGCGCTTTCACAGGCGCAGCAACACTGAGGCTTTGCGCTTCTCTACCCACCAGACGTCATGCTCACTATCTCTCCGTCTCGTAGACACAAGCTGAGAAATTGCAAACGTCGAGCAATTGCTCAGAGATGAAAAGTGCCAGCACTGAAAGCTGTTGCTAGCCAGCACCCTTCCTTGGAAGCGCTTTCACAGGCGCAGCAACACTGGGGCTTTGCGCTTCTCTAGCCACCAAACGTCACGGTCATTCTCTTTCCTTCTCGTAGACACGAGCTGAGAAATTGCAAACGTCGAGCAATTGATCAAAGATGAAAAGTGCCAGCACTGAAAGGTGTTGCTAGCCAGCACCCTTCCTTGGAAGCGCTTTTGTAGGCCTAAGAACACTGGGGCTCTGGGCTTCTCTAGCCACCTACTCTTCTGCTCATCCTCTCGCGCAGTCTAAAGAGAGCTCAGGTGAGAAATTGCAAACGTCGAGCAATTGCTCAGAGATGAAAAGGGCCAGCACTGAAAGGTGTTGCTAGCTAGCACCCTTCCTTGGAAGCGCTTTTGTAGGCCTAAGAACACTGGGGTTGAGGGCTTCTCTAGCCACCTACTCTTCTTCTCATCCTCTCGCGTAGTCAAAAGAGAGCTCAGGTGAGAAATTGCAAACGTCGAGCAATTGCTCAGAGATGAAAAGTGCCAGCACTGAAAGCTCTTGCTAGCCAGCACCCTTCCTTGGAAACGCTTTTGTAGGCCTAAGAACACTGGGGCTCTGGGCTTCTCTAGCCACCTACTCTTCTGCTCATCCTCTCGCGCAGTCTAAAGAGAGCTCAGGTGAGAAATTGCAAACGTCGAGCAATTGCTCAGAGATGAAAAGGGCCAGCACTGAAAGCTCTTGCTAGCCAGCACCCTTCCTTGGAAGCGCTTTCACAGGCGCAGCAACACTGGGGCTTTGCGCTTCTCTACCCACCAAACGTCATGCTCACTATCTCCCCGTCTCGTAGACACGAGCTGAGAAATTGCAAACGTCGAGCAATTGCTCAGAGATGAGAAGTGCCAGCACTGAAAGCTGTTGCTAGCCAGCACCCTTCCTTGGAAGCGCTTTCACAGGCGCAGCAACACTGAGGCTTTGCGCTTCTCTACCCACCAAACGTCATGCTCACTATCTCTCCGTCTCGTAGACACAAGCTGAGAAATTGCAAACGTCGAGCAATTGCTCAGAGATGAAAAGTGCCAGCACTGAAAGCTCTTGCTAGCCAGCACCCTTCCTTGGAAGCGCTTTCACAGGCGCAGCAACACTGGGGCTTTGCGCTTCTCTACCCACCAAACGTCACGGTCCTTCTCTTTCCTTCTCGTAGACACGAGCTGAGAAACTGCAAACGTCGAGCAATTGCTCAGAGATGAAAAGTGCCAGCACTGAAAGCTGTTGCTAGCTAGCACCCTTCCTTGGAAGCGCTTTTGTAGGCCTAAGAACACTGGGGCTCTGGGCTTCTCTAGCCACCTGCTCTTCTGCTCATCCTCTCACGTAGTCAAAAGAGAGCTCAGGTGAGAAATTGCAAATGTCGAGCAATTGCTCAGAGATGAAAAGTGCCAGCACTGAAAGCTCTTGCTAGCCAGCACCCTTCCTTGGAAGCGGTTTTGTAGCCCTAAGAACACTGGGGCTCTGGGCTTCTCTAGCCACCTACTCTTCTGCTCATCCTCTCGCGCAGTCTAAAGAGAGCTCAGGTGAGAAATTGCAAACGTCGAGCAATTGCTCAGAGATGAAAAGGGCCAGCACTGAAAGCTGTTGCTAGCCAGCACCCTTCCTTGGAAGCGCTTTCACAGGCGCAGCAACACTGGGACTTTGCGCTTCTCTAGCCACCAAATGTCACGGTCGCTACCTCTCCGTCTCGTAGACACGAGCTGAGAAATTGCAAACGTCGAGCAATTGCTCAGAGATGAAAAGTGCCAGCACTGAAAGCTCTTGCTAGCCAGCACCCTTCCTTGGAAGCGCTTTCACAGGCGCAGCAACACTGGGACTTTGCGCTTCTCTAGCCACCAAACGTCACGGTCATTCTCTTTCCGTCTCGTAGACACGAGCTGAGAAACTGCAAACGTCGAGCAATTGCTCAGAGATGAAAAGTGCCAGCACTGAAAGCTGTTGCTAGCTAGCACCCTTCCTTGGAAGCGCTTTTGTAGGCCTAAGAACACTGGGGTTGTGGGCTTCTCTAGCCACCTACTCTTCTGCTCATCCTCTCGCGTAGTCAAAAGAGAGCTCAGGTGAGAAATTGCAAACGTCGAGCAATTGCTCAGAGAGGAAAAGTGCCAGCACTGAAAGCTGTTGCTAGCCAGCACCCTTCCTTGGAAGCGCTTTTGTAGCCCTAAGAACACTGGGGCTCTGGGCTTCTCTAGCCACCTAATCTTCTGCTCATCCTCTCGCGCACTCTAAAGAGAGCTCAGGTGAGAAATTGCAAACGTCGAGCAATTGCTCAGAGATGAAAAGGGCCAGCACTGAAAGCTCTTGCTAGCCAGCACCCTTCC
The DNA here is from genome assembly GCA_037962945.1 of Sarcoramphus papa. NCBI lineage: Eukaryota > Metazoa > Chordata > Aves > Accipitriformes > Cathartidae > Sarcoramphus > Sarcoramphus papa. Next base: position 93,503,490 of record CM075586.1, on the reverse strand, counting down.
TTGGAAGCGCTTTCACAGGCGCAGCAACACTGGGGCTTTGCGCTTCTCTAGCCACCAAACGTCACGGTCGCTACCTCTCCGTCTCGTAGACACGAGCTGAGAAATTGCAAACGTCGAGCAATTGCTCAGAGATGAGAAGTGCCAGCACTGAAAGCTGTTGCTAGCCAGCACCCTTCCTTGGAAGCGCTTTCACAGGCGCAGCAACACTGGGGCTTTGCGCTTCTCTACCCACCAAACGTCATGCTCACTATCTCCCCGTCTCGTAGACACGAGCTGAGAAATTGCAAACGTCGAGCAATTGCTCAGAGATGAAAAGTGGCAGCACTGAAAGCTGTTGCTAGCCAGCACCCTTCCTTGGAAGCGCTTTCACAGGCGCAGCAACACTGGGGCTTTGCGCTTCTCTACCCACCAAACGTCACGGTCATTCTCTTTCCTTCTCGTAGACACGAGCTGAGAAATTGCAAACGTCGAGCAATTGATCAAAGATGAAAAGTGCCAGCACTGAAAGCTGTTGCTAGCCAGCACCCTTCCTTGGAAGCGCTTTTGTAGGCCTAAGAACAGTGGGGCTCTGGGCTTCTCTAGCCACCTACTCTTCTGCTCATCCTCTCGCGCACTCTAAAGAGAGCTCAGGTGAGAAATTGCAAACGTCGAGCAATTGCTCAGAGATGAAAAGGGCCAGCACTGAAAGCTGTTGCTAGCCAGCACCCTTCCTTGGAAGCGCTTTCACAGGCGCAGCAACACTGGGGCTTTGCGCTTCTCTAGCCACCAAACGTCACGGTCATTCTCTTTCCGTCTCGTAGACACGAGCTGAGAAACTGCAAACGTCGAGCAATTGATCAAAGATGAAAAGTGCCAGCACTGAAAGCTGTTGCTAGCTAGCACCCTTCCTTGGAAGCGCTTTTGTAGGCCTAAGAACACTGGGGCTCTGGGCTTCTCTAGCCACCTGCTCTTCTGCTCATCCTCTCGCGTAGTCAAAAGAGAGCTCAGGTGAGAAATTGCAAATGTCGAGCAATTGCTCAGAGATGAAAAGTGCCAGCACTGAAAGCTCTTGCTAGCCAGCACCCTTCCTTGGAAGCGCTTTCACAGGCGCAGCAACACTGGGGCTTTGCGCTTCTCTAGCCACCAAATATCACGGTCATTCTTTTTCCTTCTCGTAGACACGAGCTGAGAAATTGCAAACGTCGAGCAATTGATCAAAGATGAAAAGTGCCAGCACTGAAAGGTGTTGCTAGCTAGCACCCTTCCTTGGAAGTGCTTTTGTAGCCCTAAGAACACTGGGGCTCTGGGCTTCTCTAGCCACCTACTCTTCTGCTCATCCTCTCGCGCAGTCTAAAGAGAGCTCAGGTGAGAAATTGCAAACGTCGAGCAATTGCTCAGAGATGAAAAGTGCCAGCACTGAAAGCTCTTGCTAGCCAGCACCCTTCCTTGGAAGTGCTTTTGTAGGCCTAAGAACACTGGGGTTGTGGGCTTCTCTAGCCACCTACTCTTCTGCTCATCCTCTCGCGCAGTCTAAAGAGAGCTCAGGTGAGAAATTGCAAACGTCGAGCAATTGCTCAGAGATGAAAAGGGCCAGCACTGAAAGCTGTTGCTAGCCAGCACCCTTCCTTGGAAGCGCTTTCACAGGCGCAGCAACACTGGGACTTTGCGCTTCTCTAGCCACCAAACGTCATGCTCACTATCTCCCCGTCTCGTAGACACGAGCTGAGAAATTGCAAACGTCGAGCAATTGCTCAGAGATGAGAAGTGCCAGCACTGAAAGCTCTTGCTAGCCAGCACCCTTCCTTGGAAGCGCTTTCACAGGCGCAGCAACACTGAGGCTTTGCGCTTCTCTACCCACCAAACGTCATGCTCACTATCTCTCCGTCTCGTAGACACAAGCTGAGAAATTGCAAACGTCGAGCAATTGCTCAGAGATGAGAAGTGCCAGCACTGAAAGCTGTTGCTAGCCAGCACCCTTCCTTGGAAGCGCTTTCACAGGCGCAGCAACACTGAGGCTTTGCGCTTCTCTACCCACCAGACGTCATGCTCACTATCTCTCCGTCTCGTAGACACAAGCTGAGAAATTGCAAACGTCGAGCAATTGCTCAGAGATGAAAAGTGCCAGCACTGAAAGCTCTTGCTAGCCAGCACCCTTCCTTGGAAGCGCTTTCACAGGCGCAGCAACACTGGGGCTTTGCGCTTCTCTAGCCACCAAACGTCACGGTCATTCTCTTTCCTTCTCGTAGACACGAGCTGAGAAATTGCAAACGTCGAGCAATTGCTTAGAGATGAAAAGTGCCAGCACTGAAAGCTGTTGCTAGCCAGCACCCTTCCTTGGAAGCGCTTTTGTAGGCCTAAGAACACTGGGGCTCTGGGCTTCTCTAGCCACCTACTCTTCTGCTCATCCTCTCGCGCAGTCTAAAGAGAGCTCAGGTGAGAAATTGCAAACGTCGAGCAATTGCTCAGAGATGAAAAGGGCCAGCACTGAAAGCTGTTGCTAGCCAGCACCCTTCCTTGGAAGCGCTTTCACAGGCGCAGCAACACTGGGGCTTTGCGCTTCTCTAGCCACCAAACGTCACGGTCATTCTCTTTCCTTCTCGTAGACACGAGCTGAGAAACTGCAAACGTCGAGCAATTGATCAAAGATGAAAAGTGCCAGCACTGAAAGGTGTTGCTAGCCAGCACCCTTCCTTGGAAGCGCTTTTGTAGGCCTAAGAACACTGGGGTTGTGGGCTTCTCTAGCCACCTACTCTTCTGCTCATACTCTCGCGCAGTCTAAAGAGAGCTCAGGTGAGAAATTGCAAACGTCGAGCAATTGCTCAGAGATGAAAAGTGCCAGCACTGAAAGCTGTTGCTAGCCAGCACCCTTCCTTGGAAGCGCTTTCACAGGCGCAGCAACACTGGGGCTTTGCGCTTCTCTAGCCACCAAACGTCACGGTCATTCTCTTTCCTTCTCGTAGACACGAGCTGAGAAATTGCAAACGTCGAGCAATTGCTTAGAGATGAAAAGTGCCAGCACTGAAAGCTGTTGCTAGCTAGCACCCTTCCTTGGAAGCGCTTTTGTAGGCCTAAGAACACTGGGGCTCTGGGCTTCTCTAGCCACCTGCTCTTCTGCTCATCCTCTCGCGTAGTCAAAAGAGAGCTCAGGTGAGAAATTGCAAATGTCGAGCAATTGCTCAGAGATGAAAAGTGCCAGCACTGAAAGCTCTTGCTAGCCAGCACCCTTCCTTGGAAGCGGTTTTGTAGCCCTAAGAACACTGGGGCTCTGGGCTTCTCTAGCCACCTACTCTTCTGCTCATCCTCTCGCGCAGTCTAAAGAGAGCTCAGGTGAGAAATTGCAAACGTCGAGCAATTGCTCAGAGATGAAAAGGGCCAGCACTGAAAGCTGTTGCTAGCCAGCACCCTTCCTTGGAAGCGCTTTCACAGGCGCAGCAACACTGGGACTTTGCGCTTCTCTAGCCACCAAATGTCACGGTCGCTACCTCTCCGTCTCGTAGACACGAGCTGAGAAATTGCAAACGTCGAGCAATTGCTCAGAGATGAAAAGTGCCAGCACTGAAAGCTGTGGCTAGCCAGCACCCTTCCTTGGAAGCGCTTTCACAGGCGCAGCAACACTGGGGCTTTGCGCTTCTCTAGCCACCAAACGTCACGGTCATTCTCTTTCCGTCTCGTAGACACGAGCTGAGAAACTGCAAACGTCGAGCAATTGCTCAGAGATGAAAAGTGCCAGCACTGAAAGCTGTTGCTAGCTAGCACCCTTCCTTGGAAGCGCTTTTGTAGGCCTAAGAACACTGGGGTTGTGGGCTTCTCTAGCCACCTACTCTTCTGCTCATCCTCTCGCGTAGTCAAAAGAGAGCTCAGGTGAGAAATTGCAAACGTCGAGCAATTGCTCAGAGAGGAAAAGTGCCAGCACTGAAAGCTGTTGCTAGCCAGCACCCTTCCTTGGAAGCGCTTTTGTAGCCCTAAGAACACTGGGGCTCTGGGCTTCTCTAGCCACCTAATCTTCTGCTCATCCTCTCGCGCACTCTAAAGAGAGCTCAGGTGAGAAATTGCAAACGTCGAGCAATTGCTCAGAGATGAAAAGGGCCAGCACTGAAAGCTCTTGCTAGCCAGCACCCTTCCTTGGAAGCGCTTTCACAGGCGCAGCAACACTGGGGCTTTGCGCTTCTCTAGCCACCAAACGTCACGGTCGCTACCTCTCCGTCTCGTAGACACGAGCTGAGAAATTGCAAACGTCGAGCAATTGCTCAGAGATGAGAAGTGCCAGCACTGAAAGCTGTTGCTAGCCAGCACCCTTCCTTGGAAGCGCTTTCACAGGCGCAGCAACACTGGGGCTTTGCGCTTCTCTACCCACCAAACGTCATGCTCACTATCTCCCCGTCTCGTAGACACGAGCTGAGAAATTGCAAACGTCGAGCAATTGCTCAGAGATGAAAAGTGCCAGCACTGAAAGCTGTTGCTAGCCAGCACCCTTCCTTGGAAGCGCTTTCACAGGCGCAGTAACACTGGGGCTTTGCGCTTCTCTACCCACCAAACGTCACGGTCATTCTCTTTCCTTCTCGTAGACACGAGCTGAGAAATTGCAAACGTCGAGCAATTGATCAAAGATGAAAAGTGCCAGCACTGAAAGCTGTTGCTAGCCAGCACCCTTCCTTGGAAGCGCTTTTGTAGGCCTAAGAACAGTGGGGCTCTGGGCTTCTCTAGCCACCTACTCTTCTGCTCATCCTCTCGCGCACTCTAAAGAGAGCTCAGGTGAGAAATTGCAAACGTCGAGCAATTGCTCAGAGATGAAAAGGGCCAGCACTGAAAGCTCTTGCTAGCCAGCACCCTTCCTTGGAAGCGCTTTCACAGGCGCAGCAACACTGGGGCTTTGCGCTTCTCTAGCCACCAAACGTCACGGTCATTCTCTTTCCGTCTCGTAGACATGAGCTGAGAAACTGCAAACGTCGAGCAATTGATCAAAGATGAAAAGTGCCAGCACTGAAAGGTGTTGCTAGCCAGCACCCTTCCTTGGAAGCTCTTTTGTAGGCCTAAGAACACTGGGGTTGTGGGCTTCTCTAGCCACCTACTCTTCTGCTCATCCTCTCGCGCAGTCTAAAGAGAGCTCAGGTGAGAAATTGCAAACGTCGAGCAATTGCTCAGAGATGAAAAGTGCCAGCACTGAAAGCTGTTGCTAGCCAGCACCCTTCCTTGGAAGCGCTTTCACAGGCGCAGCAACACTGGGGCTTTGCGCTTCTCTAGCCACCAAACGTCACGGTCATTCTCTTTCCTTCTCGTAGACACGAGCTGAGAAATTGCAAACGTCGAGCAATTGCTCAGAGATGAAAAGTGCCAGCACTGAAAGCTGTTGCTAGCTAGCACCCTTCCTTGGAAGCGCTTTTGTAGGCCTAAGAACAGTGGGGCTCTGGGCTTCTCTAGCCACCTGCTCTTCTGCTCATCCTCTCGCGTAGTCAAAAGAGAGCTCAGGTGAGAAATTGCAAATGTCGAGCAATTGCTCAGAGATGAAAAGTGCCAGCACTGAAAGCTGTTGCTAGCCAGCACCCTTCCTTGGAAGCGCTTTTGTAGCCCTAAGAACACTGGGGTTGTGGGCTTCTCTAGCCACCTACTCTTCTGCTCATCCTCTCGCGCAGTCTAAAGAGAGCTCAGGTGAGAAATTGCAAACGTCGAGCAATTGCTCAGAGATGAAAAGGGCCAGCACTGAAAGCTGTTGCTAGCCAGCACCCTTCCTTGGAAGCGCTTTCACAGGCGCAGCAACAGTGGGACTTTGCGCTTCTCTAGCCACCAAACGACACGGTCGCTACCTCTCCGTCTCGTAGACACGAGCTGAGAAATTGCAAACGTCGAGCAATTGCTCAGAGATGAAAAGTGCCAGCACTGAAAGCTGTTGCTAGCCAGCACCCTTCCTTGGAAGCGCTTTCACAGGCGCAGCAACACTGGGGCTTTGCGCTTCTCTAGCCACCAAACGTCACGGTCATTCTTTTTCCTTCTCGTAGACACGAGCTGAGAAATTGCAAACGTCGAGCAATTGATCAAAGATGAAAAGTGCCAGCACTGAAAGGTGTTGCTAGCTAGCACCCTTCCTTGGAAGCGCTTTTGTAGGCCTAAGAACACTGGGGTTGTGGGCTTCTCTAGCCACCTACTCTTCTGCTCATCCTCTCGCGTAGTCAAAAGAGAGCTCAGGTGAGAAATTGCAAACGTCGAGCAATTGCTCAGAGATGAAAAGTGCCAGCACTGAAAGCTCTTGCTAGCCAGCACCCTTCCTTGGAAGTGCTTTTGTAGCCCTAAGAACACTGGGGCTCTGGGCTTCTCTAGCCACCTAATCTTCTGCTCATCCTCTCGCGCAGTCTAAAGAGAGCTCAGGTGAGAAATTGCAAACGTCGAGCAATTGCTCAGAGATGAAAAGGGCCAGCACTGAAAGCTCTTGCTAGCCAGCACCCTTCCTTGGAAGCGCTTTCACAGGCGCAGCAACACTGGGGCTTTGCGCTTCTCTACCCACCAAACGTCATGCTCACTATCTCCCCGTCTCGTAGACACGAGCTGAGAAATTGCAAACGTCGAGCAATTGCTCAGAGATGAGAAGTGCCAGCACTGAAAGCTCTTGCTAGCCAGCACCCTTCCTTGGAAGCGCTTTCACAGGCGCAGCAACACTGAGGCTTTGCGCTTCTCTACCCACCAAACGTCATGCTCACTATCTCCCCGTCTCGTAGACACGAGCTGAGAAATTGCAAACGTCGAGCAATTGCTCAGAGATGAAAAGTGGCAGCACTGAAAGCTGTTGCTAGCCAGCACCCTTCCTTGGAAGCGCTTTCACAGGCGCAGCAACACTGGGGCTTTGCGCTTCTCTACCCACCAAACGTCACGGTCATTCTCTTTCCTTCTCGTAGACACGAGCTGAGAAATTGCAAACGTCGAGCAATTGCTTAGAGATGAAGAGTGCCAGCACTGAAAGCTGTTGCTAGCCAGCACCCTTCCTTGGAAGCGCTTTTGTAGGCCTAAGAACAGTGGGGCTCTGGGCTTCTCTAGCCACCTACTCTTCTGCTCATCCTCTCGCGCAGTCTAAAGAGAGCTCAGGTGAGAAATTGCAAACGTCGAGCAATTGCTCAGAGATGAAAAGGGCCAGCACTGAAAGCTGTTGCTAGCCAGCACCCTTCCTTGGAAGCGCTTTCACAGGCGCAGCAACACTGGGGCTTTGCGCTTCTCTAGCCACCAAACGTCACGGTCATTCTCTTTCCGTCTCGTAGACACGAGCTGAGAAACTGCAAACGTCGAGCAATTGATCAAAGATGAAAAGTGCCAGCACTGAAAGGTGTTGCTAGCCAGCACCCTTCCTTGGAAGCGCTTTTGTAGGCCTAAGAACACTGGGGTTGTGGGCTTCTCTAGCCACCTACTCTTCTGCTCATACTCTCGCGCAGTCTAAAGAGAGCTCAGGTGAGAAATTGCAAACGTCGAGCAATTGCTCAGAGATGAAAAGTGGCAGCACTGAAAGCTGTTGCTAGCCAGCACCCTTCCTTGGAAGCGCTTTCACAGGCGCAGCAACACTGGGGCTTTGCGCTTCTCTAGCCACCAAACGTCACGGTCATTCTCTTTCCGTCTCGTAGACACGAGCTGAGAAACTGCAAACGTCGAGCAATTGCTCAGAGATGAAAAGTGCCAGCACTGAAAGCTGTTGCTAGCTAGCACCCTTCCTTGGAAGCGCTTTTGTAGGCCTAAGAACAGTGGGGCTCTGGGCTTCTCTAGCCACCTACTCTTCTGCTCATCCTCTCGCGTAGTCAAAAGAGAGCTCAGGTGAGAAATTGCAAACGTCGAGCAATTGCTCAGAGATGAAAAGTGCCAGCACTGAAAGCTGTTGCTAGCCAGCACCCTTCCTTGGAAGCGCTTTTGTAGCCCTAAGAACACTGGGGCTCTGGGCTTCTCTAGCCACCTAATCTTCTGCTCATCCTCTCGCGCACTCTAAAGAGAGCTCAGGTGAGAAATTGCAAACGTCGAGCAATTGCTCAGAGATGAAAAGGGCCAGCACTGAAAGCTCTTGCTAGCCAGCACCCTTCCTTGGAAGCGCTTTCACAGGCGCAGCAACACTGGGGCTTTGCGCTTCTCTAGCCACCAAACGTCACGGTCGCTACCTCTCCGTCTCGTAGACACGAGCTGAGAAATTGCAAACGTCGAGCAATTGCTCAGAGATGAGAAGTGCCAGCACTGAAAGCTGTTGCTAGCCAGCACCCTTCCTTGGAAGCGCTTTCACAGGCGCAGCAACACTGGGGCTTTGCGCTTCTCTACCCACCAAACGTCATGCTCACTATCTCCCCGTCTCGTAGACACGAGCTGAGAAATTGCAAACGTCGAGCAATTGCTCAGAGATGAAAAGTGGCAGCACTGAAAGCTGTTGCTAGCCAGCACCCTTCCTTGGAAGCGCTTTCACAGGCGCAGTAACACTGGGGCTTTGCGCTTCTCTACCCACCAAACGTCACGGTCATTCTCTTTCCTTCTCGTAGACACGTGTTGAGAAATTGCAAACGTCGAGCAATTGATCAAAGATGAAAAGTGCCAGCACTGAAAGCTGTTGCTAGCCAGCACCCTTCCTTGGAAGCGCTTTTGTAGGCCTAAGAACAGTGGGGCTCTGGGCTTCTCTAGCCACCTACTCTTCTGCTCATCCTCTCGCGCACTCTAAAGAGAGCTCAGGTGAGAAATTGCAAACGTCGAGCAATTGCTCAGAGATGAAAAGGGCCAGCACTGAAAGCTGTTGCTAGCCAGCACCCTTCCTTGGAAGCGCTTTCACAGGCGCAGCAACACTGGGAATTTGCGCTTCTCTAGCCACCAAACGTCACGGTCATTCTCTTTCCGTCTCGTAGACACGAGCTGAGAAACTGCAAACGTCGAGCAATTGATCAAAGATGAAAAGTGCCAGCACTGAAAGGTGATGCTAGCCAGCACCCTTCCTTGGAAGCGCTTTTGTAGGCCTAAGAACACTGGGGTTGTGGGCTTCTCTAGCCACCTACTCTTCTGCTCATCCTCTCGCGCAGTCTAAAGAGAGCTCAGGTGAGAAATTGCAAACGTCGAGCAATTGCTCAGAGATGAAAAGTGCCAGCACTGAAAGCTGTTGCTAGCCAGCACCCTTCCTTGGAAGCGCTTTCACAGGCGCAGCAACACTGGGGCTTTGCGCTTCTCTAGCCACCAAACGTCACGGTCATTCTCTTTCCTTCTCGTAGACACGAGCTGAGAAATTGCAAACGTCGAGCAATTGCTCAGAGATGAAAAGTGCCAGCACTGAAAGCTGTTGCTAGCTAGCACCCTTCCTTGGAAGCGCTTTTGTAGGCCTAAGAACACTGGGGCTCTGGGCTTCTCTAGCCACCTGCTCTTCTGCTCATCCTCTCGCGTAGTCAAAAGAGAGCTCAGGTGAGAAATTGCAAATGTCGAGCAATTGCTCAGAGATGAAAAGTGCCAGCACTGAAAGCTCTTGCTAGCCAGCACCCTTCCTTGGAAGCGCTTTTGTAGCCCTAAGAACACTGGGGCTCTGGGCTTCTCTAGCCACCTACTCTTCTGCTCATCCTCTCGCGCAGTCTAAAGAGAGCTCAGGTGAGAAATTGCAAACGTCGAGCAATTGCTCAGAGATGAAAAGGGCCAGCACTGAAAGCTGTTGCTAGCCAGCACCCTTCCTTGGAAGCGCTTTCACAGGCGCAGCAACACTGGGACTTTGCGCTTCTCTAGCCACCAAATGTCACGGTCGCTACCTCTCCGTCTCGTAGACACGAGCTGAGAAATTGCAAACGTCGAGCAATTGCTCAGAGATGAGAAGTGCCAGCACTGAAAGCTGTTGCTAGCCAGCACCCTTCCTTGGAAGCGCTTTCACAGGCGCAGCAACACTGGGGCTTTGCGCTTCTCTAGCCACCAAACGTCACGGTCATTCTCTTTCCGTCTCGTAGACACGAGCTGAGAAACTGCAAACGTCGAGCAATTGCTCAGAGATGAAAAGTGCCAGCACTGAAAGCTGTTGCTAGCTAGCACCCTTCCTTGGAAGCGCTTTTGTAGGCCTAAGAACACTGGGGTTGTGGGCTTCTCTAGCCACCTACTCTTCTGCTCATCCTCTCGCGTAGTCAAAAGAGAGCTCAGGTGAGAAATTGCAAACGTCGAGCAATTGCTCAGAGAGGAAAAGTGCCAGCACTGAAAGCTGTTGCTAGCCAGCACCCTTCCTTGGAAGCGCTTTTGTAGCCCTAAGAACAGTGGGGCTCTGGGCTTCTCTAGCCACCTAATCTTCTGCTCATCCTCTCGCGCACTCTAAAGAGAGCTCAGGTGAGAAATTGCAAACGTCGAGCAATTGCTCAGAGATGAAAAGGGCCAGCACTGAAAGCTCTTGCTAGCCAGCACCCTTCCTTGGAAGCGCTTTCACAGGTGCAGCAACACTGGGGCTTTGCGCTTCTCTAGCCACCAAACGTCACGGTCGCTACCTCTCCGTCTCGTAGACACGAGCTGAGAAATTGCAAACGTCGAGCAATTGCTCAGAGATGAGAAGTGCCAGCACTGAAAGCTCTTGCTAGCCAGCACCCTTCCTTGGAAGCGCTTTCACAGGCGCAGCAACACTGGGGCTTTGCGCTTCTCTAGCCACCAAACGTCATGCTCACTATCTCCCCGTCTCGTAGACACGAGCTGAGAAATTGCAAACGTCGAGCAATTGCTCAGAGATGAGAAGTGCCAGCACTGAAAGCTGTTGCTAGCTAGCACCCTTCCTTGGAAGCGCTTTTGTAGGCCTAAGAACACTGGGGCTCTGGGCTTCTCTAGCCACCTGCTCTTCTGCTCATCCTCTCGCGTAGTCAAAAGAGAGCTCAGGTGAGAAATTGCAAATGTCGAGCAATTGCTCAGAGATGAAAAGTGCCAGCACTGAAAGCTCTTGCTAGCCAGCACCCTTCCTTGGAAGCGCTTTTGTAGCCCTAAGAACACTGGGGTTGTGGGCTTCTCTAGCCACCTACTCTTCTGCTCATCCTCTCGCGCAGTCTAAAGAGAGCTCAGGTGAGAAATTGCAAACGTCGAGCAATTGCTCAGAGATGAAAAGGGCCAGCACTGAAAGCTGTTGCTAGCCAGCACCCTTCCTTGGAAGCGCTTTCACAGGCGCAGCAACACTGGGGCTTTGCGCTTCTCTAGCCACCAAACGACACGGTCGCTACCTCTCCGTCTCGTAGACACGAGCTGAGAAATTGCAAACGTCGAGCAATTGCTCAGAGATGAAAAGTGCCAGCACTGAAAGCTCTTGCTAGCCAGCACCCTTCCTTGGAAGTGCTTTCACAGGCGCAGCAACACTGGGGCTTTGCGCTTCTCTAGCCACCAAATATCACGGTCATTCTTTTTCCTTCTCGTAGACACGAGCTGAGAAATTGCAAACGTCGAGCAATTGATCAAAGATGAAAAGTGCCAGCACTGAAAGGTGTTGCTAGCTAGCACCCTTCCTTGGAAGTGCTTTTGTAGCCCTAAGAACACTGGGGCTCTGGGCTTCTCTAGCCACCTACTCTTCTGCTCATCCTCTCGCGCAGTCTAAAGAGAGCTCAGGTGAGAAATTGCAAACGTCGAGCAATTGCTCAGAGATGAAAAGTGCCAGCACTGAAAGCTCTTGCTAGCCAGCACCCTTCCTTGGAAGTGCTTTTGTAGCCCTAAGAACACTGGGGCTCTGGGCTTCTCTAGCCACCTACTCTTCTGCTCATCCTCTCGCGCAGTCTAAAGAGAGCTCAGGTGAGAAATTGCAAACGTCGAGCAATTGCTCAGAGATGAAAAGGGCCAGCACTGAAAGCTCTTGCTAGCCAGCACCCTTCCTTGGAAGCGCTTTCACAGGCGCAGCAACACTGGGGCTTTGCGCTTCTCTACCCACCAAACGTCATGCTCACTATCTCCCCGTCTCGTAGACACGAGCTGAGAAATTGCAAACGTCGAGCAATTGCTCAGAGATGAAAAGGGCCAGCACTGAAAGCTCTTGCTAGCCAGCACCCTTCCTTGGAAGCGCTTTCACAGGCGCAGCAACACTGAGGCTTTGCGCTTCTCTACCCACCAAACGTCATGCTCACTATCTCTCCGTCTCGTAGACACAAGCTGAGAAATTGCAAACGTCGAGCAATTGCTCAGAGATGAGAAGTGCCAGCACTGAAAGCTGTTGCTAGCCAGCACCCTTCCTTGGAAGCGCTTTCACAGGCGCAGCAACACTGAGGCTTTGCGCTTCTCTACCCACCAGACGTCATGCTCACTATCTCTCCGTCTCGTAGACACAAGCTGAGAAATTGCAAACGTCGAGCAATTGCTCAGAGATGAAAAGTGCCAGCACTGAAAGCTGTTGCTAGCCAGCACCCTTCCTTGGAAGCGCTTTCACAGGCGCAGCAACACTGGGGCTTTGCGCTTCTCTAGCCACCAAACGTCACGGTCATTCTCTTTCCTTCTCGTAGACACGAGCTGAGAAATTGCAAACGTCGAGCAATTGCTTAGAGATGAAAAGTGCCAGCACTGAAAGCTGTTGCTAGCTAGCACCCTTCCTTGGAAGCGCTTTTGTAGGCCTAAGAACACTGGGGCTCTGGGCTTCTCTAGCCACCTGCTCTTCTGCTCATCCTCTCGCGTAGTCAAAAGAGAGCTCAGGTGAGAAATTGCAAATGTCGAGCAATTGCTCAGAGATGAAAAGTGCCAGCACTGAAAGCTCTTGCTAGCCAGCACCCTTCCTTGGAAGCGGTTTTGTAGCCCTAAGAACACTGGGGCTCTGGGCTTCTCTAGCCACCTACTCTTCTGCTCATCCTCTCGCGCAGTCTAAAGAGAGCTCAGGTGAGAAATTGCAAACGTCGAGCAATTGCTCAGAGATGAAAAGGGCCAGCACTGAAAGCTGTTGCTAGCCAGCACCCTTCCTTGGAAGCGCTTTCACAGGCGCAGCAACACTGGGACTTTGCGCTTCTCTAGCCACCAAATGTCACGGTCGCTACCTCTCCGTCTCGTAGACACGAGCTGAGAAATTGCAAACGTCGAGCAATTGCTCAGAGATGAAAAGTGCCAGCACTGAAAGCTGTGGCTAGCCAGCACCCTTCCTTGGAAGCGCTTTCACAGGCGCAGCAACACTGGGGCTTTGCGCTTCTCTAGCCACCAAACGTCACGGTCATTCTCTTTCCGTCTCGTAGACACGAGCTGAGAAACTGCAAACGTCGAGCAATTGCTCAGAGATGAAAAGTGCCAGCACTGAAAGCTGTTGCTAGCTAGCACCCTTCCTTGGAAGCGCTTTTGTAGGCCTAAGAACACTGGGGTTGTGGGCTTCTCTAGCCACCTACTCTTCTGCTCATCCTCTCGCGTAGTCAAAAGAGAGCTCAGGTGAGAAATTGCAAACGTCGAGCAATTGCTCAGAGAGGAAAAGTGCCAGCACTGAAAGCTGTTGCTAGCCAGCACCCTTCCTTGGAAGCGCTTTTGTAGCCCTAAGAACACTGGGGCTCTGGGCTTCTCTAGCCACCTAATCTTCTGCTCATCCTCTCGCGCACTCTAAAGAGAGCTCAGGTGAGAAATTGCAAACGTCGAGCAATTGCTCAGAGATGAAAAGGGCCAGCACTGAAAGCTCTTGCTAGCCAGCACCCTTCCTTGGAAGCGCTTTCACAGGCGCAGCAACACTGGGGCTTTGCGCTTCTCTAGCCACCAAACGTCACGGTCGCTACCTCTCCGTCTCGTAGACACGAGCTGAGAAATTGCAAACGTCGAGCAATTGCTCAGAGATGAGAAGTGCCAGCACTGAAAGCTGTTGCTAGCCAGCACCCTTCCTTGGAAGCGCTTTCACAGGCGCAGCAACACTGGGGCTTTGCGCTTCTCTACCCACCAAACGTCATGCTCACTATCTCCCCGTCTCGTAGACACGAGCTGAGAAATTGCAAACGTCGAGCAATTGCTCAGAGATGAAAAGTGGCAGCACTGAAAGCTGTTGCTAGCCAGCACCCTTCCTTGGAAGCGCTTTCACAGGCGCAGTAACACTGGGGCTTTGCGCTTCTCTACCCACCAAACGTCACGGTCATTCTCTTTCCTTCTCGTAGACACGAGCTGAGAAATTGCAAACGTCGAGCAATTGATCAAAGATGAAAAGTGCCAGCACTGAAAGCTGTTGCTAGCCAGCACCCTTCCTTGGAAGCGCTTTTGTAGGCCTAAGAACAGTGGGGCTCTGGGCTTCTCTAGCCACCTACTCTTCTGCTCATCCTCTCGCGCACTCTAAAGAGAGCTCAGGTGAGAAATTGCAAACGTCGAGCAATTGCTCAGAGATGAAAAGGGCCAGCACTGAAAGCTCTTGCTAGCCAGCACCCTTCCTTGGAAGCGCTTTCACAGGCGCAGCAACACTGGGGCTTTGCGCTTCTCTAGCCACCAAACGTCACGGTCATTCTCTTTCCGTCTCGTAGACATGAGCTGAGAAACTGCAAACGTCGAGCAATTGATCAAAGATGAAAAGTGCCAGCACTGAAAGGTGTTGCTAGCCAGCACCCTTCCTTGGAAGCTCTTTTGTAGGCCTAAGAACACTGGGGTTGTGGGCTTCTCTAGCCACCTACTCTTCTGCTCATCCTCTCGCGCAGTCTAAAGAGAGCTCAGGTGAGAAATTGCAAACGTCGAGCAATTGCTCAGAGATGAAAAGTGCCAGCACTGAAAGCTGTTGCTAGCCAGCACCCTTCCTTGGAAGCGCTTTCACAGGCGCAGCAACACTGGGGCTTTGCGCTTCTCTAGCCACCAAACGTCACGGTCATTCTCTTTCCTTCTCGTAGACACGAGCTGAGAAATTGCAAACGTCGAGCAATTGCTCAGAGATGAAAAGTGCCAGCACTGAAAGCTGTTGCTAGCTAGCACCCTTCCTTGGAAGCGCTTTTGTAGGCCTAAGAACACTGGGGCTCTGGGCTTCTCTAGCCACCTGCTCTTCTGCTCATCCTCTCGCGTAGTCAAAAGAGAGCTCAGGTGAGAAATTGCAAATGTCGAGCAATTGCTCAGAGATGAAAAGTGCCAGCACTGAAAGCTGTTGCTAGCCAGCACCCTTCCTTGGAAGCGCTTTTGTAGCCCTAAGAACACTGGGGTTGTGGGCTTCTCTAGCCACCTACTCTTCTGCTCATCCTCTCGCGCAGTCTAAAGAGAGCTCAGGTGAGAAATTGCAAACGTTGAGCAATTGCTCAGAGATGAAAAGGGCCAGCACTGAAAGCTGTTGCTAGCCAGCACCCTTCCTTGGAAGCGCTTTCACAGGCGCAGCAACAGTGGGACTTTGCGCTTCTCTAGCCACCAAACGACACGGTCGCTACCTCTCCGTCTCGTAGACACGAGCTGAGAAATTGCAAACGTCGAGCAATTGCTCAGAGATGAAAAGTGCCAGCACTGAAAGCTGTTGCTAGCCAGCACCCTTCCTTGGAAGCGCTTTCACAGGCGCAGCAACACTGGGGCTTTGCGCTTCTCTAGCCACCAAACGTCACGGTCATTCTTTTTCCTTCTCGTAGACACGAGCTGAGAAATTGCAAACGTCGAGCAATTGATCAAAGATGAAAAGTGCCAGCACTGAAAGGTGTTGCTAGCTAGCACCCTTCCTTGGAAGCGCTTTTGTAGGCCTAAGAACACTGGGGTTGTGGGCTTCTCTAGCCACCTACTCTTCTGCTCATCCTCTCGCGTAGTCAAAAGAGAGCTCAGGTGAGAAATTGCAAACGTCGAGCAATTGCTCAGAGATGAAAAGTGCCAGCACTGAAAGCTCTTGCTAGCCAGCACCCTTCCTTGGAAGTGCTTTTGTAGCCCTAAGAACACTGGGGCTCTGGGCTTCTCTAGCCACCTAATCTTCTGCTCATCCTCTCGCGCAGTCTAAAGAGAGCTCAGGTGAGAAATTGCAAACGTCGAGCAATTGCTCAGAGATGAAAAGGGCCAGCACTGAAAGCTCTTGCTAGCCAGCACCCTTCCTTGGAAGCGCTTTCACAGGCGCAGCAACACTGGGGCTTTGCGCTTCTCTACCCACCAAACGTCATGCTCACTATCTCCCCGTCTCGTAGACACGAGCTGAGAAATTGCAAACGTCGAGCAATTGCTCAGAGATGAGAAGTGCCAGCACTGAAAGCTCTTGCTAGCCAGCACCCTTCCTTGGAAGCGCTTTCACAGGCGCAGCAACACTGAGGCTTTGCGCTTCTCTACCCACCAAACGTCATGCTCACTATCTCCCCGTCTCGTAGACACGAGCTGAGAAATTGCAAACGTCGAGCAATTGCTCAGAGATGAAAAGTGGCAGCACTGAAAGCTGTTGCTAGCCAGCACCCTTCCTTGGAAGCGCTTTCACAGGCGCAGCAACACTGGGGCTTTGCGCTTCTCTACCCACCAAACGTCACGGTCATTCTCTTTCCTTCTCGTAGACACGAGCTGAGAAATTGCAAACGTCGAGCAATTGCTTAGAGATGAAGAGTGCCAGCACTGAAAGCTGTTGCTAGCCAGCACCCTTCCTTGGAAGCGCTTTTGTAGGCCTAAGAACAGTGGGGCTCTGGGCTTCTCTAGCCACCTACTCTTCTGCTCATCCTCTCGCGCAGTCTAAAGAGAGCTCAGGTGAGAAATTGCAAACGTCGAGCAATTGCTCAGAGATGAAAAGGGCCAGCACTGAAAGCTGTTGCTAGCCAGCACCCTTCCTTGGAAGCGCTTTCACAGGCGCAGCAACACTGGGGCTTTGCGCTTCTCTAGCCACCAAACGTCACGGTCATTCTCTTTCCGTCTCGTAGACACGAGCTGAGAAACTGCAAACGTCGAGCAATTGATCAAAGATGAAAAGTGCCAGCACTGAAAGGTGTTGCTAGCCAGCACCCTTCCTTGGAAGCGCTTTTGTAGGCCTAAGAACACTGGGGTTGTGGGCTTCTCTAGCCACCTACTCTTCTGCTCATACTCTCGCGCAGTCTAAAGAGAGCTCAGGTGAGAAATTGCAAACGTCGAGCAATTGCTCAGAGATGAAAAGTGCCATCACTGAAAGCTGATGCTAGCCAGCACCCTTCCTTGGAAGCGCTTTCACAGGCGCAGCAACACTGGGGCTTTGCGCTTCTCTAGCCACCAAACGTCACGGTCATTCTCTTTCCGTCTCGTAGACACGAGCTGAGAAACTGCAAACGTCGAGCAATTGCTCAGAGATGAAAAGTGCCAGCACTGAAAGCTGTTGCTAGCTAGCACCCTTCCTTGGAAGCGCTTTTGTAGGCCTAAGAACAGTGGGGCTCTGGGCTTCTCTAGCCACCTACTCTTCTGCTCATCCTCTCGCGTAGTCAAAAGAGAGCTCAGGTGAGAAATTGCAAACGTCGAGCAATTGCTCAGAGATGAAAAGTGCCAGCACTGAAAGCTGTTGCTAGCCAGCACCCTTCCTTGGAAGCGCTTTTGTAGCCCTAAGAACACTGGGGCTCTGGGCTTCTCTAGCCACCTAATCTTCTGCTCATCCTCTCGCGCACTCTAAAGAGAGCTCAGGTGAGAAATTGCAAACGTCGAGCAATTGCTCAGAGATGAAAAGGGCCAGCACTGAAAGCTCTTGCTAGCCAGCACCCTTCCTTGGAAGCGCTTTCACAGGCGCAGCAACACTGGGGCTTTGCGCTTCTCTAGCCACCAAACGTCACGGTCGCTACCTCTCCGTCTCGTAGACACGAGCTGAGAAATTGCAAACGTCGAGCAATTGCTCAGAGATGAGAAGTGCCAGCACTGAAAGCTGTTGCTAGCCAGCACCCTTCCTTGGAAGCGCTTTCACAGGCGCAGCAACACTGGGGCTTTGCGCTTCTCTACCCACCAAACGTCATGCTCACTATCTCCCCGTCTCGTAGACACGAGCTGAGAAATTGCAAACGTCGAGCAATTGCTCAGAGATGAAAAGTGGCAGCACTGAAAGCTGTTGCTAGCCAGCACCCTTCCTTGGAAGCGCTTTCACAGGCGCAGTAACACTGGGGCTTTGCGCTTCTCTACCCACCAAACGTCACGGTCATTCTCTTTCCTTCTCGTAGACACGTGTTGAGAAATTGCAAACGTCGAGCAATTGATCAAAGATGAAAAGTGCCAGCACTGAAAGCTGTTGCTAGCCAGCACCCTTCCTTGGAAGCGCTTTTGTAGGCCTAAGAACAGTGGGGCTCTGGGCTTCTCTAGCCACCTACTCTTCTGCTCATCCTCTCGCGCACTCTAAAGAGAGCTCAGGTGAGAAATTGCAAACGTCGAGCAATTGCTCAGAGATGAAAAGGGCCAGCACTGAAAGCTCTTGCTAGCCAGCACCCTTCCTTGGAAGCGCTTTCACAGGCGCAGCAACACTGGGGCTTTGCGCTTCTCTACCCACCAAACGTCATGCTCACTATCTCCCCGTCTCGTAGACACGAGCTGAGAAATTGCAAACGTCGAGCAATTGCTCAGAGATGAAAAGTGGCAGCACTGAAAGCTGTTGCTAGCCAGCACCCTTCCTTGGAAGCGCTTTCACAGGCGCAGCAACACTGGGAATTTGCGCTTCTCTAGCCACCAAACGTCACGGTCATTCTCTTTCCGTCTCGTAGACACGAGCTGAGAAACTGCAAACGTCGAGCAATTGATCAAAGATGAAAAGTGCCAGCACTGAAAGGTGATGCTAGCCAGCACCCTTCCTTGGAAGCGCTTTTGTAGGCCTAAGAACACTGGGGTTGTGGGCTTCTCTAGCCACCTACTCTTCTGCTCATCCTCTCGCGCAGTCTAAAGAGAGCTCAGGTGAGAAATTGCAAACGTCGAGCAATTGCTCAGAGATGAAAAGTGCCAGCACTGAAAGCTGTTGCTAGCCAGCACCCTTCCTTGGAAGCGCTTTCACAGGCGCAGCAACACTGGGGCTTTGCGCTTCTCTAGCCACCAAACGTCACGGTCATTCTTTTTCCTTCTCGTAGACACGAGCTGAGAAATTGCAAACGTCGAGCAATTGCTCAGAGATGAAAAGTGCCAGCACTGAAAGCTGTTGCTAGCTAGCACCCTTCCTTGGAAGCGCTTTTGTAGGCCTAAGAACACTGGGGCTCTGGGCTTCTCTAGCCACCTGCTCTTCTGCTCATCCTCTCGCGTAGTCAAAAGAGAGCTCAGGTGAGAAATTGCAAATGTCGAGCAATTGCTCAGAGATGAAAAGTGCCAGCACTGAAAGCTGTTGCTAGCCAGCACCCTTCCTTGGAAGCGCTTTTGTAGCCCTAAGAACACTGGGGTTGTGGGCTTCTCTAGCCACCTACTCTTCTGCTCATCCTCTCGCGCAGTCTAAAGAGAGCTCAGGTGAGAAATTGCAAACGTCGAGCAATTGCTCAGAGATGAAAAGGGCCAGCACTGAAAGCTGTTGCTAGCCAGCACCCTTCCTTGGAAGCGCTTTCACAGGCGCAGCAACACTGGGACTTTGCGCTTCTCTAGCCACCAAACGACACGGTCGCTACCTCTCCGTCTCGTAGACACGAGCTGAGAAATTGCAAGCGTCGAGCAATTGCTCAGAGATGAAAAGTGCCAGCACTGAAAGCTCTTGCTAGCCAGCACCCTTCCTTGGAAGCGCTTTCACAGGCGCAGCAACACTGGGGCTTTGCGCTTCTCTAGCCACCAAATATCACGGTCATTCTTTTTCCTTCTCGTAGACACGAGCTGAGAAATTGCAAACGTCGAGCAATTGATCAAAGATGAAAAGTGCCAGCACTGAAAGCTGTTGCTAGCCAGCACCCTTCCTTGGAAGCGCTTTTGTAGGCCTAAGAACAGTGGGGCTCTGGGCTTCTCTAGCCACCTACTCTTCTGCTCATCCTCTCGCGCACTCTAAAGAGAGCTCAGGTGAGAAATTGCAAACGTCGAGCAATTGCTCAGAGATGAAAAGGGCCAGCACTGAAAGCTCTTGCTAGCCAGCACCCTTCCTTGGAAGTGCTTTTGTAGCCCTAAGAACACTGGGGCTCTGGGCTTCTCTAGCCACCTACTCTTCTGCTCATCCTCTCGCGCAGTCTAAAGAGAGCTCAGGTGAGAAATTGCAAACGTCGAGCAATTGCTCAGAGATGAAAAGTGCCAGCACTGAAAGCTGTTGCTAGCCAGCACCCTTCCTTGGAAGCGCTTTCACAGGCGCAGCAACACTGGGGCTTTGCGCTTCTCTAGCCACCAAACGTCACGGTCATTCTTTTTCCTTCTCGTAGACACGAGCTGAGAAATTGCAAACGTCGAGCAATTGCTCAGAGATGAAAAGTGCCAGCACTGAAAGCTGTTGCTAGCTAGCACCCTTCCTTGGAAGCGCTTTTGTAGGCCTAAGAACACTGGGGCTCTGGGCTTCTCTAGCCACCTGCTCTTCTGCTCATCCTCTCGCGTAGTCAAAAGAGAGCTCAGGTGAGAAATTGCAAATGTCGAGCAATTGCTCAGAGATGAAAAGTGCCAGCACTGAAAGCTCTTGCTAGCCAGCACCCTTCCTTGGAAGCGCTTTTGTAGCCCTAAGAACACTGGGGTTGTGGGCTTCTCTAGCCACCTACTCTTCTGCTCATCCTCTCGCGCAGTCTAAAGAGAGCTCAGGTGAGAAATTGCAAACGTCGAGCAATTGCTCAGAGATGAAAAGGGCCAGCACTGAAAGCTGTTGCTAGCCAGCACCCTTCCTTGGAAGCGCTTTCACAGGCGCAGCAACACTGGGACTTTGCGCTTCTCTAGCCACCAAACGACACGGTCGCTACCTCTCCGTCTCGTAGACACGAGCTGAGAAATTGCAAGCGTCGAGCAATTGCTCAGAGATGAAAAGTGCCAGCACTGAAAGCTCTTGCTAGCCAGCACCCTTCCTTGGAAGCGCTTTCACAGGCGCAGCAACACTGGGGCTTTGCGCTTCTCTAGCCACCAAATATCACGGTCATTCTTTTTCCTTCTCGTAGACACGAGCTGAGAAATTGCAAACGTCGAGCAATTGATCAAAGATGAAAAGTGCCAGCACTGAAAGCTGTTGCTAGCCAGCACCCTTCCTTGGAAGCGCTTTTGTAGGCCTAAGAACAGTGGGGCTCTGGGCTTCTCTAGCCACCTACTCTTCTGCTCATCCTCTCGCGCACTCTAAAGAGAGCTCAGGTGAGAAATTGCAAACGTCGAGCAATTGCTCAGAGATGAAAAGGGCCAGCACTGAAAGCTCTTGCTAGCCAGCACCCTTCCTTGGAAGTGCTTTTGTAGCCCTAAGAACACTGGGGCTCTGGGCTTCTCTAGCCACCTAATCTTCTGCTCATCCTCTCGCGCAGTCTAAAGAGAGCTCAGGTGAGAAATTGCAAACGTCGAGCAATTGCTCAGAGATGAAAAGGGCCAGCACTGAAAGCTCTTGCTAGCCAGCACCCTTCCTTGGAAGCGCTTTCACAGGCGCAGCAACACTGGGGCTTTGCGCTTCTCTACCCACCAAACGTCATGCTCACTATCTCCCCGTCTCGTAGACACGAGCTGAGAAATTGCAAACGTCGAGCAATTGCTCAGAGATGAGAAGTGCCAGCACTGAAAGCTCTTGCTAGCCAGCACCCTTCCTTGGAAGCGCTTTCACAGGCGCAGCAACACTGAGGCTTTGCGCTTCTCTACCCACCAAACGTCATGCTCACTATCTCTCCGTCTCGTAGACACAAGCTGAGAAATTGCAAACGTCGAGCAATTGCTCAGAGATGAAAAGTGCCAGCACTGAAAGCTGTTGCTAGCCAGCACCCTTCCTTGGAAGCGCTTTCACAGGCGCAGCAACACTGGGGCTTTGCGCTTCTCTACCCACCAAACGTCACGGTCATTCTCTTTCCTTCTCGTAGACACGAGCTGAGAAATTGCAAACGTCGAGCAATTGCTTAGAGATGAAAAGTGCCAGCACTGAAAGCTGTTGCTAGCCAGCACCCTTCCTTGGAAGCGCTTTTGTAGGCCTAAGAACAGTGGGGCTCTGGGCTTCTCTAGCCACCTACTCTTCTGCTCATCCTCTCGCGCAGTCTAAAGAGAGCTCAGGTGAGAAATTGCAAACGTCGAGCAATTGCTCAGAGATGAAAAGGGCCAGCACTGAAAGCTGTTGCTAGCCAGCACCCTTCCTTGGAAGCGCTTTCACAGGCGCAGCAACACTGGGGCTTTGCGCTTCTCTAGCCACCAAACGTCACGGTCATTCTCTTTCCGTCTCGTAGACACGAGCTGAGAAACTGCAAACGTCGAGCAATTGATCAAAGATGAAAAGTGCCAGCACTGAAAGGTGTTGCTAGCCAGCACCCTTCCTTGGAAGCGCTTTTGTAGGCCTAAGAACACTGGGGTTGTGGGCTTCTCTAGCCACCTACTCTTCTGCTCATACTCTCGCGCAGTCTAAAGAGAGCTCAGGTGAGAAATTGCAAACGTCGAGCAATTGCTCAGAGATGAAAAGTGCCAGCACTGAAAGCTGTTGCTAGCCAGCACCCTTCCTTGGAAGCGCTTTCACAGGCGCAGCAACACTGGGGCTTTGCGCTTCTCTAGCCACCAAACGTCACGGTCATTCTCTTTCCGTCTCGTAGACACGAGCTGAGAAACTGCAAACGTCGAGCAATTGCTCAGAGATGAAAAGTGCCAGCACTGAAAGCTGTTGCTAGCTAGCACCCTTCCTTGGAAGCGCTTTTGTAGGCCTAAGAACAGTGGGGCTCTGGGCTTCTCTAGCCACCTACTCTTCTGCTCATCCTCTCGCGCAGTCTAAAGAGAGCTCAGGTGAGAAATTGCAAACGTCGAGCAATTGCTCAGAGATGAAAAGTGCCAGCACTGAAAGCTCTTGCTAGCCAGCACCCTTCCTTGGAAGTGCTTTTGTAGCCCTAAGAACACTGGGGCTCTGGGCTTCTCTAGCCACCTAATCTTCTGCTCATCCTCTCGCGCAGTCTAAAGAGAGCTCAGGTGAGAAATTGCAAACGTCGAGCAATTGCTCAGAGATGAAAAGGGCCAGCACTGAAAGCTCTTGCTAGCCAGCACCCTTCCTTGGAAGCGCTTTCACAGGCGCAGCAACACTGGGGCTTTGCGCTTCTCTACCCACCAAACGTCATGCTCACTATCTCCCCGTCTCGTAGACACGAGCTGAGAAATTGCAAACGTCGAGCAATTGCTCAGAGATGAGAAGTGCCAGCACTGAAAGCTCTTGCTAGCCAGCACCCTTCCTTGGAAGCGCTTTCACAGGCGCAGCAACACTGAGGCTTTGCGCTTCTCTAGCCACCAAACGTCATGCTCACTATCTCTCCGTCTCGTAGACACAAGCTGAGAAATTGCAAACGTCGAGCAATTGCTCAGAGATGAAAAGTGCCAGCACTGAAAGCTGTTGCTAGCCAGCACCCTTCCTTGGAAGCGCTTTCACAGGCGCAGCAACACTGGGGCTTTGCGCTTCTCTACCCACCAAACGTCACGGGCATTCTCTTTCCTTCTCGTAGACACGAGCTGAGAAATTGCAAACGTCGAGCAATTGCTTAGAGATGAAAAGTGCCAGCACTGAAAGCTGTTGCTAGCCAGCACCCTTCCTTGGAAGCGCTTTTGTAGGCCTAAGAACAGTGGGGCTCTGGGCTTCTCTAGCCACCTACTCTTCTGCTCATCCTCTCGCGCAGTCTAAAGAGAGCTCAGGTGAGAAATTGCAAACGTCGAGCAATTGCTCAGAGATGAAAAGGGCCAGCACTGAAAGCTGTTGCTAGCCAGCACCCTTCCTTGGAAGCGCTTTCACAGGCGCAGCAACACTGGGGCTTTGCGCTTCTCTAGCCACCAAACGTCACGGTCATTCTCTTTCCGTCTCGTAGACACGAGCTGAGAAACTGCAAACGTCGAGCAATTGCTCAGAGATGAAAAGTGCCAGCACTGAAAGCTGTTGCTAGCTAGCACCCTTCCTTGGAAGCGCTTTTGTAGGCCTAAGAACAGTGGGGCTCTGGGCTTCTCTAGCCACCTACTCTTCTGCTCATCCTCTCGCGTAGTCAAAAGAGAGCTCAGGTGAGAAATTGCAAACGTCGAGCAATTGCTCAGAGAGGAAAAGTGCCAGCACTGAAAGCTGTTGCTAGCCAGCACCCTTCCTTGGAAGCGCTTTTGTAGCCCTAAGAACACTGGGGCTCTGGGCTTCTCTAGCCACCTACTCTTCTGCTCATCCTCTCGCGCACTCTAAAGAGAGCTCAGGTGAGAAATTGCAAACGTCGAGCAATTGCTCAGAGATGAAAAGGGCCAGCACTGAAAGCTCTTGCTAGCCAGCACCCTTCCTTGGAAGCGCTTTCACAGGCGCAGCAACACTGGGGCTTTGCGCTTCTCTAGCCACCAAACGTCACGGTCGCTACCTCTCCGTCTCGTAGACACGAGCTGAGAAATTGCAAACGTCGAGCAATTGCTCAGAGATGAGAAGTGCCAGCACTGAAAGCTGTTGCTAGCCAGCACCCTTCCTTGGAAGCGCTTTCACAGGCGCAGCAACACTGGGGCTTTGCGCTTCTCTACCCACCAAACGTCATGCTCACTATCTCCCCGTCTCGTAGACACGAGCTGAGAAATTGCAAACGTCGAGCAATTGCTCAGAGATGAAAAGTGGCAGCACTGAAAGCTGTTGCTAGCCAGCACCCTTCCTTGGAAGCGCTTTCACAGGCGCAGCAACACTGGGGCTTTGCGCTTCTCTACCCACCAAACGTCACGGTCATTCTCTTTCCTTCTCGTAGACACGAGCTGAGAAATTGCAAACGTCGAGCAATTGATCAAAGATGAAAAGTGCCAGCACTGAAAGCTGTTGCTAGCCAGCACCCTTCCTTGGAAGCGCTTTTGTAGGCCTAAGAACAGTGGGGCTCTGGGCTTCTCTAGCCACCTACTCTTCTGCTCATCCTCTCGCGCACTCTAAAGAGAGCTCAGGTGAGAAATTGCAAACGTTGAGCAATTGCTCAGAGATGAAAAGGGCCAGCACTGAAAGCTGTTGCTAGCCAGCACTCTTCCTTGGAAGCGCTTTCACAGGCGCAGCAACACTGGGGCTTTGCGCTTCTCTAGCCACCAAACGTCACGGTCATTCTCTTTCCGTCTCGTAGACACGAGCTGAGAAACTGCAAACGTCGAGCAATTGATCAAAGATGAAAAGTGCCAGCACTGAAAGGTGTTGCTAGCCAGCACCCTTCCTTGGAAGCGCTTTTGTAGGCCTAAGAACACTGGGGTTGTGGGCTTCTCTAGCCACCTACTCTTCTGCTCATCCTCTCGCGCAGTCTAAAGAGAGCTCAGGTGAGAAATTGCAAACGTCGAGCAATTGCTCAGAGATGAAAAGTGCCAGCACTGAAAGCTGTTGCTAGCCAGCACCCTTCCTTGGAAGCGCTTTCACAGGCGCAGCAACACTGGGGCTTTGCGCTTCTCTACCCACCAAACGTCACGGTCATTCTCTTTCCTTCTCGTAGACACGAGCTGAGAAATTGCAAACGTCGAGCAATTGCTCAGAGATGAGAAGTGCCAGCACTGAAAGCTCTTGCTAGCCAGCACCCTTCCTTGGAAGCGCTTTCACAGGCGCAGCAACACTGAGGCTTTGCGCTTCTCTACCCACCAAACGTCATGCTCACTATCTCTCCGTCTCGTAGACACAAGCTGAGAAATTGCAAACGTCGAGCAATTGCTCAGAGATGAAAAGTGCCAGCACTGAAAGCTGTTGCTAGCCAGCACCCTTCCTTGGAAGCGCTTTCACAGGCGCAGCAACACTGGGGCTTTGCGCTTCTCTACCCACCAAACGTCACGGGCATTCTCTTTCCTTCTCGTAGACACGAGCTGAGAAATTGCAAACGTCGAGCAATTGCTTAGAGATGAAAAGTGCCAGCACTGAAAGCTGTTGCTAGCCAGCACCCTTCCTTGGAAGCGCTTTTGTAGGCCTAAGAACAGTGGGGCTCTGGGCTTCTCTAGCCACCTACTCTTCTGCTCATCCTCTCGCGCAGTCTAAAGAGAGCTCAGGTGAGAAATTGCAAACGTCGAGCAATTGCTCAGAGATGAAAAGGGCCAGCACTGAAAGCTGTTGCTAGCCAGCACCCTTCCTTGGAAGCGCTTTCACAGGCGCAGCAACACTGGGGCTTTGCGCTTCTCTAGCCACCAAACGTCACGGTCATTCTCTTTCCGTCTCGTAGACACGAGCTGAGAAACTGCAAACGTCGAGCAATTGCTCAGAGATGAAAAGTGCCAGCACTGAAAGCTGTTGCTAGCTAGCACCCTTCCTTGGAAGCGCTTTTGTAGGCCTAAGAACAGTGGGGCTCTGGGCTTCTCTAGCCACCTACTCTTCTGCTCATCCTCTCGCGTAGTCAAAAGAGAGCTCAGGTGAGAAATTGCAAACGTCGAGCAATTGCTCAGAGAGGAAAAGTGCCAGCACTGAAAGCTGTTGCTAGCCAGCACCCTTCCTTGGAAGCGCTTTTGTAGCCCTAAGAACACTGGGGCTCTGGGCTTCTCTAGCCACCTACTCTTCTGCTCATCCTCTCGCGCACTCTAAAGAGAGCTCAGGTGAGAAATTGCAAACGTCGAGCAATTGCTCAGAGATGAAAAGGGCCAGCACTGAAAGCTCTTGCTAGCCAGCACCCTTCCTTGGAAGCGCTTTCACAGGCGCAGCAACACTGGGGCTTTGCGCTTCTCTAGCCACCAAACGTCACGGTCGCTACCTCTCCGTCTCGTAGACACGAGCTGAGAAATTGCAAACGTCGAGCAATTGCTCAGAGATGAGAAGTGCCAGCACTGAAAGCTGTTGCTAGCCAGCACCCTTCCTTGGAAGCGCTTTCACAGGCGCAGCAACACTGGGGCTTTGCGCTTCTCTACCCACCAAACGTCATGCTCACTATCTCCCCGTCTCGTAGACACGAGCTGAGAAATTGCAAACGTCGAGCAATTGCTCAGAGATGAAAAGTGGCAGCACTGAAAGCTGTTGCTAGCCAGCACCCTTCCTTGGAAGCGCTTTCACAGGCGCAGCAACACTGGGGCTTTGCGCTTCTCTACCCACCAAACGTCACGGTCATTCTCTTTCCTTCTCGTAGACACGAGCTGAGAAATTGCAAACGTCGAGCAATTGATCAAAGATGAAAAGTGCCAGCACTGAAAGCTGTTGCTAGCCAGCACCCTTCCTTGGAAGCGCTTTTGTAGGCCTAAGAACAGTGGGGCTCTGGGCTTCTCTAGCCACCTACTCTTCTGCTCATCCTCTCGCGCACTCTAAAGAGAGCTCAGGTGAGAAATTGCAAACGTTGAGCAATTGCTCAGAGATGAAAAGGGCCAGCACTGAAAGCTGTTGCTAGCCAGCACTCTTCCTTGGAAGCGCTTTCACAGGCGCAGCAACACTGGGGCTTTGCGCTTCTCTAGCCACCAAACGTCACGGTCATTCTCTTTCCGTCTCGTAGACACGAGCTGAGAAACTGCAAACGTCGAGCAATTGATCAAAGATGAAAAGTGCCAGCACTGAAAGGTGTTGCTAGCCAGCACCCTTCCTTGGAAGCGCTTTTGTAGGCCTAAGAACACTGGGGTTGTGGGCTTCTCTAGCCACCTACTCTTCTGCTCATCCTCTCGCGCAGTCTAAAGAGAGCTCAGGTGAGAAATTGCAAACGTCGAGCAATTGCTCAGAGATGAAAAGTGCCAGCACTGAAAGCTGTTGCTAGCCAGCACCCTTCCTTGGAAGCGCTTTCACAGGCGCAGCAACACTGGGGCTTTGCGCTTCTCTACCCACCAAACGTCACGGTCATTCTCTTTCCTTCTCGTAGACACGAGCTGAGAAATTGCAAACGTCGAGCAATTGCTCAGAGATGAAAAGTGCCAGCACTGAAAGCTGTTGCTAGCTAGCACCCTTCCTTGGAAGCGCTTTTGTAGGCCTAAGAACACTGGGGCTCTGGGCTTCTCTAGCCACCTACTCTTCTGCTCATCCTCTCGCGTAGTCAAAAGAGAGCTCAGGTGAGAAATTGCAAACGTCGAGCAATTGCTCAGAGATGAAAAGTGCCAGCACTGAAAGCTCTTGCTAGCCAGCACCCTTCCTTGGAAGTGCTTTTGTAGCCCTAAGAACACTGGGGCTCTGGGCTTCTCTAGCCACCTAATCTTCTGCTCATCCTCTCGCGCACTCTAAAGAGAGCTCAGGTGAGAAATTGCAAACGTCGAGCAATTGCTCAGAGATGAAAAGGGCCAGCACTGAAAGCTCTTGCTAGCCAGCACCCTTCCTTGGAAGCGCTTTCACAGGCGCAGCAACACTGGGGCTTTGCGCTTCTCTACCCACCAAACGTCATGCTCACTATCTCCCCGTCTCGTAGACACGAGCTGAGAAATTGCAAACGTCGAGCAATTGCTCAGAGATGAGAAGTGCCAGCACTGAAAGCTGTTGCTAGCCAGCACCCTTCCTTGGAAGCGCTTTCACAGGCGCAGCAACACTGGGGCTTTGCGCTTCTCTAGCCACCAAACGTCATGCTCACTATCTCCCCGTCTCGTAGACACGAGCTGAGAAATTGCAAACGTCGAGCAATTGCTCAGAGATGAAAAGTGGCAGCACTGAAAGCTGTTGCTAGCCAGCACCCTTCCTTGGAAGCGCTTTCACAGGCGCAGCAACACTGGGGCTTTGCGCTTCTCTACCCACCAAACGTCACGGTCATTCTCTTTCCTTCTCGTAGACACGAGCTGAGAAATTGCAAACGTCGAGCAATTGATCAAAGATGAAAAGTGCCAGCACTGAAAGCTGTTGCTAGCCAGCACCCTTCCTTGGAAGCGCTTTTGTAGGCCTAAGAACAGTGGGGCTCTGGGCTTCTCTAGCCACCTCATCTTCTGCTCATCCTCTCGCGCACTCTAAAGAGAGCTCAGGTGAGAAATTGCAAACGTCGAGCAATTGCTCAGAGATGAAAAGGGCCAGCACTGAAAGCTGTTGCTAGCCAGCACCCTTCCTTGGAAGCGCTTTCACAGGCGCAGCAACACTGGGGCTTTGCGCTTCTCTAGCCACCAAACGTCACGGTCATTCTCTTTCCGTCTCGTAGACACGAGCTGAGAAACTGCAAACGTCGAGCAATTGATCAAAGATGAAAAGTGCCAGCACTGAAAGGTGTTGCTAGCCAGCACCCTTCCTTGGAAGCGCTTTTGTAGGCCTAAGAACACTGGGGTTGTGGGCTTCTCTAGCCACCTACTCTTCTGCTCATCCTCTCGCGCAGTCTAAAGAGAGCTCAGGTGAGAAATTGCAAACGTCGAGCAATTGCTCAGAGATGAAAAGTGCCAGCACTGAAAGCTGTTGCTAGCCAGCACCCTTCCTTGGAAGCGCTTTCACAGGCGCAGCAACACTGGGGCTTTGCGCTTCTCTACCCACCAAACGTCACGGTCATTCTCTTTCCTTCTCGTAGACACGAGCTGAGAAATTGCAAACGTCGAGCAATTGCTCAGAGATGAAAAGTGCCAGCACTGAAAGCTGTTGCTAGCTAGCACCCTTCCTTGGAAGCGCTTTTGTAGCCCTAAGAACACTGGGGCTCTGGGCTTCTCTAGCCACCTGCTCTTCTGCTCATCCTCTCGCGTAGTCAAAAGAGAGCTCAGGTGAGAAATTGCAAATGTCGAGCAATTGCTCAGAGATGAAAAGTGCCAGCACTGAAAGCTGTTGCTAGCCAGCACCCTTCCTTGGAAGCGCTTTTGTAGCCCTAAGAACACTGGGGTTGTGGGCTTCTCTAGCCACCTACTCTTCTGCTCATCCTCTCGCGCACTCTAAAGAGAGCTCAGGTGAGAAATTGCAAACGTCGAGCAATTGCTCAGAGATGAAAAGGGCCAGCACTGAAAGCTGTTGCTAGCCAGCACCCTTCCTTGGAAGCGCTTTCACAGGCGCAGCAACACTGGGACTTTGCGCTTCTCTAGCCACCAAACGTCATGCTCACTATCTCTCCGTCTCGTAGACACAAGCTGAGAAATTGCAAACGTCGAGCAATTGCTCAGAGATGAAAAGTGCCAGCACTGAAAGCTGTTGCTAGCCAGCACCCTTCCTTGGAAGCGCTTTCACAGGCGCAGCAACACTGGGGCTTTGCGCTTCTCTACCCACCAAACGTCACGGTCATTCTCTTTCCTTCTCGTAGACATGAGCTGAGAAATTGCAAACGTCGAGCAATTGCTTAGAGATGAAAAGTGCCAGCACTGAAAGCTCTTGCTAGCCAGCACCCTTCCTTGGAAGCGCTTTTGTAGGCCTAAGAACAGTGGGGCTCTGGGCTTCTCTAGCCACCTACTCTTCTGCTCATCCTCTCGCGCAGTCTAAAGAGAGCTCAGGTGAGAAATTGCAAACGTCGAGCAATTGCTCAGAGATGAAAAGGGCCAGCACTGAAAGCTGTTGCTAGCCAGCACCCTTCCTTGGAAGCGCTTTCACAGGCGCAGCAACACTGGGACTTTGCGCTTCTCTAGCCACCAAACGTCACGGTCATTCTCTTTCCGTCTCGTAGACACGAGCTGAGAAACTGCAAACGTCGAGCAATTGATCAAAGATGAAAAGTGCCAGCACTGAAAGGTGTTGCTAGCCAGCACCCTTCCTTGGAAGCGCTTTTGTAGGCCTAAGAACACTGGGGTTGTGGGCTTCTCTAGCCACCTACTCTTCTGCTCATACTCTCGCGCAGTCTAAAGAGAGCTCAGGTGAGAAATTGCAAACGTCGAGCAATTGCTCAGAGATGAAAAGTGGCAGCACTGAAAGCTGTTGCTAGCCAGCACCCTTCCTTGGAAGCGCTTTCACAGGCGCAGCAACACTGGGGCTTTGCGCTTCTCTACCCACCAAACGTCACGGTCATTCTCTTTCCGTCTCGTAGACACGAGCTGAGAAACTGCAAACGTCGAGCAATTGCTCAGAGATGAAAAGTGCCAGCACTGAAAGCTGTTGCTAGCTAGCACCCTTCCTTGGAAGCGCTTTTGTAGGCCTAAGAACAGTGGGGCTCTGGGCTTCTCTAGCCACCTACTCTTCTGCTCATCCTCTCGCGTAGTCAAAAGAGAGCTCAGGTGAGAAATTGCAAACGTCGAGCAATTGCTCAGAGAGGAAAAGTGCCAGCACTGAAAGCTGTTGCTAGCCAGCACCCTTCCTTGGAAGCGCTTTTGTAGCCCTAAGAACACTGGGGCTCTGGGCTTCTCTAGCCACCTAATCTTCTGCTCATCCTCTCGCGCACTCTAAAGAGAGCTCAGGTGAGAAATTGCAAACGTCGAGCAATTGCTCAGAGATGAAAAGGGCCAGCACTGAAAGCTCTTGCTAGCCAGCACCCTTCCTTGGAAGCGCTTTCACAGGCGCAGCAACACTGGGGCTTTGCGCTTCTCTAGCCACCAAACGTCACGGTCGCTACCTCTCCGTCTCGTAGACACGAGCTGAGAAATTGCAAACGTCGAGCAATTGCTCAGAGATGAAAAGTGCCAGCACTGAAAGCTGTTGCTAGCCAGCACCCTTCCTTGGAAGCGCTTTCACAGGCGCAGCAACACTGGGGCTTTGCGCTTCTCTACCCACCAAACGTCACGGTCATTCTCTTTCCTTCTCGTAGACACGAGCTGAGAAATTGCAAACGTCGAGCAATTGCTCAGAGATGAAAAGTGCCAGCACTGAAAGCTGTTGCTAGCTAGCACCCTTCCTTGGAAGCGCTTTTGTAGGCCTAAGAACACTGGGGCTCTGGGCTTCTCTAGCCACCTGCTCTTCTGCTCATCCTCTCGCGTAGTCAAAAGAGAGCTCAGGTGAGAAATTGCAAATGTCGAGCAATTGCTCAGAGATGAAAAGTGCCAGCACTGAAAGCTCTTGCTAGCCAGCACCCTTCCTTGGAAGCGCTTTTGTAGCCCTAAGAACACTGGGGTTGTGGGCTTCTCTAGCCACCTACTCTTCTGCTCATCCTCTCGCGCACTCTAAAGAGAGCTCAGGTGAGAAATTGCAAACGTCGAGCAATTGCTCAGAGATGAAAAGGGCCAGCACTGAAAGCTGTTGCTAGCCAGCACCCTTCCTTGGAAGCGCTTTCACAGGCGCAGCAACACTGGGACTTTGCGCTTCTCTAGCCACCAAACGTCACGGTCGCTACCTCTCCGTCTCGTAGACACGAGCTGAGAAATTGCAAACGTCGAGCAATTGCTCAGAGATGAGAAGTGCCAGCACTGAAAGCTCTTGCTAGCCAGCACCCTTCCTTGGAAGCGCTTTCACAGGCGCAGCAACACTGGGGCTTTGCACTTCTCTAGCCACCAAATATCACGGTCATTCTTTTTCCTTCTCGTAGACACGAGCTGAGAAATTGCAAACGTCGAGCAATTGATCAAAGATGAAAAGTGCCAGCACTGAAAGGTGTTGCTAGCTAGCACCCTTCCTTGGAAGCGCTTTTGTAGGCCTAAGAACACTGGGGTTGTGGGCTTCTCTAGCCACCTACTCTTCTGCTCATCCTCTCGCGTAGTCAAAAGAGAGCTCAGGTGAGAAATTGCAAACGTCGAGCAATTGCTCAGAGATGAGAAGTGCCAGCACTGAAAGCTCTTGCTAGCCAGCACCCTTCCTTGGAAGCGCTTTCACAGGCGCAGCAACACTGGGGCTTTGCACTTCTCTAGCCACCAAATATCACGGTCATTCTTTTTCCTTCTCGTAGACACGAGCTGAGAAATTGCAAACGTCGAGCAATTGATCAAAGATGAAAAGTGCCAGCACTGAAAGGTGTTGCTAGCTAGCACCCTTCCTTGGAAGCGCTTTTGTAGGCCTAAGAACACTGGGGTTGTGGGCTTCTCTAGCCACCTACTCTTCTGCTCATCCTCTCGCGCACTCTAAAGAGAGCTCAGGTGAGAAATTGCAAACGTCGAGCAATTGCTCAGAGATGAAAAGGGCCAGCACTGAAAGCTGTTGCTAGCCAGCACCCTTCCTTGGAAGCGCTTTCACAGGCGCAGCAACACTGGGACTTTGCGCTTCTCTAGCCACCAAACGTCACGGTCGCTACCTCTCCGTCTCGTAGACACGAGCTGAGAAATTGCAAACGTCGAGCAATTGCTCAGAGATGAGAAGTGCCAGCACTGAAAGCTCTTGCTAGCCAGCACCCTTCCTTGGAAGCGCTTTCACAGGCGCAGCAACACTGGGGCTTTGCACTTCTCTAGCCACCAAATATCACGGTCATTCTTTTTCCTTCTCGTAGACACGAGCTGAGAAATTGCAAACGTCGAGCAATTGATCAAAGATGAAAAGTGCCAGCACTGAAAGGTGTTGCTAGCTAGCACCCTTCCTTGGAAGCGCTTTTGTAGGCCTAAGAACACTGGGGTTGTGGGCTTCTCTAGCCACCTACTCTTCTGCTCATCCTCTCGCGTAGTCAAAAGAGAGCTCAGGTGAGAAATTGCAAACGTCGAGCAATTGCTCAGAGATGAAAAGTGCCAGCACTGAAAGCTCTTGCTAGCCAGCACCCTTCCTTGGAAGTGCTTTTGTAGCCCTAAGAACACTGGGGCTCTGGGCTTCTCTAGCCACCTAATCTTCTGCTCATCCTCTCGCGCAGTCTAAAGAGAGCTCAGGTGAGAAATTGCAAACGTCGAGCAATTGCTCAGAGATGAAAAGGGCCAGCACTGAAAGCTCTTGCTAGCCAGCACCCTTCCTTGGAAGCGCTTTCACAGGCGCAGCAACACTGGGGCTTTGCGCTTCTCTAGCCACCAAACGTCACGGTCGCTACCTCTCCGTCTCGTAGACACGAGCTGAGAAATTGCAAACGTCGAGCAATTGCTCAGAGATGAGAAGTGCCAGCACTGAAAGCTGTTGCTAGCCAGCACCCTTCCTTGGAAGCGCTTTCACAGGCGCAGCAACACTGGGGCTTTGCGCTTCTCTACCCACCAAACGTCATGCTCACTATCTCCCCGTCTCGTAGACACGAGCTGAGAAATTGCAAACGTCGAGCAATTGCTCAGAGATGAGAAGTGCCAGCACTGAAAGCTGTTGCTAGCCAGCACCCTTCCTTGGAAGCGCTTTCACAGGCGCAGCAACACTGGGGCTTTGCGCTTCTCTACCCACCAAACGTCATGCTCACTATCTCTCCGTCTCGTAGACACAAGCTGAGAAATTGCAAACGTCGAGCAATTGCTCAGAGATGAAAAGTGCCAGCACTGAAAGCTGTTGCTAGCCAGCACCCTTCCTTGGAAGCGCTTTCACAGGCGCAGCAACACTGGGGCTTTGCGCTTCTCTACCCACCAAACGTCACGGTCATTCTCTTTCCTTCTCGTAGACACGAGCTGAGAAATTGCAAACGTCGAGCAATTGCTTAGAGATGAAAAGTGCCAGCACTGAAAGCTGTTGCTAGCCAGCACCCTTCCTTGGAAGCGCTTTTGTAGGCCTAAGAACACTGGGGCTCTGGGCTTCTCTAGCCACCTACTCTTCTGCTCATCCTCTCGCGCAGTCTAAAGAGAGCTCAGGTGAGAAATTGCAAACGTCGAGCAATTGCTCAGAGATGAAAAGTGCCAGCACTGAAAGCTGTTGCTAGCCAGCACCCTTCCTTGGAAGCGCTTTCACAGGCGCAGCAACACTGGGGCTTTGCGCTTCTCTAGCCACCAAACGTCACGGTCATTCTCTTTCCGTCTCGTAGACACGAGCTGAGAAACTGCAAACGTCGAGCAATTGATCAAAGATGAAAAGTGCCAGCACTGAAAGGTGTTGCTAGGCAGCACCCTTCCTTGGAAGCGCTTTTGTAGGCCTAAGAACACTGGGGTTGTGGGCTTCTCTAGCCACCTACTCTTCTGCTCATACTCTCGCGCAGTCTAAAGAGAGCTCAGGTGAGAAATTGCAAACGTCGAGCAATTGCTCAGAGATGAAAAGTGGCAGCACTGAAAGCTCTTGCTAGCCAGCACCCTTCCTTGGAAGCGCTTTTGTAGGCCTAAGAACACTGGGGTTGTGGGCTTCTCTAGCCACCTACTCTTCTGCTCATCCTCTCGCGCAGTCTAAAGAGAGCTCAGGTGAGAAATTGCAAACGTCGAGCAATTGCTCAGAGATGAAAAGGGCCAGCACTGAAAGCTGTTGCTAGCCAGCACCCTTCCTTGGAAGCGCTTTCACAGGCGCAGCAACACTGGGACTTTGAGCTTCTCTAGCCACCAAATGTCACGGTCGCTACCTCTCCGTCTCGTAGACACGAGCTGAGAAATTGCAAACGTCGAGCAATTGCTCAGAGATGAGAAGTGCCAGCACTGAAAGCTGTTGCTAGCCAGCACCCTTCCTTGGAAGCGCTTTCACAGGCGCAGCAACACTGGGGCTTTGCGCTTCTCTACCCACCAAACGTCATGCTCACTATCTCCCCGTCTCGTAGACACGAGCTGAGAAATTGCAAATGTCGAGCAATTGCTCAGAGATGAAAAGTGCCAGCACTGAAAGCTCTTGCTAGCCAGCACCCTTCCTTGGAAGCGCTTTCACAGGCGCAGCAACACTGGGGCTTTGCGCTTCTCTAGCCACCAAACGTCACGGTCATTCTCTTTCCTTCTCGTAGACACGAGCTGAGAAATTGCAAACGTCGAGCAATTGATCAAAGATGAAAAGTGCCAGCACTGAAAGGTGTTGCTAGCTAGCACCCTTCCTTGGAAGCGCTTTTGTAGGCCTAAGAACACTGGGGTTGTGGGCTTCTCTAGCCACCTACTCTTCTGCTCATCCTCTCGCGTAGTCAAAAGAGAGCTCAGGTGAGAAATTGCAAACGTCGAGCAATTGCTCAGAGATGAAAAGTGCCAGCACTGAAAGCTCTTGCTAGCCAGCACCCTTCCTTGGAAGTGCTTTTGTAGCCCTAAGAACACTGGGGCTCTGGGCTTCTCTAGCCACGTAATCTTCTGCTCATCCTCTCGCGCACTCTAAAGAGAGCTCAGGTGAGAAATTGCAAACGTCGAGCAATTGCTCAGAGATGAAAAGGGCCAGCACTGAAAGCTCTTGCTAGCCAGCACCCTTCCTTGGAAGCGCTTTCACAGGCGCAGCAACACTGGGGCTTTGCGCTTCTCTAGCCACCAAACGTCACGGTCGCTACCTCTCCGTCTCGTAGACACGAGCTGAGAAATTGCAAACGTCGAGCAATTGCTCAGAGATGAGAAGTGCCAGCACTGAAAGCTGTTGCTAGCCAGCACCCTTCCTTGGAAGCGCTTTCACAGGCGCAGCAACACTGGGACTTTGCGCTTCTCTACCCACCAAA
The DNA here is from genome assembly GCA_037962945.1 of Sarcoramphus papa. NCBI lineage: Eukaryota > Metazoa > Chordata > Aves > Accipitriformes > Cathartidae > Sarcoramphus > Sarcoramphus papa. Next base: position 93,467,587 of record CM075586.1, on the reverse strand, counting down.
CGTCATGCTCACTATCTCCCCGTCTCGTAGACACGAGCTGAGAAATTGCAAACGTCGAGCAATTGCTCAGAGATGAGAAGTGCCAGCACTGAAAGCTGTTGCTAGCCAGCACCCTTCCTTGGAAGCGCTTTCACAGGCGCAGCAACACTGAGGCTTTGCGCTTCTCTACCCACCAAACGTCATGCTCACTATCTCCCCGTCTCGTAGACACGAGCTGAGAAATTGCAAACGTCGAGCAATTGCTCAGAGATGAAAAGTGGCAGCACTGAAAGCTGTTGCTAGCCAGCACCCTTCCTTGGAAGCGCTTTCACAGGCGCAGCAACACTGGGGCTTTGCGCTTCTCTACCCACCAAACGTCACGGTCATTCTCTTTCCTTCTCGTAGACACGAGCTGAGAAATTGCAAACGTCGAGCAATTGCTTAGAGATGAAGAGTGCCAGCACTGAAAGCTGTTGCTAGCCAGCACCCTTCCTTGGAAGCGCTTTTGTAGGCCTAAGAACAGTGGGGCTCTGGGCTTCTCTAGCCACCTACTCTTCTGCTCATCCTCTCGCGCAGTCTAAAGAGAGCTCAGGTGAGAAATTGCAAACGTCGAGCAATTGCTCAGAGATGAAAAGGGCCAGCACTGAAAGCTGTTGCTAGCCAGCACCCTTCCTTGGAAGCGCTTTCACAGGCGCAGCAACACTGGGGCTTTGCGCTTCTCTAGCCACCAAACGTCACGGTCATTCTCTTTCCGTCTCGTAGACACGAGCTGAGAAACTGCAAACGTCGAGCAATTGATCAAAGATGAAAAGTGCCAGCACTGAAAGGTGTTGCTAGCCAGCACCCTTCCTTGGAAGCGCTTTTGTAGGCCTAAGAACACTGGGGTTGTGGGCTTCTCTAGCCACCTACTCTTCTGCTCATACTCTCGCGCACTCTAAAGAGAGCTCAGGTGAGAAATTGCAAACGTCGAGCAATTGCTCAGAGATGAAAAGTGGCAGCACTGAAAGCTGTTGCTAGCCAGCACCCTTCCTTGGAAGCGCTTTCACAGGCGCAGCAACACTGGGGCTTTGCGCTTCTCTAGCCACCAAACGTCACGGTCATTCTCTTTCCGTCTCGTAGACACGAGCTGAGAAACTGCAAACGTCGAGCAATTGCTCAGAGATGAAAAGTGCCAGCACTGAAAGCTGTTGCTAGCTAGCACCCTTCCTTGGAAGCGCTTTTGTAGGCCTAAGAACAGTGGGGCTCTGGGCTTCTCTAGCCACCTACTCTTCTGCTCATCCTCTCGCGTAGTCAAAAGAGAGCTCAGGTGAGAAATTGCAAACGTCGAGCAATTGCTCAGAGATGAAAAGTGCCAGCACTGAAAGCTGTTGCTAGCCAGCACCCTTCCTTGGAAGCGCTTTTGTAGCCCTAAGAACACTGGGGCTCTGGGCTTCTCTAGCCACCTAATCTTCTGCTCATCCTCTCGCGCAGTCTAAAGAGAGCTCAGGTGAGAAATTGCAAACGTCGAGCAATTGCTCAGAGATGAAAAGGGCCAGCACTGAAAGCTCTTGCTAGCCAGCACCCTTCCTTGGAAGCGCTTTCACAGGCGCAGCAACACTGGGGCTTTGCGCTTCTCTAGCCACCAAACGTCACGGTCGCTACCTCTCCGTCTCGTAGACACGAGCTGAGAAATTGCAAACGTCGAGCAATTGCTCAGAGATGAGAAGTGCCAGCACTGAAAGCTGTTGCTAGCCAGCACCCTTCCTTGGAAGCGCTTTCACAGGCGCAGCAACACTGGGGCTTTGCGCTTCTCTACCCACCAAACGTCATGCTCACTATCTCCCCGTCTCGTAGACACGAGCTGAGAAATTGCAAACGTCGAGCAATTGCTCAGAGATGAAAAGTGGCAGCACTGAAAGCTGTTGCTAGCCAGCACCCTTCCTTGGAAGCGCTTTCACAGGCGCAGTAACACTGGGGCTTTGCGCTTCTCTACCCACCAAACGTCACGGTCATTCTCTTTCCTTCTCGTAGACACGAGCTGAGAAATTGCAAACGTCGAGCAATTGCTCAGAGAGGAAAAGTGCCAGCACTGAAAGCTGTTGCTAGCCAGCACCCTTCCTTGGAAGCGCTTTTGTAGGCCTAAGAACAGTGGGGCTCTGGGCTTCTCTAGCCACCTACTCTTCTGCTCATCCTCTCGCGCACTCTAAAGAGAGCTCAGGTGAGAAATTGCAAACGTCGAGCAATTGCTCAGAGATGAAAAGTGCCAGCACTGAAAGCTCTTGCTAGCCAGCACCCTTCCTTGGAAGCGCTTTCACAGGCGCAGCAACACTGGGAATTTGCGCTTCTCTAGCCACCAAACGTCACGGTCATTCTCTTTCCGTCTCGTAGACACGAGCTGAGAAACTGCAAACGTCGAGCAATTGATCAAAGATGAAAAGTGCCAGCACTGAAAGGTGATGCTAGCCAGCACCCTTCCTTGGAAGCGCTTTTGTAGGCCTAAGAACACTGGGGTTTTGGGCTTCTCTAGCCACCTACTCTTCTGCTCATCCTCTCGCGCAGTCTAAAGAGAGCTCAGGTGAGAAATTGCAAACGTCGAGCAATTGCTCAGAGATGAAAAGTGCCAGCACTGAAAGCTGTTGCTAGCCAGCACCCTTCCTTGGAAGCGCTTTCACAGGCGCAGCAACACTGGGGCTTTGCGCTTCTCTAGCCACCAAACGTCACGGTCATTCTTTTTCCTTCTCGTAGACACGAGCTGAGAAATTGCAAACGTCGAGCAATTGCTCAGAGATGAAAAGTGCCAGCACTGAAAGCTGTTGCTAGCTAGCACCCTTCCTTGGAAGCGCTTTTGTAGGCCTAAGAACACTGGGGCTCTGGGCTTCTCTAGCCACCTGCTCTTCTGCTCATCCTCTCGCGTAGTCAAAAGAGAGCTCAGGTGAGAAATTGCAAATGTCGAGCAATTGCTCAGAGATGAAAAGTGCCAGCACTGAAAGCTCTTGCTAGCCAGCACCCTTCCTTGGAAGCGCTTTTGTAGCCCTAAGAACACTGGGGTTGTGGGCTTCTCTAGCCACCTACTCTTCTGCTCATCCTCTCGCGCAGTCTAAAGAGAGCTCAGGTGAGAAATTGCAAACGTCGAGCAATTGCTCAGAGATGAAAAGGGCCAGCACTGAAAGCTGTTGCTAGCCAGCACCCTTCCTTGGAAGCGCTTTCACAGGCGCAGCAACACTGGGACTTTGCGCTTCTCTAGCCACCAAACGACACGGTCGCTACCTCTCCGTCTCGTAGACACGAGCTGAGAAATTGCAAGCGTCGAGCAATTGCTCAGAGATGAAAAGTGCCAGCACTGAAAGCTCTTGCTAGCCAGCACCCTTCCTTGGAAGCGCTTTCACAGGCGCAGCAACACTGGGGCTTTGCGCTTCTCTAGCCACCAAATATCACGGTCATTCTTTTTCCTTCTCGTAGACACGAGCTGAGAAATTGCAAACGTCGAGCAATTGATCAAAGATGAAAAGTGCCAGCACTGAAAGGTGTTGCTAGCTAGCACCCTTCCTTGGAAGCGCTTTTGTAGGCCTAAGAACACTGGGGTTGTGGGCTTCTCTAGCCACCTACTCTTCTGCTCATCCTCTCGCGTAGTCAAAAGAGAGCTCAGGTGAGAAATTGCAAACGTCGAGCAATTGCTCAGAGATGAAAAGTGCCAGCACTGAAAGCTCTTGCTAGCCAGCACCCTTCCTTGGAAGTGCTTTTGTAGCCCTAAGAACACTGGGGCTCTGGGCTTCTCTAGCCACCTAATCTTCTGCTCATCCTCTCGCGCAGTCTAAAGAGAGCTCAGGTGAGAAATTGCAAACGTCGAGCAATTGCTCAGAGATGAAAAGGGCCAGCACTGAAAGCTGTTGCTAGCCAGCACCCTTCCTTGGAAGCGCTTTCACAGGCGCAGCAACACTGGGGCTTTGCGCTTCTCTAGCCACCAAACGTCATGCTCACTATCTCCCCGTCTCGTAGACACGAGCTGAGAAATTGCAAACGTCGAGCAATTGCTCAGAGATGAGAAGTGCCAGCACTGAAAGCTCTTGCTAGCCAGCACCCTTCCTTGGAAGCGCTTTCACAGGCGCAGCAACACTGAGGCTTTGCGCTTCTCTAGCCACCAAACGTCATGCTCACTATCTCTCCGTCTCGTAGACACAAGCTGAGAAATTGCAAACGTCGAGCAATTGCTCAGAGATGAAAAGTGCCAGCACTGAAAGCTGTTGCTAGCCAGCACCCTTCCTTGGAAGCGCTTTCACAGGCGCAGCAACACTGGGGCTTTGCGCTTCTCTACCCACCAAACGTCACGGTCATTCTCTTTCCTTCTCGTAGACACGAGCTGAGAAATTGCAAACGTCGAGCAATTGCTTAGAGATGAAAAGTGCCAGCACTGAAAGCTGTTGCTAGCCAGCACCCTTCCTTGGAAGCGCTTTTGTAGGCCTAAGAACAGTGGGGCTCTGGGCTTCTCTAGCCACCTACTCTTCTGCTCATCCTCTCGCGCAGTCTAAAGAGAGCTCAGGTGAGAAATTGCAAACGTCGAGCAATTGCTCAGAGATGAAAAGGGCCAGCACTGAAAGCTGTTGCTAGCCAGCACCCTTCCTTGGAAGCGCTTTCACAGGCGCAGCAACACTGGGGCTTTGCGCTTCTCTAGCCACCAAACGTCACGGTCATTCTCTTTCCGTCTCGTAGACACGAGCTGAGAAACTGCAAACGTCGAGCAATTGATCAAAGATGAAAAGTGCCAGCACTGAAAGGTGTTGCTAGCCAGCACCCTTCCTTGGAAGCGCTTTTGTAGGCCTAAGAACACTGGGGTTGTGGGCTTCTCTAGCCACCTACTCTTCTGCTCATACTCTCGCGCAGTCTAAAGAGAGCTCAGGTGAGAAATTGCAAACGTCGAGCAATTGCTCAGAGATGAAAAGTGCCAGCACTGAAAGCTGTTGCTAGCCAGCACCCTTCCTTGGAAGCGCTTTCACAGGCGCAGCAACACTGGGGCTTTGCGCTTCTCTAGCCACCAAACGTCACGGTCATTCTCTTTCCGTCTCGTAGACACGAGCTGAGAAACTGCAAACGTCGAGCAATTGCTCAGAGATGAAAAGTGCCAGCACTGAAAGCTGTTGCTAGCTAGCACCCTTCCTTGGAAGCGCTTTTGTAGGCCTAAGAACAGTGGGGCTCTGGGCTTCTCTAGCCACCTACTCTTCTGCTCATCCTCTCGCGCAGTCTAAAGAGAGCTCAGGTGAGAAATTGCAAACGTCGAGCAATTGCTCAGAGATGAAAAGTGCCAGCACTGAAAGCTCTTGCTAGCCAGCACCCTTCCTTGGAAGTGCTTTTGTAGCCCTAAGAACACTGGGGCTCTGGGCTTCTCTAGCCACCTAATCTTCTGCTCATCCTCTCGCGCAGTCTAAAGAGAGCTCAGGTGAGAAATTGCAAACGTCGAGCAATTGCTCAGAGATGAAAAGGGCCAGCACTGAAAGCTCTTGCTAGCCAGCACCCTTCCTTGGAAGCGCTTTCACAGGCGCAGCAACACTGGGGCTTTGCGCTTCTCTACCCACCAAACGTCATGCTCACTATCTCCCCGTCTCGTAGACACGAGCTGAGAAATTGCAAACGTCGAGCAATTGCTCAGAGATGAGAAGTGCCAGCACTGAAAGCTCTTGCTAGCCAGCACCCTTCCTTGGAAGCGCTTTCACAGGCGCAGCAACACTGAGGCTTTGCGCTTCTCTACCCACCAAACGTCATGCTCACTATCTCTCCGTCTCGTAGACACAAGCTGAGAAATTGCAAACGTCGAGCAATTGCTCAGAGATGAAAAGTGCCAGCACTGAAAGCTGTTGCTAGCCAGCACCCTTCCTTGGAAGCGCTTTCACAGGCGCAGCAACACTGGGGCTTTGCGCTTCTCTACCCACCAAACGTCACGGTCATTCTCTTTCCTTCTCGTAGACACGAGCTGAGAAATTGCAAACGTCGAGCAATTGCTTAGAGATGAAAAGTGCCAGCACTGAAAGCTGTTGCTAGCCAGCACCCTTCCTTGGAAGCGCTTTTGTAGGCCTAAGAACAGTGGGGCTCTGGGCTTCTCTAGCCACCTACTCTTCTGCTCATCCTCTCGCGCAGTCTAAAGAGAGCTCAGGTGAGAAATTGCAAACGTCGAGCAATTGCTCAGAGATGAAAAGGGCCAGCACTGAAAGCTGTTGCTAGCCAGCACCCTTCCTTGGAAGCGCTTTCACAGGCGCAGCAACACTGGGGCTTTGCGCTTCTCTAGCCACCAAACGTCACGGTCATTCTCTTTCCGTCTCGTAGACACGAGCTGAGAAACTGCAAACGTCGAGCAATTGATCAAAGATGAAAAGTGCCAGCACTGAAAGGTGTTGCTAGCCAGCACCCTTCCTTGGAAGCGCTTTTGTAGGCCTAAGAACACTGGGGTTGTGGGCTTCTCTAGCCACCTACTCTTCTGCTCATACTCTCGCGCAGTCTAAAGAGAGCTCAGGTGAGAAATTGCAAACGTCGAGCAATTGCTCAGAGATGAAAAGTGCCAGCACTGAAAGCTGTTGCTAGCCAGCACCCTTCCTTGGAAGCGCTTTCACAGGCGCAGCAACACTGGGGCTTTGCGCTTCTCTAGCCACCAAACGTCACGGTCATTCTCTTTCCGTCTCGTAGACACGAGCTGAGAAACTGCAAACGTCGAGCAATTGCTCAGAGATGAAAAGTGCCAGCACTGAAAGCTGTTGCTAGCTAGCACCCTTCCTTGGAAGCGCTTTTGTAGGCCTAAGAACAGTGGGGCTCTGGGCTTCTCTAGCCACCTACTCTTCTGCTCATCCTCTCGCGTAGTCAAAAGAGAGCTCAGGTGAGAAATTGCAAACGTCGAGCAATTGCTCAGAGAGGAAAAGTGCCAGCACTGAAAGCTGTTGCTAGCCAGCACCCTTCCTTGGAAGCGCTTTTGTAGCCCTAAGAACACTGGGGCTCTGGGCTTCTCTAGCCACCTACTCTTCTGCTCATCCTCTCGCGCACTCTAAAGAGAGCTCAGGTGAGAAATTGCAAACGTCGAGCAATTGCTCAGAGATGAAAAGGGCCAGCACTGAAAGCTCTTGCTAGCCAGCACCCTTCCTTGGAAGCGCTTTCACAGGCGCAGCAACACTGGGGCTTTGCGCTTCTCTAGCCACCAAACGTCACGGTCGCTACCTCTCCGTCTCGTAGACACGAGCTGAGAAATTGCAAACGTCGAGCAATTGCTCAGAGATGAGAAGTGCCAGCACTGAAAGCTGTTGCTAGCCAGCACCCTTCCTTGGAAGCGCTTTCACAGGCGCAGCAACACTGGGGCTTTGCGCTTCTCTACCCACCAAACGTCATGCTCACTATCTCCCCGTCTCGTAGACACGAGCTGAGAAATTGCAAACGTCGAGCAATTGCTCAGAGATGAAAAGTGGCAGCACTGAAAGCTGTTGCTAGCCAGCACCCTTCCTTGGAAGCGCTTTCACAGGCGCAGCAACACTGGGGCTTTGCGCTTCTCTACCCACCAAACGTCACGGTCATTCTCTTTCCTTCTCGTAGACACGAGCTGAGAAATTGCAAACGTCGAGCAATTGATCAAAGATGAAAAGTGCCAGCACTGAAAGCTGTTGCTAGCCAGCACCCTTCCTTGGAAGCGCTTTTGTAGGCCTAAGAACAGTGGGGCTCTGGGCTTCTCTAGCCACCTACTCTTCTGCTCATCCTCTCGCGCACTCTAAAGAGAGCTCAGGTGAGAAATTGCAAACGTCGAGCAATTGCTCAGAGATGAAAAGGGCCAGCACTGAAAGCTGTTGCTAGCCAGCACCCTTCCTTGGAAGCGCTTTCACAGGCGCAGCAACACTGGGGCTTTGCGCTTCTCTAGCCACCAAACGTCACGGTCATTCTCTTTCCGTCTCGTAGACACGAGCTGAGAAACTGCAAACGTCGAGCAATTGATCAAAGATGAAAAGTGCCAGCACTGAAAGGTGTTGCTAGCCAGCACCCTTCCTTGGAAGCGCTTTTGTAGGCCTAAGAACACTGGGGTTGTGGGCTTCTCTAGCCACCTACTCTTCTGCTCATCCTCTCGCGCAGTCTAAAGAGAGCTCAGGTGAGAAATTGCAAACGTCGAGCAATTGCTCAGAGATGAAAAGTGCCAGCACTGAAAGCTGTTGCTAGCCAGCACCCTTCCTTGGAAGCGCTTTCACAGGCGCAGCAACACTGGGGCTTTGCGCTTCTCTACCCACCAAACGTCACGGTCATTCTCTTTCCTTCTCGTAGACACGAGCTGAGAAATTGCAAACGTCGAGCAATTGCTCAGAGATGAGAAGTGCCAGCACTGAAAGCTGTTGCTAGCTAGCACCCTTCCTTGGAAGCGCTTTTGTAGGCCTAAGAACACTGGGGCTCTGGGCTTCTCTAGCCACCTGCTCTTCTGCTCATCCTCTCGCGTAGTCAAAAGAGAGCTCAGGTGAGAAATTGCAAATGTCGAGCAATTGCTCAGAGATGAAAAGTGCCAGCACTGAAAGCTCTTGCTAGCCAGCACCCTTCCTTGGAAGCGCTTTTGTAGCCCTAAGAACACTGGGGTTGTGGGCTTCTCTAGCCACCTACTCTTCTGCTCATCCTCTCGCGCAGTCTAAAGAGAGCTCAGGTGAGAAATTGCAAACGTCGAGCAATTGCTCAGAGATGAAAAGGGCCAGCACTGAAAGCTGTTGCTAGCCAGCACCCTTCCTTGGAAGCGCTTTCACAGGCGCAGCAACACTGGGACTTTGCGCTTCTCTAGCCACCAAACGTCACGGTCGCTACCTCTCCGTCTCGTAGACACGAGCTGAGAAATTGCAAACGTCGAGCAATTGCTCAGAGATGAAAAGTGCCAGCACTGAAAGCTCTTGCTAGCCAGCACCCTTCCTTGGAAGCGCTTTCACAGGCGCAGCAACACTGGGGCTTTGCGCTTCTCTAGCCACCAAATATCACGGTCATTCTTTTTCCTTCTCGTAGACACGAGCTGAGAAATTGCAAACGTCGAGCAATTGATCAAAGATGAAAAGTGCCAGCACTGAAAGGTGTTGCTAGCTAGCACCCTTCCTTGGAAGCGCTTTTGTAGGCCTAAGAACACTGGGGCTCTGGGCTTCTCTAGCCACCTACTCTTCTGCTCATCCTCTCGCGTAGTCAAAAGAGAGCTCAGGTGAGAAATTGCAAACGTCGAGCAATTGCTCAGAGATGAAAAGTGCCAGCACTGAAAGCTCTTGCTAGCCAGCACCCTTCCTTGGAAGTGCTTTTGTAGGCCTAAGAACACTGGGGCTCTGGGCTTCTCTAGCCACCTAATCTTCTGCTCATCCTCTCGCGCAGTCTAAAGAGAGCTCAGGTGAGAAATTGCAAACGTCGAGCAATTGCTCAGAGATGAAAAGGGCCAGCACTGAAAGCTCTTGCTAGCCAGCACCCTTCCTTGGAAGCGCTTTCACAGGCGCAGCAACACTGGGGCTTTGCGCTTCTCTACCCACCAAACGTCATGCTCACTATCTCCCCGTCTCGTAGACACGAGCTGAGAAATTGCAAACGTCGAGCAATTGCTCAGAGATGAGAAGTGCCAGCACTGAAAGCTGTTGCTAGCCAGCACCCTTCCTTGGAAGCGCTTTCACAGGCGCAGCAACACTGGGGCTTTGCGCTTCTCTACCCACCAAACGTCATGCTCACTATCTCCCCGTCTCGTAGACACGAGCTGAGAAATTGCAAACGTCGAGCAATTGCTCAGAGATGAAAAGTGCCAGCACTGAAAGCTGTTGCTAGCCAGCACCCTTCCTTGGAAGCGCTTTCACAGGCGCAGCAACACTGGGGCTTTGCGCTTCTCTACCCACCAAACGTCACGGTCATTCTCTTTCCTTCTCATAGACACGAGCTGAGAAATTGCAAACGTCGAGCAATTGCTCAGAGATGAAAAGTGCCAGCACTGAAAGCTGTTGCTAGCCAGCACCCTTCCTTGGAAGCGCTTTTGTAGGCCTAAGAACAGTGGGGCTCTGGGCTTCTCTAGCCACCTACTCTTCTGCTCATCCTCTCGCGCACTCTAAAGAGAGCTCAGGTGAGAAATTGCAAACGTCGAGCAATTGCTCAGAGATGAAAAGGGCCAGCACTGAAAGCTGTTGCTAGCCAGCACCCTTCCTTGGAAGCGCTTTCACAGGCGCAGCAACACTGGGGCTTTGCGCTTCTCTAGCCACCAAACGTCACGGTCATTCTCTTTCCGTCTCGTAGACACGAGCTGAGAAACTGCAAACGTCGAGCAATTGATCAAAGATGAAAAGTGCCAGCACTGAAAGGTGTTGCTAGGCAGCACCCTTCCTTGGAAGCGCTTTTGTAGGCCTAAGAACACTGGGGTTGTGGGCTTCTCTAGCCACCTACTCTTCTGCTCATCCTCTCGCGCAGTCTAAAGAGAGCTCAGGTGAGAAATTGCAAACGTCGAGCAATTGCTCAGAGATGAAAAGTGCCAGCACTGAAAGCTGTTGCTAGCCAGCACCCTTCCTTGGAAGCGCTTTCACAGGCGCAGCAACACTGGGGCTTTGCGCTTCTCTAGCCACCAAACGTCACGGTCATTCTCTTTCCTTCTCGTAGACACGAGCTGAGAAATTGCAAACGTCGAGCAATTGCTCAGAGATGAAAAGTGCCAGCACTGAAAGGTGTTGCTAGCTAGCACCCTTCCTTGGAAGCGCTTTTGTAGGCCTAAGAACACTGGGGCTCTGGGCTTCTCTAGCCACCTGCTCTTCTGCTCATCCTCTCGCGTAGTCAAAAGAGAGCTCAGGTGAGAAATTGCAAATGTCGAGCAATTGCTCAGAGATGAAAAGTGCCAGCACTGAAAGCTGTTGCTAGCCAGCACCCTTCCTTGGAAGCGCTTTTGTAGCCCTAAGAACACTGGGGTTGTGGGCTTCTCTAGCCACCTACTCTTCTGCTCATCCTCTCGCGCACTCTAAAGAGAGCTCAGGTGAGAAATTGCAAACGTCGAGCAATTGCTCAGAGATGAAAAGGGCCAGCACTGAAAGCTGTTGCTAGCCAGCACCCTTCCTTGGAAGCGCTTTCACAGGCGCAGCAACACTGGGACTTTGCGCTTCTCTAGCCACCAAACGTCACGGTCGCTACCTCTCCGTCTCGTAGACACGAGCTGAGAAATTGCAAACGTCGAGCAATTGCTCAGAGATGAAAAGTGCCAGCACTGAAAGCTCTTGCTAGCCAGCACCCTTCCTTGGAAGCGCTTTCACAGGCGCAGCAACACTGGGGCTTTGCGCTTCTCTAGCCACCAAATATCACGGTCATTCTTTTTCCTTCTCGTAGACACGAGCTGAGAAATTGCAAACGTCGAGCAATTGATCAAAGATGAAAAGTGCCAGCACTGAAAGGTGTTGCTAGCTAGCACCCTTCCTTGGAAGCGCTTTTGTAGGCCTAAGAACACTGGGGCTCTGGGCTTCTCTAGCCACCTACTCTTCTGCTCATCCTCTCGCGTAGTCAAAAGAGAGCTCAGGTGAGAAATTGCAAACGTCGAGCAATTGCTCAGAGATGAAAAGTGCCAGCACTGAAAGCTCTTGCTAGCCAGCACCCTTCCTTGGAAGTGCTTTTGTAGCCCTAAGAACACTGGGGCTCTGGGCTTCTCTAGCCACCTAATCTTCTGCTCATCCTCTCGCGCAGTCTAAAGAGAGCTCAGGTGAGAAATTGCAAACGTCGAGCAATTGCTCAGAGATGAAAAGGGCCAGCACTGAAAGCTCTTGCTAGCCAGCACCCTTCCTTGGAAGCGCTTTCACAGGCGCAGCAACACTGAGGCTTTGCGCTTCTCTAGCCACCAAACGTCATGCTCACTATCTCTCCGTCTCGTAGACACAAGCTGAGAAATTGCAAACGTCGAGCAATTGCTCAGAGATGAAAAGTGCCAGCACTGAAAGCTGTTGCTAGCCAGCACCCTTCCTTGGAAGCGCTTTCACAGGCGCAGCAACACTGGGGCTTTGCGCTTCTCTACCCACCAAATGTCACGGTCATTCTCTTTCCTTCTCGTAGACACGAGCTGAGAAATTGCAAACGTCGAGCAATTGCTTAGAGATGAAAAGTGCCAGCACTGAAAGCTCTTGCTAGCCAGCACCCTTCCTTGGAAGCGCTTTTGTAGGCCTAAGAACAGTGGGGCTCTGGGCTTCTCTAGCCACCTACTCTTCTGCTCATCCTCTCGCGCAGTCTAAAGAGAGCTCAGGTGAGAAATTGCAAACGTCGAGCAATTGCTCAGAGATGAAAAGGGCCAGCACTGAAAGCTCTTGCTAGCCAGCACCCTTCCTTGGAAGCGCTTTCACAGGCGCAGCAACACTGGGGCTTTGCGCTTCTCTAGCCACCAAACGTCACGGTCATTCTCTTTCCGTCTCGTAGACACGAGCTGAGAAACTGCAAACGTCGAGCAATTGATCAAAGATGAAAAGTGCCAGCACTGAAAGGTGTTGCTAGCCAGCACCCTTCCTTGGAAGCGCTTTTGTAGGCCTAAGAACACTGGGGCTCTGGGCTTCTCTAGCCACCTACTCTTCTGCTCATCCTCTCGCGTAGTCAAAAGAGAGCTCAGGTGAGAAATTGCAAACGTCGAGCAATTGCTCAGAGAGGAAAAGTGCCAGCACTGAAAGCTGTTGCTAGCCAGCACCCTTCCTTGGAAGCGCTTTTGTAGCCCTAAGAACACTGGGGCTCTGGGCTTCTCTAGCCACCTAATCTTCTGCTCATCCTCTCGCGCACTCTAAAGAGAGCTCAGGTGAGAAATTGCAAACGTCGAGCAATTGCTCAGAGATGAAAAGGGCCAGCACTGAAAGCTCTTGCTAGCCAGCACCCTTCCTTGGAAGCGCTTTCACAGGCGCAGCAACACTGGGGCTTTGCGCTTCTCTAGCCACCAAACGTCACGGTCGCTACCTCTCCGTCTCGTAGACACGAGCTGAGAAATTGCAAACGTCGAGCAATTGCTCAGAGATGAAAAGTGCCAGCACTGAAAGCTGTTGCTAGCCAGCACCCTTCCTTGGAAGCGCTTTCACAGGCGCAGCAACACTGGGGCTTTGCGCTTCTCTACCCACCAAACGTCATGCTCACTATCTCCCCGTCTCGTAGACACGAGCTGAGAAATTGCAAACGTCGAGCAATTGCTCAGAGATGAAAAGTGGCAGCACTGAAAGCTGTTGCTAGCCAGCACCCTTCCTTGGAAGCGCTTTCACAGGCGCAGCAACACTGGGGTTTTGCGCTTCTCTAGCCACCAAACGTCACGGTCATTCTCTTTCCTTCTCGTAGACACGAGCTGAGAAATTGCAAACGTCGAGCAATTGATCAAAGATGAAAAGTGCCAGCACTGAAAGGTGTTGCTAGCCAGCACCCTTCCTTGGAAGCGCTTTTGTAGGCCTAAGAACAGTGGGGCTCTGGGCTTCTCTAGCCACTTACTCTTCTGCTCATCCTCTCGCGCACTCTAAAGAGAGCTCAGGTGAGAAATTGCAAACGTCGAGCAATTGCTCAGAGATGAAAAGGGCCAGCACTGAAAGCTGTTGCTAGCCAGCACCCTTCCTTGGAAGCGCTTTCACAGGCGCAGCAACACTGGGGCTTTGCGCTTCTCTAGCCACCAAACGTCACGGTCATTCTCTTTCCGTCTCGTAGACACGAGCTGAGAAACTGCAAACGTCGAGCAATTGATCAAAGATGAAAAGTGCCAGCACTGAAAGGTGTTGCTAGCCAGCACCCTTCCTTGGAAGCGCTTTTGTAGGCCTAAGAACACTGGGGTTGTGGGCTTCTCTAGCCACCTACTCTTCTGCTCATCCTCTCGCGCAGTCTAAAGAGAGCTCAGGTGAGAAATTGCAAACGTCGAGCAATTGCTCAGAGATGAAAAGTGCCAGCACTGAAAGCTGTTGCTAGCCAGCACCCTTCCTTGGAAGCGCTTTCACAGGCGCAGCAACACTGGGGCTTTGCGCTTCTCTACCCACCAAACGTCACGGTCATTCTCTTTCCTTCTCGTAGACACGAGCTGAGAAATTGCAAACGTCGAGCAATTGCTCAGAGATGAAAAGTGCCAGCACTGAAAGCTGTTGCTAGCTAGCACCCTTCCTTGGAAGCGCTTTTGTAGGCCTAAGAACACTGGGGCTCTGGGCTTCTCTAGCCACCTGCTCTTCTGCTCATCCTCTCGCGTAGTCAAAAGAGAGCTCAGGTGAGAAATTGCAAATGTCGAGCAATTGCTCAGAGATGAAAAGTGCCAGCACTGAAAGCTCTTGCTAGCCAGCACCCTTCCTTGGAAGCGCTTTTGTAGCCCTAAGAACACTGGGGTTGTGGGCTTCTCTAGCCACCTACTCTTCTGCTCATCCTCTCGCGCACTCTAAAGAGAGCTCAGGTGAGAAATTGCAAACGTCGAGCAATTGCTCAGAGATGAAAAGGGCCAGCACTGAAAGCTGTTGCTAGCCAGCACCCTTCCTTGGAAGCGCTTTCACAGGCGCAGCAACACTGGGACTTTGCGCTTCTCTAGCCACCAAACGTCACGGTCGCTACCTCTCCGTCTCGTAGACACGAGCTGAGAAATTGCAAACGTCGAGCAATTGCTCAGAGATGAGAAGTGCCAGCACTGAAAGCTCTTGCTAGCCAGCACCCTTCCTTGGAAGCGCTTTCACAGGCGCAGCAACACTGGGGCTTTGCACTTCTCTAGCCACCAAATATCACGGTCATTCTTTTTCCTTCTCGTAGACACGAGCTGAGAAATTGCAAACGTCGAGCAATTGATCAAAGATGAAAAGTGCCAGCACTGAAAGGTGTTGCTAGCTAGCACCCTTCCTTGGAAGCGCTTTTGTAGGCCTAAGAACACTGGGGTTGTGGGCTTCTCTAGCCACCTACTCTTCTGCTCATCCTCTCGCGTAGTCAAAAGAGAGCTCAGGTGAGAAATTGCAAACGTCGAGCAATTGCTCAGAGATGAGAAGTGCCAGCACTGAAAGCTCTTGCTAGCCAGCACCCTTCCTTGGAAGCGCTTTCACAGGCGCAGCAACACTGGGGCTTTGCACTTCTCTAGCCACCAAATATCACGGTCATTCTTTTTCCTTCTCGTAGACACGAGCTGAGAAATTGCAAACGTCGAGCAATTGATCAAAGATGAAAAGTGCCAGCACTGAAAGGTGTTGCTAGCTAGCACCCTTCCTTGGAAGCGCTTTTGTAGGCCTAAGAACACTGGGGTTGTGGGCTTCTCTAGCCACCTACTCTTCTGCTCATCCTCTCGCGCACTCTAAAGAGAGCTCAGGTGAGAAATTGCAAACGTCGAGCAATTGCTCAGAGATGAAAAGGGCCAGCACTGAAAGCTGTTGCTAGCCAGCACCCTTCCTTGGAAGCGCTTTCACAGGCGCAGCAACACTGGGACTTTGCGCTTCTCTAGCCACCAAACGTCACGGTCGCTACCTCTCCGTCTCGTAGACACGAGCTGAGAAATTGCAAACGTCGAGCAATTGCTCAGAGATGAGAAGTGCCAGCACTGAAAGCTCTTGCTAGCCAGCACCCTTCCTTGGAAGCGCTTTCACAGGCGCAGCAACACTGGGGCTTTGCACTTCTCTAGCCACCAAATATCACGGTCATTCTTTTTCCTTCTCGTAGACACGAGCTGAGAAATTGCAAACGTCGAGCAATTGATCAAAGATGAAAAGTGCCAGCACTGAAAGGTGTTGCTAGCTAGCACCCTTCCTTGGAAGCGCTTTTGTAGGCCTAAGAACACTGGGGTTGTGGGCTTCTCTAGCCACCTACTCTTCTGCTCATCCTCTCGCGTAGTCAAAAGAGAGCTCAGGTGAGAAATTGCAAACGTCGAGCAATTGCTCAGAGATGAAAAGTGCCAGCACTGAAAGCTCTTGCTAGCCAGCACCCTTCCTTGGAAGTGCTTTTGTAGCCCTAAGAACACTGGGGCTCTGGGCTTCTCTAGCCACCTCATCTTCTGCTCATCCTCTCGCGCAGTCTAAAGAGAGCTCAGGTGAGAAATTGCAAACGTCGAGCAATTGCTCAGAGATGAAAAGGGCCAGCACTGAAAGCTCTTGCTAGCCAGCACCCTTCCTTGGAAGCGCTTTCACAGGCGCAGCAACACTGGGGCTTTGCGCTTCTCTAGCCACCAAACGTCACGGTCGCTACCTCTCCGTCTCGTAGACACGAGCTGAGAAATTGCAAACGTCGAGCAATTGCTCAGAGATGAGAAGTGCCAGCACTGAAAGCTGTTGCTAGCCAGCACCCTTCCTTGGAAGCGCTTTCACAGGCGCAGCAACACTGGGGCTTTGCGCTTCTCTACCCACCAAACGTCATGCTCACTATCTCCCCGTCTCGTAGACACGAGCTGAGAAATTGCAAACGTCGAGCAATTGCTCAGAGATGAGAAGTGCCAGCACTGAAAGCTGTTGCTAGCCAGCACCCTTCCTTGGAAGCGCTTTCACAGGCGCAGCAACACTGAGGCTTTGCGCTTCTCTACCCACCAAACGTCATGCTCACTATCTCTCCGTCTCGTAGACACAAGCTGAGAAATTGCAAACGTCGAGCAATTGCTCAGAGATGAAAAGTGCCAGCACTGAAAGCTGTTGCTAGCCAGCACCCTTCCTTGGAAGCGCTTTCACAGGCGCAGCAACACTGGGGCTTTGCGCTTCTCTAGCCACCAAACGTCACGGTCATTCTCTTTCCTTCTCGTAGACACGAGCTGAGAAATTGCAAACGTCGAGCAATTGCTTAGAGATGAAAAGTGCCAGCACTGAAAGCTCTTGCTAGCCAGCACCCTTCCTTGGAAGCGCTTTTGTAGGCCTAAGAACACTGGGGCTCTGGGCTTCTCTAGCCACCTACTCTTCTGCTCATCCTCTCGCGCAGTCTAAAGAGAGCTCAGGTGAGAAATTGCAAACGTCGAGCAATTGCTCAGAGATGAAAAGTGCCAGCACTGAAAGCTGTTGCTAGCCAGCACCCTTCCTTGGAAGCGCTTTCACAGGCGCAGCAACACTGGGGCTTTGCGCTTCTCTAGCCACCAAACGTCACGGTCATTCTCTTTCCGTCTCGTAGACACGAGCTGAGAAACTGCAAACGTCGAGCAATTGATCAAAGATGAAAAGTGCCAGCACTGAAAGGTGTTGCTAGGCAGCACCCTTCCTTGGAAGCGCTTTTGTAGGCCTAAGAACACTGGGGTTGTGGGCTTCTCTAGCCACCTACTCTTCTGCTCATACTCTCGCGCAGTCTAAAGAGAGCTCAGGTGAGAAATTGCAAACGTCGAGCAATTGCTCAGAGATGAAAAGTGCCAGCACTGAAAGCTGTGGCTAGCCAGCACCCTTCCTTGGAAGCGCTTTCACAGGTGCAGCAACACTGGGGCTTTGCGCTTCTCTAGCCACCAAACGTCACGGTCATTCTCTTTCCTTCTCGTAGACACGAGCTGAGAAATTGCAAACGTCGAGCAATTGCTCAGAGATGAAAAGTGCCAGCACTGAAAGGTGTTGCTAGCTAGCACCCTTCCTTGGAAGCGCTTTTGTAGGCCTAAGAACACTGGGGCTCTGGGCTTCTCTAGCCACCTGCTCTTCTGCTCATCCTCTCGCGTAGTCAAAAGAGAGCTCAGGTGAGAAATTGCAAATGTCGAGCAATTGCTCAGAGATGAAAAGTGCCAGCACTGAAAGCTCTTGCTAGCCAGCACCCTTCCTTGGAAGCGCTTTTGTAGGCCTAAGAACACTGGGGCTCTGGGCTTCTCTAGCCACCTACTCTTCTGCTCATCCTCTCGCGCAGTCTAAAGAGAGCTCAGGTGAGAAATTGCAAACGTCGAGCAATTGCTCAGAGATGAAAAGGGCCAGCACTGAAAGCTGTTGCTAGCCAGCACCCTTCCTTGGAAGCGCTTTCACAGGCGCAGCAACACTGGGACTTTGAGCTTCTCTAGCCACCAAATGTCACGGTCGCTACCTCTCCGTCTCGTAGACACGAGCTGAGAAATTGCAAACGTCGAGCAATTGCTCAGAGATGAGAAGTGCCAGCACTGAAAGCTGTTGCTAGCCAGCACCCTTCCTTGGAAGCGCTTTCACAGGCGCAGCAACACTGGGGCTTTGCGCTTCTCTACCCACCAAACGTCATGCTCACTATCTCCCCGTCTCGTAGACACGAGCTGAGAAATTGCAAACGTCGAGCAATTGCTCAGAGATGAAAAGTGGCAGCACTGAAAGCTGTTGCTAGCCAGCACCCTTCCTTGGAAGCGCTTTCACAGGCGCAGCAACACTGGGGCTTTGCGCTTCTCTAGCCACCAAACGTCACGGTCATTCTCTTTCCTTCTCGTAGACACGAGCTGAGAAATTGCAAACGTCGAGCAATTGATCAAAGATGAAAAGTGCCAGCACTGAAAGCTGTTGCTAGTTAGCACCCTTCCTTGGAAGCGCTTTTGTAGGCCTAAGAACACTGGGGCTCTGGGCTTCTCTAGCCACCTGCTCTTCTGCTCATCCTCTCGCGTAGTCAAAAGAGAGCTCAGGTGAGAAATTGCAAATGTCGAGCAATTGCTCAGAGATGAAAAGTGCCAGCACTGAAAGCTCTTGCTAGCCAGCACCCTTCCTTGGAAGCGCTTTTGTAGCCCTAAGAACACTGGGGTTGTGGGCTTCTCTAGCCACCTACTCTTCTGCTCATCCTCTCGCGCAGTCTAAAGAGAGCTCAGGTATGAAATTGCAAACGTCGAGCAATTGCTCAGAGATGAAAAGGGCCAGCACTGAAAGCTGTTGCTAGCCAGCACCCTTCCTTGGAAGCGCTTTCACAGGCGCAGCAACACTGGGACTTTGCGCTTCTCTAGCCACCAAACGTCACGGTCGCTACCTCTCCGTCTCGTAGACACGAGCTGAGAAATTGCAAATGTCGAGCAATTGCTCAGAGATGAAAAGTGCCAGCACTGAAAGCTCTTGCTAGCCAGCACCCTTCCTTGGAAGCGCTTTCACAGGCGCAGCAACACTGGGGCTTTGCGCTTCTCTAGCCACCAAACGTCACGGTCATTCTCTTTCCTTCTCGTAGACACGAGCTGAGAAATTGCAAACGTCGAGCAATTGATCAAAGATGAAAAGTGCCAGCACTGAAAGGTGTTGCTAGCTAGCACCCTTCCTTGGAAGCGCTTTTGTAGGCCTAAGAACACTGGGGTTGTGGGCTTCTCTAGCCACCTACTCTTCTGCTCATCCTCTCGCGTAGTCAAAAGAGAGCTCAGGTGAGAAATTGCAAACGTCGAGCAATTGCTCAGAGATGAAAAGTGCCAGCACTGAAAGCTCTTGCTAGCCAGCACCCTTCCTTGGAAGTGCTTTTGTAGCCCTAAGAACACTGGGGCTCTGGGCTTCTCTAGCCACGTAATCTTCTGCTCATCCTCTCGCGCACTCTAAAGAGAGCTCAGGTGAGAAATTGCAAACGTCGAGCAATTGCTCAGAGATGAAAAGGGCCAGCACTGAAAGCTCTTGCTAGCCAGCACCCTTCCTTGGAAGCGCTTTCACAGGCGCAGCAACACTGGGGCTTTGCGCTTCTCTAGCCACCAAACGTCACGGTCGCTACCTCTCCGTCTCGTAGACACGAGCTGAGAAATTGCAAACGTCGAGCAATTGCTCAGAGATGAGAAGTGCCAGCACTGAAAGCTGTTGCTAGCCAGCACCCTTCCTTGGAAGCGCTTTCACAGGCGCAGCAACACTGGGGCTTTGCGCTTCTCTACCCACCAAACGTCATGCTCACTATCTCCCCGTCTCGTAGACACGAGCTGAGAAATTGCAAACGTCGAGCAATTGCTCAGAGATGAGAAGTGCCAGCACTGAAAGCTGTTGCTAGCCAGCACCCTTCCTTGGAAGCGCTTTCACAGGCGCAGCAACACTGAGGCTTTGCGCTTCTCTACCCACCAAACGTCATGCTCACTATATCTCCGTCTCGTAGACACGAGCTGAGAAATTGCAAACGTCGAGCAATTGCTCAGAGATGAAAAGTGCCAGCACTGAAAGCTGTTGCTAGCCAGCACCCTTCCTTGGAAGCGCTTTCACAGGCGCAGCAACACTGGGGCTTTGCGCTTCTCTACCCACCAAACGTCACGGTCATTCTCTTTCCTTCTCGTAGACACGAGCTGAGAAATTGCAAACGTCGAGCAATTGCTTAGAGATGAAAAGTGCCAGCACTGAAAGCTGTTGCTAGCCAGCACCCTTCCTTGGAAGCGCTTTTGTAGGCCTAAGAACACTGGGGTTGTGGGCTTCTCTAGCCACCTACTCTTCTGCTCATCCTCTCGCGCAGTCTAAAGAGAGCTCAGGTGAGAAATTGCAAACGTCGAGCAATTGCTCAGAGATGAAAAGGGCCAGCACTGAAAGCTGTTGCTAGCCAGCACCCTTCCTTGGAAGCGCTTTCACAGGCGCAGCAACACTGGGGCTTTGCGCTTCTCTAGCCACCAAACGTCACGGTCATTCTCTTTCCGTCTCGTAGACACGAGCTGAGAAACTGCAAACGTCGAGCAATTGATCAAAGATGAAAAGTGCCAGCACTGAAAGGTGTTGCTAGCCAGCACCCTTCCTTGGAAGCGCTTTTGTAGGCCTAAGAACACTGGGGTTGTGGGCTTCTCTAGCCACCTACTCTTCTGCTCATACTCTCGCGCAGTCAAAAGAGAGCTCAGGTGAGAAATTGCAAACGTCGAGCAATTGCTCAGAGATGAGAAGTGCCAGCACTGAAAGCTGTTGCTAGCCAGCACCCTTCCTTGGAAGCGCTTTCACAGGTGCAGCAACAGTGGGGCTTTGCGCTTCTCTAGCCACCAAACGTCACGGTCATTCTCTTTCCTTCTCGTAGACACGAGCTGAGAAATTGCAAACGTCGAGCAATTGCTCAGAGATGAAAAGTGCCAGCACTGAAAGCTGTTGCTAGCTAGCACCCTTCCTTGGAAGCGCTTTTGTAGGCCTAAGAACACTGGGGCTCTGGGCTTCTCTAGCCACCTGCTCTTCTGCTCATCCTCTCGCGTAGTCAAAAGAGAGCTCAGGTGAGAAATTGCAAATGTCGAGCAATTGCTCAGAGATGAAAAGGGCCAGCACTGAAAGCTCTTGCTAGCCAGCACCCTTCCTTGGAAGCGCTTTTGTAGCCCTAAGAACACTGGGGTTGTGGGCTTCTCTAGCCACCTACTCTTCTGCTCATCCTCTCGCGCAGTCTAAAGAGAGCTCAGGTGAGAAATTGCAAACGTCGAGCAATTGCTCAGAGATGAAAAGGGCCAGCACTGAAAGCTGTTGCTAGCCAGCACCCTTCCTTGGAAGCGCTTTCACAGGCGCAGCAACACTGGGACTTTGCGCTTCTCTAGCCACCAAACGTCACGGTCGCTACCTCTCCGTCTCGTAGACACGAGCTGAGAAATTGCAAACGTCGAGCAATTGCTCAGAGATGAAAAGTGCCAGCACTGAAAGCTCTTGCTAGCCAGCACCCTTCCTTGGAAGCGCTTTCACAGGCGCAGCAACACTGGGGCTTTGCGCTTCTCTAGCCACCAAACGTCACGGTCATTCTCTTTCCGTCTCGTAGACACGAGCTGAGAAATTGCAAACGTCGAGCAATTGCTCAGAGATGAAAAGTGCCAGCACTGAAAGCTGTTGCTAGCTAGCACCCTTCCTTGGAAGCGCTTTTGTAGGCCTAAGAACACTGGGGCTCTGGGCTTCTCTAGCCACCTACTCTTCTGCTCATCCTCTCGCGCACTCTAAAGAGAGCTCAGGTGAGAAATTGCAAACGTCGAGCAATTGCTCAGAGATGAAAAGTGCCAGCACTGAAAGCTGTTGCTAGCCAGCACCCTTCCTTGGAAGCGCTTTCACAGGTGCAGCAACACTGGGGCTTTGCGCTTCTCTAGCCACTAAACGTCACGGTCATTCTCTTTCCTTCTCGTAGACACGAGCTGAGAAATTGCAAACGTCGAGCAATTGCTCAGAGATGAAAAGTGCCAGCACTGAAAGCTGTTGCTAGCTAGCACCCTTCCTTGGAAGCGCTTTTGTAGGCCTAAGAACACTGGGGCTCTGGGCTTCTCTAGCCACCTACTCTTCTGCTCATCCTCTCGCGTAGTCAAAAGAGAGCTCAGGTGAGAAATTGCAAACGTCGAGCAATTGCTCAGAGAGGAAAAGTGCCAGCACTGAAAGCTGTTGCTAGCCAGCACCCTTCCTTGGAAGCGCTTTTGTAGCCCTAAGAACACTGGGGCTCTGGGCTTCTCTAGCCACCTACTCCTCTGCTCATCCTCTCGTGCACTCTAAACAGAGCTCAGCTGAGAAATTGCAAACGTCGAGCAATTGCTCAGAGATGAAAAGGGCCAGCACTGAAAGCTGTGGCTAGCCAGCACCCTTCCTTGGAAGCGCTTTCACAGGCGCAGCAACATTGGGGCTTTGCGCTTCTCTACCCACCAAACGTCACGCTCACTATCTCCCCGTCTCGTAGACACGAGCTGAGAAATTGCAAACGTCGAGCAATTGCTCAGAGATGAAAAGTGCCAGCACTGAAAGCTGTTGCTAGCCAGCACCCTTCCTTGGAAGCGCTTTTGTAGGCCTAAGAACACTGGGGCTCTGGGCTTCTCTAGCCACCTACTCTTCTGCTCATCCTCTCGCGCACTCTAAAGAGAGCTCAGGTGAGAAATTGCAAACGTCGAGCAATTGCTCAGAGATGAAAAGGGCCAGCACTGAAAGCTGTTGCTAGCCAGCACCCTTCCTTGGAAGCGCTTTCACAGGCGCAGCAACACTGGGGCTTTGCGCTTCTCTACCCACCAAACGTCACGGTCATTCTCTTTCCGTCTCGTAGACACGAGCTGAGAAATTGCAAATGTCGAGCAATTGATCAAAGATGAAAAGTGCCAGCACTGAAAGGTGTTGCTAGCTAGCACCCTTCCTTGGAAGCGCTTTTGTAGGCCTAAGAACACTGGGGCTCTGGGCTTCTCTAGCCACCTACTCTTCTGCTCATCCTCTCGCGCAGTCTAAAGAGAGCTCAGGTGAGAAATTGCAAACGTCGAGCAATTGCTCAGAGATGAAAAGGGCCAGCACTGAAAGCTGTTGCTAGCCAGCACCCTTCCTTGGAAGCGCTTTCACAGGCGCAGCAACAGTGGGGCTTTGCGCTTCTCTAGCCACCAAACGTCACGGTCATTCTCTTTCCTTCTCGTAGACACGAGCTGAGAAATTGCAAACGTCGAGCAATTGCTCAGAGATGAAAAGTGCCAGCACTGAAAGCTGTTGCTAGCTAGCACCCTTCCTTGGAAGCGCTTTTGTAGCCCTAAGAACACTGGGGCTCTGGGCTTCTCTAGCCACCTGCTCTTCTGCTCATCCTCTCGCGTAGTCAAAAGAGAGCTCAGGTGAGAAATTGCAAATGTCGAGCAATTGCTCAGAGATGAAAAGGGCCAGCACTGAAAGCTCTTGCTAGCCAGCACCCTTCCTTGGAAGCGCTTTTGTAGCCCTAAGAACACTGGGGTTGTGGGCTTCTCTAGCCACCTACTCTTCTGCTCATCCTCTCGCGCAGTCTAAAGAGAGCTCAGGTGAGAAATTGCAAACGTCGAGCAATTGCTCAGAGATGAAAAGGGCCAGCACTGAAAGCTGTTGCTAGCCAGCACCCTTCCTTGGAAGCGCTTTCACAGGCGCAGCAACACTGGGACTTTGCGCTTCTCTAGCCACCAAACGTCACGGTCGCTACCTCTCCGTCTCGTAGACACGAGCTGAGAAATTGCAAACGTCGAGCAATTGCTCAGAGATGAAAAGTGCCAGCACTGAAAGCTCTTGCTAGCCAGCACCCTTCCTTGGAAGCGCTTTCACAGGCGCAGCAACACTGGGGCTTTGCGCTTCTCTAGCCACCAAACGTCACGGTCATTCTCTTTCCGTCTCGTAGACACGAGCTGAGAAATTGCAAACGTCGAGCAATTGCTCAGAGATGAAAAGTGCCAGCACTGAAAGCTGTTGCTAGCTAGCACCCTTCCTTGGAAGCGCTTTTGTAGGCCTAAGAACACTGGGGCTCTGGGCTTCTCTAGCCACCTACTCTTCTGCTCATCCTCTCGCGCACTCTAAAGAGAGCTCAGGTGAGAAATTGCAAACGTCGAGCAATTGCTCAGAGATGAAAAGTGCCAGCACTGAAAGCTGTTGCTAGCCAGCACCCTTCCTTGGAAGCGCTTTCACAGGTGCAGCAACACTGGGGCTTTGCGCTTCTCTAGCCACTAAACGTCACGGTCATTCTCTTTCCTTCTCGTAGACACGAGCTGAGAAATTGCAAACGTCGAGCAATTGCTCAGAGATGAAAAGTGCCAGCACTGAAAGCTGTTGCTAGCTAGCACCCTTCCTTGGAAGCGCTTTTGTAGGCCTAAGAACACTGGGGCTCTGGGCTTCTCTAGCCACCTACTCTTCTGCTCATCCTCTCGCGTAGTCAAAAGAGAGCTCAGGTGAGAAATTGCAAACGTCGAGCAATTGCTCAGAGAGGAAAAGTGCCAGCACTGAAAGCTGTTGCTAGCCAGCACCCTTCCTTGGAAGCGCTTTTGTAGCCCTAAGAACACTGGGGCTCTGGGCTTCTCTAGCCACCTACTCCTCTGCTCATCCTCTCGTGCACTCTAAACAGAGCTCAGCTGAGAAATTGCAAACGTCGAGCAATTGCTCAGAGATGAAAAGGGCCAGCACTGAAAGCTGTGGCTAGCCAGCACCCTTCCTTGGAAGCGCTTTCACAGGCGCAGCAACATTGGGGCTTTGCGCTTCTCTACCCACCAAACGTCACGCTCACTATCTCCCCGTCTCGTAGACACGAGCTGAGAAATTGCAAACGTCGAGCAATTGCTCAGAGATGAAAAGTGCCAGCACTGAAAGCTGTTGCTAGCCAGCACCCTTCCTTGGAAACGCTTTTGTAGGCCTAAGAACACTGGGGCTCTGGGCTTCTCTAGCCACCTACTCTTCTGCTCATCCTCTCGCGCAGTCTAAAGAGAGCTCAGGTGAGAAATTGCAAACGTCGAGCAATTGCTCAGAGATGAAAAGGGCCAGCACTGAAAGCTGTTGCTAGCCAGCACCCTTCCTTGGAAGCGCTTTCACAGGCGCAGCAACACTGGGGCTTTGCGCTTCTCTAGCCACCAAACGTCACGGTCATTCTCTTTCCGTCTCGTAGACACGAGCTGAGAAATTGCAAATGTCGAGCAATTGATCAAAGATGAAAAGTGCCAGCACTGAAAGGTGTTGCTACCTAGCACCCTTCCTTGGAAGCGCTTTTGTAGGCCTAAGAACACTAGGGCTCTGGGCTTCTCTAGCCACCTACTCTTCTGCTCATCCTCTCGCGCAGTCTAAAGAGAGCTCAGGTGAGAAATTGCAAACGTCGAGCAATTGCTCAGAGATGAAAAGGGCCAGCACTGAAAGCTGTTGCTAGCCAGCACCCTTCCTTGGAAGCGCTTTCACAGGCGCAGCAACAGTGGGGCTTTGCGCTTCTCTAGCCACCAAACGTCACGGTCATTCTCTTTCCTTCTCGTAGACACGAGCTGAGAAATTGCAAACGTCGAGCAATTGCTCAGAGATGAAAAGTGCCAGCACTGAAAGCTGTTGCTAGCTAGCACCCTTCCTTGGAAGCGCTTTTGTAGGCCTAAGAACACTGGGGCTCTGGGCTTCTCTAGCCACCTACTCTTCTGCTCATCCTCTCGCGCAGTCTAAAGAGAGCTCAGGTGAGAAATTGCAAACGTCGAGCAATTGCTCAGAGATGAAAAGGGCCAGCACTGAAAGCTGTTGCTAGCCAGCACCCTTCCTTGGAAGCGCTTTCACAGGCGCAGCAACACTGGGACTTTGCGCTTCTCTAGCCACCAAACGTCACGGTCGCTACCTCTCCGTCTCGTAGACACGAGCTGAGAAATTGCAAACGTCGAGCAATTGCTCAGAGATGAAAAGTGCCAGCACTGAAAGCTGTTGCTAGCCAGCACCCTTCCTTGGAAGCGCTTTCACAGGTGCAGCAACACTGGGGCTTTGCGCTTCTCTAGCCACTAAACGTCACGGTCATTCTCTTTCCTTCTCGTAGACACGAGCTGAGAAATTGCAAACGTCGAGCAATTGCTCAGAGATGAAAAGTGCCAGCACTGAAAGCTGTTGCTAGCTAGCACCCTTCCTTGGAAGCGCTTTTGTAGGCCTAAGAACACTGGGGCTCTGGGCTTCTCTAGCCACCTACTCTTCTGCTCATCCTCTCGCGTAGTCAAAAGAGAGCTCAGGTGAGAAATTGCAAACGTCGAGCAATTGCTCAGAGAGGAAAAGTGCCAGCACTGAAAGCTGTTGCTAGCCAGCACCCTTCCTTGGAAGCGCTTTTGTAGCCCTAAGAACACTGGGGCTCTGGGCTTCTCTAGCCACCTACTCCTCTGCTCATCCTCTCGTGCACTCTAAACAGAGCTCAGCTGAGAAATTGCAAACGTCGAGCAATTGCTCAGAGATGAAAAGGGCCAGCACTGAAAGCTGTGGCTAGCCAGCACCCTTCCTTGGAAGCGCTTTCACAGGCGCAGCAACATTGGGGCTTTGCGCTTCTCTACCCACCAAACGTCACGCTCACTATCTCCCCGTCTCGTAGACACGAGCTGAGAAATTGCAAACGTCGAGCAATTGCTCAGAGATGAAAAGTGCCAGCACTGAAAGCTGTTGCTAGCCAGCACCCTTCCTTGGAAACGCTTTTGTAGGCCTAAGAACACTGGGGCTCTGGGCTTCTCTAGCCACCTACTCTTCTGCTCATCCTCTCGCGCAGTCTAAAGAGAGCTCAGGTGAGAAATTGCAAACGTCGAGCAATTGCTCAGAGATGAAAAGGGCCAGCACTGAAAGCTGTTGCTAGCCAGCACCCTTCCTTGGAAGCGCTTTCACAGGCGCAGCAACACTGGGGCTTTGCGCTTCTCTAGCCACCAAACGTCACGGTCATTCTCTTTCCGTCTCGTAGACACGAGCTGAGAAATTGCAAATGTCGAGCAATTGATCAAAGATGAAAAGTGCCAGCACTGAAAGCTGTTGCTAGCCAGCACCCTTCCTTGGAAGCGCTTTCACAGGCGCAGCAACACTGAGGCTTTGCGCTTCTCTACCCACCAAACGTCATGCTCACTATATCTCCGTCTCGTAGACACGAGCTGAGAAATTGCAAACGTCGAGCAATTGCTCAGAGATGAAAAGTGCCAGCACTGAAAGCTGTTGCTAGCCAGCACCCTTCCTTGGAAGCGCTTTCACAGGCGCAGCAACACTGGGGCTTTGCGCTTCTCTACCCACCAAACGTCACGGTCATTCTCTTTCCTTCTCGTAGACACGAGCTGAGAAATTGCAAACGTCGAGCAATTGCTTAGAGATGAAAAGTGCCAGCACTGAAAGCTGTTGCTAGCCAGCACCCTTCCTTGGAAGCGCTTTTGTAGGCCTAAGAACACTGGGGTTGTGGGCTTCTCTAGCCACCTACTCTTCTGCTCATCCTCTCGCGCAGTCTAAAGAGAGCTCAGGTGAGAAATTGCAAACGTCGAGCAATTGCTCAGAGATGAAAAGGGCCAGCACTGAAAGCTGTTGCTAGCCAGCACCCTTCCTTGGAAGCGCTTTCACAGGCGCAGCAACACTGGGGCTTTGCGCTTCTCTAGCCACCAAACGTCACGGTCATTCTCTTTCCGTCTCGTAGACACGAGCTGAGAAACTGCAAACGTCGAGCAATTGATCAAAGATGAAAAGTGCCAGCACTGAAAGGTGTTGCTAGCCAGCACCCTTCCTTGGAAGCGCTTTTGTAGGCCTAAGAACACTGGGGTTGTGGGCTTCTCTAGCCACCTACTCTTCTGCTCATACTCTCGCGCAGTCAAAAGAGAGCTCAGGTGAGAAATTGCAAACGTCGAGCAATTGCTCAGAGATGAGAAGTGCCAGCACTGAAAGCTGTTGCTAGCCAGCACCCTTCCTTGGAAGCGCTTTCACAGGTGCAGCAACAGTGGGGCTTTGCGCTTCTCTAGCCACCAAACGTCACGGTCATTCTCTTTCCTTCTCGTAGACACGAGCTGAGAAATTGCAAACGTCGAGCAATTGCTCAGAGATGAAAAGTGCCAGCACTGAAAGCTGTTGCTAGCTAGCACCCTTCCTTGGAAGCGCTTTTGTAGGCCTAAGAACACTGGGGCTCTGGGCTTCTCTAGCCACCTGCTCTTCTGCTCATCCTCTCGCGTAGTCAAAAGAGAGCTCAGGTGAGAAATTGCAAATGTCGAGCAATTGCTCAGAGATGAAAAGGGCCAGCACTGAAAGCTCTTGCTAGCCAGCACCCTTCCTTGGAAGCGCTTTTGTAGCCCTAAGAACACTGGGGTTGTGGGCTTCTCTAGCCACCTACTCTTCTGCTCATCCTCTCGCGCAGTCTAAAGAGAGCTCAGGTGAGAAATTGCAAACGTCGAGCAATTGCTCAGAGATGAAAAGGGCCAGCACTGAAAGCTGTTGCTAGCCAGCACCCTTCCTTGGAAGCGCTTTCACAGGCGCAGCAACACTGGGACTTTGCGCTTCTCTAGCCACCAAACGTCACGGTCGCTACCTCTCCGTCTCGTAGACACGAGCTGAGAAATTGCAAACGTCGAGCAATTGCTCAGAGATGAAAAGTGCCAGCACTGAAAGCTCTTGCTAGCCAGCACCCTTCCTTGGAAGCGCTTTCACAGGCGCAGCAACACTGGGGCTTTGCGCTTCTCTAGCCACCAAACGTCACGGTCATTCTCTTTCCGTCTCGTAGACACGAGCTGAGAAATTGCAAACGTCGAGCAATTGCTCAGAGATGAAAAGTGCCAGCACTGAAAGCTGTTGCTAGCTAGCACCCTTCCTTGGAAGCGCTTTTGTAGGCCTAAGAACACTGGGGCTCTGGGCTTCTCTAGCCACCTACTCTTCTGCTCATCCTCTCGCGCACTCTAAAGAGAGCTCAGGTGAGAAATTGCAAACGTCGAGCAATTGCTCAGAGATGAAAAGTGCCAGCACTGAAAGCTGTTGCTAGCCAGCACCCTTCCTTGGAAGCGCTTTCACAGGTGCAGCAACACTGGGGCTTTGCGCTTCTCTAGCCACTAAACGTCACGGTCATTCTCTTTCCTTCTCGTAGACACGAGCTGAGAAATTGCAAACGTCGAGCAATTGCTCAGAGATGAAAAGTGCCAGCACTGAAAGCTGTTGCTAGCTAGCACCCTTCCTTGGAAGCGCTTTTGTAGGCCTAAGAACACTGGGGCTCTGGGCTTCTCTAGCCACCTACTCTTCTGCTCATCCTCTCGCGTAGTCAAAAGAGAGCTCAGGTGAGAAATTGCAAACGTCGAGCAATTGCTCAGAGAGGAAAAGTGCCAGCACTGAAAGCTGTTGCTAGCCAGCACCCTTCCTTGGAAGCGCTTTTGTAGCCCTAAGAACACTGGGGCTCTGGGCTTCTCTAGCCACCTACTCCTCTGCTCATCCTCTCGTGCACTCTAAACAGAGCTCAGCTGAGAAATTGCAAACGTCGAGCAATTGCTCAGAGATGAAAAGGGCCAGCACTGAAAGCTGTGGCTAGCCAGCACCCTTCCTTGGAAGCGCTTTCACAGGCGCAGCAACATTGGGGCTTTGCGCTTCTCTACCCACCAAACGTCACGCTCACTATCTCCCCGTCTCGTAGACACGAGCTGAGAAATTGCAAACGTCGAGCAATTGCTCAGAGATGAAAAGTGCCAGCACTGAAAGCTGTTGCTAGCCAGCACCCTTCCTTGGAAGCGCTTTTGTAGGCCTAAGAACACTGGGGCTCTGGGCTTCTCTAGCCACCTACTCTTCTGCTCATCCTCTCGCGCACTCTAAAGAGAGCTCAGGTGAGAAATTGCAAACGTCGAGCAATTGCTCAGAGATGAAAAGGGCCAGCACTGAAAGCTGTTGCTAGCCAGCACCCTTCCTTGGAAGCGCTTTCACAGGCGCAGCAACACTGGGGCTTTGCGCTTCTCTACCCACCAAACGTCACGGTCATTCTCTTTCCGTCTCGTAGACACGAGCTGAGAAATTGCAAATGTCGAGCAATTGATCAAAGATGAAAAGTGCCAGCACTGAAAGGTGTTGCTAGCTAGCACCCTTCCTTGGAAGCGCTTTTGTAGGCCTAAGAACACTGGGGCTCTGGGCTTCTCTAGCCACCTACTCTTCTGCTCATCCTCTCGCGCAGTCTAAAGAGAGCTCAGGTGAGAAATTGCAAACGTCGAGCAATTGCTCAGAGATGAAAAGGGCCAGCACTGAAAGCTGTTGCTAGCCAGCACCCTTCCTTGGAAGCGCTTTCACAGGCGCAGCAACAGTGGGGCTTTGCGCTTCTCTAGCCACCAAACGTCACGGTCATTCTCTTTCCTTCTCGTAGACACGAGCTGAGAAATTGCAAACGTCGAGCAATTGCTCAGAGATGAAAAGTGCCAGCACTGAAAGCTGTTGCTAGCTAGCACCCTTCCTTGGAAGCGCTTTTGTAGCCCTAAGAACACTGGGGCTCTGGGCTTCTCTAGCCACCTGCTCTTCTGCTCATCCTCTCGCGTAGTCAAAAGAGAGCTCAGGTGAGAAATTGCAAATGTCGAGCAATTGCTCAGAGATGAAAAGGGCCAGCACTGAAAGCTCTTGCTAGCCAGCACCCTTCCTTGGAAGCGCTTTTGTAGCCCTAAGAACACTGGGGTTGTGGGCTTCTCTAGCCACCTACTCTTCTGCTCATCCTCTCGCGCAGTCTAAAGAGAGCTCAGGTGAGAAATTGCAAACGTCGAGCAATTGCTCAGAGATGAAAAGGGCCAGCACTGAAAGCTGTTGCTAGCCAGCACCCTTCCTTGGAAGCGCTTTCACAGGCGCAGCAACACTGGGACTTTGCGCTTCTCTAGCCACCAAACGTCACGGTCGCTACCTCTCCGTCTCGTAGACACGAGCTGAGAAATTGCAAACGTCGAGCAATTGCTCAGAGATGAAAAGTGCCAGCACTGAAAGCTCTTGCTAGCCAGCACCCTTCCTTGGAAGCGCTTTCACAGGCGCAGCAACACTGGGGCTTTGCGCTTCTCTAGCCACCAAACGTCACGGTCATTCTCTTTCCGTCTCGTAGACACGAGCTGAGAAATTGCAAACGTCGAGCAATTGCTCAGAGATGAAAAGTGCCAGCACTGAAAGCTGTTGCTAGCTAGCACCCTTCCTTGGAAGCGCTTTTGTAGGCCTAAGAACACTGGGGCTCTGGGCTTCTCTAGCCACCTACTCTTCTGCTCATCCTCTCGCGCACTCTAAAGAGAGCTCAGGTGAGAAATTGCAAACGTCGAGCAATTGCTCAGAGATGAAAAGTGCCAGCACTGAAAGCTGTTGCTAGCCAGCACCCTTCCTTGGAAGCGCTTTCACAGGTGCAGCAACACTGGGGCTTTGCGCTTCTCTAGCCACTAAACGTCACGGTCATTCTCTTTCCTTCTCGTAGACACGAGCTGAGAAATTGCAAACGTCGAGCAATTGCTCAGAGATGAAAAGTGCCAGCACTGAAAGCTGTTGCTAGCTAGCACCCTTCCTTGGAAGCGCTTTTGTAGGCCTAAGAACACTGGGGCTCTGGGCTTCTCTAGCCACCTACTCTTCTGCTCATCCTCTCGCGTAGTCAAAAGAGAGCTCAGGTGAGAAATTGCAAACGTCGAGCAATTGCTCAGAGAGGAAAAGTGCCAGCACTGAAAGCTGTTGCTAGCCAGCACCCTTCCTTGGAAGCGCTTTTGTAGCCCTAAGAACACTGGGGCTCTGGGCTTCTCTAGCCACCTACTCCTCTGCTCATCCTCTCGTGCACTCTAAACAGAGCTCAGCTGAGAAATTGCAAACGTCGAGCAATTGCTCAGAGATGAAAAGGGCCAGCACTGAAAGCTGTGGCTAGCCAGCACCCTTCCTTGGAAGCGCTTTCACAGGCGCAGCAACATTGGGGCTTTGCGCTTCTCTACCCACCAAACGTCACGCTCACTATCTCCCCGTCTCGTAGACACGAGCTGAGAAATTGCAAACGTCGAGCAATTGCTCAGAGATGAAAAGTGCCAGCACTGAAAGCTGTTGCTAGCCAGCACCCTTCCTTGGAAACGCTTTTGTAGGCCTAAGAACACTGGGGCTCTGGGCTTCTCTAGCCACCTACTCTTCTGCTCATCCTCTCGCGCAGTCTAAAGAGAGCTCAGGTGAGAAATTGCAAACGTCGAGCAATTGCTCAGAGATGAAAAGGGCCAGCACTGAAAGCTGTTGCTAGCCAGCACCCTTCCTTGGAAGCGCTTTCACAGGCGCAGCAACACTGGGGCTTTGCGCTTCTCTAGCCACCAAACGTCACGGTCATTCTCTTTCCGTCTCGTAGACACGAGCTGAGAAATTGCAAATGTCGAGCAATTGATCAAAGATGAAAAGTGCCAGCACTGAAAGGTGTTGCTACCTAGCACCCTTCCTTGGAAGCGCTTTTGTAGGCCTAAGAACACTAGGGCTCTGGGCTTCTCTAGCCACCTACTCTTCTGCTCATCCTCTCGCGCAGTCTAAAGAGAGCTCAGGTGAGAAATTGCAAACGTCGAGCAATTGCTCAGAGATGAAAAGGGCCAGCACTGAAAGCTGTTGCTAGCCAGCACCCTTCCTTGGAAGCGCTTTCACAGGCGCAGCAACAGTGGGGCTTTGCGCTTCTCTAGCCACCAAACGTCACGGTCATTCTCTTTCCTTCTCGTAGACACGAGCTGAGAAATTGCAAACGTCGAGCAATTGCTCAGAGATGAAAAGTGCCAGCACTGAAAGCTGTTGCTAGCTAGCACCCTTCCTTGGAAGCGCTTTTGTAGGCCTAAGAACACTGGGGCTCTGGGCTTCTCTAGCCACCTACTCTTCTGCTCATCCTCTCGCGCAGTCTAAAGAGAGCTCAGGTGAGAAATTGCAAACGTCGAGCAATTGCTCAGAGATGAAAAGGGCCAGCACTGAAAGCTGTTGCTAGCCAGCACCCTTCCTTGGAAGCGCTTTCACAGGCGCAGCAACACTGGGACTTTGCGCTTCTCTAGCCACCAAACGTCACGGTCGCTACCTCTCCGTCTCGTAGACACGAGCTGAGAAATTGCAAACGTCGAGCAATTGCTCAGAGATGAAAAGTGCCAGCACTGAAAGCTGTTGCTAGCCAGCACCCTTCCTTGGAAGCGCTTTCACAGGTGCAGCAACACTGGGGCTTTGCGCTTCTCTAGCCACTAAACGTCACGGTCATTCTCTTTCCTTCTCGTAGACACGAGCTGAGAAATTGCAAACGTCGAGCAATTGCTCAGAGATGAAAAGTGCCAGCACTGAAAGCTGTTGCTAGCTAGCACCCTTCCTTGGAAGCGCTTTTGTAGGCCTAAGAACACTGGGGCTCTGGGCTTCTCTAGCCACCTACTCTTCTGCTCATCCTCTCGCGTAGTCAAAAGAGAGCTCAGGTGAGAAATTGCAAACGTCGAGCAATTGCTCAGAGAGGAAAAGTGCCAGCACTGAAAGCTGTTGCTAGCCAGCACCCTTCCTTGGAAGCGCTTTTGTAGCCCTAAGAACACTGGGGCTCTGGGCTTCTCTAGCCACCTACTCCTCTGCTCATCCTCTCGTGCACTCTAAACAGAGCTCAGCTGAGAAATTGCAAACGTCGAGCAATTGCTCAGAGATGAAAAGGGCCAGCACTGAAAGCTGTGGCTAGCCAGCACCCTTCCTTGGAAGCGCTTTCACAGGCGCAGCAACATTGGGGCTTTGCGCTTCTCTACCCACCAAACGTCACGCTCACTATCTCCCCGTCTCGTAGACACGAGCTGAGAAATTGCAAACGTCGAGCAATTGCTCAGAGATGAAAAGTGCCAGCACTGAAAGCTGTTGCTAGCCAGCACCCTTCCTTGGAAACGCTTTTGTAGGCCTAAGAACACTGGGGCTCTGGGCTTCTCTAGCCACCTACTCTTCTGCTCATCCTCTCGCGCAGTCTAAAGAGAGCTCAGGTGAGAAATTGCAAACGTCGAGCAATTGCTCAGAGATGAAAAGGGCCAGCACTGAAAGCTGTTGCTAGCCAGCACCCTTCCTTGGAAGCGCTTTCACAGGCGCAGCAACACTGGGGCTTTGCGCTTCTCTAGCCACCAAACGTCACGGTCATTCTCTTTCCGTCTCGTAGACACGAGCTGAGAAATTGCAAATGTCGAGCAATTGATCAAAGATGAAAAGTGCCAGCACTGAAAGCTGTTGCTAGCCAGCACCCTTCCTTGGAAGCGCTTTCACAGGTGCAGCAACACTAGGGCTTTGCGCTTCTCTAGCCACCAAACGTCACGGTCATTCCAAACGTCACGGTCATTCTCTTTCCTTCTCGTAGACACGAGCTGAGAAATTGCAAACGTCGAGCAATTGCTCAGAGATGAAAAGTGCCAGCACTGAAAGCTGTTGCTAGCCAGCACCCTTCCTTGGAAGCGCTTTTGTAGGCCTAAGAACACTGGGGCTCTGGGCTTCTCTAGCCACCTACTCTTCTGCTCATCCTCTCGCGTAGTCAAAAGAGAGCTCAGGTGAGAAATTGCAAACGTCGAGCAGTTGCTCAGAGAGGAAAAGTGCCAGCACTGAAAGCTGTTGCTAGCCAGCACCCTTCCTTGGAAGCGCTTTTGTAGCCCTAAGAACACTGGGGCTCTGGGCTTCTCTAGCCACCTACTCTTCTGCTCATCCTCTCGCGCAGTCTAAAGAGAGCTCAGGTGAGAAATTGCAAACGTCGAGCAATTGCTCAGAGATGAAAAGTGCCAGCACTGAAAGCTCTTGCTAGCCAGCACCCTTCCTTGGAAGCGCTTTCACAGGTGCAGCAACACTGGGGCTTTGCGCTTCTCTAGCCACCAAACGTCACGGTCGCTACCTCTCCGTCTCGTAGACACGAGCTGAGAAATTGCAAACGTCGAGCAATTGCTCAGAGATGAGAAGTGCCAGCACTGAAAGCTGTTGCTAGCCAGCACCCTTCCTTGGAAGCGCTTTCACAGGCGCAGCAACACTGGGGCTTTGCGCTTCTCTAGCCACCAAACGTCACGGTCATTCTCTTTCCTTCTCGTAGACACGAGCTGAGAAATTGCAAACGTCGAGCAATTGCTCAGAGATGAAAAGTGCCAGCACTGAAAGCTGTTGCTAGCCAGCACCCTTCCTTGGAAGCGCTTTTGTAGGCCTAAGAACACAGGGGTTGTGGGCTTCTCTAGCCACCTACTCTTCTGCTCATCCTCTCGCGCAGTCTAAAGAGAGCTCAGGTGAGAAATTGCAAACGTCGAGCAATTGCTCAGAGATGAAAAGGGCCAGCACTGAAAGCTGTTGCTAGCCAGCACCCTTCCTTGGAAGCGCTTTCACAGGCGCAGCAACACTGGGGCTTTGCGCTTCTCTAGCCACCAAACGTCACGGTCATTCTCTTTCCGTCTCGTAGACACGAGCTGAGAAACTGCAAACGTCGAGCAATTGATCAAAGATGAAAAGTGCCAGCACTGAAAGGTGTTGCTAGCTAGCACCCTTCCTTGCAAGCGCTTTTGTGGGCCTAAGAACACTGGGGTTGTGGGTTTCTCTAGCCACCTACTCTTCTGCTCATCCTCTCGCGCACTCTAAAGAGAGCTCAGGTGAGAAATTGCAAACATCGAGCAATTGCTCAGAGATGAAAAGTGCCAGCACTGAAAGCTGTTGCTAGCCAGCACCCTTCCTTGGAAGCGCTTTCACAGGTGCAGCAACACTGGGGCTTTGCGCTTCTCTAGCCACCAAACATCACGGTCATTCTCTTTCCATCTCGTAGACACGAGCTGAGAAATTGCAAACGTCGAGCAATTGCTCAGAGATGAAAAGGGCCAGCACTGAAAGCTGTTGCTAGCTAGCACCGTTCCTTGGAAGCGCTTTTGTAGGCCTAAGAACACTGGGGCTCTGGGCTTCTCTAGCCACCTACTCTTCTGCTCATCCTCTCGCGTAGTCAAAAGAGAGCTCAGGTGAGAAATTGCAAATGTCGAGCAATTGCTCAGAGAGGAAAAGTGCCAGCACTGAAAGCTCTTGCTAGCCAGCACCCTTCCTTGGAAGCGCTTTTGTAGCCCTAAGAACACTGGGGCTCTGGGCTTCTCTAGCCACCTACTCTTCTGCTCATCCTCTCGCGCACTCTAAAGAGAGCTCAGGTGAGAAATTGCAAACGTCGAGCAATTGCTCAGAGATGAAAAGGGCCAGCACTGAAAGCTCTTGCTAGCCAGCACCCTTCCTTGGAAGCGCTTTCACAGGCGCAGCAACACTGGGGCTTTGCGCTTCTCTAGCCACCAAACGTCACGGTCGCTACCTCTCCGTCTCGTAGACACGAGCTGAGAAATTGCAAACGTCGAGCAATTGCTCAGAGATGAGAAGTGCCAGCACTGAAAGCTGTTGCTAGCCAGCACCCTTCCTTGGAAGTGCTTTCACAGGCGCAGCAACACTGGGGCTTTGCGCTTCTCTACCCACCAAACGTCATGCTCACTATCTCCCCGTCTCGTAGACACGAGCTGAGAAATTGCAAACGTCGAGCAATTGCTCAGAGATGAAAAGTGGCAGCACTGAAAGCTGTTGCTAGCTAGCACCCTTCCTTGGAAGCGCTTTTGTAGGCCTAAGAACACTGGGGCTCTGGGCTTCTCTAGCCACCTACTCTTCTGCTCATCCTCTCGCGCACTCTAAAGAGAGCTCAGGTGAGAAATTGCAAACGTCGAGCAATTGCTCAGAGATGAGAAGTGCCAGCACTGAAAGCTGTTGCTAGCCAGCACCCTTCCTTGGAAGCGCTTTCACAGGCGCAGCAACACTGGGGCTTTGCGCTTCTCTAGCCACCAAACGTCACGGTCATTCTCTTTCCGTCTCGTAGACACGAGCTGAGAAACTGCAAACGTCGAGCAATTGATCAAAGATGAAAAGTGCCAGCACTGAAAGCTGTGGCTAGCCAGCACCCTTCCTTGGAAGCGCTTTTGTAGGCCTAAGAACACTGGGGCTCTGGGCTTCTCTAGCCACCTACTCTTCTGCTCATCCTCTCGCGCACTCTAAAGAGAGCTCAGGTGAGAAATTGCAAACGTCGAGCAATTGCTCAGAGAGGAAAAGTGCCAGCACTGAAAGCTGTTGCTAGCCAGCACCCTTCCTTGGAAGCGCTTTTGTAGCCCTAAGAACACTGGGGCTCTGGGCTTCTCTAGCCACCTCATCTTCTGCTCATCCTCTCGCGCAGTCTAAAGAGAGCTCAGGTGAGAAATTGCAAACGTCGAGCAATTGCTCAGAGATGAAAAGGGCCAGCACTGAAAGCTCTTGCTAGCCAGCACCCTTCCTTGGAAGCGCTTTCACAGGCGCAGCAACACTGGGGCTTTGCGCTTCTCTAGCCACCAAACGTCACGGTCGCTACCTCTCCGTCTCGTAGACACGAGCTGAGAAATTGCAAACGTCGAGCAATTGCTCAGAGATGAGAAGTGCCAGCACTGAAAGCTGTTGCTAGCCAGCACCCTTCCTTGGAAGTGCTTTCACAGGCGCAGCAACACTGGGGCTTTGCGCTTCTCTAGCCACCAAACGTCATGCTCACTATCTCCCCGTCTCGTAGACACGAGCTGAGAAATTGCAAACGTCGAGCAATTGCTCAGAGATGAAAAGTGCCAGCACTGAAAGCTGTGGCTAGCCAGCACCCTTCCTTGGAAGCGCTTTCACAGGCGCAGCAACACTGGGGCTTTGCGCTTCTCTACCCACCAAACGTCACGGTCATTCTCTTTCCTTCTCGTAGACACGAGCTGAGAAATTGCAAACGTCGAGCAATTGCTTAGAGATGAAAAGTGCCAGCACTGAAAGCTGTTGCTAGCCAGCACCCTTCCTTGGAAGCGCTTTTGTAGGCCTAAGAACACTGGGGCTGTGGGCTTCTCTAGCCACCTACTCTTCTGCTCATCCTCTCGCGCAGTCTAAAGAGAGCTCAGGTGAGAAATTGCAAACGTCGAGCAATTGCTCAGAGATGAAAAGGGCCAGCACTGAAAGCTGTTGCTAGCCAGCACCCTTCCTTGGAAGCGCTTTCACAGGCGCAGCAACACTGGGGCTTTGCGCTTCTCTAGCCACCAAACGTCACGGTCATTCTCTTTCCGTCTCGTAGACACGAGCTGAGAAACTGCAAACGTCGAGCAATTGCTCAGAGATGAAAAGTGCCAGCACTGAAAGCTGTTGCTAGCCAGCACCCTTCCTTGGAAGCGCTTTTGTAGGCCTAAGAACACTGGGGCTCTGGGCTTCTCTAGCCACCTACTCTTCTGCTCATCCTCTCGCGCACTCTAAAGAGAGCTCAGGTGAGAAATTGCAAACGTCGAGCAATTGCTCAGAGATGAAAAGGGCCAGCACTGAAAGCTGTTGCTAGCCAGCACCCTTCCTTGGAAGCGCTTTCACAGGCGCAGCAACACTGAGGCTTTGCGCTTCTCTAGCCACCAAACATCACGGTCGCTACCTCTCCGTCTCGTAGACACGAGCTGAGAAATTGCAAACGTCGAGCAATTGCTCAGAGATGAAAAGGGCCAGCACTGAAAGCTGTTGCTAGCCAGCACCCTTCCTTGGAAGCGCTTTCACAGGCGCAGCAACACTGGGGCTTTGCGCTTCTCTACCCACCAAACGTCATGCTCACTATCTCTCCGTCTCGTAGACACGAGCTGAGAAATTGCAAACGTCGAGCAATTGCTCAGAGAGGAAAAGTGCCAGCACTGAAAGCTGTTGCTAGCCAGCACCCTTCCTTGGAAGCGCTTTCACAGGCGCAGCAACACTGGGGCTTTGCGCTTCTCTAGCCACCAAACGTCACGGTCATTCTCTTTCCTTCTCGTAGACACGAGCTGAGAAATTGCAAACGTCGAGCAATTGCTTAGAGATGAAAAGTGCCAGCACTGAAAGCTGTTGCTAGCCAGCACCCTTCCTTGGAAGCGCTTTTGTAGCCCTAAGAACACAGGGGCTCTGGGCTTCTCTAGCCACCTAAGCTTCTGCTCATCCTCTCGCGCACTCTAAAGAGAGCTCAGGTGAGAAATTGCAAACGTCGAGCAATTGCTCAGAGATGAAAAGGGCCAGCACTGAAAGCTGTTGCTAGCCAGCACCCTTCCTTGGAAGCGCTTTCACAGGCGCAGCAACACTGGGGCTTTGCGCTTCTCTACCCACCAAACGTCACGGTCATTCTCTTTCCGTCTCGTAGACACGAGCTGAGAAACTGCAAACGTCGAGCAATTGCTCAGAGATGAAAAGTGCCAGCACTGAAAGCTGTTGCTAGCTAGCACCCTTCCTTGGAAGCGCTTTTGTAGGCCTAAGAACACTGGGGCTCTGGGCTTCTCTAGCCACCTACTCTTCTGCTCATCCTCTCGCGCAGTCTAAAGAGAGCTCAGGTGAGAAATTGCAAACGTCGAGCAATTGCTCAGAGATGAAAAGTGCCAGCACTGAAAGCTGTTGCTAGCCAGCACCCTTCCTTGGAAGCGCTTTCACAGGTGCAGCAACACTGGGACTTTGCGCTTCTCTAGCCACCAAACATCACGGTCATTCTCTTTCCTTCTCGTAGACACGAGCTGAGAAATTGCAAAAGTCGAGCAATTGCTCAGAGATGAAAAGGGCCAGCACTGAAAGCTGTTGCTAGCTAGCACCCTTCCTTGGAAGCGCTTTTGTAGGCCTAAGAACACTGGGGCTCTGGGCTTCTCTAGCCACCTACTCTTCTGCTCATCCTCTCGCGTAGTCAAAAGAGAGCTCAGGTGAGAAATTGCAAATGTCGAGCAATTGCTCAGAGATGAAAAGTGCCAGCACTGAAAGCTGTTGCTAGCCAGCACCCTTCCTTGGAAGCGCTTTTGTAGCCCTAAGAACACTGGGGCTCTGGGCTTCTCTAGCCACCTACTCTTCTGCTCATCCTCTCGCGGACTCTAAACAGAGCTCGGGTGAAAAATTGCAAACGTCGAGCAATTGCTCAGAGATGAAAAGGGCCAGCACTGAAAGCTGTTGCTAGCCAGCACCCTTCCTTGGAAGCGCTTTCACAGGCGCAGCAACACTGGGGCTTTGCGCTTCTCTAGCCACCAAACGTCATGCTCACTATCTCCCCGTCTCGTAGACACGAGCTGAGAAATTGCAAACGTTGAGCAATTGCTCAGAGATGAAAAGTGCCAGCACTGAAAGCTGTTGCTAGCCAGCACCCTTCCTTGGAAGCGCTTTTGTAGGCCTAAGAACACAGGGGCTCTGGGCTTCTCTAGCCACCTAATCTTCTGCTCATCCTCTCGCGTAGTCTAAAGAGAGCTCAGGTGAGAAATTGCAAACGTCGAGCAATTGCTCAGAGATGAAAAGGGCCAGCACTGAAAGCTGTTGCTAGCCAGCACCCTTCCTTGGAAGCGCTTTCACAGGCGCAGCAACACTGGGGCTTTGCGCTTCTCTACCCACCAAACGTCACGGTCATTCTCTTTCCGTCTCGTAGACACGAGCTGAGAAACTGCAAACGTCGAGCAATTGCTCAGAGATGAGAAGTGCCAGCACTGAAAGCTGTTGCTAGCCAGCACCCTTCCTTGGAAGCGCTTTCACAGGCGCAGCAACACTGGGGCTTTGCGCTTCTCTAGCCACCAAACATCACGGTCATTCTCTTTCCGTCTCGTAGACACGAGTTGAGAAATTGCAAATGTCGAGCAATTGCTCAGAGATGAAAAGGGCCAGCACTGAAAGCTGTTGCTAGCCAGCACCCTTCCTTGGAAGCGCTTTCACAGGCGCAGCAACACTGGGGCTTTGCGCTTCTCTAGCCACCAAACGTCACGCTCACTATCTCTCCGTCTCGTAGACACGAGTTGAGAAATTGCAAACGTCGAGCAATTGCTCAGAGAGGAAAAGTGCCAGCACTGAAAGCTGATGCTAGCCAGCACCCTTCCTTGGAAGCGCTTTTGTAGGCCTAAGAACACTGGGGTTGTGGGCTTCTCTAGCCACCTCATCTTCTGCTCATCCTCTCGCGTAGTCTAAAGAGAGCTCAGGTGAGAAATTGCAAATGTCGAGCAATTGCTCAGAGAGGAAAAGTGCCAGCACTGAAAGCTGTTGCTAGCCAGCACCCTTCCTTGGAAGCGCTTTTGTAGGCCTAAGAACACTGGGGCTCTGGGCTTCTCTAGCCACCTAATCTTCTGCTCATCCTCTCGCGCACTCTAAAGAGAGCTCAGGTGAGAAATTGCAAACGTCGAGCAATTGCTCAGAGATGAAAAGTGCCAGCACTGAAAGCTGTTGCTAGCCAGCACCCTTCCTTGGAAGCGCTTTCACAGGCGCAGCAACACTGGGG
This sequence comes from Sarcoramphus papa, assembly GCA_037962945.1. Classification (NCBI taxonomy): domain Eukaryota; kingdom Metazoa; phylum Chordata; class Aves; order Accipitriformes; family Cathartidae; genus Sarcoramphus; species Sarcoramphus papa. Next base: position 93,426,562 of record CM075586.1, on the reverse strand, counting down.
CTTTGCGCTTCTCTAACCACCAAACGTCATGCTCACTATCTCCCAGTCTTGTAGACACGAGCTGAGAAATTGCAAACGTCGAGCAATTGCTCAGAGATGAAAAGTGCCAGCACTGAAAGCTCTTGCTAGCCAGCACCCTTCCTTGGAAGCGCTTTCACAGGCGCAGCAACACTGGGGCTTTGCGCTTCTCTAGCCACCAAACGTCACGGTCATTCTCTTTCCTTCTCGTAGACACGAGCTGAGAAACTGCAAACGTCGAGCAATTGATCAAAGATGAAAAGTGCCAGCACTGAAAGCTGTTGCTAGCCAGCACCCTTCCTTGGAAGCGCTTTTGTAGCCCTAACAACACTGGGGTTGTGGGCTTCTCTAGCCACCTAATCTTCTGCTCATCCTCTCGCACAGTCTAAAAAGAGTTCAGGTGAGAAATTGCAAACTTCGAGCAATTGCTCAGAGATGAAAAGTGCCAGCACTGAAGGCTGTTGCTAGCCAGCACCCTTCCTTGGAAGCGCTTTCACAGGCGCAGCAACACTGGGAATTTGCGCTTCTCTAGCCAGCAAACATCACGGTCATTCTCTTTCCGTCTCGTAGACACGAGTTGAGAAATTGCAAACGTCGAGCAATTGCTCAGAGATGAAAAGTGGCAGCACTGAAAGCTGTTGCTAGCCAGCACCCTTCCTTGGAAGTGCTTTCACAGGCGCAGCAACACTGGGGCTTTGCGCTTCTCTAGCCACCAAACGTCACGCTCACTATCTCTCCGTCTCGTAGACACGAGCTGAGAAATTGCAAACGTCGAGCAATTGATCAGAGATGAAAAGGGCCAGCACTGAAAGCTGATGCTAGCCAGCACCCTTCCTTGGAAGCGCTTTTGTAGGCCTAAGAACACAGGGGTTTTGGGCTTCTCTAGCCACCTACTCTTCTGCTCATCCTCTCGCGTAGTCTAAAGACAGCTCAGGTGAGAAATTGCAAATGTCGAGCAATTGCTCAGAGATGAAAAGGGCCAGCACTGAAAGCTCTTGCTAGCCAGCACCCTTCCTTGGAAGCGCTTTTGTAGGCCTAAGAACACTGGGGCTCTGGGCTTCTCTAGCCACCTACTCTTCTGCTCATCCTCTCGTGCAGTCTAAAGAGAGCTCAGGTGAGAAATTGTAAATGTCGAGCAATTGCTCAGAGATGAAAAGTGCCAGCACTGAAAGCTGTTGCTAGCCAGCACCCTTCCTTGGAAGCGCTTTCACAGGCGCAGCAACACTGGGGCTTTGCGCTTCTCTAGCCACCAAACGTCACGGTCACTATCTCTCCGTCTCGTAGACACGAGCTGAGAAATTGCAAACGTCGAGCAATTGCTCAGAGATGAAAAGTGCCAGCACTGAAAGCTGTTGCTAGCCAGCACCCTTCCTTGGAAGCGCTTTTGTAGGCCTAAGAACACTGGGGCTCTGGGCTTCTCTAGCCACCTACTCTTCTGCTCATCCTCTCGCGCAGTCTAAAGAGAGCTCAGGTGAGAAATTGCAAACGTCGAGCAATTGCTTAGAGATGAAAAGTGCCAGCACTGAAAGCTGTTGCTAGCCAGCACCCTTCCTTGGAAGCGCTTTCACAGGTGCAGCAACACTGGGGCTTTGCGCTTCTCTAACCACCAAACGTCACGGTCGCTACCTCTCCGTCTCGTAGACACGAGCTGAGAAATTGCAAACGTCGAGCAATTGCTCAGAGATGAAAAGTGCCAGCACTGAAAGCTATTGCTAGCCAGCACCCTTCCTTGGAAGCGCTTTTGTAGGCCTAAGAACACTGGGGCTCTGGCCTTCTCTAGCCACCTACTCTTCTGCTCATCCTCTCGCGTAGTCTAAAGAGAGCTCAGGTGAGAAATTGCAAACGTCGAGCAATTGCTCAGAGATGAAAAGTGCCAGCACTGAAAGCTATTGCTAGCCAGCACCCTTCCTTGGAAGCGCTTTTGTAGCCCTAAGAACACTGGGGCTCTGGGCTTCTCTAGCCACCTACTCTTCTGCTCATCCTCTCGCGTAGTCTAAAGAGAGCTCAGGTGAGAAATTGCAAATGTCGAGCAATTGCTCAGAGATGAAAAGTGCCAGCACTGAAAGCTGTTGCTAGCCAGCACCCTTCCTTGGAAGCGCTTTCACAGGCGCAGCAACACTGGGGCTTTGCGCTTCTCTACCCACCAAACGTCACGCTCACTATCTCCCCGTCTCGTAGACACGAGCTGAGAAATTGCAAACGTCGAGCAATTGCTCAGAGATGAAAAGGGCCAGCACTGAAAGCTGTTGCTAGACAGCACCCTTCCTTCGAAGCGCTTTTGTAGGCCTAAGAACACTGGGGTTGTGGGCTTCTCTAGCCACCAAACGTCACGGTCATTCTCTTTCCTTCTCGTAGACACGAGCTAGAGAAATTGCAAACGTCGAGCAATTGCTCAGAGATGAAAAGTGCCAGCACTGAAAGCTGTTGCTAGCTAGCACCCTTCCTTGGAAGCGCTTTTGTAGGCCTAAGAACACTGGGGCTCTGGGCTTCTCTAGCCACCTACTCTTCTGCTCATCCTCTCGCGCACTCTAAAGAGAGCTCAGGTGAGAAATTGCAAACGTCGAGCAATTGCTCAGAGATGAAAAGTGCCAGCACTGAAAGCTGTTGCTAGCCAGCACCCTTCCTTGGAAGCGCTTTCACAGGCGCAGCAACACTGAGGCTTTGCGCTTCTCTAGCCACCAAACGTCACGGTCATTCTCTTTCCTTCTCGTAGACACGATCTGAGAAATTGCAAATGTCGAGCAATTGCTCAGAGATGAAAAGTGCCAGCACTGAAAACTGTGGCTAGCCAGCAGCCTTCCTTGGAAGCACTTTCACAGGCGCAGCAACACTGGGGCTTTGCGCTTCTCTAGCCACCAAACATCACGGTCATTCTCTTTCCTTCTCGTAGACACGAGCTGAGAAATTGCAAACGTCGAGCAATTTCTCAGAGATGAAAAGTGGCAGCACTGAAAGCTGTTGCTAGCCAGCACCCTTCCTTGGAAGTGCTTTCACAGGCGCAGCAACACTGGGGCTTTGCGCTTCTCTAGCCACCAAACGTCACGCTCAATATCTCTCCGTCTCGTAGACATGAGCTGAGAAATTGCAAACGTCGAGCAATTGCTCAGAGATGAAAAGGGCCAGCACTGAAAGCTGATGCTAGCCAGCACCCTTCCTTGGAAGCGCTTTTGTAGGCCTAAGAACACTGGGGTTGTGGGCTTCTCTAGCCACCTACTCTTCTGCTCATCCTCTCGCGTAGTCTAAAGAGAGCTCAGGTGAGAAATTGCAAATGTCGAGCAATTGCTCAGAGAGGAAAAGTGCCAGCACTGAAAGCTGTTGCTAGCCAGCACCCTTCCTTGGAAGCGCTTTTGTAGGCCTAAGAACACTGGGGCTCTGGGCTTCTCTAGCCACCTACTCTTCTGCTCATCCTCTCGCGCACTCTAAAGAGAGCTCAGGTGAGAAATTGTAAATGTCGAGCAATTGCTCAGAGATGAAAAGTGCCAGCACTGAAAGCTGTTGCTAGCCAGCACCCTTCCTTGGAAGCGCTTTCACAGGCGCAGCAACACTGGGGCTTTGCGCTTCTTTAGCCACCAAACGTCACGCTCACTATCTCCCCGTCTCGTAGACACGAGCTGAGAAATTGCAAACGTCGAGCAATTGCTCAGAGATGAAAAGTGCCAGCACTGAAAGCTGTTGCTAGCCAGCACCCTTCCTTGGAAGCGCTTTCACAGGCGCAGCAACACTGGGGCTTTGCGCTTCTCTAGCCACCAAACGTCACGCTCACTATCACTCCGTCTCGTAGACACGAGTTGAGAAATTGCAAACGTCGAGCAATTGCTCAGAGATGAAAAGTGGCAGCACTGAAAGCTGTTGCTAGCCAGCACCCTTCCTTGGAAGCGCTTTTGTAGGCCGAAGAACACTGGGGTTGTGGGCTTCTCTAGCCACCTACTCTTCTGCTCATCCTGTCGTGCAGTCTAAAGAGAGCTGAGGTGAGAAATTGCAAACGTCGAGCAATTGCTCAGAGATGAAAAGGGCCAGCACTGAAAGCTGTTGCTAGCCAGCACCCTTCCTTGGAAGTGCTTTCACAGGCGCAGCAACACTGGGGCTTTGCGCTTCTCTAGCCACCAAACGTCACGCTCACTATCTCTCCGTCTCGTAGACATGAGCTGAGAAATTGCAAACGTCGAGCAATTGCTCAGAGATGAAAAGGGCCAGCACTGAAAGCTGATGCTAGCCAGCACCCTTCCTTGGAAGCGCTTTTGTAGGCCTAAGAACACTGGGGTTGTGGGCTTCTCTAGCCACCTACTCTTCTGCTCATCCTCTCGCGTAGTCTAAAGAGAGCTCAGGTGAGAAATTGCAAACGTCGAGCAATTGCTCAGAGAGGAAAAGGGCCAGCACTGAAAGCTGTTGCTAGCCAGCACCCTTCCTTGGAAGCGCTTTTGTAGGCCTAAGAACACTGGGGTTGTGGGCTTCTCTAGCCACCTACTCTTCTGCTCATCCTCTCGCGTAGTCTAAAGAGAGCTCAGGTGAGAAATTGTAAATGTCGAGCAATTGCTCAGAGATGAAAAGTGCCAGCACTGAAAGCTGTTGCTAGCCAGCACCCTTCCTTGGAAGCGCTTTCACAGGCGCAGCAACACTGGGGCTTTGCGCTTCTTTAGCCACCAAACGTCACGCTCACTATCTCCCCGTCTCGTAGACACGAGCTGAGAAATTGCAAACGTCGAGCAATTGCTCAGAGATGAAAAGTGCCAGCACTGAAAGCTGTTGCTAGCCAGCACCCTTCCTTGGAAGCGCTTTCACAGGCGCAGCAACACTGGGGCTTTGCGCTTCTCTAGCCACCAAACGTCACGCTCACTATCACTCCGTCTCGTAGACACGAGTTGAGAAATTGCAAACGTCGAGCAATTGCTTAGAGATGAAAAGTGGCAGCACTGAAAGCTGTTGCTAGCCAGCACCCTTCCTTGGAAGCGCTTTTGTAGGCCGAAGAACACTGGGGTTGTGGGCTTCTCTAGCCACCTACTCTTCTGCTCATCCTGTCGTGCAGTCTAAAGAGAGCTGAGGTGAGAAATTGCAAACGTCGAGCAATTGCTCAGAGATGAAAAGGGCCAGCACTGAAAGCTGTTGCTAGCCAGCACCCTTCCTTGGAAGCGCTTTCACAGGTGCAGCAACACTGAGGCTTTGCGCTTCTCTAGCCACCAAACGACACGGTCGCTACCTCTCCGTCTCGTAGACACGAGCTGAGAAATTGCAAACGTCGAGCAATTGCTCAGAGAAGAAAAGTGCCAGCACTGAAAGCTGTTGCTAGCCAGCACCCTTCCTTGGAAGCGCTTTCACAGGCGCAGCAACACTGAGGCTTTGCGCTTCTCTACCCACCAAACGTCATGCTCACTATCTCTCCGTCTCGTAGACACGAGCTGAGAAATTGCAAACGTCGAGCAATTGCTCAGAGATGAAAAGTGCCAGCACTGAAAGCTGTTGCTAGCCAGCACCCTTCCTTGGAAGCGCTTTCACAGGCGCAGCAACACTGGGGCTTTGCGCTTCTCTACCCACCAAACATCACGGTCATTCTCTTTCCTTCTCGTAGACACGAGCTGAGAAATTGCAAACGTCGAGCAATTGCTCAGAGATGAAAAGTGCCAGCACTGAAAGCTGTGGCTAGCCAGCACCCTTCCTTGGAAGCGCTTTTGTAGGCCTAAGAACAGTGGGGCTCTGGGCTTCTCTAGCCACCTACTCTTCTGCTCATCCTGTCGTGCAGTCTAAAGAGAGCTCAGGTGAGAAATTGCAAACGTCGAGCAATTGCTCAGAGATGAAAAGGGCCAGCACTGAAAGCTGTTGCTAGCCAGCACCCTTCCTTGGAAGCGCTTTCACAGGCGCAGCAACACTGGGGCTTTGCGCTTCTCTACCCACCAAACATCACGCTCGCTATCTCTCCGTCTCGTAGACACGAGCTGAGAAATTGCAAACGTCGAGCAATTGCTCAGAGATGAAAAGTGCCAGCACTGAAAGCTGTTGCTAGCCAGCACCCTTCCTTGGAAGCGCTTTCACAGGCGCAGCAACACTGGGGCTTTGCGCTTCTCTACCCACCAAACGTCACGCTCACTATCTCTCCGTCTCGTAGACACGAGCTGAGAAATTGCAAACGTCGAGCAATTGCTCAGAGATGAAAAGTGCCAGCACTGAAAGCTGTGGCTAGCCAGCACCCTTCCTTGGAAGCGCTTTCACAGGCGCAGCAACACTGGGGCTTTGCGCTTCTCTAGCCACCAAACGACACGGTCACTACCTCTCCGTCTCGTAGACACGAGCTGAGAAATTGCAAACGTCGAGCAATTGCTCAGAGATGAGAAGTGCCAGCACTGAAAGCTGATGCTAGCCAGCAGCCTTCCTTGGAAGCGCTTTTGTAGGCCTAAGAACACTGGGGCTCTGGCCTTCTCTAGCCACCTACTCTTCTGCTCATCCTCTCGCGTAGTCTAAAGAGAGCTCAGGTGAGAAATTGCAAATGTCGAGCAATTGCTCAGAGATGAAAAGTGCCAGCACTGAAAACTGTGGCTAGCCAGCACCCTTCCTTGGAAGCGCTTTTGTAGCCCTAAGAACACTGGGGTTGTGGGCTTCTCTAGCCACCTACTCTTCTGCTCATCCTCTCGCGCACTCTAAAGAGAGCTCAGGTGAGAAATTGCAAACGTCGAGCAATTGCTCAGAGATGAAAAGGGCCAGCACTGAAAGCTGTTGCTAGCCAGCACCCTTCCTTGGAAGCGCTTTCACAGGCGCAGCAACACTGGGGCTTTGCGCTTCTCTACCCACCAAACGTCACGCTCACTATCTCTCCGTCTCGTAGACACGAGCTGAGAAGTTGCAAACGTCGAGCAATTGCTCAGAGATGAAAAGTGCCAGCACTGAAAGCTGTTGCTAGCCAGCACCCTTCCTTGGAAGCGCTTTTGTAGCCCTAAGAACACTGGGGCTCTGGGCTTCTCTAGCCACCTACTCTTCTGCTCATCCTCTCGCGCACTCTAAAGAGAGCTCAGGTGAGAAATTGCAAACGTCGAGCAATTGCTTAGAGATGAAAAGTGCCAGCACTGAAAGCTGTTGCTAGCCAGCACCCTTCCTTGGAAGCGCTTTCACAGGTGCAGCAACACTGGGGCTTTGCGCTTCTCTACCCACCAAACGTCACGCTCACTATCTCCCCGTCTCGTAGACACGAGCTGAGAAATTGCAAACGTCGAGCAATTGCTCAGAGATGAAAAGGGCCAGCACTGAAAGCTATTGCTAGCCAGCACCCTTCCTTGGAAGCGCTTTTGTAGGCCTAAGAACACTGGGGCTCTGGCCTTCTCTAGCCACCTACTCTTCTGCTCATCCTCTCGCGTAGTCTAAAGAGAGCTCAGGTGAGAAATTGCAAACGTCGAGCAATTGCTCAGAGATGAAAAGTGCCAGCACTGAAAGCTATTGCTAGCCAGCACCCTTCCTTGGAAGCGCTTTTGTAGGCCTAAGAACACTGGGGCTCTGGCCTTCTCTAGCCACCTACTCTTCTGCTCATCCTCTCGCGTAGTCTAAAGAGAGCTCAGGTGAGAAATTGCAAATGTCGAGCAATTGCTCAGAGATGAAAAGTGCCAGCACTGAAAGCTGTTGCTAGCCAGCACCCTTCCTTGGAAGCGCTTTCACAGGCGCAGCAACACTGGGGCTTTGCGCTTCTCTACCCACCAAACGTCACGCTCACTATCTCCCCGTCTCGTAGACACGAGCTGAGAAATTGCAAACGTCGAGCAATTGCTCAGAGATGAAAAGGGCCAGCACTGAAAGCTGTTGCTAGACAGCACCCTTCCTTCGAAGCGCTTTTGTAGGCCTAAGAACACTGGGGTTGTGGGCTTCTCTAGCCACCAAACGTCACGGTCATTCTCTTTCCTTCTCGTAGACACGAGCTAGAGAAATTGCAAACGTCGAGCAATTGCTCAGAGATGAAAAGTGCCAGCACTGAAAGCTGTTGCTAGCTAGCACCCTTCCTTGGAAGCGCTTTTGTAGGCCTAAGAACACTGGGGCTCTGGGCTTCTCTAGCCACCTACTCTTCTGCTCACCCTCTCGCGCACTCTAAAGAGAGCTCAGGTGAGAAATTGCAAACGTCGAGCAATTGCTCAGAGATGAAAAGGGCCAGCACTGAAAGCTGTTGCTAGCCAGCACCCTTCCTTGGAAGCGCTTTCACAGGCGCAGCAACACTGAGGCTTTGCGCTTCTCTAGCCACCAAACGTCACGGTCATTCTCTTTCCTTCTCGTAGACACGAGCTGAGAAATTGCAAACGTCGAGCAATTGCTCAGAGATGAAAAGTGCCAGCACTGAAAACTGTGGCTAGCCAGCACCCTTCCTTGGAAGCGCTTTCACAGGCGCAGCAACACTGGGGCTTTGCGCTTCTCTAGCCACCAAACATCACGGTCATTCTCTTTCCTTCTCCTAGACACGAGCTGAGAAATTGCAAACGTCGAGCAATTTCTCAGAGATGAAAAGTGGCAGCACTGAAAGCTGTTGCTAGCCAGCACCCTTCCTTGGAAGTGCTTTCACAGGCGCAGCAACACTGGGGCTTTGCGCTTCTCTACCCACCAAACGTCATGCTCACTATCTCTCCGTCTCCTAGACACGAGCTGAGAAATTGCAAACGTCGAGCAATTGCTCAGAGATGAAAAGTGTCAGCACTGAAAGCTCTTGCTAGCCAGCACCCTTCCTTGGAAGCGCTTTCACAGGCACAGCAACACTGGGACTTTGCGCTTCTCTAGCCACCAAACATCACGGTCATTCTCTTTCCTTCTCGTAGACACGAGCTGAGAAATTGCAAACGTTGAGCAATTGCTTAGAGATGAAAAGTGCCAGCACTGAAAGCTGTTGCTAGCCAGCACCCTTCCTTGGAAGCGCTTTTGTAGGCCTAAGAACAGTGGGGCTCTGGGCTTCTCTTGCCACCTAATCTTCTGCTCATCCTCTCGTGCAGTCTAAAGGGAGCTCAGGTGAGAAATTGCAAACGTCGAGCAATTGGTCAGAGATGAAAAGTGCCAGCACTGAAAGCTGTTGCTAGCCAGCACCCTTCCTTGGAAGCGCTTTCACAGGCGCAGCAACACTGGGGCTTTGCGCTTCTCTACCCACCAAACGTCACGCTCATTATCTCTCCGTCTCGTAGACACGAGCTGAGAAATTGCAAACGTCGAGCAATTGCTCAGAGATGAAAAGGGCCAGCACTGAAAGCTGTTGCTAGACAGCACCCTTCCTTGGAAGCGCTTTTGTAGGCCTAAGAACACTGGGGTTGTGGGCTTCTCTAGCCACCAAACGTCACCGTCATTCTCTTTCCTTCTCGTAGACACGAGCTAGAGAAATTGCAAACGTCGAGCAATTGCTCAGAGATGAAAAGGGCCAGCACTGAAAGCTGTTGCTAGCCAGCACCCTTCCTTGGAAGCGCTTTTGTAGGCCTAAGAACACTGGGGCTCTGGGCTTCTCTAGCCACCTACTCTTCTGCTCATCCTCTCGCGCACTCTAAAGAGAGCTCAGGTGAGAAATTGCAAACGTCGAGCAATTGCTCAGAGATGAAAAGGGCCAGCACTGAAAGCTGTTGCTAGCCAGCACCCTTCCTTGGAAGCGCTTTCACAGGCGCAGCAACACTGAGGCTTTGCGCTTCTCTAGCCACCAAACGTCATGGTCATTCTCTTTCCTTCTCGTAGACACGAGCTGAGAAATTGCAAACGTCGAGCAATTGCTCAGAGATGAAAAGTGCCAGCACTGAAAACTGTGGCTAGCCAGCAGCGTTCCTTGGAAGCGCTTTCACAGGCGCAGCAACACTGGTGCTTTGCGCTTCTCTAGCCACCAAACGTCACGGTCATTCTCTTTCCTTCTCGTAGACACGAGCTGAGAAATTGCAAACGTCGAGCAATTTCTCAGAGATGAAAAGTGCCAGCACTGAAAGCTGTTGCTAGCCAGCACCCTTCCTTGGAAGTGCTTTCACAGGCGCAGCAACACTGGGGCTTTGCGCTTCTCTACCCACCAAACGTCACGCTCAATATCTCTCCGTCTCGTAGACATGAGCTGAGAAATTGCAAACGTCGAGCAATTGCTCAGAGATGAAAAGGGCCAGCACTGAAAGCTGATGCTAGCCAGCACCCTTCCTTGGAAGCGCTTTTGTAGGCCTAAGAACACTGGGGTTGTGGGCTTCTCTAGCCACCTACTCTTCTGCTCATCCTCTCGCGTAGTCTAAAGAGAGCTCAGGTGAGAAATTGCAAATGTCGAGCAATTGCTCAGAGAGGAAAAGTGCCAGCACTGAAAGCTGTTGCTAGCCAGCACCCTTCCTTGGAAGCGCTTTTGTAGGCCGAAGAACACTGGGGTTGTGGGCTTCTCTAGCCACCTACTCTTCTGCTCATCCTGTCGTGCACTCTAAAGAGAGCTCAGGTGAGAAATTGCAAACGTCGAGCAATTGCTCAGAGATGAAAAGTGCCAGCACTGAAAGCTGTTGCTAGCCAGCAGCCTTCCTTGGAAGCGCTTTCACAGGCGCAGCAACACTGAGGCTTTGCGCTTCTCTAGCCACCAAACGACACGGTCGCTACCTCTCCGTCTCGTAGACACGAGCTGAGAAATTGCAAACGTCGAGCAATTGCTCAGAGATGAAAAGTGCCAGCACTGAAAGCTGTTGCTAGCCAGCACCCTTCCTTGGAAGCGCTTTCACAGGCGCAGCAACACTGAGGCTTTGCGCTTCTCTACCCACCAAACGTCATGCTCACTATCTCTCCGTCTCGTAGACACGAGCTGAGAAATTGCAAACGTCGAGCAATTGCTCAGAGATGAAAAGGGCCAGCACTGAAAGCTGTTGCTAGCCAGCACCCTTCCTTGGAAGCGCTTTCACAGGCGCAGCAACACTGGGGCTTTGCGCTTCTCTACCCACCAAACATCACGGTCATTCTCTTTCCTTCTCGTAGACACGAGCTCAGAAATTGCAAACGTCGAGCAATTGCTCAGAGATGAAAAGTGCCAGCCCTGAAAGCTGTGGCTAGCCAGCACCCTTCCTTGGAAGCGCTTTTGTAGGCCTAAGAACAGTGGGGCTCTGGGCTTCTCTAGCCACCTACTCTTCTGCTCATCCTCTCGCGCACTCTAAAGAGAGCTCAGGTGAGAAATTGCAAACGTCGAGCAATTGCTCAGAGATGAAAAGGGCCAGCACTGAAAGCTGTTGCTAGCCAGCACCCTTCCTTGGAAGCGCTTTCACAGGCGCAGCAACACTGGGGCTTTGCGCTTCTCTACCCACCAAACGTCACGCTCACTATCTCTCCGTCTCGTAGACACGAGCTGAGAAATTGCAAACGTCGAGCAATTGCTCAGAGATGAAAAGGGCCAGCACTGAAAGCTGTTGCTAGCCAGCACCCTTCCTTGGAAGCGCTTTTGTAGGCCTAAGAACACTGGGGCTCTGGGCTTCTCTACCCACCTACTCTTCTGCTCATCCTCTCGCGCACTCTAAAGAGAGCTCAGGTGAGAAATTGCAAACGTCCAGCAATTGCTCAGAGATGAAAAGGGCCAGCACTGAAAGCTGTTGCTAGCCAGCACCCTTCCTTGGAAGCGCTTTAACAGGCGCAGCAACACTGGGGCTTTGCGCTTCTCTACCTACCAAATTTCACGGTCGCTACCTCTCCGTCTCGTAGACACGAGCTGAGAAATTGCAAACGTCGAGCAATTGCTCAGAGATGAAAAGTGCCAGCACTGAAAGCTGTTGCTAGCCAGCACCCTTCCTTGGAAGCGCTTTCACAGGCGCAGCAACACTGGGGCTTTGCACTTCTCTAGCCACCAAACATCACGGTCATTCTCTTTCCTTCGCGTAGACACGAGCTGAGAAATTGCAAACGTCGAGCAATTGCTTAGAGATGAAAAGTGCCAGCACTGAAAGCTGTGGCTAGCCAGCACCCTTCCTTGGAAGCGCTTTTGTAGGCCTAAGAACACTGGGGTTGTGGGTTTCTCTAGCCACCTACTCTTCTGCTCATCCTCTCGCGCAGTCTAAAGAGAGCTCAGGTGAGAAATTGTAAATGTCGAGCAATTGCTCAGAGATGAAAAGTGCCAGCACTGAAAGCTCTTGCTAGCCAGCACCCTTCCTTGGAAGCGCTTTCACAGGCGCAGCAACACTGGGGCTTTGCGCTTCTCTACCCACCAAACGTCACGCTCACTATCTCCCCGTCTCGTAGACACGAGCTGAGAAATTGCAAACGTCGAGCAATTGCTCAGAGATGAAAAGCGCCAGCACTGAAAGCTGTTGCTAGCCAGCACCCTTCTTTGGAAGCGCTTTCACAGGCGCAGCAACACTGGGGCTTTGCGCTTCTCTACCCACCAAACGTCACGGTCATTCTCTTTCCTTCTCGTAGACACGAGCTGAGAAATTGCAGACGTCGAGCAATTGCTCAGAGATGAAAAGGGCCAGCACTGAAAGCTGTTGCTAGCCAGCACCCTTCCTTGGAAGCGCTTTTGTAGGCCTAAGAACACTGGGGCTCTGGGCTTCTCTAGCCACCTACTCTTCTGCTCATCCTCTCGCGCAGTCTAAAGAGAGCTCAGGTGAGAAATTGCAAACGTCGAGCAATTGCTCAGAGATGAAAAGTGCCAGCACTGAAAGCTGTTGCTAGCCAGCACCCTTCCTTGGAAGCGCTTTCACAGGCGCAGCAACACTGGGGCTTTGCGCTTCTCTACCCACCAAACATCACGCTCGCTATATCTCCGTCTCCTAGACACGAGCTGAGAAATTGCAAACGTCGAGCAATTGCTCAGAGATGAAAAGTGCCAGCACTGAAAGCTCTTGCTAGCCAGCACCCTTCCTTGGAAGCGCTTTCACAGGCGCAGCAACACTGGGGCTTTGCGCTTCTCTACCCACCAAACGTCACGCTCACTATCTCTCCGTCTCGTAGACACGAGCTGAGAAATTGCAAACGTCGAGCAATTGCTCAGAGAGGAAAAGTGCCAGCACTGAAAGCTGTTGCTAGCCAGCAGCCTTCCTTGGAAGCGCTTTCACAGGCGCAGCAACACTGGGGCTTTGCGCTTCTCTACCCACCAAACATCACGGTCATTCTCTTTCCGTCTCGTAGACACGAGCTGAGAAATTGCAAACGTCGAGCAATTGCTCAGAGATGAAAAGTGTCAGCACTGAAAGCTGATGCTAGCCAGCACCCTTCCTTGGAAGCGCTTTCACAGGCACAGCAACACTGGGGCTTTGCGCTTCTCTACCCACCAAACGTCATGCTCACTATCTCTCCGTCTCCTAGACACGAGCTGAGAAATTGCAAACGTCGAGCAATTGCTCAGAGATGAAAAGGGCCAGCACTGAAAGCTATTGCTAGCCAGCACCCTTCCTTGGAAGCGCTTTCACAGGCACAGCAACACTGGGACTTTGCGCTTCTCTACCCACCAAACATCACGGTCATTCTCTTTCCTTCTCGTAGACACGAGCTGAGAAATTGCAAACGTTGAGCAATTGCTTAGAGATAAAAAGTGCCAGCACTGAAAGCTGTTGCTAGCCAGCACCCTTCCTTGGAAGCGCTTTTGTAGGCCTAAGAACAGTGGGGCTCTGGGCTTCTCTTGCCACCTAATCTTCTGCTCATCCTCTCGTGCAGTCTAAAGGGAGCTCAGGTGAGAAATTGCAAACGTCGAGCAATTGCTCAGAGATGAAAAGTGCCAGCACTGAAAGCTGTGGCTAGCCAGCACCCTTCCTTGGAAGCGCTTTCACAGGCGCAGCAACACTGGGGCTTTGCGCTTCTCTACCAACCAAACGTCACGCTCACTATCTCTCCGTCTCGTAGACACGAGCTGAGAAATTGCAAACGTCGAGCAATTGCTCAGAGATGAAAAGTGCCAGCACTGAAAGCTGTGGCTAGCCAGCACCCTTCCTTGGAAGCGCTTTCACAGGCGCAGCAACACTGGGACTTTGCGCTTCTCTACCCACCAAACGTTACGGTCATTCTCTTTCCTTCTCGTAGACACGAGCTGAGAAATTGCAAACGTCGAGCAATTGCTCAGAGATGAGAAGTGCCAGCACTGAAAGCTGTGGCTAGCCAGCAGCCTTCCTTGGAAGCGCTTTCACAGGCGCAGCAACACTGGGGCTTTGCGCTTCTCTAGCCACCAAACATCACGGTCATTCTCTTTCCGTTTCGTAGACACGAGTTGAGAAATTGCAAACGTCGAGCAATTGCTCAGAGATGAAAAGGGCCAGCACTGAAAGCTCTTGCTAGCCAGCAGCCTTCCTTGGAAGCGCTTTTGTAGGCCTAAGAACACTGGGGCTCTGGGCTTCTCTAGCCACCTACTCTTCTGCTCATCCTCTCGCGCAGTCGAAAGAGAGCTCAGGTGAGAAATTGCAAACGTCCAGCAACTGCTCAGAGATGAAAAGGGCCAGCACTGAAAGCTGTTGCTAGCCAGCACCCTTCCTTGGAAGCGCTTTCACAGGCGCAGCAACACTGGGGCTTTGCGCTTCTCTACCTACCAAATGTCACGGTCGCTACCTCTCCGTCTCGTAGACACGAGCTGAGAAATTGCAAACGTCGAGCAATTGCTCAGAGATGAAAAGTGCCAGCACTGAAAGCTGTTGCTAGCCAGCACCCTTCCTTGGAAGCGCTTTCACAGGCGCAGCAACACTGGGGCTTTGCGCTTCTCTACCCACCAAACATCACGCTCGCTATATCTCCGTCTCCTAGACACGAGCTGAGAAATTGCAAACGTCGAGCAATTGCTCAGAGATGAAAAGTGCCAGCACTGAAAGCTCTTGCTAGCCAGCACCCTTCCTTGGAAGCGCTTTCACAGGCGCAGCAACACTGGGGCTTTGCGCTTCTCTACCCACCAAACGTCACGCTCACTATCTCTCCGTCTCGTAGACACGAGCTGAGAAATTGCAAACGTCGAGCAATTGCTCAGAGAGGAAAAGTGCCAGCACTGAAAGCTGTTGCTAGCCAGCACCCTTCCTTGGAAGCGCTTTCACAGGCGCAGCAACACTGGGGCTTTGCGCTTCTCTACCCACCAAACATCACGGTCATTCTCTTTCCGTCTCGTAGACACGAGCTGAGAAATTGCAAACGTCGAGCAATTGCTCAGAGATGAAAAGTGTCAGCACTGAAAGCTGATGCTAGCCAGCACCCTTCCTTGGAAGCGCTTTCACAGGCACAGCAACACTGGGGCTTTGCGCTTCTCTACCCACCAAACGTCATGCTCACTATCTCTCCGTCTCCTAGACACGAGCTGAGAAATTGCAAACGTCGAGCAATTGCTCAGAGATGAAAAGGGCCAGCACTGAAAGCTATTGCTAGCCAGCACCCTTCCTTGGAAGCGCTTTCACAGGCACAGCAACACTGGGACTTTGCGCTTCTCTACCCACCAAACATCACGGTCATTCTCTTTCCTTCTCGTAGACACGAGCTGAGAAATTGCAAACGTTGAGCAATTGCTTAGAGATAAAAAGTGCCAGCACTGAAAGCTGTTGCTAGCCAGCACCCTTCCTTGGAAGCGCTTTTGTAGGCCTAAGAACAGTGGGGCTCTGGGCTTCTCTTGCCACCTAATCTTCTGCTCATCCTCTCGTGCAGTCTAAAGGGAGCTCAGGTGAGAAATTGCAAACGTCGAGCAATTGCTCAGAGATGAAAAGTGCCAGCACTGAAAGCTGTGGCTAGCCAGCACCCTTCCTTGGAAGCGCTTTCACAGGCGCAGCAACACTGGGGCTTTGCGCTTCTCTACCAACCAAACGTCACGCTCACTATCTCTCCGTCTCGTAGACACGAGCTGAGAAATTGCAAACGTCGAGCAATTGCTCAGAGATGAAAAGTGCCAGCACTGAAAGCTGTGGCTAGCCAGCACCCTTCCTTGGAAGCGCTTTCACAGGCGCAGCAACACTGGGACTTTGCGCTTCTCTACCCACCAAACGTTACGGTCATTCTCTTTCCTTCTCGTAGACACGAGCTGAGAAATTGCAAACGTCGAGCAATTGCTCAGAGATGAGAAGTGCCAGCACTGAAAGCTGTGGCTAGCCAGCAGCCTTCCTTGGAAGCGCTTTCACAGGCGCAGCAACACTGGGGCTTTGCGCTTCTCTAGCCACCAAACATCACGGTCATTCTCTTTCCGTTTCGTAGACACGAGTTGAGAAATTGCAAACGTCGAGCAATTGCTCAGAGATGAAAAGGGCCAGCACTGAAAGCTCTTGCTAGCCAGCAGCCTTCCTTGGAAGCGCTTTTGTAGGCCTAAGAACACTGGGGCTCTGGGCTTCTCTAGCCACCTACTCTTCTGCTCATCCTCTCGCGCAGTCGAAAGAGAGCTCAGGTGAGAAATTGCAAACGTCCAGCAACTGCTCAGAGATGAAAAGGGCCAGCACTGAAAGCTGTTGCTAGCCAGCACCCTTCCTTGGAAGCGCTTTCACAGGCGCAGCAACACTGGGGCTTTGCGCTTCTCTACCTACCAAATGTCACGGTCGCTACCTCTCCGTCTCGTAGACACGAGCTGAGAAATTGCAAACGTCGAGCAATTGCTCAGAGATGAAAAGTGCCAGCACTGAAAGCTGTTGCTAGCCAGCACCCTTCCTTGGAAGCGCTTTTGTAGCCCTAACAACACTGGGGCTCTGGGCTTCTCTAGCCACCTACTCTTCTGCTCATCCTCTCGCGCACTCTAAAGAGAGCTCAGGTGAGAAATTGCAAATGTCGAGCAATTGCTCAGAGATGAAAAGTGCCAGCACTGAAAGCTGTCGCTAGCCAGCACCCTTCCTTGGAAGCGCTTTCACAGGCGCAGCAACACTGGGACTTTGCGCTTCTCTACCCACCAAACGTCACGCTCATTATCTCTCCGTCTCGTAGACACGAGCTGAGAAATTGCAAACGTCGAGCAATTGCTCAGAGATGAAAAGTGCCAGCACTGAAAGCTGTTGCTAGCCAGCACCCTTCCTTGGAAGCGCTTTCACAGGCGCAGCAACACTGGGGCTTTGCGCTTCTCTAGCCACCAAACGTCACGGTCATTCTCTTTCCGTCTCGTAGACACGAGCTGAGAAATTGCAAACGTCGAGCAATTGCTCAGAGATGAAAAGTGCCAGCACTGAAAGCTGTTGCTAGCCAGCACCCTTCCTTGGAAGCGCTTTTGTAGGCCTAAGAACAGTGGGGCTCTGGGCTTCTCTAGCCACCTACTCTTCTGCTCATCCTGTCGTGCAGTCTAAAGAGAGCTCAGGTGAGAAATTGCAAACGTCGAGCAAATGCTCAGAGATGAAAAGGGCCAGCACTGAAAGCTGTTGCTAGCCAGCACCCTTCCTTGGAAGCGCTTTCACAGGTGCAGCAACACTGGGGCTTTGCGCTTCTCTACCCACCAAACGTCACGGTCGCTACCTCTCCGTCTCGTAGACACGAGCTGAGAAATTGCAAACGTCGAGCAATTGCTCAGAGATGAAAAGTGCCAGCACTGAAAGCTGTTGCTAGCCAGCACCCTTCCTTGGAAGCGCTTTTGTAGGCCTAAGAACACTGGGGCTCTGGGCTTCTCTAGCCACCTACTCTTCTGCTCATCCTCTCGCGTAGTCTAAAGAGAGCTCAGGTGAGAAATTGCAAACGTCGAGCAATTGCTCAGAGATGAAAAGTGCCAGCACTGAAAGCTGTTGCTAGCCAGCACCCTTCCTTGGAAGCGCTTTTGTAGGCCTAAGAACACTGGGGCTCTGGGCTTCTCTAGCCACCTACTCTTCTGCTCATCCTCTCGCGCACTCTAAAGAGAGCTCAGGTGAGAAATTGCAAACGTCGAGCAATTGCTCAGAGATGAAAAGGGCCAGCACTGAAAGCTGTTGCTAGCCAGCACCCTTCCTTGGAAGCGCTTTCACAGGCGCAGCAACACTGGGACTTTGCGCTTCTCTAGCCACCAAACGTCACGGTCATTCTCTTTCCTTCTCGTAGACACGAGCTAGAGAAATTGCAAAAGTCGAGCAATTGCTCAGAGATGAAAAGGGCCAGCACTGAAAGCTGTTGCTAGCCAGCACCCTTCCTTGGAAGCGCTTTTGTAGGCCTAAGAACACTGGGGCTCTGGTCTTCTCTAGCCACCTACTCTTCTGCTCATCCTCTTGCGCAGTCTAAAGAGAGCTCAGGTGAGAAATTGCAAACGTCGAGCAATTGCTCAGAGATGAAAAGTGCCAGCACTGAAAGCTGTTGCTAGCCAGCACCCTTCCTTGGAAGCGCTTTCACAGGCACAGCAACACTGAGGCTTTGCGCTTCTCTAGCCACCAAACGTCACGGTCATTCTCTTTCCTTCTCGTAGACACGAGCTGAGAAATTGCAAACGTCCAGCAATTGCTCAGAGATGAAAAGTGCCAGCACTGAAAACTGTGGCTAGCCAGCAGCGTTCCTTGGAAGCGCTTTCACAGGCGCAGCAACACTGGGGCTTTGCGCTTCTCTAGCCACCAAACGTCACGGTCATTCTCTTTCCGTCTCGTAGACACGAACTGAAAATTGCAAACGTCGAGCAATTTCTCAGAGATGAAAAGTGGCAGCACTGAAAGCTGTTGCTAGCCAGCACCCTTCCTTGGAAGTGCTTTCACAGGCGCAGCAACACTGGGGCTTTGCGCTTCTCTAGCCACCAAACGTCACGGTCACTATCTCTCCGTCTCGTAGACACGAGCTGAGAAATTGCAAACGTCGAGCAATTGCTCAGAGATGAAAAGTGCCAGCACTGAAAGCTGTGGCTAGCCAGCACCCTTCCTTGGAAGCGCTTTTGTAGGCCTAAGAACACTGGGGTTTTGGGCTTCTCTAGCCACCTACTCTTCTGCTCATCGTCTCGCGTAGTCAAAAGAGAGCTCAGGTGAGAAATTGCAAATGTCGAGCAATTGCTCAGAGATGAAAAGTGCCAGCACTGAAAGCTGTTGCTAGCCAGCACCCTTCCTTGGAAGCGCTTTTGTAGGCCTAACAACCCTGGGGCTCTGGGCTTCTCTAGCCACCTAATCTTCTGCTCATCCTCTCGCGCAGTCTAAAGAGAGCTCAGGTGAGAAATTGCAAACGTCGAGCAATTGCTCAGAGATGAGAAGTGGCAGCACTGAAAGCTGTTGCTAGCCGGCACCCTTCCTTGGAAGCGCTTTCACAGGCGCAGCAACACTGAGGCTTTGCGCTTCTCTAGCCACCAAACGTCACGGTCATTCTCTTTCCTTCTCGTAGACACGAGCTGAGAAATTGCAAACGTCCAGCAATTGCTCAGAGATGAAAAGTGCCAGCACTGAAAACTGTGGCTAGCCAGCAGCGTTCCTTGGAAGCGCTTTCACAGGCGCAGCAACACTGGGGCTTTGCGCTTCTCTAGCCACCAAACGTCACGGTCATTCTCTTTCCGTCTCGTAGACACGAACTGAAAATTGCAAACGTCGAGCAATTTCTCAGAGATGAAAAGTGGCAGCACTGAAAGCTGTTGCTAGCCAGCACCCTTCCTTGGAAGTGCTTTCACAGGCGCAGCAACACTGGGGCTTTGCGCTTCTCTACCCACCAAACGTCACGCTCAATATCTCTCCGTCTCGTAGACATGAGCTGAGAAATTGCAAACGTCGAGCAATTGCTCAGAGATGAAAAGGGCCAGCACTGAAAGCTGTTGCTAGCCAGCACCCTTCCTTGGAAGCGCTTTTGTAGGCCGAAGAACACTGGGGTTGTGGGCTTCTCTAGCCACCTACTCTTCTGCTCATCCTGTCGTGCACTCTAAAGAGAGCTCAGGTGAGAAATTGCAAACGTCGAGCAATTGCTCAGAGATGAAAAGTGCCAGCACTGAAAGCTGTTGCTAGCCAGCAGCCTTCCTTGGAAGCGCTTTCACAGGCGCAGCAACACTGAGGCTTTGCGCTTCTCTAGCCACCAAACGACACGGTCGCTACCTCTCCGTCTCGTAGACACGAGCTGAGAAATTGCAAACGTCGAGCAATTGCTCAGAGATGAAAAGTGCCAGCACTGAAAGCTGTTGCTAGCCAGCACCCTTCCTTGGAAGCGCTTTCACAGGCGCAGCAACACTGAGGCTTTGCGCTTCTCTACCCACCAAACGTCATGCTCACTATCTCTCCGTCTCGTAGACACGAGCTGAGAAATTGCAAACGTCGAGCAATTGCTCAGAGATGAAAAGGGCCAGCACTGAAAGCTGTTGCTAGCCAGCACCCTTCCTTGGAAGCGCTTTCACAGGCGCAGCAACACTGGGGCTTTGCGCTTCTCTACCCACCAAACATCACGGTCATTCTCTTTCCTTCTCGTAGACACGAGCTCAGAAATTGCAAACGTCGAGCAATTGCTCAGAGATGAAAAGTGCCAGCCCTGAAAGCTGTGGCTAGCCAGCACCCTTCCTTGGAAGCGCTTTTGTAGGCCTAAGAACAGTGGGGCTCTGGGCTTCTCTAGCCACCTACTCTTCTGCTCATCCTCTCGCGCACTCTAAAGAGAGCTCAGGTGAGAAATTGCAAACGTCGAGCAATTGCTCAGAGATGAAAAGGGCCAGCACTGAAAGCTGTTGCTAGCCAGCACCCTTCCTTGGAAGCGCTTTCACAGGCGCAGCAACACTGGGGCTTTGCGCTTCTCTACCCACCAAACGTCACGCTCACTATCTCTCCGTCTCGTAGACACGAGCTGAGAAATTGCAAACGTCGAGCAATTGCTCAGAGATGAAAAGTGCCAGCACTGAAAGCTGTGGCTAGCCAGCACCCTTCCTTGGAAGCGCTTTCACAGGCGCAGCAACACTGGGGCTTTGCGCTTCTCTACCAACCAAACGTCACGGTCATTCTCTTTCCTTCTCGTAGACACGAGCTGAGAAATTGCAAACGTCGAGCAATTGCTCAGAGATGAAAAGGGCCAGCACTGAAAGCTCTTGCTAGCCAGCACCCTTCCTTGGAAGCGCTTTTGTAGGCCTAAGAACACTGGGGCTCTGGGCTTCTCTACCCACCTACTCTTCTGCTCATCCTCTCGCGCACTCTAAAGAGAGCTCAGGTGAGAAATTGCAAACGTCCAGCAATTGCTCAGAGATGAAAAGGGCCAGCACTGAAAGCTGTTGCTAGCCAGCACCCTTCCTTGGAAGCGCTTTAACAGGCGCAGCAACACTGGGTCTTTGCGCTTCTCTACCTACCAAATTTCACGGTCGCTACCTCTCCGTCTCGTAGACACGAGCTGAGAAATTGCAAACGTCGAGCAATTGCTCAGAGATGAAAAGTGCCAGCACTGAAAGCTGTTGCTAGCCAGCACCCTTCCTTGGAAGCGCTTTCACAGGCGCAGCAACACTGGGGCTTTGCACTTCTCTAGCCACCAAACATCACGGTCATTCTCTTTCCGTCTCGTAGACACGAGCTGAGAAATTGCAAACGTCGAGCAATTGCTCAGAGATGAAAAGGGCCAGCACTGAAAGCTCTTGCTAGCCCGCACCCTTCCTTGGAAGCGCTTTCACAGGCATAGCAACACTGGGGCTTTGCGCTTCTCTACGCACCAAACATCACGGTCATTCTCTTTCCTTCGCGTAGACACGAGCTGAGAAATTGCAAACGTCGAGCAATTGCTTAGAGATGAAAAGTGCCAGCACTGAAAGCTGTGGCTAGCCAGCACCCTTCCTTGGAAGCGCTTTTGTAGGCCTAAGAACACTGGGGTTGTGGGTTTCTCTAGCCACCTACTCTTCTGCTCATCCTCTCGCGCAGTCTAAAGAGAGCTCAGGTGAGAAATTGTAAATGTCGAGCAATTGCTCAGAGATGAAAAGTGCCAGCACTGAAAGCTCTTGCTAGCCAGCACCCTTCCTTGGAAGCGCTTTCACAGGCGCAGCAACACTGGGGCTTTGCGCTTCTCTACCCACCAAACGTCACGCTCACTATCTCCCCGTCTCGTAGACACGAGCTGAGAAATTGCAAACGTCGAGCAATTGCTCAGAGATGAAAAGTGCCAGCACTGAAAGCTGTTGCTAGCCAGCACCCTTCTTTGGAAGCGCTTTCACAGGCGCAGCAACACTGGGGCTTTGCGCTTCTCTAGCCACCAAACGTCACGGTCATTCTCTTTCCTTCTCGTAGACACGAGCTGAGAAATTGCAGACGTCGAGCAATTGCTCAGAGATGAAAAGGGCCAGCACTGAAAGCTGTTGCTAGCCAGCACCCTTCCTTGGAAGCGCTTTTGTAGGCCTAAGAACACTGGGGCTCTGGGCTTCTCTACCCACCTACTCTTCTGCTCATCCTCTCGCGCACTCTAAAGAGAGCTCAGGTGAGAAATTGCAAACGTCGAGCAATTGCTCAGAGATGAAAAGTGCCAGCACTGAAAGCTGTTGCTAGCCAGCACCCTTCCTTGGAAGCGCTTTCACAGGCGCAGCAACACTGGGGCTTTGCGCTTCTCTACCCACCAAACATCACGCTCGCTATATCTCCGTCTCCTAGACACGAGCTGAGAAATTGCAAACGTCGAGCAATTGCTCAGAGATGAAAAGTGCCAGCACTGAAAGCTCTTGCTAGCCAGCACCCTTCCTTGGAAGCGCTTTCACAGGCGCAGCAACACTGGGGCTTTGCGCTTCTCTACCCACCAAACATCACGGTCATTCTCTTTCCGTCTCGTAGACACGAGCTGAGAAATTGCAAACGTCGAGCAATTGCTCAGAGATGAAAAGTGTCAGCACTGAAAGCTGATGCTAGCCAGCACCCTTCCTTGGAAGCGCTTTCACAGGCACAGCAACACTGGGGCTTTGCGCTTCTCTACCCACCAAACGTCATGCTCACTATCTCTCCGTCTCCTAGACACGAGCTGAGAAATTGCAAACGTCGAGCAATTGCTCAGAGATGAAAAGGGCCAGCACTGAAAGCTATTGCTAGCCAGCACCCTTCCTTGGAAGCGCTTTCACAGGCACAGCAACACTGGGACTTTGCGCTTCTCTACCCACCAAACATCACGGTCATTCTCTTTCCTTCTCGTAGACACGAGCTGAGAAATTGCAAACGTTGAGCAATTGCTTAGAGATGAAAAGTGCCAGCACTGAAAGCTGTTGCTAGCCAGCACCCTTCCTTGGAAGCGCTTTTGTAGGCCTAAGTACAGTGGGGCTCTGGGCTTCTCTTGCCACCTAATCTTCTGCTCATCCTCTCGTGCAGTCTAAAGGGAGCTCAGGTGAGAAATTGCAAAGGTCGAGCAATTGCTCAGAGATGAAAAGTGCCAGCACTGAAAGCTGTGGCTAGCCAGCACCCTTCCTTGGAAGCGCTTTCACAGGCGCAGCAACACTGGGGCTTTGCGCTTCTCTACCAACCAAACGTCACGCTCACTATCTCTCCGTCTCGTAGACACGAGCTGAGAAATTGCAAACGTCGAGCAATTGCTCAGAGATGAAAAGTGCCAGCACTGAAAGCTGTGGCTAGCCAGCACCCTTCCTTGGAAGCGCTTTCACAGGCGCAGCAACACTGGGACTTTGCGCTTCTCTACCCACCAAACGTTACGGTCATTCTCTTTCCTTCTCGTAGACACGAGCTGAGAAATTGCAAACGTCCAGCAATTGCTCAGAGATGAGAAGTGCCAGCACTGAAAGCTGTGGCTAGCCAGCAGCCTTCCTTGGAAGCGCTTTCACAGGCGCAGCAACACTGGGGCTTTGCGCTTCTCTAGCCACCAAACATCACGGTCATTCTCTTTCCGTTTCGTAGACACGAGTTGAGAAATTGCAAACGTCGAGCAATTGCTCAGAGATGAAAAGGGCCAGCACTGAAAGCTCTTGCTAGCCAGCAGCCTTCCTTGGAAGCGCTTTTGTAGGCCTAAGAACACTGGGGCTCTGGGCTTCTCTAGCCACCTACTCTTCTGCTCATCCTCTCGCGCAGTCGAAAGAGAGCTCAGGTGAGAAATTGCAAACGTCCAGCAACTGCTCAGAGATGAAAAGGGCCAGCACTGAAAGCTGTTGCTAGCCAGCACCCTTCCTTGGAAGCGCTTTCACAGGCGCAGCAACACTGGGGCTTTGCGCTTCTCTACCTACCAAATGTCACGGTCGCTACCTCTCCGTCTCGTAGACACGAGCTGAGAAATTGCAAACGTCGAGCAATTGCTCAGAGATGAAAAGTGCCAGCACTGAAAGCTGTTGCTAGCCAGCACCCTTCCTTGGAAGCGCTTTTGTAGCCCTAACAACACTGGGGCTCTGGGCTTCTCTAGCCACCTACTCTTCTGCTCATCCTCTCGCGCACTCTAAAGAGAGCTCAGGTGAGAAATTGCAAATGTCGAGCAATTGCTCAGAGATGAAAAGTGCCAGCACTGAAAGCTGTCGCTAGCCAGCACCCTTCCTTGGAAGCGCTTTCACAGGCGCAGCAACACTGGGACTTTGCGCTTCTCTACCCACCAAACGTCACGGTCCTTCTCTTTCCGTCTCGTAGACACGAGCTGAGAAATTGCAAACGTCGAGCAATTGCTCAGAGATGAAAAGTGCCAGCACTGAAAGCTGTTGCTAGCCAGCACCCTTCCTTGGAAGCGCTTTTGTAGGCCTAAGAACAGTGGGGCTCTGGGCTTCTCTAGCCACCTACTCTTCTGCTCATCCTGTCGTGCAGTCTAAAGAGAGCTCAGGTGAGAAATTGCAAACGTCGAGCAAATGCTCAGAGATGAAAAGGGCCAGCACTGAAAGCTGTTGCTAGCCAGCACCCTTCCTTGGAAGCGCTTTCACAGGTGCAGCAACACTGGGGCTTTGCGCTTCTCTACCCACCAAACGTCACGGTCGCTACCTCTCCGTCTCGTAGACACGAGCTGAGAAATTGCAAACGTCGAGCAATTGCTCAGAGATGAAAAGTGCCAGCACTGAAAGCTGATGCTAGCCAGCACCCTTCCTTGGAAGCGCTTTTGTAGGCCTAAGAACACTGGGGTTGTGGGCTTCTCTAGCCACCTACTCTTCTGCTCATCCTCTCGCGTAGTCTAAAGAGAGCTCAGGTGAGAAATTGCAAACGTCGAGCAATTGCTCAGAGATGAAAAGTGCCAGGACTGAAAGCTGTTGCTAGCCAGCACCCTTCCTTGGAAGCGCTTTTGTAGGCCTAAGAACACTGGGGCTCTGGGCTTCTCTAGCCACCTACTCTTCTGCTCATCCTCTCGCGCACTCTAAAGAGAGCTCAGGTGAGAAATTGCAAACGTCGAGCAATTGCTCAGAGATGAAAAGTGCCAGCACTGAAAGCTGTTGCTAGCCAGCACCCTTCCTTGGAAGCGCTTTCACAGGCGCAGCAACACTGGGGCTTTGCGCTTCTCTACCCACCAAACGTCACGCTCCCTATCTCCCCGTCTCGTAGACACGAGCTGAGAAATTGCAAACGTCGAGCAATTGCTCAGAGATGAAAAGGGCCAGCACTGAAAGCTGTTGCTAGCCAGCACCCTTCCTTGGAAGCGCTTTCACAGGCGCAGCAACACTGGGACTTTGCGCTTCTCTAGCCACCAAACGTCACGGTCATTCTCTTTCCTTCTCGTAGACACGAGCTAGAGAAATTGCAAAAGTCGAGCAATTGCTCAGAGATGAAAAGGGCCAGCACTGAAAGCTGTTGCTAGCCAGCACCCTTCCTTGGAAGCGCTTTTGTAGGCCTAAGAACACTGGGGCTCTGGTCTTCTCTAGCCACCTACTCTTCTGCTCATCCTCTTGCGCAGTCTAAAGAGAGCTCAGGTGAGAAATTGCAAACGTCGAGCAATTGCTCAGAGATGAAAAGGGCCAGCACTGAAAGCTGTTGCTAGCCAGCACCCTTCCTTGGAAGCGCTTTCACAGGCGCAGCAACACTGAGGCTTTGCGCTTCTCTAGCCACCAAACGTCACGGTCATTCTCTTTCCTTCTCGTAGACACGAGCTGAGAAATTGCAAACGTCCAGCAATTGCTCAGAGATGAAAAGTGCCAGCACTGAAAACTGTGGCTAGCCAGCAGCGTTCCTTGGAAGCGCTTTCACAGGCGCAGCAACACTGGGGCTTTGCGCTTCTCTAGCCACCAAACGTCACGGTCATTCTCTTTCCGTCTCGTAGACACGAACTGAAAATTGCAAACGTCGAGCAATTTCTCAGAGATGAAAAGTGGCAGCACTGAAAGCTGTTGCTAGCCAGCACCCTTCCTTGGAAGTGCTTTCACAGGCGCAGCAACACTGGGGCTTTGCGCTTCTCTAGCCACCAAACGTCACGGTCACTATCTCTCCGTCTCGTAGACACGAGCTGAGAAATTGCAAACGTCGAGCAATTGCTCAGAGATGAAAAGTGCCAGCACTGAAAGCTGTTGCTAGCCAGCACCCTTCCTTGGAAGCGCTTTTGTAGGCCTAAGAACACTGGGGTTTTGGGCTTCTCTAGCCACCTACTCTTCTGCTCATCGTCTCGCGTAGTCAAAAGAGAGCTCAGGTGAGAAATTGCAAATGTCGAGCAATTGCTCAGAGATGAAAAGTGCCAGCACTGAAAGCTGTTGCTAGCCAGCACCCTTCCTTGGAAGCGCTTTTGTAGGCCTAACAACCCTGGGGCTCTGGGCTTCTCTAGCCACCTAATCTTCTGCTCATCCTCTCGCGCAGTCTAAAGAGAGCTCAGGTGAGAAATTGCAAACGTCGAGCAATTGCTCAGAGATGAGAAGTGGCAGCACTGAAAGCTGTTGCTAGCCGGCACCCTTCCTTGGAAGCGCTTTCACAGGCGCAGCAACACTGGGGCTTTGCGCTTCTCTAGCCACCAAACGTCACGGTCATTCTCTTTCCTTCTCGTAGACACGAGCTGAGAAATTGCAAACGTCCAGCAATTGCTCAGAGATGAAAAGTGCCAGCACTGAAAACTGTGGCTAGCCAGCAGCGTTCCTTGGAAGCGCTTTCACAGGCGCAGCAACACTGGGGCTTTGCGCTTCTCTAGCCACCAAACGTCACGGTCATTCTCTTTCCGTCTCGTAGACACGAACTGAAAATTGCAAACGTCGAGCAATTTCTCAGAGATGAAAAGTGGCAGCACTGAAAGCTGTTGCTAGCCAGCACCCTTCCTTGGAAGTGCTTTCACAGGCGCAGCAACACTGGGGCTTTGCGCTTCTCTAGCCACCAAACGTCACGGTCACTATCTCTCCGTCTCGTAGACACGAGCTGAGAAATTGCAAACGTCGAGCAATTGCTCAGAGATGAAAAGTGCCAGCACTGAAAGCTGTGGCTAGCCAGCACCCTTCCTTGGAAGCGCTTTTGTAGGCCTAAGAACACTGGGGTTTTGGGCTTCTCTAGCCACCTACTCTTCTGCTCATCGTCTCGCGTAGTCAAAAGAGAGCTCAGGTGAGAAATTGCAAATGTCGAGCAATTGCTCAGAGATGAAAAGTGCCAGCACTGAAAGCTGTTGCTAGCCAGCACCCTTCCTTGGAAGCGCTTTTGTAGGCCTAACAACCCTGGGGCTCTGGGCTTCTCTAGCCACCTAATCTTCTGCTCATCCTCTCGCGCAGTCTAAAGAGAGCTCAGGTGAGAAATTGCAAACGTCGAGCAATTGCTCAGAGATGAGAAGTGGCGGCACTGAAAGCTGTTGCTAGCCGGCACCCTTCCTTGGAAGCGCTTTCACAGGCGCAGCAACACTGGGGCTTTGCGCTTCTCTACCTACCAAACATCACGGTCACTATCTCTCCATCTCGTAGATAAGAGCTGAGAAATTGCAAACGTCGAGCAATTGCTCAGAGATGAAAAGTGCCAGCACTGAAAGCTGTTGCTAGCCAGCACCCTTCTTTGGAAGCGCTTTCACAGGCACAGCAACACTGGGGCTTTGCGCTTCTCTACCCACCAAACATCACGGTCATTCTCTTTCCGTCTCGTAGACACGAGTTGAGAAATTGCAAATGTCGAGCAATTGCTTAGAGATGAAAAGTGCCAGCACTGAAAGCTGTTGCTAGCCAGCACCCTTCCTTGGAAGCGCTTTCACAGGTGCAGCAACACTGGGGCTTTGCGCTTCTCTACCCACCAAACGTCACGGTCGCTACCTCTCCGTCTCGTAGACACGAGCTGAGAAATTGCAAACGTCGAGCAATTGCTCAGAGATGAAAAGTGCCAGCACTGAAAGCTGATGCTAGCCAGCACCCTTCCTTGGAAGCGCTTTTGTAGGCCTAAGAACACTGGGGTTGTGGGCTTCTCTAGCCACGTAATCTTCTGCTCATCCTCTCGCGTAGTCTAAAGACAGCTCAGGTGAGAAATTGCAAACGTCAAGCAATTGCTCAGAGATGAAAAGTGCCAGCACTGAAAGCTGTTGCTAGCCAGCACCCTTCCTTGGAAGCGCTTTTGTAGCCCTAAGAACACTGGGGCTCTGGGCTTCTCTAGCCACCTAATCTTCTGCTCATCCTCTCGCGCACTCTAAAGAGAGCTCAGGTGAGAAATTGCAAACGTCCAGCAATTGCTCAGAGATGAAAAGTGCCAGCACTGAAAGCTCTTGCTAGCCAGCACCCTTCCTTGGAAGCGCTTTCACAGGCGCAGCAACACTGGGGCTTTGCGCTTCTCTAGCCACCAAACGCCACGGTCATTCTCTTTCCTTCTCGTAGACACGAGCTGAGAAATTGCAAACGTCGAGCAATTGCTCAGAGATGAAAAGTGCCAGCACTGAAAACTGTGGCTAGCCAGCAGCGTTCCTTGGAAGCGCTTTCACAGGCGCAGCAACACTGGGGCTTTGCGCTTCTCTAGCCACCAAACATCACGGTCATTCTCTTTCCTTCTCGTAGACACGAGCTGAGAAATTGCAAACATCGAGCAATTTCTCAGAGATGAAAAGTGGCAGCACTGAAAGCTGTTGCTAGCCAGCACCCTTCCTTGGAAGTGCTTTCACAGGCGCAGCAACACTGGGGCTTTGCGCTTCTCTAGCCACCAAACGTCACGCTCAATATCTCTCCGTCTCGTAGACACGAGCTGAGAAATTGCAAACGTCGAGCAATTGCTCAGAGATGAAAAGGGCCAGCACTGAAAGCTGATGCTAGCCAGCACCCTTCCTTGGAAGCGCTTTTGTAGGCCTAAGAACACTGGGGTTGTGGGCTTCTCTAGCCACCTACTCTTCTGCTCATCCTCTCGCGTAGTCTAAAGAGAGCTCAGGTGAGAAATTGCAAATGTCGAGCAATTGCTCAGAGAGGAAAAGTGCCAGCACTGAAAGCTGTTGCTAGCCAGCACCCTTCCTTGGAAGCGCTTTTGTAGGCCTAAGAACACTGGGGTTGTGGGCTTCTCTAGCCACCTACTCTTCTGCTCATCCTCTCGCGCAGTCTAAAGAGAGCTCAGGTGAGAAATTGCAAACGTCGAGCAATTGCTCAGAGATGAAAAGTGCCAGCACTGAAAGCTGTTGCTAGCCAGCACCCTTCCTTGGAAGCGCTTTCACAGGCGCAGCAACACTGGGGCTTTGCGCTTCTCTAGCCACCAAACGACACGGTCGCTACCTCTCCGTCTCGTAGACACGAGCTGAGAAATTGCAAACGTCGAGCAATTGCTCAGAGATGAAAAGTGCCAGCACTGAAAGCTGTTGCTAGCCAGCACCCTTCCTTGGAAGCGCTTTCACAGGCGCAGCAACACTGAGGCTTTGCGCTTCTCTACCCACCAAACGTCATGCTCACTATCTCTCCGTCTCGTAGACACGAGCTGAGAAATTGCAAACGTCGAGCAATTGCTCAGAGATGAAAAGGGCCAGCACTGAAAGCTGTTGCTAGCCAGCACCCTTCCTTGGAAGTGCTTTCACAGGCGCAGCAACACTGGGGCTTTGCGCTTCTCTACCCACCAAACATCACGGTCATTCTCTTTCCTTCTCGTAGACACGAGCTGAGAAATTGCAAACGTCGAGCAATTGCTCCGAGATGAAAAGTGCCAGCACTGAAAGCTGTGGCTAGCCAGCACCCTTCCTTGGAAGCGCTTTTGTAGGCCTAAGAACAGTGGGGCTCTGGGCTTCTCTAGCCACCTACTCTTCTGCTCATCCTCTCGCGCACTCTAAAGAGAGCTCAGGTGAGAAATTGCAAACGTCGAGCAATTGCTCAGAGATGAAAAGGGCCAGCACTGAAAGCTGTTGCTAGCCAGCACCCTTCCTTGGAAGCGCTTTCACAGGCGCAGCAACACTGGGGCTTTGCGCTTCTCTACCCACCAAACGTCACGCTCACTATCTCTCCGTCTCGTAGACACGAGCTGAGAAATTGCAAACGTCGAGCAATTGCTCAGAGATGAAAAGTGCCAGCACTGAAAGCTGTGGCTAGCCAGCACCCTTCCTTGGAAGCGCTTTCACAGGCGCAGCAACACTGGGGCTTTGCGCTTCTCTACCCACCAAACGTCACGGTCATTCTTTTTCCTTCTCGTAGACACGAGCTGAGAAATTGCAAACGTCGAGCAATTGCTCAGAGATGAAAAGGGCCAGCACTGAAAGCTGTTGCTAGCCAGCACCCTTCCTTGGAAGCGCTTTTGTAGGCCTAAGAACACAGGGGCTCTGGGCTTCTCTACCCACCTACTCTTCTGCTCATCCTCTCGCGCAGTCTAAAGAGAGCTCAGGTGAGAAATTGCAAACGTCCAGCAATTGCTCAGAGATGAAAAGGGCCAGCACTGAAAGCTGTTGCTAGCCAGCACCCTTCCTTGGAAGCGCTTTCACAGGCGCAGCAACACTGGGGCTTTGCACTTCTCTAGCCACCAAACATCACGGTCATTCTCTTTCCGTCTCGTAGACACGAGCTGAGAAATTGCAAACGTCGAGCAATTGCTCAGAGATGAAAAGGGCCAGCTCTGAAAGCTCTTGCTAGCCCGCACCCTTCCTTGGAAGCGCTTTCACAGGCACAGCAACACTGGGGCTTTGCGCTTCTCTACCCACCAAACATCACGGTCATTCTCTTTCCTTCTCGTAGACACGAGCTGAGAAATTGCAAATGTCGAGCAATTGCTTAGAGATGAAAAGGGCCAGCACTGAAAGCTGTGGCTAGCCAGCACCCTTCCTTGGAAGCGCTTTTGTAGGCCTAAGAACACTGGGGTTGTGGGCTTCTCTAGCCACCTACTCTTCTGCTCATCCTCTCGCGCAGTCTAAAGAGAGCTCAGGTGAGAAATTAAAAATGTCGAGCAATTGCTCAGAGATGAAAAGTGCCAGCACTGAAAGCTCTTGCTAGCCAGCACCCTTCCTTGGAAGCGCTTTCACAGGCGCAGCAACACTGGGGCTTTGCGCTTCTCTACCCACCAAACGTCACGCTCACTATCTCCCCGTCTCATAGACACGAGCTGAGAAATTGCAAACGTCGAGCAATTGCTCAGAGATGAAAAGTGCCAGCACTGAAAGCTGTTGCTAGCCAGCACCCTTCTTTGGAAGCGCTTTCACAGGCGCAGCAACACTGGGGCTTTGCGCTTCTCTACCCACCAAATATCACGGTCATTCTCTTTCCTTCTCGTAGACACGAGCTGAGAAATTGCAGACGTCGAGCAATTGCTCAGAGATGAGAAGTGCCAGCACTGAAAGCTGTTGCTAGCCAGCACCCTTCCTTGGAAGCGCTTTTGTAGGCCTAAGAACACTGGGGCTCTGGGCTTCTCTACCCACCTACTCTTCTGCTCATCCTCTCGCGCAGTCTAAAGAGAGCTCAGGTGAGAAATTGCAAACGTCGAGCAATTGCTCAGAGATGAAAAGTGCCAGCACTGAAAGCTCTTGCTAGCCAGCACCCTTCCTTGGAAGCGCTTTCACAGGCGCAGCAACACTGGGGCTTTGCGCTTCTCTACCCACCAAACATCACGCTCGCTATCTCTCCGTCTCCTAGACACGAGCTGAGAAATTGCAAACGTCGAGCAATTGCTCAGAGATGAAAAGTGCCAGCACTGAAAGCTCTTGCTAGCTAGCACCCTTCCTTGGAAGCGCTTTCACAGGCGCAGCAACACTGGGGCTTTGCGCTTCTCTAGCCACCAAACGTCACGGTCATTCTCTTTCCTTCTCGTAGACACGAGCTGAGAAATTGCAAATGTCGAGCAATTGCTCAGAGATGAAAAGTGCCAGCACTGAAAGCTGTTGCTAGCCAGCACCCTTCCTTGGAAGCGCTTTCACAGGCGCAGCAACACTGGGGCTTTGCGCTTCTCTAGCCACCAAACATCACGGTCATTCTCTTTCCTTCTCGTAGACACGAGCTGAGAAATTGCAAACGTCGAGCAATTTCTCAGAGATGAAAAGTGGCAGCACTGAAAGCTGTTGCTAGCCAGCACCATTCCTTGGAAGTGCTTTCACAGGCGCAGCAACACTGGGGCTTTGCGCTTCTCTAGCCACCAAACGTCACGCTCACTATCTCTCCGTCTCGTAGACACGAGCTGAGAAATTGCAAACGTCGAGCAATTGCTCAGAGATGAAAAGTGCCAGCACTGAAAGCTGTTGCTAGCCAGCACCCTTCCTTGGAAGCGCTTTTGTAGGCCTAAGAACACTGGGGTTTTGGGCTTCTCTAGCCACCTACTCTTCTGCTCATCGTCTCGCGTAGTCAAAAGAGAGCTCAGGTGAGAAATTGCAAATGTCGAGCAATTGCTCAGAGATGAAAAGTGCCAGCACTGAAAGCTGTTGCTAGCCAGCACCCTTCCTTGGAAGCGCTTTTGTAGGCCTAAGAACACTGGGGCTCTGGGCTTCTCTAGCCACCTAATCTTCTGCTCATCCTCTCGTGCAGTCTAAAGAGAGCTCAGGTGAGAAATTGCAAACGTCGAGCAATTGCTCAGAGATGAGAAGTGGCAGCACTGAAAGCTGTTGCTAGCCGGCACCCTTCCTTGGAAGCGCTTTCACAGGCGCAGCAACACTGGGACTTTGCGCTTCTCTACCTACCAAACGTCACGGTCACTATCTCTCCATCTCGTAGATAAGAGCTGAGAAATTGCAAACGTCGAGCAATTGCTCAGAGATGAAAAGTGCCAGCACTGAAAGCTGTTGCTAGCCAGCACCCTTCTTTGGAAGCGCTTTCACAGGCACAGCAACACTGGGGCTTTGCGCTTCTCTACCCACCAAACATCACGGTCATTCTCTTTCCGTCTCGTAGACACGAGTTGAGAAATTGCAAATGTCGAGCAATTGCTTAGAGATGAAAAGTGCCAGCACTGAAAGCTGTTGCTAGCCAGCACCCTTCCTTGGAAGCGCTTTCACAGGTGCAGCAACACTGGGGCTTTGCGCTTCTCTACCCACCAAACGTCACGGTCGCTACCTCTCCGTCTCGTAGACACGAGCTGAGAAATTGCAAACGTCGAGCAATTGCTCAGAGATGAAAAGTGCCAGCACTGAAAGCTGTTGCTAGCCAGCACCCTTCCTTGGAAGCGCTTTCACAGGCGCAGCAACACTGGGGCTTTGCACTTCTCTAGCCACCAAACATCACGGTCATTCTCTTTCCGTCTCGTAGACACGAGCTGAGAAATTGCAAACGTCGAGCAATTGCTCAGAGATGAAAAGGGCCAGCTCTGAAAGCTCTTGCTAGCCCGCACCCTTCCTTGGAAGCGCTTTCACAGGCACAGCAACACTGGGGCTTTGCGCTTCTCTACCCACCAAACATCACGGTCATTCTCTTTCCTTCTCGTAGACACGAGCTGAGAAATTGCAAATGTCGAGCAATTGCTTAGAGATGAAAAGGGCCAGCACTGAAAGCTGTGGCTAGCCAGCACCCTTCCTTGGAAGCGCTTTTGTAGGCCTAAGAACACTGGGGTTGTGGGCTTCTCTAGCCACCTACTCTTCTGCTCATCCTCTCGCGCAGTCTAAAGAGAGCTCAGGTGAGAAATTGCAAATGTCGAGCAATTGCTCAGAGATGAAAAGTGCCAGCACTGAAAGCTCTTGCTAGCCAGCACCCTTCCTTGGAAGCGCTTTCACAGGCGCAGCAACACTGGGGCTTTGCGCTTCTCTACCCACCAAACGTCACGCTCACTATCTCCCCGTCTCATAGACACGAGCTGAGAAATTGCAAACGTCGAGCAATTGCTCAGAGATGAAAAGTGCCAGCACTGAAAGCTGTTGCTAGCCAGCACCCTTCTTTGGAAGCGCTTTCACAGGCGCAGCAACACTGGGGCTTTGCGCTTCTCTACCCACCAAATATCACGGTCATTCTCTTTCCTTCTCGTAGACACGAGCTGAGAAATTGCAGACGTCGAGCAATTGCTCAGAGATGAGAAGTGCCAGCACTGAAAGCTGTTGCTAGCCAGCACCCTTCCTTGGAAGCGCTTTTGTAGGCCTAAGAACACTGGGGCTCTGGGCTTCTCTACCCACCTACTCTTCTGCTCATCCTCTCGCGCAGTCTAAAGAGAGCTCAGGTGAGAAATTGCAAACGTCGAGCAATTGCTCAGAGATGAAAAGTGCCAGCACTGAAAGCTCTTGCTAGCCAGCACCCTTCCTTGGAAGCGCTTTCACAGGCGCAGCAACACTGGGGCTTTGCGCTTCTCTACCCACCAAACATCACGCTCGCTATCTCTCCGTCTCCTAGACACGAGCTGAGAAATTGCAAACGTCGAGCAATTGCTCAGAGATGAAAAGTGCCAGCACTGAAAGCTCTTGCTAGCTAGCACCCTTCCTTGGAAGCGCTTTCACAGGCGCAGCAACACTGGGGCTTTGCGCTTCTCTAGCCACCAAACGTCACGGTCATTCTCTTTCCTTCTCGTAGACACGAGCTGAGAAATTGCAAATGTCGAGCAATTGCTCAGAGATGAAAAGTGCCAGCACTGAAAGCTGTTGCTAGCCAGCACCCTTCCTTGGAAGCGCTTTCACAGGCGCAGCAACACTGGGGCTTTGCGCTTCTCTAGCCACCAAACATCACGGTCATTCTCTTTCCTTCTCGTAGACACGAGCTGAGAAATTGCAAACGTCGAGCAATTTCTCAGAGATGAAAAGTGGCAGCACTGAAAGCTGTTGCTAGCCAGCACCATTCCTTGGAAGTGCTTTCACAGGCGCAGCAACACTGGGGCTTTGCGCTTCTCTAGCCACCAAACGTCACGCTCACTATCTCTCCGTCTCGTAGACACGAGCTGAGAAATTGCAAACGTCGAGCAATTGCTCAGAGATGAAAAGTGCCAGCACTGAAAGCT
This sequence comes from Sarcoramphus papa, assembly GCA_037962945.1. NCBI lineage: Eukaryota > Metazoa > Chordata > Aves > Accipitriformes > Cathartidae > Sarcoramphus > Sarcoramphus papa. The sequence continues at coordinate 93,391,724 of CM075586.1, read as the reverse complement.
GTTGCTAGCCAGCACCCTTCCTTGGAAGCGCTTTTGTAGGCCTAAGAACACTGGGGTTTTGGGCTTCTCTAGCCACCTACTCTTCTGCTCATCGTCTCGCGTAGTCAAAAGAGAGCTCAGGTGAGAAATTGCAAATGTCGAGCAATTGCTCAGAGATGAAAAGTGCCAGCACTGAAAGCTGTTGCTAGCCAGCACCCTTCCTTGGAAGCGCTTTTGTAGGCCTAAGAACACTGGGGCTCTGGGCTTCTCTAGCCACCTAATCTTCTGCTCATCCTCTCGCGCACTCTAAAGAGAGCTCAGGTGAGAAATTGCAAACGTCCAGCAATTGCTCAGAGATGAAAAGTGCCAGCACTGAAAGCTCTTGCTAGCCAGCACCCTTCCTTGGAAGCGCTTTCACAGGCGCAGCAACACTGGGGCTTTGCGCTTCTCTAGCCACCAAACGCCACGGTCATTCTCTTTCCTTCTCGTAGACACGAGCTGAGAAATTGCAAACGTCGAGCAATTGCTCAGAGATGAAAAGTGCCAGCACTGAAAGCTCTTGCTAGCCAGCACCCTTCCTTGGAAGCGCTTTCACAGGCGCAGCAACACTGGGGCTTTGCGCTTCTCTAGCCACCAAACATCACGGTCATTCTCTTTCCTTCTCGTAGACACGAGCTGAGAAATTGCAAACATCGAGCAATTTCTCAGAGATGAAAAGTGGCAGCACTGAAAGCTGTTGCTAGCCAGCACCCTTCCTTGGAAGTGCTTTCACAGGCGCAGCAACACTGGGGCTTTGCGCTTCTCTACCCACCAAACGTCACGCTCAATATCTCTCCGTCTCGTAGACACGAGCTGAGAAATTGCAAACGTCGAGCAATTGCTCAGAGATGAAAAGGGCCAGCACTGAAAGCTGATGCTAGCCAGCACCCTTCCTTGGAAGCGCTTTTGTAGGCCTAAGAACACTGGGGTTGTGGGCTTCTCTAGCCACCTACTCTTCTGCTCATCCTCTCGCGTAGTCTAAAGAGAGCTCAGGTGAGAAATTGCAAATGTCGAGCAATTGCTCAGAGAGGAAAAGTGCCAGCACTGAAAGCTGTTGCTAGCCAGCACCCTTCCTTGGAAGCGCTTTTGTAGGCCTAAGAACACTGGGGTTGTGGGCTTCTCTAGCCACCTACTCTTCTGCTCATCCTGTCGTGCAGTCTAAAGAGAGCTGAGGTGAGAAATTGCAAACGTCGAGCAATTGCTCAGAGATGAAAAGTGCCAGCACTGAAAGCTGTTGCTAGCCAGCACCCTTCCTTGGAAGCGCTTTCACAGGCGCAGCAACACTGGGGCTTTGCGCTTCTCTAGCCACCAAACGACACGGTCGCTACCTCTCCGTCTCGTAGACACGAGCTGAGAAATTGCAAACGTCGAGCAATTGCTCAGAGATGAAAAGTGCCAGCACTGAAAGCTGTTGCTAGCCAGCACCCTTCCTTGGAAGCGCTTTCACAGGCGCAGCAACACTGAGGCTTTGCGCTTCTCTACCCACCAAACGTCATGCTCACTATCTCTCCGTCTCGTAGACACGAGCTGAGAAATTGCAAACGTCGAGCAATTGCTCAGAGATGAAAAGGGCCAGCACTGAAAGCTGTTGCTAGCCAGCACCCTTCCTTGGAAGTGCTTTCACAGGCGCAGCAACACTGGGGCTTTGCGCTTCTCTACCCACCAAACATCACGGTCATTCTCTTTCCTTCTCGTAGACACGAGCTGAGAAATTGCAAACGTCGAGCAATTGCTCAGAGATGAAAAGTGCCAGCACTGAAAGCTGTGGCTAGCCAGCACCCTTCCTTGGAAGCGCTTTTGTAGGCCTAAGAACAGTGGGGCTCTGGGCTTCTCTAGCCACCTACTCTTCTGCTCATCCTCTCGCGCACTCTAAAGAGAGCTCAGGTGAGAAATTGCAAACGTCGAGCAATTGCTCAGAGATGAAAAGGGCCAGCACTGAAAGCTGTTGCTAGCCAGCACCCTTCCTTGGAAGCGCTTTCACAGGCGCAGCAACACTGGGGCTTTGCGCTTCTCTACCCACCAAACGTCACGCTCACTATCTCTCCGTCTCGTAGACACGAGCTGAGAAATTGCAAACGTCGAGCAATTGCTCAGAGATGAAAAGTGCCAGCACTGAAAGCTGTGGCTAGCCAGCACCCTTCCTTGGAAGCGCTTTCACAGGCGCAGCAACACTGGGGCTTTGCGCTTCTCTACCCACCAAACGTCACGGTCATTCTCTTTCCGTCTCGTAGACACGAGCTGAGAAATTGCAAACGTCGAGCAATTGCTCAGAGATGAAAAGGGCCAGCACTGAAAGCTGTTGCTAGCCAGCACCCTTCCTTGGAAGCGCTTTTGTAGGCCTAAGAACACAGGGGCTCTGGGCTTCTCTACCCACCTACTCTTCTGCTCATCCTCTCGCGCAGTCTAAAGAGAGCTCAGGTGAGAAATTGCAAACGTCCAGCAATTGCTCAGAGATGAAAAGGGCCAGCACTGAAAGCTGTTGCTAGCCAGCACCCTTCCTTGGAAGCGCTTTCACAGGCGCAGCAACACTGGGGCTTTGCACTTCTCTAGCCACCAAACATCACGGTCATTCTCTTTCCGTCTCGTAGACACGAGCTGAGAAATTGCAAACGTCGAGCAATTGCTCAGAGATGAAAAGGGCCAGCTCTGAAAGCTCTTGCTAGCCCGCACCCTTCCTTGGAAGCGCTTTCACAGGCACAGCAACACTGGGGCTTTGCGCTTCTCTACCCACCAAACATCACGGTCATTCTCTTTCCTTCTCGTAGACACGAGCTGAGAAATTGCAAATGTCGAGCAATTGCTTAGAGATGAAAAGGGCCAGCACTGAAAGCTGTGGCTAGCCAGCACCCTTCCTTGGAAGCGCTTTTGTAGGCCTAAGAACACTGGGGTTGTGGGCTTCTCTAGCCACCTACTCTTCTGCTCATCCTCTCGCGCAGTCTAAAGAGAGCTCAGGTGAGAAATTAAAAATGTCGAGCAATTGCTCAGAGATGAAAAGTGCCAGCACTGAAAGCTCTTGCTAGCCAGCACCCTTCCTTGGAAGCGCTTTCACAGGCGCAGCAACACTGGGGCTTTGCGCTTCTCTACCCACCAAACGTCACGCTCACTATCTCCCCGTCTCATAGACACGAGCTGAGAAATTGCAAACGTCGAGCAATTGCTCAGAGATGAAAAGTGCCAGCACTGAAAGCTGTTGCTAGCCAGCACCCTTCTTTGGAAGCGCTTTCACAGGCGCAGCAACACTGGGGCTTTGCGCTTCTCTACCCACCAAATATCACGGTCATTCTCTTTCCTTCTCGTAGACACGAGCTGAGAAATTGCAGACGTCGAGCAATTGCTCAGAGATGAGAAGTGCCAGCACTGAAAGCTGTTGCTAGCCAGCACCCTTCCTTGGAAGCGCTTTTGTAGGCCTAAGAACACTGGGGCTCTGGGCTTCTCTACCCACCTCATCTTCTGCTCATCCTCTCGCGCAGTCTAAAGAGAGCTCAGGTGAGAAATTGCAAACGTCGAGCAATTGCTCAGAGATGAAAAGTGCCAGCACTGAAAGCTCTTGCTAGCCAGCACCCTTCCTTGGAAGCGCTTTCACAGGCGCAGCAACACTGGGGCTTTGCGCTTCTCTACCCACCAAACATCACGCTCGCTATCTCTCCGTCTCCTAGACACGAGCTGAGAAATTGCAAACGTCGAGCAATTGCTCAGAGATGAAAAGTGCCAGCACTGAAAGCTCTTGCTAGCTAGCACCCTTCCTTGGAAGCGCTTTCACAGGCGCAGCAACACTGGGGCTTTGCGCTTCTCTAGCCACCAAACGTCACGGTCATTCTCTTTCCTTCTCGTAGACACGAGCTGAGAAATTGCAAATGTCGAGCAATTGCTCAGAGATGAAAAGTGCCAGCACTGAAAGCTGTTGCTAGCCAGCACCCTTCCTTGGAAGCGCTTTCACAGGCGCAGCAACACTGGGGCTTTGCGCTTCTCTAGCCACCAAACATCACGGTCATTCTCTTTCCTTCTCGTAGACACGAGCTGAGAAATTGCAAACGTCGAGCAATTTCTCAGAGATGAAAAGTGGCAGCACTGAAAGCTGTTGCTAGCCAGCACCCTTCCTTGGAAGTGCTTTCACAGGCGCAGCAACACTGGGGCTTTGCGCTTCTCTAGCCACCAAACGTCACGCTCACTATCTCTCCGTCTCGTAGACACGAGCTGAGAAATTGCAAACGTCGAGCAATTGCTCAGAGATGAAAAGTGCCAGCACTGAAAGCTGTTGCTAGCCAGCACCCTTCCTTGGAAGCGCTTTTGTAGGCCTAAGAACACTGGGGTTTTGGGCTTCTCTAGCCACCTACTCTTCTGCTCATCGTCTCGCGTAGTCAAAAGAGAGCTCAGGTGAGAAATTGCAAATGTCGAGCAATTGCTCAGAGATGAAAAGTGCCAGCACTGAAAGCTGTTGCTAGCCAGCACCCTTCCTTGGAAGCGCTTTTGTAGGCCTAAGAACACTGGGGCTCTGGGCTTCTCTAGCCACCTAATCTTCTGCTCATCCTCTCGTGCAGTCTAAAGAGAGCTCAGGTGAGAAATTGCAAACGTTGAGCAATTGCTCAGAGATGAGAAGTGGCAGCACTGAAAGCTGTTGCTAGCCGGCACCCTTCCTTGGAAGCGCTTTCACAGGCGCAGCAACACTGGGACTTTGCGCTTCTCTACCTACCAAACATCACGGTCACTATCTCTCCATCTCGTAGATAAGAGCTGAGAAATTGCAAACGTCGAGCAATTGCTCAGAGATGAAAAGTGCCAGCACTGAAAGCTGTTGCTAGCCAGCACCCTTCTTTGGAAGCGCTTTCACAGGCACAGCAACACTGGGGCTTTGCGCTTCTCTACCCACCAAACATCACGGTCATTCTCTTTCCGTCTCGTAGACACGAGTTGAGAAATTGCAAATGTCGAGCAATTGCTTAGAGATGAAAAGTGCCAGCACTGAAAGCTGTTGCTAGCCAGCACCCTTCCTTGGAAGCGCTTTCACAGGCGCAGCAACACTGGGGCTTTGCGCTTCTCTACCCACCAAACGTCACGGTCGCTACCTCTCCGTCTCGTAGACACGAGCTGAGAAATTGCAAACGTCGAGCAATTGCTCAGAGATGAAAAGTGCCAGCACTGAAAGCTGATGCTAGCCAGCACCCTTCCTTGGAAGCGCTTTTGTAGGCCTAAGAACACTGGGGTTGTGGGCTTCTCTAGCCACGTAATCTTCTGCTCATCCTCTCGCGCAGTCTAAAGAGAGCTCAGGTGAGAAATTGCAAACGTCCAGCAATTGCTCAGAGATGAAAAGGGCCAGCACTGAAAGCTGTTGCTAGCCAGCACCCTTCCTTGGAAGCGCTTTCACAGGCGCAGCAACACTGGGGCTTTGCACTTCTCTAGCCACCAAACATCACGGTCATTCTCTTTCCGTCTCGTAGACACGAGCTGAGAAATTGCAAACGTCGAGCAATTGCTCAGAGATGAAAAGGGCCAGCTCTGAAAGCTCTTGCTAGCCCGCACCCTTCCTTGGAAGCGCTTTCACAGGCACAGCAACACTGGGGCTTTGCGCTTCTCTACCCACCAAACATCACGGTCATTCTCTTTCCTTCTCGTAGACACGAGCTGAGAAATTGCAAATGTCGAGCAATTGCTTAGAGATGAAAAGGGCCAGCACTGAAAGCTGTGGCTAGCCAGCACCCTTCCTTGGAAGCGCTTTTGTAGGCCTAAGAACACTGGGGTTGTGGGCTTCTCTAGCCACCTACTCTTCTGCTCATCCTCTCGCGCAGTCTAAAGAGAGCTCAGGTGAGAAATTGCAAATGTCGAGCAATTGCTCAGAGATGAAAAGTGCCAGCACTGAAAGCTCTTGCTAGCCAGCACCCTTCCTTGGAAGCGCTTTCACAGGCGCAGCAACACTGGGGCTTTGCGCTTCTCTACCCACCAAACGTCACGCTCACTATCTCCCCGTCTCATAGACACGAGCTGAGAAATTGCAAACGTCGAGCAATTGCTCAGAGATGAAAAGTGCCAGCACTGAAAGCTGTTGCTAGCCAGCACCCTTCTTTGGAAGCGCTTTCACAGGCGCAGCAACACTGGGGCTTTGCGCTTCTCTACCCACCAAATATCACGGTCATTCTCTTTCCTTCTCGTAGACACGAGCTGAGAAATTGCAGACGTCGAGCAATTGCTCAGAGATGAGAAGTGCCAGCACTGAAAGCTGTTGCTAGCCAGCACCCTTCCTTGGAAGCGCTTTTGTAGGCCTAAGAACACTGGGGCTCTGGGCTTCTCTACCCACCTACTCTTCTGCTCATCCTCTCGCGCAGTCTAAAGAGAGCTCAGGTGAGAAATTGCAAACGTCGAGCAATTGCTCAGAGATGAAAAGTGCCAGCACTGAAAGCTCTTGCTAGCCAGCACCCTTCCTTGGAAGCGCTTTCACAGGCGCAGCAACACTGGGGCTTTGCGCTTCTCTACCCACCAAACATCACGCTCGCTATCTCTCCGTCTCCTAGACACGAGCTGAGAAATTGCAAACGTCGAGCAATTGCTCAGAGATGAAAAGTGCCAGCACTGAAAGCTCTTGCTAGCTAGCACCCTTCCTTGGAAGCGCTTTCACAGGCGCAGCAACACTGGGGCTTTGCGCTTCTCTAGCCACCAAACGTCACGGTCATTCTCTTTCCTTCTCGTAGACACGAGCTGAGAAATTGCAAATGTCGAGCAATTGCTCAGAGATGAAAAGTGCCAGCACTGAAAGCTGTTGCTAGCCAGCACCCTTCCTTGGAAGCGCTTTCACAGGCGCAGCAACACTGGGGCTTTGCGCTTCTCTAGCCACCAAACATCACGGTCATTCTCTTTCCTTCTCGTAGACACGAGCTGAGAAATTGCAAACGTCGAGCAATTTCTCAGAGATGAAAAGTGGCAGCACTGAAAGCTGTTGCTAGCCAGCACCATTCCTTGGAAGTGCTTTCACAGGCGCAGCAACACTGGGGCTTTGCGCTTCTCTAGCCACCAAACGTCACGCTCACTATCTCTCCGTCTCGTAGACACGAGCTGAGAAATTGCAAACGTCGAGCAATTGCTCAGAGATGAAAAGGGCCAGCACTGAAAGCTGTTGCTAGCCAGCACCCTTCCTTGGAAGCGCTTTTGTAGGCCTAAGAACACTGGGGTTTTGGGCTTCTCTAGCCACCTACTCTTCTGCTCATCGTCTCGCGTAGTCAAAAGAGAGCTCAGGTGAGAAATTGCAAATGTCGAGCAATTGCTCAGAGATGAAAAGTGCCAGCACTGAAAGCTGTTGCTAGCCAGCACCCTTCCTTGGAAGCGCTTTTGTAGGCCTAAGAACACTGGGGCTCTGGGCTTCTCTAGCCACCTAATCTTCTGCTCATCCTCTCGTGCAGTCTAAAGAGAGCTCAGGTGAGAAATTGCAAACGTTGAGCAATTGCTCAGAGATGAGAAGTGGCAGCACTGAAAGCTGTTGCTAGCCGGCACCCTTCCTTGGAAGCGCTTTCACAGGCGCAGCAACACTGGGACTTTGCGCTTCTCTACCTACCAAACGTCACGGTCACTATCTCTCCATCTCGTAGATAAGAGCTGAGAAATTGCAAACGTCGAGCAATTGCTCAGAGATGAAAAGTGCCAGCACTGAAAGCTGTTGCTAGCCAGCACCCTTCTTTGGAAGCGCTTTCACAGGCACAGCAACACTGGGGCTTTGCGCTTCTCTACCCACCAAACATCACGGTCATTCTCTTTCCGTCTCGTAGACACGAGTTGAGAAATTGCAAATGTCGAGCAATTGCTTAGAGATGAAAAGTGCCAGCACTGAAAGCTGTTGCTAGCCAGCACCCTTCCTTGGAAGCGCTTTCACAGGTGCAGCAACACTGGGGCTTTGCGCTTCTCTACCCACCAAACGTCACGGTCGCTACCTCTCCGTCTCGTAGACACGAGCTGAGAAATTGCAAACGTCGAGCAATTGCTCAGAGATGAAAAGTGCCAGCACTGAAAGCTGTTGCTAGCCAGCACCCTTCCTTGGAAGCGCTTTTGTAGCCCTAAGAACACTGGGGCTCTGGGCTTCTCTAGCCACCTAATCTTCTGCTCATCCTCTCGCGCACTCTAAAGAGAGCTCAGGTGAGAAATTGCAAACGTCGAGCAATTGCTCAGAGATGAAAAGTGCCAGCACTGAAAGCTCTTGCTAGCCAGCACCCTTCCTTGGAAGCGCTTTCACAGGCGCAGCAACACTGAGGCTTTGCGCTTCTCTAGCCACCAAACGTCACGGTCATTCTCTTTCCTTCTCGTAGACACGAGCTGAGAAATTGCAAATGTCGAGCAATTGCTCAGAGATGAAAAGTGCCAGCACTGAAAACTGTGGCTAGCCAGCAGCGTTCCTTGGAAGCGCTTTCACAGGCGCAGCAACACTGGGGCTTTGCGCTTCTCTAGCCACCAAACATCACGGTCATTCTCTTTCCTTCTCGTAGACACGAGCTGAGAAATTGCAAACGTCGAGCAATTTCTCAGAGATGAAAAGTGGCAGCACTGAAAGCTGTTGCTAGCCAGCACCCTTCCTTGGAAGTGCTTTCACAGGCGCAGCAACACTGGGGCTTTGCGCTTCTCTAGCCACCAAACGTCACGCTCAATATCTCTCCGTCTCGTAGACACGAGCTGAGAAATTGCAAACGTCGAGCAATTGCTCAGAGATGAAAAGGGCCAGCACTGAAAGCTGATGCTAGCCAGCACCCTTCCTTGGAAGCGCTTTTGTAGGCCTAAGAACACTGGGGTTGTGGGCTTCTCTAGCCACCTACTCTTCTGCTCATCCTCTCGCGTAGTCTAAAGAGAGCTCAGGTGAGAAATTGCAAACGTCGAGCAATTGCTCAGAGAGGAAAAGTGCCAGCACTGAAAGCTGTTGCTAGCCAGCACCCTTCCTTGGAAGCGCTTTTGTAGGCCGAAGAACACTGGGGTTGTGGGCTTCTCTAGCCACCTACTCTTCTGCTCATCCTGTCGTGCAGTCTAAAGAGAGCTGAGGTGAGAAATTGCAAACGTCGAGCAATTGCTCAGAGATGAAAAGTGCCAGCACTGAAAGCTGTTGCTAGCCAGCACCCTTCCTTGGAAGCGCTTTCACAGGCGCAGCAACACTGAGGCTTTGCGCTTCTCTAGCCACCAAACGACACGGTCGCTACCTCTCCGTCTCGTAGACACGAGCTGAGAAATTGCAAACGTCGAGCAATTGCTCAGAGATGAAAAGTGCCAGCACTGAAAGCTGTTGCTAGCCAGCACCCTTCCTTGGAAGCGCTTTCACAGGCGCAGCAACACTGAGGCTTTGCGCTTCTCTACCCACCAAACGTCATGCTCACTATCTCTCCGTCTCGTAGACACGAGCTGAGAAATTGCAAACGTCGAGCAATTGCTCAGAGATGAAAAGGGCCAGCACTGAAAGCTGTTGCTAGCCAGCACCCTTCCTTGGAAGCGCTTTCACAGGCGCAGCAACACTGGGGCTTTGCGCTTCTCTACCCACCAAACATCACGGTCATTCTCTTTCCTTCTCGTAGACACGAGCTGAGAAATTGCAAACGTCGAGCAATTGCTCAGAGATGAAAAGTGCCAGCCCTGAAAGCTGTGGCTAGCCAGCACCCTTCCTTGGAAGCGCTTTTGTAGGCCTAAGAACAGTGGGGCTCTGGGCTTCTCTAGCCACCTACTCTTCTGCTCATCCTCTCGCGCACTCTAAAGAGAGCTCAGGTGAGAAATTGCAAACGTCGAGCAATTGCTCAGAGATGAAAAGGGCCAGCACTGAAAGCTGTTGCTAGCCAGCACCCTTCCTTGGAAGCGCTTTCACAGGCGCAGCAACACTGGGGCTTTGCGCTTCTCTACCCACCAAACGTCACGCTCACTATCTCTCCGTCTCGTAGACACGAGCTGAGAAATTGCAAACGTCGAGCAATTGCTCAGAGATGAAAAGTGCCAGCACTGAAAGCTGTTGCTAGCCAGCACCCTTCCTTGGAAGCGCTTTCACAGGCGCAGCAACACTGGGGCTTTGCGCTTCTCTACCAACCAAACGTCACGGTCATTCTCTTTCCTTCTCGTAGACACGAGCTGAGAAATTGCAAACGTCGAGCAATTGCTCAGAGATGAAAAGTGCCAGCACTGAAAGCTGTTGCTAGCCAGCACCCTTCCTTGGAAGCGCTTTTGTAGGCCTAAGAACACAGGGGCTCTGGGCTTCTCTAGCCACCTACTCTTCTGCTCATCCTCTCGCGCACTCTAAAGAGAGCTCAGGTGAGAAATTGCAAACGTCCAGCAATTGCTCAGAGATGAAAAGGGCCAGCACTGAAAGCTGTTGCTAGCCAGCACCCTTCCTTGGAAGCGCTTTCACAGGCGCAGCAACACTGGGGCTTTGCGCTTCTCTACCTACCAAATTTCACGGTCGCTACCTCTCCGTCTCGTAGACACGAGCTGAGAAATTGCAAACGTCGAGCAATTGCTCAGAGATGAAAAGTGCCAGCACTGAAAGCTGTTGCTAGCCAGCACCCTTCCTTGGAAGCGCTTTCACAGGCACAGCAACACTGGGGCTTTGCACTTCTCTAGCCACCAAACATCACGGTCATTCTCTTTCCGTCTCGTAGACACGAGCTGAGAAATTGCAAACGTCGAGCAATTGCTCAGAGATGAAAAGGGCCAGCACTGAAAGCTCTTGCTAGCCCGCACCCTTCCTTGGAAGCGCTTTCACAGGCACAGCAACACTGGGGCTTTGCGCTTCTCTAGCCACCAAACATCACGGTCATTCTCTTTCCTTCGCGTAGACACGAGCTGAGAAATTGCAAATGTCGAGCAATTGCTTAGAGATGAAAAGGGCCAGCACTGAAAGCTGTGGCTAGCCAGCACCCTTCCTTGGAAGCGCTTTTGTAGGCCTAAGAACACTGGGGTTGTGGGCTTCTCTAGCCACCTACTCTTCTGCTCATCCTCTCGCGCAGTCTAAAGAGAGCTCAGGTGAGAAATTGCAAATGTCGAGCAATTGCTCAGAGATGAAAAGTGCCAGCACTGAAAGCTCTAGCTAGCCAGCACCCTTCCTTGGAAGCGCTTTCACAGGCGCAGCAACACTGGGGCTTTGCGCTTCTCTACCCACCAAACGTCACGCTCACTATCTCCCCGTCTCGTAGACACGAGCTGAGAAATTGCAAACGTCGAGCAATTGCTCAGAGATGAAAAGTGCCAGCACTGAAAGCTCTTGCTAGCCAGCACCCTTCCTTGGAAGCGCTTTCACAGGCGCAGCAACACTGGGGCTTTGCGCTTCTCTAGCCACCAAACGTCACGGTCATTCTCTTTCCTTCTCGTAGACACGAGCTGAGAAATTGCAGACGTCGAGCAATTGCTCAGAGATGAGAAGTGCCAGCACTGAAAGCTGTTGCTAGCCAGCACCCTTCCTTGGAAGCGCTTTTGTAGGCCTAAGAACACTGGGGCTCTGGGCTTCTCTACCCACCTACTCTTCTGCTCATCCTCTCGCGCAGTCTAAAGAGAGCTCAGGTGAGAAATTGCAAACGTCGAGCAATTGCTCAGAGATGAAAAGTGCCAGCACTGAAAGCTGTTGCTAGCCAGCACCCTTCCTTGGAAGCGCTTTCACAGGCGCAGCAACACTGGGGCTTTGCGCTTCTCTACCCACCAAACATCACGCTCGCTATCTCTCCGTCTCCTAGACACGAGCTGAGAAATTGCAAACGTCGAGCAATTGCTCAGAGATGAAAAGTGCCAGCACTGAAAGCTGTTGCTAGCCAGCACCCTTCCTTGGAAGCGCTTTCACAGGCGCAGCAACACTGGGGCTTTGCGCTTCTCTACCCACCAAACGTCACGCTCACTATCTCTCCGTCTCGTAGACACGAGCTGAGAAATTGCAAACGTCGAGCAATTGGTCAGAGATGAAAAGTGCCAGCACTGAAAGCTGTTGCTAGCCAGCACCCTTCCTTGGAAGCGCTTTTGTAGGCCTAAGAACAGTGGGGCTCTGGGCTTCTCTTGCCACCTAATCTTCTGCTCATCCTCTCGCGCAGTCTAAAGGGAGCTCAGGTGAGAAATTGCAAACGTCGAGCAATTGCTCAGAGATGAAAAGTGCCAGCACTGAAAGCTGTGGCTAGCCAGCACCCTTCCTTGGAAGCGCTTTCACAGGCGCAGCAACACTGGGGCTTTGCGCTTCTCTACCCACCAAACGTCACGCTCACTATCTCTCCGTCTCCTAGACACGAGCTGAGAAATTGCAAACGTCGAGCAATTGCTCAGAGATGAAAAGTGCCAGCACTGAAAGCTGTGGCTAGCCAGCACCCTTCCTTGGAAGCGCTTTCACAGGCGCAGCAACACTGGGACTTTGCGCTTCTCTACCCACCAAACGTCACGGTCATTCTCTTTCCTTCTCGTAGACACGAGCTGAGAAATTGCAAACGTCGAGCAATTGCTCAGAGATGAGAAGTGCCAGCACTGAAAGCTGTGGCTAGCCAGCAGCCTTCCTTGGAAGCGCTTTCACAGGCGCAGCAACACTGGGGCTTTGCGCTTCTCTAGCCACCAAACATCACGGTCATTCTCTTTCCGTTTCGTAGACACGAGTTGAGAAATTGCAAACGTCGAGCAATTGCTCAGAGATGAAAAGGGCCAGCACTGAAAGCTGTTGCTAGCCAGCACCCTTCCTTGGAAGCGCTTTCACAGGTGCAGCAACACTGGGACTTTGCGCTTCTCTACCCACCAAACGTCACGCTCACTATCTCTCCGTCTCGTAGACACGAGCTGAGAAATTGCAAACGTCGAGCAATTGCTCAGAGATGAAAAGTGCCAGCACTGAAAGCTGATGCTAGCCAGCACCCTTCCTTGGAAGCGCTTTCACAGGCGCAGCAACACTGCGGCTTTGCGTTTCTCTACCCATCAAACATCACGGTCATTCTTTTTCCTTCTCGTAGACACGAGCTGAGAAACTGCAAACGTCGAGCAATTGATCAAAGATGAAAAGTGGCAGCACTGAAAGCTGTTGCTAGCCAACACCCTTCCTTGGAAGCGCTTTTGTAGCCCTAAGAACACTGGGGCTCTGGGCTTCTCTAGCCACCTACTCTTCTGCTCATCCTCTCGCGCAGTCTAAAGAGAGCTCAGGTGAGAAATTGCAAATGTCGAGCAATTGCTCAGAGATGAAAAGTGCCAGCACTGAAAGCTGTTGCTAGCCAGCACCCTTCCTTGGAAGCGCTTTCACAGGCACAGCAACACTGGTGCTTTGCGCTTCTCTACCCACCAAACGTCACGCTCACTATCTCTCCGTCTCGTAGACACGAGCTGAGAAATTGCAAACGTCGAGCAATTGCTCAGAGATGAAAAGTGGCAGCACTGAAAGCTGTTGCTAGCCAGCACCCTTCTTTGGAAGTGCTTTCACAGGCACAGCAACACTGGGGCTTTGCTCTTCTCTACCCACCAAACGTCACGGTCATTCTCTTTCCGTCTCGTAGACACGAGTTGAGAAATTGCAAATGTCGAGCAATTGCTTAGAGATGAAAAGTGGCAGCACTGAAAGCTGTGGCTAGCCAGCACCCTTCCTTGGAAGCGCTTTTGTAGGCCTAAGAACACTGGGGCTCTGGGCTTCTCTAGCCACCTACTCTTCTGCTCATCCTCTCGTGCAGTCTAAAGAGAGCTCAGGTGAGACATTGCAAACGTCGAGCAATTGCTCAGAGATGAAAAGTGCCAGCACTGAAAGCTGTTGCTAGCCAGCACCCTTCCTTGGAAGCGCTTTCACAGGCGCAGCAACACTGGGACTTTGCGCTTCTCTACCCACCAAACGTCACGCTCACTATCTCTCCGTCTCCTAGACACGAGCTGAGAAACTGCAAACATCGAGCAATTGATCAAAGATGAAAAGTGCCAGCACTGAAAGCTCTTGCTAGCCAGCACCCTTCCTTAGAAGCGCTTTTGTAGGCCGAAGAACACTGGGGCTCTGGGCTTCTCTAGCCACCTAATCTTCTGCTCATCCTCTCGCGCAGTCTAAAGAGAGCTCAGGTGAGAAATTGCAAACGTCGAGCAATTGCTCAGAGATGAAAAGTGCCAGCACTGAAAGCTGTGGCTAGCCAGCACCCTTCCTTGGAAGCGCTTTCACAGGCGCAGCAACACTGGGGCTTTGCGCTTCTCTACCCACCAAACGTCACGCTCACTATCTCTCCGTCTCGTAGACACGAGCTGAGAAATTGCAAACGTCGAGCAATTGCTCAGAGATGAGAAGTGCCAGCACTGAAAGCTGTTGCTAGCCAGCACCCTTCCTTGGAAGCGCTTTTGTAGGCCTAAGAACACTGGGGCTCTGGGCTTCTCTAGCCACCTACTCTTCTGCTCATCCTCTCGCGCACTCTAAAGAGAGCTCAGGTGAGAAATTGCAGACGTCGAGCAATTGCTCAGAGATGAAAAGGGCCAGCACTGAAAGCTGTTGCTAGCCAGCACCCTTCCTTGGAAGCGCTTTCACAGGCGCAGCAACACTGGGGATTTGCGCTTCTCTAGCCACCAAACATCACGGTCATTCTCTTTCCTTCTAGTAGACACGAGCTGAGAAACTGCAAACGTCGAGCAATTGCTCAGAGATGAAAAGTGCCAGCACTGAAAGCTGTTGCTAGCCAGCACCCTTCCTTGGAAGCGCTTTCACAGGCGCAGCAACACTGGGGCTTTGCACTTCTCTACCCACCAAACGTCACGCTCATTATCTCTCCGTCTCGTAGACACGAGCTGAGAAACTGCAAACGTCGAGCAATTGCTCAGAGATGAATAGTGCCAGCACTGAAAGCTGTTGCTAGCCAGCACCCTTCCTTGGAAGCGCTTTCACAGGCGCAGCAACACTGGGGCTTTGCGCTTCTCTAGCCACCAAACGTCACGGTCATTCTCTTTCCGTCTCGTAGACACGAGCTGAGAAATTGCAAACGTCGAGCAATTGCTCAGAGATGAAAAGTGCCAGCACTGAAAGCTGTGGCTAGCCAGCACCCTTCCTTGGAAGCGCTTTTGTAGGCCTAAGAACAGTGGGGCTCTGGGCTTCTCTAGCCACCTACTCTTCTGCTCATCCTGTCGTGCAGTCTAAAGAGAGCTCAGGTGAAAAATTGCAAACGTCGAGCAATTGCTCAGAGATGAAAAGGGCCAGCACTGAAAGCTGTTGCTAGCCAGCACCCTTCCTTGGAAGCGCTTTCACAGGTGCAGCAACACTGGGGCTTTGCGCTTCTCTACCCACCAAACGTCACGGTCGCTACCTCTCCGTCTCGTAGACACGAGCTGAGAAATTGCAAACGTCGAGCAATTGCTCAGAGATGAAAAGTGCCAGCACTGAAAGCTGATGCTAGCCAGCACCCTTCCTTGGAAGCGCTTTTGTAGGCCTAAGAACACTGGGGCTCTGGGCTTCTCTAGCCACGTAATCTTCTGCTCATCCTCTCGCGTAGTCTAAAGAGAGCTCAGGTGAGAAATTGCAAACGTCGAGCAATTGGTCAGAGATGAAAAGTGCCAGGACTGAAAGCTGTTGCTAGCCAGCACCCTTCCTTGGAAGCGCTTTTGTAGGCCTAAGAACACTGGGGCTCTGGTCTTCTCTAGCCACCTACTCTTCTGCTCATCCTCTCGCGCACTCTAAAGAGAGCTCAGGTGAGAAATTGCAAACGTCGAGCAATTGCTCAGAGATGAAAAGTGCCAGCACTGAAAGCTGTTGCTAGCCAGCACCCTTCCTTGGAAGCGCTTTCACAGGCGCAGCAACACTGGGGCTTTGCGCTTCTCTACCCACCAAACGTCACGCTCACTATCTCCCCGTCTCGTAGACACGAGCTGAGAAATTGCAAACGTCGAGCAATTGCTCAGAGATGAAAAGTGCCAGCACTGAAAGCTGTTGCTAGCCAGCACCCTTCCTTGGAAGCGCTTTTGTAGGCCTAAGAACACTGGGGCTCTGGGCTTCTCTAGCCACCTACTCTTCTGCTCATCCTCTCGCGCAGTCTAAAGAGAGCTCAGGTGAGAAATTGCAAACGTCGAGCAATTGCTCAGAGATGAAAAGTGCCAGCACTGAAAGCTGTTGCTAGCCAGCACCCTTCCTTGGAAGCGCTTTCACAGGCGCAGCAACACTGAGGCTTTGCGCTTCTCTAGCCACCAAACGTCACGGTCATTCTCTTTCCTTCTCGTAGACACGAGCTGAGAAATTGCAAACGTCGAGCAATTGCTCAGAGATGAAAAGTGCCAGCACTGAAAACTGTGGCTAGCCAGCAGCGTTCCTTGGAAGCGCTTTCACAGGCGCAGCAACACTGGGGCTTTGCGCTTCTCTAGCCACCAAACATCACGGTCATTCTCTTTCCTTCTCGTAGACACGAGCTGAGAAATTGCAAACGTCGAGCAATTGCTCAGAGATGAAAAGTGCCAGCACTGAAAGCTGTTGCTAGCCAGCACCCTTCCTTGGAAGTGCTTTCACAGGCGCAGCAACACTGGGGCTTTGCGCTTCTCTAGCCACCAAACGTCACGCTCACTATCTCTCCGTCTCGTAGACACGAGCTGAGAAATTGCAAACGTCGAGCAATTGCTCAGAGATGAAAAGTGCCAGCACTGAAAGCTGTTGCTAGCCAGCACCCTTCCTTGGAAGCGCTTTCACAGGTGCAGCAACACTGGGGCTTTGCGCTTCTCTACCCACCAAACGTCACGGTCGCTACCTCTCCGTCTCGTAGACACGAGCTGAGAAATTGCAAACGTCGAGCAATTGCTCAGAGATGAAAAGTGCCAGCACTGAAAGCTGATGCTAGCCAGCACCCTTCCTTGGAAGCGCTTTTGTAGGCCTAAGAACACTGGGGTTGTGGGCTTCTCTAGCCACGTAATCTTCTGCTCATCCTCTCGCGTAGTCTAAAGAGAGCTCAGGTGAGAAATTGCAAACGTCAAGCAATTGCTCAGAGATGAAAAGTGCCAGCACTGAAAGCTGTTGCTAGCCAGCACCCTTCCTTGGAAGCGCTTTTGTAGCCCTAAGAACACTGGGGCTCTGGGCTTCTCTAGCCACCTAATCTTCTGCTCATCCTCTCGCGCACTCTAAAGAGAGCTCAGGTGAGAAATTGCAAACGTCGAGCAATTGCTCAGAGATGAAAAGGGCCAGCACTGAAAGCTGTTGCTAGCCAGCACCCTTCCTTGGAAGCGCTTTCACAGGCGCAGCAACACTGGGGCTTTGCGCTTCTCTACCCACCAAACGTCACGCTCACTATCTCCCCGTCTCGTAGACACGAGCTGAGAAATTGCAAACGTCGAGCAATTGCTCAGAGATGAAAAGGGCCAGCACTGAAAGCTGTTGCTAGCCAGCAGCCTTCCTTCGAAGCGCTTTCACAGGCGCAGCAACACTGGGACTTTGCGCTTCTCTAGCCACCAAACGTCACGGTCATTCTCTTTCCTTCTCGTAGACACGAGCTAGAGAAATTGCAAACGTCGAGCAATTGCTCAGAGATGAAAAGGGCCAGCACTGAAAGCTGTTGCTAGCCAGCACCCTTCCTTGGAAGCGCTTTTGTAGCCCTAAGAACACTGGGGCTCTGGGCTTCTCTAGCCACCTACTGTTCTGCTCATCCTCTCGCGCAGTCTAAAGAGAGCTCAGGTGAGAAATTGCAAACGTCGAGCAATTGCTCAGAGATGAAAAGGGCCAGCACTGAAAGCTGTTGCTAGCCAGCACCCTTCCTTGGAAGCGCTTTCACAGGCGCAGCAACACTGAGGCTTTGCGCTTCTCTAGCCACCAAACGTCACGGTCATTCTCTTTCATCTCGTAGACACGAGCTGAGAAATTGCAAACGTCGAGCAATTGCTCAGAGATGAAAAGTGCCAGCACTGAAAACTGTGGCTAGCCAGCAGCGTTCCTTGGAAGCGCTTTCACAGGCGCAGCAACACTGGGGCTTTGCACTTCTCTAGCCACCAAACATCACGGTCATTCTCTTTCCGTCTCGTAGACACGAGTTGAGAAATTGCAAACGTCGAGCAATTTCTCAGAGATGAAAAGTGGCAGCACTGAAAGCTGTTGCTAGCCAGCACCCTTCCTTGGAAGCGCTTTTGTAGGCCTAAGAACACTGGGGTTGTGGGCTTCTCTAGCCACGTAATCTTCTGCTCATCCTCTCGCGTAGTCTAAAGAGAGCTCAGGTGAGAAATTGCAAACGTCCAGCAATTGCTCAGAGAATAAAAGTGCCAGCACTGAAAGCTGTTGCTAGCCAGCACCCTTCCTTGGAAGCGCTTTTGTAGGCCTAAGAACACTGGGGCTCTGGTCTTCTCTAGCCACCTACTCTTCTGCTCATCCTCTCGCGCACTCTAAAGAGAGCTCAGGTGAGAAATTGCAAACGTCGAGCAATTGCTCAGAGATGAAAAGGGCCAGCACTGAAAGCTGTTGCTAGCCAGCACCCTTCCTTGGAAGCGCTTTCACAGGCGCAGCAACACTGGGGCTTTGCGCTTCTCTACCCACCAAACGTCACGGTCGCTACCTCTCCGTCTCGTAGACACGAGCTGAGAAATTGCAAACGTCGAGCAATTGCTCAGAGATGAAAAGTGCCAGCACTGAAAGCTGATGCTAGCCAGCACCCTTCCTTGGAAGCGCTTTTGTAGGCCTAAGAACACTGGGGCTCTGGGCTTCTCTAGCCACGTAATCTTCTGCTCATCCTCTCGCGTAGTCTAAAGAGAGCTCAGGTGAGAAATTGCAAACGTCGAGCAATTGGTCAGAGATGAAAAGTGCCAGCACTGAAAGCTGTTGCTAGCCAGCACCCTTCCTTGGAAGCGCTTTTGTAGGCCTAAGAACACTGGGGCTCTGGTCTTCTCTAGCCACCTACTCTTCTGCTCATCCTCTCGCGCACTCTAAAGAGAGCTCAGGTGAGAAATTGCAAACGTCGAGCAATTGCTCAGAGATGAAAAGTGCCAGCACTGAAAGCTGTTGCTAGCCAGCACCCTTCCTTGGAAGCGCTTTCACAGGCGCAGCAACACTGGGGCTTTGCGCTTCTCTACCCACCAAACGTCACGCTCACTATCTCCCCGTCTCGTAGACACGAGCTGAGAAATTGCAAACGTCGAGCAATTGCTCAGAGATGAAAAGGGCCAGCACTGAAAGCTGTTGCTAGCCAGCACCCTTCCTTGGAAGCGCTTTTGTAGGCCTAAGAACACTGGGGCTCTGGGCTTCTCTAGCCACCTACTCTTCTGCTCATCCTCTCGCGCAGTCTAAAGAGAGCTCAGGTGAGAAATTGCAAACGTCGAGCAATTGCTCAGAGATGAAAAGTGCCAGCACTGAAAGCTGTTGCTAGCCAGCACCCTTCCTTGGAAGCGCTTTCACAGGCGCAGCAACACTGAGGCTTTGCGCTTCTCTAGCCACCAAACGTCACGGTCATTCTCTTTCCTTCTCGTAGACACGAGCTGAGAAATTGCAAACGTCGAGCAATTGCTCAGAGATGAAAAGTGCCAGCACTGAAAACTGTGGCTAGCCAGCAGCGTTCCTTGGAAGCGCTTTCACAGGCGCAGCAACACTGGGGCTTTGCGCTTCTCTAGCCACCAAACATCACGGTCATTCTCTTTCCTTCTCGTAGACACGAGCTGAGAAATTGCAAACGTCGAGCAATTGCTCAGAGATGAAAAGTGCCAGCACTGAAAGCTGTTGCTAGCCAGCACCCTTCCTTGGAAGTGCTTTCACAGGCGCAGCAACACTGGGGCTTTGCGCTTCTCTAGCCACCAAACGTCACGCTCACTATCTCTCCGTCTCGTAGACACGAGCTGAGAAATTGCAAACGTCGAGCAATTGCTCAGAGATGAAAAGTGCCAGCACTGAAAGCTGTTGCTAGCCAGCACCCTTCCTTGGAAGCGCTTTCACAGGTGCAGCAACACTGGGGCTTTGCGCTTCTCTACCCACCAAACGTCACGGTCGCTACCTCTCCGTCTCGTAGACACGAGCTGAGAAATTGCAAACGTCGAGCAATTGCTCAGAGATGAAAAGTGCCAGCACTGAAAGCTGATGCTAGCCAGCACCCTTCCTTGGAAGCGCTTTTGTAGGCCTAAGAACACTGGGGTTGTGGGCTTCTCTAGCCACGTAATCTTCTGCTCATCCTCTCGCGTAGTCTAAAGAGAGCTCAGGTGAGAAATTGCAAACGTCAAGCAATTGCTCAGAGATGAAAAGTGCCAGCACTGAAAGCTGTTGCTAGCCAGCACCCTTCCTTGGAAGCGCTTTTGTAGCCCTAAGAACACTGGGGCTCTGGGCTTCTCTAGCCACCTAATCTTCTGCTCATCCTCTCGCGCACTCTAAAGAGAGCTCAGGTGAGAAATTGCAAACGTCGAGCAATTGCTCAGAGATGAAAAGTGCCAGCACTGAAAGCTGTTGCTAGCCAGCACCCTTCCTTGGAAGCGCTTTCACAGGCGCAGCAACACTGGGGCTTTGCGCTTCTCTACCCACCAAACGTCACGCTCACTATCTCTCCGTCTCGTAGACACGAGCTGAGAAATTGCAAACGTCGAGCAATTGGTCAGAGATGAAAAGTGCCAGCACTGAAAGCTGTTGCTAGCCAGCACCCTTCCTTGGAAGCGCTTTTGTAGGCCTAAGAACAGTGGGGCTCTGGGCTTCTCTTGCCACCTAATCTTCTGCTCATCCTCTCGCGCAGTCTAAAGGGAGCTCAGGTGAGAAATTGCAAACGTCGAGCAATTGCTCAGAGATGAAAAGTGCCAGCACTGAAAGCTGTGGCTAGCCAGCACCCTTCCTTGGAAGCGCTTTCACAGGCGCAGCAACACTGGGGCTTTGCGCTTCTCTACCCACCAAACGTCACGCTCACTATCTCTCCGTCTCCTAGACACGAGCTGAGAAATTGCAAACGTCGAGCAATTGCTCAGAGATGAAAAGTGCCAGCACTGAAAGCTGTGGCTAGCCAGCACCCTTCCTTGGAAGCGCTTTCACAGGCGCAGCAACACTGGGACTTTGCGCTTCTCTACCCACCAAACGTCACGGTCATTCTCTTTCCTTCTCGTAGACACGAGCTGAGAAATTGCAAACGTCGAGCAATTGCTCAGAGATGAGAAGTGCCAGCACTGAAAGCTGTGGCTAGCCAGCAGCCTTCCTTGGAAGCGCTTTCACAGGCGCAGCAACACTGGGGCTTTGCGCTTCTCTAGCCACCAAACATCACGGTCATTCTCTTTCCGTTTCGTAGACACGAGTTGAGAAATTGCAAACGTCGAGCAATTGCTCAGAGATGAAAAGGGCCAGCACTGAAAGCTCTTGCTAGCCAGCACCCTTCCTTGGAAGCGCTTTCACAGGTGCAGCAACACTGGGACTTTGCGCTTCTCTACCCACCAAACGTCACGCTCACTATCTCTCCGTCTCGTAGACACGAGCTGAGAAATTGCAAACGTCGAGCAATTGCTCAGAGATGAAAAGTGCCAGCACTGAAAGCTGATGCTAGCCAGCACCCTTCCTTGGAAGCGCTTTCACAGGCGCAGCAACACTGCGGCTTTGCGTTTCTCTACCCATCAAACATCACGGTCATTCTTTTTCCTTCTCGTAGACACGAGCTGAGAAACTGCAAACGTCGAGCAATTGATCAAAGATGAAAAGTGGCAGCACTGAAAGCTGTTGCTAGCCAACACCCTTCCTTGGAAGCGCTTTTGTAGCCCTAAGAACACTGGGGCTCTGGGCTTCTCTAGCCACCTACTCTTCTGCTCATCCTCTCGCGCAGTCTAAAGAGAGCTCAGGTGAGAAATTGCAAATGTCGAGCAATTGCTCAGAGATGAAAAGTGCCAGCACTGAAAGCTGTTGCTAGCCAGCACCCTTCCTTGGAAGCGCTTTCACAGGCACAGCAACACTGGTGCTTTGCGCTTCTCTACCCACCAAACGTCACGCTCACTATCTCTCCGTCTCGTAGACACGAGCTGAGAAATTGCAAACGTCGAGCAATTGCTCAGAGATGAAAAGTGGCAGCACTGAAAGCTGTTGCTAGCCAGCACCCTTCTTTGGAAGTGCTTTCACAGGCACAGCAACACTGGGGCTTTGCTCTTCTCTACCCACCAAACGTCACGGTCATTCTCTTTCCGTCTCGTAGACACGAGTTGAGAAATTGCAAATGTCGAGCAATTGCTTAGAGATGAAAAGTGGCAGCACTGAAAGCTGTGGCTAGCCAGCACCCTTCCTTGGAAGCGCTTTTGTAGGCCTAAGAACACTGGGGCTCTGGGCTTCTCTAGCCACCTACTCTTCTGCTCATCCTCTCGTGCAGTCTAAAGAGAGCTCAGGTGAGACATTGCAAACGTCGAGCAATTGCTCAGAGATGAAAAGTGCCAGCACTGAAAGCTGTTGCTAGCCAGCACCCTTCCTTGGAAGCGCTTTCACAGGCGCAGCAACACTGGGACTTTGCGCTTCTCTACCCACCAAACGTCACGCTCACTATCTCTCCGTCTCCTAGACACGAGCTGAGAAACTGCAAACATCGAGCAATTGATCAAAGATGAAAAGTGCCAGCACTGAAAGCTCTTGCTAGCCAGCACCCTTCCTTAGAAGCGCTTTTCTAGGCCGAAGAACACTGGCTCTCTGGGCTTCTCTAGCCACCTAATCTTCTGCTCATCCTCTCGCGCAGTCTAAAGAGAGCTCAGGTGAGAAATTGCAAACGTCGAGCAATTGCTCAGAGATGAAAAGTGCCAGCACTGAAAGCTGTGGCTAGCCAGCACCCTTCCTTGGAAGCGCTTTCACAGGCACAGCAACACTGGGGCTTTGCGCTTCTCTACCCACCAAACGTCACGCTCACTATCTCTCCGTCTCGTAGACACGAGCTGAGAAATTGCAAACGTCGAGCAATTGCTCAGAGATGAGAAGTGCCAGCACTGAAAGCTGTTGCTAGCCAGCACCCTTCCTTGGAAGCGCTTTTGTAGGCCTAAGAACACTGGGGCTCTGGGCTTCTCTAGCCACCTACTCTTCTGCTCATCCTCTCGCGCACTCTAAAGAGAGCTCAGGTGAGAAATTGCAGACGTCGAGCAATTGCTCAGAGATGAAAAGGGCCAGCACTGAAAGCTGTTGCTAGCCAGCACCCTTCCTTGGAAGCGCTTTCACAGGCGCAGCAACACTGGGGATTTGCGCTTCTCTAGCCACCAAACATCACGGTCATTCTCTTTCCTTCTAGTAGACACGAGCTGAGAAACTGCAAACGTCGAGCAATTGCTCAGAGATGAAAAGTGCCAGCACTGAAAGCTGTTGCTAGCCAGCACCCTTCCTTGGAAGCGCTTTCACAGGCGCAGCAACACTGGGGCTTTGCACTTCTCTACCCACCAAACGTCACGCTCATTATCTCTCCGTCTCGTAGACACGAGCTGAGAAATTGCAAACGTCGAGCAATTGCTCAGAGATGAATAGTGCCAGCACTGAAAGCTGTTGCTAGCCAGCACCCTTCCTTGGAAGCGCTTTCACAGGCGCAGCAACACTGGGGCTTTGCGCTTCTCTAGCCACCAAACGTCACGGTCATTCTCTTTCCGTCTCGTAGACACGAGCTGAGAAATTGCAAACGTCGAGCAATTGCTCAGAGATGAAAAGTGCCAGCACTGAAAGCTGTGGCTAGCCAGCACCCTTCCTTGGAAGCGCTTTTGTAGGCCTAAGAACAGTGGGGCTCTGGGCTTCTCTAGCCACCTACTCTTCTGCTCATCCTGTCGTGCAGTCTAAAGAGAGCTCAGGTGAAAAATTGCAAACGTCGAGCAATTGCTCAGAGATGAAAAGGGCCAGCACTGAAAGCTGTTGCTAGCCAGCACCCTTCCTTGGAAGCGCTTTCACAGGTGCAGCAACACTGGGGCTTTGCGCTTCTCTACCCACCAAACGTCACGGTCGCTACCTCTCCGTCTCGTAGACACGAGCTGAGAAATTGCAAACGTCGAGCAATTGCTCAGAGATGAAAAGTGCCAGCACTGAAAGCTGATGCTAGCCAGCACCCTTCCTTGGAAGCGCTTTTGTAGGCCTAAGAACACTGGGGCTCTGGGCTTCTCTAGCCACGTAATCTTCTGCTCATCCTCTCGCGTAGTCTAAAGAGAGCTCAGGTGAGAAATTGCAAACGTCGAGCAATTGGTCAGAGATGAAAAGTGCCAGGACTGAAAGCTGTTGCTAGCCAGCACCCTTCCTTGGAAGCGCTTTTGTAGGCCTAAGAACACTGGGGCTCTGGTCTTCTCTAGCCACCTACTCTTCTGCTCATCCTCTCGCGCACTCTAAAGAGAGCTCAGGTGAGAAATTGCAAACGTCGAGCAATTGCTCAGAGATGAAAAGTGCCAGCACTGAAAGCTGTTGCTAGCCAGCACCCTTCCTTGGAAGCGCTTTCACAGGCGCAGCAACACTGGGGCTTTGCGCTTCTCTACCCACCAAACGTCACGCTCACTATCTCCCCGTCTCGTAGACACGAGCTGAGAAATTGCAAACGTCGAGCAATTGCTCAGAGATGAAAAGGGCCAGCACTGAAAGCTGTTGCTAGCCAGCACCCTTCCTTGGAAGCGCTTTTGTAGGCCTAAGAACACTGGGGCTCTGGGCTTCTCTAGCCACCTACTCTTCTGCTCATCCTCTCGCGCAGTCTAAAGAGAGCTCAGGTGAGAAATTGCAAACGTCGAGCAATTGCTCAGAGATGAAAAGTGCCAGCACTGAAAGCTGTTGCTAGCCAGCACCCTTCCTTGGAAGCGCTTTCACAGGCGCAGCAACACTGAGGCTTTGCGCTTCTCTAGCCACCAAACGTCACGGTCATTCTCTTTCCTTCTCGTAGACACGAGCTGAGAAATTGCAAACGTCGAGCAATTGCTCAGAGATGAAAAGTGCCAGCACTGAAAACTGTGGCTAGCCAGCAGCGTTCCTTGGAAGCGCTTTCACAGGCGCAGCAACACTGGGGCTTTGCGCTTCTCTAGCCACCAAACATCACGGTCATTCTCTTTCCTTCTCGTAGACACGAGCTGAGAAATTGCAAACGTCGAGCAATTGCTCAGAGATGAAAAGTGCCAGCACTGAAAGCTGTTGCTAGCCAGCACCCTTCCTTGGAAGTGCTTTCACAGGCGCAGCAACACTGGGGCTTTGCGCTTCTCTAGCCACCAAACGTCACGCTCACTATCTCTCCGTCTCGTAGACACGAGCTGAGAAATTGCAAACGTCGAGCAATTGCTCAGAGATGAAAAGTGCCAGCACTGAAAGCTGTTGCTAGCCAGCACCCTTCCTTGGAAGCGCTTTCACAGGTGCAGCAACATTGGGGCTTTGCGCTTCTCTACCCACCAAACGTCACGGTCGCTACCTCTCCGTCTCGTAGACACGAGCTGAGAAATTGCAAACGTCGAGCAATTGCTCAGAGATGAAAAGTGCCAGCACTGAAAGCTGATGCTAGCCAGCACCCTTCCTTGGAAGCGCTTTTGTAGGCCTAAGAACACTGGGGTTGTGGGCTTCTCTAGCCACGTAATCTTCTGCTCATCCTCTCGCGTAGTCTAAAGAGAGCTCAGGTGAGAAATTGCAAACGTCAAGCAATTGCTCAGAGATGAAAAGTGCCAGCACTGAAAGCTGTTGCTAGCCAGCACCCTTCCTTGGAAGCGCTTTTGTAGCCCTAAGAACACTGGGGCTCTGGGCTTCTCTAGCCACCTAATCTTCTGCTCATCCTCTCGCGCACTCTAAAGAGAGCTCAGGTGAGAAATTGCAAACGTCGAGCAATTGCTCAGAGATGAAAAGGGCCAGCACTGAAAGCTGTTGCTAGCCAGCACCCTTCCTTGGAAGCGCTTTCACAGGCGCAGCAACACTGGGGCTTTGCGCTTCTCTACCCACCAAACGTCACGCTCACTATCTCCCCGTCTCGTAGACACGAGCTGAGAAATTGCAAACGTCGAGCAATTGCTCAGAGATGAAAAGGGCCAGCACTGAAAGCTGTTGCTAGCCAGCAGCCTTCCTTCGAAGCGCTTTCACAGGCGCAGCAACACTGGGACTTTGCGCTTCTCTAGCCACCAAACGTCACGGTCATTCTCTTTCCTTCTCGTAGACACGAGCTAGAGAAATTGCAAACGTCGAGCAATTGCTCAGAGATGAAAAGGGCCAGCACTGAAAGCTGTTGCTAGCCAGCACCCTTCCTTGGAAGCGCTTTTGTAGCCCTAAGAACACTGGGGCTCTGGGCTTCTCTAGCCACCTACTGTTCTGCTCATCCTCTCGCGCAGTCTAAAGAGAGCTCAGGTGAGAAATTGCAAACGTCGAGCAATTGCTCAGAGATGAAAAGGGCCAGCACTGAAAGCTGTTGCTAGCCAGCACCCTTCCTTGGAAGCGCTTTCACAGGCGCAGCAACACTGAGGCTTTGCGCTTCTCTAGCCACCAAACGTCACGGTCATTCTCTTTCATCTCGTAGACACGAGCTGAGAAATTGCAAACGTCGAGCAATTGCTCAGAGATGAAAAGTGCCAGCACTGAAAACTGTGGCTAGCCAGCAGCGTTCCTTGGAAGCGCTTTCACAGGCGCAGCAACACTGGGGCTTTGCACTTCTCTAGCCACCAAACATCACGGTCATTCTCTTTCCGTCTCGTAGACACGAGTTGAGAAATTGCAAACGTCGAGCAATTTCTCAGAGATGAAAAGTGGCAGCACTGAAAGCTGTTGCTAGCCAGCACCCTTCCTTGGAAGCGCTTTTGTAGGCCTAAGAACACTGGGGTTGTGGGCTTCTCTAGCCACGTAATCTTCTGCTCATCCTCTCGCGTAGTCTAAAGAGAGCTCAGGTGAGAAATTGCAAACGTCCAGCAATTGCTCAGAGAATAAAAGTGCCAGCACTGAAAGGTGTTGCTAGCCAGCACCCTTCCTTGGAAGCGCTTTTGTAGGCCTAAGAACACTGGGGCTCTGGTCTTCTCTAGCCACCTACTCTTCTGCTCATCCTCTCGCGCACTCTAAAGAGAGCTCAGGTGAGAAATTGCAAACGTCGAGCAATTGCTCAGAGATGAAAAGGGCCAGCACTGAAAGCTGTTGCTAGCCAGCACCCTTCCTTGGAAGCGCTTTCACAGGCGCAGCAACACTGGGGCTTTGCGCTTCTCTACCCACCAAACGTCACGGTCGCTACCTCTCCGTCTCGTAGACACGAGCTGAGAAATTGCAAACGTCGAGCAATTGCTCAGAGATGAAAAGTGCCAGCACTGAAAGCTGATGCTAGCCAGCACCCTTCCTTGGAAGCGCTTTTGTAGGCCTAAGAACACTGGGGCTCTGGGCTTCTCTAGCCACGTAATCTTCTGCTCATCCTCTCGCGTAGTCTAAAGAGAGCTCAGGTGAGAAATTGCAAACGTCGAGCAATTGGTCAGAGATGAAAAGTGCCAGCACTGAAAGCTGTTGCTAGCCAGCACCCTTCCTTGGAAGCGCTTTTGTAGGCCTAAGAACACTGGGGCTCTGGTCTTCTCTAGCCACCTACTCTTCTGCTCATCCTCTCGCGCACTCTAAAGAGAGCTCAGGTGAGAAATTGCAAACGTCGAGCAATTGCTCAGAGATGAAAAGTGCCAGCACTGAAAGCTGTTGCTAGCCAGCACCCTTCCTTGGAAGCGCTTTCACAGGCGCAGCAACACTGGGGCTTTGCGCTTCTCTACCCACCAAACGTCACGCTCACTATCTCCCCGTCTCGTAGACACGAGCTGAGAAATTGCAAACGTCGAGCAATTGCTCAGAGATGAAAAGGGCCAGCACTGAAAGCTGTTGCTAGCCAGCACCCTTCCTTGGAAGCGCTTTTGTAGGCCTAAGAACACTGGGGCTCTGGGCTTCTCTAGCCACCTACTCTTCTGCTCATCCTCTCGCGCAGTCTAAAGAGAGCTCAGGTGAGAAATTGCAAACGTCGAGCAATTGCTCAGAGATGAAAAGTGCCAGCACTGAAAGCTGTTGCTAGCCAGCACCCTTCCTTGGAAGCGCTTTCACAGGCGCAGCAACACTGAGGCTTTGCGCTTCTCTAGCCACCAAACGTCACGGTCATTCTCTTTCCTTCTCGTAGACACGAGCTGAGAAATTGCAAACGTCGAGCAATTGCTCAGAGATGAAAAGTGCCAGCACTGAAAACTGTGGCTAGCCAGCAGCGTTCCTTGGAAGCGCTTTCACAGGCGCAGCAACACTGGGGCTTTGCGCTTCTCTAGCCACCAAACATCACGGTCATTCTCTTTCCTTCTCGTAGACACGAGCTGAGAAATTGCAAACGTCGAGCAATTGCTCAGAGATGAAAAGTGCCAGCACTGAAAGCTGTTGCTAGCCAGCACCCTTCCTTGGAAGTGCTTTCACAGGCGCAGCAACACTGGGGCTTTGCGCTTCTCTAGCCACCAAACGTCACGCTCACTATCTCTCCGTCTCGTAGACACGAGCTGAGAAATTGCAAACGTCGAGCAATTGCTCAGAGATGAAAAGTGGCAGCACTGAAAGCTGTTGCTAGCCAGCACCCTTCCTTGGAAGCGCTTTCACAGGTGCAGCAACACTGGGGCTTTGCGCTTCTCTACCCACCAAACGTCACGGTCGCTACCTCTCCGTCTCGTAGACACGAGCTGAGAAATTGCAAACGTCGAGCAATTGCTCAGAGATGAAAAGTGCCAGCACTGAAAGCTGATGCTAGCCAGCACCCTTCCTTGGAAGCGCTTTTGTAGGCCTAAGAACACTGGGGTTGTGGGCTTCTCTAGCCACGTAATCTTCTGCTCATCCTCTCGCGTAGTCTAAAGAGAGCTCAGGTGAGAAATTGCAAACGTCAAGCAATTGCTCAGAGATGAAAAGTGCCAGCACTGAAAGCTGTTGCTAGCCAGCACCCTTCCTTGGAAGCGCTTTTGTAGCCCTAAGAACACTGGGGCTCTGGGCTTCTCTAGCCACCTAATCTTCTGCTCATCCTCTCGCGCACTCTAAAGAGAGCTCAGGTGAGAAATTGCAAACGTCGAGCAATTGCTCAGAGATGAAAAGGGCCAGCACTGAAAGCTGTTGCTAGCCAGCACCCTTCCTTGGAAGCGCTTTCACAGGCGCAGCAACACTGGGGCTTTGCGCTTCTCTACCCACCAAACGTCACGCTCACTATCTCCCCGTCTCGTAGACACGAGCTGAGAAATTGCAAACGTCGAGCAATTGCTCAGAGATGAAAAGGGCCAGCACTGAAAGCTGTTGCTAGCCAGCAGCCTTCCTTCGAAGCGCTTTCACAGGCGCAGCAACACTGGGACTTTGCGCTTCTCTAGCCACCAAACGTCACGGTCATTCTCTTTCCTTCTCGTAGACACGAGCTAGAGAAATTGCAAACGTCGAGCAATTGCTCAGAGATGAAAAGGGCCAGCACTGAAAGCTGTTGCTAGCCAGCACCCTTCCTTGGAAGCGCTTTTGTAGCCCTAAGAACACTGGGGCTCTGGGCTTCTCTAGCCACCTACTGTTCTGCTCATCCTCTCGCGCAGTCTAAAGAGAGCTCAGGTGAGAAATTGCAAACGTCGAGCAATTGCTCAGAGATGAAAAGGGCCAGCACTGAAAGCTGTTGCTAGCCAGCACCCTTCCTTGGAAGCGCTTTCACAGGCGCAGCAACACTGAGGCTTTGCGCTTCTCTAGCCACCAAACGTCACGGTCATTCTCTTTCATCTCGTAGACACGAGCTGAGAAATTGCAAACGTCGAGCAATTGCTCAGAGATGAAAAGTGCCAGCACTGAAAACTGTGGCTAGCCAGCAGCGTTCCTTGGAAGCGCTTTCACAGGCGCAGCAACACTGGGGCTTTGCACTTCTCTAGCCACCAAACATCACGGTCATTCTCTTTCCGTCTCGTAGACACGAGTTGAGAAATTGCAAACGTCGAGCAATTTCTCAGAGATGAAAAGTGGCAGCACTGAAAGCTGTTGCTAGCCAGCACCCTTCCTTGGAAGCGCTTTTGTAGGCCTAAGAACACTGGGGTTGTGGGCTTCTCTAGCCACGTAATCTTCTGCTCATCCTCTCGCGTAGTCTAAAGAGAGCTCAGGTGAGAAATTGCAAACGTCCAGCAATTGCTCAGAGAATAAAAGTGCCAGCACTGAAAGCTGTTGCTAGCCAGCACCCTTCCTTGGAAGCGCTTTTGTAGGCCTAAGAACACTGGGGCTCTGGTCTTCTCTAGCCACCTACTCTTCTGCTCATCCTCTCGCGCACTCTAAAGAGAGCTCAGGTGAGAAATTGCAAACGTCGAGCAATTGCTCAGAGATGAAAAGTGCCAGCACTGAAAGCTGTTGCTAGCCAGCACCCTTCCTTGGAAGCGCTTTCACAGGCGCAGCAACACTGGGGCTTTGCGCTTCTCTACCCACCAAACGTCACGGTCGCTACCTCTCCGTCTCGTAGACACGAGCTGAGAAATTGCAAACGTCGAGCAATTGCTCAGAGATGAAAAGGGCCAGCACTGAAAGCTGTTGCTAGACAGCACCCTTCCTTGGAAGCGCTTTCACAGGCGCAGCAACACTGGGACTTTGCGCTTCTCTACCCACCAAACGTCACGGTCATTCTCTTTCCTTCTCGTAGACACGAGCTAGAGAAATTGCAAACGTCGAGCAATTGCTCAGAGATGAAAAGGGCCAGCACTGAAAGCTGTTGCTAGCCAGCACCCTTCCTTGGAAGCGCTTTTGTAGGCCTAAGAACACTGGGGCTCTGGTCTTCTCTAGCCACCTACTCTTCTGCTCATCCTCTCGCGCAGTCTAAAGAGAGCTCAGGTGAGAAATTGCAAATGTCGAGCAATTGCTCAGAGATGAAAAGGGCCAGCACTGAAAGCTGTTGCTAGCCAGCACCCTTCCTTGGAAGCGCTTTCACAGGCGCAGCAACACTGGGGCTTTGCACTTCTCTACCCACCAAACGTCACGCTCATTCTCTTTCCTTCTCGTAGACACGAGCTGAGAAATTGCAAACGTCCAGCAATTGCTCAGAGATGAAAAGGGCCAGCACTGAAAGCTGTGGCTAGCCAGCAGCGTTCCTTGGAAGCGCTTTCACAGGCGCAGCAACACTGGGGCTTTGCGCTTCTCTAGCCACCAAACATCACGGTCCTTCTCTTTCCGTCTCGTAGACACGAGCTGAGAAATTGCAAACGTCAAGCAATTGCTCAGAGATGAAAAGTGCCAGCACTGAAAGCTGTTGCTAGCCAGCACCCTTCCTTGGAAGCGCTTTCACAGGCGCAGCAACACTGGGGCTTTGCGCTTCTCTAGCCACCAAAGGTCACGGTCATTCTCTTTCCGTCTCGTAGACACGAGCTGAGAAATTGCAAACGTCGAGCAATTGCTCAGAGATGAAAAGTGCCAGCACTGAAAGCTGTTGCTAGCCAGCCCCCTTCCTTGGAAGCGCTTTTGTAGGCCTAAGCACACTGGGGCTCTGGGCTTCTCTAGCCACCTACTCTTCTGCTCATCCTGTCGTGCAGTCTAAAGAGAGCTCAGGTGAGAAATTGCAAACGTCGAGCAATTGCTCAGAGATGAAAAGGGCCAGCACTGAAAGCTGTTGCTAGCCAGCACCCTTCCTTGGAAGCGCTTTCACAGGTGCAGCAACACTGGGGCTTTGCGCTTCTCTACCCACCAAAAGTCACAGTCGCTACCTCTCCGTCTCGTAGACACGAGCTGAGAAATTGCAAACGTCGAGCAATTGCTCAGAGATGAAAAGTGCCAGCACTGAAAGCTGATGCTAGCCAGCACCCTTCCTTGGAAGCGCTTTTGTAGGCCTAAGAACACTGGGGTTGTGGGCTTCTCTAGCCACCTAATCTTCTGCTCATCCTCTCGCATAGTCTAAAGAGAGCTCAGGTGAGAAATTGCAAACGTCGAGCAATTGCTCAGAGATGAAAAGTGCCAGCACTGAAAGCTGTTGCTAGCCAGCACCCTTCCTTGGAAGCGCTTTTGTAGGCCTAACAACCCTGGGGCTCTGGTCTTCTCTAGCCACCTACTCTTCTGCTCATCCTCTCGCGCACTCTAAAGAGAGCTCAGGTGAGAAATTGCAAAAGTCGAGCAATTGCTCAGAGATGAAAAGTGCCAGCACTGAAAGCTGTTGCTAGCCAGCACCCTTCCTTGGAAGCGCTTTCACAGGCGCAGCAACACTGGGGCTTTGCGCTTCTCTACCCACCAAACGTCACGCTCACTATCTCCCCGTCTCGTAGACACGAGCTGAGAAATTGCAAACGTCGAGCAATTGCTCAGAGATGAAAAGGGCCAGCACTGAAAGCTCTTGCTAGCTAGCACCCTTCCTTGGAAGCGCTTTCACAGGCGCAGCAACACTGAGGCTTTGCGCTTCTCTAGCCACCAAACGTCACGGTCATTCTCTTTCCTTCTCGTAGACACGAGCTGAGAAATTGCAAATGTCGAGCAATTGCTCAGAGATGAAAAGTGCCAGCACTGAAAACTGTGGCTAGCCAGCAGCGTTCCTTGGAAGCGCTTTCACAGGCGCAGCAACATTGGGGCTTTGCGCTTCTCTAGCCACCAAACATCACGGTCATTCTCTTTCCTTCTCGTAGACACGAGCTGAGAAATTGCAAACGTCGAGCAATTTCTCAGAGATGAAAAGTGGCAGCACTGAAAGCTGTTGCTAGCCAGCACCCTTCCTTGGAAGCGCTTTTGTAGGCCTAAGAACACTGGGGTTGTGGGCTTCTCTAGCCACGTAATCTTCTGCTCATCCTCTCGCGTAGTCTAAAGAGAGCTCAGGTGAGAAATTGCAAACGTCCAGCAATTGCTCAGAGAATAAAAGTGCCAGCACTGAAAGCTGTTGCTAGCCAGCACCCTTCCTTGGAAGCGCTTTTGTAGGCCTAAGAACACTGGGGCTCTGGTCTTCTCTAGCCACCTACTCTTCTGCTCATCCTCTCGCGCACTCTAAAGAGAGCTCAGGTGAGAAATTGCAAACGTCGAGCAATTGCTCAGAGATGAAAAGGGCCAGCACTGAAAGCTCTTGCTAGCCAGCACCCTTCCTTGGAAGCGCTTTCACAGGCGCAGCAACACTGGGGCTTTGCGCTTCTCTACCCACCAAACGTCACGGTCGCTACCTCTCCGTCTCGTAGACACGAGCTGAGAAATTGCAAACGTCGAGCAATTGCTCAGAGATGAAAAGGGCCAGCACTGAAAGCTGTTGCTAGACAGCACCCTTCCTTGGAAGCGCTTTCACAGGCGCAGCAACACTGGGACTTTGCGCTTCTCTACCCACCAAACGTCACGGTCATTCTCTTTCCTTCTCGTAGACACGAGCTAGAGAAATTGCAAACGTCGAGCAATTGCTCAGAGATGAAAAGGGCCAGCACTGAAAGCTGTTGCTAGCCAGCACCCTTCCTTGGAAGCGCTTTTGTAGGCCTAAGAACACTGGGGCTCTGGTCTTCTCTAGCCACCTACTCTTCTGCTCATCCTCTCGCGCAGTCTAAAGAGAGCTCAGGTGAGAAATTGCAAATGTCGAGCAATTGCTCAGAGATGAAAAGGGCCAGCACTGAAAGCTGTTGCTAGCCAGCACCCTTCCTTGGAAGCGCTTTCACAGGCGCAGCAACACTGGGGCTTTGCACTTCTCTACCCACCAAACGTCACGCTCATTCTCTTTCCTTCTCGTAGACACGAGCTGAGAAATTGCAAACGTCCAGCAATTGCTCAGAGATGAAAAGGGCCAGCACTGAAAGCTGTGGCTAGCCAGCAGCGTTCCTTGGAAGCGCTTTCACAGGCGCAGCAACACTGGGGCTTTGCGCTTCTCTAGCCACCAAACATCACGGTCCTTCTCTTTCCGTCTCGTAGACACGAGCTGAGAAATTGCAAACGTCAAGCAATTGCTCAGAGATGAAAAGTGCCAGCACTGAAAGCTGTTGCTAGCCAGCACCCTTCCTTGGAAGCGCTTTCACAGGCGCAGCAACACTGGGGCTTTGCGCTTCTCTAGCCACCAAAGGTCACGGTCATTCTCTTTCCGTCTCGTAGACACGAGCTGAGAAATTGCAAACGTCGAGCAATTGCTCAGAGATGAAAAGTGCCAGCACTGAAAGCTGTTGCTAGCCAGCCCCCTTCCTTGGAAGCGCTTTTGTAGGCCTAAGCACACTGGGGCTCTGGGCTTCTCTAGCCACCTACTCTTCTGCTCATCCTGTCGTGCAGTCTAAAGAGAGCTCAGGTGAGAAATTGCAAACGTCGAGCAATTGCTCAGAGATGAAAAGGGCCAGCACTGAAAGCTGTTGCTAGCCAGCACCCTTCCTTGGAAGCGCTTTCACAGGTGCAGCAACACTGGGGCTTTGCGCTTCTCTACCCACCAAAAGTCACAGTCGCTACCTCTCCGTCTCGTAGACACGAGCTGAGAAATTGCAAACGTCGAGCAATTGCTCAGAGATGAAAAGTGCCAGCACTGAAAGCTGATGCTAGCCAGCACCCTTCCTTGGAAGCGCTTTTGTAGGCCTAAGAACACTGGGGTTGTGGGCTTCTCTAGCCACCTAATCTTCTGCTCATCCTCTCGCATAGTCTAAAGAGAGCTCAGGTGAGAAATTGCAAACGTCGAGCAATTGCTCAGAGATGAAAAGTGCCAGCACTGAAAGCTGTTGCTAGCCAGCACCCTTCCTTGGAAGCGCTTTTGTAGGCCTAACAACCCTGGGGCTCTGGTCTTCTCTAGCCACCTACTCTTCTGCTCATCCTCTCGCGCACTCTAAAGAGAGCTCAGGTGAGAAATTGCAAAAGTCGAGCAATTGCTCAGAGATGAAAAGTGCCAGCACTGAAAGCTGTTGCTAGCCAGCACCCTTCCTTGGAAGCGCTTTCACAGGCGCAGCAACACTGGGGCTTTGCGCTTCTCTACCCACCAAACGTCACGCTCACTATCTCCCCGTCTCGTAGACACGAGCTGAGAAATTGCAAACGTCGAGCAATTGCTCAGAGATGAAAAGGGCCAGCACTGAAAGCTCTTGCTAGCTAGCACCCTTCCTTGGAAGCGCTTTCACAGGCGCAGCAACACTGAGGCTTTGCGCTTCTCTAGCCACCAAACGTCACGGTCATTCTCTTTCCTTCTCGTAGACACGAGCTGAGAAATTGCAAATGTCGAGCAATTGCTCAGAGATGAAAAGTGCCAGCACTGAAAACTGTGGCTAGCCAGCAGCGTTCCTTGGAAGCGCTTTCACAGGCGCAGCAACATTGGGGCTTTGCGCTTCTCTAGCCACCAAACATCACGGTCATTCTCTTTCCTTCTCGTAGACACGAGCTGAGAAATTGCAAACGTCGAGCAATTTCTCAGAGATGAAAAGTGGCAGCACTGAAAGCTGTTGCTAGCCAGCACCCTTCCTTGGAAGTGCTTTCACAGGCGCAGCAACACTGGGGCTTTGCGCTTCTCTAGCCACCAAACGTCACGCTCACTATCTCTCCGTCTCGTAGACACGAGCTGAGAAATTGCAAACGTCGAGCAATTGCTCAGAGATGAAAAGTGCCAGCACTGAAAGCTGTTGCTAGCCAGCACCCTTCCTTGGAAGCGCTTTTGTAGGCCTAAGAACACTGGGGTTTTGGGCTTCTCTAGCCACCTACTCTTCTGCTCATCGTCTCGCGTAGTCAAAAGAGAGCTCAGGTGAGAAATTGCAAATGTCGAGCAATTGCTCAGAGATGAAAAGTGCCAGCACTGAAAGCTGTTGCTAGCCAGCACCCTTCCTTGGAAGCGCTTTTGTAGGCCTAAGAACACTGGGGCTCTGGGCTTCTCTAGCCACCTAATCTTCTGCTCATCCTCTCGTGCAGTCTAAAGAGAGCTCAGGTGAGAAATTGCAAACGTTGAGCAATTGCTCAGAGATGAGAAGTGGCAGCACTGAAAGCTGTTGCTAGCCGGCACCCTTCCTTGGAAGCGCTTTCACAGGCGCAGCAACACTGGGACTTTGCGCTTCTCTACCTACCAAACGTCACGGTCACTATCTCTCCATCTCGTAGATAAGAGCTGAGAAATTGCAAACGTCGAGCAATTGCTCAGAGATGAAAAGGGCCAGCACTGAAAGCTCTTGCTAGCTAGCACCCTTCCTTGGAAGCGCTTTCACAGGCGCAGCAACACTGAGGCTTTGCGCTTCTCTAGCCACCAAACGTCACGGTCATTCTCTTTCCTTCTCGTAGACACGAGCTGAGAAATTGCAAATGTCGAGCAATTGCTCAGAGATGAAAAGTGCCAGCACTGAAAACTGTGGCTAGCCAGCAGCGTCCCTTGGAAGCGCTTTCACAGGCGCAGCAACATTGGGGCTTTGCGCTTCTCTAGCCACCAAACATCACGGTCATTCTCTTTCCTTCTCGTAGACACGAGCTGAGAAATTGCAAACGTCGAGCAATTTCTCAGAGATGAAAAGTGGCAGCACTGAAAGCTGTTGCTAGCCAGCACCCTTCCTTGGAAGTGCTTTCACAGGCGCAGCAACACTGGGGCTTTGCGCTTCTCTAGCCACCAAACGTCACGCTCACTATCTCTCCGTCTCGTAGACACGAGCTGAGAAATTGCAAACGTCGAGCAATTGCTCAGAGATGAAAAGTGCCAGCACTGAAAGCTGTTGCTAGCCAGCACCCTTCCTTGGAAGCGCTTTTGTAGGCCTAAGAACACTGGGGCTCTGGGCTTCTCTAGCCACCTCATCTTCTGCTCATCCTCTCGCGCACTCTAAAGAGAGCTCAGGTGAGAAATTGCAAATGTCGAGCAATTGCTCAGAGATGAAAAGTGCCAGCACTGAAAGCTGTTGCTAGCCAGCACCCTTCCTTGGAAGCGCTTTTGTAGGCCTAAGAACACTGGGGCTCTGGGCTTCTCTAGCCACCTAATCTTCTGCTCATCCTCTCGTGCAGTCTAAAGAGAGCTCAGGTGAGAAATTGCAAACGTCGAGCAATTGCTCAGAGATGAGAAGTGGCAGCACTGAAAGCTGTTGCTAGCCGGCACCCTTCCTTGGAAGCGCTTTCACAGGCGCAGCAACACTGGGACTTTGCGCTTCTCTACCTACCAAACGTCACGGTCACTATCTCTCCATCTCGTAGATAAGAGCTGAGAAATTGCAAACGTCGAGCAATTGCTCAGAGATGAAAAGTGCCAGCACTGAAAGCTGTTGCTAGCCAGCACCCTTCTTTGGAAGCGCTTTCACAGGCACAGCAACACTGGGGCTTTGCGCTTCTCTACCCACCAAACATCACGGTCATTCTCTTTCCGTCTCGTAGACACGAGTTGAGAAATTGCAAATGTCGAGCAATTGCTTAGAGATGAAAAGTGCCAGCACTGAAAGCTGTTGCTAGCCAGCACCCTTCCTTGGAAGCGCTTTCACAGGTGCAGCAACACTGGGGCTTTGCGCTTCTCTACCCACCAAACGTCACGGTCGCTACCTCTCCGTCTCGTAGACACGAGCTGAGAAATTGCAAACGTCGAGCAATTGCTCAGAGATGAAAAGTGCCAGCACTGAAAGCTGATGCTAGCCAGCACCCTTCCTTGGAAGCGCTTTTGTAGGCCTAAGAACACTGGGGTTGTGGGCTTCTCTAGCCACGTAATCTTCTGCTCATCCTCTCGCGTAGTCTAAAGACAGCTCAGGTGAGAAATTGCAAACGTCAAGCAATTGCTCAGAGATGAAAAGTGCCAGCACTGAAAGCTGTTGCTAGCCAGCACCCTTCCTTGGAAGCGCTTTTGTAGCCCTAAGAACACTGGGGCTCTGGGCTTCTCTAGCCACCTACTCTTCTGCTCATCCTCTCGCGCACTCTAAAGAGAGCTCAGGTGAGAAATTGCAAACGTCGAGCAATTGCTCAGAGATGAAAAGTGCCAGCACTGAAAGCTCTTGCTAGCCAGCACCCTTCCTTGGAAGCGCTTTCACAGGCGCAGCAACACTGAGGCTTTGCGCTTCTCTAGCCACCAAACGTCACGGTCATTCTCTTTCCTTCTCGTAGACACGAGCTGAGAAATTGCAAATGTCGAGCAATTGCTCAGAGATGAAAAGTGCCAGCACTGAAAACTGTGGCTAGCCAGCAGCGTTCCTTGGAAGCGCTTTCACAGGCGCAGCAACACTGGGGCTTTGCGCTTCTCTAGCCACCAAACATCACGGTCATTCTCTTTCCTTCTCGTAGACACGAGCTGAGAAATTGCAAACGTCGAGCAATTTCTCAGAGATGAAAAGTGGCAGCACTGAAAGCTGTTGCTAGCCAGCACCCTTCCTTGGAAGTGCTTTCACAGGCGCAGCAACACTGGGGCTTTGCGCTTCTCTACCCACCAAACGTCACGCTCACTATCTCTCCGTCTCGTAGACACGAGCTGAGAAATTGCAAACGTCGAGCAATTGCTCAGAGATGAAAAGGGCCAGCACTGAAAGCTGATGCTAGCCAGCACCCTTCCTTGGAAGCGCTTTTGTAGGCCTAAGAACACTGGGGTTGTGGGCTTCTCTAGCCACCTACTCTTCTGCTCATCCTCTCGCGTAGTCTAAAGAGAGCTCAGGTGAGAAATTGCAAACGTCGAGCAATTGCTCAGAGAGGAAAAGTGCCAGCACTGAAAGCTGTTGCTAGCCAGCACCCTTCCTTGGAAGCGCTTTTGTAGGCCGAAGAACACTGGGGTTGTGGGCTTCTCTAGCCACCTACTCTTCTGCTCATCCTGTCGTGCAGTCTAAAGAGAGCTGAGGTGAGAAATTGCAAACGTCGAGCAATTGCTCAGAGATGAAAAGTGCCAGCACTGAAAGCTGTTGCTAGCCAGCACCCTTCCTTGGAAGCGCTTTCACAGGCGCAGCAACACTGAGGCTTTGCGCTTCTCTAGCCACCAAACGACACGGTCGCTACCTCTCCGTCTCGTAGACACGAGCTGAGAAATTGCAAACGTCGAGCAATTGCTCAGAGATGAAAAGTGCCAGCACTGAAAGCTGTTGCTAGCCAGCACCCTTCCTTGGAAGCGCTTTCACAGGCGCAGCAACACTGAGGCTTTGCGCTTCTCTACCCACCAAACGTCATGCTCACTATCTCTCCGTCTCGTAGACACGAGCTGAGAAATTGCAAACGTCGAGCAATTGCTCAGAGATGAAAAGGGCCAGCACTGAAAGCTGTTGCTAGCCAGCACCCTTCCTTGGAAGCGCTTTCACAGGTGCAGCAACACTGGGGCTTTGCGCTTCTCTACCCACCAAACATCACGGTCATTCTCTTTCCTTCTCGTAGACACGAGCTGAGAAATTGCAAACGTCGAGCAATTGCTCAGAGATGAAAAGTGCCAGCCCTGAAAGCTGTTGCTAGCCAGCACCCTTCCTTGGAAGCGCTTTTGTAGGCCTAAGAACAGTGGGGCTCTGGGCTTCTCTAGCCACCTACTCTTCTGCTCATCCTCTCGCGCACTCTAAAGAGAGCTCAGGTGAGAAATTGCAAACGTCGAGCAATTGCTCAGAGATGAAAAGGGCCAGCACTGAAAGCTGTTGCTAGCCAGCACCCTTCCTTGGAAGCGCTTTCACAGGCGCAGCAACACTGGGGCTTTGCGCTTCTCTACCCACCAAACGTCACGCTCACTATCTCTCCGTCTCGTAGACACGAGCTGAGAAATTGCAAACGTCGAGCAATTGCTCAGAGATGAAAAGTGCCAGCACTGAAAGCTGTTGCTAGCCAGCACCCTTCCTTGGAAGCGCTTTCACAGGCGCAGCAACACTGGGGCTTTGCGCTTCTCTACCAACCAAACGTCACGGTCATTCTCTTTCCTTCTCGTAGACACGAGCTGAGAAATTGCAAACGTCGAGCAATTGCTCAGAGATGAAAAGGGCCAGCACTGAAAGCTGTTGCTAGCCAGCACCCTTCCTTGGAAGCGCTTTTGTAGGCCTAAGAACACAGGGGCTCTGGGCTTCTCTAGCCACCTACTCTTCTGCTCATCCTCTCGCGCACTCTAAAGAGAGCTCAGGTGAGAAATTGCAAACGTCCAGCAATTGCTCAGAGATGAAAAGGGCCAGCACTGAAAGCTGTTGCTAGCCAGCACCCTTCCTTGGAAGCGCTTTCACAGGCGCAGCAACACTGGGGCTTTGCGCTTCTCTACCTACCAAATTTCAAGGTCGCTACCTCTCCGTCTCGTAGACACGAGCTGAGAAATTGCAAACGTCGAGCAATTGCTCAGAGATGAAAAGTGCCAGCACTGAAAGCTGTTGCTAGCCAGCACCCTTCCTTGGAAGCGCTTTCACAGGCACAGCAACACTGGGGCTTTGCACTTCTCTAGCCACCAAACATCACGGTCATTCTCTTTCCGTCTCGTAGACACGAGCTGAGAAATTGCAAACGTCGAGCAATTGCTCAGAGATGAAAAGTGCCAGCACTGAAAGCTGTTGCTAGCCCGCACCCTTCCTTTGAAGCGCTTTCACAGGCACAGCAACACTGGGGCTTTGCGCTTCTCTAGCCACCAAACATCACGGTCATTCTCTTTCCTTCGCGTAGACACGAGCTGAGAAATTGCAAATGTCGAGCAATTGCTTAGAGATGAAAAGGGCCAGCACTGAAAGCTGTGGCTAGCCAGCACCCTTCCTTGGAAGCGCTTTTGTAGGCCTAAGAACACTGGGGTTGTGGGCTTCTCTAGCCACCTACTCT
The DNA here is from genome assembly GCA_037962945.1 of Sarcoramphus papa. Taxonomy (NCBI): domain Eukaryota; kingdom Metazoa; phylum Chordata; class Aves; order Accipitriformes; family Cathartidae; genus Sarcoramphus; species Sarcoramphus papa. The sequence goes on along the minus strand of CM075586.1, from coordinate 93,351,388 downwards.
TCTGCTCATCCTCTCGCGCAGTCTAAAGAGAGCTCAGGTGAGAAATTGCAAATGTCGAGCAATTGCTCAGAGATGAAAAGTGCCAGCACTGAAAGCTCTTGCTAGCCAGCACCCTTCCTTGGAAGCGCTTTCACAGGCGCAGCAACACTGGGGCTTTGCGCTTCTCTACCCACCAAACGTCACGCTCACTATCTCCCCGTCTCGTAGACACGAGCTGAGAAATTGCAAACGTCGAGCAATTGCTCAGAGATGAAAAGTGCCAGCACTGAAAGCTCTTGCTAGCCAGCACCCTTCCTTGGAAGCGCTTTCACAGGCGCAGCAACACTGGGGCTTTGCGCTTCTCTAGCCACCAAACGTCACGGTCATTCTCTTTCCTTCTCGTACACACGAGCTGAGAAATTGCAGACGTCGAGCAATTGCTCAGAGATGAGAAGTGCCAGCACTGAAAGCTGTTGCTAGCTAGCACCCTTCCTTGGAAGCGCTTTTGTAGGCCTAAGAACACTGGGGCTCTGGGCTTCTCTACCCACCTACTCTTCTGCTCATCCTCTCGCGCAGTCTAAAGAGAGCTCAGGTGAGAAATTGCAAACGTCGAGCAATTGCTCAGAGATGAAAAGTGCCAGCACTGAAAGCTGTTGCTAGCCAGCACCCTTCCTTGGAAGCGCTTTCACAGGCGCAGCAACACTGGGGCTTTGCGCTTCTCTACCCACCAAACATCACGCTCGCTATCTCTCCGTCTCCTAGACACGAGCTGAGAAATTGCAAACGTCGAGCAATTGCTCAGAGATGAAAAGTGCCAGCACTGAAAGCTGTTGCTAGCCAGCACCCTTCCTTGGAAGCGCTTTCACAGGCGCAGCAACACTGGGGCTTTGCGCTTCTCTACCCACCAAACGTCACGCTCACTATCTCTCCGTCTCGTAGACACGAGCTGAGAAATTGCAAACGTCGAGCAATTGCTCAGAGATGAAAAGGGCCAGCACTGAAAGCTGTTGCTAGCCAGCACCCTTCCTTGGAAGCGCTTTTGTAGGCCTAAGAACAGTGGGGCTCTGGGCTTCTCTTGCCACCTAATCTTCTGCTCATCCTCTCGCGCAGTCTAAAGGGAGCTCAGGTGAGAAATTGCAAACGTCGAGCAATTGCTCAGAGATGAAAAGTGCCAGCACTGAAAGCTGTGGCTAGCCAGCACCCTTCCTTGGAAGCGCTTTCACAGGCGCAGCAACACTGGGGCTTTGCGCTTCTCTACCCACCAAACGTCACGCTCACTATCTCTCCGTCTCCTAGACACGAGCTGAGAAATTGCAAACGTCGAGCAATTGCTCAGAGATGAAAAGTGCCAGCACTGAAAGCTGTGGCTAGCCAGCACCCTTCCTTGGAAGCGCTTTCACAGGCGCAGCAACACTGGGACTTTGCGCTTCTCTAGCCACCAAACGTTACGGTCATTCTCTTTCCTTCTCGTAGACACGAGCTGAGAAATTGCAAACGTCGAGCAATTGCTCAGAGATGAGAAGTGCCAGCACTGAAAGCTGTGGCTAGCCAGCAGCCTTCCTTGGAAGCGCTTTCACAGGCGCAGCAACACTGGGGCTTTGCGCTTCTCTAGCCACCAAACATCACGGTCATTCTCTTTCCGTTTCGTAGACACGAGTTGAGAAATTGCAAACGTCGAGCAATTGCTCAGAGATGAAAAGGGCCAGCACTGAAAGCTCTTGCTAGCCAGCACCCTTCCTTGGAAGCGCTTTCACAGGTGCAGCAACACTGGGACTTTGCGCTTCTCTACCCACCAAACGTCACGCTCACTATCTCTCCGTCTCCTAGACACGAGCTGAGAAATTGCAAACGTCGAGCAATTGCTCAGAGATGAAAAGTGCCAGCACTGAAAGCTGATGCTAGCCAGCACCCTTCCTTGGAAGCGCTTTCACAGGCGCAGCAACACTGGGGCTTTGCGCTTCTCTACCCACCAAACGTCACGGTCATTCTCTTTCCGTCTCGTAGACACGAGCTGAGAAATTGCAAACGTCGAGCAATTGCTCAGAGATGAAAAGTGCCAGCACTGAAAGCTGTGGCTAGCCAGCACCCTTCCTTGGAAGCGCTTTTGTAGGCCTAAGAACAGTGGGGCTCTGGGCTTCTCTAGCCACCTACTCTTCTGCTCATCCTGTCGTGCAGTCTAAAGAGAGCTCAGGTGAAAAATTGCAAACGTCGAGCAATTGCTCAGAGATGAAAAGGGCCAGCACTGAAAGCTGTTGCTAGCCAGCACCCTTCCTTGGAAGCGCTTTCACAGGTGCAGCAACACTGGGGCTTTGCGCTTCTCTACCCACCAAACGTCACGGTCGCTACCTCTCCGTCTCGTAGACACGAGCTGAGAAATTGCAAACGTCGAGCAATTGCTCAGAGATGAAAAGTGCCAGCACTGAAAGCTGATGCTAGCCAGCACCCTTCCTTGGAAGCGCTTTTGTAGGCCTAAGAACACTGGGGCTCTGGGCTTCTCTAGCCACGTAATCTTCTGCTCATCCTCTCGCGTAGTCTAAAGAGAGCTCAGGTGAGAAATTGCAAACGTCGAGCAATTGGTCAGAGATGAAAAGTGCCAGGACTGAAAGCTGTTGCTAGCCAGCACCCTTCCTTGGAAGCGCTTTTGTAGGCCTAAGAACACCGGGGCTCTGGGCTTCTCTAGCCACCTACTCTTCTGCTCATCCTGTCGCGCACTCTAAAGAGAGCTCAGGTGAGAAATTGCAAACGTCGAGCAATTGCTCAGAGATGAAAAGTGCCAGCACTGAAAGCTGTTGCTAGCCAGCACCCTTCCTTGGAAGCGCTTTCACAGGCGCAGCAAAACTGGGGCTTTGCGCTTCTCTACCCACCAAACGTCACGCTCACTATCTCCCCGTCTCGTAGACACGAGCTGAGAAATTGCAAACGTCGAGCAATTGCTCAGAGATGAAAAGTGCCAGCACTGAAAGCTGTTGCTAGCCAGCACCCTTCCTTGGAAGCGCTTTTGTAGGCCTAAGAACACTGGGGCTCTGGGCTTCTCTAGCCACCTACTCTTCTGCTCATCCTCTCGCGCACTCTAAAGAGAGCTCAGGTGAGAAATTGCAAACGTCGAGCAATTGCTCAGAGATGAAAAGGGCCAGCACTGAAAGCTGTTGCTAGCCAGCACCCTTCCTTGGAAGCGCTTTCACAGGCGCAGCAACACTGAGGCTTTGCGCTTCTCTAGCCACCAAACGTCACGGTCATTCTCTTTCCTTCTCGTAGACACGAGCTGAGAAATTGCAAACGTCGAGCAATTGCTCAGAGATGAAAAGTGCCAGCACTGAAAACTGTGGCTAGCCAGCAGCGTTCCTTGGAAGCGCTTTCACAGGCGCAGCAACACTGGGGCTTTGCGCTTCTCTAGCCACCAAACATCACGGTCATTCTCTTTCCTTCTCGTAGACACGAGCTGAGAAATTGCAAACGTCGAGCAATTGCTCAGAGATGAAAAGTGCCAGCACTGAAAGCTGTTGCTAGCCAGCACCCTTCCTTGGAAGTGCTTTCACAGGCGCAGCAACACTGGGGCTTTGCGCTTCTCTAGCCACCAAACGTCACGCTCACTATCTCTCCGTCTCGTAGACACGAGCTGAGAAATTGCAAACGTCGAGCAATTGCTCAGAGATGAAAAGTGCCAGCACTGAAAGCTGTTGCTAGCCAGCACCCTTCCTTGGAAGCGCTTTCACAGGCGCAGCAACACTGGGGCTTTGCGTTTCTCTACCCACCAAACGTCACGGTCGCTACCTCTCCGTCTCGTAGACACGAGCTGAGAAATTGCAAACGTCGAGCAATTGCTCAGAGATGAAAAGTGCCAGCACTGAAAGCTGATGCTAGCCAGCACCCTTCCTTGGAAGCGCTTTTGTAGGCCTAAGAACACTGGGGTTGTGGGCTTCTCTAGCCACGTAATCTTCTGCTCATCCTCTCGCGTAGTCTAAAGAGAGCTCAGGTGAGAAATTGCAAACGTCGAGCAATTGCTCAGAGATGAAAAGTGCCAGCACTGAAAGATGTTGCTAGCCAGCACCCTTCCTTGGAAGCGCTTTCACAGGCGCAGCAACACTGGGGCTTTGCGCTTCTCTACCCACCAAACATCACGGTCATTCTCTTTCCTTCGCGTAGACACGAGCTGAGAAATTGCAAACGTCGAGCAATTGCTCAGAGATGAATAGTGCCAGCACTGAAAGCTGTTGCTAGCCAGCACCCTTCCTTGGAAGCGCTTTCACAGGCGCAGCAACACTGGGGCTTTGCGCTTCTCTAGCCACCAAACGTCACGGTCATTCTCTTTCCGTCTCGTAGACACGAGCTGAGAAATTGCAAACGTCGAGCAATTGCTCAGAGATGAGAAGTGGCAGCACTGAAAGCTGTTGCTAGCCAGCACCCTTCCTTGGAAGCGCTTTTGTAGGCCTAAGAACACTGGGGCTCTGGGCTTCTCTAGCCACCTACTCTTCTGCTCATCCTCTCGCGCAGTCTAAAGAGAGCTCAGGTGAGAAATTGCAAACGTCGAGCAATTGCTCAGAGATGAAAAGTGCCAGCACTGAAAGCTGTTGCTAGCCAGCACCCTTCCTTGGAAGCGCTTTCACAGGCGCAGCAACACTGAGGCTTTGCGCTTCTCTAGCCACCAAACGTCACGGTCATTCTCTTTCCTTCTCGTAGACACGAGCTGAGAAATTGCAAACGTCGAGCAATTGCTCAGAGATGAAAAGTGCCAGCACTGAAAACTGTGGCTAGCCAGCAGCGTTCCTTGGAAGCGCTTTCACAGGCGCAGCAACACTGGGGCTTTGCGCTTCTCTAGCCACCAAACATCACGGTCATTCTCTTTCCTTCTCGTAGACACGAGCTGAGAAATTGCAAACGTCGAGCAATTGCTCAGAGATGAAAAGTGCCAGCACTGAAAGCTGTTGCTAGCCAGCACCCTTCCTTGGAAGTGCTTTCACAGGCGCAGCAACACTGGGGCTTTGCGCTTCTCTAGCCACCAAACGTCACGCTCACTATCTCTCCGTCTCGTAGACACGAGCTGAGAAATTGCAAACGTCGAGCAATTGCTCAGAGATGAAAAGTGCCAGCACTGAAAGCTGTTGCTAGCCAGCACCCTTCCTTGGAAGCGCTTTCACAGGTGCAGCAACACTGGGGCTTTGCGCTTCTCTAACCACCAAACGTCACGGTCGCTACCTCTCCGTCTCGTAGACACGAGCTGAGAAATTGCAAACGTCGAGCAATTGCTCAGAGATGAAAAGTGCCAGCACTGAAAGCTGATGCTAGCCAGCACCCTTCCTTGGAAGCGCTTTTGTAGGCCTAAGAACACTGGGGTTGTGGGCTTCTCTAGCCACGTAATCTTCTGCTCATCCTCTCGCGTAGTCTAAAGACAGCTCAGGTGAGAAATTGCAAACGTCAAGCAATTGCTCAGAGATGAAAAGTGCCAGCACTGAAAGCTGTTGCTAGCCAGCACCCTTCCTTGGAAGCGCTTTTGTAGGCCTAAGAACACTGGGGCTCTGGGCTTCTCTAGCCACCTAATCTTCTGCTCATCCTCTCGCGCACTCTAAAGAGAGCTCAGGTGAGAAATTGCAAACGTCGAGCAATTGCTCAGAGATGAAAAGGGCCAGCACTGAAAGCTGTTGCTAGCCAGCACCCTTCCTTGGAAGCGCTTTCACAGGCGCAGCAACACTGGGGCTTTGCGCTTCTCTACCCACCAAACGTCACGCTCACTATCTCCCCGTCTCGTAGACACGAGCTGAGAAATTGCAAACGTCGAGCAATTGCTCAGAGATGAAAAGGGCCAGCACTGAAAGCTGTTGCTAGCCAGCAGCCTTCCTTCGAAGCGCTTTCACAGGCGCAGCAACACTGGGACTTTGCGCTTCTCTAGCCACCAAACGTCACGGTCATTCTCTTTCCTTCTCGTAGACACGAGCTAGAGAAATTGCAAACGTCGAGCAATTGCTCAGAGATGAAAAGTGCCAGCACTGAAAGCTGTTGCTAGCCAGCACCCTTCCTTGGAAGCGCTTTTGTAGGCCTAAGAACACTGGGGCTCTGGGCTTCTCTAGCCACCTACTGTTCTGCTCATCCTCTTGCGCAGTCTAAAGAGAGCTCAGGTGAGAAATTGCAAACGTCGAGCAATTGCTCAGAGATGAAAAGGGCCAGCACTGAAAGCTGTTGCTAGCCAGCACCCTTCCTTGGAAGCGCTTTCACAGGCGCAGCAACACTGAGGCTTTGCGCTTCTCTAGCCACCAAACGTCACGGTCATTCTCTTTCCTTCTCGTAGACACGAGCTGAGAAATTGCAAACGTCGAGCAATTGCTCAGAGATGAAAAGTGCCAGCACTGAAAACTGTGGCTAGCCAGCAGCGTTCCTTGGAAGCGCTTTCACAGGCGCAGCAACACTGGGGCTTTGCACTTCTCTAGCCACCAAACATCACGGTCATTCTCTTTCCGTCTCGTAGACACGAGTTGAGAAATTGCAAACGTCGAGCAATTGCTCAGAGATGAAAAGTGGCAGCACTGAAAGCTGTTGCTAGCCAGCACCCTTCCTTGGAAGCGCTTTTGTAGGCCTAAGAACACTGGGGTTGTGGGCTTCTCTAGCCACGTAATCTTCTGCTCATCCTCTCGCGTAGTCTAAAGAGAGCTCAGGTGAGAAATTGCAAACGTCCAGCAATTGCTCAGAGAATAAAAGTGCCAGCACTGAAAGCTGTTGCTAGCCAGCACCCTTCCTTGGAAGCGCTTTTGTAGGCCTAAGAACACTGGGGCTCTGGTCTTCTCTAGCCACCTACTCTTCTGCTCATCCTCTCGCGCACTCTAAAGAGAGCTCAGGTGAGAAATTGCAAACGTCGAGCAATTGCTCAGAGATGAAAAGGGCCAGCACTGAAAGCTGTTGCTAGCCAGCACCCTTCCTTGGAAGCGCTTTCACAGGCGCAGCAACACTGGGGCTTTGCGCTTCTCTAGCCACCAAACGTCACGGTCGCTACCTCTCCGTCTCGTAGACACGAGCTGAGAAATTGCAAACGTCGAGCAATTGCTCAGAGATGAAAAGGGCCAGCACTGAAAGCTGTTGCTAGACAGCACCCTTCCTTGGAAGCCCTTTCACAGGCGCAGCAACACTGGGACTTTGCGCTTCTCTACCCACCAAACGTCACGGTCATTCTCTTTCCTTCTCGTAGACACGAGCTAGAGAAATTGCAAACGTCGAGCAATTGCTCAGAGATGAAAAGGGCCAGCACTGAAAGCTGTTGCTAGCCAGCACCCTTCCTTGGAAGCGCTTTTGTAGGCCTAAGAACACTGGGGCTCTGGTCTTCTCTAGCCACCTACTCTTCTGCTCATCCTCTCGCGCAGTCTAAAGAGAGCTCAGGTGAGAAATTGCAAATGTCGAGCAATTGCTCAGAGATGAAAAGGGCCAGCACTGAAAGCTGTTGCTAGCCAGCACCCTTCCTTGGAAGCGCTTTCACAGGCGCAGCAACACTGGGGCTTTGCACTTCTCTACCCACCAAACGTCACGCTCATTCTCTTTCCTTCTCGTAGACACGAGCTGAGAAATTGCAAACGTCCAGCAATTGCTCAGAGATGAAAAGTGCCAGCACTGAAAGCTGTGGCTAGCCAGCACCCTTCCTTGGAAGCGCTTTCACAGGCGCAGCAACACTGGGGCTTTGCGCTTCTCTAGCCACCAAACATCACGGTCATTCTCTTTCCTTCTCGTAGACACGAGCTGAGAAATTGCAAACGTCGAGCAATTGCTCAGAGATGAAAAGTGCCAGCACTGAAAGCTGTTGCTAGCCAGCACCCTTCCTTGGAAGCGCTTTCACAGGCGCAGCAACACTGGGGCTTTGCGCTTCTCTAGCCACCAAAGGTCACGGTCATTCTCTTTCCGTCTCGTAGACACGAGCTGAGAAATTGCAAACGTCGAGCAATTGCTCAGAGATGAAAAGTGCCAGCACTGAAAGCTGTTGCTAGCCAGCCCCCTTCCTTGGAAGCGCTTTTGTAGGCCTAAGCACACTGGGGCTCTGGGCTTCTCTAGCCACCTACTCTTCTGCTCATCCTGTCGTGCAGTCTAAAGAGAGCTCAGGTGAGAAATTGCAAACGTCGAGCAATTGCTCAGAGATGAAAAGGGCCAGCACTGAAAGCTGTTGCTAGCCAGCACCCTTCCTTGGAAGCGCTTTCACAGGTGCAGCAACACTGGGGCTTTGCGCTTCTCTACCCACCAAACGTCACAGTCGCTACCTCTCCGTCTCGTAGACACGAGCTGAGAAATTGCAAACGTCGAGCAATTGCTCAGAGATGAAAAGTGCCAGCACTGAAAGCTGATGCTAGCCAGCACCCTTCCTTGGAAGCGCTTTTGTAGGCCTAAGAACACTGGGGTTGTGGGCTTCTCTAGCCACCTAATCTTCTGCTCATCCTCTCGCGTAGTCTAAAGAGAGCTCAGGTGAGAAATTGCAAACGTCGAGCAATTGCTCAGAGATGAAAAGTGCCAGCACTGAAAGCTGTTGCTAGCCAGCACCCTTCCTTGGAAGCGCTTTTGTAGGCCTAACAACCCTGGGGCTCTGGTCTTCTCTAGCCACCTACTCTTCTGCTCATCCTCTCGCGCACTCTAAAGAGAGCTCAGGTGAGAAATTGCAAACGTCGAGCAATTGCTCAGAGATGAAAAGTGCCAGCACTGAAAGCTGTTGCTAGCCAGCACCCTTCCTTGGAAGCGCTTTCACAGGCGCAGCAACACTGGGGCTTTGCGCTTCTCTACCCACCAAACGTCACGCTCACTATCTCCCCGTCTCGTAGACACGAGCTGAGAAATTGCAAACGTCGAGCAATTGCTCAGAGATGAAAAGGGCCAGCACTGAAAGCTGTTGCTAGACAGCACCCTTCCTTGGAAGCGCTTTCACAGGCGCAGCAACACTGGGACTTTGCGCTTCTCTAGCCACCAAACGTCACGGTCATTCTCTTTCCTTCTCGTAGACACGAGCTAGAGAAATTGCAAACATCGAGCAATTGCTCAGAGATGAAAAGTGCCAGCACTGAAAGCTGTTGCTAGCCAGCACCCTTCCTTGGAAGCGCTTTTGTAGGCCTAAGAACACTGGGGCTCTGGGCTTCTCTACCCACCTACTCTTCTGCTCATCCTCTCGCGCAGTCTAAAGAGAGCTCAGGTGAGAAATTGCAAACGTCGAGCAATTGCTCAGAGATGAAAAGGGCCAGCACTGAAAGCTGTTGCTAGCCAGCACCCTTCCTTGGAAGCGCTTTCACAGGCGCAGCAACACTGAGGCTTTGCGCTTCTCTACCCACCAAACGTCACGCTCACTATCTCTCCGTCTCGTAGACACGAGCTGAGAAATTGCAAACGTCGAGCAATTGCTCAGAGATGAAAAGTGCCAGCACTGAAAGCTGTTGCTAGCCAGCACCCTTCTTTGGAAGCGCTTTCACAGGCGCAGCAACACTGGGACTTTGCGCTTCTCTACCCACCAAATATCACGGTCATTCTCTTTCCTTCTCGTAGACACGAGCTGAGAAATTGCAAACGTCGAGCAATTGCTCAGAGATGAAAAGGGCCAGCACTGAAAGCTGTTGCTAGCCAGCACCCTTCCTTGGAAGCGCTTTTGTAGGCCTAAGAACAGTGGGGCTCTGGGCTTCTCTAGCCACCTACTCTTCTGCTCATCCTCTCGCGCAGTCTAAAGAGAGCTCAGGTGAGAAATTGCAAACGTCCAGCAACTGCTCAGAGATGAAAAGTGCCAGCACTGAAAGCTGTTGCTAGCCAGCACCCTTCCTTGGAAGCGCTTTCACAGGCGCAGCAACACTGGGGCTTTGCGCTTCTCTACCCACCAAACGTCATGCTCACTATCTCCCCGTCTCGTAGACACGAGCTGAGAAATTGCAAACGTCGAGCAATTGCTCAGAGATGAAAAGTGCCAGCACTGAAAGCTGTTGCTAGCCAGCAGCCTTCCTTGGAAGCGCTTTCACAGGCGCAGCAACACTGGGGCTTTGCACTTCTCTAGCCACCAAACATCACGGTCATTCTCTTTCCGTCTCGTAGACACGAGCTGAGAAATTGCAAACGTCGAGCAATTGCTCAGAGATGAAAAGTGTCAGCACTGAAAGCTGTTGCTAGCCCGCACCCCTCCTTGGAAGCGCTTTCACAGGCACAGCAACACTGGGGCTTTGCGCTTCTCTACCCACCAAACGTCATGCTCACTATCTCTCCGTCTCCTAGACACGAGCTGAGAAATTGCAAACGTCGAGCAATTGCTCAGAGATGAAAAGTGCCAGCACTGAAAGCTCTTGCTAGCCAGCACCCTTCCTTGGAAGCGCTTTCACAGTCGCAGCAACACTGGGGCTTTGCGCTTCTCTACCCACCAAACGTTACGGTCATTCTCTTTCCTTCTGGTAGACACGAGCTGAAGAAATTGCAAACGTCGAGCAATTGCTCAGAGATGAAAAGTGCCAGCACTGAAAGCTGTTGCTAGCTAGCACCCTTCCTTGGAAGCGCTTTTGTAGGCCTAAGAACACTGGGGCTCTGGGCTTCTCTAGCCACCTACTCTTCTGCTCATCCTCTCGCGTAGTCAAAAGAGAGCTCAGGTGAGAAATTGCAAACGTCGAGCAATTGCTCAGAGAGGAAAAGTGCCAGCACTGAAAGCTGTTGCTAGCCAGCACCCTTCCTTGGAAGCGCTTTTGTAGGCCTAAGAACACTGGGGCTCTGGGCTTCTCTAGCCACCTAATCTTCTGCTCATCCTCTCGCGCACTCTAAAGAGAGCTCAGGTGAGAAATTGCAAACGTCGAGCAATTGCTCAGAGATGAAAAGGGCCAGCACTGAAAGCTGTTGCTAGCCAGCACCCTTCCTTGGAAGCGCTTTCACAGGCGCAGCAACACTGGGGCTTTGTGCTTCTCTACCCACCAAACGTCACGCTCACTATCTCTCCGTCTCGTAGACACGAGTTTAGAAATTGCAAACGTCGAGCAATTGCTCAGAGATGAAAAGTGCCAGCACTGAAAGCTGTGGCTAGCCAGCACCCTTCCTTGGAAGCGCTTTCACAGGCGCAGCAACACTGGGGCTTTGCGCTTCTCTAGCCACCAAACATCAAGGTCATTCTCTTTCCGTCTCATAGACACGAGTTGAGAAATTGCAAATGTCGAGCAATTGCTCAGAGATGAAAAGTGCCAGCACTGAAAGCTGTTGCTAGCCAGCACCCTTCCTTGGAAGCGCTTTTGTAGGCCTAAGAACAGTGGGGCTCTGGGCTTCTCTAGCCACCTAATCTTCTGCTCATCCTCTCGCGCAGTCTAAAGAGAGCTCAGGTGAGAAATTGCAAACGTCGAGCAATTGCTCAGAGATGAAAAGGGCCAGCACTGAAAGCTGTTGCTAGCCAGCACCCTTCCTTGGAAGCGCTTTCACAGGCACAGCAACACTGGGACTTTGCGCTTCTCTACCCACCAAACGTCACGGTCATTCTCTTTCCTTCGCGTAGACACGAGCTGAGAAATTGCAAACGTCGAGCAATTGCTTAGAGATGAAAAGTGCCAGCACTGAAAGCTGTTGCTAGCCAGCACCCTTCCTTGGAAGCGCTTTTGTAGGCCTAAGAACACTGGGGTTGTGGGCTTCTCTAGCCACCTACTCTTCTGCTCATCCTCTCGCGCAGTCTAAAGAGAGCTCAGGTGAGAAATTGCAAACGTCGAGCAATTGCTCAGAGATGAAAAGTGCCAGCACTGAAAGCTCTTGCTAGCCAGCACCCTTCCTTGGAAGCGCTTTCACAGGTGCAGCAACACTGGGGCTTTGCGCTTCTCTACCCACCAAACGTCACGCTCACTATCTCCCCGTCTCGTAGACACGAGCTGAGAAATTGCAAACGTCGAGCAATTGCTCAGAGATGAAAAGTGCCAGCACTGAAAGCTGTTGCTAGCCAGCACCCTTCTTTGGAAGCGCTTTCACAGGCGCAGCAACACTGAGGCTTTGCGCTTCTCTACCAACCAAACGTCACGGTCATTCTCTTTCCTTCTCGTAGACACGAGCTGAGAAATTGCAGACGTCGAGCAATTGCTCAGAGATGAAAAGGGCCAGCACTGAAAGCTGTTGCTAGCCAGCACCCTTCCTTGGAAGCGCTTTTGTAAGCCTAAGAACACTGGGGCTCTGGGCTTCTCTAGCCACCTACTCTTCTGCTCATCCTGTCGTGCAGTCTAAAGAGAGCTCAGGTGAGAAATTGCAAACGTCCAGCAACTGCTCAGAGATGAAAAGGGCCAGCACTGAAAGCTGTTGCTAGCCAGCACCCTTCCTTGGAAGCGCTTTCACAGGCGCAGCAACACTGGGGCTTTGCGCTTCTCTACCTACCAAATGTCACGGTCGCTACCTCTCCGTCTCGTAGACACGAGCTGAGAAATTGCAAACGTCGAGCAATTGCTCAGAGATGAAAAGTGCCAGCACTGAAAGCTGTTGCTAGCCAGCAGCCTTCCTTGGAAGCGCTTTCACAGGCGCAGCAACACTGGGGCTTTGCACTTCTCTAGCCACCAAACGTCACGGTCATTCTCTTTCCGTCTCGTAGACACGAGCTGAGAAATTGCAAACGTCGAGCAATTGCTCAGAGATGAAAAGTGTCAGCACTGAAAGCTCTTGCTAGCCCGCACCCTTCCTTGGAAGCGCTTTCACAGGCACAGCAACACTGGGGCTTTGCGCTTCTCTACCCACCAAACGTCACGCTCACTATCTCTCCGTCTCCTAGACACGAGCTGAGAAATTGCAAACGTCGAGCAATTGCTCAGAGATGAGAAGTGCCAGCACTGAAAGCTATTGCTAGCCAGCACCCTTCCTTGGAAGCGCTTTCACAGGCACAGCAACACTGGGGCTTTGCACTTCTCTAGCCACCAAACATCACGGTCATTCTCTTTCCTTCTCGTAGACACGAGCTGAGAAATTGCAAACGTCGAGCAATTGGTCAGAGATGAAAAGTGCCAGCACTGAAAGCTGTTGCTAGCCAGCACCCTTCCTTGGAAGCGCTTTTGTAGGCCTAAGAACACTGGGGCTCTGGGCTTCTCTAGCCACCTAATCTTCTGCTCATCCTCTCGGGCACTCTAAAGAGAGCTCAGGTGAGAAATTGCAAACGTCGAGCAATTGCTCAGAGATGAAAAGTGCCAGCACTGAAAGCTGTGGCTAGCCAGCACCCTTCCTTGGAAGCGCTTTCACAGGCACAGCAACACTGGGACTTTGCGCTTCTCTACCCACCAAACGTCACGCTCACTATCTCTCCGTCTCGTAGACACGAGCTGAGAAATTGCAAACGTCGAGCAATTGCTCAGAGATGAAAAGTGCCAGCACTGAAAGCTGTTGCTAGCCAGCACCCTTCCTTGGAAGCGCTTTTGTAGGCCTAAGAACACAGGGGCTCTGGGCTTCTCTACCCACCTACTCTTCTGCTCATCCTCTCGCGCACTCTAAAGAGAGCTCAGGTGAGAAATTGCAGACGTCGAGCAATTGCTCAGAGATGAAAAGTGCCAGCACTGAAAGCTGTGGCTAGCCAGCACCCTTCCTTGGAAGCGCTTTCACAGGCGCAGCAACACTGGGACTTTGCGCTTCTCTACCCACCAAACGTCACGGTCATTCTCTTTCCTTCTCGTAGACACGAGCTGAGAAATTGCAAACGTCGAGCAATTGCTCAGAGATGAAAAGTGTCAGCACTGAAAGCTGTTGCTAGCCAGCAGCCTTCCTTGGAAGCGGTTTTGTAGCCCTAAGAAGACTGGGGCTCTGGGCTTCTCTAGCCACCTACTCTTCTGCTCATCCTGTCGTGCAGTCTAAAGAGAGCTCAGGTGAGAAATTGCAAACGTCGAGCAATTGCTCAGAGATGAAAAGGGCCAGCACTGAAAGCTGTTGCTAGCCAGCACCCTTCCTTGGAAGCGCTTTCACAGGCGCAGCAAAACTGGGGCTTTGCGCTTCTCTAGCCACCAAACGTCATGCTCACTATCTCTCCGTCTCCTAGACACGAGCTGAGAAATTGCAAACGTCGAGCAATTGCTCAGAGATGAAAAGGGCCAGCACTGAAAGCTCTTGCTAGCCAGCACCCTTCCTTGGAAGCGCTTTCACAGTCGCAGCAACACTGGGGCTTTGCGCTTCTCTACCCACCAAACGTTACGGTCATTCTCTTTCCTTCTGGTAGACACGAGCTGAAGAAATTGCAAACGTCGAGCAATTGCTCAGAGATGAAAAGTGCCAGCACTGAAAGCTGTTGCTAGCCAGCACCCTTCCTTGGAAGCGCTTTCACAGGCGCAGCAACACTGGGGCTTTGCGTTTCTCTAACCACCAAACGTCACGCTCATTATCTCTCCGTCTCGTAGACACGAGCTGAGAAATTGCAAACGTCGAGCAATTGCTCAGAGATGAATAGTGCCAGCACTGAAAGCTGTTGCTAGCCAGCACCCTTCCTTGGAAGCGCTTTCACAGGCGCAGCAACACTGGGGCTTTGCGCTTCTCTAGCCACCAAACGTCACGGTCATTCTCTTTCCGTCTCGTAGACACGAGCTGAGAAATTGCAAACGTCGAGCAATTGCTCAGAGATGAAAAGTGCCAGCACTGAAAGCTGTTGCTAGCCAGCACCCTTCCTTGGAAGCGCTTTTGTAGCCCTAAGAACACTGGGGCTCTGGGCTTCTCTAGCCACCTACTCTTCTGCTCATCCTGTCGTGCAGTCTAAAGAGAGCTCAGGTGAGAAATTGCAAACGTCGAGCAATTGCTCAGAGATGAAAAGGGCCAGCACTGAAAGCTCTTGCTAGCCAGCACCCTTCCTTGGAAGCGCTTTCACAGGTGCAGCAACACTGGGGCTTTGAGCTTCTCTACCAACCAAATGTCACGCTCACTATCTCTCCGTCTCGTAGACACGAGCTGAGAAATTGCAAACGTCGAGCAATTGCTCAGAGATGAAAAGGGCCAGCACTGAAAGCTCTTGCTAGCCAGCACCCTTCCTTGGAAGCGCTTTTGTAGCCCTAAGAACACTGGGGCTCTGGGCTTCTCTAGCCACCTACTCTTCTGCTCATCCTCTCGCGCACTCTAAAGAGAGCTCAGGTGAGAAATTGCAGACGTCGAGCAATTGCTCAGAGAGGAAAAGTGCCAGCACTGAAAGCTGTTGCTAGCCAGCACCCTTCCTTGGAAGCGCTTTCACGGGAGCAGCAACACTGGGGCTTTGCGCTTCTATACGCACCAAACGGCACGCTCACTATCTCTCCGTCTCGTAGACACGAGCTGAGAAATTGCAAACGTCGAGCAATTGCTCAGAGATGAAAAGTGGCAGCACTGAAAGCTGATGCTAGCCAGCACCCTTCCTTGGAAGCGCTTTCACAGTCGCAGCAACACACTGGGGCTTTGCGCTTCTCTAGCCACCAAACGTCACGCTCACTATCTCTCCGTCTCGTAGACACGAGCTGAGAAATTGCAAACGTCGAGCAATTGCTCAGAGATGAAAAGTGCCAGCACTGAAAGCTCTTGCTAGCCAGCACCCTTCTTTGGAAGCGCTTTCACAGGCACAGCAACACTGGGGCTTTGCGCTTCTCTAGCCACCAAACATCACGGTAATTCTCTTTCCGTCTCGTAGACACGAGCTGAGAAATTGCAAATGTCGAGCAATTGCTTAGAGATGAAAAGTGCCAGCACTGAAAGCTGTTGCTAGCCAGCACCCTTCCTTGGAAGCGCTTTTGTAGGCCTAAGAACACTGGGGCTCTGGGCTTCTCTAGCCACCTACTCTTCTGCTCATCCTGTCGCGCACTCTAAAGAGAGCTCAGGTGAGAAATTGCAAACGTCGAGCAATTGGTCAGAGATGAAAAGTGCCAGCACTGAAAGCTGTTGCTAGCCAGCACCCTTCCTTGGAAGCGCTTTCACAGGCGCAGCAAAACTGGGGCTTTGCGCTTCTCTAGCCAACAAACGTCACGCTCACTATCTCTCCGTCTCGTAGACACGAGCTGAGAAATTGCAAACGTCGAGCAATTGCTCAGAGATGAGAAGTGGCAGCACTGAAAGCTGTTGCTAGCCAGCACCCTTCTTTGGAAGTGCTTTCACAGGCGCAGCAACACTGGGACTTTGCGCTTCTCTACCCACCAAACATCACGGTCATTCTCTTTCCTTCTCGTAGACACGAGCTGAGAAATTGCAAACGTCCAGGAATAGCTCAGAGATGAAAAGTGCCAGCACTGAAAGCTGTTGCTAGCCAGCACCCTTCCTTGGAAGCGCTTTTGTAGGCCTAAGAACACTGGGGCTCTGGGCTTCTCTAGCCACCTACTCTTCTGCTCATCCTCTCGCGCACTCTAAAGAGAGCTCAGGTGAGAAATTGCAAACGTCGAGCAATTGCTCAGAGATGAAAAGGGCCAGCACTGAAAGCTCTTGCTAGCCAGCACCCTTCCTTGGAAGCGCTTTCACAGGCGCAGCAACACTGGGGCTTTGCGCTTCTCTACCCACCAAATGTCATGCTCACTATCTGTCCATCTCGTAGACACGAGCTGAGAAATTGCAAACGTTGAGCAATTGCTCAGAGATGAAAAGTGCCAGCACTGAAAGCTGTGGCTAGCCAGCACCCTTCCTTGGAAGCGCTTTCACAGGCGCAGCAACACTGGGGCTTTGCGCTTCTCTACCCACCAAACGTCACGCTCACTATCTCCCCGTCTCGTAGACACGAGCTGAGAAATTGCAAACGTCGAGCAATTGCTCAGAGATGAAAAGGGCCAGCACTGAAAGCTGTTGCTAGACAGCACCCTTCCTTGGAAGCGCTTTCACAGGCGCAGCAACACTGGGACTTTGCGCTTCTCTAGCCACCAAACGTCACGGTCATTCTCTTTCCTTCTCGTAGACACGAGCTAGAGAAATTGCAAACATCGAGCAATTGCTCAGAGATGAAAAGTGCCAGCACTGAAAGCTGTTGCTAGCCAGCACCCTTCCTTGGAAGCGCTTTTGTAGGCCTAAGAACACTGGGGCTCTGGGCTTCTCTACCCACCTACTCTTCTGCTCATCCTCTCGCGCAGTCTAAAGAGAGCTCAGGTGAGAAATTGCAAACGTCGAGCAATTGCTCAGAGATGAAAAGGGCCAGCACTGAAAGCTGTTGCTAGCCAGCACCCTTCCTTGGAAGCGCTTTCACAGGCGCAGCAACACTGAGGCTTTGCGCTTCTCTACCCACCAAACGTCACGCTCACTATCTCTCCGTCTCGTAGACACGAGCTGAGAAATTGCAAACGTCGAGCAATTGCTCAGAGATGAAAAGTGCCAGCACTGAAAGCTGTTGCTAGCCAGCACCCTTCTTTGGAAGCGCTTTCACAGGCGCAGCAACACTGGGACTTTGCGCTTCTCTACCCACCAAATATCACGGTCATTCTCTTTCCTTCTCGTAGACACGAGCTGAGAAATTGCAAACGTCGAGCAATTGCTCAGAGATGAAAAGGGCCAGCACTGAAAGCTGTTGCTAGCCAGCACCCTTCCTTGGAAGCGCTTTTGTAGGCCTAAGAACAGTGGGGCTCTGGGCTTCTCTAGCCACCTACTCTTCTGCTCATCCTCTCGCGCAGTCTAAAGAGAGCTCAGGTGAGAAATTGCAAACGTCCAGCAACTGCTCAGAGATGAAAAGTGCCAGCACTGAAAGCTGTTGCTAGCCAGCACCCTTCCTTGGAAGCGCTTTCACAGGCGCAGCAACACTGGGGCTTTGCGCTTCTCTACCCACCAAACGTCATGCTCACTATCTCCCCGTCTCGTAGACACGAGCTGAGAAATTGCAAACGTCGAGCAATTGCTCAGAGATGAAAAGTGCCAGCACTGAAAGCTGTGGCTAGCCAGCAGCCTTCCTTGGAAGCGCTTTCACAGGCGCAGCAACACTGGGGCTTTGCACTTCTCTAGCCACCAAACATCACGGTCATTCTCTTTCCGTCTCGTAGACACGAGCTGAGAAATTGCAAACGTCGAGCAATTGCTCAGAGATGAAAAGTGTCAGCACTGAAAGCTGTTGCTAGCCCGCACCCCTCCTTGGAAGCGCTTTCACAGGCACAGCAACACTGGGGCTTTGCGCTTCTCTACCCACCAAACGTCATGCTCACTATCTCTCCGTCTCCTAGACACGAGCTGAGAAATTGCAAACGTCGAGCAATTGCTCAGAGATGAAAAGTGCCAGCACTGAAAGCTCTTGCTAGCCAGCACCCTTCCTTGGAAGCGCTTTCACAGTCGCAGCAACACTGGGGCTTTGCGCTTCTCTACCCACCAAACGTTACGGTCATTCTCTTTCCTTCTGGTAGACACGAGCTGAAGAAATTGCAAACGTCGAGCAATTGCTTAGAGATGAAAAGTGCCAGCACTGAAAGCTGTTGCTAGCCAGCACCCTTCCTTGGAAGCGCTTTCACAAGGCGCAGCAACACTGGGGCTTTGCGCTTCTCTAACCACCAAACGTCACGCTCATTATCTCTCCGTCTCGTAGACACGAGCTGAGAAATTGCAAACGTCGAGCAATTGCTCAGAGATGAATAGTGCCAGCACTGAAAGCTGTTGCTAGCCAGCACCCTTCCTTGGAAGCGCTTTCACAGGCGCAGCAACACTGGGGCTTTGCGCTTCTCTAGCCACCAAACGTCACGGTCATTCTCTTTCCGTCTCGTAGACACGAGCTGAGAAATTGCAAACGTCGAGCAATTGCTCAGAGATGAAAAGTGCCAGCACTGAAAGCTGTTGCTAGCCAGCACCCTTCCTTGGAAGCGCTTTTGTAGGCCTAAGAACACTGGGGCTCTGGGCTTCTCTAGCCACCTAATCTTCTGCTCATCCTCTCGCGCACTCTAAAGAGAGCTCAGGTGAGAAATTGCAAACGTCGAGCAATTGCTCAGAGATGAAAAGGGCCAGCACTGAAAGCTGTTGCTAGCCAGCACCCTTCCTTGGAAGCGCTTTCACAGGCGCAGCAACACTGGGGCTTTGTGCTTCTCTACCCACCAAACGTCACGCTCACTATCTCTCCGTCTCGTAGACACGAGTTTAGAAATTGCAAACGTCGAGCAATTGCTCAGAGATGAAAAGTGCCAGCACTGAAAGCTGTGGCTAGCCAGCACCCTTCCTTGGAAGCGCTTTCACAGGCGCAGCAACACTGGGGCTTTGCGCTTCTCTAGCCACCAAACATCAAGGTCATTCTCTTTCCGTCTCATAGACACGAGTTGAGAAATTGCAAATGTCGAGCAATTGCTCAGAGATGAAAAGTGCCAGCACTGAAAGCTGTTGCTAGCCAGCAGCCTTCCTTGGAAGCGCTTTTGTAGGCCTAAGAACACTGGGGCTCTGGGCTTCTCTAGCCACCTACTCTTCTGCTCATCCTCTCGCGCAGTCTAAAGAGAGCTCAGGTGAGAAATTGCAAACGTCGAGCAATTGCTCAGAGATGAAAAGGGCCAGCACTGAAAGCTGTTGCTAGCCAGCAGCCTTCCTTGGAAGCGCTTTCACAGGCACAGCAACACTGGGACTTTGCGCTTCTCTACCCACCAAACGTCACGGTCATTCTCTTTCCTTCGCGTAGACACGAGCTGAGAAATTGCAAACGTCGAGCAATTGCTTAGAGATGAAAAGTGCCAGCACTGAAAGCTGTTGCTAGCCAGCACCCTTCCTTGGAAGCGCTTTTGTAGGCCTAAGAACACTGGGGTTGTGGGCTTCTCTAGCCACCTACTCTTCTGCTCATCCTCTCGCGCAGTCTAAAGAGAGCTCAGGTGAGAAATTGCAAACGTCGAGCAATTGCTCAGAGATGAAAAGTGCCAGCACTGAAAGCTCTTGCTAGCCAGCACCCTTCCTTGGAAGCGCTTTCACAGGTGCAGCAACACTGGGGCTTTGCGCTTCTCTACCCACCAAACGTCACGCTCACTATCTCCCCGTCTCGTAGACACGAGCTGAGAAATTGCAAACGTCGAGCAATTGCTCAGAGATGAAAAGTGCCAGCACTGAAAGCTGTTGCTAGCCAGCACCCTTCTTTGGAAGCGCTTTCACAGGCGCAGCAACACTGAGGCTTTGCGCTTCTCTACCAACCAAACGTCACGGTCATTCTCTTTCCTTCTCGTAGACACGAGCTGAGAAATTGCAGACGTCGAGCAATTGCTCAGAGATGAAAAGGGCCAGCACTGAAAGCTGTTGCTAGCCAGCACCCTTCCTTGGAAGCGCTTTTGTAGGCCTAAGAACACTGGGGCTCTGGGCTTCTCTAGCCACCTACTCTTCTGCTCATCCTGTCGTGCAGTCTAAAGAGAGCTCAGGTGAGAAATTGCAAACGTCCAGCAACTGCTCAGAGATGAAAAGGGCCAGCACTGAAAGCTGTTGCTAGCCAGCACCCTTCCTTGGAAGCGCTTTCACAGGCGCAGCAACACTGGGGCTTTGCGCTTCTCTACCTACCAAATGTCACGGTCGCTACCTCTCCGTCTCGTAGACACGAGCTGAGAAATTGCAAACGTCGAGCAATTGCTCAGAGATGAAAAGTGCCAGCACTGAAAGCTGTTGCTAGCCAGCAGCCTTCCTTGGAAGCGCTTTCACAGGCGCAGCAACACTGGGGCTTTGCACTTCTCTAGCCACCAAACGTCACGGTCATTCTCTTTCCGTCTCGTAGACACGAGCTGAGAAATTGCAAACGTCGAGCAATTGCTCAGAGATGAAAAGTGTCAGCACTGAAAGCTCTTGCTAGCCCGCACCCTTCCTTGGAAGCGCTTTCACAGGCACAGCAACACTGGGGCTTTGCGCTTCTCTACCCACCAAACGTCACGCTCACTATCTCTCCGTCTCCTAGACACGAGCTGAGAAATTGCAAACGTCGAGCAATTGCTCAGAGATGAGAAGTGCCAGCACTGAAAGCTATTGCTAGCCAGCACCCTTCCTTGGAAGCGCTTTCACAGGCACAGCAACACTGGGGCTTTGCACTTCTCTAGCCACCAAACATCACGGTCATTCTCTTTCCTTCTCGTAGACACGAGCTGAGAAATTGCAAACGTCGAGCAATTGGTCAGAGATGAAAAGTGCCAGCACTGAAAGCTGTTGCTAGCCAGCACCCTTCCTTGGAAGCGCTTTTGTAGGCCTAAGAACACTGGGGCTCTGGGCTTCTCTAGCCACCTAATCTTCTGCTCATCCTCTCGGGCACTCTAAAGAGAGCTCAGGTGAGAAATTGCAAACGTCGAGCAATTGCTCAGAGATGAAAAGTGCCAGCACTGAAAGCTGTTGCTAGCCAGCACCCTTCCTTGGAAGCGCTTTCACAGGCACAGCAACACTGGGACTTTGCGCTTCTCTACCCACCAAACGTCACGCTCACTATCTCTCCGTCTCGTAGACACGAGCTGAGAAATTGCAAACGTCGAGCAATTGCTCAGAGATGAAAAGTGCCAGCACTGAAAGCTGTTGCTAGCCAGCACCCTTCCTTGGAAGCGCTTTTGTAGGCCTAAGAACACAGGGGCTCTGGGCTTCTCTACCCACCTACTCTTCTGCTCATCCTCTCGCGCACTCTAAAGAGAGCTCAGGTGAGAAATTGCAGACGTCGAGCAATTGCTCAGAGATGAAAAGTGCCAGCACTGAAAGCTGTGGCTAGCCAGCACCCTTCCTTGGAAGCGCTTTCACAGGCGCAGCAACACTGGGACTTTGCGCTTCTCTACCCACCAAACGTCACGGTCATTCTCTTTCCTTCTCGTAGACACGAGCTGAGAAATTGCAAACGTCGAGCAATTGCTCAGAGATGAAAAGTGTCAGCACTGAAAGCTGTTGCTAGCCAGCAGCCTTCCTTGGAAGCGGTTTTGTAGCCCTAAGAAGACTGGGGCTCTGGGCTTCTCTAGCCACCTACTCTTCTGCTCATCCTGTCGTGCAGTCTAAAGAGAGCTCAGGTGAGAAATTGCAAACGTCGAGCAATTGCTCAGAGATGAAAAGGGCCAGCACTGAAAGCTGTTGCTAGCCAGCACCCTTCCTTGGAAGCGCTTTCACAGGCGCAGCAAAACTGGGGCTTTGCGCTTCTCTAGCCACCAAACGTCATGCTCACTATCTCTCCGTCTCCTAGACACGAGCTGAGAAATTGCAAACGTCGAGCAATTGCTCAGAGATGAAAAGGGCCAGCACTGAAAGCTCTTGCTAGCCAGCACCCTTCCTTGGAAGCGCTTTCACAGTCGCAGCAACACTGGGGCTTTGCGCTTCTCTACCCACCAAACGTTACGGTCATTCTCTTTCCTTCTGGTAGACACGAGCTGAAGAAATTGCAAACGTCGAGCAATTGCTCAGAGATGAAAAGTGCCAGCACTGAAAGCTGTTGCTAGCCAGCACCCTTCCTTGGAAGCGCTTTCACAGGCGCAGCAACACTGGGGCTTTGCGTTTCTCTAACCACCAAACGTCACGCTCATTATCTCTCCGTCTCGTAGACACGAGCTGAGAAATTGCAAACGTCGAGCAATTGCTCAGAGATGAATAGTGCCAGCACTGAAAGCTGTTGCTAGCCAGCACCCTTCCTTGGAAGCGCTTTCACAGGCGCAGCAACACTGGGGCTTTGCGCTTCTCTAGCCACCAAACGTCACGGTCATTCTCTTTCCGTCTCGTAGACACGAGCTGAGAAATTGCAAACGTCGAGCAATTGCTCAGAGATGAAAAGTGCCAGCACTGAAAGCTGTTGCTAGCCAGCACCCTTCCTTGGAAGCGCTTTTGTAGCCCTAAGAACACTGGGGCTCTGGGCTTCTCTAGCCACCTACTCTTCTGCTCATCCTCTCGCGCACTCTAAAGAGAGCTCAGGTGAGAAATTGCAAACGTCGAGCAATTGCTCAGAGATGAAAAGGGCCAGCACTGAAAGCTCTTGCTAGCCAGCACCCTTCCTTGGAAGCGCTTTCACAGGTGCAGCAACACTGGGGCTTTGAGCTTCTCTACCAACCAAATGTCACGCTCACTATCTCTCCGTCTCGTAGACACGAGCTGAGAAATTGCAAACGTCGAGCAATTGCTCAGAGATGAAAAGGGCCAGCACTGAAAGCTCTTGCTAGCCAGCACCCTTCCTTGGAAGCGCTTTTGTAGCCCTAAGAACACTGGGGCTCTGGGCTTCTCTAGCCACCTACTCTTCTGCTCATCCTCTCGCGCACTCTAAAGAGAGCTCAGGTGAGAAATTGCAGACGTCGAGCAATTGCTCAGAGAGGAAAAGTGCCAGCACTGAAAGCTGTTGCTAGCCAGCACCCTTCCTTGGAAGCGCTTTCACGGGAGCAGCAACACTGGGGCTTTGCGCTTCTATACGCACCAAACGGCACGCTCACTATCTCTCCGTCTCGTAGACACGAGCTGAGAAATTGCAAACGTCGAGCAATTGCTCAGAGATGAAAAGTGGCAGCACTGAAAGCTGATGCTAGCCAGCACCCTTCCTTGGAAGCGCTTTCACAGTCGCAGCAACACACTGGGGCTTTGCGCTTCTCTAGCCACCAAACGTCACGCTCACTATCTCTCCGTCTCGTAGACACGAGCTGAGAAATTGCAAACGTCGAGCAATTGCTCAGAGATGAAAAGTGCCAGCACTGAAAGCTCTTGCTAGCCAGCACCCTTCTTTGGAAGCGCTTTCACAGGCACAGCAAAACTGGGGCTTTGCGCTTCTCTAGCCACCAAACATCACGGTAATTCTCTTTCCGTCTCGTAGACACGAGCTGAGAAATTGCAAATGTCGAGCAATTGCTCAGAGATGAAAAGTGCCAGCACTGAAAGCTGTTGCTAGCCAGCACCCTTCCTTGGAAGCGCTTTTGTAGGCCTAAGAACACTGGGGCTCTGGGCTTCTCTAGCCACCTACTCTTCTGCTCATCCTGTCGCGCACTCTAAAGAGAGCTCAGGTGAGAAATTGCAAACGTCGAGCAATTGGTCAGAGATGAAAAGTGCCAGCACTGAAAGCTGTTGCTAGCCAGCACCCTTCCTTGGAAGCGCTTTCACAGGCGCAGCAAAACTGGGGCTTTGCGCTTCTCTAGCCAACAAACGTCACGCTCACTATCTCTCCGTCTCGTAGACACGAGCTGAGAAATTGCAAACGTCGAGCAATTGCTCAGAGATGAGAAGTGGCAGCACTGAAAGCTGTTGCTAGCCAGCACCCTTCTTTGGAAGTGCTTTCACAGGCGCAGCAACACTGGGACTTTGCGCTTCTCTACCCACCAAACATCACGGTCATTCTCTTTCCTTCTCGTAGACACGAGCTGAGAAATTGCAAACGTCCAGGAATAGCTCAGAGATGAAAAGTGCCAGCACTGAAAGCTGTTGCTAGCCAGCACCCTTCCTTGGAAGCGCTTTTGTAGGCCTAAGAACACTGGGGCTCTGGGCTTCTCTAGCCACCTACTCTTCTGCTCATCCTCTCGCGCACTCTAAAGAGAGCTCAGGTGAGAAATTGCAAACGTCGAGCAATTGCTCAGAGATGAAAAGGGCCAGCACTGAAAGCTGTTGCTAGCCAGCACCCTTCCTTGGAAGCGCTTTCACAGGCGCAGCAACACTGGGGCTTTGCGCTTCTCTACCCACCAAATGTCATGCTCACTATCTGTCCATCTCGTAGACACGAGCTGAGAAATTGCAAACGTTGAGCAATTGCTCAGAGATGAAAAGTGCCAGCACTGAAAGCTGTGGCTAGCCAGCACCCTTCCTTGGAAGCGCTTTCACAGGCGCAGCAACACTGGGGCTTTGCGCTTCTCTAGCCACCAAACGTCACGGTCGCTACCTCTCCGTCTCATAGACACGAGCTGAGAAATTGCAGACGTCGAGCAATTGCTCAGAGATGAGAAGTGCCAGCACTGAAAGCTGTTGCTAGCCAGCACCCTTCCTTGGAAGCGCTTTCACAGGCGCAGCAACACTGGGGCTTTGCGCTTCTCTACCCACCAAACGTCACGCTCACTATCTCTCCGTCTCGTAGACACGAGCTGAGAAATTGCAAACGTCGAGCAATTGCTCAGAGAGGAAAAGTGGCAGCACTGAAAGCTGATGCTAGCCAGCACCCTTCCTTGGAAGCGCTTTCACAGGTGCAGCAACACTGGGGCTTTGCGCTTCTCTAGCCACCAAACGTCACGGTCACTATCTCTCCGTCTCGTAGACACGAGCTGAGAAATTGCAAACGTCGAGCAATTGCTCAGAGATGAAAAGTGCCAGCACTGAAAGCTCTTGCTAGCCAGCACCCTTCTTTGGAAGCGCTTTCACAGGCGCAGCAACACTGGGGCTTTGCGCTTCTCTAGCCACCAAACATCACGGTCATTCTCTTTCCGTCTCGTAGACATGAGCTGAGAAATTGCAAATGTCGAGCAATTGCTTAGAGATGAAAAGTGCCAGCACTGAAAGCTGTTGCTAGCCAGCACCCTTCCTTGGAAGCGCTTTTGTAGGCCTAAGAACACTGGGGCTCTGGGCTTCTCTAGCCACCTACTCTTCTGCTCATCCTCTCGCGCACTCTAAAGAGAGCTCAGGTGAGAAATTGCAAATGTCGAGCAATTGCTCAGAGATGAAAAGTGCCAGCACTGAAAGCTGTTGCTAGCCAGCAGCCTTCCTTGGAAGCGCTTTCACAGGCGCAGCAACACTGGGGCTTTGCGCTTCTCTAGCCAACAAACGTCACGCTCACTATCTCTCCGTCTCGTAGACACGAGCTGAGAAATTGCAAACGTCGAGCAATTGCTCAGAGATGAGAAGTGGCAGCACTGAAAGCTGTTGCTAGCCAGCACCCTTCCTTGGAAGCGCTTTCACAGGCGCAGCAACACTGGGGCTTTGCGCTTCTCTACCCACCAAACGTCACGGTCATTCTATTTCCGTCTCGTAGACACGAGCTGAGAAATTGCAAACGTCGAGCAATTGCTCAGAGATGAAAAGTGCCAGCACTGAATGCTGTTGCTAGCCAGCACCCTTCCTTGGAAGCGCTTTTGTAGGCCTAAGAACACTGGGGCTTTGCGCTTCTCTAGCCACCTACTCTTCTGCTCATCCTCTCGCGCACTCCAAAGAGAGCTCAGGTGAGAAATTGCAAACGTCGAGCAATTGCTCAGAGATGAAAAGGGCCAGCACTGAAAGCTGTTGCTAGCCAGCACCCTTCCTTGGAAGCGCTTTCACAGGCGCAGCAACACTGGGACTTTGCGCTTCTCTACCCACCAAACGTCACGCTCACTATATCTCCGTCTCGTAGACACGAGCTGAGAAATTGCAAACGTCGAGCAATTGCTCAGAGATGAAAAGTGCCAGCACTGAAAGCTGTGGCTAGCCAGCACCCTTCCTTGGAAGCGCTTGCACAGGCGCAGCAACACTGGGGCTTTGCGCTTCTCTAGCCACCAAACATCAAGGTCATTCTCTTTCCGTCTCATAGACACGAGTTGAGAAATTGCAAATGTCGAGCAATTGCTTAGAGATGAAAAGTGCCAGCACTGAAAGCTGATGCTAGCCAGCACCCTTCCTTGGAAGCGCTTTTGTAGGCCTAAGAACACTGGGGCTCTGGGCTTCTCTAGCCACCTACTCTTCTGCTCATCCTCTCGTGCAGTCTAAAGAGAGCTCAGGTGAGAAATTGCAAACGTCGAGCAATTGGTCAGAGATGAAAAGTGCCAGCACTGAAAGCTGTTGCTAGCCAGCACCCTTCCTTGGAAGCGCTTTCACAGGCGCAGCAACACTGGGGCTTTGCGCTTCTCTACCCACCAAACGTCACGCTCACTATCTCTCCGTCTCGTAGACACGAGCTGTGAGATTGCAAACGTCGAGCAATTGCTCAGAGATGAGAAGTGCCAGCACTGAAAGCTGATGCTAGCCAGCACCTTTCCTTGGAAGCGCTTTCACAGGTACAGCAACACTGGGGCTTTGCGCTTCTCTACCCACCAAACATCACGGTCATTCTCTTTCCGTCTCGTAGACACGAGTTGAGAAATTGCAAATGTCGAGCAATTGATCAAAGATGAAAAGTGCAAGCACTGAAAGCTGTGGCTAGCCAGCACCCTTCCTTGGAAGCGCTTTTGTAGGCCTAAGAACACTGGGGCTCTGGGCTTCTCTAGCCACCTAATCTTCTGCTCATCCTCTCGCGCACTCTAAAGAGAGCTCAGGTGAGAAATTGCAAACGTCGAGCAATTGCTCAGAGATGAAAAGGGCCAGCACTGAAAGCTGTTGCTAGCCAGCACCCTTCCTTGGAAGCGCTTTCACAGGTGCAGCAACACTGGGGCTTTGAGCTTCTCTACCAACCCAACGTCACGCTCACTATCTCTCCGTCTCGTAGACACGAGCTGAGAAATTGCAAATGTCGAGCAATTGCTCAGAGATGAAAAGTGCCAGCACTGAAAGCTCTTGCTAGCCAGCACCCTTCCTTGGAAGCGCTTTCACAGTCGCAGCAACACTGGGGCTTTGCGCTTCTCTAGCCACCAAACGTCACGCTCACTATCTCTCCGTCTCGTAGACACGAGCTGAGAAATTTCAAACGTCGAGCAATTGCTCAGAGATGAAAAGTGCCAGCACTGAAAGCTCTTGCTAGCCAGCACCCTTCTTTGG
Organism: Sarcoramphus papa; assembly: GCA_037962945.1. Lineage (NCBI taxonomy): Eukaryota > Metazoa > Chordata > Aves > Accipitriformes > Cathartidae > Sarcoramphus > Sarcoramphus papa. The sequence goes on along the minus strand of CM075586.1, from coordinate 93,324,028 downwards.
AAGCGCTTTCACAGGCACAGCAACACTGGGGCTTTGCGCTTCTCTAGCCACCAAACATCACGGTAATTCTCTTTCCGTCTCGTAGACACGAGCTGAGAAATTGCAAACGTCGAGCAATTGCTTAGAGATGAAAAGTGCCAGCACTGAAAGCTGTTGCTAGCCAGCACCCTTCCTTGGAAGCGCTTTTGTAGGCGTAAGAACACTGGGGCTCTGGGCTTCTCTAGCCACCTACTCTTCTTCTCATCCTCTCGTGCAGTCTAAAGAGAGCTCAGGTGAGAAATTGCAAACGTCGAGCAATTGGTCAGAGATGAAAAGTGCCAGCACTGAAAGCTGTTGCTAGCCAGCACCCTTCCTTGGAAGCGCTTTCACAGGCGCAGCAACACTGGGGCTTTGCGCTTCTCTAGCCACCAAACGTCACGGTCATTCTCTTTCCGTCTCGTAGACACGAGCTGAGAAATTGCAAACGTCGAGCAATTGCTCAGAGATGAAAAGTGCCAGCACTGAAAGCTGTTGCTAGCCAGCACCCTTCCTTGGAAGCGCTTTTGTAGCCCTAAGAACACTGGGGCTCTGGGCTTCTCTAGCCACCTACTCTTCTGCTCATCCTGTCGTGCAGTCTAAAGAGAGCTCAGGTGAGAAATTGCAAACGTCGAGCAATTGGTCAGAGATGAAAAGTGCCAGCACTGAAAGCTCTTGCTAGCCAGCACCCTTCCTTGGAAGCGCTTTCACAGGTGCAGCAACACTGGGGCTTTGAGCTTCTCTACCAACCAAATGTCACGCTCACTATCTCTCCGTCTCGTAGACACGAGCTGAGAAATTGCAAACGTCGAGCAATTGCTCAGAGATGAAAAGGGCCAGCACTGAAAGCTCTTGCTAGCCAGCACCCTTCCTTGGAAGCGCTTTTGTAGCCCTAAGAACACTGGGGCTCTGGGCTTCTCTAGCCACCTACTCTTCTGCTCATCCTCTCGCGCACTCTAAAGAGAGCTCAGGTGAGAAATTGCAGACGTCGAGCAATTGCTCAGAGAGGAAAAGTGCCAGCACTGAAAGCTGTTGCTAGCCAGCACCCTTCCTTGGAAGCGCTTTCACGGGAGCAGCAACACTGGGGCTTTGCGCTTCTATACGCACCAAACGGCACGCTCACTATCTCTCCGTCTCGTAGACACGAGCTGAGAAATTGCAAACGTCGAGCAATTGCTCAGAGATGAAAAGTGGCAGCACTGAAAGCTGATGCTAGCCAGCACCCTTCCTTGGAAGCGCTTTCACAGTCGCAGCAACACACTGGGGCTTTGCGCTTCTCTAGCCACCAAACGTCACGCTCACTATCTCTCCGTCTCGTAGACACGAGCTGAGAAATTGCAAACGTCGAGCAATTGCTCAGAGATGAAAAGTGCCAGCACTGAAAGCTCTTGCTAGCCAGCACCCTTCTTTGGAAGCGCTTTCACAGGCACAGCAACACTGGGGCTTTGCGCTTCTCTAGCCACCAAACATCACGGTAATTCTCTTTCCGTCTCGTAGACACGAGCTGAGAAATTGCAAATGTCGAGCAATTGCTTAGAGATGAAAAGTGCCAGCACTGAAAGCTGTTGCTAGCCAGCACCCTTCCTTGGAAGCGCTTTTGTAGGCCTAAGAACACTGGGGCTCTGGGCTTCTCTAGCCACCTACTCTTCTGCTCATCCTGTCGCGCACTCTAAAGAGAGCTCAGGTGAGAAATTGCAAACGTCGAGCAATTGGTCAGAGATGAAAAGTGCCAGCACTGAAAGCTGTTGCTAGCCAGCACCCTTCCTTGGAAGCGCTTTCACAGGCGCAGCAAAACTGGGGCTTTGCGCTTCTCTAGCCAACAAACGTCACGCTCACTATCTCTCCGTCTCGTAGACACGAGCTGAGAAATTGCAAACGTCGAGCAATTGCTCAGAGATGAGAAGTGGCAGCACTGAAAGCTGTTGCTAGCCAGCACCCTTCTTTGGAAGTGCTTTCACAGGCGCAGCAACACTGGGACTTTGCGCTTCTCTACCCACCAAACATCACGGTCATTCTCTTTCCTTCTCGTAGACACGAGCTGAGAAATTGCAAACGTCCAGGAATAGCTCAGAGATGAAAAGTGCCAGCACTGAAAGCTGTTGCTAGCCAGCACCCTTCCTTGGAAGCGCTTTTGTAGGCCTAAGAACACTGGGGCTCTGGGCTTCTCTAGCCACCTACTCTTCTGCTCATCCTCTCGCGCACTCTAAAGAGAGCTCAGGTGAGAAATTGCAAACGTCGAGCAATTGCTCAGAGATGAAAAGGGCCAGCACTGAAAGCTGTTGCTAGCCAGCACCCTTCCTTGGAAGCGCTTTCACAGGCGCAGCAACACTGGGGCTTTGCGCTTCTCTACCCACCAAATGTCATGCTCACTATCTGTCCATCTCGTAGACACGAGCTGAGAAATTGCAAACGTTGAGCAATTGCTCAGAGATGAAAAGTGCCAGCACTGAAAGCTGTGGCTAGCCAGCACCCTTCCTTGGAAGCGCTTTCACAGGCGCAGCAACACTGGGGCTTTGCGCTTCTCTACCCACCAAACGTCACGCTCACTATCTCTCCGTCTCATAGACACGAGCTGAGAAATTGCAGACGTCGAGCAATTGCTCAGAGATGAGAAGTGCCAGCACTGAAAGCTGTTGCTAGCCAGCACCCTTCCTTGGAAGCGCTTTCACAGGCGCAGCAACACTGGGGCTTTGCGCTTCTCTACCCACCAAACGTCACGCTCACTATCTCTCCGTCTCGTAGACACGAGCTGAGAAATTGCAAACGTCGAGCAATTGCTCAGAGAGGAAAAGTGGCAGCACTGAAAGCTGATGCTAGCCAGCACCCTTCCTTGGAAGCGCTTTCACAGGTGCAGCAACACTGGGGCTTTGCGCTTCTCTAGCCACCAAACGTCACGGTCACTATTTCTCCGTCTCGTAGACACGAGCTGAGAAATTGCAAACGTCGAGCAATTGCTCAGAGATGAAAAGTGCCAGCACTGAAAGCTCTTGCTAGCCAGCACCCTTCTTTGGAAGCGCTTTCACAGGCGCAGCAACACTGGGGCTTTGCGCTTCTCTACCCACCAAACATCACGGTCATTCTCTTTCCGTCTCGTAGACATGAGCTGAGAAATTGCAAATGTCGAGCAATTGCTTAGAGATGAAAAGTGCCAGCACTGAAAGCTGTTGCTAGCCAGCACCCTTCCTTGGAAGCGCTTTTGTAGGCCTAAGAACACTGGGGCTCTGGGCTTCTCTAGCCACCTACTCTTCTGCTCATCCTCTCGCGCACTCTAAAGAGAGCTCAGGTGAGAAATTGCAAATGTCGAGCAATTGCTCAGAGATGAAAAGTGCCAGCACTGAAAGCTGTTGCTAGCCAGCAGCCTTCCTTGGAAGCGCTTTCACAGGCGCAGCAACACTGGGGCTTTGCGCTTCTCTAGCCAACAAACGTCACGCTCACTATCTCTCCGTCTCGTAGACACGAGCTGAGAAATTGCAAACGTCGAGCAATTGCTCAGAGATGAGAAGTGGCAGCACTGAAAGCTGTTGCTAGCCAGCACCCTTCCTTGGAAGCGCTTTCACAGGCGCAGCAACACTGGGGCTTTGCGCTTCTCTACCCACCAAACGTCACGGTCATTCTATTTCCGTCTCGTAGACACGAGCTGAGAAATTGCAAACGTCGAGCAATTGCTCAGAGATGAAAAGTGCCAGCACTGAAAGCTGTTGCTAGCCAGCACCCTTCCTTGGAAGCGCTTTTGTAGGCCTAAGAACACTGGGGCTTTGCGCTTCTCTAGCCACCTACTCTTCTGCTCATCCTCTCGCGCACTCCAAAGAGAGCTCAGGTGAGAAATTGCAAACGTCGAGCAATTGCTCAGAGATGAAAAGGGCCAGCACTGAAAGCTGTTGCTAGCCAGCACCCTTCCTTGGAAGCGCTTTCACAGGCGCAGCAACACTGGGACTTTGCGCTTCTCTACCCACCAAACGTCACGCTCACTATATCTCCGTCTCGTAGACACGAGCTGAGAAATTGCAAACGTCGAGCAATTGCTCAGAGATGAAAAGTGCCAGCACTGAAAGCTGTGGCTAGCCAGCACCCTTCCTTGGAAGCGCTTTCACAGGCGCAGCAACACTGGGGCTTTGCGCTTCTCTAGCCACCAAACATCAAGGTCATTCTCTTTCCGTCTCATAGACACGAGTTGAGAAATTGCAAATGTCGAGCAATTGCTTAGAGATGAAAAGTGCCAGCACTGAAAGCTGATGCTAGCCAGCACCCTTCCTTGGAAGCGCTTTTGTAGGCCTAAGAACACTGGGGCTCTGGGCTTCTCTAGCCACCTACTCTTCTGCTCATCCTCTCGTGCAGTCTAAAGAGAGCTCAGGTGAGAAATTGCAAACGTCGAGCAATTGGTCAGAGATGAAAAGTGCCAGCACTGAAAGCTGTTGCTAGCCAGCACCCTTCCTTGGAAGCGCTTTCACAGGCGCAGCAACACTGGGGCTTTGCGCTTCTCTACCCACCAAACGTCACGCTCACTATCTCTCCGTCTCGTAGACACGAGCTGTGAGATTGCAAACGTCGAGCAATTGCTCAGAGATGAGAAGTGCCAGCACTGAAAGCTGATGCTAGCCAGCACCTTTCCTTGGAAGCGCTTTCACAGGTACAGCAACACTGGGGCTTTGCGCTTCTCTACCCACCAAACATCACGGTCATTCTCTTTCCGTCTCGTAGACACGAGTTGAGAAATTGCAAATGTCGAGCAATTGATCAAAGATGAAAAGTGCAAGCACTGAAAGCTGTGGCTAGCCAGCACCCTTCCTTGGAAGCGCTTTTGTAGGCCTAAGAACACTGGGGCTCTGGGCTTCTCTAGCCACCTAATCTTCTGCTCATCCTCTCGCGCACTCTAAAGAGAGCTCAGGTGAGAAATTGCAAACGTCGAGCAATTGGTCAGAGATGAAAAGGGCCAGCACTGAAAGCTGTTGCTAGCCAGCACCCTTCCTTGGAAGCGCTTTCACAGGTGCAGCAACACTGGGGCTTTGAGCTTCTCTACCAACCCAACGTCACGCTCACTATCTCTCCGTCTCGTAGACACGAGCTGAGAAATTGCAAATGTCGAGCAATTGCTCAGAGATGAAAAGTGCCAGCACTGAAAGCTCTTGCTAGCCAGCACCCTTCCTTGGAAGCGCTTTCACAGTCGCAGCAACACTGGGGCTTTGCGCTTCTCTAGCCACCAAACGTCACGCTCACTATCTCTCCGTCTCGTAGACACGAGCTGAGAAATTGCAAACGTCGAGCAATTGCTCAGAGATGAAAAGTGCCAGCACTGAAAGCTCTTGCTAGCCAGCACCCTTCTTTGGAAGCGCTTTCACAGGCACAGCAACACTGGGGCTTTGCGCTTCTCTAGCCACCAAACATCACGGTAATTCTCTTTCCGTCTCGTAGACACGAGCTGAGAAATTGCAAATGTCGAGCAATTGCTTAGAGATGAAAAGTGCCAGCACTGAAAGCTGTTGCTAGCCAGCACCCTTCCTTGGAAGCGCTTTTGTAGGCGTAAGAACACTGGGGCTCTGGGCTTCTCTAGCCACCTACTCTTCTTCTCATCCTCTCGTGCAGTCTAAAGAGAGCTCAGGTGAGAAATTGCAAACGTCGAGCAATTGGTCAGAGATGAAAAGTGCCAGCACTGAAAGCTGTTGCTAGCCAGCACCCTTCCTTGGAAGCGCTTTCACAGGCGCAGCAAAACTGGGGCTTTGCGCTTCTCTAGCCAACAAACGTCACGCTCACTATCTCTCCGTCTCGTAGACACGAGCTGAGAAATTGCAAACGTCCAGCAATTGCTCAGAGATGAGAAGTGGCAGCACTGAAAGCTGTTGCTAGCCAGCACCCTTCTTTGGAAGTGCTTTCACAGGCGCAGCAACACTGGGACTTTGTGCTTCTCTACCCACCAAACATCACGGTCATTCTCTTTCCTTCTCGTAGACACGAGCTGAGAAACTGCAAACGTCGAGCAATTGCTCAGAGATGAAAAGTGCCAGCCCTGAAAGCTGTGGCTAGCCAGCACCCTTCCTTGGAAGCGCTTTTGTAGGCCTAAGAACACTGGGGCTCTGGGCTTCTCTAGCCACCTACTCTTCTGCTCATCCTCTCGCGCACTCTAAAGAGAGCTCAGGTGAGAAATTGCAAACGTCGAGCAATTGCTCAGAGATGAAAAGTGCCAGCACTGAAAGCTGTTGCTAGCCAGCACCCTTCCTTGGAAGCGCTTTCACAGGCGCAGCAACACTGGGGCTTTGCGCTTCTCTACCCACCAAACGTCACTGTCATTCTCTTTCCGTCTCGTAGACACGAGCTGAGAAATTGCAAACGTCGAGCAATTGCTCAGAGATGAAAAGTGGCAGCACTGAAAGCTGATGCTAGCCAGCACCCTTCCTTGGAAGCGCTTTCACAGTCGCAGCAACACACTGGGGCTTTGCGCTTCTCTAGCCACCAAACGTCACGCTCACTATCTCTCCGTCTCGTAGACACGAGCTGAGAAATTGCAAACGTCGAGCAATTGCTCAGAGATGAAAAGTGCCAGCACTGAAAGCTCTTGCTAGCCAGCACCCTTCTTTGGAAGCGCTTTCACAGGCACAGCAACACTGGGGCTTTGCGCTTCTCTAGCCACCAAACATCACGGTAATTCTCTTTCCGTCTCGTAGACACGAGCTGAGAAATTGCAAATGTCGAGCAATTGCTTAGAGATGAAAAGTGCCAGCACTGAAAGCTGTTGCTAGCCAGCACCCTTCCTTGGAAGTGCTTTTGTAGGCCTAAGAACACTGGGGCTCTGGGCTTCTCTAGCCACCTACTCTTCTGCTCATCCTGTCGCGCACTCTAAAGAGAGCTCAGGTGAGAAATTGCAAACGTCGAGCAATTGGTCAGAGATGAAAAGTGCCAGCACTGAAAGCTGTTGCTAGCCAGCACCCTTCCTTGGAAGCGCTTTCACAGGCGCAGCAAAACTGGGGCTTTGCGCTTCTCTAGCCAACAAACGTCACGCTCACTATCTCTCCGTCTCGTAGACACGAGCTGAGAAATTGCAAACGTCGAGCAATTGCTCAGAGATGAGAAGTGGCAGCACTGAAAGCTGTTGCTAGCCAGCACCCTTCTTTGGAAGTGCTTTCACAGGCGCAGCAACACTGGGACTTTGCGCTTCTCTACCCACCAAACATCACGGTCATTCTCTTTCCTTCTCGTAGACACGAGCTGAGAAATTGCAAACGTCCAGGAATAGCTCAGAGATGAAAAGTGCCAGCACTGAAAGCTGTGGCTAGCCAGCACCCTTCCTTGGAAGCGCTTTTGTAGGCCTAAGAACACTGGGGCTCTGGGCTTCTCTAGCCACCTACTCTTCTGCTCATCCTCTCGCGCACTCTAAAGAGAGCTCAGGTGAGAAATTGCAAACGTCGAGCAATTGGTCAGAGATGAAAAGGGCCAGCACTGAAAGCTGTTGCTAGCCAGCACCCTTCCTTGGAAGCGCTTTCACAGGCGCAGCAACACTGGGGCTTTGCGCTTCTCTACCCACCAAACGTCATGCTCACTATCTGTCCATCTCGTAGACACGAGCTGAGAAATTGCAAACGTCGAGCAATTGCTCAGAGATGAAAAGTGCCAGCACTGAAAGCTGTGGCTAGCCAGCACCCTTCCATGGAAGCGCTTTCACAGGCGCAGCAACACTGGGGCTTTGCGCTTCTCTAGCCACCAAACGTCACGCTCACTATCTCTCCGTCTCATAGACACGAGCTGAGAAATTGCAGACGTCGAGCAATTGCTCAGAGATGAGAAGTGCCAGCACTGAAAGCTGTTGCTAGCCAGCACCCTTCCTTGGAAGCGCTTTCACAGGCGCAGCAACACTGGGGCTTTGCGCTTCTCTACCCACCAAACGTCACGCTCACTATCTCTCCGTCTCGTAGACACGAGCTGAGAAATTGCAAACGTCGAGCAATTGCTCAGAGAGGAAAAGTGGCAGCACTGAAAGCTGATGCTAGCCAGCACCCTTCCTTGGAAGCGCTTTCACAGGTGCAGCAACACTGGGGCTTTGCGCTTCTCTACCCACCAAACGTCATGCTCACTATCTCTCCGTCTCGTAGACACGAGCTGAGAAATTGCAAATGTCGAGCAATTGCTCAGAGATGAAAAGTGCCAGCACTGAAAGCTCTTGCTAGCCAGCACCCTTCTTTGGAAGCGCTTTCACAGTCGCAGCAACACTGGGGCTTTGCGCTTCTCTAGCCACCAAACATCACGGTCATTCTCTTTCCGTCTCGTAGACATGAGCTGAGAAATTGCAAATGTCGAGCAATTGCTTAGAGATGAAAAGTGCCAGCACTGAAAGCTGTTGCTAGCCAGCACCCTTCCTTGGAAGCGCTTTTGTAGGCCTAAGAACACTGGGGCTCTGGGCTTCTCTAGCCACCTACTCTTCTACTCATCCTGTCGTGCAGTCTAAAGAGAGCTCAGGTGAGAAATTGCAAATGTCGAGCAATTGCTCAGAGATGAAAAGTGCCAGCACTGAAAGCTGTTGCTAGCCAGCAGCCTTCCTTGGAAGCGCTTTCACAGGCGCAGCAACACTGGGGCTTTGCGCTTCTCTAGCCAACAAACGTCACGCTCACTATCTCTCCGTCTCGTAGACACGAGCTGAGAAATTGCAAACGTCGAGCAATTGCTCAGAGATGAAAAGTGCCAGCACTGAAAGCTGTTGCTAGCCAGCACCCTTCCTTGGAAGCGCTTTCACAGGCGCAGCAACACTGGGGCTTTGCGCTTCTCTACCCACCAAACGTCACGGTCATTCTATTTCCGTCTCGTAGACACGAGCTGAGAAATTGCAAACGTCGAGCAATTGCTCAGAGATGAAAAGTGCCAGCACTGAAAGCTGTTGCTAGCCAGCACCCTTCCTTGGAAGCGCTTTTGTAGGCCTAAGAACACTGGGGCTTTGCGCTTCTCTAGCCACCTACTCTTCTGCTCATCCTCTCGCGCACTCCAAAGAGAGCTCAGGTGAGAAATTGCAAACGTCGAGCAATTGCTCAGAGATGAAAAGGGCCAGCACTGAAAGCTGTTGCTAGCCAGCACCCTTCCTTGGAAGCGCTTTCACAGGCGCAGCAACACTGGGACTTTGCGCTTCTCTACCCACCAAACGTCACGCTCACTATATCTCCGTCTCGTAGACACGAGCTGAGAAATTGCAAACGTCGAGCAATTGCTCAGAGATGAAAAGTGCCAGCACTGAAAGCTGTGGCTAGCCAGCACCCTTCCTTGGAAGCGCTTTCACAGGCGCAGCAACACTGGGGCTTTGCGCTTCTCTAGCCACCAAACATCAAGGTCATTCTCTTTCCGTCTCATAGACACGAGTTGAGAAATTGCAAATGTCGAGCAATTGCTCAGAGATGAAAAGTGCCAGCACTGAAAGCTGATGCTAGCCAGCACCCTTCCTTGGAAGCGCTTTTGTAGGCCTAAGAACAGTGGGGCTCTGGGCTTCTCTAGCCACCTACTCTTCTGCTCATCCTCTCGCGCAGTCTAAAGAGAGCTCAGGTGAGAAATTGCAAACGTCGAGCAATTGGTCAGAGATGAAAAGTGCCAGCACTGAAAGCTGTTGCTAGCCAGCACCCTTCCTTGGAAGCGCTTTCACAGGCACAGCAACACTGGGGCTTTGCGCTTCTCTACCCACCAAACGTCACGCTCACTATCTCTCCGTCTCGTAGACACGAGCTGAGAAATTGCAAACGTCGAGCAATTGCTCAGAGATGAGAAGTGCCAGCACTGAAAGCTGATGCTAGCCAGCACCTTTCCTTGGAAGCGCTTTCACAGGTACAGCAACACTGGGGCTTTGCGCTTCTCTACCCACCAAACATCACGGTCATTCTCTTTCCGTCTCGTAGACACGAGTTGAGAAATTGCAAATGTCGAGCAATTGATCAAAGATGAAAAGTGCAAGCACTGAAAGCTGTGGCTAGCCAGCACCCTTCCTTGGAAGCGCTTTTGTAGGCCTAAGAACACTGGGGCTCTGGGCTTCTCTAGCCACCTAATCTTCTGCTCATCCTCTCGCGCACTCTAAAGAGAGCTCAGGTGAGAAATTGCAAACGTCGAGCAATTGGTCAGAGATGAAAAGTGCCAGCACTGAAAGCTGTTGCTAGCCAGCAGCCTTCCTTGGAAGCGCTTTCACAGGCGCAGCAAAACTGGGGCTTTGCGCTTCTCTAGCCAACAAACGTCACGCTCACTATCTCTCCGTCTCGTAGACACGAGCTGAGAAATTGCAAACGTCCAGCAATTGCTCAGAGATGAGAAGTGCCAGCACTGAAAGCTGTTGCTAGCCAGCACCCTTCTTTGGAAGTGCTTTCACAGGCGCAGCAACACTGGGACTTTGTGCTTCTCTACCCACCAAACATCACGGTCATTCTCTTTCCTTCTCGTAGACACGAGCTGAGAAACTGCAAACGTCGAGCAATTGCTCAGAGATGAAAAGTGCCAGCCCTGAAAGCTGTGGCTAGCCAGCACCCTTCCTTGGAAGCGCTTTTGTAGGCCTAAGAACACTGGGGCTCTGGGCTTCTCTAGCCACCTACTCTTCTGCTCATCCTCTCGCGCACTCTAAAGAGAGCTCAGGTGAGAAATTGCAAACGTCGAGCAATTGCTCAGAGATGAAAAGTGCCAGCACTGAAAGCTGTTGCTAGCCAGCACCCTTCCTTGGAAGCGCTTTCACAGGCGCAGCAACACTGGGGCTTTGCGCTTCTCTACCCACCAAACATCATGCTCACTATCTCTCCATCTCGTAGACACGAGCTGAGAAATTGCAAACGTTGAGCAATTGCTCAGAGATGAAAAGTGCCAGCACTGAAAGCTGTTGCTAGCCAGCACCCTTCCTTGGAAGTGCTTTCACAGGTGCAGCAACACTGGGGCTTTGCGCTTCTCTACCCACCAAACGTCACGCTCACTATCTCTCCGTCTCGTAGACACGAGCTGAGAAATTGCAAACGTCGAGCAATTGCTCAGAGATGAGAAGTGCCAGCACTGAAAGCTGTTGCTAGCCAGCACCCTTCCTTGGAAGCGCTTTCACAGGCGCAGCAACACTGGGGCTTTGCGCATCTCTACCCACCAAACGTCATGCTCACTATCTCTCCATCTCGTAGACACGAGCTGAGAAATTGCAAACGTCGAGCAATTGCTCAGAGATGAAAAGTGCCAGCACTGAAAGCTGTTGCTAGCCAGCACCCTTCCTTGGAAGCGCTTTTGTAGCCCTAAGAACACTGGGGTTGTGGGCTTCTCTACCCACCTACTCTTCTGCTCATCCTCTCGCGCAGTCTAAAGAGAGCTCAGGTGAGAAATTGCAAATGTCGAGCAATTGCTCAGAGATGAAAAGTGCCAGCACTGAAAGCTGTTGCTAGCCAGCAGCCTTCCTTGGAAGCGCTTTCACAGGCGCAGCAACACTGGGGCTTTGCGCTTCTCTACCCACCAAACATCACGCTCACTATATCTCCGTCTCGTAGACACGAGCTGAGAAATTGCAAACGTCGAGCAATTGCTCAGAGATGAAAAGTGCCAGCACTGAAAGCTGTTGCTAGCCAGCACCCTTCCTTGGAAGTGCTTTCACAGGCGCAGCAACACTGGGGCTTTGCGCTTCTCTAGCCACCAAACGTCACGGTCATTCTCTTTCCGTCTCGTAGACACGAGCTGAGAAATTGCAAACGTCGAGCAATTGCTCAGAGATGAAAAGTGCCAGCACTGAAAGCTGTTGCTAGCCAGCACCCTTCCTTGGAAGCGCTTTTGTAGGCCTAAGAACACTGGGGCTCTGGGCTTCTCTAGCCACCTACTCTTCTTCTCATCCTCTCGTGCACTCTAAAGAGAGCTCAGGTGAGAAATTGCAAACGTCGAGCAATTGCTCAGAGATGAAAAGTGCCAGCACTGAAAGCTGTGGCTAGCCAGCACCCTTCCTTGGAAGCGCTTTCACAGGCGCAGCAACACTGGGGCTTTGCGCTTCTCTAGCCACCAAACGTCACGCTCACTATCTCTACGTCTCGTAGACACGAGCTGAGAAATTGCAAACGTCCAGCAATTGCTCAGAGATGAGAAGTGCCAGCACTGAAAGCTGTTGCTAGCCAGCACCCTTCCTTGGAAGCGCTTTCACAGGCACAGCAACACTGGGACTTTGCGCTTCTCTAGCCACCAAACATCACGGTCATTCTCTTTCCTTCTCGTAGACACGAGCTGAGAAATTGCAAACGTCTAGCAATTGCTCAGAGATGAGAAGTGGCAGCACTGAAAGCTGTTGCTAGCCAGCACCCTTCCTTGGAAGCGCTTTCACAGGCGCAGCAACACTGGGACTTTGCGCTTCTCTACCCACCAAACATCACGGTCATTCTCTTTCCTTCTCGTAGACACGAGCTGAGAAACTGCAAACGTCGAGCAATTGCTCAGAGATGAAAAGTGCCAGCACTGAAACCTCTTGCTAGCCAGCACCCTTCCTTGGAAGCGCTTTCACAGGTGCAGCAAAACTGGGGCTTTGCGCTTCTCTAGCCACCAAAAGTCACGCTCACTATCTCTCCGTCTCGTAGACACGAGCTGAGAAATTGCAAACGTCGAGCAATTGCTCAGAGATGAATAGTGGCAGCACTGAAAGCTGATGCTAGCCAGCACCCTTCCTTGGAAGCGCTTTCACAGGCGCAGCAACACTGGGGCTTTGCGCTTCTCTAGCCACCAAACGTCACGCTCACTATCTCTCCGTCTCGTAGACACGAGCTGAGAAATTGCAAACGTCGAGCAATTGCTCAGAGATGAAAAGGGCCAGCACTGAAAGCTCTTGCTAGCCAGCACCCTTCTTTGGAAGCGCTTTCACAGGCACAGCAACACTGGGGCTTTGCGCTTCTCTAGCCACCAAACATCACGGTAATTCTCTTTCCGTCTCGTAGACACGAGCTGAGAAATTGCAAATGTCGAGCAATTGCTTAGAGATGAAAAGTGGCAGCACTGAAAGCTGTTGCTAGCCAGCACCCTTCCTTGGAAGCGCTTTTGTAGGCCTAAGAACAGTGGGGCTCTGGGCTTCTCTAGCCACCTACTCTTCTTCTCATCCTCTCGTGCAGTCTAAAGAGAGCTCAGGTGAGAAATTGCAAACGTCGAGCAATTGGTCAGAGATGAAAAGTGCCAGCACTGAAAGCTGTTGCTAGCCAGCACCCTTCCTTGGAAGCGCTTTCACAGGCGCAGCAAAACTGGGGCTTTGCGCTTCTCTAGCCAACAAACGTCACGCTCACTATCTCTCCGTCTCGTAGACACGAGCTGAGAAATTGCAAACGTCCAGCAATTGCTCAGAGATGAGAAGTGGCAGCACTGAAAGCTGTTGCTAGCCAGCACCCTTCTTTGGAAGTGCTTTCACAGGCGCAGCAACACTGGGACTTTGTGCTTCTCTACCCACCAAACATCACGGTCATTCTCTTTCCTTCTCGTAGACACGAGCTGAGAAACTGCAAACGTCGAGCAATTGCTCAGAGATGAAAAGTGCCAGCCCTGAAAGCTGTGGCTAGCCAGCACCCTTCCTTGGAAGCGCTTTTGTAGGCCTAAGAACACTGGGGCTCTGGGCTTCTCTAGCCACCTACTCTTCTGCTCATCCTCTCGCGCAGTCTAAAGAGAGCTCAGGTGAGAAATTGCAAACGTCGAGCAATTGCTCAGAGATGAAAAGTGCCAGCACTGAAAGCTGTTGCTAGCCAGCACCCTTCCTTGGAAGCGCTTTCACAGGCGCAGCAACACTGGGGCTTTGCGCTTCTCTACCCACCAAACATCATGCTCACTATCTCTCCATCTCGTAGACACGAGCTGAGAAATTGCAAACGTTGAGCAATTGCTCAGAGATGAAAAGTGCCAGCACTGAAAGCTGTGGCTAGCCAGCACCCTTCCTTGGAAGCGCTTTCACAGGCGCAGCAACACTGGGGCTTTGCGCTTCTCTAGCCACCAAACGTCACGCTCACTATCTCTCCGTCTCGTAGACACGAGCTGAGAAATTGCAAACGTCGAGCAATTGCTCAGAGATGAGAAGTGCCAGCACTGAAAGCTGTTGCTAGCCAGCACCCTTCCTTGGAAGCGCTTTCACAGGCGCAGCAACACTGGGGCTTTGCGCTTCTCTACCCACCAAACATCACGCTCACTATCTCTCCATCTCGTAGACACGAGCTGAGAAATTGCAAACGTCGAGCAATTGCTCAGAGATGAAAAGTGGCAGCACTGAAAGCTGTTGCTAGCCAGCACCCTTCCTTGGAAGCGCATTTGTAGCCCTAAGAACACTGGGGTTGTGGGCTTCTCTAGCCACCTACTCTTCTGCTCATCCTCTCGCGCAGTCTAAAGAGAGCTCAGGTGAGAAATTGCAAATGTCGAGCAATTGCTCAGAGATGAAAAGTGCCAGCACTGAAAGCTGTTGCTAGCCAGCAGCCTTCCTTGGAAGCGCTTTCACAGGCGCAGCAACACTGGGGCTTTGCGCTTCTCTAGCCAACAAACGTCACGCTCACTATCTCTCCGTCTCGTAGACACGAGCTGAGAAATTGCAAACGTCGAGCAATTGCTCAGAGATGAAAAGTGCCAGCACTGAAAGCTGTGGCTAGCCAGCACCCTTCCTTGGAAGTGCTTTCACAGGCGCAGCAACACTGGGGCTTTGCGCTTCTCTACCCACCAAACGTCACGGTCATTCTCTTTCCGTCTCGTAGACACGAGCTGAGAAATTGCAAACGTCGAGCAATTGCTCAGAGATGAAAAGTGCCAGCACTGAAAGCTGTTGCTAGCCAGCACCCTTCCTTGGAAGCGCTTTTGTAGGCCTAAGAACACTGGGGCTCTGGGCTTCTCTAGCCACCTACTCTTCTTCTCATCCTCTCGTGCACTCTAAAGAGAGCTCAGGTGAGAAATTGCAAACGTCGAGCAATTGCTCAGAGATGAAAAGTGCCAGCACTGAAAGCTCTTGCTAGCCAGCACCCTTCCTTGGAAGCGCTTTCACAGGCGCAGCAACACTGGGGATTTGCGCTTCTCTAGCCACCAAACGTCACGCTCACTATCTCTACGTCTCGTAGACACGAGCTGAGAAATTGCAAACGTCCAGCAATTGCTCAGAGATGAGAAGTGCCAGCACTGAAAGCTGTTGCTAGCCAGCACCCTTCCTTGGAAGCGCTTTCACAGGCACAGCAACACTGGGACTTTGCGCTTCTCTAGCCACCAAACATCACGGTCATTCTCTTTCCTTCTCGTAGACACGAGCTGAGAAATTGCAAACGTCGAGCAATTGCTCAGAGATGAGAAGTGGCAGCACTGAAAGCTGTTGCTAGCCAGCACCCTTCTTTGGAAGCGCTTTCACAGGCGCAGCAACACTGGGACTTTGCGCTTCTCTACCCACCAAACATCACGGTCATTCTCTTTCCTTCTCGTAGACACGAGCTGAGAAACTGCAAACGTCGAGCAATTGCTCAGAGATGAAAAGTGCCAGCACTGAAAGCTGTTGCTAGCCAGCACCCTTCCTTGGAAGCGCTTTCACAGGCGCAGCAACACTGGGGCTTTGCGCTTCTCTACCCACCAAACGTCACGCTCACTATCTCTCCGTCTCGTAGACACGAGCTGAGAAATTGCAAACGTCGAGCAATTGCTCAGAGATGAGAAGTGCCAGCACTGAAAGCTGTTGCTAGCCAGCACCCTTCCTTGGAAGCGCTTTCACAGGCGCAGCAACACTGGGGCTTTGCGCTTCTCTACCCACCAAACGTCATGCTCACTATCTCTCCATCTCGTAGACACGAGCTGAGAAATTGCAAACGTCGAGCAATTGCTTAGAGATGAAAAGTGCCAGCACTGAAAGCTGTTGCTAGCCAGCACCCTTCCTTGGAAGCGCTTTTGTAGGCCTAAGAACACTGGGGCTCTGGGCTTCTCTAGCCACCTACTCTTCTGCTCATCCTCTCGCGCACTCTAAAGAGAGCTCAGGTGAGAAATTGCAAATGTCGAGCAATTGCTCAGAGATGAAAAGTGCCAGCACTGAAAGCTGTTGCTAGCCAGCAGCCTTCCTTGGAAGCGCTTTCACAGGCGCAGCAACACTGGGGCTTTGCGCTTCTCTAGCCACCAAACATCACGCTCACTATCTCTCCGTCTCGTAGACACGAGCTGAGAAATTGCAAACGTCGAGCAATTGCTCAGAGATGAAAAGTGCCAGCACTGAAAGCTGTTGCTAGCCAGCACCCTTCCTTGGAAGTGCTTTCACAGGCGCAGCAACACTGGGGCTTTGCGCTTCTCTAGCCACCAAACATCACGGTCATTCTCTTTCCGTCTCGTAGACACGAGCTGAGAAATTGCAAACGTCGAGCAATTGCTCAGAGATGAAAAGTGCCAGCACTGAAAGCTGTTGCTAGCCAGCACCCTTCCTTGGAAGCGCTGTTGTAGGCCTAAGAACACTGGGGCTCTGGGCTTCTCTAGCCACCTACTCTTCTGCTCATCCTCTCGTGCAGTCTAAAGAGAGCTCAGGTGAGAAATTGCAAACGTCGAGCAATTGCTCAGAGATGAAAAGTGCCAGCACTGAAAGCTCTTGCTAGCCAGCACCCTTCCTTGGAAGCGCTTTCACAGGCGCAGCAACACTGGGGATTTGCGCTTCTCTAGCCACCAAACGTCACGCTCACTATCTCTCCGTCTCGTAGACACGAGCTGAGAAATTGCAAACGTCCAGCAATTGCTCAGAGATGAGAAGTGCCAGCACTGAAAGCTGTTGCTAGCCAGCACCCTTCCTTGGAAGCGCTTTCACAGGCGCAGCAACACTGGGACTTTGCGCTTCTCTAGCCACCAAACATCACGGTCATTCTCTTTCCTTCTCGTAGACACGAGCTGAGAAATTGCAAACGTCTAGCAATTGCTCAGAGATGAAAAGGGCCAGCACTGAAAGCTGTTGCTAGCCAGCACCCTTCTTTGGAAGCGCTTTCACAGGCGCAGCAACACTGGGACTTTGCGCTTCTCTACCCACCAAACATCACGGTCATTCTCTTTCCTTCTCGTAGACACGAGCTGAGAAACTGCAAACGTCGAGCAATTGCTCAGAGATGAAAAGTGGCAGCACTGAAAGCTGTTGCTAGCCAGCACCCTTCCTTGGAAGCGCTTTTGTAGGCCTAAGAACACTGGGGCTCTGGGCTTCTCTAGCCACCTAATCTTCTGCTCATCCTCTCGCGCACTCTAAAGAGAGCTCAGGTGAGAAATTGCAAACGTCGAGCAATTGCTCAGAGATGAAAAGGGCCAGCACTGAAAGCTGTTGCTAGCCAGCACCCTTCCTTGGAAGCGCTTTCACAGGCGCAGCAACACTGGGGCTTTGCGCTTCTCTACCCACCAAACGTCATGCTCACTATCTCTCCATCTCGTAGACACGAGCTGAGAAATTGCAAACGTTGAGCAATTGCTCAGAGATGAAAAGTGCCAGCACTGAAAACTGTGGCTAGCCAGCAGCCTTCCTTGGAAGCGCTTTCACAGGCGCAGCAACACTGGGGCTTTGCTCTTCTCTAGCCACCAAACGTCACGCTCACTATCTCTCCGTCTCGTAGACACGAGCTGAGAAATTGCAAACGTCGAGCAATTGCTCAGAGATGAGAAGTGCCAGCACTGAAAGCTGTGGCTAGCCAGCACCCTTCTTTGGAAGCGCTTTCACAGGCGCAGCAACACTGGGGCTTTGCGCTTCTCTACCCACCAAAAGTCACGGTCATTCTCTTTCCTTCTCGTAGACACGAGCTGAGAAATTGCAAACGTCGAGCAATTGCTCAGAGATGAAAAGTGCCAGCACTGAAAGCTGTTGCTAGCCAGCACCCTTCCTTGGAAGCGCTTTTGTAGCCCTAAGAACACTGGGGTTGTGGGCTTCTCTAGCCACCTACTCTTCTGCTCATCCTCTCGCGCACTCTAAAGAGAGCTCAGGTGAGAAATTGCAAACGTCGAGCAATTGCTCAGAGATGAAAAGTGCCAGCACTGAAAGCTGTTGCTAGCCAGCCCCCTTCCTTGGAAGCGCTTTCACAGGCGCAGCAACACTGGGGCTTTGCGCTTCTCTACCCACCAAACATCACGCTCACTATATCTCCGTCTCGTAGACACGAGCTGAGAAATTGCAAACGTCGAGCAATTGCTCAGAGATGAAAAGTGGCAGCACTGAAAGCTCTTGCTGGCCAGCACCCTTCCTTGGAAGTGCTTTCACAGGCGCAGCAACACTGGGGCTTTGCGCTTCTCTACCCACCAAACATCACGGTCATTCTCTTTCCGTCTCGTAGACACGAGCTGAGAAATTGCAAACGTCGAGCAATTGCTCAGAGATGAGAAGTGCCAGCACTGAAAGCTGTTTATAGCCAGCACCCTTCCTTGGAAGCGCTTTTGTAGGCCTAAGAACACTGGGGCTCTGGGCTTCTCTAGCCACCTACTCTTCTTCTCATCCTCTCGTGCAGTCTAAAGAGAGCTCAGGTGAGAAATTGCAAACGTCGAGCAATTGGTCAGAGATGAAAAGTGCCAGCACTGAAAGCTGTTGCTAGCCCGCACCCTTCCTTGGAAGCGCTTTCACAGGCGCAGCAACACTGGGGCTTTGCGCTTCTCTACCCACCAAACGTCACGCTCACTATCTCTCCGTCTCGTAGACACGAGTTGAGAAATTGCAAACGTCGAGCAATTGCTCAGAGATGAGAAGTGCCAGCACTGAAAGCTGTTGCTAGCCAGCCCCCTTCCTTGGAAGCGCTTTCACAGGCGCAGCAACACTGGGGCTTTGCGCTTCTCTACCCACCAAACATCACGGTCATTCTCTTTCCTTCTCGTAGACACAAGCTGAGAAATTGCAAACGTCGAGCAATTGCTCAGAGATGAGAAGTGGCAGCACTGAAAGCTGTTGCTAGCCAGCACCCTTCCTTGGAAGCGCTTTCACAGGCGCAGCAAAACTGGGGCTTTGCGCTTCTCTAGCCACCAAACGTCACGCTCACTATCTCTCCGTCTCGTAGACACGAGCTGAGAAATTGCAAACGTCGAGCAATTGCTCAGAGATGAAAAGTGGCAGCACTGAAAGCTGTTGCTAGCCAGCACCCTTCTTTGGAAGCGCTTTCACAGGCGCAGCAACACTGGGACTTTGCGCTTCTCTACCCACCAAACATCACGGTCATTCTCTTTCCTTCTCGTAGACACGAGCTGAGAAACTGCAAACGTCGAGCAATTGCTCAGAGAGGAAAAGTGCCAGCACTGAAAGCTGTTGCTAGCCAGCACCCTTCCTTGGAAGCGCTTTTGTAGGCCTAAGAACACTGGGGTTGTGGGCTTCTCTACCCACCTACTCTTCTGCTCATCCTGTCGTGCAGTCTAAAGAGAGCTCAGGTGAGAAATTGCAAACGTCGAGCAATTGCTCAGAGATGAAAAGTGCCAGCACTGAAAGCTGTTGCTAGCCAGCACCCTTCCTTGGAAGCGCTTTTGTAGGCCTAAGAACACTGGGGCTCTGGGCTTCTCTACCCACCAAACATCACGGTCACTATCTCTCCGTCTCGTAGACACGAGCTGAGAAATTGCAAACGTCGAGCAATTGCTCAGAGATGAGAAGTGGCAGCACTGAAAGCTGTTGCTAGCCAGCACCCTTCCTTGGAAGCGCTTTCACAGGCGCAGCAACACTGGGGCTTTGCGCTTCTCTACCCACCAAACATCACGGTCATTCTCTTTCCGTCTCGTAGACACGAGCTGAGAAATTGCAAACGTCGAGCAATTGCTCAGAGATGAAAAGGGCCAGCACTGAAAGCTGTTGATAGCCAGCAGCCTTCTTTGGAAGCGCTTTCACAGGCGCAGCAACACTGGGACTTTGCGCTTCTCTACCCACCAAACATCACGGTCATTCTCTTTCCTTCTCGTAGACACGAGCTGAGAAACTGCAAACGTCGAGCAATTGCTCAGAGATGAAAAGTGGCAGCACTGAAAGCTGTTGCTAGCCAGCACCCTTCCTTGGAAGCGCTTTTGTAGGCCTAAGAACACTGGGGCTCTGGGCTTCTCTAGCCACCTAATCTTCTGCTCATCCTCTCGCGCAGTCTAAAGAGAGCTCAGGTGAGAAATTGCAAACGTCGAGCAATTGCTCAGAGATGAAAAGGGCCAGCACTGAAAGCTGTTGCTAGCCAGCACCCTTCCTTGGAAGCGCTTTCACAGGCGCAGCAACACTGGGGCTTTGCGCTTCTCTACCCACCAAACGTCATGCTCACTATCTCTCCATCTCGTAGACACGAGCTGAGAAATTGCAAACGTTGAGCAATTGCTCAGAGATGAAAAGTGCCAGCACTGAAAGCTGTGGCTAGCCAGCACCCTTCCTTGGAAGCGCTTTCACAGGCGCAGCAACACTGGGGCTTTGCGCTTCTCTACCCACCAAACATCACGCTCACTATATCTCCGTCTCGTAGACACGAGCTGAGAAATTGCAAACGTCGAGCAATTGCTCAGAGATGAAAAGTGCCAGCACTGAAAGCTGTTGCTAGCCAGCACCCTTCCTTGGAAGTGCTTTCACAGGCGCAGCAACACTGGGGCTTTGCGCTTCTCTACCCACCAAACATCATGGTCATTCTCTTTCCGTCTCGTAGACACGAGCTGAGAAATTGCAAACGTCGAGCAATTGCTCAGAGATGAGAAGTGCCAGCACTGAAAGCTGTTGCTAGCCAGCAGCCTTCCTTGGAAGCGCTTTTGTAGGCCTAAGAACACTGGGGCTCTGGGCTTCTCTAGCCACCTACTCTTCTGCTCATCCTCTCGTGCAGTCTAAAGAGAGCTCAGGTGAGAAATTGCAAACGTCGCGCAATTGGTCAGAGATGAAAAGTGCCAGCACTGAAAGCTGTTGCTAGCCCGCACCCTTCCTTGGAAGCGCTTTCACAGGCGCAGCAACACTGGGGATTTGCGCTTCTCTACCCACCAAACGTCACACTCAATATCTCTCCGTCTCGTAGACACGAGCTGAGAAATTGCAAACGTCGAGCAATTGCTCAGAGATGAAAAGTGCCAGCACTGAAAGCTGTTGCTAGCCAGCACCCTTCTTTGGAAGCGCTTTCACAGGCGCAGCAACACTGGGGCTTTGCGCTTCTCTACCCACCAAACATCACGGTCATTCTCTTTCCTTCTCGTAGACACGAGCTGAGAAATTGCAAACGTCGAGCAATTGCTCAGAGATGAGAAGTGGCAGCACTGAAAGCTGTTGCTAGCCAGCACCCTTCCTTGGAAGCGCTTTCACAGGCGCAGCAACACTGGGGCTTTGCGTTTCTCTAGCCACCAAACGTCACGCTCACTATCTCTCCGTCTCGTAGACACGAGCTGAGAAATTGCAAACGTCGAGCAATTGCTCAGAGATGAAAAGTGCCAGCACTGAAAGCTGTTGCTAGCCAGCACCCTTCTTTGGAAGCGCTTTCACAGGCGCAGCAACACTGGGACTTTGCGCTTCTCTACCCACCAAACATCACGGTCATTCTCTTTCCTTCTCGTAGACACGAGCTGAGAAACTGCAAACGTCGAGCAATTGCTCAGAGAGGAAAAGTGCCAGCACTGAAAGCTGTTGCTAGCCAGCACCCTTCCTTGGAAGCGCTTTTGTAGGCCTAAGAACACTGGGGTTGTGGGCTTCTCTACCCACCTACTCTTCTGCTCATCCTGTCGTGCAGTCTAAAGAGAGCTCAGGTGAGAAATTGCAAACGTCGAGCAATTGCTCAGAGATGAAAAGTGCCAGCACTGAAAGCTGTTGCTAGCCAGCACCCTTCCCTGGAAGCGCTTTTGTAGGCCTAAGAACACTGGGGCTCTGGGCTTCTCTAGCCACCAAACATCACGGTCACTATCTCTCCGTCTCGTAGACACGAGCTGAGAAATTGCAAACGTCGAGCAATTGCTTAGAGATGAAAAGTGCCAGCACTGAAAGCTGTTGATAGCCAGCAGCCTTCCTTGGAAGCGCTTTTGTAGGCCTAAGAACACTGGGGCTCTGGGCTTCTCTAGCCACCTACTCTTCTGCTCATCCTCTCGTGCAGTCTAAAGAGAGCTCAGGTGAGAAATTGCAAACGTCGAGCAATTGGTCAGAGATGAAAAGTGCCAGCACTGAAAGCTCTTGCTAGCCAGCACCCTTCCTTGGAAGCGCTTTCACAGGCGCAGCAACACTGGGGCTTTGCGCTTCTCTAGCCACCAAACGTCACGCTCACTATCTCTCCGTCTCGTAGACACGAGCTGAGAAATTGCAAACGTCGAGCAATTGCTCAGAGATGAGAAGTGCCAGCACTGAAAGCTGTTGCTAGCCAGCACCCTTCCTTGGAAGCCCTTTCACAGGCGCAGCAACACTGGGACTTTGCGCTTCTCTACCCACCAAACATCACGGTCATTCTCTTTCCTTCTCGTAGACACGAGCTGAGAAATTGCAAACGTCGAGCAATTGCTCAGAGATGAAAAGTGCCAGCACTGAAAGCTGTTGCTAGCCAGCACCCTTCCTTGGAAGCGCTTTCACAGGCGCAGCAACACTGGGGCTTTGCGCTTCTCTACCCACCAAACATCACGGTCATTCTCTTTCCGTCTCGTAGACACGATCTGAGAAATTGCAAATGTCGAGCAATTGATCAAAGATGAGAAGTGCCAGCACTGAAAGCTGTTGCTAGCCAGCACCCTTCCTTGGAAGCGCTTTTGTAGGCCTAAGAACACTGGGGCTCTGGGCTTCTCTAGCCACCTACTCTTCTGCTCATCCTGTCGTGCAGTCTAAAGAGAGCTCAGGTGAGAAATTGCAAACGTCGAGCAATTGCTCAGAGATGAAAAGTGCCAGCACTGAAAGCTGTTGCTAGCCAGCACCCTTCTTTGGAAGTGCTTTCAGAGGCGCAGCAACACTGGGGCTTTGCGCTTCTCTACCCACCAAACATCACGGTCATTCTCTTTCCTTCTCGTAGACACGAGCTGAGAAACTGCAAACGTCGAGCAATTGATCAAAGATGAAAAGTGCCAGCACTGAAAGCTGTTGCTAGCCAGCACCCTTCCTTGGAAGCGCTTTTGTAGGCCTAAGAACAGTGGGGCTCTGGGCTTCTCTAGCCACCTAATCTTCTGCTCATCCTCTCGCGCAGTCTAAAGAGAGCTCAGGTGAGAAATTGCAAACGTCGAGCAATTGCTCAGAGATGAAAAGGGCCAGCACCCTTCCTTGGAAGCGCTTTCACAGGCGCAGCAACACTGGGGCTTTGCGCTTCTCTACCCACCAAACGTCACGCTCACTATCTCTCCGTCTCGTAGACACGAGCTGAGAAATTGCAAACGTCGAGCAATTGCTCAGAGATGAAAAGTGCCAGCACTGAAAGCTGTTGCTAGCCAGCACCCTTCCTTGGAAGCGCTTTCACAGGCGCAGCAACACTGGGGCTTTGCGCTTCTCTACCCACCAAACGTCACGGTCATTCTCTTTCCGTCTCGTAGACACGAGCTGAGAAATTGCAAACGTCGAGCAATTGCTCAGAGATGAAAAGTGGCAGCACTGAAAGCTGTTGCTAGCCAGCAGCCTTCCTTGGAAGCGCTTTTGTAGGCCTAAGAACACTGGGGTTGTGGGCTTCTCTACCCACCTACTCTTCTGCTCATCCTCTCGCGCAGTCTAAAGAGAGCTCAGGTGAGAAATTGCAAACGTCGAGCAATTGGTCAGAGATGAAAAGTGCCAGCACTGAAAGCTGTTGCTAGCCAGCACCCTTCCTTGGAAGCGCTTTTGTAGGCCTAACAACCCTGGGGCTCTGGGCTTCTCTAGCCACCAAACATCACGCTCACTATATCTCCGTCTCGTAGACGAGAGCTGAGAAATTGCAAACGTCGAGCAATTGCTCAGAGATGAAAAGTGCCAGCACTGAAAGCTGTTGCTAGCCAGCACCCTTCCTTGGAAGTGCTTTCACAGGCGCAGCAACACTGGGGCTTTGCGCTTCTCTACCCACCAAACATCACGGTCATTCTCTTTCCGTCTCGTAGACACGAGCTGAGAAATTGCAAACGTCGAGCAATTGCTCAGAGATGAAAAGTGCCAGCACTGAAAGCTGTTGCTAGCCAGCAGCCTTCCTTGGAAGCGCTTTTGTAGGCCTAAGAACACTGGGGCTCTGGGCTTCTCTAGCCACCTACTCTTCTGCTCATCCTCTCGTGCAGTCTAAAGAGAGCTCAGGTGAGAAATTGCAAATGTCGAGCAATTGCTCAGAGATGAAAAGTGCCAGCACTGAAAGCTGTTGCTAGGCAGCACCCTTCCTTGGAAGCGCTTTCACAGGCGCAGCAACACTGGGGCTTTGCGCTTCTCTAGCCACCAAACATCATGGTCATTCTCTTTCCTTCTCGTAGACACGAGCTGAGAAATTGCAAACGTCGAGCAATTGCTCAGAGATGAGAAGTGCCAGCACTGAATGCTGTTGCTAGCCAGCACCCTTCCTTGGAAGCGCTTTTGTAGCCCTAAGAACACTGGGGCTCTGGGCTTCTCTAGCCACCTAATCTTCTGCTCATCCTCTCGCGCACTCTAAAGAGAGCTGAGGTGAGAAATTGCAAACGTCGAGCAATTGCTCAGAGATGAAAAGTGCCAGCACTGAAAGCTGTGGCTAGCCAGCACCCTTCCTTGGAAGCGCTTTCACAGGCGCAGCAACACTGGGGCTTTGCGCTTCTCTACCCACCAAACGTCACGGTTATTCTCTTTCCTTCTCGTAGACACGAGCTGAGAAATTGCAAACGTCGAGCAATTGCTCAGAGATGAGAAGTGGCAGCACTGAAAGCTGTTGCTAGCCAGCACCCTTCCTTGGAAGCGCTTTTGTAGGCCTAAGAACACTGGGGCTCTGGGCTTCTCTAGCCACATACTCTTCTGCTCATCCTCTCGCGCAGTCTAAAGAGAGCTCAGGTGAGAAATTGCAAATGTCGAGCAATTGCTCAGAGATGAAAAGGGCCAGCACTGAAAGCTGTTGCTAGCCAGCGCCCTTCCTTGGAAGCGCTTTCACAGGCGCAGCAACACTGGGGCTTTGCGCTTCTCTAGCCACCAAACATCACGGTCATTCTCTTTCCTTCTCGTAGACACGAGCTGAGAAATTGCAAACGTCTAGCAATAGCTCAGAGATGAAAAGTGCCAGCACTGAAAGCTGTTGCTAGCCAGCACCCTTCCTTGGAAGCGCTTTTGTAGGCCTAAGAACACTGGGGCTTTGCGCTTCTCTAGCCACCTAATCTTCTGCTCATCCTCTCGTGCAGTCTAAAGAGAGCTCAGGGGAGAAATTGCAAACGTCGAGCAATTGCTCAGAGATGAAAAGTGCCAGCACTGAAAGCTGTTGCTAGCCAGCACCCTTCCCTGGAAGCGCTTTCACAGGCGCAGCAACACTGGGGCTTTGCGCTTCTCTAGCCACCAAACGTCACGCTCACTATCTCTCCGTCTCGTAGACACGAGCTGAGAAATTGCAAACGTCGAGCAATTGCTCAGAGATGAGAAGTGCCAGCACTGAAAGCTGTTGCTAGCCAGCACCCTTCCTTGGAAGCCCTTTCACAGGCGCAGCAACACTGGGACTTTGCGCTTCTCTACCCACCAAACATCACGGTCATTCTCTTTCCTTCTCGTAGACACGAGCTGAGAAATTGCAAACGTCGAGCAATTGCTCAGAGATGAAAAGTGCCAGCACTGAAAGCTGTTGCTAGCCAGCACCCTTCCTTGGAAGCGCTTTCACAGGCGCAGCAACACTGGGGCTTTGCGCTTCTCTACCCACCAAACATCACGGTCATTCTCTTTCCGTCTCGTAGACACGATCTGAGAAATTGCAAATGTCGAGCAATTGATCAAAGATGAGAAGTGCCAGCACTGAAAGCTGTTGCTAGCCAGCACCCTTCCTTGGAAGCGCTTTTGTAGGCCTAAGAACACTGGGGCTCTGGGCTTCTCTAGCCACCTACTCTTCTGCTCATCCTGTCGTGCAGTCTAAAGAGAGCTCAGGTGAGAAATTGCAAACGTCGAGCAATTGCTCAGAGATGAAAAGTGCCAGCACTGAAAGCTGTTGCTAGCCAGCACCCTTCTTTGGAAGTGCTTTCAGAGGCGCAGCAACACTGGGGCTTTGCGCTTCTCTACCCACCAAACATCACGGTCATTCTCTTTCCTTCTCGTAGACACGAGCTGAGAAACTGCAAACGTCGAGCAATTGATCAAAGATGAAAAGTGCCAGCACTGAAAGCTGTTGCTAGCCAGCACCCTTCCTTGGAAGCGCTTTTGTAGGCCTAAGAACAGTGGGGCTCTGGGCTTCTCTAGCCACCTAATCTTCTGCTCATCCTCTCGCGCAGTCTAAAGAGAGCTCAGGTGAGAAATTGCAAACGTCGAGCAATTGCTCAGAGATGAAAAGGGCCAGCACCCTTCCTTGGAAGCGCTTTCACAGGCGCAGCAACACTGGGGCTTTGCGCTTCTCTACCCACCAAACGTCACGCTCACTATCTCTCCGTCTCGTAGACACGAGCTGAGAAATTGCAAACGTCGAGCAATTGCTCAGAGATGAAAAGTGCCAGCACTGAAAGCTGTTGCTAGCCAGCACCCTTCCTTGGAAGCGCTTTCACAGGCGCAGCAACACTGGGGCTTTGCGCTTCTCTACCCACCAAACGTCACGGTCATTCTCTTTCCGTCTCGTAGACACGAGCTGAGAAATTGCAAACGTCGAGCAATTGCTCAGAGATGAAAAGTGGCAGCACTGAAAGCTGTTGCTAGCCAGCAGCCTTCCTTGGAAGCGCTTTTGTAGGCCTAAGAACACTGGGGTTGTGGGCTTCTCTACCCACCTACTCTTCTGCTCATCCTCTCGCGCAGTATAAAGAGAGCTCAGGTGAGAAATTGCAAACGTCGAGCAATTGGTCAGAGATGAAAAGTGCCAGCACTGAAAGCTGTTGCTAGCCAGCACCCTTCCTTGGAAGCGCTTTTGTAGGCCTAACAACCCTGGGGCTCTGGGCTTCTCTAGCCACCAAACATCACGCTCACTATATCTCCGTCTCGTAGACGAGAGCTGAGAAATTGCAAACGTCGAGCAATTGCTCAGAGATGAAAAGTGCCAGCACTGAAAGCTGTTGCTAGCCAGCACCCTTCCTTGGAAGTGCTTTCACAGGCGCAGCAACACTGGGGCTTTGCGCTTCTCTACCCACCAAACATCACGGTCATTCTCTTTCCGTCTCGTAGACACGAGCTGAGAAATTGCAAACGTCGAGCAATTGCTCAGAGATGAAAAGTGCCAGCACTGAAAGCTGTTGCTAGCCAGCAGCCTTCCTTGGAAGCGCTTTTGTAGGCCTAAGAACACTGGGGCTCTGGGCTTCTCTAGCCACCTACTCTTCTGCTCATCCTCTCGTGCAGTCTAAAGAGAGCTCAGGTGAGAAATTGCAAATGTCGAGCAATTGCTCAGAGATGAAAAGTGCCAGCACTGAAAGCTCTTGCTAGCCAGCACCCTTCCTTGGAAGCGCTTTCACAGGCGCAGCAACACTGGGGCTTTGCGCTTCTCTAGCCACCAAACATCATGGTCATTCTCTTTCCTTCTCGTAGACACGAGCTGAGAAATTGCAAACGTCGAGCAATTGCTCAGAGATGAGAAGTGCCAGCACTGAATGCTGTTGCTAGCCAGCACCCTTCCTTGGAAGCGCTTTTGTAGCCCTAAGAACACTGGGGCTCTGGGCTTCTCTAGCCACCTAATCTTCTGCTCATCCTCTCGCGCACTCTAAAGAGAGCTGAGGTGAGAAATTACAAACGTCGAGCAATTGCTCAGAGATGAAAAGTGCCAGCACTGAAAGCTGTGGCTAGCCAGCACCCTTCCTTGGAAGCGCTTTCACAGGCGCAGCAACACTGGGGCTTTGCGCTTCTCTACCCACCAAACGTCACGGTTATTCTCTTTCCTTCTCGTAGACACGAGCTGAGAAATTGCAAACGTCGAGCAATTGCTCAGAGATGAGAAGTGGCAGCACTGAAAGCTGTTGCTAGCCAGCACCCTTCCTTGGAAGCGCTTTTGTAGGCCTAAGAACACTGGGGCTCTGGGCTTCTCTAGCCACATACTCTTCTGCTCATCCTCTCGCGCAGTCTAAAGAGAGCTCAGGTGAGAAATTGCAAATGTCGAGCAATTGCTCAGAGATGAAAAGGGCCAGCACTGAAAGCTGTTGCTAGCCAGCGCCCTTCCTTGGAAGCGCTTTCACAGGCGCAGCAACACTGGGGCTTTGCGCTTCTCTAGCCACCAAACATCACGGTCATTCTCTTTCCTTCTCGTAGACACGAGCTGAGAAATTGCAAACGTCTAGCAATAGCTCAGAGATGAAAAGTGCCAGCACTGAAAGCTGTTGCTAGCCAGCACCCTTCCTTGGAAGCGCTTTTGTAGGCCTAAGAACACTGGGGCTTTGCGCTTCTCTAGCCACCTAATCTTCTGCTCATCCTCTCGTGCAGTCTAAAGAGAGCTCAGGGGAGAAATTGCAAACGTCGAGCAATTGCTCAGAGATGAAAAGTGCCAGCACTGAAAGCTGTTGCTAGCCAGCACCCTTCCCTGGAAGCGCTTTCACAGGCGCAGCAACACTGGGGCTTTGCGCTTCTCTAGCCACCAAACGTCACGCTCACTATCTCTCCGTCTCGTAGACACGAGCTGAGAAATTGCAAACGTCGAGCAATTGCTCCGAGATGAGAAGTGCCAGCACTGAAAGCTGTTGCTAGCCAGCACCCTTCCTTGGAAGCGCTTTTGTAGGCCTAAGAACACTGGGGTTGTGGGCTTCTCTACCCACCTACTCTTCTGCTCATCCTGTCGTGCAGTCTAAAGAGAGCTCAGGTGAGAAATTGCAAACGTCGAGCAATTGCTCAGAGATGAAAAGTGCCAGCACTGAAAGCTGTTGCTAGCCAGCACCCTTCCCTGGAAGCGCTTTTGTAGGCCTAAGAACACTGGGGCTCTGGGCTTCTCTAGCCACCAAACATCACGGTCACTATCTCTCCGTCTCGTAGACACGAGCTGAGAAATTGCAAACGTCGAGCAATTGCTAAGATATGAAAAGTGCCAGCACTGAAAGCTGTTGATAGCCAGCAGCCTTCCTTGGAAGCGCTTTTGTAGGCCTAAGAACACTGGGGCTCTGGGCTTCTCTAGCCACCTACTCTTCTGCTCATCCTCTCGTGCAGTCTAAAGAGAGCTCAGGTGAGAAATTGCAAACGTCGAGCAATTGGTCAGAGATGAAAAGTGCCAGCACTGAAAGCTCTTGCTAGCCAGCACCCTTCCTTGGAAGCGCTTTCACAGGCGCAGCAACACTGGGGCTTTGCGCTTCTCTAGCCACCAAACGTCACGCTCACTATCTCTCCGTCTCGTAGACACGAGCTGAGAAATTGCAAACATCGAGCAATTGCTCAGAGATGAGAAGTGCCAGCACTGAAAGCTGTTGCTAGCCAGCACCCTTCCTTGGAAGCCCTTTCACAGGCGCAGCAACACTGGGGCTTTGCGCTTCTCTACCCACCAAACATCACGGTCATTCTCTTTCCTTCTCGTAGACACGAGCTGAGAAATTGCAAACGTCGAGCAATTGCTCAGAGATGAAAAGTGCCAGCACTGAAAGCTGTTGCTAGCCAGCACCCTTCCTTGGAAGCGCTTTCACAGGCGCAGCAACACTGGGGCTTTGCGCTTCTCTACCCACCAAACATCACGGTCATTCTCTTTCCGTCTCGTAGACACGATCTGAGAAATTGCAAATGTCGAGCAATTGATCAAAGATGAGAAGTGCCAGCACTGAAAGCTGTTGCTAGCCAGCACCCTTCCTTGGAAGCGCTTTTGTAGGCCTAAGAACACTGGGGCTCTGGGCTTCTCTAGCCACCTACTCTTCTGCTCATCCTGTCGTGCAGTCTAAAGAGAGCTCAGGTGAGAAATTGCAAACGTCGAGCAATTGCTCAGAGATGAAAAGTGCCAGCACTGAAAGCTGTTGCTAGCCAGCACCCTTCTTTGGAAGTGCTTTCAGAGGCGCAGCAACACTGGGGCTTTGCGCTTCTCTACCCACCAAACATCACGGTCATTCTCTTTCCTTCTCGTAGACACGAGCTGAGAAACTGCAAACGTCGAGCAATTGATCAAAGATGAAAAGTGCCAGCACTGAAAGCTGTTGCTAGCCAGCACCCTTCCTTGGAAGCGCTTTTGTAGGCCTAAGAACAGTGGGGCTCTGGGCTTCTCTAGCCACCTAATCTTCTGCTCATCCTCTCGCGCAGTCTAAAGAGAGCTCAGGTGAGAAATTGCAAACGTCGAGCAATTGCTCAGAGATGAAAAGGGCCAGCACCCTTCCTTGGAAGCGCTTTCACAGGCGCAGCAACACTGGGGCTTTGCGCTTCTCTACCCACCAAACGTCACGCTCACTATCTCTCCGTCTCGTAGACACGAGCTGAGAAATTGCAAACGTCGAGCAATTGCTCAGAGATGAGAAGTGCCAGCACTGAAAGCTGTTGCTAGCCAGCACCCTTCCTTGGAAGCGCTTTCACAGGCGCAGCAACACTGGGGCTTTGCGCTTCTCTACCCACCAAACGTCACGGTCATTCTCTTTCCGTCTCGTAGACACGAGCTGAGAAATTGCAAACGTCGAGCAATTGCTCAGAGATGAAAAGTGGCAGCACTGAAAGCTGTTGCTAGCCAGCAGCCTTCCTTGGAAGCGCTTTTGTAGGCCTAAGAACACTGGGGTTGTGGGCTTCTCTAGCCACCTACTCTTCTGCTCATCCTCTCGCGCAGTCTAAAGAGAGCTCAGGTGAGAAATTGCAAACGTCGAGCAATTGGTCAGAGATGAAAAGTGCCAGCACTGAAAGCTGTTGCTAGCCAGCACCCTTCCTTGGAAGCGCTTTTGTAGGCCTAAGAACACTGGGGCTCTGGGCTTCTCTAGCCACCAAACATCACGCTCACTATATCTCCGTCTCGTAGACGAGAGCTGAGAAATTGCAAACGTCGAGCAATTGCTCAGAGATGAAAAGTGCCAGCACTGAAAGCTGTTGCTAGCCAGCACCCTTCCTTGGAAGTGCTTTCACAGGCGCAGCAACACTGGGGCTTTGCGCTTCTCTACCCACCAAACATCACGGTCATTCTCTTTCCGTCTCGTAGACACGAGCTGAGAAATTGCAAACGTCGAGCAATTGCTCAGAGATGAAAAGGGCCAGCACTGAAAGCTGTTGCTAGCCAGCACCCTTCCTTGGAAGCGCTTTTGTAGGCCTAAGAACACTGGGGCTCTGGGCTTCTCTAGCCACCTACTCTTCTGCTCATCCTCTCGTGCAGTCTAAAGAGAGCTCAGGTGAGAAATTGCAAACGTCGAGCAATTGCTCAGAGATGAAAAGTGCCAGCACTGAAAGCTGTTGCTAGGCAGCACCCTTCCTTGGAAGCGCTTTCACAGGCGCAGCAACACTGGGGCTTTGCGCTTCTCTACCCACCAAACATCATGGTCATTCTCTTTCCTTCTCGTAGACACGAGCTGAGAAATTGCAAACGTCGAGCAATTGCTCAGAGATGAGAAGTGCCAGCACTGAATGCTGTTGCTAGCCAGCACCCTTCCTTGGAAGCGCTTTTGTAGCCCTAAGAACACTGGGGCTCTGGGCTTCTCTAGCCACCTAATCTTCTGCTCATCCTCTCGCGCACTCTAAAGAGAGCTGAGGTGAGAAATTGCAAACGTCGAGCAATTGCTCAGAGATGAAAAGTGCCAGCACTGAAAGCTCTTGCTAGCCAGCACCCTTCCTTGGAAGCGCTTTCACAGGCGCAGCAACACTGGGGCTTTGCGCTTCTCTACCCACCAAACGTCACGGTTATTCTCTTTCCTTCTCGTAGACACGAGCTGAGAAATTGCAAACGTCGAGCAATTGCTCAGAGATGAAAAGTGCCAGCACTGAAAGCTGTTGCTAGCCAGCACCCTTCCTTGGAAGCGCTTTTGTAGGCCTAAGAACACTGGGGCTCTGGGCTTCTCTAGCCACATACTCTTCTGCTCATCCTCTCGCGCAGTCTAAAGAGAGCTCAGGTGAGAAATTGCAAATGTCGAGCAATTGCTCAGAGATGAAAAGGGCCAGCACTGAAAGCTGTTGCTAGCCAGCGCCCTTCCTTGGAAGCGCTTTCACAGGCGCAGCAACACTGGGGCTTTGCGCTTCTCTAGCCACCAAACATCACGGTCATTCTCTTTCCTTCTCGTAGACACGAGCTGAGAAATTGCAAACGTCTAGCAATAGCTCAGAGATGAAAAGTGCCAGCACTGAAAGCTGTTGCTAGCCAGCACCCTTCCTTGGAAGCGCTTTTGTAGGCCTAAGAACACTGGGGCTTTGCGCTTCTCTAGCCACCTAATCTTCTGCTCATCCTCTCGTGCAGTCTAAAGAGAGCTCAGGGGAGAAATTGCAAACGTCGAGCAATTGCTCAGAGATGAAAAGTGCCAGCACTGAAAGCTGTTGCTAGCCAGCACCCTTCCCTGGAAGCGCTTTCACAGGCGCAGCAACACTGGGGCTTTGCGCTTCTCTAGCCACCAAACGTCACGCTCACTATCTCTCCGTCTCGTAGACACGAGCTGAGAAATTGCAAACGTCGAGCAATTGCTCCGAGATGAGAAGTGCCAGCACTGAAAGCTGTTGCTAGCCAGCACCCTTCCTTGGAAGCGCTTTTGTAGGCCTAAGAACACCGGGGCTCTGGGCTTCTCTAGCCACCTACTCTTCTGCTCATCCTCTCGTGCAGTCTAAAGAGAGCTCAGGTGAGAAATTGCAAACGTCGAGCAATTGCTTAGAGATGAAAAGGGCCAGCACTGAAAGCTGTTGCTAGCCAGCACCCTTCCTTGGAAGCGCTTTCACAGGCACAGCAACACTGGGGCTTTGCGCTTCTCTAGCCACCAAACATCACGGTCATTCTCTTTCCGTCTCGTAGACACGAGCTGAGAAATTGCAAACGTTGAGCAATTGCTCAGAGATGAAAAGTGTCAGCACTGAAAGCTCTTGCTAGCCAGCACCCTTCCATGGAAGCGCTTTCACAGGCACAGCAACACTGGGGCTTTGCGCTTCTCTACCCACCAAACGTCATGCTCACGATCTCTCCGTCTCCTAGACACGAGCTGAGAAATTGCAAACGTCGAGCAATTGCTCAGAGATGAAAAGTGTCAGCACTGAAAGCTCTTGCTAGCCAGCACCCTTCCATGGAAGCGCTTTCACAGGCGCAGCAACACTGGGGCTTTGCGCTTCTCTACCCACCAAACGTCACGGTCATTCTCTTTCCTTCTCGTAGACACGAGCTGAGAAATTGCAAACGTCGAGCAATTGCTCAGAGATGAGAAGTGCCAGCACTGAAAGCTGTTGCTAGCCAGCACCCTTCCTTGGAAGCGCTTTCACAGGCGCAGCAACACTGGGGCTTTGCGCTTCTCTAGCCACCAAACATCACGGTCATTCTCTTTCCGTCTCGTAGACACGAGCTGAGAAATTGCAAACGTCGAGCAATTGCTCAGAGATGAAAAGTGTCAGCACTGAAAGCTCTTGCTAGCCAGCACCCTTCCATGGAAGCGCTTTCACAGGCACAGCAACACTGGGGCTTTGCGCTTCTCTACCCACCAAACGTCATGCTCACGATCTCTCCGTCTCCTAGACACGAGCTGAGAAATTGCAAACGTCGAGCAATTGCTCAGAGATGAAAAGGGCCAGCACTGAAAGCTGTTGCTAGCCAGCACCCTTCCTTGGAAGCGCTTTCACAGGCGCAGCAACACTGGGGCTTTGCGCTTCTCTACCCACCAAACGTCACGGTCATTCTCTTTCCTTCTCGTAGACACGAGCTGAGAAATTGCAAACGTCGAGCAATTGCTCAGAGATGAGAAGTGCCAGCACTGAAAGCTGTTGCTAGCCAGCACCCTTCCTTGGAAGCGCTTTCACAGGCGCAGCAACACTGGGGCTTTGCGCTTCTCTAGCCACCAAACATCACGGTCATTCTCTTTCCGTCTCGTAGACACGATCTGAGAAATTGCAAATGTCGAGCAATTGATCAAAGATGAGAAGTGCAAGCACTGAAAGCTGTTGCTAGCCAGCAGCCTTCCTTGGAAGCGCTTTTGTAGGCCTAAGAACAGTGGGGCTCTGGGCTTCTCTAGCCACCTACTCTTCTGCTCATCCTCTCGCGCACTCTAAAGAGAGCTCAGGGGAGAAATTGCAAACGTCGAGCAATTGCTCAGAGATGAAAAGTGCCAGCACTGAAAGCTCTTGCTAGTCAGCACCCTTCCTTGGAAGCGCTTTCACAGGCGCAGCAACACTGGGGCTTTGCGCTTCTCTAGCCACCAAACGTCACGCTCACTATCTCTCCGTCTCGTAGACACGAGCTGAGAAATTGCAAACGTCGAGCAATTGCTCAGAGATGAAAAGTGCCAGCACTGAAAGCTGTTGCTAGCCAGCACCCTTCTTTGGAAGCGCTTTCACAGGCGCAGCAACACTGGGACTTTGCGCTTCTCTACCCACCAAACATCACGGTCATTCTCTTTCCTTCTCGTAGACACGAGCTGAGAAACTGCAAACGTCGAGCAATTGCTCAGAGATGAGAAGTGCCAGCACTGAAAGCTGTTGCTAGCCAGCACCCTTCCTTGGAAGCGCTTTTGTAGCCCTAAGAACACTGGGGCTCTGGGCTTCTCTAGCCACCTACTCTTCTGCTCATCCTCTCGCGCAGTCTAAAGAGAGCTCAGGTGAGAAATTGCAAACGTCGAGCAATTGCTCAGAGATGAAAAGGGCCAGCACCCTTCCTTGGAAGCGCTTTCACAGGCGCAGCAACACTGGGGCTTTGCGCTTCTCTACCCACCAAACGTCACGCTCACTATCTCTCCGTCTCGTAGACACGAGCTGAGAAATTGCAAACGTCGAGCAATTGCTCAGAGATGAGAAGTGCCAGCACTGAAAGCTGTTGCTAGCCAGCACCCTTCCTTGGAAGCGCTTTCACAGGCGCAGCAACACTGGGGCTTTGCGCTTCTCTACCCACCAAACGTCACGGTCATTCTCTTTCCGTCTCGTAGACACGAGCTGAGAAATTGCAAACGTCGAGCAATTGCTCAGAGATGAAAAGTGCCAGCACTGAAAGCTGTTGCTAGCCAGCAGCCTTCCTTGGAAGCGCTTTTGTAGGCCTAAGAACACTGGGGTTGTGGGCTTCTCTACCCACCTACTCTTCTGCTCATCCTCTCGCGCAGTCTAAAGAGAGCTCAGGTGAGAAATTGCAAACGTCGAGCAATTGGTCAGAGATGAAAAGTGCCAGCACTGAAAGCTGTTGCTAGCCAGCACCCTTCCTTGGAAGCGCTTTTGTAGGCCTAAGAACACTGGGGCTCTGGGCTTCTCTAGCCACCAAACATCACGCTCACTATATCTCCGTCTCGTAGACGAGAGCTGAGATTTTGCAAACGTCGAGCAATTGCTCAGAGATGAAAAGTGCCAGCACTGAAAGCTGTTGCTAGCCAGCACCCTTCCTTGGAAGTGCTTTCACAGGCACAGCAACACTGGGGCTTTGCGCTTCTCTACCCACCAAACATCACGGTCATTCTCTTTCCGTCTCGTAGACACGAGCTGAGAAATTGCAAACGTCGAGCAATTGCTCAGAGATGAAAAGTGCCAGCACTGAAAGCTGTTGCTAGCCAGCAGCCTTCCTTGGAAGCGCTTTTGTAGGCCTAAGAACACTGGGGCTCTGGGCTTCTCTAGCCACCTACTCTTCTGCTCATCCTCTCGTGCAGTCTAAAGAGAGCTCAGGTGAGAAATTGCAAATGTCGAGCAATTGCTCAGAGATGAAAAGTGCCAGCACTGAAAGCTCTTGCTAGCCAGCACCCTTCCTTGGAAGCGCTTTCACAGGCGCAGCAACACTGGGGCTTTGCGCTTCTCTAGCCACCAAACATCATGGTCATTCTCTTTCCTTCTCGTAGACACGAGCTGAGAAATTGCAAACGTCGAGCAATTGCTCAGAGATGAGAAGTGCCAGCACTGAATGCTGTTGCTAGCCAGCACCCTTCCTTGGAAGCGCTTTTGTAGCCCTAAGAACACTGGGGCTCTGGGCTTCTCTAGCCACCTAATCTTCTGCTCATCCTCTCGCGCACTCTAAAGAGAGCTCAGGTGAGAAATTGCAAACGTCGAGCAATTGCTCAGAGATGAAAAGTGCCAGCACTGAAAGCTGTGGCTAGCCAGCACCCTTCCTTGGAAGCGCTTTCACAGGCGCAGCAACACTGGGGCTTTGCGCTTCTCTACCCACCAAACGTCACGGTTATTCTCTTTCCTTCTCGTAGACACGAGCTGAGAAATTGCAAACGTCGAGCAATTGCTCAGAGATGAAAAGTGCCAGCACTGAAAGCTGTTGCTAGCCAGCACCCTTCCTTGGAAGCGCTTTTGTAGGCCTAAGAACACTGGGGCTCTGGGCTTCTCTAGCCACATACTCTTCTGCTCATCCTCTCGCGCAGTCTAAAGAGAGCTCAGGTGAGAAATTGCAAATGTCGAGCAATTGCTCAGAGATGAAAAGGGCCAGCACTGAAAGCTGTTGCTAGCCAGCGCCCTTCCTTGGAAGCGCTTTCACAGGCGCAGCAACACTGGGGCTTTGCGCTTCTCTAGCCACCAAACATCACGGTCATTCTCTTTCCTTCTCGTAGACACGAGCTGAGAAATTGCAAACGTCTAGCAATAGCTCAGAGATGAAAAGTGCCAGCACTGAAAGCTGTTGCTAGCCAGCACCCTTCCTTGGAAGCGCTTTTGTAGGCCTAAGAACACTGGGGCTTTGCGCTTCTCTAGCCACCTAATCTTCTGCTCATCCTCTCGTGCAGTCTAAAGAGAGCTCAGGGGAGAAATTGCAAACGTCGAGCAATTGCTCAGAGATGAAAAGTGCCAGCACTGAAAGCTGTTGCTAGCCAGCACCCTTCCCTGGAAGCGCTTTCACAGGCGCAGCAACACTGGGGCTTTGCGCTTCTCTAGCCACCAAACGTCACGCTCACTATCTCTCCGTCTCGTAGACACGAGCTGAGAAATTGCAAACGT
Organism: Sarcoramphus papa; assembly: GCA_037962945.1. NCBI lineage: Eukaryota > Metazoa > Chordata > Aves > Accipitriformes > Cathartidae > Sarcoramphus > Sarcoramphus papa. The sequence continues at coordinate 93,287,172 of CM075586.1, read as the reverse complement.
CGAGCAATTGCTCAGAGATGAGAAGTGCCAGCACTGAAAGCTGTTGCTAGCCAGCACCCTTCCTTCGAAGCGCTTTTGTAGGCCTAAGAACACTGGGGCTCTGGGCTTCTCTAGCCACCTACTCTTCTGCTCATCCTCTCGTGCAGTCTAAAGAGAGCTAAGGTGAGAAATTGCAAACGTCGAGCAATTGCTTAGAGATGAAAAGGGCCAGCACTGAAAGCTGTTGCTAGCCAGCACCCTTCCTTGGAAGCGCTTTCACAGGCGCAGCAACACTGGGGCTTTGCGCTTCTCTACCCACCAAATGTCACGGTCGCTACCTCTCTGTCTCGTAGACACGAGCTGAGAAATTGCAAACGTCGAGCAATTGCTCAGAGATGAAAAGTGCCAGCACTGAAAGCTGTTGCTAGCCAGCACCCTTCCTTGGAAGCGCTTTCACAGGCGCAGCAACACTGGGGCTTTGCGCTTCTCTAGCCACCAAACATCACGGTCATTCTCTTTCCGTCTCGTAGACACGAGCTGAGAAATTGCAAACGTCGAGCAATTGCTCAGAGATGAAAAGTGTCAGCACTGAAAGCTCTTGCTAGCCAGCACCCTTCCATGGAAGCGCTTTCACAGGCACAGCAACACTGGGGCTTTGCGCTTCTCTACCCACCAAACGTCATGCTCACGATCTCTCCGTCTCCTAGACACGAGCTGAGAAATTGCAAACGTCGAGCAATTGCTCAGAGATGAAAAGTGTCAGCACTGAAAGCTCTTGCTAGCCAGCACCCTTCCATGGAAGCGCTTTCACAGGCGCAGCAACACTGGGGCTTTGCGCTTCTCTACCCACCAAACGTCACGGTCATTCTCTTTCCTTCTCGTAGACACGAGCTGAGAAATTGCAAACGTCGAGCAATTGCTCAGAGATGAGAAGTGCCAGCACTGAAAGCTGTTGCTAGCCAGCACCCTTCCTTGGAAGCGCTTTCACAGGCGCAGCAACACTGGGGCTTTGCGCTTCTCTAGCCACCAAACATCACGGTCATTCTCTTTCCGTCTCGTAGACACGATCTGAGAAATTGCAAATGTCGAGCAATTGATCAAAGATGAGAAGTGCAAGCACTGAAAGCTGTTGCTAGCCAGCAGCCTTCCTTGGAAGCGCTTTTGTAGGCCTAAGAACACTGGGGCTCTGGGCTTCTCTAGCCACCTACTCTTCTGCTCATCCTCTCGCGCACTCTAAAGAGAGCTCAGGTGAGAAATTGCAAACGTCGAGCAATTGCTCAGAGATGAAAAGTGCCAGCACTGAAAGCTCTTGCTAGTCAGCACCCTTCCTTGGAAGCGCTTTCACAGGCGCAGCAACACTGGGGCTTTGCGCTTCTCTAGCCACCAAACGTCACGCTCACTATCTCTCCGTCTCGTAGACACGAGCTGAGAAATTGCAAACGTCGAGCAATTGCTCAGAGATGAAAAGTGCCAGCACTGAAAGCTGTTGCTAGCCAGCACCCTTCTTTGGAAGCGCTTTCACAGGCGCAGCAACACTGGGACTTTGCGCTTCTCTACCCACCAAACATCACGGTCATTCTCTTTCCTTCTCGTAGACACGAGCTGAGAAATTGCAAACGTCGAGCAATTGCTCAGAGATGAGAAGTGCCAGCACTGAAAGCTGTTGCTAGCCAGCACCCTTCCTTGGAAGCGCTTTTGTAGCCCTAAGAACACTGGGGCTCTGGGCTTCTCTAGCCACCTACTCTTCTGCTCATCCTCACGCGCAGTCTAAAGAGAGCTCAGGTGAGAAATTGCAAACGTCGAGCAATTGGTCAGAGATGAAAAGTGCCAGCACTGAAAGCTGTTGCTAGCCAGCACCCTTCCTTGGAAGCGCTTTCACAGGCGCAGCAACACTGGGGCTTTGCGCTTCTCTACCCACCAAACGTCACGCTTACTATCTCTCCGTCTCGTAGACACGAGCTGAGAAATTGCAAACGTCGAGCAATTGCTCAGAGATGAGAAGTGCCAGCACTGAAAGCTGTTGCTAGCCAGCACCCTTCTTTGGAAGCGCTTTCACAGGCGCAGCAACACTGGGGCTTTGCGCTTCTCTACCCACCAAACATCACGGTCATTCTCTTTCCGTCTCGTAGACACGAGCTGAGAAATTGCAAACGTCGAGCAATTGCTCAGAGATGAAAAGTGCCAGCACTGAAAGCTGATGCTAGCCAGCACCCTTCCTTGGAAGCGCTTTTGTAGGCCTAAGAACACTGGGGTTGTGGGCTTCTCTACCCACCTACTCTTCTGCTCATCCTCTCGCGCAGTCTAAAGAGAGCTCAGGTGAGAAATTGCAAACGTCGAGCAATTGGTCAGAGATGAAAAGTGCCAGCACTGAAAGCTGTGGCTAGCCAGCACCCTTCCTTGGAAGCGCTTTCACAGGCGCAGCAACACTGGGGCTTTGCGCTTCTCCAGCCACCAAACATCACGCTCACTATATCTCCGTCTCGTAGACACGAGCTGAGAAATTGCAAACGTCGAGCAATTGCTCAGAGATGAAAAGTGCCAGCACTGAAAGCTGTTGCTAGTCAGCACCCTTCCTTGGAAGTGCTTTCACAGGCGCAGCAACACTGGGGCTTTGCGCTTCTCTACCCACCAAACATCACGGTCATTCTCTTTCCGTCTCGTAGACACGAGCTGAGAAATTGCAAACGTCGAGCAATTGCTCAGAGATGAAAAGGGCCAGCACTGAAAGCTGTTGATAGCCAGCAGCCTTCCTTGGAAGCGCTTTTGTACGCCTAAGAACACTGGGGCTCTGGGCTTCTCTAGCCACTTACTCTTCTGCTCATCCTCTCGTGCAGTCTAAAGAGAGCTCAGGTGAGAAATTGCAAACGTCGAGCAATTGCTCAGAGATGAAAAGTGCCAGCACTGAAAGCTGTTGCTAGCCAGCACCCTTCCTTGGAAGCGCTTTCACAGGCGCAGCAACACTGGGACTTTGCGCTTCTCTAGCCACCAAACATCATGGTCATTCTCTTTCCTTCTCGTAGACACGAGCTGAGAAATTGCAAACGTCTAGCAATAGCTCAGAGATGAAAAGTGCCAGCACTGAAAGCTGTTGCTAGCCAGCACCCTTCCCTGGAAGCGCTTTCACAGGCGCAGCAACACTGGGGCTTTGCGCTTCTCTACCCACCAAACGTCACGCTCACTATCTCTCCGTCTCGTAGACACGAGCTGAAAAATTGCAAACGTCGAGCAATTGCTCAGAGATGAGAAGTGCCAGCACTGAAAGCTGTTGCTAGCCAGCACCCTTCCTTGGAAGCGCTTTTGTAGGCCTAAGAACAGTGGGGCTCTGGGCTTCTCTAGCCACCTACTCTTCTGCTCATCCTCTCATGCAGTCTAAAGAGAGCTAAGGTGAGAAATTGCAAACGTCGAGCAATTGCTTAGAGATGAAAAGTGCCAGCACTGAAAGCTGTTGCTAGCCAGCACCCTTCCTTGGAAGCGCTTTTGTAGGCCGAAGAACACTGGGGTTGTGGGCTTCTCTTGCCACCTAATCTTCTGCTCATCCTCTCGTGCAGTCCAAAGAGAGCTCAGGTGAGAAATTGCAAACGTCGAGCAATTGCTCAGAGATGAAAAGTGCCAGCACTGAAAGCTGTTGCTAGCCAGCCCCCTTCTTTGGAAGCGCTTTCACAGGCGCAGCAACACTGGGGCTTTGCGCTTCTCTACCCACCAAACGTCACGCTCACTATCTCTCCGTCTCGTAGACACGAGCTGAGAAATTGCAAACGTCGAGCAATTGCTCAGAGATGAGAAGTGGCAGCACTGAAAGCTGTTGCTAGCCAGCACCCTTCCTTGGAAGCGCTTTCACAGGCACAGCAACACTGGGGCTTTGCGCTTCTCTAGCCACCAAACATCACGGTCATTCTCTTTCCGTCTCGTAGACACGAGCTAGAGAAATTGCAAACGTCGAGCAATTGCTCAGAGATGAAAAGTGCCAGCACTGAAAGCTGTCGCTAGCCAGCACCCTTCCTTGGAAGCGCTTTCACAGGCGCAGCAACACTGGGGCTTTGCGCTTCTCTAGCCACCAAACATCACGGTCATTCTCTTTCTGTTTCGTAGACACGAGTTGAGAAATTGCAAACGTCGAGCAATTGCTCAGAGATGAGAAGTGGCAGCACTGAAAGCTGTTGCTAGCCAGCACCCTTCCTTGGAAGCGCTTTCACAGGTGCAGCAACACTGGGACTTTGCGCTTCTCTACCCACCAAACGTCACGCTCACTATCTCTCCGTCTCGTAGACACGAGCTGAGAAATTGCAAACGTCGAGCAATTGCTCAGAGATGAGAAGTGCCAGCACTGAAAGCTGTTGCTAGCCAGCACCCTTCCTTGGAAGCGCTTTTGTAGGCCGAAGAACACTGGGGCTCTGGGCTTCTCTAGCCACCTACTCTTCTGCTCATCCTCTCGTGCAGTCTAAAGAGAGCTCAGGTGAGAAATTGCAAACGTCGAGCAATTGCTCAGAGATGAAAAGGGCCAGCACTGAAAGCTCTTGCTAGCCAGCACCCTTCCTTGGAAGCGCTTTCACAGGCGCAGCAACACTGGGGCTTTGCGCTTCTCTACCTACCAAATGTCACGGTCGCTACCTCTCCGTCTCGTAGACACGAGCTGAGAAATTGCAAACGTCGAGCAATTGCTCAGAGATGAAAAGGGCCAGCACTGAAAGCTGTTGCTAGCCAGCACCCTTCTTTGGAAGCGCTTTCACAGGCGCAGCAACACTGGGGCTTTGCGCTTCTCTAGCCACCAAACATCACGGTCATTCTCTTTCCGTCTCGTAGACACGAGCTGAGAAATTGCAAACGTCGAGCAATTGCTCAGAGATGAAAAGTGTCAGCACTGAAAGCTCTTGCTAGCCAGCACCCTTCCTTGGAAGCGCTTTCACAGGCACAGCAACACTGGGGCTTTGCGCTTCTCTACCCACCAAACGTCATGCTCACTATCTCTCCGTCTCGTAGACACGAGCTGAGAAATTGCAAACGTCGAGCAATTGCTCAGAGATGAAAAGGGCCAGCACTGAAAGCTATTGCTAGCCAGCACCCTTCCTTGGAAGCGCTTTCACAGGCGCAGCAAGACTGGGGCTTTGTGCTTCTCTAGCCACCAAACATCACGGTCATTCTCTTTCCTTCTCGTAGACACGAGCTGAGAAATTGCAAATGTCGAGCAATTGCTCAGAGATGAAAAGTGCCAGCACTGAAAGCTGTTGCTAGCCAGTAGCCTTCCTTGGAAGCGCTTTTGTAGGCCGAAGAACACTGGGGCTCTGGGCTTCTCTAGCCACCTAATCTTCTGCTCATCCTGTCGTGCAGTCTAAAGAGAGCTGAGGTGAGAAATTGCAAACGTCGAGCAATTGCTCAGAGATGAAAAGGGCCAGCACTGAAAGCTCTTGCTAGCCAGCACCCTTCCTTGGAAGCGCTTTCACAGGCGCAGCAAAACTGGGGCTTTGCGCTTCTCTACCCACCAAACGTCACGCTCACTATCTCTCCGTCTCGTAGACACGAGCTGAGAAATTGCAAACGTCGAGCAATTGCTCAGAGATGAGAAGTGGCAGCACTGAAAGCTGTTGCTAGCCAGCAGCCTTCCTTGGAAGCGCTTTCACAGGCGCAGCAACACTGGGGCTTTGCGCTTCTCTACCCACCAAACGTCACGGTCATTCTCTTTCCGTCTCGTAGACACGAGCTGAGGAATTGCAAACGTCGAGCAATTGCTCAGAGATGAAAAGTGCCAGCACTGAAAGCTGTTGCTAGCCAGCAGCCTGCCTTGGAAGCGCTTTTGTAGCCCTAAGAACACTGGGGCTCTGGGCTTCTCTAGCCACCTACTCTTCTGCTCATCCTCTCGCGCACTCCAAAGAGAGGTCAGGTGAGAAATTGCAAACGTCGAGCAATTGCTCAGAGATGAAAAGTGCCAGCACTGAAAGCTGTTGCTAGCCAGCAGCCTTCCTTGGAAGCGCTTTCACAGGCACAGCAACACTGGGACTTTGCGCTTCTCTACCCACCAAACGTCACGCTCACTATCTCTCCGTCTCGTAGACACGAGCTGTGAGATTGCAAACGTCGAGCAATTGCTCAGAGATGAGAAGTGCCAGCACTGAAAGCTGTGGCTAGCCAGCACCCTTCCTTGGAAGCGCTTTCACAGGCACAGCAACACTGGGGCTTTGCGCTTCTCTAGCCACCAAACATCACGGTCATTCTCTTTCCGTCTCGTAGACACGAGTTGAGAAATTGCAAACGTCGAGCAATTGCTTAGAGATGAAAAGTGCCAGCACTGAAAGCTGTTGCTAGCCAGCACCCTTCCTTGGAAGCGCTTTTGTAGGCCTAAGAACACTGGGGCTCTGGGCTTCTCTAGCCACCTACTCTTCTGCTCATCCTCTCGCGCAGTCTAAAGAGAACTCAGGTGAGAAATTGCAAACGTCGAGCAATTGCTCAGAGATGAAAAGGGCCAGCACTGAAAGCTGTTGCTAGCCAGCACCCTTCCTTGGAAGCGCTTTCACAGGCGCAGCAACACTGGGGCTTTGCGCTTCTCTAGCCACCAAACGTCACGGTCATTCTCTTTCCTTCTCGTAGACACGAGCTGAGAAACTGCAAACGTCGAGCAATTGATCAAAGATGAAAAGTGCCAGCACTGAAAGCTGTTGCTAGCCAGCACCCTTCCTTGGAAGCGCTTTTGTAGGCCTAAGAACACTGGGGCTCTGGGCTTCTCTAGCCACCTACTCTTCTGCTCATCCTCTCGCGCACTCTAAAGAGAGCTAAGGTGAGAAATTGCAAACGTCGAGCAATTGCTCAGAGAGGAAAAGTGGCAGCACTGAAAGCTGTTGCTAGCCAGCACCCTTCCTTGGAAGCACTTTCACAGTCGCAGCAACACTGGGGCTTTGCGCTTCTCTAGCCACCAAACGTCACGCTCACTATCTCTCCGTCTCGTAGACACGAGCTGAGAAATTGCAAACGTCGAGCAATTGCTCAGAGATGAAAAGTGCCAGCACTGAAAGCTGTTGCTAGCCAGCACCCTTCTTTGGAAGCGCTTTCACAGGCACAGCAACACTGGGGCTTTGCGCTTCTCTACCCACCAAACATCACGGTCATTCTCTTTCCGTCTCGTAGACATGAGCTGAGAAATTGCAAATGTCGAGCAATTGCTTAGAGATGAAAAGTGCCAGCACTGAAAGCTGTTGCTAGCCAGCATCCTTCCTTGGAAGCGCTTTTGTAGGCCTAAGCACACTGGGGCTCTGGGCTTCTCTAGCCACCTACTCTTCTGCTCATCCTGTCGTGCAGTCTAAAGAGAGCTCAGGTGAGAAATTGCAAACGTCGAGCAATTGCTCAGAGATGAAAAGTGCCAGCACTGAAAGCTGTTGCTAGCCAGCACCCTTCCTTGGAAGCGCTTTCACAGGCGCAGCAAAACTGGGGCTTTGCGCTTCTCTAGCCAACAAACGTCACGCTCACTATCTCTCCGTCTCGTAGACACGAGCTGAGAAATTGCAAACGTTGAGCAATTGCTCAGAGATGAGAAGTGCCAGCACTGAAAGCTGTTGCTAGCCAGCACCCTTCCTTGGAAGCGCTTTTGTAGGCCTAAGAACACTGGGACTTTGCGCTTCTCTACCCACCAAACATCACGGTCATTCTCTTTCCTTCTCGTAGACACGAGCTGAGAAACTGCAAACGTCGAGCAATTGCTCAGAGATGAAAAGTGCCAGCGCTGAAAGCTGTTGCTAGCCAGCACCCTATCTTGGAAGTGCTTTTGTAGGCCTAAGAACAGTGGGGCTCTGGGCTTCTCTAGCCACCTACTCTTCTGCTCATCCTCTCGCGCACTCTAAAGAGAGCTCAGGTGAGAAATTGCAAACGTCGAGCAATTGCTCAGAGATGAAAAGTGCCAGCACTGAAAGCTGTTGCTAGCCAGCACCCTTCCTTGGAAGCGCTTTCACAGGCGCAGCAACACTGGGGCTTTGCGCTTCTCCAGCCACCAAACATCATGCTCACTATCTCTCCGTCTCGTAGACACGAGCTGAGAAATTGCAAACGTTGAGCAATTGCTCAGAGATGAAAAGTGCCAGCACTGAAAGCTGTGGCTAGCCAGCACCCTTCCTTGGAAGCGCTTTCACAGGCGCAGCAACACTGGGGCTTTGCGCTTCTCTAGCCACCAAACGTCACGCTCACTATCTCTCCGTCTCGTAGACACGAGCTGAGAAATTGCAAACGTCGAGCAATTGCTCAGAGATGAAAAGTGCCAGCACTGAAAGCTGTTGCTAGCCAGCACCCTTCCTTGGAAGCGCTTTCACAGGCGCAGCAACACTGGGGCTTTGCGCTTCTCTAGCCACCAAACGTCATGCTCACTATCTATCCATCTCGTAGACACGAGCTGAGAAATTGCAAACGTCGAGCAATTGCTTAGAGATGAAAAGTGCCAGCACTGAAAGCTGTTGCTAGCCAGCACCCTTCCTTGGAAGCGCTTTTGTAGGCCTAAGAACACTGGGGCTCTGGGCTTCTCTAGCCACCTACTCTTCTGCTCATCCTCTCGCGCACTCTAAAGAGAGCTCAGGTGAGAAATTGCAAACGTCGAGCAATTGCTCAGAGATGAAAAGTGCCAGCACTGAAAGCTGTTGCTAGCCAGCACCCTTCCTTGGAAGCGCTTTCACAGGTGCAGCAACACTGGGGATTTGCGCTTCTCTAGCCACCAAACGTCACGCTCACTAACTCTCCGTCTCGTAGACACGAGCTGAGAAATTGCAAACGTCGAGCAATTGCTCAGAGATGAAAAGGGCCAGCACTGAAAGCTGTTGCTAGCCAGCACCCTTCCTTGGAAGCGCTTTCACAGGCGCAGCAACACTGGGACTTTGTGCTTCTCTAGCCACCAAACATCACGGTCATTCTCTTTCCTTCTCGTAGACACGAGCTGAGAAATTGCAAACGTCTAGCAATTGCTCAGAGATGAGAAGTGGCAGCACTGAAAGCTGTTGCTAGCCAGCACCCTTCTTTGGAAGCGCTTTCACAGGCGCAGCAACACTGGGGCTTTGCGCTTCTCTACCCACCAAACATCACGGTCATTCTCTTTCCTTCTCGTAGACACGAGCTGAGAAACTGCAAACGTCGAGCAATTGCTCAGAGATGAAAAGTGCCAGCACTGAAAGCTGTTGCTAGCCAGCACCATTCCTTGGAAGCGCTTTTGTAGGCCTAAGAACACTGGGGCTCTGGGCTTCTCTAGCCACCTAATCTTCTGCTCATCCTCTCGCGCAGTCTAAAGAGAGCTCAGGTGAGAAATTGCAAACGTCGAGCAATTGCTCAGAGATGAAAAGGGCCAGCACTGAAAGCTGTTGCTAGCCAGCACCCTTCCTTGGAAGCGCTTTCACAGGCGCAGCAACACTGGGGCTTTGCGCTTCTCTACCCACCAAACATCACGCTCACTATATCTCCGTCTCATAGACACGAGCTGAGAAATTGCAAACGTCGAGCAATTGCTCAGAGATGAAAAGTGCCAGCACTGAAAGCTGTTGCTAGCCAGCACCCTTCTTTGGAAGCGCTTTCACAGGCGCAGCAACACTGGGGCTTTGCGCTTCTCTAGCCACCAAACATCACGGTCATTCTCTTTCCTTCTCGTAGACACGAGCTGAGAAATTGCAAACGTCGAGCAATTGCTCAGAGATGAGAAGTGCCAGCACTGAAAGCTGTTGCTAGCCAGCACCCTTCTTTGGAAGCGCTTTCACAGGCGCAGCAACACTGGGGCTTTGCGCTTCTCTACCCACCAAACATCACGGTCATTCTCTTTCCTTCTCGTAGACACGAGCTGAGAAATTGCAAACGTCGAGCAATTGCTCAGAGATGAAAAGTGCCAGCACTGAAAGCTGTGGCTAGCCAGCACCCTTCCTTGGAAGCGCTTTCACAGGCGCAGCAACACTGGGGCTTTGCGCTTCTCTACCCACCAAACATCACGGTCATTCTATTGCCGTCTCGTAGACACGATCTGAGAAATTGCAAATGTCGAGCAATTGCTTAGAGATGAAAAGTGCCAGCACTGAAAGCTGTTGCTAGCCAGCACCCTTCCTTGGAAGCGCTTTTGTAGCCCTAAGAACACTGGGGTTGTGGGCTTCTCTAGCCACCTACTCTTCTGCTTATCCTGTCGTGCAGTCTAAAGAGAGCTCAGGTGAGAAATTGCAAACGTCGAGCAATTGGTCAGAGATGAAAAGTGCCAGCACTGAAAGCTGTTGCTAGCCAGCACCCTTCCTTGGAAGCGCTTTCACAGGCGCAGCAACACTGGGGCTTTGCGCTTCTCTACCCACCAAACGTCACGCTCACTATCTCTCCGTCTCGTAGACACGAGCTGAGAAATTGCAAACGTCGAGCAATTGCTCAGAGATGAGAAGTGGCAGCACTGAAAGCTGTTGCTAGCCAGCACCCTTCTTTGGAAGCGCTTTCACAGGCGCAGCAACACTGGGACTTTGCGCTTCTCTACCCACCAAACATCACGGTCATTCTCTTTCCTTCTCGTAGACACGAGCTGAGAAACTGCAAACGTCGAGCAATTGCTCAGAGATGAGAAGTGCCAGCACTGAAAGCTGTGGCTAGCCAGCACCCTTCCTTGGAAGCGCTTTTGTAGGCCTAAGAACACTGGGGCTCTGGGCTTCTCTAGCCACCTAATCTTCTGCTCATCCTCTCGCGCACTCTAAAGAGAGCTCAGGTGAGAAATTGCAAACGTCGAGCAATTGCTCAGAGATGAAAAGGGCCAGCACTGAAAGCTGTTGCTAGCCAGCACCCTTCCTTGGAAGCGCTTTCACAGGCGCAGCAAAACTGGGGCTTTGCGCTTCTCTACCCACCAAACGTCATGCTCACTATCTCTCCATCTCGTAGACACGAGCTGAGAAATTGCAAACGTTGAGCAATTGCTCAGAGATGAAAAGTGCCAGCACTGAAAGCTGTTGCTAGCCAGCACCCTTCCTTGGAAGCGCTTTTGTAGGCCTAAGAACACTGGGGCTCTGGGCTTCTCTAGCCACCTACTCTTCTGCTTATCCTGTCGTGCAGTCTAAAGAGAGCTCAGGTGAGAAATTGCAAACGTCGAGCAATTGGTCAGAGATGAAAAGTGCCAGCACTGAAAGCTCTTGCTAGCCAGCACCCTTCCTTGGAAGCGCTTTCACAGGCGCAGCAAAACTGGGGCTTTGCGCTTCTCTACCCACCAAACGTCACGCTCACTATCTCTCCGTCTCGTAGACACGAGCTGAGAAATTGCAAACGTCGAGCAATTGCTCAGAGATGAGAAGTGGCAGCACTGAAAGCTGTCGCTAGCCAGCACCCTTCTTTGGAAGCGCTTTCACAGGCGCAGCAACACTGGGACTTTGCGCTTCTCTACCCACCAAACATCACGGTCATTCTCTTTCCTTCTCGTAGACACGAGCTGAGAAACTGCAAACGTCGAGCAATTGCTCAGAGATGAGAAGTGCCAGCACTGAAAGCTGTGGCTAGCCAGCAGCCTTCCTTGGAAGCGCTTTTGTAGGCCTAAGAACACTGGGGCTCTGGGCTTCTCTAGCCACCTAATCTTCTGCTCATCCTCTCGCGTAGTCAAAAGAGAGCTCAGGTGAGAAATTGCAAATGTCGAGCAATTGCTCAGAGATGAAAAGTGCCAGCACTGAAAGCTGTTGCTAGCCAGCACCCTTCCTTGGAAGCGCTTTTGTAGGCCTAAGAACACTGGGGCTCTGGGCTTCTCTAGCCACCTACTCTTCTGCTTATCCTGTCGTGCAGTCTAAAGAGAGCTCAGGTGAGAAATTGCAAACGTCGAGGAATTGGTCAGAGATGAAAAGTGCCAGCACTGAAAGCTCTTGCTAGCCAGCACCCTTCCTTGGAAGCGCTTTCACAGGCGCAGCAAAACTGGGGCTTTGCGCTTCTCTACCCACCAAACGTCACGCTCACTATCTCTCCGTCTCGTAGACACGAGCTGAGAAATTGCAAACGTCGAGCAATTGCTCAGAGATGAGAAGTGGCAGCACTGAAAGCTGTCGCTAGCCAGCACCCTTCTTTGGAAGCGCTTTCACAGGCGCAGCAACACTGGGACTTTGCGCTTCTCTACCCACCAAACATCACGGTCATTCTCTTTCCTTCTCGTAGACACGAGCTGAGAAACTGCAAACGTCGAGCAATTGCTCAGAGATGAGAAGTGCCAGCACTGAAAGCTGTGGCTAGCCAGCAGCCTTCCTTGGAAGCGCTTTTGTAGGCCTAAGAACACTGGGGCTCTGGGCTTCTCTAGCCACCTAATCTTCTGCTCATCCTCTCGCGCACTCTAAAGAGAGCTCAGGTGAGAAATTGCAAACGTCGAGCAATTGCTCAGAGATGAGAAGTGCCAGCACTGAAAGCTGTTGCTAGCCAGCACCCTTCCTTGGAAGCGCTTTCACAGGCGCAGCAACACTGGGGCTTTGCGCTTCTCTAGCCACCAAACATCACGGTCATTCTCTTTCCGTCTCGTAGACACGAGCTGAGAAATTGCAAATGTCGAGCAATTGATCAAAGATGAGAAGTGCAAGCACTGAAAGCTGTTGCTAGCCAGCACCCTTCTTGGAAGCGCTTTTGTAGGCCTAAGAACACTGGGGCTCTGGGCTTCTCTAGCCACCTACTCTTCTGCTCATCCTGTCGTGCAGTCTAAAGAGAGCTCAGGTGAGAAATTGCAAACGTCGAGCAATTGGTCAGAGATGAAAAGTGCCAGCACTGAAAGCTGTTGCTAGTCAGCACCCTTCCTTGGAAGCGCTTTCACAGGCGCAGCAACACTGGGGCTTTGCGCTTCTCTAGCCACCAAACGTCACGCTCACTATCTCTCCGTCTCGTAGACACGAGCTGAGAAATTGCAAACGTCGAGCAATTGCTCAGAGATGAAAAGTGCCAGCACTGAAAGCTCTTGCTAGCCAGCACCCTTCTTTGGAAGCGCTTTCACAGGCGCAGCAACACTGGGGCTTTGCGCTTCTCTAGCCACCAAACGTCACGGTCATTCTCTTTCCTTCTCGTAGACACGAGCTGAGAAATTGCAAACGTCGAGCAATTGCTCAGAGATGAAAAGTGCCAGCACTGAAAGCTGTTGCTAGCCAGCACCCTTCCTTGGAAGCGCTTTTGTAGGCCTAAGAACACTGGGGTTGTGGGGTTCTCTAGCCACCTACTCTTCTGCTCATCCTCTCGTGCAGTCTAAAGAGAGCTCAGGTGAGAAATTGCAAACGTCGAGCAATTGCTCAGAGATGAAAAGTGCCAGCACTGAAAGCTGTTGGTAGCCAGCACCCTTCCTTGGAAGCGCTTTCACAGGCGCAGCAACACTGGGGCTTTGCGCTTCTCTACCCACCAAACATCATGCTCACTATCTCCCCATCTCGTAGACAAGAGCTGAGAAATTGCAAACGTCGAGCAATTGCTCAGAGATGAAAAGTGCCAGCACTGAAAGCTGTTGCTAGCCAGCACCCTTCCTTGGAAGCGCTTTCACAGGCGCAGCAACACTGGGGCTTTGCGCTTCTCTACCCACCAAACATCACGGTCATTCTCTTTCCGTCTCATAGACACGAGCTGAGAAATTGCAAACGTCGAGCAATTGCTCAGAGATGAAAAGTGCCAGCACTGAAAGCTGTTGCTAGCCAGCAGCCTTCCTTGGAAGCGCTTTTGTAGGTCTAAGAACACTGGGGCTCTGGGCTTCTCTAGCCACCTACTCTTCTGCTCATCCTCTCGTGCAGTCTAAAGAGAGCTCAGGGGAGAAATTGCAAATGTCGAGCAATTGGTCAGAGAGGAAAAGTGCCAGCACTGAAAGCTGTTGCTAGCCAGCACCCTTCCTTGGAAGCGCTTTCACAGGCGCAGCAACACTGGGGCTTTGCGCTTCTCTAGCCACCAAACGTCACGCTCACTATCTCTCCGTCTCGTAGACACGAGCTGAGAAATTGCAAACGTCGAGCAATTGCTCAGAGATGAAAAGTGCCAGTACTGAAAGCTGTTGCTAGCCAGCACCCTTCTTTGGAAGCGCTTTCACAGGCGCAGCAACACTGGGGCTTTGCGCTTCTCTAGCCACCAAACGTCACGGTCATTCTCTTTCCTTCTCGTAGACACGAGCTGAGAAATTGCAAACGTCGAGCAATTGCTCAGAGATGAAAAGTGCCAGCACTGAAAGCTGTTGCTAGCCAGCACCCTTCCTTGGAAGCGCTTTTGTAGGCCTAAGAACACTGGGGTTGTGGGCTTCTCTAGCCACCTACTCTTCTGCTCATCCTCTCGTGCAGTCTAAAGAGAGCTCAGGTGAGAAATTGCAAACGTCGAGCAATTGGTCAGAGATGAAAAGTGCCAGCACTGAAAGCTGTTGCTAGTCAGCACCCTTCCTTGGAAGCGCTTTCACAGGCGCAGCAACACTGGGGCTTTGCGCTTCTCTAGCCACCAAACGTCACGCTCACTATCTCTCCGTCTCGTAGACACGAGCTGAGAAATTGCAAACGTCGAGCAATTGCTCAGAGATGAAAAGGGCCAGCACTGAAAGCTGTTGCTAGCCAGCACCCTTCTTTGGAAGCGCTTTCACAGGCGCAGCAACACTGGGGCTTTGCGCTTCTCTAGCCACCAAACGTCAAGGTCATTCTCTTTCCTTCTCGTAGACACGAGCTGAGAAATTGCAAACGTCGAGCAATTGCTCAGAGATGAAAAGTGCCAGCACTGAAAGCTGTTGCTAGCCAGCACCCTTCCTTGGAAGCGCTTTTGTAGGCCTAAGAACACTGGGGTTGTGGGCTTCTCTAGCCACCTACTCTTCTGCTCATCCTCTCGTGCAGTCTAAAGAGAGCTCAGGTGAGAAATTGCAAACGTCGAGCAATTGCTCAGAGATGAAAAGTGCCAGCACTGAAAGCTGTTGCTAGCCAGCACCCTTCCTTGGAAGCGCTTTCACAGGCGCAGCAACACTGGGGCTTTGCGCTTCTCTAGCCACCAAACATCACGCTCACTATCTCTCCGTCTCGTAGACAAGAGCTGAGAAATTGCAAACGTCGAGCAATTGCTCAGAGATGAAAAGTGCCAGCACTGAAAGCTGTTGCTAGCCAGCACCCTTCCTTGGAAGTGCTTTCACAGGCGCAGCAACACTGGGGCTTTGCGCTTCTCTACCCACCAAACATCACGGTCATTCTCTTTCCGTCTCGTAGACACGAGCTGAGAAATTGCAAACGTCGAGCAATTGCTCAGAGATGAAAAGTGCCAGCACTGAAAGCTCTTGCTACCCAGCACCCTTCCTTGGAAGCGCTTTTGTAGGCCTAAGAACACTGGGGCTCTGGGCTTCTCTAGCCACCTACTCTTCTGCTCATCCTCTCGTGCAGTCTAAAGAGAGCTCAGGTGAGAAATTGCAAATGTCGAGCAATTGCTCAGAGATGAAAAGTGCCAGCACTGAAAGCTGTTGCTAGCCAGCACCCTTCCTTGGAAGCGCTTTCACAGGCGCAGCAACACTGGGGCTTTGCGCTTCTCTAGCCACCAAACATCATGGTCATTCTCTTTCCTTCTCGTAGACACGAGCTGAGAGATTGCAAACGTCTAGCAATTGCTCAGAGATGAGAAGTGCCAGCACTGAATGCTGTTGCTAGCCAGCAGCCTTCCTTGGAAGCGCTTTTGTAGGCCTAAGAACACTGGGGCTCTGGGCTTCTCTAGCCACCTACTCTTCTGCTCATCCTCTCGCGCACTCTGAAGAGAGCTCAGGTGAGAAATTGCAAACGTCGAGCAATTGCTCAGAGATGAAAAGTGCCAGCACTGAAAGCTGTTGCTAGCCAGCACCCTTCCTTGGAAGCGCTTTCACAGGCGCAGCAACACTGGGGCTTTGCGCTTCTCTACCCACCAAACGTCACGGTCATTCTCTTTCCTTCTCGTACACACGATCTGAGAAATTGCAAACGTCGAGCAATTGCTTAGAGATGAAAAGTGCCAGCACTGAAAGCTGTTGCTAGCCAGCACCCTTCCTTGGAAGCGCTTTTGTAGGCCTAAGAACACTGGGGCTCTGGGCTTCTCTAGCCACATACTCTTCTGCTCATCCTCTCGCGCAGTCTAAAGAGAGCTCAGGTGAGAAATTGCAAATGTCGAGCAATTGCTCAGAGATGAAAAGTGCCAGCACTGAAAGCTGTGGCTAGCCAGCGCCCTTCCTTGGAAGCGCTTTCACAGGCGCAGCAACACTGGGGCTTTGCGCTTCTCTAGCCACCAAACATCACGGTCATTCTCTTTCCTTCTCGTAGACACGAGCTGAGAAATTGCAAACGTCTAGCAATAGCTCAGAGATGAGAAGTGCCAGCACTGAAAGCTGTTGCTAGCCAGCACCCTTCCTTGGAAGCGCTTTCACAGGCGCAGCAACACTGGGACTTTGCGCTTCTCTAGCCACCAAACGTCACGGTCATTCTCTTTCCTTCTCGTAGACACGAGCTGAGAAATTGCAAACGTCCAGGAATAGCTCAGAGATGAAAAGTGCCAGCACTGAAAGCTGTGGCTAGCCAGCACCCTTCCTTGGAAGCGCTTTCACAGGCACAGCAACACTGGGGCTTTGCGCTTCTCTAGCCACCAAACATCACGGTCATTCTCTTTCCGTCTCGTAGACACGAGCTGAGAAATTGCAAACGTCGAGCAATTGCTCAGAGATGAAAAGTGCCAGCACTGAAAGCTGTGGCTAGCCAGCACCCTTCCTTGGAAGCGCTTTCACAGGCGCAGCAACACTGGGGCTTTGCGCTTCTCTACCCACCAAACATCACGGTCATTCTCTTTCCGTTTCGTAGACACGAGTTGAGAAATTGCAAACGTCGAGCAATTGCTCAGAGATGAAAAGGGCCAGCACTGAAAGCTGTTGCTAGCCACCACCCTTCCTTGGAAGCGCTTTCACAGGCGCAGCAACACTGGGGCTTTGCGCTTCTCTAGCCACCAAACATCACGGTCATTCTCTTTCCGTCTCGTAGACACGAGCTGAGAAATTGCAAACGTCGAGCAATTGCTCAGAGATGAAAAGTGTCAGCACTGAAAGCTCTTGCTAGCCAGCACCCTTCCTTGGAAGCGCTTTCACAGGCACAGCAACACTGGGGCTTTGCGCTTCTCTACCCACCAAACGTCATGCTCACTATCTCTCCGTCTCGTAGACACGAGCTGAGAAATTGCAAACGTCGAGCAATTGCTCAGAGATGAAAAGTGCCAGCACTGAAAGCTATTGCTAGCCAGCACCCTTCCTTGGAAGCGCTTTCACAGGCGCAGCAACACTGGGACTTTGTGCTTCTCTAGCCACCAAACATCACGGTCATTCTCTTTCCTTCTCGTAGACACGAGCTGAGAAATTGCAAATGTCGAGCAATTGCTTAGAGATGAAAAGTGCCAGCACTGAAAGCTGTTGCTAGCCAGTAGCCTTCCTTGGAAGCGCTTTTGTAGGCCGAAGAACACTGGGGTCTGGGCTTCTCTAGCCACCTACTCTTCTGCTCATCCTCTCGTGCAGTCTAAAGAGAGCTCAGGTGAGAAATTGCAAACGTCGAGCAATTGCTCAGAGATGAAAAGTGCCAGCACTGAAAGCTGTTGCTAGCCAGCACCCTTCCTTGGAAGCGCTTTCACAGGCGCAGCAACACTGGGGCTTTGCGCTTCTCTAGCCACCAAACGTCACGCTCACTATCTCTCCATCTCGTAGACACGAGCTGAGAAATTGCAAACGTCGAGCAATTGCTCAGAGATGAAAAGTGCCAGCACTGAAAGCTGTTGCTAGCCAGCACCCTTCCTTGGAAGCGCTTTCACAGGCGCAGCAACACTAGGGCTTTGCGCTTCTCTAGCCACCAAACATCACGGTCATTCTCTTTCCTTCTCGTAGACACGAGCTGAGAAATTGCAAACGTCCAGGAATAGCTCAGAGATGAAAAGTGCCAGCACTGAAAGCTGTTGCTAGCCAGCACCCTTCCTTGGAAGCGCTTTCACAGGCGCAGCAACACTGGGGCTTTGCGCTTCTCTACCCACCAAACATCACGGTCATTCTCTTTCCGTCTCGTAGACACGATCTGAGAAATTGCAAATGTCGAGCAATTGATCAAAGATGAGAAGTGCAAGCACTGAAAGCTGTTGCTAGCCAGCACCCTTCCTTGGAAGCGCTTTCACAGGCGCAGCAACACTGGGGCTTTGCGCTTCTCTACCCACCAAACATGACGGTCATTCTCTTTCCTTCTCGTAGACACGAGCTGAGAAACTGCAAACGTCGAGCAATTGATCAAAGATGAGAAGTGCCAGCACTGAAAGCTGTTGCTAGCCAGCACCCTTCTTTGGAAGCGCTTTCAGAGGCGCAGCAACACTGGGGCTTTGCGCTTCTCTACCCACCAAACATCACGGTCATTCTCTTTCCTTCTCGTAGAAACGAGCTGAGAAACTGCAAACGTCGAGCAATTGATCAAAGATGAAAAGTGCCAGCACTGAAAGCTGTTGCTAGCCAGCACCCTTCCTTGGAAGCGCTTTTGTAGGCCTAAGAACACTGGGGCTCTGGGCTTCTCTTGCCACCTAATCTTCTGCTCATCCTCTCGCGCACTCCAAAGAGAGGTCAGGTGAGAAATTGCAAACGTCGAGCAATTGCTCAGAGATGAAAAGGGCCAGCACTGAAAGCTGTGGCTAGCCAGCACCCTTCCTTGGAAGCGCTTTCACAGGCGCAGCAACACTGGGGCTTTGCGCTTCTCTACCCACCAAAAGTCACGCTCACTATCTCTCCGTCTCGTAGACATGAGCTGAGAAATTGCAAACGTCGAGCAATTGCTCAGAGATGAGAAGTGCCAGCACTGAAAGCTGTTGCTAGCCAGCACCCTTCCTTGGAAGCGCTTTCACAGGCGCAGCAACACTGGGGCTTTGCGCTTCTCTACCCACCAAACGTCACGGTCATTCTCTTTCCTTCTCGTAGACACGAGCTGAGAAATTGCAAACGTCGAGCAATTGCTCAGAGAGGAAAAGTGGCAGCACTGAAAGCTGTTGCTAGCCAGCACCCTTCCTTGGAAGCGCTTTTGTAGCCCTAAGAACACTGGGGTTGTGGGCTTCTCTAGCCACCTACTCTTCTGCTCATCCTCTCGCGCAGTCTAAAGAGAGATCAGGTGAGAAATTGCAAACGTCGAGCAATTGCTCAGAGATGAAAAGTGCCAGCACTGAAAGCTGTTGCTAGCCAGCACCCTTCCTTGGAAGCGCTTTCACAGGCGCAGCAACACTGGGGCTTTGCGCTTCTCTAGCCACCAAACATCACGCTCACTATATCTCCGTCTCGTACACAAGAGCTGAGAAATTGCAAACGTCGAGCAATTGCTCAGAGATGAAAAGTGCCAGCACTGAAAGCTGTTGCTAGCCAGCACCCTTCCTTGGAAGTGCTTTCACAGGCGCAGCAACACTGGGGCTTTGCGCTTCTCTAGCCACCAAACATCACGGTCATTCTCTTTCCGTCTCGTAGACACGAGCTGAGAAATTGCAAACGTCGAGCAATTGCTCAGAGATGAAAAGTGCCAGCACTGAAAGCTGTTGCTAGCCAGCAGCCTTCCTTGGAAGCGCTTTTGTAGGCCTAAGAACACTGGGGCTCTGGGCTTCTCTAGCCACCTACTCTTCTGCTCATCCTCTCGTGCAGTCTAAAGAGAGCTCAGGTGAGAAATTGCAAATGTCGAGCAATTGGTCAGAGATGAAAAGTGCCAGCACTGAAAGCTGTTGCTAGCCAGCACCCTTCCTTGGAAGCGCTTTCACAGGCGCAGCAACACTGGGGCTTTGCGCTTCTCTAGCCACCAAACATCATGGTCATTCTCTTTCCTTCTCGTAGACACGAGCTGAGAAATTGCAAACGTCGAGCAATTGCTCAGAGATGAGAAGTGCCAGCACTGAATGCTGTTGCTAGCCAGCACCCTTCCTTGGAAGCGCTTTTGTAGGCTTAAGAACACTGGGGCTCTGGGCTTCTGTAGCCACCTAATATTCTGCTCATCCTCTCGCGCAGTCTAAAGAGAGCTCAGGTGAGAAATTGCAGACGTCGAGCAATTGCTCAGAGATGAAAAGTGCCAGCACTGAAAGCTGTCGCTAGCCAGCACCCTTCCCTGGAAGCGCTTTCACAGGCGCAGCAACACTGGGGCTTTGCGCTTCTCTACCCACCAAACGTCACGGTCATTCTCTTTCCTTCTCGTAGACACGAGCTGAGAAATTGCAAACGTCGAGCAATTGCTTAGAGATGAAAAGTGCCAGCACTGAAAGCTGTTGCTAGCCAGCACCCTTCCTTGGAAGCGCTTTTGTAGGCCTAAGAACACTGGGGCTCTGGGCTTCTCTAGCCACCTACTCTTCTGCTCATCCTCTCGCGCAGTCTAAAGAGAGCTCAGGTGAGAAATTGCAAATGTCGAGCAATTGCTCAGAGATGAAAAGGGCCAGCACTGAAAGCTGTTGCTAGCCAGCGCCCTTCCTTGGAAGCGCTTTCACAGGCGCAGCAACACTGGGGCTTTGCGCTTCTCTAGCCACCAAACATCATGGTCATTCTCTTTCCTTCTCGTAGACACGAGCTGAGAAATTGCAAACGTCTAGCAATAGCTCAGAGATGAAAAGTGCCAGCACTGAAAGCTGTGGCTAGCCAGCACCCTTCCTTGGAAGCGCTTTCACAGGCGCAGCAACGCTGGGGCTTTGCGCTTCTCTACCCACCAAACGTCACGGTCATTCTCTTTCCTTCTCGTAGACACGAGCTGAGAAATTGCAAACGTCGAGCAATTGCTCAGAGAGGAAAAGTGGCAGCACTGAAAGCTGTTGCTAGCCAGCACCCTTCCTTGGAAGCGCTTTTGTAGCCCTAAGAACACTGGGGTTGTGGGCTTCTCTAGCCACCTACTCTTCTGCTCATCCTCTCGCGCAGTCTAAAGAGAGATCAGGTGAGAAATTGCAAACGTCGAGCAATTGCTCAGAGATGAAAAGTGCCAGCACTGAAAGCTGTTGCTAGCCAGCACCCTTCCTTGGAAGCGCTTTCACAGGCGCAGCAACACTGGGGCTTTGCGCTTCTCTAGCCACCAAACATCACGCTCACTATATCTCCGTCTCGTACACAAGAGCTGAGAAATTGCAAACGTCGAGCAATTGCTCAGAGATGAAAAGTGCCAGCACTGAAAGCTGTTGCTAGCCAGCACCCTTCCTTGGAAGTGCTTTCACAGGCGCAGCAACACTGGGGCTTTGCGCTTCTCTAGCCACCAAACATCACGGTCATTCTCTTTCCGTCTCGTAGACACGAGCTGAGAAATTGCAAACGTCGAGCAATTGCTCAGAGATGAAAAGTGCCAGCACTGAAAGCTGTTGCTAGCCAGCAGCCTTCCTTGGAAGCGCTTTTGTAGGCCTAAGAACACTGGGGCTCTGGGCTTCTCTAGCCACCTACTCTTCTGCTCATCCTCTCGTGCAGTCTAAAGAGAGCTCAGGTGAGAAATTGCAAATGTCGAGCAATTGGTCAGAGATGAAAAGTGCCAGCACTGAAAGCTGTTGCTAGCCAGCACCCTTCCTTGGAAGCGCTTTCACAGGCGCAGCAACACTGGGGCTTTGCGCTTCTCTAGCCACCAAACATCATGGTCATTCTCTTTCCTTCTCGTAGACACGAGCTGAGAAATTGCAAACGTCGAGCAATTGCTCAGAGATGAGAAGTGCCAGCACTGAATGCTGTTGCTAGCCAGCACCCTTCCTTGGAAGCGCTTTTGTAGGCTTAAGAACACTGGGGCTCTGGGCTTCTGTAGCCACCTAATATTCTGCTCATCCTCTCGCGCAGTCTAAAGAGAGCTCAGGTGAGAAATTGCAGACGTCGAGCAATTGCTCAGAGATGAAAAGTGCCAGCACTGAAAGCTGTCGCTAGCCAGCACCCTTCCCTGGAAGCGCTTTCACAGGCGCAGCAACACTGGGGCTTTGCGCTTCTCTACCCACCAAACGTCACGGTCATTCTCTTTCCTTCTCGTAGACACGAGCTGAGAAATTGCAAACGTCGAGCAATTGCTTAGAGATGAAAAGTGCCAGCACTGAAAGCTGTTGCTAGCCAGCACCCTTCCTTGGAAGCGCTTTTGTAGGCCTAAGAACACTGGGGCTCTGGGCTTCTCTAGCCACCTACTCTTCTGCTCATCCTCTCGCGCAGTCTAAAGAGAGCTCAGGTGAGAAATTGCAAATGTCGAGCAATTGCTCAGAGATGAAAAGGGCCAGCACTGAAAGCTGTTGCTAGCCAGCGCCCTTCCTTGGAAGCGCTTTCACAGGCGCAGCAACACTGGGGCTTTGCGCTTCTCTAGCCACCAAACATCATGGTCATTCTCTTTCCTTCTCGTAGACACGAGCTGAGAAATTGCAAACGTCTAGCAATAGCTCAGAGATGAAAAGTGCCAGCACTGAAAGCTGTGGCTAGCCAGCACCCTTCCTTGGAAGCGCTTTCACAGGCGCAGCAACGCTGGGGCTTTGCGCTTCTCTAGCCACCAAACGTCACGCTCACTATCTCTCCGTCTCGTAGACACGAGCTGAGAAATTGCAAACGTCGAGCAATTGCTCAGAGATGAGAAGTGCCAGCACTGAAAGCTGTTGCTAGCCAGCACCCTTCCTTGGAAGCGCTTTTGTAGGCCTAGGAACACTGGGGCTCTGGGCTTCTCTAGCCACCTACTCTTCTGCTCATCCTCTCGTGCAGTCTAAAGAGAGCTAAGGTGAGAAATTGCAAACGTCGAGCAATTGCTTAGAGATGAAAAGGGCCAGCACTGAAAGCTGTTGCTAGCCAGCACCCTTCCTTGGAAGCGCTTTCACAGGCGCAGCAACACTGGGGCTTTGCGCTTCGTTACCTACCAAATGTCACGGTCGCTACCTCTCCGTCTCGTAGACACGAGCTGAGAAATTGCAAACGTCGAGCAATTGCTCAGAGATGAAAAGTGCCAGCACTGAAAGCTGTTGCTAGCCAGCAGCCTTCCTTGGAAGCGCTTTCACAGGCGCAGCAACACTGGGGCTTTGCGCTTCTCTAGCCACCAAACATCACGGTCATTCTCTTTCCGTCTCGTAGACACGAGCTGAGAAATTGCAAACGTCGAGCAATTGCTCAGAGATGAAAAGTGTCAGCACTGAAAGCTCTTGCTAGCCAGCACCCTTCCTTGGAAGCGCTTTCACAGGCGCAGCAACACTGGGGCTTTGCGCTTCTCTACCCACCAAACGTCATGCTCACTATCTCTCCATCTCGTAGACAAGAGCTGAGAAATTGCAAACGTCGAGCAATTGCTCAGAGATGAAAAGTGCCAGCACTGAAAGCTATTGCTAGCCAGCACCCTTCCTTGGAAGCGCTTTCACAGGCGCAGCAACACTGGGACTTTGTGCTTCTCTACCCACCAAACATCACGGTCATTCTCTTTCCTTCTCGTAGACACGAGCTGAGAAATTGCAAATGTCGAGCAATTGCTTAGAGATGAAAAGTGCCAGCACTGAAAGCTGTTGCTAGCCAGTAGCCTTCCTTGGAAGCGCTTTTGTAGGCCGAAGAACACTGGGGTCTGGGCTTCTCTTGCCACCTAATCTTCTGCTCATCCTCTCGTGCAGTCTAAAGAGAGCTCAGGTGAGAAATTGCAAACGTCGAGCAATTGCTCAGAGATGAAAAGTGCCAGCACTGAAAGCTGTTGCTAGCCAGCACCCTTCCTTGGAAGCGCTTTCACAGGCGCAGCAACACTGGGGCTTTGCGCTTCTCTAGCCACCAAACGTCACGCTCACTATCTCTCCGTCTCGTAGACACGAGCTGAGAAATTGCAAACGTCGAGCAATTGCTCAGAGATGAAAAGTGCCAGCACTGAAAGCTGTTGCTAGCCAGCACCCTTCCTTGGAAGCGCTTTCACAGGCGCAGCAACACTAGGGCTTTGCGCTTCTCTAGCCACCAAACGTCACGGTCATTCTCTTTCCTTCTCGTAGACACGAGCTGAGAAATTGCAAACGTCCAGGAATAGCTCAGAGATGAAAAGTGCCAGCACTGAAAGCTGTGCCTAGCCAGCACCCTTCCTTGGAAGCGCTTTCACAGGCGCAGCAACACTGGGGCTTTGCGCTTCTCTAGCCACCAAACATCACGGTCATTCTCTTTCCGTCTCGTAAACACGATCTGAGAAATTGCAAATGTCGAGCAATTGATCAAAGATGAGAAGTGCAAGCACTGAAAGCTGTTGCTAGCCAGCACCCTTCCTTGGAAGCGCTTTCACAGGCGCAGCAACACTGGGGCTTTGCGCTTCTCTACCCACCAAACATCACGGTCATTCTCTTTCCTTCTCGTAGACACGAGCTGAGAAACTGCAAACGTCGAGCAATTGATCAAAGATGAGAAGTGCCAGCACTGAAAGCTGTTGCTAGCCAGCACCCTTCTTTGGAAGCGCTTTCAGAGGCGCAGCAACACTGGGGCTTTGCGCTTCTCTACCCACCAAACATCACGGTCATTCTCTTTCCTTCTCGTAGACACGAGCTGAGAAACTGCAAACGTCGAGCAATTGATCAAAGATGAAAAGTGCCAGCACTGAAAGCTGTTGCTAGCCAGCACCCTTCCTTGGAAGGGCTTTTGTAGGCCTAAGAACAGTGGGGCTCTGGGCTTCTCTATCCACCTAATCTTCTGCTCATCCTCTCGCGCACTCTAAAGAGAGCTCAGGTGAGAAATTGCAAACGTCGAGCAATTGGTCAGAGATGAAAAGTGCCAGCACTGAAAGCTGTTGCTAGCCAGCACCCTTCCTTGGAAGCGCTTTCACAGGCGCAGCAACACTGGGGCTTTGCGCTTCTCTAGCCACCAAACATCATGGTCATTCTCTTTCCTTCTCGTAGACACGAGCTGAGAAATTGCAAACGTCGAGCAATTGCTCAGAGATGAGAAGTGCCAGCACTGAATGCTGTTGCTAGCCAGCACCCTTCCTTGGAAGCGCTTTTGTAGGCTTAAGAACACTGGGGCTCTGGGCTTCTGTAGCCACCTAATATTCTGCTCATCCTCTCGCGCAGTCTAAAGAGAGCTCAGGTGAGAAATTGCAGACGTCGAGCAATTGCTCAGAGATGAAAAGTGCCAGCACTGAAAGCTGTCGCTAGCCAGCACCCTTCCCTGGAAGCGCTTTCACAGGCGCAGCAACACTGGGGCTTTGCGCTTCTCTACCCACCAAACGTCACGGTCATTCTCTTTCCTTCTCGTAGACACGAGCTGAGAAATTGCAAACGTCGAGCAATTGCTTAGAGATGAAAAGTGCCAGCACTGAAAGCTGTGGCTAGCCAGCACCCTTCCTTGGAAGCGCTTTTGTAGGCCTAAGAACACTGGGGCTCTGGGCTTCTCTAGCCACCTACTCTTCTGCTCATCCTCTCGCGCAGTCTAAAGAGAGCTCAGGTGAGAAATTGCAAATGTCGAGCAATTGCTCAGAGATGAAAAGGGCCAGCACTGAAAGCTGTTGCTAGCCAGCGCCCTTCCTTGGAAGCGCTTTCACAGGCGCAGCAACACTGGGGCTTTGCGCTTCTCTAGCCACCAAACATCATGGTCATTCTCTTTCCTTCTCGTAGACACGAGCTGAGAAATTGCAAACGTCTAGCAATAGCTCAGAGATGAAAAGTGCCAGCACTGAAAGCTGTGGCTAGCCAGCACCCTTCCTTGGAAGCGCTTTCACAGGCGCAGCAACGCTGGGGCTTTGCGCTTCTCTAGCCACCAAACGTCACGCTCACTATCTCTCCGTCTCGTAGACACGAGCTGAGAAATTGCAAACGTCGAGCAATTGCTCAGAGATGAGAAGTGCCAGCACTGAAAGCTGTTGCTAGCCAGCACCCTTCCTTGGAAGCGCTTTTGTAGGCCTAGGAACACTGGGGCTCTGGGCTTCTCTAGCCACCTACTCTTCTGCTCATCCTCTCGTGCAGTCTAAAGAGAGCTAAGGTGAGAAATTGCAAACGTCGAGCAATTGCTTAGAGATGAAAAGGGCCAGCACTGAAAGCTGTTGCTAGCCAGCACCCTTCCTTGGAAGCGCTTTCACAGGCGCAGCAACACTGGGGCTTTGCGCTTCTCTACCTACCAAATGTCACGGTCGCTACCTCTCCGTCTCGTAGACACGAGCTGAGAAATTGCAAACGTCGAGCAATTGCTCAGAGATGAAAAGTGCCAGCACTGAAAGCTGTTGCTAGCCAGCACCCTTCCTTGGAAGCGCTTTCACAGGCGCAGCAACACTGGGGCTTTGCGCTTCTCTAGCCACCAAACATCACGGTCATTCTCTTTCCGTCTCGTAGACACGAGCTGAGAAATTGCAAACGTCGAGCAATTGCTCAGAGATGAAAAGTGTCAGCACTGAAAGCTCTTGCTAGCCAGCACCCTTCCTTGGAAGCGCTTTCACAGGCACAGCAACACTGGGGCTTTGCGCTTCTCTACCCACCAAACGTCATGCTCACTATCTCTCCATCTCGTAGACACGAGTTGAGAAATTGCAAACGTCGAGCAATTGCTCAGAGATGAAAAGTGCCAGCACTGAAAGCTATTGCTAGCCAGCACCCTTCCTTGGAAGCGCTTTCACAGGCGCAGCAACACTGGGACTTTGTGCTTCTCTACCCACCAAACATCACGGTCATTCTCTTTCCTTCTCGTAGACACGAGCTGAGAAATTGCAAATGTCGAGCAATTGCTTAGAGATGAAAAGTGCCAGCACTGAAAGCTGTTGCTAGCCAGTAGCCTTCCTTGGAAGCGCTTTTGTAGGCCGAAGAACACTGGGGTCTGGGCTTCTCTTGCCACCTAATCTTCTGCTCATCCTCTCGTGCAGTCTAAAGAGAGCTCAGGTGAGAAATTGCAAACGTCGAGCAATTGCTCAGAGATGAAAAGTGCCAGCACTGAAAGCTGTTGCTAGCCAGCACCCTTCCTTGGAAGCGCTTTCACAGGCGCAGCAACACTGGGGCTTTGCGCTTCTCTAGCCACCAAACGTCACGCTCACTATCTCTCCGTCTCGTAGACACGAGCTGAGAAATTGCAAACGTCGAGCAATTGCTCAGAGATGAAAAGTGCCAGCACTGAAAGCTGTTGCTAGCCAGCACCCTTCCTTGGAAGCGCTTTCACAGGCGCAGCAACACTGGGGCTTTGCGCTTCTCTACCCACCAAACATCACGGTCATTCTCTTTCCGTCTCGTAAACACGATCTGAGAAATTGCAAATGTCGAGCAATTGATCAAAGATGAGAAGTGCAAGCACTGAAAGCTGTTGCTAGCCAGCACCCTTCCTTGGAAGCGCTTTCACAGGCGCAGCAACACTGGGGCTTTGCGCTTCTCTACCCACCAAACATCACGGTCATTCTCTTTCCTTCTCGTAGACACGAGCTGAGAAACTGCAAACGTCGAGCAATTGATCAAAGATGAGAAGTGCCAGCACTGAAAGCTGTTGCTAGCCAGCACCCTTCTTTGGAAGCGCTTTCAGAGGCGCAGCAACACTGGGGCTTTGCGCTTCTCTACCCACCAAACATCACGGTCATTCTCTTTCCTTCTCGTAGACATGAGCTGAGAAACTGCAAACGTCGAGCAATTGATCAAAGATGAAAAGTGCCAGCACTGAAAGCTGTTGCTAGCCAGCACCCTTCCTTGGAAGCGCTTTTGTAGGCCTAAGAACAGTGGGGCTCTGGGCTTCTCTATCCACCTAATCTTCTGCTCATCCTCTCGCGCACTCTAAAGAGAGCTCAGGTGAGAAATTGCAAACGTCGAGCAATTGCTCAGAGATGAAAAGGGCCAGCACTGAAAGCTGTGGCTAGCCAGCACCCTTCCTTGGAAGCGCTTTCACAGGCGCAGCAACACTGGGGCTTTGCGCTTCTCTACCCACCAAACGTCACGCTCACTATCTCTCCGTCTCGTAGACATGAGCTGAGAAATTGCAAACGTCGAGCAATTGCTCAGAGATGAAAAGGGCCAGCACTGAAAGCTGTTGCTAGCCAGCACCCTTCCTTGGAAGCGCTTTCACAGGCGCAGCAACACTGGGGCTTTGCGCTTCTCTACCCACCAAACGTCACGGTCATTCTCTTTCCTTCTCGTAGACACGAGCTGAGAAATTGCAAACGTCGAGCAATTGCTCAGAGATGAAAAGTGCCAGCACTGAAAGCTGTGGCTAGCCAGCACCCTTCCTTGGAAGCGCTTTTGTAGGCCTAAGAACACTGGGGCTCTGGGCTTCTCTACCCACCTACTCTTCTGCTCATCCTCTCGCGCAGTCTAAAGAGAGCTAAGGTGAGAAATTGCAAACGTCGAGCAATTGCTCAGAGATGAAAAGTGCCAGCACTGAAAGCTGTTGCTAGCCAGCACCCTTCCTTGGAAGCGCTTTCACAGGCGCAGCAACACTGGGGCTTTGCGCTTCTCTACCCACCAAACATCACGCTCACTATATCTCCGTCTCGTACACAAGAGCTGAGAAATTGCAAACGTCGAGCAATTGCTCAGAGATGAAAAGGGCCAGCACTGAAAGCTGTTGCTAGCCAGCACCCTTCCTTGGAAGTGCTTTCACAGGCGCAGCAACACTGGGGCTTTGCGCTTCTCTACCCACCAAACATCACGGTCATTCTCTTTCCGTCTCGTAGACACGAGCTGAGAAATTGCAAACGTCGAGCAATTGCTCAGAGATGAAAAGTGCCAGCACTGAAAGCTGTTGCTAGCCAGCACCCTTCCTTGGAAGCGCTTTTGTAGGCCTAAGAACACTGGGGCTCTGGGCTTCTCTAGCCACCTACTCTTCTGCTCATCCTCTCGTGCAGTCTAAAGAGAGCTCAGGTGAGAAATTGCAAATGTCGAGCAATTGGTCAGAGATGAAAAGTGCCAGCACTGAAAGCTGTTGCTAGCCAGCACCCTTCCTTGGAAGCGCTTTCACAGGCGCAGCAACACTGGGGCTTTGCGCTTCTCTAGCCACCAAACATCATGGTCATTCTCTTTCCTTCTCGTAGACACGAGCTGAGAAATTGCAAACGTCGAGCAATTGCTCAGAGATGAGAAGTGCCAGCACTGAATGCTGTTGCTAGCCAGCACCCTTCCTTGGAAGCGCTTTTGTAGGCCTAAGAACACTGGGGCTCTGGGCTTCTCTAGCCACCTAATCTTCTGCTCATCCTCTCGCGCACTCTAAAGAGAGCTCAGGTGAGAAATTGCAGACGTCGAGCAATTGCTCAGAGATGAAAAGTGCCAGCACTGAAAGCTGTCGCTAGCCAGCACCCTTCCCTGGAAGCGCTTTCACAGGCGCAGCAACACTGGGGCTTTGCGCTTCTCTACCCACCAAACGTCACGGTCATTCTCTTTCCTTCTCGTAGACACGAGCTGAGAAATTGCAAACGTCGAGCAATTGCTTAGAGATGAAAAGTGGCAGCACTGAAAGCTGTTGCTAGCCAGCACCCTTCCTTGGAAGCGCTTTTGTAGGCCTAAGAACACTGGGGCTCTGGGCTTCTCTAGCCACATACTCTTCTGCTCATCCTCTCGCGCAGTCTAAAGAGAGCTCAGGTGAGAAATTGCAAATGTCGAGCAATTGCTCAGAGATGAAAAGGGCCAGCACTGAAAGCTGTTGCTAGCCAGCGCCCTTCCTTGGAAGCGCTTTCACAGGCGCAGCAACACTGGGGCTTTGCGCTTCTCTAGCCACCAAACATCACGGTCATTCTCTTTCCTTCTCGTAGACACGAGCTGAGAAATTGCAAACGTCTAGCAATAGCTCAGAGATGAAAAGTGCCAGCACTGAAAGCTGTTGCTAGCCAGCACCCTTCCTTGGAAGCGCTTTCACAGGCGCAGCAACGCTGGGGCTTTGCGCTTCTCTACCCACCAAACGTCACGCTCACTATCTCTCCGTCTCGTAGACACGAGCTGAGAAATTGCAAACGTCGAGCAATTGCTCAGAGATGAGAAGTGCCAGCACTGAAAGCTGTTGCTAGCCAGCACCCTTCCCTGGAAGCGCTTTCACAGGCGCAGCAACACTGGGGCTTTGCGCTTCTCTACCCACCAAACGTCACACTCACTATCTCTCCGTCTCGTAGACACGAGCTGAGAAATTGCAAACGTCGAGCAATTGCTCAGAGATGAGAAGTGCCAGCACTGAAAGCTGTTGCTAGCCAGCACCCTTCCTTGGAAGCGCTTTTGTAGGCCGAAGAACACTGGGGCTCTGGGCTTCTCTAGCCACCTACTCTTCTGCTCATCCTCTCGTGCAGTCTAAAGAGAGCTCAGGTGAGAAATTGCAAACGTCGAGCAATTGCTCAGAGATGAAAAGGGCCAGCACTGAAAGCTGTTGCTAGCCAGCACCCTTCCTTGGAAGCGCTTTCACAGGCGCAGCAACACTGGGGCTTTGCGCTTCTCTACCTACCAAATGTCACGGTCGCTACCTCTCCGTCTCGTAGACACGAGCTGAGAAATTGCAAACGTCGAGCAATTGCTCAGAGATGAAAAGTGCCAGCACTGAAAGCTGTTGCTAGCCAGCACCCTTCCTTGGAAGCGCTTTCACAGGCGCAGCAACACTGGGGCTTTGCGCTTCTCTAGCCACCAAACATCATGGTCATTCTCTTTCCTTCTCGTAGACACGAGCTGAGAAATTGCAAACGTCTAGCAATAGCTCAGAGATGAAAAGTGCCAGCACTGAAAGCTGTGGCTAGCCAGCACCCTTCCTTGGAAGCGCTTTCACAGGCGCAGCAACGCTGGGGCTTTGCGCTTCTCTAGCCACCAAACGTCACGCTCACTATCTCTCCGTCTCGTAGACACGAGCTGAGAAATTGCAAACGTCGAGCAATTGCTCAGAGATGAGAAGTGCCAGCACTGAAAGCTGTTGCTAGCCAGCACCCTTCCTTGGAAGCGCTTTTGTAGGCCTAGGAACACTGGGGCTCTGGGCTTCTCTAGCCACCTACTCTTCTGCTCATCCTCTCGTGCAGTCTAAAGAGAGCTAAGGTGAGAAATTGCAAACGTCGAGCAATTGCTTAGAGATGAAAAGGGCCAGCACTGAAAGCTGTTGCTAGCCAGCACCCTTCCTTGGAAGCGCTTTCACAGGCGCAGCAACACTGGGGCTTTGCGCTTCGTTACCTACCAAATGTCACGGTCGCTACCTCTCCGTCTCGTAGACACGAGCTGAGAAATTGCAAACGTCGAGCAATTGCTCAGAGATGAAAAGTGCCAGCACTGAAAGCTGTTGCTAGCCAGCACCCTTCCTTGGAAGCGCTTTCACAGGCGCAGCAACACTGGGGCTTTGCGCTTCTCTAGCCACCAAACATCACGGTCATTCTCTTTCCGTCTCGTAGACACGAGCTGAGAAATTGCAAACGTCGAGCAATTGCTCAGAGATGAAAAGTGTCAGCACTGAAAGCTCTTGCTAGCCAGCACCCTTCCTTGGAAGCGCTTTCACAGGCACAGCAACACTGGGGCTTTGCGCTTCTCTACCCACCAAACGTCATGCTCACTATCTCTCCATCTCGTAGACAAGAGCTGAGAAATTGCAAACGTCGAGCAATTGCTCAGAGATGAAAAGTGCCAGCACTGAAAGCTATTGCTAGCCAGCACCCTTCCTTGGAAGCGCTTTCACAGGCGCAGCAACACTGGGACTTTGTGCTTCTCTACCCACCAAACATCACGGTCATTCTCTTTCCTTCTCGTAGACACGAGCTGAGAAATTGCAAATGTCGAGCAATTGCTTAGAGATGAAAAGTGCCAGCACTGAAAGCTGTTGCTAGCCAGTAGCCTTCCTTGGAAGCGCTTTTGTAGGCCGAAGAACACTGGGGTCTGGGCTTCTCTTGCCACCTAATCTTCTGCTCATCCTCTCGTGCAGTCTAAAGAGAGCTCAGGTGAGAAATTGCAAACGTCGAGCAATTGCTCAGAGATGAAAAGTGCCAGCACTGAAAGCTGTTGCTAGCCAGCACCCTTCCTTGGAAGCGCTTTCACAGGCGCAGCAACACTGGGGCTTTGCGCTTCTCTAGCCACCAAACGTCACGCTCACTATCTCTCCGTCTCGTAGACACGAGCTGAGAAATTGCAAACGTCGAGCAATTGCTCAGAGATGAAAAGTGCCAGCACTGAAAGCTGTTGCTAGCCAGCACCCTTCCTTGGAAGCGCTTTCACAGGCGCAGCAACACTGGGGCTTTGCGCTTCTCTACCCACCAAACATCACGGTCATTCTCTTTCCGTCTCGTAAACACGATCTGAGAAATTGCAAATGTCGAGCAATTGATCAAAGATGAGAAGTGCAAGCACTGAAAGCTGTTGCTAGCCAGCACCCTTCCTTGGAAGCGCTTTCACAGGCGCAGCAACACTGGGGCTTTGCGCTTCTCTACCCACCAAACATCACGGTCATTCTCTTTCCTTCTCGTAGACACGAGCTGAGAAACTGCAAACGTCGAGCAATTGATCAAAGATGAGAAGTGCCAGCACTGAAAGCTGTTGCTAGCCAGCACCCTTCTTTGGAAGCGCTTTCAGAGGCGCAGCAACACTGGGGCTTTGCGCTTCTCTACCCACCAAACATCACGGTCATTCTCTTTCCTTCTCGTAGACATGAGCTGAGAAACTGCAAACGTCGAGCAATTGATCAAAGATGAAAAGTGCCAGCACTGAAAGCTGTTGCTAGCCAGCACCCTTCCTTGGAAGCGCTTTTGTAGGCCTAAGAACAGTGGGGCTCTGGGCTTCTCTATCCACCTAATCTTCTGCTCATCCTCTCGCGCACTCTAAAGAGAGCTCAGGTGAGAAATTGCAAACGTCGAGCAATTGCTCAGAGATGAAAAGGGCCAGCACTGAAAGCTGTGGCTAGCCAGCACCCTTCCTTGGAAGCGCTTTCACAGGCGCAGCAACACTGGGGCTTTGCGCTTCTCTACCCACCAAACGTCACGCTCACTATCTCTCCGTCTCGTAGACATGAGCTGAGAAATTGCAAACGTCGAGCAATTGCTCAGAGATGAAAAGGGCCAGCACTGAAAGCTGTTGCTAGCCAGCACCCTTCCTTGGAAGCGCTTTCACAGGCGCAGCAACACTGGGGCTTTGCGCTTCTCTACCCACCAAACGTCACGGTCATTCTCTTTCCTTCTCGTAGACACGAGCTGAGAAATTGCAAACGTCGAGCAATTGCTCAGAGATGAAAAGTGCCAGCACTGAAAGCTGTGGCTAGCCAGCACCCTTCCTTGGAAGCGCTTTTGTAGGCCTAAGAACACTGGGGCTCTGGGCTTCTCTACCCACCTACTCTTCTGCTCATCCTCTCGCGCAGTCTAAAGAGAGCTAAGGTGAGAAATTGCAAACGTCGAGCAATTGCTCAGAGATGAAAAGTGCCAGCACTGAAAGCTGTTGCTAGCCAGCACCCTTCCTTGGAAGCGCTTTCACAGGCGCAGCAACACTGGGGCTTTGCGCTTCTCTACCCACCAAACATCACGCTCACTATATCTCCGTCTCGTACACAAGAGCTGAGAAATTGCAAACGTCGAGCAATTGCTCAGAGATGAAAAGGGCCAGCACTGAAAGCTGTTGCTAGCCAGCACCCTTCCTTGGAAGTGCTTTCACAGGCGCAGCAACACTGGGGCTTTGCGCTTCTCTACCCACCAAACATCACGGTCATTCTCTTTCCGTCTCGTAGACACGAGCTGAGAAATTGCAAACGTCGAGCAATTGCTCAGAGATGAAAAGTGCCAGCACTGAAAGCTGTTGCTAGCCAGCACCCTTCCTTGGAAGCGCTTTTGTAGGCCTAAGAACACTGGGGCTCTGGGCTTCTCTAGCCACCTACTCTTCTGCTCATCCTCTCGTGCAGTCTAAAGAGAGCTCAGGTGAGAAATTGCAAATGTCGAGCAATTGGTCAGAGATGAAAAGTGCCAGCACTGAAAGCTGTTGCTAGCCAGCACCCTTCCTTGGAAGCGCTTTCACAGGCGCAGCAACACTGGGGCTTTGCGCTTCTCTAGCCACCAAACATCATGGTCATTCTCTTTCCTTCTCGTAGACACGAGCTGAGAAATTGCAAACGTCGAGCAATTGCTCAGAGATGAGAAGTGCCAGCACTGAATGCTGTTGCTAGCCAGCACCCTTCCTTGGAAGCGCTTTTGTAGGCCTAAGAACACTGGGGCTCTGGGCTTCTCTAGCCACCTAATCTTCTGCTCATCCTCTCGCGCACTCTAAAGAGAGCTCAGGTGAGAAATTGCAGACGTCGAGCAATTGCTCAGAGATGAAAAGTGCCAGCACTGAAAGCTGTCGCTAGCCAGCACCCTTCCTTGGAAGCGCTTTCACAGGCGCAGCAACACTGGGGCTTTGCGCTTCTCTACCCACCAAACGTCACGGTCATTCTCTTTCCTTCTCGTAGACACGAGCTGAGAAATTGCAAACGTCGAGCAATTGCTTAGAGATGAAAAGTGGCAGCACTGAAAGCTGTTGCTAGCCAGCACCCTTCCTTGGAAGCGCTTTTGTAGGCCTAAGAACACTGGGGCTCTGGGCTTCTCTAGCCACATACTCTTCTGCTCATCCTCTCGCGCAGTCTAAAGAGAGCTCAGGTGAGAAATTGCAAATGTCGAGCAATTGCTCAGAGATGAAAAGGGCCAGCACTGAAAGCTGTTGCTAGCCAGCGCCCTTCCTTGGAAGCGCTTTCACAGGCGCAGCAACACTGGGGCTTTGCGCTTCTCTAGCCACCAAACATCACGGTCATTCTCTTTCCTTCTCGTAGACACGAGCTGAGAAATTGCAAACGTCTAGCAATAGCTCAGAGATGAAAAGTGCCAGCACTGAAAGCTGTTGCTAGCCAGCACCCTTCCTTGGAAGCGCTTTCACAGGCGCAGCAACGCTGGGGCTTTGCGCTTCTCTACCCACCAAACGTCACGCTCACTATCTCTCCGTCTCGTAGACACGAGCTGAGAAATTGCAAACGTCGAGCAATTGCTCAGAGATGAGAAGTGCCAGCACTGAAAGCTGTTGCTAGCCAGCACCCTTCCCTGGAAGCGCTTTCACAGGCGCAGCAACACTGGGGCTTTGCGCTTCTCTACCCACCAAACGTCACGCTCACTATCTCTCCGTCTCGTAGACACGAGCTGAGAAATTGCAAACGTCGAGCAATTGCTCAGAGATGAGAAGTGCCAGCACTGAAAGCTGTTGCTAGCCAGCACCCTTCCTTGGAAGCGCTTTTGTAGGCCGAAGAACACTGGGGCTCTGGGCTTCTCTAGCCACCTACTCTTCTGCTCATCCTCTCGTGCAGTCTAAAGAGAGCTCAGGTGAGAAATTGCAAACGTCGAGCAATTGCTCAGAGATGAAAAGGGCCAGCACTGAAAGCTGTTGCTAGCCAGCACCCTTCCTTGGAAGCGCTTTCACAGGCGCAGCAACACTGGGGCTTTGCGCTTCTCTACCTACCAAATGTCACGGTCGCTACCTCTCCGTCTCGTAGACACGAGCTGAGAAATTGCAAACGTCGAGCAATTGCTCAGAGATGAAAAGTGCCAGCACTGAAAGCTGTTGCTAGCCAGCACCCTTCCTTGGAAGCGCTTTCACAGGCGCAGCAACACTGGGGCTTTGCGCTTCTCTACCCACCAAACATCACGGTCATTCTCTTTCCGTCTCGTAGACACGAGCTGAGAAATTGCAAACGTCGAGCAATTGCTCAGAGATGAAAAGTGTCAGCACTGAAAGCTCTTGCTAGCCAGCACCCTTCCTTGGAAGCGCTTTCACAGGCACAGCAACACTGGGGCTTTGCGTTTCTCTACCCACCAAACGTCATGCTCACTATCTCTCCGTCTCCTAGACACGAGCTGAGAAATTGCAAACGTCGAGCAATTGCTCAGAGATGAAAAGTGCCAGCACTGAAAGCTGTTGCTAGCCAGCACCCTTCCTTGGAAGCGCTTTCACAGGCGCAGCAACACTGGGGCTTTGCGCTTCTCTACCCACCAAACATCAAGGTCATTCTCTTTCCGTTTCGTAGACACGAGTTGAGAAATTGCAAACGTCGAGCAATTGCTCAGAGATGAAAAGGGCCAGCACTGAAAGCTCTTGCTAGCCAGCACCCTTCCTTGGAAGCGCTTTCACAGGCGCAGCAACACTGGGACTTTGCGCTTCTCTACCCACCAAACGTCACGCTCACTATCTCTCCGTCTCGTAGACACGAGCTGAGAAATTGCAAACGTCGAGCAATTGCTCAGAGATGAAAAGTGCCAGCACTGAAAGCTGTTGCTAGCCAGTAGCCTTCCTTGGAAGCGCTTTTGTAGGCCTAAGAACACTGGGGCTCTGGGCTTCTCTAGCCACCTCATCTTCTGCTCATCCTCTCGTGCAGTCTAAAGAGAGCTAAGGTGAGAAATTGCAAACGTCGAGCAATTGCTCAGAGATGAAAAGGGCCAGCACTGAAAGCTGTTGCTAGCCAGCACCCTTCCTTGGAAGCGCTTTCACAGGCGCAGCAACACTGGGGCTTTGCGCTTCTCTACCTACCAAATGTCACGGTCGCTACCTCTCCGTCTCGTAGACACGAGCTGAGAAATTGCAAACGTCGAGCAATTGCTTAGAGATGAAAAGTGCCAGCACTGAAAGCTGTTGCTAGCCAGCACCCTTCCTTGGAAGCGCTTTCACAGGCGCAGCAACACTGGGGCTTTGCGCTTCTCTAGCCACCAAACATCAAGGTCATTCTCTTTCCGTCTCGTAGACACGAGCTGAGAAATTGCAAACGTCGAGCAATTGCTCAGAGATGAAAAGTGTCAGCACTGAAAGCTCTTGCTAGCCAGCACCCTTCCTTGGAAGCGCTTTCACAGGCACAGCAACACTGGGGCTTTGCGCTTCTCTAGCCACCAAACATCACGGTCATTCTCTTTCCGTCTCGTAGACACGAGTTGAGAAATTGCAAACGTCGAGCAATTGCTCAGAGATGAAAAGTGCCAGCACTGAAAGCTCTTGCTAGCCAGCACCCTTCCTTGGAAGCGCTTTCACAGGCGCAGCAACACTGGGACTTTGTGCTTCTCTAGCCACCAAACATCACGGTCATTCTCTTTCCTTCTCGTAGACACGAGCTGAGAAATTGCAAATGTCGAGCAATTGCTTAGAGATGAAAAGTGCCAGCACTGAAAGCTGTTGCTAGCCAGTAGCCTTCCTTGGAAGCGCTTTTGTAGGCCGAAGAACACTGGGGCTCTGGGCTTCTCTTGCCACCTAATCTTCTGCTCATCCTCTCGTGCAGTATAAAGAGAGCTCAGGTGAGAAATTGCAAACGTCGAGCAATTGCTCAGAGATGAAAAGTGCCAGCACTGAAAGCTGTTGCTAGCCAGCACCCTTCCTTGGAAGCGCTTTCACAGGCGCAGCAACACTGGGGCTTTGCGCTTCTCTAGCCACCAAACGTCACGCTCACTATCTCTCCGTCTCGTAGACACGAGCTGAGAAATTGCAAACGTCGAGCAATTGCTCAGAGATGAAAAGTGCCAGCACTGAAAGCTGTTGCTAGCCAGCACCCTTCCTTGGAAGCGCTTTCACAGGCGCAGCAACACTAGGGCTTTGCGCTTCTCTAGCCACCAAACATCACGGTCATTCTCTTTCCTTCTCGTAGACACGAGCTGAGAAATTGCAAACGTCCAGGAATAGCTCAGAGATGAAAAGTGCCAGCACTGAAAGCTGTGGCTAGCCAGCACCCTTCCTTGGAAGCGCTTTCACAGGCGCAGCAACACTGGGGCTTTGCGCTTCTCTAGCCACCAAACATCACGGTCATTCTCTTTCCGTCTCGTAGACACGAGTTGAGAAATTGCAAACGTCGAGCAATTGCTCAGAGATGAAAAGTGCCAGCACTGAAAGCTGTGGCTAGCCAGCACCCTTCCTTGGAAGCGCTTTCACAGGCACAGCAACACTGGGGCTTTGCGCTTCTCTACCCACCAAACATCAAGGTCATTCTCTTTCCGTTTCGTAGACACGAGTTGAGAAAATGCAAATGTCGAGCAATTGGTCAGAGATGAAAAGGGCCAGCACTGAAAGCTCTTGCTAGCCAGCAGCCTTCCTTGGAAGCGCTTTCACAGGCGCAGCAACACTGGGACTTTGTGCTTCTCTAGCCACCAAACATCACGGTCATTCTCTTTCCTTCTCGTAGACATGAGCTGAGAAATTGCAAACGTCGAGCAATTGCTTAGAGATGAAAAGTGCCAGCACTGAAAGCTGTTGCTAGCCAGTAGCCTTCCTTGGAAGCGCTTTTGTAGGCCGAAGAACACTGGGGCTCTGGGCTTCTCTTGCCACCTAATCTTCTGCTCATCCTCTCGTGCAGTCTAAAGAGAGCTCAGGTGAGAAATTGCAAACGTCGAGCAAATGCTCAGAGAGGAAAAGTGCCAGCACTGAAAGCTGTTGCTAGCCAGCACCCTTCCTTGGAAGCGCTTTCACAGGCGCAGCAACACTGGGGCTTTGCGCTTCTCTACCCATCAAACGTCACGCTCACTATCTCTCCGTCTCGTAGACACGAGCTGAGAAATTGCAAACGTCGAGCAATTGCTCAGAGATGAAAAGTGCCAGCACTGAAAGCTGTTGCTAGCCAGCACCCTTCCTTGGAAGCGCTTTCACAGGCGCAGCAACACTAGGGCTTTGCGCTTCTCTAGCCACCAAACATCACGGTCATTCCCTTTCCTTCTCGTAGACACGAGCTGAGAAATTGCAAACGTCGAGCAATTGCTCAGAGATGAAAAGTGCCAGCACTGAAAGCTGTGGCTAGCCAGCACCCTTCCTTGGAAGCGCTTTCACAGACGCAGCAACACTGGGGCTTTGCGCTTCTCTACCCACCAAACATCACGGTCATTCTCTTTCCGTCTCGTAGACACGAGTTGAGAAATTGCAAACGTCGAGCAATTGCTCAGAGATGAAAAGTGCCAGCACTGAAAGCTGTTGCTAGCCAGCACCCTTCCTTGGAAGCGCTTTCACAGGCGCAGCAACACTGGGGCTTTGCGCTTCTCTACCCACCAAACATCAAGGTCATTCTCTTTCCGTTTCGTAGACACGAGTTGAGAAATTGCAAACGTCGAGCAATTGCTCAGAGATGAAAAGGGCCAGCACTGAAAGCTCTTGCTAGCCAGCACCCTTCCTTGGAAGCGCTTTCACAGGCACAGCAACACTGGGACTTTGCGCTTCTCTACCCACCAAACGTCACGCTCACTATCTCTCCGTCTCGTAGACACGAGCTGAGAAATTGCAAACGTCGAGCAATTGCTCAGAGATGAAAAGTGCCAGCACTGAAAGCTGTTGCTAGCCAGTAGCCTTCCTTGGAAGCGCTTTTGTAGGCCTAAGAACACTGGGGCTCTGGGCTTCTCTAGCCACCTCATCTTCTGCTCATCCTCTCGTGCAGTCTAAAGAGAGCTAAGGTGAGAAATTGCAAACGTCGAGCAATTGCTCAGAGATGAAAAGGGCCAGCACTGAAAGCTGTTGCTAGCCAGCACCCTTCCTTGGAAGCGCTTTCACAGGCGCAGCAACACTGGGGCTTTGCGCTTCTCTACCTACCAAATGTCACGGTCGCTACCTCTCCGTCTCGTAGACACGAGCTGAGAAATTGCAAACGTCGAGCAATTGCTTAGAGATGAAAAGTGCCAGCACTGAAAGCTGTTGCTAGCCAGCACCCTTCCTTGGAAGCGCTTTCACAGGCGCAGCAACACTGGGGCTTTGCGCTTCTCTAGCCACCAAACATCAAGGTCATTCTCTTTCCGTCTCGTAGACACGAGCTGAGAAATTGCAAACGTCGAGCAATTGCTCAGAGATGAAAAGTGCCAGCACTGAAAGCTGTTGCTAGCCAGCACCCTTCCTTGGAAGCGCTTTCACAGGCGCAGCAACACTAGGGCTTTGCGCTTCTCTAGCCACCAAACATCACGGTCATTCTCTTTCCTTCTCGTAGACACGAGCTGAGAAATTGCAAACGTCGAGCAATTGCTCAGAGATGAAAAGTGCCAGCACTGAAAGCTGTGGCTAGCCAGCACCCTTCCTTGGAAGCGCTTTCACAGGCGCAGCAACACTGGGGCTTTGCGCTTCTCTAGCCACCAAACATCACGGTCATTCTCTTTCCGTCTCGTAGACACGAGTTGAGAAATTGCAAACGTCGAGCAATTGCTCAGAGATGAAAAGTGCCAGCACTGAAAGCTGTGGCTAGCCAGCACCCTTCCTTGGAAGCGCTTTCACAGGCACAGCAACACTGGGGCTTTGCGCTTCTCTACCCACCAAACATCAAGGTCATTCTCTTTCCGTTTCGTAGACACGAGTTGAGAAAATGCAAATGTCGAGCAATTGGTCAGAGATGAAAAGGGCCAGCACTGAAAGCTCTTGCTAGCCAGCAGCCTTCCTTGGAAGCGCTTTCACAGGCGCAGCAACACTGGGACTTTGTGCTTCTCTAGCCACCAAACATCACGGTCATTCTCTTTCCTTCTCGTAGACATGAGCTGAGAAATTGCAAACGTCGAGCAATTGCTTAGAGATGAAAAGTGCCAGCACTGAAAGCTGTTGCTAGCCAGTAGCCTTCCTTGGAAGCGCTTTTGTAGGCCGAAGAACACTGGGGCTCTGGGCTTCTCTTGCCACCTAATCTTCTGCTCATCCTCTCGTGCAGTCTAAAGAGAGCTCAGGTGAGAAATTGCAAACGTCGAGCAAATGCTCAGAGAGGAAAAGTGCCAGCACTGAAAGCTGTTGCTAGCCAGCACCCTTCCTTGGAAGCGCTTTCACAGGCGCAGCAACACTGGGGCTTTGCGCTTCTCTACCCACCAAACGTCACGCTCACTATCTCTCCGTCTCGTAGACACGAGCTGAGAAATTGCAAACGTCGAGCAATTGCTCAGAGATGAAAAGTGCCAGCACTGAAAGCTGTTGCTAGCCAGCACCCTTCCTTGGAAGCGCTTTCACAGGCGCAGCAACACTAGGGCTTTGCGCTTCTCTAGCCACCAAACATCACGGTCATTCCCTTTCCTTCTCGTAGACACGAGCTGAGAAATTGCAAACGTCGAGCAATTGCTCAGAGATGAAAAGTGCCAGCACTGAAAGCTGTGGCTAGCCAGCACCCTTCCTTGGAAGCGCTTTCACAGGCGCAGCAACACTGGGGCTTTGCGCTTCTCTACCCACCAAACATCACGGTCATTCTCTTTCCGTCTCGTAGACACGAGTTGAGAAATTGCAAACGTCGAGCAATTGCTCAGAGATGAAAAGTGCCAGCACTGAAAGCTGTGGCTAGCCAGCACCCTTCCTTGGAAGCGCTTTCACAGGCACAGCAACACTGGGGCTTTGCGCTTCTCTACCCACCAAACATCAAGGTCATTCTCTTTCCGTTTCGTAGACACGAGTTGAGAAAATGCAAATGTCGAGCAATTGCTCAGAGATGAAAAGGGCCAGCACTGAAAGCTCTTGCTAGCCAGCAGCCTTCCTTGGAAGCGCTTTCACAGGCGCAGCAACACTGGGACTTTGTGCTTCTCTAGCCACCAAACATCACGGTCATTCTCTTTCCTTCTCGTAGACATGAGCTGAGAAATTGCAAACGTCGAGCAATTGCTTAGAGATGAAAAGTGCCAGCACTGAAAGCTGTTGCTAGCCAGTAGCCTTCCTTGGAAGCGCTTTTGTAGGCCGAAGAACACTGGGGCTCTGGGCTTCTCTTGCCACCTAATCTTCTGCTCATCCTCTCGTGCAGTCTAAAGAGAGCTCAGGTGAGAAATTGCAAACGTCGAGCAAATGCTCAGAGATGAAAAGTGCCAGCACTGAAAGCTGTTGCTAGCCAGCACCCTTCCTTGGAAGCGCTTTCACAGGCGCAGCAAAACTGGGGCTTTGCGCTTCTCTACCCACCAAACGTCACGCTCACTATCTCTCCGTCTCGTAGACACGAGCTGAGAAATTGCAAACGTCGAGCAATTGCTCAGAGATGAAAAGTGTCAGCACTGAAAGCTCTTGCTAGCCAGCACCCTTCCTTGGAAGCGCTTTCACAGGCGCAGCAACACTGGGGCTTTGCGCTTCTCTACCCACCAAACATCACGGTCATTCTCTTTCCGTCTCGTAGACACGAGCTGAGAAATTGCAAACGTCGAGCAATTGCTCAGAGATGAAAAGTGTCAGCACTGAAAGCTGTTGCTAGCCAGCACCCTTCCTTGGAAGCGCTTTCACAGGCACAGCAACACTGGGGCTTTGCGCTTCTCTACCCACCAAACGTCATGCTCACTATCTCTCCGTCTCCTAGACACGAGCTGAGAAATTGCAAACGTCGAGCAATTGCTCAGAGATGAAAAGTGCCAGCACTGAAAGCTATTGCTAGCCAGCACCCTTCCTTGGAAGCGCTTTCACAGGCGCAGCAACACTGGGACTTTGTGCTTCTCTAGCCACCAAACATCACGGTCATTCTCTTTCCTTCTCGTAGACACGAGCTGAGAAATTGCAAATGTCGAGCAATTGCTTAGAGATGAAAAGTGCCAGCACTGAAAGCTGTTGCTAGCCAGTAGCCTTCCTTGGAAGCGCTTTTGTAGGCCGAAGAACACTGGGGCTCTGGGCTTCTCTTGCCACCTAATCTTCTGCTCATCCTCTCGCGCAGTCTAAAGAGAGCTCAGGTGAGAAATTGCAAACGTCGAGCAATTGCTCAGAGATGAAAAGTGCCAGCACTGAAAGCTCTTGCTAGCCAGCACCCTTCCTTGGAAGCGCTTTCACAGGCGCAGCAACACTGGGACTTTGCGCTTCTCTAGCCACCAAACGTCACGCTCACTATCTCTCCGTCTCGTAGACACGAGCTGAGAAATTGCAAACGTCGAGCAATTGCTCAGAGATGAAAAGTGCCAGCACTGAAAGCTGTTGCTAGCCAGCACCCTTCCTTGGAAGCGCTTTCACAGGCGCAGCAACACTAGGGCTTTGCGCTTCTCTAGCCACCAAACATCACGGTCATTCTCTTTCCTTCTCGTAGACACGAGCTGAGAAATTGCAAACGTCCAGGAATAGCTCAGAGATGAAAAGTGCCAGCACTGAAAGCTGTGGCTAGCCAGCACCCTTCCTTGGAAGCGCTTTCACAGGCGCAGCAACACTGGGGCTTTGCGCTTCTCTACCCACCAAACATCAAGGTCATTCTCTTTCCGTTTCGTAGACACGAGTTGAGAAAATGCAAATGTCGAGCAATTGCTCAGAGATGAAAAGGGCCAGCACTGAAAGCTCTTGCTAGCCAGCAGCCTTCCTTGGAAGCGCTTTCACAGGCGCAGCAACACTGGGACTTTGTGCTTCTCTAGCCACCAAACATCACGGTCATTCTCTTTCCTTCTCGTAGACATGAGCTGAGAAATTGCAAACGTCGAGCAATTGCTTAGAGATGAAAAGTGCCAGCACTGAAAGCTGTTGCTAGCCAGCACCCTTCCTTGGAAGCGCTTTTGTAGGCCGAAGAACACTGGGGCTCTGGGCTTCTCTTGCCACCTAATCTTCTGCTCATCCTCTCGTGCAGTCTAAAGAGAGCTCAGGTGAGAAATTGCAAACGTCGAGCAATTGCTCAGAGATGAAAAGTGCCAGCACTGAAAGCTGTCGCTAGCCAGCACCCTTCCTTGGAAGCGCTTTCACAGGCGCAGCAACACTGGGGCTTTGCGCTTCTCTAGCCACCAAACGTCACGCTCACTATCTCTCCGTCTCGTAGACACGAGCTGAGAAATTGCAAACGTCGAGCAATTGCTCAGAGATGAAAAGTGCCAGCACTGAAAGCTCTTGCTAGCCAGCACCCTTCCTTGGAAGCGCTTTCACAGGCGCAGCAACACTGGGGCTTTGCGCTTCTCTACCCACCAAACATCACGGTCATTCTCTTTCTTTCTCGTAGACACGAGCTGAGAAATTGCAAACGTCGAGCAATTGCTCAGAGATGAAAAGTGTCAGCACTGAAAGCTCTTGCTAGCCAGCACCCTTCCTTGGAAGCGCTTTCACAGGCACAGCAACACTGGGGCTTTGCGCTTCTCTACCCACCAAACGTCACGCTCACTATCTCTCCGTCTCGTAGACACGAGCTGAGAAATTGCAAACGTCGAGCAATTGCTCAGAGATGAAAAGTGCCAGCACTGAAAGCTGTTGCTAGCCAGCACCCTTCCTTGGAAGCGCTTTCACAGGCGCAGCAACACTGGGGCTTTGCGCTTCTCTACCCACCAAACATCACGGTCATTCTCTTTCCGTCTCGTAGACACGAGCTGAGAAATTGCAAACGTCGAGCAATTGCTCAGAGATGAAAAGTGTCAGCACTGAAAGCTCTTGCTAGCCAGCACCCTTCCTTGGAAGCGCTTTCACAGGCACAGCAACACTGGGATTTTGTGCTTCTCTACCCACCAAACGTCATGCTCACTATCTCTCCGTCTCCTAGACACGAGCTGAGAAATTGCAAACGTCGAGCAATTGCTCAGAGATGAAAAGTGCCAGCACTGAAAGCTGTTGCTAGCCAGTAGCCTTCCTTGGAAGCGCTTTTGTAGGCCGAAGAACACTGGGGCTCTGGGCTTCTCTTGCCACCTAATCTTCT
Organism: Sarcoramphus papa; assembly: GCA_037962945.1. Lineage (NCBI taxonomy): Eukaryota > Metazoa > Chordata > Aves > Accipitriformes > Cathartidae > Sarcoramphus > Sarcoramphus papa. Next base: position 93,242,945 of record CM075586.1, on the reverse strand, counting down.
GCTCATCCTCTCGTGCAGTCTAAAGAGAGCTCAGGTGAGAAATTGCAAACGTCGAGCAATTGGTCAGAGATGAAAAGTGCCAGCACTGAAAGCTGTTGCTAGCCAGCACCCTTCCTTGGAAGCGCTTTCACAGGCGCAGCAACACTGGGGCTTTGCGCTTCTCTAGCCACCAAACGTCACGCTCACTATCTCTCCGTCTCGTAGACACGAGCTGAGAAATTGCAAACGTCGAGCAATTGCTCAGAGATGAAAAGTGGCAGCACTGAAAGCTGTTGCTAGCCAGCACCCTTCCTTGGAAGCGCTTTCACAGGCGCAGCAACACTGGGGCTTTGCGCTTCTCTAGCCAGCAAACGTTACGGTCATTCTCTTTCCTTCTCGTAGACACGAGCTGAGAAATTGCAAACATCCAGGAATAGCTCAGAGATGAAAAGTGCCAGCACTGAAAGCTGTGGCTAGCCAGCACCCTTCCTTGGAAGCGCTTTCACAGGCGCAGCAACACTGGGGCTTTGCGCTTCTCTAGCCACCAAACATCACAGTCATTCTCTTTCCTTCTCGTAGACACGAGTTGAGAAATTGCAAACGTCGAGCAATTGCTCAGAGATGAAAAGTGCCAGCACTGAAAGCTGTGGCTAGCCAGCACCCTTCCTTGGAAGCGCTTTCACAGGCGCAGCAACACTGGGGCTTTGCGCTTCTCTACCCACCAAACATCAAGGTCATTCTCTTTCCGTTTCGTAGACACGAGTTGAGAAAATGCAAATGTCGAGCAATTGCTCAGAGATGAAAAGGGCCAGCACTGAAAGCTCTTGCTAGCCAGCAGCCTTCCTTGGAAGCGCTTTCACAGGCGCAGCAACACTGGGACTTTGCGCTTCTGTAGCCACCAAACGTCACGCTCACTATCTCTCCGTCTCGTAGACACGAGCTGAGAAATTGCAAACGTTGAGCAATTGCTCAGAGATGAGAAGTGCCAGCACTGAAAGCTGTTGCTAGCCAGCACCCTTCCTTGGAAGCGCTTTTGTAGGCCTAAGAACACTGGGGCTCTGGGCTTCTCTAGCCACCTACTCTTCTTCTCATCCTCTCGCGCACTCTAAAGAGAGCTCAGGTGAGAAAATGCAAATGTCGAGCAATTGCTCAGAGATGAAAAGGGCCAGCACTGAAAGCTGTTGCTAGCCAGCACCCTTCCTTGGAAGCGCTTTCACAGGCGCAGCAACACTGGGACTTTGTGCTTCTCTAGCCACCAAACATCACGGTCATTCTCTTTCCTTCTCGTAGACACGAGCTGAGAAATTGCAAACGTCGAGCAATTGCTTAGAGATGAAAAGTGCCAGCACTGAAAGCTGTTGCTAGCCAGTAGCCTTCCTTGGAAGCGCTTTTGTAGGCCGAAGAACACTGGGGCTCTGGGCTTCTCTAGCCACCTAATCTTCTGCTCATCCTCTCGTGCAGTCTAAAGAGAGCTCAGGTGAGAAATTGCAAACGTCGAGCAATTGCTCAGAGATGAAAAGTGCCAGCACTGAAAGCTGTTGCTAGCCAGCACCCTTCCTTGGAAGCGCTTTCACAGGCGCAGCAACACTGGGGCTTTGCGCTTCTCTACCCACCAAACGTCACGCTCACTATCTCTCCGTCTCGTAGACACGAGCTGAGAAATTGCAAACATCGAGCAATTGCTCAGAGATGAAAAGGGCCAGCACTGAAAGCTGTTGCTAGCCAGCACCCTTCCTTGGAAGCGCTTTCACAGGCGCAGCAACACTGGGGCTTTGCGCTTCTCTACCCACCAAACATCACGGTCATTCTCTTTCCTTCTCGTAGACACGAGCTGAGAAATTGCAAACGTCGAGCAATTGCTCAGAGATGAAAAGTGTCAGCACTGAAAGCTCTTGCTAGCCAGCACCCTTCCTTGGAAGCGCTTTCACAGGCACAGCAACACTGGGGCTTTGCGCTTCTCTAGCCACCAAACGTCATGCTCACTATCTCTCCGTCTCCTAGACACGAGCTGAGAAATTGCAAACGTCGAGCAATTGCTCAGAGATGAAAAGTGCCAGCACTGAAAGCTATTGCTAGCCAGCACCCTTCCTTGGAAGCGCTTTCACAGGCGCAGCAACACTGGGACTTTGTGCTTCTCTAGCCACCAAACATCACGGTCATTCTCTTTCCTTCTCGTAGACACGAGCTGAGAAATTGCAAATGTCGAGCAATTGCTTAGAGATGAAAAGTGCCAGCACTGAAAGCTGTTGCTAGCCAGTAGCCTTCCTTGGAAGCGCTTTTGTAGGCCGAAGAACACTGGGGCTCTGGGCTTCTCTTGCCACCTAATCTTCTGCTCATCCTCTCGCGCAGTCTAAAGAGAGCTCAGGTGAGAAATTGCAAACGTCGAGCAATTGCTCAGAGATGAAAAGTGCCAGCACTGAAAGCTGTTGCTAGCCAGCACCCTTCCTTGGAAGCGCTTTCACAGGCGCAGCAACACTGGGGCTTTGCGCTTCTCTAGCCACCAAACGTCACGCTCACTATCTCTCCGTCTCGTAGACACGAGCTGAGAAATTGCAAACGTCGAGCAATTGCTCAGAGATGAAAAGTGCCAGCACTGAAAGCTGTTGCTAGCCAGCACCCTTCCTTGGAAGCGCTTTCACAGGCGCAGCAACACTAGGGCTTTGCGCTTCTCTAGCCACCAAACATCACGGTCATTCTCTTTCCTTCTCGTAGACACGAGCTGAGAAATTGCAAACGTCCAGGAATAGCTCAGAGATGAAAAGTGCCAGCACTGAAAGCTGTGGCTAGCCAGCACCCTTCCTTGGAAGCGCTTTCACAGGCGCAGCAACACTGGGGCTTTGCGCTTCTCTACCCACCAAACATCAAGGTCATTCTCTTTCCGTTTCGTAGACACGAGTTGAGAAAATGCAAATGTCGAGCAATTGCTCAGAGATGAAAAGGGCCAGCACTGAAAGCTGTTGCTAGCCAGCAGCCTTCCTTGGAAGCGCTTTCACAGGCGCAGCAACACTGGGGCTTTGCACTTCTCTACCCACCAAACATCACGGTCATTCTCTTTCCTTCTCGTAGACATGAGCTGAGAAATTGCAAACGTCGAGCAATTGCTTAGAGATGAAAAGTGCCAGCACTGAAAGCTGTTGCTAGCCAGTAGCCTTCCTTGGAAGCGCTTTTGTAGGCCGAAGAACACTGGGGCTCTGGGCTTCTCTAGCCACCTAATCTTCTGCTCATCCTCTCGTGCAGTCTAAAGAGAGCTCAGGTGAGAAATTGCAAACGTCGAGCAATTGCTCAGAGATGAAAAGTGCCAGCACTGAAAGCTGTCGCTAGCCAGCACCCTTCCTTGGAAGCGCTTTCACAGGCGCAGCAACACTGGGACTTTGTGCTTCTCTAGCCACCAAACATCACGGTCATTCTCTTTCCTTCTCGTAGACACGAGCTGAGAAATTGCAAACGTCGAGCAATTGCTTAGAGATGAAAAGTGCCAGCACTGAAAGCTGTTGCTAGCCAGTAGCCTTCCTTGGAAGCGCTTTTGTAGGCCGAAGAACACTGGGGCTCTGGGCTTCTCTTGCCACCTAATCTTCTGCTCATCCTCTCGTGCAGTCTAAAGAGAGCTCAGGTGAGAAATTGCAAACGTCGAGCAATTGCTCAGAGATGAAAAGTGCCAGCACTGAAAGCTGTTGCTAGCCAGCACCCTTCCTTGGAAGCGCTTTCACAGGCGCAGCAACACTGGGGCTTTGCGCTTCTCTACCCACCAAACGTCACGCTCACTATCTCTCCGTCTCGTAGACACGAGCTGAGAAATTGCAAACATCGAGCAATTGCTCAGAGATGAAAAGGGCCAGCACTGAAAGCTGTTGCTAGCCAGCACCCTTCCTTGGAAGCGCTTTCACAGGCGCAGCAACACTGGGGCTTTGCGCTTCTCTACCCACCAAACATCACGGTCATTCTCTTTCCGTCTCGTAGACACGAGCTGAGAAATTGCAAACGTCGAGCAATTGCTCAGAGATGAAAAGTGTCAGCACTGAAAGCTCTTGCTAGCCAGCACCCTTCCTTGGAAGCGCTTTCACAGGCACAGCAACACTGGGGCTTTGCGCTTCTCTACCCACCAAACGTCATGCTCACTATCTCTCCGTCTCCTAGACACGAGCTGAGAAATTGCAAACGTCCAGCAATTGCTCAGAGATGAAAAGGGCCAGCACTGAAAGCTATTGCTAGCCAGCACCCTTCCTTGGAAGCGCTTTCACAGGCGCAGCAACACTGGGACTTTGTGCTTCTCTACCCACCAAACATCACGGTCATTCTCTTTCCTTCTCGTAGACACGAGCTGAGAAATTGCAAATGTCGAGCAATTGCTTAGAGATGAAAAGTGCCAGCACTGAAAGCTGTTGCTAGCCAGTAGCCTTCCTTGGAAGCGCTTTTGTAGGCCGAAGAACACTGGGGCTCTGGGCTTCTCTTGCCACCTAATCTTCTGCTCATCCTCTCGTGCAGTCTAAAGAGAGCTCAGGTGAGAAATTGCAAACGTCGAGCAATTGGTCAGAGATGAAAAGTGCCAGCACTGAAAGCTGTTGCTAGCCAGCACCCTTCCTTGGAAGCGCTTTCACAGGCGCAGCAACACTGGGGCTTTGCGCTTCTCTAGCCACCAAACGTCACGCTCAATATCTCTCCGTCTCGTAGACACGAGCTGAGAAATTGCAAACGTCGAGCAATTGCTCAGAGATGAAAAGTGGCAGCACTGAAAGCTGTTGCTAGCCAGCACCCTTCCTTGGAAGCGCTTTCACAGGCGCAGCAACACTGGGGCTTTGCGCTTCTCTAGCCAGCAAACGTTACGGTCATTCTCTTTCCTTCTCGTAGACACGAGCTGAGAAATTGCAAACGTCCAGGAATAGCTCAGAGATGAAAAGTGCCAGCACTGAAAGCTGTGGCTAGCCAGCACCCTTCCTTGGAAGCGCTTTCACAGGCGCAGCAACACTGGGGCTTTGCGCTTCTCTAGCCACCAAACATCACGGTCATTCTCTTTCCTTCTCGTAGACACGAGCTGAGAAATTGCAAACGTCGAGCAATTGCTCAGAGATGAAAAGTGCCAGCACTGAAAGCTGTGGCTAGCCAGCACCCTTCCTTGGAAGCGCTTTCACAGGCGCAGCAACACTGGGGCTTTGCGCTTCTCTACCCACCAAACATCAAGGTCATTCTCTTTCCGTTTCGTAGACACGAGTTGAGAAAATGCAAATGTCGAGCAATTGCTCAGAGATGAAAAGGGCCAGCACTGAAAGCTCTTGCTAGCCAGCAGCCTTCCTTGGAAGCGCTTTCACAGGCGCAGCAACACTGGGACTTTGCGCTTCTGTAGCCACCAAACGTCACGCTCACTATCTCTCCGTCTCGTAGACACGAGCTGAGAAATTGCAAACGTCGAGCAATTGCTCAGAGATGAGAAGTGCCAGCACTGAAAGCTGTTGCTAGCCAGCACCCTTCCTTGGAAGCGCTTTTGTAGGCCTAAGAACACTGGGGCTCTGGGCTTCTCTAGCCACCTACTCTTCTTCTCATCCTCTCGCGCACTCTAAAGAGAGCTCAGGTGAGAAATTGCAAACGTCGAGCAATTGCTCAGAGATGAAAAGGGCCAGCACTGAAAGCTGTTGCTAGCCAGCACCCTTCCTTGGAAGCGCTTTCACAGGCGCAGCAACACTGGGACTTTGTGCTTCTCTAGCCACCAAACATCACGGTTATTCTCTTTCCTTCTCGTAGACACGAGCTGAGAAATTGCAAATGTCGAGCAATTGCTTAGAGATGAAAAGTGCCAGCACTGAAAGCTGTTGCTAGCCAGTAGCCTTCCTTGGAAGCGCTTTTGTAGGCCGAAGAACACTGGGGCTCTCGGCTTCTCTTGCCACCTAATCTTCTGCTCATTCTCGTGCAGTCTAAAGAGAGCTCAGGTGAGAAATTGCAAACGTCGAGCAATTGCTCAGAGATGAAAAGTGCCAGCACTGAAAGCTGTTGCTAGCCAGCACCCTTCCTTGGAAGCGCTTTCACAGGCGCAGCAACAGTGGGGCTTTGCGCTTCTCTAGCCACCAAACGTCACGCTCACTATCTCTCCGTCTCGTAGACACGAGCTGAGAAATTGCAAACGTCGAGCAATTGCTCAGAGATGAAAAGTGCCAGCACTGAAAGCTGTTGCTAGCCAGCACCCTTCCTTGGAAGCGCTTTCACAGGCGCAGCAACACTAGGGCTTTGCGCTTCTCTAGCCACCAAACATCACGGTCATTCTCTTTCCTTCTCGTAGACACGAGCTGAGAAATTGCAAACGTCCAGGAATAGCTCAGAGATGAAAAGTGCCAGCACTGAAAGCTGTGGCTAGCCAGCACCCTTCCTTGGAAGCGCTTTCACAGGCGCAGCAACACTGGGGCTTTGCGCTTCTCTAGCCACCAAACATCACGGTCATTCTCTTTCCGTCTCGTAGACACGAGCTGAGAAATTGCAAACGTCCAGCAATTGCTCAGAGATGAAAAGTGGCAGCACTGAAAGCTCTGGCTAGCCAGCACCCTTCCTTGGAAGCGCTTTCACAGGCGCAGCAACACTGGGGCTTTGCGCTTCTCTACCCACCAAACATCAAGGTCATTCTCTTTCCGTTTCGTAGACACGAGTTGAGAAAATGCAAATGTCGAGCAATTGCTCAGAGATGAAAAGGGCCAGCACTGAAAGCTGTTGCTAGCCAGCAGCCTTCCTTGGAAGCGCTTTCACAGGCGCAGCAACACTGGGACTTTGTGCTTCTCTACCCACCAAACGTCACGGTCATTCTCTTTCCTTCTCGTAGACACGAGCTGAGAAACTGCAAACGTCGAGCAATTGCTTAGAGATGAAAAGTGCCAGCACTGAAAGCTGTTGCTAGCCAGTAGCCTTCCTTGGAAGCGCTTTTGTAGGCCGAAGAACACTGGGGCTCTGGGCTTCTCTAGCCACCTACTCTTCTTCTCATCCTCTCGTGCAGTCTAAAGAGAGCTCAGGTGAGAAATTGCAAACGTCGAGCAATTGCTCAGAGATGAAAAGTGCCAGCACTGAAAGCTGTTGCTAGCCAGCACCCTTCCTTGGAAGCGCTTTCACAGGCGCAGCAACACTGGGGCTTTGCGCTTCTCTACCCACCAAACGTCACGCTCACTATCTCTCCGTCTCGTAGACACGAGCTGAGAAATTGCAAACGTCGAGCAATTGCTCAGAGATGAAAAGTGCCAGCACTGAAAGCTGTTGCTAGCCAGCACCCTTCCTTGGAAGCGCTTTCACAGGCGCAGCAACACTGGGGCTTTGCGCTTCTCTAGCCACCAAACGTTACGGTCATTCTCTTTCCTTCTCGTAGACACGAGCTGAGAAATTGCAAACGTCCAGGAATAGCTCAGAGATGAAAAGTGCCAGCACTGAAAGCTGTGGCTAGCCAGCACCCTTCCTTGGAAGCGCTTTCACAGGCGCAGCAACACTGGGGCTTTGCGCTTCTCTAGCCACCAAACATCACGGTCATTCTCTTTCCGTCTCGTAGACACGAGTTGAGAAATTGCAAACGTCGAGCAATTGCTCAGAGATGAAAAGTGCCAGCACTGAAAGCTGTGGCTAGCCAGCACCCTTCCTTGGAAGCGCTTTCACAGGCGCAGCAACACTGGGGCTTTGCGCTTCTCTACCCACCAAACATCAAGGTCATTCTCTTTCCGTTTCGTAGACACGAGTTGAGAAAATGCAAATGTCGAGCAATTGCTCAGAGATGAAAAGGGCCAGCACTGAAAGCTCTTGCTAGCCAGCAGCCTTCCTTGGAAGTGCTTTCACAGGCGCAGCAACACTGGGACTTTGCGCTTCTCTACCCACCAAACGTCACGCTCACTATCTCTCCGTCTCGTAGACACGAGCTGAGAAATTGCAAACGTCGAGCAATTGCTCAGAGATGAGAAGTGCCAGCACTGAAAGCTGTTGCTAGCCAGCACCCTTCCTTGGAAGCGCTTTTGTAGGCCTAAGAACACTGGGGCTCTGGGCTTCTCTAGCCACCTACTCTTCTTCTCATCCTCTCGTGCAGTCTAAAGAGAGCTAAGGTGAGAAATTGCAAACGTCGAGCAATTGCTCAGAGATGAAAAGGGCCAGCACTGAAAGCTGTTGCTAGCCAGCACCCTTCCTTGGAAGCGCTTTCACAGGCGCAGCAACACTGGGGCTTTGCGCTTCTCTACCTACCAAATGTCACGGTCGCTACCTCTCCGTCTCGTAGACACGAGCTGAGAAATTGCAAACGTCGAGCAATTGCTCAGAGATGAAAAGTGCCAGCACTGAAAGCTGTTGCTAGCCAGTACCCTTCCTTGGAAGCGCTTTCACAGGCGCAGCAACACTGGGGCTTTGCGCTTCTCTAGCCACCAAACATCACGGTCATTCTCTTTCCGTCTCGTAGACACGAGCTGAGAAATTGCAAACGTCGAGCAATTGCTCAGAGATGAAAAGTGTCAGCACTGAAAGCTCTTGCTAGCCAGCACCCTTCCTTGGAAGCGCTTTCACAGGCGCAGCAACACTGGGGCTTTGCGCTTCTCTAGCCACCAAACATCACGGTCATTCTCTTTCCTTCTCGTAGACATGAGCTGAGAAATTGCAAACGTCGAGCAATTGCTCAGAGATGAAAAGTGCCAGCACTGAAAGCTATTGCTAGCCAGCACCCTTCCTTGGAAGCGCTTTCAAAGGCGCAGCAACACTGGGACTTTGCGCTTCTCTAGCCACCAAACATCACGGTCATTCTCTTTCCTTCTCGTAGACACGAGCTGAGAAATTGCAAACGTCGAGCAATTGCTCAGAGATGAAAAGTGCCAGCACTGAAAGCTGTTGCTAGCCAGTAGCCTTCCTTGGAAGCGCTTTTGTAGGCCGAAGAACACTGGGGCTCTGGGCTTCTCTTGCCACCTAATCTTCTGCTCATCCTCTCGCGCAGTCTAAAGAGAGCTCAGGTGAGAAATTGCAAACGTCGAGCAATTGCTCAGAGATGAAAAGTGCCAGCACTGAAAGCTGTTGCTAGCCAGCACCCTTCCTTGGAAGCGCTTTCACAGGCGCAGCAACACTGGGGCTTTGCGCTTCTCTACCCACCAAACGTCACGCTCACTATCTCTCCGTCTCGTAGACACGAGCTGAGAAATTGCAAACGTCGAGCAATTGCTCAGAGATGAGAAGTGCCAGCACTGATAGCTGTTGCTAGCCAGCACCCTTCCTTGGAAGCGCTTTCACAGGCGCAGCAACACTAGGGCTTTGCGCTTCTCTACCCACCAAACGTTACGGTCATTCTCTTTCCTTCTCGTAGACACGAGCTGAGAAATTGCAAACGTCCAGGAATAGCTCAGAGATGAAAAGTGCCAGCACTGAAAGCTGTGGCTAGCCAGCACCCTTCCTTGGAAGCGCTTTCACAGGCGCAGCAACACTGGGGCTTTGCGCTTCTCTAGCCACCAAACATCACGGTCATTCTCTTTCCGTCTCGTAGACACGAGTTGAGAAATTGCAAACGTCGAGCAATTGCTCAGAGATGAAAAGTGCCAGCACTGAAAGCTGTTGCTAGCCAGCACCCTTCCTTGGAAGCGCTTTCACAGGCGCAGCAACACTGGGGCTTTGCACTTCTCTAGCCACCAAACATCACGGTCATTCTCTTTCCGTCTCGTAGACACGAGCTGAGAAATTGCAAACGTCGAGCAATTGCTCAGAGATGAAAAGGGCCAGCACTGAAAGCTCTTGCTAGCCAGCACCCTTCCTTGGAAGCGCTTTCACAGGCGCAGCAACACTGGGACTTTGTGCTTCTCTACCCACCAAACATCACGGTCATTCTCTTTCCTTCTCGTAGACACGAGCTGAGAAATTGCAAATGTCGAGCAATTGCTTAGAGATGAAAAGTGCCAGCACTGAAAGCTGTTGCTAGCCAGTAGCCTTCCTTGGAAGCGCTTTTGTAGGCCGAAGAACACTGGGGCTCTGGGCTTCTCTTGCCACCTAATCTTCTGCTCATCCTCTCGTGCAGTCTAAAGAGAGCTCAGGTGAGAAATTGCAAACGTCGAGCAATTGGTCAGAGATGAAAAGTGCCAGCACTGAAAGATGTTGCTAGCCAGCACCCTTCCTTGGAAGCGCTTTCACAGGCGCAGCAACACTGGGGCTTTGCGCTTCTCTACCCACCAAACGTCACGCTCACTATCTCTCCGTCTCGTAGACACGAGCTGAGAAATTGCAAACGTCGAGCAATTGCTCAGAGATGAAAAGTGGCAGCACTGAAAGCTGTTGCTAGCCAGCACCCTTCCTTGGAAGCGCTTTCACAGGCGCAGCAAGACTAGGGCTTTGCGCTTCTCTAGCCACCAAACATCACGGTCATTCTCTTTCCTTCTCGTAGACACGAGCTGAGAAATTGCAAACGTCCAGGAATAGCTCAGAGATGAAAAGTGCCAGCACTGAAAGCTGTGGCTAGCCAGCACCCTTCCTTGGAAGCGCTTTCACAGGCGCAGCAACACTGGGGCTTTGCGCTTCTCTAGCCACCAAACATCACGGTCATTCTCTTTCCATCTCGTAGACACGAGTTGAGAAATTGCAAACGTCGAGCAATTGCTCAGAGATGAAAAGTGGCAGCACTGAAAGCTCTGGCTAGCCAGCACCCTTCCTTGGAAGCGCTTTCACAGGCGCAGCAACACTGGGGCTTTGCGCTTCTCTACCCACCAAACGTCACGCTCACTATCTCTCCGTCTCGTAGACACGAGCTGAGAAATTGCAAACGTCGAGCAATTGCTCAGAGATGAAAAGTGCCAGCACTGAAAGCTGTTGCTAGCCAGCACCCTTCCTTGGAAGCGCTTTCACAGGCGCAGCAACACTGGGGCTTTGCGCTTCTCTAGCCACCAAACGTTACGGTCATTCTCTTTCCTTCTCGTAGACACGAGTTGAGAAATTGCAAACGTCCAGGAATAGCTCAGAGATGAAAAGTGCCAGCACTGAAAGCTGTGGCTAGCCAGCACCCTTCCTTGGAAGCGCTTTCACAGGCGCAGCAACACTGGGGCTTTGCGCTTCTCTAGCCACCAAACATCACGGTCATTCTCTTTCCGTCTCGTAGACACGAGTTGAGAAATTGCAAACGTCGAGCAATTGCTCAGAGATGAAAAGTGCCAGCACTGAAAGCTGTGGCTAGCCAGCACCCTTCCTTGGAAGCGCTTTCACAGGCGCAGCAACACTGGGGCTTTGCGCTTCTCTACCCACCAAACATCAAGGTCATTCTCTTTCCGTTTCGTAGACACGAGTTGAGAAAATGCAAATGTCGAGCAATTGCTCAGAGATGAAAAGGGCCAGCACTGAAAGCTCTTGCTAGCCAGCAGCCTTCCTTGGAAGTGCTTTCACAGGCGCAGCAACACTGGGACTTTGCGCTTCTCTACCCACCAAACGTCACGCTCACTATCTCTCCGTCTCGTAGACACGAGCTGAGAAATTGCAAACGTCGAGCAATTGCTCAGAGATGAGAAGTGCCAGCACTGAAAGCTGTTGCTAGCCAGCACCCTTCCTTGGAAGCGCTTTTGTAGGCCTAAGAACACTGGGGCTCTGGGCTTCTCTAGCCACCTACTCTTCTTCTCATCCTCTCGTGCAGTCTAAAGAGAGCTAAGGTGAGAAATTGCAAACGTCGAGCAATTGCTCAGAGATGAAAAGGGCCAGCACTGAAAGCTGTTGCTAGCCAGCACCCTTCCTTGGAAGCGCTTTCACAGGCGCAGCAACACTGGGGCTTTGCGCTTCTCTACCTACCAAATGTCACGGTCGCTACCTCTCCGTCTCGTAGACACGAGCTGAGAAATTGCAAACGTCGAGCAATTGCTCAGAGATGAAAAGTGCCAGCACTGAAAGCTGTTGCTAGCCAGTACCCTTCCTTGGAAGCGCTTTCACAGGCGCAGCAACACTGGGGCTTTGCGCTTCTCTAGCCACCAAACATCACGGTCATTCTCTTTCCGTCTCGTAGACACGAGCTGAGAAATTGCAAACGTCGAGCAATTGCTCAGAGATGAAAAGTGTCAGCACTGAAAGCTCTTGCTAGCCAGCACCCTTCCTTGGAAGCGCTTTCACAGGCGCAGCAACACTGGGGCTTTGCGCTTCTCTAGCCACCAAACATCACGGTCATTCTCTTTCCTTCTCGTAGACATGAGCTGAGAAATTGCAAACGTCGAGCAATTGCTCAGAGATGAAAAGTGGCAGCACTGAAAGCTATTGCTAGCCAGCACCCTTCCTTGGAAGCGCTTTCAAAGGCGCAGCAACACTGGGACTTTGCGCTTCTCTAGCCACCAAACATCACGGTCATTCTCTTTCCTTCTCGTAGACACGAGCTGAGAAATTGCAAACGTCGAGCAATTGCTCAGAGATGAAAAGTGCCAGCACTGAAAGCTGTTGCTAGCCAGCACCCTTCCTTGGAAGCGCTTTCACAGGCGCAGCAACACTGGGGCTTTGCGCTTCTCTACCCACCAAACGTCACGCTCACTATCTCTCCGTCTCGTAGACACGAGCTGAGAAATTGCAAATGTCGAGCAATTGCTCAGAGATGAGAAGTGCCAGCACTGATAGCTGTTGCTAGCCAGCACCCTTCCTTGGAAGCGCTTTCACAGGCGCAGCAACACTAGGGCTTTGCGCTTCTCTACCCACCAAACGTTACGGTCATTCTCTTTCCTTCTCGTAGACACGAGCTGAGAAATTGCAAACGTCCAGGAATAGCTCAGAGATGAAAAGTGCCAGCACTGAAAGCTGTGGCTAGCCAGCACCCTTCCTTGGAAGCGCTTTCACAGGCGCAGCAACACTGGGGCTTTGCGCTTCTCTAGCCACCAAACATCACGGTCATTCTCTTTCCGTCTCGTAGACACGAGTTGAGAAATTGCAAACGTCGAGCAATTGCTCAGAGATGAAAAGTGCCAGCACTGAAAGCTGTTGCTAGCCAGCACCCTTCCTTGGAAGCGCTTTCACAGGCGCAGCAACACTGGGGCTTTGCACTTCTCTAGCCACCAAACATCACGGTCATTCTCTTTCCGTCTCGTAGACACGAGCTGAGAAATTGCAAACGTCGAGCAATTGCTCAGAGATGAAAAGGGCCAGCACTGAAAGCTCTTGCTAGCCAGCACCCTTCCTTGGAAGCGCTTTCACAGGCGCAGCAACACTGGGACTTTGTGCTTCTCTAGCCACCAAACATCACGGTCATTCTCTTTCCTTCTCGTAGACACGAGCTGAGAAATTGCAAATGTCGAGCAATTGCTTAGAGATGAAAAGTGCCAGCACTGAAAGCTGTTGCTAGCCAGTAGCCTTCCTTGGAAGCGCTTTTGTAGGCCGAAGAACACTGGGGCTCTGGGCTTCTCTTGGCACCTAATCTTCTGCTCATCCTCTCGTGCAGTCTAAAGAGAGCTCAGGTGAGAAATTGCAAACGTCGAGCAATTGGTCAGAGATGAAAAGTGCCAGCACTGAAAGCTGTTGCTAGCCAGCACCCTTCCTTGGAAGCGCTTTCACAGGCGCAGCAACACTGGGGCTTTGCGCTTCTCTACCCACCAAACGTCACGCTCACTATCTCTCCGTCTCGTAGACACGAGCTGAGAAATTGCAAACGTCGAGCAATTGCTCAGAGATGAAAAGTGGCAGCACTGAAAGCTGTTGCTAGCCAGCACCCTTCCTTGGAAGCGCTTTCACAGGCGCAGCAAGACTAGGGCTTTGCGCTTCTCTAGCCACCAAACATCACGGTCATTCTCTTTCCTTCTCGTAGACACGAGCTGAGAAATTGCAAACGTCCAGGAATAGCTCAGAGATGAAAAGTGCCAGCACTGAAAGCTGTGGCTAGCCAGCACCCTTCCTTGGAAGCGCTTTCACAGGCGCAGCAACACTGGGGCTTTGCGCTTCTCTAGCCACCAAACATCACGGTCATTCTCTTTCCATCTCGTAGACACGAGTTGAGAAATTGCAAACGTCGAGCAATTGCTCAGAGATGAAAAGTGGCAGCACTGAAAGCTCTGGCTAGCCAGCACCCTTCCTTGGAAGCGCTTTCACAGGCGCAGCAACACTGGGGCTTTGCGCTTCTCTACCCACCAAACATCAAGGTCATTCTCTTTCCGTTTCGTAGACACGAGTTGAGAAAATGCAAATGTCGAGCAATTGCTCAGAGATGAAAAGGGCCAGCACTGAAAGCTCTTGCTAGCCAGCACCCTTCCTTGGAAGCGCTTTCACAGGCGCAGCAACACTGGGACTTTGTGCTTCTCTACCCACCAAACATCACGGTCATTCTCTTTCCTTCTCGTAGACACGAGCTGAGAAATTGCAAACGTCGAGCAATTGCTTAGAGATGAAAAGTGCCAGCACTGAAAGCTGTTGCTAGCCAGTAGCCTTCCTTGGAAGCGCTTTTGTAGGCCGAAGAACACTGGGGCTCTGGGCTTCTCTTGGCACCTAATCTTCTGCTCATCCTCTCGTGCAGTCTAAAGAGAGCTCAGGTGAGAAATTGCAAACGTCGAGCAATTGCTCAGAGATGAAAAGTGCCAGCACTGAAAGCTGTTGCTAGCCAGCAGCCTTCCTTGGAAGCGCTTTCACAGGCGCAGCAACACTGGGGCTTTGCGCTTCTCTACCCACCAAACGTCACGCTCACTATCTCTCCGTCTCGTAGACACGAGCTGAGAAATTGCAAACGTCGAGCAATTGCTCAGAGATGAAAAGTGCCAGCACTGAAAGCTGTTGCTAGCCAGCACCCTTCCTTGGAAGCGCTTTCACAGGCGCAGCAACACTGGGGCTTTGCGCTTCTCTAGCCACCAAACGTTACGGTCATTCTCTTTCCTTCTCGTAGACACGAGCTGAGAAATTGCAAACGTCGAGCAATTGCTCAGAGATGAAAAGTGCCAGCACTGAAAGCTGATGCTAGCCAGCACCCTTCCTTGGAAGCGCTTTCACAGGCGCAGCAACACTGGGGATTTGCGCTTCTCTAGCCACCAAACATCACGGTCATTCTCTTTCCTTCTCGTAGACACGAGTTGAGAAATTGCAAACGTCGAGCAATTGCTCAGAGATGAAAAGTGCCAGCACTGAAAGCTGTTGCTAGCCAGCACCCTTCCTTGGAAGCGCTTTCACAGGCGCAGCAACACTGGGGCTTTGCGCTTCTCTACCCACAAAACGTCACGCTCACTATCACTCCGTCTCGTAGACACGAGCTGAGAAATTGCAAACGTTGAGCAATTGCTCAGAGATGAAAAGTGCCAGCACTGAAAGCTGTTGCTAGCCAGCACCCTTCCTTGGAAGCGCTTTCACAGGCGCAGCAACACTGGGACTTTGCGCTTCTCTACCTACCAAATGTCACGGTCGCTACCTCTCCGTCTCGTAGACACGAGCTGAGAAATTGCAAATGTCGAGCAATTGCTCAGAGATGAAAAGTGCCAGCACTGAAAGATGTTGCTAGCCAGCACCCTTCCTTGGAAGCGCTTTCACAGGCGCAGCAACACTGGGGCTTTGCGCTTCTCTAGCCACCAAACATCACGGTCATTCTCTTTCCGTCTCGTAGACACGAGCTGAGAAATTGCAAACGTCGAGCAATTGCTCAGAGATGAAAAGTGTCAGCACTGAAAGCTGTTGCTAGCCAGCACCCTTCCTTGGAAGCGCTTTCACAGGCACAGCAACACTGGGGCTTTGCGCTTCTCTAGCCACCAAACGTCACGGTCATTCTCTTTCCTTCTGGTAGACACGAGCTGAGAAATTGCAAACGTCGAGCAATTGCTCAGAGATGAAAAGTGCCAGCACTGAAAGCTGTTGCTAGCCAGCACCCTTCCTTGGAAGCGCTTTCACAGGCGCAGCAACACTGGGACTTTGTGCTTCTCTAGCCACCAAACATCACGGTCATTCTCTTTCTTTCTCGTAGACACGAGCTGAGAAATTGCAAATGTCGAGCAATTGCTTAGAGATGAAAAGTGCCAGCACTGAAAGCTGTTGCTAGCCAGCAGCCTTCCTTGGAAGCGCTTTTGTAGGCCGAAGAACACTGGGGCTCTGGGCTTCTCTTGCCACCTAATCTTCTGCTCATCCTCTCGCGCACTCTAAAGAGAGCTCAGGTGAGAAATTGCAAACGTCGAGCAATTGCTCAGAGATGAAAAGGGCCAGCACTGAAAGCTGTTGCTAGCCAGCACCCTTCCTTGGAAGCGCTTTCACAGGCGCAGCAACACTAGGGCTTTGCGCTTCTCTAGCCACCAAACATCACGGTCATTCTCTTTCCTTCTCGTAGACACGAGCTGAGAAATTGCAAACGTCCAGGAATAGCTCAGAGATGAAAAGTGCCAGCACTGAAAGCTGTGGCTAGCCAGCACCCTTCCTTGGAAGCGCTTTCACAGGCGCAGCAACACTGGGGCTTTGCGCTTCTCTAGCCACCAAACATCACGGTCATTCTCTTTCCGTCTCGTAGACACGAGTTGAGAAATTGCAAATGTCGAGCAATTGCTCAGAGATGAAAAGTGCCAGCACTGAAAGCTGTTGCTAGCCAGCACCCTTCCTTGGAAGCGCTTTCACAGGCGCAGCAACACTGGGGCTTTGCGCTTCTCTACCCACCAAACATCAAGGTCATTCTCTTTCCGTTTCGTAGACACGAGTTGAGAAAATGCAAATGTCGAGCAATTGCTCAGAGATGAAAAGTGCCAGCACTGAAAGCTGTTGCTAGTCAGCACCCTTCCTTGGAAGCGCTTTCACAGGCGCAGCAACACTGGGTCTTTGCGCTTCTCTACCCACCAAACGTCACGCTCACTATCTCTCCGTCTCGTAGACACGAGCTGAGAAATTGCAAACGTCGAGCAATTGCTCAGAGATGAAAAGTGCCAGCACTGAAAGCTGTTGCTAGCCAGCACCCTTCCTTGGAAGCGCTTTTGTAGGCCTAAGAACACTGGGGCTCTGGGCTTCTCTAGCCACCTACTCTTCTTCTCATCCTCTCGTGCAGTCTAAAGAGAGCTAAGGTGAGAAATTGCAAACGTCGAGCAATTGCTCAGAGATGAAAAGGGCCAGCACTGAAAGCTGTTGCTAGCCAGTAGCCTTCCTTGGAAGCGCTTTTGTAGCCCTAAGAACACTGGGGCTCTGGGCTTCTCTTGCCACCTAATCTTCTGCTCATCCTCTCGCGCACTCTAAAGAGAGCTCAGGTGAGAAATTGCAAACGTCGAGCAATTGCTCAGAGATGAAAAGTGCCAGCACTGAAAGCTGTTGCTAGCCAGCACCCTTCCTTGGAAGCGCTTTCACAGGCGCAGCAACACTGGGGCTTTGCGCTTGTCTAGCCACCAAACGTCACGCTCACTATCTCTCCGTCTCGTAGACACGAGCTGAGAAATTGCAAACGTCGAGCAATTGCTCAGAGATGAAAAGTGCCAGCACTGAAAGCTGTTGCTAGCCAGCACCCTTCCTTGGAAGCGCTTTCACAGGCGCAGCAACACTGGGGCTTTGCGCTTCTCTAGCCACCAAACGTTACGGTCATTCTCTTTCCTTCTCGTAGACACGAGCTGAGAAATTGCAAACGTCCAGGAATAGCTCAGAGATGAAAAGTGCCAGGACTGAAAGCTGTGGCTAGCCAGCACCCTTCCTTGGAAGCGCTTTCACAGGCGCAGCAACACTGGGGCTTTGCGCTTCTCTACCCACCAAACATCACGGTCATTCTCTTTCCGTCTCGTAGACACGAGTTGAGAAATTGCAAACGTCGAGCAATTGCTCAGAGATGAAAAGTGCCAGCACTGAAAGCTGTGGCTAGCCAGCACCCTTCCTTGGAAGCGCTTTCACAGGCGCAGCAACACTGGGGCTTTGCGCTTCTCTACCCACCAAACGTCAAGGTCATTCTCTTTCCGTTTCGTAGACACGAGTTGAGAAATTGCAAATGTCGAGCAATTGCTCAGAGATGAAAAGGGCCAGCACTGAAAGCTGTTGCTAGCCAGCACCCTTCCTTGGAAGTGCTTTCACAGGCGCAGCAACACTGGGGCTTTGCGCTTCTCTAGCCACCAAACGTCACGCTCACTATCTCTCCGTCTCGTAGACACGAGCTGAGAAATTGCAAACGTCGAGCAATTGCTCAGAGATGAAAAGTGCCAGCACTGAAAGCTGTTGCTAGCCAGCACCCTTCCTTGGAAGCGCTTTCACAGGCGCAGCAACACTGGGGCTTTGCGCTTCTCTACCCATCAAACATCACGGTCATTCTTTTTCCTTCTCGTAGACACGAGCTGAGAAACTGCAAACGTCGAGCAATTGATCAAAGATGAAAAGTGCCAGCACTGAAAGCTGTTGCTAGCCAGCACCCTTCCTTGGAAGCGCTTTTGTAGGCGCAGCAACACTGGGGCTTTGCGCTTCTCTAGCCACCTACTCTTCTGCTCATCCTCTCGCGCAGTCTAAAGAGAGCTCAGGTGAGAAATTGCAAATGTCGAGCAATTGCTCAGAGATGAAAAGGGCCAGCACTGAAAGCTGTTGCTAGCCAGCACCCTTCCTTGGAAGCGCTTTCACAGGCACAGCAACACTGGGACTTTGCGCTTCTCTACCCACCAAACGTCACGCTCACTATCTCTCCGTCTCGTAGACACGAGCTGAGAAATTGCAAACGTTGAGCAATTGCTCAGAGATGAAAAGGGCCAGCACTGAAAGCTGTGGCTAGCCAGCACCCTTCCTTGGAAGCGCTTTTGTAGGCCTAAGAACACTGGGGCTCTGGGCTTCTCTAGCCACCTACTCTTCTGCTCATCCTCTCGCGCAGTCTAAAGAGAGCTCAGGTGAGAAATTGCAAACGTCGAGCAATTGCTCAGAGATGAAAAGGGCCAGCACTGAAAGCTGTTGCTACCCAGCACCCTTCCTTGGAAGCGCTTTCACAGGCGCAGCAACACTGGGGCTTTGCGCTTCTCTAGCCACCAAACATCACGCTCACTATCTCTCCGTCTCGTAGACACGAGCTGAGAAATTGCAAACGTCGAGCAATTGCTCAGAGGTGAAAAGTGCCAGCACTGAAAGCTGTTGCTAGCCAGCACCCTTCCTTGGAAACGCTTTTGTAGGCCTAAGAACACTGGGGCTCTGGGCTTCTCTAGCCACCTACTCTTCTGCTCATCCTCTCGCGCAGTCTAAAGAGAGCTCAGGTGAGAAATTGCAAACGTCGAGCAATTGCTCAGAGATGAAAAGGGCCAGCACTGAAAGCTGTTGCTAGCCAGCACCCTTCCTTGGAAGCGCTTTTGTAGCCCTAAGAACACTGGGGCTCTGGGCTTCTCTAGCCACCTACTCTTCTGCTCATCCTCTCGCGCAGTCTAAAGAGAGCTCAGGTGAGAAATTGCAAACGTCGAGCAATTGCTCAGAGATGAAAAGTGCCAGCACTGAAAGCTGTTGCTAGCCAGCACCCTTCCTTGGAAGCGCTTTCACAGGTGCAGCAACACTGGGGCTTTGCGCTTCTCTACCCACCAAACGTCACGCTCACTATCTCTCCGTCTCGTAGACACGAGCTGAGAAATTGCAAACGTCGAGCAATTGCTCAGAGATGAAAAGGGCCAGCACTGAAAGCTGTTGCTAGCCAGCAGCCTTCCTTGGAAGCGCTTTCACAGGCGCAGCAACACTGGGGCTTTGCGCTTCTCTACCCACCAAACATCACGGTCATTCTCTTTCCGTCTCGTAGACACGAGTTGAGAAATTGCAAATGTCGAGCAATTGCTTAGAGATGAAAAGTGCCAGCACTGAAAGCTGTTGCTAGCCAACACCCTTCCTTGGAAGCGCTTTTGTAGCCCTAAGAACACTGGGGCTCTGGGCTTCTCTAGCCACCTACTCTTCTGCTCATCCTCTCGTGCAGTCTAAAGAGAGCTCAGGTGAGAAATTGCAAACGTCGAGCAATTGGTCAGAGATGAAAAGTGCCAGCACTGAAAGCTGTTGCTAGCCAGCACCCTTCCTTGGAAGCGCTTTCACAGGCGCAGCAACACTGGGACTTTGCGCTTCTCTACCCACCAAACGTCACGCTCACTATCTCTCCGTCTCGTAGACACGAGCTGAGAAACTGCAAACATCGAGCAATTGCTCAGAGATGAAAAGTGTCAGCACTGAAAGCTGTTGCTAGCCAGCACCCTTCCTTGGAAGCGCTTTTGTAGGCCTAAGAACACAGGGGCTCTGGGCTTCTCTAGCCACCTAATCTTCTGCTCATCCTCTCGCGCACTCTAAAGAGAGCTCAGGTGAGAAATTGCAAACGTCGAGCAATTGCTCAGAGATGAAAAGGGCCAGCACTGAAAGCTGTGGCTAGCCAGCACCCTTCCTTGGAAGCGCTTTCACAGGCACAGCAACACTGGGACTTTGCGCTTCTCTAACCACCAAACGTCACGCTCACTATCTCTCCGTCTCGTAGACACGAGCTGAGAAATTGCAAACGTCGAGCAATTGCTCAGAGATGAAAAGTGCCAGCACTGAAAGCTGTTGCTAGCCAGCACCCTTCCTTGGAAGCGCTTTTGTAGGCCTAAGAACAGTGGGGCTCTGGGCTTCTCTAGCCACCTACTCTTCTGCTCATCCTCTCGCGCACTCTAAAGAGAGCTCAGGTGAGAAATTGCAGACGTCGAGCAATTGCTCAGAGATGAAAAGTGCCAGCACTGAAAGCTGTGGCTAGCCAGCACCCTTCCTTGGAAGCGCTTTCACAGGCGCAGCAACACTGGGGCTTTGCGCTTCTCTAGCCACCAAACGTCACGGTCATTCTCTTTCCTTCTGGTAGACACGAGCTGAGAAATTGCAAACGTCGAGCAATTGCTCAGAGATGAATAGTGCCAGCACTGAAAGCTGTGGCTAGCCAGCACCCTTCCTTGGAAGCGCTTTCACAGGCGCAGCAACACTGGGGCTTTGCGCTTCTCTACCCACCAAACGTCACGGTCATTCTCTTTCCGTCTCGTAGACACGAGCTGAGAAATTGCAAACGTCGAGCAATTGCTCAGAGATGAAAAGTGCCAGCACTGAAAGCTGATGCTAGCCAGCACCCTTCCTTGGAAGCGCTTTTGTAGGCCTAAGAACACTGGGGCTCTGGGCTTCTCTAGCCACCTACTCTTCTGCTCATCCTCTCGCGCACTCTAAAGAGAGCTCAGGTGAGAAATTGCAAACGTCGAGCAATTGCTCAGAGATGAAAAGTGCCAGGACTGAAAGCTGTTGCTAGCCAGCAGCCTTCCTTGGAAGCGCTTTTGTAGGCCGAAGAACACTGGGGCTCTGGGCTTCTCTAGCCACCTAATCTTCTGCTCATCCTCTCGCGCACTCTAAAGAGAGCTCAGGTGAGAAATTGCAAACGTCGAGCAATTGCTCAGAGATGAAAAGTGCCAGCACTGAAAGCTGTCGCTAGCCAGCACCCTTCCTTGGAAGCGCTTTCACAGGCGCAGCAACACTGGGGCTTTGCGCTCCTCTAACCACCAAACGTCACGCTCACTATCTCTCCGTCTCGTAGACACGAGCTGAGAAATTGCAAACGTCGAGCAATTGCTCAGAGATGAGAAGTGCCAGCACTGAAAGCTGTTGCTAGCCAGCACCCTTCCTTGGAAGCGCTTTCACAGGCGCAGCAACACTGGGGCTTTGCGCTTCTCTACCCACCAAACATCACGGTCATTCTCTTTCTTTCTCGTAGACACGAGTTGAGAAATTGCAAATGTCGAGCAATTGATCAAAGATGAAAAGTGCAAGCACTGAAAGCTGTGGCTAGCCAGCACCCTTCCTTGGAAGCGCTTTTGTAGGCCTAAGAACACTGGGGCTCTGGGCTTCTCTAGCCACCTCATCTTCTGCTCATCCTCTCGCGCACTCTAAAGAGAGCTCAGGTGAGAAATTGCAAACGTCGAGCAATTGCTCAGAGATGAAAAGTGGCAGCACTGAAAGCTGTTGCTAGCCAGCACCCTTCCTTGGAAGTGCTTTCACAGGCGCAGCAACACTGGGGCTTTGCGCTTCTCTACCCACCAAACATCACGGTCATTCTCTTTCCGTCTCGTAGACACGAGCTGAGAAATTGCAAACGTCGAGCAATTGCTCAGAGATGAAAAGGGCCAGCACTGAAAGCTGTTGGTAGCCAGCACCCTTCCTTGGAAGCGCTTTCACAGGCGCAGCAACACTGGGGCTTTGCGCTTCTCTAGCCACCAAACATCACGGTCATTCTCTTTCCTTCTCGTAGACACGAGTTGAGAAATTGCAAACGTCGAGCAATTGCTCAGAGATGAGAAGTGCCAGCACTGAAAGCTGTTGCTAGCCAGCAGCCTTCCTTGGAAGCGCTTTCACAGGCGCAGCAACACTGGGGCTTTGCGCTTCTCTAGCCACCAAACGTCACGCTCACTATCTCTCCGTCTCGTAGACACGAGCTGAGAAATTGCAAACGTCGAGCAATTGCTCAGAGATGAAAAGTGCCAGCACTGAAAGCTGTTGCTAGCCAGCACCCTTCCTTGGAAGCGCTTTCACAGGCGCAGCAACACTGGGACTTTGCGCTTCTCTACCCACCAAACATCACGCTCACTATCTCTCCGTCTCGTAGACACGAGCTGAGAAATTGCAAACGTCGAGCAATTGCTTAGAGATGAAAAGTGCCAGCACTGAAAGCTGTTGCTAGCCAACACCCTTCCTTGGAAGCGCTTTTGTAGCCCTAAGAACACTGGGGCTCTGGGCTTCTCTAGCCACCTACTCTTCTGCTCATCCTCTCGTGCAGTCTAAAGAGAGCTCAGGTGAGAAATTGCAAACGTCGAGCAATTGCTCAGAGATGAAAAGTGCCATCACTGAAAGCTGTTGCTAGCCAGCACCCTTCCTTGGAAGCGCTTTCACAGGCGCAGCAACACTGGGACTTTGCACTTCTCTAGCCACCAAACGTCACGCTCACTATCTCTCCATATCGTAGACACGAGCTGAGAAATTGCAAACGTCGAGCAATTGCTCAGAGATGAAAAGTGCCAGGACTGAAAGCTGTTGCTAGCCAGCACCCTTCCTTGGAAGCGCTTTTGTAGGCCTAAGAACACTGGGGCTCTGGGCTTCTCTAGCCACCTACTCTTCTGCTCATCCTCTCGCGCACTCTAAAGAGAGCTCAGGTGAGAAATTGCAAACGTCCAGCAATTGCTCAGAGATGAAAAGTGCCAGCACTGAAAGCTGTGGCTAGCCAGCACCCTTCCTTGGAAGCGCTTTCACAGGCGCAGCAACACTGGGGCTTTGCGCTTCTCTAGCCACCAAACGTCACGCTCACTATCTCTCCGTCTCGTAGACACGAGCTGAGAAATTGCAAACGTCGAGCAATTGCTCAGAGATGAGAAGTGCCAGCACTGAAAGCTGTTGCTAGCCAGCACCCTTCCTTGGAAGCGCTTTCACAGGCGCAGCAACACTAGGGCTTTGCGCTTCTCTACCCACCAAACATCACGGTCATTCTCTTTCCGTCTCGTAGACACGAGTTGAGAAATTGCAAATGTCGAGCAATTGATCAAAGATGAAAAGTGCAAGCACTGAAAGCTGTTGCTAGCCAGCACCCTTCCTTGGAAGCGCTTTTGTAGGCCTAACAACACTGGGGCTCTGGGCTTCTCTAGCCACCTACTCTTCTGCTCATCCTCTCGCGCACTCTAAAGAGAGCTCAGGTGAGAAATTGCAAACGTCGAGCAATTGCTCAGAGATGAAAAGTGCCAGCACTGAAAGCTGTTGCTAGCCAGCACCCTTCTTTGGAAGCGCTTTCACAGGCGCAGCAACACTGGGGCTTTGCGCTTCTCTACCCACCAAACATCACGGTCATTCTCTTTCCTTCTGGTAGACACGAGCTGAGAAACTGCAAACGTCGAGCAATTGCTCAGAGATGAAAAGTGCCAGCACTGAAAGCTGTTGCTAGCCAGCACCCTTCCTTGGAAGCGCTTTTGTAGGCCTAAGAACAGTGGGGCTCTGGGCTTCTCTACCCACCTAATCTTCTGCTCATCCTCTCGTGCAGTCTAAAGAGAGCTAAGGTGAGAAATTGCAATCGTCGAGCAATTGCTCAGAGATGAAAAGTGGCAGCACTGAAAGCTGTTGCTAGCCAGCACCCTTCCTTGGAAGCGCTTTCACAGGCGCAGCAACACTGGGGCTTTGCGCTTCTCTAGCCACCAAACGTCACGCTCACTATCTCTCCGTCTCGTAGACACGAGCTGAGAAATTGCAAATGTCGAGCAATTGCTCAGAGATGAGAAGTGCCAGCAGTGAAAGCTGTTGCTACCCAGCACCCTTCCTTGGAAGCGCTTTCACAGGCGCAGCAACACTGGGGCTTTGCGCTTCTCTACCCACCAAACATCACGGTCATTCTCTTTCCGTCTCGTAGACACGAGTTGAGAAATTGCAAATGTCGAGCAATTGCTCAGAGATGAAAAGTGCAAGCACTGAAAGCTGTTGCTAGCCAACACCCTTCCTTGGAAGCGCTTTTGTAGGCCTAAGAACACTGGGGCTCTGGGCTTCTCTAGCCACCTACTCTTCTGCTCATCCTCTCGCGCACTCTAAAGAGAGCTCAGGTGAGAAATTGCAAACGTCGAGCAATTGCTCAGAGATGAAAAGGGCCAGCACTGAAAGCTGTTGCTAGCCAGCACCCTTCCTTGGAAGTGCTTTCACAGGCGCAGCAACACTGGGGCTTTGCGCTTCTCTACTAACCAAAGGTCAAGCTCACTATCTCTCCATCTCGTAGACACGAGCTGAGAAATTGCAAACGTCGAGCAATTGCTCAGAGATGAAAAGTGGCAGCACTGAAAGCTGTTGCTAGCCAGCACCCTTCCTTGGAAGCGCTTTTGTAGGCCTAAGAACACTGGGGCTCTGGGCTTCTCTAGCCACCTACTCTTCTGCTCATCCTCTCGCGCACTCTAAAGAGAGCTCAGGTGAGAAATTGCAGACGTCGAGCAATTGCTCAGAGATGAAAAGTGCCAGCACTGAAAGCTGTTGCTAGCCAGCACCCTTCCTTGGAAGCGCTTTCACAGGCGCAGCAACACTGGGGCTTTGCGCTTCTCTAGCCACCAAACATCACGGTCATTCTTTTTCCTTCTCGTAGACACGAGCTGAGAAATTGCAAACGTCGAGCAATTGCTCAGAGATGAAAAGGGCCAGCACTGAAAGCTGTTGCTAGCCAGCACCCTTCCTTGGAAGCGCTTTCACAGGCGCAGCAACACTGGGGCTTTGCGCTTCTCTAGCCACCAAACATCAAGGTCATTCTCTTTCCGTCTCGTAGACACGAGCTGAGAAATTGCAAACGTCGAGCAATTGGTCAAAGATGAAAAGTGGCAGCACTGAAAGCTGTTGCTAGCCAGCACCCTTCCTTGGAAGCGCTTTCACAGGCGCAGCAACACTGGGGCTTTGCGCTTCTCTAGCCACCAAACGTCACGCTCACTATCTCTCCGTCTCGTAGACACGAGCTGAGAAATTGCAAACGTCGAGCAATTGCTCAGAGATGAAAAGTGCCAGCACTGAAAGCTGTTGCTAGCCAGCACCCTTCCTTGGAAGCGCTTTCACAGGCGCAGCAACACTGGGACTTTGCGCTTCTCTACCCACCAAACATCACGCTCACTATCTCTCCGTCTCGTAGACACGAGCTGAGAAATTGCAAACGTCGAGCAATTGCTTAGAGATGAAAAGTGCCAGCACTGAAAGCTGTTGCTAGCCAACACCCTTCCTTGGAAGCGCTTTTGTAGGCCTAAGAACACTGGGGCTCTGGGCTTCTCTAGCCACCTCATCTTCTGCTCATCCTCTCGCGCACTCTAAAGAGAGCTCAGGTGAGAAATTGCAAACGTCGAGCAATTGCTCAGAGATG
This sequence comes from Sarcoramphus papa, assembly GCA_037962945.1. Lineage (NCBI taxonomy): Eukaryota > Metazoa > Chordata > Aves > Accipitriformes > Cathartidae > Sarcoramphus > Sarcoramphus papa. The sequence continues at coordinate 93,217,282 of CM075586.1, read as the reverse complement.
AAAAGGGCCAGCACTGAAAGCTCTTGCTAGCCAGCACCCTTCCTTGGAAGCGCTTTTGTAGGCCTAAGAACAGTGGGGCTCTGGGCTTCTCTACCCACCTAATCTTCTGCTCATCCTCTCGTGCAGTCTAAAGAGAGCTAAGGTGAGAAATTGCAATCGTCGAGCAATTGCTCAGAGATGAAAAGTGCCAGCACTGAAAGCTGTTGCTAGCCAGCACCCTTCCTTGGAAGCGCTTTCACAGGCGCAGCAACACTGGGGCTTTGCGCTTCTCTAGCCACCAAACGTCACGCTCACTATCTCTCCGTCTCGTAGACACGAGCTGAGAAATTGCAAATGTCGAGCAATTGCTCAGAGATGAGAAGTGCCAGCAGTGAAAGCTGTTGCTAGCCAGCACCCTTCCTTGGAAGCGCTTTCACAGGCGCAGCAACACTGGGGCTTTGCGCTTCTCTACCCACCAAACATCACGGTCATTCTCTTTCCGTCTCGTAGACACGAGTTGAGAAATTGCAAATGTCGAGCAATTGCTCAGAGATGAAAAGTGCAAGCACTGAAAGCTGTTGCTAGCCAACACCCTTCCTTGGAAGCGCTTTTGTAGGCCTAACAACACTGGGGCTCTGGGCTTCTCTAGCCACCTACTCTTCTGCTCATCCTCTCGCGCACTCTAAAGAGAGCTCAGGTGAGAAATTGCAAACGTCGAGCAATTGCTCAGAGATGAAAAGGGCCAGCACTGAAAGCTGTTGCTAGCCAGCACCCTTCCTTGGAAGTGCTTTCACAGGCGCAGCAACACTGGGGCTTTGCGCTTCTCTACTAACCAAAGGTCAAGCTCACTATCTCTCCATCTCGTAGACACGAGCTGAGAAATTGCAAACGTCGAGCAATTGCTCAGAGATGAAAAGTGGCAGCACTGAAAGCTGTTGCTAGCCAGCACCCTTCCTTGGAAGCGCTTTTGTAGGCCTAAGAACACTGGGGCTCTGTGCTTCTCTAGCCACCTACTCTTCTGCTCATCCTCTCGCGCACTCTAAAGAGAGCTCAGGTGAGAAATTGCAGACGTCGAGCAATTGCTCAGAGATGAAAAGTGCCAGCACTGAAAGCTGTTGCTAGCCAGCACCCTTCCTTGGAAGCGCTTTCACAGGCGCAGCAACACTGGGGATTTGCGCTTCTCTAGCCACCAAACATCACGGTCATTCTTTTTCCTTCTCGTAGACACGAGCTGAGAAATTGCAAACGTCGAGCAATTGCTCAGAGATGAAAAGGGCCAGCACTGAAAGCTGTTGCTAGCCAGCACCCTTCCTTGGAAGCGCTTTCACAGGCGCAGCAACACTTGGGCTTTGCGCTTCTCTAGCCACCAAACATCAAGGTCATTCTCTTTCCGTCTCGTAGACACGAGCTGAGAAATTGCAAACGTCGAGCAATTGGTCAAAGATGAAAAGTGGCAGCACTGAAAGCTGTTGCTAGCCAGCACCCTTCCTTGGAAGCGCTTTCACAGGCGCAGCAACACTGGGGCTTTGCGCTTCTCTAGCCACCAAACGTCACGCTCACTATCTCTCCGTCTCGTAGACACGAGCTGAGAAATTGCAAACGTCGAGCAATTGCTCAGAGATGAAAAGTGCCAGCACTGAAAGCTGTTGCTAGCCAGCACCCTTCCTTGGAAGCGCTTTCACAGGCGCAGCAACACTGGGACTTTGCGCTTCTCTACCCACCAAACATCACGCTCACTATCTCTCCGTCTCGTAGACACGAGCTGAGAAATTGCAAACGTCGAGCAATTGCTTAGAGATGAAAAGTGCCAGCACTGAAAGCTGTTGCTAGCCAACACCCTTCCTTGGAAGCGCTTTTGTAGGCCTAAGAACACTGGGGCTCTGGGCTTCTCTAGCCACCTCATCTTCTGCTCATCCTCTCGCGCACTCTAAAGAGAGCTCAGGTGAGAAATTGCAAACGTCGAGCAATTGCTCAGAGATGAAAAGGGCCAGCACTGAAAGCTGTTGCTAGCCAGCACCCTTCCTTGGAAGCGCTTTCACAGGCGCAGCAACACTGGGACTTTGCGCTTCTCTACCCACCAAACGTCACGCTCACTATCTCTCCGTCTCGTAGACACGAGCTGAGAAACTGCAAACATCGAGCAATTGATCAAAGATGAAAAGTGGCAGCACTGAAAGCTGTTGCTAGCCAGCACCCTTCCTTGGAAGCGCTTTTGTAGGCCTAAGAACACTGGGGCTCTGGGCTTCTCTAGCCACCTAATCTTCTGCTCATCCTCTCGCGCACTCTAAAGAGAGGTCAGGTGAGAAATTGCAAACGTCGAGCAATTGCTCAGAGATGAAAAGTGCCAGCACTGAAAGCTGTGGCTAGCCAGCACCCTTCCTTGGAAGCGCTTTCACAGGCGCAGCAACACTGGGGCTTTGCGCTTCTCTAGCCACCAAACGTCACGGTCACTATCTCTCCATCTCGTAGACACGAGCTGAGAAATTGCAAACGTCGAGCAATTGCTCAGAGATGAAAAGTGCCAGGACTGAATGCTGTTGCTAGCCAGCACCCTTCCTTGGAAGCGCTTTTGTAGGCCTAAGAACACAGGGGCTCTGGGCTTCTCTAGCCACCTACTCTTCTGCTCATCCTCTCGCGCACTCTAAAGAGAGCTCAGGTGAGAAATTGCAAACGTCCAGCAATTGCTCAGAGATGAAAAGTGCCAGCACTGAAAGCTGTTGCTAGCCAGCACCCTTCCTTGGAAGCGCTTTCACAGGCGCAGCAACACTGGGGCTTTGCGCTTCTCTACCCACCAAACGTCACGCTCACTATCTCTCCGTCTCGTAGACACGAGCTGAGAAATTGCAAACGTCGAGCAATTGCTCAGAGATGAGAAGTGCCAGCACTGAAAGCTGTTGCTAGCCAGCACCCTTCCTTGGAAGCGCTTTCACAGGCGCAGCAACACTGGGACTTTGCGCTTCTCTACCCACCAAACATCACGGTCATTCTCTTTCCGTCTCGTAGACACGAGTTGAGAAATTGCAAATGTCGAGCAATTGATCAAAGATGAAAAGTGCAAGCACTGAAAGCTGTGGCTAGCCAGCACCCTTCCTTGGAAGCGCTTTTGTAGGCCTAAGAACACTGGGGCTCTGGGCTTCTCTAGCCACCTCATCTTCTGCTCATCCTCTCGCGCACTCTAAAGAGAGCTCAGGTGAGAAATTGCAAACGTCGAGCAATTGCTCAGAGGTGAAAAGGGCCAGCACTGAAAGCTGTTGCTAGCCAGCACCCTTCCTTGGAAGTGCTTTCACAGGCGCAGCAACACTGGGGCTTTGCGCTTCTCTACCAACCAAAGGTCACGCTCACTATCTCTCCGTCTCGTAGACACGAGCTGAGAAATTGCAAACGTCGAGCAATTGCTTAGAGATGAAAAGTGCCAGCACTGAAAGCTCTTGCTAGCCAGCACCCTTCCTTGGAAGCGCTTTTGTAGGCCTAAGAACAGTGGGGCTCTGGGCTTCTCTAGCCACCTACTCTTCTGCTCATCCTCTCGCGCAGTCTAAAGAGAGCTCAGGTGAGAAATTGCAGACGTCGAGCAATTGCTCAGAGATGAAAAGTGCCAGCACTGAAAGCTGTTGCTAGCCAGCACCCTTCCTTGGAAGCGCTTTCACAGGCGCAGCAACACTGGGGCTTTGCGCTTCTCTAGCCACCAAACATCACGGTCATTCTCTTTCCTTCTCGTAGACACGAGCTGAGAAATTGCAAATGTCGAGCAATTGCTCAGAGATGAAAAGGGCCAGCACTGAAAGCTGTTGCTAGCCAGCACCCTTCCTTGGAAGCGCTTTCACAGGCGCAGCAACACTGGGGCTTTGCGCTTCTCTACCCACCAAACATCAAGGTCATTCTCTTTCCGTCTCGTAGACACGAGCTGAGAAATTGCAAACGTCGAGCAATTGCTCAGAGATGAAAAGTGCCAGCACTGAAAGCTGTTGCTAGCCAGCACCCTTCCTTGGAAGCGCTTTCACAGGCGCAGCAACACTGGGGCTTTGCGCTTCTCTAGCCACCAAACGTCACGCTCACTATCTCTCCGTCTCGTAGACACGAGCTGAGAAATTGCAAACGTCGAGCAATTGCTCAGAGATGAAAAGTGCCAGCACTGAAAGCTGTTGCTAGCCAGCACCCTTCCTTGGAAGCGCTTTCACAGGCGCAGCAACACTGGGGCTTTGCGCTTCTCTAGCCACCAAACATCACGCTCACTATCTCTCCGTCTCGTAGACACGAGCTGAGAAATTGCAAACGTCGAGCAATTGCTTAGAGATGAAAAGTGCCAGCACTGAAAGCTGTTGCTAGCCAACACCCTTCCTTGGAAGCGCTTTTGTAGGCCTAGGAACACTGGGGCTCTGGGCTTCTCTAGCCACCTACTCTTCTGCTCATCCTGTCGTGCAGTCTAAAGAGAGCTCAGGTGAGAAATTGCAAACGTCGAGCAATTGCTCAGAGATGAAAAGGGCCAGCACTGAAAGCTGTGGCTAGCCAGCACCCTTCCTTGGAAGCGCTTTCACAGGCGCAGCAACACTGGGGCTTTGCGCTTCTCTAGCCACCAAACGTCACGGTCATTCTCTTTCCTTCTGGTAGACACGAGCTGAGAAACTGCAAACGTCGAGCAATTGCTCAGAGATGAAAAGTGCCAGCACTGAAAGCTGTTGCTAGCCAGCACCCTTCCTTGGAAGCGCTTTTGTAGCCCTAAGAACACTGGGGCTCTGGGCTTCTCTAGCCACCTAATCTTCTGCTCATCCTCTCGTGCAGTCTAAAGAGAGCTAAGGTGAGAAATTGCAAACGTCGAGCAATTGCTCAGAGATGAAAAGGGCCAGCACTGAAAGCTGTGGCTAGCCAGCACCCTTCCTTGGAAGCGCTTTCACAGGCGCAGCAACACTGGGACTTTGCACTTCTCTAGCCACCAAACATAACGCTCGCTATCTCTCCGTCTCGTAGACACGAGCTGAGAAATTGCAAACGTCGAGCAATTGCTCAGAGATGAGAAGTGCCAGCACTGAAAGCTGTTGCTAGCCAGCACCCTTCCTTGGAAGCGCTTTCACAGGCGCAGCAACACTGGGGCTTTGCGCTTCTCTAGCCACCAAACGTCACGCTCACTATCTCTCCGTCTCGTAGACACGAGTTGAGAAACTGCAAACGTCGAGCAATTGCTCAGAGATGAAAAGGGCCAGCACTGAAAGCTGTGGCTAGCCAGCACCCTTCCTTGGAAGCGCTTTTGTAGCCCTAAGAACACTGGGGCTCTGGGCTTCTCTAGCCACCTACTCTTCTGCTCATCCTCTCGCGCAGTCTAAAGAGAGCTCAGGTGAGAAATTGCAAACGTCGAGCAATTGCTCAGAGATGAAAAGTGCCAGCACTGAAAGCTGTTGCTAGCCAGCACCCTTCCCTGGAAGCGCTTTCACAGGCGCAGCAACACTGGGGCTTTGCGCTTCTCTACCCACCAAACGTCACGCTCACTATCTCTCCGTCTCGTAGACACGAGCTGAGAAACTGCAAACATCGAGCAATTGATCAAAGATGAAAAGTGCCAGCACTGAAAGCTGTTGCTAGCCAGCACCCTTCCTTGGAAGCGCTTTTTTAGCCCTAAGAACACTGGGGCTCTGGGCTTCTCTAGCCACCTCATCTTCTGCTCATCCTCTCGCGCACTCTAAAGAGAGCTCAGGTGAGAAATTGCAAACGTCGAGCAATTGCTCAGAGATGAAAAGTGCCAGCACTGAAAGCTGTTGCTAGCCAGCACCCTTCCTTGGAAGCGCTTTCACAGGCACAGCAAGACTGGGACTTTGCGCTTCTCTACCCACCAAACGTCACGCTCACTATCTCTCCGTCTCGTAGACACGAGCTGAGAAATTGCAAACGTCGAGCAATTGCTCAGAGATGAGAAGTGCCAGCACTGAAAGCTGTTGCTAGCCAGCACCCTTCCTTGGAAGCGCTTTTGTAGGCCTAAGAACACTGGGGCTCTGGGCTTCTCTAGCCACCTACTCTTCTGCTCATCCTCTCGCGCACTCTAAAGAGAGCTCAGGTGAGAAATTGCAGACGTCGAGCAATAGCTCAGAGATGAAAAGGGCCAGCACTGAAAGCTGTTGCTAGCCAGCACCCTTCCTTGGAAGCGCTTTCACAGGCGCAGCAACACTGGGGCTTTGCGCTTCTCTAGCCACCAAACGTCACGCTCACTATCTCTCCGTCTCGTAGACACGAGCTGAGAAACTGCAAACGTCGAGCAATTGCTCAGAGATGAAAAGGGCCAGCACTGAAAGCTGTGGCTAGCCAGCACCCTTCCTTGGAAGCGCTTTTGTAGCCCTAAGAACACTGGGGCTCTGGGCTTCTCTAGCCACCTACTCTTCTGCTCATCCTCTCGCGCAGTCTAAAGAGAGCTCAGGTGAGAAATTGCAAACGTCGAGCAATTGCTCAGAGATGAAAAGTGCCAGCACTGAAAGCTGTTGCTAGCCAGCACCCTTCCCTGGAAGCGCTTTCACAGGCGCAGCAACACTGGGGCTTTGCGCTTCTCTACCCACCAAACGTCACGCTCACTATCTCTCCGTCTCGTAGACACGAGCTGAGAAACTGCAAACATCGAGCAATTGATCAAAGATGAAAAGTGGCAGCACTGAAAGCTGTTGCTAGCCAGCACCCTTCCTTGGAAGCGCTTTTGTAGGCCTAAGAACACTGGGGCTCTGGGCTTCTCTAGCCACCTCATCTTCTGCTCATCCTCTCGCGCACTCTAAAGAGAGCTCAGGTGAGAAATTGCAAACGTCGAGCAATTGCTCAGAGATGAAAAGTGCCAGCACTGAAAGCTGTTGCTAGCCAGCACCCTTCCTTGGAAGCGCTTTCACAGGCACAGCAAGACTGGGACTTTGCGCTTCTCTACCCACCAAACGTCACGCTCACTATCTCTCCGTCTCGTAGACACGAGCTGAGAAATTGCAAACGTCGAGCAATTGCTCAGAGATGAGAAGTGCCAGCACTGAAAGCTGTTGCTAGCCAGCACCCTTCCTTGGAAGCGCTTTTGTAGGCCTAAGAACAGTGGGGCTCTGGGCTTCTCTAGCCACCTACTCTTCTGCTCATCCTCTCGCGCACTCTAAAGAGAGCTCAGGTGAGAAATTGCAGACGTCGAGCAATAGCTCAGAGATGAAAAGTGCCAGCACTGAAAGCTGTTGCTAGCCAGCACCCTTCCTTGGAAGCGCTTTCACAGGCGCAGCAACACTGGGGCTTTGCGCTTCTCTAACGACCAAACGTCACGCTCACTATCTCTCCGTCTCGTAGACACGAGTTGAGAAACTGCAAACGTCGAGCAATTGCTCAGAGATGAAAAGGGCCAGCACTGAAAGCTGTGGCTAGCCAGCACCCTTCCTTGGAAGCGCTTTTGTAGCCCTAAGAACACTGGGGCTCTGGGCTTCTCTAGCCACCTACTCTTCTGCTCATCCTCTCGCGCAGTCTAAAGAGAGCTCAGGTGAGAAATTGCAAACGTCGAGCAATTGCTCAGAGATGAAAAGTGCCAGCACTGAAAGCTGTTGCTAGCCAGCACCCTTCCCTGGAAGCGCTTTCACAGGCGCAGCAACACTGGGGCTTTGCGCTTCTCTACCCACCAAACGTCACGCTCACTATCTCTCCGTCTCGTAGACACGAGCTGAGAAACTGCAAACATCGAGCAATTGATCAAAGATGAAAAGTGCCAGCACTGAAAGCTGTTGCTAGCCAGCACCCTTCCTTGGAAGCGCTTTTTTAGCCCTAAGAACACTGGGGCTCTGGGCTTCTCTAGCCACCTCATCTTCTGCTCATCCTCTCGCGCACTCTAAAGAGAGCTCAGGTGAGAAATTGCAAACGTCGAGCAATTGCTCAGAGATGAAAAGTGCCAGCACTGAAAGCTGTTGCTAGCCAGCACCCTTCCTTGGAAGCGCTTTCACAGGCACAGCAAGACTGGGACTTTGCGCTTCTCTACCCACCAAACGTCACGCTCACTATCTCTCCGTCTCGTAGACACGAGCTGAGAAATTGCAAACGTCGAGCAATTGCTCAGAGATGAGAAGTGCCAGCACTGAAAGCTGTTGCTAGCCAGCACCCTTCCTTGGAAGCGCTTTTGTAGGCCTAAGAACAGTGGGGCTCTGGGCTTCTCTAGCCACCTACTCTTCTGCTCATCCTCTCGCGCACTCTAAAGAGAGCTCAGGTGAGAAATTGCAGACGTCGAGCAATAGCTCAGAGATGAAAAGGGCCAGCACTGAAAGCTGTTGCTAGCCAGCACCCTTCCTTGGAAGCGCTTTCACAGGCGCAGCAACACTGGGGCTTTGCGCTTCTCTAGCCACCAAACGTCACGCTCACTATCTCTCCGTCTCGTAGACACGAGCTGAGAAACTGCAAACGTCGAGCAATTGCTCAGAGATGAAAAGGGCCAGCACTGAAAGCTGTGGCTAGCCAGCACCCTTCCTTGGAAGCGCTTTTGTAGCCCTAAGAACACTGGGGCTCTGGGCTTCTCTAGCCACCTACTCTTCTGCTCATCCTCTCGCGCAGTCTAAAGAGAGCTCAGGTGAGAAATTGCAAACGTCGAGCAATTGCTCAGAGATGAAAAGTGCCAGCACTGAAAGCTGTTGCTAGCCAGCACCCTTCCCTGGAAGCGCTTTCACAGGCGCAGCAACACTGGGGCTTTGCGCTTCTCTACCCACCAAACGTCACGCTCACTATCTCTCCGTCTCGTAGACACGAGCTGAGAAACTGCAAACATCGAGCAATTGATCAAAGATGAAAAGTGCCAGCACTGAAAGCTGTTGCTAGCCAGCACCCTTCCTTGGAAGCGCTTTTGTAGGCCTAAGAACACTGGGGCTCTGGGCTTCTCTAGCCACCTCATCTTCTGCTCATCCTCTCGCGCACTCTAAAGAGAGCTCAGGTGAGAAATTGCAAACGTCGAGCAATTGCTCAGAGATGAAAAGTGCCAGCACTGAAAGCTGTTGCTAGCCAGCACCCTTCCTTGGAAGCGCTTTCACAGGCACAGCAAGACTGGGACTTTGCGCTTCTCTACCCACCAAACGTCACGCTCACTATCTCTCCGTCTCGTAGACACGAGCTGAGAAATTGCAAACGTCGAGCAATTGCTCAGAGATGAGAAGTGCCAGCACTGAAAGCTGTTGCTAGCCAGCACCCTTCCTTGGAAGCGCTTTTGTAGGCCTAAGAACAGTGGGGCTCTGGGCTTCTCTAGCCACCTACTCTTCTGCTCATCCTCTCGCGCACTCTAAAGAGAGCTCAGGTGAGAAATTGCAGACGTCGAGCAATAGCTCAGAGATGAAAAGTGCCAGCACTGAAAGCTGTTGCTAGCCAGCACCCTTCCTTGGAAGCGCTTTCACAGGCGCAGCAACACTGGGGCTTTGCGCTTCTCTAACGACCAAACGTCACGCTCACTATCTCTCCGTCTCGTAGACACGAGCTGAGAAATTGCAAACGTCGAGCAATTGCTCAGAGATGAGAAGTGCCAGCACTGAAAGCTGTTGCTAGCCAGCACCCTTCCTTGGAAGCGCTTTTGTAGGCCTAAGAACAGTGGGGCTCTGGGCTTCTCTAGCCACCTACTCTTCTGCTCATCCTCTCGCGCACTCTAAAGAGAGCTCAGGTGAGAAATTGCAAACGTTGAGCAATTGCTCAGAGATGAAAAGTGCCAGCACTGAAAGCTGTTGCTAGCCAGCACCCTTCCCTGGAAGCGCTTTCACAGGCGCAGCAACACTGGGGCTTTGGGTTTCTCTACCCACCAAACGTCACGCTCACTATCTCTCCGTCTCGTAGACACGAGCTGAGAAACTGCAAACATCGAGCAATTGATCAAAGATGAAAAGTGGCAGCACTGAAAGCTGTTGCTAGCCAGCACCCTTCCTTGGAAGCGCTTTTGTAGGCCTAAGAACAGTGGGGCTCTGGGCTTCTCTATCCACCTAATCTTCTGCTCATCCTCTCGCGCACTCTAAAGAGAGCTCAGGTGAGAAATTGCAAACGTCGAGCAAATGCTCAGAGATGAAAAGGGCCAGCACTGAAAGCTGTGGCTAGCCAGCACCCTTCCTTGGAAGCGCTTTCACAGGCACAGCAACACTGGGACTTTGCGCTTCTCTACCCACCAAACGTCACGCTCACTATCTCTCCGTCTCGTAGACACGAGCTGAGAAATTGCAAACGTCGAGCAATTGATCAAACATGAAAAGTGCCAGCACTGAAAGCTGTTGCTAGCCAGCACCCTTCCTTGGAAGCGCTTTTGTAGGCCTAAGAACACTGGGGCTCTGGGCTTCTCTAGCCACCTCATCTTCTGCTCATCCTCTCGCGCAATCTAAAGAGAGCTCAGGTGAGAAATTGCAGACGTCGAGCAATTGCTCAGAGATGAAAAGTGCCAGCACTGAAAGCTGTTGCTAGCCAGCACCCTTCCTTGGAAGCGCTTTCACAGGTGCAGCAACACTGGGACTTTGCGCTTCTCTAACCACCAAACGTCACGGTCACTATCTCTCCGTCTCGTAGACACGAGCTGAGAAATTGCAATCATCGAGCAATTGCTCAGAGATGAATAGTGCCAGCACTGAAAGCTCTTGCTAGCCAGCACCCTTCCTTGGAAGCGCTTTCACAGGCGTAGCAACACTGGGGCTTTGCGCTTCTCTAGCCACCAAACATCACGGTCATTCTCTTTCCTTCTCGTAGACACGAGCTGAGAAATTGCAAACGTCGAGCAATTGCTCAGAGATGAAAAGTGCCAGCACTGAAAGCTGTTGCTAGCCAGCACCCTTCCTTGGAAGCGCTTTTGTAGGCCTAAGAACACTGGGGCTCTGGGCTTCTCTAGCCACCTACTCTTCTGCTCATCCTCTCGCGCACTCTAAAGAGAGCTCAGGTGAGAAATTGCAAACGTTGAGCAATTGCTCAGAGATGAAAAGGGCCAGCACTGAAAGCTGTTGCTAGCCAGCACCCTTCCTTGGAAGCGCTTTCACAGGCGCAGCAACACTGGGGCTTTGCGCTTCTCTAGCCACCAAACGTCACGCTCACTATCTCTCCGTCTCGTAGACACGAGCTGAGAAACTGCAAACGTCGAGCAATTGCTCAGAGATGAAAAGGGCCAGCACTGAAAGCTGTGGCTAGCCAGCACCCTTCCTTGGAAGCGCTTTTGTAGCCCTAAGAACACTGGGGCTCTGGGCTTCTCTAGCCACCTACTCTTCTGCTCATCCTCTCGCGCAGTCTAAAGAGAGCTCAGGTGAGAAATTGCAAACGTCGAGCAATTGCTCAGAGATGAAAAGTGCCAGCACTGAAAGCTGTTGCTAGCCAGCACCCTTCCCTGGAAGCGCTTTCACAGGCGCAGCAACACTGGGGCTTTGCGCTTCTCTACCCACCAAACGTCACGCTCACTATCTCTCCGTCTCGTAGACACGAGCTGAGAAACTGCAAACATCGAGCAATTGATCAAAGATGAAAAGTGCCAGCACTGAAAGCTGTTGCTAGCCAGCACCCTTCCTTGGAAGCGCTTTTGTAGGCCTAAGAACACTGGGGCTCTGGGCTTCTCTAGCCACCTCATCTTCTGCTCATCCTCTCGCGCACTCTAAAGAGAGCTCAGGTGAGAAATTGCAAACGTCGAGCAATTGCTCAGAGATGAAAAGTGCCAGCACTGAAAGCTGTTGCTAGCCAGCACCCTTCCTTGGAAGCGCTTTCACAGGCACAGCAAGACTGGGACTTTGCGCTTCTCTACCCACCAAACGTCACGCTCACTATCTCTCCGTCTCGTAGACACGAGCTGAGAAATTGCAAACGTCGAGCAATTGCTCAGAGATGAGAAGTGCCAGCACTGAAAGCTGTTGCTAGCCAGCACCCTTCCTTGGAAGCGCTTTTGTAGGCCTAAGAACAGTGGGGCTCTGGGCTTCTCTAGCCACCTACTCTTCTGCTCATCCTCTCGCGCACTCTAAAGAGAGCTCAGGTGAGAAATTGCAGACGTCGAGCAATAGCTCAGAGATGAAAAGTGCCAGCACTGAAAGCTGTTGCTAGCCAGCACCCTTCCTTGGAAGCGCTTTCACAGGCGCAGCAACACTGGGGCTTTGCGCTTCTCTAACGACCAAACGTCACGCTCACTATCTCTCCGTCTCGTAGACACGAGCTGAGAAATTGCAAACGTCGAGCAATTGCTCAGAGATGAGAAGTGCCAGCACTGAAAGCTGTTGCTAGCCAGCACCCTTCCTTGGAAGCGCTTTTGTAGGCCTAAGAACAGTGGGGCTCTGGGCTTCTCTAGCCACCTACTCTTCTGCTCATCCTCTCGCGCACTCTAAAGAGAGCTCAGGTGAGAAATTGCAAACGTTGAGCAATTGCTCAGAGATGAAAAGTGCCAGCACTGAAAGCTGTTGCTAGCCAGCACCCTTCCCTGGAAGCGCTTTCACAGGCGCAGCAACACTGGGGCTTTGGGTTTCTCTACCCACCAAACGTCACGCTCACTATCTCTCCGTCTCGTAGACACGAGCTGAGAAACTGCAAACATCGAGCAATTGATCAAAGATGAAAAGTGGCAGCACTGAAAGCTGTTGCTAGCCAGCACCCTTCCTTGGAAGCGCTTTTGTAGGCCTAAGAACAGTGGGGCTCTGGGCTTCTCTATCCACCTAATCTTCTGCTCATCCTCTCGCGCACTCTAAAGAGAGCTCAGGTGAGAAATTGCAAACGTCGAGCAAATGCTCAGAGATGAAAAGGGCCAGCACTGAAAGCTGTGGCTAGCCAGCACCCTTCCTTGGAAGCGCTTTCACAGGCACAGCAACACTGGGACTTTGCGCTTCTCTACCCACCAAACGTCACGCTCACTATCTCTCCGTCTCGTAGACACGAGCTGAGAAATTGCAAACGTCGAGCAATTGATCAAACATGAAAAGTGCCAGCACTGAAAGCTGTTGCTAGCCAGCACCCTTCCTTGGAAGCGCTTTTGTAGGCCTAAGAACACTGGGGCTCTGGGCTTCTCTAGCCACCTCATCTTCTGCTCATCCTCTCGCGCAATCTAAAGAGAGCTCAGGTGAGAAATTGCAGACGTCGAGCAATTGCTCAGAGATGAAAAGTGCCAGCACTGAAAGCTGTTGCTAGCCAGCACCCTTCCTTGGAAGCGCTTTCACAGGTGCAGCAACACTGGGACTTTGCGCTTCTCTAACCACCAAACGTCACGGTCACTATCTCTCCGTCTCGTAGACACGAGCTGAGAAATTGCAATCATCGAGCAATTGCTCAGAGATGAATAGTGCCAGCACTGAAAGCTCTTGCTAGCCAGCACCCTTCCTTGGAAGCGCTTTCACAGGCGTAGCAACACTGGGGCTTTGCGCTTCTCTAGCCACCAAACATCACGGTCATTCTCTTTCCTTCTCGTAGACACGAGCTGAGAAATTGCAAACGTCGAGCAATTGCTCAGAGATGAAAAGTGCCAGCACTGAAAGCTGTTGCTAGCCAGCACCCTTCCTTGGAAGCGCTTTTGTAGGCCTAAGAACACTGGGGCTCTGGGCTTCTCTAGCCACCTACTCTTCTGCTCATCCTCTCGGGCACTCTAAAGAGAGCTCAGGTGAGAAATTGCAAACGTTGAGCAATTGCTCAGAGATGAAAAGGGCCAGCACTGAAAGCTGTTGCTAGCCAGCACCCTTCCTTGGAAGCGCTTTCACAGGCGCAGCAACACTGGGGCTTTGCGCTTCTCTACCTACCAAACGTCACGGTCACTATCTCTCCGTCTCGTAGACACGAGTTGAGAAATTGCAAACGTTGAGCAATTGCTCAGAGATGAAAAGTGCCAGCACTGAAAGCTCTTGCTAGCCAGCACCCTTCCTTGGAAGCGCTTTCACAGGCGCAGCAACACTGGGGCTTTGCGCTTCTCTACCCACCAAACATCAAGGTCATTCTCTTTCCGTCTCATGGACACGAGTTGAGAAATTGCAAACGTTGAGCAATTGCTCAGAGATGAAAAGTGCCAGCACTGAAAGCTCTTGCTAGCCAGCACCCTTCCTTGGAAGCGCTTTCACAGGCGCAGCAACACTGGGGCTTTGCGCTTCTCTACCCACCAAACGTCACGGTCATTCTCTTTCCTTCTCGTAGACACGAGCTGAGAAATTGCAAACGTCCAGGAATAGCTCAGAGATGAAAAGTGCCAGCACTGAAAGCTGTTGCTAGCCAGCACCCTTCCTTGGAAGCGCTTTCACAGGCGCAGCAACACTGGGGCTTTGCGCTTCTCTACCCACCAAACATCACGGTCACTATCTCTCCGTCTCGTAGACACGAGCTGAGAAATTGCAAACGTCGAGCAATTGCTTAGAGATGAAAAGTGCCAGCACTGAAAGCTCTTGCTAGCCAGCAGCCTTCCTTGGAAGCGCTTTTGTAGGCGTAGGAACACTGGGGCTCTGGGCTTCTCTAGCCACCTAATCTTCTGCTCATCCTCTCGTGCAGTCTAAAGAGAGCTCAGGTGAGAAATTGCAAACGTCGAGCAATTGCTCAGAGATGAGAAGTGCCAGCACTGAAAGCTGTTGCTAGCCAGCACCCTTCCTTGGAAGCGCTTTCACAGGCGCAGCAACACTGGGGCTTTGCGCTTCTCTAGCCACCAAACATCACGGTCATTCTCTTTCCTTCTCGTAGACACGAGCTGAGAAATTGCAAACATCGAGCAATTTCTCAGAGATGAAAAGTGCCAGCACTGAAAGCTGTTGCTAGCCAGCACCCTTCCTTGGAAGCGCTTTCACAGGCGCAGCAACACTGGGGCTTTGCGCTTCTCTAACCACCAAACGTCACGCTCACTATCTCTCCGTCTCGTAGACACGAGCTGAGAAATTGCAAACGTCGAGCAATTGCTCAGAGATGAGAAGTGCCAGCACTGAAAGCTGTTGCTAGCCAGCACCCTTCCTTGGAAGCGCTTTTGTAGGCCTAAGAACAGTGGGGCTCTGGGCTTCTCTAGCCACCTACTCTTCTGCTCATCCTCTCGCGCACTCTAAAGAGAGCTCAGGTGAGAAATTGCAAACGTCGAGCAAATGCTCAGAGATGAAAAGGGCCAGCACTGAAAGCTGTGGCTAGCCAGCACCCTTCCTTGGAAGCGCTTTCACAGGCACAGCAACACTGGGACTTTGCGCTTCTCTACCCACCAAACGTCACGCTCACTATCTCTCCGTCTCGTAGACACGAGCTGAGAAATTGCAAACGTCGAGCAATTGATCAAACATGAAAAGTGCCAGCACTGAAAGCTGTTGCTAGCCAGCACCCTTCCTTGGAAGCGCTTTTGTAGGCCTAAGAACAGTGGGGCTCTGGGCTTCTCTAGCCACCTAATCTTCTGCTCATCCTCTCGCGCAGTCTAAAGAGAGCTCAGGTGAGAAATTGCAGACGTCGAGCAATTGCTCAGAGATGAAAAGTGCCAGCACTGAAAGCTGTTGCTAGCCAGCACCCTTCCTTGGAAGCGCTTTCACAGGTGCAGCAACACTGGGACTTTGCGCTTCTCTAACCACCAAACGTCACGGTCACTATCTCTCCGTCTCGTAGACACGAGCTGAGAAATTGCAATCATCGAGCAATTGCTCAGAGATGAATAGTGCCAGCACTGAAAGCTCTTGCTAGCCAGCACCCTTCCTTGGAAGCGCTTTCACAGGCGCAGCAACACTGGGGCTTTGCGCTTCTCTAGCCACCAAACATCACGGTCATTCTCTTTCCTTCTCGTAGACACGAGCTGAGAAATTGCAAATGTCGAGCAATTGCTCAGAGATGAAAAGTGCCAGCACTGAAAGCTGTTGCTAGCCAGCACCCTTCCTTGGAAGCGCTTTTGTAGGCCTAAGAACACTGGGGCTCTGGGCTTCTCTAGCCACCTACTCTTCTGCTCATCCTCTCGCGCACTCTAAAGAGAGCTCAGGTGAGAAATTGCAAACGTTGAGCAATTGCTCAGAGATGAAAAGGGCCAGCACTGAAAGCTGTTGCTAGCCAGCACCCTTCCTTGGAAGCGCTTTCACAGGCGCAGCAACACTGGGGCTTTGCGCTTCTCTACCTACCAAACGTCACGGTCACTATCTCTCCGTCTCGTAGACACGAGTTGAGAAATTGCAAACGTCGAGCAATTGCTCAGAGATGAAAAGTGCCAGCACTGAAAGCTCTTGCTAGCCAGCACCCTTCCTTGGAAGCGCTTTCACAGGCGCAGCAACACTGGGGCTTTGCGCTTCTCTACCCACCAAATATCAAGGTCATTCTCTTTCCGTCTCATGGACACGAGTTGAGAAATTGCAAACGTTGAGCAATTGCTCAGAGATGAAAAGTGCCAGCACTGAAAGCTCTTGCTAGCCAGCACCCTTCCTTGGAAGCGCTTTCACAGGCGCAGCAACACTGGGGCTTTGCGCTTCTCTACCCACCAAAAGTCACGCTCACTATCTCTCCGTCTCGTAGACACGAGCTGAGAAATTGCAAACGTCGAGCAATTGCTCAGAGATGAAAAGGGCCAGCACTGAAAGCTGTGGCTAGCCAGCACCCTTCCTTGGAAGCGCTTTTGTAGGCCTAAGAACAGTGGGGCTCTGGGCTTCTCTAGCCACCTACTCTTCTGCTCATCCTCTCGCGCACTCTAAAGAGAGCTCAGGTGAGAAATTGCAAACGTCGAGCAAATGCTCAGAGATGAAAAGGGCCAGCACTGAAAGCTGTGGCTAGCCAGCACCCTTCCTTGGAAGCGCTTTCACAGGCACAGCAACACTGGGACTTTGCGCTTCTCTACCCACCAAACGTCACGCTCACTATCTCTCCGTCTCGTAGACACGAGCTGAGAAATTGCAAACGTCGAGCAATTGATCAAACATGAAAAGTGCCAGCACTGAAAGCTGTTGCTAGCCAGCACCCTTCCTTGGAAGCGCTTTTGTAGGCCTAAGAACAGTGGGGCTCTGGGCTTCTCTAGCCACCTAATCTTCTGCTCATCCTCTCGCGCAGTCTAAAGAGAGCTCAGGTGAGAAATTGCAGACGTCGAGCAATTGCTCAGAGATGAAAAGTGCCAGCACTGAAAGCTGTTGCTAGCCAGCACCCTTCCTTGGAAGCGCTTTCACAGGTGCAGCAACACTGGGACTTTGCGCTTCTCTAACCACCAAACGTCACGGTCACTATCTCTCCGTCTCGTAGACACGAGCTGAGAAATTGCAATCATCGAGCAATTGCTCAGAGATGAATAGTGCCAGCACTGAAAGCTCTTGCTAGCCAGCACCCTTCCTTGGAAGCGCTTTCACAGGCGCAGCAACACTGGGGCTTTGCGCTTCTCTAGCCACCAAACATCACGGTCATTCTCTTTCCTTCTCGTAGACACGAGCTGAGAAATTGCAAATGTCGAGCAATTGCTCAGAGAGGAAAAGTGCCAGCACTGAAAGCTGTTGCTAGCCAGCACCCTTCCTTGGAAGCGCTTTTGTAGGCCTAAGAACACTGGGGCTCTGGGCTTCTCTAGCCACCTACTCTTCTGCTCATCCTCTCGCGCACTCTAAAGAGAGCTCAGGTGAGAAATTGCAAACGTTGAGCAATTGCTCAGAGATGAAAAGGGCCAGGACTGAAAGCTGTTGCTAGCCAGCACCCTTCCTTGGAAGCGCTTTTGTAGGCCTAAGAACACTGGGGCTCTGGGCTTCTCTATCCACCTAATCTTCTGCTCATCCTCTCGCGCACTCTAAAGAGAGCTCAGGTGAGAAATTGCAAACGTCGAGCAAATGCTCAGAGATGAAAAGGGCCAGCACTGAAAGCTGTGGCTAGCCAGCACCCTTCCTTGGAAGCGCTTTCACAGGCACAGCAACACTGGGACTTTGCGCTTCTCTACCCACCAAACGTCACGCTCACTATATCTCCGTCTCGTAGACACGAGCTGAGAAATTGCAAACGTCGAGCAATTGATCAAACATGAAAAGTGCCAGCACTGAAAGCTGTTGCTAGCCAGCACCCTTCCTTGGAAGCGCTTTTGTAGGCCTAAGAACAGTGGGGCTCTGGGCTTCTCTAGCCACCTAATCTTCTGCTCATCCTCTCGCGCAGTCTAAAGAGAGCTCAGGTGAGAAATTGCAGACGTCGAGCAATTGCTCAGAGATGAAAAGTGCCAGCACTGAAAGCTGTTGCTAGCCAGCACCCTTCCTTGGAAGCGCTTTCACAGGTGCAGCAACACTGGGACTTTGCGCTTCTCTAACCACCAAACGTCACGGTCACTATCTCTCCGTCTCGTAGACACGAGCTGAGAAATTGCAATCATCGAGCAATTGCTCAGAGATGAATAGTGCCAGCACTGAAAGCTCTTGCTAGCCAGCACCCTTCCTTGGAAGCGCTTTCACAGGCGCAGCAACACTGGGGCTTTGCGCTTCTCTAGCCACCAAACATCACGGTCATTCTCTTTCCTTCTCGTAGACACGAGCTGAGAAATTGCAAATGTCGAGCAATTGCTCAGAGATGAAAAGTGCCAGCACTGAAAGCTGTTGCTAGCCAGCACCCTTCCTTGGAAGCGCTTTTGTAGGCCTAAGAACACTGGGGCTCTGGTCTTCTCTAGCCACCTACTCTTCTGCTCATCCTCTCGCGCACTCTAAAGAGAGCTCAGGTGAGAAATTGCAAACGTTGAGCAATTGCTCAGAGATGAAAAGGGCCAGCACTGAAAGCTGTTGCTAGCCAGCACCCTTCCTTGGAAGCGCTTTCACAGGCGCAGCAACACTGGGGCTTTGCGCTTCTCTACCTACCAAACGTCACGGTCACTATCTCTCCGTCTCGTAGACACGAGTTGAGAAATTGCAAACGTCGAGCAATTGCTCAGAGATGAAAAGTGCCAGCACTGAAAGCTGTTGCTAGCCAGCACCCTTCCTTGGAAGCGCTTTCACAGGCGCAGCAACACTGGGGCTTTGCGCTTCTCTACCCACCAAATATCAAGGTCATTCTCTTTCCGTCTCATGGACACGAGTTGAGAAATTGCAAACGTCGAGCAATTGCTCAGAGATGAAAAGTGCCAGCACTGAAAGCTCTTGCTAGCCAGCACCCTTCCTTGGAAGCGCTTTCACAGGCGCAGCAACACTGGGGCTTTGCGCTTCTCTACCCACCAAAAGTCACGGTCCTTCTCTTTCCGTCTCGTAGACACGAGCTGAGAAATTGCAAACGTCGAGCAATTGCTCAGAGATGAAAAGTGCCAGCACTGAAAGCTCTTGCTAGACAGCACCCTTCCTTGGAAGCGCTTTCACAGGCGCAGCAACACTGGGGCTTTGCGCTTCTCTACCCACCAAACATCACGGTCACTATCTCTCCGTCTCGTAGACACGAGCTGAGAAATTGCAAACGTCGAGCAATTGCTTAGAGATGAAAAGTGCCAGCACTGAAAGCTCTTGCTAGCCAGCAGCCTTCCTTGGAAGCGCTTTTGTAGGCGTAGGAACACTGGGGCTCTGGGCTTCTCTAGCCACCTAATCTTCTGCTCATCCTCTCGTGCAGTCTAAAGAGAGCTCAGGTGAGAAATTGCAAACGTCGAGCAATTGCTCAGAGATGAGAAGTGCCAGCACTGAAAGCTGTTGCTAGCCAGCACCCTTCCTTGGAAGCGCTTTCACAGGCGCAGCAACACTGGGGCTTTGCGCTTCTCTAGCCACCAAACATCACGGTCATTCTCTTTCCTTCTGGTAGACACGAGCTGAGAAATTGCAAACGTCGAGCAATTGCTCAGAGATGAAAAGTGCCAGCACTGAAAGCTGTTGCTAGCCAGCACCCTTCCTTGGAAGCGCTTTCACAGGCGCAGCAACACTGGGGCTTTGCGCTTCTCTAGCCACCAAACGTCACGCTCACTATCTCTCCGTCTCGTAGACACGAGCTGAGAAACTGCAAACGTCGAGCAATTGCTCAGAGATGAAAAGGGCCAGCACTGAAAGCTGTTGCTAGCCAGCACCCTTCCTTGGAAGCGCTTTTGTAGCCCTAAGAACACTGGGGCTCTGGGCTTCTCTAGCCACCTACTCTTCTGCTCATCCTCTCGCGCAGTCTAAAGAGAGCTCAGGTGAGAAATTGCAAACGTCGAGCAATTGCTCAGAGATGAAAAGTGCCAGCACTGAAAGCTGTTGCTAGCCAGCACCCTTCCTTGGAAGCGCTTTCACAGGCGCAGCAACACTGGGGCTTTGGGTTTCTCTACCCACCAAACGTCACGCTCACTATCTCTCCGTCTCGTAGACACGAGCTGAGAAACTGCAAACGTCGAGCAATTGATCAAAGATGAAAAGTGGCAGCACTGAAAGCTGTTGCTAGCCAGCACCCTTCCTTGGAAGCGCTTTTGTAGGCCTAAGAACACTGGGGCTCTGGGCTTCTCTATCCACCTAATCTTCTGCTCATCCTCTCGCGCACTCTAAAGAGAGCTCAGGTGAGAAATTGCAGACGTCGAGCAATTGCTCAGAGATGAAAAGTGCCAGCACTGAAAGCTGTTGCTAGCCAGCACCCTTCCTTGGAAGCGCTTTCACAGGCGCAGCAACACTGGGGCTTTGCGCTTCTCTAACCACCAAACGTCACGGTCACTATCTCTCCGTCTCGTAGACACGAGCTGAGAAATTGCAAACATCGAGCAATTGCTCAGAGATGAATAGTGCCAGCACTGAAAGTTGTTGCTAGCCAGCACCCTTCCTTGGAAGCGCTTTCACAGGCGCAGCAACACTGGGGCTTTGCGCTTCTCTACCCACCAAACATCACGGTCATTCTCTTTCCGTCTCGTAGACACGAGCTGAGAAATTGCAAACGTCGAGCAATTGCTCAGAGATGAAAAGTGCCAGCACTGAAAGCTGTTGCTAGCCAGCAGCCTTCCTTGGAAGCGCTTTTGTAGGCCTAAGAACAGTGGGGCTCTGGGCTTCTCTAGCCACCTACTCTTCTGCTCATCCTCTCGCGCACTCTAAAGAGAGCTCAGGTGAGAAATTGCAAACGTCGAGCAATTGCTCAGAGATGAAAAGGGCCAGCACTGAAAGCTGTTGCTAGCCAGCACCCTTCCTTGGAAGCGCTTTCACAGGCGCAGCAACACTGGGGCTTTGTGCTTCTCTACCTACCAAACGTCACGGTCACTATCTCTCCGTCTCGTAGACACGAGTTGAGAAATTGCAAACGTCGAGCAATTGCTCAGAGATGAAAAGTGCCAGCACTGAAAGCTGTTGCTAGCCAGCACCCTTCCTTGGAAGCGCTTTCACAGGCGCAGCAACACTGGGACTTTGCGCTTCTCTAGCCACCAAACGTAACGCTCACTATCTCTCCGTCTCGTAGACACGAGCTGAGAAACTGCAAACATCGAGCAATTGATCAAAGATGAAAAGTGGCAGCACTGAAAGCTGTTGCTAGCCAGCACCCTTCCTTGGAAGCGCTTTTGTAGGCCTAAGAACACTGGGGCTCTGGGCTTCTCTAGCCACCTACTCTTCTGCTCATCCTCTCGCGCACTCTAAAGAGAGCTCAGGTGAGAAATTGCAAACGTCGAGCAATTGCTCAGAGATGAAAAGTGCCAGCACGGAAAGCTGTCGCTAGCCAGCACCCTTCCTTGGAAGCGCTTTCACAGGCGCAGCAACACTGGGGCTTTGCGCTTCTCTAGCCACCAAACGTCACGCTCACTATCTCTCCGTCTCGTAGACACGAGCTGAGAAACTGCAAACGTCGAGCAATTGCTCAGAGATGAAAAGGGCCAGCACTGAAAGCTGTGGCTAGCCAGCACCCTTCCTTGGAAGCGCTTTTGTAGCCCTAAGAACACTGGGGCTCTGGGCTTCTCTAGCCACCTACTCTTCTGCTCATCCTCTCGCGCAGTCTAAAGAGAGCTCAGGTGAGAAATTGCAAACGTCGAGCAATTGCTCAGAGATGAAAAGTGCCAGCACTGAAAGCTGTTGCTAGCCAGCACCCTTCCCTGGAAGCGCTTTCACAGGCGCAGCAACACTGGGGCTTTGCGCTTCTCTACCCACCAAACGTCACGCTCACTATCTCTCCGTCTCGTAGACACGAGCTGAGAAACTGCAAACATCGAGCAATTGATCAAAGATGAAAAGTGGCAGCACTGAAAGCTGTTGCTAGCCAGCACCCTTCCTTGGAAGCGCTTTTTTAGCCCTAAGAACACTGGGGCTCTGGGCTTCTCTAGCCACCTCATCTTCTGCTCATCCTCTCGCGCACTCTAAAGAGAGCTCAGGTGAGAAATTGCAAACGTCGAGCAATTGCTCAGAGATGAAAAGGGTCAGCACTGAAAGCTGTTGCTAGCCAGCACCCTTCCTTGGAAGCGCTTTCACAGGCACAGCAACACTGGGGCTTTGCGCTTCTCTAGCCACCAAACGTCACGCTCACTATCTCTCCGTCTCGTAGACACGAGCTGAGAAATTGCAAACGTCGAGCAATTGCTCAGAGATGAGAAGTGCCAGCACTGAAAGCTGTTGCTAGCCAGCACCCTTCCTTGGAAGCGCTTTTGTAGGCCTAAGAACACTTGGGCTCTGGGCTTCTCTAGCCACCTACTCTTCTGCTCATCCTCTCGCGCACTCTAAAGAGAGCTCAGGTGAGAAATTGCAAACGTTGAGCAATTGCTCAGAGATGAAAAGGGCCAGCACTGAAAGCTGTTGCTAGCCAGCACCCTTCCTTGGAAGCGCTTTCACAGGCGCAGCAACACTGGGGCTTTGCGCTTCTCTACCTACCAAACGTCACGGTCACTATCTCTCCGTCTCGTAGACACGAGCTGAGAAATTGCAAACGTCGAGCAATTGCTCAGAGATGAAAAGTGCCAGCACTGAAAGCTCTTGCTAGCCAGCACCCTTCCTTGGAAGCGCTTTCACAGGCGCAGCAACACTGGGGCTTTGCGCTTCTCTACCCACCAAACATCAAGGTCATTCTCTTTCCGTCTCATGGACACGAGTTGAGAAATTGCAAACGTTGAGCAATTGCTCAGAGATGAAAAGTGCCAGCACTGAAAGCTCTTGCTAGCCAGCACCCTTCCTTGGAAGCGCTTTCACAGGCGCAGCAACACTGGGGCTTTGCGCTTCTCTACCCACCAAACGTCACGGTCATTCTCTTTCCTTCTCGTAGACACGAGCTGAGAAATTGCAAACGTCGAGCAATTGCTCAGAGATGAAAAGTGCCAGCACTGAAAGCTGTTGCTAGCCAGCACCCTTCCTTGGAAGCGCTTTCACAGGCGCAGCAACACTGGGGCTTTGCGCTTCTCTACCCACCAAACATCACGGTCACTATCTCTCCGTCTCGTAGACACGAGCTGAGAAATTGCAAACGTCGAGCAATTGCTTAGAGATGAAAAGTGCCAGCACTGAAAGCTCTTGCTAGCCAGCAGCCTTCCTTGGAAGCGCTTTTGTAGGCGTAGGAACACTGGGGCTCTGGGCTTCTCTAGCCACCTAATCTTCTGCTCATCCTCTCGTGCAGTCTAAAGAGAGCTCAGGTGAGAAATTGCAAACGTCGAGCAATTGCTCAGAGATGAGAAGTGCCAGCACTGAAAGCTGTTGCTAGCCAGCACCCTTCCTTGGAAGCGCTTTCACAGGCGCAGCAACACTGGGGCTTTGCGCTTCTCTAGCCACCAAACATCACGGTCATTCTCTTTCCTTCTGGTAGACACGAGCTGAGAAATTGCAAACGTCGAGCAATTGCTCAGAGATGAAAAGTGCCAGCACTGAAAGCTGTTGCTAGCCAGCACCCTTCCTTGGAAGCGCTTTCACAGGCGCAGCAACACTGGGGCTTTGCGCTTCTCTAGCCACCAAACGTCACACTCACTATCTCTCCGTCTCGTAGACACGAGCTGAGAAACTGCAAACGTCGAGCAATTGCTCAGAGATGAAAAGGGCCAGCACTGAAAGCTGTGGCTAGCCAGCACCCTTCCTTGGAAGCGCTTTTGTAGGCCTAAGAACAGTGGGGCTCTGGGCTTCTCTACCCACCTACTCTTCTGCTCATCCTCTCGCGCACTCTAAAGAGAGCTCAGGTGAGAAATTGCAAACGTCGAGGAATAGCTCAGAGATGAAAAGTGGCAGCACTGAAAGCTGTTGCTAGCCAGCACCCTTCCTTGGAAGCGCTTTCACAGGCGCAGCAACACTGGGGCTTTGGGTTTCTCTACCCACCAAACGTCACGCTCACTATCTCTCCGTCTCGTAGACACGAGCTGAGAAACTGCAAACGTCGAGCAATTGATCAAAGATGAAAAGTGGCAGCACTGAAAGCTGTTGCTAGCCAGCACCCTTCCTTGGAAGCGCTTTTGTAGGCCTAAGAACACTGGGGCTCTGGGCTTCTCTAGCCACCTAATCTTCTGCTCATCCTCTCGCGCACTCTAAAGAGAGCTCAGGTGAGAAATTGCAGACGTCGAGCAATTGCTCAGAGATGAAAAGTGCCAGCACTGAAAGCTGTTGCTAGCCAGCACCCTTCCTTGGAAGCGCTTTTTTAGCCCTAAGAACACTGGGGCTCTGGGCTTCTCTAGCCACCTACTCTTCTGCTCATCCTCTCGCGCACTCTAAAGAGAGCTCAGGTGAGAAATTGCAAACGTCGAGCAATTGCTCAGAGATGAAAAGGGCCAGCACTGAAAGCTGTTGCTAGCCAGCACCCTTCCTTGGAAGCGCTTTCACAGGCGCAGCAACACTGGGGCTTTGTGCTTCTCTACCTACCAAACGTCACGGTCACTATCTCTCCGTCTCGTAGACACGAGTTGAGAAATTGCAAACGTCGAGCAATTGCTCAGAGATGAAAAGTGCCAGCACTGAAAGCTCTTGCTAGCCAGCACCCTTCCTTGGAAGCGCTTTCACAGGTGCAGCAACACTAGGGCTTTGCGCTTCTCTAGCCACCAAACGTTACGGTCATTCTCTTTCCTTCTCGTAGACACGAGCTGAGAAATTGCAAACGTCCAGGAATAGCTCAGAGATGAAAAGTGCCAGCACTGAAAGCTGTTGCTAGCCAGCACCCTTCCTTGGAAGCGCTTTCACAGGCGCAGCAACACTGGGGCTTTGCGCTTCTCTACCTACCAAATGTCACGGTCACTATCTCTCCATCTCGTAGACACGAGTTGAGAAATTGCAAACGTCGAGCAATTGCTCAGAGATGAGAAGTGCCAGCACTGAAAGCTGTTGCTAGCCAGCACCCTTCCTTGGAAGCGCTTTCACAGGCGCAGCAACACTGGGACTTTGCGCTTCTCTAGCCACCAAACGTAACGCTCACTATCTCTCCGTCTCGTAGACACGAGCTGAGGAACTGCAAACATCGAGCAATTGATCAAAGATGAAAAGTGGCAGCACTGAAAGCTGTTGCTAGCCAGCACCCTTCCTTGGAAGCGCTTTTGTAGGCCTAAGAACACTGGGGCTCTGGGCTTCTCTAGCCACCTACTCTTCTGCTCATCCTCTCGCGCACTCTAAAGAGAGCTCAGGTGAGAAATTGCAAACGTCGAGCAATTGCTCAGAGATGAAAAGTGCCAGCACGGAAAGCTGTCGCTAGCCAGCACCCTTCCTTGGAAGCGCTTTCACAGGCACAGCAACACTGGGACTTTGCGCTTCTCTACCCACCAAACGTCACGCTCACTATCTCTCCGACTCGTAGACACGAGCTGAGAAATTGCAAACGTCGAGCAATTGCTCAGAGATGAAAAGTGCCAGCACTGAAAGCTGTTGCTAGCCAGCACCCTTCCTTGGAAGCGCTTTTGTAGGCCTAAGAACACTGGGGCTCTGGGCTTCTCTAGCCACCTAATCTTCTGCTCATCCTCTCGCGCACTCTAAAGAGAGCTCAGGTGAGAAATTGCAGACGTCGAGCAATTGCTCAGAGATGAAAAGTGCCAGCACTGAAAGCTGTTGCTAGCCAGCACCCTTCCTTGGAAGCGCTTTCACAGGCACAGCAAGACTGGGACTTTGCGCTTCTCTACCCACCAAACATCACGGTCATTCTCTTTCCTTCTCGTAGACACGAGTTGAGAAATTGCAAACGTCGAGCAATTGCTCAGAGATGAAAAGTGCCAGCACTGAAAGCTGTTGCTAGCCAGCACCCTTCCTTGGAAGCGCTTTCACAGGCGCAGCAACACTGGGACTTTGCGCTTCTCTAGCCACCAAACGTCACGCTCACTATCTCTCCGTCTCGTAGACACGAGCTGAGAAATTGCAAACGTCGAGCAATTGCTCAGAGATGAAAAGTGCCAGCACTGAAAGCTGTTGCTAGCCAGCACCCTTCCTTGGAAGCGCTTTTGTAGGCCTAAGAACACTGGGGTTGTGGGCTTCTCTAGCCACCTACTCTTCTGCTCATCCTCTCGCGTAGTCAAAAGAGATCTCAGGTGAGAAATTGCAAATGTCGAGCAATTGGTCAGAGATGAAAAGTGCCAGCACTGAAAGGTGTTGCTAGCCAGCACCCTTCCTTGGAAGCGCTTTCACAGGCGCAGCAACACTGGGGCTTTGCGCTTCTCTAACCACCAAACGTCACGCTCACTATCTCTCCGTCTCGTAGACACGAGTTGAGAAATTGCAAACGTCGAGCAATTGCTCAGAGATGAAAAGTGCCAGCACTGAAAGCTGTGGCTAGCCAGCACCCTTCCTTGGAAGCGCTTTCACAGGCGCAGCAACACTGGGGCTTTGCGCTTCTCTAGCCACCAAACATCAAGGTCATTCTCTTTCCGTCTCATAGACACGAGTTGAGAAATTGCAAATGTCGAGCAATTGCTTAGAGATGAAAAGTGCCAGCACTGAAAGCTGTTGCTAGCCAGCACCCTTCCTTGGAAGCGCTTTCACAGGCGCAGCAACACTGGGGCTTTGCGCTTCTCTAGCCACCAAACATCACGGTCATTCTCTTTCCTTCTCGTAGACACGAGCTGAGAAATTGCAAACGTCCAGGAATAGCTCAGAGATGAAAAGTGCCAGCACTGAAAGCTGTTGCTAGCCAGCACCCTTCCTTGGAAGCGCTTTCACAGGCACAGCAACACTGGGGCTTTGCGCTTCTCTACCCACCAAACATCACGGTCATTCTCTTTCCTTCTCGTAGAGACGAGCTGAGAAATTGCAAACGTCGAGCAATTGCTCAGAGATGAAAAGTGCCAGCACTGAAAGCTGTGGCTAGCCAGCACCCTTCCTTGGAAGCGCTTTCACAGGCGCAGCAACACTGGGGCTTTGCGCTTCTCTACCCACCAAACATCACGGTCATTCTCTTTCCGTCTCGTAGACACGAGCTGAGAAATTGCAAACGTCGAGCAATTGCTCAGAGATGAAAAGGGCCAGCACTGAAAGCTGTTGCTAGCCAGCACCCTTCCTTGGAAGCGCTTTCACAGGCGCAGCAACACTAGGGATTTGCGCTTCTCTACCCACCAAACGTCACGGTCACTATCTCTCCGTCTCGTAGACACGAGCTGAGAAATTGCAAACGTCGAGCAATTGCTCAGAGATGAAAAGGGCCAGCACTGAAAGCTGTTGCTAGCCAGCACCCTTCCTTGGAAGCGCTTTCACAGGCGCAGCAACACTGGGGCTTTGCGCTTCTCTACCCACCAAACATCACGGTCATTCTTTTTCCTTCTCGTAGACACGAGCTGAGAAACTGCAAACGTCGAGCAATTGATCAAAGATGAAAAGTGCCAGCACTGAAAGCTCTTGCTAGCCAGCACCCTTCCTTGGAAGCGCTTTTGTAGGCCTAAGAACACTGGGGCTCTGGGCTTCTCTAGCCACCTACTCTTCTGCTCATCCTCTCGCGCACTCTAAAGAGAGCTCAGGTGAGAAATTGCAAACGTCGAGCAATTGCTCAGAGATGAAAAGTGCCAGCACTGAAAGCTGTTGCTAGCCAGCACCCTTCCTTGGAAGCGCTTTCACAGGCACAGCAACACTGGGACTTTGCGCTTCTCTACCCACCAAACGTCACGCTCACTATCTCTCCGTCTCGTAGACACGAGCTGTGAGATTGCAAACGTAGAGCAATTGCTCAGAGATGAAAAGTGCCAGCACTGAAAGCTGTTGCTAGCCAGCACCCTTCCTTGGAAGCGCTTTTGTAGGCCTAAGAACACTGGGGCTCTGGGCTTCTCTAGCCACCTACTCTTCTGCTCATCGTCTCGCGTAGTCAAAAGAGAGCTAAGGTGAGAAATTGCAAATGTCGAGCAATTGCTCAGAGATGAAAAGTGCCAGCACTGAAAGCTGTTGCTAGCCAGCACCCTTCCTTGGAAGCGCTTTTGTAGGCCTAAGAACACTGGGGCTCTGGGCTTCTCTAGCCACCTACTCTTCTGCTCATCGTCTCGCGTAGTCAAAAGAGAGCTAAGGTGAGAAATTGCAAATGTCGAGCAATTGCTCAGAGATGAAAAGTGCCAGCACTGAAAGCTGTTGCTAGCCGGCACCCTTCCTTGGAAGCGCTTTCACAGGCGCAGCAACACTGGGGCTTTGCGCTTCTCTACCCACCAAAGGTCACGGTCATTCTCTTTCCGTCTCGTAGACACGAGTTGAGAAATTGCAAACGTCGAGCAATTGCTCAGAGATGAAAAGTGGCAGCACTGAAAGCTGTTGCTAGCCAGCACCCTTCCTTGGAAGCGCTTTCACAGGCGCAGCAACACTGGGGCTTTGCGCTTCTCTAGCCACCAAACATCACGCTCACTATCTCTCCGTCTCGTAGACACGAGCTGAGAAACTGCAAACATCGAGCAATTGGTCAGAGAGGAAAAGTGGCAGCACTGAAAGCTGTTGCTAGCCAGCACCCTTCCTTGGAAGCGCTTTTGTAGGCCTAAGAACACTGGGGCTCTGGGCTTCTCTAGCCACCTACTCTTCTGCTCATCCTCTCGCGCACTCTAAAGAGAGCTCAGGTGAGAAATTGCAAACGTCGAGCAATTGCTCAGAGATGAAAAGTGCCAGCACGGAAAGCTGTTGCTAGCCAGCACCCTTCCTTGGAAGCGCTTTCACAGGCACAGCAACACTGGGACTTTGCGCTTCTCTACCCACCAAACGTCACGCTCACTATCTCTCCGACTCGTAGACACGAGCTGAGAAATTGCAAACGTCGAGCAATTGCTCAGAGATGAAAAGTGCCAGCACTGAAAGCTGTTGCTAGCCAGCACCCTTCCTTGGAAGCGCTTTTGTAGGCCTAAGAACACTGGGGCTCTGGGCTTCTCTAGCCACCTACTCTTCTGCTCATCCTCTCGTGCACTCTAAAGAGAGCTCAGGTGAGAAATTGCAGACGTCGAGCAATTGCTCAGAGATGAAAAGTGCCAGCACTGAAAGCTGTTGCTAGCCAGCCCCCTTCCTTGGAAGCGCTTTCACAGGCGCAGCAACACTGGGACTTTGCGCTTCTCTACCCACGAAATATCACGGTCATTCTCTTTCCTTCTCGTAGACACGAGCTGAGAAATTGCAAACGTCGAGCAATTGCTCAGAGATGAAAAGTGCCAGCACTGAAAGCTGTGGCTAGCCAGCACCCTTCCTTGGAAGCGCTTTCACAGGCGCAGCAACACTGGGACTTTGCGCTTCTCTAACCACCAAACGTCACGCTCATTATCTCTCCGTCTCGTAGACACGAGCTGAGAAATTGCAAACATCGAGCAATTGCTCAGAGATGAAAAGGGCCAGCACTGAAAGCTGTGGCTAGCCAGCACCCTTCCTTGGAAGCGCTTTCACAGGCGCAGCAACACTGGGGCTTTGCGCTTCTCTAGCCACCAAACATCAAGGTCATTCTCTTTCCGTCTCATAGACACGAGTTGAGAAATTGCAAATGTCGAGCAATTGCTTAGAGATGAAAAGTGCCAGCACTGAAAGCTGTTGCTAGCCAGCACCCTTCCTTGGAAGCGCTTTCACAGGCGCAGCAACACTGGGGCTTTGCGCTTCTCTACCAACCAAACGTTACGGTCATTCTCTTTCCTTCTCGTAGACACGAGCTGAGAAATTGCAAACGTCCAGGAATAGCTCAGAGATGAAAAGTGCCAGCACTGAAAGCTGTTGCTAGCCAGCACCCTTCCTTGGAAGCGCTTTCACAGGCGCAGAAACACTGGGGCTTTGCGCTTCTCTACCCACCAAACATCACGGTCATTCTCTTTCCTTCTCGTAGACACGAGCTGAGAAATTGCAAACGTCGAGCAATTGCTCAGAGATGAAAAGTGCCAGCACTGAAAGCTGTGGCTAGCCAGCACCCTTCCTTGGAAGCGCTTTCACAGGCGCAGCAACACTGGGGCTTTGCGCTTCTCTAGCCACCAAACATCAAGGTCATTCTATTTCCGTCTCGTAGACACGAGCTGAGAAATTGCAAACGTCGAGCAATTGCTCAGAGATGAAAAGTGCCAGCACTGAAAGCTGTTGCTAGCCAGCACCCTTCTTTGGAAGCGCTTTCACAGGCACAGCAACAGTGCGGCTTTTCGCTTCTCTACCCACCAAACATCAAGGTCATTCTCTTTCCGTCTCGTAGACACGAGCTGAGAAACTGCAAATGTCGAGCAATTGCTTAGAGATGAAAAGTGGCAGCACTGAAAGCTGTTGCTAGCCAGCCCCCTTCCTTGGAAGCGCTTTTGTAGGCCTAAGAACACTGGGGCTCTGGGCTTCTCTAGCCACCTACTCTTCTGCTCATCCTCTCGCGCACTCTAAAGAGAGCTCAGGTGAGAAATTGCAAACGTCGAGCAATTGCTCAGAGATGAAAAGTGCCAGCACTGAAAGCTGTTGCTAGCCAGCACCCTTCCTTGGAAGCGCTTTCACAGGCGCAGCAACACTGGGGCTTTGCGCTTCTCTACCCACCAAACGTCACGCTCATTATCTCTCCGTCTCGTAGACACGAGCTGAGAAATTGCAAACGTCGAGCAATTGCTCAGAGATGAAAAGTGCCAGCACTGAAAGCTGTCGCTAGCCAGCACCCTTCCTTGGAAGCGCTTTCACAGGCGCAGCAACACTGGGGCTTTGCGCTTCTCTAGCCACCAAACGTCACGGTCATTCTCTTTCCGTCTCGTAGACACGAGCTGAGAAATTGCAAACGTCGAGCAATTGCTCAGAGATGAAAAGTGCCAGCACTGAAAGCTGTTGCTAGCCAGCACCCTTCCTTGGAAGCGCTTTTGTAGGCCTAAGAACACTGGGGCTCTGGGCTTCTCTAGCCACCTACTCTTCTGCTCATCCTCTCGCGCACTCTAAAGAGAGCTCAGGTGAGACATTGCAAACGTCAAGCAATTGCTCAGAGATGAAAAGGGCCAGCACTGAAAGCTGTTGCTAGCCAGCACCCTTCCTTGGAAGCGCTTTCACAGGCGCAGCAACACTGGGGCTTTGAGCTTCTCTAACCACCAAACGTCACGCTCACTATCTCTCCGTCTCGTAGATAAGAGCTGAGAAATTGCAAACGTCGAGCAATTGCTCAGAGATGAAAAGTGGCAGCACTGAAAGCTGTGGCTAGCCAGAACCCTTCCTTGGAAGCGCTTTCACAGGCGCAGCAACACTGGGGCTTTGCGCTTCTCTAGCCACCAAACATCAAGGTCATTCTCTTTCCGTCTCATAGACACGAGTTGAGAAATTGCAAATGTCGAGCAATTGCTTAGAGATGAAAAGTGCCAGCACTGAAAGCTGTTGCTAGCCAGAACCCTTCCTTGGAAGCGCTTTCACAGGCGCAGCAACACTGGGGCTTTGCGCTTCTCTAGCCACCAAACGTCACGCTCACTATCTCTCTGTCTCGTAGACACGAGCTGAGAAATTGCAAACGTCGAGCAATTGCTCAGAGATGAAAAGTGCCAGCACTGAAAGCTGTGGCTAGCCAGCACCCTTCCTTGGAAGCGCTTTCACAGGCGCAGCAACACTGGGGCTTTGCGCTTCTCTACCCACCAAACATCAAGGTCATTCTCTTTCCGTCTCATAGACACGAGTTGAGAAATTGCAAATGTCGAGCAATTGCTCAGAGATGAAAAGTGCCAGCACTGAAAGCTGTTGCTAGCCAGCACCCTTCCTTGGAAGCGCTTTCACAGGCGCAGCAACACTGGGGCTTTGCGCTTCTCTACCCACCAAACGTCACGGTCATTCTCTTTCCTTCTCGTAGACACGAGCTGAGAAATTGCAAACGTCGAGCAATTGCTCAGAGATGAAAAGTGCCAGCACTGAAAGCTGTGGCTAGCCAGCACCCTTCCTTGGAAGCGCTTTCACAGGCGCAGCAACACTGGGGCTTTGCGCTTCTCTAGCCACCAAACATCAAGGTCATTCTCTTTCCGTCTCGTAGACACGAGCTGAGAAATTGCAAACGTCGAGCAATTGCTCAGAGATGAAAAGGGTCAGCACTGAAAGCTGTTGCTAGCCAGCACCCTTCCTTGGAAGCGCTTTCACAGGCGCAGCAACACTGGGGCTTTGCGCTTCTCTACCCACCAAACGTCACGGTCACTATCTCTCCGTCTCGTAGACACGAGCTGAGAAATTGCAAACGTCGAGCAATTGCTCAGAGATGAAAAGTGCCAGCACTGAAAGCTGTGGCTAGCCAGCAGCCTTCCTTGGAAGCGCTTTCACAGGCGCAGCAACACTGGGGCTTTGCGCTTCTCTACCCACCAAACGTCACGGTCATTCTTTTTCCTTCTCGTAGACACGAGCTGAGAAACTGCAAACGTCGAGCAATTGCTCAGAGATGAAAAGTGCCAGCACTGAAAGCTGTTGCTAGCCAGCACCCTTCCTTGGAAGCGCTTTCACAGGCACAGCAACACTGGGGCTTTGCGCTTCTCTACCCACCAAACGTCACGGTCACTATCTCTCCGTCTCGTAGACACGAGCTGAGAAATTGCAAACGTCGAGCAATTGCTCAGAGATGAAAAGTGCCAGCACTGAAAGCTGTGGCTAGCCAGCAGCCTTCCTTGGAAGCGCTTTCACAGGCGCAGCAACACTGGGGCTTTGCGCTTCTCTACCCACCAAACGTCACGGTCATTCTTTTTCCTTCTCGTAGACACGAGCTGAGAAACTGCAAACGTCGAGCAATTGCTCAGAGATGAAAAGTGCCAGCACTGAAAGCTGTTGCTAGCCAGCACCCTTCCTTGGAAGCGCTTTCACAGGCACAGCAACACTGGGATTTTGTGCTTCTCTACCCACCAAACGTCACGCTCACTATCTCTCCGTCTCGTAGACACAAGCTGAGAAATTGCAAACGTCGAGCAATTGCTCAGAGATGAAAAGTGCCAGCACTGAAAGCTGTTGCTAGCCAACACCCTTCCTTGGAAGCGCTTTTGTAGGCCTAAGAACACTGGGGTTGTGGGCTTCTCTAGCCACCTACTCTTCTGCTCATCCTCTCGCGTAGTCAAAAGAGAGCTCAGGTGAGAAATTGCAAACGTAGAGCAATTGCTCAGAGATGAAAAGTGCCAGCACTGAAAGCTGTTGCTAGCCAGCACCCTTCCTTGGAAGCGCTTTTGTAGGCCTAAGAACACTGGGGCTCTGGGCTTCTCTAGCCACCTAATCTTCTGCTCATCCTCTCGCGCAGTCTAAAGAGAGCTCAGGTGAGAAATTGCAAAGGTCGAGCAATTGCTCAGAGATGAAAAGTGCCAGCACTGAAAGCTGTTGCTAGCCGGCACCCTTCCTTGGAAGCGCTTTCACAGGCGCAGCAACACTGGGGCTTTGCGCTTCTCTACCTACCAAACGTCACGGTCACTATCTCTCCATCTCGTAGACACGAGTTGAGAAATTGCAAACGTCGAGCAATTGCTCAGAGATGAAAAGTGCCAGCACTGAAAGCTGTTGCTAGCCAGCACCCTTCTTTGGAAGCGCTTTCACAGGCACAGCAACAGTGCGGCTTTTCGCTTCTCTACCCACCAAACATCAAGGTCATTCTCTTTCCGTCTCGTAGACACGAGCTGAGAAATTGCAAATGTCGAGCAATTGCTTAGAGATGAAAAGTGGCAGCACTGAAAGCTGTTGCTAGCCAGCCCCCTTCCTTGGAAGCGCTTTTGTAGGCCTAACAACACTGGGGCTCTGGGCTTCTCTAGCCACCTACTCTTCTGCTCATCCTCTCGCACACTCTAAAGAGAGCTCAGGTGAGAAATTGCAAACGTCGAGCAATTGCTCAGAGATGAAAAGTGCCAGCACTGAAAGCTGTTGCTAGCCAGCAGCCTTCCTTGGAAGCGCTTTCACAGGCGCAGCAACACTGGGGCTTTGCGCTTCTCTACCCACCAAACGTCACGCTCATTATCTCTCCGTCTCGTAGACACGACCTGAGAAATTGCAAACGTCGAGCAATTGCTCAGAGATGAAAAGTGCCAGCACTGAAAGCTGTTGCTAGCCAGCACCCTTCCTTGGAAGCGCTTTCACAGGCGCAGCAACACTGGGGCTTTGCGCTTCTCTAGCCACCAAACGTCACGGTCATTCTCTTTCCTTCTCGTAGACACGAGCTGAGAAATTGCAAACGTCGAGCAATTGCTCAGAGATGAAAAGTGCCAGCACTGAAAGCTGTTGCTAGCCAGCACCCTTCCTTGGAAGCGCTTTTGTAGGCCTAAGAACACTGGGGCTCTGGGCTTCTCTAGCCACCTACTCTTCTGCTCATCCTCTCGCGCACTCTAAAGAGAGCTCAGGTGAGAAATTGCAGACGTCGAGCAATTGCTCAGAGATGAAAAGTGCCAGCACTGAAAGCTGTTGCTAGCCAGCACCCTTCCTTGGAAGCGCTTTCACAGGCGCAGCAACACTGGGACTTTGCGCTTCTCTACCCACCAAACATCACGGTCATTCTCTTTCCTTCTCGTAGACACGAGTTGAGAAATTGCAAACGTCGAGCAATTGCTCAGAGATGAAAAGTGCCAGCACTGAAAGCTGTTGCTAGCCAGCACCCTTCCTTGGAAGCGCTTTCACAGGCGCAGCAACACTGGGACTTTGCGCTTCTCTAGCCACCAAACGTCACGCTCACTATCTCTCCGTCTCGTAGACACGAGCTGAGAAATTGCAAACGTCGAGCAATTGCTCAGAGATGAAAAGTGCCAGCACTGAAAGCTGTTGCTAGCCAGCACCCTTCCTTGGAAGCGCTTTTGTAGGCCTAAGAACACTGGGGTTGTGGGCTTCTCTAGCCACCTACTCTTCTGCTCATCCTCTCGCGTAGTCAAAAGAGATCTCAGGTGAGAAATTGCAAATGTCGAGCAATTGGTCAGAGATGAAAAGTGCCAGCACTGAAAGCTGTGGCTAGCCAGCACCCTTCCTTGGAAGCGCTTTCACAGGCGCAGCAACACTGGGGCTTTGCGCTTCTCTAACCACCAAACGTCACGCTCACTATCTCTCCGTCTCGTAGACACGAGTTGAGAAATTGCAAACGTCGAGCAATTGCTCAGAGATGAAAAGTGCCAGCACTGAAAGCTGTGGCTAGCCAGCACCCTTCCTTGGAAGCGCTTTCACAGGCGCAGCAACACTGGGGCTTTGCGCTTCTCTAGCCACCAAACATCAAGGTCATTCTCTTTCCGTCTCATAGACACGAGTTGAGAAATTGCAAATGTCGAGCAATTGCTTAGAGATGAAAAGTGCCAGCACTGAAAGCTGTTGCTAGCCAGCACCCTTCCTTGGAAGCGCTTTCACAGGCGCAGCAACACTGGGGCTTTGCGCTTCTCTAGCCACCAAACATCACGGTCATTCTCTTTCCTTCTCGTAGACACGAGCTGAGAAATTGCAAACGTCCAGGAATAGCTCAGAGATGAAAAGTGCCAGCACTGAAAGCTGTTGCTAGCCAGCACCCTTCCTTGGAAGCGCTTTCACAGGCGCAGCAACACTGGGGCTTTGCGCTTCTCTACCCACCAAACATCACGGTCATTCTCTTTCCTTCTCGTAGAGACGAGCTGAGAAATTGCAAACGTCGAGCAATTGCTCAGAGATGAAAAGTGCCAGCACTGAAAGCTGTGGCTAGCCAGCACCCTTCCTTGGAAGCGCTTTCACAGGCGCAGCAACACTGGGGCTTTGCGCTTCTCTACCCACCAAACATCACGGTCATTCTCTTTCCGTCTCGTAGACACGAGCTGAGAAATTGCAAACGTCGAGCAATTGCTCAGAGATGAAAAGTGCCAGCACTGAAAGCTGTTGCTAGCCAGCACCCTTCCTTGGAAGCGCTTTCACAGGCGCAGCAACACTAGGGATTTGCGCTTCTCTACCCACCAAACGTCACGCTCACTATCTCTCCGTCTCGTAGACACGAGCTGAGAAATTGCAAACGTCGAGCAATTGCTCAGAGATGAAAAGGGCCAGCACTGAAAGCTGTTGCTAGCCAGCACCCTTCCTTGGAAGCGCTTTCACAGGCGCAGCAACACTGGGGCTTTGCGCTTCTCTACCCACCAAACATCACGGTCATTCTTTTTCCTTCTCGTAGACACGAGCTGAGAAACTGCAAACGTCGAGCAATTGATCAAAGATGAAAAGTGCCAGCACTGAAAGCTCTTGCTAGCCAGCACCCTTCCTTGGAAGCGCTTTTGTAGGCCTAAGAACACTGGGGCTCTGGGCTTCTCTAGCCACCTACTCTTCTGCTCATCCTCTCGCGCACTCTAAAGAGAGCTCAGGTGAGAAATTGCAAACGTCGAGCAATTGCTCAGAGATGAAAAGTGCCAGCACTGAAAGCTGTTGCTAGCCAGCACCCTTCCTTGGAAGCGCTTTCACAGGCACAGCAACACTGGGACTTTGCGCTTCTCTACCCACCAAACGTCACGCTCACTATCTCTCCGTCTCGTAGACACGAGCTGTGAGATTGCAAACGTAGAGCAATTGCTCAGAGATGAAAAGTGCCAGCACTGAAAGCTGTTGCTAGCCAGCACCCTTCCTTGGAAGCGCTTTTGTAGGCCTAAGAACACTGGGGCTCTGGGCTTCTCTAGCCACCTACTCTTCTGCTCATCGTCTCGCGTAGTCAAAAGAGAGCTAAGGTGAGAAATTGCAAATGTCGAGCAATTGCTCAGAGATGAAAAGTGCCAGCACTGAAAGCTGTTGCTAGCCAGCACCCTTCCTTGGAAGCGCTTTTGTAGGCCTAAGAACACTGGGGCTCTGGGCTTCTCTAGCCACCTACTCTTCTGCTCATCGTCTCGCGTAGTCAAAAGAGAGCTAAGGTGAGAAATTGCAAATGTCGAGCAATTGCTCAGAGATGAAAAGTGCCAGCACTGAAAGCTGTTGCTAGCCGGCACCCTTCCTTGGAAGCGCTTTCACAGGCGCAGCAACACTGGGGCTTTGCGCTTCTCTACCCACCAAAGGTCACGGTCATTCTCTTTCCGTCTCGTAGACACGAGTTGAGAAATTGCAAACGTCGAGCAATTGCTCAGAGATGAAAAGTGCCAGCACTGAAAGCTGTTGCTAGCCAGCACCCTTCCTTGGAAGCGCTTTCACAGGCGCAGCAACACTGGGGCTTTGCGCTTCTCTAGCCACCAAACATCACGCTCACTATCTCTCCGTCTCGTAGACACGAGCTGAGAAACTGCAAACATCGAGCAATTGGTCAGAGAGGAAAAGTGGCAGCACTGAAAGCTGTTGCTAGCCAGCACCCTTCCTTGGAAGCGCTTTTGTAGGCCTAAGAACACTGGGGCTCTGGGCTTCTCTAGCCACCTACTCTTCTGCTCATCCTCTCGCGCACTCTAAAGAGAGCTCAGGTGAGAAATTGCAAACGTCGAGCAATTGCTCAGAGATGAAAAGTGCCAGCACGGAAAGCTGTTGCTAGCCAGCACCCTTCCTTGGAAGCGCTTTCACAGGCACAGCAACACTGGGACTTTGCGCTTCTCTACCCACCAAACGTCACGCTCACTATCTCTCCGACTCGTAGACACGAGCTGAGAAATTGCAAACGTCGAGCAATTGCTCAGAGATGAAAAGTGCCAGCACTGAAAGCTGTTGCTAGCCAGCACCCTTCCTTGGAAGCGCTTTTGTAGGCCTAAGAACACTGGGGCTCTGGGCTTCTCTAGCCACCTACTCTTCTGCTCATCCTCTCGTGCACTCTAAAGAGAGCTCAGGTGAGAAATTGCAGACGTCGAGCAATTGCTCAGAGATGAAAAGTGCCAGCACTGAAAGCTGTTGCTAGCCAGCCCCCTTCCTTGGAAGCGCTTTCACAGGCGCAGCAACACTGGGACTTTGCGCTTCTCTACCCACGAAATATCACGGTCATTCTCTTTCCTTCTCGTAGACACGAGCTGAGAAATTGCAAACGTCGAGCAATTGCTCAGAGATGAAAAGTGCCAGCACTGAAAGCTCTTGCTAGCCAGCACCCTTCCTTGGAAGCGCTTTCACAGGCGCAGCAACACTGGGACTTTGCGCTTCTCTAACCACCAAACGTCACGCTCATTATCTCTCCGTCTCGTAGACACGAGCTGAGAAATTGCAAACATCGAGCAATTGCTCAGAGATGAAAAGGGCCAGCACTGAAAGCTGTGGCTAGCCAGCACCCTTCCTTGGAAGCGCTTTCACAGGCGCAGCAACACTGGGGCTTTGCGCTTCTCTAGCCACCAAACATCAAGGTCATTCTCTTTCCGTCTCATAGACACGAGTTGAGAAATTGCAAATGTCGAGCAATTGCTTAGAGATGAAAAGTGCCAGCACTGAAAGCTGTTGCTAGCCAGCACCCTTCCTTGGAAGCGCTTTCACAGGCGCAGCAACACTGGGGCTTTGCGCTTCTCTACCAACCAAACGTTACGGTCATTCTCTTTCCTTCTCGTAGACACGAGCTGAGAAATTGCAAACGTCCAGGAATAGCTCAGAGATGAAAAGTGCCAGCACTGAAAGCTGTTGCTAGCCAGCACCCTTCCTTGGAAGCGCTTTCACAGGCGCAGAAACACTGGGGCTTTGCGCTTCTCTACCCACCAAACATCACGGTCATTCTCTTTCCTTCTCGTAGACACGAGCTGAGAAATTGCAAACGTCGAGCAATTGCTCAGAGATGAAAAGTGCCAGCACTGAAAGCTGTGGCTAGCCAGCACCCTTCCTTGGAAGCGCTTTCACAGGCGCAGCAACACTGGGGCTTTGCGCTTCTCTAGCCACCAAACATCAAGGTCATTCTATTTCCGTCTCGTAGACACGAGCTGAGAAATTGCAAACGTCGAGCAATTGCTCAGAGATGAAAAGTGCCAGCACTGAAAGCTGTTGCTAGCCAGCACCCTTCTTTGGAAGCGCTTTCACAGGCACAGCAACAGTGCGGCTTTTCGCTTCTCTACCCACCAAACATCAAGGTCATTCTCTTTCCGTCTCGTAGACACGAGCTGAGAAATTGCAAATGTCGAGCAATTGCTTAGAGATGAAAAGTGGCAGCACTGAAAGCTGTTGCTAGCCAGCCCCCTTCCTTGGAAGCGCTTTTGTAGGCCTAAGAACACTGGGGCTCTGGGCTTCTCTAGCCACCTACTCTTCTGCTCATCCTCTCGCGCACTCTAAAGAGAGCTCAGGTGAGAAATTGCAAACGTCGAGCAATTGCTCAGAGATGAAAAGTGCCAGCACTGAAAGCTGTTGCTAGCCAGCACCCTTCCTTGGAAGCGCTTTCACAGGCGCAGCAACACTGGGGCTTTGCGCTTCTCTACCCACCAAACGTCACGCTCATTATCTCTCCGTCTCGTAGACACGAGCTGAGAAATTGCAAACGTCGAGCAATTGCTCAGAGATGAAAAGTGCCAGCACTGAAAGCTGTCGCTAGCCAGCACCCTTCCTTGGAAGCGCTTTCACAGGCGCAGCAACACTGGGGCTTTGCGCTTCTCTAGCCACCAAACATCAAGGTCATTCTCTTTCCGTCTCGTAGACACGAGCTGAGAAATTGCAAACGTCCAGCAATTGCTCAGAGATGAAAAGTGCCAGCACTGAAAGCTGTTGCTAGCCAGCACCCTTCCTTGGAAGCGCTTTTGTAGGCCTAAGAACACTGGGGCTCTGGGCTTCTCTAGCCACCTACTCTTCTGCTCATCCTCTCGCGCACTCTAAAGAGAGCTCAGGTGAGACATTGCAAACGTCAAGCAATTGCTCAGAGATGAAAAGGGCCAGCACTGAAAGCTGTTGCTAGCCAGCACCCTTCCTTGGAAGCGCTTTCACAGGCGCAGCAACACTGGGGCTTTGCGCTTCTCTAACCACCAAACGTCACGCTCACTATCTCTCCGTCTCGTAGACACGAGTTGAGAAATTGCAAACGTCGAGCAATTGCTCAGAGATGAAAAGTGGCAGCACTGAAAGCTGTGGCTAGACAGAACCCTTCCTTGGAAGCGCTTTCACAGGCGCAGCAACACTGGGGCTTTGCGCTTCTCTAGCCACCAAACATCAAGGTCATTCTCTTTCCGTCTCATAGACACGAGTTGAGAAATTGCAAATGTCGAGCAATTGCTTAGAGATGAAAAGTGCCAGCACTGAAAGCTGTTGCTAGCCAGAACCCTTCCTTGGAAGCGCTTTCACAGGCGCAGCAACACTGGGGCTTTGCGCTTCTCTAGCCACCAAACGTCACGCTCACTATCTCTCTGTCTCGTAGACACGAGCTGAGAAATTGCAAACGTCGAGCAATTGCTCAGAGATGAAAAGTGCCAGCACTGAAAGCTGTGGCTAGCCAGCACCCTTCCTTGGAAGCGCTTTCACAGGCGCAGCAACACTGGGGCTTTGCGCTTCTCTACCCACCAAACATCAAGGTCATTCTCTTTCCGTCTCATAGACACGAGTTGAGAAATTGCAAATGTCGAGCAATTGCTCAGAGATGAAAAGTGCCAGCACTGAAAGCTGTTGCTAGCCAGCACCCTTCCTTGGAAGCGCTTTCACAGGCGCAGCAACACTGGGGCTTTGCGCTTCTCTACCCACCAAACGTCACGGTCATTCTCTTTCCTTCTCGTAGACACGAGCTGAGAAATTGCAAACGTCGAGCAATTGCTCAGAGATGAAAAGTGCCAGCACTGAAAGCTGTGGCTAGCCAGCACCCTTCCTTGGAAGCGCTTTCACAGGCGCAGCAACACTGGGGCTTTGCGCTTCTCTAGCCACCAAACATCAAGGTCATTCTCTTTCCTTCTGGTAGACACGAGCTGAGAAATTGCAAACGTCGAGCAATTGCTCAGAGATGAAAAGGGTCAGCACTGAAAGCTGTTGCTAGCCAGCACCCTTCCTTGGAAGCGCTTTCACAGGCGCAGCAACACTGGGGCTTTGCGCTTCTCTAGCCACCAAACGTCACGGTCACTATCTCTCCGTCTCGTAGACACGAGCTGAGAAATTGCAAACGTCGAGCAATTGCTCAGAGATGAAAAGTGCCAGCACTGAAAGCTGTGGCTAGCCAGCAGCCTTCCTTGGAAGCGCTTTCACAGGCGCAGCAACACTGGGACTTTGCGCTTCTCTACCCACCAAACGTCACGGTCATTCTTTTTCCTTCTCGTAGACACGAGCTGAGAAACTGCAAACGTCGAGCAATTGCTCAGAGATGAAAAGTGCCAGCACTGAAAGCTGTTGCTAGCCAGCACCCTTCCTTGGAAGCGCTTTCACAGGCACAGCAACACTGGGATTTTGTGCTTCTCTACCCACCAAACGTCACGCTCACTATCTCTCCGTCTCGTAGACACAAGCTGAGA
The DNA here is from genome assembly GCA_037962945.1 of Sarcoramphus papa. Taxonomy (NCBI): domain Eukaryota; kingdom Metazoa; phylum Chordata; class Aves; order Accipitriformes; family Cathartidae; genus Sarcoramphus; species Sarcoramphus papa. The sequence goes on along the minus strand of CM075586.1, from coordinate 93,176,019 downwards.
AATTGCAAACGTCGAGCAATTGCTCAGAGATGAAAAGTGCCAGCACTGAAAGCTGTAGCTAGCCAACACCCTTTCTTGGAAGCGCTTTTGTAGGCCTAAGAACACTGGGGTTGTGGGCTTCTCTAGCCACCTACTCTTCTGCTCATCCTCTCGCGTAGTCAAAAGAGAGCTCAGGTGAGAAATTGCAAACGTAGAGCAATTGCTCAGAGATGAAAAGTGCCAGCACTGAAAGCTGTTGCTAGCCAGCACCCTTCCTTGGAAGCGCTTTTGTAGGCCTAAGAACACTGGGGCTCTGGGCTTCTCTAGCCACCTAATCTTCTGCTCATCCTCTCGCGCAGTCTAAAGAGAGCTCAGGTGAGAAATTGCAAAGGTCGAGCAATTGCTCAGAGATGAAAAGTGCCAGCACTGAAAGCTGTTGCTAGCCGGCACCCTTCCTTGGAAGCGCTTTCACAGGCGCAGCAACACTGGGGCTTTGCGCTTCTCTACCTACCAAACGTCACGGTCACTATCTCTCCATCTCGTAGACACGAGTTGAGAAATTGCAAACGTCGAGCAATTGCTCAGAGATGAAAAGTGCCAGCACTGAAAGCTGTTGCTAGCCAGCACCCTTCTTTGGAAGCGCTTTCACAGGCACAGCAACAGTGCGGCTTTTCGCTTCTCTACCCACCAAACATCAAGGTCATTCTCTTTCCGTCTCGTAGACACGAGCTGAGAAATTGCAAATGTCGAGCAATTGCTTAGAGATGAAAAGTGGCAGCACTGAAAGCTGTTGCTAGCCAGCCCCCTTCCTTGGAAGCGCTTTTGTAGGCCTAACAACACTGGGGCTCTGGGCTTCTCTAGCCACCTACTCTTCTGCTCATCCTCTCGCACACTCTAAAGAGAGCTCAGGTGAGAAATTGCAAACGTCGAGCAATTGCTCAGAGATGAAAAGTGCCAGCACTGAAAGCTGTTGCTAGCCAGCAGCCTTCCTTGGAAGCGCTTTCACAGGCGCAGCAACACTGGGGCTTTGCGCTTCTCTACCCACCAAACGTCACGCTCATTATCTCTCCGTCTCGTAGACACGACCTGAGAAATTGCAAACGTCGAGCAATTGCTCAGAGATGAAAAGTGCCAGCACTGAAAGCTGTTGCTAGCCAGCACCCTTCCTTGGAAGCGCTTTCACAGGCGCAGCAACACTGGGGCTTTGCGCTTCTCTAGCCACCAAACGTCACGGTCATTCTCTTTCCTTCTCGTAGACACGAGCTGAGAAATTGCAAACGTCGAGCAATTGCTCAGAGATGAAAAGTGCCAGCACTGAAAGCTGTTGCTAGCCAGCACCCTTCCTTGGAAGCGCTTTTGTAGGCCTAAGAACACTGGGGCTCTGGGCTTCTCTAGCCACCTACTCTTCTGCTCATCCTCTCGTGCACTCTAAAGAGAGCTCAGGTGAGACATTGCAAACGTCAAGCAATTGCTCAGAGATGAAAAGGGCCAGCACTGAAAGCTGTTGCTAGCCAGCACCCTTCCTTGGAAGCGCTTTCACAGGCGCAGCAACACTGGGGCTTTGCGCTTCTCTAACCACCAAACGTCACGCTCACTATCTCTCCGTCTCGTAGACACGAGTTGAGAAATTGCAAACGTCGAGCAATTGCTCAGAGATGAAAAGTGGCAGCACTGAAAGCTGTGGCTAGCCAGAACCCTTCCTTGGAAGCGCTTTCACAGGCGCAGCAACACTGGGGCTTTGCGCTTCTCTAGCCACCAAACATCAAGGTCATTCTCTTTCCGTCTCATAGACACGAGTTGAGAAATTGCAAATGTCGAGCAATTGCTTAGAGATGAAAAGTGCCAGCACTGAAAGCTGTTGCTAGCCAGAACCCTTCCTTGGAAGCGCTTTCACAGGCGCAGCAACACTGGGGCTTTGCGCTTCTCTACCCACCAGACGTCACGGTCACTATCTCTCCGTCTCGTAGACACGAGCTGAGAAATTGCAAACGTCCAGGAATAGCTCAGAGAGGAAAAGTGCCAGCACTGAAAGCTGTTGCTAGCCAGCACCCTTCCTTGGAAGCGCTTTCACAGGCGCAGCAACACTGGGGCTTTGCGCTTCTCTACCCACCAAACATCACGCTCACTATCTCTCCGTCTCGTAGACACGAGCTGAGAAATTGCAAACGTCGAGCAATTGCTTAGAGATGAAAAGTGCCAGCACTGAAAGCTCTTGCTAGCCAGCAGCCTTCCTTGGAAGCGCTTTTGTAGGCGTAGGAACACTGGGGCTCTGGGCTTCTCTAGCCACCTAATCTTCTGCTCATCCTCTCGTGCAGTCTAAAGAGAGCTCAGGTGAGAAATTGCAAACGTCGAGCAATTGCTCAGAGATGAGAAGTGCCAGCACTGAAAGCTGTTGCTAGCCAGCACCCTTCCTTGGAAGCGCTTTCACAGGCGCAGCAACACTGGGGCTTTGCGCTTCTCTAGCCACCAAACATCACGGTCATTCTCTTTCCTTCTGGTAGACACGAGCTGAGAAATTGCAAACGTCGAGCAATTGCTCAGAGATGAAAAGTGCCAGCACTGAAAGCTGTTGCTAGCCAGCACCCTTCCTTGGAAGCGCTTTCACAGGCGCAGCAACACTGGGGCTTTGCGCTTCTCTAGCCACCAAACGTCACGCTCACTATCTCTCCGTCTCGTAGACACGAGCTGAGAAACTGCAAACGTCGAGCAATTGCTCAGAGATGAAAAGGGCCAGCACTGAAAGCTGTGGCTAGCCAGCACCCTTCCTTGGAAGCGCTTTTGTAGCCCTAAGAACACTGGGGCTCTGGGCTTCTCTAGCCACCTACTCTTCTGCTCATCCTCTCGCGCAGTCTAAAGAGAGCTCAGGTGAGAAATTGCAAACGTCGAGCAATTGCTCAGAGATGAAAAGTGCCAGCACTGAAAGCTGTTGCTAGCCAGCACCCTTCCTTGGAAGCGCTTTCACAGGCGCAGCAACACTGGGGCTTTGGGTTTCTCTACCCACCAAACGTCACGCTCACTATCTCTCCGACTCGTAGACACGAGCTGAGAAACTGCAAACGTCGAGCAATTGATCAAAGATGAAAAGTGGCAGCACTGAAAGCTGTTGCTAGCCAGCACCCTTCCTTGGAAGCGCTTTTGTAGGCCTAAGAACACTGGGGCTCTGGGCTTCTCTAGCCACCTAATCTTCTGCTCATCCTCTCGCGCACTCTAAAGAGAGCTCAGGTGAGAAATTGCAGACGTCGAGCAATTGCTCAGAGATGAAAAGTGCCAGCACTGAAAGCTGTTGCTAGCCAGCACCCTTCCTTGGAAGCGCTTTCACAGGCGCAGCAACACTGGGGCTTTGCGCTTCTCTACCCACCAAACGTCACGCTCACTATCTCTCCGTCTCGTAGACACGAGCTGAGAAATTGCAAACATCGAGCAATTGCTCAGAGATGAATAGTGCCAGCACTGAAAGTTGTTGCTAGCCAGCACCCTTCCTTGGAAGCGCTTTCACAGGCGCAGCAACACTGGGGCTTTGCGCTTCTCTACCCACCAAACATCACGGTCATTCTCTTTCCGTCTCGTAGACACGAGCTGAGAAATTGCAAACGTCGAGCAATTGCTCAGAGATGAAAAGTGCCAGCACTGAAAGCTGTTGCTAGCCAGCAGCCTTCCTTGGAAGCGCTTTTGTAGGCCTAAGAACAGTGGGGCTCTGGGCTTCTCTAGCCACCTACTCTTCTGCTCATCCTCTCGCGCACTCTAAAGAGAGCTCAGGTGAGAAATTGCAAACGTCGAGCAATTGCTCAGAGATGAAAAGGGCCAGCACTGAAAGCTGTTGCTAGCCAGCACCCTTCCTTGGAAGCGCTTTCACAGGCGCAGCAACACTGGGGCTTTGTGCTTCTCTACCTACCAAACGTCACGGTCACTATCTCTCCGTCTCGTAGACACGAGTTGAGAAATTGCAAACGTCGAGCAATTGCTCAGAGATGAAAAGTGCCAGCACTGAAAGCTCTTGCTAGCCAGCACCCTTCCTTGGAAGCGCTTTCACAGGTGCAGCAACACTAGGGCTTTGCGCTTCTCTAGCCACCAAACGTTACGGTCATTCTCTTTCCTTCTCGTAGACACGAGCTGAGAAATTGCAAACGTCCAGGAATAGCTCAGAGATGAAAAGTGCCAGCACTGAAAGCTGTTGCTAGCCAGCACCCTTCCTTGGAAGCGCTTTCACAGGCGCAGCAACACTGGGGCTTTGCGCTTCTCTACCTACCAAATGTCACGGTCACTATCTCTCCATCTCGTAGACACGAGTTGAGAAATTGCAAACGTCGAGCAATTGCTCAGAGATGAAAAGTGCCAGCACTGAAAGCTGTTGCTAGCCAGCACCCTTCCTTGGAAGCGCTTTCACAGGCGCAGCAACACTGGGACTTTGCGCTTCTCTAGCCACCAAACGTAACGCTCACTATCTCTCCGTCTCGTAGACACGAGCTGAGAAACTGCAAACATCGAGCAATTGATCAAAGATGAAAAGTGGCAGCACTGAAAGCTGTTGCTAGCCAGCACCCTTCCTTGGAAGCGCTTTTGTAGGCCTAAGAACACTGGGGTTGTGGGCTTCTCTAGCCACCTACTCTTCTGCTCATCCTCTCGCGCACTCTAAAGAGAGCTCAGGTGAGAAATTGCAAACGTCGAGCAATTGCTCAGAGATGAAAAGTGCCAGCACGGAAAGCTGTCGCTAGCCAGCACCCTTCCTTGGAAGCGCTTTCACAGGCGCAGCAACACTGGGGCTTTGCGCTTCTCTAGCCACCAAACGTCACGCTCACTATCTCTCCGTCTCGTAGACACGAGCTGAGAAACTGCAAACGTCGAGCAATTGCTCAGAGATGAAAAGGGCCAGCACTGAAAGCTGTGGCTAGCCAGCACCCTTCCTTGGAAGCGCTTTTGTAGGCCTAAGAACACTGGGGCTCTGGGCTTCTCTAGCCACCTCATCTTCTGCTCATCCTCTCGCGCACTCTAAAGAGAGCTCAGGTGAGAAATTGCAAACGTCGAGCAATTGCTCAGAGATGAAAAGTGCCAGCACTGAAAGCTCTTGCTAGCCAGCACCCTTCCCTGGAAGCGCTTTCACAGGCGCAGCAACACTGGGGCTTTGCGCTTCTCTACCCACCAAACGTCACGCTCACTATCTCTCCGTCTCGTAGACACGAGCTGAGAAACTGCAAACATCGAGCAATTGATCAAAGATGAAAAGTGGCAGCACTGAAAGCTGTTGCTAGCCAGCACCCTTCCTTGGAAGCGCTTTTTTAGCCCTAAGAACACTGGGGCTCTGGGCTTCTCTAGCCACCTACTCTTCTGCTCATCCTCTCGCGCACTCTAAAGAGAGCTCAGGTGAGAAATTGCAAACGTCGAGCAATTGCTCAGAGATGAAAAGGGTCAGCACTGAAAGCTGTGGCTAGCCAGCACCCTTCCTTGGAAGCGCTTTCACAGGCACAGCAACACTGGGGCTTTGCGCTTCTCTAGCCACCAAACGTCACGCTCACTATCTCTCCGTCTCGTAGACACGAGCTGAGAAATTGCAAACGTCGAGCAATTGCTCAGAGATGAGAAGTGGCAGCACTGAAAGCTGTTGCTAGCCAGCACCCTTCCTTGGAAGCGCTTTTGTAGGCCTAAGAACACTGGGGCTCTGGGCTTCTCTAGCCACCTACTCTTCTGCTCATCCTCTCGCGCACTCTAAAGAGAGCTCAGGTGAGAAATTGCAAACGTTGAGCAATTGCTCAGAGATGAAAAGGGCCAGCACTGAAAGCTGTTGCTAGCCAGCACCCTTCCTTGGAAGCGCTTTCACAGGCGCAGCAACACTGGGGGTTTGCGCTTCTCTACCTACCAAACGTCACGGTCACTATCTCTCCGTCTCGTAGACACGAGCTGAGAAATTGCAAACGTCGAGCAATTGCTCAGAGATGAAAAGTGCCAGCACTGAAAGCTCTTGCTAGCCAGCACCCTTCCTTGGAAGCGCTTTCACAGGCGCAGCAACACTGGGGCTTTGCGCTTCTCTACCCACCAAACATCAAGGTCATTCTCTTTCCGTCTCATGGACACGAGTTGAGAAATTGCAAACGTTGAGCAATTGCTCAGAGATGAAAAGTGCCAGCACTGAAAGCTCTTGCTAGCCAGCACCCTTCCTTGGAAGCGCTTTCACAGGCGCAGCAACACTGGGGCTTTGCGCTTCTCTACCCACCAAACGTCACGGTCATTCTCTTTCCTTCTCGTAGACACGAGCTGAGAAATTGCAAACGTCCAGCAATTGCTCAGACATGAAAAGTGGCAGCACTGAAAGCTGTTGCTAGCCAGCACCCTTCCTTGGAAGCGCTTTCACAGGCGCAGCAACACTGGGGCTTTGCGCTTCTCTACCCACCAAACATCACGGTCACTATCTCTCCGTCTCGTAGACACGAGCTGAGAAATTGCAAACGTCGAGCAATTGCTTAGAGATGAAAAGTGCCAGCACTGAAAGCTCTTGCTAGCCAGCAGCCTTCCTTGGAAGCGCTTTTGTAGGCCTAAGAACACTGGGGCTCTGGGCTTCTCTAGCCACCTAATCTTCTGCTCATCCTCTCGTGCAGTCTAAAGAGAGCTCAGGTGAGACATTGCAAACGTCGAGCAATTGCTCAGAGATGAGAAGTGCCAGCACTGAAAGCTGTTGCTAGCCAGCACCCTTCCTTGGAAGCGCTTTCACAGGCGCAGCAACACTGGGGCTTTGCGCTTCTCTAGCCACCAAACATCACGGTCATTCTCTTTCCTTCTGGTAGACACGAGCTGAGAAATTGCAAACGTCGAGCAATTGCTCAGAGATGAAAAGTGCCAGCACTGAAAGCTGTTGCTAGCCAGCACCCTTCCTTGGAAGCGCTTTCACAGGCGCAGCAACACTGGGGCTTTGCGCTTCTCTAGCCACCAAACGTCACGCTCACTATCTCTCCGTCTCGTAGACACGAGCTGAGAAACTGCAAACGTCGAGCAATTGCTCAGAGATGAAAAGGGCCAGCACTGAAAGCTGTGGCTAGCCAGCACCCTTCCTTGGAAGCGCTTTTGTAGGCCTAAGAACACTGGGGCTCTGGGCTTCTCTACCCACCTACTCTTCTGCTCATCCTCTCGCGCACTCTAAAGAGAGCTCAGGTGAGAAATTGCAAACGTCGAGCAATTGCTCAGAGATGAAAAGTGGCAGCACTGAAAGCTGTTGCTAGCCAGCACCCTTCCTTGGAAGCGCTTTCACAGGCGCAGCAACACTGGGGCTTTGGGTTTCTCTACCCACCAAACGTCACGCTCACTATCTCTCCGTCTCGTAGACACGAGCTGAGAAACTGCAAACGTCGAGCAATTGATCAAAGATGAAAAGTGGCAGCACTGAAAGCTGTTGCTAGCCAGCACCCTTCCTTGGAAGCGCTTTTGTAGGCCTAAGAACACTGGGGCTCTGGGCTTCTCTAGCCACCTAATCTTCTGCTCATCCTCTCGCGCACTCTAAAGAGAGCTCAGGTGAGAAATTGCAGACGTCGAGCAATTGCTCAGAGATGAAAAGTGCCAGCACTGAAAGCTGTTGCTAGCCAGCACCCTTCCTTGGAAGCGCTTTTTTAGCCCTAAGAACACTGGGGCTCTGGGCTTCTCTAGCCACCTACTCTTCTGCTCATCCTCTCGCGCACTCTAAAGAGAGCTCAGGTGAGAAATTGCAAACGTCGAGCAATTGCTCAGAGATGAAAAGGGCCAGCACTGAAAGCTGTTGCTAGCCAGCACCCTTCCTTGGAAGCGCTTTCACAGGCGCAGCAACACTGGGGCTTTGTGCTTCTCTACCTACCAAACGTCACGGTCACTATCTCTCCGTCTCGTAGACACGAGTTGAGAAATTGCAAACGTCGAGCAATTGCTCAGAGATGAAAAGTGCCAGCACTGAAAGCTCTTGCTAGCCAGCACCCTTCCTTGGAAGCGCTTTCACAGGTGCAGCAACACTAGGGCTTTGCGCTTCTCTAGCCACCAAACGTTACGGTCATTCTCTTTCCTTCTCGTAGACACGAGCTGAGAAATTGCAAACGTCCAGGAATAGCTCAGAGATGAAAAGTGCCAGCACTGAAAGCTGTTGCTAGCCAGCACCCTTCCTTGGAAGCGCTTTCACAGGCGCAGCAACACTGGGGCTTTGCGCTTCTCTACCTACCAAATGTCACGGTCACTATCTCTCCATCTCGTAGACACGAGTTGAGAAATTGCAAACGTCGAGCAATTGCTCAGAGATGAAAAGTGCCAGCACTGAAAGCTGTTGCTAGCCAGCACCCTTCCTTGGAAGCGCTTTCACAGGCGCAGCAACACTGGGACTTTGCGCTTCTCTAGCCACCAAACGTAACGCTCACTATCTCTCCGTCTCGTAGACACGAGCTGAGAAACTGCAAACATCGAGCAATTGATCAAAGATGAAAAGTGGCAGCACTGAAAGCTGTTGCTAGCCAGCACCCTTCCTTGGAAGCGCTTTTGTAGGCCTAAGAACACTGGGGCTCTGGGCTTCTCTAGCCACCTACTCTTCTGCTCATCCTCTCGCGCACTCTAAAGAGAGCTCAGGTGAGAAATTGCAAACGTCGAGCAATTGCTCAGAGATGAAAAGTGCCAGCACGGAAAGCTGTCGCTAGCCAGCACCCTTCCTTGGAAGCGCTTTCACAGGCACAGCAACACTGGGACTTTGCGCTTCTCTACCCACCAAACGTCACGCTCACTATCTCTCCGACTCGTAGACACGAGCTGAGAAATTGCAAACGTCGAGCAATTGCTCAGAGATGAAAAGTGCCAGCACTGAAAGCTGTTGCTAGCCAGCACCCTTCCTTGGAAGCGCTTTTGTAGGCCTAAGAACACTGGGGCTCTGGGCTTCTCTAGCCACCTACTCTTCTGCTCATCCTCTCGCGCACTCTAAAGAGAGCTCAGGTGAGAAATTGCAGACGTCGAGCAATTGCTCAGAGATGAAAAGTGCCAGCACTGAAAGCTGTTGCTAGCCAGCACCCTTCCTTGGAAGCGCTTTCACAGGCGCAGCAACACTGGGACTTTGCGCTTCTCTACCCACCAAACATCACGGTCGTTCTCTTTCCTTCTCGTAGACACGAGTTGAGAAATTGCAAACGTCGAGCAATTGCTCAGAGATGAAAAGTGCCAGCACTGAAAGCTGTTGCTAGCCAGCACCCTTCCTTGGAAGCGCTTTCACAGGCGCAGCAACACTGGGACTTTGCGCTTCTCTAGCCACCAAACGTCACGCTCACTATCTCTCCGTCTCGTAGACACGAGCTGAGAAATTGCAAACGTCGAGCAATTGCTCAGAGATGAAAAGTGCCAGCACTGAAAGCTGTTGCTAGCCAGCACCCTTCCTTGGAAGCGCTTTTGTAGGCCTAAGAACACTGGGGTTGTGGGCTTCTCTAGCCACCTACTCTTCTGCTCATCCTCTCGTGCACTCTAAAGAGAGCTCAGGTGAGAAATTGCAAATGTCGAGCAATTGGTCAGAGATGAAAAGTGCCAGCACTGAAAGGTGTTGCTAGCCAGCACCCTTCCTTGGAAGCGCTTTCACAGGCGCAGCAACACTGGGGCTTTGCGCTTCTCTAACCACCAAACGTCACGCTCACTATCTCTCCGTCTCGTAGACACGAGTTGAGAAATTGCAAACGTCGAGCAATTGCTCAGAGATGAAAAGTGCCAGCACTGAAAGCTGTGGCTAGCCAGCACCCTTCCTTGGAAGCGCTTTCACAGGCGCAGCAACACTGGGGCTTTGCGCTTCTCTAGCCACCAAACATCAAGGTCATTCTCTTTCCGTCTCATAGACACGAGTTGAGAAATTGCAAATGTCGAGCAATTGCTTAGAGATGAAAAGTGCCAGCACTGAAAGCTGTTGCTAGCCAGCAGCCTTCCTTGGAAGCGCTTTCACAGGCGCAGCAACACTGGGGCTTTGCGCTTCTCTAGCCACCAAACATCACGGTCATTCTCTTTCCTTCTCGTAGACACGAGCTGAGAAATTGCAAACGTCCAGGAATAGCTCAGAGATGAAAAGTGCCAGCACTGAAAGCTGTTGCTAGCCAGCACCCTTCCTTGGAAGCGCTTTCACAGGCGCAGCAACACTGGGGCTTTGCGCTTCTCTACCCACCAAACATCACGGTCATTCTCTTTCCTTCTCGTAGAGACGAGCTGAGAAATTGCAAACGTCGAGCAATTGCTCAGAGATGAAAAGTGCCAGCACTGAAAGCTGTGGCTAGCCAGCACCCTTCCTTGGAAGCGCTTTCACAGGCGCAGCAACACTGGGGCTTTGCGCTTCTCTACCCACCAAACATCACGGTCATTCTCTTTCCGTCTCGTAGACACGAGCTGAGAAATTGCAAACGTCGAGCAATTGCTCAGAGATGAAAAGGGCCAGCACTGAAAGCTGTTGCTAGCCAGCACCCTTCCTTGGAAGCGCTTTCACAGGCGCAGCAACACTAGGGATTTGCGCTTCTCTACCCACCAAACATCACGGTCACTATCTCTCCGTCTCGTAGACACGAGCTGAGAAATTGCAAACGTCGAGCAATTGCTCAGAGATGAAAAGGGCCAGCACTGAAAGCTGTTGCTAGCCAGCACCCTTCCTTGGAAGCGCTTTCACAGGCGCAGCAACACTGGGGCTTTGCGCTTCTCTACCCACCAAACATCACGGTCATTCTTTTTCCTTCTCGTAGACACGAGCTGAGAAACTGCAAACGTCGAGCAATTGATCAAAGATGAAAAGTGCCAGCACTGAAAGCTCTTGCTAGCCAGCACCCTTCCTTGGAAGCGCTTTTGTAGGCCTAAGAACCCTGGGGCTCTGGGCTTCTCTAGCCACCTACTCTTCTGCTCATCCTCTCGCGCACTCTAAAGAGAGCTCAGGTGAGAAATTGCAAACGTCGAGCAATTGCTCAGAGATGAAAAGTGCCAGCACTGAAAGCTGTTGCTAGCCAGCACCCTTCCTTGGAAGCGCTTTCACAGGCACAGCAACACTGGGACTTTGCGCTTCTCTACCCACCAAACGTCACGCTCACTATCTCTCCGTCTCGTAGACACGAGCTGTGAGATTGCAAACGTAGAGCAATTGCTCAGAGATGAAAAGTGCCAGCACTGAAAGCTGTTGCTAGCCAGCACCCTTCCTTGGAAGCGCTTTTGTAGGCCTAAGAACACTGGGGCTCTGGGCTTCTCTAGCCACCTACTCTTCTGCTCATCGTCTCGCGTAGTCAAAAGAGAGCTAAGGTGAGAAATTGCAAATGTCGAGCAATTGCTCAGAGATGAAAAGTGCCAGCACTGAAAGCTGTTGCTAGCCAGCACCCTTCCTTGGAAGCGCTTTTGTAGGCCTAAGAACACTGGGGCTCTGGGCTTCTCTAGCCACCTACTCTTCTGCTCATCGTCTCGCGTAGTCAAAAGAGAGCTAAGGTGAGAAATTGCAAATGTCGAGCAATTGCTCAGAGATGAAAAGTGCCAGCACTGAAAGCTGTTGCTAGCCGGCACCCTTCCTTGGAAGCGCTTTCACAGGCGCAGCAACACTGGGGCTTTGCGCTTCTCTACCCACCAAAGGTCACGGTCATTCTCTTTCCGTCTCGTAGACACGAGTTGAGAAATTGCAAACGTCGAGCAATTGCTCAGAGATGAAAAGTGCCAGCACTGAAAGCTGTTGCTAGCCAGCACCCTTCCTTGGAAGCGCTTTCACAGGCGCAGCAACACTGGGGCTTTGCGCTTCTCTAGCCACCAAACATCACGCTCACTATCTCTCCGTCTCGTAGACACGAGCTGAGAAACTGCAAACATCGAGCAATTGGTCAGAGAGGAAAAGTGGCAGCACTGAAAGCTGTTGCTAGCCAGCACCCTTCCTTGGAAGCGCTTTTGTAGGCCTAAGAACACTGGGGCTCTGGGCTTCTCTAGCCACCTACTCTTCTGCTCATCCTCTCGCGCACTCTAAAGAGAGCTCAGGTGAGAAATTGCAAACGTCGAGCAATTGCTCAGAGATGAAAAGTGCCAGCACGGAAAGCTGTTGCTAGCCAGCACCCTTCCTTGGAAGCGCTTTCACAGGCACAGCAACACTGGGACTTTGCGCTTCTCTACCCACCAAACGTCACGCTCACTATCTCTCCGACTCGTAGACACGAGCTGAGAAATTGCAAACGTCGAGCAATTGCTCAGAGATGAAAAGTGCCAGCACTGAAAGCTGTTGCTAGCCAGCACCCTTCCTTGGAAGCGCTTTTGTAGGCCTAAGAACACTGGGGCTCTGGGCTTCTCTAGCCACCTACTCTTCTGCTCATCCTCTCGTGCACTCTAAAGAGAGCTCAGGTGAGAAATTGCAGACGTCGAGCAATTGCTCAGAGATGAAAAGTGCCAGCACTGAAAGCTGTTGCTAGCCAGCCCCCTTCCTTGGAAGCGCTTTCACAGGCGCAGCAACACTGGGGCTTTGCGCTTCTCTAGCCACCAAACATCACGGTCATTCTCTTTCCTTCTGGTAGACACGAGCTGAGAAATTGCAAACGTCGAGCAATTGCTCAGAGATGAAAAGTGCCAGCACTGAAAGCTGTTGCTAGCCAGCACCCTTCCTTGGAAGCGCTTTCACAGGCGCAGCAACACTGGGGCTTTGCGCTTCTCTAGCCACCAAACGTCACGCTCACTATCTCTCCGTCTCGTAGACACGAGCTGAGAAACTGCAAACGTCGAGCAATTGCTCAGAGATGAAAAGGGCCAGCACTGAAAGCTGTGGCTAGCCAGCACCCTTCCTTGGAAGCGCTTTTGTAGGCCTAAGAACAGTGGGGCTCTGGGCTTCTCTACCCACCTACTCTTCTGCTCATCCTCTCGCGCACTCTAAAGAGAGCTCAGGTGAGAAATTGCAAACGTCGAGCAATTGCTCAGAGATGAAAAGTGGCAGCACTGAAAGCTGTTGCTAGCCAGCACCCTTCCTTGGAAGCGCTTTCACAGGCGCAGCAACACTGGGGCTTTGGGTTTCTCTACCCACCAAACGTCACGCTCACTATCTCTCCGTCTCGTAGACACGAGCTGAGAAACTGCAAACGTCGAGCAATTGATCAAAGATGAAAAGTGGCAGCACTGAAAGCTGTTGCTAGCCAGCACCCTTCCTTGGAAGCGCTTTTGTAGGCCTAAGAACACTGGGGCTCTGGGCTTCTCTAGCCACCTAATCTTCTGCTCATCCTCTCGCGCACTCTAAAGAGAGCTCAGGTGAGAAATTGCAGACGTCGAGCAATTGCTCAGAGATGAAAAGTGCCAGCACTGAAAGCTGTTGCTAGCCAGCACCCTTCCTTGGAAGCGCTTTTTTAGCCCTAAGAACACTGGGGCTCTGGGCTTCTCTAGCCACCTACTCTTCTGCTCATCCTCTCGCGCACTCTAAAGAGAGCTCAGGTGAGAAATTGCAAACGTCGAGCAATTGCTCAGAGATGAAAAGGGCCAGCACTGAAAGCTGTTGCTAGCCAGCACCCTTCCTTGGAAGCGCTTTCACAGGCGCAGCAACACTGGGGCTTTGTGCTTCTCTACCTACCAAACGTCACGGTCACTATCTCTCCGTCTCGTAGACACGAGTTGAGAAATTGCAAACGTCGAGCAATTGCTCAGAGATGAAAAGTGCCAGCACTGAAAGCTCTTGCTAGCCAGCACCCTTCCTTGGAAGCGCTTTCACAGGTGCAGCAACACTAGGGCTTTGCGCTTCTCTAGCCACCAAACGTTACGGTCATTCTCTTTCCTTCTCGTAGACACGAGCTGAGAAATTGCAAACGTCCAGGAATAGCTCAGAGATGAAAAGTGCCAGCACTGAAAGCTGTTGCTAGCCAGCACCCTTCCTTGGAAGCGCTTTCACAGGCGCAGCAACACTGGGGCTTTGCGCTTCTCTACCTATCAAATGTCACGGTCACTATCTCTCCATCTCGTAGACACGAGTTGAGAAATTGCAAACGTCGAGCAATTGCTCAGAGATGAAAAGTGCCAGCACTGAAAGCTGTTGCTAGCCAGCACCCTTCCTTGGAAGCGCTTTCACAGGCGCAGCAACACTGGGACTTTGCGCTTCTCTAGCCACCAAACGTAACGCTCACTATCTCTCCGTCTCGTAGACACGAGCTGAGAAACTGCAAACATCGAGCAATTGATCAAAGATGAAAAGTGGCAGCACTGAAAGCTGTTGCTAGCCAGCACCCTTCCTTGGAAGCGCTTTTGTAGGCCTAAGAACACTGGGGCTCTGGGCTTCTCTAGCCACCTACTCTTCTGCTCATCCTCTCGCGCACTCTAAAGAGAGCTCAGGTGAGAAATTGCAAACGTCGAGCAATTGCTCAGAGATGAAAAGTGCCAGCACGGAAAGCTGTCGCTAGCCAGCACCCTTCCTTGGAAGCGCTTTCACAGGCACAGCAACACTGGGACTTTGCGCTTCTCTACCCACCAAACGTCACGCTCACTATCTCTCCGACTCGTAGACACGAGCTGAGAAATTGCAAACGTCGAGCAATTGCTCAGAGATGAAAAGTGCCAGCACTGAAAGCTGTTGCTAGCCAGCACCCTTCCTTGGAAGCGCTTTTGTAGGCCTAAGAACACTGGGGCTCTGGGCTTCTCTAGCCACCTACTCTTCTGCTCATCCTCTCGCGCACTCTAAAGAGAGCTCAGGTGAGAAATTGCAGACGTCGAGCAATTGCTCAGAGATGAAAAGTGCCAGCACTGAAAGCTGTTGCTAGCCAGCACCCTTCCTTGGAAGCGCTTTCACAGGCGCAGCAACACTGGGACTTTGCGCTTCTCTACCCACCAAACATCACGGTCATTCTCTTTCCTTCTCGTAGACACGAGTTGAGAAATTGCAAACGTCGAGCAATTGCTCAGAGATGAAAAGTGCCAGCACTGAAAGCTGTTGCTAGCCAGCACCCTTCCTTGGAAGCGCTTTCACAGGCGCAGCAACACTGGGGCTTTGCGCTTCTCTAGCCACCAAACGTCACGCTCACTATCTCTCCGTCTCGTAGACACGAGCTGAGAAATTGCAAACGTCGAGCAATTGCTTAGAGATGAAAAGTGCCAGCACTGAAAGCTGTTGCTAGCCAGCACCCTTCCTTGGAAGCGCTTTTGTAGGCCTAAGAACACTGGGGTTGTGGGCTTCTCTAGCCACCTACTCTTCTGCTCATCCTCTCGCGTAGTCAAAAGAGATCTCAGGTGAGAAATTGCAAATGTCGAGCAATTGGTCAGAGATGAAAAGTGCCAGCACTGAAAGGTGTTGCTAGCCAGCACCCTTCCTTGGAAGCGCTTTCACAGGCGCAGCAACACTGGGGCTTTGCGCTTCTCTAACCACCAAACGTCACGCTCACTATCTCTCCGTCTCGTAGACACGAGTTGAGAAATTGCAAACGTCGAGCAATTGCTCAGAGATGAAAAGTGCCAGCACTGAAAGCTGTGGCTAGCCAGCACCCTTCCTTGGAAGCGCTTTCACAGGCGCAGCAACACTGGGGCTTTGCGCTTCTCTAGCCACCAAACATCAAGGTCATTCTCTTTCCGTCTCATAGACACGAGTTGAGAAATTGCAAATGTCGAGCAATTGCTTAGAGATGAAAAGTGCCAGCACTGAAAGCTGTTGCTAGCCAGCACCCTTCCTTGGAAGCGCTTTCACAGGCGCAGCAACACTGGGGCTTTGCGCTTCTCTAGCCACCAAACATCACGGTCATTCTCTTTCCTTCTCGTAGACACGAGCTGAGAAATTGCAAACGTCCAGGAATAGCTCAGAGATGAAAAGTGCCAGCACTGAAAGCTGTTGCTAGCCAGCACCCTTCCTTGGAAGCGCTTTCACAGGCGCAGCAACACTGGGGCTTTGCGCTTCTCTACCCACCAAACATCACGGTCATTCTCTTTCCTTCTCGTAGAGACGAGCTGAGAAATTGCAAACGTCGAGCAATTGCTCAGAGATGAAAAGTGCCAGCACTGAAAGCTGTGGCTAGCCAGCACCCTTCCTTGGAAGCGCTTTCACAGGCGCAGCAACACTGGGGCTTTGCGCTTCTCTACCCACCAAACATCACGGTCATTCTCTTTCCGTCTCGTAGACACGAGCTGAGAAATTGCAAACGTCGAGCAATTGCTCAGAGATGAAAAGGGCCAGCACTGAAAGCTGTTGCTAGCCAGCACCCTTCCTTGGAAGCGCTTTCACAGGCGCAGCAACACTAGGGATTTGCGCTTCTCTACCCACCAAACGTCACGGTCACTATCTCTCCGTCTCGTAGACACGAGCTGAGAAATTGCAAACGTCGAGCAATTGCTCAGAGATGAAAAGGGCCAGCACTGAAAGCTGTTGCTAGCCAGCACCCTTCCTTGGAAGCGCTTTCACAGGCGCAGCAACACTGGGGCTTTGCGCTTCTCTACCCACCAAACATCACGGTCATTCTTTTTCCTTCTCGTAGACACGAGCTGAGAAACTGCAAACGTCGAGCAATTGATCAAAGATGAAAAGTGCCAGCACTGAAAGCTCTTGCTAGCCAGCACCCTTCCTTGGAAGCGCTTTTGTAGGCCTAAGAACCCTGGGGCTCTGGGCTTCTCTAGCCACCTACTCTTCTGCTCATCCTCTCGCGCACTCTAAAGAGAGCTCAGGTGAGAAATTGCAAACGTCGAGCAATTGCTCAGAGATGAAAAGTGCCAGCACTGAAAGCTGTTGCTAGCCAGCAGCCTTCCTTGGAAGCGCTTTCACAGGCACAGCAACACTGGGACTTTGCGCTTCTCTACCCACCAAACGTCACGCTCACTATCTCTCCGTCTCGTAGACACGAGCTGTGAGATTGCAAACGTAGAGCAATTGCTCAGAGATGAAAAGTGCCAGCACTGAAAGCTGTTGCTAGCCAGCACCCTTCCTTGGAAGCGCTTTTGTAGGCCTAAGAACACTGGGGCTCTGGGCTTCTCTAGCCACCTACTCTTCTGCTCATCGTCTCGCGTAGTCAAAAGAGAGCTAAGGTGAGAAATTGCAAATGTCGAGCAATTGCTCAGAGATGAAAAGTGCCAGCACTGAAAGCTGATGCTAGCCAGCACCCTTCCTTGGAAGCGCTTTTGTAGGCCTAAGAACAGTGGGGCTCTGGGCTTCTCTAGCCACCTACTCTTCTGCTCATCGTCTCGCGTAGTCAAAAGAGAGCTAAGGTGAGAAATTGCAAATGTCGAGCAATTGCTCAGAGATGAAAAGTGCCAGCACTGAAAGCTGTTGCTAGCCGGCACCCTTCCTTGGAAGCGCTTTCACAGGCGCAGCAACACTGGGGCTTTGCGCTTCTCTACCCACCAAAGGTCACGGTCATTCTCTTTCCGTCTCGTAGACACGAGTTGAGAAATTGCAAACGTCGAGCAATTGCTCAGAGATGAAAAGTGCCAGCACTGAAAGCTGTTGCTAGCCAGCACCCTTCCTTGGAAGCGCTTTCACAGGCGCAGCAACACTGGGGCTTTGCGCTTCTCTAGCCACCAAACATCACGCTCACTATCTCTCCGTCTCGTAGACACGAGCTGAGAAACTGCAAACATCGAGCAATTGGTCAGAGAGGAAAAGTGGCAGCACTGAAAGCTGTTGCTAGCCAGCACCCTTCCTTGGAAGCGCTTTTGTAGGCCTAAGAACACTGGGGCTCTGGGCTTCTCTAGCCACCTACTCTTCTGCTCATCCTCTCGCGCACTCTAAAGAGAGCTCAGGTGAGAAATTGCAGACGTCGAGCAATTGCTCAGAGATGAAAAGTGCCAGCACTGAAAGCTGTTGCTAGCCAGCCCCCTTCCTTGGAAGCGCTTTCACAGGCGCAGCAACACTGGGACTTTGCGCTTCTCTACCCACCAAATATCACGGTCATTCTCTTTCCTTCTCGTAGACACGAGCTGAGAAATTGCAAACGTCGAGCAATTGCTCAGAGATGAAAAGTGCCAGCACTGAAAGCTGTGGCTAGCCAGCACCCTTCCTTGGAAGCGCTTTCACAGGCGCAGCAACACTGGGACTTTGCGCTTCTCTAACCACCAAACGTCACGCTCATTATCTCTCCGTCTCGTAGACACGAGCTGAGAAATTGCAAACATCGAGCAATTGCTCAGAGATGAAAAGGGCCAGCACTGAAAGCTGTGGCTAGCCAGCACCCTTCCTTGGAAGCGCTTTCACAGGCGCAGCAACACTGGGGCTTTGCGCTTCTCTAGCCACCAAACATCAAGGTCATTCTCTTTCCGTCTCATAGACACGAGTTGAGAAATTGCAAATGTCGAGCAATTGCTTAGAGATGAAAAGTGCCAGCACTGAAAGCTGTTGCTAGCCAGCACCCTTCCTTGGAAGCGCTTTCACAGGCGCAGCAACACTGGGGCTTTGCGCTTCTCTACCAACCAAACGTTACGGTCATTCTCTTTCCTTCTCGTAGACACGAGCTGAGAAATTGCAAACGTCGAGCAATTGCTCAGAGATGAAAAGTGCCAGCACTGAAAGCTGTTGCTAGCCAGCACCCTTCCTTGGAAGCGCTTTCACAGGCGCAGCAACACTGGGGCTTTGCGCTTCTCTACCCACCAAACATCACGGTCATTCTTTTTCCTTCTCGTAGACACGAGCTGAGAAACTGCAAACGTCGAGCAATTGATCAAAGATGAAAAGTGCCAGCACTGAAAGCTCTTGCTAGCCAGCACCCTTCCTTGGAAGCGCTTTTGTAGGCCTAAGAACAGTGGGGCTCTGGGCTTCTCTAGCCACCTACTCTTCTGCTCATCCTCTCGCGCACTCTAAAGAGAGCTCAGGTGAGAAATTGCAAACGTCGAGCAATTGCTCAGAGATGAAAAGTGCCAGCACTGAAAGCTGTTGCTAGCCAGCACCCTTCCTTGGAAGCGCTTTCACAGGCACAGCAACACTGGGACTTTGCGCTTCTCTACCCACCAAACGTCACGCTCACTATCTCTCCGTCTCGTAGACACGAGCTGTGAGATTGCAAACGTAGAGCAATTGCTCAGAGATGAAAAGTGCCAGCACTGAAAGCTGTTGCTAGCCAGCACCCTTCCTTGGAAGCGCTTTTGTAGGCCTAAGAACACTGGGGCTCTGGGCTTCTCTAGCCACCTACTCTTCTGCTCATCGTCTCGCGTAGTCAAAAGAGAGCTAAGGTGAGAAATTGCAAATGTCGAGCAATTGCTCAGAGATGAAAAGTGCCAGCACTGAAAGCTGTTGCTAGCCAGCACCCTTCCTTGGAAGCGCTTTTGTAGGCCTAAGAACACTGGGGCTCTGGGCTTCTCTAGCCACCTACTCTTCTGCTCATCGTCTCGCGTAGTCAAAAGAGAGCTAAGGTGAGAAATTGCAAATGTCGAGCAATTGCTCAGAGATGAAAAGTGCCAGCACTGAAAGCTGTTGCTAGCCGGCACCCTTCCTTGGAAGCGCTTTCACAGGCGCAGCAACACTGGGGCTTTGCGCTTCTCTACCCACCAAAGGTCACGGTCATTCTCTTTCCGTCTCGTAGACACGAGTTGAGAAATTGCAAACGTCGAGCAATTGCTCAGAGATGAAAAGTGCCAGCACTGAAAGCTGTTGCTAGCCAGCACCCTTCCTTGGAAGCGCTTTCACAGGCGCAGCAACACTGGGGCTTTGCGCTTCTCTAGCCACCAAACATCACGCTCACTATCTCTCCGTCTCGTAGACACGAGCTGAGAAATTGCAAACATCGAGCAATTGCTCAGAGATGAAAAGTGCCAGCACTGAAAGCTGTTGCTAGCCAGCACCCTTCCTTGGAAGCGCTTTTGTAGGCCTAAGAACACTGGGGCTCTGGGCTTCTCTAGCCACCTACTCTTCTGCTCATCCTCTCGTGCACTCTAAAGAGAGCTCAGGTGAGAAATTGCAGACGTCGAGCAATTGCTCAGAGATGAAAAGTGCCAGCACTGAAAGCTGTTGCTAGCCAGCCCCCTTCCTTGGAAGCGCTTTCACAGGCGCAGCAACACTGGGACTTTGCGCTTCTCTACCCACCAAATATCACGGTCATTCTCTTTCCTTCTCGTAGACACGAGCTGAGAAATTGCAAACGTCGAGCAATTGCTCAGAGATGAAAAGTGCCAGCACTGAAAGCTGTGGCTAGCCAGCACCCTTCCTTGGAAGCGCTTTCACAGGCGCAGCAACACTGGGACTTTGCGCTTCTCTAACCACCAAACGTCACGCTCATTATCTCTCCGTCTCGTAGACACGAGCTGAGAAATTGCAAACGTCGAGCAATTGCTCAGAGATGAAAAGGGTCAGCACTGAAAGCTGTTGCTAGCCAGCACCCTTCCTTGGAAGCGCTTTCACAGGCGCAGCAACACTGGGGCTTTGCGCTTCTCTAGCCACCAAACGTCACGGTCACTATCTCTCCGTCTCGTAGACACGAGCTGAGAAATTGCAAACGTCGAGCAATTGCTCAGAGATGAAAAGTGCCAGCACTGAAAGCTGTGGCTAGCCAGCACCCTTCCTTGGAAGCGCTTTCACAGGCGCAGCAACACTGGGGCTTTGCGCTTCTCTACCCACCAAACGTCACGGTCATTCTTTTTCCTTCTCGTAGACACGAGCTGAGAAACTGCAAACGTCGAGCAATTGCTCAGAGATGAAAAGTGCCAGCACTGAAAGCTGTTGCTAGCCAGCACCCTTCCTTGGAAGCGCTTTCACAGGCACAGCAACACTGGGATTTTGTGCTTCTCTACCCACCAAACGTCACGCTCACTATCTCTCCGTCTCGTAGACACAAGCTGAGAAATTGCAAACGTCGAGCAATTGCTCAGAGATGAAAAGTGCCAGCACTGAAAGCTGTTGCTAGCCAACACCCTTCCTTGGAAGCGCTTTTGTAGGCCTAAGAACACTGGGGTTGTGGGCTTCTCTAGCCACCTACTCTTCTGCTCATCCTCTCGCGTAGTCAAAAGAGAGCTCAGGTGAGAAATTGCAAACGTAGAGCAATTGCTCAGAGATGAAAAGTGCCAGCACTGAAAGCTGTTGCTAGCCAGCACCCTTCCTTGGAAGCGCTTTTGTAGGCCTAAGAACACTGGGGCTCTGGGCTTCTCTAGCCACCTAATCTTCTGCTCATCCTCTCGCGCAGTCTAAAGAGAGCTCAGGTGAGAAATTGCAAAGGTCGAGCAATTGCTCAGAGATGAAAAGTGCCAGCACTGAAAGCTGTTGCTAGCCGGCACCCTTCCTTGGAAGCGCTTTCACAGGCGCAGCAACACTGGGGCTTTGCGCTTCTCTACCTACCAAACGTCACGGTCACTATCTCTCCATCTCGTAGACACGAGTTGAGAAATTGCAAACGTCGAGCAATTGCTCAGAGATGAAAAGTGCCAGCACTGAAAGCTGTTGCTAGCCAGCACCCTTCTTTGGAAGCGCTTTCACAGGCACAGCAACAGTGCGGCTTTTCGCTTCTCTACCCACCAAACATCAAGGTCATTCTCTTTCCGTCTCGTAGACACGAGCTGAGAAATTGCAAATGTCGAGCAATTGCTTAGAGATGAAAAGTGGCAGCACTGAAAGCTGTTGCTAGCCAGCCCCCTTCCTTGGAAGCGCTTTTGTAGGCCTAACAACACTGGGGCTCTGGGCTTCTCTAGCCACCTACTCTTCTGCTCATCCTCTCGCACACTCTAAAGAGAGCTCAGGTGAGAAATTGCAAACGTCGAGCAATTGCTCAGAGATGAAAAGGGCCAGCACTGAAAGCTGTTGCTAGCCAGCACCCTTCCTTGGAAGCGCTTTCACAGGCGCAGCAACACTGGGGCTTTGCGCTTCTCTACCCACCAAACGTCACGCTCACTATCTCTCCGTCTCGTAGACACGAGCTGAGAAATTGCAAACGTCGAGCAATTGCTCAGAGATGAAAAGTGCCAGCACTGAAAGCTGTTGCTAGCCAGCAGCCTTCCTTGGAAGCGCTTTCACAGGCGCAGCAACACTGGGGCTTTGCGCTTCTCTAGCCACCAAACGTCACGGTCATTCTCTTTCCTTCTCGTAGACACGAGCTGAGAAATTGCAAACGTCGAGCAATTGCTCAGAGATGAAAAGGGCCAGCACTGAAAGCTGTTGCTAGCCAGCACCCTTCCTTGGAAGCGCTTTTGTAGGCCTAAGAACACTGGGGCTCTGGGCTTCTCTAGCCACCTACTCTTCTGCTCATCCTCTCGCGCACTCTAAAGAGAGCTCAGGTGAGACATTGCAAACGTCAAGCAATTGCTCAGAGATGAAAAGGGCCAGCACTGAAAGCTGTTGCTAGCCAGCACCCTTCCTTGGAAGCGCTTTCACAGGCGCAGCAACACTGGGGCTTTGCGCTTCTCTAACCACCAAACGTCACGCTCACTATCTCTCCGTCTCGTAGACACGAGTTGAGAAATTGCAAACGTCGAGCAATTGCTCAGAGATGAAAAGTGGCAGCACTGAAAGCTGTGGCTAGCCAGAACCCTTCCTTGGAAGCGCTTTCACAGGCGCAGCAACACTGGGGCTTTGCGCTTCTCTAGCCACCAAACATCAAGGTCATTCTCTTTCCGTCTCATAGACACGAGTTGAGAAATTGCAAATGTCGAGCAATTGCTTAGAGATGAAAAGTGCCAGCACTGAAAGCTGTTGCTAGCCAGAACCCTTCCTTGGAAGCGCTTTCACAGGCGCAGCAACACTGGGGCTTTGCGCTTCTCTACCCACCAAACGTCACGGTCACTATCTCTCCGTCTCTTAGACACGAGCTGAGAAATTGCAAACGTCGAGCAATTGCTCAGAGATGAAAAGTGCCAGCACTGAAAGCTGTGGCTAGCCAGCACCCTTCCTTGGAAGCGCTTTCACAGGCGCAGCAACACTGGGGCTTTGCGCTTCTCTACCCACCAAACATCAAGGTCATTCTCTTTCCGTCTCATAGACACGAGTTGAGAAATTGCAAATGTCGAGCAATTGCTCAGAGCTGAAAAGTGCCAGCACTGAAAGCTGTTGCTAGCCAGCACCCTTCCTTGGAAGCGCTTTCACAGGCGCAGCAACACTGGGGCTTTGCGCTTCTCTACCCACCAAACGTCACGGTCATTCTCTTTCCTTCTCGTAGACACGAGCTGAGAAATTGCAAACGTCGAGCAATTGCTCAGAGATGAAAAGGGCCAGCACTGAAAGCTGTGGCTAGCCAGCACCCTTCCTTGGAAGCGCTTTCACAGGCGCAGCAACACTGGGGCTTTGCGCTTCTCTAGCCACCAAACATCAAGGTCATTCTCTTTCCGTCTCGTAGACACGAGCTGAGAAATTGCAAACGTCGAGCAATTGCTCAGAGATGAAAAGGGCCAGCACTGAAAGCTGTTGCTAGCCAGCACCCTTCCTTGGAAGCGCTTTCACAGGCGCAGCAACACTGGGGCTTTGCGCTTCTCTAGCCACCAAACGTCACGGTCACTATCTCTCCGTCTCGTAGACACGAGCTGAGAAATTGCAAACGTCGAGCAATTGCTCAGAGATGAAAAGTGCCAGCACTGAAAGCTGTGGCTAGCCAGCACCCTTCCTTGGAAGCGCTTTCACAGGCGCAGCAACACTGGGGCTTTGCGCTTCTCTACCCACCAAACGTCACGGTCATTCTTTTTCCTTCTCGTAGACACGAGCTGAGAAACTGCAAACGTCGAGCAATTGCTCAGAGATGAAAAGTGCCAGCACTGAAAGCTGTTGCTAGCCAGCACCCTTCCTTGGAAGCGCTTTCACAGGCACAGCAACACTGGGATTTTGTGCTTCTCTACCCACCAAACGTCACGCTCACTATCTCTCCGTCTCGTAGACACGAGCTGAGAAATTGCAAACGTCGAGCAATTGCTCAGAGATGAAAAGTGCCAGCACTGAAAGCTGTTGCTAGCCAACACCCTTCCTTGGAAGCGCTTTTGTAGCCCTAAGAACACTGGGGTTGTGGGCTTCTCTAGCCACCTACTCTTCTGCTCATCCTCTCGTGCAGTCTAAAGAGAGCTCAGGTGAGAAATTGCAAATGTCGAGCAATTGCTCAGAGATGAAAAGTGCCAGCACTGAAAGCTGTTGCTAGCCAGCAGCCTTCCTTGGAAGCGCTTTTGTAGGCCTAAGAACACTGGGGCTCTGGGCTTCTCTACCCACCTAATCTTCTGCTCATCCTCTCGCGCACTCTAAAGAGAGCTCAGGTGAGAAATTGCAAACGTCGAGCAATTGCTCAGAGATGAAAAGTGCCAGCACTGAAAGCTGTGGCTAGCCAGCACCCTTCCTTGGAAGCGCTTTCACAGGCGCAGCAACACTGGGGCTTTGCGCTTCTCTACCTACCAAACGTCACGGTCACTATCTCTCCATCTCGTAGACATGAGTTGAGAAATTGCAAACGTCGAGCAATTGCTCAGAGATGAAAAGTGCCAGCACTGAAAGCTGTTGCTAGCCAGCACCCTTCTTTGGAAGCGCTTTCACAGGCACAGCAACACTGGGGCTTTGCGCTTCTCTAGCCACCAAACATCACGGTCATTCTCTTTCCGTCTCGTAGACACGAGTTGAGAAATTGCAAATGTCGAGCAATTGCTTAGAGATGAAAAGTGGCAGCACTGAAAGCTGTTGCTAGCCAGCACCCTTCCTTGGAAGCGCTTTTGTAGGCCTAAGAACACTGGGGCTCTGGGCTTCTCTAGCCACCTACTCTTCTGCTCATCCTCTCGTGCAGTCTAAAGAGAGCTCAGGTGAGAAATTGCAAACGTCGAGCAATTGCTCAGAGATGAAAAGTGCCAGCACTGAAAGCTGTTGCTAGCCAGCAGCCTTCCTTGGAAGCGCTTTCACAGGCGCAGCAACACTGGGGCTTTGCGCTTCTCTACCCACCAAACGTCACGCTCACTATCTCTCCGTCTCGTAGACACGAGCTGAGAAACTGCAAACATCGAGCAATTGGTCAAAGATGAAAAGTGGCAGCACTGAAAGCTGTTGCTAGCCAGCACCCTTCCTTGGAAGCGCTTTTGTAGGCCTAAGAACAGTGGGGCTCTGGGCTTCTCTAGCCACCTAATCTTCTGCTCATCCTCTCGCGCACTCTAAAGAGAGCTCAGGTGAGAAATTGCAAACGTCGAGCAATTGCTCAGAGATGAAAAGTGCCAGCACTGAAAGCTGTTGCTAGCCAGCACCCTTCCTTGGAAGCGCTTTCACAGGCACAGCAACACTGGGGCTTTGCGCTTCTCTAGCCACCAAACGTCACGCTCACTATCTCTCCGTCTCGTAGACACGAGCTGAGAAATTGCAAACGTCGAGCAATTGCTCAGAGATGAAAAGTGCCAGCACTGAAAGCTGTTGCTAGCCAGCAGCCTTCCTTGGAAGCGCTTTTGTAGCCGTAAGAACACTGGGGCTCTGGGCTTCTCTAGCCACCTACTCTTCTGCTCATCCTCTCGCGCACTCTAAAGAGAGCTCAGATGAGAAATTGCAGACGTCGAGCAATTGCTCAGAGATGAAAAGTGCCAGCACTGAAAGCTGTTGCTAGCCAGCACCCTTCCTTGGAAGCGCTTTCACAGGCGCAGCAACACTGGGACTTTGCGCTTCTCTACCCACCAAACATCACGGTCGTTCTCTTTCCTTCTCGTAGACACGAGCTGAGAAATTGCAAACGTCGAGCAATTGCTCAGAGATGAAAAGTGCCAGCACTGAAAGCTGTGGCTAGCCAGCACCCTTCCTTGGAAGCGCTTTCACAGGCGCAGCAACACTGGGGCTTTGCGCTTCTCTAACCACCAAACGTCACGGTCACTATCTCTCCGTCTCGTAGACACGAGCTGAGAAATTGCAAACGTCGAGCAATTGCTCAGAGATGAAAAGTGCCAGCACTGAAAGCTGTGGCTAGCCAGCACCCTTCCTTGGAAGCGCTTTCACAGGCGCAGCAACACTGGGGCTTTGCGCTTCTCTACCCACCAAACGTCACGGTCATTCTCTTTCCGTCTCGTAGACACGAGCTGAGAAATTGCAAACGTCGAGCAATTGCTCAGAGATGAAAAGTGCCAGCACTGAAGGCTGTTGCTAGCCAGCACCCTTCCTTGGAAGCGCTTTTGTAGGCCTAAGAACACTGGGGCTCTGGGCTTCTCTAGCCACCTACTCTTCTGCTCATCCTCTCGCGCACTCTAAAGAGAGCTCAGGTGAGAAATTGCAAACGTCGAGCAATTGCTCAGAGATGAAAAGGGCCAGCACTGAAAGCTGTTGCTAGCCAGCACCCTTCCTTGGAAGCGCTTTCACAGGCGCAGCAACACTGGAGCTTTGTGCTTCTCTACCCACCAAACGTCACGCTCACTATCTCTCCGTCTCGTAGACACGAGTTGAGAAATTGCAAACGTCGAGCAATTGCTCAGAGATGAAAAGGGCCAGCACTGAAAGCTGTGGCTAGCCAGTACCCTTCCTTGGAAGCGCTTTCACAGGCGCAGCAACACTGGGGCTTTGCGCTTCTCTACCCAACAAACATCAAGGTCATTCTCTTTCTGTCTCATAGACACAAGTTGAGAAATTGCAAATGTCGAGCAATTGCTCAGAGATGAAAAGGGCCAGCACTGAAAGCTGTTGCTAGCCAGCACCCTTCCTTGGAAGCGCTTTTGTAGGCCTAAGAACACTGGGGCTCTGGGCTTCTCTAGCCACCTACTCTTCTGCTCATCCTCTCGTGCAGTCTAAAGAGAGCTCAGGTGAGAAATTGCAAATGTCGAGCAATTGCTCAGAGATGAAAAGTGCCAGCACTGAAAGCTGTGGCTAGCCAGCACCCTTCCTTGGAAGCGCTTTCACAGGCGCAGCAACACTGGGGCTTTGCGCTTCTCTACCCACCAAACGTCACGCTCACTATCTCTCCGTCTCGTAGACACGAGCTGAGAAATTGCAAACGTCGAGCAATTGCTCAGAGATGAAAAGTGCCAGCACTGAAAGCTGTTGCTAGCCAGCACCCTTCCTTGGAAGCGCTTTTGTAGACCTAAGAACACTGGGGCTCTGGGCTTCTCTAGCCACCTACTCTTCTGCTCATCCTCTCGTGCAGTCTAAAGAGAGCTCAGGTGAGAAATTGCAAACGTCGAGCAATTGCTCAGAGATGAAAAGTGCCAGCACTGAAAGCTGTTGCTAGCCAGCAGCCTTCCTTGGAAACGCTTTTGTAGGCCTAAGAACACTGGGGTTGTGGGCTTCTCTAGCCACCTAATCTTCTGCTCATCCTCTCGCGCACTCTAAAGAGAGCTCAGGTGAGAAATTGCAAACGTCGAGCAATTGCTCAGAGATGAAAAGTGCCAGCACTGAAAGCTGTTGCTAGCCAGCACCCTTCCTTGGAAGTGCTTTCACAGGCGCAGCAACACTGGGGCTTTGCGCTTCTCTACCCACCAAACATCACGCTCACTATCTCTCCGTCTCGTAGACACGAGCTGAGAAATTGCAAACGTCGAGCAATTGCTCAGAGCTGAAAAGTGCCAGCACTGAAAGCTGTTGCTAGCCAGCACCCTTCCTTGGAAGCGCTTTTGTAGGCCTAAGAACAGTGGGGCTCTGGGCTTCTCTAGCCACCTACTCTTCTGCTCATCCTCTCGCGCACTCTGAAGAGAGCTCAGGTGAGAAATTGCAAACGTCGAGCAATTGCTCAGAGATGAAAAGTGCCAGCACTGAAAGCTGTTGCTAGCCAGCACCCTTCCTTGGAAGCGCTTTCACAGGCGCAGCAACACTGGGGCTTTGCGCTTCTCTAGCCACCAAAACTCACGCTCACTATCTCTCCGTCTCGTAGACACGAGCTGAGAAATTGCAAACGTCGAGCAATTGCTCAGAGATGAAAAGTGGCAGCACTGAAAGCTGTTGCTAGCCAGCACCCTTCCTTGGAAGCGCTTTCACAGGCGCAGCAACACTGGGGCTTTGCGCTTCTCTACCCACCAAACGTCACGGTCATTCTCTTTCCTTCTCGTAGACACGAGCTGAGAAATTGCAAACGTCGAGCAATTGCTCAGAGATGAAAAGTGCCAGCACTGAAAGCTGTTGCTAGCCAGCACCCTTCCTTGGAAGCGCTTTCACAGGCGCAGCAACACTGGGGCTTTGCGCTTCTCTAGCCACCAAACATCAAGGTCATTCTCTTTCCGTCTCGTAGACACGAGCTGAGAAATTGCAAACGTCGAGCAATTGCTCAGAGATGAAAAGGGCCAGCACTGAAAGCTGTTGCTAGCCAGCACCCTTCCTTGGAAGCGCTTTCACAGGCGCAGCAACACTGGGGCTTTGCGCTTCTCTAGCCACCAAACGTCACGCTCACTATCTCTCCGTCTCGTAGACACGAGCTGAGAAATTGCAAACGTCGAGCAATTGCTCAGAGATGAAAAGTGCCAGCACTGAAAGCTGTGGCTAGCCAGCACCCTTCCTTGGAAGCGCTTTCACAGGCGCAGCAACACTGGGACTTTGCGCTTCTCTACCCACCAAACGTCACGGTCATTCTTTTTCCTTCTCGTAGACACGAGCTGAGAAACTGCAAACGTCGAGCAATTGCTCAGAGATGAAAAGTGCCAGCACTGAAAGCTGTGGCTAGCCAGCACCCTTCCTTGGAAGCGCTTTCACAGGCGCAGCAACACTGGAGCTTTGTGCTTCTCTACCCACCAAACGTCACGCTCACTATCTCTCCGTCTCGTAGACACGAGTTGAGAAATTGCAAACGTCGAGCAATTGCTCAGAGATGAAAAGGGCCAGCACTGAAAGCTGTGGCTAGCCAGTACCCTTCCTTGGAAGCGCTTTCACAGGCGCAGCAACACTGGGGCTTTGCGCTTCTCTACCCAACAAACATCAAGGTCATTCTCTTTCTGTCTCATAGACACAAGTTGAGAAATTGCAAATGTCGAGCAATTGCTCAGAGATGAAAAGGGCCAGCACTGAAAGCTGTTGCTAGCCAGCACCCTTCCTTGGAAGCGCTTTTGTAGGCCTAAGAACACTGGGGCTCTGGGCTTCTCTAGCCACCTACTCTTCTGCTCATCCTCTCGTGCAGTCTAAAGAGAGCTCAGGTGAGAAATTGCAAATGTCGAGCAATTGCTCAGAGATGAAAAGTGCCAGCACTGAAAGCTGTGGCTAGCCAGCACCCTTCCTTGGAAGCGCTTTCACAGGCGCAGCAACACTGGGGCTTTGCGCTTCTCTACCCACCAAACGTCACGCTCACTATCTCTCCGTCTCGTAGACACGAGCTGAGAAATTGCAAACGTCGAGCAATTGCTCAGAGATGAAAAGTGCCAGCACTGAAAGCTGTTGCTAGCCAGCACCCTTCCTTGGAAGCGCTTTTGTAGACCTAAGAACACTGGGGCTCTGGGCTTCTCTAGCCACCTACTCTTCTGCTCATCCTCTCGTGCAGTCTAAAGAGAGCTCAGGTGAGAAATTGCAAACGTCGAGCAATTGCTCAGAGATGAAAAGTGCCAGCACTGAAAGCTGTTGCTAGCCAGCACCCTTCCTTGGAAACGCTTTTGTAGGCCTAAGAACACTGGGGTTGTGGGCTTCTCTAGCCACCTAATCTTCTGCTCATCCTCTCGCGCACTCTAAAGAGAGCTCAGGTGAGAAATTGCAAACGTCGAGCAATTGCTCAGAGATGAAAAGTGCCAGCACTGAAAGCTGTTGCTAGCCAGCACCCTTCCTTGGAAGTGCTTTCACAGGCGCAGCAACACTGGGGCTTTGCGCTTCTCTACCCACCAAACATCACGCTCACTATCTCTCCGTCTCGTAGACACGAGCTGAGAAATTGCAAACGTCGAGCAATTGCTCAGAGCTGAAAAGTGCCAGCACTGAAAGCTGTTGCTAGCCAGCACCCTTCCTTGGAAGCGCTTTTGTAGGCCTAAGAACAGTGGGGCTCTGGGCTTCTCTAGCCACCTACTCTTCTGCTCATCCTCTCGCGCACTCTGAAGAGAGCTCAGGTGAGAAATTGCAAACGTCGAGCAATTGCTCAGAGATGAAAAGTGCCAGCACTGAAAGCTGTTGCTAGCCAGCACCCTTCCTTGGAAGCGCTTTCACAGGCGCAGCAACACTGGGGCTTTGCGCTTCTCTAGCCACCAAAACTCACGCTCACTATCTCTCCGTCTCGTAGACACGAGCTGAGAAATTGCAAACGTCGAGCAATTGCTCAGAGATGAAAAGTGGCAGCACTGAAAGCTGTTGCTAGCCAGCACCCTTCCTTGGAAGCGCTTTCACAGGCGCAGCAACACTGGGGCTTTGCGCTTCTCTACCCACCAAACGTCACGGTCATTCTCTTTCCTTCTCGTAGACACGAGCTGAGAAATTGCAAACGTCGAGCAATTGCTCAGAGATGAAAAGTGCCAGCACTGAAAGCTGTGGCTAGCCAGCACCCTTCCTTGGAAGCGCTTTCACAGGCGCAGCAACACTGGGGCTTTGCGCTTCTCTAGCCACCAAACATCAAGGTCATTCTCTTTCCGTCTCGTAGACACGAGCTGAGAAATTGCAAACGTCGAGCAATTGCTCAGAGATGAAAAGGGCCAGCACTGAAAGCTGTTGCTAGCCAGCACCCTTCCTTGGAAGCGCTTTCACAGGCGCAGCAACACTGGGGCTTTGCGCTTCTCTAGCCACCAAACGTCACGCTCACTATCTCTCCGTCTCGTAGACACGAGCTGAGAAATTGCAAACGTCGAGCAATTGCTCAGAGATGAAAAGTGCCAGCACTGAAAGCTGTTGCTAGCCAGCACCCTTCCTTGGAAGCGCTTTTGTAGGCCTAAGAACACTGGGGCTCTGGGCTTCTCTAGCCACCTACTCTTCTGCTCATCCTCTCGCGCACTCTAAAGAGAGCTCAGATGAGAAATTGCAGACGTCGAGCAATTGCTCAGAGATGAAAAGTGCCAGCACTGAAAGCTGTTGCTAGCCAGCACCCTTCCTTGGAAGCGCTTTCACAGGCGCAGCAACACTGGGACTTTGCGCTTCTCTACCCACCAAACATCACGGTCATTCTCTTTCCTTCTCGTAGACACGAGCTGAGAAATTGCAAACGTCGAGCAATTGCTCAGAGATGAAAAGTGCCAGCACTGAAAGCTGTGGCTAGCCAGCACCCTTCCTTGGAAGCGCTTTCACAGGCGCAGCAACACTGGGGCTTTGCGCTTCTCTAACCACCAAACGTCACGGTCACTATCTCTCCGTCTCGTAGACACGAGCTGAGAAATTGCAAACGTCGAGCAATTGCTCAGAGATGAAAAGTGCCAGCACTGAAAGCTGTGGCTAGCCAGCACCCTTCCTTGGAAGCGCTTTCACAGGCGCAGCAACACTGGGGCTTTGCGCTTCTCTACCCAACAAACATCAAGGTCATTCTCTTTCCGTCTCGTAGACACGAGCTGAGAAATTGCAAACGTCGAGCAATTGCTCAGAGATGAAAAGTGCCAGCACTGAAGGCTGTTGCTAGCCAGCACCCTTCCTTGGAAGCGCTTTTGTAGGCCTAAGAACACTGGGGCTCTGGGCTTCTCTAGCCACCTACTCTTCTGCTCATCCTCTCGCGCACTCTAAAGAGAGCTCAGGTGAGAAATTGCAAACGTCGAGCAATTGCTCAGAGATGAAAAGGGCCAGCACTGAAAGCTGTGGCTAGCCAGCACCCTTCCTTGGAAGCGCTTTCACAGGCGCAGCAACACTGGAGCTTTGTGCTTCTCTACCCACCAAACGTCACGCTCACTATCTCTCCGTCTCGTAGACACGAGTTGAGAAATTGCAAACGTCGAGCAATTGCTCAGAGATGAAAAGGGCCAGCACTGAAAGCTGTGGCTAGCCAGTACCCTTCCTTGGAAGCGCTTTCACAGGCGCAGCAACACTGGGGCTTTGCGCTTCTCTACCCACCAAACATCAAGGTCATTCTCTTTCTGTCTCATAGACACGAGTTGAGAAATTGCAAATGTCGAGCAATTGCTCAGAGATGAAAAGGGCCAGCACTGAAAGCTGTTGCTAGCCAGCACCCTTCCTTGGAAGCGCTTTTGTAGGCCTAAGAACACTGGGGCTCTGGGCTTCTCTAGCCACCTACTCTTCTGCTCATCCTCTCGCGCACTCTAAAGAGAGCTCAGATGAGAAATTGCAGACGTCGAGCAATTGCTCAGAGATGAAAAGTGCCAGCACTGAAAGCTGTTGCTAGCCAGCACCCTTCCTTGGAAGCGCTTTCACAGGCGCAGCAACACTGGGACTTTGCGCTTCTCTACCCACCAAACATCACGGTCGTTCTCTTTCCTTCTCGTAGACACGAGCTGAGAAATTGCAAACGTCGAGCAATTGCTCAGAGATGAAAAGTGCCAGCACTGAAAGCTGTGGCTAGCCAGCACCCTTCCTTGGAAGCGCTTTCACAGGCGCAGCAACACTGGGGCTTTGCGCTTCTCTAACCACCAAACGTCACGGTCACTATCTCTCCGTCTCGTAGACACGAGCTGAGAAATTGCAAACGTCGAGCAATTGCTCAGAGATGAAAAGTGCCAGCACTGAAAGCTGTGGCTAGCCAGCACCCTTCCTTGGAAGCGCTTTCACAGGTGCAGCAACACTGGGGCTTTGCGCTTCTCTACCCACCAAACGTCACGGTCATTCTCTTTCCGTCTCGTAGACACGAGCTGAGAAATTGCAAACGTCGAGCAATTGCTCAGAGATGAAAAGTGCCAGCACTGAAGGCTGTTGCTAGCCAGCACCCTTCCTTGGAAGCGCTTTTGTAGGCCTAAGAACACTGGGGCTCTGGGCTTCTCTAGCCACCTACTCTTCTGCTCATCCTCTCGCGCACTCTAAAGAGAGCTCAGGTGAGAAATTGCAAACGTCGAGCAATTGCTCAGAGATGAAAAGGGCCAGCACTGAAAGCTGTTGCTAGCCAGCACCCTTCCTTGGAAGCGCTTTCACAGGCGCAGCAACACTGGAGCTTTGTGCTTCTCTACCCACCAAACGTCACGCTCACTATCTCTCCGTCTCGTAGACACGAGTTGAGAAATTGCAAACGTCGAGCAATTGCTCAGAGATGAAAAGGGCCAGCACTGAAAGCTGTGGCTAGCCAGTACCCTTCCTTGGAAGCGCTTTCACAGGCGCAGCAACACTGGGGCTTTGCGCTTCTCTACCCACCAAACATCAAGGTCATTCTCTTTCTGTCTCATAGACACGAGTTGAGAAATTGCAAATGTCGAGCAATTGCTCAGAGATGAAAAGGGCCAGCACTGAAAGCTCTTGCTAGCCAGCACCCTTCCTTGGAAGCGCTTTTGTAGGCCTAAGAACACTGGGGCTCTGGGCTTCTCTAGCCACCTAATCTTCTGCTCATCCTCTCGCGCACTCTAAAGAGATCTCAGGTGAGAAATTGCAAATGTCGAGCAATTGCTCAGAGATGAAAAGTGCCAGCACTGAAAGCTGTGGCTAGCCAGCACCCTTCCTTGGAAGCGCTTTCACAGGCGCAGCAACACTGGGGCTTTGCGCTTCTCTACCCACCAAACGTCACGGTCATTCTCTTTCCGTCTCGTAGACACGAGCTGAGAAATTGCAAACGTCGAGCAATTGCTCAGAGATGAAAAGTGCCAGCACTGAAAGCTGTTGCTAGCCAGCACCCTTCCTTGGAAGCGCTTTTGTAGGCCTAAGAACACTGGGGCTCTGGGCTTCTCTACCCACCTACTCTTCTGCTCATCCTCTCGCGCACTCTAAAGAGAGCTCAGGTGAGAAATTGCAAACGTCGAGCAATTGCTCAGAGATGAAAAGGGCCAGCACTGAAAGCTGTTGCTAGCCAGCACCCTTCCTTGGAAGCGCTTTCACAGGCGCAGCAACACTGGAGCTTTGTGCTTCTCTACCCACCAAACGTCACGCTCACTATCTCTCCGTCTCGTAGACACGAGTTGAGAAATTGCAAACGTCGAGCAATTGCTCAGAGATGAAAAGGGCCAGCACTGAAAGCTGTTGCTAGCCAGTACCCTTCCTTGGAAGCGCTTTCACAGGCGCAGCAACACTGGGGCTTTGCGCTTCTCTACCCACCAAACATCAAGGTCATTCTCTTTCTGTCTCATAGACACGAGTTGAGAAATTGCAAATGTCGAGCAATTGCTCAGAGATGAAAAGGGCCAGCACTGAAAGCTGTTGCTAGCCAGCACCCTTCCTTGGAAGCGCTTTCACAGGCGCAGCAACACTGGGGCTTTGCGCTTCTCTACCCACCAAAACTCACGCTCACTATCTCTCCGTCTCGTAGACACGAGCTGAGAAATTGCAAACGTCGAGCAATTGCTCAGAGATGAAAAGTGGCAGCACTGAAAGCTCTTGCTAGCCAGCACCCTTCTTTGGAAGCGCTTTCACAGGCGCAGCAACACTGGGGCTTTGCGCTTCTCTACCCACCAAACGTCACGGTCATTCTCTTTCCTTCTCGTAGACACGAGCTGAGAAATTGCAAACGTCGAGCAATTGCTCAGAGATGAAAAGTGCCAGCACTGAAAGCTGTGGCTAGCCAGCACCCTTCCTTGGAAGCGCTTTCACAGGCGCAGCAACACTGGGGCTTTGCGCTTCTCTAGCCACCAAACATCAAGGTCATTCTCTTTCCGTCTCGTAGACACGAGCTGAGAAATTGCAAACGTCGAGCAATTGCTCAGAGATGAAAAGGGCCAGCACTGAAAGCTGTTGCTAGCCAGCACCCTTCCTTGGAAGCGCTTTCACAGGCGCAGCAACACTGGGGCTTTGCGCTTCTCTACCCACCAAACGTCACGGTCACTATCTCTCCGTCTCGTAGACACGAGCTGAGAAATTGCAAACGTCGAGCAATTGCTCAGAGATGAAAAGTGCCAGCACTGAAAGCTCTTGCTAGCCAGCACCCTTCCTTGGAAGCGCTTTCACAGGCGCAGCAACACTGGGGCTTTGCGCTTCTCTACCCACCAAACGTCACGGTCATTCTTTTTCCTTCTCGTAGACACGAGCTGAGAAACTGCAAACGTCGAGCAATTGCTCAGAGATGAAAAGTGCCAGCACTGAAAGCTGTTGCTAGCCAGCACCCTTCCTTGGAAGCGCTTTCACAGGCACAGCAACACTGGGATTTTGTGCTTCTCTACCCACCAAACGTCATGCTCACTATCTCTCCGTCTCGTAGACACGAGCTGAGAAATTGCAAACGTCGAGCAATTGCTCAGAGATGAAAAGTGCCAGCACTGAAAGCTGTTGCTAGCCAGCACCCTTCCTTGGAAGCGCTTTTGCAGGCCTAAGAACACTGGGGTTGTGGGCTTCTCTAGCCACCTACTCTTCTGCTCATCCTCTCGCGTAGTCAAAAGAGAGCTCAGGTGAGAAATTGCAAATGTCGAGCAATTGCTCAGAGATGAAAAGTGCCAGCACTGAAAGCTGTTGCTAGCCAGCAGCCTTCCTTGGAAGCGCTTTTGTAGGCCTAAGAACACTGGGGCTCTGGGCTTCTCTACCCACCTAATCTTCTGCTCATCCTCTCGCGCACTCTAAAGAGAGCTCAGGTGAGAAATTGCAAACGTCGAGCAATTGCTCAGAGATGAAAAGTGCCAGCACTGAAAGCTGTTGCTAGCCAGCAGCCTTCCTTGGAAGCGCTTTCACAGGCGCAGCAACACTGGGGCTTTGCGCTTCTCTACCTACCAAACGTCACGGTCACTATCTCTCCATCTCGTAGACACGAGTTGAGAAATTGCAAACGTCGAGCAATTGCTCAGAGATGAAAAGTGCCAGCACTGAAAGCTGTTGCTAGCCAGCACCCTTCTTTGGAAGCGCTTTCACAGGCACAGCAACACTGGGGCTTTGCGCTTCTCTAGCCACCAAACATCACGGTCATTCTCTTTCCGTCTCGTAGACACGAGTTGAGAAATTGCAAATGTCGAGCAATTGCTTAGAGATGAAAAGTGGCAGCACTGAAAGCTGTTGCTAGCCAGCACCCTTCCTTGGAAGCGCTTTTGTAGGCCTAAGAACACTGGGGCTCTGGGCTTCTCTAGCCACCTACTCTTCTTCTCATCCTCTCGTGCAGTCTAAAGAGAGCTCAGGTGAGAAATTGCAAACGTCGAGCAATTGCTCAGAGATGAAAAGTGCCAGCACTGAAAGCTATTGCTAGCCAGCAGCCTTCCTTGGAAGCGCTTTCACAGGCGCAGCAACACTGGGGCTTTGCGCTTATCTAGCCACCAAACGTCACGCTCACTATCTCTCCGTCTCGTAGACACGAGCTGAGAAACTGCAAACATCGAGCAATTGGTCAAAGATGAAAAGTGGCAGCACTGAAAGCTGTTGCTAGCCAGCACCCTTCCTTGGAAGCGCTTTTGTAGGCCTAAGAACACTGGGGCTCTGGGCTTCTCTACCCACCTACTCTTCTGCTCATCCTCTCGCGCACTCTAAAGAGAGCTCAGGTGAGAAATTGCAAACGTCGAGCAATTGCTCAGAGATGAAAAGTGCCAGCACTGAAAGCTGTTGCTAGCCAGCACCCTTCCTTGGAAGCGCTTTCACAGGCACAGCAACACTGGGGCTTTGCGCTTCTCTACCCACCAAACGTCACGGTCATTCTCTTTCCTTCTCGTAGACACGAGCTGAGAAATTGCAAACGTCGAGCAATTGCTCAGAGATGAAAAGTGCCAGCACTGAAAGCTGTGGCTAGCCAGCACCCTTCCTTGGAAGCGCTTTCACAGGTGCAGCAACACTGGGGCTTTGCGCTTCTCTAGCCACCAAACATCAAGGTCATTCTCTTTCCGTCTCGTAGACACGAGCTGAGAAATTGCAAACGTCGAGCAATTGCTCAGAGATGAAAAGGGCCAGCACTGAAAGCTGTTGCTAGCCAGCACCCTTCCTTGGAAGCGCTTTCACAGGCGCAGCAACACTGGGGCTTTGCGCTTCTCTAGCCACCAAACGTCACGGTCACTATCTCTCCGTCTCGTAGACACGAGCTGAGAAATTGCAAACGTCGAGCAATTGCTCAGAGATGAAAAGTGCCAGCACTGAAAGCTCTTGCTAGCCAGCACCCTTCCTTGGAAGCGCTTTCACAGGCGCAGCAACACTGGGGCTTTGCGCTTCTCTACCCACCAAACGTCACGGTCATTCTTTTTCCTTCTCGTAGACACGAGCTGAGAAACTGCAAACGTCGAGCAATTGCTCAGAGATGAAAAGTGCCAGCACTGAAAGCTGTTGCTAGCCAGCACCCTTCCTTGGAAGCGCTTTCACAGGCACAGCAACACTGGGATTTTGTGCTTCTCTACCCACCAAACGTCATGCTCACTATCTCTCCGTCTCGTAGACACGAGCTGAGAAATTGCAAACGTCGAGCAATTGCTCAGAGATGAAAAGTGCCAGCACTGAAAGCTGTTGCTAGCCAGCACCCTTCCTTGGAAGCGCTTTTGTAGGCCTAAGAACACTGGGGTTGTGGGCTTCTCTAGCCACCTACTCTTCTGCTCATCCTCTCGCGTAGTCAAAAGAGAGCTCAGGTGAGAAATTGCAAATGTCGAGCAATTGCTCAGAGATGAAAAGTGCCAGCACTGAAAGCTGTTGCTAGCCAGCACCCTTCCTTGGAAGCGCTTTCACAGGCGCAGCAACACTGGGGCTTTGCGCTTCTCTACCCACCAAACGTCACGGTCACTATCTCTCCATCTCGTAGACACGAGTTGAGAAATTGCAAACGTCGAGCAATTGCTCAGAGATGAAAAGTGCCAGCACTGAAAGCTGTTGCTAGCCAGCACCCTTCTTTGGAAGCGCTTTCACAGGCACAGCAACACTGGGGCTTTGCGCTTCTCTAGCCACCAAACGTCACGCTCACTATCTCTCCGTCTCGTAGACACGAGCTGAGAAACTGCAAACATCGAGCAATTGGTCAAAGATGAAAAGTGCCAGCACTGAAAGCTGTTGCTAGCCAGCACCCTTCCTTGGAAGCGCTTTTGTAGGCCTAAGAACAGTGGGGCTCTGGGCTTCTCTAGCCACCTACTCTTCTGCTCATCCTCTCGCGCACTCTAAAGAGAGCTCAGGTGAGAAATTGCAAACGTCGAGCAATTGCTCAGAGATGAAAAGTGCCAGCACTGAAAGCTGTTGCTAGCCAGCACCCTTCCTTGGAAGCGCTTTCACAGGCACAGCAACACTGGGGCTTTGCGCTTCTCTAGCCACCAAACGTCACGCTCACTATCTCTCCGTCTCGTAGACACGAGCTGAGAAATTGCAAACGTCGAGCAATTGCTCAGAGATGAAAAGTGCCAGCACTGAAAGCTGTTGCTAGCCAGCACCCTTCCTTGGAAGCGCTTTTGTAGCCGTAAGAACACTGGGGCTCTGGGCTTCTCTACCCACCTACTCTTCTGCTCATCCTCTCGCGCACTCTAAAGAGAGCTCAGGTGAGAAATTGCAAACGTCGAGCAATTGCTCAGAGATGAAAAGGGCCAGCACTGAAAGCTGTTGCTAGCCAGCACCCTTCCTTGGAAGCGCTTTCACAGGCGCAGCAACACTGGAGCTTTGTGCTTCTCTACCCACCAAACGTCACGCTCACTATCTCTCCGTCTCGTAGACACGAGTTGAGAAATTGCAAACGTCGAGCAATTGCTCAGAGATGAAAAGGGCCAGCACTGAAAGCTGTGGCTAGCCAGTACCCTTCCTTGGAAGCGCTTTCACAGGCGCAGCAACACTGGGGCTTTGCGCTTCTCTACCCACCAAACATCAAGGTCATTCTCTTTCTGTCTCATAGACACGAGTTGAGAAATTGCAAATGTCGAGCAATTGCTCAGAGATGAAAAGGGCCAGCACTGAAAGCTGTTGCTAGCCAGCACCCTTCCTTGGAAGCGCTTTTGTAGGCCTAAGAACACTGGGGTTGTGGGCTTCTCTAGCCACCTACTCTTCTGCTCATCCTCTCGTGCAGTCTAAAGAGAGCTCAGGTGAGAAATTGCAAATGTCGAGCAATTGCTCAGAGATGAAAAGTGCCAGCACTGAAAGCTGTGGCTAGCCAGCACCCTTCCTTGGAAGCGCTTTCACAGGCGCAGCAACACTGGGGCTTTGCGCTTCTCTACCCACCAAAAGTCACGCTCACTATCTCTCCGTCTCGTAGACACGAGCTGAGAAATTGCAAACGTCGAGCAATTGCTCAGAGATGAAAAGTGCCAGCACTGAAAGCTGTTGCTAGCCAGCACCCTTCCTTGGAAGCGCTTTTGTAGACCTAAGAACACTGGGGCTCTGGGCTTCACTAGCCACCTACTCTTCTGCTCATCCTCTCGTGCAGTCTAAAGAGAGCTCAGGTGAGAAATTGCAAACGTCGAGCAATTGCTCAGAGATGAAAAGTGCCAGCACTGAAAGCTGTTGCTAGCCAGCACCCTTCCTTGGAAACGCTTTTGTAGGCCTAAGAACACTGGGGTTGTGGGCTTCTCTAGCCACCTAATCTTCTGCTCATCCTCTCGCGCACTCTAAAGAGAGCTCAGGTGAGAAATTGCAAACGTCGAGCAATTGCTCAGAGATGAAAAGTGCCAGCACTGAAAGCTGTTGCTAGCCAGCACCCTTCCTTGGAAGTGCTTTCACAGGCGCAGCAACACTGGGGCTTTGCGCTTCTCTAGCCACCAAACATCACGCTCACTATCTCTCCGTCTCATAGACACGAGCTGAGAAATTGCAAACGTCGAGCAATTGCTCAGAGATGAAAAGTGCCAGCACTGAAAGCTGTTGCTAGCCAGCACCCTTCCTTGGAAGCGCTTTTGTAGGCCTAAGAACACTGGGGCTCTGGGCTTCTCTAGCCACCTACTCTTCTGCTCATCCTCTCGCGCACTCTGAAGAGAGCTCAGGTGAGAAATTGCAAACGTCGAGCAATTGCTCAGAGATGAAAAGTGCCAGCACTGAAAGCTGTTGCTAGCCAGCACCCTTCCTTGGAAGCGCTTTCACAGGCGCAGCAACACTGGGGCTTTGCGCTTCTCTAGCCACCAAAACTCACGCTCACTATCTCTCCGTCTCGTAGACACGAGCTGAGAAATTGCAAACATCGAGCAATTGCTCAGAGATGAAAAGTGGCAGCACTGAAAGCTGTTGCTAGCCAGCACCCTTCCTTGGAAGCGCTTTCACAGGCGCAGCAACACTGGGGCTTTGCGCTTCTCTAGCCACCAAACGTCACGCTCACTATCTCTCCGTCTCGTAGACACGAGCTGAGAAACTGCAAACGTCGAGCAATTGCTCAGAGATGAAAAGGGCCAGCACTGAAAACTGTGGCTAGCCAGCAGCGTTCCTTGGAAGCGCTTTCACAGGCGCAGCAACACTGGGACTTTGCGCTTCTCTACCCACCAAACGTCATGGCCATTCTCTTTCCTTCTCGTAGACACGAGCTGAGAAATTGCAGACGTCGAGCAATTGATCAAAGATGAAAAGTGCCAGCACTGAAAGCTGTGGCTAGCCAGCACCCTTCCTTGGAAGCGCTTTCACAGGCGCAGCAACACTGGGGCTTTGCGCTTCTCTACCCACCAAACGTCACGCTCACTATCTCTCCGTCTCGTAGACACGAGCTGAGAAATTGCAAACGTCGAGCAATTGCTCAGAGATGAAAAGTGCCAGCACTGAAAGCTGTTGCTAGCCAGCACCCTTCCTTGGAAGCGCTTTTGTAGACCTAAGAACACTGGGGCTCTGGGCTTCTCTAGCCACCTACTCTTCTGCTCATCCTCTCGTGCAGTCTAAAGAGAGCTCAGGTGAGAAATTGCAAACGTCGAGCAATTGCTCAGAGATGAAAAGTGCCAGCACTGAAAGCTGTTGCTAGCCAGCACCCTTCCTTGGAAACGCTTTTGTAGGCCTAAGAACACTGGGGTTGTGGGCTTCTCTAGCCACCTAATCTTCTGCTCATCCTCTCGCGCACTCTAAAGAGAGCTCAGGTGAGAAATTGCAAACGTCGAGCAATTGCTCAGAGATGAAAAGTGCCAGCACTGAAAGCTGTTGCTAGCCAGCACCCTTCCTTGGAAGTGCTTTCACAGGCGCAGCAACACTGGGGCTTTGCGCTTCTCTAGCCACCAAACGTCACGCTCACTATCTCTCCGTCTCGTAGACACGAGCTGAGAAATTGCAAACGTCGAGCAATTGCTCAGAGATGAAAAGTGCCAGCACTGAAAGCTGTTGCTAGCCAGCACCCTTCCTTGGAAGCGCTTTTGTAGGCCTAAGAACACTGGGGCTCTGGGCTTCTCTAGCCACCTACTCTTCTGCTCATCCTCTCGCGCACTCTGAAGAGAGCTCAGGTGAGAAATTGCAAACGTCGAGCAATTGCTCAGAGATGAAAAGTGCCAGCACTGAAAGCTGTTGCTAGCCAGCACCCTTCCTTGGAAGCGCTTTCACAGGCGCAGCAACACTGGGGCTTTGCGCTTCTCTAGCCACCAAAACTCACGCTCACTATCTCTCCGTCTCGTAGACACGAGCTGAGAAATTGCAAACGTCGAGCAATTGCTCAGAGATGAAAAGGGCCAGCACTGAAAGCTGTTGCTAGCCAGCACCCTTCCTTGGAAGCGCTTTCACAGGCGCAGCAACACTGGGGCTTTGCGCTTCTCTAGCCACCAAACATCACGGTCACTATCTCTCCGTCTCGTAGACACGAGCTGAGAAACTGCAAACGTCGAGCAATTGCTCAGAGATGAAAAGGGCCAGCACTGAAAGCTGTTGCTAGCCAGCACCCTTCCTTGGAAGCGCTTTCACAGGCGCAGCAACACTGGGACTTTGCGCTTCTCTACCCACCAAACGTCATGGCCATTCTCTTTCCTTCTCGTAGACACGAGCTGAGAAATTGCAGACGTCGAGCAATTGATCAAAGATGAAAAGTGCCAGCACTGAAAGCTGTTGCTAGCCAGCACCCTTCCTTGGAAGCGCTTTTGTAGCCCTAAGAACACTGGGGCTCTGGGCTTCTCTAGCCACCTACTCTTCTGCTCATCCTCTCGCGCACTCTAAAGAGAGCTCAGGTGAGAAATTGCAAACGTCGAGCAATTGCTCAGAGATGAAAAGGGCCAGCACTGAAAGCTGTTGCTAGCCAGCACCCTTCTTTGGAAGCGCTTTCACAGGCGCAGCAACACTGGGAATTTGC
Organism: Sarcoramphus papa; assembly: GCA_037962945.1. NCBI lineage: Eukaryota > Metazoa > Chordata > Aves > Accipitriformes > Cathartidae > Sarcoramphus > Sarcoramphus papa. The sequence goes on along the minus strand of CM075586.1, from coordinate 93,134,254 downwards.
GCTTCTCTAGCAACCAAACGTCACGGTCATTCTCTTTCCTTCTCGTAGACACGAGTTGAGAAATTGCAAACGTCGAGCAATTGCTCAGAGAGGAAAAGTGCCAGCACTGAAAGCTGTGGCTAGCCAGCACCCTTCCTTGGAAGTGCTTTCACAGGCGCAGCAACACTGGGGCTTTGCGCTTCTCTACCCACCAAATGTCACGCTCACTATCTCTCCGTCTCGTAGACACGAGCTGTGAAATTGCAAACGTCGAGCAATTGCTCAGAGATGAAAAGTGCCAGCACTGAAAGCTGATGCTAGCCAGCACCCTTCCTTGGAAGCGCTTTTGTAGGCCTAACAACACTGGGGTTGTGGGCTTCTCTAGCCACCTACTCTTCTGCTCATCCTCTCGCATAGTCAAAAGAGAGCTCAGGTGAGAAATTACAAATGTCGAGCAATTGCTCAGAGAGGAAAAGTGCCAGCACTGAAAGCTGTTGCTAGCCAGCACCCTTCCTTGGAAGCGCTTTTGTAGCCCTAAGAACACTGGGGCTCTGGGCTTCTCTAGCCACCTACTCTTCTGCTCATCCTCTCGCGCACTCTAAAGAGAGCTCAGGTGAGAAATTGCAAACGTCCAGCAATTGCTCAGAGATGAAAAGTGCCAGCACTGAAAGCTGTTGCTAGCCAGCACCCTTCCTTGGAAGCGCTTTCACAGGTGCAGCAACACTAGGGCTTTGCGCTTCTCTAGCCACCAAACGTCACGCTCACTATCTCTCCGTCTCGTAGACACGAGCTGAGAAATTGCAAACGTAGAGCAATTGCTCAGAGATGAAAAGGGCCAGCACTGAAAGCTGTTGCTAGCCAGCACCCTTCCTTGGAAGCGCTTTCACAGGCGCAGCAACACTGGGGCTTTGCGCTTCTCTACCCACCAAACGTCACGCTCATTATCTCTCCGTCTCGTAGACACGAGTTGAGAAATTGCAAACGTCGAGCAATTGCTCAGAGATGAAAAGGGCCAGCACTGAAAGCTCTTGCTAGCCAGCACCCTTCCTTGGAAGCGCTTTCACAGGCGCAGCAACACTGGGGCTTTGCGCTTCTCTAGCCACCAAACGTCACGCTCACTATCTCTCCGTCTCGTAGACACGAGCTGAGAAATTGCAAACGTCGAGCAATTGCTCAGAGATGAAAAGTGCCAGCACTGAAAGCTGTCGCTAGCCAGCACCCTTCCTTGGAAGTGCTTTCACAGGCACAGCGACACTGGGGCTTTGCGCTTCTCTAGCCACCAAACGTCACGCTCACTATCTCTCCGTCTCGTAGACACGAGCTGTGAAATTGCAAACGTCGAGCAATTGCTCAGAGATGAAAAGGGCCAGCACTGAAAGCTGTTGCTAGCCAGCACCCTTCCTTGGAAGCGCTTTCACAGGCGCAGCAACACTGGGACTTTGCGCTTCTCTAGCCACCAAACGTCACGCTCACTATCTCTCCGTCTCGTAGACACGAGCTGAGAAACTGCAAACGTCGAGCAATTGCTCAGAGATGAAAAGGGCCAGCACTGAAAGCTCTTGCTAGCCAGCACCCTTCCTTGGAAGCGCTTTCACAGGCGCAGCAACACTGGGACTTTGCGCTTCTCTACCCAACAAACGTCATGGTCATTCTCTTTCCTTCTCGTAGACACGAGCTGAGAAATTGCAGACGTCGAGCAATTGATCAAAGATGAAAAGGGCCAGCACTGAAAGCTGTTGCTAGCCAGCACCCTTCCTTGGAAGCGCTTTTGTAGGCCTAAGAACACTGGGGCTCTGGGCTTCTCTAGCCACCTACTCTTCTGCTCATCCTCTCGCGCACTCTAAAGAGAGCTCAGGTGAGAAATTGCAAACGTCGAGCAATTGCTCAGAGATGAAAAGTGCCAGCACTGAAAGCTGTTGCTAGCCAGCACCCTTCTTTGGAAGCGCTTTCACAGGCGCAGCAACATTGGGACTTTGCGCTTCTCTAGCCACCAAACGTCACGGTCATTCTCTTTCCTTCTCGCAGACACGAGCTGAGAAATTGCAAACGTCGAGCAATTGCTCAGAGATGAAAAGTGCCAGCACTGAAAGCTGATGCTAGCCAGCAGCCTTCCTTGGAAGCGCTTTCACAGGCGCAGCAACACTGGGGCTTTGCGCTTCTCTACCCACCAAACATCACGGTCATTCTCTTTCCTTCTCGTAGACACGAGTTGAGAAATTGCAAACGTCGAGCAATTGCTCAGAGAGGAAAAGTGCCAGCACTGAAAGCTGTGGCTAGCCAGCACCCTTCCTTGGAAGCGCTTTTGTAGGCCTAACAACACTGGGGTTGTGGGCTTCTCTAGCCACCTACTCTTCTGCTCATCCTCTCGTGCAGTCTACAGAGAGCTCAGGTGAGAAATTACAAACGTCGAGCAATTGCTCAGACAGGAAAAGTGCCAGCACTGAAAGCTGTTGCTAGCCAGCACCCTTCCTTGGAAGCGCTTTTGTAGGCCTAAGAACACTGGGGCTCTGGGCTTCTCTAGCCACCTAATCTTCTGCTCATCCTCTCGCGCACTCTAAAGAGAGCTCAGGTGAGAAATTGCAAACGTCCAGCAATTGCTCAGAGATGAAAAGTGCCAGCACTGAAAGCTGTTGCTAGCCAGCACCCTTCCTTGGAAGCGCTTTCACAGGTGCAGCAACACTAGGGCTTTGCGCTTCTCTACCCACCAAACGTCACGCTCACTATCACCCCGTCACGTAGACACGAGCTGAGAAATTGCAAACGTCGAGCAATTGCTCAGAGATGAAAAGGGCCAGCACTGAAAGCTGTTGCTAGCCAGCACCCTTCCTTGGAAGCGCTTTCACAGGCGCAGCAACACTGGGGCTTTGCACTTCTCTAGCCACCAAACGTCACGGTCACTATCTCTCCGTCTCGTAGACACGAGTTGAGAAATTGCAAACGTCGAGCAATTGCTTAGAGATGAAAAGTGGCAGCACTGAAAGCTCTTGCTAGCCAGCACCCTTCCTTGGAAGCGCTTTCACAGGCGCAGCAACACTGGGGCTTTGCGCTTCTCTAGCCACCAAACATCACGCTCACTATCTCTCCGTCTCGTAGACACGAGCTGAGAAATTGCAAACGTCGAGCAATTGCTCAGAGATGAAAAGTGCCAGCACTGAAAGCTGTTGCTAGCCAGCACCCTTCCTTGGAAGTGCTTTCACAGGCACAGCGACACTGGGGCTTTGCGCTTCTCTAGCCACCAAACGTCACGCTCACTATCTCTCCGTCTCGTAGACACGAGCTGAGAAATTGCAAATGTCGAGCAATTGCTCAGAGATGAAACGTGCCAGCACTGAAAGCTGATGCTAGCCAGCACCCTTCCTTGGAAGCGCTTTTGTAGGCCTAAGAACACTGGGGTTGTGGGCTTCTCTAGGCACCTACTCTTCTGCTCAGCCTCTCGCGTAGTCTAAAGAGATCTCAGGTGAGAAATTGCAAATGTCGAGCAATTGCTCAGAGATGAAAAGTGCCAGCACTGAAAGCTGTTGCTAGCCAGCACCCTTCTTTGGAAGCGCTTTCACAGGCGCAGCAACACTGGGAATTTGCGCTTCTCTAGCCACCAAACGTCACGGTCATTCTCTTTCCTTCTCGCAGACACGAGCTGAGAAATTGCAAACGTCGAGCAATTGCTCAGAGATGAAAAGTGCCAGCACTGAAAGCTGTTGCTAGCCAGCAGCCTTCCTTGGAAGCGCTTTCACAGGCGCAGCAACACTGGGGCTTTGCGCTTCTCTACCCACCAAACATCACGGTCATTCTCTTTCCTTCTCGTAGACACGAGTTGAGAAATTGCAAACGTCGAGCAATTGCTCAGAGAGGAAAAGTGCCAGCACTGAAAGCTGTGGCTAGCCAGCACCCTTCCTTGGAAGCGCTTTTGTAGGCCTAACAACACTGGGGTTGTGGGCTTCTCTAGCCACCTACTCTTCTGCTCATCCTCTCGTGCAGTCTACAGAGAGCTCAGGTGAGAAATTACAAACGTCGAGCAATTGCTCAGACAGGAAAAGTGCCAGCACTGAAAGCTGTTGCTAGCCAGCACCCTTCCTTGGAAGCGCTTTTGTAGGCCTAAGAACACTGGGGCTCTGGGCTTCTCTAGCCACCTAATCTTCTGCTCATCCTCTCGCGCACTCTAAAGAGAGCTCAGGTGAGAAATTGCAAACGTCCAGCAATTGCTCAGAGATGAAAAGTGCCAGCACTGAAAGCTGTTGCTAGCCAGCACCCTTCCTTGGAAGCGCTTTCACAGGTGCAGCAACACTAGGGCTTTGCGCTTCTCTACCCACCAAACGTCACGCTCACTATCACCCCGTCTCGTAGACACGAGCTGAGAAATTGCAAACGTCGAGCAATTGCTCAGAGATGAAAAGGGCCAGCACTGAAAGCTGTTGCTAGCCAGCACCCTTCCTTGGAAGCGCTTTCACAGGCGCAGCAACACTGGGGCTTTGCACTTCTCTAGCCACCAAACGTCACGGTCACTATCTCTCCGTCTCGTAGACACGAGTTGAGAAATTGCAAACGTCGAGCAATTGCTTAGAGATGAAAAGTGGCAGCACTGAAAGCTCTTGCTAGCCAGCACCCTTCCTTGGAAGCGCTTTCACAGGTGCAGCAACACTGGGGCTTTGCGCTTCTCTACCCACCAAACATCACGCTCACTATCTCTCCGTCTCGTAGACACGAGCTCAGAAATTGCAAACGTCGAGCAATTGCTCAGAGATGAAAAGTGCCAGCACTGAAAGCTGTTGCTAGCCAGCACCCTTCCTTGGAAGTGCTTTCACAGGCACAGCGACACTGGGGCTTTGCGCTTCTCTAGCCACCAAACGTCACGCTCACTATCTCTCCGTCTCGTAGACACGAGCTGAGAAATTGCAAATGTCGAGCAATTGCTCAGAGATGAAACGTGCCAGCACTGAAAGCTGATGCTAGCCAGCACCCTTCCTTGGAAGCGCTTTTGTAGGCCTAAGAACACTGGGGTTTTGCGCTTCTCTAGCCACCTACTCTTCTGCTCATCCTCTCGCGTAGTCTAAAGAGATCTCAGGTGAGAAATTGCAAATGTCGAGCAATTGCTCAGAGATGAAAAGTGCCAGGACTGAAAGCTGTTGCTAGCCAGCACCCTTCTTTGGAAGCGCTTTCACAGGCGCAGCAACACTGGGGCTTTGTGCTTCTCTACCCACCAAACGTCACGGTCATTCTCTTTCCGTCTCGTAGATAAGAGCTGAGAAACTGCAAACGTCGAGCAATTTCTCAGAGATGAAATGTGGCAGCACTGAAAGCTGTTGCTAGCCAGCACCCTTCCTTGGAAGCGCTTTTGTAGGCCTAAGAACACTGGGGCTCTGGGCTTCTCTAGCCACCTACTCTTCTGCTCATCCTCTCGCACACTCTAAAGAGAGCTCAGGTGAGAAATTGCAAACGTCGAGCAATTGCTCAGAGATGAAAAGGGCCAGCACTGAAAGCTGTGGCTAGCCAGTACCCTTCCTTGGAAGCGCTTTCACAGGCGCAGCAACACTGGGGCTTTGCGCTTCTCTACCCACCAAACATCACGGTCATTCTCTTTCTGTCTCATAGACACGAGTTGAGAAATTGCAAATGTCGAGCAATTGCTCAGAGATGAAAAGGGCCAGCACTGAAAGCTGATGCTAGCCAGCACCCTTCCTTGGAAGCGCTTTTATAGACCTAAGAACACTGGGGCTCTGGGCTTCTCTAGCCACCTACTCTTCTGCTCATCCTCTCGTGCAGTCTACAGAGAGCTCAGGTGAGAAATTGCAAACGTCGAGCAATTGCTCAGAGATGAAAAGTGGCAGCACTGAAAGCTGTGGCTAGCCAGCACCCTTCCTTGGAAACGCTTTTGTAGGCCTAAGAACACTGGGGTTGTGGGCTTCTCTAGCCACCTAATCTTCTGCTCATCCTCTCGCGCACTCTAAAGAGAGCTCAGGTGAGAAATTGCAAACGTCGAGCAATTGCTCAGAGATGAAAAGGGCCAGCACTGAAAGCTGTTGCTAGCCAGCACCCTTCCTTGGAAGTGCTTTCACAGGCGCAGCAACACTGGGGCTTTGCGCTTCTCTAGCCACCAAACATCACGCTCACTATCTCTCCGTCTCGTAGACACGAGTTGAGAAATTGCAAACGTCGAGCAATTGCTCAGAGATGAAAAGTGCCAGCACTGAAAGCTCTTGCTAGCCAGCACCCTTCCTTGGAAGCGCTTTCACAGGCGCAGCAACACTGGGGCTTTGCGCTTCTCTAGCCACCAAACGTCACGCTCACTATCTCTCCGTCTCGTAGACACGAGCTGAGAAATTGCAAACGTCGAGCAATTGCTCAGAGATGAAAAGTGGCAGCACTGAAAGCTGTTGCTAGCCAGCACCCTTCCTTGGAAGTGCTTTCACAGGCACAGCGACACTGGGGCTTTGCGCTTCTCTAGCCACCAAACGTCACGCTCACTATCTCTCCGTCTCGTAGACACGAGCTGTGAAATTGCAAACGTCGAGCAATTGCTCAGAGATGAAAAGTGCCAGCACTGAAAGCTGTTGCTAGCCAGCACCCTTCCTTGGAAGCGCTTTCACAGGCGCAGCAACACTGGCACTTTGCGCTTCTCTACCCAACAAACGTCATGGTCATTCTCTTTCCTTCTCGTAGACACGAGCTGAGAAATTGCAGACGTCGAGCAATTGATCAAAGATGAAAAGGGCCAGCACTGAAAGCTGTTGCTAGCCAGCACCCTTCCTTGGAAGCGCTTTTGTAGACCTAAGAACACTGGGGCTCTGGGCTTCTCTAGCCACCTACTCTTCTGCTCATCCTCTCGCGCACTCTAAAGAGAGCTCAGGTGAGAAATTGCAAACGTCGAGCAATTGCTCAGAGATGAAAAGTGCCAGCACTGAAAGCTGTTGCTAGCCAGCACCCTTCTTTGGAAGCGCTTTCACAGGCGCAGCAACACTGGGAATTTGCGCTTCTCTAGCCACCAAACGTCACGGTCATTCTCTTTCCTTCTCGCAGACACGAGCTGAGAAATTGCAAACGTCGAGCAATTGCTCAGAGATGAAAAGTGCCAGCACTGAAAGCTGTTGCTAGCCAGCAGCCTTCCTTGGAAGCGCTTTCACAGGCGCAGCAACACTGGGGCTTTGCGCTTCTCTACCCACCAAACATCACGGTCATTCTCTTTCCTTCTCGTAGACACGAGTTGAGAAATTGCAAACGTCGAGCAATTGCTCAGAGATGAAAAGTGCCAGCACTGAAAGCTGTGGCTAGCCAGCACCCTTCCTTGGAAGCGCTTTTGTAGGCCTAACAACACTGGGGTTGTGGGCTTCTCTAGCCACCTACTCTTCTGCTCATCCTCTCGTGCAGTCTACAGAGAGCTCAGGTGAGAAATTACAAACGTCGAGCAATTGCTCAGACAGGAAAAGTGCCAGCACTGAAAGCTGTTGCTAGCCAGCACCCTTCCTTGGAAGCGCTTTTGTAGCCCTAAGAACACTGGGGCTCTGGGCTTCTCTAGCCACCTAATCTTCTGCTCATCCTCTCGCGCACTCTAAAGAGAGCTCAGGTGAGAAATTGCAAACGTAGAGCAATTGCTCAGAGATGAAAAGGGCCAGCACTGAAAGCTGTTGCTAGCCAGCACCCTTCCTTGGAAGCGCTTTCACAGGCGCAGCAACACTGGGGCTTTGCACTTCTCTAGCCACCAAACGTCACGGTCACTATCTCTCCGTCTCGTAGACACGAGTTGAGAAATTGCAAACGTCGAGCAATTGCTTAGAGATGAAAAGTGGCAGCACTGAAAGCTGTTGCTAGCCAGCACCCTTCCTTGGAAGCGCTTTCACAGGCGCAGCAACACTGGGGCTTTGCGCTTCTCTACCCACCAAACGTCACGCTCACTATCTCTCCGTCTCGTAGACACGAGCTGAGAAATTGCAAACGTCGAGCAATTGCTCAGAGATGAAAAGTGCCAGCACTGAAAGCTGTTGCTAGCCAGCACCCTTCCTTGGTAGTGCTTTCACAGGCACAGCGACACTGGGACTTTGCGCTTCTCTAGCCACCAAACGTCACGCTCACTATCTCTCCGTCTCGTAGACACGAGCTGTGAAATTGCAAATGTCGAGCAATTGCTCAGAGATGAAACGTGCCAGCACTGAAAGCTGATGCTAGCCAGCACCCTTCCTTGGAAGCGCTTTTGTAGGCCTAAGAACACTGGGGCTCTGGGCTTCTCTAGCCACCTACTCTTCTGCTCATCCTCTCGCGCAGTCTAAAGAGAGCTCAGGTGAGAAATTGCAAATGTCGAGCAATTGCTCAGAGATGAAAAGGGCCAGCACTGAAAGCTGTTGCTAGCCAGCACCCTTCTTTGGAAGCGCTTTCACAGGCGCAGCAACACTGGGACTTTGCGCTTCTCTAGCCACCAAACGTCACGGTCATTCTCTTTCCTTCTCGTAGACACGAGCTGAGAAATTGCAAACGTCGAGCAATTGCTCAGAGATGAAAAGTGCCAGCACTGAAAGCTGATGCTAGCCAGCACCCTTCCTTGGAAGCGCTTTTGTAGGCCTAAGAACACTGGGGCTCTGGGCTTCTCTAGCCACCTACTCTTCTGCTCATCCTGTCGCGCAGTCTAAAGTGAGCTCAGGTGAGAAATTGCAAACGTCGAGCAATTGCTCAGAGATGAAAAGGGCCAGCACTGAAAGCTGTTGCTAGCCAGCACCCTTCCTTGGAAGCGCTTTCACAGGCGCAGCAACACTGGGGCTTTGTGCTTCTCTAGCCACCAAACGTCACGCTCACTATCTCCCCGTCACGTAGACACGAGCTGAGAAATTGCAAACGTCGAGCAATTGCTCAGAGATGAAAAGGGCCAGCACTGAAAGCTGTTGCTAGCCAGCACCCTTCCATGGAAGCGCTTTTGTAGGCCTAAGAACACTGGGGCTCTGGGCTTCTCTAGCCACCTAATCTTCTGCTCATCCTCTCGCGCACTCTAAAGAGAGCTCAGGAGAGAAATTGCAAACGTCGAGCAATTGCTCAGAGATGAAAAGTGCCAGCACTGAAAGCTGTTGCTAGCCAGCCCCCTTCCTTGGAAGCGCTTTCACAGGCGCAGCAACACTGGGGCTTTGCGCTTCTCTACCCACCAAACATCACGCTCACTATCTCTCCGTCTCGTAGACACGAGCTGAGAAATTGCAAACGTCGAGCAATTGCTCAGAGATGAAAAGTGGCAGCACTGAAAGCTCTTGCTAGCCAGCACCCTTCCTTGGAAGCGCTTTCACAGGCGCAGCAACACTGGGGCTTTGCGCTTCTCTAGCCACCAAACGTCACGGTCATTCTCTTTCCTTCTCGTAGACACGAGCTGAGAAACTGCAAACGTCAAGCAATTGATCAAAGATGAAAAGTGCCAGCACTGAAAGCTGTTGCTAGCCAGCACCCTTCCTTGGAAGCGCTTTTGTAGGCCTAAGAACACTGGGGCTCTGGGCTTCTCTAGCCACCTACTCTTCTGCTCATCCTCTCGCGCAGTCTAAAGAGAGCTCAGGTGAGAAATTGCAAACGTCGAGCAATTGCTCAGAGATGAAAAGTGCCAGCACTGAAAGCTGTTGCTAGCCAGCACCCTTCTTTGGAAGCGCTTTCACAGGCGCAGCAACACTGGGGCTTTGCGCTTCTCTAGCCACCAAACATCACGGTCATTCTCTTTCCTTCTCGTAGACACGAGCTGAGAAATTGCAAACATCGAGCAATTGCTCAGAGATGAAAAGTGCCAGCACTGAAAGCTGTTGCTAGCCAGCACCCTTCCTTGGAAGCGCTTTCACAGGCGCAGCAACACTGGGGCTTTGCGCTTCTCTAGCCACCAAACATCACGGTCATTCTCTTTCCGTCTCGTAGATAAGAGCTGAGAAACTGCAAACGTCGAGCAATTTCTCAGAGATGAAATGTGGCAGCACTGAAAGCTGTTGCTAGCCAGCACCCTTCCTTGGAAGCGCTTTTGTAGGCCTAAGAACACTGGGGCTCTGGGCTTCTCTAGCCACCTACTCTTCTGCTCATCCTCTCGCACACTCTAAAGAGAGCTCAGGTGAGAAATTGCAAACGTCGAGCAATTGCTCAGAGATGAAAAGGGCCAGCACTGAAAGCTGTGGCTAGCCAGTACCCTTCCTTGGAAGCGCTTTCACAGGCGCAGCAACACTGGGGCTTTGCGCTTCTCTACCCACCAAACATCACGGTCATTCTCTTTCTGTCTCATAGACACGAGTTGAGAAATTGCAAATGTCGAGCAATTGCTCAGAGATGAAAAGGGCCAGCACTGAAAGCTGATGCTAGCCAGCACCCTTCCTTGGAAGCGCTTTTATAGACCTAAGAACACTGGGGCTCTGGGCTTCTCTAGCCACCTACTCTTCTGCTCATCCTCTCGTGCAGTCTAAAGAGAGCTCAGGTGAGAAATTGCAAACGTCGAGCAATTGCTCAGAGATGAAAAGTGGCAGCACTGAAAGCTGTGGCTAGCCAGCACCCTTCCTTGGAAACGCTTTTGTAGGCCTAAGAACACTGGGGTTGTGGGCTTCTCTAGCCACCTAATCTTCTGCTCATCCTCTCGCGCAGTCTAAAGAGAGCTCAGGTGAGAAATTGCAAACGTCGAGCAATTGCTCAGAGATGAAAAGGGCCAGCACTGAAAGCTGTTGCTAGCCAGCACCCTTCCTTGGAAGTGCTTTCACAGGCGCAGCAACACTGGGGCTTTGCGCTTCTCTAGCCACCAAACATCACGCTCACTATCTCTCCGTCTCGTAGACACGAGTTGAGAAATTGCAAACGTCGAGCAATTGCTCAGAGATGAAAAGTGCCAGCACTGAAAGCTCTTGCTAGCCAGCACCCTTCCTTGGAAGCGCTTTCACAGGCGCAGCAACACTGGGGCTTTGCGCTTCTCTAGCCACCAAACGTCACGCTCACTATCTCTCCGTCTCGTAGACACGAGCTGAGAAATTGCAAACGTCGAGCAATTGCTCAGAGATGAAAAGTGGCAGCACTGAAAGCTGTTGCTAGCCAGCACCCTTCCTTGGAAGTGCTTTCACAGGCACAGCGACACTGGGGCTTTGCGCTTCTCTAGCCACCAAACGTCACGCTCACTATCTCTCCGTCTCGTAGACACGAGCTGTGAAATTGCAAACGTCGAGCAATTGCTCAGAGATGAAAAGTGCCAGCACTGAAAGCTGTTGCTAGCCAGCACCCTTCCTTGGAAGCGCTTTCACAGGCGCAGCAACACTGGCACTTTGCGCTTCTCTACCCAACAAACGTCATGGTCATTCTCTTTCCTTCTCGTAGACACGAGCTGAGAAATTGCAGACGTCGAGCAATTGATCAAAGATGAAAAGGGCCAGCACTGAAAGCTGTTGCTAGCCAGCACCCTTCCTTGGAAGCGCTTTTGTAGACCTAAGAACACTGGGGCTCTGGGCTTCTCTAGCCACCTACTCTTCTGCTCATCCTCTCGCGCACTCTAAAGAGAGCTCAGGTGAGAAATTGCAAACGTCGAGCAATTGCTCAGAGATGAAAAGTGCCAGCACTGAAAGCTGTTGCTAGCCAGCACCCTTCTTTGGAAGCGCTTTCACAGGCGCAGCAACACTGGGAATTTGCGCTTCTCTAGCCACCAAACGTCACGGTCATTCTCTTTCCTTCTCGCAGACACGAGCTGAGAAATTGCAAACGTCGAGCAATTGCTCAGAGATGAAAAGTGCCAGCACTGAAAGCTGTTGCTAGCCAGCAGCCTTCCTTGGAAGCGCTTTCACAGGCGCAGCAACACTGGGGCTTTGCGCTTCTCTACCCACCAAACATCACGGTCATTCTCTTTCCTTCTCGTAGACACGAGTTGAGAAATTGCAAACGTCGAGCAATTGCTCAGAGATGAAAAGTGCCAGCACTGAAAGCTGTGGCTAGCCAGCACCCTTCCTTGGAAGCGCTTTTGTAGGCCTAACAACACTGGGGCTCTGGGCTTCTCTAGCCACCTACTCTTCTGCTCATCCTCTCGTGCAGTCTACAGAGAGCTCAGGTGAGAAATTACAAACGTCGAGCAATTGCTCAGACAGGAAAAGTGCCAGCACTGAAAGCTGTTGCTAGCCAGCACCCTTCCTTGGAAGCGCTTTTGTAGGCCTAAGAACACTGGGGCTCTGGGCTTCTCTAGCCACCTAATCTTCTGCTCATCCTCTCGCGCACTCTAAAGAGAGCTCAGGTGAGAAATTGCAAACGTCCAGCAATTGCTCAGAGATGAAAAGTGCCAGCACTGAAAGCTGTTGCTAGCCAGCCCCCTTCCTTGGAAGCGCTTTCACAGGCGCAGCAACACTGGGGCTTTGCGCTTCTCTACCCACCAAACATCACGCTCACTATCTCTCCGTCTCGTAGACACGAGCTGAGAAATTGCAAACGTCGAGCAATTGCTCAGAGATGAAAAGTGGCAGCACTGAAAGCTCTTGCTAGCCAGCACCCTTCCTTGGAAGCGCTTTCACAGGCGCAGCAACACTGGGGCTTTGCGCTTCTCTAGCCACCAAACGTCACGGTCATTCTCTTTCCTTCTCGTAGACACGAGCTGAGAAACTGCAAACGTCAAGCAATTGATCAAAGATGAAAAGGGCCAGCACTGAAAGCTGTTGCTAGCCAGCACCCTTCCTTGGAAGCGCTTTTGTAGGCCTAAGAACACTGGGGCTCTGGGCTTCTCTAGCCACCTACTCTTCTGCTCATCCTGTCGCGCAGTCTAAAGTGAGCTCAGGTGAGAAATTGCAAACGTCGAGCAATTGCTCAGAGATGAAAAGTGCCAGCACTGAAAGCTGTTGCTAGCCAGCACCCTTCTTTGGAAGCGCTTTCACAGGCGCAGCAACACTGGGGCTTTGCGCTTCTCTAGCCACCAAACATCACGGTCATTCTCTTTCCTTCTCGTAGACACGAGCTGAGAAATTGCAAACATCGAGCAATTGCTCAGAGATGAAAAGTGCCAGCACTGAAAGCTGTTGCTAGCCAGCACCCTTCCTTGGAAGCGCTTTCACAGGCGCAGCAACACTGGGGCTTTGCGCTTCTCTAGCCACCAAACATCACGGTCATTCTCTTTCCGTCTCGTAGATAAGAGCTGAGAAACTGCAAACGTCGAGCAATTTCTCAGAGATGAAATGTGGCAGCACTGAAAGCTGTTGCTAGCCAGCACCCTTCCTTGGAAGCGCTTTTGTAGGCCTAAGAACACTGGGGCTCTGGGCTTCTCTAGCCACCTACTCTTCTGCTCATCCTCTCGCACACTCTAAAGAGAGCTCAGGTGAGAAATTGCAAACGTCGAGCAATTGCTCAGAGATGAAAAGGGCCAGCACTGAAAGCTGTGGCTAGCCAGTACCCTTCCTTGGAAGCGCTTTCACAGGCGCAGCAACACTGGGGCTTTGCGCTTCTCTACCCACCAAACATCACGGTCATTCTCTTTCTGTCTCATAGACACGAGTTGAGAAATTGCAAATGTCGAGCAATTGCTCAGAGATGAAAAGGGCCAGCACTGAAAGCTGATGCTAGCCAGCACCCTTCCTTGGAAGCGCTTTTATAGACCTAAGAACACTGGGGCTCTGGGCTTCTCTAGCCACCTACTCTTCTGCTCATCCTCTCGTGCAGTCTAAAGAGAGCTCAGGTGAGAAATTGCAAACGTCGAGCAATTGCTCAGAGATGAAAAGTGGCAGCACTGAAAGCTGTGGCTAGCCAGCACCCTTCCTTGGAAACGCTTTTGTAGGCCTAAGAACACTGGGGTTGTGGGCTTCTCTAGCCACCTAATCTTCTGCTCATCCTCTCGCGCAGTCTAAAGAGAGCTCAGGTGAGAAATTGCAAACGTCGAGCAATTGCTCAGAGATGAAAAGGGCCAGCACTGAAAGCTGTTGCTAGCCAGCACCCTTCCTTGGAAGTGCTTTCACAGGCGCAGCAACACTGGGGCTTTGCGCTTCTCTAGCCACCAAACATCACGCTCACTATCTCTCCGTCTCGTAGACACGAGTTGAGAAATTGCAAACGTCGAGCAATTGCTCAGAGATGAAAAGTGCCAGCACTGAAAGCTCTTGCTAGCCAGCACCCTTCCTTGGAAGCGCTTTCACAGGCGCAGCAACACTGGGGCTTTGCGCTTCTCTAGCCACCAAACGTCACGCTCACTATCTCTCCGTCTCGTAGACACGAGCTGAGAAATTGCAAACGTCGAGCAATTGCTCAGAGATGAAAAGTGGCAGCACTGAAAGCTGTTGCTAGCCAGCACCCTTCCTTGGAAGTGCTTTCACAGGCACAGCGACACTGGGGCTTTGCGCTTCTCTAGCCACCAAACGTCACGCTCACTATCTCTCCGTCTCGTAGACACGAGCTGTGAAATTGCAAACGTCGAGCAATTGCTCAGAGATGAAAAGTGCCAGCACTGAAAGCTGTTGCTAGCCAGCACCCTTCCTTGGAAGCGCTTTCACAGGCGCAGCAACACTGGCACTTTGCGCTTCTCTACCCAACAAACGTCATGGTCATTCTCTTTCCTTCTCGTAGACACGAGCTGAGAAATTGCAGACGTCGAGCAATTGATCAAAGATGAAAAGGGCCAGCACTGAAAGCTGTTGCTAGCCAGCACCCTTCCTTGGAAGCGCTTTTGTAGACCTAAGAACACTGGGGCTCTGGGCTTCTCTAGCCACCTACTCTTCTGCTCATCCTCTCGCGCACTCTAAAGAGAGCTCAGGTGAGAAATTGCAAACGTCGAGCAATTGCTCAGAGATGAAAAGTGCCAGCACTGAAAGCTGTTGCTAGCCAGCACCCTTCTTTGGAAGCGCTTTCACAGGCGCAGCAACACTGGGAATTTGCGCTTCTCTAGCCACCAAACGTCACGGTCATTCTCTTTCCTTCTCGCAGACACGAGCTGAGAAATTGCAAACGTCGAGCAATTGCTCAGAGATGAAAAGTGCCAGCACTGAAAGCTGTTGCTAGCCAGCAGCCTTCCTTGGAAGCGCTTTCACAGGCGCAGCAACACTGGGGCTTTGCGCTTCTCTACCCACCAAACATCACGGTCATTCTCTTTCCTTCTCGTAGACACGAGTTGAGAAATTGCAAACGTCGAGCAATTGCTCAGAGATGAAAAGTGCCAGCACTGAAAGCTGTGGCTAGCCAGCACCCTTCCTTGGAAGCGCTTTTGTAGGCCTAACAACACTGGGGCTCTGGGCTTCTCTAGCCACCTACTCTTCTGCTCATCCTCTCGTGCAGTCTACAGAGAGCTCAGGTGAGAAATTACAAACGTCGAGCAATTGCTCAGACAGGAAAAGTGCCAGCACTGAAAGCTGTTGCTAGCCAGCACCCTTCCTTGGAAGCGCTTTTGTAGGCCTAAGAACACTGGGGCTCTGGGCTTCTCTAGCCACCTAATCTTCTGCTCATCCTCTCGCGCACTCTAAAGAGAGCTCAGGTGAGAAATTGCAAACGTCCAGCAATTGCTCAGAGATGAAAAGTGCCAGCACTGAAAGCTGTTGCTAGCCAGCACCCTTCCTTGGAAGCGCTTTCACAGGTGCAGCAACACTAGGGCTTTGCGCTTCTCTACCCACCAAACGTCACGCTCACTATCACCCCGTCTCGTAGACACGAGCTGAGAAATTGCAAACGTAGAGCAATTGCTCAGAGATGAAAAGGGCCAGCACTGAAAGCTGTTGCTAGCCAGCACCCTTCCTTGGAAGCGCTTTCACAGGCGCAGCAACACTGGGGCTTTGCACTTCTCTAGCCACCAAACGTCACGGTCACTATCTCTCCGTCTCGTAGACACGAGTTGAGAAATTGCAAACGTCGAGCAATTGCTTAGAGATGAAAAGTGGCAGCACTGAAAGCTCTTGCTAGCCAGCACCCTTCCTTGGAAGCGCTTTCACAGGCGCAGCAACACTGGGGCTTTGCGCTTCTCTACCCACCAAACATCACGCTCACTATCTCTCCGTCTCGTAGACACGAGCTGAGAAATTGCAAACGTCGAGCAATTGCTCAGAGATGAAAAGGGCCAGCACTGAAAGCTGTTGCTAGCCAGCACCCTTCCTTGGTAGTGCTTTCACAGGCACAGCGACACTGGGGCTTTGCGCTTCTCTAGCCACCAAACGTCACGCTCACTATCTCTCCGTCTCGTAGACACGAGCTGTGAAATTGCAAATGTCGAGCAATTGCTCAGAGATGAAACGTGCCAGCACTGAAAGCTGATGCTAGCCAGCACCCTTCCTTGGAAGCGCTTTTGTAGGCCTAAGAACACTGGGGTTGTGGGCTTCTCTAGCCACCTACTCTTCTGCTCATCCTCTCGCGTAGTCTAAAGAGATCTCAGGTGAGAAATTGCAAAAGTCGAGCAATTGCTCAGAGATGAAAAGTGCCAGGACTGAAAGCTCTTGCTAGCCAGCACCCTTCTTTGGAAGCGCTTTCACAGGCGCAGCAACACTGGGGCTTTGTGCTTCTCTACCCACCAAACGTCACGGTCATTCTCTTTCCGTCTCGTAGATAAGAGCTGAGAAACTGCAAACGTCGAGCAATTGCTCAGAGATGAAAAGTGCCAGCACTGAAAGCTGTTGCTAGCCAGCACCCTTCCTTGGAAGCGCTTTTGTAGGCCTAAGAACACTGGGGCTCTGGGCTTCTCTAGCCACCTACTCTTCTGCTCATCCTCTCGCACACTCTAAAGAGAGCTCAGGTGAGAAATTGCAAACGTCGAGCAATTGCTCAGAGATGAAAAGGGCCAGCACTGAAAGCTGTGGCTAGCCAGCACCATTCCTTGGAAGCGCTTTCACAGGCGCAATAACACTGGGGCTTTGCGCTTCTCTAGCCACCAAACGTCACGGTCACTATCTCTCCGTCTTGTAGACACGAGCTGTGAAATTGCAAACGTCGAGCAATTGGTCAAAGATGTAAAGTGCCAGCACTGAAAGCTGTTGCTAGCCAGCACCCTTCCTTGGAAGCGCTTTTGTAGCCCTAAGAACACTGGGGCTCTGGGCTTCTCTAGCCACCTACTCTTCTGCTCATCCTGTCGTGCAGTCTAAAGAGAGCTCAGGTGAGAAATTGCAGACGTCGAGCAATTGCTCAGAGATGAAAAGGGCCAGCACTGAAAGCTGTTGCTAGCCAGCACCCTTCCTTGGAAGCGCTTTCACAGGCGCAGCAACACTGGGGCTTTGCGCTTCTCTAGCCCCCAAACGTCAAGGTCATTCTCTTTCCTTCTCGTAGACACGAGCTGAGAAATTGCAAACGTCCAGGAATAGCTCAGAGATGAAAAGTGCCAGCACTGAAAGCTGTGGCTAGCCAGCACCCTTCCTTGGAAGCGCTTTCACAGGCACAGCAACACTGGGGCTTTGCGCTTCTCTACCCACCAAACGTCACGCTCACTATCTCCCCGTCTCGTAGACACGAGTTGAGAAATTGCAAACGTTGAGCAATTGCTCAGAGAGGAAAAGTGGCAGCACTGAAAGCTGTGGCTAGCCAGCACCCTTCCTTGGAAGCGCTTTCACAGGCGCAGCAACACTGGGGCTTTGCGCTTCTCTAGCCAAAAAAAATCAAGGTCATTCTCTTTCCTTCTCGTAGACACAAGTTGAGAAATTGCAAACGTCGAGCAATTGCTCAGAGATGAAAAGTGCCAGCACTGAAAGCTGTGGCTAGCCAGCACCCTTCCTTGGAAGCGCTTTTGTAGGCCTAAGAACACTGGGGTTGTGGGCTTCTCTAGCCACCTACTCTTCTGCTCATCCTGTCGTGCAGTCTAAAGAGAGCTCAGGTGAGAAATTGCAAACGTCGAGCAATTGCTCAGAGATGAAAAGTGCCAGGACTGAAAGCTGTTGCTAGCCAGCACCCTTCCTTGGAAGCGCTTTCACAGGCGCAGCAACACTGGGGCTTTGCGCTTCTCTAGCCACCAAACGTCACGGTCACTATATCTCTGTCTCGTAGACACGAGCTGAGAAATTGCAAACGTCGAGCAATTGCTCAGAGATGAAAAGTGCCAGCACTGAAAGCTGTTGCTAGCCAGCACCCTTCCTTGGAAGCGCTTTCACAGGCGCAGCAACACTGGGGCTTTGCGCTTCTCTACCCACCAAACGTCACGGTCATTCTCTTTCCTTCTCGTAGACACGAGCTGAGAAACTGCAAACGTCGAGCAATTGATCAAAGATGAAAAGTGCCAGCACTGAAAGCTGTTGCTAGCCAGCACCCTTCCTTGGAAGCGCTTTTGTAGGCCTAAGAACACTGGGGCTCTGGGCTTCTCTAGCCACCTACTCTTCTGCTCATCCTCTCGCGCAGTCTAAAGAGAGCTCAGGTGAGAAATTGCAAATGTCGAGCAATTGCTCAGAGATGAAAAGGGCCAGCACTGAAAGCTGTTGCTAGCCAGCACCCTTCTTTGGAAGCGCTTTCACAGGCGCAGCAACACTGGGACTTTGCGCTTCTCTAGCCACCAAACGTCACGGTCATTCTCTTTCCTTCTCGTAGACACGAGCTGAGAAATTGCAAACGTCGAGCAATTGCTCAGAGATGAAAAGTGCCAGCACTGAAAGCTGATGCTAGCCAGCACCCTTCCTTGGAAGCGCTTTTGTAGGCCTAAGAACACTGGGGCTCTGGGCTTCTCTAGCCACCTACTCTTCTGCTCATCCTGTCGCGCAGTCTAAAGTGAGCTCAGGTGAGAAATTGCAAACGTCGAGCAATTGCTCAGAGATGAAAAGGGCCAGCACTGAAAGCTGTTGCTAGCCAGCACCCTTCCTTGGAAGCGCTTTCACAGGCGCAGCAACACTGGGGCTTTGTGCTTCTCTAGCCACCAAACGTCACGCTCACTATCTCCCCGTCACGTAGACACGAGCTGAGAAATTGCAAACGTCGAGCAATTGCTCAGAGATGAAAAGGGCCAGCACTGAAAGCTGTTGCTAGCCAGCACCCTTCCATGGAAGCGCTTTTGTAGGCCTAAGAACACTGGGGCTCTGGGCTTCTCTAGCCACCTAATCTTCTGCTCATCCTCTCGCGCACTCTAAAGAGAGCTCAGGAGAGAAATTGCAAACGTCGAGCAATTGCTCAGAGATGAAAAGTGCCAGCACTGAAAGCTGTTGCTAGCCAGCCCCCTTCCTTGGAAGCGCTTTCACAGGCGCAGCAACACTGGGGCTTTGCGCTTCTCTACCCACCAAACATCACGCTCACTATCTCTCCGTCTCGTAGACACGAGCTGAGAAATTGCAAACGTCGAGCAATTGCTCAGAGATGAAAAGTGGCAGCACTGAAAGCTCTTGCTAGCCAGCACCCTTCCTTGGAAGCGCTTTCACAGGCGCAGCAACACTGGGGCTTTGCGCTTCTCTAGCCACCAAACGTCACGGTCATTCTCTTTCCTTCTCGTAGACACGAGCTGAGAAACTGCAAACGTCAAGCAATTGATCAAAGATGAAAAGTGCCAGCACTGAAAGCTGTTGCTAGCCAGCACCCTTCCTTGGAAGCGCTTTTGTAGGCCTAAGAACACTGGGGCTCTGGGCTTCTCTAGCCACCTCATCTTCTGCTCATCCTCTCGCGCACTCTAAAGAGAGCTCAGGGGAGAAATTGCAAACGTCGAGCAATTGCTCAGAGATGAAAAGTGCCAGCACTGAAAGCTGTTGCTAGCCAGCACCCTTCTTTGGAAGCGCTTTCACAGGCGCAGCAACACTGGGGCTTTGCGCTTCTCTAGCCACCAAACATCACGGTCATTCTCTTTCCTTCTCGTAGACACGAGCTGAGAAATTGCAAACGTCGAGCAATTGCTCAGAGATGAAAAGTGCCAGCACTGAAAGCTGTTGCTAGCCAGCACCCTTCCTTGGAAGCGCTTTCACAGGCGCAGCAACACTGGGGCTTTGCGCTTCTCTAGCCACCAAACATCACGCTCACTATCTCTCCGTCTCGTAGACACGAGCTGAGAAATTGCAAACGTCGAGCAATTGCTCAGAGATGAAAAGTGGCAGCACTGAAAGCTGTTGCTAGCCAGCACCCTTCCTTGGAAGCGCTTTCACAGGCGCAGCAACACTGGGGCTTTGCGCTTCTCTAGCCACCAAACGTCACGGTCATTCTCTTTCCGTCTCGTAGACACGAGCTGAGAAATTGCAAACGTCGAGCAATTGCTCAGAGATGAAAAGTGCCAGCACTGAAAGCTGTTGCTAGCCAGCACCCTTCCTTGGAAGCGCTTTTGTAGGCCTAAGAACACTGGGGCTCTGGGCTTCTCTAGCCACCTACTCTTCTGCTCATCCTCTCGCGCACTCTAAAGAGAGCTCAGGTGAGAAATTGCAAACGTCGAGCAATTGCTCAGAGATGAAAAGTGCCAGCACTGAAAGCTGATGCTAGCCAGCACCCTTCCTTGGAAGCGCTTTTGTAGGCCTAAGAACACTGGGGCTCTGGGCTTCTCTACCCACCTACTCTTCTGCTCATCCTCTCGCGCAGTCTAAAGAGAGCTCAGGTGAGAAATTGCAAACGTCGAGCAATTGCTCAGAGATGAAAAGTGCCAGCACTGAAAGCTGTTGCTAGCCAGCACCCTTCCTTGGAAGCGCTTTCACAGGCGCAGCAACACTGGGGCTTTGCGCTTCTCTAGCCATCAAACGTCACGCTCACTATCTCCCCGTCTCGTAGACACGAGTTGAGAAATTGCAAACGTCGAGCAATTGCTCAGAGATGAAAAGTGCCAGCACTGAAAGCTGTTGCTAGCCAGCACCCTTCCTTGGAAGCGCTTTCACAGGCGCAGCAACACTGGGGCTTTGCGCTTCTCTAGCCACCAAACATCACGCTCACTATATCTCCGTCTCGTAGACACGAGCTGAGAAATTGCAAACGTCGAGCAATTGCTCAGAGATGAAAAGTGGCAGCACTGAAAGCTGTTGCTAGCCAGCACCCTTCCTTGGAAGCGCTTTCACAGGCGCAGCAACACTGGGGCTTTGCGCTTCTCTACCCACCAAACGTCACGCTCACTATCTCTCCGTCTCGTAGACACGAGCTGAGAAATTGCAAACGTCGAGCAATTGCTCAGAGATGAAAAGGGCCAGCACTGAAAGCTCTTGCTAGCCAGCACCCTTCCTTGGAAGCGCTTTCACAGGCGCAGCAACACTGGGGCTTTGCGCTTCTCTACCCAACAAACATCACGGTCATTCTCTTTCCTTCTCGTAGACACGAGCTGAGAAACTGCAAACGTCGAGCAATTGCTTAGAGATGAAAAGTGCCAGCACTGAAAGCTGTTGCTAGCCAGCACCCTTCCTTGGAAGCGCTTTTGTAGGCCTAAGAACACTGGGGCTCTGGGCTTCTCTAGCCACCTACTCTTCTGCTCATCCTCTCGTGCAGTCTAAAGAGAACTCAGGAGAGATATTGCAAACGTCGAGCAATTGCTCAGAGATGAAAAGTGGCAGCACTGAAAGCTGTTGCTAGCCAGCACCCTTCCTTGGAAGCGCTTTCACAGGCGCAGCAACACTGGGACTTTGCGCTTCTCTACCCACCAAAAGTCACGCTCACTATATCTCCGTCTCGTAGACACGAGCTGAGAAATTGCAAACGTCCAGCAATTGCTCAGAGATGAAAAGTGGCAGCACTGAAAGCTGTTGCTAGCCAGCACCCTTCCTTGGAAGTGCTTTCACAGGCGCAGCAACACTGGGGCTTTGCGCTTCTCTAGCCACCAAACATCACGGTCACTATCTCTCCGTCTCGTAGACACGAGCTGAGAAATTGCAAACGTCGAGCAATTGCTCAGAGATGAAAAGTGCCAGCACTGAAAGCTGTTGCTAGCCAGCAGCCTTCCTTGGAAGCGCTTTTGTAGGCCTAACAACACTGGGGTTGTGGGCTTCTCTAGCCACGTACTCCTCTGCTCATCCTCTCGCGTAGTCTAAAGAGAGCTCAGGTGAGAAATTGCAAATGTCGAGCAATTGCTCAGAGAGGAAAAGTGCCAGCACTGAAAGCTGTTGCTAGCCAGCACCCTTCCTTGGAAGCGCTTTCACAGGCGCAGCAACACTGGGGATTTGCGCTTCTCTACCCACCAAACGTCATGCTCAGTATCTCCCCGTCTCGTAGACACGAGCTGAGAAATTGCAAACGTCGAGCAATTGCTCAGAGATGAAAAGTGCCAGCACTGAAAGCTCTTGCTAGCCAGCACCCTTCCTTGGAAGCGCTTTCACAGGCGCAGCAACACTGGGGCTTTGCGCTTCTCTACCCACCAAACATCACGGTCATTCTCTTTCCTTCTCGTAGACACGAGTTGAGAAATTGCAAACGTCGAGCAATTGCTCAGAGATGAAAAGGGCCAGCAATGAAAGCTGTGGCTAGCCAGCACCCTTCCTTGGAAGCGCTTTCACAGGCGCAGCAACACTGGGGCTTTGCGCTTCTCTAGCCACCAAACGTCACGGTCACTATCTCTCCGTCTCGTAGACACGAGCTGTGAAATTGCAAACGTCGAGCAATTGATCAAAGATGAAAAGTGCCAGCACTGAAAGCTGTTGCTAGCCAGCACCCTTCCTTGGAAGCGCTTTTGTAGGCCTAAGAACACTGGGGTTGTGGGCTTCTCTAGCCACCTACTCGTCTGCTCATCCTGTCGTGCAGTCTAAAGAGAGCTCAGGTGAGAAATTGCAGACGTCGAGCAATTGCTCAGAGATGAAAAGTGCCAGCACTGAAAGCTGTTGCTAGCCAGCACCCTTCCTTGGAAGCGCTTTCACAGGCGCAGCAACACTGGGGCTTTGCGCTTCTCTAGCCCCCAAACGTCAAGGTCATTCTCTTTCCTTCTCGTAGACACGAGCTGAGAAATTGCAAACGTCCAGCAATTGCTCAGAGATGAAAAGTGCCAGCACTGAAAGCTGTTGCTAGCCAGCACCCTTCCTTGGAAGCGCTTTCACAGGCGCAGCAACACTGGGGCTTTGCGCTTCTCTAGCCACCAAACGTCACGCTCACTATCTCTCCGTCTCGTAGACACGAGCTGAGAAATTGCAAACGTCGAGCAATTGCTCAGAGATGAAAAGTGCCAGCACTGAAAGCTGTTGCTAGCCAGCACCCTTCCTTGGAAGCGCTTTTTTAGCCCTAAGAACACTGGGGCTCTGGGCTTCTCTACCCACCTACTCTTCTGCTCATCCTGTCGTGCACTCTAAAGAGAGCTCAGGTGAGAAATTGCAAACGTCGAGCAATTGCTCAGAGATGAAAAGGGCCAGCACTGAAAGCTGTTGCTAGCCAGCACCCTTCCTTGGAAGTGCTTTCACAGGCGCAGCAACAGTGGGGCTTTGCGCTTCTCTAGCCACCAAACGTCACGCTCACTATCTCTCCGTCTCGTAGACACGAGCTGAGAAATTGCAAACGTCGAGCAATTGCTCAGAGATGAAAAGTGCCAGCACTGAAAGCTGTTGCTAGCCAGCACCCTTCCTTGGAAGCGCTTTCACAGGCGCAGCAACACTGGGGCTTTGCGCTTCTCTACCCACCAAACATCACGGTCATTCTCTTTCCTTCTCGTAGACACGAGCTGAGAAACTGCAAACATCGAGCAATTGATCAAAGATGAAAAGGGCCAGCACTGAAAGCTGTTGCTAGCCAGCACCCTTCCTTGGAAGCGCTTTTGTAGGCCTAACAACACTGGGGCTCTGGGCTTCTCTAGCCACCTAATCTTCTGCTCATCCTCTCGCGCACTCTAAAGAGAGCTCAGGTGAGAAATTGCAAACGTCGAGCAATTGCTCAGAGATGAAAAGTGCCAGCACTGAAAGCTGTTGCTAGCCAGCACCCTTCCTTGGAAGCGCTTTCACAGGCGCAGCAACACTGGGGCTTTGCGCTTCTCTAGCCACCAAACATCACGGTCACTATCTCTCCGTCTCGTAGACACAAGCTGAGAAATTGCAAACGTCGAGCAATTGCTCAGAGATGAAAAGTGCCAGCACTGAAAGCTGTTGATAGCCAGCACCCTTCCTTGGAAGTGCTTTCACAGGCGCAGCAACACTGGGACTTTGCGCTTCTCTACCCAACAAACGTCACGGTCATTCTCTTTCCTTCTCGTAGACACGAGCTGAGAAACTGCAAACGTCAAGCAATTGATCAAAGATGAAAAGTGGCAGCACTGAAAGCTCTGGCTAGCCAGCACCCTTCCTTGGAAGCGCTTTTGTAGGCCTAAGAACAGTGGGGCTCTGGGCTTCTCTAGCCGCCTAATCTTCTGCTCATCCTCTCGCATAGTCAAAAGAGAGCTCAGGTGAGAAATTGCAAATGTCGAGCAATTGATCAAAGATGAAAAGTGCCAGCACTGAAAGCTGTTGCTAGCCAGCACCCTTCCTTGGAAGCGCTTTTGTAGGCCTAAGAACCCTGGGGCTCTGGGCTTCTCTAGCCACCTACTCTTCTGCTCATCCTCTCGCGCACTCTAAAGAGAGCTCAGGTGAGAAATTGCAAACGTCGAGCAATTGCTCAGAGATGAAAAGGGCCAGCACTGAAAGCTGTTGCTAGCCAGCACCCTTCCTTGGAAGCGCTTTCACAGGCGCAGCAACACTGGGGCTTTGCGCTTCTCTACCCACCAAACGTCACGGTCATTCTCTTTCCTTCTCGTAGACACGAGCTGAGAAATTGCAAACGTCGAGCAATTGCTCAGAGATGAAAAGTGCCAGCACTGAAAGCTGTTGCTAGCCAGCACCCTTCCTTGGAAGCGCTTTTGTAGGCCTAAGAACACTGGGGCTCTGGGCTTCTCTAGCCACCTACTCTTCTGCTCATCCTGTCGCGCAGTCTAAAGAGAGCTCAGGTGAGAAATTGCGAACGTCGAGCAATTGCTCAGAGATGAAAAGGGCCAGCACTGAAAGCTGTTGCTAGCCAGCACCCTTCCTTGGAAGCGCTTTTGTAGGCCTAAGAACACTGGGGCTCTGGGCTTCTCTACCCACCTACTCTTCTGCTCATCCTGTCGTGCAGTCTAAAGAGAGCTCAGGTGAGAAATTGCAAACGTCGAGCAATTGCTCAGAGATGAAAAGTGCCAGCACTGAAAGCTGTTGCTAGCCAGCACCCTTCCTTGGAAGCGCTTTCACAGGCGCAGCAACACTGGGGCTTTGCGCTTCTCTAGCCACCAAACGTCACGCTCACTATCTCCCCGTCTCGTAGACACGAGTTGAGAAATTGCAAACGTCGAGCAATTGCTCAGAGATGAAAAGGGCCAGCACTGAAAGCTGTTGCTAGCCAGCACCCTTCCTTGGAAGCGCTTTCACAGGCGCAGCAACACTGGGGCTTTGCGCTTCTCTAGCCACCAAACGTCACGGTCATTCTCTTTCCTTCTCGTAGACACGAGCTGAGAAATTGCAAACGTCGAGCAATTGCTCAGAGATGAAAAGTGCCAGCACTGAAAGCTGTTGCTAGCCAGCACCCTTCCTTGGAAGCGCTTTTGTAGGCCTAAGAACACTGGGGCTCTGGGCTTCTCTAGCCACCTACTCTTCTGCTCATCCTGTCGCGCAGTCTAAAGAGAGCTCAGGTGAGAAATTGCGAACGTCGAGCAATTGCTCAGAGATGAAAAGGGCCAGCACTGAAAGCTGTTGCTAGCCAGCACCCTTCCTTGGAAGCGCTTTTGTAGGCCTAAGAACACTGGGGCTCTGGGCTTCTCTACCCACCTACTCTTCTGCTCATCCTGTCGTGCAGTCTAAAGAGAGCTCAGGTGAGAAATTGCAAACGTCGAGCAATTGCTCAGAGATGAAAAGTGCCAGCACTGAAAGCTGTTGCTAGCCAGCACCCTTCCTTGGAAGCGCTTTCACAGGCGCAGCAACACTGGGACTTTGCGCTTCTCTAGCCACCAAACGTCATGCTCAGTATCTCCCCGTCTCGTAGACACGAGCTGAGAAATTGCAAACGTCGAGCAATTGCTCAGAGATGAAAAGTGCCAGCACTGAAAGCTCTTGCTAGCCAGCACCCTTCCTTGGAAGCGCTTTCACAGGCGCAGCAACACTGGGGCTTTGCGCTTCTCTACCCACCAAACATCACGGTCATTCTCTTTCCTTCTCGTAGACACGAGTTGAGAAATTGCAAACGTCGAGCAATTGCTCAGAGATGAAAAGGGCCAGCAATGAAAGCTGTGGCTAGCCAGCACCCTTCCTTGGAAGCGCTTTCACAGGCGCAGCAACACTGGGGCTTTGCGCTTCTCTACCCACCAAACGTCACGGTCACTATCTCTCCGTCTCGTAGACACGAGCTGAGAAATTGCAAACGTCGAGCAATTGATCAAAGATGAAAAGTGCCAGCACTGAAAGCTGTTGCTAGCCAGCACCCTTCCTTGGAAGCGCTTTTGTAGGCCTAAGAACACTGGGGTTGTGGGCTTCTCTAGCCACCTACTCGTCTGCTCATCCTGTCGTGCAGTCTAAAGAGAGCTCAGGTGAGAAATTGCAGACGTCGAGCAATTGCTCAGAGATGAAAAGGGCCAGGACTGAAAGCTGTTGCTAGCCAGCACCCTTCCTTGGAAGCGCTTTCACAGGCGCAGCAACACTGGGGCTTTGCGCTTCTCTACCCACCAAACGTCAAGGTCATTCTCTTTCCTTCTCGTAGACACGAGCTGAGAAATTGCAAACGTCCAGCAATTGCTCAGAGATGAAAAGTGCCAGCACTGAAAGCTGTTGCTAGCCAGCACCCTTCCTTGGAAGCGCTTTCACAGGCGCAGCAACACTGGGGCTTTGCGCTTCTCTAGCCACCAAACGTCACGCTCACTATCTCTCCGTCTCGTAGACACGAGCTGAGAAATTGCAAACGTCGAGCAATTGCTCAGAGATGAAAAGTGCCAGCACTGAAAGCTGTTGCTAGCCAGCACCCTTCCTTGGAAGCGCTTTTGTAGCCCTAAGAACACTGGGGTTTTGGGCTTCTCTAGCCACCTACTCTTCTGCTCATCCTGTCGTGCAGTCTAAAGAGAGCTCAGGTGAGAAATTGCAAACGTCGAGCAATTGCTCAGAGATGAAAAGGGCCAGCACTGAAAGCTGTTGCTAGCCAGCACCCTTCCTTGGAAGCGCTTTCACAGGCGCAGCAACACTGGGGCTTTGCGCTTCTCTAGCCACCAAACATCACGGTCATTCTCTTTCCGTCTCGTAGACACAAGCTGAGAAATTGCAAACGTCGAGCAATTGCTCAGAGATGAAAAGTGCCAGCACTGAAAGCTGTTGATAGCCAGCACCCTTCCTTGGAAGCGCTTTCACAGGCGCAGCAACACTGGGACTTTGCGCTTCTCTACCCAACAAACGTCACGGTCATTCTCTTTCCTTCTCGTAGACACGAGCTGAGAAACTGCAAACGTCGAGCAATTGCTCAGAGATGAAAAGTGGCAGCACTGAAAGCTCTGGCTAGCCAGCACCCTTCCTTGGAAGCGCTTTTGTAGGCCTAAGAACAGTGGGGCTCTGGGCTTCTCTAGCCGCCTAATCTTCTGCTCATCCTCTCGCATAGTCAAAAGAGAGCTCAGGTGAGAAATTGCAAATGTCGAGCAATTGATCAAAGATGAAAAGTGCCAGCACTGAAAGCTGTTGCTAGCCAGCACCCTTCCTTGGAAGCGCTTTTGTAGGCCTAAGAACCCTGGGGCTCTGGGCTTCTCTAGCCACCTACTCTTCTGCTCATCCTCTCGCGCACTCTAAAGAGAGCTCAGGTGAGAAATTGCAGACGTCGAGCAATTGCTCAGAGATGAAAAGGGCCAGCACTGAAAGCTGTTGCTAGCCAGCACCCTTCCTTGGAAGCGCTTTCACAGGCGCAGCAACACTGGGGCTTTGCGCTTCTCTACCCACCAAACGTCACGGTCATTCTCTTTCCTTCTCGTAGACACGAGCTGAGAAATTGCAAACGTCGAGCAATTGCTCAGAGATGAAAAGTGCCAGCACTGAAAGCTGTTGCTAGCCAGCACCCTTCCTTGGAAGCGCTTTTGTAGGCCTAAGAACACTGGGGCTCTGGGCTTCTCTAGCCACCTACTCTTCTGCTCATCCTGTCGCGCAGTCTAAAGAGAGCTCAGGTGAGAAATTGCGAACGTCGAGCAATTGCTCAGAGATGAAAAGGGCCAGCACTGAAAGCTGTTGCTAGCCAGCACCCTTCCTTGGAAGCGCTTTTGTAGGCCTAAGAACACTGGGGCTCTGGGCTTCTCTACCCACCTACTCTTCTGCTCATCCTGTCGTGCAGTCTAAAGAGAGCTCAGGTGAGAAATTGCAAACGTCGAGCAATTGCTCAGAGATGAAAAGTGCCAGCACTGAAAGCTGTTGCTAGCCAGCACCCTTCCTTGGAAGCGCTTTCACAGGCGCAGCAACACTGGGGCTTTGCGCTTCTCTAGCCACCAAACGTCACGCTCACTATCTCCCCGTCTCGTAGACACGAGTTGAGAAATTGCAAACGTCGAGCAATTGCTCAGAGATGAAAAGGGCCAGCACTGAAAGCTGTTGCTAGCCAGCACCCTTCCTTGGAAGCGCTTTCACAGGCGCAGCAACACTGGGGCTTTGCGCTTCTCTAGCCACCAAACGTCACGGTCATTCTCTTTCCTTCTCGTAGACACGAGCTGAGAAATTGCAAACGTCGAGCAATTGCTCAGAGATGAAAAGTGCCAGCACTGAAAGCTGTTGCTAGCCAGCAGCCTTCCTTGGAAGCGCTTTTGTAGGCCTAAGAACACTGGGGCTCTGGGCTTCTCTAGCCACCTACTCTTCTGCTCATCCTGTCGCGCAGTCTAAAGAGAGCTCAGGTGAGAAATTGCAAACGTCGAGCAATTGCTCAGAGATGAAAAGGGCCAGCACTGAAAGCTGTTGCTAGCCAGCACCCTTCCTTGGAAGCGCTTTTGTAGGCCTAAGAACACTGGGGCTCTGGGCTTCTCTACCCACCTACTCTTCTGCTCATCCTGTCGTGCAGTCTAAAGAGAGCTCAGGTGAGAAATTGCAAACGTCGAGCAATTGCTCAGAGATGAAAAGTGCCAGCACTGAAAGCTGTTGCTAGCCAGCACCCTTCCTTGGAAGCGCTTTCACAGGCGCAGCAACACTGGGACTTTGCGCTTCTCTAGCCACCAAACATCACGGTCATTCTCTTTCCATCTCGTAGACACGAGTCGAGAAATTGCAAACGTCGAGCAATTGCTCAGAGATGAAAAGTGCCAGCACTGAAAGCTGTTGCTAGCCAGCACCCTTCCTTGGAAGTGCTTTCACAGGCGCAGCAACACTGGGGCTTTGCGCTTCTCTAGCCACCAAACGTCACGGTCACTATCTCTCCATCTCGTAGACACGAGCTGAGAAATTGCAAACGTCGAGCAATTGCTCAGAGATGAAAAGTGCCAGCACTGAAAGCTGTTGCTAGCCAGCACCCTTCCTTGGAAGCGCTTTTGTAGGCCTAAGAACACTGCGGTTGTGGGCTTCTCTAGCCACCTACTCTTCTGCTCATCCTCTCGCATAGTCAAAAGAGAGCTCAGGTGAGAAATTGCAAACGTCGAGCAATTGCTCAGAGAGGAAAAGTGCCAGTACTGAAAGCTGTTGCTAGCCAGCACCCTTCCTTGGAAGCGCTTTTGTAGGCCTAAGAACACTGGGGCTTTGGGCTTCTCTAGCCACCGAATCTTCTGCTCATCCTCTCGCGCACTCTAAAGAGAGCTCAGGTGAGAAATTGCAAACGTCGAGCAATTGCTCAGAGATGAAAAGGGCCAGCACTGAAAGCTGTTGCTAGCCAGCTCCCTTCCTTGGAAGCGCTTTCACAGGCGCAGCAACACTGGGGATTTGCGCTTCTCTAGCCACCAAACGTCACGCTCACTATCTCCCCGTCTCGTAGACACGAGCTGAGAAATTGCAAACGTCGAGCAATTGCTGAGAGATGAAAAGGGCCAGCACTGAAAGCTGTTGCTAGCCAGCACCCTTCCTTGGAAGCGCTTTCACAGGCGCAGCAACACTGGGGCTTTGCGCTTCTCTAGCCACCAAACATCATGCTCACTATCTCTCCGTCTTGTAGACACAAGCTGAGAAATTGCAAACGTCGAGCAATTGCTCAGAGATGAAAAGTGGCAGCACTGAAAGCTGTTGCTAGCCAGCACCCTTCCTTGGAAGCGCTTTCACAGGCGCAGCAACACTGGGGCTTTGCGCTTCTCTAGCCACCAAACGTCACGGTCATTCTCTTTCCTTCTCGTAGACACGAGCTGAGAAATTGCAAACGTCGAGCAATTGCTCAGAGATGAAAAGTGTCAGCACTGAAAGCTGTTGCTAGCCAGCACCCTTCCTTGGAAGCGCTTTTGTAGGCCTAAGAACACTGGGGCTCTGGGCTTCTCTAGCCACCTACTCTTCTGCTCATCCTGTCGCGCAGTCTAAAGAGAGCTCAGGTGAGAAATTGCAAACGTCGAGCAATTGCTCAGAGATGAAAAGGGCCAGCACTGAAAGCTGTTGCTAGCCAGCACCCTTCCTTGGAAGCGCTTTTGTAGGCCTAAGAACACTGGGGCTCTGGGCTTCTCTAGCCACCTCATCTTCTGCTCATCCTCTCGCGCACTCTAAAGAGAGCTCAGGTGAGAAATTGCAAACGTCGAGCAATTGCTCAGAGATGAAAAGTGGCAGCACTGAAAGCTGTTGCTAGCCAGCACCCTTCCTTGGAAGTGCTTTCACAGGCGCAGCAACACTGGGGCTTTGCGCTTCTCTACCCACCAAACGTCACGCTCACTATCTCTCCGTCTCGTAGACACGAGCTGAGAAATTGCAAACGTCGAGCAATTGCTCAGAGATGAAAAGGGCCAGCACTGAAAGCTGTTGCTAGCCAGCACCCTTCCTTGGAAGTGCTTTCACAGGCACAGCAACACTGGGGCTCTGGGCTTCTCTACCCACCAAACGTCACGCTCACTATCTCTCCGTCTCGTAGACACGAGCTGAGAAACTGCAAACGTCAAGCAATTGATCAAAGATGAAAAGTGCCAGCACTGAAAGCTGTTGCTAGCCAGCACCCTTCCTTGGAAGCGCTTTTGTAGGCCTAAGAACACTGGGGCTCTGGGCTTCTCTAGCCACCTACTCTTCTGCTCATCCTCTCGCGCACTCTAAAGAGAGCTCAGGTGAGAAATTGCAAACGTCGAGCAATTGCTCAGAGATGAAAAGTGCCAGCACTGAAAGCTGTTGCTAGCCAGCACCCTTCTTTTGAAGCGCTTTCACAGGCGCAGCAACACTGGGACTTTGCGCTTCTCTACCCACCAAACATCACGGTCATTCTCTTTCCTTCTCGTAGACACGAGCTGAGAAATTGCAAACGTCGAGCAATTGCTCAGAGATGAAAAGTGCCAGCACTGAAAGCTGTTGCTAGCCAGCACCCTTCCTTGGAAGCGCTTTCACAGGCGCAGCAACACTGGGGCTTTGCGCTTCTCTAGCCACCAAACATCACGGTCACTATCTCTCCGTCTCGTAGACACAAGCTGAGAAATTGCAAACGTCGAGCAATTGCTCAGAGATGAAAAGTGCCAGCACTGAAAGCTGTTGCTAGCCAGCACCCTTCCTTGGAAGCGCTTTCACAGGCGCAGCAACACTGGGGCTTTGCGCTTCTCTAGCCACCAAACGTCACGGTCATTCTCTTTCCTTCTCGTAGACACGAGCTGAGAAATTGCAAACGTCGAGCAATTGCTCAGAGATGAAAAGTGCCAGCACTGAAAGCTGTTGCTAGCCAGCACCCTTCCTTGGAAGCGCTTTTGTAGGCCTAAGAACACTGGGGCTCTGGGCTTCTCTAGCCACCTACTCTTCTGCTCATCCTGTCGCGCAGTCTAAAGAGAGCTCAGGTGAGAAATTGCAAACGTCGAGCAATTGCTCAGAGATGAAAAGTGCCAGCACTGAAAGCTGATGCTAGCCAGCACCCTTCCTTGGAAGCGCTTTTGTAGGCCTAAGAACACTGGGGCTTTGGGCTTCTCTACCCACCTACTCTTCTGCTCATCCTCTCGCGCAGTCTAAAGAGAGCTCAGGTGAGAAATTGCAAACGTCGAGCAATTGCTCAGAGATGAAAAGTGCCAGCACTGAAAGCTGTTGCTAGCCAGCACCCTTCCTTGGAAGCGCTTTCACAGGCGCAGCAACACTGGGGCTTTGCGCTTCTCTAGCCATCAAACGTCACGCTCACTATCTCTCCGTCTCGTAGACACGAGTTTAGAAATTGCAAACGTCGAGCAATTGCTCAGAGATGAAAAGTGGCAGCACTGAAAGCTGTTGCTAGCCAGCACCCTTCCTTGGAAGCGCTTTCACAGGCGCAGCAACACTGGGGCTTTGCGCTTCTCTAGCCACCAAACGTCACGGTCATTCTCTTTCCTTCTCGTAGACACGAGCTGAGAAATTGCAAACGTCGAGCAATTGCTCAGAGATGAAAAGTGCCAGCACTGAAAGCTGTTGCTAGCCAGCACCCTTCCTTGGAAGCGCTTTTGTAGGCCTAAGAACACTGGGGCTCTGGGCTTCTCTACCCACCTACTCTTCTGCTCATCCTCTCGCGTAGTCTAAAGAGAGCTCAGGTGAGAAATTGCAAACGTCGAGCAATTGCTCAGAGATGAAAAGTGCCAGCACTGAAAGCTGTTGCTAGCCAGCACCCTTCCTTGGAAGCGCTTTCACAGGCGCAGCAACACTGGGGCTTTGCGCTTCTCTAGCCATCAAACGTCACGCTCACTATCTCCCCGTCTCGTAGACACGAGTTTAGAAATTGCAAACGTCGAGCAATTGCTCAGAGATGAAAAGTGCCAGCACTGAAAGCTGTTGCTAGCCAGCACCCTTCCTTGGAAGCGCTTTCACAGGCGCAGCAACACTGGGGCTTTGCGCTTCTCTACCCACCAAACATCACGCTCACTACATCTCCGTCTCGTAGACACGAGCTGAGAAATTGCAAACGTCCAGCAATTGCTCAGAGATGAAAAGTGGCAGCACTGAAAGCTGTTGCTAGCCAGCACCCTTCCTTGGAAGCGCTTTCACAGGCGCAGCAACACTGGGGCTTTGCGCTTCTCTAGCCACCAAACGTCACGCTCACTATCTCTCCGTCTCGTAGACACGAGCTGAGAAATTGCAAACGTCGAGCAATTGCTCAGAGATGAAAAGTGCCAGCACTGAAAGCTGTTGCTAGCCAGCACCCTTCCTTGGAAGCGCTTTCACAGGCGCAGCAACACTGGGGCTTTGCGCTTCTCTAGCCACCAAACGTCACGGTCATTCTCTTTCCTTCTCGTAGACACGAGCTGAGAAACTGCAAACGTCAAGCAATTGATCAAAGATGAAAAGTGCCAGCACTGAAAGCTGTTGCTAGCCAGCACCCTTCCTTGGAAGCGCTTTTGTAGGCCTAAGAACACTGGGGCTCTGGGCTTCTCTAGCCACCTACTCTTCTGCTCATCCTCTCGCGCACTCTAAAGAGAGCTCAGGTGAGAAATTGCAAACGTCGAGCAATTGCTCAGAGATGAAAAGTGCCAGCACTGAAAGCTGTTGCTAGCCAGCACCCTTCTTTGGAAGCGCTTTCACAGGCGCAGCAACACTGGGACTTTGCGCTTCTCTACCCACCAAACATCACGGTCATTCTCTTTCCTTCTCGTAGACACGAGCTGAGAAATTGCAAACGTCAAGCAATTGCTCAGAGATGAAAAGTGGCAGCACTGAAAGCTGTTGCTAGCCAGCACCCTTCCTTGGAAGCGCTTTCACAGGCGCAGCAACACTGGGGCTTTGCGCTTCTCTAGCCACCAAACATCACGGTCACTATCTCTCCGTCTCGTAGACACAAGCTGAGAAATTGCAAACGTCGAGCAATTGCTCAGAGATGAAAAGTGGCAGCACTGAAAGCTGTTGCTAGCCAGCACCCTTCCTTGGAAGCGCTTTCACAGGCGCAGCAACACTGGGGCTTTGCGCTTCTCTAGCCACCAAACGTCACGGTCATTCTCTTTCCTTCTCGTAGACACGAGCTGAGAAATTGCAAACGTCGAGCAATTGCTCAGAGATGAAAAGTGCCAGCACTGAAAGCTGTTGCTAGCCAGCACCCTTCCTTGGAAGCGCTTTTGTAGGCCTAAGAACACTGGGGCTCTGGGCTTCTCTAGCCACCTACTCTTCTGCTCATCCTGTCGCGCAGTCTAAAGAGAGCTCAGGTGAGAAATTGCAAACGTCGAGCAATTGCTCAGAGATGAAAAGTGCCAGCACTGAAAGCTGATGCTAGCCAGCACCCTTCCTTGGAAGCGCTTTTGTAGGCCTAACAACACTGGGGCTCTGGGCTTCTCTACCCACCTACTCTTCTGCTCATCCTCTCGCGCAGTCTAAAGAGAGCTCAGGTGAGAAATTGCAAACGT
The DNA here is from genome assembly GCA_037962945.1 of Sarcoramphus papa. Taxonomy (NCBI): domain Eukaryota; kingdom Metazoa; phylum Chordata; class Aves; order Accipitriformes; family Cathartidae; genus Sarcoramphus; species Sarcoramphus papa. The sequence continues at coordinate 93,100,158 of CM075586.1, read as the reverse complement.
CGAGCAATTGCTCAGAGATGAAAAGTGCCAGCACTGAAAGCTCTTGCTAGCCAGCACCCTTCCTTGGAAGCGCTTTCACAGGCGCAGCAACACTGGGGCTTTGCGCTTCTCTAGCCATCAAACGTCACGCTCACTATCTCCCCGTCTCGTAGACACGAGTTTAGAAATTGCAAACGTCGAGCAATTGCTCAGAGATGAAAAGTGGCAGCACTGAAAGCTGTTGCTAGCCAGCACCCTTCCTTGGAAGCGCTTTCACAGGCGCAGCAACACTGGGGCTTTGCGCTTCTCTACCCACCAAACGTCACGGTCATTCTCTTTCCTTCTCGTAGACACGAGCTGAGAAATTGCAAACGTCGAGCAATTGCTCAGAGATGAAAAGTGCCAGCACTGAAAGCTGTTGCTAGCCAGCACCCTTCCTTGGAAGCGCTTTTGTAGGCCTAAGAACACTGGGGCTCTGGGCTTCTCTAGCCACCTACTCTTCTGCTCATCCTCTCGCGTAGTCTAAAGAGAGCTCAGGTGAGAAATTGCAAACGTCGAGCAATTGCTCAGAGATGAAAAGTGCCAGCACTGAAAGCTGATGCTAGCCAGCACCCTTCCTTGGAAGCGCTTTTGTAGGCCTAACAACACTGGGGCTCTGGGCTTCTCTACCCACCTACTCTTCTGCTCATCCTCTCGCGCAGTCTAAAGAGAGCTCAGGTGAGAAATTGCAAACGTCGAGCAATTGCTCAGAGATGAAAAGTGCCAGCACTGAAAGCTGTTGCTAGCCAGCACCCTTCCTTGGAAGCGCTTTCACAGGCGCAGCAACACTGGGGCTTTGCGCTTCTCTAGCCATCAAACGTCACGCTCACTATCTCCCCGTCTCGTAGACACGAGTTTAGAAATTGCAAACGTCGAGCAATTGCTCAGAGATGAAAAGTGCCAGCACTGAAAGCTGTTGCTAGCCAGCACCCTTCCTTGGAAGCGCTTTCACAGGCGCAGCAACACTGGGGCTTTGCGCTTCTCTACCCACCAAACATCACGCTCACTACATCTCCGTCTCGTAGACACGAGCTGAGAAATTGCAAACGTCCAGCAATTGCTCAGAGATGAAAAGTGGCAGCACTGAAAGCTGTTGCTAGCCAGCACCCTTCCTTGGAAGCGCTTTCACAGGCGCAGCAACACTGGGGCTTTGCGCTTCTCTAGCCACCAAACGTCACGCTCACTATCTCTCCGTCTCGTAGACACGAGCTGAGAAATTGCAAACGTCGAGCAATTGCTCAGAGATGAGAAGTGCCAGCACTGAAAGCTGTTGCTAGCCAGCACCCTTCCTTGGAAGCGCTTTCACAGGCGCAGCAACACTGGGGCTTTGCGCTTCTCTAGCCGCCAAACATGACGGTCACTATCTCTCCGTCTCGTAGACACGAGCTGAGAAATTGCAAATGTCGAGCAATTGCTCAGAGATGAAAAGTGCCAGCACTGAAAGCTGTTGCTAGCCAGCACCCTTCCTTGGAAGCGCTTTTGTAGGCCTAACAACACTGGGGTTGTGGGCTTCTCTAGCCACCTACTCTTCTGCTCATCCTCTCGCGTAGTCTAAAGAGAGCTCAGGTGAGAAATTGCAAATGTCGAGCAATTGCTCAGAGAGGAAAAGTGCCAGCACTGAAAGCTGTTGCTAGCCAGCACCCTTCCTTGGAAGCGCTTTCACAGGCGCAGCAACACTGGGGCTTTGCGCTTCTCTACCCACCAAACGTCATGCTCAGTATCTCCCCGTCTCGTAGACACGAGCTGAGAAATTGCAAACGTCGAGCAATTGCTCAGAGATGAAAAGTGCCAGCACTGAAAGCTGTTGCTAGCCAGCACCCTTCCTTGGAAGCGCTTTTGTAGGCCTAAGAACACTGGGGCTCTGGGCTTCTCTAGCCACCTACTCTTCTGCTCATCCTGTCGCGCAGTCTAAAGAGAGCTCAGGTGAGAAATTGCAAACGTCGAGCAATTGCTCAGAGATGAAAAGTGCCAGCACTGAAAGCTGATGCTAGCCAGCACCCTTCCTTGGAAGCGCTTTTGTAGGCCTAACAACACTGGGGCTCTGGGCTTCTCTACCCACCTACTCTTCTGCTCATCCTCTCGCGCAGTCTAAAGAGAGCTCAGGTGAGAAATTGCAAACGTCGAGCAATTGCTCAGAGATGAAAAGTGCCAGCACTGAAAGCTGTTGCTAGCCAGCACCCTTCCTTGGAAGCGCTTTCACAGGCGCAGCAACACTGGGGCTTTGCGCTTCTCTAGCCATCAAACGTCACGCTCACTATCTCCCCGTCTCGTAGACACGAGTTTAGAAATTGCAAACGTCGAGCAATTGCTCAGAGATGAAAAGTGGCAGCACTGAAAGCTGTTGCTAGCCAGCACCCTTCCTTGGAAGCGCTTTCACAGGCGCAGCAACACTGGGGCTTTGCGCTTCTCTAGCCACCAAACGTCACGGTCATTCTCTTTCCTTCTCGTAGACACGAGCTGAGAAATTGCAAACGTCGAGCAATTGCTCAGAGATGAAAAGTGCCAGCACTGAAAGCTGTTGCTAGCCAGCACCCTTCCTTGGAAGCGCTTTTGTAGGCCTAAGAACACTGGGGCTCTGGGCTTCTCTAGCCACCTACTCTTCTGCTCATCCTCTCGCGTAGTCTAAAGAGAGCTCAGGTGAGAAATTGCAAACGTCGAGCAATTGCTCAGAGATGAAAAGTGCCAGCACTGAAAGCTGATGCTAGCCAGCACCCTTCCTTGGAAGCGCTTTTGTAGGCCTAACAACACTGGGGCTCTGGGCTTCTCTACCCACCTACTCTTCTGCTCATCCTCTCGCGCAGTCTAAAGAGAGCTCAGGTGAGAAATTGCAAACGTCGAGCAATTGCTCAGAGATGAAAAGTGCCAGCACTGAAAGCTGTTGCTAGCCAGCACCCTTCCTTGGAAGCGCTTTCACAGGCGCAGCAACACTGGGGCTTTGCGCTTCTCTAGCCATCAAACGTCACGCTCACTATCTCCCCGTCTCGTAGACACGAGTTTAGAAATTGCAAACGTCGAGCAATTGCTCAGAGATGAAAAGTGCCAGCACTGAAAGCTGTTGCTAGCCAGCACCCTTCCTTGGAAGCGCTTTCACAGGCGCAGCAACACTGGGGCTTTGCGCTTCTCTACCCACCAAACATCACGCTCACTACATCTCCGTCTCGTAGACACGAGCTGAGAAATTGCAAACGTCCAGCAATTGCTCAGAGATGAAAAGTGGCAGCACTGAAAGCTGTTGCTAGCCAGCACCCTTCCTTGGAAGCGCTTTCACAGGCGCAGCAACACTGGGGCTTTGCGCTTCTCTAGCCACCAAACGTCACGCTCACTATCTCTCCGTCTCGTAGACACGAGCTGAGAAATTGCAAACGTCGAGCAATTGCTCAGAGATGAGAAGTGCCAGCACTGAAAGCTGTTGCTAGCCAGCACCCTTCCTTGGAAGCGCTTTCACAGGCGCAGCAACACTGGGGCTTTGCGCTTCTCTAGCCGCCAAACATGACGGTCACTATCTCTCCGTCTCGTAGACACGAGCTGAGAAATTGCAAATGTCGAGCAATTGCTCAGAGATGAAAAGTGCCAGCACTGAAAGCTGTTGCTAGCCAGCACCCTTCCTTGGAAGCGCTTTTGTAGGCCTAACAACACTGGGGTTGTGGGCTTCTCTAGCCACCTACTCTTCTGCTCATCCTCTCGCGTAGTCTAAAGAGAGCTCAGGTGAGAAATTGCAAATGTCGAGCAATTGCTCAGAGAGGAAAAGTGCCAGCACTGAAAGCTGTTGCTAGCCAGCACCCTTCCTTGGAAGCGCTTTCACAGGCGCAGCAACACTGGGGCTTTGCGCTTCTCTACCCACCAAACGTCATGCTCAGTATCTCCCCGTCTCGTAGACACGAGCTGAGAAATTGCAAACGTCGAGCAATTGCTCAGAGATGAAAAGTGCCAGCACTGAAAGCTGTTGCTAGCCAGCACCCTTCCTTGGAACCGCTTTCACAGGCGCAGCAACACTGGGGCTTTGCGCTTCTCTACCCACCAAACATCACGGTCATTCTCTTTCCTTCTCGTAGACACGAGTTGAGAAATTGCAAACGTCGAGCAATTGCTCAGAGATGAAAAGTGCCAGCAATGAAAGCTGTGGCTAGCCAGCACCCTTCCTTGGAAGCGCTTTCACAGGCACAGCAACACTGGGGCTTTGCGCTTCTCTAGCCACCAAACGTCACGCTCACTATCTCTCCGTCTCGTAGACACGAGCTGTGAAATTGCAAACGTCCAGCAATTGCTCAGAGATGAAAAGTGCCAGCACTGAAAGCTGTGGCTAGCCAGCACCCTTCCTTGCAAGCGCTTTCACAGGCGCAGCAACACTGGGGCTTTGCGCTTCTCTACCCACCAAACGTCACGCTCACTATCTCCCCGTCACGTAGACACGAGCTGAGAAATTGCAAACGTCGAGCAATTGCTCAGAGATGAAAAGGGCCAGCACTGAAAGCTGTTGCTAGCCAGCACCCTTCCTTGGAAGCGCTTTTGTAGGCCTAAGAACACTGGGGCTCTGGGCTTCTCTAGCCACCTACTCTTCTGCTCATCCTCTCGCGCACTCTAAAGAGAGCTCAGGTGAGAAATTGCAGACGTCGAGCAATTGCTCAGAGATGAAAAGGGCCAGCACTGAAAGCTGTTGCTAGCCAGCACCCTTCCTTGGAAGCGCTTTCACAGGCGCAGCAACACTGGGGCTTTGCGCTTCTCTAGCCCCCAAACGTCAAGGTCATTCTCTTTCCTTCTCGTAGACACGAGCTGAGAAATTGCAAACGTCCAGCAATTGCTCAGAGATGAAAAGTGCCAGCACTGAAAGCTGATGCTAGCCAGCACCCTTCCTTGGAAGCGCTTTCACAGGCGCAGCAACACTGGGGCTTTGCGCTTCTCTACCCACCAAACGTCACGCTCACTATCTCTCCGTCTCGTAGACACGAGCTGAGAAATTGCAAACGTCGAGCAATTGCTCAGAGATGAAAAGTGCCAGCACTGAAAGCTCTTGCTAGCCAGCACCCTTCCTTGGAAGCGCTTTTGTAGGCCTAAGAACACTGGGGCTCTGGGCTTCTCTAGCCACCTAATCTTCTGCACTTCCTCTCGCGCAGTCTAAAGAGAGCTCAGGTGAGAAATTGCAAACGTCGAGCAATTGCTCAGAGATGAAAAGGGCCAGCACTGAAAGCTGTTGCTAGCCAGCACCCTTCCTTGGAAGCGCTTTCACAGGCGCAGCAACAGTGGGGCTTTGCGCTTCTCTACCCACCAAACGTCACGCTCACTATCTCTCCGTCTCGTAGACACGAGCTGAGAAATTGCAAACGTCGAGCAATTGCTCAGAGATGAAAAGTGCCAGGACTGAAGGCTGTTGCTAGCCAGCACCCTTCCTTGGAAGCGCTTTCACAGGCGCAGCAACACTGGGGCTTTGCGCTTCTCTACCCACCAAACATCACGGTCATTCTCTTTCCTTCTCGTAGACACGAGCTGAGAAACTGCAAACGTCGAGCAATTGCTCAGAGATGAAAAGGGCCAGCACTGAAAGCTGTTGCTAGCCAGCACCCTTCCTTGGAAGCGCTTTTGTAGGCCTAAGAACACTGGGGCTCTGGGCTTCTCTAGCCACCTAATCTTCTGCTCATCCTCTCGCGCACTCTAAAGAGAGCTCAGGAGAGAAATTGCAAACGTCGAGCAATTGCTCAGAGATGAAAAGTGCCAGCACTGAAAGCTGTTGCTAGCCAGCACCCTTCCTTGGAAGCGCTTTCACAGGCGCAGCAACACTGGGGCTTTGCGCTTCTCTAGCCACCAAACATCACGGTCACTATCTCTCCGTCTCGTAGACACAAGCTGAGAAATTGCAAACGTCGAGCAATTGCTCAGAGATGAAAAGGGCCAGCACTGAAAGCTGTTGATAGCCAGCACCCTTCCTTGGAAGCGCTTTCACAGGCGCAGCAACACTGGGACTTTGCGCTTCTCTACCCAACAAACGTCACGGTCATTCTCTTTCCTTCTCGTAGACACGAGCTGAGAAACTGCAAACGTCAAGCAATTGATCAAAGATGAAAAGTGGCAGCACTGAAAGCTGTGGCTAGCCAGCACCCTTCCTTGGAAGCGCTTTTGTAGGCCTAAGAACAGTGGGGCTCTGGGCTTCTCTAGCCGCCTAATCTTCTGCTCATCCTCTCGCATAGTCAAAAGAGAGCTCAGGTGAGAAATTGCAAACGTCGAGCAATTGCTCAGAGATGAAAAGGGCCAGCACTGAAAGCTCTTGCTAGCCAGCACCCTTCCTTGGAAGCGCTTTCACAGGCGCAGCAACACTGGGGCTTTGCGCTTCTCTAGCCACCAAACGTCACGGTCATTCTCTTTCCTTCTCGTAGACACGAGCTGAGAAATTGCAAACGTCGAGCAATTGCTCAGAGATGAAAAGTGCCAGCACTGAAAGCTGTTGCTAGCCAGCACCCTTCCTTGGAAGCGCTTTTGTAGGCCTAAGAACACTGGGGCTCTGGGCTTCTCTAGCCACCTACTCTTCTGCTCATCCTGTCGCGCAGTCTAAAGAGAGCTCAGGTGAGAAATTGCGAACGTCGAGCAATTGCTCAGAGATGAAAAGGGCCAGCACTGAAAGCTGTTGCTAGCCAGCACCCTTCCTTGGAAGCGCTTTTGTAGGCCTAACAACACTGGGGCTCTGGGCTTCTCTACCCACCTACTCTTCTGCTCATCCTGTCGTGCAGTCTAAAGAGAGCTCAGGTGAGAAATTGCAAACGTCGAGCAATTGCTCAGAGATGAAAAGTGCCAGCACTGAAAGCTGTTGCTAGCCAGCACCCTTCCTTGGAAGCGCTTTCACAGGCGCAGCAACACTGGGGCTTTGCGCTTCTCTAGCCACCAATCGTCACGCTCACTATCTCCCCGTCTCGTAGACACGAGTTGAGAAATTGCAAACGTCGAGCAATTGCTCAGAGATGAAAAGGGCCAGCACTGAAAGCTGTTGCTAGCCAGCACCCTTCCTTGGAAGCGCTTTCACAGGCGCAGCAACACTGGGGCTTTGCGCTTCTCTAGCCACCAAACGTCACGGTCATTCTCTTTCCTTCTCGTAGACACGAGCTGAGAAATTGCAAACGTCGAGCAATTGCTCAGAGATGAAAAGTGCCAGCACTGAAAGCTGTTGCTAGCCAGCACCCTTCCTTGGAAGCGCTTTTGTAGGCCTAAGAACACTGGGGCTCTGGGCTTCTCTAGCCACCTACTCTTCTGCTCATCCTGTCGCGCAGTCTAAAGAGAGCTCAGGTGAGAAATTGCGAACGTCGAGCAATTGCTCAGAGATGAAAAGTGCCAGCACTGAAAGCTGTTGCTAGCCAGCACCCTTCCTTGGAAGCGCTTTTGTAGGCCTAAGAACACTGGGGCTCTGGGCTTCTCTAGCCACCTACTCTTCTGCTCATCCTCTCGCGCAGTCTAAAGAGAGCTCAGGTGAGAAATTGCAAACGTCGAGCAATTGCTCAGAGATGAAAAGTGCCAGCACTGAAAGCTGTTGCTAGCCAGCACCCTTCCTTGGAAGCGCTTTCACAGGCGCAGCAACACTGGGGCTTTGCGCTTCTCTACCCACCAAACATCACGGTCATTCTCTTTCCATCTCGTAGACACGAGTCGAGAAATTGCAAACGTCGAGCAATTGCTCAGAGATGAAAAGTGCCAGCACTGAAAGCTGTTGCTAGCCAGCACCCTTCCTTGGAAGTGCTTTCACAGGCGCAGCAACACTGGGGCTTTGCGCTTCTCTAGCCACCAAACGTCACGGTCACTATCTCTCCATCTCGTAGACACGAGCTGAGAAATTGCAAACGTCGAGCAATTGCTCAGAGATGAAAAGTGCCAGCACTGAAAGCTGTTGCTAGCCAGCACCCTTCCTTGGAAGCGCTTTTGTAGGCCTAAGAACACTGGGGTTGTGGGCTTCTCTAGCCACCTACTCTTCTGCTCATCCTCTCGCATAGTCAAAAGAGAGCTCAGGTGAGAAATTGCAAACGTCGAGCAATTGCTCAGAGAGGAAAAGTGCCAGCACTGAAAGCTGTTGCTAGCCAGCACCCTTCCTTGGAAGCGCTTTTGTAGGCCTAAGAACACTGGGGCTTTGGGCTTCTCTAGCCACCGAATCTTCTGCTCATCCTCTCGCGCACTCTAAAGAGAGCTCAGGTGAGAAATTGCAAACGTCGAGCAATTGCTCAGAGATGAAAAGGGCCAGCACTGAAAGCTGTTGCTAGCCAGCTCCCTTCCTTGGAAGCGCTTTCACAGGCGCAGCAACACTGGGGATTTGCGCTTCTCTAGCCACCAAACGTCACGCTCACTATCTCCCCGTCTCGTAGACACGAGCTGAGAAATTGCAAACGTCGAGCAATTGCTCAGAGATGAAAAGTGCCAGCACTGAAAGCTGTTGCTAGCCAGCACCCTTCCTTGGAAGCGCTTTCACAGGCGCAGCAACACTGGGGCTTTGCGCTTCTCTAGCCACCAAACATCATGCTCACTATCTCTCCGTCTTGTAGACACAAGCTGAGAAATTGCAAACGTCGAGCAATTGCTCAGACATGAAAAGTGGCAGCACTGAAAGCTGTTGCTAGCCAGCACCCTTCCTTGGAAGCGCTTTCACAGGCGCAGCAACACTGGGGCTTTGCGCTTCTCTACCCACCAAACGTCACGGTCATTCTCTTTCCTTCTCGTAGACACGAGCTGAGAAATTGCAAACGTCGAGCAATTGCTCAGAGATGAAAAGTGCCAGCACTGAAAGCTGTTGCTAGCCAGCACCCTTCCTTGGAAGCGCTTTTGTAGGCCTAAGAACACTGGGGCTCTGGGCTTCTCTAGCCACCTACTCTTCTGCTCATCCTGTCGCGCAGTCTAAAGAGAGCTCAGGTGAGAAATTGCAAACGTCGAGCAATTGCTCAGAGATGAAAAGGGCCAGCACTGAAAGCTGTTGCTAGCCAGCACCCTTCCTTGGAAGCGCTTTTGTAGGCCTAAGAACACTGGGGCTCTGGGCTTCTCTAGCCACCTCATCTTCTGCTCATCCTCTCGCGCACTCTAAAGAGAGCTCAGGTGAGAAATTGCAAACGTCGAGCAATTGCTCAGAGATGAAAAGTGCCAGCACTGAAAGCTGTTGCTAGCCAGCACCCTTCCTTGGAAGTGCTTTCACAGGCGCAGCAACACTGGGGCTTTGCGCTTCTCTAGCCACCAAACGTCACGCTCACTATCTCTCCGTCTCGTAGACACGAGCTGAGAAATTGCAAACGTCAAGCAATTGCTCAGAGATGAAAGGTGCCAGCACTGAAAGCTGTTGCTAGCCAGCACCCTTCCTTGGAAGTGCTTTCACAGGCACAGCAACACTGGGGCTCTGGGCTTCTCTACCCACCAAACGTCACGCTCACTATCTCTCCGTCTCGTAGACACGAGCTGTGAAATTGCAAATGTCGAGCAATTCCTCAGAGATGAAACGTGCCAGCACTGAAAGCTGTTGCTAGCCAGCACCCTTCCTTGGAAGCGCTTTTGTAGGCCTAAGAACACTGGGGTTGTGGGCTTCTCTAGCCACCTACTCTTCTGCTCATCCTCTCGCGTAGTCTGAAGAGATCTCAGGTGAGAAATTGCAAATGTCGAGCAATTGCTCAGAGATGAAAAGTGCCAGGACTGAAAGCTGTGGCTAGCCAGCACCCTTCTTTGGAAGCGCTTTCACAGGCGCAGCAACACTGGGGCTTTGCGCTTCTCTACCCACCAAACATCACGGTCATTCTCTTTCCTTCTGGTAGACACGAGCTGAGAAATTGCAAACGTCGAGCAATTGCTCAGAGATTAAAAGTGCCAGCACTGAAAGCTGTTGCTAGCCAGCAGCCTTCCTTGGAAGCGCTTTCACAGGCGCAGCAACACTGGGGCTTTGTGCTTCTCTAGCCACCAAACGTCACGCTCACTATCTCCCCGTCACGTAGACACGAGCTGAGAAATTGCAAACGTCGAGCAATTGCTCAGAGATGAAAAGTGCCAGCACTGAAAGCTCTTGCTAGCCAGCACCCTTCCTTGGAAGCGCTTTCACAGGCGCAGCAACACTGGGGCTTTGCGCTTCTCTACCCACCAAACGTCACGCTCACTATCTCTCCGTCTCGTAGACACGAGCTGAGAAATTGCAAACGTCGAGCAATTGCTCAGAGATGAAAAGTGCCAGCACTGAAAGCTGTTGCTAGCCAGCACCCTTCCTTGGAAGCGCTTTCACAGGCGCAGCAACACTGGGGCTTTGCGCTTCTCTAGCCACCAAACGTCACGGTCATTCTCTTTCCTTCTCGTAGACACGAGCTGAGAAACTGCAAACGTCAAGCAATTGATCAAAGATGAAAAGTGCCAGCACTGAAAGCTGTTGCTAGCCAGCACCCTTCCTTGGAAGCGCTTTTGTAGGCCTAAGAACACTGGGGCTCTGGGCTTCTCTAGCCACCTACTCTTCTGCTCATCCTCTCGCGCACTCTAAAGAGAGCTCAGGTGAGAAATTGCAAACGTCGAGCAATTGCTCAGAGATGAAAAGTGCCAGCACTGAAAGCTGTTGCTAGCCAGCACCCTTCTTTGGAAGCGCTTTCACAGGCGCAGCAACACTGGGACTTTGCGCTTCTCTACCCACCAAACATCACGGTCATTCTCTTTCCTTCTCGTAGACACGAGCTGAGAAATTGCAAACGTCGAGCAATTGCTCAGAGATGAAAAGTGCCAGCACTGAAAGCTGTTGCTAGCCAGCACCCTTCCTTGGAAGCGCTTTCACAGGCGCAGCAACACTGGGGCTTTGCGCTTCTCTAGCCACCAAACGTCACGGTCATTCTCTTTCCTTCTCGTAGACACGAGCTGAGAAATTGCAAACGTCGAGCAATTGCTCAGAGATGAAAAGTGCCAGCACTGAAAGCTGTTGCTAGCCAGCACCCTTCCTTGGAAGCGCTTTTGTAGGCCTAAGAACACTGGGGCTCTGGGCTTCTCTAGCCACCTACTCTTCTGCTCATCCTCTCGCGTAGTCTAAAGAGAGCTCAGGTGAGAAATTGCAAACGTCGAGCAATTGCTCAGAGATGAAAAGTGCCAGCACTGAAAGCTGATGCTAGCCAGCACCCTTCCTTGGAAGCGCTTTTGTAGGCCTAAGAACACTGGGGCTCTGGGCTTCTCTAGCCACCTACTCTTCTGCTCATCCTCTCGCGCAGTCTAAAGAGAGCTCAGGTGAGAAATTGCAAACGTCGAGCAATTGCTCAGAGATGAAAAGTGCCAGCACTGAAAGCTGTTGCTAGCCAGCACCCTTCCTTGGAAGCGCTTTCACAGGCGCAGCAACACTGGGGCTTTGCGCTTCTCTAGCCATCAAACGTCACGCTCACTATCTCCCCGTCTCGTAGACACGAGTTTAGAAATTGCAAACGTCGAGCAATTGCTCAGAGATGAAAAGTGCCAGCACTGAAAGCTGTTGCTAGCCAGCACCCTTCCTTGGAAGCGCTTTCACAGGCGCAGCAACACTGGGGCTTTGCGCTTCTCTACCCACCAAACATCACGCTCACTACATCTCCGTCTCGTAGACACGAGCTGAGAAATTGCAAACGTCCAGCAATTGCTCAGAGATGAAAAGTGGCAGCACTGAAAGCTGTTGCTAGCCAGCACCCTTCCTTGGAAGCGCTTTCACAGGCGCAGCAACACTGGGGCTTTGCGCTTCTCTAGCCACCAAACGTCACGCTCACTATCTCTCCGTCTCGTAGACACGAGCTGAGAAATTGCAAACGTCGAGCAATTGCTCAGAGATGAAAAGTGCCAGCACTGAAAGCTGTTGCTAGCCAGCACCCTTCCTTGGAAGCGCTTTCACAGGCGCAGCAACACTGGGGCTTTGCGCTTCTCTAGCCACCAAACGTCACGGTCATTCTCTTTCCTTCTCGTAGACACGAGCTGAGAAACTGCAAACGTCAAGCAATTGATCAAAGATGAAAAGTGCCAGCACTGAAAGCTGTTGCTAGCCAGCACCCTTCCTTGGAAGCGCTTTTGTAGGCCTAAGAACACTGGGGCTCTGGGCTTCTCTAGCCACCTACTCTTCTGCTCATCCTCTCGCGCACTCTAAAGAGAGCTCAGGTGAGAAATTGCAAACGTCGAGCAATTGCTCAGAGATGAAAAGTGCCAGCACTGAAAGCTGTTGCTAGCCAGCACCCTTCTTTGGAAGCGCTTTCACAGGCGCAGCAACACTGGGACTTTGCGCTTCTCTACCCACCAAACATCACGGTCATTCTCTTTCCTTCTCGTAGACACGAGCTGAGAAATTGCAAACGTCAAGCAATTGCTCAGAGATGAAAAGTGGCAGCACTGAAAGCTGTTGCTAGCCAGCACCCTTCCTTGGAAGCGCTTTCACAGGCGCAGCAACACTGGGGCTTTGCGCTTCTCTAGCCACCAAACATCACGGTCACTATCTCTCCGTCTCGTAGACACGAGCTCAGAAATTGCAAACGTCGAGCAATTGCTCAGAGATGAAAAGTGGCAGCACTGAAAGCTGTTGCTAGCCAGCACCCTTCCTTGGAAGCGCTTTCACAGGCGCAGCAACACTGGGGCTTTGCGCTTCTCTAGCCACCAAACGTCACGGTCATTCTCTTTCCTTCTCGTAGACACGAGCTGAGAAATTGCAAACGTCGAGCAATTGCTCAGAGATGAAAAGTGCCAGCACTGAAAGCTGTTGCTAGCCAGCACCCTTCCTTGGAAGCGCTTTTGTAGGCCTAAGAACACTGGGGCTCTGGGCTTCTCTAGCCACCTACTCTTCTGCTCATCCTGTCGCGCAGTCTAAAGAGAGCTCAGGTGAGAAATTGCAAACGTCGAGCAATTGCTCAGAGATGAAAAGTGCCAGCACTGAAAGCTGATGCTAGCCAGCACCCTTCCTTGGAAGCGCTTTTGTAGGCCTAACAACACTGGGGCTCTGGGCTTCTCTACCCACCTACTCTTCTGCTCATCCTCTCGCGCAGTCTAAAGAGAGCTCAGGTGAGAAATTGCAAACGTCGAGCAATTGCTCAGAGATGAAAAGTGCCAGCACTGAAAGCTGTTGCTAGCCAGCACCCTTCCTTGGAAGCGCTTTCACAGGCGCAGCAACACTGGGGCTTTGCGCTTCTCTAGCCATCAAACGTCACGCTCACTATCTCCCCGTCTCGTAGACACGAGTTTAGAAATTGCAAACGTCGAGCAATTGCTCAGAGATGAAAAGTGGCAGCACTGAAAGCTGTTGCTAGCCAGCACCCTTCCTTGGAAGCGCTTTCACAGGCGCAGCAACACTGGGGCTTTGCGCTTCTCTAGCCACCAAACGTCACGGTCATTCTCTTTCCTTCTCGTAGACACGAGCTGAGAAATTGCAAACGTCGAGCAATTGCTCAGAGATGAAAAGTGCCAGCACTGAAAGCTGTTGCTAGCCAGCACCCTTCCTTGGAAGCGCTTTTGTAGGCCTAAGAACACTGGGGCTCTGGGCTTCTCTAGCCACCTACTCTTCTGCTCATCCTCTCGCGTAGTCTAAAGAGAGCTCAGGTGAGAAATTGCAAACGTCGAGCAATTGCTCAGAGATGAAAAGTGCCAGCACTGAAAGCTGATGCTAGCCAGCACCCTTCCTTGGAAGCGCTTTTGTAGGCCTAACAACACTGGGGCTCTGGGCTTCTCTACCCACCTACTCTTCTGCTCATCCTCTCGCGCAGTCTAAAGAGAGCTCAGGTGAGAAATTGCAAACGTCGAGCAATTGCTCAGAGATGAAAAGTGCCAGCACTGAAAGCTGTTGCTAGCCAGCACCCTTCCTTGGAAGCGCTTTCACAGGCGCAGCAACACTGGGGCTTTGCGCTTCTCTAGCCATCAAACGTCACGCTCACTATCTCCCCGTCTCGTAGACACGAGCTGAGAAATTGCAAACGTCGAGCAATTGCTCAGAGATGAAAAGTGCCAGCACTGAAAGCTGTTGCTAGCCAGCACCCTTCCTTGGAAGCGCTTTCACAGGCGCAGCAACACTGGGGCTTTGCGCTTCTCTACCCACCAAACATCACGCTCACTACATCTCCGTCTCGTAGACACGAGCTGAGAAATTGCAAACGTCCAGCAATTGCTCAGAGATGAAAAGTGGCAGCACTGAAAGCTGTTGCTAGCCAGCACCCTTCCTTGGAAGCGCTTTCACAGGCGCAGCAACACTGGGGCTTTGCGCTTCTCTAGCCACCAAACGTCACGCTCACTATCTCTCCGTCTCGTAGACACGAGCTGAGAAATTGCAAACGTCGAGCAATTGCTCAGAGATGAGAAGTGCCAGCACTGAAAGCTGTTGCTAGCCAGCACCCTTCCTTGGAAGCGCTTTCACAGGCGCAGCAACACTGGGGCTTTGCGCTTCTCTAGCCGCCAAACATGACGGTCACTATCTCTCCGTCTCGTAGACACGAGCTGAGAAATTGCAAATGTCGAGCAATTGCTCAGAGATGAAAAGTGCCAGCACTGAAAGCTGTGGCTAGCCAGCACCCTTCCTTGGAAGCGCTTTTGTAGGCCTAACAACACTGGGGTTGTGGGCTTCTCTAGCCACCTACTCTTCTGCTCATCCTCTCGCGTAGTCTAAAGAGAGCTCAGGTGAGAAATTGCAAATGTCGAGCAATTGCTCAGAGAGGAAAAGTGCCAGCACTGAAAGCTGTTGCTAGCCAGCACCCTTCCTTGGAAGCGCTTTCACAGGCGCAGCAACACTGGGGCTTTGCGCTTCTCTACCCACCAAACGTCATGCTCAGTATCTCCCCGTCTCGTAGACACGAGCTGAGAAATTGCAAACGTCGAGCAATTGCTCAGAGATGAAAAGTGCCAGCACTGAAAGCTGTTGCTAGCCAGCACCCTTCCTTGGAAGCGCTTTTGTAGGCCTAAGAACACTGGGGCTCTGGGCTTCTCTAGCCACCTACTCTTCTGCTCATCCTGTCGCGCAGTCTAAAGAGAGCTCAGGTGAGAAATTGCAAACGTCGAGCAATTGCTCAGAGATGAAAAGTGCCAGCACTGAAAGCTGATGCTAGCCAGCACCCTTCCTTGGAAGCGCTTTTGTAGGCCTAACAACACTGGGGCTCTGGGCTTCTCTACCCACCTACTCTTCTGCTCATCCTCTCGCGCAGTCTAAAGAGAGCTCAGGTGAGAAATTGCAAACGTCGAGCAATTGCTCAGAGATGAAAAGTGCCAGCACTGAAAGCTGTTGCTAGCCAGCACCCTTCCTTGGAAGCGCTTTCACAGGCGCAGCAACACTGGGGCTTTGCGCTTCTCTAGCCATCAAACGTCACGCTCACTATCTCCCCGTCTCGTAGACACGAGTTTAGAAATTGCAAACGTCGAGCAATTGCTCAGAGATGAAAAGTGGCAGCACTGAAAGCTGTTGCTAGCCAGCACCCTTCCTTGGAAGCGCTTTCACAGGCGCAGCAACACTGGGGCTTTGCGCTTCTCTAGCCACCAAACGTCACGGTCATTCTCTTTCCTTCTCGTAGACACGAGCTGAGAAATTGCAAACGTCGAGCAATTGCTCAGAGATGAAAAGTGCCAGCACTGAAAGCTGTTGCTAGCCAGCACCCTTCCTTGGAAGCGCTTTTGTAGGCCTAAGAACACTGGGGCTCTGGGCTTCTCTAGCCACCTACTCTTCTGCTCATCCTCTCGCGTAGTCTAAAGAGAGCTCAGGTGAGAAATTGCAAACGTCGAGCAATTGCTCAGAGATGAAAAGTGCCAGCACTGAAAGCTGATGCTAGCCAGCACCCTTCCTTGGAAGCGCTTTTGTAGGCCTAACAACACTGGGGCTCTGGGCTTCTCTACCCACCTACTCTTCTGCTCATCCTCTCGCGCAGTCTAAAGAGAGCTCAGGTGAGAAATTGCAAACGTCGAGCAATTGCTCAGAGATGAAAAGTGCCAGCACTGAAAGCTGTTGCTAGCCAGCACCCTTCCTTGGAAGCGCTTTCACAGGCGCAGCAACACTGGGGCTTTGCGCTTCTCTAGCCATCAAACGTCACGCTCACTATCTCCCCGTCTCGTAGACACGAGTTGAGAAATTGCAAACGTCGAGCAATTGCTCAGAGATGAAAAGTGCCAGCACTGAAAGCTGTTGCTAGCCAGCACCCTTCCTTGGAAGCGCTTTCACAGGCGCAGCAACACTGGGGCTTTGCGCTTCTCTACCCACCAAACATCACGCTCACTACATCTCCGTCTCGTAGACACGAGCTGAGAAATTGCAAACGTCCAGCAATTGCTCAGAGATGAAAAGTGGCAGCACTGAAAGCTGTTGCTAGCCAGCACCCTTCCTTGGAAGCGCTTTCACAGGCGCAGCAACACTGGGGCTTTGCGCTTCTCTAGCCACCAAACGTCACGCTCACTATCTCTCCGTCTCGTAGACACGAGCTGAGAAATTGCAAACGTCGAGCAATTGCTCAGAGATGAGAAGTGCCAGCACTGAAAGCTGTTGCTAGCCAGCACCCTTCCTTGGAAGCGCTTTCACAGGCGCAGCAACACTGGGGCTTTGCGCTTCTCTAGCCGCCAAACATGACGGTCACTATCTCTCCGTCTCGTAGACACGAGCTGAGAAATTGCAAATGTCGAGCAATTGCTCAGAGATGAAAAGTGCCAGCACTGAAAGCTGTTGCTAGCCAGCACCCTTCCTTGGAAGCGCTTTTGTAGGCCTAACAACACTGGGGTTGTGGGCTTCTCTAGCCACCTACTCTTCTGCTCATCCTCTCGTGCAGTCTAAAGAGAGCTCAGGTGAGAAATTGCAAATGTCGAGCAATTGCTCAGAGAGGAAAAGTGCCAGCACTGAAAGCTGTTGCTAGCCAGCACCCTTCCTTGGAAGCGCTTTCACAGGCGCAGCAACACTGGGGCTTTGCGCTTCTCTACCCACCAAACGTCATGCTCAGTATCTCCCCGTCTCGTAGACACGAGCTGAGAAATTGCAAACGTCGAGCAATTGCTCAGAGATGAAAAGTGCCAGCACTGAAAGCTGTTGCTAGCCAGCACCCTTCCTTGGAAGCGCTTTCACAGGCGCAGCAACACTGGGGCTTTGCGCTTCTCTACCCACCAAACATCACGGTCATTCTCTTTCCTTCTCGTAGACACGAGTTGAGAAATTGCAAACGTCGAGCAATTGCTCAGAGATGAAAAGTGCCAGCAATGAAAGCTGTGGCTAGCCAGCACCCTTCCTTGGAAGTGCTTTCACAGGCACAGCAACACTGGGGCTTTGCGCTTCTCTAGCCACCAAACGTCACGCTCACTATCTCTCCGTCTCGTAGACACGAGCTGTGAAATTGCAAACGTCCAGCAATTGCTCAGAGATGAAAAGTGCCAGCACTGAAAGCTGTGGCTAGCCAGCACCCTTCCTTGCAAGCGCTTTCACAGGCGCAGCAACACTGGGGCTTTGCGCTTCTCTACCCACCAAACGTCACGCTCACTATCTCCCCGTCACGTAGACACGAGCTGAGAAATTGCAAACGTCGAGCAATTGCTCAGAGATGAAAAGGGCCAGCACTGAAAGCTGTTGCTAGCCAGCACCCTTCCTTGGAAGCGCTTTTGTAGGCCTAAGAACACTGGGGCTCTGGGCTTCTCTAGCCACCTACTCTTCTGCTCATCCTCTCGCGCACTCTAAAGAGAGCTCAGGTGAGAAATTGCAGACGTCGAGCAATTGCTCAGAGATGAAAAGGGCCAGCACTGAAAGCTGTTGCTAGCCAGCACCCTTCCTTGGAAGCGCTTTCACAGGCGCAGCAACACTGGGGCTTTGCGCTTCTCTAGCCCCCAAACGTCAAGGTCATTCTCTTTCCTTCTCGTAGACACGAGCTGAGAAATTGCAAACGTCCAGCAATTGCTCAGAGATGAAAAGTGCCAGCACTGAAAGCTGATGCTAGCCAGCACCCTTCCTTGGAAGCGCTTTCACAGGCGCAGCAACACTGGGGCTTTGCGCTTCTCTACCCACCAAACGTCACGCTCACTATCTCTCCGTCTCGTAGACACGAGCTGAGAAATTGCAAACGTCGAGCAATTGCTCAGAGATGAAAAGTGCCAGCACTGAAAGCTCTTGCTAGCCAGCACCCTTCCTTGGAAGCGCTTTTGTAGGCCTAAGAACACTGGGGCTCTGGGCTTCTCTAGCCACCTAATCTTCTGCACTTCCTCTCGCGCAGTCTAAAGAGAGCTCAGGTGAGAAATTGCAAACGTCGAGCAATTGCTCAGAGATGAAAAGTGCCAGCACTGAAAGCTGTTGCTAGCCAGCACCCTTCCTTGGAAGCGCTTTCACAGGCGCAGCAACAGTGGGGCTTTGCGCTTCTCTACCCACCAAACGTCACGCTCACTATCTCTCCGTCTCGTAGACACGAGCTGAGAAATTGCAAACGTCGAGCAATTGCTCAGAGATGAAAAGTGCCAGGACTGAAGGCTGTTGCTAGCCAGCACCCTTCCTTGGAAGCGCTTTCACAGGCGCAGCAACACTGGGGCTTTGCGCTTCTCTACCCACCAAACATCACGGTCATTCTCTTTCCTTCTCGTAGACACGAGCTGAGAAACTGCAAACGTCGAGCAATTGCTCAGAGATGAAAAGGGCCAGCACTGAAAGCTGTTGCTAGCCAGCACCCTTCCTTGGAAGCGCTTTTGTAGGCCTAAGAACACTGGGGCTCTGGGCTTCTCTAGCCACCTAATCTTCTGCTCATCCTCTCGCGCACTCTAAAGAGAGCTCAGGAGAGAAATTGCAAACGTCGAGCAATTGCTCAGAGATGAAAAGTGCCAGCACTGAAAGCTGTTGCTAGCCAGCACCCTTCCTTGGAAGCGCTTTCACAGGCGCAGCAACACTGGGGCTTTGCGCTTCTCTAGCCACCAAACATCACGGTCACTATCTCTCCGTCTCGTAGACACAAGCTGAGAAATTGCAAACGTCGAGCAATTGCTCAGAGATGAAAAGGGCCAGCACTGAAAGCTGTTGATAGCCAGCACCCTTCCTTGGAAGCGCTTTCACAGGCGCAGCAACACTGGGACTTTGCGCTTCTCTACCCAACAAACGTCACGGTCATTCTCTTTCCTTCTCGTAGACACGAGCTGAGAAACTGCAAACGTCAAGCAATTGATCAAAGATGAAAAGTGGCAGCACTGAAAGCTGTGGCTAGCCAGCACCCTTCCTTGGAAGCGCTTTTGTAGGCCTAAGAACAGTGGGGCTCTGGGCTTCTCTAGCCGCCTAATCTTCTGCTCATCCTCTCGCATAGTCAAAAGAGAGCTCAGGTGAGAAATTGCAAACGTCGAGCAATTGCTCAGAGATGAAAAGGGCCAGCACTGAAAGCTCTTGCTAGCCAGCACCCTTCCTTGGAAGCGCTTTCACAGGCGCAGCAACACTGGGGCTTTGCGCTTCTCTAGCCACCAAACGTCACGGTCATTCTCTTTCCTTCTCGTAGACACGAGCTGAGAAATTGCAAACGTCGAGCAATTGCTCAGAGATGAAAAGTGCCAGCACTGAAAGCTGTTGCTAGCCAGCACCCTTCCTTGGAAGCGCTTTTGTAGGCCTAAGAACACTGGGGCTCTGGGCTTCTCTAGCCACCTACTCTTCTGCTCATCCTGTCGCGCAGTCTAAAGAGAGCTCAGGTGAGAAATTGCGAACGTCGAGCAATTGCTCAGAGATGAAAAGGGCCAGCACTGAAAGCTGTTGCTAGCCAGCACCCTTCCTTGGAAGCGCTTTTGTAGGCCTAACAACACTGGGGCTCTGGGCTTCTCTACCCACCTACTCTTCTGCTCATCCTGTCGTGCAGTCTAAAGAGAGCTCAGGTGAGAAATTGCAAACGTCGAGCAATTGCTCAGAGATGAAAAGTGCCAGCACTGAAAGCTGTTGCTAGCCAGCACCCTTCCTTGGAAGCGCTTTCACAGGCGCAGCAACACTGGGGCTTTGCGCTTCTCTAGCCACCAAACGTCACGCTCACTATCTCCCCGTCTCGTAGACACGAGTTGATAAATTGCAAACGTCGAGCAATTGCTCAGAGATGAAAAGGGCCAGCACTGAAAGCTGTTGCTAGCCAGCACCCTTCCTTGGAAGCGCTTTCACAGGCGCAGCAACACTGGGGCTTTGCGCTTCTCTAGCCACCAAACGTCACGGTCATTCTCTTTCCTTCTCGTAGACACGAGCTGAGAAATTGCAAACGTCGAGCAATTGCTCAGAGATGAAAAGTGCCAGCACTGAAAGCTGTTGCTAGCCAGCACCCTTCCTTGGAAGCGCTTTTGTAGGCCTAAGAACACTGGGGCTCTGGGCTTCTCTAGCCACCTACTCTTCTGCTCATCCTGTCGCGCAGTCTAAAGAGAGCTCAGGTGAGAAATTGCGAACGTCGAGCAATTGCTCAGAGATGAAAAGGGCCAGCACTGAAAGCTGTTGCTAGCCAGCACCCTTCCTTGGAAGCGCTTTTGTAGGCCTAAGAACACTGGGGCTCTGGGCTTCTCTAGCCACCTACTCTTCTGCTCATCCTCTCGCGCAGTCTAAAGAGAGCTCAGGTGAGAAATTGCAAACGTCGAGCAATTGCTCAGAGATGAAAAGTGCCAGCACTGAAAGCTGTTGCTAGCCAGCACCCTTCCTTGGAAGCGCTTTCACAGGCGCAGCAACACTGGGGCTTTGCGCTTCTCTACCCACCAAACATCACGGTCATTCTCTTTCCATCTCGTAGACACGAGTCGAGAAATTGCAAACGTCGAGCAATTGCTCAGAGATGAAAAGTGCCAGCACTGAAAGCTGTTGCTAGCCAGCACCCTTCCTTGGAAGTGCTTTCACAGGCGCAGCAACACTGGGGCTTTGCGCTTCTCTAGCCACCAAACGTCACGGTCACTATCTCTCCATCTCGTAGAAACGAGCTGAGAAATTGCAAACGTCGAGCAATTGCTCAGAGATGAAAAGTGCCAGCACTGAAAGCTGTTGCTAGCCAGCACCCTTCCTTGGAAGCGCTTTTGTAGGCCTAAGAACACTGGGGTTGTGGGCTTCTCTAGCCACCTACTCTTCTGCTCATCCTCTCGCATAGTCAAAAGAGAGCTCAGGTGAGAAATTGCAAACGTCGAGCAATTGCTCAGAGAGGAAAAGTGCCAGCACTGAAAGCTGTTGCTAGCCAGCACCCTTCCTTGGAAGCGCTTTTGTAGGCCTAAGAACACTGGGGCTTTGGGCTTCTCTAGCCACCGAATCTTCTGCTCATCCTCTCGCGCACTCTAAAGAGAGCTCAGGTGAGAAATTGCAAACGTCGAGCAATTGCTCAGAGATGAAAAGGGCCAGCACTGAAAGCTGTTGCTAGCCAGCTCCCTTCCTTGGAAGCGCTTTCACAGGCGCAGCAACACTGGGGATTTGCGCTTCTCTAGCCACCAAACGTCACGCTCACTATCTCCCCGTCTCGTAGACACGAGCTGAGAAATTGCAAACGTCGAGCAATTGCTCAGAGATGAAAAGTGGCAGCACTGAAAGCTGTTGCTAGCCAGCACCCTTCCTTGGAAGCGCTTTCACAGGCGCAGCAACACTGGGGCTTTGCGCTTCTCTAGCCACCAAACGTCACGCTCACTATCTCTCCGTCTTGTAGACACAAGCTGAGAAATTGCAAACGTCGAGCAATTGCTCAGAGATGAAAAGTGGCAGCACTGAAAGCTGTTGCTAGCCAGCACCCTTCCTTGGAAGCGCTTTCACAGGCGCAGCAACACTGGGGCTTTGCGCTTCTCTACCCACCAAACGTCACGGTCATTCTCTTTCCTTCTCGTAGACACGAGCTGAGAAATTGCAAACGTCGAGCAATTGCTCAGAGATGAAAAGTGCCAGCACTGAAAGCTGTTGCTAGCCAGCACCCTTCCTTGGAAGCGCTTTTGTAGGCCTAAGAACACTGGGGCTCTGGGCTTCTCTAGCCACCTACTCTTCTGCTCATCCTGTCGCGCAGTCTAAAGAGAGCTCAGGTGAGAAATTGCAAACGTCGAGCAATTGCTCAGAGATGAAAAGGGCCAGCACTGAAAGCTGTTGCTAGCCAGCACCCTTCCTTGGAAGCGCTTTTGTAGGCCTAAGAACACTGGGGCTCTGGGCTTCTCTAGCCACCTCATCTTCTGCTCATCCTCTCGCGCACTCTAAAGAGAGCTCAGGTGAGAAATTGCAAACGTCGAGCAATTGCTCAGAGATGAAAAGTGCCAGCACTGAAAGCTGTTGCTAGCCAGCACCCTTCCTTGGAAGTGCTTTCACAGGCGCAGCAACACTGGGGCTTTGCGCTTCTCTAGCCACCAAACGTCACGCTCACTATCTCTCCGTCTCGTAGACACGAGCTGAGAAATTGCAAACGTCAAGCAATTGCTCAGAGATGAAAGGTGCCAGCACTGAAAGCTGTTGCTAGCCAGCACCCTTCCTTGGAAGTGCTTTCACAGGCGCAGCAACACTGGGGCTCTGGGCTTCTCTACCCACCAAACGTCACGCTCACTATCTCTCCGTCTCGTAGACACGAGCTGTGAAATTGCAAATGTCGAGCAATTCCTCAGAGATGAAACGTGCCAGCACTGAAAGCTGTTGCTAGCCAGCACCCTTCCTTGGAAGCGCTTTTGTAGGCCTAAGAACACTGGGGTTGTGGGCTTCTCTAGCCACCTACTCTTCTGCTCATCCTCTCGCGTAGTCTGAAGAGATCTCAGGTGAGAAATTGCAAATGTCGAGCAATTGCTCAGAGATGAAAAGTGCCAGGACTGAAAGCTGTGGCTAGCCAGCACCCTTCTTTGGAAGCGCTTTCACAGGCGCAGCAACACTGGGGCTTTGCGCTTCTCTACCCACCAAACATCACGGTCATTCTCTTTCCTTCTGGTAGACACGAGCTGAGAAATTGCAAACGTCGAGCAATTGCTCAGAGATTAAAAGTGCCAGCACTGAAAGCTGTTGCTAGCCAGCAGCCTTCCTTGGAAGCGCTTTCACAGGCGCAGCAACACTGGGGCTTTGTGCTTCTCTAGCCACCAAACGTCACGCTCACTATCTCCCCGTCACGTAGACACGAGCTGAGAAATTGCAAACGTCGAGCAATTGCTCAGAGATGAAAAGTGCCAGCACTGAAAGCTCTTGCTAGCCAGCACCCTTCCTTGGAAGCGCTTTCACAGGCGCAGCAACACTGGGGCTTTGCGCTTCTCTACCCACCAAACGTCACGCTCACTATCTCTCCGTCTCGTAGACACGAGCTGAGAAATTGCAAACGTCGAGCAATTGCTCAGAGATGAAAAGTGCCAGCACTGAAAGCTGTTGCTAGCCAGCACCCTTCCTTGGAAGCGCTTTCACAGGCGCAGCAACACTGGGGCTTTGCGCTTCTCTAGCCACCAAACGTCACGGTCATTCTCTTTCCTTCTCGTAGACACGAGCTGAGAAACTGCAAACGTCAAGCAATTGATCAAAGATGAAAAGTGCCAGCACTGAAAGCTGTTGCTAGCCAGCACCCTTCCTTGGAAGCGCTTTTGTAGGCCTAAGAACACTGGGGCTCTGGGCTTCTCTAGCCACCTACTCTTCTGCTCATCCTCTCGCGCACTCTAAAGAGAGCTCAGGTGAGAAATTGCAAACGTCGAGCAATTGCTCAGAGATGAAAAGTGCCAGCACTGAAAGCTGTTGCTAGCCAGCACCCTTCTTTGGAAGCGCTTTCACAGGCGCAGCAACACTGGGACTTTGCGCTTCTCTACCCACCAAACATCACGGTCATTCTCTTTCCTTCTCGTAGACACGAGCTGAGAAATTGCAAACGTCGAGCAATTGCTCAGAGATGAAAAGTGCCAGCACTGAAAGCTGTTGCTAGCCAGCACCCTTCCTTGGAAGCGCTTTCACAGGCGCAGCAACACTGGGGCTTTGCGCTTCTCTAGCCACCAAACATCACGGTCACTATCTCTCCGTCTCGTAGACACAAGCTGAGAAATTGCAAACGTCTAGCAATTGCTCAGAGATGAAAAGTGGCAGCACTGAAAGCTGTTGCTAGCCAGCACCCTTCCTTGGAAGCGCTTTCACAGGCGCAGCAACACTGGGGCTTTGCGCTTCTCTAGCCACCAAACGTCACGGTCATTCTCTTTCCTTCTCGTAGACACGAGCTGAGAAATTGCAAACGTCGAGCAATTGCTCAGAGATGAAAAGTGCCAGCACTGAAAGCTGTTGCTAGCCAGCACCCTTCCTTGGAAGCGCTTTTGTAGGCCTAAGAACACTGGGGCTCTGGGCTTCTCTAGCCACCTACTCTTCTGCTCATCCTGTCGCGCAGTCTAAAGAGAGCTCAGGTGAGAAATTGCAAACGTCGAGCAATTGCTCAGAGATGAAAAGTGCCAGCACTGAAAGCTGATGCTAGCCAGCACCCTTCCTTGGAAGCGCTTTTGTAGGCCTAACAACACTGGGGCTCTGGGCTTCTCTACCCACCTACTCTTCTGCTCATCCTCTCGCGCACTCTAAACAGAGCTCAGGTGAGAAATTGCAAACGTCGAGCAATTGCTCAGAGATGAAAAGTGCCAGCACTGAAAGCTGTTGCTAGCCAGCACCCTTCCTTGGAAGCGCTTTCACAGGCGCAGCAACACTGGGGCTTTGGGCTTCTCTAGCCATCAAACGTCACGCTCACTATCTACCCGTCTCGTAGACACGAGTTTAGAAATTGCAAACGTCGAGCAATTGCTCAGAGATGAAAAGTGGCAGCACTGAAAGCTGTTGCTAGCCAGCACCCTTCCTTGGAAGCGCTTTCACAGGCGCAGCAACACTGGGGCTTTGCGCTTCTCTAGCCACCAAACGTCACGGTCATTCTCTTTCCTTCTCGTAGACACGAGCTGAGAAATTGCAAACGTCGAGCAATTGCTCAGAGATGAAAAGTGCCAGCACTGAAAGCTGTTGCTAGCCAGCACCCTTCCTTGGAAGCGCTTTTGTAGGCCTAAGAACACTGGGGCTCTGGGCTTCTCTAGCCACCTACTCTTCTGCTCATCCTCTCGCGTAGTCTAAAGAGAGCTCAGGTGAGAAATTGCAAACGTCGAGCAATTGCTCAGAGATGAAAAGTGCCAGCACTGAAAGCTGATGCTAGCCAGCACCCTTCCTTGGAAGCGCTTTTGTAGGCCTAAGAACACTGGGGCTCTGGGCTTCTCTACCCACCTACTCTTCTGCTCATCCTCTCGCGCAGTCTAAAGAGAGCTCAGGTGAGAAATTGCAAACGTCGAGCAATTGCTCAGAGATGAAAAGTGCCAGCACTGAAAGCTGTTGCTAGCCAGCACCCTTCCTTGGAAGCGCTTTCACAGGCGCAGCAACACTGGGGCTTTGCGCTTCTCTAGCCATCAAACGTCACGCTCACTATCTCCCCGTCTCGTAGACACGAGTTTAGAAATTGCAAACGTCGAGCAATTGCTCAGAGAGGAAAAGTGCCAGCACTGAAAGCTGTTGCTAGCCAGCACCCTTCCTTGGAAGCGCTTTCACAGGCGCAGCAACACTGGGGCTTTGCGCTTCTCTACCCACCAAACGTCATGCTCAGTATCTCCCCGTCTCGTAGACACGAGCTGAGAAATTGCAAACGTCGAGCAATTGCTCAGAGATGAAAAGTGCCAGCACTGAAAGCTCTTGCTAGCCAGCACCCTTCCTTGGAAGCGCTTTCACAGGCGCAGCAACACTGGGGCTTTGCGCTTCTCTAGCCACCAAACATCACGGTCATTCTCTTTCCTTCTCGTAGACACGAGTTGAGAAATTGCAAACGTCGAGCAATTGCTCAGAGATGAAAAGTGCCAGCAATGAAAGCTGTGGCTAGCCAGCACCCTTCCTTGGAAGCGCTTTCACAGGCGCAGCAACACTGGGGCTTTGCGCTTCTCTAGCCACCAAACGTCACGCTCACTATCTCTCCGTCTCGTAGACACGAGCTGTGAAATTGCAAACGTCCAGCAATTGCTCAGAGATGAAAAGTGCCAGCACTGAAAGCTGTGGCTAGCCAGCACCCTTCCTTGGAAGCGCTTTCACAGGCGCAGCAACACTGGGGCTTTGCGCTTCTCTACCCACCAAACGTCACGCTCACTATCTCTCCGTCTCGTAGACACGAGCTGAGAAATTGCAAACGTCGAGCAATTGCTCAGAGATGAAAAGTGCCAGCACTGAAAGCTGTTGCTAGCCAGCACCCTTCCTTGGAAGCGCTTTTGTAGGCCTAAGAACACTGGGGCTCTGGGCTTCTCTAGCCACCTACTCGTCTGCTCATCCTGTCGTGCAGTCTAAAGAGAGCTCAGGTGAGAAATTGCAGACGTCGAGCAATTGCTCAGAGATGAAAAGGGCCAGCACTGAAAGCTGTTGCTAGCCAGCACCCTTCCTTGGAAGCGCTTTCACAGGCGCAGCAACACTGGGGCTTTGCGCTTCTCTAGCCCCCAAACGTCAAGGTCATTCTCTTTCCTTCTCGTAGACACGAGCTGAGAAATTGCAAACGTCCAGCAATTGCTCAGAGATGAAAAGTGCCAGCACTGAAAGCTGATGCTAGCCAGCACCCTTCCTTGGAAGCGCTTTCACAGGCGCAGCAACACTGGGGCTTTGCGCTTCTCTACCCACCAAACGTCACGCTCACTATCTCTCCGTCTCGTAGACACGAGCTGAGAAATTGCAAACGTCGAGCAATTGCTCAGAGATGAAAAGTGCCAGCACTGAAAGCTCTTGCTAGCCAGCACCCTTCCTTGGAAGCGCTTTTGTAGGCCTAAGAACACTGGGGCTCTGGGCTTCTCTAGCCACCTAATCTTCTGCACTTCCTCTCGCGCAGTCTAAAGAGAGCTCAGGTGAGAAATTGCAAACGTCGAGCAATTGCTCAGAGATGAAAAGGGCCAGCACTGAAAGCTGTTGCTAGCCAGCACCCTTCCTTGGAAGCGCTTTCACAGGCGCAGCAACAGTGGGGCTTTGCGCTTCTCTACCCACCAAACGTCACGCTCACTATCTCTCCGTCTCGTAGACACGAGCTGAGAAATTGCAAACGTCGAGCAATTGCTCAGAGATGAAAAGTGCCAGGACTGAAGGCTGTTGCTAGCCAGCACCCTTCCTTGGAAGCGCTTTCACAGGCGCAGCAACACTGGGGCTTTGCGCTTCTCTACCCACCAAACATCACGGTCATTCTCTTTCCTTCTCGTAGACACGAGCTGAGAAACTGCAAACGTCGAGCAATTGCTCAGAGATGAAAAGGGCCAGCACTGAAAGCTGTTGCTAGCCAGCACCCTTCCTTGGAAGCGCTTTTGTAGGCCTAAGAACACTGGGGCTCTGGGCTTCTCTAGCCACCTAATCTTCTGCTCATCCTCTCGCGCACTCTAAAGAGAGCTCAGGAGAGAAATTGCAAACGTCGAGCAATTGCTCAGAGATGAAAAGTGCCAGCACTGAAAGCTGTTGCTAGCCAGCACCCTTCCTTGGAAGCGCTTTCACAGGCGCAGCAACACTGGGGCTTTGCGCTTCTCTAGCCACCAAACATCACGGTCACTATCTCTCCGTCTCGTAGACAAGAGCTGAGAAATTGCAAACGTCGAGCAATTGCTCAGAGATGAAAAGGGCCAGCACTGAAAGCTGTTGATAGCCAGCACCCTTCCTTGGAAGCGCTTTCACAGGCGCAGCAACACTGGGACTTTGCGCTTCTCTACCCAACAAACGTCACGGTCATTCTCTTTCCTTCTCGTAGACACGAGCTGAGAAACTGCAAACGTCAAGCAATTGATCAAAGATGAAAAGTGGCAGCACTGAAAGCTCTGGCTAGCCAGCACCCTTCCTTGGAAGCGCTTTTGTAGCCCTAAGAACACTGGGGCTCTGGGCTTCTCTAGCCACCTACTCTTCTGCTCATCCTCTCGCGCACTCTAAAGAGAGCTCAGGTGAGAAATTGCAAATGTCGAGCAATTGCTCAGAGAGGAAAAGTGGCAGCACTGAAAGCTGTTGCTAGCCAGCACCCTTCCTTGGAAGCGCTTTTGTAGGCCTAAGAACACTGGGGCTCTGGGCTTCTCTAGCCACCTACTCTTCTGCTCATCCTCTCGCGCACTCTAAACAGAGCTCAGGTGAGAAATTGCAAACGTCGAGCAATTGCTCAGAGATGAAAAGGGCCAGCACTGAAAGCTGTTGCTAGCCAGCACCCTTCCTTGGAAGCGCTTTCACAGGCGCAGCAACACTGGGGCTTTGCGCTTCTCTAGCCACCAAACGTCACGCTCACTATCTCCCCGTCTCGTAGACACGAGTTGAGAAATTGCAAACGTCGAGCAATTGCTCAGAGATGAAAAGTGGCAGCACTGAAAGCTGTTGCTAGCCAGCACCCTTCCTTGGAAGCGCTTTCACAGGCGCAGCAACACTGGGGCTTTGCGCTTCTCTACCCACCAAACGTCACGGTCATTCTCTTTCCTTCTCGTAGACACGAGCTGAGAAATTGCAAACGTCGAGCAATTGCTCAGAGATGAAAAGTGCCAGCACTGAAAGCTGTTGCTAGCCAGCACCCTTCCTTGGAAGCGCTTTTGTAGGCCTAAGAACACTGGGGCTCTGGGCTTCTCTAGCCACCTACTCTTCTGCTCATCCTGTCGCGCAGTCTAAAGAGAGCTCAGGTGAGAAATTGCAAACGTCGAGCAATTGCTCAGAGAGGAAAAGTGCCAGCACTGAAAGCTGTTGCTAGCCAGCACCCTTCCTTGGAAGCGCTTTTGTAGGCCTAAGAACACTGGGGCTTTGGGCTTCTCTAGCCACCGAATCTTCTGCGCATCCTCTCGCGCACTCTAAAGAGAGCTCAGGTGAGAAATTGCAAACGTCGAGCAATTGCTCAGAGATGAAAAGGGCCAGCACTGAAAGCTGTTGCTAGCCAGCTCCCTTCCTTGGAAGCGCTTTCACAGGCGCAGCAACACTGGGGCTTTGCGCTTCTCTACCCACCAAACGTCACGCTCACTATCTCCCCGTCTCATAGACACGAGCTGAGAAATTGCAAACGTCGAGCAATTGCTCAGAGATGAAAAGTGGCAGCACTGAAAGCTGTTGCTAGCCAGCACCCTTCCTTGGAAGCGCTTTCACAGGCGCAGCAACACTGGGGCTTTGCGCTTCTCTAGCCACCAAACGTCACGGTCATTCTCTTTCCTTCTCGTAGACACGAGCTGAGAAATTGCAAACGTCGAGCAATTGCTCAGAGATGAAAAGTGCCAGCACTGAAAGCTGATGCTAGCCAGCACCCTTCCTTGGAAGCGCTTTTGTAGGCCTAAGAACACTGGGGCTCTGGGCTTCTCTAGCCACCTACTCTTCTGCTCATCCTGTCGCGCAGTCTAAAGAGAGCTCAGGTGAGAAATTGCAAACGTCGAGCAATTGCTCAGAGATGAAAAGGGCCAGCACTGAAAGCTGTTGCTAGCCAGCACCCTTCCTTGGAAGCGCTTTTGTAGGCCTAAGAACAGTGGGGCTCTGTGCTTCTCTAGCCACCTCATCTTCTGCTCATCCTCTCGCGCACCATAAAGAGAGCTCAGGTGAGAAATTGCAAACGTCCAGCAATTGCTCAGAGATGAAAAGTGCCAGCACTGAAAGCTGTTGCTAGCCAGCACCCTTCCTTGGAAGCGCTTTCACAGGCGCAGCAACACTGGGGCTTTGCGCTTCTCTAGCCATCAAACGTCACGCTCACTATCTCCCCGTCTCGTAGACACGAGTTTAGAAATTGCAAACGTCCAGCAATTGCTCAGAGATGAAAAGTGCCAGCACTGAAAGCTGTTGCTAGCCAGCACCCTTCCTTGGAAGCGCTTTCACAGGCGCAGCAACACTGGGGCTTTGCGCTTCTCTACCCACCAAACATCACGCTCAGTATAACTCCGTCTCATAGACACGAGCCGAGAAATTGCAAACGTCGAGCAATTGCTCAGAGATGAAAAGTGGCAGCACTGAAAGCTCTGGCTAGCCAGCACCCTTCCTTGGAAGCGCTTTCACAGGCGCAGCAACACTGGGGCTTTGCGCTTCTCTACCCACCAAACGTCACGCTCACTATCTCTCCGTCTCGTAGACACGAGCTGAGAAATTGCAAACGTTGAGCAATTGCTCAGAGATGAGAAGTGCCAGCACTGAAAGCTGTTGCTAGCCAGCACCCTTCCTTGGAAGCGCTTTTGTAGGCCTAAGAACACTGGGGCTCTGGGCTTCTCTAGCCACCTACTCTTCTGCTCATCCTGTCGCGCAGTCTAAAGAGAGCTCAGGTGAGAAATTGCAAACGTCGAGCAATTGCTCAGAGATGAAAAGTGCCAGCACTGAAAGCTGATGCTAGCCAGCACCCTTCCTTGGAAGCGCTTTTGTAGGCCTAACAACACTGGGGCTCTGGGCTTCTCTACCCACCTACTCTTCTGCTCATCCTCTCGCGCACTCTAAACAGAGCTCAGGTGAGAAATTGCAAACGTCGAGCAATTGCTCAGAGATGAAAAGTGCCAGCACTGAAAGCTGTTGCTAGCCAGCACCCTTCCTTGGAAGCGCTTTCACAGGCGCAGCAACACTGGGGCTTTGGGCTTCTCTAGCCATCAAACGTCACGCTCACTATCTCCCCGTCTCGTAGACACGAGTTTAGAAATTGCAAACGTCGAGCAATTGCTCAGAGATGAAAAGTGGCAGCACTGAAAGCTGTTGCTAGCCAGCACCCTTCCTTGGAAGCGCTTTCACAGGCGCAGCAACACTGGGGCTTTGCGCTTCTCTAGCCACCAAACGTCACGGTCATTCTCTTTCCTTCTCGTAGACACGAGCTGAGAAATTGCAAACGTCGAGCAATTGCTCAGAGATGAAAAGTGCCAGCACTGAAAGCTGTTGCTAGCCAGCACCCTTCCTTGGAAGCGCTTTTGTAGGCCTAAGAACACTGGGGCTCTGGGCTTCTCTAGCCACCTACTCTTCTGCTCATCCTCTCGCGTAGTCTAAAGAGAGCTCAGGTGAGAAATTGCAAACGTCGAGCAATTGCTCAGAGATGAAAAGTGCCAGCACTGAAAGCTGATGCTAGCCAGCACCCTTCCTTGGAAGCGCTTTTGTAGGCCTAAGAACACTGGGGCTCTGGGCTTCTCTAGCCACCTACTCTTCTGCTCATCCTCTCGCGCAGTCTAAAGAGAGCTCAGGTGAGAAATTGCAAACGTCGAGCAATTGCTCAGAGATGAAAAGTGCCAGCACTGAAAGCTGTTGCTAGCCAGCACCCTTCCTTGGAAGCGCTTTCACAGGCGCAGCAACACTGGGGCTTTGCGCTTCTCTAGCCATCAAACGTCACGCTCACTATCTCCCCGTCTCGTAGACACGAGTTTAGAAATTGCAAACGTCGAGCAATTGCTCAGAGAGGAAAAGTGCCAGCACTGAAAGCTGTTGCTAGCCAGCACCCTTCCTTGGAAGCGCTTTCACAGGCGCAGCAACACTGGGGCTTTGCGCTTCTCTACCCACCAAACGTCATGCTCAGTATCTCCCCGTCTCGTAGACACGAGCTGAGAAATTGCAAACGTCGAGCAATTGCTCAGAGATGAAAAGTGCCAGCACTGAAAGCTCTTGCTAGCCAGCACCCTTCCTTGGAAGCGCTTTCACAGGCGCAGCAACACTGGGGCTTTGCGCTTCTCTAGCCACCAAACATCACGGTCATTCTCTTTCCTTCTCGTAGACACGAGTTGAGAAATTGCAAACGTCGAGCAATTGCTCAGAGATGAAAAGTGCCAGCAATGAAAGCTGTGGCTAGCCAGCACCCTTCCTTGGAAGCGCTTTCACAGGCGCAGCAACACTGGGGCTTTGCGCTTCTCTAGCCACCAAACGTCACGCTCACTATCTCTCCGTCTCGTAGACACGAGCTGTGAAATTGCAAACGTCCAGCAATTGCTCAGAGATGAAAAGTGCCAGCACTGAAAGCTGTGGCTAGCCAGCACCCTTCCTTGGAAGCGCTTTCACAGGCGCAGCAACACTGGGGCTTTGCGCTTCTCTACCCACCAAACGTCACGCTCACTATCTCTCCGTCTCGTAGACACGAGCTGAGAAATTGCAAACGTCGAGCAATTGCTCAGAGATGAAAAGTGCCAGCACTGAAAGCTGTTGCTAGCCAGCACCCTTCCTTGGAAGCGCTTTTGTAGGCCTAAGAACACTGGGGCTCTGGGCTTCTCTAGCCACCTACTCGTCTGCTCATCCTGTCGTGCAGTCTAAAGAGAGCTCAGGTGAGAAATTGCAGACGTCGAGCAATTGCTCAGAGATGAAAAGGGCCAGCACTGAAAGCTGTTGCTAGCCAGCACCCTTCCTTGGAAGCGCTTTCACAGGCGCAGCAACACTGGGGCTTTGCGCTTCTCTAGCCCCCAAACGTCAAGGTCATTCTCTTTCCTTCTCGTAGACACGAGCTGAGAAATTGCAAACGTCCAGCAATTGCTCAGAGATGAAAAGTGCCAGCACTGAAAGCTGATGCTAGCCAGCACCCTTCCTTGGAAGCGCTTTCACAGGCGCAGCAACACTGGGGCTTTGCGCTTCTCTACCCACCAAACGTCACGCTCACTATCTCTCCGTCTCGTAGACACGAGCTGAGAAATTGCAAACGTCGAGCAATTGCTCAGAGATGAAAAGTGCCAGGACTGAAAGGTGTTGCTAGCCAGCACCCTTCCTTGGAAGCGCTTTTGTAGGCCTAAGAACACTGGGGCTCTGGGCTTCTCTAGCCACCTAATCTTCTGCACTTCCTCTCGCGCAGTCAAAAGAGAGCTCAGGTGAGAAATTGCAAACGTCGAGCAATTGCTCAGAGATGAAAAGGGCCAGCACTGAAAGCTGTTGCTAGCCAGCACCCTTCCTTGGAAGCGCTTTCACAGGCGCAGCAACAGTGGGGCTTTGCGCTTCTCTACCCACCAAACGTCACGCTCACTATCTCTCCGTCTCGTAGACACGAGCTGAGAAATTGCAAACGTCGAGCAATTGCTCAGAGATGAAAAGTGCCAGGACTGAAGGCTGTTGCTAGCCAGCACCCTTCCTTGGAAGCGCTTTCACAGGCGCAGCAACACTGGGGCTTTGCGCTTCTCTACCCACCAAACATAACGGTCATTCTCTTTCCTTCTCGTAGACACGAGCTGAGAAACTGCAAACGTCGAGCAATTGCTCAGAGATGAAAAGGGCCAGCACTGAAAGCTGTTGCTAGCCAGCACCCTTCCTTGGAAGCGCTTTTGTAGGCCTAAGAACACTGGGGCTCTGGGCTTCTCTAGCCACCTACTCTTCTGCTCATCCTGTCGTGCAGTCTAAAGAGAGCTCAGGAGAGAAATTGCAAACGTCGAGCAATTGCTCAGAGATGAAAAGTGCCAGCACTGAAAGCTGTTGCTAGCCAGCACCCTTCCTTGGAAGCGCTTTCACAGGCGCAGCAACACTGGGGCTTTGCGCTTCTCTAGCCACCAAACATCACGGTCACTATCTCTCCGTCTCGTAGACAAGAGCTGAGAAATTGCAAACGTCGAGCAATTGCTCAGAGATGAAAAGGGCCAGCACTGAAAGCTGTTGATAGCCAGCACCCTTCCTTGGAAGCGCTTTCACAGGCGCAGCAACACTGGGACTTTGCGCTTCTCTACCCAACAAACGTCACGGTCATTCTCTTTCCTTCTCGTAGACACGAGCTGAGAAACTGCAAACGTCAAGCAATTGATCAAAGATGAAAAGTGGCAGCACTGAAAGCTCTGGCTAGCCAGCACCCTTCCTTGGAAGCGCTTTTGTAGCCCTAAGAACACTGGGGCTCTGGGCTTCTCTAGCCACCTACTCTTCTGCTCATCCTCTCGCGCACTCTAAAGAGAGCTCAGGTGAGAAATTGCAAATGTCGAGCAATTGCTCAGAGAGGAAAAGTGGCAGCACTGAAAGCTGTTGCTAGCCAGCACCCTTCCTTGGAAGCGCTTTTGTAGGCCTAAGAACACTGGGGCTCTGGGCTTCTCTAGCCACCTACTCTTCTGCTCATCCTCTCGCGCACTCTAAACAGAGCTCAGGTGAGAAATTGCAAACGTCGAGCAATTGCTCAGAGATGAAAAGGGCCAGCACTGAAAGCTGTTGCTAGCCAGCACCCTTCCTTGGAAGCGCTTTCACAGGCGCAGCAACACTGGGGCTTTGCGCTTCTCTAGCCACCAAACGTCACGCTCACTATCTCCCCGTCTCGTAGACACGAGTTGAGAAATTGCAAACGTCGAGCAATTGCTCAGAGATGAAAAGTGGCAGCACTGAAAGCTGTTGCTAGCCAGCACCCTTCCTTGGAAGCGCTTTCACAGGCGCAGCAACACTGGGGCTTTGCGCTTCTCTACCCACCAAACGTCACGGTCATTCTCTTTCCTTCTCGTAGACACGAGCTGAGAAATTGCAAACGTCGAGCAATTGCTCAGAGATGAAAAGTGCCAGCACTGAAAGCTGTTGCTAGCCAGCACCCTTCCTTGGAAGCGCTTTTGTAGGCCTAAGAACACTGGGGCTCTGGGCTTCTCTAGCCACCTACTCTTCTGCTCATCCTGTCGCGCACTCTAAAGAGAGCTCAGGTGAGAAATTGCAAACGTCGAGCAATTGCTCAGAGAGGAAAAGTGCCAGCACTGAAAGCTGTTGCTAGCCAGCACCCTTCCTTGGAAGCGCTTTTGTAGGCCTAAGAACACTGGGGCTTTGGGCTTCTCTAGCCACCGAATCTTCTGCGCATCCTCTCGCGCACTCTAAAGAGAGCTCAGGTGAGAAATTGCAAACGTCGAGCAATTGCTCAGAGATGAAAAGGGCCAGCACTGAAAGCTGTTGCTAGCCAGCTCCCTTCCTTGGAAGCGCTTTCACAGGCGCAGCAACACTGGGGCTTTGCGCTTCTCTAGCCACCAAACGTCACGCTCACTATCTCCCCGTCTCATAGACACGAGCTGAGAAATTGCAAACGTCGAGCAATTGCTCAGAGATGAAAAGTGGCAGCACTGAAAGCTGTTGCTAGCCAGCACCCTTCCTTGGAAGCGCTTTCACAGGCGCAGCAACACTGGGACTTTGCGCTTCTCTACCCAACAAACGTCACGGTCATTCTCTTTCCTTCTCGTAGACACGAGCTGAGAAACTGCAAACGTCAAGCAATTGATCAAAGATGAAAAGTGGCAGCACTGAAAGCTCTGGCTAGCCAGCACCCTTCCTTGGAAGCGCTTTTGTAGCCCTAAGAACACTGGGGCTCTGGGCTTCTCTAGCCACCTACTCTTCTGCTCATCCTCTCGCGCACTCTAAAGAGAGCTCAGGTGAGAAATTGCAAATGTCGAGCAATTGCTCAGAGAGGAAAAGTGGCAGCACTGAAAGCTGTTGCTAGCCAGCACCCTTCCTTGGAAGCGCTTTTGTAGGCCTAAGAACACTGGGGCTCTGGGCTTCTCTAGCCACCTACTCTTCTGCTCATCCTCTCGCGCACTCTAAACAGAGCTCAGGTGAGAAATTGCAAACGTCGAGCAATTGCTCAGAGATGAAAAGGGCCAGCACTGAAAGCTGTTGCTAGCCAGCACCCTTCCTTGGAAGCGCTTTCACAGGCGCAGCAACACTGGGGCTTTGCGCTTCTCTACCCACCAAACGTCACGCTCACTATCTCCCCGTCTCGTAGACACGAGTTGAGAAATTGCAAACGTCGAGCAATTGCTCAGAGATGAAAAGTGGCAGCACTGAAAGCTGTTGCTAGCCAGCACCCTTCCTTGGAAGCGCTTTCACAGGCGCAGCAACACTGGGACTTTGCGCTTCTCTACCCACCAAACGTCACGGTCATTCTCTTTCCTTCTCGTAGACACGAGCTGAGAAATTGCAAACGTCGAGCAATTGCTCAGAGATGAAAAGTGCCAGCACTGAAAGCTGTTGCTAGCCAGCACCCTTCCTTGGAAGCGCTTTTGTAGGCCTAAGAACACTGGGGCTCTGGGCTTCTCTAGCCACCTACTCTTCTGCTCATCCTGTCGCGCAGTCTAAAGAGAGCTCAGGTGAGAAATTGCAAACGTCGAGCAATTGCTCAGAGATGAAAAGGGCCAGCACTGAAAGCTGTTGCTAGCCAGCTCCCTTCCTTGGAAGCGCTTTCACAGGCGCAGCAACACTGGGGTTTGCGCTTCTCTAGCCACCAAACGTCACGCTCACTATCTCCCCGTCTCATAGACACGAGCTGAGAAATTGCAAACGTCGAGCAATTGCTCAGAGATGAAAAGTGGCAGCACTGAAAGCTGTTGCTAGCCAGCACCCTTCCTTGGAAGCGCTTTCACAGGCGCAGCAACACTGGGGCTTTGCGCTTCTCTACCCACCAAACGTCACGGTCATTCTCTTTCCTTCTCGTAGACACGAGCTGAGAAATTGCAAACGTCGAGCAATTGCTCAGAGATGAAAAGTGCCAGCACTGAAAGCTGATGCTAGCCAGCACCCTTCCTTGGAAGCGCTTTTGTAGGCCTAAGAACACTGGGGCTCTGGGCTTCTCTAGCCACCTACTCTTCTGCTCATCCTGTCGCGCAGTCTAAAGAGAGCTCAGGTGAGAAATTGCAAACGTCGAGCAATTGCTCAGAGATGAAAAGGGCCAGCACTGAAAGCTGTTGCTAGCCAGCACCCTTCCTTGGAAGCGCTTTTGTAGGCCTAAGAACACTGGGGCTCTGTGCTTCTCTAGCCACCTCATCTTCTGCTCATCCTCTCGCGCACCATAAAGAGAGCTCAGGTGAGAAATTGCAAACGTCCAGCAATTGCTCAGAGATGAAAAGTGCCAGCACTGAAAGCTGTTGCTAGCCAGCACCCTTCCTTGGAAGCGCTTTTACAGGCGCAGCAACACTGGGGCTTTGCGCTTCTCTAGCCATCAAACGTCACGCTCACTATCTCCCCGTCTCGTAGACACGAGTTTAGAAATTGCAAACGTCGAGCAATTGCTCAGAGATGAAAAGTGCCAGCACTGAAAGCTGTTGCTAGCCAGCACCCTTCCTTGGAAGCGCTTTCACAGGCGCAGCAACACTGGGGCTTTGCGCTTCTCTACCCACCAAACGTCACGCTCACTATCTCTCCGTCTCGTAGACACGAGCTGAGAAATTGCAAACGTCGAGCAATTGCTCAGAGATGAAAAGTGCCAGCACTGAAAGCTGTTGCTAGCCAGCACCCTTCCTTGGAAGCGCTTTCACAGGCGCAGCAACACTGGGGCTTTGCGCTTCTCTACCAACCAAAGGTCACGGTCATTCTCTTTCCTTCTCGTAGACACGAGCTGAGAAATTGCAAACGTCGAGCAATTGCTCAGAGATGAAAAGTGCCAGCACTGAAAGCTGTTGCTAGCCAGCAGCCTTCCTTGGAAGCGCTTTTGTAGCCCTAGGAACACTGGGGCTCTGGGCTTCTCTACCCACCTACTCTTCTGCTCATCCTGTCGCGCAGTCTAAAGAGAGCTCAGGTGAGAAATTGCAAACGTCGAGCAATTGCTCAGAGATGAGAAGTGCCAGCACTGAAAGCTGTTGCTAGCCAGCACCCTTCCTTGGAAGCGCTTTCACAGGCGCAGCAACACTGGGGCTTTGCGCTTCTCTAACCATCAAACGTCACGCTCACTATCTCCCCGTCTCGTAGACACGAGTTTAGAAATTGCAAACGTCCAGCAATTGCTCAGAGATGAAAAGTGGCAGCACTGAAAGCTGTTGCTAGCCAGCACCCTTCCTTGGAAGTGCTTTCACAGGCGCAGCAACACTGGGGCTTTGCGCTTCTCTACGCACCAAACATCACGCTCACTATATCTCCGTCTCGTAGACACGAGCTGAGAAATTGCAAACGTCGAGCAATTGCTCAGAGATGAAAAGTGCCAGCACTGAAAGCTCTGGCTAGCCAGCATCCTTCCTTGGAAGCGCTTTCACAGGCGCAGCAACACTGGGGCTTTGCGCTTCTCTACCCACCAAACGTCACGCTCACTATCTCCCCGTCTCGTAGACACGAGCTGAGAAATTGCAAACGTCGAGCAATTGCTCAGAGATGAAAAGTGCCAGCACTGAAAGCTGTTGCTAGCCAGCACCCTTCCTTGGAAGCGCTTTTACAGGCGCAGCAACACTGGGGCTTTGCGCTTCTCTAGCCACCAAACATCACGCTCACTATCTCTCCGTCTCGTAGACACGAGCTGAGAAATTGCAAACGTCAAGCAATTGCTCAGAGATGAAAAGTGCCAGCACTGAAAGCTGTTGCTAGCCAGCACCCTTCCTTGGAAGCGCTTTCACAGGCGCAGCAACACTGGGGCTTTGCGCTTCTCTAGCCATCAAACGTCACGCTCACTATCTCCCCGTCTCGTAGACACGAGTTTAGAAATTGCAAACGTCCAGCAATTGCTCAGAGATGAAAAGTGCCAGCACTGAAAGCTGTTGCTAGCCAGCACCCTTCCTTGGAAGCGCTTTCACAGGCGCAGCAACACTGGGGCTTTGCGCTTCTCTACCCACCAAACATCACGCTCAGTATATCTCCGTCTCATAGACACGAGCTGAGAAATTGCAAACGTCGAGCAATTGCTCAGAGATGAAAAGTGGCAGCACTGAAAGCTGTTGCTAGCCAGCACCCTTCCTTGGAAGCGCTTTCACAGGCGCAGCAACACTGGGGCTTTGCGCTTCTCTACCCACCAAACGTCACGCTCACTATCTCTCCGTCTCGTAGACACGAGCTGAGAAATTGCAAACGTTGAGCAATTGCTCAGAGATGAGAAGTGCCAGCACTGAAAGCTGTTGCTAGCCAGCAGCCTTCCTTGGAAGCGCTTTCACAGGCGCAGCAACACTGGGGCTTTGCGCTTCTCTACCCACCAAACGTCACGGTCATTCTCTTTCCTTCTCGTAGACACGAGCTGTGAAACTGCAAACGTCGAGCAATTGCTTAGAGATGAAAAGTGCCAGCACTGAAAGCTGTTGCTAGCCAGCACCCTTCCTTGGAAGCGCTTTTGTAGGCCTAAGAACACTGGGGCTCTGGGCTTCTCTAGCCACCTACTCTTCTGCTCATCCTCTCGCGCACTCTAAAGAGAGCTCAGGTGAGAAATTGCAAACGTCGAGCAATTGCTCAGAGATGAAAAGGGCCAGCACTGAAAGCTGTTGCTAGCCAGCACCCTTCCTTGGAAGCGCTTTCACAGGCGCAGCAACACTGGGGGTTTGCGCTTCTCTAGCCACCAAACATCACGCTCACTATCTCCCCGTCTAGTAGACACGAGCTGAGAAATTGCAAACGTCGAGCAATTGCTCAGAGATGAAAAGTGCCAGCACTGAAAGCTGTTGCTAGCCAGCACCCTTCCTTGGAAGCGCTTTCACAGGCGCAGCAACACTGGGGCTTTGCGCTTCTCTACCCACCAAACGTCACGCTCACTATCTCTCCGTCTCGTAGACACGAGCTGAGAAATTGCAAACGTCGAGCAATTGCTCAGAGATGAAAAGTGCCAGGACTGAAAGCTGTTGCTAGCCAGCACCCTTCCTTGGAAGCGCTTTCACAGGCGCAGCAACACTGGGGCTTTGCGCTTCTCTACCAACCAAACGTCACGGTCACTATCTCTCCGTCTCGTAGACACGAGCTGAGAAATTGCAAACGTCGAGCAATTGCTCAGAGATGAAAAGTGCCAGCACTGAAAGCTGTTGCTAGCCAGCAGCCTTCCTTGGAAGCGCTTTTGTAGCCCTAGGAACACTGGGGCTCTGGGCTTCTCTACCCACCTACTCTTCTGCTCATCCTGTCGCGCAGTCTAAAGAGAGCTCAGGTGAGAAATTGCAAACGTCGAGCAATTGCTCAGAGATGAGAAGTGCCAGCACTGAAAGCTGTTGCTAGCCAGCACCCTTCCTTGGAAGCGCTTTCACAGGCGCAGCAACACTGGGGCTTTGCGCTTCTCTAACCATCAAACGTCACGCTCACTATCTCCCCGTCTCGTAGACACGAGTTTAGAAATTGCAAACGTCCAGCAATTGCTCAGAGATGAAAAGTGGCAGCACTGAAAGCTGTTGCTAGCCAGCACCCTTCCTTGGAAGTGCTTTCACAGGCGCAGCAACACTGGGGCTTTGCGCTTCTCTACGCACCAAACATCACGCTCACTATATCTCCGTCTCGTAGACACGAGCTGAGAAATTGCAAACGTCGAGCAATTGCTCAGAGATGAAAAGTGGCAGCACTGAAAGCTCTGGCTAGCCAGCATCCTTCCTTGGAAGCGCTTTCACAGGCGCAGCAACACTGGGGCTTTGCGCTTCTCTACCCACCAAACGTCACGCTCACTATCTCCCCGTCTCGTAGACACGAGCTGAGAAATTGCAAACGTCGAGCAATTGCTCAGAGATGAAAAGTGCCAGCACTGAAAGCTGTTGCTAGCCAGCACCCTTCCTTGGAAGCGCTTTTACAGGCGCAGCAACACTGGGGCTTTGCGCTTCTCTACCCACCAAACATCACGCTCACTATCTCTCCGTCTCGTAGACACGAGCTGAGAAATTGCAAACGTCAAGCAATTGCTCAGAGATGAAAAGGGCCAGCACTGAAAGCTGTCGCTAGCCAGCACCCTTCCTTGGAAGCGCTTTCACAGGCGCAGCAACACTGGGGGTTTGCGCTTCTCTAGCCACCAAACGTCACGGTCACTATCTCTCCGTCTCGTAGACACGAGCTGAGAAATTGCAAACGTCGAGCAATTGCTCAGAGATGAGAAGTGCCAGCACTGAAAGCTGTTGCTAGCCAGCACCCTTCCTTGGAAGCGCTTTTGTAGGCCTAAGAACACTGGGGCTCTGGGCTTCTCTAGCCACCTACTCTTCTGCTCATCCTGTCGTGCAGTCTAAAGAGAGCTCAGGTGAGAAATTGCAAACGTCGAGCAATTGCTCAGAGATGAAAAGTGGCAGCACTGAAAGCTGTTGCTAGCCAGCATCCTTCCTTGGAAGCGCTTTCACAGGCGCAGCAACACTGGGGCTTTGCGCTTCTCTACCCACCAAACATCACGGTCATTCTCTTTCCATCTCGTAGACACGAGTCAAGAAATTGCAAACGTCGAGCAATTGCTCAGAGATGAAAAGGGCCAGCACTGAAAGCTCTTGCTAGCCAGCACCCTTCCTTGGAAGCGCTTTCACAGGCGCAGCAACACTGGGGCTTTGCGCTTCTGTAGCCACCAAACGTCACGCTCACTATCTCCCCGTCTCGTAGAAATGAGCTGAGAAATCGCAAACGTCGAGCAATTGCTCAGAGATGAAAAGGGCCAGCACTGAAAGCTGTTGCTAGCCAGCACCCTTCCTTGGAAGCGCTTTCACAGGCGCAGCAACACTGGGGCTTTGCGCTTCTCTACCCACCAAACATCACGGTCACTATCTCCCCGTCTCGTAGACACGAGCTGAGAAATTGCAAACGTCGAGCAATTGCTCAGAGATGAAAAGTGCCAGCACTGAAAGCTGTTGCTAGCCAGCACCCTTCCTTGGAAGCGCTTTCACAGGCGCAGCAACACTGGGGCTTTGCACTTCTCTAGCCACCAAACGTCACGCTCACTATCTCCCCGTCTCGTAGACACGAGCTGAGAAATTGCAAACGTCGAGCAATTGCTCAGAGATGAAAAGTGGCAGCACTGAAAGCTGTTGCTAGCCAGCACCCTTCCTTGGAAGCGCTTTCACAGGCGCAGCAACACTGGGGCTTTGCGCTTCTCTAGCCACCAAACGTCACGGTCATTTTCTTTCCTTCTGGTAGACACGAGCTGAGAAATTGCAAACGTTGAGCAATTGCTCAGAGATGAAAAGTGCCAGCACTGAAAGCTGTTGCTAGCCAGCACCCTTCCTTGGAAGTGCTTTCACAGGCGCAGCAACACTGGGGCTTTGCGCTTCTCTAGCCACCAAACGTCACGCTCACTATCTCCCCGTCTCGTAGACACGAGCTGAGAAATTGCAAACGTTGAGCAATTGCTCAGAGATGAAAAGTGCCAGCACTGAAAGCTGTTGCTAGCCAGCACCCTTCCTTGGAAGCGCTTTTACAGGCGCAGCAACACTGGGGCTTTGCGCTTCTCTAGCCACCAAACATCACGGTCACTATCTCTCCGTCTCGTAGACACGAGCCGAGAAATTGCAAACGTCAAGCAATTGCTCAGAGATGAAAAGTGCCAGCACTGAAAGCTGTTGCTAGCCAGCACCCTTCCTTGGAAGCGCTTTCACAGGCGCAGCAATACTGGGGCTTTGCGCTTCTCTAGCCAACAAACGTCACGCTCACTATCTCTCCGTCTCGTAGACACGAGCTGAGAAATTGCAAACGTCGAGCAATTGCTCAGAGATGAAAAGTGCCAGCACTGAAAGCTGTTGCTAGCCAGCACCCTTCCTTGGAAGCGCTTTTGTAGGCCTAAGAACAGTGGGGCTCTGGGCTTCTCTAGCCACCTACTCTTCTGCTCATCCTCTCGCGCAGTCTAAAGAGAGCTCAGGTGAGAAATTGCAAACGTCGAGCAATTGCTCAGAGATGAAAAGTGCCAGGACTGAAAGGTGTTGCTAGCCAGCACCCTTCCTTGGAAGCGCTTTTGTAGGCCTAAGAACACTGGGGCTCTGGGCTTCTCTAGCCACCTACTCTTCTGCTCATCCTCTCGCGCACTCTAAAGAGAGCTCAGGTGAGAAATTGCAAACGTCGAGCAATTGCTCAGAGATGAAAAGTGCCAGCACTGAAAGCTCTTGCTAGCCAGCACCCTTCCTTGGAAGCGCTTTCACAGGCGCAGCAACACTGGGGCTTTGCGCTTCTCTAGCCACCAAACGTCACGCTCACTATCTCTCCGTCTCGTAGACACGAGCTGAGAAACTGCAAACGTCGAGCAATTGCTCAGAGATGAAAAGTGCCAGCACTGAAAGCTGTTGCTAGCCAGCACCCTTCCTTGGAAGTGCTTTCACAGGCACAGCAACACTGGGGCTCTGGGCTTCTCTACCCACCAAACGTCACGCTCACTATCTCTCCGTCTCGTAGACACGAGCTGTGAAATTGCAAATGTCGAGCAATTCCTCAGAGATGAAACGTGCCAGCACTGAAAGCTGTTGCTAGCCAGCACCCTTCCTTGGAAGCGCTTTTGTAGGCCTAAGAACACTGGGGTTGTGGGCTTCTCTAGCCACTTACTCTTCTGCTCATCCTCTCGCGTAGTCTGAAGAGATCTCAGGTGAGAAATTGCAAATGTCGAGCAATTGCTCAGAGATTAAAAGTGCCAGCACTGAAAGCTGTTGCTAGCCATCACCCTTCCTTGGAAGCGCTTTCACAGGCGCAGCAACACTGGGGCTTTGCGCTTCTCTACCAACCAAAAGTCACGGTCATTCTCTTTCCTTCTCGTAGACACGAGCTGAGAAACTGCAAACGTCGAGCAATTGCTCAGAGATGAAAAGTGCCAGCACTGAAAGCTGTTGCTAGCCAGCACCCTTCCTTGGAAGCGCTTTTGTAGGCCTAAGAACACTGGGGCTCTGGGCTTCTCTAGCCACCTACTCTTCTGCTCATCGTCTCGCGTAGTCAAAAGAGAGCTCAGGTGAGAAATT
Organism: Sarcoramphus papa; assembly: GCA_037962945.1. Lineage (NCBI taxonomy): Eukaryota > Metazoa > Chordata > Aves > Accipitriformes > Cathartidae > Sarcoramphus > Sarcoramphus papa. Next base: position 93,056,898 of record CM075586.1, on the reverse strand, counting down.
GCAAATGTCGAGCAATTGCTCAGAGATGAAAAGTGCCAGCACTGAAAGCTGTTGCTAGCCAGCACCCTTCCTTGGAAGCGCTTTCACAGGCGCAGCAACACTGGGGCTTTGCGCTTCTCTAGCCACCAAACATCACGGTCACTATCTCTCCGTCTCGTAGACACGAGCTGAGAAATTGCAAACGTCGAGCAATTGCTTAGAGATGAAAAGTGCCAGCACTGAAAGCTCTTGCTAGCCAGCAGCCTTCCTTGGAAGCGCTTTTGTAGGCCTAAGAACACTGGGGCTCTGGGCTTCTCTAGCCACCTACTCTTCTGCTCATCCTCTCGCGCAGTCTAAAGAGAGCTCAGGTGAGAAATTGCAAACGTCGAGCAATTGCTCAGAGATGAAAAGGGCCAGCACTGAAAGCTGTGGCTAGCCAGCACCCTTCCCTGGAAGCGCTTTCACAGGCGCAGCAACACTGGGGCTTTGCGTTTCTCTACCCACCAAACGTCACGCTCACTATCTCTCCGTCTCGTAGACACGAGCTGAGAAATTGCAAACGTCCAGCAATTGCTCAGAGATGAAAAGTGCCAGCACTGAAAGCTGTCGCTAGCGAGCACCCTTCCTTGGAAGCGCTTTCACAGGCGCAGCAACACTGGGGCTTTGCGCTTCTCTAGCCACCAAATGTCACGGTCATTCTCTTTCCGTCTCGTAGACACGAGTTGAGAAATTGCAAACGTCGAGCAATTGCTCAGAGATGAAAAGTGCCAGCACTGAAAGCTGATGCTAGCCAGCACCCTTCCTTGGAAGCGCTTTCACAGGCGCAGCAACACTGGGGGTTTGCGCTTCTCTAGCCACCAAACATCAAGGTCATTCTGTTTCCGTCTCGTAGACACGAGTTGAGGAATTGCAAACGTTGAGCAATTGCTCAGAGATGAAAAGTGGCAGCACTGAAAGCTGTGGCTAGCCAGCACCCTTCCTTGGAGGCGCTTTTGTAGCCCTAAGAACACTGGGGTTGTGGGCTTCTCTAGCCACCTAATCTTCTGCTCATCCTCTCGCGCACTCTAAAGAGAGCTCAGGTGAGAAATTGCAGACGTCGAGCAATTGCTCAGAGATGAAAAGGGCCAGCACTGAAAGCTGTTGCTAGCCAGCACCCTTCCTTGGAAGCGCTTTCACAGGCGCAGCAACACTGGGACTTTGCGCTTCTCTACCCACCAAACGTCACGCTCACTATCTCTCCGTCTCGTAGACACGAGCTGAGAAATTGCAAACGTCGAGCAATTGCTCAGAGATGAAAAGGGCCAGCACTGAAAGCTGTTGCTAGCCAGCACCCTTCCTTGGAAGCGCTTTTGTAGGCCTAAGAACACTGGGGCTCTGGGCTTCTCTACCCACCTACTCTTCTGCTCATCCTCTCGCGCAGTCTAAAGAGAGCTCAGGTGAGAAATTGCAAACGTCGAGCAATTGCTCAGAGATAAAAAGTGCCAGCACTGAAAGCTGTTGCTAGCCAGCACCCTTCCCTGGAAGCGCTTTCACAGGCGCAGCAACACTGGGGCTTTGCGTTTCTCTACCCACCAAACGTCACGCTCACTATCTCTCCGTCTCGTAGACACGAGCTGAGAAATTGCAAACGTCGAGCAATTGCTCAGAGATGAAAAGTGCCAGCACTGAAAGCTGTTGCTAGCCAGCACCCTTCCTTGGAAGCGCTTTTGTAGGCCTAAGAACACTGGGGCTCTGGGCTTCTCTAGCCACCTACTCTTCTGCTCATCGTCTCGCGTAGTCAAAAGAGAGCTCAGGTGAGAAATTGCAAATGTCGAGCAATTGCTCAGAGATGAAAAGTGCCAGCACTGAAAGCTGTTGCTAGCCAGCACCCTTCCTTGGAAGCGCTTTCACAGGCGCAGCAACACTGGGGCTTTGCGCTTCTCTAGCCACCAAACATCACGGTCACTATCTCTCCGTCTCGTAGACACGAGCTGAGAAATTGCAAACGTCGAGCAATTGCTTAGAGATGAAAAGTGCCAGCACTGAAAGCTCTTGCTAGCCAGCAGCCTTCCTTGGAAGCGCTTTTGTAGGCCTAAGAACACTGGGGCTCTGGGCTTCTCTAGCCACCTACTCTTCTGCTCATCCTCTCGCGCAGTCTAAAGAGAGCTCAGGTGAGAAATTGCAAACGTCGAGCAATTGCTCAGAGATGAAAAGGGCCAGCACTGAAAGCTGTGGCTAGCCAGCACCCTTCCCTGGAAGCGCTTTCACAGGCGCAGCAACACTGGGGCTTTGCGTTTCTCTACCCACCAAACGTCACGCTCACTATCTCTCCGTCTCGTAGACACGAGCTGAGAAATTGCAAACGTCCAGCAATTGCTCAGAGATGAAAAGTGCCAGCACTGAAAGCTGTCGCTAGCGAGCACCCTTCCTTGGAAGCGCTTTCACAGGCGCAGCAACACTGGGGCTTTGCGCTTCTCTAGCCACCAAATGTCACGGTCATTCTCTTTCCGTCTCGTAGACACGAGTTGAGAAATTGCAAACGTCGAGCAATTGCTCAGAGATGAAAAGTGCCAGCACTGAAAGCTGATGCTAGCCAGCACCCTTCCTTGGAAGCGCTTTCACAGGCGCAGCAACACTGGGGGTTTGCGCTTCTCTAGCCACCAAACATCAAGGTCATTCTGTTTCCGTCTCGTAGACACGAGTTGAGGAATTGCAAACGTTGAGCAATTGCTCAGAGATGAAAAGTGGCAGCACTGAAAGCTGTGGCTAGCCAGCACCCTTCCTTGGAGGCGCTTTTGTAGCCCTAAGAACACTGGGGTTGTGGGCTTCTCTAGCCACCTAATCTTCTGCTCATCCTCTCGCGCACTCTAAAGAGAGCTCAGGTGAGAAATTGCAGACGTCGAGCAATTGCTCAGAGATGAAAAGGGCCAGCACTGAAAGCTGTTGCTAGCCAGCACCCTTCCTTGGAAGCGCTTTCACAGGCGCAGCAACACTGGGACTTTGCGCTTCTCTACCCACCAAACGTCACGCTCACTATCTCTCCGTCTCGTAGACACGAGCTGAGAAATTGCAAACGTCGAGCAATTGCTCAGAGATGAAAAGGGCCAGCACTGAAAGCTGTTGCTAGCCAGCACCCTTCCTTGGAAGCGCTTTTGTAGGCCTAAGAACACTGGGGCTCTGGGCTTCTCTACCCACCTACTCTTCTGCTCATCCTCTCGCGCAGTCTAAAGAGAGCTCAGGTGAGAAATTGCAAACGTCGAGCAATTGCTCAGAGATAAAAAGTGCCAGCACTGAAAGCTGTTGCTAGCCAGCACCCTTCCTTGGAAGCGCTTTCACAGGCGCAGCAACACTGGGGCTTTGCGCTTCTCTAGCCATCAAACGTCACGCTCACTATCTCCCCGTCTCGTAGACACGAGTTTAGAAATTGCAAACGTCCAGCAATTGCTCAGAGATGAAAAGTGGCAGCACTGAAAGCTGTTGCTAGCCAGCACCCTTCCTTGGAAGCGCTTTCACAGGCGCAGCAACACTGGGGCTTTGCGCTTCTCTACGCACCAAACATCACGCTCACTATATCTCCGTCTCGTAGACACGAGCTGAGAAATTGCAAACGTCGAGCAATTGCTCAGAGATGAAAAGTGGCAGCACTGAAAGCTCTGGCTAGCCAGCATCCTTCCTTGGAAGCGCTTTCACAGGCGCAGCAACACTGGGGCTTTGCGCTTCTCTACCCACCAAACGTCACGCTCACTATCTCTCCGTCTCGTAGACACGAGCTGAGAAATTGCAAACGTCGAGCAATTGCTCAGAGATGAGAAGTGCCAGCACTGAAAGCTGTTGCTAGCCAGCAGCCTTCCTTGGAAGCGCTTTCACAGGCACAGCAACACTGGGGCTTTGCGCTTCTCTACCCACCAAACATCACGGTCATTCTCTTTCCTTCTCGTAGACACGAGCTGTGAAACTGCAAACGTCGAGCAATTGCTTAGAGATGAAAAGTGCCAGCACTGAAAGCTGTTGCTAGCCAGCACCCTTCCTTGGAAGCGCTTTTGTAGGCCTAAGAACACTGGGGCTCTGGGCTTCTCTAGCCACCTACTCTTCTGCTCATCCTCTCGCGCACTCTAAAGAGAGCTCAGGAGAGAAATTGCAAACGTCGAGCAATTGCTCAGAGATGAAAAGGGCCAGCACTGAAAGCTGTTGCTAGCCAGCACCCTTCCTTGGAAGTGCTTTCACAGGCGCAGCAACACTGGGGCTTTGCGCTTCTCTACCCACCAAACATCACGCTCACTATCTCCCCGTCTCGTAGACACGAGCTGAGAAATTGCAAACGTCGAGCAATTGCTCAGAGATGAAAAGTGCCAGCACTGAAAGCTGTTGCTAGCCAGCACCCTTCCTTGGAAGCGCTTTTACAGGCGCAGCAACACTGGGGCTTTGCGCTTCTCTACGCACCAAACATCACGCTCACTATCTCTCCGTCTCGTAGACACGAGCTGAGAAATTGCAAACGTCAAGCAATTGCTCAGAGATGAAAAGTGCCAGCACTGAAAGCTGTCGCTAGCCAGCACCCTTCCTTGGAAGCGCTTTCACAGGCGCAGCAACACTGGGGCTTTGCGCTTCTCTACCCACAAAACGTCACGGTCACTATCTCTCCGTCTCGTAGACACGAGTTGAGGAATTGCAAACGTCGAGCAATTGCTCAGAGATGAAAAGTGCCAGCACTGAAAGCTGTTGCTAGCCAGCACCCTTCCTTGGAAGCGCTTTTGTAGGCCTAAGAACACTGGGGCTCTGGGCTTCTCTAGCCACCTACTCTTCTGCTCATCCTCTCGCGCAGTCTAAAGAGATCTCAGGTGAGGAATTGCAAACGTTGAGCAATTGCTCAGAGATGAAAAGGGCCAGCACTGAAAGCTGTTGCTAGCCAGCACCCTTCCTTGGAAGCGCTTTCACAGGCGCAGCAACACTGGGGCTTTGCGCTTCTCTAGCCACCAAACGTCACGCTCACTATCTCTCCGTCTCGTAGACACGAGCTGAGAAATTGCAAACGTCGAGCAATTGCTCAGAGATGAGAAGTGGCAGCACTGAAAGCTGATGCTAGCCAGCACCCTTCCTTGGAAGCGCTTTTGTAGGCCTAAGAACACTGGGGTTGTGGGCTTCTCTAGCCACCTACTCTTCTGCTCATCGTCTCGCGTAGTCAAAAGAGAGCTCAGGTGAGAAATTGCAAATGTCGAGCAATTGCTCAGAGATGAAAAGTGCCAGCACTGAAAGCTGTTGCTAGCCAGCACCCTTCCTTGGAAGCGCTTTCACAGGCGCAGCAACACTGGGACTTTGCGCTTCTGTAGCCACCAAACATCAAGGTCATTCTGTTTCAGTCTCGTAGACACGAGTTGAGGAATTGCAAACATTGAGCAATTGCTCAGAGATGAAAAGTGGCAGCACTGAAAGCTGTCGCTAGCCAGCACCCTTCCTTGGAGGCGCTTTTGTAGCCCTAAGAACACTGGGGTTGTGGGCTTCTCTAGCCACCTAATCTTCTGCTCATCCTCTCGCGCACTCTAAAGAGAGCTCAGGTGAGAAATTGCAAACGTCGAGCAATTGCTCAGAGATGAAAAGTGCCAGCACTGAAAGCTGTTGCTAGCCAGCACCCTTCCTTGGAAGCGCTTTCACAGGCGCAGCAACACTGGGGCTTTGCGCTTCTCTACCCACCAAACGTCACGCTCACTATCTCTCCGTCTCGTAGACACGAGCTGAGAAATTGCAAACGTCGAGCAATTGCTCAGAGATGAAAAGTGGCAGCACTGAAAGCTGTTGCTAGCCAGCATCCTTCCTTGGAAGCGCTTTCACAGGCGCAGCAACACTGGGGCTTTGCGCTTCTCTACCCACCAAACGTCACGCTCACTATCTCTCCGTCTCGTAGACACGAGCTGAGAAATTGCAAACGTCGAGCAATTGCTCAGAGATGAGAAGTGCCAGCACTGAAAGCTGTTGCTAGCCAGCAGCCTTCCTTGGAAGCGCTTTCACAGGCACAGCAACACTGGGGCTTTGCGCTTCTCTAGCCACCAAACATCACGCTCACTATCTCTCCGTCTCGTAGACACGAGTTGAGAAATTGCAAACGTCGAGCAATTGCTCAGAGATGAAAAGTGCCAGCACTGAAAGCTGTTGCTAGCCAGCACCCTTCCTTGGAAGCGCTTTTGTAGGCCTAAGAACACTGGGGTTGTGGGCTTCTCTAGCCACCTACTCTTCTGCTCATCCTCTCGCGCACTCTAAAGAGATCTCAGGTGAGAAATTGCAAACGTCGAGCAATTGCTCAGAGATGAAAAGGGCCAGCACTGAAAGCTGTGGCTAGCCAGCACCCTTCCTTGGAAGCGCTTTCACAGGCGCAGCAACACTGGGGCTTTGCGCTTCTCTACCAACCAAACGTCACGGTCATTCTCTTTCCTTCTCGTAGACACGAGCTGAGAAACTGCAAACGTCGAGCAATTGCTCAGAGATGAAAAGTGCCAGCACTGAAAGCTCTTGCTAGCCAGCACCCTTCCTTGGAAGTGCTTTCACAGGCGCAGCAACACTGGGGCTTTGCGCTTCTCTAGCCACCAAACGTCACGCTCACTATCTCTCCGTCTCGTAGACACGAGCTGAGAAATTGCAAATGTCGAGCAATTGCTCAGAGATGAAAAGTGGCAGCACTGAAAGCTGTTGCTAGCCAGCACCCTTCCTTGGAAGCGCTTTCACAGGCGCAGCAACACTGGGGCTTTGCGCTTCTCTAGCCACCAAACGACACGGTCACTACCTCTCCGTCTCGTAGACACGAGCTGAGAAATTGCAAACGTCGAGCAATTGCTCAGAGATGAAAAGTGCCAGCACTGAAAGCTGTTGCTAGCCAGCACCCTTCCTTGGAAGCGCTTTCACAGGCGCAGCAACACTGGGGCTTTGCGCTTCTCTAGCCACCAAACGTCACGCTCACTATCTCTCCGTCTCCTAGACACGAGCTGAGAAATTGCAAACGTCGAGCAATTGCTCAGAGATGAAAAGTGCCAGCACTGAAAGCTGTTGCTAGCCAGCACCCTTCCTTGGAAGTGCTTTCACAGGCACAGCAACAATGGGGTTTTGCGCTTCTCTACCCACCAAACGTCACGCTCACTATGTCTCCGTCTCGTAGACACGAGCTGTGAAATTGCAAATGTCGAGCAATTCCTCAGAGATGAGAAGTGCCAGCACTGAAAGCTGATGCTAGCCAGCACCCTTCCTTGGAAGCGCTTTTGTAGGCCTAAGAACACTGGGGCTCTGGGCTTCTCTACCCACCTACTCTTCTGCTCATCCTCTCGCGTAGTCTGAAGAGATCTCAGGTGAGAAATTGCAAATGTCGAGCAATTGCTCAGAGATGAAAAGTGCCAGGACTGAAAGCTGTGGCTAGTCAGCACCCTTCTTTGGAAGCGCTTTCACAGGCGCAGCAACACTGGGGCTTTGCGCTTCTCTACCCACCAAACATCACGGTCATTCTCTTTCCTTCTGGTAGACACGAGCTGAGAAATTGCAAACGTCGAGCAATTGCTCAGAGATTAAAAGTGCCAGCACTGAAAGCTGTTGCTAGCCAGCACCCTTCCTTGGAAGCGCTTTCACAGGCGCAGCAACACTGGGGCTTTGCGCTTCTCTACCAACCAAACGTCACGGTCATTCTCTTTCCTTCTCGTAGACACGAGCTGAGAAACTGCAAACATCGAGCAATTGCTCAGAGATGAAAAGTGCCAGCACTGAAAGCTGTGGCTAGCCAGCACCCTTCCTTGGAAGCGCTTTTGTAGGCCTAAGAACACTGGGGCTCTGGGCTTCTCTAGCCACCTACTCTTCTGCTCATCCTCTCGCGCACTCTAAAGAGAGCTCAGGTGAGAAATTACAGACGTCGAGTAATTGCTCAGAGATGAAAAGGGCCAGCACTGAAAGCTCTTGCTAGCCAGCACCCTTCCTTGGAAGCGCTTTCACAGGCGCAGCAACACTGGGGCTTTGCGCTTCTCTAGCCACCAAACGTCACGCTCACTATCTCTCCGTCTCGTAGACACGAGCTGTGAAATTGCAAACGTCGAGCAATTGCTCAGAGATGAGAAGTGGCAGCACTGAAAGCTGATGCTAGCCAGCACCCTTCCTTGGAAGCGCTTTTGTAGGCCTAAGAACACTGGGGTTGTGGGCTTCTCTAGCCACCTACTCTTCTGCTCATCGTCTCGCGTAGTCAAAAGAGAGCTCAGGTGAGAAATTGCAAATGTCGAGCAATTGCTCAGAGAGGAAAAGTGCCAGCACTGAAAGCTGTTGCTAGCCAGCACCCTTCCTTGGAAGCGCTTTTGTAGCCCTAAGAACACTGGGGCTCTGGGCTTCTCTAGCCACCTCATCTTCTGCTCATCCTCTCGCGCACTCTAAAGAGAGCTCAGGTGAGAAATTGCAAATGTCGAGCAATTGCTCAGAGATGAAAAGTGCCAGCACTGAAAGCTGTGGCTAGCCAGCACCCTTCCTTGGAAGCGCTTTCACAGGCGCAGCAACACTGGGGCTTTGCGCTTCGCTACCCACCAAACATCACGGTCACTATCTCTCCGTCTCGTAGACACGAGCTGAGAAATTGCAAACGTCGAGCAATTGCTTAGAGATAAAAAGTGCCAGCACTGAAAGCTCTTGCTAGCCAGCAGCCTTCCTTGGAAGCGCTTTTGTAGGCCTAAGAACACTGGGGCTCTGGGCTTCTCTAGCCACCTACTCTTCTGCTCATCCTCTCGCGCAGTCTAAAGAGAGCTCAGGTGAGAAATTGCAAACGTCGAGCAATTGCTCAGAGATGAAAAGGGCCAGCACTGAAAGCTGTTGCTAGCCAGCACCCTTCCCTGGAAGCGCTTTCACAGGCGCAGCAACACTGGGGCTTTGCGTTTCTCTACCCACCAAACGTCACGCTCACTATCTCTCCGTCTCGTAGACACGAGCTGAGAAATTGCAAACGTCGAGCAATTGCTCAGAGATGAAAAGTGCCAGCACTGAAAGCTGTGGCTAGCCAGCACCCTTCCTTGGAAGCGCTTTCACAGGCGCAGCAACACTGGGGCTTTGCGCTTCTCTACCCACCAAACGTCACGGTCATTCTCTTTCCGTCTCGTAGACACGAGTTGAGAAATTGCAAACGTCGAGCAATTGCTCAGAGATGAAAAGTGCCAGCACTGAAAGCTGTTGCTAGCCAGCACCCTTCCTTGGAAGCGCTTTCACAGGCGCAGCAACACTGGGGCTTTGCGCTTCTCTAGCCACCAAACATCAAGGTCATTCTGTTTCCGTCTCGTAGACACGAGCTGTGAAATTGCAAACGTTGAGCAATTGCTCAGAGATGAAAAGTGGCAGCACTGAAAGCTGTGGCTAGCCAGCACCCTTCCTTGGAAGCGCTTTTGTAGGCCTAAGAACACTGGGGCTCTGGGCTTCTCTACCCACCTACTCTTCTGCTCATCCTCTCGCGCAGTCTAAAGAGAGCTCAGGTGAGAAATTGCAGACGTCGAGCAATTGCTCAGAGAGGAAAAGTGCCAGCACTGAAAGCTCTTGCTAGCCAGCACCCTTCCTTGGAAGCGCTTTCACAGGCGCAGCAACACTGGGGCTTTGCGCTTCTCTACCAACCAAACATCACGGTCATTCTCTTTCCGTCTCGTAGACACGAGTCGAGAAATTGCAAACGTCGAGCAATTGCTCAGAGATGAAAAGTGCCAGCACTGAAAGCTGTTGCTAGCCAGCACCCTTCCTTGGAAGTGCTTTCACAGGCGCAGCAACACTGGGGCTTTGCGCTTCTCTACCCACCAAACGTCACGGTCACTATCTCTCCGACTCGTAGACACGAGCTGAGAAATTGCAAACGTCGAGCAATTGCTCAGAGATGAAAAGTGCCAGCACTGAAAGCTGATGCTAGCCAGCACCCTTCCTTGGAAGCGCTTTTGTAGGCCTAACAACACTGGGGTTGTGGGCTTCTCTAGCCACCTACTCTTCTGCTCATCCTCTCGCGTAGTCAAAAGAGAGCTCAGGTGAGAAATTGCAAATGTCGAGCAATTGCTCAGAGATGAAAAGTGCCAGCACTGAAAGCTGTTGCTAGCCAGCACCCTTCCTTGGAAGCGCTTTTGTAGCCCTAAGAACACTGGGGCTCTGGGCTTCTCTAGCCACCTACTCTTCTGCTCATCCTCTCGCGCACTCTAAAGAGAGCTCAGGTGAGAAATTGCAAACGTCGAGCAATTGCTCAGAGATGAAAAGGGCCAGCACTGAAAGCTGTTGCTAGCCAGCACCCTTCCTTGGAAGCGCTTTCACAGGCGCAGCAACACTGGGACTTTGCGCTTCTCTACCCACCAAACGTCATGCTCAGTATCTCCCCGTCTCGTAGACACGAGCTGAGAAATTGCAAACGTCGAGCAATTGCTCAGAGATGAGAAGTGCCAGCACTGAAAGCTGTCGCTAGCCAGCACCCTTCCTTGGAAGCGCTTTCACAGGCGCAGCAACACTGGGACTTTGCGCTTCTCTAGCCACCAAACATCACGGTCATTCTCTTTCTACCTCGTAGACACGAGTTGAGAAATTGCAAACGTCGAGCAATTGCTCAGAGATGAAAAGTGGCAGCACTGAAAGCTGTTGCTAGCCAGCACCCTTCCTTGGAAGCGCTTTCACAGGCGCAGCAACACTGGGGCTTTGCGCTTCTCTACCCACCAAATATCACGCTCACTATCTCTCCGTCTCGTAGACACGAGCTGAGAAATTGCAAACGTCGAGCAATTGCTCAGAGATGAGAAGTGCCAGCACTGAAAGCTGTTGCTAGCCAGCAGCCTTCCTTGGAAGCGCTTTCACAGGCACAGCAACACTGGGGCTTTGCGCTTCTCTAGCCACCAAACGTCACGGTCACTATCTCTCCGTCTCGTAGACACGAGTTGAGAAATTGCAAACGTCGAGCAATTGCTTAGAGATGAAAAGTGCCAGCACTGAAAGCTGTTGCTAGCCAGCACCCTTCCTTGGAAGCGCTTTTGTAGGCCTAAGAACACTGGGGTTGTGGGCTTCTCTAGCCACCTACTCTTCTGCTCATCCTGTCGTGCAGTCTAAAGAGATCTCAGGTGAGAAATTGCAAACGTCGAGCAATTGCTCAGAGATGAAAAGTGCCAGCACTGAAAGCTGTTGCTAGCCAGCACCCTTCCTTGGAAGTGCTTTCACAGGCGCAGCAACACTGGGGCTTTGCGCTTCTCTAGCCACCAAACGTCACGCTCACTATCTCCCCGTCTCGTAGACACGAGCTGAGAAATTGCAAATGTCGAGCAATTGCTCAGAGATGAAAAGTGCCAGCACTGAAAGCTGTTGCTAGCCAGCACCCTTCCTTGGAAGCGCTTTCACAGGCGCAGCAACACTGGGGCTTTGCGCTTCTCTAGCCACCAAACGTCACGCTCACTATCTCTCCGTCTCGTAGACACGAGCTGAGAAATTGCAAACGTCGAGCAATTGCTCAGAGATGAAAAGTGCCAGCACTGAAAGCTGTTGCTAGCCAGCACCCTTCCTTGGAAGCGCTTTCACAGGCGCAGCAACACTGGGGCTTTGCGCTTCTCTAGCCACCAAACGTCACGCTCACTATCTCTCCGTCTCGTAGACACGAGCTGAGAAATTGCAAACGTCGAGCAATTGCTCAGAGATGAAAAGGGCCAGCACTGAAAGCTGTTGCTAGCCAGCACCCTTCCTTGGAAGTGCTTTCACAGGCACAGCAACAATGGGGCTTTGCGCTTCTCTACCCACCAAACGTCACTCTCACTATGTCTCCGTCTCGTAGACACGAGCTGTGAAATTGCAAATGTCGAGCAATTCCTCAGAGATGAGAAGTGCCAGCACTGAAAGCTGATGCTAGCCAGCACCCTTCCTTGGAAGCGCTTTTGTAGGCCTAAGAACACTGGGGTTGTGGGCTTCTCTAGCCACCTACTCTTCTGCTCATCCTCTCGCGTAGTCTGAAGAGATCTCAGGTGAGAAATTGCAAATGTCGAGCAATTGCTCAGAGATGAAAAGTGCCAGGACTGAAAGCTGTGGCTAGCCAGCACCCTTCTTTGGAAGCGCTTTCACAGGCGCAGCAACACTGGGGCTTTGCGCTTCTCTACCCACCAAACATCACGGTCATTCTCTTTCCTTCTGGTAGACACGAGCTGAGAAATTGCAAACGTCGAGCAATTGCTCAGAGATTAAAAGTGCCAGCACTGAAAGCTGTTGCTAGCCAGCACCCTTCCTTGGAAGCGCTTTCACAGGCACAGCAACACTGGGGCTTTGCGCTTCTCTACCAACCAAACGTCACGGTCATTCTCTTTCCTTCTCGTAGACACGAGCTGAGAAACTGCAAACGTCGAGCAATTGCTCAGAGATGAAAAGTGCCAGCACTGAAAGCTGTGGCTAGCCAGCACCCTTCCTTGGAAGCGCTTTCACAGGCGCAGCAACACTGGGGCTTTGCGCTTCGCTACCCACCAAACATCACGGTCACTATCTCTCCGTCTCGTAGACACGAGCTGAGAAATTGCAAACGTCGAGCAATTGCTCAGAGATGAAAAGTGGCAGCACTGAAAGCTCTTGCTAGCCAGCAGCCTTCCTTGGAAGCGCTTTTGTAGGCCTAAGAACACTGGGGCTCTGGGCTTCTCTAGCCACCTACTCTTCTGCTCATCCTCTCGCGCAGTCTAAAGAGAGCTCAGGTGAGAAATTGCAAACGTCGAGCAATTGCTCAGAGATGAAAAGGGCCAGCACTGAAAGCTGTTGCTAGCCAGCACCCTTCCCTGGAAGCGCTTTCACAGGCGCAGCAACACTGGGGCTTTGCGTTTCTCTACCCACCAAACGTCACGCTCACTATCTCTCCGTCTCGTAGACACGAGCTGAGAAATTGCAAACGTCGAGCAATTGCTCAGAGATGAAAAGTGCCAGCACTGAAAGCTGTGGCTAGCCAGCACCCTTCCTTGGAAGCGCTTTCACAGGCGCAGCAACACTGGGGCTTTGCGCTTCTCTAGCCACCAAACGTCACGGTCATTCTCTTTCCGTCTCGTAGACACGAGTTGAGAAATTGCAAACGTCGAGCAATTGCTCAGAGATGAAAAGTGCCAGCACTGAAAGCTGTTGCTAGCCAGCACCCTTCCTTGGAAGCGCTTTCACAGGCGCAGCAACACTGGGGCTTTGCGCTTCTCTAGCCACCAAACATCAAGGTCATTCTGTTTCCGTCTCGTAGACACGAGCTGTGAAATTGCAAACGTTGAGCAATTGCTCAGAGATGAAAAGTGGCAGCACTGAAAGCTGTGGCTAGCCAGCCCCCTTCCTTGGAAGCGCTTTTGTAGGCCTAAGAACACTGGGGCTCTGGGCTTCTCTACCCACCTACTCTTCTGCTCATCCTCTCGCGCAGTCTAAAGAGAGCTCAGGTGAGAAATTGCAGACGTCGAGCAATTGCTCAGAGAGGAAAAGTGCCAGCACTGAAAGCTCTTGCTAGCCAGCACCCTTCCTTGGAAGCGCTTTCACAGGCGCAGCAATACTGGGGCTTTGCGCTTCTCTACCAACCAAACATCACGGTCATTCTCTTTCCATCTCGTAGACACGAGTCGAGAAATTGCAAACGTCGAGCAATTGCTCAGAGATGAAAAGTGCCAGCACTGAAAGCTGTTGCTAGCCAGCACCCTTCCTTGGAAGTGCTTTCACAGGCGCAGCAACACTGGGGCTTTGCGCTTCTCTACCCACCAAACGTCACGGTCACTATCTCTCCGACTCGTAGACACGAGCTGAGAAATTGCAAACGTCGAGCAATTGCTCAGAGATGAAAAGTGCCAGCACTGAAAGCTGATGCTAGCCAGCACCCTTCCTTGGAAGCGCTTTTGTAGGCCTAACAACACTGGGGTTGTGGGCTTCTCTAGCCACCTACTCTTCTGCTCATCCTCTCGCGTAGTCAAAAGAGAGCTCAGGTGAGAAATTGCAAATGTCGAGCAATTGCTCAGAGAGGAAAAGTGTCAGCACTGAAAGCTGTTGCTAGCCAGCACCCTTCCTTGGAAGCGCTTTTGTAGCCCTAAGAACACTGGGGCTCTGGGCTTCTCTAGCCACCTACTCTTCTGCTCATCCTCTCGCGCACTCTAAAGAGAGCTCAGGTGAGAAATTGCAAACGTCGAGCAATTGCTCAGAGATGAAAAGTGCCAGCACTGAAAGCTCTTGCTAGCCAGCACCCTTCCTTGGAAGCGCTTTCACAGGCGCAGCAACACTGGGACTTTGCGCTTCTCTACCCACCAAACGTCATGCTCAGTATCTCCCCGTCTCGTAGACACGAGCTGAGAAATTGCAAACGTCGAGCAATTGCTCAGAGATGAGAAGTGCCAGCACTGAAAGCTGTCGCTAGCCAGCACCCTTCCTTGGAAGCGCTTTCACAGGCGCAGCAACACTGGGACTTTGCGCTTCTCTAGCCACCAAACATCACGGTCATTCTCTTTCTACCTCGTAGACACGAGTTGAGAAATTGCAAACGTCGAGCAATTGCTCAGAGATGAAAAGTGGCAGCACTGAAAGCTGTTGCTAGCCAGCACCCTTCCTTGGAAGCGCTTTCACAGGCGCAGCAACACTGGGGCTTTGCGCTTCTCTACCCACCAAATATCACGCTCACTATCTCTCCGTCTCGTAGACACGAGCTGAGAAATTGCAAACGTCGAGCAATTGCTCAGAGATGAGAAGTGCCAGCACTGAAAGCTGTTGCTAGCCAGCAGCCTTCCTTGGAAGCGCTTTCACAGGCACAGCAACACTGGGGCTTTGCGCTTCTCTAGCCACCAAACGTCACGGTCACTATCTCTCCGTCTCGTAGACACGAGTTGAGAAATTGCAAACGTCGAGCAATTGCTCAGAGATGAAAAGTGCCAGCACTGAAAGCTGTTGCTAGCCAGCACCCTTCCTTGGAAGCGCTTTTGTAGGCCTAAGAACACTGGGGTTGTGGGCTTCTCTAGCCACCTACTCTTCTGCTCATCCTGTCGTGCAGTCTAAAGAGATCTCAGGTGAGAAATTGCAAACGTCGAGCAATTGCTCAGAGATGAAAAGGGCCAGCACTGAAAGCTGTGGCTAGCCAGCACCCTTCCTTGGAAGCGCTTTCACAGGCGCAGCAACACTGGGGCTTTGCGCTTCTCTACCAACCAAACGTCACGGTCATTCTCTTTCCTTCTCGTAGACACGAGCTGAGAAACTGCAAACGTCGAGCAATTGCTCAGAGATGAAAAGTGCCAGCACTGAAAGCTGTTGCTAGCCAGCACCCTTCCTTGGAAGTGCTTTCACAGGCGCAGCAACACTGGGGCTTTGCGCTTCTCTAGCCACCAAACGTCACGCTCACTATCTCCCCGTCTCGTAGACACGAGCTGAGAAATTGCAAATGTCGAGCAATTGCTCAGAGATGAAAAGGGCCAGCACTGAAAGCTGTTGCTAGCCAGCACCCTTCCTTGGAAGCGCTTTCACAGGCGCAGCAACACTGGGGCTTTGCGCTTCTCTAGCCACCAAACGTCACGCTCACTATCTCCCCGTCTCGTAGACACGAGCTGAGAAATTGCAAACGTCGAGCAATTGCTCAGAGATGAAAAGTGCCAGCACTGAAAGCTGTTGCTAGCCAGCACCCTTCCTTGGAAGCGCTTTCACAGGCGCAGCAACACTGGGGCTTTGCGCTTCTCTAGCCACCAAACGTCACGCTCACTATCTCTCCGTCTCGTAGACACGAGCTGAGAAATTGCAAACGTCGAGCAATTGCTCAGAGATGAAAAGGGCCAGCACTGAAAGCTGTTGCTAGCCAGCACCCTTCCTTGGAAGTGCTTTCACAGGCACAGCAACAATGGGGCTTTGCGCTTCTCTACCCACCAAACGTCACTCTCACTATGTCTCCGTCTCGTAGACACGAGCTGTGAAATTGCAAATGTCGAGCAATTCCTCAGAGATGAGAAGTGCCAGCACTGAAAGCTGATGCTAGCCAGCACCCTTCCTTGGAAGCGCTTTTGTAGGCCTAAGAACACTGGGGTTGTGGGCTTCTCTAGCCACCTACTCTTCTGCTCATCCTCTCGCGTAGTCTGAAGAGATCTCAGGTGAGAAATTGCAAATGTCGAGCAATTGCTCAGAGATGAAAAGTGCCAGGACTGAAAGCTGTGGCTAGCCAGCACCCTTCTTTGGAAGCGCTTTCACAGGCGCAGCAACACTGGGGCTTTGCGCTTCTCTACCCACCAAACATCACGGTCATTCTCTTTCCTTCTGGTAGACACGAGCTGAGAAATTGCAAACGTCGAGCAATTGCTCAGAGATTAAAAGTGCCAGCACTGAAAGCTGTTGCTAGCCAGCACCCTTCCTTGGAAGCGCTTTCACAGGCGCAGCAACACTGGGGCTTTGCGCTTCTCTACCAACCAAACGTCACGGTCATTCTCTTTCCTTCTCGTAGACACGAGCTGAGAAACTGCAAACGTCGAGCAATTGCTCAGAGATGAAAAGTGCCAGCACTGAAAGCTGTGGCTAGCCAGCACCCTTCCTTGGAAGCGCTTTTGTAGGCCTAAGAACACTGGGGCTCTGGGCTTCTCTAGCCACCTACTCTTCTGCTCATCCTCTCGCGCACTCTAAAGAGAGCTCAGGTGAGAAATTACAGACGTCGAGTAATTGCTCAGAGATGAAAAGGGCCAGCACTGAAAGCTCTTGCTAGCCAGCACCCTTCCTTGGAAGCGCTTTCACAGGCGCAGCAACACTGGGGCTTTGCGCTTCTCTAGCCACCAAACGTCACGCTCACTATCTCTCCGTCTCGTAGACACGAGCTGTGAAATTGCAAACGTCGAGCAATTGCTCAGAGATGAGAAGTGGCAGCACTGAAAGCTGATGCTAGCCAGCACCCTTCCTTGGAAGCGCTTTTGTAGGCCTAAGAACACTGGGGTTGTGGGCTTCTCTAGCCACCTACTCTTCTGCTCATCGTCTCGCGTAGTCAAAAGAGAGCTCAGGTGAGAAATTGCAAATGTCGAGCAATTGCTCAGAGAGGAAAAGTGCCAGCACTGAAAGCTGTTGCTAGCCAGCACCCTTCCTTGGAAGCGCTTTTGTAGCCCTAAGAACACTGGGGCTCTGGGCTTCTCTAGCCACCTCATCTTCTGCTCATCCTCTCGCGCACTCTAAAGAGAGCTCAGGTGAGAAATTGCAAATGTCGAGCAATTGCTCAGAGATGAAAAGTGCCAGCACTGAAAGCTGTGGCTAGCCAGCACCCTTCCTTGGAAGCGCTTTCACAGGCGCAGCAACACTGGGGCTTTGCGCTTCGCTACCCACCAAACATCACGGTCACTATCTCTCCGTCTCGTAGACACGAGCTGAGAAATTGCAAACGTCGAGCAATTGCTTAGAGATAAAAAGTGCCAGCACTGAAAGCTCTTGCTAGCCAGCAGCCTTCCTTGGAAGCGCTTTTGTAGGCCTAAGAACACTGGGGCTCTGGGCTTCTCTAGCCACCTACTCTTCTGCTCATCCTGTCGTGCAGTCTAAAGAGAGCTCAGGTGAGAAATTGCAAACGTCGAGCAATTGCTCAGAGATGAAAAGGGCCAGCACTGAAAGCTGTTGCTAGCCAGCACCCTTCCTTGGAAGCGCTTTCACAGGCGCAGCAACACTGGGGCTTTGCGTTTCTCTACCCACCAAACGTCACGCTCACTATCTCTCCGTCTCGTAGACACGAGCTGAGAAATTGCAAACGTCGAGCAATTGCTCAGAGATGAAAAGTGCCAGCACTGAAAGCTGTTGCTAGCCAGCACCCTTCCTTGGAAGCGCTTTCACAGGCGCAGCAACACTGGGGCTTTGCGCTTCTCTACCCACCAAACGTCACGGTCATTCTCTTTCCGTCTCGTAGACACGAGTTGAGAAATTGCAAACGTCGAGCAATTGCTCAGAGATGAAAAGTGCCAGCACTGAAAGCTGTTGCTAGCCAGCACCCTTCCTTGGAAGCGCTTTCACAGGCGCAGCAACACTGGGGCTTTGCGCTTCTCTAGCCACCAAACATCAAGGTCATTCTGTTTCCGTCTCGTAGACACGAGCTGTGAAATTGCAAACGTTGAGCAATTGCTCAGAGATGAAAAGTGGCAGCACTGAAAGCTGTGGCTAGCCAGCCCCCTTCCTTGGAAGCGCTTTTGTAGGCCTAAGAACACTGGGGCTCTGGGCTTCTCTACCCACCTACTCTTCTGCTCATCCTCTCGCGCAGTCTAAAGAGAGCTCAGGTGAGAAATTGCAGACGTCGAGCAATTGCTCAGAGAGGAAAAGTGCCAGCACTGAAAGCTCTTGCTAGCCAGCACCCTTCCTTGGAAGCGCTTTCACAGGCGCAGCAATACTGGGGCTTTGCGCTTCTCTACCAACCAAACATCACGGTCATTCTCTTTCCATCTCGTAGACACGAGTCGAGAAATTGCAAACGTCGAGCAATTGCTCAGAGATGAAAAGTGCCAGCACTGAAAGCTGTTGCTAGCCAGCACCCTTCCTTGGAAGTGCTTTCACAGGCGCAGCAACACTGGGGCTTTGCGCTTCTCTAGCCACCAAACGTCACGGTCACTATCTCTCCGACTCGTAGACACGAGCTGTGAAATTGCAAACGTCGAGCAATTGCTCAGAGATGAAAAGTGCCAGCACTGAAAGCTGTTGCTAGCCAGCACCCTTCCTTGGAAGCGCTTTTGTAGGCCTAACAACACTGGGGTTGTGGGCTTCTCTAGCCACCTACTCTTCTGCTCATCCTCTCGCGTAGTCAAAAGAGAGCTCAGGTGAGAAATTGCAAATGTCGAGCAATTGCTCAGAGAGGAAAAGTGCCAGCACTGAAAGCTGTTGCTAGCCAGCACCCTTCCTTGGAAGCGCTTTTGTAGCCCTAAGAACACTGGGGCTCTGGGCTTCTCTAGCCACCTACTCTTCTGCTCATCCTCTCGCGCACTCTAAAGAGAGCTCAGGTGAGAAATTGCAAACGTCGAGCAATTGCTCAGAGATGAAAAGTGCCAGCACTGAAAGCTGTTGCTAGCCAGCACCCTTCCTTGGAAGCGCTTTCACAGGCGCAGCAACACTGGGACTTTGCGCTTCTCTACCCACCAAACTTCATGCTCAGTATCTCCCCGTCTCGTAGACACGAGCTGAGAAATTGCAAACGTCGAGCAATTGCTCAGAGATGAGAAGTGCCAGCACTGAAAGCTGTCGCTAGCCAGCACCCTTCCTTGGAAGCGCTTTCACAGGCGCAGCAACACTGGGACTTTGCGCTTCTCTAGCCACCAAACATCACGGTCATTCTCTTTCTACCTCGTAGACACGAGTTGAGAAATTGCAAACGTCGAGCAATTGCTCAGAGATGAAAAGTGGCAGCACTGAAAGCTGTTGCTAGCCAGCACCCTTCCTTGGAAGCGCTTTCACAGGCGCAGCAACACTGGGGCTTTGCGCTTCTCTACCCACCAAATATCACGGTCACTATCTCTCCGTCTCGTAGACACGAGCTGTGAAATTGCAAACGTCGAGCAATTGATCAAAGATGAAAAGTGCCAGCACTGAAAGCTGTTGCTAGCCAGCACCCTTCCTTGGAAGCGCTTTTGTAGGCCTAAGAACACTGGGGCTCTGGGCTTCTCTAGCCACCTACTCTTCTGCTCATCCTCTCGTGCACTCTAAAGAGAGCTCAGGTGAGAAATTGCAGACGTCGAGCAATTGCTCAGAGATGAAAAGTGCCAGCACTGAAAGCTGTGGCTAGCCAGCACCCTTCCTTGGAAGCGCTTTCACAGGCGCAGCAACACTGGGGCTTTGCGCTTCTCTAGCCACCAAACGTCACGGTCATTCTCTTTCCTTCTCGTAGACACGAGCTGAGAAACTGCAAACGTCAAGCAATTGATCAAAGATGAAAAGTGCCAGCACTGAAAGCTGTTGCTAGCCAGCACCCTTCCTTGGAAGCGCTTTTGTAGGCCTAAGAACACTGGGGCTCTGGGCTTCTCTAGCCACCTACTCTTCTGCTCATCCTCTCGCGCACTCTAAAGAGAGCTCAGGTGAGAAATTGCAAACGTCGAGCAATTGCTCAGAGATGAAAAGTGCCAGCACTGAAAGCTGTTGCTAGCCAGCACCCTTCTTTGGAAGCGCTTTCACAGGCGCAGCAACACTGGGACTTTGCGCTTCTCTACCCACCAAACATCACGGTCATTCTCTTTCCTTCTCGTAGACACGAACTGAGAAATTGCAAACGTCGAGCAATTGCTCAGAGATGAAAAGTGCCAGCACTGAAAGCTGTTGCTAGCCAGCACCCTTCCTTGGAAGCGCTTTCACAGGCGCAGCAACACTGGGGCTTTGCGCTTCTCTAGCCACCAAACATCACGGTCATTCTCTTTCCATCTCGTAGACACGAGCTGAGAAATTGCAAACGTCGAGCAATTGCTCAGAGATGAAAAGTGCCAGCACTGAAAGCTGTTGCTAGCCAGCACCCTTCCTTGGAAGTGCTTTCACAGGCGCAGCAACACTGGGGCTTTGCGCTTCTCTAGCCATCAAACGTCACGGTCACTATCTCTCCGTCTCGTAGACACGAGTTGAGAAATTGCAAACGTCGAGCAATTGCTCAGAGATGAAAAGTGCCAGCACTGAAAGCTGATGCTAGCCAGCACCCTTCCTTGGAAGCGCTTTTGTAGGCCTAAGAACACTGGGGCTCTGGGCTTCTCTAGCCACCTACTCTTCTGCTCATCCTCTCGCATAGTCAAAAGAGAGCTCAGGTGAGAAATTGCAAATGTCGAGCAATTGCTCAGAGATGAAAAGGGCCAGCACTGAAAGCTGTTGCTAGCCAGCACCCTTCCTTGGAAGCGCTTTTGTAGCCCTAAGAACACTGGGGCTCTGGGCTTCTCTAGCCACCTACTCTTCTGCTCATCCTCTCGCGCAATCTAAAGAGAGCTCAGGTGAGAAATTGCAAACGTCGAGCAATTGCTCAGAGATGAAAAGGGCCAGCACTGAAAGCTGTTGCTAGCCAGCACCCTTCCTTGGAAGCGCTTTCACAGGCGCAGCAACACTGGGGCTTTGCGCTTCTCTACCCACCAAACATCACAGTCATTCTCTTTCCTTCTCGTAGACACGAGTTGAGAAATTGCAAACGTCGAGCAATTGCTCAGAGATGAAAAGTGCCAGCACTGAAAGCTGTGGCTAGCCAGCACCCTTCCTTGGAAGCGCTTTCACAGGCGCAGCAACACTGGGGCTTTGCGCTTCTCTAGCCACTAAACATCACGGTCACTATCTCTCCGTCTCGTAGACACAAGCTGAGAAATTGCAAACGTCGAGCAATTGCTCAGAGATGAAAAGTGGCAGCACTGAAAGCTGTTGCTAGCCAGCACCCTTCCTTGGAAGTGCTTTCACAGGCGCAGCAACACTGGGGCTTTGCGCTTCTCTAGCCACCAAACGTCACGGTCATTCTCTTTCCTTCTCGTAGACACGAGCTGAGAAATTGCAAACGTCGAGCAATTGCTCAGAGATGAAAAGGGCCAGCACTGAAAGCTGTTGCTAGCCAGCACCCTTCCTTGGAAGCGCTTTTGTAGGCCTAAGAACACTGGGGCTCTGGGCTTCTCTAGCCACGTACTCTTCTGCTCATCCTGTCGTGCAGTCTAAAGAGAGCTCAGATGAGAAATTGCAAACGTCGAGCAATTGCTCAGAGATGAAAAGGGCCAGCACTGAAAGCTGTTGCTAGCCAGCACCCTTCCTTGGAAGCGGTTTTGTAGGCCTAAGAACACTGGGGCTCTGGGCTTCTCTAGCCACCTACTCTTCTGCTCATCCTGTCGTGCAGTCTAAAGAGAGCTCAGGTGAGAAATTGCAAACGTCGAGCAATTGCTCAGAGATGAAAAGTGCCAGCACTGAAAGCTGTTGCTAGCCAGCACCCTTCCTTGGAAGCGCTTTTGTAGGCCTAAGAACACTGGGGCTCTGGGCTTCTCTAGCCACCTCATCTTCTGCTCATCCTCTCGCGCACCATAAAGAGAGCTCAGGTGAGAAATTGCAAACGTCGAGCAATTGCTCAGAGATGAAAAGTGGCAGCACTGAAAGCTGTTGCTAGCCAGCACCCTTCCTTGGAAGCGCTTTCACAGGCGCAGCAACACTGGGGCTTTGCGCTTCTCTAGCCACCAAACGTCACGGTCATTCTCTTTCCTTCTCGTAGACACGAGCTGAGAAATTGCAAACGTCGAGCAATTGCTCAGAGATGAAAAGTGGCAGCACTGAAAGCTGTTGCTAGCCAGCAGCCTTCCTTGGAAGCGCTTTTGTAGGCCTAAGAACACTGGGGCTCTGGGCTTCTCTAGCCACCTACTCTTCTGCTCATCCTGTCGCGCAGTCTAAAGAGAGCTCAGGTGAGAAATTGAAAACGTCGAGCAATTGCTCAGAGATGAAAAGTGCCAGCACTGAAAGCTGTTGCTAGCCAGCACCCTTCCTTGGAAGCGCTTTTGTAGGCCTAACAACACTGGGGTTGTGGGCTTCTCTAGCCACCTACTCTTCTGCTCATCCTGTCGTGCAGTCTAAAGAGAGCTCAGATGAGAAATTGCAAACGTCGAGCAATTGCTCAGAGATGAAAAGTGCCAGCACTGAAAGCTGTTGCTAGCCAGCACCCTTCCTTGGAAGCGCTTTTGTAGGCCTAAGAACACTGGGGCTCTGGGCTTCTCTAGCCACCTACTCTTCTGCTCATCCTCTCGTGCACTCTAAAGAGAGCTCAGGTGAGAAATTGCAAACGTCGAGCAATTGCTCAGAGCTGAAAAGTGGCAGCACTGAAAGCTGTTGCTAGCCAGCACCCTTCCTTGGAAGCGCTTTCACAGGTGCAGCAACACTGGGGCTTTGCGCTTCTCTAGCCACCAAACGTCACGCTCACTATCTCCCCGTCTCGTAGACACGAGCTGAGAAATTGCAAACGTCGAGCAATTGCTCAGAGATGAAAAGTGCCAGCACTGAAAGCTGTTGCTAGCCAGCACCCTTCCTTGGAAGCGCTTTCACAGGCGCAGCAACACTGGGGCTTTGCGCTTCTCTAGCCACCAAACATCACGGTCACTATCTCCCCGTCTCGTAGACACAAGCTGAGAAATTGCAAACGTCGAGCAATTGCTCAGAGATGAAAAGTGGCAGCACTGAAAGCTGTTGCTAGCCAGCACCCTTCCTTGGAAGCGCTTTCACAGGCGCAGCAACACTGGGGCTTTGCGCTTCTCTACCAACCAAACGTCACGGTCATTCTCTTTCCTTCTCGTAGACACGAGCTGAGAAATTGCAAACGTCGAGCAATTGCTCAGAGATGAAAAGTGCCAGCGCTGAAAGCTGTTGCTAGCCAGCACCCTTCCTTGGAAGCGCTTTTGTAGCCCTAAGAACACTGGGGCTCTGGGCTTCTCTAGCCACCTAATCTTCTGCTCATCCTGTCGTGCAGTCTAAAGAGAGCTCAGGTGAGAAATTGCAAACGTCGAGCAATTGCTCAGAGATGAAAAGGGCCAGCACTGAAAGCTGTTGCTAGCCAGCACCCTTCCTTGGAAGCGCTTTCACAGGCGCAGCAACACTGGGGCTTTGCGCTTCTCTAGCCACCAAACGTCACGCTCACTATCTCTCCGTCTCGTAGACACGAGCTGAGAAATTGCAAACGTCAAGCAATTGCTCAGAGATGAAAAGTGCCAGCACTGAAAGCTGTCGCTAGCCAGCACCCTTCCTTGGAAGCGCTTTCACAGGCGCAGCAACACTGGGGCTTTGCGCTTCTCTAGCCACCAAACGTCACGCTCACTATATCTCCGTCTCGTAGACACGAGCTGAGAAATTGCAAACGTCGAGCAATTGCTCAGAGATGAAAAGTACCAGCACTGAAAGCTGTTGCTAGCCAGCACCCTTCCTTGGAAGCGCTTTTGTAGGCCTAAGAACACTGGGGTTGTGGGCTTGTCTAGCCACCTACTCTTCTGCTCATCCTGTCGTGCAGTCTAAAGAGAGCTCAGGTGAGAAATTGCAAACGTCGAGGAATTGCTCAGAGATGAAAAGGGCCAGCACTGAAAGCTGTTGCTAGCCAGCACCCTTCCTTGGAAGCGCTTTCACAGGCGCAGCAACACTGGGGCTTTGCGCTTATCTACCAACCAAACGTCACGCTCACTATCTCTCCGTCTCGTAAACACGAGCTGAGAAATTGCAAACGTCAAGCAATTGCTCAGAGATGAAAAGTGCCAGCACTGAAAGCTGTTGCTAGCCAGCACCCTTCCTTGGAAGCGCTTTTGTAGGCCTAAGAACACTGGGGCTCTGGGCTTCTCTAGCCACCTACTCTTCTGCTCATCCTCTCGTGCAGTCTAAAGAGAGCTCAGGTGAGAAATTGCAAACGTCGAGCAATTGCTCAGAGATGAAAAGGGCCAGCACTGAAAGCTGTTGCTAGCCAGCACCCTTCCTTGGAAGCGCTTTCACAGGCGCAGCAACACTGGGGCTTTGCGCTTCTCTACCCACCAAATATCACGGTAATTCTCTTTCCGTCTCGTAGACACGAGTCGAGAAATTGCAAACGTCGAGCAATTGCTCAGAGATGAAAAGTGCCAGCACTGAAAGCTGTGGCTAGCCAGCACCCTTCCTTGGAAGCGCTTTCACAGGCGCAGCAACACTGGGGCTTTGCGCTTATCTACCAACCAAACGTCACGCTCACTATCTCTCCATCTCGTAGACACGAGCTGAGAAACTGCAAACGTCAAGCAATTGCTCAGAGATGAAAAGGGCCAGCACTGAAAGCTGTTGCTAGCCAGCACCCTTCCTTGGAAGCGCTTTTGTAGCCCTAAGAACCCTGGGGCTCTGGGCTTCTCTACCCACCTACTCTTCTGCTCATCCTCTCGCGCACTCTAAAGAGAGTTCAGGTGAGAAATTGCAAACGTCCAGCAAATGCTCAGAGATGAAAAGTGGCAGCACTGAAAGCTGTTGCTAGCCAGCACCCTTCCTTGGAAGCGCTTTCACAGGCGCAGCAACACTGGGACTTTGCGCTTCTCTAGCCACCAAACGTCACGCTCACTATCTCCCCGTCTCGTAGACACGAGCTGAGAAATTGCAAACGTCGAGCAATTGCTCAGAGATGAAAAGTGCCAGCACTGAAAGCTGTGGCTAGCCAGCACCCTTCCTTGGAAGCGCTTTTACAGGCGCAGCAACACTGGGGCTTTGCGCTTCTCTACCCACCAAACATCACGCTCACTATCTCTCCGTCTCGTAGACACGAGCTGAGAAATTGCAAACGTCAAGCAATTGCTCAGAGATGAAAAGTGCCAGCACTGAAAGCTGTGGCTAGCCAGCACCCTTCCTTGGAAGCGCTTTCACAGGCGCAGCAACACTGGGGCTTTGCGCTTCTCTACCCACCAAACATCACGCTCACTATCTCTCCGTCTCGTAGACACGAGCTGAGAAATTGCAAACGTCGAGCAATTGCTCAGAGATGAAAAGTGCCAGCACTGAAAGCTGTTGCTAGCCAGCACCCTTCCTTGGAAGCGCTTTTGTAGGCCTAAGAACACTGGGGCTCTGGGCTTCTCTAGCCACCTACTCTTCTGCTCATCCTGTCGTGCAGTCTAAAGAGAGCTCAGGTGAGAAATTGCAAACGTCGAGCAATTGCTCAGAGATGAAAAGTGCCAGGACTGTAAGCTGTTGCTAGCCAGCACCCTTCCTTGGAAGCGCTTTTGTAGGCCTAAGAACACTGGGGCTCTGGGCTTCTCTACCCACCTACTCTTCTGCTCATCCTCTCGCGCACTCTAAAGAGAGCTCAGGTTGGAAATTGCAAACGTCGAGCAATTGCTCAGAGATTAAAAGTGCCAGCACTGAAAGCTGTTGCTAGCCAGCACCCTTCCTTGGAAGCGCTTTCACAGGCGCAGCAACACTGGGGCTTTGCGCTTCTCTACCCACCAAACGTCACGCTCACTATCTCCCCGTCTCGTAAATACGAGCTGAGAAATTGCAAACGTCGAGCAATTGCTCAGAGATGAAAAGTGCCAGCACTGACAGCTCTGGCTAGCCAGCACCCTTCCTTGGAAGCGCTTTCACAGGCGCAGCAACACTGGGGGTTTGCCCTTCTCTAGCCACCAAACGTCACGGTCACTATCTCTCCGTCTCGTAGACACGAGCTGAGAAATTGCAAACGTCGAGCAATTGCTCAGAGATGAAAAGTGCCAGCACTGAAAGCTGTTGCTAGCCAGCACCCTTCCTTGGAAGCGCTTTCACAGGCGCAGCAACACTGGGGCTTTGCGCTTCTCTAGCCACCAAACGTCACGCTCACTATCTCTCCGTCTCGTAGACACGAGCTCAGAAATTGCAAACGTCGAGCAATTGCTCAGAGATGAAAAGTGCCAGCACTGAAAGCTGTTGCTAGCCAGCACCCTTCCTTGGAAGCGCTTTTGTAGCCCTAAGAACAGTGGGGCTCTGGGCTTCTCTAGCCACCTACTCTTCTGCTCATCCTGTCGCGCACTCTAAAGAGAGCTCAGGTGAGAAATTGCAAACGTCGAGCAATTGCTCAGAGATGAAAAGTGCCAGCACTGAAAGCTGTTGCTAGCCAGCACCCTTCCTTGGAAGTGCTTTCACAGGCACAGCAACACTGGGGCTTTGCGCTTCTCTACCCACCAAACGTCACGCTCACTATCTCCCCGTCTCGTAGACACGAGCTGAGAAATTGCAAACGTCGAGCAATTGCTCAGAGATGAAAAGTGCCAGCACTGAAAGCTGTTGCTAGCCAGCACCCTTCCTTGGAAGCGCTTTTACAGGCGCAGCAACACTGGGGCTTTGCGCTTCTCTACCCACCAAACATCACAGTCATTCCCTTTCCTTCTCGTAGACACGAGTCGAGAAATTGCAAACGTCGAGCAATTGCTCAGAGATGAAAAGTGCCAGCACTGAAAGCTGTGGCTAGCCAGCACCCTTCCTTGGAAGCGCTTTCACAGGCGCAGCAACACTGGGGCTTTGCGCTTATCTACCAACCAAACGTCACGCTCACTATCTCTCCGTCTCGTAGACACGAGCTGAGAAATTGCAAACGTCAAGCAATTGCTCAGAGATGAAAAGGGCCAGCACTGAAAGCTGTTGCTAGCCAGCACCCTTCCTTGGAAGCGCTTTTGTAGGCCTAAGAACACTGGGGCTCTGGGCTTCTCTAGCCACCTACTCTTCTGCTCATCCTCTCGCGCACTCTAAAGAGAGCTCAGGTGAGAAATTGCAAACGTCGAGCAATTGCTCAGAGATGAAAAGGGCCAGCACTGAAAGCTGTTGCTAGCCAGCACCCTTCCTTGGAAGCGCTTTCACAGGCGCAGCAACACTGGGGCTTTGCGCTTCTCTACCCACCAAACGTCACGCTCACTATCTCCCCGTCTCGTAGACACGAGCTGAGAAATTGCAAACGTCGAGCAATTGCTCAGAGAGGAAAAGTGCCAGCACTGAAAGCTGTTGCTAGCCAGCACCCTTCCTTGGAAGCGCTTTCACAGGCGCAGCAACACTGGGGCTTTGCGCTTCTCTAGCCACCAAACGTCACGCTCACTATCTCTCCGTCTCGTAGACACGAGTTGAGAAATTGTAAACGTCGAGCAATTGCTCAGAGATGAAAAGTGCCAGCACTGAAAGCTGTTGCTAGCCAGCACCCTTCCTTGGAAGCGCTTTCACAGGCGCAGCAACACTGGGGCTTTGCGCTTCTCTACCCACCAAACGTCACGGTCACTATCTCTCCGTCTCGTAGACACGAGCTCAGAAATTGCAAACGTCGAGCAATTGCTCAGAGATGAAAAGTGCCAGCACTGAAAGCTGTTGCTAGCCAGCACCCTTCCTTGGAAGCGCTTTTGTAGGCCTAAGAACCCTGGGGCTCTGGGCTTCTCTAGACACCTACTCTTCTGCTCATCCTCTCGCGCACTCTAAAGAGAGCTCAGGTGAGAAATTGCAAACGTCGAGCAATTGCTCAGAGATGAAAAGGGCCAGCACTGAAAGCTGTTGCTAGCCAGCACCCTTCCTTGGAAGTGCTTTCACAGGCACAGCAACACTGGGGCTTTGCGCTTCTCTACCCACCAAACGTCACGCTCACTATCTCCCCGTCTCGTAGACACGAGCTGAGAAATTGCAAACGTCGAGCAATTGCTCAGAGATGAAAAGTGCCAGCACTGAAAGCTGTTGCTAGCCAGCACCCTTCCTTGGAAGCGCTTTTACAGGCGCAGCAACACTGGGGCTTTGCGCTTCTCTACCCACCAAACATCACGGTCACTATCTCTCCGTCTCGTAGACACGAGCTGAGAAATTGCAAACGTCAAGCAATTGCTCAGAGATGAAAAGTGCCAGCACTGAAAGCTGTCGCTAGCCAGCACCCTTCCTTGGAAGCGCTTTCACAGGCGCAGCAACACTGGGGCTTTGCGCTTCTCTACCCACCAAACATCACGCTCACTATATCTCCGTCTCGTAGACACGAGCTGAGAAATTGCAAACGTCGAGCAATTGCTCAGAGATGAAAAGTGCCAGCACTGAAAGCTGTTGCTAGCCAGCACCCTTCCTTGGAAGCGCTTTTGTAGGCCTAAGAACACTGGGGTTGTGGGCTTGTCTAGCCACCTACTCTTCTGCTCATCCTGTCGTGCAGTCTAAAGAGAGCTCAGGTGAGAAATTGCAAACGTCGAGGAATTGCTCAGAGATGAAAAGGGCCAGCACTGAAAGCTGTGGCTAGCCAGCACCCTTCCTTGGAAGCGCTTTCACAGGCGCAGCAACACTGGGGCTTTGCGCTTCTCTACCCACCAAACATCACGGTCATTCCCTTTCCATCTCGTAGACACGAGTCGAGAAATTGCAAACGTCGAGCAATTGCTCAGAGATGAAAAGTGCCAGCACTGAAAGCTGTGGCTAGCCAGCACCCTTCCTTGGAAGCGCTTTCACAGGCGCAGCAACACTGGGGCTTTGCGCTTATCTACCAACCAAACGTCACGCTCACTATCTCTCCATCTCGTAGACACGAGCTGAGAAACTGCAAACGTCAAGCAATTGCTCAGAGATGAAAAGGGCCAGCACTGAAAGCTGTTGCTAGCCAGCACCCTTCCTTGGAAGCGCTTTTGTAGCCCTAAGAACCCTGGGGCTCTGGGCTTCTCTAGCCACCTACTCTTCTGCTCATCCTCTCGCGCACTCTAAAGAGAGCTCAGGTGAGAAATTGCAAACGTCGAGCAATTGCTCAGAGATGAAAAGGGCCAGCACTGAAAGCTGTGGCTAGCCAGCACCCTTCCTTGGAAGCGCTTTCACAGGCGCAGCAACACTGGGGCTTTGCGCTTCTCTACCCACCAAACATCACAGTCATTCCCTTTCCTTCTCGTAGACACGAGTCGAGAAATTGCAAACGTCGAGCAATTGCTCAGAGATGAAAAGTGCCAGCACTGAAAGCTGTGGCTAGCCAGCACCCTTCCTTGGAAGCGCTTTCACAGGCGCAGCAACACTGGGGCTTTGCGCTTATCTACCAACCAAACGTCACGCTCACTATCTCTCCGTCTCGTAGACACGAGCTGAGAAATTGCAAACGTCAAGCAATTGCTCAGAGATGAAAAGGGCCAGCACTGAAAGCTGTTGCTAGCCAGCACCCTTCCTTGGAAGCGCTTTTGTAGGCCTAAGAACACTGGGGCTCTGGGCTTCTCTAGCCACCTACTCTTCTGCTCATCCTCTCGCGCACTCTAAAGAGAGCTCAGGTGAGAAATTGCAAACGTCGAGCAATTGCTCAGAGATGAAAAGTGCCAGGACTGAAAGCTGTTGCTAGCCAGCACCCTTCCTTGGAAGCGCTTTCACAGGCGCAGCAACACTGGGGCTTTGCGCTTCTCTACCCACCAAACATCACGGTCATTCTCTTTCCGTCTCGTAGACACGAGTCGAGAAATTGCAAACGTCGAGCAATTGCTCAGAGATGAAAAGTGCCAGCACTGAAAGCTGTTGCTAGCCAGCACCCTTCCTTGGAAGCGCTTTCACAGGCGCAGCAACACTGGGGCTTTGCGCTTATCTACCAACCAAACGTCACGCTCACTATCTCTCCGTCTCGTAGACACGAGCTGAGAAACTGCAAACGTCAAGCAATTGCTCAGAGATGAAAAGGGCCAGCACTGAAAGCTGTTGCTAGCCAGCCCCCTTCCTTGGAAGCGCTTTTGTAGCCCTAAGAACCCTGGGGCTCTGGGCTTCTCTAGTCACCTACTCTTCTGCTCATCCTGTCGTGCAGTCTAAAGAGAGCTCAGGTGAGAAATTGCAAACGTCCAGCAAATGCTCAGAGATGAAAAGTGGCAGCACTGAAAGCTGTTGCTAGCCAGCACCCTTCCTTGGAAGCGCTTTTACAGGCGCAGCAACACTGGGGCTTTGCGCTTCTCTACCCACCAAACGTCACGCTCACTATCTCCCCGTCTCGTAGACACGAGCTGAGAAATTGCAAACGTCGAGCAATTGCTCAGAAATGAAAAGTGCCAGGACTGAAAGCTGTTGCTAGCCAGCACCCTTCCTTGGAAGCGCTTTTGTAGGCCTAAGAACACTGGGGCTCTGGGCTTCTCTAGCCACCTACTCTTCTGCTCATCCTGTCGTGCAGTCTAAAGAGAGCTCAGGTGAGAAATTGCAAACGTCGAGCAATTGCTCAGAGATGAAAAGTGCCAGGACTGTAAGCTGTTGCTAGCCAGCACCCTTCCTTGGAAGCGCTTTTGTAGGCCTAAGAACACTGGGGCTCTGGGCTTCTCTACCCACCTAATCTTCTGCTCATCCTCTCGCGCACTCTAAAGAGAGCTCAGGTGAGAAATTGCAAACGTCGAGCAATTGCTCAGAGATGAAAAGGGCCAGCACTGAAAGCTGTTGCTAGCCAGCACCCTTCCTTGGAAGCGCTTTCACAGGCGCAGCAACACTGGGGCTTTGCGCTTCTCTACCCACCAAACGTCACGCTCACTATCTCCCCGTCTCGTAGACACGAGCTGAGAAATTGCAAACGTCGAGCAATTGCTCAGAGATGAAAAGTGCCAGCACTGAAAGCTCTGGCTAGCCAGCACCCTTCCTTGGAAACGCTTTCACAGGCGCAGCAACACTGGGGCTTTGCGCTTCTCTAGCCACCAAACGTCACGCTCACTATCTCTCCGTCTCGTAGACACGAGTTGAGAAATTGTAAACGTCGAGCAATTGCTCAGAGATGAAAAGTGGCAGCACTGAAAGCTGTTGCTAGCCAGCACCCTTCCTTGGAAGCGCTTTCACAGGCGCAGCAACACTGGGGCTTTGCGCTTCTCTAGCCACCAAACGTCACGGTCACTATCTCTCCGTCTCGTAGACACGAGCTCAGAAATTGCAAACGTCGAGCAATTGCTCAGAGATGAAAAGTGCCAGCACTGAAAGCTGTTGCTAGCCAGCACCCTTCCTTGGAAGCGCTTTTGTAGGCCTAAGAACCCTGGGGCTCTGGGCTTCTCTAGACACCTACTCTTCTGCTCATCCTCTCGCGCACTCTAAAGAGAGCTCAGGTGAGAAATTGCAAACGTCGAGCAATTGCTCAGAGATGAAAAGGGCCAGCACTGAAAGCTGTTGCTAGCCAGCAGCCTTCCTTGGAAGCGCTTTTGTAGGCCTAAGAACAGTGGGGCTCTGGGCTTCTCTACCCACCAAACGTCACGCTCACTATCTCCCCGTCTCGTAGACACGAGCTGAGAAATTGCAAACGTCGAGCAATTGCTCAGAGATGAAAAGTGCCAGCACTGAAAGCTGTTGCTAGCCAGCACCCTTCCTTGGAAGCGCTTTTACAGGCGCAGCAACACTGGGTCTTTGCGCTTCTCTACCCACCAAACATCACGGTCACTATCTCTCCGTCTCGTAGACACGAGCTGAGAAATTGCAAACGTCAAGCAATTGCTCAGAGATGAAAAGTGCCAGCACTGAAAGCTGTCGCTAGCCAGCACCCTTCCTTGGAAGCGCTTTCACAGGCGCAGCAACACTGGGGCTTTGCGCTTCTCTACCAACCAAACTTCACGCTCACTATATCTCCGTCTCGTAGACACGAGCTGAGAAATTGCAAACGTCGAGCAATTGCTCAGAGATGAAAAGTGGCAGCACTGAAAGCTGTTGCTAGCCAGCACCCTTCCTTGGAAGCGCTTTTGTAGGCCTAAGAACACTGGGGTTGTGGGCTTGTCTAGCCACCTACTCTTCTGCTCATCCTGTCGTGCAGTCTAAAGAGAGCTCAGGTGAGAAATTGCAAACGTCGAGGAATTGCTCAGAGATGAAAAGGGCCAGCACTGAAAGCTGTGGCTAGCCAGCACCCTTCCTTGGAAGCGCTTTCACAGGCGCAGCAACACTGGGGCTTTGCGCTTCTCTACCCACCAAACATCACGGTCATTCCCTTTCCATCTCGTAGACACGAGTCGAGAAATTGCAAACGTCGAGCAATTGCTCAGAGATGAAAAGTGGCAGCACTGAAAGCTGTGGCTAGCCAGCACCCTTCCTTGGAAGCGCTTTCACAGGCGCAGCAACACTGGGGCTTTGCGCTTATCTACCAACCAAACGTCACGCTCACTATCTCTCCATCTCGTAGACACGAGCTGAGAAATTGCAAACGTCAAGCAATTGCTCAGAGATGAAAAGGGCCAGCACTGAAAGCTGTTGCTAGCCAGCACCCTTCCTTGGAAGCGCTTTTGTAGCCCTAAGAACCCTGGGGCTCTGGGCTTCTCTAGCCACCTACTCTTCTGCTCATCCTCTCGCGCACTCTAAAGAGAGCTCAGGTGAGAAATTGCAAACGTCCAGCAAATGCTCAGAGATGAAAAGTGGCAGCACTGAAAGCTGTTGCTAGCCAGCACCCTTCCTTGGAAGCGCTTTTACAGGCGCAGCAACACTGGGACTTTGCGCTTCTCTAGCCACCAAACGTCACGCTCACTATCTCCCCGTCTCGTAGACACGAGTTGAGAAATTGCAAACGTCGAGCAATTGCTCAGAGATGAAAAGTGCCAGCACTGAAAGCTGTGGCTAGCCAGCACCCTTCCTTGGAAGCGCTTTTACAGGCGCAGCAACACTGGGGCTTTGCGCTTCTCTACCCACCAAACATCACGCTCACTATCTCTCCGTCTCGTAGACACGAGCTGAGAAATTGCAAACGTCAAGCAATTGCTCAGAGATGAAAAGTGCCAGCACTGAAAGCTGTCGCTAGCCAGCACCCTTCCTTGGAAGCGCTTTCACAGGCGCAGCAACACTGGGGCTTTGCGCTTCTCTACCCACCAAACATCACGCTCACTATCTCTCCGTCTCGTAGACACGAGCTGAGAAATTGCAAACGTCGAGCAATTGCTCAGAGATGAAAAGTGCCAGGACTGAAAGCTGTTGCTAGCCAGCACCCTTCCTTGGAAGCGCTTTTGTAGGCCTAAGAACACTGGGGCTCTGGGCTTCTCTAGCCACCTACTCTTCTGCTCATCCTCTCGCGCACTCTAAAGAGAGCTCAGGTGAGAAATTGCAAACGTCGAGCAATTGCTCAGAGATGAAAAGGGCCAGCACTGAAAGCTGTTGCTAGCCAGCACCCTTCCTTGGAAGCGCTTTCACAGGCGCAGCAACACTGGGGCTTTGCGCTTCTCTACCCACCAAACATCACGGTCATTCTCTTTCCGTCTCGTAGACACGAGTCGAGAAATTGCAAACGTCGAGCAATTGCTCAGAGATGAAAAGTGCCAGCACTGAAAGCTGTGGCTAGCCAGCACCCTTCCTTGGAAGCGCTTTCACAGGCGCAGCAACACTGGGGCTTTGCGCTTATCTACCAACCAAACGTCACGCTCACTATCTCTCCGTCTCGTAGACACGAGCTGAGAAACTGCAAACGTCAAGCAATTGCTCAGAGATGAAAAGTGCCAGCACTGAAAGCTGTTGCTAGCCAGCACCCTTCCTTGGAAGCGCTTTTGTAGGCCTAAGAACACTGGGGTTGTGGGCTTCTCTAGCCACCTACTCTTCTGCTCATCCTGTCGTGCAGTCTAAAGAGAGCTCAGGTGAGAAATTGCAAACGTCCAGCAAATGCTCAGAGATGAAAAGTGGCAGCACTGAAAGCTGTTGCTAGCCAGCACCCTTCCTTGGAAGCGCTTTCACAGGCGCAGCAACACTGGGGCTTTGCGCTTCTCTAGCCACCAAACGTCACGCTCACTATCTCCCCGTCTCGTAGACACGAGCTGAGAAATTGCAAACGTCGAGCAATTGCTCAGAAATGAAAAGTGCCAGCACTGAAAGCTGTTGCTAGCCAGCACCCTTCCTTGGAAGCGCTTTTACAGGCGCAGCAACACTGGGGCTTTGCGCTTCTCTACCCACCAAACATCACGCTCACTATCTCTCCGTCTCGTAGACACGAGCTGAGAAATTGCAAACGTCGAGCAATTGCTCAGAGATGAAAAGTGCCAGGACTGAAAGCTGTTGCTAGCCAGCACCCTTCCTTGGAAGCGCTTTTGTAGGCCTAAGAACACTGGGGCTCTGGGCTTCTCTAGCCACCTACTCTTCTGCTCATCCTGTCGTGCAGTCTAAAGAGAGCTCAGGTGAGAAATTGCAAACGTCGAGCAATTGCTCAGAGATGAAAAGTGCCAGGACTGTAAGCTGTTGCTAGCCAGCACCCTTCCTTGGAAGCGCTTTTGTAGGCCTAAGAACACTGGGGCTCTGGGCTTCTCTAGCCACCTACTATTCTGCTCATCCTCTCGCGCACTCTAAAGAGAGCTCAGGTGAGAAATTGCAAACGTCGAGCAATTGCTCAGAGATGAAAAGGGCCAGCACTGAAAGCTGTTGCTAGCCAGCACCCTTCCTTGGAAGCGCTTTCACAGGCGCAGCAACACTGGGGCTTTGCGCTTCTCTACCCACCAAACGTCACGCTCACTATCTCCCCGTCTCGTAGACACGAGCTGAGAAATTGCAAACGTCGAGCAATTGCTCAGAGAGGAAAAGTGCCAGCACTGAAAGCTCTGGCTAGCCAGCACCCTTCCTTGGAAGCGCTTTCACAGGCGCAGCAACACTGGGGCTTTGCGCTTCTCTAGCCACCAAACGTCACGCTCACTATCTCCCCGTCTCGTAGACACGAGCTGAGAAATTGCAAACGTCGAGCAATTGCTCAGAGATGAAAAGTGCCAGCACTGAAAGCTGTTGCTAGCCAGCACCCTTCCTTGGAAGCGCTTTTACAGGCGCAGCAACACTGGGGCTTTGCGCTTCTCTAGCCACCAAACATCACGGTCACTATCTCTCCGTCTCGTAGACACGAGCTGAGAAATTGCAAACGTCAAGCAATTGCTCAGAGATGAAAAGTGCCAGCACTGAAAGCTGTCGCTAGCCAGCACCCTTCCTTGGAAGCGCTTTCACAGGCGCAGCAACACTGGGGCTTTGCGCTTCTCTACCAACCAAACTTCACGCTCACTATCTCTCCGTCTCGTAGACACGAGCTGAGAAATTGCAAACGTCGAGCAATTGCTCAGAGATGAAAAGTGGCAGCACTGAAAGCTGTTGCTAGCCAGCACCCTTCCTTGGAAGCGCTTTTGTAGGCCTAAGAACACTGGGGTTGTGGGCTTCTCTAGCCACCTACTCTTCTGCTCATCCTGTCGTGCAGTCTAAAGAGAGCTCAGGTGAGAAATTGCAAACGTCGAGGAATTGCTCAGAGATGAAAAGGGCCAGCACTGAAAGCTGTGGCTAGCCAGCACCCTTCCTTGGAAGCGCTTTCACAGGCGCAGCAACACTGGGGCTTTGCGCTTCTCTACCCACCAAACATCACGGTCATTCCCTTTCCATCTCGTAGACACGAGTCGAGAAATTGCAAACGTCGAGCAATTGCTCAGAGATGAAAAGTGGCAGCACTGAAAGCTGTGGCTAGCCAGCACCCTTCCTTGGAAGCGCTTTCACAGGCGCAGCAACACTGGGGCTTTGCGCTTATCTACCAACCAAACGTCACGCTCACTATCTCTCCATCTCGTAGACACGAGCTGAGAAACTGCAAACGTCAAGCAATTGCTCAGAGATGAAAAGGGCCAGCACTGAAAGCTGTTGCTAGCCAGCACCCTTCCTTGGAAGCGCTTTTGTAGCCCTAAGAACCCTGGGGCTCTGGGCTTCTCTAGCCACCTACTCTTCTGCTCATCCTCTCGCGCACTCTAAAGAGAGCTCAGGTGAGAAATTGCAAACGTCCAGCAAATGCTCAGAGATGAAAAGTGGCAGCACTGAAAGCTGTTGCTAGCCAGCACCCTTCCTTGGAAGCGCTTTTACAGGCGCAGCAACACTGGGACTTTGCGCTTCTCTAGCCACCAAACGTCACGCTCACTATCTCCCCGTCTTGTAGACACGAGCTGAGAAATTGCAAACGTCGAGCAATTGCTCAGAGATGAAAAGTGCCAGCACTGAAAGCTGTTGCTAGCCAGCACCCTTCCTTGGAAGCGCTTTTACAGGCGCAGCAACACTGGGGCTTTGCGCTTCTCTACCCACCAAACATCACGCTCACTATCTCTCCGTCTCGTAGACACGAGCTGAGAAATTGCAAACGTCAAGCAATTGCTCAGAGATGAAAAGTGCCAGCACTGAAAGCTGTTGCTAGCCAGCACCCTTCCTTGGAAGCGCTTTCACAGGCGCAGCAACACTGGGGCTTTGCGCTTCTCTACCCAACAAACATCACGCTCACTATCTCTCCGTCTCGTAGACACGAGCTGAGAAATTGCAAACGTCGAGCAATTGCTCAGAGATGAAAAGTGCCAGGACTGAAAGCTGTTGCTAGCCAGCACCCTTCCTTGGAAGCGCTTTTGTAGGCCTAAGAACACTGGGGCTCTGGGCTTCTCTAGCCACCTACTCTTCTGCTCATCCTCTCGCGCACTCTAAAGAGAGCTCAGGTGAGAAATTGCAAACGTCGAGCAATTGCTCAGAGATGAAAAGTGCCAGCACTGAAAGCTGTCGCTAGCCAGCACCCTTCCTTGGAAGCGCTTTCACAGGCGCAGCAACACTGGGGCTTTGCACTTCTCTACCCACCAAACGTCACGCTCACTATCTCCCCGTCACGTAGACACGAGCTGAGAAATTGCAAACGTCGAGCAATTGCTCAGAGAGGAAAAGTGCCAGCACTGAAAGCTGTGGCTAGCCAGCACCCTTCCTTGGAAGCGCTTTCACAGGCGCAGCAACACTGGGGCTTTGCGCTTCTCTACCCACCAAACGTCACGCTCACTATCTCTCCGTCTCGTAGACACGAGCTGAGAAATTGCAAACGTCGAGCAATTGCTCAGAGATGAGAAGTGCCAGCACTGAAAGCTGTTGCTAGCCAGCACCCTTCCTTGGAAGCGCTTTCACAGGCGCAGCAACACTGGGGCTTTGCGCTTCTCTAGCCACCAAACGTCACGCTCACTATCTCTCCGTCTCGTAGACACGAGCTCAGAAATTGCAAACGTCGAGCAATTGCTCAGAGATGAAAAGTGCCAGCACTGAAAGCTGTTGCTAGCCAGCACCCTTCCTTGGAAGCGCTTTTGTAGCCCTAAGAACACTGGGGCTCTGGGCTTCTCTAGCCACCTACTCTTCTGCTCATCCTCTCGCGCACTCTAAAGAGAGCTCAGGTGAGAGATTGCAAACGTCGAGCAATTCCTCAGAGAGGAAAAGTGCCAGCACTGAAAGCTGTTGCTAGCCAGCACCCTTCCTTGGAAGCGCTTTCACAGGCGCAGCAACACTGGGGCTTTGCGCTTATCTACCAACCAAACGTCACGCTCACTATCTCTCCGTCTCGTAGACACGAGCTGAGAAATTGCAAACGTCAAGCAATTGCTCAGAGATGAAAAGGGCCAGCACTGAAAGCTGTTGCTAGCCAGCACCCTTCCTTGGAAGCGCTTTTGTAGGCCTAAGAACACTGGGGTTGTGGGCTTCTCTAGCCACCTACTCTTCTGCTCATCCTGTCGTGCAGTCTAAAGAGAGCTCAGGTGAGAAATTGCAAACGTCGAGCAATTGCTCAGAGATGAAAAGTGCCAGGACTGAAAGCTGTTGCTAGCCAGCACCCTTCCTTGGAAGCGCTTTCACAGGCGCAGCAACACTGGGGCTTTGCGCTTCTCTACCCACCAAACATCACGGTCATTCTCTTTCCGTCTCGTAGACACGAGTCGAGAAATTGCAAACGTCGAGCAATTGCTCAGAGATGAAAAGTGCCAGCACTGAAAGCTGTTGCTAGCCAGCACCCTTCCTTGGAAGCGCTTTCACAGGCGCAGCAACACTGGGGCTTTGCGCTTCTCTACCCACCAAACGTCACGCTCACTATCTCTCCGTCTCGTAGACACGAGCTCAGAAATTGCAAACGTCGAGCAATTGCTCAGAGATGAAAAGTGCCAGCACTGAAAGCTGTTGCTAGCCAGCACCCATCCTTGGAAGCGCTTTCACAGGCGCAGCAACACTGGGGCTTTGCGCTTCTCTAGCCACCAAACGTCACGGTCACTATCTCTCCGTCTCGTAGACACGAGCTCAGAAATTGCAAACGTCGAGCAATTGCTCAGAGATGAAAAGTGCCAGCACTGAAAGCTGTTGCTAGCGAGCACCCTTCCTTGGAAGCGCTTTTGTAGGCCTAAGAACACTGGGGCTCTGGGCTTCTCTAGCCACCTACTCTTCTGCTCATCCTCTCGCGCACTCTAAAGAGAGCTCAGGTGAGAGATTGCAAACGTCGAGCAATTCCTCAGAGAGGAAAAGTGCCAGCACTGAAAGCTGTTGCTAGCCAGCACCCTTCCTTGGAAGCGCTTTCACAGGCGCAGCAACACTGGGGCTTTGCGCTTATCTACCAACCAAACGTCACGCTCACTATCTCTCCGTCTCGTAGACACGAGCTGAGAAATTGCAAACGTCAAGCAATTGCTCAGAGATGAAAAGGGCCAGCACTGAAAGCTGTTGCTAGCCAACACCCTTCCTTGGAAGCGCTTTTGTAGGCCTAAGAACACTGGGGTTGTGGGCTTCTCTAGCCACCTACTCTTCTGCTCATCCTGTCGTGCAGTCTAAAGAGAGCTCAGGTGAGAAATTGCAAACGTCGAGCAATTGCTCAGAGATGAAAAGGGCCAGCACTGAAAGCTGTTGCTAGCCAGCACCCTTCCTTGGAAGCGCTTTCACAGGCGCAGCAACACTGGGGCTTTGCGCTTCTCTACCCACCAAACATCACGGTCATTCTCTTTCCGTCTCGTAGACACGAGTCGAGAAATTGCAAACGTCGAGCAATTGCTCAGAGATGAAAAGTGCCAGCACTGAAAGCTGTGGCTAGCCAGCACCCTTCCTTGGAAGCGCTTTCACAGGCGCAGCAACACTGGGGCTTTGCGCTTATCTACCAACCAAACGTCACGCTCACTATCTCTCCGTCTCGTAGACACGAGCTGAGAAACTGCAAACGTCAAGCAATTGCTCAGAGATGAAAAGTGCCAGCACTGAAAGCTGTTGCTAGCCAGCACCCTTCCTTGGAAGCGCTTTTGTAGCCCTAAGAACCCTGGGGCTCTGGGCTTCTCTAGCCACCTACTCTTCTGCTCATCCTCTCGCGTAGTCAAAAGAGAGCTCAGGTGAGAAATTGCAAATGTCGAGCAATTGCTCAGAGATGAAAAGTGCCAGCACTGAAAGCTGTTGCTAGCCAGCAGCCTTCCTTGGAAGCGCTTTTGTAGGCCTAAGAACACTGGGGCTCTGGGCTTCTCTACCCACCTAATCTTCTGCTCATCCTCTCGCGCACTCTAAAGAGAGCTCAGGTGAGAAATTGCAAACGTCGAGCAATTGCTCAGAGATGAAAAGTGCCAGCACTGAAAGCTGTTGCTAGCCAGCAGCCTTCCTTGGAAGCGCTTTCACAGGCGCAGCAACACTGGGGCTTTGCGCTTCTCTACCTACCAAACGTCACGGTCACTATCTCTCCATCTCGTAGACACGAGTTGAGAAATTGCAAACGTCGAGCAATTGCTCAGAGATGAAAAGTGCCAGCACTGAAAGCTGTTGCTAGCCAGCACCCTTCTTTGGAAGCGCTTTCACAGGCACAGCAACACTGGGGCTTTGCGCTTCTCTAGCCACCAAACATCACGGTCATTCTCTTTCCGTCTCGTAGACACGAGTTGAGAAATTGCAAATGTCGAGCAATTGCTTAGAGATGAAAAGTGGCAGCACTGAAAGCTGTTGCTAGCCAGCACCCTTCCTTGGAAGCGCTTTTGTAGGCCTAAGAACACTGGGGCTCTGGGCTTCTCTAGCCACCTACTCTTCTGCTCATCCTGTCGTGCAGTCTAAAGAGAGCTCAGGTGAGAAATTGCAAACGTCGAGCAAATGCTCAGAGATGAAAAGTGGCAGCACTGAAAGCTGTTGCTAGCCAGCACCCTTCCTTGGAAGCGCTTTTACAGGCGCAGCAACACTGGGGCTTTGCGCTTCTCTAGCCACCAAACGTCACGGTCATTCTCTTTCCGTCTCGTAGACACGAGCTGAGAAATTGCAAACGTCGAGCAATTGCTCAGAGATGAAAAGTGCCAGCACTGAAAGCTGTGGCTAGCCAGCACCCTTCCTTGGAAGCGCTTTTACAGGCGCAGCAACACTGGGGCTTTGCGCTTCTCTACCCACCAAACATCACGCTCACTATCTCTCCGTCTCGTAGACACGAGCTGAGAAATTGCAAACGTCGAGCAATTGCTCAGAGATGAAAAGTGCCAGGACTGAAAGCTGTTGCTAGCCAGCACCCTTCCTTGGAAGCGCTTTTGTAGGCCTAAGAACCCTGGGGCTCTGGGCTTCTCTAGCCACCTACTCTTCTGCTCATCCTGTCGTGCAGTCTAAAGAGAGCTCAGGTGAGAAATTGCAAACGTCGAGCAATTGCTCAGAGATGAAAAGTGCCAGGACTGAAAGCTGTTGCTAGCCAGCACCCTTCCTTGGAAGCGCTTTTGTAGGCCTAAGAACACTGGGGCTCTGGGCTTCTCTAGCCACCTACTCTTCTGCTCATCCTCTCGCGCACTCTAAAGAGAGCTCAGGTGAGAAATTGCAAACGTCGAGCAATTGCTCAGAGATGAAAAGGGCCAGCACTGAAAGCTGTTGCTAGCCAGCACCCTTCCTTGGAAGCGCTTTCACAGGCGCAGCAACACTGGGGCTTTGCGCTTCTCTACCCACCAAACGTCACGCTCACTATCTCCCCGTCTCGTAGACACGAGCTGAGAAATTGCAAACGTCGAGCAATTGCTCAGAGAGGAAAAGTGCCAGCACTGAAAGCTCTGGCTAGCCAGCACCCTTCCTTGGAAGCGCTTTCACAGGCGCAGCAACACTGGGGCTTTGCGCTTCTCTAGCCACCAAACGTCACGCTCACTATCTCTCCGTCTCGTAGACACGAGTTGAGAAATTGCAAACGTCGAGCAATTGCTCAGAGATGAAAAGTGGCAGCACTGGAAGCTGTTGCTAGCCAGCACCCTTCCTTGGAAGCGCTTTCACAGGCGCAGCAACACTGGGGCTTTGCGCTTCTCTAGCCACCAAACGTCACGGTCACTATCTCTCCGTCTCGTAGACACGAGCTCAGAAATTGCAAACGTCGAGCAATTGCTCAGAGATGAAAAGTGCCAGCACTGAAAGCTGTTGCTAGCCAGCACCCTTCCTTGGAAGCGCTTTTGTAGGCCTAAGAACACTGGGGCTCTGGGCTTCTCTAGCCACCTAATCTTCTGCTCATCCTGTCGTGCAGTCTAAAGAGAGCTCAGGTGAGAAATTGCAAACGTCGAGCAATTGCTCAGAGATGAAAAGTGCCAGCACTGAAAGCTGTTGCTAGCCAGCACCCTTCCTTGGAAGTGCTTTCACAGGCACAGCAACACTGGGGCTTTGCGCTTCTCTACCCACCAAACGTCACGCTCACTATCTCCCCGTCTCGTAGACACGAGCTCAGAAATTGCAAACGTCGAGCAATTGCTCAGAGATGAAAAGTGCCAGCACTGAAAGCTGTTGCTAGCCAGCACCCTTCCTTGGAAGCGCTTTTACAGGCGCAGCAACACTGGGGCTTTGCGCTTCTCTAGCCACCAAACATCACGGTCACTATCTCTCCGTCTCGTAGACACGAGCTGAGAAATTGCAAACGTCAAGCAATTGCTCAGAGATGAAAAGTGCCAGCACTGAAAGCTGTCGCTAGCCAGCACCCTTCCTTGGAAGCGCTTTCACAGGCGCAGCAACACTGGGGCTTTGCGCTTCTCTACCAACCAAACATCACGCTCACTATCTCTCCGTCTCGTAGACACGAGCTGAGAAATTGCAAACGTCGAGCAATTGCTCAGAGATGAAAAGTGCCAGCACTGAAAGCTGTTGCTAGCCAGCACCCTTCCTTGGAAGCGCTTTTGTAGGCCTAAGAACACTGGGGCTCTGGGCTTCTCTAGCCACCTACTCTTCTGCTCATCCTGTCGTGCAGTCTAAAGAGAGCTCAGGTGAGAAATTGCAAACGTCGAGGAATTGCTCAGAGATGAAAAGGGCCAGCACTGAAAGCTGTGGCTAGCCAGCACCCTTCCTTGGAAGCGCTTTCACAGGCGCAGCAACACTGGGGCTTTGCGCTTCTCTACCCACCAAACATCACGGTCATTCCCTTTCCATCTCGTAGACACGAGTCGAGAAATTGCAAACGTCGAGCAATTGCTCAGAGATGAAAAGTGGCAGCACTGAAAGCTGTGGCTAGCCAGCACCCTTCCTTGGAAGCGCTTTCACAGGCGCAGCAACACTGGGGCTTTGCGCTTATCTACCAACCAAACGTCACGCTCACTATCTCTCCATCTCGTAGACACGAGCTGAGAAACTGCAAACGTCAAGCAATTGCTCAGAGATGAAAAGGGCCAGCACTGAAAGCTGTTGCTAGCCAGCCCCCTTCCTTGGAAGCGCTTTTGTAGGCCTAAGAACACTGGGGTTGTGGGCTTCTCTAGCCACCTACTCTTCTGCTCATCCTCTCGTGCAGTCTAAAGAGAGCTCAGGTGAGAAATTGCAAACGTCGAGCAATTGCTCAGAGATGAAAAGGGCCAGCACTGAAAGCTGTTGCTAGCCAGCACCCTTCCTTGGAAGCGCTTTCACAGGCGCAGCAACACTGGGGCTTTGCGCTTCTCTACCCACCAAACATCACGGTCATTCTCTTTCCGTCTCGTAGACACGAGTCGAGAAATTGCAAACGTTGAGCAATTGCTCAGAGATGAAAAGTGCCAGCACTGAAAGCTGTGGCTAGCCAGCACCCTTCCTTGGAAGCGCTTTCACAGGCGCAGCAACACTGGGGCTTTGCGCTTATCTACCAACCAAACGTCACGCTCACTATCTCTCCGTCTCGTAGACACGAGCTGAGAAACTGCAAACGTCAAGCAATTGCTCAGAGATGAAAAGGGCCAGCACTGAAAGCTGTTGCTAGCCAGCACCCTTCCTTGGAAGCGCTTTTGTAGGCCTAAGAACACTGGGGCTCTGGGCTTCTCTAGCCACCTACTCTTCTGCTCATCCTGTCGTGCAGTCTAAAGAGAGCTCAGGTGAGAAATTGCAAACGTCGAGCAATTGCTCAGAGATGAAAAGTGCCAGGACTGTAAGCTGTTGCTAGCCAGCACCCTTCCTTGGAAGCGCTTTTGTAGGCCTAAGAACACTGGGGCTCTGGGCTTCTCTAGCCACCAAACGTCACGCTCACTATCTCCCCGTCTCGTAGACACGAGCTGAGAAATTGCAAACGTCGAGCAATTGCTCAGAGATGAAAAGTGCCAGCACTGAAAGCTGTGGCTAGCCAGCACCCTTCCTTGGAAGCGCTTTTACAGGCGCAGCAACACTGGGGCTTTGCGCTTCTCTAGCCACCAAACATCACGCTCACTATCTCTCCGTCTCGTAGACACGAGCTGAGAAATTGCAAACGTCAAGCAATTGCTCAGAGATGAAAAGTGCCAGCACTGAAAGCTGTTGCTAGCCAGCAACCTTCCTTGGAAGCGCTTTCACAGGCGCAGCAACACTGGGGCTTTGCGCTTCTCTAGCCACCAAACGTCACGCTCACTATCTCTCCGTCTCGTAGACACGAGCTGAGAAATTGCAAACGTCGAGCAATTGCTCAGAGATGAAAAGTGCCAGGACTGAAAGCTGTTGCTAGCCAGCACCCTTCCTTGGAAGCGCTTTTGTAGGCCTAAGAACACTGGGGCTCTGGGCTTCTCTAACCACCTACTCTTCTGCTCATCCTGTCGTGCAGTCTAAAGAGAGCTCAGGTGAGAAATTGCAAACGTCGAGCAATTGCTCAGAGATGAAAAGTGCCAGGACTGTAAGCTGTTGCTAGCCAGCACCCTTCCTTGGAAGCGCTTTTGTAGGCCTAAGAACACTGGGGCTCTGGGCTTCTCTAGCCACCTACTCTTCTGCTCATCCTCTCGCGCACTCTAAAGAGAGCTCAGGTGAGAAATTGCAAACGTCGAGCAATTGCTCAGAGATGAAAAGGGCCAGCACTGAAAGCTGTTGCTAGCCAGCACCCTTCCTTGGAAGCGCTTTCACAGGCGCAGCAACACTGGGGCTTTGCGCTTCTCTAGCCACCAAACGTCACGCTCACTATCTCCCCGTCTCGTAGACACGAGCTGAGAAATTGCAAACGTCGAGCAATTGCTCAGAGATGAAAAGTGCCAGCACTGAAAGCTCTGGCTAGCCAGCACCCTTCCTTGGAAGCGCTTTCACAGGCGCAGCAACACTGGGGCTTTGCGCTTCTCTAGCCACCAAACGTCACGCTCACTATCTCTCTGTCTCGTAGACACGGGCTGAGAAATTGCAAACGTCGAGCAATTGCTCAGAGATGAAAAGTGCCAGCACTGAAAGCTGTTGCTAGCCAGCACCCTTCCTTGGAAGCGCTTTCACAGGCGCAGCAACACTGGGGCTTTGCGCTTCTCTAGCCACCAAACGTCACGGTCACTATCTCTCCGTCTCGTAGACACGAGCTGAGAAATTGCAAACGTCGAGCAATTGCTCAGAGATGAAAAGTGCCAGCACTGAAAGCTGTTGCTAGCCAGCACCCTTCCTTGGAAGCGCTTTTGTAGGCCTAAGAACACTGGGGCTCTGGGCTTCTCTAGCCACCTACTCTTCTGCTCATCCTGTCGTGC
Source organism: Sarcoramphus papa (assembly GCA_037962945.1). NCBI lineage: Eukaryota > Metazoa > Chordata > Aves > Accipitriformes > Cathartidae > Sarcoramphus > Sarcoramphus papa. Next base: position 93,012,064 of record CM075586.1, on the reverse strand, counting down.
AGTCTAAAGAGAGCTCAGGTGAGAAATTGCAAACGTCGAGCAATTGCTCAGAGATGAAAAGTGCCAGGACTGTAAGCTGTTGCTAGCCAGCACCCTTCCTTGGAAGCGCTTTTGTAGGCCTAAGAACACTGGGGCTCTGGGCTTCTCTAGCCACCTACTCTTCTGCTCATCCTCTCGCGCACTCTAAAGAGAGCTCAGGTGAGAAATTGCAAACGTCGAGCAATTGCTCAGAGATGAAAAGGGCCAGCACTGAAAGCTGTTGCTAGCCAGCACCCTTCCTTGGAAGCGCTTTCACAGGCGCAGCAACACTGGGGCTTTGCGCTTCTCTAGCCACCAAACGTCACGCTCACTATCTCCCCGTCTCGTAGACACGAGCTGAGAAATTGCAAACGTCGAGCAATTGCTCAGAGATGAAAAGTGCCAGCACTGAAAGCTCTGGCTAGCCAGCACCCTTCCTTGGAAGCGCTTTCACAGGCGCAGCAACACTGGGGCTTTGCGCTTCTCTAGCCACCAAACGTCACGCTCACTATCTCTCTGTCTCGTAGACACGGGCTGAGAAATTGCAAACGTCGAGCAATTGCTCAGAGATGAAAAGTGCCAGCACTGAAAGCTGTTGCTAGCCAGCACCCTTCCTTGGAAGCGCTTTCACAGGCGCAGCAACACTGGGGCTTTGCGCTTCTCTAGCCACCAAACGTCACGGTCACTATCTCTCCGTCTCGTAGACACGAGCTGAGAAATTGCAAACGTCGAGCAATTGCTCAGAGATGAAAAGTGCCAGCACTGAAAGCTGTTGCTAGCCAGCACCCTTCCTTGGAAGCGCTTTTGTAGGCCTAAGAACACTGGGGTTGTGGGCTTGTCTAGCCACCTACTCTTCTGCTCATCCTGTAGTGCAGTCTAAAGAGAGCTCAGGTGAGAAATTGCAAACGTCGAGGAATTGCTCAGAGATGAAAAGGGCCAGCACTGAAAGCTGTGGCTAGCCAGCACCCTTCCTTGGAAGCGCTTTCACAGGCGCAGCAACACTGGGGCTTTGCGCTTCTCTACCCACCAAACATCACGGTCATTCCCTTTCCATCTCGTAGACACGAGTCGAGAAATTGCAAACGTCGAGCAATTGCTCAGAGATGAAAAGTGCCAGCACTGAAAGCTGTGGCTAGCCAGCACCCTTCCTTGGAAGCGCTTTCACAGGCGCAGCAACACTGGGGCTTTGCGCTTCTTTAGCCACCAAACGTCACGCTCACTATCTCTCCGTCTCGTAGACACGAGCTGAGAAATTGCAAACGTCGAGCAATTGCTCAGAGATGAAAAGTGCCAGCACTGAAAGCTGTTGCTAGCCAGCACCCTTCCTTGGAAGCGCTTTTGTAGCCCTAAGAACACTGGGGCTCTGGGCTTGTCTAGCCACCTACTCTTCTGCTCATCCTGTAGTGCAGTCTAAAGAGAGCTCAGGTGAGAAATTGCAAACGTCGAGGAATTGCTCAGAGATGAAAAGGGCCAGCACTGAAAGCTGTTGCTAGCCAGCACCCTTCCTTGGAAGCGCTTTCACAGGCGCAGCAACACTGGGGCTTTGCGCTTCTCTACCCACCAAACATCACGGTCATTCCCTTTCCATCTCGTAGATACGAGTCGAGAAATTGCAAACGTCGAGCAATTGCTCAGAGATGAAAAGTGCCAGCACTGAAAGCTGTGGCTAGCCAGCACCCTTCCTTGGAAGCGCTTTCACAGGCGCAGCAACACTGGGGCTTTGCGCTTATCTACCAACCAAACGTCACGCTCACTATCTCTCCGTCTCGTAGACACGAGCTGAGAAACTGCAAACGTCGAGCAATTGCTCAGAGATGAAAAGGGCCAGCACTGAAAGCTGTTGCTAGCCAGCACCCTTCCTTGGAAGCGCTTTCACAGGCGCAGCAACACTGGGGCTTTGCGCTTCTCTACCCACCAAACATCACGGTCATTCTCTTTCCGTCTCGTAGACACGAGTCGAGAAATTGCAAACGTTGAGCAATTGCTCAGAGATGAAAAGTGGCAGCACTGAAAGCTGTGGCTAGCCAGCACCCTTCCTTGGAAGCGCTTTCACAGGCGCAGCAACACTGGGGCTTTGCGCTTATCTACCAACCAAACGTCACGCTCACTATCTCTCCGTCTCGTAGACACGAGCTGAGAAACTGCAAACGTCAAGCAATTGCTCAGAGATGAAAAGGGCCAGCACTGAAAGCTGTTGCTAGCCAGCACCCTTCCTTGGAAGCGCTTTTGTAGCCCTAAGAACCCTGGGGCTCTGGGCTTCTCTAGCCACCTACTCTTCTGCTCATCCTCTCGCGCACTCTAAAGAGAGCTCAGGTGAGAAATTGCAAACGTCCAGCAAATGCTCAGAGATGAAAAGTGGCAGCACTGAAAGCTGTTGCTAGCCAGCACCCTTCCTTGGAAGCGCTTTTACAGGCGCAGCAACACTGGGGCTTTGCGCTTCTCTACCCACCAAACGTCACGCTCACTATCTCCCCGTCTCGTAGACACGAGCTGAGAAATTGCAAACGTCGAGCGATTGCTCAGAGATGAAAAGTGCCAGCACTGAAAGCTGTCGCTAGCCAGCACCCTTCCTTGGAAGCGCTTTTACAGGCGCAGCAACACTGGGGCTTTGCGCTTCTCTACCCACCAAACATCACGCTCACTATCTCTCCGTCTCGTAGACACGAGCTGAGAAATTGCAAACGTCAAGCAATTGCTCAGAGATGAAAAGTGCCAGCACTGAAAGCTGTCGCTAGCCAGCACCCTTCCTTGGAAGCGCTTTCACAGGCGCAGCAACACTGGGGCTTTGCGCTTCTCTACCCACCAAACATCACGCTCACTATCTCTCCGTCTCGTAGACACGAGCTGAGAAATTGCAAACGTCGAGCAATTGCTCAGAGATGAAAAGTGCCAGGACTGAAAGCTGTTGCTAGCCAGCACCCTTCCTTGGAAGCGCTTTTGTAGGCCTAAGAACACTGGGGCTCTGGGCTTCTCTAGCCACCTACTCTTCTGCTCATCCTGTCGTGCAGTCTAAAGAGAGCTCAGGTGAGAAATTGCAAACGTCGAGCAATTGCTCAGAGATGAAAAGTGCCAGCACTGAAAGCTGTTGCTAGCCAGCACCCTTCCTTGGAAGCGCTTTTGTAGGCCTAAGAACACTGGGGCTCTGGGCTTCTCTAGCCACCTACTCTTCTGCTCATCCTCTCGTGCACTCTAAAGAGAGCTCAGGTGAGAAATTGCAAACGTCGAGCAATTGCTCAGAGATGAAAAGGGCCAGCACTGAAAGCTGTTGCTAGCCAGCACCCTTCCTTGGAAGCGCTTTCACAGGCGCAGCAACACTGGGGCTTTGCGCTTCTCTACCCACCAAACGTCACGCTCACTATCTCCCCGTCTCGTAGACACGAGCTGAGAAATTGCAAACGTCGAGCAATTGCTCAGAGATGAAAAGTGCCAGCACTGAAAGCTGTGGCTAGCCAGCACCCTTCCTTGGAAGCGCTTTTGTAGACCTAAGAACACTGGGGTTTTGGGCTTCTCTAGCCACCTAATCTTCTGCTCATCCTCTCGCGTAGTCAAAAGAGAGCTCAGGTGAGAAATTGCAAATGTCGAGCAATTGCTCAGAGAGGAAAAGTGCCAGCACTGAAAGCTGTTGCTAGCCAGCACCCTTCCTTGGAAGCGCTTTTGTAGCCCTAAGAACACTGGGGCTCTGGGCTTCTCTAGCCACCTACTCTTCTGCTCATCCTCTCGCGCACTCTAAAGAGAGCTCAGGTGAGAAATTGCAAACGTCCAGCAAATGCTCAGAGATGAAAAGTGCCAGCACTGAAAGCTGTTGCTAGCCAGCACCCTTCCTTGGAAGCGCTTTCACAGGCGCAGCAACACTGGGGCTTTGCGCTTCTCTAGCCTACCAAACGTCACGCTCACTATCTCCCCGTCTCGTAGACACGAGCTGAGAAATTGCAAACGTCGAGCAATTGCTCAGAAATGAAAAGTGCCAGCACTGAAAGCTGTTGCTAGCCAGCACCCTTCCTTGGAAGCGCTTTTACAGGCGCAGCAACACTGGGGCTTTGCGCTTCTCTAGCCACCAAACATCACGGTCACTATCTCTCCGTCTCGTAGACACGAGCTGAGAAATTGCAAACGTCAAGCAATTGCTCAGAGATGAAAAGTGCCAGCACTGAAAGCTGTTGCTAGCCAGCACCCTTCCTTGGAAGCGCTTTCACAGGCGCAGCAACACTGGGGCTTTGCGCTTCTCTAGCCACCAAACGTCACGCTCACTATCTCTCCGTCTCGTAGACACGAGCTGAGAAATTGCAAACGTCGAGCAATTGCTCAGAGATGAAAAGTGCCAGGACTGAAAGCTCTTGCTAGCCAGCACCCTTCCTTGGAAGCGCTTTTGTAGGCCTAAGAACCCTGGGGCTCTGGGCTTCTCTAGCCACCTACTCTTCTGCTCATCCTCTCGCGCACTCTAAAGAGAGCTCAGGTGAGAAATTGCAAACGTCCAGCAAATGCTCAGAGATGAAAAGTGGCAGCACTGAAAGCTGTTGCTAGCCAGCACCCTTCCTTGGAAGCGCTTTTACAGGCGCAGCAACACTGGGACTTTGCGCTTCTCTAGCCACCAAACGTCACGCTCACTATCTCCCCGTCTCGTAGACACGAGCTGAGAAATTGCAAACGTCGAGCAATTGCTCAGAGATGAAAAGTGCCAGCACTGAAAGCTGTGGCTAGCCAGCACCCTTCCTTGGAAGCGCTTTTACAGGCGCAGCAACACTGGGGCTTTGCGCTTCTCTACCCACCAAACATCACGCTCACTATCTCTCCGTCTCGTAGACACGAGCTGAGAAATTGCAAACGTCAAGCAATTGCTCAGAGATGAAAAGTGCCAGCACTGAAAGCTGTCGCTAGCCAGCACCCTTCCTTGGAAGCGCTTTCACAGGCGCAGCAACACTGGGGCTTTGCGCTTCTCTACCCACCAAACATCACGCTCACTATCTCTCCGTCTCGTAGACACGAGCTGAGAAATTGCAAACGTCGAGCAATTGCTCAGAGATGAAAAGTGCCAGGACTGAAAGCTGTTGCTAGCCAGCACCCTTCCTTGGAAGCGCTTTTGTAGGCCTAAGAACACTGGGGTTGTGGGCTTCTCTAGCCACCTACTCTTCTGCTCATCCTCTCGCGCACTCTAAAGAGAGCTCAGGTGAGAAATTGCAAACGTCGAGCAATTGCTCAGAGATGAAAAGGGCCAGCACTGAAAGCTGTTGCTAGCCAGCACCCTTCCTTGGAAGCGCTTTCACAGGCGCAGCAACACTGGGGCTTTGCGCTTCTCTACCCACCAAACATCACGGTCATTCTCTTTCCGTCTCGTAGACACGAGTCGAGAAATTGCAAACGTCGAGCAATTGCTCAGAGATGAAAAGTGCCAGCACTGAAAGCTGTGGCTAGCCAGCACCCTTCCTTGGAAGCGCTTTCACAGGCGCAGCAACACTGGGGCTTTGCGCTTATCTACCAACCAAACGTCACGCTCACTATCTCTCCGTCTCGTAAACACGAGCTGAGAAATTGCAAACGTCAAGCAATTGCTCAGAGATGAAAAGGGCCAGCACTGAAAGCTGTTGCTAGCCAGCCCCCTTCCTTGGAAGCGCTTTTGTAGGCCTAAGAACACTGGGGCTCTGGGCTTCTCTAGCCACCTACTCTTCTGCTCATCCTGTCGTGCAGTCTAAAGAGAGCTCAGGTGAGAAATTGCAAACGTCCAGCAAATGCTCAGAGATGAAAAGTGGCAGCACTGAAAGCTGTTGCTAGCCAGCACCCTTCCTTGGAAGCGCTTTTACAGGCGCAGCAACACTGGGGCTTTGCGCTTCTATACGCACCAAACGTCACGGTCCTTCTCTTTCCGTCTCCTAGACACGAGCTGAGAAATTGCAAACGTCGAGCAATTGCTCAGAAATGAAAAGTGCCAGCACTGAAAGCTGTTGCTAGCCAGCACCCTTCCTTGGAAGCGCTTTTACAGGCGCAGCAACACTGGGGCTTTGCGCTTCTCTACCCACCAAACATCACGCTCACTATCTCTCCGTCTCGTAGACACGAGCTGAGAAATTGCAAACGTCGAGCAATTGCTCAGAGATGAAAAGTGCCAGGACTGAAAGCTGTTGCTAGCCAGCACCCTTCCTTGGAAGCGCTTTTGTAGGCCTTAGAACACTGGGGCTCTGGGCTTCTCTAGCCACCTACTCTTCTGCTCATCCTGTCGTGCAGTCTAAAGAGAGCTCAGGTGAGAAATTGCAAACGTCGAGCAATTGCTCAGAGATGAAAAGTGCCAGGACTGTAAGCTGTTGCTAGCCAGCACCCTTCCTTGGAAGCGCTTTTGTAGGCCTAAGAACACTGGGGCTTTGCGCTTCTCTAGCCACCAAACGTCACGGTCATTCTCTTTCCTTCTCGTAGACACGAGCTGAGAAATTGCAAACGTCGAGCAATTGCTCAGAGATGAAAAGGGCCAGCACTGAAAGCTGTGGCTAGCCAGCACCCTTCCTTGGAAGCGCTTTCACAGGCGCAGCAACACTGGGGCTTTGCGCTTCTCTACCCACCAAACATCACGGTCATTCCCTTTCCATCTCGTAGACACGAGTCGAGAAATTGCAAACGTCGAGCAATTGCTCAGAGATGAAAAGTGGCAGCACTGAAAGCTGTGGCTAGCCAGCACCCTTCCTTGGAAGCGCTTTCACAGGCGCAGCAACACTGGGGCTTTGCGCTTATCTACCAACCAAACGTCACGCTCACTATCTCTCCATCTCGTAGACACGAGCTGAGAAACTGCAAACGTCAAGCAATTGCTCAGAGATGAAAAGGGCCAGCACTGAAAGCTGTTGCTAGCCAGCACCCTTCCTTGGAAGCGCTTTTGTAGCCCTAAGAACCCTGGGGCTCTGGGCTTCTCTAGCCACCTACTCTTCTGCTCATCCTCTCGCGCACTCTAAAGAGAGCTCAGGTGAGAAATTGCAAACGTCCAGCAAATGCTCAGAGATGAAAAGTGGCAGCACTGAAAGCTGTTGCTAGCCAGCACCCTTCCTTGGAAGCGCTTTTACAGGCGCAGCAACACTGGGACTTTGCGCTTCTCTAGCCACCAAACGTCACGCTCACTATCTCCCCGTCTCGTAGACACGAGCTGAGAAATTGCAAACGTCGAGCAATTGCTCAGAGATGAAAAGTGCCAGCACTGAAAGCTGTGGCTAGCCAGCACCCTTCCTTGGAAGCGCTTTTACAGGCGCAGCAACACTGGGGCTTTGCGCTTCTCTACCCACCAAACATCACGCTCACTATCTCTCCGTCTCGTAGACACGAGCTGAGAAATTGCAAACGTCAAGCAATTGCTCAGAGATGAAAAGTGGCAGCACTGAAAGCTGTGGCTAGCCAGCACCCTTCCTTGGAAGCGCTTTCACAGGCGCAGCAACACTGGGGCTTTGCGCTTATCTACCCACCAAACATCACGCTCACTATCTCTCCGTCTCGTAGACACGAGCTGAGAAATTGCAAACGTCGAGCAATTGCTCAGAGATGAAAAGTGCCAGGACTGAAAGCTGTTGCTAGCCAGCACCCTTCCTTGGAAGCGCTTTTGTAGGCCTAAGAACACTGGGGCTCTGGGCTTCTCTAGCCACCTACTCTTCTGCTCATCCTCTCGCGCACTCTAAAGAGAGCTCAGGTGAGAAATTGCAAACGTCGAGCAATTGCTCAGAGATGAAAAGTGCCAGCACTGAAAGCTGTCGCTAGCCAGCACCCTTCCTTGGAAGCGCTTTCACAGGCGCAGCAACACTGGGGCTTTGCACTTCTCTACCCACCAAACGTCACGCTCACTATCTCCCCGTCACGTAGACACGAGCTGAGAAATTGCAAACGTCGAGCAATTGCTCAGAGAGGAAAAGTGCCAGCACTGACAGCTCTGGCTAGCCAGCACCCTTCCTTGGAAGCGCTTTCACAGGCGCAGCAACACTGGGGCTTTGCGCTTCTCTACCCACCAAACGTCACGCTCACTATCTCTCCGTCTCGTAGACACGAGCTCAGAAATTGCAAACGTCGAGCAATTGCTCAGAGATGAAAAGTGCCAGCACTGAAAGCTGTTGCTAGCCAGCACCCTTCCTTGGAAGCGCTTTCACAGGCGCAGCAACACTGGGGCTTTGCGCTTCTCTAGCCACCAAACGTCACGGTCACTATCTCTCCGTCTCGTAGACACGAGCTCAGAAATTGCAAACGTCGAGCAATTGCTCAGAGATGAAAAGTGCCAGCACTGAAAGCTGTTGCTAGCCAGCACCCTTCCTTGGAAGCGCTTTTGTAGCCCTAAGAACACTGGGGCTCTGGGCTTCTCTAGCCACCTACTCTTCTGCTCATCCTCTCGCGCACTCTAAAGAGAGCTCAGGTGAGAGATTGCAAACGTCGAGCAATTCCTCAGAGAGGAAAAGTGCCAGCACTGAAAGCTGTTGCTAGCCAGCACCCTTCCTTGGAAGCGCTTTCACAGGCGCAGCAACACTGGGGCTTTGCGCTTATCTACCAACCAAACGTCACGCTCACTATCTCTCCGTCTCGTAGACACGAGCTGAGAAATTGCAAACGTCAAGCAATTGCTCAGAGATGAAAAGGGCCAGCACTGAAAGCTGTTGCTAGCCAACACCCTTCCTTGGAAGCGCTTTTGTAGGCCTAAGAACACTGGGGTTGTGGGCTTCTCTAGCCACCTACTCTTCTGCTCATCCTCTCGTGCACTCTAAAGAGAGCTCAGGTGAGAAATTGCAAACGTCGAGCAATTGCTCAGAGATGAAAAGGGCCAGCACTGAAAGCTGTTGCTAGCCAGCACCCTTCCTTGGAAGCGCTTTCACAGGCGCAGCAACACTGGGGCTTTGCGCTTCTCTACCCACCAAACATCACGGTCATTCTCTTTCCGTCTCGTAGACACGAGTCGAGAAATTGCAAACGTCGAGCAATTGCTCAGAGATGAAAAGTGCCAGCACTGAAAGCTGTGGCTAGCCAGCACCCTTCCTTGGAAGCGCTTTCACAGGCGCAGCAACACTGGGGCTTTGCGCTTATCTACCAACCAAACGTCACGCTCACTATCTCTCCGTCTCGTAGACACGAGCTGAGAAACTGCAAACGTCAAGCAATTGCTCAGAGATGAAAAGGGCCAGCACTGAAAGCTGTTGCTAGCCAGCACCCTTCCTTGGAAGCGCTTTCACAGGCGCAGCAACACTGGGGCTTTGCGCTTCTCTAGCCACCAAACGTCACGCTCACTATCTCTCCGTCTCGTAGACACGAGCTGAGAAATTGCAAACGTCGAGCAATTGCTCAGAGATGAAAAGTGCCAGGACTGAAAGCTCTTGCTAGCCAGCACCCTTCCTTGGAAGCGCTTTTGTAGGCCTAAGAACCCTGGGGCTCTGGGCTTCTCTAGCCACCTACTCTTCTGCTCATCCTCTCGCGCACTCTAAAGAGAGCTCAGGTGAGAAATTGCAAACGTCCAGCAAATGCTCAGAGATGAAAAGTGGCAGCACTGAAAGCTGTTGCTAGCCAGCACCCTTCCTTGGAAGCGCTTTTACAGGCGCAGCAACACTGGGACTTTGCGCTTCTCTAGCCACCAAACGTCACGCTCACTATCTCCCCGTCTCGTAGACACGAGCTGAGAAATTGCAAACGTCGAGCAATTGCTCAGAGATGAAAAGTGCCAGCACTGAAAGCTGTGGCTAGCCAGCACCCTTCCTTGGAAGCGCTTTTACAGGCGCAGCAACACTGGGGCTTTGCGCTTCTCTACCCACCAAACATCACGCTCACTATCTCTCCGTCTCATAGACACGAGCTGAGAAATTGCAAACGTCAAGCAATTGCTCAGAGATGAAAAGTGCCAGCACTGAAAGCTGTCGCTAGCCAGCACCCTTCCTTGGAAGCGCTTTCACAGGCGCAGCAACACTGGGGCTTTGCGCTTCTCTACCCACCAAACATCACGCTCACTATCTCTCCGTCTCGTAGACACGAGCTGAGAAATTGCAAACGTCGAGCAATTGCTCAGAGATGAAAAGTGCCAGGACTGAAAGCTGTTGCTAGCCAGCACCCTTCCTTGGAAGCGCTTTTGTAGGCCTAAGAACACTGGGGCTCTGGGCTTCTCTAGCCACCTACTCTTCTGCTCATCCTCTCGCGCACTCTAAAGAGAGCTCAGGTGAGAAATTGCAAACGTCGAGCAATTGCTCAGAGATGAAAAGGGCCAGCACTGAAAGCTGTTGCTAGCCAGCACCCTTCCTTGGAAGCGCTTTCACAGGCGCAGCAACACTGGGGCTTTGCGCTTCTCTACCCACCAAACATCACGGTCATTCTCTTTCCGTCTCGTAGACACGAGTCGAGAAATTGCAAACGTCGAGCAATTGCTCAGAGATGAAAAGTGCCAGCACTGAAAGCTGTGGCTAGCCAGCACCCTTCCTTGGAAGCGCTTTCACAGGCGCAGCAACACTGGGGCTTTGCGCTTATCTACCAACCAAACGTCACGCTCACTATCTCTCCGTCTCGTAAACACGAGCTGAGAAATTGCAAACGTCAAGCAATTGCTCAGAGATGAAAAGGGCCAGCACTGAAAGCTGTTGCTAGCCAGCCCCCTTCCTTGGAAGCGCTTTTGTAGGCCTAAGAACACTGGGGCTCTGGGCTTCTCTAGCCACCTACTCTTCTGCTCATCCTGTCGTGCAGTCTAAAGAGAGCTCAGGTGAGAAATTGCAAACGTCCAGCAAATGCTCAGAGATGAAAAGTGGCAGCACTGAAAGCTGTTGCTAGCCAGCACCCTTCCTTGGAAGCGCTTTTACAGGCGCAGCAACACTGGGGCTTTGCGCTTCTATACGCACCAAACGTCACGGTCCTTCTCTTTCCGTCTCCTAGACACGAGCTGAGAAATTGCAAACGTCGAGCAATTGCTCAGAAATGAAAAGTGCCAGCACTGAAAGCTGTTGCTAGCCAGCACCCTTCCTTGGAAGCGCTTTTACAGGCGCAGCAACACTGGGGCTTTGCGCTTCTCTACCCACCAAACATCACGCTCACTATCTCTCCGTCTCGTAGACACGAGCTGAGAAATTGCAAACGTCGAGCAATTGCTCAGAGATGAAAAGTGCCAGGACTGAAAGCTGTTGCTAGCCAGCACCCTTCCTTGGAAGCGCTTTTGTAGGCCTAAGAACACTGGGGCTCTGGGCTTCTCTAGCCACCTACTCTTCTGCTCATCCTGTCGTGCAGTCTAAAGAGAGCTCAGGTGAGAAATTGCAAACGTCGAGCAATTGCTCAGAGATGAAAAGGGCCAGCACTGAAAGCTGTTGCTAGCCAGCACCCTTCCTTGGAAGCGCTTTTGTAGGCCTAAGAACACTGGGGCTCTGGGCTTCTCTAGCCACCTACTCTTCTGCTCATCCTCTCGCGCACTCTAAAGAGAGCTCAGGTGAGAAATTGCAAACGTCGAGCAATTGCTCAGAGATGAAAAGGGCCAGCACTGAAAGCTGTTGCTAGCCAGCACCCTTCCTTGGAAGCGCTTTCACAGGCGCAGCAACACTGGGGCTTTGCGCTTCTCTACCCACCAAACGTCACGCTCACTATCTCCCCGTCTCGTAGACACGAGCTGAGAAATTGCAAACGTCAAGCAATTGCTCAGAGATGAAAAGTGCCAGCACTGAAAGCTGTCGCTAGCCAGCACCCTTCCTTGGAAGCGCTTTCACAGGCGCAGCAACACTGGGGCTTTGCGCTTCTCTACCAACCAAACTTCACGCTCACTATATCTCCGTCTCGTAGACACGAGCTGAGAAATTGCAAACGTCGAGCAATTGCTCAGAGATGAAAAGTGGCAGCACTGAAAGCTGTTGCTAGCCAGCACCCTTCCTTGGAAGCGCTTTTGTAGGCCTAAGAACACTGGGGTTGTGGGCTTGTCTAGCCACCTACTCTTCTGCTCATCCTGTCGTGCAGTCTAAAGAGAGCTCAGGTGAGAAATTGCAAACGTCGAGGAATTGCTCAGAGATGAAAAGGGCCAGCACTGAAAGCTGTGGCTAGCCAGCACCCTTCCTTGGAAGCGCTTTCACAGGCGCAGCAACACTGGGGCTTTGCGCTTCTCTACCCACCAAACATCACGGTCATTCCCTTTCCATCTCGTAGACACGAGTCGAGAAATTGCAAACGTCGAGCAATTGCTCAGAGATGAAAAGTGGCAGCACTGAAAGCTGTGGCTAGCCAGCACCCTTCCTTGGAAGCGCTTTCACAGGCGCAGCAACACTGGGGCTTTGCGCTTATCTACCAACCAAACGTCACGCTCACTATCTCTCCATCTCGTAGACACGAGCTGAGAAACTGCAAACGTCAAGCAATTGCTCAGAGATGAAAAGGGCCAGCACTGAAAGCTCTTGCTAGCCAGCACCCTTCCTTGGAAGCGCTTTTGTAGCCCTAAGAACCCTGGGGCTCTGGGCTTCTCTAGCCACCTACTCTTCTGCTCATCCTCTCGCGCACTCTAAAGAGAGCTCAGGTGAGAAATTGCAAACGTCCAGCAAATGCTCAGAGATGAAAAGTGGCAGCACTGAAAGCTGTGGCTAGCCAGCACCCTTCCTTGGAAGCGCTTTTACAGGCGCAGCAACACTGGGACTTTGCGCTTCTCTAGCCACCAAACGTCACGCTCACTATCTCCCCGTCTCGTAGACACGAGCTGAGAAATTGCAAACGTCGAGCAATTGCTCAGAGATGAAAAGTGCCAGCACTGAAAGCTGTGGCTAGCCAGCACCCTTCCTTGGAAGCGCTTTTACAGGCGCAGCAACACTGGGGCTTTGCGCTTCTCTACCCACCAAACATCACGCTCACTATCTCTCCGTCTCGTAGACACGAGCTGAGAAATTGCAAACGTCAAGCAATTGCTCAGAGATGAAAAGTGGCAGCACTGAAAGCTGTGGCTAGCCAGCACCCTTCCTTGGAAGCGCTTTCACAGGCGCAGCAACACTGGGGCTTTGCGCTTATCTACCCACCAAACATCACGCTCACTATCTCTCCGTCTCGTAGACACGAGCTGAGAAATTGCAAACGTCGAGCAATTGCTCAGAGATGAAAAGTGCCAGGACTGAAAGCTGTTGCTAGCCAGCACCCTTCCTTGGAAGCGCTTTTGTAGGCCTAAGAACACTGGGGCTCTGGGCTTCTCTAGCCACCTACTCTTCTGCTCATCCTCTCGCGCACTCTAAAGAGAGCTCAGGTGAGAAATTGCAAACGTCGAGCAATTGCTCAGAGATGAAAAGTGCCAGCACTGAAAGCTGTCGCTAGCCAGCACCCTTCCTTGGAAGCGCTTTCACAGGCGCAGCAACACTGGGGCTTTGCACTTCTCTACCCACCAAACGTCACGCTCACTATCTCCCCGTCACGTAGACACGAGCTGAGAAATTGCAAACGTCGAGCAATTGCTCAGAGAGGAAAAGTGCCAGCACTGACAGCTCTGGCTAGCCAGCACCCTTCCTTGGAAGCGCTTTCACAGGCGCAGCAACACTGGGGCTTTGCGCTTCTCTACCCACCAAACGTCACGCTCACTATCTCTCCGTCTCGTAGACACGAGCTCAGAAATTGCAAACGTCGAGCAATTGCTCAGAGATGAAAAGTGCCAGCACTGAAAGCTGTTGCTAGCCAGCACCCTTCCTTGGAAGCGCTTTCACAGGCGCAGCAACACTGGGGCTTTGCGCTTCTCTAGCCACCAAACGTCACGGTCACTATCTCTCCGTCTCGTAGACACGAGCTCAGAAATTGCAAACGTCGAGCAATTGCTCAGAGATGAAAAGTGCCAGCACTGAAAGCTGTTGCTAGCCAGCACCCTTCCTTGGAAGCGCTTTTGTAGCCCTAAGAACACTGGGGCTCTGGGCTTCTCTACCCACCTACTCTTCTGCTCATCCTCTCGCGCACTCTAAAGAGAGCTCAGGTGAGAGATTGCAAACGTCGAGCAATTCCTCAGAGAGGAAAAGTGCCAGCACTGAAAGCTGTTGCTAGCCAGCACCCTTCCTTGGAAGCGCTTTCACAGGCGCAGCAACACTGGGGCTTTGCGCTTATCTACCAACCAAACGTCACGCTCACTATCTCTCCGTCTCGTAGACACGAGCTGAGAAATTGCAAACGTCAAGCAATTGCTCAGAGATGAAAAGGGCCAGCACTGAAAGCTGTTGCTAGCCAACACCCTTCCTTGGAAGCGCTTTTGTAGGCCTAAGAACACTGGGGTTGTGGGCTTCTCTAGCCACCTACTCTTCTGCTCATCCTCTCGTGCAGTCTAAAGAGAGCTCAGGTGAGAAATTGCAAACGTCGAGCAATTGCTCAGAGATGAAAAGGGCCAGCACTGAAAGCTGTTGCTAGCCAGCACCCTTCCTTGGAAGCGCTTTCACAGGCGCAGCAACACTGGGGCTTTGCGCTTCTCTACCCACCAAACATCACGGTCATTCTCTTTCCGTCTCGTAGACACGAGTCGAGAAATTGCAAACGTCGAGCAATTGCTCAGAGATGAAAAGTGCCAGCACTGAAAGCTGTGGCTAGCCAGCACCCTTCCTTGGAAGCGCTTTCACAGGCGCAGCAACACTGGGGCTTTGCGCTTATCTACCAACCAAACGTCACGCTCACTATCTCTCCGTCTCGTAGACACGAGCTGAGAAACTGCAAACGTCAAGCAATTGCTCAGAGATGAAAAGGGCCAGCACTGAAAGCTGTTGCTAGCCAGCACCCTTCCTTGGAAGCGCTTTTGTAGCCCTAAGAACCCTGGGGCTCTGGGCTTCTCTAGCCACCTAATCTTCTGCTCATCCTGTCGTGCAGTCTAAAGAGAGCTCAGGTGAGAAATTGCAAACGTCGAGCAAATGCTCAGAGATGAAAAGTGGCAGCACTGAAAGCTGTTGCTAGCCAGCACCCTTCCTTGGAAGCGCTTTTACAGGCGCAGCAACACTGGGGCTTTGCGCTTCTCTAGCCACCAAACGTCACGCTCACTATCTCCCCGTCTCGTAGACACGAGCTGAGAAATTGCAAACGTCGAGCAATTGCTCAGAGATGAAAAGTGCCAGCACTGAAAGCTGTGGCTAGCCAGCACCCTTCCTTGGAAGCGCTTTTACAGGCGCAGCAACACTGGGGCTTTGCGCTTCTCTACCCACCAAACATCACGCTCACTATCTCTCCGTCTCGTAGACACGAGCTGAGAAATTGCAAACGTCGAGCAATTGCTCAGAGATGAAAAGTGCCAGGACTGAAAGCTGTTGCTAGCCAGCACCCTTCCTTGGAAGCGCTTTTGTAGGCCTAAGAACACTGGGGCTCTGGGCTTCTCTAGCCACCTACTCTTCTGCTCATCCTGTCGTGCAGTCTAAAGAGAGCTCAGGTGAGAAATTGCAAACGTCGAGCAATTGCTCAGAGATGAAAAGTGCCAGGACTGAAAGCTGTTGCTAGCCAGCACCCTTCCTTGGAAGCGCTTTTGTAGGCCTAAGAACACTGGGGCTCTGGGCTTCTCTAGCCACCTACTCTTCTGCTCATCCTCTCGCGCACTCTAAAGAGAGCTCAGGTGAGAAATTGCAAACGTCGAGCAATTGCTCAGAGATGAAAAGGGCCAGCACTGAAAGCTGTTGCTAGCCAGCACCCTTCCTTGGAAGCGCTTTCACAGGCGCAGCAACACTGGGGCTTTGCGCTTCTCTACCCACCAAACGTCACGCTCACTATCTCCCCGTCTCGTAGACACGAGCTGAGAAATTGCAAACGTCGAGCAATTGCTCAGAGAGGAAAAGTGCCAGCACTGAAAGCTGTGGCTAGCCAGCACCCTTCCTTGGAAGCGCTTTCACAGGCGCAGCAACACTGGGGCTTTGCGCTTATCTACCAACCAAACGTCACGCTCACTATCTCTCCGTCTCGTAGACACGAGCTGAGAAACTGCAAACGTCAAGCAATTGCTCAGAGATGAAAAGGGCCAGCACTGAAAGCTGTTGCTAGCCAGCACCCTTCCTTGGAAGCGCTTTTGTAGCCCTAAGAACCCTGGGGCTCTGGGCTTCTCTAGCCACCTAATCTTCTGCTCATCCTGTCGTGCAGTCTAAAGAGAGCTCAGGTGAGAAATTGCAAACGTCGAGCAAATGCTCAGAGATGAAAAGTGGCAGCACTGAAAGCTGTTGCTAGCCAGCACCCTTCCTTGGAAGCGCTTTTACAGGCGCAGCAACACTGGGGCTTTGCGCTTCTCTAGCCACCAAACGTCACGCTCACTATCTCCCCGTCTCGTAGACACGAGCTGAGAAATTGCAAACGTCGAGCAATTGCTCAGAGATGAAAAGTGCCAGCACTGAAAGCTGTGGCTAGCCAGCACCCTTCCTTGGAAGCGCTTTTACAGGCGCAGCAACACTGGGGCTTTGCGCTTCTCTACCCACCAAACATCACGCTCACTATCTCTCCGTCTCGTAGACACGAGCTGAGAAATTGCAAACGTCGAGCAATTGCTCAGAGAGGAAAAGTGCCAGGACTGAAAGCTGTTGCTAGCCAGCACCCTTCCTTGGAAGCGCTTTTGTAGGCCTAAGAACCCTGGGGCTCTGGGCTTCTCTAGCCACCTACTCTTCTGCTCATCCTGTCGTGCAGTCTAAAGAGAGCTCAGGTGAGAAATTGCAAACGTCGAGCAATTGCTCAGAGATGAAAAGTGCCAGGACTGAAAGCTGTTGCTAGCCAGCACCCTTCCTTGGAAGCGCTTTTGTAGGCCTAAGAACACTGGGGCTCTGGGCTTCTCTAGCCACCTACTCTTCTGCTCATCCTCTCGCGCACTCTAAAGAGAGCTCAGGTGAGAAATTGCAAACGTCGAGCAATTGCTCAGAGATGAAAAGGGCCAGCACTGAAAGCTGTTGCTAGCCAGCACCCTTCCTTGGAAGCGCTTTCACAGGCGCAGCAACACTGGGGCTTTGCGCTTCTCTACCCACCAAACGTCACGCTCACTATCTCCCCGTCTCGTAGACACGAGCTGAGAAATTGCAAACGTCGAGCAATTGCTCAGAGAGGAAAAGTGCCAGCACTGAAAGCTCTGGCTAGCCAGCACCCTTCCTTGGAAGCGCTTTCACAGGCGCAGCAACACTGGGGCTTTGCGCTTCTCTAGCCACCAAACGTCACGCTCACTATCTCTCCGTCTCGTAGACACGAGTTGAGAAATTGCAAACGTCGAGCAATTGCTCAGAGATGAAAAGTGCCAGCACTGAAAGCTGTTGCTAGCCAGCACCCTTCCTTGGAAGCGCTTTCACAGGCGCAGCAACACTGGGGCTTTGCGCTTCTCTAGCCACCAAACGTCACGGTCACTATCTCTCCGTCTCGTAGACACGAGCTCAGAAATTGCAAACGTCGAGCAATTGCTCAGAGATGAAAAGTGCCAGCACTGAAAGCTGTTGCTAGCCAGCACCCTTCCTTGGAAGCGCTTTTGTAGGCCTAAGAACACTGGGGCTCTGGGCTTCTCTAGCCACCTACTCTTCTGCTCATCCTGTCGCGCACTCTAAAGAGAGCTCAGGTGAGAAATTGCAAACGTCGAGCAATTGCTCAGAGATGAAAAGTGCCAGCACTGAAAGCTGTTGCTAGCCAGCACCCTTCCTTGGAAGTGCTTTCACAGGCACAGCAACACTGGGGCTTTGCGCTTCTCTACCCATCAAACGTCACGCTCACTATCTCCCCGTCTCGTAGACACGAGCTGAGAAATTGCAAACGTCGAGCAATTGCTCAGAGATGAAAAGTGCCAGCACTGAAAGCTGTTGCTAGCCAGCAGCCTTCCTTGGAAGCGCTTTCACAGGCGCAGCAACACTGGGGCTTTGCGCTTCTCTAGCCACCAAACATCACGCTCACTATCTCTCCGTCTCGTAGACACGAGCTGAGAAATTGCAAACGTCAAGCAATTGCTCAGAGATGAAAAGTGCCAGCACTGAAAGCTGTCGCTAGCCAGCACCCTTCCTTGGAAGCGCTTTCACAGGCGCAGCAACACTGGGGCTTTGCGCTTCTCTACCAACCAAACATCACGCTCACTATCTCTCCGTCTCGTAGACACGAGCTGAGAAATTGCAAACGTCGAGCAATTGCTCAGAGATGAAAAGTGCCAGCACTGAAAGCTGTTGCTAGCCAGCACCCTTCCTTGGAAGCGCTTTTGTAGGCCTAAGAACCCTGGGGCTCTGGGCTTCTCTAGCCACCTACTCTTCTGCTCATCCTGTCGTGCAGTCTAAAGAGAGCTCAGGTGAGAAATTGCAAACGTCGAGCAATTGCTCAGAGATGAAAAGGGCCAGCACTGAAAGCTGTGGCTAGCCAGCACCCTTCCTTGGAAGCGCTTTCACAGGCGCAGCAACACTGGGGCTTTGCGCTTCTCTACCCACCAAACATCACGGTCATTCCCTTTCCATCTCGTAGACACGAGTCGAGAAATTGCAAACGCCGAGCAATTGCTCAGAGATGAAAAGTGGCAGCACTGAAAGCTGTGGCTAGCCAGCACCCTTCCTTGGAAGCGCTTTCACAGGCGCAGCAACACTGGGGCTTTGCGCTTATCTACCAACCAAACGTCACGCTCACTATCTCTCCATCTCGTAGACACGAGCTGAGAAACTGCAAACGTCAAGCAATTGCTCAGAGATGAAAAGGGCCAGCACTGAAAGCTGTTGCTAGCCAGCACCCTTCCTTGGAAGCGCTTTTGTAGGCCTAAGAACACTGGGGTTGTGGGCTTCTCTAGCCACCTACTCTTCTGCTCATCCTCTCGTGCAGTCTAAAGAGAGCTCAGGTGAGAAATTGCAAACGTCGAGCAATTGCTCAGAGATGAAAAGGGCCAGCACTGAAAGCTGTTGCTAGCCAGCACCCTTCCTTGGAAGCGCTTTCACAGGCGCAGCAACACTGGGGCTTTGCGCTTCTCTACCCACCAAACATCACGGTCATTCTCTTTCCGTCTCGTAGACACGAGTCGAGAAATTGCAAACGTCGAGCAATTGCTCAGAGATGAAAAGTGCCAGCACTGAAAGCTGTGGCTAGCCAGCACCCTTCCTTGGAAGCGCTTTCACAGGCGCAGCAACACTGGGGCTTTGCGCTTATCTACCAACCAAACGTCACGCTCACTATCTCTCCGTCTCGTAGACACGAGCTGAGAAACTGCAAACGTCAAGCAATTGCTCAGAGATGAAAAGGGCCAGCACTGAAAGCTGTTGCTAGCCAGCACCCTTCCTTGGAAGCGCTTTTGTAGCCCTAAGAACCCTGGGGCTCTGGGCTTCTCTAGCCACCTACTCTTCTGCTCATCCTCTCGCGCAGTCTAAAGAGAGCTCAGGTGAGAAATTGCAAACGTCCAGCAAATGCTCAGAGATGAAAAGTGGCAGCACTGAAAGCTGTTGCTAGCCAGCACCCTTCCTTGGAAGCGCTTTCACAGGCGCAGCAACACTGGGGCTTTGCGCTTCTCTAGCCACCAAACATCACGCTCACTATCTCTCCGTCTCGTAGACACGAGCTGAGAAATTGCAAACGTCAAGCAATTGCTCAGAGATGAAAAGTGCCAGCACTGAAAGCTGTCGCTAGCCAGCACCCTTCCTTGGAAGCGCTTTCACAGGCGCAGCAACACTGGGGCTTTGCGCTTCTCTACCCACCAAACGTCACGCTCACTATCTCTCCGTCTCGTAGACACGAGCTGAGAAATTGCAAACGTCGAGCAATTGCTCAGAGATGAAAAGTGCCAGGACTGAAAGCTGTTGCTAGCCAGCACCCTTCCTTGGAAGCGCTTTTGTAGGCCTAAGAACACTGGGGCTCTGGGCTTCTCTAGCCACCTACTCTTCTGCTCATCCTGTCGTGCAGTCTAAAGAGAGCTCAGGTGAGAAATTGCAAACGTCGAGCAATTGCTCAGAGATGAAAAGTGCCAGGACTGTAAGCTGTTGCTAGCCAGCACCCTTCCTTGGAAGCGCTTTTGTAGGCCTAAGAACACTGGGGCTCTGGGCTTCTCTAGCCACCTACTCTTCTGCTCATCCTCTCGCGCACTCTAAAGAGAGCTCAGGTGAGAAATTGCAAACGTCGAGCAATTGCTCAGAGATGAAAAGGGCCAGCACTGAAAGCTGTTGCTAGCCAGCACCCTTCCTTGGAAGCGCTTTCACAGGCGCAGCAACACTGGGGCTTTGCGCTTCTCTAGCCACCAAACGTCACGCTCACTATCTCCCCGTCTCGTAGACACGAGCTGAGAAATTGCAAACGTCGAGCAATTGCTCAGAGATGAAAAGTGCCAGCACTGAAAGCTCTGGCTAGCCAGCACCCTTCCTTGGAAGCGCTTTCACAGGCGCAGCAACACTGGGGCTTTGCGCTTCTCTAGCCACCAAACGTCACGCTCACTATCTCTCTGTCTCGTAGACACGGGCTGAGAAATTGCAAACGTCGAGCAATTGCTCAGAGATGAAAAGTGCCAGCACTGAAAGCTGTTGCTAGCCAGCACCCTTCCTTGGAAGCGCTTTCACAGGCGCAGCAACACTGGGGCTTTGGGCTTCTCTAGCCACCAAACGTCACGGTCACTATCTCTCCGTCTCGTAGACACGAGCTGAGAAATTGCAAACGTCGAGCAATTGCTCAGAGATGAAAAGTGCCAGCACTGAAAGCTGTTGCTAGCCAGCACCCTTCCTTGGAAGCGCTTTTGTAGGCCTAAGAACACTGGGGTTGTGGGCTTGTCTAGCCACCTACTCTTCTGCTCATCCTGTAGTGCAGTCTAAAGAGAGCTCAGGTGAGAAATTGCAAACGTCGAGGAATTGCTCAGAGATGAAAAGGGCCAGCACTGAAAGCTGTTGCTAGCCAGCACCCTTCCTTGGAAGCGCTTTCACAGGCGCAGCAACACTGGGGCTTTGCGCTTCTCTACCCACCAAACATCACGGTCATTCCCTTTCCATCTCGTAGACACGAGTCGAGAAATTGCAAACGTCGAGCAATTGCTCAGAGATGAAAAGTGCCAGCACTGAAAGCTGTGGCTAGCCAGCACCCTTCCTTGGAAGCGCTTTCACAGGCGCAGCAACACTGGGGCTTTGCGCTTATCTACCAACCAAACGTCACGCTCACTATCTCTCCGTCTCGTAGACACGAGCTGAGAAATTGCAAACGTCGAGCAATTGCTCAGAGATGAAAAGTGCCAGGACTGAAAGCTGTTGCTAGCCAGCACCCTTCCTTGGAAGCGCTTTTGTAGCCCTAAGAACACTGGGGCTCTGGGCTTGTCTAGCCACCTACTCTTCTGCTCATCCTGTAGTGCAGTCTAAAGAGAGCTCAGGTGAGAAATTGCAAACGTCGAGGAATTGCTCAGAGATGAAAAGTGCCAGCACTGAAAGCTGTGGCTAGCCAGCACCCTTCCTTGGAAGCGCTTTTACAGGCGCAGCAACACTGGGGCTTTGCGCTTCTCTAGCCACCAAACATCACGCTCACTATCTCTCCGTCTCGTAGACACGAGCTGAGAAATTGCAAACGTCAAGCAATTGCTCAGAGATGAAAAGTGCCAGCACTGAAAGCTGTTGCTAGCCAGCACCCTTCCTTGGAAGCGCTTTCACAGGCGCAGCAACACTGGGGCTTTGCGCTTCTCTAGCCACCAAACGTCACGCTCACTATCTCTCCGTCTCGTAGACACGAGCTGAGAAATTGCAAACGTCGAGCAATTGCTCAGAGATGAAAAGTGCCAGGACTGAAAGCTCTTGCTAGCCAGCACCCTTCCTTGGAAGCGCTTTTGTAGGCCTAAGAACACTGGGGCTCTGGGCTTCTCTACCCACCTACTCTTCTGCTCATCTTCTCGTGCAGTCTAAAGAGAGCTCAGGTGAGAAATTGCAAACGTCGAGCAATTGCTCAGAGATGAAAAGTGCCAGCACTGAAAGCTGTTGCTAGCCAGCACCCTTCCTTGGAAGCGCTTTTGTAGGCCTAAGAACACTGGGGCTCTGGGCTTCTCTAGCCACCTACTCTTCTGCTCATCCTCTCGCGCACTCTAAAGAGAGCTCAGGTGAGAAATTGCAAACGTCCAGCAATTGCTCAGAGATGAAAAGTGCCAGCACTGAAAGCTGTTGCTAGCCAGCACCCTTCCTTGGAAGCGCTTTCACAGGCGCAGCAACACTGGGGCTTTGCACTTCTCTAGCCACCAAACGTCACGCTCACTATCTCCCCGTCTCGTAGACACGAGCTGAGAAATTGCAAACGTCAAGCAATTGCTCAGAGATGAAAAGTGGCAGCACTGAAAGCTGTTGCTAGCCAGCACCCTTCCTTGGAAGCTCTTTCACAGGCGCAGCAACACTGGGGCTTTGCGCTTCTCTACCCACCAAACGTCACGCTCACTATCTCTCCGTCTTGTAGACACGAGCTGAGAAATTGCAAATGTCGAGCAATTGCTCAGAGATGAAAAGTGCCAGCACTGAAAGCTGTTGCTAGCCAGCACCCTTCCTTGGAAGTGCTTTCACAGGCGCAGCAACACTGGGGCTTTGCGCTTCTCTAGCCACCAAACGTCACGGTCACTATCTCTCCGTCTCGTAGACACGAGCTCAGAAATTGCAAACGTCGAGCAATTGCTCAGAGATGAAAAGGGCCAGCACTGAAAGCTGTTGCTAGCCAGCAGCCTTCCTTGGAAGCGCTTTTGTAGGCCTAAGAACACTGGGGCTCTGGGCTTCTCTAGCCACCTACTCTTCTGCTCATCCTCTCGCGCACTCCAAAGAGAGCTCAGGTGAGAAATTGCAAACGTCGAGCAATTGCTCAGAGATGAAAAGGGCCAGCACTGAAAGCTGTTGCTAGCCAGCACCCTTCCTTGGAAGCGCTTTCACAGGCGCAGCAACACTGGGGCTTTGCGCTTCTCTACCCACCAAATGTCACGCTCACTATCTCTCCGTCTCGTAGACACGAGCTGTGAAATTGCAAACGTCGAGCAATTGCTCAGAGATGAGAAGTGCCAGCACTGAAAGCTGTTGCTAGCCAGCACCCTTCCTTGGAAGCGCTTTTGTAGACCTAAGAACACTGGGGTTTTGGGCTTCTCTAGCCACCTAATCTTCTGCTCATCCTCTCGCGTAGTCAAAAGAGAGCTCAGGTGAGAAATTGCAAACGTCCAGCAAATGCTCAGAGATGAAAAGTGCCAGCACTGAAAGCTGTTGCTAGCCAGCACCCTTCCTTGGAAGCGCTTTCACAGGCGCAGCAACACTGGGGCTTTGCGCTTCTCTAGCCACCAAACGTCACGCTCACTATCTCCCCGTCTCGTAGACACGAGCTGAGAAATTGCAAATGTCAAGCAACTGCTCAGAGATGAAAAGTGGCAGCACTGAAAGCTGTCGCTAGCCAGCACCCTTCCTTGGAAGCGCTTTCACAGGCGCAGCAACACTGGGGCTTTGCGCTTCTCTAGCCACCAAACGTCACGCTCACAATCTCTCCGTCTCGTAGACACGAGCTGAGAAATTGCAAACGTCGAGCAATTGCTCAGAGATGAAAAGTGGCAGCACTGAAAGCTGTTGCTAGCCAGCACCCTTCCTTGGAAGCGCTTTCACAGGCGCAGCAACACTGGGGCTTTGCACTTCTCTAGCCACCAGACATCACGCTCACTATCTCTCCGTCTCGTAGACACGAGCTGAGAAATTGCAAACGTCGAGCAATTGCTCAGAGATGAAAAGGGCCAGCACTGAAAGCTGTTGCTAGCCAGCACCCTTCCTTGGAAGCACTTTCACAGGCGCAGCAACACTGGGGCTTTGCGCTTCTCTACCCGCCAAACGTCAAGGTCATTCTCTTTCCTTCTTGTAGACACGAGCTGAGAAATTGCAAACGTCGAGCAATTGCTCAGAGATGAGAAGTGCCAGCACTGAAAGCTGTTGCTAGCCAGCACCCTTCCTTGGAAGCGCTTTCACAGGCGCAGCAACACTGGGGCTTTGCGCTTCTCTAGCCACCAAACATCACGGTCACTATCTCTCCGTCTCGTAGACACGAGCTGAGAAATTGCAAACGTCAAGCAATTGCTCAGAGAGGAAAAGTGCCAGCACTGAAAGCTGTTGCTAGCCAGCACCCTTCCTTGGAAGCGCTTTCACAGGCGCAGCAACACTGGGGCTTTGCTCTTCTCTAGCCAACAAACGTCACGCTCACTATCTCTCCGTCTCGTAGACACGAGCTGAGAAATTGCAAACGTCGAGCAATTGCTCAGAGATGAGAAGTGCCAGCACTGAAAGCTGTTGCTAGCCAGCACCCTTCCTTGGAAGCGCTTTCACAGGCGCAGCAACACTGGGGCTTTGCGCTTCTCTACCCACCAAACATCACGGTCATTCTCTTTCCGTCTCGTAGACACGAGCTGAGAAATTGCAAACGTCGAGCAATTGCTCAGAGATGAAAAGTGCCAGCACTGAAAGCTGTTGCTAGCCAGCACCCTTCCTTGGAAGCGCTTTTGTAGACCTAAGAACACTGGGGTTGTGGGCTTCTCTACCCACCTACTCTTCTGCTCATCCTCTCGCGTAGTCAAAAGAGAGCTCAGGTGAGAAATTGCAAATGTCGAGCAATTGCTCAGAGAGGAAAAGTGCCAGCACTGAAAGCTGTTGCTAGCCAGCACCCTTCCTTGGAAGCGCTTTTGTAGGCCTAAGAACACTGGGGCTCTGGGCTTCTCTAGCCACCTAATCTTCTGCTCATCCTCTCGCGCAATCTAAAGAGAGCTCAGGTGAGAAATTGCAAACGTCGAGCAATTGCTCAGAGATGAAAAGGGCCAGCACTGAAAGCTGTTGCTAGCCAGCACCCTTCCTTGGAAGCGCTTTCACAGGCGCAGCAACACTGGGGCTTTGCATTTCTCTAGCCACCAAACGTCACGCTCACTATCTCTCCGTCTCGTAGACACGAGCTGAGAAATTGCAAACGTCGAGCAATTGCTCAGAGATGAAAAGTGCCAGCACTGAAAGCTGTTGCTAGCCAGCACCCTTCCTTGGAAGCGCTTTCACAGGCGCAGCAACACTGGGGCTTTGCACTTCTCTAGCCACCAAACGTCACGCTCACTATCTCCCCGTCTCGTAGACACGAGCTGAGAAATTGCAAACGTCAAGCAATTGCTCAGAGATGAAAAGTGGCAGCACTGAAAGCTGTGGCTAGCCAGCACCCTTCCTTGGAAGCGCTTTCACAGGCGCAGCAACACTGGGGCTTTGCGCTTCTCTAGCCACCAAACGTCACGCTCACTATCTCTCCGTCTTGTAGACACGAGCTGAGAAATTGCAAATGTCGAGCAATTGCTCAGAGATGAAAAGTGCCAGCACTGAAAGCTGTTGCTAGCCAGCACCCTTCCTTGGAAGCGCTTTCACAGGCGCAGCAACACTGGGGCTTTGCGCTTCTCTAGCCACCAAACGTCACGGTCACTATCTCTCCGTCTCGTAGACACGAGCTCAGAAATTGCAAACGTCGAGCAATTGCTCAGAGATGAAAAGGGCCAGCACTGAAAGCTGTTGCTAGCCAGCAGCCTTCCTTGGAAGCGCTTTTGTAGGCCTAAGAACACTGGGGCTCTGGGCTTCTCTAGCCACCTACTCTTCTGCTCATCCTCTCGCGCACTCCAAAGAGAGCTCAGGTGAGAAATTGCAAACGTCGAGCAATTGCTCAGAGATGAAAAGGGCCAGCACTGAAAGCTGTTGCTAGCCAGCACCCTTCCTTGGAAGTGCTTTCACAGGCGCAGCAACACTGGGGCTTTGCGCTTCTCTACCCACCAAATGTCACGCTCACTATCTCTCCGTCTCGTAGACACGAGCTGTGAAATTGCAAACGTCGAGCAATTGCTCAGAGATGAGAAGTGCCAGCACTGAAAGCTGTTGCTAGCCAGCACCCTTCCTTGGAAGCGCTTTTGTAGACCTAAGAACACTGGGGTTTTGGGCTTCTCTAGCCACCTAATCTTCTGCTCATCCTCTCGCGTAGTCAAAAGAGAGCTCAGGTGAGAAATTGCAAACGTCCAGCAAATGCTCAGAGATGAAAAGTGCCAGCACTGAAAGCTGTTGCTAGCCAGCACCCTTCCTTGGAAGCGCTTTCACAGGCGCAGCAACACTGGGGCTTTGCGCTTCTTTAGCCACCAAACGTCACGCTCACTATCTCCCCGTCTCGTAGACACGAGCTGAGAAATTGCAAATGTCAAGCAATTGCTCAGAGATGAAAAGTGGCAGCACTGAAAGCTGTTGCTAGCCAGCACCCTTCCTTGGAAGCGCTTTCACAGGCGCAGCAACACTGGGGCTTTGCGCTTCTCTACCCACCAAACGTCACGCTCACAATCTCTCCGTCTCGTAGACACGAGCTGAGAAATTGCAAACGTCGAGCAATTGCTCAGAGATGAAAAGTGGCAGCACTGAAAGCTGTTGCTAGCCAGCACCCTTCCTTGGAAGCGCTTTCACAGGCGCAGCAACACTGGGGCTTTGCGCTTCTCTACCCACCAGACATCACGCTCACTATCTCTCGGTCTCGTAGACACGAGCTGAGAAATTGCAAACGTCGAGCAATTGCTCAGAGATGAAAAGGGCCAGCACTGAAAGCTGTTGCTAGCCAGCACCCTTCCTTGGAAGCACTTTCACAGGCGCAGCAACACTGGGGCTTTGCGCTTCTCTACCCGCCAAACGTCAAGGTCATTCTCATTCCTTCTTGTAGACACGAGCTGAGAAATTGCAAACGTCGAGCAATTGCTCAGAGATGAGAAGTGCCAGCACTGAAAGCTGTTGCTAGCCAGCACCCTTCCTTGGAAGCGCTTTCACAGGCGCAGCAACACTGGGGCTTTGCGCTTCTCTAGCCACCAAACATCACGGTCACTATCTCTCCGTCTCGTAGACACGAGCTGAGAAATTGCAAACGTCCAGCAATTGCTCAGAGAGGAAAAGTGCCAGCACTGAAAGCTGTTGCTAGCCAGCACCCTTCCTTGGAAGCGCTTTCACAGGCGCAGCAACACTGGGGCTTTGCGCTTCTCTAGCCAACAAACGTCACGCTCACTATCTCTCCGTCTCGTAGACACGAGCTGAGAAATTGCAAACGTCGAGCAATTGCTCAGAGATGAAAAGTGCCAGCACTGAAAGCTGTTGCTAGCCAGCACCCTTCCTTGGAAGTGCTTTCACAGGCGCAGCAACACTGGGGCTTTGCGCTTCTCTACCCACCAAACATCACGCTCACTATCTCTCCGTCTCGTAGACACGAGCTGAGAAATTGCAAACGTTGAGCAATTGCTCAGAGATGAGAAGTGCCAGCACTGAAAGCTGTGGCTAGCCAGCAGCCTTCCTTGGAAGTGCTTTCACAGGCACAGCAACACTGGGGCTTTGCGCTTCTCTACCAACCAAACGTCACGGTCATTCTCTTTCCTTCTCGTAGACACGAGCTGAGAAATTGCAAACGTCGAGCAATTGCTCAGAGATGAAAAGGGCCAGCACTGAAAGCTGTGGCTAGCCAGCACCCTTCCTTGGAAGCGCTTTTGTAGGCCTAAGAACACTGGGGCTCTGGGCTTCTCTAGCCACCTAATCTTCTGCTCATCCTCTTGCGCAGTCTAAAGAGAGCTCAGGTGAGACATTGCAAACGTCGAGCAATTGCTCAGACATGAAAAGTGCCAGCACTGAAAGCTGTTGCTAGCCAGCACCCTTCCTTGGAAGCGCTTTCACAGGCGCAGCAACACTGGGGCTTTGCGCTTCTCTACCCACCAAACGTCACGGTCATTCTCTTTCCTTCTCATAGACACGAGCTGAGAAACTGCAAACGTCGAGCAATTGCTCAGAGATGAAAAGTGCCAGCACTGAAAGCTGTTGCTAGCCAGCACCCTTCCTTGGAAGCGCTTTCACAGGCGCAGCAACACTGGGGCTTTGCGCTTCTCTAGCCACCAAACGTCACGGTCATTCTCTTTCCTTCTCGTAGACACGAGCTGAGAAATTGCAAATGTCGAGCAATTGCTCAGAGATGAAAAGCGCCAGCACTGAAAGCTGTTGCTAGCCAGCACCCTTCCTTGGAAGCGCTTTCACAGGCGCAGCAACACTGGGGCTTTGCGCTTCTCTAGCCACCAAACATCACGGTCATTCTCTTTCCATCTCGTAGACACGAGTCGAGAAATTGCAAACGTCGAGCAATTGCTCAGAGAGGAAAAGTGCCAGCACTGAAAGCTCTTGCTAGCCAGCACCCTTCCTTGGAAGTGCTTTCACAGGCGCAGCAACACTGGGGCTTTGCGCTTCTCTAGCCACCAAACGTCACGCTCACTATCTCTCCGTCTCGTAGACACGAGCTGTGAAATTGCAAACGTCGAGCAATTGCTCAGAGATGAAAAGGGCCAGCACTGAAAGCTGTTGCTAGCCAGCACCCTTCCTTGGAAGCGCTTTTGTAGACCTAAGAACACTGGGGCTCTGGGCTTCTCTAGCCACCTACTCTTCTGCTCATCCTCTCGCGTAGTCAAAAGAGAGCTCAGGTGAGAAATTGCAAATGTCGAGCAATTGCTCAGAGAGGAAAAGTGCCAGCACTGAAAGCTGTTGCTAGCCAGCACCCTTCCTTGGAAGCGCTTTTGTAGGCCTAAGAACACTGGGGCTCTGGGCTTCTCTAGCCACCTAATCTTCTGCTCATCCTCTCGCGCAATCTAAAGAGAGCTCAGGTGAGAAATTGCAAACGTCGAGCAATTGCTCAGAGATGAAAAGGGCCAGCACTGAAAGCTGTTGCTAGCCAGCACCCTTCCTTGGAAGCGCTTTCACAGGCGCAGCAACACTGGGGCTTTGCATTTCTCTAGCCACCAAACGTCACGCTCACTATCTCTCCGTCTCGTAGACACGAGCTGAGAAATTGCAAACGTCGAGCAATTGCTCAGAGATGAAAAGTGCCAGCACTGAAAGCTGTTGCTAGCCAGCACCCTTCCTTGGAAGCGCTTTTACAGGCGCAGCAACACTGGGGCTTTGCGCTTCTCTAGCCACCAAACATCACGCTCACTATCTCTCCGTCTCGTAGACACGAGCTGAGAAATTGCAAACGTCAAGCAATTGCTCAGAGATGAAAAGTGCCAGCACTGAAAGCTGTTGCTAGCCAGCACCCTGCCTTGGAAGCGCTTTTGTAGGCCTAAGAACACTGGGGCTCTGGGCTTCTCTAGCCACCTACTCTTCTGCTCATCCTCTCGCGCACTCTAAAGAGAGCTCAGGTGAGAAATTGCAAACGTCGAGCAATTGCTCAGAGATGAAAAGTGCCATCACTGAAAGCTGTTGCTAGCCAGCACCCTTCCTTGGAAGCGCTTTCACAGGCGCAGCAACACTGGGGCTTTGCGCTTCTTTAGCCACCAAACGTCACGCTCACTATCTGTCCGTCTCATAGACACGAGCTGAGAAATTGCAAACGTCGAGCAATTGCTCAGAGATGAGAAGTGCCAGCACTGAAAGCTGTTGCTAGCCAGCACCCTTCCTTGGAAGCGCTTTCACAGGCGCAGCAACACTGGGGCTTTGCGCTTCTCTACCCACCAAACGTCACGGTCATTCTCTTTCCTTCTCGTAGACATGAGCTGAGAAACTGCAAACGTCGAGCAATTGATCAAAATTGAAAAGTGCCAGCACTGAAAGCTGTTGCTAGCCAGCACCCTTCCTTGGAAGCGCTTTTGTAGGCCTAAGAACACTGGGGCTCTGGGCTTCTCTAGCCACCTAATCTTCTGCTCATCCTCTCGCGCACTCTAAAGAGAGCTCAGGTGAGAAATTGCAAACGTCGAGCAATTGCTCAGAGATGAAAAGTGCCAGCACTGAAAGCTGTTGGTAGCCAGCACCCTTCCTTGGAAGCGCTTTCACAGGCGCAGCAACACTGGGGCTTTGCGCTTCTCTAGCCACCAAACATCACGCTCACTATCTCTCCGTCTCGTAAATACGAGCTGAGAAATTGCAAACGTCGAGCAATTGCTCAGAGATGAAAAGTGCCAGCACTGAAAGCTGTTGCTAGCCAGCACCCTTCCTTGGAAGCGCTTTCACAGGCGCAGCAACACTGGGGCTTTGCGCTTCTCTAGCCACCAAACGTCACGGTCATTCTCTTTCCTTCTCATAGACACGAGCTGAGAAATTGCAAACGTCGAGCAATTGCTCAGAGATGAAAAGTGCCAGCACTGAAAGCTGTCGCTAGCCAGCACCCTTCCTTGGAAGCGCTTTCACAGGCGCAGCAACACTGGGGCTTTGCGCTTCTTTAGCCACCAAACGTCACGCTCAATATCTCTCCGTCTCGTAGACACGAGCTGAGAAATTGCAAACGTCGAGCAATTGCTCAGAGATGAAAAGGGCCAGCACTGAAAGCTGTTGCTAGCCAGCACCCTTCCTTGGAAGCGCTTTCACAGGCGCAGCAACACTGGGGCTTTGCGCTTCTCTAGCCACCAAACTTCACGGTCACTATCTCTCCGTCTCGTAGACACGAGCTGAGAAATTGCAAACGTCAAGCAATTGCTCAGAGAGGAAAAGTGCCAGCACTGAAAGCTGTTGCTAGCCAGCACCCTTCCTTGGAAGCGCTTTCACAGGCGCAGCAACACTGGGGCTTTGCGCTTCTCTACCCACCAAACGTCAAGGTCATTCTCTTTCCTTCTTGTAGACACGAGCTGAGAAATTGCAAACGTCAAGCAATTGCTCAGAGATGAGAAGTGCCAGCACTAAAAGCTGTGGCTAGCCAGCACCCTTCCTTGGAAGCGCTTTCACAGGCGCAGCAACACTGGGGCTTTGCGATTCTCTAGCCACCAAACGTCACGCTCACTATCTCTCCGTCTCGTAGACACGAGCTGAGAAATTGCAAACGTCAAGCAATTGCTCAGAGATGAAAAGTGCCAGCACTGAAAGCTGTCGCTAGCCAGCACCCTTCCTTGGAAGCGCTTTCACAGGCGCAGCAACACTGGGGCTTTGCGCTTCTCTAGCCACCAAACGTCACGCTCACTATCTCTCCGTCTCGTAGACACGAGCTGAGAAATTGCAAACGTCGAGCAATTGCTCAGAGATGAAAAGTGGCAGCACTGAAAGCTGTGGCTAGCCAGCACCCTTCCTTGGAAGCGCTTTCACAGGCGCAGCAACACTGGGGCTTTGCGCTTCTCTACCCACCAAACATCACGATCCTTCTCTTTCCTTCTCGTAGACACGAGCTGAGAAATTGCAAACGTCGAACAATTGCTCAGAGATGAAAAGTGCCAGCACTGAAAGCTCTTGCTAGCCAGCACCCTTCCTTGAAAGTGCTTTCACAGGCGCAGCAACACTGGGGCTTTGCGCTTCTCTACCCACCAAACATCACGGTCACTATCTCTCCGTCTCGTAGACACGAGCTGAGAAATTGCAAACGTCGAGCAATTGCTCAGAGATGAGAAGTGCCAGCACTGAAAGCTGTTGCTAGCCAGCACCCTTCCTTGGAAGCGCTTTCACAGGCGCAGCAACACTGGGGCTTTGCGCTTCTCTACCCACCAAACGTCACGGTCATTCTCTTTCCTTCTCGTAGACACGAGCTCAGAAATTGCAAACGTCGAGCAATTGCTCAGAGATGAAAAGGGCCAGCACTGAAAGCTGTTGCTAGCCAGCACCCTTCCTTGGAAGCGCTTTTGTAGGCCTAAGAACACTGGGGTTGTGGGCTTCTCTAGCCACCTAATCTTCTGCTCATACTCTCGGGCACTCTAAAGAGAGCTCAGGTGAGACAATGCAAACGTCGAGCAATTGCTCAGAGATGAAAAGTGCCAGCACTGAAAGCTGTTGCTAGCCAGCACCCTTCCATGGAAGCGCTTTCACAGGCGCAGCAACACTGGGGCTCTGTGCTTCTCTACCCACCAAACATCACGGTCATTCTCTTTCCTTCTCGTAGACACGAGCCGAGAAATTGCAAACGTCGAGCAATTGCTCAGAGATGAAAAGGGCCAGCACTGAAAGCTGTGGCTAGCCAGCACCCTTCCTTGGAAGCGCTTTCACAGGCGCAGCAACACTGGGGCTTTGCGCTTCTTTAGCCACCAAACGTCACGCTCACTATCTCTCCGTCTCGTAGACACGAGCTGAGAAATTGCAAACGTCGAGCAATTGCTCAGAGATGAAAAGTGCCAGCACTGAAAGCTGTAGCTAGCCAGCACCCTTCCTTGGAAGTGCTTTCACAGGCGCAGCAACACTGGGGCTTTGCGCTTCTCTAGCCACCAAACGTCACGGTCACTATCTCTCCGTCTTGTAGACACGAGCTGAGAAATTGCAAATGTCGAGCAATTGCTCAGAGATGAAAAGTGCCAGCACTGAAAGCTGTTGCTAGCCAGCACCCTTCCTTGGAAGCGCTTTCACAGGCGCAGCAACACTGGGGCTTTGCGCTTCTCTACCCACCAAACGTCACGGTCACTATCTCTCCGTCTCGTAGACACGAGCTCAGAAATTGCAAACGTCGAGCAATTGCTCAGAGATGAAAAGGGCCAGCACTGAAAGCTGTTGCTAGCCAGCAGCCTTCCTTGGAAGCGCTTTTGTAGGCCTAAGAACACTGGGGCTCTGGGCTTCTCTAGCCACCTACTCTTCTGCTCATCCTCTCGCGCACTCCAAAGAGAGCTCAGGTGAGAAATTGCAAACGTCGAGCAATTGCTCAGAGATGAAAAGGGCCAGCACTGAAAGCTGTTGCTAGCCAGCACCCTTCCTTGGAAGTGCTTTCACAGGCGCAGCAACACTGGGGCTTTGCGCTTCTCTACCCACCAAATGTCACGCTCACTATCTCTCCGTCTCGTAGACACGAGCTGTGAAATTGCAAACGTCGAGCAATTGCTCAGAGATGAAAAGTGCCAGCACTGAAAGCTGTTGCTAGCCAGCACCCTTCCTTGGAAGCGCTTTTGTAGACCTAAGAACACTGGGGTTTTGGGCTTCTCTAGCCACCTAATCTTCTGCTCATCCTCTCGCGTAGTCAAAAGAGAGCTCAGGTGAGAAATTGCAAACGTCCAGCAAATGCTCAGAGATGAAAAGTGCCAGCACTGAAAGCTGTTGCTAGCCAGCACCCTTCCTTGGAAGCGCTTTCACAGGCGCAGCAACACTGGGGCTTTGCGCTTCTCTAGCCACCAGACATCACGCTCACTATCTCTCCGTCTCGTAGACACGAGCTGAGAAATTGCAAACGTCGAGCAATTGCTCAGAGATGAAAAGTGCCAGCACTGAAAGCTGTTGCTAGCCAGCACCCTTCCTTGGAAGCACTTTCACAGGCGCAGCAACACTGGGGCTTTGCGCTTCTCTACCCGCCAAACGTCACGGTCACTATCTCTCCGTCTCGTAGACACGAGCTGAGAAATTGCAAATGTCGAGCAATTGCTCAGAGATGAGAAGTGCCAGCACTAAAAGCTGTTGCTAGCCAGCACCCTTCCTTGGAAGCGCTTTCACAGGCGCAGCAACACTGGGGCTTTGCGCTTCTCTAGCCACCAAACATCACGGTCACTATCTCTCCGTCTCGTAGACACGAGCTAGAGAAATTGCAAACGTCAAGCAATTGCTCAGAGAGGAAAAGTGCCAGCACTGAAAGCTGTTGCTAGCCAGCACCCTTCCTTGGAAGCGCTTTCACAGGCGCAGCAACACTGGGGCTTTGCGCTTCTCTAGCCAACAAACGTCACGCTCACTATCTCTCCGTCTCGTAGACACGAGCTGAGAAATTGCAAACGTCGAGCAATTGCTCAGAGATGAGAAGTGCCAGCACTGAAAGCTGTTGCTAGCCAGCACCCTTCCTTGGAAGCGCTTTCACAGGCGCAGCAACACTGGGGCTTTGCGCTTCTCTACCCACCAAACATCACGGTCATTCTCTTTCCGTCTCGTAGACACGAGCTGAGAAATTGCAAACGTCGAGCAATTGCTCAGAGATGAAAAGTGCCAGCACTGAAAGCTGTTGCTAGCCAGCACCCTTCCTTGGAAGCACTTTCACAGGCGCAGCAACACTGGGGCTTTGCGCTTCTCTACCCGCCAAACGTCACGCTCACTATCTCTCCGTCTCGTAGACACGAGCTGAGAAATTGCAAATGTCGAGCAATTGCTCAGAGATGAGAAGTGCCAGCACTAAAAGCTGTTGCTAGCCAGCACCCTTCCTTGGAAGCGCTTTCACAGGCGCAGCAACACTGGGGCTTTGCGCTTCTCTAGCCACCAAACATCACGGTCACTATCTCTCCGTCTCGTAGACACGAGCTAGAGAAATTGCAAACGTCAAGCAATTGCTCAGAGAGGAAAAGTGCCAGCACTGAAAGCTGTTGCTAGCCAGCACCCTTCCTTGGAAGCGCTTTCACAGGCGCAGCAACACTGGGGCTTTGCGCTTCTCTAGCCAACAAACGTCACGCTCACTATCTCTCCGTCTCGTAGACACGAGCTGAGAAATTGCAAACGTCGAGCAATTGCTCAGAGATGAGAAGTGCCAGCACTGAAAGCTGTTGCTAGCCAGCACCCTTCCTTGGAAGCGCTTTCACAGGCGCAGCAACACTGGGGCTTTGCGCTTCTCTACCCACCAAACATCACGGTCATTCTCTTTCCGTCTCGTAGACACGAGCTGAGAAATTGCAAACGTCGAGCAATTGCTCAGAGATGAAAAGTGCCAGCACTGAAAGCTGTTGCTAGCCAGCACCCTTCCTTGGAAGTGCTTTCACAGGCGCAGCAACACTGGGGCTTTGCGCTTCTCTACCCACCAAACATCACGCTCACTATCTCTCCGTCTCGTAGACACGAGCTGAGAAATTGCAAACGTTGAGCAATTGCTCAGAGATGAAAAGTGCCAGCACTGAAAGCTGTGGCTAGCCAGCAGCCTTCCTTGGAAGTGCTTTCACAGGCGCAGCAACACTGGGGCTTTGCGCTTCTCTACCAACCAAACGTCACGGTCATTCTCTTTCCTTCTCGTAGACACGAGCTGAGAAATTGCAAACGTCGAGCAATTGCTCAGAGATGAAAAGGGCCAGGACTGAAAGCTGTGGCTAGCCAGCACCCTTCCTTGGAAGCGCTTTTGTAGGCCTAAGAACACTGGGGCTCTGGGCTTCTCTAGCCACCTAATCTTCTGCTCATACTCTCGGGCACTCTAAAGAGAGCTCAGGTGAGACATTGCAAACGTCGAGCAATTGCTCAGAGATGAAAAGTGCCAGCACTGAAAGCTGTTGCTAGCCAGCACCCTTCCTTGGAAGCGCTTTCACAGGCGCAGCAACACTGGGGTTTTGCGCTTCTCTACCCACCAAACGTCACGGTCATTCTCTTTCCTTCTCATAGACACGAGCTGAGAAACTGCAAACGTCGAGCAATTGCTCAGAGATGAAAAGTGCCAGCACTGAAAGCTGTTGCTAGCCAGCACCCTTCCTTGGAAGCGCTTTCACAGGCGCAGCAACACTGGGACTTTGTGCTTCTCTACCCACCAAACGTCACGGTCATTCTCTTTCCTTCTCGTAGACACGAGCTGAGAAATTGCAAATGTCGAGCAATTGCTCAGAGATGAAAAGGGCCAGCACTGAAAGCTGTTGCTAGCCAGCACCCTTCCTTGGAAGCGCTTTCACAGGCGCAGCAACACTGGGGCTTTGCGCTTCTCTAGCCACCAAACATCACGGTCATTCTCTTTCCATCTCGTAGACACGAGTCGAGAAATTGCAAACGTCGAGCAATTGCTCAGAGAGGAAAAGTGCCAGCACTGAAAGCTCTTGCTAGCCAGCACCCTTCCTTGGAAGTGCTTTCACAGGCGCAGCAACACTGGGGCTTTGCGCTTCTCTAGCCACCAAACGTCACGCTCACTATCTCTCCGTCTCGTAGACACGAGCTGTGAAATTGCAAACGTTGAGCAATTGCTCAGAGATGAAAAGTGCCAGCACTGAAAGCTGTGGCTAGCCAGCAGCCTTCCTTGGAAGTGCTTTCACAGGCGCAGCAACACTGGGGCTTTGCGCTTCTCTACCAACCAAACGTCACGGTCATTCTCTTTCCTTCTCGTAGACACGAGCTGAGAAATTGCAAACGTCGAGCAATTGCTCAGAGATGAAAAGGGCCAGCACTGAAAGCTGTGGCTAGCCAGCACCCTTCCTTGGAAGCGCTTTTGTAGGCCTAAGAACACTGGGGCTCTGGGCTTCTCTAGCCACCTAATCTTCTGCTCATACTCTCGGGCACTCTAAAGAGAGCTCAGGTGAGACATTGCAAACGTCGAGCAATTGCTCAGACATGAAAAGTGCCAGCACTGAAAGCTGTTGCTAGCCAGCACCCTTCCTTGGAAGCGCTTTCACAGGCGCAGCAACACTGGGGCTTTGCGCTTCTCTACCCACCAAACGTCACGGTCATTCTCTTTCCTTCTCATAGACACGAGCTGAGAAACTGCAAACGTCGAGCAATTGCTCAGAGATGAAAAGTGCCAGCACTGAAAGCTGTTGCTAGCCAGCACCCTTCCTTGGAAGCGCTTTCACAGGCGCAGCAACACTGGGGCTTTGCGCTTCTCTACCCACCAAACGTCACGGTCATTCTCTTTCCTTCTCGTAGACACGAGCTGAGAAATTGCAAATGTCGAGCAATTGCTCAGAGATGAAAAGTGCCAGCACTGAAAGCTGTTGCTAGCCAGCACCCTTCCTTGGAAGCGCTTTCACAGGCGCAGCAACACTGGGGCTTTGCGCTTCTCTAGCCACCAAACATCACGGTCATTCTCTTTCCATCTCGTAGACACGAGTCGAGAAATTGCAAACGTCGAGCAATTGCTCAGAGAGGAAAAGTGCCAGCACTGAAAGCTGTTGCTAGCCAGCACCCTTCCTTGGAAGTGCTTTCACAGGCGCAGCAACACTGGGGCTTTGCGCTTCTCTAGCCACCAAACGTCACGCTTACTATCTCTCCGTCTCGTAGACACGAGCTGTGAAATTGCAAACGTCGAGCAATTGCTCAGAGATGAAAAGTGCCAGCACTGAAAGCTGTTGCTAGCCAGCACCCTTCCTTGGAAGCGCTTTTGTAGACCTAAGAACACTGGGGTTTTGGGCTTCTCTAGCCACCTACTCTTCTGCTCATCCTCTCGCGTAGTCAAAAGAGAGCTCAGGTGAGAAATTGCAAATGTCGAGCAATTGCTCAGAGATGAAAAGTGCCAGCACTGAAAGCTGTTGCTAGCCAGCACCCTTCCTTGGAAGCGCTTTTGTAGGCCTAAGAACACTGGGGCTCTGGGCTTCTCTAGCCACCTAATCTTCTGCTCATCCTCTCGCGCAATCTAAAGAGAGCTCAGGTGAGAAATTGCAAACGTCGAGCAATTGCTCAGAGATGAAAAGGGCCAGCACTGAAAGCTGTTGCTAGCCAGCACCCTTCCTTGGAAGCGCTTTCACAGGCGCAGCAACACTGGGGCTTTGCACTTCTCTAGCCACCAAACGTCACGCTCACTATCTCTCCGTCTCGTAGACACGAGCTGAGAAATTGCAAACGTCAAGCAATTGCTCAGAGATGAAAAGTGCCAGCACTGAAAGCTGTTGCTAGCCAGCACCCTTCCTTGGAAGCGCTTTTACAGGCGCAGCAACACTGGGGCTTTGCGCTTCTCTAGCCACCAAACATCACGCTCACTATCTCTCCGTCTCGTAGACACGAGCTGAGAAATTGCAAACGTCAAGCAATTGCTCAGAGATGAAAAGTGCCAGCACTGAAAGCTGTTGCTAGCCAGCACCCTGCCTTGGAAGCGCTTTTGTAGCCCTAAGAACACTGGGGCTCTGGGCTTCTCTAGCCACCTACTCTTCTGCTCATCCTCTCGCGCACTCTAAAGAGAGCTCAGGTGAGAAATTGCAAACGTCGAGCAATTGCTCAGAGATGAAAAGTGCCATCACTGAAAGCTGTTGCTAGCCAGCACCCTTCCTTGGAAGCGCTTTCACAGGCGCAGCAACACTGGGGCTTTGCGCTTCTTTAGCCACCAAACGTCACGCTCACTATCTCTCCGTCTCGTAGACACGAGCTGAGAAATTGCAAACGTCGAGCAATTGCTCAGAGATGAGAAGTGCCAGCACTGAAAGCTGTTGCTAGCCAGCACCCTTCCTTGGAAGCGCTTTCACAGGCGCAGCAACACTGGGGCTTTGCGCTTCTCTACCCACCAAACGTCACGGTCATTCTCTTTCCTTCTCGTAGACATGAGCTGAGAAACTGCAAACGTCGAGCAATTGATCAAAATTGAAAAGTGCCAGCACTGAAAGCTGTTGCTAGCCAGCACCCTTCCTTGGAAGCGCTTTTGTAGGCCTAAGAACACTGGGGTTTTGGGCTTCTCTAGCCACCTACTCTTCTGCTCATCCTGTCGTGCAGTCTAAAGAGAGCTCAGGTGAGAAATTGCAAACGTCGAGCAATTGCTCAGAGATGAAAAGTGCCAGCACTGAAAGCTGATGCTAGCCAGCACCCTTCCTTGGAAGCGCTTTCACAGGCGCAGCAACACTGGGGCTTTGCGCTTCTCTAGCCACCAAACATCACGCTCACTATCTCTCCGTCTCGTAAATACGAGCTGAGAAATTGCAAACGTCGAGCAATTGCTCAGAGATGAAAAGTGCCAGCACTGAAAGCTGTTGCTAGCCAGCACCCTTCCTTGGAAGCGCTTTCACAGGCGCAGCAACACTGGGGCTTTGCGCTTCTCTAGCCACCAAACATCACGGTCATTCTCTTTCCTTCTCATAGACACGAGCTGAGAAATTGCAAACGTCGAGCAATTGCTCAGAGATGAAAAGGGCCAGCACTGAAAGCTGTCGCTAGCCAGCACCCTTCCTTGGAAGCGCTTTCACAGGCGCAGCAACACTGGGGCTTTGCGCTTCTTTAGCCACCAAACGTCACGCTCACTATCTCTCCGTCTCATAGACACGAGCTGAGAAATTGCAAACGTCGAGCAATTGCTCAGAGATGAAAAGGGCCAGCACTGAAAGCTGTTGCTAGCCAGCACCCTTCCTTGGAAGCGCTTTCACAGGCGCAGCAACACTGGGGCTTTGCGCTTCTCTAGCCACCAAACTTCACGGTCACTATCTCTCCGTCTCGTAGACACGAGCTGAGAAATTGCAAACGTCAAGCAATTGCTCAGAGAGGAAAAGTGCCAGCACTGAAAGCTGTGGCTAGCCAGCACCCTTCCTTGGAAGTGCTTTC
Source organism: Sarcoramphus papa (assembly GCA_037962945.1). Taxonomy (NCBI): domain Eukaryota; kingdom Metazoa; phylum Chordata; class Aves; order Accipitriformes; family Cathartidae; genus Sarcoramphus; species Sarcoramphus papa. The sequence goes on along the minus strand of CM075586.1, from coordinate 92,973,176 downwards.
ACAGGCGCAGTAACACTGGGGCTTTGCGCTTCTCTACCCGCCAAACGTCAAGGTCATTCTCTTTCCTTCTTGCAGACACGAGCTGAGAAATTGCAAACGTCAAGCAATTGCTCAGAGATGAGAAGTGCCAGCACTAAAAGCTGTGGCTAGCCAGCACCCTTCCTTGGAAGCGCTTTCACAGGCGCAGCAACACTGGGGCTTTGCGCTTCTCTAGCCACCAAACGTCACGCTCACTATCTCTCCGTCTCGTAGACACGAGCTGAGAAATTGCAAACGTCAAGCAATTGCTCAGAGATGAAAAGGGCCAGCACTGAAAGCTGTCGCTAGCCAGCACCCTTCCTTGGAAGCGCTTTCACAGGCGCAGCAACACTGGGGCTTTGCGCTTCTCTAGCCACCAAACGTCACGCTCACTATCTCTCCGTCTCGTAGACACGAGCTGAGAAATTGCAAACGTTGAGCAATTGCTCAGAGAGGAAAAGTGCCAGCACTGAAAGCTGTTGCTAGCCAGCACCCTTCCTTGGAAGCGCTTTTGTAGGCCTAAGAACACTGGGGCTCTGGGCTTCTCTAGCCACCTACTCTTCTGCTCATCCTCTCGCGCACTCTAAAGAGAGCTCAGGTGAGAAATTGCAAACGTCGAGCAATTGCTCAGAGATGAAAAGTGCCATCACTGAAAGCTGTTGCTAGCCAGCACCCTTCCTTGGAAGCGCTTTCACAGGCGCAGCAACACTGGGGCTTTGCGCTTCTCTAGCCACCAAACGTCAAGGTCATTCTCTTTCCTTCTCGTAGACACGAGCTGAGAAATTGCAAACGTCGAGCAATTGCTCAGAGATGAGAAGGGCCAGCACTGAAAGCTGTGGCTAGCCAGCACCCTTCCTTGGAAGCGCTTTCACAGGCGCAGCAACACTGGGGCTTTGCGCTTCTCTACCCACCAAACGTCATGGTCATTCTCTTTCCTTCTCGTAGACACGAGCTGAGAAATTGCAAACGTCGAGCAATTGCTCAGAGATGAAAAGTGCCAGCACTGAAAGCTCTTGCTAGCCAGCACCCTTCCTTGAAAGTGCTTTCACAGGCGCAGCAACACTGGGGCTTTGCGCTTCTCTACCCACCAAACATCACGGTCACTATCTCTCCGTCTCGTAGACACGAGCTGAGAAATTGCAAACGTCGAGCAATTGCTCAGAGATGAGAAGTGCCAGCACTGAAAGCTGTTGCTAGCCAGCACCCTTCCTTGGAAGCGCTTTCACAGGCGCAGCAACACTGGGGCTTTGCGCTTCTCTACCCACCAAACGTCACGGTCATTCTCTTTCCTTCTCGTAGACACGAGCTGAGAAATTGCAAACGTCGAGCAATTGCTCAGAGATGAAAAGGGCCAGCACTGAAAGCTGTTGCTAGCCAGCACCCTTCCTTGGAAGCGCTTTTGTAGGCCTAAGAACACTGGGGTTGTGGGCTTCTCTAGCCACCTAATCTTCTGCTCATACTCTCGGGCACTCTAAAGAGAGCTCAGGTGAGACATTGCAAACGTCGAGCAATTGCTCAGAGATGAAAAGTGCCAGCACTGAAAGCTGTTGCTAGCCAGCACCCTTCCTTGGAAGCGCTTTCACAGGCGCAGCAACACTGGGGCTTTGCGCTTCTCTAGCCACCAAACGTCACGGTCATTCTCTTTCCTTCTCGTAGACACGAGCTGAGAAATTGCAAACGTCGAGCAATTGCTCAAAGATGAAAAGTGCCAGCACTGAAAGCTGTTGCTAGCCAGCACCCTTCCTTGGAAGCGCTTTTGTAGGCCTAAGAACACTGGGGCTCTGGGCTTCTCTAGCCACCTACTCTCTGCTCATCCTCTCGCGCAGTCTAAAGAGAGCTCAGGTGAGAAATTGCAAACGTCGAGCAATTGCTCAGAGATGAAAAGGGCCAGCACTGAAAACTGTGGCTAGCCAGCACCCTTCCTTGGAAGCGCTTTCACAGGCGCAGCAACACTGGGGCTTTGCGCTTCTCTACCCACCAAACGTCACGGTCATTCTCTTTCCTTCTCGTAGACACGAGCTGAGAAACTGCAAACGTCGAGCAATTGATCAAAGATGAAAAGTGCCAGCACTGAAAGCTGTTGCTAGCCAGCACCCTTCCTTGGAAGCGCTTTCACAGGCGCAGCAACACTGGGACTTTGCACTTCTCTACCCACCAAAGGTCACGGTCATTCTCTTTCCGTCTCGTAGACACGAGCTGAGAAATTGCAAACGTCGAGCAATTGCTCAGAGATGAAAAGTGCCAGCACTGAAAGCTGTTGCTAGCCAGCACCCTTCCTTGGAAGCGCTTTCACAGGCGCAGCAACACTGGGGCTTTGCGCTTCTCTAGCCACCAAACGTCACGGTCACTATCTCTCCGTCTCGTAGACACGAGCTGTGAAATTGCTAACGTCGAGCAATTGCTCAGAGATGAAAAGTGCCAGCACTGAAAGCTGATGCTAGCCAGCACCCTTCCTTGGAAGCGCTTTTGTAGACGTAAGAACACTGGGGTTTTGGGCTTCTCTAGCCACCTACTCTTCTGCTCATCCTCTCGCGTAGTCAAAAGAGAGCTCAGGTGAGAAATTGCAAATGTCGAGCAATTGCTCAGAGAGGAAAAGTGCCAGCACTGAAAGCTGTTGCTAGCCAGCACCCTTCCTTGGAAGCGCTTTTGTAGGCCTAAGAACACTGGGGCTCTGGGCTTCTCTAGCCACCTACTCTTCTGCTCATCCTCTCGCGCAGTCTAAAGAGAGCTCAGGTGAGAAATTGCAAACGTCGAGCAATTGCTCAGAGAGGAAAAGTGCCAGCACTGAAAGCTGTTGCTAGCCAGCACCCTTCCTTGGAAGCGCTTTCACAGGCGCAGCAACACTGGGGCTTTGCGCTTCTCTAGCCACCAAACGTCACGGTCATTCTCTTTCCTTCTCGTAGACACGAGCTGAGAAATTGCAAACGTCGAGCAATTGCTCAGAGATGAAAAGTGCCAGCACTGAAAGCTGTGGCTAGCCAGCACCCTTCCTTGGAAGCGCTTTTACAGGCGCAGCAACACTGGGGCTTTGCGCTTCTCTAGCCACCAAACATCACGCTCACTATCTCTCCGTCTCGTAGACACGAGCTGAGAAATTGCAAACGTCAAGCAATTGCTCAGAGATGAAAAGTGCCAGCACTGAAAGCTGTTGCTAGCCAGCACCCTGCCTTGGAAGCGCTTTTGTAGCCCTAAGAACACTGGGGCTCTGGGCTTCTCTAGCCACCTACTCTTCTGCTCATCCTCTCGCGCACTCTAAAGAGAGCTCAGGTGAGAAATTGCAAAAGTCGAGCAATTGCTCAGAGATGAAAAGTGCCATCACTGAAAGCTGTTGCTAGCCAGCACCCTTCCTTGGAAGCGCTTTCACAGGCGCAGCAACACTGGGGCTTTGCGCTTCTTTAGCCACCAAACGTCACGCTCACTATCTCTCCGTCTCGTAGACACGAGCTGAGAAATTGCAAACGTCGAGCAATTGCTCAGAGATGAGAAGTGCCAGCACTGAAAGCTGTTGCTAGCCAGCACCCTTCCTTGGAAGCGCTTTCACAGGCGCAGCAACACTGGGGCTTTGCGCTTCTCTACCCACCAAACATCACGGTCATTCTCTTTCCTTCTCGTAGACACGAGCTGAGAAACTGCAAACGTCGAGCAATTGATCAAAATTGAAAAGTGCCAGCACTGAAAGCTGTTGCTAGCCAGCACCCTTCCTTGGAAGCGCTTTTGTAGGCCTAAGAACACTGGGGCTCTGGGCTTCTCTAGCCACCTAATCTTCTGCTCATCCTCTCGCGCACTCTAAAGAGAGCTCAGGTGAGAAATTGCAAATGTCGAGCAATTGCTCAGAGATGAAAAGTGCCAGCACTGAAAGCTGATGCTAGCCAGCACCCTTCCTTGGAAGCGCTTTCACAGGCGCAGCAACACTGGGGCTTTGCGCTTCTCTAGCCACCAAACATCACGCTCACTATCTCTCCGTCTCGTAAATACGAGCTGAGAAATTGCAAACGTCGAGCAATTGCTCAGAGATGAAAAGTGCCAGCACTGAAAGCTGTTGCTAGCCAGCACCCTTCCTTGGAAGCGCTTTCACAGGCGCAGCAACACTGGGGCTTTGCGCTTCTCTAGCCACCAAACGTCACGGTCATTCTCTTTCCTTCTCATAGACACGAGCTGAGAAATTGCAAACGTCGAGCAATTGCTCAGAGATGAAAAGGGCCAGCACTGAAAGCTGTCGCTAGCCAGCACCCTTCCTTGGAAGCGCTTTCACAGGCGCAGCAACACTGGGACTTTGCGCTTCTCTAGCCACCAAACGTCACGCTCACTATCTCTCCGTCTCGTAGACACGAGCTGAGAAATTGCAAACGTCGAGCAATTGCTCAGAGATGAAAAGGGCCAGCACTGAAAGCTGTTGCTAGCCAGCACCCTTCCTTGGAAGCACTTTCACAGGCGCAGCAACACTGGGGCTTTGCGCTTCTCTAGCCACCAAACTTCACGGTCACTATCTCTCCGTCTCGTAGACACGAGTTGAGAAATTGCAAACGTCAAGCAATTGCTCAGAGAGGAAAAGTGCCAGCACTGAAAGCTGTTGCTAGCCAGCACCCTTCCTTGGAAGCGCTTTCACAGGCGCAGCAACACTGGGGCTTTGCGCTTCTCTAGCCACCAAACGTCACGGTCATTCTCTTTCCTTCTCGTAGACACGAGCTGAGAAATTGCAAACGTCGAGCAATTGCTCAGAGATGAAAAGTGCCAGCACTGAAAGCTGTGGCTAGCCAGCACCCTTCCTTGGAAGCGCTTTTACAGGCGCAGCAACACTGGGGCTTTGCGCTTCTCTAGCCACCAAACATCACGCTCACTATCTCTCCGTCTCGTAGACACGAGCTGAGAAATTGCAAACGTCAAGCAATTGCTCAGAGATGAAAAGTGCCAGCACTGAAAGCTGTTGCTAGCCAGCACCCTGCCTTGGAAGCGCTTTTGTAGCCCTAAGAACACTGGGGCTCTGGGCTTCTCTAGCCACCTACTCTTCTGCTCATCCTCTCGCGCACTCTAAAGAGAGCTCAGGTGAGAAATTGCAAACGTCGAGCAATTGCTCAGAGATGAAAAGTGCCATCACTGAAAGCTGTTGCTAGCCAGCACCCTTCCTTGGAAGCGCTTTCACAGGCGCAGCAACACTGGGGCTTTGCGCTTCTTTAGCCACCAAACGTCACGCTCACTATCTCTCCGTCTCGTAGACACGAGCTGAGAAATTGCAAACGTCGAGCAATTGCTCAGAGATGAGAAGTGCCAGCACTGAAAGCTGTTGCTAGCCAGCACCCTTCCTTGGAAGCGCTTTCACAGGCGCAGCAACACTGGGGCTTTGCGCTTCTCTACCCACCAAACATCACGGTCATTCTCTTTCCTTCTCGTAGACACGAGCTGAGAAACTGCAAACGTCTAGTAATTGATCAAAGATGAAAAGTGCCAGCACTGAAAGCTGTTGCTAGCCAGCACCCTTCCTTGGAAGCGCTTTAGTAGGCCTAAGAACCCTGGGGCTCTGGGCTTCTCTAGCCACCTACTCTTCTGCTCATCCTCTCGCGCAGTCTAAAGAGAGCTCAGGTGAGAAATTGCAAACGTCGAGCAATTGCTCAGAGATGAAAAGGGCCAGCACTGAAAGCTGTTGCTAGCCAGCACCCTTCCTTGGAAGCGCTTTCACAGGCGCAGCAACACTGGGGCTTTGCGCTTCTCTACCCACCAAACATCACGGTCACTAACTCTCCGTCTCGTAGACACGAGCTGAGAAATTGCAAACGTCCAGCAATTGCTCAGAGAGGAAAAGTGCCAGCACTGAAAGCTGTTGCTAGCCAGCACCCTTCCTTGGAAGCGCTTTCACAGGCGCAGCAACACTGGGGCTTTGCGCTTCTCTACCCACCAAACGTCACGGTCATTCTCTTACCTTCTCGTAGACACGAGCTGAGAAACTGCAAACGTCGAGCAATTGATCAAAGATGAAAAGTGCCAGCACTGAAAGCTGTTGCTAGCCAGCACCCTTCCTTGGAAGCGCTTTTGTAGGCCTAAGAACACTGGGGCTCTGGGCTTGTCTAGCCACCTACTCTTCTGCTCATCCTGTCGTGCAGTCTAAAGAGAGCTCAGGTGAGAAATTGCAAACGTCGAGCAATTGCTCAGAGATGAAAAGTGCCATCACTGAAAGCTGTTGCTAGCCAGCACCCTTCCTTGGAAGCGCTTTCACAGGCGCAGCAACACTGGGGCTTTGCGCTTCTCTAGCCACCAAACGTCAAGGTCATTCTCTTTCCTTCTCGTAGACACGAGCTGAGAAATTGCAAACGTCGAGCAATTGCTCAGAGATGAGAAGTGCCAGCACTGAAAGCTGTTGCTAGCCAGCACCCTTCCTTGGAAGCGCTTTCACAGGCGCAGCAACACTGGGGCTTTGCGCTTCTCTACCCACCAAACATCACGGTCATTCTCTTTCCGTCTCGTAGACACGAGCTGAGAAATTGCAAACGTCGAGCAATTGCTCAGAGATGAAAAGTGCCAGCACTGAAAGCTGTTGCTAGCCAGCACCCTTCCTTGGAAGCGCTTTCACAGGCGCAGCAACACTGGGGCTTTGCGCTTCTCTACCCACCAAACATCACGGTCACTATCTCTCCGTCTCGTAGACACGAGCTGAGAAATTGCAAACGTCGAGCAATTGCTCAGAGATGAAAAGTGCCAGCACTGAAAGCTCTTGCTAGCCAGCACCCTTCCTTGGAAGCGCTTTCACAGGCGCAGCAACACTGGGGCTTTGCGCTTCTCTAGCCACCAAAGGTCACGCTCACTATCTCTCCGCCTCGTAGACACGAGCTGAGAAATTGCAAACGTCGAGCAATTGCTCAGAGATGAGAAGTGCCAGCACTGAAAGCTGTTGCTAGCCAGCACCCTTCCTTGGAAGCGCTTTCACAGGCGCAGCAACACTGGGGCTTTGCGCTTCTCTAGCCACCAAACGTCACGGTCATTCTCTTTCCTTCTCGTAGACATGAGCTGAGAAACTGCAAACGTCGAGCAATTGATCAAAGATGAAAAGTGCCAGCACTGAAAGCTGTTGCTAGCCAGCACCCTTCCTTGGAAGCGCTTTTGTAGGCCTAAGAACACTGGGGCTCTGGGCTTCTCTAGCCACCTACTCTTCTGCTCATCCTCTCGCGCACTCTAAAGAGAGCTCAGGTGAGAAATTGCAAACGTCGAGCAATTGCTCAGAGATGAAAAGTGCCAGCACTGAAAGCTGATGCTAGCCAGCACCCTTCCTTGGAAGCGCTTTCACAGGCGCAGCAACACTGGGGCTTTGCGCTTCTCTACCCACCAAACATCACAGTCATTCTCTTTCCTTCTCGTAGACACGAGCTGAGAAATTGCAAACGTCGAGCCATTGCTCAAAGATGAAAAGTGCCAGCACTGAAAGCTGTTGCTAGCCAGCACCCTTCCTTGGAAGCGCTTTTGTAGGCCTAAGAACACTGGGGCTCTGGGCTTCTCTAGCCACCTACTCTTCTGCTCATCCTCTCGCGCAGTCTAAAGAGAGCTCAGGTGAGAAATTGCAAACGTCGAGCAATTGCTCAGAGATGAAAAGTGCCAGCACTGAAAGCTGTTGCTAGCCAGCACCCTTCCTTGGAAGCGCTTTCACAGGCGCAGCAACACTGGGGCTTTGCGCTTCTCTACCCACCAAACATCATGGTCATTCTCTTTCCTTCTCGTAGACACGAGCTGAGAAACTGCAAACGTCGAGCAATTGATCAAAGATGAAAAGTGCCAGCACTGAAAGCTGTTGCTAGCCAGCACCCTTCCTTGGAAGCGCTTTCACAGGCGCAGCAACACTGGGACTTTGCGCTTCTCTACCCACCAAAGGTCACGGTCATTCTCTTTCCGTCTCGTAGACACGAGTTGAGAAATTGCAAACGTCGAGCAATTGCTCAGAGATGAAAAGTGCCAGCACTGAAAGCTGTTGCTAGCCAGCACCCTTCCTTGGAAGCGCTTTTACAGGCGCAGCAACACTGGGGCTTTGCGCTTCTCTACCCACCAAACATCACGGTCATTCTCTTTCCATCTCGTAGACACGAGCTGTGAAATTGCAAACGTCGAGCAATTGCTCAGAGATGAAAAGTGGCAGCACTGAAAGCTGATGCTAGCCAGCACCCTTCCTTGGAAGCGCTTTTGTAGACCTAAGAACACTGGGGTTTTGGGCTTCTCTAGCCACCTAATGTTCTGCTCATCCTTTCGCGTAGTCAAAAGAGAGCTCAGGTGAGAAATTGCAAATGTCGAGCAATTGCTCAGAGAGGAAAAGTGCCAGCACTGAAAGCTGTTGCTAGCCAGCACCCTTCCTTGGAAGCGCTTTTGTAGGCCTAAGAACACTGGGGCTCTGGGCTTCTCTAGCCACCTACTCTTCTGCTCATCCTCTCGCGCAGTCTAAAGAGAGCTCAGGTGAGAAATTGCAAACGTCGAGCAATTGCTCAGAGATGAAAAGTGCCAGCACTGAAAGCTGTTGGTAGCCAGCACCCTTCCTTGGAAGCGCTTTCACAGGCGCAGCAACACTGGGGCTTTGCGCTTCTCTACCCACCAAACGTCACGCTCACTATCTCCCCGTCTCGTAGACACGAGCTGAGAAATTGCAAACGTCGAGCAATTGCTCAGAGAGGAAAAGTGCCAGCACTGAAAGCTCTTGCTAGCCAGCACCCTTCCTTGGAAGCGCTTTCACAGGCGCAGCAACACTGGGGCTTTGCGCTTCTCTAGCCACCAAACGTCACGCTCACTATCTCTCCGTCTCGTAGACACGAGCTGAGAAATTGCAAACGTCAAGCAATTGCTCAGAGATGAAAAGTGCCAGGACTGAAAGCTCTTGCTAGCCAGCACCCTTCCTTGGAAGCGCTTTTGTAGGCCTAAGAACACTGGGGCTCTGGGCTTCTCTACCCACCTACTCTTCTGCTCATCCTCTCGGGCACTCCAAAGAGAGCTCAGGTGAGAAATTGCAAACGTCGAGCAATTGCTCAGAGATGAAAAGTGCCAGCACTGAAAGCTGTTGCTAGCCAGCACCCTTCCTTGGAAGCGCTTTCACAGGCGCAGCAACACTGGGGCTTTGCGCTTCTCTACCCACCAAACGTCACGCTCACTATCTCTCCGTCTCGTAGACACGAGCTGAGAAATTGCAAACGTCGAGCAATTGCTCAGAGATGAAAAGGGCCAGCACTGAAAGCTCTTGCTAGCCAGCACCCTTCCTTGGAAGCGCTTTTGTAGGCCTAAGAACACTGGGGCTCTGGGCTTCTCTAGCCACCTAATCTTCTGCTCATCCTCTCGTGCACTCTAAAGAGAGCTCAGGTGAGAAATTGCAAACGTCGAGCAATTGGTCAGAGATGAAAAGTGCCAGCACTGAAAGCTGTTGCTAGCCAGCACCCTTCCTTGGAAGCGCTTTCACAGGCGCAGCAACACTGGGGTTTTGCGCTTCTTTAGCCACCAAATGTCACGCTCACTATCTCTCCGTCTCGTAGACACGAGCTGAGAAATTGCAAACGTCGAGCAATTGCTCAGAGATGAGAAGTGCCAGCACTGAAAGCTGTTGCTAGCCAGCACCCTTCCTTGGAAGCGCTTTCACAGGCGCAGCAACACTGGGGCTTTGCGCTTCTCTACCCACCAAACGTCACGGTCATTCTCTTTCCTTCTCGTAGACATGAGCTGAGAAACTGCAAACGTCGATCAATTGCTCAGAGATGAAAGGGGCCAGCACTGAAAGCTGTTGCTAGCCAGCACCCTTCCTTGGAAGCGCTTTCACAGGCGCAGCAACACTGGGGCTTTGCGCTTCTCTACCCACCAAACGTCACGCTCACTATCTCCCCGTCTCGTAGACACGAGCTGAGAAATTGCAAACGTCAAGCAATTGCTCAGAGATGAAAAGTGGCAGCACTGAAAGCTGTCGCTAGCCAGCACCCTTCCTTGGAAGCGCTTTCACAGGCGCAGCAACACTGGGGCTTTGCGCTTCTCTAGCCACCAAACTTCACGCTCACTATCTCTCCGTCTCGTAGACACGAGCTGAGAAATTGCAAACGTCGAGCAATTGCTCAGAGATGAGAAGTGCCAGCACTGAAAGCTGTTGCTAGCCAGCACCCTTCCTTGGAAGCGCTTTCACAGGCGCAGCAACACTGGGGCTTTGCGCTTCTCTACCCACCAAACATCACGGTCATTCTCTTTCCTTCTCGTAGACACGAGCTGAGAAACTGCAAACGTCTAGTAATTGATCAAAGATGAAAAGTGCCAGCACTGAAAGCTGTTGCTAGCCAGCACCCTTCCTTGGAAGCGCTTTAGTAGGCCTAAGAACCCTGGGGCTCTGGGCTTCTCTAGCCACCTACTCTTCTGCTCATCCTCTCGCGCAGTCTAAAGAGAGCTCAGGTGAGAAATTGCAAACGTCGAGCAATTGCTCAGAGATGAAAAGGGCCAGCACTGAAAGCTGTTGCTAGCCAGCACCCTTCCTTGGAAGCGCTTTCACAGGCGCAGCAACACTGGGGCTTTGCGCTTCTCTACCCACCAAACATCACGGTCATTCTCTTTCCTTCTCGTAGACACGAGCTGAGAAACTGCAAACGTCTAGTAATTGATCAAAGATGAAAAGTGCCAGCACTGAAAGCTGTTGCTAGCCAGCACCCTTCCTTGGAAGCGCTTTAGTAGGCCTAAGAACCCTGGGGCTCTGGGCTTCTCTAGCCACCTACTCTTCTGCTCATCCTCTCGCGCAGTCTAAAGAGAGCTCAGGTGAGAAATTGCAAACGTCGAGCAATTGCTCAGAGATGAAAAGGGCCAGCACTGAAAGCTGTTGCTAGCCAGCACCCTTCCTTGGAAGCGCTTTCACAGGCGCAGCAACACTGGGGCTTTGCGCTTCTCTACCCACCAAACATCACGGTCACTAACTCTCCGTCTCGTAGACACGAGCTGAGAAATTGCAAACGTCCAGCAATTGCTCAGAGAGGAAAAGTGCCAGCACTGAAAGCTGTTGCTAGCCAGCACCCTTCCTTGGAAGCGCTTTCACAGGCGCAGCAACACTGGGGCTTTGCGCTTCTCTACCCACCAAACGTCACGGTCATTCTCTTACCTTCTCGTAGACACGAGCTGAGAAACTGCAAACGTCGAGCAATTGATCAAAGATGAAAAGTGCCAGCACTGAAAGCTGTTGCTAGCCAGCACCCTTCCTTGGAAGCGCTTTTGTAGGCCTAAGAACACTGGGGCTCTGGGCTTGTCTAGCCACCTACTCTTCTGCTCATCCTGTCGTGCAGTCTAAAGAGAGCTCAGGTGAGAAATTGCAAACGTCGAGCAATTGCTCAGAGATGAAAAGTGCCATCACTGAAAGCTGTTGCTAGCCAGCACCCTTCCTTGGAAGCGCTTTCACAGGCGCAGCAACACTGGGGCTTTGCGCTTCTCTAGCCACCAAACGTCAAGGTCATTCTCTTTCCTTCTCGTAGACACGAGCTGAGAAATTGCAAACGTCGAGCAATTGCTCAGAGATGAGAAGTGCCAGCACTGAAAGCTGTTGCTAGCCAGCACCCTTCCTTGGAAGCGCTTTCACAGGCGCAGCAACACTGGGGCTTTGCGCTTCTCTACCCACCAAACATCACGGTCATTCTCTTTCCGTCTCGTAGACACGAGCTGAGAAATTGCAAACGTCGAGCAATTGCTCAGAGATGAAAAGTGCCAGCACTGAAAGCTGTTGCTAGCCAGCACCCTTCCTTGGAAGCGCTTTCACAGGCGCAGCAACACTGGGGCTTTGCGCTTCTCTACCCACCAAACATCACGGTCACTATCTCTCCGTCTCGTAGACACGAGCTGAGAAATTGCAAACGTCGAGCAATTGCTCAGAGATGAAAAGTGCCAGCACTGAAAGCTCTTGCTAGCCAGCACCCTTCCTTGGAAGCGCTTTCACAGGCGCAGCAACACTGGGGCTTTGCGCTTCTCTAGCCACCAAAGGTCACGCTCACTATCTCTCCGCCTCGTAGACACGAGCTGAGAAATTGCAAACGTCGAGCAATTGCTCAGAGATGAGAAGTGCCAGCACTGAAAGCTGTTGCTAGCCAGCACCCTTCCTTGGAAGCGCTTTCACAGGCGCAGCAACACTGGGGCTTTGCGCTTCTCTAGCCACCAAACGTCACGGTCATTCTCTTTCCTTCTCGTAGACATGAGCTGAGAAACTGCAAACGTCGAGCAATTGATCAAAGATGAAAAGTGCCAGCACTGAAAGCTGTTGCTAGCCAGCACCCTTCCTTGGAAGCGCTTTTGTAGGCCTAAGAACACTGGGGCTCTGGGCTTCTCTAGCCACCTACTCTTCTGCTCATCCTCTCGCGCACTCTAAAGAGAGCTCAGGTGAGAAATTGCAAACGTCGAGCAATTGCTCAGAGATGAAAAGTGCCAGCACTGAAAGCTGATGCTAGCCAGCACCCTTCCTTGGAAGCGCTTTCACAGGCGCAGCAACACTGGGGCTTTGCGCTTCTCTACCCACCAAACATCACAGTCATTCTCTTTCCTTCTCGTAGACACGAGCTGAGAAATTGCAAACGTCGAGCCATTGCTCAAAGATGAAAAGTGCCAGCACTGAAAGCTGTTGCTAGCCAGCACCCTTCCTTGGAAGCGCTTTTGTAGGCCTAAGAACACTGGGGCTCTGGGCTTCTCTAGCCACCTACTCTTCTGCTCATCCTCTCGCGCAGTCTAAAGAGAGCTCAGGTGAGAAATTGCAAACGTCGAGCAATTGCTCAGAGATGAAAAGTGCCAGCACTGAAAGCTGTTGCTAGCCAGCACCCTTCCTTGGAAGCGCTTTCACAGGCGCAGCAACACTGGGGCTTTGCGCTTCTCTACCCACCAAACATCACGGTCATTCTCTTTCCTTCTCGTAGACACGAGCTGAGAAACTGCAAACGTCGAGCAATTGATCAAAGATGAAAAGTGCCAGCACTGAAAGCTGTTGCTAGCCAGCACCCTTCCTTGGAAGCGCTTTCACAGGCGCAGCAACACTGGGACTTTGCGCTTCTCTACCCACCAAAGGTCACGGTCATTCTCTTTCCGTCTCGTAGACACGAGTTGAGAAATTGCAAACGTCGAGCAATTGCTCAGAGATGAAAAGTGCCAGCACTGAAAGCTGTTGCTAGCCAGCACCCTTCCTTGGAAGCGCTTTTACAGGCGCAGCAACACTGGGGCTTTGCGCTTCTCTACCCACCAAACATCACGGTCATTCTCTTTCCATCTCGTAGACACGAGCTGTGAAATTGCAAACGTCGAGCAATTGCTCAGAGATGAAAAGTGGCAGCACTGAAAGCTGATGCTAGCCAGCACCCTTCCTTGGAAGCGCTTTTGTAGACCTAAGAACACTGGGGTTTTGGGCTTCTCTAGCCACCTAATGTTCTGCTCATCCTTTCGCGTAGTCAAAAGAGAGCTCAGGTGAGAAATTGCAAATGTCGAGCAATTGCTCAGAGAGGAAAAGTGCCAGCACTGAAAGCTGTTGCTAGCCAGCACCCTTCCTTGGAAGCGCTTTTGTAGGCCTAAGAACACTGGGGCTCTGGGCTTCTCTAGCCACCTACTCTTCTGCTCATCCTCTCGCGCAGTCTAAAGAGAGCTCAGGTGAGAAATTGCAAACGTCGAGCAATTGCTCAGAGATGAAAAGTGCCAGCACTGAAAGCTGTTGGTAGCCAGCACCCTTCCTTGGAAGCGCTTTCACAGGCGCAGCAACACTGGGGCTTTGCGCTTCTCTACCCACCAAACGTCACGCTCACTATCTCCCCGTCTCGTAGACACGAGCTGAGAAATTGCAAACGTCGAGCAATTGCTCAGAGAGGAAAAGTGCCAGCACTGAAAGCTCTTGCTAGCCAGCACCCTTCCTTGGAAGCGCTTTCACAGGCGCAGCAACACTGGGGCTTTGCGCTTCTCTAGCCACCAAACGTCACGCTCACTATCTCTCCGTCTCGTAGACACGAGCTGAGAAATTGCAAACGTCAAGCAATTGCTCAGAGATGAAAAGTGCCAGGACTGAAAGCTCTTGCTAGCCAGCACCCTTCCTTGGAAGCGCTTTTGTAGGCCTAAGAACACTGGGGCTCTGGGCTTCTCTACCCACCTACTCTTCTGCTCATCCTCTCGGGCACTCCAAAGAGAGCTCAGGTGAGAAATTGCAAACGTCGAGCAATTGCTCAGAGATGAAAAGTGCCAGCACTGAAAGCTGTTGCTAGCCAGCACCCTTCCTTGGAAGCGCTTTCACAGGCGCAGCAACACTGGGGCTTTGCGCTTCTCTACCCACCAAACGTCACGCTCACTATCTCTCCGTCTCGTAGACACGAGCTGAGAAATTGCAAACGTCGAGCAATTGCTCAGAGATGAAAAGGGCCAGCACTGAAAGCTCTTGCTAGCCAGCACCCTTCCTTGGAAGCGCTTTTGTAGGCCTAAGAACACTGGGGCTCTGGGCTTCTCTAGCCACCTAATCTTCTGCTCATCCTCTCGTGCACTCTAAAGAGAGCTCAGGTGAGAAATTGCAAACGTCGAGCAATTGGTCAGAGATGAAAAGTGCCAGCACTGAAAGCTGTTGCTAGCCAGCACCCTTCCTTGGAAGCGCTTTCACAGGCGCAGCAACACTGGGGTTTTGCGCTTCTTTAGCCACCAAATGTCACGCTCACTATCTCTCCGTCTCGTAGACACGAGCTGAGAAATTGCAAACGTCGAGCAATTGCTCAGAGATGAGAAGTGCCAGCACTGAAAGCTGTTGCTAGCCAGCACCCTTCCTTGGAAGCGCTTTCACAGGCGCAGCAACACTGGGGCTTTGCGCTTCTCTACCCACCAAACGTCACGGTCATTCTCTTTCCTTCTCGTAGACATGAGCTGAGAAACTGCAAACGTCGATCAATTGCTCAGAGATGAAAGGGGCCAGCACTGAAAGCTGTTGCTAGCCAGCACCCTTCCTTGGAAGCGCTTTCACAGGCGCAGCAACACTGGGGCTTTGCGCTTCTCTACCCACCAAACGTCACGCTCACTATCTCCCCGTCTCGTAGACACGAGCTGAGAAATTGCAAACGTCAAGCAATTGCTCAGAGATGAAAAGTGGCAGCACTGAAAGCTGTCGCTAGCCAGCACCCTTCCTTGGAAGCGCTTTCACAGGCGCAGCAACACTGGGGCTTTGCGCTTCTCTAGCCACCAAACTTCACGCTCACTATCTCTCCGTCTCGTAGACACGAGCTGAGAAATTGCAAACGTCGAGCAATTGCTCAGAGATGAGAAGTGCCAGCACTGAAAGCTGTTGCTAGCCAGCACCCTTCCTTGGAAGCGCTTTCACAGGCGCAGCAACACTGGGGCTTTGCGCTTCTCTAGCCACCAAACGTCACGGTCATTCTCTTTCCTTCTCGTAGACATGAGCTGAGAAACTGCAAACGTCGAGCAATTGATCAAAGATGAAAAGTGCCAGCACTGAAAGCTGTTGCTAGCCAGCACCCTTCCTTGGAAGCGCTTTTGTAGGCCTAAGAACACTGGGGCTCTGGGCTTCTCTAGCCACCTACTCTTCTGCTCATCCTCTCGCGCACTCTAAAGAGAGCTCAGGTGAGAAATTGCAAACGTCGAGCAATTGCTCAGAGATGAAAAGTGCCAGCACTGAAAGCTGATGCTAGCCAGCACCCTTCCTTGGAAGCGCTTTCACAGGCGCAGCAACACTGGGGCTTTGCGCTTCTCTACCCACCAAACATCACAGTCATTCTCTTTCCTTCTCGTAGACACGAGCTGAGAAATTGCAAACGTCGAGCCATTGCTCAAAGATGAAAAGTGCCAGCACTGAAAGCTGTTGCTAGCCAGCACCCTTCCTTGGAAGCGCTTTTGTAGGCCTAAGAACACTGGGGCTCTGGGCTTCTCTAGCCACCTACTCTTCTGCTCATCCTCTCGCGCAGTCTAAAGAGAGCTCAGGTGAGAAATTGCAAACGTCGAGCAATTGCTCAGAGATGAAAAGTGCCAGCACTGAAAGCTGTTGCTAGCCAGCACCCTTCCTTGGAAGCGCTTTCACAGGCGCAGCAACACTGGGGCTTTGCGCTTCTCTACCCACCAAACATCATGGTCATTCTCTTTCCTTCTCGTAGACACGAGCTGAGAAACTGCAAACGTCGAGCAATTGATCAAAGATGAAAAGTGCCAGCACTGAAAGCTGTTGCTAGCCAGCACCCTTCCTTGGAAGCGCTTTCACAGGCGCAGCAACACTGGGACTTTGCGCTTCTCTACCCACCAAAGGTCACGGTCATTCTCTTTCCGTCTCGTAGACACGAGTTGAGAAATTGCAAACGTCGAGCAATTGCTCAGAGATGAAAAGTGCCAGCACTGAAAGCTGTTGCTAGCCAGCACCCTTCCTTGGAAGCGCTTTTACAGGCGCAGCAACACTGGGGCTTTGCGCTTCTCTACCCACCAAACATCACGGTCATTCTCTTTCCATCTCGTAGACACGAGCTGTGAAATTGCAAACGTCGAGCAATTGCTCAGAGATGAAAAGTGGCAGCACTGAAAGCTGATGCTAGCCAGCACCCTTCCTTGGAAGCGCTTTTGTAGACCTAAGAACACTGGGGTTTTGGGCTTCTCTAGCCACCTAATGTTCTGCTCATCCTTTCGCGTAGTCAAAAGAGAGCTCAGGTGAGAAATTGCAAATGTCGAGCAATTGCTCAGAGAGGAAAAGTGCCAGCACTGAAAGCTGTTGCTAGCCAGCACCCTTCCTTGGAAGCGCTTTTGTAGGCCTAAGAACACTGGGGCTCTGGGCTTCTCTAGCCACCTACTCTTCTGCTCATCCTCTCGCGCAGTCTAAAGAGAGCTCAGGTGAGAAATTGCAAACGTCGAGCAATTGCTCAGAGATGAAAAGGGCCAGCACTGAAAGCTGTTGCTAGCCAGCACCCTTCCTTGGAAGCGCTTTCACAGGCGCAGCAACACTGGGGCTTTGCGCTTCTCTACCCACCAAACGTCACGCTCACTATCTCCCCGTCTCGTAGACACGAGCTGAGAAATTGCAAACGTCGAGCAATTGCTCAGAGAGGAAAAGTGCCAGCACTGAAAGCTCTTGCTAGCCAGCACCCTTCCTTGGAAGCGCTTTCACAGGCGCAGCAACACTGGGGCTTTGCGCTTCTCTAGCCACCAAACGTCACGCTCACTATCTCTCCGTCTCGTAGACACGAGCTGAGAAATTGCAAACGTCAAGCAATTGCTCAGAGATGAAAAGTGCCAGGACTGAAAGCTCTTGCTAGCCAGCACCCTTCCTTGGAAGCGCTTTTGTAGGCCTAAGAACACTGGGGCTCTGGGCTTCTCTACCCACCTACTCTTCTGCTCATCCTCTCGGGCACTCTAAAGAGAGCTCAGGTGAGAAATTGCAAACGTCGAGCAATTGCTCAGAGATGAAAAGTGCCAGCACTGAAAGCTGTTGCTAGCCAGCACCCTTCCTTGGAAGCGCTTTCACAGGCGCAGCAACACTGGGGCTTTGCGCTTCTCTACCCACCAAACGTCACGCTCACTATCTCTCCGTCTCGTAGACACGAGCTGAGAAATTGCAAACGTCGAGCAATTGCTCAGAGATGAAAAGGGCCAGCACTGAAAGCTCTTGCTAGCCAGCACCCTTCCTTGGAAGCGCTTTTGTAGGCCTAAGAACACTGGGGCTCTGGGCTTCTCTAGCCACCTAATCTTCTGCTCATCCTCTCGTGCACTCTAAAGAGAGCTCAGGTGAGAAATTGCAAACGTCGAGCAATTGGTCAGAGATGAAAAGTGCCAGCACTGAAAGCTGTTGCTAGCCAGCACCCTTCCTTGGAAGCGCTTTCACAGGCGCAGCAACACTGGGGTTTTGCGCTTCTTTAGCCACCAAATGTCACGCTCACTATCTCTCCGTCTCGTAGACACGAGCTGAGAAATTGCAAACGTCGAGCAATTGCTCAGAGATGAGAAGTGCCAGCACTGAAAGCTGTTGCTAGCCAGCACCCTTCCTTGGAAGCGCTTTCACAGGCGCAGCAACACTGGGGCTTTGCGCTTCTCTACCCACCAAACGTCACGGTCATTCTCTTTCCTTCTCGTAGACATGAGCTGAGAAACTGCAAACGTCGATCAATTGCTCAGAGATGAAAGGGGCCAGCACTGAAAGCTGTTGCTAGCCAGCACCCTTCCTTGGAAGCGCTTTCACAGGCGCAGCAACACTGGGGCTTTGCGCTTCTCTACCCACCAAACGTCACGCTCACTATCTCCCCGTCTCGTAGACACGAGCTGAGAAATTGCAAACGTCAAGCAATTGCTCAGAGAGGAAAAGTGCCAGCACTGAAAGCTGTCGCTAGCCAGCACCCTTCCTTGGAAGCGCTTTCACAGGCGCAGCAACACTGGGGCTTTGCGCTTCTCTAGCCACCAAACTTCACGCTCACTATCTCTCCGTCTCGTAGACACGAGCTGAGAAATTGCAAACGTCGAGCAATTGCTCAGAGATGAGAAGTGCCAGCACTGAAAGCTGTTGCTAGCCAGCACCCTTCCTTGGAAGCGCTTTCACAGGCGCAGCAACACTGGGGCTTTGCGCTTCTCTACCCGCCAAACGTCAAGGTCATTCTCTTTACTTCTTGTAGACACGACCTGAGAAATTGCAAACGTCGAGCAATTGCTCAGAGATGAGAAGTGCCAGCACTAAAAGCTGTTGCTAGCCAGCACCCTTCCTTGGAAGCGCTTTCACAGGCGCAGCAACACTGGGGCTTTGCGCTTCTCTAGCCACCAAACATCACGCTCACTATCTCTCCGTCTCGTAGACACGAGCTGAGAAATTGCAAACGTCAAGCAATTGCTCAGAGATGAAAAGTGCCAGCACTGAAAGCTGTTGCTAGCCAGCACCCTTCCTTGGAAGTGCTTTCACAGGCGCAGCAACACTGGGGCTTTGCGCTTCTCTACCAACCAAATGTCACGCTCACTATCTCTCCGTCTCGTAGACACGAGCTGAGAAATTGCAAACGTCGAGCAATTCCTCAGAGAGGAAAAGTGCCAGCACTGAAAGCTGTGGCTAGCCAGCACCCTTCCTTGGAAGCGCTTTTGTAGGCCTAAGAACACTGGGGCTCTGGGCTTCTCTAGCCACCTAATCTTCTTCTCATCCTCTCGTGCAGTCTAAAGAGAGCTCAGGTGAGAAATTGCAAACGTCGAGCAATTGCTCAGAGATGAAAAGTGCCAGCACTGAAAGCTGTTGCTAGCCAGCACCCTTCCTTGGAAGCGCTTTCACAGGCGCAGCAACACTGGGGCTTTGCGCTTCTCTACCCACCAAACGTCACGGTCATTCTCTTTCCTTCTCGTAGACATGAGCTGAGAAACTGCAAACGTCGAGCAATTGATCAAAGATGAAAAGTGCCAGCACTGAAAGCTGTTGCTAGCCAGCACCCTTCCTTGGAAGCGCTTTCACAGGCGCAGCAACACTGGGGCTTTGCGCTTCTCTACCCACCAAACGTCACGCTCACTATCTCCCCGTCTCGTAGACACGAGCTGAGAAATTGCAAACGTCAAGCAATTGCTCAGAGAGGAAAAGTGCCAGCACTGAAAGCTGTTGCTAGCCAGCACCCTTCCTTGGAAGCGCTTTCACAGGCGCAGCAACACTGGGGCTTTGCGCTTCTCTACCCACCAAACATCACGGTCACTATCTCTCCGTCTCGTAGACACGAGCTGAGAAATTGCAAACGTCGAGCAATTGCTCAGAGATGAGAAGTGCCAGCACTGAAAGCTGTTGCTAGCCAGCACCCTTCCTTGGAAGCGCTTTCACAGGCGCAGCAACACTGGGGCTTTGCGCTTCTCTACCCACCAAACGTCACGGTCATTCTCTTTCCATCTCGTAGACACGAGCTGAGAAACTGCAAACGTCGAGCAATTGATCAAAGATGAAAAGTGCCAGCACTGAAAGCTGTTGCTAGCCAGCACCCTTCCTTGGAAGCGCTTTCACAGGCGCAGCAACACTGGGACTTTGCGCTTCTCTACCCACCAAAGGTCACGGTCATTCTCTTTCCGTCTCGTAGACACGAGTTGAGAAATTGCAAACGTCGAGCAATTGCTCAGAGATGAAAAGTGCCAGCACTGAAAGCTGTTGCTAGCCAGCACCCTTCCTTGGAAGCGCTTTTACAGGCGCAGCAACACTGGGGCTTTGCGCTTCTCTAGCCACCAAACATCACGGTCATTCTCTTTCCATCTCGTAGACACGAGTCGAGAAATTGCAAACGTCGAGCAATTGCTCAGAGAGGAAAAGTGCCAGCACTGAAAGCTGTTGCTAGCCAGCACCCTTCCTTGGAAGTGCTTTCACAGGCGCAGCAACACTGGGGCTTTGCGCTTCTCTAGCCACCAAACGTCACGGTCACTATATCTCCGTCTCGTAGACACGAGCTGTGAAATTGCAAACGTCGAGCAATTGCTCAGAGATGAAAAGTGCCAGCACTGAAAGTTGATGCTAGCCAGCACCCTTCCTTGGAAGCGCTTTTGTAGACCTAAGAACACTGGGGTTTTGGGCTTCTCTAGCCACCTAATGTTCTGCTCATCCTCTCGCGTAGTCAAAAGAGAGCTCAGGTGAGAAATTGCAAATGTCGAGCAATTGCTCAGAGAGGAAAAGTGCCAGCACTGAAAGCTGTTGCTAGCCAGCACCCTTCCTTGGAAGCGCTTTTGTAGGCCTAAGAACACTGGGGCTCTGGGCTTCTCTACCCACCTACTCTTCTGCTCATCCTCTCGCGCACTCTAAAGAGAGCTCAGGTGAGAAATTGCAAACGTCGAGCAATTGCTCAGAGATGAAAAGGGCCAGCACTGAAAGCTCTTGCTAGCCAGCACCCTTCCTTGGAAGCGCTTTCACAGGCGCAGCAACACTGGGGCTTTGCGCTTCTCTACCCACCAAACGTCACGCTCACTCTCTCTCCGTCTCGTAGACACGAGCTGAGAAATTGCAAACGTCGAGCAATTGCTCAGAGAGGAAAAGTGCCAGCACTGAAAGCTCTTGCTAGCCAGCACCCTTCCTTGGAAGCGCTTTCACAGGCGCAGCAACACTGGGGCTTTGCGCTTCTCTAGCCACCAAACGTCACGCTCACTATCTCTCCGTCTCGTAGACACGAGCTGAGAAATTGCAAACGTCAAGCAATTGCTCAGAGATGAAAAGTGCCAGGACTGAAAGCTGTTGCTAGCCAGCACCCTTCCTTGGAAGCGCTTTTGTAGGCCTAAGAACACTGGGGCTCTGGGCTTCTCTACCCACCTACTCTTCTGCTCATCCTCTCGCGCACTCTAAAGAGAGCTCAGGTGAGAAATTGCAAACGTCGAGCAATTGCTCAGAGATGAAAAGGGCCAGCACTGAAAGCTGTTGCTAGCCAGCACCCTTCCTTGGAAGCGCTTTCACAGGCGCAGCAACACTGGGGCTTTGCGCTTCTCTACCCACCAAACGTCACGGTCATTCTCTTTCCTTCTCGTAGACATGAGCTGAGAAACTGCAAACGTCGAGCAATTGATCAAAGATGAAAAGTGCCAGCACTGAAAGCTGTTGCTAGCCAGCACCCTTCCTTGGAAGCGCTTTTGTAGGCCTAAGAACACTGGGGTTGTGGGCTTCTCTAGCCACCTAATCTTCTGCTCATCCTCTCGCGCAGTCTAAAGAGAGCTCAGGTGAGAAATTGCAAACGTCGAGCAATTGCTCAGAGATGAAAAGTGCCAGCACTGAAAGCTGATGCTAGCCAGCACCCTTCCTTGGAAGCGCTTTCACAGGCGCAGCAACACTGGGGCTTTGCGCTTCTCTACCCACCAAACATCACGGTCACTATCTCTCCGTCTCGTAAACACGAGCTGAGAAATTGCAAACGTCGAGCAATTGCTCAGAGATGAAAAGTGCCAGCACTGAAAGCTCTTGCTAGCCAGCACCCTTCCTTGGAAGCGCTTTCACAGGCGCAGCAACACTGGGGCTTTGCGCTTCTCTAGCCACCAAACATCACGGTCATTCTCTTTCCTTCTCATAGACACGAGCTGAGAAATTGCAAACGTCGAGCAATTGCTCAGAGATGAAAAGTGCCAGCACTGAAAGCTGTTGCTAGCCAGCACCCTTCCTTGGAAGCGCTTTCACAGGCGCAGCAACACTGGGGCTTTGCGCTTCTCTAGCCACCAAATGTCACGCTCACTATCTCCCCGTCTCGTAGACACGAGCTGAGAAATTGCAAACGTCGAGCAATTGCTCAGAGAGGAAAAGTGCCAGCACTGAAAGCTCTTGCTAGCCAGCACCCTTCCTTGGAAGCGCTTTCACAGGCGCAGCAACACTGGGGCTTTGCGCTTCTCTAGCCACCAAACGTCACGCTCACTATCTCTCCGTCTCGTAGACACGAGCTGAGAAATTGCAAACGTCAAGCAATTGCTCAGAGATGAAAAGTGCCAGGACTGAAAGCTCTTGCTAGCCAGCACCCTTCCTTGGAAGCGCTTTTGTAGGCCTAAGAACACTGGGGCTCTGGGCTTCTCTACCCACCTACTCTTCTGCTCATCCTCTCGCGCAGTCTAAAGAGAGCTCAGGTGAGAAATTGCAAACGTCGAGCAATTGCTCAGAGATGAAAAGTGCCAGCACTGAAAGCTGTTGCTAGCCAGCACCCTTCCTTGGAAGCGCTTTCACAGGCGCAGCAACACTGGGGCTTTGCGCTTCTCTACCCACCAAACGTCACGCTCACTATCTCTCCGTCTCGTAGACACGAGCTGAGAAATTGCAAACGTCGAGCAATTGCTCAGAGATGAAAAGGGCCAGCACTGAAAGCTGTTGCTAGCCAGCACCCTTCCTTGGAAGCGCTTTTGTAGGCCTAAGAACACTGGGGCTCTGGGCTTCTCTAGCCACCTAATCTTCTGCTCATCCTCTCGTGCACTCTAAAGAGAGCTCAGGTGAGAAATTGCAAACGTCGAGCAATTGCTCAGAGATGAAAAGTGCCATCACTGAAAGCTGTTGCTAGCCAGCACCCTTCCTTGGAAGCGCTTTCACAGGCGCAGCAACACTGGGGTTTTGCGCTTCTCTAGCCACCAAACGTCACGCTCACTATCTCTCCGTCTCGTAGACACGAGCTGAGAAATTGCAAACGTCGAGCAATTGCTCAGAGATGAGAAGTGCCAGCACTGAAAGCTGTTGCTAGCCAGCACCCTTCCTTGGAAGCGCTTTCACAGGCGCAGCAACACTGGGGCTTTGCGCTTCTCTACCCACCAAACGTCACGGTCATTCTCTTTCCTTCTCGTAGACATGAGCTGAGAAACTGCAAACGTCGAGCAATTGATCAAAGATGAAAAGTGCCAGCACTGAAAGCTGTTGCTAGCCAGCACCCTTCCTTGGAAGCGCTTTTGTAGGCCTAAGAACACTGGGGTTGTGGGCTTCTCTAGCCACCTAATCTTCTGCTCATCCTCTCGGGCACTCTAAAGAGAGCTCAGGTGAGAAATTGCAAACGTCGAGCAATTGCTCAGAGATGAAAAGTGCCAGCACTGAAAGCTGTTGCTAGCCAGCACCCTTCCTTGGAAGCGCTTTCACAGGCGCAGCAACACTGGGGCTTTGCGCTTCTCTACCCACCAAACATCACGGTCACTATCTCTCCGTCTCGTAAACACGAGCTGAGAAATTGCAAACGTCGAGCAATTGCTCAGAGATGAAAAGTGCCAGCACTGAAAGCTCTTGCTAGCCAGCACCCTTCCTTGGAAGCGCTTTCACAGGCGCAGCAACACTGGGGCTTTGCGCTTCTCTACCCACCCAACATCACGGTCATTCTCTTTCCTTCTCATAGACACGAGCTGAGAAATTGCAAACGTCGAGCAATTGCTCAGAGATGAAAAGTGCCAGCACTGAAAGCTGTTGCTAGCCAGCACCCTTCCTTGGAAGCGCTTTCACAGGCGCAGCAACACTGGGGCTTTGCGCTTCTCTACCCACCAAACGTCACGCTCACTATCTCCCCGTCTCGTAGACACGAGCTGAGAAATTGCAAACGTCAAGCAATTGCTCAGAGATGAAAAGTGGCAGCACTGAAAGCTGTCGCTAGCCAGCACCCTTCCTTGGAAGCGCTTTTACAGGCGCAGCAACACTGGGGCTTTGCGCTTCTCTAGCCACCAAACTTCACGGTCACTATCTCTCCGTCTCGTAGACACGAGCTGAGAAATTGCAAACGTCGAGCAATTGCTCAGAGATGAGAAGTGGCAGCACTGAAAGCTGATGCTAGCCAGCACCCTTCCTTGGAAGCGCTTTCACAGGCGCAGCAACACTGGGGCTTTGCGCTTCTCTACCCGCCAAACGTCAAGGTCATTCTCTTTCCTTCTTGTAGACACGAGCTGAGAAATTGCAAACGTCGAGCAATTGCTCAGAGATGAGAAGTGCCAGCACTAAAAGCTGTTGCTAGCCAGCACCCTTCCTTGGAAGCGCTTTCACAGGCGCAGCAACACTGGGGCTTTGCGCTTCTCTAGCCACCAAACATCACGCTCACTATCTCTCCGTCTCGTAGACATGAGCTGAGAAATTGCAAACGTCAAGCAATTGCTCAGAGAGGAAAAGTGCCAGCACTGAAAGCTGTTGCTAGCCAGCACCCTTCCTTGGAAGCGCTTTCACAGGCGCAGCAACACTGGGGCTTTGCGCTTCTCTACCAACCAAACTTCACGCTCACTATCTCTCCGTCTCGTAGACACGAGCTGAGAAATTGCAAACGTCAAGCAATTGCTCAGAGATGAAAAGTGCCAGGACTGAAAGCTCTTGCTAGCCAGCACCCTTCCTTGGAAGCGCTTTTGTAGGCCTAAGAACACTGGGGCTCTGGGCTTCTCTACCCACCTACTCTTCTGCTCATCCTCTCGCGCAGTCTAAAGAGAGCTCAGGTGAGAAATTGCAAACGTCGAGCAATTGCTCAGAGATGAAAAGTGCCAGCACTGAAAGCTGTTGCTAGCCAGCACCCTTCCTTGGAAGCGCTTTCACAGGCGCAGCAACACTGGGGCTTTGCGCTTCTCTACCCACCAAACGTCACGCTCACTATCTCTCCGTCTCGTAGACACGAGCTGAGAAATTGCAAACGTCGAGCAATTGCTCAGAGATGAAAAGGGCCAGCACTGAAAGCTGTTGCTAGCCAGCACCCTTCCTTGGAAGCGCTTTTGTAGGCCTAAGAACACTGGGGCTCTGGGCTTCTCTAGCCACCTAATCTTCTGCTCATCCTCTCGTGCACTCTAAAGAGAGCTCAGGTGAGAAATTGCAAACGTCGAGCAATTGCTCAGAGATGAAAAGTGCCATCACTGAAAGCTGTTGCTAGCCAGCACCCTTCCTTGGAAGCGCTTTCACAGGCGCAGCAACACTGGGGTTTTGCGCTTCTCTAGCCACCAAACGTCACGCTCACTATCTCTCCGTCTCGTAGACACGAGCTGAGAAATTGCAAACGTCGAGCAATTGCTCAGAGATGAGAAGTGCCAGCACTGAAAGCTGTTGCTAGCCAGCACCCTTCCTTGGAAGCGCTTTCACAGGCGCAGCAACACTGGGGCTTTGCGCTTCTCTACCCACCAAACGTCACGGTCATTCTCTTTCCTTCTCGTAGACATGAGCTGAGAAACTGCAAACGTCGAGCAATTGATCAAAGATGAAAAGTGCCAGCACTGAAAGCTGTTGCTAGCCAGCACCCTTCCTTGGAAGCGCTTTTGTAGGCCTAAGAACACTGGGGTTGTGGGCTTCTCTAGCCACCTAATCTTCTGCTCATCCTCTCGGGCACTCTAAAGAGAGCTCAGGTGAGAAATTGCAAACGTCGAGCAATTGCTCAGAGATGAAAAGTGCCAGCACTGAAAGCTGTTGCTAGCCAGCACCCTTCCTTGGAAGCGCTTTCACAGGCGCAGCAACACTGGGGCTTTGCGCTTCTCTACCCACCAAACATCACGGTCACTATCTCTCCGTCTCGTAAACACGAGCTGAGAAATTGCAAACGTCGAGCAATTGCTCAGAGATGAAAAGTGCCAGCACTGAAAGCTCTTGCTAGCCAGCACCCTTCCTTGGAAGCGCTTTCACAGGCGCAGCAACACTGGGGCTTTGCGCTTCTCTACCCACCCAACATCACGGTCATTCTCTTTCCTTCTCATAGACACGAGCTGAGAAATTGCAAACGTCGAGCAATTGCTCAGAGATGAAAAGTGCCAGCACTGAAAGCTGTTGCTAGCCAGCACCCTTCCTTGGAAGCGCTTTCACAGGCGCAGCAACACTGGGGCTTTGCGCTTCTCTACCCACCAAACGTCACGCTCACTATCTCCCCGTCTCGTAGACACGAGCTGAGAAATTGCAAACGTCAAGCAATTGCTCAGAGATGAAAAGTGGCAGCACTGAAAGCTGTCGCTAGCCAGCACCCTTCCTTGGAAGCGCTTTTACAGGCGCAGCAACACTGGGGCTTTGCGCTTCTCTAGCCACCAAACTTCACGGTCACTATCTCTCCGTCTCGTAGACACGAGCTGAGAAATTGCAAACGTCGAGCAATTGCTCAGAGATGAGAAGTGGCAGCACTGAAAGCTGATGCTAGCCAGCACCCTTCCTTGGAAGCGCTTTCACAGGCGCAGCAACACTGGGGCTTTGCGCTTCTCTACCCGCCAAACGTCAAGGTCATTCTCTTTCCTTCTTGTAGACACGAGCTGAGAAATTGCAAACGTCGAGCAATTGCTCAGAGATGAGAAGTGCCAGCACTAAAAGCTGTTGCTAGCCAGCACCCTTCCTTGGAAGCGCTTTCACAGGCGCAGCAACACTGGGGCTTTGCGCTTCTCTAGCCACCAAACATCACGCTCACTATCTCTCCGTCTCGTAGACATGAGCTGAGAAATTGCAAACGTCAAGCAATTGCTCAGAGAGGAAAAGTGCCAGCACTGAAAGCTGTTGCTAGCCAGCACCCTTCCTTGGAAGCGCTTTCACAGGCGCAGCAACACTGGGGCTTTGCGCTTCTCTACCAACCAAACTTCACGGTCACTATCTCTCCGTCTCGTAGACACGAGCTGAGAAATTGCAAACGTCGAGCAATTGCTCAGAGGTGAAAAGTGCCAGCACTGAAAGCTGTGGCTAGCCAGCACCCTTCCTTGGAAGCGCTTTTGTAGGCCTAAGAACACTGGGGCTCTGGGCTTCTCTAGCCACCTAATCTTCTGCTCATCCTCTCGTGCAGTCTAAAGAGAGCTCAGGTGAGAAATTGCAAACGTCGAGCAATTGCTCAGAGATGAAAAGTGCCAGCACTGAAAGCTGTTGCTAGCCAGCACCCTTCCTTGGAAGCGCTTTCACAGGCGCAGCAACACTGGGGCTTTGCGCTTCTCTACCCACCAAACGTCACGGTCATTCTCTTTCCTTCTCGTAGACATGAGCTGAGAAACTGCAAACGTCGAGCAATTGATCAAAGATGAAAAGTGCCAGCACTGAAAGCTGTTGCTAGCCAGCACCCTTCCTTGGAAGCGCTTTTGTAGGCCTAAGAACACTGGGGTTGTGGGCTTCTCTAGCCACCTAATCTTCTGCTCATCCTCTTGCGCAGTCTAAAGAGAGCTCAGGTGAGAAATTGCAAACGTCGAGCAATTGCTCAGAGATGAAAAGTGCCAGCACTGAAAGCTGATGCTAGCCAGCACCCTTCCTTGGAAGCGCTTTCACAGGCGCAGCAACACTGGGGCTTTGCGCTTCTCTAGCCACCAAACATCACGGTCACTATCTCTCCGTCTCGTAAACACGAGCTGAGAAATTGCAAACGTCGAGCAATTGCTCAGAGATGAAAAGTGCCAGCACTGAAAGCTCTTGCTAGCCAGCACCCTTCCTTGGAAGCGCTTTCACAGGCGCAGCAACACTGGGGCTTTGCGCTTCTCTAGCCACCAAACATCACGGTCATTCTCTTTCCTTCTCATAGACACGAGCTGAGAAATTGCAAACGTCGAGCAATTGCTCAGAGATGAAAAGTGCCAGGACTGAAAGCTGTTGCTAGCCAGCACCCTTCCTTGGAAGCGCTTTCACAGGCGCAGCAACACTGGGGCTCTGGGCTTCTCTACCCACCAAACGTCACGCTCACTATCTCCCCGTCTCGTAGACACGAGCTGAGAAATTGCAAACGTCAAGCAATTGCTCAGAGATGAAAAGTGGCAGCACTGAAAGCTGTCGCTAGCCAGCACCCTTCCTTGGAAGCGCTTTCACAGGCGCAGCAACACTGGGGCTTTGCGCTTCTCTAGCCACCAAACGTCACGCTCACTATCTCTCCGTCTCGTAGACACGAGCTGAGAAATTGCAAACGTCGAGCAATTGCTCAGAGATGAAAAGGGCCAGCACTGAAAGCTGTTGCTAGCCAGCACCCTTCCTTGGAAGCGCTTTCACAGGCGCAGCAACACTGGGGCTTTGCGCTTCTCTACCCACCAAACATCACGGTCACTATCTCTCCGTCTCGTAGACACGAGCTGAGAAATTGCAAACGTCGAGCAATTGCTCAGAGATGAGAAGTGCCAGCACTGAAAGCTGTTGCTAGCCAGCACCCTTCCTTGGAAGCGCTTTCACAGGCGCAGCAACACTGGGGCTTTGCGCTTCTCTACCCACCAAACGTCATGGTCATTCTCTTTCCTTCTCATAGACACGAGCTGAGAAACTGCAAACGTCGAGCAATTGATCAAAGATGAAAAGTGCCAGCACTGAAAGCTGTTGCTAGCCAGCACCCTTCCTTGGAAGCGCTTTCACAGGCGCAGCAACACTGGGACTTTGCGCTTCTCTACCCACCAAAGGTCACGGTCATTCTCTTTCCGTCTCGTAGACACGAGTTGAGAAATTGCAAACGTCGAGCAATTGCTCAGAGATGAAAAGTGCCAGCACTGAAAGCTGTTGCTAGCCAGCACCCTTCCTTGGAAGCGCTTTTACAGGCGCAGCAACACTGGGGCTTTGCGCTTCTCTAGCCACCAAACATCACGGTCATTCTCTTTCCATCTCGTAGACACGAGTCGAGAAATTGCAAACGTCGAGCAATTGCTCAGAGATGAAAAGTGCCAGCACTGAAAGCTGTTGCTAGCCAGCACCCTTCCTTGGAAGCGCTTTCACAGGCGCAGCAACACTGGGGCTTTGCGCTTCTCTAGCCACCAAACGTCACGCTCACTATCTCTCCGTCTCGTAGACACGAGCTGTGAAATTGCAAACGTCGAGCAATTGCTCAGAGATGAAAAGGGGCAGCACTGAAAGTTGATGCTAGCCAGCACCCTTCCTTGGAAGCGCTTTTGTAGACCTAAGAACACTGGGGTTTTGGGCTTCTCTAGCCACCTAATGTTCTGCTCATCCTCTCGCGTAGTCAAAAGAGAGCTCAGGTGAGAAATTGCAAATGTCGAGCAATTGCTCAGAGAGGAAAAGTGCCAGCACTGAAAGCTGTTGCTAGCCAGCACCCTTCCTTGGAAGCGCTTTTGTAGGCCTAAGAACACTGGGGCTCTGGGCTTCTCTAGCCACCTACTCTTCTGCTCATCCTCTCGTGCAGTCTAAAGAGAGCTCAGGTGAGAAATTGCAAACGTCGAGCAATTGCTCAGAGATGAAAAGTGCCAGCACTGAAAGCTGTTGCTAGCCAGCACCCTTCCTTGGAAGCGCTTTCACAGGCGCAGCAACACTGGGGCTTTGCGCTTCTCTAGCCACCAAACGTCACGGTCATTCTCTTTCCTTCTCGTAGACATGAGCTGAGAAACTGCAAACGTCGAGCAATTGATCAAAGATGAAAAGTGCCAGCACTGAAAGCTGTTGCTAGCCAGCACCCTTCCTTGGAAGCGCTTTTGTAGGCCTAAGAACACTGGGGTTGTGGGCTTCTCTAGCCACCTAATCTTCTGCTCATCCTCTCGCGCAGTCTAAAGAGAGCTCAGGTGAGAAATTGCAAACGTCGAGCAATTGCTCAGAGATGAAAAGTGCCAGCACTGAAAGCTGATGCTAGCCAGCACCCTTCCTTGGAAGCGCTTTCACAGGCGCAGCAACACTGGGGCTTTGCGCTTCTCTAGCCACCAAACATCACGGTCACTATCTCTCCGTCTCGTAAACACGAGCTGAGAAATTGCAAACGTCGAGCAATTGCTCAGAGAGGAAAAGTGCCAGCACTGAAAGCTCTTGCTAGCCAGCACCCTTCCTTGGAAGCGCTTTCACAGGCGCAGCAACACTGGGGCTTTGCGCTTCTCTACCCACCAAACATCACGGTCATTCTCTTTCCTTCTCATAGACACGAGCTGAGAAATTGCAAACGTCGAGCAATTGCTCAGAGATGAAAAGGGCCAGCACTGAAAGCTGTGGCTAGCCAGCACCCTTCCTTGGAAGCGCTTTCACAGGCGCAGCAACACTGGGGCTTTGCGCTTCTCTACCCACCAAACGTCACGCTCACTATCTCCCCGTCTCGTAGACACGAGCTGAGAAATTGCAAACGTCAAGCAATTGCTCAGAGATGAAAAGTGGCAGCACTGAAAGCTGTTGCTAGCCAGCACCCTTCCTTGGAAGCGCTTTCACAGGCGCAGCAACACTGGGGCTTTGCGCTTCTCTAGCCACCAAACGTCACGCTCACTATCTCTCCGTCTCGTAGACACGAGCTGAGAAATTGCAAACGTCGAGCAATTGCTCAGAGAGGAAAAGGGCCAGCACTGAAAGCTGTTGCTAGCCAGCACCCTTCCTTGGAAGCGCTTTCACAGGCGCAGCAACACTGGGGCTTTGCGCTTCTCTACCCACCAAACATCACGGTCACTATCTCTCCGTCTCGTAGACACGAGCTGAGAAATTGCAAACGTCGAGCAATTGCTCAGAGATGAGAAGTGCCAGCACTGAAAGCTGTTGCTAGCCAGCACCCTTCCTTGGAAGCGCTTTCACAGGCGCAGCAACACTGGGGCTTTGCGCTTCTCTACCCACCAAACGTCATGGTCATTCTCTTTCCTTCTCGTAGACACGAGCTGAGAAACTGCAAACGTCGAGCAATTGATCAAAGATGAAAAGTGCCAGCACTGAAAGCTGTTGCTAGCCAGCACCCTTCCTTGGAAGCGCTTTCACAGGCGCAGCAACACTGGGACTTTGCGCTTCTCTACCCACCAAAGGTCACGGTCATTCTCTTTCCGTCTCGTAGACACGAGTTGAGAAACTGCAAACGTCGAGCAATTGCTCAGAGATGAAAAGTGCCAGCACTGAAAGCTGTTGCTAGCCAGCACCCTTCCTTGGAAGCGCTTTTACAGGCGCAGCAACACTGGGGCTTTGCGCTTCTCTAGCCACCAAACATCACGGTCATTCTCTTTCCATCTCGTAGACACGAGTCGAGAAATTGCAAACGTCGAGCAATTGCTCAGAGAGGAAAAGTGCCAGCACTGAAAGCTGTTGCTAGCCAGCACCCTTCCTTGGAAGCGCTTTCACAGGCGCAGCAACACTGGGGCTTTGCGCTTCTCTAGCCACCAAACGTCACGCTCACTA
Organism: Sarcoramphus papa; assembly: GCA_037962945.1. NCBI lineage: Eukaryota > Metazoa > Chordata > Aves > Accipitriformes > Cathartidae > Sarcoramphus > Sarcoramphus papa. Next base: position 92,941,825 of record CM075586.1, on the reverse strand, counting down.
TCTCTCCGTCTCGTAGACACGAGCTGTGAAATTGCAAACGTCGAGCAATTGCTCAGAGATGAAAAGTGCCAGCACTGAAAGCTGTTGCTAGCCAGCACCCTTCCTTGGAAGCGCTTTTGTAGGCCTAAGAACACTGGGGCTCTGGGCTTCTCTACCCACCTACTCTTCTGCTCATCCTCTCGCGCACTCTAAAGAGAGCTCAGGTGAGAAATTGCAAACGTCGAGCAATTGCTCAGAGATGAAAAGGGCCAGCACTGAAAGCTGTTGCTAGCCAGCACCCTTCCTTGGAAGCGCTTTCACAGGCGCAGCAACACTGGGGCTTTGCGCTTCTCTACCCACCAAACGTCACGCTCACTATCTCTCCGTCTCGTAGACACGAGCTGAGAAATTGCAAACGTCGAGCAATTGCTCAGAGATGAAAAGGGCCAGCACTGAAAGCTCTTGCTAGCCAGCACCCTTCCTTGGAAGCGCTTTTGTAGGCCTAAGAACACTGGGGCTCTGGGCTTCTCTAGCCACCTCATCTTCTGCTCATCCTCTCGTGCAGTCTAAAGAGAGCTCAGGTGAGAAATTGCAAACGTCGAGCAATTGCTCAGAGAGGAAAAGTGCCAGCACTGAAAGCTGTTGCTAGCCAGCACCCTTCCTTGGAAGCGCTTTCACAGGCGCAGCAACACTGGGGTTTTGCGCTTCTTTAGCCACCAAACGTCACGCTCACTATCTCTCCGTCTCGTAGACACGAGCTGAGAAATTGCAAACGTCGAGCAATTGCTCAGAGATGAGAAGTGCCAGCACTGAAAGCTGTTGCTAGCCAGCACCCTTCCTTGGAAGCGCTTTCACAGGCGCAGCAACACTGGGGCTTTGCGCTTCTCTACCCACCAAACGTCACGGTCATTCTCTTTCCTTCTCGTAGACACGAGCTGAGAAACTGCAAACGTCGAGCAATTGATCAAAGATGAAAAGTGCCAGCACTGAAAGCTGATGCTAGCCAGCACCCTTCCTTGGAAGCGCTTTTGTAGGCCTAAGAACACTGGGGTTGTGGGCTTCTCTAGCCACCTAATCTTCTGCTCATCCTCTCGCGCAGTCTAAAGAGAGCTCAGGTGAGAAATTGCAAACGTCCAGCAAATGCTCAGAGATGAAAAGTGCCAGCACTGAAAGCTGATGCTAGCCAGCACCCTTCCTTGGAAGCGCTTTCACAGGCGCAGCAACAATGGGACTTTGCGCTTCTCTAGCCACCAAACATCACGGTCACTATCTCTCCGTCTCGTAAACACGAGCTGAGAAATTGCAAACGTCGAGCAATTGCTCAGAGATGAAAAGTGCCAGCACTGAAAGCTCTTGCTAGCCAGCACCCTTCCTTGGAAGCGCTTTCACAGGCGCAGCAACACTGGGACTTTGCGCTTCTCTAGCCACCAAACATCACGGTCATTCTCTTTCCTTCTCATAGACACGAGCTGAGAAATTGCAAACGTCGAGCAATTGCTCAGAGATGAAAAGTGCCAGCACTGAAAGCTGTTGCTAGCCAGCACCCTTCCTTGGAAGCGCTTTCACAGGCGCAGCAACACTGGGGCTTTGCGCTTCTCTACCCACCAAATGTCACGCTCACTATCTCCCCGTCTCGTAGACACGAGCTGAGAAATTGCAAACGTCAAGCAATTGCTCAGAGATGAAAAGTGGCAGCACTGAAAGCTGTCGCTAGCCAGCACCCTTCCTTGGAAGCGCTTTCACAGGCGCAGCAACACTGGGGCTTTGCGCTTCTCTAGCCACCAAACGTCACGGTCACTATCTCTCCGTCTCGTAGACACGAGCTGAGAAATTGCAAACGTCGAGCAATTGCTCAGAGATGAAAAGTGCCAGCACTGAAAGCTGTTGCTAGCCAGCACCCTTCCTTGGAAGCGCTTTCACAGGCGCAGCAACACTGGGGCTTTGCGCTTCTCTACCCGCCAAACGTCAAGGTCATTCTCTTTCCTTCTTGTAGACACGAGCTGAGAAATTGCAAACGTCGAGCAATTGCTCAGAGATGAGAAGTGCCAGCACTAAAAGCTGTTGCTAGCCAGCACCCTTCCTTGGAAGCGCTTTCACAGGCGCAGCAACACTGGGGCTTTGCGCTTCTCTAGCCACCAAACATCACGCTCACTATCTCTCCGTCTCGTAGACACGAGCTGAGAAATTGCAAACGTCAAGCAATTGCTCAGAGAGGAAAAGTGGCAGCACTGAAAGCTGTTGCTAGCCAGCACCCTTCCTTGGAAGCGCTTTCACAGGCGCAGCAACACTGGGGCTTTGCGCTTCTCTACCAACCAAACTTCACGGTCACTATCTCTCCGTCTCGTAGACACGAGCTGAGAAATTGCAAACGTCGAGCAATTGCTCAGAGGTGAAAAGTGCCAGCACTGAAAGCTGATGCTAGCCAGCACCCTTCCTTGGAAGCGCTTTTGTAGGCCTAAGAACAGTGGGGCTCTGGGCTTCTCTAGCCACCTAATCTTCTGCTCATCCTCTCGTGCAGTCTAAAGAGAGCTCAGGTGAGACATTGCAAACGTCAAGCAATTGCTCAGAGATGAAAAGTGCCAGCACTGAAAGCTGTTGCTAGCCAGCACCCTTCCTTGGAAGCGCTTTCACAGGCGCAGCAACACTGGGGCTTTGCGCTTCTCTACCCACCAAACGTCACGGTCATTCTCTTTCCTTCTCGTAGACATGAGCTGAGAAACTGCAAACGTCGAGCAATTGATCAAAGATGAAAAGTGCCAGCACTGAAAGCTGTTGCTAGCCAGCACCCTTCCTTGGAAGCGCTTTTGTAGGCCTAAGAACACTGGGGTTGTGGGCTTCTCTAGCCACCTAATCTTCTGCTCATCCTCTCGCGCAGTCTAAAGAGAGCTCAGGTGAGAAATTGCAAACGTCGAGCAATTGCTCAGAGATGAAAAGTGCCAGCACTGAAAGCTGATGCTAGCCAGCACCCTTCCTTGGAAGCGCTTTCACAGGCGCAGCAACACTGGGGCTTTGCGCTTCTCTAGCCACCAAACATCACGGTCACTATCTCTCCGTCTCGTAAACACGAGCTGAGAAATTGCAAACGTCGAGCAATTGCTCAGAGATGAAAAGTGCCAGCACTGAAAGCTCTTGCTAGCCAGCACCCTTCCTTGGAAGCGCTTTCACAGGCGCAGCAACACTGGGGCTTTGCGCTTCTCTACCCACCAAACGTCACGGTCATTCTCTTTCCTTCTCATAGACACGAGCTGAGAAATTGCAAACGTCGAGCAATTGCTCAGAGATGAAAAGTGCCAGCACTGAAAGCTGTTGCTAGCCAGCACCCTTCCTTGGAAGCGCTTTCACAGGCGCAGCAACACTGGGGCTTTGCGCTTCTCTACCCACCAAACGTCACGCTCACTATCTCCCCGTCTCGTAGACACGAGCTGAGAAATTGCAAACGTCAAGCAATTGCTCAGAGATGAAAAGTGGCAGCACTGAAAGCTGTGGCTAGCCAGCACCCTTCCTTGGAAGCGCTTTCACAGGCGCAGCAACACTGGGGCTTTGCGCTTCTCTAGCCACCAAACGTCAAGGTCATTCTCTTTCCTTCTTGTAGACACGAGCTGAGAAATTGCAAACGTCGAGCAATTGCTCAGAGATGAGAAGTGCCAGCACTAAAAGCTGTTGCTAGCCAGCACCCTTCCTTGGAAGCGCTTTCACAGGCGCAGCAACACTGGGGCTTTGCGCTTCTCTAGCCACCAAACATCACGCTCACTATCTCTCCGTCTCGTAGACACGAGCTGAGAAATTGCAAACGTCAAGCAATTGCTCAGAGATGAAAAGTGGCAGCACTGAAAGCTGTTGCTAGCCAGCACCCTTCCTTGGAAGCGCTTTCACAGGCGCAGCAACACTGGGGCTTTGCGCTTCTCTACCAACCAAACTTCACGGTCACTATCTCTCCGTCTCGTAGACACGAGCTGAGAAATTGCAAACGTCGAGCAATTGCTCAGAGGTGAAAAGTGCCAGCACTGAAAGCTGTGGCTAGCCAGCACCCTTCCTTGGAAGCGCTTTTGTAGGCCTAAGAACAGTGGGGCTCTGGGCTTCTCTAGCCACCTAATCTTCTGCTCATCCTCTCGTGCAGTCTAAAGAGAGCTCAGGTGAGAAATTGCAAACGTCGAGCAATTGCTCAGAGATGAAAAGTGCCAGCACTGAAAGCTGTTGCTAGCCAGCACCCTTCCTTGGAAGCGCTTTCACAGGCGCAGCAACACTGGGGCTTTGCGCTTCTCTACCCACCAAACGTCACGCTCACTATCTCTCCGTCTCGTAGACACGAGCTGAGAAATTGCAAACGTCGAGCAATTGCTCAGAGATGAAAAGGGCCAGCACTGAAAGCTCTTGCTAGCCAGCACCCTTCCTTGGAAGCGCTTTTGTAGGCCTAAGAACACTGGGGCTCTGGGCTTCTCTAGCCACCTAATCTTCTGCTCATCCTCTCGTGCACTCTAAAGAGAGCTCAGGTGAGAAATTGCAAACGTCGAGCAATTGCTCAGAGATGAAAAGTGCCAGCACTGAAAGCTGTTGCTAGCCAGCACCCTTCCTTGGAAGCGCTTTCACAGGCGCAGCAACACTGGGGTTTTGCGCTTCTTTAGCCACCAAACGTCACGCTCACTATCTCTCCGTCTCGTAGACACGAGCTGAGAAATTGCAAACGTCGAGCAATTGCTCAGAGATGAGAAGTGCCAGCACTGAAAGCTGTTGCTAGCCAGCACCCTTCCTTGGAAGCGCTTTCACAGGCGCAGCAACACTGGGGCTTTGCGCTTCTCTACCCACCAAACGTCACGGTCATTCTCTTTCCTTCTCGTAGACATGAGCTGAGAAACTGCAAACGTCGAGCAATTGATCAAAGATGAAAAGTGCCAGCACTGAAAGCTGTTGCTAGCCAGCACCCTTCCTTGGAAGCGCTTTTGTAGGCCTAAGAACACTGGGGCTCTGGGCTTCTCTAGCCACCTAATCTTCTGCTCATCCTCTCGCGCAGTCTAAAGAGAGCTCAGGTGAGAAATTGCAAACGTCGAGCAATTGCTCAGAGATGAAAAGTGCCAGCACTGAAAGCTGATGCTAGCCAGCACCCTTCCTTGGAAGCGCTTTCACAGGCGCAGCAACACTGGGGCTTTGCGCTTCTCTAGCCACCAAACATCACGGTCACTATCTCTCCGTCTCGTAAACACGAGCTGAGAAATTGCAAACGTCGAGCAATTGCTCAGAGATGAAAAGTGCCAGCACTGAAAGCTCTTGCTAGCCAGCACCCTTCCTTGGAAGCGCTTTCACAGGCGCAGCAACACTGGGGCTTTGCGCTTCTCTAGCCACCAAACATCACGGTCATTCTCTTTCCTTCTCAAAGACACGAGCTGAGAAATTGCAAACGTCGAGCAATTGCTCAGAGATGAAAAGTGCCAGCACTGAAAGCTGTTGCTAGCCAGCACCCTTCCTTGGAAGCGCTTTCACAGGCGCAGCAACACTGGGGCTTTGCGCTTCTCTAGCCACCAAACGTCACGCTCACTGTCTCCCCGTCTCTTAGACACGAGCTGAGAAATTGCAAACGTCAAGCAATTGCTCAGAGAGGAAAAGTGCCAGCACTGAAAGCTGTTGCTAGCCAGCACCCTTCCTTGGAAGCGCTTTCACAGGCGCAGCAACACTGGGGCTTTGCGCTTCTCTAGCCACCAAACTTCACGGTCACTATCTCTCCGTCTCGTAGACACGAGCTGAGAAATTGCAAACGTCGAGCAATTGCTCAGAGATGAGAAGTGCCAGCACTGAAAGCTGTTGCTAGCCAGCACCCTTCCTTGGAAGCGCTTTCACAGGCGCAGCAACACTGGGGCTTTGCGCTTCTCTACCCGCCAAACGTCAAGGTCATTCTCTTTCCTTCTTGTAGACACGAGCTGAGAAATTGCAAACGTCGAGCAATTGCTCAGAGATGAGAAGTGCCAGCACTAAAAGCTGTTGCTAGCCAGCACCCTTCCTTGGAAGCGCTTTCACAGGCGCAGCAACACTCGGGCTTTGCGCTTCTCTAGCCACCAAACATCACGGTCACTATCTCTCCGTCTCGTAGACACGAGCTGAGAAATTGCAAACGTCAAGCAATTGCTCAGAGATGAAAAGTGCCAGCACTGAAAGCTGTTGCTACCCAGCACCCTTCCTTGGAAGCGCTTTCACAGGCGCAGCAACACTGGGGCTTTGCGCTTCTCTACCCACCAAACTTCACGGTCACTATCTCTCCGTCTCGTAGACACGAGCTGAGAAATTGCAAACGTCGAGCAATTGCTCAGAGGTGAAAAGTGCCAGCACTGAAAGCTGTGGCTAGCCAGCACCCTTCCTTGGAAGCGCTTTTGTAGCCCTAAGAACACTGGGGCTCTGGGCTTCTCTAGCCACCTAATCTTCTGCTCATCCTCTCGTGCAGTCTAAAGAGAGCTCAGGTGAGAAATTGCAAACGTCGAGCAATTGCTCAGAGATGAAAAGTGCCAGCACTGAAAGCTGTTGCTAGCCAGCACCCTTCCTTGGAAGCGCTTTCACAGGCGCAGCAACACTGGGGCTTTGCGCTTCTCTAGCCACCAAACGTCACGCTCACTATCTCTCCGTCTCGTAGACACGAGCTGAGAAATTGCAAACGTCGAGCAATTGCTCAGAGATGAGAAGTGCCAGCACTGAAAGCTGTTGCTAGCCAGCACCCTTCCTTGGAAGCGCTTTTGTAGGCCTAAGAACACTGGGGCTCTGGGCTTCTCTAGCCACCTAATCTTCTGCTCATCCTCTCGCGCAGTCTAAAGAGAGCTCAGGTGAGAAATTGCAGACGTCGAGCAATAGCTCAGAGATGAAAAGTGCCAGGACTGAAAGCTGTTGCTAGCCAGCACCCTTCCTTGGAAGCGCTTTTACAGGCGCAGCAACACTGGGGCTTTGCGCTTCTCTAGCCACCAAGCATCATGCTCACTATCTCTCCGTCTCGTAGACACGAGCTGAGAAATTGCAAACGTCAAGCAATTGCTCAGAGATGAAAAGTGGCAGCACTGAAAGCTGTCGCTAGCCAGCACCCTTCCTTGGAAGCGCTTTCACAGGCGCAGCAACACTGGGGCTTTGCGCTTTTCTACCCACCAAACGTCACGCTCACTATCTCTCCGTCTCGTAGACACGAGCTGAGAAATTGCAAACGTCGAGCAATTGCTCAGAGATGAAAAGGGCCAGCACTGAAAGCTGTGGCTAGCCAGCACCCTTCCTTGGAAGCGCTTTCACAGGCGCAGCAACACTGGGGCTTTGCGCTTCTCTACCCACCAAACGTCACGCTCACTATCTCCCCGTCTCGTAGACACGAGCTGAGAAATTGCAAACGTCAAGCAATTGCTCAGAGATGAAAAGTGGCAGCACTGAAAGCTGTCGCTAGCCAGCACCCTTCCTTGGAAGCGCTTTCACAGGCGCAGCAACACTGGGGCTTTGCGCTTCTCTAGCCACCAAACATCACGCTCACTATCTCTCCGTCTCGTAGACACGAGCTGAGAAATTGCAAACGTCGAGCAATTGCTCAGAGATGAAAAGGGCCAGCACTGAAAGCTGTTGCTAGCCAGCACCCTTCCTTGGAAGCGCTTTCACAGGCGCAGCAACACTGGGGCTTTGCGCTTCTCTACCCACCAAACATCACGGTCACTATCTCTCCGTCTCGTAGACACGAGCTGAGAAATTGCAAACGTCGAGCAATTGCTCAGAGATGAGAAGTGCCAGCACTGAAAGCTGTTGCTAGCCAGCACCCTTCCTTGGAAGCGCTTTCACAGGCGCAGCAACACTGGGGCTTTGCGCTTCTCTACCCGCCAAACGTCAAGGTCATTCTCTTTCCTTCTCGTAGACACGAGCTGTGAAATTGCAAACGTCGAGCAATTGCTCAGAGATGAGAAGTGCCAGCACTAAAAGCTGTTGCTAGCCAGCACCCTTCCTTGGAAGCGCTTTCACAGGCGCAGCAACACTGGGGCTTTGCGCTTCTCTACCCACCAAACGTCACGGTCACTATCTCTCCGTCTCGTAGACACGAGCTGAGAAATTGCAAACGTCGAGCAATTGCTCAGAGATGAAAAGTGCCAGCACTGAAAGCTGTGGCTAGCCAGCACCCTTCCTTGGAAGCGCTTTCACAGGCGCAGCAACACTGGGGCTTTGCGCTTCTCTAGCCACCAAACGTCACGCTCACTATCTCTCCGTCTCGTAGACACGAGCTGAGAAATTGCAAACGTCGAGCAATTGCTCAGAGATGAGAAGTGCCAGCACTGAAAGCTGTTGCTAGCCAGCACCCTTCCTTGGAAGCGCTTTCACAGGCGCAGCAACACTGGGGCTTTGCGCTTCTCTACCAACCAAACTTCACGGTCACTATCTCTCCGTCTCGTAGACACGAGCTGAGAAATTGCAAACGTCGAGCAATTGCTCAGAGGTGAAAAGTGCCAGCACTGAAAGCTGTCGCTAGCCAGCACCCTTCCTTGGAAGCGCTTTTGTAGGCCTAAGAACACTGGGGCTCTGGGCTTCTCTAGCCACCTACTCTTCTGCTCATCCTCTCGTGCAGTCTAAAGAGAGCTCAGCTGAGAAATTGCAAACGTCGAGCAATTGCTCAGAGATGAAAAGTGCCATCACTGAAAGCTGTTGCTAGCCAGCACCCTTCCTTGGAAGCGCTTTCACAGGCGCAGCAACACTGGGGCTTTGCGCTTCTCTACCCACCAAACGTCAAGGTCATTCTCTTTCCTTCTCAAAGACACGAGCTGAGAAATTGCAAACGTCGAGCAATTGCTCAGAGATGAGAAGTGCCAGCACTAAAAGCTGTTGCTAGCCAGCACCCTTCCTTGGAAGCGCTTTCACAGGCGCAGCAACACTGGGGCTTTGCGCTTCTCTACCCACCAAACATCACGGTCATTCTCTTTCCGTCTCGTAGACACGAGCTGAGAAATTGCAAACGTCGAGCAATTGCTCAGAGATGAAAAGTGCCAGCACTGAAAGCTGTTGCTAGCCAGCAGCCTTCCTTGGAAGTGCTTTCACAGGTGCAGCAACACTGGGGCTTTGCGCTTCTCTACCCACCAAACATCACGGTCACTATCTCTCCGTCTCGTAGACACGAGCTGAGAAATTGCAAACGTCGAGCAATTGCTCAGAGATGAAAAGTGCCAGCACTGAAAGCTGTTGCTAGCCAGCACCCTTCCTTGGAAGCGCTTTCACAGGCGCAGCAACACTGGGGCTTTGCGCTTCTCTACCAACCAAACGTCACGGTCATTCTCTTTCCTTCTCGTAGACACGAGCTGAGAAATTGCAAACGTCGAGCAATTGCTCAGAGATGAAAAGGGCCAGCACTGAAAGCTGTTGCTAGCCAGCACCCTTCCTTGGAAGCGCTTTTGTAGCCCTAAGAACACTGGGGCTCTGGGCTTCTCTAGCCACCTACTCTTCTGCTCATCCTGTCGTGCAGTCTAAAGAGAGCTCAGGTGAGACATTGCAAACGTCGAGCAATTGCTCAGAGATGAAAAGTGCCAGCACTGAAAGCTGTTGCTAGCCAGCACCCTTCCTTGGAAGCGCTTTCACAGGCGCAGCAACACTGGGGCTCTGTGCTTCTCTACCCACCAAACATCACGGTCATTCTCTTTCCTTCTCGTAGACACGAGCCGAGAAATTGCAAACGTCGAGCAATTGCTCAGAGATGAAAAGGGCCAGCACTGAAAGCTGTCGCTAGCCAGCACCCTTCCTTGGAAGCGCTTTCACAGGCGCAGCAACACTGGGGCTTTGCGCTTCTCTAGCCACCAAAAGTCACGCTCACTATCTCTCCGTCTCGTAGACACGAGCTCAGAAATTGCAAACGTCGAGCAATTGCTCAGAGATGAAAAGTGCCAGCACTGAAAGCTGTTGCTAGCCAGCACCCTTCCTTGGAAGCGCTTTCACAGGCGCAGCAACACTGGGGCTTTGCGCTTCTCTACCCACCAAACATCACGGTCATTCTCTTTCCTTCTCGTAGACACGAGCTGAGAAATTGCAAACGTCGAGCAATTGCTCAGAGATGAAAAGGGCCAGCACTGAAAGCTGTTGCTAGCCAGCACCCTTCCTTGGAAGCGCTTTTGTAGGCCTAAGAACACTGGGGCTCTGGGCTTCTCTACCCACCTACTCTTCTGCTCATCCTCTCGCGCAGTCTAAAGAGAGCTCAGGTGAGAAATTGCAAACGTCGAGCAATTGCTCAGAGATGAAAAGGGCCAGCACTGAAAGCTGATGCTAGCCAGCACCCTTCCTTGGAAGCGCTTTCACAGGCGCAGCAACACTGGGGCTTTGCGCTTCTCTACCCACCAAACATCACGGTCACTATCTCTCCGTCTCGTAGACACGAGCTGAGAAATTGCAAACGTCCAGCAATTGCTCAGAGAGGAAAAGTGCCAGCACTGAAAGCTGTTGCTAGCCAGCACCCTTCCTTGGAAGCGCTTTCACAGGCGCAGCAACACTGGGGCTTTGCGCTTCTCTACCCACCAAACGTCATGGTCATTCTCTTTCCTTCTCGTAGACACGAGCTGAGAAACTGCAAACGTCGAGCAATTGATCAAAGATGAAAAGTGCCAGCACTGAAAGCTGTCGCTAGCCAGCACCCTTCCTTGGAAGCGCTTTCACAGGCGCAGCAACACTGGGGCTTTGCACTTCTTTAGCCACCAAAAGTCACGCTCACTATCTCTCCGTCTCGTAGACACGAGCTCAGAAATTGCAAACGTCGAGCAATTGCTCAGAGATGAAAACTGCCAGCACTGAAAGCTGTTGCTAGCCAGCACCCTTCCTTGGAAGCGCTTTCACAGGCGCAGCAACACTGGGGCTTTGCGCTTCTCTAGCCACCAAACATCACGGTCATTCTCTTTCCTTCTCGTAGACACGAGCTGAGAAATTGCAAACGTCGAGCAATTGCTCAGAGATGAAAAGGGCCAGCACTGAAAGCTGTTGCTAGCCAGCACCCTTCCTTGGAAGCGCTTTCACAGGCGCAGCAACACTGGGGCTCTGGGCTTCTCTAGCCACCTACTCTTCTGCTCATCCTCTCGCGCACTCTAAAGAGAGCTCAGGTGAGAAATTGCAAACGTCCAGCAAATGCTCAGAGATGAAAAGGGCCAGCACTGAAAGCTGTTGCTAGCCAGCACCCTTCCTTGGAAGCGCTTTCACAGGCGCAGCAACACTGGGGCTTTGCGCTTCTCTACCCACCAAACATCACGGTCACTATCTCTCCGTCTCGTAGACACGAGCTGAGAAATTGCAAACGTCCAGCAATTGCTCAGAGAGGAAAAGTGCCAGCACTGAAAGCTGTTGCTAGCCAGCACCCTTCCTTGGAAGCGCTTTCACAGGCGCAGCAACACTGGGGCTTTGCGCTTCTCTACCCACCAAACGTCATGGTCATTCTCTTTCCTTCTCGTAGACACGAGCTGAGAAACTGCAAACGTCGAGCAATTGATCAAAGATGAAAAGTGCCAGCACTGAAAGCTGTTGCTAGCCAGCACCCTTCCTTGGAAGTGCTTTCACAGGCGCAGCAACACTGGGGCTTTGCGCTTCTTTAGCCACCAAACGTCACGCTCACTATCTCTCCGTCTCGTAGACACGAGTTGAGAAATTGCAAACGTCGAGCAATTGCTCAGAGATGAAAAGTGCCAGCACTGAAAGCTGTTGCTAGCCAGCACCCTTCCTTGGAAGCGCTTTTACAGGCGCAGCAACACTGCGGCTTTGCGCTTCTCTACCCACCAAACGTCACGGTCATTCTCTTTCCTTCTCGTAGACACGAGCTGAGAAATTGCAAACGTCGAGCAATTGCTCAGAGATGAAAAGTGGCAGCACTGAAAGCTGTTGCTAGCCAGCACCCTTCCTTGGAAGCGCTTTCACAGGCGCAGCAACACTGGGGCTTTGCGCTTCTCTACCAACCAAACTTCACGGTCATTCTCTTTCCTTCTCGTAGACACGAGCTGAGAAACTGCAAACGTCGAGTAATTGATCAAAGATGAAAAGTGCCAGCACTGAAAGCTGTTGCTAGCCAGCACCCTTCCTTGGAAGCGCTTTTGTAGGCCTAAGAACACTGGGGCTCTGGGCTTCTCTAGCCACCTACTCTTCTGCTCATCCTCTCGCGCAGTCTAAAGAGAGCTCAGGTGAGAAATTGCAAACGTCGAGCAATTGCTCAGAGATGAAAAGGGCCAGCACTGAAAGCTGTTGCTAGCCAGCACCCTTCCTTGGAAGCGCTTTCACAGGTGCAGCAACACTGGGGCTTTGCGCTTCTCTAGCCACCAAACGTCACGGTCATTCTCTTTCCTTCTCGTAGACACGAGCTGAGAAATTGCAAACGTCGAGCAATTGCTCAGAGATGAGAAGTGCCAGCACTAAAAGCTGTTGCTAGCCAGCACCCTTCCTTGGAAGCGCTTTCACAGGCACAGCAACACTGGGGCTTTGCGCTTCTCTAGCCACCAAACGTCACGGTCATTCTCTTTCCGTGTCGTAGACACGAGCTGAGAAATTGCAAACGTCGAGCAATTGCTCAGAGATGAAAAGTGCCAGCACTGAAAGCTGTCGCTAGCCAGCACCCTTCCTTGGAAGCGCTTTCACAGGCGCAGCAACACTGGGGCTTTGCGCTTCTCTACCCACCAAACATCACGGTCATTCTCTTTCCGTCTCGTAGACACGAGCTGAGAAATTGCAAACGTCGAGCAATTGCTCAGAGATGAAAAGTGCCAGCACTGAAAGCTGTTGCTACCCAGCACCCTTCCTTGGAAGCGCTTTCACAGGCGCAGCAACACTGGGGCTTTGCGCTTCTCTACCAACCAAACTTCACGGTCATTCTCTTTCCTTCTCGTAGACACGAGCTGAGAAATTGCAAACGTCGAGCAATTGCTGAGAGATGAAAAGGGCCAGCACTGAAAGCTGTGGCTAGCCAGCACCCTTCCTTGGAAGCGCTTTTGTAGGCCTAAGAATACTGGGGCTTTGCGCTTCTCTAGCCACCTAATCTTCTGCTCATACTCTCGGGCACTCTAAAGAGAGCTCAGGTGAGACATTGCAAACGTCGAGCAATTGCTCAGAGATGAAAAGTGCCAGCACTGAAAGCTGTTGCTAGCCAGCACCCTTCCTTGGAAGCGCTTTCACAGGCGCAGCAACACTGGGGCTCTGTGCTTCTCTACCCACCAAACATCACGGTCATTCTCTTTCCTTCTCGTAGACACGAGCCGAGAAATTGCAAACGTCGAGCAATTGCTCAGAGATGAAAAGGGCCAGCACTGAAAGCTGTTGCTAGCCAGCACCCTTCCTTGGAAGCGCTTTCACAGGCGCAGCAACACTGGGGCTTTGCGCTTCTTTAGCCACCAAACGTCACGCTCACTATCTCTCCGTCTCGTAGACACGAGCTGAGAAATTGCAAACGTCGAGCAATTGCTCAGAGATGAAAAGTGCCAGCACTGAAAGCTGTTGCTAGCCAGCACCCTTCCTTGGAAGCGCTTTCACAGGCGCAGCAACACTGGGGCTTTGCGCTTCTCTAGCCACCAAACGTCACGGTCATTCTCTTTCCTTCTCGTAGACACGAGCTGAGAAATTGCAAACGTCGAGCAATTGATCAAAGATGAAAAGTGCCAGCACTGAAAGCTGTTGCTAGCCAGCACCCTTCCTTGGAAGCGCTTTTGTAGGCCTAAGAACACTGGGGCTCTGGGCTTCTCTAGCCACCTACTCTTCTGCTCATCCTCTCGCGCAGTCTAAAGAGAGCTCAGGTGAGAAATTGCAAACGTCGAGCAATTGCTCAGAGATGAAAAGGGCCAGCACTGAAAGCTGTTGCTAGCCAGCACCCTTCCTTGGAAGCGCTTTCACAGGCGCAGCAACACTGGGGCTTTGCGCTTCTCTACCCACCAAACATCACGGTCACTATCTCTCCGTCTCGTAGACACGAGCTGAGAAATTGCAAACGTCGAGCAATTGCTCAGAGATGAAAAGTGCCAGCACTGAAAGCTGTTGCTAGCCAGCACCCTTCCTTGGAAGCGCTTTCACAGGCGCAGCAACACTGGGGCTTTGCGCTTCTCTACCCACCAAACATCACGGTCATTCTCTTTCCTTCTCGTAGACACGAGCTGAGAAACTGCAAACGTCGAGCAATTGCTCAGAGATGAAAAGTGCCAGCACTGAAAGCTGTTGCTAGCCAGCACCCTTCCTTGGAAGCGCTTTCACAGGCGCAGCAACACTGGGGCTTTGCGCTTCTCTAGCCACCAAACGTCACGGTCATTCTCTTTCCGTCTCGTAGACACGAGTTGAGAAATTGCAAACGTCGAGCAATTGCTCAGAGATGAAAAGGGCCAGCACTGAAAGCTGTTGCTAGCCAGCACCCTTCCTTGGAAGCGCTTTTACAGGCGCAGCAACACTGGGGCTTTGCGCTTCTCTACCCACCAAACATCACGGTCATTCTCTTTCCATCTCGTAGACACGAGTCGAGAAATTGCAAACGTCGAGCAATTGCTCAGAGAGGAAAAGTGCCAGCACTGAAAGCTCTTGCTAGCCAGCACCCTTCCTTGGAAGTGCTTTCACAGGCGCAGCAACACTGGGGCTTTGCGCTTCTCTAGCCACCAAACGTCACGGTCACTATCTCTCCGTCTCGTAGACACGAGCTGTGAAATTGCAAACGTCGAGCAATTGCTCAGAGATGAAAAGTGCCAGCACTGAAAGCTGATGCTAGCCAGCACCCTTCCTTGGAAGCGCTTTTGTAGACCTAAGAACACTGGGGTTTTGGGCTTCTCTAGCCACCTACTCTTCTGCTCATCCTCTCGCGTAGTCAAAAGAGAGCTCAGGTGAGAAATTGCAAATGTCGAGCAATTGCTCAGAGATGAAAAGTGCCAGCACTGAAAGCTGTTGCTAGCCAGCACCCTTCCTTGGAAGCGCTTTCACAGGCGCAGCAACACTGGGGCTTTGCGCTTCTTTAGCCACCAAACGTCACACTCACTATCTCTCCGTCTCGTAGACACGAGCTGAGAAATTGCAAACGTCGAGGAATTGCTCAGAGATGAAAAGTGGCAGCACTGAAAGCTGTTGCTAGCCAGCACCCTTCCTTGGAAGCGCTTTCACAGGCGCAGCAACACTGGGGCTTTGCGCTTCTCTAGCCACCAAACGTCACGGTCATTCTCTTTCCTTCTCGTAGACACGAGCTGAGAAATTGCAAACGTCGAGCAATTGATCAAAGATGAAAAGTGCCAGCACTGAAAGCTGTTGCTAGCCAGCAGCCTTCCTTGGAAGCGCTTTTGTAGGCCTAAGAACAGTGGGGCTCTGGGCTTCTCTAGCCACCTACTCTTCTGCTCATCCTCTCGCGCAGTCTAAAGAGAGCTCAGGTGAGAAATTGCAAACGTCGAGCAATTGCTCAGAGATGAAAAGGGCCAGCACTGAAAGCTGTTGCTAGCCAGCACCCTTCCTTGGAAGCGCTTTCACAGGCGCAGCAACACTGGGGCTTTGCGCTTCTCTACCCACCAAACATCACGGTCACTATCTCTCCGTCTCGTAGACACGAGCTGAGAAATTGCAAACGTCGAGCAATTGCTCAGAGATGAAAAGTGCCAGCACTGAAAGCTGTTGCTAGCCAGCACCCTTCCTTGGAAGCGCTTTCACAGGCGCAGCAACACTGGGGCTTTGCGCTTCTCTACCCACCAAACATCACGGTCATTCTCTTTCCTTCTCGTAGACACGAGCTGAGAAACTGCAAACGTCGAGCAATTGATCAAAGATGAAAAGTGCCAGCACTGAAAGCTGTTGCTAGCCAGCACCCTTCCTTGGAAGCGCTTTCACAGGCGCAGCAACACTGGGGCTTTGCGCTTCTCTAGCCACCAAACGTCACGGTCATTCTCTTTCCGTCTCGTAGACACGAGTTGAGAAATTGCAAACGTCGAGCAATTGCTCAGAGATGAAAAGTGCCAGCACTGAAAGCTGTTGCTAGCCAGCACCCTTCCTTGGAAGCGCTTTTACAGGCGCAGCAACACTGGGGATTTGCGCTTCTCTACCCACCAAACGTCACGCTCACTATCTCTCCGTCTCGTAGACACGAGCTGAGAAATTGCAAACGTCGAGCAATTGCTCAGAGATGAGAAGTGCCAGCACTGAAAGCTGTTGCTAGCCAGCACCCTTCCTTGGAAGTGCTTTCACAGGCGCAGCAACACTGGGGCTTTGCGCTTCTCTACCCACCAAACGTCACGGTCACTATCTCTCCGTCTCGTAGACACGAGCTGAGAAATTGCAAACGTCGAGCAATTGCTCAGAGATGAAAAGTGCCAGCACTGAAAGCTGATGCTAGCCAGCACCCTTCCTTGGAAGCGCTTTTGTAGACCTAAGAACACTGGGGTTTTGGGCTTCTCTAGCCACCTACTCTTCTGCTCATCCTCTCGCGTAGTCAAAAGAGAGCTCAGGTGAGAAATTGCAAATGTCGAGCAATTGCTCAGAGAGGAAAAGTGCCAGCACTGAAAGCTGTTGCTAGCCAGCACCCTTCCTTGGAAGCGCTTTCACAGGCGCAGCAACACTGGGGCTTTGCGCTTCTCTAGCCACCAAACATCACGGTCATTCTCTTTCCTTCTCATAGACACGAGCTGAGAAATTGCAAACGTCGAGCAATTGCTCAGAGATGAAAAGTGCCAGCACTGAAAGCTGTCGCTAGCCAGCACCCTTCCTTGGAAGCGCTTTCACAGGCGCAGCAACACTGGGGCTTTGCGCTTCTCTACCAACCAAACGTCACGGTCATTCTCTTTCCTTCTCGTAGACACGAGCTGAGAAATTGCAAACGTCGAGCAATTGCTCAGAGAGGAAAAGGGCCAGCACTGAAAGCTGTGGCTAGCCAGCCCCCTTCCTTGGAAGCGCTTTTGTAAGCCTAAGAACAGTGGGGCTCTGGGCTTCTCTAGCCACCTCATCTTCTGCTCATCCTCTCGGGCAGTCTAAAGAGAGCTCAGTTGAGACATTGCAAACGTCGAGCAATTGCTCAGAGATGAAAAGTGCCAGCAGTGAAAGCTCTTGCTAGCCAGCACCCTTCCTTGGAAGCGCTTTCACAGGCGCAGCAACACTGGGGCTCTGTGCTTCTCTACCCACCAAACATCACAGTCATTCTCTTTCCTTCTCGTAGACACGAGCTGAGAAATTGCAAACGTCGAGCAATTGCTCAGAGATGAAAAGGGCCAGCACTGAAAGCTGATGCTAGCCAGCACCCTTCCTTGGAAGCGCTTTCACAGGCGCAGCAACACTGGGGCTTTGCGCTTCTTTAGCCACCAAACGTCACGCTCACTATCTCTCCGTCTCGTAAACACGAGCTGAGAAATTGCAAACGTCGAGCAATTGCTCAGAGATGAAAAGTGCCAGCACTGAAAGCTGTTGCTAGCCAGCACCCTTCCTTGGAAGCGCTTTCACAGGCGCAGCAACACTGGGGCTTTGCGCTTCTCTACCCACCAAACATCACGGTCATTCTCTTTCCTTCTCGTAGACACGAGCTGAGAAACTGCAAACGTCGAGCAATTGATCAAAGATGAAAAGTGCCAGCACTGAAAGCTGTTGCTAGCCAGCACCCTTCCTTGGAAGCGCTTTTGTAGGCCTAAGAACACTGGGGCTCTGGGCTTCTCTAGCCACCTACTCTTCTGCTCATCCTCTCGTGCACTCTAAACAGAGCTCAGGTGAGAAATTGCAAACGTCGAGCAATTGCTCAGAGATGAAAAGTGCCAGCACTGAAAGCTGTTGCTAGCCAGCAGCCTTCCTTGGAAGCGCTTTCACAGGAGCAGCAACACTGGGGTTTTGCGCTTCTCTAGCCACCAAACATCACGGTCACTATCTCTCCGTCTCGTAGACACGAGCTGAGAAATTGCAAACGTCGAGCAATTGCTCAGAGATGAAAAGGGCCAGGACTGAAAGCTGTTGCTGGCCAGCACCCTTCCTTGGAAGCGCTTTCACAGGCGCAGCAACACTGGGGCTTTGCGCTTCTCTAGCCACCAAACGTCACGGTCATTCTCTTTCCTTCTCGTAGACACGAGCTGAGAAACTGCAAACGTCGAGCAATTGATCAAAGATGAAAAGTGCCAGCACTGAAAGCTGTTGCTAGCCAGCACCCTTCCTTGGAAGCGCTTTTGTAGGCCTAAGAACACTGGGGTTGTGGGCTTCTCTAGCCACCTACTCTTCTGCTCATCCTCTCGCGCAGTCTAAAGAGAGCTCAGGGGAGAAATTGCAAACGTCGAGCAATTGCTCAGAGATGAAAAGTGCCAGCACTGAAAGCTGTTGCTAGCCAGCACCCTTCCTTGGAAGCGCTTTTACAGGCGCAGCAACACTGGGGCTTTGCGCTTCTCTACCCACCAAACATCACGGTCACTATCTCTCCGTCTCGTAGACACGAGCTGAGAAATTGCAAACGTCGAGCAATTGCTCAGAGATGAAAAGTGCCAGCACTGAAAGCTGTTGCTAGCCAGCACCCTTCCTTGGAAGCGCTTTCACAGGCGCAGCAACACTGGGGCTTTGCGCTTCTCTAGCCACCAAACGTCACGCTCACTATCTCTCCGTCTCGTAGACACGAGCTGAGAAATTGCAAACGTCGAGCAATTGCTCAGAGATGAAAAGTGCCAGCACTGAAAGCTGTTGCTAGCCAGCACCCTTCCTTGGAAGCGCTTTCACAGGCGCAGCAACACTGGGGCTTTGCGCTTCTCTACCCACCAAACATCACGGTCACTATCTCTCCGTCTCGTAGACACGAGCTGAGAAATTGCAAACGTCGAGCAATTGCTCAGAGATGAAAAGGGCCAGCACTGAAAGCTGTTGCTAGCCAGCACCCTTCCTTGGAAGCGCTTTTGTAGGCCTAAGAACACTGGGGCTCTGGGCTTCTCTAGCCACCTAATCTTCTGCTCATCCTCTCGCGCAGTCTAAAGAGAGCTCAGGTGAGAAATTGCAAACGTCGAGCAATTGCTCAGAGATGAAAAGGGCCAGCACTGAAAGCTGTTGCTAGCCAGCACCCTTCCTTGGAAGCGCTTTCACAGGCGCAGCAACACTGGGGCTTTGCGCTTCTCTACCCACCAAACGTCACGGTCATTCTCTTTCCTTCTCGTAGACACGAGCTGAGAAATTGCAAATGTCGAGCAATTGCTCAGAGGTGAAAAGGGCCAGCACTGAAAGCTGTTGCTAGCCAGCACCCTTCCTTGGAAGCGCTTTCACAGGCGCAGCAACACTGGGGCTTTGCGCTTCTCTACCCACCAAACGTCACGCTCACTATCTCTCCGTCTCGTAGACACGAGCTGAGAAATTGCAAACGTCGAGCAATTGCTCAGAGATGAAAAGTGCCAGCACTGAAAGCTGTTGCTAGCCAGCACCCTTCCTTGGAAGCGCTTTCACAGGCGCAGCAACACTAGGGCTTTGCGCTTCTCTACCCACCAAACATCACGGTCATTCTCTTTCCGTCTCCTAGACACGAGCTGAGAAACTGCAAACGTCGAGCAATTGATCAAAGATGAAAAGTGCCAGCACTGAAAGCTGTTGCTAGCCAGCAGCCTTCCTTGGAAGCGCTTTTGTAGGCCTAAGAACACTGGGGCTCTGGGCTTCTCTACCCACCTACTCTTCTGCTCATCCTCTCGCGCAGTCTAAAGAGAGCTCAGGTGAGAAATTGCAAACGTCGAGCAATTGCTCAGAGATGAAAAGGGCCAGCACTGAAAGCTGTTGCTAGCCAGCAGCCTTCCTTGGAAGTGCTTTCACAGGCGCAGCAACACTGGGGCTTTGCGCTTCTCTACCCACCAAACTTCACGTTCACTATCTCTCCGTCTCGTAGACACGAGCTGAGAAATTGCAAACGTCGAGCAATTGCTCAGAGATGAAAAGGGCCAGCACTGAAAGCTGTTGCTGGCCAGCACCCTTCCTTGGAAGCGCTTTCACAGGCGCAGCAACACTGGGGCTTTGCGCTTCTCTAGCCACCAAACGTCACGGTCATTCTCTTTCCTTCTCGTAGACACGAGCTGAGAAATTGCTAACGTCGAGCAATTGCTCAGAGATGAAAAGTGCCAGCACTGAAAGCTGTTGCGAGCCAGCACCCTTCCTTGGAAGCGCTTTTGTAGGCCTAAGAACACTGGGGCTCTGGGCTTCTCTACCCACCTAATCTTCTGCTCATCCTCTCGCGCACTCTAAAGAGAGCTCAGGTGAGACATTGCAAACGTCGAGCAATTGCTCAGAGATGAAAAGTGCCAGCACTGAAAGCTGTTGCTAGCCAGCACCCTTCCTTGGAAGCGCTTTCACAGGCGCAGCAACACTGGGGCTCTGTGCTTCTCTACCCACCAAACATCACGGTCATTCTCTTTCCTTCTCGTAGACACGAGCTGAGAAATTGCAAACGTCGAGCAATTGCTCAGAGATGAAAAGGGCCAGCACTGAAAGCTGATGCTAGCCAGCACCCTTCCTTGGAAGCGCTTTCACAGGCGCAGCAACACTGGGGCTTTGCGCTTCTTTAGCCACCAAACGTCACGCTCACTATCTCTCCGTCTCGTAGACACGAGCTGAGAAATTGCAAACGTCGAGCAATTGCTCAGAGATGAAAAGTGCCAGCACTGAAAGCTGTTGCTAGCCAGCACCCTTCCTTGGAAGCGCTTTCACAGGCGCAGCAACACTAGGGCTTTGCGCTTCTCTACCCACCAAACATCACGGTCATTCTCTTTCCGTCTCCTAGACACGAGCTGAGAAACTGCAAACGTCGAGCAATTGATCAAAGATGAAAAGTGCCAGCACTGAAAGCTGTTGCTAGCCAGCACCCTTCCTTGGAAGCGCTTTTGTAGGCCTAAGAACAGTGGGGCTCTGGGCTTCTCTAGCCACCTCATCTTCTGCTCATCCTCTCGTGCACTCTAAAGAGAGCTCAGGTGAGAAATTGCAAACGTCGAGCAATTGCTCAGAGATGAAAAGGGCCAGCACTGAAAGCTGTTGCTAGCCAGCAGCATTCCTTGGAAGTGCTTTCACAGGCGCAGCAACACTGGGGCTTTGCGCTTCTCTACCCACCAAACTTCACGTTCACTATCTCTGCGTCTCGTAGACACGAGCTGAGAAATTGCAAACGTCGAGCAATTGCTCAGAGATGAAAAGGGCCAGCACTGAAAGCTGTTGCTGGCCAGCACCCTTCCTTGGAAGCGCTTTCACAGGCGCAGCAACACTGGGGCTTTGCGCTTCTCTAGCCACCAAACGTCACGGTCATTCTCTTTCCTTCTCGTAGACACGAGCTGAGAAATTGCAAACGTCGAGCAATTGCTCAGAGATGAAAAGGGCCAGCACTGAAAGCTGTGGCTAGCCAGCACCCTTCCTTGGAAGCGCTTTTGTAGGCCTAAGAACACTGGGGCTCTGGGCTTCTCTACCCACCTAATCTTCTGCTCATACTCTCGGCACTCTAAAGAGAGCTCAGGTGAGACATTGCAAACGTCGAGCAATTGCTCAGAGATGAAAAGTGCCAGCACTGAAAGCTCTTGCTAGCCAGCACCCTTCCTTGGAAGCGCTTTCACAGGCGCAGCAACACTGGGGCTCTGTGCTTCTCTACCCACCAAACATCACGGTCATTCTCTTTCCTTCTCGTAGACACGAGCTGAGAAATTGCAAACGTCGAGG
This sequence comes from Sarcoramphus papa, assembly GCA_037962945.1. NCBI lineage: Eukaryota > Metazoa > Chordata > Aves > Accipitriformes > Cathartidae > Sarcoramphus > Sarcoramphus papa. The sequence goes on along the minus strand of CM075586.1, from coordinate 92,920,279 downwards.
AATTGCTCAGAGATGAAAAGGGCCAGCACTGAAAGCTGTGGCTAGCCAGCACCCTTCCTTGGAAGCGCTTTCACAGGCGCAGCAACACTGGGGCTTTGCGCTTCTCTACCCACCAAACGTCACGGTCATTCTCTTTCCTTCTCGTAGACACGAGCTGAGAAATTGCAAACGTCGAGCAATTGCTCAGAGATGAAAAGTGCCAGCACTGAAAGCTGTTGCTAGCCAGCACCCTTCTTTGGAAGCGCTTTCACAGGCGCAGCAACACTGGGACTTTGCGCTTCTCTACCCACCAAACATCACGGTCATTCTCTTTCCTTCTCGTAGACACGAGCTGAGAAACTGCAAACGTCGAGCAATTGCTCAGAGATGAAAAGTGCCAGCACTGAAAGCTGTTGCTAGCCAGCACCCTTCCTTGGAAGCGCTTTTGTAGGCCTAAGAACACTGGGGCTCTGGGCTTCTCTAGCCACGTACTCTTCTGCTCATCCTCTCGTGCAGTCTAAAGAGAGCTCAGGTGAGAAATTGCAAACGTCGAGCAATTGCTCAGAGATGAAAAGTGCCAGCACTGAAAGCTGTTGCTAGCCAGCACCCTTCCTTGGAAGCGCTTTCACAGGCGCAGCAACACTGGGGCTTTGCGCTTCTCTACCCACCAAACGTCACGCTCACTATCTCTCCGTCTCGTAGACACGAGCTGAGAAATTGCAAACGTCGAGCAATTGCTCAGAGATGAAAAGTGCCAGCACTGAAAGCTGATGCTAGCCAGCACCCTTCCTTGGAAGCGCTTTCACAGGCGCAGCAACACTGGGGCTTTGCGCTTCTCTAGCCACCAAACGTCACGGTCATTCTCTTTCCTTCTCGTAGACACGAGCTGAGAAACTGCAAACGTCGAGCAATTGCTCAGAGATGAAAAGTGCCAGCACTGAAAGCTGTGGCTAGCCAGCACCCTTCCTTGGAAGCGCTTTTGTAGGCCTAAGAACAGTGGGGCTCTGGGCTTCTCTACCCACCTAATCTTCTGCTCATACTCTCGGCACTCTAAAGAGAGCTCAGGTGAGAAATTGCAGACGTCGAGCAATAGCTCAGAGATGAAAAGTGCCAGCAGTGAAAGCTGTTGCTAGCCAGCACCCTTCCTTGGAAGCGCTTTTACAGGCGCAGCAACACTGGGGCTTTGCGCTTCTCTACCCACCAAACGTCACGCTCACTATCTCTCCGTCTCGTAGACACGAGCTGAGAAATTGCAAACGTCAAGCAATTGCTCAGAGATGAAAAGTGCCAGCACTGAAAGCTGTTGCTAGCCAGCACCCTTCCTTGGAAGCGCTTTCACAGGCGCAGCAACACTGGGGCTTTGCGCTTCTCTACCCACCAAACATCACGGTCATTCTTTCCTTCTCGTAGACACGAGCTGAGAAATTGCAAACGTCGAGCAATTGCTCAGAGATGAAAAGGGCCAGCACTGAAAGCTGTTGCTAGCCAGCACCCTTCCTTGGAAGCGCTTTCACAGGCGCAGCGACACTGGGGCTTTGCGCTTCTCTACCCACCAAACGTCACGGTCATTCTCTTTCCGACTCGTAGACACGAGTCGAGAAATTGCAAACGTCAAGCAATTGCTCAGAGATGAAAAGTGCCAGCACTGAAAGCTGTTGCTAGCCAGCACCCTTCCTTGGAAGTGCTTTCACAGGCGCAGCAACACTGGGGCTTTGCGCTTCTCTAGCCACCAAACGTCACGCTCACTATCTCTCCGTCTCGTAGACACGAGCTGTGAAATTGCAAACGTCAAGCAATTGCTCAGAGAGGAAAAGTGCCAGGACTGAAAGCTGTTGCTAGCCAGCACCCTTCCTTGGAAGCGCTTTTGTAGACCTAAGAACACTGGGGTTTTGGGCTTCTCTAGCCACCTACTCTTCTGCTCATCCTCTCGCGTAGTCAAAAGAGAGCTCAGGTGAGAAATTGCAAATGTCGAGCAATTGCTCAGAGAGGAAAAGTGCCAGCACTGAAAGCTGTTGCTAGCCAGCACTCTTCCTTGGAAGCGCTTTTGTAGGCCTAAGAACACTGGGGTTGTGGGCTTCTCTAGCCACCTACTCTTCTGCTCATCCTCTCGCGCACTCTAAAGAGAGCTCAGGTGAGAAATTGCAAACGTCCAGCAAATGCTCAGAGATGAAAAGTGCCAGCACTGAAAGCTGTCACTAGCCAGCACCCTTCCTTGGAAGCGCTTTCACAGGCGCAGCAACACTGGGGCTTTGCGCTTCTCTACCTACCAAACGTCACGGTCACTATCTCCCCGTCTCGTAGACACGAGCTGAGAAATTGCAAACGTCGAGCAATTGCTCAGAGATGAAAAGTGCCAGCACTGAAAGCTGTTGCTAGCCAGCACCCTTCCTTGGAAGCGCTTTTACAGGCGCAGCAACACTGGGGCTTTGCGCTTCTCTAGCCACCAAACATCACGCTCACTATCTCTCCATCTCGTAGACACGAGTTGAGAAATTGCAAACGTCGAGCAATTGATCAAAGATGAAAAGTGCCAGCACTGAAAGCTGTCACTAGCCAGCACCCTTCCTTGGAAGCGCTTTCACAGGCGCAGCAACACTGGGGCTTTGCGCTTCTCTACCCACCAAACGTCACGCTCACTATCTCTCCGTCTCGTAGACACAAGCTGAGAAATTGCAAACGTCGAGCAATTGCTCAGAGATGAAAAGGGCCAGCACTGAAAGCTGTTGCTAGCCAGCACCCTTCCTTGGAAGCGCTTTCACAGGCGCAGCAACACTGGGGCTTTGCGCTTCTCTAGCCACCAAACGTCACGCTCACTATCTCTCCGTCTCGTAGACACGAGCTGAGAAATTGCAAACGTCGAGCAATTGCTCAGAGATGAAAAGGGCCAGCACTGAAAGCTTTTGCTAGCCGGCACCCTTCCTTGGAAGCGCTTTTGTAGGCCTAAGAACACTGGGGCTCTGGGCTTCTATAGCCACCTAATCTTCTGCTCATCCTCTCGTGCAGTCTAAAGAGAGCTCAGGTGAGAAATTGCAAAGGTCGAGCAATTGCTCAGAGATGAAAAGTGCCAGCACTGAAAGCTGTTGCTAGCCAGCACCCTTCCTTGGAAGCGCTTTCACAGGCGCAGCAACACTGGGGCTTTGCGCTTCTCTAGCCACCAAACATCACGGTCATTCTCTTTCCTTCTCGTAGACATGAGCTGAGAAATTGCAAACGTCGAGCAATTGCTCAGAGATGAAAAGTGCCAGCACTGAAAGCTGTTGCTAGCCAGCACCCTTCCTTGGAAGCGTTTTCACAGGCGCAGCAACACTGGGGCTTTGCGCTTCTCTACCCACCAAACATCACGGTCATTCTCTTTCCGTCTCGTAGACACGAGCTGAGAAATTGCAAACGTCAAGCAATTGCTCAGAGATGAAAAGTGCCAGCACTGAAAGCTGTTGCTAGCCAGCACCCTTCCTTGGAAGTGCTTTCACAGGTGCAGCAACACTGGGGCTTTGCGCTTCTTTAGCCACCAAACATCACGCTCACTATCTCTCCGTCTCGTAGACACGAGCTGAGAAATTGCAAACGTCGAGCAATTGCTCAGAGATGAAAAGTGCCAGCACTGAAAGCTGTGGCTAGCCAGCACCCTTCCTTGGAAGCGCTTTCACAGGCGCAGCAACACTGGGGCTTTGCGCTTCTCTACCCACCAAACGTCACGGTCATTCTCTTTCCTTCTCGTAGACACGAGCTGAGAAACTGCAAACGTCGAGCAATTGATCAAAGATGAAAAGTGCCAGCACTGAAAGCTGTTGCTAGCCAGCAGCCTTCCTTGGAAGCGCTTTTGTAGGCCTAAGAACAGTGGGGCTCTGGGCTTCTCTAGCCACCTCATCTTCTGCTCATCCTCTCGCGCAGTCTAAAGAGAGCTCAGGTGAGAAATTGCAAACGTCGAGCAATTGCTCAGAGATGAAAAGGGCCAGCACTGAAAGCTGTTGCTAGCCAGCACCCTTCCTTGGAAGCGCTTTCACAGGCGCAGCAACACTGGGGCTTTGCGCTTCTCTACCCACCAAACATCACGGTCACTATCTCTCCGTCTCGTAGACACGAGCTGAGAAATTGCAAACGTCCAGCAATTGCTCAGAGATGAAAAGTGGCAGCACTGAAAGCTGTGGCTAGCCAGCACCCTTCCTTGGAAGCGCTTTCACAGGCGCAGCAACACTGGGGCTTTGCGCTTCTCTACCAACCAAACGTCACGGTCATTCTCTTTCCTTCTCGTAGACACGAGCTGAGAAACTGCAAACGTCGAGCAATTGATCAAAGATGAAATGTGCCAGCACTGAAAGCTGTTGCTAGCCAGCACCCTTCCTTGGAAGCGCTTTTGTAGGCCTAAGAACACTGGGGCTCTGGGCTTCTCTACCCACCTAATCTTCTGCTCATCCTCTCGCGCACTCTAAAGAGAGCTCAGGAGAGAAATTGCAGACGTCGAGAAATAGCTCAGAGATGAAAAGGGCCATCACTGAAAGCTGTTGCTAGCCAGCACCCTTCTTTGGAAGCGCTTTCACACGCACAGCAACACTGGGACTTTGCGCTTCTCTAGCCACCAAACGTCACGCTCACTATCTCTCCGTCTCGTAGACACGAGCTGAGAAATTGCAAACGTCGAGCAATTGCTCAGAGATGAAAAGGGCCAGCACTGAAAGCTGTCACTAGCCAGCACCCTTCCTTGGAAGCGCTTTCACAGGCGCAGCAACACTGGGGCTTTGCGCTTCTCTACCTACCAAACGTCACGGTCACTATCTCCCCGTCTCGTAGACACGAGCTGAGAAATTGCAAACGTCGAGCAATTGCTCAGAGATGAGAAGTGCCAGCACTGAAAGCTGTTGCTAGCCAGCACCCTTCCTTGGAAGCGCTTTTACAGGCGCAGCAACACTGGGGCTTTGCGCTTCTCTAGCCACCAAACATCACGCTCACTATCTCTCCATCTCGTAGACACGAGTTGAGAAATTGCAAACGTCGAGCAATTGATCAAAGATGAAAAGTGCCAGCACTGAAAGCTGTCGCTAGCCAGCACCCTTCCTTGGAAGCGCTTTCACAGGCGCAGCAACACTGGGGCTTTGCGCTTCTCTACCCACCAAACGTCACGCTCACTATCTCTCCGTCTCGTAGACACAAGCTGAGAAATTGCAAACGTCGAGCAATTGCTCAGAGATGAAAAGGGCCAGCACTGAAAGCTGTTGCTAGCCAGCACCCTTCCTTGGAAGCGCTTTCACAGGCGCAGCAACACTGGGGCTTTGCGCTTCTCTACCCACCAAACGTCACGCTCACTATCTCTCCGTCTCGTAGACACGAGCTGAGAAATTGCAAACGTCGAGCAATTGCTCAGAGATGAAAAGGGCCAGCACTGAAAGCTGTTGCTAGCCGGCACCCTTCCTTGGAAGCGCTTTTGTAGGCCTAAGAACACTGGGGCTCTGGGCTTCTATAGCCACCTAATCTTCTGCTCATCCTCTCGTGCAGTCTAAAGAGAGCTCAGGTGAGAAATTGCAAACGTCGAGCAATTGCTCAGAGATGAAAAGTGCCAGCACTGAAAGCTGTTGCTAGCCAGCACCCTTCCTTGGAAGCGCTTTCACAGGCGCAGCAACACTGGGGCTTTGCGCTTCTCTACCCACCAAACATCACGGTCATTCTCTTTCCTTCTCGTAGACACGAGCTGAGAAATTGCAAACGTCGAGCAATTGCTCAGAGATGAAAAGTGCCAGCACTGAAAGCTGTGCTAGCCAGCACCCTTCCTTGGAAGCGTTTTCACAGGCGCAGCAACACTGGGGCTTTGCGCTTCTCTACCCACCAAACATCACGGTCATTCTCTTTCCGTCTCGTAGACACGAGCTGAGAAATTGCAAACGTCAAGCAATTGCTCAGAGATGAAAAGTGCCAGCACTGAAAGCTGTTGCTAGCCAGCACCCTTCCTTGGAAGTGCTTTCACAGGCGCAGCAACACTGGGGCTTTGCGCTTCTTTAGCCACCAAACATCACGCTCACTATCTCTCCGTCTCGTAGACACGAGCTGAGAAATTGAAACGTCGAGCAATTGCTCAGAGATGAAAAGTGCCAGCACTGAAAGCTGTGGCTAGCCAGCACCCTTCCTTGGAAGCGCTTTCACAGGCGCAGCAACACTGGGGCTTTGCGCTTCTCTACCCACCAAACGTCACGGTCATTCTCTTTCCTTCTCGTAGACACGAGCTGAGAAACTGCAAACGTCGAGCAATTGATCAAAGATGAAAAGTGCCAGCACTGAAAGCTGTTGCTAGCCAGCAGCCTTCCTTGGAAGCGCTTTTGTAGGCCTAAGAACACTGGGGCTCTGGGCTTCTCTAGCCACCTCATCTTCTGCTCATCCTCTCGCGCAGTCTAAAGAGAGCTCAGGTGAGAAATTGCAAACGTCGAGCAATTGCTCAGAGATGAAAAGTGCCCGCACTGAAAGCTGTTGCTAGCCAGCACCCTTCCTTGGAAGCGCTTTCACAGGCGCAGCAACACTGGGGCTTTGCGCTTCTCTAGCCACCAAACATCACGGTCACTATCTCTCCGTCTCGTAGACACGAGCTGAGAAATTGCAAACGTCCAGCAATTGCTCAGAGATGAAAAGTGGCAGCACTGAAAGCTGTGGCTAGCCAGCACCCTTCCTTGGAAGCGCTTTCACAGGCGCAGCAACACTGGGGCTTTGCGCTTCTCTACCAACCAAACGTCACGGTCATTCTCTTTCCTTCTCGTAGACACGAGCTGAGAAACTGCAAACGTCGAGCAATTGAGCAAAGATGAAATGTGCCAGCACTGAAAGCTGTTGCTAGCCAGCACCCTTCCTTGGAAGCGCTTTTGTAGGCCTAACAACACTGGGGCTCTGGGCTTCTCTACCCACCTAATCTTCTGCTCATCCTCTCGCGCACTCTAAAGAGAGCTCAGGAGAGAAATTGCAGACGTCGAGCAATAGCTCAGAGATGAAAAGGGCCATCACTGAAAGCTGTGGCTAGCCAGCACCCTTCCTTGGAAGCGCTTTCACAGGCGCAGCAACACTGGGGCTTTGCGCTTCTCTACCCACCAAACGTCACGGTCATTCTCTTTCCTTCTCGTAGACACGAGCTGAGAAACTGCAAACGTCGAGCAATTGATCAAAGATGAAAAGTGCCAGCACTGAAAGCTGTTGCTAGCCAGCAGCCTTCCTTGGAAGCGCTTTTGTAGGCCTAAGAACACTGGGGCTCTGGGCTTCTCTAGCCACCTACTCTTCTGCTCAACCTCTCGCGTAGTCAAAAGAGAGCTCAGGTGAGAAATAGCAAATGTCGAGCAATTGCTCAGAGATGAAAAGTGGCAGCACTGAAAGCTGTTGCTAGCCAGCACCCTTCCTTGGAAGCGCTTTTGTAGGCCTAAGAACACTGGGGCTTTGCGCTTCTGTAGCCACCAAACGTCACGGTCGCTATCTCCCCGTCTCGTAGACACGAGCTGAGAAATTGCAAACGTCGAGCAATTGCTCAGAGATGAAAAGTTCCAGCACTGAAAGCTGTTGCTAGCCAGCACCCTTCCTTGGAAGCTCTTTTACAGGCACAGCAACACTGGGGCTTTGCGCTTCTCTAGCCACCAAAAGTCACGGTCATTGTCTTTCCGTCTCCTAGACACGAGCTGAGAAATTGCAAACGTCAAGCAATTGCTCAGAGATGAAAAGTGCCAGCACTGAAAGCTGTCGCTAGCCAGCACCCTTCCTTGGAAGCGCTTTCACAGGCGCAGCAACACTGGGGCTTTGCGCTTCTCTAGCCACCAAACGTCACGCTCACTATCTCTCCGTCTCGTAGACACGAGCTGAGAAATTGCAAACGTCGAGCAATTGCTCAGAGATGAGAAGTGCCAGCACTGAAAGCTGTTGCTAGCCAGCACCCTTCCTTGGAAGCGCTTTTGTAGGCCTAAGAACACTGGGGCTCTGGGCTTCTCTAGCCACCTAATCTTCTGCTCATCCTCTCGCGCACTCTAAAGAGAGCTCAGGTGAGAAATTGCAGACGTCGAGCAATAGCTCAGAGATGAAAAGTGCCAGGACTGAAAGCTGTTGCTAGCCAGCACCCTTCCTTGGAAGCGCTTTTACAGGCGCAGCAACACTGGGGCTTTGCGCTTCTCTAGCCACCAAGCATCATGCTCACTATCTCTCCGTCTCGTAGACACGAGCTGAGAAATTGCAAACGTCAAGCAATTGCTCAGAGATGAAAAGTGGCAGCACTGAAAGCTGTCGCTAGCCAGCACCCTTCCTTGGAAGCGCTTTCACAGGCGCAGCAACACTGGGGCTTTGCGCTTTTCTACCCACCAAACTTCACGGTCACTATCTCTCCGTCTCGTAGACACGAGCTGAGAAATTGCAAACGTCGAGCAATTGCTCAGAGATGAAAAGGGCCAGCACTGAAAGCTGTGGCTAGCCAGCACCCTTCCTTGGAAGCGCTTTTGTAGGCCTAAGAACACTGGGGCTCTGGGCTTCTCTAGCCACCTACTCTTCTGCTCATCCTCTCGTGCAGTCTAAAGAGAGCTCAGGTGAGAAATTGCAAACGTCGAGCAATTGCTCAGAGATGAAAAGTGCCAGAACTGAAAGCTGTTGCTAGCCAGCACCCTTCCTTGGAAGCACTTTCACAGGCGCAGCAACACTGGGGCTTTGCGCTTCTCTAGCCACCAAACATCACGGTCATTCTCTTTCCGTCTCGTAGACACGAGTTGAGAAATTGCAAACGTCGAGCAATTGCTCAGAGATGAAAAGTGCCAGCACTGAAAGCTGTCGCTAGCCAGCACCCTTCCTTGGAAGCGCTTTCACAGGCGCAGCAACACTGGGGCTTTGCGCTTCTCTACCCACCAAACATCACGGTCATTCTCTTTCCGTCTCGTAGACACGAGTTGAGAAATTGCAAACGTCGAGCAATTGCTCAGAGATGAGAAGTGCCAGCACTGAAAGCTGTTGCTAGCCAGCAGCCTTCCTTGGAAGCGCTTTCACAGGCGCAGCAACACTGGGGCTTTGCGCTTCTCAACCCACCAAACATCACGCTCACTATCTCTCCGTCTCGTAGACACGAGTCGAGAAATTGCAAACGTCGAGCAATTGCTCAGAGATGAAAAGTGGCAGCACTGAAAGCTGTTGCTAGCCAGCACCCTTCCTTGGAAGCGCTTTCACAGGCGCAGCAACACTGGGGCTTTGCGCTTCTCTAGCCACCAAACATCACGGTCATTCCCTTTCCTTCTCGTAGACACGAGCTGAGAAATTGCAAACGTCGAGCAATTGCTCAGAGATGAAAAGTGCCAGCACTGAAAGCTGATGCTAGCCAGCACCCTTCCTTGGAAGCGCTTTCACAGGCGCAGCAACACTGGGGCTTTGCGCTTCTCTACCCACCAAACATCACGGTCATTCTCTTTCCATCTCGTAGACACGAGCTGAGAAATTGCAAACGTCGAGCAATTGCTCAGAGATGAGAAGTGCCAGCACTGAAAGCTGTTGCTAGCCAGCACCCTTCCTTGGAAGCGCTTTCACAGGCGCAGCAACACTGGGGCTTTGCGCTTCTCTACCCACCAAACGTCACAGTCATTCTCTTTCCGTCTCGTAGACACGAGCTGAGAAACTGCAAACGTCGAGCAATTGATCAAAGATGAAAAGTGCCAGCACTGAAAGCTGTTGCTAGCCAGCACCCTTCCTTGGAAGCGCTTTTGTAGGCCTAAGAACACTGGGGCTCTGGGCTTCTCTAGCCACCTACTCTTCTGTTCATCCTCTCGTGCAGTCTAAAGAGAGCTCAGGTGAGAAATTGCAAACGTCGAGCAATTGCTCAGAGATGAAAAGTGCCAGCACTGAAAGCTGTTGCTAGCCAGCACCCTTCCTTGGAAGTGCTTTCACAGGCGCAGCAACACTGGGGCTTTGCGCTTCTCTAGCCACCAAACATCATGGTCACTATCTCTCCGTCTCGTAGACACGAGCTGAGAAACTGCAAACGTCGAGCAATTGCTCAGAGATGAAAAGTGCCAGCACTGAAAGCTGTGGCTAGCCAGCACCCTTCCTTGGAAGCGCTTTCACAGGCGCAGCAACACTGGGGCTTTGCGCTTCTCTACCCACCAAACGTCACGGTCATTCTCTTTCCATCTCGTAGACACGAGCTGAGAAACTGCAAACGTCGAGCAATTGAGCAAAGATGAAAAGTGCCAGCACTGAAAGCTGTTGCTAGCCAGCACCCTTCCTTGGAAGCTCTTTTGTAGGCCTAAGAACACTGGGGCTCTGGGCTTCTCTAACCACCTAATCTTCTGCTCATCCTCTCGCGCAGTCTAAAGAGAGCTCAGGTGAGAAATTGTAGACGTCGAGCAATAGCTCAGAGATGAAAAGTGCCAGCACTGAAAGCTGTTGCTAGCCAGCACCCTTCTTTGGAAGCGCTTTCACAGGCACAGCAACACTGGGACTTTGCGCTTCTCTAGCCACCAAACGTCACGGTCATTCTCTTTCCTTCTCGTAGACACGAGCTGAGAAATTGCAAACGTCGAGCAATTGCTCAGAGATGAAAAGTGCCAGCACTGAAAGCTCTTGCTAGCCAGCACCCTTCCTTGGAAGCGCTTTCACAGGTGCAGCAACACTGGGACTTTGCGCTTCTCTACCCACCAAACGTCACGGTCATTCTCTTTCCGTCTCGTAGACACGAGCTGAGAAATTGCAAACGTCGAGCAATTGCTCAGAGATGAAAAGTGCCAGCACTGAAAGCTGTTGCTAGCCAGCACCCTTCCTTGGAAGTGCTTTCACAGGTGCAGCAACACTGGGGCTTTGCGCTTCTTTAGCCACCAAACATCACGCTCACTATCTCTCCGTCTCGTAGACACGAGCTGAGAAATTGCAAACGTCGAGCAATTGCTCAGAGATGAAAAGTGGCAGCACTGAAAGCTGTTGCTAGCCAGCACCCTTCCTTGGAAGCGCTTTCACAGGCGCAGCAACACTGGGGCTTTGCACTTCTCTACCAACCAAACGTCACGGTCATTCTCTTTCCTTCTCGTAGACACGAGCTGAGAAACTGCAAACGTCGAGCAATTGATCAAAGATGAAATGTGCCAGCACTGAAAGCTGTTGCTAGCCAGCACCCTTCCTTGGAAGCGCTTTTGTAGGCCTAAGAACACTGGGGCTCTGGGCTTCTCTACCCACCTAATCTTCTGCTCATCCTCTCGCGCACTCTAAAGAGAGCTCAGGAGAGAAATTGCAGACGTCGAGAAATAGCTCAGAGATGAAAAGGGCCATCACTGAAAGCTGTTGCTAGCCAGCACCCTTCTTTGGAAGCGCTTTCACAGGCACAGCAACACTGGGACTTTGCGCTTCTCTAGCCACCAAACGTCACGCTCACTATCTCTCCGTCTCGTAGACACGAGCTGAGAAATTGCAAACGTCGAGCAATTGCTCAGAGATGAAAAGGGCCAGCACTGAAAGCTGTCACTAGCCAGCACCCTTCCTTGGAAGCGCTTTCACAGGCGCAGCAACACTGGGGCTTTGCGCTTCTCTACCTACCAAACGTCACGGTCACTATCTCTCCGTCTCGTAGACACGAGCTGAGAAATTGCAAACGTCGAGCAATTGCTCAGAGATGAGAAGTGCCAGCACTGAAAGCTGTTGCTAGCCAGCACCCTTCCTTGGAAGCGCTTTTACAGGCGCAGCAACACTGGGGCTTTGCGCTTCTCTAGCCACCAAACATCACGCTCACTATCACTCCATCTCGTAGACACGAGTTGAGAAATTGCAAACGTCGAGCAATTGATCAAAGATGAAAAGTGCCAGCACTGAAAGCTGTCGCTAGCCAGCACCCTTCCTTGGAAGCGCTTTCACAGGCGCAGCAACACTGGGGCTTTGCGCTTCTCTACCCACCAAATATCACGCTCACTATCTCTCCGTCTCGTAGACACAAGCTGAGAAATTGCAAACGTCGAGCAATTGCTCAGAGATGAAAAGGGCCAGCACTGAAAGCTGTTGCTAGCCAGCACCCTTCCTTGGAAGCGCTTTCACAGGCGCAGCAACACTGGGGCTTTGCGCTTCTCTACCCACCAAACGTCACGCTCACTATCTCTCCGTCTCGTAGACACGAGCTGAGAAATTGCAAACGTCGAGCAATTGCTCAGAGATGAAAAGGGCCAGCACTGAAAGCTGTTGCTAGCCGGCACCCTTCCTTGGAAGCGCTTTTGTAGGCCTAAGAACACTGGGGCTCTGGGCTTCTCTAGCCACCTAATCTTCTGCTCATCCTCTCGTGCAGTCTAAAGAGAGCTCAGGTGAGAAATTGCAAACGTCGAGCAATTGCTCAGAGATGAAAAGTGCCAGCACTGAAAGCTGTTGCTAGCCAGCACCCTTCCTTGGAAGCGCTTTCACAGGCGCAGCAACACTGGGGCTTTGCGCTTCTCTACCCACCAAACATCACGGTCATTCTCTTTCCTTCTCGTAGACACGAGCTGAGAAATTGCAAACGTCGAGCAATTGCTCAGAGATGAAAAGTGCCAGCACTGAAAGCTGTTGCTAGCCAGCACCCTTCCTTGGAAGCGTTTTCACAGGCGCAGCAACACTGGGGCTTTGCGCTTCTCTACCCACCAAACATCACGGTCATTCTCTTTCCGTCTCGTAGACACGAGCTGAGAAATTGCAAACGTCAAGCAATTGCTCAGAGATGAAAAGTGCCAGCACTGAAAGCTGTTGCTAGCCAGCACCCTTCCTTGGAAGTGCTTTCACAGGCGCAGCAACACTGGGGCTTTGCGCTTCTTTAGCCACCAAACATCACGCTCACTATCTCTCCGTCTCGTAGACACGAGCTGAGAAATTGAAACGTCGAGCAATTGCTCAGAGATGAAAAGTGCCAGCACTGAAAGCTGTGGCTAGCCAGCACCCTTCCTTGGAAGCGCTTTCACAGGCGCAGCAACACTGGGGCTTTGCGCTTCTCTACCCACCAAACGTCACGGTCATTCTCTTTCCTTCTCGTAGACACGAGCTGAGAAACTGCAAACGTCGAGCAATTGATCAAAGATGAAAAGTGCCAGCACTGAAAGCTGTTGCTAGCCAGCAGCCTTCCTTGGAAGCGCTTTTGTAGGCCTAAGAACACTGGGGCTCTGGGCTTCTCTAGCCACCTCATCTTCTGCTCATCCTCTCGCGCAGTCTAAAGAGAGCTCAGGTGAGAAATTGCAAACGTCGAGCAATTGCTCAGAGATGAAAAGTGCCCGCACTGAAAGCTGTTGCTAGCCAGCACCCTTCCTTGGAAGCGCTTTCACAGGCGCAGCAACACTGGGGCTTTGCGCTTCTCTACCCACCAAACATCACGGTCACTATCTCTCCGTCTCGTAGACACGAGCTGAGAAATTGCAAACGTCCAGCAATTGCTCAGAGATGAAAAGTGGCAGCACTGAAAGCTGTGGCTAGCCAGCACCCTTCCTTGGAAGCGCTTTCACAGGCGCAGCAACACTGGGGCTTTGCGCTTCTCTACCAACCAAACGTCACGGTCATTCTCTTTCCTTCTCGTAGACACGAGCTGAGAAACTGCAAACGTCGAGCAATTGATCAAAGATGAAATGTGCCAGCACTGAAAGCTGTTGCTAGCCAGCACCCTTCCTTGGAAGCGCTTTTGTAGGCCTAAGAACACTGGGGCTCTGGGCTTCTCTACCCACCTAATCTTCTGCTCATCCTCTCGCGCACTCTAAAGAGAGCTCAGGAGAGAAATTGCAGACGTCGAGCAATAGCTCAGAGATGAAAAGGGCCATCACTGAAAGCTGTTGCTAGCCAGCACCCTTCTTTGGAAGCGCTTTCACAGGCACAGCAACACCGGGACTTTGCGCTTCTCTAGCCACCAAACGTCACGCTCACTATCTCTCCGTCTCGTAGACACGAGCTGAGAAATTGCAAACGTCGAGCAATTGCTCAGAGATGAAAAGGGCCAGCACTGAAAGCTGTTGCTAGCCAGCACCCTTCCTTGGAAGCGCTTTCACAGGCGCAGCAACACTGGGGCTTTGCGCTTCTCTAGCCACCAAACGTCACGGTCACTATCTCTCCGTCTCGTAGACACGAGCTGAGAAATTGCAAACGTCGAGCAATTGCTCAGAGAGGAAAAGTGCCAGCACTGAAAGCTGTTGCTAGCCAGCAGCCTTCCTTGGAAGCGCTTTTGTAGGCCTAAGAACACTGGGGCTCTGGGCTTCTCTAGCCACCTACTCTTCTGCTCAACCTCTCGCGTAGTCAAAAGAGAGCTCAGGTGAGAAATAGCAAATGTCGAGCAATTGCTCAGAGATGAAAAGTGGCAGCACTGAAAGCTGTTGCTAGCCAGCACCCTTCCTTGGAAGCGCTTTTGTAGGCCTAAGAACACTGGGGCTTTGCGCTTCTCTAGCCACCAAACGTCACGGTCGCTATCTCCCCGTCTCGTAGACACGAGCTGAGAAATTGCAAACGTCGAGCAATTGCTCAGAGATGAAAAGTTCCAGCACTGAAAGCTGTTGCTAGCCAGCACCCTTCCTTGGAAGCTCTTTTACAGGCACAGCAACACTGGGGCTTTGCGCTTCTCTAGCCACCAAAAGTCACGGTCATTGTCTTTCCGTCTCCTAGACACGAGCTGAGAAATTGCAAACGTCAAGCAATTGCTCAGAGATAAAAAGTGCCAGCACTGAAAGCTGTCGCTAGCCAGCACCCTTCCTTGGAAGCGCTTTCACAGGCGCAGCAACACTGGGGCTTTGCGCTTCTCTAGCCACCAAACGTCACGCTCACTATCTCTCCGTCTCGTAGACACGAGCTGAGAAATTGCAAACGTCGAGCAATTGCTCAGAGATGAGAAGTGCCAGCACTGAAAGCTGTTGCTAGCCAGCACCCTTCCTTGGAAGCGCTTTTGTAGGCCTAAGAACACTGGGGCTCTGGGCTTCTCTAGCCACCTAATCTTCTGCTCATCCTCTCGCGCAGTCTAAAGAGAGCTCAGGTGAGAAATTGCAGACGTCGAGCAATAGCTCAGAGATGAAAAGTGCCAGGACTGAAAGCTGTTGCTAGCCAGCACCCTTCCTTGGAAGCGCTTTTACAGGCGCAGCAACACTGGGGCTTTGCGCTTCTCTAGCCACCAAGCATCATGCTCACTATCTCTCCGTCTCGTAGACACGAGCTGAGAAATTGCAAACGTCAAGCAATTGCTCAGAGATGAAAAGTGGCAGCACTGAAAGCTGTCGCTAGCCAGCACCCTTCCTTGGAAGCGCTTTCACAGGCGCAGCAACACTGGGGCTTTGCGCTTTTCTACCCACCAAACTTCACGGTCACTATCTCTCCGTCTCGTAGACACGAGCTGAGAAATTGCAAACGTCGAGCAATTGCTCAGAGATGAAAAGGGCCAGCACTGAAAGCTGTTGCTAGCCAGCACCCTTCCTTGGAAGCGCTTTTGTAGGCCTAAGAACACTGGGGCTCTGGGCTTCTCTAGCCACGTACTCTTCTGCTCATCCTCTCGCGCACTCTAAAGAGAGCTCAGGTGAGAAATTGCAAACGTCGAGCAATTGCTCAGAGATGAGAAGTGCCAGCACTGAAAGCTGTTGCTAGCCAGCACCCTTCCTTGGAAGTGCTTTCACAGGCGCAGCAACACTGGGGCTTTGCGCTTCTCAACCCACCAAACATCACGCTCACTATCTCTCCGTCTCGTAGACACGAGCTGAGAAACTGCAAACGTCGAGCAATTGCTCAGAGATGAAAAGTGCCAGCACTGAAAGCTGTGGCTAGCCAGCACCCTTCCTTGGAAGCGCTTTCACAGGCGCAGCAACACTGGGGCTTTGCGCTTCTCTAGCCACCAAACGTCACGGTCATTCTCTTTCCTTCTCGTAGACACGAGCTGAGAAACTGCAAACGTCAAGCAATTGAGCAAAGATGAAAAGTGCCAGCACTGAAAGCTGTTGCTAGCCAGCACCCTTCCTTGGAAGCTCTTTTGTAGGCCTAAGAACACTGGGGCTCTGGGCTTTTCTAACCACCTAATCTTCTGCTCATCCTCTCGCGCAGTCTAAAGAGAGCTCAGGTGAGAAATTGTAGACGTCGAGCAATAGCTCAGAGATGAAAAGTGCCAGCACTGAAAGCTGTTGCTAGCCAGCACCCTTCTTTGGAAGCGCTTTCACAGGCACAGCAACACTGGGACTTTGCGCTTCTCTAGCCACCAAACGTCACGGTCATTCTCTTTCCTTCTCGTAGACACGAGCTGAGAAATTGCAAACGTCGAGCAATTGCTCAGAGATGAAAAGTGCCAGCACTGAAAGCTCTTGCTAGCCAGCACCCTTCCTTGGAAGCGCTTTCACAGGCGCAGCAACACTGGGGATTTGCGCTTCCCTACCCACCAAACGTCACGGTCATTCTCTTTCCTTCTCGTAGACACGAGCTGAGAAATTGCAAACGTCGAGCAATTGCTCAGAGATGAAAAGTGCCAGCACTGAAAGCTGTTGCTAGCCAGCACCCTTCCTTGGAAGCGCTTTTACAGGCGCAGCAACACTGGGGCTCTGGGCTTCTCTAACCACCTAATCTTCTGCTCATCCTCTCGCGCACTCTAAAGAGAGCTCAGGTGAGAAATTGCAAATGTCGAGCAATTGGTCAGAGATGAAAAGTGCCAGAACTGAAAGCTGTTGCTAGCCAGCACCCTTCCTTGGAAGCGCTTTCACAGCGCAGCAACACTGGGGCTTTGCGCTTCTCTACCCACCAAACATCACGGTCATTCTCTTTCCATCTCGTAGACACGAGTTGAGAAATTGCAAACGTCGAGCAATTGCTCAGAGATGAAAAGTGCCAGCACTGAAAGCTGTTGCTAGCCAGCACCCTTCCTTGGAAGCGCTTTCACAGGCGCAGCAACACTGCGGCTTTGCGCTTCTCTAGCCACCAAACGTCACGCTCACTATCTCTCCGTCTCGTAGACACGAGCTGAGAAATTGCAAACGTCGAGCAATTGCTTAGAGATGAAAAGTGCCAGCACTGAAAGCTGTTGCTAGCCAGCACCCTTCCTTGGAAGCGCTTTTGTAGACCTAAGAACACTGGGGTTTTGGGCTTCTCTAGCCACCTACTCTTCTGCTCATCCTGTCGTGCAGTCTAAAGAGAGCTCAGGTGAGAAATTGCAAACGTCCAGCAAATGCTCAGAGATGAAAAGTGGCAGCACTGAAAGCTGTTGCTAGCCAGCACCCTTCCTTGGAAGCGCTTTCACAGGCGCAGCAACACTGGGGCTTTGCGCTTCTCTAGCCACCAAACGTCACGCTCACTATCTCCCCGTCTCGTAGACACGAGCTGAGAAATTGCAAACGTCGAGCAATTGCTCAGAGATGAAAAGTGCCAGCACTGAAAGCTGTTGCTAGCCAGCACCCTTCCTTGGAAGCGCTTTCACAGGCGCAGCAACACTGGGGCTTTGCGCTTCTCTACCCACCAACCATCACGCTCACTATCTCTCCGTCTCGTAGACACGAGCCGAGAAATTGCAAACGTCAAGCAATTGCTCAGAGATGAAAAGTGGCAGCACTGAAAGCTGTTGCTAGCCAGCACCCTTCCTTGGAAGCGCTTTCACAGGCGCAGCAACACTGGGGCTTTGCACTTCTCTACCCACCAAACGTCACGGTCACTATCTCTCCGTCTCGTAGACACGAGCTGAGAAACTGCAAACGTCGAGCAATTGAGCAAAGATGAAAAGTGCCAGCACTGAAAGCTGTTCCTAGCCAGCACCCTTCCTTGGAAGCTCTTTTGTAGGCCTAAGAACACTGGGGCTCTGCGCTTCTCTAAACCACCTAATCTTCTGCTCATCCTCTCGCGCAGTCTAAAGAGAGCTCAGGTGAGAAATTGCAGACGTCGAGCAATAGCTCAGAGATGAAAAGTGCCAGCACTGAAAGCTGTTGCTAGCCAGCACCCTTCTTTGGAAGCGCTTTCACAGGCACAGCAACACTGGGACTTTGCGCTTCTCTACCCACCAAACGTCACGGTCATTCTCTTTCCTTCTCGTAGACACGAGCTGAGAAATTGCAAACGTCGAGCAATTGCTCAGAGATGAAAAGTGCCAGCACTGAAAGCTGTCGCTAGCCAGCACCCTTCCTTGGAAGCGCTTTCACAGGCGCAGCAACACTGGGGCTTTGCGCTTCTCTAGCCACCAAACGTCACGCTCACTATCTCTCCGTCTCGTAGACACAAGCTGAGAAATTGCAAACGTCGAGCAATTGCTCAGAGATGAAAAGTGGCAGCACTGAAAGCTGTTGCTAGCCAGCACCCTTCCTTGGAAGCGCTTTCACAGGCGCAGCAACACTGGGGCTTTGCGCTTCTCTACCAACCAAACTTCACGGTCACTATCTCTCCGTCTCGTAGACACGAGCTGAGAAATTGCAAACGTCGAGCAATTGCTCAGAGATGAAAAGTGCCAGCACTGAAAGCTGTTGCTAGCCAGCACCCTTCCTTGGAAGCGCTTTCACAGGCGCAGCAACACTGGGGCTTTGCGCTTCTCTACCCACCAAACATCACGGTCATTCTCTTTCCTTCTCGTAGACACGAGCTGAGAAATTGCAAATGTCGAGCAATTGCTCAGAGATGAAAAGTGGCAGCACTGAAAGCTGTTGCTAGCCAGCACCCTTCCTTGGAAGCGCTTTCACAGGCGCAGCAACACTGGGGCTTTGCGCTTCTCTAGCCACCAAACGTCACGGTCATTCTCTTTCCATCTCGTAGACACGAGCTGAGAAATTGCAAACGTCGAGCAATTGCTCAGAGATGAAAAGTGCCAGCACTGAAAGGTGTTGCTAGCCAGCACCCTTCCTTGGAAGCGCTTTTACAGGCGCAGCAACACTAGGGCTTTGCGCTTCTCTAGCCACCAAACATCACGCTCACTATCTCTCCGTCTCGTAGACACGAGCTGAGAAATTGCAAACGTCGAGCAATTGCTCAGAGATGAAAAGTGCCAGCACTGAAAGCTGTCGCTAGCCAGCACCCTTCCTTGGAAGCGCTTTCACAGGCGCAGCAATACTGGGGCTTTGCGCTTCTCTAGCCACCAAACATCACGGTCATTCTCTTTCCATCTCGTAGACACGAGTTGAGAAATTGCAAACGTCGAGCAATTGCTCAGAGATGAAAAGTGCCAGCACTGAAAGCTGTTGCTAGCCAGCACCCTTCCTTGGAAGTGCTTTCACAGGCGCAGCAACACTGGGGCTTTGCGCTTCCCTACCCACCAGACATCACGCTCACTATCTCTCCGTCTCGTAGACACAAGTTGAGAAATTGCAAACGTCGAGCAATTGCTCAGAGATGAAAAGTGCCAGCACTGAAAGCTCTTGCTAGCCAGCACCCTTCCTTGGAAGCGCTTTCACAGGCGCAGCAACACTGGGGCTTTGCGCTTCTCTAGCCACCAAACGTCACGGTCATTCTCTTTCCTTCTCGTAGACACGAGCTGAGAAACTGCAAACGTCGAGCAATTGCTCAGAGATGAAAAGTGGCAGCACTGAAAGCTGTTGCTAGCCAGCACCCTTCCTTGGAAGCGCTTTTGTAGGCCTAAGAACACTGGGGCTCTGGGCTTCTCTAGCCACCTACTCTTCTGCTCATCCTCTCGCGCACTCTAAAGAGAGCTCAGGTGAGAAATTGTAAACGTCCAGCAAATGCTCAGAGATGAAAAGTGGCAGCACTGAAAGCTGTTGCTAGCCAGCACCCTTCCTTGGAAGCGCTTTCACAGGCGCAGCAACACTGGGGCTTTGCGCTTCTCTAGCCACCAAATGTCACGGTCGCTATCTCTCCGTCTCGTAGACACGAGTTGAGAAATTGCAAACGTCGAGCAATTGCTCAGAGATGAAAAGTGCCAGCACTGAAAGCTGATGCTAGCCAGCACCCTTCCTTGGAAGCGCTTTCACAGGCGCAGCAACACTGGGGCTTTGCGATTCTCTAGCCATCAAACGTCACGCTCACTATCTCTCCGTCTCGTAGACACGAGCTGAGAATTTGCAAACGTCAAGCAATTGCTCAGAGATGAAAAGGGCCAGCACTGAAAGCTGTCGCTAGCCAGCACCCTTCCTTGGAAGCGCTTTCACAGGCGCAGCAACACTGGGGCTTTGCGCTTCTCTACCCACCAAACGTCACGCTCACTATCTCTCCGTCTCGTAGACACGAGCTGAGAAATTGCAAACGTCGAGCAATTGCTCAGAGATGAAAAGTGGCAGCACTGAAAGCTGTTGCTAGCCAGCACCCTTCCTTGGAAGCGCTTTCACAGGCGCAGCAACACTGGGGCTTTGCGCTTCTCTACCCACCAGACATCACGCTTACTATCTCTCCGTCTCGTAGACACGAGCTGAGAAATTGCAAACGTCGAGCAATTGCTCAGAGATGAAAAGTGCCAGCACTGAAAGCTGTTGCTAGCCAGCACCCTTCCTTGGAAGCGCTTTTGTAGGCCTAAGAACACTGGGGCTCTGGGCTTCTCTAGCCACCTAATCTTCTGCTCATCCTCTCGTGCAGTCTAAAGAGAGCTCAGGTGAGAAATTGCAAACGTCGAGCAATTGCTCAGAGATGAAAAGTGCCAGCACTGAAAGCTGTTGCTAGCCAGCACCCTTCCTTGGAAGCGCTTTCACAGGCGCAGCAACACTGGGGCTTTGCGCTTCTCTAGCCACCAAACATCACGGTCATTCTCTTTCCTTCTCGTAGACACGAGCTGAGAAATTGCAAATGTCGAGCAATTGCTCAGAGATGAGAAGTGCCAGCACTGAAAGCTGTTGCTAGCCAGCACCCTTCCTTGGAAGCGCTTTCACAGGCGCAGCAACACTGGGGCTTTGCGCTTCTCTACCCACCAAACATCACGGTCATTCTCTTTCCATCTCGTAGACACGAATTGAGAAATTGCAAACGTCGAGCAATTGCTCAGAGATGAAAAGTGCCAGCACTGAAAGGTGTTGCTAGCCAGCACCCTTCCTTGGAAGTGATTTCACAGGCGCAGCAACACTGGGGCTTTGCGCTTCTCTACCCACCAAACATCACGCTCACTATCTCTCCGTCTCGTAGACACGAGCTGAGAAATTGCAAACGTCGAGCAATTGCTCAGAGATGAAAAGGGCCAGGACTGAAAGCTGTTGCTAGCCAGCACCCTTCCTTGGAAGCGCTTTTGTAGCCCTAAGAACACTGGGGCTCTGGGCTTCTCTAGCCACCTAATCTTCTGCTCATCCTCTCGTGCAGTCTAAAGAGAGCTCAGGTGAGACATTGCAAACGTCGAGCAATTGCTCAGAGATGAAAAGTGCCAGCACTGAAAGCTCTTGCTAGCCAGCACCCTTCCTTGGAAGCGCTTTCACAGGCGCAGCAACACTGGGGCTCTGTGCTTCTCTACCCACCAAACATCACGGTCATTCTCTTTCCTTCTCGTAGACACGAGCTGAGAAATTGCAAACGTCGAGCAATTGCTCAGAGATGAGAAGGGCCAGCACTGAAAGCTGTGGCTAGCCAGCACCCTTCCTTGGAAGCGCTTTCACAGGCGCAGCAACACTGGGGCTTTGCGCTTCTCTACCCACCAAACGTCACGCTCACTATCTCTCCGTCTCGTAGACACGAGCTGAGAAATTGCAAACGTCGAGCAATTGCTCAGAGATGAAAAGTGGCAGCACTGAAAGCTGTTGCTAGCCAGCACCCTTCCTTGGAAGCGCTTTCACAGGCGCAGCAACACTGGGGCTTTGCGCTTCTCTACCCACCAAACATCACGGTCACTATCTCTCCGTCTCGTAAACACGAGCTGAGAAATTGCAAACGTCGAGCAATTGCTCAGAGATGAAAAGTGCCAGCACTGAAAGCTGTGGCTAGCCAGCACCCTTCCTTGGAAGCGCTTTCACAGGCGCAGCAACACTGGGGCTTTGCGCTTCTCTAGCCACCAAACATCACGGTCATTCTCTTTCCTTCTCGTAGACACGAGTTGAGAAATTGCAAACGTCGAGCAATTGCTCAGAGATGAAAAGTGCCAGCACTGAAAGCTGTTGCTAGCCAGCACCCTTCCTTGGAAGCGCTTTTGTAGGCCTAAGAACACTGGGGCTCTGGGCTTCTCTAGCCACCTAATCTTCTGCTCATCCTCTCGCGCACTCTAAAGAGAGCTCAGGTGAGAAATTGCAGACGTCGAGCAATAGCTCAGAGATGAGAAGTGCCAGCACTGAAAGCTGTTGCTAGCCAGCACCCTTCCTTGGAAGCGCTTTCACAGGCACAGCAACACTGGGACTTTGCGCTTCTCTAGCCACCAAACATCACGGTCATTCTCTTTCCTTCTCGTAGACACGAGCTGAGAAATTGCAAACGTCCAGCAATTGCTCAGAGATGAAAAGTGCCAGCACTGAAAGCTGTTGCTAGCCAGCACCCTTCCTTGGAAGCGCTTTCACAGGCGCAGCAACACTGGGGTTTTGCGCTTCGCGCTTCTCTAGCCACCAAACGTCACGCTCACTATCTCTCCGTCTCGTAGACACGAGCTGAGAAATTGCAAACGTCGAGCAATTGCTCAGAGAGGAAAAGTGGCAGCACTGAAAGGTGATGCTAGCCAGCAGCCTTCCTTGGAAGCGCTTTTGTAGGCCTAAGAACAGTGGGGCTCTGGGCTTCTCTAGCCACCTACTCTTCTGCTCAACCTCTCGCGCAGTCTAAAGAGAGCTCAGGTGAGAAATTGCAAATGTCGAGCAATTGCTCAGAGATGAAAAGTGCCAGCACTGAAAGCTGTTGCTAGCCAGCACCCTTCCTTGGAAGCGCTTTCACAGGCGCAGCAACACTGGGACTTTGCGCTTCTCTAGCCACCAAACGTCACGGTCATTCTCTTTCCGTCTCGTAGACACGAGCTGAGAAATTGCAAACGTCGAGCAATTGCTCAGAGATGAAAAGTGCCAGCACTGAAAGCTGTTGCTAGCCAGCACCCTTCCTTGGAAGCGCTTTTGTAGCCCTAAGAACAGTGGGGCTCTGGGCTTCTCTAGACACCTACTCTTCTGCTCATCCTCTCGTGCACTCTAAAGAGAGCTCAGGTGAGACATTGCAAACGTCGAGCAATTGCTCAGAGATGAAAAGTGCCAGCACTGAAAGCTGTTGCTAGCCAGCACCCTTCCTTGGAAGCGCTTTCACAGGCGCAGCAACACTGGGGCTCTGGGCTTCTCTAGCCACCTAATCTTCTGCTCATCCTCTCGCGCACCATAAAGAGAGCTCAGGTGAGAAATTGCAAACGTCCAGCAATTGCTCAGAGATGAAAAGTGCCAGCACTGAAAGCTGTTGCTAGCCAGCACCCTTCCTTGGAAGCGCTTTCACAGGCGCAGCAACACTGGGACTTTGCGCTTCTCTAGCCACCAAACATCACGCTCACTATCTCTCCGTCTCGTAGACACAAGTTGAGAAATTGCAAACGTCGAGCAATTGCTCAGAAATGAAAAGTGCCAGCACTGAAAGCTGTTGCTAGCCAGCACCCTTCCTTGGAAGCGCTTTCACAGGCGCAGCAACACTGGGGCTTTGCGCTTCTCTAGCCACCAAACGTCACGGTCATTCTCTTTCCTTCTCGTAGACACGAGCTGAGAAACTGCAAACGTCGAGCAATTGCTCAGAGAGGAAAAGTGGCAGCACTGAAAGGTGATGCTAGCCAGCAGCCTTCCTTGGAAGCGCTTTTGTAGGCCTAAGAACACTGGGGCTCTGGGCTTCTCTAGCCACCTACTCTTCTGCTCAACCTCTCGCGCAGTCTAAAGAGAGCTCAGGTGAGAAATTGCAAATGTCGAGCAATTGCTCAGAGATGAAAAGTGGCAGCACTGAAAGCTGTTGCTAGCCAGCACCCTTCCTTGGAAGCGCTTTCACAGGCGCAGCAACACTGGGGCTTTGCGCTTCTCTAGCCACCAAACTTCACGGTCACTGTCTCCCTGTCTCGTAGACACAAGCTGAGAAATTGCAAACGTCGAGCAATTGCTCAGAGATGAAAATTGGCAGCACTGAAAGCTGTTGCTAGCCAGCACCCTTCCTTGGAAGCGCTTTTACAGGCGCAGCAACACTGGGGCTTTGCGCTTCTCTAGCCACCAAACATCACGCTCACTATCTCTCCGTCTCGTAGACACGAGCTGAGAAATTGCAAACGTCCAGCAATTGCTCAGAGATGAGAAGTGCCAGCACTGAAAGCTGTTGCTAGCCAGCACCCTTCCTTGGAAGCGCTTTCA
The DNA here is from genome assembly GCA_037962945.1 of Sarcoramphus papa. Classification (NCBI taxonomy): domain Eukaryota; kingdom Metazoa; phylum Chordata; class Aves; order Accipitriformes; family Cathartidae; genus Sarcoramphus; species Sarcoramphus papa. Next base: position 92,896,208 of record CM075586.1, on the reverse strand, counting down.
CAGGCGCAGCAACACTGGGGCTTTGCGATTCTCTAGCCATCAAACGTCACGCTCACTATCTCTCCGTCTCGTAGACACGAGCTGAGAAATTGCAAACGTCAAGCAATTGCTCAGAGATGAAAAGGGCCAGCACTGAAAGCTGTCGCTAGCCAGCACCCTTCCTTGGAAGCGCTTTCACAGGCGCAGCAACACTGGGGCTTTGCGCTTCTCTACCCACCAAACGTCACGCTCACTATCTCTCCGTCTCGTAGACACAAGCTGAGAAATTGCAAACGTCGAGCAATTGCTCAGAGATGAAAAGTGGCAGCACTGAAAGCTGTTGCTAGCCAGCACCCTTCCTTGGAAGCGCTTTCACAGGCGCAGCAACACTGGGGCTTTGCGCTTCTCTACCCACCAGACATCACGCTCACTATCTCTCCGTCTCGTAGACACGAGCTGAGAAATTGCAAACGTCGAGCAATTGCTCAGAGATGAAAAGTGCCAGCACTGAAAGCTGTTGCTAGCCAGCACCCTTCCTTGGAAGCGCTTTTGTAGGCCTAAGAACACTGGGGCTCTGGGCTTCTCTAGCCACCTAATCTTCTGCTCATCCTCTCGTGCAGTCTAAAGAGAGCTCAGGTGAGAAATTGCAAATGTCGAGCAATTGCTCAGAGATGAAAAGTGCCAGCACTGAAAGCTGTTGCTAGCCAGCACCCTTCCTTGGAAGCGCTTTCACAGGCGCAGCAACACTGGGGCTTTGCGCTTCTCTAGCCACCAAACATCACGGTCATTCTCTTTCCTTCTCGTAGACACGAGCTGAGAAATTGCAAATGTCGAGCAATTGCTCAGAGATGAGAAGTGCCAGCACTGAAAGCTGTTGCTAGCCAGCACCCTTCCTTGGAAGCGCTTTCACAGGCGCAGCAACACTGGGGCTTTGCGCTTCTCTACCCACCAAACATCACGGTCATTCTCTTTCCATCTCGTAGACACGAATTGAGAAATTGCAAACGTTGAGCAATTGCTCAGAGATGAAAAGTGGCAGCACTGAAAGCTGTTGCTAGCCAGCACCCTTCCTTGGAAGCGCTTTTGTAGGCCTAAGAACACTGGGGCTCTGGGCTTCTCTAGCCACCTAATCTTCTGCTCATCCTCTCGTGCAGTCTAAAGAGAGCTCAGGTGAGACATTGCAAACGTCGAGCAATTGCTCAGAGATGAAAAGTGCCAGCACTGAAAGCTGTTGCTAGCCAGCACCCTTCCTTGGAAGCGCTTTCACAGGCGCAGCAACACTGGGGCTCTGTGCTTCTCTACCCACCAAACATCACGGTCATTCTCTTTCCTTCTCGTAGACACGAGCTGAGAAATTGCAAACGTCGAGCAATTGCTCAGAGATGAAAAGGGCCAGCACTGAAAGCTGTGGCTAGCCAGCACCCTTCCTTGGAAGCGCTTTCACAGGCGCAGCAACACTGGGGCTTTGCGCTTCTCTAGCCACCAAACGTCACGCTCACTATCTCTCCGTCTCGTAGACACGAGCTGAGAAATTGCAAACGTCGAGCAATTGCTCAGAGATGAGAAGTGCCAGCACTGAAAGCTGTTGCTAGCCAGCACCCTTCCTTGGAAGCGCTTTCACAGGCGCAGCAACACTGGGGCTTTGCGCTTCTCTACCCACCAAACATCACGGTCACTATCTCTCCGTCTCGTAAACACGAGCTGAGAAATTGCAAACGTCAAGCAATTGCTCAGAGATGAAAAGTGCCAGCACTGAAAGCTGTGGCTAGCCAGCACCCTTCCTTGGAAGCGCTTTCACAGGCGCAGCAACACTGGGGCTTTGCACTTCTCTAGCCACCAAACATCACGGTCATTCTCTTTCCTTCTCGTAGACACGAGCTGAGAAACTGCAAACGTCGAGCAATTGATCAAAGATGAAAAGTGCCAGCACTGAAAGCTGTTGCTAGCCAGCACCCTTCCTTGGAAGCGCTTTTGTAGGCCTAAGAACACTGGGGCTCTGGGCTTCTCTAGCCACCTAATCTTCTGCTCATCCTCTCGCGCACCATAAAGAGAGCTCAGGTGAGAAATTGCAGACGTCGAGCAATAGCTCAGAGATGAAAAGTGCCAGCACTGAAAGCTGTGGCTAGCCAGCACCCTTCCTTGGAAGCGCTTTCACAGGCGCAGCAACACTGGGACTTTGCGCTTCTCTAGCCACCAAACATCACGGTCATTCTCTTTCCTTCTCGTAGACACGAGCTGAGAAATTGCAAACGTCCAGCAATTGCTCAGAGATGAAAAGGGCCAGGACTGAAAGCTGTTGCTAGCCAGCACCCTTCCTTGGAAGCGCTTTCACAGGCGCAGCAACACTGGGGTTTTGCGCTTCACGCTTCTCTAGCCACCAAACATCACGCTCACTATCTCTCCGTCTCGTAGACACGAGCTGTGAAATTGCAAACGTCGAGCAATTGCTCAGAGAGGAAAAGTGGCAGCACTGAAAGGTGATGCTAGCCAGCAGCCTTCCTTGGAAGCGCTTTTGTAGGCCTAAGAACACTGGGGCTCTGGGCTTCTCTAGCCACCTACTCTTCTGCTCAACCTCTCGCGCAGTCTAAAGAGAGCTCAGGTGAGAAATTGCAAATGTCGAGCAATTGCTCAGAGATGAAAAGTGGCAGCACTGAAAGCTGTTGCTAGCCAGCACCCTTCCTTGGAAGCGCTTTCACAGGCGCAGCAACACTGGGACTTTGCGCTTCTCTAGCCACCAAACGTCACGGTCATTCTCTTTCCGTCTCGTAGACACGAGCTGAGAAATTGCAAACGTCGAGCAATTGCTCAGAGATGAAAAGTGCCAGCACTGAAAGCTGATGCTAGCCAGCACCCTTCCTTGGAAGCGCTTTTGTAGCCCTAAGAACAGTGGGGCTCTGGGCTTCTCTAGCCACCTACTCTTCTGCTCATCCTCTCGCGCACCATAAAGAGAGCTCAGGTGAGAAATTGCAAATGTCGAGCAATTGCTCAGAGATGAAAAGTGCCAGCACTGAAAGCTGTTGCTAGCCAGCACCCTTCCTTGGAAGCGCTTTCACAGGCGCAGCAACACTGGGACTTTGCGCTTCTCTAGCCACCAAACATCACGCTCACTATCTCTCCGTCTCGTAGACACAAGTTGAGAAATTGCAAACGTCGAGCAATTGCTCAGAAATGAAAAGTGCCAGCACTGAAAGCTGTTGCTAGCCAGCACCCTTCCTTGGAAGCGCTTTCACAGGCGCAGCAACACTGGGGCTTTGCGCTTCTCTAGCCACCAAACGTCACGGTCATTCTCTTTCCTTCTCGTAGACACGAGCTGAGAAACTGCAAACGTCGAGCAATTGATCAAAGAGGAAAAGTGGCAGCACTGAAAGGTGATGCTAGCCAGCAGCCTTCCTTGGAAGCGCTTTTGTAGGCCTAAGAACACTGGGGCTCTGGGCTTCTCTAGCCACCTACTCTTCTGCTCAACCTCTCGCGCAGTCTAAAGAGAGCTCAGGTGAGAAATTGCAAATGTCGAGCAATTGCTCAGAGATGAAAAGTGGCAGCACTGAAAGCTGTTGCTAGCCAGCACCCTTCCTTGGAAGCGCTTTCACAGGCGCAGCAACACTGGGGCTTTGCGCTTCTCTACCCACCAAACGTCACGCTCACTCTCTCCCCGTCTCGTAGACACAAGCTGAGAAATTGCAAACGTCGAGCAATTGCTCAGAGATGAAAATTGGCAGCACTGAAAGCTGTTGCTAGCCAGCACCCTTCCTTGGAAGCGCTTTTACAGGCGCAGCAACACTGGGGCTTTGCGCTTCTCTAGCCACCAAACGTCACGCTCACTATCTCTCCGTCTCGTAGACACGAGCTGAGAAATTGCAAACGTCGAGCAATTGCTCAGAGATGAGAAGTGCCAGCACTGAAAGCTGTTGCTAGCCAGCACCCTTCCTTGGAAGCGCTTTCACAGGCGCAGCAACACTGGGACTTTGCGCTTCTCTAGCCACCAAACATCACGGTCATTCTCTTTCCTTCTCGTAGACACGAGCTGAGAAATTGCAAACGTCCAGCAATTGCTCAGAGATGAAAAGGGCCAGGACTGAAAGCTGTTGCTAGCCAGCACCCTTCCTTGGAAGCGCTTTCACAGGCGCAGCAACACTGGGGTTTTGCGCTTCACGCTTCTCTAGCCACCAAACATCACGCTCACTATCTCTCCGTCTCGTAGACACGAGCTGTGAAATTGCAAACGTCGAGCAATTGCTCAGAGAGGAAAAGTGGCAGCACTGAAAGGTGATGCTAGCCAGCAGCCTTCCTTGGAAGCGCTTTTGTAGGCCTAAGAACACTGGGGCTCTGGGCTTCTCTAGCCACCTACTCTTCTGCTCAACCTCTCGCGCAGTCTAAAGAGAGCTCAGGTGAGAAATTGCAAATGTCGAGCAATTGCTCAGAGATGAAAAGTGGCAGCACTGAAAGCTGTTGCTAGCCAGCACCCTTCCTTGGAAGCGCTTTCACAGGCGCAGCAACACTGGGACTTTGCGCTTCTCTAGCCACCAAACGTCACGGTCATTCTCTTTCCGTCTCGTAGACACGAGCTGAGAAATTGCAAACGTCGAGCAATTGCTCAGAGATGAAAAGTGCCAGCACTGAAAGCTGATGCTAGCCAGCACCCTTCCTTGGAAGCGCTTTTGTAGCCCTAAGAACAGTGGGGCTCTGGGCTTCTCTAGCCACCTACTCTTCTGCTCATCCTCTCGCGCACCATAAAGAGAGCTCAGGTGAGAAATTGCAAATGTCGAGCAATTGCTCAGAGATGAAAAGTGCCAGCACTGAAAGCTGTTGCTAGCCAGCACCCTTCCTTGGAAGCGCTTTCACAGGCGCAGCAACACTGGGGCTTTGCGCTTCTCTACCCACCAAACGTCACGCTCACTGTCTCCCCGTCTCGTAGACACAAGCTGAGAAATTGCAAACGTCGAGCAATTGCTCAGAGATGAAAATTGGCAGCACTGAAAGCTGTTGCTAGCCAGCACCCTTCCTTGGAAGCGCTTTTACAGGCGCAGCAACACTGGGGCTTTGCGCTTCTCTAGCCACCAAACGTCACGCTCACTATCTCTCCGTCTCGTAGACACGAGCTGAGAAATTGCAAACGTCGAGCAATTGCTCAGAGATGAGAAGTGCCAGCACTGAAAGCTGTTGCTAGCCAGCACCCTTCCTTGGAAGCGCTTTCACAGGCGCAGCAACACTGGGGCTTTGCGCTTCTCTAGCCACCAAACGTCACGCTCACTATCTCTCCGTCTCGTAGACACGAGCTGAGAAATTGCAAACGTCGAGCAATTGCTCAGAGATGAGAAGTGCCAGCACTGAAAGCTGTTGCTAGCCAGCACCCTTCCTTGGAAGCGCTTTCACAGGCGCAGCAACACTGGGGCTTTGCGATTCTCTAGCCATCAAACGTCACGCTCACTATCTCTCCGTCTCGTAGACACGAGCTGAGAAATTGCAAACGTCAAGCAATTGCTCAGAGATGAAAAGGGCCAGCACTGAAAGCTGTGGCTAGCCAGCACCCTTCCTTGGAAGCGCTTTCACAGGCGCAGCAACACTGGGGCTTTGCGCTTCTCTACCCACCAAACGTCACGCTCACTATCTCTCCGTCTCGTAGACACAAGCTGAGAAATTGCAAACGTCGAGCAATTGCTCAGAGATGAAAAGTGGCAGCACTGAAAGCTGTTGCTAGCCAGCACCCTTCCTTGGAAGCGCTTTCACAGGCGCAGCAACACTGGGGCTTTGCGCTTCTCTACCCACCAGACATCACGCTCACTATCTCTCCGTCTCGTAGACACGAGCTGAGAAATTGCAAACGTCGAGCAATTGCTCAGAGATGAAAAGTGCCAGCACTGAAAGCTGTTGCTAGCCAGCACCCTTCCTTGGAAGCGCTTTTGTAGGCCTAAGAACACTGGGGCTCTGGGCTTCTCTAGCCACCTAATCTTCTGCTCATCCTCTCGTGCAGTCTAAAGAGAGCTCAGGTGAGAAATTGCAAATGTCGAGCAATTGCTCAGAGATGAAAAGTGCCAGCACTGAAAGCTGTTGCTAGCCAGCACCCTTCCTTGGAAGCGCTTTCACAGGCGCAGCAACACTGGGGCTTTGCGCTTCTCTAGCCACCAAACATCACGGTCATTCTCTTTCCTTCTCGTAGACACGAGCTGAGAAATTGCAAATGTCGAGCAATTGCTCAGAGATGAGAAGTGCCAGCACTGAAAGCTGTTGCTAGCCAGCACCCTTCCTTGGAAGCGCTTTCACAGGCGCAGCAACACTGGGGCTTTGCGCTTCTCTACCCACCAAACATCACGGTCATTCTCTTTCCATCTCGTAGACACGAATTGAGAAATTGCAAACGTCGAGCAATTGCTCAGAGATGAAAAGTGCCAGCACTGAAAGCTGTTGCTAGCCAGCACCCTTCCTTGGAAGTGCTTTCACAGGCGCAGCAACACTGGGGCTTTGCGCTTCTCTACCCACCAAACATCACGCTCACTATCTCTCCGTCTCGTAGACACGAGCTGAGAAATTGCAAACGTCGAGCAATTGCTCAGAGATGAAAAGGGCCAGCACTGAAAGCTGTTGCTAGCCAGCACCCTTCCTTGGAAGCGCTTTTGTAGCCCTAAGAACACTGGGGCTCTGGGCTTCTCTAGCCACCTCATCTTCTGCTCATCCTCTCGTGCAGTCTACAGAGAGCTCAGGTGAGACATTGCAAACGTCGAGCAATTGCTCAGAGATGAAAAGTGCCAGCACTGAAAGCTGTTGCTAGCCAGCACCCTTCCTTGGAAGCGCTTTCACAGGCGCAGCAACACTGGGGCTCTGTGCTTCTCTACCCACCAAACATCACGGTCATTCTCTTTCCTTCTCGTAGACACGAGCTGAGAAATTGCAAACGTCGAGCAATTGCTCAGAGATGAAAAGGGCCAGCACTGAAAGCTGTCGCTAGCCAGCACCCTTCCTTGGAAGCGCTTTCACAGGCGCAGCAACACTGGGGCTTTGCGCTTCTCTACCCACCAAACGTCACGCTCACTATCTCTCCGTCTCGTAGACACGAGCTGAGAAATTGCAAACGTCGAGCAATTGCTCAGAGATGAAAAGTGGCAGCACTGAAAGCTGTTGCTAGCCAGCACCCTTCCTTGGAAGCGCTTTCACAGGTGCAGCAACACTGGGGCTTTGCGCTTCTCTAGCCACCAAACATCACGGTCACTATCTCTCCGTCTCGTAAACACGAGCTGAGAAATTGCAAACGTCAAGCAATTGCTCAGAGATGAAAAGTGCCAGCACTGAAAGCTGTTGCTAGCCAGCACCCTTCCTTGGAAGCGCTTTCACAGGCGCAGCAACACTGGGGCTTTGCACTTCTCTAGCCACCAAACGTCACGGTCATTCTCTTTCCTTCTCGTAGACACGAGCTGAGAAACTGCAAACGTCGAGCAATTGATCAAAGATGAAAAGTGCCAGCACTGAAAGCTGTTGCTAGCCAGCACCCTTCCTTGGAAGCGCTTTTGTAGGCCTAAGAACACTGGGGCTCTGGGCTTCTCTAGCCACCTAATCTTCTGCTCATCCTCTCGCGCACTCTAAAGAGAGCTCAGGTGAGAAATTGCAGACGTCGAGCAATAGCTCAGAGATGAAAAGTGCCAGCACTGAAAGCTGTTGCTAGCCAGCACCCTTCCTTGGAAGCGCTTTCACAGGCGCAGCAACACTGGGACTTTGCGCTTCTCTACCCACCAAACATCACGGTCATTCTCTTTCCTTCTCGTAGACACGAGCTGAGAAATTGCAAACGTCCAGCAATTGCTCAGAGATGAAAAGTGCCAGCACTGAAAGCTGTTGCTAGCCAGCACCCTTCCTTGGAAGCGCTTTCACAGGCGCAGCAACACTGGGGTTTTGCGCTTCACGCTTCTCTAGCCACCAAACGTCACGCTCACTATCTCTCCGTCTCGTAGACACGAGCTGTGAAATTGCAAACGTCGAGCAATTGCTCAGAGAGGAAAAGTGGCAGCACTGAAAGGTGATGCTAGCCAGCAGCCTTCTTGGAAGCGCTTTTGTAGGCCTAAGAACACTGGGGCTCTGGGCTTCTCTAGCCACCTACTCTTATGCTCAACCTCTCGCGCAGTCTAAAGAGAGCTCAGGTGAGAAATTGCAAATGTCGAGCAATTGCTCAGAGATGAAAAGTGGCAGCACTGAAAGCTGTTGCTAGCTAGCACCCTTCCTTGGAAGCGCTTTCACAGGCGCAGCAACACTGGGGCTTTGCGCTTCTCTAGCCACCAAACGTCACGGTCATTCTCTTTCCGTCTCGTAGACACGAGCTGAGAAATTGCAAACGTCGAGCAATTGCTCAGAGATGAAAAGTGCCAGCACTGAAAGCTGTTGCTAGCCAGCACCCTTCCTTGGAAGCTCTTTTGTAGGCCTAAGAACAGTGGGGCTCTGGGCTTCTCTAGCCACCTACTCTTCTGCTCATCCTCTCGTGCACTGTAAAGAGAGCTCAGGTGAGACATTGCAAACGTCGAGCAATTGCTCAGAGATGAAAAGTGCCAGCACTGAAAGCTGTTGCTAGCCAGCACCCTTCCTTGGAAGCGCTTTCACAGGCGCAGCAACACTGGGGCTCTGGGCTTCTCTAGCCACCTAATCTTCTGCTCATCCTCTCGCGCACCATAAAGAGAGCTCAGGTGAGAAATTGCAAACGTCGAGCAATTGCTCAGAGATGAGAAGTGCCAGCACTGAAAGCTGTTGCTAGCCAGCACCCTTCCTTGGAAGCGCTTTCACAGGCGCAGCAACACTGGGGCTTTGCGCTTCTCTACCCACCAAACATCACGCTCACTATCTCTCCGTCTCGTAGACACGAGCTGAGAAATTGCAAACGTCCAGCAATTGCTCAGAGATGAAAAGTGCCAGCACTGAAAGCTGTGGCTAGCCAGCACCCTTCCTTGGAAGCGCTTTCACAGGCGCAGCAACACTGGGGTTTTGCGCTTCTCTAGCCACCAAACGTCAAGGTCATTCTCTTTCCTTCTCGTAGACACGAGCTGAGAAATTGCAAACGTCGAGCAATTGCTCAGAGATGAGAAGTGCCAGCACTGAAAGCTGTTGCTAGCCAGCACCCTTCCTTGGAAGCGCTTTCACAGGTGCAGCAACACTGGGACTTTGCGCTTCTCTACCCACCAAACATCACGGTCATTCTCTTTCCGTCTCGTAGACACGAGCTGAGAAATTGCAAACGTCGAGCAATTGCTCAGAGATGAGAAGTGCCAGCACTGAAAGCTGTTGCTAGCCAGCACCCTTCCTTGGAAGCGCTTTCACAGGTGCAGCAACACTGGGGCTTTGCGCTTCTCTAGCCACCAAACATCACGGTCACTATCTCTCCGTCTCGTAGACACGAGCTGAGAAATTGCAAACGTCGAGCAATTGCTCAGAGATGAGAAGTGCCAGCACTGAAAGCTCTTGCTAGCCAGCACCCTTCCTTGGAAGCGCTTTCACAGGCGCAGCAACACTGGGGCTTTGCGCTTCTCTAGCCACCAAAAGTCACGGTCATTCTCTTTCCTTCTCGTAGACACGAGCTGAGAAACTGCAAACGTCGAGCAATTGATCAAAGATGAAAAGTGCCAGCACTGAAAGCTGATGCTAGCCAGCACCCTTCCTTGGAAGCGCTTTTGTAGGCCTAAGAACACTGGGGCTCTGGGCTTCTCTAGCCACCTACTCTTCTGCTCATCCTCTCGCGCAGTCTAAAGAGAGCTCAGGTGAGAAATTGCAAACGTCGAGCAATTGCTCAGAGATGAAAAGTGCCAGCACTGAAAGCTGTTGCTAGCCAGCACCCTTCCTTGGAAGCGCTTTCACAGGCGCAGCAACACTGGGGCTTTGCGCTTCTCTACCCACCAAACATCACGCTCACTATCTCTCCGTCTCGTAGACACAAGTTGAGAAATTGCAAACGTCGAGCAATTGCTCAGAGATGAAAAGTGCCAGCACTGAAAGCTGTTGCTAGCCAGCACCCTTCCTTGGAAGCGCTTTCACAGGCGCAGCAACACTGGGACTTTGCGCTTCTCTAGCCACCAAACATCACGGTCATTCTCTTTCCTTCTCGTAGACACGAGCTGAGAAATTGCAAACGTCGAGCAATTGCTCAGAGAGGAAAAGTGGCAGCACTGAAAGGTGATGCTAGCCAGCAGCCTTCCTTGGAAGCGCTTTTGTAGGCCTAAGAACACTGGGGCTCTGGGCTTCTCTAGCCACCTACTCTTCTGCTCAACCTCTCGCGCAGTCTAAAGAGAGCTCAGGTGAGAAATTGCAAATGTCGAGCAATTGCTCAGAGATGAAAAGTGGCAGCACTGAAAGCTGTTGCTAGCCAGCACCCTTCCTTGGAAGCGCTTTCACAGGCGCAGCAACACTGGGACTTTGCGCTTCTCTAGCCACCAAACGTCACGGTCATTCTCTTTCCGTCTCGTAGACACGAGCTGAGAAATTGCAAACGTTGAGCAATTGCTCAGAGATGAGAAGTGCCAGCACTGAAAGCTGTTGCTAGCCAGCACCCTTCCTTGGAAGCGCTTTTGTAGCCCTAAGAACAGTGGGGCTCTGGGCTTCTCTAGCCACCTACTCTTCTGCTCATCCTCTCGTGCACTCTAAAGAGAGCTGAGGTGAGACATTGCAAACGTCGAGCAATTGCTCAGAGATGAAAAGTGCCAGCACTGAAAGCTGTTGCTAGCCAGCACCCTTCCTTGGAAGTGCTTTCACAGGCGCAGCAACACTGGGGCTTTGCGCTTCTCTACCCACCAAACATCACGGTCACTATCTCTCCGTCTCGTAGACACGAGCTGAGAAATTGCAAACGTCCAGCAATTGCTCAGAGATGAAAAGTGCCAGCACTGAAAGCTGTTGCTAGCCAGCACCCTTCCTTGGAAGCGCTTTCACAGGTGCAGCAACACTGGGGCTTTGCGCTTCTCTAGCCACCAAACATCACGGTCACTATCTCTCCGTCTCGTAGACACGAGCTGAGAAATTGCAAACGTCGAGCAATTGCTCAGAGATGAGAAGTGCCAGCACTGAAAGCTCTTGCTAGCCAGCACCCTTCCTTGGAAGCGCTTTCACAGGCGCAGCAACACTGGGGCTTTGCGCTTCTCTAGCCACCAAAAGTCACGGTCATTCTCTTTCCTTCTCGTAGACACGAGCTGAGAAACTGCAAACGTCGAGCAATTGATCAAAGATGAAAAGTGCCAGCACTGAAAGCTGATGCTAGCCAGCACCCTTCCTTGGAAGCGCTTTTGTAGGCCTAAGAACACTGGGGCTCTGGGCTTCTCTAGCCACCTACTCTTCTGCTCATCCTCTCGCGCAGTCTAAAGAGAGCTCAGGTGAGAAATTGCAAACGTCGAGCAATTGCTCAGAGATGAAAAGTGCCAGCACTGAAAGCTGTTGCTAGCCAGCACCCTTCCTTGGAAGCGCTTTCACAGGCGCAGCAACACTGGGGCTTTGCGCTTCTCTACCCACCAAACATCACGCTCACTATCTCTCCGTCTCGTAGACACAAGTTGAGAAATTGCAAACGTCGAGCAATTGCTCAGAGATGAAAAGTGCCAGCACTGAAAGCTGTTGCTAGCCAGCACCCTTCCTTGGAAGCGCTTTCACAGGCGCAGCAACACTGGGACTTTGCGCTTCTCTAGCCACCAAACATCACGGTCATTCTCTTTCCTTCTCGTAGACACGAGCTGAGAAATTGCAAACGTTGAGCAATTGCTCAGAGATGAGAAGTGCCAGCACTGAAAGCTGTTGCTAGCCAGCACCCTTCCTTGGAAGCGCTTTTGTAGCCCTAAGAACAGTGGGGCTCTGGGCTTCTCTAGCCACCTACTCTTCTGCTCAACCTCTCGCGCAGTCTAAAGAGAGCTCAGGTGAGAAATTGCAAACGTCGAGCAATTGCTCAGAGATGAAAAGTGCCAGCACTGAAAGCTGTTGCTAGCCAGCACCCTTCCTTGGAAGTGCTTTCACAGGCGCAGCAACACTGGGGCTTTGCGCTTCTCTACCCACCAAACATCATGCTCACTATCTCTCCGTCTCGTAGACACGAGCTGAGAAATTGCAAACGTCCAGCAATTGCTCAGAGATGAAAAGTGCCAGCACTGAAAGCTGTTGCTAGCCAGCACCCTTCCTTGGAAGCGCTTTCACAGGCGCAGTAACACTGGGACTTTGCGCTTCTCTAGCCACCAAACGTCACGGTCATTCTCTTTCCTTCTCGTAGACACGAGCTGAGAAATTGCAAACGTCGAGCAATTGCTCAGAGATGAAAGGGGCCAGCACTGAAAGCTGTTGCTAGCCAGCACCCTTCCTTGGAAGCGCTTTTGTAGCCCTAAGAACACTGGGGCTCTGGGCTTCTCTAGCCACCTAATCTTCTGCTCATACTCTCGGGCACTCTAAGGAGAGCTCAGGTGAGAGATTGCAAACGTCGAGCAATTGCTCAGAGATGAAAAGGGCCAGCACTGAAAGCTGTTGCTAGCCAGCACCCTTCCTTGGAAGCGCTTTCACAGGCGCAGCAACACTGGGGCTTTGCGCTTCTCTAGCCACCAAAAGTCACGGTCATTCTCTTTCCTTCTCGTAGACACGAGCTGAGAAACTGCAAACGTCGAGCAATTGATCAAAGATGAAAAGTGCCAGCACTGAAAGCTGATGCTAGCCAGCACCCTTCCTTGGAAGCGCTTTTGTAGGCCTAAGAACACTGGGGCTCTGGGCTTCTCTACCCACCTACTCTTCTGCTCATCCTCTCGCGCACTCTAAAGAGAGCTCAGGTGAGAAATTGCAAACGTCGAGCAATTGCTCAGAGATGAAAAGTGCCAGCACTGAAAGCTGTTGCTAGCCAGCACCCTTCCTTGGAAGCGCTTTCACAGGCGCAGCAACACTGGGGCTTTGCGCTTCTCTACCCACCAAACATCACGCTCACTATCTCTCCGTCTCGTAGACACAAGTTGAGAAATTGCAAACGTCGAGCAATTGCTCAGAGATGAAAAGTGCCAGCACTGAAAGCTGTTGCTAGCCAGCACCCTTCCTTGGAAGCGCTTTCACAGGCGCAGCAACACTGGGACTTTGCGCTTCTCTAGCCACCAAACATCACGGTCATTCTCTTTCCTTCTCGTAGACACGAGCTGAGAAATTGCAAACGTCGAGCAATTGCTCAGAGAGGAAAAGTGGCAGCACTGAAAGGTGATGCTAGCCAGCAGCCTTCCTTGGAAGCGCTTTTGTAGGCCTAAGAACACTGGGGCTCTGGGCTTCTCTAGCCACCTACTCTTCTGCTCAACCTCTCGCGCAGTCTAAAGAGAGCTCAGGTGAGAAATTGCAAATGTCGAGCAATTGCTCAGAGATGAAAAGTGGCAGCACTGAAAGCTGTTGCTAGCCAGCACCCTTCCTTGGAAGCGCTTTCACAGGCGCAGCAACACTGGGACTTTGCGCTTCTCTAGCCACCAAACGTCACGGTCATTCTCTTTCCGTCTCGTAGACACGAGCTGAGAAATTGCAAACGTTGAGCAATTGCTCAGAGATGAGAAGTGCCAGCACTGAAAGCTGTTGCTAGCCAGCACCCTTCCTTGGAAGCGCTTTTGTAGCCCTAAGAACAGTGGGGCTCTGGGCTTCTCTAGCCACCTACTCTTCTGCTCATCCTCTCGTGCACTCTAAAGAGAGCTGAGGTGAGACATTGCAAACGTCGAGCAATTGCTCAGAGATGAAAAGTGCCAGCACTGAAAGCTGTTGCTAGCCAGCACCCTTCCTTGGAAGTGCTTTCACAGGCGCAGCAACACTGGGGCTTTGCGCTTCTCTACCCACCAAACATCACGGTCACTATCTCTCCGTCTCGTAGACACGAGCTGAGAAATTGCAAACGTCCAGCAATTGCTCAGAGATGAAAAGTGCCAGCACTGAAAGCTGTTGCTAGCCAGCACCCTTCCTTGGAAGCGCTTTCACAGGTGCAGCAACACTGGGGCTTTGCGCTTCTCTAGCCACCAAACATCACGGTCACTATCTCTCCGTCTCGTAGACACGAGCTGAGAAATTGCAAACGTCGAGCAATTGCTCAGAGATGAGAAGTGCCAGCACTGAAAGCTCTTGCTAGCCAGCACCCTTCCTTGGAAGCGCTTTCACAGGCGCAGCAACACTGGGGCTTTGCGCTTCTCTAGCCACCAAAAGTCACGGTCATTCTCTTTCCTTCTCGTAGACACGAGCTGAGAAACTGCAAACGTCGAGCAATTGATCAAAGATGAAAAGTGCCAGCACTGAAAGCTGATGCTAGCCAGCACCCTTCCTTGGAAGCGCTTTTGTAGGCCTAAGAACACTGGGGCTCTGGGCTTCTCTAGCCACCTACTCTTCTGCTCATCCTCTCGCGCAGTCTAAAGAGAGCTCAGGTGAGAAATTGCAAACGTCGAGCAATTGCTCAGAGATGAAAAGTGCCAGCACTGAAAGCTGTTGCTAGCCAGCACCCTTCCTTGGAAGCGCTTTCACAGGCGCAGCAACACTGGGGCTTTGCGCTTCTCTACCCACCAAACATCACGCTCACTATCTCTCCGTCTCGTAGACACAAGTTGAGAAATTGCAAACGTCGAGCAATTGCTCAGAGATGAAAAGTGCCAGCACTGAAAGCTGTTGCTAGCCAGCACCCTTCCTTGGAAGCGCTTTCACAGGCGCAGCAACACTGGGACTTTGCGCTTCTCTAGCCACCAAACATCACGGTCATTCTCTTTCCTTCTCGTAGACACGAGCTGAGAAATTGCAAACGTTGAGCAATTGCTCAGAGATGAGAAGTGCCAGCACTGAAAGCTGTTGCTAGCCAGCACCCTTCCTTGGAAGCGCTTTTGTAGCCCTAAGAACAGTGGGGCTCTGGGCTTCTCTAGCCACCTACTCTTCTGCTCAACCTCTCGCGCAGTCTAAAGAGAGCTCAGGTGAGAAATTGCAAACGTCGAGCAATTGCTCAGAGATGAAAAGTGCCAGCACTGAAAGCTGTTGCTAGCCAGCACCCTTCCTTGGAAGTGCTTTCACAGGCGCAGCAACACTGGGGCTTTGCGCTTCTCTACCCACCAAACATCATGCTCACTATCTCTCCGTCTCGTAGACACGAGCTGAGAAATTGCAAACGTCCAGCAATTGCTCAGAGATGAAAAGTGCCAGCACTGAAAGCTGTTGCTAGCCAGCACCCTTCCTTGGAAGCGCTTTCACAGGCGCAGTAACACTGGGACTTTGCGCTTCTCTAGCCACCAAACGTCACGGTCATTCTCTTTCCTTCTCGTAGACACGAGCTGAGAAATTGCAAACGTCGAGCAATTGCTCAGAGATGAAAGGGGCCAGCACTGAAAGCTGTTGCTAGCCAGCACCCTTCCTTGGAAGCGCTTTTGTAGCCCTAAGAACACTGGGGCTCTGGGCTTCTCTAGCCACCTAATCTTCTGCTCATACTCTCGGGCACTCTAAGGAGAGCTCAGGTGAGAGATTGCAAACGTCGAGCAATTGCTCAGAGATGAAAAGGGCCAGCACTGAAAGCTGTTGCTAGCCAGCACCCTTCCTTGGAAGCGCTTTCACAGGCGCAGCAACACTGGGGCTTTGCGCTTCTCTACCCACCAAACATCACGGTCATTCTCTTTCCTTCTCGTAGACACGAGCTGAGAAATTGCAAACGTCGAGCAATTGCTCAGAGATGAGAAGTGCCAGCACTGAAAGCTGTTGCTAGCCAGCACCCTTCCTTGGAAGCGCTTTCACAGGTGCAGCAACACTGGGACTTTGCGCTTCTCTACCCACCAAACATCACGGTCATTCTCTTTCCGTCTCGTAGACACGAGCTGAGAAATTGCAAACGTCGAGCAATTGCTCAGAGATGAGAAGTGCCAGCACTGAAAGCTGTTGCTAGCCAGCACCCTTCCTTGGAAGCGCTTTCACAGGCGCAGCAACACTGGGGCTTTGCGCTTCTCTAGCCACCAAACATCACGGTCACTATCTCTCCGTCTCGTAGACACGAGCTGAGAAATTGCAAACGTCGAGCAATTGCTCAGAGATGAGAAGTGCCAGCACTGAAAGCTCTTGCTAGCCAGCACCCTTCCTTGGAAGCGCTTTCACAGGCGCAGCAACACTGGGGCTTTGCGCTTCTCTAGCCACCAAAAGTCACGGTCATTCTCTTTCCTTCTCGTAGACACGAGCTGAGAAACTGCAAACGTCGAGCAATTGATCAAAGATGAAAAGTGCCAGCACTGAAAGCTGATGCTAGCCAGCACCCTTCCTTGGAAGCGCTTTTGTAGGCCTAAGAACACTGGGGCTCTGGGCTTCTCTAGCCACCTACTCTTCTGCTCATCCTCTCGCGCAGTCTAAAGAGAGCTCAGGTGAGAAATTGCAAACGTCGAGCAATTGCTCAGAGATGAAAAGGGCCAGCACTGAAAGCTCTTGCTAGCCAGCACCCTTCCTTGGAAGCGCTTTCACAGGCGCAGCAACACTGGGGCTTTGCGCTTCTCTACCCACCAAACATCACGCTCACTATCTCTCCGTCTCGTAGACACAAGTTGAGAAATTGCAAACGTCGAGCAATTGCTCAGAGATGAAAAGTGCCAGCACTGAAAGCTGTTGCTAGCCAGCACCCTTCCTTGGAAGCGCTTTCACAGGCGCAGCAACACTGGGACTTTGCGCTTCTCTAGCCACCAAACATCACGGTCATTCTCTTTCCTTCTCGTAGACACGAGCTGAGAAATTGCAAACGTCGAGCAATTGCTCAGAGAGGAAAAGTGGCAGCACTGAAAGGTGATGCTAGCCAGCAGCCTTCCTTGGAAGCGCTTTTGTAGGCCTAAGAACAGTGGGGCTCTGGGCTTCTCTAGCCACCTACTCTTCTGCTCAACCTCTCGCGCAGTCTAAAGAGAGCTCAGGTGAGAAATTGCAAATGTCGAGCAATTGCTCAGAGATGAAAAGTGGCAGCACTGAAAGCTGTTGCTAGCCAGCACCCTTCCTTGGAAGCGCTTTCACAGGCGCAGCAACACTGGGACTTTGCGCTTCTCTAGCCACCAAACGTCACGGTCATTCTCTTTCCGTCTCGTAGACACGAGCTGAGAAATTGCAAACGTTGAGCAATTGCTCAGAGATGAGAAGTGCCAGCACTGAAAGCTGTTGCTAGCCAGCACCCTTCCTTGGAAGCGCTTTTGTAGCCCTAAGAACAGTGGGGCTCTGGGCTTCTCTAGCCACCTACTCTTCTGCTCATCCTCTCGTGCACTCTAAAGAGAGCTGAGGTGAGACATTGCAAACGTCGAGCAATTGCTCAGAGATGAAAAGTGCCAGCACTGAAAGCTGTTGCTAGCCAGCACCCTTCCTTGGAAGTGCTTTCACAGGCGCAGCAACACTGGGGCTTTGCGCTTCTCTACCCACCAAACATCACGGTCACTATCTCTCCGTCTCGTAGACACGAGCTGAGAAATTGCAAACGTCCAGCAATTGCTCAGAGATGAAAAGTGCCAGCACTGAAAGCTGTGGCTAGCCAGCACCCTTCCTTGGAAGCGCTTTCACAGGCGCAGTAACACTGGGACTTTGCGCTTCTCTACCCACCAAACGTCACGGTCATTCTCTTTCCTTCTCGTAGACACGAGCTGAGAAATTGCAAACGTCGAGCAATTGCTCAGAGATGAGAAGTGCCAGCACTGAAAGCTGTTGCTAGCCAGCACCCTTCCTTGGAAGCGCTTTTGTAGCCCTAAGAACACTGGGGCTCTGGGCTTCTCTAGCCACCTAATCTTCTGCTCATACTCTCGGGCACTCTAAGGAGAGCTCAGGTGAGAGATTGCAAACGTCGAGCAATTGCTCAGAGATGAAAAGGGCCAGCACTGAAAGCTGTTGCTAGCCAGCACCCTTCCTTGGAAGCGCTTTCACAGGCGCAGCAACACTGGGGCTTTGCGCTTCTCTACCCACCAAACATCACGGTCATTCTCTTTCCTTCTCGTAGACACGAGCTGAGAAATTGCAAACGTCGAGCAATTGCTCAGAGATGAAAAGGGCCAGCACTGAAAGCTGTTGCTAGCCAGCACCCTTCCTTGGAAGCGCTTTCACAGGTGCAGCAACACTGGGGCTTTGCGCTTCTCTAGCCACCAAACGTCACGCTCACTATCTCTCCGTCTCGTAGACACGAGCTGAGAAATTGCAAACGTCCAGCAATTGCTCAGAGATGAGAAGTGCCAGCACTGAAAGCTGTTGCTAGCCAGCACCCTTCCTTGGAAGCGCTTTCACAGGCGCAGCAACACTGGGGCTTTGCGCTTCTCTAGCCACCAAACGTCACGGTCATTCTCTTTCCTTCTCGTAGACACGAGCTGAGAAACTGCAAACGTCGAGCAATTGATCAAAGATGAAAAGTGCCAGCACTGAAAGCTGATGCTAGCCAGCACCCTTCCTTGGAAGCGCTTTTGTAGGCCTAAGAACACTGGGGCTCTGGGCTTCTCTAGCCACCTACTCTTCTGCTCATCCTCTCGCGCACTCTAAAGAGAGCTCAGGTGAGAAATTGCAAACGTCGAGCAATTGCTCAGAGATGAAAAGTGCCAGCACTGAAAGCTGTTGCTAGCCAGCACCCTTCCTTGGAAGCGCTTTCACAGGCGCAGCAACACTGGGGCTTTGCGCTTCTCTACCCACCAAACATCACGGTCACTATCTCTCCGTCTCGTAGACACGAGCTGAGAAATTGCAAACGTCGAGCAATTGCTCAGAGATGAAAAGTGCCAGCACTGAAAGCTGTGGCTAGCCAGCACCCTTCCTTGGAAGCGCTTTCACAGGCGCAGCAACACTGGGGTTTTGCGCTTCTCTAGCCACCAAACGTCAAGGTCATTCTCTTTCCTTCTCGTAGACACGAGCTGAGAAATTGCAAACGTCGAGCAATTGCTCAGAGATGAGAAGTGCCAGCACTGAAAGCTGTTGCTAGCCAGCACCCTTCCTTGGAAGCGCTTTCACAGGTGCAGCAACACTGGGACTTTGCGCTTCTCTACCCACCAAACATCACGGTCATTCTCTTTCCGTCTCGTAGACACGAGCTGAGAAATTGCAAACGTCGAGCAATTGCTCAGAGATGAAAAGTGCCAGCACTGAAAGCTGTTGCTAGCCAGCACCCTTCCTTGGAAGCGCTTTCACAGGCGCAGCAACACTGGGGCTTTGCGCTTCTCTAGCCACCAAACATCACGCTCACTATCTCGCCGTCTCGTAGACACGAGCTGAGAAATTGCAAACGTCGAGCAATTGCTCAGAGATGAGAAGTGCCAGCACTGAAAGCTCTTGCTAGCCAGCACCCTTCCTTGGAAGCGCTTTCACAGGCGCAGCAACAAAGGGGCTTTGCGCTTCTCTAGCCACCAAACGTCACGGTCATTCTCTTTCCTTCTCGTAGACACGAGCTGAGAAACTGCAAACGTCGAGCAATTGATCAAAGATGAAAAGTGCCAGCACTGAAAGCTGATGCTAGCCAGCACCCTTCCTTGGAAGCGCTTTTGTAGGCCTAAGAACACTGGGGTTGTGGGCTTCTCTAGCCACCTACTCTTCTGCTCATCCTCTCGCGCAGTCTAAAGAGAGCTCAGGTGAGAAATTGCAAACGTCGAGCAATTGCTCAGAGATGAAAAGTGCCAGCACTGAAAGCTGTTGCTAGCCAGCACCTTTCCTTGGAAGCGCTTTCACAGGCGCAGCAACACTGGGGCTTTGCGCTTCTCTACCCACCAAACATCACGCTCACTATCTCTCCGTCTCGTAGACACAAGTTGAGAAATTGCAAACGTCGAGCAATTGCTCAGAGATGAAAAGTGCCAGCACTGAAAGCTGTTGCTAGCCAGCACCCTTCCTTGGAAGCGCTTTCACAGGCGCAGCAACACTGGGACTTTGCGCTTCTCTAGCCACCAAACGTCACGGTCATTCTCTTTCCTTCTCGTAGACACGAGCTGAGAAATTGCAAACGTCGAGCAATTGCTCAGAGATGAAAAGTGCCAGCACTGAAAGCTGTGGCTAGCCAGCACCCTTCCTTGGAAGCGCTTTTGTAGCCCTAAGAACACTGGGGCTCTGGGCTTCTCTAGCCACCTAATCTTCTGCTCATCCTCTCGTGCACTCTAACGAGAGCTCAGGTGAGACATTGCAAACGTCGAGCAATTGCTCAGAGATGAAAAGGGCCAGCACTGAAAGCTGTTGCTAGCCAGCACCCTTCCTTGGAAGCGCTTTCACAGGCGCAGCAACACTGGGAATTTGCGCTTCTCTAGCCACCAAACATCACGGTCATTCTCTTTCCTTCTCGTAGACACGAGCTGAGAAATTGCAAACGTCGAGCAATTGCTCAGAGATGAAAAGTGCCAGCACTGAAAGCTGTTGCTAGCCAGCACCCTTCCTTGGAAGCGCTTTCACAGGCGCAGCAACACTGGGACTTTGCGCTTCTCTAGCCACCAAACGTCACGGTCATTCTCTTTCCTTCTCGTAGACACGAGCTGAGAAATTGCAAACGTCGAGCAATTGCTCAGAGATGAAAAGGGCCAGCACTGAAAGCTGTGGCTAGCCAGCACCCTTCCTTGGAAGTGCTTTCACAGGCGCAGCAACACTGGGGCTTTGCGCTTCTCTACCCACCAAACATCACGCTCACTATCTCTCCGTCTCGTAGACACGAGCTGAGACATTGCAAACGTCGAGCAATTGCTCAGAGATGAAAAGTGCCAGCACTGAAAGCTGTTGCTAGCCAGCACCCTTCCTTGGAAGCGCTTTCACAGGCGCAGCAACACTGGGGCTTTGCGCTTCTCTAGCCACCAAACGTCACGGTCATTCTCTTTCCTTCTCGTAGACACGAGCTGAGAAATTGCAAATGTCGATCAATTGCTCAGAGATGAAAGGGGCCAGCACTGAAAGCTGTGGCTAGCCAGCACCCTTCCTTGGAAGCGCTTTTGTAAGCCTAAGAACACTGGGGCTCTGGGCTTCTCTAGCCACCTACTCTTCTGCTCATCCTCTCGTGCAGTCTAAAGAGAGCTCAGGTGAGATATTGCAAACGTCGAGCAATTGCTCAGAGATGAAAAGTGCCAGCACTGAAAGCTGATGCTAGCCAGCACCCTTCCTTGGAAGCGCTTTCACAGGCGCAGCAACACTGGGGCTCTGTGCTTCTCTACCCACCAAACATCACGGTCATTCTCTTTCCTTCTCGTAGACACGAGCTGAGAAATTGCAAACGTCGAGCAATTGCTCAGAGATGAAAAGGGCCAGCACTGAAAGCTGTGGCTAGCCAGCACCCTTCCTTGGAAGCGCTTTCACAGGCGCAGCAACACTGGGGCTTTGCGCTTCTTTAGCCACCAAACGTCACGCTCACTATCTCTCCGTCTCGTAGACACGAGCTGAGAAATTGCAAACGTCGAGCAATTGCTCAGAGATGAAAAGTGCCAGCACTGAAAGCTGTTGCTAGCCAGCACCCTTCCTTGGAAGCGCTTTCACAGGCGCAGCAACACTGGGGCTTTGCGCTTCTCTACCCACCAAACATCACGGTCATTCTCTTTCCTTCTCGTAGACACGAGCTGAGAAACTGCAAACGTCGAGCAATTGCTCAGAGAGGAAAAGTGCCAGCACTGAAAGCTGTTGCTAGCCAGCACCCTTCCTTGGAAGCGCTTTTGTAGGCCTAAGAACACTGGGGCTCTGGGCTTCTCTAGCCACCTACTCTTCTGCTCATCCTCTCGTGCAGTCTAAAGAGAGCTCAGGTGAGAAATTGCAAACGTCGAGCAATTGCTCAGAGATGAAAAGTGCCAGCACTGAAAGCTGTTGCTAGCCAGCACCCTTCCTTGGAAGCGCTTTCACAGGCGCAGCAACACTGGGGCTTTGCGCTTCTCTAGCCACCAAATGTCACGGTCATTCTCTTTCCTTCTCGTAGACACGAGCTGAGAAACTGCAAACGTCGAGCAATTGCTCAGAGATGAAAAGTGCCAGCACTGAAAGCTGTTGCTAGCCAGCACCCTTCCTTGGAAGCGCTTTTGTAGGCCTAAGAACACTGGGGCTCTGGGCTTCTCTAGCCACCTCATCTTCTGCTCATCCTCTCGCGCACTCTAAAGAGAGCTCAGGTGAGAAATTGCAGACGTCGAGCAATAGCTCAGAGATGAAAAGTGCCAGCACTGAAAGCTGTTGCTAGCCAGCACCCTTCCTTGGAAGCGCTTTCACAGGCGCAGCAACACTGGGGCTTTGCGCTTCTCTACCCACCAAACATCATGCTCACTATCTCTCCGTCTCGTAGACACGAGCTGAGAAATTGCAAACGTCCAGCAATTGCTCAGAGATGAAAAGTGCCAGCACTGAAAGCTGTTGCTAGCCAGCACCCTTCCTTGGAAGCGCTTTCACAGGCGCAGCAACACTGGGACTTTGCGCTTCTCTACCCACCAAACATCACGGTCATTCTCTTTCCTTCTCGTAGACACGAGCTGAGAAATTGCAAACGTCGAGCAATTGCTCAGAGATGAAAAGGGCCAGCACTGAAAGCTGTGGCTAGCCAGCACCCTTCCTTGGAAGCGCTTTTGTAGGCCTAAGAACACTGGGGCTCTGGGCTTCTCTAGCCACCTACTCTTCTGCTCATCCTCTCGTGCACTCTAAAGAGAGCTCAGGTGAGAAATTGCAAACGTCGAGCAATTGCTCAGAGATGAAAAGTGCCAGCACTGAAAGCTGTTGCTAGCCAGCAGCCTTCCTTGGAAGCGCTTTCACAGGCGCAGCAACACTGGGGCTTTGCACTTCTCTACCCACCAAACTTCACGGTCACTATCTCTCCGTCTCGTAGACACGAGCTGAGAAATTGCAAACGTCGAGCAATTGCTCAGAGATGAAAAGTGCCAGCACTGAAAGCTGTGGCTAGCCAGCACCCTTCCTTGGAAGCGCTTTCACAGGCGCAGCAACACTGGGGCTTTGCGCTTCTCTACCCACCAAACGTCACGGTCATTCTCTTTCCTTCTCGTAGACACGAGCTGAGAAATTGCAAATGTCGATCAGTTGCTCAGAGATGAAAGGGGCCAGCACTGAAAGCTGTGGCTAGCCAGCACCCTTCCTTGGAAGCGCTTTTGTAAGCCTAAGAACACTGGGGCTCTGGGCTTCTCTAGCCACCTACTCTTCTGCTCATCCTCTCGTGCAGTCTAAAGAGAGCTCAGGTGAGATATTGCAAACGTCGAGCAATTGCTCAGAGATGAAAAGTGCCAGCACTGAAAGCTGATGCTAGCCAGCACCCTTCCTTGGAAGCGCTTTCACAGGCGCAGCAACACTGGGGCTCTGTGCTTCTCTACCCACCAAACATCACGGTCATTCTCTTTCCTTCTCGTAGACACGAGCTGAGAAATTGCAAACGTCGAGCAATTGCTCAGAGATGAAAAGGGCCAGCACTGAAAGCTGTGGCTAGCCAGCACCCTTCCTTGGAAGCGCTTTCACAGGCGCAGCAACACTGGGGCTTTGCGCTTCTTTAGCCACCAAACGTCACGCTCACTATCTCTCCGTCTCGTAGACACGAGCTGAGAAATTGCAAACGTCGAGCAATTGCTCAGAGATGAAAAGTGCCAGCACTGAAAGCTCTTGCTAGCCAGCACCCTTCCTTGGAAGCGCTTTCACAGGCGCAGCAACACTGGGGCTTTGCGCTTCTCTACCCACCAAACATCACGGTCATTCTCTTTCCGTCTCGTAGACACGAGCTGAGAAACTGCAAACGTCGAGCAATTGCTCAGAGAGGAAAAGTGCCAGCACTGAAAGCTGTTGCTAGCCAGCACCCTTCCTTGGAAGCGCTTTTGTAGGCCTAAGAACACTGGGGCTCTGGGCTTCTCTAGCCACCTACTCTTCTGCTCATCCTCTCGTGCAGTCTAAAGAGAGCTCAGGTGAGAAATTGCAAACGTCGAGCAATTGCTCAGAGATGAAAAGTGCCAGCACTGAAAGCTGTTGCTAGCCAGCACCCTTCCTTGGAAGCGCTTTCACAGGCGCAGCAACACTGGGGCTTTGCGCTTCTCTAGCCACCAAATGTCACGGTCATTCTCTTTCCTTCTCGTAGACACGAGCTGAGAAACTGCAAACGTCGAGCAATTGCTCAGAGATGAAAAGTGCCAGCACTGAAAGCTGTTGCTAGCCAGCACCCTTCCTTGGAAGCGCTTTTGTAGGCCTAAGAACACTGGGGCTCTGGGCTTCTCTAGCCACCTCATCTTCTGCTCATCCTCTCGCGCACTCTAAAGAGAGCTCAGGTGAGAAATTGCAGACGTCGAGCAATAGCTCAGAGATGAAAAGTGCCAGCACTGAAAGCTCTTGCTAGCCAGCACCCTTCCTTGGAAGCGCTTTCACAGGCGCAGCAACACTGGGGCTTTGCGCTTCTCTACCCACCAAACATCATGCTCACTATCTCTCCGTCTCGTAGACACGAGCTGAGAAATTGCAAACGTCCAGCAATTGCTCAGAGATGAAAAGTGCCAGCACTGAAAGCTGTTGCTAGCCAGCACCCTTCCTTGGAAGCGCTTTCACAGGCGCAGCAACACTGGGACTTTGCGCTTCTCTACCCACCAAACATCACGGTCATTCTCTTTCCTTCTCGTAGACACGAGCTGAGAAATTGCAAACGTCGAGCAATTGCTCAGAGATGAAAAGGGCCAGCACTGAAAGCTGTGGCTAGCCAGCACCCTTCCTTGGAAGCGCTTTTGTAGGCCTAAGAACACTGGGGCTCTGGGCTTCTCTAGCCACCTACTCTTCTGCTCATCCTCTCGTGCACTCTAAAGAGAGCTCAGGTGAGAAATTGCAAATGTCGAGCAATTGCTCAGAGATGAAAAGTGCCAGCACTGAAAGCTGTTGCTAGCCAGCAGCCTTCCTTGGAAGCGCTTTCACAGGCGCAGCAACACTGGGGCTTTGCACTTCTCTACCCACCAAACTTCACGGTCACTATCTCTCCGTCTCGTAGACACGAGCTGAGAAATTGCAAACGTCCAGCAATTGCTCAGAGATGAAAAGTGCCAGCACTGAAAGCTGTGGCTAGCCAGCACCCTTCCTTGGAAGCGCTTTCACAGGCGCAGCAACACTGGGGCTTTGCGCTTCTCTACCCACCAAACGTCACGGTCATTCTCTTTCCTTCTCGTAGACACGAGCTGAGAAATTGCAAACGTCGAGCAATTGCTCAGAGATGAAAAGTGCCAGCACTGAAAGCTGTGGCTAGCCAGCACCCTTCCTTGGAAGTGCTTTCACAGGCGCAGCAACACTGGGGCTTTGCACTTCTCTAGCCACCAAACGTCACGGTCATTCTCATTCCTTCTCGTAGACACGAGCTGAGAAACTGCAAACGTCGAGCAATTGATCAAAGATGAAAAGTGCCAGCACTGAAAGCTGTTGCTAGCCAGCACCCTTCCTTGGAAGCGCTTTTGTAGGCCTAAGAACACTGGGGCTCTGGGCTTCTCTAGCCACCTAATCTTCTGCTCATCCTCTCGCGCACTCTAAAGAGAGCTCAGGTGAGAAATTGCAGACGTCGAGCAATAGCTCAGAGATGAAAAGTGCCAGCACTGAAAGCTGTTGCTAGCCAGCACCCTTCCTTGGAAGCGCTTTCACAGGCGCAGCAACACTGGGACTTTGCGCTTCTCTACCCACCAAACATCACGGTCATTCTCTTTCATTCTCGTAGACACGAGCTGAGAAATTGCAAACGTCCAGCAATTGCTCAGAGATGAAAAGGGCCAGGACTGAAAGCTGTTGCTAGCCAGCACCCTTCCTTGGAAGCGCTTTCACAGGCGCAGCAACACTGGGGTTTTGCGCTTCACGCTTCTCTAGCCACCAAACGTCACGCTCACTATCTCTCCGTCTCGTAGACACGAGCTGTGAAATTGCAAACGTCGAGCAATTGCTCAGAGAGGAAAAGTGGCAGCACTGAAAGGTGATGCTAGCCAGAAGCCTTCTTGGAAGCGCTTTTGTAGGCCTAAGAACACTGGGGCTCTGGGCTTCTCTAGCCACCTAATCTTCTGCTCAACCTCTCGCGCAGTCTAAAGAGAGCTCAGGTGAGAAATTGCAAATGTCGAGCAATTGCTCAGAGATGAAAAGTGGCAGCACTGAAAGCTGTTGCTAGCTAGCACCCTTCCTTGGAAGCGCTTTCACAGGCGCAGCAACACTGGGGCTTTGCGCTTCTCTAGCCACCAAACGTCACGGTCATTCTCTTTCCGTCTCGTAGACACGAGCTGAGAAATTGCAAACGTCGAGCAATTGCTCAGAGATGAAAAGTGCCAGCACTGAAAGCTGTTGCTAGCCAGCACCCTTCCTTGGAAGCGCTTTTGTAGCCCTAAGAACAGTGGGGCTCTGGGCTTCTCTAGCCACCTACTCTTCTGCTCATCCTCTCGTGCACTCTAAAGAGAGCTCAGGTGAGACATTGCAAACGTCGAGCAATTGCTCAGAGATGAAAAGGGCCAGCACTGAAAGCTGTTGCTAGCCAGCACCCTTCCTTGGAAGCGCTTTCACAGGCGCAGCAACACTGGGGCTCTGGGCTTCTCTAGCCACCTAATCTTCTGCTCATCCTCTCGCGCACCATAAAGAGAGCTCAGGTGAGAAATTGCAAACGTCCAGCAATTGCTCAGAGATGAAAAGTGCCAGCACTGAAAGCTGTTGCTAGCCAGCACCCTTCCTTGGAAGCGCTTTCACAGGCGTAGCAACACTGGGGTTTTGCGCTTCTCTAGCCACCAAACATCACGCTCACTATCTCTCCGTCTCGTAGACACAAGTTGAGAAATTGCAAACGTCGAGCAATTGCTCAGAGATGAAAAGTGCCAGCACTGAAAGCTGTTGCTAGCCAGCACCCTTCCTTGGAAGCGCTTTCACAGGCGCAGCAACACTGGGGCTTTGCGCTTCTCTAGCCACCAAACGTCACGGTCATTCTCTTTCCTTCTCGTAGACACGAGCTGAGAAATTGCAAACATCGAGCAATTGCTCAGAGATGAAAGGGGACAGCACTGAAAGCTGTTGCTAGCCAGCACCCTTCCTTGGAAGCGCTTTTGTAGCCCTAAGAACACTGGGGCTCTGGGCTTCTCTAGCCACCTAATCTTCTGCTCATACTCTCGGGCACTCTAAGGAGAGCTCAGGTGAGAGATTGCAAACGTCGAGCAATTGCTCAGAGATGAAAAGGGCCAGCACTGAAAGCTGTTGCTAGCCAGCACCCTTCCTTGGAAGCGCTTTCACAGGCGCAGCAACACTGGGGCTTTGCGCTTCTCTAGCCACCAAACGTCACGGTCATTCTCTTTCCTTCTCGTAGACACGAGCTGAGAAATTGCAAACGTCGAGCAATTGCTCAGAGATGAAAAGGGCCAGCACTGAAAGCTGTTGCTAGCCAGCACCCTTCCTTGGAAGCGCTTTCACAGGTGCAGCAACACTGGGGCTTTGCGCTTCTCTACCCACCAAACTTCACGGTCACTATCTCTCCGTCTCGTAGACACGAGCTGAGAAATTGCAAACGTCCAGCAATTGCTCAGAGATGAGAAGTGCCAGCACTGAAAGCTGTTGCTAGCCAGCACCCTTCCTTGGAAGCGCTTTCACAGGCGCAGCAACACTGGGGCTTTGCGCTTCTCTACCCACCAAACGTCACGGTCATTCTCTTTCCTTCTCGTAGACACGAGCTGAGAAACTGCAAACGTCGAGCAATTGATCAAAGATGAAAAGTGCCAGCACTGAAAGCTGATGCTAGCCAGCACCCTTCCTTGGAAGCGCTTTTGTAGGCCTAAGAACACTGGGGCTCTGGGCTTCTCTAGCCACCTACTCTTCTGCTCATCCTCTCGCGCAGTCTAAAGAGAGCTCAGCTGAGAAATTGCAAACGTCGAGCAATTGCTCAGAGATGAAAAGTGCCAGCACTGAAAGCTGTTGCTAGCCAGCACCCTTCCTTGGAAGCGCTTTCACAGGCGCAGCAACACTGGGGCTTTGCGCTTCTCTACCCACCAAACATCACGGTCACTATCTCTCCGTCTCGTAGACACGAGCTGAGAAATTGCAAACGTCCAGCAATTGCTCAGAGATGAAAAGTGCCAGCACTGAAAGCTGATGCTAGCCAGCACCCTTCCTTGGAAGCGCTTTCACAGGCGCAGCAACACTGGGGTTTTGCGCTTCTCTAGCCACCAAACGTCAAGGTCATTCTCTTTCCTTCTCGTAGACACGAGCTGAGAAATTGCAAACGTCGAGCAATTGCTCAGAGATGAGAAGTGCCAGCACTGAAAGCTGTTGCTAGCCAGCACCCTTCCTTGGAAGCGCTTTCACAGGTGCAGCAACACTGGGACTTTGCGCTTCTCTACCCACCAAACGTCACGCTCACTATCTCTCCGTCTCGTAGACACGAGCTGAGAAATTGCAAACGTCGAGCAATTGCTCAGAGATGAAAAGTGCCAGCACTGAAAGCTGATGCTAGCCAGCACCCTTCCTTGGAAGCGCTTTCACAGGCGCAGCAACACTGGGGCTTTGCGCTTCTCTAGCCACCAAACATCACGCTCACTATCTCTCCGTCTCGTAGACACGAGCTGAGAAATTGCAAACGTCGAGCAATTGCTCAGAGATGAGAAGTGCCAGCACTGAAAGCTCTTGCTAGCCAGCACCCTTCCTTGGAAGCGCTTTCACAGGCGCAGCAACACTGGGGCTTTGCGCTTCTCTAGCCACCAAAAGTCACGGTCATTCTCTTTCCTTCTCGTAGACACGAGCTGAGAAACTGCAAACGTCGAGCAATTGATCAAAGATGAAAAGTGCCAGCACTGAAAGGTGATGCTAGCCAGCAGCCTTCCTTGGAAGCGCTTTTGTAGGCCTAAGAACACTGGGGCTCTGGGCTTCTCTAGCCACCTACTCTTCTGCTCAACCTCTCGCGCAGTCTAAAGAGAGCTCAGGTGAGAAATTGCAAATGTCGAGCAATTGCTCAGAGATGAAAAGTGGCAGCACTGAAAGCTGTTGCTAGCCAGCACCCTTCCTTGGAAGCGCTTTCACAGGCGCAGCAACACTGGGACTTTGCGCTTCTCTAGCCACCAAACGTCACGGTCTTCTCTTTCCGTCTCGTAGACACGAGCTGAGAAATTGCAAACGTCGAGCAATTGCTCAGAGATGAAAAGTGCCAGCACTGAAAGCTGTTGCTAGCCAGCACCCTTCCTTGGAAGCGCTTTTGTAGCCCTAAGAACAGTGGGGCTCTGGGCTTCTCTAGCCACCTACTCTTCTGCTCATCCTCTCGTGCACTCTAAAGAGAGCTCAGGTGAGACATTGCAAACGTCGAGCAATTGCTCAGAGATGAAAAGTGCCAGCACTGAAAGCTGTTGCTAGCCAGCACCCTTCCTTGGAAGTGCTTTCACAGGCGCAGCAACACTGGGGCTTTGCGCTTCTCTACCCACCAAACATCACGGTCACTATCTCTCCGTCTCGTAGACACGAGCTGAGAAATTGCAAATGTCGAGCAATTGCTCAGAGATGAAAAGTGCCAGCACTGAAAGCTCTTGCTAGCCAGCACCCTTCCTTGGAAGCGCTTTCACAGGCTCAGTAACACTGGGACTTTGCGCTTCTCTAGCCACCAAACGTCACGGTCATTCTCTTTCCTTCTCGTAGACACGAGCTGAGAAATTGCAAACGTCGAGCAATTGCTCAGAGATGAAAGGGGCCAGCACTGAAAGCTGTTGCTAGCCAGCACCCTTCCTTGGAAGCGCTTTTGTAGCCCTAAGAACACTGGGGCTCTGGGCTTCTCTAGCCACCTAATCTTCTGCTCATCCTCTCGCGCACTCTAAGGAGAGCTCAGGTGAGAGATTGCAAACGTCGAGCAATTGCTCAGAGATGAAAAGGGCCAGCACTGAAAGCTGTTGCTAGCCAGCACCCTTCCTTGGAAGCGCTTTCACAGGCGCAGCAACACTGGGGCTTTGCGCTTCTCTACCCACCAAACATCACGGTCATTCTCTTTCCGTCTCGTAGACACGAGCTGAGAAATTGCAAACGTCGAGCAATTGCTCAGAGATGAAAAGGGCCAGCACTGAAAGCTGTTGCTAGCCAGCACCCTTCCTTGGAAGCGCTTTCACAGGTGCAGCAACACTGGGGCTTTGCGCTTCTCTAGCCACCAAACGTCACGCTCACTATCTCTCCGTCTCGTAGACACGAGCTGAGAAATTGCAAACGTCCAGCAATTGCTCAGAGATGAGAAGTGCCAGCACTGAAAGCTGTTGCTAGCCAGCACCCTTCCTTGGAAGCGCTTTCACAGGCGCAGCAACACTGGGGCTTTGCGCTTCTCTACCCACCAAACGTCACGGTCATTCTCTTTCCGTCCCGTAGACACGAGCTGAGAAACTGCAAACGTCGAGCAATTGATCAAAGATGAAAAGTGCCAGCACTGAAAGCTGATGCTAGCCAGCACCCTTCCTTGGAAGCGCTTTTGTAGGCCTAAGAACACTGGGGCTCTGGGCTTCTCTAGCCACCTACTCTTCTGCTCATCCTCTCGCGCAGTCTAAAGAGAGCTCAGGTGAGAAATTGCAAACGTCGAGCAATTGCTCAGAGATGAAAAGTGCCAGCACTGAAAGCTGTTGCTAGCCAGCAGCCTTCCTTGGAAGCGCTTTCACAGGCGCAGCAACTCTGGGGCTTTGCGCTTCTCTACCCACCAAACATCACGCTCACTATCTCTCCGTCTCGTAGACACGAGCTGAGAAATTGCAAACGTCGAGCAATTGCTCAGAGATGAAAAGTGCCAGCACTGAAAGCTGTTGCTAGCCAGCACCCTTCCTTGGAAGCGCTTTCACAGGCGCAGCAACACTGGGGTTTTGCGCTTCTCTAGCCACCAAACGTCAAGGTCATTCTCTTTCCTTCTCGTAGACACGAGCTGAGAAATTGCAAACGTCGAGCAATTGCTCAGAGATGAGAAGTGCCAGCACTGAAAGCTGTTGCTAGCCAGCACCCTTCCTTGGAAGCGCTTTCACAGGTGCAGCAACACTGGGACTTTGCGCTTCTCTACCCACCAAACATCACGGTCATTCTCTTTCCGTCTCGTAGACACGAGCTGAGAAATTGCAAACGTCGAGCAATTGCTCAGAGATGAAAAGTGCCAGCACTGAAAGCTCTTGCTAGCCAGCACCCTTCCTTGGAAGCGCTTTCACAGGCGCAGCAACACTGGGGCTTTGCGCTTCTCTAGCCACCAAACATCACGGTCACTATCTCGCCGTCTCGTAGACACGAGCTGAGAAATTGCAAACGTCGAGCAATTGCTCAGAGATGAGAAGTGCCAGCACTGAAAGCTCTTGCTAGCCAGCACCCTTCCTTGGAAGCGCTTTCACAGGCGCAGCAACACTGGGGCTTTGCGCTTCT
Source organism: Sarcoramphus papa (assembly GCA_037962945.1). Lineage (NCBI taxonomy): Eukaryota > Metazoa > Chordata > Aves > Accipitriformes > Cathartidae > Sarcoramphus > Sarcoramphus papa. The sequence goes on along the minus strand of CM075586.1, from coordinate 92,865,023 downwards.
CTAGCCACCAAACGTCACGGTCATTCTCTTTCCTTCTCGTAGACACGAGCTGAGAAACTGCAAACGTCGAGCAATTGATCAAAGATGAAAAGTGCCAGCACTGAAAGCTGATGCTAGCCAGCACCCTTCCTTGGAAGCGCTTTTGTAGGCCTAAGAACACTGGGGTTGTGGGCTTCTCTAGCCACCTACTCTTCTGCTCATCCTGTCGCGCAGTCTAAAGAGAGCTCAGGTGAGAAATTGCAAACGTCGAGCAATTGCTCAGAGATGAAAAGTGCCAGCACTGAAAGCTGTTGCTAGCCAGCACCTTTCCTTGGAAGCGCTTTCACAGGCGCAGCAACACTGGGGCTTTGCGCTTCTCTACCCACCAAACATCACGCTCACTATCTCTCCGTCTCGTAGACACAAGTTGAGAAATTGCAAACGTCGAGCAATTGCTCAGAGATGAAAAGTGCCAGCACTGAAAGCTGTTGCTAGCCAGCACCCTTCCTTGGAAGCGCTTTCACAGGCGCAGCAACACTGGGACTTTGCGCTTCTCTAGCCACCAAACGTCACGGTCATTCTCTTTCCTTCTCGTAGACACGAGCTGAGAAATTGCAAACGTCGAGCAATTGCTCAGAGATGAAAAGTGCCAGCACTGAAAGCTGTGGCTAGCCAGCACCCTTCCTTGGAAGCGCTTTTGTAGCCCTAAGAACACTGGGGCTCTGGGCTTCTCTAGCCACCTAATCTTCTGCTCATCCTCTCGCGCACTCTGAAGAGAGCTCAGGTGAGACATTGCAAACGTCGAGCAATTGCTCAGAGATGAAAAGGGCCAGCACTGAAAGCTGTTGCTAGCCAGCACCCTTCCTTGGAAGCGCTTTCACAGGCGCAGCAACACTGGGAATTTGCGCTTCTCTAGCCACCAAACATCACGGTCATTCTCTTTCCTTCTCGTAGACACGAGCTGAGAAATTGCAAACGTCGAGCAATTGCTCAGAGATGAAAAGTGCCAGCACTGAAAGCTCTTGCTAGCCAGCACCCTTCCTTGGAAGCGCTTTCACAGGCGCAGCAACACTGGGACTTTGCGCTTCTCTAGCCACCAAACGTCACGGTCATTCTCTTTCCTTCTCGTAGACACGAGCTGAGAAATTGCAAACGTCGAGCAATTGCTCAGAGATGAAAAGGGCCAGCACTGAAAGCTGTGGCTAGCCAGCACCCTTCCTTGGAAGCGCTTTTGTAGGCCTAAGAACACTGGGGCTCTGGGCTTCTCTAGCCACCTAATCTTCTGCTCATCCTCTCGTGCAGTCTAAAGAGAGCTCAGGTGAGACATTGCAAACGTCGAGCAATTGCTCAGAGATGAAAAGTGCCAGCACTGAAAGCTGTTGCTAGCCAGCAGCCTTCCTTGGAAGCACTTTCACAGGCGCAGCAACACTGGGGCTCTGTGCTTCTCTACCCACCAAACATCACGGTCATTCTCTTTCCTTCTCGTAGACATGAGCTGAGAAATTGCAAACGTCGAGCAATTGCTCAGAGATGAAAAGGGCCAGCACTGAAAGCTGTGGCTAGCCAGCACCCTTCCTTGGAAGTGCTTTCACAGGCGCAGCAACATTGGGGCTTTGCGCTTCTCTACCCACCAAACATCACGCTCACTATCTCTCCGTCTCGTAGACACGAGCTGAGACATTGCAAACGTCGAGCAATTGCTCAGAGATGAAAAGTGCCAGCACTGAAAGCTGTTGCTAGCCAGCACCCTTCCTTGGAAGCGCTTTCACAGGCGCAGCAACACTGGGACTTTGCGCTTCTCTAGCCACCAAACATCACGGTCATTCTCTTTCCTTCTCGTAGACACGAGCTGAGAAATTGCAAATGTCGATCAATTGCTCAGAGATGAAAGGGGCCAGCACTGAAAGCTGTTGCTAGCCAGCACCCTTCCTTGGAAGCGCTTTTGTAAGCCTAAGAACACTGGGGCTCTGGGCTTCTCTAGCCACCTACTCTTCTGCTCATCCTCTCGTGCAGTCTAAAGAGAGCTCAGGTGAGATATTGCAAACGTCGAGCAATTGCTCAGAGATGAAAAGTGCCAGCACTGAAAGCTCTTGCTAGCCAGCACCCTTCCTTGGAAGCGCTTTCACAGGCGCAGCAACACTGGGGCTCTGTGCTTCTCTACCCACCAAACATCACGGTCATTCTCTTTCCTTCTCGTAGACACGAGCTGAGAAATTGCAAACGTCAAGCAATTGCTCAGAGATGAAAAGGGCCAGCACTGAAAGCTGTGGCTAGCCAGCACCCTTCCTTGGAAGCGCTTTCACAGGCGCAGCAACACTGGGGCTTTGCGCTTCTTTAGCCACCAAACGTCACGCTCACTATCTCTCCGTCTCGTAGACACGAGCTGAGAAATTGCAAACGTCGAGCAATTGCTCAGAGATGAAAAGTGCCAGCACTGAAAGCTGTTGCTAGCCAGCACCCTTCCTTGGAAGCGCTTTCACAGGCGCAGCAACACTGGGGCTTTGCGCTTCTCTACCCACCAAACATCACGGTCATTCTCTTTCCGTCTCGTAGACACGAGCTGAGAAACTGCAAACGTCGAGCAATTGCTCAGAGAGGAAAAGTGCCAGCACTGAAAGCTGTTGCTAGCCAGCACCCTTCCTTGGAAGCGCTTTTGTAGGCCTAAGAACACTGGGGCTCTGGGCTTCTCTAGCCACGTACTCTTCTGCTAATCCTCTCGTGCAGTCTAAAGAGAGCTCAGGTGAGAAATTGCAAACGTCGAGCAATTGCTCAGAGATGAAAAGTGCCAGCACTGAAAGCTGTTGCTAGCCAGCACCCTTCCTTGGAAGCGCTTTTGTAGGCCTAAGAACACTGGGGCTCTGGGCTTCTCTAGCCACCTACTCTTCTGCTCATCCTCTCGCGCACTCTAAAGAGAGCTCAGGTGAGAAATTGCAGACGTCGAGCAATTGCTCAGAGAGGAAAAGGGCCAGCACTGAAAGCTGTTGCTAGCCAGCACCCTTCCTTGGAAGCGCTTTTACAGGCGCAGCAACACTGGGGCTTTGCGCTTCTCTAGCCACCAAACATCATGCTCACTATCTCTCCGTCTCGTAGACACGAGCTGAGAAATTGCAAACGTCGAGCAATTGCTCAGAGATGAAAAGTGCCAGCACTGAAAGCTGTTGCTAGCCAGCACCCTTCCTTGGAAGCGCTTTCACAGGCGCAGCAACACTGGGACTTTGCGCTTCTCTACCCACCAAACATCACGGTCATTCTCTTTCCTTCTCGTAGACACGAGCTGAGAAATTGCAAACGTCGAGCAATTGCTCAGAGATGAAAAGTGCCAGCACTGAAAGCTGTGGCTAGCCAGCACCCTTCCTTGGAAGCGCTTTTGTAGGCCTAAGAACACTGGGGCTCTGGGCTTCTCTAGCCACCTACTCTTCTGCTCATCCTCTCGTGCACTCTAAAGAGAGCTCAGGTGAGAAATTGCAAACGTCGAGCAATTGCTCAGAGATGAAAAGTGCCAGCACTGAAAGCTGTTGCTAGCCAGCAGCCTTCCTTGGAAGCGCTTTCACAGGCGCAGCAACACTGGGGCTTTGCGCTTCTCTACCCACCAAACTTCACGGTCACTATCTCTCCGTCTCGTAGACACGAGCTGAGAAATTGCAAACGTCGAGCAATTGCTCAGAGAGGAAAAGGGCCAGCACTGAAAGCTGATGCTAGCCAGCACCCTTCCTTGGAAGCGCTTTCACAGGCGCAGCAACACTGGGGCTTTGCGCTTCTCTAGCCACCAAACGTCACGGTCATTCTCTTTCCTTCTCGTAGACACGAGCTGAGAAATTGCAAACGTCGAGCAATTGCTCAGAGATGAAAAGTGCCAGCACTGAAAGCTGTTGCTAGCCAGCACCCTTCCTTGGAAGCGCTTTTGTAGCCCTAAGAACACTGGGGCTCTGGGCTTCTCTACCCACCTAATCTTCTGCTCATACTCTCGGCACTCTAAAGAGAGCTCAGGTGAGACATTGCAAACGTCGAGCAATTGCTCAGAGATGAAAAGTGCCAGCACTGAAAGCTGTTGCTAGCCAGCACCCTTCCTTGGAAGCGCTTTCACAGGCGCAGCAACACTGGGGCTTTGCACTTCTCTACCCACCAAACATCACGGTCATTCTCTTTCCGTCTCGTAGACACGAGCTGAGAAATTGCAAATGTCGACCAATTGCTCAGAGATGAAAAGTGCCAGCACTGAAAGCTGATGCTAGCCAGCACCCTTCCTTGGAAGCGCTTTCACAGGCGCAGCAACACTGGGGCTTTGCGCTTCTCTAGCCACCAAATGTCACGGTCATTCTCTTTCCTTCTCGTAGACACGAGCTGAGAAACTGCAAACGTCGAGCAATTGCTCAGAGATGAAAAGTGCCAGCCCTGAAAGCTGTTGCTAGCCAGCACCCTTCCTTGGAAACGCTTTTGTAGGCCTAAGAACACTGGGGCTCTGGGCTTCTCTAGCCACCTCATCTTCTGCTCATCCTCTCGCGCACTCTAAAGAGAGCTCAGGTGAGAAATTGCAGACGTCGAGCAATAGCTCAGAGATGAAAAGTGCCAGCACTGAAAGCTCTTGCTAGCCAGCACCCTTCCTTGGAAGCGCTTTTACAGGCGCAGCAACACTGGGGCTTTGCGCTTCTCTAGCCACCAAACATCATGCTCACTATCTCTCCGTCTCGTAGACACAAGCTGAGAAATTGCAAACGTCCAGCAATTGCTCAGAGATGAAAAGTGGCAGCACTGAAAGCTGTCGCTAGCCAGCACCCTTCCTTGGAAGCGCTTTCACAGGCGCAGCAACACTGGGGCTTTGCGCTTCTCTACCCACCAAACTTCACGCTCAGTATCTCTCCGTCTCGTAGACACGAGCTGAGAAATTGCAAACGTCGAGCAATTGCTCAGAGATGAAAAGTGCCAGCACTGAAAGCTGTTGCTAGCCAGCACCCTTCCTTGGAAGCGCTTTCACAGGCGCAGCAACACTGGGACTTTGCGCTTCTCTACCCACCAAACATCACGGTCATTCTCTTTCCTTCTCGTAGACACGAGCTGAGAAATTGCAAACGTCGAGCAATTGCTCAGAGATGAAAAGGGCCAGCACTGAAAGCTCTTGCTAGCCAGCACCCTTCCTTGGAAGCGCTTTTGTAGGCCTAAGAACAGTGGGGCTCTGGGCTTCTCTAGCCACCTACTCTTCTGCTCATCCTCTCGAGCACTCTAAAGAGAGCTCAGGTGAGAAATTGCAAACGTCGAGCAATTGCTCAGAGATGAAAAGTGGCAGCACTGAAAGCTGTTGCTAGCCAGCAGCCTTCCTTGGAAGCGCTTTCACAGGCGCAGCAACACTGGGGCTTTGCGCTTCTCTACCCACCAAACTTCACGGTCACTATCTCTCCGTCTCGTAGACACGAGCTGAGAAATTGCAAACGTCGAGCAATTGCTCAGAGAGGAAAAGGGCCAGCACTGAAAGCTGATGCTAGCCAGCACCCTTCCTTGGAAGCGCTTTCACAGGCGCAGCAACACTGGGGCTTTGCGCTTCTCTAGCCACCAAACGTCACGGTCATTCTCTTTCCTTCTCGTAGACACGAGCTGAGAAATTGCAAACGTCGAGCAATTGCTCAGAGATGAAAAGTGCCAGCACTGAAAGCTGTTGCTAGCCAGCACCCTTCCTTGGAAGCGCTTTTGTAGCCCTAAGAACACTGGGGCTCTGGGCTTCTCTACCCACCTAATCTTCTGCTCATACTCTCGGCACTCTAAAGAGAGCTCAGGTGAGACATTGCAAACGTCGAGCAATTGCTCAGAGATGAAAAGTGCCAGCACTGAAAGCTGTTGCTAGCCAGCACCCTTCCTTGGAAGCGCTTTCACAGGCGCAGCAACACTGGGGCTCTGTGCTTCTCTACCCACCAAACATCACGGTCATTCTCTTTCCTTCTCGTAGACACGAGCTGAGAAATTGCAAACGTCGAGCAATTGCTCAGAGATGAAAAGGGCCAGCACTGAAAGCTGTTGCTAGCCAGCCCCCTTCCTTGGAAGCGCTTTCACAGGCGCAGCAACACTGGGGCTTTGCGCTTCCCTAGCCACCAAGCGTCACGGTCATTCTCTTTCCTTCTCGTAGACACGAGCTGAGAAATTGCAAACGTCGAGCAATTGCTCAGAGATGAAAAGTGCCAGCACTGAAAGCTGTTGCTAGCCAGCACCCTTCCTTGGAAGCGCTTTCACAGGCGCAGCAACACTGGGACTTTGCGCTTCTCTACCCAGCAAACATCACGGTCATTCTCTTTCCTTCTCGTAGACACGAGCTGAGAAACTGCAAACGTCGAGCAATTGATCAAAGATGAAAAGTGCCAGCACTGAAAGCTGTTGCTAGCCAGCACCCTTCCTTGGAAGCGCTTTTGTAGGCCTAAGAACACTGGGGCTCTGGGCTTCTCTAGCCACCTACTCTTCTGCTCATCCTCTCGTGCAGTCTAAAGAGAGCTCAGGTGAGAAATTGCAAACGTCGAGCAATTGCTCAGAGATGAAAAGTGCCAGCACTGAAAGCTGTTGCTAGCCAGCAGCCTTCCTTGGAAGCGCTTTCACAGGCGCAGCAACACTGGGGCTTTGCGCTTCTCTAGCCACCAAACATCACGCTCACTATCTCTCCGTCTCGTAGACACGAGCTGAGAAATTGCAAACGTCGAGCAATTGCTCAGAGATGAAAAGTGCCAGCACTGAAAGCTGATGCTAGCCAGCACCCTTCCTTGGAAGCGCTTTCACAGGCGCAGCAACACTGGGACTTTGCGCTTCTCTAGCCACCAAACGTCACGGTCATTCTCTTTCCTTCTCGTAGACACGAGCTGAGAAACTGCAAACGTCGAGCAATTGCTCAGAGATGAAAAGTGCCAGCACTGAAAGCTGTTGCTAGCCAGCACCCTTCCTTGGAAGCGCTTTTTTAGGCCTAAGAACACTGGGGCTCTGGGCTTCTCTAGCCACCTAATCTTCTGCTCATCCTCTCGCGCAGTCTAAAGAGAGCTCAGGTGAGAAATTGCAAACGTCGAGCAATTGCTCAGAGATGAAAAGTGCCAGAACTGAAAGCTCTTGCTAGCCAGCACCCTTCCTTGGAAGTGCTTTCACAGGCGCAGCAACACTGGGGCTTTGCGCTTCTCTACCCACCAAACGTCACGCTCACTATCTCTCCGTCTCGTAGACACGAGCTGAGAAATTGCAAACGTCGAGCAATTGCTCAGAGATGAGAAGTGCCAGCACTGAAAGCTGATGCTAGCCAGCACCCTTCCTTGGAAGCGCTTTCACAGGCGCAGCAACACTGGGGCTTTGCGCTTCTCTACCCACCAAACATCACGGTCATTCTCATTCCGTCTCGTAGACACGAGTTGAGAAATTGCAAACGTCGACCAATTGCTCAGAGATGAAAAGTGCCAGCACTGAAAGCTGTTGCTAGCCAGCACCCTTCCTTGGAAGCGCTTTCACAGGCGCAGCAACACTGGGGCTTTGCGCTTCTCTACCCACCAAACATCACGGTCATTCTCTTTCCTTCTCGTAGACACGAGTTGAGAAATTGCAAACGTCGAGCAATTGCTCAGAGATGAAAAGTGCCAGCACTGAAAGCTGTTGCTAGCCAGCACCCTTCCTTGGAAGCGCTTTCACAGGCGCAGCAACACTGGGGCTTTGCGCTTCTCTACCCACCAAACGTCATGCTCAGTATCTCCCCGTCTCGTAGACACGAGCTGAGAAATTGCAAACGTCGAGCAATTGCTCAGAGATGAAAAGTGCCAGCACTGAAAGCTCTTGCTAGCCAGCACCCTTCCTTGGAAGCGCTTTTACAGGCGCAGCAACACTGGGGCTTTGCGCTTTTCTAGCCACCAAACATCATGCTCACTATCTCTCCGACTCGTAGACACGAGCTGAGAAATTGCAAACGTCGAGCAATTGCTCAGAGATGAAAAGTGCCAGCACTGAAAGCTGTTGCTAGCCAGCACCCTTCCTTGGAAGCGCTTTTGTAGGCCTAAGAACACTGGGGCTCTGGGCTTCTCTACCCACCTACTCTTCTGCTCATCCTCTCGCGCACTCTAAAGAGAGCTCAGGTGAGACATTGCAAACGTCGAGCAATTGCTCAGAGATGAAAAGTGCCAGCACTGAAAGCTGTGGCTAGCCAGCACCCTTCCTTGGAAGCGCTTTTGTAGGCCTAAGAACACTGTGGCTCTGGTCTTCTCTAGACACCTACTCTTCTGCTCATCCTCTCGCGCAGTCTAAAGAGAGCTCAGGTGAGAAATTGCAAACGTCGAGCAATTGCTCAGAGATGAAAAGTGCCAGCACTGAAAGCTGTTGCTAGCCAGCACCCTTCCTTGGAAGCGCTTTCACAGGCGCAGCAACACTGGGGCTTTGCGCTTCTCTACCCACCAAACATCACGGTCACTATCTCTCCGTCTCGTAGACACGAGCTGAGAAATTGCAAACGTCGAGCAATTGCTCAGAGATGAAAAGTGCCAGCACTGAAAGCTGTTGCTAGCCAGCACCCTTCCTTGGAAGCGCTTTCACAGGCGCAGAAACACTGGGGCTTTGCGCTTCTCTAGCCACCAAACGTCAAGGTCATTCTCTTTCCTTCTCGTAGACACGAGCTGAGAAATTGCAAACGTCGAGCAATTGCTCAGAGATGAGAAGTGCCAGCACTGAAAGCTGTTGCTAGCCAGCACCCTTCCTTGGAAGCGCTTTCACAGGTGCAGCAACACTGGGACTTTGCGCTTCTCTACCCACCAAACATCACGGTCATTCTCTTTCCGTCTCGTAGACACGAGTCGAGAAATTGCAAACGTCGAGCAATTGCTCAGAGATGAAAAGTGCCAGCACTGAAAGCTGTTGCTAGCCAGCACCCTTCCTTGGAAGCGCTTTCACAGGCGCAGCAACACTGGGGCTTTGCGCTTCTCTAGCCACCAAACATCACGCTCACTATCTCGCCGTCTCGTAGACACGAGCTGAGAAATTGCAAACGTCGAGCAATTGCTCAGAGATGAGAAGTGCCAGCACTGAAAGCTGATGCTAGCCAGCACCCTTCCTTGGAAGCGCTTTCACAGGCGCAGCAACACTGGGGCTTTGCGCTTCTCTAGCCACCAAACGTCACGGTCATTCTCTTTCCTTCTCGTAGACACGAGCTGAGAAACTGCAAACGTCGAGCAATTGATCAAAGATGAAAAGTGCCAGCACTGAAAGCTGATGCTAGCCAGCACCCTTCCTTGGAAGCGCTTTTGTAGGCCTAAGAACACTGGGGTTGTGGGCTTCTCTAGCCACCTACTCTTCTGCTCATCCTCTCGCGCAGTCTAAAGAGAGCTCAGGTGAGAAATTGCAAACGTCGAGCAATTGCTCAGAGATGAAAAGTGCCAGCACTGAAAGCTGTTGCTAGCCAGCACCTTTCCTTGGAAGCGCTTTCACAGGCGCAGCAACACTGGGGCTTTGCGCTTCTCTACCCACCAAACATCACGCTCACTATCTCTCCGTCTCGTAGACACAAGTTGAGAAATTGCAAACGTCGAGCAATTGCTCAGAGATGAAAAGTGCCAGCACTGAAAGCTGTTGCTAGCCAGCACCCTTCCTTGGAAGCGCTTTCACAGGCGCAGCAACACTGGGACTTTGCGCTTCTCTAGCCACCAAACGTCACGGTCATTCTCTTTCCTTCTCGTAGACACGAGCTGAGAAATTGCAAACGTCGAGCAATTGCTCAGAGATGAAAAGTGCCAGCACTGAAAGCTGTGGCTAGCCAGCACCCTTCCTTGGAAGCGCTTTTGTAGCCCTAAGAACACTGGGGCTCTGGGCTTCTCTAGCCACCTAATCTTCTGCTCATCCTCTCGCGCAGTCTAAAGAGAGCTCAGGTGAGACATTGCAAACGTCGAGCAATTGCTCAGAGATGAAAAGGGCCAGCACTGAAAGCTGTTGCTAGCCAGCACCCTTCCTTGGAAGCGCTTTCACAGGCGCAGCAACACTGGGAATTTGCGCTTCTCTAGCCACCAAACATCACGGTCATTCTCTTTCCTTCTCGTAGACACGAGCTGAGAAATTGCAAACGTCGAGCAATTGCTCAGAGATGAAAAGTGCCAGCACTGAAAGCTGTTGCTAGCCAGCACCCTTCCTTGGAAGCGCTTTCACAGGCGCAGCAACACTGGGACTTTGCGCTTCTCTAGCCACCAAACGTCACGGTCATTCTCTTTCCTTCTCGTAGACACGAGCTGAGAAATTGCAAACGTCGAGCAATTGCTCAGAGATGAAAAGGGCCAGCACTGAAAGCTGTGGCTAGCCAGCACCCTTCCTTGGAAGCGCTTTTGTAGCCCTAAGAACACTGGGGCTCTGGGCTTCTCTAGCCACCTAATCTTCTGCTCATCCTCTCGTGCAGTCTAAAGAGAGCTCAGGTGAGACATTGCAAACGTCGAGCAATTGCTCAGAGATGAAAAGTGCCAGCACTGAAAGCTGTTGCTAGCCAGCACCCTTCCTTGGAAGCACTTTCACAGGCGCAGCAACACTGGGGCTCTGTGCTTCTCTACCCACCAAACATCACGGTCATTCTCTTTCCTTCTCGTAGACATGAGCTGAGAAATTGCAAACGTCGAGCAATTGCTCAGAGATGAAAAGGGCCAGCACTGAAAGCTGTGGCTAGCCAGCACCCTTCCTTGGAAGTGCTTTCACAGGCGCAGCAACACTGGGGCTTTGCGCTTCTCTACCCACCAAACATCACGCTCACTATCTCTCCGTCTCGTAGACACGAGCTGAGACATTGCAAACGTCGAGCAATTGCTCAGAGATGAAAAGTGCCAGCACTGAAAGCTGTTGCTAGCCAGCACCCTTCCTTGGAAGCGCTTTCACAGGCGCAGCAACACTGGGACTTTGCGCTTCTCTAGCCACCAAACGTCACGGTCATTCTCTTTCCTTCTCGTAGACACGAGCTGAGAAATTGCAAATGTCCATCAATTGCTCAGAGATGAAAGGGGCCAGCACTGAAAGCTGTGGCTAGCCAGCACCCTTCCTTGGAAGCGCTTTTGTAAGCCTAAGAACACTGGGGCTCTGGGCTTCTCTAGCCACCTACTCTTCTGCTCATCCTCTCGTGCAGTCTAAAGAGAGCTCAGGTGAGATATTGCAAACGTCGAGCAATTGCTCAGAGATGAAAAGTGCCAGCACTGAAAGCTCTTGCTAGCCAGCACCCTTCCTTGGAAGCGCTTTTGTAGGCCTAAGAACACTGGGGCTCTGGGCTTCTCTAGCCACCTACTCTTCTGCTCATCCTCTCGTGCACTCTAAAGAGAGCTCAGGTGAGAAATTGCAAACGTCGAGCAATTGCTCAGAGATGAAAAGTGCCAGCACTGAAAGCTGTTGCTAGCCAGCAGCCTTCCTTGGAAGCGCTTTCACAGGCGCAGCAACACTGGGGCTTTGCGCTTCTCTACCCACCAAACTTCACGGTCACTATCTCTCCGTCTCGTAGACACGAGCTGAGAAATTGCAAACGTCGAGCAATTGCTCAGAGAGGAAAAGGGCCAGCACTGAAAGCTGATGCTAGCCAGCACCCTTCCTTGGAAGCGCTTTCACAGGCGCAGCAACACTGGGGCTTTGCGCTTCTCTAGCCACCAAACGTCACGGTCATTCTCTTTCCTTCTCGTAGACACGAGCTGAGAAATTGCAAACGTCGAGCAATTGCTCAGAGATGAAAAGGGCCAGCACTGAAAGCTGTTGCTAGCCAGCACCCTTCCTTGGAAGCGCTTTTGTAGCCCTAAGAACACTGGGGCTCTGGGCTTCTCTACCCACCTAATCTTCTGCTCATACTCTCGGCACTCTAAAGAGAGCTCAGGTGAGACATTGCAAACGTCGAGCAATTGCTCAGAGATGAAAAGTGCCAGCACTGAAAGCTGTTGCTAGCCAGCACCCTTCCTTGGAAGCGCTTTCACAGGCGCAGCAACACTGGGGCTCTGTGCTTCTCTACCCACCAAACATCACGGTCATTCTCTTTCCTTCTCGTAGACACGAGCTGAGAAATTGCAAACGTCGAGCAATTGCTCAGAGATGAAAAGGGCCAGCACTGAAAGCTGTTGCTAGCCAGCCCCCTTCCTTGGAAGCGCTTTCACAGACGCAGCAACACTGGGGCTTTGCGCTTCTCTAGCCACCAAGCGTCACGGTCATTCTCTTTCCTTCTCGTAGACACGAGCTGAGAAATTGCAAACGTCGAGCAATTGCTCAGAGATGAAAAGTGGCAGCACTGAAAGCTGTTGCTAGCCAGCACCCTTCCTTGGAAGCGCTTTCACAGGCGCAGCAACACTGGGACTTTGCGCTTCTCTACCTACCAAACATCACGGTCATTCTCTTTCCTTCTCGTAGACACGAGCTGAGAAACTGCAAACGTCGAGCAATTGATCAAAGATGAAAAGTGCCAGCACTGAAAGCTGTTGCTAGCCAGCACCCTTCCTTGGAAGCGCTTTTGTAGGCCTAAGAACACTGGGGCTCTGGGCTTCTCTAGCCACCTACTCTTCTGCTCATCCTCTCGTGCAGTCTAAAGAGAGCTCAGGTGAGAAATTGCAAACGTCGAGCAATTGCTCAGAGATGAAAAGTGCCAGCACTGAAAGCTGTTGCTAGCCAGCAGCCTTCCTTGGAAGCGCTTTCACAGGCGCAGCAACACTGGGGCTTTGCGCTTCTCTAGCCACCAAACATCACGCTCACTATCTCTCCGTCTCGTAGACACGAGCTGAGAAATTGCAAACGTCGAGCAATTGCTCAGAGATGAAAAGTGCCAGCACTGAAAGCTGATGCTAGCCAGCACCCTTCCTTGGAAGCGCTTTCACAGGCGCAGCAACACTGGGACTTTGCGCTTCTCTAGCCACCAAACGTCACGGTCATTCTCTTTCCTTCTCGTAGACACGAGCTGAGAAACTGCAAACGTCGAGCAATTGCTCAGAGATGAAAAGTGCCAGCACTGAAAGCTGTCGCTAGCCAGCACCCTTCCTTGGAAGCGCTTTTTTAGGCCTAAGAACACTGGGGCTCTGGGCTTCTCTAGCCACCTAATCTTCTGCTCATCCTCTCGCGCAGTCTAAAGAGAGCTCAGGTGAGAAATTGCAAACGTCGAGCAATTGCTCAGAGATGAAAAGTGCCAGAACTGAAAGCTCTTGCTAGCCAGCACCCTTCCTTGGAAGTGCTTTCACAGGCGCAGCAACACTGGGGCTTTGCGCTTCTCTACCCACCAAACGTCACGCTCACTATCTCTCCGTCTCGTAGACACGAGCTGAGAAATTGCAAACGTCGAGCAATTGCTCAGAGATGAGAAGTGCCAGCACTGAAAGCTGATGCTAGCCAGCACCCTTCCTTGGAAGCGCTTTCACAGGCGCAGCAACACTGGGGCTTTGCGCTTCTCTACCCACCAAACATCACGGTCATTCTCATTCCGTCTCGTAGACACGAGTTGAGAAATTGCAAACGTCGAGCAATTGCTCAGAGATGAAAAGTGCCAGCACTGAAAGCTGTTGCTAGCCAGCACCCTTCCTTGGAAGCGCTTTCACAGGCGCAGCAACACTGGGGCTTTGCGCTTCTCTACCCACCAAACATCACGGTCATTCTCTTTCCTTCTCGTAGACACGAGTTGAGAAATTGCAAACGTCGAGCAATTGCTCAGAGATGAAAAGTGCCAGCACTGAAAGCTGTTGCTAGCCAGCACCCTTCCTTGGAAGCGCTTTCACAGGCGCAGCAACACTGGGGCTTTGCGCTTCTCTACCCACCAAACGTCATGCTCAGTATCTCCCCGTCTCGTAGACACGAGCTGAGAAATTGCAAACGTCGAGCAATTGCTCAGAGATGAAAAGTGCCAGCACTGAAAGCTGTTGCTAGCCAGCACCCTTCCTTGGAAGCGCTTTTACAGGCGCAGCAACACTGGGGCTTTGCGCTTTTCTAGCCACCAAACATCATGCTCACTATCTCTCCGACTCGTAGACACGAGCTGAGAAATTGCAAACGTCGAGCAATTGCTCAGAGATGAAAAGTGCCAGCACTGAAAGCTGTTGCTAGCCAGCACCCTTCCTTGGAAGCGCTTTTGTAGCCCTAAGAACACTGGGGCTCTGGGCTTCTCTACCCACCTACTCTTCTGCTCATCCTCTCGCGCACTCTAAAGAGAGCTCAGGTGAGACATTGCAAACGTCGAGCAATTGCTCAGAGATGAAAAGTGCCAGCACTGAAAGCTGTGGCTAGCCAGCACCCTTCCTTGGAAGCGCTTTTGTAGGCCTAAGAACACTGTGGCTCTGGTCTTCTCTAGACACCTACTCTTCTGCTCATCCTCTCGCGCAGTCTAAAGAGAGCTCAGGTGAGAAATTGCAAACGTCGAGCAATTGCTCAGAGATGAAAAGTGCCAGCACTGAAAGCTGTTGCTAGCCAGCACCCTTCCTTGGAAGCGCTTTCACAGGCGCAGCAACACTGGGGCTTTGCGCTTCTCTACCCACCAAACATCACGGTCACTATCTCTCCGTCTCGTAGACACGAGCTGAGAAATTGCAAACGTCGAGCAATTGCTCAGAGATGAAAAGTGCCAGCACTGAAAGCTGTTGCTAGCCAGCACCCTTCCTTGGAAGCGCTTTCACAGGCGCAGCAACACTGGGGTTTTGCGCTTCTCTAGCCACCAAACGTCAAGGTCATTCTCTTTCCTTCTCGTAGACACGAGCTGAGAAATTGCAAACGTCGAGCAATTGCTCAGAGATGAGAAGTGCCAGCACTGAAAGCTGTTGCTAGCCAGCACCCTTCCTTGGAAGCGCTTTCACAGGTGCAGCAACACTGGGACTTTGCGCTTCTCTACCCACCAAACATCACGGTCATTCTCTTTCCGTCTCGTAGACACGAGTCGAGAAATTGCAAACGTCGAGCAATTGCTCAGAGATGAAAAGTGCCAGCACTGAAAGCTGTTGCTAGCCAGCACCCTTCCTTGGAAGCGCTTTCACAGGCGCAGCAACACTGGGGCTTTGCGCTTCTCTAGCCACCAAACATCACGCTCACTATCTCGCCGTCTCGTAGACACGAGCTGAGAAATTGCAAACGTCGAGCAATTGCTCAGAGATGAGAAGTGCCAGCACTGAAAGCTCTTGCTAGCCAGCACCCTTCCTTGGAAGCGCTTTCACAGGCGCAGCAACACTGGGGCTTTGCGCTTCTCTAGCCACCAAACGTCACGGTCATTCTCTTTCCTTCTCGTAGACACGAGCTGAGAAACTGCAAACGTCGAGCAATTGATCAGAGATGAAAAGGGCCAGCACTGAAAGCTGATGCTAGCCAGCACCCTTCCTTGGAAGCGCTTTTGTAGGCCTAAGAACACTGGGGTTGTGGGCTTCTCTAGCCACCTACTCTTCTGCTCATCCTCTCGCGCAGTCTAAAGAGAGCTCAGGTGAGAAATTGCAAACGTCGAGCAATTGCTCAGAGATGAAAAGTGCCAGCACTGAAAGCTGTTGCTAGCCAGCACCTTTCCTTGGAAGCGCTTTCACAGGCGCAGCAACACTGGGGCTTTGCGCTTCTCTACCCACCAAACATCACGCTCACTATCTCTCCGTCTCGTAGACACAAGTTGAGAAATTGCAAACGTCGAGCAATTGCTCAGAGATGAAAAGTGCCAGCACTGAAAGCTGTTGCTAGCCAGCACCCTTCCTTGGAAGCGCTTTCACAGGCGCAGCAACACTGGGACTTTGCGCTTCTCTAGCCACCAAACGTCACGGTCATTCTCTTTCCTTCTCGTAGACACGAGCTGAGAAATTGCAAACGTCGAGCAATTGCTCAGAGATGAAAAGTGCCAGCACTGAAAGCTGTGGCTAGCCAGCACCCTTCCTTGGAAGCGCTTTTGTAGCCCTAAGAACACTGGGGCTCTGGGCTTCTCTACCCACCTAATCTTCTGCTCATCCTCTCGCGCAGTCTAAAGAGAGCTCAGGTGAGACATTGCAAACGTCGAGCAATTGCTCAGAGATGAAAAGGGCCAGCACTGAAAGCTGTTGCTAGCCAGCACCCTTCCTTGGAAGCGCTTTCACAGGCGCAGCAACACTGGGAATTTGCGCTTCTCTAGCCACCAAACATCACGGTCATTCTCTTTCCTTCTCGTAGACACGAGCTGAGAAATTGCAAACGTCGAGCAATTGCTCAGAGATGAAAAGTGCCAGCACTGAAAGCTGTTGCTAGCCAGCACCCTTCCTTGGAAGCGCTTTCACAGGCGCAGCAACACTGGGACTTTGCGCTTCTCTAGCCACCAAACGTCACGGTCATTCTCTTTCCTTCTCGTAGACACGAGCTGAGAAATTGCAAACGTCGAGCAATTGCTCAGAGATGAAAAGGGCCAGCACTGAAAGCTGTGGCTAGCCAGCACCCTTCCTTGGAAGCGCTTTTGTAGGCCTAAGAACACTGGGGCTCTGGGCTTCTCTAGCCACCTACTCTTCTGCTCATCCTCTCGTGCAGTCTAAAGAGAGCTCAGGTGAGACATTGCAAAAGTCGAGCAATTGCTCAGAGATGAAAAGTGCCAGCACTGAAAGCTGTTGCTAGCCAGCACCCTTCCTTGGAAGCACTTTCACAGGCGCAGCAACACTGGGGCTCTGTGCTTCTCTACCCACCAAACATCACGGTCATTCTCTTTCCTTCTCGTAGACATGAGCTGAGAAATTGCAAACGTCGAGCAATTGCTCAGAGATGAAAAGGGCCAGCACTGAAAGCTGTGGCTAGCCAGCACCCTTCCTTGGAAGTGCTTTCACAGGCGCAGCAACACTGGGGCTTTGCGCTTCTCTACCCACCAAACATCACGCTCACTATCTCTCCGTCTCGTAGACACGAGCTGAGACATTGCAAACGTCGAGCAATTGCTCAGAGATGAAAAGTGCCAGCACTGAAAGCTGTTGCTAGCCAGCACCCTTCCTTGGAAGCGCTTTCACAGGCGCAGCAACACTGGGACTTTGCGCTTCTCTAGCCACCAAACGTCACGGTCATTCTCTTTCCTTCTCGTAGACACGAGCTGAGAAATTGCAAATGTCCATCAATTGCTCAGAGATGAAAGGGGCCAGCACTGAAAGCTGTGGCTAGCCAGCACCCTTCCTTGGAAGCGCTTTTGTAAGCCTAAGAACACTGGGGCTCTGGGCTTCTCTAGCCACCTACTCTTCTGCTCATCCTCTCGTGCAGTCTAAAGAGAGCTCAGGTGAGATATTGCAAACGTCGAGCAATTGCTCAGAGATGAAAAGTGCCAGCACTGAAAGCTCTTGCTAGCCAGCACCCTTCCTTGGAAGCGCTTTTGTAGGCCTAAGAACACTGGGGCTCTGGGCTTCTCTAGCCACCTAATCTTCTGCTCATCCTCTCGTGCACTCTAAAGAGAGCTCAGGTGAGAAATTGCAAACGTCGAGCAATTGCTCAGAGATGAAAAGTGCCAGCACTGAAAGCTGTTGCTAGCCAGCAGCCTTCCTTGGAAGCGCTTTCACAGGCGCAGCAACACTGGGGCTTTGCGCTTCTCTACCCACCAAACTTCACGGTCACTATCTCTCCGTCTCGTAGACACGAGCTGAGAAATTGCAAACGTCGAGCAATTGCTCAGAGAGGAAAAGGGCCAGCACTGAAAGCTGATGCTAGCCAGCACCCTTCCTTGGAAGCGCTTTCACAGGCGCAGCAACACTGGGGCTTTGCGCTTCTCTAGCCACCAAACGTCACGGTCATTCTCTTTCCTTCTCGTAGACACGAGCTGAGAAATTGCAAACGTCGAGCAATTGCTCAGAGATGAAAAGGGCCAGCACTGAAAGCTGTTGCTAGCCAGCACCCTTCCTTGGAAGCGCTTTTGTAGCCCTAAGAACACTGGGGCTCTGGGCTTCTCTACCCACCTAATCTTCTGCTCATACTCTCGGCACTCTAAAGAGAGCTCAGGTGAGACATTGCAAACGTCGAGCAATTGCTCAGAGATGAAAAGTGCCAGCACTGAAAGCTGTTGCTAGCCAGCACCCTTCCTTGGAAGCGCTTTCACAGGCGCAGCAACACTGGGGCTCTGTGCTTCTCTACCCACCAAACATCACGGTCATTCTCTTTCCTTCTCGTAGACACGAGCTGAGAAATTGCAAACGTCGAGCAATTGCTCAGAGATGAAAAGGGCCAGCACTGAAAGCTGTTGCTAGCCAGCCCCCTTCCTTGGAAGCGCTTTCACAGGCGCAGCAACACTGGGGCTTTGCGCTTCTCTAGCCACCAAGCGTCACGGTCATTCTCTTTCCTTCTCGTAGACACGAGCTGAGAAATTGCAAACGTCGAGCAATTGCTCAGAGATGAAAAGTGCCAGCACTGAAAGCTGTTGCTAGCCAGCACCCTTCCTTGGAAGCGCTTTCACAGGCGCAGCAACACTGGGACTTTGCGCTTCTCTACCCAGCAAACATCACGGTCATTCTCTTTCCTTCTCGTAGACACGAGCTGAGAAACTGCAAACGTCGAGCAATTGATCAAAGATGAAAAGTGCCAGCACTGAAAGCTGTTGCTAGCCAGCACCCTTCCTTGGAAGCGCTTTTGTAGGCCTAAGAACACTGGGGCTCTGGGCTTCTCTAGCCACCTACTCTTCTGCTCATCCTCTCGTGCAGTCTAAAGAGAGCTCAGGTGAGAAATTGCAAACGTCGAGCAATTGCTCAGAGATGAAAAGTGCCAGCACTGAAAGCTGTTGCTAGCCAGCAGCCTTCCTTGGAAGCGCTTTCACAGGCGCAGCAACACTGGGGCTTTGCGCTTCTCTAGCCACCAAACATCACGGTCACTATCTCTCCGTCTCGTAGACACGAGCTGAGAAATTGCAAACGTCGAGCAATTGCTCAGAGATGAAAAGTGCCAGCACTGAAAGCTGATGCTAGCCAGCACCCTTCCTTGGAAGCGCTTTCACAGGCGCAGCAACACTGGGACTTTGCGCTTCTCTAGCCACCAAACGTCACGGTCATTCTCTTTCCTTCTCGTAGACACGAGCTGAGAAACTGCAAACGTCGAGCAATTGCTCAGAGATGAAAAGTGCCAGCACTGAAAGCTGTTGCTAGCCAGCACCCTTCCTTGGAAGCGCTTTTTTAGGCCTAAGAACACTGGGGCTCTGGGCTTCTCTAGCCACCTAATCTTCTGCTCATCCTCTCGCGCAGTCTAAAGAGAGCTCAGGTGAGAAATTGCAAACGTCGAGCAATTGCTCAGAGATGAAAAGTGCCAGAACTGAAAGCTCTTGCTAGCCAGCACCCTTCCTTGGAAGTGCTTTCACAGGCGCAGCAACACTGGGGCTTTGCGCTTCTCTACCCACCAAACGTCACGCTCACTATCTCTCCGTCTCGTAGACACGAGCTGAGAAATTGCAAACGTCGAGCAATTGCTCAGAGATGAGAAGTGCCAGCACTGAAAGCTGATGCTAGCCAGCACCCTTCCTTGGAAGCGCTTTCACAGGCGCAGCAACACTGGGGCTTTGCGCTTCTCTACCCACCAAACATCACGGTCATTCTCATTCCGTCTCGTAGACACGAGTTGAGAAATTGCAAACGTCGAGCAATTGCTCAGAGATGAAAAGTGCCAGCACTGAAAGCTGTTGCTAGCCAGCACCCTTCCTTGGAAGCGCTTTCACAGGCGCAGCAACACTGGGGCTTTGCGCTTCTCTACCCACCAAACATCACGGTCATTCTCTTTCCTTCTCGTAGACACGAGTTGAGAAATTGCAAACGTCGAGCAATTGCTCAGAGATGAAAAGGGCCAGCACTGAAAGCTGTTGCTAGCCAGCACCCTTCCTTGGAAGCGCTTTCACAGGCGCAGCAACACTGGGGCTTTGCGCTTCTCTACCCACCAAACGTCATGCTCAGTATCTCCCCGTCTCGTAGACACGAGCTGAGAAATTGCAAACGTCGAGCAATTGCTCAGAGATGAAAAGTGCCAGCACTGAAAGCTCTTGCTAGCCAGCACCCTTCCTTGGAAGCGCTTTTACAGGCGCAGCAACACTGGGGCTTTGCGCTTTTCTAGCCACCAAACATCATGCTCACTATCTCTCCGACTCGTAGACACGAGCTGAGAAATTGCAAACGTCGAGCAATTGCTCAGAGATGAAAAGTGCCAGCACTGAAAGCTGTTGCTAGCCAGCACCCTTCCTTGGAAGCGCTTTTGTAGGCCTAAGAACACTGGGGCTCTGGGCTTCTCTACCCACCTACTCTTCTGCTCATCCTCTCGCGCACTCTAAAGAGAGCTCAGGTGAGACATTGCAAACGTCGAGCAATTGCTCAGAGATGAAAAGTGCCAGCACTGAAAGCTGTTGCTAGCCAGCACCCTTCCTTGGAAGCGCTTTTGTAGGCCTAAGAACACTGTGGCTCTGGTCTTCTCTAGACACCTACTCTTCTGCTCATCCTCTCGCGCAGTCTAAAGAGAGCTCAGGTGAGAAATTGCAAACGTCGAGCAATTGCTCAGAGATGAAAAGTGCCAGCACTGAAAGCTGTTGCTAGCCAGCACCCTTCCTTGGAAGCGCTTTCACAGGCGCAGCAACACTGGGGCTTTGCGCTTCTCTACCCACCAAACATCACGGTCATTCTCTTTCCGTCTCGTAGACACGAGCTGAGAAATTGCAAACGTCGAGCAATTGCTCAGAGATGAAAAGTGCCAGCACTGAAAGCTGTTGCTAGCCAGCACCCTTCCTTGGAAGCGCTTTCACAGGCGCAGCAACACTGGGGCTTTGCGCTTCTCTAGCCACCAAACGTCAAGGTCATTCTCTTTCCTTCTCGTAGACACGAGCTGAGAAATTGCAAACGTCGAGCAATTGCTCAGAGATGAGAAGTGCCAGCACTGAAAGCTGTTGCTAGCCAGCACCCTTCCTTGGAAGCGCTTTCACAGGTGCAGCAACACTGGGACTTTGCGCTTCTCTACCCACCAAACATCACGGTCATTCTCTTTCCGTCTCGTAGACACGAGTCGAGAAATTGCAAACGTCGAGCAATTGCTCAGAGATGAAAAGTGCCAGCACTGAAAGCTGTTGCTAGCCAGCACCCTTCCTTGGAAGCGCTTTCACAGGCGCAGCAACACTGGGGCTTTGCGCTTCTCTAGCCACCAAACATCACGCTCACTATCTCGCCGTCTCGTAGACACGAGCTGAGAAATTGCAAACGTCGAGCAATTGCTCAGAGATGAGAAGTGCCAGCACTGAAAGCTCTTGCTAGCCAGCACCCTTCCTTGGAAGCGCTTTCACAGGCGCAGCAACACTGGGGCTTTGCGCTTCTCTAGCCACCAAACGTCACGGTCATTCTCTTTCCTTCTCGTAGACACGAGCTGAGAAACTGCAAACGTCGAGCAATTGATCAAAGATGAAAAGTGCCAGCACTGAAAGCTGATGCTAGCCAGCACCCTTCCTTGGAAGCGCTTTTGTAGGCCTAAGAACACTGGGGTTGTGGGCTTCTCTAGCCACCTACTCTTCTGCTCATCCTCTCGCGCAGTCTAAAGAGAGCTCAGGTGAGAAATTGCAAACGTCGAGCAATTGCTCAGAGATGAAAAGTGCCAGCACTGAAAGCTGTTGCTAGCCAGCACCTTTCCTTGGAAGCGCTTTCACAGGCGCAGCAACACTGGGGCTTTGCGCTTCTCTACCCACCAAACGTCACGCTCACTATCTCTCCGTCTCGTAGACACGAGCTGAGAAATTGCAAACGTCGAGCAATTGCTCAGAGATGAGAAGTGCCAGCACTGAAAGCTGATGCTAGCCAGCACCCTTCCTTGGAAGCGCTTTCACAGGCGCAGCAACACTGGGGCTTTGCGCTTCTCTACCCACCAAACATCACGGTCATTCTCATTCCGTCTCGTAGACACGAGTTGAGAAATTGCAAACGTCGAGCAATTGCTCAGAGATGAAAAGTGCCAGCACTGAAAGCTGTTGCTAGCCAGCACCCTTCCTTGGAAGCGCTTTCACAGGCGCAGCAACACTGGGGCTTTGCGCTTCTCTACCCACCAAACATCACGGTCATTCTCTTTCCTTCTCGTAGACACGAGTTGAGAAATTGCAAACGTCGAGCAATTGCTCAGAGATGAAAAGGGCCAGCACTGAAAGCTGTTGCTAGCCAGCACCCTTCCTTGGAAGCGCTTTCACAGGCGCAGCAACACTGGGGCTTTGCGCTTCTCTACCCACCAAACGTCATGCTCAGTATCTCCCCGTCTCGTAGACACGAGCTGAGAAATTGCAAACGTCGAGCAATTGCTCAGAGATGAAAAGTGCCAGCACTGAAAGCTCTTGCTAGCCAGCACCCTTCCTTGGAAGCGCTTTTACAGGCGCAGCAACACTGGGGCTTTGCGCTTTTCTAGCCACCAAACATCATGCTCACTATCTCTCCGACTCGTAGACACGAGCTGAGAAATTGCAAACGTCGAGCAATTGCTCAGAGATGAAAAGTGCCAGCACTGAAAGCTGTTGCTAGCCAGCACCCTTCCTTGGAAGCGCTTTTGTAGGCCTAAGAACACTGGGGCTCTGGGCTTCTCTACCCACCTACTCTTCTGCTCATCCTCTCGCGCACTCTAAAGAGAGCTCAGGTGAGACATTGCAAACGTCGAGCAATTGCTCAGAGATGAAAAGTGCCAGCACTGAAAGCTGTTGCTAGCCAGCACCCTTCCTTGGAAGCGCTTTTGTAGGCCTAAGAACACTGTGGCTCTGGTCTTCTCTAGACACCTACTCTTCTGCTCATCCTCTCGCGCAGTCTAAAGAGAGCTCAGGTGAGAAATTGCAAACGTCGAGCAATTGCTCAGAGATGAAAAGTGCCAGCACTGAAAGCTGTTGCTAGCCAGCACCCTTCCTTGGAAGCGCTTTCACAGGCGCAGCAACACTGGGGCTTTGCGCTTCTCTACCCACCAAACATCACGGTCATTCTCTTTCCGTCTCGTAGACACGAGCTGAGAAATTGCAAACGTCGAGCAATTGCTCAGAGATGAAAAGTGCCAGCACTGAAAGCTGTTGCTAGCCAGCACCCTTCCTTGGAAGCGCTTTCACAGGCGCAGCAACACTGGGGCTTTGCGCTTCTCTAGCCACCAAACGTCAAGGTCATTCTCTTTCCTTCTCGTAGACACGAGCTGAGAAATTGCAAACGTCGAGCAATTGCTCAGAGATGAGAAGTGCCAGCACTGAAAGCTGTTGCTAGCCAGCACCCTTCCTTGGAAGCGCTTTCACAGGTGCAGCAACACTGGGACTTTGCGCTTCTCTACCCACCAAACATCACGGTCATTCTCTTTCCGTCTCGTAGACACGAGTCGAGAAATTGCAAACGTCGAGCAATTGCTCAGAGATGAAAAGTGCCAGCACTGAAAGCTGTTGCTAGCCAGCACCCTTCCTTGGAAGCGCTTTCACAGGCGCAGCAACACTGGGGCTTTGCGCTTCTCTAGCCACCAAACATCACGCTCACTATCTCGCCGTCTCGTAGACACGAGCTGAGAAATTGCAAACGTCGAGCAATTGCTCAGAGATGAGAAGTGCCAGCACTGAAAGCTCTTGCTAGCCAGCACCCTTCCTTGGAAGCGCTTTCACAGGCGCAGCAACACTGGGGCTTTGCGCTTCTCTAGCCACCAAACGTCACGGTCATTCTCTTTCCTTCTCGTAGACACGAGCTGAGAAACTGCAAACGTCGAGCAATTGATCAAAGATGAAAAGTGCCAGCACTGAAAGCTGATGCTAGCCAGCACCCTTCCTTGGAAGCGCTTTTGTAGGCCTAAGAACACTGGGGTTGTGGGCTTCTCTAGCCACCTACTCTTCTGCTCATCCTCTCGCGCAGTCTAAAGAGAGCTCAGGTGAGAAATTGCAAACGTCGAGCAATTGCTCAGAGATGAAAAGTGCCAGCACTGAAAGCTGTTGCTAGCCAGCACCTTTCCTTGGAAGCGCTTTCACAGGCGCAGCAACACTGGGGCTTTGCGCTTCTCTACCCACCAAACATCACGGTCACTATCTCTCCGTCTCGTAGACACAAGTTGAGAAATTGCAAACGTCGAGCAATTGCTCAGAGATGAAAAGTGCCAGCACTGAAAGCTGTTGCTAGCCAGCAGCCTTCCTTGGAAGCGCTTTCACAGGCGCAGCAACACTGGGACTTTGCGCTTCTCTAGCCACCAAACGTCACGGTCATTCTCTTTCCTTCTCGTAGACACGAGCTGAGAAATTGCAAACGTCGAGCAATTGCTCAGAGATGAAAAGTGCCAGCACTGAAAGCTGTGGCTAGCCAGCACCCTTCCTTGGAAGCGCTTTTGTAGCCCTAAGAACACTGGGGCTCTGGGCTTCTCTAGCCACCTAATCTTCTGCTCATCCTCTCGCGCAGTCTAAAGAGAGCTCAGGTGAGACATTGCAAACGTCGAGCAATTGCTCAGAGATGAAAAGGGCCAGCACTGAAAGCTGTTGCTAGCCAGCACCCTTCCTTGGAAGCGCTTTCACAGGCGCAGCAACACTGGGAATTTGCGCTTCTCTAGCCACCAAACATCACGGTCATTCTCTTTCCTTCTCGTAGACACGAGCTGAGAAATTGCAAACGTCGAGCAATTGCTCAGAGATGAAAAGTGCCAGCACTGAAAGCTGTTGCTAGCCAGCACCCTTCCTTGGAAGCGCTTTCACAGGCGCAGCAACACTGGGACTTTGCGCTTCTCTAGCCACCAAACGTCACGGTCATTCTCTTTCCTTCTCGTAGACACGAGCTGAGAAATTGCAAACGTCGAGCAATTGCTCAGAGATGAAAAGGGCCAGCACTGAAAGCTGTGGCTAGCCAGCACCCTTCCTTGGAAGCGCTTTTGTAGGCCTAAGAACACTGGGGCTCTGGGCTTCTCTAGCCACCTAATCTTCTGCTCATCCTCTCGTGCAGTCTAAAGAGAGCTCAGGTGAGACATTGCAAACGTCGAGCAATTGCTCAGAGATGAAAAGTGCCAGCACTGAAAGCTGTTGCTAGCCAGCACCCTTCCTTGGAAGCACTTTCACAGGCGCAGCAACACTGGGGCTCTGTGCTTCTCTACCCACCAAACATCACGGTCATTCTCTTTCCTTCTCGTAGACATGAGCTGAGAAATTGCAAACGTCGAGCAATTGCTCAGAGATGAAAAGGGCCAGCACTGAAAGCTGTGGCTAGCCAGCACCCTTCCTTGGAAGTGCTTTCACAGGCGCAGCAACACTGGGGCTTTGCGCTTCTCTACCCACCAAACATCACGCTCACTATCTCTCCGTCTCGTAGACACGAGCTGAGACATTGCAAACGTCGAGCAATTGCTCAGAGATGAAAAGTGCCAGCACTGAAAGCTGTTGCTAGCCAGCACCCTTCCTTGGAAGCGCTTTCACAGGCGCAGCAACACTGGGACTTTGCGCTTCTCTAGCCACCAAACGTCACGGTCATTCTCTTTCCTTCTCGTAGACACGAGCTGAGAAATTGCAAATGTCGATCAATTGCTCAGAGATGAAAGGGGCCAGCACTGAAAGCTGTGGCTAGCCAGCACCCTTCCTTGGAAGCGCTTTTGTAAGCCTAAGAACACTGGGGCTCTGGGCTTCTCTAGCCACCTACTCTTCTGCTCATCCTCTCGTGCAGTCTAAAGAGAGCTCAGGTGAGATATTGCAAACGTCGAGCAATTGCTCAGAGATGAAAAGTGCCAGCACTGAAAGCTCTTGCTAGCCAGCACCCTTCCTTGGAAGCGCTTTCACAGGCGCAGCAACACTGGGGCTCTGTGCTTCTCTACCCACCAAACATCACGGTCATTCTCTTTCCTTCTCGTAGACACGAGCTGAGAAATTGCAAACGTCGAGCAATTGCTCAGAGATGAAAAGGGCCAGCACTGAAAGCTGTGGCTAGCCAGCACCCTTCCTTGGAAGCGCTTTCACAGGCGCAGCAACACTGGGGCTTTGCGCTTCTTTAGCCACCAAACGTCACGCTCACTATCTCTCCGTCTCGTAGACACGAGCTGAGAAATTGCAAACGTCGAGCAATTGCTCAGAGATGAAAAGTGCCAGCACTGAAAGCTCTTGCTAGCCAGCACCCTTCCTTGGAAGCGCTTTCACAGGCGCAGCAACACTGGGGCTTTGCGCTTCTCTACCCACCAAACATCACGGTCATTCTCTTTCCGTCTCGTAGACACGAGCTGAGAAACTGCAAACGTCGAGCAATTGCTCAGAGAGGAAAAGTGCCAGCACTGAAAGCTGTTGCTAGCCAGCACCCTTCCTTGGAAGCGCTTTTGTAGGCCTAAGAACACTGGGGCTCTGGGCTTCTCTAGCCACGTACTCTTCTGCTCATCCTCTCGTGCAGTCTAAAGAGAGCTCAGGTGAGAAATTGCAAACGTCGAGCAATTGCTCAGAGATGAAAAGTGCCAGCACTGAAAGCTGTTGCTAGCCAGCACCCTTCCTTGGAAGCGCTTTTGTAGGCCTAAGAACACTGGGGCTCTGGGCTTCTCTAGCCACCTACTCTTCTGCTCATCCTCTCGCGCACTCTAAAGAGAGCTCAGGTGAGAAATTGCAGACGTCGAGCAATAGCTCAGAGATGAAAAGGGCCAGCACTGAAAGCTGTTGCTAGCCAGCACCCTTCCTTGGAAGCGCTTTCACAGGCGCAGCAACACTGGGGCTTTGCGCTTCTCTAGCCACCAAACATCATGCTCACTATCTCTCCGTCTCGTAGACACGAGCTGAGAAATTGCAAACGTCCAGCAATTGCTCAGAGATGAAAAGTGCCAGCACTGAAAGCTGTTGCTAGCCAGCACCCTTCCTTGGAAGCGCTTTCACAGGCGCAGCAACACTGGGACTTTGCGCTTCTCTACCCACCAAACATCACGGTCATTCTCTTTCCTTCTCGTAGACACGAGCTGAGAAATTGCAAACGTCGAGCAATTGCTCAGAGATGAAAAGGGCCAGCACTGAAAGCTGTGGCTAGCCAGCACCCTTCCTTGGAAGCGCTTTTGTAGGCCTAAGAACACTGGGGCTCTGGGCTTCTCTAGCCACCTACTCTTCTGCTCATCCTCTCGCGCAGTCTAAAGAGAGCTCAGGTGAGAAATTGCAAACGTCGAGCAATTGCTCAGAGATGAAAAGTGCCAGCACTGAAAGCTGTTGCTAGCCAGCACCCTTCCTTGGAAGCGCTTTCACAGGCGCAGCAACACTGGGGCTTTGCACTTCTCTACCCACCAAACTTCACGGTCACTATCTCTCCGTCTCGTAGACACAAGCTGAGAAATTGCAAACGTCGAGCAATTGCTCAGAGAGGAAAAGGGCCAGCACTGAAAGCTGATGCTAGCCAGCACCCTTCCTTGGAAGCGCTTTCACAGGCGCAGCAACACTGGGGCTTTGCGCTTCTCTACCCACCAAACGTCACGGTCATTCTCTTTCCTTCTCGTAGACACGAGCTGAGAAATTGCAAACGTCGAGCAATTGCTCAGAGATGAAAAGTGCCAGCACTGAAAGCTGTTGCTAGCCAGCACCCTTCCTTGGAAGCGCTTTTGTAGCCCTAAGAACACTGGGGCTCTGGGCTTCTCTACCCACCTAATCTTCTGCTCATACTCTCGGCACTCTAAAGAGAGCTCAGGTGAGACATTGCAAACGTCGAGCAATTGCTCAGAGATGAAAAGTGCCAGCACTGAAAGCTGTTGCTAGCCAGCACCCTTCCTTGGAAGCGCTTTCACAGGCGCAGCAACACTGGGGCTTTGCGCTTCTCTAGCCACCAAACATCACGGTCATTCTCTTTCCTTCTCGTAGACACGAGCTGAGAAATTGCAAATGTCGAGCAATTGCTCAGAGATGAAAAGTGCCAGCACTGAAAGCTGATGCTAGCCAGCACCCTTCCTTGGAAGCGCTTTCACAGGCGCAGCAACACTGGGGCTTTGCGCTTCTCTAGCCACCAAATGTCACGGTCATTCTCTTTCCTTCTCGTAGACACGAGCTGAGAAACTGCAAACGTCGAGCAATTGCTCAGAGATGAAAAGTGCCAGCCCTGAAAGCTGTTGCTAGCCAGCACCCTTCCTTGGAAGCGCTTTTGTAGGCCTAAGAACACTGGGGCTCTGGGCTTCTCTAGCCACCTACTCTTCTGCTCATCCTCTCGCGCACTCTAAAGAGAGCTCAGGTGAGAAATTGCAGACGTCGAGCAATAGCTCAGAGATGAAAAGTGCCAGCACTGAAAGCTCTTGCTAGCCAGCACCCTTCCTTGGAAGCGCTTTTACAGGCGCAGCAACACTGGGGCTTTGCGCTTCTCTAGCCACCAAACATCATGCTCACTATCTCTCCGTCTCGTAGACACAAGCTGAGAAATTGCAAACGTCCAGCAATTGCTCAGAGATGAAAAGTGTCAGCACTGAAAGCTGATGCTAGCCAGCACCCTTCCTTGGAAGCGCTTTCACAGGCGCAGCAACACTGGGGCTTTGCGCTTCTCTACCCACCAAACTTCACGCTCAGTATCTCTCCGTCTCGTAGACACGAGCTGAGAAATTGCAAACGTCGAGCAATTGCTCAGAGATGAAAAGTGCCAGCACTGAAAGCTGTTGCTAGCCAGCACCCTTCCTTGGAAGCGCTTTCACAGGCGCAGCAACACTGGGACTTTGCGCTTCTCTACCCACCAAACATCACGGTCATTCTCTTTCCTTCTCGTAGACACGAGCTGAGAAATTGCAAACGTCGAGCAATTGCTCAGAGATGAAAAGGGCCAGCACTGAAAGCTGTGGCTAGCCAGCACCCTTCCTTGGAAGCGCTTTTGTAGGCCTAAGAACACTGGGGCTCTGGGCTTCTCTAGCCACCTACTCTTCTGCTCATCCTCTCGTGCACTCTAAAGAGAGCTCAGGTGAGAAATTGCAAACGTCGAGCAATTGCTCAGAGATGAAAAGTGCCAGCACTGAAAGCTGTTGCTAGCCAGCAGCCTTCCTTGGAAGCGCTTTCACAGGCGCAGCAACACTGGGGCTTTGCGCTTCTCTACCCACCAAACTTCACGGTCACTATCTCTCCGTCTCGTAGACACGAGCTGAGAAATTGCAAACGTCGAGCAATTGCTCAGAGAGGAAAAGGGCCAGCACTGAAAGCTGATGCTAGCCAGCACCCTTCCTTGGAAGCGCTTTCACAGGCGCAGCAACACTGGGGCTTTGCGCTTCTCTACCCACCAAACGTCACGGTCATTCTCTTTCCTTCTCGTAGACACGAGCTGAGAAATTGCAAACGTCGAGCAATTGCTCAGAGATGAAAAGTGCCAGCACTGAAAGCTGTTGCTAGCCAGCACCCTTCCTTGGAAGCGCTTTTGTAGCCCTAAGAACACTGGGGCTCTGGGCTTTTCTACCCACCTAATCTTCTGCTCATACTCTCGGCACTCTAAAGAGAGCTCAGGTGAGACATTGCAAACGTCGAGCAATTGCTCAGAGATGAAAAGTGCCAGCACTGAAAGCTGTTGCTAGCCAGCACCCTTCCTTGGAAGCGCTTTCACAGGCGCAGCAACACTGGGGCTCTGTGCTTCTCTACCCACCAAACATCACGGTCATTCTCTTTCCTTCTCGTAGACACGAGCTGAGAAATTGCAAACGTCGAGCAATTGCTCAGAGATGAAAAGGGCCAGCACTGAAAGCTGTTGCTAGCCAGCCCCCTTCCTTGGAAGCGCTTTCACAGGCGCAGCAACACTGGGGCTTTGCGCTTCTCTAGCCACCAAGCGTCACGGTCATTCTCTTTCCTTCTCGTAGACACGAGCTGAGAAATTGCAAACGTCGAGCAATTGCTCAGAGATGAAAAGTGCCAGCACTGAAAGCTGTTGCTAGCCAGCACCCTTCCTTGGAAGCGCTTTCACAGGCGCAGCAACACTGGGACTTTGCGCTTCTCTACCCACCAAACGTCACGGTCATTCTCTTTCCTTCTCGTAGACACGAGCTGAGAAACTGCAAACGTCGAGCAATTGATCAAAGATGAAAAGTGCCAGCACTGAAAGCTGTTGCTAGCCAGCACCCTTCATTGGAAGCGCTTTTGTAGGCCTAAGAACACTGGGGCTCTGGGCTTCTCTAGCCACCTACTCTTCTGCTCATCCTCTCGTGCAGTCTAAAGAGAGCTCAGGTGAGAAATTGCAAACGTCGAGCAATTGCTCAGAGATGAAAAGTGCCAGCACTGAAAGCTGTTGCTAGCCAGCAGCCTTCCTTGGAAGCGCTTTCACAGGCGCAGCAACACTGGGGCTTTGCGCTTCTCTAGCCACCAAACATCACGCTCACTATCTCTCCGTCTCGTAGACACGAGCTGAGAAATTGCAAACGTCGAGCAATTGCTCAGAGATGAAAAGTGCCAGGACTGAAAGCTGATGCTAGCCAGCACCCTTCCTTGGAAGCGCTTTCACAGGCGCAGCAACACTGGGACTTTGCGCTTCTCTAGCCACCAAACGTCACGGTCATTCTCTTTCCTTCTCGTAGACACGAGCTGAGAAACTGCAAACGTCGAGCAATTGCTCAGAGATGAAAAGTGCCAGCACTGAAAGCTGTCGCTAGCCAGCACCCTTCCTTGGAAGCGCTTTTTTAGGCCTAAGAACACTGGGGCTCTGGGCTTCTCTAGCCACCTAATCTTCTGCTCATCCTCTCGCGCAGTCTAAAGAGAGCTCAGGTGAGAAATTGCAAACGTCGAGCAATTGCTCAGAGATGAAAAGTGCCAGAACTGAAAGCTCTTGCTAGCCAGCACCCTTCCTTGGAAGCGCTTTCACAGGCGCAGCAACACTGGGTCTTTGCGCTTCTCTACCCACCAAACATCACGGTCATTCTCATTCCGTCTCGTAGACACGAGCTGAGAAATTGCAAACGTCGAGCAATTGCTCAGAGATGAAAAGTGCCAGCACTGAAAGCTGTTGCTAGCCAGCACCCTTCCTTGGAAGCGCTTTCACAGGCGCAGCAACACTGGGGCTTTGCGCTTCTCTACCCACCAAACGTCATGCTCAGTATCTCCCCGTCTCGTAGACACGAGCTGAGAAATTGCAAACGTCGAGCAATTGCTCAGAGATGAAAAGTGCCAGCACTGAAAGCTCTTGCTAGCCAGCACCCTTCCTTGGAAGCGCTTTTACAGGCGCAGCAACACTGGGGCTTTGCGCTTTTCTAGCCACCAAACATCATGCTCACTATCTCTCCGACTCGTAGACACGAGCTGAGAAATTGCAAACGTCGAGCAATTGCTCAGAGATGAAAAGTGCCAGCACTGAAAGCTGTTGCTAGCCAGCACCCTTCCTTGGAAGCGCTTTTGTAGGCCTAAGAACACTGGGGCTCTGGGCTTCTCTACCCACCTACTCTTCTGCTCATCCTCTCGCGCACTCTAAAGAGAGCTCAGGTGAGACATTGCAAACGTCGAGCAATTGCTCAGAGATGAAAAGTGCCAGCACTGAAAGCTGTTGCTAGCCAGCACCCTTCCTTGGAAGCGCTTTCACAGGCGCAGCAACACTGGGGCTCTGTGCTTCTCTACCCACCAAACATCACGCTCACTATCTCTCCGTCTCGTAGACACGAGCTGAGAAATTGCAAACGTCGAGCAATTGCTCAGAGATGAAAAGTGCCAGCACTGAAAGCTGTTGCTAGCCAGCACCCTTCCTTGGAAGCGCTTTCACAGGCGCAGCAACACTGGGACTTTGCGCTTCTCTACCCACCAAACGTCACGGTCATTCTCTTTCCTTCTCGTAGACACGAGCTGAGAAACTGCAAACGTCGAGCAATTGATCAAAGATGAAAAGTGCCAGCACTGAAAGCTGTTGCTAGCCAGCACCCTTCATTGGAAGCGCTTTTGTAGGCCTAAGAACACTGGGGCTCTGGGCTTCTCTAGCCACCTACTCTTCTGCTCATCCTCTCGTGCAGTCTAAAGAGAGCTCAGGTGAGAAATTGCAAACGTCGAGCAATTGCTCAGAGATGAAAAGTGCCAGCACTGAAAGCTGTTGCTAGCCAGCAGCCTTCCTTGGAAGCGCTTTCACAGGCGCAGCAACACTGGGGCTTTGCGCTTCTCTAGCCACCAAACATCACGCTCACTATCTCTCCGTCTCGTAGACACGAGCTGAGAAATTGCAAACGTCGAGCAATTGCTCAGAGATGAAAAGTGCCAGGACTGAAAGCTGATGCTAGCCAGCACCCTTCCTTGGAAGCGCTTTCACAGGCGCAGCAACACTGGGACTTTGCGCTTCTCTAGCCACCAAACGTCACGGTCATTCTCTTTCCTTCTCGTAGACACGAGCTGAGAAACTGCAAACGTCGAGCAATTGCTCAGAGATGAAAAGTGCCAGCACTGAAAGCTGTCGCTAGCCAGCACCCTTCCTTGGAAGCGCTTTTTTAGGCCTAAGAACACTGGGGCTCTGGGCTTCTCTAGCCACCTAATCTTCTGCTCATCCTCTCGCGCAGTCTAAAGAGAGCTCAGGTGAGAAATTGCAAACGTCGAGCAATTGCTCAGAGATGAAAAGTGCCAGCACTGAAAGCTGTTGCTAGCCAGCAGCCTTCCTTGGAAGCGCTTTCACAGGCGCAGCAACACTGGGGCTTTGCGCTTCTCTAGCCACCAAACATCACGCTCACTATCTCTCCGTCTCGTAGACACGAGCTGAGAAATTGCAAACGTCGAGCAATTGCTCAGAGATGAGAAGTGCCAGCACTGAAAGCTGATGCTAGCCAGCACCCTTCCTTGGAAGCGCTTTCACAGGCGCAGCAACACTGGGACTTTGCGCTTCTCTAGCCACCAAACGTCACGGTCATTCTCTTTCCTTCTCGTAGACACGAGCTGAGAAACTGCAAACGTCGAGCAATTGCTCAGAGATGAAAAGTGCCAGCACTGAAAGCTGTCGCTAGCCAGCACCCTTCCTTGGAAGCGCTTTTTTAGGCCTAAGAACACTGGGGCTCTGGGCTTCTCTAGCCACCTAATCTTCTGCTCATCCTCTCGCGCAGTCTAAAGAGAGCTCAGGTGAGAAATTGCAAACGTCGAGCAATTGCTCAGAGATGAAAAGTGCCAGAACTGAAAGCTCTTGCTAGCCAGCACCCTTCCTTGGAAGTGCTTTCACAGGCGCAGCAACACTGGGGCTTTGCGCTTCTCTACCCACCAAACGTCACGCTCACTATCTCTCCGTCTCGTAGACACGAGCTGAGAAATTGCAAACGTCGAGCAATTGCTCAGAGATGAGAAGTGCCAGCACTGAAAGCTGATGCTAGCCAGCACCCTTCCTTGGAAGCGCTTTCACAGGCGCAGCAACACTGGGTCTTTGCGCTTCTCTACCCACCAAACATCACGGTCATTCTCATTCCGTCTCGTAGACACGAGCTGAGAAATTGCAAACGTCGAGCAATTGCTCAGAGATGAAAAGTGCCAGCACTGAAAGCTGTTGCTAGCCAGCACCCTTCCTTGGAAGCGCTTTCACAGGCGCAGCAACACTGGGGCTTTGCGCTTCTCTACCCACCAAACGTCATGCTCAGTATCTCCCCGTCTCGTAGACACGAGCTGAGAAATTGCAAACGTCGAGCAATTGCTCAGAGATGAAAAGTGCCAGCACTGAAAGCTCTTGCTAGCCAGCACCCTTCCTTGGAAGCGCTTTCACAGGCGCAGCAACACTGGGGCTTTGCGCTTCTCTACCCACCAAACGTCATGCTCAGTATCTCCCCGTCTCGTAGACACGAGCTGAGAAATTGCAAACGTCGAGCAATTGCTCAGAGATGAAAAGTGCCAGCACTGAAAGCTCTTGCTAGCCAGCACCCTTCCTTGGAAGCGCTTTTACAGGCGCAGCAACACTGGGGCTTTGCGCTTTTCTAGCCA
The DNA here is from genome assembly GCA_037962945.1 of Sarcoramphus papa. Taxonomy (NCBI): domain Eukaryota; kingdom Metazoa; phylum Chordata; class Aves; order Accipitriformes; family Cathartidae; genus Sarcoramphus; species Sarcoramphus papa. Next base: position 92,831,404 of record CM075586.1, on the reverse strand, counting down.
CCAAACATCATGCTCACTATCTCTCCGACTCGTAGACACGAGCTGAGAAATTGCAAACGTCGAGCAATTGCTCAGAGATGAAAAGTGCCAGCACTGAAAGCTGTTGCTAGCCAGCACCCTTCCTTGGAAGCGCTTTTGTAGGCCTAAGAACACTGGGGCTCTGGGCTTCTCTACCCACCTACTCTTCTGCTCATCCTCTCGCGCACTCTAAAGAGAGCTCAGGTGAGACATTGCAAACGTCGAGCAATTGCTCAGAGATGAAAAGTGCCAGCACTGAAAGCTGTTGCTAGCCAGCACCCTTCCTTGGAAGCGCTTTCACAGGCGCAGCAACACTGGGGCTCTGTGCTTCTCTACCCACCAAACATCACGCTCACTATCTCTCCGTCTCGTAGACACGAGCTGAGAAATTGCAAACGTCGAGCAATTGCTCAGAGATGAAAAGGGCCAGCACTGAAAGCTGATGCTAGCCAGCACCCTTCCTTGGAAGCGCTTTCACAGGCGCAGCAACACTGGGGCTTTGCGCTTCTCTAGCCACCAAACGTCACGGTCATTCTCTTTCCTTCTCGTAGACACGAGCTGAGAAACTGCAAACGTCGAGCAATTGCTCAGAGATGAAAAGTGCCAGCACTGAAAGCTGTTGCTAGCCAGCACCCTTCCTTGGAAGCGCTTTTGTAGGCCTAAGAACACTGGGGCTCTGGGCTTCTCTAGCCACCTACTCTTCTGCTCATCCTCTCGTGCAGTCTAAAGAGAGCTCAGGTGAGAAATTGGAGACGTCGAGCAATAGCTCAGAGATGAAAAGTGCCAGCACTGAAAGCTGTTGCTAGCCAGCACCCTTCCTTGGAAGCGCTTTTACAGGCGCAGCAACACTGGGGCTTTGCGCTTCTCTAGCCACCAAACATCATGCTCACTATCTCTCCGTCTCGTAGACACGAGCTGAGAAATTGCAAACGTCAAGCAATTGCTCAGAGAGGAAAAGTGCCAGCACTGAAAGCTGTCGCTAGCCAGCACCCTTCCTTGGAAGCGCTTTCACAGGTGCAGCAACACTGGGACTTTGCGCTTCTCTACCCACCAAACGTCACGCTCACTATCTCTCCGTCTCGTAGACACGAGCTGAGAAATTGCAAACGTCGAGCAATTGCTCAGAGATGAAAAGTGCCAGCACTGAAAGCTGTTGCTAGCCAGCCCCCTTCCTTGGAAGCGCTTTCACAGGCGCAGCAACACTGGGGCTTTGCGCTTCTCTACCCACCAAACATCACGGTCATTCTCTTTCCTTCTCGTAGACACGAGCTGAGAAATTGCAAACGTCGAGCAATTGCTCAGAGATGAAAAGGGCCAGCACTGAAAGCTGTTGCTAGCCAGCACCCTTCCTTGGAAGCGCTTTTGTAGGCCTAAGAACAGTGGGGCTCTGGGCTTCTCTAGCCACCTACTCTTCTGCTCATCCTCTCGTGCAGTCTAAAGAGAGCTCAGGTGAGAAATTGCAAACGTCGAGCAATTGCTCAGAGATGAAAAGTGCCAGCACTGAAAGCTGTTGCTAGCCAGCACCCTTCCTTGGAAGCGCTTTCACAGGCGCAGCAACACTGGGGCTTTGCGCTTCTCTACCCACCAAACTTCACGCTCACTATCTCTCCGTCTCGTAGACACGAGCTGAGAAATTGCAAACGTCGAGCAATTGCTCAGAGATGAAAAGGGCCAGCACTGAAAGCTGTTGCTGGCCAGCACCCTTCCTTGGAAGCGCTTTCACAGGCGCAGCAACACTGGGGCTTTGCGCTTCTCTACCCACCAAACATCACGGTCATTCTCTTTCCTTCTCGTAGACACGAGCTGAGAAATTGCAAACGTCGAGCAATTGCTCAGAGATGAAAAGTGCCAGCACTGAAAGCTGTTGCTAGCCAGCACCCTTCCTTGGAAGCGCTTTTGTAGGCCTAAGAACACTGGGGCTCTGGGCTTCTCTACCCACCTAATCTTCTGCTCATACTCTCGGCACTCTAAAGAGAGCTCAGGTGAGACATTGCAAACGTCGAGCAATTGCTCAGAGATGAAAAGGGCCAGCACTGAAAGCTGTTGCTAGCCAGCAGCCTTCCTTGGAAGCGCTTTCACAGGCGCAGCAACACTGGGGCTTTGCGCTTCTCTACCCACCAAACATCACGGTCATTCTCTTTCCTTCTCGTAGACACGAGCTGAGAAATTGCAAACGTCGAGCAATTGCTCAGAGATGAAAAGGACCAGCACTGAAAGCTGTGGCTAGCCAGCACCCTTCCTTGGAAGCGCTTTCACAGGCGCAGCAACACTGGGGCTTTGCGCTTCTTTAGCCACCAAACGTCACGGTCATTCTCTTTCCTTCTCGTAGACACGAGCTGAAAATTGCAAACGTCGAGCAATTGCTCAGAGATGAAAAGTGCCAGCACTGAAAGCTGTTGCTAGCCAGCACCCTTCCTTGGAAGCGCTTTCACAGGCGCAGCAACACTGGGGCTTTGCGCTTCTCTACCCACCAAACGTCATGCTCAGTATCTCCCCGTCTCGTAGACACGAGCTGAGAAATTGCAAACGTCGAGCAATTGCTCAGAGATGAAAAGTGCCAGCACTGAAAGCTCTTGCTAGCCAGCACCCTTCCTTGGAAGCGCTTTTACAGGCGCAGCAACACTGGGGCTTTGCGCTTTTCTAGCCACCAAACATCATGCTCACTATCTCTCCGACTCGTAGACACGAGCTGAGAAATTGCAAACGTCGAGCAATTGCTCAGAGATGAAAAGTGCCAGCACTGAAAGCTGTTGCTAGCCAGCACCCTTCCTTGGAAGCGCTTTTGTAGGCCTAAGAACACTGGGGCTCTGGGCTTCTCTACCCACCTACTCTTCTGCTCATCCTCTCGCGCACTCTAAAGAGAGCTCAGGTGAGACATTGCAAACGTCGAGCAATTGCTCAGAGATGAAAAGTGCCAGCACTGAAAGCTGTTGCTAGCCAGCACCCTTCCTTGGAAGCGCTTTCACAGGCGCAGCAACACTGGGGCTCTGTGCTTCTCTACCCACCAAACATCACGCTCACTATCTCTCCGTCTCGTAGACACGAGCTGAGAAATTGCAAACGTCGAGCAATTGCTCAGAGATGAAAAGGGCCAGCACTGAAAGCTGATGCTAGCCAGCACCCTTCCTTGGAAGCGCTTTCACAGGCGCAGCAACACTGGGGCTTTGCGCTTCTCTAGCCACTAAACGTCACGGTCATTCTCTTTCCTTCTCGTAGACACGAGCTGAGAAACTGCAAACGTCGAGCAATTGCTCAGAGATGAAAAGTGCCAGCACTGAAAGCTGTTGCTAGCCAGCACCCTTCCTTGGAAGCGCTTTTGTAGGCCTAAGAACACTGGGGCTCTGGGCTTCTCTAGCCACCTACTCTTCTGCTCATCCTCTCGTGCAGTCTAAAGAGAGCTCAGGTGAGAAATTGGAGACGTCGAGCAATAGCTCAGAGATGAAAAGTGCCAGCACTGAAAGCTGTTGCTAGCCAGCACCCTTCCTTGGAAGCGCTTTTACAGGCGCAGCAACACTGGGGCTTTGCGCTTCTCTAGCCACCAAACATCATGCTCACTATCTCTCCGTCTCGTAGACACGAGCTGAGAAATTGCAAACGTCAAGCAATTGCTCAGAGATGAAAAGTGCCAGCACTGAAAGCTGTTGCTAGCCAGCACCCTTCCTTGGAAGCGCTTTCACAGGCGCAGCAACACTGGGACTTTGCGCTTCTCTACCCACCAAACGTCACGCTCACTATCTCTCCGTCTCGTAGACACGAGCTGAGAAATTGCAAACGTCGAGCAATTGCTCAGAGATGAAAAGTGCCAGCACTGAAAGCTGTTGCTAGCCAGCACCCTTCCTTGGAAGCGCTTTCACAGGCGCAGCAACACTGGGGCTTTGCGCTTCTCTACCCACCAAACATCACGGTCATTCTCTTTCCTTCTCGTAGACACGAGCTGAGAAATTGCAAACGTCGAGCAATTGCTCAGAGATGAAAAGGGCCAGCACTGAAAGCTGTTGCTAGCCAGCACCCTTCCTTGGAAGCGCTTTTGTAGCCCTAAGAACACTGGGGCTCTGGGCTTCTCTAGCCACCTACTCTTCTGCTCATCCTCTCGTGCAGTCTAAAGAGAGCTCAGGTGAGAAATTGCAAACGTCGAGCAATTGCTCAGAGATGAAAAGTGCCAGCACTGAAAGCTGTTGCTAGCCAGCACCCTTCCTTGGAAGCGCTTTCACAGGCGCAGCAACACTGGGGCTTTGCGCTTCTCTACCCACCAAACTTCACGCTCACTATCTCTCCGTCTCGTAGACACGAGCTGAGAAATTGCAAACGTCGAGCAATTGCTCAGAGATGAAAAGTGGCAGCACTGAAAGCTGTTGCTAGCCAGCAGCCTTCCTTGGAAGCGCTTTCACAGGCGCAGCAACACTGGGGCTTTGCGCTTCTCTACCCACCAAACATCACGGTCATTCTCTTTCCTTCTCGTAGACACGAGCTGAGAAATTGCAAACGTCGAGCAATTGCTCAGAGATGAAAAGGACCAGCACTGAAAGCTGTTGCTAGCCAGCACCCTTCCTTGGAAGCGCTTTCACAGGCGCAGCAACACTGGGGCTTTGCGCTTCTTTAGCCACCAAACGTCACGGTCATTCTCTTTCCTTCTCGTAGACACGAGCTGAAAATTGCAAACGTCGAGCAATTGCTCAGAGATGAAAAGTGCCAGCACTGAAAGCTGTTGCTAGCCAGCACCCTTCTTTGGAAGCGCTTTCACAGGCGCAGCAACACTGGGACTTTGCGCTTCTCTACCCACCAAACATCACGGTCATTCTCTTTCCTTCTCGTAGACACGAGCTGAGAAATTGCAAACGTCGAGCAATTGATCAAAGATGAAAAGTGCCAGCACTGAAAGCTGTTGCTAGCCAGCACCCTTCCTTGGAAGCGCTTTTGTAGGCCTAAGAACACTGGGGCTCTGGGCTTCTCTAGCCACGTACTCTTCTGCTCATCCTCTCGTGCAGTCTAAAGAGAGCTCAGGTGAGAAATTGCAAACGTCGAGCAATTGCTCAGAGATGAAAAGTGCCAGCACTGAAAGCTGTTGCTAGCCAGCACCCTTCCTTGGAAGCGCTTTCACAGGCGCAGCAACACTGGGGCTTTGCGCTTCTCTACCCACCAAACATCACGGTCACTATCTCTCCGTCTCGTAGACACGAGCTGAGAAATTGCAAACGTCGAGCAATTGCTCAGAGATGAAAAGTGCCAGCACTGAAAGCTGATGCTAGCCAGCACCCTTCCTTGGAAGCGCTTTCACAGGCGCAGCAACCTTGGGGCTTTGCGCTTCTCTAGCCACCAAACGTCACGGTCATTCTCTTTCCTTCTCGTAGACACGAGCTGAGAAACTGCAAACGTCGAGCAATTGCTCAGAGATGAACAGTGCCAGCACTGAAAGCTGTTGCTAGCCAGCACCCTTCCTTGGAAGTGCTTTCACAGGCGCAGCAACACTGGGACTTTGCGCTTCTCTACCCACCAAACATCACGGTCATTCTCTTTCCTTCTCGTAGACACGAGCTGAGAAATTGCAAACGTCGAGCAATTGCTCAGAGATGAAAAGGGCCAGCACTGAAAGCTGTGGCTAGCCAGCACCCTTCCTTGGAAGCGCTTTTGTAGGCCTAAGAACACTGGGGCTCTGGGCTTCTCTAGCCACCTACTCTTCTGCTCATCCTCTCGTGCAGTCTAAAGAGAGCTCAGGTGAGAAATTGCAAACGTCGAGCAATTGCTCAGAGATGAAAAGTGCCAGCACTGAAAGCTGTTGCTAGCCAGCAGCCTTCCTTGGAAGCGCTTTCACAGGCGCAGCAACACTGGGGCTTTGCGCTTCTCTACCCACCAAACTTCACGGTCACTATCTCTCCGTCTCGTAGACACGAGCTGAGAAATTGCAAACGTCGAGCAATTGCTCAGAGAGGAAAAGGGCCAGCACTGAAAGCTCTTGCTGGCCAGCACCCTTCCTTGGAAGCGCTTTCACAGGTGCAGCAACACTGGGGCTTTGCGCTTCTCTAGCCACCAAACGTCACGGTCATTCTCTTTCCTTCTCGTAGACACGAGCTGAGAAATTGCAAACGTCGAGCAATTGCTCAGAGATGAAAAGTGCCAGCACTGAAAGCTGTTGCTAGCCAGCACCCTTCCTTGGAAGCGCTTTTGTAGCCCTAAGAACACTGGGGCTCTGGGCTTCTCTACCCACCTAATCTTCTGCTCATACTCTCGGCACTCTAAAGAGAGCTCAGGTGAGACATTGCAAACGTCGAGCAATTGCTCAGAGATGAAAAGTGCCAGCACTGAAAGCTGTTGCTAGCCAGCACCCTTCCTTGGAAGCGCTTTCACAGGCGCAGCAACACTGGGGCTCTGTGCTTCTCTACCCACCAAACATCACGGTCATTCTCTTTCCTTCTCGTAGACACGAGCTGAGAAATTGCAAACGTCGAGCAATTGCTCAGAGATGAAAAGGGCCAGCACTGAAAGCTGTCGCTAGCCAGCCCCCTTCCTTGGAAGCGCTTTCACAGGCGCAGCAACACTGGGGCTTTGCGCTTCTCTACCCACCAAACATCACGCTCACTATCTCTCCGTCTCGTAGACACGAGCTGAGAAATTGCAAACGTCGAGCAATTGCTCAGAGATGAAAAGTGCCAGCACTGAAAGCTGTTGCTAGCCAGCACCCTTCCTTGGAAGTGCTTTCACAGGCGCAGCAACACTGGGGCTTTGCGCTTCTCTACCCACCAAACGTCACGGTCATTCTATTTCCGTCTCGTAGACACAAGTCGAGAAATTGCAAACGTCGAGCAATTGCTCAGAGATGAAAAGTGCCAGCACTGAAAGCTCTTGCTAGCCAGCACCCTTCCTTGGAAGCGCTTTTACAGGCGCAGCAACACTGGGGCTTTGCGCTTCTCTAGCCACCAAACATCATGCTCACTATCTCTCCGTCTCGTAGACACGAGCTGAGAAATTGCAAACGTCCAGCAATTGCTCAGAGATGAAAAGTGCCAGCACTGAAAGCTGTGGCTAGCCAGCAGCCTTCCTTGGAAGCGCTTTCACAGGCGCAGCAACACTGGGGCTTTGCGCTTCTCTACCCACCAAACGTCACGGTCATTCTCTTTCCTTCTCGTAGACACAAGTCGAGAAATTGCAAACGTCGAGCAATTGCTCAGAGATGAAAAGTGCCAGCACTGAAAGCTCTTGCTAGCCAGCACCCTTCCTTGGAAGCGCTTTTACAGGCGCAGCAACACTGGGGCTTTGCGCTTCTCTAGCCACCAAACATCATGCTCACTATCTCTCCGTCTCGTAGACACGAGCTGAGAAATTGCAAACGTCCAGCAATTGCTCAGAGATGAAAAGTGCCAGCACTGAAAGCTGTCGCTAGCCAGCACCCTTCCTTGGAAGCGCTTTCACAGGCGCAGCAACACTGGGGCTTTGCGCTTCTCTACCCACCAAACATCACGGTCACTATCTCTCCGTCTCGTAGACATGAGCTGAGAAATTGCAAACGTCGAGCAATTGCTCAGAGATGAAAAGTGCCAGCACTGAAAGCTGTGGCTAGCCAGCAGCCTTCCTTGGAAGCGCTTTCACAGGCGCAGCAACACTGGGGCTTTGCGCTTCTCTACCCACCAAACTTCACGGTCATTCTCTTTCCTTCTCGTAGACACGAGCTGAGAAACTGCAAACGTCGAGCAATTGCTCAGAGATGAAAAGGGCCAGAACTGAAAGCTGTTGCTGGCCAGCACCCTTCCTTGGAAGCGCTTTCACAGGCGCAGCAACACTGGGGCTTTGCGCTTCTCTACCCACCAAACGTCACGGTCATTCTCTTTCCTTCTCGTAGACACGAGCTGAGAAATTGCAAACGTCGAGCAATTGCTCAGAGATGAAAAGTGCCAGCACTGAAAGCTGTTGCTAGCAGCACCCTTCCTTGGAAGCGCTTTTGTAGCCCTAAGAACACTGGGGCTCTGGGCTTCTCTACCCACCTAATCTTCTGCTCGTACTCTCGGCACTCTAAAGAGAGCTCAGGTGAGACATTGCAAACGTCGAGCAATTGCTCTGAGATGAAAAGTGCCAGCACTGAAAGCTGTTGCTAGCCAGCACCCTTCCTTGGAAGCGCTTTCACAGGCGCAGCAACACTGGGGCTCTGTGCTTCTCTACCCACCAAACATCACGGTCATTCTCTTTCCTTCTCGTAGACACGAGCTGAAAATTGCAAACGTCGAGCAATTGCTCAGAGATGAAAAGGGCCAGCACTGAAAGCTGTGGCTAGCCAGCACCCTTCCTTGGAAGCGCTTTCACAGGCGCAGCAACACTGGGGCTTTGCGCTTCTTTAGCCACCAAACGTCACGGTCATTCTCTTTCCTTCTCGTAGACACGAGCTGAGAAATTGCAAACGTCGAGCAATTGCTCAGAGATGAAAAGTGCCAGCACTGAAAGCTGTTGCTAGCCAGCACCCTTCTTTGGAAGCGCTTTCACAGGCGCAGCAACACTGGGGCTTTGCGCTTCTCTACCCACCAAACATCACGGTCATTCTATTTCCTTCTCGTAGACACGAGCTGAGAAACTGCAAACGTCGAGCAATTGATCAAAGATGAAAAGGGCCAGCACTGAAAGCTGTTGCTAGCCAGCACCCTTCCTTGGAAGCGCTTTTGTAGGCCTAAGAACACTGGGGCTCTGGGCTTCTCTAGCCACCTACTCTTCTGCTCATCCTCTCGCGCAGTCTAAAGAGAGCTCAGGTGAGAAATTGCAAACGTCGAGCAATTGCTCAGAGATGAAAAGTGCCAGCACTGAAAGCTGTCGCTAGCCAGCACCCTTCCTTGGAAGCGCTTTCACAGGCGCAGCAACACTGGGGCTTTGCGCTTCTCTACCCACCAAACATCACGGTCACTATCTCTCCGTCTCGTAGACATGAGCTGAGAAATTGCAAACGTCGAGCAATTGCTCAGAGATGAAAAGTGCCAGCACTGAAAGCTGTGGCTAGCCAGCAGCCTTCCTTGGAAGCGCTTTCACAGGCGCAGCAACACTGGGGCTTTGCGCTTCTCTACCCACTAAACGTCACGGTCATTCTATTTCCGTCTCGTAGACACAAGTCGAGAAATTGCAAACGTCGAGCAATTGCTCAGAGATGAAAAGTGCCAGCACTGAAAGCTCTTGCTAGCCAGCACCCTTCCTTGGAAGCGCTTTTACAGGCGCAGCAACACTGGGGCTTTGCGCTTCTCTAGCCACCAAACATCATGCTCACTATCTCTCCGTCTCGTAGACACGAGCTGAGAAATTGCAAACGTCCAGCAATTGCTCAGAGATGAAAAGTGCCAGCACTGAAAGCTGTCGCTAGCCAGCACCCTTCCTTGGAAGCGCTTTCACAGGCGCAGCAACACTGGGGCTTTGCGCTTCTCTACCCACCAAACATCACGGTCACTATCTCTCCGTCTCGTAGACATGAGCTGAGAAATTGCAAACGTCGAGCAATTGCTCAGAGATGAAAAGTGCCAGCACTGAAAGCTGTGGCTAGCCAGCAGCCTTCCTTGGAAGCGCTTTCACAGGCGCAGCAACACTGGGGCTTTGCGCTTCTCTACCCACCAAACATCACGGTCATTCTCTTTCCTTCTCGTAGACACGAGCTGAGAAACTGCAAACGTCGAGCAATTGCTCAGAGATGAAAAGGGCCAGAACTGAAAGCTGTTGCTGGCCAGCACCCTTCCTTGGAAGCGCTTTCACAGGCGCAGCAACACTGGGGCTTTGCGCTTCTCTACCCACCAAACGTCACGGTCATTCTCTTTCCTTCTCGTAGACACGAGCTGAGAAATTGCAAACGTCGAGCAATTGCTCAGAGATGAAAAGTGCCAGCACTGAAAGCTGTTGCTAGCAGCACCCTTCCTTGGAAGCGCTTTTGTAGCCCTAAGAACACTGGGGCTCTGGGCTTCTCTACCCACCTAATCTTCTGCTCGTACTCTCGGCACTCTAAAGAGAGCTCAGGTGAGACATTGCAAACGTCGAGCAATTGCTCTGAGATGAAAAGTGCCAGCACTGAAAGCTGTTGCTAGCCAGCACCCTTCCTTGGAAGCGCTTTCACAGGCGCAGCAACACTGGGGCTTTGCGCTTCTCTAGCCACCAAACGTCACGTCATTCTCTTTCCTTCTCGTAGACACGAGCTGAGAAACTGCAAACGTCGAGCAATTGCTCAGAGATGAAAAGTGCCAGCACTGAAAGCTGTGGCTAGCCAGCACCCTTCCTTGGAAGCGCTTTTGTAGGCCTAAGAACACTGGGGCTCTGGGCTTCTCTAGCCACCTAATCTTCTGCTCATCCTCTCGCGCACTCTAAAGAGAGCTCAGGTGAGAAATTGCAGACGTCGAGCAATTGCTCAGAGATGAAAAGTGCCAGCACTGAAAGCTGTTGCTAGCCAGCACCCTTCCTTGGAAGCGCTTTTACAGGCGCAGCAACACTGGGGCTTTGCGCTTCTCTAGCCACCAAACATCAAGCTCACTATCTCTCCGTCTCGTAGACACGAGCTGAGAAATTGCAAACGTCAAGCAATTGCTCAGAGAGGAAAAGTGCCAGCACTGAAAGCTGTCGCTAGCCAGCACCCTTCCTTGGAAGCGCTTTCACAGGCGCAGCAACACTGGGGCTTTGCGCTTCACTAGCCACCAAACGTCACGCTCACTATCTCTCCGTCTCGTAGACACGAGCTGAGAAATTGCAAACGTCGAGCAATTGCTCAGAGATGAAAAGTGCCAGCACTGAAAGCTGTTGCTAGCCAGCACCCTTCCTTGGAAGCGCTTTCACAGGCGCAGCAACACTGGGGCTTTGCGCTTCTCTACCCACCAAACATCACGGTCACTATCTCTCCGTCTCGTAGACACGAGCTGAGAAATTGCAAACGTCGAGCAATTGCTCAGAGATGAAAAGTGCCAGCACTGAAAGCTCTTGCTAGCCAGCACCCTTCCTTGGAAGCGCTTTCACAGGCGCAGCAACACTGGGGCTTTGCGCTTCTCTACCCACCAAACATCACGGTCATTCTCTTTCCTTCTCGTAGACACGAGCTGAGAAATTGCAAACGTCGAGCAATTGCTCAGAGATGAAAAGTGCCAGCACTGAAAGCTGTTGCTAGCCAGCACCCTTCCTTGGAAGCGCTTTTGTAGCCCTAAGAACACTGGGGCTCTGGGCTTCTCTACCCACCTAATCTTCTGCTCATACTCTCGGCACTCTAAAGAGAGCTCAGGTGAGACATTGCAAACATCGAGCAATTGCTCAGAGATGAAAAGTGCCAGCACTGAAAGCTGTTGCTAGCCAGCACCCTTCCTTGGAAGCGCTTTCACAGGCGCAGCAACACTGGGGCTCTGTGCTTCTCTACCCACCAAACATCACGGTCATTCTCTTTCCTTCTCGTAGACACGAGCTGAGAAATTGCAAACGTCGAGCAATTGCTCAGAGATGAAAAGGGCCAGCACTGAAAGCTGTGGCTAGCCAGCCCCCTTCCTTGGAAGCGCTTTCACAGGCGCAGCAACACTGGGGCTTTGCGCTTCTTTAGCCACCAAACGTCACGGTCATTCTCTTTCCTTCTCGTAGACACGAGCTGAGAAATTGCAAACGTCGAGCAATTGCTCAGAGATGAAAAGTGCCAGCACTGAAAGCTGTTGCTAGCCAGCACCCTTCCTTGGAAGCGCTTTCACAGGCGCAGCAACACTGGGGCTTTGCGCTTCTCTAGCCACCAAACGTCACGGTCATTCTCTTTCCTTCTCGTAGACACGAGTTGAGAAACTGCAAACGTCGAGCAATTGCTCAGAGATGAAAAGTGCCAGCACTGAAAGCTGTTGCTAGCCAGCACCCTTCCTTGGAAGCGCTTTTACAGGCGCAGCAACACTGGGGCTTTGCGCTTCTCTAGCCACCAAACATCATGCTCACTATCTCTCCGTCTCGTAGACACGAGCTGAGAAATTGCAAACGTCGAGCAATTGCTCAGAGATGAAAAGTGCCAGCACTGAAAGCTGTCGCTAGCCAGCACCCTTCCTTGGAAGCGCTTTCACAGGCGCAGCAACACTGGGGCTTTGCGCTTCTCTAGCCACCAAACGTCACGCTCACTATCTCCCCGTCTCGTAGACACGAGCTGAGAAATTGCAAACGTCCAGCAATTGCTCAGAGATGAAAAGTGCCAGCACTGAAAGCTGTTGCTAGCCAGCAGCCTTCCTTGGAAGCGCTTTCACAGGCGCAGCAACACTGGGGCTTTGCGCTTCTCTACCCACCAAACATCACGGTCATTTTCTTTCCATCTCGTAGACACGAGCTGAGAAATTGCAAACGTCGAGCAATTGCTCAGAGATGAAAAGTGCCAGCACTGAAAGCTGTTGCTAGCCAGCACCCTTCCTTGGAAGCGCTTTCACAGGCGCAGCAACACTGGGGCTTTGCGCTTCTCTAGCCACCAAACGTCACGCTCACTATCTCCCCGTCTCGTAGACACGAGCTGAGAAATTGCAAACGTCGAGCAATTGCTCAGAGATGAAAAGTGCCAGCACTGAAAGCTGTTGCTAGCCAGCACCATTCCTTGGAAGCGCTTTTACAGGCGCAGCAACACTGGGGCTTTGCGCTTCTCTAGCCACCAAACATCAAGCTCACTATCTCTCCGTCTCGTAGACACGAGCTGAGAAATTGCAAACGTCAAGCAATTGCTCAGAGATGAAAAGTGCCAGCACTGAAAGCTGTCGCTAGCCAGCACCCTTCCTTGGAAGCGCTTTCACAGGCGCAGCAATACTGGGGCTTTGCGCTTCTCTACCAACCAAACTTCACGCTCACTATCTCTCCGTCTCGTAGACACAAGCTGAGAAATTGCAAACGTCGAGCAATTGCTCAGAGATGAAAAGTGCCAGCACTGAAAGCTGTTGCTAGCCAGCACCCTTCCTTGGAAGCGCTTTCACAGGCGCAGCAACACTGGGGCTTTGCGCTTCTCTACCCACCAAACGTCACGGTCATTCTCTTTCCTTCTCATAGACACGAGCTGAGAAACTGCAAACGTCGAGCAATTGCTCAGAGATGAAAAGTGCCAGCACTGAAAGCTGTTGCTAGCCAGCACCCTTCCTTGGAAGCGCTTTTGTAGGCCTAAGAACACTGGGGCTCTGGGCTTCTCTACCCACCTACTCTTCTGTTCATCCTCTCGTGCAGTCTAAAGAGAGCTCAGGTGAGAAATTGCAAACGTCGAGCAATTGCTCAGAGATGAAAAGTGCCAGCACTGAAAGCTGTTGCTAGCCAGCACCCTTCCTTGGAAGCGCTTTCACAGGCGCAGCAACACTGGGGCTTTGCGCTTCTCTACCCACCAAACATCACGGTCATTCTATTTCCTTCTCGTAGACACGAGCTGAGAAACTGCAAACGTCGAGCAATTGATCAAAGATGAAAAGGGCCAGCACTGAAAGCTGTTGCTAGCCAGCACCCTTCCTTGGAAGCGCTTTTGTAGGCCTAAGAACACTGGGGCTCTGGGCTTCTCTAGCCACCTACTCTTCTGCTCATCCTCTCGCGCAGTCTAAAGAGAGCTCAGGTGAGAAATTGCAAACGTCGAGCAATTGCTCAGAGATGAAAAGTGGCAGCACTGAAAGCTGTTGCTAGGCAGCACCCTTCCTTGGAAGCGCTTTCACAGGCGCAGCAACACTGGGGCTTTGCGCTTCTCTACCCACCAAACGTCACGCTCACTATCTCTCCGTCTCGTAGACACGAGCTGAGAAATTGCAAACGTCGAGCAATTGCTCAGAGATGAAAAGTGCCAGCACTGAAAGCTGATGCTAGCCAGCACCCTTCCTTGGAAGCGCTTTCACAGGCGCAGCAACACTGGGGCTTTGCGCTTCTCTAGCCACCAAACGTCACGTCATTCTCTTTCCTTCTCGTAGACACGAGCTGAGAAACTGCAAACGTCGAGCAATTGCTCAGAGATGAAAAGTGCCAGCACTGAAAGCTGTGGCTAGCCAGCACCCTTCCTTGGAAGCGCTTTTGTAGGCCTAAGAACACTGGGGCTCTGGGCTTCTCTAGCCACCTAATCTTCTGCTCATCCTCTCGCGCACTCTAAAGAGAGCTCAGGTGAGAAATTGCAGACGTCGAGCAATTGCTCAGAGATGAAAAGTGCCAGCACTGAAAGCTGTTGCTAGCCAGCACCCTTCCTTGGAAGCGCTTTTACAGGCGCAGCAACACTGGGGCTTTGCGCTTCTCTAGCCACCAAACATCAAGCTCACTATCTCTCCGTCTCGTAGACACGAGCTGAGAAATTGCAAACGTCAAGCAATTGCTCAGAGAGGAAAAGTGCCAGCACTGAAAGCTGTCGCTAGCCAGCACCCTTCCTTGGAAGCGCTTTCACAGGCGCAGCAACACTGGGGCTTTGCGCTTCTCTACCCACCAAACATCACGGTCACTATCTCTCCGTCTCGTAGACACGAGCTGAGAAATTGCAAACGTCGAGCAATTGCTCAGAGATGAAAAGTGCCAGCACTGAAAGCTCTTGCTAGCCAGCACCCTTCCTTGGAAGCGCTTTCACAGGCGCAGCAACACTGGGGCTTTGCGCTTCTTTACCCACCAAACATCACGGTCATTCTCTTTCCTTCTCGTAGACACGAGCTGAGAAATTGCAAACGTCGAGCAATTGCTCAGAGATGAAAAGTGCCAGCACTGAAAGCTGTTGCTAGCCAGCACCCTTCCTTGGAAGCGCTTTTGTAGCCCTAAGAACACTGGGGCTCTGGGCTTCTCTACCCACCTAATCTTCTGCTCATACTCTCGGCACTCTAAAGAGAGCTCAGGTGAGACATTGCAAACATCGAGCAATTGCTCAGAGATGAAAAGTGCCAGCACTGAAAGCTGTTGCTAGCCAGCACCCTTCCTTGGAAGCGCTTTCACAGGCGCAGCAACACTGGGGCTCTGTGCTTCTCTACCCACCAAACATCACGGTCATTCTCTTTCCTTCTCATAGACACGAGCTGAGAAATTGCAAACGTCGAGCAATTGCTCAGAGATGAAAAGGGCCAGCACTGAAAGCTGTGGCTAGCCAGCCCCCTTCCTTGGAAGCGCTTTCACAGGCGCAGCAACACTGGGGCTTTGCGCTTCTTTAGCCACCAAACGTCACGGTCATTCTCTTTCCTTCTCGTAGACACGAGCTGAGAAATTGCAAACGTCGAGCAATTGCTCAGAGATGAAAAGTGCCAGCACTGAAAGCTGTTGCTAGCCAGCACCCTTCCTTGGAAGCGCTTTCAGAGGCGCAGCAACACTGGGGCTTTGCGCTTCTCTACCCACCAAACATCACGGTCATTCTCTTTCCTTCTCGTAGACACGAGTTGAGAAACTGCAAACGTCGAGCAATTGCTCAGAGATGAAAAGTGCCAGCACTGAAAGCTGTTGCTAGCCAGCACCCTTCCTTGGAAGCGCTTTTACAGGCGCAGCAACACTGGGGCTTTGCGCTTCTCTAGCCACCAAACATCATGCTCACTATCTCTCCGTCTCGTAGACACGAGCTGAGAAATTGCAAACGTCGAGCAATTGCTCAGAGATGAAAAGTGCCAGCACTGAAAGCTGTCGCTAGCCAGCACCCTTCCTTGGAAGCGCTTTCACAGGCGCAGCAACACTGGGGCTTTGCGCTTCTCTAGCCACCAAACGTCACGCTCACTATCTCCCCGTCTCGTAGACACGAGCTGAGAAATTGCAAACGTCCAGCAATTGCTCAGAGATGAAAAGTGCCAGCACTGAAAGCTGTTGCTAGCCAGCAGCCTTCCTTGGAAGCGCTTTCACAGGCGCAGCAACACTGGGGCTTTGCGCTTCTCTACCCACCAAACATCACGGTCATTTTCTTTCCATCTCGTAGACACGAGCTGAGAAATTGCAAACGTCGAGCAATTGCTCAGAGATGAAAAGTGCCAGGACTGAAAGCTGTTGCTAGCCAGCACCCTTCCTTGGAAGCGCTTTCACAGGCGCAGCAACACTGGGGCTTTGCGCTTCTCTAGCCACCAAACATCACGGTCACTATCTCTCCGTCTCGTAGACACGAGCTGAGAAATTGCAAACGTCAAGCAATTGCTCAGAGATGAAAAGTGCCAGCACTGAAAGCTGTCGCTAGCCAGCACCCTTCCTTGGAAGCGCTTTCACAGGCGCAGCAACACTGGGGCTTTGCGCTTCTCTACCAACCAAACTTCACGCTCACTATCTCTCCGTCTCGTAGACACAAGCTGAGAAATTGCAAACGTCGAGCAATTGCTCAGAGATGAAAAGTGCCAGCACTGAAAGCTGTTGCTAGCCAGCACCCTTCCTTGGAAGCGCTTTCACAGGCGCAGCAACACTGGGGCTTTGCGCTTCTCTACCCACCAAACGTCACGGTCATTCTCTTTCCTTCTCATAGACACGAGCTGAGAAACTGCAAACGTCGAGCAATTGCTCAGAGATGAAAAGTGCCAGCACTGAAAGCTGTTGCTAGCCAGCACCCTTCCTTGGAAGCGCTTTTGTAGGCCTAAGAACACTGGGGCTCTGGGCTTCTCTACCCACCTACTCTTCTGTTCATCCTCTCGTGCAGTCTAAAGAGAGCTCAGGTGAGAAATTGCAAACGTCGAGCAATTGCTCAGAGATGAAAAGGGCCAGCACTGAAAGCTGTTGCTAGCCAGCACCCTTCCTTGGAAGCGCTTTCACAGGCGCAGCAACACTGGGGCTTTGCGCTTCTCTAGCCACCAAACATCACGGTCACTATCTCTCCGTCTCGTAGACACGAGCTGAGAAATTGCAAACGTCGAGCAATTGCTCAGAGATGAAAAGGGCCAGCACTGAAAGCTGTGGCTAGCCAGCACCCTTCCTTGGAAGCGCTTTCACAGGCGCAGCAACACTGGGGCTTTGCGCTTCTTTAGCCACCAAACGTCACGGTCATTCTCTTTCCTTCTCGTAGACACGAGCTGAGAAACTGCAAACGTCGAGCAATTGATCAAAGATGAAAAGTGGCAGCACTGAAAGCTGTTGCTAGCCAGCACCCTTCCTTGGAAGCGCTTTTGTAGGCCTAAGAACACTGGGGCTCTGGGCTTCTCTAACCACCTACTCTTCTGCTCATCCTCTCGCGCAGTCTAAAGAGAGCTCAGGTGAGAAATTGCAGACGTCGAGCAATAGCTCAGAGATGAAAAGTGCCAGCACTGAAAGCTGTTGCTAGCCAGCACCCTTCTTTGGAAGCGCTTTCACAGGCACAGCAACACTGGGACTTTGCGCTTCTCTAGCCACCAAACGTCACGGTCATTCTCTTTCCTTCTCGTAGACACGAGCTGAGAAATTGCAAACATCGAGCAATTGCTCAGAGATGAAAAGGGCCAGCACTGAAAGCTGTGGCTACCCAGCACCCTTCCTTGGAAGCGCTTTCACAGGCGCAGCAACACTGGGACTTTGCGCTTCTCTAGCCACCAAACATCATGCTCACTATCTCTCCGTCTCTTAGACACGAGCTGAGAAATTGCAAACGTCGAGCAATTGCTCAGAGATGAAAAGTGCCAGCACTGAAAGCTGTTGCTAGCCAGCACCCTTCCTTGGAAGCGCTTTTGTACACCTAAGAACACTGGGGTTTTGGGCTTCTCTAGCCACCTACTCTTCTGCTCATCCTCTCGCGTAGTCAAAAGAGAGCTCAGGTGAGAAATTGCAAATGTCGAGCAATTGCTCAGAGAGGAAAAGTGCCAGCACTGAAAGCTGTTGCTAGCCAGCACTCTTCCTTGGAAACGCTTTTGTAGGCCTAAGAACACTGGGGCTCTGGGCTTCTCTAGCCACCTACTCTTCTGCTCATCCTCTCGCGCACTCTAAAGAGAGCTCAGGTGAGAAATTGCAAACGTCCAGCAAATGCTCAGAGATGAAAAGTGCCAGCACTGAAAGCTGTCACTAGCCAGCACCCTTCCTTGGAAGCGCTTTCACAGGCGCAGCAACACTGGGGCTTTGCGCTTCTCTACCTACCAAACGTCACGCTCACTATCTCTCCGTCTCGTAGACACGAGTTGAGAAATTGCAAACGTCGAGGAATTGATCAAAGATGAAAAGTGGCAGCACTCAAAGCTGTTGCTAGCCAGCAGCCTTCCTTGGAAGCGCTTTCACAGGCGCAGCAACACTGGGACTTTGCGCTTCTCTACCCACCAAACGTCACGCTCACTATCTCTCCGTCTCGTAGACACGAGCTGAGAAATTGCAAACGTCGAGCAATTGCTTAGAGATGAAAAGTGCCAGCACTGAAAGCTGATGCTAGCCAGCACCCTTCCTTGGAAGCGCTTTTGTAGACCTAAGAACACTGGGGTTGTGGGCTTCTCTAGCCACCTACTCTTCTGCTCATCCTCTCGTGCAGTCTAAAGAGAGCTCAGGTGAGAAATTGCAAACGTCGAGCAATTGCTCAGAGATGAAAAGGGCCAGCACTGAAAGCTGTTGCTAGCCAGCACCCTTCCTTGGAAGCGCTTTCACAGGCGCAGCAACACTGGGGCTTTGCGCTTCTCTAGCCACCAAACATCACGGTCACTATCTCTCCGTCTCGTAGACACGAGCTGAGAAATTGCAAACGTCGAGCAATTGCTCAGAGATGAAAAGTGCCAGCACTGAAAGCTGTTGCTAGCCAGCACCCTTCCTTGGAAGCGCTTTTGTAGGCCTAAGAACACTGGGGCTTTGCGCTTCTCTACCCACCAAACATCACGCTCACTATCTCTCCGTCTCGTAGACACGAGCTGAGAAATTGCAAACGTCAAGCAATTGCTCAGAGATGAAAAGTGGCAGCACTGAAAGATGTCGCTAGCCAGCACCCTTCCTTGGAAGCGCTTTCACAGGCGCAGCAACACTGGGGCTTTGCGCTTCTCTACCCACCAAACGTCACGCTCACTATCTCTCCGTCTCGTAGACACGAGCTGAGAAATTGCAAACGTCGAGCAATTGCTTAGAGATGAAAAGTGCCAGCACTGAAAGCTGATGCTAGCCAGCACCCTTCCTTGGAAGCGCTTTTGTAGACCTAAGAACACTGGGGTTGTGGGCTTCTCTAGCCACCTACTCTTCTGCTCATCCTCTCGTGCAGTCTAAAGAGAGCTCAGGTGAGAAATTGCAAACGTCCAGCAAATGCTCAGAGATGAAAAGTGGCAGCACTGAAAGCTGTTGCTAGCCAGCACCCTTCCTTGGAAGCGCTTTCACAGGCGCAGCAACACTGGGGCTTTGCGCTTCTCTAGCCACCAAACGTCACGCTCACTATCTCCCCGTCTCGTAGACACGAGCTGAGAAATTGCAAACGTCGAGCAATTGCTCAGAGATGAAAAGTGCCAGCACTGAAAGCTGTTGCTAGCCAGCACCCTTCCTTGGAAGCGCTTTTGTAGGCCTAAGAACACTGGGGCTTTGCGCTTCTCTACCCACCAAACATCACGCTCACTATCTCTCCGTCTCGTAGACACGAGCTGAGAAATTGCAAACGTCAAGCAATTGCTCAGAGATGAAAAGTGGCAGCACTGAAAGATGTCGCTAGCCAGCACCCTTCCTTGGAAGCGCTTTCACAGGCGCAGCAACACTGGGGCTTTGCGCTTCTCTACCCACCAAACGTCACGGTCATTCTCTTTCCTTCTCATAGACACGAGCTGAGAAACTGCAAACGTCGAGCAATTGCTCAGAGATGAAAAGTGCCAGGACTGTAAGCTGTTGCTAGCCAGCACCCTTCCTTGGAAGCGCTTTTGTAGGCCTAAGAACACTGGGGCTCTGGGCTTCTCTAGCCACCTACTCTTCTGTTCATCCTCTCGTGCAGTCTAAAGAGAGCTCAGGTGAGAAATTGCAAACGTCGAGCAATTGCTCAGAGATGAAAAGGGCCAGCACTGAAAGCTGTTGCTAGCCAGCACCCTTCCTTGGAAGCGCTTTCACAGGCGCAGCAACACTGGGGCTTTGCGCTTCTCTAGCCACCAAACATCACGGTCACTATCTCTCCGTCTCGTAGACACGAGCTGAGAAATTGCAAACGTCGAGCAATTGCTCAGAGATGAAAAGGGCCAGCACTGAAAGCTGTGGCTAGCCAGCAGCCTTCCTTGGAAGCGCTTTCACAGGCGCAGCAACACTGGGGCTTTGTGCTTCTTTAGCCACCAAACGTCACGGTCATTCTCTTTCCTTCTCGTAGACACGAGCTGAGAAACTGCAAACGTCGAGCAATTGATCAAAGATGAAAAGTGCCAGCACTGAAAGCTGTTGCTAGCCAGCAGCCTTCCTTGGAAGCGCTTTTGTAGGCCTAAGAACACTGGGGCTCTGGGCTTCTCTAACCACCTACTCTTCTGCTCATCCTCTCGCGCAGTCTAAAGAGAGCTCAGGTGAGAAATTGCAGACGTCGAGCAATAGCTCAGAGATGAAAAGTGCCAGCACTGAAAGCTGTTGCTAGCCAGCACCCTTCCTTGGAAGCGCTTTCACAGGCACAGCAACAGTGGGACTTTGCGCTTCTCTAGCCACCAAACGTCACGGTCATTCTCTTTCCTTCTCGTAGACACGAGCTGAGAAATTGCAAACATCGAGCAATTGCTCAGAGATGAAAAGGGCCAGCACTGAAAGCTGTGGCTACCCAGCACCCTTCCTTGGAAGCGCTTTCACAGGCGCAGCAACACTGGGACTTTGCGCTTCTCTAGCCACCAAACGTCACGCGCACTATCTCTCCGTCTCGTAGACACGAGCTGAGAAATTGCAAACGTCGAGCAATTGCTCAGAGATGAAAAGTGCCAGGACTGAAAGCTGTTGCTAGCCAGCACCCTTCCTTGGAAGCGCTTTTGTACACCTAAGAACACTGGGGTTGTGGGCTTCTCTAGCCACCTACTCTTCTGCTCATCCTCTCGCGTAGTCAAAAGAGAGCTCAGGTGAGAAATTGCAAACGTCGAGCAATTGCTCAGAGATGAAAAGGGCCAGCACTGAAAGCTGTTGCTAGCCAGCACCCTTCCTTGGAAGCGCTTTCACAGGCGCAGCAACACTGGGGCTTTGCGCTTCTCTAGCCACCAAACGTCACGCTCACTATCTCCCCGTCTCGTAGACACGAGCTGAGAAATTGCAAACGTCGAGCAATTGCTCAGAGATGAAAAGTGGCAGCACTGAAAGCTGTTGCTAGCCAGCACCCTTCCTTGGAAGCGCTTTTACAGGCGCAGCAACACTGGGGCTTTGCGCTTCTCTAGCCACCAAACGTCACGCTCACTATCTCTCCGTCTCGTAGACACGAGCTGAGAAATTGCAAACGTCGAGCAATTGCTCAGAGATGAAAAGGGCCAGCACTGAAAGCTGTGGCTAGCCAGCAGCCTTCCTTGGAAGCGCTTTCACAGGCGCAGCAACACTGGGGCTTTGCGCTTCTCTACCAACCAAACTTCACGCTCACTATCTCTCCGTCTCGTAGACACAAGCTGAGAAATTGCAAACGTCGAGCAATTGCTCAGAGATGAAAAGTGCCAGCACTGAAAGCTGTTGCTAGCCAGCACCCTTCCTTGGAAGCGCTTTCACAGGCGCAGCAACACTGGGGCTTTGCGCTTCTCTACCCACCAAACGTCACGGTCATTCTCTTTCCTTCTCATAGACACGAGCTGAGAAACTGCAAACGTCGAGCAATTGCTCAGAGATGAAAAGTGCCAGCACTGAAAGCTGTTGCTAGCCAGCACCCTTCCTTGGAAGCGCTTTTGTAGCCCTAAGAACACTGGGGCTCTGGGCTTCTCTACCCACCTACTCTTCTGTTCATCCTCTCGTGCAGTCTAAAGAGAGCTCAGGTGAGAAATTGCAAACGTCGAGCAATTGCTCAGAGATGAAAAGGGCCAGCACTGAAAGCTGTTGCTAGCCAGCACCCTTCCTTGGAAGCGCTTTCACAGGCGCAGCAACACTGGGGCTTTGCGCTTCTCTAGCCACCAAACATCACGGTCACTCTCTCTCCGTCTCGTAGACACGAGCTGAGAAATTGCAAACGTCGAGCAATTGCTCAGAGATGAGAAGTGCCAGCACTGAAAGCTGTGGCTAGCCAGCACCCTTCCTTGGAAGCGCTTTCACAGGCGCAGCAACACTGGGGCTTTGCGCTTCTCTAGCCACCAAACATCACGGTCATTCTCTTTCCTTCTCGTAGACACGAGCTGAGAAACTGCAAACGTCGAGCAAGTGATCAAAGATGAAAAGTGCCAGCACTGAAAGCTGTGGCTAGCCAGCACCCTTC
This sequence comes from Sarcoramphus papa, assembly GCA_037962945.1. NCBI lineage: Eukaryota > Metazoa > Chordata > Aves > Accipitriformes > Cathartidae > Sarcoramphus > Sarcoramphus papa. The sequence goes on along the minus strand of CM075586.1, from coordinate 92,809,260 downwards.
CTTGGAAGCGCTTTTGTAGGCCTAAGAACACTGGGGCTCTGGGCTTCTCTAACCACCTACTCTTCTGCTCATCCTCTCGCGCAGTCTAAAGAGAGCTCAGGTGAGAAATTGCAGACGTCGAGCAATAGCTCAGAGGTGAGAAGTGCCAGCACTGAAAGCTGTTGCTAGCCAGCACCCTTCTTTGGAAGCGCTTTCACAGGCACAGCAACACTGGGACTTTGCGCTTCTCTACCCACCAAACGTCACGGTCATTCTCTTTCCTTCTCGTAGACACGAGTTGAGAAATTGCAAACGTCGAGCAATTGCTCAGAGATGAAAAGTGCCAGCACTGAAAGCTGTTGCTAGCCAGCACCCTTCCTTGGAAGCGCTTTCACAGGCGCAGCAACACTGGGACTTTGCGCTTCTCTAGCCACCAAACGTCACGGTCATTCTCTTTCCTTCTCGTAGACACGAGCTGAGAAATTGCAAACGTCGAGCAATTGCTCAGAGATGAAAAGTGCCAGCACTGAAAGCTGTTGCTAGCCAGCACCCTTCCTTGGAAGCGCTTTTGTAGACCTAAGAACACTGGGGTTTTGGGCTTCTCTAGCCACCTACTCTTCTGCTCATCGTCTCGCGTAGTCAAAAGAGAGCTCAGGTGAGAAATTGCAAATGTCGAGCAATTGCTCAGAGAGGAAAAGTGCCAGCACTGAAAGCTGTTACTAGCCAGCACTCTTCCTTGGAAGCGCTTTTGTAGGCCTAAGAACACTGGGGCTCTGGGCTTCTCTAGCCACCTAATCTTCTGCTCATCCTCTCGCGCACTCTAAAGAGAGCTCAGGTGAGAAATTGCAAACGTCCAGCAAATGCTCAGAGATGAAAAGTGGCAGCACTGAAAGCTGTTGCTAGCCAGCACCCTTCCTTGGAAGCGCTTTCACAGGCGCAGCAACACTGGGGCTTTGCGCTTCTCTAGCCACCAAACGTCATGCTCACTATCTCCCCGTCTCGTAGACACGAGCTGAGAAATTGCAAACGTCGAGCAATTGCTCAGAGCTGAAAAGTGCCAGCACTGAAAGCTGTTGCTAGCCAGCACCCTTCCTTGGAAGCGCTTTTACAGGCGCAGCAACACTGGGGCTTTGCGCTTCTCTACCCACCAAACATCACGCTCACTATCTCTCCGTCTCGTAGACATGAGCTGAGAAATTGCAAACGTCGAGCAATTGCTCAGAGATGAAAAGTGCCAGCACTGAAAGCTGTGGCTAGCCAGCACCCTTTCTTGGAAGCGCTTTCACAGGCGCAGCAACACTGGGGCTTTGCGCTTCTCTAGCCACCAAACATCACGGTCACTATCTCTCCGTCTCGTAGACACGAGCTGAGAAATTGCAAACGTCGAGCAATTGCTCAGAGATGAAAAGTGCCAGCACTGAAAGCTCTTGCTAGCCAGCACCCTTCCTTGGAAGCGCTTTCACAGGCGCAGCAACACTGGGGCTTTGCGCTTCTCTACCAACCAAACTTCACGGTCACTATCTCTCCGTCTCGTAGACACGAGCTGAGAAATTGCAAACGTCGAGCAATTGCTCAGAGATGAAAAGGGCCAGCACTGAAAGCTGTTGCTAGCCAGCACCCTTCCTTGGAAGCGCTTTTGTAGGCCTAAGAACACTGGGGCTCTGGGCTTCTCTAGCCACCTAATCTTCTGCTCATCCTCTCGTGCAGTCTAAAGAGAGCTCAGGTGAGAAATTGCAAACGTTGAGCAATTGCTCAGAGAGGAAAAGTGGCAGCACTGAAAGCTGTTGCTAGCCAGCACCCTTCCTTGGAAGCGCTTTCACAGGCGCAGCAACACTGGGGCTTTGCGCTTCTCTACCCACCAAACGTCACGGTCATTCTCTTTCCTTCTCGTAGACACGAGCTGAGAAATTGCAAACGTCGAGCAATTGCTCAGAGATGAAAAGGGCCAGGACTGAAAGCTGTGGCTAGCCAGCACCCTTCCTTGGAAGCGCTTTTGTAGCCCTAAGAACACTGGGGCTCTGGGCTTCTCTAGCCACCTAATCTTCTGCTCATCCTCTCGTGCAGTCTAAAGAGAGCTCAGGTGAGACATTGCAAACGTCGAGCAATTGCTCAGAGATGAAAAGTGCCAGCACTGAAAGCTGTTGCTAGCCAGCACCCTTCCTTGGAAGCGCTTTCACAGGCGCAGCAACACTGGGGCTTTGCGCTTCTCTACCCACCAAACGCCACGGTCATTCTCTTTCCGTCTCGTAGACACGAGCTGAGAAATTGCAAACGTCGAGCAATTGCTCAGAGATGAAAAGGGCCAGCACTGAAAGCTGTGGCTAGCCAGCACCCTTCCTTGGAAGCGCTTTCACAGGCGCAGCAACACTGGGGCTTTGCGCTTCTTTAGCCACCAAACGTCACGCTCACTATCTCTCCGTCTCGTAGACACGAGCTGAGAAATTGCAAACGTCGAGCAATTGCTCAGAGATGAAAAGTGGCAGCACTGAAAGCTGTTGCTAGCCAGCACCCTTCCTTGGAAGCGCTTTCACAGGCGCAGCAACACTGGGGCTTTGCGCTTCTCTACCCACCAAACGTCACGGTCATTCTCTTTCCTTCTCGTAGACACGAGCTGAGAAACTGCAAACGTCGAGCAATTGATCAAAGATGAAAAGTGCCAGCACTGAAAGCTGTCGCTAGCCAGCACCCTTCCTTGGAAGCGCTTTCACAGGCGCAGCAACAGTGGGGCTTTGCGCTTCTCTAGCCACCAAACGTCACGCTCACTATCTCTCCGTCTCGTAGACACGAGCTGAGAAATTGCAAACGTCGAGCAATTGCTCAGAGATGAAAAGTGCCAGCACTGAAAGCTGTTGCTAGCCAGCACCCTTCCTTGGAAGCGCTTTCACAGGCGCAGCAACACTGGGGCTTTGCGCTTCTCTACCAACCAAACTTCACGGTCACTATCTCTCCGTCTTGTAGACACGAGCTGAGAAATTGCAAACGTCGAGCAATTGCTCAGAGATGAAAAGTGCCAGCACTGAAAGCTGTTGCTAGCCAGCACCCTTCCTTGGAAGCGCTTTCACAGGCGCAGCAACACTGGGGCTTTGCGCTTCTCTACCCACCAAACATCACGGTCACTATCTCTCCGTCTCGTAAACACGAGCTGAGAAATTGCAAACGTCGAGCAATTGCTCAGAGATGAAAAGTGCCAGCACTGAAAGCTGTGGCTAGCCAGCACCCTTCCTTGGAAGCGCTTTCACAGGCGCAGCAACACTGGGGCTTTGCGCTTCTCTACCCACCAGACATCACGCTCACTATCTCTCCGTCTCGTAGACACAAGTTGAGAAATTGCAAACGTCGAGCAATTGCTCAGAGATGAAAAGTGCCAGCACTGAAAGCTGTTGCTAGCCAGCACCCTTCCTTGGAAGCGCTTTCACAGGCGCAGCAACACTGGGGCTTTGCGCTTCTCTACCCACCAAACGTCACGGTCATTCTCTTTCCTTCTCGTAGACACGAGCTGAGAAACTGCAAACGTCGAGCAATTGATCAAAGATGAAAAGTGGCAGCACTGAAAGCTGTTGCTAGCCAGCACCCTTCCTTGGAAGCGCTTTTGTAGGCCTAAGAACACTGGGGCTCTGGGCTTCTCTAGCCACCTACTCTTCTGCTCATCCACTCGCGCACTCTAAAGAGAGCTCAGGTGAGAAATTGCAAACGTCCAGCAAATGCTCAGAGATGAAAAGTGGCAGCACTGAAAGCTGTTGCTAGCCAGCACCCTTCCTTGGAAGCGCTTTCACAGGCGCAGCAACACTGGGGCTTTGCGCTTCTCTAGCCACCAAATGTCACGGTCGCTATCTCTCCGTCTCGTAGACACGAGCTGAGAAATTGCAAACGTCGAGCAATTGCTCAGAGCTGAAAAGTGCCAGCACTGAAAGCTGTTGCTAGCCAGCACCCTTCCTTGGAAGCGCTTTTACAGGCGCAGCAACACTGGGGCTTTGCGCTTCTCTAGCCACCAAACATCATGCTCACTATCTCTCCGTCTCGTAGACACGAGCTGAGAAATTGCAAACGTCGAGCAATTGCTCAGAGATGAAAAGTGCCAGCACTGAAAGCTGTCGCTAGCCAGCACCCTTCCTTGGAAGCGCTTTCACAGGCGCAGCAACACTGGGGCTTTGCGCTTCTCTAGCCACCAAAAGTCACGCTCACTATCTCTCCGTCTCGTAGACACGAGCTCAGAAATTGCAAACGTCGAGCACTTGCTCAGAGATGAAAAGTGCCAGCACTGAAAGCTGTTGCTAGCCAGCACCCTTCCTTGGAAGCGCTTTCACAGGCGCAGCAACACTGGGGCTTTGCGCTTCTGTACCCACCAGACATCACGCTCACTATATCTCCGTCTCGTAGACACGAGCTGAGAAATTGCAAACGTCGAGCAATTGCTCAGAGATGAAAAGGGCCAGCACTGAAAGCTGTTGCTAGCCAGCACCCTTCCTTGGAAGCGCTTTTGTAGGCCTAAGAACACTGGGGCTCTGGGCTTCTCTAGCCACCTAATCTTCTGCTCATCCTCTCGTGCAGTCTAAAGAGAGCTCAGGTGAGAAATTGCAAATGTCGAGCAATTGCTCAGAGATGAAAAGTGCCATCACTGAAAGCTGTTGCTAGGCAGCACCCTTCCTTGGAAGCGCTTTCACAGGCGCAGCAACACTGGGGCTTTGCGCTTCTCTAGCCACCAAACATCACGGTCATTCTCTTTCCTTCTCGTAGACACGAGCTGAGAAATTGCAAATGTCGAGCAATTGCGCAGAGATGAGAAGTGCCAGCACTGAAAGCTGTTGCTAGCCAGCACCCTTCCTTGGAAGCGCTTTCACAGGCGCAGCAACACTGGGGCTTTGCGCTTCTCTAGCCACCAAACATCACGGTCATTCTCTTTCCATCTCGTAGACACGAATTGAGAAATTGCAAACGTCGAGCAATTGCTCAGAGATGAAAAGTGCCAGCACTGAAAGCTGTTGCTAGCCAGCACCCTTCCTTGGAAGTGCTTTCACAGGCGCAGCAACACTGGGGCTTTGCGCTTCTCTACCCACCAAACATTACGATCACTATCTCTTCGTCTCGTAGACACGAGCTGAGAAATTGCAAACGTCGAGCAATTGCTCAGAGCTGAAAAGTGGCAGCACTGAAAGCTGTTGCTAGCCAGCACCCTTCCTTGGAAGCGCTTTCACAGGCGCAGCAACACTGGGACTTTGCGCTTCTCTAGCCACCAAACGTCACGGTCATTCTCTTTCCTTCTCGTAGACACGAGCTGAGAAATTGCAAACGTCGAGTAATTGCTCAGAGATGAAAAGGGCCAGGACTGAAAGCTGTTGCTAGCCAGCACCCTTCCTTGGAAGCGCTTTTGTAGGCCTAAGAACACTGGGGCTCTGGGCTTCTCTAGCCACCTAATCTTCTGCTCATCCTCTCGTGCAGTCTAAAGAGAGCTCAGGTGAGACATTGCAAACGTCGAGCAATTGCTCAGAGATGAAAAGTGCCATCACTGAAAGCTGTTGCTAGCCAGCACCCTTCCTTGGAAGCGCTTTCACAGGCGCAGCAACACTGGGGCTCTGTGCTTCTCTACCCACCAAACATCACGGTCATTCTCTTTCCTTCTCGTAGACACGAATTGAGAAATTGCAAACGTCGAGCAATTGCTCAGAGATGAAAAGGGCCAGCACTGAAAGCTGTGGCTAGCCAGCACCCTTCCTTGGAAGCGCTTTCACAGGCGCAGCAACACTGGGGCTTTGCGCTTCTCTACCCACCAAACATCACGCTCACTATCTCTCCGTCTCGTAGACACGAGCTGAGAAATTGCAAACGTCGAGCAATTGCTCAGAGATGAAAAGTGGCAGCACTGAAAGCTGTTGCTAGCCAGCAGCCTTCCTTGGAAGCGCTTTCACAGGCGCAGCAACACTGGGGCTTTGCGCTTCCCTACCCACCAGACATCACGCTCACTATCTCTCCGTCTCGTAAACACGAGCTGAGAAATTGCAAACGTCAAGCAATTGCTCAGAGATGAAAAGTGCCAGCACTGAAAGCTGTGGCTAGCCAGCAGCCTTCCTTGGAAGCGCTTTCACAGGCGCAGCAACACTGGGGCTTTGCGCTTCTCTACCCACCAAACGTCACGGTCATTCTCTTTCCTTCTCGTAGACACGAGCTGAGAAACTGCAAACGTCGAGCAATTGATCAAAGATGAAAAGTGCCAGCACTGAATGCTCTTGCTAGCCAGCCCCCTTCCTTGGAAGCGCTTTTGTAGGCCTAAGAACACTGGGGCTCTGGGCTTCTCTAGCCACCTAATCTTCTGCTCATCCTCTCGCGCACTCTAAAGAGAGCTCAGGTGAGAAATTGCAGACGTCGAGCAATAGCTCAGAGATGAAAAGGGCCAGCACTGAAAGCTGTTGCTAGCCAGCACCCTTCCTTGGAAGCGCTTTCACAGGGACAGCAACACTGGGACTTTGCGCTTCTCTAGCCACCAAACGTCACGGTCATTCTCTTTCCTTCTCGTAGACACGAGCTGAGAAATTGCAAACGTCCAGCAATTGCTCAGAGATGAAAAGGGCCAGCACTGAAAGCTGTTGCTAGCCAGCACCCTTCCTTGGAAGCGCTTTCACAGGCGCAGCAACACTGGGGCTTTGCGCTTCTCTACCCACCAAACGTCACGCTCACTATCTCTCCGTCTTGTAGACACGAGCTGTGAAATTGCAAACGTCGAGCAATTGCTCAGAGAGGAAAAGTGGCAGCACTGAAAGGTGATGCTAGCCAGCACCCTTCCTTGGAAGCGCTTTTGTAGGCCTAAGAACACTGGGGCTCTGGGCTTCTCTAGCCACCTACTCTTCTGCTCAACCTCTCGCGCAGTCTAAAGAGAGCTCAGGTGAGAAATTGCAAACGTCGAGCAATTGCTCAGAGATGAAAAGTGGCAGCACTGAAAGCTGTTGCTAGCCAGCACCCTTCCTTGGAAGCGCTTTCACAGGCGCAGCAACACTGGGGCTTTGCGCTTCTCTAGCCACCAAACATCACGGTCACTATCTCCCCGTCTCGTAGACACGAGCTGAGAAATTGCAAACGTCGAGCAATTGCTCAGAGATGAAAAGTGGCAGCACTGAAAGCTGTTGCTAGCCAGCACCCTTCCTTGGAAGCGCTTTTACAGGCGCAGCAACACTGGGGCTTTGCGCTTCTCTAGCCACCAAACATCACGCTCAGTATATCTCCGTCTCGTAGACACGAGCTGAGAAATTGCAAACGTCGAGCAATTGCTCAGAGATGAGAAGTGCCAGCACTGAAAGCTGTTGCTAGCCAGCACCCTTCCTTGGAAGCGCTTTCACAGGCGCAGCAACACTGGGGCTTTGCGCTTCTCTACCCACCAGACATCACGCTCACTATCTCTCCGTCTCGTAGACACAAGTTGAGAAATTGCAAACGTCGAGCAATTGCTCAGAGATGAAAAGTGCCAGCACTGAAAGCTGTTGCTAGCCAGCACCCTTCCTTGGAAGCGCTTTCACAGGCGCAGCAACACTGGGGCTTTGCGCTTCTCTACCCACCAAACGTCACGGTCATTCTCTTTCCTTCTCGTAGACACGAGCTGAGAAATTGCAAACGTCGAGCAATTGCTCAGAGATGAAAAGTGCCAGCACTGAAAGCTGTTGCTAGCCAGCACCCTTCCTTGGAAGCGCTTTTACAGGCGCAGCAACACTGGGGCTTTGCGCTTCTCTAGCCACCAAACATCACGCTCACTATCTCTCCGTCTCGTAGACACGAGCTGAGAAATTGCAAACGTCGAGCAATTGCTCAGAGATGAAAAGTGGCAGCACTGAAAGCTGTCGCTAGCCAGCACCCTTCCTTGGAAGCGCTTTCACAGGCGCAGCAACACTGGGGCTTTGCGCTTCTCTAGCCACCAAAAGTCACGCTCACTATCTCTCCGTCTCGTAGACACAAGCTGAGAAATTGCAAACGTCGAGCAATTGCTCAGAGATGAAAAGTGCCAGGACTGAAAGCTGTTGCTAGCCAGCACCCTTCCTTGGAAGCGCTTTCACAGGCGCAGCAACACTGGGGCTTTGCGCTTCTGTACCCACCAGACATCACGCTCACTATATCTCCGTCTCGTAGACACGAGCTGAGAAATTGCAAACGTCGAGCAATTGCTCAGAGATGAAAAGGGCCAGCACTGAAAGCTGTTGCTAGCCAGCACCCTTCCTTGGAAGCGCTTTTGTAGGCCTAAGAACACTGGGGCTCTGGGCTTCTCTAGCCACCTAATCTTCTGCTCATCCTCTCGTGCAGTCTAAAGAGAGCTCAGGTGAGAAATTGCAAATGTCGAGCAATTGCTCAGAGATGAAAAGTGCCATCACTGAAAGCTGTTGCTAGGCAGCACCCTTCCTTGGAAGCGCTTTCACAGGCGCAGCAACACTGGGGCTTTGCGCTTCTCTAGCCACCAAACATCACGGTCATTCTCTTTCCTTCTCGTAGACACGAGCTGAGAAATTGCAAATGTCGAGCAATTGCTCAGAGATGAGAAGTGCCAGCACTGAAAGCTGTTGCTAGCCAGCACCCTTCCTTGGAAGCGCTTTCACAGGCACAGCAACACTGGGGCTTTGCGCTTCTCTACCCACCAAACATCACGGTCATTCTCTTTCCATCTCGTAGACACGAATTGAGAAATTGCAAACGTCGAGCAATTGCTCAGAGATGAAAAGTGCCAGCACTGAAAGCTGTTGCTAGCCAGCACCCTTCCTTGGAAGTGCTTTCACAGGCGCAGCAACACTGGGGCTTTGCGCTTCTCTACCCACCAAACATTACGATCACTATCACTTCGTCTCGTAGACATGAGCTGAGAAATTGCAAACGTCGAGCAATTGCTCAGAGCTGAAAAGTGGCAGCACTGAAAGCTGTTGCTAGCCAGCACCCTTCCTTGGAAGCGCTTTCACAGGCGCAGCAACACTGGGACTTTGCGCTTCTCTACCCACCAAACGTCACGGTCATTCTCTTTCCTTCTCGTAGACACGAGCTGAGAAATTGCAAACGTCGAGTAATTGCTCAGAGATGAAAAGGGCCAGGACTGAAAGCTGTTGCTAGCCAGCACCCTTCCTTGGAAGCGCTTTTGTAGGCCTAAGAACACTGGGGCTCTGGGCTTCTCTAGCCACCTAATCTTCTGCTCATCCTCTCGTGCAGTCTAAAGAGAGGTCAGGTGAGACATTGCAAACGTCGAGCAATTGCTCAGAGATGAAAAGTGCCATCACTGAAAGCTGTTGCTAGCCAGCACCCTTCCTTGGAAGCGCTTTCACAGGCGCAGCAACACTGGGGCTCTGTGCTTCTCTACCCACCAAACATCACGGTCATTCTCTTTCCTTCTCGTAGACACGAGCTGAGAAATTGCAAACGTCGAGCAATTGCTCAGAGATGAAAAGGGCCAGCACTGAAAGCTGTGGCTAGCCAGCACCCTTCCTTGGAAGCGCTTTCACAGGCGCAGCAACACTGGGGCTTTGTGTTTCTTTAGCCACCAAACATCACGGTCACTATCTCTCCGTCTCGTAGACACGAGCTGAGAAATTGCAAACGTCGAGCAATTGCTCAGAGATGAAAAGTGGCAGCACTGAAAGCTGTTGCTAGCCAGCAGCCTTCCTTGGAAGCGCTTTCACAGGCGCAGCAACACTGGGGCTTTGCGCTTCCCTACCCACCAGACATCACGCTCACTATCTCTCCGTCTCGTAAACACGAGCTGAGAAATTGCAAACGTCAAGCAATTGCTCAGAGATGAAAAGTGCCAGCACTGAAAGCTGTGGCTAGCCAGCAGCCTTCCTTGGAAGCGCTTTCACAGGCGCAGCAACACTGGGACTTTGCGCTTCTCTAGCCACCAAACGTCACGGTCATTCTCTTTCCTTCTCGTAGACACGAGCTGAGAAACTGCAAACGTCGAGCAATTGATCAAAGATGAAAAGTGCCAGCACTGAATGCTCTTGCTAGCCAGCCCCCTTCCTTGGAAGCGCTTTTGTAGGCCTAAGAACACTGGGGTTCTGGGCTTCTCTAGCCACCTAATCTTCTGCTCATCCTCTCGCGCACTCTAAAGAGAGCTCAGGTGAGAAATTGCAGACGTCGAGCAATAGCTCAGAGATGAAAAGGGCCAGCACTGAAAGCTGTTGCTAGCCAGCACCCTTCCTTGGAAGCGCTTTCACAGGCACAGCAACACTGGGACTTTGCGCTTCTCTAGCCACCAAACGTCACGGTCATTCTCTTTCCTTCTCGTAGACACGAGCTGAGAAATTGCAAACGTCCAGCAATTGCTCAGAGATGAGAAGTGCCAGCACTGAAAGCTGTGGCTAGCCAGCACCCTTCCTTGGAAGCGCTTTCACAGGCGCAGCAACACTGGGGCTTTGCGCTTCTCTACCCACCAAACGTCACGCTCACTATCTCTCCATCTTGTAGACACGAGCTGTGAAATTGCAAACGTCGAGCAATTGCTCAGAGAGGAAAAGTGGCAGCACTGAAAGGTGATGCTAGCCAGCACCCTTCCTTGGAAGCGCTTTTGTAGGCCTAAGAACACTGGGGCTCTGGGCTTCTCTAGCCACCTACTCTTCTGCTCAACCTCTCGCGCAGTCTAAAGAGAGCTCAGGTGAGAAATTGCAAACGTCGAGCAATTGCTCAGAGATGAAAAGTGCCAGCACTGAAAGCTGTTGCTAGCCAGCACCCTTCCTTGGAAGCGCTTTCACAGGCGCAGCAACACTGGGGCTTTGCGCTTCTCTACCCACCAAACGTCACGGTCACTATCTCTCCGTCTCGTAGACACGAGCTGAGAAATTGCAAACGTCGAGCAATTGCTCAGAGATGAAAAGTGGCAGCACTGAAAGCTGTTGCTAGCCAGCACCCTTCCTTGGAAGCGCTTTTACAGGCGCAGCAACACTGGGGCTTTGCGCTTCTCTAGCCACCAAACATCACGCTCAGTATATCTCCGTCTCGTAGACACGAGCTGAGAAATTGCAAACGTCGAGCAATTGCTCAGAGATGAGAAGTGCCAGCACTGAAAGCTGTTGCTAGCCAGCACCCTTCCTTGGAAGCGCTTTCACAGGCGCAGCAACACTGGGGCTTTGCGCTTCTCTACCCACCAGACATCACGCTCACTATCTCTCCGTCTCGTAGACACAAGTTGAGAAATTGCAAACGTCGAGCAATTGCTCAGAGATGAAAAGTGCCAGCACTGAAAGCTGTTGCTAGCCAGCACCCTTCCTTGGAAGCGCTTTCACAGGCGCAGCAACACTGGGGCTTTGCGCTTCTCTACCCACCAAACGTCACGGTCATTCTCTTTCCTTCTCGTAGACACGAGCTGAGAAATTGCAAACGTCGAGCAATTGCTCAGAGATGAAAAGTGCCAGCACTGAAAGCTCTTGCTAGCCAGCACCCTTCCTTGGAAGCGCTTTTACAGGCGCAGCAACACTGGGGCTTTGCGCTTCTCTAGCCACCAAACATCACGCTCACTATCTCTCCGTCTCGTAGACACGAGCTGAGAAATTGCAAACGTCGAGCAATTGCTCAGAGATGAAAAGTGGCAGCACTGAAAGCTGTCGCTAGCCAGCACCCTTCCTTGGAAGCGCTTTCACAGGCGCAGCAACACTGGGGCTTTGCGCTTCTCTAGCCACCAAACATCACGCTCACTATCTCTCCGTCTCGTAGACACAAGCTGAGAAATTGCAAACGTCGAGCAATTGCTCAGAGATGAAAAGTGCCAGCACTGAAAGCTGTTGCTAGCCAGCACCCTTCCTTGGAAGCGCTTTCACAGGCGCAGCAACACTGGGGCTTTGCGCTTCTGTACCCACCAGACATCACGCTCACTATATCTCCGTCTCGTAGACACGAGCTGAGAAATTGCAAACGTCGAGCAATTGCTCAGAGATGAAAAGGGCCAGCACTGAAAGCTGTTGCTAGCCAGCACCCTTCCTTGGAAGCGCTTTTGTAGGCCTAAGAACACTGGGGCTCTGGGCTTCTCTAGCCACCTAATCTTCTGCTCATCCTCTCGTGCAGTCTAAAGAGAGCTCAGGTGAGAAATTGCAAATGTCGAGCAATTGCTCAGAGATGAAAAGTGCCATCACTGAAAGCTGTTGCTAGGCAGCACCCTTCCTTGGAAGCGCTTTCACAGGCGCAGCAACACTGGGGCTTTGCGCTTCTCTAGCCACCAAACATCACGGTCATTCTCTTTCCTTCTCGTAGACACGAGCTGAGAAATTGCAAATGTCGAGCAATTGCTCAGAGATGAGAAGTGCCAGCACTGAAAGCTGTTGCTAGCCAGCACCCTTCCTTGGAAGCGCTTTCACAGGCGCAGCAACACTGGGGCTTTGCGCTTCTCTACCCACCAAACATCACGGTCATTCTCTTTCCATCTCGTAGACACGAGCTGAGAAATTGCAAACGTCGAGCAATTGCTCAGAGCTGAAAAGTGGCAGCACTGAAAGCTGTTGCTAGCCAGCACCCTTCCTTGGAAGCGCTTTCACAGGCGCAGCAACACTGGGACTTTGCGCTTCTCTACCCACCAAACGTCACGGTCATTCTCTTTCCTTCTCGTAGACACGAGCTGAGAAATTGCAAACGTCGAGTAATTGCTCAGAGATGAAAAGGGCCAGGACTGAAAGCTGTTGCTAGCCAGCACCCTTCCTTGGAAGCGCTTTTGTAGGCCTAAGAACACTGGGGCTCTGGGCTTCTCTAGCCACCTAATCTTCTGCTCATCCTCTCGTGCAGTCTAAAGAGAGCTCAGGTGAGACATTGCAAACGTCGAGCAATTGCTCAGAGATGAAAAGTGCCATCACTGAAAGCTGTTGCTAGCCAGCACCCTTCCTTGGAAGCGCTTTCACAGGCGCAGCAACACTGGGGCTCTGTGCTTCTCTACCCACCAAACATCACGGTCATTCTCTTTCCTTCTCGTAGACACGAATTGAGAAATTGCAAACGTCGAGCAATTGCTCAGAGATGAAAAGGGCCAGCACTGAAAGCTGTGGCTAGCCAGCACCCTTCCTTGGAAGCGCTTTCACAGGCGCAGCAACACTGGGGCTTTGCGCTTCTTTAGCCACCAAAAGTCACGCTCACTATCTCTCCGTCTCGTAGACACGAGCTGAGAAATTGCAAACGTCGAGCAATTGCTCAGAGATGAAAAGTGCCAGCACTGAAAGCTGTTGCTAGCCAGCAGCCTTCCTTGGAAGCGCTTTCACAGGCGCAGCAACACTGGGGCTTTGCGCTTCCCTACCCACCAGACATCACGCTCACTATCTCTCCGTCTCGTAAACACGAGCTGAGAAATTGCAAACGTCAAGCAATTGCTCAGAGATGAAAAGTGCCAGCACTGAAAGCTGTTGCTAGCCAGCACCCTTCCTTGGAAGCGCTTTCACAGGCGCAGCAACACTGGGGCTTTGCGCTTCTCTACCCACCAAACGTCACGGTCATTCTCTTTCCTTCTCGTAGACACGAGCTGAGAAACTGCAAACGTCGAGCAATTGATCAAAGATGAAAAGTGCCAGCACTGAAAGCTGTGGCTAGCCAGCCCCCTTCCTTGGAAGCGCTTTTGTAGGCCTAAGAACACTGGGGCTCTGGGCTTCTCTAGCCACCTAATCTTCTGCTCATCCTCTCGCGCACTCTAAAGAGAGCTCAGGTGAGAAATTGCAGACGTCGAGCAATAGCTCAGAGATGAAAAGGGCCAGCACTGAAAGCTGTTGCTAGCCAGCACCCTTCCTTGGAAGCGCTTTCACAGGCGCAGCAACACTGGGGCTTTGCGCTTCTCTAGCCACCAAACGTCACGCTCACTATCTCCCCGTCTCGTAGACACGAGCTGAGAAATTGCAAACGTCGAGCAATTGCTCAGAGATGAAAAGTGGCAGCACTGAAAGCTGTTGCTAGCCAGCACCCTTCCTTGGAAGCGCTTTTACAGGCGCAGCAACACTGGGGCTTTGCGCTTCTCTAGCCACCAAACATCACGCTCAGTATATCTCCGTCTCGTAGACACGAGCTGAGAAATTGCAAACGTCGAGCAATTGCTCAGAGATGAAAAGTGCCAGCACTGAAAGCTGTTGCTAGCCAGCACCCTTCCTTGGAAGCGCTTTCACAGGCGCAGCAACACTGGGGCTTTGCGCTTCTCTAGCCACCAAACATCACGCTCACTATCTCTCCGTCTCGTAGACACGAGCTGAGAAATTGCAAACGTCAAGCAATTGCTCAGAGATGAAAAGTGGCAGCACTGAAAGATGTCGCTAGCCAGCACCCTTCCTTGGAAGCGCTTTTGTAGGCCTAAGAACACTGGGGCTCTGGGCTTCTCTAGCCACCTAATCTTCTGCTCATCCTCTCGTGCACTCTAAAGAGAGCTCAGGTGAGAAATTGCAAACGTCGAGCAATTGCTCAGAGATGAAAAGTGCCAGCACTGAAAGCTGTTGCTAGCCAGCACCCTTCCTTGGAAGCGCTTTCACAGGCACAGCAACACTGGGACTTTGCGCTTCTCTAGCCACCAAACGTCACGGTCATTCTCTTTCCGTCTCGTAGACACGAGCTGAGAAATTGCAAACGTCGAGCAATTGCTCAGAGATGAAAAGTGCCAGCACTGAAAGCTGTTGCTAGCCAGCACCCTTCCTTGGAAGTGCTTTCACAGGTGCAGCAACACTGGGACTTTGCGCTTCTCTACCCACCAAACATCACGCTCACTATCTCTCCGTCTCGTAGACACGAGCTGAGAAATTGCAAACGTCCAGCAATTGCTCAGAGATGAAAAGGGCCAGCACTGAAAGCTGTGGCTAGCCAGCACCCTTCCTTGGAAGCGCTTTTGTAGGCCTAAGAACACTGGGGCTCTGGGCTTCTCTACCCACCTACTCTTCTGCTCATCCTCTCGTGCAGTCTACAGAGAGCTCAGGTGAGAAATTGCAAACGTCGAGCAATTGCTCAGAGATGAAAAGGGCCAGCACTGAAAGCTGTTGCTAGCCAGCACCCTTCCTTGGAAGCGCTTTCACAGGCGCAGCAACACTGGGGCTTTGCGCTTCTCTAGCCACCAAACGTCACGGTCATTCTCTTTCCGTCTCGTAGACACGAGCTGAGAAATTGCAAACGTCGAGCAATTGCTCAGAGATGAAAAGTGCCAGCACTGAAAGCTGTTGCTAGCCAGCACCCTTCCTTGGAAGCGCTTTTGTAGGCCTAAGAACACTGGGGCTCTGGGCTTCTCTAGCCACCTAATCTTCTGCTCATCCTCTCGCGCACTCTAAAGAGAGCTCAGGTGAGAAATTGCAGACGTCGAGCAATAGCTCAGAGATGAAAAGGGCCAGCACTGAAAGCTGTTGCTAGCCAGCACTCTTCCTTGGAAGCGCTTTTGTAGGCCTAAGAACACTGGGGCTCTGGGCTTCTCTAGCCACCTAATCTTCTGCTCATCCTCTCGCGCACTCTAAAGAGAGCTCAGGTGAGAAATTGCAAACGTCCAGCAAATGCTCAGAGATGAAAAGTGGCAGCACTGAAAGCTGTTGCTAGCCAGCACCCTTCCTTGGAAGCGCTTTCACAGGCGCAGCAACACTGGGGCTTTGCGCTTCTCTAGCCACCAAACGTCATGCTCACTATCTCCCCGTCTCGTAGACACGAGCTGAGAAATTGCAAACGTCGAGCAATTGCTCAGAGCTGAAAAGTGCCAGCACTGAAAGCTGTTGCTAGCCAGCACCCTTCCTTGGAAGCGCTTTTACAGGCGCAGCAACACTGGGGCTTTGCGCTTCTCTACCCACCAAACATCACGCTCACTATCTCTCCGTCTCGTAGACATGAGCTGAGAAATTGCAAACGTCGAGCAATTGCTCAGAGATGAAAAGTGCCAGCACTGAAAGCTGTGGCTAGCCAGCACCCTTTCTTGGAAGCGCTTTCACAGGCGCAGCAACACTGGGGCTTTGCGCTTCTCTAGCCACCAAACATCACGGTCACTATCTCTCCGTCTCGTAGACACGAGCTGAGAAATTGCAAACGTCGAGCAATTGCTCAGAGATGAAAAGTGCCAGCACTGAAAGCTCTTGCTAGCCAGCACCCTTCCTTGGAAGCGCTTTCACAGGCGCAGCAACACTGGGGCTTTGCGCTTCTCTACCAACCAAACTTCACGGTCACTATCTCTCCGTCTCGTAGACACGAGCTGAGAAATTGCAAACGTCGAGCAATTGCTCAGAGATGAAAAGGGCCAGCACTGAAAGCTGTTGCTAGCCAGCACCCTTCCTTGGAAGCGCTTTTGTAGGCCTAAGAACACTGGGGCTCTGGGCTTCTCTAGCCACCTAATCTTCTGCTCATCCTCTCGTGCAGTCTAAAGAGAGCTCAGGTGAGAAATTGCAAACGTCGAGCAATTGCTCAGAGAGGAAAAGTGGCAGCACTGAAAGCTGTTGCTAGCCAGCACCCTTCCTTGGAAGCGCTTTCACAGGCGCAGCAACACTGGGGCTTTGCGCTTCTCTACCCACCAAACGTCACGGTCATTCTCTTTCCTTCTCGTAGACACGAGCTGAGAAATTGCAAACGTCGAGCAATTGCTCAGAGATGAAAAGGGCCAGGACTGAAAGCTGTGGCTAGCCAGCACCCTTCCTTGGAAGCGCTTTTGTAGCCCTAAGAACACTGGGGCTCTGGGCTTCTCTAGCCACCTAATCTTCTGCTCATCCTCTCGTGCAGTCTAAAGAGAGCTCAGGTGAGACATTGCAAACGTCGAGCAATTGCTCAGAGATGAAAAGTGCCAGCACTGAAAGCTGTTGCTAGCCAGCACCCTTCCTTCGAAGCGCTTTCACAGGCGCAGCAACACTGGGGCTTTGCGCTTCTCTACCCACCAAACGCCACGGTCATTCTCTTTCCTTCTCGTAGACACGAGCTGAGAAATTGCAAACGTCGAGCAATTGCTCAGAGATGAAAAGGGCCAGCACTGAAAGCTGTGGCTAGCCAGCACCCTTCCTTGGAAGCGCTTTCACAGGCGCAGCAACACTGGGGCTTTGCGCTTCTTTAGCCACCAAACGTCACGCTCACTATCTCTCCGTCTCGTAGACACGAGCTGAGAAATTGCAAACGTCGAGCAATTGCTCAGAGATGAAAAGTGGCAGCACTGAAAGCTGTTGCTAGCCAGCACCCTTCCTTGGAAGCGCTTTCACAGGCGCAGCAACACTGGGGCTTTGCGCTTCTCTACCCACCAAACGTCACGGTCATTCTCTTTCCTTCTCGTAGACACGAGCTGAGAAACTGCAAACGTCGAGCAATTGATCAAAGATGAAAAGTGCCAGCACTGAAAGCTGTCGCTAGCCAGCACCCTTCCTTGGAAGCGCTTTCACAGGCGCAGCAACACTGGGACTTTGCGCTTCTCTAGCCACCAAACGTCACGCTCACTATCTCTCCGTCTCGTAGACACGAGCTGAGAAATTGCAAACGTCGAGCAATTGCTCAGAGATGAAAAGTGCCAGCACTGAAAGCTGTTGCTAGCCAGCACCCTTCCTTGGAAGCGCTTTCACAGGCGCAGCAACACTGGGGCTTTGCGCTTCTCTACCAACCAAACTTCACGGTCACTATCTCTCCGTCTCGTAGACACGAGCTGAGAAATTGCAAACGTCGAGCAATTGCTCAGAGATGAAAAGTGCCAGCACTGAAAGCTGTTGCTAGCCAGCACCCTTCCTTGGAAGCGCTTTCACAGGCGCAGCAACACTGGGGCTTTGCGCTTCTCTACCCACCAAACATCACGGTCACTATCTCTCCGTCTCGTAAACACGAGCTGAGAAATTGCAAACGTCGAGCAATTGCTCAGAGATGAAAAGTGCCAGCACTGAAAGCTGTGGCTAGCCAGCACCCTTCCTTGGAAGCGCTTTCACAGGCGCAGCAACACTGGGGCTTTGCGCTTCTCTAGCCACCAAACATCACGGTCATTCTCTTTCCTTCTCGTAGACACGAGCTGAGAAATTGCAAACGTCGAGCAATTGCTCAGAGATGAAAAGTGCCAGCACTGAAAGCTGTTGCTAGCCAGCACCCTTCCTTGGAAGCGCTTTCACAGGCACAGCAACACTGGGGCTTTGCGCTTCTCTAGCCACCATACATCACGGTCATTCTCTTTCCATCTCGTAGACACGAGTTGAGAAATTGCAAACGTCGAGCAATTGCTCAGAGATGAAAAGTGCCAGCACTGAAAGCTGTTGCTAGCCAGCACCCTTCCTTGGAAGCGCTTTCACAGGCGCAGCAACACTGGGGCTTTGCGCTTCTCTACCCACCAGACATCACGCTCACTATCTCTCCGTCTCGTAGACACAAGTTGAGAAATTGCAAACGTCGAGCAATTGCTCAGAGATGAAAAGGGCCAGCACTGAAAGCTGTTGCTAGCCAGCACCCTTCCTTGGAAGCGCTTTCACAGGCGCAGCAACACTGGGGCTTTGCGCTTCTCTACCCACCAAACGTCACGGTCATTCTCTTTCCTTCTCGTAGACACGAGCTGAGAAACTGCAAACGTCGAGCAATTGATCAAAGATGAAAAGTGGCAGCACTGAAAGCTGTTGCTAGCCAGCACCCTTCCTTGGAAGCGCTTTTGTAGGCCTAAGAACACTGGGGCTCTGGGCTTCTCTAGCCACCTACTCTTCTGCTCATCCACTCGCGCACTCTAAAGAGAGCTCAGGTGAGAAATTGCAAACGTCCAGCAAATGCTCAGAGATGAAAAGTGGCAGCACTGAAAGCTGTTGCTAGCCAGCACCCTTCCTTGGAAGCGCTTTCACAGGCGCAGCAACACTGGGGCTTTGCGCTTCTCTAGCCACCAAATGTCACGGTCGCTATCTCTCCGTCTCGTAGACACGAGCTGAGAAATTGCAAACGTCGAGCAATTGCTCAGAGCTGAAAAGTGCCAGCACTGAAAGCTGTTGCTAGC
The DNA here is from genome assembly GCA_037962945.1 of Sarcoramphus papa. Lineage (NCBI taxonomy): Eukaryota > Metazoa > Chordata > Aves > Accipitriformes > Cathartidae > Sarcoramphus > Sarcoramphus papa. The sequence goes on along the minus strand of CM075586.1, from coordinate 92,790,437 downwards.
CAGCACCCTTCCTTGGAAGCGCTTTTACAGGCGCAGCAACACTGGGGCTTTGCGCTTCTCTAGCCACCAAACATCATGCTCACTATCTCTCCGTCTCGTAGACACGAGCTGAGAAATTGCAAACGTCGAGCAATTGCTCAGAGATGAAAAGTGCCAGCACTGAAAGCTGTCGCTAGCCAGCACCCTTCCTTGGAAGCGCTTTCACAGGCGCAGCAACACTGGGGCTTTGCGCTTCTCTAGCCACCAAAAGTCACGCTCACTATCTCTCCGTCTCGTAGACACAAGCTGAGAAATTGCAAACGTCGAGCACTTGCTCAGAGATGAAAAGTGCCAGCACTGAAAGCTGTTGCTAGCCAGCACCCTTCCTTGGAAGCGCTTTCACAGGCGCAGCAACACTGGGGCTTTGCGCTTCTGTACCCACCAGACATCACGCTCACTATATCTCCGTCTCGTAGACACGAGCTGAGAAATTGCAAACGTCGAGCAATTGCTCAGAGATGAAAAGGGCCAGCACTGAAAGCTGTTGCTAGCCAGCACCCTTCCTTGGAAGCGCTTTTGTAGGCCTAAGAACACTGGGGCTCTGGGCTTCTCTAGCCACCTAATCTTCTGCTCATCCTCTCGTGCAGTCTAAAGAGAGCTCAGGTGAGAAATTGCAAATGTCGAGCAATTGCTCAGAGATGAAAAGTGCCATCACTGAAAGCTGTTGCTAGGCAGCACCCTTCCTTGGAAGCGCTTTCACAGGCGCAGCAACACTGGGGCTTTGCGCTTCTCTAGCCACCAAACATCACGGTCATTCTCTTTCCTTCTCGTAGACACGAGCTGAGAAATTGCAAATGTCGAGCAATTGCGCAGAGATGAGAAGTGCCAGCACTGAAAGCTGTTGCTAGCCAGCACCCTTCCTTGGAAGCGCTTTCACAGGCGCAGCAACACTGGGGCTTTGCGCTTCTCTAGCCACCAAACATCACGGTCATTCTCTTTCCATCTCGTAGACACGAATTGAGAAATTGCAAACGTCGAGCAATTGCTCAGAGATGAAAAGTGCCAGCACTGAAAGCTGTTGCTAGCCAGCACCCTTCCTTGGAAGTGCTTTCACAGGCGCAGCAACACTGGGGCTTTGCGCTTCTCTACCCACCAAACATTACGATCACTATCTCTTCGTCTCGTAGACACGAGCTGAGAAATTGCAAACGTCGAGCAATTGCTCAGAGCTGAAAAGTGGCAGCACTGAAAGCTGTTGCTAGCCAGCACCCTTCCTTGGAAGCGCTTTCACAGGCGCAGCAACACTGGGACTTTGCGCTTCTCTAGCCACCAAACGTCACGGTCATTCTCTTTCCTTCTCGTAGACACGAGCTGAGAAATTGCAAACGTCGAGTAATTGCTCAGAGATGAAAAGGGCCAGGACTGAAAGCTGTTGCTAGCCAGCACCCTTCCTTGGAAGCGCTTTTGTAGGCCTAAGAACACTGGGGCTCTGGGCTTCTCTAGCCACCTAATCTTCTGCTCATCCTCTCGTGCAGTCTAAAGAGAGCTCAGGTGAGAAATTGCAAACGTCGAGCAATTGCTCAGAGATGAAAAGTGGCAGCACTGAAAGCTGTTGCTAGCCAGCAGCCTTCCTTGGAAGCGCTTTCACAGGCGCAGCAACACTGGGGCTTTGCGCTTCCCTACCCACCAGACATCACGCTCACTATCTCTCCGTCTCGTAAACACGAGCTGAGAAATTGCAAACGTCAAGCAATTGCTCAGAGATGAAAAGTGCCAGCACTGAAAGCTGTGGCTAGCCAGCAGCCTTCCTTGGAAGCGCTTTCACAGGCGCAGCAACACTGGGGCTTTGCGCTTCTCTACCCACCAAACGTCACGGTCATTCTCTTTCCTTCTCGTAGACACGAGCTGAGAAACTGCAAACGTCGAGCAATTGATCAAAGATGAAAAGTGCCAGCACTGAATGCTCTTGCTAGCCAGCCCCCTTCCTTGGAAGCGCTTTTGTAGGCCTAAGAACACTGGGGCTCTGGGCTTCTCTAGCCACCTAATCTTCTGCTCATCCTCTCGCGCACTCTAAAGAGAGCTCAGGTGAGAAATTGCAGACGTCGAGCAATAGCTCAGAGATGAAAAGGGCCAGCACTGAAAGCTGTTGCTAGCCAGCACCCTTCCTTGGAAGCGCTTTCACAGGGACAGCAACACTGGGACTTTGCGCTTCTCTAGCCACCAAACGTCACGGTCATTCTCTTTCCTTCTCGTAGACACGAGCTGAGAAATTGCAAACGTCCAGCAATTGCTCAGAGATGAAAAGGGCCAGCACTGAAAGCTGTTGCTAGCCAGCACCCTTCCTTGGAAGCGCTTTCACAGGCGCAGCAACACTGGGGCTTTGCGCTTCTCTACCCACCAAACGTCACGCTCACTATCTCTCCGTCTTGTAGACACGAGCTGTGAAATTGCAAACGTCGAGCAATTGCTCAGAGAGGAAAAGTGGCAGCACTGAAAGGTGATGCTAGCCAGCACCCTTCCTTGGAAGCGCTTTTGTAGGCCTAAGAACACTGGGGCTCTGGGCTTCTCTAGCCACCTACTCTTCTGCTCAACCTCTCGCGCAGTCTAAAGAGAGCTCAGGTGAGAAATTGCAAACGTCGAGCAATTGCTCAGAGATGAAAAGTGGCAGCACTGAAAGCTGTTGCTAGCCAGCACCCTTCCTTGGAAGCGCTTTCACAGGCGCAGCAACACTGGGGCTTTGCGCTTCTCTAGCCACCAAACATCACGGTCACTATCTCCCCGTCTCGTAGACACGAGCTGAGAAATTGCAAACGTCGAGCAATTGCTCAGAGATGAAAAGTGGCAGCACTGAAAGCTGTTGCTAGCCAGCACCCTTCCTTGGAAGCGCTTTTACAGGCGCAGCAACACTGGGGCTTTGCGCTTCTCTAGCCACCAAACATCACGCTCAGTATATCTCCGTCTCGTAGACACGAGCTGAGAAATTGCAAACGTCGAGCAATTGCTCAGAGATGAGAAGTGCCAGCACTGAAAGCTGTTGCTAGCCAGCACCCTTCCTTGGAAGCGCTTTCACAGGCGCAGCAACACTGGGGCTTTGCGCTTCTCTACCCACCAGACATCACGCTCACTATCTCTCCGTCTCGTAGACACAAGTTGAGAAATTGCAAACGTCGAGCAATTGCTCAGAGATGAAAAGTGGCAGCACTGAAAGCTGTTGCTAGCCAGCACCCTTCCTTGGAAGCGCTTTCACAGGCGCAGCAACACTGGGGCTTTGCGCTTCTCTACCCACCAAACGTCACGGTCATTCTCTTTCCTTCTCGTAGACACGAGCTGAGAAATTGCAAACGTCGAGCAATTGCTCAGAGATGAAAAGTGCCAGCACTGAAAGCTGTTGCTAGCCAGCACCCTTCCTTGGAAGCGCTTTTACAGGCGCAGCAACACTGGGGCTTTGCGCTTCTCTAGCCACCAAACATCACGCTCACTATCTCTCCGTCTCGTAGACACGAGCTGAGAAATTGCAAACGTCGAGCAATTGCTCAGAGATGAAAAGTGGCAGCACTGAAAGCTGTCGCTAGCCAGCACCCTTCCTTGGAAGCGCTTTCACAGGCGCAGCAACACTGGGGCTTTGCGCTTCTCTAGCCACCAAAAGTCACGCTCACTATCTCTCCGTCTCGTAGACACAAGCTGAGAAATTGCAAACGTCGAGCAATTGCTCAGAGATGAAAAGTGCCAGCACTGAAAGCTGTTGCTAGCCAGCACCCTTCCTTGGAAGCGCTTTCACAGGCGCAGCAACACTGGGGCTTTGCGCTTCTGTACCCACCAGACATCACGCTCACTATATCTCCGTCTCGTAGACACGAGCTGAGAAATTGCAAACGTCGAGCAATTGCTCAGAGATGAAAAGGGCCAGCACTGAAAGCTGTTGCTAGCCAGCACCCTTCCTTGGAAGCGCTTTTGTAGGCCTAAGAACACTGGGGCTCTGGGCTTCTCTAGCCACCTAATCTTCTGCTCATCCTCTCGTGCAGTCTAAAGAGAGCTCAGGTGAGAAATTGCAAATGTCGAGCAATTGCTCAGAGATGAAAAGTGCCATCACTGAAAGCTGTTGCTAGGCAGCACCCTTCCTTGGAAGCGCTTTCACAGGCGCAGCAACACTGGGGCTTTGCGCTTCTCTAGCCACCAAACATCACGGTCATTCTCTTTCCTTCTCGTAGACACGAGCTGAGAAATTGCAAATGTCGAGCAATTGCTCAGAGATGAGAAGTGCCAGCACTGAAAGCTGTTGCTAGCCAGCACCCTTCCTTGGAAGCGCTTTCACAGGCACAGCAACACTGGGGCTTTGCGCTTCTCTACCCACCAAACATCACGGTCATTCTCTTTCCATCTCGTAGACACGAATTGAGAAATTGCAAACGTCGAGCAATTGCTCAGAGATGAAAAGTGCCAGCACTGAAAGCTGTTGCTAGCCAGCACCCTTCCTTGGAAGTGCTTTCACAGGCGCAGCAACACTGGGGCTTTGCGCTTCTCTACCCACCAAACATTACGATCACTATCTCTTCGTCTCGTAGACATGAGCTGAGAAATTGCAAACGTCGAGCAATTGCTCAGAGCTGAAAAGTGGCAGCACTGAAAGCTGTTGCTAGCCAGCACCCTTCCTTGGAAGCGCTTTCACAGGCGCAGCAACACTGGGACTTTGCGCTTCTCTACCCACCAAACGTCACGGTCATTCTCTTTCCTTCTCGTAGACACGAGCTGAGAAATTGCAAACGTCGAGTAATTGCTCAGAGATGAAAAGGGCCAGGACTGAAAGCTGTTGCTAGCCAGCACCCTTCCTTGGAAGCGCTTTTGTAGGCCTAAGAACACTGGGGCTCTGGGCTTCTCTAGCCACCTAATCTTCTGCTCATCCTCTCGTGCAGTCTAAAGAGAGGTCAGGTGAGACATTGCAAACGTCGAGCAATTGCTCAGAGATGAAAAGTGCCATCACTGAAAGCTGTTGCTAGCCAGCACCCTTCCTTGGAAGCGCTTTCACAGGCGCAGCAACACTGGGGCTCTGTGCTTCTCTACCCACCAAACATCACGGTCATTCTCTTTCCTTCTCGTAGACACGAGCTGAGAAATTGCAAACGTCGAGCAATTGCTCAGAGATGAAAAGGGCCAGCACTGAAAGCTGTGGCTAGCCAGCACCCTTCCTTGGAAGCGCTTTCACAGGCGCAGCAACACTGGGGCTTTGTGTTTCTTTAGCCACCAAACATCACGCTCACTATCTCTCCGTCTCGTAGACACGAGCTGAGAAATTGCAAACGTCGAGCAATTGCTCAGAGATGAAAAGTGGCAGCACTGAAAGCTGTTGCTAGCCAGCAGCCTTCCTTGGAAGCGCTTTCACAGGCGCAGCAACACTGGGGCTTTGCGCTTCCCTACCCACCAGACATCACGCTCACTATCTCTCCGTCTCGTAAACACGAGCTGAGAAATTGCAAACGTCAAGCAATTGCTCAGAGATGAAAAGTGCCAGCACTGAAAGCTGTGGCTAGCCAGCAGCCTTCCTTGGAAGCGCTTTCACAGGCGCAGCAACACTGGGGCTTTGCGCTTCTCTACCCACCAAACGTCACGGTCATTCTCTTTCCTTCTCGTAGACACGAGCTGAGAAACTGCAAACGTCGAGCAATTGATCAAAGATGAAAAGTGCCAGCACTGAATGCTCTTGCTAGCCAGCCCCCTTCCTTGGAAGCGCTTTTGTAGGCCTAAGAACACTGGGGTTCTGGGCTTCTCTAGCCACCTAATCTTCTGCTCATCCTCTCGCGCACTCTAAAGAGAGCTCAGGTGAGAAATTGCAGACGTCGAGCAATAGCTCAGAGATGAAAAGGGCCAGCACTGAAAGCTGTTGCTAGCCAGCACCCTTCCTTGGAAGCGCTTTCACAGGCACAGCAACACTGGGACTTTGCGCTTCTCTAGCCACCAAACGTCACGGTCATTCTCTTTCCTTCTCGTAGACACGAGCTGAGAAATTGCAAACGTCCAGCAATTGCTCAGAGATGAGAAGTGCCAGCACTGAAAGCTGTGGCTAGCCAGCACCCTTCCTTGGAAGCGCTTTCACAGGCGCAGCAACACTGGGGCTTTGCGCTTCTCTACCCACCAAACGTCACGCTCACTATCTCTCCATCTTGTAGACACGAGCTGTGAAATTGCAAACGTCGAGCAATTGCTCAGAGAGGAAAAGTGGCAGCACTGAAAGGTGATGCTAGCCAGCACCCTTCCTTGGAAGCGCTTTTGTAGGCCTAAGAACACTGGGGCTCTGGGCTTCTCTAGCCACCTACTCTTCTGCTCAACCTCTCGCGCAGTCTAAAGAGAGCTCAGGTGAGAAATTGCAAACGTCGAGCAATTGCTCAGAGATGAAAAGTGCCAGCACTGAAAGCTGTTGCTAGCCAGCACCCTTCCTTGGAAGCGCTTTCACAGGCGCAGCAACACTGGGGCTTTGCGCTTCTCTAGCCACCAAACGTCACGCTCACTATCTCCCCGTCTCGTAGACACGAGCTGAGAAATTGCAAACGTCGAGCAATTGCTCAGAGATGAAAAGTGGCAGCACTGAAAGCTGTTGCTAGCCAGCACCCTTCCTTGGAAGCGCTTTTACAGGCGCAGCAACACTGGGGCTTTGCGCTTCTCTAGCCACCAAACATCACGCTCAGTATATCTCCGTCTCGTAGACACGAGCTGAGAAATTGCAAACGTCGAGCAATTGCTCAGAGATGAGAAGTGCCAGCACTGAAAGCTGTTGCTAGCCAGCACCCTTCCTTGGAAGCGCTTTCACAGGCGCAGCAACACTGGGGCTTTGCGCTTCTCTACCCACCAGACATCACGCTCACTATCTCTCCGTCTCGTAGACACAAGTTGAGAAATTGCAAACGTCGAGCAATTGCTCAGAGATGAAAAGTGCCAGCACTGAAAGCTGTTGCTAGCCAGCACCCTTCCTTGGAAGCGCTTTCACAGGCGCAGCAACACTGGGGCTTTGCGCTTCTCTACCCACCAAACGTCACGGTCATTCTCTTTCCTTCTCGTAGACACGAGCTGAGAAATTGCAAACGTCGAGCAATTGCTCAGAGATGAAAAGTGCCAGCACTGAAAGCTGTTGCTAGCCAGCACCCTTCCTTGGAAGCGCTTTTACAGGCGCAGCAACACTGGGGCTTTGCGCTTCTCTAGCCACCAAACATCACGCTCACTATCTCTCCGTCTCGTAGACACGAGCTGAGAAATTGCAAACGTCGAGCAATTGCTCAGAGATGAAAAGTGGCAGCACTGAAAGCTGTCGCTAGCCAGCACCCTTCCTTGGAAGCGCTTTCACAGGCGCAGCAACACTGGGGCTTTGCGCTTCTCTAGCCACCAAACATCACGCTCACTATCTCTCCGTCTCGTAGACACAAGCTGAGAAATTGCAAACGTCGAGCAATTGCTCAGAGATGAAAAGTGCCAGCACTGAAAGCTGTTGCTAGCCAGCACCCTTCCTTGGAAGCGCTTTCACAGGCGCAGCAACACTGGGGCTTTGCGCTTCTGTACCCACCAGACATCACGCTCACTATATCTCCGTCTCGTAGACACGAGCTGAGAAATTGCAAACGTCGAGCAATTGCTCAGAGATGAAAAGGGCCAGCACTGAAAGCTGTTGCTAGCCAGCACCCTTCCTTGGAAGCGCTTTTGTAGGCCTAAGAACACTGGGGCTCTGGGCTTCTCTAGCCACCTAATCTTCTGCTCATCCTCTCGTGCAGTCTAAAGAGAGCTCAGGTGAGAAATTGCAAATGTCGAGCAATTGCTCAGAGATGAAAAGTGCCAGCACTGAAAGCTGTTGCTAGCCAGCACCCTTCCTTGGAAGCGCTTTCACAGGCGCAGCAACACTGGGGCTTTGCGCTTCTCTAGCCACCAAACATCACGGTCATTCTCTTTCCTTCTCGTAGACACGAGCTGAGAAATTGCAAATGTCGAGCAATTGCTCAGAGATGAGAAGTGCCAGCACTGAAAGCTGTTGCTAGCCAGCACCCTTCCTTGGAAGCGCTTTCACAGGCGCAGCAACACTGGGGCTTTGCGCTTCTCTACCCACCAAACATCACGGTCATTCTCTTTCCATCTCGTAGACACGAGCTGAGAAATTGCAAACGTCGAGCAATTGCTCAGAGCTGAAAAGTGGCAGCACTGAAAGCTGTTGCTAGCCAGCACCCTTCCTTGGAAGCGCTTTCACAGGCGCAGCAACACTGGGACTTTGCGCTTCTCTACCCACCAAACGTCACGGTCATTCTCTTTCCTTCTCGTAGACACGAGCTGAGAAATTGCAAACGTCGAGTAATTGCTCAGAGATGAAAAGGGCCAGGACTGAAAGCTGTTGCTAGCCAGCACCCTTCCTTGGAAGCGCTTTTGTAGGCCTAAGAACACTGGGGCTCTGGGCTTCTCTAGCCACCTAATCTTCTGCTCATCCTCTCGTGCAGTCTAAAGAGAGCTCAGGTGAGACATTGCAAACGTCGAGCAATTGCTCAGAGATGAAAAGTGCCATCACTGAAAGCTGTTGCTAGCCAGCACCCTTCCTTGGAAGCGCTTTCACAGGCGCAGCAACACTGGGGCTCTGTGCTTCTCTACCCACCAAACATCACGGTCATTCTCTTTCCTTCTCGTAGACACGAATTGAGAAATTGCAAACGTCGAGCAATTGCTCAGAGATGAAAAGGGCCAGCACTGAAAGCTGTGGCTAGCCAGCACCCTTCCTTGGAAGCGCTTTCACAGGCGCAGCAACACTGGGGCTTTGCGCTTCTTTAGCCACCAAAAGTCACGCTCACTATCTCTCCGTCTCGTAGACACGAGCTGAGAAATTGCAAACGTCGAGCAATTGCTCAGAGATGAAAAGTGCCAGCACTGAAAGCTGTTGCTAGCCAGCAGCCTTCCTTGGAAGCGCTTTCACAGGCGCAGCAACACTGGGGCTTTGCGCTTCCCTACCCACCAGACATCACGCTCACTATCTCTCCGTCTCGTAAACACGAGCTGAGAAATTGCAAACGTCAAGCAATTGCTCAGAGATGAAAAGTGCCAGCACTGAAAGCTGTGGCTAGCCAGCACCCTTCCTTGGAAGCGCTTTCACAGGCGCAGCAACACTGGGGCTTTGCGCTTCTCTACCCACCAAACGTCACGGTCATTCTCTTTCCTTCTCGTAGACACGAGCTGAGAAACTGCAAACGTCGAGCAATTGATCAAAGATGAAAAGTGCCAGCACTGAAAGCTGTTGCTAGCCAGCCCCCTTCCTTGGAAGCGCTTTTGTAGGCCTAAGAACACTGGGGCTCTGGGCTTCTCTAGCCACCTAATCTTCTGCTCATCCTCTCGCGCACTCTAAAGAGAGCTCAGGTGAGAAATTGCAGACGTCGAGCAATAGCTCAGAGATGAAAAGGGCCAGCACTGAAAGCTGTTGCTAGCCAGCACCCTTCCTTGGAAGCGCTTTCACAGGCGCAGCAACACTGGGGCTTTGCGCTTCTCTAGCCACCAAACGTCACGCTCACTATCTCCCCGTCTCGTAGACACGAGCTGAGAAATTGCAAACGTCGAGCAATTGCTCAGAGATGAAAAGTGGCAGCACTGAAAGCTGTTGCTAGCCAGCACCCTTCCTTGGAAGCGCTTTTACAGGCGCAGCAACACTGGGGCTTTGCGCTTCTCTAGCCACCAAACATCACGCTCAGTATATCTCCGTCTCGTAGACACGAGCTGAGAAATTGCAAACGTCGAGCAATTGCTCAGAGATGAAAAGTGCCAGCACTGAAAGCTGTTGCTAGCCAGCACCCTTCCTTGGAAGCGCTTTCACAGGCGCAGCAACACTGGGGCTTTGCGCTTCTCTAGCCACCAAACATCACGCTCACTATCTCTCCGTCTCGTAGACACGAGCTGAGAAATTGCAAACGTCAAGCAATTGCTCAGAGATGAAAAGTGGCAGCACTGAAAGATGTCGCTAGCCAGCACCCTTCCTTGGAAGCGCTTTTGTAGGCCTAAGAACACTGGGGCTCTGGGCTTCTCTAGCCACCTAATCTTCTGCTCATCCTCTCGTGCACTCTAAAGAGAGCTCAGGTGAGAAATTGCAAACGTCGAGCAATTGCTCAGAGATGAAAAGTGCCAGCACTGAAAGCTGTTGCTAGCCAGCACCCTTCCTTGGAAGCGCTTTCACAGGCACAGCAACACTGGGACTTTGCGCTTCTCTAGCCACCAAACGTCACGGTCATTCTCTTTCCGTCTCGTAGACACGAGCTGAGAAATTGCAAACGTCGAGCAATTGCTCAGAGATGAAAAGTGCCAGCACTGAAAGCTGTTGCTAGCCAGCACCCTTCCTTGGAAGTGCTTTCACAGGTGCAGCAACACTGGGGCTTTGCGCTTCTCTACCCACCAAACATCACGCTCACTATCTCTCCGTCTCGTAGACACGAGCTGAGAAATTGCAAACGTCCAGCAATTGCTCAGAGATGAAAAGGGCCAGCACTGAAAGCTGTGGCTAGCCAGCACCCTTCCTTGGAAGCGCTTTTGTAGGCCTAAGAACACTGGGGCTCTGGGCTTCTCTACCCACCTACTCTTCTGCTCATCCTCTCGTGCAGTCTACAGAGAGCTCAGGTGAGAAATTGCAAACGTCGAGCAATTGCTCAGAGATGAAAAGGGCCAGCACTGAAAGCTGTTGCTAGCCAGCACCCTTCCTTGGAAGCGCTTTCACAGGCGCAGCAACACTGGGGCTTTGCGCTTCTCTAGCCACCAAACGTCACGGTCATTCTCTTTCCGTCTCGTAGACACGAGCTGAGAAATTGCAAACGTCGAGCAATTGCTCAGAGATGAAAAGTGCCAGCACTGAAAGCTGTTGCTAGCCAGCCCCCTTCCTTGGAAGCGCTTTTGTAGGCCTAAGAACACTGGGGCTCTGGGCTTCTCTAGCCACCTAATCTTCTGCTCATCCTCTCGCGCACTCTAAAGAGAGCTCAGGTGAGAAATTGCAGACGTCGAGCAATAGCTCAGAGATGAAAAGGGCCAGCACTGAAAGCTGTTGCTAGCCAGCACCCTTCCTTGGAAGCGCTTTCACAGGCACAGCAACACTGGGACTTTGCGCTTCTCTAGCCACCAAACGTCACGGTCATTCTCTTTCCGTCTCGTAGACACGAGCTGAGAAATTGCAAACGTCGAGCAATTGCTCAGAGATGAAAAGGGCCAGGACTGAAAGCTGTTGCTAGCCAGCACCCTTCCTTGGAAGCGCTTTTACAGGCGCAGCAACACTGGGGCTTTGCGCTTCTCTAGCCACCAAACATCACGCTCACTATCTCTCCGTCTCGTAGACACGAGCTGAGAAATTGCAAACGTCGAGCAATTGCTCAGAGATGAGAAGTGCCAGCACTGAAAGCTGTCGCTAGCCAGCACCCTTCCTTGGAAGCGCTTTCACAGGCGCAGCAACACTGGGACTTTGCGCTTCTCTACCCACCAAACGTCACGCTCACTATCTCTCCGTCTCGTAGACACGAGCTAAGAAATTGCAAACGTCGAGCAATTGCTCAGAGATGAAAAGTGCCAGCACTGAAAGCTGTTGCTAGCCAGCACCCTTCCTTGGAAGCGCTTTCACAGGCGCAGCAACACTGGGGCTTTGCGCTTCTCTAGCCACCAAACATCACGCTCACTATCTCTCCGTCTCGTAGACACGAGCTGAGAAATTGCAAACGTCAAGCAATTGCTCAGAGATGAAAAGTGGCAGCACTGAAAGATGTCGCTAGCCAGCACCCTTCCTTGGAAGCGCTTTTGTAGGCCTAAGAACACTGGGGCTCTGGGCTTCTCTAGCCACCTAATCTTCTGCTCATCCTCTCGTGCAGTCTAAAGAGAGCTCAGGTGAGAAATTGCAAACGTCGAGCAATTGCTCAGAGATGAAAAGTGGCAGCACTGAAAGCTGTTGCTAGCCAGCACCCTTCCTTGGAAGCGCTTTCACAGGCGTAGCAATACTGGGGCTTTGCGCTTCTCTACCCACCAAACGTCACGGTCATTCTCTTTCCGTCTCGTAGACACGAGCTGAGAAATTGCAAACGTCGAGCAATTGCTCAGAGATGAAAAGTGCCAGCACTGAAAGCTGTTGCTAGCCAGCACCCTTCCTTGGAAGTGCTTTCACAGGTGCAGCAACACTGGGGCTTTGCGCTTCTCTAGCCACCAAACATCACGCTCACTATCTCTCCGTCTCGTAGACACGAGCTGAGAAATTGCAAACGTCCAGCAATTGCTCAGAGATGAAAAGGGCCAGCACTGAAAGCTGTGGCTAGCCAGCACCCTTGCTTGGAAGCGCTTTCACAGGCACAGCAACACTGGGGCTTTGCGCTTCTCTAGCCACCAAACGTCACGGTCATTCTCTTTCCTTCTCGTAGACACGAGCTGAGAAACTGCAAACGTCGAGCAATTGATCAAAGATGAAAAGTGCCAGCACTGAAAGCTGATGCTAGCCAGCACCCTTCCTTGGAAGCGCTTTTGTAGCCCTAAGAACACTGGGGCTCTGGGCTTCTCTAGCCACCTACTCTTCTGCTCATCCTCTCGCGCAGTCTAAAGAGAGCTCAGGTGAGAAATTGCAGACGTCGAGCAATAGCTCAGAGATGAAAAGTGCCAGCACTGAAAGCTCTTGCTAGCCAGCACCCTTCCTTGGAAGCGCTTTCACAGGCACAGCAACACTGGGACTTTGCGCTTCTCTAGCCACCAAACATCACGGTCATTCTCTTTCCTTCTCGTAGACACGAGCTGAGAAATTGCAAACGTCCAGCAATTGCTCAGAGAGGAAAAGTGCCAGCACTGAAAGCTGTTGCTAGCCAGCACCCTTCCTTGGAAGCGCTTTCACAGGCGCAGCAACACTGGGACTTTGCGCTTCTCTAGCCACCAAACGTCACGGTCATTCTCTTTCCGTCTCGTAGACACGAGCTGAGAAATTGCAAACGTCGAGCAATTGCTCAGAGATGAAAAGTGCCAGCACTGAAAGCTGTTGCTAGCCAGCACCCTTCCTTGGAAGCGCTTTCACAGGCACAGCAACACTGGGGCTCTGGGCTTCTCTAGCCACCTAATCTTCTGCTCATCCTCTCGCGCACCATAAAGAGAGCTCAGGTGAGAAATTGCAAACGTCCAGCAATTGCTCAGAGATGAAAAGTGCCAGCACTGAAAGCTGTTGCTAGCCAGCACCCTTCCTTGGAAGCGCTTTCACAGGCGTAGCAACACTTGTGTTTTGCGCTTCTCTAGCCACCAGACATCACGCTCACTATCTCTCCGTCTCGTAGACACAAGTTGAGAAATTGCAAACGTCGAGCAATTGCTCAGAGATTAAAAGTGCCAGCACTGAAAGCTGTTGCTAGCCAGCACCCTTCCTTGGAAGCGCTTTCACAGGCGCAGCAACACTGGGGCTTTGCGCTTCTCTACCCACCAAACGTCACGGTCATTCTCTTTCCTTCTCGTAGACACGAGCTGAGAAACTGCAAACGTCGAGCAATTGATCAAAGATGAAAAGTGGCAGCACTGAAAGCTGTTGCTAGCCAGCACCCTTCCTTGGAAGCGCTTTTGTAGGCCTAAGAACACTGGGGCTCTGGGCTTCTCTAGCCACCTACTCTTCTGCTCATCCTCTCGCGCACTCTAAAGAGAGCTCAGGTGAGAAATTGCAAACGTCCAGCAAATGCTCAGAGATGAAAAGTGGCAGCACTGAAAGCTGTTGCTAGCCAGCACCCTTCCTTGGAAGCGCTTTCACAGGTGCAGCAACACTGGGGCTTTGCGCTTCTCTAGCCACCAAATGTCACGGTCGCTATCTCTCCGTCTCGTAGACACGAGTTGAGAAATTGCAAACGTCGAGCAATTACTCAGAGCTGAAAAGTGCCAGCACTGAAAGCTGTTGCTAGCCAGCACCCTTCCTTGGAAGCGCTTTTACAGGCGCAGCAACACTGGGGCTTTGCGCTTCTCTAGCCACCAAACATCACGCTCACTATCTCTCCGTCTCGTAAACACGAGCTGAGAAATTGCAAACGTCGAGCAATTGCTCAGAGATGAAAAGGGCCAGCACTGAAAGCTGTTGCTAGCCAGCACCCTTCCTTGGAAGCGCTTTCACAGGCGCAGCAACACTGGGACTTTGCGCTTCTCTAGCCACCAAACGTCATGGTCATTCTCTTTCCTTCTCGTAGACACGAGCTGAGAAATTGCAAACGTCGAGCAATTGCTCAGAGATGAAAAGTGCCAGCACTGAAAGCTCTTGCTAGCCAGCACCCTTCCTTGGAAGCGCTTTCACAGGCACAGCAACACTGGGGCTTTGCGCTTCTCTACCCACCAAACGTCACGCTCACTATATCTCCGTCTCGTAGACACGAGCTGAGAAATTGCAAACGTCGAGCAATTGCTCAGAGATGAAAAGTGGCAGCACTGAAAGCTGTTGCTAGCCAGCACCCTTCCTTGGAAGCGCTTTCACAGGCGTAGCAACACTGGGGCTCTGGGCTTCTCTAGCCACCTAATCTTCTGCTCATCCTCTCGTGCAGTCTAAAGAGAGCTCAGGTGAGAAATTGCAAATGTCGAGCAATTGCTCAGAGATGAAAAGTGCCAGCACTGAAAGCTGTTGCTAGCCAGCACCCTTCCTTGGAAGCGCTTTCACAGGCGCAGCAACACTGGGGCTTTGCGCTTCTCTACCCACCAAACATCACGGTCATTCTCTTTCCTTCTCGTAGACACGAGCTGAGAAATTGCAAACGTCGAGCAATTGCTCAGAGATGAAAAGTGGCAGCACTGAAAGCTGTTGCTAGCCAGCACCCTTCCTTGGAAGCGCTTTCACAGGCGCAGCAACACTGGGACTTTGCGCTTCTCTACCCACCAAACGTCACGGTCATTCTCTTTCCATCTCGTAGACACGAATTGAGAAATTGCAAACGTCGAGCAATTGCTCAGAGATGAAAAGTGCCAGCACTGAAAGCTGTTGCTAGCCAGCACCCTTCCTTGGAAGTGCTTTCACAGGCGCAGCAACACTGGGGCTTTGCGCTTCTCTACCCACCAAACATCACGCTCACTATCTCTCCGTCTCGTAGACACGAGCTGAGAAATTGCAAACGTCGAGCAATTGCTCAGAGATGAAAAGTGGCAGCACTGAAAGCTGTTGCTAGCCAGCACCCTTCCTTGGAAGCGCTTTCACAGGCGCAGCAACACTGGGGCTTTGCGCTTCTCTAGCCACCAAACGTCACGGTCATTCTCTTTCCGTCTCGTAGACACGAGCTGAGAAATTGCAAACGTCGAGCAATTGCTCAGAGATGAAAAGTGCCAGCACTGAAAGCTGTTGCTAGCCAGCACCCTTCCTTGGAAGCGCTTTCACAGGCGTAGCAACACTGGGGTTTTGCGCTTCTCTAGCCACCAGACATCACGCTCACTATCTCTCCGTCTCGTAGACACAAGTTGAGAAATTGCAAACGTCGAGCAATTGCTCAGAGATTAAAAGTGCCAGCACTGAAAGCTGTTGCTAGCCAGCACCCTTCCTTGGAAGCGCTTTCACAGGCGCAGCAACACTGGGGCTTTGCGCTTCTCTACCCACCAAACGTCACGGTCATTCTCTTTCCTTCTCGTAGACACGAGCTGAGAAACTGCAAACGTCGAGCAATTGATCAAAGATGAAAAGTGGCAGCACTGAAAGCTGTTGCTAGCCAGCACCCTTCCTTGGAAGCGCTTTTGTAGGCCTAAGAACACTGGGGCTCTGGGCTTCTCTAGCCACCTACTCTTCTGCTCATCCTCTCGCGCACTCTAAAGAGAGCTCAGGTGAGAAATTGCAAACGTCCAGCAAATGCTCAGAGATGAAAAGTGGCAGCACTGAAAGCTGTTGCTAGCCAGCACCCTTCCTTGGAAGCGCTTTCACAGGTGCAGCAACACTGGGGCTTTGCGCTTCTCTAGCCACCAAATGTCACGGTCGCTATCTCTCCGTCTCGTAGACACGAGTTGAGAAATTGCAAACGTCGAGCAATTACTCAGAGCTGAAAAGTGCCAGCACTGAAAGCTGTTGCTAGCCAGCACCCTTCCTTGGAAGCGCTTTTACAGGCGCAGCAACACTGGGGCTTTGCGCTTCTCTACCCACCAAACATCACGCTCACTATCTCTCCGTCTCGTAAACACGAGCTGAGAAATTGCAAACGTCGAGCAATTGCTCAGAGATGAAAAGGGCCAGCACTGAAAGCTGTTGCTAGCCAGCACCCTTCCTTGGAAGCGCTTTCACAGGCGCAGCAACACTGGGACTTTGCGCTTCTCTAGCCACCAAACGTCATGGTCATTCTCTTTCCTTCTCGTAGACACGAGCTGAGAAATTGCAAACGTCGAGCAATTGCTCAGAGATGAAAAGTGCCAGCACTGAAAGCTCTTGCTAGCCAGCACCCTTCCTTGGAAGCGCTTTCACAGGCACAGCAACACTGGGGCTTTGCGCTTCTCTACCCACCAAACGTCACGCTCACTATATCTCCGTCTCGTAGACACGAGCTGAGAAATTGCAAACGTCGAGCAATTGCTCAGAGATGAAAAGTGGCAGCACTGAAAGCTGTTGCTAGCCAGCACCCTTCCTTGGAAGCGCTTTCACAGGCGTAGCAACACTGGGGCTCTGGGCTTCTCTAGCCACCGAATCTTCTGCTCATCCTCTCGTGCAGTCTAAAGAGAGCTCAGGTGAGAAATTGCAAATGTCGAGCAATTGCTCAGAGATGAAAAGTGCCATCACT
This sequence comes from Sarcoramphus papa, assembly GCA_037962945.1. Lineage (NCBI taxonomy): Eukaryota > Metazoa > Chordata > Aves > Accipitriformes > Cathartidae > Sarcoramphus > Sarcoramphus papa. Next base: position 92,773,752 of record CM075586.1, on the reverse strand, counting down.
GAAAGCTGTTGCTAGCCAGCACCCTTCCTTGGAAGCGCTTTCACAGGCGCAGCAACACTGGGGCTTTGCGCTTCTCTACCCACCAAACATCACGGTCATTCTCTTTCCTTCTCGTAGACACGAGCTGAGAAATTGCAAACGTCGAGCAATTGCTCAGAGATGAAAAGTGGCAGCACTGAAAGCTGTTGCTAGCCAGCACCCTTCCTTGGAAGCGCTTTCACAGGCGCAGCAACACTGGGACTTTGCGCTTCTCTACCCACCAAACGTCACGGTCATTCTCTTTCCATCTCGTAGACACGAATTGAGAAATTGCAAACGTCGAGCAATTGCTCAGAGATGAAAAGTGCCAGCACTGAAAGCTGTTGCTAGCCAGCACCCTTCCTTGGAAGTGCTTTCACAGGCGCAGCAACACTGGGGCTTTGCGCTTCTCTACCCACCAAACATCACGCTCACTATCTCTCCGTCTCGTAGACACGAGCTGAGAAATTGCAAACGTCGAGCAATTGCTCAGAGATGAAAAGTGCCAGCACTGAAAGCTGTTGCTAGCCAGCACCCTTCCTTGGAAGCGCTTTCACAGGCGCAGCAACACTGGGGCTTTGCGCTTCTCTAGCCACCAAACGTCACGGTCATTCTCTTTCCGTCTCGTAGACACGAGCTGAGAAATTGCAAACGTCGAGCAATTGCTCAGAGATGAAAAGTGCCAGCACTGAAAGCTGTTGCTAGCCAGCACCCTTCCTTGGAAGCGCTTTTGTAGCCCTAAGAACAGTGGGGCTCTGGGCTTCTCTAGCCACCTACTCTTCTGCTCATCCTCTCGCGCAGTCTAAAGAGAGCTCAGGTGAGACATTGCAAATGTCGAGCAATTGCTCAGAGATGAAAAGGGCCAGCACTGAAAGCTGTTGCTAGCCAGCACCCTTCCTTGGAAGCGCTTTCACAGGCGCAGCAACACTGGGGCTCTGTGCTTCTCTACCCACCAAACATCACGGTCATTCTCTTTCCTTCTCGTAGACACGAGCTGAGAAATTGCAAACGTCGAGCAATTGCTCAGAGATGAAAAGGGCCAGCACTGAAAGCTGTGGCTAGCCATCACCCTTCCTTGGAAGCGCTTTCACAGGCGCAGCAACACTGGGGCTTTGCGCTTCTCTAGCCACCAAACGTCACACTCACTATCTCTCCGTCTCGTAGACACGAGCTGAGAAATTGCAAACGTCGAGCAATTGCTCAGAGATGAAAAGTGCCAGCACTGAAAGCTCTTGCTAGCCAGCACCCTTCCTTGGAAGCGCTTTCACAGGCGCAGCAACACTGGGGCTTTGCGCTTCTCTAGCCACCAAACATCACGGTCACTATCTCTCCGTCTCGTAAACACGAGCTGAGAAATTGCAAACGTCAAGCAATTGCTCAGAGCTGAAAAGTGGCAGCACTGAAAGCTGTTGCTAGCCAGCACCCTTCCTTGGAAGCGCTTTCACAGGCGCAGCAACACTGGGGCTTTGCGCTTCTCTACCCACCAAACGTCACGGTCATTCTCTTTCCTTCTCGTAGACACGAGCTGAGAAACTGCAAACGTCGAGCAATTGATCAAAGATGAAAAGTGCCAGCACTGAAAGCTGTTGCTAGCCAGCACCCTTCCTTGGAAGCGCTTTTGTAGGCCTAAGAACACTGGGGCTCTGGGCTTCTCTAGCCACCTAATCTTCTGCTCATACTCTCGGGCACTCTAAAGAGAGCTCAGGTGAGAAATTGCAGACGTCGAGCAATAGCTCAGAGATGAAAAGTGCCAGCACTGAAAGCTGTTGCTAGCCAGCACCCTTCCTTGGAAGCGCTTTCACAGGCACAGCAACACTGGGACTTTGCGCTTCTCTAGCCACCAAACGTCACGGTCATTCTCTTTCCTTCTCGTAGACACGAGCTGAGAAATTGCAAACGTCCAGCAATTGCTCAGAGATGAAAAGTGCCAGCACTGAAAGCTGTGGCTAGCCAGCACCCTTCCTTGGAAGCGCTTTCACAGGCGCAGCAACACTGGGGCTTTGCGCTTCTCTAGCCACCAAACATCACGCTCACTATCTCTCCGTCTCGTAGACACGAGCTGAGAAATTGCAAACGTCGAGCAATTGATCAAAGATGAAAAGTGGCAGCACTGAAAGCTGTTGCTAGCCAGCACCCTTCCTTGGAAGCGCTTTCACAGGCGCAGCAACACTGGGGCTTTGCGCTTCTCTAGCCACCAAACATCACGGTCACTATCTCTCCGTCTCGTAGACACGAGCTGAGAAATTGCAAACGTCGAGCAATTGCTCAGAGATGAGAAGTGCCAGCACTGAAAGCTGTTGCTAGCCAGCACCCTTCCTTGGAAGCGCTTTCACAGGCGCAGCAACACTGGGGCTTTGCGCTTCTCTACCCACCAAACATCACGCTCACTATCTCTCCGTCTCGTAGACACGAGCTGAGAAATTGCAAATGTCGAGCAATTGCTCAGAGATGAAAAGTGCCAGCACTGAAAGCTGTGGCTAGCCAGCACCCTTCCTTGGAAGCGCTTTCACAGGCGCAGCAACACTGGGGCTTTGCGCTTCTCTAGCCACCAAACTTCACACTCACTATCTCTCCGTCTCGTAGACACGAGCTGAGAAATTGCAAACGTCGAGCAATTGCTCAGAGATGAAAAGGGCCAGCACTGAAAGCTGTTGCTAGCCAGCACCCTTCCTTGGAAGCGCTTTTGTAGGCCTAAGAACACTGGGGCTCTGGGCTTCTCTAGCCACCTACTCTTCTGCTCATCCTCTCGCGCACTCTAAAGAGAGCTCAGGTGAGAAATTGCAAACGTCGAGCAATTGCTCAGAGATGAAAAGTGGCAGCACTGAAAGCTGTTGCTAGCCAGCACCCTTCCTTGGAAGCGCTTTCACAGGCGTAGCAACACTGGGGCTTTGCGCTTCTCTAAGCACCAAACGTCACGGTCATTCTCTTTCCGTCTCGTAGACACGAGCTGAGAAATTGCAAACGTCGAGCAATTGCTCAGAGATGAAAAGTGGCAGCACTGAAAGCTGTTGCTAGCCAGCACCCTTCCTTGGAAGTGCTTTCACAGGCGCAGCAACACTGGGGCTTTGCGCTTCTCTAGCCACCAAACATCACGCTCACTATCTCTCCGTCTCGTAGACACGAGCTGAGAAATTGCAAATGTCCATCAATTGCTCAGAGATGAAAAGGGCCAGCACTGAAAGCTGTTGCTAGCCAGCACCCTTCCTTGGAAGCGCTTTTGTAGCCCTAAGAACACTGGGGCTCTGGGCTTCTCTAGCCACCTACTCTTCTGCTCATCCTCTCGCGCAGTCTAAAGAGAGCTCAGGTGAGAAATTGCAAACGTCGAGCAATTGCTCAGAGATGAAAAGGGCCAGCACTGAAAGCTGTTGCTAGCCAGCACCCTTCCTTGGAAGCGCTTTCACAGGCGCAGCAACACTGGGGCTTTGCGCTTCTCTAGCCACCAAACATCACGGTCATTCTCTTTCCTTCTCGTAGACACGAGCTGAGAAATTGCAAACGTCGAGCAATTGCTCAGAGATGAAAAGGGCCAGCACTGAAAGCTGTGGCTAGCCAGCATCCTTCCTTGGAAGCGCTTTCACAGGCGCAGCAACACTGGGGCTTTGCGCTTCTCTAGCCACCAAACGTCACGGTCACTATCTCTCCGTCTCGTAGACACGAGCTGAGAAATTGCAAACGTCGAGCAATTGCTCAGAGATGAAAAGTGCCAGCACTGAAAGCTCTTGCTAGCCAGCACCCTTCCTTGGAAGCGCTTTCACAGGCGCAGCAACACTGGGGCTTTGCGCTTCTCTAGCCACCAAACGTCACGGTCACTATCTCTCCGTCTCGTAGACACGAGCTGAGAAATTGCAAACGTCGAGCAATTGCTCAGAGATGAGAAGTGCCAGCACTGAAAGCTGTTGCTAGCCAGCACCCTTCCTTGGAAGTGCTTTCACAGGCGCAGCAACACTGGGGCTTTGCGCTTCTCTACCCACCAAACGTCACGGTCATTCTCTTTCCGTCTCGTAGACACGAGCTGAGAAATTGCAAACGTCGAGCAATTGATCAAAGATGAAAAGTGCCAGCACTGAAAGCTGTTGCTAGCCAGCACCCTTCCTTGGAAGCGCTTTTGTAGGCCTAAGAACACTGGGGCTCTGGGCTTCTCTAGCCACCTACTCTTCTGCTCATCCTCTCGCGCAGTCTAAAGAGAGCTCAGGTGAGAAATTGCAAACGTCGAGCAATTGCTCAGAGATGAAAAGTGGCAGCACTGAAAGCTGTTGCTAGCCAGCACCCTTCCTTGGAAGCGCTTTCACAGGCGCAGCAACACTGGGGCTTTGCGCTTCTCTACCCACCAAACATCACGCTCACTATCTCTCCGTCTCGTAGACACAAGTTGAGAAATTGAAAACGTCGAGCAATTGCTCAGAGATGAAAAGTGCCAGCACTGAAAGCTGTGGCTAGCCAGCACCCTTCCTTGGAAGCGCTTTCACAGGCGCAGCAACACTGGGACTTTGCGCTTCTCTAGCCACCAAACGTCAAGGTCATTCTCTTTCCTTCTCGTAGACACGAGCTGAGAAATTGCAAACGTCGAGCAATTGCTCAGAGATGAAAAGGGCCAGGACTGAAAGCTGTCGCTAGCCAGCACCCTTCCTTGGAAGCGCTTTTGTAGGCCTAAGAACACTGGGGCTCTGGGCTTCTCTAGCCACCTAATCTACTGCTCATCCTCTCGTGCAGTCTAAAGAGAGCTCAGGTGAGAGATTGCAAACGTCGAGCAATTGCTCAGAGATGAAAAGTGCCAGCACTGAAAGCTGTTGCTAGCCAGCACCCTTCCTTGGAAGCGCTTTCACAGGCGCAGCAACACTGGGGCTCTGTGCTTCTCTACCCACCAAACATCACGGTCATTCTCTTTACTTCTCGTAGACGTGAGCTGAGAAATTGCAAACGTCGAGCAATTGCTCAGAGATGAAAAGGGCCAGCACTGAAAGCTGTGGCTAGCCAGCACCCTTCCTTGGAAGCGCTTTCACAGGCGCAGCAACACTGGGACTTTGCGCTTCTCTACCCACCAAACGTCACGGTCATTCTCTTTCCTTCTCGTAGACACGAGCTGAGAAATTGCAAACATCGAGCAATTGCTCAGAGATGAAAGGGGCCAGCACTGAAAGCTGTGGCTAGCCAGCACCCTTCCTTGGAAGCGCTTTTGTAGCCCTAAGAACAGTGGGGCTCTGGGCTTCTCTAGCCACCTAATCTTCTGCTCATACTCTCGGGCACTCTAAAGAGAGCTCAGGTGAGACATTGCAAACGTCGAGCAATTGCTCAGAGATGAAAAGGGCCAGCACTGAAAGCTGTGGCTAGCCAGCAGCCTTCCTTGGAAGCGCTTTCACAGGTGCAGCAACACTGGGACTTTGCGCTTCTCTACCCACCAAACATCACGGTCATTCTCTTTCCGTCTCGTAGACAGGAGCTGAGAAATTGCAAACGTCGAGCAATTGCTCAGAGATGAAAAGTGCCAGCACTGAAAGCTGTTGCTAGCCAGCACCCTTCCTTGGAAGCGCTTTCACAGGCGTAGCAACACTGGGGCTTTGCGCTTCTCTAGCCACCAAACGTCACACTCACTATCTCTCCGTCTCGTAGACACGAGCTGAGAAATTGCAAACGTCGAGCAATTGCTCAGAGATGAAAAGTGGCAGCACTGAAAGCTGTTGCTAGCCAGCACCCTTCCTTGGAAGCGCTTTCACAGGCGCAGCAACACTGGGGCTTTGCGCTTCTCTACCCACCAAACATCACGGTCACTATCTCTCCGTCTCGTAGACACGAGCTGAGAAATTGCAAACGTCGAGCAATTGCTCAGAGATGAAAAGTGCCAGCACTGAAAGCTGTTGCTAGCCAGCACCCTTCCTTGGAAGCGCTTTCACAGGCGTAGCAACACTGGGGTTTTGCGCTTCTCTAGCCACCAAACGTCACGGTCATTCTCTTTCCTTCTCGTAGACACGAGCTGAGAAATTGCAAACGTCGAGCAATTGCTCAGAGATGAGAAGTGCCAGCACTGAAAGCTGTTGCTAGCCAGCACCCTTCCTTGGAAGCGCTTTCACAGGCGCAGCAACACTGGGACTTTGCGCTTCTCTAGCCACCAAACGTCACGGTCATTCTCTTTCCTTCTCGTAGACACGAGCTGAGAAATTGCAAACATCGAGCAATTGCTCAGAGATGAAAGGGGCCAGCACTGAAAGCTGCGGCTAGCCAGCACCCTTCCTTGGAAGCGCTTTTGTAGCCCTAAGAACACTGGGGCTCTGGGCTTCTCTAGCCACCTAATCTTCTGCTCATACTCTCGGGCACTCTAAAGAGAGCTCAGGTGAGACATTGCAAACGTCGAGCAATTGCTCAGAGATGAAAAGTGCCAGCACTGAAAGCTGTTGCTAGCCAGCACCCTTCCTTGGAAGCGCTTTCACAGGCGCAGCAACACTGGGGCTTTGCGCTTCTCTAGCCACCAAACATCACGGTCATTCTCTTTCCGTCTCGTAGACACGAGCTGAGAAATTGCAAACGTCGAGCAATTGCTCAGAGATGAAAAGGGCCAGCACTGAAAGCTGTGGCTAGCCAGCACCCTTCCTTGGAAGCGCTTTCACAGGCGCAGCAACACTGGGGCTTTGCGCTTCTCTAGCCACCAAACGTCACGGTCACTATCTCTCCGTCTCGTAGACACGAGCTGAGAAATTGCAAACGTCGAGCAATTGCTCAGAGATGAGAAGTGCCAGCACTGAAAGCTGTTGCTAGCCAGCACCCTTCCTTGGAAGCGCTTTCACAGGCGCAGCAACACTGGGGCTTTGCGCTTCTCTACCCACCAAACGTCACGGTCATTCTCTTTCCTTCTCGTAGACACGAGCTGAGAAACTGCAAATGTCGAGCAATTGATCAAAGATGAAAAGTGCCAGCACTGAAAGCTGTTGCTAGCCAGCACCCTTCCTTGGAAGCGCTTTTGTAGGCCTAAGAACACTGGGGCTCTGGGCTTCTCTAGCCACCTACTCTTCTGCTCATCCTCTCGCGCAGTCTAAAGAGAGCTCAGGTGAGAAATTGCAAACGTCGAGCAATTGCTCAGAGATGAAAAGTGCCAGCACTGAAAGCTGTTGCTAGCCAGCACCCTTCCTTGGAAGCGCTTTCACAGGCGCAGCAACACTGGGGCTTTGCACTTCTCTACCCACCAAACATCACGGTCATTCTCTTTCCTTCTCGTAGACACGAGCTGAGAAATTGCAAACGTCGAGCAATTGCTCAGAGATGAGAAGTGCCAGCACTGAAAGCTGTTGCTAGCCAGCAGCCTTCCTTGGAAGCGCTTTCACAGGCGCAGCAACACTGGGGCTTTGCGCTTCTCTAGCCACCAAACATCACGGTCATTCTCTTTCCATCTCGTAGACACGAGTTGAGAAATTGCAAACGTCGAGCAATTGCTCAGAGATGAAAAGTGCCAGCACTGAAAGCTGTTGCTAGCCAGCACCCTTCCTTGGAAGTGCTTTCACAGGCGCAGCAACACTGGGGCTTTGCGCTTCTCTACCCACCAAACATCACGCTCACTATCTCTCCGTCTCGTAGACACAAGTTGAGAAATTGCAAACGTCGAGCAATTGCTCAGAGAGGAAAAGTGCCAGCACTGAAAGCTGTTGCTAGCCAGCACCCTTCCTTGGAAGCGCTTTCACAGGCGCAGCAACACTGGGGCTTTGCGCTTCTCTAGCCACCAAACGTCACGGTCATTCTCTTTCCTTCTCGTAGACACGAGCTGAGAAATTGCAAACGTCGAGCAATTGCTCAGAGATGAAAAGGGCCAGGACTGAAAGCTGTGGCTAGCCAGCACCCTTCCTTGGAAGCGCTTTTGTAGGCCTAAGAACACTGGGGCTCTGGGCTTCTCTACCCACCTAATCTTCTGCTCATCCTCTCGTGCAGTCTAAAGAGAGCTCAGGTGAGACATTGCAAACGTCGAGCAATTGCTCAGAGATGAAAAGTGGCAGCACTGAAAGCTGTTGCTAGCCAGCACCCTTCCTTGGAAGCGCTTTCACAGGCGCAGCAACACTGGGGCTTTGCGCTTCTCTAGCCACCAAACATCACGGTCATTCTCTTTCCTTCTCGTAGACACGAGCTGAGAAATTGCAAACGTCGAGCAATTGCTCAGAGATGAAAAGGGCCAGCACTGAAAGCTGTGGCTAGCCAGCACCCTTCCTTGGAAGCGCTTTCACAGGCGCAGCAACACTGGGGCTTTGCGCTTCTCTAGCCACCAAACATCACGGTCACTATCTCTCCGTCTCGTAGACACGAGCTGAGAAATTGCAAACGTCGAGCAATTGCTCAGAGATGAGAAGTGCCAGCACTGAAAGCTGTGGCTAGCCAGCACCCTTCCTTGGAAGCGCTTTTGTAGGCCTAAGAACACTGGGGCTCTGGGCTTCTCTAGCCACCTACTCTTCTGCTCATCCTCTCGCGCACTCTAAAGAGAGCTCAGGTGAGAAATTGCAAACGTCCAGCAATTGCTCAGAGATGAAAAGTGCCAGCACTGAAAGCTGTTGCTAGCCAGCACCCTTCCTTGGAAGCGCTTTCACAGGCGCAGCAACACTGGGACTTTGCGCTTCTCTAGCCACCAAACATCACGGTCATTCTCTTTCCGTCTCGTAGACACGAGCTGAGAAATTGCAAACGTCGAGCAATTGCTCAGAGATGAAAAGTGCCAGCACTGAAAGCTGTTGCTAGCCAGCACCCTTCCTTGGAAGCGCTTTTACAGGCGCAGCAACACTGGGGCTTTGCGCTTCTCTACCCACCAAACATCACGCTCACTATCTCTCCGTCTCGTAGACACGAGCTGAGAAATTGCAAACGTCGAGCAATTGCTCAGAGATGAAAGGGGCCAGCACTGAAAGCTGTTGCTAGCCAGCACCCTTCCTTGGAAGCGCTTTTGTAGCCCTAAGAACACTGGGGCTCTGGGCGTCTCTAGCCACCTAATCTTCTGCTCATCCTCTCGTGCAGTCTAAAGAGAGCTCAGGTGAGACATTGCAAACGTCGAGCAATTGCTCAGAGATGAAAAGTGCCAGCACTGAAAGCTGTTGCTAGCCAGCACCCTTCCTTGGAAGCGCTTTCACAGGCGCAGCAACACTGGGGCTTTGCGCTTCTCTACCCACCAAACATCACGGTCATTCTCTTTCCTTCTCGTAGACACGAGCTGAGAAATTGCAAACGTCGAGCAATTGCTCAGAGATGAAAAGGGCCAGCACTGAAAGCTGATGCTAGCCAGCACCCTTCCTTGGAAGCGCTTTCACAGGCGCAGCAACACTGGGGCTTTGCGCTTCTCTACCCACCAAACGTCACGCTCACTATCTCCCCGTCTCGTAGACACGAGCTGAGAAATTGCAAACGTCGAGCAATTGCTCAGAGATGAGAAGTGCCAGCACTGAAAGCTGATGCTAGCCAGCACCCTTCCTTGGAAGCGCTTTCACAGGCGCAGCAACACTGGGGCTTTGCGCTTCTCTAGCCACCAAGCATCACGGTCATTCTCTTTCCTTCTCGTAGACACGAGCTGAGAAACTGCAAACGTCGAGCAATTGATCAAAGATGAAAAGTGGCAGCACTGAAAGCTGATGCTAGCCAGCACCCTTCCTTGGAAGCGCTTTTGTAGGCCTAAGAACACTGGGGCTCTGGGCTTCTCTAGCCACCTACTCTTCTGCTCATCCTCTCGCGCAGTCTAAAGAGAGCTCAGGTGAGAAATTGCAAACGTCGAGCAATTGCTCAGAGAGGAAAAGTGCCAGCACTGAAAGCTCTTGCTAGCCAGCACCCTTCCTTGGAAGCGCTTTCACAGGCGCAGCAACACTGGGGCTTTGCGCTTCTCTACCCACCAAACATCACCGTCACTATCTCTCCGTCTCGTAGACACGAGCTGAGAAATTGCAAACGTCAAGCAATTGCTCAGAGATGAAAAGTGCCAGCACTGAAACCTCTTGCTAGCCAGCACCCTTCCTTGGAAGCGCTTTCACAGGCGCAGCAACACTGGGGCTTTGCGCTTCTCTAGCCACCAAACGTCACGCTCACTATCTCTCCGTCTCGTAGACACAAGCTGAGAAACTGCAAACGTCGAGCAATTGATCAAAGATGAAAAGTGCCAGCACTGAAAGCTGTGGCTAGGCAGCACCCTTCCTTGGAAGCGCTTTTGTAGGCCTAAGAACACTGGGGCTCTGGGCTTCTCTAGCCACCTACTCTTCTGCTCATCCTCTCGCGCACTCTAAAGAGAGCTCAGGTGAGAAATTGCAAACGTCGAGCAATAGCTCAGAGATGAAAAGTGCCATCACTGAAAGCTGTGGCTAGCCAGCACCCTTCCTTGGAAGCGCTTTCACAGGCGCAGCAACACTGGGGCTTTGCGCTTCTCTACCCACCAAACATCACGGTCATTCTCTTTCCGTCTCGTAGACACGAGCTGAGAAATTGCAAACGTCGAGCAATTGCTCAGAGATGAAAAGGGCCAGCACTGAAAGCTGATGCTAGCCAGCACCCTTCCTTGGAAGCGCTTTCACAGGCGCAGCAACACTGGGGCTTTGCGCTTCTCTACCCACCAAACATCACGCTCACTATCTCTCCGTCTCATAGACACGAGTTGAGAAATTGCAAACGTCGAGCAATTGCTCAGAGATGAGAAGTGCCAGCACTGAAAGCTGATGCTAGCCAGCACCCTTCCTTGGAAGCGCTTTCACAGGCGCAGCAACACTGGGGCTTTGCGCTTCTCTAGCCACCAAGCATCACGGTCATTCTCTTTCCTTCTCGTAGACGCGAGCTGAGAAACTGCAAACGTCGAGCAATTGATCAAAGATGAAAAGTGGCAGCACTGAAAGCTGATGCTAGCCAGCACCCTTCCTTGGAAGCGCTTTTGTAGGCCTAAGAACACTGGGGCTCTGGGCTTCTCTAGCCACCTACTCTTCTGCTCATCCTCTCGCGCAGTCTAAAGAGAGCTCAGGTGAGACATTGCAAACGTCGAGCAATTGCTCAGAGAGGAAAAGTGCCAGCACTGAAAGCTGTCACTAGCCAGCACCCTTCCTTGGAAGCGCTTTCACAGGCGCAGCAACACTGGGGCTTTGCGCTTCTCTACCCACCAAACATCACCGTCACTATCTCTCCGTCTCGTAGACACGAGCTGAGAAATTGCAAACGTCAAGCAATTGCTCAGAGATGAAAAGTGCCAGCACTGAAACCTCTTGCTAGCCAGCACCCTTCCTTGGAAGCGCTTTCACAGGCGCAGCAACACTGGGGCTTTGCGCTTCTCTACCCACCAAACGTCACGGTCACTATCTCTCCGTCTCGTAGACACGAGCTGAGAAATTGCAAACGTCGAGCAATTGATCAAAGATGAAAAGTGCCAGCACTGAAAGCTGTGGCTAGGCAGCACCCTTCCTTGGAAGCGCTTTTGTAGGCCTAAGAACACTGGGGCTCTGGGCTTCTCTAGCCACCTACTCTTCTGCTCATCCTCTCGCGCACTCTAAAGAGAGCTCAGGTGAGAAATTGCAAACGTCGAGCAATAGCTCAGAGATGAAAAGTGCCATCACTGAAACCTGTGGCTAGCCAGCACCCTTCCTTGGAAGCGCTTTCACAGGCGCAGCAACACTGAGGCTTTGCGCTTCTCTACCCACCAAACATCACGGTCATTCTCTTTCCGTCTCGTTGACACGAGCTGAGAAATTGCAAACGTCGAGCAATTGCTCAGAGATGAAAAGTGCCAGCACTGAAAGCTGATGCTAGCCAGCACCCTTCCTTGGAAGCGCTTTCACAGGCGCAGCAACACTGGGGCTTTGCGCTTCTCTACCCACCAAACGTCACGCTCACTATCTCTCCGTCTCGTAGACACGAGTTGAGAAATTGCAAACGTCGAGCAATTGCTCAGAGATGAGAAGTGCCAGCACTGAAAGCTGTTGCTAGCCAGCACCCTTCCTTGGAAGCGCTTTCACAGGCGCAGCAACACTGGGGCTTTGCGCTTCTCTACCCACCAAACGTCACGGTCATTCTCTTTCCTTCTCGTAGACACGAGCTGAGAAACTGCAAACGTCGAGCAATTGATCAAAGATGAAAAGTGCCAGCACTGAAAGCTGATGCTAGCCAGCACCCTTCCTTGGAAGCGCTTTTGTAGGCCTAACAACACTGGGGCTCTGGGCTTCTCTAGCCACCTACTCTTCTGCTCATCCTCTCGCGCAGTCTAAAGAGAGCTCAGGTGAGAAATTGCAAACGTCGAGCAATTGCTCAGAGATGAAAAGTGCCAGCACTGAAAGCTGTTGCTAGCCAGCACCCTTCCTTGGAAGCGCTTTCACAGGTGCAGCAACACTGGGGCTTTGCGCTTCTCTACCCACCAAACATCACGGTCATTCTCTTTCCTTCTCGTAGACACGAGCTGAGAAATTGCAAACGTCGAGCAATTGCTCAGAGATGAAAAGTGCCAGCACTGAAAGCTGTTGCTAGCCAGCACCCTTCCTTGGAAGCGCTTTCACAGGCGCAGCAACACTGGGGTTTTGCGCTTCTCTAGCCACCAAACGTCACGGTCATTCTCTTTCCTTCTCGTAGACACGAGCTGAGAAATTGAAAACGTCGAGCAATTGCTCAGAGATGAGAAGTGCCAGCACTGAAAGCTGTTGCTAGCCAGCACCCTTCCTTGGAAGTGCTTTCACAGGCGCAGCAACACTGGGACTTTGCGCTTCTCTACCCACCAAACATCACGGTCATTCTCTTTCCTTCTCGTAGACATGAGCTGAGAAATTGCAAACGTCGAGCAATTGCTCAGAGATGAAAAGTGCCAGCACTGAAAGCTGTTGCTAGCCAGCACCCTTCCTTGGAAGCGCTTTCACAGGCGCAGCAACACTGGGGCTTTGCGCTTCTCTACCCACCAAACATCACGCTCACTATCTCTCCGTCTCGTAGACACGAGCTGAGACATTGCAAACGTCGAGCAATTGCTCAGAGATGAAAAGTGCCAGCACTGAAAGCTGTTGCTAGCCAGCACCCTTCCTTGGAAGCGCTTTCACAGGCGTAGCAACACTGGGGCTTTGCGCTTCTCTACCCACCAAACATCACGGTCATTCTCTTTCCTTCTCGTAGACACGAGCTGAGAAATTGCAAACGTCGAGCAATTGCTCAGAGATGAAAGGGGCCAGCACTGAAAGCTGTGGCTAGCCAGCACCCTTCCTTGGAAGCGCTTTTGTAGGCCTAACAACACTGGGGCTCTGGGCTTCTCTAGCCACCTAATCTTCTGCTCATCCTCTCGTGCAGTCTAAAGAGAGCTCAGGTGAGAAATTGCAAACGTCGAGCAATTGCTCAGAGATGAAAAGGGCCAGCACTGAAAGCTGTTGCTAGCCAGCACCCTTCCTTGGAAGCGCTTTCACAGGCGCAGCAACACTGGGGCTTTGCGCTTCTCTAGCCACCAAACATCACGGTCATTCTCTTTCCTTCTCGTAGACACGAGCTGAGAAATTGCAAACATCGAGCAATTGCTCAGAGATGAAAAGGGCCATCACTGAAAGCTGTGGCTAGCCAGCACCCTTCCTTGGAAGCGCTTTCACAGGCGCAGCAACACTGGGACTTTGCGCTTCTCTAGCCACCAAACGTCACGCTCACTATCTCTCCGTCTCGTAGACACGAGCTGAGAAATTGCAAACGTCCAGCAATTGCTCAGAGATGAAAAGTGCCAGCACTGAAAGCTGTTGCTAGGCAGCACCCTTCCTTGGAAGCGCTTTCACAGGCGCAGCAACACTGGGGCTTTGCGCTTCTCTACCCACCAAACGTCACGGTCATTCTCTTTCCTTCTCGTAGACACGAGCTGAGAAACTGCAAACGTCGAGCAATTGCTCAGAGATGAAAAGTGCCAGCACTGAAAGCTGATGCTAGCCAGCACCCTTCCTTGGAAGCGCTTTTGTAGGCCTAAGAACACTGGGGCTCTGGGCTTCTCTAGCCACCTACTCTTCTGCTCATCCTCTCGCGCAGTCTAAAGAGAGCTCAGGGGAGAAATTGCAAACGTCGAGCAATTGCTCAGAGATGAAAAGTGCCAGCACTGAAACCTGTTGCTAGCCAGCACCCTTCCTTGGAAGCGCTTTCACAGGCGCAGCAACACTGGGGCTTTGCGCTTCTCTAGCCACCAAACATCACGGTCACTATCTCTCCGTCTCGTAGACACAAGTTGAGAAATTGCAAATGTCGAGCAATTGCTCAGAGATGAAAAGTGCCAGCACTGAAAGCTGTTGCTAGCCAGCACCCTTCCTTGGAAGCGCTTTCACAGGCGCAGCAACACTGGGACTTTGCGCTTCTCTAGCCACCAAACGTCACGGTCATTCTCTTTCCTTCTCGTAGACACGAGCTGAGAAATTGCAAACGTCGAGCAATTGCTCAGAGATGAAAAGTGCCAGCACTGAAAGCTGTGGCTAGCCAGCACCCTTCCTTGGAAGCGCTTTTGTAGGCCTAAGAACACTGGGGCTCTGGGCTTCTCTAGCCACCTAATCTTCTGCTCATCCTCTCGTGCAGTCTAAAGAGAGCTCAGGTGAGACATTGCAAACGTCGAGCAATTGCTCAGAGATGAAAAGTGCCAGCACTGAAAGCTGTTGCTAGCCAGCACCCTACCTTGGAAGCGCTTTCACAGGCGCAGCAACACTGGGGCTTTGCGCTTCTCTACCCACCAAACATCACGGTCATTCTCTTTCCTTCTCGTAGACACGAGCTGAGAAATTGCAAACGTCGAGCAATTGCTCAGAGATGAAAAGGGCCAGCAGTGAAAGCTGTGGCTAGCCAGCACCCTTCCTTGGAAGTGCTTTCACAGGCGCAGCAACACTGGGGCTTTGCGCTTCTCTACCCACCAAACTTCACGGTCACTATCTCTCCGTCTCGTAGACACGAGCTGAGAAATTGCAAACGTCCAGCAATTGCTCAGAGATGAAAAGTGCCAGCACTGAAAGCTGTTGCTAGCCAGCACCCTTCCTTGGAAGCGCTTTCACAGGCGCAGCAACACTGGGACTTTGCGCTTCTTTAGCCACCAAACGTCACGGTCATTCTCTTTCCTTCTCGTAGACACGAGCTGAGAAATTGCAAACGTCGAGCAATTGCTCAGAGATGAAAAGGGCCAGGACTGAAAGCTGTGGCTAGCCAGCACCCTTCCTTGGAAGCGCTTTTGTAGGCCTAAGAACACTGGGGCTCTGGGCTTCTCTTGCCACCTACTCTTCTGCTCATCCTCTCGTGCAGTCTAAAGAGAGCTCAGGTGAGAAATTGCAAACGTCGAGCAATTGCTCAGAGATGAAAAGGGCCAGCACTGAAAGCTGATGCTAGCCAGCACCCTTCCTTGGAAGCGCTTTCACAGGCGTAGCAACACTGGGGTTTTGCGCTTCTCTACCCACCAAACATCACGGTCATTCTCTTTCCTTCTCGTAGACACGAGCTGAGAAATTGCAAACGTCGAGCAATAGCTCAGAGATGAAAAGTGCCATCACTGAAAGCTGTGGCTAGCCAGCACCCTTCCTTGGAAGCGCTTTCACAGGCGCAGCAACACTGGGGCTTTGCGCTTCTCTAGCTACCAAACATCATGCTCACTATCTCTCCGTCTCGTAGACACGAGCTGAGAAATTGCAAACGTCGAGCAATTGCTCAGAGATGAAAAGTGGCAGCACTGAAAGCTGTTGCTAGCCAGCACCCTTCCTTGGAAGCGCTTTCACAGGCGCAGCAACACTGGGGCTTTGCGCTTCTCTACCCACCAAACGTCACGCTCACTATCTCTCCGTCTCGTAGACACGAGCTGAGAAATTGCAAACGTCGAGCAATTGCTCAGAGATGAAAAGTGCCGGCACTGAAACCTGTTGCTAGCCAGCACCCTTCCTTGGAAGCGCTTTCACAGGCGCAGCAACACTGGGGCTTTGCGCTTCTCTAGCCACCAAACGTCACGGTCATTCTCTTTCCTTCTCGTAGACACGAGCTGAGAAACTGCAAACGTCGAGCAATTGATCAAAGATGAAAAGTGCCAGCACTGAAAGCTGTTGCTAGCCAGCACCCTTCCTTGGAAGCGCTTTTGTAGGCCTAAGAACACTGGGGCTCTGGGCTTCTCTAGCCACCTAATCTTCTGCTCATCCTCTCGCGCACTCTAAAGAGAGCTCAGGTGAGAAATTGCAGACGTCGAGCAATAGCTCAGAGATGAAAAGTGCCATCACTGAAAGCTCTTGCTAGCCAGCACCCTTCTTTGGAAGCGCTTTCACAGGCACAGCAACACTGGGACTTTGCGCTTCTCTAGCCACCAAACGTCACGGTCATTCTCTTTCCTTCTCGTAGACACGAGCTGAGAAATTGCAAACGTCGAGCAATTGCTCAGAGATGAAAAGGGCCAGCACTGAAAGCTGTGGCTAGCCAGCACCCTTCCTTGGAAGCGCTTTCACAGGCGCAGCAACACTGGGGCTTTGCGCTTCTCTACCCACCAAACGTCACGGTCACTATCTCTCCGTCTCGTAGACACGAGCTGAGAAATTGCAAACGTCGAGCAATTGCTCAGAGATGAGAAGTGCCAGCACTGAAAGCTGTGGCTAGCCAGCACCCTTCCTTGGAAGCGCTTTCACAGGCGCAGCAACACTGGGGCTTTGCGCTTCTCTACCCACCAAACGTCACGGTCATTCTCTTTCCTTCTCGTAGACACGAGCTGAGAAACTGCAAACGTCGAGCAATTGCTCAGAGATGAAAAGTGCCAGCACTGAAAGCTGATGCTAGCCAGCACCCTTCGTTGGAAGCGCTTTTGTAACCCTAAGAACACTGGGGCTCTGGGCTTCTCTAGCCACCTACTCTTCTGCTCATCCTCTCGCGCAGTCTAAAGAGAGCTCAGGGGAGAAATTGCAAACGTCGAGCAATTGCTCAGAGATGAAAAGTGCCAGCACTGAAACCTGTTGCTAGCCAGCACCCTTCCTTGGAAGCGCTTTCACAGGCGCAGCAACACTGGGGCTTTGCGCTTCTCTACGCACCAAACATCACGCTCACTATCTCTCCGTCTCGTAGACACAAGTTGAGAAATTGCAAATGTCGAGCAATTGCTCAGAGATGAAAAGTGCCAGCACTGAAAGCTGTTGCTAGCCAGCACCCTTCCTTGGAAGCGCTTTCACAGGCGCAGCAACACTGGGACTTTGCGCTTCTCTAGCCACCAAACGTCACGGTCATTCTCTTTCCTTCTCGTAGACACGAGCTGTGAAATTGCAAACGTCGAGCAACTGCTCAGAGATGAAAAGTGCCAGCACTGAAAGCTGTGGCTAGCCAGCACCCTTCCTTGGAAGCGCTTTTGTAGGCCTAAGAACACTGGGGCTCTGGGCTTCTCTAGCCACCTACTCTTCTGCTCATCCTCTCGCGCAGTCTAAAGAGAGCTCAGGTGAGAAATTGCAAACGTCGAGCAATTGCTCAGAGATGAAAAGTGCCAGCACTGAAAGCTGTTGCTAGCCAGCACCCTTCCTTGGAAGCGCTTTCACAGGCGCAGCAACACTGGGGCTCTGTGCTTCTCTACCCACCAAACATCACGGTCATTCTATTTCCTTCTCGTAGACACGAGCTGAGAAATTGCAAACGTCGAGCAATTGCTCAGAGATGAAAAGGGCCAGCACTGAAAGCTGTGGCTAGCCAGCACCCTTCCTTGGAAGCGCTTTCACAGGCGCAGCAACACTGGGGCTTTGCGCTTCTCTAGCCACCAAACGTTACGGTCACTATCTCTCCGTCTCGTAGACACGAGCTGAGAAATTGCAAACGTCGAGCAATTGCTCAGAGATGAAAAGTGGCAGCACTGAAAGCTGTTGCTAGCCAGCACCCTTCCTTGGAAGCGCTTTCACAGGCGCAGCAACACTGGGGCTTTGCGCTTCTCTACCCACCAAACATCACGGTCATTCTCTTTCCTTCTCGTAAACACGAGCTGAGAAATTGCAAACGTCCAGCAATTGCTCAGAGATGAAAGGGGCCAGCACTGAAAGCTGTTGCTAGCCAGCACCCTTCCTTGGAAGCGCTTTTGTAGCCCTAAGAACACTGGGGCTCTGGGCTTCTCTAGCCACCTAATCTTCTGCTCATCCTCTCGTGCAGTCTAAAGAGAGCTCAGGTGAGAAATTGCAAACGTCCAGCAATTGCTCAGAGATGAAAAGGGCCAGCACTGAAAGCTGATGCTAGCCAGCACCCTTCCTTGGAAGCGCTTTCACAGGCGCAGCAACACTGGGACTTTGCGCTTCTCTAGCCACCAAACGTCACGGTCATTCTCTTTCCTTCTCGTAGACACGAGCTGAGAAATTGCAAACGTCGAGCAATTGCTCAGAGATGAAAAGGGCCAGGACTGAAAGCTGTGGCTAGCCAGCACCCTTCCTTGGAAGCGCTTTTGTAGGCCTAAGAACACTGGGGCTCTGGGCTTCTCTTGCCACCTACTCTTCTGCTCATCCTCTCGTGCAGTCTAAAGAGAGCTCAGGTGAGAAATTGCAAACGTCGAGCAATTGCTCAGAGATGAAAAGGGCCAGCACTGAAAGCTGATGCTAGCCAGCACCCTTCCTTGGAAGCGCTTTCACAGGCGTAGCAACACTGGGGTTTTGCGCTTCTCTACCCACCAAACATCACGGTCATTCTCTTTCCTTCTCGTAGACACGAGCTGAGAAATTGCAAACATCGAGCAATAGCTCAGAGATGAAAAGTGCCATCACTGAAAGCTGTGGCTAGCCAGCACCCTTCCTTGGAAGCGCTTTCACAGGCGCAGCAACACTGGGGCTTTGCGCTTCTCTAGCTACCAAACGTCACGGTCACTATCTCTCCGTCTCGTAGACACGAGCTGAGAAATTGCAAACGTCGAGCAATTGCTCAGAGATGAAAAGTGGCAGCACTGAAAGCTGTTGCTAGCCAGCACCCTTCCTTGGAAGCGCTTTCACAGGCGCAGCAACACTGGGGCTTTGCGCTTCTCTACCCACCAAACGTCACGCTCACTATCTCTCCGTCTCGTAGACACGAGCTGAGAAATTGCAAACGTCGAGCAATTGCTCAGAGATGAAAAGTGCCGGCACTGAAACCTGTTGCTAGCCAGCACCCTTCCTTGGAAGCGCTTTCACAGGCGCAGCAACACTGGGGCTTTGCGCTTCTCTAGCCACCAAACGTCACGGTCATTCTCTTTCCTTCTCGTAGACACGAGCTGAGAAACTGCAAACGTCGAGCAATTGATCAAAGATGAAAAGTGCCAGCACTGAAAGCTGTTGCTAGCCAGCACCCTTCCTTGGAAGCGCTTTTGTAGGCCTAAGAACACTGGGGCTCTGGGCTTCTCTAGCCACCTAATCTTCTGCTCATCCTCTCGCGCACTCTAAAGAGAGCTCAGGTGAGAAATTGCAGACGTCGAGCAATAGCTCAGAGATGAAAAGTGCCATCACTGAAAGCTCTTGCTAGCCAGCACCCTTCTTTGGAAGCGCTTTCACAGGCACAGCAACACTGGGACTTTGCGCTTCTCTAGCCACCAAACGTCACGGTCATTCTCTTTCCTTCTCGTAGACACGAGCTGAGAAATTGCAAACGTCGAGCAATTGCTCAGAGATGAAAAGGGCCAGCACTGAAAGCTGTGGCTAGCCAGCACCCTTCCTTGGAAGCGCTTTCACAGGCGCAGCAACACTGGGGCTTTGCGCTTCTCTACCCACCAAACGTCACGGTCACTATCTCTCCGTCTCGTAGACACGAGCTGAGAAATTGCAAACGTCGAGCAATTGCTCAGAGATGAGAAGTGCCAGCACTGAAAGCTGTGGCTAGCCAGCACCCTTCCTTGGAAGCGCTTTCACAGGCGCAGCAACACTGGGGCTTTGCGCTTCTCTACCCACCAAACGTCACGGTCATTCTCTTTCCTTCTCGTAGACACGAGCTGAGAAACTGCAAACGTCGAGCAATTGCTCAGAGATGAAAAGTGCCAGCACTGAAAGCTGATGCTAGCCAGCACCCTTCGTTGGAAGCGCTTTTGTAACCCTAAGAACACTGGGGCTCTGGGCTTCTCTAGCCACCTACTCTTCTGCTCATCCTCTCGCGCAGTCTAAAGAGAGCTCAGGGGAGAAATTGCAAACGTCGAGCAATTGCTCAGAGATGAAAAGTGCCAGCACTGAAACCTGTTGCTAGCCAGCACCCTTCCTTGGAAGCGCTTTCACAGGCGCAGCAACACTGGGGCTTTGCGCTTCTCTACGCACCAAACATCACGGTCACTATCTCTCCGTCTCGTAGACACAAGTTGAGAAATTGCAAATGTCGAGCAATTGCTCAGAGATGAAAAGTGCCAGCACTGAAAGCTGTTGCTAGCCAGCACCCTTCCTTGGAAGCGCTTTCACAGGCGCAGCAACACTGGGACTTTGCGCTTCTCTAGCCACCAAACGTCACGGTCATTCTCTTTCCTTCTCGTAGACACGAGCTGTGAAATTGCAAACGTCGAGCAACTGCTCAGAGATGAAAAGTGCCAGCACTGAAAGCTGTGGCTAGCCAGCACCCTTCCTTGGAAGCGCTTTTGTAGGCCTAAGAACACTGGGGCTCTGGGCTTCTCTAGCCACCTACTCTTCTGCTCATCCTCTCGCGCAGTCTAAAGAGAGCTCAGGTGAGAAATTGCAAACGTCGAGCAATTGCTCAGAGATGAAAAGTGCCAGCACTGAAAGCTGTTGCTAGCCAGCACCCTTCCTTGGAAGCGCTTTCACAGGCGCAGCAACACTGGGGCTCTGTGCTTCTCTACCCACCAAACATCACGGTCATTCTATTTCCTTCTCGTAGACACGAGCTGAGAAATTGCAAACGTCGAGCAATTGCTCAGAGATGAAAAGGGCCAGCACTGAAAGCTGTGGCTAGCCAGCACCCTTCCTTGGAAGCGCTTTCACAGGCGCAGCAACACTGGGGCTTTGCGCTTCTCTAGCCACCAAACGTTACGGTCACTATCTCTCCGTCTCGTAGACACGAGCTGAGAAATTGCAAACGTCGAGCAATTGCTCAGAGATGAAAAGTGCCAGCACTGAAAGCTGTTGCTAGCCAGCACCCTTCCTTGGAAGCGCTTTCACAGGCGCAGCAACACTGGGGCTTTGCGCTTCTCTACCCACCAAACATCACGGTCATTCTCTTTCCTTCTCGTAAACACGAGCTGAGAAATTGCAAACGTCCAGCAATTGCTCAGAGATGAAAGGGGCCAGCACTGAAAGCTGTTGCTAGCCAGCACCCTTCCTTGGAAGCGCTTTTGTAGCCCTAAGAACACTGGGGCTCTGGGCTTCTCTAGCCACCTAATCTTCTGCTCATCCTCTCGTGCAGTCTAAAGAGAGCTCAGGTGAGAAATTGCAAACGTCCAGCAATTGCTCAGAGATGAAAAGGGCCAGCACTGAAAGCTGATGCTAGCCAGCACCCTTCCTTGGAAGCGCTTTCACAGGCGCAGCAACACTGGGACTTTGCGCTTCTCTAGCCACCAAACGTCACGGTCATTCTCTTTCCTTCTCGTAGACACGAGCTGAGAAATTGCAAACGTCGAGCAATTGCTCAGAGATGAAAAGGGCCAGCACTGAAAGCTGTGGCTAGCCAGCACCCTTCCTTGGAAGCGCTTTCACAGGCGCAGCAACACTGGGGCTTTGCGCTTCTCTACCCACCAAACGTCACGGTCACTATCTCTCCGTCTCGTAGACACGAGCTGAGAAATTGCAAACGTCGAGCAATTGCTCAGAGATGAGAAGTGCCAGCACTGAAAGCTGTGGCTAGCCAGCACCCTTCCTTGGAAGCGCTTTCACAGGCGCAGCAACACTGGGGCTTTGCGCTTCTCTACCCACCAAACGTCACGGTCATTCTCTTTCCTTCTCGTAGACACGAGCTGAGAAATTGCAAACATCGAGCAATTGCTCAGAGATGAAAGGGGCCAGAACTGAAAGCTCTTGCTAGCCAGCACCCTTCCTTGGAAGCGCTTTTGTAGGCCTAAGAACACTGGGGCTCTGGGCTTCTCTAGCCACCTAATCTTCTGCTCATACTCTCGGGCACTCTAAAGAGAGCTCAGGTGAGAAATTGCAAACGTCGAGCAATTGCTCAGAGATGAAAAGGGCCAGCACTGAAAGCTGTTGCTAGCCAGCACCCTTCCTTGGAAGCGCTTTCACAGGCGCAGCAACACTGGGGCTTTGCGCTCCTCTACCCACCAAACATCACGGTCATTCTCTTTCCTTCTCGTAGACACGAGCTGAGAAATTGCAAACGTCGAGCAATTGCTCAGAGATGAAAAGGGCAAGGACTGAAAGCTGTGGCTAGCCAGCACCCTTCCTTGGAAGCGCTTTCACAGGCGCAGCAACACTGGGGCTTTGCGCTTCTCTAGCCACCAAACGTCACGGTCACTATCTCTCCGTCTCGTAGACACGAGCTGAGAAATTGCAAACGTCGAGCAATTGCTCAGAGATGAGAAGTGCCAGCACTGAAAGCTGTTGCTAGCCAGCACCCTTCCTTGGAAGCGCTTTCACAGGCGCAGCAACACTGGGGCTTTGCGCTTCTCTAGCCACCAAACGTCACGGTCATTCTCTTTCCTTCTCGTAGACACGAGCTGAGAAACTGCAAACGTCGAGCAATTGATCAAAGATGAAAAGTGCCAGCACTGAAAGCTGATGCTAGCCAGCACCCTTCCTTGGAAGCGCTTTTGTAGCCCTAAGAACACTGGGGCTCTGGGCTTCTCTAGCCACCTACTCTTCTGCTCATCCTCTCGCGCAGTCTAAAGAGAGCTCAGGTGAGAAATTGCAAACGTCGAGCAATTGCTCAGAGATGAAAAGTGCCATCACTGAAAGCTGTTGCTAGCCAGCAGCCTTCCTTGGAAGCGCTTTCACAGGCGCAGCAACACTGGGGCTTTGCGCTTCTCTACGCACCAAACATCACGGTCATTCTCTTTCCTTCTCGTAGACACGAGCTGAGAAATTGCAAACGTCGAGCAATTGCTCAGAGATGAAAAGGGCCAGCACTGAAAGCTGTTGCTAGCCAGCACCCTTCCTTGGAAGCGCTTTCACAGGCGCAGCAACACTGGGACTTTGCGCTTCTCTACCCACCAAACATCACGGTCATTCTCTTTCCATCTCGTAGACACGAGTTGAGAAATTGCAAACGTCGAGCAATTGCTCAGAGATGAAAAGTGCCAGCACTGAAAGCTGTTGCTAGCCAGCACCCTTCCTTGGAAGTGCTTTCACAGGCGCAGCAACACTGGGGCTTTGCTCTTCTCTAGCCACCAAACATCACGCTCACTATCTCTCCGTCTCGTAGACACAAGTTGAGAAATTGCAAACGTCGAGCAATTGCTCAGAGATGAAAAGTGCCAGCACTGAAAGCTGTTGCTAGCCAGCACCCTTCCTTGGAAGCGCTTTCACTGGCGCAGCAACACTGGGGCTTTGCGCTTCTCTAGCCACCAAACATCACGGTCATTCTCTTTCCTTCTCGTAGACACGAGCTGAGAAATTGCAAACGTCGAGCAATTGCTCAGAGATGAAAAGGGCCAGCACTGAAAGCTGTGGCTAGCCAGCACCCTTCCTTGGAAGCGCTTTTGTAGGCCTAAGAACACTGGGGCTCTGGGCTTCTCTAGCCATCTAATCTTCTGCTCATCCTCTCGTGCAGTCTAAAGAGAGCTCAGGTGAGACATTGCAAACGTCGAGCAATTGCTCAGAGATGAAAAGTGCCAGCAATGAAAGCTGTTGCTAGCCAGCACCCTTCCTTGGAAGCGCTTTCACAGGCGCAGCAACACTGGGGCTCTGTGCTTCTCTACCCACCAAACATCACGGTCATTCTATTTCCTTCTCGTAGACACGAGCTGAGAAATTGCAAACGTCGAGCAATTGCTCAGAGATGAAAAGTGCCAGCACTGAAAGCTGTTGCTAGCCAGCACCCTTCCTTGGAAGCGCTTTTGTAGCCCTAAGAACAGTGGGGCTCTGGGCTTCTCTAGCCACCTAATCTTCTGCTCATCCTCTTGGGGAGTCTAAAGAGAGCTCAGGTGAGAAATTGCAGACGTCGAGCAATAGCTCAGAGATGAAAAGTGCCATCACTGAAAGCTGTTGCTAGCCAGCACCCTTCCTTGGAAGCGCTTTCACAGGCACAGCAACACTGGGACTTTGCGCTTCTCTAGCCACCAAACATCACGGTCACTATCTCTCCGTCTCGTAGACACGAGCTGAGAAATTGCAAACGTCGAGCAATTGCTCAGAGATGAAAAGTGCCAGCACTGAAAGCTGTGGCTAGCCAGCACCCTTCCTTGGAAGCGCTTTCACAGGCGCAGCAACACTGGGGCTTTGCGCTTCTCTACCCACCAAACGCCACGGTCACTATCTCTCCGTCTCGTAGACACGAGCTGTGAAATTGCAAACGTCGAGCAATTGCTCAGAGAGGAAAAGTGGCAGCACTGAAAGGTGATGCTAGCCAGCACCCTTCCTTGGAAGCGCTTTTGTAGCCCTAAGAACACTGGGGCTCTGGGCTTCTCTAGCCACCTACTCTTCTGCTCAACCTCTCGCGTAGTCAAAAGAGAGCTCAGGTGAGAAATTGCAAATGTCGAGCAATTGCTCAGAGATGAAAAGGGCCAGCACTGAAAGCTATTGCTAGCCAGCACCCTTCCTTGGAAGCGCTTTCACAGGCGCAGCAACACTGGGGCTTTGCGCTTCTCTACCCACCAAACGTCACGCTCACTATCTCCCCATCTCGTAGACACGAGCTGAGAAATTGCAAACGTTGAGCAATTGCTCAGAGATGAAAAGTGCCAGCACTGAAAGCTGTTGCTAGCCAGCACCCTTCCTTGGAAGCGCTTTCACAGGCGCAGCAACACTGGGGCTTTGCGCTTCTCTAGCCACCAAACGTCACGGTCACTATCTCTCCGTCTCGTAGACACGAGCTGAGAAATTGCAAACGTCGAGCAATTGCTCAGAGATGAAAAGTGCCAGCACTGAAAGCTGTTGCTAGCCAGCACCCTTCCTTGGAAGCGCTTTCACAGGCGCAGCAACACTGGGACTTTGCGCTTCTCTACCCACCAAACATCACGGTCATTCTCTTTGCGTCTCGTAGACACGAGCTGAGAAATTGCAAACGTCGAGCAATTGCTCAGAGATGAAAAGGGCCAGCACTGAAAGCTGTTGCTAGCCAGCACCCTTCCTTGGAAGCGCTTTCACAGGCGCAGCAACACTGGGGCTTTGCGCTTCTCTAGCCACCAAACATCACGCTCACTATCTCTCCGTCTCGTAGACACGAGCTGAGAAATTGCAAACGTCGAGCAATTGCTCAGAGATGAAAAGGGCCAGCACTGAAAGCTGTTGCTAGCCAGCACCCTTCCTTAGAAGCGCTTTCACAGGCGCAGCAACACTGGGACTTTGCGCTTCTCTAGCCACCAAACGTCACGGTCATTCTCTTTCCTTCTCATAGACATGAGCTGAGAAATTGCAAACGTCGAGCAATTGCTCAGAGATGAAAAGTGCCAGCACTGAAAGCTGTTGCTAGCCAGCAGCCTTCCTTGGAAGCGCTTTCACAGGCGCAGCAACACTGGGGCTTTGCGCTTCTCTAGCCACCAAACGTCACGCTCACTATCTCTATGTCTCGTAAACACGAGCTGAGAAATTGCAAACGTCCAGAAATTGCTCAGAGATGAGAAGTGCCAGCACTGAAAGCTGTTGCTAGCCAGCACCCTTCCTTGGAAGCGCTTTCACAGGCGCAGCAACACTGGGGCTTTGCGCTTCTCTACCCACCAAACGTCACGCTCACTATCTCTCCGTCTCGTAAACACGAGCTGAGAAATTGCAAATGACAAGCAATTGCTCAGAGATGAAAAGTGCCAGCACTGAAAGCTGTTGCTAGCCAGCACCCTTCCTTGGAAGCGCTTTCACAGGCGCAGCAACACTGGGGCTTTGCGCTTCTCTACCCACCAAACGTCACGGTCATTCTCTTTCCTTCTCGTAGACACGAGCTGAGAAACTGCAAACGTCGAGCAATTGATCAAAGATGAAAAGTGCCAGCACTGAAAGCTGTTGCTAGCCAGCACCCTTCCTTGGAAGCGCTTTTGTAGCCCTAAGAACACTGGGGCTCTGGGCTTCTCTACCCACCTAATCTTCTGCTCATCCTCTCGTGCAGTCTAAAGAGAGCTCAGGTGAGAAAGTGCAAACGTCGAGCAATTGCTCAGAGATGAGAAGTGCCAGCACTGAAAGATGTTGCTAGCCAGCACCCTTCCTTGGAAGCGCTTTCACAGGCGCAGCAACACTGGGGCTTTGCGCTTCTCTACCCACCAAACATCACGGTCACTATCTCTCCGTCTCGTAGACACGAGCTGAGAAATTGCAAATGTCGAGCAATTGCTCAGAGATGAGAAGTGCCAGCACTGAAAGCTGTTGCTAGCCAGCACCCTTCCTTGGAAGCGCTTTCACAGGCGCAGCAACACTGGGGCTTTGCGCTTCTCTACCCACCAAACGTCACGGTCATTCTCTTTCCTTCTCGTAGACACGAGCTGAGAAACTGCAAATGTCGAGCAATTGCTCAGAGATGAAAAGTGCCAGCACTGAAAGCTGATGCTAGCCAGCACCCTTCCTTGGAAGCGCTTTTGTAGGCCTAAGAACACTGGGG
Source organism: Sarcoramphus papa (assembly GCA_037962945.1). Lineage (NCBI taxonomy): Eukaryota > Metazoa > Chordata > Aves > Accipitriformes > Cathartidae > Sarcoramphus > Sarcoramphus papa. The sequence continues at coordinate 92,747,208 of CM075586.1, read as the reverse complement.
CTCTGGGCTTCTCTACCCACCTACTCTTCTGCTCATCCTCTCGTGCAGTCTAAAGAGAGCTCAGGTGAGAAATTGCAAATGTCGAGCAATTGCTCAGAGATGAAAAGTGCCCGCACTGAAAGCTGTTGCTAGCCAGCACCCTTCCTTGGAAGCGCTTTCACAGGCGCAGCAACACTGGGGCTTTGCGCTTCTCTACCCACCAAACATCACGGTCACTATCTCTCCGTCTCGTAGACACGAGATGAGAAATTGCAAACGTCGAACAATTGCTCAGAGATGAAAAGTGCCAGCACTGAAAGCTGTGGCTAGCCAGCACCCTTCCTTGGAAGCGCTTTCACAGGCGCAGCAACACTGGGGCTTTGCGCTTCTCTACCCACCAAACGTCACGGTCATTCTCTTTCCTTCTCGTAGACACGAGCTGAGAAACTGCAAACGTCGAGCAATTGATCAAAGATGAAAAGTGCCAGCACTGAAAGCTGTTGCTAGCCAGCACCCTTCCTTGGAAGCGCTTTTGTAGGCCTAAGAACACTGGGGCTCTGGGCTTCTCTAGCCACCTACTCTTCTGCTCATCCTCTCGCGCACTCTAAAGAGAGCTCAGGTGAGAAATTGCAGACGTCGAGCAATAGCTCAGAGATGAGAAGTGCCAGCACTGAAAGCTGTTGCTAGGCAGCACCCTTCCTTGGAAGTGCTTTCACAGGCGCAGCAACACTGGGGCTTTGCGCTTCTCTACCCACCAAACATCACGGTCATTCTCTTTCCTTCTCGTAGACACGAGCTGAGAAATTGCAAACGTCGAGCAATTGCTCAGAGATGAAAAGTGCCAGCACTGAAAGCTGTTGCTAGCCAGCACCCTTCCTTGGAAGCGCTTTCACAGGCGCAGCAACACTGGGGCTTTGCGCTTCTCTACCCACCAAACATCACGCTCACTATCTCTCCGTCTCGTAGACACGAGTTGAGAAATTGCAAACGTCGAGCAATTGCTCAGAGATGAAAAGTGCCAGCACTGAAAGCTGATGCTAGCCAGCACCCTTCCTTGGAAGCGCTTTCACAGGCGCAGCAACACTGGGGCTTTGCGCTTCTCTAGCCACCAAACGTCACGGTCATTCTCTTTCCTTCTCGTAGACACGAGCTGAGAAATTGCAAACATCGAGCAATTGCTCAGAGATGAAAGGGGCCAGCACTGAAAGCTGATGCTAGCCAGCACCCTTCCTTGGAAGCGCTTTTGTAGGCCTAAGAACACTGGGGCTCTGGGCTTCTCTAGCTACCTACTCTTCTGCTCATCCTCTCGCGCACTCTAAACAGAGCTCAGGTGAGAAATTGCAAACGTCCAGCAATTGCTCAGAGATGAAAAGGGCCAGCACTGAAAGCTGTTGCTAGCCAGCACCCTTCCTTGGAAGCGCTTTCACAGGCGCAGCAACAGTGGGGCTTTGCGCTTCTCTACCCACCAAACATCACGGTCACTATCTCTCCGTCTCGTAGACACGAGCTGAGAAATTGCAAACGTCCAGCAATTGCTCAGAGATGAAAAGTGCCAGCACTGAAAGCTGTTGCTAGCCAGCACCCTTCCTTGGAAGCGCTTTCACAGGCGTAGCAACACTGGGGTTTTGCGCTTCTCTAGCCACCAAACGTCACGGTCATTCTCTTTCCTTCTCGTAGACACAAGCTGAGAAATTGCAAACGTCGAGCAATTGCTCAGAGATGAGAAGTGCCAGCACTGAAAGCTGTGGCTAGCCAGCAGCCTTCCTTGGAAGCGCTTTCACAGGCGCAGCAACACTGGGACTTTGTGCTTCTCTACCCACCAAACATCACGGTCATTCTCTTTCCGTCTCGTAGACACGAGCTGAGAAATTGCAAACGTCGAGCAATTGCTCAGAGATGAAAAGGGCCAGGACTGAAAGCTGTTGCTAGCCAGCACCCTTCCTTGGAAGCGCTTTCACAGGCGCAGCAACACTGGGGCTTTGCGCTTCTCTACCCACCAAACATCACGCTCACTATCTCTCCGTCTCGTAGACACGAGTTGAGAAATTGCAAACGTCGAGCAATTGCTCAGAGATGAAAAGTGCCAGCACTGAAAGCTCTTGCTAGCCAGCAGCCTTCCTTGGAAGCGCTTTCACAGGCGCAGCAACAGTGGGGCTTTGCGCTTCTCTAGCCACCAAACGTCACGGTCATTCTCTTTCCTTCTCGTAGACACGAGCTGAGAAATTGCAAACGTCGAGCAATTGCTCAGAGATGAAAGGGGCCAGCACTGAAAGCTGTGGCTAGCCAGCACCCTTCCTTGGAAGCGCTTTTGTAGGCCTAAGAACACTGGGGCTCTGGGCTTCTCTAGCCACCTAATCTTCTGCTCATACTCTCGGGCACTCTAAAGAGAGCTCAGGTGAGACATTGCAAACGTCGAGCAATTGCTCAGAGATGAAAAGTGCCAGCACTGAAAGCTGTTGCTAGCCAGCACCCTTCCTTGGAAGTGCTTTCACAGGCGCAGCAACACTGGGGCTTTGCGCTTCTCTACCCACCAAACGTCACGGTCATTCTCTTTCCTTCTCGTAGACACGAGCTGAGAAATTGCAAACGTCGAGCAATTGCTCAGAGAGGAAAAGTGCCAGCACTGAAAGCTGATGCTAGCCAGCACCCTTCCTTGGAAGCGCTTTCACAGGCGCAGCAACACTGGGGCTTTGCGCTTCTCTACCCACCAAACATCACGCTCACTATCTCTCCGTCTCGTAGACACGAGTTGAGAAATTGCAAATGTCGAGCAATTGCTCAGAGATGAGAAGTGGCAGCACTGAAAGCTGTTGCTAGCCAGCACCCTTCCTTGGAAGCGCTTTCACAGGCGCAGCAACACTGGGGCTTTGCGCTTCTCTAGCCACCAAACGTCACGGTCATTCTCTTTCCTTCTCGTAGACACGAGCTGAGAAACTGCAAACGTCGAGCAATTGCTCAGAGATGAAAAGTGCCAGCACTGAAAGCTCTTGCTAGCCAGCACCCTTCGTTGGAAGCGCTTTTGTAGCCCTAAGAACACTGGGGCTCTGGGCTTCTCTAGCCACCTACTCTTCTGCTCATACTCTCGCGCAGTCTAAAGAGAGCTCAGGTGAGAAATTGCAAACGTCGAGCAATTGCTCAGAGATGAAAAGGGCCAGCACTGAAAGCTGTTGCTAGCCAGCACCCTTCCTTGGAAGCGCTTTCACAGGCGCAGCAACACTGGGGCTTTGCGCTTCTATACGCACCAAACATCACGGTCATTCTCTTTCCTTCTCGTAGACACGAGCTGAGAAATTGCAAACGTCGAGCAATTGCTCAGAGATGAGAAGTGCCAGCACTGAAAGCTGTTGCTAGCCAGCACCCTTCCTTGGAAGCGCTTTCACAGGCGCAGCAACACTGGGGCTTTGCGCTTCTCTACCCACCAAACGTCACGGTCATTCTCTTTCCGTCTCGTAGACACGAGCTGAGAAATTGCAATTGTCGAGCAATTGCTCAGAGATGAAAAGTGCCAGCACTGAAAGCTGTTGCTAGCCAGCACCCTTCCTTGGAAGCGCTTTCACAGGCGCAGCAACACTGGGACTTTGCGCTTCTCTAGCCACCAAACATCACGCTCACTATCTCTCCGTCTCGTAGACACGAGTTGAGAAATTGCAAACGTCGAGCAATTGCTCAGAGATGAAAGGGGCCAGCACTGAAAGCTGTGGCTAGCCAGCACCCTTCCTTGGAAGCGCTTTTGTAGCCCTAAGAACACTGGGGCTCTGGGCTTCTCTAGCCACCTACTCTTCTGCTCATCCTCTCGCGCAGTCTAAAGAGAGCTCAGGTGAGACATTGCAAACGTCGAGCAATTGCTCAGAGATGAAAAGGGCCATCACTGAAAGCTGTTGCTAGCCAGCACCCTTCCTTGGACGCGCTTTCACAGGCGCAGCAACACTGGGGCTTTGCGCTTCTCTAGCCACCAAACATCACGGTCATTCACTTTCCTTCTCGTAGACACGAGCTGAGAAATTGCAAACGTCGAGCAATTGCTCAGAGAGGAAAAGTGCCAGCACTGAAAGCTGTTGCTAGCCAGCACCCTTCCTTGGAAGCGCTTTCACAGGCGCAGCAACACTGGGACTTTGCGCTTCTCTACCCACCAAACATCACGCTCACTATCTCTCCGTCTCGTAAACACGAGCTGAGAAATTGCAAACGTCGAGCAATTGCTCAGAGATGAGAAGTGCCAGCACTGAAAGCTGTTGCTAGCCAGCACCCTTCCTTGGAAGCGCTTTCACAGGCGCAGCAACACTGGGACGTTGCGCTTCTCTAGCCACCAAACGTCACGGTCATTCTCTTTCCTTCTCGTAGACACGAGCTGAGAAACTGCAAACATCGAGCAATTGATCAAAGATGAAATGGGCCAGGACTGAAAGCTGTGGCTAGCCAGCACCCTTCCTTGGAAGCGCTTCTGTAGGCCTAAGAACACTGGGGCTCTGGGCTTCTCTAGCCACCTACTCTTCTGCTCATCCTCTCGCGCAGTCTAAAGAGAGCTCAGGTGAGAAATTGCAAACGTCGAGCAATTGCTCAGAGATGAAAAGTGCCAGCACTGAAAGCTGTTGCTAACCAGCAGCCTTCCTTGGAAGCGCTTTCACAGGCGCAGCAACACTGGGGCTTTGCGCTTCTATACGCACCAAACATCACGGTCATTCTCTTTCCTTCTCGTAGACACGAGCTGAGAAATTGCAAACGTCGAGCAATTGCTCAGAGATGAGAAGTGCCAGCACTGAAAGCTGTTGCTAGGCAGCACCCTTCCTTGGAAGTGCTTTCACAGGCGCAGCAACACTGGGGCTTTGCGCTTCTCTACCCACCAAACGTCACGGTCATTCTCTTTCCTTCTCGTAGACACGAGCTGAGAAATTGCAAACGTCAAGCAATTGCTCAGAGATGAAAAGTGCCAGCACTGAAAGCTGTTGCTAGCCAGCACCCTTCCTTGGAAGTGCTTTCACAGGCGCAGCAACACTGGGGCTTTGCGCTTCTCTACCCACCAAACATCACGCTCACTATCTCTCCGTCTCGTAGACACGAGTTGAGAAATTGCAAACGTCGAGCAATTGCTCAGAGATGAAAAGTGCCAGCACTGAAAGCTGTTGCTAGCCAGCACCCTTCCTTGGAAGCGCTTTCACAGGCGCAGCAACACTGGGACTTTGCGCTTCTCTAGCCACCAAACATCACGGTCATTCTCTTTCCTTCTCGTAGACACGAGCTGAGAAATTGCAAACATCGAGCAATTGCTCAGAGATGAAAGGGGCCAGCACTGAAAGCTGTGGCTAGCCAGCAGCCTTCCTTGGAAGCGCTTTTGTAGGCCTAAGAACAGTGGGGCTCTGGGCTTCTCTAGCCACCTAATCTTCTGCTCATCCTCTCGTGCACTCTAAAGAGAGCTCAGGTGAGACATTGCAAACGTCGAGCAATTGCTCAGAGATGAAAAGGGCCATCACTGAAAGCTGTTGCTAGCCAGCACCCTTCCTTGGAAGCGCTTTCACAGGCGCAGCAACACTGGGGCTTTGCGCTTCTCTGGCCACCAAACGTCACGGTCATTCACTTTCCTTCTCGTAGACACGAGCTGAGAAATTGCAAACGTCGAGCAATTGCTCAGAGATGAAAAGGGCCAGGACTGAAAGCTGTGGCTAGCCAGCACCCTTCCTTTGAAGCGCTTTCACAGGCGCAGCAACACTGGGACTTTGCGCTTCTCTAGCCACCAAACATCACGGTCACTATCTCTCCGTCTCGTAAACACGAGCTGAGAAATTGCAAACGTCCAGCAATTGCTCAGAGATGAGAAGTGCCATCACTGAAAGCTGTTGCTAGCCAGCACCCTTCCTTGGAAGCGCTTTCACAGGCGCAGCAACACTGGGACGTTGCGCTTCTCTAGCCACCAAACGTCACGGTCATTCTCTTTCCTTCTCGTAGACACGAGCTGAGAAACTGCAAACATCGAGCAATTGATCAAAGATGAAAAGTGCCAGCACTGAAAGCTGTGGCTAGCCAGCACCCTTCGTTGGAAGCGCTTTTGTAGGCCTAAGAACACTGGGGCTCTGGGCTTCTCTAGCCACCTACTCTTCTGCTCATCCTCTCGCGTAGTCTAAAGAGAGCTCAGGTGAGAAATTGCAGACGTCGAGCAATTGCTCAGAGATGAAAAGGGCCATCACTGAAAGCTGTTGCTAGCCAGCACCCTTCCTTGGAAGCGCTTTCACAGGCACAGCAACACCGGGGCTTTGCGCCTCTCTAGCCACCAAACGTCACGGTCATTCTCTTTCCTTCTCGTAGACACGAGCTGAGAAATTGCAAACGTCGAGCAATTGCTCAGAGATGAAAAGTGCCAGCACTGAAAGCTGTGGCTACCCAGCACCCTTCCTTGGAAGCGCTTTCACAGGCGCAGCAACACTGGGGCTTTGCGCTTCTCTAGCCACCAAACATCACGGTCATTCTCTTTCCGTCTCGTAGACACGAGCTGAGAAATTGCAAACGTCGAGCAATTGCTCAGAGATGAGAAGTGCCAGCACTGAAAGCTGATGCTAGCCAGCACCCTTCCTTGGAAGCGCTTTTGTAGGCCTAAGAACACTGGGGCTCTGGGCTTCTCTAGCCACCTACTCTTCTGCTCATCCTCTCGGGCACTCTAAAGAGAGCTCAGGTGTGAAATTGCAAATGTCGAGCACTTGCTCAGAGATGAAAAGTGCCAGCACTGAAAGCTGTTGCTAGCCAGCACCCTTCCTTGGAAGTGCTTTTGTAGGCCTAAGAACACTGAGGATCTGGGCTTCTCTAGCCACCTAATCTTCTGCTCATCCTCTCGCGCAGTCTAAAGAGAGCTCAGGTGAGACATTGCAAACGTCGAGCAATTGCTCAGAGATGAAAAGGGCCAGCACTGAAAGCTGTGGCTAGCCAGCACCCTTCCTTTGAAGCGCTTTCACAGGCGCAGCAACACTGGGACTTTGCGCTTCTCTAGCCACCAAACATCACGGTCACTATCTCTCCGTCTCGTAAACACGAGCTGAGAAATTGCAAACGTCGAGCAATTGCTCAGAGATGAGAAGTGCCATCACTGAAAGCTGTTGCTAGCCAGCACCCTTCCTTGGAAGCGCTTTCACAGGCGCAGCAACACTGGGACGTTGCGCTTCTCTAGCCACCAAACGTCACGGTCATTCTCTTTCCTTCTCGTAGACACGAGCTGAGAAACTGCAAACATCGAGCAATTGATCAAAGATGAAAAGTGCCAGCACTGAAAGCTGTGGCTAGCCAGCACCCTTCCTTGGAAGCGCTTTTGTAGGCCTAAGAACACTGGGGCTCTGGGCTTCTCTAGCCACCTACTCTTCTGCTCATCCTCTCGCGTAGTCTAAAGAGAGCTCAGGTGAGAAATTGCAGACGTCGAGCAATTGCTCAGAGATGAAAAGTGCCAGCACTGAAAGCTGTTGCTAGCCAGCACCCTTCCTTGGAAGCGCTTTCACAGGCACAGCAACACTGGGGCTTTGCGCCTCTCTAGCCACCAAACGTCACGGTCATTCTCTTTCCTTCTCGTAGACACGAGCTGAGAAATTGCAAACGTCCAGCAATTGCTCAGAGATGAAAAGGGCCAGCACTGAAAGCTGTGGCTAGCCAGCACCCTTCCTTGGAAGCGCTTTCACAGGCGCAGCAACACTCGGGCTTTGCGCTTCTCTACCCACCAAACGTCACGGTCATTCTCTTTCCGTCTCGTAGACACGAGCTGAGAAATTGCAAACGTCGAGCAATTGCTCAGAGATGAGAAGTGCCAGCACTGAAAGCTGATGCTAGCCAGCACCCTTCCTTGGAAGCGCTTTTGTAGGCCTAAGAACAGTGGGGCTCTGGGCTTCTCTAGCCACCTACTCTTCTGCTCATCCTCTCGGGCACTCTAAAGAGAGCTCAGGTGTGAAATTGCAAATGTCGAGCACTTGCTCAGAGATGAAAAGTGCCAGCACTGAAATCTGTTGCTAGCCAGCACCCTTCCTTGGAAGTGCTTTTGTAGGCCTAAGAACACTGAGGCTCTGGGCTTCTCTAGCCACCTAATCTTCTGCTCATCCTCTCGCGCAGTCTAAAGAGAGCTCAGGTGAGAGATTGCAAACGTCGAGCAATTGCTCAGAGATGAAAAGTGCCAGCACTGAAAGCTGTTGCTAGCCAGCACCCTTCCTTGGAAGCGCTTTCACAGGCGCAGCAACACTGGGGCTCTGGGCTTCTTTAGCCACCTAATCTTCTGCTCATCCTCTCGCGCACCATAAAGAGAGCTCAGGTGAGAAATTGCAAACGTCGAGCAATTGCTCAGAGATGAAAAGTGCCAGCACTGAAAGCTGTTGCTAGCCAGCACCCTTCCTTGGAAGCGCTTTCACAGGCGCAGCAACACTGGGGCTTTGCGCTTCTCTACCCACCAAACGTCACGCTCACTATCTCTCCGTCTCGTAGACACGAGCTGAGAAATTGCAAACGTCCAGCAATTGCTCAGAGATGAGAAGTGGCAGCACTGAAAGCTGTTGCTAGCCAGCACCCTTCCTTGGAAGCGCTTTCACAGGCGCAGCAACACTGGGTCTTCGCGCTTCTCTAGCCACCAAACGTCACGGTCATTCTCTTTCCTTCTCGTAGACACGAGCTGAGAAACTGCAAACGTCGAGCAATTGATCAAAGATGAAAAGTGCCAGCACTGAAAGGTGTTGCTAGCCAGCACCCTTCCTTGGAAGCGCTTTTGTAGCCCTAAGAACACTGGGGCTCTGGGCTTCTCTAGCCACCTACTCTTCTGCTCATCCTCTCGCGCACTCTAAAGAGAGCTCAGGTGAGAGATTGCAAACGTCGAGCAATTGCTCAGAGATGAAAAGGGCCAGCACTGAAAGCTGTTGCTAGCCAGCAGCCTTCCTTGGAAGCGCTTTCACAGGCGCAGCAACACTGGGGCTTTGCGCTTCTCTACCCACCAAACATCACGGTCATTCTCTTTCCTTCTCGTAGACACGAGCTGAGAAATTGCAAACGTCGAGCAATTGCTCAGAGATGAAAAGGGCCAGCACTGAAAGCTGTGGCTAGCCAGCACCCTTCCTTTGAAGCGCTTTCACAGGCGCAGCAACACTGGGGCTTTGCGCTTCTCTACCCACCAAACATCACGGTCACTATCTCTCCGTCTCGTAGACACGAGCTGAGAAATTGCAAACGTCGAGGAATTGATCAAAGATGAAAAGTGCCAGCACTGAAAGCTGTGGCTAGCCAGCACCCTTCCTTGGAAGCGCTTTCACAGGCGCAGCAACACTGGGGCTTTGCGCTTCTCTAGCCACCAAACGTCACGGTCATTCTCTTTCCTTCTCGTAGACACGAGCTGAGAAACTGAAAACGTCGAGCAATTGATCAAAGATGAAAAGTGCCAGCACTGAAAGCTGTTGCTAGCCAGCACCCTTCCTTGGAAGCGCTTTTGTAGGCCTAAGAACACTGGGGCTCTGGGCTTCTCTAGCCACCTACTCTTCTGCTCATCCTCTCGCGTAGTCTAAAGAGAGCTCAGGTGAGAAATTGCAGACGTCGAGCAATTGCTCAGAGATGAAAAGGGCCAGCACTGAAAGCTGTGGCTACCCAGCACCCTTCCTTGGAAGCGCTTTCACAGGCGCAGCAACACTGGGGCTTTGCGCTTCTCTAGCCACCTACTCTTCTGCTCATCCTCTCGCGCAGTCTAAAGAGAGCTCAGGTGAGAAATTGCAAACGTCCAGCAATTGCTCAGAGATGAAAAGTGCCAGCACTGAAAGCTGTTGCTAGCCAGCACCCTTCCTTGGAAGCGCTTTCACAGGCGTAGCAACACTGGGGCTTTGCGCTTCTCTAGCCACCAAACGTCACGGTCATTCTCTTTCCGTCTCGTAGACACGAGCTGAGAAATTGCAAACGTCGAGCAATTGCTCAGAGATGAGAAGTGCCAGCACTGAAAGCTGTTGCTAGCCAGCACCCTTCCTTGGAAGTGCTTTCACAGGCGCAGCAACACTGGGGCTTTGCGCTTCTCTACCCACCAAACATCACGCTCACTATCTCTCCGTCTCGTAGACACGAGCTGAGAAATTGCAAACGTCGAGCAATTGCTCAGAGATGAAAAGTGCCAGCACTGAAAGCTGTTGCTAGCCAGCACCCTTCCTTGGAAGTGCTTTCACAGGCGCAGCAACACTGGGGCTTTGCGCTTCTCTAGCCACGAAACGTCATGGTCATTCTCTTTCCTTCTCGTAGACACGAGCTGAGAAATTGCAAACGTCGAGCAATTGCTCAGAGATGAAAAGGGCCAGCACTGAAAGCTGTGGCTAGCCAGCACCCTTCCTTGGAAGCGCTTTCACAGGCGCAGCAACACTGGGGCTTTGCGCTTCTCTAGCCACCAAACGCCACGGTCACTATCTCTCCGTCTCGTAGACACGAGCTGAGAAATTGCAAACGTCGAGCAATTGCTCAGAGATGAGAAGTGCCAGCACTGAAAGCTGTTGCTAGCCAGCACCCTTCCTTGGAAGTGCTTTCACAGGCGCAGCAACACTGGGGCTTTGCGCTTCTCTACCCACCAAACGTCACGGTCATTCTCTTTCCTTCTCGTAGACACGAGCTGAGAAACTGCAAACGTCGAGCAATTGATCAAAGATGAAAAGTGCCAGCACTGAAAGCTGATGCTAGCCAGCACCCTTCCTTGGAAGCGCTTTTGTAGCCCTAAGAACACTGGGGCTCTGGGCTTCTCTAGCCACCTACTCTTCTGCTCATCCTCTCGCGCAGTCTAAAGAGAGCTCAGGTGAGAAATTGCAAATGTCGAGCAATTGCTCAGAGATGAAAAGTGCCAGCACTGAAAGCTGTTGCTAGCCAGCACCCTTCCTTGGAAGCGCTTTCACAGGCGCAGCAACACTCGGGCTTTGCGCTTCTCTACCCACCAAACGTCACGGTCATTCTCTTTCCTTCTAGTAGACACGAGCTGAGAAACTGCAAACGTCGAGCAATTGATCAAAGATGAAAAGTGCCAGGACTGAAAGCTGTCGCTAGCCAGCACCCTTCCTTGGAAGCGCTTTTGTAGGCCTAAGAACACTGGGGCTCTGGGCTTCTCTACCCACCTAATCTTCTGCTCATCCTCTCGCGCACTCTAAAGAGAGCTGAGGTGAGAAATTGCAGACGTCGAGCAATAGCTCAGAGATGAGAAGTGCCAGCACTGAAAGCTGTTGCTAGCCAGCACCCTTCCTTGGAAGCGCTTTCACAGGCGCAGCAACACTGGGGCTTTGCGCTTCTCTACCCACCAAACATCACGCTCACTATCTCTCCGTCTCGTAGACACGAGCTGAGAAATTGCAAACGTCGAGCAATTGCTCAGAGATGAAAAGGGCCAGCACTGAAAGCTGTTGCTAGCCAGCACCCTTCCTTGGAAGCGCTTTCACAGGCGCAGCAACACTGGGGCTTTGCGCTTCTCTACCCACCAAACGTCACGCTCACTATCTCTCCGTCTCGTAGACACGAGCTGAGAAATTGCAAACGTCCAGCAATTGCTCAGAGATGAAAAGTGCCAGCACTGAAAGCTGTTGCTAGCCAGCACCCTTCCTTGGAAGCGCTTTCACAGGCGCAGCAACACTGGGGCTTTGCGCTTCTCTACCCACCAAACGTCACGGTCATTCTCTTTCCTTCTCGTAGACACGAGCTGAGAAACTGCAAACGTCGAGCAATTGATCAAAGATGAAAAGTGCCAGCACTGAAAGCTGATGCTAGCCAGCACCCTTCCTTGGAAGCGCTTTTGTAGCCCTAAGAACAGTGGGGCTCTGGGCTTCTCTAGCCACCTACTCTTCTGCTCATCCTCTCGCGCAGTCTAAAGAGAGCTCAGGTGAGAAATTGCAAACGTCGAGCAATTGCTCAGAGATGAAAAGGGCCAGCACTGAAAGCTGTTGCTAGCCAGCACCCTGCCTTGGAAGCGCTTTCACAGGTGCAGCAACACTGGGGCTTTGCGCTTCTCTACCCACCAAACATCACGGTCATTCTCTTTCCTTCTTGTAGACACGAGCTGAGAAATTGCAAACGTCGAGCAATTGCTCAGAGATGAGAAGTGCCAGCACTGAAAGCTGTTGCTAGCCAGCAGCCTTCCTTGGAAGCGCTTTCACAGGCGCAGCAACACTGGGACTTTGCGCTTCTCTACCCACCAAACATCACGGTCATTCTCTTTCCGTCTCGTAGACACGAGCTGAGAAATTGCAAACGTCGAGCAATTGCTCAGAGATGAAAAGTGCCAGCACTGAAAGCTGTTGCTAGCCAGCACCCTTCCTTGGAAGCGTTTTCACAGGCGCAGCAACACTGGGGCTTTGCGCTTCTCTACCCACCAAACATCACGCTCACTATCTCTCCGTCTCGTAGACACGAGTTGAGAAATTGCAAACGTCGAGCAATTGCTCAGAGATGAAAAGGGCCAGCACTGAAAGCTGTGGCTAGCCAGCACCCTTCCTTGGAAGCGCTTTCACAGGCGCAGCAACACTGGGGCTTTGCGCTTCTCTACCCACCAAACGTCACGGTCATTCTCTTTCCTTCTCGTAGACACGAGCTGAGAAATTGCAAACATCGAGCAATTGCTCAGAGATGAAAGGGGCCAGCACTGAAAGCTGTTGCTAGCCAGCACCCTTCCTTGGAAGCGCTTTTGTAGCCCTAAGAACACTGGGGCTCTGGGCTTCTCTAGCCACCAAACTTCACGCTCACTATCTCTCCGTCTCGTAGACACGAGCTGAGAAATTGCAAACGTCGAGCAATTGCTCAGAGATGAGAAGTGCCAGCACTGAAAGCTGTTGCTAGCCAGCACCCTTCCTTGGAAGCGCTTTCACAGGCGCAGCAACACTGGGACTTTGCGCTTCTCTACCCACCAAACGTCACGGTCATTCTCTTTCCTTCTCGTAGACACGAGCTGAGAAACTGCAAACGTCGAGCAATTGATCAAAGATGAAAAGTGCCAGCACTGAAAGCTGATGCTAGCCAGCACCCTTCGTTGGAAGGGCTTTTGTACCCCTAAGAACACTGGGGCTCTGGGCTTCTCTAGCCACCTACTCTTCTGCTCATCCTCTCGCGCAGTCTAAAGAGAGCTCAGGTGAGAAAGTGCAAACGTCGAGCAATTGCTCAGAGATGAAAAGTGCCAGCACTGAAAGCTGTGGCTAGCCAGCAGCCTTCCTTGGAAGCGCTTTCACAGTCGCAGCAACACTGGGGCTTTGCGCTTCTCTACCCACCAAACATCACGGTCACTATCTCTCCGTCTCGTAGACACGAGCTGAGAAATTGCAAACGTCGAGCAATTGCTCAGAGATGAAAAGTGCCAGCACTGAAAGCTGTGGCTAGCCAGCACCCTTCCTTGGAAGCGCTTTCACAGGCGCAGCAACACTGGGGCTTTGCGCTTCTCTACCCACCAAACATCACGGTCATTCTCTTTCCTTCTCGTAGACACGAGCTGAGAAATTGCAAACATCGAGCAATTGCTCAGAGATGAAAGGGGCCAGCACTGAAAGCTGTGGCTAGCCAGCACCCTTCCTTGGAAGCGCTTTTGTAGCCCTAAGAACACTGGGGCTCTGGGCTTCTCTAGCCACCTAATCTTCTGCTCATCGTCTCGCGTAGTCAAAAGAGAGCTCAGGTGAGAAATTGCAAACGTCGAGCAATTGCTCAGAGATGAAAAGTGGCAGCACTGAAAGCTGTTGCTAGCCAGCACCCTTCCTTGGAAGCGCTTTTGTAGGCCTAAGAACACTGGGGTTGTGGGCTTCTCTAGCCACCTACTCTTCTGCTCATCCTCTCGCGTAGTCAAAAGAGAGCTCAGGTGAGAAATTGCAAATGTCGAGCAATTGCTCAGAGATGAAAAGTGGCAGCACTGAAAGCTGTTGCTAGCCAGCACCCTTCCTTGGAAGCGCTTTTGTAGCCCTAAGAACACTGGGGCTCTGGGCTTCTCTAGCCACCTACTCTTCTGCTCATCCTCTCGCGCACTCTAAAGAGAGCTCAGGTGAGAAATTGCAAACGTCGAGCAATTGCTCAGCGATGAAAAGTGCCAGCACTGAAAGCTGTTGCTAGCCAGCACCCTTCCTTGGAAGCGCTTTCACAGGCGCAGCAACACTGGGGCTTTGCGCTTCTCTAGCCACCAAACATCACGGTCATTCTCTTTCCGTCTCGTAGACACGAGCTGAGAAATTGCAAACGTCGAGCAATTGCTCAGAGATGAGAAGTGCCAGCACTGAAAGCTGTGGCTAGCCAGCACCCTTCCTTGGAAGCGCTTTCACAGGCGCAGCAACACTGGGGCTTTGCGCTTCTCTAGCCACCAAACGTCACGGTCACTATCTCTCCGTCTTGTAGACACGAGCTGAGAAATTGCAAACGTCGAGCAATTGCTCAGAGATGAAAAGTGGCAGCACTGAAAGGTGATGCTAGCCAGCACCCTTCCTTGGAAGCGCTTTTGTAGGCCTAAGAACACTGGGGCTCTGGGCTTCTCTAGCCACCTACTCTTCTGCTCATCCTCTCGTGCAGTCTAAAGAGAGCTCAGGTGAGAAATTGCAAACGTCGAGCAATTGCTCAGAGATGAAAAGGGCCAGCACTGAAAGCTGTTGCTAGCCAGCACCCTTCCTTGGAAGCGCTTTCACAGGCGCAGCAACACTGGGGCTTTGCGCTTCTCTACCAACCAAACGTCACGGTCACTATCTCTCCGACTCGTAGACACGAGCTGAGAAATTGCAAACGTCGAGCAATTGCTCAGAGAGGAAAAGTGCCAGCACTGAAAGCTGTTGCTAGCCAGCACCCTTCCTTGGAAGCGCTTTCACAGGCGCAGCAACACTGGGACTTTGCGCTTCTCTAGCCACCAAACGTCACGGTCATTCTCTTTCCTTCTCGTAGACACGAGCTGAGAAACTGCAAACGTCGAGCAATTGCTCAGAGATGAAAAGTGCCAGCACTGAAAGCTGTTGCTAGCCAGCACCCTTGCTTGGAAGCGCTTTTGTAGCCTTAAGAACACTGGGGCTCTGGGCTTCTCTAGCCACCTACTCTTCTGCTCATCCTCTCGCGCACTCTAAAGAGAGCTCAGGTGAGAAATTGCAAACGTCCAGCAATTGCTCAGAGATGAAAAGGGCCAGCACTGAAAGCTGTTGCTAGCCAGCACCCTTCCTTGGAAGCGCTTTCACAGGCGCAGCAACACTGGGGCTTTGCGCTTCTCTACCCACCAAACATCACGGTCATTCTCTTTCCGTCTCGTAGACACGAGCTGAGAAATTGCAAACGTCGAGCAATTGCTCAGAGATGAGAAGTGCCAGCACTGAAAGCTGTGGCTAGCCAGCACCCTTCCTTGGAAGCGCTTTCACAGGCGCAGCAACACTGGGGCTTTGCGCTTCTCTAGCCACCAAACGTCACGGTCACTATCTCTCCGTCTCGTAGACACGAGCTGAGAAATTGCAAACATCGAGCAATTGCTCAGAGATGAAAAGTGCCAGCACTGAAAGCTGTTGCTAGCCAGCACCCTTCCTTGGAAGCGCTTTTGTAGGCCTAAGAACACTGGGGCTCTGGGCTTCTCTAGCCACCTACTCTTCTGCTCATCCTCTCGTGCAGTCTAAAGAGAGCTCAGGTGAGAAATTGCAAACGTCGAGCAATTGCTCAGAGATGAAAAGGGCCAGCACTGAAAGCTGTTGCTAGCCAGCACCCTTCCTTGGAAGCGCTTTCACAGGCGCAGCAACACTGGGACTTTGCGCTTCTCTACCAACCAAACGTCACGCTCACTATCTCTCAGTCTCGTAGACACGAGCTGAGAAATTGCAAACGTCGAGCAATTGCTCAGAGATGAAAAGTGGCAGCACTGAAAGCTGTTGCTAGCCAGCACCCTTCCTTGGAAGCGCTTTCACAGGCGCAGCAACACTGGGACTTTGCGCTTCTCTAGCCACCAAACGTCACGGTCATTCTCTTTCCTTCTCGTAGACACGAGCTGAGAAACTGCAAACGTCGAGCAATTGCTCAGAGATGAAAAGTGCCAGCACTGAAAGCTGATGCTAGCCAGCACCCTTCCTTGGAAGCGCTTTTGTAGGCCTAAGAACAGTGGGGCTCTGGGCTTCTCTAGCCACCTACTCTTCTGCTCATCCTCTCGCGCACTCTAAAGAGAGCTCAGGTGAGAAATTGCAGACGTCGAGCAATTGCTCAGAGATGAAAAGGGCCAGCACTGAAAGCTGTTGCTAGCCAGCACCCTTCCTTGGAAGCGCTTTCACAGGCGCAGCAACACTGGGACTTTGCGCTTCTCTACCTACCAAATGTCACGGTCGCTATCTCTCCGTCTTGTAGACACGAGCTGAGAAATTGCAAACGTCGAGCAATTGCTCAGAGATGAAAAGTGGCAGCACTGAAAGCTGTTGCTAGCCAGCACCCTTCCTTGGAAGCGCTTTTGTAGGCCTAAGAACACTGGGGCTCTGCGCTTCTCTAGCCACCTACTCTTCTGCTCATCCTCTCGCGCACTCTAAAGAGAGCTCAGGTGAGAAATTGCAAACATCAAGCAATTGCTCAGAGATGAAAAGGGCCAGCACTGAAAGCTGTTGCTAGCCAGCACCCTTCCTTGGAAGCGCTTTCACAGGCGCAGCAACACTGGGGCTTTGCGCTTCTCTACCAACCAAACGTCACGGTCACTATCTCTCCGTCTCGTAGACACGAGCTGAGAAATTGCAAACGTCGAGCAATTGCTCAGAGATGAAAAGTGCCAGCACTGAAAGCTGTTGCTAGCCAGCACCCTTCCTTGGAAGCGCTTTCACAGGCGCAGCAACACTGGGACTTTGCGCTTCTCTACCCACCAAACGTCACGGTCATTCTCTTTCCTTCTCGTAGACACGAGCTGAGAAATTGCAAACGTCGAGCAATTGATCAAAGATGAAAAGTGCCAGCACTGAAAGCTGTTGCTAGCCAGCACCCTTCCTTGGAAGCGCTTTTGTAGGCCTAAGAACACTGGGGCTCTGGGCTTCTCTAGCCACCTACTCTTCTGCTCATCCTCTCGCGCAGTCTAAAGAGAGCTCAGGTGAGAAATTGCAAACGTCGAGCAATTGCTCAGAGATGAGAAGTGCCAGCACTGAAAGCTGTTGCTAGCCAGCACCCTTCCTTGGAAGCGGTTTCACAGGCGCAGCAACACTGGGGCTTTGCGCTTCTCTACCCACCAAACATCACGGTCACTATCTCTCCGTCTCGTAGACACGAGCTGAGAAATTGCAAACGTCGAGCAACTGCTCAGAGATGAAAAGTGCCAGCACTGAAAGCTGTGGCTAGCCAGCACCCTTCCTTGGAAGCGCTTTCACAGGCGCAGCAACACTGGGGCTTTGCGCTTCTCTAGCCACCAAACATCACGGTCATTCTTTCCTTCTCGTAGACACGAGCTGAGAAATTGCAAACGTCTAGCAATTGCTCAGAGATGAAAAGGGCCAGCACTGAAAGCTGTGGCTAGCCAGCACCCTTCCTTGGAAGCGCTTTCACAGGCGCAGCAACACTGGGGCTTTGCGCTTCTCTAGCCACCAAACGTCACGGTCATTCTCTTTCCGTCTCGTAGACACGAGCTGAGAAACTGCAAACGTCGAGCAATTGCTCAGAGATGAAAAGTGCCAGCACTGAAAGCTGATGCTAGCCAGCAGCCTTCCTTGGAAGCGCTTTTGTAGGCCTAAGAACACTGGGGCTCTGGGCTTCTCTAGCCACCTACTCTTCTGCTCATCCTCTCGCGCACCCTAAAGAGAGCTCAGGTGAGAAATTGCAAATGTCGAGCAATTGCTCAGAGAGGAAAAGTGCCAGCACTGAAAGCTGTTGCTAGCCAGCACCCTTCCTTGGAAGCGCTTTCACAGGCGCAGCAACACTGGGGCTCTGGGCTTCTCTAGCCACCTAATCTTCTGCTCATCCTCTCGTGCAGTCTAAAGAGAGCTCAGGTGAGAAATTGCAAACGTCGAGCAATTGCTCAGAGATGAAAAGTGGCAGCACTGAAAGCTGTTGCTAGCCAGCACCCTTCCTTGGAAGCGCTTTCACAGGCGCAGCAACACTGGGGCCTTGCGCTTCTCTAGCCACCAAATGTCACGCTCACTATCTCTCCGTCTCGTAGACACGAGCTGAGAAATTGCAAACGTCGAGCAATTGCTCAGAGATGAAAAGTGCCAGCACTGAAAGCTGTTGCTAGCCAGCAGCCTTCCTTGGAAGCGCTTTTGTAGGCCTAAGAACACTGGGGCTCTGGGCTTCTCTAGCCACCTACTCTTCTGCTCATCCTCTCGCGTAGTCAAAAGAGAGCTCAGGTGAGAAACTGCAAATGTCGAGCAATTGCTCAGAGATGAAAAGTGCCAGCACTGAAAGCTGTTGCTAGCCAGCACCCTTCCTTGGAAGCGCTTTTGTAGCCCTAAGAACACTGGGGCTCTGGGCTTCTCTAGCCACCTACTCTTCTGCTCATCCTCTCGCGCAGTCTAAAGAGAGCTCAGGTGAGAAATTGCAAACGTCGAGCAATTGCTCAGAGATGAGAAGTGCCAGCACTGAAAGCTGTGGCTAGCCAGCACCCTTCCTTGGAAGCGCTTTAACAGGCGCAGCAACACTGGGGCTTTGCGCTTCTCTACCCACCAAATATCACGGTCACTATCTCTCCGTCTCGTAGACACGAGCTGAGAAATTGCAAATGTCGAGCAATTGCTCAGAGATGAAAAGTGCCAGCACTGAAAGCTGTTGCTAGCCAGCACCCTTCCTTGGAAGCGCTTTTGTAGGCCTAAGAACACTGGGGTTGTGGGCTTCTCTAGCCACCTACTCTTCTGCTCATCCTCTCGCGCACTCTAAAGAGAGCTCAGGTGAGAAATTGCAAACGTCGAGCAATTGCTCAGAGATGAAAAGTGCCAGCACTGAAAGCTGTTGCTAGCCAGCACCCTTCCTTGGAAGCGCTTTCACAGGCGCAGTAACACTGGGGCTTTGCGCTTCTCTACCTACCAAATGTCACGGTCGCTATCTCTCCGTCTTGTAGACACGAGCTGAGAAATTGCAAACGTCGAGCAATTGCTCAGAGATGAAAAGTGGCAGCACTGAAAGCTGTTGCTAGCCAGCACCCTTCCTTGGAAGCGCTTTCACAGGCGCAGCAACACTGGGGCTTTGAGCTTCTCTAGCTACCAAACGTCACGCTCACTATCTCTCCGTCTCGTAGACACGAGCTGAGAAATTGCAAACGTCGAGCAATTGCTCAGAGATGAAAAGTGGCAGCACTGAAAGCTGTTGCTAGCCAGCACCCTTCCTTGGAAGCGCTTTCACAGGCGCAGCAACACTGGGGCTTTGCGCTTCTCTAGCCACCAAACGTCACGGTCATTCTCTTTCCTTCTCGTAGACACGAGCTGAGAAATTGCAAACGTCGAGCAATTGCTCAGAGATGAAAAGTGCCAGCACTGAAAGGTGTTGCTAGCCAGCACCCTTCCTTGGAAGCGCTTTTGTAGGCCTAAGAACACTGGGGCTCTGGGCTTCTCTAGCCACCTACTCTTCTGCTCATCCTCTCGCGCAGTCTAAAGAGAGCTCAGGTGAGAAATTGCAAACGTCGAGCAATTGCTCAGAGATGAAAAGTGCCAGCACTGAAAGCTGTTGCTAGCCAGCACCCTTCCTTGGAAGCGCTTTCACAGGCGCAGCAACACTGCGGCTTTGCGCTTCTCTACCCACCAAACGTCACGCTCACTATCTCTCCGTCTCGTAGACACGAGCTGAGAAATTGCAAACGTCGAGCAATTGCTCAGAGATGAAAAGTGCCAGCACTGAAAGCTGTTGCTAGCCAGCACCCTTCCTTGGAAGCGCTTTCACAGGCGCAGCAACACTGGGACTTTGCGCTTCTCTACCAACCAAACGTCACGGTCACTATCTCTCCGTCTCGTAGACACGAGCTGAGAAATTGCAAACGTCGAGCAATTGCTCAGAGATGAAAAGTGGCAGCACTGAAAGCTGTTGCTAGCCAGCACCCTTCCTTGGAAGCGCTTTCACAGGCGCAGCAACACTGGGACTTTGCGCTTCTCTAGCCACCAAACGTCACGGTCATTCTCTTTCCTTCTCGTAGACACGAGCTGAGAAATTGCAAACGTCGAGCAATTGCTCAGAGATGAAAAGTGCCAGCACTGAAAGCTGTTGCTAGCCAGCACCCTTCCTTGGAAGCGCTTTTGTAGGCCTAAGAACACTGGGGCTCTGGGCTTCTCTAGCCACCTAATCTTCTGCTCATCCTCTCGTGCACTATAAAGAGAGCTCAGGTGAGAGATTGCAAACGTCGAGCAATTGCTCAGAGATGAAAAGGGCCAGCACTGAAAGCTGTTGCTAGCCAGCACCCTTCCTTGGAAGCGCTTTCACAGGGGCAGCAACACTGGGGCTTTGCGCTTCTCTAGCCACCAAACGTCACGGTCATTCTCTTTCCGTCTCGTAGACACGAGCTGAGAAATTGCAAACGTTGAGCAATTGCTCAGAGATGAGAAGTGCCAGCACTGAAAGCTGTTGCTAGCCAGCACCCTTCCTTGGAAGCGCTTTCACAGGCGCAGCAACACTGGGGCTTTGCGCTTCTCTACCCACCAAACATCACGGTCATTCTCTTTCCGTCTCGTAGACACGAGCTGAGAAATTGGAAACGTCGAGCAATTGCTCAGAGATGAAAAGTGCCAGCACTGAAAGCTGTTGCTAGCCAGCACCCTTCCTTGGAAGTGCTTTCACAGGCGCAGCAACACTGGGGCTTTGCGCTTCTCTACCCACCAAACATCACGCTCACTATCTCTCCGTCTCGTAGACATGAGCTGAGAAATTGCAAACGTCGAGCAATTGCTCAGAGATGAAAAGTGCCAGCACTGAAAGCTGATGCTAGCCAGCACCCTTCCTTGGAAGTGCTTTCACAGGCGCAGCAACACTGGGGCTTTGCGCTTCTCTAGCCACGAAACGTCATGGTCATTCTCTTTCCTTCTCGTAGACACGAGCTGAGAAATTGGAAACGTCGAGCAATTGCTCAGAGATGAAAAGGGCCAGCACTGAAAGCTCTTGCTAGCCAGCACCCTTCCTTGGAAGCGCTTTCACAGGCGCAGCAACACTGGGGCTTTGCGCTTCTCTAGCCACCAAACATCACGGTCACTATCTCTCCGTCTCGTAGACACGAGCTGAGAAATTGCAAACGTCGAGCAATTGCTCAGAGATGAAAAGTGCCAGCACTGAAAGCTGTTGCTAGCCAGCACCCTTCCTTTGAAGTGCTTTCACAGGCGCAGCAACACTGGGGCTTTGCGCTTCTCTAGCCACCAAACGTCACGGTCATTCTCTTTCCTTCTCGTAGACACGAGCTGAGAAACTGCAAACGTCGAGCAATTGATCAAAGATGAAAAGTGCCAGCACTGAAAGCTGATGCTAGCCAGCACCCTTCCTTGGAAGTGCTTTTGTAGCCCTTAGAACACTGGGGCTCTGGGCTTCTCTAGCCACCTACTCTTCTGCTCATCCTCTCGCGCACTCTAAACAGAGCTCAGGTGAGAAATTGCAAATGTCGAGCAATTGCTCAGAGATGAAAAGTGCCAGGACTGAAAGCTGTTGCTAGCCAGCACCCTTCCTTGGAAGCGCTTTCACAGGCGCAGCAACACTCGGGCTTTGCGCTTCTCTACCCACCAAACATCACGCTCACTATCTCTCCGTCTCGTAGACACGAGCTGAGAAATTGCAAACGTCGAGCAATTGCTCAGAGATGAAAAGTGCCAGCACTGAAAGCTGTTGCTAGCCAGCACCCTTCCTTGGAAGCGCTTTCACAGGCGCAGCAACACTGGGGCTTTGCGCTTCTCTACCAACCAAACGTCACGGTCATTCTCTTTCCTTCTCGTAGACACGAGCTGAGAAATTGCAAACGTCGAGCAATTGATCAAAGATGAAAAGTGGCAGCACTGAAAGCTGTTGCTAGCCAGCACCCTTCCTTGGAAGCGCTTTTGTAGGCCTAAGAACAGTGGGGCTCTGGGCTTCTCTACCCACCTAATCTTCTGCTCATCCTCTCGCGCACTCTAAAGAGAGCTCAGGTGAGAAATTGCAGACGTCGAGCAATAGCTCAGAGATGAAAAGGGCCAGCACTGAAAGCTGTTG
Organism: Sarcoramphus papa; assembly: GCA_037962945.1. Taxonomy (NCBI): domain Eukaryota; kingdom Metazoa; phylum Chordata; class Aves; order Accipitriformes; family Cathartidae; genus Sarcoramphus; species Sarcoramphus papa. Next base: position 92,725,194 of record CM075586.1, on the reverse strand, counting down.
CTAGCCAGCACCCTTCCTTGGAAGCGCTTTCACAGGCGCAGCAACACTGGGACTTTGCGCTTCTCTACCCACCAAACATCACGCTCACTATCTCTCCGTCTCGTAGACACGAGCTGAGAAATTGCAAACGTCGAGCAATTGCTGAGAGATGAAAAGTGCCAGCACTGAAAGCTGTTGCTAGCCAGCACCCTTCCTTGGAAGCGCTTTCACAGGCGCAGCAACACTGGGAATTTGCGCTTCTCTACCAACCAAACGTCACGGTCACTATCTCTCCGTCTCGTAGACACGAGCTGAGAAATTGCAAACGTCGAGCAATTGCTCAGAGATGAAAAGTGGCAGCACTGAAAGCTGTTGCTAGCCAGCACCCTTCCTTGGAAGCGCTTTCACAGGCGCAGCAACACTGGGATTTTGCGCTTCTCTAGCCACCAAACGTCACGGTCATTCTCTTTCCTTCTCGTAGACACGAGCTGAGAAATTGCAAACGTCCAGCAATTGCTCAGAGATGAAAAGTGCCAGCACTGAAAGCTGTTGCTAGCCAGCACCCTTCCTTGGAAGCGCTTTTGTAGGCCTAAGAACACTGGGGCTCTGGGCTTCTCTAGCCACCTAATCTTCTGCTCATCCTCTCGTGCACTATAAAGAGAGCTCAGGTGAGAGATTGCAAACGTCGAGCAATTGCTCAGAGATGAAAAGGGCCAGCACTGAAAGCTGTTGCTAGCCAGCACCCTTCCTTGGAAGCGCTTTCACAGGGGCAGCAACACTGGGGCTTTGCGCTTCTCTAGCCACCAAACGTCACGGTCATTCTCTTTCCGTCTCGTAGACACGAGCTGAGAAATTGCAAACGTTGAGCAATTGCTCAGAGATGAGAAGTGCCAGCACTGAAAGCTGTTGCTAGCCAGCACCCTTCCTTGGAAGCGCTTTCACAGGCGCAGCAACACTGGGGCTTTGCGCTTCTCTAGCCACCAAACATCACGGTCATTCTCTTTCCGTCTCGTAGACACGAGCTGAGAAATTGGAAACGTCGAGCAATTGCTCAGAGATGAAAAGTGCCAGCACTGAAAGCTGTTGCTAGCCAGCACCCTTCCTTGGAAGTGCTTTCACAGGCGCAGCAACACTGGGGCTTTGCGCTTCTCTACCCACCAAACATCACGCTCACTATCTCTCCGTCTCGTAGACACGAGCTGAGAAATTGCAAACGTCGAGCAATTGCTCAGAGATGAAAAGTGCCAGCACTGAAAGCTGATGCTAGCCAGCACCCTTCCTTGGAAGTGCTTTCACAGGCGCAGCAACACTGGGGCTTTGCGCTTCTCTAGCCACGAAACGTCATGGTCATTCTCTTTCCTTCTCGTAGACACGAGCTGAGAAATTGGAAACGTCGAGCAATTGCTCAGAGATGAAAAGGGCCAGCACTGAAAGCTCTTGCTAGCCAGCACCCTTCCTTGGAAGCGCTTTCACAGGCGCAGCAACACTGGGGCTTTGCGCTTCTCTACCCACCAAACATCACGCTCACTATCTCTCCGTCTCGTAGACACGAGCTGAGAAATTGCAAACGTCGAGCAATTGCTCAGAGATGAAAAGTGCCAGCACTGAAAGCTGTTGCTAGCCAGCACCCTTCCTTGGAAGTGCTTTCACAGGCGCAGCAACACTGGGGCTTTGCGCTTCTCTACCCACCAAACGTCACGGTCATTCTCTTTCCTTCTCGTAGACACGAGCTGAGAAACTGCAAACGTCGAGCAATTGATCAAAGATGAAAAGTGCCAGCACTGAAAGCTGATGCTAGCCAGCACCCTTCCTTGGAAGTGCTTTTGTAGCCCTTAGAACACTGGGGCTCTGGGCTTCTCTAGCCACCTACTCTTCTGCTCATCCTCTCGCGCACTCTAAACAGAGCTCAGGTGAGAAATTGCAAATGTCGAGCAATTGCTCAGAGATGAAAAGTGCCAGGACTGAAAGCTGTTGCTAGCCAGCACCCTTCCTTGGAAGCGCTTTCACAGGCGCAGCAACACTCGGGCTTTGCGCTTCTCTACCCACCAAACATCACGCTCACTATCTCTCCGTCTCGTAGACACGAGCTGAGAAATTGCAAACGTCGAGCAATTGCTCAGAGATGAAAAGTGCCAGCACTGAAAGCTGTTGCTAGCCAGCACCCTTCCTTGGAAGCGCTTTCACAGGCGCAGCAACACTGGGGCTTTGCGCTTCTCTACCCACCAAACGTCACGGTCATTCTCTTTCCTTCTCGTAGACACGAGCTGAGAAATTGCAAACGTCGAGCAATTGATCAAAGATGAAAAGTGGCAGCACTGAAAGCTGTTGCTAGCCAGCACCCTTCCTTGGAAGCGCTTTTGTAGGCCTAAGAACAGTGGGGCTCTGGGCTTCTCTACCCACCTAATCTTCTGCTCATCCTCTCGCGCACTCTAAAGAGAGCTCAGGTGAGAAATTGCAGACGTCGAGCAATAGCTCAGAGATGAAAAGGGCCAGCACTGAAAGCTGTTGCTAGCCAGCACCCTTCCTTGGAAGCGCCTTCACAGGCGCAGCAACACTGGGGCTTTGCGCTTCTCTACCCACCAAACATCACGCTCACTATCTCTCCGTCTCGTAGACACGAGCTGAGAAATTGCAAACGTCGAGCAATTGCTCAGAGATGAAAAGGGCCAGCACTGAAAGCTGTTGCTAGCCAGCACCCTTCCTTGGAAGCGCTTTCACAGGCGCAGCAACACTGGGGCTTTGCGCTTCTCTACCCACCAAACGTCACGCTCACTATCTCTCCGTCTCGTAGACACGAGCTGAGAAATTGCAAACGTCCAGCAATTGCTCAGAGAGGAAAAGTGCCAGCACTGAAAGCTGTTGCTAGCCAGCACCCTTCCTTGGAAGCGCTTTCACAGGCGCAGCAACACTGGGGCTTTGCGCTTCTCTAGCCACCAAACGTCACGGTCATTCTCTTTCCTTCTCGTAGACACGAGCTGAGAAACTGCAAACGTCGAGCAATTGATCAAAGATGAAAAGTGCCAGCACTGAAAGTTGATGCTAGCCAGCACCCTTCCTTGGAAGCGCTTTTGTAGGCCTAAGAACACTGGGGCTCTGGGCTTCCCTAGCCACCTACTCTTCTGCTCATCCTCTCGCGCACTCTAAACAGAGCTCAGGTGAGAAATTGCAAACGTCGAGCAATTGCTCAGAGGTGAAAAGGGCCAGCACTGAAAGCTGTTGCTAGCCAGCACCCTTCCTTGGAAGCGCTTTCACAGGCATAGCAACACTGGGGTTTTGCGCTTCTCTAGCCACCAAACGTCACGGTCATTCTCTTTCCTTCTTGTAGACACGAGCTGAGAAACTGCAAACGTCGAGCAATTGCTCAGAGATGAGAAGTGCCAGCACTGAAAGCTGTTGCTAGCCAGCAGCCTTCCTTGGAAGCGCTTTCACAGGCGCAGCAACACTGGGACTTTGCGCTTCTCTACCCACCAAACATCACGGTCATTCTCTTTCCGTCTCGTAGACACGAGCTGAGAAATTGCAAACGTCAAGCAATTGCTCAGAGATGAAAAGTGCCAGCACTGAAAGCTGTTGCTAGCCAGCACCCTTCCTTGGAAGCGCTTTCACAGGCGCAGCAACACTGGGGCTTTGCGCTTCTCTACCCACCAAACATCACGCTCACTATCTCTCCGTCTCGTAGACACGAGTTGAGAAATTGCAAACGTCGAGCAATTGCTCAGAGATGAAAAGGGCCAGCACTGAAAGCTGTTGCTAGCCAGCACCCTTCCTTGGAAGCGCTTTCACAGGCGCAGCAACACTGGGGCTTTGCGCTTCTCTAGCCACCAAACGTCACGGTCATTCTCTTTCCTTCTCGTAGACACGAGCTGAGAAATTGCAAACATCGAGCAATTCCTCAGAGATGAAAGGGGCCAGCACTGAAAGCTGTGGCTAGCCAGCACCCTTCCTTGGAAGCGCTTTTGTAGCCCTAACAACACTGGGGCTCTGGGCTTCTCTAGCCACCTACTCTTCTGCTCATCCTCTCGCGTAGTCAAAAGAGAGCTCAGGTGAGAAATTGCAAACGTCGAGCAATTGCTCAGAGATGAAAAGTGGCAGCACTGAAAGCTGTTGCTAGCCAGCACCCTTCCTTGGAAGCGCTTTTGTAGGCCTAAGAACACTGGGGTTGTGGGCTTCTCTAGCCACCTACTCTTCTGCTCATCCTCTCGCGTAGTCAAAAGAGAGCTCAGGTGAGAAATTGCAAATGTCGAGCAATTGCTCAGAGATGAAAAGTGCCAGCACTGAAAGCTGTTGCTAGCCAGCACCCTTCCTTGGAAGCGCTTTTGTAGGCCTAAGAACACTGGGGCTCTGGGCTTCTCTAGCCACCTACTCTTCTGCTCATCCTCTCGCGCAGTCTAAAGAGAGCTCAGGTGAGAAATTGCAAACGTCGAGCAATTGCTCAGAGATGAAAAGGGCCAGCACTGAAAGCTGTTGCTAGCCAGCACCCTTCCTTGGAAGCGCTTTCACAGGCGCAGCAACACTGGGACTTTGCGCTTCTCTACCCACCAAACATCACGGTCCTTCTCTTTCCGTCTCGTAGACACGAGCTGAGAAATTGCAAACGTCGAGCAATTGCTCAGAGATGAGAAGTGCCAGCACTGAAAGCTGTGGCTAGCCAGCACCCTTCCTTGGAAGCGCTTTCACAGGCGCAGCAACACTGGGACTTTGCGCTTCTCTACCCACCAAACGTCACGGTCATTCTCTTTCCTTCTCGTAGACACGAGCTGAGAAACTGCAAACGTCGAGCAATTGCTCAGAGATGAAAAGTGCCAGCACTGAAAGCTGTGGCTAGCCAGCACCCTTGCTTGGAAGCGCTTTTGTAGCCCTAAGAATACTGGGGCTCTGGGCTTCTCTAGCCACCTACTCTTCTGCTCATCCTCTCGTGCACTCTAAAGAGAGCTCAGGTGAGACATTGCAAACGTCGAGCAATTGCTCAGAGATGAAAAGGGCCATCACTGAAAGCTGTTGCTAGCCAGCACCCTTCCTTGGAAGCGCTTTCACAGGCGCAGCAACACTGGGGCTTTGCGCTTCTCTAGCCACCAAACATCACGGTCATTCTCTTTCCGTCTCGTAGACACGAGCTGAGAAATTGCAAACGTCGAGCAATTGCTCAGAGATGAGAAGTGCCAGCACTGAAAGCTGTGGCTAGCCAGCACCCTTCCTTGGAAGCGCTTTCACAGGCGCAGCAACACTGGGGCTTTGCGCTTCTCTAGCCACCAAACGTCACGGTCACTATCTCTCCGTCTCGTAGACACGAGCTGAGAAATTGCAAACGTTGAGCAATTGCTCAGAGATGAAAAGTGCCAGCACTGAAAGCTGTTGCTAGCCAGCACCCTTCCTTGGAAGCGCTTTTGTAGGCCTAAGAACACTGGGGCTCTGGGCTTCTCTAGCCACCTACTCTTCTGCTCATCCTCTCGTGCAGTCTAAAGAGAGCTCAGGTGAGAAATTGCAAACGTCGAGCAATTGCTCAGAGGTGAAAAGGGCCAGCACTGAAAGCTGTTGCTAGCCAGCACCCTTCCTTGGAAGCGCTTTCACAGGCGCAGCAACACTGGGGCTTTGCGCTTCTCTACCCACCAAACGTCACGCTCACTATCTCTCCGTCTCGTAGACACGAGCTGAGAAATTGCAAACGTCGAGCAATTGCTCAGAGATGAAAAGTGCCAGCACTGAAAGCTGTTGCTAGCCAGCACCCTTCCTTGGAAGCGCTTTCACAGGCGCAGCAACACTGGGACTTTGCGCTTCTATACGCACCAAACGTCACGGTCATTCTCTTTCCTTCTCGTAGACACGAGCTGAGAAACTGCAAACGTCGAGCAATTGCTCAGAGATGAAAAGTGCCAGCACTGAAAGCTGATGCTAGCCAGCAGCCTTCCTTGGAAGCGCTTTTGTAGGCCTAAGAACACTGGGGCTCTGGGCTTCTCTAGCCACGTACTCTTCTGCTCATCCTGTCGTGCAGTCTAAAGAGAGCTCAGGTGAGAAATTGCAAACGTCGAGCAATTGCTCAGAGAGGAAAAGTGCCAGCACTGAAAGCTGTTGCTAGCCAGCACCCTTCCTTGGAAGCGCTTTCACAGGCGCAGCAACACTGGGGCTTTGCGCTTCTCTAGCCACCAAACGTCACGCTCACTATCTCTCCGTCTCGTAGACACGAGCTGAGAAATTGCAAACGTCGAGCAATTGCTCAGAGATGAAAAGTGCCAGCACTGAAAGGTGTTGCTAGCCAGCACCCTTCCTTGGAAGCGCTTTTGTAGGCCTAAGAACACTGGGGCTCTGGGCTTCTCTAGCCACCTACTCTTCTGCTCATCCTCTCGCGCAGTCTAAAGAGAGCTCAGGTGAGAAATTGCAAACGTCGAGCAATTGCTCAGAGATGAAAAGGGCCAGCACTGAAAGCTGTTGCTAGCCAGCACCCTTCCTTGGAAGCGCTTTCACAGGCGCAGCAACACTGGGGCTTTGCGCTTCTCTAGCCACCAAACGTCACGCTCACTATCTCTCCGTCTCGTAGACATGAGCTGAGAAATTGCAAATGTGGAGCAATTGCTCAGAGATGAGAAGTGCCAGCACCGAAAGCTGTTGCTAGCCAGCACCCTTCCTTGGAAGCGCTTTTGTAGGCCTAAGAACACTGGGGCTCTGGGCTTCTCTAGCCACCTACTCTTCTGCTCATCCTCTCGCGCACTCTAAAGAGAGCTCAGGTGAGAAATTGCAAACGTCGAGCAATTGCTCAGAGATGAAAAGGGCCAGCACTGAAAGCTGTTGCTAGCCAGCACCCTTCCTTGGAAGCGCTTTCACAGGCGCAGCAACACTGGGACTTTGTGCTTCGCTACCCACCAAACGCCACGGTCATTCTCTTTCCTTCTCGTAGACACGAGCTGAGAAATTGCAAACGTCGAGCAATTGCTCAGAGATGAGAAGTGCCAGCACTGAAAGCTGTGGCTAGCCAGCACCCTTCCTTGGAAGCGCTTTCACAGGCGCAGCAACAGTGGGGCTTTGCGCTTCTCTACCCATCAAACGTCACGCTCACTACCTCTCCGTCTCGTAGACACAAGCTGTAGAAATTGCAAACGTCGAGCAATTGCTCAGAGATGAAAAGTGCCAGCACTGAAAGCTGTTGCTAGCCAGCACCCTTCCTTGGAAGCGCTTTTGTAGCCTTAAGAACACTGGGGCTCTGGGCTTCTCTAGCCACCTACTCTTCTGCTCATCCTCTCGCGCAGTCTAAAGAGAGCTCAGGTGAGAAATTGCAAACATCGAGCAATTGCTCAGAGATGAAAAGGGCCAGCACTGAAAGCTGTGGCTAGCCAGCACCCTTCCTTGGAAGCGCTTTCACAGGCGCAGCAACACTGGGGCTTTGCGCTTCTCTACCAACCAAACGTCACGCTCACTATCTCTCCGTCTCGTAGACACGAGCTGAGAAATTGCAAACGTCGAGCAATTGCTCAGAGAGGAAAAGTGCCAGCACTGAAAGCTGTTGCTAGCCAGCACCCTTCCTTGGAAGCGCTTTCACAGGCGCAGCAACACTGGGACTTTGCGCTTCTCTAGCCACCAAACGTCACGGTCATTCTCTTTCCTTCTCGTAGACACGAGCTGAGAAATTGCAAACGTCGAGCAATTGCTCAGACATGAAAAGTGGCAGCACTGAAAGCTGTTGCTAGCCAGCACCCTTCCTTGGAAGTGCTTTTGTAGCCCTAAGAACACTGGGGCTCTGGGCTTCTCTAGCCACCTACTCTTCTGCTCATCCTCTCGCGCAGTCTAAAGAGAGCTCAGGTGAGAAATTGCAAACGTCGAGCAATTGCTCAGAGATGAGAAGTGCCAGCACTGAAAGCTGTTGCTAGCCAGCACCCTTCCTTGGAAGCGCTTTCACAGGCGCAGCAACACTGGGGCTTTGCGCTTCTCTACCCACCAAACATCACGCTCACTATCTCTCCGTCTCGTAGACACGAGCTGAGAAATTGCAAACGTCGAGCAACTGCTCAGAGATGAAAAGTGCCAGCACTGAAACCTGTTGCTAGCCAGCACCCTTCCTTGGAAGCGCTTTCACAGGCGCAGCAACACTGGGGCTTTGCGCTTCTCTAGCCACCAAACATCACGGTCATTCTCTTTCCTTCTCGTAGACACGAGCTGAGAAATTGCAAACGTCGAGCAATTGCTCAGAGATGAAAAGGGCCAGCACTGAAAGCTGTGGCTAGCCAGCACCCTTCCTTGGAAGTGCTTTCACAGGCGCAGCAACACTGGGACTTTGCGCTTCTCTACCCACCAAACATCACGGTCATTCTCTTTCCGTCTCGTAGACACGAGCTGAGAAACTGCAAACGTCGAGCAATTGCTCAGAGATGAAAAGTGGCAGCACTGAAAGCTGATGCTAGCCAGCAGCCTTCCTTGGAAGCGCTTTTGTAGGCCTAAGAACACTGGGGCTCTGGGCTTCTCTAGCCACCTACTCTTCTGCTCATCCTCTCGCGCACCCTAAAGAGAGCTCAGGTGAGAAATTGCAAATGTCGAGCAATTGCTCAGAGAGGAAAAGTGCCAGCACTGAAAGCTGTTGCTAGCCAGCACCCTTCCTTGGAAGCGCTTTCACAGGCGCAGCAACACTGGGGCTCTGGGCTTCTCTAGCCACCTACTCTTCTGCTCATCCTCTCGCGCACTCTAAAGAGAGCTCAGGGGAGAAATTGCAAACGTCGAGCAATTGCTCAGAGATGAGAAGTGCCAGCACTGAAAGCTGTTGCTAGCCAGCACCCTTCCTTGGAAGCGCTTTCACAGGCGCAGCAACACTGGGGCCTTGCGCTTCTCTAGCCACCAAATGTCACGCTCACTATCTCTCCGTCTCGTAGACACGAGCTGAGAAATTGCAAACGTCGAGCAATTGCTCAGAGATGAAAAGTGCCAGCACTGAAAGCTGTTGCTAGCCAGCAGCCTTCCTTGGAAGCGCTTTTGTAGGCCTAAGAACACTGGGGCTCTGGGCTTCTCTAGCCACCTACTCTTCTGCTCATCCTCTCGCGTAGTCAAAAGAGACCTCAGGTGAGAAACTGCAAATGTCGAGCAATTGCTCAGAGATGAAAAGTGGCAGCACTGAAAGCTGTTGCTAGCCAGCACCCTTCCTTGGAAGCGCTTTTGTAGGCCTAAGAACACTGGGGTTGTGGGCTTCTCTAGCCACCTACTCTTCTGCTCATCCTCTCGCGTAGTCAAAAGAGAGCTCAGGTGAGAAATTGCAAATGTCGAGCAATTGCTCAGAGATGAAAAGTGCCAGCACTGAAAGCTGTTGCTAGCCAGCACCCTTCCTTGGAAGCGCTTTTGTAGGCCTAAGAACACTGGGGTTGTGGGCTTCTCTAGCCACCTACTCTTCTGCTCATCCTCTCGCGCAGTCTAAAGAGAGCTCAGGTGAGACATTGCAAACGTCGAGCAATTGCTCATAGATGAAAAGGGCCAGCACTGAAAGCTGTTGCTAGCCAGCACCCTTCCTTGGAAGCGCTTTCACAGGCGCAGCAACACTGGGGCTTTGCGCTTCTCTACCAACCAAACGTCACGCTCACTATCTCTCCGCCTCGTAGACACGAGCTGAGAAATTGCAAACGTCGAGCAATTGCTCAGAGATGAAAAGTGCCAGCACTGAAAGCTGTTGCTAGCCAGCACCCTTCCTTGGAAGCGCTTTCACAGGCGCAGCAACACTGGGGCTTTGAGCTTCTCTACCCACCAAACATCACGCTCACTATCTCTCCGTCTCGTAGACACGAGCTGAGAAATTGCAAACGTCGAGCAATTGCTCAGAGATGAAAAGTGGCAGCACTGAAAGCTGTTGCTAGCCAGCACCCTTCCTTGGAAGCGCTTTCACAGGCGCAGCAACACTGGGGCTTTGCGCTTCTCTACCCACCAAACGTCACGGTCATTCTCTTTCCTTCTCGTAGACACGAGCTGAGAAACTGCAAACGTTGAGCAATTGCTCAGAGATGAAAAGTGCCAGCACTGAAAGCTGTTGCTAGCCAGCACCCTTCCTTGGAAGCGCTTTTGTAGCCCTTAGAACACTGGGGCTCTGGGCTTCTCTAGCCACCTACTCTTCTGCTCATCCTCTCGCGCACTCTAAAGAGAGCTCAGGGGAGAAATTGCAAACGTCGAGCAATTGCTCAGAGATGAAAAGTGCCAGCACTGAAAGCTGTTGCTAGCCAGCACCCTTCCTTGGAAGCACTTTCACAGGCGCAGCAACACTGGGGCTTTGCGCTTCTCTACCCACCAAACGTCACGCTCAGTATCTCTCCGTCTCGCAGACACGAGCTGAGAAATTGCAAACGTCGAGCAATTGCTCAGAGATGAAAAGTGCCAGCACTGAAAGCTGTTGCTAGCCAGCACCCTTCCTTGGAAGCGCTTTTGTAGGCCTAAGAACACTGGGGCTCTGGGCTTCTCTAGCCACCTACTCTTCTGCTCATCCTCTCGCGCAGTCGAAAGAGAGCTCAGGTGAGAAATTGCAAACGTCGAGCAATTGCTCAGAGATGAAAAGTGCCAGCACTGAAAGCTCTTGCTAGCCAGCAGCCTTCCTTGGAAGCGCTTTCACAGGCGCAGCAACACTGGGGCTTTGCGCTTCTCTAGCCACTAAACATCACGGTTATTCTCTTTCCTTCTCGTAGACACGAGCTGAGAAATTGCAAACGTCGAGCAATTGCTCAGAGATGAGAAGTGCCAGCACTGAACGCTGTGGCTAGCCAGCAGCCTTCCTTGGAAGCGCTTTCACAGGCGCAGCAACGCTGGGGCTTTGCGGTTCTCTAGCCACCAAAAGTCACGCTCACTATCACTCCGTCTCGTAGACACGAGCTGAGAAATTGCAAACGTCGAGCAATTGCTCAGAGATGAAAAGTGGCAGCACTGAAAGCTGTTGCTAGCCAGCAGCCTTCCTTGGAAGCGCTTTTGTAGGCCTAAGAACACTGGGGCTCTGGGCTTCTCTAGCCACCTACTCTTCTGCTCATCCTCTCGCGCACTCTAAAGAGAGCTCAGGTGAGAAATTGCAAACGTCGAGCAATTGCTCAGAGATGAAAAGTGCCAGCACTGAAAGCTGTTGCTAGCCAGCAGCCTTCCTTGGAAGCGCTTTTGTAGGCCTAAGAACACTGGGGCTCTGGGCTTCTCTAGCCACCTACTCTTCTGCTCATCCTCTCGCGCAGTCTAAAGAGAGCTCAGGTGAGAAATTGCAAACGTCGAGCAATTGCTCAGAGATGAAAAGTGCCATCACTGAAAGCTGTTGCTAGCCAGCACCCTTCCTTGGAAGCGCTTTCACAGGCGCAGCAACACTGGGGCTTTGCGCTTCTCTACCCACCAAACATCACGCTCACTATCTCTCCGTCTCGTAGACACGAGCTGAGAAATTGCAAACGTCGAGCAATTGCTCAGAGATGAAAAGTGCCAGCACTGAAAGCTCTTGCTAGCCAGCACCCTTCCTTGGAAGCGCTTTCACAGGCACAGCAACACTGGGGCTTTGCGCTTCTCTACCCACCAAACGTCACGGTCATTCTCTTTCCTTCTCGTAGACACGAGCTGAGAAATTGCAAACGTCCAGCAATTGCTCAGAGATGAAAAGTGGCAGCACTGAAAGCTGTTGCTAGCCAGCACCCTTCCTTGGAAGCGCTTTTGTAGGCCTAAGAACACTGGGGCTCTGGGCTTCTCTAGCCACCTACTCTTCTGCTCATCCTCTCGCGCAGTCTAAAGAGAGCTCAGGTGAGAAATTGCAAACGTCGAGCAATTGCTCAGAGATGAAAAGGGCCAGCACTGAAAGCTGTTGCTAGCCAGCACCCTTCCTTGGAAGCGCTTTCACAGGCGCAGCAACACTGGGGCTTTGCGCTTCTCTAGCCACCAAACGTCACGCTCACTATCTCTCCGTCTCGTAGACATGAGCTGAGAAATTGCAAATGTGGAGCAATTGCTCAGAGATGAGAAGTGCCAGCACCGAAAGCTGTTGCTAGCCAGCACCCTTCCTTGGAAGCGCTTTTGTAGGCCTAAGAACACTGGGGCTCTGGGCTTCTCTAGCCACCTACTCTTCTGCTCATCCTCTCGCGCACTCTAAAGAGAGCTCAGGTGAGAAATTGCAAACGTCGAGCAATTGCTCAGAGATGAAAAGGGCCAGCACTGAAAGCTGTTGCTAGCCAGCACCCTTCCTTGGAAGCGCTTTCACAGGCGCAGCAACACTGGGACTTTGTGCTTCGCTACCCACCAAACGCCACGGTCATTCTCTTTCCTTCTCGTAGACACGAGCTGAGAAATTGCAAACGTCGAGCAATTGCTCAGAGATGAGAAGTGCCAGCACTGAAAGCTGTGGCTAGCCAGCACCCTTCCTTGGAAGCGCTTTCACAGGCGCAGCAACAGTGGGGCTTTGCGCTTCTCTACCCATCAAACGTCACGCTCACTATCTCTCCGTCTCGTAGACACAAGCTGTAGAAATTGCAAACGTCGAGCAATTGCTCAGAGATGAAAAGTGCCAGCACTGAAAGCTGTTGCTAGCCAGCACCCTTCCTTGGAAGCGCTTTTGTAGCCTTAAGAACACTGGGGCTCTGGGCTTCTCTAGCCACCTACTCTTCTGCTCATCCTCTCGCGCAGTCTAAAGAGAGCTCAGGTGAGAAATTGCAAAGGTCGAGCAATTGCTCAGAGATGAAAAGGGCCAGCACTGAAAGCTGTTGCTAGCCAGCACCCTTCCTTGGAAGCGCTTTCACAGGCGCAGCAACACTGGGGCTTTGCGCTTCTCTACCTACCAAATGTCACGGTCGCTATCTCTCCGTCTTGTAGACACGAGCTGAGAAATTGCAAACGTCGAGCAATTGCTCAGAGATGAAAAGTGCCAGCACTGAAAGCTGTTGCTAGCCAGCACCCTTCCTTGGAAGCGCTTTTGTAGGCCTAAGAACAGTGGGGCTCTGGGCTTCTCTAGCCACCTACTCTTCTGCTCATCCTCTCGCGCAGTCTAAAGAGAGCTCAGGTGAGAAATTGCAAACATCGAGCAATTGCTCAGAGATGAAAAGGGCCAGCACTGAAAGCTGTGGCTAGCCAGCACCCTTCTTTGGAAGCGCTTTCACAGGCGCAGCAACACTGGGGCTTTGCGCTTCTCTACCAACCAAACGTCACGGTCACTATCTCTCCGTCTCGTAGACACGAGCTGAGAAATTGCAAACGTCGAGCAATTGCTCAGAGAGGAAAAGTGCCAGCACTGAAAGCTGTTGCTAGCCAGCACCCTTCCTTGGAAGCGCTTTCACAGGCGCAGCAACACTGGGACTTTGCGCTTCTCTAGCCACCAAACGTCACGGTCATTCTCTTTCCTTCTCGTAGACACGAGCTGAGAAATTGCAAACGTCGAGCAATTGCTCAGAGAGGAAAAGTGGCAGCACTGAAAGCTGTTGCTAGCCAGCACCCTTCCTTGGAAGTGCTTTTGTAGCCCTAAGAACACTGGGGCTCTGGGCTTCTCTAGCCACCTACTCTTCTGCTCATCCTCTCGCGCACTCTAAAGAGAGCTCAGGTGAGAAATTGCAAACGTCGAGCAATTGCTCAGAGATGAGAAGTGCCAGCACTGAAAGCTGTTGCTAGCCAGCACCCTTCCTTGGAAGCGCTTTCACAGGCGCAGCAACACTGGGGCTTTGCGCTTCTCTACCCACCAAACATCACGCTCACTATCTCTCCGTCTCGTAGACACGAGCTGAGAAATTGCAAACGTCGAGCAACTGCTCAGAGATGAAAAGTGCCAGCACTGAAAGCTGTGGCTAGCCAGCACCCTTCCTTGGAAGCGCTTTCACAGGCGCAGCAACACTGGGGCTTTGCGCTTCTCTAGCCACCAAACATCACGGTCATTCTCTTTCCTTCTCGTAGACACGAGCTGAGAAATTGCAAACGTCGAGCAATTGCTCAGAGATGAAAAGGGCCAGCACTGAAAGCTGTGGCTAGCCAGCACCCTTCCTTGGAAGTGCTTTCACAGGCGCAGCAACACTGGGACTTTGCGCTTCTCTACCCACCAAACATCACGGTCATTCTCTTTCCGTCTCGTAGACACGATCTGAGAAACTGCAAACGTCGAGCAATTGCTCAGAGATGAAAAGTGGCAGCACTGAAAGCTGATGCTAGCCAGCAGCCTTCCTTGGAAGCGCTTTTGTAGGCCTAAGAACACTGGGGCTCTGGGCTTCTCTAGCCACCTACTCTTCTGCTCATCCTCTCGCGCAGTCTAAAGAGAGCTCAGGTGAGAAATTGCAAATGTCGAGCAATTGCTCAGAGAGGAAAAGTGCCAGCACTGAAAGCTGTTGCTAGCCAGCACCCTTCCTTGGAAGCGCTTTCACAGGCGCAGCAACACTGGGGCCTTGCGCTTCTCTAGCCACCAAATGTCACGCTCACTATCTCTCCGTCTCGTAGACACGAGCTGAGAAATTGCAAACGTCGAGCAATTGCTCAGAGATGAAAAGTGGCAGCACTGAAAGCTGTGGCTAGCCAGCAGCCTTCCTTGGAAGCGCTTTTGTAGGCCTAAGAACACTGGGGCTCTGGGCTTCTCTAGCCACCTACTCTTCTGCTCATCCTCTCGCGTAGTCAAAAGAGACCTCAGGTGAGAAACTGCAAACGTCGAGCAATTGCTCAGAGATGAAAAGTGGCAGCACTGAAAGCTGTTGCTAGCCAGCACCCTTCCTTGGAAGCGCTTTTGTAGGCCTAAGAACACTGGGGTTGTGGGCTTCTCTAGCCACCTACTCTTCTGCTCATCCTCTCGCGTAGTCAAAAGAGAGCTCAGGTGAGAAATTGCAAATGTCGAGCAATTGCTCAGAGATGAAAAGGGCCAGCACTGAAAGCTGTTGCTAGCCAGCACCCTTCCTTGGAAGCGCTTTTGTAGGCCTAAGAACACTGGGGTTGTGGGCTTCTCTAGCCACCTACTCTTCTGCTCATCCTCTCGCGCAGTCTAAAGAGAGCTCAGGTGAGAAATTGCAAACGTCGAGCAATTGCTCAGAGATGAAAAGTGCCAGCACTGAAAGCTGTTGCTAGCCAGCACCCTTCCTTGGAAGCGCTTTCACAGGCGCAGCAACACTGGGGCTTTGAGCTTCTCTACCCACCAAACATCACGCTCACTATCTCTCCGTCTCGTAGACACGAGCTGAGAAATTGCAAACGTCGAGCAATTGCTCAGAGATGAAAAGTGCCAGCACTGAAAGCTGTTGCTAGCCAGCACCCTTCCTTGGAAGCGCTTTCACAGGCGCAGCAACACTGGGGCTTTGCGCTTCTCTACCCACCAAACGTCACGGTCATTCTCTTTCCTTCTAATAGACACGAGCTGAGAAATTGCAAACGTCGAGCAATTGCTCAGAGATGAAAAGTGCCAGCACTGAAAGCTGTTGCTAGCCAGCACCCTTCCTTGGAAGCGCTTTTGTAGGCCTAAGAACACTGGGGCTCTGGGCTTCTCTAGCCACCTACTCTTCTGCTCATCCTCTCGCGCACTCTAAAGAGAGCTCAGGGGAGAAATTGCAAACGTCGAGCAATTGCTCAGAGATGAAAAGTGCCAGCACTGAAAGCTGTTGCTAGCCAGCACCCTTCCTTGGAAGCACTTTCACAGGCGCAGCAACACTGGGGCTTTGCGCTTCTCTACCCACCAAACGTCACGCTCAGTATCTCTCCGTCTCACAGACACGAGCTGAGAAATTGCAAACGTCGAGCAATTGCTCAGAGATGAAAAGTGCCAGCACTGAAAGCTGTTGCTAGCCAGCACCCTTCCTTGGAAGCGCTTTTGTAGGCCTAAGAACACTGGGGCTCTGGGCTTCTCTAGCCACCTACTCTTCTGCTCATCCTCTCGCGCAGTCGAAAGAGAGCTCAGGTGAGAAATTGCAAACGTCGAGCAATTGCTCAGAGATGAAAAGTGCCAGCACTGAAAGCTCTTGCTAGCCAGCAGCCTTCCTTGGAAGCGCTTTCACAGGCGCAGCAACACTGGGGCTTTGCGCTTCTCTAGCCACTATACATCACGGTTATTCTCTTTCCTTCTCGTAGACACGAGCTGAGAAATTGCAAATGTCGAGCAATTGCTCAGAGATGAGAAGTGCCAGCACTGAACGCTGTGGCTAGCCAGCACCCTTCCTTGGAAGCGCTTTCACAGGCGCAGCAACGCTGGGGCTTTGCGCTTCTCTAGCCACCAAAAGTCACGCTCACTATCTCTCCGTCTCGTAGACACGAGCTGAGAAATTGCAAACGTCGAGCAATTGCTCAGAGATGAAAAGTGGCAGCACTGAAAGCTGTTGCTAGCCAGCAGCCTTCCTTGGAAGCGCTTTTGTAGGCCTAAGAACACTGGGGCTCTGGGCTTCTCTAGCCACCTACTCTTCTGCTCATCCTCTCGCGCACTCTAAAGAGAGCTCAGGTGAGAAATTGCAAACGTCGAGCAATTGCTCAGAGATGAAAAGTGCCAGCACTGAAAGCTGTTGCTAGCCAGCACCCTTCCTTGGAAGCGCTTTTGTAGGCCTAAGAACACTGGGGCTCTGGGCTTCTCTAGCCACCTACTCTTCTGCTCATCCTCTCGCGCAGTCTAAAGAGAGCTCAGGTGAGAAATTGCAAACGTCGAGCAATTGCTCAGAGATGAAAAGGGCCATCACTGAAAGCTGTTGCTAGCCAGCACCCTTCCTTGGAAGCGCTTTCACAGGCGCAGCAACACTGGGGCTTTGCGCTTCTCTACCCACCAAACATCACGCTCACTATCTCTCCGTCTCGTAGACACGAGCTGAGAAATTGCAAACGTCGAGCAATTGCTCAGAGATGAAAAGTGCCAGCACTGAAAGCTCTGGCTAGCCAGCACCCTTCCTTGGAAGCGCTTTCACAGGCGCAGCAACACTGGGGCTTTGCGCTTCTCTACCCACCAAACGTCACGGTCATTCTCTTTCCTTCTCGTAGACACGAGCTGAGAAATTGCAAACGTCCAGCAATTGCTCAGAGATGAAAAGTGGCAGCACTGAAAGCTGTTGCTAGCCAGCACCCTTCCTTGGAAGCGCTTTTGTAGGCCTAAGAACTCTGGGGTTGTGGGCTTCTCTAGCCACCTACTCTTCTGCTCATCCTCTCGTGCACTCTAAAGAGAGCTCAGGTGAGAAATTGCAAACGTCGAGCAATTGCTCAGAGATGAAAAGGGCCAGCACTGAAAGCTGTTGCTAGCCAGCACCCTTCCTTGGAAGCGCTTTCACAGGCGCAGCAACACTGGGGCTTTGCGCTTCTCTAGCCACCAAACATCACGGTCATTCTCTTTCCTTCTCGTAGACACGAGCTGAGAAATTGCAAACGTCGAGCAATTGCTCAGAGATGAAAAGTGCCAGCACTGAAAGCTGTTGCTAGCCAGCACCCTTCCTTGGAAGCGCTTTTGTAGGCCTAAGAACACTGGGGCTCTGGGCTTCTCTAGCCACCTACTCTTCTGCTCATCCTCTCGCGCAGTCTAAAGAGAGCTCAGGTGAGAAATTGCAAACGTCGAGCAATTGCTCAGAGATGAAAAGGGCCATCACTGAAAGCTGTTGCTAGCCAGCACCCTTCCTTGGAAGCGCTTTCACAGGCGCAGCAACACTGGGGCTTTGCGCTTCTCTACCCACCAAACATCATGCTCACTATCTCTCCGTCTCGTAGACACGAGTTGAGAAATTGCAAATGTCGAGCAATTGCTCAGAGATGAAAAGTGCCAGCACTGAAAGCTGTTGCTAGCCAGCACCCTTCCTTGGAAGCGCTTTTGTAGCCTTAAGAACACTGGGGCTCTGGGCTTCTCTAGCCACCTAATCTTCTGCTCATCCTCTCGTGCAGTCTAAAGAGAGCTCAGGTGAGAAATTGCAAACGTCGAGCAATTGCTCAGAGATGAAAAGTGCCAGCACTGAAAGCTGTGGCTAGCCAGCACCCTTCCTTGGAAGCGCTTTCACAGGCGCAGCAACACTGGGGCTTTGCGCTTCTCTACCTACCAAATGTCACGGTCGCTATCTCTCCGTCTTGTAGACACGAGCTGAGAAATTGCAAACGTCGAGCAATTGCTCAGAGATGAAAAGTGCCAGCACTGAAAGCTGTTGCTAGCCAGCACCCTTCCTTGGAAGCGCTTTTGTAGGCCTAACAACACTGGGGCTCTGGGCTTCTCTAGCCACCTACTCTTCTGCTCATCCTCTCGCGCAGTCTAAAGAGAGCTCAGGTGAGAAATTGCAAACGTCGAGCAATTGCTCAGAGATGAAAAGTGCCAGCACTGAAAGCTGTTGCTAGCCAGCACCCTTCCTTGGAAGCGCTTTCACAGTCGCAGCAACACTGGGGCTTTGCGCTTCTCTAGCCACCAAACGTCACGCTCACTATCTCTCCGTCTCGTAGACACGAGCTGAGAAATTGCAAACGTCGAGCAATTGCTCAGAGATGAAAAGTGCCAGCACTGAAAGCTGTTGCTAGCCAGCACCCTTCCATGGAAGCGCTTTCACAGGCGCAGCAACACTGGGGCTTTGCGCTTCTCTAGCCACCAAACATCACGGTCATTCTCTTTCCTTCTCGTAGACACGAGTTGAGAAATTGCAAACGTCGAGCAATTGCTCAGAGATGAGAAGTGCCAGCACTGAAAGCTGTGGCTAGCCAGCACCCTTCCTTGGAAGCGCTTTCAGAGGCGCAGCAACACTGCGGCTTTGCGCTTCTCTACCAACCAAACGTCACGGTCACTATCTCTCCGTCTCGTAGACACGAGCTGAGAAATTGCAAACGTCGAGCAATTGCTCAGAGATGAAAAGTGCCAGCACTGAAAGCTGTGGCTAGCCAGCACCCTTCCTTGGAAGCGCTTTCACAGGCGCAGCAACACTGGGGCTTTGCGCTTCTCTACCAACCAAACGTCACGCTCACTATCTCTCCGTCTCGTAGACACGAGCTGAGAAATTGAAAACGTCGAGCAATTGCTCAGAGAGGAAAAGTGCCAGCACTGAAAGCTGTTGCTAGCCAGCACCCTTCCTTGGAAGCGCTTTCACAGGCGCAGCAACACTGGGACTTTGCGCTTCTCTAGCCACCAAACGTCACGGTCATTCTCTTTCCTTCTCGTAGACACGAGCTGAGAAATTGCAAACGTCCAGCAATTGCTCAGAGATGAAAAGTGCCAGCACTGAAAGCTGTGGCTAGCCAGCAGCCTTCCTTGGAAGCGCTTTTGTAGGCCTAAGAACACTGGGGCTCTGGGCTTCTCTAGCCACCTACTCTTCTGCTCATCCTCTCGCGCAGTCTAAAGAGAGCTCAGGTGAGAAATTGCAAACGTCGAGCAATTGCTCAGAGATGAAAAGGGCCATCACTGAAAGCTGTTGCTAGCCAGCACCCTTCCTTGGAAGCGCTTTCACAGGCGCAGCAACACTGGGGCTTTGCGCTTCTCTACCCACCAAACATCATGCTCACTATCTCTCCGTCTCGTAGACACGAGTTGAGAAATTGCAAATGTCGAGCAATTGCTCAGAGATGAAAAGTGCCAGCACTGAAAGCTGTTGCTAGCCAGCACCCTTCCTTGGAAGCGCTTTTGTAGCCTTAAGAACACTGGGGCTCTGGGCTTCTCTAGCCACTTCATCTTCTGCTCATCCTCTCGTGCAGTCTAAAGAGAGCTCAGGTGAGAAATTGCAAACGTCGAGCAATTGCTCAGAGAGGAAAAGTGCCAGCACTGAAAGCTGTGGCTAGCCAGCACCCTTCCTTGGAAGCGCTTTCACAGGCGCAGCAACACTGGGGCTTTGCGCTTCTCTACCTACCAAATGTCACGGTCGCTATCTCTCCGTCTTGTAGACACGAGCTGAGAAATTGCAAACGTCGAGCAATTGCTCAGAGATGAAAAGTGGCAGCACTGAAAGCTGTTGCTAGCCAGCACCCTTCCTTGGAAGCGCTTTTGTAGGCCTAAGAACACTGGGGTTCTGGGCTTCTCTAGCCACCTACTCTTCTGCTCATCCTCTCGCGCAGTCTAAAGAGAGCTCAGGTGAGAAATTGCAAACGTCGAGCAATTGCTCAGAGAGGAAAAGTGCCAGCACTGAAAGCTGTTGCTAGCCAGCACCCTTCCTTGGAAGCGCTTTCACAGTCGCAGCAACACTGGGGCTTTGCGCTTCTCTAGCCACCAAACGTCACGCTCACTATCTCTCCGTCTCGTAGACACGAGCTGAGAAATTGCAAACGTCAAGCAATTGCTCAGAGATGAAAAGGGCCAGCACTGAAAGCTGTTGCTAGCCAGCACCCTTCCATGGAAGCGCTTTCACAGGCGCAGCAACACTGGGGCTTTGCGCTTCTCTAGCCACCAAACATCACGGTCATTCTCTTTCCTTCTCGTAGACACGAGTTGAGAAATTGCAAACGTCGAGCAATTGCTCAGAGATGAGAAGTGCCAGCACTGAAAGCTGTGGCTAGCCAGCACCCTTCCTTGGAAGCGCTTTCAGAGGCGCAGCAACACTGGGGCTTTGCGCTTCTCTACCAACCAAACGTCACGCTCACTATCTCTCCGTCTCGTAGACACGAGCTGAGAAATTGCAAACGTCGAGCAATTGCTCAGAGATGAAAAGGGCCAGCACTGAAAGCTGTGGCTAGCCAGCACCCTTCCTTGGAAGCGCTTTCACAGGCGCAGCAACACTGGGACTTTGCGCTTCTCTACCAACCAAACGTCACGCTCACTATCTCTCCGTCTCGTAGACACGAGCTGAGAAATTGAAAACGTCGAGCAATTGCTCAGAGAGGAAAAGTGGCAGCACTGAAAGCTGTTGCTAGCCAGCACCCTTCCTTGGAAGCGCTTTCACAGGCGCAGCAACACTGGGACTTTGCGCTTCTCTAGCCACCAAACGTCACGGTCATTCTCTTTCCTTCTCGTAGACACGAGCTGAGAAATTGCAAACGTCCAGCAATTGCTCAGAGATGAAAAGTGCCAGCACTGAAAGCTGTGGCTAGCCAGCAGCCTTCCTTGGAAGCGCTTTTGTAGGCCTAAGAACACTGGGGTTCTGGGCTTCTCTAGCCACCTAATCTTCTGCTCATCCTCTCGTGCAGTCTAAAGAGAGCTCAGGTGAGAAATTGCAAACGTCGAGCAATTGCTCAGAGATGAAAAGGGCCATCACTGAAAGCTGTGGCTAGCCAGCACCCTTCCTTGGAAGCGCTTTTGTAGGCCTAAGAACACTGGGGCTCTGGGCTTCTCTAGCCACCTACTCTTCTGCTCATCCTCTCGCGCACTCTAAAGAGAGCTCAGGTGAGAAATTGCAAACGTCGAGCAATTGCTCAGAGATGAAAAGTGCCAGCACTGAAAGCTGTTGCTAGCCAGCACCCTTCCTTGGAAGCGCTTTTGTAGGCCTAAGAACACTGGGGCTCTGGGCTTCTCTAGCCACCTACTCTTCTGCTCATCCTCTCGCGCAGTCTAAAGAGAGCTCAGGTGAGAAATTGCAAACGTCGAGCAATTGCTCAGAGATGAAAAGGGCCATCACTGAAAGCTGTTGCTAGCCAGCACCCTTCCTTGGAAGCGCTTTCACAGGCGCAGCAACACTGGGGCTTTGCGCTTCTCTACCCACCAAACATCACGCTCACTATCTCTCCGTCTCGTAGACACGAGCTGAGAAATTGCAAACGTCGAGCAATTGCTCAGAGATGAAAAGTGCCAGCACTGAAAGCTCTGGCTAGCCAGCACCCTTCCTTGGAAGCGCTTTCACAGGCGCAGCAACACTGGGGCTTTGCGCTTCTCTACCCACCAAACGTCACGGTCATTCTCTTTCCTTCTCGTAGACACGAGCTGAGAAATTGCAAACGTCCAGCAATTGCTCAGAGATGAAAAGTGGCAGCACTGAAAGCTGTTGCTAGCCAGCACCCTTCCTTGGAAGCGCTTTTGTAGGCCTAAGAACTCTGGGGTTGTGGGCTTCTCTAGCCACCTACTCTTCTGCTCATCCTCTCGTGCACTCTAAAGAGAGCTCAGGTGAGAAATTGCAAACGTCGAGCAATTGCTCAGAGATGAAAAGGGCCAGCACTGAAAGCTGTTGCTAGCCAGCACCCTTCCTTGGAAGCGCTTTCACAGGCGCAGCAACACTGGGGCTTTGCGCTTCTCTAGCCACCAAACATCACGGTCATTCTCTTTCCTTCTCGTAGACACGAGCTGAGAAATTGCAAACGTCGAGCAATTGCTCAGAGATGAAAAGTGCCAGCACTGAAAGCTGTTGCTAGCCAGCACCCTTCCTTGGAAGCGCTTTTGTAGGCCTAAGAACACTGGGGCTCTGGGCTTCTCTAGCCACCTACTCTTCTGCTCATCCTCTCGCGCAGTCTAAAGAGAGCTCAGGTGAGAAATTGCAAACGTCGAGCAATTGCTCAGAGATGAAAAGGGCCATCACTGAAAGCTGTTGCTAGCCAGCACCCTTCCTTGGAAGCGCTTTCACAGGCGCAGCAACACTGGGGCTTTGCGCTTCTCTACCCACCAAACATCATGCTCACTATCTCTCCGTCTCGTAGACACGAGCTGAGAAATTGCAAATGTCGAGCAATTGCTCAGAGATGAAAAGTGCCAGCACTGAAAGCTGTTGCTAGCCAGCACCCTTCCTTGGAAGCGCTTTTGTAGCCTTAAGAACACTGGGGCTCTGGGCTTCTCTAGCCACCTAATCTTCTGCTCATCCTCTCGTGCAGTCTAAAGAGAGCTCAGGTGAGAAATTGCAAACGTCGAGCAATTGCTCAGAGATGAAAAGTGCCAGCACTGAAAGCTGTGGCTAGCCAGCACCCTTCCTTGGAAGCGCTTTCACAGGCGCAGCAACACTGGGGCTTTGCGCTTCTCTACCTACCAAATGTCACGGTCGCTATCTCTCCGTCTTGTAGACACGAGCTGAGAAATTGCAAACGTCGAGCAATTGCTCAGAGATGAAAAGTGCCAGCACTGAAAGCTGTTGCTAGCCAGCACCCTTCCTTGGAAGCGCTTTTGTAGGCCTAACAACACTGGGGCTCTGGGCTTCTCTAGCCACCTACTCTTCTGCTCATCCTCTCGCGCAGTCTAAAGAGAGCTCAGGTGAGAAATTGCAAACGTCGAGCAATTGCTCAGAGATGAAAAGTGCCAGCACTGAAAGCTGTTGCTAGCCAGCACCCTTCCTTGGAAGCGCTTTCACAGTCGCAGCAACACTGGGGCTTTGCGCTTCTCTAGCCACCAAACGTCACGCTCACTATCTCTCCGTCTCGTAGACACGAGCTGAGAAATTGCAAACGTCAAGCAATTGCTCAGAGATGAAAAGTGCCAGCACTGAAAGCTGTTGCTAGCCAGCACCCTTCCATGGAAGCGCTTTCACAGGCGCAGCAACACTGGGGCTTTGCGCTTCTCTAGCCACCAAACATCACGGTCATTCTCTTTCCTTCTCGTAGACACGAGTTGAGAAATTGCAAACGTCGAGCAATTGCTCAGAGATGAGAAGTGCCAGCACTGAAAGCTGTGGCTAGCCAGCACCCTTCCTTGGAAGCGCTTTCAGAGGCGCAGCAACACTGGGGCTTTGCGCTTCTCTACCAACCAAACGTCACGGTCACTATCTCTCCGTCTCGTAGACACGAGCTGAGAAATTGCAAACGTCGAGCAATTGCTCAGAGATGAAAAGTGCCAGCACTGAAAGCTGTTGCTAGCCAGCACCCTTCCTTGGAAGCGCTTTTGTAGCCTTAAGAACACTGGGGCTCTGGGCTTCTCTAGCCACCTAATCTTCTGCTCATCCTCTCGTGCAGTCTAAAGAGAGCTCAGGTGAGAAATTGCAAACGTCGAGCAATTGCTCAGAGATGAAAAGTGCCATCACTGAAAGCTGTGGCTAGCCAGCACCCTTCCTTGGAAGCGCTTTCACAGGCGCAGCAACACTGGGGCTTTGCGCTTCTCTACCTACCAAATGTCACGGTCGCTATCTCTCCGTCTTGTAGACACGAGCTGAGAAATTGCAAACGTCGAGCAATTGCTCAGTGATGAAAAGTGCCAGCACTGAAAGCTGTTGCTAGCCAGCCCCCTTCCTTGGAAGCGCTTTTGTAGGCCTAACAACACTGGGGCTCTGGGCTTCTCTAGCCACCTACTCTTCTGCTCATCCTCTCGCGCACTCTAAAGAGAGCTCAGGTGAGAAATTGCAAACGTCGAGCAATTGCTCAGAGAGGAAAAGTGCCAGCACTGAAAGCTGTTGCTAGCCAGCACCCTTCCTTGGAAGCGCTTTCACAGTCGCAGCAACACTGGGGCTTTGCGCTTCTCTAGCCACCAAACGTCACGCTCACTATCTCTCCGTCTCGTAGACACGAGCTGAGAAATTGCAAACGTCGAGCAATTGCTCAGAGATGAAAAGTGCCAGCACTGAAAGCTGTTGCTAGCCAGCACCCTTCCATGGAAGCGCTTTCACAGGCGCAGCAACACTGGGGCTTTGCGCTTCTCTAGCCACCAAACATCACGGTCATTCTCTTTCCTTCTCGTAGACACGAGTTGAGAAATTGCAAACGTCGAGCAATTGCTCAGAGATGAGAAGTGCCAGCACTGAAAGCTGTGGCTAGCCAGCACCCTTCCTTGGAAGCGCTTTCAGAGGCGCAGCAACACTGCGGCTTTGCGCTTCTCTACCAACCAAACGTCACGGTCACTATCTCTCCGTCTCGTAGACACGAGCTGAGAAATTGCAAACGTCGAGCAATTGCTCAGAGATGAAAAGTGCCAGCACTGAAAGCTGTGGCTAGCCAGCACCCTTCCTTGGAAGCGCTTTCACAGGCGCAGCAACACTGGGGCTTTGCGCTTCTCTACCAACCAAACGTCACGCTCACTATCTCTCCGTCTCGTAGACACGAGCTGAGAAATTGAAAACGTCGAGCAATTGCTCAGAGAGGAAAAGTGCCAGCACTGAAAGCTGTTGCTAGCCAGCACCCTTCCTTGGAAGCGCTTTCACAGGCGCAGCAACACTGGGACTTTGCGCTTCTCTAGCCACCAAACGTCACGGTCATTCTCTTTCCTTCTCGTAGACACGAGCTGAGAAATTGCAAACGTCCAGCAATTGCTCAGAGATGAAAAGTGCCAGCACTGAAAGCTGTGGCTAGCCAGCAGCCTTCCTTGGAAGCGCTTTTGTAGGCCTAAGAACACTGGGGCTCTGGGCTTCTCTAGCCACCTACTCTTCTGCTCATCCTCTCGCGCAGTCTAAAGAGAGCTCAGGTGAGAAATTGCAAACGTCGAGCAATTGCTCAGAGATGAAAAGGGCCATCACTGAAAGCTGTTGCTAGCCAGCACCCTTCCTTGGAAGCGCTTTCACAGGCGCAGCAACACTGGGGCTTTGCGCTTCTCTACCCACCAAACATCATGCTCACTATCTCTCCGTCTCGTAGACACGAGTTGAGAAATTGCAAATGTCGAGCAATTGCTCAGAGATGAAAAGTGCCAGCACTGAAAGCTGTTGCTAGCCAGCACCCTTCCTTGGAAGCGCTTTTGTAGCCTTAAGAACACTGGGGCTCTGGGCTTCTCTAGCCACTTCATCTTCTGCTCATCCTCTCGTGCAGTCTAAAGAGAGCTCAGGTGAGAAATTGCAAACGTCGAGCAATTGCTCAGAGAGGAAAAGTGCCAGCACTGAAAGCTGTGGCTAGCCAGCACCCTTCCTTGGAAGCGCTTTCACAGGCGCAGCAACACTGGGGCTTTGCGCTTCTCTACCTACCAAATGTCACGGTCGCTATCTCTCCGTCTTGTAGACACGAGCTGAGAAATTGCAAACGTCGAGCAATTGCTCAGAGATGAAAAGTGGCAGCACTGAAAGCTGTTGCTAGCCAGCACCCTTCCTTGGAAGCGCTTTTGTAGGCCTAAGAACACTGGGGTTCTGGGCTTCTCTAGCCACCTACTCTTCTGCTCATCCTCTCGCGCAGTCTAAAGAGAGCTCAGGTGAGAAATTGCAAACGTCGAGCAATTGCTCAGAGAGGAAAAGTGCCAGCACTGAAAGCTGTTGCTAGCCAGCACCCTTCCTTGGAAGCGCTTTCACAGTCGCAGCAACACTGGGGCTTTGCGCTTCTCTAGCCACCAAACGTCACGCTCACTATCTCTCCGTCTCGTAGACACGAGCTGAGAAATTGCAAACGTCAAGCAATTGCTCAGAGATGAAAAGGGCCAGCACTGAAAGCTGTTGCTAGCCAGCACCCTTCCATGGAAGCGCTTTCACAGGCGCAGCAACACTGGGGCTTTGCGCTTCTCTAGCCACCAAACATCACGGTCATTCTCTTTCCTTCTCGTAGACACGAGTTGAGAAATTGCAAACGTCGAGCAATTGCTCAGAGATGAGAAGTGCCAGCACTGAAAGCTGTGGCTAGCCAGCACCCTTCCTTGGAAGCGCTTTCACAGGCGCAGCAACACTGGGGCTTTGCGCTTCTCTACCAACCAAACGTCACGGTCACTATCTCTCCGTCTCGTAGACACGAGCTGAGAAATTGCAAACGTCGAGCAATTGCTCAGAGATGAAAAGGGCCAGCACTGAAAGCTGTGGCTAGCCAGCACCCTTCCTTGGAAGCGCTTTCACAGGCGCAGCAACACTGGGACTTTGCGCTTCTCTACCAACCAAACGTCACGCTCACTATCTCTCCGTCTCGTAGACACGAGCTGAGAAATTGAAAACGTCGAGCAATTGCTCAGAGAGGAAAAGTGGCAGCACTGAAAGCTGTTGCTAGCCAGCACCCTTCCTTGGAAGCGCTTTCACAGGCGCAGCAACACTGGGACTTTGCGCTTCTCTAGCCACCAAACGTCACGGTCATTCTCTTTCCTTCTCGTAGACACGAGCTGAGAAATTGCAAACGTCCAGCAATTGCTCAGAGATGAAAAGTGCCAGCACTGAAAGCTGTGGCTAGCCAGCAGCCTTCCTTGGAAGCGCTTTTGTAGGCCTAAGAACACTGGGGTTCTGGGCTTCTCTAGCCACCTAATCTTCTGCTCATCCTCTCGGGCAGTCTAAAGAGAGCTCAGGTGAGAAATTGCAAACGTCGAGCAATTGCTCAGAGATGAAAAGGGCCATCACTGAAAGCTGTGGCTAGCCAGCACCCTTCCTTGGAAGCGCTTTTGTAGGCCTAAGAACACTGGGGCTCTGGGCTTCTCTAGCCACCTCATCTTCTGCTCATCCTCTCGCGCACTCTAAAGAGAGCTCAGGTGAGAAATTGCAAACGTCGAGCAATTGCTCAGAGATGAAAAGTGCCAGCACTGAAAGCTGTTGCTAGCCAGCGCCCTTCCTTGGAAGCGCTTTCACAGGCGCAGCAACACTGGGGCTTTGCGCTTATCTACCAACCAAACGTCACGCTCACTATCTCTCCGTCTCGTAGACACGAGCTGAGAAATTGAAAACGTCGAGCAATTGCTCAGAGAGGAAAAGTGCCAGCACTGAAAGCTGTTGCTAGCCAGCACCCTTCCTTGGAAGCGCTTTCACAGGCGCAGCAACACTGGGACTTTGCGCTTCTCTAGCCACCAAACGTCACGGTCATTCTCTTTCCTTCTCGTAGACACGAGCTGAGAAATTGCAAACGTCCAGCAATTGCTCAGAGATGAAAAGTGCCAGCACTGAAAGCTGTGGCTAGCCAGCAGCCTTCCTTGGAAGCGCTTTTGTAGGCCTAAGAACACTGGGGCTCTGGGCTTCTCTAGCCACCTACTCTTCTGCTCATCCTCTCGCGCAGTCTAAAGAGAGCTCAGGTGAGAAATTGCAAACGTCGAGCAATTGCTCAGAGATGAAAAGGGCCATCACTGAAAGCTGTTGCTAGCCAGCACCCTTCCTTGGAAGCACTTTCACAGGCGCAGCAACACTGGGGCTTTGCGCTTCTCTAGCCACCAAACATCACGGTCACTATCTCTCCGTCTCGTAAACACGAGCTGAGAAATTGCAAATGTCGAGCAATTGCTCAGAGATGAGAAGTGCCAGCACTGAAAGCTGTGGCTAGCCAGCAGCCTTCCTTGGAAGCGCTTTTGTAGGCCTAAGAACACTGGGGTTCTGTGCTTCTCTAGCCACCTAATCTTCTGCTCATCCTCTCGGGCAGTCTAAAGAGAGCTCAGGTGAGAAATTGCAAACGTCGAGCAATTGCTCAGAGATGAAAAGGGCCATCACTGAAAGCTGTGGCTAGCCAGCACCCTTCCTTGGAAGCGCTTTTGTAGGCCTAAGAACACTGGGGCTCTGGGCTTCTCTAGCCACCTACTCTTCTGCTCATCCTCTCGCGCACTCTAAAGAGAGCTCAGGTGAGAAATTGCAAACGTCGAGCAATTGCTCAGAGATGAAAAGGGCCATTACTGAAAGCTGTTGCTAGCCAGCGCCCTTCCTTGGAAGCGCTTTCACAGGCGCAGCAACACTGGGACTTTGCGCTTATCTACCAACCAAACGTCACGCTCACTATCTCTCCGTCTCGTAGACACGAGCTGAGAAATTGCAAACGTTGAGCAATTGCTCAGAGATGAAAAGTGCCAGCACTGAAAGCTGTGGCTAGCCAGCACCCTTCCTTGGAAGCGCTTTCACAGGCGCAGCAACACTGGGGCTTTGCGCTTCTCTACCCACCAAACATCACGGTCATTCTCTTTCCGTCTCGTAGACACGAGCTGAGAAATTGCAAACGTCGAGCAATTGCTCAGAGATGAAAAGTGGCAGCACTGAAAGCTCTTGCTAGCCAGCACCCTTCCTTGGAAGTGCTTTCACAGGCGCAGCAACACTGGGACTTTGCGCTTCTCTAGCCACCAAACGTCACGGTCACTCTCTCTCCGTCTCGTAGACACGAGCTGAGAAATTGCAAACGTTGAGCAATTGCTCAGAGATGAAAAGTGCCAGCACTGAAAGCTGATGCTAGCCAGCACCCTTCCTTGGAAGCGCTTTTGTAGGCCTAAGAACACTGGGGCTCTGGGCTTCTCTAGCCACCTACTCTTCTGCTCATCCTCTCGCATAGTCAAAAGAGAGCTCAGGTGAGAAATTGCAAATGTCGAGCAAATGCTCAGAGAGGAAAAGTGCCAGCACTGAAAGCTGTTGCTAGCCAGCACCCTTCCTTGGAAGCGCTTTTGTAGGCCTAAGAACACTGGGGCTCTGGGCTTCTCTAGCCACCTACTCTTCTGCTCATCCTCTCGCGCACTCTAAAGAGAGCTCAGGGGAGAAATTGCAAACGTCGAGCAATTGCTCAGAGATGAAAAGTGCCAGCACTGAAAGCTGTTGCTAGCCAGCGCCCTTCCTTGGAAGCGCTTTCACAGGCGCAGCAACACTGGGGCTTTGCGCTTCTCTAGCCACCAAACGTCACGCTCACTATCTCTCCATCTCGTAGACACGAGTTGAGAAATTGCAAACGTCGAGCAATTGCTCAGAGAGGAAAAGTGCCAGCACTGAAAGCTGTCGCTAGCCAGCACCCTTCCTTGGAAGCGCTTTCACAGGCGCAGCAACACTGGGGCTTTGCGCTTCTCTACCAACCAAACGTCATGCTCACTATCTCTTTCCTTCTCGTAGACACGAGCTGAGAAATTGCAAACGTCGAGCAATTGCTCAGAGATGAAAAGTGGCAGCACTGAAAGCTGTTGCTAGCCAGCACCCTTCCTTGGAAGCGCTTTCACAGGCGCAGCAACACTGGGACTTTGCGCTTCTCTAGCCACCAAACGTCATGGTCATTCTCTTTCCTTCTCGTAGACACGAGCTGAGAAATTGCAAACGCCGAGCAATTGCTCAGAGATGAAAAGTGCCAGCACTGAAAGCTGTGGCTAGCCAGCACCCTTCCTTGGAAGCGCTTTTGTAGGCCTAACAACACTGGGGCTCTGGGCTTCTCTAGCCACCGACTCTTCTGCTGATCCTCTTGCGCACTGTAAAGAGAGCTCAGGTGAGAAATTGCAAACGTCGAGCAATTGCTCAGAGATGAAAAGTGCCAGCACTGAAAGCTCTTGCTAGCCAGCACCCTTCCTTGGAAGCGCTTTCACAGGCGCAGCAACACTGGGACTTTGCGCTTCTCTAGCCACCAAACATCACGGTCATTCTCTTTCCTTCTCGTAGACACGAGCTGAGAAATTGCAAACGTCGAGCAATTGCTCAGAGATGAGAAGTGCCAGCACTGAAAGCTGTGGCTAGCCAGCACCCTTCCTTGGAAGCGCTTTCACAGGCGCAGCAACACTGGGGCTTTGCGCTTCTCTACCCACCAAACGTCACGCTCACTATCTCTCCGTCTTGTAGACACGAGCTGAGAAATTGCAAACGTCGAGCAATTGCTCAGAGATGAAAAGGGCCAGCACTGAAAGCTGTTGCTAGCCAGCACCCTTCCTTGGAAGCGCTTTTGTAGGCCTAAGAACACTGGGGTTGTGGGCTTCTCTAGCCACCTACTCTTCTGCTCATCCTGTCGTGCAGTCTAAAGTGAGCTCAGGTGAGAAATTGCAAACGTCGAGCAATTGCTCAGAGATGAAAAGTGCCATCACTGAAAGCTGTTGCTAGCCAGCACCCTTCCTTGGAAGCGCTTTCACAGGCGCAGCAACACTGGGGCTTTGCGCTTCTCTACCCACCAAACGTCACGCTCACTATCTCTCCGTCTCGTAGACACGAGCTGAGAAATTGCAAACGTCGAGCAATTGCTCAGAGATGAAAAGTGCCAGCACTGAAAGCTGTGGCTAGCCAGCACCCTTCCTTGGAAGCGCTTTTGTAGGCCTAAGAACACTGGGGCTCTGGGCTTCTCTAGCCACCTACTCTTCTGCTCATCCTCTCGCGCAGTCTAAAGAGAGCTCAGGTGAGAAATTGCAAACGTCGAGCAATTGCTCAGAGATGAAAAGGGCCATCACTGAAAGCTGTTGCTAGCCAGCACCCTTCCTTGGAAGCACTTTCACAGGCGCAGCAACACTGGGGCTTTGCGCTTCTCTAGCCACCAAACATCACGCTCACTATCTCTCCGTCTCGTAGACACGAGTTGAGAAATTGCAAATGTCGAGCAATTGCTCAGAGATGAGAAGTGCCAGCACTGAAAGCTGTGGCTAGCCAGCACCCTTCCTTGGAAGCGCTTTTGTAGGCCTAAGAACACTGGGGTTCTGGGCTTCTCTAGCCACCTAATCTTCTGCTCATCCTCTCGGGCAGTCTAAAGAGAGCTCAGGTGAGAAATTGCAAACGTCGAGCAATTGCTCAGAGATGAAAAGGGCCATCACTGAAAGCTGTGGCTAGCCAGCACCCTTCCTTGGAAGCGCTTTTGTAGGCCTAAGAACACTGGGGCTCTGGGCTTCTCTAGCCACCTACTCTTCTGCTCATCCTCTCGCGCACTCTAAAGAGAGCTCAGGTGAGAAATTGCAAACGTCGAGCAATTGCTCAGAGATGAAAAGTGCCAGCACTGAAAGCTGTTGCTAGCCAGCGCCCTTCCTTGGAAGCGCTTTCACAGGCGCAGCAACACTGGGACTTTGCGCTTCTCTACCAACCAAACGTCACGCTCACTATCTCTCCGTCTCGTAGACACGAGCTGAGAAATTGCAAACGTTGAGCAATTGCTCAGAGATGAAAAGTGCCAGCACTGAAAGCTGTTGCTAGCCAGCACCCTTCCTTGGAAGCGCTTTCACAGGCGCAGCAACACTGGGGCTTTGCGCTTCTCTACCCACCAAACATCACGGTCATTCTCTTTCCGTCTCGTAGACACGAGTTGAGAAATTGCAAACGTCGAGCAATTGCTCAGAGATGAAAAGTGGCAGCACTGAAAGCTGTTGCTAGCCAGCACCCTTCCTTGGAAGTGCTTTCACAGGCGCAGCAACACTGGGACTTTGCGCTTCTCTAGCCACCAAACGTCACGGTCACTCTCTCTCCGTCTCGTAGACACGAGCTGAGAAATTGCAAACGTTGAGCAATTGCTCAGAGATGAAAAGTGCCAGCACTGAAAGCTGATGCTAGCCAGCACCCTTCCTTGGAAGCGCTTTTGTAGGCCTAAGAACACTGGGGTTGTGGGCTTCTCTAGCCACCTACTCTTCTGCTCATCCTCTCGCATAGTCAAAAGAGAGCTCAGGTGAGAAATTGCAAATGTCGAGCAAATGCTCAGAGAGGAAAAGTGCCAGCACTGAAAGCTGTTGCTAGCCAGCACCCTTCCTTGGAAGCGCTTTTGTAGGCCTAAGAACACTGGGGCTCTGGGCTTCTCTAGCCACCTACTCTTCTGCTCATCCTCTCGTGCACTCTAAAGAGAGCTCAGGTGAGAAATTGCAAACGTCGAGCAATTGCTCAGAGATGAAAAGTGCCAGCACTGAAAGCTGTTGCTAGCCAGCACCCTTCCTTGGAAGCGCTTTCACAGGCGCAGCAACACTGCGGCTTTGCGCTTCTCTACCCACCAAAGGTCACGCTCACTATCTCTCCGTCTCGTAGACACGAGTTGAGAAATTGCAAACGTCGAGCAATTGCTCAGAGATGAAAAGGGCCAGCACTGAAAGCTGTGGCTAGCCAGCACCCTTCCTTGGAAGCGCTTTCACAGGCGCAGCAACACTGGGGCTTTGCGCTTCTCTAGCCACCAAACATCACGGTCACTATCTCTCCGTGTCGTAAACACGAGCTGAGAAATTGCAAACGTCGAGCAATTGCTCAGAGATGAAAAGTGCCAGCACTGAAAGCTGTTGCTAGCCAGCACCCTTCCTTGGAAGCGCTTTTGTAGGCCTAAGAACACTGGGGCTCTGGGCTTCTCTAGCCACCTACTCTTCTGCTCATCCTCTCGCGCACTCTAAAGAGAGCTCAGGGGAGAAATTGCAAACGTCGAGCAATTGCTCAGAGATGAAAAGTGCCAGCACTGAAAGCTGTTGCTAGCCAGCACCCTTCCTTGGAAGCGCTTTCACAGGCGCAGCAACACTGGGGCTTTGCGCTTCTCTACCCACCAAACGTCACGCTCACTATCTCTCCATCTCGTAGACACGAGTTGAGAAATTGCAAACGTCGAGCAATTGCTCAGAGATGAAAAGTGCCAGCACTGAAAGCTCTTGCTAGCCAGCACCCTTCCTTGGAAGCGCTTTCACAGGCGCAGCAACACTGGGACTTTGCGCTTCTCTAGCCACCAAACATCACGGTCATTCTCTTTCCTTCTCGTAGACACGAGCTGAGAAATTGAAAACGTCGAGCAATTGCTCAGAGATGAGAAGTGCCAGCACTGAAAGCTGTGGCTAGCCAGCACCCTTCCTTGGAAGCGCTTTCACAGGCGCAGCAACACTGGGGCTTTGCGCTTCTCTACCCACCAAACGTCACGCTCACTATCTCTCCGTCTTGTAGACACGAGCTGAGAAATTGCAAACGTCGAGCAATTGCTCAGAGA
The DNA here is from genome assembly GCA_037962945.1 of Sarcoramphus papa. Lineage (NCBI taxonomy): Eukaryota > Metazoa > Chordata > Aves > Accipitriformes > Cathartidae > Sarcoramphus > Sarcoramphus papa. The sequence goes on along the minus strand of CM075586.1, from coordinate 92,692,086 downwards.
TGAAAAGTGCCAGCACTGAAAGCTGTTGCTAGCCAGCACCCTTCCTTGGAAGCGCTTTTGTAGGCCTAAGAACACTGGGGTTGTGGCCTTCTCTAGCCACCTACTCTTCTGCTCATCCTCTCGCGCAGTCTAAAGTGAGCTCAGGTGAGAAATTGCAAACGTCGAGCAATTGCTCAGAGAGGAAAAGTGCCAGCACTGAAAGCTGTGGCTAGCCAGCACCCTTCCTTGGAAGCGCTTTCACAGGCGCAGCAACACTGGGGCTTTGCGCTTCTCTACCCACCAAACATCACGCTCACTATCTCTCCGTCTCGTAGACACGAGCTGAGAAATTGCAAACGTCGAGCAATTGCTCAGAGATGAAAAGTGCCAGCACTGAAAGCTGTTGCTAGCCAGCAGCCTTCCTTGGAAGCGCTTTTGTAGGCCTAAGAACACTGGGGCTCTGGGCTTCTCTAGCCACCTACTCTTCTGCTCATCCTCTCGTGCACTCTAAAGAGAGCTCAGGTGAGAAATTGCAAACGTCGAGCAATTGCTCAGAGATGAAAAGGGCCATCACTGAAAGCTGTTGCTAGCCAGCACCCTTCCTTGGAAGCACTTTCACAGGCGCAGCAACACTGGGGCTTTGCGCTTCTCTAGCCACCAAACATCACGCTCACTATCTCTCCGTCTCGTAGACACGAGTTGAGAAATTGCAAATGTCGAGCAATTGCTCAGAGATGAGAAGTGCCAGCACTGAAAGCTGTTGCTAGCCAGCACCCTTCCTTGGAAGCGCTTTTGTAGGCCTAAGAACACTGGGGTTGTGGGCTTCTCTAGCCACCTACTCTTCTGCTCATCCTCTCGCGCACTCTAAAGAGAGCTCAGGTGAGAAATTGCAAACGTCGAGCAATTGCTCAGAGATGAAAAGTGCCAGCACTGAAAGCTCTTGCTAGCCAGCACCCTTCCTTGGAAGCGCTTTCACAGGCCTAGGAACACTGGGGCTTTGCGCTTCTCTAGCCACCAAACATCACGCTCACTATCTCTCCGTCTCGTAGACACGAGTTGAGAAATTGCAAATGTCGAGCAATTGCTCAGAGATGAAAAGTGCCAGCACTGAAAGCTGTGGCTAGCCAGCACCCTTCCTTGGAAGCGCTTTTGTAGCCTTAAGAACACTGGGGCTCTGGGCTTCTCTAGCCACCTAATCTTCTGCTCATCCTCTCGTGCAGTCTAAAGAGAGCTCAGGGGAGAAATTGCAAACGTCGAGCAATTGCTCAGAGATGAAAAGTGCCAGCACTGAAAGCTGTTGCTAGCCAGCGCCCTTCCTTGGAAGCGGTTTCACAGGCGCAGCAACACTGGGGCTTTGCGCTTCTCTACCCACCAAACGTCACGCTCACTATCTCTCCATCTCGTAGACACGAGTTGAGAAATTGCAAACGTCGAGCAATTGCTCAGAGAGGAAAAGTGCCAGCACTGAAAGCTGTCGCTAGCCAGCACCCTTCCTTGGAAGCGCTTTCACAGGCGCAGCAACACTGGGGCTTTGCGCTTCTCTACCAACCAAACGTCATGCTCACTATCTCTTTCCTTCTCGTAGACACGAGCTGAGAAATTGCAAACGTCAAGCAATTGCTCAGAGATGAAAAGTGCCAGCACTGAAAGCTGTTGCTAGCCAGCACCCTTCCTTGGAAGCGCTTTCACAGGCGCAGCAACACTGGGACTTTGCGCTTCTCTAGCCACCAAACGTCATGGTCATTCTCTTTCCTTCTCGTAGACACGAGCTGAGAAATTGCAAACGCCGAGCAATTGCTCAGAGATGAAAAGTGCCAGCACTGAAAGCTGTGGCTAGCCAGCACCCTTCCTTGGAAGCGCTTTTGTAGGCCTAAGAACACTGGGGCTCTGGGCTTCTCTAGCCACCGACTCTTCTGCTGATCCTCTTGCACACTCTAAAGAGAGCTCAGGTGAGAAATTGCAAACGTCGAGCAATTGCTCAGAGATGAAAAGTGCCAGCACTGAAAGCTCTTGCTAGCCAGCACCCTTCCTTGGAAGCGCTTTCACAGGCGCAATAACACTGGGACTTTGCGCTTCTCTAGCCACCAAACATCACGGTCATTCTCTTTCCTTCTCGTAGACACGAGCTGAGAAATTGCAAACGTCGAGCAATTGCTCAGAGATGAGAAGTGCCAGCACTGAAAGCTGTGGCTAGCCAGCACCCTTCCTTGGAAGCGCTTTCACAGGCGCAGCAACACTGGGGCTTTGCGCTTCTCTACCCACCAAACGTCACGCTCACTATTTCTCCGTCTTGTAGACACGAGCTGAGAAATTGCAAACGTCGAGCAATTGCTCAGAGATGAAAAGGGCCAGCACTGAAAGCTGTTGCTAGCCAGCACCCTTCCTTGGAAGCGCTTTTGTAGGCCTAAGAACAGTGGGGTTGTGGGCTTCTCTAGCCACCTACTCTTCTGCTCATCCTCTCGCGCAGTCTAAAGTGAGCTCAGGTGAGAAATTGCAAACGTCGAGCAATTGCTCAGAGATGAAAAGTGCCATCACTGAAAGCTGTTGCTAGCCAGCACCCTTCCTTGGAAGCGCTTTCACAGGCGCAGCAACACTGGGGCTTTGCGCTCCTCTACCCACCAAACGTCACGCTCACTATCTCTCCGTCTCGTAGACACGAGCTGAGAAATTGAAAACGTCGAGCAATTGCTCAGAGATGAAAAGTGCCAGCACTGAAAGCTCTTGCTAGCCAGCACCCTTCCTTGGAAGCGCTTTCACAGGCGCAGCAACACTGGGGCTTTGCACTTCTCTACCAACCAAACGTCACGGTCACTATCTCTCCGTCTCGTAGACACGAGCTGAGAAATTGCAAACGTCCAGCAATTGCTCAGAGATGAAAAGTGGCAGCACTGAAAGCTGTTGCTAGCCAGCACCCTTCCTTGGAAGCGCTTTTGTAGGCCTAAGAACACTGGGGTTGTGGGCTTCTCTAGCCACCTACTCTTCTGCTCATCCTCTCGCGCAGTCTAAAGAGAGCTCAGGTGAGAAATTGCAAACGTCGAGCAATTGCTCAGAGATGAAAAGTGCCAGCACTGAAAGCTCTTGCTAGCCAGCACCCTTCCTTGGAAGCGCTTTCACAGGCCTAGGAACACTGGGGCTTTGCGCTTCTCTAGCCACCAAACATCACGGTCATTCTCTTTCCTTCTCGTAGACACGAGCTGAGAAATTGCAAACGTCGAGCAATTGCTCAGAGATGAGAAGTGCCAGCACTGAAAGCTGTTGCTAGCCAGCACCCTTCCTTGGAAGCGCTTTCACAGGCGCAGCAACACTGGGGCTTTGCGCTTCTCTACCAACCAAACGTCACGCTCACTATCTCTCCGTCTCGTAGACACGAGCTGAGAAATTGCAAACGTCGAGCAATTGCTCAGAGAGGAAAAGTGCCAGCACTGAAAGCTGTTGCTAGCCAGCACCCTTCCTTGGAAGCGCTTTCACAGGCGCAGCAACACTGGGACTTTGTGCTTCTCTACCCACCAAACGTCACGGTCATTCTCTTTCCTTCTCGTAGACACGAGCTGAGAAATTGCAAACGTCGAGCAATTGCTGAGAGATGAAAAGTGCCAGCACTGAAAGCTGTTGCTAGCCAGCACCCTTCCTTGGAAGCGCTTTTGTAGGCCTAAGAACACTGGGGCTCTGGGCTTCTCTAGCCACCTAATCTTCTGCTCATCCTCTCGCGCAGTCTACAGAGAGCTCAGGTGAGAAATTGCAAACGTCGAGCAATTGCTCAGAGATGAAAAGGGCCATCACTGAAAGCTGTTGCTAGCCAGCACCCTTCCTTGGAAGCACTTTCACAGGCGCAGCAACACTGGGGCTTTGCGCTTCTCTAGCCACCAAACATCACGCTCACTATCTCTCCGTCTCGTAGACACGAGTTGAGAAATTGCAAATGTCGAGCAATTGCTCAGAGATGAAAAGTGCCAGCACTGAAAGCTGTGGCTAGCCAGCACCCTTCCTTGGAAGCGCTTTTGTAGCCTTAAGAACACTGGGGCTCTGGGCTTCTCTAGCCACCTACTCTTCTGCTCATCCTCTCGTGCAGTCTAAAGAGAGCTCAGGTGAGAAATTGCAAACGTCGAGCAATTGCTCAGAGATGAAAAGTGCCAGCACTGAAAGCTGTTGCTAGCCAGCACCCTTCCTTGGAAGCGCTTTCACAGGCGCAGCAACACTGGGGCTTTGCGCTTCTCTACCTACCAAATGTCACGGTCGCTATCTCTCCGTCTTGTAGACACGAGCTGAGAAATTGCAAACGTCGAGCAATTGCTCAGTGATGAAAAGTGCCAGCACTGAAAGCTGTTGCTAGCCAGCACCCTTCCTTGGAAGCGCTTTTGTAGGCCTAAGAACACTGGGGCTCTGGGCTTCTCTAGCCACCTACTCTTCTGCTCATCCTCTCGCGCAGTCTAAAGAGAGCTCAGGTGAGAAATTGCAAACGTCGAGCAATTGCTCAGAGATGAAAAGTGCCAGCACTGAAAGCTGTTGCTAGCCAGCACCCTTCCTTGGAAGCGCTTTCACAGTCGCAGCAACACTGGGGCTTTGCGCTTCTCTACCCACCAAACGTCACGCTCACTATCTCTCCGTCTCGTAGACACGAGCTGAGAAATTGCAAACGTCAAGCAATTGCTCAGAGATGAAAAGTGCCAGCACTGAAAGCTGTTGCTAGCCAGCACCCTTCCATGGAAGCGCTTTCACAGGCGCAGCAACACAGGGACTTTGCGCTTCTCTACCCACCAAAGGTCACGGTCATTCTCTTTCCGTCTCGTAGACACGAGTTGAGAAATTGCAAACGTCGAGCAATTGCTCAGAGATGAGAAGTGCCAGCACTGAAAGCTGTGGCTAGCCAGCACCCTTCCTTGGAAGCGCTTTCAGAGGCGCAGCAACACTGGGGCTTTGCGCTTCTCTACCAACCAAACGTCACGGTCACTATCTCTCCGTCTCGTAGACACGAGCTGAGAAATTGCAAACGTCGAGCAATTGCTCAGAGATGAAAAGTGCCAGCACTGAAAGCTGTTGCTAGCCAGCACCCTTCCTTGGAAGCGCTTTCACAGGCGCAGCAACACTGGGACTTTGCGCTTCTCTACCCACCAAACGTCACGGTCATTCTCTTTCCGTCTCGTAGACACGAGCTGAGAAATTGCAAACGTCGAGCAATTGCTCAGAGATGAAAAGTGCCAGCACTGAAAGCTGTGGCTAGCCAGCACCCTTCCTTGGAAGCGCTTTTGTAGGCCTAAGAACACTGGGGCTCTGGGCTTCTCTAGCCACCTACTCTTCTGCTCATCCTCTCGCGCAGTCTAAAGAGAGCTCAGGTGAGAAATTGCAAACGTCGAGCAATTGCTCAGAGATGAAAAGTGCCAGCACTGAAAGCTGTTGCTAGCCAGCACCCTTCCTTGGAAGCGCTTTCACAGGCGCAGCAACACTGGGACTTTGCGCTTCTCTAGCCACCAAACATCACGCTCACTATCTCTCCGTCTCGTAGACACGAGCTGAGAAATTGCAAACGTCGAGCAATTGCTCAGAGAGGAAAAGGGCCAGCACTGAAAGCTGTTGCTAGCCAGCACCCTTCCTTGGAAGCGCTTTCACAGGCGCAGCAACACTGGGACTTTGCGCTTCTCTACCCACCAAACGTCACGCTCACTATCTCTCCGTCTCATAGACACGAGCTGAGAAATTGCAAACGTCGAGCAATTGATCAAAGATAAAAAGTGCCAGCACTGATAGCTCTTGCTAGCCAGCACCCTTCCTTGGAAGCGCTTTCACAGGCGCAGCAACACTGGGGCTTTGCGCTTCTCTACCCACCAAACGTCACGGTCATTCTCTTTCCTTCTCGTAGACACGAGTTGAGAAATTGCAAACGTCGAGCAATTGCTCAGAGATGAGAAGTGCCAGCACTGAAAGCTGTTGCTAGCCAGCACCCTTCCTTGGAAGCGCTTTCACAGGCGCAGCAACACTGGGGCTTTGCGCTTCTCTACCCACCAAACATCATGTTCATTCTCTTTCCGTCTCGTAGACACGAGCTGAGAAATTGCAAACGTCGAGCAATTGCTCAGAGATGAAAAGTGCCAGCACTGAAAGCTGTGGCTAGCCAGCACCCTTCCTTGGAAGCGCTTTTGTAGGCCTTAGAACACTGGGGCTCTGGGCTTCTCTAGACACCTACTCTTCTGCTCATCCTCTCGCGCACTCTAAAGAGAGCTCAGGTGAGAAATTGCAAACGTCGAGCAATTGCTCAGAGATGAAAAGTGCCAGCACTGAAAGCTGTTGCTAGCCAGCACCCTTCCTTGGAAGCGCTTTCACAGGCGCAGCAACACTGGGACTTTGCGCTTCTCTAGCCACCAAACATCACGCTCACTATCTCTCCGTCTCGTAGACACGAGCTGAGAAATTGCAAACGTCGAGCAATTGCTCAGAGATGAAAAGGGCCAGCACTGAAAGCTGTTGCTAGCCAGCACCCTTCCTTGGAAGCGCTTTCACAGGCGCAGCAACACTGGGACTTTGCGCTTCTCTACCCACCAAACGTCACGGTCATTGTCTTTCCTTCTCGTAGACACGAGTTGAGAAATTGCAAACGTCGAGCAATTGCTCAGAGATGAGAAGTGCCAGCACTGAAAGCTGTGGCTAGCCAGCAGCCTTCCTTGGAAGCGCTTTTGTAGGCCTAAGAACACTGGGGCTCTGGGCTTCTCTAGCCACCTACTCTTCTGCTCATCCTCTCGTGCAGTCTACAGAGAGCTCAGGTGAGAAATTGCAAACGTCGAGCAATTGCTCAGAGATGAAAAGTGCCATCACTGAAAGCTGATGCTAGCCAGCAGCCTTCCTTGGAAGCGCTTTTGTAGGCCTAAGAACACTGGGGCTCTGGGCTTCTCTAGCCACCTACTCTTCTGCTCATCCTCTCGCGCACTCTAAAGAGAGCTCAGGTGAGAAATTGCAAACGTCGAGCAATTGCTCAGAGAGGAAAAGTGCCAGCACTGAAAGCTGTGGCTAGCCAGCACCCTTCCTTGGAAGCGCTTTTGTAGGCCTAAGAACACTGTGGCTCTGGTCTTCTCTAGACACCTACTCTTCTGCTCATCCTCTCGTGCACTCTAAAGAGAGCTCAGGTGAGAAATTGAAAACGTCGAGCAATTGCTCAGAGATGAAAAGGGCCAGCACTGAAAGCTGTTGCTAGCCAGCACCCTTCCTTGGAAGCGCTTTCGTAGGTGCAGCAACACTGGGACTTTGCGCTTCTGTACCCACCAAATGTCACGGTCATTCTCTTTCCTTCTCGTAGACACGAGCTGAGAAATTGCAAACGTCGAGCAATTGCTCAGAGATGAAAAGTGCCAGCACTGAAAGCTGTTGCTAGCCAGCACCCTTCCTTGGAAGCGCTTTCACAGGCGCAGAAACACTGGGGCTTTGCGCTTCTCTACCAACCAAACGTCACGGTCACTATCTCTCCGTCTCGTAGACACGAGCTGAGAAATTGCAAACGTCGAGCAATTGCTCAGAGATGAAAAGTGCCAGCACTGAAAGCTGTTGCTAGCCAGCACCCTTCCTTGGAAGCGCTTTCACATGCGCAGCAACACTGGGGCTTTGCGCTTCTCTAGCCACCAAACGTCACTGTCATTCTCTTTCCTTCTCGTAGACACGAGCTGAGAAATTACAAACGTCGAGCAATTGCTCAGAGATGAAAAGTGCCAGCACTGAAAGCTGTTGCTAGCCAGCACCCTTCCTTGGAAGCGCTTTTGTAGGCCTAAGAACACTGGGGCTCTGGGCTTCTCTAGCCACCTACTCTTCTGCTCATCCTCTCGCGCACTCTAAAGAGAGCTCAGGTGAGAAATTGCAAACGTCGAGCAATTGCTCAGAGATGAAAAGTGCCAGCACTGAAAGCTGTTGCTAGCCAGCACCCTTCCTTGGAAGCACTTTCACAGGCGCAGCAACACTGGGGCTTTGCGCTTCTCTACCTACCAAATGTCACGGTCGCTATCTCTCCGTCTCGTAGACACGAGCTTAGAAATTGCAAACGTCGAGCAATTGCTCAGAGATGAAAAGTGCCAGCACTGAAAGCTGTTGCTAGCCAGCACCCTTCCTTGGAAGCGCTTTCACAGGCACAGCAACACTGTGACTTTGCGCTTCTCTAGCCACGAAACATCAAGGTCATTCTCTTTCCGTCTCGTAGACACGAGCTGAGAAATTGCAAATGTCGAGCAATTGCTCAGAGATGAAAAGTGCCAGCACTGAAAGCTGTGGCTAGCCAGCACCCTTCCTTGAAAGCGCTTTTGTAGCCCTAAGAACACTGGGGCTCTGGGCTTCTCTAGCCACCTACTCTTCTGCTCATCCTCTCGTGCAGTCTAAAGAGAGCTCAGGTGAGAAATTGCAAACGTCGAGCAATTGATCAAAGATGAAAAGTGCCATCACTGAAAGCTGATGCTAGCCAGCACCCTTCCTTGGAAGCGCTTTTGTAGGCCTAAGAACACTGGGGCTCTGGGCTTCTCTAGCCACCTACTCTTCTGCTCATCCTCTCGCGCAGTCTAAAGAGAGCTCAGGTGAGAAATTGCAAACGTCGAGCAATTGCTCAGAGATGAAAAGTGCCAGCACTGAAAGCTGTGGCTAGCCAGCACCCTTCCTTGGAAGCGCTTTCACAGGCGCAGCAACACTGGGGCTTTGCGCTTCTCTAGCCACCAAACGTCACGCTCACTATCTATCCGTCTCGTAGACACGAGCTGAGAAATTGCAAATGTCGAGCACTTGCTCAGAGATGAAAAGTGCCAGCACTGAAAGCTGTGGCTAGCCAGCACCCTTCCTTGGAAGTGCTTTTGTAGGCCTAAGAACACTGGGGCTCTGGGCTTCTCTAGCCACCTACTCTTCTGCTCATCCTCTCGTGCAGTCTAAAGAGATCTCAGGTGAGAAAGTGCAAATGTCGAGCAATTGCTCAGAGAGGAAAAGTGACAGCACTGAAAGCTGTTGCTAGCCAGCACCCTTCCTTGGAAGCGCTTTCACAGGCGCAGCAACACTGGGACATTTCAATTCTCTAGCCACCAAACGTCACGCTCACTATCTCTCCGTCTCGTAGACACGAGCTGAGAAATTGCAAACGTCGAGCAATTGCTCAGAGATAAAAAGTGCCAGGACTGAAAGCTGTTGCTAGCCAGCACCCTTCCTTGGAAGCGCTTTCACAGGCACAGCAACACTGGGGCTTTGCGCTTCTCTACCCACTAAACGTCACGGTCATTCTCTTTCCTTCTAATAGACACGAGCTGAGAAATTGCAAACGTCGAGCAATTGCTCAGAGATGAGAAGTGCCAGCACTGAAAGCTGTTGCTAGCCAGCACCCTTCCTTGGAAGCGCTTTCACAGGCGCAGCAACACTGGGGCTTTGCGCTTCTCTAGCCACCAAACATCATGGTCATTCTCTTTCCGTCTCGTAGACACGAGCTGAGAAATTGCAAATGTTGAGCAATTGCTTCAGAGATGAAAACTGCCAGCACTGAAAGCTGTGGCTAGCCAGCACCCTTCCTTGGAAGCGCTTTTGTAGGCCTAAGAACACTGGGGCTCTGGGCTTCTCTAGCCACCTACTCTTCTGCTCATCCTCTCGCGCAGTCTAAAGAGAGCTCAGGTGAGAAATTGCAAACGTCGAGCAATTGCTCAGAGAGGAAAAGTGCCATCACTGAAAGCTCTTGCTAGCCAGCACCCTTCCTTGGAAGCGCTTTCACAGGCGCAGCAACACTGGGACTTTGTGCTTCTCTACCCACCAAACTTCACGGTCATTCTCTTTCCTTCTCGTAGACACGAGCTGAGAAATTGCAAACGTCGAGCAATTGCTCAGAGATGAAAAGTGCCAGCACTGAAAGCTGTTGCTAGCCAGCACCCTTCCTTGGAAGCGCTTTTGTAGCCCTAAGAACACTGGGGCTCTGGGCTTCTCTAGCCACCTACTCTTCTGCTCATCCTCTCGCGCAGTCTACAGAGAGCTCAGGTGAGAAATTGCAAACGTCGAGCAATTGCTCAGAGATGAAAAGTGCCAGCACTGAAAGCTGTTGCTAGCCAGCACCCTTCCTTGGAAGCGCTTTCACAGGCGCAGCAACAGTGGGGCTTTGCGCTTCTCTACCTACCAAATGTCACGGTCGCTATCTCTCCGTTTCGTAGACACGAGCTGAGAAATTGCAAACGTCGAGCAATTGCTCAGAGATGAAAAGTGCCAGCACTGAAAGCTGTTGCTAGCCAGCACCCTTCCTTGGAAGCGCTTTTGTAGGCCTAAGAACACTGGGGCTCTGGGCTTCTCTAGCCACCTACTCTTCTGCTCATCCTCTCGCGCAGTCTAAAGAGAGCTCAGGTGAGAAATTGCAAATGTCGAGCAATTGCTCAGAGATGAAAAGTGCCATCACTGAAACCTGTTGCTAGCCAGCACCCTTCCTTGGAAGCGCTTTCACAGGTGCAGCAACACTGGGGCTTTGCGCTTCTCTAGCCACCAAACATCACGCTCACTATCTCTCCGTCTCGTAGACACGAGCTGAGAAATTGCAAATGTCGAGCAATTGCTCAGAGATGAGAAGTGCCAGCACTGAAAGCTGTTGCTAGCCAGCACCCTTCCTTGGAAGCGCTTTTGTAGGCCTAAGAACACTGGGGCTCTGGTCTTCTCTAGCCACCTACTCTTCTGCTCATTCTCTCGTGCAGTCTACAGAGAGCTCAGGTGAGAAATTGCAAACGTCGAGCAATTGCTCAGAGATGAAAAGTGCCATCACTGAAAGCTGTTGCTAGCCAGCACCCTTCCTTGGAAGCGCTTTTGTAGGCCTAAGAACACTGGGGCTCTGGGCTTCTCTAGCCACCTACTCTTCTGCTCATCCTCTCGCGCAGTCTAAAGAGAGCTCAGGTGAGACATTGCAAACGTCGAGCAATTGCTCAGAGAGGAAAAGGGCCAGGACTGAAAGCTGTTGCTAGCCAGCACCCTTCCTTGGAAGCGCTTTCACAGGCGCAGCAACACTGGGACTTTGCGCTTCTCTACCTACCAAATGTCACGGTCGCTATCTCTCCGTTTCGTAGACACGAGCTGAGAAATTGCAAACGTCGAGCAATTGCTCAGAGATGAAAAGTGCCAGCACTGAAAGCTGTTGCTAGCCAGCACCCTTCGTTGGAAGGGCTTTTGTACCCCTAAGAACACTGGGGCTCTGGGCTTCTCTAGCCACCTACTCTTCCGCTCATCCTCTTGCGCAGTCTAAAGAGAGCTCAGGTGAGAAATTGCAAACGTCGAGCAATTGCTCAGAGATGAAAAGTGCCATCACTGAAAGCTGTTGCTAGCCGGCACCCTTCCTTGGAAGCGCTTTCACAGGCGCAGCAACACTGGGACTTTGCGCTTCTCTACCCACCAAACGTCACGGTCATTCTCTTTCCTTCTCGTAGACACGAGCTGAGAAATTGCAAACGTCCAGCAATTGCTCAGAGATGAAAAGTGCCAGCACTGAAAGCTGTTGCTAGCCAGCACCCTTCCTTGGAAGCGCTTTTGTAGGCCTAAGAACACTGGGGCTCTGGGCTTCTCTAGGCACCTACTCTTCTGCTCATCCTCTCGCGCACTCTAAAGAGAGCTCAGGTGAGAAATTGCAAACGTCGAGCAATTGCTCAGAGATGAAAAGTGCCAGCACTGAAAGCTGTTGCTAGCCAGCACCCTTCCTTGGAAGCGCTTTCACAGGCGCAGCAACACTGGGGCTTTGCGCTTCTCTACCCACCAAACGTCACGGTCGCTATCTCTCCGTTTCGTAGACACGAGCTGAGAAATTGCAAACGTCGAGCAATTGCTCAGAGATGAAAAGTGCCAGCACTGAAAGCTGTTGCTAGCCAGCACCCTTCCTTGGAAGCGCTTTCACAGGCGCAGCAACACTGGGACTTTGCGCTTCTCTACCTACCAAATGTCACGGTCGCTATCTCTCCGTCTCGTAGACACGAGCTGAGAAATTGCAAACGTCGAGCAATTGCTCAGAGATGAAAAGTGCCAGCATTGAAAGCTGTTGCTAGCCAGCACCCTTCCTTGGAAGGACTTTCACAGGCGCAGCAACACTGGGGCTTTGCGCTTCTCTAGCCACCAAACATCAAGGTCATTCTCTTTCCATCTCGTAGACACGAGCTGAGAAATTGCAAATGTCGAGCAATTGCTCAGAGATGAAAAGTGCCAGCACTGAAAGCTGTTGCTAGCCAGCACCCTTCCTTGGAAGCGCTTTTGTAGGCCTAAGAACACTGGGGCTCTGGGCTTCTCTAGCCACCTAATCTTCTGCTCATCCTCTCGTGCAGTCTACAGAGAGCTCAGGTGAGAAATTGCAAACGTCGAGCAATTGCTCAGAGATGAAAAGTGCCAGGACTGAAAGCTGTCGCTAGCCAGCACCCTTCCTTGGAAGCGCTTTTGTAGGCCTAAGAACACTGGGGCTCTGGGCTTCTCTAGCCACCTAATCTTCTGCTCATCCTCTCGTGCAGTCTACAGAGAGCTCAGGTGAGCAATTGCAAACGTCGAGCAATTGCTCAGAGATGAAAAGTGCCAGCACTGAAAGCTGTTGCTAGCCAGCACCCTTCCTTGGAAGCGCTTTTACAGACGCAGCAACACTGGGGCTTTGCGCTTCTCTAGCCACCAAACGTCACGGTCACTATCTCTCCGTCTCGTAGACACGAGCTGAGAAATTGCAAACGTCGAGCAATTGCTCAGAGATGAAAAGTGCCAGCACTGAAAGCTGTTGCTAGCCAGCACCCTTCCTTGGAAGCGCTTTCACAGGCGCAGCAACACTGCGGCTTTGCGCTTCTCTAGCCACCAAACGTCACGGTCATTCACTTTCCGTCTCGTAGACACGAGCTGAGAAATTGCAAACGTCGAGCAATTGCTCAGAGATGAAAAGTGCCAGCACTGAAAGCTGTGGCTAGCCAGCACCCTTCCTTGGAAGCGCTTTTGTAGGCCTAACAACACTGGGGCTCTGGGCTTTTCTAGCCACCTAATCTTCTGCTCATCCTCTAGTGCAGTCTAAAGAGAGCTCAGGTGAGAAATTGCAAACGTCGAGCAATTGCTCAGAGATGAAAAGTGCCAGCACTGAAAGCTGTTGCTAGCCAGCACCCTTCCTTGGAAGCGCTTTCACAGGCGCAGCAACACTGCGGCTTTGCGCTTCTCTAGCCACCAAACATCACGCTCACTATCTCTCCGTCTCGTAGACACGAGCTGAGAAATTGCAAACGTCGAGCAATTGCTCAGAGATGAAAAGGGCCAGCACTGAAAGCTGTTGCTAGCCAGCACCCTTCCTTGGAAGCGCTTTCACAGGCGCAGCAACACTGGGACTTTGCGCTTCTCTAGCCACCAAACGTCACGCTCACTATCTCTCCGTCTCGTAGACACGAGCTGAGAAATTGCAAATGTCGAGCAATTGCTCAGAGATGAAAAGTGCCAGCACTGAAAGCTGTTGCTAGCCAGCACCCTTCCTTGGAAGCGCTTTTGTAGCCCTAAGAACACTGGGGCTCTGGGCTTCTCTAGCCACCTACTCTTCTGCTCATCCTCTCGTGCAGTCTACAGAGAGCTCAGGTGAGAAATTGCAAACGTCGAGCAATTGCTCAGAGATGAAAAGTGCCAGCACTGAAAGCTGTGGCTAACCAGCACCCTTCCTTGGAAGCGCTTTTGTAGCCCTAAGAACACTGGGGCTCTGGGCTTCTCTAGCCACCTACTCTTCTGCTCATCCTCTCGCGCAGTCTAAAGAGAGCTCAGGTGAGAAATTGCAAACGTCGAGCAATTGCTCAGAGATGAAAAGTGCCATCACTGAAAGCTGTGGCTAGCCAGCACCCTTCCTTGGAAGCGCTTTTGTAGGCCTAAGAACACTGGGGCTCTGGGCTTCTCTAGCCACCTACTCTTCTGCTCATCCTCTCGCGCAGTCTAAAGATAGCTCAGGTGAGAAATTGCAAACGTCGAGCAATTGCTCAGAGATGAGAAGGGCCAGCACTGAAAGCTCTTGCTAGCCAGCACCCTTCCTTGGAAGCGCTTTCACAGGCGCAGCAACACTGGGACTTTGTGCTTCTCTACCCACCAAACTTCACGGTCATTCTCTTTCCTTCTCGTAGACACGAGCTGAGAAATTGCAAACGTCGAGCAATTGCTCAGAGATGAAAAGTGCCAGCACTGAAAGCTCTTGCTAGCCAGCACCCTTCCTTGGAAGCGCTTTTGTAGCCCTAAGAACACTGGGGCTCTGGGCTTCTCTAGCCACCTACTCTTCTGCTCATCCTCTCGCGCAGTCTACAGAGAGCTCAGGTGAGAAATTGCAAACGTCGAGCAATTGCTCAGAGATGAAAAGTGGCAGCACTGAAAGCTGTTGCTAGCCAGCACCCTTCCTTGGAAGCGCTTTCACAGGCGCAGCAACAGTGGGGCTTTGCGCTTCTCTACCTACCAAATGTCACGGTCGCTATCTCTCCGTTTCGTAGACACGAGCTGAGAAATTGCAAACGTCGAGCAATTGCTCAGAGATGAAAAGTGCCAGCACTGAAAGCTGTTGCTAGCCAGCACCCTTCCTTGGAAGCGCTTTTGTAGGCCTAAGAACACTGGGGTTGTGGGCTTCTCTAGCCACCTACTCTTCTGCTCATTCTCTCGTGCAGTCTACAGAGAGCTCAGGTGAGAAATTGCAAACGTCGAGCAATTGCTCAGAGATGAAAAGTGCCAGCACTGAAAGCTGTTGCTAGCCAGCACCCTTCCTTGGAAGCGCTTTTGTAGGCCTAAGAACACTGGGGCTCTGGGCTTCTCTAGCCACCTACTCTTCTGCTCATCCTCTCGCGCACTCTAAAGAGAGCTCAGGTGAGACATTGCAAACGTCGAGCAATTGCTCAGAGAGGAAAAGGGCCAGCACTGAAAGCTGTTGCTAGCCAGCACCCTTCCTTGGAAGCGCTTTCACAGGCGCAGCAACACTGGGGCTTTGCGCTTCTCTACCCACCAAACGTCACGCTCACTATCTCTCCGTCTCGTAGACACGAGCTGAGAAATTGCAAATGTCGAGCAATTGCTCAGAGATAAAAAGTGCCAGCACTGAAAGCTGTTGCTAGCCAGCACCCTTCCTTGGAAGCGCTTTCACAGGCGCAGCAACACTGGGACTTTGCGCTTCTCTACCCACCAAACGTCACGGTCATTCTCTTTCCTTCTCGTAGACACGAGCTGAGAAATTGCAAATGTCGAGCAATTGCTGAGAGATGAAAAGTGCCAGCACTGAAAGCTGTTGCTAGCCAGCACCCTTCCTTGGAAGCGCTTTTGTAGCCCTAAGAACACTGGGGCTCTGGGCTTCTCTAGCCACCTACTCTTCTGCTCATCCTCTCGCGCAGTCTAAAGAGAGCCCAGGTGAGAAATTGCAAATGTCGAGCAATTGCTCAGAGATGAAAAGTGCCAGGACTGAAAGCTGTTGCTAGCCAGCACCCTTCCTTGGAAGCGCTTTCACAGGTGCAGCAACACTGGGACTTTGCGCTTCTCTACCTACCAAATGTCACGGTCGCTATCTCTCCGTTTCGTAGACACGAGCTGAGAAATTGCAAACGTCGAGCAATTGCTCAGAGATGAAAAGTGCCAGCACTGAAAGCTGTCACTAGCCAGCAGCCTTCCTTGGAAGCGCTTTTGTAGGCCTAAGAACACTGGGGCTCTGGGCTTCTCTAGCCACCTACTCTTCCGCTCATCCTCTTGCGCAGTCTAAAGAGAGCTCAGGTGAGAAATTGCAAACGTCGAGCAATTGCTCAGAGATGAAAAGTGCCAGCACTGAAAGCTGTTGCTAGCCAGCACCCTTCCTTGGAAGCGCTTTCACAGGCGCAGCAACACTGGGACTTTGCGCTTCTCTAGCCACCAAACATCACGCTCACTATCTCTCCGTCTCGTAGACACGAGCTGAGAAATTGCAAACGTCGAGCAATTGCTCAGAGATGAAAAGGGCCAGCACTGAAAGCTGTTGCTAGCCAGCACCCTTCCTTGGAAGCGCTTTCACAGGCGCAGCAACACTGGGGCTTTGCGCTTCTCTAGCCACCAAACGTCACGCTCACTATCTCTCCGTCTCGTAGACATGAGCTGAGAAATTGCAAATGTCGAGCAATTGCTCAGAGATGAAAAGTGCCAGCACTGAAAGCTGTTGCTAGCCAGCACCCTTCCTTGGAAGCGCTTTTGTAGGCCTAAGAACACTGGGGCTCTGGGCTTCTCTAGCCACCTACTCTTCTGCTCATCCTCTCGTGCAGTCTACAGAGAGCTCAGGTGAGAAATTGCAAACGTCGAGCAATTGCTCAGAGATGAAAAGTGCCAGCACTGAAAGCTGTGGCTAACCAGCACCCTTCCTTGGAAGCGCTTTTGTAGCCCTAAGAACACTGGGGCTCTGCGCTTCTCTAGCCACCTACTCTTCTGCTCATCCTCTCGCGCAGTCTAAAGAGAGCTCAGGTGAGAAATTGCAAACGTCGAGCAATTGCTCAGAGATGAAAAGTGCCAGCACTGAAAGCTGTTGCTAGCCAGCACCCTTCCTTGGAAGCGCTTTTGTAGGCCTAAGAACACTGGGGCTCTGGGCTTCTCTAGCCACCTACTCTTCTGCTCATCCTCTCGCGCAGTCTAAAGATAGCTCAGGTGAGAAATTGCAAACGTCGAGCAATTGCTCAGAGATGAGAAGGGCCAGCACTGAAAGCTCTTGCTAGCCAGCACCCTTCCTTGGAAGCGCTTTCACAGGCGCAGCAACACTGGGACTTTGTGCTTCTCTACCTACCAAACTTCACGGTCATTCTCTTTC
Source organism: Sarcoramphus papa (assembly GCA_037962945.1). Classification (NCBI taxonomy): domain Eukaryota; kingdom Metazoa; phylum Chordata; class Aves; order Accipitriformes; family Cathartidae; genus Sarcoramphus; species Sarcoramphus papa. The sequence goes on along the minus strand of CM075586.1, from coordinate 92,675,378 downwards.
CTTCTCGTAGACACGAGCTGAGAAATTGCAAACGTCGAGCAATTGCTCAGAGATGAAAAGTGCCAGCACTGAAAGCTGTTGCTAGCCAGCACCCTTCCTTGGAAGCGCTTTTGTAGCCCTCAGAACACTGGGGCTCTGGGCTTCTCTAGCCACCTACTCTTCTGCTCATCCTCTCGCGCAGTCTACAGAGAGCTCAGGTGAGAAATTGCAAACGTCGAGCAATTGCTCAGAGATGAAAAGTGGCAGCACTGAAAGCTGTTGCTAGCCAGCACCCTTCCTTGGAAGCGCTTTCACAGGCGCAGCAACAGTGGGGCTTTGCGCTTCTCTACCTACCAAATGTCACGGTCGCTATCTCTCCGTCTCGTAGATACGAGCTGAGAAATTGCAAACGTCGAGCAATTGCTCAGAGATGAAAAGTGCCAGCACTGAAAGCTGTGGCTAGCCAGCACCCTTCCTTGGAAGCGCTTTTGTAGGCCTAAGAACACTGGGGTTGTGGGCTTCTCTAGCCACCTACTCTTCTGCTCATTCTCTCGTGCAGTCTACAGAGAGCTCAGGTGAGAAATTGCAAACGTCGAGCAATTGCTCAGAGATGAAAAGTGCCAGCACTGAAAGCTGTTGCTAGCCAGCACCCTTCCTTGGAAGCGCTTTTGTAGGCCTAAGAACACTGGGGCTCTGGGCTTCTCTAGCCACCTACTCTTCTGCTCATCCTCTCGCGCACTCTAAAGAGAGCTCAGGTGAGACATTGCAAACGTCGAGCAATTGCTCAGAGATGAAAAGGGCCAGCACTGAAAGCTGTTGCTAGCCAGCACCCTTCCTTGGAAGCGCTTTCACAGGCGCAGCAACACTGGGGCTTTGCGCTTCTCTACCCACCAAACGTCACGCTCACTATCTCTCCGTCTCGTAGACACGAGCTGAGAAATTGCAAATGTCGAGCAATTGCTCAGAGATAAAAAGTGCCAGCACTGAAAGCTGTTGCTAGCCAGCACCCTTCCTTGGAAGCGCTTTCACAGGCGCAGCAACACTGGGACTTTGCGCTTCTCTACCCACCAAACGTCACGGTCATTCTCTTTCCTTCTCGTAGACACGAGCTGAGAAATTGCAAACGTCCAGCAATTGCTCAGAGATGAAAAGTGCCAGCACTGAAAGCTGTTGCTAGCCAGCACCCTTCCTTGGAAGCGCTTTTGTAGGCCTAAGAACACTGGGGCTCTGGGCTTCTCTAGGCACCTACTCTTCTGCTCATCCTCTCGCGCACTCTAAAGAGAGCTCAGGTGAGAAATTGCAAACGTCGAGCAATTGCTCAGAGATGAAAAGTGCCAGCACTGAAAGCTGTTGCTAGCCAGCACCCTTCCTTGGAAGCGCTTTCACAGGCGCAGCAACACTGGGGCTTTGCGCTTCTCTACCCACCAAACGTCACGGTCGCTATCTCTCCGTTTCGTAGACACGAGCTGAGAAATTGCAAACGTCGAGCAATTGCTCAGAGATGAAAAGTGCCAGCACTGAAAGCTGTTGCTAGCCAGCACCCTTCCTTGGAAGCGCTTTCACAGGCGCAGCAACACTGGGACTTTGCGCTTCTCTACCTACCAAATGTCACGGTCGCTATCTCTCCGTTTCGTAGACACGAGCTGAGAAATTGCAAACGTCGAGCAATTGCTCAGAGATGAAAAGTGCCAGCACTGAAAGCTGTTGCTAGCCAGCACCCTTCCTTGGAAGCGCTTTTGTAGGCCTAAGAACACTGGGGCTCTGGGCTTCTCTAGCCACCTACTCATCCGCTCATCCTCTAGTGCAGTCTAAAGAGAGCTCAGGTGAGCAATTGCAAACGTCGAGCAATTGCTCAGAGATGAAAAGTGCCAGCACTGAAAGCTGTTGCTAGCCAGCACCCTTCCTTGGAAGCGCTTTCACAGGCGCAGCAACACTGGGGCTTTGCGCTTCTCTAGCCACCAAACGTCACGGTCATTCTCTTTCCTTCTCGTAGACACGAGCTGAGAAATTGCAAACGTCCAGCAATTGCTCAGAGATGAAAAGTGCCAGCACTGAAAGCTGATGCTAGCCAGCACCCTTCCTTGGAAGCGCTTTTGTAGGCCTAAGAACACTGGGGCTCTGGGCTTCTCTAGGCACCTACTCTTCTGCTCATCCTCTCGCGCAGTCTAAAGAGAGCTCAGGTGAGAAATTGCAAACGTCGAGCAATTGCTCAGAGATGAAAAGTGCCAGCACTGAAAGCTGTTGCTAGCCAGCACCCTTCCTTGGAAGCGCTTTCACAGGCGCAGCAACACTGGGGCTTTGCGCTTCTCTACCCACCAAACGTCACGGTCGCTATCTCTCCGTTTCGTAGACACGAGCTGAGAAATTGCAAACGTCGAGCAATTGCTCAGAGATGAAAAGTGCCAGCACTGAAAGCTGTCGCTAGCCAGCACCCTTCCTTGGAAGCGCTTTCACAGGCGCAGCAACACTGGGGCTTTGCGCTTCTCTACCCACCAAACGTCACGGTCGCTATCTCTCCGTTTCGTAGACACGAGCTGAGAAATTGCAAATGTCGAGCAATTGCTCAGAGATAAAAAGTGCCAGCACTGAAAGCTGTTGCTAGCCAGCACCCTTCCTTGGAAGCGCTTTCACAGGCGCAGCAACACTGGGACTTTGCGCTTCTCTACCCACCAAACGTCACGGTCATTCTCTTTCCTTCTCGTAGACACGAGCTGAGAAATTGCAAACGTCGAGCAATTGCTCAGAGATGAAAAGTGCCAGCACTGAAAGCTGTTGCTAGCCAGCACCCTTCCTTGGAAGCGCTTTTGTAGGCCTAAGAACACTGGGGCTCTGGGCTTCTCTAGCCACCTACTCTTCTGCTCATCCTCTCGCGCAGTCTAAAGAGAGCTCAGGTGAGAAATTGCAAACGTCGAGCAATTGCTCAGAGATGAAAAGGGCCAGGACTGAAAGCTGTTGCTAGCCAGCACCCTTCCTTGGAAGCGCTTTCACAGGCGCAGCAACACTGGGACTTTGCGCTTCTCTACCTACCAAATGTCACGGTCGCTATCTCTCCGTTTCGTAGACACGAGCTGAGAAATTGCAAACGTCGAGCAATTGCTCAGAGATGAAAAGTGCCAGCACTGAAAGCTGTTGCTAGCCAGCACCCTTCCTTGGAAGCGCTTTTGTAGGCCTAAGAACACTGGGGCTCTGGGCTTCTCTAGCCACCTACTCTTCCGCTCATCCTCTTGCGCAGTCTAAAGAGAGCTCAGGTGAGAAATTGCAAACGTCGAGCAATTGCTCAGAGATGAAAAGTGCCAGCACTGAAAGCTGTTGCTAGCCAGCACCCTTCCTTGGAAGCGCTTTCACAGGCGCAGCAACACTGGGACTTTGCGCTTCTCTAGCCACCAAACGTCACGGTCATTCTCTTTCCTTCTCGTAGACACGAGCTGAGAAATTGCAAACGTCCAGCAATTGCTCAGAGATGAAAAGTGCCAGCACTGAAAGCTGATGCTAGCCAGCACCCTTCCTTGGAAGCGCTTTTGTAGGCCTAAGAACACTGGGGCTCTGGGCTTCTCTAGCCACCTACTCTTCTGCTCATCCTCTCGTGCACTCTAAAGAGAGCTCAGGTGAGAAATTGCAAACGTCGAGCAATTGCTCAGAGATGAAAAGTGCCAGCACTGAAAGCTCTTGCTAGCCAGCACCCTTCCTTGGAAGCGCTTTCACAGGCGCAGCAACACTGGGGCTTTGCGCTTCTCTACCTACCCAATGTCACGGTCGCTATCTCTCCGTCTCGTAGACACGAGCTGAGAAATTGCAAACGTCGAGCAATTGCTCAGAGAGGAAAAGTGCCAGCACTGAAAGCTGTTGCTAGCCAGCACCCTTCCTTGGAAGCGCTTTCACAGGCGCAGCAACACTGGGGCTTTGCGCTTCTCTACCTACCAAATGTCACGGTCGCTATCTCTCCGTCTCGTAGACACGAGCTGAGAAATTGCAAACGTCGAGCAATTGCTCAGAGATGAAAAGTGCCAGCACTGAAAGCTGTTGCTAGCCAGCACCCTTCCTTGGAAGGACTTTCACAGGCGCAGCAACACTGGGGCTTTGCGCTTCTCTACCCACCAAACATCAAGGTCATTCTCTTTCCATCTCGTAGACACGAGCTGAGAAATTGCAAATGTCGAGCAATTGCTCAGAGATGAAAAGTGCCAGCACTGACAGCTGTTGCTAGCCAGCACCCTTCCTTGGAAGCGCTTTTGTAGGCCTAAGAACACTGGGGCTCTGGGCTTCTCTAGCCACCTAATCTTCTGCTCATCCTCTCGTGCAGTCTAAAGAGAGCTCAGGTGAGAAATTGCAAACGTCGAGCAATTGCTCAGAGATGAAAAGTGCCAGGACTGAAAGCTGTCGCTAGCCAGCACCCTTCCTTGGAAGCGCTTTTGTAGGCCTAAGAACACTGGGGCTCTGGGCTTCTCTAGCCACCTAATCTTCTGCTCATCCTCTCGTGCAGTCTACAGAGAGCTCAGGTGAGCAATTGCAAACGTCGAGCAATTGCTCAGAGATGAAAAGTGCCAGCACTGAAAGCTGTTGCTAGCCAGCACCCTTCCTTGGAAGCGCTTTTACAGACGCAGCAACACTGGGGCTTTGCGCTTCTCTAGCCACCAAACATCACGGTCACTATCTCTCCGTCTCGTAGACACGAGCTGAGAAATTGCAAACGTCGAGCAATTGCTCAGAGATGAAAAGTGCCAGCACTGAAAGCTGTTGCTAGCCAGCACCCTTCCTTGGAAGCGCTTTCACAGGCGCAGCAACACTGCGGCTTTGCGCTTCTCTACCCACCAAACGTCACGGTCATTCTCTTTCCGTCTCGTAGACACGAGCTGAGAAATTGCAAACGTCGAGCAATTGCTCAGAGATGAAAAGTGCCAGCACTGAAAGCTGTGACTAGCCAGCACCCTTCCTTGGAAGCGCTTTTGTAGGCCTAACAACACTGGGGCTCTGGGCTTTTCTAGCCACCTAATCTTCTGCTCATCCTCTCGTGCAGTCTAAAGAGAGCTCAGGTGAGACATTGCAAACATCGAGCAATTGCTCAGAGATGAAAAGTGCCAGCACTGAAAGCTGTTGCTAGCCAGCACCCTTCCTTGGAAGCGCTTTCACAGGCGCAGCAACACTGGGACTTTGCGCTTCTCTAGCCACCAAACGTCACGCTCACTATCTCTCCGTCTCATAGACACGAGCTGAGAAATTGCAAACGTCGAGCAATTGATCAAAGACAAAAAGTGCCAGCACTGATAGCTCTTGCTAGCCAGCACCCTTCCTTGGAAGCGCTTTCACAGGCGCAGCAACACTGGGGCTTTGCGCTTCTCTACCCACCAAACGTCACGGTCATTCTCTTTCCTTCTCGTAGACACGAGTTGAGAAATTGCAAACGTCGAGCAATTGCTCAGAGATGAGAAGTGCCAGCACTGAAAGCTGTTGCTAGCCAGCACCCTTCCTTGGAAGCGCTTTCACAGGCGCAGCAACACTGGGGCTTTGCGCTTCTCTACCCACCAAATGTCACGGTCACTATCTCTCCGTCTCGTAGACACGAGCTGAGAAATTGCAAACGTCGAGCAATTGCTCAGAGATGAAAAGTGCCAGCACTGAAAGCTGTGGCTAGCCAGCACCCTTCCTTGGAAGCGCTTTTGTAGGCCTAAGAACAGTGGGGCTCTGGGCTTCTCTAGCCACCTACTCTTCTGCTCATCCTCTCGCGCAGTCTAAAGAGAGCTCAGGTGAGAAATTGCAAACGTCGAGCAATTGCTCAGAGATGAAAAGTGCCAGCACTGAAAGCTGTTGCTAGCCAGCACCCTTCCTTGGAAGCGCTTTCACAGGCGCAGCAACACTGGGGCTTTGCGCTTCTCTAGCCACCAAACATCACGCTCACTATCTCTCCGTCTCGTAGACACGAGCTGAGAAATTGCAAACGTCGAGCAATTGCTCAGAGAGGAAAAGGGCCAGCACTGAAAGCTGTTGCTAGCCAGCACCCTTCCTTGGAAGCGCTTTCACAGGCGCAGCAACACTGGGACTTTGCGCTTCTCTACCCACCAAACGTCACGGTCATTGTCTTTCCTTCTCGTAGACACGAGTTGAGAAACTGCAAACGTCGAGCAATTGCTCATAGAGGAAAAGTGCCATCACTGAAAGCTGTGGCTAGCCAGCACCCTTCCTTGGAAGCGCTTTTGTAGGCCTAAGAACACTGGGGCTCTGGGCTTCTCTAGCCACCTACTCTTCTGCTCATCCTCTCGCGCACTCTAAAGAGAGCTCAGGTGAGAAATTGCAAACGTCGAGCAATTGCTCAGAGAGGAAAAGTGCCAGCACTGAAAGCTGTGGCTAGCCAGCACCCTTCCTTGGAAGCGCTTTTGTAGGCCTAACAACACTGTGGCTCTGGGCTTCTCTAGACACCTACTCTTCTGCTCATCCTGTCGTGCACTCTAAAGAGAGCTCAGGTGAGAAATTGCAAACGTCGAGCAATTGCTCAGAGATGAAAAGTGCCAGCACTGAAAGCTGTTGCTAGCCAGCACCCTTCCTTGGAAGCGCTTTCGTAGGTGCAGCAACACTGGGACTTTGCGCTTCTCTACCCACCAAATGTCACGGTCATTCTCTTTCCTTCTCGTAGACACGAGCTGAGAAATTGCAAACGTCGAGCAATTGCTCAGAGATGAAAAGTGCCAGCACTGAAAGCTGTTGCTAGCCAGCACCCTTCCTTGGAAGCGCTTTCACATGCGCAGCAACACTGGGGCTTTGCGCTTCTCTAGCCACCAAAAGTCACTGTCATTCTCTTTCCTTCTCGTAGACACGAGCTGAGAAATTACAAACGTCGAGCAATTGCTCAGAGATGAAAAGTGCCAGCACTGAAAGCTGTTGCTAGCCAGCACCCTTCCTTGGAAGCGCTTTTGTAGGCCTAAGAACACTGGGGCTCTGGGCTTCTCTAGCCACCTACTCTTCTGCTCATCCTCTCGCGCAGTCTAAAGAGAGCTCAGGTGAGAAATTGCAAACGTCGAGCAATTGCTCAGAGATGAAAAGGGCCAGCACTGAAAGCTGTTGCTAGCCAGCACCCTTCCTTGGAAGCACTTTCACAGGCGCAGCAACACTGGGGCTTTGCGCTTCTCTACCTACCAAATGTCACGGTCGCTATCTCTCCGTCTCGTAGACACGAGCTGAGAAATTGCAAACGTCGAGCAATTGCTCAGAGATGAAAAGTGCCAGCACTGAAAGCTGTTGCTAGCCAGCACCCTTCCTTGGAAGCGCTTTCACAGGCACAGCAACACTGGGACTTTGCGCTTCTCTAGCCACCAAACATCAAGGTCATTCTCTTTCCGTCTCGTAGACACGAGCTGAGAAATTGCAAATGTCGAGCAATTGCTCAGAGATGAAAAGTGCCAGCACTGAAAGCTGTGGCTAGCCAGCACCCTTCCTTGAAAGCGCTTTTGTAGCCCTAAGAACACTGGGGCTCTGGGCTTCTCTAGCCACCTACTCTTCTGCTCATCCTCTCGCGCACCCTAAAGAGAGCTCAGGTGAGAAATTGCAAACGTCGAGCAATTGCTCAGAGATGAAAAGTGCCATCACTGAAAGCTGATGCTAGCCAGCACCCTTCCTTGGAAGCGCTTTTGTAGGCCTAAGAACACTGGGGCTCTGGGCTTCTCTAGCCACCTACTCTTCCGCTCATCCTCTTGCGCAGTCTAAAGAGAGCTCAGGTGAGAAATTGCAAACGTCGAGCAATTGCTCAGAGATGAAAAGTGCCAGCACTGAAAGCTGTTGCTAGCCAGCACCCTTCCTTGGAAGCGCTTTCACAGGCGCAGCAACACTGGGGCTTTGCGCTTCTCTAGCCACCAAACGTCACGCTCACTATCTCTCCGTCTCGTAGACATGAGCTGAGAAATTGCAAACGTCGAGCACTTGCTCAGAGATGAAAAGTGCCAGCACTGAAAGCTGTGGCTAGCCAGCACCCTTCCTTGGAAGCGCTTTTGTAGGCCTAAGAACAGTGGGGCTCTGGGCTTCTCTAGCCACCTAATCTTCTGCTCATCCTCTAGTGCAGTCTAAAGAGAGCTCAGGTGAGAAAGTGCAAACGTCGAGCAATTGCTCAGAGAGGAAAAGTGCCAGCATTGAAAGCTGTTGCTAGCCAGCACCCTTCCTTGGAAGCGCTTTCACAGGCGCAGCAACACTGGGGCTTTGCGCTTCTCTAGCCACCAAACATCATGGTCATTCTCTTTCCGTCTCGTAGACACGAGCTGAGAAATTGCAAATGTTGAGCAATTGCTCAGAGATGAAAAGTGCCAGCACTGAAAGCTGTGGCTAGCCAGCACCCTTCCTTGGAAGCGCTTTTGTAGCCCTAAGAACACTGGGGCTCTGGGCTTCTCTAGCCACCTACTCTTCTGCTCATCCTCTCGCGCAGTCTAAAGAGAGCTCAGGTGAGAAATTGCAAACGTCGAGCAATTGCTCAGAGATGAAAGTGCCATCACTGAAAGCTGTTGCTAGCCAGCACCCTTCCTTGGAAGCGCTTTCGCAGGCGCAGCAACACTGGGACTTTGCGCTTCTCTACCCACCAAACGTCACGGTCATTCTCTTTCCTTCTCGTAGACACGAGCTGAGAAATTGCAAACGTCCAGCAATTGCTCAGAGATGAAAAGTGCCAGCACTGAAAGCTGTTGCTAGCCAGCACCCTTCCTTGGAAGCGCTTTTGTAGCCCTAAGAACACTGGGGCTCTGGGCTTCTCTAGCCACATACTCTTCTGCTCATCCTCTCGCGCACTCTAAAGAGAGCTCAGGTGAGAAATTGCAAACATCGAGCAATTGCTCAGAGATGAAAAGTGCCATCACTGAAAGCTGTGGCTAGCCAGCACCCTTCCTTGGAAGCACTTTCACAGGCGCAGCAACACTGGGGCTTTGCGCTTCTCTACCAACCAAACGTCACGGTCGCTATCTCTCCGTTTCGTAGACACGAGCTGAGAAATTGCAAACGTCGAGCAATTGCTCAGAGATGAAAAGTGCCAGCACTGAAAGCTGTCGCTAGCCAGCACCCTTCCTTGGAAGCGCTTTCACAGGCGCAGCAACACTGGGGCTTTGCGCTTCTCTACCCACCAAACGTCACGGTCGCTATCTCTCCGTTTCGTAGACACGAGCTGAGAAATTGCAAATGTCGAGCAATTGCTCAGAGATAAAAAGTGCCAGCACTGAAAGCTGTTGCTAGCCAGCACCCTTCCTTGGAAGCGCTTTCACAGGCGCAGCAACACTGGGACTTTGCGCTTCTCTACCCACCAAACGTCACGGTCATTCTCTTTCCTTCTCGTAGACACGAGCTGAGAAATTGCAAACGTCGAGCAATTGCTGAGAGATGAAAAGTGCCAGCACTGAAAGCTGTTGCTAGCCAGCACCCTTCCTTGGAAGCGCTTTTGTAGGCCTAAGAACACTGGGGCTCTGGGCTTCTCTAGCCACCTACTCTTCTGCTCATCCTCTCGGGCACTCTAAAGAGAGCTCAGGTGAGAAATTGCAAACGTCGAGCAATTGCTCAGAGATGAAAAGGGCCAGGACTGAAAGCTGTTGCTAGCCAGCACCCTTCCTTGGAAGCGCTTTCACAGGCGCAGCAACACTGGGACTTTGCGCTTCTCTACCTACCAAATGTCACGGTCGCTATCTCTCCGTTTCGTAGACACGAGCTGAGAAATTGCAAACGTCGAGCAATTGCTCAGAGATGAAAAGTGCCAGCACTGAAAGCTGTTGCTAGCCAGCACCCTTCCTTGGAAGCGCTTTTGTAGGCCTAAGAACACTGGGGCTCTGGGCTTCTCTAGCCACCTACTCTTCCGCTCATCCTCTTGCGCAGTCTAAAGAGAGCTCAGGTGAGAAATTGCAAACGTCGAGCAATTGCTCAGAGATGAAAAGTGCCAGCACTGAAAGCTGTTGCTAGCCAGCACCCTTCCTTGGAAGCGCTTTCACAGGCGCAGCAACACTGGGACTTTGCGCTTCTCTAGCCACCAAACGTCACGGTCATTCTCTTTCCTTCTCGTAGACACGAGCTGAGAAATTGCAAACGTCCAGCAATTGCTCAGAGATGAAAAGTGCCAGCACTGAAAGCTGATGCTAGCCAGCACCCTTCCTTGGAAGCGCTTTTGTAGGCCTAAGAACACTGGGGCTCTGGGCTTCTCTAGCCACCTACTCTTCTGCTCATCCTCTCGTGCACTCTAAAGAGAGCTCAGGTGAGAAATTGCAAACGTCGAGCAATTGCTCAGAGATGAAAAGTGCCAGCACTGAAAGCTGTTGCTAGCCAGCACCCTTCCTTGGAAGCGCTTTCACAGGCGCAGCAACACTGGGGCTTTGCGCTTCTCTACCTACCCAATGTCACGGTCGCTATCTCTCCGTTTCGTAGACACGAGCTGAGAAATTGCAAACGTCGAGCAATTGCTCAGAGAGGAAAAGTGCCAGCACTGAAAGCTGTTGCTAGCCAGCACCCTTCCTTGGAAGCGCTTTCACAGGCGCAGCAACACTGGGGCTTTGCGCTTCTCTACCTACCAAATGTCACGGTCGCTATCTCTCCGTCTCGTAGACACGAGCTGAGAAATTGCAAACGTCGAGCAATTGCTCAGAGATGAAAAGTGCCAGCACTGAAAGCTGTTGCTAGCCAGCACCCTTCCTTGGAAGGACTTTCACAGGCGCAGCAACACTGGGGCTTTGCGCTTCTCTACCCACCAAACATCAAGGTCATTCTCTTTCCATCTCGTAGACACGAGCTGAGAAATTGCAAATGTCGAGCAATTGCTCAGAGATGAAAAGTGCCAGCACTGACAGCTGTTGCTAGCCAGCACCCTTCCTTGGAAGCGCTTTTGTAGGCCTAAGAACACTGGGGCTCTGGGCTTCTCTAGCCACCTAATCTTCTGCTCATTCTCTCGCGCAGTCTAAAGAGAGCTCAGGTGAGAAATTGCAAACGTCGAGCAATTGCTCAGAGATGAAAAGTGCCAGGACTGAAAGCTGTCGCTAGCCAGCACCCTTCCTTGGAAGCGCTTTTGTAGGCCTAAGAACACTGGGGCTCTGGGCTTCTCTAGCCACCTACTCTTCTGCTCATCCTCTCGTGCAGTCTACAGAGAGCTCAGGTGAGCAATTGCAAACGTCGAGCAATTGCTCAGAGATGAAAAGTGCCAGCACTGAAAGCTGTTGCTAGCCAGCACCCTTCCTTGGAAGCGCTTTTACAGACGCAGCAACACTGGGGCTTTGCGCTTCTCTAGCCACCAAACATCACGGTCACTATCTCTCCGTCTCGTAGACACGAGCTGAGAAATTGCAAACGTCGAGCAATTGCTCAGAGATGAAAAGTGCCAGCACTGAAAGCTGTTGCTAGCCAGCACCCTTCCTTGGAAGCGCTTTCACAGGCGCAGCAACACTGCGGCTTTGCGCTTCTCTACCCACCAAACGTCACGGTCATTCTCTTTCCGTCTCGTAGACACGAGCTGAGAAATTGCAAACGTCGAGCAATTGCTCAGAGATGAAAAGTGCCAGCACTGAAAGCTGTGACTAGCCAGCACCCTTCCTTGGAAGCGCTTTTGTAGGCCTAACAACACTGGGGCTCTGGGCTTTTCTAGCCACCTAATCTTCTGCTCATCCTCTCGTGCAGTCTAAAGAGAGCTCAGGTGAGACATTGCAAACATCGAGCAATTGCTCAGAGATGAAAAGTGCCAGCACTGAAAGCTGTTGCTAGCCAGCACCCTTCCTTGGAAGCGCTTTCACAGGCGCAGCAACACTGGGGCTTTGCGCTTCTCTAGCCACCAAACGTCACGCTCACTATCTCTCCGTCTCATAGACACGAGCTGAGAAATTGCAAACGTCGAGCAATTGATCAAAGATAAAAAGTGCCAGCACTGATAGCTCTTGCTAGCCAGCACCCTTCCTTGGAAGCGCTTTCACAGGCGCAGCAACACTGGGGCTTTGCGCTTCTCTACCCACCAAACGTCACGGTCATTCTCTTTCCTTCTCGTAGACACGAGTTGAGAAATTGCAAACGTCGAGCAATTGCTCAGAGATGAGAAGTGCCAGCACTGAAAGCTGTTGCTAGCCAGCACCCTTCCTTGGAAGCGCTTTCACAGGCGCAGCAACACTGGGGCTTTGCGCTTCTCTACCCACCAAATGTCACGGTCACTATCTCTCCGTCTCGTAGACACGAGCTGAGAAATTGCAAACGTCGAGCAATTGCTCAGAGATGAAAAGTGCCAGCACTGAAAGCTGTGGCTAGCCAGCACCCTTCCTTGGAAGCGCTTTTGTAGGCCTAAGAACACTGGGGCTCTGGGCTTCTCTAGCCACCTACTCTTCTGCTCATCCTCTCGCGCAGTCTAAAGAGAGCTCAGGTGAGAAATTGCAAACGTCGAGCAATTGCTCAGAGATGAAAAGTGCCAGCACTGAAAGCTGTTGCTAGCCAGCACCCTTCCTTGGAAGCGCTTTCACAGGCGCAGCAACACTGGGGCTTTGCGCTTCTCTAGCCACCAAACATCACGCTCACTATCTCTCCGTCTCGTAGACACGAGCTGAGAAATTGCAAACGTCGAGCAATTGCTCAGAGAGGAAAAGGGCCAGCACTGAAAGCTGTTGCTAGCCAGCACCCTTCCTTGGAAGCGCTTTCACAGGCGCAGCAACACTTGGACTTTGCGCTTCTCTACCCACCAAACGTCACGGTCATTGTCTTTCCTTCTCGTAGACACGAGTTGAGAAACTGCAAACGTCGAGCAATTGCTCAGAGATGAAAAGTGCCAGCACTGAAAGCTGTTGCTAGCCAGCACCCTTCCTTGGAAGCGCTTTCGTAGGTGCAGCAACACTGGGACTTTGCGCTTCTCTACCCACCAAATGTCACGGTCATTCTCTTTCCTTCTCGTAGACACGAGCTGAGAAATTGCAAACGTCGAGCAATTGCTCAGAGATGAAAAGTGCCAGCACTGAAAGCTGTTGCTAGCCAGCACCCTTCCTTGGAAGCGCTTTCACATGCGCAGCAACACTGGGGCTTTGCGCTTCTCTAGCCACCAAACGTCACTGTCATTCTCTTTCCTTCTCGTAGACACGAGCTGAGAAATTACAAACGTCGAGCAATTGCTCAGAGATGAAAAGTGCCATCACTGAAAGCTGTTGCTAGCCAGCACCCTTCCTTGGAAGCGCTTTTGTAGGCCTAAGAACACTGGGGCTCTGGGCTTCTCTAGCCACCTACTCTTCTGCTCATCCTCTCGCGCAGTCTAAAGAGAGCTCAGGTGAGAAATTGCAAACGTCGAGCAATTGCTCAGAGATGAAAAGGGCCAGCACTGAAAGCTGTTGCTAGCCAGCACCCTTCCTTGGAAGCACTTTCACAGGCGCAGCAACACTGGGGCTTTGCGCTTCTCTACCTACCAAATGTCACGGTCGCTATCTCTCCGTCTCGTAGACACGAGCTGAGAAATTGCAAACGTCGAGCAATTGCTCAGAGATGAAAAGTGCCAGCACTGAAAGCTGTTGCTAGCCAGCACCCTTCCTTGGAAGCGCTTTCACAGGCACAGCAACACTGGGGCTTTGCGCTTCTCTAGCCACCAAACATCACGGTCATTCTCTTTCCGTCTCGTAGACACGAGCTGAGAAATTGCAAATGTCGAGCAATTGCTCAGAGAGGAAAAGTGCCAGCACTGAAAGCTGTGGCTAGCCAGCACCCTTCCTTGAAAGCGCTTTTGTAGCCCTAAGAACACTGGGGCTCTGGGCTTCTCTAGCCACCTACTCTTCTGCTCATCCTCTCGCGCACCCTAAAGAGAGCTCAGGTGAGAAATTGCAAACGTCGAGCAATTGCTCAGAGATGAAAAGTGCCATCACTGAAAGCTGATGCTAGCCAGCACCCTTCCTTGGAAGCGCTTTTGTAGGCCTAAGAACACTGGGGCTCTGGGCTTCTCTAGCCACCTACTCTTCCGCTCATCCTCTTGCGCAGTCTAAAGAGAGCTCAGGTGAGAAATTGCAAACGTCGAGCAATTGCTCAGAGATGAAAAGTGCCAGCACTGAAAGCTGTTGCTAGCCAGCACCCTTCCTTGGAAGCGCTTTCACAGGCGCAGCAACACTGGGGCTTTGCGCTTCTCTAGCCACCAAACGTCACGCTCACTATCTCTCCGTCTCGTAGACATGAGCTGAGAAATTGCAAACGTCGAGCACTTGCTCAGAGATGAAAAGTGCCAGCACTGAAAGCTGTGGCTAGCCAGCACCCTTCCTTGGAAGCGCTTTTGTAGGCCTAAGAACAGTGGGGCTCTGGGCTTCTCTAGCCACCTAATCTTCTGCTCATCCTCTAGTGCAGTCTAAAGAGAGCTCAGGTGAGAAAGTGCAAACGTCGAGCAATTGCTCAGAGAGGAAAAGTGCCAGCATTGAAAGCTGTTGCTAGCCAGCACCCTTCCTTGGAAGCGCTTTCACAGGCGCAGCAACACTGGGGCTTTGCGCTTCTCTAGCCACCAAACATCATGGTCATTCTCTTTCCGTCTCGTAGACACGAGCTGAGAAATTGCAAATGTTGAGCAATTGCTCAGAGATGAAAAGTGCCAGCACTGAAAGCTGTGGCTAGCCAGCACCCTTCCTTGGAAGCGCTTTTGTAGGCCTAAGAACACTGGGGCTCTGGGCTTCTCTAGCCACCTACTCTTCTGCTCATCCTCTCGCGCAGTCTAAAGAGAGCTCAGGTGAGAAATTGCAAACGTCGAGCAATTGCTCAGAGAGGAAAAGTGCCATCACTGAAAGCTGTTGCTAGCCAGCACCCTTCCTTGGAAGCGCTTTCACAGGCGCAGCAACACTGGGGCTTTGCGCTTCTCTACCCACCAAACGTCACGGTCATTCTCTTTCCTTCTCGTAGACACGAGCTGAGAAATTACAAACGTCGAGCAATTGCTCAGAGATGAAAAGTGCCAGCACTGAAAGCTGTTGCTAGCCAGCAGCCTTCCTTGGAAGCGCTTTTGTAGCCCTAAGAACACTGGGGCTCTGGGCTTCTCTAGCCACCTACTCTTCTGCTCATCCTCTCGCGCAGTCTAAAGAGAGCTCAGGTGAGAAATTGCAAACGTCGAGCAATTGCTCAGAGATGAAAGTGCCATCACTGAAAGCTGTTGCTAGCCAGCACCCTTCCTTGGAAGCGCTTTCGCAGGCGCAGCAACACTGGGACTTTGCGCTTCTCTACCCACCAAACGTCACGGTCATTCTCTTTCCTTCTCGTAGACACGAGCTGAGAAATTGCAAACGTCCAGCAATTGCTCAGAGATGAAAAGTGCCAGCACTGAAAGCTGTTGCTAGCCAGCACCCTTCCTTGGAAGCGCTTTTGTAGGCCTAACAACACTGGGGCTCTGGGCTTCTCTAGCCACATACTCTTCTGCTCATCCTCTCGCGCACTCTAAAGAGAGCTCAGGTGAGAAATTGCAAACATCGAGCAATTGCTCAGAGATGAAAAGTGCCATCACTGAAAGCTGTGGCTAGCCAGCACCCTTCCTTGGAAGCACTTTCACAGGCGCAGCAACACTGGGGCTTTGCGCTTCTCTAGCCACCAAACGTCACGGTCATTCTCTTTCCTTCTCGTAGACACGAGCTGAGAAATTACAAACGTCCAGCAATTGCTCGGAGATGAGAAGTGCCAGCACTGAAAGCTGTTGCTAGCCAGCACCCTTCCTTGGAAGCGCTTTTGTAGCCCTAAGAACACTGGGGCTCTGGGCTTCTCTAGCCACCTACTCTTCTGCTCATCCTCTCGCGCAGTCTAAAGAGAGCTCAGGTGAGAAACTGCAAACGTCGAGCAATTGCTCAGAGAGGAAAAGTGCCAGCACTGAAAGCTGTTGCTAGCCAGCACCCTTCCTTGGAAGCACTTTCACAGGCGCAGCAACACTGGGGCTTTGCGCTTCTCTAGCCACCAAACGTCACGCTCACTATCTCTCCGTCTCGTAGACACGAGCTGAGAAATTGCAAATGTCGAGCACTTGCTCAGAGATGAAAAGTGCCAGCATTGAAAGCTGTTGCTAGCCAGCACCCTTCCTTGGAAGCGCTTTTGTAGGCCTAAGAACACTGGGGCTCTGGGCTTCTCTAGCCACCTAATCTTCTGCTCATCCTCTAGTGCAGTCTAAAGAGAGCTCAGGTGAGAAAGTGCAAACGTCGAGCAATTGCTCAGAGAGGAAAAGTGCCAGCACTGAAAGCTGTTGCTAGCCAGCACCCTTCCTTGGAAGCGCTTTCACAGGCGCAGCAACACTGGGACATTTCAATTCTCTAGCCACCAAACGTCACGCTCACTATCTCTCCGTCTCGTAGACACGAGCTGAGAAATTGCAAACGTCGAGCAATTGCTCAGAGATAAAAAGTGCCAGGACTGAAAGCTGTTGCTAGCCAGCACCCTTCCTTGGAAGCGCTTTCACAGGCGCAGCAACACTGGGGCTTTGCGCTTCTCTACCCACTAAACGTCACGGTCATTCTCTTTCCTTCTCATAGACACGAGCTGAGAAATTGCAAACGTCGAGCAATTGCTCAGAGATGAGAAGTGCCAGCACTGAAAGCTGTTGCTAGCCAGCACCCTTCCTTGGAAGCGCTTTCACATGCGCAGCAACACTGGGGCTTTGCGATTCTCTAGCCACCAAACATCACGGTCATTCTCTTTCCTTCTCGTAGACACGAGCTGAGAAATTACAAACGTCGAGCAATTGATCAAAGATGAAAAGTGCCAGCACTGAAAGCTGTTGCTAGCCAGCACCCTTCCTTGGAAGCGCTTTTGTAGGCCTAAGAACACTGGGGCTCTGGGCTTCTCTAGCCACCTACTCTTCTGCTCATCCTCTCGCGCAGTCTAAAGAGAGCTCAGGTGAGAAATTGCAAACGTCGAGCAATTGCTCAGAGATGAAAAGGGCCAGCACTGAAAGCTCTTGCTAGCCAGCACCCTTCCTTGGAAGCACTTTCACAGGCGCAGCAACACTGGGGCTTTGCGCTTCTCTACCCTCCAAACATCACGCTCACTATCTCTCCGTCTCGTAGACACGAGCTGAGAAATTGCAAATGTCGAGCAATTGCTCAGAGATGAAAAGTGCCAGCACTGAAAGCTGTTGCTAGCCAGCACCCTTCCTTGGAAGCGCTTTTGTAGGCCTAAGAACACTGGGGCTCTGGTCTTCTCTAGCCACCTACTCTTCTGCTCATCCTCTCGTGCAGTCTACAGAGAGCTCAGGTGAGAAATTGCAAACGTCCAGCAATTGCTCAGAGATGAAAAGTGCCATCACTGAAAGCTGTTGCTAGCCAGCACCCTTCCTTGGAAGCGCTTTTGTAGGCCTAAGAACACTGGGCTTGTGGGCTTCTCTAGCCACCTACTCTTCTGCTCAACCTCTCGCGCAGTCTAAAGAGAGCTCAGGTGAGAAATTGCAAACGTCGAGCAATTGCTCAGAGAGGAAAAGTGCCAGCACTGAAAGCTGTTGTTAGCCAGCACCCTTCCTTGGAAGCGCTTTTGTAGGCCTAAGAACACTGGGGTTGTGGGCTTCTCTAGCCACCTACTCTTCTGCTCATCCTCTCGCGCAGTCTAAAGAGAGCTCAGGTGAGAAATTGCAAACGTCGAGCAATTGCTCAGAGATGAAAAGTGCCAGCACTGAAAGCTGTTGCTAGCCAGCACCCTTCCTTGGAAGCGCTTTCACAGGCGCAGCAACACTGGGACTTTGCGCTTCTCTACCCACCAAACGTCACGGTCATTCTCTTTCCTTCTCGTAGACACGAGCTGAGAAATTGCAAACGTCGAGCAATTGCTCAGAGATGAAAAGTGCCAGCACTGAAAGCTGATGCTAGCCAGCACCCTTCCTTGGAAGCGCTTTTGTAGGCCTAAGAACACTGGGGCTCTGGGCTTCTCTAGCCACCTAATCTTCTGCTCATCCTCTCGCGCACTCTAAAGAGAGCTCAGGTGAGAAATTGCAAACGTCGAGCAATTGCTCAGAGATGAAAAGGGCCAGCACTGAAAGCTGTTGCTAGCCAGCACCCTTCCTTGGAAGCGCTTTCACAGGCGCAGCAACACTGGGGCTTTGCGCTTCTCTACCTACCAAATGTCACGGTCGCTATCTCTCCGTTTCGTAGACACGAGCTGAGAAATTGCAAACGTCGAGCAATTGCTCAGAGATGAAAAGTGCCAGCACTGAAAGGTGTTGCTAGCCAGCACCCTTCCTTGGAAGCGCTTTTGTAGGCCTAAGAACACTGGGGTTGTGGGCTTCTCTAGCCACATACTCTTCTGCTCATCCTCTCGCGCAGTCTAAAGAGAGCTCAGGTGAGACATTGCAAACGTCGAGCAATTGCTCAGAGAGGAAAAGGGCCAGCACTGAAAGCTGTTGCTAGCCAGCACCCTTCCTTGGAAGCGCTTTCACAGGCGCAGCAACACTGGGGCTTTGCGCTTCTCTAGCCACCAAACATCACGGTCATTCTCTTTCCGTCTCGTAGACACGAGCTGAGAAATTGCAAACGTCGAGCAATTGCTCAGAGATGAAAAGTGCCAGCACTGAAAGCTGTTGCTAGCCAGCACCCTTCCTTGGAAGCGCTTTTGTAGGCCTAAGAACACTGGGGCTCTGGGCTTCTCTAGCCATCTACTCTTCTGCTCATCCTCTCGCGCACTCTAAAGAGAGCTCAGGTGAGAAATTGCAAATGTCGAGTAATTGCTCAGAGATGAAAAGTGCCAGCACTGAAAGCTGTTGCTAGCCAGCACCCTTCCTTGGAAGCGCTTTTGTAGCCCTAAGAACACTGGGGTTGTGGGCTTCTCTAGCCACCTACTCTTCTGCTCATCCTCTCGCGCAGTCTAAAGAGAGCTCAGGTGAGAAATTGCAAACGTCGAGCAATTGCTCAGAGATGAGAAGTGCCAGCACTGAAAGCTGTTGCTAGCCAGCACCCTTCCTTGGAAGCGCTTTCACAGGCGCAGCAACACTGGGACTTTGCGCTTCTCTACCCACCAAACATCACGGTCATTCTCTTTCCTTCTCGTAGACACGAGCTGAGAAATTGCAAACGTCGAGCAATTGCTCAGAGATGAAAAGTGCCAGCACTGAAAGCTGTGGCTAGCCAGCACCCTTCCTTGGAAGCGCTTTTGTAGGCCTAAGAACACTGGGGCTCTGGGCTTCTCTAGCCACCTACTCTTCTGCTCATCCTCTCGCGCAGTCTAAAGAGAGCTCAGGTGAGAAATTGCAAACGTCGAGCAATTGCTCAGAGAGGAAAAGGGCCAGCACTGAAAGCTGTTGCTAGCCAGCACCCTTCCTTGGAAGCGCTTTCACAGGCGCAGCAACAGTGGGGCTTTGCGCTTCTCTACCTACCAAATGTCACGGTCGCTATCTCTCCGTTTCGTAGACACGAGCTGAGAAATTGCAAACGTCGAGCAATTGCTCAGAGATGAAAAGTGCCAGCACTGAAAGCTGTTGCTAGCCAGCACCCTTCCTTGGAAGCGCTTTTGTAGCCCTAACAACACTGGGGCTCTGGGCTTCTCTAGCCACCTAATCTTCTGCTCATCCTCTAGTGCAGTCTAAAGAGAGCTCAGGTGAGAAATTGCAAACGTCGAGCAATTGCTCAGAGAGGAAAAGTGCCAGCACTGAAAGCTGTTGCTAGCCAGCACCCTTCCTTGGAAGCGCTTTCACAGGCGCAGCAACACTGGGACATTTCAATTCTCTAGCCACCAAACGTCACGCTCACTATCCTTCCGTCTCGTAGACACGAGCTGAGAAATTGCAAACGTCGAGCAATTGCTCAGAGATAAAAAGTGCCAGGACTGAAAGCTGTTGCTAGCCAGCACCCTTCCTTGGAAGCGCTTTCACAGGCGCAGCAACACTGGGGCTTTGCGCTTCTCTACCCACTAAACGTCACGGTTATTCTCTTTCCTTCTCATAGACACGAGCTGAGAAATTGCAAACGTCGAGCAATTGCTCAGAGATGAGAAGTGCCAGCACTGAAAGCTGTTGCTAGCCAGCACCCTTCCTTGGAAGCGCTTTCACAGGCGCAGCAACACTGGGGCTTTGCGCTTCTCTAGCCACCAAACATCACGGTCATTCTCTTTCCTTCTCGTAGACACGAGCTGAGAAATTACAAACGTCGAGCAATTGCTCAGAGATGAAAAGTGCCAGCACTGAAAGCTGTTGCTAGCCAGCACCCTTCCTTGGAAGCGCTTTTGTAGGCCTAAGAACACTGGGGCTCTGGGCTTCTCTAGCCACCTACTCTTCTGCTCATCCTCTCGCGCAGTCTAAAGAGAGCTCAGGTGAGAAATTGCAAACGTCGAGCAATTGCTCAGAGATGAAAAGGGCCAGCACTGAAAGCTGTTGCTAGCCAGCACCCTTCCTTGGAAGCGCTTTCACAGGCGCAGCAAGACTGGGGCTTTGCGCTTCTCTACCCTCCAAACGTCACGCTCACTATCTCTCCGTCTCGTAGACACGAGCTGAGAAATTGCAAATGTCGAGCAATTGCTCAGAGATGAAAAGTGCCAGCACTGAAAGCTGTTGCTAGCCAGCACCCTTCCTTGGAAGCGCTTTTGTAGGCCTAAGAACACTGGGGCTCTGGTCTTCTCTAGCCACCTACTCTTCTGCTCATCCTCTCGGGCACTCTAAAGAGAGCTCAGGTGAGAAATTGCAAACGTCCAGCAATTGCTCAGAGATGAAAAGTGCCATCACTGAAAGCTGTTGCTAGCCAGCACCCTTCCTTGGAAACGCTTTTGTAGCCCTAAGAACACTGGGCTTGTGGGCTTCTCTAGCCACCTACTCTTCTGCTCATCCTCTCGCGCAGTCTAAAGAGAGCTCAGGTGAGAAATTGCAAACGTCGAGCAATAGCTCAGAGAGGAAAAGTGCCAGCACTGAAAGCTGATGTTAGGCAGCACCCTTCCTTGGAAGCGCTTTTGTAGGCCTAAGAACACTGGGGTTGTGGGCTTCTCTAGCCACCTACTCTTCTGCTCATCCTCTCGCGCAGTCTAAAGAGAGCTCAGGTGAGAAATTGCAAACGTCGAGCAATTGCTCAGAGATGAAAAGGGCCAGCACTGAAAGCTGTTGCTAGCCAGCACCCTTCCTTGGAAGCGCTTTCACAGGCGCAGCAACACTGGGACTTTGCGCTTCTCTACCCACCAAACGTCACGGTCATTCTCTTTCCTTCTCGTAGACACGAGCTGAGAAATTGCAAACGTCGAGCAATTGCTCAGAGATGAAAAGTGCCAGCACTGAAAGCTGATGCTAGCCAGCACCCTTCCTTGGAAGCGCTTTTGTAGGCCTAAGAACACTGGTGCTCTGGGCTTCTCTAGCCACCTAATCTTCTGCTCATCCTCTCGCGCACTCTAAAGAGAGCTCAGGTGAGAAATTGCAAACGTCGAGCAATTGCTCAGAGATGAAAAGGGCCAGCACTGAAAGCTGTTGCTAGCCAGCACCCTTCCTTGGAAGCGCTTTCACAGGCGCAGCAACACTGGGGCTTTGCGCTTCTCTACCTACCAAATGTCACGGTCGCTATCTCTCCGTTTCGTAGACACGAGCTGAGAAATTGCAAACGTCGAGCAATTGCTCAGAGATGAAAAGTGCCAGCACTGAAAGGTGTTGCTAGCCAGCACCCTTCCTTGGAAGCGCTTTTGTAGGCCTAAGAACACTGGGGTTGTGGGCTTCTCTAGCCACATACTCTTCTGCTCATCCTCTCGCGCAGTCTAAAGAGAGCTCAGGTGAGAAATTGCAAACGTCGAGCAATTGCTCAGAGATGAAAAGGGCCAGCACTGAAAGCTGTTGCTAGCCAGCACCCTTCCTTGGAAGCGCTTTCACAGGCGCAGCAACACTGGGGCTTTGCGCTTCTCTAGCCACCAAACAATACGGTCATTCTCTTTCCTTCTCGTAGACACGAGCTGAGAAATTGCAAACGTCGAGCAATTGCTCAGAGATGAAAAGTGCCAGCATTGAAAGCTGTTGCTAGCCAGCACCCTTCCTTGGAAGCGCTTTTGTAGGCCTAACAACACTGGGGCTCTGGGCTTCTCTAGCCATCTACTCTTCTGTTCATCCTCTCGCGCACTCTAAAGAGAGCTCAGGTGAGAAATTGCAAACGTCGAGTAATTGCTCAGAGATGAAAAGTGCCAGCACTGAAAGCTGTTGCTAGCCAGCACCCTTCCTTGGAAGCGCTTTTGTAGCCCTAAGAACACTGGGGTTGTGGGCTTCTCTAGCCACCTACTCTTCTGCTCATCCTCTCGCGCAGTCTAAAGAGAGCTCAGGTGAGAAATTGCAAACGTCGAGCAATTGCTCAGAGATGAGAAGTGCCAGCACTGAAAGCTGTTGCTAGCCAGCACCCTTCCTTGGAAGCGCTTTCACAGGCGCAGCAACACTGGGACTTTGCGCTTCTCTACCCACCAAACGTCACGGTCATTCTCTTTCCTTCTCGTAGACACGAGCTGAGAAATTGCAAACGTCGAGCAATTGCTCAGAGATGAAAAGTGCCAGCACTGAAAGCTGTTGCTAGCCAGCACCCTTCCTTGGAAGCGCTTTTGTAGGCCTAAGAACACTGGGGTTGTGGGCTTCTCTAGCCACCTACTCTTCTGCTCATCCTCTCGCGCAGTCTAAAGAGAGCTCAGGTGAGAAATTGCAAACGTCGAGCAATTGCTCAGAGAGGAAAAGGGCCAGCACTGAAAGCTGTTGCTAGCCAGCACCCTTCCTTGGAAGCGCTTTCACAGGCGCAGCAACAGTGGGGCTTTGCGCTTCTCTACCTACCAAATGTCACGGTCGCTATCTCTCCGTTTCGTAGACACGAGCTGAGAAATTGCAAACGTCGAGCAATTGCTCAGAGATGAAAAGTGCCAGCACTGAAAGCTGTTGCTAGCCAGCACCCTTCCTTGGAAGCGCTTTTGTAGGCCTAAGAACACTGGGGCTCTGGGCTTCTCTAGGCACCTACTCTTCTGCTCATCCTCTCGCGCACTCTAAGGAGAGCTCAGGTGAGACATTGCAAACGTCGAGCAATAGCTCAGAGATGAAAAGTGCCAGCACTGAAAGCTGTTGCTAGCCAGCACCCTTCCTTGGAAGCGCTTTCACAGGCGCAGCAACACTGGGGCTTTGCGCTTCTCTAGCCACCAAACATCACGCTCACTGTCTCTCCGTCTCGTAGACACGAGCTGAGAAATTGCAAATGTCGAGCAATTGCTCAGAGATGAAAAGTGCCAGCACTGAAAGGTGTTGCTAGCCAGCACCCTTCCTTGGAAGCGCTTTTGTAGGCCTAAGAACACTGGGGCTCTGGGCTTCTCTAGCCACCTCATCTTCTGCTCATTCTCTCGTGCAGTCTACAGAGAGCTCAGGTGAGAAATTGCAAACGTCGAGCAATTGCTCAGAGATGAAAAGTGCCATCACTGAAAGCTGTGGCTAGCCAGCACCCTTCCTTGGAAGCGCTTTTGTAGGCCTAAGAACACTGGGGTCTGGGCTTCTCTAGCCACCTACTCTTCTGCTCATCCTCTCGCGCAGTCTAAAGAGAGCTCAGGTGAGACATAGCAAACGTCGAGCAATTGCTCAGAGAGGAAAAGGGCCAGCACTGAAAGCTGTTGCTAGCCAGCACCCTTCCTTGGAAGCGCTTTCACAGGCGCAGCAACACTGGCGCTTTGCGCTTCTCTACCCACCAAACGTCACACTCACTATCTCTCCGTCTCGTAGACACGAGCTGAGAAATTGCAAACGTCGAGCAATTGCTCAGAGATGAAAAGTGCCAGGACTGAAAGCTGTTGCTAGCCAGCACCCTTCCTTGGAAGCGCTTTCACAGGCGCAGCAACACTGGGACTTTGCGCTTCTCTACCCACCAAACATCAAGGTCATTCTCTTTCCTTCTCGTAGACACGAGCTGAGAAATTGCAAACGTCGAGCAATTGCTCAGAGATGAAAAGTGCCAGCACTGAAAGCTGTGGCTAGCCAGCACCCTTCCTTGGAAGCGCTTTTGTAGGCCTAAGAACACTGGGGCTCTGGGCTTCTCTAGCCACCTACTCTTCTGCTCATCCTCTCGCGCACTCTAAAGAGAGCTCAGGTGAGAAATTGCAAACGTCGAGCAATTGCTCAGAGATGAAAAGGGCCAGGACTGAAAGCTGTTGCTAGCCAGCACCCTTCCTTGGAAGCGCTTTCACAGGCGCAGCAACACTGGGACTTTGCGCTTCTCTACCTACGAAATGTCACGGTCGCTATATCTCCGTTTCGTAGACACGAGCTGAGAAATTGCAAACGTCGAGCAATTGCTCAGAGATGAAAAGTGCCAGCACTGAAGGCTGTTGCTAGCCAGCACCCTTCCTTGGAAGCGCTTTTGTAGGCCTAAGAACACTGGGGCTCTGGGCTTCTCTAGCCACCTACTCTTCTGCTCATCCTCTAGTGCAGTCTAAAGAGAGCTCAGGTGAGACATTGCAAACGTCGAGCAATTGCTCAGAGAGGAAAAGGGCCAGCACTGAAAGCTGTTGCTAGCCAGCACCCTTCCTTGGAAGCGCTTTCACAGGCGCAGCAACACTGGGACTTTGCGCTTCTCTAGCCACCAAACGTCACACTCACTATCTCTCCGTCTCGTAGACACGAGCTGAGAAATTGCAAACGTCGAGCAATTGCTCAGAGATGAAAAGTGCCAGCACTGAAAGCTGTTGCTAGCCAGCACCCTTCCTTGGAAGCGCTTTCACAGGCGCAGCAACACTGGGACTTTGCGCTTCTCTACCCACCAAACATCACGGTCATTCTCTTTCCTTCTCGTAGACATGAGCTGAGAAATTGCAAACGTCGAGCAATTGCTCAGAGATGAAAAGTGCCAGCACTGAAAGCTGTGGCTAGCCAGCACCCTTCCTTGGAAGCGCTTTTGTAGGCCTAAGAACACTGGGGCTCTGGGCTTCTCTAGCCACCTACTCTTCTGCTCATCCTCTCGGGCACTCTAAAGAGAGCTCAGGTGAGAAATTGCAAACGTCGAGCAATTGCTCAGAGATGAAAAGGGCCAGGACTGAAAGCTGTTGCTAGCCAGCACCCTTCCTTGGAAGCGCTTTCACAGGCGCAGCAACACTGGGACTTTGCGCTTCTCTACCTACGAAATGTCACGGTCGCTATCTCTCCGTTTCGTAGACACGAGCTGAGAAATTGCAAACGTCGAGCAATTGCTCAGAGATGAAAAGTGCCAGCACTGAAGGCTGTTGCTAGCCAGCACCCTTCCTTGGAAGCGCTTTTGTAGGCCTAAGAACACTGGGGCTCTGGGCTTCTCTAGCCACCTACTCTTCTGCTCATCCTCTCGCGCACTCTAAAGAGAGCTCAGGTGAGACATTGCAAACGTCGAGCAATTGCTCAGAGAGGAAAAGGGCCAGCACTGAAAGCTGTTGCTAGCCAGCACCCTTCCTTGGAAGCGCTTTCACAGGCGCAGCAACACTGGGGCTTTGCGCTTCTCTAGCCACCAAACGTCACACTCACTATCTCTCCGTCTCGTAGACACGAGCTGAGAAATTGCAAACGTCGAGCAATTGCTCAGAGATGAAAAGTGCCAGCACTGAAAGCTGTTGCTAGCCAGCACCCTTCCTTGGAAGCGCTTTCACAGGCGCAGCAACACTGGGACTTTGCGCTTCTCTACCCACCAAACATCACGGTCATTCTCTTTCCTTCTCGTAGACATGAGCTGAGAAATTGCAAACGTCGAGCAATTGCTCAGAGATGAAAAGTGCCAGCACTGAAAGCTGTGGCTAGCCAGCACCCTTCCTTGGAAGCGCTTTTGTAGGCCTAAGAACACTGGGGCTCTGGGCTTCTCTAGCCACCTACTCTTCTGCTCATCCTCTCGGGCACTCTAAAGAGAGCTCAGGTGAGAAATTGCAAACGTCGAGCAATTGCTCAGAGATGAAAAGGGCCAGGACTGAAAGCTGTTGCTAGCCAGCACCCTTCCTTGGAAGCGCTTTCACAGGCGCAGCAACACTGGGACTTTGCGCTTCTCTACCTACGAAATGTCACGGTCGCTATCTCTCCGTTTCGTAGACACGAGCTGAGAAATTGCAAACGTCGAGCAATTGCTCAGAGATGAAAAGTGCCAGCACTGAAGGCTGTTGCTAGCCAGCACCCTTCCTTGGAAGCGCTTTTGTAGGCCTAAGAACACTGGGGCTCTGGGCTTCTCTAGCCACCTACTCTTCTGCTCATCCTCTCGCGCACTCTAAAGAGAGCTCAGGTGAGAAATTGCAAACGTCGAGCAATTGCTCAGAGATGAAAAGGGCCAGCACTGAAAGCTGTTGCTAGCCAGCACCCTTCCTTGGAAGCGCTTTCACAGGCGCAGCAACACTGGGACTTTGCGCTTCTCTAGCCACCAAACGTCACGGTCATTCTCTTTCCTTCTCATAGACACGAGCTGAGAAATTGCAAACGTCGAGCAATTGCTCAGAGATGAAAAGTGCCAGCACTGAAAGCTGTTGCTAGCCAGCACCCTTCCTTGGAAGCGCTTTCACAGGCGCAGGAACACTGGGGCTTTGCGCTTCTCTACCAACCAAAAGTCACGGTCATTCTCTTTCCTTCTCGTAGACATGAGCTGAGAAATTGCAAACGTCGAGCAATTGCTCAGAGATGAAAAGTGGCAGCACTGAAAGCTGTTGCTAGCCAGCACCCTTCCTTGGAAGCGCTTTTGTAGGCCTAAGAACACTGGGGCTCTGGGCTTCTCTAGCCACCTACTCTTCTGCTCATCCTCTAGTGCAGTCTAAAGAGAGCTCAGGTGAGACATTGCAAACGTCCAGCAATTGCTCAGAGATGAAAAGTGCCAGCACTGAAAGCTGTTGCTAGCCAGCACCCTTCCTTGGAAGCGCTTTCACAGGCGCAGCAACACTGGGACTTTGCGCTTCTCTACCCACCAAACATCACGGTCATTCTCTTTCCTTCTCGTAGACACGAGCTGAGAAATTGCAAACGTCGAGCAATTGCTCAGAGATGAAAAGTGGCAGCACTGAAAGCTGTGGCTAGCCAGCACCCTTCCTTGGAAGCGCTTTTGTAGGCCTAAGAACACTGGGGCTCTGGGCTTCTCTAGCCACCTACTCTTCTGCTCATCCTCTCGGGCACTCTAAAGAGAGCTCAGGTGAGAAATTGCAAACGTCGAGCAATTGCTCAGAGATGAAAAGGGCCAGGACTGAAAGCTGTTGCTAGCCAGCACCCTTCCTTGGAAGCGCTTTCACAGGCGCAGCAACACTGGGACTTTGCGCTTCTCTACCTACGAAATGTCACGGTCGCTATCTCTCCGTTTCGTAGACACGAGCTGAGAAATTGCAAACGTCGAGCAATTGCTCAGAGATGAAAAGTGCCAGCACTGAAGGCTGTTGCTAGCCAGCACCCTTCCTTGGAAGCGCTTTTGTAGGCCTAAGAACACTGGGGCTCTGGGCTTCTCTAGCCACCTACTCTTCTGCTCATCCTCTCGGGCACTCTAAAGAGAGCTCAGGTGAGAAATTGCAAACGTCGAGCAATTGCTCAGAGATGAAAAGTGCCAGCACTGAAAGCTGTTGCTAGCCAGCACCCTTCCTTGGAAGCGCTTTCACAGGCGCAGCAACACTGGGACTTTGCGCTTCTCTAGCCACCAAACGTCACGGTCATTCTCTTTCCTTCTCATAGACACGAGCTGAGAAATTGCAAACGTCGAGCAATTGCTCAGAGATGAAAAGTGCCAGCACTGAAAGCTGTGGCTAGCCAGCACCCTTCCTTGGAAGCGCTTTCACAGGCGCAGGAACACTGGGGCTTTGCGCTTCTCTACCAACCAAAAGTCACGGTCATTCTCTTTCCTTCTCGTAGACATGAGCTGAGAAATTGCAAACGTCGAGCAATTGCTCAGAGATGAAAAGTGCCAGCACTGAAAGCTGTGGCTAGCCAGCACCCTTCCTTGGAAGCGCTTTTGTAGGCCTAAGAACACTGGGGTTGTGGGCTTCTCTAGCCACCTACTCTTCTGCTCATCCTCTAGTGCAGTCTAAAGAGAGCTCAGGTGAGACATTGCAAACGTCGAGCAATTGCTCAGAGAGGAAAAGGGCCAGCACTGAAAGCTGTTGCTAGCCAGCACCCTTCCTTGGAAGCGCTTTCACAGGCGCAGCAACACTGGGGCTTTGCGCTTCTCTAGCCACCAAACGTCACACTCACTATCTCTCCGTCTCGTAGACACGAGCTGAGAAATTGCAAACGTCGAGCAATTGCTCAGAGATGAAAAGTGCCAGCACTGAAAGCTGTTGCTAGCCAGCACCCTTCCTTGGAAGCGCTTTCACAGGCGCAGCAACACTGGGACTTTGCGCTTCTCTAGCCACCAAACGTCACGGTCATTCTCTTTCCTTCTTATAGACACGAGCTGAGAAATTGCAAACGTCGAGCAATTGCTCAGAGATGAAAAGTGCCAGCACTGAAAGCTGTGGCTAGCCAGCACCCTTCCTTGGAAGCCCTTTCACAGGCGCAGGAACACTGGGGCTTTGCGCTTCTCTACCAACCAAAAGTCACGGTCATTCTCTTTCCTTCTCGTAGACATGAGCTGAGAAATTGCAAACGTCGAGCAATTGCTCAGAGATGAAAAGTGCCAGCACTGAAAGCTGTGGCTAGCCAGCACCCTTCCTTGGAAGCGCTTTTGTAGGCCTAAGAACACTGGGGCTCTGGGCTTCTCTAGCCACCTAATCTTCTGCTCATCCTCTCGTGCAGTCTAAAGAGAGCTCAGGTGAGACATTGCAAACGTCGAGCAATTGCTCAGAGATGAAAAGTGCCAGCACTGAAAGCTGTTGCTAGCCAGCACCCTTCCTTGGAAGCGCTTTCACAGGCGCAGCAACACTGGGACTTTGCGCTTCTCTACCCACCAAACATCACGGTCATTCTCTTTCCTTCTCGTAGACACGAGCTGAGAAATTGCAAACGTCGAGCAATTGCTCAGAGATGAAAAGTGCCAGCAATGAAAGCTGTGGCTAGCCAGCACCCTTCCTTGGAAGCGCTTTTGTAGGCCTAAGAACACTGGGGCTCTGGGCTTCTCTAGCCACCTACTCTTCTGCTCATCCTCTCGCGCACTCTAAAGAGAGCTCAGGTGAGAAATTGCAAACGTCGAGCAATTGCTCAGAGATGAAAAGGGCCAGGACTGAAAGCTGTTGCTAGCCAGCACCCTTCCTTGGAAGCGCTTTCACAGGCGCAGCAACACTGGGACTTTGCGCTTCTCTACCTACGAAATGTCACGGTCGCTATATCTCCGTTTCGTAGACACGAGCTGAGAAATTGCAAACGTCGAGCAATTGCTCAGAGATGAAAAGTGGCAGCACTGAAAGCTGTTGCTAGCCAGCACCCTTCCTTGGAAGCGCTTTTGTAGGCCTAAGAACACTGGGGCTCTGGGCTTCTCTAGCCACCTACTCTTCTGCTCATCCTCTAGTGCAGTCTAAAGAGAGCTCAGGTGAGACATTGCAAACGTCGAGCAATTGCTCAGAGAGGAAAAGGGCCAGCACTGAAAGCTGTTGCTAGCCAGCACCCTTCCTTGGAAGCGCTTTCACAGGCGCAGCAACACTGGGACTTTGCGCTTCTCTAGCCACCAAACGTCACACTCACTATCTCTCCGTCTCGTAGACACGAGCTGAGAAATTGCAAACGTCGAGCAATTGCTCAGAGATGAAAAGTGCCAGCACTGAAAGCTGTTGCTAGCCAGCACCCTTCCTTGGAAGCGCTTTCACAGGCGCAGCAACACTGGGACTTTGCGCTTCTCTACCCACCAAACATCACGGTCATTCTCTTTCCTTCTCGTAGACATGAGCTGAGAAATTGCAAACGTCGAGCAATTGCTCAGAGATGAAAAGTGCCAGCACTGAAAGCTGTGGCTAGCCAGCACCCTTCCTTGGAAGCGCTTTTGTAGGCCTAAGAACACTGGGGCTCTGGGCTTCTCTAGCCACCTACTCTTCTGCTCATCCTCTCGGGCACTCTAAAGAGAGCTCAGGTGAGAAATTGCAAACGTCGAGCAATTGCTCAGAGATGAAAAGGGCCAGGACTGAAAGCTGTTGCTAGCCAGCACCCTTCCTTGGAAGCGCTTTCACAGGCGCAGCAACACTGGGACTTTGCGCTTCTCTACCTACGAAATGTCACGGTCGCTATATCTCCGTTTCGTAGACACGAGCTGAGAAATTGCAAACGTCGAGCAATTGCTCAGAGATGAAAAGTGCCAGCACTGAAGGCTGTTGCTAGCCAGCACCCTTCCTTGGAAGCGCTTTTGTAGGCCTAAGAACACTGGGGCTCTGGGCTTCTCTAGCCACCTACTCTTCTGCTCATCCTCTCGCGCACTCTAAAGAGAGCTCAGGTGAGACATTGCAAACGTCGAGCAATTGCTCAGAGAGGAAAAGGGCCAGCACTGAAAGCTGTTGCTAGCCAGCACCCTTCCTTGGAAGCGCTTTCACAGGCGCAGCAACACTGGGGCTTTGCGCTTCTCTAGCCACCAAACGTCACACTCACTATCTCTCCGTCTCGTAGACACGAGCTGAGAAATTGCAAACGTCGAGCAATTGCTCAGAGATGAAAAGTGCCAGCACTGAAAGCTGTGGCTAGCCAGCACCCTTCCTTGGAAGCGCTTTCACAGGCGCAGGAACACTGGGGCTTTGCGCTTCTCTACCAACCAAAAGTCACGGTCATTCTCTTTCCTTCTCGTAGACATGAGCTGAGAAATTGCAAACGTCGAGCAATTGCTCAGAGATGAAAAGTGCCAGCACTGAAAGCTGTGGCTAGCCAGCACCCTTCCTTGGAAGCGCTTTTGTAGGCCTAAGAACACTGGGGTTGTGGGCTTCTCTAGCCACCTACTCTTCTGCTCATCCTCTAGTGCAGTCTAAAGAGAGCTCAGGTGAGACATTGCAAACGTCGAGCAATTGCTCAGAGAGGAAAAGGGCCAGCACTGAAAGCTGTTGCTAGCCAGCACCCTTCCTTGGAAGCGCTTTCACAGGCGCAGCAACACTGGGGCTTTGCGCTTCTCTAGCCACCAAACGTCACACTCACTATCTCTCCGTCTCGTAGACACGAGCTGAGAAATTGCAAACGTCGAGCAATTGCTCAGAGATGAAAAGTGCCAGCACTGAAAGCTGTTGCTAGCCAGCACCCTTCCTTGGAAGCGCTTTCACAGGCGCAGCAACACTGGGACTTTGCGCTTCTCTACCTACGAAATGTCACGGTCGCTATCTCTCCGTTTCGTAGACACGAGCTGAGAAATTGCAAACGTCGAGCAATTGCTCAGAGATGAAAAGTGCCAGCACTGAAGGCTGTTGCTAGCCAGCACCCTTCCTTGGAAGCGCTTTTGTAGGCCTAAGAACACTGGGGCTCTGGGCTTCTCTAGCCACCTACTCTTCTGCTCATCCTCTCACGCACTCTAAAGAGAGCTCAGGTGAGAAATTGCAAACGTCGAGCAATTGCTCAGAGATGAAAAGGGCCAGCACTGAAAGCTGTTGCTAGCCAGCACCCTTCCTTGGAAGCGCTTTCACAGGCGCAGCAACACTGGGACTTTGCGCTTCTCTAGCCACCAAACGTCACGGTCATTCTCTTTCCTTCTCATAGACAC
Organism: Sarcoramphus papa; assembly: GCA_037962945.1. Taxonomy (NCBI): domain Eukaryota; kingdom Metazoa; phylum Chordata; class Aves; order Accipitriformes; family Cathartidae; genus Sarcoramphus; species Sarcoramphus papa. The sequence continues at coordinate 92,643,987 of CM075586.1, read as the reverse complement.
GAGCTGAGAAATTGCAAACGTCGAGCAATTGCTCAGAGATGAAAAGTGCCAGCACTGAAAGCTGTGGCTAGCCAGCACCCTTCCTTGGAAGCCCTTTCACAGGCGCAGGAACACTGGAGCTTTGCGCTTCTCTACCAACCAAAAGTCACGGTCATTCTCTTTCCTTCTCGTAGACATGAGCTGAGAAATTGCAAACGTCGAGCAATTGCTCAGAGATGAAAAGTGCCAGCACTGAAAGCTGTGGCTAGCCAGCACCCTTCCTTGGAAGCGCTTTTGTAGGCCTAAGAACACTGGGGCTCTGGGCTTCTCTAGCCACCTAATCTTCTGCTCATCCTCTCGTGCAGTCTAAAGAGAGCTCAGGTGAGACATTGCAAACGTCGAGCAATTGCTCAGAGATGAAAAGTGCCAGCACTGAAAGCTGTTGCTAGCCAGCACCCTTCCTTGGAAGCGCTTTCACAGGCGCAGCAACACTGGGACTTTGCGCTTCTCTACCCACCAAACATCACGGTCATTCTCTTTCCTTCTCGTAGACACGAGCTGAGAAATTGCAAACGTCGAGCAATTGCTCAGAGATGAAAAGTGCCAGCACTGAAAGCTGTGGCTAGCCAGCACCCTTCCTTGGAAGCGCTTTTGTAGGCCTAAGAACACTGGGGCTCTGGGCTTCTCTAGCCACCTACTCTTCTGCTCATCCTCTCGCGCACTCTAAAGAGAGCTCAGGTGAGAAATTGCAAACGTCGAGCAATTGCTCAGAGATGAAAAGGGCCAGGACTGAAAGCTGTTGCTAGCCAGCACCCTTCCTTGGAAGCGCTTTCACAGGCGCAGCAACACTGGGACTTTGCGCTTCTCTACCTACGAAATGTCACGGTCGCTATATCTCCGTTTCGTAGACACGAGCTGAGAAATTGCAAACGTCGAGCAATTGCTCAGAGATGAAAAGTGCCAGCACTGAAGGCTGTTGCTAGCCAGCACCCTTCCTTGGAAGCGCTTTTGTAGGCCTAAGAACACTGGGGCTCTGGGCTTCTCTAGCCACCTACTCTTCTGCTCATCCTCTAGTGCAGTCTAAAGAGAGCTCAGGTGAGACATTGCAAACGTCGAGCAATTGCTCAGAGAGGAAAAGGGCCAGCACTGAAAGCTGTTGCTAGCCAGCACCCTTCCTTGGAAGCGCTTTCACAGGCGCAGCAACACTGGGACTTTGCGCTTCTCTAGCCACCAAACGTCACGCTCACTATCTCTCCGTCTCATAGACACGAGCTGAGAAATTGCAAACGTCAAGCAATTGCTGAGAGATGAAAAGTGCCAGCACTGAAAGCTGTTGCTAGCCAGCACCCTTCCTTGGAAGCGCTTTCACAGGCGCAGCAACACTGGGGCTTTGCGCTTCTCTACCAACCAAACGTCACGGTCATTCTCTTTCCGTCTCGTAGACACGAGTTGAGAAATTGCAAACGTCGAGCAATTGCTCAGAGATGAAAAGTGGCAGCACTGAAAGCTGTTGCTAGCCAGCACCCTTCCTTGGAAGCGCTTTCACAGGCGCAGCAACAGTGGGGCTTTGCGCTTCTCTACCTACCAAATGTCACGGTCGCTATCTCTCCGTTTCGTAGACACGAGCTGAGAAATTGCAAATGTCGAGCAATTGCTCAGAGATGAAAAGTGCCAGCACTGAAAGGTGTTGCTAGCCAGCACCCTTCCTTGGAAGCGCTTTTGTAGGCCTAAGAACACTGGGGTTGTGGGCTTCTCTAGCCACCTACTCTTCTGCTCATCCTCTCGCGCAGTCTAAAGAGAGCTCAGGTGAGAGATTGCAAACGTCGAGCAATTGCTCAGAGATGAAAAGTGCCAGCACTGAAAGCTGTTGCTAGCCAGCACCCTTCCTTGGAAGCGCTTTCACAGGTGCAGCAACACTGGGGCTTTGCGCTTCTCTAGCCACCAAACATCACGCTCACTATCTCTCCGTCTCGTAGACACGAGCTGAGAAATTGCAAACGTCCAGCAATTGCTCAGAGATGAAAAGGGCCAGCACTGAAAGCTGTTGCTAGCCAGCACCCTTCCTTGGAAGCGCTTTTGTAGGCCTAAGAACACTGGGGCTCTGGGCTTCTCTAGCCACCTACTCTTCTGCTCATTCTCTCGCGCAGTCTACAGAGAGCTCAGGTGAGAAATTGCAAACGTCGAGCAATTGCTGAGAGATGAAAAGTGCCATCACTGAAAGCTGTGGCTAGCCAGCACCCTTCCTTGGAAGCGCTTTTGTAGGCCTAAGAACACTGGGGCTCTGGGCTTCTCTAGCCACCTACTCTTCTGCTCATCCTCTCGCGCACTCTAAAGAGAGCTCAGGTGAGACATTGCAAACGTCGAGCAATTGCTCATAGAGGAAAAGGGCCAGCACTGAAAGCTGTTGCTAGCCAGCACCCTTCCTTGGAAGCGCTTTCACAGGCGCAGCAACACTGGGGCTTTACGCTTCTCTACCCACCAAACGTCACGCTCACTATCTCTCCGTCTCATAGACACGAGCTGAGAAATTGCAAACGTCGAGCAATTGCTCAGAGATGAGAAGTGCCAGCACTGAAAGCTGTTGCTAGCCAGCACCCTTCCTTGGAAGTGCTTTCACAGGCGCAGCAACACTGGGACTTTGCGCTTCTCTACCCACCAAACATCACGGTCATTCTCTTTCCTTCTCGTAGACACGAGCTGAGAAATTGCAAACGTCGAGCAATTGCTCAGAGATGAAAAGGGCCAGCACTGAAAGCTGTTGCTAGCCAGCACCCTTCCTTGGAAGCGCTTTTGTAGCCCTAAGAACACTGGGGCTCTGGGCTTCTCTAGCCACCTACTCTTCTGCTCATCCTCTCGTGCAGTCTAAAGAGAGCTCAGGTGAGAAATTGCAAACGTCGAGCAATTGCTCAGAGATGAAAAGTGCCAGGACTGAAAGCTGTTGCTAGCCAGCACCCTTCCTTGGAAGCGCTTTCACAGGCGCAGCAACACTGGGACTTTGCGCTTCTCTACCTAAGAAACGTCACGGTCGCTATCTCTCCGTTTCGTAGACACGAGCTGAGAAATTGCAAACGTCGAGCAATTGCTCAGAGATGAAAAGTGCCAGCACTGAAAGCTGTTGCTAGCCAGCAGCCTTCCTTGGAAGCGCTTTTGTAGCCCTAAGAACACTGGGGCTCTGGGCTTCTCTAGCCACCTACTCTTCTGCTCATCCTCTTGCGCAGTCTAAAGAGAGCTCAGGTGAGAAATTGCAAACGTCGAGCAATTGCTCAGAGATGAAAAGTGCCAGCACTGAAAGCTGTTGCTAGCCAGCACCCTTCCTTGGAAGCGCTTTCACAGGCGCAGCAACACTGGGACTTTGCGCTTCTCTAGCCACCAAACGTCACGGTCATTCTCTTTCCGTCTCGTAGACACGAGCTGAGAAATTGCAAACGTCGAGCAATTGCTCAGAGATGAAAAGTGCCAGCACTGAAAGCTGATGCTAGCCAGCACCCTTCCTTGGAAGCGCTTTTGTAGGCCTAAGAACACTGGGGCTCTGGGCTTCTCTAGCCACCTACTCTTCTGCTCATCCTCTCGCGCAGTCTAAAGAGAGCTCAGGTGAGAAATTGCAAACGTCGAGCAATTGCTCAGAGATGAAAAGTGCCAGCACTGAAAGCTGTTGCTAGCCAGCACCCTTCCTTGGAAGCGCTTTCACAGGCGCAGCAACACTGGGGCTTTGCGCTTCTCTACCTACCAAATGTCACGGTCGCTATCTCTCCGTCTCGTAGACACGAGCTGAGAAATTGCAAACGTCGAGCAATTGCTCAGAGATGAGAAGTGCCAGCACTGAAAGCTGTTGCTAGCCAGCACCCTTCCTTGGAAGCGCTTTCACAGGCGCAGCAACACTGGGACTTTGCGCTTCTCTACCTACCAAATGTCACGGTCGCTATCTCTCCGTCTCGTAGACACGAGCTGAGAAATTGCAAACGTCGAGCAATTGCTCAGAGATGAAAAGTGCCAGCACTGAAAGCTGTTGCTAGCCAGCACCCTTCCTTGGAAGGACTTTCACAGGCACAGCAACACTGGGGCTTTGCGCTTCTCTAGCCACCAAACATCAAGGTCATTCTCTTTCCGTCTCGTAGAAACGAGCTGAGAAATTGCAAATGTCGAGCAATTGCTCAGAGATGAAAAGTGCCAGCACTGACAGCTGTTGCTAGCCAGCACCCTTCCTTGGAAGCGCTTTTGTAGGCCTAAGAACAGTGGGGCTCTGGGCTTCTCTAGCCACCTAATCTTCTGCTTATCCTCTCGTGCAGTCTACAGAGAGCTCAGGTGAGAAATTGCAAACGTCGAGCAATTGCTCAGAGATGAAAAGTGCCAGCACTGAAAGCTGTTGCTAGCCAGCACCCTTCCTTGGAAGCGCTTTTGTAGGCCTAAGAACACTGGGGCTCTGGGCTTCTCTAGCCACCTACTCTTCTGCTCATCCTCTCGCGCAGTCTACAGAGAGCTCAGGTGAGAAATTGCAAACGTCAAGCAATTGCTCAGAGATGAAAAGTGCCAGCACTGAAAGCTGTTGCTAGCCAGCACCCTTCCTTGGAAGCGCTTTCACAGGCGCAGCAACACTGCGGCTTTGCGCTTCTCTGGCCACCAAACGTCACGGTCACTATCTCTCCGTCTCGTAGACACGAGCTGAGAAATTGCAAACGTCGAGCAATTGCTCAGAGATGAAAAGTGCCAGCACTGAAAGCTGTTGCTAGCCAGCACCCTTCCTTGGAAGCGCTTTTGTAGGCCTAAGAACAGTGGGGCTCTGGGCTTTTCTAGCCACCTAATCTTCTGCTCATCCTCTCGTGCAGTCTAAAGAGAGCTCAGGTGAGACATTGCAAACGTCGAGCAATTGCTCAGAGATGAAAAGTGCCAGCACTGAAAGCTGTTGCTAGCCAGCACCCTTCCTTGGAAGCGCTTTCACAGGCGCAGCAACACTGGGGCTTTGCGCTTCTCTACCAACCAAACGTCACGGTCATTCTCTTTCCTTCTCGTAGACACGAGCTGAGAAATTGCAAACGTCGAGCAATTGCTCAGAGATGAGAAGTGCCAGCACTGAAAGCTGTTGCTAGCCAGCACCCTTCCTTGGAAGCGCTTTCACAGGCGCAGCAACACTGGGGCTTTGCGCTTCTCTACCCACCAAACATCATGGTCATTCTCTTTCCGTCTCGTAGACACGACCTGAGAAATTGCAAACGTCGAGCAATTGCTCAGAGAGGAAAAGTGCCAGCACTGAAAGCTGTTGCTAGCCAGCACCCTTCCTTGGAAGCGCTTTTGTAGGCCTAAGAACACTGGGGCTCTGGGCTTCTCTAGCCACCTACTCTTCTGCTCATCCTCTCGCGCACTCTAAAGAGAGCTCAGGTGAGAAATTGCAAACGTCGAGCAATTGCTCAGAGATGAAAAGTGCCAGCACTGAAAGCTGTTGCTAGCCAGCACCCTTCCTTGGAAGCGCTTTCACAGGCGCAGCAACACTGGGACTTTGCGCTTCTCTACCTAAGAAACGTCACGGTCGCTATCTCTCCGTTTCGTAGACACGAGCTGAGAAATTGCAAACGTCGAGCAATTGCTCAGAGATGAAAAGTGCCAGCACTGAAAGCTGTTGCTAGCCAGCAGCCTTCCTTGGAAGCGCTTTTGTAGCCCTAAGAACACTGGGGCTCTGGGCTTCTCTAGCCACCTACTCTTCTGCTCATCCTCTTGCGCAGTCTAAAGAGAGCTCAGGTGAGAAATTGCAAACGTCGAGCAATTGCTCAGAGATGAAAAGTGCCAGCACTGAAAGCTGTTGCTAGCCAGCACCCTTCCTTGGAAGCGCTTTCACAGGCGCAGCAACACTGGGACTTTGCGCTTCTCTAGCCACCAAACGTCACGGTCATTCTCTTTCCGTCTCGTAGACACGAGCTGAGAAATTGCAAACGTCGAGCAATTGCTCAGAGATGAAAAGTGCCAGCACTGAAAGCTGATGCTAGCCAGCACCCTTCCTTGGAAGCGCTTTTGTAGGCCTAACAACACTGGGGCTCTGGGCTTCTCTAGCCACCTACTCTTCTGCTCATCCTCTCGCGCAGTCTAAAGAGAGCTCAGGTGAGAAATTGCAAACGTCGAGCAATTGCTCAGAGATGAAAAGGGCCAGCACTGAAAGCTGTTGCTAGCCAGCACCCTTCCTTGGAAGCGCTTTCACAGGCGCAGCAACACTGGGGCTTTGCGCTTCTCTACCTACCAAATGTCACGGTCGCTATCTCTCCGTCTCGTAGACATGAGCTGAGAAATTGCAAACGTCGAGCAATTGCTCAGAGATGAAAAGGGCCAGCACTGAAAGCTGTTGCTAGCCAGCACCCTTCCTTGGAAGCGCTTTCACAGGCGCAGCAACACTGGGACTTTGCGCTTCTCTACCTACCAAATGTCACGGTCGCTATCTCTCCGTCTCGTAGACACGAGCTGAGAAATTGCAAACGTCGAGCAATTGCTCAGAGATGAAAAGTGCCAGCACTGAAAGCTGTTGCTAGCCAGCACCCTTCCTTGGAAGGACTTTCACAGGCACAGCAACACTGGGGCTTTGCGCTTCTCTAGCCACCAAACATCAAGGTCATTCTCTTTCCGTCTCGTAGAAACGAGCTGAGAAATTGCAAATGTCGAGCAATTGCTCAGAGATGAAAAGTGCCAGCACTGACAGCTGTTGCTAGCCAGCACCCTTCCTTGGAAGCGCTTTTGTAGGCCTAAGAACAGTGGGGCTCTGGGCTTCTCTAGCCACCTAATCTTCTGCTTATCCTCTCGTGCAGTCTACAGAGAGCTCAGGTGAGAAATTGCAAACGTCGAGCAATTGCTCAGAGATGAAAAGTGCCAGCACTGAAAGCTGTTGCTAGCCAGCACCCTTCCTTGGAAGCGCTTTTGTAGGCCTAAGAACACTGGGGCTCTGGGCTTCTCTAGCCACCTACTCTTCTGCTCATCCTCTCGCGCAGTCTACAGAGAGCTCAGGTGAGAAATTGCAAACGTCAAGCAATTGCTCAGAGATGAAAAGTGCCAGCACTGAAAGCTGTTGCTAGCCAGCACCCTTCCTTGGAAGCGCTTTCACAGGCGCAGCAACACTGCGGCTTTGCGCTTCTCTGGCCACCAAACGTCACGGTCACTATCTCTCCGTCTCGTAGACACGAGCTGAGAAATTGCAAACGTCGAGCAATTGCTCAGAGATGAAAAGTGCCAGCACTGAAAGCTGTTGCTAGCCAGCACCCTTCCTTGGAAGCGCTTTTGTAGGCCTAAGAACAGTGGGGCTCTGGGCTTTTCTAGCCACCTAATCTTCTGCTCATCCTCTCGTGCAGTCTAAAGAGAGCTCAGGTGAGACATTGCAAACGTCGAGCAATTGCTCAGAGATGAAAAGTGCCAGCACTGAAAGCTGTTGCTAGCCAGCACCCTTCCTTGGAAGCGCTTTCACAGGCGCAGCAACACTGGGGCTTTGCGCTTCTCTACCAACCAAACGTCACGGTCATTCTCTTTCCTTCTCGTAGACACGAGCTGAGAAATTGCAAACGTCGAGCAATTGCTCAGAGATGAGAAGTGCCAGCACTGAAAGCTGTTGCTAGCCAGCACCCTTCCTTGGAAGCGCTTTCACAGGCGCAGCAACACTGGGGCTTTGCGCTTCTCTACCCACCAAACATCATGGTCATTCTCTTTCCGTCTCGTAGACACGACCTGAGAAATTGCAAACGTCGAGCAATTGCTCAGAGAGGAAAAGTGCCAGCACTGAAAGCTGTTGCTAGCCAGCACCCTTCCTTGGAAGCGCTTTTGTAGGCCTAAGAACACTGGGGCTCTGGGCTTCTCTAGCCACCTACTCTTCTGCTCATCCTCTCGCGCAGTCTAAAGAGAGCTCAGGTGAGAAATTGCAAACGTCGAGCAATTGCTCAGAGATGAAAAGTGCCAGCACTGAAAGCTGTTGCTAGCCAGCACCCTTCCTTGGAAGCGCTTTCACAGGCGCAGCAACACTGGGGCTTTGCGCTTCTCTACCTACCAAATGTCACGGTCGCTATCTCTCCGTCTCGTAGACACGAGCTGAGAAATTGCAAACGTCGAGCAATTGCTCAGAGATGAAAAGGGCCAGCACTGAAAGCTGTTGCTAGCCAGCACCCTTCTTTGGAAGCGCTTTCACAGGCACAGCAACACTGGGGCTTTGCGCTTCTCTAGCCACCAAACATCAAGGTCATTCCCTTTCCGTTCCGTAGACACGAGCTGAGAAATTGCAAACGTCGAGCAGTTGCTTAGAGATGAAAAGTGCCAGCACTGAAAGCTGTTGCTAGCCAGCACCCTTCCTTGGAAGCGCTTTTGGAGGCCTAAGAACACTGGGGCTCTGGGCTTCTCTAGACACCTACTCTTCTGCTCATCCTCTCGTGCACTCTAAAGAGAGCTCAGGTGAGAAATTGCAAACGTCGAGCAATTGCTCAGAGATGAAAAGGGCCAGCACTGAAAGCTGTTGCTAGCCAGCACCCTTCCTTGGAAGCGCTTTCGTAGGTGCAGCAACACTGGGGTTTTGCGCTTCTTTAGCCACCAAACGTCACGGTCATTCTCTTTCCGTCTCGTAGACACGAGCTGAGAAATTGCAAACGTCGAGCAATTGCTCAGAGATGAGAAGTGCCAGCACTGAAAGCTGTTGCTAGCCAGCAGCCTTCCTTGGAAGTGCTTTCACAGGCGCAGAAACACTGGGGCTTTGCGCTTCTCTACCAACCAAACGTCACGGTCACTATCTCTCCGTCTCGTAGACACGAGCTGAGAAATTGCAAACGTCAAGCAATTGCTCAGAGATGAAAAGTGCCAGCAGTGAAAGCTGTTGCTAGCCAGCACCCTTCCTTGGAAGCGCTTTCACAGGCGCAGCAACACTGGGACTTTGCGCTTCTCTAGCCACCAAACGTCACGGTCATTCTCTTTCCTTTTCGTAGACACGAGCTGAGAAATTGCAAACGTCGAGCAATTGCTCAGAGATGAAAAGGGCCAGCACTGAAAGCTGTGGCTAGCCAGCACCCTTCCTTGGAAGCGCTTTTGTAGGCCTAAGAACACTGGGGCTCTGGGCTTCTCTAGCCACCTACTCTTCTGCTCGTCCTCTCGTGCACTCTAAAGAGAGCTCAGGTGAGAAATTGCAAACGTCGAGCAATTGCTCAGAGATGAAAAGGGCCAGCACTGAAAGCTGTTGCTAGCCAGCACCCTTCCTTGGAAGCGCTTTTGTAGCCCTAAGAACACTGGGGCTCTGGGCTTCTCTAGCCACCTACTCTTCTGCTCATCCTCTCGTGCAGTCTAAAGAGAGCTCAGGTGAGAAATTGCAAACGTCCAGCACTTGCTCAGAGATGAAAAGTGCCAGCACTGAAAGCTGTTGCTAGCCAGCAGCCTTCCTTGGAAGCGCTTTCACAGGCGCAGCAACACTGGGACTTTGCGCTTCTCTACCCACCAAACATCACGGTCATTCTCTTTCCTTCTCGTAGACACGAGCTGAGAAATTGCAAACGTCGAGCAATTGCTCAGAGATGAAAAGTGGCAGCACTGAAAGCTGTTGCTAGCCAGCACCCTTCCTTGGAAGCGCTTTTGTAGCCCTAAGAACAGTGGGGCTCTGGGCTTCTCTAGCCACCTACTCTTCTGCTCATCCTCTCGGGCACTCTAAAGAGAGCTCAGGTGAGAAATTGCAAACGTCGAGCAATTGCTCAGAGATGAAAAGTGCCAGCACTGAAAGCTATTGCTAGCCAGCACCCTTCCTTGGAAGCGCTTTCACAGGCGCAGCAACACTGGGACTTTGCGCTTCTCTACCCACCAAACATCACGGTCATTCTCTTTCCTTCTCGTAGACACGAGTTGAGAAATTGCAAACATCGAGCAATTGCTCAGAGATGAGAAGTGCCAGCACTGAAAGCTGTGGCTAGCCAGCACCCTTCCTTGGAAGCGCTTTCACAGGCGCAGCAACACTGGGACTTTGCGCTTCTCTACCCACCAAACATCACGGTCATTCTCTTTCCTTCTCGTAGACACGAGCTGAGAAATTGCAAACGTCGAGCAATTGCTCAGAGATGAAAAGGGCCAGCACTGAAAGCTGTAGCTAGACAGCACCCTTCCTTGGAAGCGCTTTCACAGGCGCAGCAACACTGGGGCTTTGCGCTTCTCTACCAACCAAACGTCACGCGCACTATCTCTCCGTCTCGTAGACACGAGCTGAGAAATTGCAAACGTCGAGCAATTGCTCAGAGATGAAAAGTGCCAGCACTGAAAGCTGTTGCTAGCCACCACCCTTCCTTGGAAGCGCTTTCACAGGCGCAGCAACACTGGGACTTTGCGCTTCTCTACCCACCAAACATCACGGTCATTCTCTATCCTTCTCGTAGACACGAGCTGAGAAATTGCAAACGTCGAGCAATTGCTCAGAGATGAAAAGTGCCAGCACTGAAAGCTGATGCTAGCCAGCACCCTTCCTTGGAAGCGCTTTTGTAGGCCTAAGAACACTGGGGCTCTGGGCTTCTCTAGCCACCTAGTCTTCTGCTCATCCTCTCGCGCACTCTAAAGAGAGCTCAGGTGAGAGATTGCAAACGTCGAGCAATTGCTCAGAGATGAAAAGTGCCATCACTGAAAGCTGTTGCTAGCCAGCACCCTTCCTTGGAAGCGCTTTCACAGGCGCAGCAACTCTGGGACTTTGCGCTTCTCTAGCCACCAAACATCAAGGTCATTCTCTTGCCGTCTCGTAGACACGAGCTGAGAAATTGCAAATGTCGACCAATTGCTTAGAGATGAGAAGTGCCAGCACTGAAAGCTGATGCTAGCCAGCATCCTTCCTTGGAAGCGCTTTCACAGGCGCAGCAACACTGGGGTTGTGGGCTTCTCTAGCCACCTACTCTTCTGCTCATCCTCTCGCGCAGTCTAAAGAGAGCTCAGGGGAGAAATTGCAAACGTCGAGCAATTGCTCAGAGATGAAAAGTGGCAGCACTGAAAGCTGATGCTAGCCAGCACCCTTCCTTGGAAGCGCTTTTGTAGGCCTAAGAACACTGGGGCTCTGGGCTTCTCTAGCCACCTACTCTTCTGCTCATCCTCTCGCACAGTCTAAAGAGAGCTCAGGTGAGAAATTGCAAACGTCGAGCAATTGCTCAGAGATGAAAAGTGCCAGCACTGAAAGCTGTTGCTAGCCAGCACCCTTCCTTGGAAGCGCTTTCACAGGCGCAGCAACACTGGGGCTTTGCGCTTCTCTAGCCACCAAACATCACGGTCATTCTCTTTCCTTCTCGTAGACACGAGCTGAGAAATTGCAAACGTCGAGCAATTGCTCAGAGATGAAAAGTGCCAGCACTGAAAGCTCTTGCTAGCCAGCACCCTTCCTTGGAAGCGCTTTCACAGGCGCAGCAACACTGCGGCTTTGCGCTTCTCTACCTACCAAATGTCACGGTCGCTATCTCTCCGTCTTGTAGACACGAGCTGAGAAATTGCAAACGTCGAGCAATTGCTCAGAGATGAAAAGTGCCAGCACTGAAAGCTGTTGCTAGCCAGCAGCCTTCCTTGGAAGCGCTTTTGTAGGCCTAAGAACACTGGGGCTCTGGGCTTCTCTAGCCACCTACTCTTCTGCTCATCCTCTCGCGCAGTCTAAAGAGAGCTCAGGTGAGAAATTGCAAACGTCAAGCAATTGCTCAGAGAGGAAAAGTGCCAGCACTGAAAGCTGTGGCTAGCCAGCACCCTTCCTTGGAAGCGCTTTCACAGGCGCAGCAACACTGGGACTTTGCGCTTCTCTACCCACCAAACATCACGGTCATTCTCTTTCCTTCTCGTAGACACGAGCTGAGAAATTGCAAACGTCGAGCAATTGCTCAGAGATGAAAAGTGCCAGCACTGAAAGCTGTAGCTAGACAGCACCCTTCCTTGGAAGCGCTTTCACAGGCGCAGCAACACTGGGGCTTTGCGCTTCTCTACCAACCAAACGTCACGCGCACTATCTCTCCGTCTCGTAGACACGAGCTGAGAAATTGCAAACGTCGAGCAATTGCTCAGAGATGAAAAGTGCCAGCACTGAAAGCTGTTGCTAGCCACCACCCTTCCTTGGAAGCGCTTTCACAGGCGCAGCAACACTGGGACTTTGCGCTTCTCTACCCACCAAACATCACGGTCATTCTCTTTCCGTCTCGTAGACACGAGCTGAGAAATTGCAAACGTCGAGCAATTGCTCAGAGATGAAAAGTGCCAGCACTGAAAGCTGATGCTAGCCAGCACCCTTCCTTGGAAGCCCTTTTGTAGCCCTAAGAACAGTGGGGCTCTGGGCTTCTCTAGCCACCTACTCTTCTGCTCATCCTCTCGCGCAGTCTAAAGAGAGCTCAGGTGAGAAATTGCAAACGTCGAGCAATTGCTCAGAGATGAAAAGTGCCATCACTGAAAGCTGTTGCTAGCCAGCACCCTTCCTTGGAAGCGCTTTCACAGGCACAGCAACACTGGGACTTTGCGCTTCTCTAGCCACCAAACATCACGGTCATTCTCTATCCTTCTCGTAGACACGAGCTGAGAAATTGCAAACGTCGAGCAATTGCTCAGTGATGAAAAGTGCCAGCACTGAAAGCTGTTGCTAGCCAGCACCCTTCCTTGGAAGCGCTTTTGTAGGCCTAAGAACACTGGGGCTCTGGGCTTCTCTAGCCACCTAATCTTCTGCTCATCCTCTCGCGCACTCTAAAGAGAGCTCAGGTGAGAAATTGCAAACGTCGAGCAATTGCTCAGAGATGAAAAGTGCCATCACTGAAAGCTGTTGCTAGCCAGCACCCTTCCATGGAAGCGCTTTCACAGGCGCAGCAACTCTGGGGCTTTGCGCTTCTCTAGCCACCAAATGTCACGCTCACTATCTCTCCGTCTCGTAGACACGAGCTGAGAAATTGCAAACGTCGAGCAATTGCTCAGAGATGAAAAGGGCCAGCACTGAAAGCTGTTGCTAGCCAGCACCCTTCTTTGGAAGCGCTTTCACAGGCACAGCAACACTGGGGCTTTGCACTTTTCGAGCCACCAATCATCAAGGTCATTCTCTTGCCGTCTCGTAGACACGAGCTGAGAAATTGCAAATGTCGACCAATTGCTTAGAGATGAGAAGTGCCAGCACTGAAAGCTGTTGCTAGCCAGCATCCTTCCTTGGAAGCGCTGTTGTAGCCCTAAGAACACTGGGGCTCTGGGCTTCTCTAGCCACGTACTCTTCTGCTCATCCTCTCGTGCAGTCTACAGAGAGCTCAGGTGAGAAATTGCAAACGTCGAGCAATTGCTCAGAGATGAAAAGTGCCAGCACTGAAAGCTGATGCTAGCCAGCACCCTTCCTTGGAAGCGCTTTTGTAGGCCTAAGAACACTGGGGCTCTGGGCTTCTCTAGCCACCTCATCTTCTGCTCATCCTGTCGTGCAGTCTAAAGAGAGCTCAGGGGAGAAATTGCAAACGTCGAGCAATTGCTCAGAGATGAAAAGTGCCAGCACTGAAAGCTGTGGCTAGCCAGCACCCTTCCTTGGAAGCGCTTTTGTAGCCCTAAGAACACTGGGGTTGTGGGTTTCTCTAGCCACCTACTCTTCTGCTCATCCTCTCGCGCAGTCTAAAGAGAGCTCAGGGGAGAAATTGCAAACGTCGAGCAATTGCTCAGAGATGAAAAGTGCCATCACTGAAAGCTGTTGCTAGCCAGCACCCTTCCTTGGAAGCGCTTTTGTAGGCCTAAGAACACTGGGGTTGTGGGCTTCTCTAGCCACCTACTCTTCTGCTCATCCTCTGGCGTAGTCAAAAGAGAGCTCAGGTGAGAAATTGCAAACGTCGAGCAATTGCTCAGAGATGAAAAGGGCCAGCACTGAAAGCTGTGGCTAGCCAGCACCCTTCCTTGGAAGCGCTTTTGTAGGCCTAAGAACACTGGGGTTGTGGGCTTCTCTAGCCACCTACTCTTCTGCTCATCATCTCGCGTTGTCAAAAGAGAGCTCAGGTGAGAAATTGCAAATGTCGAGCAATTGCTCAGAGATGAAAAGTGCCAGCACTGAAAGCTGTTGCTAGTCAGCACCCTTCCTTGGAAGCGCTTTCGTAGGCCTAAGAACACTGGGGCTCTGGGCTTCTCTAGCCACCTACTCTTCTGCTCATCTTCTCGGGCACTCTAAAGAGAGCTCAGGTGAGAAATTGCAAACGTCGAGCAATTGCTCAGAGATGAAAAGTGCCAGCACTGAAAGCTGTTGCTAGCCAGCACCCTTCCTTGGAAGCGCTTTTACAGACGCAGCAACACTGGGGCTTTGCGCTTCTCTACCAACCAAACGTCACGCTCACTATCTCTCCGTCTCGTAGACACGAGCTGAGAAATTGCAAACGTCGAGCAATTGCTCAGAGATGAAAAGTGCCATCACTGAAAGCTGTTGCTAGCCAGCACCCTTCCTTGGAAGCGCTTTCACAGGCACAGCAACACTGGGGCTTTGCGCTTCTCTACCAACCAAACGTCACGCTCACTATCTCTCCGTCTCGTAGACACGAGCTGAGAAATTGCAAACGTCGAGCAATTGCTCAGAGATGAAAAGGGCCAGCACTGAAAGCTGTTGCTAGCCAGCACCCTTCCTTGGAAGTGCTTTCACAGGCGCAGCAACACTGGGGCTTTGCGCTTCTCTAGCCACCAAACGTCACGGTCATTCTCTTTCCTTCTCGTAGACACGAGCTGAGAAATTGCAAACGTCCAGCAATTGCTCAGAGATGAAAAGTGCCAGCACTGAAAGCTGTTGCTAGCCAGCACCCTTCCTTGGAAGCGCTTTTGTAGGCCTAACAACACTGGGGCTCTGGGCTTCTCTAGCCACCTACTCTTCTGCTCATCCTCTCGTGCAGTCTAAAGAGAGCTCAGGTGAGAAATTGCAAACGTCGAGCAATTGCTCAGAGATGAAAAGGGCCATCACTGAAAGCTGTTGCTAGCCAGCACCCTTCCTTGGAAGCGCTTTCACAGGCGCAGCAACACTGGGGCTTTGCGCTTCTCTAGCCACCAAACATCACGGTCATTCTCTTTCCTTCTCGTAGACACGAGCTGAGAAATTGCAAACGTCGAGCAATTGCTCAGAGATGAGAAGTGCCAGCACTGAAAGCTGTTGCTAGCCAGCACCCTTCCTTGGAAGCGCTTTCACAGGCGCAGCAACACTGGGACTTTGCGCTTCTCTACCCACCAAACATCACGGTCATTCTCTTTCCTTCTCATAGACACGAGCTGAGAAATTGCAAACGTCGAGCAATTGCTCAGAGATGAAAAGGGCCAGCACTGAAAGCTGTTGCTAGCCAGCACCCTTCCTTGGAAGCGCTTTCACAGGCGCAGCAACACTGGGGCTTTGAGCTTCTCTACCAACCAAACGTCACGCTCACTATCTCTCCGTCTCGTAGACACGAGCTTAGAAATTGCAAACGTCGAGCAATTGCTCAGAGATGAAAAGGGCCAGCACTGAAAGCTGTGGCTAGCCAGCACCCTTCCTTGGAAGCGCTTTCACAGGCGCAGCAACACTGGGACTTTGCGCTTCTCTAGCCACCAAACATCACGGTCATTCTCTTTGCTTCTCGTAGACACGAGCTGAGAAATTGCAAACGTCGAGCAATTGCTCAGAGATGAGAAGTGCCAGCACTGAAAGCTGATGCTAGCCAGCACCCTTCCTTGGAAGCGCTTTTGTAGGCCTAAGAACACTGGGGCTCTGGGCTTCTCTAGCCACCTACTCTTCTGCTCATCCTCTCGGGCACTCTAAAGAGAGCTCAGGTGAGAAATTGCAAACGTCGAGCAATTGCTCAGAGATGAAAAGGGCCAGCACTGAAAGCTGTTGCTAGCCAGCGCCCTTCCTTGGAAGCGCTTTCACAGCGCAGCAACACTGGGGCTTTGCGCTTCTCTACCCACCAAACATCACGCTCAGTATATCTCAGTCTCGTAGACACGAGCTGAGAAATTGCAAACGTCGAGCAATTGCTCAGAGATGAAAAGGGCAAGGACTGAAAGCTGTGGCTAGCCAGCACCCTTCCTTGGAAGCGCTTTCACAGGCGCAGCAACACTGGGGCTTTGCGCTTCTCTACCCACCAAACGTCACGCTCACTATCTCTCCGTCTCGTAGACATGAGCTGAGAAATTGCAAACGTCGAGCAATTGCTCAGAGATGAAAAGTGCCAGCACTGAAAGCTGTGGCTAGCCAGCAGCCTTCCTTGGAAGCGCTTTCACAGGGGCAGCAACACTGGGACTTTGCGCTTCTCTAGCCACCAAACGTCACGGTCATTCTCTTTCCGTCTCGTAGACACGAGCTGAGAAATTGCAAACGTCGAGCAATTGCTCAGAGATGAAAAGTGCCAGCACTGAAAGCTGTTGCTAGCCAGCACCCTTCCTTGGAAGCGCTTTTGTAGGCCTAAGAACACTGGGGCTCTGGGCTTCTCTAGCCACCTACTCTTCTGCTCATCCTCTCGTTCAGTCTAAAGGGAGCTCAGGTGAGAAATTGCAAACGTCGAGCAATTGCTCAGAGATGAAAAGTGCCATCACTGAAAGCTGTTGCTAGCCAGCACCCTTCCTTGGAAGCGCTTTCACAGGCGCAGCAACACTGGGACTTTGCGCTTCTCTACCTACGAAATGTCACGGTCGCTATCTCTCCGTTTCGTAGACACGAGCTGAGAAATTGCAAACGTCGAGCAATTGCTCAGAGATGAAAAGTGCCAGCACTGAAGGCTGTTGCTAGCCAGCACCCTTCCTTGGAAGTGCTTTCGTAGGCCTAAGAACACTGGGGCTCTGGGCTTCTCTAGCCACCTACTCTTCTGCTCATCCTCTCGCGCACTCTAAAGAGAGCTCAGGTGAGAAATTGCAAACGTCGAGCAATTGCTCAGAGATGAAAAGGGCCAGCACTGAAAGCTGTTGCTAGCCAGCACCCTTCCTTGGAAGCGCTTTCACAGGCGCAGCAACACTGGGACTTTGCGCTTCTCTAGCCACCAAATGTCACGGTCATTCTCTTTCCTTCTCATAGACACGAGCTGAGAAATTGCAAACGTCCAGCAATTGCTCAGAGATGAAAAGTGCCAGCACTGAAAGCTGTGGCTAGCCAGCACCCTTCCTTGGAAGCGCTTTCACAGGCGCAGTAACACTGGGGCTTTGCGCTTCTCTACCAACCAAAAGTCACGGTCATTCTCTTTCCTTCTCGTAGACATGAGCTGAGAAATTGCAAACGTCGAGCAATTGCTCAGAGATGAAAAGTGCCAGCACTGAAAGCTGTTGCTAGCCAGCACCCTTCCTTGGAAGCGCTTTTGTAGGCCTAAGAACACTGGGGCTCTGGGCTTCTCTAGCCACCTACTCTTCTGCTCATCCTCTAGTGCAGTCTAAAGAGAGCTCAGGTGAGACATTGCAAACGTCGAGCAATTGCTCAGAGAGGAAAAGGGCCAGCACTGAAAGCTGTTGCTAGCCAGCACCCTTCCTTGGAAGCGCTTTCACAGGCGCAGCAACACTGGGGCTTTGCGCTTCTCTAGCCACCAAACGTCACACTCACTATCTCTCCGTCTCGTAGACACGAGCTGAGAAATTGCAAACGTCGAGCAATTGCTCAGAGATGAAAAGTGCCAGCACTGAAAGCTGTTGCTAGCCAGCACCCTTCCTTGGAAGCGCTTTCACAGGCGCAGCAACACTGGGACTTTGCGCTTCTCTACCCACCAAACATCACGGTCATTCTCTTTCCTTCTCGTAGACACGAGCTGAGAAATTGCAAACGTCGAGCAATTGCTCAGAGATGAAAAGTGCCAGCACTGAAAGCTGTGGCTAGCCAGCACCCTTCCTTGGAAGCGCTTTTGTAGGCCTAAGAACACTGGGGCTCTGGGCTTCTCTAGCCACCTACTCTTCTGCTCATCCTCTCGGGCACTCTAAAGAGAGCTCAGGTGAGAAATTGCAAACGTCGAGCAATTGCTCAGAGATGAAAAGGGCCAGGACTGAAAGCTGTTGCTAGCCAGCACCCTTCCTTGGAAGCGCTTTCACAGGCGCAGCAACACTGGGACTTTGCGCTTCTCTACCTACGAAATGTCACGGTCGCTATCTCTCCGTTTCGTAGACACGAGCTGAGAAATTGCAAACGTCGAGCAATTGCTCAGAGATGAAAAGTGCCAGCACTGAAGGCTGTTGCTAGCCAGCACCCTTCCTTGGAAGCGCTTTTGTAGGCCTAAGAACACTGGGGCTCTGGGCTTCTCTAGCCACCTACTCTTCTGCTCATCCTCTCGGGCACTCTAAAGAGAGCTCAGGTGAGAAATTGCAAATGTCGAGCAATTGCTCAGAGATGAAAAGTGCCAGCACTGAAAGCTGTTGCTAGCCAGCACCCTTCCTTGGAAGCGCTTTCACAGGCGCAGCAACACTGGGACTTTGCGCTTCTCTACCAACCAAACGTCACGGTCATTCTCTTTCCTTCTCATAGACACGAGCTGAGAAATTGCAAACGTCCAGCAATTGCTCAGAGATGAGAAGTGCCATCACTGAAAGCTGATGCTAGCCAGCACCCTTCCTTGGAAGCGCTTTCACAGGCGCAGGAACACTGGGGCTTTGCGCTTCTCTACCAACCAAAAGTCACGGTCATTCTCTTTCCTTCTCGTAGACATGAGCTGAGAAATTGCAAACGTCGAGCAATTGCTCAGAGATGAAAAGTGCCAGCACTGAAAGCTGTGGCTAGCCAGCACCCTTCCTTGGAAGCGCTTTTGTAGGCCTAAGAACACTGGGGTTGTGGGCTTCTCTAGCCACCTACTCTTCTGCTCATCCTCTAGTGCAGTCTAAAGAGAGCTCAGGTGAGACATTGCAAACGTCGAGCAATTGCTCAGAGAGGAAAAGGGCCAGCACTGAAAGCTGTTGCTAGCCAGCACCCTTCCTTGGAAGCGCTTTCACAGGCGCAGCAACACTGGGGCTTTGCGCTTCTCTACCCACCAAACATCACGCTCACTATCTCTCCGTCTCGTAGACACGAGCTGAGAAATTGCAAACGTCGAGCAATTGCTCAGAGATGAAAAGTGCCAGCACTGAAAGCTGTTGCTAGCCAGCACCCTTCCTTGGAAGCGCTTTCACAGGCGCAGCAACACTGGGACTTTGCGCTTCTCTACCTACGAAATGTCACGGTCGCTATCTCTCCGTTTCGTAGACACGAGCTGAGAAATTGCAAACGTCGAGCAATTGCTCAGAGATGAAAAGTGCCAGCACTGAAAGCTGTGGCTAGCCAGCACCCTTCCTTGGAAGCGCTTTTGTAGGCCTAAGAACACTGGGGCTCTGGGCTTCTCTAGCCACCTACTCTTCTGCTCATCCTCTCGGGCACTCTAAAGAGAGCTCAGGTGAGAAATTGCAAACGTCGAGCAATTGCTCAGAGATGAAAAGGGCCAGGACTGAAAGCTGTTGCTAGCCAGCACCCTTCCTTGGAAGCGCTTTCACAGGCGCAGCAACACTGGGACTTTGCGCTTCTCTACCTACGAAATGTCACGGTCGCTATCTCTCCGTTTCGTAGACACGAGCTGAGAAATTGCAAACGTCGAGCAATTGCTCAGAGATGAAAAGTGCCAGCACTGAAGGCTGTTGCTAGCCAGCACCCTTCCTTGGAAGCGCTTTTGTAGGCCTAACAACACTGGGGCTCCGGGCTTCTCTAGCCACCTACTCTTCTGCTCATCCTCTCGCGCACTCTAAAGAGAGCTCAGGTGAGAAATTGCAAACGTCGAGCAATTGCTCAGAGATGAAAAGGGCCAACACTGAAAGCTGTTGCTAGCCAGCACCCTTCCTTGGAAGCGCTTTCACAGGCGCAGCAACACTGGGACTTTGCGCTTCTCTAGCCACCAAACGTCACGGTCATTCTCTTTCCTTCTCATAGACACGAGCTGAGAAATTGCAAACGTCGAGCAATTGCTTAGAGATGAAAAGTGCCAGCACTGAAAGCTGTGGCTAGCCAGCACCCTTCCTTGGAAGCGCTTTCACAGGCGCAGGAACACTGGGGCTTTGCGCTTCTCTACCAACCAAAAGTCACGGTCATTCTCTTTCCTTCTCGTAGACATGAGCTGAGAAATTGCAAACGTCGAGCAATTGCTCAGAGATGAAAAGTGCCAGCACTGAAAGCTGTGGCTAGCCAGCACCCTTCCTTGGAAGCGCTTTTGTAGGCCTAAGAACACTGGGGCTCTGGGCTTCTCTAGCCACCTACTCTTCTGCTCATCCTCTCGTGCAGTCTAAAGAGAGCTCAGGTGAGACATTGCAAACGTCCAGCAATTGCTCAGAGATGAAAAGTGCCAGCACTGAAAGCTGTTGCTAGCCAGCACCCTTCCTTGGAAGCGCTTTCACAGGCGCAGCAACACTGGGACTTTGCGCTTCTCTAGCCACCAAACGTCACGCTCACTATCTCTCCGTCTCGTAGACACGAGCTGAGAAATTGCAAACGTCAAGCAATTGCTGAGAGATGAAAAGTGCAAGCACTGAAAGCTGTTGCTAGCCAGCACCCTTCCTTGGAAGCGCTTTCACAGGCGCAGCAACACTGGGACTTTGCGCTTCTCTACCCACCAAACATCACGGTCATTCTCTTTCCTTCTCGTAGACACGAGCTGAGAAATTGCAAACGTCGAGCAATTGCTCAGAGATGAAAAGGGCCAGCACTGAAAGGTGTTGCTAGCCAGCACCCTTCCTTGGAAGCGCTTTTGTAGGCCTAAGAACACTGGGGCTCTGGGCTTCTCTAGCCACCTACTCTTCTGCTCATCCTCTCGCGCACTCTAAAGAGAGCTCAGGTGAGAAATTGCAAACGTCGAGCAATTGCTCAGAGATGAAAAGTGCCAGCACTGAAAGCTCTTGCTAGCCAGCACCCTTCCTTGGAAGCGCTTTCACAGGCGCAGCAACACTGGGACTTTGCGCTTCTCTACCTACGAAATGTCACGGTCGCTATCTCTCCGTTTCGTAGACACGAGCTGAGAAATTGCAAACGTCGAGCAATTGCTCAGAGATGAAAAGTGCCAGCACTGAAAGCTGTTGCTAGCCAGCACCCTTCCTTGGAAGCGCTTTTGTAGGCCTAAGAACACTGGGGCTCTGGGCTTCTCTAGCCACCTACTCTTCTGCTCATCCTCTTGCGCAGTCTAAAGAGAGCTCAGGTGAGAAATTGCAAACGTCGAGCAATTGCTCAGAGATGAAAAGTGCCAGCACTGAAAGCTCTTGCTAGCCAGCACCCTTCCTTGGAAGCGCTTTCACAGGTGCAGCAACACTGGGGCTTTGCGCTTCTCTAGCCACCAAACATCACGCTCACTATCTCTCCGTCTCGTAGACACGAGCTGAGAAATTGCAAACGTCCAGCAATTGCTCAGAGATGAAAAGGGCCAGCACTGAAAGCTGTTGCTAGCCAGCACCCTTCCTTGGAAGCGCTTTTGTAGGCCTAAGAACACTGGGGGTCTGGGCTTCTCTAGCCACCTACTCTTCTGCTCATTCTCTCGCGCAGTCTACAGAGAGCTCAGGTGAGAAATTGCAAACGTCGAGCAATTGCTGAGAGATGAAAAGTGCCATCACTGAAAGCTGTGGCTAGCCAGCACCCTTCCTTGGAAGCGCTTTTGTAGGCCTAACAACACTGGGGCTCTGGGCTTCTCTAGCCACCTACTCTTCTGCTCATCCTCTCGCGCACTCTAAAGAGAGCTCAGGTGAGACATTGCAAACGTCGAGCAATTGCTCATAGAGGAAAAGGGCCAGCACTGAAAGCTGTTGCTAGCCAGCACCCTTCCTTGGAAGCGCTTTCACAGGCGCAGCAACACTGGGGCTTTGCGCTTCTCTACCCACCAAACGTCACGCTCACTATCTCTCCGTCTCGTAGACACGAGCTGAGAAATTGCAAACGTCGAGCAATTGCTCAGAGATGAGAAGTGCCAGCACTGAAAGCTGTTGCTAGCCAGCACCCTTCCTTGGAAGCGCTTTCACAGGCGCAGCAACACTGGGACTTTGCGCTTCTCTACCCACCAAACATCACGGTCATTCTCTTTCCTTCTCGTAGACACGAGCTGAGAAATTGCAAACGTCGAGCAATTGCTCAGAGATGAAAAGGGCCAGCACTGAAAGCTGTTGCTAGCCAGCACCCTTCCTTGGAAGCGCTTTTGTAGGCCTAACAACACTGGGGCTCTGGGCTTCTCTAGCCACCTACTCTTCTGCTCATCCTCTCGCGCACTCTAAAGAGAGCTCAGGTGAGAAATTGCAAACGTCGAGCAATTGCTCAGAGATGAAAAGTGCCAGCACTGAAAGCTCTTGCTAGCCAGCACCCTTCCTTGGAAGCGCTTTCACAGGCGCAGCAACACTGGGACTTTGCGCTTCTCTACCTACGAAATGTCACGGTCGCTATCTCTCCGTTTCGTAGACACGAGCTGAGAAATTGCAAACGTCGAGCAATTGCTCAGAGATGAAAAGTGCCAGCACTGAAAGCTGTTGCTAGCCAGCACCCTTCCTTGGAAGCGCTTTTGTAGCCCTAAGAACACTGGGGCTCTGGGCTTCTCTAGCCACCTACTCTTCTGCTCATCCTCTTGCGCAGTCTAAAGAGAGCTCAGGTGAGAAATTGCAAACGTCGAGCAATTGCTCAGAGATGAAAAGTGCCAGCACTGAAAGCTGTTGCTAGCCAGCACCCTTCCTTGGAAGCGCTTTCACAGACGCAGCAACACTGGGACTTTGCGCTTCTCTAGCCACCAAACGTCACGGTCATTCTCTTTCCTTCTCGTAGACACGAGCTGAGAAATTGCAAACATCGAGCAATTGCTCAGAGATGAAAAGTGCCAGCACTGAAAGCTGTTGCTAGCCAGCACCCTTCCTTGGAAGCGCTTTTGTAGGCCTAAGAACACTGGGGCTCTGGGCTTCTCTAGCCACCTACTCTTCTGCTCATCCTCTAGTGCAGTCTAAAGAGAGCTCAGGTGAGACATTGCAAACGTCCAGCAATTGCTCAGAGATGAAAAGTGCCAGCACTGAAAGCTGTTGCTAGCCAGCACCCTTCCTTGGAAGCGCTTTCACAGGCGCAGCAACACTGGGGCTTTGCGCTTCTCTACCCACCAAACATCACGGTCATTCTCTTTCCTTCTCGTAGACACGAGCTGAGAAATTGCAAACGTCGAGCAATTGCTCAGAGATGAAAAGTGCCAGCACTGAAAGCTGTGGCTAGCCAGCACCCTTCCTTGGAAGCGCTTTTGTAGGCCTAAGAACACTGGGGCTCTGGGCTTCTCTAGCCACCTACTCTTCTGCTCATCCTCTCGGGCACTCTAAAGAGAGCTCAGGTGAGAAATTGCAAACGTCGAGCAATTGCTCAGAGATGAAAAGGGCCAGGACTGAAAGCTGTTGCTAGCCAGCACCCTTCCTTGGAAGCGCTTTCACAGGCGCAGCAACACTGGGACTTTGCGCTTCTCTACCTACGAAATGTCACGGTCGCTATCTCTCCGTTTCGTAGACACGAGCTGAGAAATTGCAAACGTCGAGCAATTGCTCAGAGATGAAAAGTGCCAGCACTGAAGGCTGTTGCTAGCCAGCACCCTTCCTTGGAAGCGCTTTTGTAGGCCTAAGAACACTGGGGCTCTGGGCTTCTCTAGCCACCTACTCTTCTGCTCATCCTCTCGGGCACTCTAAAGAGAGCTCAGGTGAGAAATTGCAAACGTCGAGCAATTGCTCAGAGATGAAAAGTGCCAGCACTGAAAGCTGTTGCTAGCCAGCACCCTTCCTTGGAAGCGCTTTCACAGGCGCAGCAACACTGGGACTTTGCGCTTCTCTAGCCACCAAACGTCACGGTCATTCTCTTTCCTTCTCATAGACACGAGCTGAGAAATTGCAAACGTCCAGCAATTGCTCAGAGATGAAAAGTGCCAGCACTGAAAGCTGTTGCTAGCCAGCACCCTTCCTTGGAAGCGCTTTCACAGGCGCAGGAACACTGGGGCTTTGCGCTTCTCTACCAACCAAAAGTCACGGTCATTCTCTTTCCTTCTCGTAGACATGAGCTGAGAAATTGCAAACGTCGAGCAATTGCTCAGAGATGAAAAGTGCCAGCACTGAAAGCTGTGGCTAGCCAGCACCCTTCCTTGGAAGCGCTTTTGTAGGCCTAAGAACACTGGGGTTGTGGGCTTCTCTAGCCACCTACTCTTCTGCTCATCCTCTAGTGCAGTCTAAAGAGAGCTCAGGTGAGACATTGCAAACGTCGAGCAATTGCTCAGAGAGGAAAAGGGCCAGCACTGAAAGCTGTTGCTAGCCAGCACCCTTCCTTGGAAGCGCTTTCACAGGCGCAGCAACACTGGGGCTTTGCGCTTCTCTAGCCACCAAACGTCACGGTCACTATCTCTCCGTCTCGTAGACACGAGCTGAGAAATTGCAAACGTCGAGCAATTGCTCAGAGATGAAAAGTGCCAGCACTGAAAGCTGTTGCTAGCCAGCACCCTTCCTTGGAAGCGCTTTCACAGGCGCAGCAACACTGGGACTTTGCGCTTCTCTACCTACGAAATGTCACGGTCGCTATCTCTCCGTTTCGTAGACACGAGCTGAGAAATTGCAAACGTCGAGCAATTGCTCAGAGATGAAAAGTGCCAGCACTGAAAGCTGTGGCTAGCCAGCACCCTTCCTTGGAAGCGCTTTTGTAGGCCTAAGAACACTGGGGCTCTGGGCTTCTCTAGCCACCTACTCTTCTGCTCATCCTCTCGGGCACTCTAAAGAGAGCTCAGGTGAGAAATTGCAAACGTCGAGCAATTGCTCAGAGATGAAAAGGGCCAGCACTGAAAGCTGTTGCTAGCCAGCACCCTTCCTTGGAAGCGCTTTCACAGGCGCAGCAACACTGGGACTTTGCGCTTCTCTACCTACGAAATGTCACGGTCGCTATCTCTCCGTTTCGTAGACACGAGCTGAGAAATTGCAAACGTCGAGCAATTGCTCAGAGATGAAAAGTGCCAGCACTGAAGGCTGTTGCTAGCCAGCACCCTTCCTTGGAAGCGCTTTTGTAGGCCTAACAACACTGGGGCTCCGGGCTTCTCTAGCCACCTACTCTTCTGCTCATCCTCTCGCGCACTCTAAAGAGAGCTCAGGTGAGAAATTGCAAACGTCGAGCAATTGCTCAGAGATGAAAAGGGCCAACACTGAAAGCTGTTGCTAGCCAGCACCCTTCCTTGGAAGCGCTTTCACAGGCGCAGCAACACTGGGACTTTGCGCTTCTCTAGCCACCAAACGTCACGGTCATTCTCTTTCCTTCTCATAGACACGAGCTGAGAAATTGCAAACGTCGAGCAATTGCTTAGAGATGAAAAGTGCCAGCACTGAAAGCTGTGGCTAGCCAGCACCCTTCCTTGGAAGCGCTTTCACAGGCGCAGGAACACTGGGGCTTTGCGCTTCTCTACCAACCAAAAGTCACGGTCATTCTCTTTCCTTCTCGTAGACATGAGCTGAGAAATTGCAAACGTCGAGCAATTGCTCAGAGATGAAAAGGGCCAGCACTGAAAGCTGTGGCTAGCCAGCACCCTTCCTTGGAAGCGCTTTTGTAGGCCTAAGAACACTGGGGCTCTGGGCTTCTCTAGCCACCTACTCTTCTGCTCATCCTCTCGTGCAGTCTAAAGAGAGCTCAGGTGAGACATTGCAAACGTCCAGCAATTGCTCAGAGATGAAAAGTGCCAGCACTGAAAGCTGTTGCTAGCCAGCACCCTTCCTTGGAAGCGCTTTCACAGGCGCAGCAACACTGGGACTTTGCGCTTCTCTAGCCACCAAACGTCACGCTCACTATCTCTCCGTCTCGTAGACACGAGCTGAGAAATTGCAAACGTCAAGCAATTGCTGAGAGATGAAAAGTGCAAGCACTGAAAGCTGTTGCTAGCCAGCACCCTTCCTTGGAAGCGCTTTCACAGGCGCAGCAACACTGGGACTTTGCGCTTCTCTACCCACCAAACATCACGGTCATTCTCTTTCCTTCTCGTAGACACGAGCTGAGAAATTGCAAACGTCGAGCAATTGCTCAGAGATGAAAAGGGCCAGCACTGAAAGGTGTTGCTAGCCAGCACCCTTCCTTGGAAGCGCTTTTGTAGGCCTAAGAACACTGGGGCTCTGGGCTTCTCTAGCCACCTACTCTTCTGCTCATCCTCTCGCGCACTCTAAAGAGAGCTCAGGTGAGAAATTGCAAACGTCGAGCAATTGCTCAGAGATGAAAAGTGCCAGCACTGAAAGCTCTTGCTAGCCAGCACCCTTCCTTGGAAGCGCTTTCACAGGCGCAGCAACACTGGGACTTTGCGCTTCTCTACCTACGAAATGTCACGGTCGCTATCTCTCCGTTTCGTAGACACGAGCTGAGAAATTGCAAACGTCGAGCAATTGCTCAGAGATGAAAAGTGCCAGCACTGAAAGCTGTTGCTAGCCAGCACCCTTCCTTGGAAGCGCTTTTGTAGGCCTAAGAACACTGGGGCTCTGGGCTTCTCTAGCCACCTACTCTTCTGCTCATCCTCTTGCGCAGTCTAAAGAGAGCTCAGGTGAGAAATTGCAAACGTCGAGCAATTGCTCAGAGATGAAAAGTGCCAGCACTGAAAGCTCTTGCTAGCCAGCACCCTTCCTTGGAAGCGCTTTCACAGGTGCAGCAACACTGGGGCTTTGCGCTTCTCTAGCCACCAAACATCACGCTCACTATCTCTCCGTCTCGTAGACACGAGCTGAGAAATTGCAAACGTCCAGCAATTGCTCAGAGATGAAAAGGGCCAGCACTGAAAGCTGTTGCTAGCCAGCACCCTTCCTTGGAAGCGCTTTTGTAGGCCTAAGAACACTGGGGGTCTGGGCTTCTCTAGCCACCTACTCTTCTGCTCATTCTCTCGCGCAGTCTACAGAGAGCTCAGGTGAGAAATTGCAAACGTCGAGCAATTGCTGAGAGATGAAAAGTGCCATCACTGAAAGCTGTGGCTAGCCAGCACCCTTCCTTGGAAGCGCTTTTGTAGGCCTAACAACACTGGGGCTCTGGGCTTCTCTAGCCACCTACTCTTCTGCTCATCCTCTCGCGCACTCTAAAGAGAGCTCAGGTGAGACATTGCAAACGTCGAGCAATTGCTCATAGAGGAAAAGGGCCAGCACTGAAAGCTGTTGCTAGCCAGCACCCTTCCTTGGAAGCGCTTTCACAGGCGCAGCAACACTGGGGCTTTGCGCTTCTCTACCCACCAAACGTCACGCTCACTATCTCTCCGTCTCGTAGACACGAGCTGAGAAATTGCAAACGTCGAGCAATTGCTCAGAGATGAGAAGTGCCAGCACTGAAAGCTGTTGCTAGCCAGCACCCTTCCTTGGAAGCGCTTTCACAGGCGCAGCAACACTGGGACTTTGCGCTTCTCTACCCACCAAACATCACGGTCATTCTCTTTCCTTCTCGTAGACACGAGCTGAGAAATTGCAAACGTCGAGCAATTGCTCAGAGATGAAAAGGGCCAGCACTGAAAGCTGTTGCTAGCCAGCACCCTTCCTTGGAAGCGCTTTTGTAGGCCTAACAACACTGGGGCTCTGGGCTTCTCTAGCCACCTACTCTTCTGCTCATCCTCTCGCGCACTCTAAAGAGAGCTCAGGTGAGAAATTGCAAACGTCGAGCAATTGCTCAGAGATGAAAAGTGCCAGCACTGAAAGCTCTTGCTAGCCAGCACCCTTCCTTGGAAGCGCTTTCACAGGCGCAGCAACACTGGGACTTTGCGCTTCTCTACCTACGAAATGTCACGGTCGCTATCTCTCCGTTTCGTAGACACGAGCTGAGAAATTGCAAACGTCGAGCAATTGCTCAGAGATGAAAAGTGCCAGCACTGAAAGCTGTTGCTAGCCAGCACCCTTCCTTGGAAGCGCTTTTGTAGCCCTAAGAACACTGGGGCTCTGGGCTTCTCTAGCCACCTACTCTTCTGCTCATCCTCTTGCGCAGTCTAAAGAGAGCTCAGGTGAGAAATTGCAAACGTCGAGCAATTGCTCAGAGATGAAAAGTGCCAGCACTGAAAGCTGTTGCTAGCCAGCACCCTTCCTTGGAAGCGCTTTCACAGGCGCAGCAACACTGGGACTTTGCGCTTCTCTAGCCACCAAACGTCACGGTCATTCTCTTTCCTTCTCGTAGACACGAGCTGAGAAATTGCAAACATCGAGCAATTGCTCAGAGATGAAAAGTGCCAGCACTGAAAGCTGTTGCTAGCCAGCACCCTTCCTTGGAAGCGCTTTTGTAGGCCTAAGAACACTGGGGCTCTGGGCTTCTCTAGCCACCTACTCTTCTGCTCATCCTCTAGTGCAGTCTAAAGAGAGCTCAGGTGAGACATTGCAAACGTCCAGCAATTGCTCAGAGATGAAAAGTGCCAGCACTGAAAGCTGTTGCTAGCCAGCACCCTTCCTTGGAAGCGCTTTCACAGGCGCAGCAACACTGGGGCTTTGCGCTTCTCTACCCACCAAACATCACGGTCATTCTCTTTCCTTCTCGTAGACACGAGCTGAGAAATTGCAAACGTCGAGCAATTGCTCAGAGATGAAAAGTGCCAGCACTGAAAGCTGTGGCTAGCCAGCACCCTTCCTTGGAAGCGCTTTTGTAGGCCTAAGAACACTGGGGCTCTGGGCTTCTCTAGCCACCTACTCTTCTGCTCATCCTCTCGGGCACTCTAAAGAGAGCTCAGGTGAGAAATTGCAAACGTCGAGCAATTGCTCAGAGATGAAAAGGGCCAGGACTGAAAGCTGTTGCTAGCCAGCACCCTTCCTTGGAAGCGCTTTCACAGGCGCAGCAACACTGGGACTTTGCGCTTCTCTACCTACGAAATGTCACGGTCGCTATCTCTCCGTTTCGTAGACACGAGCTGAGAAATTGCAAACGTCGAGCAATTGCTCAGAGATGAAAAGTGCCAGCACTGAAGGCTGTTGCTAGCCAGCACCCTTCCTTGGAAGCGCTTTTGTAGGCCTAAGAACACTGGGGCTCTGGGCTTCTCTAGCCACCTACTCTTCTGCTCATCCTCTCGGGCACTCTAAAGAGAGCTCAGGTGAGAAATTGCAAACGTCGAGCAATTGCTCAGAGATGAAAAGTGCCAGCACTGAAAGCTGTTGCTAGCCAGCACCCTTCCTTGGAAGCGCTTTCACAGGCGCAGCAACACTGGGACTTTGCGCTTCTCTAGCCACCAAACGTCACGGTCATTCTCTTTCCTTCTCATAGACACGAGCTGAGAAATTGCAAACGTCCAGCAATTGCTCAGAGATGAAAAGTGCCAGCACTGAAAGCTGTTGCTAGCCAGCACCCTTCCTTGGAAGCGCTTTCACAGGCGCAGGAACACTGGGGCTTTGCGCTTCTCTACCAACCAAAAGTCACGGTCATTCTCTTTCCTTCTCGTAGACATGAGCTGAGAAATTGCAAACGTCGAGCAATTGCTCAGAGATGAAAAGTGCCAGCACTGAAAGCTGTGGCTAGCCAGCACCCTTCCTTGGAAGCGCTTTTGTAGGCCTAAGAACACTGGGGTTGTGGGCTTCTCTAGCCACCTACTCTTCTGCTCATCCTCTAGTGCAGTCTAAAGAGAGCTCAGGTGAGACATTGCAAACGTCGAGCAATTGCTCAGAGAGGAAAAGGGCCAGCACTGAAAGCTGTTGCTAGCCAGCACCCTTCCTTGGAAGCGCTTTCACAGGCGCAGCAACACTGGGGCTTTGCGCTTCTCTAGCCACCAAACGTCACGGTCACTATCTCTCCGTCTCGTAGACACGAGCTGAGAAATTGCAAACGTCGAGCAATTGCTCAGAGATGAAAAGTGCCAGCACTGAAAGCTGTTGCTAGCCAGCACCCTTCCTTGGAAGCGCTTTCACAGGCGCAGCAACACTGGGACTTTGCGCTTCTCTACCTACGAAATGTCACGGTCGCTATCTCTCCGTTTCGTAGACACGAGCTGAGAAATTGCAAACGTCGAGCAATTGCTCAGAGATGAAAAGTGCCAGCACTGAAAGCTGTGGCTAGCCAGCACCCTTCCTTGGAAGCGCTTTTGTAGGCCTAAGAACACTGGGGCTCTGGGCTTCTCTAGCCACCTACTCTTCTGCTCATCCTCTCGGGCACTCTAAAGAGAGCTCAGGTGAGAAATTGCAAACGTCGAGCAATTGCTCAGAGATGAAAAGGGCCAGCACTGAAAGCTGTTGCTAGCCAGCACCCTTCCTTGGAAGCGCTTTCACAGGCGCAGCAACACTGGGACTTTGCGCTTCTCTACCTACGAAATGTCACGGTCGCTATCTCTCCGTTTCGTAGACACGAGCTGAGAAATTGCAAACGTCGAGCAATTGCTCAGAGATGAAAAGTGCCAGCACTGAAGGCTGTTGCTAGCCAGCACCCTTCCTTGGAAGCGCTTTTGTAGGCCTAACAACACTGGGGCTCTGGGCTTCTCTAGCCACCTACTCTTCTGCTCATCCTCTCGCGCACTCTAAAGAGAGCTCAGGTGAGAAATTGCAAACGTCGAGCAATTGCTCAGAGATGAAAAGGGCCAGCACTGAAAGCTGTTGCTAGCCAGCACCCTTCCTTGGAAGCGCTTTCACAGGCGCAGCAACACTGGGACTTTGCGCTTCTCTAGCCACCAAACGTCACGGTCATTCTCTTTCCTTCTCATAGACACGAGCTGAGAAATTGCAAACGTCGAGCAATTGCTCAGAGATGAAAAGTGCCAGCACTGAAAGCTGTGGCTAGCCAGCACCCTTCCTTGGAAGCGCTTTCACAGGCGCAGCAACACTGGGGCTTTGCGCTTCTCTACCAACCAAAAGTCACGGTCATTCTCTTTCCTTCTCGTAGACATGAGCTGAGAAATTGCAAACGTCGAGCAATTGCTCAGAGATGAAAAGTGCCAGCACTGAAAGCTGTGGCTAGCCAGCACCCTTCCTTGGAAGCGCTTTTGTAGGCCTAAGAACACTGGGGCTCTGGGCTTCTCTAGCCACCTACTCTTCTGCTCATCCTCTCGTGCAGTCTAAAGAGAGCTCAGGTGAGACATTGCAAACGTCCAGCAATTGCTCAGAGATGAAAAGTGCCAGCACTGAAAGCTGTTGCTAGCCAGCACCCTTCCTTGGAAGCGCTTTCACAGGCGCAGCAACACTGGGACTTTGCGCTTCTCTAGCCACCAAACGTCACGCTCACTATCTCTCCGTCTCATAGACACGAGCTGAGAAATTGCAAACGTCAAGCAATTGCTGAGAGATGAAAAGTGCAAGCACTGAAAGCTGTTGCTAGCCAGCACCCTTCCTTGGAAGCGCTTTCACAGGCGCAGCAACACTGGGGCTTTGCGCTTCTCTACCAACCAAACGTCACGGTCATTCTCTTTCCGTCTCGTAGACACGAGTTGAGAAATTGCAAACGTCGAGCAATTGCTCAGAGATGAAAAGTGGCAGCACTGAAAGCTGTTGCTAGCCAGCACCCTTCCTTGGAAGCGCTTTCACAGGCGCAGCAACAGTGGGGCTTTGCGCTTCTCTACCTACCAAATGTCACGGTCGCTATCTCTCCGTCTCGTAGACACGAGCTGAGAAATTGCAAATGTCGAGCAATTGCTCAGAGATGAAAAGTGCCAGCACTGAAAGGTGTTGCTAGCCAGCACCCTTCCTTGGAAGCGCTTTTGTAGGCCTAAGAACACTGGGGTTGTGGGCTTCTCTAGCCACCTACTCTTCTGCTCATCCTCTCGCGCAGTCTAAAGAGAGCTCAGGTGAGAGATTGCAAACGTCGAGCAATTGCTCAGAGATGAAAAGTGCCAGGACTGAAAGCTGTTGCTAGCCAGCACCCTTCCTTGGAAGCGCTTTCACAGGTGCAGCAACACTGGGGCTTTGCGCTTCTCTAGCCACCAAACATCACGCTCACTATCTCTCCGTCTCGTAGACACGAGCTGAGAAATTGCAAACGTCCAGCAATTGCTCAGAGAGGAAAAGGGCCAGCCCTGAAAGCTGTGGCTAGCCAGCACCCTTCCTTGGAAGCGCTTTTGTAGGCCTAAGAACACTGGGGGTCTGGGCTTCTCTAGCCACCTACTCTTCTGCTCATTCTCTCGCGCAGTCTACAGAGAGCTCAGGTGAGAAATTGCAAACGTCGAGCAATTGCTGAGAGATGAAAAGTGCCATCACTGAAAGCTGTGGCTAGCCAGCACCCTTCCTTGGAAGCGCTTTTGTAGGCCTAAGAACACTGGGGCTCTGGGCTTCTCTAGCCACCTAATCTTCTGCTCATCCTCTCGCGCAGTCTAAAGAGAGCTCAGGTGAGAAATTGCAAACGTCGAGCAATTGCTCATAGAGGAAAAGGGCCAGCACTGAAAGCTGTTGCTAGCCAGCACCCTTCCTTGGAAGCGCTTTCACAGGCGCAGCAACACTGGGACTTTGCGCTTCTCTACCCACCAAACATCACGGTCATTCTCTTTCCTTCTCGTAGACACGAGCTGAGAAATTGCAAACGTCGAGCAATTGCTCAGAGATGAAAAGGGCCAGCACTGAAAGCTGTTGCTAGCCAGCACCCTTCCTTGGAAGCGCTTTTGTAGGCCTAAGAACACTGGGGCTCTGGGCTTCTCTAGCCACCTACTCTTCTGCTCATCCTCTCGCGCACTCTAAAGAGAGCTCAGGTGAGAAATTGCAAACGTCGAGCAATTGCTCAGAGATGAAAAGGGCCAGCACTGAAAGCTCTTGCTAGCCAGCACCCTTCCTTGGAAGCGCTTTCACAGGCGCAGCAACACTGGGACTTTGCGCTTCTCTACCTACGAAATGTCACGGTCGCTATCTCTCCGTTTCGTAGACACGAGCTGAGAAATTGCAAACGTCGAGCAATTGCTCAGAGATGAAAAGTGCCAGCACTGAAAGCTGTTGCTAGCCAGCACCCTTCCTTGGAAGCGCTTTTGTAGCCCTAAGAACACTGGGGCTCTGGGCTTCTCTAGCCACCTACTCTTCTGCTCATCCTCTTGCGCAGTCTAAAGAGAGCTCAGGTGAGAAATTGCAAACGTCGAGCAATTGCTCAGAGATGAAAAGTGCCAGCACTGAAAGCTGTTGCTAGCCAGCACCCTTCCTTGGAAGCGCTTTCACAGACGCAGCAACACTGGGACTTTGCGCTTCTCTAGCCACCAAACGTCACGGTCATTCTCTTTCCTTCTCGTAGACACGAGCTGAGAAATTGCAAACGTCGAGCAATTGCTCAGAGATGAAAAGTGCCAGCACTGAAAGCTGTTGCTAGCCAGCACCCTTCCTTGGAAGCGCTTTTGTAGGCCTAAGAACACTGGGGCTCTGGGCTTCTCTAGCCACCTACTCTTCTGCTCATTCTCTCGCGCAGTCTAAAGAGAGCTCAGGTGAGAAATTGCAAACGTCGAGCAATTGCTCAGAGATGAAAAGTGCCAGCACTGAAAGCTGTTGCTAGCCAGCACCCTTCCTTGGAAGCGCTTTCACAGGCGCAGCAACACTGGGGCTTTGCGCTTCTCTAACTACCAAATGTCACGGTCGCTATCTTTCCGTCTCGTAGACACGAGCTGAGAAATTGCAAACGTCGAGCAATTGCTCAGAGATGAAAAGGGCCAGCACTGAAAGCTGTTGCTAGCCAGCACCCTTCCTTGGAAGCGCTTTCACAGGCGCAGCAACACTGGGACTTTGCGCTTCTCTACCTACCAAATGTCACGGTCGCTATCTCTCCGTCTCGTAGACACGAGCTGAGAAATTGCAAACGTCGAGCAATTGCTCAGAGATGAAAAGTGCCAGCACTGAAAGCTGTTGCTAGCCAGCACCCTTCCTTGGAAGGACTTTCACAGGCACAGCAACACTGGGGCTTTGCGCTTCTCTAGCCACCAAACATCAAGGTCATTCTCTTTCCGTCTCGTAGACACGAGCTGAGAAATTGCAAATGTCGAGCAATTGCTCAGAGATGAAAAGTGCCAGCACTGACAGCTGTTGCTAGCCAGCACCCTTCCTTGGAAGCGCTTTTGTAGGCCTAAGAACACTGGGGCTCTGGGCTTCTCTAGCCACCTAATCTTCTGCTTATCCTCTCGTGCAGTCTACAGAGAGCTCAGGTGAGAAATTGCAAACGTCGAGCAATTGCTCAGAGATGAAAAGTGCCAGCACTGAAAGCTGTTGCTAGCCAGCACCCTTCCTTGGAAGCGCTTTTGTAGGCCTAAGAACACTGGGGCTCTGGGCTTCTCTAGCCACCTACTCTTCTGCTCATCCTCTCGTGCAGTCTACAGAGAGCTCAGGTGAGAAATTGCAAACGTCAAGCAATTGCTCAGAGACGAAAAGTGCCAGCACTGAAAGCTGTTGCTAGCCAGCACCCTTCCTTGGAAGCGCTTTTACAGACGCAGCAACACTGGGGCTTTGCGCTTCTCTAGCCACCAAACGTCACGGTCACTATCTCTCCGTCTCGTAGACACGAGCTGAGAAATTGCAAATGTCGAGCAATTGCTCAGAGATGAAAAGTGCCAGCACTGAAAGCTGTTGCTAGCCAGCACCCTTCCTTGGAAGCGCTTTTGTAGGCCTAAGAACAGTGGGGCTCTGGGCTTCTCTAGCCACCTAATCTTCTGCTCATCCTCTCGTGCAGTCTAAAGAGAGCTCAGGTGAGACATTGCAAACGTCGAGCAATTGCTCAGAGATGAAAAGTGGCAGCACTGAAAGCTGTTGCTAGCCAGCACCCTTCCTTGGAAGCGCTTTCACAGGCGCAGCAACACTGGGACTTTGCGCTTCTCTACCCACCAAACGTCACGCTCACTATCTCTCCGTCTCATAGACACGAGCTGAGAAATTGCAAACGTCGAGCAATTGCTCAGAGATGAAAAGTGCCAGCACTGAAAGCTGTTGCTAGCCAGCACCCTTCCTTGGAAGCGCTTTCACAGGCGCAGCAACACTGGGGCTTTGCGCTTCTCTACCAACCAAACGTCACGGTCATTCTCTTTCCTTCTCGTAGACACGAGCTGAGAAATTGCAAACGTCGAGCAATTGCTCAGAGATGAGAAGTGCCAGCACTGAAAGCTGTTGCTAGCCAGCACCCTTCCTTGGAAGCGCTTTCACAGGCGCAGCAACAGTGGGGCTTTGCGCTTCTCTACCCACCAAACATCATGGTCATTCTCTTTCCGTCTCGTAGACACGAGCTGAGAAATTGCAAACGTCGAGCAATTGCTCAGAGAGGAAAAGTGCCAGCACTGAAAGCTGTTGCTAGCCAGCACCCTTCCTTGGAAGCGCTTTTGTAGGCCTAACAACACTGGGGCTCTGGGCTTCTCTAGCCACCTACTCTTCTGCTCATCCTCTCGCGCAGTCTAAAGAGAGCTCAGGTGAGAAATTGCAAACGTCGAGCAATTGCTCAGAGATGAAAAGTGCCAGCACTGAAAGCTGTTGCTAGCCAGCACCCTTCCTTGGAAGCGCTTTCACAGGCGCAGCAACACTGGGGCTTTGCGCTTCTCTACCTACCAAATGTCACGGTCGCTATCTCTCCGTCTCGTAGACACGAGCTGAGAAATTGCAAACGTCGAGCAATTGCTCAGAGATGAAAAGGGCCAGCACTGAAAGCTGTTGCTAGCCAGCACCCTTCCTTGGAAGCGCTTTCACAGGCACAGCAACACTGGGGCTTTGCGCTTCTCTAGCCACCAAACATCAAGGTCATTCCCTTTCCGTTCCGTAGACACGAGCTGAGAAATTGCAAACGTCGAGCAGTTGCTTAGAGATGAAAAGTGCCAGCACTGAAAGCTGTTGCTAGCCAGCACCCTTCCTTGGAAGTGCTTTTGGAGGCCTAAGAACACTGGGGCTCTGGGCTTCTCTAGACGCCTACTCTTCTGCTCATCCTCTCGTGCACTCTAAAGAGAGCTCAGGTGAGAAATTGCAAACGTCGAGCAATTGCTCAGAGATGAAAAGGGCCAGCACTGAAAGCTGTTGCTAGCCAGCACCCTTCCTTGGAAGCGCTTTCGTAGGTGCAGCAACACTGGGGTTTTGCGCTTCTTTAGCCACCAAACGTCACGGTCATTCTCTTTCCGTCTCGTAGACACGAGCTGAGAAATTGCAAACGTCGAGCAATTGCTCAGAGATGAGAAGTGCCAGCACTGAAAGCTGTTGCTAGCCAGCAGCCTTCCTTGGAAGTGCTTTCACAGGCGCAGAAACACTGGGGCTTTGCGCTTCTCTACCAACCAAACGTCACGGTCACTATCTCTCCGTCTCGTAGACACGAGCTGAGAAATTGCAAACGTCGAGCAATTGCTCAGAGATGAAAAGTGCCAGCAGTGAAAGCTGTTGCTAGCCAGCACCCTTCCTTGGAAGCGCTTTCACAGGCGCAGCAACACTGGGACTTTGCGC
Source organism: Sarcoramphus papa (assembly GCA_037962945.1). NCBI lineage: Eukaryota > Metazoa > Chordata > Aves > Accipitriformes > Cathartidae > Sarcoramphus > Sarcoramphus papa. The sequence goes on along the minus strand of CM075586.1, from coordinate 92,607,858 downwards.
TTCTCTAGCCACCAAACGTCACGGTCATTCTCTTTCCTTCTCGTAGACACGAGCTGAGAAATTGCAAACGTCGAGCAATTGCTCAGAGATGAAAAGGGCCAGCACTGAAAGCTGTGGCTAGCCAGCACCCTTCCTTGGAAGCGCTTTTGTAGGCCTAAGAACACTGGGGCTCTGGGCTTCTCTAGCCACCTACTCTTCTGCTCATCCTCTCGTGCACTCTAAAGAGAGCTCAGGTGAGAAATTGCAAACGTCGAGCAATTGCTCAGAGATGAAAAGGGCCAGCGCTGAAAGCTGTTGCTAGCCAGCACCCTTCCTTGGAAGCGCTTTTGTAGCCCTAAGAACACTGGGGCTCTGGGCTTCTCTAGCCACCTACTCTTCTGCTCATCCTCTCGTGCAGTCTAAAGAGAGCTCAGGTGAGAAATTGCAAACGTCCAGCACTTGCTCAGAGATGAAAAGTGCCAGCACTGAAAGCTGTTGCTAGCCAGCACCCTTCCTTGGAAGCGCTTTCACAGGCGCAGCAACACTGGGACTTTGCGCTTCTCTAGCCACCAAACATCACGGTCATTCTCTTTCCTTCTCGTAGACACGAGCTGAGAAATTGCAAACGTCGAGCAATTGCTCAGAGATGAAAAGTGCCAGCACTGAAAGCTGTTGCTAGCCAGCACCCTTCCTTGGAAGCGCTTTTGTAGCCCTAAGAACAGTGGGGCTCTGGGCTTCTCTAGCCACCTACTCTTCTGCTCATCCTCTCGTGCACTCTAAAGAGAGCTCAGGTGAGAAATTGCAAACGTCGAGCAATTGCTCAGAGATGAAAAGTGCCATCACTGAAAGCTATTGCTAGCCAGCACCCTTCCTTGGAAGCGCTTTCACAGGCGCAGCAACACTGGGACTTTGCGCTTCTCTACCCACCAAACATCACGGTCATTCTCTTTCCTTCTCGTAGACACGAGTTGAGAAATTGCAAACATCGAGCAATTGCTCAGAGATGAGAAGTGCCAGCACTGAAAGCTGTGGCTAGCCAGCACCCTTCCTTGGAAGCGCTTTCACAGGCGCAGCAACACTGGGACTTTGCGCTTCTCTACCCACCAAACATCACGGTCATTCTCTTTCCTTCTCGTAGACACGAGCTGAGAAATTGCAAACGTCGAGCAATTGCTCAGAGATGAAAAGGGCCAGCACTGAAAGCTGTAGCTAGACAGCACCCTTCCTTGGAAGCGCTTTCACAGGCGCAGCAACACTGGGGCTTTGCGCTTCTCTACCAACCAAACGTCACGCGCACTATCTCTCCGTCTCGTAGACACGAGCTGAGAAATTGCAAACGTCGAGCAATTGCTCAGAGATGAAAAGTGCCAGCACTGAAAGCTGTTGCTAGCCAGCACCCTTCCTTGGAAGCGCTTTCACAGGCGCAGCAACACTGGGACTTTGCGCTTCTCTACCCACCAAACATCACGGTCATTCTCTTTCCTTCTCGTAGACACGAGCTGAGAAATTGCAAACGTCGAGCAATTGCTCAGAGATGAAAAGTGCCAGCACTGAAAGCTGATGCTAGCCAGCACCCTTCCTTGGAAGCCCTTTTGTAGCCCTAAGAACAGTGGGGCTCTGGGCTTCTCTAGCCACCTACTCTTCTGCTCATCCTCTCGCGCAGTCTAAAGAGAGCTCAGGTGAGAAATTGCAAACGTCGAGCAATTGCTCAGAGAGGAAAAGTGCCAGCACTGAAAGCTGTTGCTAGCCAGCACCCTTCCTTGGAAGCGCTTTCACAGGCACAGCAACACTGGGACTTTGCGCTTCTCTACCCACCAAACATCACGGTCATTCTCTATCCTTCTCGTAGACACGAGCTGAGAAATTGCAAACGTCGAGCAATTGCTCAGAGATGAAAAGTGCCAGCACTGAAAGCTGATGCTAGCCAGCACCCTTCCTTGGAAGCGCTTTTGTAGGCCTAAGAACACTGGGGCTCTGGGCTTCTCTAGCCACCTACTCTTCTGCTCATCCTCTCGCGCACTCTAAAGAGAACTCAGGTGAGAGATTGCAAACGTCGAGCAATTGCTCAGAGATGAAAAGTGCCATCACTGAAAGCTGTTGCTAGCCAGCACCCTTCCATGGAAGCGCTTTCACAGGCGCAGCAACTCTGGGACTTTGCGCTTCTCTAGCCACCAAACATCAAGGTCATTCTCTTGCCGTCTCGTAGACACGAGCTGAGAAATTGCAAATGTCGACCAATTGCTTAGAGATGAGAAGTGCCAGCACTGAAAGCTGATGCTAGCCAGCATCCTTCCTTGGAAGCGCTTTCACAGGCGCAGCAACACTGGGGCTCTGGGCTTCTCTAGCCACGTACTCTTCTTCTCATCCTCTCTTGCAGTCTACAGAGAGCTCAGGGGAGAAATTGCAAACGTCGAGCAATTGCTCAGAGATGAAAAGTGCCAGCACTGAAAGCTGATGCTAGCCAGCACCCTTCCTTGGAAGCGCTTTTGTAGGCCTAAGAACACTGGGGCTCTGGGCTTCTCTAGCCACCTACTCTTCTGCTCATCCTGTCGTGCAGTCTAAAGAGAGCTCAGGGGAGAAATTGCAAACGTCGAGCAATTGCTCAGAGATGAAAAGTGCCATCACTGAAAGCTGTGGCTAGCCAGCACCCTTCCTTGGAAGCGCTTTTGTAGCCCTAAGAACACTGGGGCTCTGGGCTTCTCTAGACACCTACTCTTCTGCTCATCCTCTAGTGCAGTCTAAAGAGAGCTCAGGGGAGAAATTGCAAACGTCGAGCAATTGCTCAGAGATGAAAAGGGCCAGCACTGAAAGCTGTTGCTAGCCAGCACCCTTCCTTGGAAGCGCTTTCGTAGGTGCAGCAACACTGGGACTTTGCGCTTCTCTACCCACCAAATGTCACGGTCATTCTCTTTCCTTCTCGTAGACACGAGCTGAGAAATTGCAAACGTTGAGCAATTGCTCAGAGATGAAAAGTGCCAGCACTGAAAGCTGTTGCTAGCCAGCACCCTTCCTTGGAAGCGCTTTCACAGGTGCAGCAACACTGGGGCTTTGCGCTTCTCTAGCCACCAAACGTCATGGTCACTATCTCTCCGTCTCGTAGACACGAGCTGAGAAATTGCAAACGTCAAGCAATTGCTCAGAGATGAAAAGTGCCAGCACTGAAAGCTGTTGCTAGCCAGCACCCTTCCTTGGAAGCGCTTTCACAGGCGCAGCAACACTGGGGCTTTGCGCTTCTCTACCCACCAAACGTCACGGTCATTCTCTTTCCTTCTCGTAGACACGAGCTGAGAAATTGCAAACGTCGAGCAATTGCTCAGAGATGAAAAGTGCCAGCACTGAAAGCTGTGGCTAGCCAGCACCCTTCCTTGGAAGCGCTTTTGTAGGCCTAACAACACTGGGGCTCTGGGCTTCTCTAGCCACCTACTCTTCTGCTCATCCTCTCGCGCAGTCTAAAGAGAGCTCAGGTGAGAAATTGCAAACGTCGAGCAATTGCTCAGAGATGAAAAGTGGCAGCACTGAAAGCTGATGCTAGCCAGCACCCTTCCTTGGAAGCGCTTTTGTAGGCCTAAGAACACTGGGGCTCTGGGCTTCTCTAGCCACCTACTCTTCTGCTCATCCTCTCGCACAGTCTAAAGAGAGCTCAGGTGAGAAATTGCAAACGTCGAGCAATTGCTCAGAGATGAAAAGTGCCAGCACTGAAAGCTCTTGCTAGCCAGCACCCTTCCTTGGAAGCGCTTTCACAGGCGCAGCAACACTGGGGCTTTGCGCTTCTCTAGCCACCAAACATCACGGTCATTCTCTTTCCTTCTCGTAGACACGAGCTGAGAAATTGCAAACGTCGAGCAATTGCTCAGAGATGAAAAGTGCCAGCACTGAAAGCTGTGGCTAGCCAGCACCCTTCCTTGGAAGCGCTTTCACAGGCGCAGCAACACTGCGGCTTTGCGCTTCTCTACCTACCAAATGTCACGGTCGCTATCTCTCCGTCTTGTAGACACGAGCTGAGAAATTGCAAACGTCGAGCAATTGCTCAGTGATGAAAAGTGCCAGCACTGAAAGCTGTTGCTAGCCAGCACCCTTCCTTGGAAGCGCTTTTGTAGGCCTAAGAACACTGGGGCTCTGGGCTTCTCTAGCCACCTACTCTTCTGCTCATCCTCTCGTGCAGTCTACAGAGAGCTCAGGTGAGAAATTGCAAACGTCAAGCAATTGCTCAGAGAGGAAAAGTGCCAGCACTGAAAGCTGTGGCTAGCCAGCACCCTTCCTTGGAAGCGCTTTCACAGGCGCAGCAACACTGGGACTTTGCGCTTCTCTACCCACCAAACATCACGGTCATTCTCTTTCCTTCTCGTAGACACGAGCTGAGAAATTGCAAACGTCGAGCAATTGCTCAGAGATGAAAAGTGCCAGCACTGAAAGCTGTAGCTAGACAGCACCCTTCCTTGGAAGCGCTTTCACAGGCGCAGCAACACTGGGGCTTTGCGCTTCTCTACCAACCAAACGTCACGCGCACTATCTCTCCGTCTCGTAGACACGAGCTGAGAAATTGCAAACGTCGAGCAATTGCTCAGAGATGAAAAGTGCCAGCACTGAAAGCTGTTGCTAGCCACCACCCTTCCTTGGAAGCGCTTTCACAGGCGCAGCAACACTGGGACTTTGCGCTTCTCTAGCCACCAAACGTCACGGTCATTCTCTTTCCGTCTCGTAGACACGAGCTGAGAAATTGCAAACGTCCAGCAATTGCTCAGAGATGAAAAGTGCCAGCACTGAAAGCTGATGCTAGCCAGCACCCTTCCTTGGAAGCCCTTTTGTAGCCCTAAGAACAGTGGGGCTCTGGGCTTCTCTAGCCACCTACTCTTCTGCTCATCCTCTCGCGCAGTCTAAAGAGAGCTCAGGTGAGAAATTGCAAACGTCGAGCAATTGCTCAGAGATGAAAAGTGCCATCACTGAAAGCTGTTGCTAGCCAGCACCCTTCCTTGGAAGCGCTTTCACAGGCACAGCAACACTGGGACTTTGCGCTTCTCTAGCCACCAAACATCACGGTCATTCTCTATCCTTCTCGTAGACACGAGCTGAGAAATTGCAAACGTCGAGCAATTGCTCAGTGATGAAAAGTGCCAGCACTGAAAGCTGTTGCTAGCCAGCACCCTTCCTTGGAAGCGCTTTTGTAGGCCTAAGAACACTGGGGCTCTGGGCTTCTCTAGCCACCTAATCTTCTGCTCATCCTCTCGCGCACTCTAAAGAGAGCTCAGGTGAGAAATTGCAAACGTCGAGCAATTGCTCAGAGATGAAAAGTGCCATCACTGAAAGCTGTTGCTAGCCAGCACCCTTCCATGGAAGCGCTTTCACAGGCGCAGCAACTCTGGGACTTTGCGCTTCTCTAGCCACCAAACATCAAGGTCATTCTCTTGCCGTCTCGTAGACACGAGCTGAGAAATTGCAAATGTCGACCAATTGCTTAGAGATGAGAAGTGCCAGCACTGAAAGCTGATGCTAGCCAGCATCCTTCCTTGGAAGCGCTTTCACAGGCGCAGCAACACTGGGGCTCTGGGCTTCTCTAGCCACGTACTCTTCTTCTCATCCTCTCTTGCAGTCTACAGAGAGCTCAGGGGAGAAATTGCAAACGTCGAGCAATTGCTCAGAGATGAAAAGTGCCAGCACTGAAAGCTGATGCTAGCCAGCACCCTTCCTTGGAAGCGCTTTTGTAGGCCTAAGAACACTGGGGCTCTGGGCTTCTCTAGCCACCTACTCTTCTGCTCATCCTGTCGTGCAGTCTAAAGAGAGCTCAGGGGAGAAATTGCAAACGTCGAGCAATTGCTCAGAGATGAAAAGTGCCATCACTGAAAGCTGTGGCTAGCCAGCACCCTTCCTTGGAAGCGCTTTTGTAGCCCTAAGAACACTGGGGCTCTGGGCTTCTCTAGACACCTACTCTTCTGCTCATCCTCTAGTGCAGTCTAAAGAGAGCTCAGGGGAGAAATTGCAAACGTCGAGCAATTGCTCAGAGATGAAAAGGGCCAGCACTGAAAGCTGTTGCTAGCCAGCACCCTTCCTTGGAAGCGCTTTCGTAGGTGCAGCAACACTGGGACTTTGCGCTTCTCTACCCACCAAATGTCACGGTCATTCTCTTTCCTTCTCGTAGACACGAGCTGAGAAATTGCAAACGTTGAGCAATTGCTCAGAGATGAAAAGTGCCAGCACTGAAAGCTGTTGCTAGCCAGCACCCTTCCTTGGAAGCGCTTTCACAGGTGCAGCAACACTGGGGCTTTGCGCTTCTCTAGCCACCAAACGTCATGCTCACTATCTCTCCGTCTCGTAGACACGAGCTGAGAAATTGCAAACGTCAAGCAATTGCTCAGAGATGAAAAGTGCCAGCACTGAAAGCTGTTGCTAGCCAGCACCCTTCCTTGGAAGCGCTTTCACAGGCGCAGCAACACTGGGGCTTTGCGCTTCTCTACCCACCAAACGTCACGGTCATTCTCTTTCCTTCTCGTAGACACGAGCTGAGAAATTGCAAACGTCGAGCAATTGCTCAGAGATGAAAAGTGCCAGCACTGAAAGCTGTGGCTAGCCAGCACCCTTCCTTGGAAGCGCTTTTGTAGGCCTAAGAACACTGGGGTTGTGGGCTTCTCTAGCCACCTACTCTTCTGCTCATCCTCTCGCGCAGTCTAAAGAGAGCTCAGGTGAGAAATTGCAAACGTCGAGCAATTGCTCAGAGATGAAAAGTGGCAGCACTGAAAGCTGATGCTAGCCAGCACCCTTCCTTGGAAGCGCTTTTGTAGGCCTAAGAACACTGGGGCTCTGGGCTTCTCTAGCCACCTACTCTTCTGCTCATCCTCTCGCACAGTCTAAAGAGAGCTCAGGTGAGAAATTGCAAACGTCGAGCAATTGCTCAGAGATGAAAAGTGCCAGCACTGAAAGCTCTTGCTAGCCAGCACCCTTCCTTGGAAGCGCTTTCACAGGCGCAGCAACACTGGGGCTTTGCGCTTCTCTAGCCACCAAACATCACGGTCATTCTCTTTCCTTCTCGTAGACACGAGCTGAGAAATTGCAAACGTCGAGCAATTGCTCAGAGATGAAAAGTGCCAGCACTGAAAGCTGTGGCTAGCCAGCACCCTTCCTTGGAAGCGCTTTCACAGGCGCAGCAACACTGCGGCTTTGCGCTTCTCTACCTACCAAATGTCACGGTCGCTATCTCTCCGTCTTGTAGACACGAGCTGAGAAATTGCAAACGTCGAGCAATTGCTCAGTGATGAAAAGTGCCAGCACTGAAAGCTGTTGCTAGCCAGCACCCTTCCTTGGAAGCGCTTTTGTAGGCCTAAGAACACTGGGGCTCTGGGCTTCTCTAGCCACCTACTCTTCTGCTCATCCTCTCGTGCAGTCTACAGAGAGCTCAGGTGAGAAATTGCAAACGTCAAGCAATTGCTCAGAGAGGAAAAGTGCCAGCACTGAAAGCTGTGGCTAGCCAGCACCCTTCCTTGGAAGCGCTTTCACAGGCGCAGCAACACTGGGACTTTGCGCTTCTCTACCCACCAAACATCACGGTCATTCTCTTTCCTTCTCGTAGACACGAGCTGAGAAATTGCAAACGTCGAGCAATTGCTCAGAGATGAAAAGTGCCAGCACTGAAAGCTGTAGCTAGACAGCACCCTTCCTTGGAAGCGCTTTCACAGGCGCAGCAACACTGGGGCTTTGCGCTTCTCTACCAACCAAACGTCACGCGCACTATCTCTCCGTCTCGTAGACACGAGCTGAGAAATTGCAAACGTCGAGCAATTGCTCAGAGATGAAAAGTGCCAGCACTGAAAGCTGTTGCTAGCCACCACCCTTCCTTGGAAGCGCTTTCACAGGCGCAGCAACACTGGGACTTTGCGCTTCTCTAGCCACCAAACGTCACGGTCATTCTCTTTCCGTCTCGTAGACACGAGCTGAGAAATTGCAAACGTCCAGCAATTGCTCAGAGATGAAAAGTGCCAGCACTGAAAGCTGATGCTAGCCAGCACCCTTCCTTGGAAGCCCTTTTGTAGCCCTAAGAACAGTGGGGCTCTGGGCTTCTCTAGCCACCTACTCTTCTGCTCATCCTCTCGCGCAGTCTAAAGAGAGCTCAGGTGAGAAATTGCAAACGTCGAGCAATTGCTCAGAGATGAAAAGTGCCATCACTGAAAGCTGTTGCTAGCCAGCACCCTTCCTTGGAAGCGCTTTCACAGGCACAGCAACACTGGGACTTTGCGCTTCTCTAGCCACCAAACATCACGGTCATTCTCTATCCTTCTCGTAGACACGAGCTGAGAAATTGCAAACGTCGAGCAATTGCTCAGTGATGAAAAGTGCCAGCACTGAAAGCTGTTGCTAGCCAGCACCCTTCCTTGGAAGCGCTTTTGTAGGCCTAAGAACACTGGGGCTCTGGGCTTCTCTAGCCACCTAATCTTCTGCTCATCCTCTCGCGCACTCTAAAGAGAGCTCAGGTGAGAAATTGCAAACGTCGAGCAATTGCTCAGAGATGAAAAGTGCCATCACTGAAAGCTGTTGCTAGCCAGCACCCTTCCTTGGAAGCGCTTTCACAGGCGCAGCAACTCTGGGGCTTTGCGCTTCTCTACCCACCAAATGTCACGCTCACTATCTCTCCGTCTCGTAGACACGAGCTGAGAAATTGCAAACGTCGAGCAATTGCTCAGAGATGAAAAGGGCCAGCACTGAAAGCTGTTGCTAGCCAGCACCCTTCTTTGGAAGCGCTTTCACAGGCACAGCAACACTGGGGCTTTGCACTTTTCTAGCCACCAATCATCAAGGTCATTCTCTTGCCGTCTCGTAGACACGAGCTGAGAAATTGCAAATGTCGACCAATTGCTTAGAGATGAGAAGTGCCAGCACTGAAAGCTGTTGCTAGCCAGCATCCTTCCTTGGAAGCGCTTTTGTAGCCCTAAGAACACTGGGGCTCTGGGCTTCTCTAGCCACGTACTCTTCTGCTCATCCTCTCGTGCAGTCTACAGAGAGCTCAGGTGAGAAATTGCAAACGTCGAGCAATTGCTCAGAGATGAAAAGTGCCAGCACTGAAAGCTGTGGCTAGCCAGCACCCTTCCTTGGAAGCGCTTTTGTAGGCCTAAGAACACTGGGGTTGTGGGTTTCTCTAGCCACCTACTCTTCTGCTCATCCTCTCGCGCAGTCTAAAGAGAGCTCAGGGGAGAAATTGCAAACGTCGAGCAATTGCTCAGAGATGAAAAGTGGCAGCACTGAAAGCTGATGCTAGCCAGCACCCTTCCTTGGAAACGCTTTTGTAGGCCTAAGAACACTGGGGTTGTGGGCTTCTCTAGCCACCTACTCTTCTGCTCATCCTCTGGCGTAGTCAAAAGAGAGCTCAGGTGAGAAATTGCAAACGTCGAGCAATTGCTCAGAGATGAAAAGGGCCAGCACTGAAAGCTGTGGCTAGCCAGCACCCTTCCTTGGAAGCGCTTTTGTAGGCCTAAGAACACTGGGGTTGTGGGCTTCTCTAGCCACCTACTCTTCTGCTCATCATCTTGCGTTGTCAAAAGAGAGCTCAGGTGAGAAATTGCAAATGTCGAGCAATTGCTCAGAGATGAAAAGTGCCAGCACTGAAAGCTGTTGCTAGTCAGCACCCTTCCTTGGAAGTGCTTTTGTAGGCCTAAGAACACTGGGGCTCTGGGCTTCTCTAGCCACCTACTCTTCTGCTCATCTTCTCGGGCACTCTAAAGAGAGCTCAGGTGAGAAATTGCAAATGTCGAGCAATTGCTCAGAGATGAAAAGTGCCAGCACTGAAAGCTGTTGCTAGCCAGCACCCTTCCTTGGAAGCGCTTTTACAGACGCAGCAACACTGGGGCTTTGCGCTTCTCTACCAACCAAACGTCACGCTCACTATCTCTCCGTCTCGTAGACACGAGCTGAGAAATTGCAAACGTCGAGCAATTGCTCAGAGATGAAAAGGGCCAGCACTGAAAGCTCTTGCTAGCCAGCACCCTTCCTTGGAAGTGCTTTCACAGGCGCAGCAACACTGGGGCTTTGCGCTTCTCTAGCCACCAAACGTCACGGTCATTCTCTTTCCTTCTCGTAGACACGAGCTGAGAAATTGCAAACGTCCAGCAATTGCTCAGAGATGAAAAGTGCCAGCACTGAAAGCTGTTGCTAGCCAGCACCCTTCCTTGGAAGCGCTTTTGTAGGCCTAAGAACACTGGGGCTCTGGGCTTCTCTAGCCACCTAATCTTCTGCTCATCCTCTCGTGCACTCTAAAGAGAGCTCAGGTGAGACATTGCAAACGTCGAGCAATTGCTCAGAGATGAAAAGGGCCATCACTGAAAGCTGTTGCTAGCCAGCACCCTTCCTTGGAAGCGCTTTCACAGGCGCAGCAACACTGGGGCTTTGCGCTTCTCTAGCCACCAAACATCACGGTCATTCTCTTTCCGTCTCGTAGACACGAGCTGAGAAATTGCAAACGTCGAGCAATTGCTCAGAGATGAGAAGTGCCAGCACTGAAAGCTGTTGCTAGCCAGCACCCTTCCTTGGAAGCGCTTTCACAGGCGCAGCAACACTGGGACTTTGCGCTTCTCTACCCACCAAACATCACGGTCATTCTCTTTCCTTCTCATAGACACGAGCTGAGAAATTGCAAACGTCGAGCAATTGCTCAGAGATGAAAAGGGCCAGCACTGAAAGCTGTTGCTAGCCAGCACCCTTCCTTGGAAGCGCTTTCACAGGCGCAGCAACACTGGGGCTTTGAGCTTCTCTACCAACCAAACGTCACGCTCACTATCTCTCCGTCTCGTAGACACGAGCTGAGAAATTGCAAACATCGAGCAATTGCTCAGAGATGAAAAGGGCCAGCACTGAAAGCTGTGGCTAGCCAGCACCCTTCCTTGGAAGCGCTTTCACAGGCGCAGCAACACTGGGACTTTGCGCTTCTCTAGCCACCAAACATCACGGTCATTCTCTTTGCTTCTCGTAGACACGAGCTGAGAAATTGCAAACGTCGAGCAATTGCTCAGAGATAAGTGCCAGCACTGAAAGCTGTGGCTAGCCAGCACCCTTCCTTGGAAGCGCTTTTGTAGGCCTAAGAACACTGGGGCTCTGGGCTTCTCTAGCCACCTACTCTTCTGCTCATCCTCTCGGGCACTCTAAAGAGAGCTCAGGTGAGAAATTGCAAACGTCGAGCAATTGCTCAGAGATGAAAAGGGCCAGCACTGAAAGCTGTTGCTAGCCAGCGCCCTTCCTTGGAAGCGCTTTCACAGCGCAGCAACACTGGGGCTTTGCGCTTCTCTACCCACCAAACATCACGCTCAGTATATCTCAGTCTCGTAGACACGAGCTGAGAAATTGCAAACGTCGAGCAATTCCTCAGAGATGAAAAGTGCCAGCACTGAAAGCTCTTGCTAGCCAGCACCCTTCCTTGGAAGCGCTTTCACAGGCGCAGCAACACTGCGGCTTTGCGCTTCTCTACCCACCAAACGTCACGCTCACTATCTCTCCGTCTCGTAGACATGAGCTGAGAAATTGCAAACGTCGAGCAATTGCTCAGAGATGAAAAGTGCCAGCACTGAAAGCTGTGGCTAGCCAGCAGCCTTCCTTGGAAGCGCTTTCACAGGCGCAGCAACACTGGGGCTTTGCGCTTCTCTAGCCACCAAACGTCACGGTCATTCTCTTTCCGTCTCGTAGACACGAGCTGAGAAATTGCAAACGTCGAGCAATTGCTCAGAGATGAAAAGTGCCAGCACTGAAAGCTGTTGCTAGCCAGCACCCTTCCTTGGAAGCGCTTTTGTAGGCCTAAGAACACTGGGGCTCTGGGCTTCTCTAGCCACCTACTCTTCTGCTCATCCTCTCGTGCAGTCTAAAGAGAGCTCAGGTGAGAAATTGCAAACGTCGAGCAATTGCTCAGAGATGAAAAGTGCCAGCACTGAAAGCTGTTGCTAGCCAGCACCCTTCCTTGGAAGCACTTTCACAGGCGCAGCAACACTGGGGCTTTGCGCTTCTCTAGCCACCAATCATCAAGGTCACAATCTCTCCGTCTCGTAGACACGAGCTGAGAAATTGCAAACGTCGAGCAATTGCTCAGAGATGAAAAGTGCCAGCACTGAAAGCTGTTGCTAGCCAGCACCCTTCCTTGGAAGCGCTTTTACAGACGCAGCAACACTGGGGCTTTGCGCTTCTCTAGCCACCAAACGTCACGGTCACTATCTCTCCGTCTCGTAGACACGAGCTGAGAAATTGCAAACGTCGAGCAATTGCTCAGAGATGAAAAGTGCCAGCACTGAAAGCTGTTGCTAGCCAGCACCCTTCCTTGGAAGCGCTTTTGTAGGCCTAAGAACAGTGGGGCTCTGGGCTTCTCTAGCCACCTAATCTTCTGCTCATCCTCTCGTGCAGTCTAAAGAGAGCTCAGGTGAGACATTGCAAACGTCGAGCAATTGCTCAGAGATGAAAAGTGGCAGCACTGAAAGCTGTTGCTAGCCAGCACCCTTCCTTGGAAGCGCTTTCACAGGCGCAGCAACACTGGGACTTTGCGCTTCTCTACCCACCAAACGTCACGCTCACTATCTCTCCGTCTCATAGACACGAGCTGAGAAATTGCAAACGTCGAGCAATTGCTCAGAGATGAAAAGTGCCAGCACTGAAAGCTGTTGCTAGCCAGCACCCTTCCTTGGAAGCGCTTTCACAGGCGCAGCAACACTGGGGCTTTGCGCTTCTCTACCAACCAAACGTCACGGTCATTCTCTTTCCTTCTCGTAGACACGAGCTGAGAAATTGCAAACGTCGAGCAATTGCTCAGAGATGAGAAGTGCCAGCACTGAAAGCTGTTGCTAGCCAGCACCCTTCCTTGGAAGCGCTTTCACAGGCGCAGCAACAGTGGGGCTTTGCGCTTCTCTACCCACCAAACATCATGGTCATTCTCTTTCCGTCTCGTAGACACGAGCTGAGAAATTGCAAACGTCGAGCAATTGCTCAGAGAGGAAAAGTGCCAGCACTGAAAGCTGTTGCTAGCCAGCACCCTTCCTTGGAAGCGCTTTTGTAGGCCTAACAACACTGGGGCTCTGGGCTTCTCTAGCCACCTACTCTTCTGCTCATCCTCTCGCGCAGTCTAAAGAGAGCTCAGGTGAGAAATTGCAAACGTCGAGCAATTGCTCAGAGATGAAAAGTGCCAGCACTGAAAGCTGTTGCTAGCCAGCACCCTTCCTTGGAAGCGCTTTCACAGGCGCAGCAACACTGGGGCTTTGCGCTTCTCTACCTACCAAATGTCACGGTCGCTATCTCTCCGTCTCGTAGACACGAGCTGAGAAATTGCAAACGTCGAGCAATTGCTCAGAGATGAAAAGGGCCAGCACTGAAAGCTGTTGCTAGCCAGCACCCTTCCTTGGAAGCGCTTTCACAGGCACAGCAACACTGGGGCTTTGCGCTTCTCTAGCCACCAAACATCAAGGTCATTCCCTTTCCGTTCCGTAGACACGAGCTGAGAAATTGCAAACGTCGAGCAGTTGCTTAGAGATGAAAAGTGCCAGCACTGAAAGCTGTTGCTAGCCAGCACCCTTCCTTGGAAGCGCTTTTGGAGGCCTAAGAACACTGGGGCTCTGGGCTTCTCTAGACGCCTACTCTTCTGCTCATCCTCTCGTGCACTCTAAAGAGAGCTCAGGTGAGAAATTGCAAACGTCGAGCAATTGCTCAGAGATGAAAAGGGCCAGCACTGAAAGCTGTTGCTAGCCAGCACCCTTCCTTGGAAGCGCTTTCGTAGGTGCAGCAACACTGGGGTTTTGCGCTTCTTTAGCCACCAAACGTCACGGTCATTCTCTTTCCGTCTCGTAGACACGAGCTGAGAAATTGCAAACGTCGAGCAATTGCTCAGAGATGAGAAGTGCCAGCACTGAAAGCTGTTGCTAGCCAGCAGCCTTCCTTGGAAGTGCTTTCACAGGCGCAGAAACACTGGGGCTTTGCGCTTCTCTACCAACCAAACGTCACGGTCACTATCTCTCCGTCTCGTAGACACGAGCTGAGAAATTGCAAACGTCAAGCAATTGCTCAGAGATGAAAAGTGCCAGCAGTGAAAGCTGTTGCTAGCCAGCACCCTTCCTTGGAAGCGCTTTCACAGGCGCAGCAACACTGGGGCTTTGCGCTTCTCTAGCCACCAAACGTCACGGTCATTCTCTTTCCTTCTCGTAGACACGAGCTGAGAAATTGCAAACGTCGAGCAATTGCTCAGAGATGAAAAGGGCCAGCACTGAAAGCTGTGGCTAGCCAGCACCCTTCCTTGGAAGCGCTTTTGTAGGCCTAAGAACACTGGGGCTCTGGGCTTCTCTAGCCACCTACTCTTCTGCTCATCCTCTCGTGCACTCTAAAGAGAGCTCAGGTGAGAAATTGCAAACGTCGAGCAATTGCTCAGAGATGAAAAGTGCCAGCACTGAAAGCTGTTGCTAGCCAGCACCCTTCCTTGGAAGCGCTTTTGTAGCCCTAAGAACACTGGGGCTCTGGGCTTCTCTAGCCACCTACTCTTCTGCTCATCCTCTCGTGCAGTCTAAAGAGAGCTCAGGTGAGAAATTGCAAACGTCCAGCACTTGCTCAGAGATGAAAAGTGCCAGCACTGAAAGCTGTTGCTAGCCAGCACCCTTCCTTGGAAGCGCTTTCACAGGCGCAGCAACACTGGGACTTTGCGCTTCTCTAGCCACCAAACATCACGGTCATTCTCTTTCCTTCTCGTAGACACGAGCTGAGAAATTGCAAACGTCGAGCAATTGCTCAGAGATGAAAAGTGCCAGCACTGAAAGCTGTTGCTAGCCAGCACCCTTCCTTGGAAGCGCTTTTGTAGCCCTAAGAACAGTGGGGCTCTGGGCTTCTCTAGCCACCTACTCTTCTGCTCATCCTCTCGTGCACTCTAAAGAGAGCTCAGGTGAGAAATTGCAAACGTCGAGCAATTGCTCAGAGATGAAAAGTGCCATCACTGAAAGCTATTGCTAGCCAGCACCCTTCCTTGGAAGCGCTTTCACAGGCGCAGCAACACTGGGACTTTGCGCTTCTCTACCCACCAAACATCACGGTCATTCTCTTTCCTTCTCGTAGACACGAGTTGAGAAATTGCAAACATCGAGCAATTGCTCAGAGATGAGAAGTGCCAGCACTGAAAGCTGTGGCTAGCCAGCACCCTTCCTTGGAAGCGCTTTCACAGGCGCAGCAACACTGGGACTTTGCGCTTCTCTACCCACCAAACATCACGGTCATTCTCTTTCCTTCTCGTAGACACGAGCTGAGAAATTGCAAACGTCGAGCAATTGCTCAGAGATGAAAAGGGCCAGCACTGAAAGCTGTAGCTAGACAGCACCCTTCCTTGGAAGCGCTTTCACAGGCGCAGCAACACTGCGGCTTTGCGCTTCTCTACCAACCAAACGTCACGCGCACTATCTCTCCGTCTCGTAGACACGAGCTGAGAAATTGCAAACGTCGAGCAATTGCTCAGAGATGAAAAGTGCCAGCACTGAAAGCTGTTGCTAGCCAGCACCCTTCCTTGGAAGCGCTTTCACAGGCGCAGCAACACTGGGACTTTGCGCTTCTCTACCCACCAAACATCACGGTCATTCTCTTTCCTTCTCGTAGACACGAGCTGAGAAATTGCAAACGTCCAGCAATTGCTCAGAGATGAAAAGTGCCAGCACTGAAAGCTGATGCTAGCCAGCACCCTTCCTTGGAAGCCCTTTTGTAGCCCTAAGAACAGTGGGGCTCTGGGCTTCTCTAGCCACCTACTCTTCTGCTCATCCTCTTGCGCAGTCTAAAGAGAGCTCAGGTGAGAAATTGCAAACGTCGAGCAATTGCTCAGAGATGAAAAGTGCCATCACTGAAAGCTGTTGCTAGCCAGCACCCTTCCTTGGAAGCGCTTTCACAGGCACAGCAACACTGGGACTTTGCGCTTCTCTACCCACCAAACATCACGGTCATTCTCTATCCTTCTCGTAGACACGAGCTGAGAAATTGCAAACGTCGAGCAATTGCTCAGAGATGAAAAGTGCCAGCACTGAAAGCTGATGCTAGCCAGCACCCTTCCTTGGAAGCGCTTTTGTAGGCCTAAGAACACTGGGGCTCTGGGCTTCTCTAGCCACCTACTCTTCTGCTCATCCTCTCGCGCACTCTAAAGAGAGCTCAGGTGAGAGATTGCAAACGTCGAGCAATTGCTCAGAGATGAAAAGTGCCATCACTGAAAGCTGTTGCTAGCCAGCACCCTTCCATGGAAGCGCTTTCACAGGCGCAGCAACTCTGGGACTTTGCGCTTCTCTAGCCACCAAACATCAAGGTCATTCTCTTGCCGTCTCGTAGACACGAGCTGAGAAATTGCAAATGTCGACCAATTGCTTAGAGATGAGAAGTGCCAGCACTGAAAGCTGATGCTAGCCAGCATCCTTCCTTGGAAGCGCTTTCACAGGCGCAGCAACACTGGGGCTCTGGGCTTCTCTAGCCACGTACTCTTCTTCTCATCCTCTCTTGCAGTCTACAGAGAGCTCAGGGGAGAAATTGCAAACGTCGAGCAATTGCTCAGAGATGAAAAGTGCCAGCACTGAAAGCTGATGCTAGCCAGCACCCTTCCTTGGAAGCGCTTTTGTAGGCCTAAGAACACTGGGGCTCTGGGCTTCTCTAGCCACCTACTCTTCTGCTCATCCTCTCGCGCAGTCTAAAGAGAGCTCAGGGGAGAAATTGCAAACGTCGAGCAATTGCTCAGAGATGAAAAGTGCCATCACTGAAAGCTGTGGCTAGCCAGCACCCTTCCTTGGAAGCGCTTTTGTAGCCCTAAGAACACTGGGGCTCTGGGCTTCTCTAGACACCTACTCTTCTGCTCATCCTCTAGTGCAGTCTAAAGAGAGCTCAGGGGAGAAATTGCAAACGTCGAGCAATTGCTCAGAGATGAAAAGGGCCAGCACTGAAAGCTGTTGCTAGCCAGCACCCTTCCTTGGAAGCGCTTTCGTAGGTGCAGCAACACTGGGACTTTGCGCTTCTCTACCCACCAAATGTCACGGTCATTCTCTTTCCTTCTCGTAGACACGAGCTGAGAAATTGCAAACGTTGAGCAATTGCTCAGAGATGAAAAGTGCCAGCACTGAAAGCTGTTGCTAGCCAGCACCCTTCCTTGGAAGCGCTTTCACAGGTGCAGCAACACTGGGGCTTTGCGCTTCTCTAGCCACCAAACGTCATGCTCACTATCTCTCCGTCTCGTAGACACGAGCTGAGAAATTGCAAACGTCAAGCAATTGCTCAGAGATGAAAAGTGCCAGCACTGAAAGCTGTTGCTAGCCAGCACCCTTCCTTGGAAGCGCTTTCACAGGCGCAGCAACACTGGGGCTTTGCGCTTCTCTACACACCAAACGTCACGGTCATTCTCTTTCCTTCTCGTAGACACGAGCTGAGAAATTGCAAACGTCGAGCAATTGCTCAGAGATGAAAAGTGCCAGCACTGAAAGCTGTGGCTAGCCAGCACCCTTCCTTGGAAGCGCTTTTGTAGGCCTAAGAACACTGGGGTTGTGGGCTTCTCTAGCCACCTACTCTTCTGCTCATCCTCTCGCGCAGTCTAAAGAGAGCTCAGGTGAGAAATTGCAAACGTCGAGCAATTGCTCAGAGATGAAAAGTGGCAGCACTGAAAGCTGATGCTAGCCAGCACCCTTCCTTGGAAGCGCTTTTGTAGGCCTAAGAACACTGGGGCTCTGGGCTTCTCTAGCCACCTACTCTTCTGCTCATCCTCTCGCACAGTCTAAAGAGAGCTCAGGTGAGAAATTGCAAACGTCGAGCAATTGCTCAGAGATGAAAAGTGCCAGCACTGAAAGCTCTTGCTAGCCAGCACCCTTCCTTGGAAGCGCTTTCACAGGCGCAGCAACACTGGGACTTTGCGCTTCTCTAGCCACCAAACATCACGGTCATTCTCTTTCCTTCTCGTAGACACGAGCTGAGAAATTGCAAACGTCGAGCAATTGCTCAGAGATGAAAAGTGCCAGCACTGAAAGCTGTGGCTAGCCAGCACCCTTCCTTGGAAGCGCTTTCACAGGCGCAGCAACACTGCGGCTTTGCGCTTCTCTACCTACCAAATGTCACGGTCGCTATCTCTCCGTCTTGTAGACACGAGCTGAGAAATTGCAAACGTCGAGCAATTGCTCAGTGATGAAAAGTGCCAGCACTGAAAGCTGTTGCTAGCCAGCACCCTTCCTTGGAAGCGCTTTTGTAGGCCTAAGAACACTGGGGCTCTGGGCTTCTCTAGCCACCTACTCTTCTGCTCATCCTCTCGTGCAGTCTACAGAGAGCTCAGGTGAGAAATTGCAAACGTCAAGCAATTGCTCAGAGAGGAAAAGTGCCAGCACTGAAAGCTGTGGCTAGCCAGCACCCTTCCTTGGAAGCGCTTTCACAGGCGCAGCAACACTGGGACTTTGCGCTTCTCTACCCACCAAACATCACGGTCATTCTCTTTCCTTCTCGTAGACACGAGCTGAGAAATTGCAAACGTCGAGCAATTGCTCAGAGATGAAAAGTGCCAGCACTGAAAGCTGTAGCTAGACAGCACCCTTCCTTGGAAGCGCTTTCACAGGCGCAGCAACACTGGGGCTTTGCGCTTCTCTACCAACCAAACGTCACGCGCACTATCTCTCCGTCTCGTAGACACGAGCTGAGAAATTGCAAACGTCGAGCAATTGCTCAGAGATGAAAAGTGCCAGCACTGAAAGCTGTTGCTAGCCACCACCCTTCCTTGGAAGCGCTTTCACAGGCGCAGCAACACTGGGACTTTGCGCTTCTCTAGCCACCAAACGTCACGGTCATTCTCTTTCCGTCTCGTAGACACGAGCTGAGAAATTGCAAACGTCCAGCAATTGCTCAGAGATGAAAAGTGCCAGCACTGAAAGCTGATGCTAGCCAGCACCCTTCCTTGGAAGCCCTTTTGTAGCCCTAAGAACAGTGGGGCTCTGGGCTTCTCTAGCCACCTACTCTTCTGCTCATCCTCTCGCGCAGTCTAAAGAGAGCTCAGGTGAGAAATTGCAAACGTCGAGCAATTGCTCAGAGATGAAAAGTGCCATCACTGAAAGCTGTTGCTAGCCAGCACCCTTCCTTGGAAGCGCTTTCACAGGCACAGCAACACTGGGACTTTGCGCTTCTCTAGCCACCAAACATCACGGTCATTCTCTATCCTTCTCGTAGACACGAGCTGAGAAATTGCAAACGTCGAGCAATTGCTCAGTGATGAAAAGTGCCAGCACTGAAAGCTGTTGCTAGCCAGCACCCTTCCTTGGAAGCGCTTTTGTAGGCCTAAGAACACTGGGGCTCTGGGCTTCTCTAGCCACCTAATCTTCTGCTCATCCTCTCGCGCACTCTAAAGAGAGCTCAGGTGAGAAATTGCAAACGTCGAGCAATTGCTCAGAGATGAAAAGTGCCATCACTGAAAGCTGTTGCTAGCCAGCACCCTTCCTTGGAAGCGCTTTCACAGGCGCAGCAACTCTGGGGCTTTGCGCTTCTCTAGCCACCAAATGTCACGCTCACTATCTCTCCGTCTCGTAGACACGAGCTGAGAAATTGCAAACGTCGAGCAATTGCTCAGAGATGAAAAGGGCCAGCACTGAAAGCTGTTGCTAGCCAGCACCCTTCTTTGGAAGCGCTTTCACAGGCACAGCAACACTGGGGCTTTGCACTTTTCTAGCCACCAATCATCAAGGTCATTCTCTTGCCGTCTCGTAGACACGAGCTGAGAAATTGCAAATGTCGACCAATTGCTTAGAGATGAGAAGTGCCAGCACTGAAAGCTGTTGCTAGCCAGCATCCTTCCTTGGAAGCGCTTTTGTAGCCCTAAGAACACTGGGGCTCTGGGCTTCTCTAGCCACGTACTCTTCTGCTCATCCTCTCGTGCAGTCTACAGAGAGCTCAGGTGAGAAATTGCAAACGTCGAGCAATTGCTCAGAGATGAAAAGTGCCAGCACTGAAAGCTGATGCTAGCCAGCACCCTTCCTTGGAAGCGCTTTTGTAGGCCTAAGAACACTGGGGCTCTGGGCTTCTCTAGCCACCTACTCTTCTGCTCATCCTGTCGTGCAGTCTAAAGAGAGCTCAGGGGAGAAATTGCAAACGTCGAGCAATTGCTCAGAGATGAAAAGTGCCAGCACTGAAAGCTGTGGCTAGCCAGCACCCTTCCTTGGAAGCGCTTTTGTAGCCCTAAGAACACTGGGGTTGTGGGTTTCTCTAGCCACCTACTCTTCTGCTCATCCTCTCGCGCAGTCTAAAGAGAGCTCAGGGGAGAAATTGCAAACGTCGAGCAATTGCTCAGAGATGAAAAGTGGCAGCACTGAAAGCTGATGCTAGCCAGCACCCTTCCTTGGAAACGCTTTTGTAGGCCTAAGAACACTGGGGTTGTGGGATTCTCTAGCCACCTACTCTTCTGCTCATCCTCTGGCGTAGTCAAAAGAGAGCTCAGGTGAGAAATTGCAAACGTCGAGCAATTGCTCAGAGATGAAAAGGGCCAGCACTGAAAGCTGTGGCTAGCCAGCACCCTTCCTTGGAAGCGCTTTTGTAGGCCTAAGAACACTGGGGTTGTGGGCTTCTCTAGCCACCTACTCTTCTGCTCATCATCTCGCGTTGTCAAAAGAGAGCTCAGGTGAGAAATTGCAAATGTCGAGCAATTGCTCAGAGATGAAAAGTGCCAGCACTGAAAGCTGTTGCTAGTCAGCACCCTTCCTTGGAAGTGCTTTTGTAGGCCTAAGAACACTGGGGCTCTGGGCTTCTCTAGCCACCTACTCTTCTGCTCATCTTCTCGGGCACTCTAAAGAGAGCTCAGGTGAGACATTGCAAACGTCGAGCAATTGCTCAGAGATGAAAAGGGCCATCACTGAAAGCTGTTGCTAGCCAGCACCCTTCCTTGGAAGCGCTTTCACAGGCGCAGCAACACTGGGACTTTGCGCTTCTCTAGCCACCAAACATCACGGTCATTCTCTTTCCGTCTCGTAGACACGAGCTGAGAAATTGCAAACGTCGAGCAATTGCTCAGAGATGAGAAGTGCCAGCACTGAAAGCTGTTGCTAGCCAGCACCCTTCCTTGGAAGCGCTTTCACAGGCGCAGCAACACTGGGACTTTGCGCTTCTCTACCCACCAAACATCACGGTCATTCTCTTTCCTTCTCATAGACACGAGCTGAGAAATTGCAAACGTCGAGCAATTGCTCAGAGATGAAAAGGGCCAGCACTGAAAGCTGTTGCTAGCCAGCACCCTTCCTTGGAAGCGCTTTCACAGGCGCAGCAACACTGGGGCTTTGAGCTTCTCTACCAACCAAACGTCACGCTCACTATCTCTCCGTCTCGTAGACACGAGCTGAGAAATTGCAAACATCGAGCAATTGCTCAGAGATGAAAAGGGCCAGCACTGAAAGCTGTGGCTAGCCAGCACCCTTCCTTGGAAGCGCTTTCACAGGCGCAGCAACACTGGGACTTTGCGCTTCTCTAGCCACCAAACATCACGGTCATTCTCTTTGCTTCTCGTAGACACGAGCTGAGAAATTGCAAACGTCGAGCAATTGCTCAGAGATAAGTGCCAGCACTGAAAGCTGTGGCTAGCCAGCACCCTTCCTTGGAAGCGCTTTTGTAGGCCTAAGAACACTGGGGCTCTGGGCTTCTCTAGCCACCTACTCTTCTGCTCATCCTCTCGGGCACTCTAAAGAGAGCTCAGGTGAGAAATTGCAAACGTCGAGCAATTGCTCAGAGATGAAAAGGGCCAGCACTGAAAGCTGTTGCTAGCCAGCGCCCTTCCTTGGAAGCGCTTTCACAGCGCAGCAACACTGGGGCTTTGCGCTTCTCTACCCACCAAACATCACGCTCAGTATATCTCAGTCTCGTAGACACGAGCTGAGAAATTGCAAACGTCGAGCAATTCCTCAGAGATGAAAAGTGCCAGCACTGAAAGCTCTTGCTAGCCAGCACCCTTCCTTGGAAGCGCTTTCACAGGCGCAGCAACACTGCGGCTTTGCGCTTCTCTACCCACCAAACGTCACGCTCACTATCTCTCCGTCTCGTAGACATGAGCTGAGAAATTGCAAACGTCGAGCAATTGCTCAGAGATGAAAAGGGCCAGCACTGAAAGCTGTGGCTAGCCAGCAGCCTTCCTTGGAAGCGCTTTCACAGGCGCAGCAACACTGGGACTTTGCGCTTCTCTAGCCACCAAACGTCACGGTCATTCTCTTTCCGTCTCGTAGACACGAGCTGAGAAATTGCAAACGTCGAGCAATTGCTCAGAGATGAAAAGTGCCAGCACTGAAAGCTGTTGCTAGCCAGCACCCTTCCTTGGAAGCGCTTTTGTAGGCCTAAGAACACTGGGGCTCTGGGCTTCTCTAGCCACCTACTCTTCTGCTCATCCTCTCGTGCAGTCTAAAGAGAGCTCAGGTGAGAAATTGCAAACGTCGAGCAATTGCTCAGAGATGAAAAGTGCCAGCACTGAAAGCTGTTGCTAGCCAGCACCCTTCCTTGGAAGCACTTTCACAGGCGCAGCAACACTGGGGCTTTGCGCTTCTCTAGCCACCAATCATCAAGGTCACAATCTCTCCGTCTCGTAGACACGAGCTGAGAAATTGCAAACGTCGAGCAATTGCTCAGAGATGAAAAGTGCCAGCACTGAAAGCTGTTGCTAGCCAGCACCCTTCCTTGGAAGCGCTTTTGTAGGCCTAAGAACACTGGGGCTCTGGGCTTCTCTAGCCACCTAATCTTCTGCTCATCCTCTCGCGCACTCTAAAGAGAGCTCAGGTGAGAAATTGCAAACGTCGAGCAATTGCTCAGAGATGAAAAGTGGCAGCACTGAAAGCTGTGGCTAGCCAGCAGCCTTCCTTGGAAGCGCTTTTGTAGCCCTAAGAACACTGGGGCTCTGGGCTTCTCTAGCCACCTAATCTTCTGCTCATCCTCTCGGGCAGTCTAAAGAGAGCTCAGGTGAGAAATTGCAAACGTCGAGCAATTGCTCAGAGATGAAAAGTGCCATCACTGAAAGCTGTTGCTAGCCAGCACCCTTCCTTGGAAGCGCTTTTGGGGGCCTAAGAACCCTGGGGCTCTGGGCTTCTCTAGCCACCTACTCTTCTGCTCATCCTCTCGCGCAGTCTAAAGAGAGCTCAGATGAGAAATTGCAAACGTCGAGCAATTGCTCAGAGATGAGAAGTGCCAGCACTGAAAGCTGTTGCTAGCCAGCACCCTTCCTTGGAAGCGCTTTCACAGGCGCAGCAACACTGGGACTTTGCGCTTCTCTAGCCAACAAACATCACGCTCACTATCTCTCCGTCTCGTAGACACGAGCTGAGAAATTGCAAACGTCCAGCAATTGCTCAGAGATGAAAAGTGCCAGCACTGAAAGCTGTTGCTAGCCAGCACCCTTCCTTGGAAGCGCTTTCACAGGCGCAGCAACACTGGGGCTTTGCGCTTCTCTACCAACCAAACGTCACGGTCCTTCTCTTTCCTTCTAGTAGACACGAGCTGAGAAATTGCAAACGTCGAGCAATTGCTCAGAGATGAAAAGGGCCAGCACTGAAAGCTGATGCTAGCCAGCACCCTTCCTTGGAAGCGCTTTTGGAGGCCTAAGAACACTGGGGCTCTGGGCTTCTCTAGCCACCTACTCTTCTGCTCATCCTCTCGCGCAGTCTAAAGAGAGCTCAGGTGAGAAATTGCAAAAGTCGAGCAATTGCTCAGAGATGAAAAGTGCCAGCACTGAAAGCTGTTGCTAGCCAGCACCCTTCCTTGGAAGCGCTTTCACAGGCGCAGCAACACTGGGACTTTGAGCTTCTCTAGCCACCAAACGTCACGGTCATTCTCTTTCCGTCTCGTAGACACGAGCTGAGAAATTGCAAACGTCGAGCAATTGCTCAGAGATGAAAAGTGCCAGCACTGAAAGCTGTTGCTAGCCAGCACCCTTCCTTGGAAGCGCTTTTGTAGGCCTAAGAACACTGGGGCTCTGGGCTTCTCTAGCCACCTACTCTTCTGCTCATCCTCTCGTGCAGTCTAAAGAGAGCTCAGGTGAGAAATTGCAAACGTCGAGCAATTGCTCAGAGATGAAAAGTGGCAGCACTGAAAGCTGTTGCTAGCCAGCACCCTTCCTTGGAAGCACTTTCACAGGCGCAGCAACACTGGGGCTTTGCGCTTCTCTAGCCACCAAACATCACGCTCACAATCTCTCTGTCTCGTAGACACGAGCTGAGAAATTGCAAATGTCGAGCAATTGCTCAGAGATGAAAAGTGCCAGCACTGAAAGCTGTTGCTAGCCAGCACCCTTGCTTGGAAGCGCTTTTGTAGGCCTAAGAACACTGGGGCACTGGGCTTCTCTAGCCACCTAATCTTCTGCTCATCCTCTCGGGCAGTCTAAAGAGAGCTCAGGTGAGAAATTGCAAACGTCGAGCAATTGCTCAGAGAGGAAAAGTGCCAGCACTGAAAGCTGTGGCTAGCCAGCACCCTTCCTTGGAAGCGCTTTTGTAGGCCTAAGAACACTGGGGCTCTGGGCTTCTCTAGCCACCTACTCTTCTGCTCATCCTCTCGGGCAGTCTAAAGAGAGCTCAGGTGAGAAATTGCAAACGTCGAGCAATTGATCAAAGATGAAAAGGGCCAGCACTGAAAGCTGATGCTAGCCAGCACCCTTCCTTGGAAGCGCTTTTGGGGGCCTAAGAACACTGGGGCTCTGGGCTTCTCTAGCCACGTACTCTTCTGCTCATCCTCTCGCGCAGTCTAAAGAGAGCTCAGGTGAGACATTGCAAACGTCCAGCAATTGCTCAGAGATGAAAAGTGCCAGCACTGAAAGCTGTTGCTAGCCAGCACCCTTCCTTGGAAGCGCTTTCACAGGCGCAGCAACACTGGGGCTTTGCGCTTCTCTAGCCACCAAGCCTCACGCTCACTATCTCTCCGTCTCGTAGACATGAGCTGAGAAATTGCAAACGTCGAGCAATTGCTCAGAGATGAAAAGTGCCAGCACTGAAAGCTGTGGCTAGCCAGCACCCTTCCTTGGAAGCGCTTCCACAGGCGCAGCAACACTGGGACTTTGCGCTTCTCTAGCCACCAAACGTCACGGTCATTCTCTTTCCGTCTCGTAGACATGAGCTGAGAAATTGCAAACGTCGAGCAATTGCTCAGAGATGAAAAGTGCCAGCACTGAAAGCTGTTGCTAGCCAGCACCCTTCCTTGGAAGCACTTTCACAGGCGCAGCAACACTGGGGCTTTGCGCTTCTCTAGCCACCAAACATCACGGTCACTATCTCTCCGTCTCGTAGACACGAGCTGAGAAATTGCAAACGTCGAGCAATTGCTCAGAGATGAAAAGTGCCAGCACTGAAAGCTGTTGCTAGCCAGCACCCTTCCTTGGAAGCGCTTTTGTAGCCCTAAGAACACTGGGGCTCTGGGCTTCTCTAGCCACCTAATCTTCTGCTCATCCTCTCGGGCAGTCTAAAGAGAGCTCAGGTGAGAAATTGCAAACGTCGAGCAATTGCTCAGAGAGGAAAAGTGCCAGCACTGAAAGCTGTTGCTAGCCAGCACCCTTCCTTGGAAGCGCTTTTGTAGGCCTAAGAACACTGGGGCTCTGGGCTTCTCTAGCCACCTACTCTTCTGCTCATCCTCTCGGGCAGTCTAAAGAGAGCTCAGGTGAGAAATTGCAAACGTCGAGCAATTGCTCAGAGAGGAAAAGTGCCAGCACTGAAAGCTGTGGCTAGCCAGCACCCTTCCTTGGAAGCGCTTTTGTAGGCCTAACAACACTGGGGCTCTGGGCTTCTCTAGCCACCTACTCTTCTGCTCATCCTCTCGCGCACTCTAAAGAGAGCTCAGGTGAGAAATTGCAAACGTCGAGCAATTGCTCAGAGAGGAAAAGTGCCATCACTGAAAGCTGTTGCTAGCCAGCACCCTTCCTTGGAAGTGCTTTCACAGGCGGAGCAACACTGGGGCTTTGCGCTTCTCTACCCACCAAACATCACGGTCATTCTCTTTCCTTCTCGTAGACACGAGCTGAGAAACTGCAAACGTCGAGCAATTGCTCAGAGATGAGAAGTGCCAGCACTGAAAGCTGTGGCTAGCCAGCACCCTTCCTTGGAAGCGCTTTCACAGGCGCAGCAACACTGGGGCTTTGCGCTTCTCTAGCCACCAAACGTCACGCTCACTATCTCTCCGTCTCGTAGACACGAGCTGAGAAATTGCAAACGTCGAGCAATTCCTCAGAGATGAAAAGTGCCAGCACTGAAAGCTGTTGCTAGCCAGCACCCTTCCTTGGAAGCGCTTTCACAGGCGCAGCAACACTGGGGCTTTGCGCTTCTCTACCCACCAAAGGTCACGGTCATTCTCTTTCCTTCTCATAGACACGAGCTGAGAAATTGCAAACGTCGAGCAATTGCTCAGAGATGAGAAGTGCCAGCACTGAAAGCTGTCGCTAGCCAGCACCCTTCCTTGGAAGCGCTTTTGTAGGCCTAAGAACACTGGGGCTCTGGGCTTCTCTAGCCACCTACTCTTCTGCTCATCCTCTCGTGCAGTCTAAAGAGAGCTCAGGTGAGAAATTGCAAACGTCCAGCAATTGCTCAGAGATGAAAAGGGCAAGCACTGAAAACTCTTGCTAGCCAGCACCCTTCCTTGGAAGCGCTTTCACAGGCGCAGCAACACTGGGACTTTGCGCTTCTCTAGCCACCAAAAGTCACGCTCACTATCTCTCAGTCTCGTAGACATGAGCTGAGAAATTGCAAACGTCGAGCAATTGCTCAGAGAGGAAAAGTGCCAGCACTGAAAGCTGTGGCTAGCCAGCACCCTTCCTTGGAAGCGCTTTCACAGGCGCAGCAACACTGGGACTTTGCGCTTCTCTAGCCACCAAACATCACGGTCATTCTCTTTCCTTCTCGTAGACACCAGCTGAGAAACTGCAAACGTCGAGCAATTGCTCAGAGATGAAAAGTGCCAGCACTGAAAGCTGTTGCTAGCCAGCAGCCTTCCTTGGAAGCGCTTTTGTAGGCCTAAGAACACTGGGGCTCTGGGCTTCTCTAGCCACCTCATCTTCTGCTCATCCTCTCGTGCAGTCTAAAGAGAGCTCAGGTGAGAAATTGCAAACGTCGAGCAATTGCTCAGAGATGAAAAGGGCCAGCACTGAAAGCTGTTGCCAGCCAGCACCCTTCCTTGGAAGCGCTTTCACAGGCGCAGCAACACTGGGGCTTTGCGCTTCTCTAGCCACCAAACATCACGCTCACTCTCTCTCCGTCTCGTAGACACGAGCTGAGAAATTGCAAATGTCGAGCAATTGCTCAGAGATGAAAAGTGCCAGCACTGAAAGCTGTCGCTAGCCAGCACCCTTCCTTGGAAGCGCTTTTGTAGCCCTAAGAACACTGGGGCTCTGGGCTTCTCTAGCCACCTACTCTTCTGCTCATCCTCTCGTGCACTCTAAAGAGAGCTCAGGGGAGAAATTGCAAATGTCGAGCAATTGCTCAGAGATGAAAAGGGCCATCACTGAAAGCTGTGGCTAGCCAGCACCCTTCCTTGGAAGCGCTTTTGTAGGCCTAAGAACACTGGGGCTCTGGGCTTCTCTAGCCACCTACTCTTCTGCTCATCCTCTCGCGCACTCTAAAGAGAGCTCAGGTGAGAAATTGCAAACGTCGAGCAATTGCTCAGAGATGAAAAGTGCCAGCACTGAAAGCTGTTGCTAGCCAGCACCCTTCCTTGGAAGCGCTTTCACAGGCGCAGCAACACTGGGGCTTTGCGCTTCTCTAGCCACCAAACGTCACGCTCACTATCTCTCCGTCTCGTAGACACGAGCTGAGAAATTGCAAACGTCGAGCAATTGCTCAGAGATGAAAAGTGCCAGCACTGAAAGCTGTGGCTAGCCAGCACCCTTCCTTGGAAGCGCTTTTGTAGGCCTAAGAACACTGGGGCTCTGGGCTTCTCTAGCCACCTACTCTTCTGCTCATCCTCTCGCGCAGTCCAAAGAGAGCTCAGGTGAGAAATTGCAAACGTCGAGCAATTGCTCAGAGATGAAAAGGGCCAGCACTGAAAGCTGTGGCTAGCCAGCACCCTTCCTTGGAAGCGCTTTCACAGGCGCAGCAACACTGGGGCTTTGCGCTTCTCTACCTACCAAAGGTCACGCTCACTATCTCTCCGTCTCATAGACACGAGTTGAGAAATTGCAAACGTCGAGCAATTGCTCAGAGATGAAAAGTGCCAGCACTGAAAGCTGTTGCTAGCCAGCACCCTTCCTTGGAAGCGCTTTCACAGGCGCAGCAACACTGGGGCTTTGCGCTTCTCTAGCCACCAAACATCACGGTCATTCTCTTTTCTTCTCGTAGACACCAGCTGAGAAACTGCAAACGTCAAGCAATTGCTCAGAGATGAAAAGTGCCAGCACTGAAAGCTGTTGCTAGCCAGCAGCCTTCCTTGGAAGCGCTTTTGTAGGCCTAAGAACACTGGGGCTCTGGGCTTCTCTAGCCACCTAATCTTCTGCTCATCCTCTCGCGCAGTCTAAAGAGAGCTCAGGTGAGAAATTGCAAACGTCCAGCAATTGCTCAGAGATGAAAAGGGCCAGCACTGAAAGCTGTTGCTAGCCAGCACCCTTCCTTGGAAGCACTTTCACAGGCGCAGCAACACTGGGGCTTTGCGCTTCTCTAGCCACCAAACATCAAGGTCATTCTCTCTCCGTCTCGTAGACACGAGCTGAGAAATTGCAAATGTCGAGCAATTGCTCAGAGATGAAAAGTGCCAGCACTGAAAGCTGTCGCTAGCCAGCACCCTTCCTTGGAAGCGCTTTTGTAGCCCTAAGAACACTGGGGCTCTGGGCTTCTCTAGCCACCTAATCTTCTGCTCATCCTCTCGGGCAGTCTAAAGAGAGCTCAGGTGAGAAATTGCAAATGTCGAGCAATTGCTCAGAGATGAAAAGGGCCAGCACTGAAAGCTGTGGCTAGCCAGCACCCTTCCTTGGAAGCGCTTTTGTAGGCCTAAGAACACTGGGGCTCTGGGCTTCTCTAGCCACCTACTCTTCTGCTCATCCTCTCGCGCAGTCTAAAGAGAGCTCAGGTGAGAAATTGCAAACGTCGAGCAATTGCTCAGAGATGAAAAGTGCCAGCACTGAAAGCTGTTGCTAGCCAGCACCCTTCCTTGGAAGCGCTTTCACAGGCGGAGCAACACTGGGGCTTTGCGCTTCTCTACCTACCAAAGGTCACGCTCACTATCTCTCCGTCTCGTAGACACGAGCTGAGAAATTGCAAACGTCGAGCAATTGCTCAGAGATGAAAAGTGCCAGCACTGAAAGCTGTTGCTAGCCAGCACCCTTCCTTGGAAGCGCTTTCACAGGCGCAGCAACACTGGGGCTTTGCGCTTCTCTAGCCACCAAACGTCACGGTCACTATCTCTCCGTCTCGTAGACACGAGCTGAGAAATTGCAAACGTCCAGCAATTGCTCAGAGATGAAAAGTGGCAGCACTGAAAGCTGTTGCTAGCCAGCACCCTTCCTTGGAAACGTTTTTGTAGCCCTAAGAACAGTGGGGCTCTGGGCTTCTCTAGCCACCTACTCTTCTGCTCATCCTCTCGCGCAGTCTAAAGAGAGCTCAGGTGAGAAATTGCAAACGTCGAGCAATTGCTCAGAGATGAAAAGGGCCAGCACTGAAAGCTGTTGCTAGCCAGCACCCTTCCTTGGAAACGCTTTTGTAGCCCTAAGAACACTGGGGCTCTGGGCTTCTCTAGCCACCTACTCTTCTGCTCATCCTCTCGCGCAGTCTAAAGAGAGCTCAGGTGAGAAATTGCAAACGTCGAGCAATTGCTCAGAGATGAAAAGTGCCAGCACTGAAAGCTGTTGCTAGCCAGCACCCTTCCTTGGAAGCGCTTTCACAGGCGCAGCAACACTGGGGCTTTGCGCTTCTCTACCCACCAAACATCACGGTCACTATCTCTCCGTCTCGTAGACACGAGCTGAGAAATTGCAAACGTCGAGCAATTGCTCAGAGATGAAAAGTGCCAGCACTGAAAGCTGTTGCTAGCCAGCACCCTTCCTTGGAAGCGCTTTCACAGGCGCAGCAACACTGGGGCTTTGCGCTTCTTTACCAACCAAACGTCACGCTCACTATCTCTCCGTCTCGCAGACACGAGCTGAGAATTTGCAAACGTCGAGCAATTGCTCAGAGATGAAAAGTGGCAGCACTGAAAGCTGTTGCTAGCCAGCACCCTTCCTTGGAAGCGCTTTCACAGGCGCAGCAACACTGGGACTTTGCGCTTCTCTAGCCACCAAACATCACGGTCATTCTCTTTCCTTCTCGTAGACACGAGCTGAGAAATTGCAAATGTCGAGCAATTGCTCAGAGATGAGAAGTGCCATCACTGAAAGCTGATGCTAGCCAGCACCCTTCCTTGGAAGTGCTTTCGTAGGCCTAAGAACACTGGGGCTCTGGGCTTCTCTAGCCACCTAATCTTCTGCTCATCCTCTCGTGCACTCTAAAGAGAGCTCAGGTGAGAAATTGCAAACGTCCAGCAATTGCTGAGAGATGAAAAGTGCCAGCACTGAAAGCTCTTGCTAGCCAGCACCCTTCCTTGGAAGCGCTTTCACAGGCGCAGCAACACTGGGGCTTTGCGCTTCTCTAGCCACCAAACGTTACGGTCACTATCTCTCCGTCTCGTAGACACGAGCTGAGAAATTACAAACGTCGAGCAATTGCTCAGAGATGAAAAGTGCCAGCACTGAAAGCTGTGGCTAGCCAGCACCCTTCCTTGGAAGCGCTTTCACAGGCGCAGCAACACTGGGACTTTGCGCTTCTCTACCCACCAAACGTCACGGTCATTCTCTTTCCTTCTCGTAGACACGAGCTGAGAAATTGCAAACGTCGAGCAATTGCTCAGAGATGAAAAGTGCCAGCACTGAAAGGTGTTGCTAGCCAGCACCCTTCCTTGGAAGCGCTTTTGTAGGCCTAAGAACAGTGGGGCTCTGGGCTTCTCTAGCCACCTACTCTTCTGCTCATCCTCTCGTGCACTCTAAAGAGAGCTCAGGTGAGAAATTGCAAACGTCGAGCAATTGCTCAGAGATGAAAAGGGCCAGCACTGAAAGCTGTTGCTAGCCAGCACCCTTCCTTGGAAGCGCTTTCACAGGCGCAGCAACACTGGGACTTTGCGCTTCTCTAGCCACCAAACATCACGGTCATTCTCTTTCCTTCTCGTAGACACGAGTTGAGAAATTGCAAACGTCCAGCAATTGCTCAGAGATGAGAAGTGTCATCACTGAAAGCTGATGCTAGCCAGCACCCTTCCTTGGAAGTGCTTTCGTAGGCCTAACAACACTGGGGCTCTGGGCTTCTCTAGCCACCTAATCTTCTGCTCATCCTCTCGTGCACTCTAAAGAGAGCTCAGGGGAGAAATTGCAAATGTCGAGCAATTGCTCAGAGATGAAAAGGGCCATCACTGAAAGCTGTGGCTAGCCAGCACCCTTCCTTGGAAGCGCTTTTGTAGGCCTAAGAACACTGGGGCTCTGGGCTTCTCTAGCCACCTACTCTTCTGCTCATCCTCTCGCGCACTCTAAAGAGAGCTCAGGTGAGAAATTGCAAACGTCGAGCAATTGCTCAGAGCTGAAAAGTGCCAGCACTGAAAGCTGTTGCTAGCCAGCACCCTTCCTTGGAAGCGCTTTCACAGGCGCAGCAACACTGGGGCTTTGCGCTTCTCTACCCACCAAACGTCACGCTCACTATCTCTCCGTCTCGTAGACACGAGCTGAGAAATTGCAAACGTCGAGCAATTGCTCAGAGATGAAAAGTGCCAGCACTGAAAGCTGTGGCTAGCCAGCACCCTTCCTTGGAAGCGCTTTTGTAGGCCTAAGAACACTGGGGCTCTGGGCTTCTCAAGCCACCTAATCTTCTGCTCATACTCTCGCGCAGTCCAAAGAGAGCTCAGGTGAGAAATTGCAAACGTCGAGCAATTGCTCAGAGATGAAAAGGGCCATCACTGAAAGCTGTGGCTAGCCAGCACCCTTCCTTGGAAGCGCTTTCACAGGCGCAGCAACACTGGGGCTTTGCGCTTCTCTACCTACCAAAGGTCACGCTCACTATCTCTCCGTCTCATAGACACGAGTTGAGAAATTGCAAACGTCGAGCAATTGCTCAGAGATGAAAAGTGCCAGCACTGAAAGCTGTTGCTAGCCAGCACCCTTCCTTGGAAGCGCTTTCACAGGCGCAGCAACACTGGGGCTTTGCGCTTCTCTAGCCACCAAACATCACGGTCATTCTCTTTTCTTCTCGTAGACACCAGCTGAGAAACTGCAAACGTCAAGCAATTGCTCAGAGATGAAAAGTGCCAGCACTGAAAGCTGTTGCTAGCCAGCAGCCTTCCTTGGAAGCGCTTTTGTAGGCCTAAGAACACTGGGGCTCTGGGCTTCTCTAGCCACCTAATCTTCTGCTCATCCTCTCGCGCAGTCTAAAGAGAGCTCAGGTGAGAAATTGCAAACGTCCAGCAATTGCTCAGAGATGAAAAGGGCCAGCACTGAAAGCTGTTGCTAGCCAGCACCCTTCCTTGGAAGCACTTTCACAGGCGCAGCAACACTGGGGCTTTGCGCTTCTCTAGCCACCAAACATCAAGGTCATTCTCTCTCCGTCTCGTAGACACGAGCTGAGAAATTGCAAACGTCGAGCAATTGCTCAGAGATGAAAAGTGCCAGCACTGAAAGCTGTCGCTAGCCAGCACCCTTCCTTGGAAGCGCTTTTGTAGCCCTAAGAACACTGGGGCTCTGGGCTTCTCTAGCCACCTAATCTTCTGCTCATCCTCTCGGGCAGTCTAAAGAGAGCTCAGGTGAGAAATTGCAAATGTCGAGCAATTGCTCAGAGATGAAAAGGGCCAGCACTGAAAGCTGTGGCTAGCCAGCACCCTTCCTTGGAAGCGCTTTTGTAGGCCTAAGAACACTGGGGCTCTGGGCTTCTCTAGCCACCTACTCTTCTGCTCATCCTCTCGCGCAGTCTAAAGAGAGCTCAGGTGAGAAATTGCAAACGTCGAGCAATTGCTCAGAGATGAAAAGTGCCAGCACTGAAAGCTGTTGCTAGCCAGCACCCTTCCTTGGAAGCGCTTTCACAGTCGCAGCAACACTGGGACTTTGCGCTTCTCTAGCCACCAAACGTCACGCTCACTATCTCTCCGTCTCGTAGACACGAGCTGAGAAATTGCAAACGTCGAGCAATTGCTCAGAGATGAAAAGTGCCAGCACTGAAAGCTGTTGCTAGCCAGCACCCTTCCTTGGAAGCGCTTTTGTAGGCCTAAGAACACTGGGGCTCTGGGCTTCTCTAGCCACCTACTCTTCTGCTCATCCTCTCGCGCAGTCCAAAGAGAGCTCAGGTGAGAAATTGCAAACGTCGAGCAATTGCTCAGAGATGAAAAGGGCCAGCACTGAAAGCTGTGGCTAGCCAGCACCCTTCCTTGGAAGCGCTTTCACAGGCGGAGCAACACTGGGGCTTTGCGCTTCTCTACCTACCAAAGGTCACGCTCACTATCTCTCCGTCTCGTAGACACGAGCTGAGAAATTGCAAACGTCGAGCAATTGCTCAGAGATGAAAAGTGCCAGCACTGAAAGCTGTTGCTAGCCAGCACCCTTCCTTGGAAGCGCTTTCACAGGCGCAGCAACACTGGGGCTTTGCGCTTCTCTAGCCACCAAACGTCACGGTCACTATCTCTCCGTCTCGTAGACACGAGCTGAGAAATTGCAAACGTCCAGCAATTGCTCAGAGATGAAAAGTGGCAGCACTGAAAGCTGTTGCTAGCCAGCACCCTTCCTTGGAAACGTTTTTGTAGCCCTAAGAACAGTGGGGCTCTGGGCTTCTCTAGCCACCTACTCTTCTGCTCATCCTCTCGCGCAGTCTAAAGAGAGCTCAGGTGAGAAATTGCAAACGTCGAGCAATTGCTCAGAGATGAAAAGGGCCATCACTGAAAGCTGTTGCTAGCCAGCACCCTTCCTTGGAAACGCTTTTGTAGCCCTAAGAACACTGGGGCTCTGGGCTTCTCTAGCCACCTACTCTTCTGCTCATCCTCTCGCGCAGTCTAAAGAGAGCTCAGGTGAGAAATTGCAAACGTCGAGCAATTGCTCAGAGATGAAAAGTGCCAGCACTGAAAGCTGTTGCTAGCCAGCACCCTTCCTTGGAAGCGCTTTCACAGGCGCAGCAACACTGGGGCTTTGCGCTTCTCTACCCACCAAACATCACGGTCACTATCTCTCCGTCTCGTAGACACGAGCTGAGAAATTGCAAACGTCGAGCAATTGCTCAGACATGAAAAGTGCCAGCACTGAAAGCTGTTGCTAGCCAGCACCCTTCCTTGGAAGCGCTTTCACAGGCGCAGCAACACTGGGGCTTTGCGCTTCTTTACCAACCAAACGTCACGCTCACTATCTCTCCGTCTCGCAGACACGAGCTGAGAAATTGCAAACGTCGAGCAATTGCTCAGAGATGAAAAGTGGCAGCACTGAAAGCTGTTGCTAGCCAGCACCCTTCCTTGGAAGCGCTTTCACAGGCGCAGCAACACTGGGACTTTGCGCTTCTCTAGCCACCAAACATCACGGTCATTCTCTTTCCTTCTCGTAGACACGAGTTGAGAAATTGCAAACGTCCAGCAATTGCTCAGAGATGAGAAGTGCCATCACTGAAAGCTGATGATAGCCAGCACCCTTCCTTGGAAGTGCTTTCGTAGGCCTAAGAACACTGGGGCTCTGGGCTTCTCTAGCCACCTAATCTTCTGCTCATCCTCTCGTGCACTCTAAAGAGAGCTCAGGTGAGAAATTGCAAACGTCCAGCAATTGCTGAGAGATGAAAAGTGCCAGCACTGAAAGCTCTTGCTAGCCAGCACCCTTCCTTGGAAGCGCTTTCACAGGCGCAGCAACACTGGGGCTTTGCGCTTCTCTACCCACCAAACATCACGGTCACTATCTCTCCGTCTCGTAGACACGAGCTGAGAAATTGCAAACGTCGAGCAATTGCTCAGAGATGAAAAGGGCCAGCACTGAAAGCTGTTGCTAGCCAGCACCCTTCCTTGGAAGCGCTTTCACAGGCGCAGCAACACTGGGACTTTGCGCTTCTCTAGCCACCAAACGTTACGGTCATTCTCTTTCCTTCTCGTAGACACGAGCTGAGAAATTGCAAACGTCCAGCAATTGCTCAGAGATGAAAAGTGCCAGCACTGAAAGCTGATGCTAGCCAGCACCCTTCCTTGGAAGTGCTTTTGGAGGCCTAAGAACACTGGGGCTCTGGGCTTCTCTAGCCACCTACTCTTCTGCTCATCCTCTCGTGCACTCTAAAGAGAGCTCAGGTGAGAAATTGCAAACGTCGAGCAATTGCTCAGAGATGAAAAGTGCCAGCACTGAAAGCTCTTGCTAGCCAGCACCCTTCCTTGGAAGCGCTTTCACAGGCGCAGCAACACTGGGACTTTGCGCTTCTCTACCCACCAAACGTCACGGTCATTCTCTTTCCTTCTCGTAGACACGAGCTGAGAAATTACAAACGTCGAGCAATTGCTCAGAGATGAGAAGTGCCAGCACTGAAAGCTGTTGCTAGCCAGCACCCTTCCTTGGAAGCGCTTTCACAGGCGCAGCAACACTGGGGCTTTGCGCTTCTCTACCAACCAAACGTCACGGTCACTATCTCTCCGTCTCGTAGACACGAGCTGAGAAATTGCAAACGTCGAGCAATTGCTCAGAGATGAAAAGTGGCAGCACTGAAAGCTGTGGCCAGCCAGCACCCTTCCTTGGAAGCGCTTTCACAGGGGCAGCAACACTGGGACTTTGCGCTTCTCTACCCACCAAACGTCACGGTCATTCTCTTTCCTTCTCGTAGACACGAGCTGAGAAATTGCAAACGTCGAGCAATTGCTCAGAGATGAAAAGTGCCAGCACTGAAAGGTGTTGCTAGCCAGCACCCTTCCTTGGAAGCGCTTTTGTAGGCCTAAGAACAGTGGGGCTCTGGGCTTCTCTAGCCACCTACTCTTCTGCTCATCCTCTCGTGCACTCTAAAGAGAGCTCAGGTGAGAAATTGCAAACGTCGAGCAATTGCTCAGAGATGAAAAGGGCCAGCACTGAAAGCTGTTGCTAGCCAGCACCCTTCCTTGGAAGCGCTTTCACAGGCGCAGCAACACTGGGACTTTGCGCTTCTCTAGCCACCAAACATCACGGTCATTCTCTTTCCTTCTCGTAGACACGAGTTGAGAAATTGCAAACGTCCAGCAATTGCTCAGAGATGAGAAGTGTCATCACTGAAAGCTGATGCTAGCCAGCACCCTTCCTTGGAAGTGCTTTCGTAGGCCTAACAACACTGGGGCTCTGGGCTTCTCTAGCCACCTAATCTTCTGCTCATCCTCTCGTGCAGTCTAAAGAGAGCTCAGGTGAGAAATTGCAAACGTCGAGCAATTGCTCAGAGATGAAAAGTGCCAGCACTGAAAGCTGTTGCTAGCCAGCAGCCTTCCTTGGAAGCGCTTTCACAGGCGCAGCAACACTGGGGCTTTGCGCTTCTCTACCAACCAAACGTCACGGTCACTATCTCTCCGTCTCGTAGACACGAGCTGAGAAATTGCAAATGTCGAGCAATTGCTCAGAGATGAAAAGTGCCAGCACTGAAAGCTGTTGCTAGCCAGCACCCTTCCTTGGAAGCGCTTTCACAGGCGCAGCAACACTGGGACTTTGCGCTTCTCTACCCACCAAACGTCACGGTCATTCTCTTTCCGTCTCGTAGACACGAGCTGAGAAATTGCAAACGTCGAGCAATTGCTCAGAGATGAAAAGTGCCATCACTGAAAGCTGTTGCTAGCCAGCACCCTTCCTTGGAAGCGCTTTTGTAGGCCTAAGAACACTGGGGTTGTGGGCTTCTCTAGCCACCTAATCTTCTGCTCATCCTCTCGTGCAGTCGAAAGAGAGCTCAGGTGAGAAATTGCAAACGTCGAGCAATTGCTCAGAGAGGAAAAGGGCCAGCACTGAAAGCTCTTGCTAGCCAGCACCCTTCCTTGGAAGCGCTTTCACAGGCGCAGCAACACTGGGGCTTTGCGCTTCTCTACCCACCAAACATCACGGTCACTATCTCTCCGTCTCGTAGACACGAGCTGAGAAATTGCAAACGTCGAGCAATTGCTCAGAGATGAAAAGGGCCAGCACTGAAAGCTGTGGCTAGCCAGCACCCTTCCTTGGAAGCGCTTTCACAGGCGCAGCAACACTGGGACTTTGCGCTTCTCTACCCACCAAACATCACGGTCATTCTCTTTCCTTCTCGTAGACACGAGCTGAGAAATTGCAAACGTCGAGCAATTGCTCAGAGATGAAAAGTGCCAGCACTGAAAGCTGTTGCTAGCCAGCACCCTTCCTTGGAAGCGCTTTCACAGGCGCAGCAACACTGGGGCTTTGCGCTTCTCTAGCCACCAAACGTCACGGTCACTATCTCTCCGTCTCGTAGACACGAGCTGAGAAATTGCAAACGTCCAGCAATTGCTCAGAGATGAAAAGTGGCAGCACTGAAAGCTGTTGCTAGCCAGCACCCTTCCTTGGAAACGTTTTTGTAGCCCTAAGAACACTGGGGCTCTGGGCTTCTCTAGCCACCTACTCTTCTGCTCATCCTCTCGCGCAGTCTAAAGAGAGCTCAGGTGAGAAATTGCAAACGTCGAGCAATTGCTCAGAGATGAAAAGGGCCAGCACTGAAAGCTGTTGCTAGCCAGCACCCTTCCTTGGAAACGCTTTTGTAGCCCTAAGAACACTGGGGCTCTGGGCTTCTCTAGCCACCTACTCTTCTGCTCATCCTCTCGCGCAGTCTAAAGAGAGCTCAGGTGAGAAATTGCAAACGTCGAGCAATTGCTCAGAGATGAAAAGTGCCAGCACTGAAAGCTGCTGCTAGCCAGCACCCTTCCTTGGAAGCGCTTTCACAGGCGCAGCAACACTGGGGCTTTGCGCTTCTCTACCCACCAAACATCACGCTCACTATCTCTCCGTCTCGTAGACACGAGCTGAGAAATTGCAAACGTCCAGCAATTGCTCAGACATGAAAAGTGCCAGCACTGAAAGCTGTTGCTAGCCAGCACCCTTCCTTGGAAGCGCTTTCACAGGCGCAGCAACACTGGGGCTTTGCGCTTCTTTACCAACCAAACGTCACGCTCACTATCTCTCCATCTCGCAGACACGAGCTGTGAAATTGCAAACGTCCAGCAATTGCTCAGAGATGAAAAGTGGCAGCACTGAAAGCTGTTGCTAGCCAGCACCCTTCCTTGGAAACGCTTTCACAGGCGCAGCAACACTGGGACTTTGCGCTTCTCTAGCCACCAAACATCACGGTCATTCTCTTTCCTTCTCGTAGACACGAGTTGAGAAATTGCAAACGTCCAGCAATTGCTCAGAGATGAGAAGTGCCATCACTGAAAGCTGATGCTAGCCAGCACCCTTCCTTGGAAGT
Source organism: Sarcoramphus papa (assembly GCA_037962945.1). NCBI lineage: Eukaryota > Metazoa > Chordata > Aves > Accipitriformes > Cathartidae > Sarcoramphus > Sarcoramphus papa. The sequence goes on along the minus strand of CM075586.1, from coordinate 92,569,570 downwards.
GCTTTCGTAGGCCTAAGAACACTGGGGCTCTGGGCTTCTCTAGCCACCTAATCTTCTGCTCATCCTCTCGTGCACTCTAAAGAGAGCTCAGGTGAGAAATTGCAAACGTCGAGCAATTGCTCAGAGATGAAAAGTGCCAGCACTGAAAGCTCTTGCTAGCCAGCACCCTTCCTTGGAAGCGCTTTCACAGGCGCAGCAACACTGGGGCTTTGTGCTTCTCTACCAACCAAACATCACGGTCACTATCTCTCCGTCTCGTAGACACGAGCTGAGAAATTGCAAACGTCGAGCAATTGCTCAGAGATGAAAAGGGCCAGCACTGAAAGCTGTTGCTAGCCAGCACCCTTCCTTGGAAGCGCTTTCACAGGCGCAGCAACACTGGGGCTTTGCGCTTCTCTAGCCACCAAACATCACGCTCACTCTCTCTCCGTCTCGTAGACACGAGCTGAGAAATTGCAAATGTCGAGCAATTGCTCAGAGATGAAAAGTGCCAGCACTGAAAGCTGTCGCTAGCCAGCACCCTTCCTTGGAAGCGCTTTTGTAGCCCTAAGAACACTGGGGCTCTGGGCTTCTCTAGCCACCTAATCTTCTGCTCATCCTCTCGTGCACTCTAAAGAGAGCTCAGGGGAGAAATTGCAAATGTCGAGCAATTGCTCAGAGATGAAAAGGGCCATCACTGAAAGCTGTGGCTAGCCAGCACCCTTCCTTGGAAGCGCTTTTGTAGGCCTAAGAACACTGGGGCTCTGGGCTTCTCTAGCCACCTACTCTTCTGCTCATCCTCTCGCGCACTCTAAAGAGAGCTCAGGTGAGAAATTGCAAACGTCGAGCAATTGCTCAGAGATGAAAAGTGCCAGCACTGAAAGCTGTTGCTAGCCAGCACCCTTCCTTGGAAGCGCTTTCACAGGCGCAGCAACACTGGGGCTTTGCGCTTCTCTAGCCACCAAACGTCACGGTCACTATCTCTCCGTCTCGTAGACACGAGCTGAGAAATTGCAAACGTCGAGCAATTGCTCAGAGATGAAAAGGGCCAGCACTGAAAGCTGTTGCTAGCCAGCACCCTTCCTTGGAAGCGCTTTCACAGGCGCAGCAACACTGGGGCTTTGCGCTTCTCTACCCACCAAACGTCACGCTCACTATCTCTCCGTCTCGTAGACACGAGCTGAGAAATTGCAAACGTCGAGCAATTGCTCAGAGATGAAAAGTGCCAGCACTGAAAGCTGTGGCTAGCCAGCACCCTTCCTTGGAAGCGCTTTTGTAGGCCTAAGAACACTGGGGCTCTGGGCTTCTCTAGCCACCTACTCTTCTGCTCATCCTCTCGCGCAGTCCAAAGAGAGCTCAGGTGAGAAATTGCAAACGTCAAGCAATTGCTCAGAGATGAAAAGGGCCATCACTGAAAGCTGTGGCTAGCCAGCACCCTTCCTTGGAAGCGCTTTCACAGGCGCAGCAACACTGGGGCTTTGCGCTTCTCTACCTACCAAATGTCACGCTCACTATCTCTCCGTCTCGTAGACACGAGTTGAGAAATTGCAAATGTCGAGCAATTGCTCAGAGATGAAAAGTGGCAGCACTGAAAGCTGTTGCTAGCCAGCACCCTTCCTTGGAAGCGCTTTCACAGGCGCATCAACACTGGGGCTTTGCGCTTCTCTAGCCACCAAACGTCACGGTCATTCTCTTTTCTTCTCGTAGACACCAGCTGAGAAACTGCAAACGTCAAGCAATTGTTCAGAGATGAAAAGTGCCAGCACTGAAAGCTGTTGCTAGCCAGCAGCCTTCCTTGGAAGCGCTTTTGTAGGCCTAAGAACACTGGGGCTCTGGGCTTCTCTAGCCACCTAATCTTCTGCTCATCCTCTCGCGCAGTCTAAAGAGAGCTCAGGTGAGAAATTGCAAACGTCGAGCAATTGCTCAGAGATGAAAAGGGCCAGCACTGAAAGCTGTTGCTAGCCAGCACCCTTCCTTGGAAGCACTTTCACAGGCGCAGCAACACTGGGGCTTTGCGCTTCTCTAGCCACCAAACATCAAGGTCATTCTCTCTCCGTCTCGTAGACACGAGCTGAGAAATTGCAAATGTCGAGCAATTGCTCAGAGATGAAAAGTGCCAGCACTGAAAGCTGTCGCTAGCCAGCACCCTTCCTTGGAAGCGCTTTTGTAGCCCTAAGAACACTGGGGCTCTGGGCTTCTCTAGCCACCTAATCTTCTGCTCATCCTCTCGGGCAGTCTAAAGAGAGCTCAGGTGAGAAATTGCAAACGTCGAGCAATTGCTCAGAGATGAAAAGGGCCAGCACTGAAAGCTGTGGCTAGCCAGCACCCTTCCTTGGAAGCGCTTTTGTAGCCCTAAGAACACTGGGGCTCTGGGCTTCTCTAGCCACCTACTCTTCTGCTCATCCTCTCGCGCAGTCTAAAGAGAGCTCAGGTGAGAAATTGCAAACGTCGAGCAATTGCTCAGAGATGAAAAGTGCCAGCACTGAAAGCTGTTGCTAGCCAGCACCCTTCCTTGGAAGCGCTTTCACAGGCGCAGCAACACTGGGGCTTTGCGCTTCTCTAGCCACCAAACGTCACGCTCACTATCTCTCCGTCTCGTAGACACGAGCTGAGAAATTGCAAACGTCGAGCAATTGCTCAGTGATGAAAAGTGCCAGCACTGAAAGCTGTTGCTAGCCAGCACCCTTCCTTGGAAGCGCTTTTGTAGGCCTAAGAACACTGGGGTTGTGGGCTTCTCTAGCCACCTACTCTTCTGCTCATCCTCTCGCGCAGTCCAAAGAGAGCTCAGGTGAGAAATTGCAAACGTCGAGCAATTGCTCAGAGATGAAAAGGGCCAGCACTGAAAGCTGTGGCTAGCCAGCACCCTTCCTTGGAAGCGCTTTCACAGGCGCAGCAACACTGGGGCTTTGCGCTTCTCTACCTACCAAAGGTCACGCTCACTATCTCTCCGTCTCGTAGACACGAGTTGAGAAATTGCAAACGTCGAGCAATTGCTCAGAGATGAAAAGTGCCAGCACTGAAAGCTGTTGCTAGCCAGCACCCTTCCTTGGAAGCGCTTTCACAGGCGCAGCAACACTGGGGCTTTGCGCTTCTCTAGCCACCAAACGTCACGGTCACTATCTCTCCGTCTCGTAGACACAAGCTGAGAAATTGCAAACGTCCAGCAATTGCTCAGAGATGAAAAGTGGCAGCACTGAAAGCTGTTGCTAGCCAGCACCCTTCCTTGGAAACGTTTTTGTAGCCCTAAGAACAGTGGGGCTCTGGGCTTCTCTAGCCACCTACTCTTCTGCTCATCCTCTCGTGCAGTCTAAAGAGAGCTCAGGTGAGAAATTGCAAACGTCGAGCAATTGCTCAGAGATGAAAAGGGCCAGCACTGAAAGCTGTTGCTAGCCAGCACCCTTCCTTGGAAACGCTTTTGTAGCCCTAAGAACACTGGGGCTCTGGGCTTCTCTAGCCACCTACTCTTCTGCTCATCCTCTCGCGCAGTCTAAAGAGAGCTCAGGTGAGAAATTGCAAACGTCGAGCAATTGCTCAGAGATGAAAAGTGCCAGCACTGAAAGCTGTTGCTAGCCAGCACCCTTCCTTGGAAGCGCTTTCACAGGCGCAGCAACACTGGGGCTTTGCGCTTCTCTACCCACCAAACATCACGCTCACTATCTCTCCGTCTCGTAGACACGAGCTGAGAAATTGCAAACGTCCAGCAATTGCTCAGACATGAAAAGTGCCAGCACTGAAAGCTGTTGCTAGCCAGCACGCTTCCTTGGAAGCGCTTTCACAGGCGCAGCAACACTGGGGCTTTGCGCTTCTTTACCAACCAAACGTCACGCTCACTATCTCTCCGTCTCGCAGACACGAGCTGAGAAATTGCAAACGTCGAGCAATTGCTCAGAGATGAAAAGTGGCAGCACTGAAAGCTGTTGCTAGCCAGCACCCTTCCTTGGAAGCGCTTTCACAGGCGCAGCAACACTGGGACTTTGCGCTTCTCTAGCCACCAAACATCACGGTCATTCTCTTTCCTTCTCGTAGACACGAGTTGAGAAATTGCAAACGTCCAGCAATTGCTCAGAGATGAGAAGTGCCATCACTGAAAGCTGATGCTAGCCAGCACCCTTCCTTGGAAGTGCTTTCGTAGGCCTAAGAACACTGGGGCTCTGGGCTTCTCTAGCCACCTAATCTTCTGCTCATCCTCTCGTGCAGTCTAAAGAGAGCTCAGGTGAGAAATTGCAAACGTCGAGCAATTGCTCAGAGATGAAAAGGGCCAGCACTGAAAGCTGTTGCTAGCCAGCACCCTTCCTTGGAAACGCTTTTGTAGCCCTAAGAACACTGGGGCTCTGGGCTTCTCTAGCCACCTACTCTTCTGCTCATCCTCTCGCGCAGTCTAAAGAGAGCTCAGGTGAGAAATTGCAAACGTCGAGCAATTGCTCAGAGATGAAAAGTGCCAGCACTGAAAGCTGTTGCTAGCCAGCACCCTTCCTTGGAAGCGCTTTCACAGGCGCAGCAACACTGGGGCTTTGCGCTTCTCTACCCACCAAACATCACGCTCACTATCTCTCCGTCTCGTAGACACGAGCTGAGAAATTGCAAACGTCCAGCAATTGCTCAGACATGAAAAGTGCCAGCACTGAAAGCTGTTGCTAGCCAGCACGCTTCCTTGGAAGCGCTTTCACAGGCGCAGCAACACTGGGGCTTTGCGCTTCTTTACCAACCAAACGTCACGCTCACTATCTCTCCGTCTCGCAGACACGAGCTGAGAAATTGCAAACGTCGAGCAATTGCTCAGAGATGAAAAGTGGCAGCACTGAAAGCTGTTGCTAGCCAGCACCCTTCCTTGGAAGCGCTTTCACAGGCGCAGCAACACTGGGACTTTGCGCTTCTCTAGCCACCAAACATCACGGTCATTCTCTTTCCTTCTCGTAGACACGAGTTGAGAAATTGCAAACGTCCAGCAATTGCTCAGAGATGAGAAGTGCCATCACTGAAAGCTGATGCTAGCCAGCACCCTTCCTTGGAAGTGCTTTCGTAGGCCTAAGAACACTGGGGCTCTGGGCTTCTCTAGCCACCTACTCTTCTGCTCATCCTCTCGTGCACTCTAAAGAGAGCTCAGGTGAGAAATTGCAAACGTCGAGCAATTGCTGAGAGATGAAAAGTGCCAGCACTGAAAGCTCTTGCTAGCCAGCACCCTTCCTTGGAAGCGCTTTCACAGGCGCAGCAACACTGGGGCTTTGCGCTTCTCTACCCACCAAACATCACGGTCACTATCTCTCCGTCTCGTAGACACGAGCTGAGAAATTGCAAACGTCGAGCAATTGCTCAGAGATGAAAAGGGCCAGCACTGAAAGCTGTTGCTAGCCAGCACCCTTCCTTGGAAGCGCTTTCACAGGCGCAGCAACACTGGGACTTTGCGCTTCTCTAGCCACCAAACGTTACGGTCATTCTCTTTCCTTCTCGTAGACACGAGCTGAGAAATTGCAAACGTCCAGCAATTGCTCAGAGATGAAAAGTGCCAGCACTGAAAGCTGATGCTAGCCAGCACCCTTCCTTGGAAGTGCTTTTGGAGGCCTAAGAACACTGGGGCTCTGGGCTTCTCTAGCCACCTACTCTTCTGCTCATCCTCTCGTGCACTCTAAAGAGAGCTCAGGTGAGAAATTGCAAACGTCGAGCAATTGCTCAGAGATGAAAAGTGCCAGCACTGAAAGCTGATGCTAGCCAGCACCCTTCCTTGGAAGCGCTTTCACAGGCGCAGCAACACTGGGACTTTGCGCTTCTCTACCCACCAAACGTCACGGTCATTCTCTTTCCTTCTCGTAGACACGAGCTGAGAAATTACAAACGTCGAGCAATTGCTCAGAGATGAAAAGTGCCAGCACTGAAAGCTGTTGCTAGCCAGCACCCTTCCTTGGAAGCGCTTTCACAGGCGCAGCAACACTGGGACTTTGCGCTTCTCTACCAACCAAACGTCACGCGCACTATCTCTCCGTCTCGTAGACACGAGCTGAGAAATTGCAAATGTCGAGCAATTGCTCAGAGATGAAAAGTGCCAGCACTGAAAGCTGTTGCTAGCCAGCACCCTTCCTTGGAAGCGCTTTCACAGGCGCAGCAACACTGGGACTTTGCGCTTCTCTACCCACCAAACGTCACGGTCATTCTCTTTCCGTCTCGTAGACACGAGCTGAGAAATTGCAAACGTCGAGCAATTGCTCAGAGATGAAAAGTGCCAGCACTGAAAGCTGTTGCTAGCCAGCACCCTTCCTTGGAAACGCTTTTGTAGGCCTAAGAACACTGGGGTTGTGGGCTTCTCTAGCCACCTAATCTTCTGCTCATCCTCTCGTGCAGTCCAAAGAGAGCTCAGGTGAGAAATTGCAAACGTCGAGCAATTGCTCAGAGATGAAAAGTGCCAGCACTGAAAGCTCTTGCTAGCCAGCACCCTTCCTTGGAAGCGCTTTCACAGGCGCAGCAACACTGGGGCTTTGCGCTTCTCTACCCACCAAACATCACGGTCACTATCTCTCCGTCTCGTAGACACGAGCTGAGAAATTGCAAACGTCGAGCAATTGCTCAGAGATGAAAAGGGCCAGCACTGAAAGCTGTTGCTAGCCAGCACCCTTCCTTGGAAGCGCTTTCACAGGCGCAGCAACACTGGGACTTTGCGCTTCTCTACCCACCAAACGTCACGGTCATTCTCTTTCCTTCTCGTAGACACGAGCTGAGAAATTGCAAACGTCGAGCAATTGCTCAGAGATGAAAAGTGGCAGCACTGAAAGCTGTTGCTAGCCAGCACCCTTCCTTGGAAGCGCTTTCACAGGCGCAGCAACACTGGGGCTTTGCGCTTCTCTAGCCACCAAACGTCACGCTCACTATCTCTCCGTCTCGTAGACACGAGCTGAGAAATTGCAAACGTCGAGCAATTGCTCAGAGATGAAAAGTGGCAGCACTGAAAGCTGTTGCTAGCCAGCACCCTTCCTTGGAAACGTTTTTGTAGCCCTAAGAACAGTGGGGCTCTGGGCTTCTCTAGCCACCTACTCTTCTGCTCATCCTCTCGCGCAGTCTAAAGAGAGCTCAGGTGAGAAATTGCAAACGTCGAGCAATTGCTCAGAGATGAAAAGGGCCAGCACTGAAAGCTGTTGCTAGCCAGCACCCTTCCTTGGAAACGCTTTTGTAGCCCTAAGAACACTGGGGCTCTGGGCTTCTCTAGCCACCTACTCTTCTGCTCATCCTCTCGCGCAGTCTAAAGAGAGCTCAGGTGAGAAATTGCAAACGTCGAGCAATTGCTCAGAGAGGAAAAGTGCCAGCACTGAAAGCTGTTGCTAGCCAGCACCCTTCCTTGGAAGCGCTTTCACAGGCGCAGCAACACTGGGGCTTTGCGCTTCTCTACCCACCAAACATCACGCTCACTATCTCTCCGTCTCGTAGACACGAGCTGAGAAATTGCAAACGTCGAGCAATTGCTCAGAGATGAAAAGTGCCAGCACTGAAAGCTGTTGCTAGCCAGCACCCTTCCTTGGAAGCGCTTTCACAGGCGCAGCAACACTGGGGCTTTGCGCTTCTCTACCCACCAAACGTCACGCTCACTATCTCTCCGTCTCGTAGACACGAGCTGAGAAATTGCAAACGTCGAGCAATTGCTCAGTGATGAAAAGTGCCAGCACTGAAAGCTGTTGCTAGCCAGCACCCTTCCTTGGAAGCGCTTTTGTAGGCCTAAGAACAGTGGGGCTCTGGGCTTCTCTAGCCACCTACTCTTCTGCTCATCCTCTCGCGCAGTCCAAAGAGAGCTCAGGTGAGAAATTGCAAACGTCGAGCAATTGCTCAGAGATGAAAAGGGCCAGCACTGAAAGCTGTGGCTAGCCAGCACCCTTCCTTGGAAGCGCTTTCACAGGCGCAGCAACACTGGGGCTTTGCGCTTCTCTACCTACCAAAGGTCACGCTCACTATCTCTCCGTCTCGTAGACACGAGTTGAGAAATTGCAAACGTCGAGCAATTGCTCAGAGATGAAAAGTGCCAGCACTGAAAGCTGTTGCTAGCCAGCACCCTTCCTTGGAAGCGCTTTCACAGGCGCAGCAACACTGGGGCTTTGCGCTTCTCTAGCCACCAAACGTCACGGTCACTATCTCTCCGTCTCGTAGACACAAGCTGAGAAATTGCAAACGTCCAGCAATTGCTCAGAGATGAAAAGTGGCAGCACTGAAAGCTGTTGCTAGCCAGCACCCTTCCTTGGAAACGTTTTTGTAGCCCTAAGAACAGTGGGGCTCTGGGCTTCTCTAGCCACCTACTCTTCTGCTCATCCTCTCGTGCAGTCTAAAGAGAGCTCAGGTGAGAAATTGCAAACGTCGAGCAATTGCTCAGAGATGAAAAGGGCCAGCACTGAAAGCTGTTGCTAGCCAGCACCCTTCCTTGGAAACGCTTTTGTAGCCCTAAGAACACTGGGGCTCTGGGCTTCTCTAGCCACCTACTCTTCTGCTCATCCTCTCGCGCAGTCTAAAGAGAGCTCAGGTGAGAAATTGCAAACGTCGAGCAATTGCTCAGAGAGGAAAAGTGCCATCACTGAAAGCTGTTGCTAGCCAGCACCCTTCCTTGGAAGCGCTTTCACAGGCGCAGCAACACTGGGGCTTTGCGCTTCTCTACCCACCAAACGTCACGCTCACTATCTCTCCGTCTCGTAGACACGAGCTGAGAAATTGCAAACGTCCAGCAATTGCTCAGACATGAAAAGTGCCAGCACTGAAAGCTGTTGCTAGCCAGCACGCTTCCTTGGAAGCGCTTTCACAGGCGCAGCAACACTGGGGCTTTGCGCTTCTCTAGCCACCAAACATCACGGTCATTCTCTTTCCTTCTCGTAGACACGAGTTGAGAAATTGCAAACGTCCAGCAATTGCTCAGAGATGAGAAGTGCCATCACTGAAAGCTGATGCTAGCCAGCACCCTTCCTTGGAAGTGCTTTCGTAGGCCTAAGAACACTGGGGCTCTGGGCTTCTCTAGCCACCTAATCTTCTGCTCATCCTCTCGTGCACTCTAAAGAGAGCTCAGGTGAGAAATTGCAAACGTCGAGCAATTGCTGAGAGATGAAAAGTGCCAGCACTGAAAGCTCTTGCTAGCCAGCACCCTTCCTTGGAAGCGCTTTCACAGGCGCAGCAACACTGGGGCTTTGCGCTTCTCTACCCACCAAACATCACGGTCACTATCTCTCCGTCTCGTAGACACGAGCTGAGAAATTGCAAACGTCGAGCAATTGCTCAGAGATGAAAAGGGCCAGCACTGAAAGCTGTTGCTAGCCAGCACCCTTCCTTGGAAGCGCTTTCACAGGCGCAGCAACACTGGGACTTTGCGCTTCTCTAGCCACCAAACGTTACGGTCATTCTCTTTCCTTCTCGTAGACACGAGCTGAGAAATTGCAAACGTCCAGCAATTGCTCAGAGATGAAAAGTGCCAGCACTGAAAGCTGATGCTAGCCAGCACCCTTCCTTGGAAGTGCTTTTGGAGGCCTAAGAACACTGGGGCTCTGGGCTTCTCTAGCCACCTACTCTTCTGCTCATCCTCTCGTGCACTCTAAAGAGAGCTCAGGTGAGAAATTGCAAACGTCGAGCAATTGCTCAGAGATGAAAAGTGCCAGCACTGAAAGCTGATGCTAGCCAGCACCCTTCCTTGGAAGCGCTTTCACAGGCGCAGCAACACTGGGACTTTGCGCTTCTCTACCCACCAAACGTCACGGTCATTCTCTTTCCTTCTCGTAGACACGAGCTGAGAAATTACAAACGTCGAGCAATTGCTCAGAGATGAAAAGTGCCAGCACTGAAAGCTGTTGCTAGCCAGCACCCTTCCTTGGAAGCGCTTTCACAGGCGCAGCAACACTGGGACTTTGCGCTTCTCTACCAACCAAACGTCACGCGCACTATCTCTCCGTCTCGTAGACACGAGCTGAGAAATTGCAAATGTCGAGCAATTGCTCAGAGATGAAAAGTGCCAGCACTGAAAGCTGTTGCTAGCCAGCACCCTTCCTTGGAAGCGCTTTCACAGGCGCAGCAACACTGGGACTTTGCGCTTCTCTACCCACCAAACGTCACGGTCATTCTCTTTCCGTCTCGTAGACACGAGCTGAGAAATTGCAAACGTCGAGCAATTGCTCAGAGATGAAAAGTGCCAGCACTGAAAGCTGTTGCTAGCCAGCACCCTTCCTTGGAAGCGCTTTTGTAGGCCTAAGAACACTGGGGTTGTGGGCTTCTCTAGCCACCTAATCTTCTGCTCATCCTCTCGTGCAGTCCAAAGAGAGCTCAGGTGAGAAATTGCAAACGTCGAGCAATTGCTCAGAGAGGAAAAGGGCCAGCACTGAAAGCTCTTGCTAGCCAGCACCCTTCCTTGGAAGCGCTTTCACAGGCGCAGCAACACTGGGGCTTTGCGCTTCTCTACCCACCAAACATCACGCTCACTATCTCTCCGTCTCGTAGACACGAGCTGAGAAATTGCAAACGTCGAGCAATTGCTCAGAGATGAAAAGGGCCAGCACTGAAAGCTGTGGCTAGCCAGCACCCTTCCTTGGAAGCGCTTTCACAGGCGCAGCAACACTGGGACTTTGCGCTTCTCTACCCACCAAACGTCACGGTCATTCTCTTTCCTTCTCGTAGACACGAGCTGAGAAATTACAAACGTCGAGCAATTGCTCAGAGATGAAAAGTGCCAGCACTGAAAGCTGTTGCTAGCCAGCACCCTTCCTTGGAAGCGCTTTCACAGGCGCAGCAACACTGGGGCTTTGCGCTTCTCTAGCCACCAAACATCACGGTCACTATCTCTCCGTCTCGTAGACACGAGCTGAGAAATTGCAAACGTCGAGCAATTGCTCAGAGATGAAAAGGGCCAGCACTGAAAGCTGTTGCTAGCCAGCACCCTTCCTTGGAAACGTTTTTGTAGCCCTAAGAACAGTGGGGCTCTGGGCTTCTCTAGCCACCTACTCTTCTGCTCATCCTCTCGCGCAGTCTAAAGAGAGCTCAGGTGAGAAATTGCAAAGGTCGAGCAATTGCTCAGAGATGAAAAGGGCCAGCACTGAAAGCTGTTGCTAGCCAGCACCCTTCCTTGGAAACGCTTTTGTAGCCCTAAGAACACTGGGGCTCTGGGCTTCTCTAGCCACCTACTCTTCTGCTCATCCTCTCGCGCAGTCTAAAGAGAGCTCAGGTGAGAAATTGCAAACGTCGAGCAATTGCTCAGAGAGGAAAAGTGCCAGCACTGAAAGCTGTTGCTAGCCAGCACCCTTCCTTGGAAGCGCTTTCACAGGCGCAGCAACACTGGGGCTTTGCGCTTCTCTACCCACCAAACATCACGCTCACTATCTCTCCGTCTCGTAGACACGAGCTGAGAAATTGCAAACGTCGAGCAATTGCTCAGAGATGAAAAGTGCCAGCACTGAAAGCTGTTGCTAGCCAGCACCCTTCCTTGGAAGCGCTTTCACAGGCGCAGCAACACTGGGGCTTTGCGCTTCTTTACCAACCAAACGTCACGCTCACTATCTCTCCGTCTCGCAGACACGAGCTGAGAAATTGCAAACGTCGAGCAATTGCTCAGAGATGAAAAGTGGCAGCACTGAAAGCTGTTGCTAGCCAGCACCCTTCCTTGGAAGCGCTTTCACAGGCGCAGCAACACTGGGACTTTGCGCTTCTCTAGCCACCAAACATCACGGTCATTCTCTTTCCTTCTCGTAGACACGAGTTGAGAAATTGCAAACGTCCAGCAATTGCTCAGAGATGAGAAGTGCCATCACTGAAAGCTGATGCTAGCCAGCACCCTTCCTTGGAAGTGCTTTCGTAGGCCTAAGAACACTGGGGCTCTGGGCTTCTCTAGCCACCTAATCTTCTGCTCATCCTCTCGTGCACTCTAAAGAGAGCTCAGGTGAGAAATTGCAAACGTCGAGCAATTGCTCAGAGATGAAAAGTGCCAGCACTGAAAGCTCTTGCTAGCCAGCACCCTTCCTTGGAAGCGCTTTCACAGGCGCAGCAACACTGGGGCTTTGCGCTTCTCTACCCACCAAACATCACGGTCACTATCTCTCCGTCTCGTAGACACGAGCTGAGAAATTGCAAACGTCGAGCAATTGCTCAGAGATGAAAAGGGCCAGCACTGAAAGCTGTTGCTAGCCAGCACCCTTCCTTGGAAGCGCTTTCACAGGCGCAGCAACACTGGGGCTTTGCGCTTCTCTAGCCACCAAACATCATGCTCACTATCTCTCCGTCTCGTAGACACGAGCTGAGAAATTGCAAATGTCGAGCAATTGCTCAGAGATGAAAAGTGCCAGCACTGAAAGCTGTGGCTAGCCAGCACCCTTCCTTGGAAGCGCTTTTGTAGCCCTAAGAACACTGGGGCTCTGGGCTTCTCTAGCCACCTAATCTTCTGCTCATCCTCTCGTGCACTCTAAAGAGAGCTCAGGGGAGAAATTGCAAATGTCGAGCAATTGCTCAGAGATGAAAAGGGCCATCACTGAAAGCTGTGGCTAGCCAGCACCCTTCCTTGGAAGCGCTTTTGTAGGCCTAAGAACACTGGGGCTCTGGGCTTCTCTAGCCACCTACTCTTCTGCTCATCCTCTCGTGCACTCTAAAGAGAGCTCAGGTGAGAAATTGCAGACGTCGAGCAATTGCTCAGAGATGAAAAGTGCCAGCACTGAAAGCTGTTGCTAGCCAGCACCCTTCCTTGGAAGCGCTTTCACAGGCGCAGCAACACTGGGGCTTTGCGCTTCTCTACCCACCAAATGTCACGCTCACTATCTCTCCGTCTCGTAGACACGAGCTGAGAAATTGCAAACGTCGAGCAATTGCTCAGAGATGAAAAGTGGCAGCACTGAAAGCTGTTGCTAGCCAGCACCCTTCCTTGGAAGCGCTTTCACAGGCGCAGCAACACTGGGGCTTTGCGCTTCTCTACCCACCAAACGTCACGCTCACTATCTCTCCGTCTCGTAGACACGAGCTGAGAAATTGCAAACGTCGAGCAATTGCTCAGAGATGAAAAGTGCCAGCACTGAAAGCTGTGGCTAGCCAGCACCCTTCCTTGGAAGCGCTTTTGTAGGCCTAAGAACAGTGGGGCTCTGGGCTTCTCTAGCCACCTACTCTTCTGCTCATCCTCTCGCGCAGTCCAAAGAGAGCTCAGGTGAGAAATTGCAAACGTCGAGCAATTGCTCAGAGATGAAAAGGGCCATCACTGAAAGCTGTTGCTAGCCAGCACCCTTCCTTGGAAGCGCTTTCACAGGCGCAGCAACACTGGGGCTTTGCGCTTCTCTACCTACCAAAGGTCACGCTCACTATCTCTCCGTCTCGTAGCCACGAGTTGAGAAATTGCAAACGTCGAGCAATTGCTCAGAGATGAAAAGTGGCAGCACTGAAAGCTGTTGCTAGCCAGCACCCTTCCTTGGAAGCGCTTTCACAGGCGCAGCAACACTGGGGCTTTGCGCTTCTCTAGCCACCAAACGTCACGGTCATTCTCTTTTCTTCTCGTAGACACCAGCTGAGAAACTGCAAACGTCAAGCAATTGCTCAGAGATGAAAAGTGCCAGCACTGAAAGCTGTTGCTAGCCAGCAGCCTTCCTTGGAAGCGCTTTTGTAGGCCTAAGAACACTGGGGCTCTGGGCTTCTCTAGCCACCTAATCTTCTGCTCATCCTCTCGCGCAGTCTAAAGAGAGCTCAGGTGAGAAATTGCAAACGTCCAGCAATTGCTCAGAGATGAAAAGTGCCAGCACTGAAAGCTGTTGCTAGCCAGCACCCTTCCTTGGAAGCACTTTCACAGGCGCAGCAACACTGGGGCTTTGCGCTTCTCTAGCCACCAAACATCAAGGTCATTCTCTCTCCGTCTCGTAGACACGAGCTGAGAAATTGCAAATGTCGAGCAATTGCTCAGAGATGAAAAGTGCCAGCACTGAAAGCTGTCGCTAGCCAGCACCCTTCCTTGGAAGCGCTTTTGTAGCCCTAAGAACACTGGGGCTCTGGGCTTCTCTAGCCACCTACTCTTCTGCTCATCCTCTCGCGCACTCTAAAGAGAGCTCAGGTGAGAAATTGCAAACGTCGAGCAATTGCTCAGAGATGAAAAGGGCCAGCACTGAAAGCTGTTGCTAGCCAGCACCCTTCCTTGGAAGCGCTTTTGTAGCCCTAAGAACACTGGGGCTCTGGGCTTCTCTAGCCACCTACTCTTCTGCTCATCCTCTCGCGCAGTCTAAAGAGAGCTCAGGTGAGAAATTGCAAACGTCGAGCAATTGCTCAGAGATGAAAAGTGCCAGCACTGAAAGCTGTTGCTAGCCAGCACCCTTCCTTGGAAGCGCTTTCACAGGCGCAGCAACACTGGGGCTTTGCGCTTCTCTAGCCACCAAACGTCACGCTCACTATCTCTCCGTCTCGTAGACACGAGCTGAGAAATTGCAAACGTCGAGCAATTGCTCAGAGATGAAAAGTGCCAGCACTGAAAGCTGTTGCTAGCCAGCACCCTTCCTTGGAAGCGCTTTTGTAGGCCTAAGAACACTGGGGCTCTGGGCTTCTCTAGCCACCTACTCTTCTGCTCATCCTCTCGCGCAGTCCAAAGAGAGCTCAGGTGAGAAATTGCAAACGTCGAGCAATTGCTCAGAGATGAAAAGGGCCAGCACTGAAAGCTGTGGCTAGCCAGCACCCTTCCTTGGAAGCGCTTTCACAGGCGCAGCAACACTGGGGCTTTGCGCTTCTCTACCTACCAAACATCACGCTCACTATCTCTCCGTCTCGTAGACACGAGCTGAGAAATTGCAAACGTCGAGCAATTGCTCAGAGATGAAAAGTGCCAGCACTGAAAGCTGTTGCTAGCCAGCACCCTTCCTTGGAAGCGCTTTCACAGGCGCAGCAACACTGGGGCTTTGCGCTTCTCTAGCCACCAAACGTCACGCTCACTATCTCTCCGTCTCGTAGACACGAGCTGAGAAATTGCAAACGTCCAGCAATTGCTCAGAGATGAAAAGTGGCAGCACTGAAAGCTGTTGCTAGCCAGCACCCTTCCTTGGAAACGTTTTTGTACCCTAAGAACAGTGGGGCTCTGGGCTTCTCTAGCCACCTACTCTTCTGCTCATCCTCTCGCGCAGTCTAAAGAGAGCTCAGGTGAGAAATTGCAAACGTCGAGCAATTGCTCAGAGATGAAAAGGGCCAGCACTGAAAGCTGTTGCTAGCCAGCACCCTTCCTTGGAAACGCTTTTGTAGCCCTAAGAACACTGGGGCTCTGGGCTTCTCTAGCCACCTACTCTTCTGCTCATCCTCTCGCGCAGTCTAAAGAGAGCTCAGGTGAGAAATTGCAAACGTCGAGCAATTGCTCAGAGAGGAAAAGTGCCAGCACTGAAAGCTGTTGCTAGCCAGCACCCTTCCTTGGAAGCGCTTTCACAGGCGCAGCAACACTGGGGCTTTGCGCTTCTCTACCCACCAAACATCACGCTCACTATCTCTCCGTCTCGTAGACACGAGCTGAGAAATTGCAAACGTCCAGCAATTGCTCAGAGATGAAAAGTGCCAGCACTGAAAGCTGATGCTAGCCAGCACCCTTCCTTGGAAACGTTTTTGTAGCCCTAAGAACAGTGGGGCTCTGGGCTTCTCTAGCCACCTACTCTTCTGCTCATCCTCTCGCGCAGTCTAAAGAGAGCTCAGGTGAGAAATTGCAAACGTCGAGCAATTGCTCAGAGATGAAAAGGGCCAGCACTGAAAGCTGTTGCTAGCCAGCACCCTTCCTTGGAAACGCTTTTGTAGGCCTAAGAACACTGGGGCTCTGGGCTTCTCTAGCCACCTACTCTTCTGCTCATCCTCTCGCGCAGTCTAAAGAGAGCTCAGGTGAGAAATTGCAAACGTCGAGCAATTGCTCAGAGAGGAAAAGTGCCATCACTGAAAGCTGTTGCTAGCCAGCACCCTTCCTTGGAAGCGCTTTCACAGGCGCAGCAACACTGGGGCTTTGCGCTTCTCTACCCACCAAACATCACGCTCACTATCTCTCCGTCTCGTAGACACGAGCTGAGAAATTGCAAACGTCCAGCAATTGCTCAGACATGAAAAGTGCCAGCACTGAAAGCTGTTGCTAGCCAGCACCCTTCCTTGGAAGCGCTTTCACAGGCGCAGCAACACTGGGGCTTTGCGCTTCTTTACCAACCAAACGTCACGCTCACTATCTCTCCGTCTCGCAGACACGAGCTGAGAAATTGCAAACGTCGAGCAATTGCTCAGAGATGAAAAGTGGCAGCACTGAAAGCTGTTGCTAGCCAGCACCCTTCCTTGGAAGCGCTTTCACAGGCGCAGCAACACTGGGACTTTGCGCTTCTCTAGCCACCAAACATCACGGTCATTCTCTTTCCTTCTCGTAGACACGAGTTGAGAAATTGCAAACGTCCAGCAATTGCTCAGAGATGAGAAGTGCCATCACTGAAAGCTGATGCTAGCCAGCACCCTTCCTTGGAAGTGCTTTCGTAGGCCTAAGAACACTGGGGCTCTGGGCTTCTCTAGCCACCTAATCTTCTGCTCATCCTCTAGTGCACTCTAAAGAGAGCTCAGGTGAGAAATTGCAAACGTCGAGCAATTGCTGAGAGATGAAAAGTGCCAGCACTGAAAGCTCTTGCTAGCCAGCACCCTTCCTTGGAAGTGCTTTCACAGGCGCAGCAACACTGGGGCTTTGCTCTTCTCTACCCACCAAACATCACGGTCACTATCTCTCCGTCTCGTAGACACGAGCTGAGAAATTGCAAACGTCGAGCAATTGCTCAGAGATGAAAAGGGCCAGCACTGAAAGCTGTTGCTAGCCAGCACCCTTCCTTGGAAGCGCTTTCACAGGCGCAGCAACACTGGGACTTTGCGCTTCTCTAGCCACCAAACGTTACGGTCATTCTCTTTCCTTCTCGTAGACACGAGCTGAGAAATTGCAAACGTCCAGCAATTGCTCAGAGATGAAAAGTGCCAGCACTGAAAGCTCTTGCTAGCCAGCACCCTTCCTTGGAAGTGCTTTTGGAGGCCTAAGAACACTGGGGCTCTGGGCTTCTCTAGCCACCTACTCTTCTGCTCATCCTCTCGTGCACTCTAAAGAGAGCTCAGGTGAGAAATTGCAAACGTCGAGCAATTGCTCAGAGATGAAAAGTGCCAGCACTGAAAGCTGATGCTAGCCAGCACCCTTCCTTGGAAGCGCTTTCACAGGCGCAGCAACACTGGGACTTTGCGCTTCTCTACCCACCAAACGTCACGGTCATTCTCTTTCCTTCTCGTAGACACGAGCTGAGAAATTACAAACGTCGAGCAATTGCTCAGAGATGAGAAGTGCCAGCACTGAAAGCTGTTGCTAGCCAGCACCCTTCCTTGGAAGCGCTTTCACAGGCGCAGCAACACTGGGGCTTTGCGCTTCTCTACCAACCAAACGTCACGCGCACTATCTCTCCGTCTCGTAGACACGAGCTGAGAAATTGCAAACGTCGAGCAATTGCTCAGAGATGAAAAGTGCCAGCACTGAAAGCTGTGGCTAGCCAGCACCCTTCCTTGGAAGCGCTTTCACAGGCGCAGCAACACTGGGACTTTGCGCTTCTCTACCCACCAAACGTCACGGTCATTCTCTTTCCTTCTCGTAGACACGAGCTGAGAAATTGCAAACGTCGAGCAATTGCTCAGAGATGAAAAGTGCCAGCACTGAAAGGTGTTGCTAGCCAGCACCCTTCCTTGGAAGCGCTTTTGTAGGCCTAAGAACAGTGGGGCTCTGGGCTTCTCTAGCCACCTACTCTTCTGCTCATCCTCTCGTGCAGTCTAAAGAGAGCTCAGGTGAGAAATTGCAAACGTCGAGCAATTGCTCAGAGATGAAAAGGGCCAGCACTGAAAGCTGTTGCTAGCCAGCACCCTTCCTTGGAAGCGCTTTCACAGGCGCAGCAACACTGGGACTTTGCGCTTCTCTAGCCACCAAACATCACGGTCATTCTCTTTCCTTCTCGTAGACACGAGTTGAGAAATTGCAAACGTCGAGCAATTGCTCAGAGATGAGAAGTGCCATCACTGAAAGCTGATGCTAGCCAGCACCCTTCCTTGGAAGTGCTTTCGTAGGCCTAACAACACTGGGGCTCTGGGCTTCTCTAGCCACCTAATCTTCTGCTCATCCTCTCGTGCACTCTAAAGAGAGCTCAGGTGAGAAATTGCAAACGTCGAGCAATTGCTCAGAGATGAAAAGTGCCAGCACTGAAAGCTCTTGCTAGCCAGCACCCTTCCTTGGAAGCGCTTTCACAGGCGCAGCAACACTGGGGCTTTGCGCTTCTCTACCAACCAAACGTCACGCGCACTATCTCTCCGTCTCGTAGACACGAGCTGAGAAATTGCAAATGTCGAGCAATTGCTCAGAGATGAAAAGTGCCAGCACTGAAAGCTGTTGCTAGCCAGCACCCTTCCTTGGAAGCGCTTTCACAGGCGCAGCAACACTGGGACTTTGCGCTTCTCTACCCACCAAACGTCACGGTCATTCTCTTTCCGTCTCGTAGACACGAGCTGAGAAATTGCAAACGTCGAGCAATTGCTCAGAGATGAAAAGTGCCAGCACTGAAAGCTGTGGCTAGCCAGCACCCTTCCTTGGAAGCGCTTTTGTAGGCCTAAGAACAGTGGGGCTCTGGGCTTCTCTAGCCACCTACTCTTCTGCTCATCCTCTCGCGCAGTCCAAAGAGAGCTCAGGTGAGAAATTGCAAACGTCGAGCAATTGCTCAGAGATGAAAAGGGCCATCACTGAAAGCTCTTGCTAGCCAGCACCCTTCCTTGGAAGCGCTTTCACAGGCGCAGCAACACTGGGGCTTTGCGCTTCTCTACCCACCAAACATCACGGTCACTATCTCTCCGTCTCGTAGACACGAGCTGAGAAATTGCAAACGTCGAGCAATTGCTCAGAGATGAAAAGGGCCATCACTGAAAGCTGATGCTAGCCAGCACCCTTCCTTGGAAGCGCTTTCACAGGCGCAGCAACACTGGGACTTTGCGCTTCTCTACCCACCAAACGTCACGGTCATTCTCTTTCCTTCTCGTAGACACGAGCTGAGAAATTGCAAACGTCGAGCAATTGCTCAGAGATGAAAAGTGCCAGCACTGAAAGCTGTTGCTAGCCAGCACCCTTCCTTGGAAGCGCTTTCACAGGCGCAGCAACACTGGGGCTTTGCGCTTCTCTAGCCACCAAACGTCACGGTCACTATCTGTCCGTCTCGTAGACACGAGCTGAGAAATTGCAAACGTCCAGCAATTGCTCAGAGATGAAAAGTGGCAGCACTGAAAGCTGTTGCTAGCCAGCACCCTTCCTTGGAAACGTTTTTGTAGCCCTAAGAACAGTGGGGCTCTGGGCTTCTCTAGCCACCTACTCTTCTGCTCATCCTCTCGCGCAGTCTAAAGAGAGCTCAGGTGAGAAATTGCAAATGTCGAGCAATTGCTCAGAGATGAAAAGGGCCAGCACTGAAAGCTGTTGCTAGCCAGCACCCTTCCTTGGAAACGCTTTTGTAGCCCTAAGAACACTGGGGCTCTGGGCTTCTCTAGCCACCTACTCTTCTGCTCATCCTCTCGCGCAGTCTAAAGAGAGCTCAGGTGAGAAATTGCAAACGTCGAGCAATTGCTCAGAGAGGAAAAGTGCCAGCACTGAAAGCTGTTGCTAGCCAGCACCCTTCCTTGGAAGCGCTTTCACAGGCGCAGCAACACTGGGGCTTTGCGCTTCTCTACCCACCAAACATCACGCTCACTATCTCTCCGTCTCGTAGACACGAGCTGAGAAATTGCAAACGTCGAGCAATTGCTCAGAGATGAAAAGTGCCAGCACTGAAAGCTGTTGCTAGCCAGCACCCTTCCTTGGAAGCGCTTTCACAGGCGCAGCAACACTGGGGCTTTGCGCTTCTTTACCAACCAAACATCACGCTCACTATCTCTCCGTCTCGCAGACACGAGCTGAGAAATTGCAAACGTCGAGCAATTGCTCAGAGATGAAAAGTGGCAGCACTGAAAGCTGTTGCTAGCCAGCACCCTTCCTTGGAAGCGCTTTCACAGGCGCAGCAACACTGGGACTTTGCGCTTCTCTAGCCACCAAACATCACGGTCATTCTCTTTCCTTCTCGTAGACACGAGCTGAGAAATTGCAAACGTCCAGCAATTGCTCAGAGATGAGAAGTGCCATCACTGAAAGCTGATGCTAGCCAGCACCCTTCCTTGGAAGTGCTTTCGTAGGCCTAAGAACACTGGGGCTCTGGGCTTCTCTAGCCACCTAATCTTCTGCTCATCCTCTCGTGCACTCTAAAGAGAGCTCAGGTGAGAAATTGCAAACGTCGAGCAATTGCTCAGAGATGAAAAGTGCCAGCACTGAAAGCTCTTGCTAGCCAGCACCCTTCCTTGGAAGCGCTTTCACAGGCGCAGCAACACTGGGGCTTTGCGCTTCTCTAGCCACCAAACGTCATGCTCACTATCTCTCCGTCTCGTAGACACGAGCTGAGAAATTGCAAACGTCGAGCAATTGCTCAGAGATGAAAAGGGCCAGCACTGAAAGCTCTTGCTAGCCAGCACCCTTCCTTGGAAGCGCTTTCACAGGCGCAGCAACACTGGGACTTTGCGCTTCTCTAGCCACCAAACGTTACGGTCATTCTCTTTCCTTCTCGTAGACACGAGCTGAGAAATTGCAAACGTCCAGCAATTGCTCAGAGATGAAAAGTGCCAGCACTGAAAGCTGATGCTAGCCAGCACCCTTCCTTGGAAGTGCTTTTGGAGGCCTAAGAACAGTGGGGCTCTGGGCTTCTCTAGCCACCTACTCTTCTGCTCATCCTCTCGTGCACTCTAAAGAGAGCTCAGGTGAGAAATTGCAAACGTCGAGCAATTGCTCAGAGATGAAAAGTGCCAGCACTGAAAGCTCTTGCTAGCCAGCACCCTTCCTTGGAAGCGCTTTCACAGGCGCAGCAACACTGGGACTTTGCGCTTCTCTACCCACCAAACGTCACGGTCATTCTCTTTCCTTCTCGTAGACACGAGCTGAGAAATTACAAACGTCGAGCAATTGCTCAGAGATGAGAAGTGCCAGCACTGAAAGCTGTTGCTAGCCAGCACCCTTCCTTGGAAGCGCTTTCACAGGCGCCGCAACACTGGGGCTTTGCGCTTCTCTACCAACCAAACGTCACGCGCACTATCTCTCCGTCTCGTAGACACGAGCTGAGAAATTGCAAACGTCGAGCAATTGCTCAGAGATGAAAAGTGCCAGCACTGAAAGCTGTGGCTAGCCAGCACCCTTCCTTGGAAGCGCTTTCACAGGCGCAGCAACACTGGGGCTTTGCGCTTCTCTAGCCACCAAACGTCACGGTCATTCTCTTTCCTTCTCGTAGACACGAGCTGAGAAATTGCAAACGTCGAGCAATTGCTCAGAGATGAAAAGTGCCAGCACTGAAAGGTGTTGCTAGCCAGCACCCTTCCTTGGAAGCGCTTTTGTAGGCCTAAGAACAGTGGGGCTCTGGGCTTCTCTAGCCACCTACTCTTCTGCTCATCCTCTCGTGCAGTCTAAAGAGAGCTCAGGTGAGAAATTGCAAACGTCGAGCAATTGCTCAGAGATGAAAAGGGCCAGCACTGAAAGCTCTTGCTAGCCAGCACCCTTCCTTGGAAGCGCTTTCACAGGCGCAGCAACACTGGGACTTTGCGCTTCTCTAGCCACCAAACATCACGGTCATTCTCTTTCCTTCTCGTAGACACGAGTTGAGAAATTGCAAACGTCCAGCAATTGCTCAGAGATGAGAAGTGCCATCACTGAAAGCTGATGCTAGCCAGCACCCTTCCTTGGAAGTGCTTTTGTAGGCCTAAGAACACTGGGGCTCTGGGCTTCTCTAGCCACCTAATCTTCTGCTCATCCTCTCGTGCAGTCTAAAGAGAGCTCAGGTGAGAAATTGCAAACGTTGAGCAATTGCTCAGAGATGAAAAGTGCCAGCACTGAAAGCTGTTGCTAGCCAGCACCCTTCCTTGGAAGCGCTTTCACAGGCGCAGCAACACTGGGGCTTTGCGCTTCTCTACCAACCAAACGTCACGCGCACTATCTCTCCGTCTCGTAGACACGAGCTGAGAAATTGCAAATGTCGAGCAATTGCTCAGAGATGAAAAGTGCCAGCACTGAAAGCTGTTGCTAGCCAGCACCCTTCCTTGGAAGCGCTTTCACAGGCGCAGCAACACTGGGACTTTGCGCTTCTCTAGCCACCAAACGTCACGGTCATTCTCTTTCCGTCTCGTAGACACGAGCTGAGAAATTGCAAACGTCGAGCAATTGCTCAGAGATGAAAAGTGCCAGCACTGAAAGCTGTTGCTAGCCAGCACCCTTCCTTGGAAGCGCTTTTGTAGGCCTAAGAACACTGGGGTTGTGGGCTTCTCTAGCCACCTAATCCTCTGCTCATCGTCTCGTGCAGTCCAAAGAGAGCTCAGGTGAGAAATTGCAAACGTCGAGCAATTGCTCAGAGAGGAAAAGGGCCAGCACTGAAAGCTCTTGCTAGCCAGCACCCTTCCTTGGAAGCGCTTTCACAGGCGCAGCAACACTGGGGCTTTGCGCTTCTCTACCCACCAAACATCACGGTCACTATCTCTCCGTCTCGTAGACACGAGCTGAGAAATTGCAAACGTCGAGCAATTGCTCAGAGATGAAAAGGGCCAGCACTGAAAGCTGTGGCTAGCCAGCACCCTTCCTTGGAAGCGCTTTCACAGGCGCAGCAACACTGGGACTTTGCGCTTCTCTACCCACCAAACGTCACGGTCATTCTCTTTCCTTCTCGTAGACACGAGCTGAGAAATTGCAAACGTCCAGCAATTGCTCAGAGATGAAAAGTGCCAGCACTGAAAGCTGTTGCTAGCCAGCACCCTTCCTTGGAAGCGCTTTTGTAGGCCTAAGAACACTGGGGCTCTGGGCTTCTCTAGCCACCTACTCTTCTGCTCATCCTCTCGTGCAGTCTAAAGAGAGCTCAGGTGAGAAATTGCAAACGTCCAGCAATTGCTCAGAGATGAAAAGGGCCAGCACTGAAAGCTGATGCTAGCCAGCACCCTTCCTTGGAAGCGCTTTCACAGGCGCAGCAACACTGGGACTTTGCGCTTCTCTAGCCACCAAACATCACGGTCATTCTCTTTCCTTCTCGTAGACACGAGTTGAGAAATTGCAAACGTCCAGCAATTGCTCAGAGATGAGAAGTGCCAGCACTGAAAGGTGTTGCTAGCCAGCACCCTTCCTTGGAAGCGCTTTTGTAGGCCTAAGAACAGTGGGGCTCTGGGCTTCTCTAGCCACCTAATCTTCTGCTCATCCTCTCGTGCAGTCTAAAGAGAGCTCAGGTGAGAAATTGCAAACGTCGAGCAATTGCTCAGAGATGAAAAGGGCCAGCACTGAAAGCTGTTGCTAGCCAGCACCCTTCCTTGGAAGCGCTTTCACAGGCGCAGCAACACTGGGACTTTGCGCTTCTCTAGCCACCAAACATCACGGTCATTCTCTTTCCTTCTCGTAGACACGAGTTGAGAAATTGCAAACGTCGAGCAATTGCTCAGAGATGAGAAGTGCCATCACTGAAAGCTGATGCTAGCCAGCACCCTTCCTTGGAAGTGCTTTCGTAGGCCTAACAACACTGGGGCTCTGGGCTTCTCTAGCCACCTAATCTTCTGCTCATCCTCTCGTGCACTCTAAAGAGAGCTCAGGTGAGAAATTGCAAACGTCGAGCAATTGCTCAGAGAGGAAAAGGGCCATCACTGAAAGCTCTTGCTAGCCAGCACCCTTCCTTGGAAGCGCTTTCACAGGCGCAGCAACACTGGGGCTTTGCGCTTCTCTACCCACCAAACATCACGGTCACTATCTCTCCGTCTCGTAGACACGAGCTGAGAAATTGCAAACGTCGAGCAATTGCTCAGAGATGAAAAGGGCCAGCACTGAAAGCTGTTGCTAGCCAGCACCCTTCCTTGGAAGCGCTTTCACAGGCGCAGCAACACTGGGACTTTGCGCTTCTCTACCCACCAAACGTCACGGTCATTCTCTTTCCTTCTCGTAGACACGAGCTGAGAAATTGCAAACGTCGAGCAATTGCTCAGAGATGAAAAGTGCCAGCACTGAAAGCTGTTGCTAGCCAGCACCCTTCCTTGGAAGCGCTTTTGTAGGCCTAAGAACACTGGGGCTCTGGGCTTCTCTAGCCACCTACTCTTCTGCTCATCCTCTCGTGCAGTCTAAAGAGAGCTCAGGTGAGAAATTGCAAACGTCCAGCAATTGCTCAGAGATGAAAAGGGCCAGCACTGAAAGCTGTTGCTAGCCAGCACCCTTCCTTGGAAGCGCTTTCACAGGCGCAGCAACACTGGGACTTTGCGCTTCTCTAGCCACCACACGTCACGCTCACTATCTCTCCGTCTCGTAGACATGAGCTGAGAAATTGCAAACGTCGAGCAATTGCTCAGAGAGGAAAAGTGCCAGCACTGAAAGCTGTGGCTAGCCAGCACCCTTCCTTGGAAGCGCTTTCACAGGCGCAGCAACACTGGGACTTTGCGCTTCTCTAGCCACCAAACGTCACGGTCATTCTCTTTCCTTCTCGTAGACTCCAGCTGAGAAACTGCAAACGTCGAGCAATTGCTCAGAGATGAAAAGTGCCAGCACTGAAAGCTCTTGCTAGCCAGCAGCCTTCCTTGGAAGCGCTTTTGTAGCCCTAAGAACACTGGGGCTCTGGGCTTCTCTAGCCACCTAATCTTCTGCTCATCCTCTCGCGCAGTCTAAAGAGAGCTCAGGGGAGAAATTGCAAACGTCGAGCAATTGCTCAGAGATGAAAAGTGCCAGCACTGAAAGCTGATGCTAGCCAGCACCCTTCCTTGGAAGTGCTTTCGTAGGCCTAACAACACTGGGGCTCTGGGCTTCTCTAGCCACCTAATCTTCTGCTCATCCTCTCGTGCACTCTAAAGAGAGCTCAGGTGAGAAATTGCAAACGTCGAGCAATTGCTCAGAGAGGAAAAGGGCCATCACTGAAAGCTCTTGCTAGCCAGCACCCTTCCTTGGAAGCGCTTTCACAGGCGCAGCAACACTGGGGCTTTGCGCTTCTCTACCCACCAAACATCACGCTCACTATCTCTCCGTCTCGTAGACACGAGCTGAGAAATTGCAAACGTCGAGCAATTGCTCAGAGATGAAAAGGGCCAGCACTGAAAGCTGTTGCTAGCCAGCACCCTTCCTTGGAAGCGCTTTCACAGGCGCAGCAACACTGGGACTTTGCGCTTCTCTACCCACCAAACGTCACGGTCATTCTCTTTCCTTCTCGTAGACACGAGCTGAGAAATTGCAAACGTCGAGCAATTGCTCAGAGATGAGAAGTGCCATCACTGAAAGCTGATGCTAGCCAGCACCCTTCCTTGGAAGTGCTTTCGTAGGCCTAACAACACTGGGGCTCTGGGCTTCTCTAGCCACCTAATCTTCTGCTCATCCTCTCGTGCACTCTAAAGAGAGCTCAGGTGAGAAATTGCAAACGTCGAGCAATTGCTCAGAGAGGAAAAGGGCCATCACTGAAAGCTCTTGCGAGCCAGCACCCTTCCTTGGAAGCGCTTTCACAGGCGCAGCAACACTGGGGCTTTGCGCTTCTCTACCCACCAAACATCACGGTCACTATCTCTCCGTCTCGTAGACACGAGCTGAGAAATTGCAAACGTCGAGCAATTGCTCAGAGATGAAAAGGGCCAGCACTGAAAGCTGTTGCTAGCCAGCACCCTTCCTTGGAAGCGCTTTCACAGGCGCAGCAACACTGGGACTTTGCGCTTCTCTACCCACCAAACGTCACGGTCATTCTCTTTCCTTCTCGTAGACACGAGCTGAGAAATTGCAAACGTCGAGCAATTGCTCAGAGATGAAAAGTGCCAGCACTGAAAGCTGTTGCTAGCCAGCACCCTTCCTTGGAAGCGCTTTTGTAGGCCTAAGAACACTGGGGCTCTGGGCTTCTCTAGCCACCTACTCTTCTGCTCATCCTCTCGTGCAGTCTAAAGAGAGCTCAGGTGAGAAATTGCAAACGTCCAGCAATTGCTCAGAGATGAAAAGGGCCAGCACTGAAAGCTGTTGCTAGCCAGCACCCTTCCTTGGAAGCGCTTTCACAGGCGCAGCAACACTGGGACTTTGCGCTTCTCTAGCCACCACACGTCACGCTCACTATCTCTCCGTCTCGTAGACATGAGCTGAGAAATTGCAAACGTCGAGCAATTGCTCAGAGAGGAAAAGTGCCAGCACTGAAAGCTGTGGCTAGCCAGCACCCTTCCTTGGAAGCGCTTTCACAGGCGCAGCAACACTGGGACTTTGCGCTTCTCTAGCCACCAAACGTCACGGTCATTCTCTTTCCTTCTCGTAGACTCCAGCTGAGAAACTGCAAACGTCGAGCAATTGCTCAGAGATGAAAAGTGCCAGCACTGAAAGCTCTTGCTAGCCAGCAGCCTTCCTTGGAAGCGCTTTTGTAGCCCTAAGAACACTGGGGCTCTGGGCTTCTCTAGCCACCTAATCTTCTGCTCATCCTCTCGCGCAGTCTAAAGAGAGCTCAGGGGAGAAATTGCAAACGTCGAGCAATTGCTCAGAGATGAAAAGTGCCAGCACTGAAAGCTCTTGCTAGCCAGCACCCTTCCTTGGAAGCGCTTTCACAGGCGCAGCAACACTGGGGCTTTGCGCTTCTCTACCCACCAAACATCACGGTCACTATCTCTCCGTCTCGTAGACACGAGCTGAGAAATTGCAAACGTCGAGCAATTGCTCAGAGATGAAAAGGGCCAGCACTGAAAGCTCTTGCTAGCCAGCACCCTTCCTTGGAAGCGCTTTCACAGGCGCAGCAACACTGGGACTTTGCGCTTCTCTAGCCACCAAACGTTACGGTCATTCTCTTTCCTTCTCGTAGACACGAGCTGAGAAATTGCAAACGTCCAGCAATTGCTCAGAGATGAAAAGTGCCAGCACTGAAAGCTGATGCTAGCCAGCACCCTTCCTTGGAAGCGCTTTTGTAGGCCTAAGAACACTGGGGCTCTGGGCTTCTCTAGCCACCTACTCTTCTGCTCATCCTCTCGCGCACTCTAAAGAGAGCTCAGGTGAGAAATTGCAAACGTTGAGCAATTGCTCAGAGATGAAAAGGGCCAGCACTGAAAGCTGTGGCTAGCCAGCACCCTTCCTTGGAAGCGCTTTCACAGGCGCAGCAACACTGGGACTTTGCGCTTCTCTACCCACCAAACGTCACGGTCATTCTCTTTCCTTCTCGTAGACACGAGCTGAGAAATTACAAACGTCGAGCAATTGCTCAGAGATGAAAAGTGCCAGGACTGAAAGCTGTTGCTAGCCAGCACCCTTCCTTGGAAGCGCTTTCACAGGCGCAGCAACACTGGGGCTTTGCGCTTCTCTACCAACCAAACGTCACGCGCACTATCTCTCCGTCTCGTAGACACGAGCTGAGAAATTGCAAATGTCGAGCAATTGCTCAGAGATGAAAAGTGCCAGCACTGAAAGCTGTTGCTAGCCAGCACCCTTCCTTGGAAGCGCTTTCACAGGCGCAGCAACACTGGGACTTTGTGCTTCTCTACCCACCAAACGTCACGGTCATTCTCTTTCCGTCTCGTAGACACGAGCTGAGAAATTGCAAACGTCGAGCAATTGCTCAGAGATGAAAAGTGCCAGCACTGAAAGCTGTTGCTAGCCAGCACCCTTCCTTGGAAGCGCTTTTGTAGGCCTAAGAACACTGGGGTTGTGGGCTTCTCTAGCCACCTAATCTTCTGCTCATCCTCTCGTGCAGTCCAAAGAGAGCTCAGGTGAGAAATTGCAAACGTCGAGCAATTGCTCAGAGAGGAAAAGGGCCAGCACTGAAAGCTCTTGCTAGCCAGCACCCTTCCTTGGAAGCGCTTTCACAGGCGCAGCAACACTGGGGCTTTGCGCTTCTCTACCCACCAAACATCACGGTCACTATCTCTCCGTCTCGTAGACACGAGCTGAGAAATTGCAAACGTCGAGCAATTGCTCAGAGATGAAAAGGGCCAGCACTGAAAGCTGTGGCTAGCCAGCACCCTTCCTTGGAAGCGCTTTCACAGGCGCAGCAACACTGGGACTTTGCGCTTCTCTACCCACCAAACGTCACGGTCATTCTCTTTCCTTCTCGTAGACACGAGCTGAGAAATTGCAAACGTCGAGCAATTGCTCAGAGATGAAAAGTGCCAGCACTGAAAGCTGTTGCTAGCCAGCACCCTTCCTTGGAAGCGCTTTCACAGGCGCAGCAACACTGGGGCTTTGCGCTTCTCTAGCCACCAAACGTCACGGTCACTATCTCTCCGTCTCGTAGACACGAGCTGAGAAATTGCAAACGTCGAGCAATTGCTCAGAGATGAAAAGTGGCAGCACTGAAAGCTGTTGCTAGCCAGCACCCTTCCTTGGAAACGTTTTTGTAGGCCTAAGAACACTGGGGCTCTGGGCTTCTCTAGCCACCTACTCTTCTGCTCATCCTCTCGCGCAGTCTAAAGAGAGCTCAGGGGAGAAATTGCAAACGTCGAGCAATTGCTCAGAGATGAAAAGGGCCAGCACTGAAAGCTGTTGCTAGCCAGCACCCTTCCTTGGAAACGCTTTTGTAGCCCTAAGAACACTGGGGCTCTGGGCTTCTCTAGCCACCTACTCTTCTGCTCATCCTCTCGCACAGTCTAAAGAGAGCTCAGGTGAGAAATTGCAAACGTCGAGCAATTGCTCAGAGAGGAAAAGTGCCAGCACTGAAAGCTGTTGCTAGCCAGCACCCTTCCTTGGAAGCGCTTTCACAGGCGCAGCAACACTGGGGCTTTGCGCTTCTCTACCCACCAAACATCACGCTCACTATCTCTCCGTCTCGTAGACACGAGCTGAGAAATTGCAAACGTCGAGCAATTGCTCAGAGATGAAAAGTGCCAGCACTGAAAGCTGTTGCTAGCCAGCACCCTTCCTTGGAAGCGCTTTCACAGGCGCAGCAACACTGGGGCTTTGCGCTTCTTTACCAACCAAACGTCACGCTCACTATCTCTCCGTCTCGCAGACACGAGCTGAGAAATTGCAAACGTCGAGCAATTGCTCAGAGATGAAAAGTGGCAGCACTGAAAGCTGTTGCTAGCCAGCACCCTTCCTTGGAAGCGCTTTCACAGGCGCAGCAACACTGGGACTTTGCGCTTCTCTAGCCACCAAACATCACGGTCATTCTCTTTCCTTCTCGTAGACACGAGTTGAGAAATTGCAAACGTCGAGCAATTGCTCAGAGATGAGAAGTGCCATCACTGAAAGCTGATGCTAGCCAGCACCCTTCCTTGGAAGTGCTTTCATAGGCCTAAGAACACTGGGGCTCTGGGCTTCTCTAGCCACCTAATCTTCTGCTCATCCTCTCGTGCACTCTAAAGAGAGCTCAGGTGAGAAATTGCAAACGTCGAGCAATTGCTCAGAGATGAAAAGTGCCAGCACTGAAAGCTCTTGCTAGCCAGCACCCTTCCTTGGAAGCGCTTTCACAGGCGCAGCAACACTGGGGCTTTGCGCTTCTCTACCCACCAAACATCACGGTCACTATCTCTCCGTCTCGTAGACACGAGCTGAGAAATTGCAAACGTCGAGCAATTGCTCAGAGATGAAAAGGGCCAGCACTGAAAGCTGTTGCTAGCCAGCACCCTTCCTTGGAAGCGCTTTCACAGGCGCAGCAACACTGGGGCTTTGCGCTTCTCTAGCCACCAAACATCACGCTCACTCTCTCTCCGTCTCGTAGACACGAGCTGAGAAATTGCAAATGTCGAGCAATTGCTCAGAGATGAAAAGTGCCAGCACTGAAAGCTGTCGCTAGCCAGCACCCTTCCTTGGAAGCGCTTTTGTAGCCCTAAGAACAGTGGGGCTCTGGGCTTCTCTAGCCACCTAATCTTCTGCTCATCCTCTCGTGCACTCTAAAGAGAGCTCAGGGGAGAAATTGCAAATGTCGAGCAATTGCTCAGAGATGAAAAGGGCCATCACTGAAAGCTGTGGCTAGCCAGCACCCTTCCTTGGAAGCGCTTTTGTAGGCCTAAGAACACTGGGGCTCTGGGCTTCTCTAGCCACCTACTCTTCTGCTCATCCTCTCGCGCACTCTAAAGAGAGCTCAGGTGAGAAATTGCAAACGTCGAGCAATTGCTCAGAGATGAAAAGTGCCAGCACTGAAAGCTGTTGCTAGCCAGCACCCTTCCTTGGAAGCGCTTTCACAGGCGCAGCAACACTGGGGCTTTGCGCTTCTCTACCCACCAAATGTCACGCTCACTATCTCTCCGTCTCGTAGACACGAGCTGAGAAATTGCAAACGTCGAGCAATTGCTCAGAGATGAAAAGTGGCAGCACTGAAAGCTGTTGCTAGCCAGCACCCTTCCTTGGAAGCGCTTTCACAGGCGCAGCAACACTGGGGCTTTGCGCTTCTCTACCCACCAAACGTCACGCTCACTATCTCTCCGTCTCGTAGACAAGAGCTGAGAAATTGCAAACGTCGAGCAATTGCTCAGAGATGAAAAGTGCCAGCACTGAAAGCTGTGGCTAGCCAGCACCCTTCCTTGGAAGCGCTTTTGTAGGCCTAAGAACAGTGGGGCTCTGGGCTTCTCTAGCCACCTGCTCTTCTGCTCATCCTCTCGCGCAGTCCAAAGAGAGCTCAGGTGAGAAATTGCAAACGTCGAGCAATTGCTCAGAGATGAAAAGGGCCATCACTGAAAGCTGTTGCTAGCCAGCACCCTTCCTTGGAAGCGCTTTCACAGGCGCAGCAACACTGGGGCTTTGCGCTTCTCTACCTACCAAAGGTCACGCTCACTATCTCTCCGTCTCGTAGACACGAGTTGAGAAATTGCAAACGTCGAGCAATTGCTCAGAGATGAAAAGTGGCAGCACTGAAAGCTGTTGCTAGCCAGCACCCTTCCTTGGAAGCGCTTTCACAGGCGCAGCAACACTGGGGCTTTGCGCTTCTCTACCCACCAAACATCACGGTCATTGTCTTTTCTTCTCGTAGACACCAGCTGAGAAACTGCAAACGTCAAGCAATTGCTCAGAGATGAAAAGTGCCAGCACTGAAAGCTGTTGCTAGCCAGCAGCCTTCCTTGGAAGCGCTTTTGTAGGCCTAAGAACACTGGGGCTCTGGGCTTCTCTAGCCACCTAATCTTCTGCTCATCCTCTCTCGCAGTCTAAAGAGAGCTCAGGTGAGAAATTGCAAACGTCCAGCAATTGCTCAGAGATGAAAAGGGCCAGCACTGAAAGCTGTTGCTAGCCAGCACCCTTCCTTGGAAGCACTTTCACAGGCGCAGCAACACTGGGGCTTTGCGCTTCTCTAGCCACCAAACATCAAGGTCATTCTCTCTCCGTCTCGTAGACACGAGCTGAGAAATTGCAAATGTCGAGCAATTGCTCAGAGATGAAAAGTGCCAGCACTGAAAGCTGTCGCTAGCCAGCACCCTTCCTTGGAAGCGCTTTTGTAGCCCTAAGAACACTGGGGCTCTGGGCTTCTCTAGCCACCTAATCTTCTGCTCATCCTCTCGCGCACTCTAAAGAGAGCTCAGGTGAGCAATTGAAAACGTCGAGCAATTGCTCAGAGATGAAAAGGGCCAGCACTGAAAGCTGTTGCTAGCCAGCACCCTTCCTTGGAAGCGCTTTTGTAGGCCTAAGAACAGTGGGGCTCTGGGCTTCTCTAGCCACCTACTCTTCTGCTCATCCTCTCGCGCAGTCCAAAGAGAGCTCAGGTGAGAAATTGCAAACGTCGAGCAATTGCTCAGAGATGAAAAGGGCCAGCACTGAAAGCTGTGGCTAGCCAGCACCCTTCCTTGGAAGCGCTTTCACAGGCGCAGCAACACTGGGGCTTTGCGCTTCTCTACCTACCAAACGTCACGCTCACTATCTCTCCGTCTCGTAGACACGAGCTGAGAAATTGCAAACGTCGAGCAATTGCTCAGAGATGAAAAGTGGCAGCACTGAAAGCTGTTGCTAGCCAGCACCCTTCCTTGGAAACGTTTTTGTAGCCCTAAGAACAGTGGGGCTCTGGGCTTCTCTAGCCACCTACTCTTCTGCTCATCCTCTCGCGCAGTCTAAAGAGAGCTCAGGTGAGAAATTGCAAACGTCGAGCAATTGCTCAGAGATGAAAAGGGCCAGCACTGAAAGCTGTTGCTAGCCAGCACCCTTCCTTGGAAGCGCTTTTGTAGCCCTAAGAACACTGGGGCTCTGGGCTTCTCTAGCCACCTACTCTTCTGCTCATCCTCTCGCGCAGTCTAAAGAGAGCTCAGGTGAGAAATTGCAAACGTCGAGCAATTGCTCAGAGAGGAAAAGTGCCATCACTGAAAGCTGTTGCTAGCCAGCACCCTTCCTTGGAAGCGCTTTCACAGGCGCAGCAACACTGGGGCTTTGCGCTTCTCTACCCACCAAACATCACGCTCACTATCTCTCCGTCTCGTAGACACGAGCTGAGAAATTGCAAACGTCCAGCAATTGCTCAGAGAGGAAAAGTGCCAGCACTGAAAGCTGTTGCTAGCCAGCACCCTTCCTTGGAAGCGCTTTCACAGGCGCAGCAACACTGGGGCTTTGCGCTTCTTTACCAACCAAACGTCACGCTCACTATCTCTCCGTCTCGCAGACACGAGCTGAGAAATTGCAAACGTCGAGCAATTGCTCAGAGATGAAAAGGGCCAGCACTGAAAGCTGTTGCTAGCCAGCACCCTTCCTTGGAAGCGCTTTCACAGGCGCAGCAACACTGGGGCTTTGCGCTTCTCTAGCCACCAAACGTCACGGTCACTATCTCTCCGTCTCGTAGACACGAGCTGAGAAATTGCAAACGTCGAGCAATTGCTCAGAGATGAAAAGTGCCAGCACTGAAAGCTGTTGCTAGCCAGCACCCTTCCTTGGAAGCGCTTTCACAGGCGCAGCAACACTGGGGCTTTGCGCTTCTTTACCAACCAAACGTCACGCTCACTATCTCTCCGTCTCGCAGACACGAGCTGAGAAATTGCAAACGTCCAGCAATTGCTCAGAGATGAGAAGTGCCATCACTGAAAGCTGATGCTAGCCAGCACCCTTCCTTGGAAGTGCTTTCGTAGGCCTAAGAACACTGGGGCTCTGGGCTTCTCTAGCCACCTAATCTTCTGCTCATCCTCTAGTGCACTCTAAAGAGAGCTCAGGTGAGAAATTGCAAACGTCGAGCAATTGCTGAGAGATGAAAAGTGCCAGCACTGAAAGCTCTTGCTAGCCAGCACCCTTCCTTGGAAGCGCTTTCACAGGCGCAGCAACACTGGGGCTTTGCGCTTCTCTACCCACCAAACATCACGCTCACTATCTCTCCGTCTCGTAGACAAGAGCTGAGAAATTGCAAACGTCGAGCAATTGCTCAGAGATGAAAAGGGCCAGCACTGAAAGCTGTTGCTAGCCAGCACCCTTCCTTGGAAGCGCTTTCACAGGCGCAGCAACACTGGGGCTTTGCGCTTCTCTAGCCACCAAACATCACGCTCACTCTCTCTCCGTCTCGTAGACACGAGCTGAGAAATTGCAAATGTCGAGCAATTGCTCAGAGATGAAAAGTGCCAGCACTGAAAGCTGTCGCTAGCCAGCACCCTTCCTTGGAAGCGCTTTTGTAGCCCTAAGAACAGTGGGGCTCTGGGCTTCTCTAGCCACCTAATCTTCTGCTCATCCTCTCGTGCACTCTAAAGAGAGCTCAGGGGAGAAATTGCAAATGTCGAGCAATTGCTCAGAGATGAAAAGGGCCATCACTGAAAGCTGTGGCTAGCCAGCACCCTTCCTTGGAAGCGCTTTTGTAGGCCTAAGAACACTGGGGCTCTGGGCTTCTCTAGCCACCTACTCTTCTGCTCATCCTCTCGCGCACTCTAAAGAGAGCTCAGGTGAGAAATTGCAAACGTCGAGCAATTGCTCAGAGATGAAAAGTGCCAGCACTGAAAGCTGTTGCTAGCCAGCACCCTTCCTTGGAAGCGCTTTCACAGGCGCAGCAACACTGGGGCTTTGCGCTTCTCTAGCCACCAAATGTCACGCTCACTATCTCTCCGTCTCGTAGACACGAGCTGAGAAATTGCAAACGTCGAGCAATTGCTCAGAGATGAAAAGTGGCAGCACTGAAAGCTGTTGCTAGCCAGCACCCTTCCTTGGAAGCGCTTTCACAGGCGCAGCAACACTGGGGCTTTGCGCTTCTCTACCCACCAAACGTCACGCTCACTATCTCTCCGTCTCGTAGACAAGAGCTGAGAAATTGCAAACGTCGAGCAATTGCTCAGAGATGAAAAGTGCCAGCACTGAAAGCTGTTGCTAGCCAGCACCCTTCCTTGGAAGCGCTTTTGTAGGCCTAAGAACAGTGGGGCTCTGGGCTTCTCTAGCCACCTACTCTTCTGCTCATCCTCTCGCGCAGTCCAAAGAGAGCTCAGGTGAGAAATTGCAAACGTCGAGCAATTGCTCAGAGATGAAAAGGGCCATCACTGAAAGCTGTTGCTAGCCAGCACCCTTCCTTGGAAGCGCTTTCACAGGCGCAGCAACACTGGGGCTTTGCGCTTCTCTACCTACCAAAGGTCACGCTCACTATCTCTCCGTCTCGTAGACACGAGTTGAGAAATTGCAAACGTCGAGCAATTGCTCAGAGATGAAAAGTGGCAGCACTGAAAGCTGTTGCTAGCCAGCACCCTTCCTTGGAAGCGCTTTCACAGGCGCAGCAACACTGGGGCTTTGCGCTTCTCTACCCACCAAACATCACGGTCATTCTCTTTTCTTCTCGTAGACACCAGCTGAGAAACTGCAAACGTCAAGCAATTGCTCAGAGATGAAAAGTGCCAGCACTGAAAGCTGTGGCTAGCCAGCAGCCTTCCTTGGAAGCGCTTTTGTAGGCCTAAGAACACTGGGGCTCTGGGCTTCTCTAGCCACCTAATCTTCTGCTCATCCTCTCGCGCAGTCTAAAGAGAGCTCAGGTGAGAAATTGCAAACGTCCAGCAATTGCTCAGAGATGAAAAGGGCCAGCACTGAAAGCTGTTGCTAGCCAGCACCCTTCCTTGGAAGCACTTTCACAGGCGCAGCAACACTGGGGCTTTGCGCTTCTCTAGCCACCAAACATCAAGGTCATTCTCTCTCCGTCTCGTAGACACGAGCTGAGAAATTGCAAATGTCGAGCAATTGCTCAGAGATGAAAAGTGCCAGCACTGAAAGCTGTCGCTAGCCAGCACCCTTCCTTGGAAGCGCTTTTGTAGCCCTAAGAACACTGGGGCTCTGGGCTTCTCTAGCCACCTAATCTTCTGCTCATCCTCTCGCGCACTCTAAAGAGAGCTCAGGTGAGAAATTGCAAACGTCGAGCAATTGCTCAGAGATGAAAAGGGCCAGCACTGAAAGCTGTTGCTAGCCAGCACCCTTCCTTGGAAGCGCTTTTGTAGGCCTAAGAACACTGGGGCTCTGGGCTTCTCTAGCCACCTACTCTTCTGCTCATCCTCTCGCGCAGTCCAAAGAGAGCTCAGGTGAGAAATTGCAAACGTCGAGCAATTGCTCAGAGATGAAAAGGGCCAGCACTGAAAGCTGTGGCTAGCCAGCACCCTTCCTTGGAAGCGCTTTCACAGGCGCAGCAACACTGGGGCTTTGCGCTTCTCTACCTACCAAACGTCACGCTCACTATCTCTCCGTCTCGTAGACACGAGCTGAGAAATTGCAAACGTCGAGCAATTGCTCAGAGATGAAAAGTGGCAGCACTGAAAGCTGTTGCTAGCCAGCACCCTTCCTTGGAAGCGCTTTCACAGGCGCAGCAACACTGGGGCTTTGCGCTTCTCTAGCCACCAAACGTCACGGTCACTATCTCTCCGTCTCGTAGACACGAGCTGAGAAATTGCAAACGTCCAGCAATTGCTCAGAGATGAAAAGTGCCATCACTGAAAGCTGTTGCTAGCCAGCACCCTTCCTTGGAAACGTTTTTGTAGCCCTAAGAACAGTGGGGCTCTGGGCTTCTCTAGCCACCTACTCTTCTGCTCATCCTCTCGCGCACTCTAAAGAGAGCTCAGGTGAGAAATTGCAAACGTTGAGCAATTGCTCAGAGATGAAAAGGGCCAGCACTGAAAGCTGTTGCTAGCCAGCACCCTTCCTTGGAAACGCTTTTGTAGCCCTAAGAACACTGGGGCTCTGGGCTTCTCTAGCCACCTACTCTTCTGCTCATCCTCTCGCGCAGTCTAAAGAGAGCTCAGGTGAGAAATTGCAAACGTCGAGCAATTGCTCAGAGAGGAAAAGTGCCATCACTGAAAGCTGTTGCTAGCCAGCACCCTTCCTTGGAAGCGCTTTCACAGGCGCAGCAACACTGGGGCTTTGCGCTTCTCTACCCACCAAACATCACGCTCACTATCTCTCCGTCTCGTAGACACGAGCTGAGAAATTGCAAACGTCCAGCAATTGCTCAGAGAGGAAAAGTGCCAGCACTGAAAGCTGTTGCTAGCCAGCACCCTTCCTTGGAAGCGCTTTCACAGGCGCAGCAACACTGGGGCTTTGCTCTTCTTTACCAACCAAACGTCACGCTCACTATCTCTCCGTCTCGCAGACACGAGCTGAGAAATTGCAAACGTCGAGCAATTGCTCAGAGATGAAAAGTGGCAGCACTGAAAGCTGTTGCTAGCCAGCACCCTTCCTTGGAAGCGCTTTCACAGGCGCAGCAACACTGGGACTTTGCGCTTCTCTAGCCACCAAACATCACGGTCATTCTCTTTCCTTCTTGTAGACACGAGTTGAGAAATTGCAAACGTCCAGCAATTGCTCAGAGATGAAAAGTGCCATCACTGAAAGCTGATGCTAGCCAGCACCCTTCCTTGGAAGTGCTTTCGTAGGCCTAAGAACACTGGGGCTCTGGGCTTCTCTAGCCACCTAATCTTCTGCTCATCCTCTAGTGCACTCTAAAGAGAGCTCAGGTGAGAAATTGCAAACGTCGAGCAATTGCTGAGAGATGAAAAGTGCCAGCACTGAAAGCTCTTGCTAGCCAGCACCCTTCCTTGGAAGCGCTTTCACAGGCGCAGCAACACTGGGGCTTTGCTCTTCTCTACCCACCAAACATCACGGTCACTATCTCTCCGTCTCGTAGACACGAGCTGAGAAATTGCAAACGTCGAGCAATTGCTCAGAGATGAAAAGGGCCAGCACTGAAAGCTGTTGCTAGCCAGCACCCTTCCTTGGAAGCGCTTTCACAGGCGCAGCAACACTGGGACTTTGCGCTTTTCTAGCCACCAAACGTTACGGTCATTCTCTTTCCTTCTCGTAGACACGAGCTGAGAAATTGCAAACGTCCAGCAATTGCTCAGAGATGAAAAGTGCCAGCACTGAAAGCTGATGCTAGCCAGCACCCTTCCTTGGAAGTGCTTTTGGAGGCCTAAGAACACTGGGGCTCTGGGCTTCTCTAGCCACCTACTCTTCTGCTCATCCTCTCGTGCACTCTAAAGAGAGCTCAGGTGAGAAATTGCAAACGTCGAGCAATTGCTCAGAGATGAAAAGTGCCAGCACTGAAAGCTGATGCTAGCCAGCACCCTTCCTTGGAAGCGCTTTCACAGGCGCAGCAACACTGGGACTTTGTGCTTCTCTACCCACCAAACGTCACGGTCCTTCTCTTTCCTTCTCGTAGACACGAGCTGAGAAATTACAAACGTCGAGCAATTGCTCAGAGATGAGAAGTGCCAGCACTGAAAGCTGTTGCTAGCCAGCACCCTTCCTTGGAAGCGCTTTCACAGGCGCAGCAACACTGGGACTTTGCGCTTCTCTACCAACCAAACGTCACGCGCACTATCTCTCCGTCTCGTAGACACGAGCTGAGAAATTGCAAACGTCGAGCAATTGCTCAGAGATGAAAAGTGCCAGCACTGAAAGCTGTGGCTAGCCAGCACCCTTCCTTGGAAGCGCTTTCACAGGCGCAGCAACACTGGGACTTTGCGCTTCTCTACCCACCAAACGTCACGGTCATTCTCTTTCCTTCTCGTAGACACGAGCTGAGAAATTGCAAACGTCGAGCAATTGCTCAGAGATGAAAAGTGCCAGCACTGAAAGCTGTTGCTAGCCAGCACCCTTCCTTGGAAGCGCTTTTGTAGGCCTAAGAACAGTGGGGCTCTGGGCTTCTCTAGCCACCTCATCTTCTGCTCATCCTCTCGTGCAGTCTAAAGAGAGCTCAGGTGAGAAATTGCAAACGTCGAGCAATTGCTCAGAGATGAAAAGGGCCAGCACTGAAAGCTGTTGCTAGCCAGCACCCTTCCTTGGAAGCGCTTTCACAGGCGCAGCAACACTGGGACTTTGCGCTTCTCTAGCCACCAAACATCACGGTCATTCTCTTTCCTTCTCCTAGACACGAGCTGAGAAATTGCAAACGTCGAGCAATTGCTCAGAGATGAAAAGTGCCATCACTGAAAGCTGTTGCTAGCCAGCACCCTTCCTTGGAAACGTTTTTGTAGCCCTAAGAACAGTGGGGCTCTGGGCTTCTCTAGCCACCTACTCTTCTGCTCATCCTCTCGCGCAGTCTAAAGAGAGCTCAGGTGAGAATGTGCAAACGTCGAGCAATTGCTCAGAGATGAAAAGGGCCAGCACTGAAAGCTGTTGCTAGCCAGCACCCTTCCTTGGAAACGCTTTTGTAGCCCTAAGAACACTGGGGCTCTGGGCTTCTCTAGCCACCTACTCTTCTGCTCATCCTCTCGCGCAGTCTAAAGAGAGCTCAGGTGAGAAATTGCAAACGTCGAGCAATTGCTCAGAGAGGAAAAGTGCCATCACTGAAAGCTGTTGCTAGCCAGCACCCTTCCTTGGAAGCGCTTTCACAGGCGCAGCAACACTGGGGCTTTGCGCTTCTCTACCCACCAAACATCACGCTCACTATCTCTCCGTCTCGTAGACACGAGCTGAGAAATTGCAAACGTCCAGCAATTGCTCAGACATGAAAAGTGCCAGCACTGAAAGCTGTTGCTAGCCAGCACCCTTCCTTGGAAGCGCTTTCACAGGCGCAGCAACACTGGGGCTTTGCGCTTCTTTACCAACCAAACGTCACGCTCACTATCTCTCCGTCTCGCAGACACGAGCTGAGAAATTGCAAACGTCGAGCAATTGCTCAGAGATGAAAAGTGGCAGCACTGAAAGCTGTTGCTAGCCAGCACCCTTCCTTGGAAGCGCTTTCACAGGCGCAGCAACACTGGGGCTTTGCGCTTCTCTACCCACCAAACATCACGGTCATTCTCTTTTCTTCTCGTAGACACCAGCTGAGAAACTGCAAACGTCAAGCAATTGCTCAGAGATGAAAAGTGCCAGCACTGAAAG
This sequence comes from Sarcoramphus papa, assembly GCA_037962945.1. NCBI lineage: Eukaryota > Metazoa > Chordata > Aves > Accipitriformes > Cathartidae > Sarcoramphus > Sarcoramphus papa. The sequence continues at coordinate 92,530,407 of CM075586.1, read as the reverse complement.
CTGTGGCTAGCCAGCAGCCTTCCTTGGAAGCGCTTTTGTAGGCCTAAGAACACTGGGGCTCTGGGCTTCTCTAGCCACCTAATCTTCTGCTCATCCTCTCGCGCAGTCTAAAGAGAGCTCAGGTGAGAAATTGCAAACGTCCAGCAATTGCTCAGAGATGAAAAGGGCCAGCACTGAAAGCTGTTGCTAGCCAGCACCCTTCCTTGGAAGCACTTTCACAGGCGCAGCAACACTGGGGCTTTGCGCTTCTCTAGCCACCAAACATCAAGGTCATTCTCTCTCCGTCTCGTAGACACGAGCTGAGAAATTGCAAATGTCGAGCAATTGCTCAGAGATGAAAAGTGCCAGCACTGAAAGCTGTCGCTAGCCAGCACCCTTCCTTGGAAGCGCTTTTGTAGCCCTAAGAACACTGGGGCTCTGGGCTTCTCTAGCCACCTAATCTTCTGCTCATCCTCTCGCGCACTCTAAAGAGAGCTCAGGTGAGAAATTGCAAACGTCGAGCAATTGCTCAGAGATGAAAAGGGCCAGCACTGAAAGCTGTTGCTAGCCAGCACCCTTCCTTGGAAGCGCTTTTGTAGGCCTAAGAACACTGGGGCTCTGGGCTTCTCTAGCCACCTACTCTTCTGCTCATCCTCTCGCGCAGTCCAAAGAGAGCTCAGGTGAGAAATTGCAAACGTCGAGCAATTGCTCAGAGATGAAAAGGGCCAGCACTGAAAGCTGTGGCTAGCCAGCACCCTTCCTTGGAAGCGCTTTCACAGGCGCAGCAACACTGGGGCTTTGCGCTTCTCTACCTACCAAACGTCACGCTCACTATCTCTCCGTCTCGTAGACACGAGCTGAGAAATTGCAAACGTCGAGCAATTGCTCAGAGATGAAAAGTGGCAGCACTGAAAGCTGTTGCTAGCCAGCACCCTTCCTTGGAAGCGCTTTCACAGGCGCAGCAACACTGGGGCTTTGCGCTTCTCTAGCCACCAAACGTCACGGTCACTATCTCTCCGTCTCGTAGACACGAGCTGAGAAATTGCAAACGTCCAGCAATTGCTCAGAGATGAAAAGTGCCATCACTGAAAGCTGTTGCTAGCCAGCACCCTTCCTTGGAAACGTTTTTGTAGCCCTAAGAACAGTGGGGCTCTGGGCTTCTCTAGCCACCTACTCTTCTGCTCATCCTCTCGCGCACTCTAAAGAGAGCTCAGGTGAGAAATTGCAAACGTTGAGCAATTGCTCAGAGATGAAAAGGGCCAGCACTGAAAGCTGTTGCTAGCCAGCACCCTTCCTTGGAAACGCTTTTGTAGCCCTAAGAACACTGGGGCTCTGGGCTTCTCTAGCCACCTACTCTTCTGCTCATCCTCTCGCGCAGTCTAAAGAGAGCTCAGGTGAGAAATTGCAAACGTCGAGCAATTGCTCAGAGAGGAAAAGTGCCATCACTGAAAGCTGTTGCTAGCCAGCACCCTTCCTTGGAAGCGCTTTCACAGGCGCAGCAACACTGGGGCTTTGCGCTTCTCTACCCACCAAACATCACGCTCACTATCTCTCCGTCTCGTAGACACGAGCTGAGAAATTGCAAACGTCCAGCAATTGCTCAGAGAGGAAAAGTGCCAGCACTGAAAGCTGTTGCTAGCCAGCACCCTTCCTTGGAAGCGCTTTCACAGGCGCAGCAACACTGGGGCTTTGCTCTTCTTTACCAACCAAACGTCACGCTCACTATCTCTCCGTCTCGCAGACACGAGCTGAGAAATTGCAAACGTCGAGCAATTGCTCAGAGATGAAAAGTGGCAGCACTGAAAGCTGTTGCTAGCCAGCACCCTTCCTTGGAAGCGCTTTCACAGGCGCAGCAACACTGGGACTTTGCGCTTCTCTAGCCACCAAACATCACGGTCATTCTCTTTCCTTCTTGTAGACACGAGTTGAGAAATTGCAAACGTCCAGCAATTGCTCAGAGATGAAAAGTGCCATCACTGAAAGCTGATGCTAGCCAGCACCCTTCCTTGGAAGTGCTTTCGTAGGCCTAAGAACACTGGGGCTCTGGGCTTCTCTAGCCACCTAATCTTCTGCTCATCCTCTAGTGCACTCTAAAGAGAGCTCAGGTGAGAAATTGCAAACGTCGAGCAATTGCTGAGAGATGAAAAGTGCCAGCACTGAAAGCTCTTGCTAGCCAGCACCCTTCCTTGGAAGCGCTTTCACAGGCGCAGCAACACTGGGGCTTTGCTCTTCTCTACCCACCAAACATCACGGTCACTATCTCTCCGTCTCGTAGACACGAGCTGAGAAATTGCAAACGTCGAGCAATTGCTCAGAGATGAAAAGGGCCAGCACTGAAAGCTGTTGCTAGCCAGCACCCTTCCTTGGAAGCGCTTTCACAGGCGCAGCAACACTGGGACTTTGCGCTTTTCTAGCCACCAAACGTTACGGTCATTCTCTTTCCTTCTCGTAGACACGAGCTGAGAAATTGCAAACGTCCAGCAATTGCTCAGAGATGAAAAGTGCCAGCACTGAAAGCTGATGCTAGCCAGCACCCTTCCTTGGAAGTGCTTTTGGAGGCCTAAGAACACTGGGGCTCTGGGCTTCTCTAGCCACCTACTCTTCTGCTCATCCTCTCGTGCACTCTAAAGAGAGCTCAGGTGAGAAATTGCAAACGTCGAGCAATTGCTCAGAGATGAAAAGTGCCAGCACTGAAAGCTGATGCTAGCCAGCACCCTTCCTTGGAAGCGCTTTCACAGGCGCAGCAACACTGGGACTTTGTGCTTCTCTACCCACCAAACGTCACGGTCCTTCTCTTTCCTTCTCGTAGACACGAGCTGAGAAATTACAAACGTCGAGCAATTGCTCAGAGATGAGAAGTGCCAGCACTGAAAGCTGTTGCTAGCCAGCACCCTTCCTTGGAAGCGCTTTCACAGGCGCAGCAACACTGGGACTTTGCGCTTCTCTACCAACCAAACGTCACGCGCACTATCTCTCCGTCTCGTAGACACGAGCTGAGAAATTGCAAACGTCGAGCAATTGCTCAGAGATGAAAAGTGCCAGCACTGAAAGCTGTGGCTAGCCAGCACCCTTCCTTGGAAGCGCTTTCACAGGCGCAGCAACACTGGGACTTTGCGCTTCTCTACCCACCAAACGTCACGGTCATTCTCTTTCCTTCTCGTAGACACGAGCTGAGAAATTGCAAACGTCGAGCAATTGCTCAGAGATGAAAAGTGCCAGCACTGAAAGGTGTTGCTAGCCAGCACCCTTCCTTGGAAGCGCTTTTGTAGGCCTAAGAACAGTGGGGCTCTGGGCTTCTCTAGCCACCTCATCTTCTGCTCATCCTCTCGTGCAGTCTAAAGAGAGCTCAGGTGAGAAATTGCAAACGTCGAGCAATTGCTCAGAGATGAAAAGGGCCAGCACTGAAAGCTGTTGCTAGCCAGCACCCTTCCTTGGAAGCGCTTTCACAGGCGCAGCAACACTGGGACTTTGCGCTTCTCTAGCCACCAAACATCACGGTCATTCTCTTTCCTTCTCCTAGACACGAGCTGAGAAATTGCAAACGTCGAGCAATTGCTCAGAGATGAAAAGTGCCATCACTGAAAGCTGTTGCTAGCCAGCACCCTTCCTTGGAAACGTTTTTGTAGCCCTAAGAACAGTGGGGCTCTGGGCTTCTCTAGCCACCTACTCTTCTGCTCATCCTCTCGCGCAGTCTAAAGAGAGCTCAGGTGAGAATGTGCAAACGTCGAGCAATTGCTCAGAGATGAAAAGGGCCAGCACTGAAAGCTGTTGCTAGCCAGCACCCTTCCTTGGAAACGCTTTTGTAGCCCTAAGAACACTGGGGCTCTGGGCTTCTCTAGCCACCTACTCTTCTGCTCATCCTCTCGCGCAGTCTAAAGAGAGCTCAGGTGAGAAATTGCAAACGTCGAGCAATTGCTCAGAGAGGAAAAGTGCCATCACTGAAAGCTGTTGCTAGCCAGCACCCTTCCTTGGAAGCGCTTTCACAGGCGCAGCAACACTGGGGCTTTGCGCTTCTCTACCCACCAAACATCACGCTCACTATCTCTCCGTCTCGTAGACACGAGCTGAGAAATTGCAAACGTCCAGCAATTGCTCAGACATGAAAAGTGCCAGCACTGAAAGCTGTTGCTAGCCAGCACCCTTCCTTGGAAGCGCTTTCACAGGCGCAGCAACACTGGGGCTTTGCGCTTCTTTACCAACCAAACGTCACGCTCACTATCTCTCCGTCTCGCAGACACGAGCTGAGAAATTGCAAACGTCGAGCAATTGCTCAGAGATGAAAAGTGGCAGCACTGAAAGCTGTTGCTAGCCAGCACCCTTCCTTGGAAGCGCTTTCACAGGCGCAGCAACACTGGGACTTTGCGCTTCTCTAGCCACCAAACATCACGGTCATTCTCTTTCCTTCTCGTAGACACGAGTTGAGAAATTGCAAACGTCCAGCAATTGCTCAGAGATGAGAAGTGCCATCACTGAAAGCTGATGCTAGCCAGCACCCTTCCTTGGAAGTGCTTTCGTAGGCCTAAGAACACTGGGGCTCTGGGCTTCTCTAGCCACCTAATCTTCTGCTCATCCTCTAGTGCACTCTAAAGAGAGCTCAGGTGAGAAATTGCAAACGTCGAGCAATTGCTGAGAGATGAAAAGTGCCAGCACTGAAAGCTCTTGCTAGCCAGCACCCTTCCTTGGAAGCGCTTTCACAGGCGCAGCAACACTGGGGCTTTGCGCTTCTCTACCAACCAAACGTCACGCGCACTATCTCTCCGTCTCGTAGACACGAGCTGAGAAATTGCAAACGTCGAGCAATTGCTCAGAGATGAAAAGTGCCAGCACTGAAAGCTGTTGCTAGCCAGCACCCTTCCTTGGAAGCGCTTTCACAGGCGCAGCAACACTGGGACTTTGCGCTTCTCTAGCCACCAAACGTCACGGTCATTCTCTTTCCTTCTCGTAGACACGAGCTGAGAAATTGCAAACGTCCAGCAATTGCTCAGAGATGAAAAGTGCCAGCACTGAAAGCTGATGCTAGCCAGCACCCTTCCTTGGAAGTGCTTTTGGAGGCCTAAGAACACTGGGGCTCTGGGCTTCTCTAGCCACCTACTCTTCTGCTCATCCTCTCGTGCACTCTAAAGAGAGCTCAGGTGAGAAATTGCAAACGTCGAGCAATTGCTCAGAGATGAAAAGTGCCAGCACTGAAAGCTGATGCTAGCCAGCACCCTTCCTTGGAAGCGCTTTCACAGGCGCAGCAACACTGGGACTTTGCGCTTCTCTACCCACCAAACGTCACGGTCATTCTCTTTCCTTCTCGTAGACACGAGCTGAGAAATTACAAACGTCGAGCAATTGCTCAGAGATGAGAAGTGCCAGCACTGAAAGCTCTTGCTAGCCAGCACCCTTCCTTGGAAGCGCTTTCACAGGCGCAGCAACACTGGGGCTTTGCGCTTCTCTACCAACCAAACGTCACGCGCACTATCTCTCCGTCTCGTAGACACGAGCTGAGAAATTGCAAACGTCGAGCAATTGCTCAGAGATGAAAAGTGCCAGCACTGAAAGCTGTGGCTAGCCAGCACCCTTCCTTGGAAGCGCTTTCACAGGCGCAGCAACACTGGGACTTTGCGCTTCTCTACCCACCAAACGTCACGGTCATTCTCTTTCCTTCTCGTAGACACGAGCTGAGAAATTGCAAACGTCGAGCAATTGCTCAGAGATGAAAAGGGCCAGGACTGAAAGCTGTGGCTAGCCAGCACCCTTCCTTGGAAGCGCTTTTGTAGGCCTAAGAACACTGGGGCTCTGGGCTTCTCTAGCCACCTCATCTTCTGCTCATCCTCTCGTGCAGTCTAAAGAGAGCTCAGGTGAGAAATTGCAAACGTCGAGCAATTGCTCAGAGATGAAAAGGGCCAGCACTGAAAGCTCTTGCTAGCCAGCACCCTTCCTTGGAAGCGCTTTCACAGGCGCAGCAACACTGGGGCTTTGCGCTTCTCTAGCCACCAAACGTCACGGTCACTATCTCTCCGTCTCGTAGACACGAGCTGAGAAATTGCAAACGTCCAGCAATTGCTCAGAGATGAAAAGTGCCAGCACTGAAAGATGTTGCTAGCCAGCACCCTTCCTTGGAAACGTTTTTGTAGCCCTAAGAACAGTGGGGCTCTGGGCTTCTCTAGCCACCTACTCTTCTGCTCATCCTCTCGCGCAGTCTGAAGAGAGCTCAGGTGAGAAATTGCAAACGTCGAGCAATTGCTCAGAGATGAAAAGGGCCAGCACTGAAAGCTGTTGCTAGCCAGCACCCTTCCTTGGAAACGCTTTTGTAGCCCTAAGAACACTGGGGCTCTGGGCTTCTCTAGCCACCTACTCTTCTGCTCATCCTCTCGCGCAGTCTAAAGAGAGCTCAGGTGAGAAATTGCAAACGTCGAGCAATTGCTCAGAGAGGAAAAGTGCCAGCACTGAAAGCTGTTGCTAGCCAGCACCCTTCCTTGGAAGCGCTTTCACAGGCGCAGCAACACTGGGGCTTTGCGCTTCTCTACCCACCAAACATCACGCTCACTATCTCTCCGTCTCGTAGACACGAGCTGAGAAATTGCAAACGTCGAGCAATTGCTCAGAGATGAAAAGTGCCAGCACTGAAAGCTGTTGCTAGCCAGCACCCTTCCTTGGAAGCGCTTTCACAGGCGCAGCAACACTGGGGCTTTGCGCTTCTTTACCAACCAAACATCACGCTCACTATCTCTCCGTCTCGCAGACACGAGCTGAGAAATTGCAAACGTCGAGCAATTGCTCAGAGATGAAAAGTGGCAGCACTGAAAGCTGTTGCTAGCCAGCACCCTTCCTTGGAAGCGCTTTCACAGGCGCAGCAACACTGGGACTTTGCGCTTCTCTAGCCACCAAACATCACGGTCATTCTCTTTCCTTCTCGTAGACACGAGCTGAGAAATTGCAAACGTCCAGCAATTGCTCAGAGACGAGAAGTGCCATCACTGAAAGCTGATGCTAGCCAGCACCCTTCCTTGGAAGTGCTTTCGTAGGCCTAAGAACACTGGGGCTCTGGGCTTCTCTAGCCACCTAATCTTCTGCTCATCCTCTCGTGCACTCTAAAGAGAGCTCAGGTGAGAAATTGCAAACGTTGAGCAATTGCTCAGAGATGAAAAGTGCCAGCACTGAAAGCTGTTGCTAGCCAGCACCCTTCCTTGGAAGCGCTTTCACAGGCGCAGCAACACTGGGGCTTTGCGCTTCTCTACCAACCAAACGTCACGCGCACTATCTCTCCGTCTCGTAGACACGAGCTGAGAAATTGCAAATGTCGAGCAATTGCTCAGAGATGAAAAGTGCCAGCACTGAAAGCTGTTGCTAGCCAGCACCCTTCCTTGGAAGCGCTTTCACAGGCGCAGCAACACTGGGGCTTTGCGCTTCTCTAGCCACCAAACGTCACGGTCATTCCCTTTCCGTCTCGTAGACACGAGCTGAGAAATTGCAAACGTCGAGCAATTGCTCAGAGATGAAAAGTGCCAGCACTGAAAGCTGTTGCTAGCCAGCACCCTTCCTTGGAAGCGCTTTTGTAGGCCTAAGAACACTGGGGTTGTGGGCTTCTCTAGCCACCTAATCCTCTGCTCATCGTCTCGTGCAGTCCAAAGAGAGCTCAGGTGAGAAATTGCAAACGTCGAGCAATTGCTCAGAGAGGAAAAGGGCCAGCACTGAAAGCTCTTGCTAGCCAGCACCCTTCCTTGGAAGCGCTTTCACAGGCGCAGCAACACTGGGGCTTTGCGCTTCTCTACCCACCAAACATCACGGTCACTATCTCTCCGTCTCGTAGACACGAGCTGAGAAATTGCAAACGTCGAGCAATTGCTCAGAGATGAAAAGGGCCAGCACTGAAAGCTGTGGCTAGCCAGCACCCTTCCTTGGAAGCGCTTTCACAGGCGCAGCAACACTGGGACTTTGCGCTTCTCTACCCACCAAACGTCACGGTCATTCTCTTTCCTTCTCGTAGACACGAGCTGAGAAATTGCAAACGTCCAGCAATTGCTCAGAGATGAAAAGTGCCAGCACTGAAAGGTGTTGCTAGCCAGCACCCTTCCTTGGAAGCGCTTTTGTAGGCCTAAGAACAGTGGGGCTCTGGGCTTCTCTAGCCACCTCATCTTCTGCTCATCCTCTCGCGCACTCTAAAGAGAGCTCAGGTGAGAAATTGCAAACGTCGAGCAATTGCTCAGAGATGAAAAGGGCCAGCACTGAAAGCTGTTGCTAGCCAGCACCCTTCCTTGGAAGCGCTTTCACAGGCGCAGCAACACTGGGGCTTTGCGCTTCTGTAGCCACCAAACCTCACGCTCACTATCTCTCCGTCTCGTAGACACGAGCTGAGAAATTGCAAACGTCGAGCAATTGCTCAGAGATGAAAAGGGCCAGCACTGAAAGCTGTGGCTAGCCAGCACCCTTCCTTGGAAGCGCTTTTGTAGGCCTAAGAACACTGGGGCTCTGGGCTTCTCTAGCCACCTACTCTTCTGCTCATCCTCTTGCGCAGTCTAAAGAGAGCTCAGGTGAGAAATTGGAAACGTCGAGCAATTGCTCAGAGATGAAAAGGGCCAGCACTGAAAGCTGTGGCTAGCCAGCACCCTTCCTTGGAAGCGCTTTCACAGGCGCAGCAACACTGGGGCTTTGCGCTTCTCTACCTACCAAAGGTCACGCTCACTATCTCTCCGTCTCGTAGACACGAGCTGAGAAATTGCAAACGTCGAGCAATTGCTCAGAGATGAAAAGTGCCAGCACTGAAAGCTGTTGCTAGCCAGCACCCTTCCTTGGAAGCGCTTTCACAGGCGCAGCAACACTGGGGCTTTGCGCTTCTCTAGCCACCAAACGTCACGGTCACTATCTCTCCTTCTCGTAGACACGAGCTGAGAAATTGCAAACGTCGAGCAATTGCTCAGAGATGAAAAGTGCCAGCACTGAAAGCTGTTGCTAGCCAGCACCCTTCCTTGGAAGCGCTTTTGTAGGCCTAAGAACAGTGGGGCTCTGGGCTTCTCTAGCCACCTACTCTTCTGCTCATCCTCTCGCGCACTCTAAAGAGAGCTCAGGTGAGAAATTGCAAACGTCGAGCAATTGCTCAGAGAGGAAAAGTGCCATCACTGAAAGCTGTTGCTAGCCAGCACCCTTCCTTGGAAGCGCTTTCACAGACGCAGCAACACTGGGGATTTGCGCTTCTCTACCCACCAAACGTCACGCTCACTATCTCTCCGTCTCGTAGACACGAGCTGAGAAATTGCAAACGTCGAGCAATTGCTCAGAGATGAAAAGTGCCAGCACTGAAAGCTGTTGCTAGCCAGCACCCTTCCTTGGAAGCGCTTTTGTAGGCCTAAGAACACTGGGGCTCTGGGCTTCTCTAGCCACCTACTCTTCTGCTCATCGTCTCGCACAGTCTAAAGAGAGCTCAGGTGAGAAATTGCAAACGTCGAGCAATTGCTCAGAGATGAAAAGGGCCAGCACTGAAAGCTGTTGCTAGCCAGCACCCTTCCTTGGAAGTGCTTTTGTAGGCCTAAGAACACTGGGGCTCTGGGCTTCTCTAGCCACCTACTCTTCTGCTCATCCTCTCGCGCACTCTAAAGAGAGCTCAGGTGAGAAATTGCAAACGTCGAGCAAATGCTCAGAGAGGAAAAGTGCCATCACTGAAAGCTGTTGCTAGCCAGCACCCTTCCTTGGAAGCGCTTTCACAGGCACAGCAACACTGGGGCTTTGCGCTTCTCTAGCCACCAAACATCAAGGTCATTCTCTTTCCGTCTCGTAGACACGAGCTGAGAAATTGCAAATGTCGAGCAATTGCTCAGAGATGAAAAGTGCCAGCACTGAAAGCTCTTGCTAGCCAGCACCCTTCCTTGGAAGCGCTTTTGTAGGCCTAAGAACACTGGGGCTCTGGGCTTCTCTAGCCACCTACTCTTCTGCTCATCCTCTCGTGCAGTCCAAAGAGAGCTCAGGTGAGAAATTGCAAACGTCGAGCAATTGCTCAGAGATGAAAAGGGCCAGCACTGAAAGCTGTGGCTAGCCAGCACCCTTCCTTGGAAGCGCTTTCACAGGCGCAGCAACACTGGGGCTTTGCGCTTCTCTACCTACCAAAGGTCACGCTCACTATCTCTCCGTCTCGTAGACACGAGCTGAGAAATTGCAAACGTCGAGCAATTGCTCAGAGATGAAAAGTGCCAGCACTAAAAGCTGTTGCTAGCCAGCACCCTTCCTTGGAAGCGCTTTCACAGGCGCAGCAACACTGGGGCTTTGCGCTTCTCTAGCCACCAAACATCACGGTCACTATCTCTCCTTCTCGTAGACACGAGCTGAGAAATTGCAAACGTCGAGCAATTGCTCAGAGATGAAAAGTGCCAGCACTGAAAGCTGTTGCTAGCCAGCACCCTTCCTTGGAAGCGCTTTTGTAGCCCTAAGAACACTGGGGCTCTGGGCTTCTCTAGCCACCTACTCTTCTGCTCATCCTCTCGCACAGTCTAAAGAGAGCTCAGGTGAGAAATTGCAAACGTCGAGCAATTGCTCAGAGATGAAAAGGGCCAGCACTGAAAGGTGTTGCTAGCCAGCACCCTTCCTTGGAAGCGCTTTTGTAGGCCTAAGAACACTGGGGCTCTGGGCTTCTCTAGCCACCTACTCTTCTGCTCATCCTCTCGCGCACTCTAAAGAGAGCTCAGGTGAGAAATTGCAAACGTCGAGCAATTGCTCAGAGATGAAAAGTGCCATCACTGAAAGCTGTTGCTAGCCAGCACCCTTCCTTGGAAGCGCTTTCACAGGCGCAGCAACACTGGGGATTTGCGCTTCTCTACCCACCAAACGTCACGGTCACTATCTCTCCGTCTCGTAGACACGAGCTGAGAAATTGCAAACGTCGAGCAATTGCTCAGAGATGAAAAGTGCCAGCACTGAAAGCTGTTGCTAGCCAGCACCCTTCCTTGGAAGCGCTTTTGTAGGCCTAAGAACACTGGGGCTCTGGGCTTCTCTAGCCACCTACTCTTCTGCTCATCCTCTCGCACAGTCTAAAGAGAGCTCAGGTGAGAAATTGCAAACGTCGAGCAATTGCTCAGAGATGAAAAGGGCCAGCACTGAAAGCTGTTGCTAGCCAGCACCCTTCCTTGGAAGTGCTTTTGTAGCCCTAAGAACACTGGGGCTCTGGGCTTCTCTAGCCACCTACTCTTCTGCTCATCCTCTCGCGCACTCTAAAGAGAGCTCAGGTGAGAAATTGCAAACGTCGAGCAATTGCTCAGAGATGAAAAGTGCCATCACTGAAAGCTGTTGCTAGCCAGCACCCTTCCTTGGAAGCGCTTTCACAGGCACAGCAACACTGGGGCTTTGCGCTTCTCTAGCCACCAAACATCAAGGTCATTCTCTTTCCGTCTCGTAGACACGAGCTGAGAAATTGCAAATGTCGAGCAATTGCTCAGAGAGGAAAAGTGCCAGCACTGAAAGCTGTTGCTAGCCAGCACCCTTCCTTGGAAGCGCTTTCACAGGCACAGCAACACTGGGGCTTTGCGCTTCTCTACCCACCACACGTCACGCTCACTATCTCTCCGTCTCGTAGACACGAGCTGAGAAATTGCAAACGTCGAGCAATTGCTCAGAGATGAAAAGTGCCAGCACTGAAAGCTGATGCTAGCCAGCACCCTTCCTTGGAAGCGCTTTTGTAGCCCTAAGAACACTGGGGCTCTGGGCTTCTCTAGCCACCTACTCTTCTGCTCATCCTCTCGCGCAGTCTAAAGAGAGCTCAGGTGAGAAATTGCAAACGTCGAGCAATTGCTCAGAGATGAAAAGGGCCAGCACTGAAAGCTGTGGCTAGCCAGCACCCTTCCTTGGAAGCGCTTTCACAGGCGCAGCAACACTGGGGCTTTGCGCTTCTCTACCTACCAAACGTCACGGTCACTATCTCTCCGTCTCGTAGACACGAGCTGAGAAATTGCAAACGTCGAGCAATTGCTCAGAGATGAAAAGTGCCAGCACTGAAAGCTGTTGCTAGCCAGCACCCTTCCTTGGAAGCGCTTTCACAGGCGCAGCAACACTGGGGCTTTGCGCTTCTCTAGCCACCAAACGTCACGGTCACTATCTCTCCTTCTCGTAGACACGAGCTGAGAAATTGCAAACGTCGAGCAATTGCTCAGAGATGAAAAGGGCCAGCACTGAAAGCTGTCGCTAGCCAGCACCCTTCCTTGGAAGCGCTTTTGTAGCCCTAAGAACACTGGGGCTCTGGGCTTCTCTAGCCACCTACTCTTCTGCTCATCCTCTCGCACAGTCTAAAGAGAGCTCAGGTGAGAAATTGCAAACGTCGAGCAATTGCTCAGAGATGAAAAGGGCCAGCACTGAAAGGTGTTGCTAGCCAGCACCCTTCCTTGGAAGCGCTTTTGTAGGCCTAAGAACACTGGGGCTCTGGGCTTCTCTAGCCACCTACTCTTCTGCTCATCCTCTCGCGCACTCTAAAGAGAGCTCAGGTGAGAAATTGCAAACGTCGAGCAATTGCTCAGAGATGAAAAGTGCCAGCACTGAAAGCTGTTGCTAGCCAGCACCCTTCCTTGGAAGCGCTTTCACAGGCACAGCAACACTGGGGCTTTGCGCTTCTCTAGCCACCAAACATCACGGTCATTCTCTTTCCGTCTCGTAGACACGAGCTGAGAAATTGCAAATGTCGAGCAATTGCTCAGAGAGGAAAAGTGCCAGCACTGAAAGCTGTTGCTAGCCAGCACCCTTCCTTGGAAGCGCTTTCACAGGCACACCAACACTGGGGCTTTGCGCTTCTCTACCCACCACACGTCACGCTCACTATCTCTCCGTCTCGTAGACACGAGCTGAGAAATTGCAAACGTCGAGCAATTGCTCAGAGATGAAAAGTGCCAGCACTGAAAGCTGTTGCTAGCCAGCACCCTTCCTTGGAAGCGCTTTTGTAGGCCTAAGAACAGTGGGGTTCTGGGCTTCTCTAGCCACCTACTCTTCTGCTCATCCTCTCGCGCAGTCTAAAGAGAGCTCAGGTGAGAAATTGCAAACGTCGAGCAATTGCTCAGAGATGAAAAGGGCCAGCACTGAAAGCTGTGGCTAGCCAGCACCCTTCCTTGGAAGCGCTTTCACAGGCGCAGCAACACTGGGGCTTTGCGCTTCTCTACCTACCAAACGTCACGCTCACTATCTCTCCGTCTCGTAGACACGAGCTGAGAAATTGCAAACGTCGAGCAATTGCTCAGAGATGAAAAGTGCCAGCACTGAAAGCTGTTGCTAGCCAGCACCCTTCCTTGGAAGCGCTTTTGTAGGCCTAAGAACACTGGGGCTCTGGGCTTCTCTAGCCACCTACTCTTCTGCTCATCCTCTCGCACAGTCTAAAGAGAGGTCAGGTGAGAAATTGCAAACGTCGAGCAATTGCTCAGAGATGAAAAGGGCCAGCACTGAAAGCTGTTGCTAGCCAGCACCCTTCCTTGGAAGTGCTTTTGTAGCCCTAAGAACACTGGGGCTCTGGGCTTCTCTAGCCACCTACTCTTCTGCTCATCCTCTCGCGCACTCTAAAGAGAGCTCAGGTGAGAAATTGCAAACGTCGAGCAATTGCTCAGAGATGAAAAGTGCCATCACTGAAAGCTGTTGCTAGCCAGCACCCTTCCTTGGAAGCGCTTTCACAGGCGCAGCAACACTGGGGCTTTGCGCTTCTCTACCCACCACACGTCACGCTCACTATCTCTCCGTCTCGTAGACACGAGCTGAGAAATTGCAAACGTCGAGCAATTGCTCAGAGATGAAAAGTGCCAGCACTGAAAGCTGATGCTAGCCAGCACCCTTCCTTGGAAGCGCTTTTGTAGCCCTAAGAACACTGGGGTTCTGGGCTTCTCTAGCCACCTACTCTTCTGCTCATCCTCTCGCGCAGTCTAAAGAGAGCTCAGGTGAGAAATTGCAAACGTCGAGCAATTGCTCAGAGATGAAAAGGGCCAGCACTGAAAGCTGTGGCTAGCCAGCACCCTTCCTTGGAAGCGCTTTCACAGGCGCAGCAACACTGGGGCTTTGCGCTTCTCTACCTACCAAACGTCACGCTCACTATCTCTCCGTCTCGTAGACACGAGCTGAGAAATTGCAAACGTCGAGCAATTGCTCAGAGATGAAAAGTGCCAGCACTGAAAGCTGTGGCTAGCCAGCACCCTTCCTTGGAAGCGCTTTCACAGGCGCAGCAACACTGGGGCTTTGCGCTTCTCTACCCACCAAACGTCACGCTCACTATCTCTCCGTCTCGTAGACACGAGCTGAGAAATTGCAAACGTCGAGCAATTGCTCAGAGATGAAAAGTGCCAGCACTGAAAGCTCTTGCTAGCCAGCACCCTTCCTTGGAAACGCTTTTGTAGGCCTAAGAACACTGGGGCTCTGGGCTTCTCTAGCCACCTACTCTTCTGCTCATACTCTCGGGCACTCTAAAGAGAGCTCAGGTGAGAAATTGCAAACGTCGAGCAATTGCTCAGAGATGAAAAGTGCCAGCACTGAAAGCTGTGGCTAGCCAGCACTCTTCCTTGGAAACGCTTTTGTAGCCCTAAGAACACTGGGGCTCTGGGCTTCTCTAGCCACCTACTTTTCTTCTCATCCTCTCGCGCACTCTAAAGAGAGCTCAGGTGAGAAATTGCAAACGTCGAGCAATTGCTCAGAGATGAAAAGGGCCAGCACTGAAAGCTGTTGCTAGCCAGCACCCTTCCTTGGAAGCGCTTTCACAGGCGCAGCAACACTGGGGCTTTGCGCTTCTCTACCCACCAAACATCACGCTCACTATCTCTCCGTCTCGTAGACACGAGCTGAGAAATTGCAAACGTCAAGCAATTGCTCAGAGATGAAAAGTGCCATCACTGAAAGCTGTTGCTAGCCAGCACCCTTCCTTGGAAGCGCTTTCACAGGCGCAGCAACACTGGGGCTTTGCGCTTCTCTACCCACCAAACGTCACGCTCACTATCTCTCCGTCTCGTAGACACGAGCTGAGAAATTGCAAACGTCGAGCAATTGCTCAGAGATGAGAAGTGCCAGCACTGAAAGCTGTGGCTAGCCAGCACCCTTCCTTGGAAGCGCTTTCACAGGCGCAGCAACACTGGGGCTTTGCCCTTCTCTAGCCACCAAACGTCACGGTCACTGTCTCTCCGTCTCGTAGACACGAGCTGAGAAATTGCAAACGTCGAGCAATTGCTCAGAGATGAAAAGTGCCAGCACTGAAAGCTGTTGCTAGCCAGCACCCTTCCTTGGAAACGCTTTTGTAGGCCTAAGAACACTGGGGCTCTGGGCTTCTCTAGCCACCTACTCTTCTGCTCATACTCTCGGGCACTCTAAAGAGAGCTCAGGTGAGAAATTGCAAACGTCGAGCAATTGCTCAGAGATGAAAAGTGCCAGCACTGAAAGCTGTTGCTAGCCAGCACCCTTCCTTGGAAGCGCTTTTGTAGCCCTAAGAACACTGGGGCTCTGGGCTTCTCTAGCCACCTACTCTTCTTCTCATCCTCTCGCGCACTCTAAAGAGAGCTCAGGTGAGAAATTGCAAACGTCGAGCAATTGCTCAGAGATGAAAAGGGCCAGCACTGAAAGCTGTTGCTAGCCAGCACCCTTCCTTGGAAGCGCTTTCACAGGCGCAGCAACACTGGGGCTTTGCGCTTCTCTACCAACCAAACGTCACGCTCACTATCTCTCCGTCTCGTAGACACGAGCTGAGAAATTGCAAACGTCGAGCAATTGCTCAGAGATGAAAAGTGCCGGCACTGAAAGCTCTTGCTAGCCAGCACCCTTCCTTGGAAGCGCTTTCACAGGCGCAGCAACACTGGGGCTTTGCGCTTCTCTACCCACCAAACGTCACGGTCATTCTCTTTCCTTCTCGTAGACACGAGCTGAGAAATTGCAAACGTCGAGCAATTGCTCAGAGATGAGAAGTGCCAGCACTGAAAGCTGTGGCTAGCCAGCACCCTTCCTTGGAAGCGCTTTCACAGGCGCAGCAACACTGGGGCTTTGTCCTTCTCTAGCCAGCAAACATCACGGTCACTGTCTCTCCGTCTCGTAGACACGAGCTGAGAAATTGCAAACGTCGAGCAATTGCTCAGAGATGAAAAGTGCCAGCACTGAAAGCTGTTGCTAGCCAGCACCCTTCCTTGGAAGCGCTTTTGTAGGCCTAAGAACACTGGGGCTCTGGGCTTCTCTAGCCACCTAATCTTCTGCTCATCCTCTCGCGCAGTCTAAAGAGAGCTCAGGTGAGAAATTGCAAACGTCCAGCAATTGCTCAGAGATGAAAAGGGCCAGCACTGAAAGCTGTTGCTAGCCAGCACCCTTCCTTGGAAGCGCTTTCACAGGCGCAGCAACACTGGGGCTTTGCGCTTCTCTACCAACCAAACGTCACGCTCACTATCTCTCCGTCTCGTAGACACGAGCTGAGAAATTGCAAACGTTGAGCAATTGCTCAGAGATGAGAAGTGCCAGCACTGAAAGGTGTTGCTAGCCAGCACCCTTCCTTGGAAGCGCTTTCACAGGTGCAGCAACACTGGGGCTTTGCGCTTCTCTACCCACCAAACATCACGGTCATTCTCTTTCCTTCTCGTAGACACGAGCTGAGAAATTGCAAACGTCCAGCAATTGCTCAGAGATGAAAAGTGCCAGCACTGAAAGCTCTTGCTAGCCAGCACCCTTCCTTGGAAGCGCTTTTGTAGCCCTAAGAACACTGGGGTTGTGGGCTTCTCTAGCCACCTAATCTTCTGCTCATCCTCTCGTGCACTCTAAAGAGAGCTCAGGTGAGAAATTGCAAACGTCGAGCAATTGCTCAGAGATGAAAAGTGCCAGCACTGAAAGCTCTTGCTAGCCAGCACCCTTCCTTGGAAGCGCTTTCTCAGGCGCAGCAACACTGGGACTTTGCGCTTCTCTACCCACCAAACATCACGGTCATTCTCTTTCCTTCTCGTAGACACGAGCTGAGAAATTGCAAACGTCGAGCAATTGCTCAGAGATGAGAAGTGCCAGCACTGAAAGCTGTGGCTAGCCAGCACCCTTCCTTGGAAGCGCTTTCACAGGCACAGCAACACTGGGGCTTTGCGCTTCTCTACCCACCAAACGTCACGCTCACTATCTCTCCGTCTCGTAGACACGAGCTGAGAAATTGCAAACGTCGAGCAATTGCTCAGAGATGAAAAGGGCCAGCACTGAAAGCTGTTGCTAGCCAGCACCCTTCCTTGGAAGCGCTTTCACAGGCGCAGCAACACTGCGGCTTTGCGCTTCTCTACCAACCAAAAGTCACGGTCATTCTCTCTCCGTCTCATAGACATGAGCTGAGAAATTGCAAACGTCGAGCAATTGCTCAGAGATGAAAAGTGCCAGCACTGAAAGCTGTTGCTAGCCAGCACCCTTCCTTGGAAGCGCTTTTGTAGCCCTAAGAACACTGGGGCTCTGGGCTTCTCTAGCCACCTACTCTTCTGCTCATCCTCTCGTGCAGTCTAAAGAGAGCTCAGGTGAGAAATTGCAAACGTCCAGCAATTGCTCAGAGATGAAAAGTGCCAGCACTGAAAGCTGTGGCTACCCAGCACCCTTCCTTGGAAGCGCTTTCACAGGCGCAGCAACACTGGGGCTTTGCGCTTCTCTAGCCACCAAACGTCACGCTCACTAACTCTCCGTCTCGTAGACATGAGCTGAGAAATTGCAAACGTCGAGCAATTGCTCACAGAGGAAAAGTGCCAGCACTGAAAGCTGTTGCTAGCCAGCACCCTTCCTTGGAAGCGCTTTCACAGGCGCAGCAACACTGGGACTTTGCGCTTCTCTAGCCACCAAACATCACGGTCATTCTCTTTCCTTCTCGTAGACACGAGCTGAGAAACTGCAAACGTCGAGCAATTGCTCAGAGATGAAAAGTGCCAGCACTGAAAGCTGTTGCTAGCCAGCACCCTTCCTTGGAAGCGCTTTTGTAGGCCTAAGAACACTGGGGCTCTGGGCTTCTCTAGCCACCTACTCTTCTGCTCATCCTCTCGCGCACTCTAAAGAGAGCTCAGGTGAGAAATTGCAAATGTCGAGCAATTGCTCAGAGATGAAAAGGGCCAGCACTGAAAGCTGTTGCTAGCCAGCACCCTTCTTTGGAAGCGCTTTCACAGGCACAGCAACACTGGGGCTTTGCGCTTCTCTAGCCACCAAACATCAAGGTCATTCTCTTTCCGTCTCGTAGACACGAGCTGAGAAATTGCAAATGTCGAGGAATTGCTTAGAGATGAAAAGTGCCAGCACTGAAAGCTGTTGCTAGCCAGCACCCTTCCTTGGAAGCGCTTTTGTAGGCCTAAGAACACTGGGGCTCTGGGCTTCTCTAGCCACCTACTCTTCTGCTCATCCTCTCGTGCAGTCTACAGAGAGAACAGGTGAGAAATTGCAAACGTCGAGCAATTGCTCAGAGATGAAAAGTGCCATCACTGAAAGCTGATGCTAGCCAGCACCCTTCCTTGGAAGCGCTTTTGTAGGCCTAAGAACACTGGGGCTCTGGGCTTCTCTAGCCACCTACTCTTCTGCTCATCCTCTCGCGCACTCTAAAGAGAGCTCAGGTGAGAAATTGCAAACGTCGAGCAATTGCTCAGAGATGAAAAGGGCCAGCACTGAAAGCTGTTGCTAGCCAGCACCCTTCCTTGGAAGCGCTTTCACAGGTGCAGCAACACTGGGACTTTGCGCTTCTCTACCCACCAAACATCACGGTCATTCTCTTTCCTTCTCGTAGACACGAGTTGAGAAATTGCAAACGTCGAGCAATTGCTCAGAGATGAAAAGTGCCAGCACTGAAAGCTCTTGCTAGCCAGCAGCCTTCCTTGGAAGCGCTTTTGTAGCCCTAAGAACACTGGGGCTCTGGGCTTCTCTAGACACCTACTCTTCTGCTCATCCTCTCGTGCAGTCTAAAGAGAGCTCGGGTGAGAAATTGCAAACGTCGAGCAATTGCTCAGAGATGAAAAGTGCCAGCACTGAAAGCTCTTGCTAGCCAGCAGCCTTCCTTGGAAGCGCTTTCACAGGCGCAGCAACACTGGGACTTTGCGCTTCTCTAGCCACCAAACATCACGGTCATTCTCTTTCCTTCTCGTAGACACGAGCTGAGAAATTGCAAACGTCGAGCAATTGCTCAGAGATGAGAAGTGCCAGCACTGAAAGCTGTGGCTAGCCAGCACCCTTCCTTGGAAGCGCTTTCACAGGCGCAGCACACTGGGGCTTTGCGCTTCTCTACCAACCAAACATCACGGTCATTCTCTTTCCGTCTCGTAGACATGAGCTGAGAAATTGCAAACGTCGAGCAATTGCTCAGAGAGGAAAAGGGCCAGCACTGAAAGCTGTTGCTAGCCAGCACCCTTCCTTGGAAGCGCTTTTGTAGGCCTAAGAACACTGGGGCTCTGGGCTTCTCTAGCCACCTACTCTTCTGCTCATCCTCTCGTGCAGTCTAAAGAGAGCTCAGGTGAGAAATTGCAAACGTCCAGCAATTGCTCAAAGATGAAAAGGGCCAGCACTGAAAGCTGTGGCTAGCCAGCACCCTTCCTTGGAAGCGCTTTCACAGGCGCAGCAACACTGGGACTTTGCGCTTCTCTAGCCACCAAACGTCACGCTCACTATCTCTCCGTCTCGTAGACACGAGCTGAGAAATTACAAACGTCGAGCAATTGCTCAGAGATGAAAAGGGCCAGCACTGAAAGCTGTTGCTAGCCAGCACCCTTCCTTGGAAGCGCTTTTGTAGGCCTAAGAACACTGGGGCTCTGGGCTTCTCTAGCCACCTACTCTTCTGCTCATCCTCTCGCGCAGTCTAAAGAGAGCTCAGGTGAGAAATTGCAAACGTCGAGCAATTGCTCAGAGATGAAAAGGGCCAGCACTGAAAGCTGTTGCTAGCCAGCACCCTTCTTTGGAAGCGCTTTCACAGGCACAGCAACACTGGGGCTTTGCGCTTCTCTAGCCACCAAACATCAAGGTCATTCTCTTTCCGTCTCGTAGACACGAGCTGAGAAATTGCAAATGTCGAGCAATTGCTTAGAGATGAAAAGTGCCAGCACTGAAAGCTGTTGCTAGCCAGCACCCTTCCTTGGAAGCGCTTTTGTAGGCCTAAGAACACTGGGGCTCTGGGCTTCTCTAGCCACCTACTCTTCTGCTCATCCTCTCGTGCAGTCTACAGAGAGCTCAGGTGAGAAATTGCAAACGTCGAGCAATTGCTCAGAGAGCAACAGTGCCAGCACTGAAAGCTGATGCTAGCCAGCACCCTTCCTTGGAAGCGCTTTTGTAGGCCTAAGAACACTGGGGTTCTGGGCTTCTCTAGCCACCTACTCTTCTGCTCATCCTCTCGCGCAGTCTAAAGAGAGCTCAGGTGAGAAGTTGCAAACGTCGAGCAATTGCTCAGAGATGAAAAGTGCCAGCACTGAAAGCTGTGGCTAGCCAGCACCCTTCCTTGGAAGCGCTTTTGTAGGCCTAAGAACACTGGGGCTCTGGGCTTCTCTAGCCACCTACTCTTCTGCTCATCCTCTCGTGCAGTCTAAAGAGAGCTCGGGTGAGAAATTGCAAACGTCGAGCAATTGCTCAGAGATGAAAAGTGCCAGCACTGAAAGCTGTTGCTAGCCAGCACCCTTCCTTGGAAGCGCTTTCGTAGGTGCAGCAACACTGGGACTTTGCGCTTCTCTACCCACCAAATGTCACGCTCACTATCTCTCCGTCTCGTAGACACGAGCTGAGAAATTGCAAACGTCGAGCAATTGCTCAGAGATGAAAAGGGCCAGCACTGAAAGCTGTGGCTACCCAGCACCCTTCCTTGGAAGCGCTTTCACAGGCGCAG
The DNA here is from genome assembly GCA_037962945.1 of Sarcoramphus papa. Lineage (NCBI taxonomy): Eukaryota > Metazoa > Chordata > Aves > Accipitriformes > Cathartidae > Sarcoramphus > Sarcoramphus papa. The sequence goes on along the minus strand of CM075586.1, from coordinate 92,509,679 downwards.
CAACACTGGGACTTTGCGCTTCTCTAGCCACCAAACGTCACGCTCACTAACTCTCCGTCTCGTAGACATGAGCTGAGAAATTGCAAACGTCGAGCAATTGCTCACAGAGGAAAAGTGCCAGCACTGAAAGCTGTTGCTAGCCAGCACCCTTCCTTGGAAGCGCTTTCACAGGCGCAGCAACACTGGGACTTTGCGCTTCTCTAGCCACCAAACATCACGGTCATTCTCTTTCCTTCTCGTAGACACGAGCTGAGAAACTGCAAACGTCGAGCAATTGCTCAGAGATGAAAAGTGCCAGCACTGAAAGCTGTTGCTAGCCAGCACCCTTCCTTGGAAGCGCTTTTGTAGGCCTAAGAACACTGGGGCTCTGGGCTTCTCTAGCCACCTACTCTTCTGCTCATCCTCTCGCGCAGTCTAAAGAGAGCTCAGGTGAGAAATTGCAAACGTCGAGCAATTGCTCAGAGATGAAAAGGGCCAGCACTGAAAGCTGTTGCTAGCCAGCACCCTTCTTTGGAAGCGCTTTCACAGGCACAGCAACACTGGGGCTTTGCGCTTCTGTAGCCACCAAACATCAAGGTCATTCTCTTTCCGTCTCGTAGACACGAGCTGAGAAATTGCAAATGTCGAGGAATTGCTTAGAGATGAAAAGTGCCAGCACTGAAAGCTGTTGCTAGCCAGCACCCTTCCTTGGAAGCGCTTTTGTAGGCCTAAGAACACTGGGGCTCTGGGCTTCTCTAGCCACCTACTCTTCTGCTCATCCTCTCGTGCAGTCTACAGAGAGAACAGGTGAGAAATTGCAAACGTCGAGCAATTGCTCAGAGATGAAAAGTGCCATCACTGAAAGCTGATGCTAGCCAGCACCCTTCCTTGGAAGCGCTTTTGTAGGCCTAAGAACACTGGGGCTCTGGGCTTCTCTAGCCACCTACTCTTCTGCTCATCCTCTCGCGCACTCTAAAGAGAGCTCAGGTGAGAAATTGCAAACGTCGAGCAATTGCTCAGAGATGAAAAGGGCCAGCACTGAAAGCTGTTGCTAGCCAGCACCCTTCCTTGGAAGCGCTTTCACAGGCGCAGCAACACTGGGGCTTTGCGCTTCTCTACCCACCAAACATCACGCTCACTATCTCTCCGTCTCGTAGACACGAGCTGAGAAATTGCAAACGTCGAGCAATTGCTCAGAGATGAAAAGTGCCAGCACTGAAAGCTGTTGCTAGCCAGCACCCTTCCTTGGAAGCGCTTTCACAGGTGCAGCAACACTGGGACTTTGCGCTTCTCTACCCACCAAACATCACGGTCATTCTCTTTCCTTCTCGTAGACACGAGTTGAGAAATTGCAAACGTCCAGCAATTGCTCAGAGATGAAAAGTGCCAGCACTGAAAGCTCTTGCTAGCCAGCAGCCTTCCTTGGAAGCGCTTTTGTAGCCCTAAGAACACTGGGGTTGTGGGCTTCTCTAGCCACCTAATCTTCTGCTCATCCTCTCGTGCACTCTAAAGAGAGCTCAGGTGAGAAATTGCAAACGTCGAGCAATTGCTCAGAGATGAGAAGTGCCAGCACTGAAAGCTGTGGCTAGCCAGCACCCTTCCTTGGAAGCGCTTTCACAGGCGCAGCAACACTGGGACTTTGCGCTTCTCTAGCCACCAAACATCACGGTCATTCTCTTTCCTTCTCGTAGACACGAGCTGAGAAATTGCAAACGTCGAGCAATTGCTCAGAGATGAGAAGTGCCAGCACTGAAAGCTGTGGCTAGCCAGCACCCTTCCTTGGAAGCGCTTTCACAGGCACAGCAACACTGGGGCTTTGCGCTTCTCTACCAACCAAACGTCACGCTCACTATCTCTCCGTCTCGTAGACACGAGCTGAGAAATTGCAAACGTCGAGCAATTGCTCAGAGATGAAAAGTGCCAGCACTGAAAGCTGTTGCTAGCCAGCACCCTTCCTTGAAAACGCTTTTGTAGCCCTAAAGAACACTGGGGCTCTGGGCTTCTCTAGCCACCTACTCTTCTGCTCATCCTCTCGCGCACTCTAAAGAGAGCTCAGGTGAGAAATTGCAAACGTCGAGCAATTGCTCAGAGATGAAAAGGGCCAGCACTGAAAGCTGTTGCTAGCCAGCACCCTTCCTTGGAAGCGCTTTTGTAGGCCTAAGAACACTGGGGCTCTGGGCTTCTCTAGCCACCTACTCTTCTGCTCATCCTCTCGCGCACTCTAAAGAGAGCTCAGGTGAGAAATTGCAAACGTCGAGCAATTGCTCAGAGATGAAAAGTGCCAGCACTGAAAGCTGTTGCTAGCCAGCACCCTTCCTTGGAAGCGCTTTCACAGGCGCAGCAACACTGGGACTTTGCGCTTCTCTACCCACCAAACGTCACGCTCACTATCTCTCCGTCTCGTAGACACAAGCTGAGAAATTGCAAACGTCGAGCAATTGCTCAGAGATGAGAAGTGCCAGCACTGAAAGGTGTTGCTAGCCAGCACCCTTCCTTGGAACCGCTTTCACAGGTGCAGCAACACTGGGACTTTGCGCTTTTCTAGCCACCAAACATCACGGTCATTCTCTTTCCTTCTCGTAGACACGAGTTGAGAAATTGCAAACGTCAAGCAATTGCTCAGAGATGAAAAGTGCCAGCACTGAAAGCTCTTGCTAGCCAGCACCCTTCCTTGGAAGCGCTTTTGTAGGCCTAAGAACACTGGGGTTGTGGGCTTCTCTAGCCACCTACTCTTCTGCTCATCCTCTCGTGCAGTCTAAAGAGAGCTCAGGTGAGAAATTGCAAACGTCGAGCAATTGCTCAGAGATGAAAAGTGCCAGCACTGAAAGCTCTTGCTAGCCAGCACCCTTCCTTGGAAGCGCTTTCACAGGCGCAGCAACACTGGGACTTTGCGCTTCTCTAGCCACCAAACATCACGGTCATTCTCTTTCCTTCTCGTAGACACGAGCTGAGAAATTGCAAACGTCGAGCAATTGCTCAGAGATGAGAAGTGCCAGCACTGAAAGCTGTGGCTAGCCAGCACCCTTCCTTGGAAGCGCTTTCACAGGCGCAGCAACACTGGGGCTTTGCGCTTCTCTACCAACCAAACGTCACGCTCACTATCTCTCCGTCTCGTAGACACGAGCTGAGAAATTGCAAACGTCGAGCAATTGCTCAGAGATGAAAAGTGCCAGCACTGAAAGCTGATGCTAGCCAGCACCCTTCCTTGGAAGCGCTTTCACAGGCGCAGCAACACTGGGGCTTTGCGCTTCTCTACCAACCAAAAGTCACGGTCATTCTCTTTCCTTCTCGTAGACATGAGCTGAGAAATTGCAAACGTCGAGCAATTGCTCAGAGATGAAAAGTGCCAGCACTGAAAGGTGTTGCTAGCCAGCACCCTTCCTTGGAAGCGCTTTTGTAGCCCTCAGAACACTGGGGCTCTGGGCTTCTCTAGCCACCTACTCTTCTGCTCATCCTCTCGTGCAGTCTAAAGAGAGCTCAGGTGAGAAATTGCAAACGTCGAGCAATTGCTCAGAGATGAAAAGTGCCAGCACTGAAAGCTCTTGCTAGCCAGCACCCTTCCTTGGAAGCGCTTTCACAGGCGCAGCAACACTGGGACTTTGCGCTTCTCTAGCCACCAAACATCACGCTCACTATCTCTCCGTCTCGTAGACATGAGCTGAGAAATTGCAAACGTCGAGCAATTGCTCAGAGATGAAAAGTGCCAGCACTGAAAGCTGTTGCTAGCCAGCACCCTTCCTTGGAAGCGCTTTCACAGGCGCAGCAACACTGGGACTTTGCGCTTCTCTAGCCACCAAACATCAAGGTCATTCTCTTTCCGTCTCGTAGACACGAGCTGAGAAATTGCAAATGTCGAGCAATTGCTTAGAGATGAAAAGTGCCAGCACTGAAAGCTGTTGCTAGCCAGCACCCTTCCTTGGAAGCGCTTTTGTAGGCCTAAGAACACTGGGGCTCTGGGCTTCTCTAGCCACCTACTCTTCTGCTCATCCTCTCGTGCAGTCTACAGAGAGCTCAGGTGAGAAATTGCAAACGTCGAGCAATTGCTCAGAGATGAAAAGTGCCAGCACTGAAAGCTGATGCTAGCCAGCACCCTTCCTTGGAAGCGCTTTTGTAGGCCTAAGAACACTGGGGCTCTGGGCTTCTATAGCCACCTACTCTTCTGCTCATCCTCTCGCGCAGTCTAAAGAGAGCTCAGGTGAGAAATTGCAAACGTCGAGCAATTGCTCAGAGATGAAAAGTGCCAGCACTGAAAGCTGTTGCTAGCCAGCACCCTTCCTTGGAAGCGCTTTTGTAGCCCTAAGAACACTGGGGCTCTGGGCTTCTCTAGACACCTACTCTTCTGCTCATCCTCTCGTGCAGTCTAAAGAGAGCTCGGGTGAGAAATTGCAAACGTCGAGCAATTGCTCAGAGATGAAAAGTGCCAGCACTGAAAGCTCTTGCTAGCCAGCAGCCTTCCTTGGAAGCGCTTTCACAGGCGCAGCAACACTGGGACTTTGCACTTCTCTACCAACCAAACGTCACGGTCACTATATCTCCGTCTCGTAGACACGAGCTGAGAAATTGCAAACGTCGAGCAATTGCTCAGAGATGAAAAGTGGCAGCACTGAAAGCTGTTGCTAGCCAGCACCCTTCCTTGGAAGCGCTTTCACAGGCGCAGCACACTGGGGCTTTGCGCTTCTCTACCAACCAAACATCACGGTCATTCTCTTTCCGTCTCGTAGACATGAGCTGAGAAATTGCAAACGTCGAGCAATTGCTCAGAGAGGAAAAGGGCCAGCACTGAAAGCTGTTGCTAGCCAGCACCCTTCCTTGGAAGCGCTTTTGTAGGCCTAAGAACACTGGGGCTCTGGGCTTCTCTAGCCACCTACTCTTCTGCTCATCCTCTCGTGCAGTCTAAAGAGAGCTCAGGTGAGAAATTGCAAACGTCCAGCAATTGCTCAAAGATGAAAAGGGCCAGCACTGAAAGCTGTGGCTAGCCAGCACCCTTCCTTGGAAGCGCTTTCACAGGCGCAGCAACACTGGGACTTTGCGCTTCTCTACCCACCAAACGTCACGCTCACTATCTCTCCGTCTCGTAGACATGGGCTGAGAAATTACAAACGTCGAGCAATTGCTCAGAGATGAAAAGGGCCAGCACTGAAAGCTGTTGCTAGCCAGCACCCTTCCTTGGAAGCGCTTTTGTAGGCCTAAGAACACTGGGGCTCTGGGCTTCTCTAGCCACCTACTCTTCTGCTCATCCTCTCGCGCAGTCTAAAGAGAGCTCAGGTGAGAAATTGCAAACGTCGAGCAATTGCTCAGAGATGAAAAGGGCCAGCACTGAAAGCTGTTGCTAGCCAGCACCCTTCTTTGGAAGCGCTTTCACAGGCACAGCAACACTGGGGCTTTGCGCTTCTCTAGCCACCAAACATCACGGTCATTCTCTTTCCGTCTCGTAGACACGAGCTGAGAAATTGCAAATGTCGAGCAATTGCTTAGAGATGAAAAGTGCCAGCACTGAAAGCTGTTGCTAGCCAGCACCCTTCCTTGGAAGCGCTTTTGTAGGCCTAAGAACACTGGGGCTCTGGGCTTCTCTAGCCACCTACTCTTCTGCTCATCCTCTCGTGCAGTCTACAGAGAGCTCAGGTGAGAAATTGCAAACGTCGAGCAATTGCTCAGAGAGGAACAGTGCCAGCACTGAAAGCTGATGCTAGCCAGCACCCTTCCTTGGAAGCGCTTTTGTAGGCCTAAGAACACTGGGGCTCTGGGCTTCTCTAGCCACCTACTCTTCTGCTCATCCTCTCGCGCAGTCTAAAGAGAGCTCAGGTGAGAAGTTGCAAACGTCGAGCAATTGCTCAGAGATGAAAAGTGCCAGCACTGAAAGCTGTTGCTAGCCAGCACCCTTCCTTGGAAGCGCTTTTGTAGGCCTAAGAACACTGGGGCTCTGGGCTTCTCTAGACACCTACTCTTCTGCTCATCCTCTCGTGCAGTCTAAAGAGAGCTCGGGTGAGAAATTGCAAACGTCGAGCAATTGCTCAGAGATGAAAAGTGCCATCACTGAAAGCTGTTGCTAGCCAGCACCCTTCCTTGGAAGCGCTTTCGTAGGTGCAGCAACACTGGGACTTTGCGCTTCTCTACCCACCAAATGTCACGCTCACTATCTCTCCGTCTCGTAGACACGAGCTGAGAAATTGCAAACGTCGAGCAATTGCTCAGAGATGAAAAGGGCCAGCACTGAAAGCTGTTGCTAGCCAGCACCCTTCCTTGGAAGCGCTTTCACAGGCGCAGCAACACTGGGGCTTTGCGCTTCTCTACCCACCAAAAGTCACGGTCATTCTCTTTCCTTCTCGTAGACATGAGCTGAGAAATTGCAAACGTCGAGCAATTGCTCAGAGATGAAAAGTGCCAGCACTGAAAGCTGTGGCTAGCCAGCACCCTTCCTTGGAAGCGCTTTTGTAGCCCTAACAACACTGGGGCTCTGGGCTTCTCTAGCCACCTACTCTTCTGCTCATCCTCTCGTGCAGTCTAAAGAGAGCTCAGGTGAGAAATTGCAAACGTCCAGCAATTGCTCAGAGATGAAAAGTGCCAGCACTGAAAGCTGTTGCTAGCCAGCACCCTTCCTTGGAAGCGCTTTCACAGGCGCAGCAACACTGGGACTTTGCGCTTCTCTACCCACCAAACGTCACGCTCACTATCTCTCCGTCTCGTAGACACAAGCTGAGAAATTGCAAACGTCGAGCAATTGCTCAGAGAGGAAAAGTGCCAGCACTGAAAGCTGTTGCTAGCCAGCACCCTTCCTTGGAAGCGCTTTTGTAGGCCTAAGAACACTGGGGCTCTGGGCTTCTCTAGCCACCTACTCTTCTGCTCATCCTCTCGCGCAGTCTAAAGAGAGCTCAGGTGAGAAATTGCAAACGTCCAGCAATTGCTCAGAGATGAAAAGGGCCAGCACTGAAAGCTGATGCTAGCCAGCACCCTTCCTTGGAAGCGCTTTCACAGGCGCAGCAACACTGGGACTTTGCGCTTCTCTAGCCACCAAACGTCACGCTCACTATCTCCCCGTCTCGTAGACATGAGTTGAGAAATTGCAAACGTCGAGCAATTGCTCAGAGAGGAAAAGTGCCAGCACTGAAAGCTGATGCTAGCCAGCACCCTTCCTTGGAAGCGCTTTCACAGGCGCAGCAACACTGGGGCTTTGCGCTTCTCTAGCCACCAAACATCACGGTCATTCTCTTTCCTTCTCGTAGACACGAGCTGAGAAACTGCAAACGTCGAGCAATTGCTCAGAGATGAAAAGTGCCAGCACTGAAAGCTGTTGCTAGCCAGCACCCTTCCTTGGAAGCGCTTTTCTAGCCCTAAGAACACTGGGTCTCTGGGCTTCTCTAGCCACCTAATCTTCTGCTCATCCTCTCGCGCAGTCTAAAGAGAGCTCAGGTGAGAAATTGCAAACGTCGAGCAATTGCTCAGAGATGAAAAGGGCCATCACTGAAAGCTGTTGCTAGCCAGCACCCTTCTTTGGAAGCGCTTTCACAGGCACAGCAACACTGGGACTTTGCGCTTCTCTAGCCACCAAACATCAAGGTCATTCTCTTTCCGTCTCGTAGACACGAGCTGAGAAATTGCAAATGTCGAGCAATTGCTTAGAGATGAAAAGTGCCAGCACTGAAAGCTGTTGCTAGCCAGCACCCTTCCTTGGAAGCGCTTTTGTAGGCCTAAGAACACTGGGGCTCTGGGCTTCTCTAGCCACCTACTCTTCTGCTCATCCTCTAGTGCAGTCTACAGAGAGCTCAGGTGAGAAATTGCAAACGTCGAGCAATTGCTCAGAGAGGAAAAGTGCCAGCACTGAAAGCTGTTGCTAGCCAGCACCCTTCCTTGGAAGCGCTTTTGTAGGCCTAAGAACACTGGGGCTCTGGGCTTCTCTAGCCACCTACTCTTCTGCTCATCCTCTCGCGCAGTCTAAAGAGAGCTCAGGTGAGAAATTGCAAACGTCCAGCAATTGCTCAGAGATGAAAAGGGCCAGCACTGAAAGCTGATGCTAGCCAGCACCCTTCCTTGGAAGCGCTTTCACAGGCGCAGCAACACTGGGACTTTGCGCTTCTCTAGCCACCAAACGTCACGCTCACTATCTCCCCGTCTCGTAGACATGAGCTGAGAAACTGCAAACGTCGAGCAATTGCTCAGAGAGGAAAAGTGCCAGCACTGAAAGCTGATGCTAGCCAGCACCCTTCCTTGGAAGCGCTTTCACAGGCGCAGCAACACTGGGGCTTTGCGCTTCTCTAGCCACCAAACATCACGGTCATTCTCTTTCCTTCTCGTAGACACGAGCTGAGAAACTGCAAACGTCGAGCAATTGCTCAGAGATGAAAAGTGCCAGCACTGAAAGCTGTTGCTAGCCAGCACCCTTCCTTGGAAGCGCTTTTCTAGCCCTAAGAACACTGGGGCTCTGGGCTTCTCTAGCCACCTAATCTTCTGCTCATCCTCTCGCGCAGTCTAAAGAGAGCTCAGGTGAGAAATTGCAAACGTCGAGCAATTGCTCAGAGATGAAAAGGGCCATCACTGAAAGCTGTTGCTAGCCAGCACCCTTCTTTGGAAGCGCTTTCACAGGCACAGCAACACTGGGGCTTTGCGCTTCTCTAGCCACCAAACATCAAGGTCATTCTCTTTCCGTCTCGTAGACACGAGCTGAGAAATTGCAAATGTCGAGCAATTGCTTAGAGATGAAAAGTGCCAGCACTGAAAGCTGTTGCTAGCCAGCACCCTTCCTTGGAAGCGCTTTTGTAGGCCTAAGAACACTGGGGCTCTGGGCTTCTCTAGCCACCTACTCTTCTGCTCATCCTCTAGTGCAGTCTACAGAGAGCTCAGGTGAGAAATTGCAAACGTCGAGCAATTGCTCAGAGATGAAAAGTGCCAGCACTGAAAGCTGATGCTAGCCAGCACCCTTCCTTGGAAGCGCTTTTGTAGGCCTAAGAACACTGGGGCTCTGGGCTTCTCTAGCCACCTACTCTTCTGCTCATCCTCTCGCGCAGTCTAAAGAGAGCTCAGGTGAGAAATTGCAAACGTCGAGCAATTGCTCAGAGATGAAAAGTGCCAGCACTGAAAGCTCTTGCTAGCCAGCACCCTTCCTTGGAAGCGCTTTTGTAGCCCTAAGAACACTGGGGCTCTGGGCTTCTCTAGCCACCTACTCTTCTGCTCATCCTCTCGTGCAGTCTAAAGAGAACTCGGGTGAGAAATTGCAAACGTCGAGCAATTGCTCAGAGATGAAAAGTGCCAGCACTGAAAGCTCTTGCTAGCCAGCACCCTTCCTTGGAAGCGCTTTCACAGGCGCAGCAACACTGGGGCTTTGCGCTTCTCTACCAACCAAACGTCACGCTCACTCTCTCTCCGTCTCGTAGACACGAGCTGAGAAATTGCAAACGTCCAGCAATTGCTCAGAGATGAAAAGTGCCAGCACTGAAAGCTGTTGCTAGCCAGCACCCTTCCTTGGAAGCGCTTTCACAGGCGCAGCAACACTGGGGCTTTGCGCTTCTCTGCCAACCAAACGTCACGGTCATTCTCTTTCCTTCTCGTAGACATGAGCTGAGAAATTGCAAACGTCGAGCAATTGCTCAGAGATGAAAAGTGCCAGCACTGAAAGGTGTTGCTAGCCAGCACCCTTCCTTGGAAGCGCTTTTGTAGGCCTAAGAACACTGGGGCTCTGGGCTTCTCTAGCCACCTACTCTTCTGCTCATCCTCTCGTGCAGTCTAAAGAGAGCTCAGGTGAGAAATTGCAAACGTCGAGCAATTGCTCAGAGATGAAAAGGGCCAGCACTGAAAGCTGTGGCTAGCCAGCACCCTTCCTTGGAAGCGCTTTCACAGGCGCAGCAACACTGGGACTTTGCGCTTCTCTAGCCACCAAACGTCACGCTCACTATCTCTCCGTCTCGTAGACATGAGCTGAGAAATTGCAAACGTCGAGCAATTGCTCAGAGATGAAAAGGGCCAGCACTGAAAGCTGTTGCTAGCCAGCACCCTTCCTTGGAAGCGCTTTCACAGGCGCAGCAACACTGGGACTTTGCGCTTCTCTAGCCACCAAACATCAAGGTCATTCTCTTTCCTTCTCGTAGACACGAGCTGAGAAACTGCAAACGTCGAGCAATTGCTCAGAGATGAAAAGGGCCAGCACTGAAAGCTGTTGCTAGCCAGCACCCTTCCTTGGAAGCGCTTTTGTAGCCCTAAGAACACTGGGGCTCTGGGCTTCTCTAGCCACCTACTTTTCTGCTCATCCTCTCGCGCAGTCTAAAGAGAGCTCAGGTGAGAAATTGCAAACGTCGAGCAATTGCTCAGAGATGAAAAGGGCCAGCACTGAAAGCTGTTGCTAGCCAGCACCCTTCTTTGGAAGCGCTTTCACAGGCACAGCAACACTGGGGCTTTGCGCTTCTCTAGCCACCAAACATCAAGGTCATTCTCTTTCCGTCTCGTAGACACGAGCTGAGAAATTGCAAATGTCGAGCAATTGCTCAGAGATGAGAAGTGGCAGCACTGAAAGCTGTTGCTAGCCAGCACCCTTCCTTGGAAGCGCTTTCACAGGCGCAGCAACACTGGGGCTTTGCGCTTCTCTACCAACCAAACGTCACGCTCACTATCTCTCCGTCTCGTAGACACGAGCTTAGAAATTGCAAACGTCGAGCAATTGCTCAGAGATGAAAAGTGCCAGCACTGAAAGCTCTTGCTAGCCAGCACCCTTCCTTGGAAGCGCTTTCACAGGCGCAGCAACACTGGGACTTTGCGCTTCTCTAGCCACCAAACGTCACGGTCATTCTCTTTCCTTCTCGTAGACACGAGCTGAGAAATTGCAAACGTCGAGCAATTGCTCAGAGATGAAAAGTGCCAGCACTGAAAGGTGTTGCTAGCCAGCACCCTTCCTTGGAAGCGCTTTTGTAGCCCTCAGAACACTGGGGCTCTGGGCTTCTCTAGCCACCTACTCTTCTGCTCATCCTCTCGTGCACTCTAAAGAGAGCTCAGGTGAGAAATTGCAAACGTCCAGCAATTGCTCAGAGATGAAAAGGGCCAGCACTGAAAGCTGTGGCTAGCCAGCACCCTTCCTTGGAAGCGCTTTCACAGGCGCAGCAACACTGGGGCTTTGCGCTTCTCTACCCACCAAACATCACGCTCACTATCTCTCCGTCTCGTAGACATGAGCTGAGAAATTGCAAACGTCGAGCAATTGCTCAGAGATGAAAAGTGCCAGCACTGAAAGCTGTTGCTAGCCAGCACCCTTCCTTGGAAGCGCTTTCACAGGCGCAGCAACACTGGGACTTTGCGCTTCTCTAGCCACCAAAGGTCACGGTCATTCTCTTTCCTTCTCGTAGACACGAGCTGAGAAACTGCAAACGTCGAGCAATTGCTCAGAGATGAAAAGTGCCAGCACTGAAAGGTGTTGCTAGCCAGCACCCTTCCTTGGAAGCGCTTTTGTAGGCCTAAGAACACTGGGGCTCTGGGCTTCTCTAGCCACCTAATCTTCTGCTCATCCTCTCGCGCAGTCTAAAGAGAGCTCAGGTGAGAAATTGCAAACGTCCAGCAATTGCTCAGAGATGAAAAGGGCCAGCACTGAAAGCTGTTGCTAGCCAGCACCCTTCCTTGGAAGCACTTTCACAGGCGCAGCAACACTGGGGCTTTGCGCTTCTCTAGCCACCAAACGTCACGCTCACTCTCTCTCCGTCTCGTAGACACGAGCTGAGAAATTGCAAATGTCGAGCAATTGCTCAGAGATGAAAAGTGCCAGCACTGAAAGCTGATGCTAGCCAGCACCCTTCCTTGGAAGCGCTTTTGTAGGCCTAAGAACACTGGGGCTCTGGGCTTCTCTAGCCACCTAATCTTCTGCTCATCCTCTCGGGCAGTCTAAAGAGAGCTCAGGTGAGAAATTGCAAACGTCGAGCAATTGCTCAGAGATGAAAAGGGCCAGCACTGAAAGCTGATGCTAGCCAGCACCCTTCCTTGGAAGCGCTTTCACAGGCGCAGCAACACTGGGACTTTGCGCTTCTCTAGCCACCAAACGTCACGCTCACTATCTCTCCGTCTCGTAGACATGAGCTGAGAAATTGCAAACGTCGAGCAATTGCTCAGAGATGAAAAGTGCCAGCACTGAAAGCTGTTGCTAGCCAGCACCCTTCCTTGGAAGCGCTTTCACAGGCGCAGCAACACTGGGGCTTTGCGCTTCTCTACCCAACAAATGTCACGGTCATTCTCTTTCCTTCTCGTAGACACCAGCTGAGAAACTGCAAACGTCGAGCAATTGCTGAGAGATGAAAAGTGCCAGCACTTAAAGCTGTGGCTAGCCAGCGCCCTTCCTTGGAAGCGCTTTTGTAGGCCTAAGAACACTGGGGCTCTGGGCTTCTCTAGCCACCTACTTTTCTGCTCATCCTCTCGCGCAGTCTAAAGAGAGCTCAGGTGAGAAATTGCAAACGTCGAGCAATTGCTCAGAGATGAAAAGGGCCAGCACTGAAAGCTGTGGCTAGCCAGCACCCTTCCTTGGAAGCGCTTTTGTAGCCCTTAGAACACTGGGGCTCTGGGCTTCTCTAGCTACCTACTCTTCTGCTCATCCTCTCGCGCAGTCTAAAGAGAGCTCAGGTGAGAAATTGCAAACGTCGAGCAATTGCTCAGAGAGGAAAAGTGCCATCACTGAAAGCTGTGGCTAGCCAGCACCCTTCCTTGGAAGCGCTTTCACAGGCGCAGCAACAATGGGGCTTTGCGCTTCTCTACCAACCAAACGTCACGGTCATTCTCTTTCCTTCTCGTAGACACGAGCTGAGAAATTGCAAACGTCGAGCAATTGCTCAGAGATGAAAAGTGCCAGCACTGAAAGCTGTTGCTAGCCAGCACCCTTCCTTGGAAGCGCTTTCACAGGCGCAGCAACACTGGGACTTTGCGCTTCTCTACCCACCAAACGTCACGGTCATTCTCTTTCCTTCTCGTAGACACGAGCTGAGAAATTGCAAATGTCGAGCAATTGCTCAGAGATGAGAAGTGCCAGCACTGAAAGCTGTGGCTAGCCAGCACCCTTCCTTGGAAGCGCTTTTGTAGGCCTAAGAACACTGGGGCTCTGGGCTTCTCTAGCCACCTACTCTTCTGCTCATCCTCTCGCGCAGTCCAAAGAGAGCTCAGGTGAGAAATTGCAAACGTCGAGCAATTGCTCAGAGATGAAAAGGGCCATCACTGAAAGCTGTGGCTAGCCAGCACCCTTCCTTGGAAGCGCTTTCACAGGCGCAGCAACACTGGGGCTTTGCGCTTCTCTACCTACCAAAGGTCACGCTCACTATCTCTCCGTCTCGTAGACACGAGCTGAGAAATTGCAAACGTCGAGCAATTGCTCAGAGATGAAAAGTGCCAGCACTGAAAGCTGTTGCTAGCCAGCACCCTTCTTTGGAAGCGCTTTCACAGGCACAGCAACACTGGGACTTTGCGCTTCTCTACCCACCAAACATCATGGTCATTCTCTTTCCGTCTCGTAGACACGAGTTGAGAAATTGCAAACGTCGAGCAATTGCTCAGAGATGAAAAGTGCCAGCACTGAAAGCTCTTGCTAGCCAGCACCCTTCCTTGGAAGCGCTTTTGTAGGCCTAAGAACACTGGGGCTCTGGGCTTCTCCAGCCACTTACTCTTCTGCTCATCCTCTCGCGCACTCTAAAGAGAGCTCAGGTGAGAAATTGCAAACGTCGAGCAATTGCTCAGAGATGAAAAGTGCCAGCACTGAAAGCTGTTGCTAGCCAGCACCCTTCCTTGGAAGCGCTTTCACAGGCGCAGCAACACTGGGACTTTGCGCTTCTCTAGCCACCAAACATCACGCTCACTATCTCTCCGTCTCGTAGACACGAGCTGAGAAATTGCAAACGTCGAGCAATTGCTCAGAGATGAAAAGGGCCAGCACTGAAAGCTGTTGCTAGCCAGCACCCTTCCTTGGAAGCGCTTTCACAGGCGCAGCAACACTGGGGCTTTGCGCTTCTCTACCCACCAAACGTCACGCTCACTATCTCTCCGTCTCGTAGACACGAGCTGAGAAATTGCAAACGTCGAGCAATTGCTCAGAGATGAAAAGTGCCAGCACTGAAAGCTGTTGCTAGCCAGCACCCTTCCTTGGAAGCGCTTTTGGAGGCCTAAGAACACTGGGGCTCTGGGCTTCTCTAGCCACCTACTCTTCTGCTCATCCTCTCGCGCAGTCTAAAGAGAGCTCAGGTGAGAAATTGCAAACGTCAAGCAATTGCTCAGAGATGAAAAGGGCCATCACTGAAAGCTGTTGCTAGCCAGCACCCTTCCTTGGAAGCGCTTTCACAGGCGCAGCAACACTGGGGCTTTGCGCTTCTCTATCTACCAAATGTCACGGTCGCTATCTCTCCGTCTTGTAGACACGAGCTGAGAAATTGCAAACGTCGAGCAATTGCTCAGAGATGAAAAGTGCCAGCACTGAAAGCTGTTGCTAGCCAGCACCCTTCCTTGGAAGCGCTTTTGTAGGCCTAAGAACACTGGGGCTCTGGGCTTCTCTAGCCACCTAATCTTCTGCTCATCCTCTCGCGCACTCTAAAGAGAGCTCAGGTGAGAAATTGCAAACGTCGAGCAATTGCTCAGAGATGAAAAGGGCCAGCACTGAAAGCTGTTGCTAGCCAGCACCCTTCCTTGGAAGCGCTTTCACAGGCGCAGCAACACTGGGGCTTTGCGCTTCTCTAGCCACCAAACGTCACTCTCACTATCTCTCCGTCTCGTAGACACGAGCTGAGAAATTGCAGACGTCGAGCAATTGCTCAGAGATGAGAAGTGCCAGCACTGAAAGCTGTTGCTAGCCAGCACCCTTCCTTGGAAGCGCTTTCACAGGCGCAGCAACACTGGGACTTTGCGCTTGTCTAGCCACCAAACATCACGGTCATTATCTTTCCTTCTCGTAGACAGGAGCTGAGAAATTGCAAACGTCGAGCAATTGCTCAGAGATGAGAAGTGCCAGCACTGAAAGCTGTGGCTAGCCAGCACCCTTCCTTGGAAGCGCTTTCACAGGCGCAGCAACACTGGGACTTTGCGCTTCTCTACCCACCAAACATCACGCTCACTATCTCTCCGTCTCGTAGACACGAGCTGAGAAATTGCAAACGTCGAGCAATTGCTCAGAGATGAAAAGTGCCAGCACTGAAAGCTGTTGCTAGCCAGCACCCTTCCTTGGAAGCGCTTTCACAGGCGCAGCAACACTGGGAGTTTGCGCTTCTCCAGCCACCAAACGTCACGGTCATTCTCTTTCCTTCTCGTAGACACTAGCTGAGAAATTGCAAACGTCGAGCAATTGCTCAGAGATGAAAAGTGCCAGCACTGAAAGGTGTTGCTAGCCAGCACCCTTCCTTGGAAGCGCTTTTGTAGCCCTAAGAACACTGGGGCTCTGGGCTTCTCTAGCCACCTACTCTTCTGCTCATCCTCTCGTGCAGTCTAAAGAGAGCTCAGGTGAGAAATTGCAAACGTCGAGCAATTGCTCAGAGATGAAAAGTGCCAGCACTGAAAGCTGTTGCTAGCCAGCACCCTTCCTTGGAAGCGCTTTCACAGGCGCAGCAACACTGGGGCTTTGTGCTTCTCTACCCACCAAACGTCACGCTCACTATCTCTCCGTCTCGTAGACACGAGCTGAGAAATTGCAAACGTCGAGCAATTGCTCAGAGATGAAAAGTGCCAGCACTGAAAGCTGTTGCTAGCCAGCACCCTTCCTTGGAAGCGCTTTCACAGGCGCAGCAACACTGGGACTTTGCGCTTCTCTAGCCACCAAACATCACGGTCATTCTCTTTCCTTCTCGTAGACACGAGCTGAGAAATTGCAAACGTCGAGCAATTGCTCAGAGATGAGAAGTGCCAGCACTGAAAGCTGTGGCTAGCCAGCACCCTTCCTTGGAAGCGCTTTCACAGGCGCAGCAACACTGGGGCTTTGCGCTTCTCTAGCCACCAAACGTCACGCTCACTATCTCTCCGTCTCGTAGACACGAGCTGAGAAATTGCAAACGTCGAGCAATTGCTCAGAGATGAAAAGTGCCAGCACTGAAAGCTGTTGCTAGCCAGCACCCTTCCTTGGAAGCGCTTTCACAGGCGCAGCAACACTGGGGCTTTGCGCTTCTCCAGCCACCAAACGTCACAGTCATTCTCTTTCCTTCTCGTAGACACTAGCTGAGAAATTGCAAACGTCGAGCAATTGCTCAGAGATGAAAAGGGCCAGCACTGAAAGGTGTTGCTAGCCAGCACCCTTCCTTGGAAGCGCTTTTGTAGGCCTAAGAACACTGGGGCTCTGGGCTTCTCTAACCACCTAATCTTCTGCTCATCCTCTCGGGCACTCTAAAGAGAGCTCAGGTGAGAAATTGCAAACGTCGAGCAATTGCTCAGAGATGAAAAGTGCCAGCACTGAAAGCTGTTGCTAGCCAGCACCCTTCCTTGGAAGCGCTTTCACAGGCGCAGCAACACTGGGGCTTTGTGCTTCTCTACCCACCAAATATCACGCTCACTATCTCTCCGTCTCGTAGACACGAGCTGAGAAATTGCAAACGTCGAGCAATTGCTCAGAGAGGAAAAGGGCCAACACTGAAAGCTGTTGCTAGCCAGCACCCTTCCTTGGAAGCGCTTTTGTAGCCCTAAGAACACTGGGGCTCTGGGCTTCTCTAGCCACCTACTCTTCTGCTCATCCTCTCGGGCAGTCTAAAGAGAGCTCAGGTGAGAAATTGCAAAGGTCGAGCAATTGCTCAGAGATGAAAAGGGCCATCACTGAAAGCTGTGGCTAGCCAGCACCCTTCCTTGAAGCGCTTTTGTAGGCCTAAGAACACTGGGGCTCTGGGCTTCTCTAGCCACCTACTCTTCTGCTCATCCTCTCGCGCAGTCTAAAGAGAGCTCAGGTGAGACATTGCAAACGTCGAGCAATTGCTCAGAGATGAAAAGTGCCAGCACTGAAAGCTCTTGCTAGCCAGCACCCTTCCTTGGAAGCGCTTTCACAGGCGCAGCAACACTGGGACTTTGCGCTTCTCTACCCACCAAACATCACGGTCATTCTCTTTCCTTCTCGTAGACACGAGCTGAGAAATTGCAAACGTCGAGCAATTGCTCAGAGATGAAAAGGGCCAGCACTGAAAGCTGTTGCTAGCCAGCACCCTTCCTTGGAAGCGCTTTCACAGGCGCAGCAACACTGGGACTTTGCGCTTCTCTAGCCACCAAACGTCATGGTCATTATCTTTCCTTCTCGTAGACAGGAGCTGAAAAATTGCAAACGTCGAGCAATTGCTCAGAGATGAGAAGTGCCAGCACTGAAAGCTGTTGCTAGCCAGCACCCTTCCTTGGAAGCGCTTTCACAGGCGCAGCAACACTGGGGCTTTGCGCTTCTCTACCCACCAAACATCACGGTCATTCTCTTTCCTTCTCGTAGACACGAGCTGAGAAATTGCAAACGTCGAGCAATTGCTCAGAGATGAAAAGGGCCAGCACTGAAAGCTGTTGCTAGCCAGCACCCTTCCTTGGAAGCGCTTTCACAGGCGCAGCAACACTGCGGCTTTGCGCTTCTCTACCTACCAAATGTCACGGTCGCTATATCTCCGTCTTGTAGACACGAGCTGAGAAATTGCAAACGTCGAGCAATTGCTCAGAGATGAAAAGTGCCAGCACTGAAAGGTGTTGCTAGCCAGCACCCTTCCTTGGAAGCGCTTTTGGTGGCCTAAGAACACTGGGGATGTGGGCTTCTCTAGCCACCTAATCTTCTGCTCATCCTCTCGCGCAGTCCAAAGAGAGCTCAGGTGAGAAATTGCAAACGTCGAGCAATTGCTCAGAGATGAAAAGTGCCAGCACTGAAAGCTGTTGCTAGCCAGCACCCTTCCTTGGAAGCGCTTTCACAGGCGCAGGAACACTGGGGCTTTGCGCTTCTCTACCAACCAAACATCACGGTCATTCTCTTTCCGTCTCGTAGACACGAGTTGAGAAATTGCAAACGTCGAGCAATTGCTCAGAGATGAAAAGGGCCAGCACTGAAAGCTGTTGCTAGCCAGCACCCTTCTTTGGAAGCGCTTTCACAGGCACAGCAACACTGGGGCTTTGCGCTTCTCTAGCCACCAAACATCATGGTCATTCTCTTTCCGTCTCGTAGACACGAGTTCAGAAATTGCAAACGTCGAGCAATTGCTCAGAGATGAAAAGGGCCATCACTGAAAGCTGTTGCTAGCCAGCACCCTTCCTTGGAAGCGCTTTTGTAGCCCTAAGAACACTGGGGCTCTGGGCTTCTCTAGCCACCTACTCTTCTGCTCATCCTCTCGCGCACTCTAAAGAGAGCTCAGGTGAGACATTGCAAACGTCGAGCAATTGCTCAGAGATGAACAGGGCCAGCACTGAAAGCTGTTGCTAGCCAGCACCCTTCCTTGGAAGCGCTTTCACAGGCGCAGCAACACTGGGGCTTTGCGCTTCTCTAGCCACCAAACGTCACAGTCATTCTCTTTCCGTCTCGTAGACACGAGCTGAGAAATTGCAAACGTCGAGCAATTGCTCAGAGATGAGAAGTGCCAGCACTGAAAGCTGTGGCTAGCCAGCACCCTTCCTTGGAAGCGCTTTCACAGGCGCAGCAACACTGGGGCTTTGCGCTTCTCTACCCACCAAACATCACGGTCACTATATCTCCGTCTCGTACACACGAGCTGAGAAATTGCAAACGTCGAGCAATTGCTCAGAGATGAAAAGGGCCAGCACTGAAAGCTCTTGCTAGCCAGCACCCTTCCTTGGAAGCGCTTTCACAGGCACAGCAACACTGGGGCTTTGCGCTTCTCTACCAACCAAACACCACGGTCATTCTCTTTCCGTCTCGTAGACACGAGCTGAGAAATTGCAAACGTCGAGCAATTGCTCAGAGATGAAAAGGGCCAGCACTGAAAGCTGTGGCTAGCCAGCACCCTTCCTTGGAAGCGCTTTCACAGGCGCAGCAACACTGGGGCTTTGCGCTTCTCCACCCACCAAACGTCACGGTCATTCTCTTTCCTTCTCGTAGACACGAGCTGAGAAATTGCAAACGTCGAGCAATTGCTCAGAGATGAAAAGTGGCAGCACTGAAAGCTGTTGCTAGCCAGCACCCTTCCTTGGAAGCGCTTTTGTAGGCCTAAGAACACTGGGGCTCTGGGCTTCTCTAGCCACCTACTCTTCTGCTCATCCTCTCGCGCAGTCTAAAGAGAGCTCAGGTGAGAAATTGCAAAGGTCGAGCAATTGCTCAGAGATGAAAAGGGCCAGCACTGAAAGCTGTTGCTAGCCAGCACCCTTCCTTGGAAGCGCTTTCACAGGCGCAGCAACGCTGCGGCTTTGCGCTTCTCTACCTACCAAATGTCACGGTCGCTATCTCTCCGTCTCGTAGACACGAGCTGAGAAATTGCAAACATCGAGCAATTGCTCAGAGATGAAAAGTGCCAGCACTGAAAGCTGTTGCTAGCCAGCACCCTTCCTTGGAAGCGCTTTCACAGGCACAGCAACACTGCGGCTTTGCGCTTCTCTACCCACCAAACATCAAGGTCATTCTCTTTCCTTCTCGTAGACACGAGTTGAGAAATTGCAAATGTCGAGCAATTGCTCAGAGATGAAAAGTGCCAGCACTGAAAGCTCTTGCTAGCCAGCACCCTTCCTTGGAAACTCTTTTGTAGGCCTAAGAACACTGGGGCTCTGGGCTTCTCTAGCCACCTAATCTTCTGCTCATCCTCTCGGGCAGTCTAAAGAGAGCTCAGGTGAGAAATTGCAAACGTCGAGCAATTGCTCAGAGATGAAAAGTGCCATCACTGAAAGCTGTTGCTAGCCAGCAGCCTTCCTTGGAAGCGCTTTCACAGGCGCAGCAACACTGGGGCTTTGCGCTTCTCTAGCCACCAAACATCACGGTCATTCTCTTTCCGTCTCGTAGACACGAGCTGAGAAATTGCAAACGTCCAGCAATTGCTCAGAGATGAAAAGGGCCAGCACTGAAAGCTGTGGCTAGCCAGCACCCTTCCTTGGAAGCGCTTTCACAGGCGCAGCAACACTGGGGCTTTGCGCTTCTCCACCCACCAAAAGTCACGGTCATTCTCTTTCCTTCTCGTAGACACGAGCTGAGAAATTGCAAACGTCGAGCAATTGCTCAGAGATGAAAAGTGCCAGCACTGAAAGCTGTTGCTAGCCAGCACCCTTCTTTGGAAGCGCTTTCACAGGCACAGCAACACTGCGGCTTTGCGCTTCTCTACCCACCAAACATCAAGGTCATTCTCTTTCCGTCTCGTAGACACGAGTTGAGAAATTGCAAATGTCGAGCAATTGCTCAGAGATGAAAAGTGGCAGCACTGAAAGCTGTTGCTAGCCAGCACCCTTCCTTGGAAGCGCTTTTGTAGCCCTAACAACACTGGGGCTCTGGGTTTCTCTAGCCACCTAATCTTCTGCTCATCCTCTCGTGCAGTCTAAAGAGAGCTCAGGTGAGAAATTGCAAACGTCGAGCAATTGCTCAGAGATGAAAAGTGCCATCACTGAAAGCTGTGGCTAGCCAGCACCCTTCCTTGGAAGCGCTTTTGTAGGCCTAAGAACACTGGGGCTCTGGGCTTCTCTAGCCACCTAATCTTCTGTTCATCCTCTCGCGCACTCTAAAGAGAGCTCAGGTGAGAAATTGCAAACGTCAAGCAATTGCTCAGAGATGAAAAGTGCCATCACTGAAAGCTGTTGCTAGCCAGCACCCTTCCTTGGAAGCGCTTTCACAGGCGCAGCAACACTGCGGCTTTGCGCTTCTCTACCCACCAAACGTCAAGGTCATTCTCTTTCCTTCTCGTAGACACGAGCTGAGAAATTGCAAACGTCGAGCACTTGCTCAGAGATGAAAAGTGCCAGCACTGAAAGATGTTGCTAGCCAGCACCCTTCCTTGGAAGCGCTTTCACAGGCGCAGCAACACTGGGACTTTGCGCTTCTCTACCCACCAAACATCACGGTCATTCTCTTTCCGTCTCGTAGACACGAGTTGAGAAATTGCAAACGTCGAGCAATTGCTCAGAGATGAGAAGTGCCAGCACTGAAAGCTGTGGCTAGCCAGCACCCTTCCTTGGAAGCGCTTTCACAGGCGCAGCAACACTGGGGCTTTGCGCTTCTCTACCCACCAAACGTCACGCTCACTATCTCTCCGTCTCGTAGACACGAGCTGAGAAATTGCAAACGTCGAGCAATTGCTCAGAGAGGAAAAGTGCCAGCACTGAAAGCTGTGGCTAGCCAGCACCCTTCCTTGGAAGCGCTTTCACAGGCACAGCAACACTGGGGCTTTGCGCTTCTCTACCAACCAAACATCACGGTCATTCTCTTTCCGTCTCGTAGACACGAGCTGAGAAATTGCAAACGTCCAGCAATTGCTCAGAGATGAAAAGTGCCAGCACTGAAAGCTGTGGCTAGCCAGCACCAATCCTTGGAAGCGCTTTCACAGGCGCAGCAACACTGGGGCTTTGCGCTTCTCCACCCACCAAACGTCACGGTCATTCTCTTTCCTTCTCGTAGACACGAGCTGAGAAATTGCAAACGTCGAGCAATTGCTCAGAGATGAAAAGTGCCAGCACTGAAAGGTGTTGCTAGCCAGCACCCTTCCTTGGAAGTGCTTTTGTAGGCCTAAGAACACTGGGGCTCTGGGCTTCTCTAGCCACCTACTCTTCTGCTCATCCTCTCGCGCACTCTAAAGAGAGCTCAGCTGAGAAATTGCAAACGTCGAGCAATTGCTCAGAGATGAAAAGTGCCAGCACTGAAAGCTGTTGCTAGCCAGCACCCTTCCTTGGAAGCGCTTTCACAGGCGCAGCAACACTGGGGCTTTGCGCTTCTCTACCCACAAAACGTCACGGTCATTCTCTTTCCTTCTTGTAGACACGAGCTGAGAAACTGCAAACGTCGAGCAATTGCTCAGAGATGAAAAGTGCCAGCACTGAAAGCTGTTGCTAGCCAGCACCCTTCCTTGGAAGCGCTTTCACAGGCGCAGCAACACTGCGGCTTTGCGCTTCTCTACCCACCAAACGTCACGGTCATTCTCTTTCCGTCTCGTAGACACGAGCTGAGAAATTGCAAACGTCGAGCAATTGCTCAGAGATGAAAAGTGCCATCACTGAAAGCTGTTGCTAGCCAGCACCCTTCCTTGGAAGCGCTTTCACAGGCGCAGCAACACTGGGGCTTTGCGCTTCTCTAGCCACCAAAGGTCACGCTCACTATCTCTCCATCTCGTAGACACGAGCTGAGAAATTGCAAACGTCGAGCAATTGCTCAGAGATGAAAAGTGCCAGCACTGAAAGCTGTTGCTAGCCAGCACCCTTCCTTGGAAGCGCTTTTCTAGCCCTCAGAACACTGGGGCTCTGGGCTTCTCTAGCCACCTAATCTTCTGCTCATCCTCTCGTGCACTCTAAAGAGAGCTCAGGTGAGAAATTGCAAATGTCGAGCAATTGCTCAGAGATGAAAAGGGCCAGCACTGAAAGCTGTTGCTAGCCAGCACCCTTCCTTGGAAGCGCTTTCACAGGCGCAGCAACACTGGGGCTTTGCGCTTCTCTACCTACCAAATGTCACGGTCGCTATCTCTCCGTCTCGTAGACACGAGCTGAGAAATTGCAAACGTCGAGCAATTGCTCAGAGATGAAAAGTGCCAGCACTGAAAGGTGTTGCTAGCCAGCACCCTTCCTTGGAAGCGCTTTCACAGGCACAGCAACACTGCGGCTTTGCGCTTCTCTACCTACCAAAGGTCACGCTCACTATCTCTCCGTCTCGTAGACACGAGCTGAGAAATTGCAAACGTCGAGCAATTGCTCAGAGATGAAAAGTGCCAGCACTGAAAGCTGTTGCTAGCCAGCACCCTTCTTTGGAAGCGCTTTCACAGGCACAGCAACACTGGGGCTTTGCGCTTCTCTAGCCACCAAACATCATGGTCATTCTCTTTCCGTCTCGTAGACACGAGTTCAGAAATTGCAAACGTCGAGCAATTGCTCAGAGATGAAAAGGGCCATCACTGAAAGCTGTGGCTAGCCAGCACCCTTCCTTGGAAGCGCTTTTGTAGCCCTAAGAACACTGGGGCTCTGGGCTTCTCTAGCCACCTACTCTTCTGCTCATCCTCTCGCGCACTCTAAAGAGAGCTCAGGTGAGACATTGCAAACGTCGAGCAATTGCTCAGAGATGAAAAGGGCCAGCACTGAAAGCTGTGGCTAGCCAGCACCCTTCCTTGGAAGCGCTTTCACAGGCACAGCAACACTGGGGCTTTGCGCTTCTCTAGCCACCAAACGTCACAGTCATTCTCTTTCCGTCTCGTAGACATGAGCTGAGAAATTGCAAACGTTGAGCAATTGCTCAGAGATGAAAAGGGCCATCACTGAAAGCTGTGGCTAGCCAGCACCCTTCCTTGGAAGCGCTTTTGTAGGCCTAAGAACACTGGGGCTCTGGGCTTCTCTAGCCACCTACTCTTCTGCTCATCCTCTCGCGCACTCTAAAGAGAGCTCAGGTGAGAAATTGCAAACGTCGAGCAATTGCTCAGAGATGAAAAGTGCCAGCACTGAAAGCTGTTGCTAGCCAGCACCCTTCCTTGGAAGCGCTTTCACAGGCGCAGCAACACTGGGGCTTTGCGCTTCTCTACCCACCAAACATCACGGTCATTCTCTTTCCTTCTCGTAGACACGAGCTTAGAAATTGCAAACGTCGAGCAATTGCTCAGAGATGAAAAGGGCCAGCACTGAAAGCTGTTGCTAGCCAGCACCCTTCCTTGGAAGCGCTTTCACAGGCGCAGCAACACTGGGACTTTGCGCTTCTCTACCCACCAAACGTCACGGTCATTCTCTTTCCTTCTCGTAGACACGAGCTGAGAAATTGCAAACGTCCAGCAATTGCTCAGAGATGAAAAGTGCCAGCACTGAAAGCTGTTGCTAGCCAGCACCCTTCCTTGGAAGCGCTTTTGTAGGCCTAAGAACACTGGGGATGTGGGCTTCTCTAGCCACCTAATCTTCTGCTCATCCTCTCGCGCAGTCCAAAGAGAGCTCAGGTGAGAAATTGCAAACGTCGAGCAATTGCTCAGAGATGAAAAGTGCCAGCACTGAAAGCTGTTGCTAGCCAGCACCCTTCCTTGGAAGCGCTTTCACAGGCGCAGCAACACTGGGGCTTTGCGGTTCTCTACCTACCAAAGGTCACGCTCACTATCTCTCCGTGTCGTAGACACGAGCTGAGAAATTGCAAACGTCGAGCAATTGCTCAGAGATGAAAAGTGCCAGCACTGAAAGCTGTTGCTAGCCAGCACCCTTCTTTGGAAGCGCTTTCACAGGCACAGCAACACTGGGGCTTTGCGCTTCTCTACCCACCAAACATCATGGTCATTCTCTTTCCGTCTCGTAGACACGAGTTCAGAAATTGCAAACGTCGAGCAATTGCTCAGAGATGAAAAGTGCCATCACTGAAAGCTGTTGCTAGCCAGCACCCTTCCTTGGAAGCGCTTTCACAGGCACAGCAACACTGCGGCTTTGCGCTTCTCTACCCACCAAACATCAAGGTCATTCTCTTTCCTTCTCGTAGACACGAGTTGAGAAATTGCAAATGTCGAGCAATTGCTCAGAGATGAAAAGTGCCAGCACTGAAAGCTCTTGCTAGCCAGCACCCTTCCTTGGAAGCGCTTTTGTAGCCCTAACAACACTGGGGCTCTGGGCTTCTCTAGCCACCTAATCTTCTGCTCATCCTCTCGTGCAGTCGAAAGAGAGCTCAGGTGAGAAATTGCAAACGTCGAGCAATTGCTCAGAGATGAAAAGTGCCATCACTGAAAGCTGTGGCTAGCCAGCACCCTTCCTTGGAAGTGCTTTTGTAGGCCTAAGAACACTGGGGCTCTGGGCTTCTCTAGCCACCTAATGTTCTGCTCATCCTCTCGCGCAGTCTAAAGAGAGCTCAGGTGAGAAATTGCAAACGTCGAGCAATTGCTCAGAGATGAAAAGTGCCAGCACTGAAAGCTGTTGCTAGCCAGCAGCCTTCCTTGGAAGCGCTTTCACAGGCGCAGCAACACTGGGGCTTTGCGCTTCTCTAGCCACCAAACATCACGGTCATTCTCTTTCCGTCTCGTAGACACGAGCTGAGAAATTGCAAACGTCCAGCAATTGCTCAGAGATGAAAAGGGCCAGCACTGAAAGCTGTGACTAGCCAGCACCCTTCCTTGGAAGCGCTTTCACAGGCGCAGCAACACTGGGGCTTTGCGCTTCTCCACCCACCAAACGTCACGGTCATTCTCTTTCCTTCTCGTAGACACGAGCTGAGAAATTGCAAACGTCGAGCAATTGCTCAGAGATGAAAAGTGCCAGCACTGAAAGCTGTTGCTAGCCAGCACCCTTCTTTGGAAGCGCTTTCACAGGCACAGCAACACTGCGGCTTTGCGCTTCTCTACCCACCAAACATCAAGGTCATTCGCTTTCCGTCTCGTAGACACGAGTTGAGAAATTGCAAATGTCGAGCAATTGCTCAGAGATGAAAAGTGCCAGCACTGAAAGCTCTTGCTAGCCAGCACCCTTCCTTGGAAGCGCTTTTGTAGCCCTAACAACACTGGGGCTCTGGGTTTCTCTAGCCACCTAATCTTCTGCTCATCCTCTCGTGCAGTCTAAAGAGAGCTCAGGTGAGAAATTGCAAACGTCGAGCAATTGCTCAGAGATGAAAAGTGCCAGCACTGAAAGCTGTGGCTAGCCAGCACCCTTCCTTGGAAGCGCTTTTGTAGGCCTAAGAACACTGGGGCTCTGGGCTTCTCTAGCCACCTAATCTTCTGTTCATCCTCTCGCGCACTCTAAAGAGAGCTCAGGTGAGAAATTGCAAACGTCAAGCAATTGCTCAGAGAGGAAAAGTGCCATCACTGAAAGCTGTTGCTAGCCAGCACCCTTCCTTGGAAGCGCTTTCACAGGCGCAGCAACACGGGGGCTTTGCGCTTCTCTACCCACCAAACGTCAAGGTCATTCTCTTTCCGTCTCGTAGACACGAGCTGAGAAATTGCAAACGTCGAGCACTTGCTCAGAGATGAAAAGTGCCAGCACTGAAAGATGTTGCTAGCCAGCACCCTTCCTTGGAAGCGCTTTCACAGGCGCAGCAACACTGGGGCTTTGCGCTTCTCTAGCCACCAAACATCACGGTCATTCTCTTTCCTTCTCATAGACACGAGCTGAGAAATTGCAAACGTCGAGCAATTGCTCAGAGATGAAAAGTGCCAGCACTGAAAGCTGTGGCTAGCCAGCACCCTTCCTTGGAAGCGCTTTCACAGGCGCAGCAACACTGGGGCTTTGCGCTTCTCTACCCACCAAACGTCACGCTCACTATCTCTCCGTCTCGTAGACACGAGCTGAGAAATTGCAAACGTCGAGCAATTGCTCAGAGATGAAAAGTGCCAGCACTGAAAGCTGTGGCTAGCCAGCACCCTTCCTTGGAAGCGCTTTCACAGGCACAGCAACACTGGGGCTTTGCGCTTCTCTACCAACCAAACATCACGGTCATTCTCTTTCCGTCTCGTAGACACGAGCTGAGAAATTGCAAACGTCCAGCAATTGCTCAGAGATGAAAAGTGCCAGCACTGAAAGCTGTGGCTAGCCAGCACCAATCCTTGGAAGCGCTTTCACAGGCGCAGCAACACTGGGGCTTTGCGCTTCTCTAGCCACCAAACATCACGGTCATTCTCTTTCCTTCTCGTAGACACGAGCTGAGAAATTGCAAACGTCGAGCAATTGCTCAGAGATGAAAAGTGCCAGCACTGAAAGGTGTTGCTAGCCAGCACCCTTCCTTGGAAGCGCTTTTGTAGCCCTAAGAACACTGGGGCTCTGGGCTTCTCTAGCCACCTACTCTTCTGCTCATCCTCTCGCGCACTCTAAAGAGAGCTCAGGTGAGAAATTGCAAACGTCGAGCAATTGCTCAGAGATGAAAAGGGCCAGCACTGAAAGCTGTTGCTAGCCAGCACCCTTCCTTGGAAGCGCTTTCACAGGCGCAGCAACACTGGGGCTTTGCGCTTCTCTACCCACCAAACGTCACGGTCATTCTCTTTCCGTCTCGTAGACACGAGCTGAGAAATTGCAAACGTCGAGCAATTGCTCAGAGATGAAAAGGGCCAGCACTGAAAGCTGTTGCTAGCCAGCACCCTTCCTTGGAAGCGCTTTCACAGGCACAGCAACACTGCGGCTTTGCGCTTCTTTACCCACCAAACATCAAGGTCATTCTCTTTCCGTCTCGTAGACACGAGCTGAGAAATTGCAAACGTCGAGCAATTGCTCAGAGATGAAAAGTGCCATCACTGAAAGCTGTGGCTAGCCAGCACCCTTCCTTGGAAGCGCTTTTGTAGGCCTAAGAACACTGGGGCTCTGGGCTTCTCTAGCCACCTAATCTTCTGTTCATCCTCTCGCGCACTCTAAAGAGAGCTCAGGTGAGAAATTGCAAACGTCGAGCAATTGCTCAGAGAGGAAAAGTGCCAGCACTGAAAGCTGTTGCTAGCCAGCACCCTTCCTTGGAAGCGCTTTCACAGGCGCAGCAACACTGGGGCTTTGCGCTTCTCTACCTACGAAATGTCACGGTCGCTATCTCTCCGTTTCGTAGACACGAGCTGAGAAATTGCAAACGTCGAGCACTTGCTCAGAGATGAAAAGTGCCAGCACTGAAAGCTGTTGCTAGCCAGCACCCTTCCTTGGAAGCGCTTTCACAGGCGCAGCAACACTGCGGCTTTGCGCTTCTCTACCCACCAAACGTCACGGTCATTCTCTTTCCGTCTCGTAGACACGAGCTGAGAAATTGCAAACGTCCAGCAATTGCTCAGAGATGAAAAGTGCCAGCACTGAAAGCTGTTGCTAGCCAGCACCCTTCCTTGGAAGCGCTTTTGTAGCCCTAAGAACACTGGGGCTCTGGGCTTCTCTAGCCACCTACTCTTCTGCTCATCCTCTCGCGCAGTCTAAAGAGAGCTCAGGTGAGAAATTGCAAACGTCGAGCAATTGCTCAGAGATGAAAAGTGCCATCACTGAAAGCTGATGCTAGCCAGCACCCTTCCTTGGAAGCGCTTTCACAGGCGCAGCAACACTGGGGCTTTGCGCTTCTCTACCCACCAAACATCACGGTCATTCTCTTTCCTTCTCGTAGACACGAGCTGAGAAATTGCAAACGTCGAGCAATTGCTCAGAGATGAAAAGTGCCAGCACTGAAAGCTGTTGCTAGCCAGCACCCTTCCTTGGAAGCGCTTTCACAGGCGCAGCAACACTGGGGCTTTGCGCTTCTCTAGCCACCAAACGTCACGCTCACTATCTCTCCATCTCGTAGACACGAGCTGAGAAATTGCAAACGTCGAGCAATTGCTCAGAGATGAAAAGTGCCAGCACTGAAAGGTGTTGCTAGCCAGCACCCTTCCTTGGAAGCGCTTTTGTAGGCCTAAGAACACTGGGGCTCTGGGCTTCTCTAGCCACCTAATCTTCTGCTCATCCTCTCGCGCAGTCTAAAGAGAGCTCAGGTGAGAAATTGCAAATGTCGAGCAATTGCTCAGAGATGAAAAGGGCCAGCACTGAAAGCTGTTGCTAGCCAGCACCCTTCCTTGGAAGCGCTTTCACAGGCGCAGCAACACTGGGGCTTTGCGCTTCTCTACCTACCAAATGTCACGGTCGCTATCTCTCCGTCTCGTAGACACGAGCTGAGAAATTGCAAACGTCGAGCAATTGCTCAGAGATGAAAAGTGCCAGCACTGAAAGGTGTTGCTAGCCAGCACCCTTCCTTGGAAGAGCTTTCACAGGCACAGCAACACTGCGGCTTTGCGCTTCTTTACCCACCAAACATCAAGGTCATTCTCTTTCCGTCTCGTAGACACGAGTTGAGAAATTGCAAATGTCGAGCAATTGCTCAGAGATGAAAAGTGCCAGCACTGAAAGCTGTTGCTAGCCAGCACCCTTCCTTGGAAGCGCTTTTGTAGCCCTAACAACACTGGGGCTCTGGGCTTCTCTAGCCACCTAATCTTCTGCTCATCCTCTCGTGCAGTCTAAAGAGAGCTCAGGTGAGAAATTGCAAACGTCGAGCAATTGCTCAGAGATGAAAAGGGCCAGCACTGAAAGCTGTGGCTAGCCAGCACCCTTCCTTGGAAGCGCTTTTGTAGGCCTAAGAACACTGGGGCTCTGGGCTTCTCTAGCCACCTACTCTTCTGTTCATCCTCTCGCGCACTCTAAAGAGAGCTCAGGTGAGAAATTGCAAACGTCGAGCAATTGCTCAGAGATGAAAAGGGCCAGCACTGAAAGCTGTTGCTAGCCAGCACCCTTCCTTGGAAGCGCTTTCACAGGCGCAGCAACACTGGGGCTTTGCGCTTCTCTACCCACCAAACATCACGGTCATTCTCTTTCCTTCTCGTAGACACGAGCTGAGAAATTGCAAACGTCGAGCAATTGCTCAGAGATGAAAAGTGCCAGCACTGAAAGCTGTTGCTAGCCAGCACCCTTCCTTGGAAGCGCTTTCACAGGCGCAGCAACACTGGGGCTTTGCGCTTCTCTACCCACCAAACGTCACGGTCATTCTCTTTCCTTCTCGTAGACACGAGCTGAGAAATTGCAAACATCCAGCAATTGCTCAGAGATGAAAAGGGCCAGCACTGAAAGCTGTTGCTAGCCAGCACCCTTCCTTGGAAGCGCTTTTGTAGCCCTCAGAACACTGGGGCTCTGGGCTTCTCTAGCCACCTACTCTTCTGCTCATCCTCTCGCGCAGTCTAAAGAGAGCTCAGGTGAGAAATTGCAAACGTCGAGCAATTGCTCAGAGATGAAAAGGGCCAGCACTGAAAGCTGTTGCTAGCCAGCACCCTTCCTTGGAAGCGCTTTCACAGGCGCAGCAACACTGGGGCTTTGCGCTTCTCTACCTACCAAATGTCACGGTCGCTATCTCTCCGTCTCGTAGACACGAGCTGAGAAATTGCAAACGTCGAGCAATTGCTCAGAGATGAAAAGTGCCAGCACTGAAAGCTGTTGCTAGCCAGCACCCTTCTTTGGAAGCGCTTTCACAGGCACAGCAACACTGCGGCTTTGCGCTTCTCTACCCACCAAACATCAAGGTCATTCTCTTTCCGTCTCGTAGACACGAGTTGAGAAATTGCAAATGTCGAGCAATTGCTCAGAGATGAAAAGTGCCAGCACTGAAAGCTGTTGCTAGCCAGCACCCTTCCTTGGAAGCGCTTTTGTAGCCCTAAGAACACTGGGGCTCTGGGCTTCTCTAGCCACCTAATCTTCTGCTCATCCTCTCGTGCAGTCTAAAGAGAGCTCAGGTGAGAAATTGCAAACGTCGAGCAATTGCTCAGAGAGGAAAAGTGCCATCACTGAAAGCTGTGGCTAGCCAGCACCCTTCCTTGGAAGCGCTTTTGTAGGCCTAAGAACACTCGGGCTCTGGGCTTCTCTAGCCACCTCATCTTCTGCTCATCCTCTCGCGCACTCTAAAGAGAGCTCAGGTGAGAAATTGCAAACGTCGAGCAATTGCTCAGAGAGGAAAAGTGCCATCACTGAAAGCTGTTGCTAGCCAGCACCCTTCCTTGGAAGCGCTTTCACAGGCGCAGCAACACTGCGGCTTTGCGCTTCTCTACCCACCAAACGTCAAGGTCATTCTCTTTCCGTCTCGTAGACACGAGCTGAGAAATTGCAAACGTCGAGCACTTGCTCAGAGATGAAAAGGGCCAGCACTGAAAGCTGTTGCTAGCCAGCACCCTTCCTTGGAAGCGCTTTCACAGGCGCAGCAACACTGCGGCTTTGCGCTTCTCTACCCACCAAACGTCACGCTCACTATCTCTCCGTCTCGTAGACACGAGCTGAGAAATTGCAAACGTCGAGCAATTGCTCAGAGATGAAAAGTGCCAGCACTGAAAGCTGTTGCTAGCCAGCACCCTTCCTTGGAAGCGCTTTCACAGGCACAGCAACACTGGGGCTTTGCGCTTCTCTACCAACCAAACATCACGGTCATTCTCTTTCCGTCTCGTAGACACGAGCTGAGAAATTGCAAACGTCGAGTAATTGCTCAGAGATGAAAAGGGCCAGCACTGAAAGCTCTTGCTAGCCAGCACCCTTCCTTGGAAGCGCTTTCACAGGCGCAGCAACACTGGGGCTTTGCGCTTCTCTAGCCACCAAACGTCACGCTCACTATCTCTCCATCTCGTAGACACGAGCTGAGAAATTGCAAACGTCGAGCAATTGCTCAGAGATGAAAAGTGCCAGCACTGAAAGGTGTTGCTAGCCAGCACCCTTCCTTGGAAGCGCTTTTGTAGGCCTAAGAACACTGGGGCTCTGGGCTTCTCTAGCCACCTACTCTTCTGCTCATCCTCTCGCGCACTCTAAAGAGAGCTCAGGTGAGAAATTGCAAATGTCGAGCAATTGCTCAGAGATGAAAAGGGCCAGCACTGAAAGCTGTTGCTAGCCAGCACCCTTCCTTGGAAGCGCTTTCACAGGCGCAGCAACATTGGGGCTTTGCGCTTCTCTAGCCACCAAACATCACGGTCATTCTCTTTCCGTCTCGTAGACACGAGCTGAGAAATTGCAAACGTCGAGCAATTGCTCAGAGATGAGAAGTGCCAGCACTGAAAGCTGTGGCTAGCCAGCACCCTTCCTTGGAAGCGCTTTCACAGGCGCAGCAACACTGGGGCTTTGCGCTTCTCTACCCACCAAACGTCACGCTCACTATCTCTCCGTCTCGTAGACACGAGCTGAGAAACTGCAAACGTCGAGCAATTGCTCAGAGATGAAAAGTGGCAGCACTGAAAGCTGTTGCTAGCCAGCACCCTTCCTTGGAAGCGCTTTCACAGGCACAGCAACACTGGGGCTTTGCGCTTCTCTACCAACCAAACATCACGGTCATTCTCTTTCCGTCTCGTAGACACGAGCTGAGAAATTGCAAACGTCGAGCAATTGCTCAGAGATGAAAAGTGCCAGCACTGAAAGCTGTGGCTAGCCAGCACCCTTCCTTGGAAGCGCTTTCACAGGCGCAGCAACACTGGGGCTTTGCGCTTCTCTAGCCACCAAACGTCACGGTCATTCTCTTTCCTTCTCGTAGACACGAGCTGAGAAATTGCAAACGTTGAGCAATTGCTCAGAGATGAAAAGTGCCAGCACTGAAAGCTGTTGCTAGCCAGCAGCCTTCCTTGGAAGCGCTTTTGTAGCCCTAAGAACACTGGGGCTCTGGGCTTCTCTAGCCACCTACTCTTCTGCTCATCCTCTCGCGCAGTCTAAAGAGAGCTCAGGTGAGAAATTGCAAACGTCGAGCAATTGCTCAGAGATGAAAAGTGCCAGCACTGAAAGCTGTTGCTAGCCAGCACCCTTCCTTGGAAGCGCTTTCACAGGCGCAGCAACACTGGGGCTTTGCGCTTCTCTACCTACCAAATGTCACGGTCGCTATCTCTCCGTCTCGTAGACACGAGCTGAGAAATTGCAAACGTCGAGCAATTGCTCAGAGATGAAAAGTGCCAGCACTGAAAGCTGTTGCTAGCCAGCACCCTTCCTTGGAAGCGCTTTCACAGGCACAGCAACACTGCGGCTTTGCGCTTCTCTACCCACCAAACATCAAGGTCATTCTCTTTCCGTCTCGTAGACACGAGCTGAGAAATTGCAAACGTCGAGCAATTGCTCAGAGATGAAAAGTGCCATCACTGAAAGCTGTTGCTAGCCAGCACCCTTCCTTGGAAGCGCTTTCACAGGCGCAGCAACACTGGGGCTTTGCGCTTCTCTAGCCACCAAAGGTCACGCTCACTATCTCTCCATCTCGTAGACACGAGCTGAGAAATTGCAAACGTCGAGCAATTGCTCAGAGATGAAAAGTGCCAGCACTGAAAGCTGTTGCTAGCCAGCACCCTTCCTTGGAAGCGCTTTTCTAGCCCTCAGAACACTGGGGCTCTGGGCTTCTCTAGCCACCTAATCTTCTGCTCATCCTCTCGTGCACTCTAAAGAGAGCTCAGGTGAGAAATTGCAAATGTCGAGCAATTGCTCAGAGATGAAAAGGGCCAGCACTGAAAGCTGTTGCTAGCCAGCACCCTTCCTTGGAAGCGCTTTCACAGGCGCAGCAACACTGGGGCTTTGCGCTTCTCTACCTACCAAATGTCACGGTCGCTATCTCTCCGTCTCGTAGACACGAGCTGAGAAATTGCAAACGTCGAGCAATTGCTCAGAGATGAAAAGTGCCAGCACTGAAAGGTGTTGCTAGCCAGCACCCTTCCTTGGAAGCGCTTTCACAGGCACAGCAACACTGCGGCTTTGCGCTTCTCTACCTACCAAAGGTCACGCTCACTATCTCTCCGTCTCGTAGACACGAGCTGAGAAATTGCAAACGTCGAGCAATTGCTCAGAGATGAAAAGTGCCAGCACTGAAAGCTGTTGCTAGCCAGCACCCTTCTTTGGAAGCGCTTTCACAGGCACAGCAACACTGGGGCTTTGCGCTTCTCTAGCCACCAAACATCAGGGTCATTCTCTTTCCGTCTCGTAGACACGAGTTCAGAAATTGCAAACGTCGAGCAATTGCTCAGAGATGAAAAGGGCCATCACTGAAAGCTGTGGCTAGCCAGCACCCTTCCTTGGAAGCGCTTTTGTAGCCCTAAGAACACTGGGGCTCTGGGCTTCTCTAGCCACCTACTCTTCTGCTCATCCTCTCGCGCACTCTAAAGAGAGCTCAGGTGAGACATTGCAAACGTCGAGCAATTGCTCAGAGATGAAAAGGGCCAGCACTGAAAGCTGTGGCTAGCCAGCACCCTTCCTTGGAAGCGCTTTCACAGGCACAGCAACACTGGGGCTTTGCGCTTCTCTAGCCACCAAACGTCACAGTCATTCTCTTTCCGTCTCGTAGACATGAGCTGAGAAATTGCAAACGTTGAGCAATTGCTCAGAGATGAAAAGGGCCATCACTGAAAGCTGTGGCTAGCCAGCACCCTTCCTTGGAAGCGCTTTTGTAGGCCTAAGAACACTGGGGCTCTGGGCTTCTCTAGCCACCTACTCTTCTGCTCATCCTCTCGCGCACTCTAAAGAGAGCTCAGGTGAGAAATTGCAAACGTCGAGCAATTGCTCAGAGATGAAAAGTGCCAGCACTGAAAGCTGTTGCTAGCCAGCACCCTTCCTTGGAAGCGCTTTCACAGGCGCAGCAACACTGGGGCTTTGCGCTTCTCTACCCACCAAACATCACGGTCATTCTCTTTCCTTCTCGTAGACACGAGCTTAGAAATTGCAAACGTCGAGCAATTGCTCAGAGATGAAAAGGGCCAGCACTGAAAGCTGTTGCTAGCCAGCACCCTTCCTTGGAAGCGCTTTCACAGGCGCAGCAACACTGGGACTTTGCGCTTCTCTACCCACCAAACGTCACGGTCATTCTCTTTCCTTCTCGTAGACACGAGCTGAGAAATTGCAAACGTCCAGCAATTGCTCAGAGATGAAAAGTGCCAGCACTGAAAGCTGTCGCTAGCCAGCACCCTTCCTTGGAAGCGCTTTTGTAGGCCTAAGAACACTGGGGATGTGGGCTTCTTTAGCCACCTAATCTTCTGCTCATCCTCTCGCGCAGTCCAAAGAGAGCTCAGGTGAGAAATTGCAAACGTCGAGCAATTGCTCAGAGATGAAAAGTGCCAGCACTGAAAGCTGTTGCTAGCCAGCACCCTTCCTTGGAAGCGCTTTCACAGGCGCAGCAACACTGGGGCTTTGCGGTTCTCTAGCCACCAAACGTCACGCTCACTATCTCTCCGTGTCGTAGACACGAGCTGAGAAATTGCAAACGTCGAGCAATTGCTCAGAGATGAAAAGTGCCAGCACTGAAAGCTGTTGCTAGCCAGCACCCTTCTTTGGAAGCGCTTTCACAGGCACAGCAACACTGGGGCTTTGCGCTTCTCTACCCACCAAACATCATGGTCATTCTCTTTCCGTCTCGTAGACACGAGTTCAGAAATTGCAAACGTCGAGCAATTGCTCAGAGATGAAAAGGGCCATCACTGAAAGCTGTTGCTAGCCAGCACCCTTCCTTGGAAGCGCTTTTGTAGCCCTAAGAACACTGGGGCTCTGCGCTTCTATAGCCACCTACTCTTCTGCTCATCCTCTCGCGCACTCTAAAGAGAGCTCAGGTGAGACATTGCAAACGTCGAGCAATTGCTCAGAGATGAAAAGGGCCAGCACTGAAAGCTGTTGCTAGCCAGCACCCTTCCTTGGAAGCGCTTTCACAGGCGCAGCAACACTGGGGCTTTGCGCTTCTCTAGCCACCAAACGTCACAGTCATTCTCTTTCCGTCTCGTAGACACGAGCTGGGAAATTGCAAACGTCGAGCAATTGCTCAGAGATGAGAAGTGCCAGCACTGAAAGCTGTGGCTAGCCAGCACCCTTCCTTGGAAGCGCTTTCACAGGCGCAGCAACACTGGGGCTTTGCGCTTCTCTACCCACCAAACATCACGGTCACTATATCTCCGTCTCGTACACACGAGCTGAGAAATTGCAAACGTCGAGCAATTGCTCAGAGATGAAAAGGGCCAGCACTGAAAGCTGTTGCTAGCCAGCACCCTTCCTTGGAAGCGCTTTCACAGGCACAGCAACACTGGGGCTTTGCGCTTCTCTACCCACCAAACATCACGGTCATTCTCTTTCCGTCTCGTAGACACGAGCTGAGAAATTGCAAACGTCGAGCAATTGCTCAGAGATGAAAAGTGCCAGCACTGAAAGCTGTGGCTAGCCAGCACCCTTCCTTGGAAGCGCTTTCACAGGCGCAGCAACACTGGGGCTTTGCGCTTCTCCACCCACCAAACGTCACGGTCATTCTCTTTCCTTCTCGTAGACACGAGCTGAGAAATTGCAAACGTTGAGCAATTGCTCAGAGATGAAAAGTGCCAGCACTGAAAGCTGTTGCTAGCCAGCACCCTTCCTTGGAAGCGCTTTTGTAGGCCTAAGAACACTGGGGCTCTGGGCTTCTCTAGCCACCTAATCTTCTGCTCATCCTCTCGCGCAGTCTAAAGAGAGCTCAGGTGAGAAATTGCAAATGTCGAGCAATTGCTCAGAGATGAAAAGGGCCAGCACTGAAAGCTGTTGCTAGCCAGCACCCTTCCTTGGAAGCGCTTTCACAGGCGCAGCAACGCTGGGGCTTTGCGCTTCTCTACCTACCAAATGTCACGGTCGCTATCTCTCCGTCTCGTAGACACGAGCTGAGAAATTGCAAACATCGAGCAATTGCTCAGAGATGAAAAGTGCCAGCACTGAAAGCTGTTGCTAGCCAGCACCCTTCCTTGGAAGCGCTTTCACAGGCACAGCAACACTGCGGCTTTGCGCTTCTCTACCCACCAAACATCAAGGTCATTCTCTTTCCTTCTCGTAGACACGAGTTGAGAAATTGCAAATGTCGAGCAATTGCTCAGAGATGAAAAGTGCCAGCACTGAAAGCTCTTGCTAGCCAGCACCCTTCCTTGGAAGCGCTTTTGTAGCCCTAACAACACTGGGGCTCTGGGCTTCTCTAGCCACCTAATCTTCTGCTCATCCTCTCGTGCAGTCGAAAGAGAGCTCAGGTGAGAAATTGCAAACGTCGAGCAATTGCTCAGAGATGAAAAGTGCCATCACTGAAAGCTGTGGCTAGCCAGCACCCTTCCTTGGAAGTGCTTTTGTAGGCCTAAGAACACTGGGGCTCTGGGCTTCTCTAGCCACCTAATGTTCTGCTCATCCTCTCGCGCAGTCTAAAGAGAGCTCAGGTGAGAAATTGCAAACGTCGAGCAATTGCTCAGAGATGAAAAGTGCCAGCACTGAAAGCTGTTGCTAGCCAGCAGCCTTCCTTGGAAGCGCTTTCACAGGCGCAGCAACACTGGGGCTTTGCGCTTCTCTAGCCACCAAACATCACGGTCATTCTCTTTCCGTCTCGTAGACACGAGCTGAGAAATTGCAAACGTCCAGCAATTGCTCAGAGATGAAAAGGGCCAGCACTGAAAGCTGTGGCTAGCCAGCACCCTTCCTTGGAAGCGCTTTCACAGGCGCAGCAACACTGGGGCTTTGCGCTTCTCCACCCACCAAACGTCACGGTCATTCTCTTTCCTTCTCGTAGACACGAGCTGAGAAATTGCAAACGTCGAGCAATTGCTCAGAGATGAAAAGTGCCAGCACTGAAAGCTGTTGCTAGCCAGCACCCTTCTTTGGAAGCGCTTTCACAGGCACAGCAACACTGCGGCTTTGCGCTTCTCTACCCACCAAACATCAAGGTCATTCTCTTTCCGTCTCGTAGACACGAGTTGAGAAATTGCAAATGTCGAGCAATTGCTCAGAGATGAAAAGTGCCAGCACTGAAAGCTGTTGCTAGCCAGCACCCTTCCTTGGAAGCGCTTTTGTAGCCCTAACAACACTGGGGCTCTGGGTTTCTCTAGCCACCTAATCTTCTGCTCATCCTCTCGTGCAGTCTAAAGAGAGCTCAGGTGAGAAATTGCAAACGTCGAGCAATTGCTCAGAGATGAAAAGTGCCAGCACTGAAAGCTGTGGCTAGCCAGCACCCTTCCTTGGAAGCGCTTTTGTAGGCCTAAGAACACTGGGGCTCTGGGCTTCTCTAGCCACCTAATCTTCTGTTCATCCTCTCGCGCACTCTAAAGAGAGCTCAGGTGAGAAATTGCAAACGTCAAGCAATTGCTCAGAGAGGAAAAGTGCCATCACTGAAAGCTGTTGCTAGCCAGCACCCTTCCTTGGAAGCGCTTTCACAGGCGCAGCAACACGGGGGCTTTGCGCTTCTCTACCCACCAAACGTCAAGGTCATTCTCTTTCCGTCTCGTAGACACGAGCTGAGAAATTGCAAACGTCGAGCACTTGCTCAGAGATGAAAAGTGCCAGCACTGAAAGATGTTGCTAGCCAGCACCCTTCCTTGGAAGCGCTTTCACAGGCGTAGCAACACTGGGGCTTTGCGCTTCTCTAGCCACCAAACATCACGGTCATTCTCTTTCCTTCTCATAGACACGAGCTGAGAAATTGCAAACGTCGAGCAATTGCTCAGAGATGAAAAGTGCCAGCACTGAAAGCTGTGGCTAGCCAGCACCCTTCCTTGGAAGCGCTTTCACAGGCGCAGCAACACTGGGGCTTTGCGCTTCTCTACCCACCAAACGTCACGCTCACTATCTCTCCGTCTCGTAGACACGAGCTGAGAAATTGCAAACGTCGAGCAATTGCTCAGAGATGAAAAGTGCCAGCACTGAAAGCTGTGGCTAGCCAGCACCCTTCCTTGGAAGCGCTTTCACAGGCACAGCAACACTGGGGCTTTGCGCTTCTCTACCAACCAAACATCACGGTCATTCTCTTTCCGTCTCGTAGACACGAGCTGAGAAATTGCAAACGTCCAGCAATTGCTCAGAGATGAAAAGTGCCAGCACTGAAAGCTGTGGCTAGCCAGCACCAATCCTTGGAAGCGCTTTCACAGGCGCAGCAACACTGGGGCTTTGCGCTTCTCTAGCCACCAAACATCACGGTCATTCTCTTTCCTTCTCGTAGACACGAGCTGAGAAATTGCAAACGTCGAGCAATTGCTCAGAGATGAAAAGTGCCAGCACTGAAAGGTGTTGCTAGCCAGCACCCTTCCTTGGAAGCGCTTTTGTAGCCCTAAGAACACTGGGGCTCTGGGCTTCTCTAGCCACCTACTCTTCTGCTCATCCTCTCGCGCACTCTAAAGAGAGCTCAGGTGAGAAATTGCAAACGTCGAGCAATTGCTCAGAGATGAAAAGGGCCAGCACTGAAAGCTGTTGCTAGCCAGCACCCTTCCTTGGAAGCGCTTTCACAGGCGCAGCAACACTGGGGCTTTGCGCTTCTCTACCCACGAAACGTCACGGTCATTCTCTTTCCGTCTCGTAGACAGGAGCTGAGAAATTGCAAACGTCGAGCAATTGCTCAGAGATGAAAAGGGCCAGCACTGAAAGCTGTTGCTAGCCAGCACCCTTCCTTGGAAGCGCTTTCACAGGCACAGCAACACTGCGGCTTTGCGCTTCTTTACCCACCAAACATCAAGGTCATTCTCTTTCCGTCTCGTAGACACGAGCTGAGAAATTGCAAACGTCGAGCAATTGCTCAGAGATGAAAAGTGCCATCACTGAAAGCTGTGGCTAGCCAGCACCCTTCCTTGGAAGCGCTTTTGTAGGCCTAAGAACACTGGGGCTCTGGGCTTCTCTAGCCACCTAATCTTCTGTTCATCCTCTCGCGCACTCTAAAGAGAGCTCAGGTGAGAAATTGCAAACGTCGAGCAATTGCTCAGAGAGGAAAAGTGCCAGCACTGAAAGCTGTTGCTAGCCAGCACCCTTCCTTGGAAGCGCTTTCACAGGCGCAGCAACACTGGGGCTTTGCGCTTCTCTACCTACGAAATGTCACGGTCGCTATCTCTCCGTTTCGTAGACACGAGCTGAGAAATTGCAAACGTCGAGCACTTGCTCAGAGATGAAAAGTGCCAGCACTGAAAGCTGTTGCTAGCCAGCACCCTTCCTTGGAAGCGCTTTCACAGGCGCAGCAACACTGCGGCTTTGCGCTTCTCTACCCACCAAACGTCACGGTCATTCTCTTTCCGTCTCGTAGACACGAGCTGAGAAATTGCAAACGTCCAGCAATTGCTCAGAGATGAAAAGTGCCAGCACTGAAAGCTGTTGCTAGCCAGCACCCTTCCTTGGAAGCGCTTTTGTAGCCCTAAGAACACTGGGGCTCTGGGCTTCTCTAGCCACCTACTCTTCTGCTCATCCTCTCGCGCAGTCTAAAGAGAGCTCAGGTGAGAAATTGCAAACGTCGAGCAATTGCTCAGAGATGAAAAGTGCCATCACTGAAAGCTGATGCTAGCCAGCACCCTTCCTTGGAAGCGCTTTCACAGGCGCAGCAACACTGGGGCTTTGCGCTTCTCTACCCACCAAACATCACGGTCATTCTCTTTCCTTCTCGTAGACACGAGCTGAGAAATTGCAAACGTCGAGCAATTGCTCAGAGATGAAAAGTGCCAGCACTGAAAGCTGTTGCTAGCCAGCACCCTTCCTTGGAAGCGCTTTCACAGGCGCAGCAACACTGGGGCTTTGCGCTTCTCTAGCCACCAAACGTCACGCTCACTATCTCTCCATCTCGTAGACACGAGCTGAGAAATTGCAAACGTCGAGCAATTGCTCAGAGATGAAAAGTGCCAGCACTGAAAGGTGTTGCTAGCCAGCACCCTTCCTTGGAAGCGCTTTTGTAGGCCTAAGAACACTGGGGCTCTGGGCTTCTCTAGCCACCTAATCTTCTGCTCATCCTCTCGCGCAGTCTAAAGAGAGCTCAGGTGAGAAATTGCAAATGTCGAGCAATTGCTCAGAGATGAAAAGGGCCAGCACTGAAAGCTGTTGCTAGCCAGCACCCTTCCTTGGAAGCGCTTTCACAGGCGCAGCAACACTGGGGCTTTGCGCTTCTCTACCTACCAAATGTCACGGTCGCTATCTCTCCGTCTCGTAGACACGAGCTGAGAAATTGCAAACGTCGAGCAATTGCTCAGAGATGAAAAGTGCCAGCACTGAAAGGTGTTGCTAGCCAGCACCCTTCCTTGGAAGAGCTTTCACAGGCACAGCAACACTGCGGCTTTGCGCTTCTCTACCCACCAAACATCAAGGTCATTCTCTTTCCGTCTCGTAGACACGAGTTGAGAAATTGCAAATGTCGAGCAATTGCTCAGAGATGAAAAGTGCCAGCACTGAAAGCTGTTGCTAGCCAGCACCCTTCCTTGGAAGCGCTTTTGTAGCCCTAACAACACTGGGGCTCTGGGCTTCTCTAGCCACCTAATCTTCTGCTCATCCTCTCGTGCAGTCTAAAGAGAGCTCAGGTGAGAAATTGCAAACGTCGAGCAATTGCTCAGAGATGAAAAGTGCCATCACTGAAAGCTGTGGCTAGCCAGCACCCTTCCTTGGAAGCGCTTTTGTAGGCCTAAGAACACTGGGGCTCTGGGCTTCTCTAGCCACCTAATCTTCTGTTCATCCTCTCGCGCACTCTAAAGAGAGCTCAGGTGAGAAATTGCAAACGTCGAGCAATTGCTCAGAGATGAAAAGGGCCAGCACTGAAAGCTGTTGCTAGCCAGCACCCTTCCTTGGAAGCGCTTTCACAGGCGCAGCAACACTGGGGCTTTGCGCTTCTCTACCCACCAAACATCACGGTCATTCTCTTTCCTTCTCGTAGACACGAGCTGAGAAATTGCAAACGTCGAGCAATTGCTCAGAGATGAAAAGTGCCAGCACTGAAAGCTGTTGCTAGCCAGCACCCTTCCTTGGAAGCGCTTTCACAGGCGCAGCAACACTGGGGCTTTGCGCTTCTCTACCCACCAAACGTCACGGTCATTCTCTTTCCTTCTCGTAGACACGAGCTGAGAAATTGCAAACATCCAGCAATTGCTCAGAGATGAAAAGTGCCAGCACTGAAAGCTGTTGCTAGCCAGCACCCTTCCTTGGAAGCGCTTTTGTAGCCCTCAGAACACTGGGGCTCTGGGCTTCTCTAGCCACCTACTCTTCTGCTCATCCTCTCGCGCAGTCTAAAGAGAGCTCAGGTGAGAAATTGCAAACGTCGAGCAATTGCTCAGAGATGAAAAGGGCCAGCACTGAAAGCTGTTGCTAGCCAGCACCCTTCCTTGGAAGCGCTTTCACAGGCGCAGCAACACTGGGGCTTTGCGCTTCTCTACCTACCAAATGTCACGGTCGCTATCTCTCCGTCTCGTAGACACGAGCTGAGAAATTGCAAATGTCGAGCAATTGCTCAGAGATGAAAAGTGCCAGCACTGAAAGCTGTTGCTAGCCAGCACCCTTCTTTGGAAGCGCTTTCACAGGCACAGCAACACTGCGGCTTTGCGCTTCTCTACCCACCAAACATCAAGGTCATTCTCTTTCCGTCTCGTAGACACGAGTTGAGAAATTGCAAATGTCGAGCAATTGCTCAGAGATGAAAAGTGCCAGCACTGAAAGCTCTTGCTAGCCAGCACCCTTCCTTGGAAGCGCTTTTGTAGCCCTAAGAACACTGGGGCTCTGGGCTTCTCTAGCCACCTAATCTTCTGCTCATCCTCTCGTGCAGTCTAAAGAGAGCTCAGGTGAGAAATTGCAAACGTCGAGCAATTGCTCAGAGAGGAAAAGTGCCATCACTGAAAGCTGTGGCTAGCCAGCACCCTTCCTTGGAAGCGCTTTTGTAGGCCTAAGAACACTCGGGCTCTGGGCTTCTCTAGCCACCTCATCTTCTGCTCATCCTCTCGCGCACTCTAAAGAGAGCTCAGGTGAGAAATTGCAAACGTCGAGCAATTGCTCAGAGAGGAAAAGTGCCATCACTGAAAGCTGTTGCTAGCCAGCACCCTTCCTTGGAAGCGCTTTCACAGGCGCAGCAACACTGCGGCTTTGCGCTTCTCTACCCACCAAACATCAAGGTCATTCTCTTTCCGTCTCGTAGACACGAGCTGAGAAATTGCAAACGTCGAGCACTTGCTCAGAGATGAAAAGGGCCAGCACTGAAAGCTGTTGCTAGCCAGCACCCTTCCTTGGAATCGCTTTCACAGGCGCAGCAACACTGCGGCTTTGCGCTTCTCTACCCACCAAACGTCACGCTCACTATCTCTCCGTCTCGTAGACACGAGCTGAGAAATTGCAAACGTCGAGCAATTGCTCAGAGATGAAAAGTGCCAGCACTGAAAGCTGTTGCTAGCCAGCACCCTTCCTTGGAAGCGCTTTCACAGGCACAGCAACACTGGGGCTTTGCGCTTCTCTACCAACCAAACATCACGGTCATTCTCTTTCCGTCTCGTAGACACGAGCTGAGAAATTGCAAACGTCGAGTAATTGCTCAGAGATGAAAAGGGCCAGCACTGAAAGCTGTGGCTAGCCAGCACCCTTCCTTGGAAGCGCTTTCACAGGCGCAGCAACACTGGGGCTTTGCGCTTCTCTAGCCACCAAACGTCACGCTCACTATCTCTCCATCTCGTAGACACGAGCTGAGAAATTGCAAACGTCGAGCAATTGCTCAGAGATGAAAAGTGCCAGCACTGAAAGGTGTTGCTAGCCAGCACCCTTCCTTGGAAGCGCTTTTGTAGGCCTAAGAACACTGGGGCTCTGGGCTTCTCTAGCCACCTACTCTTCTGCTCATCCTCTCGCGCAGTCTAAAGAGAGCTCAGGTGAGAAATTGCAAATGTCGAGCAATTGCTCAGAGATGAAAAGGGCCAGCACTGAAAGCTGTTGCTAGCCAGCACCCTTCCTTGGAAGCGCTTTCACAGGCGCAGCAACATTGGGGCTTTGCGCTTCTCTAGCCACCAAACATCACGGTCATTCTCTTTCCGTCTCGTAGACACGAGCTGAGAAATTGCAAACGTCGAGCAATTGCTCAGAGATGAGAAGTGCCAGCACTGAAAGCTGTGGCTAGCCAGCACCCTTCCTTGGAAGCGCTTTCACAGGCGCAGCAACACTGGGGCTTTGCGCTTCTCTACCCACCAAACGTCACGCTCACTATCTCTCCGTCTCGTAGACACGAGCTGAGAAACTGCAAACGTCGAGCAATTGCTCAGAGATGAAAAGTGGCAGCACTGAAAGCTGTTGCTAGCCAGCACCCTTCCTTGGAAGCGCTTTCACAGGCACAGCAACACTGGGGCTTTGCGCTTCTCTACCAACCAAACATCACGGTCATTCTCTTTCCGTCTCGTAGACACGAGCTGAGAAATTGCAAACGTCGAGCAATTGCTCAGAGATGAAAAGTGCCAGCACTGAAAGCTGTGGCTAGCCAGCACCCTTCCTTGGAAGCGCTTTCACAGGCGCAGCAACACTGGGGCTTTGCGCTTCTCTAGCCACCAAACGTCACGGTCATTCTCTTTCCTTCTCGTAGACACGAGCTGAGAAATTGCAAACGTCGAGCAATTGCTCAGAGATGAAAAGTGCCAGCACTGAAAGCTGTTGCTAGCCAGCAGCCTTCCTTGGAAGCGCTTTTGTAGCCCTAAGAACACTGGGGCTCTGGGCTTCTCTAGCCACCTACTCTTCTGCTCATCCTCTCGCGCAGTCTAAAGAGAGCTCAGGTGAGAAATTGCAAACGTCGAGCAATTGCTCAGAGATGAAAAGTGCCAGCACTGAAAGCTGTTGCTAGCCAGCACCCTTCCTTGGAAGCGCTTTCACAGGCGCAGCAACACTGGGGCTTTGCGCTTCTCTACCTACCAAATGTCACGGTCGCTATCTCTCCGTCTCGTAGACACGAGCTGAGAAATTGCAAACGTCGAGCAATTGCTCAGAGATGAAAAGTGCCAGCACTGAAAGCTGTTGCTAGCCAGCACCCTTCCTTGGAAGCGCTTTCACAGGCACAGCAACACTGCGGCTTTGCGCTTCTCTACCCACCAAACATCAAGGTCATTCTCT
The DNA here is from genome assembly GCA_037962945.1 of Sarcoramphus papa. Classification (NCBI taxonomy): domain Eukaryota; kingdom Metazoa; phylum Chordata; class Aves; order Accipitriformes; family Cathartidae; genus Sarcoramphus; species Sarcoramphus papa. The sequence continues at coordinate 92,465,471 of CM075586.1, read as the reverse complement.
TTCCGTCTCGTAGACAGGAGTTGAGAAATTGCAAATGTCGAGCAATTGCTCAGAGATGAAAAGTGCCAGCACTGAAAGCTCTTGCTAGCCAGCACCCTTCCTTGGAAGCGCTTTTGTAGCCCTAAGAACACTGGGGCTCTGGGCTTCTCTAGCCTCCTACTCTTCTGCTCATCCTCTCGTGCAGTCTAAAGAGAGCTCAGGTGAGAAATTGCAAAGGTCGAGCAATTGATCAAAGATGAAAAGTGCCAGCACTGAAAGCTGTGGCTAGCCAGCACCCTTCCTTGGAAGCGCTTTTGTAGCCCTAAGAACACTGGGGCTCTGGGCTTCTCTAGCCACCTAATCTTCTGTTCATCCTCTCGCGCACTCTAAAGAGAGCTCAGGTGAGAAATTGCAAACGTCGAGCAATTGCTCAGAGATGAAAAGTGCCATCACTGAAAGCTGTTGCTAGCCAGCACCCTTCCTTGGAAGCGCTTTCACAGGCGCAGCAACACTGGGGCTTTGCGCTTCTCTAGCCACCAAACGTCACGGTCATTCTCTTTCCGTCTCGTAGACACGAGCTGAGAAATTGCAAACGTCGAGCACTTGCTCAGAGATGAAAAGTGCCAGCACTGAAAGCTGTTGCTAGCCAGCACCCTTCCTTGGAAGCGCTTTTGTAGGCCTAAGAACACTGGGGCTCTGGGCTTCTCTAGCCACATACTCTTCTGCTCATCCTCTCGTGCAGTCTAAAGAGAGCTCAGGTGAGAAATTGCAAACGTCGAGCAATTGCTCAGAGATGAAAAGTGCCATCACTGAAAGCTGATGCTAGCCAGCACCCTTCCTTGGAAGCGCTTTCACAGGCGCAGCAACACTGGGGCTTTGCGCTTCTCTACCCACCAAACGTCACGCTCACTATCTCTCCGTCTCGTAGACACGAGCTGAGAAATTGCAAAAGTCGAGCAATTGCTCAGAGATAAAAAGTGCCAGGACTGAAAGCTGTTGCTAGCCAGCACCCTTCCTTGGAAGCGCTTTCACAGGCGCAGCAACACTGGGACTTTGCGCTTCTCTAGCCACTAAACGTCACGGTCATTCTCTTTCGTTCTCGTAGAAACGAGCTGAGAAATTGCAAATGTCGAGCAATTGCTCAGAGAGGAAAAGTGCCACCACTGAAAGCTGTTGCTAGCCAGCACCCTTCCTTGGAAGCGCTTTTGTAGGCCTAAGAACACTGGGGCTCTGGGCTTCTCTAGCCACCTAATCTTCTGCTCATCCTCTCGCGCACTCTAAAGAGAGCTCAGGTGAGAAATTGCAAACGTCGAGCAATTGCTCAGAGATGAAAAGGGCCAGCACTGAAAGCTGTTGCTAGCCAGCACCCTTCCTTGGAAGCGCTTTCACAGGCGCAGCAACACTGGGGCTTTGCGCTTCTCTACCTACCAAATGTCACGGTCGCTATCTCTCCGTCTCGTAGACACGAGCTGAGAAATTGCAAACGTCGAGCAATTGCTCAGAGATGAAAAGTGCCAGCACTGAAAGCTGTTGCTAGCCAGCACCCTTCCTTGGAAGCGCTTTCACAGGCGCAGCAACACTGGGGCTTTGCGCTTCTCTACCAACCAAACATCACGGTCATTCTCTTTCCGTCTCGTAGACACGAGCTGAGAAATTGCAAATGTCGAGCAATTGCTTAGAGATGAAAAGTGCCAGCACTGAAAGCTGTTGCTAGCCAGCACCCTTCCTTGGAAGCGCTTTCACAGGCGCAGCAACACTGGGGCTTTGCGCTTCTCTAGCCACCAAACGTCACGGTCATTCTCTTTCCTTCTCGTAGACACGAGCTGAGAAATTGCAAACGTCGAGCAATTGCTCAGAGATGAAAAGTGCCAGCACTGAAAGCTGTTGCTAGCCAGCACCCTTCCTTGGAAGCGCTTTTGTAGGCCTAAGAACACTGGGGCTCTGGGCTTCTCTAGCCACCTAATCTTCTGCTCATCCTCTCGTGCAGTCTAAAGAGAGCTCAGGTGAGAAATTGCAAACGTCGAGCAATTGCTCAGAGATGAAAAGTGCCATCACTGAAAGCTGTGGCTAGCCAGCACCCTTCCTTGGAAGCGCTTTTGTAGGCCTAAGAACACTGGGGCTCTGGGCTTCTCTAGCCACCTAATCTTCTGTTCATCCTCTCGCGCACTCTAAAGAGAGCTCAGATGAGAAATTGCAAACGTCGAGCAATTGCTCAGAGAGGAAAAGTGCCAGCACTGAAAGCTGTTGCTAGCCAGCACCCTTCCTTGGAAGCGCTTTCACAGGCGCAGCAACACTGCGGCTTTGCGCTTCTCTACCCACCAAACGTCAAGGTCATTCTCTTTCCGTCTCGTAGACACGAGCTGAGAAATTGCAAACGTCGAGCACTTGCTCAGAGATGAAAAGGGCCAGCACTGAAAGCTGTTGCTAGCCAGCACCCTTCCTTGGAAGCGCTTTCACAGGCGCAGCAACACTGCGGCTTTGCGCTTCTCTAGCCACCAAACATCACGGTCATTCTCTTTCCGTCTCGTAGACACGAGCTGAGAAATTGCAAACGTCGAGCAATTGCTCAGAGATGAGAAGTGCCAGCACTGAAAGCTGTGGCTAGCCAGCACCCTTCCTTGGAAGCGCTTTCACAGGCGCAGCAACACTGGGGCTTTGCGCTTCTCTACCCACCAAACATCACGGTCATTCTATTTCCTTCTCGTAGACACGAGCTGAGAAATTGCAAACGTCGAGCAATTGCTCAGAGATGAAAAGTGCCAGCACTGAAAGCTGTTGCTAGCCAGCACCCTTCCTTGGAAGCGCTTTCACAGGCGCAGCAACACTGCGGCTTTGCGCTTCTCTACCCACCAAACGTCACGGTCATTCTCTTTCCTTCTCGTAGACACGAGCTGAGAAATTGCAAACGTCGAGCAATTGCTCAGAGATGAAAAGTGCCAGCACTGAAAGCTGTTGCTAGCCAGCACCCTTCCTTGGAAGCGCTTTTGTAGGCCTAAGAACACTGGGGCTCTGGGCTTCTCTAGCCACCTACTCTTCTGCTCATCCTCTCGCGCACTCTAAAGAGAGCTCAGGTGAGAAATTGCAAACGTCGAGCAATTGCTCAGAGATGAAAAGGGCCAGCACTGAAAGCTGTTGCTAGCCAGCACCCTTCCTTGGAAGCGCTTTCACAGGCGCAGCAACACTGGGGCTTTGCGCTTCTCTACCTACCAAATGTCACGGTCGCTATCTCTCCGTCTCGTAGACACGAGCTGAGAAATTGCAAACGTCGAGCAATTGCTCAGAGATGAAAAGTGCCAGCACTGAAAGCTGTTGCTAGCCAGCACCCTTCTTTGGAAGCGCTTTCACAGGCACAGCAACACTGCGGCTTTGCGCTTCTCTAGCCACCAAACATCACGGTCATTCTCTTTCCGTCTCGTAGACACGAGTTGAGAAATTGCAAATGTCGAGCAATTGCTCAGAGATGAAAAGTGCCAGCACTGAAAGCTCTTGCTAGCCAGCACCCTTCCTTGGAAGCGCTTTTGTAGCCCTAAGAACACTGGGGCTCTGGGCTTCTCTAGCCACCTAATCTTCTGCTCATCCTCTCGTGCAGTCTAAAGAGAGCTCAGGTGAGAAATTGCAAACGTCGAGCAATTGCTCAGAGATGAAAAGTGCCATCACTGAAAGCTGTGGCTAGCCAGCACCCTTCCTTGGAAGCGCTTTTGTAGGCCTAAGAACACTGGGGCTCTGGGCTTCTCTAGCCACCTAATCTTCTGTTCATCCTCTCGCGCACTCTAAAGAGAGCTCAGGTGAGAAATTGCAAACGTCGAGCAATTGCTCAGAGATGAAAAGTGCCATCACTGAAAGCTGTTGCTAGCCAGCACCCTTCCTTGGAAGCGCTTTCACAGGCGCAGCAACACTGGGGCTTTGCGCTTCTCTACCCACCAAACGTCAAGGTCATTCTCTTTCCGTCTCGTAGACACGAGCTGAGAAATTGCAAACGTCGAGCACTTGCTCAGAGATGAAAAGGGCCAGCACTGAAAGCTGTTGCTAGCCAGCACCCTTCCTTGGAAGCGCTTTCACAGGCGCAGCAACACTGCGGCTTTGCGCTTCTCTAGCCACCAAACATCACGGTCATTCTCTTTCCGTCTCGTAGACACGAGCTGAGAAATTGCAAACGTCGAGCAATTGCTCAGAGATGAGAAGTGCCAGCACTGAAAGCTGTGGCTAGCCAGCACCCTTCCTTGGAAGCGCTTTCACAGGCGCAGCAACACTGGGGCTTTGCGCTTCTCTACCCACCAAACATCACGGTCATTCTATTTCCTTCTCGTAGACACGAGTTGAGAAATAGCAAACGTCGAGCAATTGCTCAGAGATGAAAAGTGCCAGCACTGAAAGCTGTTGCTAGCCAGCACCCTTCCTTGGAAGCGCTTTCACAGGCGCAGCAACACTGGGGCTTTGCACTTTTCTAGCCACCAACCATCACGGTCACTATCTGTCCGTCTCGTAGACACGAGCTGAGAAATTGCAAACGTCGAGCAATTGCTCAGAGAGGAAAAGTGCCAGCACTGAAAGCTGTTGCTAGCCAGCACCCTTCCTTGGAAGCGCTTTTGTAGGCCTAAGAACAGTGGGGCTCTGGGCTTCTCTAGCCACCTACTCTTCTGCTCATCCTCTCGCGCACTCTAAAGAGAGCTCAGGTGAGAAATTGCAAACGTCGAGCAATTGCTCAGAGATGAAAAGGGCCAGCACTGAAAGCTGTTGCTAGCCAGCACCCTTCCTTGGAAGCGCTTTCACAGGCGCAGCAACACTGGGGCTTTGCGCTTCTCTACCTACCAAATGTCACGGTCGCTATCTCTCCGTCTCGTAGACACGAGCTGAGAAATTGCAAACGTCGAGCAATTGCTCAGAGATGAAAAGTGCCAGCACTGAAAGCTGTTGCTAGCCAGCACCCTTCTTTGGAAGCGCTTTCACAGGCACAGCAACACTGCGGCTTTGCGCTTCTCTACCCACCAAACATCAAGGTCATTCTCTTTCCGTCTCGTAGACACGAGTTGAGAAATTGCAAATGTCGAGCAATTGCTCAGAGATGAAAAGTGCCAGCACTGAAAGCTCTTGCTAGCCAGCACCCTTCCTTGGAAGCGCTTTTGTAGCCCTAACAACACTGGGGCTCTGGGCTTCTCTAGCCACCTACTCTTCTGCTCATCCTCTCGTGCAGTCTAAAGAGAGCTCAGGTGAGAAATTGCAAACGTCGAGCAATTGCTCAGAGATGAAAAGTGCCATCACTGAAAGCTGTGGCTAGCCAGCACCCTTCCTTGGAAGCGCTTTTGTAGGCCTAAGAACACTGGGGCTCTGGGCTTCTCTAGCCACCTAATCTTCTGTTCATCCTCTCGCGCACTCTAAAGAGAGCTCAGGTGAGAAATTGCAAACGTCGAGCAATTGCTCAGAGAGGAAAAGTGCCATCACTGAAAGCTGTTGCTAGCCAGCACCCTTCCTTGGAAGCGCTTTCACAGGCGCAGCAACACTGCGGCTTTGCGCTTCTCTACCCACCAAACGTCAAGGTCATTCTCTTTCCGTCTCGTAGACACGAGCTGAGAAATTGCAAACGTCGAGCACTTGCTCAGAGATGAAAAGGGCCAGCACTGAAAGCTGTTGCTAGCCAGCACCCTTCCTTGGAAGCGCTTTCACAGGCGCAGCAACACTGGGGCTTTGCGCTTCTCTAGCCACCAAACGTCACGGTCATTCTCTTTCCTTCTCGTAGACACGAGCTGAGAAATTGCAAACGTCGAGCAATTGCTCAGAGATGAAAAGTGCCAGCACTGAAAGCTGTTGCTAGCCAGCACCCTTCCTTGGAAGCGCTTTCACAGGCGCAGCAACACTGGGGCTTTGCGCTTCTCTACCTACCAAATGTCACGGTCGCTATCTCTCCGTCTCGTAGACACGAGCTGAGAAATTGCAAACGTCGAGCAATTGCTCAGAGATGAAAAGGGCCAGCACTGAAAGCTGATGCTAGCCAGCACCCTTCCTTGGAAGCGCTTTCACAGGCACAGCAACACTGCGGCTTTGCGCTTCTCTACCCACCAAACATCAAGGTCATTCTCTTTCCGTCTCGTAGACACGAGTTGAGAAATTGCAAATGTCGAGCAATTGCTCAGAGATGAAAAGTGCCAGCACTGAAAGCTCTTGCTAGCCAGCACCCTTCCTTGGAAGCGCTTTTGTAGCCCTAAGAACACTGGGGCTCTGGGCTTCTCTAGCCTCCTACTCTTCTGCTCATCCTCTCGTGCAGTCTAAAGAGAGCTCAGGTGAGAAATTGCAAAGGTCGAGCAATTGATCAAAGATGAAAAGTGCCATCACTGAAAGCTGTGGCTAGCCAGCACCCTTCCTTGGAAGCGCTTTTGTAGCCCTAAGAACACTGGGGCTCTGGGCTTCTCTAGCCACCTAATCTTCTGTTCATCCTCTCGCGCACTCTAAAGAGAGCTCAGGTGAGAAATTGCAAACGTCGAGCAATTGCTCAGAGATGAAAAGTGCCAGCACTGAAAGCTGTTGCTAGCCAGCACCCTTCCTTGGAAGCGCTTTCACAGGCGCGGCAACACTGGGGCTTTGCGCTTCTCTAGCCACCAAACGTCACGGTCATTCTCTTTCCGTCTCGTAGACACGAGCTGAGAAATTGCAAACGTCGAGCACTTGCTCAGAGATGAAAAGTGCCAGCACTGAAAGCTGTTGCTAGCCAGCACCCTTCCTTGGAAGCGCTTTTGTAGCCCTAAGAACACTGGGGCTCTGGGCTTCTCTAGCCACATACTCTTCTGCTCATCCTCTCGTGCAGTCTAAAGAGAGCTCAGGTGAGAAATTGCAAACGTCGAGCAATTGCTCAGAGATGAAAAGTGCCATCACTGAAAGCTGATGCTAGCCAGCACCCTTCCTTGGAAGCGCTTTCACAGGCGCAGCAACACTGGGGCTTTGCGCTTCTCTACCCACCAAACGTCACGCTCACTATCTCTCCGTCTCGTAGACACGAGCTGAGAAATTGCAAAAGTCGAGCAATTGCTCAGAGATAAAAAGTGCCAGGACTGAAAGCTGTTGCTAGCCAGCACCCTTCCTTGGAAGCGCTTTCACAGGCGCAGCAACACTGGGACTTTGCGCTTCTCTAGCCACTAAACGTCACGGTCATTCTCTTTCGTTCTCGTAGAAACGAGCTGAGAAATTGCAAATGTCGAGCAATTGCTCAGAGAGGAAAAGTGCCACCACTGAAAGCTGTTGCTAGCCAGCACCCTTCCTTGGAAGCGCTTTTGTAGGCCTAAGAACACTGGGGCTCTGGGCTTCTCTAGCCACCTAATCTTCTGCTCATCCTCTCGCGCACTCTAAAGAGAGCTCAGGTGAGAAATTGCAAACGTCGAGCAATTGCTCAGAGATGAAAAGGGCCAGCACTGAAAGCTGTTGCTAGCCAGCACCCTTCCTTGGAAGCGCTTTCACAGGCGCAGCAACACTGGGGCTTTGCGCTTCTCTACCTACCAAATGTCACGGTCGCTATCTCTCCGTCTCGTAGACACGAGCTGAGAAATTGCAAACGTCGAGCAATTGCTCAGAGATGAAAAGTGCCAGCACTGAAAGCTGTTGCTAGCCAGCACCCTTCCTTGGAAGCGCTTTCACAGGCACAGCAACACTGGGGCTTTGCGCTTCTCTACCAACCAAACATCACGGTCATTCTCTTTCCGTCTCGTAGACACGAGCTGAGAAATTGCAAACGTCGAGCAATTGCTCAGAGATGAAAAGTGCCAGCACTGAAAGCTGTTGCTAGCCAGCACCCTTCCTTGGAAGCGCTTTTGTAGGCCTAAGAACACTGGGGCTCTGGGCTTCTCTAGCCACCTAATCTTCTGCTCATCCTCTCGTGCAGTCTAAAGAGAGCTCAGGTGAGAAATTGCAAACGTCGAGCAATTGCTCAGAGATGAAAAGTGCCATCACTGAAAGCTGTGGCTAGCCAGCACCCTTCCTTGGAAGCGCTTTTGTAGGCCTAAGAACACTGGGGCTCTGGGCTTCTCTAGCCACCTAATCTTCTGTTCATCCTCTCGCGCACTCTAAAGAGAGCTCAGATGAGAAATTGCAAACGTCGAGCAATTGCTCAGAGAGGAAAAGTGCCAGCACTGAAAGCTGTTGCTAGCCAGCACCCTTCCTTGGAAGCGCTTTCACAGGCGCAGCAACACTGCGGCTTTGCGCTTCTCTACCCACCAAACGTCAAGGTCATTCTCTTTCCGTCTCGTAGACACGAGCTGAGAAATTGCAAACGTCGAGCACTTGCTCAGAGATGAAAAGGGCCAGCACTGAAAGCTGTTGCTAGCCAGCACCCTTCCTTGGAAGCGCTTTCACAGGCGCAGCAACACTGCGGCTTTGCGCTTCTCTAGCCACCAAACATCACGGTCATTCTCTTTCCGTCTCGTAGACACGAGCTGAGAAATTGCAAACGTCGAGCAATTGCTCAGAGATGAGAAGTGCCAGCACTGAAAGCTGTGGCTAGCCAGCACCCTTCCTTGGAAGCGCTTTCACAGGCGCAGCAACACTGGGGCTTTGCGCTTCTCTACCCACCAAACGTCACGCTCACTATCTCTCCGTCTCGTAGACACGAGCTGAGAAATTGCAAACGTCGAGCAATTGCTCAGAGATGAAAAGTGCCAGCACTGAAAGCTGTGGCTAGCCAGCACCCTTCCTTGGAAGCGCTTTTGTAGCCCTAAGAACACTGGGGCTCTGGGCTTCTCTAGCCACCTACTCTTCTGCTCATCCTCTCGCGCACTCTAAAGAGAGCTCAGGTGAGAAATTGCAAACGTCGAGCAATTGCTCAGAGATGAAAAGGGCCAGCACTGAAAGCTGTTGCTAGCCAGCACCCTTCCTTGGAAGCGCTTTCACAGGCGCAGCAACACTGGGGCTTTGCGCTTCTCTAGCCACCAAACGTCACGGTCATTCTCTTTCCGTCTCGTAGACACGAGCTGAGAAATTGCAAACGTCGAGCACTTGCTCAGAGATGAAAAGGGCCAGCACTGAAAGCTGTTGCTAGCCAGCACCCTTCCTTGGAAGCGCTTTTGTAGGCCTAAGAACACTGGGGCTCTGGGCTTCTCTAGCCACATACTCTTCTGCTCATCCTCTCGTGCAGTCTAAAGAGAGCTCAGGTGAGAAATTGCAAACGTCGAGCAATTGCTCAGAGAGGAAAAGTGCCATCACTGAAAGCTGATGCTAGCCAGCACCCTTCCTTGGAAGCGCTTTCACAGGCGCAGCAACACTGGGGCTTTGCGCTTCTCTACCCACCAAACATCACGCTCACTATCTCTCCGTCTCGTAGACACGAGCTGAGAAATTGCAAAAGTCGAGCAATTGCTCAGAGATAAAAAGTGCCAGGACTGAAAGCTGTTGCTAGCCAGCACCCTTCCTTGGAAGCGCTTTCACAGGCGCAGCAACACTGGGACTTTGCGCTTCTCTAGCCACCAAACATCAAGGTCATTCTCTTTCCTTCTCGTAGAAACGAGCTGAGAAATTGCAAACGTCGAGCAATTGCTCAGAGAGGAAAAGTGCCACAACTGAAAGCTGTTGCTAGCCAGCACCCTTCCTTGGAAGCGCTTTTGTAGGCCTAAGAACACTGGGGCTCTGGGCTTCTCTAGCCACCTACTCTTCTGCTCATCCTCTCGCGCACTCTAAAGAGAGCTCAGGTGAGAAATTGCAAACGTCGAGCAATTGCTCAGAGATGAAAAGGGCCAGCACTGAAAGCTGTTGCTAGCCAGCACCCTTCCTTGGAAGCGCTTTCACAGGCGCAGCAACACTGGGGCTTTGCGCTTCTCTACCTACCAAATGTCACGGTCGCTATCTCTCCGTCTCGTAGACACGAGCTGAGAAATTGCAAACGTCGAGCAATTGCTCAGAGATGAAAAGTGCCAGCACTGAAAGCTGTTGCTAGCCAGCACCCTTCCTTGGAAGCGCTTTCACAGGCACAGCAACACTGGGGCTTTGCGCTTCTCTACCAACCAAACATCACGGTCATTCTCTTTCCGTCTCGTAGACACGAGCTGAGAAATTGCAAACGTCGAGCAATTGCTCAGAGAGGAAAAGGGCCAGCACTGAAAGCTGTGGCTAGCCAGCACCCTTCCTTGGAAGCGCTTTCACAGGCGCAGCAACACTGGGACTTTGCGCTTCTCTAGCCACCAAACATCATGGTCATTCTCTTTCCGTCTCGTAGACACGAGCTGAGAAATTGCAAACGTCGAGCAATTGCTCAGAGATGAAAAGGGCCAGCACTGAAAGCTGTTGCTAGCCAGCACCCTTCCTTGGAAGCGCTTTTGTAGGCCTAAGAACACTGGGGCTCTGGGCTTCTCTAGCCATGTACTCTTCTGCTCATCCTCTCGCGCAGTCTAAAGAGAGCTCAGGTGAGAAATTGCAAACGTCGAGCAATTGCTCAGAGATGAAAAGTGCCAGCACTGAAAGCTGTTGCTAGCCAGCACCCTTCCTTGGAAGCGCTTTCACAGGCGCAGCAACACTGGGGCTTTGCGCTTCTCTAGCCACCAAACGTCACCGTCATTCCCTTACCGTTCCGTAGACACGAGCTGAGAAATTGCAAACGTCGAGCAATTGCTCAGAGATAAAAAGTGCCAGGACTGAAAGCTGTTGCTAGCCAGCACCCTTCCTTGGAAGCACTTTCACAGGCGCAGCAACACTGGGACTTTGCGCTTCTCTAGCCACTAAACGTCACGGTCATTCTCTTTCCTTCTCGTAGACACGAGCTGAGAAATTGCAAACGTCGAGCAATTGCTCAGAGAGGAAAAGTGCCAGCACTGAAAGCTGTTGCTAGCCAGCACCCTTCCTTGGAAGCGCTTTTGTAGCCCTAACAACACTGGGGCTCTGGGCTTCTCTAGCCACCTAATCTTCTGCTCATCCTCTCGTGCAGTCTAAAGAGAGCTCAGGTGAGAAATTGCAAACGTCGAGCAATTGCTCAGAGATGAAAAGTGCCAGCACTGAAAGCTGTTGCTAGCCAGCACCCTTCCTTGGAAGCGCTTTCACAGGCACAGCAACACTGGGGCTTTGCGCTTCTCTACCAACCAAACATCACGGTCATTCTCTTTCCGTCTCGTAGACACGAGCTGAGAAATTGCAAATGTCGAGCAATTGCTTAGAGATGAAAAGTGCCAGCACTGAAAGCTGTTGCTAGCCAGCACCCTTCCTTGGAAGCGCTTTTGTAGCCCTAAGAACACTGGGGTTGTGGGCTTCTCTAGCCACCTAATCTTCTGCTCATCCTCTCGTGCAGTCTAAAGAGAGCTCAGGTGAGAAATTGCAAACGTCGAGCAATTGCTCAGAGATGAAAAGTGCCAGCACTGAAAGCTGTGGCTAGCCAGCACCCTTCCTTGGAAGCGCTTTTGTAGGCCTAAGAACACTGGGGCTCTGGGCTTCTCTAGCCACCTACTCTTCTGCTCATCCTCTCGCGCACTCTAAAGAGAGCTCAGGTGAGAAATTGCAAACGTCGAGCAATTGCTCAGAGAGGAAAAGTGCCAGCACTGAAAGCTGTGGCTAGCCAGCACCCTTCCTTCGAAGCGCTTTCACAGGCGCAGCAACACTGGGACTTTGCGCTTCTCTACCCACCAAACATCACGGTCATTCTCTTTCCTTCTCGTAGACACGAGCTGAGAAATTGCAAACGTCGAGCACTTGCTCACAGATGAAAAGGGCCAGCACTGAAAGCTGTGGCTAGCCAGCACCCTTCCTTGGAAGCGCTTTTGTAGCCCTAAGAACACTGGGGCTCTGGGCTTCTCTAGCCACCTAATCTTCTGCTCATCCTCTCGTGCACTCTAAAGAGAGCTCAGGGGAGAAATTGCAAACGTCGAGCAATTGCTCAGAGATGAAAAGTGCCAGCACTGAAGGCTGTTGCTAGCCAGCACCCTTCCTTGGAAGCGCTTTCACAGGCGCAGCAACACTGCGGCTTTGCGCTTCTCTACCCACCAAATGTCACGCTCACTATCTCTCCGTCTCGTAGACACGAGCTGAGAAATTGCAAACGTCGAGCAATTGCTCAGAGATGAAAAGTGCCAGCACTGAAAGCTGTTGCTAGCCAGCACCCTTCCTTGGAAGCGCTTTCACAGGCGCAGCAACACTGGGGCTTTGCGCTTCTCTACCCACCAAACGTCACGGTCATTCTCTTTCCTTCTCGTAGACATGAGCTGAGAAATTGCAAACGTCGAGCAATTGCTCCGAGATGAGAAGTGCCAGCACTGAAAGCTGTGGCTAGCCAGCACCCTTCCTTGGAAGCGCTTTCACAGGCGCAGCAACACTGGGGCTTTGCGCTTCTCTAGCCACCAAACATCATGGTCATTCCCTTTCCTTTCCGTAGACACGAGCTGAGAAATTGCAAACGTCGAGCAATTGCTCAGAGATGAAAAGTGCCAGCACTGAAGGCTGTTGCTAGCCAGCACCCTTCCTTGGAAGCGCTTTCACAGGCGCAGCAACACTGGGGCTTTGCGCTTCTCTACCCACCAAACGTCACGCTCACTATCTCTCCGTCTCGTAGACACGAGCTGAGAAATTGCAAACGTCGAGCAATTGCTCCGAGATGAAAAGTGCCAGGACTGAAAGCTGTTGCTAGCCAGCACCCTTCCTTGGAAGCGCTTTCACAGGCGCAGCAACACTGGGACTTTGCGCTTCTCTAGCCACCAAACGTCACGGTCATTCTCTTTCCTTCTCGTAGACACGAGCTGAGAAATTGCAAACGTCGAGCAATTGCTCAGAGATGAAAAGTGCCAGCACTGAAAGGTGTTGCTAGCCAGCACCCTTCCTTGGAAGCGCTTTTGTAGCCCTAACAACACTGGGGCTCTGGGCTTCTCTAGCCACCTACTCTTCTGCTCATCCTCTCGCGCAGTCTAAAGAGAGCTCAGGTGAGAAATTGCAAACGTCGAGCAATTGCTCAGAGATGAAAAGGGCCAGCACTGAAAGCTGTTGCTAGCCAGCACCCTTCCTTGGAAGCGCTTTCACAGGCGCAGCAACGCTGGGGCTTTGCGCTTCTCTACCTACCAAATGTCACGGTCGCTATATCTCCGTCTCGTAGACACGAGCTGAGAAATTGCAAACGTCGAGCAATTGCTCAGAGATGAAAAGTGCCAGCACTGAAAGCTGTTGCTAGCCAGCACCCTTCTTTGGGAGCGCTTTAACAGGCACAGCAAGACTGCGGCTTTGCGCTTCTCTAGCCACCAAACGTCACGCTCACTATCTCTCCGTCTCGTAGACACGAGCTGAGAAATTGCAAACGTCGAGCAATTGCTCAGAGATGAAAAGTGCCAGCACTGAAAGCTGTTGCTAGCCAGCACCCTTCCTTGGAAGCGTTTTCACAGGCACAGCAACACTGGGGCTTTGCGCTTCTCTACCCACCAAACGTCACGGTCATTCTCTTTCCTTCTCATAGACACGAGCTGAGAAATTGCAAACGTCGAGCAATTGCTCAGAGATGAAAAGTGCCAGGACTGAAAGCTGATGCTAGCCAGCAGCCTTCCTTGGAAGCGCTTTTGTAGGCCTAAGAACAGTGGGGCTCTGGGTTTCTCTAGCCACCTACTCTTCTGCTCATCCTCTCGCGTAGTCAAAAGAGAGCTCAGGTGAGAAATTGCAAATGTCGAGCAATTGCTCAGAGATGAAAAGTGCCAGCACTGAAAGCTGTTGCTAGCCAGCACCCTTCCTTGGAAGCGTTTTCACAGGCGCAGAAACACTGGGGCTTTGCGCTTCTCTACCCACCAAACGTCACGCTCACTATCTCTCCGTCTCGTAGACACGAGCTGAGAAATTGAAAACGTTGAGCAATTGCTCAGAGATGAAAAGTGCCAGCACTGAAAGCTGTTGCTAGCCAGCACCCTTCCTTGGAAGCGCTTTTGTAGGCCTAAGAACACTGGGGCTCTGGGCTTCTCTAGACACCTACTCTTCTGCTCATCCTGTCGTGCAGTCTAAAGAGAGCTCAGGTGAGCAATTGAAAACATCGAGCAATTGCTCAGAGAGGAAAAGTGGCAGCACTGAAAGCTGTGGCTAGCCAGCACCCTTCCTTGGAAGCGCTTTCACAGGCGCAGCAACACTGCGGCTTTGCGCTTCTCTAGCCACCAAACGTCACGGTCATTCTCTTTCCTTCTCGTAGACACGAGCTGAGAAATTGCAAACGTCGAGCAATTGCTCAGAGATGAGAAGTGCCAGCACTGAAAGCTGTGGCTAGCCAGCACCCTTCCTTGGAAGTGCTTTCACAGGCGCAGCAACACTGGGGCTTTGCGCTTCTCTACCCACCAAAAGTCACGCTCACTATCTCTCCGTCTCGTAGACACGAGCTGAGAAATTGCAAACGTCGAGCAATTGCTCAGAGATGAAAAGTGGCAGCACTGAAAGCTGTTGCTAGCCAGCACCCTTCCTTGGAAGCGCTTTCACAGGCGCAGCAACACTGGGGCTTTGCGCTTCTCTACCCACCAAACATCACGGTCATTCTCTTTCCGTCTCGTAGACACGAGTTGAGAAATTGCAAACGTCGAGCAATTGCTCAGAGATGAAAAGGGCCAGCACTGAAAGCTGTTGCTAACCAGCACCCTTCCTTGGAAGTGCTTTCACAGGCGCAGCAACAATGCGGCTTTGCGCTTCTCTATCCACCAAACGTCACGGTCATTCTCTTTCCGTCTCGTAGACACGAGCTGAGAAATTGCAAACGTCCAGCAATTGATCAGAGATGAAAAGTGGCAGCACTGAAAGCTGTGGCTAGCCAGCACCCTTCCTTGGAAGCGCTTTCACAGGCGCAGCGACACTGGGACTTTGCGCTTCTCTAGCCACCAAACATCCCGGTCACTATCTCTCCGTCTCGTAGACACGAGCTGAGAAATTGCAAACGTCGAGCAATTGCTCAGAGATGAAAAGTGCCAGCACTGAAAGCTGTGGCTAGCCAGCACCCTTCCTTGGAAGCGCTTTTGTAGGCCTAAGAACACTGGGGCTCTGGGCTTTTCTAGCCACCTACTCTTCTGCTCATCCTCTCGCGTAGTCAAAAGAGAGCTCAGGTGAGAAATTGCAAACGTCGAGCAATTGCTCAGAGATGAAAAGGGCCAGCACTGAAAGCTGTTGCTAGCCAGCACCCTTCTTTGGGAGCGCTTTCACAGGCGCAGCAACACTGGGACTTTGCGCTTCTCTAGCCACCAAACGTCACGCTCAATATCTCTCCGACTCATAGACACGAGCTGAGAAATTGCAAACGTTGAGCAATTGCTCAGAGATGAAAAGTGCCAGCACTGAAAGCTGTTGCTAGCCAGCACCCTTCCTTGGAAGCGCTTTTGTAGGCCTAAGAACACTGGGGCTCTGGGCTTCTCTAGCCACCTACTCTTCTGCTCATCCTCTCGCGCACTCTAAAGAGAGCTCAGGTGAGCAATTGCAAACGTCGAGCAATTGCTCAGAGATGAAAAGTGGCAGCACTGAAAGCTGTGGCTAGCCAGCAGCCTTCCTTGGAAGCGCTTTCACAGGCGCAGCAACACTAGGGCTTTGCGCTTCTCTAGCCACCAAACGTCACGGTCATTCTCTTTCCTTCTCGTAGACACAAGCTGAGAAATTGCAAACGTCCAGCAATTGCTCAGAGATGAAAAGTGCCAGCACTGAAAGCTGATGCTAGCCAGCACCCTTCCTTGGAAGCGCTTTCACAGGCGCAGCAACACTGGGGCTTTGCGCTTCTCTAGCCACCAAACATCACGGTCACTATCTCTCCGTCTCGTAGACACGAGCTGAAAATTGCAAACGTCGAGCAATTGCTCAGAGATGAAAAGTGCCAGCACTGAAAGATGTTGCTAGCCAGCACCCTTCCTTGGAAGCGCTTTCACAGGCGCAGCAACACTGGGGCTTTGCGCTTCTCTAGCCACCAAACATCACGGTCATTCTCTTTCCGTCTCGTAGACACGAGTTGAGAAATTGCAAATGTCGAGCAATTGCTCAGAGATGAAAAGGGCCAGCACTGAAAGCTGTTGCTAACCAGCACCCTTCCTTGGAAGTGCTTTCACAGGCGCAGCAACACTGGGGCTTTGCGCTTCTCTATCCACCAAACGTTACGGTCATTCTCTTTCCGTCTCGTAGACACGAGTTGAGAAATTGCAAACGTTGAGCAATTGCTCAGAGATGAAAAGTGCCAGCACTGAAAGCTGTTGCTAGCCAGCACCCTTCCTTGGAAGCGCTTTTGTAGGTCTAAGAACACTGGGGCTCTGGGCTTCTCTAGCCACCTAATCTTCTGCTCATCCTCTCGTGCACTCTAAAGAGAGCTCAGGTGAGAAATTGCAAACGTCGAGCAATTGCTCAGAGATGAAAAGGGCCAGCACTGAAAGCTGTTGCTAGCCAGCACCCTTCCTTGGAAGCGCTTTTGTAGGCCTAAGAACAGTGGGGCTCTGGGCTTCTCTAGCCACCTAATCTTCTGCTTATCCTCTCGCGTAGTCTAAAGAGAGCTCAGGTGAGAAATTGCAAACGTCGAGCAATTGCTCAGAGATGAAAAGTGCCAGCACTGAAAGCTGTGGCTAGCCAGCACCCTTCCTTGGAAGCCCTTTTGTAGGCCTAAGAACACTGGGGCTCTGGGCTTCTCTAGCCACCTAATCTTCTGCTCATCCTCTCGCGTAGTCTAAAGAGAGCTCAGGTGAGAAATTGCAAACGTCGAGCAATTGCTCAGAGATAAAAAGTGCCACCACTGAAAGCTCTTGCTAGCCAGCACCCTTCCTTGGAAGCGCTTTCACAGGCGCAGCAACACTGGGGCTTTGCGCTTCTCTACCCACCAAACGTCACGCTCACTATCTCTCCGTCTCGTAGACACAAGCTGAGAAATTGCAAACGTCGAGCAATTGCTCAGAGAGGAAAAGTGCCAGCACTGAAAGCTGATGCTAGCCAGCAGCCTTCCTTGGAAGCGCTTTCACAGGCGCAGCAACACTGGGGCTTTGCGCTTCTCTAGCCACCAAACGTCACGGTCACTATCTCTCCGTCTCGTAGACACGAGCTGAGAAATTGCAAACGTCGAGCAATTGCTCAGAGATGAAAAGTGCCAGCACTGAAAGCTGTTGCTAGCCAGCACCCTTCCTTGGAAACGCTTTTGTAGCCCTAAGAACACTGGGGCTCTGTGCTTCTCTAGCCACCTACTCTTCTGCTCATCCTCTCGCGCACTCTAAAGAGAGCTCAGGTGAGAAATTGCAAATGTCCAGCAATTGCTCAGAGATGAAAAGGGCCATCACTGAAAGCTGTTGCTAGCCAGCACCCTTCCTTGGAAGCGCTTTCACAGGCGCAGCAACACTGGGGCTTTGCGCTTCTCTACCTACCAAATGTCACGGTCGCTATCTCTCCGTCTTGTAGACACGAGCTGAGAAATTGCAAACGTCGAGCAATTGCTCAGAGATGAAAAGGGCCAGCACTGAAAGCTGTTGCTAGCCAGCAGCCTTCCTTGGAAGCGCTTTTGTAGCCCTAAGAACACTGGGGCTCTGCGCTTCTATAGCCACCTACTCTTCTGCTCATCCTCTCGTGCAGTCTAAAGAGAGCTCAGGTGAGAAATTGCAAACGTCGAGCAATTGCTCAGAGATGAAAAGTGCCAGCACTGAAAGCTGTTGCTAGCCAGCACCCTTCCTTGGAAGCGCTTTCACAGGCGCAGCAACACTGGGGCTTTGCGCTTCTCTACCAACCAAACGTCACGCTCACTATCTCTCCGTCTCGTAGACACGAGCTGAGAAATTGCAAACGTCGAGCAATTGCTCAGAGATGAAAAGTGCCAGCACTGAAAGCTGTTGCTAGCCAGCACCCTTCCTTGGAAGCGCTTTCACAGGCGCAGCAACACTGGGACTTTGCGCTTCTCTACCCACCAAACATCACGGTCATTCTCTTTCCTTCTCGTAGACACGAGCTGAGAAATTGCAAACGTCGAGCAATTGCTCAGAGATGAGAAGTGCCAGCACTGAAAGCTGATGCTAGCCAGCACCCTTCCTTGGAAGCGCTTTCACAGGCGCAGCAACACTGGGGCTTTGCGCTTCTCTACCCACCAAACATCACGCTCACTATCTCTCCGTCTCGTAGACACGAGCTGAGAAATTGCAAACGTCGAGCACTTGCTCAGAGATGAAAAGTGCCAGCACTGAAAGCTGTTGCTAGCCAGCACCCTTCCTTGGAAGCGCTTTTGTAGGCCTAAGAACACTGGGGCTCTGGGCTTCTCTAGCCACATACTCTTCTGCTCATCCTCTCGTGCAGTCTAAAGAGAGCTCAGGTGAGAAATTGCAAACGTCGAGCAATTGCTCAGAGATGAAAAGTGCCATCACTGAAAGCTGATGCTAGCCAGCACCCTTCCTTGGAAGCGCTTTCACAGGCGCAGCAACACTGGGGCTTTGCGCTTCTCTACCCACCAAACGTCACGCTCACTATCTCTCCGTCTCGTAGACACGAGCTGAGAAATTGCAAAAGTCGAGCAATTGCTCAGAGATAAAAAGTGCCAGCACTGAAAGCTGTTGCTAGCCAGCACCCTTCCTTGGAAGCGCTTTCACAGGCGCAGCAACACTGGGACTTTGCGCTTCTCTAGCCACTAAACGTCACGGTCATTCTCTTTCGTTCTCGTAGAAACGAGCTGAGAAATTGCAAATGTCGAGCAATTGCTCAGAGAGGAAAAGTGCCAGCACTGAAAGCTGTTGCTAGCCAGCACCCTTCCTTGGAAGCGCTTTTGTAGGCCTAAGAACACTGGGGCTCTGGGCTTCTCTAGCCACCTAATCTTCTGCTCATCCTCTCGCGCACTCTAAAGAGAGCTCAGGTGAGAAATTGCAAACGTCGAGCAATTGCTCAGAGATGAAAAGGGCCAGCACTGAAAGCTGTTGCTAGCCAGCACCCTTCCTTGGAAGCGCTTTCACAGGCGCAGCAACACTGGGGCTTTGCGCTTCTCTACCTACCAAATGTCACGGTCGCTATCTCTCCGTCTCGTAGACACGAGCTGAGAAATTGCAAACGTCGAGCAATTGCTCAGAGATGAAAAGTGCCAGCACTGAAAGCTGTTGCTAGCCAGCACCCTTCTTTGGAAGCGCTTTCACAGGCACAGCAACACTGGGGCTTTGCGCTTCTCTACCTACCAAACATCACGGTCATTCTCTTTCCGTCTCGTAGACACGAGCTGAGAAATTGCAAATGTCGAGCAATTGCTTAGAGATGAAAAGTGCCAGCACTGAAAGCTGTTGCTAGCCAGCACCCTTCCTTGGAAGCGCTTTCACAGGCGCAGCAACACTGGGGCTTTGCGCTTCTCTAGCCACCAAACATCACGGTCATTCTCTTTCCTTCTCGTAGACACGAGCTGAGAAATTGCAAACGTCGAGCAATTGCTCAGAGATGAAAAGTGCCAGCACTGAAAGCTGTTGCTAGCCAGCACCCTTCCTTGGAAGCGCTTTTGTAGGCCTAAGAACACTGGGGCTCTGGGCTTCTCTAGCCACCTAATCTTCTGCTCATCCTCTCGTGCAGTCTAAAGAGAGCTCAGGTGAGAAATTGCAAACGTCGAGCAATTGCTCAGAGATGAAAAGTGCCATCACTGAAAGCTGTGGCTAGCCAGCACCCTTCCTTGGAAGCGCTTTTGTAGGCCTAAGAACACTGGGGCTCTGGGCTTCTCTAGCCACCTAATCTTCTGTTCATCCTCTCGCGCACTCTAAAGAGAGCTCAGATGAGAAATTGCAAACGTCGAGCAATTGCTCAGAGAGGAAAAGTGCCAGCACTGAAAGCTGTTGCTAGCCAGCACCCTTCCTTGGAAGCGCTTTCACAGGCGCAGCAACACTGCGGCTTTGCGCTTCTCTACCCACCAAACGTCAAGGTCATTCTCTTTCCGTCTCGTAGACACGAGCTGAGAAATTGCAAACGTCGAGCACTTGCTCAGAGATGAAAAGGGCCAGCACTGAAAGCTGTTGCTAGCCAGCACCCTTCCTTGGAAGCGCTTTCACAGGCGCAGCAACACTGCGGCTTTGCGCTTCTCTAGCCACCAAACATCACGGTCATTCTCTTTCCGTCTCGTAGACACGAGCTGAGAAACTGCAAACGTCGAGCAATTGCTCAGAGATGAGAAGTGCCAGCACTGAAAGCTGTGGCTAGCCAGCACCCTTCCTTGGAAGCGCTTTCACAGGCGCAGCAACACTGGGGCTTTGCGCTTCTCTACCCACCAAACATCACGGTCATTCTATTTCCTTCACGTAGACACGAGCTGAGAAATTGCAAACGTCGAGCAATTGCTCAGAGATGAAAAGTGCCAGCACTGAAAGCTGTTGCTAGCCAGCACCCTTCCTTGGAAGCGCTTTCACAGGCGCAGCAACACTGGGGCTTTGCGCTTCTCTACCCACCAAACGTCACGGTCATTCTCTTTCCTTCTCGTAGACACGAGCTGAGAAATTGCAAACGTCGAGCAATTGCTCAGAGATGAAAAGTGCCAGCACTGAAAGCTGTTGCTAGCCAGCACCCTTCCTTGGAAGCGCTTTTGTAGGCCTAAGAACACTGGGGCTCTGGGCTTCTCTAGCCACCTACTCTTCTGCTCATCCTCTCGCGCACTCTAAAGAGAGCTCAGGTGAGAAATTGCAAACGTCGAGCAATTGCTCAGAGATGAAAAGGGCCAGCACTGAAAGCTGTGGCTAGCCAGCACCCTTCCTTGGAAGCGCTTTTGTAGGCCTAAGAACACTGGGGCTCTGGGCTTCTCTAGCCACCTAATCTTCTGTTCATCCTCTCGCGCACTCTAAAGAGAGCTCAGGTGAGAAATTGCAAACGTCGAGCAATTGCTCAGAGAGGAAAAGTGCCATCACTGAAAGCTGTTGCTAGCCAGCACCCTTCCTTGGAAGCGCTTTCACAGGCGCAGCAACACTGCGGCTTTGCGCTTCTCTACCCACCAAACGTCAAGGTCATTCTCTTTCCGTCTCGTAGACACGAGCTGAGAAATTGCAAACGTCGAGCACTTGCTCAGAGATGAAAAGGGCCAGCACTGAAAGCTGTTGCTAGCCAGCACCCTTCCTTGGAAGCGCTTTCACAGGCGCAGCAACACTGCGGCTTTGCGCTTCTCTAGCCACCAAACATCACGGTCATTCTCTTTCCGTCTCGTAGACACGAGCTGAGAAATTGCAAACGTCGAGCAATTGCTCAGAGATGAGAAGTGCCAGCACTGAAAGCTGTGGCTAGCCAGCACCCTTCCTTGGAAGCGCTTTCACAGGCGCAGCAACACTGGGGCTTTGCGCTTCTCTACCCACCAAACATCACGGTCATTCTATTTCCTTCTCGTAGACACGAGTTGAGAAATTGCAAACGTCGAGCAATTGCTCAGAGATGAAAAGTGCCAGCACTGAAAGCTGTTGCTAGCCAGCACCCTTCCTTGGAAGCGCTTTCACAGGCGCAGCAACACTGGGGCTTTGCACTTTTCTAGCCACCAACCATCACGGTCACTATCTGTCCGTCTCGTAGACACGAGCTGAGAAATTGCAAACGTCGAGCAATTGCTCAGAGAGGAAAAGTGCCAGCACTGAAAGCTGTTGCTAGCCAGCACCCTTCCTTGGAAGCGCTTTTGTAGGCCTAAGAACACTGGGGCTCTGGGCTTCTCTAGCCACCTACTCTTCTGCTCATCCTCTCGCGCACTCTAAAGAGAGCTCAGGTGAGAAATTGCAAACGTCAAGCAATTGCTCAGAGATGAAAAGGGCCAGCACTGAAAGCTGTTGCTAGCCAGCACCCTTCCTTGGAAGCGCTTTCACAGGCGCAGCAACACTGGGGCTTTGCGCTTCTCTACCTACCAAATGTCACGGTCGCTATCTCTCCGTCTCGTAGACACGAGCTGAGAAATTGCAAACGTCGAGCAATTGCTCAGAGATGAAAAGTGCCAGCACTGAAAGCTGTTGCTAGCCAGCACCCTTCTTTGGAAGCGCTTTCACAGGCACAGCAACACTGCGGCTTTGCGCTTCTCTACCCACCAAACATCAAGGTCATTCTCTTTCCGTCTCGTAGACACGAGTTGAGAAATTGCAAATGTCGAGCAATTGCTCAGAGATGAAAAGTGCCAGCACTGAAAGCTCTTGCTAGCCAGCACCCTTCCTTGGAAGCGCTTTTGTAGCCCTAACAACACTGGGGCTCTGGGCTTCTCTAGCCACCTAATCTTCTGCTCATCCTCTCGTGCAGTCGAAAGAGAGCTCAGGTGAGAAATTGCAAACGTCGAGCAATTGCTCAGAGATGAAAAGTGCCATCACTGAAAGCTGTGGCTAGCCAGCACCCTTCCTTGGAAGCGCTTTTGTAGGCCTAAGAACACTGGGGCTCTGGGCTTCTCTAGCCACCTAATCTTCTGTTCATCCTCTCGCGCACTCTAAAGAGAGCTCAGGTGAGAAATTGCAAACGTCGAGCAATTGCTCAGAGAGGAAAAGTGCCATCACTGAAAGCTGTTGCTAGCCAGCACCCTTCCTTGGAAGCGCTTTCACAGGCGCAGCAACACTGGGGCTTTGCGCTTCTCTATCCACCAAACGTCACGGTCATTCTCTTTCCGTCTCGTAGACACGAGTTGAGAAATTG
Source organism: Sarcoramphus papa (assembly GCA_037962945.1). Taxonomy (NCBI): domain Eukaryota; kingdom Metazoa; phylum Chordata; class Aves; order Accipitriformes; family Cathartidae; genus Sarcoramphus; species Sarcoramphus papa. The sequence continues at coordinate 92,443,004 of CM075586.1, read as the reverse complement.
CAAACGTCAAGCAATTGCTCAGAGATGAGAAGTGCCAGCACTGAAAGCTGTGGCTAGCCAGCACCCTTCCTTGGAAGCGCTTTCACAGGCGCAGCAACACTGGGGCTTTGCGCTTCTCTACCCACCAAACATCACGCTCACTATCTCTCCGTCTCGTAGACACGAGCTGAGAAATTGCAAACGTCGAGCACTTGCTCAGAGATGAAAAGTGCCAGCACTGAAAGCTGTTGCTAGCCAGCACCCTTCCTTGGAAGCGCTTTTGTAGGCCTAAGAACACTGGGGCTCTGGGCTTCTCTAGCCACATACTCTTCTGCTCATCCTCTCGTGCAGTCTAAAGAGAGCTCAGGTGAGAAATTGCAAACGTCGAGCAATTGCTCAGAGATGAAAAGTGCCATCACTGAAAGCTGATGCTAGCCAGCACCCTTCCTTGGAAGCGCTTTCACAGGCGCAGCAACACTGGGGCTTTGCGCTTCTCTACCCACCAAACGTCACGCTCACTATCTCTCCGTCTCGTAGACACGAGCTGAGAAATTGCAAAAGTCGAGCAATTGCTCAGAGATAAAAAGTGCCAGGACTGAAAGCTGTTGCTAGCCAGCACCCTTCCTTGGAAGCGCTTTCACAGGCGCAGCAACACTGGGACTTTGCGCTTCTCTAGCCACTAAACGTCACGGTCATTCTCTTTCGTTCTCGTAGAAACGAGCTGAGAAATTGCAAATGTCGAGCAATTGCTCAGAGAGGAAAAGTGCCAGCACTGAAAGCTGTTGCTAGCCAGCACCCTTCCTTGGAAGCGCTTTTGTAGGCCTAAGAACACTGGGGCTCTGGGCTTCTCTAGCCACCTAATCTTCTGCTCATCCTCTCGCGCACTCTAAAGAGAGCTCAGGTGAGAAATTGCAAACGTCGAGCAATTGCTCAGAGATGAAAAGGGCCAGCACTGAAAGCTGTTGCTAGCCAGCACCCTTCCTTGGAAGCGCTTTCACAGGCGCAGCAACACTGGGGCTTTGCGCTTCTCTACCTACCAAATGTCACGGTCGCTATCTCTCCGTCTCGTAGACACGAGCTGAGAAATTGCAAACGTCGAGCAATTGCTCAGAGATGAAAAGTGCCAGCACTGAAAGCTGTTGCTAGCCAGCACCCTTCCTTGGAAGCGCTTTCACAGGCACAGCAACACTGGGGCTTTGCGCTTCTCTACCAACCAAACATCACGGTCATTCTCTTTCCGTCTCGTAGACACGAGCTGAGAAATTGCAAATGTCGAGCAATTGCTTAGAGATGAAAAGTGCCAGCACTGAAAGCTGTTGCTAGCCAGCACCCTTCCTTGGAAGCGCTTTCACAGGCGCAGCAACACTGGGGCTTTGCGCTTCTCTAGCCACCAAACATCACGGTCATTCTCTTTCCTTCTCGTAGACACGAGCTGAGAAATTGCAAACGTCGAGCAATTGCTCAGAGATGAAAAGTGCCAGCACTGAAAGCTGTTGCTAGCCAGCACCCTTCCTTGGAAGCGCTTTTGTAGGCCTAAGAACACTGGGGCTCTGGGCTTCTCTAGCCACCTAATCTTCTGCTCATCCTCTCGTGCAGTCTAAAGAGAGCTCAGGTGAGAAATTGCAAACGTCGAGCAATTGCTCAGAGATGAAAAGTGCCATCACTGAAAGCTGTGGCTAGCCAGCACCCTTCCTTGGAAGCGCTTTTGTAGGCCTAAGAACACTGGGGCTCTGGGCTTCTCTAGCCACCTAATCTTCTGTTCATCCTCTCGCGCACTCTAAAGAGAGCTCAGATGAGAAATTGCAAACGTCGAGCAATTGCTCAGAGAGGAAAAGTGCCAGCACTGAAAGCTGTTGCTAGCCAGCACCCTTCCTTGGAAGCGCTTTCACAGGCGCAGCAACACTGCGGCTTTGCGCTTCTCTACCCACCAAACGTCAAGGTCATTCTCTTTCCGTCTCGTAGACACGAGCTGAGAAATTGCAAACGTCGAGCACTTGCTCAGAGATGAAAAGGGCCAGCACTGAAAGCTGTTGCTAGCCAGCACCCTTCCTTGGAAGCGCTTTTGTAGGCCTAAGAACACTGGGGCTCTGGGCTTCTCTAGCCACCTACTCTTCTGCTCATCCTCTCGCGCAGTCTAAAGAGAGCTCAGGTGAGAAATTGCAAACGTCGAGCAATTGCTCAGAGATGAAAAGTGCCATCACTGAAAGCTGTGGCTAGCCAGCACCCTTCCTTGGAAGCGCTTTTGTAGGCCTAAGAACACTGGGGCTCTGGGCTTCTCTAGCCACCTAATCTTCTGTTCATCCTCTCGCGCACTCTAAAGAGAGCTCAGATGAGAAATTGCAAACGTCGAGCAATTGCTCAGAGAGGAAAAGTGCCAGCACTGAAAGCTGTTGCTAGCCAGCACCCTTCCTTGGAAGCGCTTTCACAGGCGCAGCAACACTGCGGCTTTGCGCTTCTCTACCCACCAAACGTCAAGGTCATTCTCTTTCCGTCTCGTAGACACGAGCTGAGAAATTGCAAACGTCGAGCACTTGCTCAGAGATGAAAAGGGCCAGCACTGAAAGCTGTTGCTAGCCAGCACCCTTCCTTGGAAGCGCTTTCACAGGCGCAGCAACACTGCGGCTTTGCGCTTCTCTAGCCACCAAACATCACGGTCATTCTCTTTCCGTCTCGTAGACACGAGCTGAGAAACTGCAAACGTCGAGCAATTGCTCAGAGATGAGATGTGCCAGCACTGAAAGCTGTGGCTAGCCAGCACCCTTCCTTGGAAGCGCTTTCACAGGCGCAGCAACACTGGGGCTTTGCGCTTCTCTAGCCACCAAACATCACGGTCATTCTATTTCCTTCTCGTAGACACGAGCTGAGAAATTGCAAACGTCGAGCAATTGCTCAGAGATGAAAAGTGCCAGCACTGAAAGCTGTTGCTAGCCAGCACCCTTCCTTGGAAGCGCTTTCACAGGCGCAGCAACACTGGGGCTTTGCGCTTCTCTACCCACCAAACGTCACGGTCATTCTCTTTCCTTCTCGTAGACACGAGCTGAGAAATTGCAAACGTCGAGCAATTGCTCAGAGATGAAAAGTGCCAGCACTGAAAGCTGTTGCTAGCCAGCACCCTTCCTTGGAAGCGCTTTTGTAGGCCTAAGAACACTGGGGCTCTGGGCTTCTCTAGCCACCTACTCTTCTGCTCATCCTCTCGCGCACTCTAAAGAGAGCTCAGGTGAGAAATTGCAAACGTCGAGCAATTGCTCAGAGATGAAAAGGGCCAGCACTGAAAGCTGTGGCTAGCCAGCACCCTTCCTTGGAAGCGCTTTTGTAGGCCTAAGAACACTGGGGCTCTGGGCTTCTCTAGCCACCTAATCTTCTGTTCATCCTCTCGCGCACTCTAAAGAGAGCTCAGGTGAGAAATTGCAAACGTCGAGCAATTGCTCAGAGAGGAAAAGTGCCATCACTGAAAGCTGTTGCTAGCCAGCACCCTTCCTTGGAAGCGCTTTCACAGGCGCAGCAACACTGGGGCTTTGCGCTTCTCTACCCACCAAACGTCAAGGTCATTCTCTTTCCGTCTCGTAGACACGAGCTGAGAAATTGCAAACGTCGAGCACTTGCTCAGAGATGAAAAGGGCCAGCACTGAAAGCTGTTGCTAGCCAGCACCCTTCCTTGGAAGCGCTTTCACAGGCGCAGCAACACTGCGGCTTTGCGCTTCTCTAGCCACCAAACATCACGGTCATTCTCTTTCCGTCTCGTAGACACGAGCTGAGAAATTGCAAACGTCGAGCAATTGCTCAGAGATGAGAAGTGCCAGCACTGAAAGCTGTGGCTAGCCAGCACCCTTCCTTGGAAGCGCTTTCACAGGCGCAGCAACACTGGGGCTTTGCGCTTCTCTACCCACCAAACATCACGGTCATTCTATTTCCTTCTCGTAGACACGAGTTGAGAAATTGCAAACGTCGAGCAATTGCTCAGAGATGAAAAGTGCCAGCACTGAAAGCTGTTGCTAGCCAGCACCCTTCCTTGGAAGCGCTTTCACAGGCGCAGCAACACTGGGGCTTTGCACTTTTCTAGCCACCAACCATCACGGTCACTATCTGTCCGTCTCGTAGACACGAGCTGAGAAATTGCAAACGTCGAGCAATTGCTCAGAGAGGAAAAGTGCCAGCACTGAAAGCTGTTGCTAGCCAGCACCCTTCCTTGGAAGCGCTTTTGTAGGCCTAAGAACACTGGGGCTCTGGGCTTCTCTAGCCACCTACTCTTCTGCTCATCCTCTCGCGCACTCTAAAGAGAGCTCAGGTGAGAAATTGCAAACGTCGAGCAATTGCTCAGAGATGAAAAGGGCCAGCACTGAAAGCTGTTGCTAGCCAGCACCCTTCCTTGGAAGCGCTTTCACAGGCGCAGCAACACTGGGGCTTTGCGCTTCTCTACCTACCAAATGTCACGGTCGCTATCTCTCCGTCTCGTAGACACGAGCTGAGAAATTGCAAACGTCGAGCAATTGCTCAGAGATGAAAAGTGCCAGCACTGAAAGCTGTTGCTAGCCAGCACCCTTCTTTGGAAGCGCTTTCACAGGCACAGCAACACTGCGGCTTTGCGCTTCTCTACCCACCAAACATCAAGGTCATTCTCTTTCCGTCTCGTAGACACGAGTTGAGAAATTGCAAATGTCGAGCAATTGCTCAGAGATGAAAAGTGCCAGCACTGAAAGCTCTTGCTAGCCAGCACCCTTCCTTGGAAGCGCTTTTGTAGGCCTAAGAACACTGGGGCTCTGGGCTTCTCTAGCCACCTAATCTTCTGCTCATCCTCTCGTGCAGTCTAAAGAGAGCTCAGGTGAGAAATTGCAAACGTCGAGCAATTGCTCAGAGATGAAAAGTGCCATCACTGAAAGCTGTGGCTAGCCAGCACCCTTCCTTGGAAGCGCTTTTGTAGGCCTAAGAACACTGGGGCTCTGGGCTTCTCTAGCCACCTAATCTTCTGTTCATCCTCTCGCGCACTCTAAAGAGAGCTCAGGTGAGAAATTGCAAACGTCGAGCAATTGCTCAGAGAGGAAAAGTGCCATCACTGAAAGCTGTTGCTAGCCAGCACCCTTCCTTGGAAGCGCTTTCACAGGCGCAGCAACACTGGGACTTTGCGCTTCTCTATCCACCAAACGTCACGGTCATTCTCTTTCCGTCTCGTAGACACGAGTTGAGAAATTGCAAACGTCGAGCAATTGCTCAGAGATGAGAAGTGCCAGCACTGAAAGCTGTGGCTAGCCAGCACCCTTCCTTGGAAGCGCTTTCACAGGCGCAGCAACACTGGGGCTTTGCGCTTCTCTACCCACCAAACATCACGCTCACTATCTCTCCGTCTCGTAGACACGAGCTGAGAAATTGCAAACGTCGAGCACTTGCTCAGAGATGAAAAGTGCCAGCACTGAAAGCTGTTGCTAGCCAGCACCCTTCCTTGGAAGCGCTTTTGTAGGCCTAAGAACAGTGGGGCTCTGGGCTTCTCTAGCCACATACTCTTCTGCTCATCCTCTCGTGCAGTCTAAAGAGAGCTCAGGTGAGAAATTGCAAACGTCGAGCAATTGCTCAGAGATGAAAAGTGCCATCACTGAAAGCTGATGCTAGCCAGCACCCTTCCTTGGAAGCGCTTTCACAGGCGCAGCAACACTGGGGCTTTGCGCTTCTCTACCCACCAAACGTCACGCTCACTATCTCTCCGTCTCGTAGACACGAGCTGAGAAATTGCAAAAGTCGAGCAATTGCTCAGAGATAAAAAGTGCCAGGACTGAAAGCTGTTGCTAGCCAGCACCCTTCCTTGGAAGCGCTTTCACAGGCGCAGCAACACTGGGACTTTGCGCTTCTCTAGCCACTAAACGTCACGGTCATTCTCTTTCGTTCTCGTAGAAACGAGCTGAGAAATTGCAAATGTCGAGCAATTGCTCAGAGAGGAAAAGTGCCAGCACTGAAAGCTGTTGCTAGCCAGCACCCTTCCTTGGAAGCGCTTTTGTAGGCCTAAGAACACTGGGGCTCTGGGCTTCTCTAGCCACCTAATCTTCTGCTCATCCTCTCGCGCACTCTAAAGAGAGCTCAGGTGAGAAATTGCAAACGTCGAGCAATTGCTCAGAGATGAAAAGGGCCAGCACTGAAAGCTGTTGCTAGCCAGCACCCTTCCTTGGAAGCGCTTTCACAGGCGCAGCAACACTGGGGCTTTGCGCTTCTCTACCTACCAAATGTCACGGTCGCTATCTCTCCGTCTCGTAGACACGAGCTGAGAAATTGCAAACGTCGAGCAATTGCTCAGAGATGAAAAGTGCCAGCACTGAAAGCTGTTGCTAGCCAGCACCCTTCCTTGGAAGCGCTTTCACAGGCACAGCAACACTGGGGCTTTGCGCTTCTCTACCAACCAAACATCACGGTCATTCTCTTTCCGTCTCGTAGACACGAGCTGAGAAATTGCAAATGTCGAGCAATTGCTTAGAGATGAAAAGTGCCAGCACTGAAAGCTGTTGCTAGCCAGCACCCTTCCTTGGAAGCGCTTTCACAGGCGCAGCAACACTGGGGCTTTGCGCTTCTCTAGCCACCAAACATCACGGTCATTCTCTTTCCTTCTCGTAGACACGAGCTGAGAAATTGCAAACGTCGAGCAATTGCTCAGAGATGAAAAGTGCCAGCACTGAAAGCTGTTGCTAGCCAGCACCCTTCCTTGGAAGCGCTTTTGTAGGCCTAAGAACACTGGGGCTCTGGGCTTCTCTAGCCACCTAATCTTCTGCTCATCCTCTCGTGCAGTCTAAAGAGAGCTCAGGTGAGAAATTGCAAACGTCGAGCAATTGCTCAGAGATGAAAAGTGCCATCACTGAAAGCTGTGGCTAGCCAGCACCCTTCCTTGGAAGCGCTTTTGTAGGCCTAAGAACACTGGGGCTCTGGGCTTCTCTAGCCACCTAATCTTCTGTTCATCCTCTCGCGCACTCTAAAGAGAGCTCAGATGAGAAATTGCAAACGTCGAGCAATTGCTCAGAGAGGAAAAGTGCCAGCACTGAAAGCTGTTGCTAGCCAGCACCCTTCCTTGGAAGCGCTTTCACAGGCGCAGCAACACTGCGGCTTTGCGATTCTCTACCCACCAAACGTCAAGGTCATTCTCTTTCCGTCTCGTAGACACGAGCTGAGAAATTGCAAACGTCGAGCACTTGCTCAGAGATGAAAAGGGCCAGCACTGAAAGCTGTTGCTAGCCAGCACCCTTCCTTGGAAGCGCTTTCACAGGCGCAGCAACACTGCGGCTTTGCGCTTCTCTAGCCACCAAACATCACGGTCATTCTCTTTCCGTCTCGTAGACACGAGCTGAGAAACTGCAAACGTCGAGCAATTGCTCAGAGATGAGAAGTGCCAGCACTGAAAGCTGTGGCTAGCCAGCACCCTTCCTTGGAAGCGCTTTCACAGGCGCAGCAACACTGGGGCTTTGCGCTTCTCTACCCACCAAACATCACGGTCATTCTATTTCCTTCTCGTAGACACGAGCTGAGAAATTGCAAACGTCGAGCAATTGCTCAGAGATGAAAAGTGCCAGCACTGAAAGCTGTTGCTAGCCAGCACCCTTCCTTGGAAGCGCTTTTGTAGGCCTAAGAACACTGGGGCTCTGGGCTTCTCTAGCCACCTACTCTTCTGCTCATCCTCTCGCGCACTCTAAAGAGAGCTCAGGTGAGAAATTGCAAACGTCGAGCAATTGCTCAGAGATGAAAAGGGCCAGCACTGAAAGCTGTTGCTAGCCAGCACCCTTCCTTGGAAGCGCTTTCACAGGCGCAGCAACACTGGGGCTTTGCGCTTCTCTACCTACCAAATGTCACGGTCGCTATCTCTCCGTCTCGTAGACACGAGCTGAGAAATTGCAAACGTCGAGCAATTGCTCAGAGATGAAAAGTGCCAGCACTGAAAGCTGTTGCTAGCCAGCACCCTTCTTTGGAAGCGCTTTCACAGGCACAGCAACACTGCGGCTTTGCGCTTCTCTACCCACCAAACATCAAGGTCATTCTCTTTCCGTCTCGTAGACACGAGTTGAGAAATTGCAAATGTCGAGCAATTGCTCAGAGATGAAAAGTGCCAGCACTGAAAGCTCTTGCTAGCCAGCACCCTTCCTTGGAAGCGCTTTTGTAGCCCTAACAACACTGGGGCTCTGGGCTTCTCTAGCCACCTACTCTTCTGCTCATCCTCTCGTGCAGTCTAAAGAGAGCTCAGGTGAGAAATTGCAAAGGTCGAGCAATTGCTCAGAGATGAAAAGTGCCATCACTGAAAGCTGTGGCTAGCCAGCACCCTTCCTTGGAAGCGCTTTTGTAGGCCTAAGAACACTGGGGCTCTGGGCTTCTCTAGCCACCTAATCTTCTGTTCATCCTCTCGCGCACTCTAAAGAGAGCTCAGGTGAGAAATTGCAAACGTCGAGCAATTGCTCAGAGAGGAAAAGTGCCATCACTGAAAGCTGTTGCTAGCCAGCACCCTTCCTTGGAAGCGCTTTCACAGGCGCAGCAACACTGCGGCTTTGCGCTTCTCTACCCACCAAACGTCAAGGTCATTCTCTTTCCGTCTCGTAGACACGAGCTGAGAAATTGCAAACGTCGAGCACTTGCTCAGAGATGAAAAGGGCCAGCACTGAAAGCTGTTGCTAGCCAGCACCCTTCCTTGGAAGCGCTTTCACAGGCGCAGCAACACTGCGGCTTTGCGCTTCTCTAGCCACCAAACATCACGGTCATTCTCTTTCCGTCTCGTAGACACGAGCTGAGAAATTGCAAACGTCGAGCAATTGCTCAGAGATGAGAAGTGCCATCACTGAAAGCTGTGGCTAGCCAGCACCCTTCCTTGGAAGCGCTTTCACAGGCGCAGCAACACTGGGGCTTTGCGCTTCTCTACCCACCAAACATCACGGTCATTCTATTTCCTTCTCGTAGACACGAGTTGAGAAATTGCAAACGTCGAGCAATTGCTCAGAGATGAAAAGTGCCAGCACTGAAAGCTGTTGCTAGCCAGCACCCTTCCTTGGAAGCGCTTTCACAGGCGCAGCAACACTGGGGCTTTGCACTTTTCTAGCCACCAACCATCACGGTCACTATCTGTCCGTCTCGTAGACACGAGCTGAGAAATTGTAAACGTCGAGCAATTGCTCAGAGAGGAAAAGTGCCAGCACTGAAAGCTGTTGCTAGCCAGCACCCTTCCTTGGAAGCGCTTTTGTAGGCCTAAGAACACTGGGGCTCTGGGCTTCTCTAGCCACCTACTCTTCTGCTCATCCTCTCGCGCACTCTAAAGAGAGCTCAGGTGAGAAATTGCAAACGTCGAGCAATTGCTCAGAGATGAAAAGGGCCAGCACTGAAAGCTGTTGCTAGCCAGCACCCTTCCTTGGAAGCGCTTTCACAGGCGCAGCAACACTGGGGCTTTGCGCTTCTCTACCTACCAAATGTCACGGTCGCTATCTCTCCGTCTCGTAGACACGAGCTGAGAAATTGCAAACGTCGAGCAATTGCTCAGAGATGAAAAGTGCCAGCACTGAAAGCTGTTGCTAGCCAGCACCCTTCTTTGGAAGCGCTTTCACAGGCACAGCAACACTGCGGCTTTGCGCTTCTCTACCCACCAAACATCAAGGTCATTCGCTTTCCGTCTCGTAGACACGAGTTGAGAAATTGCAAATGTCGAGCAATTGCTCAGAGATGAAAAGTGCCAGCACTGAAAGCTCTTGCTAGCCAGCACCCTTCCTTGGAAGCGCTTTTGTAGGCCTAAGAACACTGGGGCTCTGGGCTTCTCTAGCCACCTAATCTTCTGCTCATCCTCTCGTGCAGTCTAAAGAGAGCTCAGGTGAGAAATTGCAAACGTCGAGCAATTGCTCAGAGATGAAAAGTGCCAGCACTGAAAGCTCTTGCTAGCCAGCACCCTTCCTTGGAAGCGCTTTTGTAGCCCTAACAACACTGGGGCTCTGGGCTTCTCTAGCCACCTACTCTTCTGCTCATCCTCTCGTGCAGTCTAAAGAGAGCTCAGGTGAGAAATTGCAAAGGTCGAGCAATTGCTCAGAGATGAAAAGTGCCATCACTGAAAGCTGTGGCTAGCCAGCACCCTTCCTTGGAAGCGCTTTTGTAGCCCTAACAACACTGGGGCTCTGGGCTTCTCTAGCCACCTAATCTTCTGTTCATCCTCTCGCGCACTCTAAAGAGAGCTCAGGTGAGAAATTGCAAACGTCGAGCAATTGCTCAGAGAGGAAAAGTGCCATCACTGAAAGCTGTTGCTAGCCAGCACCCTTCCTTGGAAGCGCTTTCACAGGCGCAGCAACACTGCGGCTTTGCGCTTCTCTACCCACCAAACGTCAAGGTCATTCTCTTTCCGTCTCGTAGACACGAGCTGAGAAATTGCAAACGTCGAGCACTTGCTCAGAGATGAAAAGGGCCAGCACTGAAAGCTGTTGCTAGCCAGCACCCTTCCTTGGAAGCGCTTTCACAGGCGCAGCAACACTGCGGCTTTGCGCTTCTCTAGCCACCAAACATCACGGTCATTCTCTTTCCGTCTCGTAGACACGAGCTGAGAAATTGCAAACGTCGAGCAATTGCTCAGAGATGAGAAGTGCCATCACTGAAAGCTGTGGCTAGCCAGCACCCTTCCTTGGAAGCGCTTTCACAGGCGCAGCAACACTGGGGCTTTGCGCTTCTCTACCCACCAAACATCACGGTCATTCTATTTCCTTCTCGTAGACACGAGTTGAGAAATTGCAAACGTCGAGCAATTGCTCAGAGATGAAAAGTGCCAGCACTGAAAGCTGTTGCTAGCCAGCACCCTTCCTTGGAAGCGCTTTCACAGGCGCAGCAACACTGGGGCTTTGCACTTTTCTAGCCACCAACCATCACGGTCACTATCTGTCCGTCTCGTAGACACGAGCTGAGAAATTGTAAACGTCGAGCAATTGCTCAGAGAGGAAAAGTGCCAGCACTGAAAGCTGTTGCTAGCCAGCACCCTTCCTTGGAAGCGCTTTTGTAGGCCTAAGAACACTGGGGCTCTGGGCTTCTCTAGCCACCTACTCTTCTGCTCATCCTCTCGCGCACTCTAAAGAGAGCTCAGGTGAGAAATTGCAAACGTCGAGCAATTGCTCAGAGATGAAAAGTGCCATCACTGAAAGCTGTTGCTAGCCAGCACCCTTCCTTGGAAGCGCTTTTGTAGGCCTAAGAACACTGGGGCTCTGGGCTTCTCTAGCCACCTAATCTTCTGTTCATCCTCTCGCGCACTCTAAAGAGAGCTCAGGTGAGAAATTGCAAACGTCGAGCAATTGCTCAGAGAGGAAAAGTGCCATCACTGAAAGCTGTTGCTAGCCAGCACCCTTCCTTGGAAGCGCTTTCACAGGCGCAGCAACACTGGGGCTTTGCGCTTCTCTATCCACCAAACGTCACGGTCATTCTCTTTCCGTCTCGTAGACACGAGTTGAGAAATTGCAAACGTCGAGCAATTGCTCAGAGATGAAAAGTGCCAGCACTGAAAGCTGTTGCTAGCCAGCACCCTTCCTTGGAAGCGCTTTCACAGGCGCAGCAACACTGGGGCTTTGCGCTTCTCTAGCCACCAAACGTCACGGTCATTCTCTTTCCTTCTCGTAGACACGAGCTGAGAAATTGCAAACGTCGAGCAATTGCTCAGAGATGAAAAGTGCCAGCACTGAAAGCTGTTGCTAGCCAGCACCCTTCCTTGGAAGCGCTTTCACAGGCGCAGCAACACTGGGGCTTTGCGCTTCTCTACCTACCAAATGTCACGGTCGCTATCTCTCCGTCTCGTAGACACGAGCTGAGAAATTGCAAACGTCGAGCAATTGCTCAGAGATGAAAAGGGCCAGCACTGAAAGCTGATGCTAGCCAGCACCCTTCCTTGGAAGCGCTTTCACAGGCACAGCAACACTGCGGCTTTGCGCTTCTCTACCCACCAAACATCAAGGTCATTCTCTTTCCGTCTCGTAGACACGAGTTGAGAAATTGCAAATGTCGAGTAATTGCTCAGAGATGAAAAGTGCCAGCACTGAAAGCTCTTGCTAGCCAGCACCCTTCCTTGGAAGCGCTTTTGTAGCCCTAAGAACACTGGGGCTCTGGGCTTCTCTAGCCTCCTACTCTTCTGCTCATCCTCTCGTGCAGTCTAAAGAGAGCTCAGGTGAGAAATTGCAAAGGTCGAGCAATTGATCAAAGATGAAAAGTGCCATCACTGAAAGCTGTGGCTAGCCAGCACCCTTCCTTGGAAGCGCTTTTGTAGCCCTAAGAACACTGGGGCTCTGGGCTTCTCTAGCCACCTAATCTTCTGTTCATCCTCTCGCGCACTCTAAAGAGAGCTCAGGTGAGAAATTGCAAACGTCGAGCAATTGCTCAGAGATGAAAAGTGCCAGCACTGAAAGCTGATGCTAGCCAGCACCCTTCCTTGGAAGCGCTTTCACAGGCGCAGCAACACTGGGGCTTTGCGCTTCTCTAGCCACCAAACGTCACGGTCATTCTCTTTCCGTCTCGTAGACACGAGCTGAGAAATTGCAAACGTCGAGCACTTGCTCAGAGATGAAAAGTGCCAGCACTGAAAGCTGTTGCTAGCCAGCACCCTTCCTTGGAAGCGCTTTTGTAGGCCTAAGAACACTGGGGCTCTGGGCTTCTCTAGCCACATACTCTTCTGCTCATCCTCTCGTGCAGTCTAAAGAGAGCTCAGGTGAGAAATTGCAAACGTCGAGCAATTGCTCAGAGATGAAAAGTGCCATCACTGAAAGCTGATGCTAGCCAGCACCCTTCCTTGGAAGCGCTTTCACAGGCGCAGCAACACTGGGGCTTTGCGCTTCTCTACCCACCAAACGTCACGCTCACTATCTCTCCGTCTCGTAGACACGAGCTGAGAAATTGCAAAAGTCGAGCAATTGCTCAGAGATAAAAAGTGCCAGGACTGAAAGCTGTTGCTAGCCAGCACCCTTCCTTGGAAGCGCTTTCACAGGCGCAGCAACACTGGGACTTTGCGCTTCTCTAGCCACTAAACGTCACGGTCATTCTCTTTCGTTCTCGTAGAAACGAGCTGAGAAATTGCAAATGTCGAGCAATTGCTCAGAGAGGAAAAGTGCCACCACTGAAAGCTGTTGCTAGCCAGCACCCTTCCTTGGAAGCGCTTTTGTAGGCCTAAGAACACTGGGGCTCTGGGCTTCTCTAGCCACCTAATCTTCTGCTCATCCTCTCGCGCACTCTAAAGAGAGCTCAGGTGAGAAATTGCAAACGTCGAGCAATTGCTCAGAGATGAAAAGGGCCAGCACTGAAAGCTGTTGCTAGCCAGCACCCTTCCTTGGAAGCGCTTTCACAGGCGCAGCAACACTGGGGCTTTGCGCTTCTCTACCTACCAAATGTCACGGTCGCTATCTCTCCGTCTCGTAGACACGAGCTGAGAAATTGCAAACGTCGAGCAATTGCTCAGAGATGAAAAGTGCCAGCACTGAAAGCTGTTGCTAGCCAGCACCCTTCTTTGGAAGCGCTTTCACAGGCACAGCAACACTGGGGCTTTGCGCTTCTCTACCAACCAAACATCACGGTCATTCTCTTTCCGTCTCGTAGACACGAGCTGAGAAATTGCAAACGTCGAGCAATTGCTCAGAGATGAAAAGTGCCAGCACTGAAAGCTGTTGCTAGCCAGCACCCTTCCTTGGAAGCGCTTTTGTAGGCCTAAGAACACTGGGGCTCTGGGCTTCTCTAGCCACCTAATCTTCTGCTCATCCTCTCGTGCAGTCTAAAGAGAGCTCAGGTGAGAAATTGCAAACGTCGAGCAATTGCTCAGAGATGAAAAGTGCCAGCACTGAAAGCTGTGGCTAGCCAGCACCCTTCCTTGGAAGCGCTTTTGTAGGCCTAAGAACACTGGGGCTCTGGGCTTCTCTAGCCACCTAATCTTCTGTTCATCCTCTCGCGCACTCTAAAGAGAGCTCAGATGAGAAATTGCAAACGTCGAGCAATTGCTCAGAGAGGAAAAGTGCCAGCACTGAAAGCTGTTGCTAGCCAGCACCCTTCCTTGGAAGCGCTTTCACAGGCGCAGCAACACTGCGGCTTTGCGCTTCTCTACCCACCAAACGTCAAGGTCATTCTCTTTCCGTCTCGTAGACACGAGCTGAGAAATTGCAAACGTCGAGCACTTGCTCAGAGATGAAAAGGGCCAGCACTGAAAGCTGTTGCTAGCCAGCACCCTTCCTTGGAAGCGCTTTCACAGGCGCAGCAACACTGCGGCTTTGCGCTTCTCTAGCCACCAAACATCACGGTCATTCTCTTTCCGTCTCGTAGACACGAGCTGAGAAATTGCAAACGTCGAGCAATTGCTCAGAGATGAGAAGTGCCAGCACTGAAAGCTGTGGCTAGCCAGCACCCTTCCTTGGAAGCGCTTTCACAGGCGCAGCAACACTGGGGCTTTGCGCTTCTCTACCCACCAAACGTCACGCTCACTATCTCTCCGTCTCGTAGACACGAGCTGAGAAATTGCAAACGTCGAGCAATTGCTCAGAGATGAAAAGTGCCAGCACTGAAAGCTGTTGCTAGCCAGCACCCTTCCTTGGAAGCGCTTTCACAGGCACAGCAACACTGGGGCTTTGCGCTTCTCTACCAACCAAACATCACGGTCATTCTCTTTCCGTCTCGTAGACACGAGTTGAGAAATTGCAAACGTCGAGCAATTGCTCAGAGATGAAAAGGGCCAGCACTGAAAGCTGTGGCTAGCCAGCACCCTTCCTTGGAAGCGCTTTCACAGGCGCAGCAACACTGGGGCTTTGCGCTTCTCCACCCACCAAACATCACGGTCATTCTCTTTCCTTCTCGTAGACACGAGCTGAGAAATTGCAAACGTTGAGCAATTGCTCAGAGATGAAAAGTGCCAGCACTGAAAGCTGTTGCTAGCCAGCAGCCTTCCTTGGAAGCGCTTTTGTAGCCCTAAGAACAGTGGGGCTCTGGGCTTCTCTAGCCACCTACTCTTCTGCTCATCCTCTCGCGCAGTCTAAAGAGAGCTCAGGTGAGAAATTGCAAACGTCGAGCAATTGCTCAGAGATGAAAAGTGCCAGCACTGAAAGCTGTTGCTAGCCAGCACCCTTCCTTGGAAGCGCTTTCACAGGCGCAGCAACACTGGGGCTTTGCGCTTCTCTACCTACCAAACGTCACGGTCGCTATCTCTCCGTCTCGTAGACATGAGCTGAGAAATTGCAAACGTCGAGCAATTGCTCAGAGATGAAAAGGGCCAGCACTGAAAGGTGTTGCTAGCCAGCACCCTTCCTTGGAAGCGCTTTCACAGGCACAGCAACACTGCGGCTTTGCGCTTCTCTACCCACCAAACATCAAGGTCATTCTCTTTCCGTCTCGTAGACACGAGTTGAGAAATTGCAAATGTCGAGCAATTGCTCAGAGATGAAAAGTGCCAGCACTGAAAGCTCTTGCTAGCCAGCACCCTTGCTTTGAAGCGCTTTTGTAGGCCTAAGAACACTGGGGCTCTGGGCTTCTCTAGCCACCTACTCTTCTGCTCATCCTCTCGTGCAGTCTAAAGAGAGCTCAGGTGAGAAATTGCAAAGGTCGAGCAATTGATCAAAGATGAAAAGTGCCATCACTGAAAGCTGTGGCTAGCCAGCACCCTTCCTTGGAAGCGCTTTTGTAGCCCTAAGAACACTGGGGCTCTGGGCTTCTCTAGCCACCTACTCTTCTGCTCATCCTCTCGCGCACTCTAAAGAGAGCTCAGGTGAGAAATTGCAAACGTCGAGCAATTGCTCAGAGATGAAAAGGGCCAGCACTGAAAGCTGTTGCTAGCCAGCACCCTTCCTTGGAAGCGCTTTCACAGGCGCAGCAACACTGGGGCTTTGCGCTTCTCTAGCCACCAAACGTCACGGTCATTCTCTTTCCGTCTCGTAGACACGAGCTGAGAAATTGCAAACGTCGAGCACTTGCTCAGAGATGAAAAGGGCCAGCACTGAAAGCTGTTGCTAGCCAGCACCCTTCCTTGGAAGCGCTTTTGTAGGCCTAAGAACACTGGGGCTCTGGGCTTCTCTAGCCACATACTCTTCTGCTCATCCTCTCGTGCAGTCTAAAGAGAGCTCAGGTGAGAAATTGCAAACGTCGAGCAATTGCTCAGAGATGAAAAGTGCCATCACTGAAAGCTGATGCTAGCCAGCACCCTTCCTTGGAAGCGCTTTCACAGGCACAGCAACACTGGGGCTTTGCGCTTCTCTACCCACCAAACATCACGCTCACTATCTCTCCGTCTCGTAGACACGAGCTGAGAAATTGCAAAAGTCGAGCAATTGCTCAGAGATAAAAAGTGCCAGGACTGAAAGCTGTTGCTAGCCAGCACCCTTCCTTGGAAGCGCTTTCACAGGCGCAGCAACACTGGGACTTTGCGCTTCTCTACCCACTAAACGTCACGGTCATTCTCTTTCCTTCTCGTAGAAACGAGCTGAGAAATTGCAAACGTCGAGCAATTGCTCAGAGAGGAAAAGTGCCACAACTGAAAGCTGTGGCTAGCCAGCACCCTTCCTTGGAAGCGCTTTTGTAGGCCTAAGAACACTGGGGCTCTGGGCTTCTCTAGCCACCTAATCTTCTGCTCATCCTCTCGCGCACACTAAAGAGAGCTCAGGTGAGAAATTGCAAACGTCGAGCAATTGCTCAGAGATGAAAAGGGCCAGCACTGAAAGCTGTTGCTAGCCAGCACCCTTCCTTGGAAGCGCTTTCACAGGCGCAGCAACACTGGGGCTTTGCGCTTCTCTACCTACCAAATGTCACGGTCGCTATCTCCCCGTCTCGTAGACACGAGCTGAGAAATTGCAAACGTCGAGCAATTGCTCAGAGATGAAAAGTGCCAGCACTGAAAGCTGTTGCTAGCCAGCACCCTTCCTTGGAAGCGCTTTCACAGGCACAGCAACACTGGGGCTTTGCGCTTCTCTAGCCACCAAACGTCACGGTCATTCTCTTTCCGTCTCGTAGACACGAGCTGAGAAATTGCAAACGTCGAGCACTTGCTCAGAGATGAAAAGTGCCAGCACTGAAAGCTGTTGCTAGCCAGCACCCTTCCTTGGAAGCGCTTTTGTAGGCCTAAGAACACTGGGGCTCTGGGCTTCTCTAGCCACATACTCTTCTGCTCATCCTCTCGTGCAGTCTAAAGAGAGCTCAGGTGAGAAATTGCAAACGTCGAGCAATTGCTCAGAGAGGAAAAGTGCCATCACTGAAAGCTGATGCTAGCCAGCACCCTTCCTTGGAAGCGCTTTCACAGGCGCAGCAACACTGGGGCTTTGCGCTTCTCTACCCACCAAACATCACGCTCACTATCTCTCCGTCTCGTAGACACGAGCTGAGAAATTGCAAAAGTCGAGCAATTGCTCAGAGATAAAAAGTGCCAGGACTGAAAGCTGTTGCTAGCCAGCACCCTTCCTTGGAAGCGCTTTCACAGGCGCAGCAACACTGGGACTTTGCGCTTCTCTAGCCACTAAACGTCACGGTCATTCTCTTTCCTTCTCGTAGAAACGAGCTGAGAAATTGCAAACGTCGAGCAATTGCTCAGAGAGGAAAAGTGCCACAACTGAAAGCTGTGGCTAGCCAGCACCCTTCCTTGGAAGCGCTTTTGTAGGCCTAAGAACACTGGGGCTCTGGGCTTCTCTAGCCACCTACTCTTCTGCTCATCCTCTCGCGCACTCTAAAGAGAGCTCAGGTGAGAAATTGCAAACGTCGAGCAATTGCTCAGAGATGAAAAGGGCCAGCACTGAAAGCTGTTGCTAGCCAGCACCCTTCCTTGGAAGCGCTTTCACAGGCGCAGCAACACTGGGGCTTTGCGCTTCTCTAGCCACCAAACGTCACCGTCATTCCCTTACCGTTCCGTAGACACGAGCTGAGAAATTGCAAACGTCGAGCAATTGCTCAGAGATAAAAAGTGCCAGGACTGAAAGCTGTTGCTAGCCAGCACCCTTCCTTGGAAGCGCTTTCACAGGCGCAGCAACACTGGGACTTTGCGCTTCTCTAGCCACTAAACGTCACGGTCATTCTCTTTCCTTCTCGTAGACACGAGCTGAGAAATTGCAAACGTCGAGCAATTGCTCAGAGAGGAAAAGTGCCAGCACTGAAAGCTGTTGCTAGCCAGCACCCTTCCTTGGAAGCGCTTTTGTAGGCCTAAGAACACTGGGGCTCTGGGCTTCTCTAGCCACCTAATCTTCTGCTCATCCTCTCGTGCAGTCTAAAGAGAGCTCAGGTGAGAAATTGCAAACGTCGAGCAATTGCTCAGAGATGAAAAGTGCCAGCACTGAAAGCTGTTGCTAGCCAGCACCCTTCCTTGGAAGCGCTTTCACAGGCACAGCAACACTGGGGCTTTGCGCTTCTCTACCAACCAAACATCACGGTCATTCTCTTTCCGTCTCGTAGACACGAGCTGAGAAATTGCAAATGTCGAGCAATTGCTTAGAGATGAAAAGTGCCAGCACTGAAAGCTGTTGCTAGCCAGCACCCTTCCTTGGAAGCGCTTTTGTAGGCCTAAGAACACTGGGGCTCTGGGCTTCTCTAGCCACCTAATCTTCTGCTCATCCTCTCGTGCAGTCTAAAGAGAGCTCAGGTGAGAAATTGCAAACGTCGAGCAATTGCTCAGAGATGAAAAGTGCCAGCACTGAAAGCTGTGGCTAGCCAGCACCCTTCCTTGGAAGCGCTTTTGTAGGCCTAAGAACACTGGGGCTCTGGGCTTCTCTAGCCACCTACTCTTCTGCTCATCCTCTCGCGCACTCTAAAGAGAGCTCAGGTGAGAAATTGCAAACGTCGAGCAATTGCTCAGAGAGGAAAAGTGCCAGCACTGAAAGCTGTGGCTAGCCAGCACCCTTCCTTCGAAGCGCTTTCACAGGCGCAGCAACACTGGGACTTTGCGCTTCTCTACCCACCAAACATCACGGTCATTCTCTTTCCTTCTCGTAGACACGAGCTGAGAAATTGCAAACGTCGAGCACTTGCTCAGAGATGAAAAGGGCCAGCACTGAAAGCTGTGGCTAGCCAGCACCCTTCCTTGGAAGCGCTTTTGTAGCCCTAAGAACACTGGGGCTCTGGGCTTCTCTAGCCACCTAATCTTCTGCTCATCCTCTCGCGCACTCTAAAGAGAGCTCAGGGGAGAAATTGCAAACGTCGAGCAATTGCTCAGAGATGAAAAGTGCCAGCACTGAAGGCTGTTGCTAGCCAGCACCCTTCCTTGGAAGCGCTTTCACAGGCGCAGCAACACTGCGGCTTTGCGCTTCTCTACCCACCAAATGTCACGCTCACTATCTCTCCGTCTCGTAGACACGAGCTGAGAAATTGCAAACGTCGAGCAATTGCTCAGAGATGAAAAGTGCCAGCACTGAAAGCTGTTGCTAGCCAGCACCCTTCCTTGGAAGCGCTTTCACAGGCGCAGCAACACTGGGGCTTTGCGCTTCTCTACCCACCAAACGTCACGGTCATTCTCTTTCCTTCTCGTAGACATGAGCTGAGAAATTGCAAACGTCGAGCAATTGCTCAGAGATGAAAAGTGCCAGCACTGAAAGCTGTTGCTAGCCAGCACCCTTCCTTGGAAGCGCTTTCACAGGCGCAGCAACACTGGGGCTTTGCGCTTCTCTAGCCACCAAACATCATGGTCATTCCCTTTCCTTTCCGTAGACACGAGCTGAGAAATTGCAAACGTCGAGCAATTGCTCAGAGATGAAAAGTGCCAGCACTGAAGGCTGTTGCTAGCCAGCACCCTTCCTTGGAAGCGCTTTCACAGGCGCAGCAACACTGGGGCTTTGCGCTTCTCTACCTACCAAATGTCACGGTCGCTATCTCTCCGTCTCGTAGACACGAGCTGAGAAATTGCAAACGTCGAGCAATTGCTCCGAGATGAAAAGTGCCAGCACTGAAAGCTGTTGCTAGCCAGCACCCTTCCTTGGAAGCGCTTTCACAGGCACAGCAACACTGGGGCTTTGCGCTTCTCTAGCCACCAAACGTCACGGTCATTCTCTTTCCGTCTCGTAGACACGAGCTGAGAAATTGCAAACGTCGAGCACTTGCTCAGAGATGAAAAGTGCCAGCACTGAAAGCTGTTGCTAGCCAGCACCCTTCCTTGGAAGCGCTTTTGTAGGCCTAAGAACACTGGGGCTCTGGGCTTCTCTAGCCACATACTCTTCTGCTCATCCTCTCGTGCAGTCTAAAGAGAGCTCAGGTGAGAAATTGCAAACGTCGAGCAATTGCTCAGAGAGGAAAAGTGCCATCACTGAAAGCTGATGCTAGCCAGCACCCTTCCTTGGAAGCGCTTTCACAGGCGCAGCAACACTGGGGCTTTGCGCTTCTCTACCCACCAAACATCACGCTCACTATCTCTCCGTCTCGTAGACACGAGCTGAGAAATTGCAAAAGTCGAGCAATTGCTCAGAGATAAAAAGTGCCAGGACTGAAAGCTGTTGCTAGCCAGCACCCTTCCTTGGAAGCGCTTTCACAGGCGCAGCAACACTGGGACTTTGCGCTTCTCTAGCCACTAAACGTCACGGTCATTCTCTTTCCTTCTCGTAGAAACGAGCTGAGAAATTGCAAACGTCGAGCAATTGCTCAGAGAGGAAAAGTGCCACAACTGAAAGCTGTGGCTAGCCAGCACCCTTGCTTGGAAGCGCTTTTGTAGGCCTAAGAACACTGGGGCTCTGGGCTTCTCTAGCCACCTACTCTTCTGCTCATCCTCTCGCGCACTCTAAAGAGAGCTCAGGTGAGAAATTGCAAACGTCGAGCAATTGCTCAGAGATGAAAAGGGCCAGCACTGAAAGCTGTTGCTAGCCAGCACCCTTCCTTGGAAGCGCTTTCACAGGCGCAGCAACACTGGGGCTTTGCGCTTCTCTACCTACCAAATGTCACGGTCGCTATCTCTCCGTCTCGTAGACACGAGCTGAGAAATTGCAAACGTCGAGCAATTGCTCAGAGATGAAAAGTGCCAGCACTGAAAGCTGTTGCTAGCCAGCACCCTTCCTTGGAAGCGCTTTCACAGGCACAGCAACACTGGGGCTTTGCGCTTCTCTACCAACCAAACATCACGGTCATTCTCTTTCCGTCTCGTAGACACGAGCTGAGAAATTGCAAATGTCGAGCAATTGCTTAGAGATGAAAAGTGCCAGCACTGAAAGCTGTTGCTAGCCAGCACCCTTCCTTGGAAGCGCTTTTGTAGGCCTAAGAACACTGGGGCTCTGGGCTTCTCTAGCCACCTAATCTTCTGCTCATCCTCTCGTGCAGTCTAAAGAGAGCTCAGGTGAGAAATTGCAAACGTCGAGCAATTGCTCAGAGAGGAAAAGGGCCAGCACTGAAAGCTGTGGCTAGCCAGCACCCTTCCTTGGAAGCGCTTTCACAGGCGCAGCAACACTGGGACTTTGCGCTTCTCTAGCCACCAAACATCATGGTCATTCTCTTTCCGTCTCGTAGACACGAGCTGAGAAATTGCAAACGTCGAGCAATTGCTCAGAGATGAAAAGGGCCAGCACTGAAAGCTGTTGCTAGCCAGCACCCTTCCTTCGAAGCGCTTTTGTAGCCCTAAGAACACTGGGGCTCTGGGCTTCTCTAGCCATGTACTCTTCTGCTCATCCTCTCGCGCAGTCTAAAGAGAGCTCAGGTGAGAAATTGCAAACGTCGAGCAATTGCTCAGAGATGAAAAGTGCCAGCACTGAAAGCTGTTGCTAGCCAGCACCCTTCCTTGGAAGCGCTTTCACAGGCGCAGCAACACTGGGGCTTTGCGCTTCTCTAGCCACCAAACGTCACCGTCATTCCCTTACCGTTCCGTAGACACGAGCTGAGAAATTGCAAACGTCGAGCAATTGCTCAGAGATAAAAAGTGCCAGGACTGAAAGCTGTTGCTAGCCAGCACCCTTCCTTGGAAGCGCTTTCACAGGCGCAGCAACACTGGGACTTTGCGCTTCTCTAGCCACTAAACGTCACGGTCATTCTCTTTCCTTCTCGTAGACACGAGCTGAGAAATTGCAAACGTCGAGCAATTGCTCAGAGAGGAAAAGTGCCAGCACTGAAAGCTGTTGCTAGCCAGCACCCTTCCTTGGAAGCGCTTTTGTAGGCCTAAGAACACTGGGGCTCTGGGCTTCTCTAGCCACCTAATCTTCTGCTCATCCTCTCGTGCAGTCTAAAGAGAGCTCAGGTGAGAAATTGCAAACGTCGAGCAATTGCTCAGAGATGAAAAGTGCCAGCACTGAAAGCTGTTGCTAGCCAGCACCCTTCCTTGGAAGCGCTTTCACAGGCACAGCAACACTGGGGCTTTGCGCTTCTCTACCAACCAAACATCACGGTCATTCTCTTTCCGTCTCGTAGACACGAGCTGAGAAATTGCAAATGTCGAGCAATTGCTTAGAGATGAAAAGTGCCAGCACTGAAAGCTGTTGCTAGCCAGCACCCTTCCTTGGAAGCGCTTTTGTAGGCCTAAGAACACTGGGGCTCTGGGCTTCTCTAGCCACCTAATCTTCTGCTCATCCTCTCGTGCAGTCTAAAGAGAGCTCAGGTGAGAAATTGCAAACGTCGAGCAATTGCTCAGAGATGAAAAGGGCCAGCACTGAAAGCTGTGGCTAGCCAGCACCCTTCCTTGGAAGCGCTTTTGTAGGCCTAAGAACACTGGGGCTCTGGGCTTCTCTAGCCACCTACTCTTCTGCTCATCCTCTCGTGCAGTCGAAAGAGAGCTCAGGTGAGAAATTGCAAACGTCGAGCAATTGCTCAGAGAGGAAAAGTGCCAGCACTGAAAGCTGTGGCTAGCCAGCACCCTTCCTTCGAAGCGCTTTCACAGGCGCAGCAACACTGGGACTTTGCGCTTCTCTACCCACCAAACATCACGGTCATTCTCTTTCCTTCTCGTAGACACGAGCTGAGAAATTGCAAACGTCGAGCACTTGCTCAGAGATGAAAAGGGCCAGCACTGAAAGCTGTGGCTAGCCAGCACCCTTCCTTGGAAGCGCTTTTGTAGCCCTAAGAACACTGGGGCTCTGGGCTTCTCTAGCCACCTAATCTTCTGCTCATCCTCTCGCGCACTCTAAAGAGAGCTCAGGGGAGAAATTGCAAACGTCGAGCAATTGCTCAGAGATGAAAAGTGCCAGCACTGAAGGCTGTTGCTAGCCAGCACCCTTCCTTGGAAGCGCTTTCACAGGCGCAGCAACACTGCGGCTTTGCGCTTCTCTACCCACCAAATGTCACGCTCACTATCTCTCCGTCTCGTAGACACGAGCTGAGAAATTGCAAACGTCGAGCAATTGCTCAGAGATGAAAAGTGCCAGCACTGAAAGCTGTTGCTAGCCAGCACCCTTCCTTGGAAGCGCTTTCACAGGCGCAGCAACACTGGGGCTTTGCGCTTCTCTACCCACCAAACGTCACGGTCATTCTCTTTCCTTCTCGTAGACATGAGCTGAGAAATTGCAAACGTCGAGCAATTGCTCAGAGATGAGAAGTGCCAGCACTGAAAGCTGTTGCTAGCCAGCACCCTTCCTTGGAAGCGCTTTCACAGGCGCAGCAACACTGGGGCTTTGCGCTTCTCTAGCCACCAAACATCATGGTCATTCCCTTTCCTTTCCGTAGACACGAGCTGAGAAATTGCAAACGTCGAGCAATTGCTCAGAGATGAAAAGTGCCAGCACTGAAGGCTGTTGCTAGCCAGCACCCTTCCTTGGAAGCGCTTTCACAGGCGCAGCAACACTGGGGCTTTGCGCTTCTCTACCCACCAAACGTCACGCTCACTATCTCTCCGTCTCGTAGACACGAGCTGAGAAATTGCAAACGTCGAGCAATTGCTCCGAGATGAAAAGTGCCAGCACTGAAAGCTGTTGCTAGCCAGCACCCTTCCTTGGAAGCGCTTTCACAGGCGCAGCAACACTGGGACTTTGCGCTTCTCTACCCACCAAACGTCACGGTCATTCTCTTTCCTTCTCGTAGACACGAGCTGAGAAATTGCAAACGTCCAGCAATTGCTCAGAGATGAAAAGTGCCAGCACTGAAAGGTGTTGCTAGCCAGCACCCTTCCTTGGAAGCGCTTTTGTAGCCCTAACAACACTGGGGCTCTGGGCTTCTCTAGCCACCTACTCTTCTGCTCATCCTCTCGCGCAGTCTAAAGAGAGCTCAGGTGAGAAATTGCAAACGTCGAGCAATTGCTCAGAGATGAAAAGGGCCAGCACTGAAAGCTGTTGCTAGCCAGCACCCTTCCTTGGAAGCGCTTTCACAGGCGCAGCAACGCTGGGGCTTTGCGCTTCTCTACCTACCAAATGTCACGGTCGCTATATCTCCGTCTCGTAGACACGAGCTGAGAAATTGCAAACGTCGAGCAATTGCTCAGAGATGAAAAGGGCCAGCACTGAAAGCTGTTGCTAGCCAGCACCCTTCTTTGGGAGCGCTTTAACAGGCACAGCAAGACTGCGGCTTTGCGCTTCTCTAGCCACCAAACGTCACGCTCACTATCTCTCCGTCTCGTAGACACGAGCTGAGAAATTGCAAACGTCGAGCAATTGCTCAGAGATGAAAAGTGCCAGCACTGAAAGCTGTTGCTAGCCAGCACCCTTCCTTGGAAGCGTTTTCACAGGCACAGCAACACTGGGGCTTTGCGCTTCTCTACCCACCAAACGTCACGGTCATTCTCTTTCCTTCTCATAGACACGAGCTGAGAAATTGCAAACGTCGAGCAATTGCTCAGAGATGAAAAGTGCCAGGACTGAAAGCTGATGCTAGCCAGCACCCTTCCTTGGAAGCGCTTTTGTAGGCCTAAGAACAGTGGGGCTCTGGGTTTCTCTAGCCACCTACTCTTCTGCTCATCCTCTCGCGTAGTCAAAAGAGAGCTCAGGTGAGAAATTGCAAATGTCGAGCAATTGCTCAGAGATGAAAAGTGCCAGCACTGAAAGCTGTTGCTAGCCAGCACCCTTCCTTGGAAGCGTTTTCACAGGCGCAGAAACACTGGGGCTTTGCGCTTCTCTACCCACCAAACGTCACGCTCACTATCTCTCCGTCTCGTAGACACGAGCTGAGAAATTGAAAACGTTGAGCAATTGCTCAGAGATGAAAAGTGCCAGCACTGAAAGCTGTTGCTAGCCAGCACCCTTCCTTGGAAGCGCTTTTGTAGGCCTAAGAACACTGGGGCTCTGGGCTTCTCTAGCCACCTACTCTTCTGCTCATCCTGTCGTGCAGTCTAAAGAGAGCTCAGGTGAGCAATTGAAAACATCGAGCAATTGCTCAGAGAGGAAAAGTGGCAGCACTGAAAGCTGTGGCTAGCCAGCACCCTTCCTTGGAAGCGCTTTCACAGGCGCAGCAACACTGCGGCTTTGCGCTTCTCTAGCCACCAAACGTCACGGTCATTCTCTTTCCTTCTCGTAGACACGAGCTGAGAAATTGCAAACGTCGAGCAATTGCTCAGAGATGAGAAGTGCCAGCACTGAAAGCTGTGGCTAGCCAGCACCCTTCCTTGGAAGTGCTTTCACAGGCGCAGCAACACTGGGGCTTTGCGCTTCTCTACCCACCAAAAGTCACGCTCACTATCTCTCCGTCTCGTAGACACGAGCTGAGAAATTGCAAACGTCGAGCAATTGCTCAGAGATGAAAAGTGCCAGCACTGAAAGCTGTTGCTAGCCAGCACCCTTCCTTGGAAGCGCTTTCACAGGCGCAGCAACACTGGGGCTTTGCGCTTCTCTACCCACCAAACATCACGGTCATTCTCTTTCCGTCTCGTAGACACGAGTTGAGAAATTGCAAACGTCGAGCAATTGCTCAGAGATGAAAAGGGCCAGCACTGAAAGCTGTTGCTAGCCAGCACCCTTCCTTGGAAGTGCTTTCACAGGCGCAGCAACACTGGGGCTTTGCGCTTCTCTATCCACCAAACGTCACGGTCATTCTCTTTCCGTCCCGTAGACACGAGCTGAGAAATTGCAAACGTCCAGCAATTGATCAGAGATGAAAAGTGGCAGCACTGAAAGCTGTGGCTAGCCAGCACCCTTCCTTGGAAGCGCTTTCACAGGCGCAGCGACACTGGGACTTTGCGCTTCTCTAGCCACCAAACATCCCGGTCACTATCTCTCCGTCTCGTAGACACGAGCTGAGAAATTGCAAACGTCGAGCAATTGCTCAGAGATGAGAAGTGCCAGCACTGAAAGCTGTGGCTAGCCAGCACCCTTCCTTGGAAGCGCTTTTGTAGGCCTAAGAACACTGGGGCTCTGGGCTTTTCTAGCCACCTACTCTTCTGCTCATCCTCTCGCGTAGTCAAAAGAGAGCTCAGGTGAGAAATTGCAAACGTCGAGCAATTGCTCAGAGATGAAAAGGGCCAGCACTGAAAGCTGTTGCTAGCCAGCACCCTTCTTTGGGAGCGCTTTCACAGGCGCAGCAACACTGGGACTTTGCGCTTCTCTAGCCACCAAACGTCACGCTCAATATCTCTCCGACTCATAGACACGAGTTGAGAAATTGCAAACGTCGAGCAATTGCTCAGAGATGAAAAGTGCCAGCACTGAAAGCTGTTGCTAGCCAGCACCCTTCCTTGGAAGCGCTTTTGTAGGCCTAAGAACACTGGGGCTCTGGGCTTCTCTAGCCACCTACTCTTCTGCTCATCCTCTCGCGCACTCTAAAGAGAGCTCAGGTGAGCAATTGCAAACGTCGAGCAATTGCTCAGAGATGAAAAGTGGCAGCACTGAAAGCTGTGGCTAGCCAGCAGCCTTCCTTGGAAGCGCTTTCACAGGCGCAGCAACACTAGGGCTTTGCGCTTCTCTAGCCACCAAACGTCACGGTCATTCTCTTTCCTTCTCGTAGACACAAGCTGAGAAATTGCAAACGTCGAGCAATTGCTCAGAGATGAAAAGTGCCAGCACTGAAAGCTGATGCTAGCCAGCACCCTTCCTTGGAAGCGCTTTCACAGGCGCAGCAACACTGGGGCTTTGCGCTTCTCTAGCCACCAAACATCACGGTCACTATCTCTCCGTCTCGTAGACACGAGCTGAAAATTGCAAACGTCGAGCAATTGCTCAGAGATGAAAAGTGCCAGCACTGAAAGATGTTGCTAGCCAGCACCCTTCCTTGGAAGCGCTTTCACAGGCGCAGCAACACTGGGGCTTTGCGCTTCTCTAGCCACCAAACATCACGGTCATTCTCTTTCCGTCTCGTAGACACGAGTTGAGAAATTGCAAATGTCGAGCAATTGCTCAGAGATGAAAAGGGCCAGCACTGAAAGCTGTTGCTAACCAGCACCCTTCCTTGGAAGTGCTTTCACAGGCGCAGCAACACTGGGGCTTTGCGCTTCTCTATCCACCAAACGTTACGGTCATTCTCTTTCCGTCTCGTAGACACGAGTTGAGAAATTGCAAACGTCGAGCAATTGCTCAGAGATGAAAAGTGCCAGCACTGAAAGCTGTTGCTAGCCAGCAGCCTTCCTTGGAAGCGCTTTTGTAGGTCTAAGAACACTGGGGCTCTGGGCTTCTCTAGCCACCTAATCTTCTGCTCATCCTCTCGTGCAGTCTAAAGAGAGCTCAGGTGAGAAATTGCAAACGTCGAGCAATTGCTCAGAGATGAAAAGTGCCAGCACTGAAAGGTGTTGCTAGCCAGCACCCTTCCTTGGAAGCGCTTTTGTAGGCCTAAGAACAGTGGGGCTCTGGGCTTCTCTAGCCACCTAATCTTCTGCTTATCCTCTCGCGTAGTCTAAAGAGAGCTCAGGTGAGAAATTGCAAACGTCGAGCAATTGCTCAGAGATGAAAAGTGCCAGCACTGAAAGCTGTTGCTAGCCAGCACCCTTCCTTGGAAGCCCTTTTGTAGGCCTAAGAACACTGGGGCTCTGGGCTTCTCTAGCCACCTAATCTTCTGCTCATCCTCTCGCGTAGTCTAAAGAGAGCTCAGGTGAGAAATTGCAAACGTCGAGCAATTGCTCAGAGATAAAAAGTGCCACCACTGAAAGCTCTTGCTAGCCAGCACCCTTCCTTGGAAGCGCTTTCACAGGCGCAGCAACACTGGGGCTTTGCGCTTCTCTACCCACCAAACGTCACGCTCACTATCTCTCCGTCTCGTAGACACAAGCTGAGAAATTGCAAACGTCGAGCAATTGCTCAGAGAGGAAAAGTGCCAGCACTGAAAGCTGATGCTAGCCAGCAGCCTTCCTTGGAAGCGCTTTCACAGGCGCAGCAACACTGGGGCTTTGCGCTTCTCTACCCACCAAACGTCACGCTCACTATCTCTCCGTCTCGTAGACACGAGCTGAGAAATTGCAAACGTCGAGCAATTGCTCAGAGATGAAAAGTGCCAGCACTGAAAGCTGTTGCTAGCCAGCACCCTTCCTTGGAAACGCTTTTGTAGCCCTAAGAACACTGGGGCTCTGTGCTTCTCTAGCCACCTACTCTTCTGCTCATCCTCTCGCGCACTCTAAAGAGAGCTCAGGTGAGAAATTGCAAATGTCCAGCAATTGCTCAGAGATGAAAAGGGCCATCACTGAAAGCTGTTGCTAGCCAGCACCCTTCCTTGGAAGCGCTTTCACAGGCGCAGCAACACTGGGGCTTTGCGCTTCTCTACCTACCAAATGTCACGGTCGCTATCTCTCCGTCTTGTAGACACGAGCTGAGAAATTGCAAACGTCGAGCAATTGCTCAGAGATGAAAAGGGCCAGCACTGAAAGCTGTTGCTAGCCAGCACCCTTCCTTGGAAGCGCTTTTGTAGCCCTAAGAACACTGGGGCTCTGCGCTTCTATAGCCACCTACTCTTCTGCTCATCCTCTCGTGCAGTCTAAAGAGAGCTCAGGTGAGAAATTGCAAACGTCGAGCAATTGCTCAGAGATGAAAAGGGCCAGCACTGAAAGCTGTTGCTAGCCAGCACCCTTCCTTGGAAGCGCTTTCACAGGCGCAGCAACACTGGGGCTTTGCGCTTCTCTACCAACCAAACGTCACGCTCACTATCTCTCCGTCTCGTAGACACGAGCTGAGAAATTGCAAACGTCGAGCAATTGCTCAGAGATGAAAAGTGCCAGCACTGAAAGCTGTTGCTAGCCAGCACCCTTCCTTGGAAGCGCTTTCACAGGCGCAGCAACACTGGGACTTTGCGCTTCTCTACCCACCAAACATCACGGTCATTCTCTTTCCTTCTCGTAGACACGAGCTGAGAAATTGCAAACGTCGAGCAATTGCTCAGAGATGAGAAGTGCCAGCACTGAAAGCTGTGGCTAGCCAGCACCCTTCCTTGGAAGCGCTTTCACAGGCGCAGCAACACTGGGGCTTTGCGCTTCTCTACCCACCAAACATCACGCTCACTATCTCTCCGTCTCGTAGACACGAGCTGAGAAATTGCAAACGTCGAGCAATTGCTCAGAGAGGAAAAGTGCCAGCACTGAAAGCTGTTGCTAGCCAGCACCCTTCCTTGGAAGCGCTTTCACAGGCACAGCAACACTGGGGCTTTGCGCTTCTCTACCCACCAAACATCACGGTCACTATCTCTCCGTCTCGTAGACACGAGCTGAGAAATTGCAAACGTCGAGCAATTGCTCAGAGATGAAAAGTGCCAGCACTGAAAGCTGTTGCTAGCCAGCACCCTTCCTTGGAAGCGCTTTTGTAGGCCTAAGAACACTGGGGCTCTGGGCTTCTCTAGCCACCTAATCTTCTGCTCATCCTCTCGTGCAGTCTAAAGAGAGCTCAGGTGAGAAATTGCAAACGTCGAGCAATTGCTCAGAGATGAAAAGGGCCATCACTGAAAGCTGTTGCTAGCCAGCACCCTTCCTTGGAAGCGCTTTCACAGGCGCAGCAACACTGGGGCTTTGCGCTTCTCTACCCACCAAACATCACGGTCATTCTATTTCCTTCTCGTAGACACGAGCTGAGAAATTGCAAACGTCGAGCAATTGCTCAGAGATGAAAAGTGCCAGCACTGAAAGCTGTTGCTAGCCAGCACCCTTCTTTGGAAGCGCTTTCACAGGCACAGCAACACTGGGTCTTTGCGCTTCTCTATCCACCAAACATCAAGGTCATTCTCTTTCCTTCTCGTAGACACGAGTTGAGAAATTGCAAATGTCGAGCAATTGCTTAGAGATGAAAAGTGCCAGCACTGAAAGCTGTTGCTAGCCAGCACCCTTCCTTGGAAGCGCTTTTGTAGCCCTAAGAACACTGGGGCTCTGTGCTTCTCTAGCCACCTAATCTTCTGCTCATCCTCTCGTGCAGTCTAAAGAGAGCTCAGGTGAGAAATTGCAAACGTCGAGCAATTGCTCAGAGATGAAAAGGGCCAGGACTGAAAGCTGTTCCTAGCCTGCACCCTTCCTTGGAAGCGCTTTCACAGGCGCAGCAACACTGGGGCTTTGCGCTTCTCTACCCAAAAAACGTCACGCTCACTATCTCTCCGTCTCATAGACATGAGCTGAGAAATTGCAAACATCCAGCAATTGCTCAGAGATGAAAAGGGCCAGCACTGAAAGCTGTTGCTAGCCAGCACCCTTCCTTGGAAGCGCTTTCACAGGCGCAGCAACACTGGGACTTTGCGCTTCTCTACCCACCAAACGTCACGCTCACTATCTCTCCGTCTCGTAGACACGAGCTGAGAAATTGCAAACGTCCAGCAATTGCTCAGAGATGAAAAGTGCCAGCACTGAAAGCTGTTGCTAGCCAGCACCCTTCCTTGGAAGCGCTTTCACAGGCGCAGCAACACTGGGGCTTTGCGCTTCTCTACCCACCAAACGTCACGGTCATTCTCTTTCCTTCTCGTAGACACGAGCTGAGAAATTGCAAACATCCAGCAATTGCTCAGAGATGAAAAGTGCCAGGACTGAAAGCTGTTGCTAGCCAGCAGCCTTCCTTGGAAGCGCTTTTGTAGGCCTAAGAACACTGGGGCTCTGGGCTTCTCTAGCCACCTACTCTTCTGCTCATCCTCTCGCGCAGTCTAAAGAGAGCTCAGGTGAGAAATTGCAAACGTCGAGCAATTGCTCAGAGATGAAAAGGGCCAGCACTGAAAGCTGTTGCTAGCCAGCAGCCTTCCTTGGAAGCGCTTTCACAGGCGCAGCAACACTGGGACTTTGCGCATCTCTAGCCACCAAACGTCACCGTCATTCTCTTTCCTTCTCGTAGACACGAGCTGAGAAATTGCAAACGTCCAGCAATTGCTCAGAGATGAAAAGTGGCAGCACTGAAAGCTGTGGCTAGCCAGCACCCTTCCTTGGAAGCGCTTTCACAGGCGCAGCGACACTGGGACTTTGCGCTTCTCTAGCCACCAAACATCACGGTCACTATCTCTCCGTCTCGTAGACACGAGCTGAGAAATTGCAAACGTCGAGCAATTGCTCCGAGATGAAAAGTGCCAGCACTGAAAGCTGTTGCTAGCCAGCACCCTTCCTTGGAAGCGCTTTTGTAGCCCTAAGAACACTGGGGCTCTGGGCTTCTCTAGCCACCTAATGTTCTGCTCATCCTCTCGCGCACTATAAAGAGAGCTCAGGTGAGAAATTGCAAACGTCGAGCAATTGCTCAGAGATGAAAAGTGCCAGCACTGAAAGCTGTTGCTAGCCAGCACCCTTCCTTGGAAGCGCTTTCACAGGCGCAGCAACACTGGGGCTTTGCGCTTCTCTACCCACCAAACATCACGGTCATTCTCTTTCCGTCTCGTAGACACGAGTTGAGAAATTGCAAATGTCGAGCAATTGCTCAGAGATGAGAAGTGCCAGCACTGAAAGCTGTTGCTAGCCAGCACCCTTCCTTGGAAGCGTTTTCACAGGCACAGCAACACTGGGGCTTTGCGCTTATCTACCCACCAAACGTCACGCTCACTATCTCTCCGACTCGTAGACACGAGCTGAGAAATTGCAAACGTTGAGCAATTGCTCAGAGATGAGAAGTGCCAGCACTGAAAGCTGTTGCTAGCCAGCACCCTTCCTTGGAAGCGCTTTTGTAGCCATAAGAACACTGGGGCTCTGGGCTTCTCTAGCCACCTACTCTTCTGCTCATCCTCTCGCGCAGTCTAAAGAGAGCTCAGGTGAGCAATTGAAAACGTCGAGCAATTGCTCAGAGATGAAAAGTGGCAGCACTGAAAGCTGTGGCTAGCCAGCAGCCTTCCTTGGAAGGGCTTTCACAGGCGCAGCAACACTGGGACTTTGCGCTTCTCTAGCCACCAAACGTCACGGTCATTCTCTTTCCTTCTCGTAGACACGAGCTGAAGATTGCAAACGTCGAGCAATTGCTCAGAGATGAAAAGTGCCAGCACTGAAAGCTGTTGAGAGCCAGCACCCTTCCTTGGAAGCGCTTTCACAGGCGCAACAACACTGGGACTTTGCGCTTCTCTAGCCACCAAACATCACGGTCATTCTCTTTCCGTCTCGTAGACACGAGTTGAGAAATTGCAAACGTCGAGCAATTGCTCAGAGATGAAAAGGGCCAGCACTGAAAGCTGTTGCTAGCCAGCACCCTTCCTTGGAAGTGCTTTCACAGGCGCAGCAACACTGGGGCTTTGCGCTTCTCTACCAACCAAACGTCACGGTCATTCTCTTTCCGTCTCGTAGACACGAGTTGAGAAATTGCAAATGTCGAGCAATTGCTCAGAGATGAAAAGTGCCAGCACTGAAAGCTGTGGCTAGCCAGCACCCTTCCTTGGAAGCGCTTTTGTAGGCCTAAGAACACTGGGGCTCTGGGCTTCTCTAGCCACCTACTCTTCTGCTCATCCTCTCGCGCACTCTAAAGAGAGCTCAGGTGAGAAATTGCAAACGTCGAGCAATTGCTCAGAGATGAAAAGTGCCAGCACTGAAAGCTGTTGCTAGCCAGCACCCTTCCTTGGAAGTGCTTTCACAGGCGCAGCAACACTGGGGCTTTGCGCTTCTCTATCCACCAAACGTCACGGTCATTCTCTTTCCGTCTCGTAGACACGAGTTGAGAAATTGCAAACGTCGAGCAATTGCTCAGAGATGAAAAGTGCCAGCACTGAAAGCTGTTGCTAGCCAGCACCCTTCCTTGGAAGCGCTTTTGTAGCCCTAACAACACTGGGGCTCTGGGCTTCTCTAGCCACCTAATCTTCTGCTCATCCTCTCGTGCACTCTAAAGAGAGCTCAGGTGAGAAATTGCAAACGTCGAGCAATTGCTCAGAGATGAAAAGGGCCAGCACTGAAAGCTGTTGCTAGCCAGCACCCTTCCTTGGAAGCGCTTTCACAGGCGCAGCAACACTGGGGCTTTGCGCTTCTCTACCCACCAAACATCACGGTCATTCTCTTTCCTTCTCGTAGACACGAGCTGAGAAATTGCAAACGTCGAGCAATTGCTCAGAGATGAAAAGTGCCAGCACTGAAAGCTGTGGCTAGCCAGCACCCTTCTTTGGAAGCGCTTTCACAGGCACAGCAACACTGGGGCTTTGCGCTTCTCTAGCCACCAAACATCAAGGTCATTCTCTTTCCGTCTCGTAGACACGAGTTGAGAAATTGCAAATGTCGAGCAATTGCTTAGAGATGAAAAGTGCCAGCACTGAAAGCTGTGGCTAGCCAGCACCCTTCCTTGGAAGCGCTTTTGTAGGCCTAAGAACACTGGGGCTCTGGGCTTCTCTAGCCACCCACTCTTCTGCTCATCCTCTCGCGCAGTCTAAAGAGAGCTCAGGTGAGAAATTGCAAACGTCGAGCAATTGCTCAGAGATGAAAAGTGCCAGCACTGAAAGCTGTGGCTAGCCAGCACCCTTCCTTGGAAGCGCTTTTGTAGGCCTAAGAACACTGGGGCTCTGGGCTTCTCTAGCCACCTAATGTTCTGCTCATCCTCTCGTGCAGTCTAAAGAGAGCTCAGGTGAGAAATTGCAAACGTCGAGCAATTGCTCAGAGATGAAAAGGGCCAGCACTGAAAGCTGTTGCTAGCCAGCAGCCTTCCTTGGAAGCGCTTTCGTAGGTGCAGCAACACTGGGACTTTGCGCTTCTCTACCCACCAAACGTCACGGTCATTCTCTTTCTGTCTCGTAGACACGAGCTGAGAAATTGCAAACGTCGAGCAATTGCTCAGAGAGGAAAAGTGCCAGCACTGAAAGCTGTTGCTAGCCAGCACCCTTCCTTGGAAGTGCTTTCACAGGCGCAGCAACACTGGGGCTTTGCGCTTCTCTACCCACCAAACATCACGGCCATTCTCTTTCCGTCTCGTAGACACGAGTTGAGAAATTGCAAACGTCGAGCACTTGCTCAGAGATGAAAAGTGCCAGCACTGAAAGCTGTTGCTAGCCAGCACCCTTCCTTGGAAGCGCTTTCACAGGCGCAGCAACACTGGGACTTTGCGCTTCTCTAGCCACCAAACGTCACGGTCACTATCTCTCAGTCTCGTAGACACGAGCTGAGAAATTGCAAACGTCGAGCAATTGCTCAGAGATGAAAAGTGCCAGCACTGAAAGCTCTTGCTAGCCAGCACCCTTCCTTGGAAGCGTTTTCACAGGCACAGCAACACTGGGGCTTTGCGCTTCTCTAGCCACCAAACGTCACGGTCATTCTCTTTCCTTCTCATAGACACTAGCTGAGAAATTGCAAACATCCAGCAATTGCTCAGAGATGAAAAGTGCCAGCACTGAAAGCTGTGGCTAGCCAGCACCCTTCCTTGGAAGCGCTTTTGTAGGCCTAGGAACACTGGGGCTCTGGGCTTCTCTAGCCACCTACTCTTCTGCTCATCCTCTCGCGCAGTCTAAAGAGAGCTCAGGTGAGACATTGCAAACGTCGAGCAATTGCTGAGAGATGAAAAGTGCCAGCACTGAAAGCTGTTGCTAGCCAGCACCCTTCCTTGGAAGCGCTTTCACAGGTGCATCAACACTGGGACTTTGCGCTTCTCTAGCCACCAAACGTCACCGTCATTCTCTTTCCGTTCCGTAGACACGAGCTGAGAAATTGCAAACGTCGAGCAATTGCTCAGAGATGAAAAGTGGCAGCACTGAAAGCTGTGGCTAGCCAGCACCCTTCCTTGGAAGCGCTTTCACAGGCGCAGCGACACTGGGACTTTGCGCTTCTCTAGCCACCAAACATCACGGTCACTATCTCTCCGTCTCGTAGACACGAGCTGAGAAATTGCAAACGTCGAGCACTTGCTCAGAGATGAAAAGTGCCAGCACTGAAAGCTGATGCTAGCCAGCACCCTTCCTTGGAAGCGCTTTTGTAGGCCTAAGAACATTGGGGCTTTGCGCTTCTCTAGCCACCTACTCTTCTGCTCATCCTCTCGCGTAGTCTAAAGAGAGCTCAGTGAGAAATTGCAAATGTCGAGCAATTGCTCAGAGATGAAAAGTGCCAGCACTGAAAGATGTTGCTAGCCAGCACCCTTCCTTGGAAGCGTTTTCACAGGCGCAGCAACACTGGGGCTTTGCGCTTCTCTAGCCACCAAACGTCACGCTCACTATCTCTCCGACTCGTAGACACGAGCTGAGAAATTGCAAACGTTGAGCAATTGCTCAGAGATGAGAAGTGCCAGCACTGAAAGCTGTTGCTAGCCAGCACCCTTCCTTGGAAGCGCTTTTGTAGGCCTAAGAACACTGGGGCTCTGGGCTTCTCTAGCCACCTACTCTTCTGCTCATCCTGTCGTGCAGTCGAAAGAGAGCTCAGGTGAGAAATTGCAAACATCGAGCAATTTCTCAGAGATGAAAAGTGGCAGCACTGAAAGCTGTGGCTAGCCAGCAGCCTTCCTTGGAAGCGCTTTCACAGGCGCAGCAACACTGGGACTTTGCGCTTCTCTAGCCACCAAACGTCACGGTCATTCTCTTTCCTTCTCGTAGACACGAGCTGAAAATTGCAAACGTCGAGCAATTGCTCAGAGATGAAAAGTGCCAGCACTGAAAGCTGTTGCTAGCCAGCACCCTTCCTTGGAAGCGCTTTCACAGGCGCAGCAACACTGGGACTTTGCGCTTCTCTACCCACCAAACATCACGGTCATTCTCTTTCTGTCTCGTAGACACGAGCTGAGAAATTGCAAACGTCGAGCAATTGCTCAGAGAGGAAAAGTGCCAGCACTGAAAGCTGTTGCTAGCCAGCACCCTTCCTTGGAAGTGCTTTCACAGGCGCAGCAACACTGGGGCTTTGCGCTTCTCTACCCACCAAACATCACGGTCATTCTCTTTCCGTCTCGTAGACACGAGTTGAGAAATTGCAAACGTCGAGCACTTGCTCAGAGATGAAAAGTGCCAGCACTGAAAGCTGTTGCTAGCCAGCACCCTTCCTTGGAAGCGCTTTCACAGGCGCAGCAACACTGGGACTTTGCGCTTCTCTAGCCACCAAACGTCACGGTCACTATCTCTCAGTCCCGTAGACACGAGCTGAGAAATTGCAAACGTCCAGCAATTGATCAGAGATGAAAAGTGGCAGCACTGAAAGCTGTGGCTAGCCAGCACCCTTCCTTGGAAGCGCTTTCACAGGCGCAGCGACACTGGGACTTTGCGCTTCTCTACCCACCAAACATCACGGTCACTATCTCTCCGTCTCGTAGACACGAGCTGAGAAATTGCAAACGTCGAGCAATTGCTCAGAGATGAAAAGTGCCAGCACTGAAAGCTGATGCTAGCCAGCACCCTTCCTTGGAAGCGCTTTTGTAGGCCTAAGAACACTGGGGCTCTGGGCTTCTCTAGCCACCTACTCTTCTGCTCATCCTGTCGTGCAGTCGAAAGAGAGCTCAGGTGAGAAATTGCAAACATCGAGCAATTTCTCAGAGATGAAAAGTGGCAGCACTGAAAGCTGTGGCTAGCCAGCACCCTTCCTTGGAAGCGCTTTCACAGGCGCAGCAACACTGGGACTTTGCGCTTCTCTAGCCACCAAACGTCACGGTCATTCTCTTTCCTTCTCGTAGACACGAGCTGAAAATTGCAAACGTCGAGCAATTGCTCAGAGATGAAAAGTGCCAGCACTGAAAGATGTTGCTAGCCAGCACCCTTCCTTGGAAGCGCTTTCACAGGCGCAGCAACACTGGGGCTTTGCGCTTCTCTACCCACCAAACATCACGCTCACTATCTCTCCGTCTCGTAGACACGAGCTGAGAAATTGCAAACGTCGAGCAATTGCTCAGAGATGAAAAGTGCCAGCACTGAAAGCTGTTGCTAGCCAGCAGCCTTCCTTGGAAGCGCTTTTGTAGGCCTAAGAACACTGGGGCTCTGGGCTTCTCTAGCCACCTAATCTTCTGCTTATTCTCTCGCGTAGTCGAAAGAGAGCTCAGGTGAGAAATTGCAAACGTCGAGCAATTGCTCAGAGATGAAAAGTGCCAGCACTGAAAGCTGTTGCTAGCCAGCACCCTTCCTTGGAAGCGCTTTTGTAGCCCTAAGAACACTGGGGCTCTGGGCTTCTCTAGACACCTACTCTTCTGCTCATCCTCTCGCGCACTCTAAAGAGAGCTCAGGTGAGAAATTGCAAACGTCGAGCAATTGCTCAGAGATGAAAAGTGCCAGGACTGAAAGCTGTTGCTAGCCAGCACCCTTCCTTGGAAGTGCTTTCACAGGCGCAGCAACACTGGGAGTTTGCGCTTCTCCAGCCACCAAACGTCACGGTCATTCTCTTTCCGTTCCGTAGACACGAGCTGAGAAATTGCAAATGTCGAGCAATTGCTCAGAGATGAAAAGTGGCAGCACTGAAAGCTGTTGCTAGCCAGCACCCTTCCTTGGAAGCGCTTTCACAGGCGCAGCAACACTGGGGCTTTGCGCTTCTCTACCCACCAAACATCACGGTCATTCTCTTTCCGTCTCGTAGACACGAGTTGAGAAATTGCAAACGTCGAGCAATTGCTCAGAGATGAAAAGTGCCAGCACTGAAAGCTGTTGCTAGCCAGCACCCTTCCTTGGAAGCGCTTTCACAGGCGCAGCAACACTGGGGCTTTGCGCTTCTCTACCCACCAAACATCACGGTCATTCTCTTTCCTTCTCGTAGACACGAGCTGAGAAACTGCAAACGTCGAGCAATTGCTCAGAGAGGAAAAGTGCCAGCACTGAAAGCTGTTGCTAGCCAGCACCCTTCCTTGGAAGCGCTTTTGTAGCCCTTAGAACACTGGGGCTCTGGGCTTCTCTAGCCACCTAATCTTCTGCTCATCCTCTCGTGCAGTCTAAAGAGAGCTCAGGTGAGACATTGCAAACGTCGAGCAATTGCTCAGAGATGAAAAGTGCCAGCACTGAAAGCTGTTGCTAGCCAGCACCCTTCCTTGGAAGCGCTTTCACAGGCGCAGCAACACTGGGGCTTTGCGCTTCTCTACCCACCAAACGTCACGCTCACTATATCTCCGTCTCGTAGACACGAGCTGAGAAATTGCAAACGTCGAGCAATTGCTCAGAGATGAAAAGTGCCAGCACTGAAAGCTGTTGCTAGCCAGCACCCTTCCTTGGAAGCGCTTTCACAGGCGCAGCAACACTGGGGCTTTGCACTTTTCTAGCCACCAACCATCACGGTCACTATCTGTCCGTCTCGTAGACACGAGCTGAGAAATTGCAAACGTCGAGCAATTGCTCAGAGAGGAAAAGTGCCAGCACTGAAAGCTGTTGCTAGCCAGCACCCTTCCTTGGAAGCGCTTTTGTAGGCCTAAGAACACTGGGGTTGTGGGCTTCTCTAGCCACCTACTCTTCTGCTCATCCTCTCGCGCACTCTAAAGAGAGCTCAGGTGAGAAATTGCAAACGTCGAGCAATTGCTCAGAGATGAAAAGTGCCAGCACGGAAAGCTGTTGCTAGCCAGCACCCTTCCTTGGAAGTGCTTTCACAGGCGCAGCAACACTGGGACTTTGCGCTTCTCTAGCCACCAAACGTCACGGTCATTCTCTTTCCGTTCCGTAGACACGAGCTGAGAAATTGCAAACGTCGAGCAATTGCTCAGAGATGAAAAGTGCCAGGACTGAAAGCTGTTGCTAGCCAGCACCCTTCCTTGGAAGCGCTTTCACAGGCGCAGCAACACTGGGGCTTTGCGCTTCTCTAGCCACCAAACGTCACGCTCACTATCTCTCCGTCTCGTAAACACGAGCTGAGAAATTGCAAACGTCGAGCAATTGCTCAGAGATGAAAAGTGCCAGCACTGAAAGCTGTTGCTAGCCAGCACCCTTCCTTGGAAGCGCTTTTGTAGGCCTAAGAACACTGGGGCTCTGGGCTTCTCTAGCCACCTAATCTTCTGCTCATCCTCTCGTGCACTCTAAAGAGAGCTCAGGTGAGAAATTGCAAACGTCGAGCAATTGCTCAGAGAGGAAAAGGGCCAGCACTGAAAGCTGTGGCTAGCCAGCACCCTTCCTTGGAAACGCTTTTGTAGGCCTAAGAACACTGGGGCTCTGGGCTTCTCTAGCTACCTAATCTTCTGCTCATCCTCTCGTGCAGTCTAAAGAGAGCTCAGGTGAGACATTGCCAACGTCCAGCAATTGCTCAGAGATGAGAAGTGCCAGCACTGAAAGCTGTTGCTAGCCAGCACCCTTCCTTGGAAGTGCTTTCACAGGCCCAGCAACACTGGGGCTTTGCGCTTCTCTACCCACCAAACGTCACGGTCACTATCTCTCCGTCTCGTAGACACGAGCTGAGAAATTGCAAACGTCGAGCAATTGCTCAGAGATGAGAAGTGCCAGCACTGAAAGCTGTTGCTAGCCAGCACCCTTCCTTGGAAGCGCTTTCACAGGCGCAGCGACACTGGGGCTTTGCGCTTCTCTAGCCACCAAACATCACGGTCATTCTCTTTCCTTCTCGTAGACACGAGCTGAGAAACTGCAAACGTCGAGCAATTGCTCAGAGATGAAAAGTGCCAGCACTGAAAGCTGTTGCTAGCCAGCACCCTTCCTTGGAAGCGCTTTTGTAGCCCTTAGAACACTGGGGCTCTGGGCTGCTCTAGCCACCTAATCTTCTGCTCATCCTCTCGTACAGTCGAAAGAGAGCTCAGGTGAGAAATTACAAACGTCGAGCAATTGCTCAGAGATGAAAAGTGCCAGCACTGAAAGCTGCTGCTAGCCAGCACCCTTCCTTGGAAGCGCTTTCACAGGCGCAGCAACACTGGGGCTTTGCGCTTCTCTAGCCACCGAGCGTCACGGTCATTCTCTTTCCTTCTCGTAGACACGAGTTGAGAAATTGCAAACGTCGAGCAATTGCTCAGAGATGAAAAGGGCCAGGACTGAAAGCTGTTGCTAGCCAGCACCCTTCCTTGGAAGCGTTTTCACAGGCGCAGCAACACTGGGGCTTTGCGCTTCTCTACCCACCAAACGTCACGCTCACTATCTCTCCGTCTCGTAGACACGAGCTGAGAAATTGCAAACGTCGAGCAATTGCTCAGAGATGAGAAGTGCCAGCACTGAAAGCTGTTGCTAGCCAGCACCCTTCCTTGGAAGCGCTTTTGTAGCCCTAAGAACACTGGGGCTCTGGGCTTCTCTAGCCACCTAATCTTCTGCTCATCCTCTCGTGCACTCTAAAGAGAGCTCAGGTGAGAAATTGCAAACGTCGAGCAATTGCTCAGAGAGGAAAAGGGCCAGCACTGAAAGCTGTTGCTAGCCAGCACCCTTCCTTGGAAGCGCTTTCACAGGCGCAGCAACACTGGGGCTTTGCGCTTCTCTACCCACCAAACATCACGCTCACTATCTCTTCGTCTCGTAGACACGAGCTGAGAAATTGCAAACGTTGAGCAATTGCTCAGAGATGAAAAGTGCCATCACTGAAAGCTGTGGCTAGCCAGCACCCTTCCTTGGAAGCGCTTTCACAGGCGCAGCAACACTGGGACTTTGCGCTTCTCTACCCACCAAACATCACGGTCATTCTCTTTCCGTCTCGTAGACACGAGTTGAGAAATTGCAAACGTCGAGCAATTGCTCAGAGATGAAAAGTGCCAGCACTGAAAGCTGTTGCTAGCCAGCACCCTTCCTTGGAAGCGCTTTTGTAGGCCTAAGAACACTGGGGCTCTGGGCTTCTCTAGCCACCTAATCTTCTGCTCATCCTCTCGCGTAGTCTAAAGAGAGCTCAGGTGAGACATTGCAAATGTCGAGCAATTGCTCAGAGATGAAAAGTGCCAGCACTGAAAGCTGTGGCTAGCCAGCACCCTTCCTTGGAAACGCTTTTGTAGGCCTAAGAACACTGGGGCTCTGGGCTTCTCTAGCTACCTAATCTTCTGCTCATCCTCTCGTGCAGTCTAAAGAGAGCTCAGGTGAGACATTGCAAACGTCGAGCAATTGCTCAGAGATGAAAAGTGCCAGCACTGAAAGCTGTTGCTAGCCAGCACCCTTCCTTGGAAGTGCTTTCACAGGCCCAGCAACACTGGGGCTTTGCGCTTCTCTACCCACTAAACGTCACGCTCACTATCTCTCCGTCTCGTAGACACGAGCTGAGAAATTGCAAACGTCGAGCAATTGCTCAGAGATGAGAAGTGCCAGCACTGAAAGCTGTTGCTAGCCAGCACCCTTCCTTGGAAGCGCTTTCACAGGCGCAGCGACACTGGGGCTTTGCGCTTCTCTACCCACCAAAGGTCACGGTCATTCTCTTTCCTTCTCGTAGACACGAGCTGAGAAACTGCAAACGTCGAGCAATTGCTCAGAGATGAAAAGTGCCAGCACTGAAAGATGTTGCTAGCCAGCACCCTTCCTTGGAAGCGCTTTCACAGGCGCAGCAACACTGGGGCTTTGCGCTTCTCTACCCACCAAACATCACGCTCACTATCTCTCCGTCTCGTAGACACGAGCTGAGAAATTGCAAACGTCGAGCAATTGCTCAGAGATGAAAAGTGCCAGCACTGAAAGCTGTTGCTAGCCAGCAGCCTTCCTTGGAAGCGCTTTTGTAGGCCTAAGAACACTGGGGCTCTGGGCTTCTCTAGCCACCTAATCTTCTGCTTATTCTCTCGCGTAGTCGAAAGAGAGCTCAGGTGAGAAATTGCAAACGTCGAGCAATTGCTCAGAGATGAAAAGTGCCAGCACTGAAAGCTGTTGCTAGCCAGCACCCTTCCTTGGAAGCGCTTTTGTAGCCCTAAGAACACTGGGGCTCTGGGCTTCTCTAGACACCTACTCTTCTGCTCATCCTCTCGCGCACTCTAAAGAGAGCTCAGGTGAGAAATTGCAAACGTCGAGCAATTGCTCAGAGATGAAAAGTGCCAGGACTGAAAGCTGTTGCTAGCCAGCACCCTTCCTTGGAAGTGCTTTCACAGGCGCAGCAACACTGGGAGTTTGCGCTTCTCCAGCCACCAAACGTCACGGTCATTCTCTTTCCGTTCCGTAGACACGAGCTGAGAAATTGCAAATGTCGAGCAATTGCTCAGAGATGAAAAGTGGCAGCACTGAAAGCTGTTGCTAGCCAGCACCCTTCCTTGGAAGCGCTTTCACAGGCGCAGCAACACTGGGGCTTTGCGCTTCTCTACCCACCAAACATCACGGTCATTCTCTTTCCGTCTCGTAGACACGAGTTGAGAAATTGCAAACGTCGAGCAATTGCTCAGAGATGAAAAGTGCCAGCACTGAAAGCTGTTGCTAGCCAGCACCCTTCCTTGGAAGCGCTTTCACAGGCGCAGCAACACTGGGGCTTTGCGCTTCTCTACCCACCAAACATCACGGTCATTCTCTTTCCTTCTCGTAGACACGAGCTGAGAAACTGCAAACGTCGAGCAATTGCTCAGAGAGGAAAAGTGCCAGCACTGAAAGCTGTTGCTAGCCAGCACCCTTCCTTGGAAGCGCTTTTGTAGCCCTTAGAACACTGGGGCTCTGGGCTTCTCTAGCCACCTAATCTTCTGCTCATCCTCTCGTGCAGTCAAAAGAGAGCTCAGGTGAGAAATTGCAAACGTCGAGCAATTGCTCAGAGATGAAAAGTGCCAGCACTGAAAGCTGTTGCTAGCCAGCACCCTTCCTTGGAAGCGCTTTCACAGGCGCAGCAACACTGGGGCTTTGCGCTTCTCTACCCACCAAACGTCACGCTCACTATATCTCCGTCTCGTAGACACGAGCTGAGAAATTGCAAACGTCGAGCAATTGCTCAGAGATGAAAAGTGCCAGCACTGAAAGCTGTTGCTAGCCAGCACCCTTCCTTGGAAGCGCTTTCACAGGCGCAGCAACACTGGGGCTTTGCACTTTTCTAGCCACCAACCATCACGGTCACTATCTGTCCGTCTCGTAGACACGAGCTGAGAAATTGCAAACGTCGAGCAATTGCTCAGAGAGGAAAAGTGCCAGCACTGAAAGCTGTTGCTAGCCAGCACCCTTCCTTGGAAGCGCTTTTGTAGGCCTAAGAACACTGGGGTTGTGGGCTTCTCTAGCCACCTACTCTTCTGCTCATCCTCTCGCGCACTCTAAAGAGAGCTCAGGTGAGAAATTGCAAACGTCGAGCAATTGCTCAGAGATGAAAAGTGCCAGCACGGAAAGCTGTTGCTAGCCAGCACCCTTCCTTGGAAGTGCTTTCACAGGCGCAGCAACACTGGGACTTTGCGCTTCTCTAGCCACCAAACGTCACGGTCATTCTCTTTCCGTTCCGTAGACACGAGCTGAGAAATTGCAAACGTCGAGCAATTGCTCAGAGATGAAAAGTGCCAGCACTGAAAGCTGTTGCTAGCCAGCACCCTTCCTTGGAAGCGCTTTCACAGGCGCAGCAACACTGGGGCTTTGCGCTTCTCTAGCCACCAAACGTCACGCTCACTATCTCTCCGTCTCGTAAACACGAGCTGAGAAATTGCAAACGTCGAGCAATTGCTCAGAGATGAAAAGTGCCAGCACTGAAAGCTGTTGCTAGCCAGCACCCTTCCTTGGAAGCGCTTTTGTAGGCCTAAGAACACTGGGGCTCTGGGCTTCTCTAGCCACCTAATCTTCTGCTCATCCTCTCGTGCACTCTAAAGAGAGCTCAGGTGAGAAATTGCAAACGTCGAGCAATTGCTCAGAGAGGAAAAGGGCCAGCACTGAAAGCTGTGGCTAGCCAGCACCCTTCCTTGGAAACGCTTTTGTAGGCCTAAGAACACTGGGGCTCTGGGCTTCTCTAGCTACCTAATCTTCTGCTCATCCTCTCGTGCAGTCTAAAGAGAGCTCAGGTGAGACATTGCAAACGTCCAGCAATTGCTCAGAGATGAGAAGTGCCAGCACTGAAAGCTGTTGCTAGCCAGCACCCTTCCTTGGAAGTGCTTTCACAGGCCCAGCAACACTGGGGCTTTGCGCTTCTCTACCCACCAAACGTCACGGTCACTATCTCTCCGTCTCGTAGACACGAGCTGAGAAATTGCAAACGTCGAGCAATTGCTCAGAGATGAGAAGTGCCAGCACTGAAAGCTGTTGCTAGCCAGCACCCTTCCTTGGAAGCGCTTTCACAGGCGCAGCGACACTGGGGCTTTGCGCTTCTCTAGCCACCAAACATCACGGTCATTCTCTTTCCTTCTCGTAGACACGAGCTGAGAAACTGCAAACGTCGAGCAATTGCTCAGAGATGAAAAGTGCCAGCACTGAAAGCTGTTGCTAGCCAGCACCCTTCCTTGGAAGCGCTTTTGTAGCCCTTAGAACACTGGGGCTCTGGGCTGCTCTAGCCACCTAATCTTCTGCTCATCCTCTCGTACAGTCTAAAGAGAGCTCAGGTGAGAAATTACAAACGTCGAGCAATTGCTCAGAGATGAAAAGTGCCAGCACTGAAAGCTGCTGCTAGCCAGCACCCTTCCTTGGAAGCGCTTTCACAGGCGCAGCAACACTGGGGCTTTGCGCTTCTCTAGCCACCGAGCGTCACGGTCATTCTCTTTCCTTCTCGTAGACACGAGTTGAGAAATTGCAAACGTCGAGCAATTGCTCAGAGATGAAAAGGGCCAGCACTGAAAGCTGTTGCTAGCCAGCACCCTTCCTTGGAAGCGTTTTCACAGGCGCAGCAACACTGGGGCTTTGCGCTTCTCTACCCACCAAACGTCACGCTCACTATCTCTCCGTCTCGTAGACACGAGCTGAGAAATTGCAAACGTCGAGCAATTGCTCAGAGATGAGAAGTGCCAGCACTGAAAGCTGTTGCTAGCCAGCACCCTTCCTTGGAAGCGCTTTTGTAGCCCTAAGAA
The DNA here is from genome assembly GCA_037962945.1 of Sarcoramphus papa. Classification (NCBI taxonomy): domain Eukaryota; kingdom Metazoa; phylum Chordata; class Aves; order Accipitriformes; family Cathartidae; genus Sarcoramphus; species Sarcoramphus papa. The sequence continues at coordinate 92,398,218 of CM075586.1, read as the reverse complement.
CACTGGGGCTCTGGGCTTCTCTAGCCACCTAATCTTCTGCTCATCCTCTCGTGCACTCTAAAGAGAGCTCAGGTGAGAAATTGCAAACGTCGAGCAATTGCTCAGAGAGGAAAAGGGCCAGCACTGAAAGCTGTTGCTAGCCAGCACCCTTCCTTGGAAGCGCTTTCACAGGCGCAGCAACACTGGGGCTTTGCGCTTCTCTACCCACCAAACATCACGCTCACTATCTCTTCGTCTCGTAGACACGAGCTGAGAAATTGCAAACGTTGAGCAATTGCTCAGAGATGAAAAGTGCCATCACTGAAAGCTGTGGCTAGCCAGCACCCTTCCTTGGAAGCGCTTTCACAGGCGCAGCAACACTGGGACTTTGCGCTTCTCTACCCACCAAACATCACGGTCATTCTCTTTCCGTCTCGTAGACACGAGTTGAGAAATTGCAAACGTCGAGCAATTGCTCAGAGATGAAAAGTGCCAGCACTGAAAGCTGTTGCTAGCCAGCACCCTTCCTTGGAAGCGCTTTTGTAGCCCTTAGAACACTGGGGCTCTGGGCTTCTCTAGCCACCTAATCTTCTGCTCATCCTCTCGCGTAGTCTAAAGAGAGCTCAGGTGAGACATTGCAAATGTCGAGCAATTGCTCAGAGATGAAAAGTGCCAGCACTGAAAGCTGTGGCTAGCCAGCACCCTTCCTTGGAAACGCTTTTGTAGGCCTAAGAACACTGGGGCTCTGGGCTTCTCTAGCTACCTAATCTTCTGCTCATCCTCTCGTGCAGTCTAAAGAGAGCTCAGGTGAGACATTGCAAACGTCGAGCAATTGCTCAGAGATGAAAAGTGCCAGCACTGAAAGCTGTTGCTAGCCAGCACCCTTCCTTGGAAGTGCTTTCACAGGCCCAGCAACACTGGGGCTTTGCGCTTCTCTACCCACTAAACGTCACGCTCACTATCTCTCCGTCTCGTAGACACGAGCTGAGAAATTGCAAACGTCGAGCAATTGCTCAGAGATGAGAAGTGCCAGCACTGAAAGCTGTTGCTAGCCAGCACCCTTCCTTGGAAGCGCTTTCACAGGCGCAGCGACACTGGGGCTTTGCGCTTCTCTAGCCACCAAACGTCACGGTCATTCTCTTTCCTTCTCGTAGACACGAGCTGAGAAACTGCAAACGTCGAGCAATTGCTCAGAGATGAAAAGTGCCAGCACTGAAAGCTGTTGCTAGCCAGCACCCTTCCTTGGAAGCGCTTTTGTAGCCCTTAGAACACTGGGGCTCTGGGCTGCTCTAGCCACCTAATCTTCTGCTCATCCTCTCGTACAGTCGAAAGAGAGCTCAGGTGAGAAATTACAAACGTCGAGCAATTGCTCAGAGATGAAAAGTGCCAGCACTGAAAGCTGCTGCTAGCCAGCACCCTTCCTTGGAAGCGCTTTCACAGGCGCAGCAACACTGGGGCTTTGCGCTTCTCTAGCCACCGAGCGTCACGGTCATTCTCTTTCCTTCTCGTAGACACGAGTTGAGAAATTGCAAACGTCGAGCAATTGCTCAGAGATGAAAAGGGCCAGCACTGAAAGCTGTTGCTAGCCAGCACCCTTCCTTGGAAGCGTTTTCACAGGCGCAGCAACACTGGGGCTTTGCGCTTCTCTACCCACCAAACGTCACGCTCACTATCTCTCCGTCTCGTAGACACGAGCTGAGAAATTGCAAACGTCGAGCAATTGCTCAGAGATGAGAAGTGCCAGCACTGAAAGCTGTTGCTAGCCAGCACCCTTCCTTGGAAGCGCTTTTGTAGCCCTAAGAACACTGGGGCTCTGGGCTTCTCTAGCCACCTAATCTTCTGCTCATCCTCTCGTGCACTCTAAAGAGAGCTCAGGTGAGAAATTGCAAACGTCGATCAATTGCTCAGAGAGGAAAAGTGCCAGCACTGAAAGCTGTTGCTAGCCAGCACCCTTCCTTGGAAGCGCTTTCACAGGCGCAGCAACACTGGGGCTTTGCGCTTCTCTACCCACCAAACATCACGCTCACTATCTCTTCGTCTCGTAGACACGAGCTGAGAAATTGCAAACGTCGAGCAATTGCTCAGAGATGAAAAGTGCCAGCACTGAAAGCTGTGGCTAGCCAGCACCCTTCCTTGGAAGCGCTTTCACAGGCGCAGCAACACTGGGACTTTGCGCTTCTCTAGCCACCAAACATCACGGTCATTCTCTTTCCGTCTCGTAGACACGAGTTGAGAAATTGCAAACGTCGAGCAATTGCTCAGAGATGAAAAGTGCCAGCACTGAAAGCTGTTGCTAGCCAGCACCCTTCCTTGGAAACGCTTTTGTAGGCCTAAGAACACTGGGGCTCTGGGCTTCTCTAGCCACCTAATCTTCTGCTCATCCTCTCGCGTAGTCTAAAGAGAGCTCAGGTGAGACATTGCAAATGTCGAGCAATTGCTCAGAGATGAAAAGTGCCAGCACTGAAAGCTGTGGCTAGCCAGCACCCTTCCTTGGAAACGCTTTTGTAGGCCTAAGAACACTGGGGCTCTGGGCTTCTCTAGCTACCTAATCTTCTGCTCATCCTCTCGTGCAGTCTAAAGAGAGCTCAGGTGAGACATTGCAAACGTCGAGCAATTGCTCAGAGATGAAAAGTGCCAGCACTGAAAGCTGTTGCTAGCCAGCACCCTTCCTTGGAAGTGCTTTCACAGGCGCAGCAACACTGGGGCTTTGCGCTTCTCTACCCACTAAACGTCACGCTCACTATCTCTCCGTCTCGTAGACACGAGCTGAGAAATTGCAAACGTCGAGCAATTGCTCAGAGATGAGAAGTGCCAGCACTGAAAGCTGTTGCTAGCCAGCACCCTTCCTTGGAAGCGCTTTCACAGGCGCAGCGACACTGGGGCTTTGCGCTTCTCTAGCCACCAAACATCACGGTCATTCTCTTTCCTTCTCGTAGACACGAGCTGAGAAACTGCAAACGTCGAGCAATTGCTCAGAGATGAAAAGTGCCAGCACTGAAAGCTGTTGCTAGCCAGCACCCTTCCTTGGAAGCGCTTTTGTAGCCCTTAGAACACTGGGGCTCTGGGCTGCTCTAGCCACCTAATCTTCTGCTCATCCTCTCGTACAGTCGAAAGAGAGCTCAGGTGAGAAATTACAAACGTCGAGCAATTGCTCAGAGATGAAAAGTGCCAGCACTGAAAGCTGCTGCTAGCCAGCACCCTTCCTTGGAAGCGCTTTCACAGGCGCAGCAACACTGGGGCTTTGCGCTTCTCTAGCCACCGAGCGTGACGGTCATTCTCTTTCCTTCTCGTAGACACGAGTTGAGAAATTGCAAACGTCGAGCAATTGCTCAGAGATGAAAAGTGCCAGCACTGAAAGCTGTTGCTAGCCAGCACCCTTCCTTGGAAGCGTTTTCACAGGCGCAGCAACACTGGGGCTTTGCGCTTCTCTAGCCACCAAACATCACGGTCACTATCTCTCCGTCTCGTAGACACGAGCTGAGAAATTGCAAACGTCGAGCAATTGCTCAGAGATGAGAAGTGCCAGCACTGAAAGCTGTTGCTAGCCAGCACCCTTCCTTGGAAGCGCTTTTGTAGGCCTAAGAACACTGGGGCTCTGGGCTTCTCTAGCCACCTAATCTTCTGCTCATCCTCTCGTGCACTCTAAAGAGAGCTCAGGTGAGAAATTGCAAACGTCGAGCAATTGCTCAGAGATGAAAAGTGCCAGCACTGAAAGCTGTTGCTAGCCAGCACCCTTCCTTGGAAGCGCTTTCACAGGCGCAGCAACACTGGGGCTTTGCGCTTCTCTACCCACCAAACATCACGCTCACTATCTCTCCGTCTCGTAGACACGAGCTGAGAAATTGCAAACGTCGAGCAATTGCTCAGAGATGAAAAGTGCCAGCACTGAAAGCTGTGGCTAGCCAGCACCCTTCCTTGGAAGCGCTTTCACAGGCGCAGCAACACTGGGACTTTGCGCTTCTCTACCCACCAAACATCACGGTCATTCTCTTTCCGTCTCGTAGACACGAGTTGAGAAATTGCAAACGTCGAGCAATTGCTCAGAGATGAAAAGTGCCAGCACTGAAAGCTCTTGCTAGCCAGCACCCTTCCTTGGAAACGCTTTTGTAGGCCTAAGAACACTGGGGCTCTGGGCTTCTCTAGCCACCTAATCTTCTGCTCATCCTCTCGCGTAGTCTAAAGAGAGCTCAGGTGAGACATTGCAAACGTCGAGCAATTGCTCAGAGATGAAAAGGGCCAGCACTGAAAGCTGTTGCTAGCCAGCACCCTTCCTTGGAAGCGCTTTCACAGGCGCAGCAACACTGGGACTTTGCGCTTCTCTAGCCACCAAAGGTCACGCTCACTATCTCTCCGTCTCGTAGACACGAGCTGAGAAATTGCAAACGTCGAGCAATTGCTCAGAGATGAAAAGTGCCAGCACTGAAAGCTGTTGCTAGCCAGCACCCTTCCTTGGAAGCGCTTTTGTAGGCCTAAGAACAGTGGGGCTCTGGGCTTCTCTAGCCACCTAATCTTCTGCTCATCCTCTCGCGCAGTCTAAAGAGAGCTCAGGTGAGAAATTGCAAACGTCGAGCAATTGCTCAGAGATGAAAAGTGCCAGCACTGAAAGCTGTTCCTAGCCAGCACCCTTCCTTGGAAGCGCTTTTGTAGCCCTAAGAACACTGGGGCTCTGGGCTTCTCTAGCCACCTAATCTTCTGCTCATCCTCTCGCGCAGTCTACAGAGAGCTCAGGTGAGAAATTGCAAACGTCGAGCAATTGCTCAGAGATGAAAAGTGCCAGCACTGAAAGCTGTTGCTAGCCAGCACCCTTCCTTGGAAGCGCTTTCACAGGCGCAGCAACACTGGGACTTTGCGCTTCTCTAGCCACCAAACGTCACGCTCACTATCTCTCCGTCTCGTAGAAACGAGCTGAGAAATTGCAAACGTCGAGCAATTGCTCAGAGATGAAAAGCGCCAGCACTGAAAGCTGATGCTAGCCAGCACCCTTCCTTGGAAGCGCTTTCACAGGCGCAGCAACACTGGGGCTTTGCGCTTCTCTACCCACCAAACATCACGGTCATTCGCTTTCCGTCTCGTAGACACGAGCAGAGAAATTGCAAACGTCGAGCAATTGCTCAGAGATGAAAAGTGCCAGCACTGAAAGCTGTTGCTAGCCAGCACCCTTCCTTGGAAGCGCTTTTGTAGCCCTTAGAACACTGGGGCTCTGGGCTTCTCTAGCCACCTACTCTTCTGCTCATCCTCTCGCGTAGTCTAAAGAGAGCTCAGGTGAGAAAGTGCAAACGTCGAGCAATTGCTCAGAGATGAAAAGTGCCAGCACTGAAAGCTGTTGCTAGCCAGCACCCTTCCTTGGAAGCGCTTTTGTAGGCCTAAGAACACTGGAGCTCTGGGCTCTCTAGCCACCTACTCTTCTGCTCATCCTCTCGCGCACTCTAAAGAGAGCTCAAGTGAGAAATTGCAAACGTCGAGCAATTGCTCAGAGATGAAAAGTGGCAGCACTGAAAGGTGTTGCTAGCCAGCACCCTTCCTTGGAAGCGCTTTCACAGGCGCAGCAACACTGGGGCTTTGCGCTTCTCTACCCACCAAACATCACGGTCATTCTCTTTCCGTCTCGTAGACACGAGCTGAGAAATTGCAAACGTCGAGCAATTGCTCACAGATGAGAAGTGCCAGCACTGAAAGCTGTTGCTAGCCAGCACCGTTCCTTGGAAGCGCTTTTGTAGCCCTAAGAACACTGGGGCTCTGGGCTTCTCTAGCTACCTAATCTTCTGCTCATCCTCTCGTGCAGTCTAAAGAGAGCTCAGGTGAGACATTGCAAACGTCGAGCAATTGCTCAGAGATGAAAAGTGCCAGCACTGAAAGCTGTTGCTAGCCAGCACCCTTCCTTGGAAGTGCTTTCACAGGCCCAGCAACACTGGGGCTTTGCGCTTCTCTACCCACTAAACGTCACGCTCACTATCTCTCCGTCTCGTAGACACGAGCTGAGAAATTGCAAACGTCGAGCAATTGCTCAGAGATGAGAAGTGCCAGCACTGAAAGCTGTTGCTAGCCAGCACCCTTCCTTGGAAGCGCTTTCACAGGCGCAGCGACACTGGGGCTTTGCGCTTCTCTAGCCACCAAACATCACGGTCATTCTCTTTCCTTCTCGTAGACACGAGCTGAGAAACTGCAAACGTCGAGCAATTGCTCAGAGATGAAAAGTGCCAGCACTGAAAGCTGTTGCTAGCCAGCACCCTTCCTTGGAAGCGCTTTTGTAGCCCTTAGAACACTGGGGCTCTGGGCTGCTCTAGCCACCTAATCTTCTGCTCATCCTCTCGTACAGTCGAAAGAGAGCTCAGGTGAGAAATTACAAACGTCGAGCAATTGCTCAGAGATGAAAAGTGCCAGCACTGAAAGCTGCTGCTAGCCAGCACCCTTCCTTGGAAGCGCTTTCACAGGCGCAGCAACACTGGGGCTTTGCGCTTCTCTAGCCACCGAGCGTGACGGTCATTCTCTTTCCTTCTCGTAGACACGAGTTGAGAAATTGCAAACGTCGAGCAATTGCTCAGAGATGAAAAGTGCCAGCACTGAAAGCTGTTGCTAGCCAGCACCCTTCCTTGGAAGCGTTTTCACAGGCGCAGCAACACTGGGGCTTTGCGCTTCTCTAGCCACCAAACATCACGGTCACTATCTCTCCGTCTCGTAGACACGAGCTGAGAAATTGCAAACGTCGAGCAATTGCTCAGAGATGAGAAGTGCCAGCACTGAAAGCTGTTGCTAGCCAGCACCCTTCCTTGGAAGCGCTTTTGTAGGCCTAAGAACACTGGGGCTCTGGGCTTCTCTAGCCACCTAATCTTCTGCTCATCCTCTCGTGCACTCTAAAGAGAGCTCAGGTGAGAAATTGCAAACGTCGAGCAATTGCTCAGAGATGAAAAGTGCCAGCACTGAAAGCTGTTGCTAGCCAGCACCCTTCCTTGGAAGCGCTTTCACAGGCGCAGCAACACTGGGGCTTTGCGCTTCTCTACCCACCAAACATCACGCTCACTATCTCTCCGTCTCGTAGACACGAGCTGAGAAATTGCAAACGTCGAGCAATTGCTCAGAGATGAAAAGTGCCAGCACTGAAAGCTGTGGCTAGCCAGCACCCTTCCTTGGAAGCGCTTTCACAGGCGCAGCAACACTGGGACTTTGCGCTTCTCTACCCACCAAACATCACGGTCATTCTCTTTCCGTCTCGTAGACACGAGTTGAGAAATTGCAAACGTCGAGCAATTGCTCAGAGATGAAAAGTGCCAGCACTGAAAGCTCTTGCTAGCCAGCACCCTTCCTTGGAAACGCTTTTGTAGGCCTAAGAACACTGGGGCTCTGGGCTTCTCTAGCCACCTAATCTTCTGCTCATCCTCTCGCGTAGTCTAAAGAGAGCTCAGGTGAGACATTGCAAACGTCGAGCAATTGCTCAGAGATGAAAAGGGCCAGCACTGAAAGCTGTTGCTAGCCAGCACCCTTCCTTGGAAGCGCTTTCACAGGCGCAGCAACACTGGGACTTTGCGCTTCTCTAGCCACCAAAGGTCACGCTCACTATCTCTCCGTCTCGTAGACACGAGCTGAGAAATTGCAAACGTCGAGCAATTGCTCAGAGATGAAAAGTGCCAGCACTGAAAGCTGTTGCTAGCCAGCACCCTTCCTTGGAAGCGCTTTTGTAGGCCTAAGAACAGTGGGGCTCTGGGCTTCTCTAGCCACCTAATCTTCTGCTCATCCTCTCGCGCAGTCTAAAGAGAGCTCAGGTGAGAAATTGCAAACGTCGAGCAATTGCTCAGAGATGAAAAGTGCCAGCACTGAAAGCTGTTCCTAGCCAGCACCCTTCCTTGGAAGCGCTTTTGTAGCCCTAAGAACACTGGGGCTCTGGGCTTCTCTAGCCACCTAATCTTCTGCTCATCCTCTCGCGCAGTCTACAGAGAGCTCAGGTGAGAAATTGCAAACGTCGAGCAATTGCTCAGAGATGAAAAGTGCCAGCACTGAAAGCTGTTGCTAGCCAGCACCCTTCCTTGGAAGCGCTTTCACAGGCGCAGCAACACTGGGACTTTGCGCTTCTCTAGCCACCAAACGTCACGCTCACTATCTCTCCGTCTCGTAGAAACGAGCTGAGAAATTGCAAACGTCGAGCAATTGCTCAGAGATGAAAAGCGCCAGCACTGAAAGCTGATGCTAGCCAGCACCCTTCCTTGGAAGCGCTTTCACAGGCGCAGCAACACTGGGGCTTTGCGCTTCTCTACCCACCAAACATCACGGTCATTCGCTTTCCGTCTCGTAGACACGAGCAGAGAAATTGCAAACGTCGAGCAATTGCTCAGAGATGAAAAGTGCCAGCACTGAAAGCTGTTGCTAGCCAGCACCCTTCCTTGGAAGCGCTTTTGTAGCCCTTAGAACACTGGGGCTCTGGGCTTCTCTAGCCACCTACTCTTCTGCTCATCCTCTCGCGTAGTCTAAAGAGAGCTCAGGTGAGAAAGTGCAAACGTCGAGCAATTGCTCAGAGATGAAAAGTGCCAGCACTGAAAGCTGTTGCTAGCCAGCACCCTTCCTTGGAAGCGCTTTTGTAGGCCTAAGAACACTGGAGCTCTGGGCTCTCTAGCCACCTACTCTTCTGCTCATCCTCTCGCGCACTCTAAAGAGAGCTCAAGTGAGAAATTGCAAACGTCGAGCAATTGCTCAGAGATGAAAAGTGGCAGCACTGAAAGGTGTTGCTAGCCAGCACCCTTCCTTGGAAGCGCTTTCACAGGCGCAGCAACACTGGGGCTTTGCGCTTCTCTACCCACCAAACATCACGGTCATTCTCTTTCCGTCTCGTAGACACGAGCTGAGAAATTGCAAACGTCGAGCAATTGCTCACAGATGAGAAGTGCCAGCACTGAAAGCTGTTGCTAGCCAGCACCGTTCCTTGGAAGCGCTTTTGTAGGCCTAAGAACACTGGGGCTCTGGGCTTCTCTAGCCACCTACTCTTCTGCTCATCCTCTCGCGTAGTCTAAAGAGAGCTCAGGTGAGAAATTGCAAACGTCGAGCAATTGCTCAGAGATGAAAAGTGCCAGCACTGAAAGCTGTTGCTAGCCAGCACCCTTCCTTGGAAGCGCTTTTGTAGGCGTAAGAACACTGGGGCTCTGGGCTTCTCTAGCCACCTACTCTTCTGCTCATCCTCTCGTGCAGTCTAAAGAGAGCTCAGGTGAGACATTGCAAACGTCGAGCAATTGCTCAGAGATGAAAAGTGCCAGCACTGAAAGCTGTTGCTAGCCAGCACCCTTCCTTGGAAGCGCTTTCACAGGCACAGCAACACTGGGGCTTTGCGCTTCTCTAGCCACCAAACGTCACGGTCATTCTCTTTCCTTCTCGTAGACACGAGCTGAGAAATTGCAAACGTCGAGCAATTGCTCAGAGATGAAAAGGGCCAGCACTGAAAGCTGTGGCTAGCCAGCACCCTTCCTTGGAAGCGCTTTCACAGGCGCAGCAACACTGGGGTTTGCGCTTCTCTAGCCACCAAAAGTCATGGTCATTCTCTTTCCGTCTCGTAGACACGAGTTGAGAAATTGCAAACGTCGAGCAATTGCTCAGAGATGAAAAGTGCCAGCACTGAAAGCTGAGGCTAGCCAGCACCCTTCCTTGGAAGCGCTTTCACAGGCGCAGCAACACTGGGGCTTTGCACTTTTCTAGCCACCAAACATCACGGTCATTCTCTTTCCGTCTCGTAGACACGAGCTGAGAAATTGCAAACGTCGAGCAATTGCTCAGAGATGAAAAGTGCCAGCACTGAAAGCTGTTGCTAGCCAGCACCCTTCCTTGGAAGCGCTTTTGTAGGCCTAAGAACACTGGGGCTCTGGGCTTCTCTAGCCACCTACTCTTCTGCTCATCCTCTCGCGCAGTCTAAAGAGAGCTCAGGTGAGAAATTGCAAACGTCGAGCAATTGCTCAGAGATGAAAAGGGCCAGCACTGAAAGCTGTTGCTAGCCAGCACCCTTCCTTGGAAGCGCTTTCACAGGCGCAGCAACACTGGGACTTTGCGCTTCTCTACCCACCAAACATCACGGTCATTCTCTTTCCTTCTCGTAGACACGAGCTGAGAAATTGCAAACGTCGAGCAATTGCTCAGAGATGAAAAGTGCCAGCACTGAAAGCTGTTGCTAGCCAGCACCCTTCCTTGGAAGCGCTTTCACAGGCGCAGCAACACTGGGGCTTTGCGCTTCTCTACCCACCAAACATCACGGTAATTCTCTTTCCGTCTCGTAGACACGAGTTGAGAAAATGCAAACGTCGAGCAATTACTCAGAGATGAAAAGTGCCAGCACTGAAAGCTGTTGCTAGCCAGCACCCTTCCTTGGAAGCGCTTTCACAGGCGCAGCAACACTGGGGCTTTGCGCTTCTCTACCCACCAAACATCACGGTCACTATCTCTCCGTCTCGTAGACACGAGTTGAGAAATTGTAAACGTCGAGCAATTGCTCAGAGATGAAAAGTGGCAGCACTGAAAGCTGTGGCTAGCCAGCAGCCTTCCTTGGAAGCGCTTTCACAGGCGCAGCAACACTGGGACTTTGCGCTTCTCTAGCCACCAAACGTCACGGTCACTATCTCTCCGTCTCGTAGACACGAGTTGAGAAATTGCAAACGTCGAGCAATTGCTCAGAGATGAAAAGTGCCAGCACTGAAAGGTGTTGCTAGCCAGCACCCTTCCTTGGAAGCGCTTTTGTATGCCTAAGAACACTGGGGCTCTGGGCTTCTCTAGCCACCTACTCTTCCGCTCATCCTCTCGCGCAGTCTAAAGAGAGCTCAGGTGAGAAATTGCAAACGTCGAGCAATTGCTCAGAGATGAAAAGTACCAGCACTGAAAGCTGTTGCTAGCCAGCACCCTTCCTTGGAAGCGCTTTCACAGGCCCAGCAACACTGGGGCTTTGCGCTTCTCTACCCACCAAACGTCACGCTCACTATCTCTCCGTCTCGTAGACACGAGCTGAGAAATTGCAAACGTCGAGCAATTGCTCAGAGATGAGAAGTGCCAGCACTGAAAGCTGTTGCTAGCCAGCACCCTTCCTTGGAAGCGCTTTTGTAGGCCTAAGAACACTGGGGCTCTGGGCTTCTCTAGCCACCTACTCTTCTGCTCATCCTCTCGCGCAGTCTAAAGAGAGCTCAGGTGAGAAATTGCAAACGTCGATCAATTGCTCAGAGATGAAAAGTGCCAGCACTGAAAGCTGTTGCTAGCCAGCACCCTTCCTTGGAAGCGCTTTCACAGGCGCAGCAACACTGGGGCTTTGCGCTTCTCTACCCACCAAACATCACGGTCATTCTCTTTCCTTCTCGTAGACACGAGCTGAGAAATTGCAAACGTCTAGCAATAGCTCAGAGATGAAAAGTGCCAGCACTGAAAGCTGTTGCTAGCCAGCACCCTTCCTTGGAAGCGCTTTCACAGGCGCAGCAACACTGGGGCTTTGCGCTTCTCTACCCACCAAACGTCACGGTCATTCTCTTTCCGTCTCGTAGACACGAGTTGAGAAAATGCAAACGTCGAGCAATTACTCAGAGATGAAAAGTGGCAGCACTGAAAGCTGTTGCTAGCCAGCACCCTTCCTTGGAAGCGCTTTCACAGGCGCAGCAACACTGGGGCTTTGCGCTTCTCTAGCCACCAAACATCACGGTCACTATCTCTCCGTCTCGTAGACACGAGTTGAGAAATTGTAAACGTCGAGCAATTGCTCAGAGATGAAAAGTGGCAGCACTGAAAGCTGTTGCTAGCCAGCAGCCTTCCTTGGAAGCGCTTTCACAGGCGCAGCAACACTGGGACTTTGCGCTTCTCTAGCCACCAAACATCACGGTCACTATCTCTCCGTCTCGTAGACACGAGCTGAGAAATTGCAAACGTCGAGCAATTGCTCAGAGATGAAAAGTGCCAGCACTGAAAGCTGTTGCTAGCCAGCACCCTTCCTTGGAAGCGCTTTTGTAGGCCTAAGAACACTGGGGCTCTGGGCTTCTCTAGCCACCTAATCTTCTGCTCATCCTCTCGCGCAGTCTAAAGAGAGCTCAGGTGAGAAATTGCAAACGTCCAGCAATTGCTCAGAGATGAAAAGGGCCAGCACTGAAAGCTGTTGCTAGCCAGCACCCTTCCTTGGAAGCGCTTTCACAGGCGCAGCAACACTGGGGCTTTGCGCTTCTCTACCAACCAAACGTCACGCTCCTATCTCTCCGTCTCGTAGACACGAGCTGAGAAATTGCAAACGTCGAGCAATTGCTCAGAGATGAGAAGTGCCAGCACTGAAAGCTGTTGCTAGCCAGCACCCTTCCTTGGAAGCGCTTTCACAGGCGCAGCAACACTGGGGCTTTGCGCTTCTCTAGCCACAAAACGTCACGGTCATTCTCTTTCCTTCTTGTAGACACGAGCTGAGAAACTGCAAACGTCGAGCAATTGCTCAGAGATGAAAAGTGCCAGCACTGAAAGCTGTTGCTAGCCAGCACCCTTCCTTGGAAGCGCTTTTGTAGCCCTTAGAACACTGGGGCTCTGGGCTTCTCTAGCCACCTACTCTTCTGCTCATCCTCTTGCGCACTCTGAAGAGAGCTCAGGTGAGAAATTGCAAACGTCGAGCAATTGCTCAGAGATGAAAAGTGCCAGCACTGAAAGCTGTTGCTAGCCAGCACCCTTCCTTGGAAGCGCTTTCACAGGCGCAGAAACACTGGGGCTTTGCGCTTCTCTAGCCACCAAACGTCACGCTCACTATCTCTCCGTCTCGTAGACACGAGCTGAGAAATTGCAAACGTCGAGCAATTGCTCAGAGATGAGAAGTGCCAGCACTGAAAGCTGTTGCTAGCCAGCACCCTTCCTTGGAAGCGCTTTCACAGGCGCAGCAACACTGGGGCTTTGCGCTTCTCTACCCACCAAGCGTCACGGTCATTCTCTTTCCTTCTCGTAGACACGAGCTGAGAAATTGCAAACGTCCAGCTATTGCTCAGAGATGAAAAGTGGCAGCACTGAAAGCTGTGGCTAGCCAGCACCCTTCCTTGGAAGCGCTTTCACAGGCGCAGCAACACTGGGGCTTTGCGCTTCTCTACCCACCAAACATCACGCTCACTATCTCTCCGTCTCGTAGACACGAGCTGAGAAATTGCAAACGTCGAGCAATTGCTCAGAGATGAGAAGTGCCAGCACTGAAAGCTGATGCTAGCCAGCACCCTTCCTTGGAAGCGCTTTCACAGGCGCAGCAACACTGGGACTTTGCGCTTCTCTAGCCACCAAACGTCACGCTCACTATCTCTCCGTCTCGTAGACACGAGCTGAGAAACTGCAAACGTCGAGCAATTGCTCAGAGAGGATAAGTGCCAGCACTGAAAGCTGTTCCTAGCCAGCACCCTTCCTTGGAAGCGCTTTTGTAGCCCTAAGAACACTGGGGCTCTGGGCTTCTCTAGCCACCTAATCTTCTGCTCATCCTCTCGCGCAGTCTAAAGAGAGCTCAGGTGAGACATTGCAAACGTCGAGCAATTGCTCAGAGATGAAAAGTGCCAGCACTGAAAGCTGTTGCTAGCCAGCACCCTTCCTTGGAAGCGCTTTCACAGGCGCAGCAACACTGGGACTTTGCGCTTCTCTGGCCACGAAACGTCACGGTCATTCTCTTTCCTTCTCGTAGACACGAGCTGAGAAACTGCAAACGTCGAGCAATTGCTCAGAGAGGAAAAGTGCCAGCACTGAAGGCTGTGGCTAGCCAGCACCCTTCCTTGGAAGCGCTTTCACAGGCGCAGCAACACTGGGGCTTTGCGCTTCTCTACCCACCAAACGTCATGGTCATTCTCTTTCCGTCTCGTAGACACGAGCTGAGAAATTGCAAACGTCGAGCACTTGCTCAGAGAGGAAAAGTGCCAGCACTGAAAGGTGTTGCTAGCCAGCACCCTTCCTTGGAAGCACTTTCACAGGCGCAGCAACACTGGGGCTTTGCGCTTCTCTAGCCACCAAACATCACGGTCATTCTCTTTCCGTCTCGTAGACACGAGTTGAGAAATTGCAAACGTCGAGCAATTGCTCAGAGATGAAAAGTGCCAGCACTGAAAGCTGTTGCTAGCCAGCACCCTTCCTTGGAAGCGCTTTCACAGGCGCAGCAACACTGGGGCTTTGCGCTTCTCTACTCACCAAACGTCACGCTCACTATCTCTCCGTCTCGTAGACACGAGCTGAGAAATTGCAAACGTCGAGCAATTGCTCAGAGATGAGAAGTGCCAGCACTGAAAGCTGTTGCTAGCCAGCACCCTTCCTTGGAAGCGCTTTTGTAGGCCTAAGAACACGGGGCTCTGGGCTTCTCTAGCCACCTACTCTTCTGCTAATCCTCTCGCGCACTCTAAAGAGAGCTCAGGTGAGAAATTGCAAACGTCGAGCAATTGCTCAGAGATGAAAAGTGCCATCACTGAAAGCTGTTCCTAGCCAGCACCCTTCCTTGGAAGCGCTTTCACAGGCGCAGCAACACTGGGACTTTGCGCTTCTCTAGCCACCAAACGTCACGCTCACTATCTCTCCGTCTCGTAGACACGAGCTGAGAAATTGCAAACGTCGAGCAATTGCTCAGAGATGAAAAGTGCCAGCACTGAAAGCTGATGCTAGCCAGCACCCTTCCTTGGAAGCGCTTTTGTAGGCCTAAGAACACTGGGGCTCTGGGCTTCTCTAGCCACCTAATCTTCTGCTCATCCTCTCGCGCACTCTAAAGAGAGCTCAGGTGAGAAATTGCAAACGTCGAGCAATTGCTCAGAGATGAAAAGGGCCAGCACTGAAAGCTGTTGCTAGCCAGCACCCTTCCTTGGAAGCGCTTTCACAGACGCAGCAACACTGGGACTTTGCGCTTCTCTAGCCACCAAACGTCACGGTCATTCTCTTTCCTTCTCGTAGACACGAGCTGAGAAATTGCAAACGTCGAGCAATTGCTCAGAGATGAAAAGTGCAAGCACTGAAAGCTGATGCTAGCCAGCACCCTTCCTTGGAAGCGCTTTCACAGGCGCAGCAACACTGGGACTTTGCGCTTCTCTACCCACCAAACATCAAGGTCATTCTCTTTCCGTCTCGTAGACACGAGTTGAGAAATTGTAAACGTCGAGCAATTGCTCAGAGATGAAAAGTGCCAGCACTGAAAGCTGTTGCTAGCCAGCACCCTTCCTTGGAAGCGCTTTCACAGGCACAGCAACACTGCGGCTTTGCGCTTCTTTACCCACCAAACATCAAGGTCATTCTCTTTCCATCTCGTAGACACGAGTTGAGAAATTGCAAATGTCGAGCAATTGCTCAGAGATGAAAAGTGCCAGCACTGAAAGCTCTTGCTACCCAGCAGCCTTCCTTGGAAGCGCTTTTGTAGGCCTAAGAACACTGGGGCTCTGGGCTTCTCTAGCCACCTAATCTTCTGCTCATCCTCTCGTGCAGTCTAAAGAGAGCTCAGGTGAGAAATTGCAAACGTCGAGCAATTGCTCAGAGATGAAAAGTGCCATCACTGAAAGCTGTTGCTAGCCAGCACCCTTCCTTGGAAGCGCTTTTGTAGGCCTAAGAACACTGGGGCTCTGGGCTTCTCTAGCCACCTAATCTTCTGTTCATCCTCTCGCGCACTCTAAAGAGAGCTCAGGTGAGAAATTGCAAACGTCGAGCAATTGCTCAGAGATGAAAAGTGCCAGCACTGAAAGCTGTTGCTAGCCAGCACCCTTCCTTGGAAGCGCTTTCACAGGCGCAGCAACACTGGGGCTTTGCGCTTCTCTACCTACGAAATGTCACGGTCGCTATCTCTCCGTTTCGTAGACACGAGCTGAGAAATTGCAAACGTCGAGCACTTGCTCAGAGAGGAAAAGTGCCAGCACTGAAAGCTGTTGCTAGCCAGCACCCTTCCTTGGAAGCGCTTTCACAGGCGCAGCAACACTGCGGCTTTGCGCTTCTCTAGCCACCAAACGTCACGGTCATTCTCTTTCCGTCTCGTAGACACGAGCTGAGAAATTGCAAACGTCGAGCACTTGCTCAGAGATGAAAAGTGCCAGCACTGAAAGCTGTTGCTAGCCAGCACCCTTCCTTGGAAGCGCTTTTGTAGGCCTAAGAACACTGGGGCTCTGGGCTTCTCTAGCCACCTACTCTTCTGCTCATCCTCTCGCGCACTCTAAAGAGAGCTCAGGTGAGAAATTGCAAACGTCGAGCAATTGCTCAGAGATGAGAAGTGCCAGCACTGAAAGCTGATGCTAGCCAGCACCCTTCCTTGGAAGCGCTTTCACAGGCGCAGCGACACTGGGACTTTGCGCTTCTCTAGCCACCAAACGTCACGCTCACTATCTCTCCGTCTCGTAGACACGAGCTGAGAAATTGCAAACGTCCAGCAATTGCTCAGAGAGGAAAAGTGCCAGCACTGAAAGCTGTGGCTAGCCAGCACCCTTCCTTGGAAGCGCTTTCACAGGCGCAGCAACACTGGGGTTTTGCGCTTCTCTAGCCACCAAACGTCACGGTCATTCTCTTTCCGTCTCGTAGACACAAGCTGAGAAATTGCAAACGTCGAGCAATTGCTCAGAGATGAAAAGTGCAAGCACTGAAAGCTGTTGCTAGCCAGCACCCTTCCTTGGAAGCGCTTTTGTAGCCCTTAGAACACTGGGGCTCTGGGCTTCTCTAGCCACCTAATCTTCTGCTCATCCTCTCGTGCAGTCGAAAGAGAGCTCAGGTGAGAAAGTGCAAACGTCGAGCAATTGCTCAGAGAGGAAAAGTGCCAGCACTGAAAGGTGTTGTTAGCCAGCACCCTTCCTTGGAAGCGCTTTCACAGGCGCAGCAGCACTGGGGCTTTGCGCTTCTCTAGCCACCAAACATCACGGTCATTCTCTTTCCGTCTCGTAGACACGAGCTGAGAAATTGCAAACGTCGAGCAATTGCTCAGAGATGAAAAGTGCCATCACTGAAAGCTGTTGCTAGCCAGCACCCTTCCTTGGAAGCGCTTTCACAGGCGCAGCAACACTGGGGCTTTGCGCTTCTCTAGCCACCAAACATCACGGTCATTCTCTTTCCTTCTCGTAGACACGAGCTGAGAAATTGCAAATGTCGAGCAATTGCTCAGAGATGAAAAGTGCCAGCACTGAAAGCTGATGCTAGCCAGCACCCTTCCTTGGAAGCGCTTTTGTAGGCCTAAGAACACTGGGGCTCTGGGCTTCTCTAGCCACCTAATCTTCTGCTCATCCTCTCGCGCAGTCTAAAGAGAGCTCAGGTGAGAAATTGCAAACGTCGAGCAATTGCTCAGAGATGAAAAGGGCCAGCACTGAAAGCTGTTGCTAGCCAGCACCCTTCCTTGGAAGCGCTTTCACAGGCGCAGCAACACTGGGACTTTGCACATCTCTAGCCACCAAACGTCAAGGTCATTCTCTTTCCTTCTCGTTGACACGAGCTGAGAAATTGCAAACGTCTAGCAATTGCTCAGAGAGGAAAAGTGCCAGCACTGAAAGCTGTTGCTAGCCAGCACCCTTCCTTGGAAGCGCTTTCACAGGCGCAGCAACACTGGGGCTTTGCGCTTCTCTACCCACCAAATGTCGCGCTCACTATCTCTCCGTCTCGTAGACACGAGCTGAGAAATTGCAAACGTCGAGCAATTGCTCAGAGATGAGAAGTGCCAGCACTGAAAGCTGTTGCTAGCCAGCACCCTTCCTTGGAAGCGCTTTCACAGGCGCAGCAACACTGGGACTTTGCGCTTCTCTAGCCACCAAACGTCACGGTCATTCTCTTTCCTTCTCGTAGACACGAGCTGAGAAATTGCAAATGTCGAGCAATTGCTCAGAGATGAAAAGTGCCAGCACTGAAAGCTGATGCTAGCCAGCACCCTTCCTTGGAAGCGCTTTTGTAGCCCTTAGAACACTGGGGTTGTGGGCTTCTCTAGCCACCTAATCTTCTGCTCATCCTCTCGTGCAGTCGAAAGAGAGCTCAGGTGAGAAATTGCAAACGTCGAGCAATTGCTCAGAGATGAAAAGTGCCAGCATTGAAAGCTGTTGCTAGCCAGCACCCTTCCTTGGAAGCGCTTTCACAGGCGCAGCAACACTGGGACTTTGCGCTTCTCTACCCACCAAACGTCACGCTCACTATCTCTCCGTCTCGTAGACACGAGCTGAGAAATTGCAAATGTCGAGCAATTGCTCAGAGAGGAAAAGTGCCAGCACTGAAAGCTGTTGCTAGCCAGCACCCTTCCTTGGAAGCGCTTTCACAGGCGCAGCAACACTGGGGCTTTGCGCTTCTCTACCCACAAAACGTCACGGTCATTCTCTTTCCTTCTTGTAGACACGAGCTGAGAAATTGCAAACGTCGAGCAATTGCTCAGAGATGAAAAGTGCCAGCACTGAAAGCTGTTGCTAGCCAGCACCCTTCCTTGGAAGCGCTTTTGTAGGCCTAAGAACACTGGGGCTCTGGGCTTCTCTAGCCACCTAATCTTCTGCTCATCCTCTCGCGCAGTCTAAAGAGAGCTCAGGTGAGAAAGTGCAAACGTCGAGCAATTGCTCAGAGATGAAAAGTGCCAGCACTGAAAGCTGTTGCTAGCCAGCACCCTTCCTTGGAAGCGCTTTCACAGGCGCAGAAACACTGGGGCTTTGCGCTTCACTAGCCACCAAATGTCACGCTCACTATCTCTCCGTCTCGTAGACACGAGCTGAGAAATTGCAAACGTCCAGCAATTGCTCAGAGATGAGAAGTGCCAGCACTGAAAGCTGTTGCTAGCCAGCAGCCTTCCTTGGAAGCGCTTTCACAGGCGCAGCAACACTGGGGCTTTGCGCTTCTCTACCCACCAAGCGTCACGGTCATTCTCTTTCCTTCTCGTAGACACGAGTTGAGAAATTGCAAACGTCGAGCAATTGCTCAGAGATGAAAAGTGCCAGCACTGAAAGCTGTTGCTAGCCAGCACCCTTCCTTGGAAGCGCTTTCACAGGCGCAGCAACACTGGGGCTTTGCGCTTCTCTAGCCACCAAACATCACGGTCATTCTCTTTCCTTCTCGTAGACACGAGCTGAGAAATTGCAAATGTCGAGCAATTGCTCAGAGATGAAAAGTGCCAGCACTGAAAGCTGATGCTAGCCAGCACCCTTCCTTGGAAGCGCTTTCACAGGCGCAGCAACACTGGGACTTTGCGCTTCTCTACCCACCAAACGTCACGCTCACTATCTCTCCGTCTCGTAGACACGAGCTGAGAAATTGCAAATGTCGAGCAATTGCTCAGAGAGGAAAAGTGCCAGCACTGAAAGCTGTTGCTAGCCAGCACCCTTCCTTGGAAGCGCTTTCACAGGCGCAGCAACACTGGGGCTTTGCGCTTCTCTACCCACAAAACGTCACGGTCATTCTCTTTCCGTCTCGTAGACACGAGCTGAGAAATTGCAAACGTCGAGCACTTGCTCAGAGATGAAAAGTGCCAGCACTGAAAGCTGTTGCTAGCCAGCACCCTTCCTTGGAAGCGCTTTTGTAGGCCTAAGAACACTGGGGCTCTGGGCTTCTCTAGCCACCTAATCTTCTGCTCATCCTCTCGCGCAGTCTAAAGAGAGCTCAGGTGAGAAAGTGCAAACGTCGAGCAATTGCTCAGAGATGAAAAGTGCCAGCACTGAAAGCTGTTGCTAGCCAGCACCCTTCCTTGGAAGCGCTTTCACAGGCGCAGAAACACTGGGGCTTTGCGCTTCACTAGCCACCAAATGTCACGCTCACTATCTCTCCGTCTCGTAGACACGAGCTGAGAAATTGCAAACGTCGAGCAATTGCTCAGAGATGAAAAGTGCCAGCACTGAAAGCTGTTGCTAGCCAGCACCCTTCCTTGGAAGCGCTTTCACAGGCGCAGCAACACTGGGGCTTTGCGCTTCTCTACCCACCAAGCGTCACGGTCATTCTCTTTCCTTCTCGTAGACACGAGTTGAGAAATTGCAAACGTCGAGCAATTGCTCAGAGATGAAAAGTGCCAGCACTGAAAGCTGATGCTAGCCAGCACCCTTCCTTGGAAGCGCTTTCACAGGCGCAGCAACACTGGGGCTTTGCGCTTCTCTAGCCACCAAACGTCACGGTCATTCTCTTTCCTTCTCGTAGACACGAGCTGAGAAATTGCAAATGTCGAGCAATTGCTCAGAGATGAAAAGTGCCAGCACTGAAAGCTGATGCTAGCCAGCAGCCTTCCTTGGAAGTGCTTTTGTAGGCCTAAGAACACTGGGGCTCTGGGCTTCTCTAGCCACCTACTCTTCTGCTCATCCTCTCGCGCAGTCTAAAGAGAGCTCAGGTGAGAAATTGCAAACGTCGAGCAATTGCTCAGAGATGAAAAGTGCCAGCACTGAAGGCTGTTGCTAGCCAGCACCCTTCCTTGGAAGCGCTTTCACAGGCGCAGCAACACTGGGGCTTTGCGCTTCTCTAGCCACCAAACATCAAGGTCATTCTCTTTCCTTCTCGTAGACACGAGCTGAGAAATTGCAAACGTCGAGCAATTGCTCAGAGATGAAAAGTGCCAGCACTGAAGGCTGTGGCTAGCCAGCACCCTTCCTTGGAAGCGCTTTCACAGGCGCAGCAACACTGGGGCTTTGCGCTTCTCTACCCACCAAACATCACGGTCATTCTCTTTCCTTCTCGTAGACACGAGTTGAGAAATTGCAAACGTCGAGCAATTGCTCAGAGATGAAAAGTGCCAGCACTGAAAGCTGTGGCTAGCCAACACCCTTCCTTGGAAGCGCTTTCACAGGCGCAGCAACACTGGGACTTTGAGCTTCTCTACCCACCAAACATCACGGTCACTATCTCTCCGTGTCGCAGACACGAGCTGAGAAATTGCAAACGTCCAGCAATTGCTCAGAGATGAAAAGTGCCAGCACTGAAAGCTGATGCTAGCCAGCACCCTTCCTTGGAAGTGCTTTTGTAGGCCTAAGAACACTGGGGTTGTGGGCTTCTCTAGCCACCTACTCTTCTGCTCATCCTCTCGCGTAGTCTAAAGAGAGCTCAGGTGAGAAATTGCAAACGTCGAGCAATTGCTCAGAGATGAAAAGTGCCAGCACTGAAAGCTGTTGCTAGCCAGCACCCTTCCTTGGAAGCGCTTTTGTAGGCCTAAGAACACTGGGGCTCTGGGCTTCTCTAGCCACCTAATCTTCTGCTCATCCTCTCGTGCAGTCGAAAGAGAGCTCAGGTGAGAAATTGCAAACGTCGAGCAATTGCTCAGAGATGAAAAGTGCCAGCACTGAAAGCTGTGGCTAGCCAGCACCCTTCCTTGGAAGCGCTTTCACAGGCGCAGCAACACTGGGACTTTGCGCTTCTCTAGCCACCAAACGTCACGGTCACTATCTCTCCGTCTCGTAGACACGAGTTGAGAAATTGCAAATGTCGAGCAATTGCTCAGAGAGGAAAAGTGCCAGCACTGAAAGCTGTTGCTAGCCAGCACCCTTCCTTGGAAGCGCTTTTCTAGCCCTCAGAACACTGGGGCTCTGGGCTTCTCTAGCCACCTACTCTTCTGCTCATCCTCTCGCGCAGTCTAAAGAGAGCTCAGGTGAGAAATTGCAAACGTCGAGCAATTGCTCAGAGATGAAAAGTGCCAGCACTGAAGGCTGTTGCTAGCCAGCACCCTTCCTTGGAAGCGCTTTCACAGGCGCAGCAACACTGGGGCTTTGCGCTTCTCTACCCACCAAATGTCACGCTCACTATCTCTCCGTCTCGTAGACACGAGCTGAGAAATTGCAAACGTCCAGCAATTGCTCAGAGATGAAAAGTGCCAGCACTGAAAGGTGTTGCTAGCCAGCACCCTTCCTTGGAAGCGCTTTCACAGGCGCAGCAACACTGGGGCTTTGCGCTTCTCTACCCACAAAACGTCACGGTCATTCTCTTTCCTTCTCGTAGACACGAGCTGAGAAACTGCAAACGTCGAGCAATTGCTCAGAGATGAAAAGTGCCAGCACTGAAAGCTGTTGCTAGCCAGCACCCTTCCTTGGAAGCGCTTTTGTAGCCCTTAGAACACTGGGGCTCTGGGCTTCTCTAGCCACCTAATCTTCTGCTCATCCTCTCGCGCACTCTGAAGAGAGCTCAGGTGAGAAAGTGCAAACGTCGAGCAATTGCTCAGAGATGAAAAGTGCCAGCACTGAAAGCTGTGGCTAGCCAGCACCCTTCCTTGGAAGCGCTTTCACAGGCACAGCAACACTGGGGCTTTGCGCTTCTCTACCCACCAAACATCACGGTCATTCTCTTTCCGTCTCGTAGACACGACTTGAGAAATTGCAAACGTCGAGCAATTGCTCAGAGATGAAAAGTGCCAGCACTGAAAGCTGTTGCTAGCCAGCAGCCTTCCTTGGAAGCGCTTTCACAGGCGCAGCAACACTGGGGCTTTGCGCTTCTCTACCCACCAAGCGTCACGGTCATTCTCTTTCCTTCTCGTAGACACGAGTTGAGAAATTGCAAACGTCGAGCAATTGCTCAGAGATGAAAAGTGCCAGCACTGAAAGCTGTTGCTAGCCAGCACCCTTCCTTGGAAGCGCTTTCACAGGCGCAGCAACACTGGGGCTTTGCGCTTCTCTAGCCACCAAACGTCACGGTCATTCTCTTTCCTTCTCGTAGACACGAGCTGAGAAATTGCAAATGTCGAGCAATTGCTCAGAGATGAAAAGTGCCAGCACTGAAAGCTGATGCTAGCCAGCACCCTTCCTTGGAAGCGCTTTTGTAGGCCTAAGAACACTGGGGCTCTGGGCTTCTCTAGCCACCTACTCTTCTGCTCATCCTCTCGCGCAGTCTAAAGAGAGCTCAGGTGAGAAATTGCAAACGTCGAGCAATTGCTCAGAGATGAAAAGTGCCAGCACTGAAGGCTGTTGCTAGCCAGCACCCTTCCTTGGAAGCGCTTTCACAGGCGCAGCAACACTGGGGCTTTGCGCTTCTCTAGCCACCAAACATCAAGGTCATTCTCTTTCCTTCTCGTAGACACGAGCTGAGAAATTGCAAACGTCGAGCAATTGCTCAGAGATGAAAAGTGCCAGCACTGAAGGCTGTGGCTAGCCAACACCCTTCCTTGGAAGCGCTTTCACAGGCGCAGCAACACTGGGACTTTGAGCTTCTCTACCCACCAAACATCACGGTCACTATCTCTCCGTCTCGCAGACACGAGCTGAGAAATTGCAAACGTCCAGCAATTGCTCAGAGATGAAAAGTGCCAGCACTGAAAGCTGATGCTAGCCAGCACCCTTCCTTGGAAGTGCTTTTGTAGGCCTAAGAACACTGGGGTTGTGGGCTTCTCTAGCCACCTACTCTTCTGCTCATCCTCTCGCGTAGTCTAAAGAGAGCTCAGGTGAGAAATTGCAAACGTCGAGCAATTGCTCAGAGATGAAAAGTGCCAGCACTGAAAGCTGTTGCTAGCCAGCACCCTTCCTTGGAAGCGCTTTTGTAGGCCTAAGAACACTGGGGCTCTGGGCTTCTCTAGCCACCTACTCTTCTGCTCATCCTCTCGCGCAGTCTAAAGAGAGCTCAGGTGAGAAATTGCAAACGTCGAGCAATTGCTCAGAGATGAAAAGTGCCAGCACTGAAAGCTGTGGCTAGCCAGCACCCTTCCTTGGAAGCGCTTTCACAGGCGCAGCAACACTGGGGCTTTGCGCTTCTCTAGCCACCAAACGTCACGGTCACTATCTCTCCGTCTCGTAGACACGAGTTGAGAAATTGCAAATGTCGAGCAATTGCTCAGAGAGGAAAAGTGCCAGCACTGAAAGCTGTTGCTAGCCAGCACCCTTCCTTGGAAGCGCTTTTCTAGCCCTCAGAACACTGGGGCTCTGGGCTTCTCTAGCCACCTACTCTTCTGCTCATCCTCTCGCGCAGTCTAAAGAGAGCTCAGGTGAGAAATTGCAAACGTCGAGCAATTGCTCAGAGATGAAAAGTGCCAGCACTGAAGGCTGTTGCTAGCCAGCACCCTTCCTTGGAAGCGCTTTCACAGGCGCAGCAACACTGGGGCTTTGCGCTTCTCTACCCACCAAATGTCACGCTCACTATCTCTCCGTCTCGTAGACACGAGCTGAGAAATTGCAAACGTCCAGCAATTGCTCAGAGATGAAAAGTGCCAGCACTGAAAGCTGTTGCTAGCCAGCACCCTTCCTTGGAAGCGCTTTCACAGGCGCAGCAACACTGGGGCTTTGCGCTTCTCTACCCACAAAACGTCACGGTCATTCTCTTTCCTTCTCGTAGACACGAGCTGAGAAACTGCAAACGTCGAGCAATTGCTCAGAGATGAAAAGTGCCAGCACTGAAAGCTGTTGCTAGCCAGCACCCTTCCTTGGAAGCGCTTTTGTAGCCCTTAGAACACTGGGGCTCTGGGCTTCTCTAGCCACCTAATCTTCTGCTCATCCTCTCGCGCACTCTGAAGAGAGCTCAGGTGAGAAAGTGCAAACGTCGAGCAATTGCTCAGAGATGAAAAGTGCCAGCACTGAAAGCTGTGGCTAGCCAGCACCCTTCCTTGGAAGCGCTTTCACAGGCGCAGCGACACTGGGACTTTGCGCTTCTCTAGCCACCAAACGTCACGCTCACTATCTCTCCGTCTCGTAGACACGAGCTGAGAAATTGCAGACATCGAGCAATTGCTCAGAGATGAGAAGTGCCAGCACTGAAAGCTGATGCTAGCCAGCACCCTTCCTTGGAAGCGCTTTCACAGGCGCAGCGACACTGGGACTTTGCGCTTCTCTAGCCACCAAACGTCACGCTCACTATCTCTCCGTCTCGTAGACACGAGCTGAGAAATTGCAAACGTCCAGCAATTGCTCAGAGAGGAAAAGTGCCAGCACTGAAAGCTGTGGCTAGCCAGCACCCTTCCTTGGAAGCGCTTTCACAGGCGCAGCAACACTGGGGTTTTGCGCTTCTCTAGCCACCAAACGTCACGGTCATTCTCTTTCCGTCTCGTAGACACGAGCTGAGAAATTGCAAACGTCGAGCAATTGCTCAGAGATGAAAAGTGCAAGCACTGAAAGCTGTTGCTAGCCAGCACCCTTCCTTGGAAGCGCTTTTGTAGGCCTAAGAACACTGGGGCTCTGGGCTTCTCTAGCCACCTAATCTTCTGCTCATACTCTCGTGCACTCTGAAGAGAGCTCAGGTGAGAAAGAGCAAACGTCGAGCAATTGCTCAGAGAGGAAAAGTGCCAGCACTGAAAGCTGTTGCTAGCCAGCACCCTTCCTTGGAAGCGCTTTCACAGGCGCAGCAACACTGGGGCTTTGCGCTTCTCTACCCACCAAATGTCGCGCTCACTATCTCTCCGTCTCGTAGACACGAGCTGAGAAATTGCAAACGTCGAGCAATTGCTCAGAGATGAGAAGTGCCAGCACTGAAAGCTGTTGCTAGCCAGCACCCTTCCTTGGAAGCGCTTTCACAGGCGCAGCAACACTGGGGCTTTGCGCTTCTCTACCCACAAAACGTCACGGTCATTCTCTTTCCTTCTTGTAGACACGAGCTGAGAAACTGCAAACGTCGAGCAATTGCTCAGAGATGAAAAGTGCCAGCACTGAAAGCTGTTGCTAGCCAGCACCCTTCCTTGGAAGCGCTTTCACAGGCGCAGCAACACTGGGACTTTGCGCTTCTCTAGCCACCAAACGTCATGGTCATTCTCTTTCCTTCTCGTAGACACGAGCTGAGAAATTGCAAATGTCGAGCAATTGCTCAGAGATGAAAAGTGCCAGCACTGAAAGCTGATGCTAGCCAGCACCCTTCCTTGGAAGCGCTTTTGTAGCCCTTAGAACACTGGGGTTGTGGGCTTCTCTAGCCACCTAATCTTCTGCTCATCCTCTCGTGCAGTCGAAAGAGAGCTCAGGTGAGAAATTGCAAACGTCGAGCAATTGCTCAGAGATGAAAAGTGCCAGCATTGAAAGCTGTTGCTAGCCAGCACCCTTCCTTGGAAGCGCTTTCACAGGCGCAGCAACACTGGGACTTTGCGCTTCTCTACCCACCAAACGTCACGCTCACTATCTCTCCGTCTCGTAGACACGAGCTGAGAAATTGCAAATGTCGAGCAATTGCTCAGAGATGAAAAGTGCCAGCACTGAAAGCTGTTGCTAGCCAGCACCCTTCCTTGGAAGCGCTTTCACAGGCGCAGCAACACTGGGGCTTTGCGCTTCTCTACCCACAAAACGTCACGGTCATTCTCTTTCCTTCTTGTAGACACGAGCTGAGAAATTGCAAACGTCGAGCAATTGCTCAGAGATGAAAAGTGCCAGCACTGAAAGCTGTTGCTAGCCAGCACCCTTCCTTGGAAGCGCTTTTGTAGGCCTAAGAACACTGGGGCTCTGGGCTTCTCTAGCCACCTAATCTTCTGCTCATCCTCTCGCGCAGTCTAAAGAGAGCTCAGGTGAGAAAGTGCAAACGTCGAGCAATTGCTCAGAGATGAAAAGTGCCAGCACTGAAAGCTGTTGCTAGCCAGCACCCTTCCTTGGAAGCGCTTTCACAGGCGCAGAAACACTGGGGCTTTGCGCTTCACTAGCCACCAAATGTCACGCTCACTATCTCTCCGTCTCGTAGACACGAGCTGAGAAATTGCAAACGTCGAGCAATTGCTCAGAGATGAGAAGTGCCAGCACTGAAAGCTGTTGCTAGCCAGCACCCTTCCTTGGAAGCGCTTTCACAGGCGCAGCAACACTGGGGCTTTGCGCTTCTCTACCCACCAAGCGTCACGGTCATTCTCTTTCCTTCTCGTAGACACGAGTTGAGAAATTGCAAACGTCGAGCAATTGCTCAGAGATGAAAAGTGCCAGCACTGAAAGCTGTTGCTAGCCAGCACCCTTCCTTGGAAGCGCTTTCACAGGCGCAGCAACACTGGGGCTTTGCGCTTCTCTAGCCACCAAACATCACGGTGATTCTCTTTCCTTCTCGTAGACACGAGCTGAGAAATTGCAAATGTCGAGCAATTGCTCAGAGATGAAAAGTGCCAGCACTGAAAGCTGATGCTAGCCAGCACCCTTCCTTGGAAGCGCTTTCACAGGCGCAGCAACACTGGGACTTTGCGCTTCTCTACCCACCAAACGTCACGCTCACTATCTCTCCGTCTCGTAGACACGAGCTGAGAAATTGCAAATGTCGAGCAATTGCTCAGACAGGAAAAGTGCCAGCACTGAAAGCTGTTGCTAGCCAGCACCCTTCCTTGGAAGCGCTTTCACAGGCGCAGCAACACTGGGGCTTTGCGCTTCTCTACCCACAAAACGTCACGGTCATTCTCTTTCCTTCTTGTAGACACGAGCTGAGAAATTGCAAACGTCGAGCAATTGCTCAGAGATGAAAAGTGCCAGCACTGAAAGCTGTTGCTAGCCAGCACCCTTCCTTGGAAGCGCTTTTGTAGGCCTAAGAACACTGGGGCTCTGGGCTTCTCTAGCCACCTAATCTTCTGCTCATCCTCTCGCGCAGTCTAAAGAGAGCTCAGGTGAGAAAGTGCAAACGTCGAGCAATTGCTCAGAGATGAAAAGTGCCAGCACTGAAAGCTGTTGCTAGCCAGCACCCTTCCTTGGAAGCGCTTTCACAGGCGCAGAAACACTGGGGCTTTGCGCTTCACTAGCCACCAAATGTCACGCTCACTATCTCTCCGTCTCGTAGACACGAGCTGAGAAATTGCAAACGTCGAGCAATTGCTCAGAGATGAAAAGTGCCAGCACTGAAAGCTGTTGCTAGCCAGCAGCCTTCCTTGGAAGTGCTTTCACAGGCGCAGCAACACTGGGGCTTTGCGCTTCTCTACCCACAAAACGTCACGGTCATTCTCTTTCCTTCTCGTAGACACGAGTTGAGAAATTGCAAACGTCGAGCAATTGCTCAGAGATGAAAAGTGCCAGCACTGAAAGCTGATGCTAGCCAGCACCCTTCCTTGGAAGCGCTTTCACAGGCGCAGCAACACTGGGGCTTTGCGCTTCTCTAGCCACCAAACGTCACGGTCATTCTCTTTCCTTCTCGTAGACACGAGCTGAGAAATTGCAAACGTCGAGCAATTGCTCAGAGATGAAAAGTGCCAGCACTGAAAGCTGATGCTAGCCAGCACCCTTCCTTGGAAGTGCTTTTGTAGGCCTAAGAACACTGGGGCTCTGGGCTTCTCTAGCCACCTACTCTTCTGCTCATCCTCTCGCGCAGTCTAAAGAGAGCTCAGGTGAGAAATTGCAAACGTCGAGCAATTGCTCAGAGATGAAAAGTGCCAGCACTGAAGGCTGTTGCTAGCCAGCACCCTTCCTTGGAAGCGCTTTCACAGGCGCAGCAACACTGGGGCTTTGCGCTTCTCTAGCCACCAAACATCAAGGTCATTCTCTTTCCTTCTCGTAGACACGAGCTGAGAAATTGCAAACGTCGAGCAATTGCTCAGAGATGAAAAGTGCCAGCACTGAAGGCTGTGGCTAGCCAGCACCCTTCCTTGGAAGCGCTTTCACAGGCGCAGCAACACTGGGGCTTTGCGCTTCTCTACCCACCAAACATCACGGTCATTCTCTTTCCTTCTCGTAGACACGGGTTGAGAAATTGCAAACGTCGAGCAATTGCTCAGAGATGAAAAGTGCCAGCACTGAAAGCTGTGGCTAGCCAACACCCTTCCTTGGAAGCGCTTTCACAGGCGCAGCAACACTGGGACTTTGAGCTTCTCTACCCACCAAACATCACGGTCACTATCTCTCCGTGTCGCAGACACGAGCTGAGAAATTGCAAACGTCCAGCAATTGCTCAGAGATGAAAAGTGCCAGCACTGAAAGCTGATGCTAGCCAGCACCCTTCCTTGGAAGTGCTTTTGTAGGCCTAAGAACACTGGGGTTGTGGGCTTCTCTAGCCACCTACTCTTCTGCTCATCCTCTCGCGTAGTCTAAAGAGAGCTCAGGTGAGAAATTGCAAACGTCGAGCAATTGCTCAGAGATGAAAAGTGCCAGCACTGAAAGCTGTTGCTAGCCAGCACCCTTCCTTGGAAGCGCTTTTGTAGGCCTAAGAACACTGGGGCTCTGGGCTTCTCTAGCCACCTAATCTTCTGCTCATCCTCTCGTGCAGTCGAAAGAGAGCTCAGGTGAGAAATTGCAAACGTCGAGCAATTGCTCAGAGATGAAAAGTGCCAGCACTGAAAGCTGTGGCTAGCCAGCACCCTTCCTTGGAAGCGCTTTCACAGGCGCAGCAACACTGGGGCTTTGCGCTTCTCTAGCCACCAAACGTCACGGTCACTATCTCTCCGTCTCGTAGACACGAGTTGAGAAATTGCAAATGTCGAGCAATTGCTCAGAGAGGAAAAGTGCCAGCACTGAAAGCTGTTGCTAGCCAGCACCCTTCCTTGGAAGCGCTTTTGTAGGCCTAAGAACACTGGGGCTCTGGGCTTCTCTAGCCACCTACTCTTCTGCTCATCCTCTCGCGCAGTCTAAAGAGAGCTCAGGTGAGAAATTGCAAACGTCGAGCAATTGCTCAGAGATGAAAAGTGCCAGCACTGAAGGCTGTTGCTAGCCAGCACCCTTCCTTGGAAGCGCTTTCACAGGCGCAGCAACACTGGGGCTTTGCGCTTCTCTACCCACCAAATGTCACGCTCACTATCTCTCCGTCTCGTAGACACGAGCTGAGAAATTGCAAACGTCCAGCAATTGCTCAGAGATGAAAAGTGCCAGCACTGAAAGCTGTTGCTAGCCAGCACCCTTCCTTGGAAGCGCTTTCACAGGCGCAGCAACACTGGGGCTTTGCGCTTCTCTACCCACAAAACGTCACGGTCATTCTCTTTCCTTCTCGTAGACACGAGCTGAGAAACTGCAAACGTCGAGCAATTGCTCAGAGATGAAAAGTGCCAGCACTGAAAGCTGTTGCTAGCCAGCACCCTTCCTTGGAAGCGCTTTTGTAGCCCTTAGAACACTGGGGCTCTGGGCTTCTCTAGCCACCTAATCTTCTGCTCATCCTCTCGCGCACTCTGAAGAGAGCTCAGGTGAGAAAGTGCAAACGTCGAGCAATTGCTCAGAGATGAAAAGTGCCAGCACTGAAAGCTGTGGCTAGCCAGCACCCTTCCTTGGAAGCGCTTTCACAGGCACAGCAACACTGGGGCTTTGCGCTTCTCTACCCACCAAACATCACGGTCATTCTCTTTCCGTCTCGTAGACACGAGCTGAGAAATTGCAAACGTCGAGCAATTGCTCAGAGATGAAAAGTGCCAGCACTGAAAGCTGTGGCTAGCCAGCAGCCTTCCTTGGAAGCGCTTTCACAGGCGCAGCAACACTGGGGCTTTGCGCTTCTCTAGCCAACAAACGTCACGGTCACTATCTCTCTGTCTCGTAGACACGAGTTGAGAAATTGCAAACGTCGAGCAATTGCTCAGAGAGGAAAAGTGCCAGCACTGAAAGCTGTGGCTAGCCAGCACCCTTCCTTGGAAGCGCTTTTGTAGGCCTAAGAACACTGGGGCTCTGGGCTTCTCTAGCTACCTAATCTTCTTCTCATCCTCTCTCGCAGTCTAAAGAGAGCTCAGGTGAGACATTGCAAACGTCGAGCAATTGCTCAGAGATGAAAAGGGCCAGCACTGAAAGCTGTTGCTAGCCAGCAGCCTTCCTTGGAAGCGCTTTCACAGGCGCAGCAACACTGGGGCTTTGCGCTTCTCTAGCCAACAAACGTCACGGTCACTATCTCTTTCCTTCTCGTAGACACGAGCTGAGAAACTGCAAACGTCGAGCAATTGCTCAGAGATGAAAAATGCCATCACTGAAAGCTGTTGCTAGCCAGCACCCTTCCTTGGAAGCGCTTTCACAGGCGC
The DNA here is from genome assembly GCA_037962945.1 of Sarcoramphus papa. NCBI lineage: Eukaryota > Metazoa > Chordata > Aves > Accipitriformes > Cathartidae > Sarcoramphus > Sarcoramphus papa. The sequence goes on along the minus strand of CM075586.1, from coordinate 92,367,602 downwards.
AGCAACAATGGGGCTTTGCACTTCTCTGGCCACCAAACGTCACGGTCATTCTCTTTCCTTCTCGTAGACATGAGCTGAGAAACTGCAAACGTCGAGCAATTGCTCAGAGATGAAAAGGGCCAGCACTGAAAGCTGTTGCTAGCCAGCACCCTTCCTTGGAAGCGCTTTTGTAGCCCTTAGAACACTGGGGCTCTGGGCTTCTCTAGCCACCTAATCTTCTGCTCATCCTCTCGCGCACTCTGAAGAGAGCTCAGGTGAGAAAGTGCAAACGCCGAGCAATTGCTCAGAGAGGAAAAGTGCCAGCACTGAAAGGTGTTGCCAGCCAGCACCCTTCCTTGGAAGCGCTTTCACAGGCGCAGCAACACTGGGGCTTTGCGCTTCACTAGCCACCAAATGTCACGCTCACTATCTCTCCGTCTCGTAGACACGAGCTGAGAAATTGCAAACGTCGAGCAATTGCTCAGAGATGAGAAGTGCCAGCACTGAAAGCTGATGCTAGCCAGCACCCTTCCTTGGAAGCGCTTTAACAGGCGCAGCGACACTGGTGCTTTGCGCTTTTCTGGCCACCAAACGTCACGGTCATTCTCTTTCCTTCTCGTAGACACGAGCTGAGAAATTGCAAACGTCGAGCAATTGCTCAGAGATGAAAAGTGCCAGCACTGAAAGCTGATGCTAGCCAGCACCCTTCCTTGGAAGCGCTTTCACAGGCGCAGCAACACTGGGACTTTGCGCTTCTCTAGCCACCAAACATCACGCTCACTATCTCGCCGTCTCGTAGACACGAGCTGAGAAATTGCAAACGTCGAGCAATTGCTCAGAGATGAAGAGTGCCAGCACTGAAAGCTGTTGCTAGCCAGCACCCTTCCTTGGAAGCACTTTCACAGGCGCAGCAACACTGGGGCTTTGCGCTTCTCTAGACACCAAACATCACGGTCATTCTCTTTCCGTCTCGTAGACACGAGCTGAGAAATTGCAAACGTCGAGCAATTGCTCAGAGATGAAAAGTGCCAGCACTGAAAGCTGTTGCTAGCCAGCACCCTTCCTTGGAAGCGTTTTCACAGGCGCAGCAACACTGGGGCTTTGCGCTGCTCTACCCACCAAACATCACGGTCACTATCTCTCCGTCTCGTAGACACGAGCTGAGAAATTGCAAACGTCGAGCAATTGCTCAGAGATGAGAAGTGCCAGCACTGAAAGCTGATGCTAGCCAGCACCCTTCCTTGGAAGCGCTTTAACAGGCGCAGCGACACTGGTGCTTTGCGCTTTTCTGGCCACCAAACGTCACGGTCATTCTCTTTCCTTCTCGTAGACACGAGCTGAGAAATTGCAAACGTCGAGCAATTGCTCAGAGATGAAAAGTGCCAGCACTGAAAGCTGATGCTAGCCAGCAGCCTTCCTTGGAAGCGCTTTCACAGGCGCAGCAACACTGGGACTTTGCGCTTATCTAGCCACCAAATGTCACGGTCATTCTCTTTCCTTCTCGTAGACACGAGCTGAGAAATTGCAAACGTCGAGCAATTGCTCAGAGATGAAGAGTGCCAGCACTGAAAGCTGTTGCTAGCCAGCACCCTTCCTTGGAAGCACTTTCACAGGCGCAGCAACACTGGGGCTTTGCGCTTCTCTAGACACCAAACATCACGGTCATTCTCTTTCCGTCTCGTAGACACGAGCTGAGAAATTGCAAACGTCGAGCAATTGCTCAGAGATGAAAAGGGCCAGCACTGAAAGCTGTTGCTAGCCAGCACCCTTCCTTGGAAGCGTTTTCACAGGCGCAGCAACACTGGGGCTTTGCGCTGCTCTACCCACCAAACATCACGGTCACTATCTCTCCGTCTCGTAGACACGAGCTGAGAAATTGCAAACGTCGAGCAATTGCTCAGAGATGAGAAGTGCCAGCACTGAAAGCTGATGCTAGCCAGCACCCTTCCTTGGAAGCGCTTTTGTAGCCCTAACAACACTGGGGCTCTGGGCTTCTCTAGCCACCTACTCTTCTGCTCATCCTCTCGCGTAGTCTAAAGAGAGCTCAGGTGAGAAATTGCAAACGTCGAGCAATTGCTCAGAGATGAAAAGTGCCAGCACTGAAAGCTGTTGCTAGCCAGCACCCTTCCATGGAAGCGCTTTCACAGGCGCAGCAACACTGGGGCTTTGCGCTTCTCTGGCCACCAAACGTCACGGTCATTCTCTTTCCTTCTCGTAGACACGAGCTGAGAAACTGCAAACGTCGAGCAATTGATCAAAGATGAAAAGTGCCAGCACTGAAAGCTGTTGCTAGCCAGCACCCTTCCTTGGAAGCGCTTTTGTAGGCCTAAGAACACTGGGGTTGTGGGCTTCTCTAGCCACCTAATCTTCTGCTCATCCTCTCGCGCAGTCTAAAGAGAGCTCAGGGGAGAAATTGCAAACGTCGAGCAATTGCTCAGAGATGAGAAGTGCCAGCACTGAAAGCTGATGCTAGCCAGCACCCTTCCTTGGAAGCGCTTTCACAGGCGCAGCAACACTGGGAATTTGCGCTTCTCTAGCCACCAAACGTCACGGTCATTCTCTTTCCTTCTCGTAGACACGAGCTGAGAAATTGCAAACGTCGAGCAATTGCTCAGAGATGAAAAGTGCCAGCACTGAAAGCTGTTGCTAGCCAGCACCCTTCCTTGGAAGCGCTTTCACAGGCGCAGCAACACTGGGGCTTTGCGCTTCTCTACCCACCAAACATCGCGGTCATTCTCTTTCCTTCTCGTAGACACGAGCTGAGAAATTGCAAACGTCGAGCAATTGCTCAGAGATGAAAAGTGCCAGCACTGAAAGCTGTGGCTAGCCAGCAGCCTTCCTTGGAAGCGCTTTCACAGGCGCAGCAACACTGGGGCTTTGCGCTTCTCTAGCCACCAAACGTCACGGTCACTATCTCTCCGTCTCGTAGACACGAGTTGAGAAATTGCAAACGTCGAGCAATTGCTCAGAGAGGAAAAGTGCCAGCACTGAAAGCTGTGGCTAGCCAGCACCCTTGCTTGGAAGCGCTTTTGTAGGCCTAAGAACACTGGGGCTCTGGGCTTCTCTAGCTACCTAATCTTCTGCTCATCCTCTCGCGCACTCTGAAGAGAGCTCAGGTGAGACATTGCAAACGTCGAGCAATTGCTCCGAGATGAAAAGGGCCAGCACTGAAAGCTGTTGCTAGCCAGCACCCTTCCTTGGAAGCGCTTTCACAGGCGCAGCAACACTGGGGCTTTGCGCTTCTCTAGCCACCAAACATCAAGGTCATTCTCTTTCCTTCTCGTAGACAAGAGCTGAGAAATTGCAAACGTCTAGCAATTGCTCAGAGATGAAAAGTGCCAGCACTGAAGGCTGTGGCTAGCCAGCACCCTTCCTTGGAAGCGCTTTCACAGGCGCAGCAACACTGGGGCTTTGCGCTTCTCTAGCCACCAAATGTCATGCTCACTATCTCTCTGTCTCGTAGACACGAGTTGAGAAATTGCAAACGTCGAGCAATTGCTCAGAGATGAAAAGTGCCAGCACTGAAAGCTGTTGCTAGCCAGCACCCTTCCTTGGAAGCGCTTTCACAGGCGCAGCAACACTGGGACTTTGCGCTTCTCTACCCACCAAACATCACGGTCACTATATCTCCGTCTCGCAGACACGAGCTGAGAAATTGCAAACGTCGAGCAATTGCTCAGAGATGAAAAGTGCCAGCACTGAAAGCTGATGCTAGCCAGCACCCTTCCTTGGAAGTGCTTTTGTAGGCCTAAGAACACTGGGGTTGTGGGCTTCTCTAGCCACCTACACTTCTGCTCATCCTCTCGCGTAGTCTAAAGAGAGCTCAGGTGAGAAATTGCAAATGTCGAGCAATTGCTCAGAGATGAAAAGTGCCAGCACTGAAAGCTGTTGCTAGCCAGCACCCTTCCTTGGAAGCGCTTTTGTAGGCCTAAGAACACTGGGGCTCTGGGCTTCTCTAGCCACCTAATCTTCTGCTCATCCTCTCGTGCAGTCTAAAGAGAGCTCAGGTGAGAAATTGCAAACGTCGAGCAATTGCTCAGAGATGAAAAGTGCCAGCACTGAAAGCTGTTGCTAGCCAGCACCCTTCCTTGGAAGCGCTTTCACAGGCACAGCAACACTGGGGCTTTGCGCTTCTCTGGCCACCAAACATCACGGTCATTCTCTTTCCTTCTCGTAGACACGAGCTGAGAAACTGCAAACGTCGAGCAATTGATCAAAGATGAAAAGTGCCAGCACTGAAAGCTGTTGCTAGCCAGCACCCTTCCTTGGAAGCGCTTTTGTAGGCCTAAGAACACTGGGGTTGTGGGCATCTCTAGCCACCTAATCTTCTGCTCATCCTCTCGCGCAGTCTAAAGAGAGCTCAGGTGAGAAATTGCAAACGTCGAGCAATTGCTCAGAGATGAGAAGTGCCAGCACTGAAAGCTGTTGCTAGCCAGCACCCTTCCTTGGAAGCGCTTTCACAGGCGCAGCAACACTGGGAATTTGCGCTTCTCTAGCCACCAAACATCACGGTCATTCTCTTTCCTTCTCGTAGACACGAGCTGAGAAATTGCAAACGTCGAGGAATTGCTCAGAGATGAAAAGTGCCAGCACTGAAAGCTGTTGCTAGCCAGCACCCTTCCTTGGAAGCGCTTTCACAGGCGCAGCAACACTGGGGCTCTGTGCTTCTCTACCCACCAAACATCGCGGTCATTCTCTTTCCTTCTCGTAGACACGAGCTGAGAAATTGCAAACGTCGAGCAATTGCTCAGAGATGAAAAGTGCCAGCACTGAAAGCTGTGGCTAGCCAGCAGCCTTCCTTGGAAGCGCTTTCACAGGCGCAGCAACACTGGGGCTTTGCGCTTCTCTAGCCAACAAACGTCACGGTCACTATCTCTCCGTCTCGTAGACACGAGTTGAGAAATTGCAAACGTCGAGCAATTGCTCAGAGATGAAAAGTGGCAGCACTGAAAGCTGTTGCTAGCCAGCACCCTTCCTTGGAAGCGCTTTTGTAGGCCTAAGAACACTGGGGCTCTGGGCTTCTCTAGCTACCTAATCTTCTTCTCATCCTCTCTCGCAGTCTAAAGAGAGCTCAGGTGAGACATTGCAAACGTCGAGCAATTGCTCAGAGATGAAAAGGGCCAGCACTGAAAGCTGTTGCTAGCCAGCACCCTTCCTTGGAAGCGCTTTCACAGGCGCAGCGACACTGGGACTTTGCGCTTCTCTAGCCACCAAACGTCACGGTCATTCTCTTTTCTTCTCGTAGACACGAGCTGAGAAACTGCAAACGTCGAGCAATTGCTCAGAGATGAAAAGTGCCAGCACTGAAAGCTGTTGCTAGCCAGCACCCTTCCTTGGAAGCGCTTTTGTAGGCCTAAGAACACTGGGGCTCTGGGCTTCTCTAGCCACCTAATCTTCTGCTCATCCTCTCGCGCACTCTAAAGAGAGCTCAGGTGAGAAATTGCAAACGTCGAGCAATTGCTCAGAGAGGAAAAGTGCCAGCACTGAAAGCTGTTGCTAGCCAGCACCCTTCCTTGGAAGCGCTTTCACAGGCGCAGCAACACTGGGGCTTTGCGCTTCTCTACCCACCAAACGTCACGGTCACTATCTCTTTCCTTCTCGTAGACACGAGCTGAGAAATTGCAAACGTCGAGCAATTGCTCAGAGATGAAAAATGCCAGCACTGAAAGCTGTTGCTAGCCAGCACCCTTCCTTGGAAGCGCTTTCACAGGCGCAGCAACACTGGGGCTTTGCGCTTCTCTGGCCACCAAACGTCACGGTCATTCTCTTTGCTTCTCGTAGACACGAGCTGAGAAACTGCAAACGTCGAGCAATTGATCAAAGATGAAAAGTGCCAGCACTGAAAGCTGTTGCTAGCCAGCACCCTTCCTTGGAAGCGCTTTTGTAGCCCTTAGAACACTGGGGCTCTGGGCTTCTCTAGCCACCTAATCTTCTGCTCATCCTCTCGCGCACTCTGAAGAGAGCTCAGGTGAGAAAGTGCAAACGCCGAGCAATTGCTCAGAGAGGAAAAGTGCCAGCACTGAAAGGTGTTGCCAGCCAGCACCCTTCCTTGGAAGCGCTTTCACAGGCGCAGCAACACTGGGGCTTTGCGCTTCACTAGCCACCAAATGTCACGCTCACTATCTCTCCGTCTCGTAGACACGAGCTGAGAAATTGCAAACGTCGAGCAATTGCTCAGAGATGAGAAGTGCCAGCACTGAAAGCTGATGCTAGCCAGCACCCTTCCTTGGAAGCGCTTTAACAGGCGCAGCGACACTGGTGCTTTGCGCTTTTCTGGCCACCAAACGTCACGGTCATTCTCTTTCCTTCTCGTAGACACGAGCTGAGAAATTGCAAACGTCGAGCAATTGCTCAGAGATGAAAAGTGCCAGCACTGAAAGCTGATGCTAGCCAGCACCCTTCCTTGGAAGCGCTTTCACAGGCGCAGCAACACTGGGACTTTGCGCTTCTCTAGCCACCAAACATCACGGTCACTATCTCGCCGTCTCGTAGACACGAGCTGAGAAATTGCAAACGTCGAGCAATTGCTCAGAGATGAAAAGTGGCAGCACTGAAAGCTGTTGCTAGCCAGCACCCTTCCTTGGAAGCACTTTCACAGGCGCAGCAACACTGGGGCTTTGCGCTTCTCTAGCCACCAAACATCACGGTCATTCTCTTTCCGTCTCGTAGACACGAGCTGAGAAATTGCAAACGTCGAGCAATTGCTCAGAGATGAAAAGTGCCAGCACTGAAAGCTGTTGCTAGCCAGCACCCTTCCTTGGAAGCGCTTTCACAGGCGCAGCAACACTGGGGCTTTGCGCTTCTCTACCCACCAAACATCACGGTCATTCTCTTTCCGTCTCGTAGACACGAGTTGAGAAATTGCAAACGTCGAGCAATTGCTCAGAGATGAAAAGTGCCAGCACTGAAAGCTGTTGCTAGCCAGCACCCTTCCTTGGAAGCGCTTTTGTAGGCCTAAGAACACTGGGGCTCTGGGCTTCTCTAGCCACCTAATCTTCTGCTCATCCTCTCGTGCAGTCGAAAGAGAGCTCAGGTGAGAAATTGCAAACGTCGAGCAATTGCTCAGAGAGGAAAAGGGCCAGCACTGAAAGCTGTGGCTAGCCAGCACCCTTCCTTGGAAGCGCTTTCACAGGCGCAGCAACACTGGGGCTTTGCGCTTCTCTACCCACCAAAGGTCACGGTCCTTCTCTTTCCGTCTCGTAGACACGAGTTGAGAAATTGCAAACGTCGAGCAATTGCTCAGAGATGAAAAGTGCCAGCACTGAAAGCTGTGGCTAGCCAGCAGCCTTCCTTGGAAGCGCTTTCACAGGCGCAGCAACACTGGGACTTTGCGCTTCTCTACCCACCAAACATCACGGTCATTCTCTTTCCGTCTCATAGACACGAGCTGAGAAATTGCAAATGTCGAGCAATTGCTCAGAGATGAAAAGTGCCAGCACTGAAAGCTGTTGCTAGCCAGCACCCTTCCTTGGAAGCGCTTTTGTACCCCTCAGAACACTGGGGCTCTGGGCTTCTCTAGCCACCTACTCTTCTGCTCATCCTCTCGCGCACTCTAAAGAGAGCTCAGGTGAGAAATTGCAAACGTCGAGCAATTGTTCAGAGATGAAAAGTGGCAGCACTGAAAGCTGTGGCTAGCCAGCACCCTTCTTTGGAAGCGCTTTCACAGGCGCAGCAACACTGGGGCTTTGCGCTTCTCTAGCCACCAAACGTCACGCTCACTATCTCTCCGTCTCGTAGACACGAGCTGAGAAATTGCAAACGTCGAGCAATTGCTCAGAGATGAGAAGTGCCAGCAGTGAAAGCTGTTGCTAGCCAGCACCCTTCCTTGGAAGCGCTTTTGTAGCCCTAACAACACTGGGGCTCTGGGCTTCTCTAGCCACCTAATCTTCTGCTCATCCTCTCGCGCAGTCTAAAGAGAGCTCAGGTGAGAAATTGCAAACGTCGAGCAATTGCTCAGAGATGAAAAGTGCCAGCACTGAAAGCTGTTGCTAGCCAGCACCCTTCCTTGGAAGCGCTTTCACAGGCGCAGCAACACTGGGGCTTTGCGCTTCTCTAGCCACCAAACGTCACGGTCATTCTCTTTCCTTCTCGTAGATATGAGCTGAGAAATTGCAAACGTCGAGCAATTGCTCAGAGATGAAAAGTGCCAGCACTGAAAGCTGTGGCTAGCCAGCACCCTTCCTTGGAAGCGCTTTCACAGGCGCAGCAACACTGCGGCTTTGCGCTTCTCTACCCACCAAACATCAAGGTCATTCTCTTTCCGTCTCGTAGACACGAGTTGAGAAATTGCAAACGTCGAGCAATTGCTCAGAGATGAAAAGTGGCAGCACTGAAAGCTGTGGCTAGCCAGCAGCCTTCCTTGGAAGCGCTTTCACAGGCGCAGCAACACTGGGGCTTTGCGCTACTCTACTCACCAAACATCACGGTCACTATCTCTCCGTCTCATAGACACGAGCTGAGAAATTGCAAACGTCCAGCAATTGCTCAGACAGGAAAAGTGGCAGCACTGAAAGCTGTTGCTAGCCAGCACCCTTCCTTGGAAGCGCTTTCACAGGCGCAGCAACACTGGGGCTTTGCGCTTCTCTGGCCACCAAACGTCACGGTCATTCTCTTTCATTCTCGTAGACATGAGCTGAGAAACTGCAAACGTCGAGCAATTGATCAAAGATGAAAAGTGCCAGCACTGAAAGCTCTTGCTAGCCAGCACCCTTCCTTGGAAGCGCTTTTGTAGCCCTTAGAACACTGGGGCTCTGGGCTTCTCTAGCCACCTACTCTTCTGCTCATCCTCTCGCGCAGTCTAAAGAGAGCTCAGGTGAGAAAGTGCAAACGTCGAGCAATTGCTCAGAGATGAAAAGTGCCATCACTGAAAGCTGTTGCTAGCCAGCACCCTTCCTTGGAAGCGCTTTCACAGGCGCAGCAACACTGGGGCTTTGCGCTTCTCTAGCCACCAAACGTCACGCTCACTATCTCTCCGTCTCGTAGACACGAGCTGAGAAATTGCAAACGTCCAGCAATTGCTCAGAGATGAAAAGTGGCAGCACTGAAAGCTGTTGCTAGCCAGCACCCTTCCTTGGAAGCGCTTTCACAGGCGCAGCAACACTGGGACTTTGCGCTTCTCTAGCCACCAAACATCACGGTCATTCTCTTTCCGTCTCGTAGACACGAGTTGAGAAATTGCAAACGTCGAGCAATTGCTCAGAGATGAAAAGTGGCAGCACTGAAAGCTGTGGCTAGCCAGCACCCTTCCTTGGAAGCGCTTTCACAGGCGCAGTGACACTGGGGCTTTGTGCTTCTCTAGCCACCAAACATCACGGTCATTCTCTTTCCGTCTCGTAGACACGAGTTGAGAAATTGCAAACGTCGAGCAATTGCTCAGAGATGAAAAGTGCCAGCACTGAAAGCTGTTGCTAGCCAGCACCCTTCCTTGGAAGCGCTTTCACAGGCGCAGCGACACTGGGGCTTTGCGCTTCTCTAGCCACCAAACGTCACGGTCATTCTCTTTCCTTCTCGTAGAAACGAGCTGAGAAATTGCAAACGTCCAGCAATTGCTCAGAGATGAAAAGTGCCAGGACTGAAAGCTGATGCTAGCCAGCACCCTTCTTTGGAAGCGCTTTCACAGGCGCAGCAACACTGGGGCTTTGCGCTTCTCTACCCACCAAATATCACGGTCATTCTCTTTCCGTCTCGTAGACACGAGCTGAGAAATTGCAAACGTCGAGCAATTGCTCAGAGATGAGAAGTGCCAGCACTGAAAGCTGTGGCTAGCCAGCACCCTTCCTTGGAAGCGCTTTCACAGGCGCAGCAACACTGGGGCTTTGCGCTTCTCTACCCACCAAACATCACGGTCACTATCTCTCCATCTCGCAGACACGAGCTTAGAAATTGCAAATGTGGAGCAATTGCTCAGAGATGAAAAGTGCCAGGACTGAAAGCTGTTGCTAGCCAGCACCCTTCCTTGGAAGCGCTTTTGTAGCCCTTAGAACACTGGGGCTCTGGGCTTCTCTAGCCACCTAATCTTCTGCTCATCCTCTCGTGCAGTCTAAAGAGAGATCAGGTGAGACATTGCAAACGTCGAGCAATTGCTCAGAGATGAAAAGTGCCAGCACTGAAAGCTGTTGCTAGCCAGCACCCTTCCTTGGAAGCGCTTTCACAGGCACAGCAACACTGGGGCTTTGCACTTCTCTACCCACCAAATGTCACGCTCACTATCTCTCCGTCTCGTAGACACGAGCTGAGAAATTGCAAACGTCCAGCAATTGCTCAGAGATGAAAAGTGCCAGCACTGAAAGCTGTTGCTAGCCAGCACCCTTCCTTGGAAGCGCTTTCACAGGCGCAGCAACACTGGGTCTTTGCGCTTCTCTAGCCACCAAACATCACGGTCATTCTCTTTCCTTCTCGTAGACACGAGCTGAGAAATTGCAAACGTCGAGCAATTGCTCAGAGATGAAAAGTGCAAGCACTGAAAGCTGTGGCTAGCCAGCACCCTTCCTTGGAAGGACTTTCACAGGCGCAGCAACACTGGGGCTTTGCGCTTCTCTACCCACCAAACATCACGGTCATTCCTTTCCGTCTCGTAGACACGAGTTGAGAAATTGCAAACGTCGAGCAATTGCTCAGAGATGAAAAGTGCCAGCACTGAAAGCTGTGGCTAGCCAGCACCCTTCCTTGGAATCGCTTTCACAGGCGCAGCAACACTGGGGCTTTGCGCTTCTCTAGCCACCAAACGTCACGCTCACTATCTCTCCGTCTCATAGACACGAGCTGAGAAATTGCAAACGTCGAGCAATTGCTCAGACAGGAAAAGTGGCAGCACTGAAAGCTGTTGCTAGCCAGCACCCTTCCTTGGAAGCGCTTTCACAGGCGCAGCAACACTGGGAGTTTGCGCTTCTCTAGCCACCAAACGTCACGGTCACTATCTCTCCGTCTCGTAGACACGAGCTGAGAAATTGCAAACGTCGAGCAATTGCTCAGAGATGAAAAGTGCCAGCACTGAAAGCTGTTGCTAGCCAGCACCCTTCCTTGGAAGCACTTTCACAGGCGCAGCAACACTGGGAGTTTGCGCTTCTCTAGCCACCAAACGTCACGGTCACTATCTCTCCATCTCGTAGACACAAGCTGAGAAATTGCAAACGTCGAGCAATTGCTCAGAGATGAAAAGTGCCAGCACTGAAGGCTGTTGCTAGCCAGCACCCTTCCTTGGAAGCGCTTTCACAGGCGCAGCGACACTGGGGCTTTGCGTTTCTCTGGCCACCAAACGTCACGGTCATTCTCTTTCCTTCTCGTAGACACGAGCTGAGAAACTGCAAACGTTGAGCAATTGATCAAAGATGAAAAGTGGCAGCACTGAAAGCTGTTGCTAGCCAGCACCCTTCCTTGGAAGCGCTTTTGTAGCCCTTAGAACACTGGGGCTCTGGGCTTCTCTAGCCACGTACTCTTCTGCTCATACTCTCGCGCACTCTAAAGAGAGCTCAGGTGAGAAAGTGCAAACGTCGAGCAATTGCTCAGAGAGGAAAAGTGCCAGCACTGAAGGCTGTTGCTAGCCAGCACCCTTCCTTGGAAGCGCTTTCACAGGCGCAGCAACACTGGGGCATGCGCTTCTCTAGCCACCAAACGTCACGGTCATTCTCTTTCCGTCTCGTAGACACGAGTTGAGAAATTGCAAACGTCGAGCAATTGCTCAGAGATGAAAAGTGGCAGCACTGAAAGCTGTGGCTAGCCAGCACCCTTCCTTGGAAGCGCTTTCACAGGCGCAGCAACACTGGGGCTTTGCGCTTCTCTAGCCACCAAACGTCACGGTCATTCTCTTTCCTTCTCGTAGACACGAGCTGAGAAATTGCAAATGTCGAGCAATTGCTCAGAGATGAAAAGTGCCAGCACTGAAAGCTGTTGCTAGCCAGCACCCTTCCTTGGAAGCGCTTTTGTAGCCCTAACAACACTGGGGCTCTGGGCTTCTCTAGCCACCTAATCTTCTGCTCATCCTCTCGCGCACTCTAAAGAGAGCTCAGGTGAGAAATTGCAAATGTCGAGCAATTGCTCAGAGATGAAAAGTGGCAGCACTGAAAGCTGTTGCTAGCCAGCACCCTTCCTTGGAAGCGCTTTCACAGGCGCAGCAACACTGGGGCTTTGCGCTTCTCTACCCACCAAACGTCACGCTCACTATCTCTTCGTCTCATAGACACGAGCTGAGAAATTGAAAACGTCCAGCAATTGCTCAGACAGGAAAAGTGGCAGCACTGAAAGCTGTTGCTAGCCAGCACCCTTCCTTGGAAGCGCTTTCACAGGCGCAGCAACACTGGGGCTTTGCGCTTCTCTAGCCACCAAAGGTCACGGTCATTCTCTTTCCATCTCGTAGACACGAGCTGAGAAACTGCAAACGTCGAGCAATTGATCAAAGATGAAAAGTGCCAGCACTGAAAGCTCTTGCTAGCCAGCACCCTTCCTTGGAAACGCTTTTGTAGGCCTAAGAACACTGGGGCTCTGGGCTTCTCTAGCCACCTAATCTTCTGCTCATCCTCTCGCGCACTCTGAAGAGAGCTCAGGTGAGAAAGTGCAAACGTCAAGCAATTGCTCAGAGATGAAAAGTGCCAGCACTGAAAGCTGTTGCTAGCCAGCACCCTTCCTTGGAAGCGCTTTCACAGGCGCAGCAACACTGGGGCTTTGCGCTTCTCTAGCCACCAAACATCACGGTCATTCTCTTTCCTTCTCGTAGACACGAGCTGAGAAATTGCAAAGGTCGAGCAATTGCTCAGAGATGAAAAGTGCCAGCACTGAAAGCTGTTGCTAGCCAGCACCCTTCCTTGGAAGCGCTTTCACAGGCGCAGCAACACTGGGGCTTTGCGCTTCTCTAGCCACCAAACATCACGGTCATTCTCTTTCCTTCTCGTAGACACGAGTTGAGAAATTGCAAACGTCGAGCAATTGCTCAGAGATGAAAAGTGGCAGCACTGAAAGCTGTTGCTAGCCAGCACCCTTCCTTGGAAGCGCTTTCACAGGCGCAGCAACACTGGGACTTTGCGCTTCTCTAGCCAACAAACATCACGGTCACTATCTCTCCGTCTCGTAGACACGAGCTGAGAAATTGCAAACGTCGAGCAATTGCTCAGAGATGAAAAGGGCCAGCACTGAAAGCTGTTGCTAGCCAGCACCCTTCCTTGGAAGCGCTTTTGTAGGCCTAACAACACTGGGGTTGTGGGCTTCTCTAGCCACCTAATCTTCTGCTCATCCTCTCGCGCACTCTAAAGAGAGCTCAGGTGAGAAATTGCAAACGTCGAGCAATTGCTCAGAGATAAAAAGTGCCAGCACTGAAAGCTGTTGCTAGCCAGCACCCTTCCTTGGAAGCGCTTTCACAGGCGCAGCGACACTGGGACTTTGCGCTTCTCTAGCCACCAAACGTCACGCTCACTATCTCTCCGTCTCGTAGACACGAGCTGAGAAATTGCAAACGTCCAGCAATTGCTCAGAGAGGAAAAGTGCCAGCTCTGAAAGCTGTGGCTAGCCAGCACCCTTCCTTGGAAGCGCTTTCACAGGCGCAGCAACACTGGGGCTTTGCGCTTCTCTACCCACCAAACATCACGGTCATTCTCTTTCCGTCTCGTAGACACTAGCTGAGAAATTGCAAACGTCGAGCAATTGCTCAGAGATGAAAAGTGCCAGCACTGAAAGCTGTGGCTAGCCAGCACCCTTCCTTGGAAGCGCTTTCACAGGCGCAGCAACACTGGGGCTTTGCGCTTCTCTACCCACCAAACATCACGCTCACTATCTCTCCATCTCGCAGACACGAGCTGAGAAATTGCAAACGTTGAGCAATTGCTCAGAGATGAAAAGTGCCAGCACTGAAAGCTGTTGCTAGCCAGCCCCCTTCCTTGGAAGCGCTTTTGTAGCCCTAAGAACACTCGGGCTCTGGGCTTCTCTAGCCACCTAATCTTCTGCTCATCCTCTCGCGCACTCTAAAGAGAGCTCAGGTGAGAAATTGCAAACGTCGAGCAATTGCTCAGAGATGAAAAGGGCCAGCACTGAAAGCTGTTGCTAGCCAGCACCCTTCCTTGGAAGCGCTTTTGTAGCCCTAACAACACTGGGGCTCTGGGCTGCTCTAGCCACCTAATCTTCTGCTCATCCTCTCGCGCACTCTAAAGAGAGCTCAGGTGAGAAATTGCAAACGTCGAGCAATTGCTCAGAGATGAAAAGTGCCAGCACTGAAAGCTGTGGCTAGCCAGCACCCTTCCTTGGAAGCGCTTTCACAGGTGCAGCAACACTGGGGCTTTGCGCTTCTCTACCCACCAAACATCACGGTCATTCTCTTTCCGTCTCGTAGACACGAGTTGAGAAATTGCAAACGTCGAGCAATTGCTCAGAGATGAAAAGTGGCAGCACTGAAAGCTGTTGCTAGCCAGCACCCTTCCTTGGAAGCGCTTTCACAGGCGCAGCAACACTGGGGCTTTGCGCTTCTCTACCCACCAAACATCACGGTCATTCTCTTTCCGTCTCGTAGACACGAGCTGAGAAATTGCAAACGTCGAGCAATTGCTCAGAGATGAAAAGTGCCAGCACTGAAAGCTGTTGCTAGCCAGCACCCTTCCTTGGAAGCGCTTTTGTAGCCCTAACAACACTGGGGTTGTGGGCTTCTCTAGCCACCTAATCTTCTGCTCATCCTCTCGCGTAGTCTAAAGAGAGCTCAGGTGAGAAATTGCAAATGTCGAGCAATTGCTCAGAGATGAAAAGTGCCAGCACTGAAAGCTGTTGCTAGCCAGCACCCTTCCTTGGAAGCGCTTTTGTAGGCCTAACAACACTGGGGCTCTGGGATTCTCTAGCCACCTACTCTTCTGCTCATCCTCTCGTGCAGTCGAAAGAGAGCTCAGGTGAGAAAGTGCAAACGTCAAGCAATTGCTCAGAGATGAAAAGTGCCAGCACTGAAGGCTGTTGCTAGCCAGCACCCTTCCTTGGAAGCGCTTTCACAGGCGCAGCAACACTGGGGCTTTGCGCTTCTCTACCCACCAAACGTCACGGTCATTCTCTTTCCTTCTCGTAGACACGGGCTGAGAAATTGCAAACGTCGAGCAATTGATCAAAGATGAAAAGTGCCAGCACTGAAAGCTGTTGCTAGCCAGCACCCTTCCTTGGAAGCGCTTTTGTAGCCCTTAGAACACTGGGGCTCTGGGCTTCTCTAGCCACCTAATCTTCTGCTCATACTCTCGCGCACTCTGAAGAGAGCTCAGGTGAGAAATTGCAAACGTCGAGCAATTGCTCAGAGATGAAAAGGGCCAGGACTGAAAGCTGTTGCTAGCCAGCACCCTTCCTTGGAAGCGCTTTCACAGGCGCAGCAACACTGGGACTTTGCGCTTCTCTACCCACCAAACATCACGGTCATTCTCTTTCCGTCTCGTAGACACGAGTTGAGAAATTGCAAACGTCGAGCAATTGCTCAGAGATGAAAAGTGGCAGCACTGAAAGCTGTTGCTAGCCAGCACCCTTCCTTGGAAGCGCTTTCACAGGCGCAGCAACACTGGGGCTTTGCGCTTCTCTAGCCACCAAACGTCACGCTCACTATCTCTCCGTCTCATAGACACGAGCTGAGAAATTGCAAACGTCGAGCAATTGCTCAGAGATGAAAAGGGCCAGCACTGAAAGCTGTTGCTAGCCAGCACCCTTCCTTGGAAGCGCTTTTGTAGCCCTAACAACACTGGGGTTGTGGGCTTCTCTAGCCACCTAATCTTCTGCTCATCCTCTCGCGCACTCTAAAGAGAGCTCAGGTGAGAAATTGCAAACGTCGAGCAATTGCTCAGAGATAAAAAGTGCCAGCACTGAAAGCTGTTGCTAGCCAGCACCCTTCCTTGGAAGCGCTTTCACAGGCGCAGCGACACTGGGACTTTGCGCTTCTCTAGCCACCAAACGTCACGCTCACTATCTCTCCGTCTCGTAGACACGAGCTGAGAAATTGCAAACGTCCAGCAATTGCTCAGAGAGGAAAAGTGCCAGCTCTGAAAGCTGTGGCTAGCCAGCACCCTTCCTTGGAAGCGCTTTCACAGGCGCAGCAACACTGGGGCTTTGCGCTTCTCTACCCACCAAACATCACGGTCATTCTCTTTCCGTCTCGTAGACACTAGCTGAGAAATTGCAAACGTCGAGCAATTGCTCAGAGATGAAAAGTGCCAGCACTGAAAGCTGTGGCTAGCCAGCACCCTTCCTTGGAAGCGCTTTCACAGGCGCAGCAACACTGGGGCTTTGCGCTTCTCTACCCACCAAACATCACGCTCACTATCTCTCCATCTCGCAGACACGAGCTGAGAAATTGCAAACGTTGAGCAATTGCTCAGAGATGAAAAGTGCCAGCACTGAAAGCTGTTGCTAGCCAGCCCCCTTCCTTGGAAGCGCTTTTGTAGCCCTAAGAACACTCGGGCTCTGGGCTTCTCTAGCCACCTAATCTTCTGCTCATCCTCTCGCGCACTCTAAAGAGAGCTCAGGTGAGAAATTGCAAACGTCGAGCAATTGCTCAGAGATGAAAAGGGCCAGCACTGAAAGCTGTTGCTAGCCAGCACCCTTCCTTGGAAGCGCTTTTGTAGCCCTAACAACACTGGGGCTCTGGGCTTCTCTAGCCACCTAATCTTCTGCTCATCCTCTCGCGCACTCTAAAGAGAGCTCAGGTGAGAAATTGCAAACGTCGAGCAATTGCTCAGAGATGAAAAGTGCCAGCACTGAAAGCTGTGGCTAGCCAGCACCCTTCCTTGGAAGCGCTTTCACAGGTGCAGCAACACTGGGGCTTTGCGCTTCTCTACCCACCAAACATCACGGTCATTCTCTTTCCTTCTCGTAGACACGAGTTGAGAAATTGCAAACGTCGAGCAATTGCTCAGAGATGAAAAGTGGCAGCACTGAAAGCTGTTGCTAGCCAGCACCCTTCCTTGGAAGCGCTTTCACAGGCGCAGCAACACTGGGGCTTTGCGCTTCTCTACCCACCAAACATCACGGTCATTCTCTTTCCGTCTCGTAGACACGAGCTGAGAAATTGCAAACGTCGAGCAATTGCTCAGAGATGAAAAGTGCCAGCACTGAAAGCTGTTGCTAGCCAGCACCCTTCCTTGGAAGCGCTTTTGTAGCCCTAACAACACTGGGGTTGTGGGCTTCTCTAGCCACCTAATCTTCTGCTCATCCTCTCGCGTAGTCTAAAGAGAGCTCAGGTGAGAAATTGCAAATGTCGAGAAATTGCTCAGAGATGAAAAGTGCCAGCACTGAAAGCTGTTGCTAGCCAGCACCCTTCCTTGGAAGCGCTTTTGTAGGCCTAACAACACTGGGGCTCTGGGATTCTCTAGCCACCTACTCTTCTGCTCATCCTCTCGTGCAGTCGAAAGAGAGCTCAGGTGAGAAAGTGCAAACGTCAAGCAATTGCTCAGAGATGAAAAGTGCCAGCACTGAAGGCTGTTGCTAGCCAGCACCCTTCCTTGGAAGCGCTTTCACAGGCGCAGCAACACTGGGGCTTTGCGCTTCTCTACCCACCAAACGTCACGGTCATTCTCTTTCCTTCTCGTAGACACGGGCTGAGAAATTGCAAACGTCGAGCAATTGATCAAAGATGAAAAGTGCCAGCACTGAAAGCTGTTGCTAGCCAGCACCCTTCCTTGGAAGCGCTTTTGTAGCCCTTAGAACACTGGGGCTCTGGGCTTCTCTAGCCACCTAATCTTCTGCTCATACTCTCGCGCACTCTGAAGAGAGCTCAGGTGAGAAATTGCAAACGTCGAGCAATTGCTCAGAGATGAAAAGGGCCAGGACTGAAAGCTGTTGCTAGCCAGCACCCTTCCTTGGAAGCGCTTTCACAGGCGCAGCAACACTGGGACTTTGCGCTTCTCTACCCACCAAACATCACGGTCATTCTCTTTCCGTCTCGTAGACACGAGTTGAGAAATTGCAAACGTCGAGCAATTGCTCAGAGATGAAAAGTGGCAGCACTGAAAGCTGTTGCTAGCCAGCACCCTTCCTTGGAAGCGCTTTCACAGGCGCAGCAACACTGGGGCTTTGCGCTTCTCTAGCCACCAAACGTCACGCTCACTATCTCTCCGTCTCATAGACACGAGCTGAGAAATTGCAAACGTCCAGGAATTGCTCAGACAGGAAAAGTGGCAGCACTGAAAGCTGTTGCTAGCCAGCACCCTTCCTTGGAAGCGCTTTCACAGGCGCAGCAACACTGGGGCTTTGCGCTTCTCTGGCCACCAAACATCACGGTCATTCTCTTTCCTTCTCGTAGACACGAGCTAAGAAACTGCAAACGTCGAGCAATTGATCAAAGATGAAAAGTGCCAGAACTGAAAGCTCTTGCTAGCCAGCACCCTTCCTTGGAAGCGCTTTTGTAGGCCTAAGAACACTGGGGCTCTGGGCTTCTCTAGCCACCTACTCTTCTGCTCATCCTCTCGCGCACTCTGAAGTGAGCTCAGGTGAGAAAGTGCAAACGTCGAGCAATTGCTCAGAGAGGAAAAGTGCCAGCACTGAAAGCTGTTGCTAGCCAGCACCCTTCCTTGGAAGCGCTTTCACAGGCGCAGCAACACTGGGACTTTGCGCTTCTCTACCCACCAAATGTCACGCTCACTATCTCTCCGTCTCGTAGACACGAGCTGAGAAATTGCAAACGTCGAGCAATTGCTCAGAGATGAAAAGTGGCAGCACTGAAAGCTGTTGCTAGCCAGCACCCTTCCTTGGAAGCGTTTTCACAGGCGCAGCAACACTGGGACTTTGCGCTTCTCTAGCCACCAAACATCACGGTCATTCTCTTTCCTTCTCGTAGACACGAGCTGAGAAATTGCAAACGTCGAGCAATTGCTCAGAGATGAAAAGTGCAAGCACTGAAAGCTGTGGCTAGCCAGCACCCTTCCTTGGAAGCGCTTTCACAGGCGCAGCAACACTGGGACTTTGCGCTTCTCTACCCACCAAACGTCACGGTCACTATCTCTCCGTCTCGTAGACACGAGCTGAGAAACTGCAAACGTCGAGCAATTGCTCAGAGATGAAAAGTGCCAGCACTGAAAGCTGTGGCTAGCCAGCACCCTTCCTTGGAAGCACTTTCACAGGCGCAGCAACACTGGGACTTTGCGCTTCTCTAGCCACCAAACGTCACGCTCACTATCTTTCCTTCTCGTAGACACGAGCTGAGAAATTGCAAACGTCGAGCAATTGCTCAGAGATGAAAAGTGCCAGCACTGAAAGCTGTTGCTAGCCAGCACCCTTCCTTGGAAGCGCTTTCACAGGCGCAGCAACACTGGGGCTTTGCGCTTCTCTGGCCACCAAACGTCACCGTCATTCTCTTTCCGTCCCGTAGACACGAGCTGAGAAATTGCAAACGTCGAGCAATTGATCAAAGATGAAAAGTGCCAGCACTGAAAGCTGTTGCTAGCCAGCACCCTTCCTTGGAAGCGCTTTTGTAGGCCTAAGAACACTGGGGCTCTGGGCTTCTCTAGCCACCTAATCTTCTGCTCATACTCTCGCGCACTCTGAAGAGAGCTCAGGTGAGAAATTGCAAACGTCGAGCAATTGCTCAGAGATGAAAAGTGCCAGCACTGAAAGCTGTTGCTAGCCAGCACCCTTCCTTGGAAGCGCTTTCACAGGCGCAGCAACACTGGGACTTTGCGCTTCTCTAGCCACCAAACGTCACGGTCATTCTCTTTCCGTCTCGTAGACACGAGTTGAGAAATTGCAAACGTCGAGCAATTGCTCAGAGATGAGAAGTGCCAGCACTGAAAGCTGTTGCTAGCCAGCACCCTTCCTTGGAAGCGCTTTCACAGGCGCAGCAACACTGGGGCTTTGCGCTTCTCTACCCACCAAACGTCACGGTCATTCTCTTTCCTTCTCGTAGACACGAGTTGAGAAATTGCAAACGTCGAGCAATTGCTCAGAGATGAAAAGTGCCAGCACTGAAAGCTGTTGCTAGCCAGCACCCTTCCTTGGAAGCGCTTTTGTAGCCCTCAGAACACTGGGGCTCTGGGCTTCTCTAGCCACCTACTCTTCTGCTCATCCTCTCGCGCACTCTGAAGAGAGCTCAGGTGAGAAATTGCAGACGTCGAGCAATTGCTCAGAGATGAAAAGGGCCAGCACTGAAAGCTGTTGCTAGCCAGCACCCTTCCTTGGAAGCGCTTTCACAGGCGCAGCAACACTGGGGCTTTGCGCTTCTCTAGCCACCAAACGTCAAGGTCATTCTCTTTCCGTCTCGTAGACACGAGCTGAGAAATTGCAAACGTCGAGCAATTGCTCAGAGATGAAAAGTGCCAGCACTGAAAGCTGTTGCTAGCCAGCACCCTTCCTTGGAAGCGCTTTCACAGGCGCAGCAACACTGGGACTTTGCGCTTCTCTAGCCACCAAACGTCACGCTCACTATCTCTCCGTCTCGCAGACACGAGCTGAGAAATTGCAAACGTCGAGCAATTGCTCAGAGATGAAAAGTGCCAGCACTGAAAGCTGTTGCTAGCCAGCACCCTTCCTTGGAAGCGCTTTCACAGGCGCAGCAACACTGGGACTTTGCGCTTCTCTGGCCACCAAACGTCACGGTCATTCTCTTTCATTCTCGTAGACACGAGCTGAGAAACTGCAAACGTCGAGCAATTGATCAAAGATGAAAAGTGCCAGCACTGAAAGCTGTTGCTAGCCAGCACCCTTCCTTGGAAGCGCTTTTGTAGCCCTTAGAACACTGGGGCTCTGGGCTTCTCTAGCCACCTAATCTTCTGCTCATACTCTCGCGCACTCTGAAGAGAGCTCAGGTGAGAAAGTGCAAACGTCGAGCAATTGCTCAGAGAGGAAAAGTGCCAGCACTGAAAGCTGTTGCTAGCCAGCACCCTTCCTTGGAAGCGCTTTCACAGGCGCAGCAACACTGGGACTTTGCGCTTCTCTAGCCACCAAACGTCACGGTCATTCTCTTTCCGTCTCGTAGACACGAGTTGAGAAATTGCAAACGTCGAGCAATTGCTCAGAGATGAGAAGTGCCAGCACTGAAAGCTGTTGCTAGCCAGCACCCTTCCTTGGAAGCGCTTTCACAGGCGCAGCAACACTGGGCCTTTGCGCTTCTCTAGCCACCAAACGTCACGGTCATTCTCTTTCCTTCTCGTAGACACGAGCTGAGAAATTGCAAACGTCGAGCAATTGCTCAGAGATGAAAAGTGGCAGCACTGAAAGCTGTTGCTAGCCAGCACCCTTCCTTGGAAGCGCTTTTGTAGGCCTAAGAACACTGGGGCTCTGGGCTTCTCTAGCCACCTACTCTTCTGCTCATCCTCTCGCGCAGTCTAAAGAGAGCTCAGGTGAGAAATTGCAAACGTCGAGCAATTGCTCAGAGATGAAAAGGGCCAGCACTGAAAGCTGTTGCTAGCCAGCACCCTTCCTTGGAAGCGCTTTCACAGGCGCAGCAACACTGGGGCTTTGCGCTTCTCTAGCCACAAAACGTCAAGGTCATTCTCTTTCCGTCTCGTAGACATGAGTTGAGAAATTGCAAACGTCGAGCAATTGCTCAGAGATGAAAAGTGCCAGCACTGAAAGCTCTGGCTAGCCAGCACCCTTCCTTGGAAGCGCTTTCACAGGCGCAGCAACACTGGGACTTTGCGCTTCTCTACCAACCAAACGTCACGGTCACTATCTCTCCGTCTCGTAGACACGAGCTGAGAAATTGCAAACGTCGAGCAATTGCTCAGAGATGAAAAGTGCCAGCACTGAAAGCTGTTGCTAGCCAGCACCCTTCCTTGGAAGCGCTTTTGTAGGCCTAAGAACACTGGGGCTCTGGGCTTCTCTAGCCACCTAATCTTCTGCTCATCCTCTCGCGCACTCTAAAGAGAGCTCAGGTGAGAGATTGCAGACGTCGAGCAATTGCTCAGAGATGAGAAGGGGCAACACTGAAAGCTGTTGCTAGCCAGCACCCTTCCTTGGAAGCGCTTTCACAGGCGCAGCAACACTGGGGCTTTGCGCTTCTCTAGCCACCAAATATCACAGTCATTCTCTTTCCTTCTCGTAGACACGAGCTGAGAAATTGCAAACGTCGAGCAATTGCTCAGAGATGAAAAGTGCAAGCACTGAAAGCTGTGGCTAGCCAGCACCCTTCCTTGGAAGCGCTTTCACAGGCGCAGCAACACTGGGGCTTTGCGCTTCTCTAGCCACCAAACATCAAGGTCATTCTCTTTCCGACTCGTAGACAAGAGTTGAGAAATTGCAAACGTCGAGCAATTGCTCAGAGATGAAAAGTGCCAGCACTGAAAGCTGATGCTAGCCAGCACCCTTCCTTGGAAGCGCTTTTGTAGGCCTAAGAACACTGGGGTTGTGGGCTTCTCTAGCCACCTAATCTTCTGCTCATCCTCTCGTGCAGTCTAAAGAGAGCTCAGGTGAGAAATTGCAAACGTCGAGCAATTGCTCAGAGATGAGAAGTGCCAGCACTGAAAGCTGTTGCTAGCCAGCACCCTTCCTTGGAAGCGCTTTTGTAGGCCTAAGAACACTGGGGCTCTGGGCTTCTCTAGCCACCTACTCTTCTGCTCATCCTCTCGCGCACTCTAAAGAGAGCTCAGGTGAGAAATTGCAAACGTCGAGCAATTGCTCAGAGATGAAAAGTGCCAGCACTGAAAGCTGTGGCTAGCCAGCACCCTTCCTTGGAAGCACTTTCACAGGTGCAGCAACACTGGGGCTTTGCGCTTCTCTACCCACCAAACATCACGGTCATTCTCTTTCCTTCTCGTAGACACGAGTTGAGAAATTGCAAACGTCGAGCAATTGCTCAGAGATGAAAAGGGGCAGCACTGAAAGCTGTTGCTAGCCAGCACCCTTCCTTGGAAGCGCTTTCACAGGCGCAGAAACACTGGGGCTTTGCGCTTCTCTACCCACCAAACATCACGGTCATTCTCTTTCCTTCTCGTAGACACGAGCTGAGAAATTGCAAACGTCGAGCAATTGCTCAGAGATGAAAAGTGCCAGCACTGAAAGCTGTTGCTAGCCAGCACCCTTCCTTGGAAGCGCTTTTGTAGGCCTAACAACACTGGGGCTCTGGGCTTCTCTAGCCACCTAATCTTCTGCTCATCCTCTCGTGCAGTCGAAAGAGAGCTCAGGTGAGAAAGTGCAAACGTCGAGCAATTGCTCAGAGATGAAAAGTGCAGCACTGAAGGCTGTTGCTAGCCAGCACCCTTCCTTGGAAGCGCTTTCACAGGCGCAGCAACACTGGGGCTTTCCGCTTCTCTGGCCACCAAACGTCACGGTCATTCTCTTTCCTTCTCGTAGACACGAGCTGAGAAACTGCAAACGTCGAGCAATTGATCAAAGATGAAAAGTGCCAGCACTGAAAGCTGTTGCTAGCCAGCACCCTTCCTTGGAAGCGCTTTTGTAGCCCTAAGAACACTGGGGCTCTGGGCTTCTCTAGCCACCTAATCTTCTGCTCATACTCTCGCGCACTCTGAAGAGAGCTCAGGTGAGAAATTGCAAACGTCGAGCAATTGCTCAGAGATGAAAAGTGCCAGCACTGAAAGCTGTTGCTAGCCAGCACCCTTCCTTGGAAGCGCTTTCACAGGTGCAGCAACACTGGGGCTTTGCGCTTCTCTAGCCACCAAACATCACGGTCATTCTCTTTCCTTCTCGTAGACACGAGTTGAGAAATTGCAAACGTCGAGCAATTGCTCAGAGATGAAAAGTGGCAGCACTGAAAGCTGTTGCTAGCCAGCACCCTTCCTTGGAAGCGCTTTCACAGATGCAGCAACACTGGGGCTTTGCGCTTCTCTAGCCACCAAACGTCACGCTCACTATCTCTCCGTCTCATAGACACGAGCTGAGAAATTGCAAACGTCCAGGAATTGCTCAGAGATGAAAAGTGCCAGCACTGAAAGGTGTTGCTAGCCAGCACCCTTCCTTGGAAGCGCTTTCACAGGCGCAGCAACACTGGGGCTTTGCGCTTCTCTGGCCACCAAACGTCACGGTCATTCTCTTTCCTTCTCGTAGACACGAGCTGAGAAACTGCAAACGTCGAGCAATTGATCAAAGATGAAAAGTGGCAGCACTGAAAGCTGTTGCTAGCCAGCACCCTTCCTTGGAAGCGCTTTTGTAGCCCTTAGAACACTGGGGCTCTGGGCTTCTCTAGCCACCTAATCTTCTGCTCATCCTCTCGCGCACTCTGAAGTGAGCTCAGGTGAGAAAGTGCAAACGTCGAGCAATTGCTCAGAGAGGAAAAGTGCCAGCACTGAAAGCTGTTGCTAGCCAGCACCCTTCCTTGGAAGCGCTTTCACAGGCGCAGCAACACTGGGACTTTGCGCTTCTCTACCCACCAAATGTCACGCTCACTATCTCTCCGTCTCGTAGACACGAGCTGAGAAATTGCAAACGTCGAGCAATTGCTCAGAGATGAAAAGTGGCAGCACTGAAAGCTGTTGCTAGCCAGCACCCTTCCTTGGAAGCGTTTTCACAGGCGCAGCAACACTGGGACTTTGCGCTTCTCTAGCCACCAAACATCACGGTCATTCTCTTTCCTTCTCGTAGACACGAGCTGAGAAATTGCAAACGTCGAGCAATTGCTCAGAGATGAAATTGCAAGCACTGAAAGCTGTTGCTAGCCAGCACCCTTCCTTGGAAGCGCTTTCACAGGCGCAGCAACACTGGGGCTTTGCGCTTCTCTACCCACCAAACATCACGGTCATTCTCTTTCCTTCTCGTAGACACGAGCTGAGAAATTGCAAACGTCGAGCAATTGCTCAGAGATGAAAAGTGCCAGCACTGAAAGCTGTGGCTAGCCAGCAGCCTTCCTTGGAAGCGCTTTTACAGGCGCAGCAACACTGGGGCTTTGCACTTCTCTAACCACCAAACGTCACGCTCACTATCTCTCCGTCTCATAGACACGAGCTGAGAAATTGAAAACGTCGAGCAATTGCTCAGAGATGAAAAGTGGCAGCACTGAAAGCTGTTGCTAGCCAGCACCCTTCCTTGGAAGCGCTTTCACAGGCGCAGCAACACTGGGACTTTGCGCTTCTCTAGCCACCAAACGTCACGCTCACTATCTCTCCGGCTCGTAGACACGAGCTGAGAAATTGCAAACGTCGAGGAATTGCTCAGAGATGAAAAGTGCCAGCACTGAAAGCTGTTGCTAGCCAGCACCCTTCCTTGGAAGCACTTTCACAGGCGCAGCAACACTGGGGCTTTGCGCTTCTCTAGCCACCAAACGTCACGCTCACTATCTTTCCTTCTCGTAGACACGAGCTGAGAAATTGCAAACGTCGAGCAATTGCTCAGAGATGAAAAGTGCCAGCACTGAAAGCTGTTGCTAGCCAGCACCCTTCCTTGGAAGCGCTTTCACAGGCGCAGCAACACTGGGGCTTTGCGCTTCTCTACCCACCAAACGTCACGGTCATTCTCTTTCATTCTCGTAGACACGAGCTGAGAAACTGCAAACGTCGAGCAATTGATCAAAGATGAAAAGTGCCAGCACTGAAAGCTGTTGCTAGCCAGCACCCTTCCTTGGAAGCGCTTTTGTAGCCCTTAGAACACTGGGGCTCTGGGCTTCTCTAGCCACCTAATCTTCTGCTCATCCTCTCGCGCACTCTGAAGAGAGCTCAGGTGAGAAATTGCAAACGTCGAGCAATTGCTCAGAGAGGAAAAGTGCCAGCACTGAAGGCTGTTGCTAGCCAGCACCCTTCCTTGGAAGCGCTTTCACAGGCGCAGCAACACTGGGACTTTGCGCTTCTCTAGCCACCAAACGTCACGGTCATTCTCTTTCCGTCTCGTAGACACGAGTTGAGAAATTGCAAACGTCGAGCAATTGCTCAGAGATGAAAAGTGCCAGCACTGAAAGCTGTTGCTAGCCAGCACCCTTCCTTGGAAGCGCTTTCACAGGCGCAGCAACACTGGGGCTTTGCGCTTCTCTACCCACCAAACATCACGGTCATTCTCTTTCCTTCTCGTAGACACGAGCTGAGAAATTGCAAATGTCGAGCAATTGCTCAGAGATGAAAAGTGCCAGCACTGAAAGCTGTTGCTAGCCAGCACCCTTCCTTGGAAGCGCTTTTGTAGGCCTAAGAACACTGGGGCTCTGGGCTTCTCTAGCCACCTACTCTTCTGCTCATCCTCTCGCGCACTCTAAAGAGAGCTCAGGTGAGAAATTGCAAACGTCCAGCACTTGCTCAGAGATGAAAAGTGCCAGCACTGAAAGCTGTTGCTAGCCAGCACCCTTCCTTGGAAGCGCTTTCACAGGCGCAGCAACACTGGGGCTTTGCGCTTCTCTACCCACCAAACATCACGGTCATTCTCTTTCCGTCTCGTAGACACGAGTTGAGAAATTGCAAACGTCGAGCAATTGCTCAGAGATGAAAAGTGCCAGCACTGAAAGCTGTGGCTAGCCAGCACCCTTCCTTGGAAGCGCTTTCACAGGCGCAGCAACACTGGGACTTTGCGCTTCTCTACCAACCAAACGTCACGGTCACTATCTCTCCGTCTCGTAGACACGAGCTGAGAAATTGCAAACGTCGAGCAATTGCTCAGAGATGAAAAGTGGCAGCACTGAAAGCTGTTGCTAGCCAGCACCCTTCCTTGGAAGCGCTTTTGTAGGCCTAAGAACACTGGGGCTCTGGGCTTCTCTAGCCACCTAATCTTCTGCTCATCCTCTCGCGCACTCTAAAGAGAGCTCATGTGAGAAATTGCAAACGTCGAGCAATTGCTCAGAGATGAGAAGGGCCAACACTGAAAGCTGTTGCTAGCCAGCAGCCTTCCTTGGAAGCGCTTTCACAGGCGCAGCAACACTGGGACTTTGCGCTTCTCTGGCCACCAAACGTCACGGTCATTCTCTTTCATTCTCGTAGACACGAGCTGAGAAACTGCAAACGTCGAGCAATTGATCAAAGATGAAAAGTGCCAGCACTGAAAGCTGTTGCTAGCCAGCACCCTTCCTTGGAAGCGCTTTTGTAGCCCTTAGAACACTGGGGCTCTGGGCTTCTCTAGCCACCTAATCTTCTGCTCATACTCTCGCGCACTCTGAAGAGAGCTCAGGTGAGAAAGTGCAAACGTCGAGCAATTGCTCAGAGAGGAAAAGTGCCAGCACTGAAAGCTGTTGCTAGCCAGCACCCTTCCTTGGAAGCGCTTTCACAGGCGCAGCAACACTGGGACTTTGCGCTTCTCTAGCCACCAAACGTCACGGTCATTCTCTTTCCGTCTCGTAGACACGAGTTGAGAAATTGCAAACGTCGAGCAATTGCTCAGAGATGAGAAGTGCCAGCACTGAAAGCTGTTGCTAGCCAGCACCCTTCCTTGGAAGCGCTTTCACAGGCGCAGCAACACTGGGCCTTTGCGCTTCTCTAGCCACCAAACGTCACGGTCATTCTCTTTCCTTCTCGTAGACACGAGCTGAGAAATTGCAAACGTCGAGCAATTGCTCAGAGATGAAAAGTGGCAGCACTGAAAGCTGTTGCTAGCCAGCACCCTTCCTTGGAAGCGCTTTTGTAGGCCTAAGAACACTGGGGCTCTGGGCTTCTCTAGCCACCTACTCTTCTGCTCATCCTCTCGCGCAGTCTAAAGAGAGCTCAGGTGAGAAATTGCAAACGTCGAGCAATTGCTCAGAGATGAAAAGGGCCAGCACTGAAAGCTGTTGCTAGCCAGCACCCTTCCTTGGAAGCGCTTTCACAGGCGCAGCAACACTGGGGCTTTGCGCTTCTCTAGCCACAAAACGTCAAGGTCATTCTCTTTCCGTCTCGTAGACATGAGTTGAGAAATTGCAAACGTCGAGCAATTGCTCAGAGATGAAAAGTGCCAGCACTGAAAGCTCTGGCTAGCCAGCACCCTTCCTTGGAAGCGCTTTCACAGGCGCAGCAACACTGGGACTTTGCGCTTCTCTACCAACCAAACGTCACGGTCACTATCTCTCCGTCTCGTAGACACGAGCTGAGAAATTGCAAACGTCGAGCAATTGCTCAGAGATGAAAAGTGCCAGCACTGAAAGCTGTTGCTAGCCAGCACCCTTCCTTGGAAGCGCTTTTGTAGGCCTAAGAACACTGGGGCTCTGGGCTTCTCTAGCCACCTAATCTTCTGCTCATCCTCTCGCGCACTCTAAAGAGAGCTCAGGTGAGAGATTGCAGACGTCGAGCAATTGCTCAGAGATGAGAAGGGGCAACACTGAAAGCTGTTGCTAGCCAGCACCCTTCCTTGGAAGCGCTTTCACAGGCGCAGCAACACTGGGGCTTTGCGCTTCTCTAGCCACCAAATATCACAGTCATTCTCTTTCCTTCTCGTAGACACGAGCTGAGAAATTGCAAACGTCGAGCAATTGCTCAGAGATGAAAAGTGCAAGCACTGAAAGCTGTGGCTAGCCAGCACCCTTCCTTGGAAGCGCTTTCACAGGCGCAGCAACACTGGGGCTTTGCGCTTCTCTAGCCACCAAACATCAAGGTCATTCTCTTTCCGACTCGTAGACAAGAGTTGAGAAATTGCAAACGTCGAGCAATTGCTCAGAGATGAAAAGTGCCAGCACTGAAAGCTGATGCTAGCCAGCACCCTTCCTTGGAAGCGCTTTTGTAGGCCTAAGAACACTGGGGTTGTGGGCTTCTCTAGCCACCTAATCTTCTGCTCATCCTCTCGTGCAGTCTAAAGAGAGCTCAGGTGAGAAATTGCAAACGTCGAGCAATTGCTCAGAGATGAGAAGTGCCAGCACTGAAAGCTGTTGCTAGCCAGCACCCTTCCTTGGAAGCGCTTTTGTAGGCCTAAGAACACTGGGGCTCTGGGCTTCTCTAGCCACCTACTCTTCTGCTCATCCTCTCGCGCACTCTAAAGAGAGCTCAGGTGAGAAATTGCAAACGTCGAGCAATTGCTCAGAGATGAAAAGTGCCAGCACTGAAAGCTGTGGCTAGCCAGCACCCTTCCTTGGAAGCACTTTCACAGGTGCAGCAACACTGGGGCTTTGCGCTTCTCTACCCACCAAACATCACGGTCATTCTCTTTCCTTCTCGTAGACACGAGTTGAGAAATTGCAAACGTCGAGCAATTGCTCAGAGATGAAAAGGGGCAGCACTGAAAGCTGTTGCTAGCCAGCACCCTTCCTTGGAAGCGCTTTCACAGGCGCAGAAACACTGGGGCTTTGCGCTTCTCTACCCACCAAACATCACGGTCATTCTCTTTCCTTCTCGTAGACACGAGCTGAGAAATTGCAAACGTCGAGCAATTGCTCAGAGATGAAAAGTGCCAGCACTGAAAGCTGTTGCTAGCCAGCACCCTTCCTTGGAAGCGCTTTTGTAGGCCTAACAACACTGGGGCTCTGGGCTTCTCTAGCCACCTAATCTTCTGCTCATCCTCTCGTGCAGTCGAAAGAGAGCTCAGGTGAGAAAGTGCAAACGTCGAGCAATTGCTCAGAGATGAAAAGTGCAGCACTGAAGGCTGTTGCTAGCCAGCACCCTTCCTTGGAAGCGCTTTCACAGGCGCAGCAACACTGGGGCTTTCCGCTTCTCTGGCCACCAAACGTCACGGTCATTCTCTTTCCTTCTCGTAGACACGAGCTGAGAAACTGCAAACGTCGAGCAATTGATCAAAGATGAAAAGTGCCAGCACTGAAAGCTGTTGCTAGCCAGCACCCTTCCTTGGAAGCGCTTTTGTAGCCCTAAGAACACTGGGGCTCTGGGCTTCTCTAGCCACCTAATCTTCTGCTCATACTCTCGCGCACTCTGAAGAGAGCTCAGGTGAGAAATTGCAAACGTCGAGCAATTGCTCAGAGATGAAAAGTGCCAGCACTGAAAGCTGTTGCTAGCCAGCACCCTTCCTTGGAAGCGCTTTCACAGGTGCAGCAACACTGGGGCTTTGCGCTTCTCTAGCCACCAAACATCACGGTCATTCTCTTTCCTTCTCGTAGACACGAGTTGAGAAATTGCAAACGTCGAGCAATTGCTCAGAGATGAAAAGTGGCAGCACTGAAAGCTGTTGCTAGCCAGCACCCTTCCTTGGAAGCGCTTTCACAGATGCAGCAACACTGGGGCTTTGCGCTTCTCTAGCCACCAAACGTCACGCTCACTATCTCTCCGTCTCATAGACACGAGCTGAGAAATTGCAAACGTCCAGGAATTGCTCAGAGATGAAAAGTGCCAGCACTGAAAGGTGTTGCTAGCCAGCACCCTTCCTTGGAAGCGCTTTCACAGGCGCAGCAACACTGGGGCTTTGCGCTTCTCTGGCCACCAAACGTCACGGTCATTCTCTTTCCTTCTCGTAGACACGAGCTGAGAAACTGCAAACGTCGAGCAATTGATCAAAGATGAAAAGTGGCAGCACTGAAAGCTGTTGCTAGCCAGCACCCTTCCTTGGAAGCGCTTTTGTAGCCCTTAGAACACTGGGGCTCTGGGCTTCTCTAGCCACCTAATCTTCTGCTCATCCTCTCGCGCACTCTGAAGTGAGCTCAGGTGAGAAAGTGCAAACGTCGAGCAATTGCTCAGAGAGGAAAAGTGCCAGCACTGAAAGCTGTTGCTAGCCAGCACCCTTCCTTGGAAGCGCTTTCACAGGCGCAGCAACACTGGGACTTTGCGCTTCTCTACCCACCAAATGTCACGCTCACTATCTCTCCGTCTCGTAGACACGAGCTGAGAAATTGCAAACGTCGAGCAATTGCTCAGAGATGAAAAGTGGCAGCACTGAAAGCTGTTGCTAGCCAGCACCCTTCCTTGGAAGCGTTTTCACAGGCGCAGCAACACTGGGACTTTGCGCTTCTCTAGCCACCAAACATCACGGTCATTCTCTTTCCTTCTCGTAGACACGAGCTGAGAAATTGCAAACGTCGAGCAATTGCTCAGAGATGAAATTGCAAGCACTGAAAGCTGTTGCTAGCCAGCACCCTTCCTTGGAAGCGCTTTCACAGGCGCAGCAACACTGGGGCTTTGCGCTTCTCTACCCACCAAACATCACGGTCATTCTCTTTCCTTCTCGTAGACACGAGCTGAGAAATTGCAAACGTCGAGCAATTGCTCAGAGATGAAAAGTGCCAGCACTGAAAGCTGTGGCTAGCCAGCAGCCTTCCTTGGAAGCGCTTTTACAGGCGCAGCAACACTGGGGCTTTGCACTTCTCTAACCACCAAACGTCACGCTCACTATCTCTCCGTCTCATAGACACGAGCTGAGAAATTGAAAACGTCGAGCAATTGCTCAGAGATGAAAAGTGGCAGCACTGAAAGCTGTTGCTAGCCAGCACCCTTCCTTGGAAGCGCTTTCACAGGCGCAGCAACACTGGGACTTTGCGCTTCTCTAGCCACCAAACGTCACGCTCACTATCTCTCCGGCTCGTAGACACGAGCTGAGAAATTGCAAACGTCGAGGAATTGCTCAGAGATGAAAAGTGCCAGCACTGAAAGCTGTTGCTAGCCAGCACCCTTCCTTGGAAGCACTTTCACAGGCGCAGCAACACTGGGGCTTTGCGCTTCTCTAGCCACCAAACGTCACGCTCACTATCTTTCCTTCTCGTAGACACGAGCTGAGAAATTGCAAACGTCGAGCAATTGCTCAGAGATGAAAAGTGCCAGCACTGAAAGCTGTTGCTAGCCAGCACCCTTCCTTGGAAGCGCTTTCACAGGCGCAGCAACACTGGGGCTTTGCGCTTCTCTACCCACCAAACGTCACGGTCATTCTCTTTCATTCTCGTAGACACGAGCTGAGAAACTGCAAACGTCGAGCAATTGATCAAAGATGAAAAGTGCCAGCACTGAAAGCTGTTGCTAGCCAGCACCCTTCCTTGGAAGCGCTTTTGTAGCCCTTAGAACACTGGGGCTCTGGGCTTCTCTAGCCACCTAATCTTCTGCTCATCCTCTCGCGCACTCTGAAGAGAGCTCAGGTGAGAAATTGCAAACGTCGAGCAATTGCTCAGAGAGGAAAAGTGCCAGCACTGAAGGCTGTTGCTAGCCAGCACCCTTCCTTGGAAGCGCTTTCACAGGCGCAGCAACACTGGGACTTTGCGCTTCTCTAGCCACCAAACGTCACGGTCATTCTCTTTCCGTCTCGTAGACACGAGTTGAGAAATTGCAAACGTCGAGCAATTGCTCAGAGATGAAAAGTGCCAGCACTGAAAGCTGTTGCTAGCCAGCACCCTTCCTTGGAAGCGCTTTCACAGGCGCAGCAACACTGGGGCTTTGCGCTTCTCTACCCACCAAACATCACGGTCATTCTCTTTCCTTCTCGTAGACACGAGCTGAGAAATTGCAAATGTCGAGCAATTGCTCAGAGATGAAAAGTGCCAGCACTGAAAGCTGTTGCTAGCCAGCACCCTTCCTTGGAAGCGCTTTTGTAGGCCTAAGAACACTGGGGCTCTGGGCTTCTCTAGCCACCTACTCTTCTGCTCATCCTCTCGCGCACTCTAAAGAGAGCTCAGGTGAGAAATTGCAAACGTCCAGCACTTGCTCAGAGATGAAAAGTGCCAGCACTGAAAGCTGTTGCTAGCCAGCACCCTTCCTTGGAAGCGCTTTCACAGGCGCAGCAACACTGGGGCTTTGCGCTTCTCTACCCACCAAACATCACGGTCATTCTCTTTCCGTCTCGTAGACACGAGTTGAGAAATTGCAAACGTCGAGCAATTGCTCAGAGATGAAAAGTGCCAGCACTGAAAGCTGTGGCTAGCCAGCACCCTTCCTTGGAAGCGCTTTCACAGGCGCAGCAACACTGGGACTTTGCGCTTCTCTACCAACCAAACGTCACGGTCACTATCTCTCCGTCTCGTAGACACGAGCTGAGAAATTGCAAACGTCGAGCAATTGCTCAGAGATGAAAAGTGGCAGCACTGAAAGCTGTTGCTAGCCAGCACCCTTCCTTGGAAGCGCTTTTGTAGGCCTAAGAACACTGGGGCTCTGGGCTTCTCTAGCCACCTAATCTTCTGCTCATCCTCTCGCGCACTCTAAAGAGAGCTCATGTGAGAAATTGCAAACGTCGAGCAATTGCTCAGAGATGAGAAGGGCCAACACTGAAAGCTGTTGCTAGCCAGCAGCCTTCCTTGGAAGCGCTTTCACAGGCGCAGCAACACTGGGGCTTTGCGCTTCTCTACCCACCAAACATCACGGTCATTCTCTTTCCTTCTCGTAGACACGAGCTGAGAAATTGCAAACGTCGAGCAATTGCTCAGAGATGAAAAGTGCCAGCACTGAAAGCTGTGGCTAGCCAGCACCCTTCCTTGGAAGCGCTTTCACAGGCGCAGCAACACTGGGGCTTTGCGCTTCTCTACCCACCAAACATCACGGTCATTCTCTTTCCGTCTCGTAGACACGAGTTGAGAAATTGCAAACGTCGAGCAATTGCTCAGAGATGAAAAGTGCCAGCACTGAAAGCTGTTGCTAGCCAGCACCCTTCCTTGGAAGCGCTTTCACAGGCGCAGCAACACTGGGGCTTTGCGCTTCTCTAGCCACCAAATGTCACGCTCACTATCTCTCCGTCTCATAGACACGAGCTGAGAAATTGCAAACGTCGAGCAATTGCTCAGAGATGAAAAGTGGCAGCACTGAAAGCTGTTGCTAGCCAGCACCCTTCCTTGGAAGCGCTTTCACAGGCGCAGCAACACTGGGGCTTTGCGCTTCTCTGGCCACCAAACGTCACGGTCATTCTCTTTCCTTCTCGTAGACACGAGCTGAGAAACTGCAAACGTCGAGCAATTGCTCAGTGATGAAAAGGGCCAGCACTGAAAGCTGTGGCTAGCCAGCACCCTTCCTTGGAAGCGCTTTTGTAGGCCTAAGAACACTGGGGCTCTGGGCTTCTCTAGCCACCTACTCTTCTGCTCATCCTCTCGCACACTCTAAAGATAGCTCAGGTGAGAAATTGCAAACGTCGAGCAATTGCTCAGAGATGAAAAGTGCCAGCACTGAAAGCTGTTGCTAGCCAGCACCCTTCCTTGGAAGCGCTTTCACAGGCGCAGCAACACTGGGACTTTGCGCTTCTCTAGCCACCAAACATCACGGTCATTCTCTTTCCTTCTCGTAGACACGAGTTGAGAAATTGCAAACGTCGAGCAATTGCTCAGAGATGAAAAGTGGCAGCACTGAAAGCTGTGGCTAGCCAGCACCCTTCCTTGGAAGCGCTTTCACAGGCGCAGTAACACTGGGACTTTGCGCTTCTCTACCCACCAAACATCACGGTCACTATCTCTCCGTCTCGTAGACACGAGCTGAGAAATTGCAAATGTCGAGCAATTGCTCAGAGATGAAAAGTGCCAGCACTGAAAGCTGTTGCTAGAGAGCACCCTTCCTTGGAAACGCTTTTGTAGGCCTAAGAACACTGGGGTTGTGGGCTTCTCTAGCCACCTAATCTTCTGCTCATCCTCTCGCGTAGTCTAAAGAGAGCTCAGGTGAGAAATTGCAAATGTCGAGCAATTGCTCAGAGATGAGAAGTGCCAGCACTGAAAGCTGTTGCTAGCCAGCACCCTTCCTTGGAAGCGCTTTTGTAGGCCTAACAACACTGGGGCTCTGGGCTTCTCTAGCCACCTAATCTTCTGCTCATCCTCTCGTGCAGTCGAAAGAGAGCTCAGGTGAGAAAGTGCAAACGTCAAGCAATTGCTCAGAGATGAAAAGTGCCAGCACTGAAGGCTGTTGCTAGCCAGCAGCCTTCCTTGGAAGCGCTTTCACAGGCGCAGCAACACTGGGGCTTTCCGCTTCTCTGGCCACCAAACGTCACGGTCATTCTCTTTCCTTCTCGTAGACACGAGCTGAGAAACTGCAAACGTCGAGCAATTGATCAAAGATGAAAAGTGCCAGCACTGAAAGCTGTTGCTAGCCAGCACCCTTCCTTGGAAGCGCTTTTGTAGCCCTTGGAACACTGGGGCTCTGGGCTTCTCTAGCCACCTCATCTTCTGCTCATCCTCTCGCGCACTCTGAAGAGAGCTCAGGTGAGAAATTGCAAACGTCGAGCAATTGCTCAGAGATGAAAAGTGCCAGCACTGAAAGCTGTTGCTAGCCAGCACCCTTCCTTGGAAGCGCTTTCACAGGCGCAGCAACACTGGGGCTTTGCGCTTCTCTAGCCACCAAACGTCACGGTCATTCTCTTTCCGTCTCGTAGACACGAGTTGAGAAATTGCAAACGTCGAGCAATTGCTCAGAGATGAAAAGTGGCAGCACTGAAAGCTGTTGCTAGCCAGCACCCTTCCTTGGAAGCGCTTTCACAGGCGCAGCAACACTGGGGCTTTGCGCTTCTCTAGCCACCAAACGTCACGCTCACTATCTCTCCGTCTCATAGACACGAGCTGAGAAATTGCAAACGTCCAGGAATTGCTCAGACAGGAAAAGTGGCAGCACTGAAAGCTGTTGCTAGCCAGCAGCCTTCCTTGGAAGCGCTTTCACAGGCGCAGCAACACTGGGGCTTTGCGCTTCTCTGGCCACCAAACATCACGGTCATTCTCTTTCCTTCTCGTAGACACGAGCTGAGAAACTGCAAACGTCGAGCAATTGATCAAAGATGAAAAGTGCCAGCACTGAAAGCTGTTGCTAGCCAGCACCCTTCCTTGGAAGCGCTTTTGTAGGCCTAAGAACACTGGGGTTGTGGGCTTCTCTAGCCACCTAATCTTCTGCTCATCCTCTCGCGCACTCTGAAGAGAGCTCAGGTGAGAAAGTGCAAACGTCGAGCAATTGCTCAGAGAGGAAAAGTGCCAGCACTGAAAGCTGTTGCTAGCCAGCACCCTTCCTTGGAAGCGCTTTCACAGGCGCAGCAACACTGGGACTTTGCGCTTCTCTACCCACCAAATGTCACGCTCACTATCTCTCCGTCTCGTAGACACGAGCTGAGAAATTGCAAACATCCAGCAATTGCTCAGAGATGAAAAGTGGCAGCACTGAAAGCTGTTGCTAGCCAGCACCCTTCCTTGGAAGCGTTTTCACAGGCGCAGCAACACTGGGACTTTGCGCTTCTCTAGCCACCAAACATCAAGGTCATTCTCTTTCCTTCTCGTAGACACGAGCTGAGAAATTGCAAACGTCGAGCAATTGCTCAGAGATGAAAAGTGCAAGCACTGAAAGCTGTGGCTAGCCAGCACCCTTCCTTGGAAGCGCTTTCACAGGCGCAGCAACACTGGGGCTTTGCGCTTCTCTACCCACCAAACATCACGGTCATTCTCTTTCCGTCTCATAGACACGAGTTGAGAAATTGCAAACGTCGAGCAATTGCTCAGAGATGAAAAGTGCCAGCACTGAAAGCTGTGGCTAGCCAGCAGCCTTCCTTGGAAGCGCTTTCACAGGCGCAGCAACACTGGGGCTTTGCGCTTCTCTAGCCACCAAACGTCACGCTCACTATCTCTCCGTCTCATAGACACGAGCTGAGAAATTGCAAACGTCGAGCAATTGCTCAGAGATGAAAAGTGGCAGCACTGAAAGCTGTTGCTAGCCAGCACCCTTCCTTGGAAGCGCTTTCACAGGCGCAGCAACACTGGGACTTTGCGCTTCTCTACCCACAAAACGTCACGCTCACTATCTCTCCGTCTCGTAGACACGAGCTGAGAAACTGCAAACGTCGAGCAATTGCTCAGAGATGAAAAGTGCCAGCACTGAAAGCTGTTGCTAGCCAGCACCCTTCCTTGGAAGCACTTTCACAGGCGCAGCAACACTGGGGCTTTGCGCTTCTCTAGCCACCAAACGTCACGCTCACTATATTTCCTTCTCGTAGACACGAGCTGAGAAATTGCAAACGTCGAGCAATTGCTCAGAGATGAAAAGTGCCAGCACTGAAAGCTGTTGCTAGCCAGCACCCTTCCTTGGAAGCGCTTTCACAGGCGCAGCAACACTGGGGCTTTGCGCTTCTCTGGCCACCAAACATCACGGTCATTCTCTTTCATTCTCGTAGACACGAGCTGAGAAACTGCAAACGTCGAGCAATTGATCAAAGATGAAAAGTGCCAGCACTGAAAGCTGTTGCTAGCCAGCACCCTTCCTTGGAAGCGCTTTTGTAGCCCTCAGAACACTGGGGCTCTGGGCTTCTCTAGCCACCTAATCTTCTGCTCATCCTCTCGCGCACTCTGAAGAGAGCTCAGGTGAGAAAGTGCAAACGTCGAGCAATTGCTCAGAGAGGAAAAGTGCCAGCACTGAAGGCTGTTGCTAGCCAGCACCCTTCCTTGGAAGCGCTTTCACAGGCGCAGCAACACTGGGACTTTGCGCTTCTCTAGCCACCAAACATCACGGTCATTCTCTTTCCGTCTCGTAGACACGAGTTGAGAAATTGCAAACGTCGAGCAATTGCTCAGAGATGAAAAGTGGCAGCACTGAAAGCTGTTGCTAGCCAGCACCCTTCCTTGGAAGCGCTTTCACAGGCGCAGCAACACTGGGGCTTTGCGCTTCTCTAGCCACCAAACGTCACGGTCATTCTCTTTCCTTCTCGTAGACACGAGCTGAGAAATTGCAAACGTCGAGCAATTGCTCAGAGATGAAAAGTGCCAGCACTGAAAGCTGTTGCTAGCCAGCACCCTTCCTTGGAAGCGCTTTTGTAGGCCTAAGAACACTGGGGCTCTGGGCTTCTCTAGCCACCTAATCTTCTTCTCATCCTCTCGCGCACTCTAAAGAGAGCTCAGGTGAGAAATTGCAAACGTCGAGCAATTGCTCAGAGATGAAAAGTGCCAGCACTGAAAGCTGTTGCTAGCCAGCACCCTTCCTTGGAAGCGCTTTCACAGGCGCAGCAACACTGGGGCTTTGCGCTTCTCTAGCCACCAAACATCAAGGTCATTCTCTTTCCGTCTCGTAGACACGAGTTGAGAAATTGCAAAAGTCGAGCAATTGCTCAGAGATGAAAAGTGCCAGCACTGAAAGCTGTGGCTAGCCAGCAGCCTTCCTTGGAAGCGCTTTCACAGGCGCAGCAACACTGGGGCTTTGCGCTTCGCTACCAACCAAACGTCACGGTCACTATCTCTCCGTCTCGTAGACACGAGCTGAGAAATTGCAAATGTCGAGCAATTGCTCAGAGATGAAAAGTGCCAGCACTGAAAGCTGTTGCTAGCCAGCACCCTTCCTTGGAAGCGCTTTTGTAGGCCTAAGAACACTGGGGCTCTGGGCTTCTCTAGCCACCTAATCTTCTGCTCATCCTCTCGCGCAGTCTAAAGAGAGCTCATGTGAGAAATTGCAAACGTCGAGCAATTGCTCAGAGATGAAAAGTGCCAGAACTGAAAGCTCTTGCTAGCCAGCACCCTTCCTTGGAAGCGCTTTTGTAGCCCTTAGGACACTGGGGCTCTGGGCTTCTCTAGCCACCTAATCTTCTGCTCATCCTCTCGCGCACTCTGAAGTGAGCTCAGGTGAGAAAGTGCAAACGTCGAGCAATTGCTCAGAGATGAAAAGTGCCAGCACTGAAAGCTGTTGCTAGCCAGCACCCTTCCTTGGAAGCGCTTTCACAGGCGCAGCAACACTGGGACTTTGCGCTTCTCTACCCACCAAACATCACGGTCATTCTCTTTCCGTCTCATAGACACGAGCTGAGAAATTGCAAACGTCGAGCAATTGCTCAGAGATGAAAAGTGCAAGCACTGAAAGCTGTGGCTAGCCAGCACCCTTCCTTGGAAGCGCTTTCACAGGCGCAGCAACACTGGGGCTTTGCGCTTCTCTACCCACCAAACATCACGGTCATTCTATTTCCGTCTCGTAGACACGAGTTGAGAAATTGCAAACGTCGAGCAATTGCTCAGAGATGAAAAGTGCCAGCACTGAAAGCTGTGGCTAGCCAGCAGCCTTCCTTGGAAGCGCTTTCACAGGCGCAGCAACACTGGGGCTTTGCGCTTCTCTAGCCACCAAACGTCACGCTCACTATCTCTCCGTCTCATAGACACGAGCTGAGAAATTGCAAACGTCGAGCAATTGCTCAGAGATGAAAAGTGGCAGCACTGAAAGCTGTTGCTAGCCAGCACCCTTCCTTGGAAGCGCTTTCACAGGCGCAGCAACACTGGGACTTTGCGCTTCTCTACCCACAAAACGTCACGCTCACTATCTCTCCGTCTCGTAGACACGAGCTGAGAAACTGCAAACGTCGAGCAATTGCTCAGAGATGAAAAGTGCCAGCACTGAAAGCTGTTGCTAGCCAGCACCCTTCCTTGGAAGCACTTTCACAGGCGCAGCAACACTGGGGCTTTGCGCTTCTCTAGCCACCAAACGTCACGCTCACTATCTTTCCTTCTCGTAGACACGAGCTGAGAAATTGCAAACGTCGAGCAATTGCTCAGAGATGAAAAGTGCCAGCACTGAAAGCTGTTGCTAGCCAGCACCCTTCCTTGGAAGCGCTTTCACAGGCGCAGCAACACTGGGGCTTTGCGCTTCTCTGGCCACCAAACGTCACGGTCATTCTCTTTCATTCTCGTAGACACGAGCTGAGAAACTGCAAACGTCGAGCAATTGATCAAAGATGAAAAGTGCCAGCACTGAAAGCTGTTGCTAGCCAGCACCCTTCTTTGGAAGCGCTTTTGTAGCCCTTAGAACACTGGGGCTCTGGGCTTCTCTAGCCACCTAATCTTCTGCTCATCCTCTCGCGCACTCTGAAGAGAGCTCAGGTGAGAAAGTGCAAACGTCGAGCAATTGCTCAGAGAGGAAAAGTGCCAGCACTGAAGGCTGTTGCTAGCCAGCACCCTTCCTTGGAAGCGCTTTCACAGGCGCAGCAACACTGGGACTTTGCGCTTCTCTAGCCACCAAACGTCACGGTCATTCTCTTTCCGTCTCGTAGACACGAGTTGAGAAATTGCAAACGTCGAGCAATTGCTCAGAGATGAAAAGTGCCAGCACTGAAAGCTGTTGCTAGCCAGCACCCTTCCTTGGAAGCGCTTTCACAGGCGCAGCAACACTGGGGCTTTGCGCTTCTCTAGCCACCAAACGTCACGGTCATTCTCTTTCCTTCTCGTAGACACGAGCTGAGAAATTGCAAACGTCGAGCAATTGCTCAGAGATGAAAAGTGCCAGCACTGAAAGCTGTTGCTAGCCAGCACCCTTCCTTGGAAGCGCTTTTGTAGGCCTAAGAACACTGGGGCTCTGGGCTTCTCTAGCCACCTAATCTTCTTCTCATCCTCTCGCGCACTCTAAAGAGAGCTCAGGTGAGAAATTGCAAACGTCGAGCAATTGCTCAGAGATGAAAAGTGCCAGCACTGAAAGCTGTTGCTAGCCAGCACCCTTCCTTGGAAGCGCTTTCACAGGCGCAGCAACACTGGGGCTTTGCGCTTCTCTAGCCACCAAACATCAAGGTCATTCTCTTTCCGTCTCGTAGACACGAGTTGAGAAATTGCAAAAGTCGAGCAATTGCTCAGAGATGAAAAGTGCCAGCACTGAAAGCTGTGGCTAGCCAGCAGCCTTCCTTGGAAGCGCTTTCACAGGCGCAGCAACACTGGGGCTTTGCGCTTCGCTACCAACCAAACGTCACGGTCACTATCTCTCCGTCTCGTAGACACGAGCTGAGAAATTGCAAATGTCGAGCAATTGCTCAGAGATGAAAAGTGCCAGCACTGAAAGCTGTTGCTAGCCAGCACCCTTCCTTGGAAGCGCTTTTGTAGGCCTAAGAACACTGGGGCTCTGGGCTTCTCTAGCCACCTAATCTTCTGCTCATCCTCTCGCGCAGTCTAAAGAGAGCTCATGTGAGAAATTGCAAACGTCGAGCAATTGCTCAGAGATGAAAAGTGCCAGAACTGAAAGCTCTTGCTAGCCAGCACCCTTCCTTGGAAGCGCTTTTGTAGCCCTTAGGACACTGGGGCTCTGGGCTTCTCTAGCCACCTAATCTTCTGCTCATCCTCTCGCGCACTCTGAAGTGAGCTCAGGTGAGAAAGTGCAAACGTCGAGCAATTGCTCAGAGATGAAAAGTGCCAGCACTGAAAGCTGTTGCTAGCCAGCACCCTTCCTTGGAAGCGCTTTCACAGGCGCAGCAACACTGGGACTTTGCGCTTCTCTACCCACCAAACATCACGGTCATTCTCTTTCCGTCTCATAGACACGAGCTGAGAAATTGCAAACGTCGAGCAATTGCTCAGAGATGAAAAGTGCAAGCACTGAAAGCTGTGGCTAGCCAGCACCCTTCCTTGGAAGCGCTTTCACAGGCGCAGCAACACTGGGGCTTTGCGCTTCTCTACCCACCAAACATCACGGTCATTCTATTTCCGTCTCGTAGACACGAGTTGAGAAATTGCAAACGTCGAGCAATTGCTCAGAGATGAAAAGTGCCAGCACTGAAAGCTGTGGCTAGCCAGCAGCCTTCCTTGGAAGCGCTTTCACAGGCGCAGCAACACTGGGGCTTTGCGCTTCTCTAGCCACCAAACGTCACGCTCACTATCTCTCCGTCTCATAGACACGAGCTGAGAAATTGCAAACGTCGAGCAATTGCTCAGAGATGAAAAGTGGCAGCACTGAAAGCTGTTGCTAGCCAGCACCCTTCCTTGGAAGCGCTTTCACAGGCGCAGCAACACTGGGACTTTGCGCTTCTCTACCCACAAAACGTCACGCTCACTATCTCTCCGTCTCGTAGACACGAGCTGAGAAACTGCAAACGTCGAGCAATTGCTCAGAGATGAAAAGTGCCAGCACTGAAAGCTGTTGCTAGCCAGCACCCTTCCTTGGAAGCACTTTCACAGGCGCAGCAACACTGGGGCTTTGCGCTTCTCTAGCCACCAAACGTCACGCTCACTATCTTTCCTTCTCGTAGACACGAGCTGAGAAATTGCAAACGTCGAGCAATTGCTCAGAGATGAAAAGTGCCAGCACTGAAAGCTGTTGCTAGCCAGCACCCTTCCTTGGAAGCGCTTTCACAGGCGCAGCAACACTGGGGCTTTGCGCTTCTCTACCCACCAAACGTCACGGTCATTCTCTTTCATTCTCGTAGACACGAGCTGAGAAACTGCAAACGTCGAGCAATTGATCAAAGATGAAAAGTGCCAGCACTGAAAGCTGTTGCTAGCCAGCACCCTTCCTTGGAAGCGCTTTTGTAGCCCTTAGAACACTGGGGCTCTGGGCTTCTCTAGCCACCTAATCTTCTGCTCATCCTCTCGCGCACTCTGAAGAGAGCTCAGGTGAGAAAGTGCAAACGTCGAGCAATTGCTCAGAGAGGAAAAGTGCCAGCACTGAAGGCTGTTGCTAGCCAGCACCCTTCCTTGGAAGCGCTTTCACAGGCGCAGCAACACTGGGACTTTGCGCTTCTCTAGCCACCAAACGTCACGGTCATTCTCTTTCCGTCTCGTAGACACGAGTTGAGAAATTGCAAACGTCGAGCAATTGCTCAGAGATGAAAAGTGGCAGCACTGAAAGCTGTTGCTAGCCAGCACCCTTCCTTGGAAGCGCTTTCACAGGCGCAGCAACACTGGGGCTTTGCGCTTCTCTAGCCACCAAACGTCACGGTCATTCTCTTTCCTTCTCGTAGACACGAGCTGAGAAATTGCAAACGTCGAGCAATTGCTCAGAGATGAAAAGTGCCAGCACTGAAAGCTGTTGCTAGCCAGCACCCTTCCTTGGAAGCGCTTTTGTAGGCCTAAGAACACTGGGGCTCTGGGCTTCTCTAGCCACCTAATCTTCTGCTCATCCTCTCGCGCACTCTGAAGAGAGCTCAGGTGAGAAATTGCAAACGTCGAGCAATT
The DNA here is from genome assembly GCA_037962945.1 of Sarcoramphus papa. NCBI lineage: Eukaryota > Metazoa > Chordata > Aves > Accipitriformes > Cathartidae > Sarcoramphus > Sarcoramphus papa. Next base: position 92,325,169 of record CM075586.1, on the reverse strand, counting down.
GCTCAGAGATGAAAAGTGCCAGCACTGAAAGCTGTTGCTAGCCAGCACCCTTCCTTGGAAGCGCTTTCACAGGCGCAGCAACACTGGGGCTTTGCGCTTCTCTAGCCACCAAACATCAAGGTCATTCTCTTTCCTTCTCGTAGACACGAGTTGAGAAATTGCAAACGTCAAGCAATTGCTCAGAGATGAAAAGTGCCAGCACTGAAAGCTGTGGCTAGCCAGCAGCCTTCCTTGGAAGCGCTTTCACAGGCGCAGCAACACTGGGGCTTTGCGCTTCTCTACCCACCAAACGTCACGGTCACTATCTCTCCGTCTCGTAGACACGAGCTGAGAAATTGCAAACGTCGAGCAATTGCTCAGAGATGAAAAGTGCCAGCACTGAAAGCTGTTGCTAGCCAGCACCCTTCCTTGGAAGCGCTTTTGTAGGCCTAAGAACACTGGGGCTCTGGGCTTCTCTAGCCACCTAATCTTCTGCTCATCCTCTCGCGCAGTCTAAAGAGAGCTCATGTGAGAAAGTGCAAACGTCGAGCAATTGCTCAGAGATGAGAAGGGGCAACACTGAAAGCTGTTGCTAGCCAGCACCCTTCCTTGGAAGCGCTTTCACAGGCGCAGCAACACTGGGGCTTTGCGCTTCTCTAGCCACCAAACATCACGCTCATTCTCTTTCATTCTCGTAGACACGAGCTGAGAAACTGCAAACGTCGAGCAATTGCTCAAAGATGAAAAGGGCCAGCACTGAAAGCTGTTGCTAGCCAGCACCCTTCCTTGGAAGCGCTTTTGTAGGCCTAAGAACACTGGGGCTCTGGGCTTCTCTAGCCACCTACTCTTCTGCTCATCCTCTCGCGCACTCTAAAGAGAGCTCAGGTGAGAAAGTGCAAACGTCGAGCAATTGCTCAGAGAGGAAAAGTGCCAGCACTGAAGGCTGTTGCTAGCCAGCACCCTTCCTTGGAAGCGCTTTCACAGGCGCAGCAACACTGGGACTTTGCGCTTCTCTACCCACAAAACGTCACGCTCACTATCTCTCCGTCTCGTAGACACGAGCTGAGAAACTGCAAACGTCGAGCAATTGCTCAGAGATGAAAAGTGCCAGCACTGAAAGCTGTTGCTAGCCAGCACCCTTCCTTGGAAGCACTTTCACAGGCGCAGCAACACTGGGGCTTTGCGCTTCTCTAGCCACCAAACGTCACGCTCACTATCTTTCCTTCTCGTAGACACGAGCTGAGAAATTGCAAACGTCGAGCAATTGCTCAGAGATGAAAAGTGCCAGCACTGAAAGCTGTTGCTAGCCAGCACCCTTCCTTGGAAGCGCTTTCACAGGCGCAGCAACACTGGGGCTTTGCGCTTCTCTGGCCACCAAACGTCACGGTCATTCTCTTTCATTCTCGTAGACACGAGCTGAGAAACTGCAAACGTCGAGCAATTGATCAAAGATGAAAAGTGCCAGCACTGAAAGCTGTTGCTAGCCAGCACCCTTCCTTGGAAGCGCTTTTGTAGCCCTTAGAACACTGGGGCTCTGGGCTTCTCTAGCCACCTAATCTTCTGCTCATCCTCTCGCGCACTCTGAAGAGAGCTCAGGTGAGAAAGTGCAAACGTCGAGCAATTGCTCAGAGAGGAAAAGTGCCAGCACTGAAGGCTGTTGCTAGCCAGCACCCTTCCTTGGAAGCGCTTTCACAGGCGCAGCAACACTGGGACTTTGCGCTTCTCTAGCCACCAAACGTCACGGTCATTCTCTTTCCGTCTCGTAGACACGAGTTGAGAAATTGCAAACGTCGAGCAATTGCTCAGAGATGAAAAGTGCCAGCACTGAAAGCTGTTGCTAGCCAGCACCCTTCCTTGGAAGCGCTTTCACAGGCGCAGCAACACTGGGGCTTTGCGCTTCTCTAGCCACCAAACGTCACGGTCATTCTCTTTCCTTCTCGTAGACACGAGCTGAGAAATTGCAAACGTCGAGCAATTGCTCAGAGATGAAAAGTGCCAGCACTGAAAGCTGTTGCTAGCCAGCACCCTTCCTTGGAAGCGCTTTTGTAGGCCTAAGAACACTGGGGCTCTGGGCTTCTCTAGCCACCTAATCTTCTTCTCATCCTCTCGCGCACTCTAAAGAGAGCTCAGGTGAGAAATTGCAAACGTCGAGCAATTGCTCAGAGATGAAAAGTGCCAGCACTGAAAGCTGTTGCTAGCCAGCACCCTTCCTTGGAAGCGCTTTCACAGGCGCAGCAACACTGGGGCTTTGCGCTTCTCTAGCCACCAAACATCAAGGTCATTCTCTTTCCGTCTCGTAGACACGAGTTGAGAAATTGCAAAAGTCGAGCAATTGCTCAGAGATGAAAAGTGCCAGCACTGAAAGCTGTGGCTAGCCAGCAGCCTTCCTTGGAAGCGCTTTCACAGGCGCAGCAACACTGGGGCTTTGCGCTTCGCTACCAACCAAACGTCACGGTCACTATCTCTCCGTCTCGTAGACACGAGCTGAGAAATTGCAAATGTCGAGCAATTGCTCAGAGATGAAAAGTGCCAGCACTGAAAGCTGTTGCTAGCCAGCACCCTTCCTTGGAAGCGCTTTTGTAGGCCTAAGAACACTGGGGCTCTGGGCTTCTCTAGCCACCTAATCTTCTGCTCATCCTCTCGCGCAGTCTAAAGAGAGCTCATGTGAGAAATTGCAAACGTCGAGCAATTGCTCAGAGATGAAAAGTGCCAGAACTGAAAGCTCTTGCTAGCCAGCACCCTTCCTTGGAAGCGCTTTTGTAGCCCTTAGGACACTGGGGCTCTGGGCTTCTCTAGCCACCTAATCTTCTGCTCATCCTCTCGCGCACTCTGAAGTGAGCTCAGGTGAGAAAGTGCAAACGTCGAGCAATTGCTCAGAGATGAAAAGTGCCAGCACTGAAAGCTGTTGCTAGCCAGCACCCTTCCTTGGAAGCGCTTTCACAGGCGCAGCAACACTGGGACTTTGCGCTTCTCTACCCACCAAACATCACGGTCATTCTCTTTCCGTCTCATAGACACGAGCTGAGAAATTGCAAACGTCGAGCAATTGCTCAGAGATGAAAAGTGCAAGCACTGAAAGCTGTGGCTAGCCAGCACCCTTCCTTGGAAGCGCTTTCACAGGCGCAGCAACACTGGGGCTTTGCGCTTCTCTACCCACCAAACATCACGGTCATTCTATTTCCGTCTCGTAGACACGAGTTGAGAAATTGCAAACGTCGAGCAATTGCTCAGAGATGAAAAGTGCCAGCACTGAAAGCTGTGGCTAGCCAGCAGCCTTCCTTGGAAGCGCTTTCACAGGCGCAGCAACACTGGGGCTTTGCGCTTCTCTAGCCACCAAACGTCACGCTCACTATCTCTCCGTCTCATAGACACGAGCTGAGAAATTGCAAACGTCGAGCAATTGCTCAGAGATGAAAAGTGGCAGCACTGAAAGCTGTTGCTAGCCAGCACCCTTCCTTGGAAGCGCTTTCACAGGCGCAGCAACACTGGGACTTTGCGCTTCTCTACCCACAAAACGTCACGCTCACTATCTCTCCGTCTCGTAGACACGAGCTGAGAAACTGCAAACGTCGAGCAATTGCTCAGAGATGAAAAGTGCCAGCACTGAAAGCTGTTGCTAGCCAGCACCCTTCCTTGGAAGCACTTTCACAGGCGCAGCAACACTGGGGCTTTGCGCTTCTCTAGCCACCAAACGTCACGCTCACTATCTTTCCTTCTCGTAGACACGAGCTGAGAAATTGCAAACGTCGAGCAATTGCTCAGAGATGAAAAGTGCCAGCACTGAAAGCTGTTGCTAGCCAGCACCCTTCCTTGGAAGCGCTTTCACAGGCGCAGCAACACTGGGGCTTTGCGCTTCTCTACCCACCAAACGTCACGGTCATTCTCTTTCATTCTCGTAGACACGAGCTGAGAAACTGCAAACGTCGAGCAATTGATCAAAGATGAAAAGTGCCAGCACTGAAAGCTGTTGCTAGCCAGCACCCTTCCTTGGAAGCGCTTTTGTAGCCCTTAGAACACTGGGGCTCTGGGCTTCTCTAGCCACCTAATCTTCTGCTCATCCTCTCGCGCACTCTGAAGAGAGCTCAGGTGAGAAAGTGCAAACGTCGAGCAATTGCTCAGAGAGGAAAAGTGCCAGCACTGAAGGCTGTTGCTAGCCAGCACCCTTCCTTGGAAGCGCTTTCACAGGCGCAGCAACACTGGGACTTTGCGCTTCTCTAGCCACCAAACGTCACGGTCATTCTCTTTCCGTCTCGTAGACACGAGTTGAGAAATTGCAAACGTCGAGCAATTGCTCAGAGATGAAAAGTGGCAGCACTGAAAGCTGTTGCTAGCCAGCACCCTTCCTTGGAAGCGCTTTCACAGGCGCAGCAACACTGGGGCTTTGCGCTTCTCTAGCCACCAAACGTCACGGTCATTCTCTTTCCTTCTCGTAGACACGAGCTGAGAAATTGCAAACGTCGAGCAATTGCTCAGAGATGAAAAGTGCCAGCACTGAAAGCTGTTGCTAGCCAGCACCCTTCCTTGGAAGCGCTTTTGTAGGCCTAAGAACACTGGGGCTCTGGGCTTCTCTAGCCACCTAATCTTCTGCTCATCCTCTCGCGCACTCTGAAGAGAGCTCAGGTGAGAAATTGCAAACGTCGAGCAATTGCTCAGAGATGAAAAGTGCCAGCACTGAAAGCTGTTGCTAGCCAGCACCCTTCCTTGGAAGCGCTTTCACAGGCGCAGCAACACTGGGGCTTTGCGCTTCTCTAGCCACCAAACATCAAGGTCATTCTCTTTCCTTCTCGTAGACACGAGTTGAGAAATTGCAAACGTCAAGCAATTGCTCAGAGATGAAAAGTGCCAGCACTGAAAGCTGTGGCTAGCCAGCAGCCTTCCTTGGAAGCGCTTTCACAGGCGCAGCAACACTGGGGCTTTGCGCTTCTCTACCCACCAAACGTCACGGTCACTATCTCTCCGTCTCGTAGACACGAGCTGAGAAATTGCAAACGTCGAGCAATTGCTCAGAGATGAAAAGTGCCAGCACTGAAAGCTGTTGCTAGCCAGCACCCTTCCTTGGAAGCGCTTTTGTAGGCCTAAGAACACTGGGGCTCTGGGCTTCTCTAGCCACCTAATCTTCTGCTCATCCTCTCGCGCAGTCTAAAGAGAGCTCATGTGAGAAAGTGCAAACGTCGAGCAATTGCTCAGAGATGAGAAGGGGCAACACTGAAAGCTGTTGCTAGCCAGCACCCTTCCTTGGAAGCGCTTTCACAGGCGCAGCAACACTGGGGCTTTGCGCTTCTCTAGCCACCAAACATCACGCTCATTCTCTTTCATTCTCGTAGACACGAGCTGAGAAACTGCAAACGTCGAGCAATTGCTCAAAGATGAAAAGGGCCAGCACTGAAAGCTGTTGCTAGCCAGCACCCTTCCTTGGAAGCGCTTTTGTAGGCCTAAGAACACTGGGGCTCTGGGCTTCTCTAGCCACCTACTCTTCTGCTCATCCTCTCGCGCACTCTAAAGAGAGCTCAGGTGAGAAATTGCAAACGTCGAGCAATTGCTCAGAGATGAAAAGGGCCAGCACTGAAAGCTGTTGCTAGCCAGCACCCTTCCTTGGAAGCGCTTTCACAGGCGCAGCAACACTGGGGCTTTGCGCTTCTCTAGCCATCAAACATCACGGTCATTCTCTTTCCTTCTCGTAGACACGAGTTGAGAAATTGCAAACGTCGAGCAATTGCTCAGAGATGAAAAGTGCCATCACTGAAAGCTGTGGCTAGCCAGCACCCTTCCTTGGAAGCGCTTTCACAGGCGCAGCAACACTGGGACTTTGCGCTTCTCTAGCCACCAAACATCACGGTCACTATCTCTCCGTCTCGTAGACACGAGCTGAGAAATTGCAAACGTCGAGCAATTGCTCAGAGATGAAAAGTGCAAGCACTGAAAGCTGTGGCTAGCCAGCACCCTTCCTTGGAAGCGCTTTCACAGGCGCAGCAACACTGGCGCTTTGCGCTTCTCTACCCACCAGACATCACGCTCACTATCTCTCCGTCTCGTAGACACGAGCTGAGAAATTGCAAACGTCGAGCAATTGCTCAGAGATGAAAAGTGGCAGCACTGAAAGCTGTTGCTAGCCAGCACCCTTCCTTGGAAGCGTTTTCACAGGCGCAGCAACACTGGGGCTTTGCGCTTCTCTAGCCACCAAACATCACGGTCCTTCTCTTTCCTTCTCGTAGACACGAGCTGAGAAATTGCAAACGTCGAGCAATTGCTCAGAGATGAAAAGTGCAAGCACTGAAAGCTGTGGCTAGCCAGCACCCTTCCTTGGAAGCGCTTTCACAGGCGCAGCAACACTGGGACTTTGCTCTTCTCTAGCCACCAAACGTCACGGTCATTCTCTTTCCGTCTCGTAGACACGAGCTGAGAAATTGCAAACGTCGAGCAATTGCTCAGAGATGAAAAGTGCCAGCACTGAAAGCTGTTGCTAGCCAGCACCCTTCCTTGGAAGCGCTTTTGTAGGCCTAAGAACACTGGGGCTCTGGGCTTCTCTAGCCAGCAAACATCACGGTCATTCTCTTTCCTTCTCGTAGACACGAGCTGAGAAACTGCAAACGTCGAGCAATTGCTCCGAGATGAAAAGTGCCAGCACTGAAAGCTGTTGCTAGCCAGCACCCTTCCTTGGAAGCGCTTTTGTAGGCCTAAGAACACTGGGGTTGTGGGCTTCTCTAGCCACCTACTCTTCTGCTCATCCTCTCGCGTAGTCTAAAGAGAGCTCAGGTGAGAAATTGCAAACGTCGAGCAATTGCTCAGAGAGGAAAAGTGCCAGCACTGAAAGCTGTTGCTAGCCAGCACCCTTCCTTGGAAGCGCTTTCACAGGCGCAGCAACACTGGGGCTTTGCGCTTCTCTAGCCACCAAACATCACGGTCATTCTCTTTCCTTCTCGTAGACACGAGCTGAGAAATTGCAAACGTCGAGCAATTGCTCAGAGATGAAAAGTGACAGCACTGAAAGCTGTGGCTAGCCAGCACCCTTCCTTGGAAGCGCTTTCACAGGCGCAGCAACACTGGGGCTTTGCGCTTCTCTACCCACCAAACATCACGGTCATTCTCTTTCCGTCTCGTAGACACGAGTTGAGAAATTGCAAACGTCGAGCAATTGCTCAGAGATGAAAAGTGGCAGCACTGAAAGCTGTTGCTAGCCAGCACCCTTCCTTGGAAGCGCTTTCACAGGCGCAGCAACACTGGGGCTTTGCGCTTCTCTAGCCACCAAACATCACGGTCACTATCTCTCCGTGTCGTAGACACGAGTTGAGAAATTGCAAACGTCGAGCAATTGCTCAGAGATGAAAAGTGCCATCACTGAAAGCTGTGGCTAGCCAGCACCCTTCCTTGGAAGCGCTTTCACAGGCGCAGCAACACTGGCGCTTTGCGCTTCTCTACCCACCAAACATCACGCTCACTATCTCTCCGTCTCGTAGACACGAGCTGAGAAATTGCAAACGTCGAGCAATTGCTCAGAGATGAAAAGTGCCAGCACTGAAAGCTGTTGCTAGCCAGCACCCTTCCTTGGAAGTGTTTTCACAGGCGCAGCAACACTGGGGCTTTGCGCTTCTCTAGCCACCAAACATCACGGTCCTTCTCTTTCCTTCTCGTAGACACGAGCTGAGAAATTGCAAACGTCGAGCAATTGCTCAGAGATGAAAAGTGCAAGCACTGAAAGCTGTGGCTAGCCAGCACCCTTCCTTGGAAGCGCTTTCACAGGCGCAGCAACACTGGGGCTTTGCGCTTCTCTACCCACCAAACATCACGGTCATTCTCTTTCCGTCTCGTAGACACGAGTTGAGAAATTGCAAACGTCGAGCAATTGCTCAGAGATGAAAAGTGGCATCACTGAAAGCTGTTGCTAGCCAGCAGCCTTCCTTGGAAGCGCTTTCACAGGCGCAGCAACACTGGGGCTTTGCGCTTCTCTAGCCAGCAAACATCACGGTCATTCTCTTTCCTTCTTGTAGACACGAGCTGAGAAACTGCAAACGTCGAGCAATTGATCAAAGATGAAAAGTGCCAGCACTGAAAGCTCTTGCTAGCCAGCACCCTTCCTTGGAAGCGCTTTTGTAGCCCTCAGAACACTGGGGCTCTGGGCTTCTCTAGCCACCTAATCTTCTGCTCATCCTCTCGCGCACTCTGAAGAGAGCTCAGGTGAGAAAGTGCAAACGTCGAGCAATTGCTCAGAGAGGAAAAGTGCCAGCACTGAAGGCTGTTGCTAGCCAGCACCCTTCCTTGGAAGCGCTTTCACAGGCGCAGCAACACTGGGACTTTGCGCTTCTCTAGCCACCAAACGTCACGGTCATTCTCTTTCCTTCTCGTAGACACGAGCTGAGAAATTGCAAACGTCGAGCAATTGCTCAGAGATGAAAAGTGCCAGCACTGAAAGCTGTTGCTAGCCAGCACCCTTCCTTGGAAGCGCTTTCACAGGCGCAGCAACACTGGGGCTTTGCGCTTCTCTACCCACCAAACATCACGGTCATTCTCTTTCCGTCTCGTAGACACGAGTTGAGAAATTGCAAACGTCGAGCAATTGCTCAGAGATGAAAAGTGCCAGCACTGAAAGCTGTGGCTAGCCAGCACCCTTCCTTGGAAGCGCTTTCACAGGCGCAGCAACACTGGGACTTTGCGCTTCTCTAGCCACCAAACATCACGGTCACTATATCTCCGTCTCGTAGACACGAGTTGACAAATTGCAAACGTCGAGCAATTGCTCAGAGATGAAAAGTGCCATCACTGAAAGCTGTGGCTAGCCAGCACCCTTCCTTGGAAGCGCTTTCACAGGCGCAGCAACACTGGCGCTTTGCGCTTCTCTAGCCACCAAACATCACGCTCACTATCTCTCCGTCTTGTAGACACGAGCTGAGAAATTGCAAACGTCCAGCAATTGCTCAGAGATGAAAAGTGGCAGCACTGAAAGCTGTGGCTAGCCAGCACCCTTCCTTGGAAGCGTTTTCACAGGCGCAGCAACACTGGGACTTTGCGCTTCTCTAGCCACCAAACATCACGGTCCTTCTCTTTCCTTCTCGTAGACACGAGCTGAGAAATTGCAAACGTCGAGCAATTGCTCAGAGATGAAAAGTGCCAGCACTGAAAGCTGTTGCTAGCCAGCACCCTTCCTTGGAAGCGCTTTCACAGGCGCAGCAACACTGGGGCTTTGCGCTTCTCTACCCACCAAAGGTCACGGTCATTCTCTTTCCGTCTCGTAGACACGAGTTGAGAAATTGCAAACGTCGAGCAATTGCTCAGAGATGAAAAGTGGCATCACTGAAAGCTGTTGCTAGCCAGCAGCCTTCCTTGGAAGCGCTTTCACAGGCGCAGCAACACTGGGGCTTTGCGCTTCTCTAGCCAGCAAACATCACGGTCATTCTCTTTCCTTCTCGTAGACACGAGCTGAGAAACTGCAAACGTCGAGCAATTGCTCAGAGATGAAAAGTGCCAGCACTGAAAGCTGTTGCTAGCCAGCACCCTTCCTTGGAAGCGCTTTTGTAGCCCTTAGAACACTGGGGCTCTGGGCTTCTCTAGCCACCTAATCTTCTGCTCATACTCTCGCGCACTCTGAAGAGAGCTCAGGTGAGAAAGTGCAAAGGTCGAGCAATTGCTCAGAGAGGAAAAGTGCCAGCACTGAAAGCTGTTGCTAGCCAGCACCCTTCCTTGGAAGCGCTTTCACAGGCGCAGCAACACTGGGACTTTGCGCTTCTCTACCCACCACATGTCACGCTCACTATCTGTCCGTCTCGTAGACACGAGCTGAGAAATTGCAAACGTCGAGCAATTGCTCAGAGATGAAAAGTGCCAGCACTGAAAGCTGTTGCTAGCCAGCACCCTTCCTTGGAAGCGTTTTCACAGGCGCAGCAACACTGGGGCTTTGCGCTTCTCTAGCCACCAAACATCACGGTCATTCTCTTTCCTTCTCGTAGACACGAGCTGAGAAATTGCAAACGTCGAGCAATTGCTCAGAGATGAAAAGTGCCAGCACTGAAAGCTGTGGCTAGCCAGCACCCTTCCTTGGAAGCGCTTTCACAGGCGCAGCAACACTGGGGCTTTGCGCTTCTCTACCCACCAAACATCACGCTCACTATCTCTCCATCTCGCAGACACGAGCTGAGAAATTGCCAACGTCGAGCAATTGCTCAGAGATGAAAAGTGCCAGCACTGAAAGCTGTTGCTAGCCAGCACCCTTCCTTGGAAGCGCTTTTGTAGGCCTAAGAACACTGGGGTTGTGGGCTTCTCTAGCCACCTAATCTTCTGCTCATCCTCTCTCGCAGTCTAAAGAGAGCTCAGGTGAGAAATTGCAAACGTCGAGCAATTGCTCAGAGATGAAAAGTGCCAGCACTGAAAGCTCTTGCTAGCCAGCACCCTTCCTTGGAAGCGCTTTCACAGGCGCAGCAACACTGGGGCTTTGCGCTTCTCTAGCCACCAAACGTCACGGTCATTCTCTTTCCTTCTCGTAGACACGAGTTGAGAAATTGCAAACGTCGAGCAATTGCTCAGAGATGAAAAGTGCCAGCACTGAAAGCTGTGGCTAGCCAGCACCCTTCCTTGGAAGCGCTTTCACAGGCGCAGCAACACTGGGGCTTTGCGCTTCTCTAGCCACCAAACGTCACGCTCACTATCTCTCCGTCTCATAGACACGAGCTGAGAAATTGCAAACGTCCAGCAATTGCTCAGACAGGAAAAGTGCCAGCACTGAAAGCTGTTGCTAGCCAGCAGCCTTCCTTGGAAGCGCTTTCACAGGCGCAGCAACACTGGGGCTTTCCGCTTCTCTGGCCACCAAACGTCACGGTCATTCTCTTTCCTTCTCGTAGACACGAGCTGAGAAACTGCAAACGTCGAGCAATTGCTCAGAGATGAAAAGTGCCAGCACTGAAAGCTGTTGCTAGCCAGCACCCTTCCTTGGAAGCGCTTTTGTAGCCCTTAGAACACTGGGGTTGTGGGCTTCTCTAGCCACCTAATCTTCTGCTCATCCTCTCGCGCACTCTGAAGAGAGCTCAGGTGAGAAAGTGCAAACGTCGAGCAATTGCTCAGAGATGAAAAGTGCCAGCACTGAAAGCTGTTGCTAGCCAGCACCCTTCCTTGGAAGCGCTTTTGTAGCCCTTAGAACACTGGGGCTCTGGGCTTCTCTAGCCACCTAATATTCTGCTCATCCTCTCGCGCAGTCGAAAGAGAGCTCAGGTGAGAAAGTGCAAACGTCGAGCAATTGCTCAGAGATGAAAAGTGCCAGCACTGAAAGCTGTTGCTAGCCAGCACCCTTCCTTGGAAGCGCTTTCACAGGCGCAGCAACACTGGGACTTTGCGCTTCTCTACCCAACAAATGTCACGCTCACTATCTATCCGTGTCGTAGACATGAGCTGAGAAATTGCAAACGTCGAGCAATTGCTCAGAGATGAAAAGTGGCAGCACTGAAAGCTGTTGCTAGCCAGCACCCTTCCTTGGAAGCGTTTTCACAGGCGCAGCAACACTGGGGCTTTGCGCTTCTCTAGCCACTAAACATCACGGTCATTCTCTTTCCTTCTCGTAGACACGAGCTGAGAAATTGCAAACGTCGAGCAATTGCTCAGAGATGAAAAGTGCCAGCACTGAAAGCTGTGGCTAGCCAGCACCCTTCCTTGGAAGCGCTTTCACAGGCGCAGCAACACTGGGGCTTTGCGCTTCTCTACCCACCAAACATCACGGTCATTCTCTTTCCGTCTCGTAGACACGAGTTGAGAAATTGCAAACGTCGAGCAATTGCTCAGAGATGAAAAGTGCCAGCACTGAAAGCTGTGGCTAGCCAGCACCCTTCCTTGGAAGCGCTTTCACAGGCGCAGCAACACTGGGACTTTGCGCTTCTCTAGCCACCAAACATCACGGTCATTCTCTTTCCGTCTTGTAGACACGAGCTGAGAAATTGCAAACGTCCAGCAATTGCTCAGAGATGAAAAGTGGCAGCACTGAAAGCTGTGGCTAGCCAGCACCCTTCCTTGGAAGCGTTTTCACAGGCGCAGCAACACTGGGGCTTTGCGCTTCTCTAGCCACCAAACATCACGGTCCTTCTCTTTCCTTCTCGTAGACACGAGCTGAGAAATTGCAAACGTCGAGCAATTGCTCAGAGATGAAAAGTGCCAGCACTGAAAGCTGTTGCTAGCCAGCACCCTTCCTTGGAAGCGCTTTCACAGGCGCAGCAACACTGGGGCTTTGCGCTTCTCTACCCACCAAAGGTCACGGTCATTCTCTTTCCGTCTCGTAGACACGAGTTGAGAAATTGCAAACGTCGAGCAATTGCTCAGAGATGAAAAGTGGCATCACTGAAAGCTGTTGCTAGCCAGCAGCCTTCCTTGGAAGCGCTTTCACAGGCGCAGCAACACTGGGGCTTTGCGCTTCTCTAGCCAGCAAACATCACGGTCATTCTCTTTCCTTCTCGTAGACACGAGCTGAGAAACTGCAAACGTCGAGCAATTGCTCAGAGATGAAAAGTGCCAGCACTGAAAGCTGTTGCTAGCCAGCAGCCTTCCTTGGAAGCGCTTTTGTAGCCCTTAGAACACTGGGGCTCTGGGCTTCTCTAGCCACCTAATCTTCTGCTCATACTCTCGCGCACTCTGAAGAGAGCTCAGGTGAGAAAGTGCAAAGGTCGAGCAATTGCTCAGAGAGGAAAAGTGCCAGCACTGAAAGCTGTTGCTAGCCAGCACCCTTCCTTGGAAGCGCTTTCACAGGCGCAGCAACACTGGGACTTTGCGCTTCTCTACCCACCACATGTCACGCTCACTATCTGTCCGTCTCGTAGACACGAGCTGAGAAATTGCAAACGTCGAGCAATTGCTCAGAGATGAAAAGTGCCAGCACTGAAAGCTGTTGCTAGCCAGCACCCTTCCTTGGAAGCGTTTTCACAGGCGCAGCAACACTGGGGCTTTGCGCTTCTCTAGCCACCAAACATCAAGGTCATTCTCTTTCCTTCTCGTAGACACGAGCTGAGAAATTGCAAACGTCGAGCAATTGCTCAGAGATGAAAAGTGCAAGCACTGAAAGCTGTGGCTAGCCAGCACCCTTCCTTGGAAGCGCTTTCACAGGCGCAGCAACACTGGGGCTTTGCGCTTCTCTAGCCACCAAACGTCACGCTCACTATCTCTCCGTCTCGTAGACACGAGCTGAGAAATTGCCAACGTCGAGCAATTGCTCAGAGATGAAAAGTGCCAGCACTGAAAGCTGTTGCTAGCCAGCACCCTTCCTTGGAAGCGCTTTTGTAGCCCTAAGAACACTGGGGCTCTGGGCTTCTCTAGCCACCTAATCTTCTGCTCATCCTCTCTCGCAGTCTAAAGAGAGCTCAGGTGAGAAATTGCAAACGTCGAGCAATTGCTCAGAGATGAAAAGTGCCAGCACTGAAAGCTCTTGCTAGCCAGCACCCTTCCTTGGAAGCGCTTTCACAGGCGCAGCAACACTGGGGCTTTGCGCTTCTCTAGCCACCAAACGTCACGGTCATTCTCTTTCCTTCTCGTAGACACGAGTTGAGAAATTGCAAACGTCGAGCAATTGCTCAGAGATGAAAAGTGCCATCACTGAAAGCTGTGGCTAGCCAGCACCCTTCCTTGGAAGCGCTTTCACAGGCGCAGCAACACTGGGGCTTTGCGCTTCTCTAGCCACCAAACGTCACGCTCACTATCTCTCCGTCTCATAGACACGAGCTGAGAAATTGCAAACGTCCAGCAATTGCTCAGACAGGAAAAGTGCCAGCACTGAAAGCTGTTGCTAGCCAGCAGCCTTCCTTGGAAGCGCTTTCACAGGCGCAGCAACACTGGGGCTTTCCGCTTCTCTGGCCACCAAACGTCACGGTCATTCTCTTTCCTTCTCGTAGACACGAGCTGAGAAACTGCAAACGTCGAGCAATTGCTCAGAGATGAAAAGTGCCAGCACTGAAAGCTGTTGCTAGCCAGCACCCTTCCTTGGAAGCGCTTTTGTAGCCCTTAGAACACTGGGGTTGTGGGCTTCTCTAGCCACCTAATCTTCTGCTCATCCTCTCGCGCACTCTGAAGAGAGCTCAGGTGAGAAAGTGCAAACGTCGAGCAATTGCTCAGAGATGAAAAGTGCCAGCACTGAAAGCTGTTGCTAGCCAGCACCCTTCCTTGGAAGCGCTTTTGTAGCCCTTAGAACACTGGGGCTCTGGGCTTCTCTAGCCACCTAATATTCTGCTCATCCTCTCGCGCAGTCGAAAGAGAGCTCAGGTGAGAAAGTGCAAACGTCGAGCAATTGCTCAGAGATGAAAAGTGCCAGCACTGAAAGCTGTTGCTAGCCAGCACCCTTCCTTGGAAGCGCTTTCACAGGCGCAGCAACACTGGGACTTTGCGCTTCTCTACCCAACAAATGTCACGCTCACTATCTATCCGTGTCGTAGACATGAGCTGAGAAATTGCAAACGTCGAGCAATTGCTCAGAGATGAAAAGTGGCAGCACTGAAAGCTGTTGCTAGCCAGCACCCTTCCTTGGAAGCGTTTTCACAGGCGCAGCAACACTGGGGCTTTGCGCTTCTCTAGCCACTAAACATCACGGTCATTCTCTTTCCTTCTCGTAGACACGAGCTGAGAAATTGCAAACGTCGAGCAATTGCTCAGAGATGAAAAGTGACAGCACTGAAAGCTGTGGCTAGCCAGCACCCTTCCTTGGAAGCGCTTTCACAGGCGCAGCAACACTGGGGCTTTGCGCTTCTCTACCCACCAAACATCACGGTCATTCTCTTTCCGTCTCGTAGACATGAGTTGAGAAATTTCAAACGTCGAGCAATTGCTCAGAGATGAAAAGTGCCAGCACTGAAAGCTGTTGCTAGCCAGCAGCCTTCCTTGGAAGCGCTTTCACAGGCGCAGCAACACTGGGGCTTTGAGCTTCTCTAGCCACCAAACGTCACGCTCACTATCTCTCCGTCTCATAGACACGAGCTGAGAAATTGCAAACGTCCAGCAATTGCTCAGAGATGAAAAGTGCCAGCACTGAAAGCTGTTGCTAGCCAGCACCCTTCCTTGGAAGCGCTTTCACAGGCGCAGCAACACTGGGACTTTGCGCTTCTCTGGCCACCAAACGTCACGGTCATTCTCTTTCCTTCTCGTAGACACGAGCTGAGAAACTGCAAACGTCGAGCAATTGCTCAGAGATGAAAAGTGGCAGCACTGAAAGCTGTTGCTAGCCAGCACCCTTCCTTGGAAGCGCTTTTGTAGCCCTTAGAACACTGGGGTTCTGGGCTTCTCTAGCCACCTAATCTTCTGCTCATACTCTCGCGCACTCTGAAGAGAGCTCAGGTGAGAAAGTGCAAAGGTCGAGCAATTGCTCAGAGAGGAAAAGTGCCAGCACTGAAGGCTGTGGCTAGCCAGCACCCTTCCTTGGAAGCGCTTTCACAGGCACAGCAACACTGGGACTTTGCGCTTCTCTAGCAACCAAAGGTCACGGTCCTTCTCTTTCCTTCTCGTAGACACGAGTTGAGAAATTGCAAACGTCGAGCAATTGCTCAGAGATGAAAAGTGCCAGCACTGAAAGCTGTTGCTAGCCAGCACCCTTCCTTGGAAGCGCTTTCACAGGCGCAGCGACACTGGGGCTTTGCGCTTCTCTAGCCACCAAACGTCACGGTCATTCTCTTTCCTTCTCGTAGACATGAGCTGAGAAATTGCAAACGTCGAGCAATTGCTCAGAGATGAAAAGTGCCAGCACTGAAAGCTGTTGCTAGCCAGCCCCCTTCCTTGGAAGCGCTTTTGTAGGCCTAAGAACACTGGGGCTCTGGGCTTCTCTAGCCACCTAATCTTCTGCTCATCCTCTCGCGCACTCTAAAGAGAGCTCAGGTGAGAAATTGCAAACGTCGAGCAATTGCTCAGAGATGAAAAGTGCCAGCACTGAAAGCTGTTGCTAGCCAGCACCCTTCCTTGGAAGCGCTTTCACAGGCGCAGCAACACTGGGGCTTTGCGCTTCTCTAGCCACCAAACATCACGGTCATTCTCTTTCCGTCTCGTAGACACGAGTTGAGAAATTGCAAACGTCGAGCAATTGCTCAGAGATGAAAAGTGGCAGCACTGAAAGCTGTTGCTAGCCAGCACCCTTCCTTGGAAGCGCTTTCACAGGCGCAGCAACACTGGGACTTTGCGCTTCTCTACCCACCAAACATCACGCTCACTATCTCTCCGTCTCGTAGACACGAGCTGAGAAATTGCAAACGTCCAGCAATTGCTCAGAGATGAAAAGTGCCAGCACTGAAAGCTGTGGCTAGCCAGCACCCTTCCTTGGAAGCGCTTTTGTAGGCCTAAGAACACTGGGATTGTGGGCTTCTCTAGCCACCTAATCTTCTGCTCATCCTCTCTCGCACTCTAAAGAGAGCTCAGGTGAGAAAGAGCAAACGTCGAGCAATTGCTCAGAGATGAAAAGTGCCAGCACTGAAAGCTGTTGCTAGCCAGCACCCTTCCTTGGAAGCGCTTTCACAGGCGCAGCAACACTGGGGCTTTGCGCTTCTCTAGCCACCAAACGTCACGGTCATTCTCTTTCCTTCTCGTAGACACGAGCTGAGAAATTGCAAACGTCCAGCAATTGCTCAGACAGGAAATGTGCCAGCACTGAAAGCTGTTGCTAGCCAGCAGCCTTCCTTGGAAGCGCTTTCACAGGCGCAGCAACACTGGGGCTTTGCGCTTCTCTAGCCACCAAATATCACGGTCATTCTCTTTCCTTCTCGTAGACACGAGCTGAGAAACTGCAAACGTCGAGCAATTGCTCAGAGATGAAAAGTGCCAGCACTGAAAGCTGTTGCTAGCCAGCACCCTTCCTTGGAAGCGCTTTTGTAGCCCTTAGAACACTGGGGCTCTGGGCTTCTCTAGCCACCTAATCTTCTGCTCATCCTCTCGCGCACTCTGAAGAGAGCTCAGGTGAGAAAGTGCAAACGTCGAGCAATTGCTCAGAGAGGAAAAGTGGCAGCACTGAAAGCTGTTGCTAGCCAGCACCCTTCCTTGGAAGCGCTTTCACAGGCGCAGCAACACTGGGACTTTGCGCTTCTCTAGCCACCAAACATCACGGTCATTCTCTTTCCGTCTCGTAGACACGAGCTGAGAAATTGCAAATGTCGAGCAATTGCTCAGAGATGAAAAGTGCCAGCACTGAAAGCTGTTGCTAGGCAGCACCCTTCCTTGGAAGCGTTTTCACAGGCGCAGCAACACTGGGGCTTTGCGCTTCTCTAGCCACCAAACATCACGGTCATTCTCTTTCCTTCTCGTAGACACGAGCTGAGAAATTGCAAACGTCGAGCAATTGCTCAGAGATGAAAAGTGCAAGCACTGAAAGCTGTTGCTAGCCAGCACCCTTCCTTGGAAGCGCTTTCACAGGCGCAGCAACACTGGGGCTTTGCGCTTCTCTACCCACCAAACATCACGGTCATTCTCTTTCCGTCTCGTAGACACGAGTTGAGAAATTGCAAACGTCGAGCAATTGCTCAGAGATGAAAAGTGCCAGCACTGAAAGCTGTTGCTAGCCAGCAGCCTTCCTTGGAAGCGCTTTCACAGGCGCAGCAACACTGGGGCTTTGCGCTTCTCTAGCCACCAAACGTCACGCTCACTATCTCTCCGTCTCATAGACACGAGCTGAGAAATTGCAAACGTCGAGCAATTGCTCAGAGATGAAAAGTGCAAGCACTGAAAGCTGTTGCTAGCCAGCACCCTTCCTTGGAAGCGCTTTCACAGGCGCAGCAACACTGGGGCTTTGCGCTTCTCTGGCCACCAAACGTCACGGTCATTCTCTTTCCTTCTCGTAGACACGAGCTGAGAAACTGCAAACGTCGAGCAATTGCTCAGAGATGAAAAGTGCCAGCACTGAAAGCTGTTGCTAGCCAGCACCCTTCCTTGGAAGCGCTTTTGTAGCCCTTAGAACACTGGGGCTCTGGGCTTCTCTAGCCACCTAATCTTCTGCTCATCCTCTCGCGCACTCTGAAGAGAGCTCAGGTGAGAAAGTGCAAAGGTCGAGCAATTGCTCAGAGAGGAAAAGTGCCAGCACTGAAGGCTGTTGCTAGCCAGCAGCCTTCCTTGGAAGCGCTTTCACAGGCGCAGCAACACTGGGACTTTGCGCTTCTCTACCCACCAAACATCACGGTCATTCTCTTTCCTTCTCGTAGACAGGAGTTGAGAAATTGCAAACGTCGAGCAATTGCTCAGAGATGAAAAGTGCCAGCACTGAAAGCTGTTGCTAGCCAGCACCCTTCCTTGGAAGCGCTTTCACAGGCGCAGCAACACTGGGGCTTTGCGCTTCTCTGGCCACCAAACGTCACGGTCATTCTCTTTCCTTCTCGTAGACACGAGCTGAGAAATTGCAAATGTCGAGCAATTGCTCAGAGATGAAAAGTGCCAGCACTGAAAGCTGTTGCTAGCCAGCCCCCTTCCTTGGAAGCGCTTTTGTAGGCCTAAGAACACTGGGGCTCTGGGCTTCTCTAGCCACCTAATCTTCTGCTCACCCTCTCGCACACTGTAAAGAGAGCTCAGGTGAGAAATTGCAAACGTCGAGCAATTGCTCAGAGATGAAAAGTGCCAGCACTGAAAGCTGTTGCTAGCCAGCACCCTTCCTTGGAAGCGCTTTCACAGGCGCAGCAACACTGGGGCTTTGCGCTTCTCTACCCACCAAACGTCACGGTCATTCTCTTTCCTTCTCGTAGACACGAGCTGAGAAATTGCAAACGTCGAGCAATTGCTCAGAGATGAAAAGTGCCAGCACTGAAAGCTGTGGCTAGCCAGCACCCTTCCTTGGAAGCGCTTTCACAGGCGCAGCAACACTGGGGCTTTGCGCTTCTCTACCCACCAAACATCACGGTCATTCTCTTTCCGTCTCGTAGACACGAGCTGAGAAATTGCAAACGTCGAGCAATTGCTCAGAGATGAAAAGTGCCAGCACTGAAAGCTGTTGCTAGCCAGCACCCTTCCTTGGAAACGCTTTTGTAGGCCTAAGAACACTGGGGCTCTGGGCTTCTCTAGCCACCTAATCTTCTGCTCATCCACTCGTGCAGTCGAAAGAGAGCTCAGGTGAGAAATTGCAAACGTCGAGCAATTGCTCAGAGATGAGAAGTGCCAGCACTGAAAGCTGTTGCTAGCCAGCACCCTTCCTTGGAAGCGCTTTTGTAGGCCTAAGAACACTGGGGCTCTGGGCTTCTCTAGCCACCTACTCTTCTGCTCATCCTCTCGTGCAGTCTAAAGAGAGCTCAGGTGAGAAATTGCAAACGTCGAGCAATTGCTCAGAGATAAAATGTGCCAGCACTGAAAGCTGATGCTAGCCAGCACCCTTCCTTGGAAGCGCTTTCACAGGCGCAGCAACACTGGGGCTTTGCGCTTCTCTAGCCACCAAACGTCACGCTCACTATCTCTCCGTCTCGTAGACACGAGCTGAGAAATTGCAAACGTCGAGCAATTGCTCAGAGATGAAAAGTGCCAGCACTGAAAGCTGTTGCTAGCCAGCACCCTTCCTTGGAAGCACTTTCACAGGCACAGCAACACTGGGGCTTTGCGCTTCTCTAGCCACCAAATATCACGGTCACTATCTCTCCATCTCGTAGACACGAGCTGAGAAATTGCAAACGTCGAGCAATTGCTCAGAGAGGAAAAGTGCCAGGACTGAAAGCTGATGCTAGCCAGCACCCTTCCTTGGAAGCGCTTTCACAGGCGCAGCAACACTGGGGCTTTGCGCTTCTCTAGCCACCAAACATCATGGTCATTCTCTTTCCGTCTCGTAGACACGAGCTGAGAAATTGCAAACGTCGAGCAATTGCTCAGAGATGAAAAGTGGCAGCACTGAAAGCTGTGGCTAGCCAGCACCCTTCCTTGGAAACGCTTTCACAGGCGCAGCAACACTGGGGCTTTGCGCTTCTCTACCCACCAAACATCACGGTCACTATCTCTCCATCTCGCAGACACGAGCTGAGAAATTGCAAACGTCAAGCAATTGCTCAGAGATGAAAAGTGCCAGCACTGAAAGCTGTGGCTAGCCAGCACCCTTCCTTGGAAGCGCTTTTGTAGGCCTAAGAACACTGGGGTTGTGGGCTTCTCTAGCCACCTACTCTTCTGCTCATCCTCTCGCGTAGTCTAAAGAGAGCTCAGGGGAGAAATTGCAAACGTCGAGCAATTGCTCAGAGATGAGAAGTGCCAGAACTGAAAGCTGTTGCTAGCCAGCACCCTTCCTTGGAAGCGCTTTTGTAGCCCTAACAACACTGGGGCTCTGGGCTTCTCTAGCCACCTAATCTTCTGCTCATCCTCTCGTGCAGTCTAAAGAGAGCTCAGGTGAGAAATTGCAAATGTCGAGCAATTGCTCAGAGATGAAAAGGGCCAGCACTGAAAGCTGATGCTAGCCAGCACCCTTCCTTGGAAGCGCTTTTGTAGGCCTAAGAACACTGGGGCTCTGGGCTTCTCTAGCCACCTACTCTTCTGCTCATCCTCTCGCGTAGTCTAAAGAGAGCTCAGGTGAGAAATTGCAAACGTCGAGCAATTGCTCAGAGATGAAAAGTGCCAGCACTGAAGGCTGTTGCTAGCCAGCACCCTTCCTTGGAAGCGCTTTCACAGGCACAGCAACACTGGGGCTTTGCGCTTCTCTAGCCACCAAGCGTCACGGTCATTCTCTTTCCTTCTCGTAGACACGAGCTGAGAAATTGCAAACGTCCAGCAATTGCTCAGAGATGAAAAGTGCCAGCACTGAAAGCTGTTGCTAGCCAGCAGCCTTCCTTGGAAGTGCTTTCACAGGCGCAGCAACACTGGGGCTTTGCGCTTCTCTACCCACCAAACGTCACGGTCATTCTCTTTCCGTCTCGTAGACACGAGTTGAGAAATTGCAAACGTCGAGCAATTGCTCAGAGATGAAAAGTGCCAGCACTGAAAGCTGTTGCTAGCCAGCACCCTTCCTTGGAAGCGCTTTCACAGGTGCAGCAACACTGGGGCTTTGCGCTTCTCTACCAACCAAACGTCACGGTCTCTATCTCTCCGTCTCGTATACACTAGCTGAGAAATTGCAAACGTCGAGCAATTGCTCAGAGATGAAAAGTGCCAGGACGGAAAGCTGTTGCTAGCCAGCACCCTTCTTTGGAAGCGCTTTTGTAGCCCTAAGAACACTGGGGCTCTGGGCTTCTCTAGCCACCTAATCTTCTGCTCATCCTCTCGCGCAGTCTAAAGAGAGCTCAGGTGAGAAATTGCAAACGTCGAGCAATTGCTCAGAGATGAAAAGGGCCAGCACTGAAAGCTGCTGCTAGCCAGCACCCTTCCTTGGAAGCGCTTTCACAGGCGCAGAAACACTGGGGCTTTGCGCTTCTCTAGCCACCAAACATCACGGTCATTCTCTTTCCTTCTCGTAGACACGAGCTGAGAAATTGCAAACGTCGAGCAATTGCTCAGAGATGAAAAGTGCAAGCACTGAAAGCTGTGGCTAGCCAGCACCCTTCCTTGGAAGCGCTTTCACAGGCGCAGCAACACTGGGGCTTTGCGCTTCTCTAGCCACCAAACGTCATGCTCACTATCTCTCCTTCTCGTAGACACGAGCTGAGAAATTGCAAACGTCCAGGAATTGCTCAGACAGGAAAAGTGGCAGCACTGAAAGCTGTTGCTAGCCAGCACCCTTCCTTGGAAGCGCTTTCACAGGCGCAGCAACACTGGGGCTTTGCGCTTCTCTACCCACCAAACGTCACGGTCATTCTCTTTCCGTCTCGTAGACACGAGCTGAGAAACTGCAAACGTCGAGCAATTGTTCAAAGATGAAAAGTGCCAGCACTGAAAGCTGTTGCTAGCCAGCACCCTTCCTTGGAAGCGCTTTTGTAGGCCTAAGAACACTGGGGTTGTGGGCTTCTCTAGCCACCTAATCTTCTGCTCATCCTCTCGCGCACTCTGAAGAGAGCTCAGGTGAGAAAGTGCAAACGTCGAGCAATTGCTCAGAGATGAAAAGTGCCAGCACTGAAAGCTGTTGCTAGCCAGCACCCTTCCTTGGAAGCGCTTTCACAGGCGCAGCAACACTGGGGCTTTGCGCTTCTCTACCCACTAAATGTCACGCTCACTATCTCTCCGTCTCGTAGACACGAGCTGAGAAATTGCAAACGTCTAGCAATTGCTCAGAGAGGAAAAGTGCCAGCACTGAAAGCTGTTGCTAGCCAGCACCCTTCCTTGGAAGCGTTTTCACAGGCGCAGCAACACTGGGGCTTTGCGCTTCTCTACCCACCAAACATCACAGTCATTCTCTTTCCGTCTCGTAGACACGAGCTGAGAAATTGCAAACGTCGAGCAATTGCTCAGAGATGAAAAGTGCCAGCACTGAAAGCTGTTGCTAGCCAGCACCCTTCCTTGGAAGCGCTTTCACAGGCGCAGCAACACTGGGGCTTTGCGCTTCTCTAGCCACCAAACGTCACGGTCATTCTCTTTCCTTCTCGTAGACACGAGTTGAGAAATTGCAAACGTCGAGCAATTGCTCAGAGATGAAAAGTGCCAGCACTGAAAGCTGTTGCTAGCCAGCACCCTTCCTTGGAAGCGCTTTCACAGGCGCAGCAACACTGGGGCTTTGCGCTTCTCTACCCACCAAACGTCACGGTCATTCTCTTTCCTTCTCGTAGACACGAGTTGAGAAATTGCAAACGTCGAGCAATTGCTCAGAGATGAAAAGTGCCAGCACTGAAAGCTGTTGCTAGCCAGCACCCTTCCTTGGAAGCGCTTTCACAGGCGCAGCAACACTGGGGCTTTGCGCTTCTCTGGCCACCAAACGTCACGGTCATTCTCTTTCCTTCTCGTAGACACGAGCTGAGAAATTGCAAACGTCGAGCAATTGCTCAGAGATGAAAAGTGCCAGCACTGAAAGCTGTTGCTAGCCAGCACCCTTCCTTGGAAGCGCTTTTGTAGGCCTAAGAACACTGGGGCTCTGGGCTTCTCTAGCCACCTAATCTTCTGCTCATCCTCTCGCACACTGTAAAGAGAGCTCAGGTGAGAAATTGCAAACGTCGAGCAATTGCTCAGAGATGAAAAGTGCCAGCACTGAAAGCTGTTGCTAGCCAGCACCCTTCCTTGGAAGCGCTTTCACAGGCGCAGCAACACTGGGGCTTTGCGCTTCTCTACCCACCAAACGTCACGGTCATTCTCTTTCCTTCTCGTAGACACGAGCTGAGAAATTGCAAATGTCGAGCAATTGCTCAGAGATGAAAAGTGCCAGCACTGAAAGCTGTGGCTAGCCAGCACCCTTCCTTGGAAGGGCTTTCACAGGCGCAGCAACACTGGGTCTTTGCGCTTCTCTACCCACCAAACATCACGGTCATTCTCTTTCCGTCTCGTAGACACGAGTTGAGAAATTGCAAACGTCGAGCAATTGCTCAGAGATGAAAAGTGGCAGCACTGAAAGCTGTGGCTAGCCAGCACCCTTCCTTGGAAGCGCTTTCACAGGCGCAGCAACACTGGGACTTTGCGCTTCTCTAGCCACCAAACGTCACGCTCACTATCTCTCCGTCTCGTAGACACGAGCTGAGAAATTGCAAACGTCAAGCAATTGCTCAGAGATGAAAAGTGCCAGCACTGAAAGCTGTTGCTAGCCAGCACCCTTCCTTGGAAACGCTTTTGTAGGCCTAAGAACACTGGGGCTCTGGGCTTCTCTAGCCACCTAATCTTCTGCTCATCCACTCGTGCAGTCGAAAGAGAGCTCAGGTGAGAAATTGCAAACGTCGAGCAATTGCTCAGAGATGAGAAGTGCCAGCACTGAAAGCTGTTGCTAGCCAGCACCCTTCCTTGGAAGCGCTTCTGTAGCCCTAACAACACTGGGGCTCTGGGCTTCTCTAGCCACCTAATCTTCTGCTCATCCTCTCGTGCAGTCGAAAGAGAGCTCAGGTGAGAAATTGCAAACGTCGAGCAATTGCTCAGAGATAAAAAGTGCCAGCACTGAAAGCTGATGCTAGCCAGCACCCTTCCTTGGAAGCGCTTTCACAGGCGCAGCAACACTGGGGCTTTGCGCTTCTCTAGCCACCAAACGTCACGCTCACTATCTCTCCGTCTCGTAGACACGAGCTGAGAAATTGCAAACGTCGAGCAATTGCTCAGAGATGAAAAGTGCCAGCACTGAAAGCTGTTGCTAGCCAGCACCCTTCCTTGGAAGCACTTTCACAGGCGCAGCAACACTGGGGCTTTGCGCTTCTCTACCCACCAAATATCACGGTCACTATCTCTCCATCTCGTAGACACGAGCTGAGAAATTGCAAACGTCGAGCAATTGCTCAGAGATGAAAAGTGCCAGCACTGAAAGCTGATGCTAGCCAGCACCCTTCCTTGGAAGCGCTTTCACAGGCGCAGCAACACTGGGGCTTTGCGCTTCTCTACCCACCAAACATCACGGTCATTCTCTTTCCGTCTAGTAGACACGAGCTGAGAAATTGCAAACGTCGAGCAATTGCTCAGAGATGAAAAGTGCCAGCACTGAAAGCTGTTGCTAGCCAGCAGCCTTCCTTGGAAGCGCTTTCACAGGCGCAGCAACACTGGGGCTTTGCGCTTCTCTAGCCACCAAATATCACGGTCACTATCTCTCCATCTCGCAGACACGAGCTGAGAAATTGCAAACGTCAAGCAATTGCTCAGAGATGAAAAGTGCCAGCACTGAAAGCTGTGGCTAGCCAGCACCCTTCCTTGGAAGCGCTTTTGTAGCCCTAAGAACACTGGGGTTGTGGGCTTCTCTAGCCACCTACTCTTCTGCTCATCCTCTCGCGTAGTCTAAAGAGAGCTCAGGTGAGAAATTGCAAATGTCGAGAAATTGCTCAGAGATGAGAAGTGCCAGAACTGAAAGCTGTTGCTAGCCAGCACCCTTCCTTGGAAGCGCTTTTGTAGCCCTAACAACACTGGGGCTCTGGGCTTCTCTAGCCACCTAATCTTCTGCTCATCCTCTCGCGCACTCTGAAGAGAGCTCAGGTGAGAAATTGCAAACGTCGAGCAATTGCTCAGAGAGGAAAAGTGCCAGCACTGAAAGCTGATGCTAGCCAGCACCCTTCCTTGGAAGCGCTTTCACAGGCGCAGCAACACTGGGGCTTTGCGCTTCTCTACCCACCAAACATCACGGTCATTCTCTTTCCTTCTCGTAGACACGAGCTGAGAAATTGCAAACGTCGAGCAATTGCTCAGAGATGAAAAGTGCCAGCACTGAAAGCTGTTGCTAGCCAGCACCCTTCCTTGGAAGCGCTTTTGTAGCCCTAAGAACACTGGGGCTCTGGGCTTCTCTAGCCACCTAATCTTCTGCTCATCCTCTCGCGCACTCTGAAGAGAGCTCAGGTGAGAAAGTGCAAACGTCGAGCAATTGCTCAGAGATGAAAAGTGCCAGGACTGAAAGCTGTTGCTAGCCAGCACCCTTCCTTGGAAGCGCTTTCACAGGCGCAGCAACACTGGGGCTTTGCGCTTCTCTACCCACTAAATGTCACGCTCACTATCTCTCCGTCTCGTAGACACGAGCTGAGAAATTGCAAACGTCGAGCAATTGCTCAGAGAGGAAAAGTGCCAGCACTGAAAGCTGTTGCTAGCCAGCACCCTTCCTTGGAAGCGCTTTCACAGGCACAGCAACACTGGGGCTTTGCGCTTCTCTAGCCACCAAACATCACGGTCATTCTCTTTCCTTCTCGTAGACACGAGCTGAGAAATTGCAAACGTCGAGCAATTGCTCAGAGATGAAAAGTGCAAGCACTGAAAGCTGTTGCTAGCCAGCACCCTTCCTTGGAAGCGCTTTCACAGGCGCAGCAACACTGGGGCTTTGCGCTTCTCTAGCCACCAAACGTCACGGTCATTCTCTTTCCTTCTCGTAGACACGAGTTGAGAAATTGCAAACGTCGAGCAATTGCTCAGAGATGAAAAGTGCCAGCACTGAAAGCTGTTGCTAGCCAGCACCCTTCCTTGGAAGCGCTTTCACAGGCACAGCAACACTGGGACTTTGCGCTTCTCTGGCCACCAAACTTCACGGTCATTCTCTTTCCTTCTCGTAGACACGAGCTGAGAAATTGCAAATGTCAAGCAATTGCTCAGAGATGAAAAGTGCCAGCACTGAAAGCTGTTGCTAGCCAGCACCCTTCCTTGGAAGCGCTTTTGTAGGCCTAAGAACAGTGGGGCTCTGGGCTTCTCTAGCCACCTAATCTTCTGCTCATCCTCTCGCACACTGTAAAGAGAGCTCAGGTGAGAAATTGCAAACGTCGAGCAATTGCTCAGAGATGAAAAGGGCCAGCACTGAAAGCTGTTGCTAGCCAGCACCCTTCCTTGGAAGCGCTTTCACAGGCGCAGCAACACTGGGGCTTTGCGCTTCTCTAGCCACCAAACATCAAGGTCATTCTCTTTCCTTCTCGTAGACACGAGCTGAGAAATTGCAAACGTCGAGCAATTGCTCAGAGATGAAAAGTGCAAGCACTGAAAGCTGTGGCTAGCCAGCACCCTTCCTTGGAAGCGCTTTCACAGGCGCAGCAACACTGGGACTTTGCGCTTCTCTAGCCACCAAACGTCATGCTCACTATCTCTCCGTCTCGTAGACACGAGCTGAGAAATTGCAAACGTCCAGGAATTGCTCAGACAGGAAAAGTGGCAGCACTGAAAGCTGTTGCTAGCCAGCACCCTTCCTTGGAAGCGCTTTCACAGGCGCAGCAACACTGGGGCTTTGCGGTTCTCTACCCACCAAACGTCACGGTCATTCTCTTTCCTTCTCGTAGACACGAGCTGAGAAACTGCAAACGTCGAGCAATTGTTCAAAGATGAAAAGTGCCAGCACTGAAAGCTGTTGCTAGCCAGCACCCTTCCTTGGAAGCGCTTTTGTAGGCCTAAGAACACTGGGGTTGTGGGCTTCTCTAGCCACCTAATCTTCTGCTCATCCTCTCGCGCACTCTGAAGAGAGCTCAGGTGAGAAAGTGCAAACGTCGAGCAATTGCTCAGAGATGAAAAGTGCCAGCACTGAAAGCTCTTGCTAGCCAGCACCCTTCCTTGGAAGCGCTTTCACAGGCGCAGCAACACTGGGGCTTTGCGCTTCTCTACCCACTAAATGTCACGCTCACTATCTCTCCGTCTCGTAGACACGAGCTGAGAAATTGCAAACGTCTAGCAATTGCTCAGAGAGGAAAAGTGCCAGCACTGAAAGCTGTTGCTAGCCAGCACCCTTCCTTGGAAGCGTTTTCACAGGCGCAGCAACACTGGGGCTTTGCGCTTCTCTACCCACCAAACATCACGGTCATTCTCTTTCCGTCTCGTAGACACGAGTTGAGAAATTGCAAACGTCGAGCAATTGCTCAGAGATGAAAAGTGCCAGCACTGAAAGCTGTTGCTAGCCAGCAGCCTTCCTTGGAAGCGCTTTCACAGGCGCAGCAACACTGGGGCTTTGCGCTTCTCTAGCCACCAAACGTCACGGTCATTCTCTTTCCTTCTCGTAGACACGAGTTGAGAAATTGCAAACGTCGAGCAATTGCTCAGAGATGAAAAGTGCCAGCACTGAAAGCTGTTGCTAGCCAGCACCCTTCCTTGGAAGCGCTTTCACAGGCGCAGCAACACTGGGGCTTTGCGCTTCTCTACCCACCAAACGTCACGGTCATTCTCTTTCCTTCTCGTAGACACGAGTTGAGAAATTGCAAACGTCGAGCAATTGCTCAGAGATGAAAAGTGCCAGCACTGAAAGCTGTTGCTAGCCAGCACCCTTCCTTGGAAGCGCTTTCACAGGCGCAGCAACACTGGGGCTTTGCGCTTCTCTGGCCACCAAACGTCACGGTCATTCTCTTTCCTTCTCGTAGACACGAGCTGAGAAATTGCAAACGTCGAGCAATTGCTCAGAGATGAAAAGTGCCAGCACTGAAAGCTGTTGCTAGCCAGCAGCCTTCCTTGGAAGCGCTTTCACAGGCGCAGCAACACTGGGGCTTTGCGCTTCTCTAGCCACCAAACGTCACGGTCATTCTCTTTCCTTCTCGTAGACACGAGTTGAGAAATTGCAAACGTCGAGCAATTGCTCAGAGATGAAAAGTGCCAGCACTGAAAGCTGTTGCTAGCCAGCACCCTTCCTTGGAAGCGCTTTCACAGGCGCAGCAACACTGGGGCTTTGCGCTTCTCTACCCACCAAACGTCACGGTCATTCTCTTTCCTTCTCGTAGACACGAGTTGAGAAATTGCAAACGTCGAGCAATTGCTCAGAGATGAAAAGTGCCAGCACTGAAAGCTGATGCTAGCCAGCACCCTTCCTTGGAAGCGCTTTCACAGGCGCAGCAACACTGGG
The DNA here is from genome assembly GCA_037962945.1 of Sarcoramphus papa. Lineage (NCBI taxonomy): Eukaryota > Metazoa > Chordata > Aves > Accipitriformes > Cathartidae > Sarcoramphus > Sarcoramphus papa. The sequence goes on along the minus strand of CM075586.1, from coordinate 92,296,992 downwards.
GCTTTGCGCTTCTCTGGCCACCAAACGTCACGGTCATTCTCTTTCCTTCTCGTAGACACGAGCTGAGAAATTGCAAACGTCGAGCAATTGCTCAGAGATGAAAAGTGCCAGCACTGAAAGCTGTTGCTAGCCAGCACCCTTCCTTGGAAGCGCTTTTGTAGGCCTAAGAACACTGGGGCTCTGGGCTTCTCTAGCCACCTAATCTTCTGCTCATCCTCTCGCACACTGTAAAGAGAGCTCAGGTGAGAAATTGCAAACGTCGAGCAATTGCTCAGAGATGAAAAGTGCCAGCACTGAAAGCTCTTGCTAGCCAGCACCCTTCCTTGGAAGCGCTTTCACAGGCGCAGCAACACTGGGGCTTTGCGCTTCTCTAGCCACAAAACATCACGGTCATTCTCTTTCCGTCTCGTAGACACGAGCTGAGAAATTGCAAATGTCGAGCAATTGCTCAGAGATAAAAAGTGCCAGCACTGAAAGCTGTGGCTAGCCAGCACCCTTCCTTGGAAGCGCTTTCACAGGCGCAGCAACACTGGGGCTTTGCGCTTCTCTAGCCACCAAACGTCACGCTCACTATCTCTCCGTCTCGTAGACACGAGCTGAGAAATTGCAAACATCGAGCAATTGCTCAGAGATGAAAAGTGCCAGCACTGAAAGCTGTTGCTAGCCAGCACCCTTCCTTGGAAGCACTTTCACAGGCGCAGCAACACTGGGGCTTTGCGCTTCTCTAGCCACCAAATATCACGGTCACTATCTCTCCATCTCGTAGACACGAGCTGAGAAATTGCAAACGTCGAGCAATTGCTCAGAGATGAAAAGTGCCAGGACTGAAAGCTGATGCTAGCCAGCACCCTTCCTTGGAAGCGCTTTCACAGGCGCAGCAACACTGGGGCTTTGCGCTTCTCTACCCACCAAACATCACGGTCATTCTCTTTCCGTCTAGTAGACACGAGCTGAGAAATTGCAAACGTCGAGCAATTGCTCAGAGATGAAAAGTGCCAGCACTGAAAGCTGTTGCTAGCCAGCACCCTTCCTTGGAAGCGCTTTCACAGGCGCAGCAACACTGGGGCTTTGCGCTTCTCTAGCCACCAAATATCACGGTCACTATCTCTCCATCTCGCAGACACGAGCTGAGAAATTGCAAACGTCAAGCAATTGCTCAGAGATGAAAAGTGCCAGCACTGAAAGCTGTGGCTAGCCAGCACCCTTCCTTGGAAGCGCTTTTGTAGCCCTAAGAACACTGGGGTTGTGGGCTTCTCTAGCCACCTACTCTTCTGCTCATCCTCTCGCGTAGTCTAAAGAGAGCTCAGGTGAGAAATTGCAAATGTCGAGAAATTGCTCAGAGAGGAAAAGTGCCAGCACTGAAAGCTGTTGCTAGCCAGCACCCTTCCTTGGAAGCGCTTTTGTAGCCCTAACAACACTGGGGCTCTGGGCTTCTCTAGCCACCTAATCTTCTGCTCATCCTCTCGCGCACTCTGAAGAGAGCTCAGGTGAGAAATTGCAAACGTCGAGCAATTGCTCAGAGAGGAATAGTGCCAGCACTGAAAGCTGATGCTAGCCAGCACCCTTCCTTGGAAGCGCTTTCACAGGCGCAGCAACACTGGGGCTTTGCGCTTCTCTACCCACCAAACATCACGGTCATTCTCTTTCCGTCTCGTAGACACGAGCAGAGAAATTGCAAACGTCGAGCAATTGCTCAGAGATGAAAAGTGCCAGCACTGAAAGCTGTTGCTAGCCAGCACCCTTCCTTGGAAGCGCTTTTGTAGACCTAAGAACACTGGGGTTGTGGGCTTCTCTAGCCACCTACTCTTCTGCTCATCCTCTCGCGTAGTCTAAAGAGAGCTCAGGTGAGAAAGTGCAAATGTCGAGCAATTGCTCAGAGATGAAAAGTGCCAGCACTGAAAGCTGTTGCTAGCCAGCACCCTTCCTTGGAAGCGCTTTTGTAGGCCTAAGAACACTGGGGTTGTGGGCTTCTCTAGCCACCTAATCTTCTGCTCATCCTCTCGCGCACTCTGAAGTGAGCTCAGGTGAGAAAGTGCAAACGTCGAGCAATTGCTCAGAGATGAAAAGTGCAAGCACTGAAAGCTGTTGCTAGCCAGCACCCTTCCTTGGAAGCGCTTTCACAGGCGCAGCAACACTGGGGCTTTGCGCTTCTCTAGCCACCAAACGTCACGGTCATTCTCTTTCCTTCTCGTAGACACGAGTTGAGAAATTGCAAAAGTCCAGCAATTGCTCAGAGATGAAAAGTGCCAGCACTGAAAGCTGTTGCTAGCCAGCACCCTTCCTTGGAAGCGCTTTCACAGGCACAGCAACACTGGGACTTTGTGCTTCTCTACCCACCAAACTTCACGGTCATTCTCTTTCCTTCTCGTAGACACGAGCTGAGAAATTGCAAATGTCAAGCAATTGCTCAGAGATGAAAAGTGCCAGCACTGAAAGCTGTTGCTAGCCAGCACCCTTCCTTGGAAGCGCTTTTGTAGGCCTAACAACACTGGGGCTCTGGGCTTCTCTAGCCACCTAATCTTCTGCTCATCCTCTCGCACACTCTAAAGAGAGCTCAGGTGAGAAATTGCAAACGTCGAGCAATTGCTCAGAGATGAAAAGTGCCAGCACTGAAAGCTGTTGCTAGCCAGCAGCCTTCCTTGGAAGCGCTTTCACAGGCGCAGCAACACTGGGGCTTTGCGCTTCTCTAGCCACCAAACGTCACGGTCATTCTCTTTCCTTCTCGTAGACACGAGCTGAGAAATTGCAAACGTCGAGCAATTGCTCAGAGATGAAAAGTGCCAGCACTGAAAGCTGTGGCTAGCCAGCACCCTTCCTTGGAAGGGCTTTCACAGGCGCAGGAACACTGGGGCTTTGCGCTTCTCTAGCCACCAAACATCACGGTCATTCTCTTTCCGTCTCGTAGACACGAGTTGAGAAATTGCAAACGTCGAGCAATTGCTCAGAGATGAAAAGTGGCAGCACTGAAAGCTGTGGCTAGCCATCACCCTTCCTTGGAAGCGCTTTCACAGGCGCAGCAACACTGGGACTTTGTGCTTCTCTAGCCACCAAACGTCACGCTCACTATCTCTCCGTCTCGTAGACACGAGCTGAGAAATTGCAAACGTCGAGCAATTGCTCAGAGATGAAAAGTGCCAGCACTGAAAGCTGTTGCTAGCCAGCACCCTTCCTTGGAAACGCTTTTGTAGGCCTAAGAACACTGGGGCTCTGGGCTTCTCTAGCCACCTAATCTTCTGCTCATCCACTCGTGCAGTCGAAAGAGGGCTCAGGTGAGAAATTGCAAACGTCGAGCAATTGCTCAGAGATGAGAAGTGCCAGCACTGAAAGCTGTTGCTAGCCAGCACCCTTCCTTGGAAGCGCTTTTGTAGGCCTAACAACACTGGGGCTCTGGGCTTCTCTAGCCACCTACTCTTCTGCTCATCCTCTCGTGCAGTCGAAAGAGAGCTCAGGTGAGAAATTGCAAACGTCGAGCAATTGCTCAGAGATAAAAAGTGCCAGCACTGAAAGCTGTGGCTAGCCAGCACCCTTCCTTGGAAGCGCTTTCACAGGCGCAGCAACACTGGGGCTTTGCGCTTCTCTAGCCACCAAACGTCACGCTCACTATCTCTCCGTCTCGTAGACACGAGCTGAGAAATTGCAAACGTCGAGCAATTGCTCAGAGATGAAAAGTGCCAGCACTGAAAGCTGTTGCTAGCCAGCACCCTTCCTTGGAAGCACTTTCACAGGCGCAGCAACACTGGGGCTTTGCGCTTCTCTAGCCACCAAATATCACGGTCACTATCTCTCCATCTCGTAGACACGAGCTGAGAAATTGCAAACGTCGAGCAATTGCTCAGAGAGGAAAAGTGCCAGGACTGAAAGCTGATGCTAGCCAGCACCCTTCCTTGGAAGCGCTTTCACAGGCGCAGCAACACTGGGGCTTTGCGCTTCTCTACCCACCAAACATCACGGTCATTCTATTTCCGTCTCGTAGACACGAGCTGAGAAATTGCAAACGTCGAGCAATTGCTCAGAGATGAAAAGTGCCAGCACTGAAAGCTGTGGCTAGCCAGCACCCTTCCTTGGAAGCGCTTTCACAGGCGCAGCAACACTGGGGCTTTGCGCTTCTCTATCCACCAAACATCACGGTCATTCTCTTTCCTTCTCGTAGACACGAGCTGAGAAATTGCAAACGTCAAGCAATTGCTCAGAGATGAAAAGTGCCAGCACTGAAAGCTGTGGCTAGCCAGCACCCTTCCTTGGAAGCGCTTTTGTAGGCCTAAGAACACTGGGGTTGTGGGCTTCTCTAGCCACCTACTCTTCTGCTCATCCTCTCGCGTAGTCTAAAGAGAGCTCAGGTGAGAAATTGCAAACGTCGAGCAATTGCTCAGAGATGAGAAGTGCCAGAACTGAAAGCTGTTGCTAGCCAGCACCCTTCCTTGGAAGCGCTTTTGTAGCCCTAACAACACTGGGGCTCTGGGCTTCTCTAGCCACCTAATCTTCTGCTCATCCTCTCGCGCACTCTAAAGAGAGCTCAGGTGAGAAATTGCAAACGTCGAGCAATTGCTCAGAGAGGAAAAGTGCCATCACTGAAAGCTGTGGCTAGCCAGCACCCTTCCTTGGAAGCGCTTTCACAGGCGCAGCAACACTGGGGCTTTGCGCTTCTCTACCCACCAAACATCACGGTCATTCTCTTTCCGTCTCGTAGACACGAGCTGAGAAATTGCAAACGTCGAGCAATTGCTCAGAGAGGAAAAGTGCCAGCACTGAAAGCTGTTGCTAGCCAGCACCCTTCCTTGGAAGCGCTTTTGTAGACCTAAGAACACTGGGGTTTTGGGCTTCTCTAGCCACCTACTCTTCTGCTCATCCTCTCGTGCAGTCGAAAGAGAGCTCAGGTGAGAAAGTGCAAACGTCGAGCAATTGCTCAGAGATGAAAAGTGCCAGCACTGAAGGCTGTTGCTAGCCAGCACCCTTCCTTGGAAGCGCTTTCACAGGCACAGCAACACTGGGGCTTTGCGCTTCTCTAGCCACCAAGCGTCACGGTCATTCTCTTTCCTTCTCGTAGACACGAGCTGAGAAATTGCAAACGTCGAGCAATTGCTCAGAGATGAAAAGTGCCAGCACTGAAAGCTGTTGCTAGCCAGCACCCTTCCTTGGAAACGCTTTCACAGGCGCAGCAACACTGGGGCTTTGCGCTTCTCTACCCACCAAACATCACGGTCATTCTCTTTCCGTCTCGTAGACACGAGTTGAGAAATTGCAAACGTCGAGCAATTGCTCAGAGATGAAAAGTGCCAGGACTGAAAGCTGTTGCTAGCCAGCACCCTTCCTTGGAAGCGCTTTCACAGGTGCAGCAACACTGGGGCTTTGCGCTTCTCTACCAACCAAACGTCATGGTCTCTATCTCTCCGTCTCGTAGACACGAGCTGAGAAATTGCAAACGTCGAGCAATTGCTCAGAGATGAAAAGTGCCAGGACGGAAAGCTGTTGCTAGCCAGCACCCTTCTTTGGAAGCGCTTTTGTAGGCCTAAGAACACTGGGGCTCTGGGCTTCTCTAGCCACCTAATCTTCTGCTCATCCTCTCGTGCAGTCTAAAGAGAGCTCAGGTGAGAAATTGCAAACGTCGAGCAATTGCTCAGAGAGGAAAAGGGCCAGCACTGAAAGCTGTTGCTAGCCAGCACCCTTCCTTGGAAGCGCTTTCACAGGCGCAGCAACACTGGGGCTTTGCGCTTCTCTAGCCACCAAACGTCATGCTCACTATCTCTCCGTCTCGTAGACACGAGCTGAGAAATTGCAAACGTCGAGCAATTGCTCAGAGAGGAAAAGTGCCAGCACTGAAAGCTGTTGCTAGCCAGCACCCTTCCTTGGAAGCGCTTTCACAGGCGCAGCAACACTGGGGCTTTGCGCTTCTCTGGCCACCAAACGTCACGGTCATTCTCTTTCCTTCTCGTAGACACGAGCTGAGAAACTGCAAACGTCGAGCAATTGATCAAAGATGAAAAGTGCCAGCACTGAAAGCTGTTGCTAGCCAGCACCCTTCCTTGGAAGCGCTTTTGTAGGCCTAAGAACACTGGGGTTGTGGGCTTCTCTAGCCACCTAATCTTCTGCTCATCCTCTCGCGCACTCTGAAGAGAGCTCAGGTGAGAAAGTGCAAACGTCGAGCAATTGCTCAGAGATGAAAAGTGCCAGCACTGAAAGCTGTTGCTAGCCAGCACCCTTCCTTGGAAGCGCTTTCACAGGCGCAGCAACACTGGGGCTTTGCGCTTCTCTACCCACCAAATGTCACGCTCACTATCTCTCCGTCTCGTAGACACGAGCTGAGAAATTGCAAACGTCGAGCAATTGCTCAGAGAGGAAAAGTGCCAGCACTGAAAGCTGTTGCTAGCCAGCACCCTTCCTTGGAAGCGTTTTCACAGGCGCAGCAACACTGGGGCTTTGCGCTTCTCTGGCCACCAGACGTCACGGTCATTCTCTTTCCTTCTCGTAGACACGAGCTGAGAAATTGCAAACGTCGAGCAATTGCTCAGAGATGAGAAGTGCCAGGACTGAAAGCTGATGCTAGCCAGCACCCTTCCTTGGAAGCGCTTTCACAGGCGCAGCAACACTGGGGCTTTGCGCTTCTCTACCCACCAAACATCACGGTCATTCTATTTCCGTCTCGTAGACACGAGCTGAGAAATTGCAAACGTCGAGCAATTGCTCAGAGATGAAAAGTGCCAGCACTGAAAGCTGTGGCTAGCCAGCACCCTTCCTTGGAAGCGCTTTCACAGGCGCAGCAACACTGGGGCTTTGCGCTTCTCTATCCACCAAACATCACGGTCATTCTCTTTCCTTCTCGTAGACACGAGCTGAGAAATTGCAAACGTCAAGCAATTGCTCAGAGATGAAAAGTGCCAGCACTGAAAGCTGTGGCTAGCCAGCACCCTTCCTTGGAAGCGCTTTTGTAGGCCTAAGAACACTGGGGTTGTGGGCTTCTCTAGCCACCTACTCTTCTGCTCATCCTCTCGCGTAGTCTAAAGAGAGCTCAGGTGAGAAATTGCAAACGTCGAGCAATTGCTCAGAGATGAGAAGTGCCAGAACTGAAAGCTGTTGCTAGCCAGCACCCTTCCTTGGAAGCGCTTTTGTAGCCCTAACAACACTGGGGCTCTGGGCTTCTCTAGCCACCTAATCTTCTGCTCATCCTCTCGCGCACTCTAAAGAGAGCTCAGGTGAGAAATTGCAAACGTCGAGCAATTGCTCAGAGAGGAAAAGTGCCAGCACTGAAAGCTGATGCTAGCCAGCACCCTTCCTTGGAAGCGCTTTCACAGGCGCAGCAACACTGGGGCTTTGCGCTTCTCTACCCACCAAACATCACGGTCATTCTCTTTCCGTCTCGTAGACACGAGCTGAGAAATTGCAAACGTCGAGCAATTGCTCAGAGAGGAAAAGTGCCAGCACTGAAAGCTGTTGCTAGCCAGCACCCTTCCTTGGAAGCGCTTTTGTAGACCTAAGAACACTGGGGTTTTGGGCTTCTCTAGCCACCTACTCTTCTGCTCATCCTCTCGCGTAGTCTAAAGAGAGCTCAGGTGAGAAAGTGCAAATGTCGAGCAATTGCTCAGAGAGGAAAAGTGCCAGCACTGAAAGCTGTTGCTAGCCAGCACCCTTCCTTGGAAGCGCTTTTGTAGGCCTAAGAACACTGGGGCTCTGGGCTTCTCTAGCCACCTAATCTTCTGCTCATCCTCTCGTGCAGTCGAAAGAGAGCTCAGGTGAGAAAGTGCAAACGTCGAGCAATTGCTCAGAGATGAAAAGTGCCAGCACTGAAGGCTGTTGCTAGCCAGCACCCTTCCTTGGAAGCGCTTTCACAGGCACAGCAACACTGGGGCTTTGCGCTTCTCTAGCCACCAAGCGTCACGGTCATTCTCTTTCCTTCTCGTAGACACGAGTTGAGAAATTGCAAACGTCCAGCAATTGCTCAGAGATGAAAAGTGCCAGCACTGAAAGCTGTTGCTAGCCAGCACCCTTCCTTGGAAACGCTTTCACAGGCGCAGCAACACTGGGGCTTTGCGCTTCTCTACCCACCAAACATCACGGTCATTCTCTTACCGTCTCGTAGACACGAGTTGAGAAATTGCAAACGTCGAGCAATTGCTCAGAGATGAAAAGTGCCAGCACTGAAAGCTGTTGCTAGCCAGCACCCTTCCTTGGAAGCGCTTTCACAGGTGCAGCAACACTGGGGCTTTGCGCTTCTCTACCAACCAAACGTCATGGTCTCTATCTCTCCGTCTCGTATACACTAGCTGAGAAATTGCAAACGTCGAGCAATTGCTCAGAGATGAAAAGTGCCAGGACGGAAAGCTGTTGCTAGCCAGCACCCTTCTTTGGAAGCGCTTTTGTAGGCCTAAGAACACTGGGGCTCTGGGCTTCTCTAGCCACCTAATCTTCTGCTCATCCTCTCGTGCAGTCTAAAGAGAGCTCAGGTGAGAAATTGCAAACGTCGAGCAATTGCTCAGAGATGAAAAGGGCCAACACTGAAAGCTGTTGCTAGCCAGCACCCTTCCTTGGAAGCGCTTTCACAGGCGCAGCAACACTGGGGCTTTGCGCTTCTCTAGCCACCAAACGTCATGCTCACTATCTCTCCGTCTCGTAGACACGAGCTGAGAAATTGCAAACGTCCAGGAATTGCTCAGAGAGGAAAAGTGCCAGCACTGAAAGCTGTTGCTAGCCAGCACCCTTCCTTGGAAGCGTTTTCACAGGCGCAGCAACACTGGGGCTTTGCGCTTCTCTGGCCACCAGACGTCACGGTCATTCTCTTTCCTTCTCGTAGACACGAGCTGAGAAATTGCAAACGTCGAGCAATTGCTCAGAGATGAGAAGTGCCAGCACTGAAAGCTGATGCTAGCCAGCACCCTTCCTTGGAAGCGCTTTTGTAGGCCTTAGAACACTGGGGCTCTGGGCTTCTCTAGCCACCTAATCTTCTGCTCATCCTCTCGCGCACTCTAAAGAGAGCTCAGGTGAGAAAGTGCAAAGGTCGAGCAATTGCTCAGAGAGGAAAAGTGCCAGCACTGAAGGCTGTTGCTAGCCAGCACCCTTCCTTGGAAGCGCTTTCACAGGCGCAGCAACACTGGGGCTTTGCGCTTCTCTAGCCACCAAGCGTCACGGTCATTCTCTTTCCTTCTCGTAGACACGAGCTGAGAAATTGCAAACGTCGAGCAATTGCTCAGAGATGAAAAGTGCCAGCACTGAAAGCTGTTGCTAGCCAGCACCCTTCCTTGGAAACGCTTTCACAGGCGCAGCAACACTGGGGCTTTGCGCTTCTCTACCCACCAAACATCACGGTCATTCTCTTTCCGTCTCGTAGACACGAGTTGAGAAATTGCAAACGTCGAGCAATTGCTCAGAGATGAAAAGTGCCAGGACTGAAAGCTGTTGCTAGCCAGCACCCTTCCTTGGAAGCGCTTTCACAGGTGCAGCAACACTGGGGCTTTGCGCTTCTCTACCAACCAAACGTCATGGTCTCTATCTCTCCGTCTCGTATACACTAGCTGAGAAATTGCAAACGTCGAGCAATTGCTCAGAGAGGAAAAGTGCCAGCACTGAAAGCTGTTGCTAGCCAGCACCCTTCTTTGGAAGCGCTTTTGTAGGCCTAAGAACACTGGGGCTCTGGGCTTCTCTAGCCACCTAATCTTCTGCTCATCCTCTCGTGCAGTCTAAAGAGAGCTCAGGTGAGAAATTGCAAACGTCGAGCAATTGCTCAGAGATGAAAAGTGCAAGCACTGAAAGCTGTTGCTAGCCAGCACCCTTCCTTGGAAGCGCTTTCACAGGCGCAGCAACACTGGGGCTTTGCGCTTCTCTAGCCACCAAACGTCACGCTCACTATCTCTCCGTCTCGTAGACACGAGCTGAGAAATTGCAAACGTCCAGGAATTGCTCAGAGAGGAAAAGTGCCAGCACTGAAAGCTGTTGCTAGCCAGCACCCTTCCTTGGAAGCGCTTTCACAGGCGCAGCAACACTGGGGCTTTGCGCTTCTCTGGCCACCAAACGTCACGGTCATTCTCTTTCCTTCTCGTAGACACGAGCTGAGAAACTGCAAACGTCGAGCAATTGATCAAAGATGAAAAGTGCCAGCACTGAAAGCTGTTGCTAGCCAGCACCCTTCCTTGGAAGCGCTTTTGTAGGCCTAAGAACACTGGGGTTGTGGGCTTCTCTAGCCACCTAATCTTCTGCTCATCCTCTCGCGCACTCTGAAGAGAGCTCAGGTGAGAAAGTGCAAACGTCGAGCAATTGCTCAGAGATGAAAAGTGCCAGCACTGAAAGCTGTTGCTAGCCAGCACCCTTCCTTGGAAGCGCTTTCACAGGCGCAGCAACACTGGGGCTTTGCGCTTCTCTACCCACCAAACGTCACGCTCACTATCTCTCCGTCTCGTAGACACGAGCTGAGAAATTGCAAACGTCGAGCAATTGCTCAGAGAGGAAAAGTGCCAGCACTGAAAGCTGTTGCTAGCCAGCACCCTTCCTTGGAAGCGTTTTCACAGGCGCAGCAACACTGGGGCTTTGCGCTTCTCTGGCCACCAAACGTCACGGTCATTCTCTTTCCTTCTCGTAGACACGAGCTGAGAAATTGCAAACGTCGAGCAATTGCTCAGAGATGAGAAGTGCCAGCACTGAAAGCTGATGCTAGCCAGCACCCTTCCTTGGAAGCGCTTTTGTAGCCCTTAGAACACTGGGGCTCTGGGCTTCTCTAGCCACCTAATCTTCTGCTCATCCTCTCGCGCACTCTAAAGAGAGCTCAGGTGAGAAAGTGCAAAGGTCGAGCAATTGCTCAGAGAGGAAAAGTGCCAGCACTGAAGGCTGTTGCTAGCCAGCACCCTTCCTTGGAAGCGCTTTCACAGGCGCAGCAACACTGGGACTTTGCGCTTCTCTACCCACCAAACGTCAAGGTCATTCTCTTTCCTTCTCGTAGACACGAGTTGAGAAATTGCAAACGTCGAGCAATTGCTCAGAGATGAAAAGTGCCAGCACTGAAAGCTGTTGCTAGCCAGCACCCTTCCTTGGAAGCGCTTTCACAGGCGCAGCAACACTGGGGCTTTGCGCTTCTCTACCCACAAAACGTCACGGTCATTCTCTTTCCTTCTCGTAGACACGAGCTGAGAAATTGCAAATGTCGAGCAATTGCTCAGAGATGAAAAGTGCCAGCACTGAAAGCTGTTGCTAGCCAGCACCCTTCCTTGGAAGCGCTTTTGTAGGCCTAAGAACACTGGGGCTCTGGGCTTCTCTAGCCACCTAATCTTCTGCTCATCCTCTCGCGCACTGTAAAGAGAGCTCAGGTGAGAAATTGCAAACGTCGAGCAATTGCTCAGAGATGAAAAGTGCCAGCACTGAAAGCTGTTGCTAGCCAGCAGCCTTCCTTGGAAGAGCTTTCACAGGCGCAGCAACACTGGGGCTTTGCGCTTCTCTACCCACCAAAGGTCACGGTCATTCTCTTTCCGTCTCGTAGACACGAGTTGAGAAATTGCAAACGTCGAGCAATTGCTCAGAGATGAAAAGTGCCAGCACTGAAAGCTGTTGCTAGCCAGCAGCCTTCCTTGGAAGCGCTTTCACAGGCGCAGCAACACTGGGGCTTTGCGCTTCTCTACCCACCAAACATCACGGTCATTCTCTTTCCGTCTCGTAGACACGAGCTGAGAAATTGCAAACGTCGAGCAATTGCTCAGAGAGGAAAAGTGCCAGCACTGAAAGCTGTTGCTAGCCAGCACCCTTCCTTGGAAGCGCTTTTGTAGACCTAAGAACACTGGGGCTCTGGGCTTCTCTAGCCACCTACTCTTCTGCTCATCCTCTCGCGTAGTCTAAAGAGAGCTCAGGTGAGAAAGTGCAAATGTCGAGCAATTGCTCAGAGAGGAAAAGTGGCAGCACTGAAAGCTGTTGCTAGCCAGCACCCTTCCTTGGAAGCGCTTTTGTAGGCCTAAGAACACTGGGGCTCTGGGCTTCTCTAGCCACCTAATCTTCTGCTCATCCTCTCGTGCAGTCGAAAGAGAGCTCAGGTGAGAAAGTGCAAACGTCGAGCAATTGCTCAGAGATGAAAAGTGCCAGCACTGAAAGCTGTTGCTAGCCAGCACCCTTCCTTGGAAGCGCTTTCACAGGCACAGCAACACTGGGGCTTTGCGCTTCTCTAGCCACCAAGCGTCACGGTCATTCTCTTTCCTTCTCGTAGACACGAGCTGAGAAATTGCAAACGTCGAGCAATTGCTCAGAGATGAAAAGTGCCAGCACTGAAAGCTGTTGCTAGCCAGCAGCCTTCCTTGGAAGTGCTTTCAAAGGCGCAGCAACACTGGGGCTTTGCGCTTCTCTACCCACCAAAGGTCACGGTCATTCTCTTTCCGTCTCGTAGACACGAGTTGAGAAATTGCAAACGTCGAGCAATTGCTCAGAGATGAAAAGTGCCAGCACTGAAAGCTGTTGCTAGCCAGCACCCTTCCTTGGAAGCGCTTTCACAGGCGCAGCAACACTGGGGCTTTGCGCTTCTCTACCAACCAAACGTCACGGTCACTATCTCTCCGTCTCGTAGACACTAGCTGAGAAATTGCAAACGTCGAGCAATTGCTCAGAGATGAAAAGTGCCAGCACTGAAAGCTCTTCCTAGCCAGCACCCTTCTTTGGAAGCGCTTTTGTAGCCCTAAGAACACTGGGGCTCTGGGCTTCTCTAGCCACCTACTCTTCTGCTCATCCTCTCGCGCAGTCTAAAGAGAGCTCAGGTGAGAAATTGCAAACGTCGAGCAATTGCTCAGAGAGGAAAAGGGCCAACACTGAAAGCTGTTGCTAGCCAGCACCCTTCCTTGGAAGCGCTTTCACAGGCGCAGCAACACTGGGGCTTTGCGCTTCTCTACCCACCAAACATCACGGTCATTCTCTTTCCTTCTCGTAGACACGAGCTGAGAAATTGCAAACGTCGAGCAATTGCTCAGAGAGGAAAAGTGCCAGCACTGAAAGCTGTGGCTAGCTAGCACCCTTCCTTGGAAGCGCTTTCACAGGCGCAGCAACACTGGGGCTTTGCGCTTCCCTAGCCACAAAACGTCATGCTCACTATCTCTCCGTCTCGTAGACACGAGTTGAGAAATTGCAAACGTCGAGCAATTCCTCAGAGATGAGAAGTGCCAGCACTGAAGGCTGTTGCTAGCCAGCACCCTTCCTTGGAAGCGCTTTCACAGGCACAGCAACACTGGGACTTTGCGCTTCTCTAGCCACCAAGCGTCACGGTCATTCTCTTTCCTTCTGGTAGACACGAGCTGAGAAATTGCAAACGTCCAGCAATTGCTCAGAGATGAAAAGTGCCAGCACTGAAAGCTGTGGCTAGCCAGCAGCCTTCCTTGGAAGCGCTTTCACAGGCGCAGCAACACTGGGGCTTTGCGCTTCTCTACCCACCAAACATCACGGTCATTCTCTTTCCGTCTCGTAGACACGAGTTGAGAAATTGCAAACGTCGAGCAATTGCTCAGAGATGAAAAGTGGCAGCACTGAAAGCTGTGGCTAGCCAGCACCCTTCCTTGGAAGCGCTTTCACAGGTGCAGCAACACTGGGGCTTTGCGCTTCTCTACCAACCAAACGTCACGGTCACTATCTCTCCGTCTTGTAGACACTAGCTGAGAAATTGCAAATGTCGAGCACTTGATCAAAGATGAAAAGTGCCAGCACTGAAAGCTGTTGCTAGCCAGCACCCTTCCTTGGAAGCGCTTTTGTAGGCCTAAGAACACTGGGGCTCTGGGCTTCTCTAGCCACCTACTCTTCTGCTGATCCTCTCGCGCACTCTGAAGAGAGTTCAGGTGAGAAAGTGCAAACGTCGAGCAATTGCTCAGAGATGAAAAGCGCCAGCACTGAAAGCTGTTGCTAGCCAGCACCCTTCCTTGGAAGCGCTTTCACAGGCGCAGCAACACTGGGACTTTGCGCTTCTCTACCCACCAAACATCACGCTCACTATCTCTCCGTCTCGTAGACACGAGCTGAGAAATTGCAAACGTCGAGCAATTGCTCAGAGATGAAAAGTGCCAGCACTGAAAGCTGTGGCTAGCCAGCACCCTTCGTTGGAAGTGCTTTCACAGGCGCAGCAACACTGGGGCTTTGCGCTTCTCTAGCCACCAAACATCACGGTCATTCTCTTTCCTTCTCGTAGACACGAGTTGAGAAATTGCAAATGTCGAGCAATTGCTCAGAGATGAAAAGTGGCAGCACTGAAAGCTGTGGCTAGCCAGCAGCCTTCCTTGGAAGCGCTTTTGTAGGCCTAAGAACACTGGGGCTCTGGGCTTCTCTAGCCACCTAATCTTCTGCTCATCCTCTCGTGCAGTCGAAAGAGAGCTCAGGTGAGAAAGTGCAAACGTCGAGCAATTGCTCAGAGATGAAAAGTGCCAGCACTGAAAGCTGTTGCTAGCCAGCACCCTTCCTTGGAAGCGCTTTCACAGGCACAGCAACACTGGGGCTTTGCGCTTCTCTAGCCACCAAGCGTCACGGTCATTCTCTTTCCTTCTCGTAGACACGAGCTGAGAAATTGCAAACGTCCAGCAATTGCTCAGAGATGAGAAGTGCCAGCACTGAAAGCTGTTGCTAGCCAGCACCCTTCCTTGGAAGCGCTTTCACAGGCGCAGCAACACTGGGGCTTTGCGCTTCTCTACCAACCAAACGTCACGGTCACTATCTCTCCGTCTCGTAGACACTAGCTTAGAAATTGCAAACGTCGAGCAATTGCTCAGAGATGAAAAGTGGCAGCACTGAAAGCTGTTGCTAGCCAGCACCCTTCTTTGGAAGCGCTTTTGTAGCCCTAAGAACAGTGGGGCTCTGGGCTTCTCTAGCCACCTACTCTTCTGCTCATCCTCTCGCGCAGTCTAAAGAGAGCTCAGGTGAGAAATTGCAAACGTCGAGCAATTGCTCAGAGATGAAAAGTGCAAGCACTGAAAGCTGTGGCTAGCCAGCAGCCTTCCTTGGAAGCGCTTTCACAGGCGCAGCAACACTGGGGCTTTGCGCTTCTCTAGCCACCAAACGTCATGCTCACTATCTCTCCGTCTCGTAGACACGAGCTGAGAAATTGCAAACGTCCAGGAATTGCTCAGAGAGGAAAAGTGCCAGCACTGAAAGCTGTTGCTAGCCAGCACCCTTCCTTGGAAGCGCTTTCACAGGCGCAGCAACACTGGGGCTTTGCGCTTCTCTGGCCACCAAACGTCACGGTCATTCTCTTTCCTTCTCGTAGACACGAGCTGAGAAACTGCAAACGTCGAGCAATTGCTCAGAGATGAAAAGTGCCAGCACTGAAAGCTGTTGCTAGCCAGCAGCCTTCCTTGGAAGTGCTTTCAAAGGCGCAGCAACACTGGGGCTTTGCGCTTCTCTACCCACCAAAGGTCACGGTCATTCTCTTTCCGTCTCGTAGACACGAGTTGAGAAATTGCAAACGTCGAGCAATTGCTCAGAGATGAAAAGTGCCAGCACTGAAAGCTGTTGCTAGCCAGCACCCTTCCTTGGAAGCGCTTTCACAGGCGCAGCAACACTGGGGCTTTGCGCTTCTCTACCAACCAAACGTCACGGTCACTATCTCTCCGTCTCGTAGACACTAGCTGAGAAATTGCAAACGTCGAGCAATTGCTCAGAGATGAAAAGTGCCAGCACTGAAAGCTCTTCCTAGCCAGCACCCTTCTTTGGAAGCGCTTTTGTAGCCCTAAGAACACTGGGGCTCTGGGCTTCTCTAGCCACCTACTCTTCTGCTCATCCTCTCGTGCAGTCTAAAGAGAGCTCAGGTGAGAAATTGCAAACGTCGAGCAATTGCTCAGAGAGGAAAAGGGCCAACACTGAAAGCTGTTGCTAGCCAGCACCCTTCCTTGGAAGCGCTTTCACAGGCGCAGCAACACTGGGGCTTTGCGCTTCTCTACCCACCAAACATCACGGTCATTCTCTTTCCTTCTCGTAGACACGAGCTGAGAAATTGCAAACGTCGAGCAATTGCTCAGAGAGGAAAAGTGCAAGCACTGAAAGCTGTGGCTAGCTAGCACCCTTCCTTGGAAGCGCTTTCACAGGCGCAGCAACACTGGGGCTTTGCGCTTCCCTAGCCACAAAACGTCATGCTCACTATCTCTCCGTCTCGTAGACACGAGTTGAGAAATTGCAAACGTCGAGCAATTCCTCAGAGATGAGAAGTGCCAGCACTGAAGGCTGTTGCTAGCCAGCACCCTTCCTTGGAAGCGCTTTCACAGGCACAGCAACACTGGGACTTTGCGCTTCTCTAGCCACCAAGCGTCACGGTCATTCTCTTTCCTTCTCGTAGACACGAGCTGAGAAATTGCAAACGTCGAGCAATTGCTCAGAGATGAAAAGTGCCAGCACTGAAAGCTGTTGCTAGCCAGCACCCTTCCTTGGAAGCGCTTTCACAGGCGCAGCAACACTGGGGCTTTGCGCTTCTCTAGCCACCAAACGTCATGCTCACTATCTCTCCGTCTCGTAGACACGAGCTGAGAAATTGCAAACGTCCAGGAATTGCTCAGACAGGAAAAGTCGCAGCACTGAAAGCTGTTGCTAGTCAGCACCCTTCCTTGGAAGCGCTTTCACAGGCGCAGCAACACTGGGGCTTTGCGCTTCTCTGGCCACCAAACGTCACGGTCATTCTCTTTCCTTCTCGTAGACACGAGCTGAGAAACTGCAAACGTCGAGCAATTGATCAAAGATGAAAAGTGCCAGCACTGAAAGCTGTTGCTAGCCAGCACACTTCCTTGGAAGCGCTATTGTAGCCCTTAGAACACTGGGGCTCTGGGCTTCTCTAGCCACCTAATCTTCTGCTCATCCTCTCGCGCACTCTGAAGAGAGCTCAGGTGAGAAATTGCAAACGTCGAGCAATTGCTCAGAGATGAAAAGTGCCAGCACTGAAGGCTCTTGCTAGCCAGCACCCTTCCTTGGAAGCGCTTTCACAGGCGCAGCAACACTGGGACTTTGCGCTTCTCTACCTACCAAATGTCACGGTCGCTATCTCTCCGTCTCGTAGACACGAGCTGAGAAATTGCAAACGTCGAGCAATTGCTCAGAGATGAAAAGTGCCAGCACTGAAAGCTGTGGCTAGCCAGCACCCTTCCTTGGAAGCGTTTTCACAGGCGCAGCAACACTGGGGCTTTGCGCTTCTCTACCCACCAAAGGTCACGGTCATTCTCTTTCCTTCTCGTAGACACGAGCTGAGAAATTGCAAACGTCGAGCAATTGCTCAGAGATGAAAAGTGCAAGCACTGAAAGCTGTTGCTAGCCAGCACCCTTCCTTGGAAGCGCTTTCACAGGCGCAGCAACACTGGGGCTTTGCGCTTCTCTAGCCACCAAACATCACGGTCATTCTCTTTCCGTCTCGTAGACACGAGTTGAGAAATTGCAAACGTCGAGCAATTGCTCAGAGATGAAAAGTGGCAGCACTGAAAGCTGTGGCTAGCCAGCACCCTTCCTTGGAAGCGCTTTCACAGGCGCAGCAACACTGGGGCTTTGCGCTTCTCTACCAACCAAACGTCACGCTCACTTTCTCTCCGTCTCGTAGACACGAGCTGAGAAATTGCAAACGTCGAGCAATTGCTCAGACAGGAAAAGTGGCAGCACTGAAAGCTGTTGCTAGCCAGCACCCTTCCTTGGAAACGCTTTCACAGGCGCAGCAACACTGGGACTTTGCGCTTCTCTGGCCACCAAACGTCACGGTCATTCTCTTTCCTTCTCGTAGACACGAGCTGAGAAAGTGCAAACGTCGAGCAATTGCTCAGAGATGAAAAGTGCCAGCACTGAAAGCTGATGCTAGCCAGCACCCTTCCTTGGAAGCGCTTTTGTAGGCCTAAGAACACTGGGGTTGTGGGCTTCTCTAGCCACCTAATCTTCTGCTCATCCTCTCTCGCAGTCTAAAGAGAGCTCAGGTGAGACATTGCAAACGTCGAGCAATTGCTCAGAGATGAAAAGTGCCAGCACTGAAAGCTGTGGCTAGCCAGCACCCTTCCTTGGAAGCGCTTTCACAGGCGCAGCAACACTGGGGCTTTGCGCTTCTCTAGCCACCAAACATCACGCTCACTATCTCTCCGTCTCGTAGACACGAGCTGAGAAATTGCAAACGTCGAGCAATTGCTCAGAGATGAGAAGTGCCAGCACTGAAAGCTGTTGCTAGCCAGCACCCTTCCTTGGAAGCGCTTTCACAGGCGCAGCAACACTGGGACTTTGCGCTTCTCTGGCCACCAAACGTCACGGTCATTCTCTTTCCTTCTCGTAGACACGAGCTGAGAAAG
The DNA here is from genome assembly GCA_037962945.1 of Sarcoramphus papa. Lineage (NCBI taxonomy): Eukaryota > Metazoa > Chordata > Aves > Accipitriformes > Cathartidae > Sarcoramphus > Sarcoramphus papa. The sequence goes on along the minus strand of CM075586.1, from coordinate 92,278,771 downwards.
TGCAAACGTCGAGCAATTGCTCAGAGATGAAAAGTGCCAGCACTGAAAGCTGATGCTAGCCAGCACCCTTCCTTGGAAGCGCTTTTGTAGCCCTAAGAACAGTGGGGTTGTGGGCTTCTCTAGCCACCTACTCTTCTGCTCATCCTCTCGCATAGTCTAAAGAGAACTCAGGTGAGAAATTGCAAATGTCGAGCAATTGCTCAGAGATGAAAAGTGCCAGCACTGAAAGGTGTTGCTAGCCAGCACCCTTCCTTGGAAGCGCTTTTGTAGGCCTAAGAACAGTGGGGCTCTGGGCTTCTCTAGCCACCTACTCTTCTGCTCATCCTCTCGTGCAGTCTAAAGAGACCTCAGGTGAGAAAGTGCAAACGTCGAGCAATTGCTCAGAGATGAAAAGGGCCAGCACTGAAAGCTGTTGCTAGCCAGCACCCTTCCTTGGAAGCGCTTTCACAGGCGCAGCAACACTGGGGCTTTGCGCTTATCTAGCCACCAAATGTCACGGTCATTCTCTTTCCTTCTCGTAGACACGAGCTGAGAAATTGCAAACTTCGAGCAATTGCTCAGAGATGAAAAGTGCCAGCACTGAAAGCTGTGGCTAGCCAGCAGCCTTCCTTGGAAGCGCTTTCACAGGCGCAGCAACACTGGGGCTTTGCGCTTCTCTAGCCACCAAACGTCACGCTCACTATCTCTCCGTCTCGTAGACACAAGCTGAGAAATTGCAAACGTCGAGCAATTGCTCAGAGATGAAAAGTGCCAGCACTGAAAGCTGTTGCTAGCCAGCACCCTTCCTTGGAAGCGCTTTTGTAGGCCTAAGAACACTGGGGTTGTGGGCTTCTCTAGCCACCTAATCTTCTGCTCATCCTCTCTCGCAGTCTAAAGAGAGCTCAGGTGAGACATTGCAAACGTCGAGCAATTGCTCAGAGATGAAAAGTGCCAGCACTGAAAGCTGTTGCTAGCCAGCACCCTTCCTTGGAAGCGCTTTCACAGGCACAGCAACACTGGGGCTTTGCGCTTCTCTAGCCACCAAACGTCATGCTCACTATCTCTCCGTCTCGTAGACACGAGCTGAGAAATTGCAAACGTCGAGCAATTGCTCAGAGATGAGAAGTGCCAGCACTGAAAGCTGTTGCTAGCCAGCACCCTTCCTTGGAAGCGCTTTCACAGGCTCAGCAACACTGGGACTTTGCGCTTCTCTGGCCACCAAACGTCACGGTCATTCTCTTTCCTTCTCGTAGACACGAGCTGAGAAAGTGCAAACGTCGAGCAATTGCTCAGAGATGAAAAGTGCCAGCACTGAAAGCTGATGCTAGCCAGCACCCTTCCTTGGAAGCGCTTTTGTAGCCCTAAGAACACTGGGGTTGTGGGCTTCTCTAGCCACCTACTCTTCTGCTCATCCTCTCGCGTAGTCTAAAGAGAGCTCAGGTGAGAAATTGCAAACGTCGAGCAATTGCTCAGAGATGAGAAGTGCCAGCACTGAAAGCTGTTGCTAGCCAGCACCCTTCCTTGGAAGCGCTTTTGTAGCCCTAACAACTCTGGGGCTCTGGGCTTCTCTAGCCACCTAATCTTCTGCTCATCCTCTCGTGCAGTCGAAAGAGAGTTCAGGTGAGAAATTGCAAACGTCGAGCAATTGCTCAGAGATGAAAAGTGCCAGCACTGAAAGCTGTGGCTAGCCAGCACCCTTCCTTGGAAGCGCTTTCACAGGCGCAGCAACACTGGGGCTTTGCGCTTCTCTACCCACCAAAGGTCACGGTCATTCTCTTTCCGTCTCGTAGACACGAGTTGAGAAATTGCAAACGTCGAGCAATTGCTCAGAGATGAAAAGTGGCAGCACTGAAAGCTGTGGCTAGCCAGCACCCTTCCTTGGAAGCGCTTTCACAGGCGCAGCAACACTGGGGCTTTGCGCTTCTCTACCCACCAAACATCACGGTCATTCTCTTTCCGTCTCGTAGACACGAGCTGAGAAATTGCAAATGTCGAGCAATTGCTCAGAGATGAAAAGTGCCAGCACTGAAAGCTGTTGCTAGCCAGCACCCTTCCTTGGAAGCGCTTTTGTAGACCTAAGAACACTGGGGTTTTGGGCTTCTCTAGCCACCTAATCTTCTGCTCATCCTCTCGTGCAGTCGAAAGAGAGCTCAGGTGAGAAAGTGTAAACGTCGAGCAATTGCTCAGAGATGAAAAGTGCCAGCACTGAAGGCTGTTGCTAGCCAGCACCCTTCCTTGGAAGCGCTTTCACAGGTGCAGCAACACTGGGACTTTGCGCTTCTCTACCCACCAAACATCACGGTCATTCTATTTCCTTCTCGTACACACGAGTTGAGAAATTGCAAACGTCGAGCAATTGCTCAGAGATGAGAAGTGCCAGCACTGAAAGCTGTTGCTAGCCAGCACCCTTCCTTGGAAGCGCTTTCACAGGCGCAGCAACACTGGGGCTTTGCGCTTCTCTACCCACCAAACGTCACGCTCACTATCTCTCCGTCTCGTAGACACGAGCTGAGAAATTGCAAACGTCGAGCAATTGCTCAGAGATGAAAAGTGCCAGCACTGAAAGCTGTTGCTAGCCAGCACCCTTCCTTGGAAGCGCTTTTGTAGGCCTAAGAACACTGGGGTTGTGGGCTTCTCTAGCCACCTAATCTTCTGCTCATCCTCTCTCGCAGTCTAAAGAGAGCTCAGGTGAGACATTGCAAACGTCGAGCAATTGCTCAGAGATGAAAAGTGCCAGCACTGAAAGCTGTGGCTAGCCAGCACCCTTCCTTGGAAGCGCTTTCACAGGCGCAGCAACACTGGGGCTTTGCGCTTCTCTACCCACCAAACATCACGGTCATTCTCTTTCCGTCTCGTAGACACGAGTTGAGAAATTGCAAACTTCGAGCAATTGCTCAGAGATGAAAAGTGCCAGCACTGAAAGCTGTGGCTAGCCAGCAGCCTTCCTTGGAAGCGCTTTCACAGGCGCAGCAACACTGCGGCTTTGCGCTTCTCTACCAACCAAACGTCACGCTCACTATCTCTCCGTGTCGTAGACACGAGCTGAGAAATTGCAAACGTCCAGCAATTGCTCAGAGATGAAAAGTGCCAGCACTGAAAGCTGTTGCTAGCCAGCACCCTTCCTTGGAAGCGCTTTTGTAGGCCTAAGAACACTGGGGCTCTGGGCTTCTCTAGCCACGTACTCTTCTGGTCATCCTGTCGTGCAGTCTAAAGAGAGCTCAGGTGAGAAATTGCAAACGTCGAGCAATTGCTCAGAGATAAAAAGTGCCAGCACTGAAAGCTGTTGCTAGCCAGCAGCCTTCCTTGGAAGCGCTTTCACAGGCGCAGCAACACTGGGACTTTGCGCTTATCTAGCCACCAAATGTCACGGTCATTCTCTTTCCGTCTCGTAGACACGAGCTGAGAAATTGCAAACGTCGAGCAATTGCTCAGAGATGAAAAGTGCCAGCACTGAAAGCTGTGGCTAGCCAGCACCCTTCCTTGGAAGCGCTTTCACAGGCGCAGCAACACTGGGGCTTTGCGCTTCTCTACCCACCAAACGTCACGCTCACTATCTCTCCGTCTCGTAGACACAAGCTGAGAAATTGCAAACGTCGAGCAATTGCTCAGAGATGAAAAGTGCCAGCACTGAAAGCTGTTGCTAGCCAGCACCCTTCCTTGGAAGCGCTTTTGTAGGCCTAAGAACACTGGGGTTGTGGGCTTCTCTAGCCACCTAATCTTCTGCTCATCCTCTCTCGCAGTCTAAAGAGAGCTCAGGTGAGACATTGCAAACGTCGAGCAATTGCTCAGAGATGAAAAGTGCCAGCACTGAAAGCTGTGGCTAGCCAGCACCCTTCCTTGGAAGCGCTTTCACAGGCGCAGCAACACTGGGGCTTTGCGCTTCTCTAGCCACCAAACGTCATGCTCACTATCTCTCCGTCTCGTAGACACGAGCTGAGAAATTGCAAACGTCGAGCAATTGCTCAGAGATGAGAAGTGCCAGCACTGAAAGCTGTTGCTAGCCAGCACCCTTCCTTGGAAGCGCTTTCACAGGCGCAGCAACACTGGGACTTTGCGCTTCTCTGGCCACCAAACGTCACGGTCATTCTCTTTCCTTCTCGTAGACACGAGCTGAGAAAGTGCAAACGTCGAGCAATTGCTCAGAGATGAGAAGTGCCAGCACTGAAAGCTGATGCTAGCCAGCACCCTTCCTTGGAAGCGCTTTTGTAGCCCTAAGAACACTGGGGTTGTGGGCTTCTCTAGCCACCTAATCTTCTGCTCATCCTCTCTCGCAGTCTAAAGAGAGCTCAGGTGAGACATTGCAAACGTCGAGCAATTGCTCAGAGATGAAAAGTGGCAGCACTGAAAGCTGTGGCTAGCCAGCACCCTTCCTTGGAAGCGCTTTCACAGGCGCAGCAACACTGGGGCTTTGCGCTTCTCTACCCACCAAACGTAACGCTCACTATCTCTCCGTCTCGTAGACACAAGCTGAGAAATTGCAAACGTCGAGCAATTGCTCAGAGATGAAAAGTGCCAGCACTGAAAGCTGTTGCTAGCCAGCACCCTTCCTTGGAAGCGCTTTTGTAGGCCTAAGAACACTGGGGTTGTGGGCTTCTCTAGCCACCTACTCTTCAGCTCATCCTCTCTCGCAGTCTAAAGAGAGCTCAGGTGAGACATTGCAAACGTCGAGCAATTGCTCAGAGATGAAAAGTGCCAGCACTGAAAGCTGTGGCTAGCCAGCACCCTTCCTTGGAAGCGCTTTCACAGGCGCAGCAACACTGGGGCTTTGCGCTTCTCTAGCCACCAAACGTCATGCTCACTATCTCTCCGTCTCGTAGACACGAGTTGAGAAATTGCAAACGTCGAGCAATTGCTCAGAGATGAGAAGTGCCAGCACTGAAAGCTGTTGCTAGCCAGCACCCTTCCTTGGAAGCGCTTTCACAGGCGCAGCAACACTGGGACTTTGCGCTTCTCTGGCCACCAAACGTCACGGTCATTCTCCTTCCTTCTCGTAGACACGAGCTGAGAAAGTGCAAACGTCGAGCAATTGCTCAGAGATGAAAAGTGCCAGCACTGAAAGCTGATGCTAGCCAGCACCCTTCCTTGGAAGCGCTTTTGTAGCCCTAAGAACACTGGGGTTGTGGGCTTCTCTAGCCACCTACTCTTCTGCTCATCCTCTCGCGTAGTCTAAAGAGAGCTCAGGTGAGAAATTGCAAACGTCGAGCAATTGCTCAGAGATGAGAAGTGCCAGCACTGAAAGCTGTTGCTAGCCAGCACCCTTCCTTGGAAGCGCTTTTGTAGCCCTAACAACTCTGGGGCTCTGGGCTTCTCTAGCCACCTAATCTTCTGCTCATCCTCTCGTGCAGTCGAAAGAGAGTTCAGGTGAGAAATTGCAAACGTCGAGCAATTGCTCAGAGATGAAAAGTGCCAGCACTGAAAGCTGTGGCTAGCCAGCACCCTTCCTTGGAAGCGCTTTCACAGGCGCAGCAACACTGGGGCTTTGCGCTTCTCTACCCACCAAAGGTCACGGTCCTTCTCTTTCCGTCTCGTAGACACGAGTTGAGAAATTGCAAATGTCCAGCAATTGCTCAGAGATGAAAAGTGGCAGCACTGAAAGCTGTGGCTAGCCAGCACCCTTCCTTGGAAGCGCTTTCACAGGCGCAGCAACACTGGGGCTTTGCGCTTCTCTACCCACCAAACATCACGGTCATTCTCTTTCCGTCTCGTAGACACGAGCTGAGAAATTGCAAATGTCGAGCAATTGCTCAGAGATGAAAAGTGCCAGCACTGAAAGCTGTTGCTAGCCAGCAGCCTTCCTTGGAAGCGCTTTTGTAGGCCTAAGAACACTGGGGTTGTGGGCTTCTCTAGCCACCTACTCTTCTGCTCATCCTCTCGCGCACTCTGAAGAGAGTTCAGGTGAGAAAGTGCAAACGTCGAGTAATTGCTCAGAGATGAAAAGCGCCAGCACTGAAAGCTGTTGCTAGCCAGCACCCTTCCTTGGAAGCGCTTTCACAGGCGCAGCAACACTGGGACTTTGCGCTTCTCTACCCACCAAATGTCACGCTCACTATCTCTCCGTCTCGTAGACACGAGCTGAGAAATTGCAAACGTCGAGCAATTGCTCAGAGATGAAAAGTGGCAGCACTGAAAGCTGTTGCTAGCCAGCACCCTTCCTTGGAAGTGCTTTCACAGGCGAAGCAACACTGGGGCTTTGCGCTTCTCTACCCACCAAACATCACGGTCATTCTCTTTCCGTCTCGTAGACACGAGTTGAGAAATTGCAAACGTCGAGCAATTGCTCAGAGATGAAAAGTGCCAGCACTGAAAGCTGTTGCTAGCCAGCACCCTTCCTTGGAAGCGCTTTCACAGGCGCAGCAACACTGGGGCTTTGCGCTTCTCTACCCACCAAACATCACGCTCACTTTCTCTCCGTCTCGTAGACACGAGTTGAGAAATTGCAAACGTCGAGCAATTGCTCAGAGATGAAAAGTGCCAGCACTGAAAGCTGTGGCTAGCCAGCACCCTTCCTTGGAAGCGCTTTCACAGGCGCAGCAACACTGGGGCTTTGCGCTTCTCTACCCACCAAACATCACGGTCATTCTCTTTCCTTCTCGTAGAAACGAGCTGAGAAACTGCAAACGTCGAGCAATTGATCAAAGATGAAAAGTGCCAGCACTGAAAGCTGTTGCTAGCCAGCACCCTTCCTTGGAAGCGCTTTTGTAGCCCTTAGAACACTGGGGCTCTGGGCTTCTCTAGCCACCTAATCTTCTGCTCATCCTCTCGCGCACTCTGAAGAGAGCTCAGGTGAGAAAGTGCAAACGTCGAGCAATTGCTCAGAGATGAGAAGTGCCAGCACTGAAAGCTGTTGCTAGCCAGCACCCTTCCTTGGAAGCGCTTTCACAGGCGCAGCAACACTGGGGCTTTGCGCTTCTCTGGCCACCAAACATCACAGTCATTCTCTTTCCGTCTCGTAGACACGAGCTGAGAAATTGCAAATGTCGAGCAATTGCTCAGAGATGAAAAGTGCCAGCACTGAAAGCTGTTGCTAGCCAGCACCCTTCCTTGGAAGCGCTTTTGTAGGCCTAAGAACACTGGGGTTGTGGGCTTCTCTAGCCACCTACTCTTCTGCTCATCCTCTCGCGTAGTCTAAAGAGAACTCAGGTGAGAAATTGCAAATGTCGAGCAATTGCTCAGAGATGAAAAGTGCCAGGACTGAAAGCTGTTGCTAGCCAGCACCCTTCCTTGGAAGCGCTTTTGTAGGCCTAAGAACACTGGGGCTCTGGGCTTCTCTAGCCACCTACTCTTCTGCTCATCCTCTCGTGCAGTCTAAAGAGAGCTCAGGTGAGAAAGTGCAAACGTCGAGCAATTGCTCAGAGATGAAAAGTGCCAGCACTGAAAGCTGTTGCTAGCCAGCACCCTTCCTTGGAAGCGCTTTCACAGGCGCAGCAACACTGGGGCTTTGCGCTTCTCTACCCACCAAACATCACGGTCATTCTCTTTCCGTCTCGTAGACACGAGTTGAGAAATTGCAAACGTCGAGCAATTGCTCAGAGATGAAAAGTGGCAGCACTGAAAGCTGTTGCTAGCCAGCAGCCTTCCTTGGAAGCGCTTTCACAGGCGCAGCAACACTGGGGCTTTGCGCTTCTCTACCCACCAAACATCACGCTCACTTTCTCTCCGTCTCGTAGACACGAGTTGAGAAATTGCAAACGTCGAGCAATTGCTCAGAGATGAAAAGTGCCAGCACTGAAAGCTGTGGCTAGCCAGCACCCTTCCTTGGAAGCGCTTTCACAGGCGCAGCAACACTGGGGCTTTGCGCTTCTCTACCCACCAAACATCACGGTCATTCTCTTTCCTTCTCGTAGACACGAGCTGAGAAACTGCAAACGTCGAGCAATTGATCAAAGATGAAAAGTGCCAGCACTGAAAGCTGTTGCTAGCCAGCACCCTTCCTTGGAAGCGCTTTTGTAGCCCTTAGAACACTGGGGCTCTGGGCTTCTCTAGCCACCTAATCTTCTGCTCATCCTCTCGCGCACTCTGAAGAGAGCTCAGGTGAGAGATTGCGAACGTCGAGCAATTGCTCAGAGATGAAAAGTGCCAGCACTGAACGCTGTTGCTAGCCAGCACCCTTCCTTGGAAGCGCTTTCACAGGCGCAGCAACACTGGGCCTTTGCGCTTCTCTGGCCACCAAACATCACGGTCATTCTCTTTCCGTCTCGTAGACACGAGCTGAGAAATTGCAAATGTCGAGCAATTGCTCAGAGATGAAAAGTGCCAGCACTGAAAGCTGTTGCTAGCCAGCACCCTTCCTTGGAAGCGCTTTTGTAGGCCTAAGAACACTGGGGTTGTGGGCTTCTCTAGCCACCTACTCTTCTGCTCATCCTCTCGCGTAGTCTAAAGAGAACTCAGGTGAGAAATTGCAAATGTCGAGCAATTGCTCAGAGATGAGAACTGCCAGCACTGAAAGCTGTTGCTAGCCAGCACCCTTCCTTGGAAGCGCTTTTGTAGCCCTAAGAACACTGGGGCTCTGGGCTTCTCTAGCCACCTACTCTTCTGCTCATCCTCTCGTGCAGTCTAAAGAGAGCTCAGGTGAGAAAGTGCAAACGTCGAGCAATTGCTCAGAGATGAAAAGTGCCAGCACTGAAAGCTGTTGCTAGCCAGCACCCTTCCTTGGAAGCGCTTTCACAGGCGCAGCAACACTGGGGCTTTGCGCTTCTCTACCCACCAAACATCACGGTCATTCTCTTTCCGTCTCGTAGACACGAGTTGAGAAATTGCAAACGTCGAGCAATTGCTCAGAGATGAAAAGTGGCAGCACTGAAAGCTGTGGCTAGCCAGCAGCCTTCCTTGGAAGCGCTTTCACAGGCGCAGCAACACTGGGGCTTTGCGCTTCTCTAGCCACCAAACGTCACGGTCATTCTCTTTCCTTCTCGTAGACACGAGCTGAGAAACTGCAAACGTCGAGCAATTGCTCAGAGAGGAAAAGTGCCAGCACTGAAAGCTGTTGCTAGCCAGCACCCTTCCTTGGAAACGCTTTTGTAGCCCTAAGAACACTGGGGCTCTCGGCTTCTCTAGCTACCTACTCTTCAGCTCATCCTCTCTCGCAGTCTAAAGAGAGCTCAGGTGAGACATTGCAAACGTCGAGCAATTGCTCAGAGATGAAAAGTGCCAGCACTGAAAGCTGTGGCTAGCCAGCACCCTTCCTTGGAAGCGCTTTCACAGGCGCAGCAACACTGGGGCTTTGCGCTTCTCTAGCCACCAAACGTCACGCTCACTATCTCTCCGTCTCGTAGACACGAGCTGAGAAAGTGCAAACGTCGAGCAATTGCTCAGAGATGAAAAGTGCCAGCACTGAAAGCTGTTGCTAGCCAGCACCCTTCCTTGGAAGCGCTTTCACAGGCACAGCAACACTGGGACTTTGCGCTTCTCTGGCCACCAAACTTCACGGTCATTCTCTTTCCTTCTCGTAGACACGAGCTGAGAAAGTGCAAACGTCGAGCAATTGCTCAGAGATGAAAAGTGCCAGCACTGAAAGCTGATGCTAGCCAGCACCCTTCCTTGGAAGCGCTTTTGTAGCCCTAACAACACTGGGGCTCTGGGCTTCTCTAGCCACCTAATCTTCTGCTCATCCTCTCGCGCACTCTAAAGAGAGCTCAGGTGAGAAATTGCAAACGTCGAGCAATTGCTCAGAGATGAGAAGTGCCAGCACTGAAAGCTGTTGCTAGCCAGCACCCTTCCTTGGAAGCGCTTTCACAGGCGCAGCAACACTGGGGCTTTGCGCTTCTCTACCCACCAAACGTCACGCTCACTATCTCTCCATCTCGTAGACACGAGCTGAGAAATTGCAAACGTCGAGCAATTGCTCAGAGATGAAAAGTGGCAGCACTGAAAGCTGTTGCTAGCCAGCAGCCTTCCTTGGAAGCGCTTTCACAGGCGCAGCAACACTGGGGCTTTGCGCTTCTCTACCCACCAAACGTCACGGTCATTCTCTTTCCGTCTCGTAGACAGGAGCTGAGAAATTGCAAACGTCGAGCAATTGCTCAGAGATGAAAAGTGCCAGCACTGAAAGCTGTTGCTAGCCAGCACCCTTCCTTGGAAGCGCTTTTGTAGACCTAAGAACACTGGGGTTTTGGGCTTCTCTAGCCACCTAATCTTCTGCTCATCCTCTCGTGCAGTCTAAAGAGAGCTCAGGTGAGAAAGTGCAAACGTCGAGCAATTGCTCAGAGATGAAAAGTGCCAGCACTGAAGGCTGTTGCTAGCCAGCACCCTTCCTTGGAAGCGCTTTCACAGGCACAGCAACACTGGGGCTTTGTGCTTCTCTAGCCACCAAGCGTCACGGTCATTCTCTTTCCTTCTCGTAGACACGAGCTGAGAAATTGCAAACGTCCAGCAATTGCTCAGAGATGAAAAGTGCCAGCACTGAAAGCTGTGGCTAGCCAGCACCCTTCCTTGGAAGCGCTTTCACAGGCGCAGCAACACTGGGACTTTGCGCTTCTCTACCCACCAAACATCACGGTCATTCTCTTTCCGTCTCGTAGACACGAGTTGAGAAATTGCAAACGTCGAGCAATTGCTCAGAGATGAAAAGTGCCAGGACTGAAAGCTGTTGCTAGCCAGCACCCTTCCTTGGAAGCGCTTTCAGAGGTGCAGCAACACTGGGGCTTTGCGCTTCTCTAGCCACCAAACGTCACGCTCACTATCTCTCCGTCTCATAGACACGAGTTGAGAAATTGCAAACATCGAGCAATTGCTCAGAGATGAAAAGGGCCAGCACTGAAAGCTGTTGCTAGCCAGCACCCTTCCTTGGAAGCGCTTTCACAGGCACAGCAACACTGGGGCTTTTCGCTTCTCTGGCCACCAAACATCACGGTCAGTCTCTTTCCGTCTCGTAGACACGAGCTGAGAAATTGCAAACGTCGAGCAATTGCTCAGAGATGAAAAGTGCCAGCACTGAAAGCTGTTGCTAGCCAGCACCCTTCCTTGGAAGCGCCTTTGTAGGCCTAAGAACACTGGGGTTGTGGGCTTCTCTAGCCACCTACTCTTCTGCTCATCCTCTCGCGTAGTCTAAAGAGAACTCAGGTGAGAAATTGCAAATGTCGAGCAATTGCTCAGAGATGAGAAGTGCAAGCACTGAAAGCTGATGCTAGCCAGCACCCTTCCTTGGAAGCGCTTTTGTAGGCCTAAGAACACTGGGGCTCTGGGCTTCTCTAGCCACCTAATCTTCTGCTCATCCTCTCGTGCAGTCGAAAGAGAGCTCAGGTGAGAAAGTGCAAACGTCGAGCAATTGCTCAGAGATGAAAAGGGCCAGCACTGAAAGCTGTGGCTAGCCAGCACCCTTCCTTGGAAGCGCTTTCACAGGCGCAGCAACACTGGGGCTTTGCGCTTCTCTACCCACCAAACGTCACGGTCACTATCTCTCCGTCTCGTAGACACGAGCTGAGAAATTGCAAACGTCGAGCAATTGCTCAGAGATGAAAAGTGCCAGCACTGAAAGCTGTTGCTAGCCAGCACCCTTCCTTGGAAACGCTTTTGTAGGCCTAAGAACACTGGGGCTCTGGGCTTCTCTAGCCACCTACTCTTCTGCTCATCCTCTCGCGCAGTCTAAAGAGAGCTCAGGCGAGAAATTGCAAACGTCGAGCAATTGCTCAGAGATGAAAAGTGCCAGCACTGAAAGCTGTTGCTAGCCAGCACCCTTCCTTGGAAGCGCTTTCACAGGCGCAGCAACACTGGGACTTTGTGCTTCTCTACCCACCAAACGTCACGCTCACTATCTCTCCGTCTCGTAGACACGAGCTGAGAAATTGCAAACGTCGAGCAATTGCTCAGAGATGAAAAGTGCCAGCACTGAAAGCTGTTGCTAGCCAGCACCCTTCCTTGGAAGCGCTTTCACAGGCGCAGCAACACTGGGACTTTGCGCTTCTCTAGCCACCAAATGTCACGGTCACTATCTCTCCGTCTCGTAGACACGAGTTGAGAAATTGCAAACGTCGAGCAATTGATCAAAGATGAAAAGTGCCAGCACTGAAAGCTGTGGCTAGCCAGCACCCTTCCTTGCAAGCGCTTTTGTATGCCTAAGAACACTGGGGCTCTGGGCTTCTCTAGCTACCTAATCTTCTGCTCATCCTCTCTCGCAGTCTAAAGAGAGCTCAGGTGAGACATTGCAAACGTCGAGCAATTGCTCAGAGATGAAAAGTGCCAGCACTGAAAGCTGTGGCTAGCCAGCACCCTTCCTTGGAAGCGCTTTCACAGGCGCAGCAACACTGGGGCTTTGCGCTTCTCTAGCCACCAAACGTCACGCTCACTATCTCTCCGTCTCGTAGACACGAGTTGAGAAATTGCAAACGTCGAGCAATTGCTCAGAGATGAGAAGTGCCAGCACTGAAAGCTGTTGCTAGCCAGCACCCTTCCTTGGAAGCGCTTTCACAGGCGCAGCAACACTGGGGCTTTGCGCTTCTCTAGCCACCAAACATCACGGTCATTCTCTTTCCTTCTCGTAGACACGAGCTGAGAAACTGCAAACGTCGAGCAATTGCTCAGAGATGAAAAGTGCAAGCACTGAAAGCTGTTGCTAGCCAGCACCCTTCCTTGGAAGCGCTTTTGTAGCCCTAACAACACTGGGGCTCTGGGCTTCTCTAGCCACCTAATCTTCTTCTCATCCTCTCGCGCACTCTAAAGAGAGCTCAGGTGAGAAATTGCAAACGTCGAGCAATTGCTCAGAGATGAAAAGTGCCAGCACTGAAAGCTGTTGCTAGCCAGCACCCTTCCTTGGAAGCGCTTTCACAGGCGCAGCAACACTGGGGCTTTGCGCTTCTCTACCCACCAAATGTCACGCTCACTATCTCTCCGTCTCGTAGACACGAGCTGAGAAATTGCAAACGTCGAGCAATTGCTCAGAGATGAAAAGTGCCAGCACTGAAAGCTCTTGCTAGCCAGCACCCTTCCTTGGAAGCGCTTTCACAGGCGCAGCAACACTGGGACTTTGCGCTTCTCTGGCCACCAAACGTCACGGTCATTCTCTTTCCTTCTCGTAGACACGAGCTGAGAAACTGCAAACGTCGAGCAATTGCTCAGAGAGGAAAAGTGGCAGCACTGAAAGCTGTTGCTAGCCAGCACCCTTCCTTGGAAGCGCTTTTGTAGCCCTTAGAACACTGGGGCTCTGGGCTTCTCTAGCCACCTAATCTTCTGCTCATCCTCTCGTGCAGTCTACAGAGAGCTCAGGTGAGAAATTGCAAACGTCGAGCAATTCCTCAGAGAGGAAAAGTGGCAGCACTGAAAGCTGTTGCTAGCCAGCACCCTTCCTTGGAAGCGCTTTCACAGGCGCAGCAACACTGGGACTTTGGGCTTCTATACCCACTAAATGTCACGCTCACTATCTCTCCGTCTCGTAGACACGAGCTGAGAAATTGCAAACGTCGAGCAATTGCTCAGAGATGAAAAGTGCCAGCACTGAAAGCTGTGGCTAGCCAGCACCCTTCCTTGGAAGCGTTTTCACAGGCGCAGCAACACTGGGGCTTTGCGCTTCTCTAGCCACCAAACATCATGGTCATTCTCTTTCCGTCTCGTAGACACGAGCTGAGAAAGTGCAAAAGTCGAGCAATTGCTCAGAGATGAAAAGTGCCAGCACTGAAGGCTGTTGCTAGCCAGCACCCTTCCTTGGAAGCGCTTTCACAGGCGCAGCAACACTGGGGCTTTGCGCTTCTCTAGCCACCAAACATCACGGTCATTCTCTTTCCTTCTCGTAGACACGAGTTGAGAAATTGCAAATGTCGAGCAATTGCTCAGAGATGAGAAGTGCCAGCACTGAAAGCTGTGGCTAGCCAGCACCCTTCCTTGGAAGCGCTTTCACAGGCGCAGCAACACTGGGGCTTTGCGCTTCTCTAGCCACCAAACGTCACGCTCACTATCTCTCCGTCTCGTAGACACGAGCTGAGAAATTGCAAACGTCGAGCAATTGCTCAGAGATGAAAAGTGCCAGCACTGAAAGCTGTTGCTAGCCAGCACCCTTCCTTGGAAGCGCTTTCACAGGCACAGCAACACTGGGACTTTGCGCTTCTCTGGCCACCAAACTTCACGGTCATTCTCTTTCCTTCTCGTAGACACGAGCTGAGAAAGTGCAAACGTCGAGCAATTGCTCAGAGATGAAAAGTGCCAGCACTGAAAGCTGATGCTAGCCAGCACCCTTCCTTGGAAGCGCTTTTGTAGCCCTAACAACACTGGGGCTCTGGGCTTCTCTAGCCACCTAATCTTCTGCTCATCCTCTCGCGCACTCTAAAGAGAGCTCAGGTGAGAAATTGCAAACGTCGAGCAATTGCTCAGAGATGAGAAGTGCCAGCACTGAAAGCTGTTGCTAGCCAGCACCCTTCCTTGGAAGCGCTTTCACAGGCGCAGCAACACTGGGGCTTTGCGCTTCTCTACCCACCAAACGTCACGCTCACTATCTCTCCATCTCGTAGACACGAGCTGAGAAATTGCAAACGTCGAGCAATTGCTCAGAGATGAAAAGTGGCAGCACTGAAAGCTGTTGCTAGCCAGCAGCCTTCCTTGGAAGCGCTTTCACAGGCGCAGCAACACTGGGGCTTTGCGCTTCTCTACCCACCAAACGTCACGGTCATTCTCTTTCCGTCTCGTAGACAGGAGCTGAGAAATTGCAAACGTCGAGCAATTGCTCAGAGATGAAAAGTGCCAGCACTGAAAGCTGTTGCTAGCCAGCACCCTTCCTTGGAAGCGCTTTTGTAGACCTAAGAACACTGGGGTTTTGGGCTTCTCTAGCCACCTAATCTTCTGCTCATCCTCTCGTGCAGTCTAAAGAGAGCTCAGGTGAGAAAGTGCAAACGTCGAGCAATTGCTCAGAGATGAAAAGTGCCAGCACTGAAGGCTGTTGCTAGCCAGCACCCTTCCTTGGAAGCGCTTTCACAGGCACAGCAACACTGGGGCTTTGTGCTTCTCTAGCCACCAAGCGTCACGGTCATTCTCTTTCCTTCTCGTAGACACGAGCTGAGAAATTGCAAACGTCCAGCAATTGCTCAGAGATGAAAAGTGCCAGCACTGAAAGCTGTGGCTAGCCAGCACCCTTCCTTGGAAGCGCTTTCACAGGCGCAGCAACACTGGGACTTTGCGCTTCTCTACCCACCAAACATCACGGTCATTCTCTTTCCGTCTCGTAGACACGAGTTGAGAAATTGCAAACGTCGAGCAATTGCTCAGAGATGAAAAGTGCCAGGACTGAAAGCTGTTGCTAGCCAGCACCCTTCCTTGGAAGCGCTTTCAGAGGTGCAGCAACACTAGGGCTTTGCGCTTCTCTAGCCACCAAACGTCACGCTCACTATCTCTCCGTCTCATAGACACGAGTTGAGAAATTGCAAACATCGAGCAATTGCTCAGAGATGAAAAGGGCCAGCACTGAAAGCTGTTGCTAGCCAGCACCCTTCCTTGGAAGCGCTTTCACAGGCACAGCAACACTGGGGCTTTTCGCTTCTCTGGCCACCAAACATCACGGTCAGTCTCTTTCCGTCTCGTAGACACGAGCTGAGAAATTGCAAACGTCGAGCAATTGCTCAGAGATGAAAAGTGCCAGCACTGAAAGCTGTTGCTAGCCAGCACCCTTCCTTGGAAGCGCTTTTGTAGGCCTAAGAACACTGGGGTTGTGGGCTTCTCTAGCCACCTACTCTTCTGCTCATCCTCTCGCGTAGTCTAAAGAGAACTCAGGTGAGAAATTGCAAATGTCGAGCAATTGCTCAGAGATGAGAAGTGCAAGCACTGAAAGCTGATGCTAGCCAGCACCCTTCCTTGGAAGCGCTTTTGTAGGCCTAAGAACACTGGGGCTCTGGGCTTCTCTAGCCACCTAATCTTCTGCTCATCCTCTCGTGCAGTCTAAAGAGAGCTCAGGTGAGAAAGTGCAAACGTCGAGCAATTGCTCAGAGATGAAAAGGGCCAGCACTGAAAGCTGTGGCTAGCCAGCACCCTTCCTTGGAAGCGCTTTCACAGGCGCAGCAACACTGGGGCTTTGCGCTTCTCTACCCACCAAACGTCACGGTCACTATCTCTCCGTCTCGTAGACACGAGCTGAGAAATTGCAAACGTCCAGCAATTGCTCAGAGATGAAAAGTGCCAGCACTGAAAGCTGTTGCTAGCCAGCACCCTTCCTTGGAAACGCTTTTGTAGGCCTAAGAACACTGGGGCTCTGGGCTTCTCTAGCCACCTACTCTTCTGCTCATCCTCTCGCGCAGTCTAAAGAGAGCTCAGGCGAGAAATTGCAAACGTCGAGCAATTGCTCAGAGATGAAAAGTGCCAGCACTGAAAGCTGTTGCTAGCCAGCACCCTTCCTTGGAAGCGCTTTCACAGGCGCAGCAACACTGGGACTTTGTGCTTCTCTACCCACCAAACGTCACGCTCACTATCTCTCCGTCTCGTAGACACGAGCTGAGAAATTGCAAACGTCGAGCAATTGCTCAGAGATGAAAAGTGCCAGCACTGAAAGCTGTTGCTAGCCAGCACCCTTCCTTGGAAGCGCTTTCACAGGCGCAGCAACACTGGGACTTTGCGCTTCTCTAGCCACCAAATGTCACGGTCACTATCTCTCCGTCTCGTAGACACGAGTTGAGAAATTGCAAACGTCGAGCAATTGATCAAAGATGAAAAGTGCCAGCACTGAAAGCTGTGGCTAGCCAGCACCCTTCCTTGCAAGCGCTTTTGTATGCCTAAGAACACTGGGGCTCTGGGCTTCTCTAGCTACCTAATCTTCTGCTCATCCTCTCTCGCAGTCTAAAGAGAGCTCAGGTGAGACATTGCAAACGTCGAGCAATTGCTCAGAGATGAAAAGTGCCAGCACTGAAAGCTGTGGCTAGCCAGCACCCTTCCTTGGAAGCGCTTTCACAGGCGCAGCAACACTGGGGCTTTGCGCTTCTCTACCCACCAAACGTCACGCTCACTATCTCTCCGTCTCGTAGACACGAGTTGAGAAATTGCAAACGTCGAGCAATTGCTCAGAGATGAGAAGTGCCAGCACTGAAAGCTGTTGCTAGCCAGCACCCTTCCTTGGAAGCGCTTTCACAGGCGCAGCAACACTGGGGCTTTGCGCTTCTCTAGCCACCAAACATCACGGTCATTCTCTTTCCTTCTCGTAGACACGAGCTGAGAAACTGCAAACGTCGAGCAATTGCTCAGAGATGAAAAGTGCAAGCACTGAAAGCTGTTGCTAGCCAGCACCCTTCCTTGGAAGCGCTTTTGTAGCCCTAACAACACTGGGGCTCTGGGCTTCTCTAGCCACCTAATCTTCTTCTCATCCTCTCGCGCACTCTAAAGAGAGCTCAGGTGAGAAATTGCAAACGTCGAGCAATTGCTCAGAGATGAAAAGTGCCAGCACTGAAAGCTGTTGCTAGCCAGCACCCTTCCTTGGAAGCGCTTTCACAGGCGCAGCAACACTGGGGCTTTGCGCTTCTCTACCCACCAAATGTCACGCTCACTATCTCTCCGTCTCGTAGACACGAGCTGAGAAATTGCAAACGTCGAGCAATTGCTCAGAGATGAAAAGTGCCAGCACTGAAAGCTCTTGCTAGCCAGCACCCTTCCTTGGAAGCGCTTTCACAGGCGCAGCAACACTGGGACTTTGCGCTTCTCTGGCCACCAAACGTCACGGTCATTCTCTTTCCTTCTCGTAGACACGAGCTGAGAAACTGCAAACGTCGAGCAATTGCTCAGAGATGAAAAGTGGCAGCACTGAAAGCTGTTGCTAGCCAGCACCCTTCCTTGGAAGCGCTTTTGTAGCCCTTAGAACACTGGGGCTCTGGGCTTCTCTAGCCACCTAATCTTCTGCTCATCCTCTCGTGCAGTCTAAAGAGAGCTCAGGTGAGAAATTGCAAACGTCGAGCAATTCCTCAGAGAGGAAAAGTGGCAGCACTGAAAGCTGTTGCTAGCCAGCACCCTTCCTTGGAAGCGCTTTCACAGGCGCAGCAACACTGGGACTTTGGGCTTCTATACCCACTAAATGTCACGCTCACTATCTCTCCGTCTCGTAGACACGAGCTGAGAAATTGCAAACGTCGAGCAATTGCTCAGAGATGAAAAGTGCCAGCACTGAAAGCTGTGGCTAGCCAGCACCCTTCCTTGGAAGCGTTTTCACAGGCGCAGCAACACTGGGGCTTTGCGCTTCTCTAGCCACCAAACATCATGGTCATTCTCTTTCCGTCTCGTAGACACGAGCTGAGAAAGTGCAAAAGTCGAGCAATTGCTCAGAGATGAAAAGTGCCAGCACTGAAGGCTGTTGCTAGCCAGCACCCTTCCTTGGAAGCGCTTTCACAGGCGCAGCAACACTGGGGCTTTGCGCTTCTCTAGCCACCAAACATCACGGTCATTCTCTTTCCTTCTCGTAGACACGAGTTGAGAAATTGCAAATGTCGAGCAATTGCTCAGAGATGAGAAGTGCCAGCACTGAAAGCTGTGGCTAGCCAGCACCCTTCCTTGGAAGCGCTTTCACAGGCGCAGCAACACTGGGGCTTTGCGCTTCTCTACCCACCAAACATCACGCTCACTATCTCTCCGTCTCATAGACACGAGCTGAGAAATTGCAAACGTCGAGCAATTGCTCAGAGAGGAAAAGTGCCAGGACTGAAAGCTGTTGCTAGCCAGCACCCTTCCTTGGAAGCGCTTTCACAGGCGCAGCAACACTGGGGCTTTGCGCTTCTCTACCCACCAAACGTCACGGTCATTCTCTTTCCTTCTCGTAGACACGATCTGAGAAACTGCAAACGTCGAGCAATTGATCAAAGATGAAAAGTGCCAGCACTGAAAGCTGTTGCTAGCCAGCACCCTTCCTTGGAAGCGCTTTTGTAGCCCTTAGAACACTGGGGCTCTGGGCTTCTCTAACCACCTAATCTTCTGCTCATCCTCTCGCGCACTCTGAATAGAGCTCAGGTGAGAAAGTGCAAACGTCGAGCAATTGCTCAGAGATGAAAAGTGCCAGCACTGAAAGCTGTTGCTAGCCAGCACCCTTCCTTGGAAGCGCTTTCACAGGCGCAGCAACACTGGGACTTTGCGCTTCTCCAGCCACCAAACGTCACGGTCATTCTCTTTCCTTCTCGTCGACACGAGTTGAGAAATTGCAAACATCGAGCAATTGCTCAGAGATGAAAAGTGCCAGCACTGAAAGCTGTGGCTAGCCAGCACCCTTCCTTGGAAGCGCTTTCACAGGCGCAGCAACACTGGGGCTTTGCGCTTCTCTACCCACCAAACATCACGGTCATTCTCTTTCCGTCTCGTAGACACGAGCTGAGAAATTGCAAACGTCGAGCAATTGCTCAGAGATGAGAAGTGCCAGCACTGAAAGCTGTTGCTAGCCAGCACCCTTCCTTGGAAGCGCTTTTGTAGGCCTAAGAACACTGGGGTTGTGGGCTTCTCTAGCCACCTAATCTTCTTCTCATCCTCTCGCGTAGTCTAAAGAGAGCTCAGGTGAGAAATTGCAAATGTCGAGCAATTGCTCAGAGATGAAAAGTGCCAGCACTGAAAGCTGTTGCTAGCCAGCACCCTTCCTTGGAAGCGCTTTTGTAGGCCTAAGAACACTGGGGCTCTGGGCTTCTCTAGCCACGTACTCTTCTGGTCATCCTGTCGTGCAGTCGAAAGAGAGCTCAGGTGAGAAATTGCAAACGTTGAACAATTGCTCAGAGATGAAAAGGGCCAGCACTGAAAGCTGTTGCTAGCCAGCACCCTTCCTTGGAAGCGCTTTCACAGGCGCAGCAACACTGGGACTTTGCGCTTCTCTAGCCAACAAATGTCACGGTCATTCTCTTTCCTTCTCGTAGACACGAGCTGAGAAACTGCAAACGTCGAGCAATTGCTCAGAGAGGAAAAGTGGCAGCACTGAAAGCTGTTGCTAGCCAGCACCCTTCCTTGGAAGCGCTTTTGTAGCCCTTAGAACACTGGGGCTCTGGGCTTCTCTAGCCACCTAATATTCTGCTCATCCTCTCGCGCACTCTGAAGAGAGCTCAGGTGAGAAATTGCAAACGTCGAGCAATTCCTCAGAGATGAAAAGTGGCAGCACTGAAAGCTGTTGCTAGCCAGCACCCTTCCTTGGAAGCGCTTTCACAGGCGCAGCAACACTGGGACTTTGCGCTTCTATACCCACTAAATGTCACGCTCAATATCTCTCCGTCTCGTAGACACGAGCTGAGAAATTGCAAACGTCGAGCAATTGCTCAGAGATGAAAAGTGCCAGCACTGAAAGCTGTGGCTAGCCAGCACCCTTCCTTGGAAGCGTTTTCACAGGCGCAGCAACACTGGGGCTTTGCGCTTCTCTAGCCACCAAACATCATGGTCATTCTCTTTCCGTCTCGTAGACACGAGTTGAGAAAGTGCAAACGTCGAGCAATTGCTCAGAGATGAAAAGTGCCAGCACTGAAGGCTGTTGCTAGCCAGCACCCTTCCTTGGAAGCGCTTTCACAGGCGCAGCAACACTGGGGCTTTGCGCTTCTCTAGCCACCAAACATCACGGTCATTCTCTTTCCTTCTCGTAGACACGAGTTGAGAAATTGCAAATGTCGAGCAATTGCTCAGAGATGAAAAGTGCCAGCACTGAAAGCTGTGGCTAGCCAGCACCCTTCCTTGGAAGCGCTTTCACAGGCGCAGCAACACTGGGGCTTTGCGCTTCTCTAGCCACCAAACATCACGCTCACTATCTCTCCGTCTCATAGACACGAGCTGAGAAATTGCAAACGTCGAGCAATTGCTCAGAGATGAAAAGTGCCAGCACTGAAAGCTGTTGCTAGCCAGCACCCTTCCTTGGAAGCGCTTTCACAGGCGCAGCAACACTGGGGCTTTGCGCTTCTCTACCCACCAAACGTCACGGTCATTCTCTTTCCTTCTCGTAGACACGATCTGAGAAACTGCAAACGTCGAGCAATTGATCAAAGATGAAAAGTGCCAGCACTGAAAGCTGTTGCTAGCCAGCACCCTTCCTTGGAAGCGCTTTTGTAGCCCTTAGAACACTGGGGCTCTGGGCTTCTCTAACCACCTAATCTTCTGCTCATCCTCTCGCGCACTCTGAATACAGCTCAGGTGAGAAAGTGCAAACGTCGAGCAATTGCTCAGAGATGAAAAGTGCCAGCACTGAAAGCTGTTGCTAGCCAGCACCCTTCCTTGGAAGCGCTTTCACAGGCGCAGCAACACTGGGACTTTGCGCTTCTCCAGCCACCAAACGTCACGGTCATTCTCTTTCCTTCTCGTCGACACGAGTTGAGAAATTGCAAACATCGAGCAATTGCTCAGAGATGAAAAGTGCCAGCACTGAAAGCTGTGGCTAGCCAGCACCCTTCCTTGGAAGCGCTTTCACAGGCGCAGCAACACTGGGGCTTTGCGCTTCTCTACCCACCAAACATCACGGTCATTCTCTTTCCGTCTCGTAGACACGAGCTGAGAAATTGCAAACGTCGAGCAATTGCTCAGAGATGAAAAGTGCCAGCACTGAAAGCTGTTGCTAGCCAGCACCCTTCCTTGGAAGCGCTTTTGTAGGCCTAAGAACACTGGGGTTGTGGGCTTCTCTAGCCACCTAATCTTCTTCTCATCCTCTCGCGTAGTCTAAAGAGAGCTCAGGTGAGAAATTGCAAATGTCGAGCAATTGCTCAGAGAGGAAAAGTGCCAGCACTGAAAGCTGTTGCTAGCCAGCACCCTTCCTTGGAAGCGCTTTTGTAGGCCTAAGAACACTGGGGTTGTGGGCTTCTCTAGCCACCTAATCTTCTGCTCATCCTCTCTCGCAGTCTAAAGAGAGCTCAGGTGAGAAATTGCAAACGTCGAGCAATTGCTCAGAGATGAAAAGGGCCAGCACTGAAAGCTGTTGCTAGCCAGCACCCTTCCTTGGAAGCGCTTTCACAGGCGCAGCAACACTGGGACTTTGCGCTTCTCTAGCCACCAAATGTCACGGTCATTCTCTTTCCTTCTCGTAGACACGAGCTGAGAAATTGCAAACGTCGAGCAATTGCTCAGAGATGAAAAGTGGCAGCACTGAAAGCTGTGGCTAGCCAGCACCCTTCCTTGGAAGCGCTTTCACAGGCGCAGCAACACTGGGGCTTTGCGCTTCTCTACCCACCAAACATCACGCTCACTATCTCTCCGTCTCGTAGACACGAGCTGAGAAATTGCAAACGTCGAGCAATTGCTCAGAGATGAAAAGTGCCAGCACTGAAAGCTGTTGCTAGCCAGCACCCTTCCTTGGAAGCGCTTTTGTAGGCCTAAGAACACTGGGGTTGTGGGCTTCTCTAGCCACCTAATCTTCTGCTCATCCTCTCTCGCAGTCTAAAGAGAGCTCAGGTGAGACATTGCAAACGTCGAGCAATTGCTCAGAGATGAAAAGTGCCAGCACTGAAAGCTGTGGCTAGCCAGCACCCTTCCTTGGAAGCGCTTTCACAGGCGCAGCAACACTGGGACTTTGCGCTTCTCTAGCCACCAAACGTCACGCTCACTATCTCCCCGTCTCGTAGACACGAGCTGAGAAATTGCAAACGTCGAGCAATTGCTCAGAGATGAAAAGTGCCAGCACTGAAAGCTGTTGCTAGCCAGCACCCTTCCTTGGAAGCGCTTTCACAGGCGCAGCAACACTGGGACTTTGCGCTTCTCTGGCCACCAAACGTCACGGTCATTCTCTTTCCTTCTCGTAGACACGAGCTGAGAAACTGCAAACGTCGAGCAATTGCTCAGAGAGGAAAAGTGCCAGCACTGAAAGGTGTTGCCAGCCAGCACCCTTCCTTGGAAGCGCTTTCACAGGCACAGAAACACTGGGGCTTTGCGCTTCTCTAGCCACCAAATGTCACGCTCACTATCTCTCCGTATCGTAGACACGAGCTGAGAAATTGCAAACGTCGAGCAATTGCTCAGAGATGAAAAGTGCCAGCACTGAAAGCTATGGCTAGCCAGCAGCCTTCCTTGGAAGCGCTTTCACAGACGCAGCAACACTGGGGCTTTGCGCTTCTCTAGCCACCAAACATCACGGTCATTCTCTTTCCGTCTCGTAGACACGAGCTGAGAAATTGCAAACGTCGAGCAATTGCTCAGAGATGAGAAGTGCCAGCACTGAAAGCTGTTGCTAGCCAGCACCCTTCCTTGGAAGCGCTTTTGTAGGCCTAAGAACACTGGAGTTGTGGGCTTCTCTAGCCACCTACTCTTCTGCTCATCCTCTCGCGCACTCTAAAGAGAGCTCAGGGGAGAAATTGCAAACGTCGAGCAATTGCTCAGAGATGAAAAGTGCAAGCACTGAAAGCTGTGGCTAGCCAGCACCCTTCCTTGGAAGCGCTTTCACAGGCGCAGCAACACTGGGGCTTTGCGCTTCTCTAGCCACCAAATGTCACGCTCACTATCTCTCCGTCTCGTAGACACGAGCTGAGAAATTGCAAACGTCCAGCAATTGCTCAGAGATGAGAAGTGCCAGCACTGAAAGCTGTTGCTAGCCAGCACCCTTCCTTGGAAGCGCTTTTGTAGGCCTAAGAACACTGGGGTTGTGGGCTTCTCTAGCCACCTAATCTTCTGCTCATCCTCTCGTGCAGTCGAAAGAGAGCTCAGGTGAGAAATTGCAAACGTCGAGCAATTGCTCAGAGATAAAAAGTGCCAGGACTGAAAGCTGTTGCTAGCCAGCACCCTTCCTTGGAAGCGCTTTCACAGGCGCAGCAACACTGGGACTTTGCGCTTCTCTAGCCACCAAATGTCACGCTCACTAGCTCTCCGTCTCGTAGACACGAGCTGAGAAATTGCAAACGTCGAGCAATTGCTCAGACAGGAAAAGTGCAAGCACTGAAAGCTGTGGCTAGCCAGCACCCTTCCTTGGAAGCGTTTTCACAGGCGCAGCAACACTGGGGCTTTGCGCTTCTCTACCCACCAAACATCACGGTCATTCTCTTTCCGTCTCGTAGACACGAGTTGAGAAATTGCAAACGTCGAGCAATTGCTCAGAGATGAGAAGTGCCAGCACTGAAAGCTGTTGCTAGCCAGCACCCTTCCTTGGAAGCGCTTTCACAGACGCAGCAACACTGGGGCTTTGCGCTTCTCTACCCACCAAACGTCACGGTCATTCGCTTTCCTTCTCGTAGACACGAGCTGAGAAATTGCAAATGTCAAGCAATTGCTCAGAGATGAAAAGTGCCAGCACTGACAGCTGTGGCTAGCCAGCACCCTTCCTTGGAAGCGCTTTTGTAGGCCTAAGAACACTGGGGCTCTGGGCTTCTCTAGCCACCTACTCTTCTGCTCATCCTCTCGCGCAGTCTAAAGAGAGCTCAGGTGAGACATTGCAAACGTCGAGCAATTGCTCAGAGATGAAAACTGCCAGCACTGAAGGCTGTTGCTAGCCAGCACCCTTCCTTGGAAGCGCTTTCACAGGCGCAGCAACACTGGGACTTTGCGCTTCTCTAGCCACCAAATGTCACGGTCATTCTCTTTCCTTCTCGTAGACACGAGTTGAGAAATTGCAAACGTCCAGCAATTGCTCAGAGATGAAAAGTGCCAGCACTGAAAGCTGTGGCTAGCCAGCACCCTTCCTTGGAAGCGCTTTCACAGGCGCAGCAACACTGGGGCTTTGCGCTTCTCTACCCATCAAACATCACGCTCATTCTCTTTCCGTCTCGTAGACACGAGTTGAGAAATTGCAAACGTCGAGCAATTGCTCAGAGATGAAAAGTGCCAGGACTGAAAGCTGTTGCTAGCCAGCACCCTTCCTTGGAAGCGCTTTCACAGGCGCAGCAACACTGGGGCTTTGCGCTTCTCTACCCACCAAACATCACGGTCATTCTCTTTCCGTCTCGTAGACACGAGCTGAGAAATTGCAAACGTCGAGCAATTGCTCAGAGATGAAAAGTGCCAGCACTGAAAGCTGTTGCTAGCCAGCACCCTTCCTTGGAAGCGCTTTTGTAGGCCTAAGAACACTGGGGCTCTGGGCTTCTCTAGCCACCTACTCTTCTGCTCATCCTCTCGCGCACTCTAAAGAGAGCTCAGGTGAGAAATTGCAAACGTCGAGCAATTGCTCAGAGATGAAAAGTGCCAGCACTGAAAGCTGTGGCTAGCCAGCACCCTTCCTTGGAAGCGCTTTCACAGGCGCAGCAACACTGGGACTTTGCGCTTCTCTAGCCACCAAACATCACGCTCACTATCTCTCCGTCTCGTAGACACGAGCTGAGAAATTGCAAACGTCGAGCAATTGCTCAGAGATGAAAAGTGGCAGCACTGAAAGCTGTTGCTAGCCAGCACCCTTCCTTGGAAGTGCTTTTGTAGCCCTAACAACACTGGGGTTCTGGGCTTCTCTAGCCACCTAATCTTCTGCTCATCCTCTCGTGCAGTCGAAAGAGAGCTCAGGTGAGAAATTGCAAACGTCGAGCAATTGCTCAGAGATAAAAAGTGCCAGGACTGAAAGCTGTTGCTAGCCAGCACCCTTCCTTGGAAGCGCTTTCACAGGCGCAGCAACACTGGGACTTTGCGCTTCTCTACCCACCAAATGTCACGGTCACTATCTCTCCGTCTCGTAGACACGAGCTGAGAAATTGCAAACGTCGAGCAATTGCTCAGAGATGAAAAGTGCCAGCACTGAAAGCTGTGGCTAGCCAGCACCCTTCCTTGGAAGCGTTTTCACAGGCGCAGCAACACTGGGGCTTTGCGCTTCTCTACCCACCAAACATCACGGTCATTCTCTTTCCGTCTCGTAGACACGAGTTGAGAAATTGCAAACGTCGAGCAATTGATCAGAGATGAGAAGTGCCAGGACTGAAAGCTGTTACTAGCCAGCACCCTTCCTTGGAAGCGCTTTCACAGACGCAGCAACACTGGGGCTTTGCGCTTCTCTACCCACCAAACGTCACGGTCATTCGCTTTCCTTCTCGTAGACACGAGCTGAGAAATTGCAAACGTCGAGCAATTGCTCAGAGATGAAAAGTGCCAGGACTGAAAGCTGATGCTAGCCAGCAGCCTTCCTTGGAAGCGCTTTCACAGGCGCAGCAACACTGGGGCTTTGCGCTTCTCTACCCACCAAACATCACGGTCATTCTCTTTCCGTCTCGTAGACACGAGTTGAGAAATTGCAAACGTCGAGCAATTGCTCAGAGAGGAAAAGTGCCAGCACTGAAAGCTGTTGCTAGCCAGCACCCTTCCTTGGAAGCGCTTTCACAGGCGCAGCAACACTGGGGCTTTGCGCTTCTCTAGCCACCAAACATCACGGTCATTCTCTTTCCGTCTCGTAGACACGAGCTGAGAAATTGCAAATGTCGAGCAATTGCTCAGAGATGAAAAGTGCCAGCACTGAAAGCTGTTGCTAGCCAGCACCCTTCCTTGGAAGTGCTTTCACAGGCGCAGCAACACTGGGGCTTTGCGCTTCTCTAGCCACCAAACGTCACGCTCACTATCTCTCCGTCTCGTAGACACGAGCTGAGAAATTGCAAACGTCGAGCAATTGCTCAGAGATGAAAAGTGCCAGCACTGAAAGCTGTTGCTAGCCAGCACCCTTCCTTGGAAGCGCTTTTGTAGGCCTAAGAACACTGGGGCTCTGGGCTTCTCTAGCCACCTAATCTTCTGCTCATCCTCTCGCGCACTCTAAAGAGAGCTCAGGGGAGAAATTGCAAACGTCGAGCAATTGCTCAGAGAGGAAAAGTGCCAGCACTGAAAGCTGTTGCTAGCCAGCACCCTTCCTTGGAAGCGCTTTCACAGGCGCAGCAACACTGGGACTTTGCGCTTCTCTACCCACCAAACATCACGGTCATTCTCTTTCCGTCTCGTAGACACGAGTTGAGAAATTGCAAACGTCGAGCAATTGCTCAGAGATGAGAAGTGCCAGCACTGAAAGCTGTTGCTAGCCAGCACCCTTCCTTGGAAGCGCTTTTGTAGGCCTAAGAACACTGGGGCTCTGGGCTTCTCTAGCCACCTACTCTTCTGCTCATCCTCTCGCGCAGTCTAAAGAGAGCTCAGGTGAGAAATTGCAAACGTCGAGCAATTGCTCAGAGATGAAAAGTGCCAGCACTGAAGGCTGTTGCTAGCCAGCACCCTTCCTTGGAAGCGCTTTCACAGGCGCAGCAACACTGGGACTTTGCGCTTCTCTAGCCACCAAACATCACGGTCATTCTCTTTCCTTCTCGTAGACACGAGCTGAGAAATTGCAAACATCGAGCAATTGCTCAGAGATGAAAAGTGCCAGGACTGAAAGCTGTTGCTAGCCAGCACCCTTCCTTGGAAGCGCTTTCACAGGCGCAGCAACACTGGGGCTTTGCGCTTCTCTACCCACCAAACATCACGGTCATTCTCTTTCCTTCTCGTAGACACGAGTTGAGAAATTGCAAACGTCGAGCAATTGCTCAGAGATGAAAAGTGCCAGGACTGAAAGCTGTGGCTAGCCAGCACCCTTCCTTGGAAGCGCTTTTGTAGGCCTAACAACACTGGGGCTCTGGGCTTCTCTAGCCACCTACTCTTCTGCTCATCCTCTCGCGCAGTCTAAAGAGAGCTCAGGTGAGACATTGCAAACGTCGAGCAATTGCTCAGAGATGAAAACTGCCAGCACTGAAGGCTGTTGCTAGCCAGCACCCTTCCTTGGAAGCGCTTTCACAGGCGCAGCAACACTGGGACTTTGCGCTTCTCTAGCCACCAAACGTCACGGTCATTCTTTTTCCTTCTCGTAGACACGAGTTGAGAAGTTGCAAACATCGAGCAATTGCTCAGAGATGAAAAGTGCCAGCACTGAAAGCTGATGCTAGCCAGCACCCTTCCTTGGAAGCGCTTTCACAGGCGCAGCAACACTGGGGCTTTGCGCTTCTCTAGCCACCAAACATCACGGTCATTCTCTTTCCGTCTCGTAGACACGAGTTGAGAAATTGCAAACGTCGAGCAATTGCTCAGAGATGAGAAGTGCCAGCACTGAAAGCTGTTGCTAGCCAGCACCCTTCCTTGGAAGCGCTTTCACAGGCGCAGCAACACTGGGGCTTTGCGCTTCTCTAGCCACCAAACATCACGGTCATTCTCTTTCCGTCTCGTAGACACGAGCTGAGAAATTGCAAACGTCGAGCAATTGCTCAGAGATGAAAAGTGCCAGCACTGAAAGCTGTTGCTAGCCAGCACCCTTCCTTGGAAGTGCTTTCACAGGCGCAGCAACACTGGGGCTTTGCGCTTCTCTACCAACCAAACTTCACGGTCACTATCTCTCCGTCTCGTAGACACGAGCTGAGAAACTGCAAACGTCGAGCAATTGCTCAGAGAGGAAAAGTGCCAGCGCTGAAAGTTCTTGCTAGCCAGCACCCTTCCTTGGAAGTGCTTTTGTAGGCCTAAGAACACTGGGGCTCTGGGCTTCTCTAGCCACCTAATCTTCTGCTCATCCTCTCGCGCAGTCTAAAGAGAGCTCAGGTGAGAAATTGCAAACGTCGAGCAATTGCTCAGAGATGAAAAGTGCAAGCACTGAAAGCTGTTGCTAGCCAGCACCCTTCCTTGGAAGCGCTTTCACAGGCGCAGCAACACTGGGGCTTTGCGCTTCTCTACCCACCAAATGTCACGCTCACTATCTCTCCGTCTCGTAGACACGAGCTGAGAAATTGCAAACGTCGAGCAATTGCTCAGAGATGAAAAGTGCAAGCACTGAAAGCTGTGGCTAGCCAGCACCCTTCCTTGGAAGTGCTTTCACAGGCGCAGCAACACTGGGACTTTGCGCTTCTCTACCCACCAAACATCACTGTCACTATCTCTCCGTCTCGTAGACACGAGCTGAGAAATTGCAAACGTCGAGCAATTGCTCAGAGATGAAAAGTGCCAGCACTGAAAGCTGTTGCTAGCCAGCACCCTTCCTTGGAAGCGCTTTTGTAGGCCTAAGAACACTGGGGCTCTGGGCTTCTCTAGCCACCTACTCTTCTGCTCATCCTCTCGCACACTCTAAAGAGAGCTCAGGGGAGAAATTGCAAACGTCGAGCAATTGCTCAGAGATGAAAAGTGCCAGCACTGAAAGCTGTGGCTAGCCAGCACCCTTCCTTGGAAGCGCTTTCACAGGCGCAGCAACACTGGGACTTTGCGCTTCTCTAGCCAAGAAACGTCACGGTCATTCTCTTTCCTTCTCGTAGACACGAGCTGAGAAATTGCAAACATTGAGCAATTGCTCAGAGATGAAAAGGGCCAGGACTGAAAGCTGTTGCTAGCCAGCACCCTTCCTTGGAAGCGCTTTCACAGGCGCAGCAGCACTGGGGCTTTGCGCTTCTCTAGCCACCAAACATCACGGTCATTCTCTTTCCTTCTCGTAGACACGAGCTGAGAAATTGCAAACGTCGAGCAATTGCTCAGAGATGAAAAGTGCCAGCACTGAAAGCTGTTGCTAGCCAGCACCCTTCCTTGGAAGCGCTTTCACAGGCGCAGCAACACTGGGACTTTGCGCTTCTCTAGCCACCAAATGTCACGCTCACTATCTCTCCGTCTCGTAGACACGAGCTGAGAAATTGCAAACGTCGAGCAATTGCTCAGAGATGAGAAGTGCCAGCATGGAAAGCTGTTGCTAGCCAGCACCCTTCCTTGGAAGCGCTTTTGTAGGCCTAAGAACACTGGGGTTGTGGGCTTCTCTAGCCACCTAATCTTCTGCTCATCCTCTCGTGCAGTCGAAAGAGAGCTCAGGTGAGAAATTGCAAACGTCGAGCAATTGCTCAGAGATAAAAAGTGCCAGCACTGAAAGCTGTTGCTAGCCAGCACCCTTCCTTGGAAGCGCTTTCACAGGCGCAGCAACACTGGGACTTTGCGCTTCTCTAGCCACCAAACATCACGGTCATTCTCTTTCCTTCTCGTAGACACGAGCTGAGAAATTGCAAACATCGAGCAATTGCTCAGAGATGAAAAGTGCCAGGACTGAAAGCTGTTGCTAGCCAGCACCCTTCCTTGGAAGCGCTTTCACAGGCGCAGCAACACTGGGGCTTTGCGCTTCTCTACCCACCAAACATCACGGTCATTCTCTTTCCTTCTCGTAGACACGAGTTGAGAAATTGCAAACGTCGAGCAATTGCTCAGAGATGAAAAGTGCCAGGACTGAAAGCTGTGGCTAGCCAGCACCCTTCCTTGGAAGCGCTTTTGTAGGCCTAAGAACACTGGGGCTCTGGGCTTCTCTAGCCACCTACTCTTCTGCTCATCCTCTCGCGCAGTCTAAAGAGAGCTCAGGTGAGACATTGCAAACGTCGAGCAATTGCTCAGAGATGAAAACTGCCAGCACTGAAGGCTGTTGCTAGCCAGCACCCTTCCTTGGAAGCGCTTTCACAGGCGCAGCAACACTGGGACTTTGCGCTTCTCTAGCCACCAAACGTCACGGTCATTCTTTTTCCTTCTCGTAGACACGAGTTGAGAAGTTGCAAACATCGAGCAATTGCTCAGAGATGAAAAGTGCCAGCACTGAAAGCTGATGCTAGCCAGCACCCTTCCTTGGAAGCGCTTTCACAGGCGCAGCAACACTGGGGCTTTGCGCTTCTCTAGCCACCAAACATCACGGTCATTCTCTTTCCGTCTCGTAGACACGAGTTGAGAAATTGCAAACGTCGAGCAATTGCTCAGAGATGAGAAGTGCCAGCACTGAAAGCTGTTGCTAGCCAGCACCCTTCCTTGGAAGCGCTTTCACAGGCGCAGCAACACTGGGGCTTTGCGCTTCTCTAGCCACCAAACATCACGGTCATTCTCTTTCCGTCTCGTAGACACGAGCTGAGAAATTGCAAACGTCGAGCAATTGCTCAGAGATGAAAAGTGCCAGCACTGAAAGCTGTTGCTAGCCAGCACCCTTCCTTGGAAGTGCTTTCACAGGCGCAGCAACACTGGGGCTTTGCGCTTCTCTACCAACCAAACTTCACGGTCACTATCTCTCCGTCTCGTAGACACGAGCTGAGAAACTGCAAACGTCGAGCAATTGCTCAGAGAGGAAAAGTGCCAGCGCTGAAAGTTCTTGCTAGCCAGCACCCTTCCTTGGAAGTGCTTTTGTAGCCCTTAGAACACTGGGGCTCTGGGCTTCTCTAGCCACCTAATCTTCTGCTCATCCTCTCGCGCAGTCTAAAGAGAGCTCAGGTGAGAAATTGCAAACGTCGAGCAATTGCTCAGAGATGAAAAGTGCAAGCACTGAAAGCTGTTGCTAGCCAGCACCCTTCCTTGGAAGCGCTTTCACAGGCGCAGCAACACTGGGGCTTTGCGCTTCTCTACCCACCAAATGTCACGCTCACTATCTCTCCGTCTCGTAGCCACGAGCTGAGAAATTGCAAACGTCGAGCAATTGCTCAGAGATGAAAAGTGCAAGCACTGAAAGCTGTGGCTAGCCAGCACCCTTCCTTGGAAGTGCTTTCACAGGCGCAGCAACACTGGGGCTTTGCGCTTCTCTAGCCACCAAACATCACGGTCACTATCTCTCCGTCTCGTAGACACGAGCTGAGAAATTGCAAACGTCGAGCAATTGCTCAGAGATGAAAAGTGCCAGCACTGAAAGCTGTTGCTAGCCAGCACCCTTCCTTGGAAGCGCTTTTGTAGGCCTAAGAACACTGGGGCTCTGGGCTTCTCTAGCCACCTACTCTTCTGCTCATCCTCTCGCACACTCTAAAGAGAGCTCAGGGGAGAAATTGCAAACGTCGAGCAATTGCTCAGAGATGAAAAGTGCCAGCACTGAAAGCTGTGGCTAGCCAGCACCCTTCCTTGGAAGCGCTTTCACAGGCGCAGCAACACTGGGACTTTGCGCTTCTCTAGCCAAGAAACGTCACGGTCATTCTCTTTCCTTCTCGTAGACACGAGCTGAGAAATTGCAAACATTGAGCAATTGCTCAGAGATGAAAAGGGCCAGGACTGAAAGCTGTTGCTAGCCAGCACCCTTCCTTGGAAGCGCTTTCACAGGCGCAGCAGCACTGGGGCTTTGCGCTTCTCTAGCCACCAAACATCACGGTCATTCTCTTTCCTTCTCGTAGACACGAGCTGAGAAATTGCAAACGTCGAGCAATTGCTCAGAGATGAAAAGTGCCAGCACTGAAAGCTGTTGCTAGCCAGCACCCTTCCTTGGAAGCGCTTTCACAGGCGCAGCAACACTGGGACTTTGCGCTTCTCTAGCCACCAAATGTCACGCTCACTATCTCTCCGTCTCGTAGACACGAGCTGAGAAATTGCAAACGTCGAGCAATTGCTCAGAGATGAGAAGTGCCAGCATGGAAAGCTGTTGCTAGCCAGCACCCTTCCTTGGAAGCGCTTTTGTAGGCCTAAGAACACTGGGGTTGTGGGCTTCTCTAGCCACCTAATCTTCTGCTCATCCTCTCGTGCAGTCGAAAGAGAGCTCAGGTGAGAAATTGCAAACGTCGAGCAATTGCTCAGAGATAAAAAGTGCCAGCACTGAAAGCTGTTGCTAGCCAGCACCCTTCCTTGGAAGCGCTTTCACAGGCGCAGCAACACTGGGGCTTTGCGCTTCTCTAGCCACCAAACATCACGCTCACAATCTCTCCGTCTCGTAGACACGAGCTGAGAAATTGCAAACGTCGAGCAATTGCTCAGAGAGGAAAAGTGCCAGCACTGAAAGCTGATGCTAGCCAGCACCCTTCCTTGGAAGCGCTTTCACAGGCGCAGCAACACTGGGGCTTTGCGCTTCTCTACCCACCAAACATCACGGTCATTCTCTTTCCGTCTCGTAGACACGAGCTGAGAAATTGCAAACGTCGAGCAATTGCTCAGAGATGAGAAGTGCCAGCACTGAAAGCTGTTGCTAGCCAGCACCCTTCCTTGGAAGTGCTTTCACAGGCGCAGCAACACTGGGGCTTTGCGCTTCTCTACCAACCAAACGTCACGGTCACTATCTCTCCGTCTCGTAGACACGAGCTGAGAAATTGCAAACGTCGAGCAATTGCTCAGAGATGAAAAGTGCCAGCACTGAAAGCTGTTGCTAGCCAGCACCCTTCCTTGGAAGCGCTTTTGTAGGCCTAAGAACACTGGGGCTCTGGGCTTCTCTAGCCACCTAATCTTCTGCTCATCCTCTCGCGCACTCTAAAGAGAGCTCAGGTGAGAAATTGCAAACGTCGAGCAATTGCTCAGAGATGAAAAGTGCAAGCACTGAAAGCTGTGGCTAGCCAGCACCCTTCCTTGGAAGCGCTTTCACAGGCGCAGCAACACTGGGACTTTGCGCTTCTCTACCCACCAAATGTCACGCTCACTATCTCTCCGTCTCGTAGCCACGAGCTGAGAAATTGCAAACGTCGAGCAATTGCTCAGAGATGAAAAGTGCAAGCACTGAAAGCTGTTGCTAGCCAGCACCCTTCCTTGGAAGTGCTTTCACAGGCGCAGCAACACTGGGGCTTTGCGCTTCTCTAGCCACCAAACATCACGGTCACTATCTCTCCGTCTCGTAGACACGAGCTGAGAAATTGCAAACGTCGAGCAATTGCTCAGAGATGAAAAGTGCCAGCACTGAAAGCTGTTGCTAGCCAGCACCCTTCCTTGGAAGCGCTTTTGTAGGCCTAAGAACACTGGGGCTCTGGGCTTCTCTAGCCACCTACTCTTCTGCTCATCCTCTCGCACACTCTAAAGAGAGCTCAGGGGAGAAATTGCAAACGTCGAGCAATTGCTCAGAGATGAAAAGTGCCAGCACTGAAAGCTGTGACTAGCCAGCACCCTTCCTTGGAAGCGCTTTCACAGGCGCAGCAACACTGGGACTTTGCGCTTCTCTAGCCAAGAAACGTCACGGTCATTCTCTTTCCTTCTCGTAGACACGAGCTGAGAAATTGCAAACATTGAGCAATTGCTCAGAGATGAAAAGGGCCAGGACTGAAAGCTGTTGCTAGCCAGCACCCTTCCTTGGAAGCGCTTTCACAGGCGCAGCAACACTGGGGCTTTGCGCTTCTCTAGCCACCAAACATCACGGTCATTCTCTTTCCTTCTCGTAGACACGAGCTGAGAAATTGCAAACGTCGAGCAATTGCTCAGAGATGAAAAGTGCCAGCACTGAAAGCTGTTGCTAGCCAGCACCCTTCCTTGGAAGCGCTTTCACAGGCGCAGCAACACTGGGACTTTGCGCTTCTCTAGCCACCAAATGTCACGCTCACTATCTCTCCGTCTCGTAGACACGAGCTGAGAAATTGCAAACGTCGAGCAATTGCTCAGAGATGAGAAGTGCCAGCATGGAAAGCTGTTGCTAGCCAGCACCCTTCCTTGGAAGCGCTTTTGTAGGCCTAAGAACACTGGGGTTGTGGGCTTCTCTAGCCACCTAATCTTCTGCTCATCCTCTCGTGCAGTCGAAAGAGAGCTCAGGTG
The DNA here is from genome assembly GCA_037962945.1 of Sarcoramphus papa. NCBI lineage: Eukaryota > Metazoa > Chordata > Aves > Accipitriformes > Cathartidae > Sarcoramphus > Sarcoramphus papa. The sequence goes on along the minus strand of CM075586.1, from coordinate 92,244,604 downwards.
AGAAATTGCAAACGTCGAGCAATTGCTCAGAGATAAAAAGTGCCAGCACTGAAAGCTGTTGCTAGCCAGCACCCTTCCTTGGAAGCGCTTTCACAGGCGCAGCAACACTGGGGCTTTGCGCTTCTCTAGCCACCAAACATCACACTCACAATCTCTCCGTCTCGTAGACACGAGCTGAGAAATTGCAAACGTCGAGCAATTGCTCAGAGAGGAAAAGTGCCAGCACTGAAAGCTGTTGCTAGCCAGCACCCTTCCTTGGAAGTGCTTTCACAGGCGCAGCAACACTGGGGCTTTGCGCTTCTCTACCAACCAAACGTCACGGTCACTATCTCTCCGTCTCGTAGACACGAGCTGAGAAATTGCAAACGTCGAGCAATTGCTCAGAGATGAAAAGTGCAAGCACTGAAAGCTGTGGCTAGCCAGCACCCTTCCTTGGAAGCGCTTTCACAGGCGCAGCAACACTGGGACTTTGCACTTCTCTAGCCACCAAATGTCACGCTCACTATCTCTCCGTCTCGTAGACACGAGTTGAGAAATTGCAAACGTCGAGCAATTGCTCAGAGATGAAAAGTGCCAGCACTGAAAGCTGTTACTAGCCAGCACCCTTCCTTGGAAGTGCTTTCACAGGCGCAGCAACACTGGGGCTTTGCGCTTCTCTACCCACCAAACGTCACGGTCATTCTCTTTCCTTCTCGTAGACACGAGCTGAGAAATTGCAAATGTCGAGCAATTGCTCAGAGATGAAAAGTGCCAGCACTGAAAGCTGTGGCTAGCCAGCACCCTTCCTTGGAAGCGCTTTTGTAGGCCAAAGAACACTGGGGCTCTGGGCTTCTCTAGCCACCTAATCTTCTGCTCATCCTCTCGTGCAGTCGAAAGAGAGCTCAGGTGAGAAATTGCAAAGGTCGAGCAATTGCTCAGAGATAAAAAGTGCCAGGACTGAAAGCTGTTGCTAGCCAGCACCCTTCCTTGGAAGCGCTTTCACAGGCGCAGCAACACTGGGGCTTTGCGCTTCTCTACCCACCAAACATCACGGTCATTCTCTTTCCGTCTCGTAGACACGAGTTGAGAAATTGCAAACGTCGAGCAATTGCTCAGAGAGGAAAAGTGCCAGCACTGAAAGCTGTGGCTAGCCAGCACCCTTCCTTGGAAGCGCTTTCACAGGCGCAGCAACACTGGGACTTTGCGCTTCTCCAGCCACCAAACGTCACGGTCACTATCTCTCCGTCTCGTAGACACGAGCTGAGAAATTGCAAACGTCGAGCAATTGCTCAGAGATGAAAAGGGCCAGCACTGAAAGCTGTTGCTAGCCAGCACCCTTCCTTGGAAGCGCTTTCACAGGCGCAGCAACACTGGGGCTTTGCGCTTCTCTAGCCACCAAACATCACGGTCATTCTCTTTCCGTCTCGTAGACACGAGCTGAGAAATTGCAAACGTCGAGCAATTGCTCAGAGAGGAAAAGTGCCAGCACTGAAAGCTGATGCTAGCCAGCACCCTTCCTTGGAAGCGCTTTTGTAGGCCTAAGAACACTGGGGTTGTGGGCTTCTCTAGCCACCTACTCTTCTGCTCATCCTCTCGCGTAGTCTAAAGAGAGCTCAGGTGAGAAATTGCAAACGTCGAGCAATTGCTCAGAGATGAGAAGTGCCAGCACTGAAAGCTGTGGCTAGCCAGCACCCTTCCTTGGAAGCGCTTTTGTAGGCCTAACAACACTGGGGCTCTGGGCTTCTCTAGCCACCTCATCTTCTGCTCATCCTCTCGCGCACTCTAAAGAGAGCTCAGGTGAGAAATTGCAAACGTCAAGCAATTGCTCAGAGATGAAAAGTGCCAGCACTGAAAGCTGTGGCTAGCCAGCACCCTTCCTTGGAAGCGCTTTCACAGGCGCAGCAACACTGGGACTTTGCGCTTCTCTAGCCACTAAACGTCACGCTCACTATCTCTCCATCTCGTAGACACGAGCTGAGAAATTGCAAACGTCGAGCAATTGCTCAGAGATGAAAAGTGCCAGCACTGAAAGCTGTGGCTAGCCAGCACCCTTCCTTGGAAGCGCTTTCACAGGCGCAGCAACACTGGGGCTTTGCGCTTCTCTACCCACCAAACATCACGGTCATTCTCTTTCCGTCTCATAGACACGAGCTGAGAAATTGCAAACGTCGAGCAATTGCTCAGAGATGAAAAGTGCCAGCACTGAAAGCTGATGCTAGCCAGCACCCTTCCTTGGAAGCGCTTTTGTAGGCCTAAGAACACTGGGGTTGTGGGCTTCTCTAGCCACCTAATCTTCTGCTCATCCTCTCGTGCAGTCGAAAGAGAGCTCAGGTGAGAAATTGCAAACGTCGAGCAATTGCTCAGAGATAAAAAGTGCCAGCACTGAAAGCTGTTGCTAGCCAGCACCCTTCCTTGGAAGCGCTTTTGTAGGCCTAACAACACTGGGGCTCTGGGCTTCTCTAGCCACCTAATCTTCTGCTCATCCTCTCGTGCAGTCGAAAGAGAGCTCAGGTGAGAAATTGCAAACGTCGAGCAATTGCTCAGAGAGGAAAAGTGCCAGCACTGAAAGCTGTGGCTAGCCAGCACCCTTCCTTGGAAGCGCTTTCACAGGCGCAGCAACCCTGCGGCTTTGCGCTTCTCTAGCCACCAAACATCACGGTCACTATCTCTCCGTCTCGTAGACACGAGCTGAGAAATTGCAAACGTCGAGCAATTGCTCAGAGATGAGAAGTGCCAGCACTGAAAGCTGTGGCTAGCCAGCACCCTTCGTTGGAAGCGCTTTCACAGGCGCAGCAACACTGGGACTTTGCGCTTCTCTACCCACCAAACATCACGGTCATTCTCTTTCCGTCTCGTAGACACGAGCTGAGAAATTGCAAATGTCGAGCAATTGCTCAGAGATGAAAAGTGCCAGCACTGAAAGCTGTTGCTAGCCAGCACCCTTCCTTGGAAGCGCTTTTGTAGGCCTAAGAACACTGGGGCTCTGGGCTTCTCTAGCCACCTAATCTTCTGCTCATCCTCTCGCGCACTCTAAAGAGAGCTCAGGTGAGAAAGTGCAAATGTCGAGCAATTGCTCAGAGATGAAAAGTGCCAGCACTGAAAGCTGTTGCTAGCCAGCACCCTTCCTTGGAAGCGCTTTCACAGGCGCAGCAACACTGGGACTTTGCGCTTCTCCAGCCACCAAACGTCACGGTCACTATCTCTCCGTCTCGTAGACACGAGCTGAGAAATTGCAAACGTCGAGCAATTGCTCAGAGATGAAAAGGGCCAGCACTGAAAGCTGTTGCTAGCCAGCACCCTTCCTTGGAAGCGCTTTCACAGGCGCAGCAACACTGGGGCTTTGCGCTTCTCTAGCCACCAAACATCACGGTCATTCTCTTTCCGTCTCGTAGACACGAGCTGAGAAATTGCAAACGTCGAGCAATTGCTCAGAGAGGAAAAGTGCCAGCACTGAAAGCTGATGCTAGCCAGCACCCTTCCTTGGAAGCGCTTTTGTAGGCCTAAGAACACTGGGGTTGTGGGCTTCTCTAGCCACCTACTCTTCTGCTCATCCTCTCTCGCAGTCTAAAGAGAGCTCAGGTGAGAAATTGCAAACGTCGAGCAATTGCTCAGAGATGAGAAGTGCCAGCACTGAAAGCTGTGGCTAGCCAGCACCCTTCCTTGGAAGCGCTTTTGTAGGCCTAACAACACTGGGGCTCTGGGCTTCTTTGGCCACCTAATCTTCTGCTCATCCTCTCGCGCACTCTAAAGAGAGCTCAGGTGAGAAATTGCAAACGTCAAGCAATTGCTCAGAGATGAAAAGTGCCAGCACTGAAAGCTGTTGCTAGCCAGCACCCTTCCTTGGAAGCGCTTTCACAGGCGCAGCAACACTGGGACTTTGCGCTTCTCTAGCCACTAAACGTCACGCTCACTATCTCTCCATCTCGTAGACACGAGCTGAGAAATTGCAAACGTCGAGCAATTGCTCAGAGATGAAAAGTGCCAGCACTGAAAGCTCTGGCTAGCCAGCACCCTTCCTTGGAAGCGCTTTCACAGGCGCAGCAACACTGGGGCTTTGCGCTTCTCTAGCCACCAAACATCACGGTCATTCTCTTTCCGTCTCATAGACACGAGCTGAGAAATTGCAAACGTCGAGCAATTGCTCAGAGATGAAAAGTGCCAGCACTGAAAGCTGATGCTAGCCAGCACCCTTCCTTGGAAGCGCTTTTGTAGGCCTAAGAACACTGGGGTTGTGGGCTTCTCTAGCCACCTAATCTTCTGCTCATCCTCTCGTGCAGTCGAAAGAGAGCTCAGGTGAGAAATTGCAAACGTCGAGCAATTGCTCAGAGATGAGAAGTGCCAGCACTGAAAGCTGTTGCTAGCCAGCACCCTTCCTTGGAAGCGCTTTCACAGGCGCAGCAACACTGGGGCTTTGCGCTTCTCTACCCACCAAACATCACGGTCATTCTCTTTCCGTCTCGTAGACACGAGTTGAGAAATTGCAAACGTCGAGCAATTGCTCAGAGAGGAAAAGTGCCAGCACTGAAAGCTGTGGCTAGCCAGCACCCTTCCTTGGAAGCGCTTTCACAGGCGCAGCAACACTGGGACTTTGCGCTTCTCCAGCCACCAAACGTCACGGTCACTATCTCTCCGTCTCGTAGACACGAGCTGAGAAATTGCAAACGTCGAGCAATTGCTCAGAGATGAAAAGGGCCAGCACTGAAAGCTGTTGCTAGCCAGCACCCTTCCTTGGAAGCGCTTTCACAGGCGCAGCAACACTGGGGCTTTGCGCTTCTCTAGCCACCAAACATCACGGTCATTCTCTTTCCGTCTCGTAGACACGAGCTGAGAAATTGCAAACGTCGAGCAATTGCTCAGAGATGAAAAGTGCCAGCACTGAAAGCTGATGCTAGCCAGCACCCTTCCTTGGAAGCGCTTTTGTAGGCCTAAGAACACTGGGGTTGTGGGCTTCTCTAGCCACCTAATCTTCTGCTCATCCTCTCGTGCAGTCGAAAGAGAGCTCAGGTGAGAAATTGCAAACGTCGAGCAATTGCTCAGAGATAAAAAGTGCCAGCACTGAAAGCTGTTGCTAGCCAGCACCCTTCCTTGGAAGCGCTTTCACAGGCGCAGCAACACTGGGGCTTTGCGCTTCTCTACCAACCAAACGTCACGGTCACTATCTCTCCGTCTCGTAGACACGAGCTGAGAAATTGCAAACGTCGAGCAATTGCTCAGAGATGAAAAGTGCCAGCACTGAAAGCTGTTGCTAGCCAGCACCCTTCCTTGGAAGCGCTTTTGTAGGCCTAAGAACACTGGGGCTCTGGGCTTCTCTAGCCACCTAATCTTCTGCTCATCCTCTCGCGCACTCTAAAGAGAGCTCAGGTGAGAAATTGCAAACGTCGAGCAATTGCTCAGAGATGAAAAGTGCAAGCACTGAAAGCTGTGGCTAGCCAGCACCCTTCCTTGGAAGCGCTTTCACAGGCGCAGCAACACTGGGACTTTGCGCTTCTCTACCCACCAAATGTCACGCTCACTATCTCTCCGTCTCGTAGACACGAGCTGAGAAATTGCAAACGTCGAGCAATTGCTCAGAGATGAAAAGTGCAAGCACTGAAAGCTGTGGCTAGCCAGCACCCTTCCTTGGAAGTGCTTTCACAGGCGCAGCAACACTGGGGCTTTGCGCTTCTCTAGCCACCAAACATCACGGTCACTATCTCTCCGTCTCGTAGACACGAGCTGAGAAATTGCAAACGTCGAGCAATTGCTCAGAGATGAAAAGTGCCAGCACTGAAAGCTGTTGCTAGCCAGCACCCTTCCTTGGAAGCGCTTTTGTAGGCCTAAGAACACTGGGGCTCTGGGCTTCTCTAGCCACCTACTCTTCTGCTCATCCTCTCGCACACTCTAAAGAGAGCTCAGGGGAGAAATTGCAAACGTCGAGCAATTGCTCAGAGATGAAAAGTGCCAGCACTGAAAGCTGTGGCTAGCCAGCACCCTTCCTTGGAAGCGCTTTCACAGGCGCAGCAACACTGGGACTTTGCGCTTCTCTAGCCAAGAAACGTCACGGTCATTCTCTTTCCTTCTCGTAGACACGAGCTGAGAAATTGCAAACATTGAGCAATTGCTCAGAGATGAAAAGGGCCAGGACTGAAAGCTGTTGCTAGCCAGCACCCTTCCTTGGAAGCGCTTTCACAGGCGCAGCAACACTGGGGCTTTGCGCTTCTCTAGCCACCAAACATCACGGTCATTCTCTTTCCGTCTCGTAGACACGAGTTGAGAAATTGCAAACGTCGAGCAATTGCTCAGAGATGAAAAGTGCCAGCACTGAAAGCTGATGCTAGCCAGCACCCTTCCTTGGAAGCGCTTTCACAGGCGCAGCAACACTGGGACTTTGCGCTTCTCCAGCCACCAAACGTCACGGTCACTATCTCTCCGTCTCGTAGACACGAGCTGAGAAATTGCAAACGTCGAGCAATTGCTCAGAGATGAAAAGGGCCAGCACTGAAAGCTGTTGCTAGCCAGCACCCTTCCTTGGAAGCGCTTTCACAGGCGCAGCAACACTGGGGCTTTGCGCTTCTCTAGCCACCAAACATCACGGTCATTCTCTTTCCGTCTCGTAGACACGAGCTGAGAAATTGCAAACGTCGAGCAATTGCTCAGAGAGGAAAAGTGCCAGCACTGAAAGCTGATGCTAGCCAGCACCCTTCCTTGGAAGCGCTTTTGTAGGCCTAAGAACACTGGGGTTGTGGGCTTCTCTAGCCACCTAATCTTCTGCTCATCCTCTCGTGCAGTCGAAAGAGAGCTCAGGTGAGAAATTGCAAACGTCGAGCAATTGCTCAGAGATAAAAAGTGCCAGCACTGAAAGCTGTTGCTAGCCAGCACCCTTCCTTGGAAGCGCTTTCACAGGCGCAGCAACACTGGGGCTTTGCGCTTCTCTAGCCACCAAACATCACGCTCACAATCTCTCCGTCTCGTAGACACGAGCTGAGAAATTGCAAACGTCGAGCAATTGCTCAGAGATGAAAAGTGCCAGCACTGAAAGCTGTGGCTAGCCAGCACCCTTCCTTGGAAGCGCTTTTGTAGGCCTAAGAACACTGGGGCTCTGGGCTTCTCTAGCCACCTAATCTTCTGCTCATCCTCTCGCGCACTCTAAAGAGAGCTCAGGTGAGAAATTGCAAACGTCGAGCAATTGCTCAGAGATGAAAAGTGCAAGCACTGAAAGCTGTGGCTAGCCAGCACCCTTCCTTGGAAGCGCTTTCACAGGCGCAGCAACACTGGGACTTTGCGCTTCTCTACCCACCAAATGTCACGCTCACTATCTCTCCGTCTCGTAGCCACGAGCTGAGAAATTGCAAACGTCGAGCAATTGCTCAGAGATGAAAAGTGCAAGCACTGAAAGCTGTGGCTAGCCAGCACCCTTCCTTGGAAGTGCTTTCACAGGCGCAGCAACACTGGGGCTTTGCGCTTCTCTAGCCACCAAACATCACGGTCACTATCTCTCCGTCTCGTAGACACGAGCTGAGAAATTGCAAACGTCGAGCAATTGCTCAGAGATGAAAAGTGCCAGCACTGAAAGCTGTTGCTAGCCAGCACCCTTCCTTGGAAGCGCTTTTGTAGGCCTAAGAACACTGGGGCTCTGGGCTTCTCTAGCCACCTACTCTTCTGCTCATCCTCTCGCACACTCTAAAGAGAGCTCAGGGGAGAAATTGCAAACGTCGAGCAATTGCTCAGAGATGAAAAGTGCCAGCACTGAAAGCTGTGGCTAGCCAGCACCCTTCCTTGGAAGCGCTTTCACAGGCGCAGCAACACTGGGACTTTGCGCTTCTCTAGCCAAGAAACGTCACGGTCATTCTCTTTCCTTCTCGTAGACACGAGCTGAGAAATTGCAAACATTGAGCAATTGCTCAGAGATGAAAAGTGCCAGCACTGAAAGCTGTTGCTAGCCAGCACCCTTCCTTGGAAGTGCTTTCACAGGCGCAGCAACACTGGGACTTTGCGCTTCTCTAGCCACCAAACATCACGGTCATTCTCTTTCCTTCTCGTAGACACGAGCTGAGAAATTGCAAACGTCGAGCAATTGCTCAGAGATGAAAAGTGCCAGCACTGAAAGCTGTTGCTAGCCAGCACCCTTCCTTGGAAGCGCTTTCACAGGCGCAGCAACACTGGGACTTTGCGCTTCTCTAGCCACCAAATGTCACGCTCACTATCTCTCCGTCTCGTAGACACGAGCTGAGAAATTGCAAACGTCGAGCAATTGCTCAGAGATGAGAAGTGCCAGCATGGAAAGCTGTTGCTAGCCAGCACCCTTCCTTGGAAGCGCTTTTGTAGGCCTAAGAACACTGGGGTTGTGGGCTTCTCTAGCCACCTAATCTTCTGCTCATCCTCTCGTGCAGTCGAAAGAGAGCTCAGGTGAGAAATTGCAAACGTCGAGCAATTGCTCAGAGATAAAAAGTGCCAGCACTGAAAGCTGTTGCTAGCCAGCACCCTTCCTTGGAAGCGCTTTCACAGGCGCAGCAACACTGGGGCTTTGCGCTTCTCTAGCCACCAAACATCACGCTCACAATCTCTCCGTCTCGTAGACACGAGCTGAGAAATTGCAAACGTCGAGCAATTGCTCAGAGAGGAAAAGTGCCAGCACTGAAAGCTGATGCTAGCCAGCACCCTTCCTTGGAAGCGCTTTCACAGGCGCAGCAACACTGGGACTTTGCGCTTCTCTACCCACCAAACATCACGGTCACTATCTCTCCGTCTCGTAGACACGAGCTGAGAAATTGCAAACATCGAGCAATTGCTCAGAGATGAAAAGTGCCAGCACTGAAAGCTGTTGCTAGCCAGCACCCTTCCTTGGAAGTGCTTTCACAGGCGCAGCAACACTGGGGCTTTGCGCTTCTCTACCAACCAAACGTCACGGTCACTATCTCTCCGTCTCGTAGACACGAGCTGAGAAATTGCAAACGTCGAGCAATTGCTCAGAGATGAAAAGTGCAAGCACTGAAAGCTGTGGCTAGCCAGCACCCTTCCTTGGAAGCGCTTTCACAGGCGCAGCAACACTGGGACTTTGCACTTCTCTACCCACCAAACATCACGCTCACTATCTCTCCGTCTCGTAGACACGAGTTGAGAAATTGCAAACGTCGAGCAATTGCTCAGAGATGAAAAGTGCCAGCACTGAAAGCTGTTACTAGCCAGCACCCTTCCTTGGAAGTGCTTTCACAGGCGCAGCAACACTGGGGCTTTGCGCTTCTCTAGCCACCAAACGTCACGGTCATTCTCTTTCCTTCTCGTAGACACGAGCTGAGAAATTGCAAATGTCGAGCAATTGCTCAGAGATGAAAAGTGCCAGCACTGAAAGCTGTGGCTAGCCAGCACCCTTCCTTGGAAGCGCTTTTGTAGGCCAAAGAACACTGGGGTTGTGGGCTTCTCTAGCCACCTAATCTTCTGCTCATCCTCTCGTGCAGTCGAAAGAGAGCTCAGGTGAGAAATTGCAAACGTCCAGCAATTGCTCAGAGATGAGAAGTGCCAGCACTGAAAGCTGTTGCTAGCCAGCACCCTTCCTTGGAAGCGCTTTCACAGGCGCAGCAACACTGGGGCTTTGCGCTTCTCTACCCACCAAACATCACGGTCATTCTCTTTCCGTCTCGTAGACACGAGTTGAGAAATTGCAAACGTCGAGCAATTGCTCAGAGAGGAAAAGTGCCAGCACTGAAAGCTGTGGCTAGCCAGCACCCTTCGTTGGAAGCGCTTTCACAGGCGCAGCAACACTGGGACTTTGCGCTTCTCCAGCCACCAAACGTCACGGTCACTATCTCTCCGTCTCGTAGACACGAGCTGAGAAATTGCAAACGTCGAGCAATTGCTCAGAGATGAAAAGGGCCAGCACTGAAAGCTGTTGCTAGCCAGCACCCTTCCTTGGAAGCGCTTTCACAGGCGCAGCAACACTGGGGCTTTGCGCTTCTCTAGCCACCAAACATCACGGTCATTCTCTTTCCGTCTCGTAGACACGAGCTGAGAAATTGCAAACGTCGAGCAATTGCTCAGAGAGGAAAAGTGCCAGCACTGAAAGCTGATGCTAGCCAGCACCCTTCCTTGGAAGCGCTTTTGTAGGCCTAAGAACACTGGGGTTGTGGGCTTCTCTAGCCACCTACTCTTCTGCTCATCCTCTCGCGTAGTCTAAAGAGAGCTCAGGTGAGAAATTGCAAACGTCGAGCAATTGCTCAGAGATGAGAAGTGCCAGCACTGAAAGCTGTGGCTAGCCAGCACCCTTCCTTGGAAGCGCTTTTGTAGGCCTAACAACACTGGGGCTCTGGGCTTCTCTAGCCACCTAATCTTCTGCTCATCCTCTCGCGCACTCTAAAGAGAGCTCAGGTGAGAAATTGCAAACGTCAAGCAATTGCTCAGAGATGAAAAGTGCCAGCACTGAAAGCTGTGGCTAGCCAGCACCCTTCCTTGGAAGCGCTTTCACAGGCGCAGCAACACTGGGACTTTGCGCTTCTCTAGCCACTAAACGTCACGCTCACTATCTCTCCATCTCGTAGACACGAGCTGAGAAATTGCAAAAGTCGAGCAATTGCTCAGAGATGAAAAGTGCCAGCACTGAAAGCTGATGCTAGCCAGCACCCTTCCTTGGAAGCGTTTTCACAGGCGCAGCAACACTGGGGCTTTGCGCTTCTCTACCCACCAAACATCACGGTCATTCTCTTTCCGTCTCATAGACACGAGCTGAGAAATTGCAAACGTCGAGCAATTGCTCAGAGATGAAAAGTGCCAGCACTGAAAGCTGATGCTAGCCAGCACCCTTCCTTGGAAGCGCTTTTGTAGGCCTAAGAACACTGGGGTTGTGGGCTTCTCTAGCCACCTAATCTTCTGCTCATCCTCTCGTGCAGTCGAAAGAGAGCTCAGGTGAGAAATTGCAAACGTCGAGCAATTGCTCAGAGATAAAAAGTGCCAGCACTGAAAGCTGTTGCTAGCCAGCACCCTTCCTTGGAAGCGCTTTTGTAGGCCTAACAACACTGGGGCTCTGGGCTTCTCTAGCCACCTAATCTTCTGCTCATCCTCTCGTGCAGTCGAAAGAGAGCTCAGGTGAGAAATTGCAAACGTCGAGCAATTGCTCAGAGATGAAAAGTGCCAGCACTGAAAGCTGTGGCTAGCCAGCACCCTTCCTTGGAAGCGCTTTCACAGGCGCAGCAACCCTGCGGCTTTGCGCTTCTCTAGCCACCAAACATCACGGTCACTATCTCTCCGTCTCGTAGACACGAGCTGAGAAATTGCAAACGTCGAGCAATTGCTCAGAGATGAGAAGTGCCAGCACTGAAAGCTGTGGCTAGCCAGCACCCTTCGTTGGAAGCGCTTTCACAGGCGCAGCAACACTGGGACTTTGCGCTTCTCTACCCACCAAACATCACGGTCATTCTCTTTCCGTCTCGTAGACACGAGCTGAGAAATTGCAAATGTCGAGCAATTGCTCAGAGATGAAAAGTGCCAGCACTGAAAGCTGTTGCTAGCCAGCACCCTTCCTTGGAAGCGCTTTTGTAGGCCTAAGAACACTAAGGCTCTGGGCTTCTCTAGCCACCTAATCTTCTGCTCATCCTCTCGCGCACTCTAAAGAGAGCTCAGGGGAGAAAGTGCAAATGTCGAGCAATTGCTCAGAGATGAAAAGTGCCAGCACTGAAAGCTGTTGCTAGCCAGCACCCTTCCTTGGAAGCGCTTTCACAGGCGCAGCAACACTGGGGCTTTGCGCTTCTCTAGCCACCAAACATCACGGTCATTCTCTTTCCGTCTCGTAGACACGAGTTGAGAAATTGTAAACGTCGAGCAATTGCTCAGAGATGAAAAGTGCCAGCACTGAAAGCTGATGCTAGCCAGCAGCCTTCCTTGGAAGCGCTTTCACAGGCGCAGCAACACTGGGGCTTTGCGCTTCTCTACCCACCAAACATCACGGTCACTATCACTCCGTCTCGTAGACACGAGCTGAGAAATTGCAAACATCGAGCAATTGCTCAGAGATGAAAAGTGCCAGCACTGAAAGCTGATGCTAGCCAGCACCCTTCCTTGGAAGCGCTTTTGTAGGCCTAAGAACACTGGGGCTCTGGGCTTCTCTAGCCACCTAATCTTCTGCTCATCCTCTCGTGCAGTCGAAAGAGAGCTCAGGTGAGAAACTGCAAACGTCGAGCAATTGCTCAGAGATGAAAGGTGCCAGCACTGAAAGCTGTTGCTAGCCAGCACCCTTCCTTGGAAGCGCTTTCACAGGCACAGCAACACTGGGGCTTTGCGCTTCTCTACCCACCAAATGTCACGCTCACTATCTCTCCGTCTCGTAGACACGAGTTGAGAAATTGCAAACGTTGAGCAATTGCTCAGAGATGAAAAGTGCCAGCACTGAAAGCTGTGGCTAGCCAGCACCCTTCCTTGGAAGCGCTTTCACAGGCGCAGCAACACTGGGGCTTTGCGCTTCTCTAGCCACCAAACATCACGGTCACTATCTCTCCGTCTCGTAGACACGCGTTGAGAAATTGCAAACGTCGAGCAATTGCTCAGACAGGAAAAGTGCCATCACTGAAAGCTGATGCTAGCCAGCACCCTTCCTTGGAAGCGCTTTTGTAAGCCTAAGAACACTGGGGCTCTGGGCTTCTCTAGCTACCTAATCTTCTCCTCATCCTCTCTCGCAGTCTAAAGAGAGCTCAGGTGAGACATTGCAAACGTCGAGCAATTGCTCAGAGATGAAAAGTGCCAGCACTGAAAGCTGTGGCTAGCCAGCATCCTTCCTTGGAAGCGCTTTCACAGGCGCAGCAACACTGGGGCTTTGCGCTTCTCTAGCCACCAAACATCACGCTCACAATCTCTCCGTCTCGTAGACACGAGCTGAGAAATTGCAAACGTCGAGCAATTGCTCAGAGAGGAAAAGTGCCAGCACTGAAAGCTGATGCTAGCCAGCACCCTTCCTTGGAAGCGCTTTCACAGGCGCAGCAACACTGGGACTTTGCGCTTCTCTACCCACCAAACATCACGGTCACTATCTCTCCGTCTCGTAGACACGAGCTGAGAAATTGCAAACATCGAGCAATTGCTCAGAGATGAAAAGTGCCAGCACTGAAAGCTGTTGCTAGCCAGCACCCTTCCTTGGAAGTGCTTTCACAGGCGCAGCAACACTGGGGCTTTGCGCTTCTCTACCAACCAAACGTCACGGTCACTATCTCTCCGTCTCGTAGACACGAGCTGAGAAATTGCAAACGTCGAGCAATTGCTCAGAGATGAAAAGTGCAAGCACTGAAAGCTGTGGCTAGCCAGCACCCTTCCTTGGAAGCGCTTTCACAGGCGCAGCAACACTGGGACTTTGCACTTCTCTAGCCACCAAATGTCACGCTCACTATCTCTCCGTCTCGTAGACACGAGTTGAGAAATTGCAAACGTCGAGCAATTGCTCAGAGATGAAAAGTGCCAGCACTGAAAGCTGTTACTAGCCAGCACCCTTCCTTGGAAGTGCTTTCACAGGCGCAGCAACACTGGGGCTTTGCGCTTCTCTAGCCACCAAACGTCACGGTCATTCTCTTTCCTTCTCGTAGACACGAGCTGAGAAATTGCAAATGTCGAGCAATTGCTCAGAGATGAAAAGTGCCAGCACTGAAAGCTGTGGCTAGCCAGCACCCTTCCTTGGAAGCGCTTTTGTAGGCCAAAGAACACTGGGGTTGTGGGCTTCTCTAGCCACCTAATCTTCTGCTCATCCTCTCGTGCAGTCGAAAGAGAGCTCAGGTGAGAAATTGCAAACGTCGAGCAATTGCTCAGAGATGAGAAGTGCCAGCACTGAAAGCTGTTGCTAGCCAGCACCCTTCCTTGGAAGCGCTTTCACAGGCGCAGCAACACTGGGGCTTTGCGCTTCTCTACCCACCAAACATCACGGTCATTCTCTTTCCGTCTCGTAGACACGAGTTGAGAAATTGCAAACGTCGAGCAATTGCTCAGAGAGGAAAAGTGCCAGCACTGAAAGCTGTGGCTAGCCAGCACCCTTCCTTGGAAGCGCTTTCACAGGCGCAGCAACACTGGGACTTTGCGCTTCTCCAGCCACCAAACGTCACGGTCACTATCTCTCCGTCTCGTAGACACGAGCTGAGAAATTGCAAACGTCGAGCAATTGCTCAGAGATGAAAAGGGCCAGCACTGAAAGCTGTTGCTAGCCAGCACCCTTCCTTGGAAGCGCTTTCACAGGCGCAGCAACACTGGGGCTTTGCGCTTCTCTAGCCACCAAACATCACGGTCATTCTCTTTCCGTCTCGTAGACACGAGCTGAGAAATTGCAAACGTCGAGCAATTGCTCAGAGAGGAAAAGTGCCAGCACTGAAAGCTGATGCTAGCCAGCACCCTTCCTTGGAAGCGCTTTTGTAGGCCTAAGAACACTGGGGTTGTGGGCTTCTCTAGCCACCTACTCTTCTGCTCATCCTCTCGCGTAGTCTAAAGAGAGCTCAGGTGAGAAATTGCAAACGTCGAGCAATTGCTCAGAGATGAGAAGTGCCAGCACTGAAAGCTGTGGCTAGCCAGCACCCTTCCTTGGAAGCGCTTTTGTAGGCCTAACAACACTGGGGCTCTGGGCTTCTCTAGCCACCTAATCTTCTGCTCATCCTCTCGCGCACTCTAAAGAGAGCTCAGGTGAGAAATTGCAAACGTCAAGCAATTGCTCAGAGATGAAAAGTGCCAGCACTGAAAGCTGTGGCTAGCCAGCACCCTTCCTTGGAAGCGCTTTCACAGGCGCAGCAACCCTGCGGCTTTGCGCTTCTCTAGCCACCAAACATCACGGTCACTATCTCTCCGTCTCGTAGACACGAGCTGAGAAATTGCAAACGTCGAGCAATTGCTCAGAGATGAGAAGTGCCAGCACTGAAAGCTGTGGCTAGCCAGCACCCTTCGTTGGAAGCGCTTTCACAGGCGCAGCAACACTGGGACTTTGCGCTTCTCTACCCACCAAACATCACGGTCATTCTCTTTCCGTCTCGTAGACACGAGCTGAGAAATTGCAAATGTCGAGCAATTGCTCAGAGATGAAAAGTGCCAGCACTGAAAGCTGTTGCTAGCCAGCACCCTTCCTTGGAAGCGCTTTTGTAGGCCTAAGAACACTAAGGCTCTGGGCTTCTCTAGCCACCTAATCTTCTGCTCATCCTCTCGCGCACTCTAAAGAGAGCTCAGGTGAGAAAGTGCAAATGTCGAGCAATTGCTCAGAGATGAAAAGTGCCAGCACTGAAAGCTGTTGCTAGCCAGCACCCTTCCTTGGAAGCGCTTTCACAGGCGCAGCAACACTGGGGCTTTGCGCTTCTCTACCCACCAAACATCACGGTCATTCTCTTTCCGTCTCGTAGACACGAGTTGAGAAATTGTAAACGTCGAGCAATTGCTCAGAGAGGAAAAGTGCCAGCACTGAAAGCTGATGCTAGCCAGCAGCCTTCCTTGGAAGCGCTTTCACAGGCGCAGCAACACTGGGGCTTTGCGCTTCTCTACCCACCAAACATCACGGTCACTATCACTCCGTCTCGTAGACACGAGCTGAGAAATTGCAAACATCGAGCAATTGCTCAGAGATGAAAAGTGCCAGCACTGAAAGCTGATGCTAGCCAGCACCCTTCCTTGGAAGCGCTTTTGTAGGCCTAAGAACACTGGGGCTCTGGGCTTCTCTAGCCACCTAATCTTCTGCTCATCCTCTCGTGCAGTCGAAAGAGAGCTCAGGTGAGAAACTGCAAACGTCGAGCAATTGCTCAGAGATGAAAGGTGCCAGCACTGAAAGCTGTTGCTAGCCAGCACCCTTCCTTGGAAGCGCTTTCACAGGCACAGCAACACTGGGGCTTTGCGCTTCTCTACCCACCAAATGTCACGCTCACTATCTCTCCGTCTCGTAGACACGAGTTGAGAAATTGCAAACGTTGAGCAATTGCTCAGAGATGAAAAGTGCCAGCACTGAAAGCTGTGGCTAGCCAGCACCCTTCCTTGGAAGCGCTTTCACAGGCGCAGCAACACTGGGGCTTTGCGCTTCTCTAGCCACCAAACATCACGGTCACTATCTCTCCGTCTCGTAGACACGCGTTGAGAAATTGCAAACGTCGAGCAATTGCTCAGACAGGAAAAGTGCCATCACTGAAAGCTGATGCTAGCCAGCACCCTTCCTTGGAAGCGCTTTTGTAAGCCTAAGAACACTGGGGCTCTGGGCTTCTCTAGCTACCTAATCTTCTCCTCATCCTCTCTCGCAGTCTAAAGAGAGCTCAGGTGAGACATTGCAAACGTCGAGCAATTGCTCAGAGATGAAAAGTGCCAGCACTGAAAGCTGTGGCTAGCCAGCATCCTTCCTTGGAAGCGCTTTCACAGGCGCAGCAACACTGGGGCTTTGCGCTTCTCTAGCCACCAAACGTCACGCTCACTATCTCTCCGTCTCGTAGACACGAGTTGAGAAATTGCAAAAGTCCAGCAATTGCTCAGAGATGAAAAGTGCCAGCACTGAAAGCTGTTGCTAGCCAGCACCCTTCCTTGGAAGCGCTTTCACAGGCGCAGCAACACTGGGGCTTTGCGCTTCTCTACCCACCAAACGTCACGGTCATTCTCTTTCCGTCTCGTAGACACGAGCTGAGAAACTGCAAACGTCGAGCAATTGCTCAGAGAGGAAAAGTGCCAGCACTGAAAGCTGTTGCTAGCCAGCACCCTTCCTTGGAAGCGCTTTTGTAGCCCTAAGAACACTGGGGCTCTGGGCTTCTCTAGCCACCTAATCTTCTGCTCATCCTCTCGGGCACTCTAAAGAGAGCTCAGGTGAGAAATTGCAAACGTCGAGCAATTGCTCAGAGATGAAAAGTGCCAGCACTGAAAGCTGTTGCTAGCCAGCACCCTTCCTTGGAAGCGCTTTCACAGGAGCAGAAACACTGGGGCTTTGCGCTTCTCTAGCCACCAAATGTCACGCTCACTATCTCTCCGTCTCGTAGACACGAGCTGAGAAATTGCAAACGTCGAGCAATTGCTCAGAGAGGAAAAGTGCCAGCACTGAAAGCTGTTGCTAGCCAGCAGCCTTCCTTGGAAGCGCTTTCACAGGCGCAGCAACACTGGGGCTTTGCGCTTCTCTAGCCACCAAACGTCACGGTCATTCTCTTTCCTTCTCGTAGACACGAGCTGAGAAACTGCAAACGTCGAGCAATTGATCAAAGATGAAAAGTGCCAGGACTGAAAGCTGTTGCTAGCCAGCACCCTTCCTTGGAAGCGCTTTTGTAGCCCTTAGAACACTGGGGCTCTGGGCTTCTCTAGCCACCTAATCTTCTTCTCATACTCTCGCGCACTCTGAAGAGAGCTCAGGTGAGAAAGTGCAAACGTCGAGCAATTGCTCAGAGAGGAAAAGTGCCAGCACTGAAAGCTGTGACTAGCCAGCACCCTTCCTTGGAAGCGCTTTCACAGGCGCAGCAACACTGGGGCTTTGCGCTTCACTAGCCACCAAATGTCACGCTCACAATCTCTCCGTCTCGTAGACACGAGCTGAGAAATTGCAAACGTCGAGCAATTGCTCAGAGATGAGAAGTGCCAGCACTGAAAGCTGTTGCTAGCCAGCACCCTTCCTTGGAAGCGCTTTCACAGGCGCAGCAACACTGGGGCTTTGCGCTTCTGTAGCCACCAAACGTCACGGTCACTATCTGTCCGTCTCGTAGACACGAGCTGAGAAATTGCAAACGTCGAGCAATTGCTCAGAGATGAAAAGTGCCAGCACTGAAAGCTGTTGCTAGCCAGCACCCTTCCTTGGAAACGCTTTTGTAGGCCTAAGAACACTGGGGCTCTGGGCTTCTCTAGCCACCTACTCTTCTGCTCATCCTCTCGTGCAGTCGAAAGAGAGCTCAGGTGAGAAATTGCAAACGTCGAGCAATTGCTCAGAGATGAAAAGTGCCAGCACTGAAAGCTGTTGCTAGCCAGCACCCTTCCTTGGAAGCGCTTTCACAGACGCAGCAACACTGGGGCTTTGCGCTTCTCTACCCACCAAATGTCACGCTCACGATCTCTCCGTCTCGTAGACACGAGCTGAGAAATTGCAAACGTCGAGCAATTGCTCAGAGATGAAAAGTGCCAGCACTGAAAGCTGTGGCTAGCCAGCACCCTTCCTTGGAAGCGCTTTCACAGGCGCAGCAACACTGGGACTTTGCGCTTCTCTACCCACCAAACATCACGGTCACTATCTCTCCGTCTCGTAGACACGAGCTGAGAAATTGCAAACATCGAGCAATTGCTCAGAGAGGAAAAGTGCCAGCACTGAAAGCTGTGGCTAGCCAGCACCCTTCCTTGGAAGCGCTTTTGTAAGCCTAAGAACACTGGGGCTCTGGGCTTCTCTAGCCACCTACTCTTCTGCTCATCCTCTCGTGCAGTCGAAAGAGAGCTCAGGTGAGAAACTGCAAACGTCGAGCAATTGCTCAGAGATGAAAAGTGCCAGCACTGAAAGCTGTTGCTAGCCAGCACCCTTCCTTGGAAGCGCTTTCACAGGCGCAGCAACACTGGGGCTTTGCGCTTCTCTAGCCACCAAACGTCACGCTCACTATCTCTCCGTCTCGTAGACACGAGTTGAGAAATTGCAAACGTCGAGCAATTGCTCAGAGATGAAAAGTGCCAGCACTGAAAGCTGTGGCTAGCCAGCACCCTTCCTTGGAAGCGCTTTCACAGGCGCAGCAACACTGGGACTTTGCGCTTCTCTAGCCACCAAACATCACGGTCACTATCTCTCCGTCTCGTAGACACGAGTTGAGAAATTGCAAACGTCGAGCAATTGCTCAGACAGGAAAAGTGCCATCACTGAAAGCTGATGCTAGCCAGCACCCTTCCTTGGAAGCGCTTTTGTAGGCCTAAGAACACTGGGGCTCTGGGCTTCTCTAGCTACCTAATCTTCTGCTCATCCTCTCGCGCAGTCGAAAGAGAGCTCAGGTGAGACATTGCAAACGTCGAGCAATTGCTCAGAGATGAAAAGTGGCAGCACTGAAAGCTGTGGCTAGCCAGCATCCTTCCTTGGAAGCGCTTTCACAGGCGCAGCAACACTGGGGCTTTGCGCTTCTCTACCCACCAAACGTCACGCTCACTATCTCTCCGTCTCGTAGACACGAGCTGAGAAATTGCAAACGTCGAGCAATTGCTCAGAGATGAAAAGTGCCATCACTGAAAGCTGTTGCTAGCCAGCACCCTTCCTTGGAAGCGCTTTCACAGGCACAGCAACACTGGGACTTTGCGCTTCTCTGGCCACCAAACGTCACGGTCATTCTCTTTCCGTCTCGTAGACACGAGCTGAGAAACTGCAAACGTCGAGCAATTGCTCAGAGAGGAAAAGTGCCAGCACTGAAAGCTGTTGCTAGCCAGCACCCTTCCTTGGAAGCCCTTTTGTAGGCCTAAGAACACTGGGGCTCTGGGCTTCTCTAGCCACCTAATCTTCTGCTCATCCTCTCGCGCAGTCTAAAGAGAGCTCAGGTGAGAAATTGCAAACGTCGAGCAATTGCTCAGAGATGAGAAGTGCCAGCACTGAAAGCTGTTGCTAGCCAGCACCCTTCCTTGGAAGCGCTTTCACAGGAGCAGAAACACTGGGACTTTGCGCTTCTCTACCCACCAAACATCACGGTCACTATCTCTCCGTCTCGTAGACACGAGCTGAGAAATTGCAAACGTCGAGCAATTGCTCAGAGATGAGAAGTGCCAGCACTGAAAGCTGTTGCTAGCCAGCACCCTTCCTTGGAAGCGCTTTCACAGGCGCAGCAACACTGGGGCTTTGCGCTTCTATACGCACCAAACGTCACGGTCATTCTCTTTCCTTCTCGTAGACACGAGCTGAGAAATTGCAAATGTCGAGCAATTGCTCAGAGATGAAAAGTGCCAGCACTGAAAGCTGTTGCTAGCCAGCACCCTTCCTTGGAAGCGCTTTTGTAGGCCTAAGAACACTGGGGCTCTGGGCTTCTCTAGCCACCTAATCCTCTGCTCATCCTCTCGCGCAGTCTAAAGAGAGCTCAGGTGAGAAATTGCAACCGTCGAGCAATTGCTCAGAGATGAAAAGTGCCAGCACTGAAAGCTGTTGCTAGCCAGCACCCTTCCTTGGAAGCGCTTTCACAGGCGCAGCAACACTGGGGCTTTGCGCTTCTCTAGCCACCAAACGTCAAGGTCATTCTCTTTCCTTCTCATAGACACGAGCTGAGAAATTGCAAACGTCCAGCAATTGCTCAGAGATGAAAAGTGCAAGCACTGAAAGCTGATGCTAGCCAGCACCCTTCCTTGGAAGCGCTTTCACAGGCGCAGCAACACTGGGGCTTTGCGCTTCTATAGCCACCAAACGTCACGCTCACTATCTCTCCGTCTCGTAGACACGAGCTGAGAAATTGCAAACGTCGAGCAATTGCTCAGAGATGAAAAGTGCCAGCACTGAAAGCTGTTGCTAGCCAGCACCCTTCCTTGGAAGCGCTTTCACAGGCGCAGCAACACTGGGACTTTGCGCTTCTCTAGCCACCAAACATCACGGTCACTATCTCTCCGTCTCGTAGACACGAGCTGAGAAATTGCAAACGTCGAGCAATTGCTCAGAGATGAAAAGTGCCAGCACTGAAAGCTGTTGCTAGCCAGCACCCTTCCTTGGAAGCGCTTTCACAGGCGCAGCAACACTGGGACTTTGCGCTTCTCTACCCACCAAACATCACGGTCACTATCTGTCCGTCTCGTAGACACGAGCTGAGAAATTGCAAATGTCGAGCAATTGCTCAGAGATGAAAAGTGCCAGCACTGAAAGCTGTTGCTAGCCAGCACCCTTCCTTGGAAGCGCTTTTGTAGGCCTAAGAACACTGGGGCTCTGGGCTTCTCTAGCCACCTAATCTTCTGCTCATCCTCTCGCGCAGTCTAAAGAGAGCTCAGGTGAGAAATTGCAACCGTCGAGCAATTGCTCAGAGATGAAAAGTGCCAGCACTGAAAGCTGTTGCTAGCCAGCACCCTTCCTTGGAAGCGCTTTCACAGGCGCAGCAACACTGGGACTTTGCGCTTCTCTAGCCACCAAACGTCAAGGTCATTCTATTTCCTTCTCATAGACACGAGCTGAGAAATTGCAAACGTCCAGCAATTGCTCAGAGATGAAAAGTGCAAGCACTGAAAGCTGATGCTAGCCAGCACCCTTCCTTGGAAGCGCTTTCACAGGCGCAGCAACACTTGGACTTTGCGCTTCTATAGCCACCAAACGTCACGCTCACTATCTCTCCGTCTCGTAGACACGAGCTGAGAAATTGCAAACGTCGAGCAATTGCTCAGAGATGAAAAGTGCCAGCACTGAAAGCTGATGCTAGCCAGCACCCTTCCTTGGAAGCACTTTCACAGGCGCAGCAACACTGGGGCTTTGCGCTTCTCTACCCACCAAACGTCACGCTCACTATCTCTCCGTCTCGTAGACACGAGCTGAGAAATTGCAAACGTCGAGCAATTGCTCAGAGATGAGAAGTGCCAGGACTGAAAGCTGTTGCTAGCCAGCACCCTTCCTTGGAAGCGCTTTCACAGGCGCAGCAACACTGGGACTTTGCGCTTCTCTACCAACCAAACGTCACGGTCATTCTCTTTCCGTCTCGTAGACACGAGCTGAGAAATTGCAAATGTCGAGCAATTGCTCAGAGATGAAAAGTGCCAGGACTGAAAGCTGTTGCTAGCCAGCACCCTTCCTTGGAAGCGCTTTTGTAGGCCTAACAACACTGGGGCTCTGGGCTTCTCTAGCCACCTACTCTTCTGCTCATCCTCTCGCGCAGTCTAAAGAGAGCTCAGGTGAGAAATTGCAAACGTCGAGCAATTGCTCAGAGATGAAAAGTGCAAGCACTGAAAGCTGATGCTAGCCAGCACCCTTCCTTGGAAGCGCTTTCACAGGCGCAGCAACACTGGGGCTTTGCGCTTCTCTACCCACCAAACATCACGGTCATTCCCTTTCCGTCTCGTAGACACGAGTTGAGAAATTGTAAACGTCGAGCAATTGCTCAGAGATGAAAAGTGCCAGCACTGAAAGCTGTGGCTAGCCAGCAGCCTTCCTTGGAAGCGCTTTCACAGGCGCAGCAACACTGGGACTTTGCGCTTCTCTAGCCACCAAACATCACGGTCACTATCTCTCCGTCTCGTAGACACGAGCTGAGAAATTGCAAACGTCGAGCAATTGCTCAGAGATGAAAAGTGCCAGCACTGAAAGGTGTTGCTAGCCAGCACCCTTCCTTGGAAGCGCTTTCACAGGCGCAGCAACACTGGGACTTTGCGCTTCTCTACCCACCAAACATCACGGTCACTATCTGTCCGTCTCGTAGACACGAGCTGAGAAATTGCAAACGTCGAGCAATTGCTCAGAGATGAAAAGTGGCAGCACTGAAAGCTGTTGCTAGCCAGCACCCTTCCTTGGAAGCGCTTTTGTAGGCCTAAGAACACTGGGGCTCTGGGCTTCTCTAGCCACCTAATCTTCTGCTCATCCTCTCGTGCAGTCGAAAGAGAGCTCAGGTGAGAAATTGCAAACGTCGAGCAATTGCTCAGAGATGAAAAGTGCCAGCACTGAAAGCTGTTGCTAGCCAGCACCCTTCCTTGGAAGCGCTTTCACAGGCGCAGCAACACTGGGGCTTTGCGCTTCTCTACCCACCAAACATCACGCTCACTATCTCTCCGTCTCGTAGACACGAGCTGAGAAATTGCAAACGTCGAGCAATTGCTCAGAGATGAAAAGTGCCAGCACTGAAAGCTGTGGCTAGCCAGCACCCTTCCTTGGAAGCACTTTCACAGGCGCAGAAACACTGGGGCTTTGCGCTTCACTAGCCACCAAATGTCACGCTCACTATCTCTCCGTCTCGTAGACACGAGCTGAGAAATTGCAAACGTCGAGCAATTGCTCAGAGATGAGAAGTGCCAGCACTGAAAGCTGTGGCTAGCCAGCACCCTTCCTTGGAAGCGCTTTCACAGGCGCAGCAACACTGGGACTTTGCGCTTCTCTAGCCACCAAACGTCACGGTCATTCTCTTTCCTTCTCGTAGACACGAGCTGAGAAATTGCAAATGTCGAGCAATTGCTCAGAGATGAAAAGTGCCAGCACTGAAAGCTGTTGCTAGCCAGCACCCTTCCTTGGAAGCGCTTTTGTAGGCCTAAGAACACTGGGGCTCTGGGCTTCTCTAGCCACCTACTCTTCTGCTCATCCTCTCGTGCAGTCTAAAGAGAGCTCAGGTGAGAAATTGCAAACGTCGAGCAATTGCTCAGAGATGAAAAGTGCCAGCACTGAAAGCTGTTGCTAGCCAGCACCCTTCCTTGGAAGCGCTTTTGTAGGCCTAACAACACTGGGGCTCTGGGCTTCTCTAGCCACCTACTCTTCTGCTCATCCTCTCGCGCAGTCTAAAGAGAGCTCAGGTGAGAAATTGCAAACGTCGAGCAATTGCTCAGAGATGAAAAGTGCAAGCACTGAAAGCTGATGCTAGCCAGCACCCTTCCTTGGAAGCGCTTTCACAGGCGCAGCAACACTGGGGCTTTGCGCTTCTCTACCCACCAAACATCACGGTCATTCCCTTTCCGTCTCGTAGACACGAGTTGAGAAATTGTAAACGTCGAGCAATTGCTCAGAGATGAAAAGTGCCAGCACTGAAAGCTGTGGCTAGCCAGCAGCCTTCCTTGGAAGCGCTTTCACAGGCGCAGCAACACTGGGACTTTGCGCTTCTCTAGCCACCAAACATCACGGTCACTATCTCTCCGTCTCGTAGACACGAGCTGAGAAATTGCAAACGTCGAGCAATTGCTCAGAGATGAAAAGTGCCAGCACTGAAAGGTGTTGCTAGCCAGCACCCTTCCTTGGAAGCGCTTTCACAGGCGCAGCAACACTGGGACTTTGCGCTTCTCTACCCACCAAACATCACGGTCACTATCTGTCCGTCTCGTAGACACGAGCTGAGAAATTGCAAACGTCGAGCAATTGCTCAGAGATGAAAAGTGGCAGCACTGAAAGCTGTTGCTAGCCAGCACCCTTCCTTGGAAGCGCTTTTGTAGGCCTAAGAACACTGGGGCTCTGGGCTTCTCTAGCCACCTAATCTTCTGCTCATCCTCTCGTGCAGTCGAAAGAGAGCTCAGGTGAGAAATTGCAAACGTCGAGCAATTGCTCAGAGATGAAAAGTGCCAGCACTGAAAGCTGTTGCTAGCCAGCACCCTTCCTTGGAAGCGCTTTCACAGGCGCAGCAACACTGGGGCTTTGCGCTTCTCTACCCACCAAACATCACGCTCACTATCTCTCCGTCTCGTAGACACGAGCTGAGAAATTGCAAACGTCAAGCAATTGCTCAGAGATGAAAAGTGCCAGCACTGAAAGCTGTTGCTAGCCAGCACCCTTCCTTGGAAGCACTTTCACAGGCGCAGAAACACTGGGGCTTTGCGCTTCACTAGCCACCAAATGTCACGCTCACTATCTCTCCGTCTCGTAGACACGAGCTGAGAAATTGCAAACGTCGAGCAATTGCTCAGAGATGAGAAGTGCCAGCACTGAAAGCTGTGGCTAGCCAGCACCCTTCCTTGGAAGCGCTTTCACAGGCGCAGCAACACTGGGACTTTGCGCTTCTCTAGCCACCAAACGTCACGGTCATTCTCTTTCCTTCTCGTAGACACGAGCTGAGAAATTGCAAATGTCGAGCAATTGCTCAGAGATGAAAAGTGCCAGCACTGAAAGCTGTTGCTAGCCAGCACCCTTCCTTGGAAGCGCTTTTGTAGGCCTAAGAACACTGGGGCTCTGGGCTTCTTTGGCCACCTACTCTTCTGCTCATCCTCTCGTGCAGTCGAAAGAGAGCTCAGGTGAGTAATTGCAAACGTCGAGCAATTGCTCAGAGATGAAAAGTGCAAGCACTGAAAGCTGTGGTTAGCCAGCACCCTTCCTTGGAAGCGCTTTCACAGACGCAGCAACACTGGGACTTTGCGCTTCTCTACCCACCAAACATCACGGTCATTCTCTTTCCGTCTCGTAGACACGAGTTGAGAAATTGCAAACGTCGAGCAATTGCTCAGAGATGAAAAGTGCCAGCACTGAAAGCTGTGGCTAGCCAGCACCCTTCCTTGGAAACGCTTTTGTAGGCCTAACAACACTGGGGTTCTGGGCTTCTCTAGCCACCTAATCTTCTGCTCATCCTCTCGTGCAGTCTAAAGAGAGCTCAGGTGAGAAATTGCAAACGTCGAGCAATTGCTCAGAGATGAAAAGTGCCAGCACTGAAAGCTGTTGCTAGCCAGCACCCTTCCTTGGAAGCGCTTTTGTAGGCCTAACAACACTGGGGCTCTGGGCTTCTCTAGCCACCTACTCTTCTGCTCATCCTCTCGCGCAGTCTAAAGAGAGCTCAGGTGAGAAATTGCAAACGTCGAGCAATTGCTCAGAGATGAAAAGTGCAAGCACTGAAAGCTGATGCTAGCCAGCACCCTTCCTTGGAAGCGCTTTCACAGGCGCAGCAACACTGGGGCTTTGCGCTTCTCTACCCACCAAACATCACGGTCATTCCCTTTCCGTCTCGTAGACACGAGTTGAGAAATTGTAAACGTCGAGCAATTGCTCAGAGATGAAAAGTGCCAGCACTGAAAGCTGTGGCTAGCCAGCAGCCTTCCTTGGAAGCGCTTTCACAGGCGCAGCAACACTGGGACTTTGCGCTTCTCTAGCCACCAAACATCACGGTCACTATCTCTCCGTCTCGTAGACACGAGCTGAGAAATTGCAAACGTCGAGCAATTGCTCAGAGATGAAAAGTGCCAGCACTGAAAGGTGTTGCTAGCCAGCACCCTTCCTTGGAAGCGCTTTCACAGGCGCAGCAACACTGGGACTTTGCGCTTCTCTACCCACCAAACATCACGGTCACTATCTGTCCGTCTCGTAGACACGAGCTGAGAAATTGCAAACGTCGAGCAATTGCTCAGAGATGAAAAGTGGCAGCACTGAAAGCTGTTGCTAGCCAGCACCCTTCCTTGGAAGCGCTTTTGTAGGCCTAAGAACACTGGGGCTCTGGGCTTCTCTAGCCACCTAATCTTCTGCTCATCCTCTCGTGCAGTCGAAAGAGAGCTCAGGTGAGAAATTGCAAACGTCGAGCAATTGCTCAGAGATGAAAAGTGCCAGCACTGAAAGCTGTTGCTAGCCAGCACCCTTCCTTGGAAGCGCTTTCACAGGCGCAGCAACACTGGGGCTTTGCGCTTCTCTACCCACCAAACATCACGCTCACTATCTCTCCGTCTCGTAGACACGAGCTGAGAAATTGCAAACGTCAAGCAATTGCTCAGAGATGAAAAGTGCCAGCACTGAAAGCTGTTGCTAGCCAGCACCCTTCCTTGGAAGCACTTTCACAGGCGCAGAAACACTGGGGCTTTGCGCTTCACTAGCCACCAAATGTCACGCTCACTATCTCTCCGTCTCGTAGACACGAGCTGAGAAATTGCAAACGTCGAGCAATTGCTCAGAGATGAGAAGTGCCAGCACTGAAAGCTGTGGCTAGCCAGCACCCTTCCTTGGAAGCGCTTTCACAGGCGCAGCAACACTGGGACTTTGCGCTTCTCTAGCCACCAAACGTCACGGTCATTCTCTTTCCTTCTCGTAGACACGAGCTGAGAAATTGCAAATGTCGAGCAATTGCTCAGAGATGAAAAGTGCCAGCACTGAAAGCTGTTGCTAGCCAGCACCCTTCCTTGGAAGCGCTTTTGTAGGCCTAAGAACACTGGGGCTCTGGGCTTCTTTGGCCACCTACTCTTCTGCTCATCCTCTCGTGCAGTCGAAAGAGAGCTCAGGTGAGTAATTGCAAACGTCGAGCAATTGCTCAGAGATGAAAAGTGCAAGCACTGAAAGCTGTGGTTAGCCAGCACCCTTCCTTGGAAGCGCTTTCACAGACGCAGCAACACTGGGACTTTGCGCTTCTCTACCCACCAAACATCACGGTCATTCTCTTTCCGTCTCGTAGACACGAGTTGAGAAATTGCAAACGTCGAGCAATTGCTCAGAGATGAAAAGTGCCAGCACTGAAAGCTGTGGCTAGCCAGCACCCTTCCTTGGAAACGCTTTTGTAGGCCTAACAACACTGGGGTTCTGGGCTTCTCTAGCCACCTAATCTTCTGCTCATCCTCTCGTGCAGTCGAAAGAGAGCTCAGGTGAGAAATTGCAACCGTCGAGCAATTGCTCAGAGAGGAAAAGGGCCAGCACTGAAAGCTGTTGCTAGCCAGCACCCTTCCTTGGAAGCGCTTTCACAGGCGCAGCAACACTGGGGCTTTGCGCTTCTCTACCCACCAAACGTCACGCTCACTATCTCTCCGTCTCGTAGACACGAGCTGAGAAATTGCAACCGTCGAGCAATTGCTCAGAGAGGAAAAGTGCCAGCACTGAAAGCTGTTGCTAGCCAGCACCCTTCCTTGGAAGCGCTTTCACAGGCGCAGCAACACTGGGGCTTTGCGCTTCTCTAGCCAGCAAACGTCACGCTCACTATCTCTCCGTCTCGTAGACACGAATTGAGAAACTGCAAACGTCGAGCAATTGCTCAGAGATGAAAAGTGCCAGCACTGAAAGCTGTGGCTAGCCAGCAGCCTTCCTTGGAAGCCCTTTCACAGGCGCAGCAACACTGGGGCTTTGCGCTTCTCTACCCACCAAACATCACGCTCAATATCTCTCCGTCTCGTAGACACGAGCTGAGAAATTGCAAACGTCGAGCAATTGCTCAGACAGGAAAAGTGCCATCACTGAAAGCTGATGCTAGCCAGCACCCTTCCTTGGAAGCGCTTTTGTAGGCCTAAGAACACTGGGGCTCTGGGCTTCTCTAGCTACCTAATCTTCTGCTCATCCTCTCGCGCAGTCGAAAGAGAGCTCAGGTGAGACATTGCAGACGTCGAGCAATTGCTCAGAGATGAAAAGTGCCAGCACTGAAAGCTGTGGCTAGCCAGCATCCTTCCTTGGAAGCGCTTTCACAGGCGCAGCAACACTGGGGCTTTGCGCTTCTCTAGCCACCAAACGTCACGCTCACTATCTCTCCGTCTCGTAGACACGAGCTGAGAAATTGCAAACGTCGAGCAATTGCTCAGAGATGAAAAGTGCCAGCACTGAAAGCTGTTGCTAGCCAGCACCCTTCCTTGGAAGCGCTTTCACAGGCACAGCAACACTGGGACTTTGCGCTTCTCTGGCCACCAAACGTCACGGTCATTCTCTTTCCGTCTCGTAGACACGAGCTGAGAAACTGCAAACGTCGAGCAATTGCTCAGAGAGGAAAAGTGCCAGCACTGAAAGGTGTTGCTAGCCAGCACCCTTCCTTGGAAGCGCTTTTGTAGGCCTAAGAACACTGGGGCTCTGGGCTTCTCTAGCCACCTAATCCACAGCTCATCCTCTCGCGCAGTCTAAAGAGAGCTCAGGTGAGAAATTGCAACCGTCGAGCAATTGCTCAGAGATGAAAAGGGCCAGCACTGAAAGCTGTTGCTAGCCAGCACCCTTCCTTGGAAGCGCTTTCACAGGCGCAGCAACACTGGGACTTTGCGCTTCTCTAGCCACCAAACATCACGGTCATTCCCTTTCCGTCTCGTAGACACGAGTTGAGAAATTGTAAACGTCGAGCAATTGCTCAGAGATGAAAAGTGCCAGCACTGAAAGCTGTGGCTAGCCAGCAGCCTTCCTTGGAAGCGCTTTCACAGGCGCAGCAACACTGTGGCTTTGCGTTTCTCTACCCACCAAACGTCACGCTCACTATCTCTCCGTCTCGTAGACACGAGCTGAGAAATTGCAAACGTCGAGCAATTGCTCAGAGATGAAAAGTGCCAGCACTGAAAGCTGATGCTAGCCAGCACCCTTCCTTGGAAGCGCTTTCACAGGCGCAGCAACACTGGGGCTTTGCGCTTCTCTAGCCACCAAATGTCACGCTCACTATCTCTCCATCTCGTAGACACGAGCTGAGAAATTGCAAAAGTCGAGCAATTGCTCAGAGATGAAAAGTGCCAGCACTGAAAGCTGATGCTAGCCAGCACCCTTCCTTGGAAGCGTTTTCACAGGCGCAGCAACACTGGGGCTTTGCGCTTCTCTACCCACCAAATATCACGGTCATTCTCTTTCCGTCTCGTAGACACGAGCTGAGAAATTGCAAACGTCGAGCAATTGCTCAGAGATGAAAAGTGCCAGCACTGAAAGCTGTTGCTAGCCAGCATCCTTCCTTGGAAGCGCTTTCACAGGCGCAGCAACACTGGGGCTTTGCGCTTCTCTACCCACCAAACGTCACGGTCATTCTCTTTCCTTCTCGCAGACACGAGCTGAGAAATTGCAAACGTCGAGCAATTGCTCAGAGATGAGAAGTGCAAGCACTGAAAGCTGTGGCTAGCCAGCACCCTTCCTTGGAAACGCTTTTGTAGCCCTAAGAACACTGGGGCTCTCGGCTTCTCTAGCCACCTAATCTTCTGCTCATCCTCTCGCGCAGTGTAAAGAGAGCTCAGGTGAGAAATTGCAAACGTCGAGCAATTGCTCAGAGATGAAAAGTGCCAGCACTGAAAGGTGTTGCTAGCCAGCACCCTTCCTTGGAAGCGCTTTCACAGGCGCAGCAACACTGGGGCTTTGCACTTCTCTAGCCACCAAACGTCACGGTCATTCTCTTTCCGTCTCGTAGACACGAGTTGAGAAATTGCAAACGTCGAGCAATTGCTCAGAGATGAGAAGTGCAAGCACTGAAAGCTGTGGCTAGCCAGCACCCTTCCTTGGAAGCGCTTTCACAGGCGCAGCAACACTGGGACTTTGCGCTTCTCTACCCACCAAACATCACGGTCACTATCTCTCCGTCTCGTAGACACGAGCTGAGAAATTGCAAACGTCGAGCAATTGCTCAGAGATGAGAAGTGCCAGCACTGAAAGCTGTTGCTTGCCAGCACCCTTCCTTGGAAACGCTTTTGTAGCCCTAAGAACACTGGGGCTCTCGGCTTCTCTAGCCACCTAATATTCTGCTCATCCTCTCGTGCAGTCGAAAGAGAGCTCAGGTGAGAAATTGCAAATGTCGAGCAATTGCTCAGAGAGGAAAAGGACCAACACTGAAAGCTGTTGCTAGCCAGCACCCTTCCTTGGAAGCGCTTTCACAGGCGCAGCAACACTGGGGCTTTGCGCTTCTCTACCCACCAAACATCACGCTCACTATCTCTCCGTCTCGTAGACACGAGCTGAGAAATTGCAAACGTCGAGCAATTGCTCAGAGATGAAAAGTGCCAGCACTGAAAGCTGATGCTAGCCAGCACCCTTCCTTGGAAGCGCTTTCACAGGCGCAGCAACACTGGGGCTTTGCGCTTCTCTAGCCACCAAATGTCACGGTCACTATCTCTCCATCTCGTAGACACGAGCTGAGAAATTGCAAAAGTCGAGGAATTGCTCAGAGATGAAAAGTGCCAGCACTGAAAGCTGTGGCTAGCCAGCACCCTTCCTTGGAAGCGCTTTCACAGGCGCAGCAACACTGGGGCTTTGCGCTTCTCTACCCACCAAATGTCACGGTCATTCTCTTTCCGTCTCGTAGACACGAGCTGAGAAATTGCAAACGTCGAGCAATTGCTCAGAGATGAAAAGTGCCAGCACTGAAAGCTGTGGCTAGCCAGCACCCTTCCTTGGAAGCGCTTTCACAGGCGCAGCAACACTGGGGCTTTGCGCTTCTCTAGCCACCAAACGTCACGGTCATTCTCTTTCCTTCTCGCAGACACGAGCTGAGAAATTGCAAACGTCGAGCAATTGCTCAGAGATGAAAAGTGCCAGCACTGAAAGCTGTTGCTAGCCAGCACCCTTCCTTGGAAGCGCTTTTGTAGCCCTAACAACACTGGGGTTGTGGGCTTCTCTAGCCACCTACTCTTCTGCTCATCCTCTCGCGTAGTCTAAAGAGAGCTCAGGTGAGAAATTGCAAACGTCGAGCAATTGCTCAGAGATGAAAAGTGCCAGCACTGAAAGCTGTTGCTAGCCAGCACCCTTCCTTGGAAGCGCTTTCACAGGCGCAGCAACACTGGGGCTTTGCGCTTCTCTAGCCACCAAATGTCACGGTCACTATCTCTCCGTCTCGTAGACACGAGCTGAGAAATTGCAAACGTCCAGCAATTGCTCAGAGATGAGAAGTGCCAGCACTGAAAGCTGTTGCTAGCCAGCACCCTTCCTTGGAAGTGCTTTCACAGGCGCAGCAACACTGGGACTTTGCGCTTCTCTACCCACCAAACATCACGGTCATTCTCTTTCCTTCTCGTAGACACGAGCTGAGAAATTGCAAACGTCGAGCAATTGCTCAGAGATGAAAAGTGCCAGCACTGAAAGCTGATGCTAGCCAGCACCCTTCCTTGGAAGCGCTTTCACAGGCGCAGCAACACTGGGACTTTGCGCTTCTCTAGCCACCAAACATCACGGTCACTATCTCTCCGTCTTGTAGACACGAGCTGAGAAATTGCAAACGTCGAGCAATTGCTCAGAGATGAAAAGTGCCAGCACTGAAAGCTGTTGCTAGCCAGCACCCTTCCTTGGAAGCGCTTTTGTAGGCCTAAGAACACTGGGGCTCTGGGCTTCTCTAGCCACCTACTCTTCTGCTCATCCTCTCGCGTACTCTAAAGAGAGCTCAGGTGAGAAATTGCAAACGTCGAGCAATTGCTCAGAGATGAAATGTGCCAGCACTGAAAGCTGTTGCTAGCCAGCACCCTTCCTTGGAAGCGCTTTCACAGGCGCAGTAACACTGGGGCTTTGCGCTTCTCTACCCACCAAACATCACGGTCATTCTCTTTCCGTCTCGTAGACACGAGTTGAGAAATTGCAAACGTCGAGCAATTGCTCAGAGATGAAAAGTGCCAGCACTGAAAGCTGTTGCTAGCCAGCAGCCTTCCTTGGAAGCGCTTTCACAGGCGCAGCAACACTGGGACTTTGCGCTTCTCTACCCACCAAACATCACGGTCACTATCTCTCCGTCCCGTAGACACGAGCTGAGAAATTGCAAACGTCGAGCAATTGCTCAGAGATGAGAAGTGCCAGCACTGAAAGCTGTTGCTAGCCAGCACCCTTCCTTGGAAACGCTTTTGTAGGCCTAAGAACACTGGGGCTCTGGGCTTCTCTAGCCACCTAATCTTCTGCTCACGCTCTCGTGCAGTCTAAAGAGAGCTCAGGTGAGAAATTGCAAACGTCGAGCAATTGCTCAGAGAGGAAAAGGGCCAACACTGAAAGCTGTGGCTAGCCAGCACCCTTCCTTGGAAGCGCTTTCACAGGCGCAGCAACACTGGGACTTTGCGCTTCTCTACCCACCAAACGTCACGCTCACTATCTCTCCGTCTCGTAGACACGAGCTGAGAAATTGCAAACGTCGAGCAATTGCTCAGAGAGGAAAAGTGCCAGCACTGAAAGCTGTGGCTAGCCAGCACCCTTCCTTGGAAGCGCTTTTGTAGGCCTAAGAACACTGGGGTTGTGGGCTTCTCTAGCCACCTACTCTTATGCTCATCCTCTCGCGCAGTCTAAAGAGAGCTCAGGTGAGAAATTGCAAACGTTGAGCAATTGCTCAGAGATGAAAAGTGCCAGCACTGAAAGCTGTTGCTAGCCAGCACCCTTCCTTGGAAGCGCTTTCACAGGCGCAGCAACACTGGGACTTTGCGCTTCTCTGGCCACCAAACGTCACGGTCATTCTCTTTCCTTCTCGTAGACACGAGTTGAGAAATTGCAAACGTCGAGCAATTGCTCAGAGATGAAAAGTGCAAGCACTGAAAGCTGTTGCTAGCCAGCACCCTTCCTTGAAGCGTTTTCACAGGCGCAGCAACACTGGGGCTTTGCGCTTCTCTAGCCACCAAACATCACGGTCATTCTCTTTCCTTCTCGTAGACACGAGCTGAGAAATTGCAAACGTCGAGCAATTGCTCAGAGATGAGAAGTGCCAGCACTGAAAGCTGTTGCTAGCCAGCAGCCTTCCTTGGAAGCGCTTTTGTAGGCCTAGAACACTGGGGCTCTGGGCTTCTCTAGCCACCTAATCTTCTGCTCATCCTCTCGTGCAGTCGAAAGAGAACTCAGGTGAGAAATTGCAAACGTCGAGCAATTGCTCAGAGAGGAAAAGGACCAACACTGAAAGCTGTTGCTAGCCAGCACCCTTCCTTGGAAGCGCTTTCACAGGCGCAGCAACACTGGGGCTTTGCGCTTCTCTAGCCACCAAACGTCACGCTCACTATCTCTCCGTCTTGTAGACACGAGCTGAGAAATTGCAAACGTCGAGCAATTGCTCAGAGATGAAAAGTGCCAGCACTGAAAGCTGTTGCTAGCCAGCTCCCTTCCTTGGAAGCGCTTTCACAGGCGCAGCAACACTGGGGCTTTGCGCTTCTCTAGCCACCAAACATCACGCTCACTATCTCTCCGTCTCGTAGACACGAGCTGAGAAATTGCAAACGTCGAGCAATTGCTCAGAGATGAAAAGTGCCAGCACTGAAAGCTGTTGCTAGCCAGCCCCCTTCCTTGGAAGCGCTTTTGTAGGCCTAAGAACACTGGGGTTGTGGGCTTCTCTAGCCACCTACTCTTCTGCTCATCGTCTCGCGTAGTCTAAAGAGAGCATCAGGTGAGAAATTGCAAATGTCGAGCAATTGCTCAGAGATGAAAAGTGCCAGCACTGAAAGCTGTTGCTAGCCAGCAGCCTTCCTTGGAAGCGCTTTTGTAGGCCTAAGAACACTGGGGCTCTGGGCTTCTCTAGCCACCTACTCTTCTGCTCATCCTCTCGTGCAGTCGAAAGAGAGCTCAGGTGAGAAAGTGCAAACGTCAAGCAATTGCTCAGAGATGAAAAGTGCCAGCACTGAAAGCTGTTGCTAGCCAGCACCCTTCCTTGGAAGCGCTTTCACAGGCACAGCAACACTGGGACTTTGCGCTTCTCTAGCCACCAAACGTCACGCTCACTATCTCTCCGTCTCGTAGACACGAGCTGAGAAATTGCAAACGTCGAGCAATTGCTCAGAGATGAAAAGTGCCAGCACTGAAAGCTGTTGCTAGCCAGCACCCTTCCTTGGAAGCGCTTTCACAGGCACAGCAACACTGGGGCTTTGCGCTTCTCTGGCCACCAAACGTCACGGTCATACTCTTTCCTTCTCGTAGACACGAGCTGAGAAACTGCAAACGTCGAGCAATTGATCAAAGATGAAAAGTGCCAGCACTGAAAGCTGTTGCTAGCCAGCACCCTTCCTTGGAAGCGCTTTTGTAGCCCTTAGAACACTGGGGCTCTGGGCTTCTCTAGCCACCTAATCTTCTGCTCATCCTCTCGTGCAGTCGAAAGAGAGCTCAGGTGAGAAATTGCAAACGTCGAGCAATTGCTCAGAGAGGAAAAGGGCCAGCACTGAAAGCTGTTGCTAGCCAGCACCCTTCCTTGGAAGCGCTTTCACAGGCGCAGCAACACTGGGACTTTGCGCTTCTCTAGCCACCAAACATCACGCTCACTATCTCTCCGTCTCGTAGACACGAGTTGAGAAATTGCAAACGTCGAGCAATTGCTCAGAGATGAGAAGTGCAAGCACTGAAAGCTGTGGCTAGCCAGCACCCTTCCTTGGAAGCGTTTTCACAGGCGCAGCAACACTGGGGCTTTGCGCTTCTCTAGCCACCAAACATCACGGT
The DNA here is from genome assembly GCA_037962945.1 of Sarcoramphus papa. Classification (NCBI taxonomy): domain Eukaryota; kingdom Metazoa; phylum Chordata; class Aves; order Accipitriformes; family Cathartidae; genus Sarcoramphus; species Sarcoramphus papa. Next base: position 92,210,115 of record CM075586.1, on the reverse strand, counting down.
CCTTCTCTTTCCGTCTCGTAGACACGAGTTGAGAAATTGCAAATGTCGAGCAATTGCTCAGAGATGAAAAGTGCCAGCACTGAAAGCTGTTGCTAGCCAGCACCCTTCCTTGGAAGCGCTTTCACAGGCGCAGCAACACTGGGGCTTTGCGCTTCTCTACCCACCAAACGTCACGGTCATTCTCTTTCCGTCTCCTAGACACGAGCTGAGAAATTGCAAACGTCGAGCAATTGCTCAGAGATGAAAAGTGGCAGCACTGAAAGCTGTGGCTAGCCAGCACCCTTCCTTGGAAGCGCTTTTGTAGGCCTAAGAACACTGGGGTTGTGGGCTTCTCTAGCCACCTAATCTTCTGCTCATCGTCTCGCGCACTCTAAAAGGAGCTCAGGTGAGAAATTGCAAACGTCGAGCAATTGCTCAGAGAGGAAAAGTGGCAGCACTGAAAGCTGTTGCTAGCCAGCACCCTTCCTTGGAAGCGCTTTCACAGGCGCAGCAACACTGGGGCTTTGCGCTTCTCTAGCCACCAAACGTCACGGTCATTCTCTTTCCTTCTCGTAGACACGAGCTGAGAAATTGCAAACGTCGAGCAATTGCTCAGAGATGAAAAGTGCAAGCACTGAAAGCTGTGGCTAGCCAGCAGCCTTCCTTGGAAGCGCTTTCACAGGCGCAGCAACACTGGGGCTTTGCGCTTCTCTACCCACCAAACATCACGGTCATTCTCTTTCCGTCTCGTAGACACGAGCTGAGAAATTGCAAACGTCGAGCAATTGCTCAGAGATGAAAAGTGGCAGCACTGAAAGCTGTGGCTAGCCAGCACCCTTCCTTGGAAGCGCTTTCACAGGCGCAGCAACACTGGGACTTTGCGCTTCTCTACCCACCAAATGTCACGCTCACTATCTCTCCGTCTCGTAGACACGAGCTGAGAAACTGTAAACGTCGAGCAATTGATCAAAGATGAAAAGTGCCAGCACTGAAAGCTGTTGCTAGCCAGCACCCTTCCTTGGAAGCGCTTTTGTAGGCCTAAGAACACTGGGGTTGTGGGCTTCTCTAGCCACCTACTCTTCTGCTCATCCTCTCGCGTAGTCTAAAGAGAGCTCAGGTGAGAAATTGCAAATGTCGAGCAATTGCTCAGAGAGGAAAAGTGCCAGCACTGAAAGCTGTTGCTAGCCAGCACCCTTCCTTGGAAGCGCTTTTGTAGGCCTAAGAACACTGGGGCTCTGGGCTTCTCTAGCCACCTAATCTTCTGCTCATCCTCTCGTGCAGTCGAAAGAGAGCTCAGGTGAGAAAGTGCAAACGTCAAGCAATTGCTCAGAGATGAAAAGTGCCAGCACTGAAAGCTGTTGCTAGCCAGCACCCTTCCTTGGAAGCGCTTTCACAGGCGCAGTAACACTGGGGCTTTGCGCTTCTCTACCCACCAAACATCACGGTCATTCTCTTTCCGTCTCGTACACACGAGCTGAGAAATTGCAAACGTCGAGCAATTGCTCAGAGATGAAAAGTGCCAGCACTGAAAGCTGTGGCTAGCCAGCACCCTTCCTTGGAAGCGCTTTCACAGGCGCAGCAACACTGGGGCTTTGCGCTTCTCTAGCCACCAAACATCACGCTCACTATCTCTCTGTCTCGTAGACACGAGCTGAGAAATTGCAAACGTCGAGCAATTGCTCAGAGATGAAAAGTGCCAGCACTGAAAGCTGATGCTAGCCAGCACCCTTCCTTGGAAGCGCTTTCACAGGCGCAGCAACACTGGGGCTTTGCGCTTCTCTAGCCACCAAACATCACGCTCACTAACTCTCCGTCTCGTAGACACGAGCTGAGAAATTGCAAACGTCGAGCAATTGCTCAGAGATGAAAAGTGCCAGCACTGAAAGCTGTGGCTAGCCAGCACCCTTCCTTGGAAGCGCTTTCACAGGCGCAGCAACACTGGGGCTTTGCGCTTCTCTACCCACCAAACATCACGCTCACTATCTCTCCGTCTCGTAGACACGAGCTGAGAAATTGCAAATGTCGAGCAATTGCTCAGAGATGAAAAGTGCCAGCACTGAAAGCTCTTCCTAGCCAGCACCCTTCCTTGGAAGCGCTTTCACAGGCGCAGCAACACTGGGGCTTTGCGCTTCTCTACCAATCAAACGTCACGCTCACTATCTCTCCGTCTCGTAGACACGAGCTGAGAAATTGCAAACGTCGAGCAATTGCTCAGAGATGAGAAGTGCCAGCACTGAAAGCTGTGGCTAGCCAGTACCCTTCCTTGGAAGCGCTTTTGTAGGCCTAAGAACACTGGGGCTCTGGGCTTCTCTAGCCACCTACTCTTCTGCTCATCCTGTCGTGCAGTCTAAACAGAGCTCAGGTGAGAAATTGCAAACGTCGAGCAATTGCTCAGAGATGAAAAGTGCCAGCACTGAAAGCTGTTGCTAGCCAGCACCCTTCCTTGGAAGCGCTTCCACAGGCGCAGCAACACTGGGACTTTGCGCTTCTCTACCCACCAAACGTCACGGTCATTCTCTTTCCGTCCCGTAGACACGAGTTGAGAAATTGCAAACGTCGAGCAATTGCTCAGAGATGAAAAGTGCAAGAATGAAAGCTGTGGCTAGCCAGCACCCTTCCTTGGAAGCGCTTTCACAGGCGCAGCAACACTGGGGCTTTGCGCTTCTCTACCCACCAAACATCATGGTCATTCTCTTTCCGTCTCGTAGACACGAGTTGAGAAATTGCAAACGTCGAGCAATTGCTCAGAGATGAAAAGTGCCAGCACTGAAAGCTGTGGTTAGCCAGCACCCTTCCTTGGAAGTGCTTTCACAGGCGCAGCAACACTGGGACTTTGCGCTTCTCTAGCCACCAAACATCACGGTCACTATCTCTCCGTCTCGTAGACACGAGCTGAGAAATGGCAAACATCGAGTAATTGCTCAGAGATGAGAAGTGCCAGCACTGAAAGCTGTTGCTAGCCAGCACCCTTCCTTGGAAGCGCTTTTGTAGGCCTAAGAACACTGGGGCTCTGGGCTTCTTTGGCCACCTAATCTTCTGCTCATCCTCTCGTGCAGTCGAAAGAGAGCTCAGGTGAGAAATTGCAAACGTCCAGCAATTGCTCAGAGATAAAAAGTGCCAGCACTGAAAGCTGTTGCTAGCCAGCACCCTTCCTTGGAAGCGCTTTCACAGGCGCAGCAACACTGGGGCTTTGCGCTTCTCTAGCCACCAAACGTCACGGTCACTATCTGTCCGTCTCGTAGACACGAGCTGAGAAATTGCAAACGTCGAGCAATTGCTCAGAGATGAAAAGTGCCAGCACTGAAAGCTGTTGCTAGCCAGCACCCTTCCTTGGAAGCACTTTCACAGGCGCAGCAACACTGGGACTTTGCGCTTCTCTACCCACCAAACATCACGGTCATTCTCTTTCCGTCTCGTAGACACGAGCTGAGAAATTGCAAACATCGAGCAATTGCTCAGAGATGAAAAGTGCCAGCACTGAAAGCTGTTGCTAGCCAGCACCCTTCCTTGGAAGTGCTTTCACAGGCGCAGCAACACTGGGACTTTGCGCTTCTCTAGCCACCAAACATCACGGTCACTATCTCTCCGTCTCGTAGACACGAGCTGAGAAATTGCAAACGTCGAGCAATTGCTCAGAGATGAGAAGTGCCAGCACTGAAAGCTGTTGCTAGCCAGCACCCTTCCTTGGAAGCGCTTTTGTAGCCCTAACAACACTGGGGCTCTGGGCTTCTCTAGCCACCTACTCTTCTGCTCATCCTCTCGCGCAGTCTAAACAGAGCTCAGGTGAGAAATTGCAAACGTCGAGCAATTGCTCAGAGATGAAAAGTGCCAGCACTGAAGGCTGTTGCTAGCCAGCACCCTTCCTTGGAAGCGCTTTCACAGGCGCAGCAACACTGGGACTTTGCGCTTCTCTACCCAACAAACGTCACGGTCATTCTCTTTCCGTCTCGTAGACACGAGCTGAGAAATTGCAAACGTCGAGCAATTGCTCAGAGAGGAAAAGTGCCAGCACTGAAAGCTGTTGCTAGCCAGCACCCTTCCTTGAAGCGCTTTTGTAGCCCTTAGAACACTGGGGTTCTGGGCTTCTCTAGCCACCTAATCTTCTGCTCATCCTCTCGCGCACTCTGAAGAGAGCTCAGGTGAGAAAGTGCAAACGTCGAGCAATTGCTCAGAGATGAAAAGTGCCAGGACTGAAAGCTGTTGCTAGCCAGCACCCTTCCTTGGAAGCGCTTTCACAGGCGCAGCAACACTGGGACTTTGCGCTTCTCTACCCACCAAATGTCACGCTCACTATCTCTCCGTCTCGTAGACACGAGTTGAGAAATTGCAAACGTCGAGCAATTGCTCAGAGAGGAAAAGTGCCAGCACTGAAAGCTGTTGCTAGCCAGCACCCTTCCTTGGAAGTGCTTTCACAGGCGCAGCAACACTGGGACTTTGCGCTTCTCTACCCACCAAACATCACGGTCATTCTCTTTCCTTCTCGTAGACACGAGCTGAGAAATTGCAAACGTCGAGCAATTGCTCAGAGATGAAAAGTGCCAGCACTGAAAGCTGATGCTAGCCAGCACCCTTCCTTGGAAGCGCTTTCACAGGCGCAGCAACACTGGGACTTTGCGCTTCTCTAGCCACCAAACATCACGGTCACTATCTCTCCGTCTTGTAGACACGAGCTGAGAAATTGCAAACGTCGAGCAATTGCTCAGAGATGAAAAGTGCCAGCACTGAAAGCTGTTGCTAGCCAGCACCCTTCCTTGGAAGCGCTTTTGTAGGCCTAAGAACACTGGGGCTCTGGGCTTCTCTAGCCACCTACTCTTCTGCTCATCCTCTCGCGTACTCTAAAGAGAGCTCAGGTGAGAAATTGCAAACGTCGAGCAATTGCTCAGAGATGAAATGTGCCAGCACTGAAAGCTGTTGCTAGCCAGCACCCTTCCTTGGAAGCGCTTTCACAGGCGCAGCAACACTGGGGCTTTGCGCTTCTCTACCCACCAAACATCACGGTCATTCTCTTTCCGTCTCGTAGACACGAGTTGAGAAATTGCAAACGTCGAGCAATTGCTCAGAGATGAAAAGTGCCAGCACTGAAAGCTGTTGCTAGCCAGCAGCCTTCCTTGGAAGCGCTTTCACAGGCGCAGCAACACTGGGACTTTGCGCTTCTCTAGCCACGAAACATCACGGTCACTATCTCTCCGTCCCGTAGACACGAGCTGAGAAATTGCAAACGTCGAGCAATTGCTCAGAGATGAGAAGTGCCAGCACTGAAAGCTGTTGCTAGCCAGCACCCTTCCTTGGAAACGCTTTTGTAGGCCTAAGAACACTGGGGCTCTGGGCTTCTCTAGCCACCTAATCTTCTGCTCACGCTCTCGTGCAGTCTAAAGAGAGCTCAGGTGAGAAATTGCAAACGTCGAGCAATTGCTCAGAGAGGAAAAGGGCCAACACTGAAAGCTGTGGCTAGCCAGCACCCTTCCTTGGAAGCGCTTTCACAGGCGCAGCAACACTGGGACTTTGCGCTTCTCTACCCACCAAACGTCACGCTCACTATCTCTCCGTCTCGTAGACACGAGCTGAGAAATTGCAAACGTCGAGCAATTGCTCAGAGAGGAAAAGTGCCAGCACTGAAAGCTGTGGCTAGCCAGCACCCTTCCTTGGAAGCGCTTTTGTAGGCCTAAGAACACTGGGGTTGTGGGCTTCTCTAGCCACCTACTCTTATGCTCATCCTCTCGCGCAGTCTAAAGAGAGCTCAGGTGAGAAATTGCAAACGTCGAGCAATTGCTCAGAGATGAAAAGTGCCAGCACTGAAAGCTGTTGCTAGCCAGCACCCTTCCTTGGAAGCGCTTTCACAGGCGCAGCAACACTGGGACTTTGCGCTTCTCTGGCCACCAAACGTCACGGTCATTCTCTTTCCTTCTCGTAGACACGAGTTGAGAAATTGCAAACGTCCAGCAATTGCTCAGAGATGAAAAGTGCAAGCACTGAAAGCTGTTGCTAGCCAGCACCCTTCCTTGAAGCGTTTTCACAGGCGCAGCAACACTGGGGCTTTGCGCTTCTCTAGCCACCAAACATCACGGTCATTCTCTTTCCTTCTCGTAGACACGAGCTGAGAAATTGCAAACGTCGAGCAATTGCTCAGAGATGAGAAGTGCCAGCACTGAAAGCTGTTGCTAGCCAGCAGCCTTCCTTGGAAGCGCTTTTGTAGGCCTAGAACACTGGGGCTCTGGGCTTCTCTAGCCACCTAATCTTCTGCTCATCCTCTCGTGCAGTCGAAAGAGAACTCAGGTGAGAAATTGCAAACGTCGAGCAATTGCTCAGAGATGAAAAGTGCCAGCATTGAAAGCTGTTGCTAGCCAGCACCCTTCCTTGGAAGCGCTTTCACAGGCGCAGCAACACTGGGGCTTTGCGCTTCTCTAGCCACCAAACGTCACGCTCACTATCTCTCCGTCTTGTAGACACGAGCTGAGAAATTGCAAACGTCGAGCAATTGCTCAGAGATGAAAAGTGCCAGCACTGAAAGCTGTTGCTAGCCAGCTCCCTTCCTTGGAAGCGCTTTCACAGGCGCAGCAACACTGGGGCTTTGCGCTTCTCTAGCCACCAAACATCACGCTCACTATCTCTCCGTCTCGTAGACACGAGCTGAGAAATTGCAAACGTCGAGCAATTGCTCAGAGATGAAAAGTGCCAGCACTGAAAGCTGTTGCTAGCCAGCCCCCTTCCTTGGAAGCGCTTTTGTAGGCCTAAGAACACTGGGGTTGTGGGCTTCTCTAGCCACCTACTCTTCTGCTCATCCTCTCGCGTAGTCTAAAGAGAGCATCAGGTGAGAAATTGCAAATGTCGAGCAATTGCTCAGAGATGAAAAGTGCCAGCACTGAAAGCTGTTGCTAGCCAGCACCCTTCCTTGGAAGCGCTTTTGTAGGCCTAAGAACACTGGGGCTCTGGGCTTCTCTAGCCACCTACTCTTCTGCTCATCCTCTCGTGCAGTCGAAAGAGAGCTCAGGTGAGAAAGTGCAAACGTCAAGCAATTGCTCAGAGATGAAAAGTGCCAGCACTGAAAGCTGTTGCTAGCCAGCACCCTTCCTTGGAAGCGCTTTCACAGGCACAGCAACACTGGGACTTTGCGCTTCTCTAGCCACCAAACGTCACGCTCACTATCTCTCCGTCTCGTAGACACGAGCTGAGAAATTGCAAACGTCGAGCAATTGCTCAGAGATGAAAAGTGCCAGCACTGAAAGCTGTTGCTAGCCAGCACCCTTCCTTGGAAGCGCTTTCACAGGCACAGCAACACTGGGGCTTTGCGCTTCTCTGGCCACCAAACGTCACGGTCATACTCTTTCCTTCTCGTAGACACGAGCTGAGAAACTGCAAACGTCGAGCAATTGATCAAAGATGAAAAGTGCCAGCACTGAAAGCTGTTGCTAGCCAGCACCCTTCCTTGGAAGCGCTTTTGTAGCCCTTAGAACACTGGGGCTCTGGGCTTCTCTAGCCACCTAATCTTCTGCTCATCCTCTCGTGCAGTCGAAAGAGAGCTCAGGTGAGAAATTGCAAACGTCGAGCAATTGCTCAGAGAGGAAAAGGGCCAGCACTGAAAGCTGTTGCTAGCCAGCACCCTTCCTTGGAAGCGCTTTCACAGGCGCAGCAACACTGGGACTTTGCGCTTCTCTAGCCACCAAACATCACGCTCACTATCTCTCCGTCTCGTAGACACGAGTTGAGAAATTGCAAACGTCGAGCAATTGCTCAGAGATGAGAAGTGCAAGCACTGAAAGCTGTGGCTAGCCAGCACCCTTCCTTGGAAGCGTTTTCACAGGCGCAGCAACACTGGGGCTTTGCGCTTCTCTAGCCACCAAACATCACGGTCCTTCTCTTTCCGTCTCGTAGACACGAGTTGAGAAATTGCAAATGTCGAGCAATTGCTCAGAGATGAAAAGTGCCAGCACTGAAAGCTGTTGCTAGCCAGCACCCTTCCTTGGAAGCGCTTTCACAGGCGCAGCAACACTGGGGCTTTGCGCTTCTCTACCCACCAAACGTCACGGTCATTCTCTTTCCGTCTCCTAGACACGAGCTGAGAAATTGCAAACGTCGAGCAATTGCTCAGAGATGAAAAGTGGCAGCACTGAAAGCTGTGGCTAGCCAGCACCCTTCCTTGGAAGCGCTTTTGTAGGCCTAAGAACACTGGGGTTGTGGGCTTCTCTAGCCACCTAATCTTCTGCTCATCGTCTCGCGCACTCTAAAAGGAGCTCAGGTGAGAAATTGCAAACGTCGAGCAATTGCTCAGAGATGAAAAGTGCCAGCACTGAAAGGTGTTGCTAGCCAGCACCCTTCCTTGGAAGCGCTTTCACAGGCGCAGCAACACTGGGGCTTTGCGCTTCTCTAGCCACCAAACGTCACGGTCATTCTCTTTCCTTCTCGTAGACACGAGCTGAGAAATTGCAAACGTCGAGCAATTGCTCAGAGATGAAAAGTGCAAGCACTGAAAGCTGTGGCTAGCCAGCAGCCTTCCTTGGAAGCGCTTTCACAGGCGCAGCAACACTGGGGCTTTGCGCTTCTCTACCCACCAAACATCACGGTCATTCTCTTTCCGTCTCGTAGACACGAGTTGAGAAATTGCAAACGTCGAGCAATTGCTCAGAGATGAAAAGTGCCAGCACTGAAAGCTGTGGCTAGCCAGCACCCTTCCTTGGAAGCGCTTTCACAGGCGCAGCAACACTGGGGCTTTGCGCTTCTCTACCCACCAAATGTCACGGTCACTATCTCTCCGTCTCGTAGACACGAGCTGAGAAACTGTAAACGTCGAGCAATTGATCAAAGATGAAAAGTGCCAGCACTGAAAGCTGTTGCTAGCCAGCACCCTTCCTTGGAAGCGCTTTTGTAGGCCTAAGAACACTGGGGCTCTGGGCTTCTCTAGCCACCTACTCTTCTGCTCATCCTCTCGCGTAGTCTAAAGAGAGCTCAGGTGAGAAATTGCAAATGTCGAGCAATTGCTCAGAGAGGAAAAGTGCCAGTACTGAAAGCTGTTGCTAGCCAGCACCCTTCCTTGGAAGCGCTTTTGTAGGCCTAAGAACACTGGGGCTCTGGGCTTCTCTAGCCACCTAATCTTCTGCTCATCCTCTCGTGCAGTCGAAAGAGAGCTCAGGTGAGAAAGTGCAAACGTCAAGCAATTGCTCAGAGATGAAAAGTGCCAGCACTGAAAGCTGTTGCTAGCCAGCACCCTTCCTTGGAAGCGCTTTCACAGGCGCAGTAACACTGGGGCTTTGCGCTTCTCTACCCACCAAACATCACGGTCATTCTCTTTCCGTCTCGTAGACACGAGCTGAGAAATTGCAAACGTCGAGCAATTGCTCAGAGATGAAAAGTGCCAGCACTGAAAGCTGTGGCTAGCCAGCACCCTTCCTTGGAAGCGCTTTCACAGGCGCAGCAACACTGGGGCTTTGCGCTTCTCTAGCCACCAAACGTCACGCTCACTATCTCTCCGTCTCGTAGACACGAGCTGAGAAATTGCAAACGTCGAGCAATTGCTCAGAGATGAAAAGTGCCAGCACTGAAAGCTGATGCTAGCCAGCACCCTTCCTTGGAAGCGCTTTCACAGGCGCAGCAACACTGGGGCTTTGCGCTTCTCTAGCCACCAAACATCACGCTCACTAACTCTCCGTCTCGTAGACACGAGCTGAGAAATTGCAAACGTCGAGCAATTGCTCAGAGATGAAAAGTGCCAGCACTGAAAGCTGTGGCTAGCCAGCACCCTTCCTTGGAAGCGCTTTCACAGGCGCAGCAACACTGGGGCTTTGCGCTTCTCTACCCACCAAACATCACGCTCACTATCTCTCCGTCTCGTAGACACGAGCTGAGAAATTGCAAACGTCGAGCAATTGCTCAGAGATGAAAAGTGCCAGCACTGAAAGCTCTTCCTAGCCAGCACCCTTCCTTGGAAGCGCTTTCACAGGCGCAGCAACACTGGGGCTTTGCGCTTCTCTACCAATCAAACGTCACGCTCACTATCTCTCCGTCTCGTAGACACGAGCTGAGAAATTGCAAACGTCGAGCAATTGCTCAGAGATGAGAAGTGCCAGCACTGAAAGCTGTGGCTAGCCAGTACCCTTCCTTGGAAGCGCTTTTGTAGGCCTAAGAACACTGGGGCTCTGGGCTTCTCTAGCCACCTACTCTTCTGCTCATCCTGTCGTGCAGTCTAAACAGAGCTCAGGTGAGAAATTGCAAACGTCGAGCAATTGCTCAGAGATGAAAAGTGCCAGCACTGAAAGCTGTTGCTAGCCAGCACCCTTCCTTGGAAGCGCTTCCACAGGCGCAGCAACACTGGGACTTTGCGCTTCTCTACCCACCAAACGTCACGGTCATTCTCTTTCCGTCCCGTAGACACGAATTGAGAAATTGCAAACGTCGAGCAATTGCTCAGAGATGAAAAGTGCAAGAATGAAAGCTGTGGCTAGCCAGCACCCTTCCTTGGAAGCGCTTTCACAGGCGCAGCAACACTGGGGCTTTGCGCTTCTCTACCCACCAAACATCATGGTCATTCTCTTTCCGTCTCGTAGACACGAGTTGAGAAATTGCAAACGTCGAGCAATTGCTCAGAGATGAAAAGTGCCAGCACTGAAAGCTGTGGTTAGCCAGCACCCTTCCTTGGAAGTGCTTTCACAGGCGCAGCAACACTGGGACTTCGCGCTTCTCTAGCCACCAAACATCACGGTCACTATCTCTCCGTCTCGTAGACACGAGCTGAGAAATGGCAAACATCGAGTAATTGCTCAGAGATGAGAAGTGCCAGCACTGAAAGCTGTTGCTAGCCAGCACCCTTCCTTGGAAGCGCTTTTGTAGGCCTAAGAACACTGGGGCTCTGGGCTTCTTTGGCCACCTAATCTTCTGCTCATCCTCTCGTGCAGTCGAAAGAGAGCTCAGGTGAGAAATTGCAAACGTCCAGCAATTGCTCAGAGATAAAAAGTGCCAGCACTGAAAGCTGTTGCTAGCCAGCACCCTTCCTTGGAAGCGCTTTCACAGGCGCAGCAACACTGGGGCTTTGCGCTTCTCTAGCCACCAAACGTCACGGTCACTATCTGTCCGTCTCGTAGACACGAGCTGAGAAATTGCAAACGTCGAGCAATTGCTCAGAGATGAAAAGTGCCAGCACTGAAAGCTGTTGCTAGCCAGCACCCTTCCTTGGAAGCACTTTCACAGGCGCAGCAACACTGGGACTTTGCGCTTCTCTACCCACCAAACATCACGGTCATTCTCTTTCCGTCTCGTAGACACGAGCTGAGAAATTGCAAACATCGAGCAATTGCTCAGAGATGAAAAGTGCCAGCACTGAAAGCTGTTGCTAGCCAGCACCCTTCCTTGGAAGTGCTTTCACAGGCGCAGCAACACTGGGACTTTGCGCTTCTCTAGCCACCAAACATCACGGTCACTATCTCTCCGTCTCGTAGACACGAGCTGAGAAATTGCAAACGTCGAGCAATTGCTCAGAGATGAGAAGTGCCAGCACTGAAAGCTGTTGCTAGCCAGCACCCTTCCTTGGAAGCGCTTTTGTAGGCCTAAGAACACTGGGGCTCTGGGCTTCTCTAGCCACCTACTCTTCTGCTCATCCTCTCGCGCAGTCTAAACAGAGCTCAGGTGAGAAATTGCAAACGTCGAGCAATTGCTCAGAGATGAAAAGTGCCAGCACTGAAGGCTGTTGCTAGCCAGCACCCTTCCTTGGAAGCGCTTTCACAGGCGCAGCAACACTGGGACTTTGCGCTTCTCTACCCAACAAACGTCACGGTCATTCTCTTTCCGTCTCGTAGACACGAGCTGAGAAATTGCAAACGTCGAGCAATTGCTCAGAGAGGAAAAGTGCCAGCACTGAAAGCTGTTGCTAGCCAGCACCCTTCCTTGAAGCGCTTTTGTAGCCCTTAGAACACTGGGGTTCTGGGCTTCTCTAGCCACCTAATCTTCTGCTCATCCTCTCGCGCACTCTGAAGAGAGCTCAGGTGAGAAAGTGCAAACGTCGAGCAATTGCTCAGAGATGAAAAGTGCCAGGACTGAAAGCTGTTGCTAGCCAGCACCCTTCCTTGGAAGCGCTTTCACAGGCGCAGCAACACTGGGACTTTGCGCTTCTCTACCCACCAAATGTCACGCTCACTATCTCTCCGTCTCGTAGACACGAGCTGAGAAATTGCAAACGTCGAGCAATTGCTCAGAGAGGAAAAGTGCCAGCACTGAAAGCTGTTGCTAGCCAGCACCCTTCCTTGGAAGCGCTTTCACAGGCGCAGCAACACTGGGGCTTTGCGCTTCTCTAGCCACCAAACGTCACGGTCATTCTCTTTCCGTCCCGTAGACACGAGCTGAGAAATTGCAAATGTCGAGCAATTGCTCAGAGATGAAAAGTGCCAGCACTGAAAGCTGTGGCTAGCCAGCACCCTTCCTTGGAAGCGCTTTTGTAGGCCTAAGAACACTGGGGTTGTGGGCTTCTCTAGCCACCTAATCTTCTGCTCATCCGCTCGTGCAGTCGAAAGAGAGCTCAGGTGAGAAATTGCAAACGTCGAGCAATTGCTCAGAGATGAGAAGTGCCAGCACTGAAAGCTGTGGCTAGCCAGCACCCTTCCTTGGAAGTGCTTTCACAGGCGCAGAAACACTGGGGCTTTGCGCTTCTCTAGCCACCAAACATCACGCTCACTATCTCTCCATCTCGTAGACACGAGCTGAGAAATTGCAAACGTCGAGCAATTGCTCAGAGATGAAAAGTGGCAGCACTGAAAGCTGTTGCTAGCCAGCACCCTTCCTTGGAAGCGCTTTCACAGGCGCAGCAACACTGGGGCTTTGCGCTTCTCTAGCCACCAAACGTCACGGTCACTATCTCTCCGTCTCGTAGACACGAGCTGAGAAATTGCAAACGTCGAGCAATTGCTCAGAGATGAGAACTGCCAGCACTGAAAGCTGTTGCTAGCCAGCACCCTTCCTTGGAAGCGCTTTTGTAGGCCTAAGAACACTGGGGCTCTGGGCTTCTCCAGCCACCTAATCTTCTGCTCATCCTCTCGCGCAGTCTAAAGAGAGCTCAGGTGAGAAAGTGCAAACGTCGAGCAATTGCTCAGAGATGAAAAGTGCCAGCACTGAAAGCTGTTGCTAGCCAACACCCTTCCTTGGAAGCGCTTTCACAGGCGCAGCAACACTGGGGCTTTGCGCTTCTCTAGCCACCAAACGTCACGGTCATTCTCTTTCCTTCTCGTAGACACGAGCTGAGAAATTGCAAACGTCGAGCAATTGCTCAGAGATGAACAGTGCCAGCACTGAACGCTGTTGCTAGCCAGCACCCTTCCTTGGAAGCGCTTTCACAGGCGCAGCAACACTGGGGCTTTGCGCTTCTCTAGCCACCAAACGTCACGGTCACTATCTCTCCGTCTCACAGACACGAGCTGAGAAATTGCAAACGTCGAGCAATTGCTCAGAGATGAAAAGTGCCAGCACTGAAAGCTGTTGCTAGCCAGCACCCTTCCTTGGAAGCGCTTTTGTAGGCCTAAGAACACTGGGGTTCTGGGCTTCTCTAGCCACCTAATCTTCTGCTCATCCTACCGCGCAGTCCAAAGAGAGCTCAGGTGAGAAATTGCAAATGTCGAGCAATTGCTCAGAGAGGAAAAGTGCCAGCACTGAAAGCTGTTGCTAGCCAGCACCCTTCCTTGGAAGCGCTTTTGTAGGCCTAACAACACTGGGGCTCTGGGCTTCTCTAGCCACCTACTCTTCTGCTCATCCTCTCGCGCAGTCTAAAGAGAGCTCAGGTGAGAAATTGCAAACGTCGAGCAATTGCTCAGAGATGAAAAGTGCCAGCACTGAAGGCTGTTGCTAGCCAGCACCCTTCCTTGGAAGCGCTTTCACAGGCGCAGCAACACTGGGACTTTGCGCTTCTCTACCCACCAAACGTCACGGTCATTCTCTTTCCGTCTCGTAGACACGAGCTGAGAAATTGCAAACGTCGAGCAATTGCTCCGAGATGAAAAGTGCCAGCACTGAAAGCTGTTGCTAGCCAGCACCCTTCCTTCGAAGCGCTTTTGTAGGCCTAAGAACACTGGGGCTCTGGGCTTCTCTAGCCACCAAACATCACGGTCATTCTCTTTCCGTCTCGTAGACACGAGCTGAGAAATTGCAAACGTCGAGCAATTGCTCAGAGATGAGAAGTGCCAGGACTGAAAGCTGTTGCTAGCCAGCACCCTTCCTTGGAAGCGCTTTCACAGGCGCAGCAACACTGGGACTTTGCGCTTCTCTAGCCACCAAACGTCACGGTCATTCTCTTTCCGTCTCGTAGACACGAGCTGAGAAATTGCAAACGTCGAGCAATTGCTCAGAGATGAAAAGTGCCAGCACTGAAAGCTGTTGCTAGCCAGCACCCTTCCTTGGAAGCGCTTTTGTAGGCCTAAGAACACTGGGGTTCTGGGCTTCTCTAGCCACCTAATCTTCTTCTCATCCTCTCGCGTAGTCTAAAGAGAGCTCCGGTGAGAAATTGCAAATGTCAAGCAATTGCTCAGAGATGAAAAGTGCCAGCACTGAAAGCTGTTGCTAGCCAGCACCCTTCCTTGGAAGCGCTTTTGTAGGCCTAAGAACACTGGGGCTCTGGGCTTCTCTAGCCACCAAACGACACGGTCATTCTCTTTCCGTCTCGTAGACACGAGCTGAGAAATTGCAAACGTCGAGCAATTGCTCAGAGATGAAAAGTGCCAGCACTGAAAGCTGATGCTAGCCAGCACCCTTCCTTGGAAGCGCTTTCACAGGCGCAGCAACACTGGGGCTTTGCGCTTCTCTACCCACCAAACATCACGCTCACTATCTCTCCGTCTCGCAGACACGAGCTGAGAAATTGCAAACGTCGAGCAATTGCTCAGAGATGAAAAGTGCCAGCACTGAAAGCTGTTGCTAGCCAGCACCCTTCCTTGGAAGCGCTTTCACAGGCGCAGCAACACTGGGGCTTTGCGCTTCTCTACCCACCAAACATCACGCTCACTATCTTTCCTTCTCGTAGACACGAGCTGAGAAATTGCAAACGTCGAGCAATTGCTCAGAGATGAAAAGTGCCAGCACTGAAAGCTGTGGCTAGCCAGCACCCTTCCTTGGAAGCGCTTTCACAGGCGCAGCAACACTGGGGCTTTGCGCTTCTCTAGCCACCAAACATCACGCTCACTAACTCTCCGTCTCGTAGACACGAGCTGAGAAATTGCAAACGTCGAGCAATTGCTCAGAGATGAAAAGTGCCAGCACTGAAAGCTGTGGCTAGCCAGCAGCCTTCCTTGGAAGTGCTTTCACAGGCGCAGCAACACTGGGCCTTTGCGCTTCTCTACCCACCAAACATCACGCTCACTATCTCTCCATCTCGCAGACACGAGCTGAGAAATTGCAAACGTCGAGCAATTGCTCAGAGATGAAAAGTGCCAGCAGTGAAAGCTCTTCCTAGCCAGCACCCTTCCTTGGAAGCGCTTTCACAGGCGCAGCAACACTGGGGCTTTGCGCTTCTCTACCAATCAAACGTCACGCTCACTATCTCTCCGTCTCGTAGACACGAGCTGAGAAATTGCAAACGTCGAGCAATTGCTCAGAGATGAAAAGTGCCAGCACTGAAAGCTGTGGCTAGCCAGCACCCTACCTTGGAAGCGCTTTTGTAGGCCTAAGAACAGTGGGGCTCTGGGCTTCTTTGGCCACCTAATCTTCTGCTCATCCTCTCGTGCAGTCGAAAGAGAGCTCAGGTGAGAAATTGCAAACGTCGAGCAATTGCTCAGAGATGAAAAGGGCCAGCACTGAAAGCTGTTGCTAGCCAGCACCCTTCCTTGGAAGCGCTTTCACAGGCGCAGCAACACTGGGACTTTGCGCTTCTCTACCCACCAAACGTGACGGTCATTCTCTTTCCGTCCCGTAGACACGAGTTGAGAAATTGCAAACGTCGAGCAATTGCTCAGAGATGAGAAGTGCAAGCACTGAAAGCTGTGGCTAGCCAGCACCCTTCCTTGGAAGCGCTTTCACAGGCGCAGCAACACTGGGGCTTTGCGCTTCTCTACCCACCAAACATCATGGTCATTCTCTTTCCGTCTCGTAGACACGAGTTGAGAAATTGCAAACGTCGAGCAATTGCTCAGAGATGAAAAGTGCCAGCACTGAAAGCTGTGGTTAGCCAGCACCCTTCCTTGGAAGTGCTTTCACAGGCGCAGCAACACTGGGACTTTGCGCTTCTCTAGCCACCAAACATCACGGTCACTATCTCTCCGTCTCGTAGACACGAGCTGAGAAATTGCAAACATCGAGTAATTGCTCAGAGATGAAAAGTGCCAGCACTGAAAGCTGTTGCTAGCCAGCACCCTTCCTTGGAAGCGCTTTCACAGGCGCAGCAACACTGGGGCTTTGCGCTTCTCTACCCACCAAACATCACGCTCACTATCTTTCCTTCTCGTAGACACGAGCTGAGAAATTGCAAACGTCGAGCAATTGCTCAGAGATGAAAAGTGCCAGCACTGAAAGCTGTTGCTAGCCAGCACCCTTCCTTGGAAGCGCTTTCACAGGCGCAGCAACACTGGGGCTTTGCGCTTCTCTAGCCACCAAACATTACGGTCACTATCTCTCCATCTCGTAGACACGAGCTGAGAAATTGCAAACGTCGAGCAATTGCTCAGAGATGAAAAGTGCCAGCACTGAAAGCTGTGGCTAGCCAGCACCCTTCCTTGGAAGTGCTTTCACAGGCGCAGCAACACTGGGGCTTTGCGCTTCTCTACCCACCAAACATCACGCTCACTTTCTCTCCGTCTCGTAGACACGAGCTGAGAAATTGCAAATGTCGAGCAATTGCTCAGAGATGAAAAGTGCCAGCACTGAAAGCTGTTGCTAGCCAGCACCCTTCCTTGGAAGCGCTTTCACAGGCGCAGCAACACTGGGGCTTTGCGCTTCTCTAGCCACCAAACGTCACGGTCATTCTCTTTCCGTCCCGTAGACACGAGTTGAGAAATTGCAAACGTCGAGCAATTGCTCAGAGATGAAAAGTGCAAGCACTGAAAGCTGTGGCTAGCCAGCACCCTTCCATGGAAGCGCTTTCACAGGCGCAGCAACACTGGGGCTTTGCGCTTCTCTACCCACCAAACATCATGGTCATTCTCTTTCCGTCTCGTAGACACGAGTTGAGAAATTGCAAACGTCGAGCAATTGCTCAGAGATGAAAAGTGCCATCACTGAAAGCTGTGGTTAGCCAGCACCCTTCCTTGGAAGTGCTTTCACAGGCGCAGCAACACTGGGACGTTGCGCTTCTCTAGCCACCAAACATCACGGTCACTATCTCTCCGTCTCGTAGACACGAGCTGAGAAATTGCAAACATCGAGTAATTGCTCAGAGATGAGAAGTGCCAGCACTGAAAGCTGTTGCTAGCCAGCACCCTTCCTTGGAAGCGCTTTTGTAGGCCTAAGAACACTGGGGCTCTGGGCTTCTTTGGCCACCTAATCTTCTGCTCATCCTCTCGTGCAGTCGAAAGAGAGCTCAGGTGAGTAATTGCAAACGTCGAGCAATTGCTCAGAGATGAAAAGTGCCAGCACTGAAAGCTGTTGCTAGCCAGCACCCTTCCTTGGAAGCGCTTTCACAGGCGCAGCAACACTGGGGCTTTGCGCTTCTCTACCCACCAAACGTCACGGTCACTATCTGTCCGTCTCGTAGACACGAGCTGAGAAATTGCAAACGTCGAGCAATTGCTCAGAGATGAAAAGTGCCAGCACTGAAAGCTGTTGCTAGCCAGCACCCTTCCTTGGAAGCGCTTTCACAGGCGCAGCAACACTGGGACTTTGCGCTTCTCTACCCACCAAACGTCACGGTCATTCTCTTTCCGTCCCGTAGACACGAGTTGAGAAATTGCAAACGTCGAGCAATTGCTCAGAGATGAAAAGTGCAAGCACTGAAAGCTGTTGCTAGCCAGCACCCTTCCTTGGAAGCGCTTTCACAGGCACAGCAACACTGGGACTTTGCGCTTCTCCAGCCACCAAACATCACGGTCATTCTCTTTCCGTCTCGTAGACACGAGTTGAGAAATTGCAAACGTCGAGCAATTGCTCAGAGATGAAAAGTGCCAGCACTGAAAGCTGTTGCTAGCCAGCACCCTTCCTTGGAAGTGCTTTCACAGGCGCAGCAACACTGGGGCTTTGCGCTTCTCTAGCCACCAAACGTCACGCTCACTATCTCTCCGTCTCGTAGACACGAGCTGAGAAATTGCAAACGTCGAGCAATTGCTCAGAGATGAGAAGTGCCAGCACTGAAAGCTGTTGCTAGCCAGCACCCTTCCTTGGAAGCGCTTTCACAGGCACAGCAACACTGGGGCTTTGCGCTTCTTTACCCACCAAACGTCACGGTCATTCTCTTTCCTTCTCGTAGACATGAGCTGAGAAATTGCAAACGTCCAGCAATTGCTCAGAGATGAAAAGTGCAAGCACTGAAAGCTGTGGCTAGCCAGCACCCTTCCTTGGAAGCGCTTTCACAGGCGCAGCAACACTGGGGCTTTGCGCTTCTCTACCCACCAAACATCACGGTCATTCTCTTTCCTTCTCGTAGACACGAGTTGAGAAATTGCAAACGTCGAGCAATTGCTCAGAGATGAAAAGTGGCAGCACTGACAACTGTGGCTAGCCAGCAGCCTTCCTTGGAAGCGCTTTCACAGGCGCAGCAACACTGGGGCTTTGCGCTTCTCTACCCACCAAACGTCACGCTCAATATCTCTCCGTCTCATAGAAACGAGCTGAGAAATTGCAAACGTCGAGCAATTGCTCAGAGAGGAAAAGTGCCAGCACTGAAAGCTGTGGCTAGCCAGCACCCTTCCTTGGAAGCGCTTTCACAGGCGCAGCAACACTGGGGCTTTGCGCTTCTCTGGCCACCAAACGTCACGCTCACTATCTCTCCGTCTCGTAGACACAAGCTGAGAATCTGCAAACGTCGAGCAATTGATCAAAGATGAGAAGTGGCAGCACTGAAAGCTGTGGCTAGCCAGCACCCTTCCTTGGAAGCGCTTTTGTAGGCCTAAGAACACTGGGGCTCGGGGCTTCTCTAGCCACCTACTCTTCTGCTCATCCTCTCGCGCAGTCTAAAGAGAGCTCAGGTGACAAAGTGCAAACGTCGAGCAATTGCTCAGAGATGAAAAGTGCCAGCACTGAAAGCTGTTGCTAGCCAGCACCCTTCCTTGGAAGCGCTTTCACAGGCGCAGCAACACTGGGGCTTTGCGCTTCTCTAGCCACCAAACATCACGGTCATTCTCTTGCCGTCTCGTAGACACGAGCTGAGAAATTGCAAATGTCGAGCAATTGCTCAGAGATGAAAAGTGCCAGCACTGAAAGCTGTTGCTAGCCAGCACCCTTCCTTGGAAGCGCTTTCACAGGCGCAGCAACACTGGGGCTTTGCGCTTCTCTAGCCACCAAACGTCACGGTCACTATCTCTCCATCTCGTAGACATGAGCTGAGAAATTGCAAACGTCGAGCAATTGCTCAGAGATGAAAAGTGCCATCACTGAAAGCTGTGGTTAGCCAGCACCCTTCCTTGGAAGTGCTTTCACAGGCACAGCAACACTGGGGCTTTGCGCTTCTCTAGCCACCAAACATCATGGTCACTATCTCTCCGTCTCGTAGACACGAGCTGAGAAATTGCAAACATCGAGTAATTGCTCAGAGATGAGAAGTGCCAGCACTGAAAGCTGTTGCTAGCCAGCACCCTTCCTTGGAAGCGCTTTTGTAGGCCTAAGAACACTGGGGCTCTGGGCTTCTCTAGCCACCTAATCTTCTGCTCATCCTCTCGTGCAGTCGAAAGAGAGCTCAGGTGAGAAATTGCAAACGTCGAGCAATTGCTCAGAGATGAGAAGGGCCAACACTGAAAGCTGTTGCTAGCCAGCACCCTTCCTTGGAAGCGCTTGCACAGGCGCAGCAACACTGGGGCTTTGCGCTTCTCTAGCCACCAAACATCACGCTCACTATCTGTCCGTCTCGTAGACACGAGCTGAGAAATTGCAAACGTCGAGCAATTGCTCAGAGATGAAAAGTGCCAGCACTGAAAGCTGATTCTAGCCAGCACCCTTCTTTGGAAGCGCTTTCACAGGCGCAGCAACACTGGGGCTTTGCGCTTCTCTAGCCACCAAACGTCACGGTCACTATCTCTCCTTCTCGTAGACATGAGCTGAGAAATTGCAAACGTCGAGCAATTGCTCAGAGATGAAAAGTGCCAGCACTGAAAGCTGTGGCTAGCCAGCACCCTTCCTTGGAAGTGCTTTCACAGGCGCAGCAACACTGGAGCTTTGCGCTTCTCTAGCCACCAAACGTCACGCTCACTATCTCTCCATCTAGTAGACACGAGCTGAGAAATTGCAAACGTCGAGCAATTGCTCAGAGATGAAAAGTGCCAGCACTGAAAGCTGTGGCTAGCCAGCACCCTTCCTTGGAAGCGCTTTCACAGGCGCAGCAACACTGGGGCTTTGCGCTTCTCTAGCCACCAAACATCACGCTCACTAACTCTCCGTCTCGTAGACACGAGCTGAGAAATTGCAAACGTCGAGCAATTGCTCAGAGATGAAAAGTGCCAGCACTGAAAGCTGTGGCTAGCCAGCAGCCTTCCTTGGAAGTGCTTTCACAGGCGCAGCAACACTGGGCCTTTGCGCTTCTCTACCCACCAAACATCACGCTCACTATCTCTCCATCTCGCAGACACGAGCTGAGAAATTGCAAACGTCGAGCAATTGCTCAGAGATGAAAAGTGCCAGCAGTGAAAGCTCTTCCTAGCCAGCACCCTTCCTTGGAAGCGCTTTCACAGGCGCAGCAACACTGGGGCTTTGCGCTTCTCTACCAATCAAACGTCACGGTCACTATCTCTCCGTCTCGTAGACACGAGCTGAGAAATTGCAAACGTCGAGCAATTGCTCAGAGATGAAAAGTGCCAGCACTGAAAGCTGTGGCTAGCCAGCACCCTACCTTGGAAGCGCTTTTGTAGGCCTAAGAACAGTGGGGCTCTGGGCTTCTCTAGCCACCTACTCTTCTGCTCATCCTCTCGCGCAGTCTAAACAGAGCTCAGGTGAGAAATTGCAAACGTCGAGCAATTGCTCCGAGATGAAAAGTGCCATCACTGAAAGCTGTTGCTAGCCAGCACCCTTCCTTGGAAGCGCTTTCACAGGCGCAGCAACACTGGGACTTTGCGCTTCTCTACCCACCAAACGTGACGGTCATTCTCTTTCCGTCCCGTAGACACGAGTTGAGAAATTGCAAACGTCGAGCAATTGCTCAGAGATGAGAAGTGCAAGCACTGAAAGCTGTGGCTAGCCAGCACCCTTCCTTGGAAGCGCTTTCACAGGCGCAGCAACACTGGGGCTTTGCGCTTCTCTACCCACCAAACATCATGGTCATTCTCTTTCCGTCTCGTAGATACGAGTTGAGAAATTGCAAACGTCGAGCAATTGCTCAGAGATGAAAAGTGCCAGCACTGAAAGCTGTGGTTAGCCAGCACCCTTCCTTGGAAGTGCTTTCACAGGCGCAGCAACACTGGGACTTTGCGCTTCTCTAGCCACCAAACATCACGGTCACTATCTCTCCGTCTCGTAGACACGAGCTGAGAAATTGCAAACATCGAGTAATTGCTCAGAGATGAAAAGTGCCAGCACTGAAAGCTGTTGCTAGCCAGCACCCTTCCTTGGAAGCGCTTTCACAGGCGCAGCAACACTGGGGCTTTGCGCTTCTCTACCCACCAAACATCACGCTCACTATCTTTCCTTCTCGTAGACACGAGCTGAGAAATTGCAAACGTCGAGCAATTGCTCAGAGATGAAAAGTGCCAGCACTGAAAGCTGTTGCTAGCCAGCACCCTTCCTTGGAAGCGCTTTCACAGGCGCAGCAACACTGGGGCTTTGCGCTTCTCTAGCCACCAAACATTACGGTCACTATCTCTCCATCTCGTAGACACGAGCTGAGAAATTGCAAACGTCGAGCAATTGCTCAGAGATGAAAAGTGCCAGCACTGAAAGCTGTGGCTAGCCAGCACCCTTCCTTGGAAGCGCTTTCACAGGCGCAGCAACACTGGGGCTTTGCGCTTCTCTACCCACCAAAAATCACGCTCACTATCTCTCCGTCTCGTAGACACGAGCTGAGAAATTGCAAATGTCGAGCAATTGCTCAGAGATGAAAAGTGCCAGCACTGAAAGCTGTTGCTAGCCAGCACCCTTCCTTGGAAGCGCTTTCACAGGCGCAGCAACACTGGGGCTTTGCGCTTCTCTAGCCACCAAACGTCACGGTCATTCTCTTTCCGTCCCGTAGACACGAGTTGAGAAATTGCAAACGTCGAGCAATTGCTCAGAGATGAAAAGTGCAAGCACTGAAAGCTGTGGCTAGCCAGCACCCTTCCATGGAAGCGCTTTCACAGGCGCAGCAACACTGGGGCTTTGCGCTTCTCTACCCACCAAACATCATGGTCATTCTCTTTCCGTCTCGTAGACACGAGTTGAGAAATTGCAAACGTCGAGCAATTGCTCAGAGATGAAAAGTGCCATCACTGAAAGCTGTGGTTAGCCAGCACCCTTCCTTGGAAGTGCTTTCACAGGCGCAGCAACACTGGGACGTTGCGCTTCTCTAGCCACCAAACATCACGGTCACTATCTCTCCGTCTCGTAGACACGAGCTGAGAAATTGCAAACATCGAGTAATTGCTCAGAGATGAGAAGTGCCAGCACTGAAAGCTGTTGCTAGCCAGCACCCTTCCTTGGAAGCGCTTTTGTAGGCCTAAGAACACTGGGGCTCTGGGCTTCTTTGGCCACCTAATCTTCTGCTCATCCTCTCGTGCAGTCGAAAGAGAGCTCAGGTGAGTAATTGCAAACGTCGAGCAATTGCTCAGAGATGAAAAGTGCCAGCACTGAAAGCTGTTGCTAGCCAGCACCCTTCCTTGGAAGCGCTTTCACAGGCGCAGCAACACTGGGGCTTTGCGCTTCTCTACCCACCAAACGTCACGGTCACTATCTGTCCGTCTCGTAGACACGAGCTGAGAAATTGCAAACGTCGAGCAATTGCTCAGAGATGAAAAGTGCCAGCACTGAAAGCTGTTGCTAGCCAGCACCCTTCCTTGGAAGCGCTTTCACAGGCGCAGCAACACTGGGACTTTGCGCTTCTCTACCCACCAAACGTCACGGTCATTCTCTTTCCGTCCCGTAGACACGAGTTGAGAAATTGCAAACGTCGAGCAATTGCTCAGAGATGAAAAGTGCAAGCACTGAAAGCTGTTGCTAGCCAGCACCCTTCCTTGGAAGCGCTTTCACAGGCACAGCAACACTGGGACTTTGCGCTTCTCCAGCCACCAAACATCACGGTCATTCTCTTTCCGTCTCGTAGACACGAGTTGAGAAATTGCAAACGTCGAGCAATTGCTCAGAGATGAAAAGTGCCAGCACTGAAAGCTGTTGCTAGCCAGCACCCTTCCTTGGAAGTGCTTTCACAGGCGCAGCAACACTGGGGCTTTGCGCTTCTCTAGCCACCAAACGTCACGCTCACTATCTCTCCGTCTCGTAGACACGAGCTGAGAAATTGCAAACGTCGAGCAATTGCTCAGAGATGAGAAGTGCCAGCACTGAAAGCTGTTGCTAGCCAGCACCCTTCCTTGGAAGCGCTTTCACAGGCACAGCAACACTGGGGCTTTGCGCTTCTTTACCCACCAAACGTCACGGTCATTCTCTTTCCTTCTCGTAGACATGAGCTGAGAAATTGCAAACGTCCAGCAATTGCTCAGAGATGAAAAGTGCAAGCACTGAAAGCTGTGGCTAGCCAGCACCCTTCCTTGGAAGCGCTTTCACAGGCGCAGCAACACTGGGGCTTTGCGCTTCTCTACCCACCAAACATCACGGTCATTCTCTTTCCTTCTCGTAGACACGAGTTGAGAAATTGCAAACGTCGAGCAATTGCTCAGAGATGAAAAGTGGCAGCACTGACAACTGTGGCTAGCCAGCAGCCTTCCTTGGAAGCGCTTTCACAGGCGCAGCAACACTGGGGCTTTGCGCTTCTCTACCCACCAAACGTCACGCTCAATATCTCTCCGTCTCATAGAAACGAGCTGAGAAATTGCAAACGTCGAGCAATTGCTCAGAGATGAAAAGTGCCAGCACTGAAAGCTGTGGCTAGCCAGCACCCTTCCTTGGAAGCGCTTTCACAGGCGCAGCAACACTGGGGCTTTGCGCTTCTGTAGCCACCAAACGTCACGCTCACTATCTCTCCGTCTCGTAGACACAAGCTGAGAAACTGCAAACGTCGAGCAATTGATCAAAGATGAGAAGTGGCAGCACTGAAAGCTGTGGCTAGCCAGCACCCTTCCTTGGAAGCGCTTTTGTAGGCCTAAGAACACTGGGGCTCGGGGCTTCTCTAGCCACCTACTCTTCTGCTCATCCTCTCGCGCAGTCTAAAGAGAGCTCAGGTGAGAAAGTGCAAACGTCGAGCAATTGCTCAGAGATGAAAAGTGCCAGCACTGAAAGCTGTTGCTAGCCAGCACCCTTCCTTGGAAGCGCTTTCACAGGCGCAGCAACACTGGGGCTTTGCGCTTCTCTAGCCACCAAACATCACGGTCATTCTCTTGCCGTCTCGTAGACACGAGCTGAGAAATTGCAAATGTCGAGCAATTGCTCAGAGATGAAAAGTGCCAGCACTGAAAGCTGTTGCTAGCCAGCACCCTTCCTTGGAAGCGCTTTCACAGGCGCAGCAACACTGGGGCTTTGCGCTTCTCTAGCCACCAAACGTCACGGTCACTATCTCTCCATCTCGTAGACATGAGCTGAGAAATTGCAAACGTCGAGCAATTGCTCAGAGATGAAAAGTGCCATCACTGAAAGCTGTGGTTAGCCAGCACCCTTCCTTGGAAGTGCTTTCACAGGCACAGCAACACTGGGGCTTTGCGCTTCTCTAGCCACCAAACATCATGGTCACTATCTCTCCGTCTCGTAGACACGAGCTGAGAAATTGCAAACATCGAGTAATTGCTCAGAGATGAGAAGTGCCAGCACTGAAAGCTGTTGCTAGCCAGCACCCTTCCTTGGAAGCGCTTTTGTAGGCCTAAGAACACTGGGGCTCTGGGCTTCTCTAGCCACCTAATCTTCTGCTCATCCTCTCGTGCAGTCGAAAGAGAGCTCAGGTGAGAAATTGCAAACGTCGAGCAATTGCTCAGAGATGAGAAGGGCCAACACTGAAAGCTGTTGCTAGCCAGCACCCTTCCTTGGAAGCGCTTGCACAGGCGCAGCAACACTGGGGCTTTGCGCTTCTCTAGCCACCAAACATCACGCTCACTATCTGTCCGTCTCGTAGACACGAGCTGAGAAATTGCAAACGTCGAGCAATTGCTCAGAGATGAAAAGTGCCAGCACTGAAAGCTGATTCTAGCCAGCACCCTTCTTTGGAAGCGCTTTCACAGGCGCAGCAACACTGGGGCTTTGCGCTTCTCTAGCCACCAAACGTCACGGTCACTATCTCTCCTTCTCGTAGACATGAGCTGAGAAATTGCAAACGTCGAGCAATTGCTCAGAGATGAAAAGTGCCAGCACTGAAAGCTGTGGCTAGCCAGCACCCTTCCTTGGAAGTGCTTTCACAGGCGCAGCAACACTGGAGCTTTGCGCTTCTCTAGCCACCAAACGTCACGCTCACTATCTCTCCATCTAGTAGACACGAGCTGAGAAATTGCAAACGTCGAGCAATTGCTCAGAGATGAAAAGTGCCAGCACTGAAAGCTGATTCTAGCCAGCACCCTTCCTTGGAAGCGCTTTCACAGGCACAGCAACACTGGGGCTTTGCGCTTCTCTACCCACCAAAAGTCACGGTCATTCTCTTTCCTTCTCGTAGACACGAGCTGAGAAATTGCAAACGTCCAGCAATTGCTCAGAGATGAAAAGTGCAAGCACTGAAAGCTGTGGCTAGCCAGCACCCTTCCTTGGAAGCGCTTTCACAGGCGCAGCAACACTGGGACTTTGCGCTTCTCTACCCACCAAACGTCACGGTCATTCTCTTTCCTTCTCGTAGACACGAGTTGAGAAATTGCAAACGTCGAGCAATTGCTCAGAGATGAAAAGTGGCAGCACTGACAGCTGTGGCTAGCCAGCAGCCTTCCTTGGAAGCGCTTTCACAGGCGCAGCAACACTGGGGCTTTGCGCTTCTCTACCCACCAAAAGTCACGCTCAATATCTCTCCATCTCATAGAAACGAGCTGAGAAATTGCAAACGTCGAGCAATTGCTCAGAGAGGAAAAGTGCCAGCACTGAAAGCTGTGGCTAGCCAGCACCCTTCCTTGGAAGCGCTTTCACAGGCGCAGCAACACTGGGGCTTTGCGCTTCTCTGGCCACCAAACGTCACGGTCATTCTCTTTCCTTCTCGTAGACACGAGCTGAGAAATTGCAAACGTCGAGCAATTGATCAAAGATGAGAAGTGGCAGCACTGAAAGCTGTGGCTAGCCAGCACCCTTCCTTGGAAGCGCTTTTGTAGCCCTTAGAACACTGGGGCTCTGGGCTTCTCTAGCCACCTACTCTTCTGCTCATCCTCTCGCGCACTCTAAAGAGAGCTCAGGTGAGAAATTGCAAACGTCGAGCAATTGCTCCGAGATGAAAAGTGCCAGCACTGAAAGCTGTTGCTAGCCAGCACCCTTCCTTGGAAGCGCTTTCACAGGCGCAGCAACACTGGGGCTTTGCGCTTCTCTAGCCACCAAACATCACGGTCATTCTCTTGCCGTCTCGTAGACACGAGCTGAGAAATTGCAAATGTCGAGCAATTGCTCAGAGATGAAAAGTGCCAGCACTGAAAGCTGTTGCTAGCCAGCACCCTTCCTTGGAAGCGCTTTCACAGGCACAGCAACACTGGGACTTTGCGCTTCTCTACCCACCAAACGTCATGGTCATTCTCTTTCCTTCTCGTAGACACGAGTTGAGAAATTGCAAACGTCGAGCAATTGCTCAGAGATGAAAAGTGCCAGCACTGAAAGCTGTGGCTAGCCAGCAGCCTTCCTTGGAAGCGCTTTCACAGGCGCAGCATCACTGGGGCTTTGCGCTTCTCTAGCCACCAAACGTCACGCTCACTATCTCTCCGTCTCGTAGACACGAGCTGAGAAATTGCAAACGTCGAGCAATTGCTCAGAGATGAGAAGTGCCAGCACTGAAAGCTGTTGCTAGCCAGCACCCTTCCTTGGAAGCGCTTTTGTAGGCCTAAGAACACTGGGGCTCTGGGCTTCTCTAGCCACCTAATCTTCTGCTCATCCTCTCGTGCAGTCTAAAGAGAGCTCAGGTGAGAAATTGCAAACGTCGAGCAATTGCTCAGAGATGAAAAGTGCCAGCACTGAAAGCTGTGGCTAGCCAGCACCCTTCCTTGGAAGCGCTTTCACAGGCGCAGCAACACTGGGGCTTTGCGCTTCTCTAGCCACCAAACGTCACGCTCACTATCTCTCCATCTCGTAGACATGAGCTGAGAAATTGCAAACGTCGAGCAATTGCTCAGAGATGAAAAGTGCCAGCACTGAAAGCTCTTCCTAGCCAGCACCCTTCCTTGGAAGTGCTTTCACAGGCGCAGCAACACTGGGGCTTTGCGCTTCTCTACCCACCAAACGTCACGCTCACTATCTCTCCGTCTCGTAGACACGAGTTGAGAAATTGCAAACGTCGAGCAATTGCTCCGAGATGAAAAGTGCCAGCACTGAAAGCTGTTGCTAGCCAGCAGCCTTCCTTGGAAGCACTTTTGTAGCCCTAAGAACACTGGGGCTCTGGGCTTCTCTAGCTACCTAATCTTCTGCTCATCCTCTCGTGCACTCTGAAGAGAGCTCAGGTGAGAAATTGCAAACGTCGAGCAATTGCTCAGAGATGAAAAGTGCCAGCACTGAAAGCTGTTGCTAGCCAGCACCCTTCCTTGGAAGCGCTTTCACAGGCGCAGCAACACTGGGGCTTTGCGCTTCTCTACCCACCAAACATCATGCTCACTATCTCCCCGTCTCGTAGACACGATCTGAGAAATTGCAAACGTCGAGCAATTGCTCAGAGATGAAAAGTGCCAGCACTGAAAGCTGTGGCTAGCCAGCACCCTTCCTTGGAAGCGCTTTCACAGGCGCAGCAACACTGGGACTTTGCGCTTCTCTACCCACCAAACGTCACGGTCATTCTCTTTCCGTCTCGTAGACACGAGCTGAGAAATTGCAAACGTCGAGCAATTGCTCAGAGATGAAAAGTGCCAGCACTGAAAGCTGTTGCTAGCCAGCACCCTTCCTTGGAAGCGCTTTTGTAGCCCTAAGAACACTGGGGCTCTGGGCTTCTCTAGCCACCTACTCTTCTGCTCATCCTCTCGCGTAGTCTAAAGAGAGCTCAGGTGAGAAATTGCAAATGTCGAGCAATTGCTCAGAGAGGAAAAGTGCCAGCACTGAAAGCTGTTGCTAGCCAGCACCCTTCCTTGGAAGCGCTTTTGTAGCCCTAAGAACACTGGGGCTCTGGGCTTCTCTAGCCACCTACTCTTCTGCTCATCCTGTCGCGCAGTCTAAAGAGAGCTCAGGTGAGAAATTGCAAACGTCGAGCAATTGCTCAGAGATGAAAAGGGCCAGCACTGAAGGCTGTTGCTAGCCAGCACCCTTCCTTGGAAGCGCTTTCACAGGCGCAGCAACACTGGGACTTTGCGCTTCTCTAGCCACCAAACGTCACGGTCATTCTCTTTCCTTCTCGTAGACACGAGCTGAGAAATTGCAAACGTCGAGCAATTGCTCAGAGATGAAAAGTGCCAGCACTGAAAGCTGTGGCTAGCCAGCACCCTTCCTTGGAAGCGCTTTTGTAGGCCTAAGAACACTGGGGCTCTGGGCTTCTCTAGCCACCTAATCTTCTGCTCATCCTCTCGTGCAGTCGAAAGAGAGCTCAGGTGAGAAATTGCAAACGTCGAGCAATTGCTCAGAGATGAAAAGTGCCAGCACTGAAAGCTGTGGTTAGCCAGCACCCTTCCTTGGAAGTGCTTTCACAGGCGCAGCAACACTGGGACTTTGCGCTTCTCTACCCATCACACATCAAGGTCATTCTCTTTCCGTCTCGTAGACACGAGCTGAGAAATTGCAAACGTCGAGCAATTGCTCAGAGATGAAAAGTGCCAGCACTGAAAGGTGTTGCTAGCCAGCACCCTTCCTTGGAAGCGCTTTCACAGGCGCAGCAACACTGGGGCTTTGCGCTTCTCTACCCACCAAACATCACGGTCATTCTCTTTCCGTCTCGTAGACACGAGTTGAGAAATTGCAAACGTCGAGCAATTGCTCAGACAGGAAAAGTGGCAGCACTGAAAGCTGTTGCTAGCCAGCACCCTTCCTTGGAAGCGCTTTCACGGGCGCAGCAACACTGGGGCTTTGCGCTTCTCTAGCCACCAAACATCACGCTCACTATCTCTCCGTCTCGTAGACACGAGCTGTGAAATTGCAAACGTCGAGCAATTGCTCCGAGATGAAAAGTGCCATCACTGAAAGCTGTTGCTAGCCAGCACCCTTCCTTGGAAGCGCTTTTGTAGGCCTAAGAACACTGGGGCTCTGGGCTTCTCTAGCCACCTACTCTTCTGCTCATCCTCTCGTGCAGTCGAAAGAGAGGTCAGGTGAGAAAGTGCAAACGTCGAGCAATTGCTCAGAGATGAAAAGTGCCAGCACTGAAAGCTGTTGCTAGCCAGCACCCTTCCTTGGAAGCGCTTTCACAGGCGCAGCAACACTGGGGCTTTGCGCTTCTCTACCCACCAAACATCACGGTCATTCTCTTTCCGTCTCGTAGACACGAGCTGAGAAATTGCAAACGTCGAGCAGTTGCTCAGAGATGAAAAGTGCCAGCACTGAAAGCTGTGGCTAGCCAGCACCCTTCCTTGGAAGCGCTTTCACAGGCGCAGCAACACTGGGGCTTTGCGCTTCTCTAGCCACCAAACGTCACGCTCACTATCTCTCCGTCTCGTAGACACGAGCTGAGAAATTACAAACGTCGAGCAATTGCTCCGAGATGAAAAGTGCCAGTACTGAAAGCTGTGGCAAGCCAGCACCCTTCCTTGGAAGCGCTTTTGTAGGCCTAAGAACACTGGGGCTCTGGGCTTCTCTAGCCACCTAATCTTCTGCTCATCCTCTCGTGCAGTCTAAAGAGAGATCAGGTGAGACATTGCAAACGTCGAGCAATTGCTCAGAGATGAAAAGTGCCAGCACTGAAAGCTGTTGCTAGCCAGCACCCTTCCTTGGAAGCGCTTTCACAGGCGCAGCAACACTGGGGCTTTGCGCTTCTCTAGCCACCAAACGTCACGCTCACTATCTCTCCGTCTCGTAGACACGAGCTGAGAAATTGCAAACGTCGAGCAGTTGCTCAGAGAGGAAAAGTGCCAGCACTGAAAGCTGTTGCTAGCCAGCACCCTTCCTTGGAAGCGCTTTCACAGGCGCAGCAACACTGGGGCTTTGCGCTTCTCTAGCCACCAAACATCACGGTCATTCTCTTTCCTTCTCATAGACACGAGCTGAGAAATTGCAAACGTCGAGCAGTTGCTCAGAGATGAAAAGTGCCAGCACTGAAAGCTGTTGCTAGCCAGCACCCTTCCTTGGAAACGCTTTTGTAGGCCTAAGAACACTGGGGCTCTTAGCCACCTACTCTTCTGCTCATCCTCTCGCGTAGTCTAAAGAGAGCTCAGGCGAGAAATTGCAAACGTCGAGCAATTGCTCAGAGATGAAAAGTGCCAGCACTGAAAGCTGTTGCTAGCCAGCACCCTTCCTTGGAAGCGCTTTCACAGGCGCAGCAACACTGGGGCTTTGCGCTTCTCTAGCCACCAAACATCACGGTCATTCTCTTTCCGTCTCGTAGACACGAGCTGAGAAATTGCAAACGTCGAGCAGTTGCTCAGAGATGAAAAGTGCCAGCACTGAAAGCTGTGGCTAGCCAGCACCCTTCCTTGGAAGCGCTTTCACAGGCGCAGCAACACTGGGGCTTTGCGATTCTCTAGCCACCAAACGTCACGGTCACTATCTCTCCGTCTCGTAGACACGAGCTGAGAAATTGCAAACGTCGAGCAATTGCTCAGAGATGAAAAGTGCCAGCACTGAAAGCTGTTGCTAGCCAGCACCCTTCCTTGGAAGCGCTTTCACAGGCGCAGCAACACTGGGGCTTTGCGCTTCCCTACCCACCAAACGTCACGCTCACTATCTCTCCGTCTCGTAGACACGAGTTGAGAAATTGCAAACGTCGAGCAATTGCTCCGAGATGAAAAGTGCCAGTACTGAAAGCTGTGGCAAGCCAGCACCCTTCCTTGGAAGCGCTTTTGTAGGCCTAAGAATACTGGGGCTCTGGGCTTCTCTAGCCACCTAATCTTCTGCTCATCCTCTCGTGCAGTCTAAAGAGAGATCAGGTGAGACATTGCAAACGTCGAGCAATTGCTCAGAGATGAAAAGTGCCAGCACTGAAAGCTGTTGCTAGCCAGCACCCTTCCTTGGAAGCGCTTTCACAGGCGCAGCAACACTGGGGCTTTGCGCTTCTCTAGCCACCAAACGTCACGCTCACTATCTCTCCGTCTCGTAGACACGAGCTGAGAAATTGCAAACGTCGAGCAGTTGCTCAGAGAGGAAAAGTGCCAGCACTGAAAGCTGTTGCTAGCCAGCACCCTTCCTTGGAAGCGCTTTCACAGGCGCAGCAACACTGGGGCTTTGCGCTTCTCTAGCCACCAAACATCACGGTCATTCTCTTTCCTTCTCATAGACACGAGCTGAGAAATTGCAAACGTCGAGCAATTGCTCAGAGATGAGAAGTGCCAGCACTGAAAGCTGTTGCTAGCCAGCACCCTTCCTTGGAAACGCTTTTGTAGGCCTAAGAACACTGGGGCTCTTAGCCACCTACTCTTCTGCTCATCCTCTCGCGTAGTCTAAAGAGAGCTCAGGCGAGAAATTGCAAACGTCGAGCAATTGCTCAGAGATGAAAAGTGCCAGCACTGAAAGCTGTTGCTAGCCAGCACCCTTCCTTGGAAGCGCTTTCACAGGCGCAGCAACACTGGGGCTTTGCGCTTCTCTACCCACCAAACATCACGGTCATTCTCTTTCCGTCTCGTAGACACGAGCTGAGAAATTGCAAACGTCGAGCAATTGCTCAGAGATGAAAAGTGCCAGCACTGAAAGCTGTTGCTAGCCAGCACCCTTCCTTGGAAGCACTTTCACAGGCGCAGCAACACTGGGGCTTTGCGCTTCTCTACCCACCAAAGGTCACGGTCCTTCTCTTTCCGTCTCGTAGACACGAGTTGAGAAATTGCAAACGTCGAGCAATTGCTCAGAGATGAAAAGTGGCAGCACTGAAAGCTGTGGCTAGC
The DNA here is from genome assembly GCA_037962945.1 of Sarcoramphus papa. Classification (NCBI taxonomy): domain Eukaryota; kingdom Metazoa; phylum Chordata; class Aves; order Accipitriformes; family Cathartidae; genus Sarcoramphus; species Sarcoramphus papa. The sequence continues at coordinate 92,177,869 of CM075586.1, read as the reverse complement.
CAGCAGCCTTCCTTGGAAGCGCTTTCACAGGCGCAGCAACACTGGGGCTTTGCGCTTCTCTACCCACCAAACATCACGGTCATTCTCTTTCCGTCTCGTAGACACGAGTTGAGAAATTGCAAACGTCGAGCAATTGCTCAGAGATGAAAAGTGCCAGCACTGAAAGCTGTGGCTAGCCAGCACCCTTCCTTGGAAGCGCTTTCACAGGCGCAGCAACACTGGGGCTTTGCGCTTCTCTACCCACCAAACATCACGCTCACTATCTCTCCGTCTCGTAGACACGAGCTGTGAAATTGCAAACGTCGAGCAATTGCTCCGAGATGAAAAGTGCCATCACTGAAAGCTGTTGCTAGCCAGCACCCTTCCTTGGAAGCGCTTTTGTAGGCCTAAGAACACTGGGGCTCTGGGCTTCTCTAGCCACCTACTCTTCTGCTCATCCTCTCGTGCAGTCGAAAGAGAGGTCAGGTGAGAAAGTGCAAACGTCGAGCAATTGCTCAGAGATGAAAAGTGCCAGCACTGAAAGCTGTTGCTAGCCAGCACCCTTCCTTGGAAGCGCTTTCACAGGCGCAGCAACACTGGGGCTTTGCGCTTCTCTACCCACCAAACATCACGGTCATTCTCTTTCCGTCTCGTAGACACGAGTTGAGAAATTGCAAACGTCGAGCAGTTGCTCAGAGATGAAAAGTGCCAGCACTGAAAGCTGTGGCTAGCCAGCACCCTTCCTTGGAAGCGCTTTCACAGGCGCAGCAACACTGGGGCTTTGCGCTTCTCTAGCCACCAAACGTCACGCTCACGATCTCTCCGTCTCGTAGACGCGAGCTGAGAAATTACAAACGTCGAGCAATTGCTCAGAGATGAAAAGTGCCAGTACTGAAAGCTGTTGCTAGCCAGCACCCTTCCTTGGAAGCGCTTTTGTAGCCCTAAGAATACTGGGGCTCTGGGCTTCTCTAGCCACCTAATCTTCTGCTCATCCTCTCGTGCAGTCTAAAGAGAGATCAGGTGAGACATTGCAAACGTCGAGCAATTGCTCAGAGATGAAAAGTGCCAGCACTGAAAGCTGTTGCTAGCCAGCACCCTTCCTTGGAAGCGCTTTCACAGGCGCAGCAACACTGGGGCTTTGCGCTTCTCTAGCCACCAAACGTCACGCTCACTATCTCTCCGTCTCGTAGACACGAGCTGAGAAATTGCAAACGTCGAGCAATTGCTCAGAGATGAGAAGTGCCAGCACTGAAAGCTGTTGCTAGCCAGCACCCTTCCTTGGAAGCGCTTTTGTAGGCCTAAGAACACTGGGGCTCTGGGCTTCTCTAGCCACCTACTCTTCTGCTCATCCTCTCGTGCAGTCTAAAGAGAGCTCAGGTGAGAAATTGCAAACGTCGAGCAATTGCTCAGAGATGAAAAGTGCCATCACTGAAAGCTGTTGCTAGCCAGCACCCTTCCTTGGAAGCGCTTTCACAGGCGCAGCAACACTGGGGCTTTGCGCTTCTCTACCCACCAAACATCACGGTCGTTCTCTTTCCTTCTCGTAGACACGAGCTGAGAAATTGCAAACGTCGAACAGTTGCTCAGAGATGAAAAGTGCCAGCACTGAAAGCTGTGGCTAGCCAGCACCCTTCCTTGGAAGCGCTTTCACAGGCGCAGCAACACTGGGGCTTTGCGCTTCTCTAGCCACCAAACGTCACGGTCACTATCTCTCCGTCTCGTAGACACGAGCTGAGAAATTGCAAACGTCGAGCAATTGCTCCGAGATGAAAAGTGCCAGCACTGAAAGCTGTTGCTAGCCAGCACCCTTCCTTGGAAGCGCTTTCACAGGCGCAGCAACACTGGGGCTTTGCGCTTCTCTACCCACCAAACGTCACGCTCACTATCTCTCCGTCTCGTAGACACGAGTTGAGAAATTGCAAACGTCGAGCAATTGCTCCGAGATGAAAAGTGCCAGCACTGAAAGCTGTTGCTAGCCAGCAGCCTTCCTTGGAAGCACTTTTGTAGCCCTAAGAACAGTGGGGCTCTGGGCTTCTCTAGCTACCTAATCTTCTGCTCATCCTCTCGTGCACTCTGAAGAGAGCTCAGGTGAGAAATTGCAAACGTCGAGCAATTGCTCAGAGATGAAAAGTGCCAGCACTGAAAGCTGTTGCTAGCCAGCACCCTTCCTTGGAAGCGCTTTCACAGGCGCAGCAACACTGGGGCTTTGCGCTTCTCTACCCACCAAACATCATGCTCACTATCTCCCCGTCTCGTAGACACAATCTGAGAAATTGCAAACGTCGAGCAATTGCTCAGAGATGAAAAGTGCCAGCACTGAAAGCTGTGGCTAGCCAGCACCCTTCCTTGGAAGCGCTTTCACAGGCGCAGCAACACTGGGGCTTTGCGCTTCTCTGGCCACCAAACGTCACGGTCATTCTCTTTCCGTCTCGTAGACACGAGCTGAGAAATTGCAAACGTCGAGCAATTGCTCAGAGATGAAAAGTGCCAGCACTGAAAGCTGTTGCTAGCCAGCACCCTTCCTTGGAAGCGCTTTCACAGGCGCAGCAACACTGGGGATTTGCGCTTCTCTACCCACCAAACATCACGGTCATTCTATTGCCGTCTCGTAGACACGAGCTGAGAAATTGCAAACGTCGAGCAATTGCTCAGAGATGAAAAGTGCCAGCACTGAAAGCTGATGCTAGCCAGCACCCTTCCTTGGAAGCGCTTTTGTAGGCCTAAGAACACTGGGGTTCTGGGCTTCTCTAGCCACCTACTCTTCTGCTCATCCTCTCGCGTAGTCTAAAGAGAGCTCAGGTGAGAAATTGCAAATGTCGAGCAATTGCTCAGAGATGAAAAGTGCCAGCACTGAAAGGTGTTGCTAGCCAGCACCCTTCCTTGGAAGCGCTTTCACAGGCGCAGCAACACTGGGGCTCTGGGCTTCTCTAGCCACCTACTCTTCTGCTCATCCTGTCGCGCAGTCTAAAGAGAGCTCAGGTGAGAAATTGCAAACGTCGAGCAATTGCTCAGAGATGAAAAGGGCCAGCACTGAAAGCTGTTGCTAGCCAGCACCCTTCCTTGGAAGCGCTTTCACAGGCGCAGCAACACTGGGGCTTTGCGCTTCTCTAGCCACCAAACATCACGCTCACTATCTCTCCGTCTCGTAGACACGAGCTGTGAAATTGCAAACGTCGAGCAATTGCTCCGAGATGAAAAGTGCCAGCGCTGAAAGCTGTTGCTAGCCAGCACCCTTCCTTGGAAGCGCTTTTGTAGGCCTAAGAACACTGGGGCTCTGGGCTTCTCTAGCCACCTACTCTTCTGCTCATCCTCTCGTGCAGTCGAAAGAGAGGTCAGGTGAGAAAGTGCAAACGTCGAGCAATTGCTCAGAGATGAAAAGTGCCAGCACTGAAAGCTGTTGCTAGCCAGCACCCTTCCTTGGAAGCGCTTTCACAGGCGCAGCAACACTGGGGCTTTGCGCTTCTCTACCCACCAAACATCACGGTCATTCTCTTTCCGTCTCGTAGACACGAGCTGAGAAATTGCAAACGTCGAGCAGTTGCTCAGAGATGAAAAGTGCCAGCACTGAAAGCTGTGGCTAGCCAGCACCCTTCCTTGGAAGCGCTTTCACAGGCGCAGCAACACTGGGGCTTTGCGCTTCTCTAGCCACCAAACGTCACGCTCACTATCTCTCCGTCTCGTAGACACGAGCTGAGAAATTACAAACGTCGAGCAATTGCTCAGAGATGAAAAGTGCCAGTACTGAAAGCTGTGGCTAGCCAGCACCCTTCCTTGGAAGCGCTTTTGTAGCCCTAAGAATACTGGGGCTCTGGGCTTCTCTAGCCACCTAATCTTCTGCTCATCCTCTCGTGCAGTCTAAAGAGAGATCAGGTGAGACATTGCAAACGTCGAGCAATTGCTCAGAGATGAAAAGTGCCAGCACTGAAAGCTGTTGCTAGCCAGCACCCTTCCTTGGAAGCGCTTTCACAGGCGCAGCAACACTGGGCCTTTGCGCTTCTCTACCCACCACACATCAAGGTCATTCTCTTTCCGTCTCGTAGACACGAGCTGAGAAATTGCAAACGTCGAGCAATTGCTCAGAGATGAAAAGTGCCAGCACTGAAAGCTGTGGCTAGCCAGCACCCTTCCTTGGAAGCGCTTTCACGGGCGCAGCAACACTGGGCCTTTGCGCTTCTCTAGCCACCAAACATCACGCTCACTATCTCTCCGTCTCGTAGACACGAGCTGTGAAATTGCAAACGTCGAGCAATTGCTCAGAGAGGAAAAGTGCCATCACTGAAAGCTGTTGCTAGCCAGCACCCTTCCTTGGAAGCGCTTTTGTAGGCCTAAGAACACTGGGGCTCTGGGCTTCTCTAGCCACCTACTCTTCTGCTCATCCTCTCGTGCAGTCGAAAGAGAGCTCAGGTGAGAAAGTGCAAACGTCGAGCAATTGCTCAGAGAGGAAAAGTGCCAGCACTGAAAGCTGTTGCTAGCCAGCACCCTTCCTTGGAAGCGCTTTCACAGGCGCAGCAACACTGGGGCTTTGCGCTTCTCTACCCACCAAACATCACGGTCATTCTCTTTCCGTCTCGTAGACACGAGCTGAGAAATTGCAAACGTCGAGCAGTTGCTCAGAGATGAAAAGTGCCAGCACTGAAAGCTGTTGCTAGCCAGCACCCTTCCTTGGAAACGCTTTTGTAGGCCTAAGAACACTGGGGCTCTGGGCTTCTCTAGCCACCTAATCTTCTGCTCATCCTCTCGTGCAGTCGAAAGAGAGCTCAGGTGAGAAATTGCAAACGTCGAGCAATTGCTCAGAGATGAAAAGTGCCAGCACTGAAAGCTGTTGCTAGCCAGCACCCTTCCTTGGAAGCGCTTTCACAGGCGCAGCAACACTGGGGCTTTGCGCTTCTCTAGCCACCAAACATCACGGTCATTCTCTTTCCGTCTCGTAGACACGAGCTGAGAAATTGCAAACGTCGAGCAGTTACTCAGAGATGAAAAGTGCCAGCACTGAAAGCTGTTGCTAGCCAGCACCCTTCCTTGGAAGCGCTTTCACAGGCGCAGCAACACTGGGGCTTTGCGCTTCTCTAGCCACCAAACGTCACGGTCACTATCTCTCCGTCTCGTAGACACGAGCTGAGAAATTGCAAACGTCGAGCAATTGCTCCGAGATGAAAAGTGCCAGCACTGAAAGCTGTGGCTAGCCAGCACCCTTCCTTGGAAGCGCTTTTGTAGGCCTAAGAATACTGGGGCTCTGGGCTTCTCTAGCCACCTAATCTTCTGCTCATCCTCTCGGGCACTCTAAAGAGAGCTCAGGTGAGAGATTGCAAACGTCGAGCAATTGCTCAGAGATGAAAAGTGCCAGCACTGAAAGCTGTTGCTAGCCAGCAGCCTTCCTTGGAAGCGCTTTCACAGGCGCAGCAACACTGGGGCTTAGCGCTTCTCTACCCACCAAACATCACGCTCACTATCTCTCCGTGTCGTAGACACGAGCTGAGAAATTGCAAACGTCGAGCAGTTGCTCAGAGAGGAAAAGTGCCAGCACTGAAAACTGTGGCTAGCCAGCACCCTTCCTTGGAAGCGCTTTCACAGGCGCAGCAACACTGGGCCTTTGCGCTTCTCTAGCCACCAAACATCACGGTCATTCTCTTTCCTTCTCATAGACACGAGCTGAGAAATTGCAAACGTCGAGCAGTTGCTCAGAGAGGAAAAGTGCCAGCACTGAAAGCTCTTGCTAGCCAGCACCCTTCCTTGGAAGTGCTTTCACAGGCGCAGCAACACTGGGGCTTTGCGCTTCTCTAGCCACCAAACGTCACGGTCATTCTCTTTCCTTCTCATAGACACGAGCTGAGAAATTGCAAACGTCGAGCAATTGCTCAGAGATGAGAAGTGCCAGCACTGAAAGCTGTTGCTAGCCAGCACCCTTCCTTGGAAACGCTTTTGTAGGCCTAAGAACACTGGGGCTCTGGGCTTCTCTAGCCACCTACTCTTCTGCTCATCCTCTCGTGCAGTCTAAAGAGAGCTCAGGTGAGAAATTGCAAACGTCGAGCAATTGCTCAGAGATGAAAAGTGCCAGCACTGAAAGCTGTTGCTAGCCAGCAGCCTTCCTTGGAAGCGCTTTCACAGGCGCAGCAACACTGGGGCTTTGCGCTTCTCTACCCACCAAACATCACGGTCATTCTCTTTCCGTCTCGTAGACACGAGCTGAGAAATTGCAAACGTCGAGCAGTTGCTCAGAGATGAAAAGTGCCAGCACTGAAAGCTGTGGCTAGCCAGCACCCTTCCTTGGAAGCGCTTTCACAGGCGCAGCAACACTGGGGCTTTGCGCTTCTCTAGCCACCAAACATCACGCTCACTATCTCTCCGTCTCGTAGACACGAGCTGTGAAATTGCAAACGTCGAGCAATTGCTCCGAGATGAAAAGTGCCATCACTGAAAGCTGTTGCTAGCCAGCACCCTTCCTTGGAAGCGCTTTTGTAGGCCTAAGAACACTGGGGCTCTGGGCTTCTCTAGCCACCTAATCTTCTGCTCATCCTCTCGTGCAGTCGAAAGAGAGGTCAGGTGAGAAAGTGCAAACGTCGAGCAATTGCTCAGAGAGGAAAAGTGCCAGCACTGAAAGCTGTTGCTAGCCAGCACCCTTCCTTGGAAGCGCTTTCACAGGCGCAGCAACACTGGGGCTTTGCGCTTCTCTACCCACCAAACATCACGGTCATTCTCTTTCCGTCTCGTAGACACGAGCTGAGAAATTGCAAACGTCGAGCAGTTGCTCAGAGATGAAAAGTGCCAGCACTGAAAGCTGTGGCTAGCCAGCACCCTTCCTTGGAAGCGCTTTCACAGGCGCAGCAACACTGGGGCTTTGCGCTTCTCTAGCCACCAAACATCACGATCACTATCTCTCCGTCTCGTAGACACGAGCTGAGAAATTGCAAACGTCGAGCAATTGCTCAGAGATGAAAAGTGCCAGTACTGAAAGCTGTGGCTAGCCAGCACCCTTCCTTGGAAGCGCTTTTGTAGGCCTAAGAATACTGGGGCTCTGGGCTTCTCTAGCCACCTAATCTTCTGCTCATCCTCTCGTGCAGTCTAAAGAGAGATCAGGTGAGACATTGCAAACGTCGAGCAATTGCTCAGAGATGAAAAGTGCCAGCACTGAAAGCTGTTGCTAGCCAGCACCCTTCCTTGGAAGCGCTTTCACAGGCGCAGCAACACTGGGCCTTTGCGCTTCTCTAGCCACCAAACGTCACGCTCACTATCTCTCCGTCTCGTAGACACGAGCTGAGAAATTGCAAACGTCGAGCAGTTGCTCAGAGAGGAAAAGTGCCAGCACTGAAAGCTGTTGCTAGCCAGCACCCTTCCTTGGAAGCGCTTTCACAGGCGCAGCAACACTGGGCCTTTGCGCTTCTCTAGCCACCAAACATCACGGTCATTCTCTTTCCTTCTCATAGACACGAGCTGAGAAATTGCAAACGTCGAGCAATTGCTCAGAGATGAGAAGTGCCAGCACTGAAAGCTGTTGCTAGCCAGCACCCTTCCTTGGAAACGCTTTTGTAGGCCTAAGAACACTGGGGCTCTGGGCTTCTCTAGCCACCTAATCTTCTGCTCATCCTCTCGCGCACTCTAAAGAGAGCTCAGGTGAGAAAGTGCAAACGTCGAGCAATTGCTCAGAGAGGAAAAGTGCCAGCACTGAAAGCTGTTGCTAGCCAGCACCCTTCCTTGGAAGCGCTTTCACAGGCGCAGCAACACTGGGGCTTTGCGCTTCTCTACCCACCAAACATCACGGTCATTCTCTTTCCGTCTCGTAGACACGAGCTGAGAAATTGCAAACGTCGAGCAGTTGCTCAGAGATGAAAAGTGCCAGCACTGAAAGCTGTGGCTAGCCAGCACCCTTCCTTGGAAGCGCTTTCACAGGCGCAGCAACACTGGGGCTTTGCGCTTCTCTACCCACCAAACGTCACGGTCACTATCTCTCCGTCTTGTAGACACGAGCTGAGAAATTGCAAACGTCGAGCAATTGCTCCGAGATGAAAAGTGCCAGCACTGAAAGCTGTGGCTAGCCAGCACCCTTCCTTGGAAGCGCTTTTGTAGGCCTAAGAATACTGGGGCTCTGGGCTTCTCTAGCCACCTAATCTTCTGCTCATCCTCTCGGGTACTCTAAAGAGAGCTCAGGTGAGAGATTGCAAACGTCGAGCAATTGCTCAGAGATGAAAAGTGCCAGCACTGAAAGCTGTTGCTAGCCAGCACCCTTCCTTGGAAGCGCTTTCACAGGCGCAGCAACACTGGGCCTTTGCGCTTCTCTACCCACCAAACATCACGGTCATTCTCTTTCCTTCTCATAGACACGAGCTGAGAAATTGCAAACGTCGAGCAGTTGCTCAGAGAGGAAAAGTGCCAGCACTGAAAGCTCTTGCTAGCCAGCACCCTTCCTTGGAAGCGCTTTCACAGGCGCAGCAACACTGGGGCTTTGCGCTTCTCTAGCCACCAAACGTCACGGTCATTCTCTTTCCTTCTCATAGACACGAGCTGAGAAATTGCAAACGTCGAGCAATTGCTCAGAGATGAAAAGTGCCAGCACTGAAAGCTGTTGCTAGCCAGCACCCTTCCTTGGAAACGCTTTTGTAGGCCTAAGAACACTGGGGCTCTGGGCTTCTCTAGCCACCTAATCTTCTGCTCATCCTCTCGTGCAGTCGAAAGAGAGCTCAGGTGAGAAATTGCAAACGTCGAGCAATTGCTCAGAGATGAAAAGTGCCAGCACTGAAAGCTGTTGCTAGCCAGCACCCTTCCTTGGAAGCGCTTTCACAGGCGCAGCAACACTGGGGCTTTGCGCTTCTCTAGCCACCAAACATCACGGTCATTCTCTTTCCGTCTCGTAGACACGAGCTGAGAAATTGCAAACGTCGAGCAGTTGCTCAGAGATGAAAAGTGCCAGCACTGAAAGCTGTGGCTAGCCAGCACCCTTCCTTGGAAGCGCTTTCACAGGCGCAGCAACACTGGGGCTTTGCGCTTCTCTAGCCACCAAACGTCATGGTCACTATCTCTCCGTCTCGTAGACACGAGCTGAGAAATTGCAAACGTCGAGCAATTGCTCCGAGATGAAAAGTGCCAGCACTGAAAGCTGTGGCTAGCCAGCACCCTTCCTTGGAAGCGCTTTTGTAGGCCTAAGAATACTGGGGCTCTGGGCTTCTCTAGCCACCTAATCTTCTGCTCATCCTCTCGGGCACTCTAAAGAGAGCTCAGGTGAGAGATTGCAAACGTCGAGCAATTGCTCAGAGATGAAAAGTGCCAGCACTGAAAGCTGTTGCTAGCCAGCAGCCTTCCTTGGAAGCGCTTTCACAGGCGCAGCAACACTGGGGCTTTGCGCTTCTCTAGCCACCAAACATCACGCTCACTATCTCTCCGTGTCGTAGACACGAGCTGAGAAATTGCAAACGTCGAGCAGTTGCTCAGAGAGGAAAAGTGCCAGCACTGAAAACTGTGGCTAGCCAGCACCCTTCCTTGGAAGCGCTTTCACAGGCGCAGCAACACTGGGCCTTTGCGCTTCTCTACCCACCAAACATCACGGTCATTCTCTTTCCTTCTCATAGACACGAGCTGAGAAATTGCAAACGTCGAGCAGTTGCTCAGAGAGGAAAAGTGCCAGCACTGAAAGCTCTTGCTAGCCAGCACCCTTCCTTGGAAGCGCTTTCACAGGCGCAGCAACACTGGGGCTTTGCGCTTCTCTAGCCACCAAACGTCACGGTCATTCTCTTTCCTTCTCATAGACACGAGCTGAGAAATTGCAAACGTCGAGCAATTGCTCAGAGATGAGAAGTGCCAGCACTGAAAGCTGTTGCTAGCCAGCACCCTTCCTTGGAAACGCTTTTGTAGGCCTAAGAACACTGGGGCTCTGGGCTTCTCTAGCCACCTAATCTTCTGCTCATCCTCTCGTGCAGTCGAAAGAGAGCTCAGGTGAGAAATTGCAAACGTCGAGCAATTGCTCAGAGATGAAAAGGGCCAGCACTGAAAGCTGTTGCTAGCCAGCACCCTTCCTTGGAAGCGCTTTCACAGGCACAGCAACACTGGGGCTTTGCGCTTCTCTAGCCACCAAACATCACGGTCATTCTCTTTCCGTCTCGTAGACACGAGCTGAGAAATTGCAAACGTCGAGCAGTTGCTCAGAGATGAAAAGTGCCAGCACTGAAAGCTGTGGCTAGCCAGCACCCTTCCTTGGAAGCGCTTTCACAGGCGCAGCAACACTGGGGCTTTGCGCTTCTCTACCCACCAAACGTCACGCTCACTATCTCTCCGTCTCGTAGACACGAGCTGAGAAATTGCAAACGTCGAGCAATTGCTCCGAGATGAAAAGTGCCAGTACTGAAAGCTGTGGCTAGCCAGCACCCTTCCTTGGAAGCGCTTTTGTAGGCCTAAGAATACTGGGGCTCTGGGCTTCTCTAGCCACCTAATCTTCTGCTCATCCTCTCGTGCAGTCTAAAGAGAGATCAGGTGAGACATTGCAAACGTCGAGCAATTGCTCAGAGATGAAAAGTGCCAGCACTGAAAGCTGTTGCTAGCCAGCACCCTTCCTTGGAAGCGCTTTCACAGGCGCAGCAACACTGGGGCTTTGCGCTTCTCTAGCCACCAAACGTCACGCTCACTATCTCTCCGTCTCGTAGACACGAGCTGAGAAATTGCAAACGTCGAGGAGTTGCTCAGAGATGAAAAGTGCCAGCACTGAAAGCTGTTGCTAGCCAGCACCCTTCCTTGGAAGCGCTTTCACAGGCGCAGCAACACTGGGCCTTTGCGCTTCTCTAGCCACCAAACGTCACGGTCATTCTCTTTCCTTCTCATAGACACGAGCTGAGAAATTGCAAACATCCAGCAATTGCTCAGAGATGAGAAGGGCCAGCACTGAAAGCTGTTGCTAGCCAGCACCCTTCCTTGGAAACGCTTTTGTAGGCCTAAGAACACTGGGGCTCTGGGCTTCTCTAGCCACCTAATCTTCTGCTCATCCTCTCGTGCAGTCGAAAGAGAGCTCAGGTGAGAAATTGCAAACGTCGAGCAATTGCTCAGAGATGAAAAGTGCCAGCACTGAAAGCTGTTGCTAGCCAGCACCCTTCCTTGGAAGCGCTTTCACAGGCGCAGCAACACTGGGGCTTTGCACTTCTCTACCCACCAAACATCACGGTCATTCTCTTTCCGTCTCGTAGACACGAGCTGAGAAATTGCAAACGTCGAGCAGTTGCTCAGAGATGAAAAGTGCCAGCACTGAAAGCTGTGGCTAGCCAGCACCCTTCCTTGGAAGCGCTTTCACAGGCGCAGCAACACTGGGGCTTTGCGCTTCTCTACCCACCAAACGTCACGCTCACTATCTCTCCGTCTCGTAGACACGAGCTGAGAAATTGCAAACGTCGAGCAATTGCTCCGAGATGAAAAGTGCCAGCACTGAAAGCTGTTGCTAGCCAGCACCCTTCCTTGGAAACGCTTTTGTAGGCCTAAGAACACTGGGGCTCTGGGCTTCTCTAGCCACCTAATCTTCTGCTCATCCTCTCGTGCAGTCTAAAGAGAGCTCAGGTGAGAAAGTGCAAACGTCGAGCAATTGCTCAGAGATGAAAAGTGCCAGCACTGAAAGCTGATGCTAGCCAGCACCCTTCCTTGGAAGCGCTTTCACAGGCGCAGCAACACTGGGGCTTTGCGCTTCTCTAGCCACCAAACGTCACGGTCATTCTCTTTCCGTCTCGTAGACACGAGTTGAGAAATTGCAAACGTCGAGCAATTGCTCAGAGATGAAAAGTGCCAGCACTGAACGCTGTTGCTAGCCAGCACCCTTCCTTGGAAGCGCTTTCACAGGCGCAGCAACACTGGGGCTTTGCGCTTCTCTACCCACCAAACATCACGCTCACCATCTCTCCGTCTCGTAGACACGAGTTGAGAAATTGCAAATGTCGAGCAATTGCTCAGAGATGAGAAGTGCCAGCACTGAAAGCTGTTGCTAGCCAGCACCCTTCCTTGGAAGCGCTTTTGTAGGCCTAAGAACACTGGGGCTCTGGGCTTCTCTAGCTACCTAATCTTCTGCTCATCCTCTCGGGCACTCTAAAGAGAGCTCAGGTGAGACATTGCAAACGTCGAGCAATTGCTCAGAGATGAAAAGTGCCAGCACTGAAAGCTGTGGCTAGCCAGCACCCTTCCTTGGAAGCGCTTTCACAGGCGCAGCAACACTGGGGCTTTGCGCTTCTCTACCCACCAAACATCACGGTCACTATATCTCCGTCTCGTAGACACGAGCTGAGAAATTGCAAACGTCGAGCAATTGCTCAGAGAGGAAAAGTGCCAGCACTGAAAGCTGATTCTAGCCAGCACCCTTCTTTGGAAGCGCTTTCACAGGCGCAGCAACACTGGGGCTTTGCGCTTCTCTAGCCACCAAACATCACGGTCACTATCTCTCCTTCTCGTAGACATGAGCTGAGAAAGTGCAAACGTCGAGCAATTGCTCAGAGATGAAAAGTGCCAGCACTGAAAGCTGTTGCTAGCCAGCACCCTTCCTTGGAAGTGCTTTCACAGGCGCAGCAACACTGGGGCTTTGCGCTTCTCTACCCTCAAACATCACGGTCATTCTCTTTCCTTCTCGTAGACACGAGTTGATAAATTGCAAACGTCGAGCAATTGCTCAGAGATGAAAAGTGCCAGCACTGACAGCTGTGGCTAGCCAGCAGCCTTCCTTGGAAGGGCTTTCACAGGCGCAGCAACACTGGGGCTTTGCGCTTCTCTACCCACCAAACGTCACGCTCAATATCTCTCCGTCTCATAGAAACGAGCTGAGAAATTGCAAACGTCGAGCAATTGCTCAGAGAGGAAAAGTGCCAGCACTGAAAGCTGTGGCTAGCCAGCACCCTTCCTTGGAAGCGCTTTCACAGGCGCAGCAACACTGGGGCTTTGCGCTTCTCTAGCCACCAAACATCACGGTCATTCTCTTGCCGTCTCGTAGACACGAGCTGAGAAATTGCAAATGTCGAGCAATTGCTCAGAGATGAAAAGTGCCAGCACTGAAAGCTGTTGCTAGCCAGCACCCTTCCTTGGAAGCGCTTTCACAGGCACAGCAACACTGGGACTTTGAGCTTCTCTACCCACCAAACGTCACGGTCATTCTCTTTCCATCTCGTAGACATGAGTTGAGAAATTGCAAACGTCGAGCAATTGCTCAGAGATGAAAAGTGCAGCACTGAAAGCTCTTCCTAGCCAGCACCATTCCTTGGAAGTGCTTTCACAGGCGCAGCAACACTGGGGCTTTGCGCTTCTCTAGCCACCAAACGTCACGCTCACTATCTCTCCGTCTCGTAGACACGAGCTGAGAAATTGCAAACGTCGAGCAATTGCTCAGAGATGAGAAGTGCCAGCACTGAAAGCTGTTGCTAGCCAGCACCCTTCCTTGGAAGCGCTTTCACAGGCGCAGCAACACTGGGGCTTTGCGCTTCTCTAGCCACCAAACATCACGGTCACTATCTCTCCATCTCGTAGACATGAGCTGAGAAATTGCAAACGTCGAGCAATTGCTCAGAGATGAAAAGGGCCAGCACTGAAAGCTGTTGCTAGCCAGCACCCTTCCTTGGAAGCGCTTTCACAGGCGCAGCAACACTGGGACTTTGCGCTTCTCTACCCACCAAACATCACGGTCCTTCTCTTTCTGTCTCGTAGACACGAGCTGAGAAATTGCAAACGTCGAGCAATTGCTCAGAGATGAAAAGTGCCAGCACTGAAAGCTGTTGCTAGCCAGCACCCTTCCTTGGAAGCGCTTTTGTAGGCCTAAGAACACTGGGGCTCTGGGCTTCTCTAGCCACCTAATCTTCTGCTCATCCTCTCGTGCAGTCTAAAGAGAGCTCAGGTGAGAAATTGCAAACGTTGAGCAATTGCTCAGAGATGAAAAGTGCCAGCACTGAAGGCTGTTGCTAGCCAGCACCCTTCCTTGGAAGCGCTTTCACAGGCGCAGCAACACTGGGACTTTGCGCTTCTCTACCCACCAAACGTCACGGTCATTCTCTTTCCGTCCCGTAGACACGAGCTGAGAAATTGCAAACGTCGAGCAATTGCTCAGAGATGAAAAGTGCCAGCACTGAAAGCTGTTGCTAGCCAGCACCCTTCCTTGGAAGCGCTTTCACAGGCGCAGCAACACTGGGGCTTTGCGCTTCTCTACCCACCAAACGTCACGGTCATTCTCTTTCCTTCTCGTAGACACGAGTTGAGAAATTGCAAACGTCGAGCAATTGCTCAGAGATGAAAAGTGCCAGCACTGAACGCTGTTGCTAGCCAGCACCCTTCCTTGGAAGCGCTTTCACAGGCGCAGCAACACTGGGGCTTTGCGCTTCTCTACCAACCAAACATCACGCTCACCATCTCTCCGTCTCGTAGACACGAGTTGAGAAATTGCAAATGTCGAGCAATTGCTCAGAGATGAGAAGTGCCAGCACTGAAAGCTGTTGCTAGCCAGCACCCTTCCTTGGAAGCGCTTTTGTAGGCCTAAGAACACTGGGGCTCTGGGCTTCTCTAGCTACCTAATCTTCTGCTCATCCTCTCGGGCACTCTAAAGAGAGCTCAGGTGAGACATTGCAAACGTCGAGCAATTGCTCAGAGATGAAAAGTGCCAGCACTGAAAGCTGTGGCTAGCCAGCACCCTTCCTTGGAAGCGCTTTCACAGGCGCAGCAACACTGGGGCTTTGCGCTTCTCTACCCACCAAACATCACGGTCACTATATCTCCGTCTCGTAGACACGAGCTGAGAAATTGCAAACGTCGAGCAATTGCTCAGAGAGGAAAAGTGCCAGCACTGAAAGCTGATTCTAGCCAGCACCCTTCTTTGGAAGCGCTTTCACAGGCGCAGCAACACTGGGGCTTTGCGCTTCTCTAGCCACCAAACGTCACGGTCACTATCTCTCCTTCTCGTAGACATGAGCTGAGAAAGTGCAAACGTCCAGCAATTGCTCAGAGATGAAAAGTGCCAGCACTGAAAGCTGTTGCTAGCCAGCACCCTTCCTTGGAAGTGCTTTCACAGGCGCAGCAACACTGGGGCTTTGCGCTTCTCTACCCACCAAACATCACGGTCATTCTCTTTCCTTCTCGTAGACACGAGTTGATAAATTGCAAACGTCGAGCAATTGCTCAGAGATGAAAAGTGCCAGCACTGACAGCTGTGGCTAGCCAGCAGCCTTCCTTGGAAGCGCTTTCACAGGCGCAGCAACACTGGGGCTTTGCGCTTCTCTACCCACCAAACGTCACGCTCAATATCTCTCCGTCTCATAGAAACGAGCTGAGAAATTGCAAACGTCGAGCAATTGCTCCGAGATGAAAAGTGCCAGCACTGAAAGCTGTGGCTAGCCAGCACCCTTCCTTGGAAGCGCTTTCACAGGCGCAGCAACACTGGGGCTTTGCGCTTCTCTAGCCACCAAACATCACGGTCATTCTCTTGCCGTCTCGTAGACACGAGCTGAGAAATTGCAAATGTCGAGCAATTGCTCAGAGATGAAAAGTGCCAGCACTGAAAGCTGTTGCTAGCCAGCACCCTTCCTTGGAAGCGCTTTCACAGGCACAGCAACACTGGGACTTTGAGCTTCTCTACCCACCAAACGTCACGGTCATTCTCTTTCCGTCTCGTAGACACGAGTTGAGAAATTGCAAACGTCGAGCAATTGCTCAGAGATGAAAAGTGCAGCACTGAAAGCTCTTCCTAGCCAGCACCATTCCTTGGAAGTGCTTTCACAGGCGCAGCAACACTGGGGCTTTGCGCTTCTCTAGCCACCAAACGTCACGCTCACTATCTCTCCGTCTCGTAGACACGAGCTGAGAAATTGCAAACGTCGAGCAATTGCTCAGAGATGAGAAGTGCCAGCACTGAAAGCTGTTGCTAGCCAGCACCCTTCCTTGGAAGCGCTTTCACAGGCGCAGCAACACTGGGGCTTTGCGCTTCTCTAGCCACCAAACATCACGGTCACTATCTCTCCATCTCGTAGACATGAGCTGAGAAATTGCAAACGTCGAGCAATTGCTCAGAGATGAAAAGTGCCAGCACTGAAAGCTGTTGCTAGCCAGCACCCTTCCTTGGAAGTGCTTTCACAGGCACAGCAACACTGGGGCTTTGCGCTTCTCTACCCACCAAACGTCACGCTCACTAACTCTCCGTCTCGTAGATACGAGTTGAGAAATTGCAAACGTCGAGCAATTGCTCAGAGATGAAAAGTGCCAGCACTGAAAGCTGTTGCTAGCCAGCACCCTTCCTTGGAAGCGCTTTTGTAGGCCTAAGAACACTGGGGTTGTGGGCTTCTCTAGCCACCTACTCTTCTGCTCATCCTCTCGCGTAGTCTAAAGAGAGCTCAGGTGAGAAATTGCAAATGTCGAGCAATTGCTCAGAGAGGAAAAGTGCCAGCACTGAAAGGTGTTGCTAGCCAGCACCCTTCCTTGGAAGCGCTTTCACAGGCGCAGCAACACTGGGGCTCTGGGCTTCTCTAGCCACCTACTCTTCTGCTCATCCTGTCGCGCAGTCTAAAGAGAGCTCAGGTGAGAAATTGCAAACGTCGAGCAATTGCTCAGAGATGAAAAGGGACAGCACTGAAGGCTGTTGCTAGCCAGCACCCTTCCTTGGAAACGCTTTCACAGGCGCAGCAACACTGGGGATTTGCGCTTCTCTACCCACCAAACATCACGGTCATTCTATTGCCGTCTCGTAGACACGAGCTGAGAAATTGCAAACGTCGAGCAATTGCTCAGAGATGAAAAGTGCCAGCACTGAAAGCTGATGCTAGCCAGCACCCTTCCTTGGAAGCGCTTTTGTAGGCCTAAGAACACTGGGGTTCTGGGCTTCTCTAGCCACCTACTCTTCTGCTCATCCTCTCGCGTAGTCGAAAGAGAGCTCAGGTGAGAAATTGCAAATGTCGAGCAATTGCTCAGAGAGGAAAAGTGCCAGCACTGAAAGGTGTTGCTAGCCAGCACCCTTCCTTGGAAGCGCTTTCACAGGCACAGCAACACTGGGGCTCTGGGCTTCTCTAGCCACCTACTCTTCTGCTCATCCTGTCGCGCAGTCTAAAGAGAGCTCAGGTGAGAAATTTCAAACGTCGAGCAATTGCTCAGAGATGTAAAGGGCCAGCACTGAAGGCTGCTGCTAGCCAGCACCCTTCCTTGGAAGCGCTTTCACAGGCGCAGCAACACTGGGACTTTGCGCTTCTCTACCCACCAAACATCACGGTCATTCTCTTTCCTTCTCGTAGACACGAGCTGAGAAATTGCAAACGTCGAGCAATTGCTCAGAGATGAAAAGTGCCAGCACTGAAAGCTGTTGCTAGCCAGCACCCTTCCTTGGAAGCGCTTTTGTAGGCCTAAGAACACTGGGGCTCTGGGCTTCTCTAGCCACCTAATCTTCTGCTCATCCTCTCGCGCAGTCTACAGAGAGCTCAGGTGAGAAATTGCAAACATCGAGCAATTGCTCAGAGATGAAAAGTGCCAGCACTGAAAGCTGTTGCTAGCCAGCACCCTTCCTTGGAAGCGCTTTCACAGGCGCAGCAACACTGGGACTTTGCGCTTCTCTAGCCACCAAACGTCACGGTCATTCTCTTTCCGTCCAGTAGACACGAGCTGAGAAATTGCAAACGTCCAGCAATTGCTCAGAGATGAAAAGTGCCAGCACTGAAAGCTGTTGCTAGCCAGCACCCTTCCTTGGAAGCGCTTTCACAGGCGCAGCAACACTGGGACTTTGCGCTTCTCTACCCACCACACATCAAGGTCATTCTCTTTCCGTCTCGTAGACACGAGCTGAGAAATTGCAAACGTCGAGCAATTGCTCAGAGATGAAAAGTGCCAGCACTGAAAGCTGTTGCTAGCCAGCACCCTTCCTTGGAAGCGCTTTCACAGGCGCAGCAACACTGGGGCTTTGCGCTTCTCTACCCACCAAACATCACGGTCATTCTCTTTCCGTCTCGTAGACACGAGCTGAGAAATTGCAAACGTCGAGCAATTGCTCAGAGAGGAAAAGTGCCAGCACTGAAAGCTCTTCCTAGCCAGCACCCTTCCTTGGAAGTGCTTTCACAGGCACAGCAACAGTGGGGCTTTGCGCTTCTCTACCCACCAAACGTCACGCTCACTATCTCTCCGTCTCGTAGACACGAGTTGAGAAATTGCAAACGTCGAGCAATTGCTCCGAGATGAAAAGTGCCAGCACTGAAAGCTGTTGCTAGCCAGCACCCTTCCTTGGAAGCGCTTTCACAGGCGCAGCAACACTGGGGCTTTGCGCTTCTCTACCCACCAAACATCACGGTCATTCTATTGCCGTCTCGTAGACACGAGCTGAGAAATTGCAAACGTCCAGCAATTGCTCAGAGATGAAAAGTGCCAGCACTGAAAGCTGATGCTAGCCAGCACCCTTCCTTGGAAGCGCTTTTGTAGGCCTAAGAACACTGGGGTTCTGGGCTTCTCTAGCCACCTACTCTTCTGCTCATCCTCTCGCGTAGTCTAAAGAGAGCTCAGGTGAGAAATTGCAAATGTCGAGCAATTGCTCAGAGAGGAAAAGTGCCAGCACTGAAAGGTGTTGCTAGCCAGCACCCTTCCTTGGAAGCGCTTTCACAGGCGCAGCAACACTGGGGATTTGCGCTTCTCTACCCACCAAACATCACGGTCACTCTCTCTCCTTCTCGCAGACACGAGCTGAGAAATTGCAAACGTCGAGCAATTGCTCAGAGATGAAAAGTGCCAGCACTGAAAGCTGATGCTAGCCAGCACCCTTCCTTGGAAGCGCTTTTGTAGGCCTAAGAACACTGGGGCTCTGGGCTTCTCTAGCCACCTACTCTTCTGCTCATCCTGTCGTGCAGTCTAAAGAGAGCTCAGGTGAGAAATTGCAAACGTCGAGCAATTGCTCAGAGATGAAAAGGGCCAGCACTGAAAGCTGTTGCTAGCCAGCACCCTTCCTTGGAAGCGCTTTCACAGGCGCAGCAACACTGGGGATTTGCGCTTCTCTACCCACCAAACATCACGGTCACTCTCTCTCCTTCTCGCAGACACGAGCTGAGAAATTGCAAACGTCGAGCAATTGCTCAGAGATGAAAAGTGCCAGCACTGAAAGCTGATGCTAGCCAGCACCCTTCCTTGGAAGCGCTTTTGTAGGCCTAAGAACACTGGGGTTCTGGGCTTCTCTAGCCACCTACTCTTCTGCTCATCCTCTCGCGTAGTCTAAAGAGAGCTCAGGTGAGAAATTGCAAATGTCGAGCAATTGCTCAGAGAGGAAAAGTGCCAGCACTGAAAGGTGTTGCTAGCCAGCACCCTTCCTTGGAAGCGCTTTCACAGGCGCAGCAACACTGGGGCTCTGGGCTTCTCTAGCCACCTACTCTTCTGCTCATCCTGTCGCGCAGTCTAAAGAGAGCTCAGGTGAGAAATTGCAAACGTCGAGCAATTGCTCAGAGATGAAAAGGGCCAGCACTGAAGGCTGTTGCTAGCCAGCACCCTTCCTTGGAAGCGCTTTCACAGGCGCAGCAACACTGGGACTTTGCGCTTCTCTAGCCACCAAACATCACGGTCATTCTCTTTCCTCCTCGTAGACACGAGCTGAGAAATTGCAAACGTCGAGCAATTGCTCAGAGATGAAAAGTGCCAGCACTGAAAGCTGTGGCTAGCCAGCACCCTTCCTTGGAAGCGCTTTTGTAGGCCTAAGAACACTGGGGCTCTGGGCTTCTCTAGCTACCTAATCTTCTGCTCATCCTCTCGCGCAGTCTACAGAGAGCTCAGGTGAGAAAGTGCAAACATCGAGCAATTGCTCAGAGATGAAAAGTGCCAGCACTGAAAGCTGTGGCTAGCCAGCACCCTTCCTTGGAAGCGCTTTCACAGGCGCAGCAACACTGGGACTTTGCGCTTCTCTAGCCACCAAACGTCACGGTCATTCTCTTTCCGTCCCGTAGACACGAGCTGAGAAATTGCAAACGTCCAGCAATTGCTCAGAGATGAAAAGTGCCAGCACTGAAAGCTCTTGCTAGCCAGCACCCTTCCTTGGAAGCGCTTTCACAGGCGCAGCAACACTGGGGCTTTGCGCTTCTCTACCCACCACACATCAAGGTCATTCTCTTTCCGTCTCGTAGACACGAGCTGAGAAATTGCAAACGTCGAGCAATTGCTCAGAGAGGAAAAGTGCCAGCACTGAAAGCTGTTGCTAGCCAGCAGCCTTCCTTGGAAGCGCTTTCACAGGCGCAGCAACACTGGGGCTTTGCGCTTCTCTACCCACCAAACATCACGGTCATTCTCTTTCCGTCTCGTAGACACGAGCTGAGAAATTGCAAACGTCGAGCAATTGCTCAGAGATGAAAAGTGCCAGCACTGAAAGCTGTGGCTAGCCAGCACCCTTCCTTGGAAGCGCTTTCACAGGCGCAGCAACACTGGGGCTTTGCGCTTCTCTACCCACCAAACGTCACGCTCACTATCTCTCCGTCTCGTAGACACGAGCTGAGAAATTGCAAACATCGAGCAATTGCTCCGAGATGAAAAGTGCCAGCACTGAAAGCTGTGGCTAGCCAGCACCCTTCCTTGGAAGCGCTTTTGTAGGCCTAAGAATACTGGGGCTCTGGGCTTCTCTAGCCACCTAATCTTCTGCTCATCCTCTCGTGCAGTCTAAAGAGAGCTCAGGTGAGACATTGCAAACGTCGAGCAGTTGCTCAGAGAGGAAAAGTGCCAGCACTGAAAGCTGATGCTAGCCAGCACCCTTCCTTGGAAGCGCTTTCACAGGCGCAGCAACACTGGGACTTTGCGCTTCTCTAGCCACCAAACGTCACGGTCATTCTCTTTCCGTCCCGTAGACACGAGCTGAGAAATTGCAAACGTCCAGCAATTGCTCAGAGATGAAAAGTGCCAGCACTGAAAGCTCTTGCTAGCCAGCACCCTTCCTTGGAAGCGCTTTCACAGGCACAGCAACACTGGGACTTTGCGCTTCTCTACCCACCACACATCAAGGTCATTCTCTTTCCGTCTGGTAGACACGAGCTGAGAAATTGCAAACGTCGAGCAATTGCTCAGAGATGAAAAGTGCCAGCACTGAAAGCTGTTGCTAGCCAGCAGCCTTCCTTGGAAGCGCTTTCACAGGCGCAGCAACACTGGGGCTTTGCGCTTCTCTACCCACCAAACATCACGGTCATTCTCTTTCCTTCTTGTAGACACGAGTTGAGAAATTGCAAACGTCAAGCAATTGCTCAGAGATGAAAAGTGCCAGCACTGAAAGCTGTTGCTAGCCAGCACCCTTCCTTGGAAGCGCTTTCACAGGCGCAGCAACACTGGGGCTTTGCGCTTCTCTAGCCACCAAACATCACGCTCACTATCTCTCCGTCTCGTAGACACGAGCTGTGAAATTGCAAACGTCGAGCAATTGCTCCGAGATGAAAAGTGCCATCACTGAAAGCTGTTGCTAGCCAGCACCCTTCCTTGGAAGTGCTTTTGTAGGCCTAAGAACACTGGGGCTCTGGGCTTCTCTAGCCACCTAATCTTCTGCTCATCCTCTCGTGCAGTCTAAAGAGAGATCAGGTGAGACATTGCAAACGTCGAGCAATTGCTCAGAGATGAAAAGTGCCAGCACTGAAGGCTGTTGCTAGCCAGCAGCCTTCCTTGGAAGCGCTTTCACAGGCGCAGCAACACTGGGGCTTTGCGCTTCTCTAGCCACCAAACATCACGCTCACTATCTCTCCGTCTCGTAGACTCGAGCTGAGAAATTGCAAACGTCGAGCAATTGCTCAGAGATGAAAAGTGCCAGCACTGAAAGCTGTTGCTAGCCAGCACCCTTCCTTGGAAGCGCTTTTGTAGGCCTAAGAACACTGGGGCTCTGGGCTTCTCTAGCCACCTACTCTTCTGCTCATCCTCTCGTGCAGTCTAAAGAGAGCTCAGGTGAGAAATTGCAAACGTTGAGCAATTGCTCAGAGATGAAAAGTGCCAGCACTGAAGGCTGTGGCTAGCCAGCACCCTTCCTTGGAAGCGCTTTCACAGGCGCAGCAACACTGGGGCTTTGCGCTTCTCTACCCACCAAACGTCACGGTCATTCTCTTTCCGTCCCGTAGACACGAGCTGAGAAATTGCAAACGTCGAGCAATTGCTCAGAGAGGAAAAGTGCCAGCACTGAAAGCTGTTGCTAGCCAGCACCCTTCCTTGGAAGCGCTTTCACAGGCGCAGCAACACTGGGGCTTTGCGCTTCTCTACCCACCAAACATCACGGTCATTCTCTTTCCGTCTCGTAGACACGAGTTGAGAAATTGCAAACGTCGAGCAATTGCTCAGAGATGAAAAGTGCCAGCACTGAAAGCTGTTGCTAGCCATTACCCTTCCTTGGAAGCGCTTTCACAGGCGCAGCAACACTGGGGCTTTGCGCTTCTCTACCCACCAAAAGTCACGCTCACCATCTCTCCGTCTCGTAGACACGAGTTGAGAAATTGCAAACGTCGAGCAATTGCTCAGAGATGAAAAGTGCCAGCACTGAAAGCTGTGGCTAGCCAGCACCCTTCCTTGGAAGCGCTTTTGTAGGCCTAAGAACACTGGGGCTCTGGGCTTCTCTAGCCACCTAATCTTCTGCTCATCCTCTCGGGCACTCTAAAGAGAGCTCAGGTGAGACATTGCAAACGTCGAGCAATTGCTCAGAGATGAAAAGTGCCAGCACTGAAAGCTGTTGCTAGCCAGCACCCTTCCTTGGAAGCGCTTTCACAGGCGCAGCAACACTGGGGCTTTGCGCTTCTCTAGCCACCAAACATCACGGTCACTATCTGTCCGTCTCCTAGACACGAGCTGAGCAATTGCAAACGTCGAGCAATTGCTCAGAGATGAAAAGTGCCAGCACTGAAAGCTGTGGCTAGCCAGCACCCTTCCTTGGAAGCGCTTTCACAGGCGCAGCAACACTGGGACTTTGCGCTTCTCTAGCCACCAAACGTCACGGTCACTATCTCTCCTTCTCGTAGACATGAGCTGAGAAATTGCAAATGTGGAGCAATTGCTCAGAGATGAGAAGTGCCAGCACTGAAAGCTGTTGCTAGCCAGCACCCTTCCTTGGAAGCGCTTTCACAGGCACAGCAACACTGGGACTTTGCGCTTCTCTACCCACCAAACGTCACGGTCATTCTCTTTCCTTCTCGTAGACACGAGCTGAGAAATTGCAAACGTCGAGCAATTGCTCAGAGATGAAAAGTGCCAGCACTGAAAGCTGTGGCTAGCCAGCACCCTTCCTTGGAAGCGCTTTCACAGGCGCAGCAACACTGGGGCTTTGCGCTTCTCTACCCACCAAACATCACGCTCACTATCTCTCCATCTCGTAGACACGAGCTGAGAAATTGCAAACGTCGAGCAATTGCTCAGAGATGAAAAGTGCCAGCACTGAAAGCTGTTGCTAGCCAGCACACTTCCTTGGAAGTGCTTTCACAGGCACAGCAACACTGGGGCTTTGCGCTTCTCTAGCCACCAAACATCACGCTCACTATCTCTCCGTCTCGTAGACACGAGTTGAGAAATTGCAAACGTCGAGCAATTGCTCAGAGATGAAAAGTGCCAGCACTGAAAGCTGTTGCTAGCCAGCACCCTTCCTTGGAAGCGCTTTCACAGGCGCAGCAACACTGGGGATTTGCGCTTCTCTACCCACCAAACGTCACTGTCATTCTATTGCCGTCTCGTAGACACGAGCTGAGAAATTGCAAACGTCGAGCAATTGCTCAGAGATGAAAAGTGCCAGCACTGAAAGCTGATGCTAGCCAGCACCCTTCCTTGGAAGCGCTTTTGTAGGCCTAAGAACACTGGGGTTCTGGGCTTCTCTAGCCACCTACTCTTCTGCTCATCCTCTCGCGTAGTCTAAAGAGAGCTCAGGTGAGAAATTGCAAATGTCGAGCAATTGCTCAGAGATGAAAAGTGCCAGCACTGAAAGGTGTTGCTAGCCAGCACCCTTCCTTGGAAGCGCTTTCACAGGCGCAGCAACACTGGGGCTCTGGGCTTCTCTAGCCACCTAATCTTCTGCTCATCCTGTCGCGCAGTCTAAAGAGAGCTCAGGTGAGAAATTGCAAACGTCGAGCAATTGCTCAGAGATGAAAAGGGCCAGCACTGAAGGCTGTTGCTAGCCAGCACCCTTCCTTGGAAGCGCTTTCACAGGCGCAGCAACACTGGGGCTTTGCGCTTCTCTACCCACCAAACATCACGGTCATTCTCTTTCCTTCTCGTAGACACGAGCTGAGAAATTGCAAACGTCGAGCAATTGCTCAGAGATGAAAAGTGCCAGCACTGAAAGCTGATGCTAGCCAGCACCCTTCCTTGGAAGCGCTTTTGTAGGCCTAAGAACACTGGGGTTCTGGGCTTCTCTAGCCACCTACTCTTCTGCTCATCCTCTCGCGTAGTCTAAAGAGAGCTCAGGTGAGAAATTGCAAATGTCGAGCAATTGCTCAGAGAGGAAAAGTGCCAGCACTGAAAGGTGTTGCTAGCCAGCACCCTTCCTTGGAAGCGCTTTCACAGGCGCAGCAACACTGGGGCTTTGCGCTTCTCTACCCACCAAAGGTCACGGTCATTCTCTTTCCGTCCCGTAGACACGAGCTGAGAAATTGCAAATGTCGAGCAATTGCTCAGAGATGAAAAGTGCCAGCACTGAAAGCTGTTGCTAGCCAGCACCCTTCCTTGGAAGCGCTTTCACAGGCGCAGCAACACTGGGGCTTTGCGCTTCTCTATCCACCAAACATCACGGTCATTCGCTTTCCGTCTCGTAGACACGAGTTGAGAAATTGCAAACGTCGAGCAATTGCTCAGAGATGAAAAGTGCCAGCACTGAACGCTGTTGCTAGCCAGCACCCTTCCTTGGAAGCGCTTTCACAGGCGCAGCAACACTGGGGCTTTGCGCTTCTCTAGCCACCAAACGTCAAGGTCATTCTCTTTCCTTCTCGTAGACACGAGTTGAGAAATTGCAAACGTCGAGCAATTGCTCAGAGATGAAAAGTGCCAGCACTGAAAGCTGTTGCTAGCCAGCACCCTTCCTTGGAAGTGCTTTTGTAGGCCTAAGAACACTGGGGCTCTGGGCTTCTCTAGCTACCTAATCTTCTGCTCATCCTCTCGGGCACTCTAAAGAGAGCTCAGGTGAGACATTGCAAACGTCGAGCAATTGCTCAGAGATGAAAAGTGCCAGCACTGAAAGGTGTTGCTAGCCAGCACCCTTCCTTGGAAGCGCTTTCACAGGCGCAGCAACACTGGGGCTTTGCGCTTCTGTAGCCACCAAACATCACGCTCACTATCTCTCCGTCTCGTAGACATGAGCTGAGAAATTGCAAACGTCGAGCAGTTGCTCAGAGAGGAAAAGTGCCAGCACTGAAAGCTGATGCTAGCCAGCACCCTTCCTTGGAAGCGCTTTCACAGGCGCAGCAACACTGGGGCTTTGCGCTTCTCTGGCCACCAAACGTCACGGTCATTCTATTGCCGTCTCGTAGACACGAGCTGAGAAATTGCAAACGTCGAGCAATTGCTCAGAGATGAGAAGTGCCAGCACTGAAAGCTGTTGCTAGCCAGCACCCTTCCTTGGAAACGCTTTTGTAGGCCTAAGAATACTGCGGCTCTGGGCTTCTCTAGCCACCTAATCTTCTGCTCATCCTCTCGTGCAGTCTAAAGAGAGCTCAGGTGAGAAAGTGCAAACGTCGAGCAATTGCTCAGAGATGAAAAGGGCCAGCACTGAAAGCTGTGGCTAGCCAGCACCCTTCCTTGGAAGCGCTTTCACAGGCGCAGCAACACTGGGACTTTGCGCTTCTCTAGCCACCAAAGGTCACGGTCATTCTCTTTCCGTCTCGTACACACGAGTTGAGAAATTGCAAACGTCGAGCAATTGCTCAGAGATGAGAACTGCCAGCACTGAAAGGTGTTGCTAGCCAGCACCCTTTCTTGGAAGCGCTTTTGTAGGCCTAAGAACATTGGGGCTCTGGGCTTCTCTAGCCACCTACTCTTCTGCTCATCCTCTCGTGCAGTCTAAAGAGAGCTCAGGTGAGAAATTGCAAACGTCAAGCAATTGCTCAGAGAGGAAAAGTGCCAGCACTGAAGGCTGTTGCTAGCCAGCACCCTTCCTTGGAAGCGCTTTCACAGGCGCAGCAACACTGGGGCTTTGCGCTTCTCTAGCCACCAAACATCACGGTCTTTCTCTTTCCTTCTCGTAGACACGAGTTGAGAAATTGCAAACGTCGAGCAATTGCTCAGAGATGAAAAGTGCCAGCACTGAAAGCTGTTGCTAGCCATTACCCTTCCTTGGAAGCGCTTTCACAGGCGCAGCAACACTGGGGCTTTGCGCTTCTCTAGCCACCAAACGTCACGGTCATTCTCTTTCCGTCTCGTAGACACGAGTTGAGAAATTGCAAACGTCGAGCAATTGCTCAGAGATGAAAAGTGCCAGCACTGAAAGCTGTTGCTAGCCAGCACCCTTCCTTGGAAGCGCTTTCACAGGCGCAGCAACACTGGGGCTTTGCGCTTCTCTACCCACCAAACATCACGGTCACTATCTCTCCGTCTCGTAGACACGAGCTGAGAAATTGCAAATGTCGAGCAATTGCTCAGAGATGAAAAGTGCCAGCACTGAAAGCTGTGGCTAGCCAGCACCCTTCCTTGGAAGCGCTTTTGTAGGCCTAAGAATACTGGGGCTCTGGGCTTCTCTAGCCACCTAATCTTCTGCTCATCCTCTCGTGCAGTCTAAAGAGAGCTCAGGTGAGACATTGCAAACGTCGAGCAGTTGCTCAGAGAGGAAAAGTGCCAGCACTGAAAGCTGATGCTAGCCAGCACCCTTCCTTGGAAGCGCTTTCACAGGCGCAGCAACACTGGGACTTTGCGCTTCTCTAGCCACCAAACGTCACGGTCATTCTCTTTCCGTCCCGTAGACACGAGCTGAGAAATTGCAAACGTCCAGCAATTGCTCAGAGATGAGAAGTGCCAGCACTGAAAGCTGTTGCTAGCCAGCACCCTTCCTTGGAAGCGCTTTCACAGGCACAGCAACACTGGGACTTTGCGCTTCTCTACCCACCACACATCAAGGTCATTCTCTTTCCGTCTGGTAGACACGAGCTGAGAAATTGCAAACGTCGAGCAATTGCTCAGAGATGAAAAGTGCCAGCACTGAAAGCTGTTGCTAGCCAGCAGCCTTCCTTGGAAGCGCTTTCACAGGCGCAGCAACACTGGGGCTTTGCGCTTCTCTACCCACCAAACATCACGGTCATTCTCTTTCCGTCTCGTAGACACGAGTTGAGAAATTGCAAACGTCGAGCAATTGCTCAGAGATGAAAAGTGCCAGCACTGAAAGCTGTTGCTAGCCAGCACCCTTCCTTGGAAGCGCTTTCACAGGCGCAGCAACACTGGGGCTTTGCGCTTCTCTAGCCACCAAACATCACGCTCACTATCTCTCCGTCTCGTAGACACGAGCTGTGAAATTGCAAACGTCGAGCAATTGCTCCGAGATGAAAAGTGCCATCACTGAAAGCTGTTGCTAGCCAGCACCCTTCCTTGGAAGTGCTTTTGTAGGCCTAAGAACACTGGGGCTCTGGGCTTCTCTAGCCACCTAATCTTCTGCTCATCCTCTCGTGCAGTCTAAAGAGAGATCAGGTGAGACATTGCAAACGTCGAGCAATTGCTCAGAGATGAAAAGTGCCAGCACTGAAGGCTGTTGCTAGCCAGCACCCTTCCTTGGAAGCGCTTTCACAGGCGCAGCAACACTGGGGATTTGCGCTTCTCTAGCCACCAAACATCACGCTCACTATCTCTCCGTCTCGTAGACTCGAACTGAGAAATTGCAAACGTCGAGCAATTGCTCAGAGATGAAAAGTGCCAGCACTGAAAGCTGTTGCTAGCCAGCACCCTTCCTTGGAAGCGCTTTTGTAGGCCTAAGAACACTGGGGCTCTGGGCTTCTCTAGCCACCTACTCTTCTGCTCATCCTCTCGTGCAGTCTAAAGAGAGCTCAGGTGAGAAATTGCAAACGTTGAGCAATTGCTCAGAGATGAAAAGTGCCAGCACTGAAGGCTGTTGCTAGCCAGCACCCTTCCTTGGAAGCGCTTTCACAGGCGCAGCAACACTGGGGCTTTGCGCTTCTCTAGCCACCAAACGTCACGGTCATTCTCTTTCCGTCCCGTAGACACGAGCTGAGAAATTGCAAACGTCGAGCAATTGCTCAGAGAGGAAAAGTGCCAGCACTGAAAGCTGTTGCTAGCCAGCACCCTTCCTTGGAAGCGCTTTCACAGGCGCAGCAACACTGGGGCTTTGCGCTTCTCTACCCACCAAACATCACGGTCATTCTCTTTCCGTCTCGTAGACACGAGTTGAGAAATTGCAAACGTCGAGCAATTGCTCAGAGATGAAAAGTGCCAGCACTGAAAGCTGTTGCTAGCCATTACCCTTCCTTGGAAGCGCTTTCACAGGCGCAGCAACACTGGGGCTTTGCGCTTCTCTACCCACCAAACATCACGCTCACCATCTCTCCGTCTCGTAGACACGAGTTGAGAAATTGCAAACGTCGAGCAATTGCTCAGAGATGAAAAGTGCCAGCACTGAAAGCTGTGGCTAGCCAGCACCCTTCCTTGGAAGCGCTTTTGTAGGCCTAAGAACACTGGGGCTCTGGGCTTCTCTAGCCACCTCATCTTCTGCTCATCCTCTCGCGCACTCTAAAGAGAGCTCAGGTGAGACATTGCAAACGTCGAGCAATTGCTCAGAGATGAAAAGTGCCAGCACTGAAAGCTGTTGCTAGCCAGCACCCTTCCTTGGAAGCGCTTTCACAGGCGCAGCAACACTGGGGCTTTGCGCTTCTCTAGCCACCAAACATCACGGTCACTATCTGTCCGTCTCCTAGACACGAGCTGAGAAATTGCAAACGTCGAGCAATTGCTCAGAGAT
Organism: Sarcoramphus papa; assembly: GCA_037962945.1. Lineage (NCBI taxonomy): Eukaryota > Metazoa > Chordata > Aves > Accipitriformes > Cathartidae > Sarcoramphus > Sarcoramphus papa. The sequence continues at coordinate 92,149,083 of CM075586.1, read as the reverse complement.
GAAAAGTGCCAGCACTGAAAGCTGTGGCTAGCCAGCACCCTTCCTTGGAAGCGCTTTCACAGGCGCAGCAACACTGGGGCTTTGCGCTTCTCTACCCACCAAACGTCACGGTCACTATCTCTCCTTCTCGTAGACATGAGCTGAGAAATTGCAAATGTGGAGCAATTGCTCAGAGATGAGAAGTGCCAGCACTGAAAGCTGTTGCTAGCCAGCACCCTTCCTTGGAAGCGCTTTCACAGGCACAGCAACACTGGGACTTTGCGCTTCTCTAGCCACCAAACGTCACGGTCATTCTCTTTCCTTCTCGTAGACACGAGCTGAGAAATTGCAAACGTCCAGCAATTGCTCAGAGATGAAAAGTGCCAGCACTGAAAGCTGTGGCTAGCCAGCACCCTTCCTTGGAAGCGCTTTCACAGGCGCAGCAACACTGGGGCTTTGCGCTTCTCTACCCACCAAACATCACGGTCACTATCTCTCCATCTCGTAGACACGAGCTGAGAAATTGCAAACGTCGAGCAATTGCTCAGAGATGAAAAGTGCCAGCACTGAAAGCTGTTGCTAGCCAGCACCCTTCCTTGGAAGTGCTTTCACAGGCACAGCAACACTGGGGCTTTGCGCTTCTCTACCCACCAAACATCACGCTCACTATCTCTCCGTCTCGTAGACACGAGTTGAGAAATTGCAAACGTCGAGCAATTGCTCAGAGATGAAAAGTGCCAGCACTGAAAGCTGTTGCTAGCCAGCACCCTTCCTTGGAAGCGCTTTCACAGGCGCAGCAACACTGGGGATTTGCGCTTCTCTACCCACCAAACGTCACTGTCATTCTATTGCCGTCTCGTAGACACGAGCTGAGAAATTGCAAACGTCGAGCAATTGCTCAGAGATGAAAAGTGCCAGCACTGAAAGCTGATGCTAGCCAGCACCCTTCCTTGAAAGCGCTTTTGTAGGCCTAAGAACACTGGGGTTCTGGGCTTCTCTAGCCACCTACTCTTCTGCTCATCCTCTCGCGTAGTCTAAAGAGAGCTCAGGTGAGAAATTGCAAATGTCGAGCAATTGCTCAGAGAGGAAAAGTGCCAGCACTGAAAGCTGTTGCTAGCCAGCACCCTTCCTTGGAAGCGCTTTCACAGGCGCAGCAACACTGGGGCTTTGCGCTTCTCTAGCCACCTACTCTTCTGCTCATCCTGTCGCGCAGTCTAAAGAGAGCTCAGGTGAGAAATTGCAAACGTCGAGCAATTGCTCAGAGATGAAAAGGGCCAGCACTGAAGGCTGTTGCTAGCCAGCACCCTTCCTTGGAAGCGCTTTTGTAGGCCTAAGAACACTGGGGTTCTGGGCTTCTCTAGCCACCTACTCTTCTGCTCATCCTCTCGCGTAGTCTAAAGAGAGCTCAGGTGAGAAATTGCAAATGTCGAGCAATTGCTCAGAGATGAAAAGTGCCAGCACTGAAAGGTGTTGCTAGCCAGCACCCTTCCTTGGAAGCGCTTTCACAGGCGCAGCAACACTGGGGCTCTGGGCTTCTCTAGCCACCTACTCTTCTGCTCATCCTGTCGCGCAGTCTAAAGAGAGCTCAGGTGAGAAATTGCAAACGTCGAGCAATTGCTCAGAGATGAAAAGGGCCAGCACTGAAGGCTGTTGCTAGCCAGCACCCTTCCTTGGAAGCGCTTTCACAGGCGCAGCAACACTGGGGATTTGCGCTTCTCTACCCACCAAACATCACGGTCATTCTCTTTCCTTCTCGTAGACACGAGCTGAGAAATTGCAAACGTCGAGCAATTGCTCAGAGATGAAAAGTGCCAGCACTGAAAGCTGATGCTAGCCAGCACCCTTCCTTGGAAGCGCTTTTGTAGGCCTAAGAACACTGGGGTTCTGGGCTTCTCTAGCCACCTACTCTTCTGCTCATCCTCTCGCGTAGTCTAAAGAGAGCTCCGGTGAGAAATTGCAAATGTCGAGCAATTGCTCAGAGAGGAAAAGTGCCAGCACTGAAAGCTGTTGCTAGCCAGCACCCTTCCTTGGAAGCGCTTTCACAGGCGCAGCAACACTGGGGCTTTGCGCTTCTCTACCCACCAAAGGTCACGGTCATTCTCTTTCCGTCCCGTAGACACGAGCTGAGAAATTGCAAATGTCGAGCAATTGCTCAGAGATGAAAAGTGCCAGCACTGAAAGCTGTTGCTAGCCAGCACCCTTCCTTGGAAGCGCTTTCACAGGCGCAGCAACACTGGGGCTTTGCGCTTCTCTATCCACCAAACATCACGGTCATTCTCTTTCCGTCTCGTAGACACGAGTTGAGAAATTGCAAACGTCGAGCAATTGCTCAGAGATGAAAAGTGCCAGCACTGAACGCTGTTGCTAGCCAGCACCCTTCCTTGGAAGCGCTTTCACAGGCGCAGCAACACTGGGGATTTGCGCTTCTCTACCCACCAAACATCACGCTCACCATCTCTCCGTCTCGTAAACACGAGCTGAGAAATTGCAAACGTCGAGCAATTGCTCCGAGATGAAAAGTGCCAGCACTGAAAGCTGTTGCTAGCCAGCACCCTTCCTTGGAAGCGCTTTTGTAGGCCTAAGAACACTGGGGCTCTGGGCTTCTCTAGCCACCTAATCTTCTGCTCATCCTCTGTCGCACTCTAAAGAGAGCTCAAGTGAGAAAGTGCAAACGTCGAGCAATTGCTCAGAGATGAAAAGTGCCAGCACTGAAAGCTGTTGCTAGCCAGCAGCCTTCCTTGGAAGCGCTTTCACAGGCGCAGCAACACTGGGGCTTTGCGCTTCTCTAGCCACCAAACGTCAAGGTCATTCTCTTTCCTTCTCGTAGACACGAGTTGAGAAATTGCAAACGTCGAGCAATTGCTCAGAGATGAAAAGTGCCAGCACTGAAAGCTGTTGCTAGCCAGCACCCTTCCTTGGAAGCGCTTTTGTAGGCCTAAGAACACTGGGGCTCTGGGCTTCTCTAGCTACCTAATCTTCTGCTCATCCTCTCGGGCACTCTAAAGAGAGCTCAGGTGAGAAATTGCAAACGTCGAGCAATTGCTCAGAGATGAAAAGTGCCAGCACTGAAAGGTGTTGCTAGCCAGCACCCTTCCTTGGAAGCGCTTTCACAGGCGCAGCAACACTGGGGCTTTGCGCTTCTGTAGCCACCAAACATCACGCTCACTATCTCTCCGTCTCGTAGACATGAGCTGAGAAATTGCAAACGTCGAGCAGTTGCTCAGAGAGGAAAAGTGCCAGCACTGAAAGCTGATGCTAGCCAGCACCCTTCCTTGGAAGCGCTTTCACAGGCGCAGCAACACTGGGGCTTTGCGCTTCTCTGGCCACCAAACGTCACGGTCATTCTATTGCCGTCTCGTAGACACGAGCTGAGAAATTGCAAACGTCGAGCAATTGCTCAGAGATGAGAAGTGCCAGCACTGAAAGCTGTTGCTAGCCAGCACCCTTCCTTGGAAGCGCTTTTGTAGGCCTAAGAATACTGCGGCTCTGGGCTTCTCTAGCCACCTAATCTTCTGCTCATCCTCTCGTGCAGTCTAAAGAGAGCTCAGGTGAGAAAGTGCAAACGTCGAGCAATTGCTCAGAGATGAAAAGGGCCAGCACTGAAAGCTGTGGCTAGCCAGCACCCTTCCTTGGAAGCGCTTTCACAGGCGCAGCAACACTGGGACTTTGCGCTTCTCTACCCACCAAACGTCACGGTCATTCTCTTTCCGTCTCGTACACACGAGTTGAGAAATTGCAAACGTCGAGCAATTGCTCAGAGATGAGAACTGCCAGCACTGAAAGGTGTTGCTAGCCAGCACCCTTTCTTGGAAGCGCTTTTGTAGGCCTAAGAACATTGGGGCTCTGGGCTTCTCTAGCCACCTAATCTTCTGCTCATCCTCTCGTGCAGTCTAAAGAGAGCTCAGGTGAGAAATTGCAAACGTCAAGCAATTGCTCAGAGAGGAAAAGTGCCAGCACTGAAGGCTGTTGCTAGCCAGCACCCTTCCTTGGAAGCGCTTTCACAGGCGCAGCAACACTGGGGCTTTGCGCTTCTCTACCCACCAAACATCACGGTCTTTCTCTTTCCGTCTCGTAGACACGAGTTGAGAAATTGCAAACGTCGAGCAATTGCTCAGAGATGAAAAGTGCCAGCACTGAAAGCTGTTGCTAGCCATTACCCTTCCTTGGAAGCGCTTTCACAGGCGCAGCAACACTGGGGCTTTGCGCTTCTCTACCCACCAAACGTCACGGTCATTCTCTTTCCGTCTCGTAGACACGAGTTGAGAAATTGCAAACGTCGAGCAATTGCTCAGAGATGAAAAGTGCCAGCACTGAAAGCTGTTGCTAGCCAGCACCCTTCCTTGGAAGTGCTTTCACAGGCGCAGCAACACTGGGGCTTTGCGCTTCTCTACCCACCAAACATCACGGTCACTATCTCTCCGTCTCGTAGACACGAGCTGAGAAATTGCAAATGTCGAGCAATTGCTCAGAGATGAAAAGTGCCAGCACTGAAAGCTGTTGCTAGCCAGCACCCTTCCTTGGAAGCGCTTTTGTAGGCCTAACAACACTGGGGCTCTGGGCTTCTCTAGCCACCTACTCTTCTTCTCATCCTCTCGCGTAGTCTAAAGAGAGCTCAGGGGAGAAATTGCAAATGTCGAGCAATTGCTCAGAGATGAAAAGTGCCAGCACTGAAAGCTGTTGCTAGCCAGCACCCTTCCTTGGAAGCGCTTTTGTAGGCCTAAGAACACTGGGGCTCAGGGATTCTCTAGCCACCTAATGTTCTGCTCGTCCTCTCGCATAGTCTAAAGAGACCTCAGGTGAAAAATTGCAAACGTCGAGCAATTGCTCAGAGAGGAAAAGTGCCATCACTGAAAGCTGATGCTAGCCAGCACCCTTCCTTGGAAGCGCTTTTGTAGCCCTAAGAACACTGGGGCTCTGGGCTTCTCTAGCCACCTAATCTTCTGCTCATCCTCTCGGGCACTCTAAAGAGAGCTCAGGTGAGACATTGCAAACGTCGAGCAATTGCTCAGAGATGAAAAGTGCCAGCACTGAAAGGTGTTGCTAGCCAGCACCCTTCCTTGGAAGCGCTTTCACAGGCGCAGCAACACTGGGGCTTTGCGCTTCTCTAGCCACCAAACATCACGCTCACTATCTCTCCGTCTCGTAGACATGAGCTGAGAAATTGCAAACGTCCAGCAATTGCTCAGAGATGAAAAGTGCCAGCACTGAAAGCTGTTGCTAGCCAGCACCCTTCCTTGGAAGCGTTTTCACAGGCGCAGCAACACTGGGGCTTTGCGCTTCTCTAGCCACCAAACGTCACGGTCATTCTCTTTCCTTCTCGTAGACACGAGCTGAGAAATTGCAAATGTCGAGCAATTGCTCAGAGATGAGAGGTGCCAGCACTGAAAGCTGTGGCTAGCCAGCACACTTCCTTGGAAGCGCTTTTGTAGGCCTAAGAACAGTGGGGCTCTGGGCTTCTCTAGCCACCTAATCTTCTGCTCATCCTCTCGCGCACTCTAAAGAGAGCTCAGGTGAGAAATTGCAAACGTCGAGCAATTGCTCAGAGATGAAAAGGGCCAGCACTGAAAACTGTGGCTAGCCAGCACCCTTCCTTGGAAGCGCTTTCACAGGCGCAGCAACACTGGGGCTTTGCGCTTCTCTAGCCACCAAACATCACGGTCCTTCTCTTTCTGTCTCGTAGACACGAGCTGAGAAATTGCAAACGTCGAGCAATTGCTCAGAGATGAGAAGTGCCAGCACTGAAAGCTGTTGCTAGCCAGCACCCTTCCTTGGAAGCGCTTTTGTAGGCCTAAGAATACTGCGGCTCTGGGCTTCTCTAGCCACCTAATCTTCTGCTCATCCTCTCGTGCAGTCTAAAGAGAGCTCAGGTGAGAAAGTGCAAACGTCGAGCAATTGCTCAGAGATGAAAAGTGCCAGCACTGAAAGCTGTTGCTAGCCAGCACCCTTCCTTGGAAGCGCTTTCACAGGCGCAGCAACACTGGGGCTTTGCGCTTCTCTACCCACCAAACATCACGGTCATTCTCTTTCCGTCTCGTACACACGAGTTGAGAAATTGCAAACGTCGAGCAATTGCTCAGAGATGAGAACTGCCAGCACTGAAAGGTGTTGCTAGCCACCACCCTTCCTTGGAAGCGCTTTTGTAGGCCTAAGAACACTGGGGCTCTGGGCTTCTCTAGCCACCTACTCTTCTGCTCATCCTCTCGTGCAGTCTAAAGAGAGCTCAGGTGAGAAATTGCAAACGTCAAGCAATTGCTCAGAGATGAAAAGTGCCAGCACTGAAAGCTGTTGCTAGCCAGCACCCTTCCTTGGAAGCGCTTTCACAGGCGCAGCAACACTGGGGCTTTGCGCTTCTCTACCCACCAAACGTCACGGTCATTCTCTTTCCGTCCCGTAGACACGAGCTGAGAAATTGCAAATGTCGAGCAAATGCTCAGAGATGAAAAGTGCCAGCACTGAAAGCTGTTGCTAGCCAGCACCCTTCCTTGGAAGCGCTTTCACAGGCGCAGCAACACTGGGGCTTTGCACTTCTCTACCCACCAAACATCACGGTCATACTCTTTCCGTCTCGTAGACACGAGTTGAGAAATTGCAAACGTCAAGCAATTGCTCAGAGATGAAAAGTGCCAGCACTGAACGCTGTTGCTAGCCAGCACCCTTCCTTGGAAGCGCTTTCACAGGCGCAGCAACACTGGGGATTTGCGCTTCTCTACCCACCAAACATCACGCTCACCATCTCTCCGTCTCGTAAACACGAGCTGAGAAATTGCAAACGTCGAGCAATTGCTCAGAGATGAAAAGTGCCATCACTGAAAGCTGTTGCTAGCCAGCACCCTTCCTTGGAAGTGCTTTTGTAGGCCTAAGAACACTGGGGCTCTGGGCTTCTCTAGCCACCTAATCTTCTGCTCATCCTCTCTCGCACTCTAAAGAGAGCTCAGGTGAGAAAGTGCAAACGTCGAGCAATTGCTCAGAGATGAAAAGTGCCAGCACTGAAAGCTGTTGCTAGCCAGCACCCTTCCTTGGAAGCGCTTTCACAGGCGCAGCAACACTGGGGCTTTGCGCTTCTCTACCCACCAAACATCACGGTCACTATCTCTCCGTCTCGTAGACATGAGCTGAGAAATTGCAAACGTCGAGCAGTTGCTCAGAGAGGAAAAGTGCCAGCACTGAAAGCTGATGCTAGCCAGCACCCTTCCTTGGAAGCGCTTTCACAGGCGCAGCAACACTGGGGCTTTGCGCTTCTCTGGCCACCAAACGTCACGGTCATTCTCTTTCCTTCTCATAGACACGAGCTGAGAAATTGCAAACGTCGAGCAATTGCTCAGAGATGAGAAGTGCCAGCACTGAAAGCTGTTGCTAGCCAGCACCCTTCCTTGGAAGCGCTTTTGTAGCCCTAAGAACACTGGGGCTCTGGGCTTCTCTAGCCACCTAATCTTCTGCTCATCCTCTCGCGTAGTCTAAAGAGAGCTCAGGTGAGAAATTGCAAACGTCGAGCAATTGCTCAGAGATGAAAAGTGGCAGCACTGAAGGCTGTTGCTAGCCAGCACCCTTCCTTGGAAGCGCTTTCACAGGCGCAGCAACACTGGGGCTTTGCGCTTCTCTACCCACCAAACATCACGGTCTTTCTCTTTCCGTCTCGTACACACGAGTTGAGAAATTGCAAACGTCGAGCAATTGCTCAGAGATGAAAAGTGCCAGCACTGAAAGCTGTTGCTAGCCAGCACCCTTCCTTGGAAGCGCTTTCACAGGCGCAGCAACACTGGGGCTTTGCGCTTCTCTACCCACCAAACATCACGGTCACTATCTCTCCGTCTCGTAGACACGAGCTGAGAAATTGCAAATGTCGAGCAATTGCTCAGAGATGAAAAGTGCCAGCACTGAAAGCTGTTGCTAGCCAGCACCCTTCCTTGGAAGCGCTTTTGTAGGCCTAAGAACACTGGGGCTCTGGGCTTCTCTAGCCACCTACTCTTCTTCTCATCCTCTCGCGTAGTCTAAAGAGAGCTCAGGTGAGAAATTGCAAATGTCGAGCAATTGCTCAGAGATGAAAAGTGCCAGCACTGAAAGCTGATGCTAGCCAGCACCCTTCCTTGGAAGCGCATTTGTAGCCCTAAGGACACTGGGGCTCAGGGATTCTCTAGCCACCTAATGTTCTGCTCGTCCTCTCGCGTAGTCTAAAGAGACCTCAGGTGAAAAATTGCAAACGTCGAGCAATTGCTCAGAGAGGAAAAGTGCCAGCACTGAAAGCTGATGCTAGCCAGCACCCTTCCTTGGAAGCGCTTTTGTAGCCCTAAGAACACTGGGGCTCTGGGCTTCTCTAGCCACCTACTCTTCTGCTCATCCTCTCGGGCACTCTAAAGAGAGCTCAGGTGAGACATTGCAAACGTCGAGCAATTGCTCAGAGATGAAAAGTGCCAGCACTGAAAGGTGTTGCTAGCCAGCACCCTTCCTTGGAAGCGCTTTCACAGGCGCAGCAACACTGGGGCTTTGCGCTTCTCTAGCCACCAAACATCACGCTCACTATCTCTCCGTCTCGTAGACATGAGCTGAGAAATTGCAAACGTCGAGCAGTTGCTCAGAGAGGAAAAGTGCCAGCACTGAAAGCTGATGCTAGCCAGCACCCTTCCTTGGAAGCGCTTTCACAGGCGCAGCAACACTGGGGCTTTGCGCTTCTCTGGCCACCAAACGTCACGGTCATTCTCTTTCCTTCTCGTAGACACGAGCTGAGAAATTGCAAACGTCGAGCAATTGCTCAGAGATGAAAAGTGCCAGCACTGAAAGCTGTTGCTAGCCAGCAGCCTTCCTTGGAAGCGCTTTTGTAGGCCTAAGAACACTGGGGCTCTGGGCTTCTCTAGCCACCTACTCTTCTGCTCATCCTCTCGCGCAGTCTAAAGAGAGCTCAGGGGAGAAATTGCAAACGTCGAGCAATTGCTCAGAGATGAAAAGGGCCAGCACTGAAAGCTGTTGCTAGCCAGCACCCTTCCTTGGAAGCGCTTTCACAGGCGCAGCAACACTGGGGCTTTGCGCTTCTCTAGCCACCAAACTTCACGGTCACTATCTCTCCGTGTCGTAGACACGAGCTGAGAAATTGCAAACGTCGAGCACTTGCTCAGAGATGAAAAGGGCCAGCACTGAAAGCTGTTGCTAGCCAGCACCCTTCCTTGGAAGCGCTTTCACAGGCGCAGCAACACTGGGGCTTTGCGCTTCTCTAGCCACCAAACATCACGCTCACTATCTCTCCGTCTCGTAGACACGAGTTGAGAAATTGCAAACGTCGAGCAATTGCTCAGAGATGAAAAGTGCCAGCACTGAAAGCTGTTGCTAGCCAGCACCCTTCCTTGGAAGCGCTTTCACAGGCGCAGCAACACTGGGGCTTTGCGCTTCTCTACCCACCAAACATCACGGTCACTATCTCTCCGTCTCGTAGACACGAGTTGAGAAATTGCAAATGTCCAGCAATTGCTCAGAGATGAAAAGTGCCAGCACTGAAAGCTGTGGCTAGCCAGCACCCTTCCTTGGAAGCGTTTTCACAGGCGCAGCAACACTGGGGCTTTGCGCTTCTCTAGCCACCAAACATCACGGTCACTATCTCTCCGTCTCGTAGACACGAGCTGAGAAATTGCAAACGTCGAGCAATTGCTCAGAGAGGAAAAGTGCCAGCACTGAAAGGTGTTGCTAGCCAGCACCCTTCCTTGGAAGCGCTTCTGTAGCCCTAAGAACACTGGGGCTCTGGGCTTCTCTAGCCACCTACTCTTCTGCTCATCCTCTCGCGCAGTCTAAAGAGAGCTCAGGGGAGAAATTGCAAACGTCGAGCAATTGCTCAGAGATGAAAAGGGCCAGCACTGAAGGCTGTTGCTAGCCAGCAGTCTTCCTTGGAATTGCTTTCACAGGCACAGCAACACTGGGGCTTTGCGCTTCTGTAGCCACCAAACATCACGGTCATTCTCTTTCCGTCTCGTACACACGAGTTGACAAATTGCAAACGTCGAGCAATTGCTCAGAGATGAAAAGTGCCAGCACTGAAAGCTGTTGCTAGCCAGCACCCTTCCTTGGAAGCGCTTTCACAGGCGCAGCAACACTGGGGCTTTGCGCTTCTCTAGCCACCAAAGGTCACGGTCATTCTGTTTCCGTCTCGTACACACGAGTTGAGAAATTGCAAACGTCGAGCAATTGCTCAGAGATGAGAACTGCCAGCACTGAAAGGTGTTGCTAGCCAGCACCCTTTCTTGGAAGCGCTTTTGTAGGCCTAAGAACACTGGGGCTCTGGGCTTCTCTAGCCACCTACTCTTCTGCTCATCCTCTCGTGCAGTCTAAAGAGAGCTCAGGTGAGAAATTGCAAACGTCGAGCAATTGCTCAGAGAGGAAAAGTGGCAGCACTGAAGGCTGTTGCTAGCCAGCACCCTTCCTTGGAAGCGCTTTCACAGGCGCAGCAACACTGGGGCTTTGCGCTTCTCTAGCCACCAAACATCACGGTCTTTCTCTTTCCGTCTCGTACACACGAGTTGAGAAATTGCAAACGTCGAGCAATTGCTCAGAGATGAAAAGTGCCAGCACTGAAAGCTGTTGCTAGCCATTACCCTTCCTTGGAAGCGCTTTCACAGGCGCAGCAACACTGGGGCTTTGCGCTTCTCTAGCCACCAAACATCACGGTCACTATCTCTCCGTCTCGTAGACACGAGCTGAGAAATTGCAAATGTCGAGCAATTGCTCAGAGATGAAAAGGGCCAGCACTGAAGGCTGTTGCTAGCCAGCAGTCTTCCTTGGAAGCGCTTTTGTAGGCCTAACAACACTGGGGCTTTGCGCTTCTCTACCCACCAAACATCACGGTCATTCTCTTTCCGTCTCGTACACACGAGTTGACAAATTGCAAACGTCGAGCAATTGCTCAGAGATGAAAAGTGCCAGCACTGAAAGCTGTTGCTAGCCAGCACCCTTCCTTGGAAGCGCTTTCACAGGCGCAGCAACACTGGGGCTTTGCGCTTCTCTAGCCACCAAACATCACGGTCATTCTGTTTCCGTCTCGTACACACGAGTTGAGAAATTGCAAACGTCGAGCAATTGCTCAGAGATGAGAACTGCCAGCACTGAAAGGTGTTGCTAGCCAGCAGCCTTTCTTGGAAGCGCTTTTGTAGGCCTAAGAACACTGGGGCTCTGGGCTTCTCTAGCCACCTACTCTTCTGCTCATCCTCTCGTGCAGTCTAAAGAGAGCTCAGGTGAGAAATTGCAAACGTCGAGCAATTGCTCAGAGAGGAAAAGTGGCAGCACTGAAGGCTGTTGCTAGCCAGCACCCTTCCTTGGAAGCGCTTTCACAGGCGCAGCAACACTGGGGCTTTGCGCTTCTCTACCCACCAAACATCACGGTCTTTCTCTTTCCGTCTCGTACACACGAGTTGAGAAATTGCAAACGTCGAGCAATTGCTCAGAGATGAAAAGTGCCAGCACTGAAAGCTGTTGCTAGCCATTACCCTTCCTTGGAAGCGCTTTCACAGGCGCAGCAACACTGGGGCTTTGCGCTTCTCTACCCACCAAACATCACGGTCACTATCTCTCCGTCTCGTAGACACGAGCTGAGAAATTGCAAATGTCGAGCAATTGCTCAGAGATGAAAAGTGCCAGCACTGAAAGCTGTGGCTAGCCAGCACCCTTCCTTGGAAGCGCTTTTGTAGGCCTAAGAACACTGGGGCTCTGGGCTTCTCTAGCCACCTACTCTTCTTCTCATCCTCTCGCGTAGTCTAAAGAGAGCTCAGGTGAGAAATTGCAAATGTCGAGCAATTGCTCAGAGATGAAAAGTGCCAGCACTGAAAGCTGATGCTAGCCAGCACCCTTCCTTGGAAGCGCATTTGTAGCCCTAAGGACACTGGGGCTCAGGGATTCTCTAGCCACCTAATGTTCTGCTCGTCCTCTCGCGTAGTCTAAAGAGACCTCAGGTGAAAAATTGCAAACGTCGAGCAATTGCTCAGAGAGGAAAAGTGCCAGCACTGAAAGCTGATGCTAGCCAGCACCCTTCCTTGGAAGCGCTTTTGTAGCCCTAAGAACACTGGGGCTCTGGGCTTCTCTAGCCACCTACTCTTCTGCTCATCCTCTCGTGCAGTCTAAAGAGAGCTCAGGTGAGAAATTGCAAACGTCGAGCAATTGCTCAGAGAGGAAAAGTGGCAGCACTGAAGGCTGTTGCTAGCCAGCACCCTTCCTTGGAAGCGCTTTCACAGGCGCAGCAACACTGGGGCTTTGCGCTTCTCTAGCCACCAAACATCACGGTCTTTCTCTTTCCGTCTCGTAGACACGAGCTGAGAAATTGCAAACGTCGAGCAATTGCTCAGAGATGAAAAGTGCCAGCACTGAAAGCTGTTGCTAGCCATTACCCTTCCTTGGAAGCGCTTTCACAGGCGCAGCAACACTGGGGCTTTGCGCTTCTCTAGCCACCAAACATCACGCTCACTATCTCTCCGTCTCGTAGACATGAGCTGAGAAATTGCAAACGTCGAGCAATTGCTCAGAGATGAAAAGTGTCACCACTGAAAGCTGTTACTAGCCAGCACCCTTCCTTGGAAGCGTTTTCACAGGCGCAGCAACACTGGGGCTTTGCGCTTCTCTAGCCACCAAACATCACGGTCACTATCTCTCCGTCTCGTAGACACGAGCTGAGAAATTGCAAACGTCGAGCAATTGCTCAGAGATGAAAAGTGGCAGCACTGAAAGCTGTTGCTAGCCAGCACCCTTCCTTGGAATTGCTTTCACAGGCGCAGTAACACTGGGGCTTTGCGCTTCTCTACCCACCAAACATCACAGTCCTTCTCTCTCCGTCTCGTAGACACGAGTTGAGAAATTGCAAACGTCGAGCAATTGCTCAGAGATGAAAAGTGCCAGCACTGAAAGCTGTTGCTAGCCAGCACCCTTTCTTGGAAGCGCTTCTGTAGCCCTAAGAACACTGGGGCTCTGGGCTTCTCTAGCCACCTACTCTTCTGCTCATCCTCTCGCGCAGTCTAAAGAGAGCTCAGGGGAGAAATTGCAAACGTCGAGCAATTGCTCAGAGATGAAAAGGGCCAGCACTGAAGGCTGTTGCTAGCCAGCAGTCTTCCTTGGAATTGCTTTCACAGGCACAGCAACACTGGGGCTTTGCGCTTCTGTAGCCACCAAACATCACGGTCATTCTCTTTCCGTCTCGTACACACGAGTTGACAAATTGCAAACGTCGAGCAATTGCTCAGAGATGAAAAGTGCCAGCACTGAAAGCTGTTGCTAGCCAGCACCCTTCCTTGGAAGCGCTTTCACAGGCGCAGCAACACTGGGGCTTTGCGCTTCTCTAGCCACCAAACGTCACGGTCATTCTCTTTCCGTCTCGTAGACACGAGTTGAGAAATTGCAAACGTCGAGCAATTGCTCAGAGATGAAAAGTGCCAGCACTGAAAGCTGTTGCTAGCCAGCACCCTTCCTTGGAAGTGCTTTCACAGGCGCAGCAACACTGGGGCTTTGCGCTTCTCTAGCCACCAAACATCACGCTCACTATCTCTCCGTCTCGTAGACACGAGCTGAGAAATTGCAAATGTCGAGCAATTGCTCAGAGATGAAAAGTGCCAGCACTGAAAGCTGTTGCTAGCCAGCACCCTTCCTTGGAAGCGCTTTTGTAGGCCTAAGAACACTGGGGCTCTGGGCTTCTCTAGCCACCTACTCTTCTGCTCATCCTCTCGGGCACTCTAAAGAGAGCTCAGGTGAGAAATTGCAAATGTCGAGCAATTGCTCAGAGATGAAAAGTGCCAGCACTGAAAGGTGTTGCTAGCCAGCACCCTTCCTTGGAAGCGCTTTCACAGGCGCAGCAACACTGGGGCTTTGCGCTTCTCTAGCCACCAAACATCACGGTCATTCTGTTTCCGTCTCGTACACACGAGTTGAGAAATTGCAAACGTCGAGCAATTGCTCAGAGATGAGAACTGCCAGCACTGAAAGGTGTTGCTAGCCAGCAGCCTTTCTTGGAAGCGCTTTTGTAGGCCTAAGAACACTGGGGCTCTGGGCTTCTCTAGCCACCTACTCTTCTGCTCATCCTCTCGTGCAGTCTAAAGAGAGCTCAGGTGAGAAATTGCAAACGTCGAGCAATTGCTCAGAGAGGAAAAGTGGCAGCACTGAAGGCTGTTGCTAGCCAGCACCCTTCCTTGGAAGCGCTTTCACAGGCGCAGCAACACTGGGGCTTTGCGCTTCTCTAGCCACCAAACATCACGGTCTTTCTCTTTCCGTCTCGTACACACGAGTTGAGAAATTGCAAACGTCGAGCAATTGCTCAGAGATGAAAAGTGCCAGCACTGAAAGCTGTTGCTAGCCATTACCCTTCCTTGGAAGCGCTTTCACAGGCGCAGCAACACTGGGGCTTTGCGCTTCTCTACCCACCAAACATCACGGTCACTATCTCTCCGTCTCGTAGACACGAGCTGAGAAATTGCAAATGTCGAGCAATTGCTCAGAGATGAAAAGTGCCAGCACTGAAAGCTGTTGCTAGCCAGCACCCTTCCTTGGAAGCGCTTTTGTAGGCCTAAGAACACTGGGGCTCTGGGCTTCTCTAGCCACCTACTCTTCTTCTCATCCTCTCGCGTAGTCTAAAGAGAGCTCAGGTGAGAAATTGCAAATGTCGAGCAATTGCTCAGAGATGAAAAGTGCCAGCACTGAAAGCTGATGCTAGCCAGCACCCTTCCTTGGAAGCGCATTTGTAGCCCTAAGGACACTGGGGCTCAGGGATTCTCTAGCCACCTAATGTTCTGCTCGTCCTCTCGCGTAGTCTAAAGAGACCTCAGGTGAAAAATTGCAAACGTCGAGCAATTGCTCAGAGAGGAAAAGTGCCAGCACTGAAAGCTGATGCTAGCCAGCACCCTTCCTTGGAAGCGCTTTTGTAGCCCTAAGAACACTGGGGCTCTGGGCTTCTCTAGCCACCTACTCTTCTGCTCATCCTCTCGTGCAGTCTAAAGAGAGCTCAGGTGAGAAATTGCAAACGTCGAGCAATTGCTCAGAGAGGAAAAGTGGCAGCACTGAAGGCTGTTGCTAGCCAGCACCCTTCCTTGGAAGCGCTTTCACAGGCGCAGCAACACTGGGGCTTTGCGCTTCTCTAGCCACCAAACATCACGGTCTTTCTCTTTCCGTCTCGTAGACACGAGCTGAGAAATTGCAAACGTCGAGCAATTGCTCAGAGATGAAAAGTGCCAGCACTGAAAGCTGTTGCTAGCCATTACCCTTCCTTGGAAGCGCTTTCACAGGCGCAGCAACACTGGGGCTTTGCGCTTCTCTAGCCACCAAACATCACGCTCACTATCTCTCCGTCTCGTAGACATGAGCTGAGAAATTGCAAACGTCGAGCAATTGCTCAGAGATGAAAAGTGTCACCACTGAAAGCTGTGGCTAGCCAGCACCCTTCCTTGGAAGCGTTTTCACAGGCGCAGCAACACTGGGGCTTTGCGCTTCTCTAGCCACCAAACATCACGGTCACTATCTCTCCGTCTCGTAGACACGAGCTGAGAAATTGCAAACGTCGAGCAATTGCTCAGAGATGAAAAGTGGCAGCACTGAAAGCTGTTGCTAGCCAGCACCCTTCCTTGGAATTGCTTTCACAGGCGCAGTAACACTGGGGCTTTGTGCTTCTCTACCCACCAAACATCACAGTCCTTCTCTCTCCGTCTCGTAGACACGAGTTGAGAAATTGCAAACGTCGAGCAATTGCTCAGAGATGAAAAGTGCCAGCACTGAAAGGTGTTGCTAGCCAGCACCCTTTCTTGGAAGCGCTTCTGTAGCCCTAAGAACACTGGGGCTCTGGGCTTCTCTAGCCACCTACTCTTCTGCTCATCCTCTCGCGCAGTCTAAAGAGAGCTCAGGGGAGAAATTGCAAACGTCGAGCAATTGCTCAGAGATGAAAAGGGCCAGCACTGAAGGCTGTTGCTAGCCAGCAGTCTTCCTTGGAATTGCTTTCACAGGCACAGCAACACTGGGGCTTTGCGCTTCTGTAGCCACCAAACATCACGGTCATTCTCTTTCCGTCTCGTACACACGAGTTGACAAATTGCAAACGTCGAGCAATTGCTCAGAGATGAAAAGTGCCAGCACTGAAAGCTGTTGCTAGCCAGCACCCTTCCTTGGAAGCGCTTTCACAGGCGCAGCAACACTGGGGCTTTGCGCTTCTCTAGCCACCAAACGTCACGGTCATTCTCTTTCCGTCTCGTAGACACGAGTTGAGAAATTGCAAACGTCGAGCAATTGCTCAGAGATGAAAAGTGCCAGCACTGAAAGCTGTTGCTAGCCAGCACCCTTCCTTGGAAGTGCTTTCACAGGCGCAGCAACACTGGGGCTTTGCGCTTCTCTAGCCACCAAACATCACGCTCACTATCTCTCCGTCTCGTAGACACGAGCTGAGAAATTGCAAATGTCGAGCAATTGCTCAGAGATGAAAAGTGCCAGCACTGAAAGCTGTTGCTAGCCAGCACCCTTCCTTGGAAGCGCTTTTGTAGGCCTAAGAACACTGGGGCTCTGGGCTTCTCTAGCCACCTACTCTTCTGCTCATCCTCTCGGGCACTCTAAAGAGAGCTCAGGTGAGAAATTGCAAATGTCGAGCAATTGCTCAGAGATGAAAAGTGCCAGCACTGAAAGCTGTTGCTAGCCAGCACCCTTCCTTGGAAGCGCTTTTGTAGCCCTAAGGACACTGGGGCTCATATATTCTCTAGGCACCTAATGTTCTGCTCGTCCTCTCGCGTAGTCTAAAGAGACCTCAGGTGAAAAATTGCAAACGTCGAGCAATTGCTCAGAGAGGAAAAGTGCCATCACTGAAAGCTGATGCTAGCCAGCACCCTTCCTTGGAAGCGCTTTTGTAGCCCTAAGAACACTGGGGCTCTGGGCTTCTCTAGCTACCTAATCTTCTGCTCATCCTCTCGGGCACTCTAAAGAGAGCTCAGGTGAGACATTGCAAACGTCGAGCAATTGCTCAGAGATGAAAAGTGCCAGCACTGAAAGCTGTTGCTAGCCAGCACCCTTCCTTGGAAGCGCTTTCACAGGCGCAGCAACACTGGGGCTTTGCGCTTCTCTAGCCACCAAACATCACGCTCACTATCTCTCCGTCTCGTAGACATGAGCTGAGAAATTGCAAACGTCGAGCAGTTGCTCAGAGATGAAAAGTGCCAGCACTGAAAGCTGATGCTAGCCAGCACCCTTCCTTGGAAGCGCTTTCACAGGCGCAGCAACACTGGGGATTTGCGCTTCTCTAGCCACCAAACATCACGGTCATTCTCTTTCCGTCTCGTACACACGAGTTGAGAAATTGCAAACGTCGAGCAATTGCTCAGAGATGAGAACTGCCAGCACTGAAAGGTGTTGCTAGCCAGCAGCCTTTCTTGGAAGCGCTTTTGTAGGCCTAAGAACACTGGGGCTCTGGGCTTCTCTAGCCACCTACTCTTCTGCTCATCCTCTCGTGCAGTCTAAAGAGAGCTCAGGTGAGAAAGTGCAAACGTCGAGCAATTGCTCAGAGATGAAAAGTGCCAGCACTGAAAGCTGATGCTAGCCAGCACCCTTCCTTGGAAGCGCTTTCACAGGCGCAGCAACACTGGGGCTTTGCGCTTCTCTAGCCACCAAATGTCATGGTCACTATCTCTCCGTGTCGTAGACACGAGCTGAGAAATTGCAAACGTCCAGCAATTGCTCAGAGATGAAAAGTGCCAGCACTGAAAGCTGTGGCTAGCCAGCACCCTTCCTTGGAAGCGCTTTTGTAGGCCTAAGAACACTGGGGTTGTGGGCTTCTCTAGCCACCTACTCTTCTGCTCATCCTCTCGTGCAGTCTAAAGAGAGCTCAGGTGAGAAAGTGCAAACGTCGAGCAATTGCTCAGAGATGAAAAGTGCCAGCACTGAAAGCTGATGCTAGCCAGCACCCTTCCTTGGAAGCGCTTTCACAGGCGCAGCAACACTGGGGCTTTGCGCTTCTCTAGCCACCAAATGTCATGGTCACTATCTCTCCGTCTCGTAGACATGAGCTGAGAAATTGCAAACGTCGAGCAATTGCTCAGAGATGAAAAGTGCCAGCACTGAAAGCTGTTGCTAGCCAGCACCCTTCCTTGGAAGCGTTTTCACAGGCGCAGCAACACTGGGGTTTTGCGCTTCTCTAGCCACCAAACGTCACGCTCACTATCTCTCCGTCTTGTAGACACGAGCTGAGAAATTGCAAACGTCGAGCAATTGCTCAGAGAGGAAAAGTGGCAGCACTGAAAGCTGTTGCTAGCCAGCACCCTTCCTTGGAAGCGCTTTCACAGGCGCAGTAACACTGGGGCTTTGCGCTTCTCTACCCACCAAACATCACAGTCCTTCTCTCTCCGTCTCGTAGACACGAGTTGAGAAATTGCAAACGTCGAGCAATTGCTCAGAGATGAAAAGTGCCAGCACTGAAAGGTGTTGCTAGCCAGCACCCTTTCTTGGAAGCGCTTTTGTAGCCCTAAGAACACTGGAGCTCTGGGCTTCTCTAGCCACCTAATCTTCTGCTCATCCTCTCACGCAGTCTAAAGAGAGCTCAGGGGAGAAAGTGCAAACGTCGAGCAATTGCTCAGAGATGAAAAGTGCCAGCACTGAAAGCTGTTGCTAGCCAGCACCCTTCCTTGGAAGTGCTTTCACAGGCGCAGCAACACTGGGGCTTTGCGCTTCTCTAGCCACCAAACGTCACGGTCATTCTCTTTCCGTCTCGTAGACACGAGCTGAGAAATTGCAAACGTCGAGCAATTGCTCAGAGATGAAAAGTGCCAGCACTGAAAGCTGTTGCTAGCCAGCACCCTTCCTTGGAAGTGCTTTCACAGGCGCAGCAACACTGGGGCTTTGCGCTTCTCTAGCCACCAAACGTCACGGTCATTCTCTTTCCGTCTCGTAGACACGAGCTGAGAAATTGCAAACGTCGAGCAATTGCTCAGAGATAAAAAGTGCAAGCACTGAAAGCTGTTGCTAGCCAGCACCCTTCCTTGGAAGCGCTTTCACAGGCGCAGCAACACTGGGGCTTTGCGCTTCTGTAGCCACCAAACATCACGGTCACTATCTCTCCGTCTCATAGACACGAGCTGAGAAATTGCAAACGTCGAGCAATTGCTCAGAGATGAAAAGTGCCAGCACTGAAAGCTGTTGCTAGCCAGCACCCTTCCTTGGAAGCGCTTTTGTAGGCCTAACAACACTGGGGCTCTGGGCTTCTCTAGCCACCTACTCTTCTGCTCATCCTCTCGTGCAGTCTAAAGAGAGCTCAGGTGAGAGATTGCAAACGTCGAGCAATTGCTCAGAGATAAAAAGTGCCAGCACTGAAAGCTGTTGCTAGCCAGCAGCCTTCCTTGGAAGCGCTTTCACAGGCGCAGCAACACTGGGGCTTTGCGCTTCTCTACCCACCAAACATCACGGTCATTCTCTTTCCGTCTCGTAGACACGAGTTGAGAAATTGCAAACGTCGAGCAGTTGCTCAGAGATGAAAAGTGCCAGCACTGAAAGCTGTTGCTAGCCAGCACCCTTCCTTGGAAGCGTTTTCACAGGCGCAGCAACACTGGGGTTTTGCGCTTCTCTAGCCACCAAACATCACGCTCACTATCTCTCCGTCTCGTAAACACGAGCTGAGAAATTGCAAATGTCGAGCAATTGCTCAGAGAGGAAAAGTGCCAGCACTGAAAGCTGATGCTAGCCAGCACCCTTCCTTGGAAGCGCTTTTGTAGGCCTAAGAACACTGGGGTTGTGGGCTTCTCTAGCCACCTACTCTTCTGCTCATCCTCTCGTGCAGTCTAAAGAGAGCTCAGGTGAGAAATTGCAAACGTCGAGCAATTGCTCAGAGATGAAAAGTGCCAGCACTGAAAGCTGTTGCTAGCCAGCACCCTTCCTTGGAAGCGCTTTCACAGGCGCAGCAACAGTGGGACTTTGCGCTTCTCTAGCCACCAAACATCACGGTCATTCTCTTTCCGTCTCGTAGACACGAGTTGAGAAATTGCAAATGTCGAGCAATTGCTCAGAGATGAGAACTGCCAGCACTGAAAGCTGTTGCTAGCCAGCACCCTTCCTTGGAAGCGCTTTTGTAGCCCTAAGAACAGTGGGGCTCTGGGCTTCTCTAGCCACCTACTCTTCTGCTCATCCTCTCGTGCAGTCGAAAGAGAGCTCAGGTGAGAAATTGCAAACGTCGAGCAATTGCTCAGAGATGAAAAGTGCCAGCACTGAAAGCTGTTGCTAGCCAGCACCCTTCCTTGGAAGCGCTTTCACAGGCGCAGCAACACTGGGGCTTTGCGCTTCTCTAGCCACCAAACGTCACGGTCACTATCTCTCCGTCTCGTAGACACGAGCTGAGAAATTGCAAACGTCCAGCAATTGCTTAGAGATGAAAAGTGCCAGCACTGAAAGCTGTGGCCAGCCAGCAGCCTTCCTTGGAAGTGCTTTCACAGGCGCAGCAACACTGGGGCTTTGCTCTTCTCTACCCACCAAACGTCACGGTCATTCTCTTTCCGTCTCGTAGACACGAGTTGAGAAATTGCAAACGTCGAGCAATTGCTCAGAGAGGAAAAGTGCCAGCACTGAAAGCTGTTGCTAGCCAGCACCCTTCCTTGGAAGCGCTTTCACAGGAGCAGCAACACTGGGGCTTTGCGCTTCTCTACCCACCAAACATCACGCTCACTACCTCTCCGTCTCGTAGACACGAGCTGAGAAATTGCAAACGTCGAGCAATTGCTCAGAGATGAAAAGTGCCAGCACTGAAAGCTGTTGCTAGCCAGCACCCTTCCTTGGAAACGCTTTTGTAGGCCTAAGAACACTGGGGTTGTGGGCTTCTCTAGCCACCTAATCTTCTGCTCATCCTCTCGTGCAGTCTAAAGAGAGCTCAGGTGAGAAATTGCAAACGTCGAGCAATTTCTCAGAGAGGAAAAGTGCCAGCACTGAAAGCTGTTGCTAGCCAGCACCCTTCCTTGGAAGCGCTTTCACAGGTGCATCAACACTGGGATTTTGCGCTTCTCTACCCACCAAACATCATGGTCATTCTCTTTCCGTCTCGTAGACACGAGCTGAGAAATTGCAAACGTCGAGCAATTGCTCAGAAATGAGAACTGCCAGCACTGAAAGCTGTTGCTAGCCAGCACCCTTCCTTGGAAGCGCTTTTGTAGGCCTAAGAACAGTGGGGCTCTGGGCTTCTCTAGCCACCTACTCTTCTGCTCATCCTCTCGTGCAGTCTAAAGAGAGCTCAGGTGAGAAATTGCAAACGTCGAGTAATTGCTCAGAGATGAAAAGTGCCAGCACTGAAAGGTGTTGCTAGCCACCACCCTTCCTTGGAAGCGCTTTTGTAGGCCTAAGAACACTGGGGCTCTGGGCTTCTCTAGCCACCTAATCTTCTGCTCATCCTCTCGTGCAGTCGAAAGAGAGCTCAGGTGAGAAATTGCAAAGGTCGAGCAATTGCTCAGAGATGAGAAGTGCCAGCACTGAAAGCTGTTGCTAGCCAGCACCCTTCCTTGGAAGCGCTTTTGTAGGCCTAAGAATACTGGGGTTCTGGGCTTCTCTAGCCACCTAATCTTCTGCTCATCCTCTCGTGCAGTCGAAAGAGAGCTCAGGTGAGAAATTGCAAACGTCGAGCAATTGCTCAGAGAGGAAAAGGGCCAGCACTGAAAGCTGTTGCTAGCCAGCACCCTTCCTTGGAAGCGCTTTCACAGGCGCAGCAACACTGGGGCTTTGCGCTTCTCTAGCCACCAAACGTCACGGTCACTATCTCTCCGTCTCGTAGACACGAGCTGAGAAATTGCAAACATCGAGCAATTGCTCAGAGAGGAAAAGTGCCAGCACTGAAAGCTGTTGCTAGCCAGCACCCTTCCTTGGAAGCGCTTTCACAGGCGCAGCAACACTGGGACTTTGCGCTTCTCTAGCCACCAAACGTCACGGTCATTCTCTTTCCTTCTCGTAGACACGAGCTGAGAAATTGCAAACGTCGAGCAATTGCTCAGAGATGAAAAGTGCCAGCACTGAAAGCTGTGGCTAGCCAGCACCCTTCCTTGGAAGCGCTTTTGTAGGCCTAAGAACACTGGGGTTGTGGGCTTCTCTAGCCACCTAATCTTCTGCTCATCCTCTCGTGCAGTCTAAAGAGAGCTCAGGTGAGAAATTGCAGACGTCGAGCAATTGCTCCGAGATGAAAAGTGCCAGCACTGAAAGCTGATGCTAGCCAGCACCCTTCCTTGGAAGCGCTTTTGTAGCCCTAAGAACACTGGGGCTCTGGGCTTCTCTAGCCACCTACTCTTCTTCTCATCCTCTCGCGTAGTCTAAAGAGAGCTCAGGTGAGAAATTGCAAATGTCGAGCAATTGCTCAGAGATGAGAAGTGCCAGCACTGAAAGCTGTTGCTAGCCAGCACCCTTCCTTGGAAGCGCTTTCACAGGCGCAGCAACACTGGGGCTTTGCGCTTCTGTAGCCACCAAACATCAAGCTCACTATCTCTCCGTGTCGTAGACACGAGCTGAGAAATTGCAAACGTCGAGCAATTGCTCAGAGATGAAAAGTGCAAGCACTGAAAGCTGTTGCTAGCCAGCACCCTTCCTTGGAAGCGCTTTCACAGGCGCAGCAACACTGGGGCTTTGCGCTTCTCTACCCACCAAACATCACGCTCACTATCTCTCCGTCTCGTAGACACGAGCTGAGAAATTGCAAACGTCGAGCAATTGCTCAGAGATGAAAAGTGCCAGCACTGAAAGCTGTGGCTAGCCAGCACCCTTCCTTGGAAGCGCTTTCACAGGCGCAGCAACACTGGGCCTTTGCGCTTCTCTAGCCACCAAACATCACGGTCACTAT
The DNA here is from genome assembly GCA_037962945.1 of Sarcoramphus papa. NCBI lineage: Eukaryota > Metazoa > Chordata > Aves > Accipitriformes > Cathartidae > Sarcoramphus > Sarcoramphus papa. The sequence continues at coordinate 92,126,339 of CM075586.1, read as the reverse complement.
CTCTCCGTGTCGTAGACACGAGCTGAGAAATTGCAAACGTCGAGCAATTGCTCAGAGATGAGAAGTGCCAGCACTGAAAGCTGTTGCTAGCCAGCACCCTTCCTTGGAAGCGCTTTTGTAGGCCTAAGAACACTGGGGTTGTGGGCTTCTCTAGCCACCTAATCTTCTGCTCATCCTCTCGTGTAGTCTAAAGAGAGCTCAGGTGAGAAATTGCAAACGTCGAACAATTGCTCAGAGAGGAAAAGTGGCAGCACTGAAAGCTGTTGCTAGCCAGCACCCTTCCTTGGAAGCGCTTTCACAGGCGCAGCAACACTGGGACTTTGTGCTTCTCTACCCACCAAACATCACGGTCATTCTCTTTCCGTCTCGTAGACACGAGCTGAGAAATTGCAAACGTCGAGCAATTGCTCAGAGATGAAAAGTGCCAGCACTGAAAGCTGTTGCTAGCCAGCACCCTTCCTTGGAAGTGCTTTCACAGGCACAGCAACACTGGGACTTTGCGCTTCTCTAGCCACGAAACATCACGGTCATTCTCATTCCGTCTCGTAGACACGAGTTGAGAAATTGCAAACGTCGAGCAGTTGCTCAGAGAGGAAAAGTGCCAGCACTGAAAGCTGTTGCTAGCCAGCACCCTTCCTTGGAAGTGCTTTCACAGGCGCAGCAACACTGGGGCTTTGCGCTTCTCTAGCCACCAAACGTCACGGTCATTCTCTTTCCGTCTCGTAGACACGAGCTGAGAAATTGCAAACGTCGAGCAATTGCTCAGAAATGAGAACTGCCAGCACTGAAAGCTGTTACTAGCCAGCACCCTTCCTTGGAAGCGCTTTTGTAGGCCTAAGAACACTGGGGCTCTGGGCTTCTCTAGCCACCTACTCTTCTGCTCATCCTCTCGTGCAGTCTAAAGAGAGCTCAGGTGAGAAATTGCAAACGTCGAGTAATTGCTCAGAGATGAAAAGTGCCAGCACTGAAAGGTGTTGCTAGCCAGCACCCTTCCTTGGAAGCGCTTTTGTAGGCCTAAGAACACTGGGGCTCTGGGCTTCTCTAGCCACCTAATCTTCTGCTCATCCTCTCGTGCAGTCGAAAGAGAGCTCAGGTGAGAAATTGCAAACGTCCAGCAATTGCTCAGAGATGAGAAGTGCCAGCACTGAAAGCTGTTGCTAGCCAGCACCCTTCCTTGGAAGCGCTTTTCTAGGCCTAAGAATACTGGGGTTCTGGGCTTCTCTAGCCACCTAATCTTCTGCTCATCCTCTCGTGCAGTTGAAAGAGAGCTCAGGTGAGAAATTGCAAACGTCGAGCAATTGCTCAGAGAGGAAAAGTGGCAGCACTGAAAGCTGTTGCTAGCCAGCACCCTTCCTTGGAAGCGCTTTCACAGGCGCAGCAACACTGGGGCTTTGCGCTTCTCTAGCCACCAAACGTCACGGTCACTATCTCTCCGTCTCGTAGACACGAGCTGAGAAATTGCAAACGTCGAGCAATTGCTCAGAGATGAAAAGTGCCAGCACTGAAAGCTGTTGCTAGCCAGCACCCTTCCTTGGAAGCGCTTTCACAGGCGCAGCAACACTGGGACTTTGCGCTTCTCTAGCCACCAAACGTCACGGTCATTCTCTTTCCTTCTCGTAGACACGAGCTGAGAAATTGCAAACGTCGAGCAATTGCTCAGAGAGGAAAAGGGCCAGCACTGAAAGCTGTGGCTAGCCAGCACCCTTCCTTGGAAGTGCTTTCACAGGCACAGCAACACTGGGACTTTGCGCTTCTCTAGCCACGAAACATCACGGTCATTCTCTTTCCGTCTCGTAGACACGAGTTGAGAAATTGCAAACGTCGAGCAATTGCTCAGAGAGGAAAAGTGGCAGCACTGAAAGCTGTTGCTAGCCAGCACCCTTCCTTGGAAGCGCTTTCACAGGCGCAGCAACACTGGGGCTTTGCGCTTCTCTACCCACCAAACGTCACGGTCATTCTCTTTCCGTCTCGTAGACACGAGCTGAGAAATTGCAAACGTCGAGCAATTGCTCAGAGATGAAAAGTGCCAGCACTGAAAGCTGTGGCTAGCCAGCACCCTTCCTTGGAAGCGCTTTTCACAGGCGCAGCAACACTGGGGTTTTGCGCTTCTATAGCCACCAAACATCACGGTCACTATCTCTCCGTCTCGTAGACACGAGCTGAGAAATTGCAAATGTCGAGCAATTGCTCAGAGATGAAAAGTGCCAGCACTGAAAGCTGATGCTAGCCAGCACCCTTCCTTGGAAGCGCTTTTGTAGGCCTAAGAACACTGGGGTTGTGGGCTTCTCTAGCCACCTAATCTTCTGCTCATCCTCTCGTGCAGTCTAAAGAGAGCTCAGGTGAGAAATTGCAGACGTCGAGCAATTGCTCAGAGATGAAAAGTGCCAGCACTGAAAGCTGATGCTAGCCAGCACCCTTCCTTGGAAGGGCTTTTGTAGCCCTAAGAACACTGGGGCTCTGGGCTTCTCTAGCCACCTACTCTTCTTCTCATCCTCTCGCGTAGTCTAAAGAGAGCTCAGGTGAGAAATTGCAAATGTCGAGCAATTGCTCAGAGATGAAAAGTGCCAGCACTGAAAGCTGTTGCTAGCCAGCAGCCTTCCTTGGAAGCGCTTTCACAGGCGCAGCAACACTGGGCCTTTGCGCTTCTCTAGCCACCAAACGTCACGGTCACTATCTCTCCGTCTCGTAGACACGAGCTGAGAAATTGCAAACGTCGAGCAATTGCTCAGAGATGAAAAGTGCCAGCACTGAAAGCTGTTGCTAGCCAGCACCCTTCCTTGGAAGCGCTTTCACAGGCGCAGCAACACTGGGGCTTTGCACTTCTTTAGCCACCAAACATCAAGCTCACTATCTCTCCGTGTCGTAGACACGAGCTGAGAAATTGCAAACGTCGAGCAATTGCTCAGAGATGAGAAGTGCCAGCACTGAAAGCTGTTGCTAGCCAGCACCCTTCCTTGGAAGCACTTTTGTAGGCCTAAGAACACTGGGGTTCTGGGCTTCTCTAGCCACCTAATCTTCTTCTCATCCTCTCGCGTAGTCTAAAGAGAGCTCAGGTGAGAAATTGCAAACGTCGAGCAATTGCTCAGAGAGGAAAAGTGGCAGCACTGAAAGCTGTTGCTAGCCAGCACCCTTCCTTGGAAGCGCTTTCACAGGCGCAGCAACACTGGGACTTTGCGCTTCTCTACCCACCAAACGTCACGGTCATTCTCTTTCCGTCTCGTAGACACGAGCTGAGAAATTGCAAACGTCGAGCAATTGCTCAGAGATGAAAAGTGCCAGCACTGAAAGCTGTTGCTAGCCAGCACCCCTCCTTGGAAGCGCTTTCACAGGCGCAGCAACACTGGGGCTTTGCGCTTCTGTAGCCACCAAACATCACGGTCACTATCTCTCCGTCTCATAGACACGAGCTGAGAAATTGCAAACGTCGAGCAATTGCTCAGAGATGAGAAGTGCCAGCACTGAAAGCTGTTGCTAGCCAGCACCCTTCCTTGGAAGCGCTTTTGTAGGCCTAACAACACTGGGGCTCTGGGCTTCTCTAGCCACCTACTCTTCTGCTCATCCTCTCGCGTAGTCTAAAGAGAGCTCAGTTGAGAAATTGCAAATGTCGAGCAATTGCTCAGAGATGAAAAGTGCCAGCACTGAAAGCTGTTGCTAGCCAGCACCCTTCCTTGGAAGCGCTTTTGTAGGCCTAAGAACACTGGGATTGTGGGCTTCTCTAGCCACCTACTCTTCTGCTCATCCTCTCGCGCACTCTAAAGAGAGCTCAGGTGAGAAATTGCAAACGTCGAGCAATTGCTCAGAGAGGAAAAGTGCCAGCACTGAAAGCTGATGCTAGCCAGCACCCTTCCTTGGAAGCGCTTTCACAGGCGCAGCAACACTGGGGCTTTGCGCTTCTCTACCCACCAAACGTCACGGTCATTCTCTTTCCGTCTCGTAGACACGAGCTGAGAAATTGCAAACGTCAAGCAATTGCTCAGAGATGAAAAGTGCCAGCACTGAAAGCTGTTGCTAGCCAGCACCCTTCCTTGGAAGCGCTTTCACAGGCGCAGCAACACTGGGGCTTTGCGCTTCTCTACCCACCAAACGTCACGGTCATTCGCTTTCCGTCTCGTAGACACGAGTTGAGAAATTGCAAACGTCGAGCAATTGCTCAGAGATGAAAAGGGCCAGCACTGAAAGCTGTTGCTAGCCAGCACCCTTCCTTGGAAGCGCTTTCACAGGCGCAGCAACACTGGGGCTTTGCGCTTCTCTAGCCACCAAACATCACGCTCACTATCTCTCCGTCTCGTAGACACGAGCTGAGAAATTGCAAACGTCGAGCAATTGCTCAGAGAGGAAAAGTGCCAGCACTGAAAGCTGTTGCTAGCCAGCACCCTTCCTTGGAAGCGCTTTCACAGGTGCATCAACACTGGGACTTTGCGCTTCTCTACCCACCAAACGTCACGGTCATTCTTTTTCCGTCTCGTAGACACGAGCTGAGAAATTGCAAACGTCGAGCAATTGCTCAGAGATGAGAACTGCCAGCACTGAAAGCTGTTGCTAGCCAGCAGCCTTCCTTGGAAGCGCTTTCACAGGCGCAGCAACACTGGGGCTTTGCGCTTCTCTACCCACCAAACTTCACGGTCACTATCTCTCCGTGTCGTAGACACGAGTTGAGAAATTGCAAACGTCGAGCAATTGCTCAGAGATAAAAAGTGCCAGCACTGAAAGCTGTTGCTAGCCAGCAGCCTTCCTTGGAAGCGCTTTCACAGGCGCAGCAACACTGGGGCTTTGCGCTTCTCTAGACACCAAACGTCACGCTCACTATCTCTCCGTCTCGTAGACACGAGCTGAGAAATTGCAAACGTAGAGCAATTGCTCAGAGAGGAGAAGTGCCAGCACTGAAAGCTGTTGCTAGCCAGCACCCTTCCTTGGAAACGCTTTTGTAGGCCTAAGAACACTGGGGTTCTGGGCTTCTCTAGCCACCTAATCTTCTGCTCATCCTCTCGTGCAGTCTAAAGAGAGCTCAGGTGAGAAATTGCAAACGTCGAGCAATTGCTCAGAGATGAAAAGTGCCAGCACTGAAAGCTGTTGCTAGCCAGCACCCTTCCTTGGAAGCGCTTTCACAGGCTCAACAGTGGGACTTTGCGCTTCTCTACCCACCAGACATCACGGTCATTCTCTTTCCGTCTCGTAGACACGAGTTGAGAAATTGCAAATGTCGAGCAATTGCTCAGAGATGAGAACTGCCAGCACTGAAAGCTGTTGCTAGCCAGCACCCTTCCTTGGAAGCGCTTTTGTAGCCCTAAGAACACTGGGGTTGTGGGCTTCTCTAGCCACCTAATCTTCTGCTCATCCTCTCGTGCAGTCGAAAGAGAGCTCAGGTGAGAAATTGCAAACGTCGAGCAATTGCTCAGAGATGAAAAGTGCCAGCACTGAAAGCTGTTGCTAGCCAGCACCCTTCCTTGGAAGCGCTTTCACAGGTGCAGCAACACTGGGACTTTGCGCTTCTCTACCCACCAAACATCACGGTCATTCTCTTTCCGTCCCGTAGACACGAGCTGAGAAATTGCAAACGTCGAGCAATTGCTCAGAGATGAAAAGTGCCAGCACTGAAAGCTGTTGCTAGCCAGCACCCTTCCTTGGAAGTGCTTTCACAGGCACAGCAACACTGGGACTTTGCGCTTCTCTAGCCACGAAACATCACGGTCATTCTCTTTCCGTCTCGTAGACACGAGTTGAGAAATTGCAAACGTCGAGCAATTGCTCAGAGATGAAAAGTGCCAGCACTGAAAGCTGTGGCTAGCCAGCACCCTTCCTTGGAAGCGCTTTCACAGGCGCAGCAACACTGGGGCTTTGCGCTTCTCTACCCACCAAACGTCACGGTCATTCTCTTTCCGTCTCGTAGACACGAGCTGAGAAATTGCAAACGTCGAGCAATTGCTCAGAGATGAAAAGTGCCAGCACTGAAAGCTGTTGCTAGCCAGCACCCCTCCTTGGAAGCGCTTTCACAGGCGCAGCAACACTGGGGCTTTGCGCTTCTGTAGCCACCAAACATCACGGTCACTATCTCTCCGTCTCATAGACACGAGCTGAGAAATTGCAAACGTCGAGCAATTGCTCAGAGATGAGAAGTGCCAGCACTGAAAGCTGTTGCTAGCCAGCACCCTTCCTTGGAAGCGCTTTTGTAGGCCTAACAACACTGGGGCTCTGGGCTTCTCTAGCCACCTACTCTTCTGCTCATCCTCTCGCGTAGTCTAAAGAGAGCTCAGTTGAGAAATTGCAAATGTCGAGCAATTGCTCAGAGATGAAAAGTGCCAGCACTGAAAGCTGTTGCTAGCCAGCACCCTTCCTTGGAAGCGCTTTTGTAGGCCTAAGAACACTGGGGTTGTGGGCTTCTCTAGCCACCTACTCTTCTGCTCATCCTCTCGCGCACTCTAAAGAGAGCTCAGGTGAGAAATTGCAAACGTCGAGCAATTGCTCAGAGAGGAAAAGTGCCAGCACTGAAAGCTGATGCTAGCCAGAACCCTTCCTTGGAAGCGCTTTCACAGGCGCAGCAACACTGGGGCTTTGCGCTTCTCTACCCACCAAACGTCACGGTCATTCTCTTTCCGTCTCGTAGACACGAGCTGAGAAATTGCAAACGTCAAGCAATTGCTCAGAGATGAAAAGTGCCAGCACTGAAAGCTGTGGCTAGCCAGCACCCTTCCTTGGAAGCGCTTTCACAGGCGCAGCAACACTGGGGCTTTGCGCTTCTCTACCCACCAAACGTCACGGTCATTCGCTTTCCGTCTCGTAGACACGAGTTGAGAAATTGCAAACGTCGAGCAATTGCTCAGAGATGAAAAGTGCCAGCACTGAAAGCTGTTGCTAGCCAGCACCCTTCCTTGGAAGCGCTTTCACAGGTGCAGCAACACTGGGGCTTTGCGCTTCTCTAGCCACCAAACATCACGCTCACTATCTCTCCGTCTCGTAGACACGAGCTGAGAAATTGCAAACGTCGAGCAATTGCTCAGAGAGGAAAAGTGCCAGCACTGAAAGCTGTTGCTAGCCAGCACCCTTCCTTGGAAGCGCTTTCACAGGTGCATCAACACTGGGACTTTGCGCTTCTCTACCCACCAAACGTCACGGTCATTCTTTTTCCGTCTCGTAGACACGAGCTGAGAAATTGCAAACGTCGAGCAATTGCTCAGAGATGAGAACTGCCAGCACTGAAAGCTGTTGCTAGCCAGCAGCCTTCCTTGGAAGCGCTTTCACAGGCGCAGCAACACTGGGGCTTTGCGCTTCTCTAGACACCAAACGTCACGGTCACTATCTCTCCGTCTCGTAGACACGAGCTGAGAAATTGCAAACGTAGAGCAATTGCTCAGAGAGGAGAAGTGCCAGCACTGAAAGCTGTTGCTAGCCAGCACCCTTCCTTGGAAACGCTTTTGTAGGCCTAAGAACACTGGGGTTCTGGGCTTCTCTAGCCACCTAATCTTCTGCTCATCCTCTCGTGCAGTCTAAAGAGAGCTCAGGTGAGAAATTGCAAACGTCGAGCAATTGCTCAGAGATGAAAAGTGCCAGCACTGAAAGCTGTTGCTAGCCAGCACCCTTCCTTGGAAGCGCTTTCACAGGCTCAACAGTGGGACTTTGCGCTTCTCTACCCACCAGACATCACGGTCATTCTCTTTCCGTCTCGTAGACACGAGTTGAGAAATTGCAAATGTCGAGCAATTGCTCAGAGATGAGAACTGCCAGCACTGAAAGCTGTTGCTAGCCAGCACCCTTCCTTGGAAGCACTTTTGTAGGCTTAAGAACACTGGGGTTGTGGGCTTCTCTAGCCACCTAATCTTCTGCTCATCCTCTCGTGCAGTCGAAAGAGAGCTCAGGTGAGAAATTGCAAACGTCGAGCAATTGCTCAGAGATGAAAAGTGCCAGCACTGAAAGCTGTTGCTAGCCAGCACCCTTCCTTGGAAGCGCTTTCACAGGTGCAGCAACACTGGGACTTTGCGCTTCTCTACCCACCAAACATCACGGTCATGCTCTTTCCGTCCCGTAGACACGAGCTGAGAAATTGCAAACGTCGAGCAATTGCTCAGAGAGGAAAAGTGCCAGCACTGAAAGCTGTTGCTAGCCAGCACCCTTCCTTGGAAGCGCTTTCACAGGCGCAGCAACACTGGGGCTTTGCGCTTCTCTACCCACCAAACATCACGCTCACTATCTCTCCGTCTCGTAGACACGAGCTGAGAAATTGCAAACGTCGAGCAATTGCTCAGAGATGAAAAGTGCCAGCACTGAAAGCTGTGGCTAGCCAGCACCCTTCCTTGGAAGCGCTTTCACAGGCGCAGCAACACTGGGCCTTTGCGCTTCTCTAGCCACCAAACATCACGGTCACTATCTCTCCGTGTCGTAGACACGAGCTGAGAAATTGCAAACGTCGAGCAATTGCTCAGAGATGAGAAGTGCCAGCACTGAAAGCTGTTGCTAGCCAGCACCCTTCCTTGGAAGCGCTTTTGTAGGCCTAAGAACACTGGGGTTGTGGGCTTCTCTAGCCACCTAATCTTCTGCTCATCCTCTCGTGTAGTCTAAAGAGAGCTCAGGTGAGAAATTGCAAACGTCGAACAATTGCTCAGAGAGGAAAAGTGGCAGCACTGAAAGCTGTTGCTAGCCAGCACCCTTCCTTGGAAGCGCTTTCACAGGCGCAGCAACACTGGGGCTTTGCGCTTCTCTACCCACCAAACATCACGGTCATTCTCTTTCCGTCTCGTAGACACGAGCTGAGAAATTGCAAACGTCGAGCAATTGCTCAGAGAGGAAAAGTGCCAGCACTGAAAGCTGTTGCTAGCCAGCACCCTTCCTTGGAAGTGCTTTCACAGGCACAGCAACACTGGGACTTTGCGCTTCTCTAGCCACGAAACATCACGGTCATTCTCATTCCGTCTCGTAGACACGAGTTGAGAAATTGCAAACGTCGAGCAATTGCTCAGAGAGGAAAAGTGCCAGCACTGAAAGCTGTTGCTAGCCAGCACCCTTCCTTGGAAGTGCTTTCACAGGCGCAGCAACACTGGGGCTTTGCGCTTCTCTAGCCACCAAACGTCACGGTCATTCTCTTTCCGTCTCGTAGACACGAGCTGAGAAATTGCAAACGTCGAGCAATTGCTCAGAAATGAGAACTGCCAGCACTGAAAGCTGTTACTAGCCAGCACCCTTCCTTGGAAGCGCTTTTGTAGGCCTAAGAACACTGGGGCTCTGGGCTTCTCTAGCCACCTACTCTTCTGCTCATCCTCTCGTGCAGTCTAAAGAGAGCTCAGGTGAGAAATTGCAAACGTCGAGTAATTGCTCAGAGATGAAAAGTGCCAGCACTGAAAGCTGTTGCTAGCCAGCACCCTTCCTTGGAAGCGCTTTTGTAGGCCTAAGAACACTGGGGCTCTGGGCTTCTCTAGCCACCTAATCTTCTGCTCATCCTCTCGTGCAGTCGAAAGAGAGCTCAGGTGAGAAATTGCAAACGTCCAGCAATTGCTCAGAGATGAGAAGTGCCAGCACTGAAAGCTGTTGCTAGCCAGCACCCTTCCTTGGAAGCGCTTTTGTAGGCCTAAGAATACTGGGGTTCTGGGCTTCTCTAGCCACCTAATCTTCTGCTCATCCTCTCGTGCAGTTGAAAGAGAGCTCAGGTGAGAAATTGCAAACGTCGAGCAATTGCTCAGAGATGAAAAGTGGCAGCACTGAAAGCTGTTGCTAGCCAGCACCCTTCCTTGGAAGCGCTTTCACAGGCGCAGCAACACTGGGGCTTTGCGCTTCTCTAGCCACCAAACGTCACGGTCACTATCTCTCCGTCTCGTAGACACGAGCTGAGAAATTGCAAACGTCGAGCAATTGCTCAGAGATGAAAAGTGCCAGCACTGAAAGCTGTTGCTAGCCAGCACCCTTCCTTGGAAGCGCTTTCACAGGCGCAGCAACACTGGGACTTTGCGCTTCTCTAGCCACCAAACGTCACGGTCATTCTCTTTCCTTCTCGTAGACACGAGCTGAGAAATTGCAAACGTCGAGCAATTGCTCAGAGAGGAAAAGGGCCAGCACTGAAAGCTGTGGCTAGCCAGCACCCTTCCTTGGAAGTGCTTTCACAGGCACAGCAACACTGGGACTTTGCGCTTCTCTAGCCACCAAACATCACGGTCATTCTCTTTCCGTCTCGTAGACACGAGTTGAGAAATTGCAAACGTCGAGCAATTGCTCAGAGAGGAAAAGTGCCAGCACTGAAAGCTGTTGCTAGCCAGCACCCTTCCTTGGAAGCGCTTTCACAGGCGCAGCAACACTGGGGCTTTGCGCTTCTCTACCCACCAAACGTCACGGTCATTCTCTTTCCGTCTCGTAGACACGAGCTGAGAAATTGCAAACGTCGAGCAATTGCTCAGAGATGAAAAGTGCCAGCACTGAAAGCTGTGGCTAGCCAGCACCCTTCCTTGGAAGCGCTTTTCACAGGCGCAGCAACACTGGGGTTTTGCGCTTCTATAGCCACCAAACATCACGGTCACTATCTCTCCGTCTCGTAGACACGAGCTGAGAAATTGCAAATGTCGAGCAATTGCTCAGAGATGAAAAGTGCCAGCACTGAAAGCTGATGCTAGCCAGCACCCTTCCTTGGAAGCGCTTTTGTAGGCCTAAGAACACTGGGGTTGTGGGCTTCTCTAGCCACCTAATCTTCTGCTCATCCTCTCGTGCAGTCTAAAGAGAGCTCAGGTGAGAAATTGCAGACGTCGAGCAATTGCTCAGAGATGAAAAGTGCCAGCACTGAAAGCTGATGCTAGCCAGCACCCTTCCTTGGAAGCGCTTTTGTAGCCCTAAGAACACTGGGGCTCTGGGCTTCTCTAGCCACCTACTCTTCTTCTCATCCTCTCGCGTAGTCTAAAGAGAGCTCAGGTGAGAAATTGCAAATGTCGAGCAATTGCTCAGAGATGAAAAGTGCCAGCACTGAAAGCTGTTGCTAGCCAGCAGCCTTCCTTGGAAGCGCTTTCACAGGCGCAGCAACACTGGGCCTTTGCGCTTCTCTAGCCACCAAACATCACGGTCACTATCTCTCCGTCTCGTAGACACGAGCTGAGAAATTGCAAACGTCGAGCAATTGCTCAGAGATGAAAAGTGCCAGCACTGAAAGCTGTTGCTAGCCAGCACCCTTCCTTGGAAGCGCTTTCACAGGCGCAGCAACACTGGGGCTTTGCACTTCTTTAGCCACCAAACATCAAGCTCACTATCTCTCCGTGTCGTAGACACGAGCTGAGAAATTGCAAACGTCGAGCAATTGCTCAGAGATGAGAAGTGCCAGCACTGAAAGCTGTTGCTAGCCAGCACCCTTCCTTGGAAGCACTTTTGTAGGCCTAAGAACACTGGGGTTCTGGGCTTCTCTAGCCACCTAATCTTCTTCTCATCCTCTCGCGTAGTCTAAAGAGAGCTCAGGTGAGAAATTGCAAACGTCGAGCAATTGCTCAGAGAGGAAAAGTGGCAGCACTGAAAGTTGTTGCTAGCCAGCACCCTTCCTTGGAAGCGCTTTCACAGGCGCAGCAACACTGGGACTTTGCGCTTCTCTACCCACCAAACGTCACGGTCATTCTCTTTCCGTCTCGTAGACACGAGCTGAGAAATTGCAAACGTCGAGCAATTGCTCAGAGATGAAAAGTGCCAGCACTGAAAGCTGTTGCTAGCCAGCACCCCTCCTTGGAAGCGCTTTCACAGGCGCAGCAACACTGGGGCTTTGCGCTTCTGTAGCCACCAAACATCACGGTCACTATCTCTCCGTCTCATAGACACGAGCTGAGAAATTGCAAACGTCGAGCAATTGCTCAGAGATGAGAAGTGCCAGCACTGAAAGCTGTTGCTAGCCAGCACCCTTCCTTGGAAGCGCTTTTGTAGGCCTAACAACACTGGGGCTCTGGGCTTCTCTAGCCACCTACTCTTCTGCTCATCCTCTCGCGTAGTCTAAAGAGAGCTCAGTTGAGAAATTGCAAATGTCGAGCAATTGCTCAGAGATGAAAAGTGCCAGCACTGAAAGCTGTTGCTAGCCAGCACCCTTCCTTGGAAGCGCTTTTGTAGGCCTAAGAACACTGGGGTTGTGGGCTTCTCTAGCCACCTACTCTTCTGCTCATCCTCTCGCGCACTCTAAAGAGAGCTCAGGTGAGAAATTGCAAACGTCGAGCAATTGCTCAGAGAGGAAAAGTGCCAGCACTGAAAGCTGATGCTAGCCAGCACCCTTCCTTGGAAGCGCTTTCACAGGCGCAGCAACACTGGGGCTTTGCGCTTCTCTACCCACCAAACGTCACGGTCATTCTCTTTCCGTCTCGTAGACACGAGCTGAGAAATTGCAAACGTCAAGCAATTGCTCAGAGATGAAAAGTGCCAGCACTGAAAGCTGTGGCTAGCCAGCACCCTTCCTTGGAAGCGCTTTCACAGGCGCAGCAACACTGGGGCTTTGCGCTTCTCTACCCACCAAACGTCACGGTCATTCGCTTTCCGTCTCGTAGACACGAGTTGAGAAATTGCAAACGTCGAGCAATTGCTCAGAGATGAAAAGGGCCAGCACTGAAAGCTGTTGCTAGCCAGCACCCTTCCTTGGAAGCGCTTTCACAGGTGCAGCAACACTGGGGCTTTGCGCTTCTCTAGCCACCAAACATCACGCTCACTATCTCTCCGTCTCGTAGACACGAGCTGAGAAATTGCAAACGTCGAGCAATTGCTCAGAGAGGAAAAGTGCCAGCACTGAAAGCTGTTGCTAGCCAGCACCCTTCCTTGGAAGCGCTTTCACAGGTGCATCAACACTGGGACTTTGCGCTTCTCTACCCACCAAACGTCACGGTCATTCTTTTTCCGTCTCGTAGACACGAGCTGAGAAATTGCAAACGTCGAGCAATTGCTCAGAGATGAGAACTGCCAGCACTGAAAGCTGTTGCTAGCCAGCAGCCTTCCTTGGAAGCGCTTTCACAGGCGCAGCAACACTGGGGCTTTGCGCTTCTCTACCCACCAAACTTCACGGTCACTATCTCTCCGTGTCGTAGACACGAGTTGAGAAATTGCAAACGTCGAGCAATTGCTCAGAGATGAAAAGTGCCAGCACTGAAAGCTGTTGCTAGCCAGCAGCCTTCCTTGGAAGCGCTTTCACAGGCGCAGCAACACTGGGGCTTTGCGCTTCTCTAGACACCAAACGTCACGCTCACTATCTCTCCGTCTCGTAGACACGAGCTGAGAAATTGCAAACGTAGAGCAATTGCTCAGAGAGGAGAAGTGCCAGCACTGAAAGCTGTTGCTAGCCAGCACCCTTCCTTGGAAACGCTTTTGTAGGCCTAAGAACACTGGGGTTCTGGGCTTCTCTAGCCACCTAATCTTCTGCTCATCCTCTCGTGCAGTCTAAAGAGAGCTCAGGTGAGAAATTGCAAACGTCGAGCAATTGCTCAGAGATGAAAAGTGCCAGCACTGAAAGCTGTTGCTAGCCAGCACCCTTCCTTGGAAGCGCTTTCACAGGCTCAACAGTGGGACTTTGCGCTTCTCTACCCACCAGACATCACGGTCATTCTCTTTCCGTCTCGTAGACACGAGTTGAGAAATTGCAAATGTCGAGCAATTGCTCAGAGATGAGAACTGCCAGCACTGAAAGCTGTTGCTAGCCAGCACCCTTCCTTGGAAGCGCTTTTGTAGCCCTAAGAACACTGGGGTTGTGGGCTTCTCTAGCCACCTAATCTTCTGCTCATCCTCTCGTGCAGTCGAAAGAGAGCTCAGGTGAGAAATTGCAAACGTCGAGCAATTGCTCAGAGATGAAAAGTGCCAGCACTGAAAGCTGTTGCTAGCCAGCACCCTTCCTTGGAAGCGCTTTCACAGGTGCAGCAACACTGGGACTTTGCGCTTCTCTACCCACCAAACATCACGGTCATTCTCTTTCCGTCCCGTAGACACGAGCTGAGAAATTGCAAACGTCGAGCAATTGCTCAGAGATGAAAAGTGCCAGCACTGAAAGCTGTGGCTAGCCAGCACCCTTCCTTGGAAGTGCTTTCACAGGCACAGCAACACTGGGACTTTGCGCTTCTCTAGCCACGAAACATCACGGTCATTCTCTTTCCGTCTCGTAGACACGAGTTGAGAAATTGCAAACGTCGAGCAATTGCTCAGAGATGAAAAGTGCCAGCACTGAAAGCTGTGGCTAGCCAGCACCCTTCCTTGGAAGCGCTTTCACAGGCGCAGCAACACTGGGGCTTTGCGCTTCTCTACCCACCAAACGTCACGGTCATTCTCTTTCCGTCTCGTAGACACGAGCTGAGAAATTGCAAACGTCGAGCAATTGCTCAGAGATGAAAAGTGCCAGCACTGAAAGCTGTTGCTAGCCAGCACCCCTCCTTGGAAGCGCTTTCACAGGCGCAGCAACACTGGGGCTTTGCGCTTCTGTAGCCACCAAACATCACGGTCACTATCTCTCCGTCTCATAGACACGAGCTGAGAAATTGCAAACGTCGAGCAATTGCTCAGAGATGAGAAGTGCCAGCACTGAAAGCTGTTGCTAGCCAGCACCCTTCCTTGGAAGCGCTTTTGTAGGCCTAACAACACTGGGGCTCTGGGCTTCTCTAGCCACCTACTCTTCTGCTCATCCTCTCGCGTAGTCTAAAGAGAGCTCAGTTGAGAAATTGCAAATGTCGAGCAATTGCTCAGAGATGAAAAGTGCCAGCACTGAAAGCTGTTGCTAGCCAGCACCCTTCCTTGGAAGCGCTTTTGTAGGCCTAAGAACACTGGGGTTGTGGGCTTCTCTAGCCACCTACTCTTCTGCTCATCCTCTCGCGCACTCTAAAGAGAGCTCAGGTGAGAAATTGCAAACGTCGAGCAATTGCTCAGAGAGGAAAAGTGCCAGCACTGAAAGCTGATGCTAGCCAGAACCCTTCCTTGGAAGCGCTTTCACAGGCGCAGCAACACTGGGGCTTTGCGCTTCTCTACCCACCAAACGTCACGGTCATTCTCTTTCCGTCTCGTAGACACGAGCTGAGAAATTGCAAACGTCAAGCAATTGCTCAGAGATGAAAAGTGCCAGCACTGAAAGCTGTGGCTAGCCAGCACCCTTCCTTGGAAGCGCTTTCACAGGCGCAGCAACACTGGGGCTTTGCGCTTCTCTACCCACCAAACGTCACGGTCATTCGCTTTCCGTCTCGTAGACACGAGTTGAGAAATTGCAAACGTCGAGCAATTGCTCAGAGATGAAAAGTGGCAGCACTGAAAGCTGTTGCTAGCCAGCACCCTTCCTTGGAAGCGCTTTCACAGGTGCAGCAACACTGGGGCTTTGCGCTTCTCTAGCCACCAAACATCACGGTCACTATCTCTCCGTCTCGTAGACACGAGCTGAGAAATTGCAAACGTCGAGCAATTGCTCAGAGAGGAAAAGTGCCAGCACTGAAAGCTGTTGCTAGCCAGCACCCTTCCTTGGAAGCGCTTTCACAGGTGCATCAACACTGGGACTTTGCGCTTCTCTACCCACCAAACGTCACGGTCATTCTTTTTCCGTCTCGTAGACACGAGCTGAGAAATTGCAAACGTCGAGCAATTGCTCAGAGATGAGAACTGCCAGCACTGAAAGCTGTTGCTAGCCAGCAGCCTTCCTTGGAAGCGCTTTCACAGGCGCAGCAACACTGGGGCTTTGCGCTTCTCTAGACACAAAACGTCACGGTCACTATCTCTCCGTCTCGTAGACACGAGCTGAGAAATTGCAAACGTAGAGCAATTGCTCAGAGAGGAGAAGTGCCAGCACTGAAAGCTGTTGCTAGCCAGCACCCTTCCTTGGAAACGCTTTTGTAGGCCTAAGAACACTGGGGTTCTGGGCTTCTCTAGCCACCTAATCTTCTGCTCATCCTCTCGTGCAGTCTAAAGAGAGCTCAGGTGAGAAATTGCAAACGTCGAGCAATTGCTCAGAGATGAAAAGTGCCAGCACTGAAAGCTGTTGCTAGCCAGCACCCTTCCTTGGAAGCGCTTTCACAGGCTCAACAGTGGGACTTTGCGCTTCTCTACCCACCAGACATCACGGTCATTCTCTTTCCGTCTCGTAGA
This sequence comes from Sarcoramphus papa, assembly GCA_037962945.1. Classification (NCBI taxonomy): domain Eukaryota; kingdom Metazoa; phylum Chordata; class Aves; order Accipitriformes; family Cathartidae; genus Sarcoramphus; species Sarcoramphus papa. The sequence continues at coordinate 92,110,316 of CM075586.1, read as the reverse complement.
CACGAGTTGAGAAATTGCAAATGTCGAGCAATTGCTCAGAGATGAGAACTGCCAGCACTGAAAGCTGTTGCTAGCCAGCACCCTTCCTTGGAAGCACTTTTGTAGGCTTAAGAACACTGGGGTTGTGGGCTTCTCTAGCCACCTAATCTTCTGCTCATCCTCTCGTGCAGTCGAAAGAGAGCTCAGGTGAGAAATTGCAAACGTCGAGCAATTGCTCAGAGATGAAAAGTGCCAGCACTGAAAGCTGTTGCTAGCCAGCACCCTTCCTTGGAAGCGCTTTCACAGGTGCAGCAACACTGGGACTTTGCGCTTCTCTACCCACCAAACATCACGGTCATGCTCTTTCCGTCCCGTAGACACGAGCTGAGAAATTGCAAACGTCGAGCAATTGCTCAGAGATGAAAAGTGCCAGCACTGAAAGCTGTGGCTAGCCAGCACCCTTCCTTGGAAGTGCTTTCACAGGCACAGCAACACTGGGACTTTGCGCTTCTCTAGCCACGAAACATCACGGTCATTCTCTTTCCGTCTCGTAGACACGAGTTGAGAAATTGCAAACGTCGAGCAATTGCTCAGAGATGAAAAGTGCCAGCACTGAAAGCTGTGGCTAGCCAGCACCCTTCCTTGGAAGCGCTTTCACAGGCGCAGCAACACTGGGGCTTTGCGCTTCTCTACCCACCAAACGTCACGGTCATTCTCTTTCCGTCTCGTAGACACGAGCTGAGAAATTGCAAACGTCCAGCAATTGCTCAGAGATGAAAAGTGCCAGCACTGAAAGCTGATGCTAGCCAGCACCCTTCCTTGGAAGCGCTTTTGTAGCCCTAAGAACACTGGGGCTCTGGGTTTCTCTAGCCACCTAATCTTCTGCTCATCTTCTCACGCAGTCGAAGGAGCGGTCAGGTGTGAAATTGCAAACGTCGAGCAATTGCTCAGAGATGAAAAGTGCCAGCACTGAAAGCTGTTGCTAGCCAGCACCCTTCCTTGGAAGCGCTTTTGTAGGCCTAAGAACACTGGGGTTCTGGGCTTCTCTAGCCACCTAATCTTCTGCTCATCCTCTCGTGCACTCTAAAGAGAGCTCAGGTGAGAAATTGCAAACGTCAAGCAATTGCTCAGAGATGAAAAGTGCCAGCACTGAAAGCTGTTGCTAGCCAGCACCCTTCCTTGGAAGCGCTTTCACAGGCGCAGCAACAGTGGGACTTTGCGCTTCTCTACCCACCAAACATCACGGTTATTATCTTTCCGTCTCGTAGACACGAGCTGAGAAATTGCAAATGTCGAGCAATTGCTCAGAGATGAGAACTGCCAGCACTGAAAGCTGTTGCTAGCCAGCACCCTTCCTTGGAAGCGCTTTTGTAGCCCTAAGAACAGTGGGGCTCTGGGCTTCTCTAGCCACCTAATCTTCTGCTCATCCTCTCGTGCAGTCGAAAGAGAGCTCAGGTGAGAAATTGCAAACGTCGAGCAATTGCTCAGAGATGAAAAGTGCCAGCACTGAAAGCTGTTGCTAGCCAGCAGCCTTCCTTGGAAGCGCTTTCACAGGTGTAGCAACACTGGGGCTTTGCGCTTCTCTAGCCACCAAACGTCACGCTCAATATATCTCCGTCTCGTAGACACGAGCTGAGAAATTGCAAACGTCGAGCAATTGCTCAGAGATGAAAAGTGCCAGCACTGAAAGCTGTGGCTAGCCAGCACCCTTCCTTGGAAGTGCTTTCACAGGCGCAGCAACACTGGGGCTTTGCGCTTCTCTACCCACCAAACGTCACGGTCATTCTCTTTCCGTCTCGTAGACACGAGTTGAGAAATTGCAAACGTCGAGCAATTGCTCAGAGATGAAAAGTGCCAGCACTGAAAGCTGTTGCTAGCCAGCACCCTTCCTTGGAAGCGCTTTTGTAGGCCTAAGAACACTGGGGTTCTGGGCTTCTCTAGCCACCTACTCTTCTTCTCATCCTCTCGCGTAGTCTAAAGAGAGCTCAGGTGAGAAATTGCAAACGTCGAGCAATTGCTCAGAGAGGAAAAGTGCCAGCACTGAAAGCTGTTGCTAGCCAGCACCCTTCCTTGGAAGCGCTTTCACAGGCGCAGCAACACTGGGGCTTTGCGCTTCTCTACCCACCAAACATCACGGTCATTCTCTTTCCGTCCCGTAGACACGAGCTGAGAAATTGCAAACGTCGAGCAATTGCTCAGAGAGGAAAAGTGCCAGCACTGAAAGCTGTGGCTAGCCAGCACCCTTCCTTGGAAGTGCTTTCACAGGCACAGCAACACTGGGACTTTGCGCTTCTCTAGCCACCAAACATCACGCTCACTATCTCTCCGTCTCGTAGACACGAGCTGAGAAATTGCAAACGTCGAGCAATTGCTCAGAGAGGAAAAGTGCCAGCACTGAAAGCTGTTGCTAGCCAGCACCCTTCCTTGGAAGCGCTTTCACAGGCGCAGCAACACTGGGGCTTTGCGCTTCTGTAGCCACCAAACATCAAGCTCACTATCTCTCCGTGTCGTAGACACGAGCTGAGAAATTGCAAACGTCGAGCAATTGCTCAGAGATGAGAAGTGCCAGCACTGAAAGCTGTTGCTAGCCAGCACCCTTCCTTGGAAGCGCTTTTGTAGGCCTAAGAACACTGGGGTTGTGGGCTTCTCTAGCCACCTAATCTTCTTCTCATCCTCTCGCGTAGTCTAAAGAGAGCTCAGGTGAGAAATTGCAAACGTCGAGCAATTGCTCAGAGAGGAAAAGGGCCAGCACTGAAAGCTGTTGCTAGCCAGCACCCTTCCTTGGAAGCGCTTTCACAGGCGCAGCAACACTGGGACTTTGCGCTTCTCTACCCACCAAACATCACGGTCATTCTCTTTCCGTCCCGTAGACACGAGCTGAGAAATTGCAAACGTCGAGCAATTGCTCAGAGATGAAAAGTGCCAGCACTGAAAGCTGTGGCTAGCCAGCACCCTTCCTTGGAAGTGCTTTCACAGGCACAGCAACACTGGGACTTTGCGCTTCTCTAGCCACGAAACATCACGGTCATTCTCTTTCCGTCTCGTAGACACGAGTTGAGAAATTGCAAACGTCGAGCAATTGCTCAGAGAGGAAAAGTGCCAGCACTGAAAGCTGTTGCTAGCCAGCACCCTTCCTTGGAAGTGCTTTCACAGGCGCAGCAACAGTGGGGCTTTGCGCTTCTCTAGCCACCAAACGTCACTGTCATTCTTTTTCCGTCTCGTAGACACGAGCTGAGAAATTGCAAACGTCGAGCAATTGCTCAGAAATGAGAACTGCCAGCACTGAAAGCTGTTACTAGCCAGCACCCTTCCTTGGAAGCGCTTTTGTAGGCCTAAGAACAGTGGGGCTCTGGGCTTCTCTAGCCACCTACTCTTCTGCTCATCCTCTCGTGCAGTCTAAAGAGAGCTCAGGTGAGAAATTGCAAACGTCGAGTAATTGCTCAGAGATGAAAAGTGCCAGCACTGAAAGGTGTTGCTAGCCAGCACCCTTCCTTGGAAGCGCTTTTGTAGGCCTAAGAACACTGGGGCTCTGGGCTTCTCTAGCCACCTCATCTTCTGCTCATCCTCTCGTGCAGTCGAAAGAGAGCTCAGGTGAGAAATTGCAAACGTCGAGCAATTGCTCAGAGATGAGAAGTGCCAGCACTGAAAGCTGTTGCTAGCCAGCACCCTTCCTTGGAAGCGCTTTTGTAGGCCTAAGAATACTGGGGTTCTGGGCTTCTCTAGCCAGCTAATCTTCTGCTCATCCTCTCGTGCAGTCGAAAGAGAGCTCAGGTGAGAAATTGCAAACGTCGAGCAATTGCTCAGAGAGGAAAAGTGCCAGCACTGAAAGCTGTTGCTAGCCAGCACCCTTCCTTGGAAGCGCTTTCACAGGCGCAGCAACACTGGGGCTTTGCGCTTCTCTACCCACCAAACGTCACGGTCATTCTCTTTCCTTCTCGTAGACACGAGCTGAGAAATTGCAAACGTCGAGCAATTGCTCAGAGATGAAAAGTGCCAGCACTGAAAGCTGTGGCTAGCCAGCACCCTTCCTTGGAAGTGCTTTCACAGGCACAGCAACACTGGGACTTTGCGCTTCTCTACCCACCAAACATCACGGTCATTCTCTTTCCGTCTCGTAGACACGAGTTGAGAAATTGCAAACGTCGAGCAATTGCTCAGAGATAAAAAGTGCCAGCACTGAAAGGTGTTGCTAGCCAGCACCCTTCCTTGGAAGTGCTTTCACAGGCGCAGCAACACTGGGGCTTTGCGCTTCTCTACCCACCAAACGTCACGGTCATTCTCTTTCCGTCTCGTAGACACGAGCTGAGAAATTGCAAACGTCGAGCAATTGCTCAGAGATGAAAAGTGCCAGCACTGAAAGCTGTGGCTAGCCAGCACCCTTCCTTGGAAGCGCTTTTCACAGGCGCAGCAACACTGGGGTTTTGCGCTTCTCTAGCCACCAAACATCACGGTCACTATCTCTCCGTCTCGTAGACACGAGCTGAGAAATTACAAATGTCGAGCAATTGCTCAGAGATGAAAAGTGCCAGCACTGAAAGCTGATGCTAGCCAGCACCCTTCCTTGGAAGCGCTTTTGTAGGCCTAAGAACACTGGGGTTGTGGGCTTCTCTAGCCACCTAATCTTCTGCTCATCCTCTCGTGCAGTCTAAAGAGAGCTCAGGTGAGAAATTGCAGACGTCGAGCAATTGCTCAGAGATGAAAAGTGCCAGCACTTAAAGCTGATGCTAGCCAGCACCCTTCCTTGGAAGCGCTTTTGTAGCCCTAAGAACACTGGGGCTCTGGGCTTCTCTAGCCACCTACTCTTCTGCTCATCCTCTCGCGTAGTCTAAAGAGAGCTCAGGTGAGAAATTGCAAATGTCGAGCAATTGCTCAGAGATGAAAAGTGCCAGCACTGAAAGCTGTTGCTAGCCAGCAGCCTTCCTTGGAAGCGCTTTCACAGGCGCAGCAACACTGGGGCTTTGCGCTTCTCTAGCCACCAAACGTCACGCTCACTATCTCTCCGTCTCGTAGACACGAGCTGAGAAATTGCAAACGTCGAGCAATTGCTCAGAGATGAAAAGTGGCAGCACTGAAAGCTGTGGCTAGCCAGCACCCTTCCTTGGAAGCGCTTTCACAGGCGCAGCAACACTGGGGCTTTGCGCTTCTGTAGCCACCAAACATCAAGCTCACTATCTCTCCGTGTCGTAGACACGAGCTGAGAAATTGCAAACGTCGAGCAATTGCTCAGAGATGAGAAGTGCCAGCACTGAAAGCTGTTGCTAGCCAGCACCCTTCCTTGGAAGCGCTTTTGTAGGCCTAAGAACACTGGGGTTCTGGGCTTCTCTAGCCACCTAATCTTCTTCTCATCCTCTCGCGTAGTCTAAAGAGAGCTCAGGTGAGAAATTGCAAACGTCGAGCAATTGCTCAGAGATGAGAAGTGCCAGCACTGAAAGCTGTTGCTAGCCAGCACCCTTCCTTGGAAGCGCTTTTGTAGCCCTAACAACACTGGCGCTCTGGGCTTCTCTAGCCACCTAATCTTCTGCTCATCCTCTCGTGCAGTCGAAAGAGAGCTCAGGTGAGAAATTGCAAACGTCGAGCAATTGCTCAGAGAGGAAAAGTGGCAGCACTGAAAGCTGTTGCTAGCCAGCACCCTTCCTTGGAAGCGCTTTCACAGGCGCAGCAACACTGGGACTTTGCGCTTCTCTACCCACCAAACATCACGGTCATTCTCTTTCCGTCCCGTAGACACGAGCTGAGAAATTGCAAACGTCGAGCAATTGCTCAGAGATGAAAAGTGCCATCACTGAAAGCTGTGGCTAGCCAGCACCCTTCCTTGGAAGTGCTTTCACAGGCACAGCAACACTGGGACTTTGCGCTTCTCTAGCCACGAAACATCACGGTCATTCTCTTTCCGTCTCGTAGACACGAGTTGAGAAATTGCAAACGTCGAGCAATTGCTCAGAGAGGAAAAGTGCCAGCACTGAAAGCTGTGGCTAGCCAGCACCCTTCCTTGGAAGTGCTTTCACAGGCGCAGCAACACTGGGGCTTTGCGCTTCTCTACCCACCAAACGTCACGGTCATTCGCTTTCCGTCTCGTAGACACGAGCTGAGAAATTGCAAACGTCGAGCAATTGCTCAGAGATGAAAAGTGCCAGCACTGAAAGCTGTGGCTAGCCAGCACCCTTCCTTGGAAGCGCTTTTCACAGGCGCAGCAACACTGGGGTTTTGCGCTTCTCTAGCCACCAAACATCACGGTCACTATCTCTCCGTCTCGTAAACACGAGCTGAGAAATTGCAAATGTCGAGCAATTGCTCAGAGATGAAAAGTGCCAGCACTGAAAGCTGATGCTAGCCAGCACCCTTCCTTGGAAGCGCTTTTGTAGGCCTAAGAACACTGGGGTTGTGGGCTTCTCTAGCCACCTAATCTTCTGCTCATCCTCTCGTGCAGTCTAAAGAGAGCTCAGGTGAGAAATTGCAGACGTCGAGCAATTGCTCAGAGATGAAAAGTGCCAGCACTGAAAGCTGATGCTAGCCAGCACCCTTCCTTGGAAGCGCTTTTGTAGGCCTAAGAACACTGGGGCTCTGGGCTTCTCTAGCCACCTACTCTTCTGCTCATCCTCTCGCGCAGTCTAAAGAGAGCTCAGGTGTGAAATTGCAAATGTCCAGCAATTGCTCAGAGATGAAAAGTGCAAGCACTGAAAGCTGTTGCTAGCCAGCACCCTTCCTTGGAAGCGCTTTCACAGGCGCAGCAACACTGGGGCTTTGCGCTTCTCTAGCCACCAAACGTCACGCTCACTATCTCTCCGTCTCGTAGACATGAGCTGAGAAATTGCAAACGTCGAGCAATTGCTCAGAGATGAAAAGTGCCAGCACTGAAAGCTGTGGCTAGCCAGCACCCTTCCTTGGAAGTGCTTTCACAGGCGCAGCAACACTGGGGCTTTGCGCTTCTGTAGCCACCAAACATCAAGCTCACTATCTCTCCGTCTCGTAGACACGAGCTGAGAAATTGCAAACGTCGAGCAATTGCTCAGAGATGAGAAGTGCCAGCACTGAAAGCTGTTGCTAGCCAGCACCCTTCCTTGGAAGCGCTTTTGTAGGCCTAAGAACACTGGGGTTGTGGGCTTCTCTAGCCACCTAATCTTCTTCTCATCCTCTCGCGTAGTCTAAAGAGAGCTCAGGTGAGAAATTGCAAACGTCGAGCAATTGCTCAGAGAGGAAAAGTGCCAGCACTGAAAGCTGTTGCTAGCCAGCACCCTTCCTTGGAAGCGCTTTCACAGGCGCAGCAACACTGGGACTTTGCGCTTCTCTAGCCACCAAACGTCACGGTCACTATCTGTCCGTCTCGTAGACATGAGCTGAGAAATTGCAAACGTCGAGCAATTGCTCAGAGATGAAAAGTGCCAGCACTGACAGCTGTGGCTAGCCAGCAGCCTTCCTTGGAAGCGCTTTCACAGGCGCAGCAACACTGGGGCTTTGCGCTTCTCTACCCACCAAACGTCACGCTCACTATCTGTCCGTCTCGTAGACACGAGCTGAGAAATTGCAAACGTCGAGCAATTGCTCAGAGAGGAAAAGTGCCAGCACTGAAAGCTGTGGCTAGCCAGCAGCCTTCCTTGGAAGTGCTTTCACAGGCGCAGCTACACTGGGGCTTTGCGCTTCTCTACCCACCAAACATCACGGTCATTCGCTTTCCGTCTCGTAGACACGAGTTGAGAAATTGCAAACGTCGAGCAATTGCTCAGAGATGAAAAGTGCCAGCACTGAAAGCTGTGGCTAGCCAGCACCCTTCCTTGGAAGCGCTTTCACAGGAGCAGCAACACTGGGGCTTTGCGCTTCTCTAGCCACCAAACATCACGCTCACTATCTCTCCGTCTCGTAGACACGAGCTGAGAAATTGCAAACGTCGAGCAATTGCTCAGAGATGAAAAGTGCCAGCACTGAAAGCTGTTGCTAGCCAGCACCCTTCCTTGGAAACGCTTTTGTAGGCCTAAGAACACTGGGGTTCTGGGCTTCTCTAGCCACCTAATCTTCTGCTCATCCTCTCGTGCAGTCTAAAGAGAGCTCAGGTGAGAAATTGCAAATGTCGAGCAATTGCTCAGAGAGGAAAAGTGCCAGCACTGAAAGCTGTTGCTAGCCAGCACCCTTCCTTGGAAGCGCTTTCACAGGTGCATCAACACTGGGACTTTTCGCTTCTCTACCCACCAAACATCACGGTCATTCTCTTTCCGTCTCGTAGACACGAGCTGAGAAATTGCAAACGTCGAGCAATTGCTCAGAGATGAGAACTGCCAGCACTGAAAGCTGTTGCTAGCCAGCACCCTTCCTTGGAAGCGCTTTTGTAGGCCTAAGAACACTGGAGTTGTGGGCTTCTCTAGCCACCAAATCTTCTGCTCATCCTCTCGCGCACTCTAAAGAGAGCTCAGGTGAGAAATTGCAAACGTCGAGCAATTGCTCAGAGAGGAAAAGTGCCAGCACTGAAAGGTGTTGCTAGCCAGCACCCTTCCTTGGAAGCGCTTTTGTAGGCCTAAGAACACTGGGGCTCTGGGCTTCTCTAGCCACCTAATCTTCTGCTCATCCTCTCGGGCAGTCGAAAGAGAGCTCAGGTGAGAAATTGCAAACGTCGAGCAATTGCTCAGAGATGAGAAGTGCCAGCACTGAAAGCTGTTGCTAGCCAGCACCCTTCCTTGGAAGCGCTTTTGTAGGCCTAAGAATACTGGGGTTGTGGGCTTCTCTAGCCACCTAATCTTCTGCTCATCCTCTCGTGCAGTCGAAAGAGAGCTCAGGTGAGAAATTGCAAACGTCGAGCAATTGCTCAGAGATGAAAAGTGCCAGCACTGAAAGCTGTGGCTAGCCAGCACCCTTCCTTGGAAGCGCTTTCACAGGCGCAGCAACACTGGGGCTTTGCGCTTCTCTAGCCACCAAACGTCACGGTCACTATCTCTCCGTCTCGTAGACATGAGCTGAGAAATTGCAAACGTCGAGCAATTGCTCAGAGATGAAAAGTGCCAGCACTGAAGGCTGTTGCTAGCCAGCACCCTTCCTTGGAAGCGCTTTCACAGGCGCAGCAACACTGGGACTTTGCGCTTCTCTAGCCACCAAACGTCACGGTCATTCTCTTTCCTTCTCGTAGACACGAGCTGAGAAATTGCAAACGTCGAGCAATTGCTCAGAGATGAAAAGTGCCAGCACTGAAAGGTGTTGCTAGCCAGCACCCTTCCTTGGAAGTGCTTTCACAGGCACAGCAACACTGGGACTTTGCGCTTCTCTAGCCACCAAACATCACGGTCATTCTCTTTCCGTCTCGTAGACACGAGTTGAGAAATTGCAAACGTCGAGCAATTGCTCAGAGAGGAAAAGTGCCAGCACTGAAAGCTGTTGCTAGCCAGCACCCTTCCTTGGAAGTGCTTTCACAGGCAGAAAAACACTGGGGCTTTGCGCTTCTCTAGCCACCAAACGTCACGGTCATTCTCTTTCCGTCTCGTAGACACGAGCTGAGAAATTGCAAACTTCCAGGAATTGCTCAGACAGGAAAAGTGGCAGCACTGAAAGCTGTTGCTAGCCAGCACCCTTCCTTGGAAGTGTTTTCACAGGCGCAGCAACACTGGGGCTTTGCGCTTCTCTAGCCACCAAACATCACGGTCACTATCTCTCCGTCTCGTAGACACGAGCTGAGAAATTGCAAACGTCGAGCAATTGCTCAGAGATGAAAAGTGCCAGCACTGAAAGCTGTTGCTAGCCAGCACCCTTCCTTGGAAGCGCTTTCACAGGCGCAGCAACACTGGGGCTTTGCGCTTCTCTACCCACAAAACGTCACGGTCATTCGCTTTCCGTCTCGTAGACACGAGTTGAGAAATTGCAAACGTCGAGCAATTGCTCAGAGATGAAAAGTGCCAGCACTGAAAGCTGTTGCTAGCCAGCACCCTTCCTTGGAAGCGCTTTCACAGGCGCAGCAACACTGGGGCTTTGCGCTTCTGTAGCCACCAAACATCACGCTCACTATCTGTCCGTCTCGTAGACACGAGCTGAGAAATTGCAAACGTCGAGCAATTGCTCAGAGATGAGAAGTGCCAGCACTGAAAGCTGTTGCTAGCCAGCACCCTTCCTTGGAAGCGCTTTTGTAGGCCTAAGAACACTGGGGTTGTGGGCTTCTCTAGCCACCTACTCTTCTTCTCATCCTCTCGCGTAGTCTAAAGAGAGCTCAGGTGAGAAATTGCAAATGTCGAGCAATTGCTCAGAGATGAAAAGTGCCAGCACTGAAAGCTGTTGCTAGCCAGCACCCTTCCTTGGAAGCGCTTTTGTAGGCCTAAGAACACTGGGGTTGTGGGCTTCTTTAGCCACCTACTCTTCTGCTCATCCTCTCGCGCACTCTAAAGAGAGCTCAGGTGAGAAATTGCAAACGTCGAGCAATTGCTCAGAGATAAAAAGTGCCAGCACTGAAAGCTGATGCTAGCCAGCACCCTTCCTTGGAAGCGCTTTCACAGGCGCAGCAACACTGGGACTTTGCGCTTCTCTACCCACCAAACGTCACGGTCACTATCTGTCCGTCTCGTAGACACGAGCTGAGAAATTGCAAACGTCGAGCAATTGCTCAGAGATGAAAAGTGCCAGCACTGAAAGCTGTTGCTAGCCAGCACCCTTCCTTGGAAGCGCTTTCACAGGCGCAGCAACACTGGGCCTTTGCGCTTCTCTAGCCACCAAACATCAAGCTCACTATCTCTCCGTGTCGTAGACACGAGCTGAGAAATTGCAAACGTCGAGCAGTTGCTCAGAGATGAAAAGTGGCAGCACTGAAAGCTGTTGCTAGCCAGCACCCTTCCTTGGAAACGCTTTTGTAGGCCTAAGAACACTGGGGCTCAGGGCTTCTCTAGCTACCTAATCTTCTGCTCATCCTCTCGTGCAGTCTAAAGAGAGCTCAGGTGAGAAATTGCAAACGTCGAGCAATTGCTCAGAGAGGAAAAGTGCCAGCACTGAAAGCTGTTGCTAGCCAGCACCCTTCCTTGGAAGCGCTTTCACAGGCGCAGCAACACTGGGGCTTTGCGCTTCTCTACCCACCAAACATCACGGTCATTCTCTTTCCATCTCGTAGACACGAGCTGAGAAATTGCAAACGTCGAGCAATTGCTCAGAGAGGAAAAGTGCCAGCACTGAAAGCTGTTGCTAGCCAGCACCCTTCCTTGGAAGCGCTTTTGTAGCCCTAACAACACTGGGGCTCTGGGCTTCTCTAGCCACCTAATCTTCTGCTCATCCTCTCGCGTAGTCTAAAGAGAGCTCAGGTGAGAAATTGCAAACGTCGAGCAATTGCTCAGAGATAAAAAGTGCAAGCACTGAAAGCTGTTGCTAGCCAGCACCCTTCCTTGGAAGCGCTTTCACAGGCGCAGCAACACTGGGGCTTTGCGCTTCTGTAGCCACCAAACATCACGCTCACTATCTCTCCGTCTCGTAGACACGAGCTGAGAAATTGCAAACGTCGAGCAATTGCTCAGAGATGAAAAGTGCCAGCACTGAAAGCTGTTGCTAGCCAGCACCCTTCCTTGGAAGCGCTTTCACAGGCGCAGCAACACTGGGGCTTTGCGCTTCTCTACCCACAAAACGTCACGGTCATTCTCTTTCCGTCTCGTAGACACGAGTTGAGAAACTGCAAACGTCGAGCAATTGCTCAGAGATGAAAAGTGCCAGCACTGAAAGCTGTTGCTAGCCAGCACCCTTCCTTGGAAGCGCTTTCACAGGCGCAGCAACACTGGGGCTTTGCGCTTCTCTACCCACAAAACGTCACGGTCATTCTCTTTCCGTCTCGTAGACACGAGCTGAGAAATTGCAAAGGTCGAGCAATTGCTCAGAGATGAAAAGTGCCAGCACTGAAAGCTGTTGCTAGCCAGCACCCTTCCTTGGAAGCGCTTTTGTAGGCCTAAGAACACTGGGGTTCTGGGCTTCTCTAGCCACCTAATCTTCTTCTCATCCTCTCGCGTAGTCTAAAGAGAGCTCAGGTGAGAAATTGCAAATGTCGAGCAATTGCTCAGAGATGAAAAGTGCCAGCACTGAAAGCTGTTGCTAGCCAGCACCCTTCCTTGGAAGCGCTTTTGTAGGCCTAAGAACACTGGGGCTCTGGGCTTCTCTAGCCACCTACTCTTCTGCTCATCCTCTCGTGCAGTCTAAAGAGAGCTCAGGTGAGAAATTGCAAACGTCGAGCAATTGCTCAGAGATAAAAAGTGCCAGCACTGAAAGCTGATGCTAGCCAGCACCCTTCCTTGGAAGCGCTTTCACAGGCGCAGCAACACTGGGGCTTTGCGCTTCTCTAGCCACCAAACGTCACGGTCACTATCTGTCCGTCTCGTAGACACGAGCTGAGAAATTGCAAACGTCGAGCAATTGCTCAGAGATGAAAAGTGCCATCACTGAAAGCTGTTGCTAGCCAGCACCCTTCCTTGGAAGCGCTTTCACAGGCGCAGCAACACTGGGACTTTGCGCTTCTCTACCCACCAAAAATCACGCTCACTATCTCTCCGTCTCGTAGACACGAGCTGAGAAATTGAAAACGTCGAGCAATTGCTCAGAGATGAAAAGTGCCAGCACTGAAAGCTGTTGCTAGCCAGCACCCTTCCTTGGAAACGCTTTTGTAGGCCTAAGAACACTGGGGTTCTGGGCTTCTCCAGCCACCTACTCTTCTGCTCATCCTCTCGCGCACTCTAAAGAGAGCTCAGGTGAGAAATTGCAAACGTCGAGCAATTGCTCAGAGAGGAAAAGTGCCAGCACTGAAAGCTGTTGCTAGCCAGCACCCTTCCTTGGAAGCGCTTTCACAGGTGCATCAGCACTGGGACTTTGCGCTTCTCTACCCACCAAACATCACGGTCATTCTCTTTTCGTCTCGTAGACACGAGCTGAGAAATTGCAAACGTCGAGCAATTGCTCAGAGAGGAAAAGTGCCAGCACTGAAAGCTGTTGCTAGCCAGCACCCTTCCTTGGAAGCGCTTTTGTAGGCCTAAGAACACTGGGGCTCTGGTCTTCTCTAGCCACCTACTCTTCTGCTCATCCTCTCGTGCAGTCTAAAGAGAGCTCAGGTGAGAAATTGCAAACGTCGAGCAATTGCTCAGAGAGGAAAAGTGCCAGCACTGAAAGCTGATGCTAGCCAGCACCCTTCCTTGGAAGCGCTTTTGTAGGCCTAAGAATACTGGGGCTCTGGGCTTCTCTAGCCACCTAATCTTCTGCTCATCCTCTCGCGTAGTCTAAAGAGAGCTCAGGTGAGAAATTGCAAACGTCGAGCAATTGCTCAGAGATAAAAAGTGCAAGCACTGAAAGCTGTTGCTAGCCAGCAGCCTTCCTTGGAAGCGCTTTCACAGGCGCAGCAACACTGGGGCTTTGCGCTTCTCTAGCCACCAAATGTCACGCTCACTATCTGTCCGTCTCGTAGACACGAGCTGAGAAATTGCAAACGTCGAGCAATTGCTCAGAGATGAGAAGTGCCAGCACTGAAAGCTGTGGCTAGCCAGCACCCTTCCTTGGAAGCGCTTTCACAGGCGCAGCAACACTGGGGCTTTGCGCTTCTGTAGCCACCAAACGTCACGCTCACTATCTCCCCGTCTCGTAGACACGAGCTGAGAAATTGCAAACGTCGAGCAATTGCTCAGAGATGAAAAGTGCCAGCACTGAAAGCTGTTGCTAGCCAGCACCCTTCCTTGGAAGCGCTTTCACAGGCGCAGCAACACTGGGACTTTGCGCTTCTCTACCCACCAAACGTCACGGTCATTCGCTTTCCGTCTCGTAGACACGAGTTGAGAAATTGCAAACGTCGAGCAATTGCTCAGAGATGAAAAGTGCCAGCACTGAAAGCTGTGGCTAGCCAGCACCCTTCCTTGGAAGCGCTTTCACAGGCGCAGCAACACTGGGGCTTTGCGCTTCTGTAGCCACCAAGCCTCACGCTCACTATCTGTCCGTCTCGTAGACACGAGCTGAGAAATTGCAAACGTCGAGCAATTGCGCAGAGATGAAAAGTGCCAGCACTGAAAGCTGTTGCTAGCCAGCACCCTTCCTTGGAAACGCTTTTGTAGGCCTAAGAACAGTGGGGCTCTGGGCTTCTCTAGCCACCTCATCTTCTGCTCATCCTCTCGTGCAGTCTAAAGAGAGCTCAGGTGAGAAATTGCAAACGTCGAGCAATTGCTCAGAGAGGAAAAGTGCCAGCACTGAAAGCTGTTGCTAGCCAGCACCCTTCCTTGGAAGCGCTTTTGTAGGCCTAAGAACAGTGGGGCTCTGGGCTTCTCTAGCCACCTACTCTTTTGCTCATCCTCTCGTGCAGTCGAAAGAGAGCTCAGGTGAGAAATTGCAAACGTCGAGCAATTGCTCAGAGAGGAAAAGTGCCAGCACTGAAAGCTGTTGCTAGCCAGCACCCTTCCTTGGAAGCGCTTTTGTAGGCCTAAGAACACTGGGGCTCTGGGCTTCTCTAGCCACCTACTCTTCTGCTCATCCTCTCGTGCAGTCTAAAGAGAGATCAGGTGAGACATTGCAAACGTCGAGCAATTGCTCAGAGATGAAAAGTGCCAGGACTGAAAGCTGTTGCTAGCCAGCACCCTTCCTTGGAAGCGCTTTCACAGGCGCAGCAACACTGGGGCTTTGCGCTTCTCTAGCCAACAAACGTCATGGTCACTATCTGTCCGTCTCGTAGACACGAGCTGAGAAATTGCAAACGTCGAGCAATTGCTCAGAGATGAAAAGTGGCAGCACTGAAAGCTGTGGCTAGCCAGCAGCCTTCCTTGGAAGCGCTTTCACAGGCGCAGCAACACTGGGGCTTTGCGCTTCTCTGGCCACCAAACGTCACGGTCATTCCCTTTCCGTCTCGTAGACACGAGCTGAGAAATTGCAAACGTCGAGCAATTGCTCAGAGATGAAAAGTGCCAGCACTGAAAGCTGTGGCTAGCCAGCACCCTTCCTTGGAAGCGCTTTCACAGGTGCATCAACACTGGGACTTTGCGCTTCTCTAGCCACCAAACATCACGGTCATTCTCTTTCCGTCTCGTAGACACGAGCTGAGAAATTGCAAACGTCGAGCAATTGCTCAGGGAGGAAAAGTGCCAGCACTGAAAGCTGTTGCTAGCCAGCACCCTTCCTTGGAAGCGCTTTTGTAGGCCTAAGAACACTGGGGCTCTGGGCTTCTCTAGCCACCTACTCTTCTGCTCATCCTCTCGCGCACTCTAAAGAGAGATCAGGGGAGAAATTGCAAACGTCGAGCAATTGCTCAGAGATAAAAAGTGCCAGGACTGAAAGCTGTTGCTAGCCAGCACCCTTCCTTGGAAGCGCTTTCACAGGCGCAGCAACACTGAGGCTTTGCGCTTCTCTAGCCACCAAACGTCACGGTCACTATCTGTCCGTCTCGTAGACACGAGCTGAGAAATTGCAAACGTCGAGCAGTTGCTCAGAGATGAAAAGTGCCAGCACTGAAAGCTGTTGCTAGCCAGCACCCTTCCTTGGAAGCGCTTTCACAGGCGCAGCAACACTGGGACTTTGCGCTTCTCTACCCACCAAACGTCACGGTCATTCGCTTTCCGTCTCGTAGACACGAGTTGAGAAATTGCAAACGTCGAGCAATTGCTCAGAGATGAAAAGTGCCAGCACTGAAAGCTGTGGCTAGCCAGCACCCTTCCTTGGAAGCGCTTTCACAGGCGCAGCAACACTGGGGCTTTGCGCTTCTGTAGCCACCAAGCCTCACGCTCACTATCTGTCCGTCTCGTAGACACGAGTTGAGAAATTGCAAACGTCGAGCAATTGCGCAGAGATGAAAAGTGCCAGCACTGAAAGCTGATGCTAGCCAGCACCCTTCCTTGGAAACGCTTTTGTAGGCCTAAGAACAGTGGGGCTCTGGGCTTCTCTAGCCACCTACTCTTCTGCTCATCCTCTCGTGCAGTCTAAAGAGAGCTCAGGTGAGAAATTGCAAACGTCGAGCAATTGCTCAGAGAGGAAAAGTGCCAGCACTGAAAGCTGTTGCTAGCCAGCACCCTTCCTTGGAAGCGCTTTTGTAGGCCTAAGAACAGTGGGGCTCTGGGCTTCTCTAGCCACCTAATCTTCTGCTCATCCTCTCGTGCAGTCTAAAGAGAGCTCAGGTGAGAAATTGCAAACGTCGAGCAATTGCTCAGAGATGAAAAGTGCCAGCACTGAAAGCTGTTGCTAGCCAGCACCCTTCCTTGGAAACGCTTTTGTAGCCCTAAGAACACTGGGGCTCTGGGCTTCTCTAGCCACCTACTCTTCTGCTCATCCTCTCGCGCACTCTAAAGAGAGCTCAGGTGAGAAATTGCAAACGTCGAGCAATTGCTCAGAGAGGAAAAGTGCCAGCACTGAAAGCTGTTGCTAGCCAGCACCCTTCCTTGGAAGCGCTTTTGTAGGCCTAAGAACACTGGGGCTCTGGGCTTCTCTAGCCACCTACTCTTCTGCTCATCCTCTCGTGCAGTCTAAAGAGAGCTCAGGTGAGAAATTGCAAACGTCGAGCAATTGCTCAGAGATGAAAAGTGCCAGCACTGAAAGCTGTTGCTAGCCAGCAGCCTTCCTTGGAAGCGCTTTCACAGGCGCAGCAACATTGGGGCTTTGCGCTTCTCTAGCCACCAAATGTCACGGTCGCTACCTCTCCGTCTCGTAGACACGAGCTGAGAAATTGCAAACGTCGAGCAATTGCTCAGAGATGAAAAGTGCCAGGACTGAAAGCTGTTGCTAGCCAACACCCTTCCTTGGAAGCGCTTTCACAGGAGCAGCAACACTGGGGCTTTGCGCTTCTCTAGCCACCGAACGTCACGGTCACTATCTCTCCATCTCGTAGACACGAGCTGAGAAATTGCAAACGTCGAGCAATTGCTCAGAGATGAGAAGTGCCAGCACTGAAAGCTGTTGCTAGCCAGCAGCCTTCCTTGGAAGCGCTTTTGTAGGCCTAAGAACACTGGGGCTCTGGGCTTCTCTAGCCACCTCATCTTCTGCTCATCCTCTCGTGCAGTCTAAAGAGAGCTCAGGGGAGAAATTGCAAACGTCGAGCAATTGCTCAGAGATGAAAAGTGGCAGCACTGAAAGCTGTTGCTAGCCAGCACCCTTCCTTGGAAGCGCTTTCACAGGCGCAGCAACACTGGGGCTTTGCGCTTCTCTACCCACCAAACGTCACGGTCATTCTCTTTCCGTCTCGTAGACACGAGCTGAGAAATTGCAAATGTCCAGCAATTGCTCAGAGATGAGAACTGCCAGCACTGAAAGCTGTTGCTAGCCAGCAGCCTTCCTTGGAAGCGCTTTTGTAGGCCTAAGAACACTGGGGTTCTGGGCTTCTCTAGCCACCTAATCTTCTGCTCATCCTCTCGTGCAGTCGAAAGAGAGCTCAGGTGAGAAATTGCAAACGTCAAGCAATTGCTCAGAGATGAAAAGTGCCAGCACTGAAAGCTGTGGCTAGCCAGCACCCTTCCTTGGAAGCGCTTTCACAGGCGCAGCAACACTGGGGCTTTGCGCTTCTCTAGCCACCAAAAGTCACGGTCACTATCTCTCCATCTCGTAGACACGAGCTGAGAAATTGCAAACGTCGAGCAATTGCTCAGAGAGGAAAAGTGCCAGCACTGAAGGCTGTTGCTAGCCAGCACCCTTCCTTGGAAGCGCTTTCACAGGCGCAGCAACACTGGGGCTTTGCGCTTCTCTAGCCACCAAACGTCACGGTCATTCTCTTTCTGTCCCGTAGACACGAGCTGAGAAATTGCAAACGTCGAGCAATTGCTCAGAGATGAAAAGTGCCAGCACTGAAAGCTGTGGCTAGCCAGCACCCTTCCTTGGAAGTGCTTTCACAGGCGCAGCAACACTGGGACTTTGCGCTTCTCCAGCCACCAAACATCACGGTCATTCTCTTTCCGTCTCGTAGACACGAGTTGAGAAATTGCAAACGTCGAGCAATTGCTCAGAGATGAAAAGTGCCAGGACTGAAAGCTGTTGCTAGCCAGCACCCTTCCTTGGAAGTGCTTTCACAGGCGCAGCAACACTGGGACTTTGCGCTTCTCTAGCCACCAAACGTCACGGTCATTCTCTTTCCTTCTCGTAGACATGAGCTGAGAAATTGCAAACGTCGAGCAATTGCTCAGAGATGAAAAGGGCCAGCACTGAAAGCTGTGGCTAGCCAGCACCCTTCCTTGGAAGTGTTTTCACAGGCGCAGCAACACTGGGGTTTTGCGCTTCTCTAGCCACCAAACATCACGGTCACTATCTCTCCGTCTCGTAAACACGAGCTGAGAAATTGCAAATGTCGAGCAACTGCTCAGAGATGAAAAGTGCCAGCACTGAAAGCTGTTGCTAGCCAGCACCCTTCCTTGGAAGCGCTTTTGTAGGCCTAAGAACACTGGGGTTGTGGGCTTCTCTAGCCACCTAATCTTCTGCTCATCCTGTCGTGCAGTCTAAAGAGAGCTCAGGTGAGAAATTGGAAATGTCGAGCAATTGCTCAGAGATGAAAAGTGCCAGCACTGAAAGCTGTGGCTAGCCAGCACCCTTCCTTGGAAGCGCTTTTGTAGGCCTAAGAATACTGGGTCTCTGGGCTTCTCTAGCCACCTACTCTTCTGCTCATCCTCTCGCGCAGTCTAAAGAGAGCTCAGGTGAGAAATTGCAAACGTCGAGCAATTGCTCAGAGATAAAAAGTGCCAGGACTGAAAGCTGTTGCTAGCCAGCAGCCTTCCTTGGAAGCGCTTTCACAGGCGCAGCAACACTGGGGCTTTGCGCTTCTCTACCCACCAAACATCACGCTCACTATCTCTCCGTCTCGTAGACACGAGTTGAGAAATTGCAAACGTCGAGCAATTGCTCAGAGATGAAAAGTGGCAGCACTGAAAGCTGTTGCTAGCCAGCACCCTTCCTTGGAAGCGCTTTTGTAGGCCTAAGAACACTGGTGTTCTGGGCTTCTCTAGCCACCTACTCTTCTGCTCATCCTCTCGCGCACTCTAAAGAGAGCTCAGGTGAGAAATTGCAAATGTCGAGCAATTGCTCAGAGATGAAAAGTGCCAGGACTGAAAGCTGTTGCTAGCCAGCACCCTTCCTTGGAAGCGCTTTTGTAGGCCTAAGAACACTGGGGCTTTGCGCTTCTCTAGCCACCTACTCTTCTGCTCATCCTCTCGTGCAGTCGAAAGAGAGCTCAGGTGAGAAATTGCAAACGTCGAGCAATTGCTCAGAGATGAAAAGTGCCAGGACTGAAAGCTGTTGCTAGCCAGCACCCTTCCTTGGAAGCGCTTTCACAGGCGCAGCAACACTGGGGCTTTGCGCTTCTCTAGCCAACAAACGTCACGGTCACTATCTGTCCGTCTCGTAGACACGAGCTGAGAAATTGCAAACGTCGAGCAATTGCTCAGAGATGAAAAGTGGCAGCACTGAAAGCTGTGGCTAGCCAGCACCCTTCCTTGGAAGCGCTTTCACAGGCGCAGCAACACTGGGGCTTTGCGCTTCTCTAGCCACCAAACGTCACGGTCATTCCCTTTCCGTCTCGTAGACACGAGCTGAGAAATTGCAAACGTCGAGCAATTGCTCAGAGATGAAAAGTGCCAGCACTGAAAGCTGTGGCTAGCCAGCACCCTTCCTTGGAAGCGCTTTCACAGGTGCATCAACACTGGGACTTTGCGCTTCTCTAGCCACCAAACATCACGGTCATTCTCTTTCCGTCTCGTAGACACGAGCTGAGAAATTGCAAACGTCGAGCAATTGCTCAGGGAGGAAAAGTGGCAGCACTGAAAGCTGTTGCTAGCCAGCACCCTTCCTTGGAAGCGCTTTTGTAGGCCTAAGAACACTGGGGCTCTGGGCTTCTCTAGCCACCTACTCTTCTGCTCATCCTCTCGCGTAGTCTAAAGAGAGCTCAGGTGAGAAATTGCAAATGTCGAGCAATTGCTCAGAGATGAAAAGTGCCAGCACTGAAAGCTGTTGCTAGCCAGCACCCTTCCTTGGAAGCGCTTTTGTAGCCCTAAGGACACTGGGGCTCTGGGATGCTCTAGCCACCTAATGTTCTGCTCGTCCTCTCGCGTAGTCTAAAGAGACCTCAGGTGAGAAATTGCAGACGTCGAGCAATTGCTCAGAGATGAAAAGTGCCAGCACTGAAAGCTGTTGCTAGCCAGCACCCTTCCTTGGAAGCGCTTTCACAGGCGCAGCAACACTGGGGCTTTGCGCTTCTCTACCCACCAAAAGTCACGCTCACTATCTCTCCGTCTCGTAGACACGAGCTGAGAAATTGCAAACGTCGAGCAATTGCTCAGAGATGAAAAGTGCCAGCACTGAAAGCTGATGCTAGCCAGCACCCTTCCTTGGAAGCGCTTTTGTAGGCCTAAGAACACTGGGGTTGTGGGCTTCTCTAGCCACCTACTCTTCTGCTCATCCTCTCGGGCAGTCTAAAGAGAGCTCAGGGGAGAAATTGCAAATGTCGAGCAATTGCTCAGAGATGAAAAGTGCCAGCACTGAAAGCTGATGCTAGCCAGCACCCTTCCTTGGAAGCGCTTTTGTAGGCCTAAGAACACTGGGGCTCTGGGCTTCTCTAGCCAGCTAATCTTCTGCTCATCCTCTCGTGCAGTCTAAAGAGAGCTCAGGTGAGAAATTGCAAAGGTCGAGCAATTGCTCAGAGAGGAAAAGTGCAAGCACTGAAAGCTGTGGCTAGCCAGCACCCTTCCTTGGAAGTGCTTTCACAGGCGCAGCAACACTGGGGCTTTGCGCTTCTCTACCCACCAAACGTCACGGTCACTATCTGTCCGTCTCGTAGACACGAGCTGAGAAATTGCAAACGTCGAGCAATTGCTCAGAGATGAAAAGTGCCAGCACTGAAAGCTGTTGCTAGCCAGCACCCTTCCTTGGAAGCGCTTTCACAGGCGCAGCAACACTGGGGCTTTGCGCTTCTCTACCCACCAAACGTCACGGTCATTCTCTTTCCGTCTCGTAGACACGAGTTGAGAAATTGCAAACGTCGAGCAATTGCTCAGAGATGAAAAGTGCCAGCACTGAAAGCTGTTGCTAGCCAGCACCCTTCCTTGGAAGCGCTTTCACAGGCGCAGCAACACTGGGGCTTTGCGCTTCTCTAGCCACCAAGCATCACGCTCACTATCTCTCCGTCTCGTAGACACGAGCTGAGAAATTGCAAACGTCGAGCAATTGCTCCGAGATGAAAAGTGCCAGCACTGAAAGCTGTTGCTAGCCAGCACCCTTCCTTGGAAGCGCTTTTGTAGGCCTAAGAACACTGGGGTTGTGGGCTTCTCTAGCCACCTAATCTTCTGCTCATCCTCTCGTGCAGTCTAAAGAGAGCTCCGGTGAGAGATTGCAAACGTCGAGCAATTGCTCAGAGATGAAAAGGGCCAGCACTGAAAGCTGTTGCTAGCCAGCACCCTTCCTTGGAAGCGCTTTCACAGGCGCAGCAACACTGGGGCTTTGCGCTTCTGTAGCCACCAAACATCACGCTCACTATCTGTCCGTCTCGTAGACACGAGCTGAGAAATTGCAAACGTCGAGCAATTGCTCAGAGATGAAAAGTGCCAGCACTGAAAGCTGTTGCTAGCCAGCACCCTTCCTTGGAAGTGTTTTCACAGGCGCAGCAACACTGGGACTTTGCGCTTCTCTACCCACCAAACGTCACGGTCATTCTCTTTCCGTCTCGTAGACACGAGTTGAGAAATTGCAAACGTCGAGCAATTGCTCAGAGATGAAAAGTGCCAGCTCTGAAAGCTGTTGCTAGCCAGCACCCTTCCTTGGAAGCGCTTTCACAGGCGCAGCAACACTGGGGCTTTGCGCTTCTCTAGCCACCAAACATCACGGTCACTATCTCTCCGTCTCGTAGACACGAGCTGAGAAATTGCAAACGTCGAGCAATTGCTCAGAGATGAAAAGTGCCAGCACTGAAAGCTGTTGCTAGCCAGCACCCTTCCTTGGAAGCGCTTTTGTAGGCCTAAGAACACTGGGGTTGTGGGCTTCTCTAGCCACCTAATCTTCTTCTCATCCTCTCGCGTAGTCTAAAGAGAGCTCAGGTGAGAAATTGGAAATGTCGAGCAATTGCTCAGAGATGAAAAGGGCCAGCACTGAAAGCTGTTGCTAGCCAGCACCCTTCCTTGGAAGCGCTTTCACAGGTGCATCAACACTGGGACTTTGCGCTTCTCTAGCCACCAAACATCACGGTCATTCGCTTTCCGTCTCGTAGACACGAGCTGAGAAATTGCAAACGTCGAGCAATTGCTCAGAGATGAAAAGTGCCAGCACTGAAAGCTGTTGCTAGCCAGCACCCTTCCTTGGAAGCGCTTTTGTAGGCCTAAGAACATTGGGGTTGTGGGCTTCTCTAGCCACCTACTCTTCTGCTCATCCTCTCGCGCACTCTAAAGAGAGCTCAGTTGAGAAATTGCAAACGTCGAGCAATTGCTCAGAGAGGAAAAGTGCCAGCACTGAAAGCTGTTGCTAGCCAGCACCCTTCCTTGGAAGCGCTTTTGTAGCCCTAAGAACACTGGGGCTCTGGGCTTCTCTAGCCACCTACTCTTCTGCTCATCCTCTCGTGCAGTCGAAAGAGAGCTCAGGTGAGAAATTGCAAACGTCGAGCAATTGCTCAGAGATAAAAAGTGCCAGCACTGAAAGCTGTTGCTAGCCAGCACCCTTCCTTGGAAGCGCTTTCACAGGCGCAGCAACACTGGGGCTTTGCGCTTCTCTACCCACCAAACGTCACGGTAATTCTCTTTCCGTCTCGTAGACACGAGTTGAGAAATTGCAAATGTCGAGCAATTGCTCAGAGATAAAAAGTGCCAGCACTGAAAGCTGTTGCTAGCCAGCACCCTTCCTTGGAAGCGCTTTCACAGGCGCAGCAACACTGGGGCTTGCGCTTCTGTAGCCACCAAGCCTCACGCTCACTATCTGTCCGTCTCGTAGACACGAGTTGAGAAATTGCAAATGTCGAGCAATTGCTCAGAGATGAAAAGTGCCAGCACTGAAAGCTGTTGCTAGCCAGCAGCCTTCCTTGGAAGCGCTTTCACAGGCGCAGCAACACTGGGGCTTTGCGCTTCTCTAGCCACCAAACATCACGGTCACTATCTCTCCGTCTCATAGACACGAGCTGAGAAATTGCAAACGTCGAGCAATTGCTCAGAGATGAAAAGTGCCAGCACTGAAAGCTGTTGCTAGCCAGCACCCTTCCTTGGAAGTGTTTTCACAGGCGCAGCAACACTGGGGCTTTGCGCTTCTCTACCCACCAAACGTCACGGTCATTCTCTTTCCGTCTCGTAGACACGAGTTGAGAAATTGCAAATGTCGAGCAATTGCTCAGAGATGAAAAGTGCCAGCTCTGAAAGCTGTTGCTAGCCAGCACCCTTCCTTGGAAGCGCTTTCACAGGCGCAGCAACACTGGGGCTTTGCGCTTCTCTAGCCACCAAACATCACGGTCACTATCTCTCCGTCTCGTAGACACGAGCTGAGAAATTGCAAACGTCGAGCAATTGCTCAGAGATGAAAAGTGCCAGCACTGAAAGCTGATGCTAGCCAGCACCCTTCCTTGGAAGCGCTTTTGTAGGCCTAAGAACACTGGGGTTGTGGGCTTCTCTAGCCACCTAATCTTCTTCTCATCCTCTCGCGTAGTCTAAAGAGAGCTCAGGTGAGAAATTGCAAACGTCGAGCAATTGCTCAGAGATGAAAAGTGCCAGCACTGAAAGCTGTTGCTAGCCAGCACCCTTCCTTGGAAGCGCTTTTGTAGCCCTAAGAACACTGGGGCTCTGGGCTTCTCTAGCCACCTACTCTTCTGCTCATCCTCTCGTGCAGTCGAAAGAGAGCTCAGGTGAGAAATTGCAAACGTCGAGCAATTGCTCAGAGATAAAAAGTGGCAGCACTGAAAGCTGTTGCTAGCCAGCAGCCTTCCTTGGAAGCGCTTTCACAGGCGCAGCAACACTGGGGCTTTGCGCTTCTCTAGCCACCAAACATCACGCTCACTATCTCTCCGTCTCGTAGACACGAGCTGAGAAATTGCAAATGTCGAGCAATTGCTCAGAGATGAAAAGTGCCAGCACTGAAAGCTGTGGCTAGCCAGCACCCTTCCTTGGAAGCGCTTTTGTAGGCCTAAGAACACTGGGGTTCTGGGCTTCTCTAGCCACCTAATCTTCTTCTCATCCTCTCGCGTAGTCTAAGGAGAGCTCAGGTGAGAAATTGCAAATGTCGAGCAATTGCTCAGAGAGGAAAAGTGCCAGCACTGAAAGCTGTTGCTAGCCAGCACCCTTCCTTGGAAGCGCTTTTGTAGGCCTAAGAACACTGGGGTTGTGGGCTTCTCTAGCCACCTAATCTTCTGCTCATCCTCTCGTGCAGTCTAAAGAGAGCTCCGGTGAGAGATTGCAAACGTCGAGCAATTGCTCAGAGATGAAAAGGGCCAGCACTGAAAGCTGTTGCTAGCCAGCAGCCTTCCTTGGAAGCGCTTTCACAGGCGCAGCAACACTGGGGCTTTGCGCTTCTGTAGCCACCAACATCACGCTCACTATCTGTCCGTCTCGTAGACACGAGCTGAGAAATTGCAAACGTCGAGCAATTGCTCAGAGATGAAAAGTGCCAGCACTGAAAGCTGTTGCTAGCCAGCACCCTTTCTTGGAAGCGCTTTTGTAGGCCTAAGAACACTGGGGTTGTGGGCTTCTCTAGCCACCTACTCTTCTGCTCATCCTCTCGCGCACTCTAAAGAGAGCTCAGGTGAGAAATTGCAAACGTCGAGCAATTGCTCAGAGAGGAAAAGTGCCAGCACTGAAAGCTGTTGCTAGCCAGCACCCTTCCTTGGAAGCGCTTTTGTAGCCCTAAGAACACTGGGGCTCTGGGCTTCTCTAGCCACCTACTCTTCTGCTCATCCTCTCGTGCAGTCGAAAGAGAGCTCAGGTGAGAAATTGCAAACGTCGAGCAATTGCTCAGAGATAAAAAGTGACAGCACTGAAAGCTGTTGCTAGCCAGCACCCTTCCTTGGAAGCGCTTTCACAGGCGCAGCAACACTGGGGCTTTGCGCGTCTCTAGCCACCAAACATCACGCTCACTATCTCTCCGTCTCGTAGACACGAGCTGAGAAATTGCAAATGTCGAGCAATTGCTCAGAGATGAAAAGTGCCAGCACTGAAAGCTGTGGCTAGCCAGCACCCTTCCTTGGAAGCGCTTTTGTAGGCCTAAGAACACTGGGGTTCTGGGCTTCTCTAGCCACCTAATCTTCTTCTCATCCTCTCGCGTAGTCTAAGGAGAGCTCAGGTGAGAAATTGCAAATGTCGAGCAATTGCTCAGAGAGGAAAAGTGCCAGCACTGAAAGGTGTTGCTAGCCAGAACCCTTCCTTGGAAGCGCTTTTGTAGGCCTAAGAACACTGGGACTTTGCGCTTCTCTAGCCAGCTAATCTTCTGCTCATCCTCTCGTGCAGTCTAAAGAGAGCTCAGGTGAGAAATTGCAAACGTCGAGCAATTGCTCAGAGAGGAAAAGTGCCAGCACTGAAAGGTGTTGCTAGCCAGCACCCTTCCTTGGAAGCGCTTTTGTAGGCTTAAGAACACAGGGGATCTGGGCTTCTCTAGCCACCTACTCTTCTGCTCATCCTCTCGCGTAGTCTAAAGAGAGCTCAGGTGAGAAATTGCAAACGTCGAGCAATTGCTCAGAGATAAAAAGTGCCAGCACTGAAAGCTGTTGCTAGCCAGCACCCTTCCTTGGAAGCGCTTTCACAGGCGCAGCAACACTGGGGCTTTGCGCTTCTCTACCCACCAAACGTCACGGTAATTCTCTTTCCGTCTCGTAGACACGAGTTGAGAAATTGCAAATGTCGAGCAATTGCTCAGAGAGGAAAAGTGCCAGCACTGAAAGCTGTTGCTAGCCAGCACCCTTCCTTGGAAGCGCTTTCACAGGCGCAGCAACACTGGGGCTTTGCGCTTCTGTAGCCACCAAGCCTCACGCTCACTATCTGTCCGTCTCGTAGACACGAGTTGAGAAATTGCAAATGTCGAGCAATTGCTCAGAGATGAGAACTGCCAGCACTGAAAGCTGTTGCTAGCCAGCACCCTTCCTTGGAAGCGCTTTTGTAGGCCTAAGAACAGTGGGGCTCTGGGCTTCTCTAGCCACCTACTCTTCTGCTCATCCTCTCGCGCAGTCTAAAGAGAGCTCAGGTGAGAAATTGCAAACTTCGAGCAATTGCTCAGAGATGAAAAGTGCCAGCACTGAAAGCTGTTGCTAGCCAGCAGCCTTCCTTGGAAGCGCTTTCACAGGCGCAGCAACACTGGGGCTTTGCGCTTCTCTAGCCACCAAACATCACGGTCACTATCTCTCCGTCTCATAGACACGAGCTGAGAAATTGCAAACGTCGAGCAATTGCTCAGAGAGGAAAAGTGCCAGCACTGAAAGCTGTTGCTAGCCAGCACCCTTCCTTGGAAGTGTTTTCACAGGCGCAGCAACACTGGGGCTTTGCGCTTCTCTACCCACCAAACGTCACGGTCATTCTCTTTCCGTCTCGTAGACACGAGTTGAGAAATTGCAAATGTCGAGCAATTGCTCAGAGATGAAAAGTGCCAGCTCTGAAAGCTGTTGCTAGCCAGCACCCTTCCTTGGAAGCGCTTTCACAGGCGCAGCAACACTGGGGCTTTGCGCTTCTCTAGCCACCAAACATCACGCTCACTATCTCTCCGTCTCGTAGACACGAGCTGAGAAATTGCAAACGTCGAGCAATTGCTCAGAGATGAAAAGTGCCAGCACTGAAAGCTGATGCTAGCCAGCACCCTTCCTTGGAAGCGCTTTTGTAGGCCTAAGAACACTGGGGTTGTGGGCTTCTCTAGCCACCTAATCTTCTTCTCATCCTCTCGCGTAGTCTAAAGAGAGCTCAGGTGAGAAATTGCAAACGTCGAGCAATTGCTCAGAGATGAAAAGTGCCAGCACTGAAAGCTGTTGCTAGCCAGCACCCTTCCTTGGAAGCGCTTTCACAGGTGCATCAACACTGGGACTTTGCGCTTCTCTAGCCACCAAACATCACGGTCATTCGCTTTCCGTCTCGTAGACACGAGCTGAGAAATTGCAAACGTCGAGCAATTGCTCAGAGAGGAAAAGTGCCAGCACTGAAAGCTGTTGCTAGCCAGCACCCTTCCTTGGAAGCGCTTTTGTAGCCCTAAGAACACTGGGGCTCTGGGCTTCTCTAGCCACCTACTCTTCTGCTCATCCTGTCGTGCAGTCGAAAGAGAGCTCAGGTGAGAAATTGCAAACGTCGAGCAATTGCTCAGAGATAAAAAGTGCCAGCACTGAAAGCTGTTGCTAGCCAGCAGCCTTCCTTGGAAGCGCTTTCACAGGCGCAGCAACACTGGGGCTTTGCGCTTCTCTAGCCACCAAACATCACGCTCACTATCTCTCCGTCTCGTAGACACGAGCTGAGAAATTGCAAATGTCGAGCAATTGCTCAGAGATGAAAAGTGCCAGCACTGAAAGCTGTGGCTAGCCAGCACCCTTCCTTGGAAGCGCTTTTGTAGGCCTAAGAACACTGGGGTTCTGGGCTTCTCTAGCCACCTAATCTTCTTCTCATCCTCTCGCGTAGTCTAAGGAGAGCTCAGGTGAGAAATTGCAAATGTCGAGCAATTGCTCAGAGAGGAAAAGTGCCAGCACTGAAAGCTGTTGCTAGCCAGCACCCTTCCTTGGAAGCGCTTTTGTAGGCCTAAGAACACTGGGGTTGTGGGCTTCTCTAGCCACCTACTCTTCTGCTCATCCTCTCGTGCAGTCTAAAGAGAGCTCCGGTGAGAGATTGCAAACGTCGAGCAATTGCTCAGAGATGAAAAGGGCCAGCACTGAAAGCTGTTGCTAGCCAGCAGCCTTCCTTGGAAGCGCTTTCACAGGCGCAGCAACACTGGGACTTTGCGCTTCTGTAGCCACCAACATCACGCTCACTATCTGTCCGTCTCGTAGACACGAGCTGAGAAATTGCAAACGTCAAGCAATTGCTCAGAGATGAAAAGTGCCAGCACTGAAAGCTGTTGCTAGCCAGCACCCTTCCTTGGAAGCGCTTTTTTAGGCCTAAGAACACTGGGGTTGTGGGCTTCTCTAGCCACCTACTCTTCTGCTCATCCTCTCGCGCACTCTAAAGAGAGCTCAGGTGAGAAATTGCAAACGTCGAGCAATTGCTCAGAGAGGAAAAGTGCCAGCACTGAAAGCTGTTGCTAGCCAGCACCCTTCCTTGGAAGCGCTTTTGTAGCCCTAAGAACACTGGGGCTCTGGGCTTCTCTAGCCACCTACTCTTCTGCTCATCCTCTCGTGCAGTCGAAAGAGAGCTCAGGTGAGAAATTGCAAACGTCGAGCAATTGTTTAGAGATAAAAAGTGACAGCACTGAAAGCTGTTGCTAGCCAGCACCCTTCCTTGGAAGCGCTTTCACAGGCGCAGCAACACTGGGGCTTTGCGCTTCTCTACCCACCAAACATCACGCTCACTATCTCTCCGTCTCGTAGACACGAGCTGAGAAATTGCAAATGTCGAGCAATTGCTCAGAGATGAAAAGTGCCAGCACTGAAAGCTGTGGCTAGCCAGCACCCTTCCTTGGAAGCGCTTTTGTAGGCCTAAGAACACTGGGGTTCTGGGCTTCTCTAGCCACCTAATCTTCTTCTCATCCTCTCGCGTAGTCTAAGGAGAGCTCAGGTGAGAAATTGCAAATGTCGAGCAATTGCTCAGAGAGGAAAAGTGCCAGCACTGAAAGGTGTTGCTAGCCAGAACCCTTCCTTGGAAGCGCTTTTGTAGGCCTAAGAACACTGGGACTTTGCGCTTCTCTAGCCACCTAATCTTCTGCTCATCCTCTCGTGCAGTCTAAAGAGAGCTCAGGTGAGACATTGCAAACGTCGAGCAATTGCTCAGAGAGGAAAAGTGCCAGCACTGAAAGGTGTTGCTAGCCAGCACCCTTCCTTGGAAGCGCTTTTGTAGGCTTAAGAACACAGGGGATCTGGGCTTCTCTAGCCACCTACTCTTCTGCTCATCCTCTCGCGTAGTCTAAAGAGAGCTCAGGTGAGAAATTGCAAACGTCGAGCAATTGCTCAGAGATAAAAAGTGCCAGCACTGAAAGCTGTTGCTAGCCAGCACCCTTCCTTGGAAGCGCTTTCACAGGCGCAGCAACACTGGGGCTTTGCGCTTCTCTACCCACCAAACGTCACGGTAATTCTCTTTCCGTCTCGTAGACACGAGTTGAGAAATTGCAAATGTCGAGCAATTGCTCAGAGAGGAAAAGTGCCAGCACTGAAAGCTGTTGCTAGCCAGCACCCTTCCTTGGAAGCGCTTTCACAGGCGCAGCAACACTGGGGCTTTGCGCTTCTGTAGCCACCAAGCCTCACGCTCACTATCTCTCCGTCTCGTAGACACGAGCTGAGAAATTGCAAATGTCGAGCAATTGCTCAGAGATGAGAACTGCCAGCACTGAAAGCTGTTGCTAGCCAGCACCCTTCCTTGGAAGCGCTTTTGTAGGCCTAAGAACAGTGGGGCTCTGGGCTTCTCTAGCCACCTACTCTTCTGCTCATCCTCTCGCGCAGTCTAAAGAGAGCTCAGGTGAGAAATTGCAAACTTCGAGCAATTGCTCAGAGATGAAAAGTGCCAGCACTGAAAGCTGTTGCTAGCCAGCAGCCTTCCTTGGAAGCGCTTTCACAGGCGCAGCAACACTGGGACTTTGCGCTTCTCTAGCCACCAAACATCACGGTCACTATCTCTCCGTCTCATAGACACGAGCTGAGAAATTGCAAACGTCGAGCAATTGCTCAGAGATGAAAAGTGCCAGCACTGAAAGCTGTTGCTAGCCAGCACCCTTCCTTGGAAGCGCTTTCACAGGTGCATCAACACTGGGACTTTGCGCTTCTCTAGCCACCAAACGTCACGGTCATTCGCTTTCCGTCTCGTAGACACGAGCTGAGAAATTGCAAACGTCGAGCAATTGCTCAGAGATGAAAAGTGCCAGCACTGAAAGCTGTTGCTAGCCAGCACCCTTTCTTGAAAGCGCTTTTGTAGGCCTAAGAACACTGGGGTTGTGGGCTTCTCTAGCCACCTACTCTTCTGCTCATCCTCTCTCGCAGTCTAAAGAGAGCTCCGGTGAGAGATTGCAAACGTCGAGCAATTGCTCAGAGATGAAAAGGGCCAGCACTGAAAGCTGTTGCTAGCCAGCACCCTTCCTTGGAAGCGCTTTCACAGGTGCATCAACACTGGGGCTTTGCGCTTCTGTAGCCACCAAGCATCACGCTCACTATCTCTCCGTCTCGTAGACACGAGCTGAGAAATTGCAAACGTCGAGCAATTGCTCCGAGATGAAAAGTGCCAGCACTGAAAGCTGTTGCTAGCCAGCACCCTTCCTTGGAAGCGCTTTTGTAGGCCTAAGAACACTGGGGTTGTGGGCTTCTCTAGCCACCTAATCTTCTGCTCATCCTCTCGTGCAGTCTAAAGAGAGCTCCGGTGAGAGATTGCAAACGTCGAGCAATTGCTCAGAGATGAAAAGGGCCAGCACTGAAAGCTGTTGCTAGCCAGCACCCTTCCTTGGAAGCGCTTTCACAGGCGCAGCAACACTGGGGCTTTGCGCTTCTGTAGCCACCAACATCACGCTCACTATCTGTCCGTCTCGTAGACACGAGCTGAGAAATTGCAAACGTCGAGCAATTGCTCAGAGATGAAAAGTGCCAGCACTGAAAGCTGTTGCTAGCCAGCACCCTTTCTTGGAAGCGCTTTTGTAGGCCTAAGAACACTGGGGTTGTGGGCTTCTCTAGCCACCTACTCTTCTGCTCATCCTCTCGCGCACTCTAAAGAGAGCTCAGGTGAGAAATTGCAAACGTCGAGCAATTGCTCAGAGAGGAAAAGTGCCAGCACTGAAAGCTGTTGCTAGCCAGCACCCTTCCTTGGAAGCGCTTTTGTAGCCCTAAGAACACTGGGGCTCTGGGCTTCTCTAGCCACCTACTCTTCTGCTCATCCTCTCGTGCAGTCGAAAGAGAGCTCAGGTGAGAAATTGCAAACGTCGAGCAATTGCTCAGAGATGAAAAGTGCCAGCACTGAAAGCTGTTGCTAGCCAGCACCCTTCCTTGGAAGCGCTTTCACAGGCGCAGCAACACTGGGGCTTTGCGCTTCTCTAGCCACCAAACATCACGCTCACTATCTCTCCGTCTCGTAGACACGAGCTGAGAAATTGCAAATGTCGAGCAATTGCTGAGAGGTGAGAAGTGCCAGCACTGAAAGCTGTGGCTAGCCAGCACCCTTCCTTGGAAGCGCTTTTGTAGGCCTAAGAACACTGGGGTTCTGGGCTTCTCTAGCCACCTAATCTTCTTCTCATCCTCTCGCGTAGTCTAAGGAGAGCTCAGGTGAGAAATTGCAAACGTCGAGCAATTGCTCAGAGAGGAAAAGGGCCAGCACTGAAAGCTGTTGCTAGCCAGAACCCTTCCTTGGAAGCGCTTTTGTAGGCCTAAGAACACTGGGGCTTTGCGCTTCTCTAGCCACCTAATCTTCTGCTCATCCTCTCGTGCAGTCTAAAGAGAGCTCAGGTGAGAAATTGCAAACGTCGAGCAATTGCTCAGAGAGGAAAAGTGCCAGCACTGAAAGCTGTTGCTAGCCAGCACCCTTCCTTGGAAGCGCTTTTGTAGGCTTAAGAACACAGGGGATCTGGGCTTCTCTAGCCACCTACTCTTCTGCTCATCCTCTCGCGTAGTCTAAAGAGAGCTCAGGGGAGAAATTGCAAACGTCGAGCAATTGCTCAGAGATAAAAAGTGCCAGCACTGAAAGCTGTTGCTAGCCAGCACCCTTCCTTGGAAGCGCTTTCACAGGCGCAGCAACACTGGGGCTTTGCGCTTCTCTACCCACCAAACATCACGGTCACTATCTATCCGTCTCGTACATAAGAGCTGAGAAATTGCAAACGTCGAGCAATTGCTCAGAGATGAAAAGTGCCAGCACTGAAAGCTGTTGCTAGCCAGCACCCTTCCTTGGAAGCGCTTTCACAGGCGCAGCAACACTGGGGCTTTGCGCTTCTGTAGCCACCAAGCCTCACGCTCACTATCTGTCCGTCTCGTAGACACGAGTTGAGAAATTGCAAACGTCGAGCAATTGCGCAGAGATGAAAAGTGCCAGCACTGAAAGCTGATGCTAGCCAGCACCCTTCCTTGGAAACGCTTTTGTAGGCCTAAGAACAGTGGGGCTCTGGGCTTCTCTAGCCACCTACTCTTCTGCTCATCCTCTCGCGCAGTCTAAAGAGAGCTCAGGTGAGAAATTGCAAACTTCGAGCAATTGCTCAGAGATGAAAAGTGCCAGCACTGAAAGCTGTTGCTAGCCAGCAGCCTTCCTTGGAAGCGCTTTCACAGGCGCAGCAACACTGGGGCTTTGCGCTTCTCTAGCCACCAAACATCACGGTCACTATCTCTCCGTCTCATAGACACGAGCTGAGAAATTGCAAACGTCGAGCAATTGCTCAGAGATGAAAAGTGCCAGCACTGAAAGCTGTTGCTAGCCAGCACCCTTCCTTGGAAGTGTTTTCACAGGCGCAGCAACACTGGGGCTTTGCGCTTCTCTACCCACCAAACGTCACGGTCATTCTCTTTCCGTCTCGTAGACACGAGTTGAGAAATTGCAAACGTCGAGCAATTGCTCAGAGATGAAAAGTGCCAGCACTGAAAGCTGTTGCTAGCCAGCACCCTTCCTTGGAAGCGCTTTCACAGGCGCAGCAACACTGGGGCTTTGCGCTTCTCTACCAACCAAACGTCACGGTCACTATCTCTCCGTCTCGTAGACACTAGCTGAGAAATTGCAAACGTCGAGCAATTGCTCAGAGATGAAAAGTGCCAGCACTGAAAGCTCTTCCTAGCCAGCACCCTTCTTTGGAAGCGCTTTTGTAGGCCTAAGAACACTGGGGTTGTGGGCTTCTCTAGCCACCTACTCTTCTGCTCATCCTCTCGCGTAGTCTAAAGAGAGCTCAGGTGAGAAATTGCAAACGTCGAGCAATTGCTCAGAGATGAAAAGTGCCAGCACTGAAAGCTGTTGCTAGCCAGCACCCTTCCTTGGAAGCGCTTTCACAGGTGCATCAACACTGGGACTTTGCGCTTCTCTAGCCACCAAACGTCACGGTCATTCGCTTTCCGTCTCGTAGACACGAGCTGAGAAATTGCAAACGTCGAGCAATTGCTCAGAGATGAAAAGTGCCAGCACTGAAAGCTGTTGCTAGCCAGCACCCTTTCTTGAAAGCGCTTTTGTAGGCCTAAGAACACTGGGGTTGTGGGCTTCTCTAGCCACCTACTCTTCTGCTCATCCTCTCGCGCAGTCTAAAGAGAGCTCCGGTGAGAGATTGCAAACGTCGAGCAATTGCTCAGAGATGAAAAGGGCCAGCACTGAAAGCTGTTGCTAGCCAGCACCCTTCCTTGGAAGCGCTTTCACAGGTGCATCAACACTGGGGCTTTGCGCTTCTGTAGCCACCAAGCATCACGCTCACTATCTCTCCGTCTCGTAGACACGAGCTGAGAAATTGCAAACGTCGAGCAATTGCTCCGAGATGAAAAGTGCCAGCACTGAAAGCTGTTGCTAGCCAGCACCCTTCCTTGGAAGCGCTTTTGTAGGCCTAAGAACACTGGGGTTGTGGGCTTCTCTAGCCACCTAATCTTCTGCTCATCCTCTCGTGCAGTCTAAAGAGAGCTCCGGTGAGAGATTGCAAACGTCGAGCAATTGCTCAGAGATGAAAAGGGCCAGCACTGAAAGCTGTTGCTAGCCAGCACCCTTCCTTGGAAGCGCTTTCACAGGCGCAGCAACACTGGGGCTTTGCGCTTCTGTAGCCACCAACATCACGCTCACTATCTGTCCGTCTCGTAGACACGAGCTGAGAAATTGCAAACGTCGAGCAATTGCTCAGAGATGAAAAGTGCCAGCACTGAAAGCTGTTGCTAGCCAGCACCCTTTCTTGGAAGCGCTTTTGTAGGCCTAAGAACACTGGGGTTGTGGGCTTCTCTAGCCACCTACTCTTCTGCTCATCCTCTCGCGCACTCTAAAGAGAGCTCAGGTGAGAAATTGCAAACGTCGAGCAATTGCTCAGAGATGAAAAGTGCCAGCACTGAAAGCTGTTGCTAGCCAGCACCCTTCCTTGGAAGCGCTTTTGTAGCCCTAAGAACACTGGGGCTCTGGGCTTCTCTAGCCACCTACTCTTCTGCTCATCCTCTCGTGCAGTCGAAAGAGAGCTCAGGTGAGAAATTGCAAACGTCGAGCAATTGCTCAGAGATAAAAAGTGCCAGCACTGAAAGGTGTTGCTAGCCAGCACCCTTCCTTGGAAGCGCTTTCACAGGCGCAGCAACACTGGGGCTTTGCGCTTCTCTAGCCACCAAACATCACGCTCACTATCTCTCCGTCTCGTAGACACGAGCTGAGAAATTGCAAATGTCGAGCAATTGCTGAGAGGTGAGAAGTGCCAGCACTGAAAGCTGTGGCTAGCCAGCACCCTTCCTTGGAAGCGCTTTTGTAGGCCTAAGAACACTGGGGTTCTGGGCTTCTCTAGCCACCTAATCTTCTTCTCATCCTCTCGCGTAGTCTAAGGAGAGCTCAGGTGAGAAATTGCAAACGTCGAGCAATTGCTCAGAGAGGAAAAGTGCCAGCACTGAAAGGTGTTGCTAGCCAGAACCCTTCCTTGGAAGCGCTTTTGTAGGCCTAAGAACACTGGGGCTTTGCGCTTCTCTAGCCACCTAATCTTCTGCTCATCCTCTCGTGCAGTCTAAAGAGAGCTCAGGTGAGAAATTGCAAACGTCGAGCAATTGCTCAGAGAGGAAAAGTGCCAGCACTGAAAGCTGTTGCTAGCCAGCACCCTTCCTTGGAAGCGCTTTTGTAGGCTTAAGAACACAGGGGATCTGGGCTTCTCTAGCCACCTACTCTTCTGCTCATCCTCTCGCGTAGTCTAAAGAGAGCTCAGGTGAGAAATTGCAAACGTCGAGCAATTGCTCAGAGATAAAAAGTGCCAGCACTGAAAGCTGTTGCTAGCCAGCACCCTTCCTTGGAAGCGCTTTCACAGGCGCAGCAACACTGGGGCTTTGCACTTCTCTACCCACCAAACGTCACGGTCATTCTCTTTCCGTCTCGTAGACACGAGTTGAGAAATTGCAAATGTCGAGCAATTGCTCAGAGATGAAAAGTGCCAGCACTGAAAGCTGTTGCTAGCCAGCACCCTTCCTTGGAAGCGCTTTCACAGGCGCAGCAACACTGGGGCTTTGCGCTTCTCTAGCCACCAAGCCTCACGCTCACTATCTGTCCGTCTCGTAGACACGAGTTGAGAAATTGCAAACGTCGAGCAATTGCGCAGAGATGAAAAGTGCCAGCACTGAAAGCTGATGCTAGCCAGCACCCTTCCTTGGAAACGCTTTTGTAGGCCTAAGAACAGTGGGGCTCTGGGCTTCTCTAGCCACCTACTCTTCTGCTCATCCTCTCGCGCAGTCTAAAGAGAGCTCAGGTGAGAAATTGCAAACTTCGAGCAATTGCTCAGAGATGAAAAGTGCCAGCACTGAAAGCTGTTGCTAGCCAGCAGCCTTCCTTGGAAGCGCTTTCACAGGCGCAGCAACACTGGGGCTTTGCGCTTCTCTAGCCACCAAACATCACGGTCACTATCTGTCCGTCTCATAGACACGAGCTGAGAAATTGCAAACGTCGAGCAATTGCTCAGAGATGAAAAGTGCCAGCACTGAAAGCTGTTGCTAGCCAGCACCCTTCCTTGGAAGCGCTTTCACAGGCGCAGCAACACTGGGGCTTTGCGCTTCTCTACCCACCAAACGTCACGCTCACTATCTCTCCGTCTCGTAGACACGAGTTGAGAAATTGCAAATGTCGAGCAATTGCTCAGAGATGAAAAGTGCCAGCTCTGAAAGCTGTTGCTAGCCAGCACCCTTCCTTGGAAGCGCTTTCACAGGCGCAGCAACACTGGGGCTTTGCGCTTCTCTAGCCACCAAACATCACGGTCACTATCTCTCCGTCTCGTAGACACGAGCTGAGAAATTGCAAACGTCGAGCAATTGCTCAGAGATGAAAAGTGCCAGCACTGAAAGCTGATGCTAGCCAGCACCCTTCCTTGGAAGCGCTTTTGTAGGCCTAAGAACACTGGGGCTCTGGGCTTCTCTAGCCAGCTAATCTTCTTCTCATCCTCTCGCGTAGTCTAAAGAGAGCTCAGGTGAGAAAGTGCAAACGTCGAGCAATTGCTCAGAGATGAAAAGTGCCAGCACTGAAAGCTGTTGCTAGCCAGCACCCTTCCTTGGAAGCGCTTTCACAGGTGCATCAACACTGGGACTTTGCGCTTCTCTAGCCACCAAACATCACGGTCATTCGCTTTCCGTCTCGTAGACACGAGCTGAGAAATTGCAAACGTCGAGCAATTGCTCAGAGATGAAAAGTGCCAGCACTGAAAGCTGTTGCTAGCCAGCACCCTTTCTTGAAAGCGCTTTTGTAGGCCTAAGAACACTGGGGTTGTGGGCTTCTCTAGCCACCTACTCTTCTGCTCATCCTCTCGCGCACTCTAAAGAGAGCTCAGGTGAGAAATTGCAAAAGTCGAGCAATTGCTCAGAGAGGAAAAGTGCCAGCACTGAAAGCTGTTGCTAGCCAGCACCCTTCCTTGGAAGCGCTTTTGTAGCCCTAAGAACACTGGGGCTCTGGGCTTCTCTAGCCACCTACTCTTCTGCTCATCCTCTCGTGCAGTCTAAAGAGAGCTCAGGTGAGAAATTGCAAACGTCGAGCAATTGCTCAGAGATAAAAAGTGACAGCACTGAAAGCTGTTGCTAGCCAGCACCCTTCCTTGGAAGCGCTTTCACAGGCGCAGCAACACTGGGGCTTTGCGCTTCTCTAGCCACCAAACATCACGCTCACTATCTCTCCGTCTCGTAGACACGAGCTGAGAAATTGCAAATGTCGAGCAATTGCTCAGAGATGAAAAGTGCCAGCACTGAAAGCTGTTGCTAGCCAGCACCCTTCCTTGGAAGCGCTTTTGTAGGCCTAAGAACACTGGGGTTGTGGGCTTCTCTAGCCACCTAATCTTCTTCTCATCCTCTCGCGTAGTCTAAGGAGAGCTCAGGTGAGAAATTGCAAATGTCGAGCAATTGCTCAGAGAGGAAAAGTGCCAGCACTGAAAGGTGTTGCTAGCCAGAACCCTTCCTTGGAAGCGCTTTTGTAGGCCTAAGAACACTGGGGCTTTGCGCTTCTCTAGCCACCTACTCTTCTGCTCATCCTCTCGCGTAGTCTAAAGAGAGCTCAGGTGAGAAATTGCAAACGTCGAGCAATTGCTCAGAGAGGAAAAGTGCCAGCACTGAAAGCTGTTGCTAGCCAGCACCCTTCCTTGGAAGCGCTTTTGTAGGCTTAAGAACACAGGGGCTCTGGGCTTCTCTAGCCACCTACTCTTCTGCTCATCCTCTCGCGTAGTCTAAAGAGAGCTCAGGGGAGAAATTGCAAACGTCGAGCAATTGCTCAGAGATAAAAAGTGCCAGCACTGAAAGCTGTTGCTAGCCAGCAGCCTTCCTTGGAAGCGCTTTCACAGGCGCAGCAACACTGGGGCTTTGCGCTTCTCTACCCACCAAACGTCACGGTCATTCTCTTTCCGTCTCGTAGACACGAGTTGAGAAATTGCAAACGTCGAGCAATTGCTCAGAGATGAAAAGTGCCAGCACTGAAATCTGTGGCTAGCCAGCACCCTTCCTTGGAAGCGCTTTCACAGGCGCAGCAACACTGGGGCTTTGCGCTTCTGTAGCCACCAAGCATCACGCTCACTATCTCTCCGTCTCGTAGACACGAGCTGAGAAATTGCAAACGTCGAGCAATTGCTCAGAGATGAAAAGTGCCAGCACTGAAAGCTGTTGCTAGCCAGCACCCTTCCTTGGAAGCGCTTTTGTAGGCCTAAGAACACTGGGGTTGTGGGCTTCTCTAGCCACCTAATCTTCTGCTCATCCTCTCGTGCAGTCGAAAGAGAGCTCCGGTGAGAGATTGCAAACGTCGAGCAATTGCTCAGAGATGAAAAGGGCCAGCACTGAAAGCTGTTGCTAGCCAGCACCCTTCCTTGGAAGCGCTTTCACAGGCGCAGCAACACTGGGGCTTTGCGCTTCTCTAGCCACCAAACATCACGCTCACTATCTGTCCGTCTCGTAGACACGAGCTGAGAAATTGCAAACGTCGAGCAATTGCTCAGAGATGAAAAGTGCCAGCACTGAAAGCTGTTGCTAGCCAGCACCCTTCCTTGGAAGTGTTTTCACAGGCGCAGCAACACTGGGGCTTTGCGCTTCTCTACCCACCAAACGTCACGGTCATTCTCTTTCCGTCTCGTAGACACGAGTTGAGAAATTGCAAACGTCGAGCAATTGCTCAGAGATGAAAAGTGCCAGCACTGAAAGCTGTTGCTAGCCAGCACCCTTCCTTGGAAGCGCTTTCACAGGCGCAGCAACACTGGGGCTTTGCGCTTCTGTAGCCACCAAGCATCACGCTCACTATCTCTCCGTCTCGTAGACACGAGCTGAGAAATTGCAAACGTCGAGCAATTGCTCAGAGATGAAAAGTGCCAGCACTGAAAGCTGTTGCTAGCCAGCACCCTTCCTTGGAAGCGCTTTTGTAGGCCTAAGAACACTGGGGTTGTGGGCTTCTCTAGCCACCTAATCTTCTGCTCATCCTCTCGTGCAGTCGAAAGAGAGCTCCGGTGAGAGATTGCAAACGTCGAGCAATTGCTCAGAGATGAAAAGTGCCATCACTGAAAGCTGTTGCTAGCCAGCACCCTTCCTTGGAAGCGCTTTCACAGGTGCATCAACACTGGGACTTTGCGCTTCTCTAGCCACCAAACATCACGGTCATTCGCTTTCCGTCTCGTAGACACGAGCTGAGAAATTGCAAACGTCGAGCAATTGCTCAGAGATGAAAAGTGCCAGCACTGAAAGCTGTTGCTAGCCAGCACCCTTTCTTGAAAGCGCTTTTGTAGGCCTAAGAACACTGGGGTTGTGGGCTTCTCTAGCCACCTACTCTTCTGCTCATCCTCTCGCGCACTCTAAAGAGAGCTCAGGTGAGAAATTGCAAACGTCGAGCAATTGCTCAGAGAGGAAAAGTGCCAGCACTGAAAGCTGTTGCTAGCCAGCACCCTTCCTTGGAAGCGCTTTTGTAGCCCTAAGAACACTGGGGCTCTGGGCTTCTCTAGCCACCTACTCTTCTGCTCATCCTCTCGTGCAGTCGAAAGAGAGCTCAGGTGAGAAATTGCAAACGTCGAGCAATTGCTCAGAGATAAAAAGTGACAGCACTGAAAGCTGTTGCTAGCCAGCACCCTTCCTTGGAAGCGCTTTCACAGGCGCAGCAACACTGGGGCTTTGCGCTTCTCTACCCACCAAACATCACGCTCACTATCTCTCCGTCTCGTAGACACGAGCTGAGAAATTGCAAATGTCGAGCAATTGCTCAGAGATGAAAAGTGCCAGCACTGAAAGCTGTGGCTAGCCAGCACCCTTCCTTGGAAGCGCTTTTGTAGGCCTAAGAACACTGGGGTTCTGGGCTTCTCTAGCCACCTAATCTTCTTCTCATCCTCTCGCGTAGTCTAAGGAGAGCTCAGGTGAGAAATTGCAAATGTCGAGCAATTGCTCAGAGAGGAAAAGTGCCAGCACTGAAAGGTGTTGCTAGCCAGAACCCTTCCTTGGAAGCGCTTTTGTAGGCCTAAGAACACTGGGGCTTTGCGCTTCTCTAGCCACCTAATCTTCTGCTCATCCTCTCGTGCAGTCTAAAGAGAGCTCAGGTGAGAAATTGCAAACGTCGAGCAATTGCTCAGAGATGAAAAGTGCCAGCACTGAAAGCTGTTGCTAGCCAGCACCCTTCCTTGGAAGCGCTTTTGTAGGCTTAAGAACACAGGGGCTCTGGGCTTCTCTAGCCACCTACTCTTCTGCTCATCCTCTCGCGTAGTCTAAAGAGAGCTCAGGGGAGAAATTGCAAACGTCGAGCAATTGCTCAGAGATAAAAAGTGCCAGCACTGAAAGCTGTTGCTAGCCAGCACCCTTCCTTGGAAGCGCTTTCACAGGCGCAGCAACACTGGGGCTTTGCGCTTCTCTACCCACCAAACGTCACGGTCATTCTCTTTCCGTCTCGTAGACACGAGTTGAGAAATTGCAAATGTCGAGCAATTGCTCAGAGAGGAAAAGTGCCAGCACTGAAAGCTGTTGCTAGCCAGCACCCTTCCTTGGAAGTGTTTTCACAGGCGCAGCAACACTGGGGCTTTGCGCTTCTCTACCCACCAAACGTCACGGTCATTCTCTTTCCGTCTCGTAGACACGAGTTGAGAAATTGCAAATGTCGAGCAATTGCTCAGAGATGAAAAGTGCCAGCTCTGAAAGCTGTTGCTAGCCAGCACCCTTCCTTGGAAGCGCTTTCACAGGCGCAGCAACACTGGGACTTTGCGCTTCTCTAGCCACCAAACATCACGGTCATTCGCTTTCCGTCTCGTAGACACGAGCTGAGAAATTGCAAACGTCGAGCAATTGCTCAGAGATGAAAAGTGCCAGCACTGAAAGCTGTTGCTAGCCAGCACCCTTCCTTGGAAGCGCTTTTGTAGGCCTAAGAACACTGGGGTTGTGGGCTTCTCTAGCCACCTACTCTTCTGCTCATCCTCTCGCGCACTCTAAAGAGAGCTCAGGTGAGAAATTGCAAAAGTCGAGCAATTGCTCAGAGAGGAAAAGTGCCAGCACTGAAAGCTGTTGCTAGCCAGCACCCTTCCTTGGAAGCGCTTTTGTAGCCCTAAGAACACTGGGGCTCTGGGCTTCTCTAGCCACCTACTCTTCTGCTCATCCTCTCGTGCAGTCTAAAGAGAGCTCAGGTGAGAAATTGCAAACGTCGAGCAATTGCTCAGAGATAAAAAGTGACAGCACTGAAAGCTGTTGCTAGCCAGCACCCTTCCTTGGAAGCGCTTTCACAGGCGCAGCAACACTGGGGCTTTGCGCTTCTCTAGCCACCAAACATCACGCTCACTATCTCTCCGTCTCGTAGACACGAGCTGAGAAATTGCAAATGTCGAGCAATTGCTCAGAGATGAAAAGTGCCAGCACTGAAAGCTGTTGCTAGCCAGCACCCTTCCTTGGAAGCGCTTTTGTAGGCCTAAGAACACTGGGGTTGTGGGCTTCTCTAGCCACCTAATCTTCTTCTCATCCTCTCGCGTAGTCTAAGGAGAGCTCAGGTGAGAAATTGCAAATGTCGAGCAATTGCTCAGAGAGGAAAAGTGCCAGCACTGAAAGGTGTTGCTAGCCAGAACCCTTCCTTGGAAGCGCTTTTGTAGGCCTAAGAACACTGGGGCTTTGCGCTTCTCTAGCCACCTACTCTTCTGCTCATCCTCTCGCGTAGTCTAAAGAGAGCTCAGGTGAGAAATTGCAAACGTCGAGCAATTGCTCAGAGAGGAAAAGTGCCAGCACTGAAAGCTGTTGCTAGCCAGCACCCTTCCTTGGAAGCGCTTTTGTAGGCTTAAGAACACAGGGGCTCTGGGCTTCTCTAGCCACCTACTCTTCTGCTCATCCTCTCGCGTAGTCTAAAGAGAGCTCAGGGGAGAAATTGCAAACGTCGAGCAATTGCTCAGAGATAAAAAGTGCCAGCACTGAAAGCTGTTGCTAGCCAGCACCCTTCCTTGGAAGCGCTTTCACAGGCGCAGCAACACTGGGGCTTTGC
Organism: Sarcoramphus papa; assembly: GCA_037962945.1. NCBI lineage: Eukaryota > Metazoa > Chordata > Aves > Accipitriformes > Cathartidae > Sarcoramphus > Sarcoramphus papa. Next base: position 92,068,809 of record CM075586.1, on the reverse strand, counting down.
GCTTCTCTACCCACCAAACGTCACGGTCATTCTCTTTCCGTCTCGTAGACACGAGTTGAGAAATTGCAAACGTCGAGCAATTGCTCAGAGATGAAAAGTGCCAGCACTGAAATCTGTGGCTAGCCAGCACCCTTCCTTGGAAGCGCTTTCACAGGCGCAGCAACACTGGGGCTTTGCGCTTCTGTAGCCACCAAGCATCACGCTCACTATCTCTCCGTCTCGTAGACACGAGCTGAGAAATTGCAAACGTCGAGCAATTGCTCAGAGATGAAAAGTGCCAGCACTGAAAGCTGTTGCTAGCCAGCACCCTTCCTTGGAAGCGCTTTTGTAGGCCTAAGAACACTGGGGTTGTGGGCTTCTCTAGCCACCTAATCTTCTGCTCATCCTCTCGTGCAGTCGAAAGAGAGCTCCGGTGAGAGATTGCAAACGTCGAGCAATTGCTCAGAGATGAAAAGGGCCAGCACTGAAAGCTGTTGCTAGCCAGTACCCTTCCTTGGAAGCGCTTTCACAGGCGCAGCAACACTGGGGCTTTGCGCTTCTGTAGCCACCAAACATCACGCTCACTATCTGTCCGTCTCGTAGACACGAGCTGAGAAATTGCAAACGTCGAGCAATTGCTCAGAGATGAAAAGTGCCAGCACTGAAAGCTGTTGCTAGCCAGCACCCTTCCTTGGAAGTGTTTTCACAGGCGCAGCAACACTGGGGCTTTGCGCTTCTCTACCCACCAAACGTCACGGTCATTCTCTTTCCGTCTCGTAGACACGAGTTGAGAAATTGCAAACGTCGAGCAATTGCTCAGAGATGAAAAGTGCCAGCACTGAAAGCTGTTGCTAGCCAGCACCCTTCCTTGGAAGCGCTTTCACAGGCGCAGCAACACTGGGGCTTTGCGCTTCTCTAGCCACCAAACGTCACGGTCACTATCTCTCCGTCTCGTAGACACGAGCTGAGAAATTGCAAACGTCGAGCAATTGCTCAGAGATGAAAAGTGCCAGCACTGAAAGCTGTTGCTAGCCAGCACCCTTCCTTGGAAGCGCTTTTGTAGCCCTAAGAACACTGGGGTTGTGGGCTTCTCTAGCCACCTAATCTTCTTCTCATCCTCTCGCGTAGTCTAAAGAGAGCTCAGGTGAGAAATTGCAAACGTCGAGCAATTGCTCAGAGATGAAAAGTGCCATCACTGAAAGCTGTTGCTAGCCAGCACCCTTCCTTGGAAGCGCTTTCACAGGTGCATCAACACTGGGACTTTGCGCTTCTCTAGCCACCAAACATCACGGTCATTCGCTTTCCGTCTCGTAGACACGAGCTGAGAAATTGCAAACGTCGAGCAATTGCTCAGAGATGAAAAGTGCCAGCACTGAAAGCTGTTGCTAGCCAGCACCCTTTCTTGAAAGCGCTTTTGTAGGCCTAAGAACACTGGGGTTGTGGGCTTCTCTAGCCACCTACTCTTCTGCTCATCCTCTCGCGCACTCTAAAGAGAGCTCAGGTGAGAAATTGCAAACGTCGAGCAATTGCTCAGAGAGGAAAAGTGCCAGCACTGAAAGCTGTTGCTAGCCAGCACCCTTCCTTGGAAGCGCTTTTGTAGCCCTAAGAACACTGGGGCTCTGGGCTTCTCTAGCCACCTACTCTTCTGCTCATCCTCTCGTGCAGTCGAAAGAGAGCTCAGGTGAGAAATTGCAAACGTCGAGCAATTGCTCAGAGATAAAAAGTGACAGCACTGAAAGCTGTTGCTAGCCAGCACCCTTCCTTGGAAGCGCTTTCACAGGCGCAGCAACACTGGGGCTTTGCGCTTCTCTAGCCACCAAACATCACGCTCACTATCTCTCCGTCTCGTAGACACGAGCTGAGAAATTGCAAATGTCGAGCAATTGCTCAGAGATGAAAAGTGCCAGCACTGAAAGCTGTGGCTAGCCAGCACCCTTCCTTGGAAGCGCTTTTGTAGGCCTAAGAACACTGGGGTTGTGGGCTTCTCTAGCCACCTAATCTTCTTCTCATCCTCTCGCGTAGTCTAAGGAGAGCTCAGGTGAGAAATTGCAAATGTCGAGCAATTGCTCAGAGAGGAAAAGTGCCAGCACTGAAAGGTGTTGCTAGCCAGAACCCTTCCTTGGAAGCGCTTTTGTAGGCCTAAGAACACTGGGACTTTGCGCTTCTCTAGCCAGCTAATCTTCTGCTCATCCTCTCGTGCAGTCTAAAGAGAGCTCAGGTGAGAAATTGCAAACGTCGAGCAATTGCTCAGAGAGGAAAAGTGCCAGCACTGAAAGCTGTTGCTAGCCAGCACCCTTCCTTGGAAGCGCTTTTGTAGGCTTAAGAACACAGGGGATCTGGGCTTCTCTAGCCACCTACTCTTCTGCTCATCCTCTCGCGTAGTCTGAAGAGAGCTCAGGGGAGAAATTGCAAACGTCGAGCAATTGCTCAGAGATAAAAAGTGCCAGCACTGAAAGCTGTTGCTAGCCAGCACCCTTCCTTGGAAGCGCTTTCACAGGCGCAGCAACACTGGGGCTTTGCGCTTCTCTACCCACCAAACGTCACGGTCATTCTCTTTCCGTCTCGTAGACACGAGTTGAGAAATTGCAAATGTCGAGCAATTGCTCAGAGATGAAAAGTGCCAGCACTGAAAGCTGTTGCTAGCCAGCACCCTTCCTTGGAAGTGTTTTCACAGGCGCAGCAACACTGGGGCTTTGCGCTTCTCTACCCACCAAACGTCACGGTCATTCTCTTTCCGTCTCGTAGACACGAGTTGAGAAATTGCAAATGTCGAGCAATTGCTCAGAGATGAAAAGTGCCAGCTCTGAAAGCTGTTGCTAGCCAGCACCCTTCCTTGGAAGCGCTTTCACAGGCGCAGCAACACTGGGGCTTTGCGCTTCTCTAGCCACCAAACATCACGGTCACTATCTCTCCGTCTCGTAGACACGAGCTGAGAAATTGCAAACGTCGAGCAATTGCTCAGAGATGAAAAGTGCCAGCACTGAAAGCTGATGCTAGCCAGCACCCTTCCTTGGAAGCGCTTTTGTAGGCCTAAGAACACTGGGGTTGTGGGCTTCTCTAGCCACCTAATCTTCTTCTCATCCTCTCGCGTAGTGTAAAGAGAGCTCAGGTGAGAAATTGCAAACGTCGAGCAATTGCTCAGAGATGAAAAGTGCCAGCACTGAAAGCTGTTGCTAGCCAGCACCCTTCCTTGGAAGCGCTTTCACAGGTGCATCAACACTGGGACTTTGCGCTTCTCTAGCCACCAAGCATCACGGTCATTCGCTTTCCGTCTCGTAGACACGAGCTGAGAAATTGCAAACGTCGAGCAATTGCTCAGAGATGAAAAGTGCCAGCACTGAAAGCTGTTGCTAGCCAGCACCCTTTCTTGGAAGCGCTTTTGTAGGCCTAAGAACACTGGGGTTGTGGGCTTCTCTAGCCACCTACTCTTCTGCTCATCCTCTCGCGCACTCTAAAGAGAGCTCAGGTGAGAAATTGCAAACGTCGAGCAATTGCTCAGAGAGGAAAAGTGCCAGCACTGAAAGCTGTTGCTAGCCAGCACCCTTCCTTGGAAGCGCTTTTGTAGCCCTAAGAACACTGGGGCTCTGGGCTTCTCTAGCCACCTACTCTTCTGCTCATCCTCTCGTGCAGTCGAAAGAGAGCTCAGGTGAGAAATTGCAAACGTCGAGCAATTGCTCAGAGATGAAAAGTGCCAGCACTGAAAGCTGTTGCTAGCCAGCACCCTTCCTTGGAAGCGCTTTCACAGGCGCAGCAACACTGGGGCTTTGCGCTTCTCTACCCACCAAACATCACGCTCACTATCTCTCCGTCTCGTAGACACGAGCTGAGAAATTGCAAATGTCGAGCAATTGCTCAGAGATGAAAAGTGCCAGCACTGAAAGCTGTGGCTAGCCAGCACCCTTCCTTGGAAGCGCTTTTGTAGGCCTAAGAACACTGGGGTTCTGGGCTTCTCTAGCCACCTAATCTTCTTCTCATCCTCTCGCGTAGTCTAAGGAGAGCTCAGGTGAGAAATTGCAAATGTCGAGCAATTGCTCAGAGAGGAAAAGTGCCAGCACTGAAAGGTGTTGCTAGCCAGAACCCTTCCTTGGAAGCGCTTTTGTAGGCCTAAGAACACTGGGGCTTTGCGCTTCTCTAGCCACCTAATCTTCTGCTCATCCTCTCGTGCAGTCTAAAGAGAGCTCAGGTGAGAAATTGCAAACGTCGAGCAATTGCTCAGAGATGAAAAGTGCCAGCACTGAAAGCTGTTGCTAGCCAGCACCCTTCCTTGGAAGCGCTTTTGTAGGCTTAAGAACACAGGGGCTCTGGGCTTCTCTAGCCACCTACTCTTCTGCTCATCCTCTCGCGTAGTCTAAAGAGAGCTCAGGGGAGAAATTGCAAACGTCGAGCAATTGCTCAGAGATAAAAAGTGCCAGCACTGAAAGCTGTTGCTAGCCAGCACCCTTCCTTGGAAGCGCTTTCACAGGCGCAGCAACACTGGGGCTTTGCGCTTCTGTAGCCACCAAACGTCACGGTCATTCTCTTTCCGTCTCGTAGACACGAGTTGAGAAATTGCAAATGTCGAGCAATTGCTCAGAGAGGAAAAGTGCCAGCACTGAAAGCTGTTGCTAGCCAGCACCCTTCCTTGGAAGTGTTTTCACAGGCGCAGCAACACTGGGGCTTTGCGCTTCTCTACCCACCAAACGTCACGGTCATTCTCTTTCCGTCTCGTAGACACGAGTTGAGAAATTGCAAATGTCGAGCAATTGCTCAGAGATGAAAAGTGCCAGCTCTGAAAGCTGTTGCTAGCCAGCACCCTTCCTTGGAAGCGCTTTCACAGGCGCAGCAACACTGGGGCTTTGCGCTTCTCTAGCCACCAAACATCACGGTCATTCGCTTTCCGTCTCGTAGACACGAGCTGAGAAATTGCAAACGTCGAGCAATTGCTCAGAGATGAAAAGTGCCAGCACTGAAAGCTGTTGCTAGCCAGCACCCTTTCTTGGAAGCGCTTTTGTAGGCCTAAGAACACTGGGGTTGTGGGCTTCTCTAGCCACCTACTCTTCTGCTCATCCTCTCGAGCACTCTAAAGAGAGCTCAGGTGAGAAATTGCAAACGTCGAGCAATTGCTCAGAGAGGAAAAGTGCCAGCACTGAAAGCTGTTGCTAGCCAGCACCCTTCCTTGGAAGCGCTTTCACAGGCGCAGCAACACTGGGGCTTTGCGCTTCTCTACCCACCAAACATCACGCTCACTATCTCTCCGTCTCGTAGACACGAGCTGAGAAATTGCAAATGTCGAGCAATTGCTCAGAGATGAAAAGTGCCAGCACTGAAAGCTGTGGCTAGCCAGCACCCTTCCTTAGAAGCGCTTTTGTAGGCCTAAGAACACTGGGGCTCTGGGCTTCTCTAGCCACCTAATCTTCTGCTCATCCTCTCGCGTAGTCTAAGGAGAGCTCAGGTGAGAAATTGCAAATGTCGAGCAATTGCTCAGAGAGGAAAAGTGCCAGCACTGAAAGGTGTTGCTAGCCAGAACCCTTCCTTGGAAGCGCTTTTGTAGGCCTAAGAACACTGGGGCTTTGCGCTTCTCTAGCCAGCTAATCTTCTGCTCATCCTCTCGTGCAGTCTAAAGAGAGCTCAGGTGAGAAATTGCAAACGTCGAGCAATTGCTCAGAGAGGAAAAGTGCCAGCACTGAAAGCTGTTGCTAGCCAGCACCCTTCCTTGGAAGCGCTTTTGTAGGCTTAAGAACACAGGGGCTCTGGGCTTCTCTAGCCACCTACTCTTCTGCTCATCCTCTCGCGTAGTCTAAAGAGAGCTCAGGGGAGAAATTGCAAACGTCGAGCAATTGCTCAGAGATAAAAAGTGCCAGCACTGAAAGCTGTTGCTAGCCAGCACCCTTCCTTGGAAGCGCTTTCACAGGCGCAGCAACACTGGGGCTTTGCGCTTCTCTAGCCACCAAACATCACGGTCACTATCTCTCCGTCTCGTAGACACGAGCTGAGAAATTGCAAACGTCGAGCAATTGCTCAGAGATGAAAAGTGCCAGCACTGAAAGCTGTTGCTAGCCAGCACCCTTCCTTGGAAGCGCTTTTGTAGGCCTAAGAACACTGGGGTTGTGGGCTTCTCTAGCCACCTAATCTTCTTCTCATCCTCTCGCGTAGTCTAAAGAGAGCTCAGGTGAGAAATTGCAAACGTCGAGCAATTGCTCAGAGATGAAAAGTGCCAGCACTGAAAGCTGTTGCTAGCCAGCACCCTTCCTTGGAAGCGCTTTCACAGGTGCATCAACACTGGGACTTTGCGCTTCTCTAGCCACCAAACATCACGGTCATTCGCTTTCCGTCTCGTAGACACGAGCTGAGAAATTGCAAACGTCGAGCAATTGCTCAGAGATGAAAAGTGCCAGCACTGAAAGCTGTTGCTAGCCAGCACCCTTTCTTGGAAGCGCTTTTGTAGGCCTAAGAACACTGGGGTTGTGGGCTTCTCTAGCCACCTACTCTTCTGCTCATCCTCTCGCGCACTCTAAAGAGAGCTCAGGTGAGAAATTGCAAACGTCGAGCAATTGCTCAGAGAGGAAAAGTGCCAGCACTGAAAGCTGTTGCTAGCCAGCACCCTTCCTTGGAAGCGCTTTTGTAGCCCTAAGAACACTGGGGCTTTGCGCTTCTCTACCCACCTACTCTTCTGCTCATCCTCTCGTGCAGTCGAAAGAGAGCTCAGGTGAGAAATTGCAAACGTCGAGCAATTGCTCAGAGATAAAAAGTGACAGCACTGAAAGCTGTTGCTAGCCAGCACCCTTCCTTGGAAGCGCTTTCACAGGCGCAGCAACACTGGGGCTTTGCGCTTCTCTAGCCACCAAACATCACGCTCACTATCTCTCCGTCTCGTAGACACGAGCTGAGAAATTGCAAATGTCGAGCAATTGCTCAGAGATGAAAAGTGCCAGCACTGAAAGCTGTGGCTAGCCAGCACCCTTCCTTGGAAGCGCTTTTGTAGGCCTAAGAACACTGGGGTTCTGGGCTTCTCTAGCCACCTAATCTTCTTCTCATCCTCTCGCGTAGTCTAAGGAGAGCTCAGGTGAGAAATTGCAAATGTCGAGCAATTGCTCAGAGAGGAAAAGTGCCAGCACTGAAAGGTGTTGCTAGCCAGAACCCTTCCTTGGAAGCGCTTTTGTAGGCCTAAGAACACTGGGGATTTGCGCTTCTCTAGCCACCTAATCTTCTGCTCATCCTCTCGTGCAGTCTAAAGAGAGCTCAGGTGAGAAATTGCAAACGTCGAGCAATTGCTCAGAGAGGAAAAGTGCCAGCACTGAAAGCTGTTGCTAGCCAGCACCCTTCCTTGGAAGCGCTTTTGTAGGCTTAAGAACACAGGGGCTCTGGGCTTCTCTAGCCACCTACTCTTCTGCTCATCCTCTCGCGTAGTCTAAAGAGAGCTCAGGTGAGAAATTGCAAACGTCGAGCAATTGCTCAGAGATGAAAAGTGCCAGCACTGAAAGCTGTTGCTAGCCAGCACCCTTCCTTGGAAGCGCTTTCACAGGCGCAGCAACACTGGGGCTTTGCGCTTCTGTAGCCACCAAGCATCACGCTCACTATCTCTCCGTCTCGTAGACACGAGCTGAGAAATTGCAAACGTCGAGCAATTGCTCAGAGATGAAAAGTGCCAGCACTGAAAGCTGTTGCTAGCCAGCACCCTTCCTTGGAAGCGCTTTTGTAGGCCTAAGAACACTGGGGTTGTGGGCTTCTCTAGCCACCTAATCTTCTGCTCATCCTCTCGTGCAGTCGAAAGAGAGCTCCGGTGAGAGATTGCAAACGTCGAGCAATTGCTCAGAGATGAAAAGGGCCAGCACTGAAAGCTGTTGCTAGCCAGCACCCTTCCTTGGAAGCGCTTTCACAGGCGCAGCAACACTGGGGCTTTGCGCTTCTGTAGCCACCAAACATCACGCTCACTATCTGTCCGTCTCGTAGACACGAGCTGAGAAATTGCAAACGTCGAGCAATTGCTCAGAGATGAAAAGTGCCAGCACTGAAAGCTGTTGCTAGCCAGCACCCTTCCTTGGAAGTGTTTTCACAGGCGCAGCAACACTGGGACTTTGCGCTTCTCTACCCACCAAACGTCACGGTCATTCTCTTTCCGTCTCGTAGATACGAGTTGAGAAATTGCAAATGTCGAGCAATTGCTCAGAGATGAAAAGTGCCAGCTCTGAAAGCTGTTGCTAGCCAGCACCCTTCCTTGGAAGCGCTTTCACAGGCGCAGCAACACTGGGGCTTTGCGCTTCTCTAGCCACCAAACATCACGGTCACTATCTCTCCGTCTCGTAGACACGAGCTGAGAAATTGCAAACGTCGAGCAATTGCTCAGAGATGAAAAGTGCCAGCACTGAAAGCTGTTGCTAGCCAGCACCCTTTCTTGGAAGCGCTTTTGTAGGCATAAGAACACTGGGGCTCTGGGCTTCTCTAGCCACCTAATCTTCTTCTCATCCTCTCGCGTAGTCTAAACAGAGCTCAGGTGAGAAATTGCAAACGTCGAGCAATTGCTCAGAGATGAAAAGTGCCAGCACTGAAAGCTGTTGCTAGCCAGCACCCTTCCTTGGAAGCGCTTTCACAGGTGCATCAACACTGGGACTTTGCGCTTCTCTAGCCACCAAACATCACGGTCATTCGCTTTCCGTCTCGTAGACACGAGCTGAGAAATTGCAAACGTCGAGCAATTGCTCAGAGATGAAAAGTGCCAGCACTGAAAGCTGTTGCTAGCCAGCACCCTTTCTTGGAAGCGCTTTTGTAGGCCTAAGAACACTGGGGTTGTGGGCTTCTCTAGCCACCTACTCTTCTGCTCATCCTCTCGCGCACTCTAAAGAGAGCTCAGGTGAGAAATTGCAAACGTCGAGCAATTGCTCAGAGATAAAAAGTGCCAGCACTGAAAGCTGTTGCTAGCCAGCACCCTTCCTTGGAAGCGCTTTTGTAGCCCTAAGAACACTGGGGCTCTGGGCTTCTCTAGCCACCTACTCTTCTGCTCATCCTCTCGTGCAGTCGAAAGAGAGCTCAGGTGAGAAATTGCAAACGTCGAGCAATTGCTCAGAGATAAAAAGTGACAGCACTGAAAGCTGTTGCTAGCCAGCAGCCTTCCTTGGAAGCGCTTTCACAGGCGCAGCAACACTGGGGCTTTGCGCTTCTCTAGCCACCAAACATCACGCTCACTATCTCTCCGTCTCGTAGACACGAGCTGAGAAATTGCAAATGTCGAGCAATTGCTCAGAGATGAAAAGTGCCAGCTCTGAAAGCTGTTGCTAGCCAGCACCCTTCCTTGGAAGCGCTTTCACAGGCGCAGCAACACTGGGGCTTTGCGCTTCTCTAGCCACCAAACGTCACGGTCACTATCTGTCCGTCTCGTAGACACGAGTTGAGAAATTGCAAACGTCGAGCAATTGCTCAGAGGTGAAAAGTGCCAGCACTGAAAGCTGTTGCTAGCCAGCACCCTTCCTTGGAAGCGCTTTCACAGGCGCAGCAACACTGGGGCTTTGCGCTTCTGTAGCCACCAAGCCTCACGCTCACTATCTGTCCGTCTCGTAGACACGAGTTGAGAAATTGCAAATGTCGAGCAATTGCTCAGAGATGAAAAGTGCCAGCACTGAAAGGTGTTGCTAGCCAGCACCCTTCCTTGGAAGCGCTTTTGTAGGCCTAAGAACAGTGGGGCTCTGGGCTTCTCTAGCCACCTACTCTTCTGCTCATCCTCTCGCGCAGTCTAAAGAGAGCTCAGGTGAGAAATTGCAAACTTCGAGCAATTGCTCAGAGATGAAAAGTGCCAGCACTGAAAGCTGTTGCTAGCCAGCACCCTTCCTTGGAAGCGCTTTCACAGGCGCAGCAACACTGGGGCTTTGCGCTTCTCTAGCCACCAAACATCACGGTCACTATCTCTCCGTCTCATAGACACGAGCTGAGAAATTGCAAACGTCGAGCAATTGCTCAGAGATGAAAAGTGCCAGCACTGAAAGCTGTTGCTAGCCAGCACCCTTCCTTGGAAGTGTTTTCACAGGCGCAGCAACACTGGGGCTTTGCGCTTCTCTACCCACCAAACGTCACGGTCATTCTCTTTCCGTCTCGTAGACACGAGTTGAGAAATTGCAAATGTCGAGCAATTGCTCAGAGATGAAAAGTGCCAGCTCTGAAAGCTGTTGCTAGCCAGCACCCTTCCTTGGAAGCGCTTTCACAGGCGCAGCAACACTGGGACTTTGCGCTTCTCTAGCCACCAAACATCACGGTCACTATCTCTCCGTCTCGTAGACACGAGCTGAGAAATTGCAAACGTCGAGCAATTGCTCAGAGATGAAAAGTGCCAGCACTGAAAGCTGATGCTAGCCAGCACCCTTCCTTGGAAGCGCTTTTGTAGGCCTAAGAACACTGGGGTTGTGGGCTTCTCTAGCCACCTAATCTTCTTCTCATCCTCTCGCGTAGTCTAAAGAGAGCTCAGGTGAGAAATTGCAAACGTCGAGCAATTGCTCAGAGATGAAAAGTGCCATCACTGAAAGCTGTTGCTAGCCAGCACCCTTCCTTGGAAGCGCTTTCACAGGTGCATCAACACTGGGACTTTGCGCTTCTCTAGCCACCAAACATCACGGTCATTCGCTTTCCGTCTCGTAGACACGAGCTGAGAAATTGCAAACGTCGAGCAATTGCTCAGAGATGAAAAGTGCCAGCACTGAAAGCTGTTGCTAGCCAGCACCCTTTCTTGAAAGCGCTTTTGTAGGCCTAAGAACACTGGGGTTGTGGGCTTCTCTAGCCACCTACTCTTCTGCTCATCCTCTCGCGCACTCTAAAGAGAGCTCAGGTGAGAAATTGCAAACGTCGAGCAATTGCTCAGAGAGGAAAAGTGCCAGCACTGAAAGCTGTTGCTAGCCAGCACCCTTCCTTGGAAGCGCTTTTGTAGCCCTAAGAACACTGGGGCTCTGGGCTTCTCTAGCCAGCTAATCTGCTCATCCTCTCGTGCAGTCGAAAGAGAGCTCAGGTGAGAAATTGCAAACGTCGAGCAATTGCTCAGAGATAAAAAGTGACAGCACTGAAAGCTGTTGCTAGCCAGCAGCCTTCCTTGGAAGCGCTTTCACAGGCGCAGCAACACTGGGGCTTTGCGCTTCTCTAGCCACCAAACATCACGGTCACTATCTCTCCGTCTCGTAGACACGAGCTGAGAAATTGCAAATGTCGAGCAATTGCTCAGAGATGAAAAGTGCCAGCACTGAAAGCTGTGGCTAGCCAGCACCCTTCCTTGGAAGCGCTTTTGTAGGCCTAAGAACACTGGGGTTCTGGGCTTCTCTAGCCACCTAATCTTCTTCTCATCCTCTCGCGTAGTCTAAGGAGAGCTCAGGTGAGAAATTGCAAATGTCGAGCAATTGCTCAGAGAGGAAAAGTGCCAGCACTGAAAGGTGTTGCTAGCCAGAACCCTTCCTTGGAAGCGCTTTTGTAGGCCTAAGAACACTGGGGCTTTGCGCTTCTCTAGCCACCTAATCTTCTGCTCATCCTCTCGTGCATTCTAAAGAGAGCTCAGGTGAGAAATTGCAAACGTCGAGCAATTGCTCAGAGAGGAAAAGTGCCAGCACTGAAAGCTGTTGCTAGCCAGCACCCTTCCTTGGAAGCGCTTTTGTAGGCTTAAGAACACAGGGGCTCTGGGCTTCTCTAGCCACCTACTCTTCTGCTCATCCTCTCGCGTAGTCTAAAGAGAGCTCAGGGGAGAAATTGCAAACGTCGAGCAATTGCTCAGAGATAAAAAGTGCCAGCACTGAAAGCTGTTGCTAGCCAGCACCCTTCCTTGGAAGCGCTTTCACAGGCGCAGCAACACTGGGGCTTTGCGCTTCTCTACCCACCAAACGTCACGGTCATTCTCTTTCCGTCTCGTAGACACGAGTTGAGAAATTGCAAACGTCGAGCAATTGCTCAGAGATGAAAAGTGCCAGCACTGAAAGCTGTGGCTAGCCAGCACCCTTCCTTGGAAGCGCTTTCACAGGCGCAGCAACACTGGGGCTTTGCGCTTCTGTAGCCACCAAGCCTCACGCTCACTATCTCTCCGTCTCGTAGACACGAGCTGAGAAATTGCAAACGTCGAGCAATTGCTCAGAGATGAAAAGTGCCAGCACTGAAAGCTGTTGCTAGCCAGCACCCTTCCTTGGAAGCGCTTTTGTAGGCCTAAGAACACTGGGGTTGTGGGCTTCTCTAGCCACCTAATCTTCTGCTCATCCTCTCGTGCAGTCGAAAGAGAGCTCCGGTGAGAGATTGCAAACGTCGAGCAATTGCTCAGAGATGAAAAGGGCCAGCACTGAAAGCTGTTGCTAGCCAGCACCCTTCCTTGGAAGCGCTTTCACAGGCGCAGCAACACTGCGGCTTTGCGCTTCTGTAGCCACCAAACATCACGCTCACTATCTGTCCGTCTCGTAGACACGAGCTGAGAAATTGCAAACGTCGAGCAATTGCTCAGAGATGAAAAGTGCCAGCACTGAAAGCTGTTGCTAGCCAGCACCCTTCCTTGGAAGTGTTTTCACAGGCGCAGCAACACTGGGGCTTTGCGCTTCTCTACCCACCAAACGTCACGGTCATTCTCTTTCCGTCTCGTAGACACGAGTTGAGAAATTGCAAATGTCGAGCAATTGCTCAGAGATGAAAAGTGCCAGCACTGAAAGCTGTTGCTAGCCAGCACCCTTCCTTGGAAGCGCTTTCACAGGCGCAGCAACACTGGGGCTTTGCGCTTCTCTAGCCACCAAACATCACGGTCACTATCTCTCCGTCTCGTAGACACGAGCTGAGAAATTGCAAACGTCCAGCAATTGCTCAGAGATGAAAAGTGCCAGCACTGAAAGCTGTTGCTAGCCAGCACCCTTCCTTGGAAGCGCTTTCACAGGTGCATCAACACTGGGACTTTGCGCTTCTCTAGCCACCAAACATCACGGTCATTCGCTTTCCGTCTCGTAGACACGAGCTGAGAAATTGCAAACGTCGAGCAATTGCTCAGAGATGAAAAGTGCCAGCACTGAAAGCTGTTGCTAGCCAGCACCCTTTCTTGAAAGCGCTTTTGTAGGCCTAAGAACACTGGGGTTCTGGGCTTCTCTAGCCACCTACTCTTCTGCTCATCCTCTCGCGCACTCTAAAGAGAGCTCAGGTGAGAAATTGCAAACGTCGAGCAATTGCTCAGAGAGGAAAAGTGCCAGCAATGAAAGCTGTTGCTAGCCAGCACCCTTCCTTGGAAGCGCTTTTGTAGCCCTAAGAACACTGGGGCTCTGGGCTTCTCTAGCCAGCTAATCTTCTGCTCATCCTCTCGTGCAGTCGAAAGAGAGCTCAGGTGAGAAATTGCAAACGTCGAGCAATTGCTCAGAGATAAAAAGTGACAGCACTGAAAGCTGTTGCTAGCCAGCAGCCTTCCTTGGAAGCGCTTTCACAGGCGCAGCAACACTGGGGCTTTGCGCTTCTCTAGCCACCAAACATCACGGTCACTATCTGTCCGTCTCGTAGACACGAGCTGAGAAATTGCAAATGTCGAGCAATTGCTCAGAGATGAAAAGTGCCAGCACTGAAAGCTGTGGCTAGCCAGCACCCTTCCTTGGAAGCGCTTTTGTAGGCCTAAGAACACTGGGACTTTGCGCTTCTCTAGCCACCTAATCTTCTTCTCATCCTCTCGCGTAGTCTAAGGAGAGCTCAGGTGAGAAATTGCAAATGTCGAGCAATTGCTCAGAGAGGAAAAGTGCCAGCACTGAAAGGTGTTGCTAGCCAGAACCCTTCCTTGGAAGCGCTTTTGTAGGCCTAAGAACACTGGGGCTTTGCGCTTCTCTAGCCACCTAATCTTCTGCTCATCCTCTCGTGCATTCTAAAGAGAGCTCAGGTGAGAAATTGCAAACGTCGAGCAATTGCTCAGAGAGGAAAAGTGCCAGCACTGAAAGCTGTTGCTAGCCAGCACCCTTCCTTGGAAGCGCTTTTGTAGGCTTAAGAACACAGGGGCTCTGGGCTTCTCTAGCCACCTACTCTTCTGCTCATCCTCTCGCGTAGTCTAAAGAGAGCTCAGGGGAGAAATTGCAAACGTCGAGCAATTGCTCAGAGATAAAAAGTGCAAGCACTGAAAGCTGTTGCTAGCCAGCACCCTTCCTTGGAAGCGCTTTCACAGGCGCAGCAACACTGGGGCTTTGCGCTTCTCTACCCACCAAACGTCACGGTCATTCTCTTTCCGTCTCGTAGACACGAGTTGAGAAATTGCAAACGTCGAGCAATTGCTCAGAGATGAAAAGTGCCAGCACTGAAAGCTGTGGCTAGCCAGCACCCTTCCTTGGAAGCGCTTTCACAGGCGCAGCAACACTGGGGCTTTGCGCTTCTGTAGCCACCAAGCCTCACGCTCACTATCTCTCCGTCTCGTAGACACGAGCTGAGAAATTGCAAACGTCGAGCAATTGCTCAGAGATGAAAAGTGCCAGCACTGAAAGCTGTTGCTAGCCAGCACCCTTCCTTGGAAGCGCTTTTGTAGGCCTAAGAACACTGGGGTTGTGGGCTTCTCTAGCCACCTAATCTTCTGCTCATCCTCTCGTGCAGTCGAAAGAGAGCTCCGGTGAGAGATTGCAAACGTCGAGCAATTGCTCAGAGATGAAAAGGGCCAGCACTGAAAGCTGTTGCTAGCCAGCACCCTTCCTTGGAAGCGCTTTCACAGGCGCAGCAACACTGGGGCTTTGCGCTTCTGTAGCCACCAAACATCACGCTCACTATCTGTCCGTCTCGTAGACACGAGCTGAGAAATTGCAAACGTCGAGCAATTGCTCAGAGATGAAAAGTGCCAGCACTGAAAGCTGTTGCTAGCCAGCACCCTTCCTTGGAAGTGTTTTCACAGGCGCAGCAACACTGGGGCTTTGCGCTTCTCTACCCACCAAACGTCACGGTCATTCTCTTTCCGTCTCGTAGACACGAGTTGAGAAATTGCAAATGTCGAGCAATTGCTCAGAGATGAAAAGTGCCAGCACTGAAAGCTGTTGCTAGCCAGCACCCTTCCTTGGAAGCGCTTTTGTAGCCCTAAGAACACTGGGGTTGTGGGCTTCTCTAGCCACCTAATCTTCTTCTCATCCTCTCGCGTAGTCTAAAGAGAGCTCAGGTGAGAAATTGCAAACGTCGAGCAATTGCTCAGAGATGAAAAGTGCCATCACTGAAAGCTGTTGCTAGCCAGCACCCTTCCTTGGAAGCGCTTTCACAGGTGCATCAACACTGGGACTTTGCGCTTCTCTAGCCACCAAACATCACGGTCATTCGCTTTCCGTCTCGTAGACACGAGCTGAGAAATTGCAAACGTCGAGCAATTGCTCAGAGATGAAAAGTGCCAGCACTGAAAGCTGTTGCTAGCCAGCACCCTTTCTTGAAAGCGCTTTTGTAGGCCTAAGAACACTGGGGTTGTGGGCTTCTCTAGCCACCTACTCTTCTGCTCATCCTCTCGCGCACTCTAAAGAGAGCTCAGGTGAGAAATTGCAAACGTCGAGCAATTGCTCAGAGAGGAAAAGTGCCAGCACTGAAAGCTGTTGCTAGCCAGCACCCTTCCTTGGAAGCGCTTTTGTAGCCCTAAGAACACTGGGGCTCTGGGCTTCTCTAGCCACCTACTCTTCTGCTCATCCTCTCGTGCAGTCGAAAGAGAGCTCAGGTGAGAAATTGCAAACGTCGAGCAATTGCTCAGAGATGAAAAGTGACAGCACTGAAAGCTGTTGCTAGCCAGCACCCTTCCTTGGAAGCGCTTTCACAGGCGCAGCAACACTGGGGCTTTGCGCTTCTCTAGCCACCAAACATCACGCTCACTATCTCTCCGTCTCGTAGACACGAGCTGAGAAATTGCAAATGTCGAGCAATTGCTCAGAGATGAAAAGTGCCAGCACTGAAAGCTGTGGCTAGCCAGCACCCTTCCTTGGAAGCGCTTTTGTAGGCCTAAGAACACTGGGGTTCTGGGCTTCTCTAGCCACCTAATCTTCTGCTCATCCTCTCGCGTAGTCTAAAGAGAGCTCAGGTGAGAAATTGCAAATGTCGAGCAATTGCTCAGAGAGGAAAAGTGCCAGCACTGAAAGGTGTTGCTAGCCAGAACCCTTCCTTGGAAGCGCTTTTGTAGGCCTAAGAACACTGGGGCTTTGCGCTTCTCTAGCCACCTAATCTTCTGCTCATCCTCTCGTGCAGTCTAAAGAGAGCTCAGGTGAGAAATTGCAAACGTCGAGCAATTGCTCAGAGAGGAAAAGTGCCAGCACTGAAAGCTGTTGCTAGCCAGCACCCTTCCTTGGAAGCGCTTTTGTAGCCCTAAGAACACTGGGGCTCTGGGCTTCTCTAGCCACCTACTCTTCTGCTCATCCTCTCGCGTAGTCTAAAGAGAGCTCAGGTGAGAAATTGCAAACGTCGAGCAATTGCTCAGAGATGAAAAGTGCCAGCACTGAAAGCTGTTGCTAGCCAGCACCCTTCCTTGGAAGCACTTTCACAGGCGCAGCAACACTGGGGCTTTGCGCTTCTCTACCCACCAAACGTCACGGTCACTATCTGTCCGTCTCGTAGATACGAGCTGAGAAATTGCAAACGTCGAGCAATTGCTCAGAGATGAAAAGTGCCAGCACTGAAAGCTGTTGCTAGCCAGCACCCTTCCTTGGAAGCGCTTTCACAGGCGCAGCAACACTGGGGCTTTGCGCTTCTGTAGCCACCAAGCCTCACGCTCACTATCTGTCCGTCTCGTAGACACGAGTTGAGAAATTGCAAATGTCGAGCAATTGCTCAGAGATGAGAACTGCCAGCACTGAAAGCTGTTGCTAGCCAGCACCCTTCCTTGGAAGCGCTTTTGTAGGCCTAAGAACAGTGGGGCTCTGGGCTTCTCTAGCCACCTACTCTTCTGCTCATCCTCTCGAGCACTCTAAAGAGAGCTCAGGGGAGAAATTGCAAACTTCGAGCAATTGCTCAGAGATGAAAAGTGCCAGCACTGAAAGCTGTTGCTAGCCAGCAGCCTTCCTTGGAAGCGCTTTCACAGGCGCAGCAACACTGGGGCTTTGCGCTTCTGTAGCCACCAAACATCACGGTCACTATCTCTCCGTCTCGTAGACACGAGCTGAGAAATTGCAAACGTCGAGCAATTGCTCAGAGATGAAAAGTGCCAGCACTGAAAGCTGATGCTAGCCAGCACCCTTCCTTGGAAGCGCTTTCACAGGCGCAGCAACACTTGGGCTTTGCGCTTCTCTAGCCACCAAACATCACGGTCATTCTCTTTCCGTCTCGTAGACACGAGTTGAGAAATTGCAAACGTCGAGCAATTGCTCAGAGATGAAAAGTGCCAGCACTGAAAGCTGTTGCTAGCCAGCACCCTTCCTTGGAAGCGCTTTTGTAGGCCTAAGAATACTGGGGTTCTGGGCTTCTCTAGCCACCTACTCTTCTGCTCATCCTCTCGCGTAGTCTAAAGAGAGCTCAGGTGAGAAATTGCAAACGTCGAGCAATTGCTCAGAGATGAAAAGTGCCAGCACTGAAAGCTGTGGCTAGCCAGCACCCTTCCTTGGAAGCGCTTTCACAGGCGCAGCAACACTGGGGCTTTGCGCTTCTCTAGCCACCAAACATCACGGTCATTCTCGTTCCGTCTCGTAGACACGAGTTGAGAAATTGCAAACGTCGAGCAATTGCTCAGAGATGAAAAGTGCCAGCACTGAAAGCTGTTGCTAGCCAGCACCCTTCCTTGGAAGCGCTTTCACAGGCGCAGCAACACTGGGGCTTTGCGCTTCTCTACCCACCAAACGTCACGCTCACTATCTCTCCGACTCATAGACACGAGCTGAGAAATTGCAAACGTCGAGCAATTGCTCAGAGATGAAAAGTGCCAGCACTGAAAGCTGTTGCTAGCCAGCACCCTTCCTTGGAAGCGCTTTCACAGGCGCAGCAACACTGGGGCTTTGCGCTTCTCTAGCCACCAAACATCACGGTCATTCGCTTTCCGTCTCGTAGACACGAGTTGAGAAATTGCAAACGTCGAGCAATTGCTCAGAGATGAAAAGTGCCAGCACTGAAAGCTGTGGTTAGCCAGCACCCTTCCTTGGAAGTGCTTTCACAGGCGCAGCAACACTGGGGCTTTGCGCTTCTCTAGCCACCAAACATCACGCTCACTATCTCTCCGTCTCGTAGACACGAGCTGAGAAATTGCAAACGTCGAGCAATTGCTCAGAGATGAAAAGTGCCAGCACTGAAAGCTGTGGCTAGCCAGCACCCTTCCTTGGAAGCGCTTTTGTAGCCCTAAGAACACTGGGGTTGTGGGCTTCTCTAGCCACCTACTCTTCTGCTCATCCTCTCGCATAGTCTAAAGAGAGCTCAGGGGAGAAATTGCAAATGTCGAGCAATTGCTCAGAGATGAAAAGTGCCAGCACTGAAAGCTGTTGCTAGCCAGCACCCTTCCTTGGAAGCGCTTTTGTAGGCCTAAGAATACTGGGGCTCTGGGCTTCTCTAGCCACCTAATCTTCTGCTCATCCTCTCGTGCAGTCTAAAGAGAGCTCAGGTGAGAAATTGCAAACGTCGAGCAATTGCTCAGAGATAAAAAG
Organism: Sarcoramphus papa; assembly: GCA_037962945.1. Lineage (NCBI taxonomy): Eukaryota > Metazoa > Chordata > Aves > Accipitriformes > Cathartidae > Sarcoramphus > Sarcoramphus papa. The sequence continues at coordinate 92,050,330 of CM075586.1, read as the reverse complement.
TGCAAGCACTGAAAGCTGTGGCTAGCCAGCACCCTTCCTTGGAAGCGCTTTTGTAGGCCTAAGAACACTGGGGCTTTGCGCTTCTCTAGCCACCTAATCTTCTGCTCATCCTCTCGTGCAGTCTAAAGAGAGCTCAGGTGAGAAATTGCAAACGTCGAGCAATTGCTCAGAGAGGAAAAGTGCCAGCACTGAAAGCTGTTGCTAGCCAGCACCCTTCCTTGGAAGCGCTTTTGTAGGCTTAAGAACACTGGGGCTCTGGGCTTCTCTAGCCACCTACTCTTCTGCTCATCCTCTCGCGTAGTCTAAAGAGAGCTCAGGGGAGAAATTGCAAACGTCGAGCAATTGCTCAGAGATGAAAAGTGCCAGCACTGAAAGCTGTTGCTAGCCAGCACCCTTCCTTGGAAGCGCTTTCACAGGCGCAGCAACACTGGGGCTTTGCGCTTCTCTACCCACCAAACGTCACGGTCATTCTCTTTCCGTCTCGTAGACACGAGTTGAGAAATTGCAAACGTCGAGCAATTGCTCAGAGATGAAAAGTGCCAGCACTGAAAGCTGTGGCTAGCCAGCACCCTTCCTTGGAAGCGCTTTCACAGGCACAGCAACACTGGGGCTTTGCGCTTCTGTAGCCACCAAGCCTCACGCTCACTATCTCTCCGTCTCGTAGACACGAGCTGAGAAATTGCAAACGTCGAGCAATTGCTCAGAGATGAAAAGTGCCAGCACTGAAAGCTGTTGCTAGCCAGCACCCTTCCTTGGAAGCGCTTTTGTAGGCCTAAGAACACTGGGGTTGTGGGCTTCTCTAGCCACCTAATCTTCTGCTCATCCTCTCGTGCAGTCGAAAGAGAGCTCCGGTGAGAGATTGCAAACGTCGAGCAATTGCTCAGAGATGAAAAGGGCCAGCACTGAAAGCTGTTGCTAGCCAGCACCCTTCCTTGGAAGCGCTTTCACAGGCGCAGCAACACTGGGGCTTTGCGCTTCTGTAGCCACCAAACATCCCGGTCACTATCTCTCCGTCTCGTAGACACGAGCTGAGAAATTGCAAACGTCGAGCAATTGCTCAGAGATGAAAAGTGCCAGCACTGAAAGCTGTTGCTAGCCAGCACCCTTCCTTGGAAGTGTTTTCACAGGCGCAGCAACACTGGGGCTTTGCGCTTCTCTACCCACCAAACGTCACGGTCATTCTCTTTCCGTCTCGTAGACACGAGTTGAGAAATTGCAAACGTCGAGCAATTGCTCAGAGATGAAAAGTGCCAGCACTGAAAGCTGTTGCTAGCCAGCACCCTTCCTTGGAAGCGCTTTCACAGGCGCAGCAACACTGGGGCTTTGCGCTTCTCTAGCCACCAAACATCACGGTCACTATCTCTCCGTCTCGTAGACACGAGCTGAGAAATTGCAAACGTCGAGCAATTGCTCAGAGATGAAAAGTGCCAGCACTGAAAGCTGTTGCTAGCCAGCACCCTTTCTTGAAAGCGCTTTTGTAGGCCTAAGAACACTGGGGTTGTGGGCTTCTCTAGCCACCTACTCTTCTGCTCATCCTCTCGCGCACTCTAAAGAGAGCTCAGGTGAGAAATTGCAAACGTCGAGCAATTGCTCAGAGAGGAAAAGTGCCAGCAATGAAAGCTGTTGCTAGCCAGCACCCTTCCTTGGAAGCGCTTTTGTAGCCCTAACAACACTGGGGCTCTGGGCTTCTCTAGCCACCTACTCTTCTGCTCATCCTCTCGTGCAGTCGAAAGAGAGCTCAGGTGAGAAATTGCAAACGTCGAGCAATTGCTCAGAGGTAAAAAGTGACAGCACTGAAAGCTGTTGCTAGCCAGCACCCTTCCTTGGAAGCGCTTTCACAGGCGCAGCAACACTGGGGCTTTGCGCTTCTCTAGCCACCAAACATCACGGTCACTATCTGTCCGTCTCGTAGACACGAGCTGAGAAATTGCAAATGTCGAGCAATTGCTCAGAGATGAAAAGTGCCAGCACTGAAAGCTGTGGCTAGCCAGCACCCTTCCTTGGAAGCGCTTTTGTAGGCCTAAGAACACTGGGGTTCTGGGCTTCTCTAGCCACCTAATCTTCTGCTCATCCTCTCGCGTAGTCTAAAGAGAGCTCAGGTGAGAAATTGCAAATGTCGAGCAATTGCTCAGAGAGGAAAAGTGCCAGCACTGAAAGGTGTTGCTAGCCAGAACCCTTCCTTGGAAGCGCTTTTGTAGGCCTAAGAACACTGGGGCTTTGCGCTTCTCTAGCCACCTAATCTTCTGCTCATCCTCTCGTGCAGTCTAAAGAGAGCTCAGGTGAGAAATTGCAAACGTCGAGCAATTGCTCAGAGAGGAAAAGTGCCAGCACTGAAAGCTGTTGCTAGCCAGCACCCTTCCTTGGAAGCGCTTTTGTAGGCTTAAGAACACTGGGGCTCTGGGCTTCTCTAGCCACCTACTCTTCTGCTCATCCTCTCGCGTAGTCTAAAGAGAGCTCAGGTGAGAAATTGCAAACGTCGAGCAATTGCTCAGAGATGAAAAGTGCCAGCACTGAAAGCTGTTGCTAGCCAGCAGCCTTCCTTGGAAGCACTTTCACAGGCGCAGCAACACTGGGGCTTTGCGCTTCTCTACCCACCAAACGTCACGGTCACTATCTGTCCGTCTCGTAGACACGAGTTGAGAAATTGCAAATGTCGAGCAATTGCTCAGAGATGAGAACTGCCAGCACTGAAAGCTGTTGCTAGCCAGCACCCTTCCTTGGAAGCGCTTTTGTAGGCCTAAGAACAGTGGGGCTCTGGGCTTCTCTAGCCACCTACTCTTCTGCTCATCCTCTCGAGCACTCTAAAGAGAGCTCAGGGGAGAAATTGCAAACTTCGAGCAATTGCTCAGAGATGAAAAGTGCCAGCACTGAAAGCTGTTGCTAGCCAGCAGCCTTCCTTGGAAGCGCTTTCACAGGCGCAGCAACACTGGGGCTTTGCGCTTCTGTAGCCACCAAACATCACGGTCACTATCTCTCCGTCTCGTAGACACGAGCTGAGAAATTGCAAACGTCGAGCAATTGCTCAGAGATGAAAAGTGCCAGCACTGAAAGCTGTGGCTAGCCAGCACCCTTCCTTGGAAGCGCTTTCACAGGCGCAGCAACACTTGGGCTTTGCGCTTCTCTAGCCACCAAACATCACGGTCATTCTCTTTCCGTCTCGTAGACACGAGTTGAGAAATTGCAAACGTCGAGCAATTGCTCAGAGATGAAAAGTGCCAGCACTGAAAGCTGTTGCTAGCCAGCACCCTTCCTTGGAAGCGCTTTTGTAGGCCTAAGAATACTGGGGTTCTGGGCTTCTCTAGCCACCTACTCTTCTGCTCATCCTCTCGCGTAGTCTAAAGAGAGCTCAGGTGAGAAATTGCAAACGTCGAGCAATTGCTCAGACATGAAAAGTGCCAGCACTGAAAGCTGTGGCTAGCCAGCACCCTTCCTTGGAAGCGCTTTCACAGGCGCAGCAACACTGGGGCTTTGCGCTTCTCTAGCCACCAAACATCACGGTCATTCTCTTTCCGTCTCGTAGACACGAGTTGAGAAATTGCAAACGTCGAGCAATTGCTCAGAGATGAAAAGTGCCAGCACTGAAAGCTGTGGCTAGCCAGCACCCTTCCTTGGAAGCGCTTTTGTAGGCCTAAGAACAGTGGGGCTCTGGTCTTCTCTAGCCACCTACTCTTCTGCTCATCCTCTCGCGCAGTCTAAAGAGAGCTCAGGTGAGAAATTGCAAACGTCCAGCAATTGCTCAGACATGAAAAGTGCCAGCACTGAAGGCTGTTTCTAGCCAGCACCCTTCCTTGAAAGCGCTTTCACAGGCGCAGCAACACTGGGGCTTTGCGCTTCTCTAGCCACCAAACATCACGGTCATTCTCGTTCCGTCTCGTAGACACGAGTTGAGAAATTGCAAACGTCGAGCAATTGCTCAGAGATGAAAAGTGCCAGCACTGAAAGCTGTTGCTAGCCAGCACCCTTCCTTGGAAGCGCTTTCACAGGCGCAGCAACACTGGGGCTTTGCGCTTCTCTAGCCACCAAACATCACGATCACTATCTCTCCGTCTCGTAGACACGAGCTGAGAAATTGCAAACGTCGAGCAATTGCTCAGAGATGAAAAGTGCCAGCACTGAAAGCTGTTGCTAGCCAGCACCCTTCCTTGGAAACGCTTTTGTAGGCCTAAGAACACTGGGGCTCTGGGCTTCTCTAGCCACCTAATCTTCTGCTCATCCTCTCGTGCAGTCTAAAGAGAGCTCAGGTGAGAAATTGCAAACGTTGAGCAATTGCTCAGAGATGAAAAGTGGCAGCACTGAAAGCTGTTGCTAGCCAGCAGCCTTCCTTGGAAGCGCTTTCACAGGCGCAGCAACACTGGGGCTTTGCGCTTCTCTAGCCACCAAACGTCACGCTCACTATCTCTCCATCTCGCAGACACGAGCTGAGAAATTGCAAACGTCGAGCAATTGCTCAGAGATGAAAAGTGCCAGGACTGAAAGCTGTTGCTAGCCAGCACCCTTCCTTGGAAGCGCTTTCACAGGTGCATCAACACTGGGACTTTGCGCTTCTCTAGCCACCAAACATCACGGTCATTCGCTTTCCGTCTCGTAGACACGAGTTGAGAAATTGCAAACGTCGAGCAATTGCTCAGAGATGAAAAGTGCCAGCACTGAAAGCTGTTGCTAGCCAGCACCCTTTCTTGAAAGCGCTTTTGTAGGCCTAAGAACACTGGGGTTGTGGGCTTCTCTAGCCACCTACTCTTCTGCTCATCCTCTCGCGCACTCTAAAGAGAGCTCAGGTGAGAAATTGCAAACGTCGAGCAATTGCTCAGAGGTAAAAAGTGACAGCACTGAAAGCTGTTGCTAGCCAGCAGCCTTCCTTGGAAGCGCTTTCACAGGCGCAGCAACACTGGGGCTTTGCGCTTCTCTAGCCACCAAACATCACGGTCACTATCTGTCCGTCTCGTAGACACGAGCTGAGAAATTGCAAATGTCGAGCAATTGCTCAGAGATGAAAAGTGCCAGCACTGAAAGCTGTGGCTAGCCAGCACCCTTCCTTGGAAGCGCTTTTGTAGGCCTAAGAACACTGGGGTTCTGGGCTTCTCTAGCCACCTAATCTTCTGCTCATCCTCTCGCGTAGTCTAAAGAGAGCTCAGGTGAGAAATTGCAAATGTCGAGCAATTGCTCAGAGAGGAAAAGTGCCAGCACTGAAAGCTCTTGCTAGCCAGCACCCTTCCTTGGAAGCGCTTTTGTAGGCCTAAGAACACTGGGGCTTTGCGCTTCTCTAGCCACCTAATCTTCTGCTCATCCTCTCGTGCAGTCTAAAGAGAGCTCAGGTGAGAAATTGCAAACGTCGAGCAATTGCTCAGAGAGGAAAAGTGCCAGCACTGAAAGCTGTTGCTAGCCAGCACCCTTCCTTGGAAGCGCTTTTGTAGGCTTAAGAACACTGGGGCTCTGGGCTTCTCTAGCCACCTACTCTTCTGCTCATCCTCTCGCGTAGTCTAAAGAGAGCTCAGGTGAGAAATTGCAAACGTCGAGCAATTGCTCAGAGATGAAAAGTGCCAGCACTGAAAGCTGTTGCTAGCCAGCAGCCTTCCTTGGAAGCACTTTCACAGGCGCAGCAACACTGGGGCTTTGCGCTTCTCTACCCACCAAACGTCACGGTCACTATCTGTCCGTCTCGTAGACACGAGTTGAGAAATTGCAAATGTCGAGCAATTGCTCAGAGATGAGAACTGCCAGCACTGAAAGCTGTTGCTAGCCAGCACCCTTCCTTGGAAGCGCTTTTGTAGGCCTAAGAACAGTGGGGCTCTGGGCTTCTCTAGCCACCTACTCTTCTGCTCATCCTCTCGAGCACTCTAAAGAGAGCTCAGGGGAGAAATTGCAAACTTCGAGCAATTGCTCAGAGATGAAAAGTGCCAGCACTGAAAGCTGTTGCTAGCCAGCAGCCTTCCTTGGAAGCGCTTTCACAGGCGCAGCAACACTGGGGCTTTGCGCTTCTGTAGCCACCAAACATCACGGTCACTATCTCTCCGTCTCGTAGACACGAGCTGAGAAATTGCAAACGTCGAGCAATTGCTCAGAGATGAAAAGTGCCAGCACTGAAAGCTGTGGCTAGCCAGCACCCTTCCTTGGAAGCGCTTTCACAGGCGCAGCAACACTTGGGCTTTGCGCTTCTCTAGCCACCAAACATCACGGTCATTCTCTTTCCGTCTCGTAGACACGAGTTGAGAAATTGCAAACGTCGAGCAATTGCTCAGAGATGAAAAGTGCCAGCACTGAAAGCTGTTGCTAGCCAGCACCCTTCCTTGGAAGCGCTTTTGTAGGCCTAAGAATACTGGGGTTCTGGGCTTCTCTAGCCACCTACTCTTCTGCTCATCCTCTCGCGTAGTCTAAAGAGAGCTCAGGTGAGAAATTGCAAACGTCGAGCAATTGCTCAGACATGAAAAGTGCCAGCACTGAAAGCTGTGGCTAGCCAGCACCCTTCCTTGGAAGCGCTTTCACAGGCGCAGCAACACTGGGGCTTTGCGCTTCTCTAGCCACCAAACATCACGGTCATTCTCTTTCCGTCTCGTAGACACGAGTTGAGAAATTGCAAACGTCGAGCAATTGCTCAGAGATGAAAAGTGCCAGCACTGAAAGCTGTGGCTAGCCAGCACCCTTCCTTGGAAGCGCTTTTGTAGGCCTAAGAACAGTGGGGCTCTGGTCTTCTCTAGCCACCTACTCTTCTGCTCATCCTCTCGCGCAGTCTAAAGAGAGCTCAGGTGAGAAATTGCAAACGTCCAGCAATTGCTCAGACATGAAAAGTGCCAGCACTGAAGGCTGTTGCTAGCCAGCACCCTTCCTTGAAAGCGCTTTCACAGGCGCAGCAACACTGGGGCTTTGCGCTTCTCTAGCCACCAAACATCACGGTCATTCTCGTTCCGTCTCGTAGACACGAGTTGAGAAATTGCAAACGTCGAGCAATTGCTCAGAGATGAAAAGTGCCAGCACTGAAAGCTGTTGCTAGCCAGCACCCTTCCTTGGAAGCGCTTTCACAGGCGCAGCAACACTGGGGCTTTGCGCTTCTCTAGCCACCAAACATCACGATCACTATCTCTCCGTCTCGTAGACACGAGCTGAGAAATTGCAAACGTCGAGCAATTGCTCAGAGATGAAAAGTGCCAGCACTGAAAGCTGTTGCTAGCCAGCACCCTTCCTTGGAAACGCTTTTGTAGGCCTAAGAACACTGGGGCTCTGGGCTTCTCTAGCCACCTAATCTTCTGCTCATCCTCTCGTGCAGTCTAAAGAGAGCTCAGGTGAGAAATTGCAAACGTTGAGCAATTGCTCAGAGATGAAAAGTGGCAGCACTGAAAGCTGTTGCTAGCCAGCAGCCTTCCTTGGAAGCGCTTTCACAGGCGCAGCAACACTGGGGCTTTGCGCTTCTCTAGCCACCAAATGTCACGCTCACTATCTCTCCATCTCGCAGACACGAGCTGAGAAATTGCAAACGTCGAGCAATTGCTCAGAGATGAAAAGTGCCAGGACTGAAAGCTGTTGCTAGCCAGCACCCTTCCTTGGAAGCGCTTTTGTAGGCCTAAGAACACTGGGGCTCTGGGCTTCTCTAGCCACCAAATCTTCTTCTCATCCTCTCGCGTAGTCTAAAGAGAGCTCAGGTGAGAAATTGCAAATGTCGAGCAACTGCTCAGAGAGGAAAAGTGCCAGCACTGAAAGCTGTTGCTAGCCAGCACCCTTCCTTGGAAGCGCTTTTGTAGGCCTAACAACACTGGGGCTCTGGGCTTCTCTAGCCACCTAATCTTCTGCTCATCCTCTCGTGCAGTCTAAAGAGAGCTCAGGTGAGAAATTGCAAACGTCGAGCAATTGCTCAGAGATGAAAAGTGCCAGCACTGAAAGCTGTTGCTAGCCAGCACCCTTCCTTGGAAGCGCTTTCACAGGCGCAGCAACACTGGGGCTTTGCGCTTCTCTACCCACCAAACGTCACGCTCACTATCTCTCCGTCTCATAGACACGAGCTGAGAAATTGCAAACGTCGAGCAATTGCTCAGAGATGAAAAGTGCCAGCACTGAAAGCTGTTGCTAGCCAGCACCCTTCCTTGGAAGCGCTTTCACAGGCGCAGCAACACTGGGACTTTGCGCTTCTCTACCCACCAAACATCACGGTCATTCTCTTTCCGTCTCGTAGACACGAGTTGAGAAATTGCAAACGTCGAGCAATTGCTCAGAGATGAAAAGTGCCAGCACTGAAAGCTGTGGTTAGCCAGCACCCTTCCTTGGAAGTGCTTTCACAGGCGCAGCAACACTGGGGCTTTGCGCTTCTCTAGCCACCAAACATCACGCTCACTATCTCTCCGTCTCGTAAACACGAGCTGAGAAATTGCAAACGTCGAGCAATTGCTCAGAGATGAAAAGTGCCAGCACTGAAAGCTGTTGCTAGCCAGCACCCTTCCTTGGAAGCGCTTTTGTAGGCCTAAGAACAGTGGGGCTCTGGGCTTCTCTAGCCACCTAATCTTCTGCTCATCCTCTCGTGCAGTCTAAAGAGAGCTCAGGTGAGAAATTGCAAACGTCGAGCAATTGCTCAGAGATAAAAAGTGCAAGCACTGAAAGCTGTGGCTAGCCAGCACCCTTCCTTGGAAGCGCTTTCACAGGCGCAGCAACACTTGGGCTTTGCGCTTCTCTAGCCACCAAACATCACGGTCATTCTCTTTCCGTCTCGTAGACACGAGTTGAGAAATTGCAAACGTCGAGCAATTGCTCAGAGATGAAAAGTGCCAGCACTGAAAGCTGTTGCTAGCCAGCACCCTTCCTTGGAAGCGCTTTTGTAGGCCTAAGAATACTGGGGTTCTGGGCTTCTCTAGCCACCTACTCTTCTGCTCATCCTCTCGCGTAGTCTAAAGAGAGCTCAGGTGAGAAATTGCAAACGTCGAGCAATTGCTCAGACATGAAAAGTGCCAGCACTGAAAGCTGTGGCTAGCCAGCACCCTTCCTTGGAAGCGCTTTCACAGGCGCAGCAACACTGGGGCTTTGCGCTTCTCTACCCACCAAACATCACGGTCATTCTCTTTCCGTCTCGTAGACACGAGTTGAGAAATTGCAAACGTCGAGCAATTGCTCAGAGATGAAAAGTGCCAGCACTGAAAGCTCTTGCTAGCCAGCACCCTTCCTTGGAAGCGCTTTTGTAGGCCTAAGAACAGTGGGGCTCCGGGCTTCTCTAGCCACCTACTCTTCTGCTCATCCTCTCGCGCAGTCTAAAGAGAGCTCAGGCGAGAAATTGCAAACGTCCAGCAATTGCTCAGACATGAAAAGTGCCAGCACTGAAGGCTGTTGCTAGCCAGCACCCTTCCTTGGAAGCGCTTTCACAGGCGCAGCAACACTGGGGCTTTGCGCTTCTCTAGCCACCAAACATCACGCTCACTATCTCTCCGTCTCGTAGACACGAGCTGAGAAATTGCAAACGTCGAGCAATTGCTCAGAGATGAAAAGTGCCAGCACTGAAAGCTGTTGCTAGCCAGCACCCTTCCTTGGAAGCGCTTTCACAGGCGCAGCAACACTGGGGCTTTGCGCTTCTCTACCCACCAAACATCACGGTCATTCTCGTTCCGTCTCGTAGACACGAGTTGAGAAATTGCAAACGTCGAGCAATTGCTCAGAGATGAAAAGTGCCAGCACTGAAAGCTGTTGCTAGCCAGCACCCTTCCTTGGAAGTGCTTTCACAGGCGCAGCAACACTGGGGCTTTGCGCTTCTCTAGCCACCAAACGTCACGCTCACTATCTCTCCGTCTCGTAGACACGAGCTGAGAAATTGCAAACGTCGAGCAATTGCTCAGAGATGAAAAGTGCCAGCACTGAAAGCTCTTGCTAGCCAGCACCCTTCCTTGGAAACGCTTTTGTAGGCCTAAGAACACTGGGGCTCTGGGCTTCTCTAGCCACCTAATCTTCTGCTCATCCTCTCGTGCAGTCTAAAGAGAGCTCAGGTGAGAAATTGCAAACGTCGAGCAATTGCTCAGAGATGAAAAGTGCCAGCACTGAAAGCTGTTGCTAGCCAGCACCCTTCCTTGGAAGCGCTTTCACAGGCGCAGCGACACTGGGGCTTTGCGCTTCTCTAGCCACCAAACGTCACGCTCACTATCTCTCCATCTCGTAGACACGAGCTGAGAAATTGCAAACGTCGAGCAATTGCTCAGAGATGAAAAGTGCCAGCACTGAAAGCTGTTGCTAGCCAGCACCCTTCCTTGGAAGCGCTTTTGTAGGCCTAAGAACACTGGGGCTCTGGGCTTCTCTAGCCACCAAATCTTCTTCTCATCCTCTCGCGTAGTCTAAAGAGAGCTCAGGTGAGAAATTGCAAATGTTGAGCAATTGCTCAGAGAGGAAAAGTGCCAGCACTGAAAGCTGTTGCTAGCCAGCACCCTTCCTTGGAAGCGCTTTTGTAGGCCTAACAACACTGGGGCTCTGGGCTTCTCTAGCCACCTACTCTTCTGCTCATCCTCTCGTGCAGTCTAAAGAGAGCTCAGGTGAGAAATTGCAAACGTCGAGCAATTGCTCAGAGATGAAAAGTGCCAGCACTGAAAGCTGTTGCTAGCCAGCACCCTTCCTTGGAAGCGCTTTCACAGGCGCAGCAACACTGGGGCTTTGCGCTTCTCTACCCACCAAACATCACGGTCATTCTCTTTCCGTCTCGTAGACACGAGTTGAGAAATTGCAAATGTCGAGCAATTGCTCAGAGATGAAAAGTGCCAGCACTGAAAGCTGTGGTTAGCCAGCACCCTTCCTTGGAAGTGCTTTCACAGGCGCAGCAACACTGGGGCTTTGCGCTTCTCTAGCCACCAAACATCACGCTCACTATCTCTCCGTCTCGTAGACACGAGCTGAGAAATTGCAAACGTCGAGCAATTGCTCAGAGATGAAAAGTGCCAGCACTGAAAGCTGTGGCTAGCCAGCACCCTTCCTTGGAAGCGCTTTTGTAGCCCTAAGAACACTGGGGTTGTGGGCTTCTCTAGCCACCTACTCTTCTGCTCATCCTCTCGCATAGTCTAAAGAGAGCTCAGGTGAGAAATTGCAAATGTCGAGCAATTGCTCAGAGATGAAAAGTGCCAGCACTGAAAGCTGTTGCTAGCCAGCACCCTTCCTTGGAAGCGCTTTTGTAGGCCTAAGAACAGTGGGGCTCTGGGCTTCTCTAGCCACCTAATCTTCTGCTCATCCTCTCGTGCAGTCTAAAGAGAGCTCAGGTGAGAAATTGCAAACGTCGAGCAATTGCTCAGAGATAAAAAGTGCAAGCACTGAAAGCTGTGGCTAGCCAGCACCCTTCCTTGGAAGTGCTTTCACAGGCGCAGCAACACTGGGGCTTTGCGCTTCTCTAGCCACCAAACATCACGCTCACTATCTGTCCGTCTCGTAGACACGAGCTGAGAAATTGCAAACGTCGAGCAATTGCTCAGAGATGAAAAGTGCCAGCACTGAAAGCTGTTGCTAGCCAGCAGCCTTCCTTGGAAGCGCTTTCACAGGCGCAGCAACACTGGGGCTTTGCGCTTCTCTACCCACCAAACGTCACGGTCATTCTCTTTCCGTCTCGTAGACACGAGTTGAGAAATTGCAAACGTCGAGCAATTGCTCAGAGATGAAAAGTGGCAGCACTGAAAGCTGTGGCTAGCCAGCACCCTTCCTTGGAAGCGCTTTCACAGGCGCAGCAACACTGGGGCTTTGCGCTTCTGTAGCCACCAAGCATCACGCTCACTATCTCTCCGTCTCATAGACACGAGCTGAGAAATTGCAAACGTCGAGCAATTGCTCAGAGATGAAAAGTGCCAGCACTGAAAGCTCTTGCTAGCCAGCACCTTCCTTGGAAACGCTTTTGTAGGCCTAAGAACACTGGGGCTCTGGGCTTCTCTAGCCACCTAATCTTCTGCTCATCCTCTCGTGCAGTCTAAAGAGAGCTCAGGTGAGAGATTGCAAACGTCGAGCAATTGCTCAGAGATGAAAAGTGCCAGCACTGAAAGCTGTTGCTAGCCAGCACCCTTCCTTGGAAGCGCTTTCACAGGCGCAGCAACACTGGGGCTTTGCGCTTCTGTAGCCACCAAACATCACGCTCACTATCTGTCCGTCTCGTAGACACGAGCTGAGAAATTGCAAACGTCGAGCAATTGCTCAGAGATGAAAAGTGCCAGCACTGAAAGCTGTTGCTAGCCAGCACCCTTCCTTGGAAGTGTTTTCACAGGCGCAGCAACGCTGGGGCTTTGCGCTTCTCTACCCACCAAACATCACGGTCACTATCTCTCCGTCTCGTAGACACGAGCTGAGAAATTGCAAACGTCGAGCAATTGCTCAGAGATGAAAAGTGCCAGCACTGAAAGCTGTTGCTAGCCAGCACCCTTCCTTGGAAGCGCTTTTGTAGCCCTAAGAACACTGGGGTTGTGGGCTTCTCTAGCCACCTAATCTTCTTCTCATCCTCTCGCGTAGTCTAAAGAGAGCTCAGGTGAGAAATTGCAAACGTCGAGCAATTGCTCAGAGATGAAAAGTGCCAGCACTGAAAGCTGTTGCTAGCCAGCACCCTTCCTTGGAAGCGCTTTCACAGGTGCATCAACACTGGGACTTTGCGCTTCTCTAGCCACCAAACATCACGGTCATTCGCTTTCCGTCTCGTAGACACGAGCTGAGAAATTGCAAACGTCGAGCAATTGCTCAGAGATGAAAAGTGCCAGCACTGAAAGCTGTTGCTAGCCAGCACCCTTTCTTGGAAGCGCTTTTGTAGGCCTAAGAACACTGGGGCTCTGGGCTTCTCTAGCCACCTACTCTTCTGCTCATCCTCTCGCGCACTCTAAAGAGAGCTTAGGTGAGAAATTGCAAACGTCGAGCAATTGCTCAGAGAGGAAAAGTGCCAGCACTGAAAGCTGTTGCTAGCCAGCACCCTTCCTTGGAAGCGCTTTTGTAGCCCTAAGAACACTGGGGCTCTGGGCTTCTCTAGCCACCTACTCTTCTGCTCATCCTCTCGTGCAGTCGAAAGAGAGCTCAGGTGAGAAATTGCAAACGTCGAGCAATTGCTCAGAGATAAAAAGTGACAGCACTGAAAGCTGTTGCTAGCCAGCACCCTTCCTTGGAAGCGCTTTCACAGGCGCAGCAACACTGGGGCTTTGCGCTTCTCTAGCCACCAAACATCACGCTCACTATCTGTCCGTCTCGTAGACACGAGCTGAGAAATTGCAAATGTCGAGCAATTGCTCCGAGATGAAAAGTGCCAGCACTGAAAGCTGTGGCTAGCCAGCACCCTTCCTTGGAAGCGCTTTTGTAGGCCTAACAACACTGGGGTTGTGGGCTTCTCTAGCCACCTAATCTTCTTCTCATCCTCTCGCGTAGTCTAAAGAGAGCTCAGGTGAGAAATTGCAAATGTCGAGCAATTGCTCAGAGAGGAAAAGTGCCAGCACTGAAAGCTGTTGCTAGCCAGCACCCTTCCTTGGAAGCGCTTTTGTAGGCCTAAGAACACTGGGGCTTTGCGCTTCTCTACCCACCTACTCTTCTGCTCATCCTCTCGTGCAGTCTAAAGAGAGCTCAGGTGAGAAATTGCAAACGTCGAGCAATTGCTCAGAGAGGAAAAGTGCCAGCACTGAAAGCTGTTGCTAGCCAGCACCCTTCCTTGGAAGCGCTTTTGTAGGCTTAAGAACACAGGGGCTCTGGGCTTCTCTAGCCACCTAATGTTCTGCTCGTCCTCTCGCGTAGTCTAAAGAGAGCTCAGGTGAGAAATTGCAAACGTCGAGCAATTGCTCAGAGATAAAAAGTGCCAGCACTGAAAGCTGTTGCTAGCCAGCAGCCTTCCTTGGAAGCACTTTCACAGGCGCAGCAACACTGGGGCTTTGCGCTTCTCTAGCCACCAAACGTCACGGTCACTATCTGTCCGTCTCGTAGACATGAGCTGAGAAATTGCAAACGTCGAGCAATTGCTCAGAGGTGAAAAGTGCCAGCACTGAAAGCTGTTGCTAGCCAGCACCCTTCCTTGGAAGCGCTTTCACAGGCGCAGCAACACTGGGGCTTTGCGCTTCTCTAGCCACCAAGCCTCACGCTCACTATCTGTCCGTCTCGTAGACACGAGCTGAGAAATTGCAAATGTCGAGCAATTGCTCAGAGATGAGAACTGCCAGCACTGAAAGCTGTTGCTAGCCAGCACCCTTCCTTGGAAGCGCTTTTGTAGGCCTAAGAACAGTGGGGCTCTGGGCTTCTCTAGCCACCTACTCTTCTGCTCATCCTCTCGCGCAGTCTAAAGAGAGCTCAGGTGAGAAATTGCAAACTTCGAGCAATTGCTCAGAGATGAAAAGTGCCAGCACTGAAAGCTGTTGCTAGCCAGCAGCCTTCCTTGGAAGCGCTTTCACAGGCGCAGCAACACTGGGGCTTTGCGCTTCTCTAGCCACCAAACATCACGGTCACTATCTCTCCGTCTCATAGACACGAGTTGAGAAATTGCAAACGTCCAGCAATTGCTCAGAGATGAAAAGTGCCAGCACTGAAAGCTGTGGCTAGCCAGCACCCTTCCTTGGAAGCGCTTTCACAGGCGCAGCAACACTGGGGCTTTGCGCTTCTCTAGCCACCAAACATCACGGTCATTCTCTTTCCGTCTCGTAGACACGAGTTGAGAAATTGCAAACGTCGAGCAATTGCTCCGAGATGAAAAGTGCCAGCACTGAAAGCTGTTGCTAGCCAGCACCCTTCCTTGGAAGCGCTTTTGTAGGCCTAAGAATACTGGGGTTCTGGGCTTCTCTAGCCACCTACTCTTCTGCTCATCCTCTCGCGTACTCTAAAGAGAGCTCAGGTGAGAAATTGCAAACTTCGAGCAATTGCTCAGAGATGAAAAGTGCCAGCACTGAAAGCTGTTGCTAGCCAGCACCCTTCCTTGGAAGCGCTTTCACAGGCGCAGCAACACTGGGGCTTTGCGCTTCTCTAGCCACCAAACATCACGCTCACTATCTCTCCGTCTCGTAGACACGAGCTGAGAAATTGCAAACGTCGAGCAATTGCTCAGAGATGAAAAGTGCCAGCACTGAAAGCTGTTGCTAGCCAGCACCCTTCCTTGGAAGCGCTTTCACAGGCGCAGCAACACTGGGGCTTTGCGCTTCTCTACCCACCAAACATCACGGTCATTCTCTTTCCGTCTCGTAGACACGAGTTGAGAAATTGCAAACGTCGAGCAATTGCTCAGAGATGAAAAGTGCCAGCACTGAAAGCTGTTGCTAGCCAGCACCCTTCCTTGGAAGCGCTTTCACAGGCGCAGCAACACTGGGGCTTTGCGCTTCTCTACCCACCAAACATCACGGTCACTATCTCTCCGTCTCGTAGACACGAGCTGAGAAATTGCAAACGTCGAGCAATTGCTCAGAGATGAAAAGTGCCAGCACTGAAAGCTGTTGCTAGCCAGCACCCTTCCTTGGAAGCGCTTTTGTAGGCCTAAGAACACTGGGGCTCTGGGCTTCTCTAGCCACCTAATCTTCTGCTCATCCTCTCGTGCAGTCTAAAGAGAGCTCAGGTGAGAAATTGCAAACGTCGAGCAATTGCTCAGAGATAAAAAGTGCCAGCACTGAAAGCTGTTGCTAGCCAGCACCCTTCCTTGGAAGCGCTTTCACAGGCGCAGCAACACTGGGGCTTTGCGCTTCTCTAGCCACCAAACGTCACGGTCACTATCTCTCCGTCTCGTAGACACGAGCTGAGAAATTGCAAACGTCGAGCAATTGCTCAGAGATGAAAAGTGCCAGCACTGAAAGCTGTTGCTAGCCAGCACCCTTCCTTGGAAGCGCTTTCACAGGCGCAGCAACACTGGGGCTTTGCGCTTCTCTACCCACCAAACATCACGGTCATTCTCTTTCCGTCTCGTAGACACGAGTTGAGAAATTGCAAATGTCGAGCAATTGCTCAGAGATGAAAAGTGCCAGCACTGAAAGCTGTGGCTAGCCAGCACCCTTCCTTGGAAGCGCTTTCACAGGCGCAGCAACACTGGGGCTTTGCGCTTCTGTAGCCACCAAACATCACGCTCACTATCTCTCCGTCTCGTAGACACGAGCTGAGAAATTGCAAACGTCGAGCAATTGCTCAGAGATGAAAAGTGCCAGCACTGAAAGCTGTTGCTAGCCAGCACCCTTCCTTGGAAGCGGTTTTGTAGGCCTAAGAACACTGGGGCTCTGGTCTTCTCTAGCCACCTACTCTTCTGCTCATCCTCTCGTGCAGTCTAAAGAGAACTCAGGTGAGAGATTGCAAACGTCGAGCAATTGCTCAGAGATGAAAAGTGCCAGCACTGAAAGCTGTTGCTAGCCAGCACCCTTCCTTGGAAGCGCTTTCACAGGCGCAGCAACACTGGGGCTTTGCGCTTCTCTACCCACCAAACATCACGGTCACTATCTCTCCATCTCGTAGACACGAGCTGAGAAATTGCAAACGTCGAGCAATTGCTCAGAGAGGAAAAGTGCCAGCACTGAAAGCTGTTGCTAGCCAGCACCCTTCCTTGGAAGCGCTTTTGTAGGCTTAAGAACACAGGGGCTCTGGGCTTCTCTAGCCACCTACTCTTCTGCTCATCCTCTCGCGTAGTCTAAAGAGAGCTCAGGTGAGAAATTGCAAACGTCGAGCAATTGCTCAGAGATAAAAAGTGCCAGCACTGAAAGCTGTTGCTAGCCAGCACCCTTCCTTGGAAGCACTTTCACAGGCGCAGCAACACTGGGGCTTTGCGCTTCTCTAGCCACCAAACGTCACGGTCACTATCTGTCCGTCTCGTAGACACGAGCTGAGAAATTGCAAACGTCGAGCAATTGCTCAGAGGTGAAAAGTGCCAGCACTGAAAGCTGTTGCTAGCCAGCACCCTTCCTTGGAAGCGCTTTCACAGGCGCAGCAACACTGGGGCTTTGCGCTTCTGTAGCCACCAAGCCTCACGCTCACTATCTGTCCGTCTCGTAGACACGAGTTGAGAAATTGCAAATGTCGAGCAATTGCTCAGAGATGAGAACTGCCAGCACTGAAAGCTGTTGCTAGCCAGCACCCTTCCTTGGAAGCGCTTTTGTAGGCCTAAGAACAGTGGGGCTCTGGGCTTCTCTAGCCACCTACTCTTCTGCTCATCCTCTCGCGCAGTCTAAAGAGAGCTCAGGTGAGAAATTGCAAACGTCGAGCAATTGCTCAGAGATGAAAAGTGCCAGCACTGAAAGCTGTTGCTAGCCAGCAGCCTTCCTTGGAAGCGCTTTCACAGGCGCAGCAACACTGGGGCTTTGCGCTTCTCTAGCCACCAAACATCACGGTCACTATCTCTCCGTCTCATAGACACGAGTTGAGAAATTGGAAACGTCCAGCAATTGCTCAGAGATGAAAAGTGCCAGCACTGAAAGCTGTGGCTAGCCAGCACCCTTCCTTGGAAGCGCTTTCACAGGCGCAGCAACACTGGGGCTTTGCGCTTCTGTAGCCACCAAACATCACGCTCACTATCTGTCCGTCTCGTAGACACGAGCTGAGAAATTGCAAACGTCGAGCAATTGCTCAGAGATGAAAAGTGCCGGCACTGAAAGCTGTTGCTAGCCAGCACCCTTCCTTGGAAGTGTTTTCACAGGCGCAGCAACACTGGGGCTTTGCGCTTCTCTACCCACCAAACGTCACGGTCATTCTCTTTCCGTCTCGTAGACACGAGTTGAGAAATTGCAAATGTCGAGCAATTGCTCAGAGATGAAAAGTGCCAGCTCTGAAAGCTGTTGCTAGCCAGCACCCTTCCTTGGAAGCACTTTCACAGGCGCAGCAACACTGGGGCTTTGCGCTTCTCTAGCCACCAAACGTCACGGTCACTATCTCTCCGTCTCGTAGACACGAGCTGAGAAATTGCAAACGTCGAGCAATTGCTCAGAGATGAAAAGTGCCAGCACTGAAAGCTGTTGCTAGCCAGCACCCTTCCTTGGAAGCGCTTTTGTAGGCCTAAGAACACTGGGGTTGTGGGCTTCTCTAGCCACCTAATCTTCTTCTCATCCTCTCGCGTAGTCTAAAGAGAGCTCAGGTGAGAAATTGCAAACGTCGAGCAATTGCTCAGAGATGAAAAGTGCCAGCACTGAAAGCTGTTGCTAGCCAGCACCCTTCCTTGGAAGCGCTTTCACAGGTGCATCAACACTGGGACTTTGCGCTTCTCTAGCCACCAAACATCACGGTCATTCTCTTTCCGTCTCGTAGACACGAGCTGAGAAATTGCAAACGTCGAGCAATTGCTCAGAGATGAAAAGTGCCAGCACTGAAAGCTGTTGCTAGCCAGCACCCTTTCTTGGAAGCGCTTTTGTAGGCCTAAGAACACTGGGGCTCTGGGCTTCTCTAGCCACCTAATCTTCTGCTCATCCTCTCGTGCAGTCTAAAGAGAGCTCAGGTGAGAAATTGCAAACGTCGAGCAATTGCTCAGAGAGGAAAAGTGCCAGCACTGAAAGCTGTTGCTAGCCAGCACCCTTCCTTGGAAGCGCTTTCACAGGCGCAGCAACACTGGGAATTTGCGCTTCTCTAGCCACCAAACGTCACGGTCACTATCTGTCCGTCTCGTAGACACGAGCTGAGAAATTGCAAACGTCGAGCAATTGCTCAGAGATGAAAAGTTCCAGCACTGAAAGCTGTTGCTAGCCAGCACCCTTCCTTGGAAGCGCTTTCACAGGCGCAGCAACACTGGGGCTTTGCGCTTCTGTAGCCACCAAACATCACGCTCACTATCTCTCCGTCTCGTAGACACGAGCTGAGAAATTGCAAACGTCGAGCAATTGCTCAGAGATGAAAAGTGCCAGCACTGAAAGCTGTTGCTAGCCAGCACCCTTCCTTGGAAGTGCTTTCACAGGCGCAGCAACACTGGGGCTTTGCGCTTCTCTACCCACCAAACGTCACGGTCATTCTCTTTCCGTCTCGTAGACACGAGTTGAGAAATTGCAAATGTCGAGCAATTGCTCAGAGATGAAAAGTGGCAGCACTGAAAGCTGTTGCTAGCCAGCACCCTTCCTTGGAAGCGCTTTCACAGGCGCAGCAACACTGGGGCTTTGCGCTTCTGTAGCCACCAAACATCACGCTCACTATCTCTCCGTCTCGTAGACACGAGCTGAGAAATTGCAAACGTCGAGCAATTGCTCAGAGATGAAAAGTGCCAGCACTGAAAGCTGTTGCTAGCCAGCACCCTTCCTTGGAAGCGCTTTTGTAGGCCTAAGAACACTGGGGTTGTGGGCTTATCTAGCCACCTATTCTTCTTCTCATCCTCTCGCGTAGTCTAAAGAGAGCTCAGGTGAGAAATTGCAAATGTCGAGCAATTGCTCAGAGATGAAAAGTGCCATCACTGAAAGCTGTTGCTAGCCAGCACCCTTCCTTGGAAGCGCTTTCACAGGTGCATCAACACTGGGACTTTGCGCTTCTCTAGCCACCAAACATCACGGTCATTCTCTTTCCGTCTCGTAGACACGAGCTGAGAAATTGCAAACGTCGAGCAATTGCTCAGAGATGAGAACTGCCAGCACTGAAAGCTGTTGCTAGCCAGCACCCTTTCTTGGAAGCGCTTTTGTAGGCCTAAGAACACTGGGGCTCTGGGCTTCTCTAGCCACCTACTCTTCTGCTCATCCTCTCGCGCACTCTAAAGAGAGCTCAGGTGAGAAATTGCAAAGGCCGAGCAATTGCTCAGAGAGGAAAAGTGCCAGCACTGAAAGCTGTTGCTAGCCAGCACCCTTCCTTGGAAGCGCTTTTGTAGGCCTAAGAACACTGGGGCTCTGGGCTTCTCTAGCTACCTAATCTTCTGCTCATCCTCTCGTGCACTCTGAAGAGAGCTCAGGTGAGAAATTGCAAACGTCGAGCAATTGCTCAGAGATAAAAAGTGACAGCACTGAAAGCTGTTGCTAGCCAGCACCCTTCCTTGGAAACGCTTTTGTAGGCTTAAGAACACAGGGGCTCTGGGCTTCTCTAGCCACCTACTCTTCTGCTCATCCTCTCGCGTAGTCTAAAGAGAGCTCAGGTGAGAAATTGCAAACGTCGAGCAATTGCTCAGAGATAAAAAGTGCCAGCACTGAAAGCTGTTGCTAGCCAGCACCCTTCCTTGGAAGCGCTTTCACAGGCGCAGCTACACTGGGGCTTTGCGCTTCTCTACCCACCAAACGTCACGCTCACTATCTCCCCGTCTCGTAGACACGAGCTGAGAAATTGCAAACGTCGAGCAATTGCTCAGAGATGAAAAGTGCCAGCACTGAAAGCTGTTGCTAGCCAGCACCCTTCCTTGGAAGCGCTTTCACAGGCGCAGCAACACTGGGGCTTTGCGCTTCTGTAGCCACCAAGCCTCACGCTCACTATCTCTCCGTCTCGTAGACACGAGCTGAGAAATTGCAAACGTCGAGCAATTGCTCAGAGATGAAAAGTGCCAGCACTGAAAGCTGTTGCTAGCCAGCACCCTTCCTTGGAAGCGCTTTTGTAGCCCTAAGAACACTGGGGCTCTGGGCTTCTCTAGCCACCTAATCTTCTGCTCATCCTCTCGCGTAGTCTAAAGAGAGCTCAGGTGAGAAATTGCAAACGTCGAGCAATTGCTCAGAGATGAAAAGTGCCAGCACTGAAAGCTGTTGCTAGCCAGCACCCTTCCTTGGAAGCGCTTTCACAGGCGCAGCAACACTAGGGCTTTGCGCTTCTCTACCCACCAAACATCACAGTCATTCGCTTTCCGTCTCGTAGACACGAGCTGAGAAATTGCAAACGTCGAGCAATTGCTCAGAGATGAGAACTGCCAGCACTGAAAGCTGTTGCTAGCCAGCACCCTTCCTTGGAAGTGCTTTTGTAGGCCTAAGAACAGTGGGGCTCTGGGCTTCTCTAGCCACCTACTCTTCTGCTCATCCTCTCGCGCACTGTAAAGAGAGCTCAGGTGAGAAATTGCAAACTTCGAGCAATTGCTCAGAGATGAAAAGTGCCAGCACTGAAAGCTGTTGCTAGCCAGCACCCTTCCTTGGAAGCGCTTTTGTAGGCCTAAGAACACTGGGGCTCTGGGCTTCTCTAGCCACCTACTCTTCTGCTCATCCTCTCGCGCACTCTAAAGAGAGCTCAGGTGAGAAATTGCAAATGTCGAGCAATTGCTCAGAGAGGAAAAGTGCCAGCACTGAAAGCTGTGGCTAGCCAGCCCCCTTCCTTGGAAGCGCTTTTGTAGGCCTAAGAACAGTGGGGCTCCGGGCTTCTCTAGCCACATACTCTTCTTCTCATCCTCTCGCGCAGTCTAAAGAGAGCTCAGGTGAGAAATTGCAAACGTCGAGCAATTGCTCAGAGATGAAAAGTGCCAGCACTGAAAGCTGTTGCTAGCCAGCACCCTTCCTTGGAAGCGCTTTCACAGGCGCAGCAACACTGGGGCTTTGCGCTTCTCTAGCCACCAAGCATCACGCTCACTATCTCTCCGTCTCGTAGACACGAGCTGAGAAATTGCAAACGTCGAGCAATTGCTCCGAGATGAAAAGTGCCAGCACTGAAAGCTGTTGCTAGCCAGCACCCTTCCTTGGAAGCGCTTTCACAGGCGCAGCAACACTGGGGCTTTGCGCTTCTCTACCCACCAAACATCACGGTCATTCTCTTTCCGTCTCGTAGACACGAGTTGAGAAATTGCAAACATCGAGCAATTGCTCAGAGATGAAAAGTGCCAGCACTGAAAGCTGTGGCTAGCCAGCACCCTTCCTTGGAAGCGCTTTCACAGGCGCAGCAACACTGGGGCTTTGCGCTTCTCTACCCACCAAACATCACGCTCACTATCTCTCCGTCTCGTAGACACGAGCTGAGAAATTGCAAACGTCGAGCAATTGCTCAGAGATGAAAAGTGCCAGCACTGAAAGCTGTTGCTAGCCAGCACCCTTCCTTGGAAGCACTTTTGTAGGCCTAAGAACACTGGAGTTGTGGGCTTCTCTAGCCACCTAATCTTCTTCTCATCCTCTCGCGTAGTCTAAAGAGAGCTCAGGTGAGAAATTGCAAACGTCGAGCAATTGCTCAGAGAGGAAAAGTGCCAGCACTGAAACTGTTGCTAGCCAGCACCCTTCCTTGGAAGCGCTTTTGTAGCCCTAACAACACTGGGGCTCTGGCCTTCTCTAGCCACCTAATCTTCTGCTCATCCTCTCGTGCAGTCTAAAGAGAGCTCAGGTGAGAAATTGCAAATGTCGAGCAATTGCTCAGAGAGGAAAAGTGCCAGCACTGAAAGCTGTTGCTAGCCAGCACCCTTCCTTGGAAGCGCTTTTGTAGCCCTAACAACACTGGGGCTCTGGGCTTCTCTAGCCACCTAATCTTCTGCTCATCCTCTCGTGCAGTCGAAAGAGAGCTCAGGTGAGAAATTGCAAACGTCGAGCAACTGCTCAGAGATAAAAAGTGCCAGCACTGAAAGCTGTTTCTAGCCAGCACCCTTCCTTGGAAGCACTTTCACAGGCGCAGCAACACTGGGGCTTTGCGCTTCTCTACCCACCAAACGTCACGGTCACTATCTGTCCGTCTCGTAGACACGAGCTGAGAAATTGCAAACGTCGAGCAATTGCTCAGAGAGGAAAAGTGCCAGCACTGAAAGCTGTTGCTAGCCAGCACCCTTCCTTGGAAGCGCTTTCACAGGCGCAGCAACACTGGGGCTTTGCGCTTCTCTACCCACCAAACATCACGGTCATTCTCTTTCCGTCTCGTAGACACGAGTTGAGAAATTGCAAACGTCGAGCAATTGCTCAGAGATGAAAAGTGCCAGCACTGAAAGCTGTTGCTAGCCAGAACCCTTCCTTGGAAGCGCTTTCACAGGTGCAGCAACACTGGGGCTTTGCGCTTCTGTAGCCACCAAACATCACGCTCACTATCTCTCCGTCTCGTAGACACGAGCTGAGAAATTGCAAACGTCGAGCAATTGCTCAGAGATGAAAAGTGCCAGCACTGAAAGCTGATGCTAGCCAGCACCCTTCCTTGGAAGCGCTTTTGTAGGCCTAAGAACACTGGGGCTCTGGGCTTCTCTAGCCACCTAATCTTCTTCTCATCCTCTCGCGTAGTCTAAAGAGAGCTCAGGTGAGAAATTGCAAACGTCGAGCAATTGCTCAGAAAGGAAAAGTGCCAGCACTGAAAGCTGTTGCTAGCCAGCACCCTTCCTTGGAAGCGCTTTTGTAGGCCTAAGAACACTGGGGCTTTGCGCTTCTCTAGCCACCTACTCCTCTGCTCATCCTCTCGTGCAGTCTAAAGAGAGCTCAGGTGAGAAATTGCAAACGTCGAGCAATTGCTCAGAGATGAAAAGTGCCAGCACTGAAAGCTGTTGCTAGCCAGCACCCTTCCTTGGAAGCGCTTTCACAGGCGCAGAAACACTGGGGCTTTGCGCTTCTGTAGCCACCAAACATCACGCTCACTATCTCTCCGTCTCGTAGACACGAGCTGAGAAATTGCAAACGTCGAGCAATTGCTCAGAGATCAAAAGTGCCAGCACTGAAAGCTGATGCTAGCCAGCACCCTTCCTTGGAAGCGCTTTTGTAGGCCTAAGAACACTGGGGTTGTGGGCTTCTCTAGCCACCTAATCTTCTACTCATCCTCTCGCGTAGTCTAAAGAGAGCTCAGGTGAGAAATTGCAAATGTCGAGCAATTGCTCAGAGAGGAAAAGTGGCAGCACTGAAAGCTGTTGCTAGCCAGCACCCTTCCTTGGAAGCGCTTTTGTAGGCCTAAGAACACTGGGGCTCTGGGCTTCTCTAGCCACCTAATCTTCTGCTCATCCTCTCGTGCAGTCTAAAGAGAGCTCAGGTGAGAAAGTGCAAACGTCGAGCAATTGCTCAGAGATAAAAAGTGACAGCACTGAAAGCTGTGGCTAGCCAGCACCCTTCCTTGGAAGCGCTTTCACAGGCGCAGCAACACTGGGGCTTTGCGCTTCTCTACCCACCAAACGTCACGGTCACTATCTGTCCGTCTCGTAGACACGAGCTGAGAAATTGCAAACGTCGAGCAATTGCTCAGAGAGGAAAAGGGCCAGCACTGAAAGCTGTTGCTAGCCAGCAGCCTTCCTTGGAAGCGCTTTCACAGGCGCAGCAACACTGGGGCTTTGCGCTTCTCTACCCACCAAACGTCACGGTCATTCTCTTTCCGTCTCGTAGACACGAGTTGAGAAATTGCAAACGTCCAGCAATTGCTCAGAGATGAGAAGTGCCAGCACTGAAATCTGTTGCTAGCCAGCACCCTTCCTTGGAAGCGCTTTCACAGGCGCAGCAACACTGGGGCTTTGCGCTTCTCTACCCACCAAACATCACGGTCACTATCTCTCCGTCTCGTAGACACGAGCTGAGAAATTGCAAACGTCGAGCAATTGCTCAGAGATGAGAAGTGCCAGCACTGAAAGCTGTTGCTAGCCAGCACCCTTCCTTGGAAACGCTTTTGTAGGCCTAAGAACACTGGGGCTCTGGGCTTCTCTAGCCACCTAATCTTCTGCTCATCCTCTCGTGCAGTCTAAAGAGAGCTCAGGTGAGAGATTGCAAACGTCGAGCAATTGCTCAGAGAGGAAAAGTGCCAGCACTGAAAGCTGTTGCTAGCCAGCAGCCTTCCTTGGAAGCGCTTTCACAGGCGCAGCAACACTGGGGCTTTGCGCTTCTGTAGCCACCAAACATCACGCTCACTATCTGTCCGTCTCGTAGACACGAGCTGAGAAATTGCAAACGTCGAGCAATTGCTCAGAGAGGAAAAGTGCCAGCACTGAAAGCTGTTGCTAGCCAGCACCCTTCCTTGGAAGCGCTTTTGTAGGCCTAAGAACACTGGGGTTGTGGGCTTCTCTAGCCACCTAATCTTCTTCTCATCCTCTCGTGCAGTCTAAAGAGAGCTCAGGTGAGAAATTGCAAACGTCGAGCAATTGCTCAGAGTTGAAAAGTGCCAGCACTGAAAGCTCTTGCTAGCCAGCACCCTTCCTTGGAAGCACTTTCACAGGTGCAGCAACACTGGGACTTTGCGCTTCTCTAGCCAACAAACATCACGGTCATTCTCTTTCCGTCTCGTAGACACGAGCTGAGAAATTGCAAACGTCCAGCAATTGCTCAGAGATGAGAACTGCCAGCACTGAAAGCTGTTGCTAGCCAGCACCCTTTCTTGGAAGCGCTTTTGTAGGCCTAAGAACACTGGGGCTCTGGGCTTCTCTAGCCACCTACTCTTCTGCTCATCCTCTCGTGCAGTCTAAAGAGAGCTCAGGTGAGAAATTGCAAACGTCGAGCAATTGCTCAGAGATGAAAAGTGCCAGCACTTAAAGCTGTTGCTAGCCAGCACCCTTCCTTGGAAGCGCTTTCACAGGCGCAGAAACACTGGGGCTTTGCGCTTCTCTAGCCACCAAACATCACGCTCACTATCTCTCCGTCTCGTAGACACGAGCTGAGAAATTGCAAACGTCGAGCAATTGCTCAGAGATGAAAAGTGCCAGCACTGAAAGCTGATGCTAGCCAGCACCCTTCCTTGGAAGCGCTTTTGTAGGCCTAAGAACACTGGGGTTGTGGGCTTCTCTAGCCACCTAATCTTCTACTCATCCTCTCGCGTAGTCTAAAGAGAGCTCAGGTGAGAGATTGCAAACGTCGAGCAATTGCTCAGAGATGAAAAGTGCCAGCACTGAAAGCTGTTGCTAGCCAGCACCCTTCCTTGGAAGCGCTTTTGTAGGCCTAAGAACACTGGGGCTCTGGGCTTCTCTAGCCACCTAATCTTCTGCTCATCCTCTCGTGCAGTCTAAAGAGAGCTCAGGTGAGAAAGTGCAAACGTCGAGCAATTGCTCAGAGATAAAAAGTGACAGCACTGAAAGCTGTGGCTAGCCAGCACCCTTCCTTGGAAGCGCTTTCACAGGCGCAGCAACACTGGGGCTTTGCGCTTCTCTACCCACCAAACGTCACGGTCACTATCTGTCCGTCTCGTAGACACGAGCTGAGAAATTGCAAACGTCGAGCAATTGCTCAGAGAGGAAAAGGGCCAGCACTGAAAGCTGTGGCTAGCCAGCAGCCTTCCTTGGAAGCGCTTTCACAGGCGCAGCAACACTGGGGCTTTGCGCTTCTGTAGCCACCAAACATCACGGTCACTATCTGTCCGTCTCGTAGACACGAGCTGAGAAATTGCAAACGTCGAGCAATTGCTCAGAGAGGAAAAGTGCCAGCACTGAAAGCTGTTGCTAGCCAGCACCCTTCCTTGGAAGCGCTTTTGTAGGCCTAAGAACACTGGGGCTCTGGGCTTCTCTAGCCACCTAATCTTCTGCTCATCCTCTCGTGCAGTCTAAAGAGAGCTCAGGTGAGAAAGTGCAAACGTCGAGCAATTGCTCAGAGATAAAAAGTGACAGCACTGAAAGCTGTGGCTAGCCAGCACCCTTCCTTGGAAGCGCTTTCACAGGCGCAGCAACACTGGGGCTTTGCGCTTCTCTACCCACCAAACGTCACGGTCACTATCTGTCCGTCTCGTAGACACGAGCTGAGAAATTGCAAACGTCGAGCAATTGCTCAGAGAGGAAAAGGGCCAGCACTGAAAGCTGTTGCTAGCCAGCAGCCTTCCTTGGAAGCGCTTTCACAGGCGCAGCAACACTGGGACTTTGCGCTTCTCTACCCACCAAACGTCACGGTCATTCTCTTTCCGTCTCGTAGACACGAGTTGAGAAATTGCAAACGTCGAGCAATTGCTCAGAGATGAGAAGTGCCAGCACTGAAATCTGTTGCTAGCCAGCACCCTTCCTTGGAAGCGCTTTCACAGGCGCAGCAACACTGGGGCTTTGCGCTTCTGTAGCCACCAAACATCACGCTCACTATCTCTCCGTCTCGTAGACACGAGCTGAGAAATTGCAAACGTCGAGCAATTGCTCAGAGATGAGAAGTGCCAGCACTGAAAGCTGTTGCTAGCCAGCACCCTTCCTTGGAAACGCTTTTGTAGGCCTAAGAACACTGGGGCTCTGGGCTTCTCTAGCCACCTACTCTTCTGCTCATCCTCTCGTGTAGTCTAAAGAGAGCTCAGGTGAGAAATTGCAAACGTCGAGCAATTGCTCAGAGATGAAAAGTGCCAGCACTGAAAGCTGTTGCTAGCCAGCACCCTTCCTTGGAAGCGCTTTCACAGGCGCAGCAACACTGGGGGTTTGCGCTTCTCTACCCAACAAACGTCACGCTCACTATCTCTCCGTCTCGTAGACACGAGCTGAGAAATTGCAAACGTCGAGCAATTGCTCAGAGATGAAAAGTGCCAGCACTGAAAGCTGTTGCTAGCCAGCACCCTTCCTTGGAAGTGCTTTCACAGGCGCAGCAACACTGGGGCTTTGCGCTTCTCTACCCACCAAACGTCACGGTCATTCTGTTTCCGTCTCGTAGACACGAGTTGAGAAATTGCAAACGTCGAGCAATTGCTCAGAGATGAAAAGTGCCAGCACTGAAAGCTGTTGCTAGCCAGCAGCCTTCCTTGGAAGCGCTTTCACAGGCGCAGCAACACTGGGGCTTTACGCTTCTCTACCCACCAAACATCACGCTCACTATCTCTCCGTCTCGTAGACACGAGCTGAGAAATTGCAAACGTCGAGCAATTGCTCAGAGATGAAAAGTGCCAGCACTGAAAGCTGTTGCTAGCCAGCAGCCTTCCTTGGAAGCGCTTTTGTAGCCCTAACAACACTGGGGCTCTTGGCTTCTCTAGCCACCTAATCTTCTACTCATCCTCTCGTGCAGTCTAAAGAGAGCTCAGGTGAGAAATTGCAAACGTCGAGCAATTGCTCAGAGATAAAAAGTGACAGCACTGAAAGCTGTGGCTAGCCAGCACCCTTCCTTGGAAGCGCTTTCACAGGCGCAGCAACACTGGGGCTTTGCGCTTCTCTACCCACCAAACGTCACGCTCACTATCTGTCCGTCTCGTAGACACGAGCTGAGAAATTGCAAACGTCGAGCAATTGCTCAGAGATGAAAAGTGCCAGCACTGAAAGCTGTTGCTAGCCAGCACCCTTCCTTGGAAGCGCTTTCACAGGCGCAGCAACACTGGGGCTTTGCGCTTCTCTAGGCACCAAACGTCACGGTCATTCTCTTTCCGTCTCGTAGACACGAGTTGAGAAATTGCAAACGTCGAGCAATTGCTCAGAGATGAGAAGTGCCAGCACTGAAATCTGTTGCTAGCCAGCACCCTTCCTTGGAAGCGCTTTCACAGGCGCAGCAACACTGGGGCTTTGCGCTTCTGTAGCCACCAAACATCACGCTCACTATCTCTCCGTCTCGTAGACACGAGCTGAGAAATTGCAAACGTCGAGCAATTGCTCAGAGATGAGAAGTGCCAGCACTGAAAGCTGTTGCTAGCCCTCACCCTTCCTTGGAAACGCTTTTGTAGGCCTAAGAACACTGGGGCTCTGGGCTTCTCTAGCCACCTAATCTTCTGCTCATCCTCTCGTGCAGTCTAAAGAGAGCTCAGGTGAGAAATTGCAAACGTCGAGCAATTGCTCAGAGAGGAAAAGGGCCAACACTGAAAGCTGTTGCTAGCCAGCACCCTTCCTTGGAAGCGCTTTCACAGGCGCAGCAACACTGGGGCTTTGCGCTTCTCTAGCCACCAAACGTCACGCTCACTATCTCTCCGTCTCGTAGACACGAGCTGAGAAATTGCAAACGTCGAGCAATTGCTCAGAGATGAAAAGTGCCAGCACTGAAAGCTGTTGCTAGCCAGCACCCTTCCTTGGAAGTGCTTTCACAGGCGCAGCAACACTGGGGCTTTGCGCTTCTCTACCCACCAAACGTCACGGTCATTCTGTTTCCGTCTTGTAGACACGAGTTGAGAAATTGCAAACGTCGAGCAATTGCTCAGAGATGAAAAGTGCCAGCACTGAAAGCTGTTGCTAGCCAGCACCCTTCCTTGGAAGCGCTTTCACAGGCGCAGAAACACTGGGGCTTTGCGCTTCTCTAGCCACCAAACATCACGCTCACTATCTCTCCGTCTCGTAGACACGAGCTGAGAAATTGCAAACGTCGAGCAATTGCTCAGAGATGAAAAATGCCAGCACTGAAAGCTGATGCTAGCCAGCACCCTTCCTTGGAAGCGCTTTTGTAGGCCTAAGAACACTGGGGTTGTGGGCTTCTCTAGCCACCTAATCTTCTACTCATCCTCTCGCGTAGTCTAAAGAGAGCTCAGGTGAGAAATTGCAAATGTCGAGCAATTGCTCAGAGAGGAAAAGTGGCAGCACTGAAAGCTGTTGCTAGCCAGCACCCTTCCTCGGAAGCGCTTTTGTAGGCCTAAGAACACTGGGGCTCTGGGCTTCTCTAGCCACCTAATCTTCTGCTCATCCTCTCGTGCAGTCTAAAGAGAGCTCAGGTGAGAAAGTGCAAACGTCGAGCAATTGCTCAGAGATAAAAAGTGACAGCACTGAAAGCTGTGGCTAGCCAGCACCCTTCCTTGGAAGCGCTTTCACAGGCGCAGCAACACTGGGGCTTTGCGCTTCTCTACCCACCAAACGTCACGGTCACTATCTGTCCGTCTCGTAGACACGAGCTGAGAAATTGCAAACGTCGAGCAATTGCTCAGAGATGAAAAGTGCCAGCACTGAAAGCTGTTGCTAGCCAGCACCCTTCCTTGGAAGCGCTTTCACAGGCGCAGCAACACTGGGGCTTTGCGCTTCTCTAGCCACCAAACGTCACGGTCATTCTCTTTCCGTCTCGTAGACACGAGTTGAGAAATTGCAAACGTCGAGCAATTGCTCAGAGATGAGAAGTGCCAGCACTGAAATCTGTTGCTAGCCAGCACCCTTCCTTGGAAGCGCTTTCACAGGCGCAGCAACACTGGGGCTTTGCGCTTCTGTAGCCACCAAACATCACGCTCACTATCTCTCCGTCTCGTAGACACGAGCTGAGAAATTGCAAACGTCGAGCAATTGCTCAGAGATGAGAAGTGCCAGCACTGAAAGCTGTTGCTAGCCAGCACCCTTCCTTGGAAACGCTTTTGTAGGCCTAAGAACACTGGGGCTCTGGGCTTCTCTACCCACCTACTCTTCTGCTCATCCTCTCGTGCAGTCGAAAGAGAGCTCAGGTGAGAAATTGCAAACGTCGAGCAATTGCTCAGAGATGAAAAGTGCCAGCACTGAAAGCTGTTGCTAGCCAGCACCCTTCCTTGGAAGCGCTTTCACAGGCGCAGCAACACTGGGGCTTTGCGCTTCTCTAGCCAGTAAACATCACGCTCAGTATCTCTCCGTCTCGTAGACACGAGCTGAGAAATTGCAAACGTCGAGCAATTGCTCAGAGATGAAAAGTGCCAGCACTGAAAGCTGTTGCTAGCCAGCACCCTTCCTTGGAAGCGCTTTCACAGGCGCAGCAACACTTGGGCTTTGCGCTTCTCTACCCACCAAACGTCACGGTCATTCTCTTTCCGTCTCGTAGACACGAGTTGAGAAATTGCAAACGTCGAGCAATTGCTCAGAGATGAGAAGTGCCAGCACTGAAATCTGTTGCTAGCCAGCACCCTTCCTTGGAAGCGCTTTCACAGGCGCAGCAACACTGGGGCTTTGCGCTTCTGTAGCCACCAAACATCACGCTCACTATCTCTCCGTCTCGTAGACACGAGCTGAGAAATTGCAAACGTCCAGCAATTGCTCAGAGATGAGAAGTGCCAGCACTGAAAGCTGTTGCTAGCCAGCACCCTTCCTTGGAAACGCTTTTGTAGGCCTAAGAACACTGGGGCTCTGGGCTTCTCTAGCCACCTAATCTTCTGCTCATCCTCTCGTGCAGTCTAAAGAGAGCTCAGGTGAGAAATTGCAAACGTCGAGCAATTGCTCAGAGAGGAAAAGTGCCAGCACTGAAAGCTGTTGCTAGCCAGCACCCTTCCTTGGAAGTGCTTTCACAGGCGCAGCAACACTGGGGCTTTGCGCTTCTCTAGCCACCAAACGTCACGCTCACTATCTCTCCGTCTCGTAGACACGAGCTGAGAAATTGCAAACGTCGAGCAATTGCTCAGAGATGAAAAGTGCCAGCACTGAAAGCTGTTGCTAGCCAGCACCCTTCCTTGGAAGTGCTTTCACAGGCGCAGCAACACTGGGGCTTTGCGCTTCTCTACCCACCAAACGTCACGGTCATTCTGTTTCCGTCTCGTAGACACGAGTTGAGAAATTGCAAACGTCGAGCAATTGCTCAGAGATGAAAAGTGCCAGCACTGAAAGCTGTTGCTAGCCAGCACCCTTCCTTGGAAGCGCTTTCACAGGCGCAGCAACACTGGGGCTTTACGCTTCTCTAGCCACCAAACATCACGCTCACTATCTCTCCGTCTCGTAGACACGAGCTGAGAAATTGCAAACGTCGAGCAATTGCTCAGAGATGAAAAGTGCCAGCACTGAAAGCTGTTGCTAGCCAGCACCCTTCCTTGGAAGCGCTTTTGTAGCCCTAACAACACTGGGGCTCTTGGCTTCTCTAGCCACCTAATCTTCTGCTCATCCTCTCGTGCAGTCTAAAGAGAGCTCAGGTGAGAAATTGCAAACGTCGAGCAATTGCTCAGAGATAAAAAGTGCCAGCACTGAAAGCTGTTGCTAGCCAGCAGCCTTCCTTGGAAGCGCTTTCACAGGCACAGCAACACTGCGGCTTTGCGCTTCTCTACCCACCAAACGTCACGGTCACTATCTGTCCGTCTAGTAGACACGAGCTGAGAAATTGCAAACGTCGAGCAATTGCTCAGAGATGAAAAGTGCCAGCACTGAAAGCTGTTGCTAGCCAGCA
This sequence comes from Sarcoramphus papa, assembly GCA_037962945.1. NCBI lineage: Eukaryota > Metazoa > Chordata > Aves > Accipitriformes > Cathartidae > Sarcoramphus > Sarcoramphus papa. The sequence continues at coordinate 92,018,750 of CM075586.1, read as the reverse complement.
CCCTTCCTTGGAAGCACTTTCACAGGCGCAGCAACACTGGGGCTTTGCGCTTCTCTACCCACCAAACATCACGGTCATTCTCTTTCCGTCTCGTAGACACGAGTTGAGAAATTGCAAACGTCGAGCAATTGCTCAGAGATGAAAAGTGCCAGCACTGAAAGCTGTTGCTAGCCAGAACCCTTCCTTGGAAGCGCTTTCACAGGCGCAGCAACACTGGGGCTTTGCGCTTCTGTAGCCACCAAACATCATGCTCACTATCTGTCCGTCTCGTAGACACGAGCTGAGAAATTGCAAACGTCGAGCAATTGCTCAGAGATGAAAAGTGCCAGCACTGAAAGCTGATGCTAGCCAGCACCCTTCCTTGGAAGCGCTTTTGTAGGCCTAAGAACACTGGGGTTCTGGCCTTCTCTAGCCACCTAATCTTCTGCTCATCCTCTCGCGTAGTCTAAAGAGAGCTCAGGTGAGAAATTGGAAACGTCGAGCAATTGCTCAGAGAGGAAAAGTGCCAGCACTGAAAGCTGTTGCTAGCCAGCACCCTTCCTTGGAAGCGCTTTTGTAGCCCTAAGAACACTGGGGCTCTGGGCTTCTCTAGCCACCTACTCTTCTGCTCATCCTCTCGTGCAGTCTAAAGAGAGCTCAGGTGAGAAATTGCAAACGTCGAGCAATTGCTCAGAGAGGAAAAGGGCCAGCACTGAAAGCTGTTGCTAGCCAGCAGCCTTCCTTGGAAGCGCTTTCACAGGCGCAGCAACACTGGGGCTTTGCGCTTCTCTACCCACCAAACGTCACGGTCACTATCTCTCCGTCTCGTAGACACGAGCTGAGAAATTGCAAACGTCGAGCAATTGCTCAGAGATGAAAAGTGCCAGCACTGAAATCTGTTGCTAGCCAGCAGCCTTCCTTGGAAGCGCTTTCACAGGCGCAGCAACACTGGGGCTTTGCGCTTCTCTAGCCACCAAACATCACGCTCACTATCTCTCCGTCTCGTAGACACGAGCTGAGAAATTGCAAACGTCGAGCAATTGCTCAGAGATGAGAAGTGCCAGCACTGAAAGCTGTTGCTAGCCAGCACCCTTCCTTGGAAACGCTTTTGTAGGCCTAAGAACACTGGGGCTCTGGGCTTCTCTAGCCACCTAATCTTCTGCTCAACCTCTCGTGCAGTCTAAAGAGAGCTCAGGTGAGAAATTGCAAACGTCGAGCAATTGCTCAGAGATGAAAAGTGCCAGCACTGAAAGCTGTTGCTAGCCAGCACCCTTCCTTGGAAGCGCTTTCACAGGCGCAGCAACACTGGGGCTTTGCGCTTCTCTAGCCACCAAACGTCACGCTCACTATCTCTCCGTCTCGTAGACACGAGCTGAGAAATTGCAAACGATGAGCAATTGCTCAGAGATGAAAAGTGCCAGCACTGAAAGCTGTTGCTAGCCAGCACCCTTCCTTGGAAGCGCTTTTGTAGCCCTAACAACACTGGGGCTCTTGGCTTCTCTAGCCACCTAATCTTCTGCTCATCCTCTCGTGCAGTCTAAAGAGAGCTCAGGTGAGAAATTGCAAACGTCGAGCAATTGCTCAGAGATAAAAAGTGCCAGCACTGAAAGCTGTTGCTAGCCAGCACCCTTCCTTGGAAGCGCTTTCACAGGCGCAGCAACACTGGGGCTTTGCGCTTCTCTACCCACCAAACGTCACGGTCACTATCTGTCCGTCTCGTAGACACGAGCTGAGAAATTGCAAACGTCGAGCAATTGCTCAGAGATGAAAAGTGCCAGCACTGAAAGCTGTTGCTAGCCAGCACCCTTCCTTGGAAACGCTTTTGTAGGCCTAAGAACACAGGGGCTCTGGGCTTCTCTAGCCACCTAATCTTCTGCTCATCCTCTCGTGCAGTCTAAAGAGAGCTCAGGTGAGAAATTGCAAACGTCGAGCAATTGCTCAGAGATAAAAAGTGACAGCACTGAAAGCTGTGGCTAGCCAGCACCCTTCCTTGGAAGCGCTTTCACAGGCGCAGCAACACTGGGGCTTTGCGCTTCTCTACCCACCAAACGTCACGGTCACTATCTGTCCGTCTCGTAGACACGAGCTGAGAAATTGCAAACGTCGAGCAATTGCTCAGAGATGAAAAGTGCCAGCACTGAAAGCTGTTGCTAGCCAGCACCCTTCCTTGGAAGTGCTTTCACAGGCGCAGCAACACTGGGGCTTTGCGCTTCTCTAGCCACCAAACGTCACGGTCATTCTCTTTCCGTCTCGTAGACACGAGTTGAGAAATTGCAAACGTCGAGCAATTGCTCAGAGATGAGAAGTGCCAGCACTGAAATCTGTTGCTAGCCAGCACCCTTCCTTGGAAGCGCTTTCACAGGCGCAGCAACACTGGGGCTTTGCGCTTCTGTAGCCACCAAACATCACGCTCACTATCTCTACGTCTCGTAGACACGAGCTGAGAAACTGCAAACGTCGAGCAATTGCTCAGAGATGAAAAGTGCCAGCACTGAAAGCTGTTGCTAGCCAGCACCCTTCCTTGGAAGCGCTTTTGTAGCCCTAACAACACTGGGGCTCTTGGCTTCTCTAGCCACCTAATCTTCTGCTCATCCTCTCGTGCAGTCTAAAGAGAGCTCAGGTGAGAAATTGCAAACGTCGAGCAATTGCTCAGAGATAAAAAGTGCCAGCACTGAAAGCTGTTGCTAGCCAGCACCCTTCCTTGGAAGCGCTTTCACAGGCGCAGCAACACTGGGGCTTTGCGCTTCTCTACCCACCAAACGTCACGGTCACTATCTGTCCGTCTCGTAGACACGAGCTGAGAAATTGCAAACGTCGAGCAATTGCTCAGAGATGAAAAGTGCCAGCACTGAAAGCTGTTGCTAGCCAGCACCCTTCCTTGGAAGCGCTTTCACAGGCGCAGCAACACTGGGGCTTTGCGCTTCTCTACCCACCAAACATCACGCTCACTATCTGTCCGTCTCGTAGACACGAGCTGAGAAATTGCAAACGTCGAGCAATTGCTCAGAGATGAAAAGTGCCAGCACTGAAAGCTGTTGCTAGCCAGCACCCTTCCTTGGAAACGCTTTTGTAGGCTTAAGAACACTGGGGTTGTGGGCTTCTCTAGCCACCTAATCTTCTTCTCATCCTCTCGCGTAGTCTAAAGAGAGCTCAGGTGAGAAATTGCAAACGTCGAGCAATTGCTCAGAGAGGAAAAGTGCCAGCACTGAAAGCTGTTGCTACCCAGCACCCTTCCTTGGAAGCGCTTTTGTAGGCCTAAGAACACTGGGGCTTTGCGCTTCTCTAGCCACCTACTCTTCTGCTCATCCTCTCGTGCAGTCTAAAGAGAGCTCAGGTGAGAAATTGCAAACGTCGAGCAATTGCTCAGAGAGGAAAAGTGCCAGCACTGAAAGCTGTTGCTAGCCAGCACCCTTCCTTGGAAGCGCTTTTGTAGGCTTAAGAACACAGGGGCTCTGGGCTTCTCTAGCCACCTACTCTTCTGCTCATCCTCTCGCATAGTCTAAAGAGAGCTCAGGTGAGAAATTGCAAACGTCGAGCAATTGCTCAGAGAGGAAAAGTGACAGCACTGAAAGCTGTGGCTAGCCAGCACCCTTCCTTGGAAGCGCTTTCACAGGCGCAGCAACACTGGGGCTTTGCGCTTCTCTACCCACCAAACGTCACGGTCACTATCTGTCCGTCTCGTAGACACGAGCTGAGAAATTGCAAACGTCGAGCAATTGCTCAGAGATGAGAAGTGCCAGCACTGAAATCTGTTGCTAGCCAGCACCCTTCCTTGGAAGCGCTTTCACAGGCGCAGCAACACTGGGGCTTTGCGCTTCTGTAGCCACCAAACATCACGCTCACTATCTCTCCGTCTCGTAGACACGAGCTGAGAAATTGCAAACGTCGAGCAATTGCTCAGAGATGAGAAGTGCCAGCACTGAAAGCTGGTGCTAGCCAGCACCCTTCCTTGGAAACGCTTTTGTAGGCCTAAGAACACTGGGGCTCTGGGCTTCTCTAGCCACCTAATCTTCTGCTCATCCTCTCGTGCAGTCTAAAGAGAGCTCAGGTGAGAAATTGCAAACGTCGAGCAATTGCTCAGAGATGAAAAGTGCCAGCACTGAAAGCTGTTGCTAGCCAGCACCCTTCCTTGGAAGTGCTTTCACAGGCGCAGCAACACTGGGGCTTTGCGCTTCTCTAGCCACCAAACGTCACGCTCACTATCTCTCCGTCTCGTAGACACGAGCTGAGAAATTGCAAACGTCGAGCAATTGCTCAGAGATGAAAAGTGCCAGCACTGAAAGCTGTTGCTAGCCAGCACCCTTCCTTGGAAGTGCTTTCACAGGCGCAGCAACACTGGGGCTTTGCGCTTCTCTACCCACCAAACGTCACGGTCATTCTGTTTCCGTCTCGTAGACACGAGTTGAGAAATTGCAAACGTCGAGCAATTGCTCAGAGATGAAAAGTGCCAGCTCTGAAAGCTGTTGCTAGCCAGCACCCTTCCTTGGAAGCGCTTTCACAGGCGCAGCAACACTGGGGCTTTACGCTTCTCTAGCCACCAAACATCACGCTCACTATCTCTCCGTCTCGTAGACACGAGCTGAGAAATTGCAAACGTCGAGCAATTGCTCAGAGATGAAAAGTGCCAGCACTGAAAGCTGTTGCTAGCCAGCACCCTTCCTTGGAAGCGCTTTTGTAGCCCTAACAACACTGGGGCTCTTGGCTTCTCTAGCCACCTAATCTTCTGCTCATCCTCTCGTGCAGTCTAAAGAGAGCTCAGGTGAGAAATTGCAAACGTCGAGCAATTGCTCAGAGATAAAAAGTGCCAGCACTGAAAGCTGTTGCTAGCCAGCAGCCTTCCTTGGAAGCGCTTTCACAGGCGCAGCAACACTGCGGCTTTGCGCTTCTCTAGCCACCAAACGTCACGGTCACTATCTGTCCGTCTAGTAGACACGAGCTGAGAAATTGCAAACGTCGAGCAATTGCTCAGAGATGAAAAGTGCCAGCACTGAAAGCTGTTGCTAGCCAGCACCCTTCCTTGGAAGCGCTTTCACAGGCGCAGCAACACTGGGGCTTTGCGCTTCTCTAGGCACCAAACGTCACGGTCATTCTCTTTCCGTCTCGTAGACACGAGTTGAGAAATTGCAAACGTCGAGCAATTGCTCAGAGATGAGAAGTGCCAGCACTGAAATCTGTTGCTAGCCAGCACCCTTCCTTGGAAGCGCTTTCACAGGCGCAGCAACACTGGGGCTTTGCGCTTCTGTAGCCACCAAACATCACGCTCACTATCTCTCCGTCTCGTAGACACGAGCTGAGAAATTGCAAACGTCGAGCAATTGCTCAGAGATGAGAAGTGCCAGCACTGAAAGCTGTTGCTAGCCCTCACCCTTCCTTGGAAACGCTTTTGTAGGCCTAAGAACACTGGGGCTCTGGGCTTCTCTAGCCACCTAATCTTCTGCTCATCCTCTCGTGCAGTCTAAAGAGAGCTCAGGTGAGAAATTGCAAACGTCGAGCAATTGCTCAGAGAGGAAAAGGGCCAACACTGAAAGCTGTTGCTAGCCAGCACCCTTCCTTGGAAGCGCTTTCACAGGCGCAGCAACACTGGGGCTTTGCGCTTCTCTAGCCACCAAACGTCACGCTCACTATCTCTCCGTCTCGTAGACACGAGCTGAGAAATTGCAAACGTCGAGCAATTGCTCAGAGATGAAAAGTGCCAGCACTGAAAGCTGTTGCTAGCCAGCACCCTTCCTTGGAAGTGCTTTCACAGGCGCAGCAACACTGGGGCTTTGCGCTTCTCTACCCACCAAACGTCACGGTCATTCTGTTTCCGTCTTGTAGACACGAGTTGAGAAATTGCAAACGTCGAGCAATTGCTCAGAGATGAAAAGTGCCAGCACTGAAAGCTGTTGCTAGCCAGCACCCTTCCTTGGAAGCGCTTTCACAGGCGCAGAAACACTGGGGCTTTGCGCTTCTCTAGCCACCAAACATCACGCTCACTATCTCTCCGTCTCGTAGACACGAGCTGAGAAATTGCAAACGTCGAGCAATTGCTCAGAGATGAAAAATGCCAGCACTGAAAGCTGATGCTAGCCAGCACCCTTCCTTGGAAGCGCTTTTGTAGGCCTAAGAACACTGGGGTTGTGGGCTTCTCTAGCCACCTAATCTTCTACTCATCCTCTCGCGTAGTCTAAAGAGAGCTCAGGTGAGAAATTGCAAATGTCGAGCAATTGCTCAGAGAGGAAAAGTGGCAGCACTGAAAGCTGTTGCTAGCCAGCACCCTTCCTCGGAAGCGCTTTTGTAGGCCTAAGAACACTGGGGCTCTGGGCTTCTCTAGCCACCTAATCTTCTGCTCATCCTCTCGTGCAGTCTAAAGAGAGCTCAGGTGAGAAAGTGCAAACGTCGAGCAATTGCTCAGAGATAAAAAGTGACAGCACTGAAAGCTGTGGCTAGCCAGCACCCTTCCTTGGAAGCGCTTTCACAGGCGCAGCAACACTGGGGCTTTGCGCTTCTCTACCCACCAAACGTCACGGTCACTATCTGTCCGTCTCGTAGACACGAGCTGAGAAATTGCAAACGTCGAGCAATTGCTCAGAGATGAAAAGTGCCAGCACTGAAAGCTGTTGCTAGCCAGCACCCTTCCTTGGAAGCGCTTTCACAGGCGCAGCAACACTGGGGCTTTGCGCTTCTCTAGCCACCAAACGTCACGGTCATTCTCTTTCCGTCTCGTAGACACGAGTTGAGAAATTGCAAACGTCGAGCAATTGCTCAGAGATGAGAAGTGCCAGCACTGAAATCTGTTGCTAGCCAGCACCCTTCCTTGGAAGCGCTTTCACAGGCGCAGCAACACTGGGGCTTTGCGCTTCTGTAGCCACCAAACATCACGCTCACTATCTCTCCGTCTCGTAGACACGAGCTGAGAAATTGCAAACGTCGAGCAATTGCTCAGAGATGAGAAGTGCCAGCACTGAAAGCTGTTGCTAGCCAGCACCCTTCCTTGGAAACGCTTTTGTAGGCCTAAGAACACTGGGGCTCTGGGCTTCTCTACCCACCTACTCTTCTGCTCATCCTCTCGTGCAGTCGAAAGAGAGCTCAGGTGAGAAATTGCAAACGTCGAGCAATTGCTCAGAGATGAAAAGTGCCAGCACTGAAAGCTGTTGCTAGCCAGCACCCTTCCTTGGAAGCGCTTTCACAGGCGCAGCAACACTGGGGCTTTGCGCTTCTCTAGCCAGTAAACATCACGCTCAGTATCTCTCCGTCTCGTAGACACGAGCTGAGAAATTGCAAACGTCGAGCAATTGCTCAGAGATGAAAAGTGCCAGCACTGAAAGCTGTTGCTAGCCAGCACCCTTCCTTGGAAGCGCTTTCACAGGCGCAGCAACACTTGGGCTTTGCGCTTCTCTACCCACCAAACGTCACGGTCATTCTCTTTCCGTCTCGTAGACACGAGTTGAGAAATTGCAAACGTCGAGCAATTGCTCAGAGATGAGAAGTGCCAGCACTGAAATCTGTTGCTAGCCAGCACCCTTCCTTGGAAGCGCTTTCACAGGCGCAGCAACACTGGGGCTTTGCGCTTCTGTAGCCACCAAACATCACGCTCACTATCTCTCCGTCTCGTAGACACGAGCTGAGAAATTGCAAACGTCCAGCAATTGCTCAGAGATGAGAAGTGCCAGCACTGAAAGCTGTTGCTAGCCAGCACCCTTCCTTGGAAACGCTTTTGTAGGCCTAAGAACACTGGGGCTCTGGGCTTCTCTAGCCACCTAATCTTCTGCTCATCCTCTCGTGCAGTCTAAAGAGAGCTCAGGTGAGAAATTGCAAACGTCGAGCAATTGCTCAGAGAGGAAAAGTGCCAGCACTGAAAGCTGTTGCTAGCCAGCACCCTTCCTTGGAAGTGCTTTCACAGGCGCAGCAACACTGGGGCTTTGCGCTTCTCTAGCCACCAAACGTCACGCTCACTATCTCTCCGTCTCGTAGACACGAGCTGAGAAATTGCAAACGTCGAGCAATTGCTCAGAGATGAAAAGTGCCAGCACTGAAAGCTGTTGCTAGCCAGCACCCTTCCTTGGAAGTGCTTTCACAGGCGCAGCAACACTGGGGCTTTGCGCTTCTCTACCCACCAAACGTCACGGTCATTCTGTTTCCGTCTCGTAGACACGAGTTGAGAAATTGCAAACGTCGAGCAATTGCTCAGAGATGAAAAGTGCCAGCACTGAAAGCTGTTGCTAGCCAGCACCCTTCCTTGGAAGCGCTTTCACAGGCGCAGCAACACTGGGGCTTTACGCTTCTCTAGCCACCAAACATCACGCTCACTATCTCTCCGTCTCGTAGACACGAGCTGAGAAATTGCAAACGTCGAGCAATTGCTCAGAGATGAAAAGTGCCAGCACTGAAAGCTGTTGCTAGCCAGCACCCTTCCTTGGAAGCGCTTTTGTAGCCCTAACAACACTGGGGCTCTTGGCTTCTCTAGCCACCTAATCTTCTGCTCATCCTCTCGTGCAGTCTAAAGAGAGCTCAGGTGAGAAATTGCAAACGTCGAGCAATTGCTCAGAGATAAAAAGTGCCAGCACTGAAAGCTGTTGCTAGCCAGCAGCCTTCCTTGGAAGCGCTTTCACAGGCACAGCAACACTGCGGCTTTGCGCTTCTCTACCCACCAAACGTCACGGTCACTATCTGTCCGTCTAGTAGACACGAGCTGAGAAATTGCAAACGTCGAGCAATTGCTCAGAGATGAAAAGTGCCAGCACTGAAAGCTGTTGCTAGCCAGCACCCTTCCTTGGAAGCACTTTCACAGGCGCAGCAACACTGGGGCTTTGCGCTTCTCTACCCACCAAACATCACGGTCATTCTCTTTCCGTCTCGTAGACACGAGTTGAGAAATTGCAAACGTCGAGCAATTGCTCAGAGATGAAAAGTGCCAGCACTGAAAGCTGTTGCTAGCCAGAACCCTTCCTTGGAAGCGCTTTCACAGGCGCAGCAACACTGGGGCTTTGCGCTTCTGTAGCCACCAAACATCATGCTCACTATCTGTCCGTCTCGTAGACACGAGCTGAGAAATTGCAAACGTCGAGCAATTGCTCAGAGATGAAAAGTGCCAGCACTGAAAGCTGATGCTAGCCAGCACCCTTCCTTGGAAGCGCTTTTGTAGGCCTAAGAACACTGGGGTTCTGGCCTTCTCTAGCCACCTAATCTTCTGCTCATCCTCTCGCGTAGTCTAAAGAGAGCTCAGGTGAGAAATTGGAAACGTCGAGCAATTGCTCAGAGAGGAAAAGTGCCAGCACTGAAAGCTGTTGCTAGCCAGCACCCTTCCTTGGAAGCGCTTTTGTAGCCCTAAGAACACTGGGGCTCTGGGCTTCTCTAGCCACCTACTCTTCTGCTCATCCTCTCGTGCAGTCTAAAGAGAGCTCAGGTGAGAAATTGCAAACGTCGAGCAATTGCTCAGAGAGGAAAAGTGCCAGCACTGAAAGCTGTTGCTAGCCAGCAGCCTTCCTTGGAAGCGCTTTCACAGGCGCAGCAACACTGGGGCTTTGCGCTTCTCTACCCACCAAACGTCACGGTCACTATCTCTCCGTCTCGTAGACACGAGCTGAGAAATTGCAAACGTCGAGCAATTGCTCAGAGATGAAAAGTGCCAGCACTGAAATCTGTTGCTAGCCAGCAGCCTTCCTTGGAAGCGCTTTCACAGGCGCAGCAACACTGGGGCTTTGCGCTTCTCTAGCCACCAAACATCACGCTCACTATCTCTCCGTCTCGTAGACACGAGCTGAGAAATTGCAAACGTCGAGCAATTGCTCAGAGATGAGAAGTGCCAGCACTGAAAGCTGTTGCTAGCCAGCACCCTTCCTTGGAAACGCTTTTGTAGGCCTAAGAACACTGGGGCTCTGGGCTTCTCTAGCCACCTAATCTTCTGCTCAACCTCTCGTGCAGTCTAAAGAGAGCTCAGGTGAGAAATTGCAAACGTCGAGCAATTGCTCAGAGATGAAAAGTGCCAGCACTGAAAGCTGTTGCTAGCCAGCACCCTTCCTTGGAAGCGCTTTCACAGGCGCAGCAACACTGGGGCTTTGCGCTTCTCTAGCCACCAAACGTCACGCTCACTATCTCTCCGTCTCGTAGACACGAGCTGAGAAATTGCAAACGATGAGCAATTGCTCAGAGATGAAAAGTGCCAGCACTGAAAGCTGTTGCTAGCCAGCACCCTTCCTTGGAAGCGCTTTTGTAGCCCTAACAACACTGGGGCTCTTGGCTTCTCTAGCCACCTAATCTTCTGCTCATCCTCTCGTGCAGTCTAAAGAGAGCTCAGGTGAGAAATTGCAAACGTCGAGCAATTGCTCAGAGATAAAAAGTGCCAGCACTGAAAGCTGTTGCTAGCCAGCACCCTTCCTTGGAAGCGCTTTCACAGGCACAGCAACACTGGGGCTTTGCGCTTCTCTACCCACCAAACGTCACGGTCACTATCTGTCCGTCTCGTAGACACGAGCTGAGAAATTGCAAACGTCGAGCAATTGCTCAGAGATGAAAAGTGCCAGCACTGAAAGCTGTTGCTAGCCAGCACCCTTCCTTGGAAACGCTTTTGTAGGCCTAAGAACACAGGGGCTCTGGGCTTCTCTAGCCACCTAATCTTCTGCTCATCCTCTCGTGCAGTCTAAAGAGAGCTCAGGTGAGAAATTGCAAACGTCGAGCAATTGCTCAGAGATAAAAAGTGACAGCACTGAAAGCTGTGGCTAGCCAGCACCCTTCCTTGGAAGCGCTTTCACAGGCGCAGCAACACTGGGGCTTTGCGCTTCTCTACCCACCAAACGTCACGGTCACTATCTGTCCGTCTCGTAGACACGAGCTGAGAAATTGCAAACGTCGAGCAATTGCTCAGAGATGAAAAGTGCCAGCACTGAAAGCTGTTGCTAGCCAGCACCCTTCCTTGGAAGTGCTTTCACAGGCGCAGCAACACTGGGGCTTTGCGCTTCTCTAGCCACCAAACGTCACGGTCATTCTCTTTCCGTCTCGTAGACACGAGTTGAGAAATTGCAAACGTCGAGCAATTGCTCAGAGATGAGAAGTGCCAGCACTGAAATCTGTTGCTAGCCAGCACCCTTCCTTGGAAGCGCTTTCACAGGCGCAGCAACACTGGGGCTTTGCGCTTCTGTAGCCACCAAACATCACGCTCACTATCTCTACGTCTCGTAGACACGAGCTGAGAAACTGCAAACGTCGAGCAATTGCTCAGAGATGAAAAGTGCCAGCACTGAAAGCTGTTGCTAGCCAGCACCCTTCCTTGGAAGCGCTTTTGTAGCCCTAACAACACTGGGGCTCTTGGCTTCTCTAGCCACCTAATCTTCTGCTCATCCTCTCGTGCAGTCTAAAGAGAGCTCAGGTGAGAAATTGCAAACGTCGAGCAATTGCTCAGAGATAAAAAGTGCCAGCACTGAAAGCTGTTGCTAGCCAGCACCCTTCCTTGGAAGCGCTTTCACAGGCGCAGCAACACTGGGGCTTTGCGCTTCTCTACCCACCAAACGTCACGGTCACTATCTGTCCGTCTCGTAGACACGAGCTGAGAAATTGCAAACGTCGAGCAATTGCTCAGAGATGAAAAGTGCCAGCACTGAAAGCTGTTGCTAGCCAGCACCCTTCCTTGGAAGCGCTTTCACAGGCGCAGCAACACTGGGGCTTTGCGCTTCTCTACCCACCAAACATCACGCTCACTATCTGTCCGTCTCGTAGACACGAGCTGAGAAATTGCAAACGTCGAGCAATTGCTCAGAGATGAAAAGTGCCAGCACTGAAAGCTGTTGCTAGCCAGCACCCTTCCTTGGAAACGCTTTTGTAGGCTTAAGAACACTGGGGTTGTGGGCTTCTCTAGCCACCTAATCTTCTTCTCATCCTCTCGCGTAGTCTAAAGAGAGCTCAGGTGAGAAATTGCAAACGTCGAGCAATTGCTCAGAGAGGAAAAGTGCCAGCACTGAAAGCTGTTGCTACCCAGCACCCTTCCTTGGAAGCGCTTTTGTAGGCCTAAGAACACTGGGGCTTTGCGCTTCTCTAGCCACCTACTCTTCTGCTCATCCTCTCGTGCAGTCTAAAGAGAGCTCAGGTGAGAAATTGCAAACGTCGAGCAATTGCTCAGAGAGGAAAAGTGCCAGCACTGAAAGCTGTTGCTAGCCAGCACCCTTCCTTGGAAGCGCTTTTGTAGGCTTAAGAACACAGGGGCTCTGGGCTTCTCTAGCCACCTACTCTTCTGCTCATCCTCTCGCATAGTCTAAAGAGAGCTCAGGTGAGAAATTGCAAACGTCGAGCAATTGCTCAGAGAGGAAAAGTGACAGCACTGAAAGCTGTGGCTAGCCAGCACCCTTCCTTGGAAGCGCTTTCACAGGCGCAGCAACACTGGGGCTTTGCGCTTCTCTACCCACCAAACGTCACGGTCACTATCTGTCCGTCTCGTAGACACGAGCTGAGAAATTGCAAACGTCGAGCAATTGCTCAGAGATGAGAAGTGCCAGCACTGAAATCTGTTGCTAGCCAGCACCCTTCCTTGGAAGCGCTTTCACAGGCGCAGCAACACTGGGGCTTTGCGCTTCTGTAGCCACCAAACATCACGCTCACTATCTCTCCGTCTCGTAGACACGAGCTGAGAAATTGCAAACGTCGAGCAATTGCTCAGAGATGAGAAGTGCCAGCACTGAAAGCTGGTGCTAGCCAGCACCCTTCCTTGGAAACGCTTTTGTAGGCCTAAGAACACTGGGGCTCTGGGCTTCTCTAGCCACCTAATCTTCTGCTCATCCTCTCGTGCAGTCTAAAGAGAGCTCAGGTGAGAAATTGCAAACGTCGAGCAATTGCTCAGAGATGAAAAGTGCCAGCACTGAAAGCTGTTGCTAGCCAGCACCCTTCCTTGGAAGTGCTTTCACAGGCGCAGCAACACTGGGGCTTTGCGCTTCTCTAGCCACCAAACGTCACGCTCACTATCTCTCCGTCTCGTAGACACGAGCTGAGAAATTGCAAACGTCGAGCAATTGCTCAGAGATGAAAAGTGCCAGCACTGAAAGCTGTTGCTAGCCAGCACCCTTCCTTGGAAGTGCTTTCACAGGCGCAGCAACACTGGGGCTTTGCGCTTCTCTACCCACCAAACGTCACGGTCATTCTGTTTCCGTCTCGTAGACACGAGTTGAGAAATTGCAAACGTCGAGCAATTGCTCAGAGATGAAAAGTGCCAGCTCTGAAAGCTGTTGCTAGCCAGCACCCTTCCTTGGAAGCGCTTTCACAGGCGCAGCAACACTGGGGCTTTACGCTTCTCTAGCCACCAAACATCACGCTCACTATCTCTCCGTCTCGTAGACACGAGCTGAGAAATTGCAAACGTCGAGCAATTGCTCAGAGATGAAAAGTGCCAGCACTGAAAGCTGTTGCTAGCCAGCACCCTTCCTTGGAAGCGCTTTTGTAGCCCTAACAACACTGGGGCTCTTGGCTTCTCTAGCCACCTAATCTTCTGCTCATCCTCTCGTGCAGTCTAAAGAGAGCTCAGGTGAGAAATTGCAAACGTCGAGCAATTGCTCAGAGATAAAAAGTGCCAGCACTGAAAGCTGTTGCTAGCCAGCAGCCTTCCTTGGAAGCGCTTTCACAGGCGCAGCAACACTGCGGCTTTGCGCTTCTCTAGCCACCAAACGTCACGGTCACTATCTGTCCGTCTAGTAGACACGAGCTGAGAAATTGCAAACGTCGAGCAATTGCTCAGAGATGAAAAGTGCCAGCACTGAAAGCTGTTGCTAGCCAGCACCCTTCCTTGGAAGCGCTTTCACAGGCGCAGCAACACTGGGGCTTTGCGCTTCTCTACCCACCAAACATCACGGTCATTCTCTTTCCGTCTCGTAGACACGAGCTGAGAAATTGCAAACGTCGAGCAATTGCTCAGAGATGAAAAGTGCCAGCACTGAAAGCTGTTGCTAGCCAGAACCCTTCCTTGGAAGCGCTTTCACAGGCGCAGCAACACTGGGGCTTTGCGCTTCTCTAGCCACCAAACATCATGCTCACTATCTGTCCGTCTCGTAGACACGAGCTGAGAAATTGCAAACGTCGAGCAATTGCTCAGAGATAAAAAGTGCCAGCACTGAAAGCTGATGCTAGCCAGCACCCTTCCTTGGAAGCGCTTTTGTAGGCCTAAGAACACTGGGGTTCTGGCCTTCTCTAGCCACCTAATCTTCTGCTCATCCTCTCGCGTAGTCTAAAGAGAGCTCAGGTGAGAAATTGGAAACGTCGAGCAATTGCTCAGAGAGGAAAAGTGCCAGCACTGAAAGCTGTTGCTAGCCAGCACCCTTCCTTGGAAGCGCTTTTGTAGGCCTAAGAACACTGCGGCTCTGGGCTTCTCTAGCCACCTACTCTTCTGCTCATCCTCTCGTGCAGTCTAAAGAGAGCTCAGGTGAGAAATTGCAAACGTCGAGCAATTGCTCAGAGAGGAAAAGGGCCAGCACTGAAAGCTGTTGCTAGCCAGCAGCCTTCCTTGGAAGCGCTTTCACAGGCGCAGCAACACTGGGGCTTTGCGCTTCTCTACCCAACAAACGTCACGCTCACTATCTCTCCGTCTCGTAGACACGAGCTGAGAAATTGCAAATGTCGAGCAATTGCTCAGAGATGAAAAGTGCCAGCACTGAAAGCTGTTGCTAGCCAGCAGCCTTCCTTGGAAGCGCTTTCACAGGCGCAGCAACACTGGGGCTTTGCGCTTCTGTAGCCACCAAACATCACGCTCACTATCTCTCCGTCTCGTAGACACGAGCTGAGAAATTGCAAACGTCGAGCAATTGCTCAGAGATGAGAAGTGCCAGCACTGAAAGCTGTTGCTAGCCAGCACCCTTCCTTGGAAACGCTTTTGTAGGCCTAAGAACACTGGGGCTCTGGGCTTCTCTAGCCACCTAATCTTCTGCTCAACCTCTCGTGCAGTCTAAAGAGAGCTCAGGTGAGAAATTGCAAACGTCGAGCAATTGCTCAGAGATGAAAAGTGGCAGCACTGAAAGCTGTTGCTAGCCAGCACCCTTCCTTGGAAGCGCTTTCACAGGCGCAGCAACACTGGGGCTTTGCGCTTCTCTAGCCACCAAACGTCACGCTCACTATCTCTCCGTCTCGTAGACACGAGCTGAGAAATTGCAAACGATGAGCAATTGCTCAGAGATGAAAAGTGCCAGCACTGAAAGCTGTTGCTAGCCAGCACCCTTCCTTGGAAGCGCTTTCACAGGCGCAGCAACACTGGGGCTTTGCGCTTCTCTAGCCACCAAACGTCACGGTCATTCTCTTTCCGTCTCGTAGACACGAGTTGAGAAATTGCAAACGTCGAGCAATTGCTCAGAGATGAGAAGGGCCAGCACTGAAATCTGTTGCTAGCCAGCACCCTTCCTTGGAAGCGCTTTCACAGGCGCAGCAACACTGGGGCTTTGCGCTTCTGTAGACACCAAACATCACGCTCACTATCTCTCCGTCTCGTAGACACGAGCTGAGAAATTGCAAACGTCGAGCAATTGCTCAGAGAGGAAAAGTGCCAGCACTGAAAGCTGTTGCTAGCCAGCACCCTTCCTTGGAAGCGCTTTTGTAGCCCTAACAACACTGGGGCTCTTGGCTTCTCTAGCCACCTAATCTTCTGCTCATCCTCTCGTGCAGTCTAAAGAGAGCTCAGGTGAGAAATTGCAAACGTCGAGCAATTGCTCAGAGATAAAAAGTGCCAGCACTGAAAGCTGTTGCTAGCCAGCAGCCTTCCTTGGAAGCGCTTTCACAGGCACAGCAACACTGGGGCTTTGCGCTTCTCTACCCACCAAACGTCACGGTCACTATCTGTCCGTCTCGTAGACACGAGCTGAGAAATTGCAAACGTCGAGCAATTGCTCAGAGATGAAAAGTGCCAGCACTGAAAGCTGTTGCTAGCCAGCACCCTTCCTTGGAAGCGCTTTCACAGGCGCAGCAACACTGGGGCTTTGCGCTTCTCTACCCACCAAACATCACGGTCATTCTCGTTCCGTCTCGTAGACACGAGTTGAGAAATTGCAAACGTCGAGCAATTGCTCAGAGATGAAAAGTGGCAGCACTGAAAGCTGTTGCTAGCCAGCACCCTTCCTTGGAAGCGCTTTCACAGGCGCAGCAACACTGGGGCTTTGCGCTTCTCTAGCCACCAAACATCACGCTCACTATCTGTCCGTCTCGTAGACACGAGCTGAGAAATTGCAAACGTCGAGCAATTGCTCAGAGATGAAAAGTGCCAGCACTGAAAGCTGATGCTAGCCAGCACCCTTCCTTGGAAGCGCTTTTGTAGGCTTAAGAACACTGGGGTTGTGGGCTTCTCTAGCCACCTAATCTTCTTCTCATCCTCTCGCGTAGTCTAAAGAGAGCTCAGGTGAGAAATTGCAAACGTCGAGCAATTGCTCAGAGATGAAAAGTGCCAGCACTGAAAGCTGTTGCTACCCAGCACCCTTCCTTGGAAGCGCTTTTGTAGGCCTAAGAACACTGGGGCTTTGCGCTTCTCTAGCCACCTACTCTTCTGCTCATCCTCTCGTGCAGTCTAAAGAGAGCTCAGGTGAGAAATTGCAAACGTCGAGCAATTGCTCAGAGAGGAAAAGTGCCAGCACTGAAAGCTGTTGCTAGCCAGCACCCTTCCTTGGAAGCGCTTTTGTAGGCTTAAGAACACAGGGGCTCTGGGCTTCTCTAGCCACCTACTCTTCTGCTCATCCTCTCGCATAGTCTAAAGAGAGCTCAGGTGAGAAATTGCAAACGTCGAGCAATTGCTCAGAGAGGAAAAGTGACAGCACTGAAAGCTGTGGCTAGCCAGCAGCCTTCCTTGGAAGCGCTTTCAGAGGCGCAGCAACACTGGGGCTTTGCGCTTCTCTAGCCACCAAACGTCACGGTCACTATCTGTCCGTCTCGTAGACACGAGCTGAGAAATTGCAAACGTCGAGCAATTGCTCAGAGATGAAAAGTGCCAGCACTGAAAGCTGTTGCTAGCCAGCACCCTTCCTTGGAAGCGCTTTCACAGGCGCAGCAACACTGGGGCTCTGCGCTTCTCTACCCACCAAACGTCACGGTCATTCTCTTTCCGTCTCGTAGACACGAGTTGAGAAATTGCAAACGTCGAGCAATTGCTCAGAGATGAGAAGTGCCAGCACTGAAATCTGTTGCTAACCAGCACCCTTCCTTGGAAGCGCTTTCACAGGCGCAGCAACACTGGGGCTTTGCGCTTCTCTACCCACCAAACATCATGCTCACTATCTCTCCGTCTCGTAGACACGAGCTGAGAAATTGCAAACGTCGAGCAATTGCTCAGAGATGAGAAGTGCCAGCACTGAAAGCTGTTGCTAGCCAGCACCCTTCCTTGGAAACGCTTTTGTAGGCCTAAGAACACTGGGGCTCTGGGCTTCTCTAGCCACCTAATCTTCTGCTCATCCTCTCGTGCAGTCTAAAGAGAGCTCAGGTGAGAAATTGCAAACGTCGAGCAATTGCTCAGAGATAAAAAGTGCCAGCACTGAAAGCTGTTGCTAGCCAGCACCCTTCCTTGGAAGCGCTTTCACAGGCGCAGCAACACTGGGGCTTTGCGCTTCTCTACCCACCAAACGTCACGGTCACTATCTGTCCGTCTCGTAGACACGAGCTGAGAAATTGCAAACGTCGAGCAATTGCTCAGAGATGAAAAGTGCCAGCACTGAAAGCTGTTGCTAGCCAGCACCCTTCCTTGGAAGCGCTTTCACAGGCGCAGCAACACTGGGGCTTTGCGCTTCTCTACCCACCAAACATCACGGTCATTCTCGTTCCGTCTCGTAGACACGAGTTGAGAAATTGCAAACGTCGAGCAATTGCTCAGAGATGAAAAGTGGCAGCACTGAAAGCTGTTGCTAGCCAGAACCCTTCCTTGGAAGCGCTTTCACAGGCGCAGCAACACTGGGCCTTTGCGCTTCTCTAGCCACCAAACATCACGCTCACTATCTGTCCGTCTCGTAGACACGAGCTGAGAAATTGCAAACGTCGAGCAATTGCTCAGAGATGAAAAGTGCCAGCACTGAAAGCTGATGCTAGCCAGCACCCTTCCTTGGAAGCGCTTTTGTAGGCCTAAGAACACTGGGGTTGTGGGCTTCTCTAGCCACCTAATCTTCTTCTCATCCTCTCGCGTAGTCTAAAGAGAGCTCAGGTGAGAAATTGCAAACGTCGAGCAATTGCTCAGAGAGGAAAAGTGCCAGCACTGAAAGGTGTTGCTACCCAGCACCCTTCCTTGGAAGCGCTTTTGTAGGCCTAAGAACACTGGGGCTTTGCGCTTCTCTACCCACCTACTCTTCTGCTCATCCTCTCGTGCAGTCTAAAGAGAGCTCAGGTGAGAAATTGCAAACGTCGAGCAATTGCTCAGAGATAAAAAGTGCCAGCACTGAAAGCTGTTGCTAGCCAGCACCCTTCCTTGGAAGCGCTTTCACAGGCGCAGCAACACTGGGGCTTTGCGCTTCTCTACCCACCAAACGTCACGGTCACTATCTGTCCGTCTCGTAGACACGAGCTGAGAAATTGCAAACGTCGAGCAATTGCTCAGAGATGAAAAGTGCCAGCACTGAAAGCTGTTGCTAGCCAGCACCCTTCCTTGGAAGCGCTTTTGTAGGCTTAAGAACACAGGGGCTCTGGGCTTCTCTAGCCACCTACTCTTCTGCTCATCCTCTCGCGTAGTCTAAAGAGAGCTCAGGTGAGAAATTGCAAACGTCGAGCAATTGCTCAGAGATAAAAAGTGCCAGCACTGAAAGCTGTTGCTAGCCAGCACCCTTCCTTGGAAGCGCTTTCACAGGCGCAGCAACACTGGGGCTTTGCGCTTCTCTACCCACCAAGCCTCACGCTCACTATCTGTCCGTCTCGTAGACACGAGCTGAGAAATTGCAAACGTCGAGCAATTGCTCAGAGATGAAAAGTGCCAGCACTGAAAGCTGTTGCTAGCCAGCACCCTTCCTTGGAAGCGCTTTTGTATGCCTAAGAACACTGGGGTTGTGGGCTTCTCTAGCCACCTAATCTTCTTCTCATCCTCTCGCGTAGTCTAAAGAGAGCTCAGGTGAGAAATTGCAAACGTCGAGCAATTGCTCAGAGATGAGAACTGCCAGCACTGAAAGGTGTTGCTAGCCAGAACCCTTCCTTGGAAGCGCTTTTGTAGGCCTAAGAACACTGGGGCTTTGCGCTTCTCTAGCCACCTACTCTTCTGCTCATCCTCTCGTGCAGTCTAAAGAGAGCTCAGGTGAGAAATTGCAAAAATCGAGCAATTGCTCAGAGAGGAAAAGTGCCAGCACTGAAAGCTGTTGCTAGCCAGCACCCTTCCTTGGAAGCGCTTTCACAGGCGCAGCAACACTGGGGCTTTGCGCTTCTCTAGCCACCAAACGTCACGCTCACTATCTCTCCGTCTCGTAGACACGAGCTGAGAAATTGCAAACGTCGAGCAATTGCTCAGAGATGAAAAGTGCCAGCAGTGAAAGCTGATGCTAGCCAGCACCCTTCCTTGGAAGCGCTTTTGTAGGCCTAAGAACACTGGGGTTGTGGGCTTCTCTAGCCACCTAATCTTCTACTCATCCTCGCGCGTAGTCTAAAGAGAGCTCAGGTGAGAAATTGCAAATGTCGAGCAATTGCTCAGAGAGGAAAAGTGCCAGCACTGAAAGCTGTTGCTAGCCAGCACCCTTCCTTGGAAGCGCTTTTGTAGCCCTAAGAACACTGGGGCTCTGGGCTTCTCTAGCCACCTAATCTTCTGCTCATCCTCTCGTGCAGTCTAAAGAGAGCTCAGGTGAGAAAGTGCAAACGTCGAGCAATTGCTCAGAGATAAAAAGTGACAGCACTGAAAGCTGTGGCTAGCCAGCACCCTTCCTTGGAAGCGCTTTCACAGGCGCAGCAACACTGGGGCTTTGCGCTTCTCTAGCCACCAAACGTCACGGTCATTCTCTTTCCGTCCCGTAGACACGAGCTGAGAAATTGCAAACGTCGAGCAATTGCTCAGAGATGAAAAGTGCCAGCACTGAAAGCTGTGGCTAGCCAGCACCCTTCCTTGGAAGTGCTTTCACAGGCGCAGCAACACTGGGGCTTTGCGCTTCTGTAGCCACCAAGCATCACGCTCACTATCTCTCCGTCTCGTAGACACGAGCTGAGAAATTGCAAACGTCGAGCAATTGCTCAGAGATGAAAAGTGCCAGCACTGAAAGCTGTTGCTAGCCAGCACCCTTCCTTGGAAACGCTTTTGTAGGCCTAAGAACACTGGGGCTCTGGGCTTCTCTAGCCACCTACTCTTCTGCTCATCCTCTCGTGCAGTCTAAAGAGAGCTCAGGTGAGAGATTGCAAACGTCGAGCAATTGCTCAGAGATGAAAAGTGCCAGCACTGAAAGCTGTTGCTAGCCAACACCCTTCCTTGGAAGCGCTTTCACAGGCGCAGCAACACTGGGGCTTTGCGCTTCTCTAGCCACCAAACGTCACGCTCACTATCTCTCCGTCTCGTAGACACGAGCTGAGAAATTGCAAACGTCGAGCAATTGCTCAGAGATGAAAAGTGCCAGCACTGAAAGCTGTTGCTAGCCAGCACCCTTCCTTGGAAGTGCTTTCACAGGCGCAGCAACACTGGGCCTTTGCGCTTCTCTACCCACCAAACATCACGGTCACTCTCTCTCCGTCTCGTAGACACGAGTTGAGAAATTGCAAACGTCGAGCAATTGCTCAGAGATGAAATGTGCCAGCTCTGAAAGCTGTGGCTAGCCAGCACCCTTCCTTGGAAGCGCTTTCACAGGCGCAGCAACACTGGGGCTTTGCGCTTCTCTAGCCACCAAACATCACGGTCACTATCTCTCCGTCTCGTAGACACGAGCTGAGAAATTGCAAACGTCGAGCAATTGCTCAGAGATGAAAAGTGCCAGCACTGAAAGCTGTTGCTAGCCAGCACCCTTCCTTGGAAGCGCTTTTGTAGCCCTAAGAACACTGGGGCTCTGGCCTTCTCTAGCCACCTAATCTTCTTCTCATCCTCTCGCGTAGTCTAAAGAGAGCTCAGGTGAGAAATTGCAAATGTCGAGCAATTGCTCAGAGATGAAAAGTGCCATCACTGAAAGCTGTTGCTAGCCAGCACCCTCCTTGGAAGCGCTTTTGTAGCCCTAAGAACACTGGGGCTCTGGGCTTCTCTAGCCACCTACTCTTCTGCTCATCCTCTCGTGCACTCTAAAGAGAGCTCAGGTGAGAAATTGCAAACGTCGAGCAATTGCTCAGAGATGAAAAGTGCCAGCACTGAAAGCTGTTGCTAGCCAGCACCCTTCCTTGGAAGCGCTTTTGTAGCCCTAAGAACCCTGGGGCTCTGGGCTTCTCTAGCCACCTACTCTTCTGCTCATCCTCTCGTGCAGTCGAAAGAGAGCTCAGGTGAGAAATTGCAAACATCGAGCAATTGCTCAGAGATGAAAAGGGCCAGCACTGAAAGCTGTTGCTAGCCAGCACCCTTCCTTGGAAGCGCTTTCACAGGCGCAGCAACACTGGGGCTTTGCGCTTCTCTAGCCACCAAACGTCACGGTCATTCTCTTTCCGTCTCGTAGACACGAGTTGAGAAATTGCAAACGTCGAGCAATTGCTCAGAGATGAGAAGGGCCAGCACTGAAATCTGTTGCTAGCCAGCACCCTTCCTTGGAAGCGCTTTCACAGGCGCAGCAACACTGGGGCTTTGCGCTTCTGTAGACACCAAACATCACGCTCACTATCTCTCCGTCTCGTAGACACGAGCTGAGAAATTGCAAACGTCGAGCAATTGCTCAGAGATGAAAAGTGCCAGCACTGAAAGCTGTTGCTAGCCAGCACCCTTCCTTGGAAGCGCTTTTGTAGCCCTAACAACACTGGGGCTCTTGGCTTCTCTAGCCACCTAATCTTCTGCTCATCCTCTCGTGCAGTCTAAAGAGAGCTCAGGTGAGAAATTGCAAACGTCGAGCAATTGCTCAGAGATAAAAAGTGCCAGCACTGAAAGCTGTTGCTAGCCAGCAGCCTTCCTTGGAAGCGCTTTCACAGGCACAGCAACACTGGGGCTTTGCGCTTCTCTACCCACCAAACGTCACGGTCACTATCTGTCCGTCTCGTAGACACGAGCTGAGAAATTGCAAACGTCGAGCAATTGCTCAGAGATGAAAAGTGCCAGCACTGAAAGCTGTTGCTAGCCAGCACCCTTCCTTGGAAGCGCTTTCACAGGCGCAGCAACACTGGGGCTTTGCGCTTCTCTACCCACCAAACATCACGGTCATTCTCGTTCCGTCTCGTAGACACGAGTTGAGAAATTGCAAACGTCGAGCAATTGCTCAGAGATGAAAAGTGGCAGCACTGAAAGCTGTTGCTAGCCAGAACCCTTCCTTGGAAGCGCTTTCACAGGCGCAGCAACACTGGGGCTTTGCGCTTCTCTAGCCACCAAACATCACGCTCACTATCTGTCCGTCTCGTAGACACGAGCTGAGAAATTGCAAACGTCGAGCAATTGCTCAGAGATGAAAAGTGCCAGCACTGAAAGCTGATGCTAGCCAGCACCCTTCCTTGGAAGCGCTTTTGTAGGCTTAAGAACACTGGGGTTGTGGGCTTCTCTAGCCACCTAATCTTCTTCTCATCCTCTCGCGTAGTCTAAAGAGAGCTCAGGTGAGAAATTGCAAACGTCGAGCAATTGCTCAGAGATGAAAAGTGCCAGCACTGAAAGCTGTTGCTACCCAGCACCCTTCCTTGGAAGCGCTTTTGTAGGCCTAAGAACACTGGGGCTTTGCGCTTCTCTAGCCACCTACTCTTCTGCTCATCCTCTCGTGCAGTCTAAAGAGAGCTCAGGTGAGAAATTGCAAACGTCGAGCAATTGCTCAGAGAGGAAAAGTGCCAGCACTGAAAGCTGTTGCTAGCCAGCACCCTTCCTTGGAAGCGCTTTTGTAGGCTTAAGAACACAGGGGCTCTGGGCTTCTCTAGCCACCTACTCTTCTGCTCATCCTCTCGCATAGTCTAAAGAGAGCTCAGGTGAGAAATTGCAAACGTCGAGCAATTGCTCAGAGAGGAAAAGTGACAGCACTGAAAGCTGTGGCTAGCCAGCAGCCTTCCTTGGAAGCGCTTTCAGAGGCGCAGCAACACTGGGGCTTTGCGCTTCTCTACCCACCAAACGTCACGGTCACTATCTGTCCGTCTCGTAGACAGGAGTTGAGAAATTGCAAACGTCGAGCAATTGCTCAGAGATGAAAAGTGCCAGCACTGAAAGCTGTTGCTAGCCAGCACCCTTCCTTGGAAGCGCTTTCACAGGCGCAGCAACACTGGGGCTCTGCGCTTCTCTACGCACCAAACGTCACGGTCATTCTCTTTCCGTCTCGTAGACACGAGTTGAGAAATTGCAAACGTCGAGCAATTGCTCAGAGATGAGAAGTGCCAGCACTGAAATCTGTTGCTAGCCAGCACCCTTCCTTGGAAGCGCTTTCACAGGCGCAGCAACACTGGGGCTTTGCGCTTCTCTACCCACCAAACATCATGCTCACTATCTCTCCGTCTCGTAGACACGAGCTGAGAAATTGCAAACGTCGAGCAATTGCTCAGAGATGAGAAGTGCCAGCACTGAAAGCTGTTGCTAGCCAGCACCCTTCCTTGGAAACGCTTTTGTAGGCCTAAGAACACTGGGGCTCTGGGCTTCTCTAGCCACCTAATCTTCTGCTCATCCTCTCGTGCAGTCTAAAGAGAGCTCAGGTGAGAAATTGCAAACGTCGAGCAATTGCTCAGAGATAAAAAGTGCCAGCACTGAAAGCTGTTGCTAGCCAGCACCCTTCCTTGGAAGCGCTTTCACAGGCGCAGCAACACTGGGGCTTTGCGCTTCTCTACCCACCAAACGTCACGGTCACTATCTGTCCGTCTCGTAGACAGGAGTTGAGAAATTGCAAACGTCGAGCAATTGCTCAGAGATGAAAAGTGCCAGCACTGAAAGCTGTTGCTAGCCAGCACCCTTCCTTGGAAGCGCTTTCACAGGCGCAGCAACACTGGGGCTCTGCGCTTCTCTACGCACCAAACGTCACGGTCATTCTCTTTCCGTCTCGTAGACACGAGTTGAGAAATTGCAAACGTCGAGCAATTGCTCAGAGATGAGAAGTGCCAGCACTGAAATCTGTTGCTAGCCAGCACCCTTCCTTGGAAGCGCTTTCACAGGCGCAGCAACACTGGGGCTTTGCGCTTCTCTACCCACCAAACATCATGCTCACTATCTCTCCGTCTCGTAGACACGAGCTGAGAAATTGCAAACGTCGAGCAATTGCTCAGAGATGAGAAGTGCCAGCACTGAAAGCTGTTGCTAGCCAGCACCCTTCCTTGGAAACGCTTTTGTAGGCCTAAGAACACTGGGGCTCTGGGCTTCTCTAGCCACCTAATCTTCTGCTCATCCTCTCGTGCAGTCTAAAGAGAGCTCAGGTGAGAAATTGCAAACGTCGAGCAATTGCTCAGAGATAAAAAGTGCCAGCACTGAAAGCTGTTGCTAGCCAGCACCCTTCCTTGGAAGCGCTTTCACAGGCGCAGCAACACTGGGGCTTTGCGCTTCTCTACCCACCAAACGTCACGGTCACTATCTGTCCGTCTCGTAGACACGAGCTGAGAAATTGCAAACGTCGAGCAATTGCTCAGAGATGAAAAGTGCCAGCACTGAAAGCTGTTGCTAGCCAGCACCCTTCCTTGGAAGCGCTTTCACAGGCGCAGCAACACTGGGGCTTTGCGCTTCTCTACCCACCAAACATCACGGTCATTCTCGTTCCGTCTCGTAGACACGAGCTGAGAAATTGCAAACGTCGAGCAATTGCTCAGAGATGAAAAGTGGCAGCACTGAAAGCTGTTGCTAGCCAGAACCCTTCCTTGGAAGCGCTTTCACAGGCGCAGCAACACTGGGCCTTTGCGCTTCTCTAGCCACCAAACATCACGCTCACTATCTGTCCGTCTCGTAGACACGAGCTGAGAAATTGCAAACGTCGAGCAATTGCTCAGAGATGAAAAGTGCCAGCACTGAAAGCTGATGCTAGCCAGCACCCTTCCTTGGAAGCGCTTTTGTAGGCCTAAGAACACTGGGGTTGTGGGCTTCTCTAGCCACCTAATCTTCTTCTCATCCTCTCGCGTAGTCTAAAGAGAGCTCAGGTGAGAAATTGCAAACGTCGAGCAATTGCTCAGAGAGGAAAAGTGCCAGCACTGAAAGGTGTTGCTACCCAGCACCCTTCCTTGGAAGCGCTTTTGTAGGCCTAAGAACACTGGGGCTTTGCGCTTCTCTACCCACCTACTCTTCTGCTCATCCTCTCGTGCAGTCTAAAGAGAGCTCAGGTGAGAAATTGCAAACGTCGAGCAATTGCTCAGAGATAAAAAGTGCCAGCACTGAAAGCTGTTGCTAGCCAGCACCCTTCCTTGGAAGCGCTTTCACAGGCGCAGCAACACTGGGGCTTTGCGCTTCTCTACCCACCAAACGTCACGGTCACTATCTGTCCGTCTCGTAGACACGAGCTGAGAAATTGCAAACGTCGAGCAATTGCTCAGAGATGAAAAGTGCCAGCACTGAAAGCTGTTGCTAGCCAGCACCCTTCCTTGGAAGCGCTTTTGTAGGCTTAAGAACACAGGGGCTCTGGGCTTCTCTAGCCACCTACTCTTCTGCTCATCCTCTCGCATAGTCTAAAGAGAGCTCAGGTGAGAAATTGCAAACGTCGAGCAATTGCTCAGAGATAAAAAGTGCCAGCACTGAAAGCTGTTGCTAGCCAGCAGCCTTCCTTGGAAGCGCTTTCACAGGCGCAGCAACACTGGGGCTTTGCGCTTCTCTACCCACCAAGCCTCACGCTCACTATCTGTCCGTCTCGTAGACACGAGCTGAGAAATTGCAAACGTCGAGCAATTGCTCAGAGAGGAAAAGTGCCAGCACTGAAAGCTGTTGCTAGCCAGCACCCTTCCTTGGAAGCGCTTTTGTAGGCCTAAGAACACTGGGGTTGTGGGCTTCTCTAGCCACCTAATCTTCTTCTCATCCTCTCGCATAGTCTAAAGAGAGCTCAGGTGAGAAATTGCAAACGTCGAGCAATTGCTCAGAGATGAGAACTGCCAGCACTGAAAGGTGTTGCTAGCCAGAACCCTTCCTTGGAAGCGCTTTTGTAGGCCTAAGAACACTGGGGCTTTGCGCTTCTCTAGCCACCTACTCTTCTGCTCATCCTCTCGTGCAGTCTAAAGAGAGCTCAGGTGAGAAATTGCAAAAATCGAGCAATTGCTCAGAGAGGAAAAGTGCCAGCACTGAAAGCTGTTGCTAGCCAGCACCCTTCCTTGGAAGCGCTTTCACAGGCGCAGCAACACTGGGGCTTTGCGCTTCTCTAGCCACCAAACGTCACGCTCACTATCTCTCCGTCTCGTAGACACGAGCTGAGAAATTGCAAACGTCGAGCAATTGCTCAGAGATGAAAAGTGCCAGCAGTGAAAGCTGATGCTAGCCAGCACCCTTCCTTGGAAGCGCTTTTGTAGGCCTAAGAACACTGGGGTTGTGGGCTTCTCTAGCCACCTAATCTTCTACTCATCCTCGCGCGTAGTCTAAAGAGAGCTCAGGTGAGAAATTGCAAATGTCGAGCAATTGCTCAGAGAGGAAAAGTGCCAGCACTGAAAGCTGTTGCTAGCCAGCACCCTTCCTTGGAAGCGCTTTTGTAGGCCTAAGAACACTGGGGCTCTGGGCTTCTCTAGCCACCTAATCTTCTGCTCATCCTCTCGTGCAGTCTAAAGAGAGCTCAGGTGAGAAAGTGCAAACGTCGAGCAATTGCTCAGAGATAAAAAGTGACAGCACTGAAAGCTGTGGCTAGCCAGCACCCTTCCTTGGAAGCGCTTTCACAGGCGCAGCAACACTGGGGCTTTGCGCTTCTCTAGCCACCAAACGTCACGGTCATTCTCTTTCCGTCCCGTAGACACGAGCTGAGAAATTGCAAACGTCGAGCAATTGCTCAGAGATGAAAAGTGCCAGCACTGAAAGCTGATGCTAGCCAGCACCCTTCCTTGGAAGCGCTTTCACAGGCGCAGCAACACTGGGGCTTTGCGCTTCTGTAGCCACCAAGCATCACGCTCACTATCTCTCCGTCTCGTAGACACGAGCTGAGAAATTGCAAACGTCGAGCAATTGCTCAGAGATGAAAAGTGCCAGCACTGAAAGCTGTTGCTAGCCAGCACCCTTCCTTGGAAACGCTTTTGTAGGCCTAAGAACACTGGGGCTCTGGGCTTCTCTAGCCACCTACTCTTCTGCTCATCCTCTCGTGCAGTCTAAAGAGAGCTCAGGTGAGAGATTGCAAACGTCGAGCAATTGCTCAGAGATGAAAAGTGCCAGCACTGAAAGCTGTTGCTAGCCAACACCCTTCCTTGGAAGCGCTTTCACAGGCGCAGCAACACTGGGGCTTTGCGCTTCTCTAGCCACCAAACGTCACGCTCACTATCTCTCCGTCTCGTAGACACGAGCTGAGAAATTGCAAACGTCGAGCAATTGCTCAGAGATGAAAAGTGCCAGCACTGAAAGCTGTTGCTAGCCAGCACCCTTCCTTGGAAGTGCTTTCACAGGCGCAGCAACACTGGGCCTTTGCGCTTCTCTACCCACCAAACATCACGGTCATTCTCTTTCCGTCTCGTAGACACGAGTTGAGAAATTGCAAACGTCGAGCAATTGCTCAGAGATGAAATGTGCCAGCTCTGAAAGCTGTGGCTAGCCAGCACCCTTCCTTGGAAGCGCTTTCACAGGCGCAGCAACACTGGGGCTTTGCGCTTCTCTAGCCACCAAACATGACGGTCACTATCTCTCCGTCTCGTAGACACGAGCTGAGAAATTGCAAACGTCGAGCAATTGCTCAGAGATGAAAAGTGCCAGCACTGAAAGCTGTTGCTAGCCAGCACCCTTCCTTGGAAGCGCTTTTGTAGCCCTAAGAACACTGGGGCTCTGGGCTTCTCTAGCCACCTAATCTTCTTCTCATCCTCTCGCGTAGTCTAAAGAGAGCTCAGGTGAGAAATTGCAAATGTCGAGCAATTGCTCAGAGATGAAAAGTGCCATCACTGAAAGCTGTTGCTAGCCAGCACCCTCCTTGGAAGCGCTTTTGTAGCCCTAAGAACACTGGGGCTCTGGGCTTCTCTAGCCACCTACTCTTCTGCTCATCCTCTCGTGCACTCTAAAGAGAGCTCAGGTGAGAAATTGCAAACGTCGAGCAATTGCTCAGAGATGAAAAGTGCCAGCACTGAAAGCTGTTGCTAGCCAGCACCCTTCCTTGGAAGCGCTTTTGTAGCCCTAAGAACCCTGGGGCTCTGGGCTTCTCTAGCCACCTACTCTTCTGCTCATCCTCTCGTGCAGTCGAAAGAGAGCTCAGGTGAGAAATTGCAAACATCGAGCAATTGCTCAGAGAGGAAAAGTGCCAGCACTGAAAGCTGTTGCTAGCCAGCACCCTTCCTTGGAAGCGCTTTCACAGGCGCAGCAACACTGGGAATTTGCGCTTCACTAGCCACCAAACATCCCGGTCACTATCTCTCCGTCTCGTAGACACGAGCTGAGAAATTGCAAACTTCGAGCAATTGCTCAGAGATGAAAAGTGCCAGCACTGAAAGCTGTTGCTAGCCAGCACCCTTCCTTGGAAGCGCTTTTGTAGGCCTAAGAACACTGGGGTTGTGGGCTTCTCTAGCCACCTAATCTTCTTCTCATCCTCTCGCGTAGTCTAAAGAGAGCTCAGGTGAGAAATTGCAAAGGTCGAGCAATTGCTCAGAGAGGAAAAGTGCCAGCACTGAAAGCTGTTGCTAGCCAGCACCCTTCCTTGGAAGCGCTTTTGTAGGCTTAAGAACACAGGGGCTCTGGGCTTCTCTAGCCACCTACTCTTCTGCTCATCCTCTCGCGTAGTCTAAAGAGAGCTCAGGTGAGAAATTGCAAACGTCGAGCAATTGCTCAGAGATGAAAAGTGCCAGCACTGAAAGCTGTTGCTAGCCAGCACCCTTCCTTGGAAGCGCTTTCACAGGCGCAGCAACACTGGGGCTTTGCGCTTCTCTACCCACCAAACATCACGCTCACTATCTCTCCGTCTCGTAGACACGAGCTGAGAAATTGCAAATGTCGAGCAATTGCTCAGAGATGAAAAGTGCCAGCACTGAAAGCTGTTGCTAGCCAGCACCCTTCCTTGGAAGCGCTTTCACAGGCGCAGCAACACTGGGGCTTTGCGCTTCTCTAGCCACCAAGCCTCACGCTCACTATCTGTCCGTCTCGTAGACACGAGCTGAGAAATTGCAAACGTCGAGCAATTGCTCAGAGAGGAAAAGTGGCAGCACTGAAAGCTGTTGCTAGCCAGCACCCTTCCTTGGAAGCGCTTTTGTAGGCCTAAGAACACTGGGGCTTTGCGCTTCTCTAGCCACCTACTCTTCTGCTCATCCTCTCGTGCAGTCTAAAGAGAGCTCAGGTGAGAAATTGCAAACGTCGAGCAATTGCTCAGAGATGAAAAGTGCCAGCACTGAAAGCTGTTGCTAGCCAGCACCCTTCCTTGGAAGCGCTTTTGTAGGCTTAAGAACACTGGGGCTCTGGGCTTCTCTAGCCACCTACTCTTCTGCTCATCCTCTCACGTAGTCTAAAGAGAGCTCAGGTGAGAAATTGCAAACGTCGAGCAATTGCTCAGAGATAAAAAGTGCCAGCACTGAAAGCTGATGCTAGCCAGCACCCTTCCTTGGAAACGCTTTCACAGGCGCAGCAACACTGGGGCTTTGCGCTTCTCTACCCACCAAACGTCACGGTCATTCTCTTTCCGTCTCGTAGACACGAGCTGAGAAATTGCAAACGTCGAGCAATTGCTCAGAGATGAAAAGTGCCAGCACTGAAAGCTGTTGCTAGCCAGCACCCTTCCTTGGAAGCGCTTTCACAGGCGCAGCAACACTGGGGCTTTGCGCTTCTGTAGCCACCAAGCCTCACGCTCACTATCTGTCCGTCTCGTAGACACGAGCTGAGAAATCGCAAACGTCGAGCAATTGCTCAGAGATGAAAAGTGCCAGCACTGAAAGCTGTTGCTAGCCAGCACCCTTCCTTGGAAGTGCTTTTGTAGCCCTAAGAACACTGGGGCTCTGGGCTTCTCTAGCCACCTAATCTTCTGCTCATCCTCTCGTGCAGTCTAAAGAGAGCTCAGGTGAGAAATTGCAAACGTCGAGCAATTGCTCAGAGATTAAAAGGGCCAGCACTGAAAGCTGTTGCTAGCCAGCACCCTTCCTTGGAAGTGCTTTCACAGGCGCAGCAACACTGTGGCTTTGCGCTTCTCTACCCACCAAACGTCACGGTCATTCTCTTTCCGTCTCGTAGACACGAGCTGAGAAATTGCAAACGTCGAGCAATTGCTCAGAGATGAAAAGTGCCAGCACTGAAAGCTGTTGCTAGCCAGCACCCTTCCTTGGAAGCGCTTTCACAGGCGCAGCAACACTGGGGCTTTGCGCTTCTCTACCCACCAAACATCACGCTCACTATCTCTCCGTCTCGTAGACACGAGCTGAGAAATTGCAAACGTCGAGCAATTGCTCAGAGATGAAAAGTGCCAGCACTGAAAGCTGTTGCTAGCCAGCACCCTTCCTTGGAAGCGCTTTCACAGGCGCAGCAACACTGGGCCTTCGCGCTTCTCTACCCACCAAAGGTCACGGTCACTATCTGTCCGTCTCGTAGACACGAGCTGAGAAATTGCAAACGTCGAGCAATTGCTCAGAGATGAAAAGTGCCAGCACTGAAAGCTGTTGCTAGCCAGCACCCTTCCTTGGAAGTATTTTCACAGGTGCAGCAACACTGGGGCTTTGCGCTTCTGTAGCCACCAAGCCTCACGCTCACTATCTGTCCGTCTCGTAGACACGAGCTGAGAAACTGCAAACGTCGAGCAATTGCTCAGAGATGAAAAGTGCCAGCACTGAAAGGTGTTGCTAGCCAGCACCCTTCCTTGGAAGTGCTTTTGTAGGCCTAAGAACACTGGGGCTCTGGGCTTCTCTAGCCACCTAATCTTCTGCTCATCTTCTCGTGCAGTCGAAAGAGAGCTCAGGTGAGAAATTGCAAACGTCGAGCAATTGCTCAGAGATAAAAAGTGCCAGCACTGAAAGCTGTTGCTAGCCAGCAGCCTTCCTTGGAAGCGCTTTCACAGGCGCAGCAACACTGGGGCTTTGCGCTTCTCTACCCACCAAACGTCACGGTCACTATCTGTCCGTCTCGTAGACACGAGCTGAGAAATTGCAAACGTCGAGCAATTGCTCAGAGATGAAAAGTGCCAGCACTGAAAGCTGTTGCTAGCCAGCACCCTTCCTTGGAAGCGCTTTCACAGGCGCAGCAACACTGGGGCTTTGCGCTTCTCTACCCACCAAACATCACGGTCATTCTCGTTCCGTCTCGTAGACACGAGTTGAGAAATTGCAAACGTCGAGCAATTGCTCAGAGATGAAAAGTGGCAGCACTGAAAGCTGTTGCTAGCCAGAACCCTTCCTTGGAAGCGCTTTCACAGGCGCAGCAACACTGGGCCTTTGCGCTTCTCTAGCCACCAAACATCACGCTCACTATCTGTCCGTCTCGTAGACACGAGCTGAGAAATTGCAAACGTCGAGCAATTGCTCAGAGATGAAAAGTGCCAGCACTGAAAGCTGATGCTAGCCAGCACCCTTCCTTGGAAGCGCTTTTGTAGGCCTAAGAACACTGGGGTTGTGGGCTTCTCTAGCCACCTACTCTTCTGCTCATCCTCTCGCGTAGTCTAAAGAGAGCTCAGGTGAGAAATTGCAAACGTCGAGCAATTGCTCAGAGATGAGAAGTGCCAGCACTGAAAGGTGTTGCTAGCCAGAACCCTTCCTTGGAAGCGCTTTTGTAGGCCTAAGAACACTGGGGCTTTGCGCTTCTCTAGCCACCTACTCTTCTGCTCATCCTCTCGTGCAGTCTAAAGAGAGCTCAGGTGAGAAATTGCAAACGTCGAGCAATTGCTCAGAGATGAAAAGTGCCAGCACTGAAAGCTGTTGCTAGCCAGCACCCTTCCTTGGAAGCGCTTTTGTAGGCTTAAGAACACAGGGGCTCTGGGCTTCTCTAGCCACCTACTCTTCTGCTCATCCTCTCGCATAGTCTAAAGAGAGCTCAGGTGAGAAATTGCAAACGTCGAGCAATTGCTCAGAGATGAGAAGTGCCAGCACTGAAAGCTGTTGCTAGCCAGAACCCTTCCTTGGAAGCGCTTTTGTAGGCCTAAGAACACTGGGGCTTTGCGCTTCTCTAGCCACCTACTCTTCTGCTCATCCTCTCGTGCAGTCTAAAGAGAGCTCAGGTGAGAAAGTGCAAACGTCGAGCAATTGCTCAGAGAGGAAAAGTGCCAGCACTGAAAGCTGTTGCTAGCCAGCACCCTTCCTTGGAAGCGCTTTCACAGGCGCAGCAACACTGGGGCTTTGCGCTTCTGTAGCCACCAAACGTCACGCTCACTATCTCTCCGTCTCGTAGACACGAGCTGAGAAATTGCAAACGTCGAGCAATTGCTCAGAGATGAAAAGTGCCAGCACTGAAAGCTGTTGCTAGCCAGCACCCTTCCTTGGAAGCGCTTTTGTATGCCTAAGAACACTGGGGTTGTGGGCTTCTCTAGCCACCTAATCTTCTTCTCATCCTCTCGCGTAGTCTAAAGAGAGCTCAGGTGAGAAATTGCAAACGTCGAGCAATTGCTCAGAGATGAGAAGTGCCAGCACTGAAAGGTGTTGCTAGCCAGAACCCTTCCTTGGAAGCGCTTTTGTAGGCCTAAGAACACTGGGGCTTTGCGCTTCTCTAGCCACCTACTCTTCTGCTCATCCTCTCGTGCAGTCTAAAGAGAGCTCAGGTGAGAAATTGCAAACGTCGAGCAATTGCTCAGAGATGAAAAGTGCCAGCACTGAAAGCTGTTGCTAGCCAGCACCCTTCCTTGGAAGCGCTTTCACAGGCGCAGCAACACTGGGGCTTTGCGCTTCTCTAGCCACCAAACGTCACGCTCACTATCTCTCCGTCTCGTAGACACGAGCTGAGAAATTGCAAACGTCGAGCAATTGCTCAGAGATGAAAAGTGCCAGCACTGAAAGCTGATGCTAGCCAGCACCCTTCCTTGGAAGCGCTTTTGTAGGCCTAAGAACACTGGGGTTGTGGGCTTCTCTAGCCACCTAATCTTCTACTCATCCTCTCGCGTAGTCTAAAGAGAGCTCAGGTGAGAAATTGCAAATGTCGAGCAATTGCTCAGAGAGGAAAAGTGCCAGCACTGAAAGCTGTTGCTAGCCAGCACCCTTCCTTGGAAGCGCTTTTGTAGGCCTAAGAACACTGGGGCTCTGGGCTTCTCTAGCCACCTAATCTTCTGCTCATCCTCTCGTGCAGTCTAAAGAGAGCTCAGGTGAGAAATTGCAAATGTCGAGCAATTGCTCAGAGATGAAAAGTGCCATCACTGAAAGCTGTTGCTAGCCAGCACCCTTCCTTGGAAGCACTTTCACAGGCGCAGCAACACTGGGACTTTGTGCTTCTCTAGCCACCAAACGTCACGGTCATTCGCTTTCCGTCTCGTAGACACGAGCTGAGAAATTGCAAACGTCGAGCAATTGCTCAGAGATGAGAACTGCCAGCACTGAAAGCTGTTGCTAGCCAGCAGCCTTCCTTGGAAGCGCTTTTGTAGCCCTAAGAACACTGGGGCTCTGGGCTTCTCTAGCCACCTACTCTTCTGCTCATCCTCTCGGGCAGTCTAAAGAGAGCTCAGGTGAGAAATTGCAAACGTCGAGCAATTGCTCAGAGAGGAAAAGTGCCAGCACTGAAAGCTGTTGCTAGCCAGCACCCTTCCTTGGAAGCGCTTTCACAGGCGCAGCAACACTGGGGCTTTGCGCTTCTCTAGCCACCAAACATCATGCTCACTATCTCTCCGTCTCGTAGACACGAGCTGAGAAATTGCAAATGTCGAGCAATTGCTCAGAGATGAAAAGTGCCAGCACTGAAAGCTGTTGCTAGCCAGCACCCTTCCTTGGAAACGCTTTTGTAGCCCTAAGAACACTGGGGCTCTGGGCTTCTCTAGCCACCTAATCTTCTGCTCATCCTCTCGGGCACTCTAAAGAGAGCTCAGGTGAGAAATTGCAAACGTCGAGCAATTGCTCAGAGATGAAAAGTGCCAGCACTGAAAGCTGTTGCTAGCCAGCACCCTTCCTTGGAAGCGCTTTCACAGGTGCATCAACACTGGGACTTTGCGCTTCTCTACCCACCAAACATCACGGTCATTCTCTTTCCGTCTCGTAGACACGAGCTGAGAAATTGCAAACGTCGAGCAATTGCTCAGAGAGGAAAAGTGCCATCACTGAAAGCTGTTGCTAGCCAGCACCCTTCCTTGGAAGCGTTTTCACAGGCGCAGCAACACTGGGGCTTTGCGCTTCTCTACCCACCAAACATCACGGTCATTCGCTTTCCATCTCGTAAACACGAGCTGAGAAATTGCAAACGTCGAGCAATTGCTCAGAGATGAGAACTGCCAGCACTGAAAGCTGTTGCTAGCCAGCACCCTTCCTTGGAAGCGCTTTTGTAGGCCTAAGAACACTGGGGCTCTGGGCTTCTCTAGCCACCTAATCTTCTGATCATCCTCTCGTGCAGTCTAAAGAGAGCTCAGGTGAGAAATTGCAAACGTCGAGCAATTGCTCAGAGATGAAAAGTGCCAGCACTGAAAGCTGTGGCTAGCCAGAACCCTTCCTTGGAAGCGCTTTCACAGGCGCAGCAACACTGGGGCTTTGCGCTTCTCTACCCACCAAACGTCACGCTCACTATCTCTCCGTCTCGTAGACACGAGCTGAGAAATTGCAAACGTCGAGCAATTGCTCAGAGATGAAAAGTGCCAGCACTGAAAGCTGTGGCTAGCCAGCACCCTTCCTTGGAAACGCTTTTGTAGGCCTAAGAACACTGGGGCTCTGGGCTTCTCTAGCCACCTACTCTTCTGCTCATCCTCTCGCGTAGTCTAAAGAGAGCTCAGGTGAGAGATTGCAAACGTCGAGCAATTGCTCAGAGATGAAAAGTGCCAGCACTGAAAGCTGTTGCTAGCCAGCACCCTTCCTTGGAAGCGCTTTCACAGGCGCAGCAACAATGGGGCTTTGCGCTTCTGTAGCCACCAAACATCACGCTCACTATCTCTCCGTCTCGTAGCCACGAGCTGAGAAATTGCAAACGTCGAGCAATTGCTCAGAGATGAGAAGTGCCAGCACTGAAAGCTGTTGCTAGCCAGCACCCTTCCTTGGAAGTGCTTTCACAGGCGCAGCAACACTGGGGCTTTGCGCTTCTCTAGCCACCAAACGTCACGGTCATTCTCTTTCCTTCTCGTAGACACGAGTTGAGAAATTGCAAACGTCGAGCAATTGCTCAGAGATGAAAAGTGCCAGCACTGAAAGGTGTTGCTAGCCAGCACCCTTCCTTGGAAGCGCTTTCACAGGCGCAGCAACACTGGGGCTTTGCGCTTCTCTACCCACCAAACATCACGCTCACTATCTCTCCGTCTCGTAGACACGAGCTGAGAAATTGCAAAAGTCGAGCAATTGCTCCGAGATGAAAAGTGCCAGCACTGAAAGCTGATGCTAGCCAGCACCCTTCCTTGGAAACGCTTTCACAGGCGCAGCAACACTGGGGCTTTGCGCTTCTCTACCCACCAAACGTCACGGTCACTATCTGTCCGTCTCGTAGACACGAGCTGAGAAATTGCAAACGTCGAGCAATTGCTCAGAGATGAAAAGTGCCAGCACTGAAAGCTGTAGCTAGCCAGCACCCTTCCTTGGAAGTGCTTTCACAGGCGCAGCGACACTGGGGCTTTGCGCTTCTCTACCCACCAAACGTCACGGTCATTCTCTTTCCGTCTCGTAGACACGAGCTGAGAAATTGCAAACGTCGAGCAATTGCTCAGAGATGAAAAGTGCCAGCACTGAAAGCTGTTGCTAGCCAGCACCCTTCCTTGGAAGCGTTTTCACAGGCGCAGCAACACTGGGGCTTTGCGCTTCTCTACCCACCAAACATCACGGTTACTATCTCTCCGTCTCGTAGACACGACATGAGAAATTGCAAACGTCGAGCAATTGCTCAGCGATGAAAAGTGCCAGCACTGAAAGCTGTTGCTAGCCAGCACCCTTCCTTGGAAACGCTTTTGTAGCCCTAAGAACACTGGGGCTCTGGGCTTCTCTAGCCACCTAATCTTCTACTCATCCTCTCGGGCACTCTAAAGAGAGCTCAGGTGAGAAATTGCAAACGTCGAGCAATTGCTCAGAGATGAAAAGTGCCAGCACTGAAAGCTGTTGCTAGCCAGCACCCTTCCTTGGAAGCGCTTTCACAGGTGCATCAACACTGGGACTTTGCGCTTCTCTACCCACCAAACATCACGGTCATTCTCTTTCCGTCTCGTAGACACGAGCTGAGAAATTGCAAACGTCGAGCAATTGCTCAGAGATGAGAACTGCCAGCACTGAAAGCTGTTGCTAGCCAGCACCCTTTCTTGGAAGCGCTTTTGTAGGCCTAAGAACACTGGGGCTCTGGGCTTCTCTAGCCACCTACTGTTCTGCTCATCCTCTCGCGCACTCTAAAGAGAGCTCAGGTGAGAAATTGCAAACGTCGAGCAATTGCTCAGAGATGAAAAGTGCCAGCACTGAAGGCTGTTGCTAGCCAGCAGCCTTCCTTGGAAGCGCTTTCACAGGCGCAGCAACACTGGGGCTTTGCGCTTCTCTACCCACCAAACATCACGGTCATTCGCTTTCCGTCTCGTAGACACGAGTTGAGAAATTGCAAACGTCCAGCAATTGCTCAGAGATGAAAAGTGCCAGCACTGAAAGCTGTGGCTAGCCAGCATCCTTCCTTGGAAGCGCTTTCACAGGCGCAGCAACACTGGGGCTTTGCGCTTCTCTACCCACCAAACATTACGGTCATTCGCTTTCCGTCTCGTAGACACGAGCTGAGAAATTGCAAACGTCGAGCAATTGCTCAGAGAGGAAAAGTGCCAGCACTGAAAGGTGTTGCTAGCCAGCACCCTTCCTTGGAAGCGCTTTTGTAGGCCTAAGAACACTGGGGCTCTGGGATTCTCTAGCCACCTACTCTTCTGCTCATCCTCTCGTGCAGTCTAAAGAGAGCTCAGGTGAGAAATTGCAAAGGTCGAGCAATTGCTCAGAGAGGAAAAGTGCCAGCACTGAAAGCTGTTGCTAGCAAGCACCCTTCCTTGGAAGCGCTTTTGTAGGCCTAAGAACACTGGGGCTCTGGGCTTCTCTAGCCACCTACTCTTCTGCTCATCCTCTCGCGCAGTCTAAAGAGAGCTCAGGTGAGAAAGTGCAAACGTCGAGCAATTGCTCAGAGATGAAAAGTGCCAGCACTGAAAGCTGTTGCTAGCCAGCACCCTTCCTTGGAAGCGCTTTCACAGGCGCAGCAACACTGGGGCTTTGCGCTTCTCTACCCACCAAACATCACGGTCACTATCTGTCCGTCTCGTAGACACGAGCTGAGAAATTGCAAACGTCGAGCAATTGCTCAGAGATGAAAAGTGCCAGCACTGAAAGCTGTTGCTAGCCAGCACCCTTCCTTGGAAACGCTTTTGTAGGCCTAAGAACACTGGGGCTCTGGGCTTCTCTAGCTACCTAATCTTCTGCTCATCCTCTCGCGCACTCTAAAGAGAGCTCAGGTGAGAGATTGCAAACGTCGAGCAATTGCTCAGAGATGAAAAGGGCCAGCACTGAAAGCTGTTGCTAGCCAGCACCCTTCCTTGGAAGCGCTTTCACAGGCGCAGCAACACTGGGACTTTGCGCTTCTCTAGCCACCAAACGTCACGCTCACTATCTCTCCGTCTCGTAGCCACGAGCTGAAAAATTGCAAACGTCGAGCAATTGCTCAGAGATAAAAAGTGCCAGCACTGAAAGCTGTTGCTAGCCAGCACCCTTCCTTGGAAGCGCTTTCACAGGCGCAGCAACACTGGGGCTTTGCGCTTCTCTAGCCACCAAACGTCACGGTCATTCTCTTTCCGTCTCGTAGACACGAGCTGAGAAATTGCAAACGTCGAGCAATTGCTCAGAGATGAAAAGTGCCAGCACTGAAAGGTGTTGCTAGCCAGCACCCTTCCTTGGAAGCGCTTTCACAGGCGCAGCAACACTGGGGCTTTGCGCTTCTCTACCCACCAAACATCACGCTCACTATCTCTCCGTCTCGTAAACACGAGCTGAGAAATTGCAAATGTCGAGCAATTGCTCAGAGATGAAAAGTGCCAGCACTGAAAGCTGTTGCTAGCCAGCACCCTTCCTTGGAAGCGCTTTTGTAGGCCTAAGAACACTGGGGTTGTGGGCTTCTCTAGCCACCTAATCTTCTTCTCATCCTCTCACGTAGTCTAAAGAGAGCTCAGGTGAGAGATTGCAAACGTCGAGCAATTGCTCAGAGATGAAAAGTTCCAGCACTGAAAGCTGTTGCTAGCCAGCACCCTTCCTTGGAAGCGCTTTCACAGGCGCAGCAACACTGGGGCTTTGCGCTTCTCTACCCACCAAACATCACGCTCACTATCTCTCTGTCTCGTAGCCACGAGCTGAAAAATTGCAAACGTCGAGCAATTGCTCAGAGATGAAAAGTGCCAGCACTGAAAGCTGTTGCTAGCCAGCACCCTTCCTTGGAAGCGCTTTCACAGGCGCAGCAACACTGGGGCTTTGCGCTTCTCTACCCACCAAACATCACGGTCACTATCTGTCCGTCTCGTAGCCACGAGCTGAAAAATTGCAAACGTCGAGCAATTGCTCAGAGATGAAAAGTGCCAGCACTGAAAGCTGTTGCTAGCCAGCACCCTTCCTTGGAAGCGCTTTCACAGGCGCAGAAACACTGGGGCTTTGCGCTTCTGTAGCCACCAAACGTCACGCTCACTATCTCTCCGTCTCGTAAACACGAGCTGAGAAATTGCAAATGTCGAGCAACTGCTCAGAGATGAAAAGTGCCAGCACTGAAAGCTGTTGCTAGCCAGCACCCTTCCTTGGAAGCGCTTTTGTAGCCCTAAGAACACTGGGGCTCTGGGCTTCTCTAGCCACCTAATCTTCTGCTCATCCTCTCGTGCAGTCTAAAGAGAGCTCAGGTGAGAAATTGCAAACGTCGAGCAATTGCTCAGAGATGAAAAGTGCCAGCACTGAAAGCTGATGCTAGCCAGCACCCTTCCTTGGAAGCGCTTTGTAGCCCTAAGAACACTGGGGCTCTGGGCTTCTCTAGCCACCTACTCTTCTGGTCATCCTCTCGCGTAGTCTAAAGACAGCTCAGGTGAGAAATTGCAAACGTCGAGCAATTGCTCAGAGATGAAAAGTGCCAGCACTGAAAGGTGTTGCTAGCCAGCACCCTTCCTTGGAAGCGCTTTCACAGGCGCAGCAACACTGGGGCTTTGCGCTTCTCTACCCACCAAACATCACGCTCACCATCTCTCCGTCTCGTAGCCACGAGCTGAAAAATTGCAAACGTCGAGCAATTGCTCAGAGATGAAAAGTGCCAGCACTGAAAGCTGTGGCTAGCCAGCACCCTTCCTTGGAAGCGCTTTCACAGGCGCAGCAACACTGGGGCTTTGCGCTTCTCTAGCCACCAAACGTCACGCTCACTATCTCTCCGTCTCGTAGCCACGAGCTGAGAAATTGCAAATGTCGAGCAACTGCTCAGAGATGAAAAGTGCCAGCACTGAAAGCTGTTGCTAGCCAGCACCCTTCCTTGGAAGCGCTTTTGTAGGCCTAAGAACACTGGGGTTGTGGGCTTCTCTAGCCACCTAATCTTCTGCTCATCCTCTCGTGCAGTCTAAAGAGAGCTCAGGTGAGAAATTGCAAACGTCGAGCAATTGCTCAGAGATGAAAAGTGCCAGCACTGAAAGCTGATGCTAGCCAGCACCCTTCCTTGGAAGCGCTTTGTAGCCCTAAGAACACTGGGGCTCTGGGCTTCTCTAGCCACCTACTCTTCTGGTCATCCTCTCGCGTAGTCTAAAGAGAGCTCAGGTGAGAAATTGCAAACGTCGAGCAATTGCTCAGAGATGAAAAGTGCCAGCACTGAAAGGTGTTGCTAGCCAGCAGCCTTCCTTGGAAGCGCTTTCACAGGCGCAGCAACACTGGGGCTTTGCGCTTCTCTAGCCACCAAACATCACGGTCACTATCTCTCCGTCTCGTAGACACGAGCTGAGAAATTGCAAACGTCGAGCAATTGCTCAGAGATGAAAAGTGCCAGCACTGAAAGCTGATGCTAGCCAGCACCCTTCCTTGGAAACGCTTTTGTAGCCCTAAGAACACTGGGGCTCTGGGCTTCTCTAGCCACCTAATCTTCTGCTCATCCTCTCGCGTAGTCTAAAGAGAGCTCAGGTGAGAGATTGCAAACGTCGAGCAATTGCTCAGAGATGAAAAGTGCCAGCACTGAAAGCTGTTGCTAGCCAGCACCCTTCCTTGGAAGCGCTTTCACAGGCGCAGCAACACTGGGGCTTTGCGCTTCTCTACCCACCAAACGTCACGGTCATTCTCTTTCCGTCTCGTAGACACGAGTTGAGAAATTGCAAACGTCGAGCAATTGCTCAGAGATGAAAAGTGCCAGCACTGAAAGGTGTTGCTAGCCAGCACCCTTCCTTGGAAGCGCTTTCACAGGCGCAGCAACACTGGGGCTTTGCGCTTCTCTACCCACCAAACATCACGCTCACTATCTCTCCGTCTCGTAGACACGAGCTGAGAAATTGCAAACGTTGAGCAATTGCTCAGAGATGAAAAGTGCCAGCACTGAAAGCTGCTGCTAGCCAGCACCCTTCCTTGGAAGCGCTTTTGTAGGCCTAAGAACACTGGGGCTCTGGACTTATCTAGCTACCTAATCTTCTGCTCATCCTCTCGCGTAGTCTAAAGAGAGCTCAGGTGAGAGATTGCAAACGTCGAGCAATTGCTCAGAGATGAAAAGTGCCAGCACTGAAAGCTGTTGCTAGCCAGCACCCTTCGTTGGAAGCGCTTTCACAGGTGCATCAACACTGGGACTTAGCGCTTCTCTACCCACGAAACATCACGGTCTTTCGCTTTCCGTCTCGTAGACACGAGCTGAGAAATTGCAAACGTCGAGCAATTGCTCAGAGATGAGAACTGCCAGCACTGAAAGCTGTTGCTAGCCAGCACCCTTCCTTGGAAGCGCTTTTGTAGGCCTAAGAACACTGGGGCTCTGGGCTTCTCTAGCCACCTACTCTTCTGCTCATCCTCTCGCGCAGTCTAAAGAGAGCTCAGGTGAGAAATTGCAAACGTCGAGCAATTGCTCAGAGATGAAAAGTGCCAGCACTGAAAGCTGTTGCTAGCCAGCACCCTTCCTTGGAAGCGCTTTTGTAGGCCTAAGAACACTGGGGCTCTGGGCTTCTCTAGCCACCTACACTTCTGCTCATCCTCTCGTGCAGTCTAAAGAGAGCTTAGGTGAGAAATTGCAAACGTCGAGCAATTGCTCAGAGATGAAAAGTGCCAGCACTGAAAGCTGTTGCTAGCCAGCACCCTTCCTTGGAAGTGTTTTCACAGGTGCAGCAACACTGGGGCTTTGCGCTTCTCTAGCCACCAAACATCACGGTCACTATCTCTCCGTCTCGTAAACACGAGCTGAGAAATTGCAAATGTCGAGCAATTGCTCAGAGAGGAAAAGTGGCAGCACTGAAAGCTGTTGCTAGCCAGCACCCTTCCTTGGAAGCGCTTTTGTAGGCCTAAGAACACTGGGGTTCTGGGCTTCTCTAGCCACCTAATCTTCTGCTCATCCTCTCGTGTAGTCTAAAGAGAGCTCAGGTGAGAGATTGCAAACGTCGAGCAATTGCTCAGAGATGAAAAGTTCCAGCACTGAAAGCTGTTGCTAGCCAGCACCCTTCCTTGGAAGCGCTTTCACAGGCGCAGCAACACTGGGGCTTTGCGCTTCTCTACCCACCAAACATCACGCTCACTATCTCTCTGTCTCGTAGCCACGAGCTGAAAAATTGCAAACGTCGAGCAATTGCTCAGAGATGAAAAGTGCCAGTACTGAAAGCTGTTGCTAGCCAGCACCCTTCCTTGGAAGCGCTTTCACAGGCGCAGCAACACTGGGGCTTTGCGCTTCTCTACCCACCAAACATCACGCTCACTATCTCTCCGTCTCGTAGCCACGAGCTGAAAAATTGCAAACGTCGAGCAATTGCTCAGAGATGAAAAGTGCCAGCACTGAAAGCTGTTGCTAGCCAGCACCCTTCCTTGGAAGTGCTTTCACAGGCGCAGCAACACTGGGGCTTTGCGCTTCTCTACCCACCAAACATCACGCTCACTATCTCTCCATCTCGTAGCCACGAGCTGAGAAATTGCAAATGTCGAGCAACTGCTCAGAGATGAAAAGTGCCAGCACTGAAAGCTGTTGCTAGCCAGCACCCTTCCTTGGAAGCGCTTTTGTAGGCCTAAGAACACTGGGGCTCTGGGCTTCTCTAGCCACCTAATCTTCTGCTCATCCTCTCGTGCAGTCTAAAGAGAGCTCAGGTGAGAAATTGCAAACGTTGAGCAATTGCTCAGAGATGAAAAGTGCCAGCACTGAAAGCTGATGCTAGCCAGCACCCTTCCTTGGAAGCGCTTTGTAGCCCTAAGAACACTGGGGCTCTGGGCTTCTCTAGCCACCTAATCTTCTTCTCATCCTCTCGCGTAGTCTAAAGAGAGCTCAGGTGAGAAATTGCAAACGTCGAGCAATTGCTCAGAGATGAAAAGTGCCAGCACTGAAAGGTGTTGCTAGCCAGCACCCTTCCTTGGAAGCGCTTTCACAGGCGCAGCAACACTGGGGCTTTGCGCTTCTCTACCAACCAAACGTCACGGTCACTATCTCTCCGTCTCGTAGACACAAGCTGAGAAATTGCAAACGTCGAGCAATTGCTCAGAGATGAAAAGTGCCAGCACTGAAAGCTGTTGCTAGCCAGCACCCTTCCTTGGAAGCGCTTTTGTAGGCCTAAGAACACTGGGGCTCTGGGCTTCTCTAGCCACCTAATCTTCTGCTCATCCTCTCGTGCAGTCTAAAGAGAGCTCAGGTGAGAAATTGCAAACGTCGAGCAATTGCTCAGAGAGGAAAAGTGCCAGCACTGAAAGCTGTGGCTAGCCAGCACCCTTCCTTGGAAGCGCTTTCACAGGCGCAGCAACACTGGGGCTTTGCGCTTCTCTACCCACCAAACATCACGGTCATTCTCTTTCCTTCTCGTAGACACGAGTTGAGAAATTGCAAACGTCGAGCAATTGCTCAGAGATGAAAAGTGCCAGCACTGAAAGCTGATGCTAGCCAGCACCCTTCCTTGGAAACGCTTTTGTAGCCCTAAGAACACTGGGGCTCTGGGCTTCTCTAGCCACCTAATCTTCTGCTCATCCTCTCGCGTAGTCTAAAGAGAGCTCAGGTGAGAGATTGCAAACGTCGAGCAATTGCTCAGAGATGAAAAGTGCCAGCACTGAAAGCTGTTGCTAGCCAGCACCCTTCCTTGGAAGCGCTTTCACAGGCGCAGCAACACTGGGGCTTTGCGCTTCTCTAGCCACCAAACATCACGCTCACTATCTCTCCGTCTCGTAGCCACGAGCTGAGAAATTGCAAACGTCGAGCAATTGCTCAGAGATGAAAAGTGCCAGCACTGAAAGCTGTTGCTAGCCAGCACCCTTCCTTGGAAGTGCTTTCACAGGCGCAGCAACACTGGGGCTTTGCGCTTCTCTACCCACCAAACATCACGCTCACTATCTCTCCGTCTCATAGACACGAGCTGAGAAATTGCAAACGTCGAGCAATTGCTCAGAGATGAAAAGTGCCAGCACTGAAAGCTGTTGCTAGCCAGCACCCTTCCTTGGAAACGCTTTTGTAGGCCTAAGAACACTGGGGCTCTGGGCTTCTCTAGCCACCTAATCTTCTGCTCATCCTCTCGCGCACTCTAAAGAGAGCTCAGGTGAGAGATTGCAAACGTCGAGCAATTGCTCAGAGATGAAAAGTGCCAGCACTGAAAGCTGTGGCTAGCCAGCACCCTTCCTTGGAAGCGCTTTCACAGGCGCAGCAACACTGGGTCTTTGCGCTTCTGTAGCCACCAAACGTCACGGTCACTATCTCTCCGTCTCGTAGACACGAGCTGAGAAATTGCAAACGTCGAGCAATTGCTCAGAGATGAAAAGTGCCAGCACTGAAAGCTGTTGCTAGCCAGCACCCTTCCTTGGAAGCGCTTTCACAGGCGCAGCAACACTGGGGCTTTGCGCTTCTCTACCCACCAAACATCACGCTCACTATCTCTCCGTCTCGTAGCCACGAGCTGAGAAATTGCAAACGTCGAGCAATTGCTCAGAGATGAAAAGTGCCAGCACTGAAAGCTGTGGCTAGCCAGCACCCTTCCTTGGAAGCGCTTTCACAGGCGCAGCAACACTGGGGCTTTGCGCTTCTCTAGCCACCAAACGTCACGCTCACTATCTCTCCGTCTCGTAAACACGAGCTGAGAAATTGCAAATGTCGAGCAACTGCTCAGAGATGAAAAGTGCCAGCACTGAAAGCTGTTGCTAGCCAGCACCCTTCCTTGGAAGCGCTTTTGTAGGCCTAAGAACACTGGGGCTCTGGGCTTCTCTAGCCACCTAATCTTCTGCTCATCCTCTCGTGCAGTCTAAAGAGAGCTCAGGTGAGAAATTGCAAACGTCGAGCAATTGCTCAGAGATGAAAAGTGCCAGCACTGAAAGCTGATGCTAGCCAGCACCCTTCCTTGGAAGCGCTTTGTAGCCCTAAGAACACTGCGGCTCTGGGCTTCTCTAGCCACCTACTCTTCTGGTCATCCTCTCGCGTAGTCTAAAGAGAGCTCAGGTGAGAAATTGCAAACGTCGAGCAATTGCTCAGAGATGAAAAGTGCCAGCACTGAAAGGTGTTGCTAGCCAGCACCCTTCCTTGGAAGCGCTTTCACAGGCGCAGCAACACTGGGGCTTTGCGCTTCTCTACCAACCAAACGTCACGCTCACTATCTCTCCGTCTCGTAGACACAAGCTGAGAAATTGCAAACGTCGAGCAATTGCTCAGAGATGAAAAGTGC
Organism: Sarcoramphus papa; assembly: GCA_037962945.1. NCBI lineage: Eukaryota > Metazoa > Chordata > Aves > Accipitriformes > Cathartidae > Sarcoramphus > Sarcoramphus papa. Next base: position 91,973,868 of record CM075586.1, on the reverse strand, counting down.
CAGCACTGAAAGCTGTTGCTAGCCAGCACCCTTCCTTGGAAGCGCTTTTGTAGGCCTAAGAACACTGGGGCTCTGGGCTTCTCTAGCCACCTACTCTTCTGCTCATCCTCTCGCGTAGTCTAAAGAGAGCTCAGGTGAGAAATTGCAAACGTCGAGCAATTGCTCAGAGATGAAAAGTGCCAGCACTGAAAGCTGTGGCTAGCCAGCACCCTTCCTTGGAAGCGCTTTCACAGGCGCAGCAACACTGGGGCTTTGCGCTTCTGTAGCCACCAAACATCACGCTCACTATCTCTCCGTCTCGTAGACACGAGCTGAGAAATTGCAAACGTCGAGCAATTGCTCAGAGATGAAAAGTGCCAGCACTGAAAGCTGATGCTAGCCAGCACCCTTCCTTGGAAGCGCTTTTGTAGGCCTAAGAACACTGGGGCTCTGGGCTTCTCTAGCCACCTACTCTTCTGCTCATCCTCTCGCGTAGTCTAAAGAGAGCTCAGGTGAGAGATTGCAAACGTCGAGCAATTGCTCAGAGATGAAAAGTGCCAGCACTGAAAGCTGTTGCTAGCCAGCACCCTTCCTTGGAAGTGCTTTCACAGGCGCAGCAACACTGGGGCTTTGCGCTTCTCTACCCACCAAACGTCACGGTCATTCTCTTTCCGTCTCGTAGACACGAGTTGAGAAATTGCAAACGTCGAGCAATTGCTCAGAGATGAAAAGTGCCAGCACTGAAAGGTGTTGCTAGCCAGCACCCTTCCTTGGAAGCGCTTTCACAGGCGCAGCAACACTGGGGCTTTGCGCTTCTCTACCCACCAAACATCACGCTCACTATCTCTCCGTCTCGTAGACACGAGCTGAGAAATTGCAAACGTTGAGCAATTGCTCAGAGATGAAAAGTGCCAGCACTGAAAGCTGCTGCTAGCCAGCACCCTTCCTTGGAAACGCTTTTGTAGGCCTAAGAACACTGGGGCTCTGGACTTCTCTAGCTACCTAATCTTCTGCTCATCCTCTCGCGTAGTCTAAAGAGAGCTCAGGTGAGAGATTGCAAACGTCGAGCAATTGCTCAGAGATGAAAAGTGCCAGCACTGAAAGCTGTTGCTAGCCAGCACCCTTCCTTGGAAGCGCTTTCACAGGTGCATCAACACTGGGACTTTGCGCTTCTCTACCCACCAAACATCACGGTCTTTCGCTTTCCGTCTCGTAGACACGAGCTGAGAAATTGCAAACGTCGAGCAATTGCTCAGAGATGAGAACTGCCAGCACTGAAAGCTGTTGCTAGCCAGCACCCTTCCTTGGAAGCGCTTTTGTAGGCCTAAGAACACTGGGGCTCTGGGCTTCTCTAGCCACCTACTCTTCTGCTCATCCTCTCGCGCAGTCTAAAGAGAGCTCAGGTGAGAAATTGCAAACGTCGAGCAATTGCTCAGAGATGAAAAGTGCCAGCACTGAAAGCTGTTGCTAGCCAGCACCCTTCCTTGGAAGCGCTTTTGTAGGCCTAAGAACACTGGGGCTCTGGGCTACTCTAGCCACCTACTCTTCTGCTCATCCTCTCGTGCAGTCGAAAGAGAGCTCAGGTGAGAAATTGCAAACGTCGAGCAATTGCTCAGAGATGAAAAGTGCCAGCACTGAAAGCTGTTGCTAGCCAGCACCCTTCCTTGGAAGCGCTTTCACAGGCGCAGCAACACTGGGGCTTTGCGCTTCTCTAGCCAGTAAACATCACGCTCAGTATCTCTCCGTCTCGTAGACACGAGCTGAGAAATTGCTAACGTCGAGCAATTGCTCAGAGAGGAAAAGTGGCAGCACTGAAAGCTGTTGCTAGCCAGCACCCTTCCTTGGAAACGCTTTTGTAGGCCTAAGAACACTGGGGCTCTGGGCTTCTCTAGCTACCTAATCTTCTGCTCGTCCTCTCGGGCACTCTAAAGAGAGCTCAGGGGAGAAATTGCAAACGTCGAGCAATTGCTCAGAGATGAAAAGTGCCAGCACTGAACGCTGTTGCTAGCCAGCACCCTTCCTTGGAAGCGCTTTCACAGGCGCAGCAACACTGGGGCTTTGCGCTTCTCTAGCCACCAAACATCACGGTCATTCTCTTTCCGTCTCGTAGACACGAGCTGAGAAATTGCAAACATCGAGCAATTGCTCAGAGATGAAAAGTGCCAGCACTGAAAGCTGTTGCTAGCCAGCAGCCTTCCTTGGAAGCGCTTTCACAGGCGCAGCAACACTGGGGCTTTGCGCTTCTCTAGCCACCAAACATCACGGTCACTATCTCTCCGTCTCGTAGACACGAGCTGAGAAATTGCAAATGTCGAGCAATTGCTCAGACATGAAAAGTGCCAGCACTGAAAGCTGTGGCTAGCCAGCACCCTTCCTTGGAAGCGCTTTTGTAGCCCTAAGAACACTGGAGCTCTGGGCTTCTCTAGCCACCTACTCTTCTGCTCATCCTCTCGTGCAGTCGAAAGAGAGCTCAGGTGAGAAATTGCAAACATCGAGCAATTGCTCAGAGAGGAAAAGTGCCAGCACTGAAAGCTGTTGCTAGCCAGCACCCTTCCTTGGAAGCGCTTTCACAGGCGCAGCAACACTGGGGCTTTGCGCTTCTGTAGCCACCAAACATCACGCTCACTATCTGTCCGTCTCTTAGACACGAGCTGAGAAATTGGAAACGTCGAGCAATTGCTCAGAGAGGAAAAGTGCCAGCACTGAAAGGTGTTGCTAGCCAGCACCCTTCCTTGGAAGCGCTTTTGTAGGCCTAAGAACACTGGGGCTCTGGTCTTCTCTAGCCACCTAATCTTCTGCTCATCCTCTCGTGCAGTCGAAAGAGAGCTCAGGTGAGAAATTGCAAACATCGAGCAATTGCTCAGAGATGAAAAGTGCCAGCACTGAAAGCTGTGGCTAGCCAGCACCCTTCCTTGGAAGCGCTTTTGTAGGCCTAAGAACACTGGGACTTTGCGCTTCTCTAGCCACGAAACGTCACGCTCACTATCTGTCCGTCTCGTAGACACGAGCTGAGAAATTGCAAATGTCGAGCAATTGCTCAGAGGTGAGAACTGCCAGCACTGAAAGCTGTTGCTAGCCAGCACCCTTCCTTGGAAGCGCTTTTGTAGGCCTAAGAACACTGGGGCTCTGGGCTTCTCTAGCCACCTACTCTTCTGGTCATCCTCTCGTGCAGTCGAAAGAGAGCTCAGGTGAGAAATTGCAAACGTCGAGCAATTGCTCAGAGATGAAAAGTGCCAGCACTGAAAGGTGTTGCTAGCCAGCACCCTTCCTTGGAAGCGCTTTCACAGGCGCAGCAACACTGGGGCTTTGCGCTTCTCTAGCCACCAAACGTCACGCTCACTATCTCTCCGTCTCGTAAACACGAGCTGAGAAATTGCAAATGTCGAGCAACTGCTCAGAGATGAAAAGTGCCAGCACTGAAAGCTGTTGCTAGCCAGCACCCTTCCTTGGAAGCGCTTTTGTAGGCCTAAGAACACTGGGGCTCTGGGCTTCTCTAGCCACCTACTCTTCTGCTCATCCTCTCGTGCAGTCTAAAGAGAGCTCAGGTGAGAAATTGCAAACGTCGAGCAATTGCTCAGAGATGAAAAGTGCCAGCACTGAAAGCTGATGCTAGCCAGCACCCTTCCTTGGAAGCGCTTTCACAGACGCAGCAACACTGGGGCTTTGTGCTTCTGTAGCCACGAAACATCACGCTCACTATCTCTCCGTCTCGTAGACACGAGCTGAGAAATTGCAAACGTCGAGCAATTGCTCAGAGATGAAAAGTGCCAGCACTGAAAGCTGATGCTAGCCAGCACCCTTCCTTGGAAACGCTTTTGTAGCCCTAAGAACACTGGGGCTCTGGGCTTCTCTAGCCACCTAATCTTCTGCTCATCCTCTCGCGTAGTCTAATGAGAGCTCAGGTGAGAGATTGCAAACGTCGAGCAATTGCTCAGAGATGAAAAGTGCCAGCACTGAAAGCTGTTGCTAGCCAGCACCCTTCCTTGGAAGCGCTTTCACAGGTGCATCAACACTGGGACTTTGCGCTTCTCTACCCACCAAACATCACGGTCTTTCGCTTTCCGTCTCGTAGACACGAGCTGAGAAATTGCAAACGTCGAGCAATTGCTCAGATATGAGAACTGCCAGCACTGAAAGCTGTTGCTAGCCAGCACCCTTCCTTGGAAGCGCTTTTGTAGGCCTAAGAACACTGGGGCTCTGGGCTTCTCTAGCCACCTACTCTTCTGCTCATCCTCTCGCGCAGTCTAAAGAGAGCTCAGGTGAGAAATTGCAAACGTCGAGCAATTGCTCAGAGATGAAAAGTGCCAGCACTGAAAGCTGTTGCTAGCCAGCACCCTTCCTTGGAAGCGCTTTTGTAGCCCTAAGAACACTGGGGCTCTGGGCTTCTCTAGCCACCTACTCTTCTGCTCATCCTCTCGTGCAGTCGAAAGAGAGCTCAGGTGAGAAATTGCAAACGTCGAGCAATTGCTCAGAGATGAAAAGTGCCAGCACTGAAAGCTGTTGCTAGCCAGCACCCTTCCTTGGAAGCGCTTTCACAGGCGCAGCAACACTGGGGCTTTGCGCTTCTGTAGACACCAAACATCACGCTCACTATCTCTCCGTCTCGTAGACACGAGCTGAGAAATTGCAAACGTCGAGCAATTGCTCAGAGAGGAAAAGTGGCAGCACTGAAAGCTGTTGCTAGCCAGCACCCTTCCTTGGAAACGCTTTTGTAGGCCTAAGAACACTGGGGCTCTGGGCTTCTCTAGCTACCTAATCTTCTGCTCGTCCTCACGGGCACTCTAAAGAGAGCTCAGGGGAGAAATTGCAAACGTCGAGCAATTGCTCAGAGATGAAAAGTGCCAGCACTGAACGCTGTTGCTAGCCAGCACCCTTCCTTGGAAGCGCTTTCACAGGCGCAGCAACACTGGGGCTTTGCGCTTCTCTAGCCACCAAACATCACGGTCATTCTCTTTCCGTCTCGTAGACACGAGCTGAGAAATTGCAAACATCGAGCAATTGCTCAGAGATGAAAAGTGCCAGCACTGAAAGCTGTTGCTAGCCAGCAGCCTTCCTTGGAAGCGCTTTCACAGGCGCAGCAACACTGGGGCTTTGCGCTTCTCTAGCCACCAAACATCACGGTCACTATCTCTCCGTCTCGTAGACACGAGCTGAGAAATTGCAAATGTCGAGCAATTGCTCAGACATGAAAAGTGCCAGCACTGAAAGCTGTTGCTAGCCAGCACCCTTCCTTGGAAGCGCTTTTGTAGCCCTAAGAACACTGGAGCTCTGGGCTTCTCTAGCCACCTACTCTTCTGCTCATCCTCTCGTGCAGTCTAAAGAGAGCTCAGGTGAGAAATTGCAAACGTCGAGCAATTGCTCAGAGATGAAAAGTGCCAGCACTGAAAGCTGTTGCTAGCCAGCACCCTTCCTTGGAAGCGCTTTCACAGGTGCATCAACACTGGGACTTTGCGCTTCTCTACCCACCAAACATCACGGTCTTTCGCTTTCCGTCTCGTAGACACGAGCTGAGAAATTGCAAACGTCGAGCAATTGCTCAGATATGAGAACTGCCAGCACTGAAAGCTGTTGCTAGCCAGCACCCTTCCTTGGAAGCGCTTTTGTAGGCCTAAGAACACTGGGGCTCTGGGCTTCTCTAGCCACCTACTCTTCTGCTCATCCTCTCGCGCAGTCTAAAGAGAGCTCAGGTGAGAAATTGCAAACGTCGAGCAATTGCTCAGAGATGAAAAGTGCCAGCACTGAAAGCTGTTGCTAGCCAGCACCCTTCCTTGGAAGCGCTTTTGTAGCCCTAAGAACACTGGGGCTCTGGGCTTCTCTAGCCACCTACTCTTCTGCTCATCCTCTCGTGCAGTCGAAAGAGAGCTCAGGTGAGAAATTGCAAACGTCGAGCAATTGCTCAGAGATGAAAAGTGCCAGCACTGAAAGCTGTTGCTAGCCAGCACCCTTCCTTGGAAGCGCTTTCACAGGCGCAGCAACACTGGGGCTTTGCGCTTCTCTAGCCAGTAAACATCACGCTCACTATCTCTCCGTCTCGTAGACACGAGCTGAGAAATTGCAAACGTCGAGCAATTGCTCAGAGAGGAAAAGTGGCAGCACTGAAAGCTGTTGCTAGCCAGCACCCTTCCTTGGAAACGCTTTTGTAGGCCTAAGAACACTGGGGCTCTGGGCTTCTCTAGCTACCTAATCTTCTGCTCGTCCTCACGGGCACTCTAAAGAGAGCTCAGGTGAGAAATTGCAAACGTCGAGCAATTGCTCAGAGATGAAAAGTGCCAGCACTGAACGCTGTTGCTAGCCAGCACCCTTCCTTGGAAGCGCTTTCACAGGCGCAGCAACACTGGGGCTTTGCGCTTCTCTAGCCACCAAACATCACGGTCATTCTCTTTCCGTCTCGTAGACACGAGCTGAGAAATTGCAAACATCGAGCAATTGCTCAGAGATGAAAAGTGCCAGCACTGAAAGCTGTTGCTAGCCAGCAGCCTTCCTTGGAAGCGCTTTCACAGGCGCAGCAACACTGGGGCTTTGCGCTTCTCTAGCCACCAAACATCACGGTCACTATCTCTCCGTCTCGTAGACACGAGCTGAGAAATTGCAAATGTCGAGCAATTGCTCAGACATGAAAAGTGCCAGCACTGAAAGCTGTTGCTAGCCAGCACCCTTCCTTGGAAGCGCTTTTGTAGCCCTAAGAACACTGGAGCTCTGGGCTTCTCTAGCCACCTACTCTTCTGCTCATCCTCTCGTGCAGTCTAAAGAGAGCTCAGGTGAGAAATTGCAAACATCGAGCAATTGCTCAGAGAGGAAAAGTGCCAGCACTGAAAGCTGTTGCTAGCCAGCACCCTTCCTTGGAAGCGCTTTCACAGGCGCAGCAACACTGGGGCTTTGCGCTTCTGTACCCACCAAACATCACGGTCACTATCTGTCCGTCTCTTAGACACGAGCTGAGAAATTGGAAACGTCGAGCAATTGCTCAGAGATGAAAAGTGCCAGCACTGAAACGTGTTGCTAGCCAGCAGCCTTCCTTGGAAGCGCTTTTGTAGGCCTAAGAACACTGGGGCTCTGGTCTTCTCTAGCCACCTAATCTTCTTCTCATCCTCTCGTGCACTCTAAAGAGAGCTCAGGTGAGAGATTGCAAACGTCGAGCAATTGTTTAGAGATGAAAAGTGCCAGCACTGAAAGCTGTGGCTAGCCAGCACCCTTCCTTGGAAGCGCTTTTGTAGGCCTAAGAACACTGGGACTTTGCGCTTCTCTAGCCACGAAACGTCACGCTCACTATCTGTCCGTCTCGTAGACACGAGCTGAGAAATTGCAAACGTCGAGCAATTGCTCAGAGATGAAAAGTGCCAGCACTGAAAGCTGTTGCTAGCCAGCACCCTTCCTTGGAAGCGCTTTCACAGGCGCAGCAACACTGGGGCTTTGCGCTTCTCTAGCCACCAAACATCACGCTCACTATCTCTCCGTCTCGTAAACACGAGCTGAGAAATTGCAAATGTCGAGCAACTGCTCAGAGATGAAAAGTGCCAGCACTGAAAGCTGTTGCTAGCCAGCACCCTTCCTTGGAAGCGCTTTTGTAGGCCTAAGAACACTGGGGCTCTGGGCTTCTCTAGCCACCTACTCTTCTGCTCATCCTCTCGTGCAGTCTAAAGAGAGCTCAGGTGAGAAATTGCAAACGTCGAGCAATTGCTCAGAGATGAAAAGTGCCAGCACTGAAAGCTGATGCTAGCCAGCACCCTTCCTTGGAAGCGCTTTGTAGCCCTAAGAACACTGGGGCTCTGGGCTTCTCTAGCCACCTACTCTTCTGGTCATCCTCTCGCGTAGTCTAAAGAGAGCTCAGGTGAGAAATTGCAAACGTCGAGCAATTGCTCAGAGATGAAAAGTGCCAGCACTGAAAGGTGTTGCTAGCCAGCACCCTTCCTTGGAAGCGCTTTCACAGGCGCAGCAACACTGGGGCTTTGCGCTTCTCTACCAACCAAACGTCACGCTCACTATCTCTCCGTCTCGTAGACACAAGCTGAGAAATTGCAAACGTCGAGCAATTGCTCAGAGATGAAAAGTGCCAGCACTGAAAGCTGTTGCTAGCCAGCACCCTTCCTTGGAAGCGCTTTTGTAGGCCTAAGAACACTGGGGCTCTGGGCTTCTCTAGCCACCTACTCTTCTGCTCATCCTCTCGCGTAGTCTAAAGAGAGCTCAGGTGAGAAATTGCAAACGTCGAGCAATTGCTCAGAGATGAAAAGTGCCAGCACTGAAAGCTGTGGCTAGCCAGCACCCTTCCTTGGAAGCGCTTTCACAGGCGCAGCAACACTGGGGCTTTGCGCTTCTGTAGCCACGAAACATCACGCTCACTATCTCTCCGTCTCGTAGACACGAGCTGAGAAATTGCAAACGTCGAGCAATTGCTCAGAGATGAAAAGTGCCAGCACTGAAAGCTGATGCTAGCCAGCACCCTTCCTTGGAAACGCTTTTGTAGCCCTAAGAACACTGGGGCTCTGGGCTTCTCTAGCCACCTACTCTTCTGCTCATCCTCTCGCGTAGTCTAAAGAGAGCTCAGGTGAGAGATTGCAAACGTCGAGCAATTGCTCAGAGATGAAAAGGGCCAGCACTGAAAGCTGTTGCTAGCCAGCACCCTTCCTTGGAAGTGCTTTCACAGGCGCAGCAACACTGGGGCTTTGCGCTTCTCTACCCACCAAACGTCACGGTCATTCTCTTTCCGTCTCGTAGACACGAGTTGAGAAATTGCAAACGTCGAGCAATTGCTCAGAGATGAAAAGTGCCAGCACTGAAAGGTGTTGCTAGCCAGCACCCTTCCTTGGAAGCGCTTTCACAGGCGCAGCAACACTGGGGCTTTGCGCTTCTCTACCCACCAAACATCACGCTCACTATCTCTCCGTCTCGTAGACACGAGCTGAGAAATTGCAAACGTTGAGCAATTGCTCAGAGATGAAAAGTGCCAGCACTGAAAGCTGCTGCTAGCCAGCACCCTTCCTTGGAAACGCTTTTGTAGGCCTAAGAACACTGGGGCTCTGGACTTCTCTAGCTACCTAATCTTCTGCTCATCCTCTCGCGTAGTCTAAAGAGAGCTCAGGTGAGAGATTGCAAACGTCGAGCAATTGCTCAGAGATGAAAAGTGCCAGCACTGAAAGCTGTTGCTAGCCAGCACCCTTCCTTGGAAGCGCTTTCACAGGTGCATCAACACTGGGACTTTGCGCTTCTCTACCCACCAAACATCACGGTCTTTCGCTTTCCGTCTCGTAGACACGAGCTGAGAAATTGCAAACGTCGAGCAATTGCTCAGAGATGAGAACTGCCAGCACTGAAAGCTGTTGCTAGCCAGCACCCTTCCTTGGAAGCGCTTTTGTAGGCCTAAGAACACTGGGGCTCTGGGCTTCTCTAGCCACCTACTCTTCTGCTCATCCTCTCGCGCAGTCTAAAGAGAGCTCAGGTGAGAAATTGCAAACGTCGAGCAATTGCTCAGAGATGAAAAGTGCCAGCACTGAAAGCTGTTGCTAGCCAGCACCCTTCCTTGGAAGCGCTTTTGTAGGCCTAAGAACACTGGGGCTCTGGGCTACTCTAGCCACCTACTCTTCTGCTCATCCTCTCGTGCAGTCGAAAGAGAGCTCAGGTGAGAAATTGCAAACGTCGAGCAATTGCTCAGAGATGAAAAGTGCCAGCACTGAAAGCTGTTTCTAGCCAGCACCCTTCCTTGGAAGCGCTTTCACAGGCGCAGCAACACTGGGGCTTTGCGCTTCTCTAGCCAGTAAACATCACGCTCAGTATCTCTCCGTCTCGTAGACACGAGCTGAGAAATTGCAAACGTCGAGCAATTGCTCAGAGAGGAAAAGTGGCAGCACTGAAAGCTGTTGCTAGCCAGCACCCTTCCTTGGAAACGCTTTTGTAGGCCTAAGAACACTGGGGCTCTGGGCTTCTCTAGCTACCTAATCTTCTGCTCGTCCTCTCGGGCACTCTAAAGAGAGCTCAGGGGAGAAATTGCAAACGTCGAGCAATTGCTCAGAGATGAAAAGTGCCAGCACTGAACGCTGTTGCTAGCCAGCACCCTTCCTTGGAAGCGCTTTCACAGGCGCAGCAACACTGGGGCTTTGCGCTTCTCTAGCCACCAAACATCACGGTCATTCTCTTTCCGTCTCGTAGACACGAGCTGAGAAATTGCAAACATCGAGCAATTGCTCAGAGATGAAAAGTGCCAGCACTGAAAGCTGTTGCTAGCCAGCAGCCTTCCTTGGAAGCGCTTTCACAGGCGCAGCAACACTGGGGCTTTGCGCTTCTCTAGCCACCAAACATCACGGTCACTATCTCTCCGTCTCGTAGACACGAGCTGAGAAATTGCAAATGTCGAGCAATTGCTCAGACAGGAAAAGTGCCAGCACTGAAACTGTGGCTAGCCAGCACCCTTCCTTGGAAGCGCTTTTGTAGCCCTAAGAACACTGGAGCTCTGGGCTTCTCTAGCCACCTACTCTTCTGCTCATCCTCTCGTGCAGTCGAAAGAGAGCTCAGGTGAGAAATTGCAAACATCGAGCAATTGCTCAGAGAGGAAAAGTGCCAGCACTGAAAGCTGTTGCTAGCCAGCACCCTTCCTTGGAAGCGCTTTCACAGGCGCAGCAACACTGGGGCTTTGCGCTTCTGTAGCCACCAAACATCACGCTCACTATCTGTCCGTCTCTTAGACACGAGCTGAGAAATTGGAAACGTCGAGCAATTGCTCAGAGAGGAAAAGTGCCAGCACTGAAAGGTGTTGCTAGCCAGCACCCTTCCTTGGAAGCGCTTTTGTAGCCCTAAGAACACTGGAGCTCTGGGCTTCTCTAGCCACCTACTCTTCTGCTCATCCTCTCGTGCAGTCGAAAGAGAGCTCAGGTGAGAAATTGCAAACATCGAGCAATTGCTCAGAGAGGAAAAGTGCCAGCACTGAAAGCTGTTGCTAGCCAGCACCCTTCCTTGGAAGCGCTTTCACAGGCGCAGCAACACTGGGGCTTTGCGCTTCTCTACCCACCAAACATCACGGTCACTATCTGTCCGTCTCTTAGACACGAGCTGAGAAATTGGAAACGTCGAGCAATTGCTCAGAGATGAAAAGTGCCAGCACTGAAACGTGTTGCTAGCCAGCACCCTTCCTTGGAAGCGCTTTTGTAGGCCTAAGAACACTGGGGCTCTGGTCTTCTCTAGCCACCTAATCTTCTTCTCATCCTCTCGTGCACTCTAAAGAGAGCTCAGGTGAGAGATTGCAAACGTCGAGCAATTGTTTAGAGATGAAAAGTGCCAGCACTGAAAGCTGTGGCTAGCCAGCACCCTTCCTTGGAAGCGCTTTTGTAGGCCTAAGAACACTGGGACTTTGCGCTTCTCTAGCCACGAAACGTCACGCTCACTATCTGTCCGTCTCGTAGACACGAGCTGAGAAATTGCAAACGTCGAGCAATTGCTCAGAGATGAAAAGTGCCAGCACTGAAAGCTGTTGCTAGCCAGCACCCTTCCTTGGAAGCGCTTTCACAGGCGCAGCAACACTGGGGCTTTGCGCTTCTCTAGCCACCAAACGTCACGCTCACTATCTCTCCGTCTCGTAAACACGAGCTGAGAAATTGCAAATGTCGAGCAACTGCTCAGAGATGAAAAGTGCCAGCACTGAAAGCTGTTGCTAGCCAGCACCCTTCCTTGGAAGCGCTTTTGTAGGCCTAAGAACACTGGGGCTCTGGGCTTCTCTAGCCACCTACTCTTCTGCTCATCCTCTCGTGCAGTCTAAAGAGAGCTCAGGTGAGAAATTGCAAACGTCGAGCAATTGCTCAGAGATGAAAAGTGCCAGCACTGAAAGCTGATGCTAGCCAGCACCCTTCCTTGGAAGCGCTTTGTAGCCCTAAGAACACTGGGGCTCTGGGCTTCTCTAGCCACCTACTCTTCTGGTCATCCTCTCGCGTAGTCTAAAGAGAGCTCAGGTGAGAAATTGCAAACGTCGAGCAATTGCTCAGAGATGAAAAGTGCCAGCACTGAAAGGTGTTGCTAGCCAGCACCCTTCCTTGGAAGCGCTTTCACAGGCGCAGCAACACTGGGGCTTTGCGCTTCTCTACCAACCAAACGTCACGGTCACTATCTCTCCGTCTCGTAGACACAAGCTGAGAAATTGCAAACGTCGAGCAATTGCTCAGAGATGAAAAGTGCCAGCACTGAAAGCTGTTGCTAGCCAGCACCCTTCCTTGGAAGCGCTTTTGTAGGCCTAAGAACACTGGGGCTCTGGGCTTCTCTAGCCACCTACTCTTCTGCTCATCCTCTCGCGCACTCTAAAGAGAGCTCAGGTGAGAAATTGCAAACGTCGAGCAATTGCTCAGAGATGAAAAGTGCCAGCACTGAAAGCTGTGGCTAGCCAGCACCCTTCCTTGGAAGCGCTTTCACAGGCGCAGCAACACTGGGGCTTTGCGCTTCTGTAGCCACGAAACATCACGCTCACTATCTCTCCGTCTCGTAGACACGAGCTGAGAAATTGCAAACGTCGAGCAATTGCTCAGAGATGAAAAGTGCCAGCACTGAAAGCTGATGCTAGCCAGCACCCTTCCTTGGAAACGCTTTTGTAGCCCTAAGAACACTGGGGCTCTGGGCTTCTCTAGCCACCTACTCTTCTGCTCATCCTCTCGCGTAGTCTAAAGAGAGCTCAGGTGAGAGATTGCAAACGTCGAGCAATTGCTCAGAGATGAAAAGTGCCAGCACTGAAAGCTGTTGCTAGCCAGCACCCTTCCTTGGAAGCGCTTTTGTAGGCCTAAGAACACTGGGGCTCTGGGCTACTCTAGCCACCTACTCTTCTGCTCATCCTCTCGTGCAGTCGAAAGAGAGCTCAGGTGAGAAATTGCAAACGTCGAGCAATTGCTCAGAGATGAAAAGTGCCAGCACTGAAAGCTGTTGCTAGCCAGCACCCTTCCTTGGAAGCGCTTTCACAGGCGCAGCAACACTGGGGCTTTGCGCTTCTCTAGCCAGTAAACATCACGCTCAGTATCTCTCCGTCTCGTAGACACGAGCTGAGAAATTGCAAACGTCGAGCAATTGCTCAGAGAGGAAAAGTGGCAGCACTGAAAGCTGTTGCTAGCCAGCACCCTTCCTTGGAAACGCTTTTGTAGGCCTAAGAACACTGGGGCTCTGGGCTTCTCTAGCTACCTAATCTTCTGCTCGTCCTCTCGGGCACTCTAAAGAGAGCTCAGGGGAGAAATTGCAAACGTCGAGCAATTGCTCAGAGATGAAAAGTGCCAGCACTGAACGCTGTTGCTAGCCAGCACCCTTCCTTGGAAGCGCTTTCACAGGCGCAGCAACACTGGGGCTTTGCGCTTCTCTAGCCACCAAACATCACGGTCATTCTCTTTCCGTCTCGTAGACACGAGCTGAGAAATTGCAAACATCGAGCAATTGCTCAGAGATGAAAAGTGCCAGCACTGAAAGCTGTTGCTAGCCAGCAGCCTTCCTTGGAAGCGCTTTCACAGGCGCAGCAACACTGGGGCTTTGCGCTTCTCTAGCCACCAAACATCACGGTCACTATCTCTCCGTCTCGTAGACACGAGCTGAGAAATTGCAAATGTCGAGCAATTGCTCAGACAGGAAAAGTGCCAGCACTGAAACTGTGGCTAGCCAGCACCCTTCCTTGGAAGCGCTTTTGTAGCCCTAAGAACACTGGAGCTCTGGGCTTCTCTAGCCACCTACTCTTCTGCTCATCCTCTCGTGCAGTCGAAAGAGAGCTCAGGTGAGAAATTGCAAACATCGAGCAATTGCTCAGAGAGGAAAAGTGCCAGCACTGAAAGCTGTTGCTAGCCAGCACCCTTCCTTGGAAGCGCTTTCACAGGCGCAGCAACACTGGGGCTTTGCGCTTCTGTAGCCACCAAACATCACGCTCACTATCTGTCCGTCTCTTAGACACGAGCTGAGAAATTGGAAACGTCGAGCAATTGCTCAGAGAGGAAAAGTGCCAGCACTGAAAGGTGTTGCTAGCCAGCACCCTTCCTTGGAAGCGCTTTTGTAGGCCTAAGAACACTGGGGCTCTGGTCTTCTCTAGCCACCTAATCTTCTGCTCATCCTCTCGTGCAGTCGAAAGAGAGCTCAGGTGAGAAATTGCAAACATCGAGCAATTGCTCAGAGATGAAAAGTGCCAGCACTGAAAGCTGTGGCTAGCCAGCACCCTTCCTTGGAAGCGCTTTTGTAGGCCTAAGAACACTGGGACTTTGCGCTTCTCTAGCCACGAAACGTCACGCTCACTATCTGTCCGTCTCGTAGACACGAGCTGAGAAATTGCAAATGTCGAGCAATTGCTCAGAGGTGAGAACTGCCAGCACTGAAAGCTGTTGCTAGCCAGCACCCTTCCTTGGAAGCGCTTTTGTAGGCCTAAGAACACTGGGGCTCTGGGCTTCTCTAGCCACCTACTCTTCTGGTCATCCTCTCGCGTAGTCTAAAGAGAGCTCAGGTGAGAAATTGCAAACGTCGAGCAATTGCTCAGAGATGAAAAGTGCCAGCACTGAAAGGTGTTGCTAGCCAGCACCCTTCCTTGGAAGCGCTTTCACAGGCGCAGCAACACTGGGGCTTTGCGCTTCTCTAGCCACCAAACATCACGCTCACTATCTCTCCGTCTCATAGACACAAGCTGAGAAATTGCAAACGTCGAGCAATTGCTCAGAGATGAAAAGTGCCAGCACTGAAAGCTGTTGCTAGCCAGCACCCTTCCTTGGAAGCGCTTTTGTAGGCCTAAGAACACTGGGGCTCTGGGCTTCTCTAGCCACCTACTCTTCTGCTCATCCTCTCGCGTAGTCTAAAGAGAGCTCAGGTGAGAAATTGCAAACGTCGAGCAATTGCTCAGAGATGAAAAGTGCCAGCACTGAAAGCTGTGGCTAGCCAGCACCCTTCCTTGGAAGCGCTTTCACAGGCGCAGCAACACTGGGGCTTTGTGCTTCTGTAGCCACGAAACATCACGCTCACTATCTCTCCGTCTCGTAGACACGAGCTGAGAAATTGCAAACGTCGAGCAATTGCTCAGAGATGAAAAGTGCCAGCACTGAAAGCTGTTGCTAGCCAGCACCCTTCCTTGGAAACGCTTTTGTAGCCCTAAGAACACTGGGGCTCTGGGCTTCTCTAGCCACCTAATCTTCTGCTCATCCTCTCGCGTAGTCTAAAGAGAGCTCAGGTGAGAGATTGCAAACGTCGAGCAATTGCTCAGAGATGAAAAGTGCCAGCACTGAAAGCTGTTGCTAGCCAGCACCCTTCCTTGGAAGCGCTTTCACAGGTGCATCAACACTGGGACTTTGCGCTTCTCTACCCACCAAACATCACGGTCTTTCGCTTTCCGTCTCGTAGACACGAGCTGAGAAATTGCAAACGTCGAGCAATTGCTCAGAGATGAAAAGTGCCAGCACTGAAAGCTGTTGCTAGCCAGCACCCTTCCTTGGAAGCGCTTTTGTAGGCCTAAGAACACTGGGGCTCTGGGCTTCTCTAGCCACCTACTCTTCTGCTCATCCTCTCGCGCAGTCTAAAGAGAGCTCAGGTGAGAAATTGCAAACGTCGAGCAATTGCTCAGAGATGAAAAGTGCCAGCACTGAAAGCTGTTGCTAGCCAGCACCCTTCCTTGGAAGCGCTTTTGTAGGCCTAAGAACACTGGGGCTCTGGGCTTCTCTAGCCACCTACTCTTCTGCTCATCCTCTCGTGCAGTCGAAAGAGAGCTCAGGTGAGAAATTGCAAACGTCGAGCAATTGCTCAGAGATGAAAAGTGCCAGCACTGAAAGCTGTTGCTAGCCAGCACCCTTCCTTGGAAGCGCTTTCACAGGCGCAGCAACACTGGGGCTTTGCGCTTCTCTAGCCAGTAAACATCACGCTCACTATCTCTCCGTCTCGTAGACACGAGCTGAGAAATTGCAAACGTCGAGCAATTGCTCAGAGAGGAAAAGTGGCAGCACTGAAAGCTGT
This sequence comes from Sarcoramphus papa, assembly GCA_037962945.1. NCBI lineage: Eukaryota > Metazoa > Chordata > Aves > Accipitriformes > Cathartidae > Sarcoramphus > Sarcoramphus papa. Next base: position 91,957,971 of record CM075586.1, on the reverse strand, counting down.
TGCTAGCCAGCACCCTTCCTTGGAAACGCTTTTGTAGCCCTAAGAACACTGGAGCTCTGGGCTTCTCTAGCCACCTACTCTTCTGCTCATCCTCTCGTGCAGTCGAAAGAGAGCTCAGGTGAGAAATTGCAAACATCGAGCAATTGCTCAGAGAGGAAAAGTGCCAGCACTGAAAGCTGTTGCTAGCCAGCACCCTTCCTTGGAAGCGCTTTCACAGGCGCAGCAACACTGGGGCTTTGCGCTTCTGTAGCCACCAAACATCACGCTCACTATCTGTCCGTCTCTTAGACACGAGCTGAGAAATTGGAAACGTCGAGCAATTGCTCAGAGAGGAAAAGTGCCAGCACTGAAAGGTGTTGCTAGCCAGCACCCTTCCTTGGAAGCGCTTTTGTAGGCCTAAGAACACTGGGGCTCTGGTCTTCTCTAGCCACCTAATCTTCTGCTCATCCTCTCGTGCAGTCGAAAGAGAGCTCAGGTGAGAAATTGCAAACATCGAGCAATTGCTCAGAGATGAAAAGTGCCAGCACTGAAAGCTGTGGCTAGCCAGCACCCTTCCTTGGAAGCGCTTTTGTAGGCCTAAGAACACTGGGACTTTGCGCTTCTCTAGCCATGAAACGTCACGCTCACTATCTGTCCGTCTCGTAGACACGAGCTGAGAAATTGCAAATGTCGAGCAATTGCTCAGAGGTGAGAACTGCCAGCACTGAAAGCTGTTGCTAGCCAGCACCCTTCCTTGGAAGCGCTTTTGTAGGCCTAAGAACACTGGGGCTCTGGGCTTCTCTAACCACCTACTCTTCTGGTCATCCTCTCGCGTAGTCTAAAGAGAGCTCAGGTGAGAAATTGCAAACGTCGAGCAATTGCTCAGAGATGAAAAGTGCCAGCACTGAAAGGTGTTGCTAGCCAGCACCCTTCCTTGGAAGCGCTTTCACAGGCGCAGCAACACTGGGGCTTTGCGCTTCTCTAGCCACCAAACATCACGCTCACTATCTCTCCGTCTCGTAGACACAAGCTGAGAAATTGCAAACGTCGAGCAATTGCTCAGAGATGAAAAGTGCCAGCACTGAAAGCTGTTGCTAGCCAGCACCCTTCCTTGGAAGCGCTTTTGTAGGCCTAAGAACACTGGGGCTCTGGGCTTCTCTAGCCACCTACTCTTCTGCTCATCCTCTCGCGTAGTCTAAAGAGAGCTCAGGTGAGAAATTGCAAACGTCGAGCAATTGCTCAGAGATGAAAAGTGCCAGCACTGAAAGCTGTGGCTAGCCAGCACCCTTCCTTGGAAGCGCTTTCACAGGCGCAGCAACACTGGGGCTTTGTGCTTCTGTAGCCACGAAACATCACGCTCACTATCTCTCCGTCTCGTAGACACGAGCTGAGAAATTGCAAACGTCGAGCAATTGCTCAGAGATGAAAAGTGCCAGCACTGAAAGCTGATGCTAGCCAGCACCCTTCCTTGGAAACGCTTTTGTAGCCCTAAGAACACTGGGGCTCTGGGCTTCTCTAGCCACCTAATCTTCTGCTCATCCTCTCGCGTAGTCTAAAGAGAGCTCAGGTGAGAGATTGCAAACGTCGAGCAATTGCTCAGAGATGAAAAGTGCCAGCACTGAAAGCTGTTGCTAGCCAGCACCCTTCCTTGGAAGCGCTTTCACAGGTGCATCAACACTGGGACTTTGCGCTTCTCTACCCACCAAACATCACGGTCTTTCGCTTTCCGTCCCGTAGACACGAGCTGAGAAATTGCAAACGTCGAGCAATTGCTCAGATATGAGAACTGCCAGCACTGAAAGCTGTTGCTAGCCAGCACCCTTCCTTGGAAGCGCTTTTGTAGGCCTAAGAACACTGGGGCTCTGGGCTTCTCTAGCCACCTACTCTTCTGCTCATCCTCTCGCGCACTCTAAAGAGAGCTCAGGTGAGAAATTGCAAACGTCGAGCAATTGCTCAGAGATGAAAAGTGCCAGCACTGAAAGCTGTTGCTAGCCAGCACCCTTCCTTGGAAGCGCTTTTGTAGGCCTAAGAACACTGGGGCTCTGGGCTTCTCTAGCCACCTACTCTTCTGCTCATCCTCTCGTGCAGTCGAAAGAGAGCTCAGGTGAGAAATTGCAAACGTCGAGCAATTGCTCAGAGATGAAAAGTGCCAGCACTGAAAGCTGTTGCTAGCCAGCACCCTTCCTTGGAAGCGCTTTCACAGGCGCAGCAACACTGGGGCTTTGCGCTTCTCTAGCCAGTAAACATCACGCTCACTATCTCTCCGTCTCGTAGACACGAGCTGAGAAATTGCAAACGTCGAGCAATTGCTCAGAGAGGAAAAGTGGCAGCACTGAAAGCTGTTGCTAGCCAGCACCCTTCCTTGGAAACGCTTTTGTAGGCCTAAGAACACTGGGGCTCTGGGCTTCTCTAGCTACCTAATCTTCTGCTCGTCCTCACGGGCACTCTAAAGAGAGCTCAGGGGAGAAATTGCAAACGTCGAGCAATTGCTCAGAGATGAAAAGTGCCAGCACTGAACGCTGTTGCTAGCCAGCACCCTTCCTTGGAAGCGCTTTCACAGGCGCAGCAACACTGGGGCTTTGCGCTTCTCTAGCCACCAAACATCACGGTCATTCTCTTTCCGTCTCGTAGACACGAGCTGAGAAATTGCAAACATCGAGCAATTGCTCAGAGAGGAAAAGTGCCAGCACTGAAAGCTGTTGCTAGCCAGCAGCCTTCCTTGGAAGCGCATTCACAGGCGCAGCAACACTGGGGCTTTGCGCTTCTCTAGCCACCAAACATCACGGTCACTATCTCTCCGTCTCGTAGACACGAGCTGAGAAATTGCAAATGTCGAGCAATTGCTCAGACATGAAAAGTGCCAGCACTGAAAGCTGTGGCTAGCCAGCACCCTTCCTTGGAAGCGCTTTTGTAGCCCTAAGAACACTGGAGCTCTGGGCTTCTCTAGCCACCTACTCTTCTGCTCATCCTCTCGTGCAGTCGAAAGAGAGCTCAGGTGAGAAATTGCAAACATCGAGCAATTGCTCAGAGAGGAAAAGTGCCAGCACTGAAAGCTGTTGCTAGCCAGCACCCTTCCTTGGAAGCGCTTTCACAGGCGCAGCAACACTGGGGCTTTGCGCTTCTCTACCCACCAAACATCACGGTCACTATCTGTCCGTCTCTTAGACACGAGCTGAGAAATTGGAAACGTCGAGCAATTGCTCAGAGATGAAAAGTGCCAGCACTGAAACGTGTTGCTAGCCAGCACCCTTCCTTGGAAGCGCTTTTGTAGGCCTAAGAACACTGGGGCTCTGGTCTTCTCTAGCCACCTAATCTTCTTCTCATCCTCTCGTGCACTCTAAAGAGAGCTCAGGTGAGAGATTGCAAACGTCGAGCAATTGTTTAGAGATGAAAAGTGCCAGCACTGAAAGCTGTGGCTAGCCAGCACCCTTCCTTGGAAGCGCTTTTGTAGGCCTAAGAACACTGGGACTTTGCGCTTCTCTAGCCACCAAACGTCACGCTCACTATCTCTCCGTCTCGTAGACACGAGCTGAGAAATTGCAAACGTCGAGCAATTGCTCAGAGGTGAGAACTGCCAGCACTGAAAGCTGTTGCTAGCCAGCACCCTTCCTTGGAAGCAGTTTTGTAGGCCTAAGAACACTGGGGCTCTGGGCTTCTCTAGCCACCTAATCTTCTGCTCATCCTCTCGCGCAGTCTAAAGAGAGCTCAGGTGAGAAATTGCAAATGTCGAGCAATTGCTCAGAGATGAAAAGTGCCAGCACTGAAAGCTGATGCTAGCCAGCACCCTTCCTTGGAAGCGCTTTCACAGGCGCAGCAACACTGGGGCTTTGCGCTTCTCTAGCCACCAAACATCACGCTCACTATCTCTCCGTCTCGTAGACACGAGCTGAGAAATTGCAAACGTCGAGCAATTGCTCAGAGATGAAAAGTGCCAGCACTGAAAGCTGTTGCTAGCCAGCACCCTTCCTTGGAAGCGCTTTTGTAGGCCTAAGAACACTGGGGCTCTGGGCTTCTCTAGCCACCTACTCTTCTGCTCATCCTCTCGCGTAGTCTAAAGAGAGCTCAGGTGAGAAATTGCAAACGTCGAGCAATTGCTCAGAGATGAAAAGTGCCAGCACTGAAAGCTGTGGCTAGCCAGCAGCCTTCCTTGGAAGCGCTTTCACAGGCGCAGCAACACTGGGGCTTTGCGCTTCTGTAGCCACGAAACATCACGCTCACTATCTGTCCGTCTCGTAGACACGAGCTGAGAAATTGCAAACGTCGAGCAATTGCTCAGAGATGAAAAGTGCCAGCACTGAAAGCTGATGCTAGCCAGCACCCTTCCTTGGAAACGCTTTTGTAGCCCTAAGAACACTGGGGCTCTGGGCTTCTCTAGCCACCTACTCTTCTGCTCATCCTCTCGCGTAGTCTAAAGAGAGCTCAGGTGAGAGATTGCAAACGTCGAGCAATTGCTCAGAGATGAAAAGTGCCAGCACTGAAAGCTGTTGCTAGCCAGCACCCTTCCTTGGAAGCGCTTACACAGGCGCAGCAACACTGGGGCTTTACGCTTCTGTAGCCACCAAACATCACGCTCACTATCTCTCCGTCTCGTAGCCACGAGCTGAGAAATTGCAAACGTCGAGCAATTGCTCAGAGATGAAAAGTGCCAGCACTGAAAGCTGTTGCTAGCCAGCACCCTTCCTTGGAAGTGCTTTCACAGGCGCAGCAACACTGGGGCTTTGCGCTTCTCTACCCACCAAACGTCACGGTCATTCTCTTTCCGTCTCGTAGACACGAGTTGAGAAATTGCAAACGTCGAGCAATTGCTCAGAGATGAAAAGTGCCAGCACTGAAAGGTGTTGCTAGCCAGCACCCTTCCTTGGAAGCGCTTTCACAGGCGCAGCAACACTGGGGCTTTGCGCTTCTCTACCCACCAAACATCACGCTCACTATCTCTCCGTCTCGTAGACACGAGCTGAGAAATTGCAAACGTTGAGCAATTGCTCAGAGATGAAAAGTGCCAGCACTGAAAGCTGCTGCTAGCCAGCACCCTTCCTTGGAAACGCTTTTGTAGGCCTAAGAACACTGGGGCTCTGGACTTCTCTAGCTACCTAATCTTCTGCTCATCCTCTCGCGTAGTCTAAAGAGAGCTCAGGTGAGAGATTGCAAACGTCGAGCAATTGCTCAGAGATGAAAAGTGCCAGCACTGAAAGCTGTTGCTAGCCAGCACCCTTCCTTGGAAGCGCTTTCACAGGTGCATCAACACTGGGACTTTGCGCTTCTCTACCCACCAAACATCACGGTCTTTCGCTTTCCGTCTCGTAGACACGAGCTGAGAAATTGCAAACGTCGAGCAATTGCTCAGAGATGAGAACTGCCAGCACTGAAAGCTGTTGCTAGCCAGCACCCTTCCTTGGAAGCGCTTTTGTAGGCCTAAGAACACTGGGGCTCTGGGCTTCTCTAGCCACCTACTCTTCTGCTCATCCTCTCGGGCACTCTAAAGAGAGCTCAGGTGAGAAATTGCAAACGTCGAGCAATTGCTCAGAGATGAAAAGTGCCAGCACTGAAAGCTGTTGCTAGCCAGCACCCTTCCTTGGAAGCGGTTTTGTAGCCCTAAGAACACTGGGGCTCTGGGCTTCTCTAGCCACCTACTCTTCTGCTCATCCTCTCGTGCAGTCTAAAGAGAGCTCAGGTGAGAAATTGCAAACGTCGAGCAATTGCTCAGAGATGAAAAGTGCCAGCACTGAAAGGTGTTGCTAGCCAGCACCCTTCCTTGGAAGCGCTTTCACAGGCGCAGCAACACTGGGGCTTTGCGCTTCTCTACCCACCAAACGTCACACTCACTATCTCTCCGTCTCGTAGACACGAGCTGAGAAATTGCAAACGTCGAGCAATTGCTCAGAGATGAAAAGTGCCAGCACTGAAAGCTGTTGCTAGCCAGCACCCTTCCTTGGAAGCGCTTTCACAGGCGCAGCAACACTGGGGCTTTGCGCTTCTCTAGCCAGTAAACATCACGCTCACTATCTCTCCGTCTCGTAGACACGAGCTGAGAAATTGCAAACGTCGAGCAATTGCTCAGAGAGGAAAAGTGCCAGCACTGAAAGGTGTTGCTAGCCAGCACCCTTCCTTGGAAGCGCTTTTGTAGGCCTAAGAACACTGGGGCTCTGGGCTTCTCTAGCCACCTAATCTTCTGCTCATCCTCTCGTGCACTCTAAAGAGAGCTCAGGTGAGAGATTGCAAACGTCGAGCAATTGTTTAGAGATGAAAAGTGCCAGCACTGAAAGCTGTGGCTAGCCAGCACCCTTCCTTGGAAGCGCTTTTGTAGGCCTAAGAACACTGGGACTTTGCGCTTCTCTAGCCACGAAACGTCACGCTCACTATCTGTCCGTCTCGTAGACACGAGCTGAGAAATTGCAAACGTCGAGCAATTGCTCAGAGGTGAGAACTGCCAGCACTGAAAGCTGTTGCTAGCCAGCACCCTTCCTTGGAAGCAGTTTTGTAGGCCTAAGAACACTGGGGCTCTGGGCTTCTCTAGCCACCTAATCTTCTGCTCATCCTGTCGCGTAGTCTAAAGAGAGCTCAGATGAGAAATTGCAAATGTCGAGCAATTGCTCAGAGATGAAAAGTGCCAGCACTGAAAGCTGATGCTAGCCAGCACCCTTCCTTGGAAGCGCTTTCACAGGCGCAGCAACACTGGGGCTTTGCGCTTCTCTACCCACCAAACATCATGGTCATTCGCTTTCCGTCTCGTAGACACGAGTTGAGAAATTGCAAACGTCGAGCAATTGCTCAGAGATGAAAAGTGCCAGCACTGAAAGCTGTTGCTAGCCAGCACCCTTCCTTGGAAGCGCTTTTGTAGGCCTAAGAACACTGGGGTTCTGGGCTTCTCTAGCCACCTAATCTTCTGCTCATCCTCTCGCGCACTCTGAAGAGAGCTCAGGTGAGAAATTGCAAACGTCGAGCAATTGCTCAGAGATGAAAAGTGGCAGCACTGAAAGCTGTTGCTAGCCAGCAGCCTTCCTTGGAAGCGCTTTTGTAGGCCTAAGAACACTGGGGCTCTGGGCTTCTCTAGCCACCTAATCTTCTGCTCATCCTCTCGTGCAGTCGAAAGAGAGCTCAGGTGAGAAATTGCAAACGTCGAGCAATTGCTCAGAGAGGAAAAGTGCCAGCACTGAAAGCTGTTGCTACCCAGCACCCTTCCTTGGAAGCGCTTTTGTAGGCATAAGAACAGTGGGGCTCTGGGCTTCTCTAGCCACCTACTCTTCTGCTCATCCTCTCGTGCAGTCGAAAGAGAGCTCAGGTGAGAAAGTGCAAACGTCGAGCAATTGCTCAGAGAGGAAAAGTGCCAGCACTGAAAGCTGTTGCTAGCCAGCACCCTTCCTTGGAAGCGCTTTCACAGGCGCAGCAACACTGGGGCTTTGCGCTTCTCTAGCCACCAAACATCACGCTCACTATCTCTACGTCTCGTAGACACGAGCTGAGAAATTGCAAACGTAGAGCAATTGCTCAGAGATGAAAAGTGCCAGCACTGAAAGCTGTTGCTAGCCAGCACCCTTCCTTGGAAGCGCTTTTGTAGCCCTAAGAACACTGGGGCTCTGGGCTTCTCTAGCTACCTAATCTTCTGCTCATCCTCTCGCGCACTCTAAAGAGAGCTCAGGTGAGAGATTGCAAACGTCGAGCAATTGCTCAGAGAGGAAAAGTGCCAGCACTGAAAGCTGTTGCTAGCCAGCACCCTTCCTTGGAAGCGCTTTCACAGGCGCAGCAACACTGGGACTTTGCGCTTCTCTACCCACCAAACATCACGGTCATTCGCTTTCCGTCTCGTAGACACGAGCTGAGAAATTGCAAACGTCGAGCAATTGCTCAGAGATGAAAAGTGCCAGCACTGAAAGCTGTTGCTAGCCAGCACCCTTCCTTGGAAACGCTTTTGTAGGCCTAAGAACACTGGGGCTCTGGGCTTCTCTAGCTACCTAATCTTCTGCTCATCCTCTCGCGCACTCTAAAGAGAGCTCAGGTGAGAGATTGCAAACGTCGAGCAATTGCTCAGAGATGAAAAGTGCCAGCACTGAAAGCTGTTGCTAGCCAGCACCCTTCCTTGGAAGCGCTTTCACAGGCGCAGCAACACTGGGACTTTGCGATTCTCTAGCCACCAAACATCACGCTCACTATCTCTCCGTCTCGTAGACACGAGCTGAAAAATTGCAAACGTCGAGCAATTGCTCAGAGATAAAAAGTGCCAGCACTGAAAGCTGTTGCTAGCCAGCACCCTTCCTTGGAAGTGCTTTCACAGGCGCAGCAACACTGGGGCTTTGCGCTTCTCTAGGCACCAAACGTCACGGTCATTCTCTTTCCGTCTCGTAGACACGAGCTGAGAAATTGCAAACGTTGAGCAATTGCTCAGAGATGAAAAGTGCCAGCACTGAAAGCTGTTGCTAGCCAGCACCCTTCCTTGGAAGCGCTTTTGTAGGCCTAAGAACACTGGGGTTGTGGGCTTCTCTAGCCACCTAATCTTCTTCTCATCCTCTCGCGTAGTCTAAAGAGAGCTCAGGTGAGAGATTGCAAACGTCGAGCAATTGCTCAGAGATGAAAAGTTCCAGCACTGAAAGCTGTTGCTAGCCAGCACCCTTCCTTGGAAGCGCTTTCACAGGCGCAGCAACACTGGGGCTTTGCACTTCTGTAGCCACCAAGCCTCACGCTCACTATCTCTCCGTCTCGTAGCCACGAGCTGAAAAATTGCAAACGTCGAGCAATTGCTCAGAGATGAAAAGTGCCAGCACTGAAAGCTGTTGCTAGCCAGCACCCTTCCTTGGAAGCGCTTTCACAGGCGCAGCAACACTGGGGCTTTGCGCTTCTCTACCCACCAAACATCACGCTCACTATCTCTCCGTCTCGTAGCCACGAGCTGAAAAATTGCAAACGTCGAGCAATTGCTCAGAGATGAAAAGTGCCAGCACTGAAAGCTGTTGCTAGCCAGCACCCTTCCTTGGAAGCGCTTTCACAGGCGCAGCAACACTGGGGCTTTGCGCTTCTCTAGCCACCAAACGTCACGCTCACTATCTCTCCGTCTCGTAAACACGAGCTGAGAAATTGCAAATGTCGAGCAACTGCTCAGAGATGAAAAGTGCCAGCACTGAAAGCTGTTGCTAGCCAGCACCCTTCCTTGGAAGCGCTTTTGTAGGCCTAAGAACACTGGGGCTCTGGGCTTCTCTAGCCACCTAATCTTCTGCTCATCCTCTCGTGCAGTCTAAAGAGAGCTCAGGTGAGAAATTGCAAACATCGAGCAATTGCTCAGAGATGAAAAGTGCCAGCACTGAAAGCTGATGCTAGCCAGCACCCTTCCTTGGAAGCGCTTTGTAGCCCTAAGAACACTGGGGCTCTGGGCTTCTCTAGCCACCTACTCTTCTGCTCATCCTCTCGTGCAGTCTAAAGAGAGCTCAGGTGAGAAATTGCAAACGTCGAGCAATTGCTCAGAGATGAAAAGTGCCAGCACTGAAAGCTGTTGCTAGCCAGCAGCCTTCCTTGGAAGCGCTTTCACAGGCGCAGCAACACTGGGGCTTTGTGCTTCTCTAGCCACCAAACGTCACGGTCACTATCTGTCCGTCTCGTAGACACGAGCTGAGAAATTGCAAACGTCGAGCAATTGCTCAGAGATGAAAAGTGCCAGCACTGAAAGCTGTTGCTAGCCAGCACCCTTCCTTGGAAGCGCTTTTGTAGGCCTAAGAACACTGGGGCTCTGGGATTCTCTAGCTACCTAATCTTCTGCTCATCCTCTCGTGCAGTCTAAAGAGACCTCAGGTGAGAAATTGCAAATGTCGAGCAATTGCTCAGAGAGGAAAAGTGCCAGCACTGAAAGCTGTTGCTAGCCAGCACCCTTCCTTGGAAGCGCTTTCACAGGCGCAGCAACACTGGGGCTTTGCGCTTCTCTACCAACCAAACGTCACGGTCACTATCTCTCCGTCTCGTAGACACAAGCTGAGAAATTGCAAACGTCGAGCAATTGCTCAGAGATGAAAAGTGCCAGCACTGAAAGCTGTGGCTAGCCAGCAGCCTTCCTTGGAAGCGCTTTCACAGGCGCAGCAACACTGGGGCTTTGCGCTTCTGTAGCCACCAAACGTCACGCTCACTATCTCTCCGTCTCGTAGACACGAGCTGAGAAATTGCAAACGTCGAGCAATTGCTCAGAGATGAAAAGTGCCAGCACTGAAAGCTGTTGCTAGCTAGCACCCTTCCTTGGAAACGCTTTTGTAGGCCTAAGAACACTGGGGCTCTGGGCTTCTCTAGCCACCTAATCTTCTGCTCATCCTCTCGCGCACTCTAAAGAGAGCTCAGGTGAGAGATTGCAAACGTCGAGCAATTGCTCAGAGATGAAAAGTGCCAGCACTGAAAGCTGTTGCTAGCCAGCACCCTTCCTTGGAAGCGCTTTCACAGGCGCAGCAACACTGGGACTTTGCGATTCTCTAGCCACCAAACATCACGCTCACTATCTCTCCGTCTCGTAGCCACGAGCTGAAAAATTGCAAACGTCGAGCAATTGCTCAGAGATAAAAAGTGCCAGCACTGAAAGCTGTTGCTAGCCAGCACCCTTCCTTGGAAGTGCTTTCACAGGCGCAGCAACACTGGGGCTTTGCGCTTCTCTAGGCACCAAACGTCACGGTCATTCTCTTTCCGTCTCGTAGACACGAGCTGAGAAATTGCAAACGTTGAGCAATTGCTCAGAGATGAAAAGTGCCAGCACTGAAAGCTGTTGCTAGCCAGCACCCTTCCTTGGAAGCGCTTTTGTAGCCCTAAGAACACTGGGGCTCTGGGCTTCTCTAGCCACCTAATCTTCTTCTCATCCTCTCGCGTAGTCTAAAGAGAGCTCAGGTGAGAGATTGCAAACGTCGAGCAATTGCTCAGAGATGAAAAGTTCCAGCACTGAAAGCTGTTGCTAGCCAGCACCCTTCCTTGGAAGCGCTTTCACAGGCGCAGCAACACTGGGGCTTTGCACTTCTGTAGCCACCAAGCCTCACGCTCACTATCTCTCCGTCTCGTAGCCACGAGCTGAAAAATTGCAAACGTCGAGCAATTGCTCCGAGATGAAAAGTGCCAGCACTGAAAGCTGTTGCTAGCCAGCACCCTTCCTTGGAAGCGCTTTCACAGGCGCAGCAACACTGGGGCTTTGCGCTTCTCTACCCACCAAACATCACGCTCACTATCTCTCCGTCTCGTAGCCACGAGCTGAAAAATTGCAAACGTCGAGCAATTGCTCAGAGATGAAAAGTGCCAGCACTGAAAGCTGTTGCTAGCCAGCACCCTTCCTTGGAAGCGCTTTCACAGGCGCAGCAACACTGGGGCTTTGCGCTTCTCTAGCCACCAAACGTCACGCTCACTATCTCTCCGTCTCGTAAACACGAGCTGAGAAATTGCAAATGTCGAGCAACTGCTCAGAGATGAAAAGTGCCAGCACTGAAAGCTGTTGCTAGCCAGCACCCTTCCTTGGAAGCGCTTTTGTAGGCCTAAGAACACTGGGGCTCTGGGCTTCTCTAGCCACCTAATCTTCTGCTCATCCTCTCGTGCAGTCTAAAGAGAGCTCAGGTGAGAAATTGCAAACGTCGAGCAATTGCTCAGAGATGAAAAGTGCCAGCACTGAAAGCTGTTGCTAGCCAGCAGCCTTCCTTGGAAGCGCTTTCACAGGCGCAGCAACACTGGGGCTTTGTGCTTCTCTAGCCACCAAACGTCACGGTCACTATCTGTCCGTCTCGTAGACACGAGCTGAGAAATTGCAAACGTCGAGCAATTGCTCAGAGATGAAAAGTGCCAGCACTGAAAGCTGTTGCTAGCCAGCACCCTTCCTTGGAAGCGCTTTTGTAGGCCTAAGAACACTGGGGCTCTGGGATTCTCTAGCTACCTAATCTTCTGCTCATCCTCTCGTGCAGTCTAAAGAGACCTCAGGTGAGAAATTGCAAATGTCGAGCAATTGCTCAGAGATGAAAAGTGCCAGCACTGAAAGCTGTTGCTAGCCAGCAGCCTTCCTTGGAAGCGCTTTCACAGGCGCAGCAACACTGGGGCTTTGCGCTTCTCTACCAACCAAACGTCACGGTCACTATCTCTCCGTCTCGTAGACACAAGCTGAGAAATTGCAAACGTCGAGCAATTGCTCAGAGATGAAAAGTGCCAGCACTGAAAGCTGTGGCTAGCCAGCAGCCTTCCTTGGAAGCGCTTTCACAGGCGCAGCAACACTGGGGCTTTGCGCTTCTGTAGCCACCAAACGTCACGCTCACTATCTCTCCGTCTCGTAGACACGAGCTGAGAAATTGCAAACGTCGAGCAATTGCTCAGAGATGAAAAGTGCCAGCACTGAAAGCTGTTGCTAGCTAGCACCCTTCCTTGGAAACGCTTTTGTAGGCCTAAGAACACTGGGGCTCTGGGCTTCTCTAGCCACCTAATCTTCTGCTCATCCTCTCGGGCACTCTAAAGAGAGCTCAGGTGAGAAATTGCAAACGTCGAGCAATTGCTCAGAGATGAAAAGTGCCAGCACTGAAAGCTGTGGCTAGCCAGCACCCTTCCTTGGAAGCGCTTTCACAGGCGCAGCAACACTGGGGCTTTGCGCTTCTGTAGCCACCAAGCCTCACGCTCACTATCTGTCCGTCTCGTAGACACGAGCTGAGAAATTGCAAACGTCGAGCAATTGCTCAGAGATGAGAACTGCCAGCACTGAAAGCTGTTGCTAGCCAGCACCCTTCCTTGGAAGCGCTTTTGTAGGCCTAAGAACACTGGGGCTCTGGGCTTCTCTAGCCACCTACTCTTCTGCTCATCCTCTCGCGCACTCTAAAGAGAGCTCAGGTGAGAAATTGCAAACGTCGAGCAATTGCTCAGAGATGAAAAGTGCCAGCACTGAAAGCTGTTGCTAGCCAGCACCCTTCCTTGGAAGCGCTTTTGTAGGCCTAATAACACTGGGGCTCTGGGCTTCTCTAGCCACCTACTCTTCTGCTCATCCTCTCGTGCAGTCGAAAGAGAGCTCAGGTGAGAAATTGCAAACGTCGAGCAATTGCTCAGAGAGGAAAAGTGCCAGCACTGAAAGCTGTTGCTAGCCAGCACCCTTCCTTGGAAGCGCTTTCACAGGCGCAGCAACACTGGGGCTTTGCGCTTCTCTAGCCACCAAACATCACGCTCACTATCTCTCCGTCTCGTAGACACGAGCTGAGAAATTGCAAACGTCGAGCAATTGCTCAGAGATGAAAAGTGCCAGCACTGAAAGCTGTTGCTAGCCAGCACCCTTCCTTGGAAACGCTTTTGTAGGCCTAAGAACACTGGGGCTCTGGGCTTCTCTAGCTACCTAATCTTCTGCTCATCCTCTCGCGTAGTTTAAAGAGAGTTCAGGTGAGAGATTGCAAACGTCGAGCAATTGCTCAGAGATGAAAAGTGCCAGCACTGAAAGCTGTGGCTAGCCAGCACCCTTCCTTGGAAGCGCTTTCACAGGCGCAGTAACACTGGGGTTTTGCGCTTCTCTAGCCACCAAACATCATGCTCATTATCTCTCCGTCTCGTAGACACGAGCTGAGAAATTGCAAATGTCGAGCAATTGCTCAGAGATGAAAAGTGCCAGCACTGAAAGCTGTTGCTAGCCAGCACCCTTCCTTGGAAGCGCTTTTGTGGCCCTAAGAACACTGGAGCTCTGGGCTTCTCTAGCTACCTAATCTTCTGCTCATCCTCTCGTGCAGTCTAAAGAGACCTCAGGTGAGAAATTGCAAATGTCGAGCAATTGCTCAGAGAGGAAAAGTGCCAGCACTGAAAGCTGTTGCTAGCCAGCACCCTTCCTTGGAAGCGCTTTCACAGGCGCAGCAACACTGGGGCTTTGCGCTTCTCTACCAACCAAACGTCACGGTCACTATCTCTCCGTCTCGTAGACACAAGCTGAGAAATTGCAAACGTCGAGCAATTGCTCAGAGATGAAAAGTGCCAGCACTGAAAGCTGTTGCTAGCCAGCACCCTTCCTTGGAAGCGCTTTTGTAGCCCTAAGAACACTGGGGCTCTGGGCTTCTCTAGCTACCTAATCTTCTGCTCATCCTCTCGCGCACTCTAAAGAGAGCTCAGGTGAGAGATTGCAAACGTCGAGCAATTGCTCAGAGAGGAAAAGTGCCAGCACTGAAAGCTGTTGCTAGCCAGCACCCTTCCTTGGAAGCGCTTTCACAGGTGCAGCAACACTGGGACTTTGCGCTTCTCTACCCACCAAACATCACGGTCATTCGCTTTCCGTCTCGTAGACACGAGCTGAGAAATTGCAAACGTCGAGCAATTGCTCAGAGATGAAAAGTGCCAGCACTGAAATCTGTTGCTAGCCAGCACCCTTCCTTGGAAACGCTTTTGTAGGCCTAAGAACACTGGGGCTCTGGGCTTCTCTAGCTACCTAATCTTCTGCTCATCCTCTTGCGCACTCTAAAGAGAGCTCAGGTGAGAGATTGCAAACGTCGAGCAATTGCTCAGAGATGAAAAGTGCCAGCACTGAAAGCTGTTGCTAGCCAGCACCCTTCCTTGGAAGCGCTTTCACAGGCGCAGCAACACTGGGACTTTGCGATTCTCTAGCCACCAAACATCACGCTCACTATCTCTCCGTCTCGTAGACACGAGCTGAAAAATTGCAAACGTCGAGCAATTGCTCAGAGATAAAAAGTGCCAGCACTGAAAGCTGTTGCTAGCCAGCACCCTTCCTTGGAAGTGCTTTCACAGGCGCAGCAACACTGGGGCTTTGCGCTTCTCTAGGCACCAAACGTCACGGTCATTCTCTTTCCGTCTCGTAGACACGAGCTGAGAAATTGCAAACGTTGAGCAATTGCTCAGAGATGAAAAGTGCCAGCACTGAAAGCTGTTGCTAGCCAGCACCCTTCCTTGGAAGCGCTTTTGTAGGCCTAAGAACACTGGGGTTGTGGGCTTCTCTAGCCACCTAATCTTCTTCTCATCCTCTCGCGTAGTCTAAAGAGAGCTCAGGTGAGAGATTGCAAACGTCGAGCAATTGCTCAGAGATGAAAAGTTCCAGCACTGAAAGCTGTTGCTAGCCAGCACCCTTCCTTGGAAGCGCTTTCACAGGCGCAGCAACACTGGGGCTTTGCACTTCTGTAGCCACCAAGCCTCACGCTCACTATCTCTCCGTCTCGTAGCCACGAGCTGAAAAATTGCAAACGTCGAGCAATTGCTCAGAGATGAAAAGTGCCAGCACTGAAAGCTGTTGCTAGCCAGCACCCTTCCTTGGAAGCGCTTTCACAGGCGCAGCAACACTGGGGCTTTGCGCTTCTCTACCCACCAAACATCACGCTCACTATCTCTCCGTCTCGTAGCCACGAGCTGAAAAATTGCAAACGTCGAGCAATTGCTCAGAGATGAAAAGTGCCAGCACTGAAAGCTGTTGCTAGCCAGCACCCTTCCTTGGAAGCGCTTTCACAGGCGCAGCAACACTGGGGCTTTGCGCTTCTCTAGCCACCAAACGTCACGCTCACTATCTCTCCGTCTCGTAAACACGAGCTGAGAAATTGCAAATGTCGAGCAACTGCTCAGAGATGAAAAGTGCCAGCACTGAAAGCTGTTGCTAGCCAGCACCCTTCCTTGGAAGCGCTTTTGTAGGCCTAAGAACACTGGGGCTCTGGGCTTCTCTAGCCACCTAATCTTCTGCTCATCCTCTCGTGCAGTCTAAAGAGAGCTCAGGTGAGAAATTGCAAACGTCGAGCAATTGCTCAGAGATGAAAAGTGCCAGCACTGAAAGCTGATGCTAGCCAGCACCCTTCCTTGGAAGCGCTTTGTAGCCCTAAGAACACTGGGGCTCTGGGCTTCTCTAGCCACCTACTCTTCTGCTCATCCTCTCGTGCAGTCTAAAGAGAGCTCAGGTGAGAAATTGCAAACGTCGAGCAATTGCTCAGAGATGAAAAGTGCCAGCACTGAAAGCTGTTGCTAGCCAGCAGCCTTCCTTGGAAGCGCTTTCACAGGCGCAGCAACACTGGGGCTTTGTGCTTCTCTAGCCACCAAACGTCACGGTCACTATCTGTCCGTCTCGTAGACACGAGCTGAGAAATTGCAAACGTCGAGCAATTGCTCAGAGATGAAAAGTGCCAGCACTGAAAGCTGTTGCTAGCCAGCACCCTTCCTTGGAAGCGCTTTTGTAGGCCTAAGAACACTGGGGCTCTGGGATTCTCTAGCTACCTAATCTTCTGCTCATCCTCTCGTGCAGTCTAAAGAGACCTCAGGTGAGAAATTGCAAATGTCGAGCAATTGCTCAGAGAGGAAAAGTGCCAGCACTGAAAGCTGTTGCTAGCCAGCACCCTTCCTTGGAAGCGCTTTCACAGGCGCAGCAACACTGGGGCTTTGCGCTTCTCTACCAACCAAACGTCACGGTCACTATCTCTCCGTCTCGTAGACACAAGCTGAGAAATTGCAAACGTCGAGCAATTGCTCAGAGATGAAAAGTGCCAGCACTGAAAGCTGTGGCTAGCCAGCAGCCTTCCTTGGAAGCGCTTTCACAGGCGCAGCAACACTGGGGCTTTGCGCTTCTGTAGCCACCAAACGTCACGCTCACTATCTCTCCGTCTCGTAGACACGAGCTGAGAAATTGCAAACGTCGAGCAATTGCTCAGAGATGAAAAGTGCCAGCACTGAAAGCTGTTGCTAGCTAGCACCCTTCCTTGGAAACGCTTTTGTAGGCCTAAGAACACTGGGGCTCTGGGCTTCTCTAGCCACCTAATCTTCTGCTCATCCTCTCGCGCACTCTAAAGAGAGCTCAGGCGAGAGATTGCAAACGTCGAGCAATTGCTCAGAGATGAAAAGTGCCAGCACTGAAAGCTGTTGCTAGCCAGCACCCTTCCTTGGAAGCGCTTTCACAGGCGCAGCAACACTGGGACTTTGCGATTCTCTAGCCACCAAACATCACGCTCACTATCTCTCCGTCTCGTAGCCACGAGCTGAAAAATTGCAAACGTCGAGCAATTGCTCAGAGATAAAAAGTGCCAGCACTGAAAGCTGTTGCTAGCCAGCACCCTTCCTTGGAAGTGCTTTCACAGGCGCAGCAACACTGGGGCTTTGCGCTTCTCTAGGCACCAAACGTCACGGTCATTCTCTTTCCGTCTCGTAGACACGAGCTGAGAAATTGCAAACGTTGAGCAATTGCTCAGAGATGAAAAGTGCCAGCACTGAAAGCTGTTGCTAGCCAGCACCCTTCCTTGGAAGCGCTTTTGTAGCCCTAAGAACACTGGGGCTCTGGGCTTCTCTAGCCACCTAATCTTCTTCTCATCCTCTCGCGTAGTCTAAAGAGAGCTCAGGTGAGAGATTGCAAACGTCGAGCAATTGCTCAGAGATGAAAAGTTCCAGCACTGAAAGCTGTTGCTAGCCAGCACCCTTCCTTGGAAGCGCTTTCACAGGCGCAGCAACACTGGGGCTTTGCACTTCTGTAGCCACCAAGCCTCACGCTCACTATCTCTCCGTCTCGTAGCCACGAGCTGAAAAATTGCAAACGTCGAGCAATTGCTCCGAGATGAAAAGTGCCAGCACTGAAAGCTGTTGCTAGCCAGCACCCTTCCTTGGAAGCGCTTTCACAGGCGCAGCAACACTGGGGCTTTGCGCTTCTCTAGCCACCAAACATCACGCTCACTATCTCTCCGTCTCGTAGCCACGAGCTGAAAAATTGCAAACGTCGAGCAATTGCTCAGAGATGAAAAGTGCCAGCACTGAAAGCTGTTGCTAGCCAGCACCCTTCCTTGGAAGCGCTTTTGTAGGCCTAAGAACACTGGGGCTCTGGGCTTCTCTAGCCACCTACTCTTCTGCTCATCCTCTCGCGTAGTCTAAAGAGAGCTCAGGTGAGAAATTGCAAACGTCGAGCAATTGCTCAGAGATGAAAAGTGCCAGCACTGAAAGCTGTGGCTAGCCAGCACCCTTCCTTGGAAGCGCTTTCACAGGCGCAGCAACACTGGGGCTTTGTGCTTCTGTAGCCACGAAACATCACGCTCACTATCTCTCCGTCTCGTAGACACGAGCTGAGAAATTGCAAACGTCGAGCAATTGCTCAGAGATGAAAAGTGCCAGCACTGAAAGCTGATGCTAGCCAGCACCCTTCCTTGGAAACGCTTTTGTAGCCCTAAGAACACTGGGGCTCTGGGCTTCTCTAGCCACCTAATCTTCTGCTCATCCTCTCGCGTAGTCTAAAGAGAGCTCAGGTGAGAGATTGCAAACGTCGAGCAATTGCTCAGAGATGAAAAGTGCCAGCACTGAAAGCTGTTGCTAGCCAGCACCCTTCCTTGGAAGCGCTTTCACAGGTGCATCAACACTGGGACTTTGCGCTTCTCTACCCACCAAACATCACGGTCTTTCGCTTTCCGTCTCGTAGACACGAGCTGAGAAATTGCAAACGTCGAGCAATTGCTCAGATATGAGAACTGCCAGCACTGAAAGCTGTTGCTAGCCAGCACCCTTCCTTGGAAGCGCTTTTGTAGGCCTAAGAACACTGGGGCTCTGGGCTTCTCTAGCCACCTACTCTTCTGCTCATCCTCTCGCGCAGTCTAAAGAGAGCTCAGGTGAGAAATTGCAAACGTCGAGCAATTGCTCAGAGATGAAAAGTGCCAGCACTGAAAGCTGTTGCTAGCCAGCACCCTTCCTTGGAAGCGCTTTTGTAGGCCTAAGAACACTGGGGCTCTGGGCTTCTCTAGCCACCTACTCTTCTGCTCATCCTCTCGTGCAGTCGAAAGAGAGCTCAGGTGAGAAATTGCAAACGTCGAGCAATTGCTCAGAGATGAAAAGTGCCAGCACTGAAAGCTGTTGCTAGCCAGCACCCTTCCTTGGAAGCGCTTTCACAGGCGCAGCAACACTGGGGCTTTGCGCTTCTCTAGCCAGTAAACATCACGCTCACTATCTCTCCGTCTCGTAGACACGAGCTGAGAAATTGCAAACGTCGAGCAATTGCTCAGAGAGGAAAAGTGGCAGCACTGAAAGCTGTTGCTAGCCAGCACCCTTCCTTGGAAACGCTTTTGTAGGCCTAAGAACACTGGGGCTCTGGGCTTCTCTAGCTACCTAATCTTCTGCTCGTCCTCACGGGCACTCTAAAGAGAGCTCAGGGGAGAAATTGCAAACGTCGAGCAATTGCTCAGAGATGAAAAGTGCCAGCACTGAACGCTGTTGCTAGCCAGCACCCTTCCTTGGAAGCGCTTTCACAGGCGCAGCAACACTGGGGCTTTGCGCTTCTCTAGCCACCAAACATCACGGTCATTCTCTTTCCGTCTCGTAGACACGAGCTGAGAAATTGCAAACATCGAGCAATTGCTCAGAGAGGAAAAGTGCCAGCACTGAAAGCTGTTGCTAGCCAGCACCCTTCCTTGGAAGCGCTTTCACAGGCGCAGCAACACTGGGGCTTTGCGCTTCTCTAGCCACCAAACATCACGGTCACTATCTCTCCGTCTCGTAGACACGAGCTGAGAAATTGCAAATGTCGAGCAATTGCTCAGACATGAAAAGTGCCAGCACTGAAAGCTGTGGCTAGCCAGCACCCTTCCTTGGAAGCGCTTTTGTAGCCCTAAGAACACTGGAGCTCTGGGCTTCTCTAGCCACCTACTCTTCTGCTCATCCTCTCGTGCAGTCGAAAGAGAGCTCAGGTGAGAAATTGCAAACATCGAGCAATTGCTCAGAGAGGAAAAGTGCCAGCACTGAAAGCTGTTGCTAGCCAGCACCCTTCCTTGGAAGCGCTTTCACAGGCGCAGCAACACTGGGGCTTTGCGCTTCTCTACCCACCAAACATCACGGTCACTATCTGTCCGTCTCTTAGACACGAGCTGAGAAATTGGAAACGTCGAGCAATTGCTCAGAGATGAAAAGTGCCAGCACTGAAACGTGTTGCTAGCCAGCACCCTTCCTTGGAAGCGCTTTTGTAGGCCTAAGAACACTGGGGCTCTGGTCTTCTCTAGCCACCTAATCTTCTTCTCATCCTCTCGTGCACTCTAAAGAGAGCTCAGGTGAGAGATTGCAAACGTCGAGCAATTGTTTAGAGATGAAAAGTGCCAGCACTGAAAGCTGTGGCTAGCCAGCACCCTTCCTTGGAAGCGCTTTTGTAGGCCTAAGAACACTGGGACTTTGCGCTTCTCTAGCCACCAAACGTCACGCTCACTATCTCTCCGTCTCGTAGACACGAGCTGAGAAATTGCAAACGTCGAGCAATTGCTCAGAGGTGAGAACTGCCAGCACTGAAAGCTGTTGCTAGCCAGCACCCTTCCTTGGAAGCAGTTTTGTAGGCCTAAGAACACTGGGGCTCTGGGCTTCTCTAGCCACCTAATCTTCTGCTCATCCTCTCGCGCAGTCTAAAGAGAGCTCAGGTGAGAAATTGCAAATGTCGAGCAATTGCTCAGAGATGAAAAGTGCCAGCACTGAAAGCTGATGCTAGCCAGCACCCTTCCTTGGAAGCGCTTTCACAGGCGCAGCAACACTGGGGCTTTGCGCTTCTCTAGCCACCAAACATCACGCTCACTATCTCTCCGTCTCGTAGACACGAGCTGAGAAATTGCAAACGTCGAGCAATTGCTCAGAGATGAAAAGTGCCAGCACTGAAAGCTGTTGCTAGCCAGCACCCTTCCTTGGAAGCGCTTTTGTAGGCCTAAGAACACTGGGGCTCTGGGCTTCTCTAGCCACCTACTCTTCTGCTCATCCTCTCGCGTAGTCTAAAGAGAGCTCAGGTGAGAAATTGCAAACGTCGAGCAATTGCTCAGAGATGAAAAGTGCCAGCACTGAAAGCTGTGGCTAGCCAGCACCCTTCCTTGGAAGCGCTTTCACAGGCGCAGCAACACTGGGGCTTTGCGCTTCTGTAGCCACGAAACATCACGCTCACTATCTGTCCGTCTCGTAGACACGAGCTGAGAAATTGCAAACGTCGAGCAATTGCTCAGAGATGAAAAGTGCCAGCACTGAAAGCTGATGCTAGCCAGCACCCTTCCTTGGAAGCGCTTTTGTAGGCCTAAGAACACTGGGGCTCTGGGCTTCTCTAGCCACCTACTCTTCTGCTCATCCTCTCGCGTAGTCTAAAGAGAGCTCAGGTGAGAGATTGCAAACGTCGAGCAATTGCTCAGAGATGAAAAGTGCCAGCACTGAAAGCTGTTGCTAGCCAGCACCCTTCCTTGGAAGCGCTTACACAGGCGCAGCAACACTGGGGCTTTACGCTTCTGTAGCCACCAAACATCACGCTCACTATCTCTCCGTCTCGTAGCCACGAGCTGAGAAATTGCAAACGTCGAGCAATTGCTCAGAGATGAAAAGTGCCAGCACTGAAAGCTGTTGCTAGCCAGCACCCTTCCTTGGAAGTGCTTTCACAGGCGCAGCAACACTGGGGCTTTGCGCTTCTCTACCCACCAAACGTCACGGTCATTCTCTTTCCGTCTCGTAGACACGAGTTGAGAAATTGCAAACGTCGAGCAATTGCTCAGAGATGAAAAGTGCCAGCACTGAAAGGTGTTGCTAGCCAGCACCCTTCCTTGGAAGCGCTTTCACAGGCGCAGCAACACTGGGGCTTTGCGCTTCTCTACCCACCAAACATCACGCTCACTATCTCTCCGTCTCGTAGACACGAGCTGAGAAATTGCAAACGTTGAGCAATTGCTCAGAGATGAAAAGTGCCAGCACTGAAAGCTGCTGCTAGCCAGCACCCTTCCTTGGAAACGCTTTTGTAGGCCTAAGAACACTGGGGCTCTGGACTTCTCTAGCTACCTAATCTTCTGCTCATCCTCTCGCGTAGTCTAAAGAGAGCTCAGGTGAGAGATTGCAAACGTCGAGCAATTGCTCAGAGATGAAAAGTGCCAGCACTGAAAGCTGTTGCTAGCCAGCACCCTTCCTTGGAAGCGCTTTCACAGGTGCATCAACACTGGGACTTTGCGCTTCTCTACCCACCAAACATCACGGTCTTTCGCTTTCCGTCTCGTAGACACGAGCTGAGAAATTGCAAACGTCGAGCAATTGCTCAGAGATGAGAACTGCCAGCACTGAAAGCTGTTGCTAGCCAGCACCCTTCCTTGGAAGCGCTTTTGTAGGCCTAAGAACACTGGGGCTCTGGGCTTCTCTAGCCACCTACTCTTCTGCTCATCCTCTCGGGCACTCTAAAGAGAGCTCAGGTGAGAAATTGCAAACGTCGAGCAATTGCTCAGAGATGAAAAGTGCCAGCACTGAAAGCTGTTGCTAGCCAGCACCCTTCCTTGGAAGCGGTTTTGTAGCCCTAAGAACACTGGGGCTCTGGGCTTCTCTAGCCACCTACTCTTCTGCTCATCCTCTCGTGCAGTCTAAAGAGAGCTCAGGTGAGAAATTGCAAACGTCGAGCAATTGCTCAGAGATGAAAAGTGCCAGCACTGAAAGGTGTTGCTAGCCAGCACCCTTCCTTGGAAGCGCTTTCACAGGCGCAGCAACACTGGGGCTTTGCGCTTCTCTAGCCACCAAACGTCACACTCACTATCTCTCCGTCTCGTAGACACGAGCTGAGAAATTGCAAACGTCGAGCAATTGCTCAGAGATGAAAAGTGCCAGCACTGAAAGCTGTTGCTAGCCAGCACCCTTCCTTGGAAGCGCTTTCACAGGCGCAGCAACACTGGGGCTTTGCGCTTCTCTAGCCAGTAAACATCACGCTCACTATCTCTCCGTCTCGTAGACACGAGCTGAGAAATTGCAAACGTCGAGCAATTGCTCAGAGAGGAAAAGTGCCAGCACTGAAAGCTGTTGCTAGCCAGCACCCTTCCTTGGAAGCGCTTTTGTAGGCCTAAGAACACTGGGGCTCTGGGCTTCTCTAGCCACCTAATCTTCTGCTCATCCTCTCGTGCACTCTAAAGAGAGCTCAGGTGAGAGATTGCAAACGTCGAGCAATTGTTTAGAGATGAAAAGTGCCAGCACTGAAAGCTGTGGCTAGCCAGCACCCTTCCTTGGAAGCGCTTTTGTAGGCCTAAGAACACTGGGACTTTGCGCTTCTCTAGCCACGAAACGTCACGCTCACTATCTGTCCGTCTCGTAGACACGAGCTGAGAAATTGCAAACGTCGAGCAATTGCTCAGAGGTGAGAACTGCCAGCACTGAAAGCTGTTGCTAGCCAGCACCCTTCCTTGGAAGCAGTTTTGTAGGCCTAAGAACACTGGGGCTCTGGGCTTCTCTAGCCACCTAATCTTCTGCTCATCCTGTCGCGTAGTCTAAAGAGAGCTCAGGTGAGAAATTGCAAATGTCGAGCAATTGCTCAGAGATGAAAAGTGCCAGCACTGAAAGCTGATGCTAGCCAGCACCCTTCCTTGGAAGCGCTTTCACAGGCGCAGCAACACTGGGGCTTTGCGCTTCTCTACCCACCAAACATCATGGTCATTCGCTTTCCGTCTCGTAGACACGAGTTGAGAAATTGCAAACGTCGAGCAATTGCTCAGAGATGAAAAGTGCCAGCACTGAAAGCTGTTGCTAGCCAGCACCCTTCCTTGGAAGCGCTTTTGTAGGCCTAAGAACACTGGGGTTCTGGGCTTCTCTAGCCACCTAATCTTCTGCTCATCCTCTCGCGCACTCTGAAGAGAGCTCAGGTGAGAAATTGCAAACGTCGAGCAATTGCTCAGAGATGAAAAGTGGCAGCACTGAAAGCTGTTGCTAGCCAGCAGCCTTCCTTGGAAGCGCTTTTGTAGGCCTAAGAACACTGGGGCTCTGGGCTTCTCTAGCCACCTAATCTTCTGCTCATCCTCTCGTGCAGTCGAAAGAGAGCTCAGGTGAGAAATTGCAAACGTCGAGCAATTGCTCATAGAGGAAAAGTGCCAGCACTGAAAGCTGTTGCTACCCAGCACCCTTCCTTGGAAGCGCTTTTGTAGGCATAAGAACAGTGGGGCTCTGGGCTTCTCTAGCCACCTACTCTTCTGCTCATCCTCTCGTGCAGTCTAAAGAGAGCTCAGGTGAGAAAGTGCAAACGTCGAGCAATTGCTCAGAGAGGAAAAGTGCCAGCACTGAAAGCTGTTGCTAGCCAGCACCCTTCCTTGGAAGCGCTTTCACAGGCGCAGCAACACTGGGGCTTTGCGCTTCTCTACCCACCAAACATCACGGTCACTATCTCTACGTCTCGTAGACACGAGCTGAGAAATTGCAAACGTCGAGCAATTGCTCAGAGATGAAAAGTGCCAGCACTGAAAGCTGTTGCTAGCCAGCACCCTTCCTTGGAAGGGCTTTTGTAGCCCTAAGAACACTGGGGCTCTGGGCTTCTCTAGCTACCTAATCTTCTGCTCATCCTCTCGCGCACTCTAAAGAGAGCTCAGGTGAGAGATTGCAAACGTCGAGCAATTGCTCAGAGAGGAAAAGTGCCAGCACTGAAAGCTGTTGCTAGCCAGCACCCTTCCTTGGAAGCGCTTTCACAGGTGCAGCAACACTGGGACTTTGCGCTTCTCTACCCACCAAACATCACGGTCATTCGCTTTCCGTCTCGTAGACACGAGCTGAGAAATTGCAAACGTCGAGCAATTGCTCAGAGATGAAAAGTGCCAGCACTGAAAGCTGTTGCTAGCCAGCACCCTTCCTTGGAAACGCTTTTGTAGGCCTAAGAACACTGGGGCTCTGGGCTTCTCTAGCTACCTAATCTTCTGCTCATCCTCTCGCGCACTCTAAAGAGAGCTCAGGTGAGAGATTGCAAACGTCGAGCAATTGCTCAGAGATGAAAAGTGCCAGCACTGAAAGCTGTTGCTAGCCAGCACCCTTCCTTGGAAGCGCTTTCACAGGCGCAGCAACACTGGGACTTTGCGATTCTCTAGCCACCAAACATCACGCTCACTATCTCTCCGTCTCGTAGACACGAGCTGAAAAATTGCAAACGTCGAGCAATTGCTCAGAGATAAAAAGTGCCAGCACTGAAAGCTGTTGCTAGCCAGCACCCTTCCTTGGAAGTGCTTTCACAGGCGCAGCAACACTGGGGCTTTGCGCTTCTCTAGGCACCAAACGTCACGGTCATTCTCTTTCCGTCTCGTAGACACGAGCTGAGAAATTGCAAACGTTGAGCAATTGCTCAGAGATGAAAAGTGCCAGCACTGAAAGCTGTTGCTAGCCAGCACCCTTCCTTGGAAGCGCTTTTGTAGGCCTAAGAACACTGGGGTTGTGGGCTTCTCTAGCCACCTAATCTTCTTCTCATCCTCTCGCGTAGTCTAAAGAGAGCTCAGGTGAGAGATTGCAAACGTCGAGCAATTGCTCAGAGATGAAAAGTTCCAGCACTGAAAGCTGTTGCTAGCCAGCACCCTTCCTTGGAAGCGCTTTCACAGGCGCAGCAACACTGGGGCTTTGCACTTCTGTAGCCACCAAGCCTCACGCTCACTATCTCTCCGTCTCGTAGCCACGAGCTGAAAAATTGCAAACGTCGAGCAATTGCTCAGAGATGAAAAGTGCCAGCACTGAAAGCTGTTGCTAGCCAGCACCCTTCCTTGGAAGCGCTTTCACAGGCGCAGCAACACTGGGGCTTTGCGCTTCTCTACCCACCAAACATCACGCTCACTATCTCTCCGTCTCGTAGCCACGAGCTGAAAAATTGCAAACGTCGAGCAATTGCTCAGAGATGAAAAGTGCCAGCACTGAAAGCTGTTGCTAGCCAGCACCCTTCCTTGGAAGCGCTTTCACAGGCGCAGCAACACTGGGGCTTTGCGCTTCTCTAGCCACCAAACGTCACGCTCACTATCTCTCCGTCTCGTAAACACGAGCTGAGAAATTGCAAATGTCGAGCAACTGCTCAGAGATGAAAAGTGCCAGCACTGAAAGCTGTTGCTAGCCAGCACCCTTCCTTGGAAGCGCTTTTGTAGGCCTAAGAACACTGGGGCTCTGGGCTTCTCTAGCCACCTACTCTTCTGCTCATCCTCTCGTGCAGTCTAAAGAGAGCTCAGGTGAGAAATTGCAAACGTCGAGCAATTGCTCAGAGATGAAAAGTGCCAGCACTGAAAGCTGATGCTAGCCAGCACCCTTCCTTGGAAGCGCTTTGTAGCCCTAAGAACACTGGGGCTCTGGGCTTCTCTAGCCACCTACTCTTCTGCTCATCCTCTCGTGCAGTCTAAAGAGAGCTCAGGTGAGAAATTGCAAACGTCGAGCAATTGCTCAGAGATGAAAAGTGCCAGCACTGAAAGCTGTTGCTAGCCAGCAGCCTTCCTTGGAAGCGCTTTCACAGGCGCAGCAACACTGGGGCTTTGTGCTTCTCTAGCCACCAAACGTCACGGTCACTATCTGTCCGTCTCGTAGACACGAGCTGAGAAATTGCAAACGTCGAGCAATTGCTCAGAGATGAAAAGTGCCAGCACTGAAAGCTGTTGCTAGCCAGCACCCTTCCTTGGAAGCGCTTTTGTAGGCCTAAGAACACTGGGGCTCTGGGATTCTCTAGCTACCTAATCTTCTGCTCATCCTCTCGTGCAGTCTAAAGAGACCTCAGGTGAGAAATTGCAAATGTCGAGCAATTGCTCAGAGAGGAAAAGTGCCAGCACTGAAAGCTGTTGCTAGCCAGCACCCTTCCTTGGAAGCGCTTTCACAGGCGCAGCAACACTGGGGCTTTGCGCTTCTCTACCAACCAAACGTCACGGTCACTATCTCTCCGTCTCGTAGACACAAGCTGAGAAATTGCAAACGTCGAGCAATTGCTCAGAGATGAAAAGTGCCAGCACTGAAAGCTGTGGCTAGCCAGCAGCCTTCCTTGGAAGCGCTTTCACAGGCGCAGCAACACTGGGGCTTTGCGCTTCTGTAGCCACCAAACGTCACGCTCACTATCTCTCCGTCTCGTAGACACGAGCTGAGAAATTGCAAACGTCGAGCAATTGCTCAGAGATGAAAAGTGCCAGCACTGAAAGCTGTTGCTAGCTAGCACCCTTCCTTGGAAACGCTTTTGTAGGCCTAAGAACACTGGGGCTCTGGGCTTCTCTAGCCACCTAATCTTCTGCTCATCCTCTCGCGCACTCTAAAGAGAGCTCAGGTGAGAGATTGCAAACGTCGAGCAATTGCTCAGAGATGAAAAGTGCCAGCACTGAAAGCTGTTGCTAGCCAGCACCCTTCCTTGGAAGCGCTTTCACAGGCGCAGCAACACTGGGACTTTGCGATTCTCTAGCCACCAAACATCACGCTCACTATCTCTCCGTCTCGTAGCCACGAGCTGAAAAATTGCAAACGTCGAGCAATTGCTCAGAGATAAAAAGTGCCAGCACTGAAAGCTGTTGCTAGCCAGCACCCTTCCTTGGAAGTGCTTTCACAGGCGCAGCAACACTGGGGCTTTGCGCTTCTCTAGGCACCAAACGTCACGGTCATTCTCTTTCCGTCTCGTAGACACGAGCTGAGAAATTGCAAACGTTGAGCAATTGCTCAGAGATGAAAAGTGCCAGCACTGAAAGCTGTTGCTAGCCAGCACCCTTCCTTGGAAGCGCTTTTGTAGGCCTAAGAACACTGGGGCTCTGGGCTTCTCTAGCCACCTAATCTTCTTCTCATCCTCTCGCGTAGTCTAAAGAGAGCTCAGGTGAGAGATTGCAAACGTCGAGCAATTGCTCAGAGATGAAAAGTTCCAGCACTGAAAGCTGTTGCTAGCCAGCACCCTTCCTTGGAAGCGCTTTCACAGGCGCAGCAACACTGGGGCTTTGCACTTCTGTAGCCACCAAGCCTCACGCTCACTATCTCTCCGTCTCGTAGCCACGAGCTGAAAAATTGCAAACGTCGAGCAATTGCTCCGAGATGAAAAGTGCCAGCACTGAAAGCTGTTGCTAGCCAGCACCCTTCCTTGGAAGCGCTTTCACAGGCGCAGCAACACTGGGGCTTTGCGCTTCTCTACCCACCAAACATCACGCTCACTATCTCTCCGTCTCGTAGCCACGAGCTGAAAAATTGCAAACGTCGAGCAATTGCTCAGAGATGAAAAGTGCCAGCACTGAAAGCTGTTGCTAGCCAGCACCCTTCCTTGGAAGCGCTTTCACAGGCGCAGCAACACTGGGGCTTTGCGCTTCTCTAGCCACCAAACGTCACGCTCACTATCTCTCCGTCTCGTAAACACGAGCTGAGAAATTGCAAATGTCGAGCAACTGCTCAGAGATGAAAAGTGCCAGCACTGAAAGCTGTTGCTAGCCAGCACCCTTCCTTGGAAGCGCTTTTGTAGGCCTAAGAACACTGGGGCTCTGGGCTTCTCTAGCCACCTAATCTTCTGCTCATCCTCTCGTGCAGTCTAAAGAGAGCTCAGGTGAGAAATTGCAAACGTCGAGCAATTGCTCAGAGATGAAAAGTGCCAGCACTGAAAGCTGTTGCTAGCCAGCAGCCTTCCTTGGAAGCGCTTTCACAGGCGCAGCAACACTGGGGCTTTGTGCTTCTCTAGCCACCAAACGTCACGGTCACTATCTGTCCGTCTCGTAGACACGAGCTGAGAAATTGCAAACGTCGAGCAATTGCTCAGAGATGAAAAGTGCCAGCACTGAAAGCTGTTGCTAGCCAGCACCCTTCCTTGGAAGCGCTTTTGTAGGCCTAAGAACACTGGGGCTCTGGGATTCTCTAGCTACCTAATCTTCTGCTCATCCTCTCGTGCAGTCTAAAGAGACCTCAGGTGAGAAATTGCAAATGTCGAGCAATTGCTCAGAGATGAAAAGTGCCAGCACTGAAAGCTGTTGCTAGCCAGCAGCCTTCCTTGGAAGCGCTTTCACAGGCGCAGCAACACTGGGGCTTTGCGCTTCTCTACCAACCAAACGTCACGGTCACTATCTCTCCGTCTCGTAGACACAAGCTGAGAAATTGCAAACGTCGAGCAATTGCTCAGAGATGAAAAGTGCCAGCACTGAAAGCTGTGGCTAGCCAGCAGCCTTCCTTGGAAGCGCTTTCACAGGCGCAGCAACACTGGGGCTTTGCGCTTCTGTAGCCACCAAACGTCACGCTCACTATCTCTCCGTCTCGTAGACACGAGCTGAGAAATTGCAAACGTCGAGCTATTGCTCAGAGATGAAAAGTGCCAGCACTGAAAGCTGTTGCTAGCTAGCACCCTTCCTTGGAAACGCTTTTGTAGGCCTAAGAACACTGGGGCTCTGGGCTTCTCTAGCCACCTAATCTTCTGCTCATCCTCTCGGGCACTCTAAAGAGAGCTCAGGTGAGAAATTGCAAACGTCGAGCAATTGCTCAGAGATGAAAAGTGCCAGCACTGAAAGCTGTGGCTAGCCAGCACCCTTCCTTGGAAGCGCTTTCACAGGCGCAGCAACACTGGGGCTTTGCGCTTCTGTAGCCACCAAGCCTCACGCTCACTATCTGTCCGTCTCGTAGACACGAGCTGAGAAATTGCAAACGTCGAGCAATTGCTCAGAGATGAGAACTGCCAGCACTGAAAGCTGTTGCTAGCCAGCACCCTTCCTTGGAAGCGCTTTTGTAGGCCTAAGAACACTGGGGCTCTGGGCTTCTCTAGCCACCTACTCTTCTGCTCATCCTCTCGCGCACTCTAAAGAGAGCTCAGGTGAGAAATTGCAAACGTCGAGCAATTGCTCAGAGATGAAAAGTGCCAGCACTGAAAGCTGTGGCTAGCCAGCACCCTTCCTTGGAAGCGCTTTTGTAGGCCTAATAACACTGGGGCTCTGGGCTTCTCTAGCCACCTACTCTTCTGCTCATCCTCTCGTGCAGTCGAAAGAGAGCTCAGGTGAGAAATTGCAAACGTCGAGCAATTGCTCAGAGAGGAAAAGTGCCAGCACTGAAAGCTGTTGCTAGCCAGCACCCTTCCTTGGAAGCGCTTTCACAGGCGCAGCAACACTGGGGCTTTGCGCTTCTCTAGCCACCAAACGTCACGGTCACTATCTCTCCGTCTCGTAGACACGAGCTGAGAAATTGCAAACGTCGAGCAATTGCTCAGAGATGAAAAGTGCCAGCACTGAAAGCTGTTGCTAGCCAGCACCCTTCCTTGGAAACGCTTTTGTAGGCCTAAGAACACTGGGGCTCTGGGCTTCTCTAGCTACCTAATCTTCTGCTCATCCTCTCGCGTAGTTTAAAGAGAGTTCAGGTGAGAGATTGCAAACGTCGAGCAATTGCTCAGAGATGAAAAGTGCCAGCACTGAAAGCTGTGGCTAGCCTCACCCTTCCTTGGAAGCGCTTTCACAGGCGCAGTAACACTGGGGTTTTGCGCTTCTCTAGCCACCAAACATCATGCTCATTATCTCTCCGTCTCGTAGACACGAGCTGAGAAATTGCAAATGTCGAGCAATTGCTCAGAGATGAAAAGTGCCAGCACTGAAAGCTGTTGCTAGCCAGCACCCTTCCTTGGAAGCGCTTTTGTGGCCCTAAGAACACTGGAGCTCTGGGCTTCTCTAGCTACCTAATCTTCTGCTCATCCTCTCGTGCAGTCTAAAGAGACCTCAGGTGAGAAATTGCAAATGTCGAGCAATTGCTCAGAGAGGAAAAGTGCCAGCACTGAAAGCTGTTGCTAGCCAGCACCCTTCCTTGGAAGCGCTTTCACAGGCGCAGCAACACTGGGGCTTTGCACTTCTCTACCAACCAAACGTCACGGTCACTATCTCTCCGTCTCGTAGACACAAGCTGAGAAATTGCAAACGTCGAGCAATTGCTCAGAGATGAAAAGTGCCAGCACTGAAAGCTGTTGCTAGCCAGCACCCTTCCTTGGAAGCGCTTTTGTAGCCCTAAGAACACTGGGGCTCTGGGCTTCTCTAGCTACCTAATCTTCTGCTCATCCTCTCGCGCACTCTAAAGAGAGCTCAGGTGAGAGATTGCAAACGTCGAGCAATTGCTCAGAGAGGAAAAGTGCCAGCACTGAAAGCTGTTGCTAGCCAGCACCCTTCCTTGGAAGCGCTTTCACAGGTGCAGCAACACTGGGACTTTGCGCTTCTCTACCCACCAAACATCACGGTCATTCGCTTTCCGTCTCGTAGACACGAGCTGAGAAATTGCAAACCTCGAGCAATTGCTCAGAGATGAAAAGTGCCAGCACTGAAAGCTGTTGCTAGCCAGCACCCTTCCTTGGAAACGCTTTTGTAGGCCTAAGAACACTGGGGCTCTGGGCTTCTCTAGCTACCTAATCTTCTGCTCATCCTCTCGCGCACTCTAAAGAGAGCTCAGGTGAGAGATTGCAAACGTCGAGCAATTGCTCAGAGATGAAAAGTGCCAGCACTGAAAGCTGTTGCTAGCCAGCACCCTTCCTTGGAAGCGCTTTCACAGGCGCAGCAACACTGGGACTTTGCGATTCTCTAGCCACCAAACATCACGCTCACTATCTCTCCGTCTCGTAGACACGAGCTGAAAAATTGCAAACGTCGAGCAATTGCTCAGAGATAAAAAGTGCCAGCACTGAAAGCTGTTGCTAGCCAGCACCCTTCCTTGGAAGTGCTTTCACAGGCGCAGCAACACTGGGGCTTTGCGCTTCTCTAGGCACCAAACGTCACGGTCATTCTCTTTCCGTCTCGTAGACACGAGCTGAGAAATTGCAAACGTTGAGCAATTGCTCAGAGATGAAAAGTGCCAGCACTGAAAGCTGTTGCTAGC
Organism: Sarcoramphus papa; assembly: GCA_037962945.1. Lineage (NCBI taxonomy): Eukaryota > Metazoa > Chordata > Aves > Accipitriformes > Cathartidae > Sarcoramphus > Sarcoramphus papa. The sequence continues at coordinate 91,926,579 of CM075586.1, read as the reverse complement.
CAGCACCCTTCCTTGGAAGCGCTTTTGTAGGCCTAAGAACACTGGGGTTGTGGGCTTCTCTAGCCACCTAATCTTCTTCTCATCCTCTCGCGTAGTCTAAAGAGAGCTCAGGTGAGAGATTGCAAACGTCGAGCAATTGCTCAGAGATGAAAAGTTCCAGCACTGAAAGCTGTTGCTAGCCAGCACCCTTCCTTGGAAGCGCTTTCACAGGCGCAGCAACACTGGGGCTTTGCACTTCTGTAGCCACCAAGCCTCACGCTCACTATCTCTCCGTCTCGTAGCCACGAGCTGAAAAATTGCAAACGTCGAGCAATTGCTCAGAGATGAAAAGTGCCAGCACTGAAAGCTGTTGCTAGCCAGCACCCTTCCTTGGAAGCGCTTTCACAGGCGCAGCAACACTGGGGCTTTGCGCTTCTCTACCCACCAAACATCACGCTCACTATCTCTCCGTCTCGTAGCCACGAGCTGAAAAATTGCAAACGTCGAGCAATTGCTCAGAGATGAAAAGTGCCAGCACTGAAAGCTGTTGCTAGCCAGCACCCTTCCTTGGAAGCGCTTTCACAGGCGCAGCAACACTGGGGCTTTGCGCTTCTCTAGCCACCAAACGTCACGCTCACTATCTCTCCGTCTCGTAAACACGAGCTGAGAAATTGCAAATGTCGAGCAACTGCTCAGAGATGAAAAGTGCCAGCACTGAAAGCTGTTGCTAGCCAGCACCCTTCCTTGGAAGCGCTTTTGTAGGCCTAAGAACACTGGGGCTCTGGGCTTCTCTAGCCACCTAATCTTCTGCTCATCCTCTCGTGCAGTCTAAAGAGAGCTCAGGTGAGAAATTGCAAACGTCGAGCAATTGCTCAGAGATGAAAAGTGCCAGCACTGAAAGCTGATGCTAGCCAGCACCCTTCCTTGGAAGCGCTTTGTAGCCCTAAGAACACTGGGGCTCTGGGCTTCTCTAGCCACCTACTCTTCTGCTCATCCTCTCGTCCAGTCTAAAGAGAGCTCAGGTGAGAAATTGCAAACGTCGAGCAATTGCTCAGAGATGAAAAGTGCCAGCACTGAAAGCTGTTGCTAGCCAGCAGCCTTCCTTGGAAGCGCTTTCACAGGCGCAGCAACACTGGGGCTTTGTGCTTCTCTAGCCACCAAACGTCACGGTCACTATCTGTCCGTCTCGTAGACACGAGCTGAGAAATTGCAAACGTCGAGCAATTGCTCAGAGATGAAAAGTGCCAGCACTGAAAGCTGTTGCTAGCCAGCACCCTTCCTTGGAAGCGCTTTTGTAGGCCTAAGAACACTGGGGCTCTGGGATTCTCTAGCTACCTAATCTTCTGCTCATCCTCTCGTGCAGTCTAAAGAGACCTCAGGTGAGAAATTGCAAATGTCGAGCAATTGCTCAGAGAGGAAAAGTGCCAGCACTGAAAGCTGTTGCTAGCCAGCACCCTTCCTTGGAAGCGCTTTCACAGGCGCAGCAACACTGGGGCTTTGCGCTTCTCTACCAACCAAACGTCACGGTCACTATCTCTCCGTCTCGTAGACACAAGCTGAGAAATTGCAAACGTCGAGCAATTGCTCAGAGATGAAAAGTGCCAGCACTGAAAGCTGTGGCTAGCCAGCAGCCTTCCTTGGAAGCGCTTTCACAGGCGCAGCAACACTGGGGCTTTGCGCTTCTGTAGCCACCAAACGTCACGCTCACTATCTCTCCGTCTCGTAGACACGAGCTGAGAAATTGCAAACGTCGAGCAATTGCTCAGAGATGAAAAGTGCCAGCACTGAAAGCTGTTGCTAGCTAGCACCCTTCCTTGGAAACGCTTTTGTAGGCCTAAGAACACTGGGGCTCTGGGCTTCTCTAGCCACCTAATCTTCTGCTCATCCTCTCGCGCACTCTAAAGAGAGCTCAGGCGAGAGATTGCAAACGTCGAGCAATTGCTCAGAGATGAAAAGTGCCAGCACTGAAAGCTGTTGCTAGCCAGCACCCTTCCTTGGAAGCGCTTTCACAGGCGCAGCAACACTGGGACTTTGCGATTCTCTAGCCACCAAACATCACGCTCACTATCTCTCCGTCTCGTAGCCACGAGCTGAAAAATTGCAAACGTCGAGCAATTGCTCAGAGATAAAAAGTGCCAGCACTGAAAGCTGTTGCTAGCCAGCACCCTTCCTTGGAAGTGCTTTCACAGGCGCAGCAACACTGGGGCTTTGCGCTTCTCTAGGCACCAAACGTCACGGTCATTCTCTTTCCGTCTCGTAGACACGAGCTGAGAAATTGCAAACGTTGAGCAATTGCTCAGAGATGAAAAGTGCCAGCACTGAAAGCTGTTGCTAGCCAGCACCCTTCCTTGGAAGCGCTTTTGTAGCCCTAAGAACACTGGGGCTCTGGGCTTCTCTAGCCACCTAATCTTCTTCTCATCCTCTCGCGTAGTCTAAAGAGAGCTCAGGTGAGAGATTGCAAACGTCGAGCAATTGCTCAGAGATGAAAAGTTCCAGCACTGAAAGCTGTTGCTAGCCAGCACCCTTCCTTGGAAGCGCTTTCACAGGCGCAGCAACACTGGGGCTTTGCACTTCTGTAGCCACCAAGCCTCACGCTCACTATCTCTCCGTCTCGTAGCCACGAGCTGAAAAATTGCAAACGTCGAGCAATTGCTCCGAGATGAAAAGTGCCAGCACTGAAAGCTGTTGCTAGCCAGCACCCTTCCTTGGAAGCGCTTTCACAGGCGCAGCAACACTGGGGCTTTGCGCTTCTCTACCCACCAAACATCACGCTCACTATCTCTCCGTCTCGTAGCCACGAGCTGAAAAATTGCAAACGTCGAGCAATTGCTCAGAGATGAAAAGTGCCAGCACTGAAAGCTGTTGCTAGCCAGCACCCTTCCTTGGAAGCGCTTTCACAGGCGCAGCAACACTGGGGCTTTGCGCTTCTCTAGCCACCAAACGTCACGCTCACTATCTCTCCGTCTCGTAAACACGAGCTGAGAAATTGCAAATGTCGAGCAACTGCTCAGAGATGAAAAGTGCCAGCACTGAAAGCTGTTGCTAGCCAGCACCCTTCCTTGGAAGCGCTTTTGTAGGCCTAAGAACACTGGGGCTCTGGGCTTCTCTAGCCACCTAATCTTCTGCTCATCCTCTCGTGCAGTCTAAAGAGAGCTCAGGTGAGAAATTGCAAACGTCGAGCAATTGCTCAGAGATGAAAAGTGCCAGCACTGAAAGCTGATGCTAGCCAGCACCCTTCCTTGGAAGCGCTTTGTAGCCCTAAGAACACTGGGGCTCTGGGCTTCTCTAGCCACCTACTCTTCTGCTCATCCTCTCGTGCAGTCTAAAGAGAGCTCAGGTGAGAAATTGCAAACGTCGAGCAATTGCTCAGAGATGAAAAGTGCCAGCACTGAAAGCTGTTGCTAGCCAGCAGCCTTCCTTGGAAGCGCTTTCACAGGCGCAGCAACACTGGGGCTTTGTGCTTCTCTAGCCACCAAACGTCACGGTCACTATCTGTCCGTCTCGTAGACACGAGCTGAGAAATTGCAAACGTCGAGCAATTGCTCAGAGATGAAAAGTGCCAGCACTGAAAGCTGTTGCTAGCCAGCACCCTTCCTTGGAAGCGCTTTTGTAGGCCTAAGAACACTGGGGCTCTGGGATTCTCTAGCTACCTAATCTTCTGCTCATCCTCTCGTGCAGTCTAAAGAGACCTCAGGTGAGAAATTGCAAATGTCGAGCAATTGCTCAGAGAGGAAAAGTGCCAGCACTGAAAGCTGTTGCTAGCCAGCACCCTTCCTTGGAAGCGCTTTCACAGGCGCAGCAACACTGGGGCTTTGCGCTTCTCTACCAACCAAACGTCACGGTCACTATCTCTCCGTCTCGTAGACACAAGCTGAGAAATTGCAAACGTCGAGCAATTGCTCAGAGATGAAAAGTGCCAGCACTGAAAGCTGTGGCTAGCCAGCAGCCTTCCTTGGAAGCGCTTTCACAGGCGCAGCAACACTGGGGCTTTGCGCTTCTGTAGCCACCAAACGTCACGCTCACTATCTCTCCGTCTCGTAGACACGAGCTGAGAAATTGCAAACGTCGAGCAATTGCTCAGAGATGAAAAGTGCCAGCACTGAAAGCTGTTGCTAGCTAGCACCCTTCCTTGGAAACGCTTTTGTAGGCCTAAGAACACTGGGGCTCTGGGCTTCTCTAGCCACCTAATCTTCTGCTCATCCTCTCGCGCACTCTAAAGAGAGCTCAGGCGAGAGATTGCAAACGTCGAGCAATTGCTCAGAGATGAAAAGTGCCAGCACTGAAAGCTGTTGCTAGCCAGCACCCTTCCTTGGAAGCGCTTTCACAGGCGCAGCAACACTGGGACTTTGCGATTCTCTAGCCACCAAACATCACGCTCACTATCTCTCCGTCTCGTAGCCACGAGCTGAAAAATTGCAAACGTCGAGCAATTGCTCAGAGATAAAAAGTGCCAGCACTGAAAGCTGTTGCTAGCCAGCACCCTTCCTTGGAAGTGCTTTCACAGGCGCAGCAACACTGGGGCTTTGCGCTTCTCTAGGCACCAAACGTCACGGTCATTCTCTTTCCGTCTCGTAGACACGAGCTGAGAAATTGCAAACGTTGAGCAATTGCTCAGAGATGAAAAGTGCCAGCACTGAAAGCTGTTGCTAGCCAGCACCCTTCCTTGGAAGCGCTTTTGTAGCCCTAAGAACACTGGGGCTCTGGGCTTCTCTAGCCACCTAATCTTCTTCTCATCCTCTCGCGTAGTCTAAAGAGAGCTCAGGTGAGAGATTGCAAACGTCGAGCAATTGCTCAGAGATGAAAAGTTCCAGCACTGAAAGCTGTTGCTAGCCAGCACCCTTCCTTGGAAGCGCTTTCACAGGCGCAGCAACACTGGGGCTTTGCACTTCTGTAGCCACCAAGCCTCACGCTCACTATCTCTCCGTCTCGTAGCCACGAGCTGAAAAATTGCAAACGTCGAGCAATTGCTCCGAGATGAAAAGTGCCAGCACTGAAAGCTGTTGCTAGCCAGCACCCTTCCTTGGAAGCGCTTTCACAGGCGCAGCAACACTGGGGCTTTGCGCTTCTCTACCCACCAAACATCACGCTCACTATCTCTCCGTCTCGTAGCCACGAGCTGAAAAATTGCAAACGTCGAGCAATTGCTCAGAGATGAAAAGTGCCAGCACTGAAAGCTGTTGCTAGCCAGCACCCTTCCTTGGAAGCGCTTTCACAGGCGCAGCAACACTGGGGCTTTGCGCTTCTCTAGCCACCAAACGTCACGCTCACTATCTCTCCGTCTCGTAGACACGAGCTGAGAAATTGCAAACGTCGAGCAATTGCTCAGAGATGAAAAGTGCCAGCACTGAAAGCTGTTGCTAGCTAGCACCCTTCCTTGGAAACGCTTTTGTAGGCCTAAGAACACTGGGGCTCTGGGCTTCTCTAGCCACCTAATCTTCTGCTCATCCTCTCGTGCAGTCTAAAGAGAGCTCAGGTGAGAAATTGCAAACGTCGAGCAATTGCTCAGCGATGAAAAGTGCCAGCACTGAAAGCTGATGCTAGCCAGCACCCTTCCTTGGAAGCGCTTTGTAGCCCTAAGAACACTGGGGCTCTGGGCTTCTCTAGCCACCTACTCTTCTGCTCATCCTCTCGTGCAGTCTAAAGAGAGCTCAGGTGAGAAATTGCAAACGTCGAGCAATTGCTCAGAGATGAAAAGTGCCAGCACTGAAAGCTGTTGCTAGCCAGCAGCCTTCCTTGGAAGCGCTTTCACAGGCGCAGCAACACTGGGGCTTTGTGCTTCTCTAGCCACCAAACGTCACGGTCACTATCTGTCCGTCTCGTAGACACGAGCTGAGAAATTGCAAACGTCGAGCAATTGCTCAGAGATGAAAAGTGCCAGCACTGAAAGCTGTTGCTAGCCAGCACCCTTCCTTGGAAGCGCTTTTGTAGGCCTAAGAACACTGGGGCTCTGGGATTCTCTAGCTACCTAATCTTCTGCTCATCCTCTCGTGCAGTCTAAAGAGACCTCAGGTGAGAAATTGCAAATGTCGAGCAATTGCTCAGAGATGAAAAGTGCCAGCACTGAAAGCTGTTGCTAGCCAGCAGCCTTCCTTGGAAGCGCTTTCACAGGCGCAGCAACACTGGGGCTTTGCGCTTCTCTACCAACCAAACGTCACGGTCACTATCTCTCCGTCTCGTAGACACAAGCTGAGAAATTGCAAACGTCGAGCAATTGCTCAGAGATGAAAAGTGCCAGCACTGAAAGCTGTGGCTAGCCAGCAGCCTTCCTTGGAAGCGCTTTCACAGGCGCAGCAACACTGGGGCTTTGCGCTTCTGTAGCCACCAAACGTCACGCTCACTATCTCTCCGTCTCGTAGACACGAGCTGAGAAATTGCAAACGTCGAGCAATTGCTCAGAGATGAAAAGTGGCAGCACTGAAAGCTGTTGCTAGCTAGCACCCTTCCTTGGAAACGCTTTTGTAGGCCTAAGAACACTGGGGCTCTGGGCTTCTCTAGCCACCTAATCTTCTGCTCATCCTCTCGGGCACTCTAAAGAGAGCTCAGGTGAGAAATTGCAAACGTCGAGCAATTGCTCAGAGATGAAAAGTGCCAGCACTGAAAGCTGTGGCTAGCCAGCACCCTTCCTTGGAAGCGCTTTCACAGGCGCAGCAACACTGGGGCTTTGCGCTTCTGTAGCCACCAAGCCTCACGCTCACTATCTGTCCGTCTCGTAGACACGAGCTGAGAAATTGCAAACGTCGAGCAATTGCTCAGAGATGAGAACTGCCAGCACTGAAAGCTGTTGCTAGCCAGCACCCTTCCTTGGAAGCGCTTTTGTAGGCCTAAGAACACTGGGGCTCTGGGCTTCTCTAGCCACCTACTCTTCTGCTCATCCTCTCGCGCACTCTAAAGAGAGCTCAGGTGAGAAATTGCAAACGTCGAGCAATTGCTCAGAGATGAAAAGTGCCAGCACTGAAAGCTGTGGCTAGCCAGCACCCTTCCTTGGAAGCGCTTTTGTAGGCCTAATAACACTGGGGCTCTGGGCTTCTCTAGCCACCTACTCTTCTGCTCATCCTCTCGTGCAGTCGAAAGAGAGCTCAGGTGAGAAATTGCAAACGTCGAGCAATTGCTCAGAGAGGAAAAGTGCCAGCACTGAAAGCTGTTGCTAGCCAGCACCCTTCCTTGGAAGCGCTTTCACAGGCGCAGCAACACTGGGGCTTTGCGCTTCTCTAGCCACCAAACGTCACGCTCACTATCTCTCCGTCTCGTAGACACGAGCTGAGAAATTGCAAACGTCGAGCAATTGCTCAGAGATGAAAAGTGCCAGCACTGAAAGCTGTTGCTAGCCAGCACCCTTCCTTGGAAACGCTTTTGTAGGCCTAAGAACACTGGGGCTCTGGGCTTCTCTAGCTACCTAATCTTCTGCTCATCCTCTCGCGTAGTTTAAAGAGAGTTCAGGTGAGAGATTGCAAACGTCGAGCAATTGCTCAGAGATGAAAAGTGCCAGCACTGAAAGCTGTGGCTAGCCAGCACCCTTCCTTGGAAGCGCTTTCACAGGCGCAGTAACACTGGGGTTTTGCGCTTCTCTAGCCACCAAACATCATGCTCATTATCTCTCCGTCTCGTAGACACGAGCTGAGAAATTGCAAATGTCGAGCAATTGCTCAGAGATGAAAAGTGCCAGCACTGAAAGCTGTTGCTAGCCAGCACCCTTCCTTGGAAGCGCTTTTGTGGCCCTAAGAACACTGGAGCTCTGGGCTTCTCTAGCTACCTAATCTTCTGCTCATCCTCTCGTGCAGTCTAAAGAGACCTCAGGTGAGAAATTGCAAATGTCGAGCAATTGCTCAGAGAGGAAAAGTGCCAGCACTGAAAGCTGTTGCTAGCCAGCACCCTTCCTTGGAAGCGCTTTCACAGGCGCAGCAACACTGGGGCTTTGCGCTTCTCTACCAACCAAACGTCACGGTCACTATCTCTCCGTCTCGTAGACACAAGCTGAGAAATTGCAAACGTCGAGCAATTGCTCAGAGATGAAAAGTGCCAGCACTGAAAGCTGTGGCTAGCCAGCAGCCTTCCTTGGAAGCGCTTTCACAGGCGCAGCAACACTGGGGCTTTGCGCTTCTGTAGCCACCAAACGTCACGCTCACTATCTCTCCGTCTCGTAGACACGAGCTGAGAAATTGCAAACGTCGAGCAATTGCTCAGAGATGAAAAGTGCCAGCACTGAAAGCTGTTGCTAGCCAGCACCCTTCCTTGGAAACGCTTTTGTAGGCCTAAGAACACTGGGGCTCTGGGCTTCTCTAGCCACCTAATCTTCTGCTCATCCTCTCGCGCACTCTAAAGAGAGCTCAGGTGAGAGATTGCAAACGTCGAGCAATTGCTCAGAGATGAAAAGTGCCAGCACTGAAAGCTGTTGCTAGCCAGCACCCTTCCTTGGAAGCGCTTTCACAGGCGCAGCAACACTGGGACTTTGCGATTCTCTAGCCACCAAACATCACGCTCACTATTTCTCCGTCTCGTAGCCACGAGCTGAAAAATTGCAAACGTCGAGCAATTGCTCAGAGATAAAAAGTGCCAGCACTGAAAGCTGTTGCTAGCCAGCACCCTTCCTTGGAAGTGCTTTCACAGGCGCAGCAACACTGGGGCTTTGCGCTTCTCTAGCCACCAAACGTCACGGTCATTCTCTTTCCGTCTCGTAGACACGAGCTGAGAAATTGCAAACGTTGAGCAATTGCTCAGAGATGAAAAGTGCCAGCACTGAAAGCTGTTGCTAGCCAGCACCCTTCCTTGGAAGCGCTTTTGTAGGCCTAAGAACACTGGGGTTGTGGGCTTCTCTAGCCACCTAATCTTCTTCTCATCCTCTCGCGTAGTCTAAAGAGAGCTCAGGTGAGAGATTGCAAACGTCGAGCAATTGCTCAGAGATGAAAAGTTCCAGCACTGAAAGCTGTTGCTAGCCAGCACCCTTCCTTGGAAGCGCTTTCACAGGCGCAGCAACACTGGGGCTTTGCACTTCTGTAGCCACCAAGCCTCACGCTCACTATCTCTCCGTCTCGTAGCCACGAGCTGAAAAATTGCAAACGTCGAGCAATTGCTCCGAGATGAAAAGTGCCAGCACTGAAAGCTGTTGCTAGCCAGCACCCTTCCTTGGAAGCGCTTTCACAGGCGCAGCAACACTGGGGCTTTGCGCTTCTCTACCCACCAAACATCACGCTCACTATCTCTCCGTCTCGTAGCCACGAGCTGAAAAATTGCAAACGTCGAGCAACTGCTCAGAGATGAAAAGTGCCAGCACTGAAAGCTGTTGCTAGCCAGCACCCTTCCTTGGAAGCGCTTTTGTAGGCCTAAGAACACTGGGGTTGTGGGCTTCTCTAGCCACCTAATCTTCTTCTCATCCTCTCGCGTAGTCTAAAGAGAGCTCAGGTGAGAGATTGCAAACGTCGAGCAATTGCTCAGAGATGAAAAGTTCCAGCACTGAAAGCTGTTGCTAGCCAGCACCCTTCCTTGGAAGCGCTTTCACAGGCGCAGCAACACTGGGGCTTTGCACTTCTGTAGCCACCAAGCCTCACGCTCACTATCTCTCCGTCTCGTAGCCACGAGCTGAAAAATTGCAAACGTCGAGCAATTGCTCCGAGATGAAAAGTGCCAGCACTGAAAGCTGTTGCTAGCCAGCACCCTTCCTTGGAAGCGCTTTCACAGGCGCAGCAACACTGGGGCTTTGCGCTTCTCTACCCACCAAACATCACGCTCACTATCTCTCCGTCTCGTAGCCACGAGCTGAAAAATTGCAAACGTCGAGCAACTGCTCAGAGATGAAAAGTGCCAGCACTGAAAGCTGTTGCTAGCCAGCACCCTTCCTTGGAAGCGCTTTTGTAGGCCTAAGAACACTGGGGCTCTGGGCTTCTCTAGCCACCTAATCTTCTGCTCATCCTCTCGTGCAGTCTAAAGAGAGCTCAGGTGAGAAATTGCAAACGTCGAGCAATTGCTCAGAGATGAAAAGTGCCAGCACTGAAAGCTGATGCTAGCCAGCACCCTTCCTTGGAAGCGCTTTGTAGCCCTAAGAACACTGGGGCTCTGGGCTTCTCTAGCCACCTACTCTTCTGCTCATCCTCTCGTGCAGTATAAAGAGAGCTCAGGTGAGAAATTGCAAACGTCGAGCAATTGCTCAGAGATGAAAAGTGCCAGCACTGAAAGCTGTTGCTAGCCAGCAGCCTTCCTTGGAAGCGCTTTCACAGGCGCAGCAACACTGGGGCTTTGTGCTTCTCTAGCCACCAAACGTCACGGTCACTATCTGTCCGTCTCGTAGACACGAGCTGAGAAATTGCAAACGTCGAGCAATTGCTCAGAGATGAAAAGTGCCAGCACTGAAAGCTGTTGCTAGCCAGCACCCTTCCTTGGAAGCGCTTTTGTAGGCCTAAGAACACTGGGGCTCTGGGATTCTCTAGCTACCTAATCTTCTGCTCATCCTCTCGTGCAGTCTAAAGAGACCTCAGGTGAGAAATTGCAAATGTCGAGCAATTGCTCAGAGAGGAAAAGTGCCAGCACTGAAAGCTGTTGCTAGCCAGCACCCTTCCTTGGAAGCGCTTTCACAGGCGCAGCAACACTGGGGCTTTGCGCTTCTCTACCAACCAAACGTCACGGTCACTATCTCTCCGTCTCGTAGACACAAGCTGAGAAATTGCAAACGTCGAGCAATTGCTCAGAGATGAAAAGTGCCAGCACTGAATGCTGTGGCTAGCCAGCACCCTTCCTTGGAAGCGCTTTCACAGGCGCAGCAACACTGGGGCTTTGCGCTTCTGTAGCCACCAAACGTCACGCTCACTATCTCTCCGTCTCGTAGACACGAGCTGAGAAATTGCAAACGTCGAGCAATTGCTCAGAGATGAAAAGTGCCAGCACTGAAAGCTGTTGCTAGCTAGCACCCTTCCTTGGAAACGCTTTTGTAGGCCTAAGAACACTGGGGCTCTGGGCTTCTCTAGCCACCTAATCTTCTGCTCATCCTCTCGGGCACTCTAAAGAGAGCTCAGGTGAGAAATTGCAAACGTCGAGCAATTGCTCAGAGATGAAAAGTGCCAGCACTGAAAGCTGTGGCTAGCCAGCACCCTTCCTTGGAAGCGCTTTCACAGGCGCAGCAACACTGGGGCTTTGCGCTTCTGTAGCCACCAAGCCTCACGCTCACTATCTCTCCGTCTCGTAGACACGAGCTGAGAAATTGCAAACGTCGAGCAATTGCTCAGAGATGAGAACTGCCAGCACTGAAAGCTGTTGCTAGCCAGCACCCTTCCTTGGAAGCACTTTTGTAGGCCTAAGAACAGTGGGGCTCTGGGCTTCTCTAGCCACCTACTCTTCTGCTCATCCTCTCGCGCACTCTAAAGAGAGCTCAGGTGAGAAATTGCAAACGTCGAGCAATTGCTCAGAGATGAAAAGTGCCAGCACTGAAAGCTGATGCTAGCCAGCACCCTTCCTTGGAAGCGCTTTTGTAGGCCTAATAACACTGGGGCTCTGGGCTTCTCTAGCCACCTACTCTTCTGCTCATCCTCTCGTGCAGTCGAAAGAGAGCTCAGGTGAGAAATTGCAAACGTCGAGCAATTGCTCAGAGAGGAAAAGTGCCAGCACTGAAAGCTGATGCTAGCCAGCACCCTTCCTTGGAAGCGCTTTCACAGGCGCAGCAACACTGGGGCTTTGCGCTTCTCTAGCCACCAAACGTCACGCTCACTATCTCTCCGTCTCGTAGACACGAGCTGAGAAATTGCAAACGTCGAGCAATTGCTCAGAGATGAAAAGTGCCAGCACTGAAAGCTGTTGCTAGCCAGCACCCTTCCTTGGAAACGCTTTTGTAGGCCTAAGAACACTGGGGCTCTGGGCTTCTCTAGCTACCTAATCTTCTGCTCATCCTCTCGCGTAGTTTAAAGAGAGCTCAGGTGAGAGATTGCAAACGTCGAGCAATTGCTCAGAGATGAAAAGTGCCAGCACTGAAAGCTGTGGCTAGCCAGCACCCTTCCTTGGAAGCGCTTTCACAGGCGCAGTAACACTGGGGTTTTGCGCTTCTCTAGCCACCAAACATCATGCTCATTATCTCTCCGTCTCGTAGACACGAGCTGAGAAATTGCAAATGTCGAGCAATTGCTCAGAGATGAAAAGTGCCAGCACTGAAAGCTGTTGCTAGCCAGCACCCTTCCTTGGAAGCGCTTTTGTGGCCCTAAGAACACTGGGGCTCTGGGCTTCTCTAGCTACCTAATCTTCTGCTCATCCTCTCGTGCAGTCGAAAGAGAGCTCAGGTGAGAAATTGCAAACATCGAGCAATTGCTCAGAGATGAAAAGTGCCATCACTGAAAGCTGTGGCTAGCCAGCACCCTTCCTTGGAAGCACTTTCACAGGCGCAGCAACACTGGGACTTTGCGCTTCTCTAGCCACCAAACGTCACGGTCATTCTCTTTCCTTCTCGTAGACACGAGCTGAGAAATTGCAAACATCGAGCAATTGCTCAGAGATGAAAAGTGCCAGCACTGAAAGCTGTTGCTAGCCAGCACCCTTCCTTGGAAGCGCTTTCACAGGCGCAGCAACACTGGGGCTTTGCGCTTCTCTACCCACCAAACATCACGGTCATTCGCTTTCCGTCTCGTAGACACGAGTTGAGAAATTGCAAACGTCGAGCAATTGCTCAGAGATGAAAAGTGCCAGCACTGAAAGCTGTGGCTAGCCAGCACCCTTCCTTGGAAGCGCTTTTGTAGGCCTAAGAACACTGGGGTTCTGGGCTTCTCTAGCCACCTAATCTTCTGCTCATCCTCTCGCGTAGTCTAAAGAGAGCTCAGGTGAGAAATTGCAAATGTCGAGCAATTGCTCAGACATGAAAAGTGCCAGCACTGAAAGCTGTGGCTAGCCAGCACCCTTCCTTGGAAGCGCTTTTGTAGGCCTAAGAACACTGGGGCTCTGGGCTTCTCTAGCCACCTACTCTTCTGCTCATCCTCTCGTGCAGTCTAAAGAGAGCTCAGGTGAGAAATTGCAAACGTCGAGCAATTGCTCAGAGATGAAAAGTGCCAGCACTGAAAGCTCTTGCTAGCCAGCACCCTTCCTTGGAAGCGCTTTTGTAGGCCTAAGAACACTGGGGCTCTGGGCTTCTCTAGCCACCTACTCTTCTGCTCATCCTCTCGCGTAGTCTAAAGAGAGGTCAGGTGAGAAATTGCAAACGTCAAGCAATTGCTCAGAGATAAAAAGTGCCAGGACTGAAAGCTGTTGCTAGCCAGCAGCCTTCCTTGGAAGCGCTTTCACAGGCGCAGCAACACTGGGGCTTTGCGCTTCTCTAGCCACCAAACGTCACGCTCACTATCTCTCCGTCTCGTAGACACAAGCTGAGAAATTGCAAACGTCGAGCAATTGCTCAGAGAGGAAAAGTGGCAGCACTGAAAGCTGTTGCTAGCCAGCACCCTTCCTTGGAAGCGCTTTCACAGGCGCAGCAACACTGGGGCTTTGCGCTTCTGTAGCCACCAAGCCTCACGCTCACTATCTCTCCGTCTCGTAGACACGAGCTGAGAAATTGCAAACGTCGAGCAATTGCTCAGAGATGAAAAGTGCCAGCACTGAAAGCTGTTGCTAGCCAGCACCCTTCCTTGGAAACGCTTTTGTAGGCCTAAGAACACTGGGGCTCTGGGCTTCTCTAGCCACCTCATCTTCTGCTCATCCTCTCGTGCAGTCGAAAGAGAGATCAGGTGAGAAATTGCAAACGTCGAGCAATTGCTCAGAGATGAAAAGTGCCAGCACTGAAAGCTGTTGCTAGCCAGCACCCTTCCTTGGAAGCGCTTTCACAGGCGCAGCAACACTGGGGCTTTGCACTTCTGTAGCCACCAAGCCTCACGGTCACTATCTGTCCGTCTCGTAGACACGAGCTGAGAAATTGCAAACGTCGAGCAATTGCTCAGAGATGAAAAGTGCCAGCACTGAAAGCTGTTGCTAGCCAGCACCCTTCCTTGGAAGCGCTTTTGTAGGCCTAAGAACACTGGGGCTCTGGGCTTCTCTAGCCACCTGATCTTCTGCTCATCCTCTCGTGCAGTCTAAAGAGAGCTCAGGTGAGAAATTGCAAATGTCGAGCAATTGTTTAGAGAGGAAAAGTGCCAGCACTGAAAGCTGTTGCTAGCCAGCAGCCTTCCTTGGAAGCGCTTTCACAGGTGCATCAACACTGGGACTTTGCGCTTCTGTACCCACCAAACATCACGGTCATTCGCTTTCCGTCTCGTAGACACGAGCTGAGAAATTGCAAACGTCGAGCAATTGCTCAGAGATGAAAAGTGCAAGCACTGAAAGCTGTTGCTAGCCAGCACCCTTCCTTGGAAGCGCTTTTGTATGCCTAAGAACACTGGGGTTGTGGGCTTCTCTAGCCACCTAATCTTCTTCTCATCCTCTCGCGTAGTCTAAAGAGAGCTCAGGTGAGAAATTACAAACGTCGAGCAATTGCTCAGAGATGAAAAGGGCCAGCACTGAAAGGTGTTGCTAGCCAGCACCCTTCCTTGGAAGCGCTTTTGTAGGCCTAAGAACACTGGGGCTTTGCGCTTCTCTAGCCACCTACTCTTCTGCTCATCCTCTCGTGCAGTCTAAAGAGAGCTCAGGTGAGAAATTGCAAACGTCGAGCAATTGCTCAGAGAGGAAAAGTGCCAGCACTGAAAGCTGTTGCTAGCCAGCACCCTTCCTTGGAAGCGCTTTCACAGGCGCAGCAACACTGGGGCTTTGCGCTTCTCTAGCCACCAAACGTCACGCTCACTATCTCTCCGTCTCGTAGACACGAGCTGAGAAATTGCAAACGTCGAGCAATTGCTCAGAGATGAAAAGTGCCAGCACTGAAAGCTGATGCTAGCCAGCACCCTTCCTTGGAAGCGCTTTTGTAGGCCTAAGAACACTGGGGTTGTGGGCTTCTCTAGCCACCTAATCTTCTACTCATCCTCTCGCGTAGTCTGAAGAGAGCTCAGGTGAGAAATTGCAAATGTCGAGCAATTGCTCAGAGATGAAAAGTGCCAGCACTGAAAGCTGTTGCTAGCCAGCACCCTTCCTTGGAAGCGCTTTTGTAGGCCTAAGAACACTGGGGCTCTGGGCTTCTCTAGCCACCTAATCTTCTGCTCATCCTCTCGCGCAGTCTAAAGAGAGCTCAGGTGAGAAAGTGCAAACGTCGAGCAATTGCTCAGAGATAAAAAGTGACAGCACTGAAAGCTGTTGCTAGCCAGCACCCTTCCTTGGAAGTGCTTTCACAGGCGCAGCAACACTGGGGCTTTGCGCTTCTCTAGCCACCAAACGTCACGGTCATTCTCTTTCCGTCGCGTAGACACGAGTTGAGAAATTGCAAACGTCGAGCAATTGCTCAGAGATGAAAAGTGCCAGCACTGAAATCTGTGGCTAGCCAGCACCCTTCCTTGGAAGCGCTTTCACAGGCGCAGCAACACTGGGGCTTTGCGCTTCTCTAGCCACCAAGCATCACGCTCACTATCTCTCCGTCTCGTAGACACGAGCTGAGAAATTGCAAACGTCGAGCAATTGCTCAGAGATGAAAAGTGCCAGCACTGAAAGCTGTTGCTAGCCAGCACCCTTCCTTGGAAACGCTTTTGTAGCCCTAAGAACACTGGGGCTCTGGGCTTCTCTAGCCACCTAATCTTCTGCTCATCCTCTCGTGCAGTCTAAAGAGAGCTCAGGTGAGAGATTGCAAACGTCGAGCAATTGCTCAGAGATGAAAAGTGCCAGCACTGAAAGCTGTTGCTAGCCAACACCCTTCCTTGGAAGCGCTTTCACAGGCGCAGCAACACTGGGGCTTTGCGCTTCTCTAGCCACCAAACATCACGCTCACTATCTCTCCGTCTCGTAGACACGAGCTGAGAAATTGCAAACGTCGAGCAATTGCTCAGAGATGAAAAGTGCCAGCACTGAAAGCTGTTGCTAGCCAGCACCCTTCCTTGGAAGCGCTTTCACAGGCGCAGCAACACTGGGGCTTTGCGCTTCTCTACCCACCAAACATCACGGTCATTCGCTTTCCGTCTCGTAGACACGAGTTGAGAAATTGCAAACGTCGAGCAATTGCTCAGAGATGAAAAGTGCCAGCACTGAAAGCTGTGGCTAGCCAGCACCCTTCCTTGGAAGCGCTTTTGTAGGCCTAAGAACACTGGGGCTCTGGGCTTCTCTAGCCACCTACTCTTCTGCTCATCCTCTCGTGCAGTCTAAAGAGAGCTCAGGTGAGAAATTGCAAACGTCGAGCAATTGCTCAGAGATGGAAAGTGCCAGCACTGAAAGCTGATGCTAGCCAGCACCCTTCCTTGGAAGCGCTTTTGTAGGCCTAAGAACACTGGGGCTCTGGGCTTCTCTAGCCACCTACTCTTCTGCTCATCCTCTCGCGTAGTCTAAAGAGAGGTCAGGTGAGAAATTGCAAACGTCAAGCAATTGCTCAGAGATAAAAAGTGCCAGGACTGAAAGCTGTTGCTAGCCAGCACCCTTCCTTGGAAGCGCTTTCACAGGCGCAGCAACACTGGGGCTTTGCGCTTCTCTAGCCACCAAACGTCACGCTCACTATCTCTCCGTCTCGTAGACACGAGCTGAGAAATTGCAAACGTCGAGCAATTGCTCAGAGAGGAAAAGTGGCAGCACTGAAAGCTGTTGCTAGCCAGCACCCTTCCTTGGAAGCGCTTTCACAGGCGCAGCAACACTGGGGCTTTGCGCTTCTGTAGCCACCAAGCCTCACGCTCACTATCTCTCCGTCTCGTAGACACGAGCTGAGAAATTGCAAACGTCGAGCAATTGCTCAGAGATGAAAAGTGCCAGCACTGAAAGCTGTTGCTAGCCAGCACCCTTCCTTGGAAACGCTTTTGTAGGCCTAAGAACACTGGGGCTCTGGGCTTCTCTAGCCACCTCATCTTCTGCTCATCCTCTCGTGCAGTCGAAAGAGAGCTCAGGTGAGAAATTGCAAACGTCGAGCAATTGCTCAGAGATGAAAAGTGCCAGCACTGAAAGCTGTTGCTAGCCAGCAGCCTTCCTTGGAAGCGCTTTCACAGGCGCAGCAACACTGGGGCTTTGCACTTCTGTAGCCACCAAGCCTCACGGTCACTATCTGTCCGTCTCGTAGACACGAGCTGAGAAATTGCAAACGTCGAGCAATTGCTCAGAGATGAAAAGTGCCAGCACTGAAAGCTGTTGCTAGCCAGCACCCTTCCTTGGAAGCGCTTTTGTAGGCCTAAGAACACTGGGGCTCTGGGCTTCTCTAGCCACCTGATCTTCTGCTCATCCTCTCGTGCAGTCTAAAGAGAGCTCAGGTGAGAAATTGCAAATGTCGAGCAATTGTTTAGAGAGGAAAAGTGCCAGCACTGAAAGCTGTTGCTAGCCAGCACCCTTCCTTGGAAGCGCTTTCACAGGTGCATCAACACTGGGACTTTGCGCTTCTGTACCCACCAAACATCACGGTCATTCGCTTTCCGTCTCGTAGACACGAGCTGAGAAATTGCAAACGTCGAGCAATTGCTCAGAGATGAAAAGTGCAAGCACTGAAAGCTGTTGCTAGCCAGCACCCTTCCTTGGAAGCGCTTTTGTATGCCTAAGAACACTGGGGTTGTGGGCTTCTCTAGCCACCTAATCTTCTTCTCATCCTCTCGCGTAGTCTAAAGAGAGCTCAGGTGAGAAATTGCAAACGTCGAGCAATTGCTCAGAGATGAAAAGGGCCAGCACTGAAAGGTGTTGCTAGCCAGAACCCTTCCTTGGAAGCGCTTTTGTAGGCCTAAGAACACTGGGGCTTTGCGCTTCTCTAGCCACCTACTCTTCTGCTCATCCTCTCGTGCAGTCTAAAGAGAGCTCAGGTGAGAAATTGCAAACGTCGAGCAATTGCTCAGAGAGGAAAAGTGCCAGCACTGAAAGCTGTTGCTAGCCAGCACCCTTCCTTGGAAGCGCTTTCACAGGCGCAGCAACACTGGGGCTTTGCGCTTCTCTAGCCACCAAACGTCACGCTCACTATCTCTCCGTCTCGTAGACACGAGCTGAGAAATTGCAAACGTCGAGCAATTGCTCAGAGATGAAAAGTGCCAGCACTGAAAGCTGATGCTAGCCAGCACCCTTCCTTGGAAGCGCTTTTGTAGGCCTAAGAACACTGGGGTTGTGGGCTTCTCTAGCCACCTAATCTTCTACTCATCCTCTCGCGTAGTCTGAAGAGAGCTCAGGTGAGAAATTGCAAATGTCGAGCAATTGCTCAGAGAGGAAAAGTGCCAGCACTGAAAGCTGTTGCTAGCCAGCACCCTTCCTTGGAAGCGCTTTTGTAGGCCTAAGAACACTGGGGCTCTGGGCTTCTCTAGCCACCTAATCTTCTGCTCATCCTCTCGCGCAGTCTAAAGAGAGCTCAGGTGAGAAAGTGCAAACGTCGAGCAATTGCTCAGAGATAAAAAGTGACAGCACTGAAAGCTGTTGCTAGCCAGCACCCTTCCTTGGAAGCGCTTTCACAGGCGCAGCAACACTGGGGCTTTGCGCTTCTCTAGCCACCAAACATCATGCTCACTATCTGTCCGTCTCGTAGACACGAGCTGAGAAATTGCAAATGTCGAGCAATTGCTCAGAGATGAAAAGTGCCAGCACTGAAAGCTGTTGCTAGCCAGCACCCTTCCTTGGAAGCGTTTTCACAGGCGCAGCAACACTGGGGCTTTGCGCTTCTCTACCCACCAAACATCACGGTCATTCGCTTTCCATCTCGTAGACACGAGCTGAGAAATTGCAAACGTCGAGCAATTGCTCAGAGATGAGAACTGCCAGCACTGAAAGCTGTTGCTAGCCAGCACCCTTCCTTGGAAGCGCTTTTGTAGGCCTAAGAACACTGGGGCTCTGGGCTTCTCTAGCCACCTAATATTCTGCTCATCCTCTCGTGCAGTCTAAAGAGAGCTCAGGTGAGAAATTGCAAACGTCGAGCAATTGCTCAGAGATGAAAAGTGCCAGCACTGAAAGCTGTGGCTAGCCAGCAGCCTTCCTTGGAAGCGCTTTCACGGGCGCAGCAACACTGGGGCTTTGCGCTTCTCTAGCCAGTAAACATCACGCTCACTATCTCTCCGTCTCGTAGACACGAGCTGAGAAATTGCAAACGTCGAGCAATTGCTCAGAGATGAAAAGTGCCAGCACTGAAAGCTGATGCTAGCCAGCACCCTTCCTTGGAAGTGCTTTTGTAGGCCTAAGAACACTGGGGCTCTGGGCTTCTCTAGCCACCTACTCTTCTGCTCATCCTCTCGCGTAGTCTAAAGAGAGCTCAGGTGAGAGATTGCAAACGTCGAGCAATTGCTCAGAGATGAAAAGTGCCAGCACTGAAAGCTGTGGCTAGCCAGCAGCCTTCCTTGGAAGCGCTTTCACAGGCGCAGCAACACTGGGGCTTTGCGCTTCTGTAGCCACCAAACATCACGCTCACTATCTCTCCGTCTCGTAGCCACGAGCTGAGAAATTGCAAACGTCGAGCAATTGCTCAGAGATGAAAAGTGCCAGCACTGAAAGCTGTTGCTAGCCAGCACCCTTCCTTGGAAGTGCTTTCACAGGCGCAGCAACACTGGGGATTTGCGCTTCTCTAGCCACCAAACGTCACGGTCATTCTCTTTCCTTCTCGTAGACACGAGTTGAGAAATTGCAAACGTCGAGCAATTGCTCAGAGATGAAAAGTGCCAGCACTGAAAGGTGTTGCTAGCCAGCACCCTTCCTTGGAAGCGCTTTCACAGGCGCAGCAACACTGGGGCTTTGCGCTTCTCTACCCACCAAACATCACGCTCACTATCTCTCCGTCTCGTAGACACGAGCTGAGAAATTGCAAACGTCGAGCAATTGCTCAGAGATGAAAAGTGCCAGCACTGAAAGCTGCTGCTAGCCAGCACCCTTCCTTGGAAACGCTTTCACAGGCGCAGCAACACTGGGGCTTTGCGCTTCTCTACCAACCAAACATCACGGTCATTCTCTTTCCTTCTCGTAGACACGAGTTGAGAAATTGCAAACGTCAAGCAATTGCTCAGAGATGAAAAGTGCCAGCACTGAAAGCTGTTGCTAGCCAGCACCCTTCCTTGGAAGCGTTTTCACAGGCGCAGCAACACTGGGGCTTTGCGCTTCTCTACCCACCAAACATCACGGTTACTATCTCTCCGTCTCGTAAACACGACATGAGAAATTGCAAACGTCGAGCAATTGCTCCGCGATGAAAAGTGCCAGCACTGAAAGCTGTTGCTAGCCAGCACCCTTCCTTGGAAACGCTTTTGTAGGCCTAAGAACACTGGGGCTCTGTGCTTCTCTAGCCACCTAATCTTCTGCTCATCCTCTCGCGCACTCTAAAGAGAGCTCAGGTGAGAAATTGCAAACGTCGAGCAATTGCTCAGAGATGAAAAGTGCCAGCACTGAAAGCTGTTGCTAGCCAGCACCCTTCCTTGGAAGCGCTTTCACAGGTGCATCAACACTGGGACTTTGCGCTTCTCTACCCACCAAACATCACGGTCATTCTCTTTCCGTCTCGTAGACACGAGCTGAGAAATTGCAAACGTCGAGCAATTGCTCAGAGAGGAAAAGTGCCAGCACTGAAAGCTGTTGCTAGCCAGCACCCTTCCTTGGAAGCGCTTTCACAGGTGCATCAACACTGGGACTTTGCGCTTCTCTACCCACCAAACATCACGGTCATTCTCTTTCCGTCTCGTAGACACGAGCTGAGAAATTGCAAACGTCGAGCAATTGCTCAGAGATGAGAACTGCCAGCACTGAAAGCTGTTGCTAGCCAGCACCCTTTCTTGGAAGCGCTTTTGTAGGCCTAAGAACACTGGGGCTCAGGGCTTCTCTAGCCACCTACTGTTCTGCTCATCCTCTCGCGCACTCTAAAGAGAGCTCAGGTGAGAAATTGCAAACGTCGAGCAATTGCTCAGAGATGAAAAGTGCCAGCACTGAAGGCTGTTGCTAGCCAGCAGCCTTCCTTGGAAGCGCTTTCACAGGCGCAGCAACACTGGGACTTTGCGCTTCTCTAGCCACCAAACGTCGCGGTCATTCTCTTTCCTTCTCTTAGACACGAGCTGAGAAATTGCAAACGTCGAGCAATTGCTCAGAGATGAAAAGTGCCAGCACTGAAAGCTGTGGCTAGCCAGCACCCTTCCTTGGAAGCGCTTTCACAGGCGCAGCAACACTGGGGCTTTGCGCTTCTCTACCCACCAAACGTCACGGTCACTATCTCTCCGTCTCGTAGACACGAGCTGAGAAATTGCAAACGTCGAGCAATTGCTCAGAGATGAAAAGGGCCAGCACTGAAAGCTGTTGCTAGCCAGCACCCTTCCTTGGAAGCGTTTTCACAGGCGCAGCAACACTGGGGCTTTGCGCTTCTCTACCCACCAAACATCACGGTCATTCTCTTTCCGTCTCGTAGACACGAGCTGAGAAATTGCAAACGTCGAGCAATTGCTCAGCGATGAAAAGTGCCAGCACTGAAAGCTGTTGCTAGTCAGCACCCTTCCTTGGAAACGCTTTTGTAGGCCTAAGAACACTGGGGCTCTGTGCTTCTCTAGCCACCTACTCTTCTGCTCATCCTCTCGTGCAGTCTAAAGAGAGCTTAGGTGAGAAATTGCAAACGTCGAGCAATTGCTCAGAGATGAAAAGTGCCAGCACTGAAAGCTGTTGCTAGCCAGCAGCCTTCCTTGGAAGCGCTTTCACAGGCGCAGCAACACTGGGGCTTTGCGCTTCTCTACCCACCAAACATCACGGTCATTCGCTTTCCGTCTCGTAGACACGAGTTGAGAAATTGCAAACGTCCAGCAATTGCTCAGAGATGAAAAGTGCCAGCACTGAAAGCTGTTGCTAGCCAGCCCCCTTCCTTGGAAGCGCTTTCACAGGCGCAGCAACACTGGGGCTTTGCGCTTCTCTACCCACCAAACATCACGCTCACTATCTCTCCGTCTCGTAGACACGAGCTGTGAAATTGCAAACGTAGAGCAATTGCTCAGAGATGAAAAGTGCCAGCACTGAAAGCTGTGGCTAGCCAGCACCCTTCCTTGGAAGCGCTTTTGTAGGCCTAAGAACACTGGGGTACTGGGCTTCTATAGCCACCTAATCTTCTGCTCATCCTCTCGCGTAGTCTAAAGAGAGCTCAGGTGAGAAATTGCAAATGTCGAGCAATTGCTCAGAGATGAAAAGTGCCAGCACTGAAAGCTGTTGCTAGCCAGCACCCTTCCTTGGAAGCGCTTTTGTAGGCCTAAGAACACTGGGGCTCTGGGCTTCTCTAGCCACCTAATCTTCTGCTCATCCTCTCGTGCAGTCTAAAGAGAGCTCAGGTGAGAAATTGCAAACGTCGAGCAATTGCTCAGAGATGAAAAGTGCCAGCACTGAAAGGTGTTGCTAGCCAGCACCCTTCCTTGGAAGCGCTTTTGTAGCCCTAAGAACACTGGGGCTCTGGGCTTCTCTAGCCACCTACTCTTCTGCTCATCCTCTCGCGTAGTCTAAAGAGAGCTCAGGTGAGAAATTGCAAACGTCAAGCAATTGCTCAGAGATAAAAAGTGCCAGGACTGAAAGCTGTTGCTAGCCAGCACCCTTCCTTGGAAGCGCTTTCACAGGCGCAGCAACACTGGGGCTTTGCGCTTCTCTAGCCACCAAACGTCACGCTCACTATCTGTCCGTCTCGTAGACACGAGCTGAGAAATTGCAAACGTCGAGCAATTGCTCAGAGAGGAAAAGTGCCAGCACTGAAAGCTGTTGCTAGCCAGCACCCTTCCTTGGAAGCGCTTTCATAGGCGCAGCAACACTGGGGCTTTGCGCTTCTGTAGCCACCAAGCCTCACGCTCACTATCTCTCCGTCTCCTAGACACGAGCTGAGAAATTGCAAACGTCGAGCAATTGCTCAGAGATGAAAAGTGCCAGCACTGAAAGCTGTTGCTAGCCAGCACCCTTCCTTGGAAACGCTTTTGTAGGCCTAAGAACACTGGGGCTCTGGGCTTCTCTAGCCACCTAATCTTCTGCTCATCCTCTCGTGCAGTCGAAAGAGAGCTCAGGGGAGAAATTGCAAACGTCGAGCAATTGCTCAGAGAGGAAAAGTGCCAGCACTGAAAGCTGTTGCTAGCCAGCACCCTTCCTTGGAAGCGCTTTTGTAGGCCTAAGAACACTGCGGCTCTGGGCTTCTCTAGCCACCTCATCTTCTGCTCATCCTCTCGTGCAGTCGAAAGAGAGCTCAGGTGAGAAAGTGCAAACGTCGAGCAATTGCTCAGAGATGAAAAGTGCCAGCACTGAAAGCTGTTGCTAGCCAGCACCCTTCCTTGGAAGCGCTTTCACAGGCGCAGCAACACTGGGGCTTTGCGCTTCTCTAGCCACCAAACATCACGCTCACTATCTCTCCGTCTCGTAGACACGAGCTGAGAAATTGCAAACGTCGAGCAATTGCTCAGAGATGAAAAGTGCCAGCACTGAAAGCTGTTGCTAGCCAGCACCCTTCCTTGGAAGCGCTTTTGTAGGCCTAAGAACACTGGGGCTCTGGGCTTCTCTAGCTACCTAATCTTCTGCTCATCCTCTCGCGCACTCTAAAGAGAGCTCAGGTGAGAGATTGCAAAGGTCGAGCAATTGCTCAGAGAGGAAAAGTGCCAGCACTGAAAGCTGTTGCTAGCCAGCACCCTTCCTTGGAAGCGCTTTCACAGGCGCAGCAACACTGGGGCTTTGCGCTTCTGTAGCCACCAAGCCTCACGCTCACTATCTGTCCGTCTCGTAGACACGAGCTGAGAAATTGCAAACGTCCAGCAATTGCTCAGAGATGAAAAGTGCCAGCACTGAAAGCTGTTGCTAGCCAGCACCCTTCCTTGGAAGCGCTTTTGTAGGCCTAAGAACACTGGGGCTCTGGTCTTCTCTAGCCACCTAATCTTCTGCTCATCCTCTCATGCAGTCTAAAGAGAGCTCAGGTGAGAAATTGCAAATGTCGAGCAATTGTTTAGAGAGGAAAAGTGCCAGCACTGAAAGGTGTTGCTAGCCAGCACCCTTCCTTGGAAGCGCTTTCACAGGTGCATCAACACTGGGACTTTGCGCTTCTCTACCCACCAAACATCACGGTCATTCGCTTTCCGTCTCGTAGACACGAGCTGAGAAATTGCAAACGTCGAGCAATTGCTCAGAGATGAAAAGTGCCAGCACTGAAAGCTGTTGCTAGCCAGCACCCTTCCTTGGAAGCGCTTTTGTAGGCCTAAGAACACTGGGGCTCTGGGATTCTCTAGCCACCTAATCTTCTGCTCATCCTCTCGTGCAGTCGAAAGAGAGCTCAGGTGAGAAATTGCAAAGGTCGAGCAATTGCTCAGAGAGGAAAAGTGCCAGCACTGAAAGCTGTTGCTAGCCAGCACCCTTCCTTGGAAGCGCTTTTGTAGGCCTAAGAACACTGGGGCTCTGGGCTTCTCTAGCCACCTACTCTTCTGCTCATCCTCTCGCGCAGTCTAAAGAGAGCTCAGGTGAGAAAGTGCAAACTTCGAGCAATTGCTCAGAGAGGAAAAGTGCCAGCACTGAAAGCTGTTGCTAGCCAGCACCCTTCCTTGGAAGCGCTTTCACAGGCGCAGCAACACTGGGGCTTTGCGCTTCTCTACCCACCAAACATCACGGTCACTATCTCTACGTCTCGTAGACACGAGCTGAGAAATTGCAAACGTCGAGCAATTGCTCAGAGAGGAAAAGTGCCAGCACTGAAAGCTGTTGCTAGCCAGCACCCTTCCTTGGAAGCGCTTTTGTAGGCCTAAGAACACTGGGGCTCTGGGCTTCTCTAGCCACCTAATCTTCTGCTCATCCTCTCGTGCAGTCTAAAGAGAGCTCAGGTGAGAAATTGCAAACGTCCAGCAATTGCTCAGAGATGAAAAGTGCCAGCACTGAAAGGTGTTGCTAGCCAGCACCCTTCCTTGGAAGCGCTTTTGTAGCCCTAAGAACACTGGGGCTCTGGGCTTCTCTAGCCACCTACTCTTCTGCTCATCCTCTCGCGCAGTCTAAAGAGAGCTCAGGTGAGAAATTGCAAACGTCAAGCAATTGCTCAGAGATAAAAAGTGCCAGGACTGAAAGCTGTTGCTAGCCAGCACCCTTCCTTGGAAGCGCTTTCACAGGCGCAGCAACACTGGGGCTTTGCGCTTCTCTAGCCACCAAACGTCACGCTCACTATCTCTCCGTCTCGTAGACACGAGCTGAGAAATTGCAAACGTCGAGCAATTGCTCAGAGATGAAAAGTGCCAGCACTGAAAGCTGTTGCTAGCCAGCACCCTTCCTTGGAAGCGCTTTCATAGGCGCAGCAACACTGGGGCTTTGCGCTTCTGTAGCCACCAAGCCTCACGCTCACTATCTCTCCGTCTCGTAGACACGAGCTGAGAAATTGCAAACGTCGAGCAATTGCTCAGAGATGAAAAGTGCCAGCACTGAAAGCTGTTGCTATCCAGCACCCTTCCTTGGAAACGCTTTTGTAGGCCTAAGAACACTGGGGCTCTGGGCTTCTCTAGCCACCTAATCTTCTGCTCATCCTCTCGTGCAGTCGAAAGAGAGCTCAGGTGAGAAATTGCAAACGTCGAGCAATTGCTCAGAGAGGAAAAGTGCCAGCACTGAAAGCTGTTGCTAGCCAGCACCCTTCCTTGGAAGCGCTTTTGTAGGCCTAAGAACACTGGGGCTCTGGGCTTCTCTAGCCACCTACTCTTCTGCTCATCCTGTCGTGCAGTCGAAAGAGAGCTCAGGTGAGAAAGTGCAAACGTCGAGCAATTGCTCAGAGATGAAAAGTGCCAGCACTGAAAGCTGTTGCTAGCCAGCACCCTTCCTTGGAAGCGCTTTCACAGGCGCAGCAACACTGGGGCTTTGCGCTTCTCTACCCACCAAACATCACGCTCACTATCTCTACGTCTCGTAGACACGAGCTGAGAAATTGCAAATGTCGAGCAATTGCTCAGAGATGAAAAGTGCCAGCACTGAAAGCTGTTGCTAGCCAGCACCCTTCCTTGGAAGCGCTTTTGTAGGCCTAAGAACACTGGGGCTCTGGGCTTCTCTAGCTACCTAATCTTCTGCTCATCCTCTCGCGCACTCTAAAGAGAGCTCAGGTGAGAGATTGCAAACGTCGAGCAATTGCTCAGAGATGAAAAGTGCCAGCACTGAAAGCTGTTGCTAGCCAGCACCCTTCCTTGGAAGCGCTTTCACAGGCGCAGCAACACTGGGCCTTTGCGCTTCTCTAGCCACCAAGCCTCACGCTCACTATCTGTCCGTCTCGTAGACACGAGCTGAGAAATTGCAAACGTCGAGCAATTGCTCAGACATGAAAAGTGGCAGCACTGAAAGCTGTTGCTAGCCAGCACCCTTCCTTGGAAGCGCTTTTGTAGGCCTAAGAACACTGGGGCTCTGGTCTTCTCTAGCCACCTAATCTTCTGCTCATCCTCTCATGCAGTCTAAAGAGAGCTCAGGTGAGAAATTGCAAATGTCGAGCAATTGTTTAGAGAGGAAAAGTGCCAGCACTGAAAGCTGTTGCTAGCCAGCACCCTTCCTTGGAAGCGCTTTCACAGGTGCATCAACACTGGGAATTTGCGCTTCTCTAGCCACCAAACATCACGGTCTTTCGCTTTCCGTCTCGTAGAAACGAGCTGAGAAATTGCAAACGTCGAGCAATTGCTCAGAGATGAAAAGTGCCAGCACTGAAAGCTCTTGCTAGCCAGCACCCTTCCTTGGAAGCGCTTTTGTAGGCCTAAGAACACTGGGGCTCTGGGCTTCTCTAGCCACCTACTCTTCTGCTCATCCTCTCGCGCAGTCTAAAGAGAGCTCAGGTGAGAAAGTGCAAACTTCGAGCAATTGCTCAGAGATGAAAAGTGCCAGCACTGAAAGCTGTTGCTAGCCAGCACCCTTCCTTGGAAGCGCTTTCACAGGCGCAGCAACACTGGGGCTTTGCGCTTCTCTACCCACCAAACATCACGGTCACTATCTCTACGTCTCGTAGACACGAGCTGAGAAATTGCAAACGTCGAGCAATTGCTCAGAGATGAAAAGTGCCAGCACTGAAAGCTGTTGCTAGCCAGCACCCTTCCTTGGAAACGCTTTTGTAGGCCTAAGAACACTGGGGCTCTGGGCTTCTCTAGCCACCTAATCTTCTGCTCATCCTCTCGCGTAGTCTAAAGAGAGCTCAGGTGAGAGATTGCAAACGTCGAGCAATTGCTCAGAGATGAAAAGTGCCAGCACTGAAAGCTGTTGCTAGCCAGCACCCTTCCTTGGAAGCGCTTTCACAGGCGCAGCAACACTGGGGCTTTGCGCTTCTCTAGCCACCAAACATCACGCTCACTATCTCTCCGTCTCGTAGCCACGAGCTGAAAAATTGCAAACGTCGAGCAATTGCTCAGAGATAAAAAGTGCCAGCACTGAAAGCTGTTGCTAGCCAGCCCCCTTCCTTGGAAGCGCTTTCACAGGCGCAGCAACACTGGGGCTTTGCGCTTCTCTAGGCACCAAACGTCACGGTCATTCTCTTTCCGTCTCGTAGACACGAGCTGAGAAATTGCAAACATCGAGCAATTGCTCAGAGATGAAAAGTGCCAGCACTGAAAGCTGTTGCTAGCCAGCCCCCTTCCTTGGAAGTGCTTTCACAGGTGCAGCAACACTGGGGCTTTGCGCTTCTCTAGCCACCAAACATCACGGTCACTATCTCTCCGTCTCGTAAACACGAGCTGAGAAATTGCAAATGTCGAGCAATTGCTCAGAGATGAAAAGTGCCAGCACTGAAAGCTGTTGCTAGCCAGCACCCTTCCTTGGAAGCGGTTTTGTAGGCCTAAGAACACTGGGGTTGTGGGCTTCTCTAGCCACCTAATCTTCTTCTCATCCTCTCGCGTAGTCTAAAGAGAGCTCAGGTGAGAGATTGCAAACGTCGAGCAATTGCTCAGAGATGAAAAGTGCCAGCACTGAAAGCTGTTGCTAGCCAGCACCCTTCCTTGGAAGCGCTTTCACAGGCGCAGCAACACTGGGGCTTTGCGCTTCTCTAGCCACCAAACATCACGCTCACTATCTCTCTGTCTCGTAGCCACGAGCTGAGAAATTGCAAACGTCGAGCAATTGCTCAGAGATGAAAAGGGCCAGCACTGAAAGCTGTTGCTAGCCAGCACCCTTCCTTGGAAGCGCTTTCACAGGCGCAGCAACACTGGGGCTTTGCGCTTCTCTACCCACCAAACATCACGCTCACTATCTCTCCGTCTCGTAGCCACGAGCTGAGAAATTGCAAACGTCGAGCAATTGCTCAGAGATGAAAAGTGCCAGCACTGAAAGCTGTTGCTAGCCAGCACCCTTCCTTGGAAGCGCTTTCACAGGCGCAGCAACACTGGGGCTTTGCGCTTCTCTAGCCACCACACGTCACGGTCACTCTCTCTCCTTCTCGTAAACACGAGCTGAGAAATTGCAAATGTCGAGCAACTGCTCAGAGATGAAAAGTGCCAGCACTGAAAGCTGTTGCTAGCCAGCACCCTTCCTTGGAAGCGCTTTTGTAGGCCTAAGAACACTGGGGCTCTGGGCTTCTCTAGCCACCTAATCTTCTGCTCATCCTCTCGTGCAGTCTAAAGAGAGCTCAGGTGAGAAATTGCAAACGTCGAGCAATTGCTCAGAGATGAAAAGTGCCAGCACTGAAAGCTGTGGCTAGCCAGCACCCTTCCTTGGAAGCGCTTTGTAGCCCTAAGAACACTGGGGCTTTGCGCTTCTCTAGCCACCTACTCTTCTGCTCATCCTCTCGCGTAGTCTAAAGAGAGCTCAGGTGAGAAATTGCAAACGTCGAGCAATTGCTCAGAGATGAAAAGTGCCAGCACTGAAAGCTGTTGCTAGCCAGCACCCTTCCTTGGAAGCGCTTGCACAGGCGCAGCAACACTGGGGCTTTGCGCTTCTCTAGCCACCAAACGTCACGGTCACTATCTGTCCGTCTCGTAGACACGAGCTGAGAAATTGCAAATGTCGAGCAATTGCTCAGAGATGAAAAGTGCCAGCACTGAAAGCTGTTGCTAGCCAGCACCCTTCCTTGGAAGCGCTTTTGTAGGCCTAAGAACACTGGGGCTCTGGGCTTCTCTAGCTACCTACACTTCTGCTCATCCTCTCGTGCAGTCTAAAGAGAGCTCAGGTGAGAAATTGCAAATGTCGAGCAATTGCTCAGAGATGAAAAGTGCCAGCACTGAAAGCTGTGGCTAGCCAGCACCCTTCCTTGGAAGCGCTTTCACAGGCGCAGCAACACTGGGGCTTTGCGCTTCTCTACCAACCAAACGTCACGGTCACTATCTCTCCGTCTCGTAGACACAAGCTGAGAAATTGCAAACGTCGAGCAATTGCTCAGAGATGAAAAGTGCCAGCACTGAAAGCTGTTGCTAGCCAGCACCCTTCCTTGGAAGCGCTTTTGTAGGCCTAAGAACACTGGGGCTCTGGGCTTCTCTAGCCACCTAATCTTCTGCTCATCCTCTCGTGCAGTCTAAAGAGAGCTCAGGTGAGAAATTGCAAACGTCGAGCAATTGCTCAGAGATGAAAAGTGCCAGCACTGAAAGCTGTTGCTAGCCAGCACCCTTCCTTGGAAGCGCTTTCACAGGCGCAGCAACACTGGGGCTTTGCGCTTCTCTAGCCACCAAACATCACGCTCACTATCTCTCCGTCTCGTAGACACGAGCTGAGAAATTGCAAACGTCGAGCAATTGCTCAGAGAGGAAAAGTGCCAGCACTGAAAGCTGATGCTAGCCAGCACCCTTCCTTGGAAACGCTTTTGTAGCCCTAAGAACACTGGGGCTCTGGGCTTCTCTAGCCACCTAATCTTCTGCTCATCCTCTCGCGTAGTCTAAAGAGAGCTCAGGTGAGAGATTGCAAACGTCGAGCAATTGCTCAGAGATGAAAAGTGCCAGCACTGAAAGCTGTTGCTAGCCAGCACCCTTCCTTGGAAGCGCTTTCACAGGCGCAGCAACACTGGGGCTTTGCGCTTCTCTACCCACCAAACATCACGCTCACTATCTCTACGTCTCGTAGACACGAGCTGAGAAATTGCAAACGTCGAGCAATTGCTCAGAGATGAAAAGTGCCAGCACTGAAAGCTGTTGCTAGCCAGCACCCTTCCTTGGAAGCGCTTTTGTAGGCCTAAGGACACTGGGGCTCTGGGCTTCTCTAGCTACCTAATCTTCTGCTCATCCTCTCGCGCACTCTAAAGAGAGCTCAGGTGAGAGATTGCAAACGTCGAGCAATTGCTCAGAGATGAAAAGTGCCAGCACTGAAAGCTGTTGCTAGCCAGCACCCTTCCTTGGAAGCGCTTTCACAGGCGCAGCAACACTGGGCCTTTGCGCTTCTGTAGCCACCAAGCATCACGCTCACTATCTGTCCGTCTCGTAGACACGAGCTGAGAAATTGCAAACGTCGAGCAATTGCTCAGAGAGGAAAAGTGCCAGCACTGAAAGCTGTTGCTAGCCAGCACCCTTCCTTGGAAGCGCTTTTGTAGGCCTAAGAACACTGGGGTTCTGGGCTTCTCTAGCCACCTAATCTTCTGCTCATCCTCTCATGCAGTCTAAAGAGAGCTCAGGTGAGAAATTGCAAATGTCGAGCAATTGTTTAGAGAGGAAAAGTGCCAGCACTGAAAGCTGTTGCTAGCCAGCACCCTTCCTTGGAAGCGCTTTCACAGGTGCATCAACACTGGGAATTTGCGCTTCTCTACCCACCAAACATCACGGTCTTTCGCTTTCCGTCTCGTAGAAACGAGCTGAGAAATTGCAAACGTCGAGCAATTGCTCAGAGATGAAAAGTGCCAGCACTGAAAGCTCTTGCTAGCCAGCACCCTTCCTTGGAAGCGCTTTTGTAGGCCTAAGAACACTGGGGCTCTGGGATTCTCTAGCCACCTACTCTTCTGCTCATCCTCTCGTGCAGTCTAAAGAGAGCTCAGGTGAGAAATTGCAAAGGTCGAGCAATTGCTCAGAGAGGAAAAGTGCCAGCACTGAAAGCTGTTGCTAGCCAGCACCCTTCCTTGGAAGCGCTTTTGTAGGCCTAAGAACACTGGGGCTCTGGGCTTCTCTAGCCACCTACTCTTCTGCTCATCCTCTCGCGCAGTCTAAAGAGAGCTCAGGTGAGAAAGTGCAAACTTCGAGCAATTGCTCAGAGATGAAAAGGGCCAGCACTGAAAGCTGTTGCTAGCCAGCACCCTTCCTTGGAAGCGCTTTCACAGGCGCAGCAACACTGGGGCTTTGCGCTTCTCTAGCCACCAAACATCACGCTCACTATCTCTACGTCTCGTAGACACGAGCTGAGAAATTGCAAACGTCGAGCAATTGCTCAGAGATGAAAAGTGCCAGCACTGAAAGCTGTTGCTAGCCAGCACCCTTCCTTGGAAACGCTTTTGTAGGCCTAAGAACACTGGGGCTCTGGGCTTCTCTAGCTACCTAATCTTCTGCTCATCCTCTCGCGCACTCTAAAGAGAGCTCAGGTGAGAGATTGCAAACGTCGAGCAATTGCTCAGAGATGAAAAGTGCCAGCACTGAAAGCTGTTGCTAGCCAGCAGCCTTCCTTGGAAGCGCTTTCACAGGCGCAGCAACACTGGGGCTTTGCGCTTCTCTAGCCACCAAACATCACGCTCACTATCTCTCCGTCTCGTAGCCACGAGCTGAAAAATTGCAAACGTCGAGCAATTGCTCAGAGATAAAAAGTGCCAGCACTGAAAGCTGTTGCTAGCCAGCCCCCTTCCTTGGAAGCGCTTTCACAGGCGCAGCAACACTGGGGCTTTGCGCTTCTCTAGGCACCAAACGTCACGGTCATTCTCTTTCCGTCTCGTAGACACGAGCTGAGAAATTGCAAACGTCGAGCAATTGCTCAGAGAGGAAAAGTGCCAGCACTGAAAGCTGTTGCTAGCCAGCACCCTTCCTTGGAAGTGTTTTCACAGGTGCAGCAACACTGGGGCTTTGCGCTTCTCTAGCCACCAAACATCACGGTCACTATCTCTCCGTCTCGTAAACACGAGCTGAGAAATTGCAAATGTCGAGCAATTGCTCAGAGATGAAAAGTGCCAGCACTGAAAGCTGTTGCTAGCCAGCACCCTTCCTTGGAAGCGGTTTTGTAGGCCTAAGAACACTGGGGTTGTGGGCTTCTCTAGCCACCTAATCTTCTTCTCATCCTCTCGCGTAGTCTAAAGAGAGCTCAGGTGAGAGATTGCAAACGTCGAGCAATTGCTCAGAGATGAAAAGTTCCAGCACTGAAAGCTGTTGCTAGCCAGCACCCTTCCTTGGAAGCGCTTTCACAGGCGCAGCAACACTGGGGCTTTGCGCTTCTCTAGCCACCAAACATCACGCTCACTATCTCTCTGTCTCGTAGCCACGAGCTGAAAAATTGCAAACGTCGAGCAATTGCTCAGAGATGAAAAGGGCCAGCACTGAAAGCTGTTGCTAGCCAGCACCCTTCCTTGGAAGCGCTTTCACAGGCGCAGCAACACTGGGGCTTTGCGCTTCTCTACCCACCAAACATCACGCTCACTATCTCTCCGTCTCGTAGCCACGAGCTGAAAAATTGCAAACGTCGAGCAATTGCTCAGAGATGAAAAGTGCCAGCACTGAAAGCTGTTGCTAGCCAGCCCCCTTCCTTGGAAGCGCTTTCACAGGCGCAGCAACACTGGGGCTTTGCGCTTCTCTAGCCACCAAACGTCACGCTCACTATCTCTCCGTCTCGTAAACACGAGCTGAGAAATTGCAAATGTCGAGCAACTGCTCAGAGATGAAAAGTGCCAGCACTGAAAGCTGTTGCTAGCCAGCACCCTTCCTTGGAAGCGCTTTTGTAGGCCTAAGAACACTGGGGCTCTGGGCTTCTCTAGCCACCTAATCTTCTGCTCATCCTCTCGTGCAGTCTAAAGAGAGCTCAGGTGAGAAATTGCAAACGTCGAGCAATTGCTCAGAGATGAAAAGTGCCAGCACTGAAAGCTGTGGCTAGCCAGCACCCTTCCTTGGAAGCGCTTTGTAGCCCTAAGAACACTGGGGCTCTGGGCTTCTCTAGCCACCTCATCTTCTGCTCATCCTCTCGCGTAGTCTAAAGAGAGCTCAGGTGAGAAATTGCAAACGTCGAGCAATTGCTCAGAGATGAAAAGTGCCAGCACTGAAAGCTGTTGCTAGCCAGCACCCTTCCTTGGAAGCGCTTTCACAGGCGCAGCAACACTGGGGCTTTGCGCTTCTCTAGCCACCAAACGTCACGGTCACTATCTGTCCGTCTCGTAGACACGAGCTGAGAAATTGCAAATGTCGAGCAATTGCTCAGAGATGAAAAGTGCCAGCACTGAAAGCTGTTGCTAGCCAGCACCCTTCCTTGGAAGCGCTTTTGTAGGCCTAAGAACACTGGGGCTCTGGGCTTCTCTAGCTACCTAATCTTCTGCTCATCCTCTCGTGCAGTCTAAAGAGAGCTCAGGTGAGAAATTGCAAATGTCGAGCAATTGCTCAGAGATGAAAAGTGCCAGCACTGAAAGGTGTTGCTAGCCAGCACCCTTCCTTGGAAGCGCTTTCACAGGCGCAGCAACACTGGGGCTTTGCGCTTCTCTACCAACCAAACGTCACGGTCACTATCTCTCCGTCTCGTAGACACAAGCTGAGAAATTGCAAACGTCGAGCAATTGCTCAGAGATGAAAAGTGCCAGCACTGAAAGCTGTTGCTAGCCAGCACCCTTCCTTGGAAGCGCTTTTGTAGGCCTAAGAACACTGGGGCTCTGGGCTTCTCTAGCCACCTAATCTTCTGCTCATCCTCTCGTGCAGTCGAAAGAGAGCTCAGGTGAGAAATTGCAAACGTCGAGCAATTGCTCAGAGATGAAAAGTGCCAGCACTGAAAGCTGTGGCTAGCCAGCAGCCTTCCTTGGAAGCGCTTTCACAGGCGCAGCAACACTGGGGCTTTGCGCTTCTCTAGCCACCAAACATCACGCTCACTATCTCTCCGTCTCGTAGACACGAGCTGAGAAATTGCAAACGTCGAGCAATTGCTCAGAGAGGAAAAGTGCCAGCACTGAAAGCTGATGCTAGCCAGCACCCTTCCTTGGAAACGCTTTTGTAGCCCTAAGAACACTGGGGCTCTGGGCTTCTCTAGCCACCTAATCTTCTGCTCATCCTCTCGCGTAGTCTAAAGAGAGCTCAGGTGAGAGATTGCAAACGTCGAGCAATTGCTCAGAGATGAAAAGTGCCAGCACTGAAAGCTGTTGCTAGCCAGCACCCTTCCTTGGAAGCGCTTTCACAGGCGCAGCAACACTGGGGCTTTGCGCTTCTCTACCAACCAAACATCACGGTCACTATCTCTACGTCTCGTAGACACGAGCTGAGAAATTGCAAACGTCGAGCAATTGCTCAGAGATGAAAAGTGCCAGCACTGAAAGCTGTTGCTAGCCAGCACCCTTCCTTGGAAGCGCTTTTGTAGGCCTAAGGACACTGGGGCTCTGGGCTTCTCTAGCTACCTAATCTTCTGCTCATCCTCTCGCGCACTCTAAAGAGAGCTCAGGTGAGAGATTGCAAACGTCGAGCAATTGCTCAGAGATGAAAAGTGCCAGCACTGAAAGCTGTTGCTAGCCAGCACCCTTCCTTGGAAGCGCTTTCACAGGCGCAGCAACACTGGGCCTTTGCGCTTCTCTAGCCACCAAGCCTCACGCTCACTATCTCTCCGTCTCGTAGACACGAGCTGAGAAATTGCAAACGTCGAGCAATTGCTCAGAGAGGAAAAGTGCCAGCACTGAAAGCTGTTGCTAGCCAGCACCCTTCCTTGGAAGCGCTTTTGTAGGCCTAAGAACACTGGGGCTCTGGGCTTCTCTAGCCACCTAATCTTCTGCTCATCCTCTCATGCAGTCTAAAGAGAGCTCAGGTGAGAAATTGCAAATGTCGAGCAATTGTTTAGAGAGGAAAAGTGCCAGCACTGAAAGCTGTTGCTAGCCAGCACCCTTCCTTGGAAGCGCTTTCACAGGTGCATCAACACTGGGACTTTGCGCTTCTCTACCCACCAAACATCACGGTCATTCGCTTTCCGTCTCGTAGACACGAGCTGAGAAATTGCAAACGTCGAGCAATTGCTCAGAGATGAAAAGTGCCAGCACTGAAAGCTGTTGCTAGCCAGCACCCTTCCTTGGAAGCGCTTTTGTAGGCCTAAGAACACTGGGGCTCTGGGATTCTCTAGCCACCTACTCTTCTGCGCATCCTCTCGTGCAGTCTAAAGAGAGCTCAGGTGAGAAATTGCAAAGGTCGAGCAATTGCTCAGAGAGGAAAAGTGCCAGCACTGAAAGCTGTTGCTAGCCAGCACCCTTCCTTGGAAGCGCTTTTGTAGGCCTAAGAACACTGGGGCTCTGGGCTTCTCTAGCCACCTACTCTTCTGCTCATCCTCTCGCGCAGTCTAAAGAGAGCTCAGGTGAGAAAGTGCAAACTTCGAGCAATTGCTCAGAGATGAAAAGTGCCAGCACTGAAAGCTGTTGCTAGCCAGCACCCTTCCTTGGAAGCGCTTTCACAGGCGCAGCAACACTGGGGCTTTGCGCTTCTCTACCCACCAAACATCACGGTCACTATCTCTACGTCTCGTAGACACGAGCTGAGAAATTGCAAACGTCGAGCAATTGCTCAGAGATGAAAAGTGCCAGCACTGAAAGCTGTTGCTAGCCAGCACCCTTCCTTGGAAACGCTTTTGTAGGCCTAAGAACACTGGGGCTCTGGGCTTCTCTAGCCACCTAATCTTCTGCTCATCCTCTCGCGCACTCTAAAGAGAGCTCAGGTGAGAGATTGCAAACGTCGAGCAATTGCTCAGAGATGAAAAGTGCCAGCACTGAAAGCTGTTGCTAGCCAGCACCCTTCCTTGGAAGCGCTTTCACAGGCGCAGCAACACTGGGGCTTTGCGCTTCTCTAGCCACCAAACATCACGCTCACTATCTCTCTGTCTCGTAGCCACGAGCTGAGAAATTGCAAACGTCGAGCAATTGCTCAGAGATGAAAAGGGCCAGCACTGAAAGCTGTTGCTAGCCAGCACCCTTCCTTGGAAGCGCTTTCACAGGCGCAGCAACACTGGGGCTTTGCGCTTCTCTACCCACCAAACATCACGCTCACTATCTCTCCGTCTCGTAGCCACGAGCTGAGAAATTGCAAACGTCGAGCAATTGCTCAGAGATGAAAAGGGCCAGCACTGAAAGCTGTTGCTAGCCAGCACCCTTCCTTGGAAGCGCTTTCACAGGCGCAGCAACACTGGGGCTTTGCGCTTCTCTAGCCACCAAACGTCACGCTCACTACCTCTCCGTCTCGTAAACACGAGCTGAGAAATTGCAAATGTCGAGCAACTGCTCAGAGATGAAAAGTGCCAGCACTGAAAGCTGTTGCTAGCCAGCACCCTTCCTTGGAAGCGCTTTTGTAGGCCTAAGAACACTGGGGCTCTGGGCTTCTCTAGCCACCTAATCTTCTGCTCATCCTCTCGTGCAGTCTAAAGAGAGCTCAGGTGAGAAATTGCAAACGTCGAGCAATTGCTCAGAGATGAAAAGTGCCAGCACTGAAAGCTGTGGCTAGCCAGCACCCTTCCTTGGAAGCGCTTTGTAGCCCTAAGAACACTGGGGCTTTGCGCTTCTCTAGCCACCTACTCTTCTGCTCATCCTCTCGCGTAGTCTAAAGAGAGCTCAGGTGAGAAATTGCAAACGTCGAGCAATTGCTCAGAGATGAAAAGTGCCAGCACTGAAAGCTGTTGCTAGCCAGCACCCTTCCTTGGAAGCGCTTTCACAGGCGCAGCAACACTGGGGCTTTGCGCTTCTCTAGCCACCAAACGTCACGGTCACTATCTGTCCGTCTCGTAGACACGAGCTGAGAAATTGCAAATGTCGAGCAATTGCTCAGAGATGAAAAGTGCCAGCACTGAAAGCTGTTGCTAGCCAGCACCCTTCCTTGGAAGCGCTTTTGTAGGCCTAAGAACACTGGGGCTCTGGGCTTCTCTAGCTACCTACACTTCTGCTCATCCTCTCGTGCAGTCTAAAGAGAGCTCAGGTGAGAAATTGCAAATGTCGAGCAATTGCTCAGAGATGAAAAGTGCCAGCACTGAAAGCTGTGGCTAGCCAGCACCCTTCCTTGGAAGCGCTTTCACAGGCGCAGCAACACTGGGGCTTTGCGCTTCTCTACCAACCAAACGTCACGGTCACTATCTCTCCGTCTCGTAGACACAAGCTGAGAAATTGCAAACGTCGAGCAATTGCTCAGAGATGAAAAGTGCCAGCACTGAAAGCTGTTGCTAGCCAGCACCCTTCCTTGGAAGCGCTTTTGTAGGCCTAAGAACACTGGGGCTCTGGGCTTCTCTAGCCACCTAATCTTCTGCTCATCCTCTCGTGCAGTCTAAAGAGAGCTCAGGTGAGAAATTGCAAACGTCGAGCAATTGCTCAGAGATGAAAAGTGCCAGCACTGAAAGCTGTGGCTAGCCAGCACCCTTCCTTGGAAGCGCTTTCACAGGCGCAGCAACACTGGGGCTTTGCGCTTCTCTACCCACCAAACATCACGCTCACTATCTCTACGTCTCGTAGACACGAGCTGAGAAATTGCAAACGTCGAGCAATTGCTCAGAGAGGAAAAGTGCCAGCACTGAAAGCTGATGCTAGCCAGCACCCTTCCTTGGAAACGCTTTTGTAGCCCTAAGAACACTGGGGCTCTGGGCTTCTCTAGCCACCTAATCTTCTGCTCATCC
Organism: Sarcoramphus papa; assembly: GCA_037962945.1. Taxonomy (NCBI): domain Eukaryota; kingdom Metazoa; phylum Chordata; class Aves; order Accipitriformes; family Cathartidae; genus Sarcoramphus; species Sarcoramphus papa. The sequence goes on along the minus strand of CM075586.1, from coordinate 91,889,043 downwards.
TCTCGCGTAGTCTAAAGAGAGCTCAGGTGAGAGATTGCAAACGTCGAGCAATTGCTCAGAGATGAAAAGTGCCAGCACTGAAAGCTGTTGCTAGCCAGCACCCTTCCTTGGAAGCGCTTTCACAGGCGCAGCAACACTGGGGCTTTGCGCTTCTCTACCCACCAAACATCACGCTCACTATCTCTACGTCTCGTAGACACGAGCTGAGAAATTGCAAACGTCGAGCAATTGCTCAGAGATGAAAAGTGCCAGCACTGAAAGCTGTTGCTAGCCAGCACCCTTCCTTGGAAGCGCTTTTGTAGGCCTAAGGACACTGGGGCTCTGGGCTTCTCTAGCTACCTAATCTTCTGCTCATCCTCTCGCGCACTCTAAAGAGAGCTCAGGTGAGAGATTGCAAACGTCGAGCAATTGCTCAGAGATGAAAAGTGCCAGCACTGAAAGCTGTTGCTAGCCAGCACCCTTCCTTGGAAGCGCTTTCACAGGCGCAGCAACACTGGGCCTTTGCGCTTCTGTAGCCACCAAGCATCACGCTCACTATCTGTCCGTCTCGTAGACACGAGCTGAGAAATTGCAAACGTTGAGCAATTGCTCAGAGAGGAAAAGTGCCAGCACTGAAAGCTGTTGCTAGCCAGCACCCTTCCTTGGAAGCGCTTTTGTAGGCCTAAGAACACTGGGGTTCTGGGCTTCTCTAGCCACCTAATCTTCTGCTCATCCTCTCATGCAGTCTAAAGAGAGCTCAGGTGAGAAATTGCAAATGTCGAGCAATTGTTTAGAGAGGAAAAGTGCCAGCACTGAAAGCTGTTGCTAGCCAGCACCCTTCCTTGGAAGCGCTTTCACAGGTGCATCAACACTGGGAATTTGCGCTTCTCTACCCACCAAACATCACGGTCTTTCGCTTTCCGTCTCGTAGAAACGAGCTGAGAAATTGCAAACGTCGAGCAATTGCTCAGAGATGAAAAGTGCCAGCACTGAAAGCTCTTGCTAGCCAGCACCCTTCCTTGGAAGCGCTTTTGTAGGCCTAAGAACACTGGGGCTCTGGGATTCTCTAGCCACCTACTCTTCTGCTCATCCTCTCGTGCAGTCTAAAGAGAGCTCAGGTGAGAAATTGCAAAGGTCGAGCAATTGCTCAGAGAGGAAAAGTGCCAGCACTGAAAGCTGTTGCTAGCCAGCACCCTTCCTTGGAAGCGCTTTTGTAGGCCTAAGAACACTGGGGCTCTGGGCTTCTCTAGCCACCTACTCTTCTGCTCATCCTCTCGCGCAGTCTAAAGAGAGCTCAGGTGAGAAAGTGCAAACTTCGAGCAATTGCTCAGAGATGAAAAGGGCCAGCACTGAAAGCTGTTGCTAGCCAGCACCCTTCCTTGGAAGCGCTTTCACAGGCGCAGCAACACTGGGGCTTTGCGCTTCTCTAGCCACCAAACATCACGCTCACTATCTCTACGTCTCGTAGCCACGAGCTGAGAAATTGCAAACGTCGAGCAATTGCTCAGAGATGAAAAGTGCCAGCACTGAAAGCTGTTGCTAGCCAGCACCCTTCCTTGGAAACGCTTTTGTAGGCCTAAGAACACTGGGGCTCTGGGCTTCTCTAGCTACCTAATCTTCTGCTCATCCTCTCGCGCACTCTAAAGAGAGCTCAGGTGAGAGATTGCAAACGTCGAGCAATTGCTCAGAGATGAAAAGTGCCAGCACTGAAAGCTGTTGCTAGCCAGCAGCCTTCCTTGGAAGCGCTTTCACAGGCGCAGCAACACTGGGGCTTTGCGCTTCTCTAGCCACCAAACATCACGCTCACTATCTCTCCGTCTCGTAGCCACGAGCTGAAAAATTGCAAACGTCGAGCAATTGCTCAGAGATAAAAAGTGCCAGCACTGAAAGCTGTTGCTAGCCAGCCCCCTTCCTTGGAAGCGCTTTCACAGGCGCAGCAACACTGGGGCTTTGCGCTTCTCTAGGCACCAAACATCACGGTCATTCTCTTTCCGTCTCGTAGACACGAGCTGAGAAATTGCAAACGTCGAGCAATTGCTCAGAGAGGAAAAGTGCCAGCACTGAAAGCTGTTGCTAGCCAGCACCCTTCCTTGGAAGTGTTTTCACAGGTGCAGCAACACTGGGGCTTTGCGCTTCTCTAGCCACCAAACATCACGGTCACTATCTCTCCGTCTCGTAAACACGAGCTGAGAAATTGCAAATGTCGAGCAATTGCTCAGAGATGAAAAGTGCCAGCACTGAAAGCTGTTGCTAGCCAGCACCCTTCCTTGGAAGCGGTTTTGTAGGCCTAAGAACACTGGGGTTGTGGGCTTCTCTAGCCACCTAATCTTCTTCTCATCCTCTCGCGTAGTCTAAAGAGAGCTCAGGTGAGAGATTGCAAACGTCGAGCAATTGCTCAGAGATGAAAAGTTCCAGCACTGAAAGCTGTTGCTAGCCAGCACCCTTCCTTGGAAGCGCTTTCACAGGCGCAGCAACACTGGGGCTTTGCGCTTCTCTAGCCACCAAACATCACGCTCACTATCTCTCTGTCTCGTAGCCACGAGCTGAAAAATTGCAAACGTCGAGCAATTGCTCAGAGATGAAAAGGGCCAGCACTGAAAGCTGTTGCTAGCCAGCACCCTTCCTTGGAAGCGCTTTCACAGGCGCAGCAACACTGGGGCTTTGCGCTTCTCTACCCACCAAACATCACGCTCACTATCTCTCCGTCTCGTAGCCACGAGCTGAAAAATTGCAAACGTCGAGCAATTGCTCAGAGATGAAAAGTGCCAGCACTGAAAGCTGTTGCTAGCCAGCACCCTTCCTTGGAAGCGCTTTCACAGGCGCAGCAACACTGGGGCTTTGCGCTTCTCTAGCCACCAAACGTCACGCTCACTATCTCTCCGTCTCGTAAACACGAGCTGAGAAATTGCAAATGTCGAGCAACTGCTCAGAGATGAAAAGTGCCAGCACTGAAAGCTGTTGCTAGCCAGCACCCTTCCTTGGAAGCGCTTTTGTAGGCCTAAGAACACTGGGGCTCTGGGCTTCTCTAGCCACCTAATCTTCTGCTCATCCTCTCGTGCAGTCTAAAGAGAGCTCAGGTGAGAAATTGCAAACGTCGAGCAATTGCTCAGAGATGAAAAGTGCCAGCACTGAAAGCTGTGGCTAGCCAGCACCCTTCCTTGGAAGCGCTTTCACAGGCGCAGCAACACTGGGGCTTTGCGCTTCTCTACCAACCAAACGTCACGGTCACTATCTCTCCGTCTCGTAGACACAAGCTGAGAAATTGCAAACGTCGAGCAATTGCTCAGAGATGAAAAGTGCCAGCACTGAAAGCTGTTGCTAGCCAGCACCCTTCCTTGGAAGCGCTTTTGTAGGCCTAAGAACACTGGGGCTCTGGGCTTCTCTAGCCACCTAATCTTCTGCTCATCCTCTCGTGCAGTCTAAAGAGAGCTCAGGTGAGAAATTGCAAACGTCGAGCAATTGCTCAGAGATGAAAAGTGCCAGCACTGAAAGCTGTGGCTAGCCAGCACCCTTCCTTGGAAGCGCTTTCACAGGCGCAGCAACACTGGGGCTTTGCGCTTCTCTACCCACCAAACATCACGCTCACTATCTCTACGTCTCGTAGACACGAGCTGAGAAATTGCAAACGTCGAGCAATTGCTCAGAGAGGAAAAGTGCCAGCACTGAAAGCTGATGCTAGCCAGCACCCTTCCTTGGAAACGCTTTTGTAGCCCTAAGAACACTGGGGCTCTGGGCTTCTCTAGCCACCTAATCTTCTGCTCATCCTCTCGCGTAGTCTAAAGAGAGCTCAGGTGAGAGATTGCAAACGTCGAGCAATTGCTCAGAGATGAAAAGTGCCAGCACTGAAAGCTGTTGCTAGCCAGCACCCTTCCTTGGAAGCGCTTTCACAGGCGCAGCAACACTGGGGCTTTGCGCTTCTCTACCCACCAAACATCACGCTCACTATCTCTACGTCTCGTAGACACGAGCAGAGAAATTGCAAACGTCGAGCAATTGCTCAGAGAGGAAAAGTGCCAGCACTGAAAGCTGTTGCTAGCCAGCACCCTTCCTTGGAAGCGCTTTTGTAGGCCTAAGGACACTGGGGCTCTGGGCTTCTCTAGCTACCTAATCTTCTGCTCATCCTCTCGCGCACTCTAAAGAGAGCTCAGGTGAGAGATTGCAAACGTCGAGCAATTGCTCAGAGATGAAAAGTGCCAGCACTGAAAGCTGTTGCTAGCCAGCACCCTTCCTTGGAAGCGCTTTCACAGGCGCAGCAACACTGGGCCTTTGCGCTTCTGTAGCCACCAAGCATCACGCTCACTATCTGTCCGTCTCGTAGACACGAGCTGAGAAATTGCAAACGTTGAGCAATTGCTCAGAGAGGAAAAGTGCCAGCACTGAAAGCTGTTGCTAGCCAGCACCCTTCCTTGGAAGCGCTTTTGTAGGCCTAAGAACACTGGGGTTCTGGGCTTCTCTAGCCACCTAATCTTCTGCTCATCCTCTCATGCAGTCTAAAGAGAGCTCAGGTGAGAAATTGCAAATGTCGAGCAATTGTTTAGAGAGGAAAAGTGCCAGCACTGAAAGCTGTTGCTAGCCAGCACCCTTCCTTGGAAGCGCTTTCACAGGTGCATCAACACTGGGAATTTGCGCTTCTCTACCCACCAAACATCACGGTCTTTCGCTTTCCGTCTCGTAGAAACGAGCTGAGAAATTGCAAACGTCGAGCAATTGCTCAGAGATGAAAAGTGCCAGCACTGAAAGCTCTTGCTAGCCAGCACCCTTCCTTGGAAGCGCTTTTGTAGGCCTAAGAACACTGGGGCTCTGGGATTCTCTAGCCACCTACTCTTCTGCTCATCCTCTCGTGCAGTCTAAAGAGAGCTCAGGTGAGAAATTGCAAAGGTCGAGCAATTGCTCAGAGAGGAAAAGTGCCAGCACTGAAAGCTGTTGCTAGCCAGCACCCTTCCTTGGAAGCGCTTTTGTAGGCCTAAGAACACTGGGGCTCTGGGCTTCTCTAGCCACCTACTCTTCTGCTCATCCTCTCGCGCAGTCTAAAGAGAGCTCAGGTGAGAAAGTGCAAACTTCGAGCAATTGCTCAGAGATGAAAAGGGCCAGCACTGAAAGCTGTTGCTAGCCAGCACCCTTCCTTGGAAGCGCTTTCACAGGCGCAGCAACACTGGGGCTTTGCGCTTCTCTAGCCACCAAACATCACGCTCACTATCTCTACGTCTCGTAGCCACGAGCTGAGAAATTGCAAACGTCGAGCAATTGCTCAGAGATGAAAAGTGCCAGCACTGAAAGCTGTTGCTAGCCAGCACCCTTCCTTGGAAACGCTTTTGTAGGCCTAAGAACACTGGGGCTCTGGGCTTCTCTAGCTACCTAATCTTCTGCTCATCCTCTCGCGCACTCTAAAGAGAGCTCAGGTGAGAGATTGCAAACGTCGAGCAATTGCTCAGAGATGAAAAGTGCCAGCACTGAAAGCTGTTGCTAGCCAGCAGCCTTCCTTGGAAGCGCTTTCACAGGCGCAGCAACACTGGGGCTTTGCGCTTCTGTAGCCACCAAACATCACGCTCACTATCTCTCCGTCTCGTAGCCACGAGCTGAAAAATTGCAAACGTCGAGCAATTGCTCAGAGATAAAAAGTGCCAGCACTGAAAGCTGTTGCTAGCCAGCCCCCTTCCTTGGAAGCGCTTTCACAGGCGCAGCAACACTGGGGCTTTGCGCTTCTCTAGGCACCAAACATCACGGTCATTCTCTTTCCGTCTCGTAGACACGAGCTGAGAAATTGCAAACGTCGAGCAATTGCTCAGAGAGGAAAAGTGCCAGCACTGAAAGCTGTTGCTAGCCAGCACCCTTCCTTGGAAGTGTTTTCACAGGTGCAGCAACACTGGGGCTTTGCGCTTCTCTAGCCACCAAACATCACGGTCACTATCTCTCCGTCTCGTAAACACGAGCTGAGAAATTGCAAATGTCGAGCAATTGCTCAGAGATGAAAAGTGCCAGCACTGAAAGCTGTTGCTAGCCAGCACCCTTCCTTGGAAGCGGTTTTGTAGGCCTAAGAACACTGGGGTTGTGGGCTTCTCTAGCCACCTAATCTTCTTCTCATCCTCTCGCGTAGTCTAAAGAGAGCTCAGGTGAGAGATTGCAAACGTCGAGCAATTGCTCAGAGATGAAAAGTTCCAGCACTGAAAGCTGTTGCTAGCCAGCACCCTTCCTTGGAAGCGCTTTCACAGGCGCAGCAACACTGGGGCTTTGCGCTTCTCTAGCCACCAAACATCACGCTCACTATCTCTCTGTCTCGTAGCCACGAGCTGAAAAATTGCAAACGTCGAGCAATTGCTCAGAGATGAAAAGGGCCAGCACTGAAAGCTGTTGCTAGCCAGCACCCTTCCTTGGAAGCGCTTTCACAGGCGCAGCAACACTGGGGCTTTGCGCTTCTCTACCCACCAAACATCACGCTCACTATCTCTCCGTCTCGTAGCCACGAGCTGAAAAATTGCAAACGTCGAGCAATTGCTCAGAGATGAAAAGTGCCAGCACTGAAAGCTGTTGCTAGCCAGCACCCTTCCTTGGAAGCGCTTTCACAGGCGCAGCAACACTGGGGCTTTGCGCTTCTCTAGCCACCAAACGTCACGCTCACTATCTCTCCGTCTCGTAAACACGAGCTGAGAAATTGCAAATGTCGAGCAACTGCTCAGAGATGAAAAGTGCCAGCACTGAAAGCTGTTGCTAGCCAGCACCCTTCCTTGGAAGCGCTTTTGTAGGCCTAAGAACACTGGGGCTCTGGGCTTCTCTAGCCACCTAATCTTCTGCTCATCCTCTCGTGCAGTCTAAAGAGAGCTCAGGTGAGAAATTGCAAACGTCGAGCAATTGCTCAGAGATGAAAAGTGCCAGCACTGAAAGCTGTGGCTAGCCAGCACCCTTCCTTGGAAGCGCTTTGTAGCCCTAAGAACACTGGGGCTCTGGGCTTCTCTAGCCACCTCATCTTCTGCTCATCCTCTCGCGTAGTCTAAAGAGAGCTCAGGTGAGAAATTGCAAACGTCGAGCAATTGCTCAGAGATGAAAAGTGCCAGCACTGAAAGCTGTTGCTAGCCAGCACCCTTCCTTGGAAGCGCTTTCACAGGCGCAGCAACACTGGGGCTTTGCGCTTCTCTAGCCACCAAACGTCACGGTCACTATCTGTCCGTCTCGTAGACACGAGCTGAGAAATTGCAAATGTCGAGCAATTGCTCAGAGATGAAAAGTGCCAGCACTGAAAGCTGTTGCTAGCCAGCACCCTTCCTTGGAAGCGCTTTTGTAGGCCTAAGAACACTGGGGCTCTGGGCTTCTCTAGCTACCTAATCTTCTGCTCATCCTCTCGTGCAGTCTAAAGAGAGCTCAGGTGAGAAATTGCAAATGTCGAGCAATTGCTCAGAGATGAAAAGTGCCAGCACTGAAAGGTGTTGCTAGCCAGCACCCTTCCTTGGAAGCGCTTTCACAGGCGCAGCAACACTGGGGCTTTGCGCTTCTCTACCAACCAAACGTCACGGTCACTATCTCTCCGTCTCGTAGACACAAGCTGAGAAATTGCAAACGTCGAGCAATTGCTCAGAGATGAAAAGTGCCAGCACTGAAAGCTGTTGCTAGCCAGCACCCTTCCTTGGAAGCGCTTTTGTAGGCCTAAGAACACTGGGGCTCTGGGCTTCTGTAGCCACCTCATCTTCTGCTCATCCTCTCGTGCAGTCGAAAGAGAGCTCAGGTGAGAAATTGCAAACGTCGAGCAATTGCTCAGAGATGAAAAGTGCCAGCACTGAAAGCTGTGGCTAGCCAGCAGCCTTCCTTGGAAGCGCTTTCACAGGCGCAGCAACACTGGGGCTTTGCGCTTCTCTAGCCACCAAACATCACGCTCACTATCTCTCCGTCTCGTAGACACGAGCTGAGAAATTGCAAACGTCGAGCAATTGCTCAGAGAGGAAAAGTGCCAGCACTGAAAGCTGATGCTAGCCAGCACCCTTCCTTGGAAACGCTTTTGTAGCCCTAAGAACACTGGGGCTCTGGGCTTCTCTAGCCACCTAATCTTCTGCTCATCCTCTCGGGCACTCTAAAGAGAGCTCAGGTGAGAGATTGCAAACGTCGAGCAATTGCTCAGAGATGAAAAGTGCCAGCACTGAAAGCTGTTGCTAGCCAGCACCCTTCCTTGGAAGCGCTTTCACAGGCGCAGCAACACTGGGGCTTTGCGCTTCTCTACCAACCAAACATCACGGTCACTATCTCTACGTCTCGTAGACACGAGCTGAGAAATTGCAAACGTCGAGCAATTGCTCAGAGATGAAAAGTGCCAGCACTGAAAGCTGTTGCTAGCCAGCACCCTTCCTTGGAAGCGCTTTTGTAGGCCTAAGGACACTGGGGCTCTGGGCTTCTCTAGCTACCTAATCTTCTGCTCATCCTCTCGCGCACTCTAAAGAGAGCTCAGGTGAGAGATTGCAAACGTCGAGCAATTGCTCAGAGATGAAAAGTGCCAGCACTGAAAGCTGTTGCTAGCCAGCACCCTTCCTTGGAAGCGCTTTCACAGGCGCAGCAACACTGGGCCTTTGCGCTTCTCTAGCCACCAAGCCTCACGCTCACTATCTGTCCGTCTCGTAGACACGAGCTGAGAAATTGCAAACGTCGAGCAATTGCTCAGAGAGGAAAAGTGCCAGCACTGAAAGCTGTTGCTAGCCAGCACCCTTCCTTGGAAGCGCTTTTGTAGGCCTAAGAACACTGGGGCTCTGGGCTTCTCTAGCCACCTAATCTTCTGCTCATCCTCTCATGCAGTCTAAAGAGAGCTCAGGTGAGAAATTGCAAATGTCGAGCAATTGTTTAGAGAGGAAAAGTGCCAGCACTGAAAGCTGTTGCTAGCCAGCACCCTTCCTTGGAAGCGCTTTCACAGGTGCATCAACACTGGGACTTTGCGCTTCTCTACCCACCAAACATCACGGTCATTCGCTTTCCGTCTCGTAGACACGAGCTGAGAAATTGCAAACGTCGAGCAATTGCTCAGAGATGAAAAGTGCCAGCACTGAAAGCTGTTGCTAGCCAGCACCCTTCCTTGGAAGCGCTTTTGTAGGCCTAAGAACACTGGGGCTCTGGGATTCTCTAGCCACCTACTCTTCTGCGCATCCTCTCGTGCAGTCTAAAGAGAGCTCAGGTGAGAAATTGCAAAGGTCGAGCAATTGCTCAGAGAGGAAAAGTGCCAGCACTGAAAGCTGTTGCTAGCCAGCACCCTTCCTTGGAAGCGCTTTTGTAGGCCTAAGAACACTGGGGCTCTGGGCTTCTCTAGCCACCTACTCTTCTGCTCATCCTCTCGCGCAGTCTAAAGAGAGCTCAGGTGAGAAAGTGCAAACTTCGAGCAATTGCTCAGAGATGAAAAGTGCCAGCACTGAAAGCTGTTGCTAGCCAGCACCCTTCCTTGGAAGCGCTTTCACAGGCGCAGCAACACTGGGGCTTTGCGCTTCTCTACCCACCAAACATCACGGTCACTATCTCTACGTCTCGTAGACACGAGCTGAGAAATTGCAAACGTCGAGCAATTGCTCAGAGATGAAAAGTGCCAGCACTGAAAGCTGTTGCTAGCCAGCACCCTTCCTTGGAAACGCTTTTGTAGGCCTAAGAACACTGGGGCTCTGGGCTTCTCTAGCTACCTAATCTTCTGCTCATCCTCTCGCGCACTCTAAAGAGAGCTCAGGTGAGAGATTGCAAACGTCGAGCAATTGCTCAGAGATGAAAAGTGCCAGCACTGAAAGCTGTTGCTAGCCAGCACCCTTCCTTGGAAGCGCTTTCACAGGCGCAGCAACACTGGGGCTTTGCGCTTCTCTAGCCACCAAACATCACGCTCACTATCTCTCCGTCTCGTAGCCACGAGCTGAAAAATTGCAAACGTCGAGCAATTGCTCAGAGATAAAAAGTGCCAGCACTGAAAGCTGTTGCTAGCCAGCCCCCTTCCTTGGAAGCGCTTTCACAGGCGCAGCAACACTGGGGCTTTGCGCTTCTCTAGGCACCAAACGTCACGGTCATTCTCTTTCCGTCTCGTAGACACGAGCTGAGAAATTGCAAACGTCGAGCAATTGCTCAGAGATGAAAAGTGCCAGCACTGAAAGCTGTTGCTAGCCAGCACCCTTCCTTGGAAGTGTTTTCACAGGTGCAGCAACACTGGGGCTTTGCGCTTCTCTAGCCACCAAACATCACGGTCACTATCTGTCCGTCTCGTAAACACGAGCTGAGAAATTGCAAACGTCGAGCAATTGCTCAGAGATGAAAAGTGCCAGCACTGAAAGCTGTTGCTAGCCAGCACCCTTCCTTGGAAGCGCTTTTGTATGCCTAAGAACACTGGGGTTGTGGGCTTCTCTAGCCACCTAATCTTCTTCTCATCCTCTCGCGTAGTCTAAAGAGAGCTCAGGTGAGAGATTGCAAACGTCGAGCAATTGCTCAGAGATGAAAAGTTCCAGCACTGAAAGCTGTTGCTAGCCAGCACCCTTCCTTGGAAGCGCTTTCACAGGCGCAGCAACACTGGGGCTTTGCGCTTCTCTAGCCACCAAACATCACGCTCACTATCTCTCTGTCTCGTAGCCACGAGCTGAAAAATTGCAAACGTCGAGCAATTGCTCAGAGATGAAAAGTGCCAGCACTGAAAGCTGTTGCTAGCCACCACCCTTCCTTGGAAGCGCTTTCACAGGCGCAGCAACACTGGGGCTTTGCGCTTCTCTACCCACCAAACATCACGCTCACTATCTCTCCGTCTCGTAGCCACGAGCTGAAAAGTTGCAAACGTCGAGCAATTGCTCAGAGATGAAAAGTGCCAGCACTGAAAGCTGTTGCTAGCCAGCACCCTTCCTTGGAAGCGCTTTCACAGGCGCAGCAACACTGGGGCTTTGCGCTTCTCTAGCCACCAAACGTCACGCTCACTATCTCTCCGTCTCGTAAACACGAGCTGAGAAATTGCAAACGTCGAGCAATTGCTCCGAGATGAAAAGTGCCAGCACTGAAAGCTGATGCTAGCCAGCACCCTTCCTTGGAAGCGCTTTGTAGCCCTAAGAACACTGGGGCTCTGGGCTTCTCTAGCCACCTACTCTTCTGGTCATCCTCTCGCGTAGTCTAAAGAGAGCTCAGGTGAGAAATTGCAAACGTCGAGCAATTGCTCAGAGATGAAAAGTGCCAGCACTGAAAGGTGTTGCTAGCCAGCACCCTTCCTTGGAAGCGCTTTCACAGGCGCAGCAACACTGGGGCTTTGCGCTTCTCTACCAACCAAACGTCACGGTCACTATCTCTCCGTCTCGTAGACACAAGCTGAGAAATTGCAAACGTCGAGCAATTGCTCAGAGATGAAAAGTGCCAGCACTGAAAGCTGTTGCTAGCCAGCACCCTTCCTTGGAAGCGCTTTTGTAGGCCTAAGAACACTGGGGCTCTGGGCTTCTCTAGCCACCTAATCTTCTGCTCATCCTCTCGTGCAGTCTAAAGAGAGCTCAGGTGAGAAATTGCAAACGTCGAGCAATTGCTCAGAGATGAAAAGTGCCAGCACTGAAAGCTGTGGCTAGCCAGCAGCCTTCCTTGGAAGCGCTTTCACAGGCGCAGCAACACTGGGGCTTTGCGCTTCTCTAGCCACGAAACATCACGCTCACTATCTCTCCGTCTCGTAGACACGAGCTGAGAAATTGCAAACGTCGAGCAATTGCTCAGAGAGGAAAAGTGCCAGCACTGAAAGCTGATGCTAGCCAGCACCCTTCCTTGGAAACGCTTTTGTAGCCCTAAGAACACTGGGGCTCTGGGCTTCTCTAGCCACCTAATCTTCTGCTCATCCTCTCGCGTAGTCTAAAGAGAGCTCAGGTGAGAGATTGCAAACGTCGAGCAATTGCTCAGAGATGAAAAGTGCCAGCACTGAAAGCTGTTGCTAGCCAGCACCCTTCCTTGGAAGCGCTTTCACAGGCGCAGCAACACTGGGGCTTTACGCTTCTGTAGCCACCAAACATCACGCTCACTATCTCTCCGTCTCGTAGCCACGAGCTGAGAAATTGCAAACGTCGAGCAATTGCTCAGAGATGAAAAGTGCCAGCACTGAAAGCTGTTGCTAGCCAGCACCCTTCCTTGGAAGTGCTTTCACAGGCGCAGCAACACTGGGGCTTTGCGCTTCTCTACCCACCAAACGTCACGGTCATTCTCTTTCCGTCTCGTAGACACGAGTTGAGAAATTGCAAACGTCGAGCAATTGCTCAGAGATGAAAAGTGCCAGCACTGAAAGGTGTTGCTAGCCAGCACCCTTCCTTGGAAGCGCTTTCACAGGCGCAGCAACACTGGGACTTTGCGCTTCTCTACCCACCAAACATCACGCTCACTATCTCTCCGTCTCATAGACACGAGCTGAGAAATTGCAAACGTCGAGCAATTGCTCAGAGATGAAAAGTGCCAGCACTGAAAGCTGTTGCTAGCCAGCACCCTTCCTTGGAAACGCTTTTGTAGCCCTAAGAACACTGGGGCTCTGGACTTCTCTAGCTACCTAATCTTCTGCTCATCCTCTCGCGCACTCTAAAGAGAGCTCAGGTGAGAGATTGCAAACGTCGAGCAAATGCTCAGAGATGAAAAGTGCCAGCACTGAAAGCTGATGCTAGCCAGCACCCTTCCTTGGAAGCGCTTTCACAGGCGCAGCAACACTGGGGCTTTGCGCTTCTGTAGCCACCAAACGTCACGGTCACTATCTCTCCGTCTCGTAGACATGAGCTGAGAAATTGCAAACGTCGAGCAATTGCTCAGAGATGAAAAGGGCCAGCACTGAAAGCTGTTGCTACCCAGCACCCTTCCTTGGAAGCGCTTTCACAGGCGCAGCAACACTGGGGCTTTGCGCTTCTCTACCCACCAAACATCACGCTCACTATCTCTCCGTCTCGTAGCCACGAGCTGAAAAATTGCAAACGTCGAGCAATTGCTCAGAGAGGAAAAGTGCCAGCACTGAAAGCTGTTGCTAGCCAGCACCCTTCCTTGGAAGCGCTTTCACAGGCGCAGCAACACTGGGCCTTTGCGCTTCTCTAGCCACCAAGCCTCACGCTCACTATCTGTCCGTCTCGTAGACACGAGCTGAGAAATTGCAAACGTCGAGCAATTGCTCAGAGAGGAAAAGTGCCAGCACTGAAAGCTGTTGCTAGCCAGCACCCTTCCTTGGAAGCGCTTTTGTAGGCCTAAGAACACTGGGGCTCTGGGCTTCTCTAGCCACCTAATCTTCTGCTCATCCTCTCATGCAGTCTAAAGAGAGCTCAGGTGAGAAATTGCAAATGTCGAGCAATTGTTTAGAGAGGAAAAGTGGCAGCACTGAAAGCTGTTGCTAGCCAGCACCCTTCCTTGGAAGCGCTTTCACAGGTGCATCAACACTGGGACTTTGCGCTTCTCTACCCACCAAACATCACGGTCATTCGCTTTCCGTCTCGTAGACACGAGCTGAGAAATTGCAAACGTCGAGCAATTGCTCAGAGATGAAAAGTGCCAGCACTGAAAGCTGTTGCTAGCCAGCACCCTTCCTTGGAAGCGCTTTTGTAGGCCTAAGAACACTGGGGCTCTGGGATTCTCTAGCCACCTACTCTTCTGCGCATCCTCTCGTGCAGTCTAAAGAGAGCTCAGGTGAGAAATTGCAAAGGTCGAGCAATTGCTCAGAGAGGAAAAGTGCCAGCACTGAAAGCTGTTGCTAGCCAGCACCCTTCCTTGGAAGCGCTTTTGTAGGCCTAAGAACACTGGGGCTCTGGGCTTCTCTAGCCACCTACTCTTCTGCTCATCCTCTCGCGCAGTCTAAAGAGAGCTCAGGTGAGAAAGTGCAAACTTCGAGCAATTGCTCAGAGATGAAAAGTGCCAGCACTGAAAGCTGTTGCTAGCCAGCACCCTTCCTTGGAAGCGCTTTCACAGGCGCAGCAACACTGGGGCTTTGCGCTTCTCTACCCACCAAACATCACGGTCACTATCTCTACGTCTCGTAGACACGAGCTGAGAAATTGCAAACGTCGAGCAATTGCTCAGAGATGAAAAGTGCCAGCACTGAAAGCTGTTGCTAGCCAGCACCCTTCCTTGGAAACGCTTTTGTAGGCCTAAGAACACTGGGGCTCTGGGCTTCTCTAGCTACCTAATCTTCTGCTCATCCTCTCGCGCACTCTAAAGAGAGCTCAGGTGAGAGATTGCAAACGTCGAGCAATTGCTCAGAGATGAAAAGTGCCAGCACTGAAAGCTGTTGCTAGCCAGCACCCTTCCTTGGAAGCGCTTTCACAGGCGCAGCAACACTGGGGCTTTGCGCTTCTCTAGCCACCAAACATCACGCTCACTATCTCTCCGTCTCGTAGCCACGAGCTGAAAAATTGCAAACGTCGAGCAATTGCTCAGAGATAAAAAGTGCCAGCACTGAAAGCTGTTGCTAGCCAGCCCCCTTCCTTGGAAGCGCTTTCACAGGCGCAGCAACACTGGGGCTTTGCGCTTCTCTAGGCACCAAACGTCACGGTCATTCTCTTTCCGTCTCGTAGACACGAGCTGAGAAATTGCAAACGTCGAGCAATTGCTCAGAGATGAAAAGTGCCAGCACTGAAAGCTGTTGCTAGCCAGCACCCTTCCTTGGAAGTGTTTTCACAGGTGCAGCAACACTGGGGCTTTGCGCTTCTCTAGCCACCAAACATCACGGTCACTATCTGTCCGTCTCGTAAACACGAGCTGAGAAATTGCAAACGTCGAGCAATTGCTCAGAGATGAAAAGTGCCAGCACTGAAAGCTGTTGCTAGCCAGCACCCTTCCTTGGAAGCGCTTTTGTAGGCCTAAGAACACTGGGGTTGTGGGCTTCTCTAGCCACCTAATCTTCTTCTCATCCTCTCGCGTAGTCTAAAGAGAGCTCAGGTGAGAGATTGCAAACGTCGAGCAATTGCTCAGAGATGAAAAGTTCCAGCACTGAAAGCTGTTGCTAGCCAGCACCCTTCCTTGGAAGCGCTTTCACAGGCGCAGCAACACTGGGGCTTTGCGCTTCTCTAGCCACCAAACATCACGCTCACTATCTCTCTGTCTCGTAGCCACGAGCTGAAAAATTGCAAACGTCGAGCAATTGCTCAGAGATGAAAAGTGCCAGCACTGAAAGCTGTTGCTAGCCACCACCCTTCCTTGGAAGCGCTTTCACAGGCGCAGCAACACTGGGGCTTTGCGCTTCTCTACCCACCAAACATCACGCTCACTATCTCTCCGTCTCGTAGCCACGAGCTGAAAAGTTGCAAACGTCGAGCAATTGCTCAGAGATGAAAAGTGCCAGCACTGAAAGCTGTTGCTAGCCAGCACCCTTCCTTGGAAGCGCTTTCACAGGCGCAGCAACACTGGGGCTTTGCGCTTCTCTAGCCACCAAACGTCACGCTCACTATCTCTCCGTCTCGTAAACACGAGCTGAGAAATTGCAAACGTCGAGCAATTGCTCCGAGATGAAAAGTGCCAGCACTGAAAGCTGATGCTAGCCAGCACCCTTCCTTGGAAGCGCTTTGTAGCCCTAAGAACACTGGGGCTCTGGGCTTCTCTAGCCACCTACTCTTCTGGTCATCCTCTCGCGTAGTCTAAAGAGAGCTCAGGTGAGAAATTGCAAACGTCGAGCAATTGCTCAGAGATGAAAAGTGCCAGCACTGAAAGGTGTTGCTAGCCAGCACCCTTCCTTGGAAGCGCTTTCACAGGCGCAGCAACACTGGGGCTTTGCGCTTCTCTACCAACCAAACGTCACGGTCACTATCTCTCCGTCTCGTAGACACAAGCTGAGAAATTGCAAACGTCGAGCAATTGCTCAGAGATGAAAAGTGCCAGCACTGAAAGCTGTTGCTAGCCAGCACCCTTCCTTGGAAGCGCTTTTGTAGGCCTAAGAACACTGGGGCTCTGGGCTTCTCTAGCCACCTAATCTTCTGCTCATCCTCTCGTGCAGTCTAAAGAGAGCTCAGGTGAGAAATTGCAAACGTCGAGCAATTGCTCAGAGATGAAAAGTGCCAGCACTGAAAGCTGTGGCTAGCCAGCAGCCTTCCTTGGAAGCGCTTTCACAGGCGCAGCAACACTGGGGCTTTGCGCTTCTCTAGCCACGAAACATCACGCTCACTATCTCTCCGTCTCGTAGACACGAGCTGAGAAATTGCAAACGTCGAGCAATTGCTCAGAGAGGAAAAGTGCCAGCACTGAAAGCTGATGCTAGCCAGCACCCTTCCTTGGAAACGCTTTTGTAGCCCTAAGAACACTGGGGCTCTGGGCTTCTCTAGCCACCTAATCTTCTGCTCATCCTCTCGCGTAGTCTAAAGAGAGCTCAGGTGAGAGATTGCAAACGTCGAGCAATTGCTCAGAGATGAAAAGTGCCAGCACTGAAAGCTGTTGCTAGCCAGCACCCTTCCTTGGAAGCGCTTTCACAGGCGCAGCAACACTGGGGCTTTACGCTTCTGTAGCCACCAAACATCACGCTCACTATCTCTCCGTCTCGTAGCCACGAGCTGAGAAATTGCAAACGTCGAGCAATTGCTCAGAGATGAAAAGTGCCAGCACTGAAAGCTGTTGCTAGCCAGCACCCTTCCTTGGAAGTGCTTTCACAGGCGCAGCAACACTGGGGCTTTGCGCTTCTCTACCCACCAAACGTCACGGTCATTCTCTTTCCGTCTCGTAGACACGAGTTGAGAAATTGCAAACGTCGAGCAATTGCTCAGAGATGAAAAGTGCCAGCACTGAAAGGTGTTGCTAGCCAGCACCCTTCCTTGGAAGCGCTTTCACAGGCGCAGCAACACTGGGACTTTGCGCTTCTCTACCCACCAAACATCACGCTCACTATCTCTCCGTCTCATAGACACGAGCTGAGAAATTGCAAACGTCGAGCAATTGCTCAGAGATGAAAAGTGCCAGCACTGAAAGCTGTTGCTAGCCAGCACCCTTCCTTGGAAACGCTTTTGTAGCCCTAAGAACACTGGGGCTCTGGACTTCTCTAGCTACCTAATCTTCTGCTCATCCTCTCGCGTAGTCTAAAGAGAGCTCAGGTGAGAGATTGCAAACGTCGAGCAAATGCTCAGAGATGAAAAGTGCCAGCACTGAAAGCTGATGCTAGCCAGCAGCCTTCCTTGGAAGCGCTTTCACAGGCGCAGCAACACTGGGGCTTTGCGCTTCTGTAGCCACCAAACGTCACGGTCACTATCTCTCCGTCTCGTAGACATGAGCTGAGAAATTGCAAACGTCGAGCAATTGCTCAGAGATGAAAAGGGCCAGCACTGAAAGCTGTTGCTACCCAGCACCCTTCCTTGGAAGCGCTTTCACAGGCGCAGCAACACTGGGGCTTTGCGCTTCTCTACCCACCAAACATCACGCTCACTATCTCTCCGTCTCGTAGCCACGAGCTGAAAAATTGCAAACGTCGAGCAATTGCTCAGAGATGAAAAGTGCCAGCACTGAAAGCTGTTGCTAGCCAGCAGCCTTCCTTGGAAGCGCTTTCACAGGCGCAGCAACACTGGGGCTTTGCGCTTCTCTAGCCACCAAACGTCACGCTCACTATCTCTCCGTCTCGTAAACACGAGCTGAGAAATTGCAAATGTCGAGCAACTGCTCAGAGATGAAAAGTGCCAGCACTGAAAGCTGTTGCTAGCCAGCACCCTTCCTTGGAAGCGCTTTTGTAGGCCTAAGAACACTGGGGCTCTGGGCTTCTCTAGCCACCTAATCTTCTGCTCATCCTCTCGTGCAGTCTAAAGAGAGCTCAGGTGAGAAATTGCAAACGTCGAGCAATTGCTCAGAGATGAAAAGTGCCAGCACTGAAAGCTGATGCTAGCCAGCACCCTTCCTTGGAAGCGCTTTGTAGCCCTAAGAACACTGGGGCTCTGGGCTTCTCTAGCCACCTACTCTTCTGGTCATCCTCTCGCGTAGTCTAAAGAGAGCTCAGGTGAGAAATTGCAAACGTCGAGCAATTGCTCAGAGATGAAAAGTGCCAGCACTGAAAGGTGTTGCTAGCCAGCACCCTTCCTTGGAAGCGCTTTCACAGGCACAGCAACACTGGGGCTTTGCGCTTCTCTACCAACCAAACGTCACGGTCACTATCTCTCCGTCTCGTAGACACAAGCTGAGAAATTGCAAACGTCGAGCAATTGCTCAGAGATGAAAAGTGCCAGCACTGAAAGCTGTTGCTAGCCAGCACCCTTCCTTGGAAGCGCTTTTGTAGGCCTAAGAACACTGGGGCTCTGGGCTTCTCTAGCCACCTACTCTTCTGCTCATCCTCTCGCGTAGTCTAAAGAGAGCTCAGGTGAGAAATTGCAAACGTCGAGCAATTGCTCAGAGATGAAAAGTGCCAGCACTGAAAGCTGTGGCTAGCCAGCAGCCTTCCTTGGAAGCGCTTTCACAGGCGCAGCAACACTGGGGCTTTGCGCTTCTGTAGCCACGAAACATCACGCTCACTATCTCTCCGTCTCGTAGACACGAGCTGAGAAATTGCAAACGTCGAGCAATTGCTCAGAGATGAAAAGTGCCAGCACTGAAAGCTGATGCTAGCCAGCACCCTTCCTTGGAAACGCTTTTGTAGCCCTAAGAACACTGGGGCTCTGGGCTTCTCTAGCCACCTAATCTTCTGCTCATCCTCTCGCGTAGTCTAAAGAGAGCTCAGGTGAGAGATTGCAAACGTCGAGCAATTGCTCAGAGATGAAAAGTGCCAGCACTGAAAGCTGTTGCTAGCCAGCACCCTTCCTTGGAAGCGCTTTCACAGGCGCAGCAACACTGGGGCTTTACGCTTCTGTATCCACCAAACATCACGCTCACTATCTCTCCGTCTCGTAGCCACGAGCTGAGAAATTGCAAACGTCGAGCAATTGCTCAGAGATGAAAAGTGCCAGCACTGAAAGCTCTTGCTAGCCAGCACCCTTCCTTGGAAGTGCTTTCACAGGCGCAGCAACACTGGGGCTTTGCGCTTCTCTACCCACCAAACGTCACGGTCATTCTCTTTCCGTCTCGTAGACACGAGTTGAGAAATTGCAAACGTCGAGCAATTGCTCAGAGATGAAAAGTGCCAGCACTGAAAGGTGTTGCTAGCCAGCACCCTTCCTTGGAAGCGCTTTCACAGGCGCAGCAACACTGGGGCTTTGCGCTTCTCTACCCACCAAACATCACGCTCACTATCTCTCCGTCTCGTAGACACGAGCTGAGAAATTGCAAACGTCGAGCAATTGCTCAGAGATGAAAAGTGCCAGCACTGAAAGCTGCTGCTAGCCAGCACCCTTCCTTGGAAACGCTTTTGTAGGCCTAAGAACACTGGGGCTCTGGACTTCTCTAGCTACCTAATCTTCTGCTCATCCTCTCGCGTAGTCTAAAGAGAGCTCAGGTGAGAGATTGCAAACGTCGAGCAATTGCTCAGAGATGAAAAGTGCCAGCACTGAAAGCTGTTGCTAGCCAGCACCCTTCCTTGGAAGCGCTTTCGCAGGTGCATCAACACTGGGACTTTGCGCTTCTCTACCCACCAAACATCACGGTCTTTCGCTTTCCGTCTCGTAGACACGAGCTGAGAAATTGCAAACGTCGAGCAATTGCTCAGAGATGAGAACTGCCAGCACTGAAAGCTGTTGCTAGCCAGCACCCTTTCTTGGAAGCGCTTTTGTAGGCCTAAGAACACTGGGGCTCTGGGCTTCTCTAGCCACCTAATCTTCTGCTCATCCTCTCGTGCAGTCTAAAGAGAGCTCAGGTGAGAAATTGCAAACGTCGAGCAATTGCTCAGAGATGAAAAGTGCCAGCACTGAAAGCTGTTGCTAGCCAGCACCCTTCCTTGGAAGCGCTTTTGTAGGCCTAACAACACTGGGGCTCTGGGCTTCTCTAGCCACCTACTCTTCTGCTCATCCTCTCGTGCAGTCTAAAGAGAGCTCAGGTGAGAGATTGCAAACGTCGAGCAATTGCTCAGAGATGAAAAGTGCCAGCACTGAAAGCTGTTGCTAGCCAGCACCCTTCCTTGGAAGCGCTTTCACAGGCGCAGCAACACTGGGGCTTTGCGCTTCTCTAGCCACCAAACGTCACGCTCACTATCTCTCCGTCTCGTAAACACGAGCTGAGAAATTGCAAATGTGGAGCAATTGCTCAGAGAGGAAAAGTGGCAGCACTGAAAGCTGTTGCTAGCCAGCACCCTTCCTTGGAAACGCTTTTGTAGGCCTAAGAACACTGGGGCTCTGGGCTTCTCTAGCTACCTAATCTTCTGCTCGTCCTCTCGGGCACTCTAAAGAGAGCTCAGGGGAGAAATTGCAAACGTCGAGCAATTGCTCAGAGATGAAAAGTGCCAGCACTGAACGCTGTTGCTAGCCAGCACCCTTCCTTGGAAGCGCTTTCACAGGCGCAGCAACACTGGGGCTTTGCGCTTCTCTAGCCACCAAACATCACGGTCATTCTCTTTCCGTCTCGTAGACACGAGTTGAGAAATTGCAAATGTCGAGCAACTGCTCAGAGATGAAAAGGGCCAGCACTGAAAGCTGTTGCTAGCCAGCAACCTTCCTTGGAAGCGCTTTCACAGGCGCAGCAACACTGGGGCTTTGCGCTTCTCTACCCACCAAACGTCACGGTCACTATCTCTCCGTCTCGTAGACACGAGCTGAGAAATTGCAAATGTGGAGCAATTGCTCAGAGATGAAAAGTGCCAGCACTGAAAGCTGTTGCTAGCCAGCACCCTTCCTTGGAAGCGCTTTTGTAGGCCTAAGAACACTGGGGCTCTGGGCTTCTCTAGCCACCTACTCTTCTGCTCATCCTCTCGTGCAGTCGAAAGAGAGCTCAGGTGAGAAATTGCAAACATCGAGCAATTGCTCAGAGAGGAAAAGTGCCAGCACTGAAAGCTGTTGCTAGCCAGCACCCTTCCTTGGAAGCGCTTTCACAGGCGCAGCAACACTGGGGCTTTGCGCTTCTCTAGCCACCAAATATCACGCTCACTATCTGTCCGTCTCTTAGACACGAGCTGAGAAATTGGAAACGTCGAGCAATTGCTCAGAGAGGAAAAGTGCCAGCACTGAAAGGTGTTGCTAGCCAGCACCCTTCCTTGGAAGCGCTTTTGTAGGCCTAAGAACACTGGGGCTCTGGTCTTCTCTAGCCACCTAATCTTCTGCTCATCCTCTCGTGCAGTCGAAAGAGAGCTCAGGTTAGAAATTGCAAACATCGAGCAATTGCTCAGAGATGAAAAGTGCCAGCACTGAAAGCTGTGGCTAGCCAGCACCTTTCCTTGGAAGCGCTTTTGTAGGCCTAAGAACACTGGGACTTTGCGCTTCTCTAGCCACGAAACGTCACGCTCACTATCTGTCCGTCTCGTAGACACGAGCTGAGAAATTGCAAACGTCGAGCAATTGCTCAGAGGTGAGAAGTGCCAGCACTGAAAGCTGTTGCTAGCCAGCACCCTTCCTTGGAAGCAGTTTTGTAGGCCTAAGAACACTGGGGCTCTGGGCTTCTCTAGCCACCTAATCTTCTGCTCATCCTCTCGTGCAGTCTAAAGAGAGCTCAGGTGAGAAATTGCAAACGTTGAGCAATTGCTCAGAGATGAAAAGTGCCAGCACTGAAAGCTGATGCTAGCCAGCACCCTTCCTTGGAAGCACTTTTTTAGGCTTAAGAATACAGGGGCTCTGGGCTTCTCTAGCCACCTACTCTTCTGCTCATCCTCTCGTGCAGTCTAAAGAGAGCTTAGGTGAGAAATTGCAAACGTCGAGCAATTGCTCAGAGATGAAAAGTGCCAGCACTGAAAGCTGTTGCTAGCCAGCACCCTTCCTTGGAAGCGCTTTCACAGGCGCAGCAACACTGGGGCTTTGCGCTTCTCTACCAACCAAACATCACGCTCACTATCTCTCCGTCTCGTAGCCACGAGCTGAAAAATTGCAAACGTCGAGCAATTGCTCAGAGATGAAAAGTGCCAGCACTGAAAGCTGTTGCTAGCCAGCACCCTTCCTTGGAAGCGCTTTCACAGGCGCAGCAACACTGGGGCTTTGCGCTTCTCTACCCACCAAACATCACGGTCATTCGCTTTCCGTCTCGTAGACACGAGTTGAGAAATTGCAAACGTCGAGCAATTGCTCAGAGATGAAAAGTGCCAGCACTGAAAGCTGTGGCTAGCCAGCACCCTTCCTTGGAAGCGCTTTTGTAGGCCTAAGAACACTGGGGTTCTGGGCTTCTCTAGCCACCTAATCTTCTGCTCATCCTCTCGCGTAGTCTAAAGAGAGCTCAGGTGAGAAATTGCAAATGTCGAGCAATTGCTCAGAGATGAAAAGTGCCAGCACTGAAAGCTGTTGCTAGCCAGCACCCTTCCTTGGAAACGCTTTTGTAGCCCTAAGAACACTGGGGCTCTGGACTTCTCTAGCTACCTAATCTTCTGCTCATCCTCTCGCGTAGTCTAAAGAGAGCTCAGGTGAGAGATTGCAAACGTCGAGCAAATGCTCAGAGATGAAAAGTGCCAGCACTGAAAGCTGATGCTAGCCAGCACCCTTCCTTGGAAGCGCTTTCACAGGCGCAGCAACACTGGGGCTTTGCGCTTCTGTAGCCACCAAACGTCACGGTCACTATCTCTCCGTCTCGTAGACATGAGCTGAGAAATTGCAAACGTCGAGCAATTGCTCAGAGATGAAAAGGGCCAGCACTGAAAGCTGTTGCTACCCAGCACCCTTCCTTGGAAGCGCTTTCACAGGCGCAGCAACACTGGGGCTTTGCGCTTCTCTAGCCACCAAACGTCACGGTCACTATCTCTCCGTCTCGTAGCCACGAGCTGAAAAATTGCAAACGTCGAGCAATTGCTCAGAGATGAAAAGTGGCAGCACTGAAAGCTGTTGCTAGCCAGCACCCTTCCTTGGAAGCGCTTTCACAGGCGCAGCAACACTGGGGCTTTGCGCTTCTCTAGCCACCAAACGTCACGCTCACTATCTCTCCGTCTCGTAAACACGAGCTGAGAAATTGCAAATGTCGAGCAACTGCTCAGAGATGAAAAGTGCCAGCACTGAAAGCTGTTGCTAGCCAGCACCCTTCCTTGGAAGCGCTTTTGTAGGCCTAAGAACACTGGGGCTCTGGGCTTCTCTAGCCACCTACTCTTCTGCTCATCCTCTCGCGTAGTCTAAAGAGAGCTCAGGTGAGAAATTGCAAACGTCGAGCAATTGCTCAGAGATGAAAAGTGCCAGCACTGAAAGCTGATGCTAGCCAGCACCCTTCCTTGGAAGCGCTTTGTAGCCCTAAGAACACTGGGGCTCTGGGCTTCTCTAGCCACCTACTCTTCTGGTCATCCTCTCGCGTAGTCTAAAGAGAGCTCAGGTGAGAAATTGCAAACGTCGAGCAATTGCTCAGAGATGAAAAGTGCCAGCACTGAAAGGTGTTGCTAGCCAGCACCCTTCCTTGGAAGCGCTTTCACAGGCGCAGCAACACTGGGGCTTTGCGCTTCTCTACCAACCAAACGTCACGGTCACTATCTCTACGTCTCGTAGACACAAGCTGAGAAATTGCAAACGTCGAGCAATTGCTCAGAGATGAAAAGTGGCAGCACTGAAAGCTGTTGCTAGCCAGCACCCTTCCTTGGAAGCGCTTTTGTAGGCCTAAGAACACTGGGGCTCTGGGCTTCTCTAGCCACCTACTCTTCTGCTCATCCTCTCGCGTAGTCTAAAGAGAGCTCAGGTGAGAAATTGCAAACGTCGAGCAATTGCTCAGAGATGAAAAGTGCCAGCACTGAAAGCTGTGGCTAGCCAGCAGCCTTCCTTGGAAGCGCTTTCACAGGCGCAGCAACACTGGGGCTTTGCGCTTCTGTAGCCACGAAACATCACGGTCACTATCTCTCCGTCTCGTAGACACGAGCTGAGAAATTGCAAACGTCGAGCAATTGCTCAGAGATGAAAAGTGCCAGCACTGAAAGCTGATGCTAGCCAGCACCCTTCCTTGGAAACGCTTTTGTAGCCCTAAGAACACTGGGGCTCTGGGCTTCTCTAGCCACCTAATCTTCTGCTCATCCTCTCGCGTAGTCTAAAGAGAGCTCAGGTGAGAGATTGCAAACGTCGAGCAATTGCTCAGAGATGAAAAGTGCCAGCACTGAAAGCTGTTGCTAGCCAGCACCCTTCCTTGGAAGCGCTTTCACAGGCGCAGCAACACTGGGGCTTTACGCTTCTGTAGCCACCAAACATCACGCTCACTATCTCTCCGTCTCGTAGCCACGAGCTGAGAAATTGCAAACGTCGAGCAATTGCTCAGAGATGAAAAGTGCCAGCACTGAAAGCTGTTGCTAGCCAGCACCCTTCCTTGGAAGTGCTTTCACAGGCGCAGCAACACTGGGGCTTTGCGCTTCTCTACCCACCAAACGTCACGCTCACTATCTGTCCGTCTCGTAGACACGAGTTGAGAAATTGCAAACGTCGAGCAATTGCTCAGAGATGAAAAGTGCCAGCACTGAAAGGTGTTGCTAGCCAGCACCCTTCCTTGGAAGCGCTTTCACAGGCGCAGCAACACTGGGGCTTTGCGCTTCTCTACCCACCAGACATCACGCTCACTATCTCTCCGTCTCGTAGACACGAGCTGAGAAATTGCAAACGTCGAGCAATTGCTCAGAGATGAAAAGTGCCAGCACTGAAAGCTGCTGCTAGCCAGCACCCTTCCTTGGAAACGCTTTTGTAGGCCTAAGAACACTGGGGCTCTGGGCTTCTCTAGCCACCTCATCTTCTGCTCATCCTCTCGCGTAGTCTAAAGAGAGCTCAGGTGAGAGATTGCAAACGTCGAGCAATTGCTCAGAGAGGAAAAGTGCCAGCACTGAAAGCTGTTGCTAGCCAGCACCCTTCCTTGGAAGCGCTTTCACAGGTGCATCAACACTGGGACTTTGCGCTTCTCTACCCACCAAACATCACGGTCATTCGCTTTCCGTCTCGTAGACACGAGCTGAGAAATTGCAAACGTCGAGCAATTGCTCAGAGATGAGAACTGCCAGCACTGAAAGCTGTTGCTAGCCAGCACCCTTTCTTGGAAGCGCTTTTGTAGGCCTAAGAACACTGGGGCTCTGGGCTTCTCTAGCCACCTAATCTTCTGCTCATCCTCTCGCGCAGTCTAAAGAGAGCTCAGGTGAGAAATTGCAAACGTCGAGCAATTGCTCAGAGATGAAAAGTGCCAGCACTGAAAGCTGTTGCTAGCCAGCACCCTTCCTTGGAAGCGCTTTTGTAGGCCTAACAACACTGGGGCTCTGGGCTTCTCTAGCCACCTACTCTTCTGCTCATCCTCTCGTGCAGTCTAAAGAGAGCTCAGGTGAGAGATTGCAAACGTCGAGCAATTGCTCAGAGATGAAAAGTGCCAGCACTGAAAGCTGTTGCTAGCCAGCACCCTTCCTTGGAAGCGCTTTCACAGGCGCAGCAACACTGGGGCTTTGCGCTTCTCTAGCCAGTAAACATCACGCTCACTATCTGTCCGTCTCGTAGACACGAGCTGAGAAATTGCAAATGTGGAGCAATTGCTCAGAGAGGAAAAGTGGCAGCACTGAAAGCTGTTGCTAGCCAGCACCCTTCCTTGGAAACGCTTTTGTAGGCCTAAGAACACTGGGGCTCTGGGCTTCTCTAGCTACCTAATCTTCTGCTCGTCCTCTCGGGCACTCTAAAGAGAGCTCAGGGGAGAAATTGCAAACGTCGAGCAATTGCTCAGAGATGAAAAGTGCCAGCACTGAAAGCTGATGCTAGCCAGCACCCTTCCTTGGAAGCGCTTTCACAGGCGCAGCAACACTGGGGCTTTGCGCTTCTGTAGCCACCAAACGTCACGGTCACTATCTCTCCGTCTCGTAGACATGAGCTGAGAAATTGCAAACGTCGAGCAATTGCTCAGAGATGAAAAGGGCCAGCACTGAAAGCTGTTGCTACCCAGCACCCTTCCTTGGAAGCGCTTTCACAGGTGCAGCAACACTGGGGCTTTGCGCTTCTCTAGCCACCAAACGTCACGGTCACTATCTCTCCGTCTCGTAGCCACGAGCTGAAAAATTGCAAACGTCGAGCAATTGCTCAGAGATGAAAAGTGGCAGCACTGAAAGCTGTTGCTAGCCAGCACCCTTCCTTGGAAGCGCTTTCACAGGCGCAGCAACACTGGGGCTTTGCGCTTCTCTAGCCACCAAACGTCACGCTCACTATCTCTCCGTCTCGTAAACACGAGCTGAGAAATTGCAAATGTCGAGCAACTGCTCAGAGATGAAAAGTGCCAGCACTGAAAGCTGTTGCTAGCCAGCACCCTTCCTTGGAAGCGCTTTTGTAGGCCTAAGAACACTGGGGCTCTGGGCTTCTCTAGCCACCTACTCTTCTGCTCATCCTCTCGCGTAGTCTAAAGAGAGCTCAGGTGAGAAATTGCAAACGTCGAGCAATTGCTCAGAGAGGAAAAGTGCCAGCACTGAAAGCTGTGGCTAGCCAGCAGCCTTCCTTGGAAGCGCTTTCACAGGCGCAGCAACACTGGGGCTTTGCGCTTCTGTAGCCACGAAACATCACGGTCACTATCTCTCCGTCTCGTAGACACGAGCTGAGAAATTGCAAACGTCGAGCAATTGCTCAGAGATGAAAAGTGCCAGCACTGAAAGCTGATGCTAGCCAGCACCCTTCCTTGGAAACGCTTTTGTAGCCCTAAGAACACTGGGGCTCTGGGCTTCTCTAGCCACCTAATCTTCTGCTCATCCTCTCGCGTAGTCTAAAGAGAGCTCAGGTGAGAGATTGCAAACGTCGAGCAATTGCTCAGAGATGAAAAGTGCCAGCACTGAAAGCTGTTGCTAGCCAGCACCCTTCCTTGGAAGCGCTTTCACAGGCGCAGCAACACTGGGGCTTTACGCTTCTGTAGCCACCAAACATCACGCTCACTATCTCTCCGTCTCGTAGCCACGAGCTGAGAAATTGCAAACGTCGAGCAATTGCTCAGAGATGAAAAGTGCCAGCACTGAAAGCTGTTGCTAGCCAGCACCCTTCCTTGGAAGTGCTTTCACAGGCGCAGCAACACTGGGGCTTTGCGCTTCTCTACCCACCAAACGTCACGCTCACTATCTGTCCGTCTCGTAGACACGAGTTGAGAAATTGCAAACGTCGAGCAATTGCTCAGAGATGAAAAGTGCCAGCACTGAAAGCTGTTGCTAGCCAGCACCCTTCCTTGGAAGCGCTTTCACAGGCGCAGCAACACTGGGGCTTTGCGCTTCTCTACCCACCAGACATCACGCTCACTATCTCTCCGTCTCGTAGACACGAGCTGAGAAATTGCAAACGTCGAGCAATTGCTCAGAGATGAAAAGTGCCAGCACTGAAAGCTGCTGCTAGCCAGCACCCTTCCTTGGAAACGCTTTTGTAGGCCTAAGAACACTGGGGCTCTGGGCTTCTCTAGCCACCTCATCTTCTGCTCATCCTCTCGCGTAGTCTAAAGAGAGCTCAGGTGAGAGATTGCAAACGTCGAGCAATTGCTCAGAGATGAAAAGTGCCAGCACTGAAAGCTGTTGCTAGCCAGCACCCTTCCTTGGAAGCGCTTTCACAGGTGCATCAACACTGGGACTTTGCGCTTCTCTACCCACCAAACATCACGGTCTTTCGCTTTCCGTCTCGTAGACACGAGCTGAGAAATTGCAAACGTCGAGCAATTGCTCAGAGATGAGAACTGCCAGCACTGAAAGCTGTTGCTAGCCAGCACCCTTTCTTGGAAGCGCTTTTGTAGGCCTAAGAACACTGGGGCTCTGGGCTTCTCTAGCCACCTAATCTTCTGCTCATCCTCTCGCGCAGTCTAAAGAGAGCTCAGGTGAGAAATTGCAAACGTCGAGCAATTGCTCAGAGATGAAAAGTGCCAGCACTGAAAGCTGTTGCTAGCCAGCACCCTTCCTTGGAAGCGCTTTTGTAGGCCTAACAACACTGGGGCTCTGGGCTTCTCTAGCCACCTACTCTTCTGCTCATCCTCTCGTGCAGTCTAAAGAGAGCTCAGGTGAGAGATTGCAAACGTCGAGCAATTGCTCAGAGATGAAAAGTGCCAGCACTGAAAGCTGTTGCTAGCCAGCACCCTTCCTTGGAAGCGCTTTCACAGGCGCAGCAACACTGGGGCTTTGCGCTTCTCTAGCCAGTAAACATCACGCTCACTATCTGTCCGTCTCGTAGACACGAGCTGAGAAATTGCAAATGTGGAGCAATTGCTCAGAGAGGAAAAGTGGCAGCACTGAAAGCTGTTGCTAGCCAGCACCCTTCCTTGGAAACGCTTTTGTAGGCCTAAGAACACTGGGGCTCTGGGCTTCTCTAGCTACCTAATCTTCTGCTCGTCCTCTCGGGCACTCTAAAGAGAGCTCAGGGGAGAAATTGCAAACGTCGAGCAATTGCTCAGAGATGAAAAGTGCCAGCACTGAACGCTGTTGCTAGCCAGCACCCTTCCTTGGAAGCGCTTTCACAGGCGCAGCAACACTGGGGCTTTGCGCTTCTCTAGCCACCAAACATCACGGTCATTCTCTTTCCGTCTCGTAGACACGAGCTGAGAAATTGCAAATGTCGAGCAACTGCTCAGAGATGAAAAGGGCCAGCACTGAAAGCTGTTGCTAGCCAGCAGCCTTCCTTGGAAGCGCTTTCACAGGCGCAGCAACACTGGGGCTTTGCGCTTCTCTAGCCACCAAACATCACGGTCACTATCTCTCCGTCTCGTAGACACGAGCTGAGAAATTGCAAATGTCGAGCAATTGCTCAGACATGAAAAGTGCCAGCACTGAAAGCTGTGGCTAGCCAGCACCCTTCCTTGGAAGCGCTTTTGTAGCCCTAAGAACACTGGAGCTCTGGGCTTCTCTAGCCACCTACTCTTCTGCTCATCCTCTCGTGCAGTCGAAAGAGAGCTCAGGTGAGAAATTGCAAACATCGAGCAATTGCTCAGAGAGGAAAAGTGGCAGCACTGAAAGCTGTTGCTAGCCAGCACCCTTCCTTGGAAGCGCTTTCACAGGCGCAGCAACA
Organism: Sarcoramphus papa; assembly: GCA_037962945.1. Lineage (NCBI taxonomy): Eukaryota > Metazoa > Chordata > Aves > Accipitriformes > Cathartidae > Sarcoramphus > Sarcoramphus papa. The sequence goes on along the minus strand of CM075586.1, from coordinate 91,860,211 downwards.
CTGGGGCTTTGCGCTTCTCTACCCACCAAATATCACGCTCACTATCTGTCCGTCTCTTAGACACGAGCTGAGAAATTGGAAACGTCGAGCAATTGCTCAGAGAGGAAAAGTGCCAGCACTGAAAGGTGTTGCTAGCCAGCACCCTTCCTTGGAAGCGCTTTTGTAGGCCTAAGAACACTGGGGCTCTGGTCTTCTCTAGCCACCTAATCTTCTGCTCATCCTCTCGTGCAGTCGAAAGAGAGCTCAGGTTAGAAATTGCAAACATCGAGCAATTGCTCAGAGATGAAAAGTGCCAGCACTGAAAGCTGTGGCTAGCCAGCACCTTTCCTTGGAAGCGCTTTTGTAGGCCTAAGAACACTGGGACTTTGCGCTTCTCTAGCCACGAAACGTCACGCTCACTATCTGTCCGTCTCGTAGACACGAGCTGAGAAATTGCAAACGTCGAGCAATTGCTCAGAGGTGAGAACTGCCAGCACTGAAAGCTGTTGCTAGCCAGCACCCTTCCTTGGAAGCAGTTTTGTAGGCCTAAGAACACTGGGGCTCTGGGCTTCTCTAGCCACCTAATCTTCTGCTCATCCTCTCGTGCAGTCTAAAGAGAGCTCAGGTGAGAAATTGCAAACGTTGAGCAATTGCTCAGAGATGAAAAGTGCCAGCACTGAAAGCTGATGCTAGCCAGCACCCTTCCTTGGAAGCACTTTTTTAGGCTTAAGAACACAGGGGCTCTGGGCTTCTCTAGCCACCTACTCTTCTGCTCATCCTCTCGTGCAGTCTAAAGAGAGCTCAGGTGAGAAATTGCAAACGTCGAGCAATTGCTCAGAGATGAAAAGTGCCAGCACTGAAAGCTGTTGCTAGCCAGCACCCTTCCTTGGAAGCGCTTTCACAGGCGCAGCAACACTGGGGCTTTGCGCTTCTCTAGCCACCAAACATCACGCTCACTATCTCTCCGTCTCGTAGACACGAGCTGAGAAATTGCAAACGTCGAGCAATTGCTCAGAGATGAAAAGTGCCAGCACTGAAAGCTGTTGCTAGCCAGCACCCTTCCTTGGAAGCGCTTTCACAGGCGCAGCAACACTGGGGCTTTGCGCTTCTCTACCCACCAAACATCACGGTCATTCGCTTTCCGTCTCGTAGACACGAGTTGAGAAATTGCAAATGTCGAGCAATTGCTCAGAGATGAAAAGTGCCAGCACTGAAAGGTGTTGCTAGCCAGCACCCTTCCTTGGAAGCGCTTTTGTAGGCCTAAGAACACTGGGGTTCTGGGCTTCTCTAGCCACCTAATCTTCTGCTCATCCTCTCGCGTAGTCTAAAGAGAGCTCAGGTGAGAAATTGCAAATGTCGAGCAATTGCTCAGAGAGGAAAAGTGCCAGCACTGAAAGCTGTTGCTAGCCAGCACCCTTCCTTGGAAGCGCTTTTGTAGGCCTAAGAACAGTGGGGCTCTGGGCTTCTCTAGCCACCTCATCTTCTGCTCATCCTCTCGTGCAGTCGAAAGAGAGCTCAGGTGAGAAAGTGCAAACGTCGAGCAATTGCTCAGAGATGAAAAGTGCCAGCACTGAAAGCTGTTGCTAGCCAGCACCCTTCCTTGGAAGCGCTTTCACAGGCGCAGCAACACTGGGGCTTTGCGCTTCTCTACCCACCAAAAATCACGGTCACTATCTCTACGTCTCGTAGACACGAGCTGAGAAATTGCAAACGTCGAGCAATTGCTCAGAGATGAAAAGTGCCAGCACTGAAAGCTGTTGCTAGCCAGCACCCTTCCTTGGAAGCGCTTTTGTAGGCCTAAGAACACTGGGGCTCTGGGCTTCTCTAGCTACCTAATCTTCTGCTCATCCTCTCGCGCACTCTAAAGAGAGCTCAGGTGAGAGATTGCAAACGTCGAGCAATTGCTCAGAGAGGAAAAGTGCCAGCACTGAAAGCTGTTGCTAGCCAGCAGCCTTCCTTGGAAGCGCTTTCACAGGCGCAGCAACACTGGGACTTTGCGCTTCTGTAGCCACCAAACGTCACGGTCACTATCTCTCCGTCTCGTAGCCACGAGCTGAAAAATTGCAAACGTCGAGCAATTGCTCAGAGATGAAAAGTGCCAGCACTGAAAGCTGTTGCTAGCCAGCACCCTTCCTTGGAAGCGCTTTCACAGGCGCAGCAACACTGGGGCTTTGCGCTTCTCTACCCACCAAACATCACGCTCACTATCTCTCCGTCTCGTAGCCACGAGCTGAAAAATTGCAAACGTCGAGCAATTGCTCAGAGATGAAAAGTGCCAGCACTGAAAGCTGTTGCTAGCCAGCACCCTTCCTTGGAAGCGCTTTCACAGGCGCAGCAACACTGGGGCTTTGCGCTTCTCTACCCACCAAACATCACGGTCATTCGCTTTCCGTCTCGTAGACACGAGTTGAGAAATTGCAAACGTCGAGCAATTGCTCAGAGATGAAAAGTGCCAGCACTGAAAGCTGTGGCTAGCCAGCACCCTTCCTTGGAAGCGCTTTTGTAGGCCTAAGAACACTGGGGTTCTGGGCTTCTCTAGCCACCTAATCTTCTGCTCATCCTCTCGCGTAGTCTAAAGAGAGCTCAGGTGAGAAATTGCAAATGTCGAGCAATTGCTCAGAGATGAAAAGTGCCAGCACTGAAAGCTGTTGCTAGCCAGCACCCTTCCTTGGAAACGCTTTTGTAGCCCTAAGAACACTGGGGCTCTGGACTTCTCTAGCTACCTAATCTTCTGCTCATCCTCTCGCGTAGTCTAAAGAGAGCTCAGGTGAGAGATTGCAAACGTCGAGCAAATGCTCAGAGATGAAAAGTGCCAGCACTGAAAGCTGATGCTAGCCAGCACCCTTCCTTGGAAGCGCTTTCACAGGCGCAGCAACACTGGGGCTTTGCGCTTCTGTAGCCACCAAACGTCACGGTCACTATCTCTCCGTCTCGTAGACATGAGCTGAGAAATTGCAAACGTCGAGCAATTGCTCAGAGATGAAAAGGGCCAGCACTGAAAGCTGTTGCTACCCAGCACCCTTCCTTGGAAGCGCTTTCACAGGCGCAGCAACACTGGGGCTTTGCGCTTCTCTAGCCACCAAACGTCACGGTCACTATCTCTCCGTCTCGTAGCCACGAGCTGAAAAATTGCAAACGTCGAGCAATTGCTCAGAGATGAAAAGTGCCAGCACTGAAAGCTGTGGCTAGCCAGCAGCCTTCCTTGGAAGCGCTTTCACAGGCGCAGCAACACTGGGGCTTTGCGCTTCTCTAGCCACCAAACGTCACGCTCACTATCTCTCCGTCTCGTAAACACGAGCTGAGAAATTGCAAATGTCGAGCAACTGCTCAGAGATGAAAAGTGCCAGCACTGAAAGCTGTTGCTAGCCAGCACCCTTCCTTGGAAGCGCTTTTGTAGGCCTAAGAACACTGGGGCTCTGGGCTTCTCTAGCCACCTAATCTTCTGCTCATCGTCTCGTGCAGTCTAAAGAGAGCTCAGGTGAGAAATTGCAAACGTCGAGCAATTGCTCAGAGATGAAAAGTGCCAGCACTGAAAGCTGATGCTAGCCAGCACCCTTCCTTGGAAGCGCTTTGTAGCCCTAAGAACACTGGGGCTCTGGGCTTCTCTAGCCACCTACTCTTCTGGTCATCCTCTCGCGTAGTCTAAAGAGAGCTCAGGTGAGAAATTGCAAACGTCGAGCAATTGCTCAGAGATGAAAAGTGCCAGCACTGAAAGGTGTTGCTAGCCAGCACCCTTCCTTGGAAGCGCTTTCACAGGCGCAGCAACACTGGGGCTTTGCGCTTCTCTACCAACCAAACGTCACGGTCACTATCTCTACGTCTCGTAGACACAAGCTGAGAAATTGCAAACGTCGAGCAATTGCTCAGAGATGAAAAGTGGCAGCACTGAAAGCTGTTGCTAGCCAGCACCCTTCCTTGGAAGCGCTTTTGTAGGCCTAAGAACACTGGGGCTCTGGGCTTCTCTAGCCACCTACTCTTCTGCTCATCCTCTCGCGTAGTCTAAAGAGAGCTCAGGTGAGAAATTGCAAACGTCGAGCAATTGCTCAGAGATGAAAAGTGCCAGCACTGAAAGCTGTGGCTAGCCAGCAGCCTTCCTTGGAAGCGCTTTCACAGGCGCAGCAACACTGGGGCTTTGCGCTTCTGTAGCCACGAAACATCACGGTCACTATCTCTCCGTCTCGTAGACACGAGCTGAGAAATTGCAAACGTCGAGCAATTGCTCAGAGATGAAAAGTGCCAGCACTGAAAGCTGATGCTAGCCAGCACCCTTCCTTGGAAACGCTTTTGTAGCCCTAAGAACACTGGGGCTCTGGGCTTCTCTAGCCACCTAATCTTCTGCTCATCCTCTCGCGTAGTCTAAAGAGAGCTCAGGTGAGAGATTGCAAACGTCGAGCAATTGCTCAGAGATGAAAAGTGCCAGCACTGAAAGCTGTTGCTAGCCAGCACCCTTCCTTGGAAGCGCTTTCACAGGCGCAGCAACACTGGGGCTTTACGCTTCTGTAGCCACCAAACATCACGCTCACTATCTCTCCGTCTCGTAGCCACGAGCTGAGAAATTGCAAACGTCGAGCAATTGCTCAGAGATGAAAAGTGCCAGCACTGAAAGCTGTTGCTAGCCAGCACCCTTCCTTGGAAGTGCTTTCACAGGCGCAGCAACACTGGGGCTTTGCGCTTCTCTACCCACCAAACGTCACGCTCACTATCTGTCCGTCTCGTAGACACGAGTTGAGAAATTGCAAACGTCGAGCAATTGCTCAGAGATGAAAAGTGCCAGCACTGAAAGGTGTTGCTAGCCAGCACCCTTCCTTGGAAGCGCTTTCACAGGCGCAGCAACACTGGGGCTTTGCGCTTCTCTACCCACCAGACATCACGCTCACTATCTCTCCGTCTCGTAGACACGAGCTGAGAAATTGCAAACGTCGAGCAATTGCTCAGAGATGAAAAGTGCCAGCACTGAAAGCTGCTGCTAGCCAGCACCCTTCCTTGGAAACGCTTTTGTAGGCCTAAGAACACTGGGGCTCTGGGCTTCTCTAGCCACCTAATCTTCTGCTCATCCTCTCGCGTAGTCTAAAGAGAGCTCAGGTGAGAGATTGCAAACGTCGAGCAATTGCTCAGAGATGAAAAGTGCCAGCACTGAAAGCTGTTGCTAGCCAGCACCCTTCCTTGGAAGCGCTTTCACAGGTGCATCAACACTGGGACTTTGCGCTTCTCTACCCACCAAACATCACGGTCTTTCGCTTTCCGTCTCGTAGACACGAGCTGAGAAATTGCAAACGTCGAGCAATTGCTCAGAGATGAGAACTGCCAGCACTGAAAGCTGTTGCTAGCCAGCACCCTTCCTTGGAAGCGCTTTTGTAGGCCTAACAACACTGGGGCTCTGGGCTTCTCTAGCCACCTACTCTTCTGCTCATCCTCTCGTGCAGTCTAAAGAGAGCTCAGGTGAGAGATTGCAAACGTCGAGCAATTGCTCAGAGATGAAAAGTGCCAGCACTGAAAGCTGTTGCTAGCCAGCACCCTTCCTTGGAAGCGCTTTCACAGGCGCAGCAACACTGGGGCTTTGCGCTTCTCTAGCCAGTAAACATCACGCTCACTATCTGTCCGTCTCGTAGACACGAGCTGAGAAATTGCAAATGTGGAGCAATTGCTCAGAGAGGAAAAGTGGCAGCACTGAAAGCTGTTGCTAGCCAGCACCCTTCCTTGGAAACGCTTTTGTAGGCCTAAGAACACTGGGGCTCTGGGCTTCTCTAGCTACCTAATCTTCTGCTCGTCCTCTCGGGCACTCTAAAGAGAGCTCAGGGGAGAAATTGCAAACGTCGAGCAATTGCTCAGAGATGAAAAGTGCCAGCACTGAACGCTGTTGCTAGCCAGCACCCTTCCTTGGAAGCGCTTTCACAGGCGCAGCAACACTGGGGCTTTGCGCTTCTCTAGCCACCAAACATCACGGTCATTCTCTTTCCGTCTCGTAGACACGAGCTGAGAAATTGCAAATGTCGAGCAACTGCTCAGAGATGAAAAGGGCCAGCACTGAAAGCTGTTGCTAGCCAGCAGCCTTCCTTGGAAGCGCTTTCACAGGCGCAGCAACACTGGGGCTTTGCGCTTCTCTAGCCACCAAACATCACGGTCACTATCTCTCCGTCTCGTAGACACGAGCTGAGAAATTGCAAATGTCGAGCAATTGCTCAGACATGAAAAGTGCCAGCACTGAAAGCTGTGGCTAGCCAGCACCCTTCCTTGGAAGCGCTTTTGTAGCCCTAAGAACACTGGAGCTCTGGGCTTCTCTAGCCACCTACTCTTCTGCTCATCCTCTCGTGCAGTCGAAAGAGAGCTCAGGTGAGAAATTGCAAACATCGAGCAATTGCTCAGAGAGGAAAAGTGCCAGCACTGAAAGCTGTTGCTAGCCAGCACCCTTCCTTGGAAGCGCTTTCACAGGCGCAGCAACACTGGGGCTTTGCGCTTCTCTACCCACCAAATATCACGCTCACTATCTGTCCGTCTCTTAGACACGAGCTGAGAAATTGGAAACGTCGAGCAATTGCTCAGAGAGGAAAAGTGCCAGCACTGAAAGGTGTTGCTAGCCAGCACCCTTCCTTGGAAGCGCTTTTGTAGGCCTAAGAACACTGGGGCTCTGGTCTTCTCTAGCCACCTAATCTTCTGCTCATCCTCTCGTGCAGTCGAAAGAGAGCTCAGGTTAGAAATTGCAAACATCGAGCAATTGCTCAGAGATGAAAAGTGCCAGCACTGAAAGCTGTGGCTAGCCAGCACCTTTCCTTGGAAGCGCTTTTGTAGGCCTAAGAACACTGGGACTTTGCGCTTCTCTAGCCACGAAACGTCACGCTCACTATCTGTCCGTCTCGTAGACACGAGCTGAGAAATTGCAAACGTCGAGCAATTGCTCAGAGGTGAGAACTGCCAGCACTGAAAGCTGTTGCTAGCCAGCACCCTTCCTTGGAAGCAGTTTTGTAGGCCTAAGAACACTGGGGCTCTGGGCTTCTCTAGCCACCTAATCTTCTGCTCATCCTCTCGTGCAGTCTAAAGAGAGCTCAGGTGAGAAATTGCAAACGTTGAGCAATTGCTCAGAGATGAAAAGTGCCAGCACTGAAAGCTGATGCTAGCCAGCACCCTTCCTTGGAAGCACTTTTTTAGGCTTAAGAACACAGGGGCTCTGGGCTTCTCTAGCCACCTACTCTTCTGCTCATCCTCTCGTGCAGTCTAAAGAGAGCTCAGGTGAGAAATTGCAAACGTCGAGCAATTGCTCAGAGATGAAAAGTGCCAGCACTGAAAGCTGTTGCTAGCCAGCACCCTTCCTTGGAAGCGCTTTCACAGGCGCAGCAACACTGGGGCTTTGCGCTTCTCTAGCCACCAAACATCACGCTCACTATCTCTCCGTCTCGTAGCCACGAGCTGAGAAATTGCAAACGTCGAGCAATTGCTCAGAGATGAAAAGTGCCAGCACTGAAAGCTGTTGCTAGCCAGCACCCTTCCTTGGAAGCGCTTTCACAGGCGCAGCAACACTGGGGCTTTGCGCTTCTCTACCCACCAAACATCACGGTCATTCGCTTTCCGTCTCGTAGACACGAGTTGAGAAATTGCAAATGTCGAGCAATTGCTCAGAGATGAAAAGTGCCAGCACTGAAAGGTGTTGCTAGCCAGCACCCTTCCTTGGAAGCGCTTTTGTAGGCCTAAGAACACTGGGGTTCTGGGCTTCTCTAGCCACCTAATCTTCTGCTCATCCTCTCGCGTAGTCTAAAGAGAGCTCAGGTGAGAAATTGCAAATGTCGAGCAATTGCTCAGAGAGGAAAAGTGCCAGCACTGAAAGCTGTTGCTAGCCAGCACCCTTCCTTGGAAGCGCTTTTGTAGGCCTAAGAACAGTGGGGCTCTGGGCTTCTCTAGCCACCTCATCTTCTGCTCATCCTCTCGTGCAGTCGAAAGAGAGCTCAGGTGAGAAAGTGCAAACGTCGAGCAATTGCTCAGAGATGAAAAGTGCCAGCACTGAAAGCTGTTGCTAGCCAGCACCCTTCCTTGGAAGCGCTTTCACAGGCGCAGCAACACTGGGGCTTTGCGCTTCTCTACCCACCAAAAATCACGGTCACTATCTCTACGTCTCGCAGACACGAGCTGAGAAATTGCAAACGTCGAGCAATTGCTCAGAGATGAAAAGTGCCAGCACTGAAAGCTGTTGCTAGCCAGCACCCTTCCTTGGAAGCGCTTTTGTAGGCCTAAGAACACTGGGGCTCTGGGCTTCTCTAGCTACCTAATCTTCTGCTCATCCTCTCGCGCACTCTAAAGAGAGCTCAGGTGAGAGATTGCAAACGTCGAGCAATTGCTCAGAGAGGAAAAGTGCCAGCACTGAAAGCTGTTGCTAGCCAGCAGCCTTCCTTGGAAGCGCTTTCACAGGCGCAGCAACACTGGGGCTTTGCGCTTCTGTAGCCACCAAGCCTCACGCTCACTATCTCTCCGTCTCGTAGCCACGAGCTGAAAAATTGCAAACGTCGAGCAATTGCTCAGAGATGAAAAGTGCCAGCACTGAAAGCTGTTGCTAGCCAGCACCCTTCCTTGGAAGCGCTTTCACAGGCGCAGCAACACTGGGGCTTTGCGCTTCTCTACCCACCAAACATCACGCTCACTATCTCTCCGTCTCGTAGCCACGAGCTGAAAAATTGCAAACGTCGAGCAATTGCTCAGAGATGAAAAGTGCCAGCACTGAAAGCTGTTGCTAGCCAGCACCCTTCCTTGGAAGCGCTTTCACAGGCGCAGCAACACTGGGGCTTTGCGCTTCTCTAGCCACCAAACGTCACGCTCACTATCTCTCCGTCTCGTAAACACGAGCTGAGAAATTGCAAATGTCGAGCAACTGCTCAGAGATGAAAAGTGCCAGCACTGAAAGCTGTTGCTAGCCAGCACCCTTCCTTGGAAGCGCTTTTGTAGGCCTAAGAACACTGGGGCTCTGGGCTTCTCTAGCCACCTAATCTTCTGCTCATCCTCTCGTGCAGTCTAAAGAGAGCTCAGGTGAGAAATTGCAAACGTCGAGCAATTGCTCAGAGATGAAAAGTGGCAGCACTGAAAGCTGTTGCTAGCCAGCACCCTTCCTTGGAAACGCTTTTGTAGGCCTAAGAACACTGGGGCTCTGGGCTTCTCTAGCCACCTACTCTTCTGCTCATCCTCTCGTGCAGTACAAAGAGAGCTCAGGTGAGAAATTGCAAACGTCGAGCAATTGCTCAGAGATGAAAAGTGCCAGCACTGAAAGCTGTTGCTAGCCAGCAGCCTTCCTTGGAAGCGCTTTCACAGGCGCAGCAACACTGGGGCTTTGCGCTTCTCTAGCCACCAAACGTCACGGTCACTATCTGTCCGTCTCGTAGACACGAGCTGAGAAATTGCAAACGTCGAGCAATTGCTCAGAGATGAAAAGTGCCAGCACTGAAAGCTGTTGCTAGCCAGCACCCTTCCTTGGAAGCGCTTTTGTAGGCCTAAGAACACTGGGGCTCTGGGCTTCTCTAGCCACCTAATCTTCTGCTCATCCTCTCGTGCAGTCTAAAGAGAGCTCAGGTGAGAAATTGCAAAGGTCGAGCAATTGCTCAGAGAGGAAAAGTGCCAGCACTGAAAGCTGTTGCTAGCCAGCACCCTTCCTTGGAAGCGCTTTCACAGGCGCAGCAACACTGGGGCTTTGCGCTTCTCTACCAACCAAACGTCACGGTCACTATCTCTCCGTCTCGTAGACACGAGCTGAGAAATTGCAAACGTCGAGCAATTGCTCAGAGAGGAAAAGTGCCAGCACTGAAAGCTGTGGCTAGCCAGCACCCTTCCTTGGAAGCGCTTTCACAGGCGCAGCAACACTGGGGCTTTGCGCTTCTGTAGCCACCAAACGTCACGGTCACTATCTCTCCGTCTCGTAGACACGAGCTGAGAAATTGCAAACGTCAAGCAATTGCTCAGAGATGAAAAGTGCCAGCACTGAAAGCTGTTGCTAGCTAGCACCCTTCCTTGGAAACGCTTTTGTAGGCCTAAGAACACTGGGGTTCTGGGCTTCTCTAGCCACCTACTCTTCTGCTCATCCTCTCGTGCAGTCGAAAGAGAGCTCAGGTGAGAAATTGCAAACGTCGAGCAATTGCTCAGAGAGGAAAAGTGCCAGCACTGAAAGCTGTTGCTAGCCAGCACCCTTCCTTGGAAGCGCTTTCACAGGCGCAGCAACACTGGGGCTTTGCGCTTCTCTAGCCACCAAACGTCACGCTCACTATCTCTCCGTCTCGTAGACACGAGCTGAGAAATTGCAAACGTCGAGCAATTGCTCAGAGATGAAAAGTGCCAGCACTGAAAGCTGTTGCTAGCCAGCACCCTTCCTTGGAAACGCTTTTGTAGGCCTAAGAACACTGGGGCTCTGGGCTTCTCTAGCTACCTAATCTTATGCTCATCCTCTCGCGTAGTCTAAAGAGAGCTCAGGTGAGAGATTGCAAACGTCGAGCAATTGCTCAGAGATGAAAAGTGGCAGCACTGAAAGCTGTGGCTAGCCAGCAGCCTTCCTTGGAAGCGCTTTCACAGGCGCAGCAACACTGGGGTTTTGCGCTTCTCTAGCCACCAAACATCACGCTCATTATCTCTCCGTCTCGTAGACACGAGCTGAGAAATTGCAAATGTCGAGCAATTGCTCAGAGATGAAAAGTGCCAGCACTGAAAGCTGTTGCTAGCCAGCACCCTTCCTTGGAAGCGCTTTTGTGGCCCTAACAACACTGGGGCTCTGGGCTTCTCTAGCTACCTAATCTTCTGCTCATCCTCTCGTGCAGTCGAAAGAGAGCTCAGGTGAGAAATTGCAAACATCGAGCAATTGCTCAGAGATGAAAAGTGCCAGCACTGAAAGCTGTTGCTAGCCAGCACCCTTCCTTGGAAGCGCTTTCACAGGCGCAGCAACACTGGGACTTTGCGCTTCTCTAGCCACGAAACGTCACGCTCACTATCTCTCCGTCTCGTAGACACGAGCTGAGAAATTGCAAACGTCGAGCAATTGCTCAGAGGTGAGAACTGCCAGCACTGAAAACTGTGGCTAGCCAGCACCCTTCCTTGGAAGCGCTTTCACAGGCGCAGCAACACTGGGACTTTGCGCTTCTCTAGCCACCAAACATCACGCTCACTATCTCTCCGTCTCGTAGCCACGAGCTGAGAAATTGCAAACGTCGAGCAATTGCTCAGAGATAAAAAGTGCCAGCACTGAAAGCTGTGGCTAGCCAGCACCCTTCCTTGGAAGCGCTTTCACAGGCGCAGCAACACTGGGGCTTTGCGCTTCTGTAGCCACCAAACGTCACGGTCACTATCTCTCCGTCTCGTAGACACGAGCTGAGAAATTGCAAACGTCAAGCAATTGCTCAGAGATGAAAAGTGCCAGCACTGAAAGCTGTTGCTAGCTAGCACCCTTCCTTGGAAACGCTTTTGTAGGCCTAAGAACACTGGGGTTCTGGGCTTCTCTAGCCACCTACTCTTCTGCTCATCCTCTCGTGCAGTCGAAAGAGAGCTCAGGTGAGAAATTGCAAACGTCGAGCAATTGCTCAGAGAGGAAAAGTGCCAGCACTGAAAGCTGTGGCTAGCCAGCACCCTTCCTTGGAAGCGCTTTCACAGGCGCAGCAACACTGGGGCTTTGCGCTTCTCTAGCCACCAAACATCACGCTCACTATCTCTCCGTCTCGTAGACACGAGCTGAGAAATTGCAAACGTCGAGCAATTGCTCAGAGAGGAAAAGTGCCAGCACTGAAAGCTGTTGCTAGCCAGCACCCTTCCTTGGAAGCGCTTTTGTAGGCCTAAGAACACTGGGGCTCTGGGCTTCTCTAGCTACCTAATCTTATGCTCATCCTCTCGCGTAGTCTAAAGAGAGCTCAGGTGAGAGATTGCAAACGTCGAGCAATTGCTCAGAGATGAAAAGTGGCAGCACTGAAAGCTGTGGCTAGCCAGCACCCTTCCTTGGAAGCGCTTTCACAGGCGCAGCAACACTGGGGTTTTGCGCTTCTCTAGCCACCAAACATCACGCTCATTATCTCTCCGTCTCGTAGACACGAGCTGAGAAATTGCAAATGTCGAGCAATTGCTCAGAGATGAAAAGTGCCAGCACTGAAAGCTGTTGCTAGCCAGCACCCTTCCTTGGAAGCGCTTTTGTGGCCCTAACAACACTGGGGCTCTGGGCTTCTCTAGCTACCTAATCTTCTGCTCATCCTCTCGTGCAGTCGAAAGAGAGCTCAGGTGAGAAATTGCAAACATCGAGCAATTGCTCAGAGAGGAAAAGTGCCAGCACTGAAAGCTGTGGCTAGCCAGCACCCTTCCTTGGAAGCGCTTTCACAGGCGCAGCAACACTGGGGCTTTGCGCTTCTGTAGCCACCAAACGTCACGGTCACTATCTCTCCGTCTCGTAGACACGAGCTGAGAAATTGCAAACGTCAAGCAATTGCTCAGAGATGAAAAGTGCCAGCACTGAAAGCTGTTGCTAGCTAGCACCCTTCCTTGGAAACGCTTTTGTAGGCCTAAGAACACTGGGGTTCTGGGCTTCTCTAGCCACCTACTCTTCTGCTCATCCTCTCGTGCAGTCGAAAGAGAGCTCAGGTGAGAAATTGCAAACGTCGAGCAATTGCTCAGAGAGGAAAAGTGCCAGCACTGAAAGCTGTTGCTAGCCAGCACCCTTCCTTGGAAGCGCTTTCACAGGCGCAGCAACACTGGGGCTTTGCGCTTCTCTAGCCACCAAACGTCACGCTCACTATCTCTCCGTCTCGTAGACACGAGCTGAGAAATTGCAAACGTCGAGCAATTGCTCAGAGATGAAAAGTGCCAGCACTGAAAGCTGTTGCTAGCCAGCACCCTTCCTTGGAAACGCTTTTGTAGGCCTAAGAACACTGGGGCTCTGGGCTTCTCTAGCTACCTAATCTTATGCTCATCCTCTCGCGTAGTCTAAAGAGAGCTCAGGTGAGAGATTGCAAACGTCGAGCAATTGCTCAGAGATGAAAAGTGGCAGCACTGAAAGCTGTGGCTAGCCAGCACCCTTCCTTGGAAGCGCTTTCACAGGCGCAGCAACACTGGGGTTTTGCGCTTCTCTAGCCACCAAACATCACGCTCATTATCTCTCCGTCTCGTAGACACGAGCTGAGAAATTGCAAATGTCGAGCAATTGCTCAGAGATGAAAAGTGCCAGCACTGAAAGCTGTTGCTAGCCAGCACCCTTCCTTGGAAGCGCTTTTGTGGCCCTAACAACACTGGGGCTCTGGGCTTCTCTAGCTACCTAATCTTCTGCTCATCCTCTCGTGCAGTCGAAAGAGAGCTCAGGTGAGAAATTGCAAACATCGAGCAATTGCTCAGAGATGAAAAGTGCCAGCACTGAAAGCTGTTGCTAGCCAGCACCCTTCCTTGGAAGCGCTTTCACAGGCGCAGCAACACTGGGACTTTGCGCTTCTCTAGCCACGAAACGTCACGCTCACTATCTCTCCGTCTCGTAGACACGAGCTGAGAAATTGCAAACGTCGAGCAATTGCTCAGAGGTGAGAACTGCCAGCACTGAAAACTGTGGCTAGCCAGCACCCTTCCTTGGAAGCGCTTTCACAGGCGCAGCAACACTGGGACTTTGCGCTTCTGTAGCCACCAAACGTCACGGTCACTATCTCTCCGTCTCGTAGACACGAGCTGAGAAATTGCAAACGTCAAGCAATTGCTCAGAGATGAAAAGTGCCAGCACTGAAAGCTGTTGCTAGCTAGCACCCTTCCTTGGAAACGCTTTTGTAGGCCTAAGAACACTGGGGTTCTGGGCTTCTCTAGCCACCTACTCTTCTGCTCATCCTCTCGTGCAGTCGAAAGAGAGCTCAGGTGAGAAATTGCAAACGTCGAGCAATTGCTCAGAGAGGAAAAGTGCCAGCACTGAAAGCTGTTGCTAGCCAGCACCCTTCCTTGGAAGCGCTTTCACAGGCGCAGCAACACTGGGGCTTTGCGCTTCTCTAGCCACCAAACGTCACGCTCACTATCTCTCCGTCTCGTAGACACGAGCTGAGAAATTGCAAACGTCGAGCAATTGCTCAGAGATGAAAAGTGCCAGCACTGAAAGCTGTTGCTAGCCAGCACCCTTCCTTGGAAACGCTTTTGTAGGCCTAAGAACACTGGGGCTCTGGGCTTCTCTAGCTACCTAATCTTATGCTCATCCTCTCGCGTAGTCTAAAGAGAGCTCAGGTGAGAGATTGCAAACGTCGAGCAATTGCTCAGAGATGAAAAGTGGCAGCACTGAAAGCTGTGGCTAGCCAGCACCCTTCCTTGGAAGCGCTTTCACAGGCGCAGCAACACTGGGGCTTTGCGCTTCTCTACCCACCAAATATCACGCTCACTATCTGTCCGTCTCTTAGACACGAGCTGAGAAATTGGAAACGTCGAGCAATTGCTCAGAGAGGAAAAGTGCCAGCACTGAAAGGTGTTGCTAGCCAGCACCCTTCCTTGGAAGCGCTTTTGTAGGCCTAAGAACACTGGGGCTCTGGTCTTCTCTAGCCACCTAATCTTCTGCTCATCCTCTCGTGCAGTCGAAAGAGAGCTCAGGTTAGAAATTGCAAACATCGAGCAATTGCTCAGAGATGAAAAGTGCCAGCACTGAAAGCTGTGGCTAGCCAGCACCTTTCCTTGGAAGCGCTTTTGTAGGCCTAAGAACACTGGGACTTTGCGCTTCTCTAGCCACGAAACGTCACGCTCACTATCTGTCCGTCTCGTAGACACGAGCTGAGAAATTGCAAACGTCGAGCAATTGCTCAGAGGTGAGAACTGCCAGCACTGAAAGCTGTTGCTAGCCAGCACCCTTCCTTGGAAGCAGTTTTGTAGGCCTAAGAACACTGGGGCTCTGGGCTTCTCTAGCCACCTAATCTTCTGCTCATCCTCTCGTGCAGTCTAAAGAGAGCTCAGGTGAGAAATTGCAAACGTTGAGCAATTGCTCAGAGATGAAAAGTGCCAGCACTGAAAGCTGATGCTAGCCAGCACCCTTCCTTGGAAGCACTTTTTTAGGCTTAAGAACACAGGGGCTCTGGGCTTCTCTAGCCACCTACTCTTCTGCTCATCCTCTCGTGCAGTCTAAAGAGAGCTCAGGTGAGAAATTGCAAACGTCGAGCAATTGCTCAGAGATGAAAAGTGCCAGCACTGAAAGCTGTTGCTAGCCAGCACCCTTCCTTGGAAGCGCTTTCACAGGCGCAGCAACACTGGGGCTTTGCGCTTCTCTAGCCACCAAACATCACGCTCACTATCTCTCCGTCTCGTAGCCACGAGCTGAGAAATTGCAAACGTCGAGCAATTGCTCAGAGATGAAAAGTGCCAGCACTGAAAGCTGTTGCTAGCCAGCACCCTTCCTTGGAAGCGCTTTCACAGGCGCAGCAACACTGGGGCTTTGCGCTTCTCTACCCACCAAACATCACGGTCATTCGCTTTCCGTCTCGTAGACACGAGTTGAGAAATTGCAAATGTCGAGCAATTGCTCAGAGATGAAAAGTGCCAGCACTGAAAGGTGTTGCTAGCCAGCACCCTTCCTTGGAAGCGCTTTTGTAGGCCTAAGAACACTGGGGTTCTGGGCTTCTCTAGCCACCTAATCTTCTGCTCATCCTCTCGCGTAGTCTAAAGAGAGCTCAGGTGAGAAATTGCAAATGTCGAGCAATTGCTCAGAGAGGAAAAGTGCCAGCACTGAAAGCTGTTGCTAGCCAGCACCCTTCCTTGGAAGCGCTTTTGTAGGCCTAAGAACACTGGGGCTCTGGGCTTCTCTAGCCACCTCATCTTCTGCTCATCCTCTCGTGCAGTCGAAAGAGAGCTCAGGTGAGAAATTGCAAACGTCGAGCAATTGCTCAGAGATGAAAAGTGCCAGCACTGAAAGCTGTTGCTAGCCAGCACCCTTCCTTGGAAGCGCTTTCACAGGCGCAGCAACACTGGGGCTTTGCGCTTCTCTACCCACCAAAAATCACGGTCACTATCTCTACGTCTCGTAGACACGAGCTGAGAAATTGCAAACGTCGAGCAATTGCTCAGAGATGAAAAGTGCCAGCACTGAAAGCTGTTGCTAGCCAGCACCCTTCCTTGGAAGCGCTTTTGTAGGCCTAAGAACACTGGGGCTCTGGGCTTCTCTAGCTACCTAATCTTCTGCTCATCCTCTCGCGCACTCTAAAGAGAGCTCAGGTGAGAGATTGCAAACGTCGAGCAATTGCTCAGAGAGGAAAAGTGCCAGCACTGAAAGCTGTTGCTAGCCAGCAGCCTTCCTTGGAAGCGCTTTCACAGGCGCAGCAACACTGGGGCTTTGCGCTTCTGTAGCCACCAAGCCTCACGGTCACTATCTGTCCGTCTCGTAGACACGAGCTGAGAAATTGCAAACGTCGAGCAATTGCTCAGAGATGAAAAGGGCCAGCACTGAAAGGTGTTGCTAGCCAGCACCCTTCCTTGGAAGCGCTTTTGTAGGCCTAAGAACAGTGGGGCTCTGGGCTTCTCTAGCCACCTAATCTTCTGCTCATCCTCTCGCGTAGTCTAAAGAGAGCTCAGGTGAGAAATTGCAAATGTCGAGCAATTGCTCAGAGAGGAAAAGTGCCAGCACTGAAAGCTGTTGCTAGCCAGCACCCTTCCTTGGAAGCGCTTTTGTAGGCCTAAGAACAGTGGGGCTCTGGGCTTCTCTAGCCACCTCATCTTCTGCTCATCCTCTCGTGCAGTCGAAAGAGAGCTCAGGTGAGAAAGTGCAAACGTCGAGCAATTGCTCAGAGATGAAAAGTGCCAGCACTGAAAGCTGTTGCTAGCCAGCACCCTTCCTTGGAAGCGCTTTCACAGGCGCAGCAACACTGGGGCTTTGCGCTTCTCTACCCACCAAAAATCACGGTCACTATCTCTACGTCTCGTAGACACGAGCTGAGAAATTGCAAACGTCGAGCAATTGCTCAGAGATGAAAAGTGCCAGCACTGAAAGCTGTTGCTAGCCAGCACCCTTCCTTGGAAGCGCTTTTGTAGGCCTAAGAACACTGGGGCTCTGGGCTTCTCTAGCTACCTAATCTTCTGCTCATCCTCTCGCGCACTCTAAAGAGAGCTCAGGTGAGAGATTGCAAACGTCGAGCAATTGCTCAGAGAGGAAAAGTGCCAGCACTGAAAGCTGTTGCTAGCCAGCAGCCTTCCTTGGAAGCGCTTTCACAGGCGCAGCAACACTGGGGCTTTGCGCTTCTGTAGCCACCAAGCCTCACGGTCACTATCTGTCCGTCTCGTAGACACGAGCTGAGAAATTGCAAACGTCGAGCAATTGCTCAGAGATGAAAAGTGCCAGCATTGAAAGCTGTTGCTAGCCAGCACCCTTCCTTGGAAGCGCTTTTGTAGGCCTAAGAACACTGGGGCTCTGGGCTTCTCTAGCCACCTGATCTTCTGCTCATCCTCTCGTGCAGTCTAAAGAGAGCTCAGGTGAGAAATTGCAAATGTCGAGCAATTGTTTAGAGAGGAAAAGTACCAGCACTGAAAGCTGTTGCTAGCCAGCACCCTTCCTTGGAAGCGCTTTCACAGGTGCATCAACACTGGGACTTTGCGCTTCTCTACCCACCAAACATCACGGTCATTCGCTTTCCGTCTCGTAGACACGAGCTGAGAAATTGCAAACGTCGAGCAATTGCTCAGAGATGAAAAGTGCCAGCACTGAAAGCTGTGGCTAGCCAGCACCCTTCCTTGGAAGCGCTTTTGTAGGCCTAAGAACACTGGGGTTCTGGGCTTCTCTAGCCACCTACTCTTCTGCTCATCCTCTCGCGTAGTCTAAAGAGAGCTCAGGTGAGAAATTGCAAATGTCGAGCAATTGCTCAGAGAGGAAAAGTGCCAGCACTGAAAGCTGTTGCTAGCCAGCACCCTTCCTTGGAAGCGCTTTTGTAGGCCTAAGAACACTGGGGCTCTGGGCTTCTCTAGCCACCTACTCTTCTGCTCATCCTCTCGGGCACTCTAAAGAGAGCTCAGGTGAGAAATTGCAAACGTCGAGCAATTGCTCAGAGAGGAAAAGTGCCAGCACTGAAAGCTGTTGCTACCCAGCACCCTTCCTTGGAAGCGCTTTTGTAGGCCTAAGAACACTGGGGCTCTGGGCTTCTCTAGCCACCTACTCTTCTGCTCATCCTCTCGTGCAGTCGAAAGAGAGCTCAGGTGAGAAAGTGCAAACGTCGAGCAATTGCTCAGAGATGAAAAGTGCCAGCACTGAAAGCTGTTGCTAGCCAGCACCCTTCCTTGGAAGCGCTTTCACAGGCGCAGCAACACTGGGGCTTTGCGCTTCTCTACCCACCAAAAATCACGGTCACTATCTCTACGTCTCGTAGACACGAGCTGAGAAATTGCAAACGTCGAGCAATTGCTCAGAGATGAAAAGTGCCAGCACTGAAAGCTGTTGCTAGCCAGCACCCTTCCTTGGAAGCGCTTTTGTAGGCCTAAGAACACTGGGGCTCTGGGCTTCTCTAGCTACCTAATCTTCTGCTCATCCTCTCGCGCACTCTAAAGAGAGCTCAGGTGAGAGATTGCAAACGTCGAGCAATTGCTCAGAGATGAAAAGTGCCAGCACTGAAAGCTGTTGCTAGCCAGCAGCCTTCCTTGGAAGCGCTTTCACAGGCGCAGCAACACTGGGGCTTTGCGCTTCTGTAGCCACCAAGCCTCACGGTCACTATCTGTCCGTCTCGTAGACACGAGCTGAGAAATTGCAAACGTCGAGCAATTGCTCAGAGATGAAAAGTGCCAGCATTGAAAGCTGTTGCTAGCCAGCACCCTTCCTTGGAAGCGCTTTTGTAGGCCTAAGAACACTGGGGCTCTGGGCTTCTCTAGCCACCTACTCTTCTGCTCATCCTCTCGCGCACTCTAAAGAGAGCTCAGGTGAGAAATTGCAAAGGTCGAGCAATTGTTTAGAGAGGAAAAGTGCCAGCACTGAAAGCTGTTGCTAGCCAGCACCCTTCCTTGGAAGCGCTTTCACAGGTGCATCAACACTGGGACTTTGCGCTTCTCTACCCACCAAACATCACGGTCATTCGCTTTCCGTCTCGTAGACACGAGCTGAGAAATTGCAAACGTCGAGCAATTGCTCAGAGATGAAAAGTGGCAGCACTGAAAGCTGTTGCTAGCCAGCACCCTTCCTTGGAAGCGCTTTTGTAGGCCTAAGAACACTGGGGCTCTGGGCTTCTCTAGCCACCTACTCTTCTGCTCATCCTCTCGCGCACTCTAAAGAGAGCTCAGGTGAGAAATTGCAAAGGTCGAGCAATTGCTCAGAGAGGAAAAGTGCCAGCACTGAAAGCTGTTGCTAGCCAGCACCCTTCCTTGGAAGCGCTTTTGTAGGCCTAAGAACACTGGGGCTCTGGGCTTCTCTAGCCACCTACTCTTCTGCTCATCCTCTCGCGCAGTCTAAAGAGAGCTCAGGTGAGAAAGTGCAAACGTCGAGCAATTGCTCAGAGATGAAAAGTGCCAGCACTGAAAGCTGTTGCTAGCCAGCACCCTTCCTTGGAAGCGCTTTTGTAGGCCTAAGAACACTGGGGCTTTGCGCTTCTCTACCCACCAAACATCACGGTCACTATCTCTCCGTCTCGTAGACACGAGCTGAGAAATTGCAAACGTCGAGCAATTGCTCAGAGATGAAAAGTGCCAGCACTGAAAGCTGTTGCTAGCCAGCACCCTTCCTTGGAAACGCTTTTGTAGGCCTAAGAACACTGGGGCTCTGGGCTTCTCTAGCTACCTAATCTTCTGCTCATCCTCTCGCGCACTCTAAAGAGAGCTCAGGTGAGAGATTGCAAACGTCGAGCAATTGCTCAGAGATGAAAAGTGCCAGCACTGAAAGCTGTTGCTAGCCAGCACCCTTCCTTGGAAGCGCTTTCACAGGCGCAGCAACACTGGGACTTTGCGCTTCTCTAGCCACCAAACATCACGCTCACTATCTCTCCGTCTCATAGCCACGAGCTGAAAAATTGCAAACGTCGAGCAATTGCTCAGAGATAAAAAGTGCCAGCACTGAAAGCTGTTGCTAGCCAGCACCCTTCCTTGGAAGTGCTTTCACAGGCGCAGCAACACTGGGGCTTTGCGCTTCTCTAGGCACCAAACGTCACGGTCATTCTCTTTCCATCTCGTAGACACGAGCTGAGAAATTGCAAACGTTGAGCAATTGCTCAGAGATGAGTAGTGCCAGCACTGAAAGCTGTTGCTAGCCAGCACCCTTCCTTGGAAGCGCTTTTGTAGGCCTAAGAACACTGGGGCTCTGGGCTTCTCTAGCCACCTAATCTTCTTCTCATCCTATCGCGTAGTCTAAAGAGAGCTCAGGTGAGAGATTGCAAACGTCGAGCAATTGCTCAGAGATGAAAAGTTCCAGCACTGAAAGCTGTTGCTAGCCAGCACCCTTCCTTGGAAGCGCTTTCACAGGCGCAGCAACACTGGGGCTTTGCACTTCTGTAGCCACCAAGCCTCACGCTCACTATCTCTCCGTCTCGTAGCCACGAGCTGAAAAATTGCAAACGTCGAGCAATTGCTCAGAGATGAAAAGTGGCAGCACTGAAAGCTGTTGCTAGCCAGCACCCTTCCTTGGAAGCGCTTTCACAGGCGCAGCAACACTGGGGCTTTGCGCTTCTCTACCCACCAAACATCACGCTCACTATCTCTCCGTCTCGTAGCCACGAGCTGAAAAATTGCAAACGTCGAGCAATTGCTCAGAGATGAAAAGTGCCAGCACTGAAAGCTGTTGCTAGCCAGCACCCTTCCTTGGAAGCGCTTTCACAGGCGCAGCAACACTGGGGCTTTGCGCTTCTCTAGCCACCAAACGTCACGCTCACTATCTGTCCGTCTCGTAGACACGAGCTGAGAAATTGCAAACGTCGAGCAATTGCTCAGAGATGAAAAGTGCCAGCACTGAAAGCTGTTGCTAGCCAGCACCCTTCCTTGGAAGCGCTTTTGTAGGCCTAAGAACACTGGGGCTCTGGGCTTCTCTAGCCACCTAATCTTCTGCTCATCCTCTCGTGCAGTCTAAAGAGAGCTCAGGTGAGAAATTGCAAAGGTCGAGCAATTGCTCAGAGAGGAAAAGTGCCAGCACTGAAAGCTGTTGCTAGCCAGCACCCTTCCTTGGAAGCGCTTTCACAGGCGCAGCAACACTGGGGCTTTGCGCTTCTCTACCAACCAAACGTCACGGTCACTATCTCTCCGTCTCGTAGACACGAGCTGAGAAATTGCAAACGTCGAGCAATTGCTCAGAGATGAAAAGTGCCAGCACTGAAAGCTGTGGCTAGCCAGCACCCTTCCTTGGAAGCGCTTTCACAGGCGCAGCAACACTGGGGCTTTGCGCTTCTCTACCCACCAAACGTCACGGTCACTATCTCTCCGTCTCGTAGACACGAGCTGAGAAATTGCAAACGTCAAGCAATTGCTCAGAGATGAAAAGTGCCAGCACTGAAAGCTGTTGCTAGCTAGCACCCTTCCTTGGAAACGCTTTTGTAGGCCTAAGAACACTGGGGCTCTGGGCTTCTCTAGCCACCTACTCTTCTGCTCATCCTCTCGTGCAGTACAAAGAGAGCTCAGGTGAGAAATTGCAAACGTCGAGCAATTGCTCAGAGATGAAAAGTGCCAGCACTGAAAGCTGTTGCTAGCCAGCAGCCTTCCTTGGAAGCGCTTTCACAGGCGCAGCAACACTGGGGCTTTGCGCTTCTCTAGCCACCAAACGTCACGGTCACTATCTGTCCGTCTCGTAGACACGAGCTGAGAAATTGCAAACGTCGAGCAATTGCTCAGAGATGAAAAGTGCCAGCACTGAAAGCTGTTGCTAGCCAGCACCCTTCCTTGGAAGCGCTTTTGTAGCCCTAAGAACACTGGGGCTCTGGGCTTCTCTAGCCACCTAATCTTCTGCTCATCCTCTCGTGCAGTCTAAAGAGAGCTCAGGTGAGAAATTGCAAAGGTCGAGCAATTGCTCAGAGAGGAAAAGTGCCAGCACTGAAAGCTGTTGCTAGCCAGCACCCTTCCTTGGAAGCGCTTTCACAGGCGCAGCAACACTGGGGCTTTGCGCTTCTCTACCAACCAAACGTCACGGTCACTATCTCTCCGTCTCGTAGACACGAGCTGAGAAATTGCAAACGTCGAGCAATTGCTCAGAGAGGAAAAGTGCCAGCACTGAAAGCTGTGGCTAGCCAGCACCCTTCCTTGGAAGCGCTTTCACAGGCGCAGCAACACTGGGGCTTTGCGCTTCTGTAGCCACCAAACGTCACGGTCACTATCTCTCCGTCTCGTAGACACGAGCTGAGAAATTGCAAACGTCAAGCAATTGCTCAGAGATGAAAAGTGCCAGCACTGAAAGCTGTTGCTAGCTAGCACCCTTCCTTGGAAACGCTTTTGTAGGCCTAAGAACACTGGGGTTCTGGGCTTCTCTAGCCACCTACTCTTCTGCTCATCCTCTCGTGCAGTCGAAAGAGAGCTCAGGTGAGAAATTGCAAACGTCGAGCAATTGCTCAGAGAGGAAAAGTGCCAGCACTGAAAGCTGTTGCTAGCCAGCACCCTTCCTTGGAAGCGCTTTCACAGGCGCAGCAACACTGGGGCTTTGCGCTTCTCTAGCCACCAAACGTCACGCTCACTATCTCTCCGTCTCGTAGACACGAGCTGAGAAATTGCAAACGTCGAGCAATTGCTCAGAGATGAAAAGTGCCAGCACTGAAAGCTGTTGCTAGCCAGCACCCTTCCTTGGAAACGCTTTTGTAGGCCTAAGAACACTGGGGCTCTGGGCTTCTCTAGCTACCTAATCTTATGCTCATCCTCTCGCGTAGTCTAAAGAGAGCTCAGGTGAGAGATTGCAAACGTCGAGCAATTGCTCAGAGATGAAAAGTGGCAGCACTGAAAGCTGTGGCTAGCCAGCACCCTTCCTTGGAAGCGCTTTCACAGGCTCAGCAACACTGGGGTTTTGCGCTTCTCTAGCCACCAAACATCACGCTCATTATCTCTCCGTCTCGTAGACACGAGCTGAGAAATTGCAAACGTCGAGCAATTGCTCAGAGATGAAAAGTGCCAGCACTGAAAGCTGTTGCTAGCCAGCACCCTTCCTTGGAAGCGCTTTTGTGGCCCTAACAACACTGGGGCTCTGGGCTTCTCTAGCTACCTAATCTTCTGCTCATCCTCTCGTGCAGTCGAAAGAGAGCTCAGGTGAGAAATTGCAAACATCGAGCAATTGCTCAGAGATGAAAAGTGCCAGCACTGAAAGCTGTTGCTAGCCAGCACCCTTCCTTGGAAGCGCTTTCACAGGCGCAGCAACACTGGGACTTTGCGCTTCTCTAGCCACGAAACGTCACGCTCACTATCTCTCCGTCTCGTAGACACGAGCTGAGAAATTACAAACGTCGAGCAATTGCTCAGAGGTGAGAACTGCCAGCACTGAAAACTGTGGCTAGCCAGCACCCTTCCTTGGAAGCGCTTTCACAGGCGCAGCAACACTGGGACTTTGCGCTTCTCTAGCCACCAAACATCACACTCACTATCTCTCCGTCTCGTAGACACGAGCTGAGAAATTGCAAACGTCGAGCAATTGCTCAGAGATAAAAAGTGCCAGCACTGAAAGCTGTGGCTAGCCAGCACCCTTCCTTGGAAGCGCTTTCACAGGCGCAGCAACACTGGGGCTTTGCGCTTCTGTAGCCACCAAACGTCACGGTCACTATCTCTCCGTCTCGTAGACACGAGCTGAGAAATTGCAAACGTCAAGCAATTGCTCAGAGATGAAAAGTGCCAGCACTGAAAGCTGTTGCTAGCTAGCACCCTTCCTTGGAAACGCTTTTGTAGGCCTAAGAACACTGGGGTTCTGGGCTTCTCTAGCCACCTACTCTTCTGCTCATCCTCTCGTGCAGTCGAAAGAGAGCTCAGGTGAGAAATTGCAAACGTCGAGCAATTGCTCAGAGAGGAAAAGTGCCAGCACTGAAAGCTGTTGCTAGCCAGCACCCTTCCTTGGAAGCGCTTTCACAGGCGCAGCAACACTGGGGCTTTGCGCTTCTCTAGCCACCAAACGTCACGCTCACTATCTCTCCGTCTCGTAGACACGAGCTGAGAAATTGCAAACGTCGAGCAATTGCTCAGAGATGAAAAGTGCCAGCACTGAAAGCTGTTGCTAGCCAGCACCCTTCCTTGGAAACGCTTTTGTAGGCCTAAGAACACTGGGGCTCTGGGCTTCTCTAGCTACCTAATCTTATGCTCATCCTCTCGCGTAGTCTAAAGAGAGCTCAGGTGAGAGATTGCAAACGTCGAGCAATTGCTCAGAGATGAAAAGTGGCAGCACTGAAAGCTGTGGCTAGCCAGCAGCCTTCCTTGGAAGCGCTTTCACAGGCGCAGCAACACTGGGGTTTTGCGCTTCTCTAGCCACCAAACATCACGCTCATTATCTCTCCGTCTAGTAGACACGAGCTGAGAAATTGCAAATGTCGAGCAATTGCTCAGAGATGAAAAGTGCCAGCACTGAAAGCTGTTGCTAGCCAGCACCCTTCCTTGGAAGCGCTTTTGTGGCCCTAACAACACTGGGGCTCTGGGCTTCTCTAGCTACCTAATCTTCTGCTCATCCTCTCGTGCAGTCGAAAGAGAGCTCAGGTGAGAAATTGCAAACATCGAGCAATTGCTCAGAGATGAAAAGTGCCAGCACTGAAAGCTGTTGCTAGCCAGCACCCTTCCTTGGAAGCGCTTTCACAGGCGCAGCAACACTGGGACTTTGCGCTTCTCTAGCCACGAAACGTCACGCTCACTATCTCTCCGTCTCGTAGACACGAGCTGAGAAATTGCAAACGTCGAGCAATTGCTCAGAGGTGAGAACTGCCAGCACTGAAAACTGTGGCTAGCCAGCACCCTTCCTTGGAAGCGCTTTCACAGGCGCAGCAACACTGGGACTTTGCGCTTCTCTAGCCACCAAACATCACGCTCACTATCTCTCCGTCTCGTAGCCACGAGCTGAGAAATTGCAAACGTCGAGCAATTGCTCAGAGATAAAAAGTGCCAGCACTGAAAGCTGTTGCTAGCCAGCACCCTTCCTTGGAAGTGCTTTCACAGGCGCAGCAACACTGGGGCTTTGCGCTTCTCTAGGCACCAAACGTCACGGTCATTCTCTTTCCGTCTCGTAGACACGAGCTGAGAAATTGCAAACGTTGAGCAATTGCTCAGAGATGAAAAGTGCCAGCACTGAAAGCTGTTGCTAGCCAGCACCCTTCCTTGGAAGCGCTTTTGTAGGCCTAAGAACACTGGGGTTGTGGCTTCTCTAGCCACCTAATCTTCTTCTCATCCTCTCGCGTAGTCTAAAGAGAGCTCAGGTGAGAGATTGCAAACGTCGAGCAATTGCTCAGAGATGAAAAGTTCCAGCACTGAAAGCTGTTGCTAGCCAGCACCCTTCCTTGGAAGCGCTTTCACAGGCGCAGCAACACTGGGGCTTTGCGCTTCTGTAGCCACCAAGCCTCACGCTCACTATCTCTCCATCTCGTAGCCACGAGCTGAAAAATTGCAAACGTCGAGCAATTGCTCAGAGATGAAAAGTGCCAGCACTGAAAGCTGTTGCTAGCCAGCACCCTTCCTTGGAAGCGCTTTCACAGGCGCAGCAACACTGGGGCTTTGCGCTTCTCTACCCACCAAACATCACGCTCACTATCTCTCCGTCTCGTAGCCACGAGCTGAAAAATTGCAAACGTCGAGCAATTGCTCAGAGATGAAAAGTGCCAGCACTGAAAGCTGTTGCTAGCCAGCAGCCTTCCTTGGAAGCGCTTTCACAGGCGCAGCAACACTGGGGCTTTGCGCTTCTCTACCCACCAAACATCACGCTCACTATCTCTCCGTCTCGTAGCCACGAGCTGAGAAATTGCAAATGTCGAGCAACTGCTCAGAGATGAAAAGTGCCAGCACTGAAAGCTGTTGCTAGCCAGCACCCTTCCTTGGAAGTGCTTTTGTAGGCCTAAGAACACTGGGGCTCTGGGCTTCTCTAGCCACCTAATCTTCTGCTCATCCTCTCGTGCAGTCTAAAGAGAGCTCAGGTGAGAAATTGCAAACGTCGAGCAATTGCTCAGAGATGAAAAGTGCCAGCACTGAAAGCTGATGCTAGCCAGCACCCTTCCTTGGAAGCGCTTTGTAGCCCTAAGAACACTGGGGCTCTGGGCTTCTCTAGCCACCTACTCTTCTGCTCATCCTCTCGTGCAGTATAAAGAGAGCTCAGGTGAGAAATTGCAAACGTCGAGCAATTGCTCAGAGATGAAAAGTGCCAGCACTGAAAGCTGTTGCTAGCCAGCAGCCTTCCTTGGAAGCGCTTTCACAGGCGCAGCAACACTGGGGCTTTGCGCTTCTCTAGCCACCAAACGTCACGGTCACTATCTCTCCGTCTCGTAGACACGAGCTGAGAAATTGCAAACGTCGAGCAATTGCTCAGAGATGAAAAGTGCCAGCACTGAAAGCTGTTGCTAGCCAGCACCCTTCCTTGGAAGCGCTTTTGTAGGCCTAAGAACACTGGGGCTCTGGGCTTCTCTAGCCACCTAATCTTCTGCTCATCCTCTCGTGCAGTCTAAAGAGAGCTCAGGTGAGAAATTGCAAAGGTCGAGCAATTGCTCAGAGAGGAAAAGTGCCAGCACTGAAAGCTGTTGCTAGCCAGCACCCTTCCTTGGAAGCGCTTTCACAGGCGCAGCAACACTGGGGCTTTGCGCTTCTCTACCAACCAAACGTCACGGTCACTATCTCTCCGTCTCGTAGACACGAGCTGAGAAATTGCAAACGTCGAGCAATTGCTCAGAGATGAAAAGTGCCAGCACTGAAAGCTGTGGCTAGCCAGCACCCTTCCTTGGAAGCGCTTTCACAGGCGCAGCAACACTGGGGCTTTGCGCTTCTGTAGCCACCAAACGTCACGGTCACTATCTCTCCGTCTCGTAGACACGAGCTGAGAAATTGCAAACGTCGAGCAATTGCTCAGAGATGAAAAGTGCCAGCACTGAAAGCTGTTGCTAGCTAGCACCCTTCCTTGGAAACGCTTTTGTAGGCCTAAGAACACTGGGGCTCTGGGCTTCTCTAGCCACCTACTCTTCTGCTCATCCTCTCGCGTAGTCTAAAGAGAGCTCAGGTGAGAAATTGCAAACGTCGAGCAATTGCTCAGAGATGAAAAGTGCCAGCACTGAAAGCTGTTGCTAGCCAGCACCCTTCCTTGGAAGCACTTTCACAGGTGCATCAACACTGGGACTTTGCGCTTCTCTACCCACCAAACATCACGGTCATTCTCTTTCCGTCTCGTAGACACGAGCTGAGAAATTGCAAACGTCGAGCAATTGCTCAGAGATGAGAACTGCCAGCACTGAAAGCTGTTGCTAGCCAGCACCCTTCCTTGGAAGCGCTTTTGTAGGCCTAAGAACACTGGGGCTCTGGGCTTCTCTAGCCACCTACTCTTCTGCGCATCCTCTCGCGCACTCTAAAGAGAGCTCAGGTGAGAAATTGCAAACGTCGAGCAATTGCTCAGAGATGAAAAGTGCCAGCACTGAAAGCTGATGCTAGCCAGCACCCTTCCTTGGAAGCGCTTTTGTAGCCCTAAGAACACTGGGGCTCTGGGCTTCTCTAGCCACCTACTCTTCTGCTCATCCTCTCGTGCAGTCTAAAGAGAGCTCAGGTGAGAAATTGCAAACGTCGAGCAATTGCTCAGAGATGAAAAGTGCCAGCACTGAAAGCTGTTGCTAGCCAGCACCCTTCCTTGGAAGCGCTTTCACAGGCGCAGCAACACTGGGGCTTTGCGCTTCTCTAGCCACCAAACGTCACGGTCACTATCTCTCCGTCTCGTAGACACGAGCTGAGAAATTGCAAACGTCGAGCAATTGCTCAGAGATGAAAAGTGCCAGCACTGAAAGCTGTTGCTAGCCAGCACCCTTCCTTGGAAACGCTTTTGTAGGCCTAAGAACACTGGGGCTCTGGGCTTCTCTAGCTACCTAATCTTATGCTCATCCTCTCGCGTAGTCTAAAGAGAGCTCAGGTGAGAGATTGCAAACGTCGAGCAATTGCTCAGAGATGAAAAGTGGCAGCACTGAAAGCTGTGGCTAGCCAGCATCCTTCCTTGGAAGCGCTTTCACAGGCGCAGCAACACTGGGGTTTTGCGCTTCTCTAGCCACCAAACATCACGGTCATTCGCTTTCCGTCTCGTAGACACGAGTTGAGAAATTGCAAACGTCGAGCAATTGCTCAGAGATGAAAAGTGCCAGCACTGAAAGCTGTGGCTAGCCAGCACCCTTCCTTGGAAGCGCTTTTGTAGGCCTAAGAACACTGGGGTTCTGGGCTTCTCTAGCCACCTACTCTTCTGGTCATCCTCTCGCGTAGTCTAAAGAGAGCTCAGGTGAGAGATTGCAAACGTCGAGCAATTGCTCAGAGAGGAAAAGTGCCAGCACTGAAAGCTGTTGCTAGCCAGCAGCCTTCCTTGGAAGCGCTTTCACAGGCGCAGCAACACTGGGGCTTTGCGCTTCTGTAGCCACCAAGCCTCACGGTCACTATCTGTCCGTCTCGTAGACACGAGCTGAGAAATTGCAAACGTCGAGCAATTGCTCAGAGATGAAAAGTGCCAGCATTGAAAGCTGTTGCTAGCCAGCACCCTTCCTTGGAAGCGCTTTTGTAGGCCTAAGAACACTGGGGCTCTGGGCTTCTCTAGCCACCTGATCTTCTGCTCATCCTCTCGTGCAGTCTAAAGAGAGCTCAGGTGAGAAATTGCAAATGTCGAGCAATTGTTTAGAGAGGAAAAGTGCCAGCACTGAAAGCTGTTGCTAGCCAGCACCCTTCCTTGGAAGCGCTTTCACAGGTGCATCAACACTGGGACTTTGCGCTTCTCTACCCACCAAACATCACGGTCATTCGCTTTCCGTCTCGTAGACACGAGCTGAGAAATTGCAAACGTCGAGCAATTGCTCAGAGATGAAAAGTGCCAGCACTGAAAGCTGTGGCTAGCCAGCACCCTTCCTTGGAAGCGCTTTTGTAGGCCTAAGAACACTGGGGTTCTGGGCTTCTCTAGCCACCTACTCTTCTGCTCATCCTCTCGCGTAGTCTAAAGAGAGCTCAGGTGAGAAATTGCAAATGT
The DNA here is from genome assembly GCA_037962945.1 of Sarcoramphus papa. NCBI lineage: Eukaryota > Metazoa > Chordata > Aves > Accipitriformes > Cathartidae > Sarcoramphus > Sarcoramphus papa. Next base: position 91,831,230 of record CM075586.1, on the reverse strand, counting down.
CGAGCAATTGCTCAGAGAGGAAAAGTGCCAGCACTGAAAGCTGTTGCTAGCCAGCACCCTTCCTTGGAAGCGCTTTTGTAGGCCTAAGAACAGTGGGGCTCTGGGCTTCTCTAGCCACCTAATCTTCTGCTCATCCTCTCGTGCAGTCTAAAGAGAGCTCAGGTGAGAAATTGCAAACGTCGAGCAATTGCTCAGAGGTGAGAACTGCCAGCACTGAAAACTGTGGCTAGCCAGCACCCTTCCTTGGAAGCGCTTTCACAGGCGCAGCAACACTGGGACTTTGCGCTTCTCTAGCCACCAAACATCACGCTCACTATCTCTCCGTCTCGTAGCCACGAGCTGAGAAATTGCAAACGTCGAGCAATTGCTCAGAGATAAAAAGTGCCAGCACTGAAAGCTGTTGCTAGCCAGCACCCTTCCTTGGAAGTGCTTTCACAGGCGCAGCAACACTGGGGCTTTGCGCTTCTCTAGGCACCAAACGTCACGGTCATTCTCTTTCCGTCTCGTAGACACGAGCTGAGAAATTGCAAACGTTGAGCAATTGCTCAGAGATGAAAAGTGCCAGCACTGAAAGCTGTTGCTAGCCAGCACCCTTCCTTGGAAGCGCTTTTGTAGGCCTAAGAACACTGGGGTTGTGGGCTTCTCTAGCCACCTAATCTTCTTCTCATCCTCTCGCGTAGTCTAAAGAGAGCTCAGGTGAGAGATTGCAAACGTCGAGCAATTGCTCAGAGATGAAAAGTTCCAGCACTGAAAGCTGTTGCTAGCCAGCACCCTTCCTTGGAAGCGCTTTCACAGGCGCAGCAACACTGGGGCTTTGCGCTTCTGTAGCCACCAAGCCTCACGCTCACTATCTCTCCGTCTCGTAGCCACGAGCTGAAAAATTGCAAACGTCGAGCAATTGCTCAGAGATGAAAAGTGCCAGCACTGAAAGCTGTTGCTAGCCAGCACCCTTCCTTGGAAGCGCTTTCACAGGCGCAGCAACACTGGGGCTTTGCGCTTCTCTACCCACCAAACATCACGCTCACTATCTCTCCGTCTCGTAGCCACGAGCTGAAAAATTGCAAACGTCGAGCAATTGCTCAGAGATGAAAAGTGCCAGCACTGAAAGCTGTTGCTAGCCAGCAGCCTTCCTTGGAAGCGCTTTCACAGGCGCAGCAACACTGGGGCTTTGCGCTTCTCTAGCCACCAAACATCACGCTCACTATCTCTCCGTCTCGTAAACACGAGCTGAGAAATTGCAAATGTCGAGCAACTGCTCAGAGATGAAAAGTGCCAGCACTGAAAGCTGTTGCTAGCCAGCACCCTTCCTTGGAAGTGCTTTTGTAGGCCTAAGAACACTGGGGCTCTGGGCTTCTCTAGCCACCTAATCTTCTGCTCATCCTCTCGTGCAGTCGAAAGAGAGCTCAGGTGAGAAATTGCAAACGTCGAGCAATTGCTCAGAGATGAAAAGTGCCAGCACTGAAAGCTGATGCTAGCCAGCACCCTTCCTTGGAAGCGCTTTGTAGCCCTAAGAACACTGGGGCTCTGGGCTTCTCTAGCCACCTACTCTTCTGCTCATCCTCTCGTGCAGTATAAAGAGAGCTCAGGTGAGAAATTGCAAACGTCGAGCAATTGCTCAGAGATGAAAAGTGCCAGCACTGAAAGCTGTTGCTAGCCAGCAGCCTTCCTTGGAAGCGCTTTCACAGGCGCAGCAACACTGGGGCTTTGCGCTTCTCTAGCCACCAAACGTCACGGTCACTATCTCTCCGTCTCGTAGACACGAGCTGAGAAATTGCAAACGTCGAGCAATTGCTCAGAGATGAAAAGTGCCAGCACTGAAAGCTGTTGCTAGCCAGCACCCTTCCTTGGAAGCGCTTTTGTAGGCCTAAGAACACTGGGGCTCTGGGCTTCTCTAGCCACCTAATCTTCTGCTCATCCTCTCGTGCAGTCTAAAGAGAGCTCAGGTGAGAAATTGCAAATGTCGAGCAATTGCTCAGAGAGGAAAAGTGCCAGCACTGAAAGCTGTTGCTAGCCAGCACCCTTCCTTGGAAGCGCTTTCACAGGCGCAGCAACACTGGGGCTTTGCGCTTCTCTACCAACCAAACGTCACGGTCACTATCTCTCCGTCTCGTAGACACAAGCTGAGAAATTGCAAACGTCGAGCAATTGCTCAGAGATGAAAAGTGCCAGCACTGAAAGCTGTGGCTAGCCAGCACCCTTCCTTGGAAGCGCTTTCACAGGCGCAGCAACACTGGGGCTTTGCGCTTCTGTAGCCACCAAACGTCACGGTCACTATCTCTCCGTCTCGTAGACACGAGCTGAGAAATTGCAAACGTCGAGCAATTGCTCAGAGATGAAAAGTGCCAGCACTGAAAGCTGTTGCTAGCTAGCACCCTTCCTTGGAAACGCTTTTGTAGGCCTAAGAACACTGGGGCTCTGGGCTTCTCTAGCCACCTACTCTTCTGCTCATCCTCTCGCGTAGTCTAAAGAGAGCTCAGGTGAGAAATTGCAAACGTCGAGCAATTGCTCAGAGATGAAAAGTGCCAGCACTGAAAGCTGTTGCTAGCCAGCACCCTTCCTTGGAAGCACTTTCACAGGTGCATCAACACTGGGACTTTGCGCTTCTCTACCCACCAAACATCACGGTCATTCTCTTTCCGTCTCGTAGACACGAGCTGAGAAATTGCAAACGTCGAGCAATTGCTCAGAGATGAGAACTGCCAGCACTGAAAGCTGTTGCTAGCCAGCACCCTTCCTTGGAAGCGCTTTTGTAGGCCTAAGAACACTGGGGCTCTGGGCTTCTCTAGCCACCTACTCTTCTGCGCATCCTCTCGCGCACTCTAAAGAGAGCTCAGGTGAGAAATTGCAAACGTCGAGCAATTGCTCAGAGATGAAAAGTGCCAGCACTGAAAGCTGATGCTAGCCAGCACCCTTCCTTGGAAGCGCTTTTGTAGCCCTAAGAACACTGGGGCTCTGGGCTTCTCTAGCCACCTACTCTTCTGCTCATCCTCTCGTGCAGTCTAAAGAGAGCTCAGGTGAGAAATTGCAAACGTCGAGCAATTGCTCAGAGATGAAAAGTGCCAGCACTGAAAGCTGTTGCTAGCCAGCACCCTTCCTTGGAAGCGCTTTCACAGGCGCAGCAACACTGGGGCTTTGCGCTTCTCTAGCCACCAAACGTCACGGTCACTATCTCTCCGTCTCGTAGACACGAGCTGAGAAATTGCAAACGTCGAGCAATTGCTCAGAGATGAAAAGTGCCAGCACTGAAAGCTGTTGCTAGCCAGCACCCTTCCTTGGAAACGCTTTTGTAGGCCTAAGAACACTGGGGCTCTGGGCTTCTCTAGCTACCTAATCTTATGCTCATCCTCTCGCGTAGTCTAAAGAGAGCTCAGGTGAGAGATTGCAAACGTCGAGCAATTGCTCAGAGATGAAAAGTGGCAGCACTGAAAGCTGTGGCTAGCCAGCAGCCTTCCTTGGAAGCGCTTTCACAGGCGCAGCAACACTGGGGTTTTGCGCTTCTCTAGCCACCAAACATCACGGTCATTCGCTTTCCGTCTCGTAGACACGAGTTGAGAAATTGCAAACGTCGAGCAATTGCTCAGAGATGAAAAGTGCCAGCACTGAAAGCTGTGGCTAGCCAGCACCCTTCCTTGGAAGCGCTTTTGTAGGCCTAAGAACACTGGGGTTCTGGGCTTCTCTAGCCACCTAATCTTCTGCTCATCCTCTCGCGTAGTCTAAAGAGAGCTCAGGTGAGAAATTGCAAATGTCGAGCAATTGCTCAGAGAGGAAAAGTGCCAGCACTGAAAGCTGTTGCTAGCCAGCACCCTTCCTTGGAAGCGCTTTTGTAGGCCTAAGAACAGTGGGGCTCTGGGCTTCTCTAGCCACCTAATCTTCTGCTCATCCTCTCGTGCAGTCGAAAGAGAGCTCAGGTGAGAAATTGCAAACGTCGAGCAATTGCTCAGAGAGGAAAAGTGCCAGCACTGAAAGCTGTTGCTACCCAGCACCCTTCCTTGGAAGCGCTTTTGTAGGCCTAAGAACACTGGGGCTCTGGGCTTCTCTAGCCACCTACTCTTCTGCTCATCCTCTCGTGCAGTCGAAAGAGAGCTCAGGTGAGAAAGTGCAAACGTCGAGCAATTGCTCAGAGATGAAAAGTGCCAGCACTGAAAGCTGTTGCTAGCCAGCACCCTTCCTTGGAAGCGCTTTCACAGGCGCAGCAACACTGGGGCTTTGCGCTTCTCTACCCACCAAAAATCACGGTCACTATCTCTACGTCTCGTAGACACGAGCTGAGAAATTGCAAACGTCGAGCAATTGCTCAGAGATGAAAAGTGCCAGCACTGAAAGCTGTTGCTAGCCAGCACCCTTCCTTGGAAGCGCTTTTGTAGGCCTAAGAACACTGGGGCTCTGGGCTTCTCTAGCTACCTAATCTTCTGCTCATCCTCTCGCGCACTCTAAAGAGAGCTCAGGTGAGAGATTGCAAACGTCGAGCAATTGCTCAGAGAGGAAAAGTGCCAGCACTGAAAGCTGTTGCTAGCCAGCAGCCTTCCTTGGAAGCGCTTTCACAGGCGCAGCAACACTGGGGCTTTGCGCTTCTGTAGCCACCAAGCCTCACGGTCACTATCTGTCCGTCTCGTAGACACGAGCTGAGAAATTGCAAACGTCGAGCAATTGCTCAGAGATGAAAAGTGCCAGCATTGAAAGCTGTTGCTAGCCAGCACCCTTCCTTGGAAGCGCTTTTGTAGGCCTAAGAACACTGGGGCTCTGGGCTTCTCTAGCCACCTGATCTTCTGCTCATCCTCTCGTGCAGTCTAAAGAGAGCTCAGGTGAGAAATTGCAAATGTCGAGCAATTGTTTAGAGAGGAAAAGTGCCAGCACTGAAAGCTGTTGCTAGCCAGCACCCTTCCTTGGAAGCGCTTTCACAGGTGCATCAACACTGGGACTTTGCGCTTCTCTACCCACCAAACATCACGGTCATTCGCTTTCCGTCTCGTAGACACGAGCTGAGAAATTGCAAACGTCGAGCAATTGCTCAGAGATGAAAAGTGCCAGCACTGAAAGCTGTGGCTAGCCAGCACCCTTCCTTGGAAGCGCTTTTGTAGGCCTAAGAACACTGGGGTTCTGGGCTTCTCTAGCCACCTACTCTTCTGCTCATCCTCTCGCGTAGTCTAAAGAGAGCTCAGGTGAGAAATTGCAAATGTCGAGCAATTGCTCAGAGAGGAAAAGTGCCAGCACTGAAAGCTGTTGCTAGCCAGCACCCTTCCTTGGAAGCGCTTTTGTAGGCCTAAGAACAGTGGGGCTCTGGGCTTCTCTAGCCACCTACTCTTCTGCTCATCCTCTCGTGCAGTCGAAAGAGAGCTCAGGTGAGAAAGTGCAAACGTCGAGCAATTGCTCAGAGATGAAAAGTGGCAGCACTGAAAGCTGTTGCTAGCCAGCACCCTTCCTTGGAAGCGCTTTTGTAGGCCTAAGAACAGTGGGGCTCTGGGCTTCTCTAGCCACCTAATCTTCTGCTCATCCTCTCGTGCAGTCGAAAGAGAGCTCAGGTGAGAAATTGCAAACGTCGAGCAATTGCTCAGAGAGGAAAAGTGCCAGCACTGAAAGCTGTTGCTACCCAGCACCCTTCCTTGGAAGCGCTTTTGTAGGCCTAAGAACACTGGGGCTCTGGGCTTCTCTAGCCACCTACTCTTCTGCTCATCCTCTCGTGCAGTCGAAAGAGAGCTCAGGTGAGAAAGTGCAAACGTCGAGCAATTGCTCAGAGATGAAAAGTGCCAGCACTGAAAGCTGTTGCTAGCCAGCACCCTTCCTTGGAAGCGCTTTCACAGGCGCAGCAACACTGGGGCTTTGCGCTTCTCTACCCACCAAAAATCACGGTCACTATCTCTACGTCTCGTAGACACGAGCTGAGAAATTGCAAACGTCGAGCAATTGCTCAGAGATGAAAAGTGCCAGCACTGAAAGCTGTTGCTAGCCAGCACCCTTCCTTGGAAGCGCTTTTGTAGGCCTAAGAACACTGGGGCTCTGGGCTTCTCTAGCTACCTAATCTTCTGCTCATCCTCTCGCGCACTCTAAAGAGAGCTCAGGTGAGAGATTGCAAACGTCGAGCAATTGCTCAGAGAGGAAAAGTGCCAGCACTGAAAGCTGTTGCTAGCCAGCAGCCTTCCTTGGAAGCGCTTTCACAGGCGCAGCAACACTGGGGCTTTGCGCTTCTGTAGCCACCAAGCCTCACGGTCACTATCTGTCCGTCTCGTAGACACGAGCTGAGAAATTGCAAACGTCGAGCAATTGCTCAGAGATGAAAAGTGCCAGCATTGAAAGCTGTTGCTAGCCAGCACCCTTCCTTGGAAGCGCTTTTGTAGGCCTAAGAACACTGGGGCTCTGGGCTTCTCTAGCCACCTGATCTTCTGCTCATCCTCTCGTGCAGTCTAAAGAGAGCTCAGGTGAGAAATTGCAAATGTCGAGCAATTGTTTAGAGAGGAAAAGTGCCAGCACTGAAAGCTGTTGCTAGCCAGCACCCTTCCTTGGAAGCGCTTTCACAGGTGCATCAACACTGGGACTTTGCGCTTCTCTACCCACCAAACATCACGGTCATTCGCTTTCCGTCTCGTAGACACGAGCTGAGAAATTGCAAACGTCGAGCAATTGCTCAGAGATGAAAAGTGCCAGCACTGAAAGCTGTGGCTAGCCAGCACCCTTCCTTGGAAGCGCTTTTGTAGGCCTAAGAACACTGGGGTTCTGGGCTTCTCTAGCCACCTACTCTTCTGCTCATCCTCTCGCGTAGTCTAAAGAGAGCTCAGGTGAGAAATTGCAAATGTCGAGCAATTGCTCAGAGAGGAAAAGTGCCAGCACTGAAAGCTGTTGCTAGCCAGCACCCTTCCTTGGAAGCGCTTTTGTAGGCCTAAGAACAGTGGGGCTCTGGGCTTCTCTAGCCACCTACTCTTCTGCTCATCCTCTCGTGCAGTCGAAAGAGAGCTCAGGTGAGAAAGTGCAAACGTCGAGCAATTGCTCAGAGATGAAAAGTGGCAGCACTGAAAGCTGTTGCTAGCCAGCACCCTTCCTTGGAAGCGCTTTCACAGGCGCAGCAACACTGGGGCTTTGCGCTTCTCTACCCACCAAAAATCACGGTCACTATCTCTACGTCTCGTAGACACGAGCTGAGAAATTGCAAACGTCGAGCAATTGCTCAGAGATGAAAAGTGCCAGCACTGAAAGCTGTTGCTAGCCAGCACCCTTCCTTGGAAGCGCTTTTGTAGGCCTAAGAACACTGGGGCTCTGGGCTTCTCTAGCTACCTAATCTTCTGCTCATCCTCTCGCGCACTCTAAAGAGAGCTCAGGTGAGAGATTGCAAACGTCGAGCAATTGCTCAGAGATGAAAAGTGCCAGCACTGAAAGCTGTTGCTAGCCAGCAGCCTTCCTTGGAAGCGCTTTCACAGGCGCAGCAACACTGGGGCTTTGCGCTTCTGTAGCCACCAAGCCTCACGGTCACTATCTGTCCGTCTCGTAGACACGAGCTGAGAAATTGCAAACGTCGAGCAATTGCTCAGAGATGAAAAGTGCCAGCATTGAAAGCTGTTGCTAGCCAGCACCCTTCCTTGGAAGCGCTTTTGTAGGCCTAAGAACACTGGGGCTCTGGGCTTCTCTAGCCACCTACTCTTCTGCTCATCCTCTCGCGCACTCTAAAGAGAGCTCAGGTGAGAAATTGCAAAGGTCGAGCAATTGTTTAGAGAGGAAAAGTGCCAGCACTGAAAGCTGTTGCTAGCCAGCACCCTTCCTTGGAAGCGCTTTCACAGGTGCATCAACACTGGGACTTTGCGCTTCTCTACCCACCAAACATCACGGTCATTCGCTTTCCGTCTCGTAGACACGAGCTGAGAAATTGGAAACGTCGAGCAATTGCTCAGAGATGAAAAGTGCCAGCACTGAAAGCTGTTGCTAGCCAGCACCCTTCCTTGGAAGCGCTTTTGTAGGCCTAAGAACACTGGGGCTCTGGGCTTCTCTAGCCACCTACTCTTCTGCTCATCCTCTCGCGCACTCTAAAGAGAGCTCAGGTGAGAAATTGCAAAGGTCGAGCAATTGCTCAGAGAGGAAAAGTGCCAGCACTGAAAGCTGTTGCTAGCCAGCACCCTTCCTTGGAAGCGCTTTTGTAGGCCTAAGAACACTGGGGCTCTGGGCTTCTCTAGCCACCTACTCTTCTGCTCATCCTCTCGCGCAGTCTAAAGAGAGCTCAGGTGAGAAAGTGCAAACGTCGAGCAATTGCTCAGAGATGAAAAGTGCCAGCACTGAAAGCTGTTGCTAGCCAGCACCCTTCCTTGGAAGCGCTTTTGTAGGCCTAAGAACACTGGGGCTTTGCGCTTCTCTACCCACCAAACATCACGGTCACTATCTCTCCGTCTCGTAGACACGAGCTGAGAAATTGCAAACGTCGAGCAATTGCTCAGAGATGAAAAGTGCCAGCACTGAAAGCTGTTGCTAGCCAGCACCCTTCCTTGGAAACGCTTTTGTAGGCCTAAGAACACTGGGGCTCTGGGCTTCTCTAGCTACCTAATCTTCTGCTCATCCTCTCGCGCACTCTAAAGAGAGCTCAGGTGAGAGATTGCAAACGTCGAGCAATTGCTCAGAGATGAAAAGTGCCAGCACTGAAAGCTGTTGCTAGCCAGCACCCTTCCTTGGAAGCGCTTTCACAGGCGCAGCAACACTGGGACTTTGCGCTTCTCTAGCCACCAAACATCACGCTCACTATCTCTCCGTCTCGTAGCCACGAGCTGAAAAATTGCAAACGTCGAGCAATTGCTCAGAGATAAAAAGTGCCAGCACTGAAAGCTGTTGCTAGCCAGCACCCTTCCTTGGAAGTGCTTTCACAGGCGCAGCAACACTGGGGCTTTGCGCTTCTCTAGGCACCAAACGTCACGGTCATTCTCTTTCCGTCTCGTAGACACGAGCTGAGAAATTGCAAACGTTGAGCAATTGCTCAGAGATGAGAAGTGCCAGCACTGAAAGCTGTTGCTAGCCAGCACCCTTCCTTGGAAGCGCTTTTGTAGGCCTAAGAACACTGGGGCTCTGGGCTTCTCTAGCCACCTAATCTTCTTCTCATCCTCTCGCGTAGTCTAAAGAGAGCTCAGGTGAGAGATTGCAAACGTCGAGCAATTGCTCAGAGATGAAAAGTGGCAGCACTGAAAGCTGTTGCTAGCCAGCACCCTTCCTTGGAAGCGCTTTCACAGGCGCAGCAACACTGGGGCTTTGCACTTCTCTAGCCACCAAACATCACGCTCACTATCTCTCCGTCTCGTAGACACGAGCTGAGAAATTGCAAACGTCGAGCAATTGCTCAGAGATGAAAAGTGCCAGCACTGAAAGCTGTTGCTAGCCAGCACCCTTCCTTGGAAGCGCTTTCACAGGCGCAGCAACACTGGGGCTTTGCGCTTCTCTACCCACCAAACATCACGCTCACTATCTCTCCGTCTCGTAGCCACGAGCTGAAAAATTGCAAACGTCGAGCAATTGCTCAGAGATGAAAAGTGCCAGCACTGAAAGCTGTTGCTAGCCAGCACCCTTCCTTGGAAGCGCTTTCACAGGCGCAGCAACACTGGGGCTTTGCGCTTCTCTAGCCACCAAACGTCACGCTCACTATCTCTCCGTCTCGTAAACACGAGCTGAGAAATTGCAAATGTCGAGCAACTGCTCAGAGATGAAAAGTGCCAGCACTGAAAGCTGTTGCTAGCCAGCACCCTTCCTTGGAAGCGCTTTTGTAGGCCTAAGAACACTGGGGCTCTGGGCTTCTCTAGCCACCTAATCTTCTGCTCATCCTCTCGTGCAGTCTAAAGAGAGCTCAGGTGAGAAATTGCAAACGTCGAGCAATTGCTCAGAGATGAAAAGTGGCAGCACTGAAAGCTGTTGCTAGCCAGCACCCTTCCTTGGAAGCGCTTTGTAACCCTAAGAACACTGGGGCTCTGGGCTTCTCTAGCCACCTACTCTTCTGCTCATCCTCTCGTGCAGTACAAAGAGAGCTCAGGTGAGAAATTGCAAACGTCGAGCAATTGCTCAGAGATGAAAAGTGCCAGCACTGAAAGCTGTTGCTAGCCAGCAGCCTTCCTTGGAAGCGCTTTCACAGGCGCAGCAACACTGGGGCTTTGCGCTTCTCTAGCCACCAAACGTCACGGTCACTATCTGTCCGTCTCGTAGACACGAGCTGAGAAATTGCAAACGTCGAGCAATTGCTCAGAGATGAAAAGTGCCAGCACTGAAAGCTGTTGCTAGCCAGCACCCTTCCTTGGAAGCGCTTTTGTAGGCCTAAGAACACTGGGGCTCTGGGCTTCTCTAGCCACCTAATCTTCTGCTCATCCTCTCGTGCAGTCTAAAGAGAGCTCAGGTGAGAAATTGCAAAGGTCGAGCAATTGCTCAGAGATGAAAAGTGCCAGCACTGAAAGCTGTTGCTAGCCAGCACCCTTCCTTGGAAGCGCTTTCACAGGCGCAGCAACACTGGGGCTTTGCGCTTCTCTACCAACCAAACGTCACGGTCACTATCTCTCCGTCTCGTAGACACGAGCTGAGAAATTGCAAACGTCGAGCAATTGCTCAGAGATGAAAAGTGCCAGCACTGAAAGCTGTGGCTAGCCAGCAGCCTTCCTTGGAAGCGCTTTCACAGGCGCAGCAACACTGGGGCTTTGCGCTTCTCTAGCCACCAAGCCTCACGGTCACTATCTCTCCGTCTCGTAGACACGAGCTGAGAAATTGCAAACGTCAAGCAATTGCTCAGAGATGAAAAGTGCCAGCACTGAAAGCTGTTGCTAGCTAGCACCCTTCCTTGGAAACGCTTTTGTAGGCCTAAGAACACTGGGGTTCTGGGCTTCTCTAGCCACCTACTCTTCTGCTCATCCTCTCGTGCAGTCGAAAGAGAGCTCAGGTGAGAAACTGCAAACGTCGAGCAATTGCTCAGAGAGGAAAAGTGCCAGCACTGAAAGCTGTTGCTAGCCAGCACCCTTCCTTGGAAGCGCTTTCACAGGCGCAGCAACACTGGGACTTTGCGCTTCTCTAGCCACCAAACATCACGCTCACTATCTCTCCGTCTCGTAGCCACGAGCTGAAAAATTGCAAACGTCGAGCAATTGCTCAGAGATAAAAAGTGCCAGCACTGAAAGCTGTTGCTAGCCAGCACCCTTCCTTGGAAGTGCTTTCACAGGCGCAGCAACACTGGGGCTTTGCGCTTCTCTAGGCACCAAACGTCACGGTCATTCTCTTTCCGTCTCGTAGACACGAGCTGAGAAATTGCAAACGTTGAGCAATTGCTCAGAGATGAGAAGTGCCAGCACTGAAAGCTGTTGCTAGCCAGCACCCTTCCTTGGAAGCGCTTTTGTAGGCCTAAGAACACTGGGGCTCTGGGCTTCTCTAGCCACCTAATCTTCTTCTCATCCTCTCGCGTAGTCTAAAGAGAGCTCAGGTGAGAGATTGCAAACGTCGAGCAATTGCTCAGAGATGAAAAGTGGCAGCACTGAAAGCTGTTGCTAGCCAGCACCCTTCCTTGGAAGCGCTTTCACAGGCGCAGCAACACTGGGGCTTTGCACTTCTCTAGCCACCAAACATCACGCTCACTATCTCTCCGTCTCGTAGACACGAGCTGAGAAATTGCAAACGTCGAGCAATTGCTCAGAGATGAAAAGTGCCAGCACTGAAAGCTGTTGCTAGCCAGCACCCTTCCTTGGAAGCGCTTTCACAGGCGCAGCAACACTGGGGCTTTGCGCTTCTCTACCCACCAAACATCACGCTCACTATCTCTCCGTCTCGTAGCCACGAGCTGAAAAATTGCAAACGTCGAGCAATTGCTCAGAGATGAAAAGTGCCAGCACTGAAAGCTGTTGCTAGCCAGCACCCTTCCTTGGAAGCGCTTTCACAGGCGCAGCAACACTGGGGCTTTGCGCTTCTCTAGCCACCAAACGTCACGCTCACTATCTCTCCGTCTCGTAAACACGAGCTGAGAAATTGCAAATGTCGAGCAACTGCTCAGAGATGAAAAGTGCCAGCACTGAAAGCTGTTGCTAGCCAGCACCCTTCCTTGGAAGCGCTTTTGTAGGCCTAAGAACACTGGGGCTCTGGGCTTCTCTAGCCACCTAATCTTCTGCTCATCCTCTCGTGCAGTCTAAAGAGAGCTCAGGTGAGAAATTGCAAACGTCGAGCAATTGCTCAGAGATGAAAAGTGGCAGCACTGAAAGCTGTTGCTAGCCAGCACCCTTCCTTGGAAGCGCTTTGTAACCCTAAGAACACTGGGGCTCTGGGCTTCTCTAGCCACCTACTCTTCTGCTCATCCTCTCGTGCAGTACAAAGAGAGCTCAGGTGAGAAATTGCAAACGTCGAGCAATTGCTCAGAGATGAAAAGTGCCAGCACTGAAAGCTGTTGCTAGCCAGCAGCCTTCCTTGGAAGCGCTTTCACAGGCGCAGCAACACTGGGGCTTTGCGCTTCTCTAGCCACCAAACGTCACGGTCACTATCTGTCCGTCTCGTAGACACGAGCTGAGAAATTGCAAACGTCGAGCAATTGCTCAGAGATGAAAAGTGCCAGCACTGAAAGCTGTTGCTAGCCAGCACCCTTCCTTGGAAGCGCTTTTGTAGGCCTAAGAACACTGGGGCTCTGGGCTTCTCTAGCCACCTAATCTTCTGCTCATCCTCTCGTGCAGTCTAAAGAGAGCTCAGGTGAGAAATTGCAAAGGTCGAGCAATTGCTCAGAGATGAAAAGTGCCAGCACTGAAAGCTGTTGCTAGCCAGCACCCTTCCTTGGAAGCGCTTTCACAGGCGCAGCAACACTGGGGCTTTGCGCTTCTCTACCAACCAAACGTCACGGTCACTATCTCTCCGTCTCGTAGACACGAGCTGAGAAATTGCAAACGTCGAGCAATTGCTCAGAGATGAAAAGTGCCAGCACTGAAAGCTGTGGCTAGCCAGCAGCCTTCCTTGGAAGCGCTTTCACAGGCGCAGCAACACTGGGGCTTTGCGCTTCTCTAGCCACCAAGCCTCACGGTCACTATCTCTCCGTCTCGTAGACACGAGCTGAGAAATTGCAAACGTCAAGCAATTGCTCAGAGATGAAAAGTGCCAGCACTGAAAGCTGTTGCTAGCTAGCACCCTTCCTTGGAAACGCTTTTGTAGGCCTAAGAACACTGGGGTTCTGGGCTTCTCTAGCCACCTACTCTTCTGCTCATCCTCTCGTGCAGTCGAAAGAGAGCTCAGGTGAGAAACTGCAAACGTCGAGCAATTGCTCAGAGAGGAAAAGTGCCAGCACTGAAAGCTGTTGCTAGCCAGCACCCTTCCTTGGAAGCGCTTTCACAGGCGCAGCAACACTGGGGCTTTGCGCTTCTCTAGCCACCAAACGTCACGCTCACTATCTCTCCGTCTCGTAGACACGAGCTGAGAAATTGCAAACGTCGAGCAATTGCTCAGAGATGAAAAGTGCCAGCACTGAAAGCTGTTGCTAGCCAGCACCCTTCCTTGGAAACGCTTTTGTAGGCCTAAGAACACTGGGGCTCTGGGCTTCTCTAGCTACCTAATCTTATGCTCATCCTCTCGCGTAGTCTAAAGAGAGCTCAGGTGAGAGATTGCAAACGTCGAGCAATTGCTCAGAGATGAAAAGTGGCAGCACTGAAAGCTGTGGCTAGCCAGCAGCCTTCCTTGGAAGCGCTTTCACAGGCGCAGCAACACTGGGGTTTTGCGCTTCTCTAGCCACCAAACATCACGCTCATTATCTCTCCGTCTCGTAGACACGAGCTGAGAAATTGCAAATGTCGAGCAATTGCTCAGAGATGAAAAGTGCCAGCACTGAAAGCTGTTGCTAGCCAGCACCCTTCCTTGGAAGCGCTTTTGTGGCCCTAACAACACTGGGGCTCTGGGCTTCTCTAGCTACCTAATCTTCTGCTCATCCTCTCGTGCAGTCGAAAGAGAGCTCAGGTGAGAAATTGCAAACGTTGAGCAATTGCTCAGAGATGAAAAGTGCCAGCACTGAAAGCTGTTGCTAGCCAGCACCCTTCCTTGGAAGCGCTTTCACAGGCGCAGCAACACTGGGACTTTGCGCTTCTCTAGCCACGAAACGTCACGCTCACTATCTGTCCGTCTCGTAGACACGAGCTGAGAAATTGCAAATGTCGAGCAATTGCTCAGAGGTGAGAACTGCCAGCACTGAAAACTGTGGCTAGCCAGCACCCTTCCTTGGAAGCGCTTTCACAGGCGCAGCAACACTGGGACTTTGCGCTTCTCTAGCCACCAAACATCACGCTCACTATCTCTCCGTCTCGTAGCCACGAGCTGAAAAATTGCAAACGTCGAGCAATTGCTCAGAGATAAAAAGTGCCAGCACTGAAAGCTGTTGCTAGCCAGCACCCTTCCTTGGAAGTGCTTTCACAGGCGCAGCAACACTGGGGCTTTGCGCTTCTCTAGGCACCAAACGTCACGGTCATTCTCTTTCCGTCTCGTAGACACGAGCTGAGAAATTGCAAACGTTGAGCAATTGCTCAGAGATGAAAAGTGCCAGCACTGAAAGCTGTTGCTAGCCAGCACCCTTCCTTGGAAGCGCTTTTGTAGGCCTAAGAACACTGGGGTTGTGGGCTTCTCTAGCCACCTAATCTTCTTCTCATCCTCTCGCGTAGTCTAAAGAGAGCTCAGGTGAGAGATTGCAAACGTCGAGCAATTGCTCAGAGATGAAAAGTTCCAGCACTGAAAGCTGTTGCTAGCCAGCACCCTTCCTTGGAAGCGCTTTCACAGGCGCAGCAACACTGGGGCTTTGCGCTTCTCTAGCCACCAAGCCTCACGCTCACTATCTCTCCGTCTCGTAGCCACGAGCTGAAAAATTGCAAACGTCGAGCAATTGCTCAGAGATGAAAAGTGCCAGCACTGAAAGCTGTTGCTACCCAGCACCCTTCCTTGGAAGCGCTTTCACAGGCGCAGCAACACTGGGGCTTTGCGCTTCTCTACCCACCAAACATCACGCTCACTATCTCTCCGTCTCGTAGCCACGAGCTGAAAAATTGCAAACGTCGAGCAATTGCTCAGAGATGAAAAGTGCCAGCACTGAAAGCTGTTGCTAGCCAGCAGCCTTCCTTGGAAGCGCTTTCACAGGCGCAGCAACACTGGGGCTTTGCGCTTCTCTAGCCACCAAACATCACGCTCACTATCTCTCCGTCTCGTAAACACGAGCTGAGAAATTGCAAATGTCGAGCAACTGCTCAGAGATGAAAAGTGCCAGCACTGAAAGCTGTTGCTAGCCAGCACCCTTCCTTGGAAGTGCTTTTGTAGGCCTAAGAACACTGGGGCTCTGGGCTTCTCTAGCCACCTAATCTTCTGCTCATCCTCTCGTGCAGTCTAAAGAGAGCTCAGGTGAGAAATTGCAAACGTCGAGCAATTGCTCAGAGATGAAAAGTGCCAGCACTGAAAGCTGATGCTAGCCAGCACCCTTCCTTGGAAGCGCTTTGTAGCCCTAAGAACACTGGGGCTCTGGGCTTCTCTAGCCACCTACTCTTCTGCTCATCCTCTCGTGCAGTATAAAGAGAGCTCAGGTGAGAAATTGCAAACGTCGAGCAATTGCTCAGAGATGAAAAGTGCCAGCACTGAAAGCTGTTGCTAGCCAGCAGCCTTCCTTGGAAGCGCTTTCACAGGCGCAGCAACACTGGGGCTTTGCGCTTCTCTAGCCACCAAACGTCACGGTCACTATCTCTCCGTCTCGTAGACACGAGCTGAGAAATTGCAAACGTCGAGCAATTGCTCAGAGATGAAAAGTGCCAGCACTGAAAGCTGTTGCTAGCCAGCACCCTTCCTTGGAAGCGCTTTTGTAGGCCTAAGAACACTGGGGCTCTGGGCTTCTCTAGCCACCTAATCTTCTGCTCATCCTCTCGTGCAGTCTAAAGAGAGCTCAGGTGAGAAATTGCAAATGTCGAGCAATTGCTCAGAGAGGAAAAGTGCCAGCACTGAAAGCTGTTGCTAGCCAGCACCCTTCCTTGGAAGCGCTTTCACAGGCGCAGCAACACTGGGGCTTTGCGCTTCTCTACCAACCAAACGTCACGGTCACTATCTCTCCGTCTCGTAGACACAAGCTGAGAAATTGCAAACGTCGAGCAATTGCTCAGAGATGAAAAGTGCCAGCACTGAAAGCTGTGGCTAGCCAGCACCCTTCCTTGGAAGCGCTTTCACAGGCGCAGCAACACTGGGGCTTTGCGCTTCTGTAGCCACCAAACGTCACGGTCACTATCTCTCCGTCTCGTAGACACGAGCTGAGAAATTGCAAACGTCGAGCAATTGCTCAGAGATGAAAAGTGCCAGCACTGAAAGCTGTTGCTAGCTAGCACCCTTCCTTGGAAACGCTTTTGTAGGCCTAAGAACACTGGGGCTCTGGGCTTCTCTAGCCACCTACTCTTCTGCTCATCCTCTCGCGTAGTCTAAAGAGAGCTCAGGTGAGAAATTGCAAACGTCGAGCAATTGCTCAGAGATGAAAAGTGCCAGCACTGAAAGCTGTTGCTAGCCAGCACCCTTCCTTGGAAGCACTTTCACAGGTGCATCAACACTGGGACTTTGCGCTTCTCTACCCACCAAACATCACGGTCATTCTCTTTCCGTCTCGTAGACACGAGCTGAGAAATTGCAAACGTCGAGCAATTGCTCAGAGATGAGAACTGCCAGCACTGAAAGCTGTTGCTAGCCAGCACCCTTCCTTGGAAGCGCTTTTGTAGGCCTAAGAACACTGGGGCTCTGGGCTTCTCTAGCCACCTACTCTTCTGCTCATCCTCTCGCGCACTCTAAAGAGAGCTCAGGGGAGAAATTGCAAACGTCGAGCAATTGCTCAGAGATGAAAAGTGCCAGCACTGAAAGCTGTTGCTAGCCAGCACCCTTCCTTGGAAGCGCTTTTGTAGCCCTAAGAACACTGGGGCTCTGGGCTTCTCTAGCCACCTACTCTTCTGCTCATCCTCTCGTGCAGTCTAAAGAGAGCTCAGGTGAGAAATTGCAAAGGTCGAGCAATTGCTCAGAGATGAAAAGTGCCAGCACTGAAAGCTGTTGCTAGCCAGCACCCTTCCTTGGAAGCGCTTTCACAGGCGCAGCAACACTGGGGCTTTGCGCTTCTCTAGCCACCAAACGTCACGCTCACTATCTCTCCGTCTCGTAGACACGAGCTGAGAAATTGCAAACGTCGAGCAATTGCTCAGAGATGAAAAGTGCCAGCACTGAAAGCTGTTGCTAGCCAGCACCCTTCCTTGGAAACGCTTTTGTAGGCCTAAGAACACTGGGGCTCTGGGCTTCTCTAGCTACCTAATCTTATGCTCATCCTCTCGCGTAGTCTAAAGAGAGCTCAGGTGAGAGATTGCAAACGTCGAGCAATTGCTCAGAGATGAAAAGTGGCTTCACTGAAAGCTGTGGTTAGCCAGCAGCCTTCCTTGGAAGCGCTTTCACAGGCGCAGCAACACTGGGGTTTTGCGCTTCTCTAGCCACCAAACATCACGCTCATTATCTCTCCGTCTCGTAGACACGAGCTGAGAAATTGCAAATGTCGAGCAATTGCTCAGAGATGAAAAGTGCCAGCACTGAAAGCTGTTGCTAGCCAGCCCCCTTCCTTGGAAGCGCTTTTGTGGCCCTAACAACACTGGGGCTCTGGGCTTCTCTAGCTACCTAATCTTCTGCTCATCCTCTCGTGCAGTCGAAACAGAGCTCAGGTGAGAAATTGCAAACATCGAGCAATTGCTCAGAGATGAAAAGTGCCAGCACTGAAAGCTGTTGCTAGCCAGCACCCTTCCTTGGAAGCGCTTTCACAGGCGCAGCAACACTGGGACTTTGCGCTTCTCTAGCCACGAAACGTCACGCTCACTATCTGTCCGTCTCGTAGACACGAGCTGAGAAATTGCAAACGTCGAGCAATTGCTCAGAGGTGAGAACTGCCAGCACTGAAAGCTGTTGCTAGCCAGCACCCTTCCTTGGAAGCACTTTTGTAGGCCTAAGAACACTGGGGCTCTGGGCTTCTCTAGCCACCTAATCTTCTGCTCATCCTCTCGTGCAGTCTAAAGACAGCTCAGGTGAGAAATTGCAAATGTCGAGCAATTGCTCAGAGATGAAAAGTGCCAGCACTGAAAGCTGATGCTAGCCAGCACCCTTCCTTGGAAGCACTTTTGTAGGCTTAAGAACACAGGGGCTCTGGGCTTCTCTAGCCACCTACTCTTCTGCTCATCCTCTCGTGCAGTCTAAAGAGAGCTCAGGTGAGAAATTGCAAACGTCGAGCAATTGCTCAGAGATGAAAAGGGCCAGCACTGAAAGCTGTTGCTAGCCAGCACCCTTCCTTGGAAGCGCTTTCACAGGCGCAGCAACACTGGGGCTTTGCGCTTCTCTAGCCACCAAACATCACGCTCACTATCTCTCCGTCTCGTAGACACGAGCTGAGAAATTGCAAACGTCGAGCAATTGCTCAGAGATGAAAAGTGCCAGCACTGAAAGCTGTTGCTAGCCAGCACCCTTCCTTGGAAGCGCTTTCACAGGCGCAGCAACACTGGGGCTTTGCGCTTCTCTACCCACCAAACATCACGGTCATTCGCTTTCCGACTCGTAGACACGAGTTGAGAAATTGCAAACGTCGAGCAATTGCTCAGAGATGAAAAGTGCCAGCACTGAAAGCTGTGGCTAGCCAGCACCCTTCCTTGGAAGCGCTTTTGTAGGCCTAAGAACACTGGGGTTCTGGGCTTCTCTAGCCACCTAATCTTCTGCTCATCCTCTCGCGTAGTCTAAAGAGAGCTCAGGTGAGAAATTGCAAATGTCGAGCAATTGCTCAGAGAGGAAAAGTGCCAGCACTGAAAGCTGTTGCTAGCTAGCACCCTTCCTTGGAAACGCTTTTGTAGGCCTAAGAACACTGGGGCTCTGGGCTTCTCTAGCCACCTATTCTTCTGCTCATCCTCTCGTGCAGTCTAAAGAGAGCTCAGGTGAGAAATTGCAAACGTCGAGCAATTGCTCAGAGATGAAAAGTGCCAGCACTGAAAGCTGTTGCTAGCCAGCACCCTTCCTTGCAAGCACTTTCACAGGTGCATCAACACTGGGACTTTGCGCTTCTCTACCCACCAAACATCACGGTCATTCTCTTTCCGTCTCGTAGACACGAGCTGAGAAATTGCAAACGTCGAGCAATTGCTCAGAGATGAGAACTGCCAGCACTGAAAGCTGTTGCTAGCCAGCACCCTTCCTTGGAAGCGCTTTTGTAGGCCTAAGAACACTGGGGCTCTGGGCTTCTCTAGCCACCTACTCTTCTGCTCATCCTCTCGCGCACTCTAAAGAGAGCTCAGGTGAGAAATTGCAAACGTCGAGCAATTGCTCAGAGATGAAAAGTGCCAGCACTGAAAGCTGATGCTAGCCAGCACCCTTCCTTGGAAGCGCTTTTGTAGCCCTAAGAACACTGGGGCTCTGGGCTTCTCTAGCCACCTACTCTTCTGCTCATCCTCTCGTGCAGTCTAAAGAGAGCTCAGGTGAGAAATTGCAAACGTCGAGCAATTGCTCAGAGATGAAAAGTGCCAGCACTGAAAGCTGTTGCTAGCCAGCACCCTTCCTTGGAAACGCTTTTGTAGGCCTAAGAACACTGGGGCTCTGGGCTTCTCTAGCTACCTAATCTTATGCTCATCCTCTCGCGTAGTCTAAAGAGAGCTCAGGTGAGAGATTGCAAACGTCGAGCAATTGCTCAGAGATGAAAAGTGGCAGCACTGAAAGCTGTTGCTAGCCAGCAGCCTTCCTTGGAAGCGCTTTCACAGGCGCAGCAACACTGGGGTTTTGCGCTTCTCTAGCCACCAAACATCACGCTCATTATCTCTCCGTCTCGTAGACACGAGCTGAGAAATTGCAAACGTCGAGCAATTGCTCAGAGATGAAAAGTGCCAGCACTGAAAGCTGTTGCTAGCCAGCACCCTTCCTTGGAAGCGCTTTTGTGGCCCTAACAACACTGGGGCTCTGGGCTTCTCTAGCTACCTAATCTTCTGCTCATCCTCTCGTGCAGTCGAAACAGAGCTCAGGGGAGAAATTGCAAACATCGAGCAATTGCTCAGAGATGAAAAGTGCCAGCACTGAAAGCTGTGGCTAGCCAGCACCCTTCCTTGGAAGCGCTTTCACAGGCGCAGCAACACTGGGACTTTGCGCTTCTCTAGCCACGAAACGTCACGCTCACTATCTGTCCGTCTCGTAGACACGAGCTGAGAAATTGCAAACGTCGAGCAATTGCTCAGAGATGAAAAGTGCCAGCACTGAAAGCTGTTGCTAGCCAGCACCCTTCCTTGGAAGCAGTTTTGTAGGCCTAAGAACACTGGGGCTCTGGGCTTCTCTAGCCACCTAATCTTCTGCTCATCCTCTCGTGCAGTCTAAAGAGAGCTCAGGTGAGAAATTGCAAATGTCGAGCAATTGCTCAGAGATGAAAAGTGCCAGCACTGAAAGCTGATGCTAGCCAGCACCCTTCCTTGGAAGCACTTTTGTAGGCTTAAGAACACAGGGGCTCTGGGCTTCTCTAGCCACCTACTCTTCTGCTCATCCTCTCGTGCAGTCTAAAGAGAGCTCAGGTGAGAAATTGCAAACGTCGAGCAATTGCTCAGAGATGAAAAGGGCCAGCACTGAAAGCTGTTGCTAGCCAGCACCCTTCCTTGGAAGCGCTTTCACAGGCGCAGCAACACTGGGGATTTGCGCTTCTCTAGCCACCAAACATCACGCTCACTATCTCTCCGTCTCGTAGACACGAGCTGAGAAATTGCAAACGTCGAGCAATTGCTCAGAGATGAAAAGTGCCAGCACTGAAAGCTGTTGCTAGCCAGCACCCTTCCTTGGAAGCGCTTTCACAGGCGCAGCAACACTGGGGCTTTGCGCTTCTCTACCCACCAAACATCACGGTCATTCGCTTTCCGTCTCGTAGACACGAGTTGAGAAATTGCAAACGTCGAGCAATTGCTCAGAGATGAAAAGTGCCAGCACTGAAAGCTGTTGCTAGCCAGCACCCTTCCTTGGAAGCGCTTTTGTAGGCCTAAGAACACTGGGGTTCTGGGCTTCTCTAGCCACCTAATCTTCTGCTCATCCTCTCGCGTAGTCTAAAGAGAGCTCAGGTGAGAAATTGCAAATGTCGAGCAATTGCTCAGAGATGAAAAGTGCCAGCACTGAAAGCTGTTGCTAGCCAGCACCCTTCCTTGGAAGCGCTTTTGTAGGCCTAAGAACACTGGGGCTCTGGGCTTCTCTAGCCACCTAATCTTCTGCTCATCCTCTCGTGCAGTCTAAAGAGAGCTCAGGTGAGAAATTGCAAACGTCGAGCAATTGCTCAGAGATGGAAAGTGCCAGCACTGAAAGCTGATGCTAGCCAGCACCCTTCCTTGGAAGCGCTTTTGTAGGCCTAAGAACACTGGGGCTCTGGGCTTCTCTAGCCACCTACTCTTCTGCTCATCCTCTCGCGTAGTCTAAAGAGAGCTCAGGTGAGAAATTGCAAACGTCAAGCAATTGCTCAGAGATAAAAAGTGCCAGGACTGAAAGCTGTTGCTAGCCAGCACCCTTCCTTGGAAGCGCTTTCACAGGCGCAGCAACACTGGGGCTTTGCGCTTCTCTACCCACCAAACGTCACGCTCACTATCTCTCCGTCTCGTAGACACGAGCTGAGAAATTGCAAACGTCGAGCAATTGTTCAGAGAGGAAAAGTGGCAGCACTGAAAGCTGTTGCTAGCCAGCACCCTTCCTTGGAAGCGCTTTCATAGGCGCAGCAACACTGGGGCTTTGCGCTTCTGTAGCCACCAAACGTCACGGTCATTCTCTTTCCGTCTCGTAGACACGAGCTGAGAAATTGCAAACGTCGAGCAATTGCTCAGAGATGAAAAGTGCCAGCACTGAAAGCTGTTGCTAGCCAGCACCCTTCCTTGGAAACGCTTTTGTAGGCCTAAGAACACTGGGGCTCTGGGCTTCTCTAGCCACCTAATCTTCTGCTCATCCTCTCGTGCAGTCGAAAGAGAGCTCAGGTGAGAAATTGCAAACGTCGAGCAATTGCTCAGAGATGAAAAGTGCCAGCACTGAAAGCTGTTGCTAGCCAGCAGCCTTCCTTGGAAGCGCTTTCACAGGCGCAGCAACACTGGGGCTTTGCGCTTCTGTAGCCACCAAGCCTCACGGTCACTATCTGTCCGTCTCGTAGACACGAGCTGAGAAATTGCAAACGTCGAGCAATTGCTCAGAGATGAAAAGTGCCAGCACTGAAAGCTGTTGCTAGCCAGCACCCTTCCTTGGAAGCGCTTTTGTAGGCCTAAGAACACTGGGGCTCTGGGCTTCTCTAGCCACCTGATCTTCTGCTCATCCTCTCGTGCAGTCTAAAGAGAGCTCAGGTGAGAAATTGCAAATGTCGAGCAATTGTTTAGAGAGGAAAAGTGCCAGCACTGAAAGCTGTTGCTAGCCAGCACCCTTCCTTGGAAGCGCTTTCACAGGTGCATCAACACTGGGACTTTGCGCTTCTCTACCCACCAAACATCACGGTCATTCGCTTTCCGTCTCGTAGACACGAGCTGAGAAATTGCAAACGTCGAGCAATTGCTCAGAGATGAAAAGTGCAAGCACTGA
This sequence comes from Sarcoramphus papa, assembly GCA_037962945.1. Classification (NCBI taxonomy): domain Eukaryota; kingdom Metazoa; phylum Chordata; class Aves; order Accipitriformes; family Cathartidae; genus Sarcoramphus; species Sarcoramphus papa. Next base: position 91,808,706 of record CM075586.1, on the reverse strand, counting down.
AAGCTGTTGCTAGCCAGCACCCTTCCTTGGAAGCGCTTTTGTGGCCCTAACAACACTGGGGCTCTGGGCTTCTCTAGCTACCTAATCTTCTGCTCATCCTCTCGTGCAGTCTAAAGAGAGCTCAGGTGAGAAATTGCAAACATCGAGCAATTGCTCAGAGATGAAAAGTGCCAGCACTGAAAGCTGTGGCTAGCCAGCACCCTTCCTTGGAAGCGCTTTCACAGGCGCAGCAACACTGGGACTTTGCGCTTCTCTAGCCACCAAACGTCACGCTCACTATCTGTCCGTCTCGTAGACACGAGCTGAGAAATTGCAAACGTCGAGCAATTGCTCAGAGGTGAGAACTGCCAGCACTGAAAGCTGTTGCTAGCCAGCACCCTTCCTTGGAAGCAGTTTTGTAGGCCTAAGAACACTGGGGCTCTGGGCTTCTCTAGCCACCTAATCTTCTGCTCATCCTCTCGTGCAGTCTAAAGACAGCTCAGGTGAGAAATTGCAAATGTCGAGCAATTGCTCAGAGATGAAAAGTGCCAGCACTGAAAGCTGATGCTAGCCAGCACCCTTCCTTGGAAGCACTTTTGTAGGCTTAAGAACACAGGGGCTCTGGGCTTCTCTAGCCACCTACTCTTCTGCTCATCCTCTCGTGCAGTCGAAAGAGAGCTCAGGTGAGAAATTGCAAACGTCGAGCAATTGCTCAGAGATGAAAAGTGCCAGCACTGAAAGCTGTTGCTAGCCAGCACCCTTCCTTGGAAGCGCTTTCACAGGCGCAGCAACACTGGGGCTTTGCGCTTCTCTAGCCACCAAACATCACGCTCACTATCTCTCCGTCTCGTAGACACGAGCTGAGAAATTGCAAACGTCGAGCAATTGCTCAGAGATGAAAAGTGCCAGCACTGAAAGCTGTTGCTAGCCAGCACCCTTCCTTGGAAGCGCTTTCACAGGCGCAGCAACACTGGGGCTTTGCGCTTCTCTACCCACCAAACATCACGGTCATTCGCTTTCCGACTCGTAGACACGAGCTGAGAAATTGCAAACGTCGAGCAATTGCTCAGAGATGAAAAGTGCCAGCACTGAAAGCTGTGGCTAGCCAGCACCCTTCCTTGGAAGCGCTTTTGTAGGCCTAAGAACACTGGGGTTCTGGGCTTCTCTAGCCACCTAATCTTCTGCTCATCCTCTCGCGTAGTCTAAAGAGAGCTCAGGTGAGAAATTGCAAATGTCGAGCAATTGCTCAGAGAGGAAAAGTGCCAGCACTGAAAGCTGTTGCTAGCTAGCACCCTTCCTTGGAAACGCTTTTGTAGGCCTAAGAACACTGGGGCTCTGGGCTTCTCTAGCCACCTACTCTTCTGCTCATCCTCTCGCGTAGTCTAAAGAGAGCTCAGGTGAGAAATTGCAAACGTCGAGCAATTGCTCAGAGATGAAAAGTGCCAGCACTGAAAGCTGTTGCTAGCCAGCACCCTTCCTTGGAAGCACTTTCACAGGTGCATCAACACTGGGACTTTGCGCTTCTCTACCCACCAAACATCACGGTCATTCTCTTTCCGTCTCGTAGACACGAGCTGAGAAATTGCAAACGTCGAGCAATTGCTCAGAGATGAGAACTGCCAGCACTGAAAGCTGTTGCTAGCCAGCACCCTTCCTTGGAAGCGCTTTTGTAGGCCTAAGAACACTGGGGCTCTGGGCTTCTCTAGCCACCTACTCTTCTGCTCATCCTCTCGCGCACTCTAAAGAGAGCTCAGGTGAGAAATTGCAAACGTCGAGCAATTGCTCAGAGATGAAAAGTGCCAGCACTGAAAGCTGATGCTAGCCAGCACCCTTCCTTGGAAGCGCTTTTGTAGCCCTAAGAACACTGGGGCTCTGGGCTTCTCTAGCCACCTACTCTTCTGCTCATCCTCTCGTGCAGTCTAAAGAGAGCTCAGGTGAGAAATTGCAAACGTCGAGCAATTGCTCAGAGATGAAAAGTGCCAGCACTGAAAGCTGTTGCTAGCCAGCACCCTTCCTTGGAAACGCTTTTGTAGGCCTAAGAACACTGGGGCTCTGGGCTTCTCTAGCTACCTAACCTTATGCTCATCCTCTCGCGTAGTCTAAAGAGAGCTCAGGTGAGAGATTGCAAAGGTCGAGCAATTGCTCAGAGATGAAAAGTGGCAGCACTGAAAGCTGTGGCTAGCCAGCAGCCTTCCTTGGAAGCGCTTTCACAGGCGCAGCAACACTGGGGCTTTGCGCTTCTCTACCCACCAAACATCACGCTCATTATCTCTCCGTCTCGTAGACACGAGCTGAGAAATTGCAAATGTCGAGCAATTGCTCAGAGATGAAAAGTGCCAGCACTGAAAGCTGTTGCTAGCCAGCACCCTTCCTTGGAAGCGCTTTCACAGGCGCAGCAACACTGGGGCTTTGCGCTTCTCTACCCACCAAACATCACGCTCACTATCTCTCCGTCTCGTAGCCACGAGCTGAAAAATTGCAAACGTCGAGCAATTGCTCAGAGATGAAAAGTGCCAGCACTGAAAGCTGTTGCTAGCCAGCACCCTTCCTTGGAAGCGCTTTTGTGGCCCTAACAACACTGGGGCTCTGGGCTTCTCTAGCTACCTAATCTTCTGCTCATCCTCTCGTGCAGTCGAAACAGAGCTCAGGTGAGAAATTGCAAACATCGAGCAATTGCTCAGAGATGAAAAGTGCCAGCACTGAAAGCTGTGGCTAGCCAGCACCCTTCCTTGGAAGCGCTTTCACAGGCGCAGCAACACTGGGACTTTGCGCTTCTCTAGCCACGAAACGTCACGCTCACTATCTGTCCGTCTCGTAGACACGAGCTGAGAAATTGCAAACGTCGAGCAATTGCTCAGAGGTGAGAACTGCCAGCACTGAAAGCTGTTGCTAGCCAGCACCCTTCCTTGGAAGCAGTTTTGTAGGCCTAAGAACACTGGGGCTCTGGGCTTCTCTAGCCACCTAATCTTCTGCTCATCCTCTCGTGCAGTCTAAAGAGAGCTCAGGTGAGAAATTGCAAATGTCGAGCAATTGCTCAGAGATGAAAAGTGCCAGCACTGAAAGCTGATGCTAGCCAGCACCCTTCCTTGGAAGAACTTTTGTAGGCTTAAGAACACAGGGGCTCTGGGCTTCTCTAGCCACCTACTCTTCTGCTCATCCTCTCGTGCAGTCTAAAGAGAGCTCAGGTGAGAAATTGCAAACGTCGAGCAATTGCTCAGAGATGAAAAGGGCCAGCACTGAAAGCTGTTGCTAGCCAGCACCCTTCCTTGGAAGCGCTTTCACAGGCGCAGCAACACTGGGGCTTTGCGCTTCTCTACCCACCAAACATCACGCTCACTATCTCTCCGTCTCGTAGACACGAGCTGAGAAATTGCAAACGTCGAGCAATTGCTCAGAGATGAAAAGTGCCAGCACTGAAAGCTGTTGCTAGCCAGCACCCTTCCTTGGAAGCGCTTTCACAGGCGCAGCAACACTGGGGCTTTGCGCTTCTCTACCCACCAAACATCACGGTCATTCGCTTTCCGTCTCGTAGACACGAGTTGAGAAATTGCAAACGTCGAGCAATTGCTCAGAGATGAAAAGTGCCAGCACTGAAAGCTGTGGCTAGCCAGCACCCTTCCTTGGAAGCGCTTTTGTAGGCCTAAGAACACTGGGGTTCTGGGCTTCTCTAGCCACCTAATCTTCTGCTCATCCTCTCGCGTAGTCTAAAGAGAGCTCAGGTGAGAAATTGCAAATGTCGAGCAATTGCTCAGAGAGGAAAAGTGCCAGCACTGAAAGCTGTTGCTAGCCAGCACCCTTCCTTGGAAGCGCTTTTGTAGGCCTAAGAACACTGGGGCTCTGGGCTTCTCTAGCCACCTAATCTTCTGCTCATCCTCTCGTGCAGTCTAAAGAGAGCTCAGGTGAGAAATTGCAAACGTCGAGCAATTGCTCAGAGATGGAAAGTGCCAGCACTGAAAGCTGATGCTAGCCAGCACCCTTCCTTGGAAGCGCTTTTGTAGGCCTAAGAACACTGGGGCTCTGGGCTTCTCTAGCCACCTACTCTTCTGCTCATCCTCTCGCGTAGTCTAAAGAGAGCTCAGGTGAGAAATTGCAAACGTCAAGCAATTGCTCAGAGATAAAAAGTGCCAGGACTGAAAGCTGTTGCTAGCCAGCACCCTTCCTTGGAAGCGCTTTCACAGGCGCAGCAACACTGGGGCTTTGCGCTTCTCTACCCACCAAACGTCACGCTCACTATCTCTCCGTCTCGTAGACACGAGCTGAGAAATTGCAAACGTCGAGCAATTGTTCAGAGAGGAAAAGTGGCAGCACTGAAAGCTGTTGCTAGCCAGCACCCTTCCTTGGAAGCGCTTTCATAGGCGCAGCAACACTGGGGCTTTGCGCTTCTGTAGCCACCAAACCTCACGCTCACTATCTCTCCGTCTCGTAGACACGAGCTGAGAAATTGCAAACGTCGAGCAATTGCTCAGAGATGAAAAGTGCCAGCACTGAAAGCTGTTGCTAGCCAGCACCCTTCCTTGGAAGCGCTTTTGTAGGCCTAAGAACACTGGGGCTCTGGGCTTCTCTAGCCACCTAATCTTCTGCTCATCCTCTCGTGCAGTCGAAAGAGAGCTCAGGTGAGAAATTGCAAACGTCGAGCAATTGCTCAGAGATGAAAAGTGCCAGCACTGAAAGCTGTTGCTAGCCAGCACCCTTCCTTGGAAGCGCTTTCACAGGCGCAGCAACACTGGGGCTTTGCGCTTCTGTAGCCACCAAGCCTCACGGTCACTATCTGTCCGTCTCGTAGACACGAGCTGAGAAATTGCAAACGTCGAGCAATTGCTCAGAGATGAAAAGTGCCAGCACTGAAAGCTGTTGCTAGCCAGCACCCTTCCTTGGAAGCGCTTTTGTAGGCCTAAGAACACTGGGGCTCTGGGCTTCTCTAGCCACCTGATCTTCTGCTCATCCTCTCGTGCAGTCTAAAGAGAGCTCAGGTGAGAAATTCTAAATGTCGAGCAATTGTTTAGAGAGGAAAAGTGCCAGCACTGAAAGCTGTTGCTAGCCAGCACCCTTCCTTGGAAGCGCTTTCACAGGTGCATCAACACTGGGACTTTGCGCTTCTCTACCCACCAAACATCACGGTCATTCGCTTTCCGTCTCGTAGACACGAGCTGAGAAATTGCAAACGTCAAGCAATTGCTCAGAGATGAAAAGTGCAAGCACTGAAAGCTGTTGCTAGCCAGCACCCTTCCTTGGAAGCGCTTTTGTAGGCCTAAGAACACTGGGGCTCTGGGCTTCTCTAGCCACCTACTCTTCTGCTCATCCTCTCGCGCACTCTAAAGAGAGCTCAGGTGAGAAATTGCAAAGGTCGAGCAATTGCTCAGAGAGGAAAAGTGCCAGCACTGAAAGCTGTTGCTAGACAGCACCCTTCCTTGGAAGCGCTTTTGTAGGCCTAAGAACACTGGGGCTCTGGGCTTCTCTAGCCACCTACTCTTCTGCTCATCCTCTCGCGCAGTCTAAAGAGAGCTCAGGTGAGAAAGTGCAAACTTCGAGCAATTGCTCAGAGAGGAAAAGTGGCAGCACTGAAAGCTGTTGCTAGCCAGCACCCTTCCTTGGAAGCGCTTTTGTAGGCCTAAGAACACTGGGGCTTTGCGCTTCTCTACCCACCAAACATCAAGGTCACTATCTCTCCGTCTCGTAGACACGAGCTGAGAAATTGCAAACGTCGAGCAGTTGCTCAGAGATGAAAAGTGCCAGCACTGAAAGCTGTTGCTAGCCAGCACCCTTCCTTGGAAACGCTTTTGTAGGCCTAAGAACACTGGGGCTCTGGGCTTCTCTAGCTACCTAATCTTCTGCTCATCCTCTCGCGCACTCTAAAGAGAGCTCAGGTGAGAGATTGCAAACGTCGAGCAATTGCTCAGAGATGAAAAGTGCCAGCACTGAAAGCTGTTGCTAGCCAGCACCCTTCCTTGGAAGCGCTTTCACAGGCGCAGCAACACTGGGACTTTGCGCTTCTCTAGCCACCAAACATCACGCTCACTATCTCTCCGTCTCGTAGACACGAGCTGAGAAATTGCAAACGTCGAGCAATTGCTCAGAGATAAAAAGTGCCAGCACTGAAAGCTGTTGCTAGCCAGCACCCTTCCTTGGAAGTGCTTTCACAGGCGCAGCAACACTGGGGCTTTGCGCTTCTCTAGCCACCAAACGTCACGGTCATTCTCTTTCCGTCTCGTAGACACGAGCTGAGAAATTGCAAACGTCGAGCAATTGCTCAGAGATGAAAAGTGCCAGCACTGAAAGCTGTTGCTAGCCAGCACCCTTCCTTGGAAGCGTTTTCACAGGCGCAGCAACACTGGGGCTTTGCGCTTCTCTAGCCACCAAGCCTCACGGTCACTATCTCTCCGTCTCGTAAACACGAGCTGAGAAATTGCAAATGTCGAGCAATTGCTCAGAGATGAAAAGTGCCAGCACTGAAAGCTGATGCTAGCCAGCACCCTTCCTTGGAAGCACTTTTGTAGGCTTAAGAACACAGGGGCTCTGGGCTTCTCTAGCCACCTACTCTTCTGCTCATCCTCTCGCGCAGTCTAAAGAGAGCTCAGGTGAGAAATTGCAAACGTCGAGCAATTGCTCAGAGAGGAAAAGTGCCAGCACTGAAAGCTGTTGCTAGCCAGCACCCTTCCTTGGAAGCGCTTTCACAGGCGCAGCAACACTGGGGCTTTGCGCTTCTGTAGCCACCAAGCCTCACGCTCACTATCTCTCCGTCTCGTAGACACGAGCTGAGAAATTGCAAACGTCGAGCAATTGCTCAGAGATGAAAAGTGCCAGCACTGAAAGCTGTTGCTAGCCAGCACCCTTCCTTGGAAGCGCTTTCACAGGCGCAGCAACACTGGGGCTTTGCGCTTCTCTACCCACCAAACATCACGGTCATTCGCTTTCCGTCTCGTAGACACGAGTTGAGAAATTGCAAACGTCGAGCAATTGCTCAGAGATGAAAAGTGCCAGCACTGAAAGCTGTTGCTAGCCAGCACCCTTCCTTGGAAGCGCTTTTGTAGGCCTAAGAACACTGGGGTTCTGGGCTTCTCTAGCCACCTAATCTTCTGCTCATCCTCTCGCGTAGTCTAAAGAGAGCTCAGGTGAGAAATTGCAAATGTCGAGCAATTGCTCAGAGAGGAAAAGTGCCAGCACTGAAAGCTGTTGCTAGCCAGCACCCTTCCTTGGAAGCGCTTTCACAGGCGCAGCAACACTGGGGCTTTGCGCTTCTCTACCCACCAAACATCACGGTCATTCGCTTTCCGTCTCGTAGACACGAGTTGAGAAATTGCAAACGTCGAGCAATTGCTCAGAGATGAAAAGTGCCAGCACTGAAAGCTGTGGCTAGCCAGCACCCTTCCTTGGAAGCGCTTTTGTAGGCCTAAGAACACTGGGGTTCTGGGCTTCTCTAGCCACCTAATCTTCTGCTCATCCTCTCGCGTAGTCTAAAGAGAGCTCAGGTGAGAAATTGCAAACGTCGAGCAATTGCTCAGAGATGGAAAGTGCCAGCACTGAAAGCTGATGCTAGCCAGCACCCTTCCTTGGAAGCGCTTTTGTAGGCCTAAGAACACTGGGGCTCTGGGCTTCTCTAGCCACCTACTCTTCTGCTCATCCTCTCGCGTAGTCTAAAGAGAGCTCAGGTGAGAAATTGCAAACGTCAAGCAATTGCTCAGAGATAAAAAGTGCCAGGACTGAAAGCTGTTGCTAGCCAGCACCCTTCCTTGGAAGCGCTTTCACAGGCGCAGCAACACTGGGGCTTTGCGCTTCTCTACCCACCAAACGTCACGCTCACTATCTCTCCGTCTCGTAGACACGAGCTGAGAAATTGCAAACGTCGAGCAATTGTTCAGAGAGGAAAAGTGGCAGCACTGAAAGCTGTTGCTAGCCAGCACCCTTCCTTGGAAGCGCTTTCATAGGCGCAGCAACACTGGGGCTTTGCGCTTCTGTAGCCACCAAACATCACGGTCACTATCTCTCCGTCTCGTAGACACGAGCTGAGAAATTGCAAACGTCGAGCAATTGCTCAGAGATGAAAAGTGCCAGCACTGAAAGCTGTTGCTAGCCAGCACCCTTCCTTGGAAGCGCTTTTGTAGGCCTAAGAACACTGGGGCTCTGGGCTTCTCTAGCCACCTAATCTTCTGCTCATCCTCTCGTGCAGTCGAAAGAGAGCTCAGGTGAGAAATTGCAAACGTCGAGCAATTGCTCAGAGATGAAAAGTGCCAGCACTGAAAGCTGTTGCTAGCCAGCAGCCTTCCTTGGAAGCGCTTTCACAGGCGCAGCAACACTGGGGCTTTGCGCTTCTGTAGCCACCAAGCCTCACGGTCACTATCTGTCCGTCTCGTAGACACGAGCTGAGAAATTGCAAACGTCGAGCAATTGCTCAGAGATGAAAAGTGCCAGCACTGAAAGCTGTTGCTAGCCAGCACCCTTCCTTGGAAGCGCTTTTGTAGGCCTAAGAACACTGGGGCTCTGGGCTTCTCTAGCCACCTACTCTTCTGCTCATCCTCTCGCGCAGTCTAAAGAGAGCTCAGGTGAGAAAGTGCAAACTTCGAGCAATTGCTCAGAGAGGAAAAGTGGCAGCACTGAAAGCTGTTGCTAGCCAGCACCCTTCCTTGGAAGCGCTTTTGTAGGCCTAAGAACACTGGGGCTTTGCGCTTCTCTACCCACCAAACATCAAGGTCACTATCTCTCCGTCTCGTAGACACAAGCTGAGAAATTGCAAACGTCGAGCAATTGCTCAGAGATGAAAAGTGCCAGCACTGAAAGCTGTTGCTAGCCAGCACCCTTCCTTGGAAACGCTTTTGTAGGCCTAAGAACACTGGGGCTCTGGGCTTCTCTAGCTACCTAATCTTCTGCTCATCCTCTCGCGCACTCTAAAGAGAGCTCAGGTGAGAGATTGCAAACGTCGAGCAATTGCTCAGAGATGAAAAGTGCCAGCACTGAAAGCTGTTGCTAGCCAGCACCCTTCCTTGGAAGCGCTTTCACAGGCGCAGCAACACTGGGACTTTGCGCTTCTCTAGCCACCAAACATCACGCTCACTATCTCTCCGTCTCGTAGCCACGAGCTGAAAAATTGCAAACGTCGAGCAATTGCTCAGAGATAAAAAGTGCCAGCACTGAAAGCTGTTGCTAGCCAGCACCCTTCCTTGGAAGTGCTTTCACAGGCGCAGCAACACTGGGGCTTTGCGCTTCTCTAGCCACCAAACGTCACGGTCATTCTCTTTCCGTCTCGTAGACACGAGCTGAGAAATTGCAAACGTCGAGCAATTGCTCAGAGATGAAAAGTGCCAGCACTGAAAGCTGTTGCTAGCCAGCACCCTTCCTTGGAAGCGTTTTCACAGGCGCAGCAACACTGGGGCTTTGCGCTTCTCTAGCCACCAAGCCTCACGGTCACTATCTCTCCGTCTCGTAAACACGAGCTGAGAAATTGCAAATGTCGAGCAATTGCTCAGAGATGAAAAGTGCCAGCACTGAAGGCAGTTGCTAGCCAGCACCCTTCCTTGGAAGCACTTTTGTAGGCTTAAGAACACAGGGGCTCTGGGCTTCTCTAGCCACCTACTCTTCTGCTCATCCTCTCGCGCAGTCTAAAGAGAGCTCAGGTGAGAAATTGCAAACGTCGAGAATTGCTCAGAGAGGAAAAGTGCCAGCACTGAAAGCTGTTGCTAGCCAGCACCCTTCCTTGGAAGCGCTTTCACAGGCGCAGCAACACTGGGGCTTTGCGCTTCTGTAGCCACCAAGCCTCACGCTCACTATCTCTCCGTCTCGTAGACACGAGCTGAGAAATTGCAAACGTCGAGCAATTGCTCAGAGATGAAAAGTGCCAGCACTGAAAGCTGTTGCTAGCCAGCACCCTTCCTTGGAAGCGCTTTCACAGGCGCAGCAACACTGGGGCTTTGCGCTTCTCTACCCACCAAACATCACGGTCATTCGCTTTCCGTCTCGTAGACACGAGTTGAGAAATTGCAAACGTCGAGCAATTGCTCAGAGATGAAAAGTGCCAGCACTGAAAGCTGTTGCTAGCCAGCACCCTTCCTTGGAAGCGCTTTTGTAGGCCTAAGAACACTGGGGTTCTGGGCTTCTCTAGCCACCTAATCTTCTGCTCATCCTCTCGCGTAGTCTAAAGAGAGCTCAGGTGAGAAATTGCAAATGTCGAGCAATTGCTCAGAGAGGAAAAGTGCCAGCACTGAAAGCTGTTGCTAGCCAGCACCCTTCCTTGGAAGCGCTTTTGTAGGCCTAAGAACACTGGGGCTCTGGGCTTCTCTAGCCACCTAATCTTCTGCTCATCCTCTCGTGCAGTCTAAAGAGAGCTCAGGTGAGAAATTGCAAACGTCGAGCAATTGCTCAGAGATGGAAAGTGCCAGCACTGAAAGCTGATGCTAGCCAGCACCCTTCCTTGGAAGCGCTTTTGTAGGCCTAAGAACACTGGGGCTCTGGGCTTCTCTAGCCACCTACTCTTCTGCTCATCCTCTCGCGTAGTCTAAAGAGAGCTCAGGTGAGAAATTGCAAACGTCAAGCAATTGCTCAGAGATAAAAAGTGCCAGCACTGAAAGCTGTTGCTAGCCAGCACCCTTCCTTGGAAGCGCTTTCACAGGCGCAGCAACACTGGGGCTTTGCGCTTCTCTAGCCACCAAACGTCACGCTCACTATCTCTCCGTCTCGTAGACACGAGCTGAGAAATTGCAAACGTCGAGCAATTGCTCAGAGAGGAAAAGTGGCAGCACTGAAAGCTGTTGCTAGCCAGCACCCTTCCTTGGAAGCGCTTTCATAGGTGCAGCAACACTGGGGCTTTGCGCTTCTGTAGCCACCAAGCTTCACGCTCACTATCTCTCCGTCTCGTAGACACGAGCTGAGAAATTGCAAACGTCGAGCAATTGCTCAGAGATGAAAAGTGCCAGCACTGAAAGCTGTTGCTAGCCAGCACCCTTCCTTGGAAACGCTTTTGTAGGCCTAAGAACACTGGGGCTCTGGGCTTCTCTAGCCACCTACTCTTCTGCTCATCCTCTCGTGCAGTCTAAAGAGAGCTCAGGTGAGAAATTGCAAACGTCGAGCAATTGCTCAGAGATGAAAAGTGGCAGCACTGAAAGCTGTTGCTAGCCAGCAGCCTTCCTTGGAAGCGCTTTCACAGGCGCAGCAACACTGGGGCTTTGCGCTTCTCTAGCCACCAAGCCTCACGGTCACTATCTGTCCGTCTCGTAGACACGAGCTGAGAAATTGCAAACGTCGAGCAATTGCTCAGAGATGAAAAGTGCCAGCACTGAAAGCTGTTGCTAGCCAGCACCCTTCCTTGGAAGCGCTTTTGTAGGCCTAAGAACACTGGGGCTCTGGGCTTCTCTAGCCACCTGATCTTCTGCTCATCCTCTCGTGCAGTCTAAAGAGAGCTCAGGTGAGAAATTGCAAATGTCGAGCAATTGTTTAGAGAGGAAAAGTGCCAGCACTGAAAGCTGTTGCTAGCCAGCACCCTTCCTTGGAAGCGCTTTCACAGGTGCATCAACACTGGGACTTTGCGCTTCTCTACCCACCAAACATCACGGTCATTCGCTTTCCGTCTCGTAGACACGAGCTGAGAAATTGCAAACGTCGAGCAATTGCTCAGAGATGAAAAGTGCCAGCACTGAAAGCTGTGGCTAGCCAGCACCCTTCCTTGGAAGCGCTTTTGTAGGCCTAAGAACACTGGGGTTCTGGGCTTCTCTAGCCACCTAATCTTCTGCTCATCCTCTCGCGTAGTCTAAAGAGAGCTCAGGTGAGAAATTGCAAATGTCGAGCAATTGCTCAGAGAGGAAAAGTGCCAGCACTGAAAGCTGTTGCTAGCCAGCACCCTTCCTTGGAAGCGCTTTTGTAGGCCTAAGAACACTGGGGCTCTGGGCTTCTCTAGCCACCTAATCTTCTGCTCATCCTCTCGTGCAGTCTAAAGAGAGCTCAGGTGAGAAATTGCAAACGTCGAGCAATTGCTCAGAGATGGAAAGTGCCAGCACTGAAAGCTGATGCTAGCCAGCACCCTTCCTTGGAAGCGCTTTTGTAGGCCTAAGAACACTGGGGCTCTGGGCTTCTCTAGCCACCTACTCTTCTGCTCATCCTCTCGCGTAGTCTAAAGAGAGCTCAGGTGAGAAATTGCAAACGTCAAGCAATTGCTCAGAGATAAAAAGTGCCAGCACTGAAAGCTGTTGCTAGCCAGCACCCTTCCTTGGAAGCGCTTTCACAGGCGCAGCAACACTGGGGCTTTGCGCTTCTCTACCCACCAAACGTCACGCTCACTATCTCTCCGTCTCGTAGACACGAGCTGAGAAATTGCAAACGTCGAGCAATTGTTCAGAGAGGAAAAGTGGCAGCACTGAAAGCTGTTGCTAGCCAGCACCCTTCCTTGGAAGCGCTTTCATAGGCGCAGCAACACTGGGGCTTTGCGCTTCTGTAGCCACCAAACCTCACGCTCACTATCTCTCCGTCTCGTAGACACGAGCTGAGAAATTGCAAACGTCGAGCAATTGCTCAGAGATGAAAAGTGCCAGCACTGAAAGCTGTTGCTAGCCAGCACCCTTCCTTGGAAGCGCTTTTGTAGGCCTAAGAACACTGGGGCTCTGGGCTTCTCTAGCCACCTACTCTTCTGCTCATCCTCTCGTGCAGTCGAAAGAGAGCTCAGGTGAGAAATTGCAAACGTCGAGCAATTGCTCAGAGATGAAAAGTGCCAGCACTGAAAGCTGTTGCTAGCCAGCACCCTTCCTTGGAAGCGCTTTCACAGGCGCAGCAACACTGGGGCTTTGCGCTTCTGTAGCCACCAAGCCTCACGGTCACTATCTGTCCGTCTCGTAGACACGAGCTGAGAAATTGCAAACGTCGAGCAATTGCTCAGAGATGAAAAGTGCCAGCACTGAAAGCTGTTGCTAGCCAGCACCCTTCCTTGGAAGCGCTTTTGTAGGCCTAAGAACACTGGGGCTCTGGGCTTCTCTAGCCACCTGATCTTCTGCTCATCCTCTCGTGCAGTCTAAAGAGAGCTCAGGTGAGAAATTCTAAATGTCGAGCAATTGTTTAGAGAGGAAAAGTGCCAGCACTGAAAGCTGTTGCTAGCCAGCACCCTTCCTTGGAAGCGCTTTCACAGGTGCATCAACACTGGGACTTTGCGCTTCTCTACCCACCAAACATCACGGTCATTCGCTTTCCGTCTCGTAGACACGAGCTGAGAAATTGCAAACGTCAAGCAATTGCTCAGAGATGAAAAGTGCAAGCACTGAAAGCTGTTGCTAGCCAGCACCCTTCCTTGGAAGCGCTTTTGTAGGCCTAAGAACACTGGGGCTCTGGGCTTCTCTAGCCACCTACTCTTCTGCTCATCCTCTCGCGCACTCTAAAGAGAGCTCAGGTGAGAAATTGCAAAGGTCGAGCAATTGCTCAGAGAGGAAAAGTGCCAGCACTGAAAGCTGTTGCTAGCCAGCACCCTTCCTTGGAAGCGCTTTTGTAGGCCTAAGAACACTGGGGCTCTGGGCTTCTCTAGCCACCTACTCTTCTGCTCATCCTCTCGCGCAGTCTAAAGAGAGCTCAGGTGAGAAAGTGCAAACTTCGAGCAATTGCTCAGAGAGGAAAAGTGGCAGCACTGAAAGCTGTTGCTAGCCAGCACCCTTCCTTGGAAGCGCTTTTGTAGGCCTAAGAACACTGGGGCTTTGCGCTTCTCTACCCACCAAACATCAAGGTCACTATCTCTCCGTCTCGTAGACACGAGCTGAGAAATTGCAAACGTCGAGCAATTGCTCAGAGATGAAAAGTGCCAGCACTGAAAGCTGTTGCTAGCCAGCACCCTTCCTTGGAAACGCTTTTGTAGGCCTAAGAACACTGGGGCTCTGGGCTTCTCTAGCTACCTAATCTTCTGCTCATCCTCTCGCGCACTCTAAAGAGAGCTCAGGTGAGAGATTGCAAACGTCGAGCAATTGCTCAGAGATGAAAAGTGCCAGCACTGAAAGCTGTTGCTAGCCAGCACCCTTCCTTGGAAGCGCTTTCACAGGCGCAGCAACACTGGGACTTTGCGCTTCTCTAGCCACCAAACATCACGCTCACTATCTCTCCGTCTCGTAGCCACGAGCTGAAAAATTGCAAACGTCGAGCAATTGCTCAGAGATAAAAAGTGCCAGCACTGAAAGCTGTTGCTAGCCAGCACCCTTCCTTGGAAGTGCTTTCACAGGCGCAGCAACACTGGGGCTTTGCGCTTCTCTAGCCACCAAACGTCACGGTCATTCTCTTTCCGTCTCGTAGACACGAGCTGAGAAATTGCAAACGTCGAGCAATTGCTCAGAGATGAAAAGTGCCAGCACTGAAAGCTGTTGCTAGCCAGCACCCTTCCTTGGAAGCGTTTTCACAGGCGCAGCAACACTGGGGCTTTGCGCTTCTCTAGCCACCAAGCCTCACGGTCACTATCTCTCCGTCTCGTAAACACGAGCTGAGAAATTGCAAATGTCGAGCAATTGCTCAGAGATGAAAAGTGCCAGCACTGAAAGCTGATGCTAGCCAGCACCCTTCCTTGGAAGCACTTTTGTAGGCTTAAGAACACAGGGGCTCTGGGCTTCTCTAGCCACCTACTCTTCTGCTCATCCTCTCGCGCAGTCTAAAGAGAGCTCAGGTGAGAAATTGCAAACGTCGAGCAATTGCTCAGAGAGGAAAAGTGCCAGCACTGAAAGCTGTTGCTAGCCAGCACCCTTCCTTGGAAGCGCTTTCACAGGCGCAGCAACACTGGGGCTTTGCGCTTCTGTAGCCACCAAGCCTCACGCTCACTATCTCTCCGTCTCGTAGACACGAGCTGAGAAATTGCAAACGTTGAGCAATTGCTCAGAGATGAAAAGTGCCAGCACTGAAAGCTGTTGCTAGCCAGCACCCTTCCTTGGAAGCGCTTTCACAGGCGCAGCAACACTGGGGCTTTGCGCTTCTCTACCCACCAAACATCACGGTCATTCGCTTTCCGTCTCGTAGACACGAGTTGAGAAATTGCAAACGTCGAGCAATTGCTCAGAGATGAAAAGTGCCAGCACTGAAAGCTGTTGCTAGCCAGCACCCTTCCTTGGAAGCGCTTTTGTAGGCCTAAGAACACTGGGGTTCTGGGCTTCTCTAGCCACCTAATCTTCTGCTCATCCTCTCGCGTAGTCTAAAGAGAGCTCAGGTGAGAAATTGCAAATGTCGAGCAATTGCTCAGAGAGGAAAAGTGCCAGCACTGAAAGCTGTTGCTAGCCAGCACCCTTCCTTGGAAGCGCTTTCACAGGCGCAGCAACACTGGGGCTTTGCGCTTCTCTACCCACCAAACATCACGGTCATTCGCTTTCCGTCTCGTAGACACGAGTTGAGAAATTGCAAACGTCGAGCAATTGCTCAGAGATGAAAAGTGCCAGCACTGAAAGCTGTGGCTAGCCAGCACCCTTCCTTGGAAGCGCTTTTGTAGGCCTAAGAACACTGGGGTTCTGGGCTTCTCTAGCCACCTAATCTTCTGCTCATCCTCTCGCGTAGTCTAAAGAGAGCTCAGGTGAGAAATTGCAAACGTCGAGCAATTGCTCGGAGATGGAAAGTGCCAGCACTGAAAGCTGATGCTAGCCAGCACCCTTCCTTGGAAGCGCTTTTGTAGGCCTAAGAACACTGGGGCTCTGGGCTTCTCTAGCCACCTACTCTTCTGCTCATCCTCTCGCGTAGTCTAAAGAGAGCTCAGGTGAGAAATTGCAAACGTCGAGCAATTGCTCAGAGAGGAAAAGTGCCAGCACTGAAAGCTGTTGCTAGCCAGCACCCTTCCTTGGAAGCGCTTTCACAGGCGCAGCAACACTGGGGCTTTGCGCTTCTCTACCCACCAAACGTCACGCTCACTATCTCTCCGTCTCGTAGACACGAGCTGAGAAATTGCAAACGTCGAGCAATTGTTCAGAGAGGAAAAGTGGCAGCACTGAAAGCTGTTGCTAGCCAGCACCCTTCCTTGGAAGCGCTTTCATAGGCGCAGCAACACTGGGGCTTTGCGCTTCTGTAGCCACCAAACCTCACGCTCACTATCTCTCCGTCTCGTAGACACGAGCTGAGAAATTGCAAACGTCGAGCAATTGCTCAGAGATGAAAAGTGCCAGCACTGAAAGCTGTTGCTAGCCAGCACCCTTCCTTGGAAGCGCTTTTGTAGGCCTAAGAACACTGGGGCTCTGGGCTTCTCTAGCCACCTAATCTTCTGCTCATCCTCTCGTGCAGTCGAAAGAGAGCTCAGGTGAGAAATTGCAAACGTCGAGCAATTGCTCAGAGATGAAAAGTGGCAGCACTGAAAGCTGTTGCTAGCCAGCAGCCTTCCTTGGAAGCGCTTTCACAGGCGCAGCAACACTGGGGCTTTGCGCTTCTGTAGCCACCAAGCCTCACGGTCACTATCCGTCCGTCTCGTAGACACGAGCTGAGAAATTGCAAACGTCGAGCAATTGCTCAGAGATGAAAAGTGCCAGCACTGAAAGCTGTTGCTAGCCAGCACCCTTCCTTGGAAGCGCTTTTGTAGGCCTAAGAACACTGGGGCTCTGGGCTTCTCTAGCCACCTGATCTTCTGCTCATCCTCTCGTGCAGTCTAAAGAGAGCTCAGGTGAGAAATTGCAAATGTCGAGCAATTGTTTAGAGAGGAAAAGTGCCAGCACTGAAAGCTGTTGCTAGCCAGCACCCTTCCTTGGAAGCGCTTTCACAGGTGCATCAACACTGGGACTTTGCGCTTCTCTACCCACCAAACATCACGGTCATTCGCTTTCCGTCTCGTAGACACGAGCTGAGAAATTGCAAACGTCAAGCAATTGCTCAGAGATGAAAAGTGCAAGCACTGAAAGCTGTTGCTAGCCAGCACCCTTCCTTGGAAGCGCTTTTGTAGGCCTAAGAACACTGGGGCTCTGGGCTTCTCTAGCCACCTACTCTTCTGCTCATCCTCTCGCGCACTCTAAAGAGAGCTCAGGTGAGAAATTGCAAAGGTCGAGCAATTGCTCAGAGAGGAAAAGTGGCAGCACTGAAAGCTGTTGCTAGCCAGCACCCTTCCTTGGAAGCGCTTTTGTAGGCCTAAGAACACTGGGGCTCTGGGCTTCTCTAGCCACCTACTCTTCTGCTCATCCTCTCGCGCAGTCTAAAGAGAGCTCAGGTGAGAAAGTGCAAACTTCGAGCAATTGCTCAGAGAGGAAAAGTGGCAGCACTGAAAGCTGTTGCTAGCCAGCACCCTTCCTTGGAAGCGCTTTTGTAGGCCTAAGAACACTGGGGCTTTGCGCTTCTCTACCCACCAAACATCAAGGTCACTATCTCTCCGTCTCGTAGACACAAGCTGAGAAATTGCAAACGTCGAGCAATTGCTCAGAGATGAAAAGTACCAGCACTGAAAGCTGTTGCTAGCCAGCACCCTTCCTTGGAAACGCTTTTGTAGGCCTAAGAACACTGGGGCTCTGGGCTTCTCTAGCTACCTAATCTTCTGCTCATCCTCTCGCGCACTCTAAAGAGAGCTCAGGTGAGAGATTGCAAACGTCGAGCAATTGCTCAGAGATGAAAAGTGCCAGCACTGAAAGCTGTTGCTAGCCAGCACCCTTCCTTGGAAGCGCTTTCACAGGCGCAGCAACACTGGGACTTTGCACTTCTCTAGCCACCAAACATCACGCTCACTATCTCTCCGTCTCGTAGCCACGAGCTGAAAAATTGCAAACGTCGAGCAATTGCTCAGAGATAAAAAGTGCCAGCACTGAAAGCTGTTGCTAGCCAGCACCCTTCCTTGGAAGTGCTTTCACAGGCGCAGCAACACTGGGGCTTTGCGCTTCTCTAGCCACCAAACGTCACGGTCATTCTCTTTCCGTCTCGTAGACACGAGCTGAGAAATTGCAAACGTCGAGCAATTGCTCAGAGATGAAAAGTGCCAGCACTGAAAGCTGTTGCTAGCCAGCACCCTTCCTTGGAAGCGTTTTCACAGGCGCAGCAACACTGGGGCTTTGCGCTTCTCTAGCCACCAAGCCTCACGGTCACTATCTCTCCGTCTCGTAAACACGAGCTGAGAAATTGCAAATGTCGAGCAATTGCTCAGAGATGAAAAGTGCCAGCACTGAAAGCTGATGCTAGCCAGCACCCTTCCTTGGAAGCACTTTTGTAGGCTTAAGAACACAGGGGCTCTGGGCTTCTCTAGCCACCTACTCTTCTGCTCATCCTCTCGCGCAGTCTAAAGAGAGCTCAGGTGAGAAATTGCAAACGTCGAGAATTGCTCAGAGAGGAAAAGTGCCAGCACTGAAAGCTGTTGCTAGCCAGCACCCTTCCTTGGAAGCGCTTTCACAGGCGCAGCAACACTGGGGCTTTGCGCTTCTGTAGCCACCAAGCCTCACGCTCACTATCTCTCCGTCTCGTAGACACGAGCTGAGAAATTGCAAACGTCGAGCAATTGCTCAGAGATGAAAAGTGCCAGCACTGAAAGCTGTTGCTAGCCAGCACCCTTCCTTGGAAGCGCTTTCACAGGCGCAGCAACACTGGGGCTTTGCGCTTCTCTACCCACCAAACATCACGGTCATTCGCTTTCCGTCTCGTAGACACGAGTTGAGAAATTGCAAACGTCGAGCAATTGCTCAGAGATGAAAAGTGCCAGCACTGAAAGCTGTTGCTAGCCAGCACCCTTCCTTGGAAGCGCTTTTGTAGGCCTAAGAACACTGGGGTTCTGGGCTTCTCTAGCCACCTAATCTTCTGCTCATCCTCTCGCGTAGTCTAAAGAGAGCTCAGGTGAGAAATTGCAAATGTCGAGCAATTGCTCAGAGAGGAAAAGTGCCAGCACTGAAAGCTGTTGCTAGCCAGCACCCTTCCTTGGAAGCGCTTTTGTAGGCCTAAGAACACTGGGGCTCTGGGCTTCTCTAGCCACCTAATCTTCTGCTCATCCTCTCGTGCAGTCTAAAGAGAGCTCAGGTGAGAAATTGCAAACGTCGAGCAATTGCTCAGAGATGGAAAGTGCCAGCACTGAAAGCTGATGCTAGCCAGCACCCTTCCTTGGAAGCGCTTTTGTAGGCCTAAGAACACTGGGGCTCTGGGCTTCTCTAGCCACCTACTCTTCTGCTCATCCTCTCGCGTAGTCTAAAGAGAGCTCAGGTGAGAAATTGCAAACGTCAAGCAATTGCTCAGAGATAAAAAGTGCCAGCACTGAAAGCTGTTGCTAGCCAGCACCCTTCCTTGGAAGCGCTTTCACAGGCGCAGCAACACTGGGGCTTTGCGCTTCTCTAGCCACCAAACGTCACGCTCACTATCTCTCCGTCTCGTAGACACGAGCTGAGAAATTGCAAACGTCGAGCAATTGCTCAGAGAGGAAAAGTGGCAGCACTGAAAGCTGTTGCTAGCCAGCACCCTTCCTTGGAAGCGCTTTCATAGGTGCAGCAACACTGGGGCTTTGCGCTTCTGTAGCCACCAAGCTTCACGCTCACTATCTCTCCGTCTCGTAGACACGAGCTGAGAAATTGCAAACGTCGAGCAATTGCTCAGAGATGAAAAGTGCCAGCACTGAAAGCTGTTGCTAGCCAGCACCCTTCCTTGGAAACGCTTTTGTAGGCCTAAGAACACTGGGGCTCTGGGCTTCTCTAGCCACCTAATCTTCTGCTCATCCTCTCGTGCAGTCGAAAGAGAGCTCAGGTGAGAAATTGCAAACGTCGAGCAATTGCTCAGAGATGAAAAGTGCCAGCACTGAAAGCTGTTGCTAGCCAGCAGCCTTCCTTGGAAGCGCTTTCACAGGCGCAGCAACACTGGGGCTTTGCGCTTCTCTAGCCACCAAGCCTCACGGTCACTATCTGTCCGTCTCGTAGACACGAGCTGAGAAATTGCAAACGTCGAGCAATTGCTCAGAGATGAAAAGTGCCAGCACTGAAAGCTGTTGCTAGCCAGCACCCTTCCTTGGAAGCGCTTTTGTAGCCCTAAGAACACTGGGGCTCTGGGCTTCTCTAGCCACCTGATCTGCTCATCCTCTCGTGCAGTCTAAAGAGAGCTCAGGTGAGAAATTGCAAATGTCGAGCAATTGTTTAGAGAGGAAAAGTGCCAGCACTGAAAGCTGTTGCTAGCCAGCACCCTTCCTTGGAAGCGCTTTCACAGGTGCATCAACACTGGGACTTTGCGCTTCTCTACCCACCAAACATCACGGTCATTCGCTTTCCGTCTCGTAGACACGAGTTGAGAAATTGCAAACGTCGAGCAATTGCTCAGAGATGAAAAGTGCAAGCACTGAAAGCTGTTGCTAGCCAGCACCCTTCCTTGGAAGCGCTTTTGTAGGCCTAAGAACACTGGGGCTCTGGGCTTCTCTAGCCACCTACTCTTCTGCTCATCCTCTCGCGCACTCTAAAGAGAGCTCAGGTGAGAAATTGCAAAGGTCGAGCAATTGCTCAGAGAGGAAAAGTGCCAGCACTGAAAGCTGTTGCTAGCCAGCACCCTTCCTTGGAAGCGCTTTTGTAGGCCTAAGAACACTGGGGCTTTGCGCTTCTCTACCCACCAAACATCACGCTCACTATCTCTCCGTCTCGTAGCCACGAGCTGAGAAATTGCAAACGTCGAGCAATTGCTCAGAGATGAAAAGTGCCAGCACTGAAAGCTGTTGCTAGCCAGCACCCTTCCTTGGAAACGCTTTTGTAGGCCTAAGAACACTGGGGCTCTGGGCTTCTCTAGCTACCTAATCTTCTGCTCATCCTCTCGCGCACTTTAAAGAGAGCTCAGGTGAGAGATTGCAAACGTCGAGCAATTGCTCAGAGATGAAAAGTGCCAGCACTGAAAGCTGTGGCTAGCCAGCACCCTTCCTTGGAAGCGCTTTCACAGGCGCAGCAACACTGGGACTTTGCGCTTCTCTAGCCACCAAACATCACGCTCACTATCTCTCCGTCTCGTAGCCACGAGCTGAAAAATTGCAAACGTCGAGCAATTGCTCAGAGATAAAAAGTGCCAGCACTGAAAGCTGTTGCTAGCCAGCACCCTTCCTTGGAAGTGCTTTCACAGGCGCAGCAACACTGGGGCTTTGCGCTTCTCTAGCCACCAAACGTCACGGTCATTCTCTTTCCGTCTCGTAGACACGAGCTGAGAAATTGCAAACGTTGAGCAATTGCTCAGAGATGAAAAGTGCCAGCACTGAAAGCTGTTGCTAGCCAGCACCCTTCCTTGGAAGCGTTTTCACAGGCGCAGCAACACTGGGGCTTTGCGCTTCTCTAGCCACCAAGCCTCACGGTCACTATCTCTCCGTCTCGTAAACACGAGCTGAGAAATTGCAAATGTCGAGCAATTGCTCAGAGATGAAAAGTGCCAGCACTGAAAGCTGTTGCTAGCCAGCACCCTTCCTTGGAAGCGCTTTTGTAGGCCTAAGAACACTGGGGTTGTGGGCTTCTCTAGCCACCTAATCTTCTTCTCATCCTCTCTCGTAGTCTAAAGAGAGCTCAGGTGAGAGATTGCAAACGTCGAGCAATTGCTCAGAGAGGAAAAGTTCCAGCACTGAAAGCTGTTGCTAGCCAGCACCCTTCCTTGGAAGCGCTTTCACAGGCGCAGCAACACTGGGGCTTTGCGCTTCTCTAGCCACCAAGCCTCACACTCACTATCTCTCCGTCTCGTAGCCACGAGCTGAAAAATTGCAAACGTCGAGCAATTGCTCAGAGATGAAAAGTGCCAGCACTGAAAGCTGATGCTAGCCAGCACCCTTCCTTGGAAGCGCTTTGTAGCCCTAAGAACACTGGGGCTCTGGGCTTCTCTAGCCACCTACTCTTCTGCTCATCCTCTCGTGCAGTCTAAAGAGAGCTCAGGTGAGAAATTGCAAACGTCGAGCAATTGCTCAGAGATGAAAAGTGCCAGCACTGAAAGCTGTTGCTAGCCAGCACCCTTCCTTGGAAGCGCTTTCACAGGCGCAGCAACACTGGGGCTTTGCGCTTCTCTAGCCACCAAACGTCACGCTCACTATCTGTCCGTCTCGTAGACACGAGTTGAGAAATTGCAAACGTCGAGCAATTGCTCAGAGATGAAAAGTGCCAGCACTGAAAGCTGTTGCTAGCCAGCACCCTTCCTTGGAAGCGCTTTTGTAGGCCTAAGAACACTGGGGCTCTGGGCTTCTCTAGCTACCTAATCTTCTGCTCATCCTCTCGTGCAGTCTAAAGAGAGCTCAGGTGAGAAATTGCAAATGTCGAGCAATTGCTCAGAGAGGAAAAGTGCCAGCACTGAAAGCTGTTGCTAGCCAGCAGCCTTCCTTGGAAGCGCTTTCACAGGCGCAGCAACACTGGGGCTTTGCGCTTCTCTACCAACCAAACGTCACGCTCACTATCTCTCCGTCTCGTAGACACAAGCTGAGAAATTGCAAACGTCGAGCAATTGCTCAGAGATGAAAAGTGCCAGCACTGAAAGCTGTGGCTAGCCAGCAGCCTTCCTTGGAAGCGCTTTCACAGGCACAGCAACACTGGGGCTTTGCGCTTCTGTAGCCACCAAACATCACGCTCAATATCTCTCCGACTCGTAGACACGAGCTGAGAAATTGCAAACGTCGAGCAATTGCTCAGAGATGAAAAGTGCCAGCACTGAAAGCTGTTGCTAGCCAACACCCTTCCTTGGAAGCGCTTTTGTAGGCCTAAGAACACTGGGGCTCTGGGCTTCTCTAGCCACCTACTCTTCTGCTCATCCTCTCGCGCACTCTAAAGAGCGCTCAGGTGAGAAATTGCAAACGTCGAGCAATTGCTCAGAGATGAAAAGTGGCAGCACTGAAAGCTGTTGCTAGCCAGCACCCTTCCTTGGAAGCACTTTCACAGGTGCATCAACACTGGGACTTTGCGCTTCTCTACCCACCAAATATCACGGTCATTCTCTTTCCGTCTCGTAGACACGAGCTGAGAAATTGCAAACGTCGAGCAATTGCTCAGAGATGAGAACTGCCAGCACTGAAAGCTGTTGCTAGCCAGCACCCTTCCTTGGAAGCGCTTTTGTAGGCCTAAGAACACTGGGGCTCTGGGCTTCTCTAGCCACCTACTCTTCTGCTCATCCTCTCGCGCACTCTAAAGAGAGCTCAGGTGAGAAATTGCAAACGTCGAGCAATTGCTCAGAGATGAAAAGTGCCAGCACTGAAAGCTGATGCTAGCCAGCACCCTTCCTTGGAAGCGCTTTTGTAGCCCTAAGAACACTGGGGCTCTGGGCTTCTCTAGCCACCTACTCTTCTGCTCATCCTCTCGCGCAGTCTAAAGAGAGCTCAGGTGAGAAATTGCAAACGTCGAGCAATTGCTCAGAGAGGAAAAGTGCCAGCACTGAAAGCTGTTGCTAGCCAGCACCCTTCCTTGGAAGCGCTTTCACAGGCGCAGCAACACTGGGGCTTTGCGCTTCTCTACCCACCAAACATCACGGTCACTATCTCTACGTCTCGTAGACACGAGCTGAGAAATTGCAAACGTCGAGCAATTGCTCAGAGATGAAAAGTGCCAGCACTGAAAGCTGTTGCTAGCCAGCACCCTTCCTTGGAAACGCTTTTGTAGGCCTAAGAACACTGGGGCTCTGGGCTTCTCTAGCTACCTAATCTTCTGCTCATCCTCTCGCGTAGTCTAAAGAGAGCTCAGGTGAGAGATTGCAAACGTCGAGCAATTGCTCAGAGATGAAAAGTGGCAGCACTGAAAGCTGTGGCTAGCCAGCACCCTTCCTTGGAAGCGCTTTCACAGGCGCAGCAACACTGGGGTTTTGCGCTTCTCTAGCCACCAAACATCACGCTCATTATCTCTCCGTCTCGTAGACACGAGCTGAGAAATTGCAAATGTCGAGCAATTGCTCAGAGATGAAAAGTGCCAGCACTGAAAGCTGTTGCTAGCCAGCACCCTTCCTTGGAAGCGCTTTTGTGGCCCTAACAACACTGGGGCTCTGGGCTTCTCTAGCTACCTAATCTTCTGCTCATCCTCTCGTGCAGTCTAAAGAGAGCTCAGGTGAGAAATTGCAAACGTCGAGCAATTGCTCAGAGAGGAAAAGTGCCAGCACTGAAAGCTGTTGCTAGCCAGCACCCTTCCTTGGAAGCGCTTTCACAGGCGCAGCAACACTGGGGCTTTGCGCTTCTCTACCAACCAAACGTCACGGTCACTATCTCTCCGTCTCGTAGACACAAGCTGAGAAATTGCAAATGTCCAGCAATTGCTCAGAGATGAAAAGTGGCAGCACTGAAAGCTGTTGCTAGCCAGCACCCTTCCTTGGAAGCGTTTTCACAGGCGCAGCAACACTGGGGCTTTGCGCTTCTCTAGCCACCAAACGTCACGGTCATTCTCTTTCCTTCTCTTAGACACGAGCTGAGAAATTGCAAATGTCGAGCAATTGCTCAGAGATGAAAAGTGCCAGCACTGAAAGCTGTTGCTACCCAGCACCCTTCCTTGGAAGCGCTTTTGTAGGCCTAAGAACACTGGGGCTCTGGGCTTCTCTAGCCACCTAATCTTCTGCTCATCCTCTCGCGCAGTCTAAAGAGAGCTCAGGTGAGAAATTGCAAACGTTGAGCAATTGCTCAGAGATGAAAAGTGCCAGCACTGAAAGCTGTTGCTAGCCAGCACCCTTCCTTGGAAGCGCTTTCACAGGCGCAGCAACACTGGGGCTTTGCGCTTCTCTACCCACCAAACATCACGGTCATTCTCTTTCCGTCTCGTAAACACGAGCTGAGAAATTGCAAATGTCGAGCAACTGCTCAGAGATGAAAAGTGCCAGCACTGAAAGCTGTTGCTAGCCAGCACCCTTCCTTGGAAGCGCTTTTGTAGGCCTAAGAACACTGGGGCTCTGGGCTTCTCTAGCCACCTAATCTTCTGCTCATCCTCTCGTGCAGTCTAAAGAGAGCTCAGGTGAGAAATTGCAAACGTCGAGCAATTGCTCAGAGATGAAAAGTGCCAGCACTGAAAGCTGATGCTAGCCAGCACCCTTCCTTGGAAGCGCTTTGTAGCCCTAAGAACACTGGGGCTCTGGGCTTCTCTAGCCACCTACTCTTCTGCTCATCCTCTCGTGCAGTCTAAAGAGAGCTCAGGTGAGAAATTGCAAACGTCGAGCAATTGCTCAGAGATGAAAAGTGCCAGCACTGAAAGCTGTTGCTAGCCAGCAGCCTTCCTTGGAAGCGCTTTCACAGGCGCAGCAACACTGGGGCTTTGCGCTTCTCTAGCCACCAAACGTCACGGTCACTATCTGTCCGTCTCGTAGACACGAGCTGAGAAATTGCAAACGTCGAGCAATTGCTCAGAGATGAAAAGTGGCAGCACTGAAAGCTGTGGCTAGCCAGCACCCTTCCTTGGAAGCGCTTTCACAGGCGCAGCAACACTGGGGTTTTGCGCTTCTCTAGCCACCAAACATCACGCTCATTATCTCTCCGTCTCGTAGACACGAGCTGAGAAATTGCAAATGTCGAGCAATTGCTCAGAGATGAAAAGTGCCAGCACTGAAAGCTGTTGCTAGCCAGCACCCTTCCTTGGAAGCGCTTTTGTGGCCCTAACAACACTGGGGCTCTGGGCTTCTCTAGCTACCTAATCTTCTGCTCATCCTCTCGTGCAGTCTAAAGAGAGCTCAGGTGAGAAATTGCAAACGTCGAGCAATTGCTCAGAGAGGAAAAGTGCCAGCACTGAAAGCTGTTGCTAGCCAGCACCCTTCCTTGGAAGCGCTTTCACAGGCGCAGCAACACTGGGGCTTTGCGCTTCTCTACCAACCAAACGTCACGGTCACTATCTCTCCGTCTCGTAGACACAAGCTGAGAAATTGCAAATGTCCAGCAATTGCTCAGAGATGAAAAGTGCCAGCACTGAAAGCTGTTGCTAGCCAGCACCCTTCCTTGGAAGCGTTTTCACAGGCGCAGCAACACTGGGGCTTTGCGCTTCTCTAGCCACCAAACATCACGGTCATTCTCTTTCCTTCTCTTAGACACGAGCTGAGAAATTGCAAATGTCGAGCAATTGCTCAGAGATGAAAAGTGCCAGCACTGAAAGCTGTTGCTAGCCAGCACCCTTCCTTGGAAGCGCTTTTGTAGGCCTAAGAACACCGGGGCTCTGGGCTTCTCTAGCCACCTAATCTTCTGCTCATCCTCTCGCGCAGTCTAAAGAGAGCTCAGGTGAGAAATTGCAAACGTTGAGCAATTGCTCAGAGATGAAAAGTGCCAGCACTGAAAGCTGTGGCTAGCCAGCACCCTTCCTTGGAAGTGCTTTCACAGGCGCAGCAACACTGGGGCTTTGCGCTTCTCTACCCACCAAACATCACGGTCATTCTCTTTCCGTCTCGTAGACACGAGCTGAGAAATTGCAAACGTCGAGCAATTGCTCAGAGATGAAAAGTGCCAGCACTGAAAGCTGTTGCTAGCCAGCACCCTTCCTTGGAAGCGCTTTTGTAGGCCTAAGAACACTGGGGCTCTGGGCTTCTCTAGCCACCTAATCTTCTGCTCATCCTCTCGCGCACTCTGAAGAGAGCTCAGGTGAGAAATTGCAAATGTCGAGCAATTGCTCAGAGATGAAAAGTGCCAGCACTGAAAGCTGTTGCTAGCCAGCACCCTTCCTTGGAAGCGCTTTCACAGGTGCATCAACACTGGGACTTTGCGCTTCTCTACCCACCAAACATCACGGTCATTCGCTTTCCGTCTCGCAGACACGAGCTGAGAAATTGCAAACGTCGAGCAATTGCTCAGAGATGAAAAGTGCAAGCACTGAAAGCTGTTGCTAGCCAGCACCCTTCCTTGGAAGCGCTTTTGTAGGCCTAAGAACACTGGGGCTCTGGGCTTCTCTAGCCACCTACTCTTCTGCTCATCCTCTCGTGCAGTCGAAAGAGAGCTCAGGTGAGAAATTGCAAAGGTCGAGCAATTGCTCAGAGAGGAAAAGTGCCAGCACTGAAAGCTGTTGCTAGCCAGCACCCTTCCTTGGAAGCGCTTTTGTAGGCCTAAGAACACTGGGGCTCTGGGCTTCTCTAGCCACCTACTCTTCTGCTCATCCTCTCGCGCAGTCTAAAGAGAGCTCAGGTGAGAAAGTGCGAACTTCGAGCAATTGCTCAGAGATGAAAAGTGCCAGCACTGAAAGCTGTTGCTAGCCAGCACCCTTCCTTGGAAGCGCTTTTGTAGGCCTAAGAACACTGGGGCTTTGCGCTTCTCTACCCACCAAACATCACGGTCACTATCTCTCCGTCTCGTAGACACGAGCTGAGAAATTGCAAACGTTGAGCAATTGCTCAGAGATGAAAAGTGCCAGCACTGAAAGCTGTTGCTAGCCAGCACCCTTCCTTGGAAGCGCTTTTGTAGGCCTAAGAACACTGGGGCTCTGGGCTTCTCTAGCTACCTAATCTTCTGCTCATCCTCTCGCGCACTCTAAAGAGAGCTCAGGTGAGAGATTGCAAACGTCGAACAATTGCTCAGAGATGAAAAGTGCCAGCACTGAAAGCTGTGGCTAGCCAGCACCCTTCCTTGGAAGCGCTTTCACAGGCGCAGCAACACTGGGACTTTGCGCTTCTCTAGCCACCAAACATCACGCTCACTATCTCTCCGTCTCGTAGCCACGAGCTGAAAAATTGCAAACGTCGAGCAATTGCTCAGAGATAAAAAGTGCCAGCACTGAAAGCTGTTGCTAGCCAGCACCCTTCCTTGGAAGTGCTTTCACAGGCGCAGCAACACTGGGGCTTTGCGCTTCTCTAGCCACCAAACGTCACGGTCATTCTCTTTCCGTCTCGTAGACACGAGCTGAGAAATTGCAAACGTTGAGCAATTGCTCAGAGATGAAAAGTGCCAGCACTGAAAGCTGTTGCTAGCCAGCACCCTTCCTTGGAAGCGTTTTCACAGGCGCAGCAACACTGGGGCTTTGCGCTTCTCTAGCCACCAAGCCTCACGGTCACTATCTCTCCGTCTCGTAAACACGAGCTGAGAAATTGCAAATGTCGAGCAATTGCTCAGAGATGAAAAGTGCCAGCACTGAAAGCTGTTGCTAGCCAGCACCCTTCCTTGGAAGCGCTTTTGTAGGCCTAAGAACACTGGGGTTGTGGGCTTCTCTAGCCACCTAATCTTCTTCTCATCCTCTCGCGTAGTCTAAAGAGAGCTCAGGTGAGAGATTGCAAACGTCGAGCAATTGCTCAGAGAGGAAAAGTTCCAGCACTGAAAGCTGTTGCTAGCCAGCACACTTCCTTGGAAGCGCTTTCACAGGCGCAGCAACACTGGGGCTTTGCGCTTCTGTAGCCACCAAGCCTCACACTCACTATCTCTCCGTCTCATAGCCACGAGCTGAGAAATTGCAAACGTCGAGCAATTGCTCAGAGATGAAAAGTGCCAGCACTGAAAGCTGTTGCTAGCCAGCACCCTTCCTTGGAAGCGCTTTCACAGGCGCAGCAACACTGGGGCTTTGCGCTTCTCTACCCACCAAACATCACGCTCACTATCTCTCCGTCTCGTAGCCACGAGCTGAAAAATTGCAAACGTCGAGCAATTGCTCAGAGATGAAAAGTGCCAGCACTGAAAGCTGTTGCTAGCCAGCACCCTTCCTTGGAAGCGCTTTCACAGGCGCAGCAACACTGGGGCTTTACGCTTCTCTAGCCACCAAACGTCACGCTCACTATCTCTCCGTCTCGTAAACACGAGCTGAGAAATTGCAAATGTCGAGCAACTGCTCAGAGATGAAAAGTGCCAGCACTGAAAGCTGTTGCTAGCCAGCACCCTTCCTTGGAAGCGCTTTTGTAGGCCTAAGAACACTGGGGCTCTGGGCTTCTCTAGCCACCTAATCTTCTGCTCATCCTCTCGTGCAGTCGAAAGAGAGCTCAGGTGAGAAATTGCAAACGTCGAGCAATTGCTCAGAGATGAAAAGTGCCAGCACTGAAAGCTGTTGCTAGCCAGCAGCCTTCCTTGGAAGCGCTTTCACAGGCGCAGCAACACTGGGGCTTTGCGCTTCTCTAGCCACCAAACGTCACGGTCACTATCTGTCCGTCTCGTAGACACGAGCTGAGAAATTGCAAACGTCGAGCAATTGCTCAGAGATGAAAAGTGCCAGCACTGAAAGCTGTTGCTAGCCAGCACCCTTCCTTGGAAGCGCTTTTGTAGGCCTAAGAACACTGGGGCTCTGGGCTTCTCTAGCTACCTAATCTTCTGCTCATCCTCTCGTGCAGTCTAAAGAGAGCTCAGGTGAGAAATTGCAAATGTCGAGCAATTGCTCAGAGAGGAAAAGTGCCAGCACTGAAAGCTGTTGCTAGCCAGCACCCTTCCTTGGAAGCGCTTTCACAGGCGCAGCAACACTGGGGCTTTGCGCTTCTCTACCAACCAAACGTCACGCTCACTATCTCTCCGTCTCGTAGACACAAGCTGAGAAATTGCAAACGTCGAGCAATTGCTCAGAGATGAAAAGTGCCAGCACTGAAAGCTGTGGCTAGCCAGCACCCTTCCTTGGAAGCGCTTTCACAGGCGCAGCAACACTGGGGCTTTGCGCTTCTGTAGCCACCAAACATCACGCTCAATATCTCTCCGTCTCGTAGACACGAGCTGAGAAATTGCAAACGTCGAGCAATTGCTCAGAGATGAAAAGTGCCAGCACTGAAAGCTGTTGCTAGCTAGCACCCTTCCTTGGAAGCGCTTTTGTAGGCCTAAGAACACTGGGGCTCTGGGCTTCTCTAGCCACCTACTCTTCTGCTCATCCTCTCGCGCACTCTAAAGAGCGCTCAGGTGAGAAATTGCAAACGTCGAGCAATTGCTCAGAGATGAAAAGTGCCAGCACTGAAAGCTGTTGCTAGCCAGCACCCTTCCTTGGAAGCACTTTCACAGGTGCATCAACACTGGGACTTTGCGCTTCTCTACCCACCAAACATCACGGTCATTCTCTTTCCGTCTCGTAGACACGAGCTGAGAAATTGCAAACGTCGAGCAATTGCTCAGAGATGAGAACTGCCAGCACTGAAAGCTGTTGCTAGCCAGCACCCTTCCTTGGAAGCGCTTTTGTAGGCCTAAGAACACTGGGGCTCTGGGCTTCTCTAGCCACCTCATCTTCTGCTCATCCTCTCGCGCACTCTAAAGAGAGCTCAGGTGAGAAATTGCAAACGTCGAGCAATTGCTCAGAGATGAAAAGTGCCAGCACTGAAAGCTGATGCTAGCCAGCACCCTTCCTTGGAAGCGCTTTTGTAGCCCTAAGAACACTGGGGCTCTGGGCTTCTCTAGCCACCTACTCTTCTGCTCATCCTCTCGCGCAGTCTAAAGAGAGCTCAGGTGAGAAATTGCAAACGTCGAGCAATTGCTCAGAGAGGAAAAGTGCCAGCACTGAAAGCTGTTGCTAGCCAGCACCCTTCCTTGGAAGCGCTTTCACAGGCGCAGCAACACTGGGGCTTTGCGCTTCTCTACCCACCAAACATCACGGTCACTATCTCTACGTCTCGTAGACACGAGCTGAGAAATTGCAAACGTCGAGCAATTGCTCAGAGATGAAAAGTGCCAGCACTGAAAGCTGTTGCTAGCCAGCACCCTTCCTTGGAAACGCTTTTGTAGGCCTAAGAACACTGGGGCTCTGGGCTTCTCTAGCTACCTAATCTTCTGCTCATCCTCTCGCGTAGTCTAAAGAGAGCTCAGGTGAGAGATTGCAAACGTCGAGCAATTGCTCAGAGATGAAAAGTGGCAGCACTGAAAGCTGTGGCTAGCCAGCACCCTTCCTTGGAAGCGCTTTCACAGGCGCAGCAACACTGGGGTTTTGCGCTTCTCTAGCCACCAAACGTCACGCTCACTATCTGTCCGTCTCATAGACACGAGCTGAGAAATTGCAAACGTCGAGCAATTGCTCAGAGATGAAAAGTGCCAGCACTGAAAGCTGTTGCTAGCCAGCACCCTTCCTTGGAAGTGCTTTCACAGGCGCAGCAACACTGGGGCTTTGCGCTTCTCTAGCCACCAAATGTCACGGTCATTCTCTTTCCTTCTCGTAGACACGAGCTGAGAAATTGCAAACGTCGAGCAATTGCTCAGAGATGAAAAGTGCCAGCACTGAAAGCTGTTGCTAGCCAGCACCCTTCCTTGGAAGCGCTTTCACAGGCGCAGCAACACTGGGGCTTTGCGCTTCTCTAGCCACCAAACGTCACGGTCATTCTCTTTCCGTCTCGCAGACACGAGTTGAGAAATTGCAAACGTCGAGCAATTGCTCAGAGATGAAAAGTGGCAGCACTGAAAGCTGTGGCTAGCCAGCACCCTTCCTTGGAAGCGCTTTCACAGGCGCAGCAACACTGGGGCTTTGCGCTTCTCTACCCACCAAACGTCACGCTCACTATCTCTCCGTCTCGTAGCCACGAGCTGAAAAATTGCAAACGTCGAGCAATTGCTCAGAGATGAAAAGTGCCAGCACTGAAAGCTGTTGCTAGCCAGCACCCTTCCTTGGAAGCGCTTTCACAGGCGCAGCAACACTGGGGCTTTACGCTTCTCTAGCCACCAAACGTCACGCTCACTATCTCTCCGTCTCGTAAACACGAGCTGAGAAATTGCAAATGTCGAGCAACTGCTCAGAGATGAAAAGTGCCAGCACTGAAAGCTGTTGCTAGCCAGCACCCTTCCTTGGAAGCGCTTTTGTAGGCCTAAGAACACTGGGGCTCTGGGCTTCTCTAGCCACCTAATCTTCTGCTCATCCTCTCGTGCAGTCGAAAGAGAGCTCAGGTGAGAAATTGCAAACGTCGAGCAATTGCTCAGAGATGAAAAGTGCCAGCACTGAAAGCTGTTGCTAGCCAGCAGCCTTCCTTGGAAGCGCTTTCACAGGCGCAGCAACACTGGGGCTTTGCGCTTCTCTAGCCACCAAACGTCACGGTCACTATCTGTCCGTCTCGTAGACACGAGCTGAGAAATTGCAAACGTCGAGCAATTGCTCAGAGATGAAAAGTGCCAGCACTGAAAGCTGTTGCTAGCCAGCACCCTTCCTTGGAAGCGCTTTTGTAGGCCTAAGAACACTGGGGCTCTGGGCTTCTCTAGCTACCTAATCTTCTGCTCATCCTCTCGTGCAGTCTAAAGAGAGCTCAGGTGAGAAATTGCAAATGTCGAGCAATTGCTCAGAGAGGAAAAGTGCCAGCACTGAAAGCTGTTGCTAGCCAGCACCCTTCCTTGGAAGCGCTTTCACAGGCGCAGCAACACTGGGGCTTTGCGCTTCTCTACCAACCAAACGTCACGCTCACTATCTCTCCGTCTCGTAGACACAAGCTGAGAAATTGCAAACGTCGAGCAATTGCTCAGAGATGAAAAGTGCCAGCACTGAAAGCTGTGGCTAGCCAGCACCCTTCCTTGGAAGCGCTTTCACAGGCGCAGCAACACTGGGGCTTTGCGCTTCTGTAGCCACCAAACATCACGCTCAATATCTCTCCGTCTCGTAGACACGAGCTGAGAAATTGCAAACGTCGAGCAATTGCTCAGAGATGAAAAGTGCCAGCACTGAAAGCTGTTGCTAGCTAGCACCCTTCCTTGGAAGCGCTTTTGTAGGCCTAAGAACACTGGGGCTCTGGGCTTCTCTAGCCACCTACTCTTCTGCTCATCCTCTCGCGCACTCTAAAGAGCGCTCAGGTGAGAAATTGCAAACGTCGAGCAATTGCTCAGAGATGAAAAGTGCCAGCACTGAAAGCTGTTGCTAGCCAGCACCCTTCCTTGGAAGCACTTTCACAGGTGCATCAACACTGGGACTTTGCGCTTCTCTACCCACCAAACATCACGGTCATTCTCTTTCCGTCTCGTAGACACGAGCTGAGAAATTGCAAACGTCGAGCAATTGCTCAGAGATGAGAACTGCCAGCACTGAAAGCTGTTGCTAGCCAGCACCCTTCCTTGGAAGCGCTTTTGTAGGCCTAAGAACACTGGGGCTCTGGGCTTCTCTAGCCACCTCATCTTCTGCTCATCCTCTCGCGCACTCTAAAGAGAGCTCAGGTGAGAAATTGCAAACGTCGAGCAATTGCTCAGAGATGAAAAGTGCCAGCACTGAAAGCTGATGCTAGCCAGCACCCTTCCTTGGAAGCGCTTTTGTAGCCCTAAGAACACTGGGGCTCTGGGCTTCTCTAGCCACCTACTCTTCTGCTCATCCTCTCGCGCAGTCTAAAGAGAGCTCAGGTGAGAAATTGCAAACGTCGAGCAATTGCTCAGAGAGGAAAAGTGCCAGCACTGAAAGCTGTTGCTAGCCAGCACCCTTCCTTGGAAGCGCTTTCACAGGCGCAGCAACACTGGGGCTTTGCGCTTCTCTACCCACCAAACATCACGGTCACTATCTCTACGTCTCGTAGACACGAGCTGAGAAATTGCAAACGTCGAGCAATTGCTCAGAGATGAAAAGTGCCAGCACTGAAAGCTGTTGCTAGCCAGCACCCTTCCTTGGAAACGCTTTTGTAGGCCTAAGAACACTGGGGCTCTGGGCTTCTCTAGCTACCTAATCTTCTGCTCATCCTCTCGCGTAGTCTAAAGAGAGCTCAGGTGAGAGATTGCAAACGTCGAGCAATTGCTCAGAGATGAAAAGTGGCAGCACTGAAAGCTGTGGCTAGCCAGCACCCTTCCTTGGAAGCGCTTTCACAGGCGCAGCAACACTGGGGTTTTGCGCTTCTCTAGCCACCAAACGTCACGCTCACTATCTGTCCGTCTCATAGACACGAGCTGAGAAATTGCAAACGTCGAGCAATTGCTCAGAGATGAAAAGTGCCAGCACTGAAAGCTGTTGCTAGCCAGCACCCTTCCTTGGAAGTGCTTTCACAGGCGCAGCAACACTGGGGCTTTGCGCTTCTCTAGCCACCAAATGTCACGGTCATTCTCTTTCCTTCTCGTAGACACGAGCTGAGAAATTGCAAACGTCGAGCAATTGCTCAGAGATGAAAAGTGCCAGCACTGAAAGCTGTTGCTAGCCAGCACCCTTCCTTGGAAGCGCTTTCACAGGCGCAGCAACACTGGGGCTTTGCGCTTCTCTAGCCACCAAACGTCACGGTCATTCTCTTTCCGTCTCGCAGACACGAGTTGAGAAATTGCAAACGTCGAGCAATTGCTCAGAGATGAAAAGTGGCAGCACTGAAAGCTGTGGCTAGCCAGCACCCTTCCTTGGAAGCGCTTTCACAGGCGCAGCAACACTGGGGTTTTGCGCTTCTCTAGCCACCCAACATCACGCTCACTATCTGTCCGTCTCGTAGACACGAGCTGAGAAATTGCAAATGTCGAGCAATTGCTCAGAGATGAAAAGTGCCAGCACTGAAAGCTGTTGCTAGCCAGCACCCTTCCTTGGAAGTGCTTTCACAGGCGCAGCAACACTGGGGCTTTGCGCTTCTCTAGCCACCAAACGTCACGGTCATTCTCTTTCCTTCTCGTAGACACGAGCTGAGAAATTGCAAACATCGAGCAATTGCTCAGAGATGAAAAGTGCCAGCACTGAAAGCTGTTGCTAGCCAGCACCCTTCCTTGGAAGCGTTTTCACAGGCGCAGCAACACTGGGGCTTTGCGCTTCTCTAGCCACCAAACATCACAGTCACTATCTCTCCGTCTCGTAAACACGAGCTGAGAAAGTGCAAACGTCCAGCAATTGCTCAGAGAGGAAAAGTGGCAGCACTGAAAGCTGTTGCTAGCCAGCACCCTTCCTTGGAAGCGCTTTTGTAGGCCTAAGAACACTGGGGCTCTGGGCTTCTCTAGCCACCTAATCTTCTGCTCATCCTCTCGTGCAGTCTAAAGAGAGCTCAGGTGAGAAATTGCAAACGTCGAGCAATTGCTCAGAGATGAAAAGTGCCAGCACTGAAAGCTGATGCTAGCCAGCACCCTTCCTTGGAAGCGCTTTTGTAGGCCTAAGAACACTGGGGCTCTGGGCTTCTCTAGCTACCTAATCTTCTGCTCATCCTCTCGCGTAGTCTAAAGAGAGATCAGGTGAGAGATTGCAAACGTCGAGCAATTGCTCAGAGATGAAAAGTGCCAGCACTGAAAGCTGTTGCTAGCCAGCACCCTTCCTTGGAAGCGCTTTCACAGGCGCAGCAACACTGGGGCTTTGCGCTTCTCTACCCACCAAACATCACGCTCACTATCTCTCCGTCTCGTAGACAAGAGCTGAGAAATTGCAAACGTGGAGCAATTGCTCAGAGATGAAAAGTGCCAGCACTGAAAGCTGTGGCTAGCCAGCACCCTTCCTTGGAAGTGCTTTCACAGGCGCAGCAACACTGGGGCTTTGCGCTTCTCTAGCCACCAAATGTCACGGTCATTCTCTTTCCTTCTCGTAGACACGAGCTGAGAAATTGCAAACGTCGAGCAATTGCTCAGAGATGAAAAGTGCCAGCACTGAAAGCTGTTGCTAGCCAGCACCCTTCCTTGGAAGCGTTTTCACAGGCGCAGCAACACTGGGGCTTTGCGCTTCTCTAGCCACCAAACGTCACGGTCACTATCTCTCCGTCTCGTAAACACGAGCTGAGAAATTGCAAATGTCGAGCAACTGCTCAGAGATGAAAAGGGCCAGCACTGAAAGCTGTTGCTAGCCAGCACCCTTCCTTGGAAGCGCTTTTGTAGGTCTAAGAACACTGGGGTTCTGGGCTTCTCTAGCCACCTAATCTTCTTCTCATCCTCTCGCGTAGTCTAAAGAGAGCTCAGGTGAGAAATTGCAAACGTCGAGCAATTGCTCAGAGATGAAAAGTGCCAGCACTAAAAGCTGTTGCTAGCCAGCACCCTTCCTTGGAAGTGCTTTCACAGGCGCAGCAACACTGGGGCTTTGCGCTTCTCTAGCCACCAAATGTCACGGTCATTCTCTTTCCTTCTCGTAGACACGAGCTGAGAAATTGCAAACGTCGAGCAATTGCTCAGAGATGAAAAGTGCCAGCACTGAAAGCTGTGGCTAGCCAGCACCCTTCCTTGGAAGCGTTTTCACAGTCGCAGCAACACTGGGGCTTTGCGCTTCTCTACCCACCAAACATCACGCTCACTATCTCTCCGTCTCGTAAACACGAGCTGAGAAATTGCAAATGTCGAGCAATTGCTCAGAGATGAAAAGGGCCAGCACTGAAAGCTGTTGCTAGCCAGCACCCTTCCTTGGAAACGCTTTTGTAGGTCTAAGAACACTGGGGCTCTGGGCTTCTCTAGCTACCTAATCTTCTGCTCATCCTCTCGCGTAGTCTAAAGAGAGCTCAGGTGAGAGATTGCAAACGTCGAGCAATTGCTCAGAGATGAAAAGTGCCAGCACTGAAAGCTGTTGCTAGCCAGCACCCTTCCTTGGAAGCGCTTTTGTAGGCCTAAGAACACTGGGGCTCTGGGCTTCTCTAGCCACCTAATCTTCTGCTCATCCTCTCGTGCAGTCTAAAGAGAGCTCAGGTGAGGAATTGCAAACGTCGAGCAATTGCTCAGAGATGAAAAGTGCCAGCACTGAAAGCTGATGCTAGCCAGCACCCTTCCTTGGAAGCGCTTTTGTAGGCCTAAGAACACTGGGGCTCTGGGCTTCTCTAGCCACCTACTCTTCTGCTCATCCTCTCGCGTAGTCTAAAGAGAGCTCAGGTGAGAAATTGCAAAGGTCGAGCAATTGCTCAGAGATAAAAAGTGCCAGGACTGAAAGCTGTTGCTAGCCAGCACCCTTCCTTGGAAGCGCTTTCACAGGCGCAGCAACACTGGGGCTTTGCGCTTCTCTACCCACCAAACGTCACGCTCACTATCTGTCCGTCTCATAGACACGAGCTGAGAAATTGCAAACGTCGAGCAATTGCTCAGAGATGAAAAGTGCCAGCACTGAAAGCTGTTGCTAGCCAGCACCCTTCCTTGGAAGTGCTTTCACAGGCGCAGCAACACTGGGGCTTTGCGCTTCTCTAGCCACCAAATGTCACGGTCATTCTCTTTCCTTCTCGTAGACACGAGCTGAGAAATTGCAAACGTCGAGCAATTGCTCAGAGATGAAAAGTGCCAGCACTGAAAGCTGTTGCTAGCCAGCACCCTTCCTTGGAAGCGTTTTCACAGTCGCAGCAACACTGGGGCTTTGCGCTTCTCTAGCCACCAAACATCACGCTCACTATCTCTCCGTCTCGTAAACACGAGCTGAGAAATTGCAAATGTCGAGCAATTGCTCAGAGATGAAAAGGGCCAGCACTGAAAGCTGTTGCTAGCCAGCACCCTTCCTTGGAAACGCTTTTGTAGGTCTAAGAACACTGGGGCTCTGGGCTTCTCTAGCTACCTAATCTTCTGCTCATCCTCTCGCGTAGTCTAAAGAGAGCTCAGGTGAGAGATTGCAAACGTCGAGCAATTGCTCAGAGATGAAAAGTGGCAGCACTGAAAGCTGTTGCTAGCCAGCAGCCTTCCTTGGAAGCGCTTTCACAGGCGCAGCAACACTGGGGTTTTGCGCTTCTCTAGCCACCAAACATCACGCTCATTATCTCTCCGTCTCGTAGACACGAGCTGAGAAATTGCAAATGTCGAGCAATTGCTCAGAGATGAAAAGTGCCAGCACTGAAAGCTGTTGCTAGCCAGCACCCTTCCTTGGAAGCGCTTTTGTAGGCCTAAGAACACTGGGGTTCTGGGCTTCTCTAGCCACCTAATCTTCTGCTCATCCTCTCGTGCAGTCTAAAGAGAGCTCAGGTGAGAAATTGCAAACGTCGAGCAATTGCTCAGAGAGGAAAAGTGCCAGCACTGAAAGCTGTTGCTAGCCAGCACCCTTCCTTGGAAGCGCTTTCACAGGCGCAGCAACACTGGGGCTTTGCGCTTCTCTACCAACCAAACGTCACGGTCACTATCTCTCCGTCTCGTAGACACAAGCTGAGAAATTGCAAATGTCCAGCAATTGCTCAGAGATGAAAAGTGCCAGCACTGAAAGCTGTTGCTAGCCAGCACCCTTCCTTGGAAGTGCTTTCACAGGCGCAGCAACACTGGGGCTTTGCGCTTCTGTAGCCACCAAACGTCACGGTCATTCTCTTTCCTTCTCGTAGACACGAGCTGAGAAATTGCAAACGTCGAGCAATTGCTCAGAGATGAAAAGTGGCAGCACTGAAAGCTGTTGCTAGCCAGCACCCTTCCTTGGAAGCGTTTTCACAGTCGCAGCAACACTGGGGCTTTGCGCTTCTCTAGCCACCAAACATCACGCTCACTATCTCTCCGTCTCGTAAACACGAGCTGAGAAATTGCAAATGTCGAGCAATTGCTCAGAGATGAAAAGGGCCAGCACTGAAAGCTGTTGCTAGCCAGCACCCTTCCTTGGAAACGCTTTTGTAGGTCTAAGAACACTGGGGCTCTGGGCTTCTCTAGCTACCTAATCTTCTGCTCATCCTCTCGCGTAGTCTAAAGAGAGCTCAGGTGAGAGATTGCAAACGTCGAGCAATTGCTCAGAGATGAAAAGTGGCAGCACTGAAAGCTGTGGCTAGCCAGCACCCTTCCTTGGAAGCGCTTTCACAGGCGCAGCAACACTGGGGTTTTGCGCTTCTCTAGCCACCAAACATCACGCTCATTATCTCTCCGTCTCGTAGACACGAGCTGAGAAATTGCAAATGTCGAGCAATTGCTCAGAGATGAAAAGTGCCAGCACTGAAAGCTGTTGCTAGCCAGCACCCTTCCTTGGAAGCGCTTTTGTAGGCCTAAGAACACTGGGGTTCTGGGCTTCTCTAGCCACCTAATCTTCTGCTCATCCTCTCGTGCAGTCTAAAGAGAGCTCAGGTGAGAAATTGCAAACGTCGAGCAATTGCTCAGAGAGGAAAAGTGCCAGCACTGAAAGCTGTTGCTAGCCAGCACCCTTCCTTGGAAGCGCTTTCACAGGCGCAGCAACACTGGGGCTTTGCGCTTCTCTACCAACCAAACGTCACGGTCACTATCTCTCCGTCTCGTAGACACAAGCTGAGAAATTGCAAATGTCCAGCAATTGCTCAGAGATGAAAAGTGGCAGCACTGAAAGCTGTTGCTAGCCAGCACCGTTCCTTGGAAGCGCTTTCACAGGCGCAGCAACACTGGGGCTTTGCGCTTCTCTAGCCACCAAACGTCACGGTCACTATCTGTCCGTCTCGTAGACACGAGCTGAGAAATTGCAAACGTCGAGCAATTGCTCAGAGATGAAATGTGCCAGCACTGAAAGCTGTTGCTAGCCAGCACCCTTCCTTGGAAGCGTTTTCACAGTCGCAGCAACACTGGGGCTTTGCGCTTCTCTAGCCACCAAACATCACGCTCACTATCTCTCCGTCTCGTAGACACGAGCTGAGAAATTGCAAATGTCGAGCAATTGCTCAGAGATGAAAAGGGCCAGCACTGAAAGCTGTTGCTAGCCAGCACCCTTCCTTGGAAACGCTTTTGTAGGTCTAAGAACACTGGGGCTCTGGGCTTCTCTAGCTACCTAATCTTCTGCTCATCCTCTCGCGTAGTCTAAAGAGAGCTCAGGTGAGAGATTGCAAACGTCGAGCAATTGCTCAGAGATGAAAAGTGGCAGCACTGAAAGCTGTGGCTAGCCAGCACCCTTCCTTGGAAGCGCTTTCACAGGCGCAGCAACACTGGGGTTTTGCGCTTCTCTAGCCACCAAACATCACGCTCATTATCTCTCCGTCTCGTAGACACGAGCTGAGAAATTGCAAATGTCGAGCAATTGCTCAGAGATGAAAAGTGCCAGCACTGAAAGCTGTTGCTAGCCAGCACCCTTCCTTGGAAGCGCTTTTGTAGGCCTAAGAACACTGGGGTTCTGGGCTTCTCTAGCCACCTAATCTTCTGCTCATCCTCTCGTGCAGTCTAAAGAGAGCTCAGGTGAGAAATTGCAAACGTCGAGCAATTGCTCAGAGAGGAAAAGTGCCAGCACTGAAAGCTGTTGCTAGCCAGCAGCCTTCCTTGGAAGCGCTTTCACAGGCGCAGCAACACTGGGGCTTTGCGCTTCTCTACCAACCAAACGTCACGGTCACTATCTCTCCGTCTCGTAGACACAAGCTGAGAAATTGCAAATGTCCAGCAATTGCTCAGAGATGAAAAGTGGCAGCACTGAAAGCTGTTGCTAGCCAGCACCCTTCCTTGGAAGCGTTTTCACAGGCGCAGCAACACTGGGGCTTTGCGCTTCTCTAGCCACCAAACGTCACGGTCATTCGCTTTCCGTCTCGTAGACACGAGCTGAGAAATTGCAAACGTCGAGCAATTGCTCAGAGATGAAAAGTGCCAGCACTGAAAGCTGTTGCTAGCCAGCACCCTTCCTTGGAAGCGCTTTTGTAGGCCTAAGAACACTGGGGCTCTGGGCTTCTCTAGCCACCTAATCTTCTGCTCATCCTCTCGCGCACTCTGAAGAGCGCTCAGGTGAGAAATTGCAAACGTCGAGCAATTGCTCAGAGATGAAAAGTGCCAGCACTGAAAGCTGTTGCTAGCCAGCACCCTTCCTTGGAAGCGCTTTCACAGGCGCAGCAACACTGGGGCTTTGCGCTTCTCTACCCACCAAACATCACGGTCATTCTCTTTCCGTCTCGTAGACACGAGCTGAGAAATTGCAAACGTCGAGCAATTGCTCAGAGATGAAAAGTGCCAGCACTGAAGGCAGTTGCTAGCCAGCACCCTTCCTTGGAAGCGCTTTCACAGGCGCAGCAACACTGGGGCTTTGCGCTTCTCTAGCCACCAAACGTCACGGTCATTCTCTTTCCGTCTCGCAGACACGAGTTGAGAAATTGCAAACGTCGAGCAATTGCTCAGAGATGAAAAGTGCCAGCACTGAAAGCTGTTGCTAGCCAGCACCCTTCCTTGGAAGCGCTTTTGTAGGCCTAAGAACACTGGGGCTCTGGGCTTCTCTAGCCACCTAATCTTCTGCTCATCCTCTCGCGCACTCTGAAGAGAGCTCAGGTGAGAAATTGCAAACGTCGAGCAATTGCTCAGAGATGAAAAGTGCCAGCACTGAAAGCTGTTGCTAGCCAGCACCCTTCCTTGGAAGCGCTTTCACAGGCGCAGCAACACTGGGGCTTTGCGCTTCTCTACCCACCAAACATCACGGTCATTCTCTTTCCGTCTCGTAGACACGAGCTGAGAAATTGCAAACGTCGAGCAATTGCTCAGAGATGAAAAGTGCCAGCACTGAAGGCAGTTGCTAGCCAGCACCCTTCCTTGGAAGCGCTTTCACAGGCGCAGCAACACTGGGGCTTTGCGCTTCTCTAGCCACCAAACGTCACGGTCATTCTCTTTCCGTCTCGCAGACACGAGTTGAGAAATTGCAAACGTCGAGCAATTGCTCAGAGATGAAAAGTGGCAGCACTGAAAGCTGTGGCTAGCCAGCACCCTTCCTTGGAAGCGCTTTCACATGCGCAGCAACACTGGGGTTTTGCGCTTCTCTAGCCACCCAACATCACGCTCACTATCTGTCCGTCTCGTAGACACGAGCTGAGAAATTGCAAATGTCGAGCAATTGCTCAGAGATGAAAAGTGCCAGCACTGAAAGCTGTTGCTAGCCAGCACCCTTCCTTGGAAGTGCTTTCACAGGCGCAGCAACACTGGGGCTTTGCGCTTCTCTAGCCACCAAATGTCACGGTCATTCTCTTTCCTTCTCGTAGACACGAGCTGAGAAATTGCAAACATCGAGCAATTGCTCAGAGATGAAAAGTGCCAGCACTGAAAGCTGTTGCTAGCCAGCACCCTTCCTTGGAAGCGCTTTCACAGGCGCAGCAACACTGGGGCTTTGCGCTTCTCTAGCCACCAAACATCACAGTCACTATCTCTCCGTCTCGTAAACACGAGCTGAGAAAGTGCAAACGTCCAGCAATTGCTCAGAGAGGAAAAG
Source organism: Sarcoramphus papa (assembly GCA_037962945.1). NCBI lineage: Eukaryota > Metazoa > Chordata > Aves > Accipitriformes > Cathartidae > Sarcoramphus > Sarcoramphus papa. The sequence continues at coordinate 91,767,181 of CM075586.1, read as the reverse complement.
TGGCAGCACTGAAAGCTGTTGCTAGCCAGCACCCTTCCTTGGAAGCGCTTTTGTAGGCCTAAGAACAGTGGGGCTCTGGGCTTCTCTAGCCACCTAATCTTCTGCTCATCCTCTCGTGCAGTCTAAAGAGAGCTCAGGTGAGAAATTGCAAACGTCGAGCAATTGCTCAGAGAGGAAAAGTGCCAGCACTGAAAGCTGATGCTAGCCAGCACCCTTCCTTGGAAGCGCTTTTGTAGGCCTAAGAACACTGGGGCTCTGGGCTTCTCTAGCTACCTAATCTTCTGCTCATCCTCTCGCGTAGTCTAAAGAGAGATCAGGTGAGAGATTGCAAACGTCGAGCAATTGCTCAGAGATGAAAAGTGCCAGCACTGAAAGCTGTTGCTAGCCAGCACCCTTCCTTGGAAGCGCTTTCACAGGCGCAGCAACACTGGGGCTTTGCGCTTCTCTACCCACCAAACATCACGCTCACTATCTCTCCGTCTCGTAGACAAGAGCTGAGAAATTGCAAACGTGGAGCAATTGCTCAGAGATGAAAAGTGCCAGCACTGAAAGCTGTGGCTAGCCAGCACCCTTCCTTGGAAGTGCTTTCACAGGCGCAGCAACACTGGGGCTTTGCGCTTCTCTAGCCACCAAATGTCACGGTCATTCTCTTTCCTTCTCGTAGACACGAGCTGAGAAATTGCAAACGTCGAGCAATTGCTCAGAGATGAAAAGTGCCAGCACTGAAAGCTGTTGCTAGCCAGCACCCTTCCTTGGAAGCGTTTTCACAGTCGCAGCAACACTGGGGCTTTGCGCTTCTCTACCCACCAAACATCACGCTCACTATCTCTCCGTCTCGTAAACACGAGCTGAGAAATTACAAATGTCGAGCAATTGCTCAGAGATGAAAAGGGCCAGCACTGAAAGCTGTTGCTAGCCAGCACCCTTCCTTGGAAGCGCTTTTGTGGCCCTAACAACACTGGGGCTCTGGGCTTCTCTAGCCACCTAATCTTCTTCTCATCCTCTCGCGTAGTCTAAAGAGAGCTCAGGTGAGAAATTGCAAACGTCGAGCAATTGCTCAGAGATGAAAAGTGCCAGCACTGAAAGCTGTTGCTAGCCAGCACCCTTCCTTGGAAGCGCTTTTGTAGGCCTAAGAACACTGGGGCTCTGGGCTTCTCTAGCCACCTAATCTTCTGCTCATCCTCTCGTGCAGTCTAAAGAGAGCTCAGGTGAGGAATTGCAAACGTCGAGCAATTGCTCAGAGATGAAAAGTGCCAGCACTGAAAGCTGATGCTAGCCAGCACCCTTCCTTGGAAGCGCTTTTGTAGGCCTAAGAACACTGGGGCTCTGGGCTTCTCTAGCCACCTACTCTTCTGCTCATCCTCTCGCGTAGTCTAAAGAGAGCTCAGGTGAGAAATTGCAAAGGTCGAGCAATTGCTCAGAGATAAAAAGTGCCAGGACTGAAAGCTGTTGCTAGCCAGCACCCTTCCTTGGAAGCGCTTTCACAGGCGCAGCAACACTGGGGCTTTGCGCTTCTCTACCCACCAAACGTCACGCTCACTATCTGTCCGTCTCATAGACACGAGCTGAGAAATTGCAAACGTCGAGCAATTGCTCAGAGATGAAAAGTGCCAGCACTGAAAGCTGTTGCTAGCCAGCACCCTTCCTTGGAAGCGTTTTCACAGTCGCAGCAACACTGGGGCTTTGCGCTTCTCTACCCACCAAACATCACGCTCACTATCTCTCCGTCTCGTAAACACGAGCTGAGAAATTGCAAATGTCGAGCAATTGCTCAGAGATGAAAAGGGCCAGCACTGAAAGCTGTTGCTAGCCAGCACCCTTCCTTGGAAGCGCTTTTGTAGGTCTAAGAACACTGGATTCTGGGCTTCTCTAGCCACCTAATCTTCTTCTCATCCTCTCGCGTAGTCTAAAGAGAGCTCAGGTGAGAGATTGCAAACGTCGAGCAATTGCTCAGAGATGAAAAGTGCCAGCACTGAAAGCTGTTGCTAGCCAGCACCCTTCCTTGGAAGCGCTTTTGTAGGCCTAAGAACACTGGGGCTCTGGGCTTCTCTAGCCACCTAATCTTCTGCTCATCCTCTCGTGCAGTCTAAAGAGAGCTCAGGTGAGAAATTGCAAACGTCGAGCAATTGCTCAGAGATGAAAAGTGCCAGCACTGAAAGCTGTTGCTAGCCAGCACCCTTCCTTGGAAGCGCTTTTGTAGGCCTAAGAACACTGGGGCTCTGGGCTTCTCTAGCCACCTACTCTTCTGCTCATCCTCTCGCGTAGTCTAAAGAGAGCTCAGGTGAGAAATTGCAAAGGTCGAGCAATTGCTCAGAGATGAAAAGTGGCAGCACTGAAAGCTGTTGCTAGCCAGCACCCTTCCTTGGAAGTGCTTTCACAGGCGCAGCAACACTGGGGCTTTGCGCTTCTCTACCCACCAAACGTCACGCTCACTATCTGTCCGTCTCATAGACACGAGCTGAGAAATTGCAAACGTCCAGCAATTGCTCAGAGATGAAAAGTGCCAGCACTGAAAGCTGTTGCTAGCCAGCACCCTTCCTTGGAAGCGCTTTCACAGGCGCAGCAACACTGGGGCTTTGCGCTTCTCTAGGCACAAAACATCACAGTCATTCTCTTTCCGTCTCGTAGACACGAGCTGAGAAATTGCAAACATCGAGCAATTGCTCAGAGAGGAAAAGTGCCAGCACTGAAAGCTGTGGCTAGCCAGCAGCCTTCCTTGGAAGCGCTTTCACAGGCGCAGCAACACTGGGGATTTGCGCTTCTCTACCAACCAAACGTCACGGTCACTATCTCTCCGTCTCGTAGACATGAGCTGAGAAATTGCAAATGTCGAGCAATTGCTCAGAGATGAAAAGTGCCAGCACTGAAAGCTGTGGCTAGCCAGCACCCTTCCTTGGAAGCGCTTTTGTAGCCCTAAGAACACTGGGGCTCTGGTCTTCTCTAGCCACCTAATCTTCTGCTCATCCTCTCGTGCAGTCTAAAGAGAGCTCAGGTGAGAAATTGCAAACGTCGAGCAATTGCTCAGAGATGAAAAGTGCCAGCACTGAAAGCTGTGGCTAGCCAGCACCCTTCCTTGGAAGTGCTTTCACAGGCGCAGCAACACTGGGACTTTGCGCTTCTCTAGCCACCAAACGTCACGGTCACTATCTGTCCGTCTCGTAGACACGAGCTGAGAAATTGCAAACGTCGAGCAATTGCTGAGAGGTGAGAACTGCCAGCACTGAAAGCTTTTACTAGCCAGCACCCTTCCTTGGAAGCGCTTTCACAGGCGCAGCAACACTGGGGCTTTGCGCTTCTCTAGCCACCAAACGTCACGGTCATTCTCTTTCCGTCTCGTAGACACGAGGTGAGAAATTGCAAACGTCGAGCAATTGCTCAGAGATGAAAAGTGCCAGCACTGAAAGCTGTGGCTAGCCAGCACCCTTCCTTGGAAGCGCTTTCACAGGCGCAGTAACACTGGGGCTTTGCGCTTCTCTACCCACCAAACATCACGGTCATTCTCTTTCCGTCTCGTAGACACGAGTTGAGAAATTGCAAACGTCGAGCAATTGCTCAGAGATGAAAAGTGCCAGCACTGAAAGCTGTTGCTAGCCAGCACCCTTCCTTGGAAACGCTTTTGTAGGCCTAAGAATACTGGGGCTCTGGGCTTCTCTAGCCACCTACTGTTCTGCTCATCCTCTCGCGCACTCTAAAGAGAGCTCAGGTGAGAGATTGCAAACGTCGAGCAATTGCTCAGAGATGAAAAGTGCCAGCACTGAAAGCTGTTGCTAGCCAGCACCCTTCCTTGGAAGCGTTTTCACAGTCGCAGCAACACTGGGGCTTTGCGCTTCTCTACCCACCAAACATCACGCTCACTATCTCTCCGTCTCGTAAACACGAGCTGAGAAATTGCAAATGTCGAGCAATTGCTCAGAGATGAAAAGGGCCAGCACTGAAAGCTGTTGCTAGCCAGCACCCTTCCTTGGAAGCGCTTTTGTAGGTCTAAGAACACTGGGGTTCTGGGCTTCTCTAGCCACCTAATCTTCTTCTCATCCTCTCGCGTAGTCTAAAGAGAGCTCAGGTGAGAAATTGCAAATGTCGAGCAATTGCTCAGAGATGAAAAGTGCCAGCACTGAAAGCTGTTGCTAGCCAGCACCCTTCCTTGGAAGCGCTTTTGTAGGCCTAAGAACACTGGGGCTCTGGGCTTCTCTAGCCACCTAATCTTCTGCTCATCCTCTCGTGCAGTCTAAAGAGAGCTCAGGTGAGGAATTGCAAACGTCGAGCAATTGCTCAGAGATGAAAAGTGCCAGCACTGAAAGCTGATGCTAGCCAGCACCCTTCCTTGGAAGCGCTTTTGTAGGCCTAAGAACACTGGGGCTCTGGGCTTCTCTAGCCACCTACTCTTCTGCTCATCCTCTCGCGTAGTCTAAAGAGAGCTCAGGTGAGAAATTGCAAAGGTCGAGCAATTGCTCAGAGATAAAAAGTGCCAGGACTGAAAGCTGTTGCTAGCCAGCACCCTTCCTTGGAAGCGCTTTCACAGGCGCAGCAACACTGGGGCTTTGCGCTTCTCTAGCCACCAAACGTCACGGTCACTATCTGTCCGTCTCATAGACACGAGCTGAGAAATTGCAAACGTCGAGCAATTGCTCAGAGATGAAAAGTGCCAGCACTGAAAGCTGTTGCTAGCCAGCACCCTTCCTTGGAAGTGCTTTCACAGGCGCAGCAACACTGGGGCTTTGCGCTTCTCTAGCCACCAAATGTCACGGTCATTCTCTTTCCTTCTCGTAGACACGAGCTGAGAAATTGCAAACGTCGAGCAATTGCTCAGAGATGAAAAGTGCCAGCACTGAAAGCTGTTGCTAGCCAGCACCCTTCCTTGGAAGCGTTTTCACAGTCGCAGCAACACTGGGGCTTTGCGCTTCTCTACCCACCAAACATCACGCTCACTATCTCTCCGTCTCGTAAACACGAGCTGAGAAATTGCAAATGTCGAGCAATTGCTCAGAGATGAAAAGGGCCAGCACTGAAAGCTGTTGCTAGCCAGCACCCTTCCTTGGAAGCGCTTTTGTAGGCCTAAGAACACTGGGGCTCTGGGCTTCTCTAGCCACCTAATCTTCTGCTCATCCTCTCGTGCAGTCTAAAGAGAGCTCAGGTGAGAAATTGCAAACGTCGAGCAATTGCTCAGAGATGAAAAGTGCCAGCACTGAAAGCTGATGCTAGCCAGCACCCTTCCTTGGAAGCGCTTTTGTAGCCCTAAGAACACTGGGGCTCTGGGCTTCTCTAGCCACCTACTCTTCTGCTCATCCTCTCGCGTAGTCTAAAGAGAGCTCAGGTGAGAAATTGCAAAGGTCGAGCAATTGCTCAGAGATAAAAAGTGCCAGCACTGAAAGCTGTTGCTAGCCAGCACCCTTCCTTGGAAGCGCTTTCACAGGCGCAGCAACACTGGGGCTTTGCGCTTCTCTACCCACCAAACGTCACGCTCACTATCTGTCCGTCTCATAGACACGAGCTGAGAAATTGCAAACGTCGAGCAATTGCTCAGAGATGAAAAGTGCCAGCACTGAAAGCTGTTGCTAGCCAGCACCCTTCCTTGGAAGCGCTTTCACAGGCGCAGCAACACTGGGGCTTTGCGCTTCTCTAGGCACAAAACATCACGGTCATTCTCTTTCCGTCTCGTAGACACGAGCTGAGAAATTGCAAACATCGAGCAATTGCTCAGAGATGAAAAGTGCCAGCACTGAAAGCTGTGGCTAGCCAGCAGCCTTCCTTGGAAGCGCTTTCACAGGCGCAGCAACACTGGGGATTTGCGCTTCTCTAGCCACCAAACGTCACGCTCACTATCTCTCCGTCTCGTAGACATGAGCTGAGAAATTGCAAATGTCGAGCAATTGCTCAGAGATGAAAAGTGCCAGCACTGAAAGCTGTGGCTAGCCAGCACCCTTCCTTGGAAGCGCTTTTGTAGCCCTAAGAACACTGGAGCTCTGGTCTTCTCTACCCACCTACTCTTCTGCTCATCCTCTCGTGCAGTCTAAAGAGAGCTCAGGTGAGAAATTGCAAACGTCGAGCAATTGCTCAGAGATGAAAAGTGCCAGCACTGAAAGCTGTGGCTAGCCAGCACCCTTCCTTGGAAGCGCTTTCACAGGCGCAGCAACACTGGGACTTTGCGCTTCTCTAGCCACCAAACGTCACGGTCACTATCTGTCCGTCTCGTAGACACGAGCTGAGAAATTGCAAACGTCGAGCAATTGCTCAGAGGTGAGAACTGCCAGCACTGAAAGCTGTTACTAGCCAGCACCCTTCCTTGGAAGCGCTTTCACAGGCGCAGCAACACTGGGGCTTTGCGCTTCTCTAGCCACCAAACGTCACGGTCATTCTCTTTCCGTCTCGTAGACACGAGGTGAGAAATTGCAAACGTCGAGCAATTGCTCAGAGATGAAAAGTGCCAGCACTGAAAGCTGTGGCTAGCCAGCACCCTTCCTTGGAAGCGCTTTCACAGGCGCAGTAACACTGGGGCTTTGCGCTTCTCTACCCACCAAACATCACGGTCATTCTCTTTCCGTCTCGTAGACACGAGTTGAGAAATTGCAAACGTCGAGCAATTGCTCAGAGATGAAAAGTGCCAGCACTGAAAGCTGTTGCTAGCCAGCACCCTTCCTTGGAAGCGCTTTTGTAGGCCTAAGAACACTGGGGCTCTGGGCTTCTCTAGCCACCTACTGTTCTGCTCATCCTCTCGCGCACTCTAAAGAGAGCTCAGGTGAGAAATTGCAAACGTCGAGCAATTGCTCAGAGATGAAAAGTGCCAGCACTGAAGGCTGTTGCTAGCCAGCAGCCTTCCTTGGAAGCGCTTTCACAGGCGCAGCAACACTGGGACTTTGCGCTTCTCTAGCCACCAAACGTCGTGGTGATTCTCTTTCCGTCCCGTAGACACGAGCTGAGAAATTGCAAACGTCGAGCAATTGCTCAGAGATGAAAAGTGCCAGCACTGAAAGCTGTGGCTAGCCAGCACCCTTCCTTGGAAGCGCTTTTGTAGGCCTAAGAACACTGCGGTTCTGGGCTTCTCTAGCCACCTAATCTTCTTCTCATCCTCTCGCGTAGTTTAAAGAGAGCTCAGGTGAGAAATTGCAAAGGTCGACCAATTGCTCAGAGATGAAAAGTGCCAGCACTGAAAGCTGATGCTAGCCAGCACCCTTCCTTGGAAGCACTTTTGTAGGCCTAAGAACACTGGGGCTCTGGGCTTCTCTAGCCACCTACTCTTCTGCTCATCCTCTCGCGCAGTCTAAAGAGAGCTTAGGTGAGAAATTGCAAACGTCGAGCAATTGCTCAGAGATGAAAAGTGCCAGCACTGAAAGCTGTTGCTAGCCAGCACCCTTCCTTGGAAGCGCTTTCACAGGTGCAGCAACACTGGGGCTTTGCGCTTCTCTAGCCACCAAACATCACGCTCACTATCTGTCCGTCTCGTAGACACGAGCTGAGAAATTGCAAACGTGGAGCAATTGCTCAGAGATGAAAAGTGCCAGCACTGAAAGCTGTTGCTAGCCAGCACCCTTCCTTGGAAGCGCTTTCACAGGCGCAGCAACACTGGGGCTTTGCGCTTCTCTACCCACCAAACGTCACGGTCATTCTCTTTCCGTCTCGCAGACACAAGCTGAGAAATTGCAAACGTCGAGCAATTGCTCAGAGATGAAAAGTGGCAGCACTGAAAGCTGTGGCTAGCCAGCACCCTTCCTTGGAAGCGCTTTCACAGGTGCAGCAACACTGGGGTTTTGCGCTTCTCTAGCCACCCAACATCACGCTCACTATCTCTCTGTCTCGTAGACACGAGCTGAGAAATTGCAAACGTCGAGCAATTGCTCAGAGATGAAAAGTGCCAGCACTGAAAGCTGTTGCTAGCCAGCACCCTTCCTTGGAAGTGCTTTCACAGGCGCAGCAACACTGGGGCTTTGCGCTTCTCTAGCCACCAAACGTCACGGTCATTCTCTTTCCTTCTCGTAGACACGAGCTGAGAAATTGCAAATGTCGAGCAACTGCTCAGAGATGAAAAGTGCCAGCACTGAAAGCTGTTGCTAGCCAGCACCCTTCCTTGGAAGCGCTTTTGTAGGTCTAAGAACACTGGGGTTCTCGGCTTCTCTAGCCACCTAATCTTCTTCTCATCCTCTTGTGTAGTCTAAAGAGAGCTCAGGTGAGAAATTGCAAATGACGAGCAATTGCTCAGAGAGGAAAAGTGGCAGCACTGAAAGCTGTTGCTAGCCAGCACCCTTCCTTGGAAGCGCTTTTGTAGGCCTAAGAACACTGGGGCTCTGGGCTTCTCTAGCCACCTAATCTTCTGCTCATCCTCTCGTGCAGTCTAAAGAGAGCTCAGGTGAGAAATTGCAAACGTCGAGCAATTGCTCAGAGATGAAAAGTGGCAGCACTGAAAGCTGTTGCTAGCCAGCACCCTTCCTTGGAAGCGCTTTCACAGGCGCAGCAACACTGGGGCTTTGCGCTTCTCTACCCACCAAACATCACGCTCACTATCTCTCCGTCTCGTAAACACGAGCTGAGAAATTGCAAATGTCGAGCAATTGCTCAGAGATGAAAAGGGCCAGCACTGAAAGCTGTTGCTAGCCAGCACCCTTCCTTGGAAGCGCTTTTGTAGGTCTAAGAACACTGGGGTTCTGGGCTTCTCTAGCCACCTAATCTTCTGCTCATCCTCTCGCGTAGTCTAAAGAGAGCTCAGGTGAGAAATTGCAAATGTCGAGCAATTGCTCAGAGATGAAAAGTGCCAGCACTGAAAGCTGTTGCTAGCCAGCACCCTTCCTTGGAAGCGCTTTTGTATGCCTAAGAACACTGGGGCTCTGGGCTTCTCTAGCCACCTAATCTTCTGCTCATCCTCTCGTGCAGTCTAAAGAGAGCTCAGGTGAGAAATTGCAAATGTCGAGCAATTGCTCAGAGAGGAAAAGTGCCAGCACTGAAAGCTGTTGCTAGCCAGCACCCTTCCTTGGAAGCGCTTTTGTAGGCCTAAGAACACTGGGGCTCTGGGCTTCTCTAGCCACCTAATCTTCTGCTCATCCTCTCGTGCAGTCTAAAGAGAGCTCAGGTGAGAAATTGCAAATGTCGAGCAATTGTTTAGAGAGGAAAAGTGCCAGCACTGAAAGCTGTTGCTAGCCAGCACCCTTCCTTGGAAGCGCTTTCACAGGTGCATCAACACTGGGACTTTGCGCTTCTCTACCCACCAAACATCACGGTCATTCGCTTTCCGTCTCGTAGACACGAGCTGAGAAATTGCAAACGTCGAGCAATTGCTCAGAGATGAAAAGTGCAAGCACTGAAAGCTGTTGCTAGCCAGCACCCTTCCTTGGAAGCGCTTTTGTAGGCCTAAGAACACTGGGGCTCTGGGCTTCTCTAGCCACCTACTCTTCTGCTCATCCTCTCGCGTAGTCTAAAGAGAGCTCAGGTGAGAAATTGCAAAGGTCGAGCAATTGCTCAGAGAGGAAAAGTGCCAGCACTGAAAGCTGTTGCTAGCCAGCACCCTTCCTTGGAAGCGCTTTTGTAGCCCTAAGAACACTGGGGCTCTGGGCTTCTCTAGCCACCTACTCTTCTGCTCATCCTCTCGCGCAGTCTAAAGAGAGCTCAGGTGAGAAATTGCAAACTTCGAGCAATTGCTCAGAGATGAAAAGTGCCAGCACTGAAAGCTGTTGCTAGCCAGCACCCTTCCTTGGAAGCGCTTTCACAGGCGCAGCAACACTGGGGCTTTGCGCTTCTCTAGCCACCAAACGTCACGGTCACTATCTCTCCGTCTCGTAGACACGAGCTGAGAAATTGCAAACGTCGAGCAATTGCTCAGAGATGAAAAGTGCCAGCACTGAAAGCTGTTGCTAGCCAGCACCCTTCCTTGGAAACGCTTTCACAGGCGCAGCAACACTGGGGCTTTGCGCTTCTCTACCCACCAAACATCACGGTCATTCGCTTTCCGTCTCGTAGACACGAGCTGAGAAATTGCAAACGTCCAGCAATTGCTCAGAGATGAAAAATGCCAGCACTGAAAGCTGTTGCTAGCCAGCACCCTTCCTTGGAAGCGCTTTTGTATGTCTAAGAACACTGGGGCTCTGGCCTTCTCTAGCCACCTAATCTTCTGCTCATCCTCTCGTGCAGTCTAAAGAGAGCTCAGGTGAGAAATTGCAAACGTCGAGCAATTGCTCAGAGATGAAAAGTGCCAGCATTGAAAGCTGATGCTAGCCAGCACCCTTCCTTGGAAGCGCTTTTGTAGCCCTAACAACACTGGGGCTCTGAGCTTCTCTAGCCACCTACTCTTCTGCTCATCCTCTCGCGTAGTCTAAAGAGAGCTCAGGTGAGAAAGTGCAAACGTCGAGCAATTGCTCAGAGATGAAAAGTGCCAGCACTGAAAGCTGTTGCTAGCCAGCACCCTTCCTTGGAAGCGCTTTCACAGGCGCAGCAACACTGGGGCTTTGCGCTTCTCTAGCCACCAAACGTCACGGTCACTATCTGTCCGTCTCGTTGACACGAGTTGAGAAATTGCAAATGTCGAGCAATTGCTCAGAGATGAAAAGTGCCAGCACTGAAAGCTGTTGCTAGCCAGCACCCTTCCTTGGAAGCGCTTTTGTAGGCCTAAGAACACTGGGGCTCTGGGCTTCTCTAGCCACCTAATCTTCTGCTCATCCTCTCGTGCAGTCTAAAGAGAGCTCAGGGGAGAAATTGCAAACGTCGAGCAATTGCTCAGAGATGAAAAGTGCCAGCACTGAAAGGTGTTGCTAGCCAGCACCCTTCCTTGGAAGCGCTTTCACAGGCGCAGCAACACTGGGGCTTTGCGCTTCTCTACCAACCAAACGTCACGGTCACTATCTCTCCGTCTCGTAGACACAAGCTGAGAAAGTGCAAACGTCGAGCAATTGCTCTGAGATGAAAAGTGCCAGCACTGAAAGCTGTTGCTAGCCAGCACCCTTCCTTGGAAGCGCTTTCACAGGCGCAGCAACACTGGGGCTTTGCGCTTCTCTACCCACCAAACATCACGGTCACTATCTCTACGTCTCGTAGACACGAGCTGAGAAATTGCAAACGTCGAGCAATTGCTCAGAGATGAAAAGTGCCAGCACTGAAAGCTGTTGCTAGCCAGCACCCTTCCTTGGAAGCGCTTTCACAGGCGCAGCAACACTGGGGCTTTGCGCTTCTCTAGCCACCAAACGTCACGGTCACTATCTGTCCGTCTCGTAGACACGAGCTGAGAAATTGCAAACGTCGAGCAATTGCTCAGAGAGGAAAAGTGCCAGCACTGAAAGCTGTTGCTAGCCAGCACCCTTCCTTGGCAGCGATTTTGTAGCCCTAAGAACACTGGGGCTCTGGGCTTCTCTAGCTACCTAATCTTCTGCTCATCCTCTCGTGCAGTCGAAAGAGAGCTCAGGTGAGAAATTGCAAATGTCGAGCAATTGCTCAGAGAGGAAAAGTGCCAGCACTGAAAGCTGTTGCTAGCCAGCACCCTTCCTTGGAAGCGCTTTCACAGGCGCAGCAACACTGGGGCTTTGCGCTTCTCTACCAACCAAACGTCACGGTCACTATCTCTCCGTCTCGTAGACACAAGCTGAGAAATTGCAAACGTCGAGCAATTGCTCAGAGATGAAAAGTGCCAGCACTGAAAGCTGTGGCTAGCCAGCAGCCTTCCTTGGAAGCGCTTTCACAGGCGCAGCAACACTGGGGCTTTGCGCTTCTCTACCAACCAAACGTCACGGTCACTATCTCTCCGTCTCGTAGACACAAGCTGAGAAATTGCAAACGTCGAGCAATTGCTCAGAGATGAAAAGTGCCAGCACTGAAAGCTGTGGCTAGCCAGCACCCTTCCTTGGAAGCGCTTTTGTAGGTCTAAGAACACTGGGGTTCTCGGCTTCTCTAGCCACCTAATCTTCTTCTCATCCTCTTGTGTAGTCTAAAGAGAGCTCAGGTGAGAAATTGCAAATGACGAGCAATTGCTCAGAGAGGAAAAGTGGCAGCACTGAAAGCTGTTGCTAGCCAGCACCCTTCCTTGGAAGCGCTTTTGTAGGCCTAAGAACACTGGGGCTCTGGGCTTCTCTAGCCACCTAATCTTCTGCTCATCCTCTCGTGCAGTCTAAAGAGAGCTCAGGTGAGAAATTGCAAACGTCGAGCAATTGCTCAGAGATGAAAAGTGGCAGCACTGAAAGCTGTTGCTAGCCAGCAGCCTTCCTTGGAAGCGCTTTCACAGGCGCAGCAACACTGGGGCTTTGCGCTTCTCTACCCACCAAACATCACGCTCACTATCTCTCCGTCTCGTAAACACGAGCTGAGAAATTGCAAATGTCGAGCAATTGCTCAGAGATGAAAAGGCCCAGCACTGAAAGCTGTTGCTAGCCAGCACCCTTCCTTGGAAGCGCTTTTGTAGGTCTAAGAACACTGGGGTTCTGGGCTTCTCTAGCCACCTAATCTTCTGCTCATCCTCTCGCGTAGTCTAAAGAGAGCTCAGGTGAGAAATTGCAAATGTCGAGCAATTGCTCAGAGATGAAAAGTGCCAGCACTGAAAGCTGTTGCTAGCCAGCACCCTTCCTTGGAAGCGCTTTTGTATGCCTAAGAACACTGGGGCTCTGGGCTTCTCTAGCCACCTAATCTTCTGCTCATCCTCTCGTGCAGTCTAAAGAGAGCTCAGGTGAGAAATTGCAAATGTCGAGCAATTGCTCAGAGAGGAAAAGTGCCAGCACTGAAAGCTGTTGCTAGCCAGCACCCTTCCTTGGAAGCGCTTTTGTAGGCCTAAGAACACTGGGGCTCTGGTCTTCTCTAGCCACCTAATCTTCTGCTCATCCTCTCGTGCACTCTAAAGAGAGCTCAGGTGAGAAATTGCAAATGTCGAGCAATTGTTTAGAGAGGAAAAGTGCCAGCACTGAAAGCTGTTGCTAGCCAGCACCCTTCCTTGGAAGCGCTTTCACAGGTGCATCAACACTGGGACTTTGCGCTTCTCTACCCACCAAACATCACGGTCATTCGCTTTCCGTCTCGTAGACACGAGCTGAGAAATTGCAAACGTCGAGCAATTGCTCAGAGATGAAAAGTGCAAGCACTGAAAGCTGTTGCTAGCCAGCACCCTTCCTTGGAAGCGCTTTTGTAGGCCTAAGAACACTGGGGCTCTGGGCTTCTCTAGCCACCTACTCTTCTGCTCATCCTCTCGAGCACTCTAAAGAGAGCTCAGGTGAGAAATTGCAAAGGTCGAGCAATTGCTCAGAGAGGAAAAGTGCCAGCACTGAAAGCTGTTGCTAGCCAGCACCCTTCCTTGGAAGCGCTTTTGTAGCCCTAAGAACACTGGGGCTCTGGGCTTCTCTAGCCACCTACTCTTCTGCTCATCCTCTCGCGCAGTCTAAAGAGAGCTCAGGTGAGAAATTGCAAACTTCGAGCAATTGCTCAGAGATGAAAAGTGCCAGCACTGAAAGCTGTTGCTAGCCAGCACCCTTCCTTGGAAGCGCTTTCACAGGCGCAGCAACACTGGGGCTTTGCGCTTCTCTAGCCACCAAACGTCACGGTCACTATCTCTCCGTCTCGTAGACACGAGCTGAGAAATTGCAAACGTCGAGCAATTGCTCAGAGATGAAAAGTGCCAGCACTGAAAGCTGTTGCTAGCCAGCACCCTTCCTTGGAAACGCTTTCACAGGCGCAGCAACACTGGGGCTTTGCGCTTCTCTACCCACCAAACATCACGGTCATTCGCTTTCCGTCTCGTAGACACGAGCTGAGAAATTGCAAACGTCCAGCAATTGCTCAGAGATGAAAAATGCCAGCACTGAAAGCTGTTGCTAGCCAGCACCCTTCCTTGGAAGCGCTTTTGTATGTCTAAGAACACTGGGGCTCTGGCCTTCTCTAGCCACCTAATCTTCTGCTCATCCTCTCGTGCAGTCTAAAGAGAGCTCAGGTGAGAAATTGCAAACGTCGAGCAATTGCTCAGAGATGAAAAGTGCCAGCATTGAAAGCTGATGCTAGCCAGCACCCTTCCTTGGAAGCGCTTTTGTAGCCCTAACAACACTGGGGCTCTGAGCTTCTCTAGCCACCTACTCTTCTGCTCATCCTCTCGCGTAGTCTAAAGAGAGCTCAGGTGAGAAATTGCAAACGTCGAGCAATTGCTCAGAGATGAAAAGTGCCAGCACTGAAAGCTGTTGCTAGCCAGCACCCTTCCTTGGAAGCGCTTTCACAGGCGCAGCAACACTGGGGCTTTGCGCTTCTCTAGCCACCAAACGTCACGGTCACTATCTGTCCGTCTCGTTGACACGAGTTGAGAAATTGCAAATGTCGAGCAATTGCTCAGAGATGAAAAGTGCCAGCACTGAAAGCTGTTGCTAGCCAGCACCCTTCCTTGGAAGCGCTTTTGTAGGCCTAAGAACACTGGGGCTCTGGGCTTCTCTAGCCACCTAATCTTCTGCTCATCCTCTCGTGCAGTCTAAAGAGAGCTCAGGGGAGAAATTGCAAACGTCGAGCAATTGCTCAGCGATGAAAAGTGCCAGCACTGAAAGGTGTTGCTAGCCAGCACCCTTCCTTGGAAGCGCTTTCACAGGCGCAGCAACACTGGGGCTTTGCGCTTCTCTACCAACCAAACGTCACGGTCACTATCTCTCCGTCTCGTAGACACAAGCTGAGAAAGTGCAAACGTCGAGCAATTGCTCTGAGATGAAAAGTGCCAGCACTGAAAGCTGTTGCTAGCCAGCACCCTTCCTTGGAAGCGCTTTTGTAGGCCTAAGAACACTGGGGCTCTGGGCTTCTCTAGCCACCTAATCTTCTGCTCATCCTCTCGTGCAGTCTAAAGAGAGCTCAGGTGAGAAATTGCAAACGTCGAGCAATTGCTCAGAGATGAAAAGTGGCAGCACTGAAAGCTGTTGCTAGCCAGCACCCTTCCTTGGAAGCGCTTTCACAGGCGCAGCAACACTGGGGCTTTGCGCTTCTCTACCCACCAAACATCACGCTCACTATCTCTCCGTCTCGTAAACACGAGCTGAGAAATTGCAAATGTCGAGCAATTGCTCAGAGATGAAAAGGGCCAGCACTGAAAGCTGTTGCTAGCCAGCACCCTTCCTTGGAAGCGCTTTTGTAGGTCTAAGAACACTGGGGTTCTGGGCTTCTCTAGCCACCTAATCTTCTGCTCATCCTCTCGCGTAGTCTAAAGAGAGCTCAGGTGAGAAATTGCAAATGTCGAGCAATTGCTCAGAGATGAAAAGTGCCAGCACTGAAAGCTGTTGCTAGCCAGCACCCTTCCTTGGAAGCGCTTTTGTATGCCTAAGAACACTGGGGCTCTGGGCTTCTCTAGCCACCTAATCTTCTGCTCATCCTCTCGTGCAGTCTAAAGAGAGCTCAGGTGAGAAATTGCAAATGTCGAGCAATTGCTCAGAGAGGAAAAGTGCCAGCACTGAAAGCTGTTGCTAGCCAGCACCCTTCCTTGGAAGCGCTTTTGTAGGCCTAAGAACACTGGGGCTCTGGTCTTCTCTAGCCACCTAATCTTCTGCTCATCCTCTCGTGCACTCTAAAGAGAGCTCAGGTGAGAAATTGCAAATGTCGAGCAATTGTTTAGAGAGGAAAAGTGCCAGCACTGAAAGCTGTTGCTAGCCAGCACCCTTCCTTGGAAGCGCTTTCACAGGTGCATCAACACTGGGACTTTGCGCTTCTCTACCCACCAAACATCACGGTCATTCGCTTTCCGTCTCGTAGACACGAGCTGAGAAATTGCAAACGTCGAGCAATTGCTCAGAGATGAAAAGTGCAAGCACTGAAAGCTGTTGCTAGCCAGCACCCTTCCTTGGAAGCGCTTTTGTAGGCCTAAGAACACTGGGGCTCTGGGCTTCTCTAGCCACCTACTCTTCTGCTCATCCTCTCGAGCACTCTAAAGAGAGCTCAGGTGAGAAATTGCAAAGGTCGAGCAATTGCTCAGAGAGGAAAAGTGCCAGCACTGAAAGCTGTTGCTAGCCAGCACCCTTCCTTGGAAGCGCTTTTGTAGGCCTAAGAACACTGGGGCTCTGGGCTTCTCTAGCCACCTACTCTTCTGCTCATCCTCTCGCGCAGTCTAAAGAGAGCTCAGGTGAGAAATTGCAAACTTCGAGCAATTGCTCAGAGATGAAAAGTGCCAGCACTGAAAGCTGTTGCTAGCCAGCACCCTTCCTTGGAAGCGCTTTCACAGGCGCAGCAACACTGGGGCTTTGCGCTTCTCTAGCCACCAAACGTCACGGTCACTATCTCTCCGTCTCGTAGACACGAGCTGAGAAATTGCAAACGTCGAGCAATTGCTCAGAGATGAAAAGTGCCAGCACTGAAAGCTGTTGCTAGCCAGCACCCTTCCTTGGAAACGCTTTCACAGGCGCAGCAACACTGGGGCTTTGCGCTTCTCTACCCACCAAACATCACGGTCATTCGCTTTCCGTCTCGTAGACACGAGCTGAGAAATTGCAAACGTCCAGCAATTGCTCAGAGATGAAAAATGCCAGCACTGAAAGCTGTTGCTAGCCAGCACCCTTCCTTGGAAGCGCTTTTGTATGTCTAAGAACACTGGGGCTCTGGCCTTCTCTAGCCACCTAATCTTCTGCTCATCCTCTCGTGCAGTCTAAAGAGAGCTCAGGTGAGAAATTGCAAACGTCGAGCAATTGCTCAGAGATGAAAAGTGCCAGCATTGAAAGCTGATGCTAGCCAGCACCCTTCCTTGGAAGCGCTTTTGTAGCCCTAACAACACTGGGGCTCTGAGCTTCTCTAGCCACCTACTCTTCTGCTCATCCTCTCGCGTAGTCTAAAGAGAGCTCAGGTGAGAAATTGCAAACGTCGAGCAATTGCTCAGAGATGAAAAGTGCCAGCACTGAAAGCTGTTGCTAGCCAGCACCCTTCCTTGGAAGCGCTTTCACAGGCGCAGCAACACTGGGGCTTTGCGCTTCTCTAGCCACCAAACGTCACGGTCACTATCTGTCCGTCTCGTTGACACGAGTTGAGAAATTGCAAATGTCGAGCAATTGCTCAGAGATGAAAAGTGCCAGCACTGAAAGCTGTTGCTAGCCAGCACCCTTCCTTGGAAGCGCTTTTGTAGGCCTAAGAACACTGGGGCTCTGGGCTTCTCTAGCCACCTAATCTTCTGCTCATCCTCTCGTGCAGTCTAAAGAGAGCTCAGGGGAGAAATTGCAAACGTCGAGCAATTGCTCAGCGATGAAAAGTGCCAGCACTGAAAGGTGTTGCTAGCCAGCACCCTTCCTTGGAAGCGCTTTCACAGGCGCAGCAACACTGGGGCTTTGCGCTTCTCTACCAACCAAACGTCACGGTCACTATCTCTCCGTCTCGTAGACACAAGCTGAGAAAGTGCAAACGTCGAGCAATTGCTCTGAGATGAAAAGTGCCAGCACTGAAAGCTGTTGCTAGCCAGCAGCCTTCCTTGGAAGCGCTTTCACAGGCGCAGCAACACTGGGGCTTTGCGCTTCTCTACCCACCAAACATCACGGTCACTATCTCTACGTCTCGTAGACACGAGCTGAGAAATTGCAAACGTCGAGCAATTGCTCAGAGATGAAAAGTGCCAGCACTGAAAGCTGTTGCTAGCCAGCACCCTTCCTTGGAAGCGCTTTCACAGGCGCAGCAACACTGGGGCTTTGCGCTTCTCTAGCCACCAAACGTCACGGTCACTATCTGTCCGTCTCGTAGACACGAGCTGAGAAATTGCAAACGTCGAGCAATTGCTCAGAGAGGAAAAGTGCCAGCACTGAAAGCTGTTGCTAGCCAGCACCCTTCCTTGGCAGCGATTTTGTAGCCCTAAGAACACTGGGGCTCTGGGCTTCTCTAGCTACCTAATCTTCTGCTCATCCTCTCGTGCAGTCGAAAGAGAGCTCAGGTGAGAAATTGCAAATGTCGAGCAATTGCTCAGAGAGGAAAAGTGCCAGCACTGAAAGCTGTTGCTAGCCAGCACCCTTCCTTGGAAGCGCTTTCACAGGCGCAGCAACACTGGGGCTTTGCGCTTCTCTACCAACCAAACGTCACGGTCACTATCTCTCCGTCTCGTAGACACAAGCTGAGAAATTGCAAACGTCGAGCAATTGCTCAGAGATGAAAAGTGCCAGCACTGAAAGCTGTGGCTAGCCAGCAGCCTTCCTTGGAAGCGCTTTCACAGGCGCAGCAACACTGGGGCTTTGCGCTTCTGTAGCCACCAAACGTCACGCTCACTATCTCTCCGTCTCGTAGACACGAGCTGAGAAATTGCAAACGTCGAGCAATTGCTCAGAGATGAAAAGTGCCAGCACTGAAAGCTGTTGCTAGCTAGCACCCTTCCTTGGAAACGCTTTTGTAGGCCTAAGAACACTGGGGCTCTGGGCTTCTCTAGCCACCTAATCTTCTGCTCATCCTCTCGGGCACTCTAAAGAGAGCTCAGGTGAGAAATTGCAAACGTCGAGCAATTGCTCAGAGATGAAAAGTGCCAGCACTGAAAGCTGTTGCTAGCCAGCACCCTTCCTTGGAAGCACTTTCACAGGTGCATCAACACTGGGACTTTGCGCTTCTCTACCCACCAAACATCACGGTCATTCTCTTTCCGTCTCGTAGACACGAGCTGAGAAATTGCAAACGTCGAGCAATTGCTCAGAGATGAGAACTGCCAGCACTGAAAGCTGTTGCTAGCCAGCACCCTTCCTTGGAAGCGCTTTTGTAGGCCTAAGAACACTGGGGCTCTGGGCTTCTCTAGCCACCTACTCTTCTGCTCATCCTCTCGCGCACTCTAAAGAGAGCTCAGGTGAGAAATTGCAAACGTCGAGCAATTGCTCAGAGAGGAAAAGTGCCAGCACTGAAAGCTGTTGCTAGCCAGCACCCTTCCTTGGAAGCGCTTTCACAGGCGCAGCAACACTGGGGCTTTGCGCTTCTCTAGCCACCAAACGTCACGGTCACTATCTCTCCGTCTCGTAGACACGAGCTGAGAAATTGCAAACGTCGAGCAATTGCTCAGAGATGAAAAGTGCCAGCACTGAAAGCTGTTGCTAGCGAGCACCCTTCCTTGGAAACGCTTTTGTAGGCCTAAGAACACTGGGGCTCTGGGCTTCTCTAGCTACCTAATCTTATGCTCATCCTCTCGTGTAGTCTAAAGAGAGGTCAGGTGAGAAAGTGCAAACGTCGAGCAATTGCTCAGAGATGAAAAGTGCCAGCACTGAAAGCTGTGGCTAGCCAGCACCCTTCCTTGGAAGCGCTTTCACAGGTGCAGCAACACTGGGGTTTTGCGCTTCTCTAGCCACCAAACATCACGCTCATTATCTCTCCGTCTCGTAGACACGAGCTGAGAAATTGCAAATGTCGAGCAATTGCTCAGAGATGAAAAGTGCCAGCACTGAAAGCTGTTGCTAGCCAGCACCCTTCCTTGGAAGCGCTTTTGTGGCCCTAACAACACTGGGGCTCTGGGCTTCTCTAGCTACCTAATCTTCTGCTCATCCTCTCGTGCAGTCTAAAGAGAGCTCAAGTGAGAAATTGCAAATGTCGAGCAATTGCTCAGAGATGAAAAGTGCCAGCACTGAAAGCTGATGCTAGCCAGCACCCTTCCTTGGAAGCACTTTTGTAGGCTTAAGAACACACGGGCTCTGGGCTTCTCTAGCCACCTACTCTTCTGCTCATCCTCTCGTGCAGTCTAAAGAGAGCTTAGGTGAGAAATTGCAAACGTCGAGCAATTGCTCAGAGATGAAAAGTGCCAGCACTGAAGGCAGTTGCTAGCCAGCAGCCTTCCTTGGAAGCGCTTTCACAGGCGCAGCAACACTGGGGCTTTGCGCTTCTCTACCCACCAAACATCACGGTCATTCGCTTTCCGTCTCGTAGACACGAGTTGAGAAATTGCAAACGTCGAGCAATTGCTCAGAGATGAAAAGTGCCAGCACTGAAAGCTGTTGCTAGCCAGCACCCTTCCTTGGAAGCGCTTTTGTAGGCCTAAGAACACTGGGGCTCTGGGCTTCTCTAGCCACCTAATCTTCTGCTCATCCTCTCGCGTAGTCTAAAGAGAGCTCAGGTGAGAAATTGCAAATGTCGAGCAATTGCTCAGAGATGAAAAGTGCCAGCACTGAAAGCTGTTGCTAGCCAGCACCCTTCCTTGGAAGCGCTTTTGTAGGCCTAAGAACACTGGGGCTCTGGGCTTCTCTAGCCACCTAATCTTCTGCTCATCCTCTCGTGCAGTCTAAAGAGAGCTCAGGTGAGAAATTGCAAACGTCGAGCAATTGCTCAGAGATGGAAAGTGCCAGCACTGAAAGCTGATGCTAGCCAGCACCCTTCCTTGGAAGCGCTTTTGTAGGCCTAAGAACACTGGGGCTCTGGGCTTCTCTAGCCACCTCATCTTCTGCTCATCCTCTCGTGCAGTCGAAAGAGAGCTCAGGTGAGAAAGTGCAAACGTCGAGCAATTGCTCAGAGAGGAAAAGTGCCAGCACTGAAAGCTGTTGCTAGCCAGCACCCTTCCTTGGAAGCGCTTTCACAGGCGCAGCAACACTGGGGCTTTGCGCTTCTCTACCCACCAAACATCACGGTCACTATCTCTACGTCTCGTAGACACGAGATGAGAAATTGCAAACGTCGAGCAATTGCTCAGAGATGAAAAGTGCCAGCACTGAAAGCTGTTGCTAGCCAGCACCCTTCCTTGGAAGCGCTTTTGTAGGTCTAAGAACACTGGGGCTCTGGGCTTCTCTAGCTACCTAATCTTCTGCTCATCCTCTCGCATAGTCAAAAGAGAGCTCAGGTGAGAGATTGCAAACGTCGAGCAATTGCTCAGAGATGAAAAGTGCCAGCACTGAAAGCTGTTGCTAGCCAGCAGCCTTCCTTGGAAGCGCTTTCACAGGCGCAGCAACACTGGGGCTTTGCGCTTCTGTAGCCACCAAGCCTCACTGTCACTATCTGTCCGTCTCGTAGACACGAGCTGAGAAATTGCAAACGTCGAGCAATTGCTCAGAGATTAAAAGTGCCAGCACTGAAAGCTGTTGCTAGCCAGCACCCTCCCTTGGAAGCGCTTTTGTAGGCCTAAGAACACTGGGGCTCTGGGCTTCTCTAGCCACCTGATCTTCTGCTCATCCTCTCGTGCAGTCTAAAGAGAGCTCAGGTGAGAAATTGCAAACGTCGAGCAATTGCTCTGAGATGAAAAGTGCCAGCACTGAAAGCTGTTGCTAGCCAGCAGCCTTCCTTGGAAGCGCTTTCACAGGCGCAGCAACACTGGGGCTTTGCGCTTCTCTACCCACCAAACATCACGGTCACTATCTCTACGTCTCGTAGACACGAGCTGAGAAATTGCAAACGTCGAGCAATTGCTCAGAGATGAAAAGTGCCAGCACTGAAAGCTGTTGCTAGCCAGCAGCCTTCCTTGGAAGCGCTTTCACAGGCGCAGCAACACTGGGGCTTTGCGCTTCTCTAGCCACCAAACGTCACGGTCACTATCTGTCCGTCTCGTAGACACGAGCTGAGAAATTGCAAACGTCGAGCAATTGCTCAGAGAGGAAAAGTGCCAGCACTGAAAGCTGTTGCTAGCCAGCACCCTTCCTTGGCAGCAATTTTGTAGCCCTAACAACACTGGGGCTCTGGGCTTCTCTAGCTACCTAATCTTCTGCTCATCCTCTCGTGCAGTCTAAAGAGAGCTCAGGTGAGAAATTGCAAATGTCGAGCAATTGCTCAGAGAGGAAAAGTGCCAGCACTGAAAGCTGTTGCTAGCCAGCAGCCTTCCTTGGAAGCGCTTTCACAGGCGCAGCAACACTGGGGCTTTGCGCTTCTCTACCAACCAAACGTCACGGTCACTATCTCTCCGTCTCGTAGACACAAGCTGAGAAATTGCAAACGTCGAGCAATTGCTCAGAGATGAAAAGGGCCAGCACTGAAAGCTGTGGCTAGCCAGCAGCCTTCCTTGGAAGCGCTTTTTTATGCCTAAGAACACTGGGGTTGTGGGCTTCTCTAGCCACCTAATCTTCTGCTCATCCTCTCGCGTAGTCTAAAGAGAGCTCAGGTGAGAAATTGCAAATGTCGAGCAATTGCTCAGAGATGAAAAGTGCCAGCACTGAAAGCTGTTGCTAGCCAGCACCCTTCCTTGGTAGCGCTTTTGTAGGCCTAAGAACACTGGGGCTCTGGGCTTCTCTAGCCACCTAATCTTCTGCTCATCCTCTCGTGCAGTCTAAAGAGAGCTCAGGTGAGAAATTGCAAACGTCGAGCAATTGCTCAGAGATGGAAAGTGCCAGCACTGAAAGCTGATGCTAGCCAGCACCCTTCCTTGGAAGCGCTTTTGTAGGCCTAAGAACACTGGGGCTCTGGGCTTCTCTAGCCACCTCATCTTCTGCTCATCCTCTCGTGCAGTCGAAAGAGAGCTCAGGTGAGAATGTGCAAACGTCGAGCAATTGCTCAGAGATGAAAAGTGCCAGCACTGAAAGCTGTTGCTAGCCAGCACCCTTCCTTGGAAGCGCTTTCACAGGCGCAGCAACACTGGGGCTTTGCGCTTCTCTACCCACCAAACATCACGGTCACTATCTCTACGTCTCGTAGACACGAGATGAGAAATTGCAAACGTCGAGCAATTGCTCAGAGGTGAGAACTGCCAGCACTGAAAGCTGTTGCTAGCCAGCACCCTTCCTTGGAAGCAGTTTTGTAGGCCTAAGAACACTGGGGCTCTGGGCTTCTCTAGCCACCTAATCTTCTGCTCATCCTCTCGTGCAGTCTAAAGAGAGCTCAGGTGAGAAATTGCAAATGTCGAGCAATTGCTCAGAGATGAAAAGTGCCAGCACTGAAAGCTGATGCTAGCCAGCACCCTTCCTTGGAAGCAGTTTTGTAGGCCTAAGAACACTGGGGCTCTGGGCTTCTCTAGCCACCTAATCTTCTGCTCATCCTCTCGTGCAGTCTAAAGAGAGCTCAGGTGAGAAATTGCAAACGTCGAGCAATTGCTCAGAGATGGAAAGTGCCAGCACTGAAAGCTGATGCTAGCCAGCACCCTTCCTTGGAAGCGCTTTTGTGGCCCTAACAACACTGGGGCTCTGGGCTTCTCTAGCCACCTCATCTTCTGCTCATCCTCTCGTGCAGTCGAAAGAGAGCTCAGGTGAGAAATTGCAAACATCGAGCAATTGCTCAGAGATGAAAAGTGCCAGCACTGAAAGCTGTGGCTAGCCAGCACCCTTCCTTGGAAGCGCTTTCACAGGCGCAGCAACACTGGGACTTTGCGCTTCTCTAGCCACGAAACGTCACGCTCACTATCTGTCCGTCTCGTAGACACGAGCTGAGAAATTGCAAACGTCGAGCAATTGCTCAGAGGTGAGAACTGCCAGCACTGAAAGCTGTTGCTAGCCAGCACCCTTCCTTGGAAGCAGTTTTGTAGGCCTAAGAACACTGGGGCTCTGGGCTTCTCTAGCCACCTAATCTTCTGCTCATCCTCTCGTGCAGTCTAAAGAGAGCTCAGGTGAGAAATTGCAAATGTCGAGCAATTGCTCAGAGATGAAAAGTGCCAGCACTGAAAGCTGATGCTAGCCAGCACCCTTCCTTGGAAGCACTTTTGTAGGCTTAAGAACACACGGGCTCTGGGCTTCTCTAGCCACCTACTCTTCTGCTCATCCTCTCGTTCAGTCTAAAGAGAGCTTAGGTGAGAAATTGCAAACGTCGAGCAATTGCTCAGAGATGAAAAGTGCCAGCACTGAAGGCAGTTGCTAGCCAGCAGCCTTCCTTGGAAGCGCTTTCACAGGCGCAGCAACACTGGGGCTTTGCGCTTCTCTACCCACCAAACATCACGGTCATTCGCTTTCCGTCTCGTAGACACGAGTTGAGAAATTGCAAACGTCGAGCAATTGCTCAGAGATGAAAAGTGCCAGCACTGAAAGCTGTGGCTAGCCAGCACCCTTCCTTGGAAGCGCTTTTTTATGCCTAAGAACACTGGGGTTGTGGGCTTCTCTAGCCACCTAATCTTCTGCTCATCCTCTCGCGTAGTCTAAAGAGAGCTCAGGTGAGAAATTGCAAATGTCGAGCAATTGCTCAGAGATGAAAAGTGCCAGCACTGAAAGCTGTTGCTAGCCAGCACCCTTCCTTGGAAGCGCTTTTGTAGGCCTAAGAACACTGGGGCTCTGGGCTTCTCTAGCCACCTAATCTTCTGCTCATCCTCTCGTGCAGTCTAAAGAGAGCTCAGGTGAGAAATTGCAAACGTCGAGCAATTGCTCAGAGATGGAAAGTGCCAGCCCTGAAAGCTGATGCTAGCCAGCACCCTTCCTTGGAAGCGCTTTTGTAGGCCTAAGAACACTGGGGCTCTGGGCTTCTCTAGCCACCTCATCTTCTGCTCATCCTCTCGTGCAGTCGAAAGAGAGCTCAGGTGAGAATGTGCAAACGTCGAGCAATTGCTCAGAGATGAAAAGTGCCAGCACTGAAAGCTGTTGCTAGCCAGCACCCTTCCTTGGAAGCGCTTTCACAGGCGCAGCAACACTGGGGCTTTGCGCTTCTCTACCCACCAAACATCACGGTCACTATCTCTACGTCTCGTAGACACGAGATGAGAAATTGCAAACGTCGAGCAATTGCTCAGAGATGAAAAGTGCCAGCACTGAAAGCTGTTGCTAGCCAGCACCCTTCCTTGGAAGCGCTTTTGTAGGCCTAAGAACACTGGGGCTCTGGGCTTCTCTAGCTACCTAATCTTCTGCTCATCCTCTCGCGCAGTCTAAAGAGAGCTCAGGTGAGAGATTGCAAACGTCGAGCAATTGCTCAGAGATGAAAAGTGCCAGCACTGAAAGCTGTTGCTAGCCAGCAGCCTTCCTTGGAAGCGCTTTCACAGGCGCAGCAACACTGGGGCTTTGCGCTTCTGTAGCCACCAAACATCACGGTCATTCTCTTTCCGTCTCGTAGACACGAGTTGAGAAATTGCAAACGTCGAGCAATTGCTCAGAGATGAAAAGTGCCAGCACTGAAAGCTGTTGCTAGCCAGCACCCTTCCTTGGAAGCGGTTTTGTAGGCCTAAGAACACTGGGGCTCTGGGCTTCTCTAGCCACCTACTCTTCTGCTCATCCTCTCGTGCAGTCTAAAGAGAGCTCAGGTGAGAAATTGCAAATGTCGAGCAATTGTTTAGAGAGGAAAAGTGCCAGCACTGAAAGCTGTTGCTAGCCAGCACCCTTCCTTGGAAGCGCTTTCACAGGTGCATCAACACTGGGACTTTGCGCTTCTCTACCCACCAAACATCACGGTCATTCTCTTTCCGTCTCGTAGACACGAGCTGAGAAATTGCAAACGTCGAGCAATTGCTCAGAGATGAAAAGTGCAAGCACTGAAAGCTGTTGCTAGCCAGCACCCTTCCTTGGAAGCGCTTTTGTAGGCCTAAGAACACTGGGGCTCTGGGCTTCTCTAGCCACCTACTCTTCTGCTCATCCTCTCGCGCACTCTAAAGAGAGCTCAGGTGAGAAATTGCAAAGGTCGAGCAATTGCTCAGAGATGAAAAGTGCCAGCACTGAAAGCTGTTTCTAGCCAGCACCCTTCCTTGGAAGCGCTTTTGTAGGCCTAAGAACACTGGGGCTCTGGGCTTCTCTAGCCACCTACTCTTCTGCTCATCCTCTCGCGCAGTCTAAAGAGAGCTCAGGTGAGAAAGTGCAAACTTCGAGCAATTGCTCAGAGATGAAAAGTGCCAGCACTGAAAGCTGTTGCTAGCCAGCACCCTTCCTTGGAAGCGCTTTTGTAGGCCTAAGAACACTGGGGCTTTGCGCTTCTCTAGCCACCAAACATCACGCTCACTATCTCTCCGTCTCGTAGACATGAGCTGAAAAATTGCAAACGTCGAGCAATTGCTCAGAGATGAAAAGTGCCAGCACTGAAAGCTGTTGCTAGCCAGCACCCTTCCTTGGAAACGCTTTTGTAGGCCTAAGAACACTGGGGCTCTGGGCTTCTCTAGCTACCTAATCTTCTGCTCATCCTCTCGCGCACTCTAAAGAGAGCTCAGGTGAGAGATTGCAAACGTCGAGCAATTGCTCAGAGATGAAAAGTGCCAGCACTGAAAGCTGTTGCTAGCCAGCACCCTTCCTTGGAAGCGCTTTCACAGGCGCAGCAACACTGGGACTTTGCGCTTCTCTAGCCACCAAACATCACGCTCACTATCTCTCCGTCTCGTAGCCACGAGCTGAAAAATTGCAAACGTCGAGCAATTGCTCAGAGATAAAAAGTGCCAGCACTGAAAGCTGTTGCTAGCCAGCACCCTTCCTTGGAAGTGCTTTCACAGGCGCAGCAACACTGGGGCTTTGCGCTTCTCTAGGCACCAAACGTCACGGTCATTCTCTTTCCGTCTCGTAGACACGAGCTGAGAAATTGCAAACGTTGAGCAATTGCTCAGAGATGAAAAGTGCCAGCACTGAAAGCTGTTGCTAGCCAGCACCCTTCCTTGGAAGTGTTTTCACAGGCGCAGCAACACTGGGGCTTTGCGCTTCTCTAGCCACCAAGCCTCACGGTCACTATCTCTCCGTCTCGTAAACACGAGCTGAGAAATTGCAAATGTCGAGCAATTGCTCAGAGATGAAAAGTGCCAGCACTGAAAGCTGTTGCTAGCCAGCACCCTTCCTTGGAAGCGCTTTTGTAGGCCTAAGAACACTGGGGTTGTGGGCTTCTCTAGCCACCTAATCTTCTTCTCATCCTCTCGCGTAGTCTAAAGAGAGCTCAGGTGAGAGATTGCAAACGTCGAGCAATTGCTCAGAGATGAAAAGTTCCAGCACTGAAAGCTGTTGCTAGCCAGCACCCTTCCTTGGAAGCGCTTTCACAGGTGCAGCAACACTGGGGCTTTGCGCTTCTCTAGCCACCAAACATCACGCTCACTATCTCTCCGTCTCGTAGCCACGAGCTGAAAAATTGCAAACGTCGAGCAATTGCTCAGAGATGAAAAGTGCCAGCACTGAAAGCTGTTGCTAGCCAGCACCCTTCCTTGGAAGCGCTTTCACAGGCGCAGCAACACTGGGGCTTTGCGCTTCTCTACCCACCAAACGTCACGGTCACTATCTCTCCGTCTCGTAAACACGAGCTGAGAAATTGCAAATGTCGAGCAACTGCTCAGAGATGAAAAGTGCCAGCACTGAAAGCTGTTGCTAGCCAGCACCCTTCCTTGGAAGCGCTTTTGTAGGCCTAAGGACACTGGGGCTCTGGGCTTCTCTAGCCACCTAATCTTCTGCTCATCCTCTCGTGCAGTCGAAAGAGAGCTCAGGTGAGAAATTGCAAACTTCGAGCAATTGCTCAGAGAGGAAAAGTGCCAGCACTGAAAGCTGATGCTAGCCAGCACCCTTCCTTGGAAGCGCTTTTGTGGCCCTAAGAACAGTGGGGCTCTGGGCTTCTCTAGCCACCTACTCTTCTGCTCATCCTCTCGTGCAGTCGAAAGAGAGCTCAGGTGAGAAATTGCAAACGTCGAGCAATTGCTCAGAGATGAAAAGTGCCAGCACTGAAAGCTCTTGCTAGCCAGCAGCCTTCCTTGGAAGCGCTTTCACAGGCGCAGCAACACTGGGGCTTTGCGCTTCTCTAGCCACCAAACGTCACGGTCACTATCTGTCCGTCTCGTAGACACGAGCTGAGAAATTGCAAACGTCGAGCAATTGCTCAGAGATGAAAAGTGCCAGCACTGAAAGCTGTTGCTAGCCAGCACCCTTCCTTGGAAGCGCTTTTGTAGGCCTAAGAACACTGGGGCTCTGGGCTTCTCTAGCTACCTAATCTTCTGCTCATCCTCTCGTGCAGTCTAAAGAGAGCTCAGGTGAGAAATTGCAAATGTCGAGCAATTGCTCAGAGAGGAAAAGTGCCAGCACTGAAAGCTGTTGCTAGCCAGCAGCCTTCCTTGGAAGCGCTTTCACAGGCGCAGCAACACTGGGGCTTTGCGCTTCTCTACCAACCAAACGTCACGCTCACTATCTCTCCGTCTCGTAGACACAAGCTGAGAAATTGCAAACGTCGAGCAATTGCTCAGAGATGAAAAGTGCCAGCACTGAAAGCTGTGGCTAGCCAGCAGCCTTCCTTGGAAGCGCTTTCACAGGCGCAGCAACACTGGGGTTTTGCGCTTCTCTAGCCACCAAACATCACGCTCATTATCTCTCCGTCTCGTAGGCACGAGCTGAGAAATTGCAAACGTCGAGCAATTGCTCAGAGATGAAAAGTGCCAGCACTGAAAGCTGTTGCTAGCCAGCACCCTTCCTTGGAAGCGCTTTTGTAGGCCTAAGAATACTGGGGTTGTGGGCTTCTCTAGCCACCTAATCTTCTGCTCATCCTCTCGTGCAGTCTAAAGAGAGCTCAGGTGAGAAATTGCAAACGTCGAGCAATTGCTCAGAGATGAAAAGTGCCAGCACTGAAAGCTGTTGCTAGCCAGCACCCTTCCTTGGAAGCGCTTTCACAGGCGCAGCAACACTGGGACTTTGCGCTTCTCTACCCACAAAACATCACGGTCATTCTCTTTCCGTCTCGTAGACACGAGCTGAGAAATTGCAAACGTCGAGCAATTGCTCAGAGATGAAAAGTGGCAGCACTGAAAGCTGTTGCTAGCCAGCCCCCTTCCTTGGAAGCGCTTTCACAGGCGCAGCAACACTGGGGCTTTGCGCTTCTCTAGCCACCAAACATCACGGTCACTATCTCTCCGTCTCGTAAACACGAGCTGAGAAATTGCAAACGTCGAGCAATTGCTCAGAGATGAAAAGTGCCAGCACTGAAAGCTGTTGCTAGCCAGCACCCTTCCTTGGAAGCGCTTTTTTATGCCTAAGAACACTGGGGTTGTGGGCTTCTCTAGCCACCTACTCTTCTGCTCATCCTCTCGCGCACTCTAAAGAGCGCTCAGGGGAGAAATTGCAAACGTCGAGCAATTGCTCAGAGATGAAAAGTGCCAGCACTGAAAGCTGTTGCTAGCCAGCACCCTTCCTTGGAAGCGCTTTTGTAGGCCTAAGAACACTGGGGCTCTGGGCTTCTCTAGCTACCTAATCTTCTGCTCATCCTCTCGTGCAGTCTAAAGAGAGCTCAGGTGAGAAATTGCAAATGTCGATCAATTGCTCAGAGAGGAAAAGTGCCAGCACTGAAAGCTGTTGCTAGCCAGCACCCTTCCTTGGAAGCGCTTTCACAGGCGCAGCAACACTGGGGCTTTGCGCTTCTCTACCAACCAAACGTCACGCTCACTATCTCTCCGTCTCGTAGACACAAGCTGAGAAATTGCAAACGTCGAGCAATTGCTCAGAGATGAAAAGTGCCAGCACTGAAAGCTGTGGCTAGCCAGCAGCCTTCCTTGGAAGCGCTTTCACAGGCGCAGCAACACTGGGGCTTTGCGCTTCTCTACCCACCAAACATCACGCTCAATATCTCTCCGTCTCGTAGACACGAGCTGAGAAATTGCAAACGTCGAGCAATTGCTCAGAGATGAAAAGTGCCAGCACTGAAAGCTGTTGCTAGCCAGCACCCTTCCTTGGAAGCGCTTTCACAGGTGCATCAACACTGGGACTTTGCGCTTCTCTAGCCACCAAACATCACGGTCATTCGCTTTCCGTCTCGTAGACACGAGCTGAGAAATTGCAAACGTGGAGCAATTGCTCAGAGATGAGAACTGCCAGCACTGAAAGCTGTTGCTAGCCAGCACCCTTCCTTGGAAGCGCTTTTGTAGGCCTAAGAACACTGGGGTTGTGGGCTTCTCTAGCCACCTAATCTTCTGCTCATCCTCTCGTGCAGTCTAAAGAGAGCTCAGGTGAGAAATTGCAAACGTCGAGCAATTGCTCAGAGAGGAAAAGTGCCAGCACTGAAAGCTGTTGCTAGCCAGCACCCTTCCTTGGAAGCGCTTTCACAGGCGCAGCAACACTGGGGCTTTGCGCTTCTCTACCCACAAAACATCACGGTCATTCTCTTTCCGTCTCGTAGACACGAGCTGAGAAATTGCAAACGTCGAGCAATTGCTCAGAGATGAAAAGTGCCAGCACTGAAAGCTGTTGCTAGCCAGCACCCTTCCTTGGAAGCGCTTTCACAGGCGCAGCAACACTGGGGCTTTGCGCTTCTCTAGCCACCAAACATCACGGTCACTATCTCTCCGTCTCGTAAACACGAGCTGAGAAATTGCAAACGTCGAGCAATTGCTCAGAGATGAAAAGTGCCAGCACTGAAAGCTGTTGCTAGCCAGCACCCTTCCTTGGAAGCGCTTTTTTATGCCTAAGAACACTGGGGTTGTGGGCTTCTCTAGCCACCTACTCTTCTGCTCATCCTCTCGCGCACTCTAAAGAGCGCTCAGGGGAGAAATTGCAAACGTCGAGCAATTGCTTAGAGAGGAAAAGTGCCAGCACTGAAAGCTCTTGCTAGCCAGCACCCTTCCTTGGAAGCGCTTTTGTAGGCCTAAGAACACTGGGGCTCTGGGCTTCTCTAGCTACCTAATCTTCTGCTCATCCTCTCGTGCAGTCTAAAGAGAGCTCAGGTGAGAAATTTCAAATGTCGAGCAATTGCTCAGAGAGGAAAAGTGCCAGCACTGAAAGCTGTTGCTAGCCAGCACCCTTCCTTGGAAGCGCTTTCACAGGCGCAGCAACACTGGGGCTTTGCGCTTCTCTACCAACCAAACGTCACGCTCACTATCTCTCCGTCTCGTAGACACAAGCTGAGAAATTGCAAACGTCGAGCAATTGCTCAGAGATGAAAACTGCCAGCACTGAAAGCTGTGGCTAGCCAGCAGCTTTCCTTGGAAGCGCTTTCACAGGCGCAGCAACACTGGCGTTTGCGCTTCTGTAGCCACCAAACATCACGCTCAATATCTCTCCGTCTCGTAGACACGAGCTGAGAAATTGCAAACGTCGAGCAATTGCTCAGAGATGAAAAGTGCCAGCACTGAAAGCTGTTGCTAGCTAGCACCCTTCCTTGGAAACGCTTTTGTAGGCCTAAGAACACTGGGGCTCTGGGCTTATCTAGCCACCTCATCTTCTGCTCATCCTCTCGCGCACTCTAAAGAGAGCTCAGGTGAGAAATTGCAAACGTCGAGCAATTGCTCAGAGATGAAAAGTGCCAGCACTGAAAGCTGTTGCTAGCCAGCACCCTTCCTTGCAAGCACTTTCACAGGTGCATCAACACTGGGACTTTGCGCTTCTCTACCCACCAAACATCACGGTCATTCTCTTTCCGTCTCGTAGACACGAGCTGAGAAATTGCAAACGTCGAGCAATTGCTCAGAAATGAGAACTGCCAGCACTGAAAGCTGTTGCTAGCCAGCACCCTTCCTTGGAAGCGCTTTTGTAGGCCTAAGAACACTGGGGCTCTGGGCTTCTCTAGCCACCTAATCTTCTGCTCATCCTCTCGTGCAGTCTAAAGAGAGCTCAGGTGAGAAATTGCAAACGTCGAGCAATTGCTCAGAGATGAAAAGTGCCAGCACTGAAAGCTGATGCTAGCCAGCACCCTTCCTTGGAAGCGCTTTTGTAGCCCTAAGAACACTGGGGCTCTGGGCTTCTCTAGCCACCTACTCTTCTGCTCATCCTCTCGTGCAGTCTAAAGAGAGCTCAGGTGAGAAATTGCAAACGTCGAGCAATTGCTCAGCGATGAAAAGTGCCAGCACTGAAAGCTGTTGCTAGCCAGCACCCTTCCTTGGAAGCGCTTTCACAGGCGCAGCAACACTGGGGCTTTGCGCTTCTCTAGCCACCAAACGTCACGGTCACTATCTCTCCGTCTCGTAGACCCGAGCTGAGAAATTGCAAACGTCGAGCAATTGCTCAGAGATGAAAAGTGCCAGCACTGAAAGCTGTTGCTAGCCAGCACCCTTCCTTGGAAACGCTTTTGTAGGCCTAAGAACACTGGGGCTCTGGGCTTCTCTAGCTACCTAATCTTATGCTCATCCTCTCGCGTAGTCTAAAGAGAGCTCAGGTGAGAGATTGCAAACGTCGAGCAATTGCTCAGAGATGAAAAGTGCCAGCACTGAAAGCTGTGGCTAGCCAGCAGCCTTCCTTGGAAGCGCTTTCACAGGCGCAGCAACACTGGGGTTTTGCGCTTCTCTAGCCACCAAACATCACGCTCATTATCTCTCCGTCTCGTAGACACGAGCTGAGAAATTGCAAATGTCGAGCAATTGCTCAGAGATGAAAAGTGCCAGCACTGAAAGCTGTTGCTAGCCAGCACCCTTCCTTGGAAGCGCTTTTGTGGCCCTAACAACACTGGGGCTCTGGGCTTCTCTAGCCACCTAATCTTCTGCTCATCCTCTCGTGCAGTCTAAAGAGAGCTCAGGTGAGAAATTGCAAACGTCGAGCAATTGCTCAGAGAGGAAAAGTGCCAGCACTGAAAGCTGTTGCTAGCCAGCACCCTTCCTTGGAAGCGCTTTCACAGGCGCAGCAACACTGGGGCTTTGCGCTTCTCTACCCACAAAACATCACGGTCATTCTCTTTCCGTCTCGTAGACACGAGCTGAGAAATTGCAAACGTCGAGCAATTGCTCAGAGATGAAAAGTGGCAGCACTGAAAGCTGTTGCTAGCCAGCACCCTTCCTTGGAAGCGCTTTCACAGGCGCAGCAACACTGGGGCTTTGCGCTTCTCTAGCCACCAAACATCACGGTCACTATCTCTCCGTCTCGTAAACACGAGCTGAGAAATTGCAAACGTCGAGCAATTGCTCAGAGATGAAAAGTGCCAGCACTGAAAGCTGTTGCTAGCCAGCACCCTTCCTTGGAAGCGCTTTTTTATGCCTAAGAACACTGGGGTTGTGGGCTTCTCTAGCCACCTACTCTTCTGCTCATCCTCTCGCGCACTCTAAAGAGCGCTCAGGGGAGAAATTGCAAACGTCGAGCAATTGCTCAGAGATGAAAAGTGCCAGCACTGAAAGCTGTTGCTAGCCAGCACCCTTCCTTGGAAGCGCTTTTGTAGGCCTAAGAACACTGGGGCTCTGGGCTTCTCTAGCCACCAAATCTTCTTCTCATCCTCTCGCGTAGTCTAAAGTGAGCTCAGGTGAGAAAGTGCAAACGTCCAGCAATTGCTCAGAGATGAAAAGTGCCAGCACTGAGAGCTGTGGCTAGCCAGCACCCTTCCTTGGAAGCGCTTTCACAGGCGCAGCAACACTGGGGCTTTGCGCTTCTCTACCCACCAAGCGTCACGGTCATTCGCTTTCCTTCTCGTAGACACGACCTGAGAAATTGCAAACGTCGAGCAATTGCTCAGAGATGAAAAGTGCAAGCACTGAAAGGTGTTGCTAGCCAGCACCCTTCCTTGGAAGCGCTTTCACAGGCACAGCAACACTGGGGCTTTGCGCTTCTCTAGCCACCAAACATCACGGTCATTCTCGTTCCGTCTCGTAGACACGAGCTGAGAAATTGCAAACGTCGAGCAATTGCTCAGAGATGAAAAGTGCCAGCACTGAAAGCTGTTGCTAGCCAGCACCCTTCCTTGGAAGCGCTTTCACAGGCGCAGCAACACTGGGGCTTTGCGCTTCTCTACCCACCAAACATCACGGTCATTCTCTTTCCGTCTCGTAGACACGAGCTGAGAAATTGCAAACGTCGAGCAATTGCTCAGAGATGAAAAGTGCCAGCACTGAAAGCTGATGCTAGCCAGCACCCTTCCTTGGAAGCGCTTTTGTAGCCCTTAGAACACTGGGGCTCTGGGCTTCTGTAGCCACCTACTCCTCTTCTCATCCTCTCGCGTAGTCTAAAGAGAGCTCAGGTGAGAAATTGCAAAGGTCGAGCAATTGCTCAGAGATGAAAAGTGCCAGCACTGAAAGCTGTGGCTAGCCAGCACCCTTCCTTGGAAGCGCTTTCACAGACGCAGCAACACTGGGACTTTGCGCTTCTCTACCCACCAAACATCACGGTCATTCTCTTTCCTTCTCGTAGACACGAGCTGAGAAATTGCAAACGTCGAGCAATTGCTCAGAGATGAAAAGTGGCAGCACTGAAAGCTGTTGCTAGCCAGCACCCTTCCTTGGAAGCGCTTTCACAGGCGCAGCAACACTGGGGCTTTGCGCTTCTCTACCCACCAAACATCACGCTCACTATCTCTCCGTCTCGTAGACAAGAGCTGAGAAATTGCAAACGTGGAGCAATTGCTCAGAGATGAAAAGTGCCAGCACTGAAAGCTGTGGCTAGCCAGCACCCTTCCTTGGAAGTGCTTTCACAGGCGCAGCAACACTGGGGCTTTGCGCTTCTCTAGCCACCAAATGTCACGGTCATTCTCTTTCCTTCTCGTAGACACGAGCTGAGAAATTGCAAACGTCGAGCAATTGCTCAGAGATGAAAAGTGCCAGCACTGAAAGCTGTTGCTAGCCAGCACCCTTCCTTGGAAGCGCTTTTGTAGGTCTAAGAACACTGGGGTTCTGGGCTTCTCTAGCCACCTAATCTTCTTCTCATCCTCTCGCGTAGTCTAAAGAGAGCTCAGGTGAGAAATTGCAAATGTCGAGCAATTGCTCAGAGATGAAAAGTGCCAGCACTGAAAGCTGTTGCTAGCCAGCACCCTTCCTTGGAAGCGCTTTTGTAGGCCTAAGAACACTGGGGCTCTGGGCTTCTCTAGCCACCTAATCTTCTGCTCATCCTCTCGTGCAGTCTAAAGAGAGCTCAGGTGAGAAATTGCAAACGTCGAGCAATTGCTCAGAGATGAAAAGTGCCAGCACTGAAAGCTGTTGCTAGCCAGCCCCCTTCCTTGGAAGCGCTTTTGTAGGCCTAAGAACACTGGGGCTCTGGGCTTCTCTAGCCACCTACTCTTCTGCTCATCCTCTCGCGTAGTCTAAAGAGAGCTCAGGTGAGAAATTGCAAAGGTCGAGCAATTGCTCAGAGATAAAAAGTGCCAGGACTGAAAGCTGTTGCTAGCCAGCACCCTTCCTTGGAAGCGCTTTCACAGGCGCAGCAACACTGGGGCTTTGCGCTTCTCTACCCACCAAACGTCACGCTCACTATCTGTCCGTCTCATAGACACGAGCTGAGAAATTGCAAACGTCGAGCAATTGCTCAGAGATGAAAAGTGCCAGCACTGAAAGCTGTTGCTAGCCAGCACCCTTCCTTGGAAGCGCTTTCACAGGCGCAGCAACACTGGGGCTTTGCGCTTCTCTAGCCACAAAACATCACGGTCATTCTCTTTCCGTCTCGTAGACACGAGCTGAGAAATTGCAAACGTCGAGCAATTGCTCAGAGATGAAAAGTGCCAGCACTGAAAGCTGTGGCTAGCCAGCACCCTTCCTTGGAAGCGCTTTCACAGGCGCAGCAACACTGGGACTTTGCGCTTCTCTAGCCACGAAACGTCACGGTCACTCTCTGTCCGTGTCGTAGACACAAGCTGAGAAATTGCAAACGTCGAGCAATTGCTCAGAGGTGAGAACTGCCAGCACTGAAAGCTGTTACTAGCCAGCACCCTTCCTTGGAAGCGCTTTCACAGGCGCAGCAACACTGGGGCTTTGCGCTTCTCTAGCCACCAAACGTCACGGTCATTCTCTTTCCGTCTCGTAGACACGAGCTGAGAAATTGCAAACGTCGAGCAATTGCTCAGAGATGAAAAGGGCCAGCACTGAAAGCTGTGGCTAGCCAGCACCCTTCCTTGGAAGCGCTTTCACAGGCGCAGTAACACTGGGGCTTTGCGCTTCTCTACCCACCAAACATCACGGTCATTCTCTTTCCGTCTCGTAGACACGAGTTGAGAAATTGCAAAGGTCGAGCAATTGCTCAGAGATGAAAAGTGCCAGCACTGAAAGCTGTTGCTAGCCAGCACCCTTCCTTGGAAGCGCTTTTGTAGGCCTAATAATACTGGGGCTCTGGGCTTCTCTAGCCACCTACTGTTCTGCTCATCCTCTCGCGCACTCTAAAGAGAGCTCAGGTGAGAAATTGCAAACGTCGAGCAATTGCTCAGAGATGAAAAGTGCCAGCACTGAAAGCTGTTGCTAGCCAGCACCCTTCCTTGGAAGCGCTTTTGTAGCCCTTAGAACACTGGGGCTCTGGGCTTCTGTAGCCACCTACTCCTCTTCTCATCCTCTCGCGTAGTCTAAAGAGAGCTCAGGTGAGAAATTGCAAAGGTCGAGCAATTGCTCAGAGATGAAAAGTGCCAGCACTGAAAGCTGTGGCTAGCCAGCACCCTTCCTTGGAAGCGCTTTCACAGACGCAGCAACACTGGGACTTTGCGCTTCTCTACCCACCAAACATCACGGTCATTCTCTTTCCTTCTCGTAGACACGAGCTGAGAAATTGCAAACGTCGAGCAATTGCTCAGAGATGAAAAGTGGCAGCACTGAAAGCTGTTGCTAGCCAGCACCCTTCCTTGGAAGCGCTTTCACAGGCGCAGCAACACTGGGGCTTTGCGCTTCTCTACCCACCAAACATCACGCTCACTATCTCTCCGTCTCGTAGACAAGAGCTGAGAAATTGCAAACGTGGAGCAATTGCTCAGAGATGAAAAGTGCCAGCACTGAAAGCTGTGGCTAGCCAGCACCCTTCCTTGGAAGTGCTTTCACAGGCGCAGCAACACTGGGGCTTTGCGCTTCTCTAGCCACCAAATGTCACGGTCATTCTCTTTCCTTCTCGTAGACACGAGCTGAGAAATTGCAAACGTCGAGCAATTGCTCAGAGATGAAAAGTGCCAGCACTGAAAGCTGTTGCTAGCCAGCACCCTTCCTTGGAAGCGTTTTCACAGTCGCAGCAACACTGGGGCTTTGCGCTTCTCTACCCACCAAACATCACGCTCACTATCTCTCCGTCTCGTAAACACGAGCTGAGAAATTGCAAATGTCGAGCAATTGCTCAGAGATGAAAAGGGCCAGCACTGAAAGCTGTTGCTAGCCAGCACCCTTCCTTGGAAGCGCTTTTGTAGGTCTAAGAACACTGGGGTTCTGGGCTTCTCTAGCCACCTAATCTTCTTCTCATCCTCTCGCGTAGTCTAAAGAGAGCTCAGGTGAGAAATTGCAAATGTCGAGCAATTGCTCAGAGATGAAAAGTGCCAGCACTGAAAGCTGTTGCTAGCCAGCACCCTTCCTTGGAAGCGCTTTTGTAGGCCTAAGAACACTGGGGCTCTGGGCTTCTCTAGCCACCTAATCTTCTGCTCATCCTCTCGTGCAGTCTAAAGAGAGCTCAGGTGAGAAATTGCAAACGTCGAGCAATTGCTCAGAGATGAAAAGTGCCAGCACTGAAAGCTGTTGCTAGCCAGCACCCTTCCTTGGAAGCGCTTTTGTAGGCCTAAGAACACTGGGGCTCTGGGCTTCTCTAGCCACCTACTCTTCTTCTCATCCTCTCGCGTAGTCTAAAGTGAGCTCAGGTGAGAAAGTGCAAACGTCCAGCAATTGCTCAGAGATGAAAAGTGCCAGCACTGAGAGCTGTGGCTAGCCAGCACCCTTCCTTGGAAGCGCTTTCACAGGCGCAGCAACACTGGGGCTTTGCGCTTCTCTACCCACCAAGCGTCACGGTCATTCGCTTTCCTTCTCGTAGACACGACCTGAGAAATTGCAAACGTCGAGCAATTGCTCAGAGATGAAAAGTGCAAGCACTGAAAGGTGTTGCTAGCCAGCACCCTTCCTTGGAAGCGCTTTCACAGGCACAGCAACACTGGGGCTTTGCGCTTCTCTAGCCACCAAACATCACGGTCATTCTCGTTCCGTCTCGTAGACACGAGCTGAGAAATTGCAAACGTCGAGCAATTGCTCAGAGATGAAAAGTGCCAGCACTGAAAGCTGTTGCTAGCCAGCACCCTTCCTTGGAAGCGCTTTCACAGGCGCAGCAACACTGGGGCTTTGCGCTTCTCTACCCACCAAACATCACGGTCATTCTCTTTCCGTCTCGTAGACACGAGCTGAGAAATTGCAAACGTCGAGCAATTGCTCAGAGATGAAAAGTGCCAGCACTGAAAGCTGATGCTAGCCAGCACCCTTCCTTGGAAGCGCTTTTGTAGCCCTTAGAACACTGGGGCTCTGGGCTTCTGTAGCCACCTACTCCTCTTCTCATCCTCTCGCGTAGTCTAAAGAGAGCTCAGGTGAGAAATTGCAAAGGTCGAGCAATTGCTCAGAGATGAAAAGTGCCAGCACTGAAAGCTGTGGCTAGCCAGCACCCTTCCTTGGAAGCGCTTTCACAGACGCAGCAACACTGGGACTTTGCGCTTCTCTACCCACCAAACATCACGGTCATTCTCTTTCCTTCTCGTAGACACGAGCTGAGAAATTGCAAACGTCGAGCAATTGCTCAGAGATGAAAAGTGGCAGCACTGAAAGCTGTTGCTAGCCAGCACCCTTCCTTGGAAGCGCTTTCACAGGCGCAGCAACACTGGGGCTTTGCGCTTCTCTACCCACCAAACATCACGCTCACTATCTCTCCGTCTCGTAGACAAGAGCTGAGAAATTGCAAACGTGGAGCAATTGCTCAGAGATGAAAAGTGCCAGCACTGAAAGCTGTGGCTAGCCAGCACCCTTCCTTGGAAGTGCTTTCACAGGCGCAGCAACACTGGGGCTTTGCGCTTCTCTAGCCACCAAATGTCACGGTCATTCTCTTTCCTTCTCGTAGACACGAGCTGAGAAATTGCAAACGTCGAGCAATTGCTCAGAGATGAAAAGTGCCAGCACTGAAAGCTGTTGCTAGCCAGCACCCTTCCTTGGAAGCGCTTTTGTAGGTCTAAGAACACTGGGGTTCTGGGCTTCTCTAGCCACCTAATCTTCTTCTCATCCTCTCGCGTAGTCTAAAGAGAGCTCAGGTGAGAAATTGCAAATGTCGAGCAATTGCTCAGAGATGAAAAGTGCCAGCACTGAAAGCTGTTGCTAGCCAGCACCCTTCCTTGGAAGCGCTTTTGTAGGCCTAAGAACACTGGGGCTCTGGGCTTCTCTAGCCACCTAATCTTCTGCTCATCCTCTCGTGCAGTCTAAAGAGAGCTCAGGTGAGAAATTGCAAACGTCGAGCAATTGCTCAGAGATGAAAAGTGCCAGCACTGAAAGCTGTTGCTAGCCAGCCCCCTTCCTTGGAAGCGCTTTTGTAGGCCTAAGAACACTGGGGCTCTGGGCTTCTCTAGCCACCTACTCTTCTGCTCATCCTCTCGCGTAGTCTAAAGAGAGCTCAGGTGAGAAATTGCAAAGGTCGAGCAATTGCTCAGAGATAAAAAGTGCCAGGACTGAAAGCTGTTGCTAGCCAGCACCCTTCCTTGGAAGCGCTTTCACAGGCGCAGCAACACTGGGGCTTTGCGCTTCTCTACCCACCAAACGTCACGCTCACTATCTGTCCGTCTCATAGACACGAGCTGAGAAATTGCAAACGTCGAGCAATTGCTCAGAGATGAAAAGTGCCAGCACTGAAAGCTGTTGCTAGCCAGCACCCTTCCTTGGAAGCGCTTTCACAGGCGCAGCAACACTGGGGCTTTGCGCTTCTCTAGCCACAAAACATCACGGTCATTCTCTTTCCGTCTCGTAGACACGAGCTGAGAAATTGCAAACGTCGAGCAATTGCTCAGAGATGAAAAGTGCCAGCACTGAAAGCTGTGGCTAGCCAGCACCCTTCCTTGGAAGCGCTTTCACAGGCGCAGCAACACTGGGACTTTGCGCTTCTCTAGCCACGAAACGTCACGGTCACTCTCTGTCCGTGTCGTAGACACAAGCTGAGAAATTGCAAACGTCGAGCAATTGCTCAGAGGTGAGAACTGCCAGCACTGAAAGCTGTTACTAGCCAGCACCCTTCCTTGGAAGCGCTTTCACAGGCGCAGCAACACTGGGGCTTTGCGCTTCTCTAGCCACCAAACGTCACGGTCATTCTCTTTCCGTCTCGTAGACACGAGCTGAGAAATTGCAAACGTCGAGCAATTGCTCAGAGATGAAAAGGGCCAGCACTGAAAGCTGTGGCTAGCCAGCACCCTTCCTTGGAAGCGCTTTCACAGGCGCAGTAACACTGGGGCTTTGCGCTTCTCTACCCACCAAACATCACGGTCATTCTCTTTCCGTCTCGTAGACACGAGTTGAGAAATTGCAAAGGTCGAGCAATTGCTCAGAGATGAAAAGTGCCAGCACTGAAAGCTGTTGCTAGCCAGCACCCTTCCTTGGAAGCGCTTTTGTAGGCCTAATAATACTGGGGCTCTGGGCTTCTCTAGCCACCTACTGTTCTGCTCATCCTCTCGCGCACTCTAAAGAGAGCTCAGGTGAGAAATTGCAAACGTCGAGCAATTGCTCAGAGATGAAAAGTGCCAGCACTGAAAGCTGTTGCTAGCCAGCACCCTTCCTTGGAAGCGCTTTTGTAGCCCTTAGAACACTGGGGCTCTGGGCTTCTGTAGCCACCTACTCCTCTTCTCATCCTCTCGCGTAGTCTAAAGAGAGCTCAGGTGAGAAATTGCAAAGGTCGAGCAATTGCTCAGAGATGAAAAGTGCCAGCACTGAAAGCTGTGGCTAGCCAGCACCCTTCCTTGGAAGCGCTTTCACAGACGCAGCAACACTGGGACTTTGCGCTTCTCTACCCACCAAACATCACGGTCATTCTCTTTCCTTCTCGTAGACACGAGCTGAGAAATTGCAAACGTCGAGCAATTGCTCAGAGATGAAAAGTGGCAGCACTGAAAGCTGTTGCTAGCCAGCACCCTTCCTTGGAAGCGCTTTCACAGGCGCAGCAACACTGGGGCTTTGCGCTTCTCTACCCACCAAACATCACGCTCACTATCTCTCCGTCTCGTAGACAAGAGCTGAGAAATTGCAAACGTGGAGCAATTGCTCAGAGATGAAAAGTGCCAGCACTGAAAGCTGTGGCTAGCCAGCACCCTTCCTTGGAAGTGCTTTCACAGGCGCAGCAACACTGGGGCTTTGCGCTTCTCTAGCCACCAAATGTCACGGTCATTCTCTTTCCTTCTCGTAGACACGAGCTGAGAAATTGCAAACGTCGAGCAATTGCTCAGAGATGAAAAGTGCCAGCACTGAAAGCTGTTGCTAGCCAGCACCCTTCCTTGGAAGCGTTTTCACAGTCGCAGCAACACTGGGGCTTTGCGCTTCTCTACCCACCAAACATCACGCTCACTATCTCTCCGTCTCGTAAACACGAGCTGAGAAATTGCAAATGTCGAGCAATTGCTCAGAGATGAAAAGGGCCAGCACTGAAAGCTGTTGCTAGCCAGCACCCTTCCTTGGAAGCGCTTTTGTAGGTCTAAGAACACTGGGGTTCTGGGCTTCTCTAGCCACCTAATCTTCTTCTCATCCTCTCGCGTAGTCTAAAGAGAGCTCAGGTGAGAAATTGCAAATGTCGAGCAATTGCTCAGAGATGAAAAGTGCCAGCACTGAAAGCTGTTGCTAGCCAGCACCCTTCCTTGGAAGCGCTTTTGTAGGCCTAAGAACACTGGGGCTCTGGGCTTCTCTAGCCACCTAATCTTCTGCTCATCCTCTCGTGCAGTCTAAAGAGAGCTCAGGTGAGAAATTGCAAACGTCGAGCAATTGCTCAGAGATGAAAAGTGCCAGCACTGAAAGCTGTTGCTAGCCAGCACCCTTCCTTGGAAGCGCTTTTGTAGGCCTAAGAACACTGGGGCTCTGGGCTTCTCTAGCCACCTACTCTTCTGCTCATCCTCTCGCGTAGTCTAAAGAGAGCTCAGGTGAGAAATTGCAAAGGTCGAGCAATTGCTCAGAGATAAAAAGTGCCAGGACTGAAAGCTGTTGCTAGCCAGCACCCTTCCTTGGAAGCGCTTTCACAGGCGCAGCAACACTGGGGCTTTGCGCTTCTCTACCCACCAAACGTCACGCTCACTATCTGTCCGTCTCATAGACACGAGCTGAGAAATTGCAAACGTCGAGCAATTGCTCAGAGATGAAAAGTGCCAGCACTGAAAGCTGTTGCTAGCCAGCACCCTTCCTTGGAAGCGCTTTCACAGGCGCAGCAACACTGGGGCTTTGCGCTTCTCTAGCCACAAAACATCACGGTCATTCTCTTTCCGTCTCGTAGACACGAGCTGAGAAATTGCAAACGTCGAGCAATTGCTCAGAGATGAAAAGTGCCAGCACTGAAAGCTGTGGCTAGCCAGCACCCTTCCTTGGAAGCGCTTTCACAGGCGCAGCAACACTGGGACTTTGCGCTTCTCTAGCCACGAAACGTCACGGTCACTCTCTGTCCGTCTCGTAGACACAAGCTGAGAAATTGCAAACGTCGAGCAATTGCTCAGAGGTGAGAACTGCCAGCACTGAAAGCTGTTACTAGCCAGCACCCTTCCTTGGAAGCGCTTTCACAGGCGCAGCAACACTGGGGCTTTGCGCTTCTCTAGCCACCAAACGTCACGGTCATTCTCTTTCCGTCTCGTAGACACGAGCTGAGAAATTGCAAACGTCGAGCAATTGCTCAGAGATGAAAAGGGCCAGCACTGAAAGCTGTGGCTAGCCAGCACCCTTCCTTGGAAGCGCTTTCACAGGCGCAGTAACACTGGGGCTTTGCGCTTCTCTACCCACCAAACATCACGGTCATTCTCTTTCCGTCTCGTAGACACGAGTTGAGAAATTGCAAAGGTCGAGCAATTGCTCAGAGATGAAAAGTGCCAGCACTGAAAGCTGTTGCTAGCCAGCACCCTTCCTTGGAAGCGCTTTTGTAGGCCTAATAATACTGGGGCTCTGGGCTTCTCTAGCCACCTACTGTTCTGCTCATCCTCTCGCGCACTCTAAAGAGAGCTCAGGTGAGAAATTGCAAACGTCGAGCAATTGCTCAGAGATGAAAAGTGCCAGCACTGAAGGCTGTTGCTAGCCAGCAGCCTTCCTTGGAAGCGCTTTCACAGGCGCAGCAACACTGGGGCTTTGCGCTTCTCTACCCACCAAACGTCGTGGTCATTCTCTTTCCGTCCCGTAGACACGAGCTGAGAAATTGCAAACGTCGAGCAATTGCTCAGAGATGAAAAGTGCCAGCACTGAAAGCTGATGCTAGCCAGCAGCCTTCCTTGGACGCGCTTTCACAGGCGCAGCAACACTGGGGCTTTGCGCCTCTCTAGCCACCAAACGTCACGCTCACTATCTCTCCGTCTCGTAGACACGAGCTGAGAAATTGCAAACGTCGAGCAATTGCTCAGAGATGAAAAGTGCCAGCACTGAAAACTGATGCTAGCCAGCACCCTTCCTTGGAAGTGCTTTTGTAGGCCTAAGAACACTGGGGCTCTGGGCTTCTCTAGCCACCTAATCTTCTGCTCATCCTCTCGCGTAGTCTAAAGAGAGCTCAGGTGAGAAATTGCAAAGGTCGAGCAATTGCTCAGAGATAAAAAGTGCCAGGACTGAAAGCTGTTGCTAGCCAGCACCCTTCCTTGGAAGCGCTTTCACAGGCGCAGCAACACTGGGGCTTTGCGCTTCTCTACCCACCAAACGTCACGCTCACTATCTCTCCGTCTCATAGACACGAGCTGAGAAATTGCAAACGTCGAGCAATTGCTCAGAGATGAAAAGTGCCAGCACTGAAAGCTGTTGCTAGCCAGCACCCTTCCTTGGAAGCGCTTTCACAGGCGCAGCAACACTGGGGCTTTGCGCTTCTCTAGCCACCAAACATCACGGTCATTCTCTTTCCGTCTCGTAGACACGAGCTGAGAAATTGCAAACATCGAGCAATTGCTCAGAGATGAAAAGTGCCAGCACTGAAAGCTGTGGCTAGCCAGCAGCCTTCCTTGGAAGCACTTTTGTAGGCCTAAGAATACTGGGGCTCTGGGCTTCTCTAGCCACCTCATCTTCTGCTCATCCTCTCGGGCACTCTAAAGAGAGCTCAGGTGAGAAATTGCAAACGTCGAGCAATTGCTCAGAGATGAAAAGTGCCAGCACTGAAGGCTGTTGCTAGCCAGCAGCCTTCCTTGGAAGCGCTTTCACAGGCGCAGCAACACTGGGACTTTGCGCTTCTCTACCCACCAAACATCACGGTCACTATCTCTACGTCTCGTAGACACGAGCTGAGAAATTGCAAACGTCGAGCAATTGCTCAGAGATGAAAAGTGCAAGCACTGAAAGCTGTGGCTAGCCAGCACCCTTCCTTGGAAGCGCTTTTGTAGCCCTAACAACACTGGGGCTCTGGGCTTCTCTAGCCACCTACTCTTCTGCTCATCCTCTCGAGCACTCTAAAGAGAGCTCAGGTGAGAAATTGCAAACGTCGAGCAATTGCTCAGAGATGAAAAGTGCCAGCACTGAAAGCTGATGCTAGCCAGCACCCTTCCTTGGAAGCACTTTTGTAGGCCTAAGAACACTGGGGCTCTGGGCTTCTCTAGCCACCTACTCTTCTGCTCATCCTCTCGTGCAGTCTAAAGAGAGCTTAGGTGAGAAATTGCAAACATCGAGCAATTGCTCAGAGATGAAAAGTGCCAGCACTGAAAGCTGTTGCTAGCCAGCACCCTTCCTTGGAAGCGCTTTCACAGGTGCAGCAACACTGGGGCTTTGCGCTTCTCTAGCCACCAAACATCACGGTCACTATCTCTACGTCTCGTAGACACGAGATGAGAAATTGCAAACGTGGAGCAATTGCTCAGAGATGAAAAGTGCCAGCACTGAAAGCTGTTGCTAGCCAGCACCCTTCCTTGGAAGCGCTTTTGTAGGCCTAAGAACACTGGGGCTCTGGCCTTCTCTAGCCACCTAATCTTCTGCTCATCCTCTCGTGCAGTCTAAAGAGAGCTCAGGTGAGAAATTGCAAACGTCGAGCAATTGCTCAGAGATGAAAAGTGCCAGCACTGAAAGCTGTTGCTAGCCAGCACCCTTCCTTGGAAGCGCTTTCACAGGCGCAGCAACACTGGGGCTTTGCGCTTCTCTAGCCACCAAACGTCACGGTCATTCTCTTTCCGTCTCGTAGACACGAGCTGAGAAATTGCAAACGTCGAGCAATTGCTCAGAGATGAAAAGTGCCAGCACTGAAAGCTGTTGCTAGCCAGCACCCTTCCTTGGAAGCGCTTTTGTAGGCCTAAGAACACTGGGGCTCTGGGCTTCTCTAGCTACCTAATCTTCTGCTCATCCTCTCGTGCAGTCGAAAGAGAGCTCAGGTGAGAAATTGCAAATGTCGAGCAATTGCTCAGAGATGAAAAGTGCCAGCACTGAAAGCTGTTGCTAGCCAGCACCCT
The DNA here is from genome assembly GCA_037962945.1 of Sarcoramphus papa. Classification (NCBI taxonomy): domain Eukaryota; kingdom Metazoa; phylum Chordata; class Aves; order Accipitriformes; family Cathartidae; genus Sarcoramphus; species Sarcoramphus papa. Next base: position 91,722,364 of record CM075586.1, on the reverse strand, counting down.
TCCTTGGAAGCGCTTTCACAGGCGCAGCAACACTGGGGCTTTGCGCTTCTCTACCAACCAAACGTCACGGTCACTATCTCTCCGTCTCGTAGACACGAGCTGAGAAATTGCAAACGTCGAGCAATTGCTCAGAGATGAAAAGTGCCAGCACTGAAAGCTGTGGCTAGCCAGCAGCCTTCCTTGGAAGCGCTTTCACAGGCGCAGCAACACTGGGGCTTTGCGCTTCTCTAGCCACCAAACATCACGCTCACTATCTCTCCGTCTCGTAGACACGAGCTGAGAAATTGCAAACGTCGAGCAATTGCTCAGAGATGAGAACTGCCAGCACTGAAAGCTGTTGCTAGCCAGCACCCTTCCTTGGAAGCGCTTTTGTAGGCCTAAGAACACTGGGGCTCTGGGCTTCTCTGCCACCTACTCTTCTGCTCATCCTCTCGCGCACTCTAAAGAGAGCTCAGGTGAGAAATTGCAAACGTCGAGCAATTGCTCAGAGATGAAAAGTGCCAGCACTGAAAGCTGATGCTAGCCAGCACCCTTCCTTGGAAGCGCTTTTGTAGGCCTAAGAACACTGGGGCTCTGGGCTTCTCTAGCCACCTACTCCTCTGCTCATCCTCTCGTGCAGTCGAAAGAGAGCTCAGGTGAGAAATTGCAAACGTCGAGCAATTGCTCAGAGATGAAAAGTGCCAGCACTGAAAGCTGTTGCTAGCCAGCACCCTTCCTTGGAAGTGCTTTCACAGGCGCAGCAACACTGGGGCTTTGCGCTTCTCTAGCCACCAAACATCACGGTCACTATCTGTCCGTCTCGTAGACACGAGCTGAGAAATTGCAAACGTCGAGCAATTGCTCAGAGATGAAAAGTGGCAGCACTGAAAGCTGTTGCTAGCCAGCACCCTTCCTTGGAAGCGCTTTCACAGGCGCAGCAACACTGGGGCTTTGCGCTTCTGTAGCCACCAAGCCTCACGCTCACTATCTCTCCGTCTCGTAGACACGAGCTGAGAAATTGCAAACGTCGAGCAATTGCTCAGAGATGAAAAGTGCCAGCACTGAAAGCTGTTGCTAGCCAGCACCCTTCCTTGGAAGCGCTTTTGTAGCCCTAAGAACACTGGGGCTCTGGGCTTCTCTAGCCACCTAATCTTCTGCTCATCCTCTCGTGCAGTCTAAAGAGAGCTCAGGTGAGAAATTGCAAACGTCGAGCAATTGCTCAGAGATGAAAAGTGCCAGCACTGAAAGCTGTTGCTAGCCAGCACCCTTCCTTGGAAGCGCTTTTGTAGGCCTAAGAACACTGGGGCTCTGGGCTTCTCTAGCGACCTCATCTTCTGCTCATCCTCTCGTGCAGTCGAAAGAGAGCTCAGGTGAGAAAGTGCAAACGTCGAGCAATTGCTCAGAGATGAAAAGTGCCAGCACTGAAAGCTGTTGCTAGCCAGCACCCTTCCTTGGAAGCGCTTTCACAGGCGCAGCAACACTGGGACTTTGCGCTTCTCTACCCACCAAACGTCACGCTCACTATCTCTCCGTCTCGTAGACACGAGCTGAGAAATTGCAAACGTCGAGCAATTGCTCAGAGATGAAAAGTGCCAGCACTGAAAGCTGTTGCTAGCCAGCACCCTTCCTTGGAAGCGGTTTTGTAGCCCTAAGAACACTGGGGCTCTGGTCTTCTCTAGCCGCCTAATCTTCTGCTCATCCTCTCGTGCAGTCTAAAGAGAGCTCAGGTGAGAAATTGCAAATGTCGAGCAATTGTTTAGAGAGGAAAAGTGCCAGCACTGAAAGCTGTTGCTAGCCAGCACCCTTCCTTGGAAGCGCTTTCACAGGTGCATCAACACTGGGACTTTGCGCTTCTCTACCCACCAAACATCACGGTCATTCGCTTTCCGTCTCGCAGACACGAGCTGAGAAATTGCAAACGTCGAGCAATTGCTCAGAGATGAAAAGTGCCAGCACTGAAAGCTGTTGCTAGCCAGCACCCTTCCTTGGAAGCGCTTTTGTAGGCCTAAGAACACTGGGGCTCTGGGCTTCTCTAGCCACCTACTCTTCTGCTCATCCTCTCGAGCACTCTAAAGAGAGCTCAGGTGAGAAATTGCAAACGTCGAGCAATTGCTCAGAGAGGAAAAGTGCCAGCACTGAAAGCTGTTGCTAGCCAGCACCCTTCCTTGGAAGCGCTTTTGTAGGCCTAAGAACAGTGGGGCTCTGGGCTTCTCTAGCCACCTCATCTTCTGCTCATCCTCTCGCGCAGTCTAAAGAGAGCTCAGGTGAGAAAGTGCAAACGTCGAGCAATTGCTCAGAGATGAAAAGTGCCAGCACTGAAAGCTGTTGCTAGCCAGCACCCTTCCTTGGAAACGCTTTTGTAGGCCTAAGAACACTGGGGCTCTGGGCTTCTCTAGCTACCTAATCTTCCGCTCATCCTCTCGCGCACTCTAAAGAGAGCTCACGTGAGAAATTGCAAATGTCGAGCAATTGCTCAGAGATAAAAAGTGCCAGCACTGAAAGCTGTTGCTAGCCAGCACCCTTCCTTGGAAGCGCTTTCACAGGCGCAGCAACACTGGGGCTTTTCTCTTCTCTAGCCACCAAACGTCACGGTCACTATCTGTCCGTCTCGTAGACACGAGCTGAGAAATTGCAAACGTCGAGCAATTGCTCAGAGATGAAAAGTGCCAGCACTGAAAGCTGTTGCTAGCCAGCACCCTTCCTTGGAAACGCTTTTGTAGGCCTAAGAACACTGGGGCTCTGGGCTTCTCTAGCTACCTAATCTTCTGCTCATCCTCTCGCGCACTCTAAAGAGAGCTCAGGTGAGAAATTGCAAATGTCGAGCAATTGCTCAGAGATAAAAAGTGCCAGGACTGAAAGCTGTTGCTAGCCAGCACCCTTCCTTGGAAGCGCTTTCACAGGCGCAGCAACACTGGGGCTTTGCGCTTCTCTAGCCACCAAACGTCACGGTCACTATCTGTCCGTCTCGCAGACACGAGCTGAGAAATTGCAAACGTCGAGCAATTGCTCAGAGATGAAAAGTGCCAGCACTGAAAGCTGTTGCTAGCCAGCACCCTTCCTTGGAAACGCTTTTGTAGGCCTAAGAACACTGGGGCTCTGGGCTTCTCTAGCCATCTAATCTTCTGCTCATCCTCTCGTGCAGTCTAAAGAGAGCTCAGGTGAGAAATTGCAAACGTCGAGCAATTGCTCAGAGAGGAAAAGTGCCAGCACTGAAAGCTGTTGCTAGCCAGCACCCTTCCTTGGAAGCGCTTTTGTAGGCCTAAGAACACTGGGGCTCTGGGCTTCTCTAGCCACCTAATCTTCTGCTCATCCTCTCGCGTAGTCTAAAGGGAGCTCAGGTGAGAGATTGCAAAGGTCGAGCAATTGCTCAGAGATGAAAAGTGCCAGCACTGAAAGCTGTTGCTAGCCAGCACCCTTCCTTGGAAGCGCTTTCACAGGCGCAGCAACACTGGGGCTTTTCTCTTCTCTAGCCACCAAACATCACGCTCACTATCTCTCCGTCTCGTAGCCACGAGCTGAAAAATTGCAAACGTCGAGCAATTGCTCAGAGATGAAAAGTGCCAGCACTGAAAGCTGTTGCTAGCCAGCACCCTTCCTTGGAAGCGCTTTCACAGGTGCATCAACACTGGGACTTTGCGCTTCTCTACCCACCAAACATCACGGTCATTCGCTTTCCGTCTCGTAGACACGAGCTGAGAAATTGCAAACGTCGAGCAATTGCTCAGAGATGAAAAGTGCAAGCACTGAAAGCTGTTGCTAGCCAGCACCCTTCCTTGGAAGCGCTTTTGTAGGCCTAAGAACACTGGGGCTCTGGGCTTCTCTAGCCACCTACTCTTCTGCTCATCCTCTCGAGCACTCTAAAGAGAGCTCAGGTGAGAAATTGCAAAGGTCGAGCAATTGCTCAGAGAGGAAAAGTGCCAGCACTGAAAGCTCTTGCTAGCCAGCACCCTTCCTTGGAAGCGCTTTTGTAGGCCTAAGAACAGTGGGGCTCTGGGCTTCTCTAGCCACCTACTCTTCTGCTCATCCTCTCGCGCAGTCTAAAGAGAGCTCAGGTGAGAAAGTGCAAACTTCGAGCAATTGCTCAGAGATGAAAAGTGCCAGCACTGAAAGCTGTTGCTAGCCAGCACCCTTCCTTGGAAGCGCTTTCACAGGCGCAGCAACACTGGGGCTTTGCGCTTCTCTACCCACCAAACATCACGGTCACTATCTCTACGTCTCGTAGACACGAGCTGAGAAATTGCAAACGTCGAGCAATTGCTCAGAGATGAAAAGTGCCAGCACTGAAAGCTGTTGCTAGCCAGCACCCTTCCTTGGAAACGCTTTTGTAGGCCTAAGAACACTGGGGCTCTGGGCTTCTCTAGCTACCTAATCTTCTGCTCATCCTCTCGCGCACTTTAAAGAGAGCTCAGGTGAGAGATTGCAAACGTCGAGCAATTGCTCAGAGATGAAAAGTGCCAGCACTGAAAGCTGTTGCTAGCCAGCACCCTTCCTTGGAAGCGCTTTCACTGCCGCAGCAACACTGGGACTTTGCGCTTCTCTAGCCACCAAACATCACGCTCACTATCTCTCCGTCTCGTAGACACGAGCTGAGAAATTGCAAACGTCGAGCAATTGCTCAGAGATAAAAAGTGCCAGCACTGAAAGCTGTTGCTAGCCAGCACCCTTCCTTGGAAGTGCTTTCACAGGCGCAGCAACACTGGGGCTTTGCTCTTCTCTAGCCACCAAATGTCACGGTCATTCTCTTTCCGTCTCGTAGACACGAGCTGAGAAATTGCAAACGTCGAGCAATTGCTCAGAGATGAAAAGTGCCAGCACTGAAAGCTGTTGCTAGCCAGCACCCTTCCTTGGAAGCGTTTTCACAGGCGCAGCAACACTGGGGCTTTGCGCTTCTCTAGCCACCAAACATCACGGTCACTATCTCTCCGTCTCGTAAACACGAGCTGAGAAATTGCAAACGTCGAGCAATTGCTCAGAGATGAAAAGTGCCAGCACTGAAAGCTGATGCTAGCCAGCACCCTTCCTTGGAAGCGCTTTTGTAGGTCTAAGAACACTGGGGTTGTGGGCTTCTCTAGCCACCTAATCTTCTTCTCATCCTCTCGCGTAGTCTAAAGAGAGCTCAGGTGAGAGATTGCAAACGTCGAGCAATTGCTCAGAGATGAAAAGTGCCAGCACTGAAAGCTGTTGCTAGCCAGCACCCTTCCTTGGAAGCGCTTTCACAGGCGCAGCAACACTGGGGCTTTGCGCTTCTCTACCCACCAAACATCACGCTCACTATCTCTCCGTCTCGTAGCCACGAGCTGAAAAATTGCAAACGTCGAGCAATTGCTCAGAGATGAAAAGTGCCAGCACTGAAAGCTGTTGCTAGCCAGCAGCCTTCCTTGGAAGCGCTTTCACAGGCGCAGCAACACTGGGGCTTTGCGCTTCTCTAGCCACCAAACGTCACGGTCATTCTCTTTCCGTCTCGTAGCCACGAGCTGAGAAATTGCAAACGTCCAGTAATTGCTCAGAGATGAAAAATGCCAGCACTGAAAGCTGTTGCTAGCCAGCACCCTTCCTTGGAAGTGCTTTCACAGGCGCAGCAACACTGGGGCTTTGCGCTTCTCTACCCACCAAACATCACGCTCACTATCTCTCCGTCTCGTAAACACGAGCTGAGAAATTGCAAATGTCGAGCAACTGCTCAGAGATGAAAAGTGCCAGCACTGAAAGCTGTTGCTAGCCAGCACACTTCCTTGGAAGCGCTTTTGTAGCCCTAAGAACACTGGGGCTCTGGCCTTCTCTAGCCACCTAATCTTCTGCTCATCCTCTCGTGCAGTCTAAAGAGAGCTCAGGTGAGAAATTGCAAACGTCGAGCAATTGCTCAGAGATGAAAAGTGCCAGCACTGAAAGCTGATGCTAGCCAGCACCCTTCCTTGGAAGCGCTTTGTAGGCCTAAGAACACTGGGGCTCTGGGCTTCTCTAGCCACCTACTCTTCTGCTCATCCTCTCGCGTAGTCTAAAGAGAGCTCAGGTGAGAAATTGCAAACGTCGAGCAATTGCTCAGAGATGAAAAGTGCCAGCACTGAAAGCTGTTGCTAGCCAGCACCCTTCCTTGGAAGCGCTTTCACAGGCGCAGCAACACTGGGGTTTGCGCTTCTCTACCCACCAAACATCACGCTCACTATCTCTCCGTGTCGTAGACACGAGCTGAGAAATTGCAAACGTCGAGCAATTGCTCAGAGATAAAAAGTGCCAGCACTGAAAGCTGTTGCTAGCCAGCACCCTTCCTTGGAAGTGCTTTCACAGGCGCAGCAACACTGGGGCTTTGCTCTTCTCTAGCCACCAAATGTCACGGTCATTCTCTTTCCGTCTCGTAGACACGAGCTGAGAAATTGCAAACGTCGAGCAATTGCTCAGAGATGAAAAGTGCCAGCACTGAAAGCTGTTGCTAGCCAGCACCCTTCCTTGGAAGCGTTTTCACAGGCGCAGCAACACTGGGGCTTTGCGCTTCTCTAGCCACCAAACATCACGGTCACTATCTCTCCGTCTCGTAAACACGAGCTGAGAAATTGCAAACGTCGAGCAATTGCTCAGAGATGAAAAGTGCCAGCACTGAAAGCTGATGCTAGCCAGCACCCTTCCTTGGAAGCGCTTTTGTAGGTCTAAGAACACTGGGGTTGTGGGCTTCTCTAGCCACCTAATCTTCTTCTCATCCTCTCGCGTAGTCTAAAGAGAGCTCAGGTGAGAGATTGCAAACGTCGAGCAATTGCTCAGAGATGAAAAGTGCCAGCACTGAAAGCTGTTGCTAGCCAGCACCCTTCCTTGGAAGCGCTTTCACAGGCGCAGCAACACTGGGGCTTTGCGCTTCTCTACCCACCAAACATCACGCTCACTATCTCTCCGTCTCGTAAACACGAGCTGAAAAATTGCAAACGTCGAGCAATTGCTCAGAGATGAAAAGTGCCAGCACTGAAAGCTGTTGCTAGCCAGCAGCCTTCCTTGGAAGCGCTTTCACAGGCGCAGCAACACTGGGGCTTTGCGCTTCTCTAGCCACCAAACGTCACGGTCATTCTCTTTCCGTCTCGTAGACACGAGTTGAGAAATTGCAAAGGTCGAGCAATTGCTCAGAGATGAAAAATGCCAGCACTGAAAGCTGTTGCTAGCCAGCACCCTTCCTTGGAAGCGCTTTCACAGGCGCAGCAACACTGGGGCTTTGCGCTTCTCTAGCCACCAAACATCACGCTCACTATCTCTCCGTCTCGTAAACACGAGCTGAGAAATTGCAAATGTCGAGCAACTGCTCAGAGATGAAAAGTGCCAGCACTGAAAGCTGTTGCTAGCCAGCACCCTTCCTTGGAAGCGGTTTTGTAGCCCTAAGAACACTGGGGCTCTGGCCTTCTCTAGCCACCTAATCTTCTGCTCATCCTCTCGTGCAGTCTAAAGAGAGCTCAGGTGAGAAATTGCAAACGTCGAGCAATTGCTCAGAGATGAAAAGTGCCAGCACTGAAAGCTGTTGCTAGCCAGCACCCTTCCTTGGAAGCGCTTTGTAGGCCTAAGAACACTGGGGCTCTGGGCTTCTCTAGCCACCTACTCTTCTGCTCATCCTCTCGCGTAGTCTAAAGAGAGCTCAGGTGAGAAATTGCAAACGTCGAGCAATTGCTCAGAGATGAAAAGTGCCAGCACTGAAAGCTGTTGCTAGCCAGCACCCTTCCTTGGAAGCGCTTTCACAGGCGCAGCAACACTGGGGCTTTGCGCTTCTCTACCCACCAAACATCACACTCACTATCTCTCCGTGTCGTAGACACGAGCTGAGAAATTGCAAACGTCGAGCAATTGCTCAGAGAGGAAAAGTGCCAGCACTGAAAGCTGTTGCTAGCCAGCACCCTTCCTTGGAAGCGATTTTGTAGCCCTTAGAACACTGGGGCTCTGGGCTTCTCTAGCCACCTACTCTTCTGCTCATCCTCTCGTGCAGTCTAAAGAGAGCTCAGGTGAGAAATTGCAAATGTCGAGCAATTACTCAGAGAGGAAAAGTGCCAGCACTGAAAGGTGTTGCTAGCCAGCAGCCTTCCTTGGAAGCGCTTTCACAGGCGCAGCAACACTGGGGCTTTGCGCTTCTCTAGCCACCAAACGTCACGGTCACTATCTGTCCGTCTCGTAGACACGAGCTGAGAAATTGCAAACGTCGAGCAATTGCTCAGAGATGAAAAGTGCCAGCACTGAAAGCTGTGGCTAGCCAGCAGCCTTCCTTGGAAGCGCTTTCACAGGCGCAGCAACACTCGGGCTTTGCGCTTCTCTAGCCACCAAACATCACGCTCACTATCTCTCCGTCTCGTAGACACGAGCTGAGAAATTGCAAACGTCGAGCAATTGCTCAGAGATGAGAACTGCCAGCACTGAAAGCTGTTGCTAGCCAGCACCCTTCCTTGGAAGCGCTTTTGTAGGCCTAAGAACACTGGGGCTCTGGGCTTCTCTAGCCACCTACTCTTCTGCTCATCCTCTCGCGCACTCTAAAGAGAGCTCAGGTGAGAAATTGCAAACGTCGAGCAATTGCTCAGAGATGAAAAGTGCCAGCACTGAAAGCTGATGCTAGCCAGCACCCTTCCTTGGAAGCGCTTTTGTAGCCCTAAGAACACTGGGGCTCTGGGCTTCTCTAGCTACCTAATCTTCTGCTCATCCTCTCGTGCAGTCGAAAGAGAGCTCAGGTGAGAAATTGCAAACGTCGAGCAATTGCTCAGAGATGAAAAGTGCCAGCACTGAAAGCTGTTGCTAGCCAGCACCCTTCCTTGGAAGCGCTTTCACAGGCGCAGCAACACTGGGGCTTTGCGCTTCTCTAGCCACCAAACGTCACGGTCACTATCTCTCCGTCTCGTAGACACGAGCTGAGAAATTGCAAACGTCGAGCAATTGCTCAGAGATGAAAAGTGCCAGCACTGAAAGCTGTTGCTAGCCAGCACGCTTCCTTGGAAACGCTTTTGTAGGCCTAAGAACACTGGGGCTCTGGGCTTCTCTAGCTACCTAATCTTATGCTCATCCTCTCGCGTAGTCTACAGAGAGCTCAGGTGAGAGATTGCAAACGTCGAGCAATTGCTCAGAGAGGAAAAGTGCCAGCACTGAAAGCTGTTGCTAGCCAGCACCCTTCCTTGGAAGCGGTTTTGTAGCCCTAAGAACACTGGGGCTCTGGTCTTCTCTAGCCACCTAATCTTCTGCTCATCCTCTCGTGCAGTCTAAAGAGAGCTCAGGTGAGAAATTGCAAATGTCGAGCAATTGTTTAGAGAGGAAAAGTGCCAGCACTGAAAGCTGTTGCTAGCCAGCACCCTTCCTTGGAAGCGCTTTCACAGGTGCATCAACACTGGGACTTTGCGCTTCTCTAGCCACCAAACATCACGGTCATTCGCTTTCCGTCTCGTAGACACGAGCTGAGAAATTGCAAACGTCGAGCAATTGCTCAGAGATGAAAAGTGCAAGCACTGAAAGCTGTGGCTAGCCAGCACCCTTCCTTGGAAGCGCTTTTGTAGGCCTAAGAACACTGGGGCTCTGGGCTTCTCTAGCCACCTCATCTTCTGCTCATCCTCTCGCGCAGTCTAAAGAGAGGTCAGGTGAGAAATTGCAAACGTCGAGCAATTGCTCAGAGATGAAAAGTGCCAGCACTGAAAGCTGATGCTAGCCAGCACCCTTCCTTGGAAGCGCTTTCACAGGCGCAGCAACACTGGGGCTTTGCGCTTCTCTACCCACCAAACGTCACGGTCACTATCTGTCCGTGTCGTAGACACGAGCTGAGAAATTGCAAACGTCGAGCAATTGCTCAGAGAGGAAAAGTGCCAGCACTGAAAGCTGTTGCTAGCCAGCACCCTTCCTTGGAAGCGCTTTTGTAGCCCTAAGAACACTGGGGCTCTGGGCTTCTCTAGCTACCTAATCTTCTGCTCATCCTCTCGTGCAGTCTAAAGAGAGCTCAGGTGAGAAATTGCAAATGTCGAGCAATTGCTCAGAGAGGAAAAGTGCCAGCACTGAAAGGTGTTGCTAGCCAGCACCCTTCCTTGGAAGCGCTTTCACAGGCGCAGCAACACTGGGGCTTTGCGCTTCTCTACCAACCAAACGTCACGGTCACTATCTCTCCGTCTCGTAGACACGAGCTGAGAAATTGCAAACGTCGAGCAATTGCTCAGAGATGAAAAGTGCCAGCACTGAAAGCTGTGGCTAGCCAGCACCCTTCCTTGGAAGCGCTTTCACAGGCGCAGCAACACTGGGGCTTTGCGCTTCTCTAGCCACCAAACATCACGCTCACTATCTCTCCGTCTCGTAGACACGAGCTGAGAAATTGCAAACGTCGAGCAATTGCTCAGAGATGAGAACTGCCAGCACTGAAAGCTGTTGCTAGCCAGCACCCTTCCTTGGAAGCGCTTTTGTAGGCCTAAGAACACTGGGGCTCTGGGCTTCTCTAGCCACCTACTCTTCTGCTCATCCTCTCGCGCACTCTAAAGAGAGCTCAGGTGAGAAATTGCAAACGTCGAGCAATTGCTCAGAGATGAAAAGTGCCAGCACTGAAAGCTGATGCTAGCCAGCACCCTTCCTTGGAAGCGCTTTTGTAGCCCTAAGAACACTGGGGCTCTGGGCTTCTCTAGCCACCTACTCTTCTGCTCATCCTCTCGTGCAGTCGAAAGAGAGCTCAGGTGAGAAATTGCAAACGTCGAGCAATTGCTCAGAGAGGAAAAGTGCCAGCACTGAAAGCTGTTGCTAGCCAGCACCCTTCCTTGGAAGCGCTTTCACAGGCGCAGCAACACTGGGGCTTTGCGCTTCTCTAGCCACCAAACGTCACGGTCACTATCTCTACGTCTCGTAGACACGAGCTGAGAAATTGCAAATGTCGAGCAATTGCTCAGAGATGAAAAGTGCCAGCACTGAAAGCTGTTCCTAGCCAGCACCCTTCCTTGGAAGCGCTTTTGTAGGCCTAAGAACACTGGGGCTCTGGGCTTCTCTAGCTACCTAATCTTCTGCTCATCCTCTCGCGTAGTCTACAGAGAGCTCAGGTGAGAGATTGCAAACGTCGAGCAATTGCTCAGAGATGAAAAGTGCCAGCACTGAAAGCTGTTGCTAGCCAGCACCCTTCCTTGGAAGCGCTTTCACAGGCGCAGCAACACTGGGGCTTTGCGCTTCTCTAGCCACCAAACATCACGCTCACTATCTCTCCGTCTCGTAGACACGAGCTGAGAAATTGCAAATGTCGAGCAATTGCTCAGAGAGGAAAAGTGCCAGCACTGAAAGCTGTTGCTAGCCAGCACCCTTCCTTGGAAGCGCTTTTGTAGGCCTAAGAACACTGGGGCTCTGGGCTTCTCTAGCCACGTACTCTTCTGGTCATCCTCTCGTGCAGTCTAAAGAGAGCTCAGGTGAGAAATTGCAAACGTCGAGCAATTGCTCAGAGAGGAAAAGTGCCAGCACTGAAAGCTGTTGCTAGCCAGCACCCTTCCTTGGAAGCGCTTTCACAGGCGCAGCAACACTGGGGCTTTGCGCTTCTCTACCAACCAAACGTCACGGTCACTATCTCTCCGTCTCGTAGACACAAGCTGAGAAATTGCAAACGTCCAGCAATTGCTCAGAGATGAAAAGTGCCAGCACTGAAAGCTGTTGCTAGCCAGCACCCTTCCTTGGAAGCGTTTTCACAGGCGCAGCAACACTGGGGCTTTGCGCTTCTCTAGCCACCAAACGTCACGGTCATTCTCTTTCCTTCTCGTAGACACGAGCTGAGAAATTGCAAATGTCGAGCAATTGCTCAGAGATGAGAGGTGCCAGCACTGAAAGCTGTGGCTAGCCAGCACCCTTCCTTGGAAGCGCTTTTGTAGGCCTAAGAACAGTGGGGCTCTGGGCTTCTCTAGCTACCTAATCTTATGCTCATCCTCTCGCGCAGTCTAAAGAGAGCTCAGGTGAGAAATTGCAAACGTCAAGCAATTGCTCAGAGATGAAAAGTGCCAGCACAGAAAGCTGTTGCTAGTCAGCACCCTTCCTTGGAAGCGCTTTCACAGGCGCAGCAACACTGGGGCTTTGCGCTTCTCTAGCCACCAAACATCACGGTCATTCTCTTTCCGTCTCGTAGACACGAGCTGAGAAATTGCAAACGTCGAGCAATTGCTCAGAGATGAAAAGTGCCAGCACTGAAAGCTGATGCTAGCCAGCACCCTTCCTTGGAAGCGCTTTTGTAGGCCTAAGAACACTGGGGCTCTGGCCTTCTCTAGCCACCTAATCTTCTGCTCATCCTCTCGCGCACTCTAAAGAGAGCTCAGGTGAGAAATTGCAAACGTCGAGCAATTGCTCAGAGATGAAAAGTGCCAGCACTGAAAGCTGTTGCTAGCCAGCACCCTTCCTTGGAAGCGCTTTTGTAGCCCTTAGAACACTGGGGCTCTGGGCTTCTGTAGCCACCTACTCTTCTTCTCATCCTCTCGCGTAGTCTAAAGAGAGCTCAGGTGAGAAAGTGCAAACGTCGAGCAATTGCTCAGAGAGGAAAAGTGCCAGCACTGAAAGCTGTGGCTAGCCAGCACCCTTCCTTGGAAGCGCTTTCACAGGCGCAGCAACACTGGGACTTTGCGCTTCTCTAGCCATCAAACGTCACGGTCATTCTCTTTCCTTCTCGTAGACACGAGCTGAGAAATTGCAAACGTCGAGCAATTGCTCAGAGATGAAAAGTGCCAGCACTGAAAGCTGTTGCTAGTCAGCACCCTTCCTTGGAAGCGCTTTTGTAGACCTAAGAACACTGGGGCTCTGGGCTTCTCTAGCCACCTAATCTTCTTCTCATCCTCTCGCGTAGTCTAAAGAGAGCTCAGGTGAGAATTTGAAATGTCCAGCAATTGCTCAGAGAGGAAAAGTGCCAGCACTGAAAGCTGTTGCTAGCCAGCACCCTTCCTTGGAAGCGCTTTTGTAGGCCTAAGAACACTGGGGCTCTGGGCTTCTCTAGCTACCTAATCTTCTGCTCATCCTCTCGCGTAGTCTAAAGAGAGCTCAGGTGAGAGATTGCAAACGTCGAGCAATTGCTCAGAGATGAAAAGTGCCAGCACTGAAAGCTGTTGCTAGCCAGCACCCTTCCTTGGAAGCGTTTTCACAGGCGCAGCAACACTGGGGCTTTGCGCTTCTCTAGCCACCAAACATCACGCTCACTATCTCTCCGTCTCGTAAACACGAGCTGAGAAATTGCAAATGTCGAGCAACTGCTCAGAGATGAAAAGTGCCAGCACTGAAAGCTGTTGCTAGCCAGCACCCTTCCTTGGAAGCGGTTTTGTAGGCCTAAGAACACTGGGGCTCTGGGCTTCTCTAGCCACCTAATCTTCTGCTCATCCTCTCGTGCAGTCTAAAGAGAGCTCAGGTGAGAAATTGCAAACGTCGAGCAATTGCTCAGAGATGAAAAGTGCCAGCACTGAAAGCTGATGCTAGCCAGCACCCTTCCTTGGAAGCGCTTTTGTAGGCCTAAGAACACTGGGGCTCTGGGCTTCTCTAGCTACCTAATCTTCTGCTCATCCTCTCGCGTAGTCTAAAGAGAGCTCAGGTGAGAGATTGCAAACGTCGAGCAATTGCTCAGAGATGAAAAGTGCCAGCACTGAAAGCTGTTGCTAGCCAGCACCCTTCCTTGGAAGCGCTTTCACAGGCGCAGCAACACTGGGGCTTTGCGCTTCTCTACCCACCAAACATCACGGTCATTCTCTTTCCGTCTCGTAGCCACGAGCTGAGAAATTGCAAACGTCGAGCAATTGCTCAGAGATGAAAAGTGCCAGCACTGAAAGCTGTTGCTAGCCAGCACCCTTCCTTGGAAGCGTTTTCACAGGCGCAGCAACACTGGGGCTTTGCGCTTCTCTAGCCACCAAACATCACGCTCACTATCTCTCCGTCTCGTAAACACGAGCTGAGAAATTGCAAATGTCGAGCAACTGCTCAGAGATGAAAAGGGCCAGCACTGAAAGCTGTTGCTAGCCAGCACCCTTCCTTGGAAGCGCTTTTGTAGGTCTAAGAACACTGGGGCTCTGGGCTTCTCTAGCCACCTAATCTTCTGCTCATCCTCTCGCGTAGTCTAAAGAGAGCTCAGGTGAGAAATTGCAAATGTCGAGCAATTGCTCAGAGAGGAAAAGTGGCAGCACTGAAAGCTGTTGCTAGCCAGCACCCTTCCTTGGAAGCGCTTTTGTAGGCCTAAGAACACTGGGGCTCTGGGCTTCTCTAGCCACCTAATCTTCTGCTCATCCTCTCGTGCAGTCTAAAGAGAGCTCAGGTGAGAAATTGCAAACGTCGAGCAATTGCTCAGAGATGAAAAGTGCCAGCACTGAAAGCTGATGCTAGCCAGCACCCTTCCTTGGAAGCGCTTTTGTAGGCCTAAGAACACTGGGGCTCTGGGCTTCTCTAGCCACCTACTCTTCTGCTCATCCTCTCGCGTAGTCTAAAGAGAGCTCAGGTGAGAAATTGCAAAGGTCGAGCAATTGCTCAGAGATGAAAAGTGGCAGCACTGAAAGCTGTTGCTAGCCAGCACCCTTCCTTGGAAGCGCTTTCACAGGCACAGCAACACTGGGGCTTTGCGCTTCTCTACCCACCAAACATCACGGTCATTCTCTTTCCGTCTCGTAGCCACGAGCTGAGAAATTGCAAACGTCGAGCAATTGCTCAGAGATGAAAAGTGGCAGCACTGAAAGCTGTTGCTAGCCAGCACCCTTCCTTGGAAGTGCTTTCACAGGCGCAGCAACACTGGGGCTTTGCGCTTCTCTAGCCACCAAACGTCACGGTCATTCTCTTTCCTTCTCGTAGACACGAGCTGAGAAATTGCAAACGTCGAGCAATTGCTCAGAGATGAAAAGTGCCAGCACTGAAAGCTGTTGCTAGCCAGCACCCTTCCTTGGAAGCGTTTTCACAGGCGCAGCAACACTGGGGCTTTCCGCTTCTCTACCCACCAAATATCACGGTCACTATCTCTCCATCTCGTAAACACGAGCTGAGAAATTGCAAATGTCGAGCAACTGCTCAGAGATGAAAAGGGCCAGCACTGAAAGCTGTTGCTAGCCAGCACCCTTCCTTGGAAGCGCTTTTGTAGGTCTAAGAACACTGGGGTTCTGGGCTTCTCTAGCCACCTAATCTTCTTCTCATCCTCTCGCGTAGTCTAAAGAGAGCTCAGGTGAGAAATTGCAAATGTCGAGCAATTGCTCAGAGAGGAAAAGTGCCAGCACTGAAAGCTGTTGCTAGCCAGCACCCTTCCTTGGAAGCGCTTTTGTAGGCCTAAGAACACTGGGGCTCTGGGCTTCTCTAGCCACCTAATCTTCTGCTCATCCTCTCGTGCAGTCTAAAGAGAGCTCAGGTGAGAAATTGCAAACGTCGAGCAATTGCTCAGAGATGAAAAGTGCCAGCACTGAAAGCTGATGCTAGCCAGCACCCTTCCTTGGAAGCGCTTTTGTAGGCCTAAGAACACTGGGGCTCTGGGCTTCTCTAGCCACCTACTCTTCTGCTCATCCTCTCGTGCAGTCTAAAGAGAGCTCAGGTGAGAAATTGCAAACGTCGAGCAATTGCTCAGAGAGGAAAAGTGCCAGAACTGAAAGCTGTGGCTAGCCAGCACCCTTCCTTGGAAGTGCTTTCACACGCGCAGCAACACTGGGGCTTTGCGCTTCTCTAGCCACCAAACGTCACGGTCATTCTCTTTCCTTCTCGTAGACACGAGTTGAGAAATTGCAAACGTCGAGCAATTGCTCAGAGATGAAAAGTGGCAGCACTGAAAGCTGTTGCTAGCCAGCACCCTTCCTTGGAAGCGTTTTCACAGGCGCAGCAACACTGGGGCTTTGCGCTTCTCTACCCACCAAACATCACGGTCACTATCTCTCCGTCTCGTAAACACGAGCTGAGAAATTGCAAATGTCGAGCAACTGCTCAGAGATGAAAAGGGCCAGCACTGAAAGCTGTTGCTAGCCAGCACCCTTCCTTAGAAGCGCTTTTGTAGGTCTAAGAACACTGGGGTTCTGGGCTTCTCTAGCCACCTAATCTTCTTCTCATCCTCTCGCGTAGTCTAAAGAGAGCTCAGGTGAGAAAGTGCAAATGTCGAGCAATTGCTCAGAGAGGAAAAGTGCCAGCACTGAAAGCTGTGGCTAGCCAGCACCCTTCCTTGGAAGCGCTTTCACAGGCGCAGCAACACTGGGACTTTGCGCTTCTCTAGCCACCAAACGTGACGGTCATTCTCTTTCCTTCTCGTAGACACGAGCTGAGAAATTGCAAACGTCGAGCAATTGCTCAGAGATGAAAAGTGCCAGCACTGAAAGCTGTTGCTACCCAGCACCCTTCCTTGGAAGCGCTTTTGTAGGCCTAAGAACACTGGGGCTCTGGGCTTCTCTAGCTACCTAATCTTCTGCTCATCCTCTCGCGTAGTCTAAAGAGAGCTCAGGTGAGAGATTGCAAACGTCGAGCAATTGCTCAGAGATGAAAAGTGCCAGCACTGAAAGCTGTTGCTAGCCAGCACCCTTCCTTGGAAGCGTTTTCACAGGCGCAGCAACACTGGGGCTTTGCGCTTCTCTACCCACCAAACGTCACGCTCACTATCTCTCCGTCTCGTAAACACGAGCTGAGAAATTGCAAATGTCGAGCAACTGCTCAGAGATGAAAAGGGCCAGCACTGAAAGCTGTTGCTAGCCAGCACCCTTCCTTGGAAGCGCTTTTGTAGGCCTAAGAACAGTGGGGCTCTGGGCTTCTCTAGCTACCTAATCTTCTGCTCATCCTCTCGCGTAGTCTAAAGAGAGCTCAGGTGAGAAATTGCAAAGGTCGAGCAATTGCTCAGAGATGAAAAGTGGCAGCACTGAAAGCTGTTGCTAGCCAGCACCCTTCCTTGGAAGCGCTTTCACAGGCGCAGCAACACTGGGGCTTTGCGCTTCTCTACCCACCAAACATCACGGTCATTCTCTTTCCGTCTCGTAGCCACGAGCTGAGAAATTGCAAACGTCGAGCAATTGCTCAGAGATGAAAAGTGGCAGCACTGAAAGCTGTTGCTAGCCAGCACCCTTCCTTGGAAGTGCTTTCACAGGCGCAGCAACACTGGGGCTTTGCGCTTCTCTAGCCACCAAACGTCACGGTCATTCTCTTTCCTTCTCGTAGACACGAGCTGAGAAATTGCAAACGTCGAGCAATTGCTCAGAGATGAAAAGTGCCAGCACTGAAAGCTGTTGCTAGCCAGCACCCTTCCTTGGAAGCGTTTTCACAGGCGCAGCAACACTGGGGCTTTGCGCTTCTCTACCCACCAAATATCACGATCACTATCTCTCCATCTCGTAAACACGAGCTGAGAAATTGCAAATGTCGAGCAACTGCTCAGAGATGAAAAGGGCCAGCACTGAAAGCTGTTGCTAGCCAGCACCCTTCCTTGGAAGCGCTTTTGTAGGTCTAAGAACACTGGGGTTGTGGGCTTCTCTAGCCACCTAATCTTCTTCTCATCCTCTCGCGTAGTCTAAAGAGAGCTCAGGTGAGAAATTGCAAATGTCGAGCAATTGCTCAGAGAGGAAAAGTGCCAGCACTGAAAGCTGTTGCTAGCCAGCACCCTTCCTTGGAAGCGCTTTTGTAGGCCTAAGAACACTGGGGCTCTGGGCTTCTCTAGCCACCTAATCTTCTGCTCATCCTCTCGTGCAGTCTAAAGAGAGCTCAGGTGAGAAATTGCAAACGTCGAGCAATTGCTCAGAGATGAAAAGTGGCAGCACTGAAAGCTGTTGCTAGCCAGCACCCTTCCTTGGAAGCGCTTTTGTAGCCCTAAGAACACTGGGGCTCTGGGCTTCTCTAGCCACCTACTCTTCTGCTCATCCTCTCGTGCAGTCTAAAGAGAGCTCAGGTGAGAAATTGCAAACGTCAAGCAATTGCTCAGAGAGGAAAAGTGCCAGAACTGAAAGCTGTGGCTAGCCAGCACCCTTCCTTGGAAGTGCTTTCACAGGCGCAGCAACACTGGGGCTTTGCGCTTCTCTAGCCACCAAACGTCACGGTCATTCTCTTTCCTTCTCGTAGACACGAGTTGAGAAATTGCAAACGTCGAGCAATTGCTCAGAGATGAAAAGTGCCAGCACTGAAAGCTGTTGCTAGCCAGCACCCTTCCTTGGAAGTGTTTTCACAGGCGCAGCAACACTGGGGCTTTGCGCTTCTCTAGCCACCAAACATCACGCTCACTATCTCTCCGTCTCGTAAACACGAGCTGAGAAATTGCAAATGTCGAGCAACTGCTCAGAGATGAAAAGGGCCAGCACTGAAAGCTGTTGCTAGCCAGCACCCTTCCTTGGAAGCGCTTTTGTAGGCCTAAGAACACTGGGGCTCTGGGCTTCTCTAGTCACCTAATCTTCTGCTCATCCTCTCGTGCAGTCGAAAGAGAGCTCAGGTGAGAAATTGCAAACATCGAGCAATTGCTCAGAGATGAAAAGTGCCAGCACTGAAAGCTGATGCTAGCCAGCACCCTTCCTTGGAAGCGCTTTTGTAGGCCTAAGAACACTGGGGCTCTGGGCTTCTCTAGCCACCTACTCTTCTGCTCATCCTCTCGCGTAGTCTAAAGAGAGCTCAGGTGAGAAATTGCAAAGGTCGAGCAATTGCTCAGAGATGAAAAGTGCCAGCACTGAAAGCTGTTGCTAGCCAGCACCCTTCCTTGGAAGCGCTTTCACAGGCGCAGCAACACTGGGGCTTTGCGCTTCTCTAGCCACCAAACATCACGGTCATTCTCTTTCCGTCTCGTAGCCACGAGCTGAGAAATTGCAAACGTCGAGCAATTGCTCAGAGATGAAAAGGGCCAGCACTGAAAGCTGTTGCTAGCCAGCACCCTTCCTTGGAAGCGCTTTTGTAGGTCTAAGAACACTGGGGTTGTGGGCTTCTCTAGCCACCTAATCTTCTTCTCATCCTCTCGCGTAGTCTAAAGAGAGCTCAGGTGAGAAATTGCAAATGTCGAGCAATTGCTCAGAGAGGAAAAGTGGCAGCACTGAAAGCTGTTGCTAGCCAGCACCCTTCCTTGGAAGCGCTTTTGTAGGCCTAAGAACACTGGGGCTCTGGGCTTCTCTAGCCACGTAATCTTCTGCTCATCCTCTCGTGCAGTCTAAAGAGAGCTCAGGTGAGGAATTGCAAACGTCGAGCAATTGCTCAGAGATGAAAAGTGCCAGCACTGAAAGCTGATGCTAGCCAGCACCCTTCCTTGGAAGCGCTTTTGTAGGCCTAAGAACACTGGGGCTCTGGGCTTCTCTAGCCACCTACTCTTCTGCTCATCCTCTCGCGTAGTCTAAAGAGAGCTCAGGTGAGAGATTGCAAATGTCGAGCAATTGCTCAGAGATGAAAAGTGCCAGCACTGAAAGCTGATGCTAGCCAGCACCCTTCCTTGGAAGCGCTTTTGTAGGCCTAAGAACACTGGGGCTCTGGGCTTCTCTAGCCACCTACTCTTCTGCTCATCCTCTCGTGCAGTCTAAAGAGAGCTCAGGTGAGAAATTGCAAACGTCGAGCAATTGCTCAGAGATGAAAAGTGCCAGCACTGAAAGCTGATGCTAGCCAGCACCCTTCCTTGGAAGCGCTTTTGTAGGCCTAAGAACACTGGGGCTCTGGGCTTCTCTAGCCACCTACTCTTCTGCTCATCCTCTCGTGCAGTCTAAAGAGAGCTCAGGTGAGAAATTGCAAACGTCGAGCAATTGCTCAGAGAGGAAAAGTGCCAGAACTGAAAGCTGTGGCTAGCCAGCACCCTTCCTTGGAAGTGCTTTCACACGCGCAGCAACACTGGGGCTTTGCGCTTCTCTAGCCACCAAACGTCACGGTCATTCTCTTTCCTTCTCGTAGACACGAGTTGAGAAATTGCAAACGTCGAGCAATTGCTCAGAGATGAAAAGTGGCAGCACTGAAAGCTGTTGCTAGCCAGCACCCTTCCTTGGAAGCGTTTTCACAGGCGCAGCAACACTGGGGCTTTGCGCTTCTCTACCCACCAAACATCACGGTCACTATCTCTCCGTCTCGTAAACACGAGCTGAGAAATTGCAAATGTCGAGCAACTGCTCAGAGATGAAAAGGGCCAGCACTGAAAGCTGTTGCTAGCCAGCACCCTTCCTTAGAAGCGCTTTTGTAGGTCTAAGAACACTGGGGTTCTGGGCTTCTCTAGCCACCTAATCTTCTTCTCATCCTCTCGCGTAGTCTAAAGAGAGCTCAGGTGAGAAAGTGCAAATGTCGAGCAATTGCTCAGAGAGGAAAAGTGCCAGCACTGAAAGCTGTGGCTAGCCAGCACCCTTCCTTGGAAGCGCTTTCACAGGCGCAGCAACACTGGGACTTTGCGCTTCTCTAGCCACCAAACGTGACGGTCATTCTCTTTCCTTCTCGTAGACACGAGCTGAGAAATTGCAAACGTCGAGCAATTGCTCAGAGATGAAAAGTGCCAGCACTGAAAGCTGTTGCTAATCAGCACCCTTCCTTGGAAGCGCTTTTGTAGACCTAAGAACACTGGGGTTCTGGGCTTCTCTAGCCACCTAATCTTCTTCTCATCCTCTCGCGTAGTCTAAAGAGAGCTCAGGTGAGAATTTGAAATGTCCAGCAATTGCTCAGAGATGAAAAGTGCCAGCACTGAAAGCTGTTGCTACCCAGCACCCTTCCTTGGAAGCGCTTTTGTAGGCCTAAGAACACTGGGGCTCTGGGCTTCTCTAGCTACCTAATCTTCTGCTCATCCTCTCGCGTAGTCTAAAGAGAGCTCAGGTGAGAGATTGCAAACGTCGAGCAATTGCTCAGAGATGAAAAGTGCCAGCACTGAAAGCTGTTGCTAGCCAGCACCCTTCCTTGGAAGCGTTTTCACAGGCGCAGCAACACTGGGGCTTTGCGCTTCTCTACCCACCAAACGTCACGCTCACTATCTCTCCGTCTCGTAAACACGAGCTGAGAAATTGCAAATGTCGAGCAACTGCTCAGAGATGAAAAGGGCCAGCACTGAAAGCTGTTGCTAGCCAGCACCCTTCCTTGGAAGCGCTTTTGTAGGCCTAAGAACAGTGGGGCTCTGGGCTTCTCTAGCTACCTAATCTTCTGCTCATCCTCTCGCGTAGTCTAAAGAGAGCTCAGGTGAGAAATTGCAAAGGTCGAGCAATTGCTCAGAGATGAAAAGTGGCAGCACTGAAAGCTGTTGCTAGCCAGCACCCTTCCTTGGAAGCGCTTTCACAGGCGCAGCAACACTGGGGCTTTGCGCTTCTCTACCCACCAAACATCACGGTCATTCTCTTTCCGTCTCGTAGCCACGAGCTGAGAAATTGCAAACGTCGAGCAATTGCTCAGAGATGAAAAGTGGCAGCACTGAAAGCTGTTGCTAGCCAGCACCCTTCCTTGGAAGTGCTTTCACAGGCGCAGCAACACTGGGGCTTTGCGCTTCTCTAGCCACCAAACGTCACGGTCATTCTCTTTCCTTCTCGTAGACACGAGCTGAGAAATTGCAAACGTCGAGCAATTGCTCAGAGATGAAAAGTGCCAGCACTGAAAGCTGTTGCTAGCCAGCACCCTTCCTTGGAAGCGTTTTCACAGGTGCAGCAACACTGGGGCTTTGCGCTTCTCTACCCACCAAATATCACGATCACTATCTCTCCATCTCGTAAACACGAGCTGAGAAATTGCAAATGTCGAGCAACTGCTCAGAGATGAAAAGGGCCAGCACTGAAAGCTGTTGCTAGCCAGCACCCTTCCTTGGAAGCGCTTTTGTAGGTCTAAGAACACTGGGGTTGTGGGCTTCTCTAGCCACCTAATCTTCTTCTCATCCTCTCGCGTAGTCTAAAGAGAGCTCAGGTGAGAAATTGCAAATGTCGAGCAATTGCTCAGAGAGGAAAAGTGCCAGCACTGAAAGCTGTTGCTAGCCAGCACCCTTCCTTGGAAGCGCTTTTGTAGGCCTAAGAACACTGGGGCTCTGGGCTTCTCTAGCCACCTAATCTTCTGCTCATCCTCTCGTGCAGTCTAAAGAGAGCTCAGGTGAGAAATTGCAAACGTCGAGCAATTGCTCAGAGATGAAAAGTGGCAGCACTGAAAGCTGTTGCTAGCCAGCACCCTTCCTTGGAAGCGCTTTTGTAGCCCTAAGAACACTGGGGCTCTGGGCTTCTCTAGCCACCTACTCTTCTGCTCATCCTCTCGTGCAGTCTAAAGAGAGCTCAGGTGAGAAATTGCAAACGTCAAGCAATTGCTCAGAGAGGAAAAGTGCCAGAACTGAAAGCTGTGGCTAGCCAGCACCCTTCCTTGGAAGTGCTTTCACAGGCGCAGCAACACTGGGACTTTGCGCTTCTCTAGCCACCAAACGTCACGGTCATTCTCTTTCCTTCTCGTAGACACGAGTTGAGAAATTGCAAACGTCGAGCAATTGCTCAGAGATGAAAAGTGCCAGCACTGAAAGCTGTTGCTAACCAGCACCCTTCCTTGGAAGTGTTTTCACAGGCGCAGCAACACTGGGGCTTTGCGCTTCTCTACCCACCAAACATCACGGTCACTATCTCTCCGTCTCGTAAACACGAGCTGAGAAATTGCAAATGTCGAGCAACTGCTCAGAGATGAAAAGGGCCAGCACTGAAAGCTGTTGCTAGCCAGCACCCTTCCTTAGAAGCGCTTTTGTAGGTCTAAGAACACTGGGGTTCTGGGCTTCTCTAGCCACCTAATCTTCTTCTCATCCTCTCGCGTAGTCTAAAGAGAGCTCAGGTGAGAAATTGCAAATGTCGAGCAATTGCTCAGAGAGGAAAAGTGCCAGCACTGAAAGCTGTTGCTACCCAGCACCCTTCCTTGGAAGCGCTTTTGTAGCCCTTAGAACACTGGGGCTCTGGGCTTCTCTAGCCACCTACTCTTCTTCTCATCCTCTCGCGTAGTCTAAAGAGAGCTCAGGTGAGAAAGTGCAAATGTCGAGCAATTGCTCAGAGAGGAAAAGTGCCAGCACTGAAAGCTGTGGCTAGCCAGCACCCTTCCTTGGAAGCGCTTTCACAGGCGCAGCAACACTGGGACTTTGCGCTTCTCTAGCCACCAAACGTGACGGTCATTCTCTTTCCTTCTCGTAGACACGAGCTGAGAAATTGCAAACGTCGAGCAATTGCTCAGAGATGAAAAGTGCCAGCACTGAAAGCTGTTGCTAATCAGCACCCTTCCTTGGAAGCGCTTTTGTAGACCTAAGAACACTGGGGTTCTGGGCTTCTCTAGCCACCTAATCTTCTTCTCATCCTCTCGCGTAGTCTAAAGAGAGCTCAGGTGAGAATTTGAAATGTCCAGCAATTGCTCAGAGATGAAAAGTGCCAGCACTGAAAGCTGTTGCTAGCCAGCACCCTTCCTTGGAAGCGCTTTTGTAGGCCTAAGAACACTGGGGCTCTGGGCTTCTCTAGCTACCTAATCTTCTGCTCATCCTCTCGCGTAGTCTAAAGAGAGCTCAGGTGAGAGATTGCAAACGTCGAGCAATTGCTCAGAGATGAAAAGTGCCAGCACTGAAAGCTGTTGCTAGCCAGCACCCTTCCTTGGAAGCGTTTTCACAGGCGCAGCAACACTGGGGCTTTGCGCTTCTCTACCCACCAAACGTCACGCTCACTATCTCTCCGTCTCGTAAACACGAGCTGAGAAATTGCAAATGTCGAGCAACTGCTCAGAGATGAAAAGGGCCAGCACTGAAAGCTGTTGCTAATCAGCACCCTTCCTTGGAAGCGCTTTTGTAGACCTAAGAACACTGGGGTTGTGGGCTTCTCTAGCCACCTAATCTTCTTCTCATCCTCTCGCGTAGTCTAAAGAGAGCTCAGGTGAGAAATTGCAAATGTCGAGCAATTGCTCAGAGAGGAAAAGTGCCAGCACTGAAAGCTGTTGCTAGCCAGCACCCTTCCTTGGAAGCGCTTTTGTAGGCCTAAGAACACTGGGGCTCTGGGCTTCTCTAGCCACCTACTCTTCTGCTCATCCTCTCGTGCAGTCTAAAGAGAGCTCAGGTGAGAAATTGCAAACGTCGAGCAATTGCTCAGAGATGAAAAGTGCCAGCACTGAAAGCTGATGCTAGCCAGCACCCTTCCTTGGAAGCGCTTTTGTAGGCCTAAGAACACTGGGGCTCTGGGCTTCTCTAGCCACCTACTCTTCTGCTCATCCTCTCGCGTAGTCTAAAGAGAGCTCAGGTGAGAAATTGCAAAGGTCGAGCAATTGCTCAGAGATGAAAAGTGCCAGCACTGAAAGCTGTTGCTAGCCAGCACCCTTCCTTGGAAGTGCTTTCACAGGCGCAGCAACACTGGGGCTTTGCGCTTCTCTAGCCACCAAACGTCACGGTCATTCTCTTTCCTTCTCGTAGACACGAGCTGAGAAATTGCAAACGTCGAGCAATTGCTCAGAGATGAAAAGTGCCAGCACTGAAAGCTGTTGCTAGCCAGCACCCTTCCTTGGAAGCGTTTTCACAGGCGCAGCAACACTGGGGCTTTGCGCTTCTCTACCCACCAAATATCACGGTCACTATCTCTCCGTCTCGTAAACACGAGCTGAGAAATTGCAAATGTCGAGCAACTGCTCAGAGATGAAAAGGGCCAGCACTGAAAGCTGTTGCTAGCCAGCACCCTTCCTTGGAAGCGCTTTTGTAGGTCTAAGAACACTGGGGTTCTGGGCTTCTCTAGCCACCTAATCTTCTTCTCATCCTCTCGCGTAGTCTAAAGAGAGCTCAGGTGAGAAATTGCAAATGTCGAGCAATTGCTCAGAGAGGAAAAGTGGCAGCACTGAAAGCTGTTGCTAGCCAGCACCCTTCCTTGGAAGCGCTTTTGTAGGCCTAAGAACACTGGGGCTCTGGGCTTCTCTAGCCACCTACTCTTCTGCTCATCCTCTCGTGCAGTCTAAAGAGAGCTCAGGTGAGAAATTGCAAACGTCGAGTAATTGCTCAGAGAGGAAAAGTGCCAGAACTGAAAGCTGTGGCTAGCCAGCACCCTTCCTTGGAAGTGCTTTCACAGGCGCAGCAACACTGGGGCTTTGCGCTTCTCTAGCCACCAAACGTCACGGTCATTCTCTTTCCTTCTCGTAGACACGAGTTGAGAAATTGCAAACGTCGAGCAATTGCTCAGAGATGAAAAGTGCCAGCACTGAAAGCTGTTGCTAGCCAGCACCCTTCCTTGGAAGCGTTTTCACAGGCGCAGCAACACTGGGACTTTGCGCTTCTCTACCCACCAAACATCACGGTCACTATCTCTCCGTCTCGTAAACACGAGCTGAGAAATTGCAAATGTCGAGCAACTGCTCAGAGATGAAAAGGGCCAGCACTGAAAGCTGTTGCTAGCCAGCACCCTTCCTTGGAAGCGCTTTTGTAGGTCTGAGAACACTGGGGCTCTGGGCTTCTCTAGCCACCTAATCTTCTTCTCATCCTCTCGCGTAGTCTAAAGAGAGCTCAGGTGAGAAATTGCAAATGTCGAGCAATTGCTCAGAGATGAGAAGTGCCAGCACTGAAAGCTGTTGCTAGCCAGCACCCTTCCTTGGAAGCGCTTTTGTAGGTCTAAGAACACTGGGGTTCTGGGCTTCTCTAGCTACCTAATCTTCTTCTCATCCTCTCGCGTAGTCTAAAGAGAGCTCAGGTGAGAAATTGCAAATGTCGAGCAATTGCTCAGAGATGAAAAGTGCCAGCACTGAAAGCTGTTGCTAGCCAGCACCCTTCCTTGGAAGCGCTTTTGTAGGCCTAAGAACACTGGGGCTCTGGGCTTCTCTAGCCACCTAATCTTCTGCTCATCCTCTCGTGCAGTCTAAAGAGAGCTCAGGTGAGAAATTGCAAACGTCGAGCAATTGCTCAGAGATGAAAAGTGCCAGCACTGAAAGCTGATGCTAGCCAGCACCCTTCCTTGGAAGCGCTTTTGTAGGCCTAAGAACACTGGGGCTCTGGGCTTCTCTAGCCACCTACTCTTCTGCTCATCCTCTCGCGTAGTCTAAAGAGAGCTCAGGTGAGAAATTGCAAAGGTCGAGCAATTGCTCAGAGATGAAAAGTGCCAGCACTGAAAGCTGTTGCTAGCCAGCACCCTTCCTTGGAAGCGCTTTCACAGGCGCAGCAACACTGGGGCTTTGCGCTTCTCTACGCACCAAACATCACGGTCATTCTCTTTCCGTCTCGTAGACACGAGTTGAGAAATTGCAAACGTCGAGCAATTGCTCAGAGATGAAAAGGGCCAGCACTGAAAGCTGTTGCTAGCCAGCACCCTTCCTTGGAAGTGCTTTCACAGGCGCAGCAACACTGGGGCTTTGCGCTTCTCTAGCCACCAAACGTCACGGTCATTCTCTTTCCTTCTCGTAGACACGAGCTGAAAAATTGCAAACATCGAGCAATTGCTCAGAGATGAAAAGTGCCAGCACTGAAAGCTGTTGCTAGCCAGCACCCTTCCTTGGAAGTGCTTTCACAGGCGCAGCAACACTGGGGCTTTGCGCTTCTCTACCCACCAAATATCACGGTCACTATCTCTCCGTCTCGTAAACACGAGCTGAGAAATTGCAAATGTCGAGCAATTGCTCAGAGATGAAAAGGGCCAGCACTGAAAGCTGTTGCTAGCCAGCACCCTTCCTTGGAAGCGCTTTTGTAGGCCTAAGAACACTGGGGTTCTGGGCTTCTCTAGCCACCTAATCTTCTTCTCATCCTCTCGCGTAGTCTAAAGAGAGCTCAGGTGAGAAATTGCAAATGTCGAGCAATTGCTCAGAGAGGAAAAGTGGCAGCACTGAAAGCTGTTGCTAGCCAGCACCCTTCCTTGGAAGCGCTTTTGTAGGCCTAAGAACACTGGGGCTCTGGGCTTCTCTAGCCACCTAATCTTCTGCTCATCCTCTCGTGCAGTCGAAAGAGAGCTCAGGTGAGAAATTGCAAACGTCGAGCAATTGCTCAGAGAGGAAAAGTGCCAGCACTGAAAGCTGTGGCTAGCCAGCACCCTTCCTTGGAAGTGCTTTCACAGGCGCAGCAACACTGGGGCTTTGCGCTTCTCTAGCCACCAAACGTCACGGTCATTCTCTTTCCTTCTCGTAGACACGAGTTGAGAAATTGCAAACGTCGAGCAATTGCTCAGAGATGAAAAGTGCCAGCACTGAAAGCTGTTGCTAGCCAGCACCCTTCCTTGGAAGCGTTTTCACAGGCGCAGCAACACTGGGGCTTTGCGCTTCTCTAGCCACCAAACATCACGCTCACTATCTCTCCGTCTCGTAAACACGAGCTGAGAAATTGCAAATGTCGAGCAACTGCTCAGAGATGAAAAGGGCCAGCACTGAAAGCTGTTGCTAGCCAGCACCCTTCCTTGGAAGCGCTTTTGTAGGCCTAAGAACACTGGGGCTCTGGGCTTCTCTAGCCACCTAATCTTCTGCTCATCCTCTCGTGCAGTCGAAAGAGAGCTCAGGTGAGAAATTGCAAACATCGAGCAATTGCTCAGAGATGAAAAGTGCCAGCACTGAAAGCTGATGCTAGCCAGCACCCTTCCTTGGAAGCGCTTTTGTAGGCCTAAGAACACTGGGGCTCTGGGCTTCTCTAGCCACCTACTCTTCTGCTCATCCTCTCGCGTAGTCTAAAGAGAGCTCAGGTGAGAAATTGCAAAGGTCGAGCAATTGCTCAGAGATGAAAAGTGCCAGCACTGAAAGCTGTTGCTAGCCAGCACCCTTCCTTGGAAGCGCTTTCACAGGCGCAGCAACACTGGGGCTTTGCGCTTCTCTAGCCACCAAACATCACGGTCATTCTCTTTCCGTCTCGTAGCCACGAGCTGAGAAATTGCAAACGTCGAGCAATTGCTCAGAGATGAAAAGGGCCAGCACTGAAAGCTGTTGCTAGCCAGCACCCTTCCTTGGAAGCGCTTTTGTAGGTCTAAGAACACTGGGGTTGTGGGCTTCTCTAGCCACCTAATCTTCTTCTCATCCTCTCGCGTAGTCTAAAGAGAGCTCAGGTGAGAAATTGCAAATGTCGAGCAATTGCTCAGAGAGGAAAAGTGGCAGCACTGAAAGCTGTTGCTAGCCAGCACCCTTCCTTGGAAGCGCTTTTGTAGGCCTAAGAACACTGGGGCTCTGGGCTTCTCTAGCCACGTAATCTTCTGCTCATCCTCTCGTGCAGTCTAAAGAGAGCTCAGGTGAGGAATTGCAAACGTCGAGCAATTGCTCAGAGATGAAAAGTGCCAGCACTGAAAGCTGATGCTAGCCAGCACCCTTCCTTGGAAGCGCTTTTGTAGGCCTAAGAACACTGGGGCTCTGGGCTTCTCTAGCCACCTACTCTTCTGCTCATCCTCTCGCGTAGTCTAAAGAGAGCTCAGGTGAGAGATTGCAAATGTCGAGCAATTGCTCAGAGATGAAAAGTGCCAGCACTGAAAGCTGTTGCTAGCCAGCACCCTTCCTTGGAAGCGCTTTCACAGGCGCAGCAACACTGGGGCTTTGCGCTTCTCTAGCCACCAAACATCACGCTCACTATCTCTCCGTCTCGTAGCCACGAGCTGAGAAATTGCAAACGTCGAGCAATTGCTCAGAGATGAAAAGGGCCAGCACTGAAAGCTGTGGCTAGCCAGCACCCTTCCTTGGAAGTGCTTTCACAGGCGCAGCAACACTGGGGCTTTGCGCTTCTCTAGCCACCAAACGTCACGGTCATTCTCTTTCCTTCTCGTAGACACGAGTTGAGAAATTGCAAACGTCGAGCAATTGCTCAGAGATGAAAAGTGCCAGCACTGAAAGCTGTTGCTAGCCAGCACCCTTCCTTGGAAGCGTTTTCACAGGCGCAGCAACACTGGGGCTTTGCGCTTCTCTAGCCACCAAACATCACGCTCACTATCTCTCCGTCTCGTAAACACGAGCTGAGAAATTGCAAATGTCGAGCAACTGCTCAGAGAGGAAAAGGGCCAGCACTGAAAGCTGTTGCTAGCCAGCACCCTTCCTTGGAAGCGCTTTTGTAGGTCTAAGAACACTGGGGTTCTGGGCTTCTCTAGCCACCTAATCTTCTTCTCATCCTCTCGCGTAGTCTAAAGAGAGCTCAGGTGAGAAATTGCAAATGTCGAGCAATTGCTCAGAGATGAAAAGTGGCAGCACTGAAAGCTGTTGCTAGTCAGCACCCTTCCTTGGAAGCGCTTTTGTAGGCCTAAGAACACTGGGGCTCTGGGCTTCTCTAGCCACCTAATCTTCTGCTCATCCTCTCGTGCAGTCGAAAGAGAGCTCAGGTGAGAAATTGCAAACGTCGAGCAATTGCTCAGAGATGAAAAGTGCCAGCACTGAAAGCTGATGCTAGCCAGCACCCTTCCTTGGAAGCGCTTTTGTAGGCCTAAGAACACTGGGGCTCTGGGCTTCTCTAGCCACCTACTCTTCTGCTCATCCTCTCGCGTAGTCTAAAGAGAGCTCAGGTGAGAAATTGCAAAGGTCGAGCAATTGCTCAGAGATGAAAAGTGCCAGCACTGAAAGCTGTTGCTAGCCAGCACCCTTCCTTGGAAGCGCTTTCACAGGCGCAGCAACACTGGGGCTTTGCGCTTCTCTACCCACCAAACATCACGGTCATTCTCTTTCCGTCTCGTAGACACGAGTTGAGAAATTGCAAACGTCGAGCAATTGCTCAGAGATGAGAAGTGCCAGCACTGAAAGCTGTTGCTAGCCAGCACCCTTCCTTGGAAGTGCTTTCACAGGCGCAGCAACACTGGGGCTTTGCGCTTCTCTACCCACCAAACGTCACGGTCATTCTCTTTCCTTCTCGTAGACACGAGCTGAAAAATTGCAAACATCGAGCAATTGCTCAGAGATGAAAAGTGCCAGCACTGAAAGCTGTTGCTAGCCAGCACCCTTCCTTGGAAGCGCTTTCACAGGCGTAGCAACACTGGGGCTTTGCGCTTCTCTACCCACCAAATATCACGTTCACTATCTCTCCGTCTCGTAAACACGAGCTGAGAAATTGCAAATGTCGAGCAACTGCTCAGAGATGAAAAGGGCCAGCACTGAAAGCTGTTGCTAGCCAGCACCCTTCCTTGGAAGCGCTTTTGTAGGTCTAAGAACACTGGGGTTGTGGGCTTCTCTAGCCACCTAATCTTCTTCTCATCCTCTCGCGTAGTCTAAAGAGAGCTCAGGTGAGAAATTGCAAATGTCGAGCAATTGCTCAGAGAGGAAAAGTGGCAGCACTGAAAGCTGTTGCTAGCCAGCACCCTTCCTTGGAAGCGCTTTTGTAGGCCTAAGAACACTGGGGCTCTGGGCTTCTCTAGCCACCTAATCTTCTGCTCATCCTCTCGTGCAGTCTAAAGAGAGCTTAGGTGAGAAATTGCAAACGTCGAGCAATTGCTCAGAGATGAAAAGTGCCAGCACTGAAAGCTGATGCTAGCCAGCACCCTTCCTTGGAAGCGCTTTTGTAGGCCTAAGAACACTGGGGCTCTGGGCTTCTCTAGCCACCTAATCTTCTGCTCATCCTCTCGCGTAGTCTAAAGAGAGCTCAGGTGAGAGATTGCAAATGTCGAGCAATTGCTCAGAGATGAAAAGTGCCAGCACTGAAAGGTGTTGCTAGCCAGCACCCTTCCTTGGAAGCGCTTTCACAGGCGCAGCAACACTGGGGCTTTGCGCTTCTCTAGCCACCAAACATCACGCTCACTATCTCTCCGTCTCGTAGCCACGAGCTGAGAAATTGCAAACGTCGAGCAATTGCTCAGAGATGAAAAGTGCCAGCACTGAAAGCTGTGGCTAGCCAGCACCCTTCCTTGGAAGTGCTTTCACAGGCGCAGCAACACTGGGGCTTTGCGCTTCTCTAGCCACCAAACGTCACGGTCATTCTCTTTCCTTCTCGTAGACACGAGTTGAGAAATTGCAAACGTCGAGCAATTGCTCAGAGATGAAAAGTGCCAGCACTGAAAGCTGTTGCTAGCCAGCACCCTTCCTTGGAAGCGTTTTCACAGGCGCAGCAACACTGGGGCTTTGCGCTTCTCTAGCCACCAAACGTCACGGTCATTCTCTTTCCTTCTCGTAGACACGAGTTGAGAAATTGCAAACGTCGAGCAATTGCTCAGAGATGAAAAGTGCCAGCACTGAAAGCTGTTGCTAGCCAGCACCCTTCCTTGGAAGCGTTTTCACAGGCGCAGCAACACTGGGGCTTTGCGCTTCTCTAGCCACCAAACATCACGCTCACTATCTCTCCGTCTCGTAGACACGAGCTGAGAAATTGCAAATGTCGAGCAACTGCTCAGAGATGAAAAGTGCCAGCACTGAAAGCTGTTGCTAGCCAGCACCCTTCCTTGGAAGCGCTTTTGTAGGTCTAAGAACACTGGGGTTGTGGGCTTCTCTAGCCACCTAATCTTCTTCTCATCCTCTCGCGTAGTCTAAAGAGAGCTCAGGTGAGAAATTGCAAATGTCGAGCAATTGCTCAGAGAGGAAAAGTGCCAGCACTGAAAGCTGATGCTAGCCAGCACCCTTCCTTGGAAGCGCTTTTGTAGGCCTAAGAACACTGGGGCTCTGGGCTTCTCTAGCCACCTACTCTTCTGCTCATCCTCTCGCGTAGTCTAAAGAGAGCTCAGGTGAGAAATTGCAAACGTCGAGCAATTGCTCAGAGATGAAAAGTGCCAGCACTGAAAGCTGTTGCTAGCCAGCACCCTTCCTTGGAAGCGCTTTCACAGGCGCAGCAACACTGGGGCTTTGCGCTTCTCTAGCCACCAAACATCACGGTCATTCTCTTTCCGTCTCGTAGACACGAGCTGAGAAATTGCAAACGTCGAGCAATTGCTCAGAGATGAAAAGGGCCAGCACTGAAAGCTGTTGCTAGCCAGCACCCTTCCTTGGAAGTGCTTTCACAGGCGCAGCAACACTGGGGCTTTGCGCTTCTCTAGCCACCAAACCTCACGGTCATTCTCTTTCCTTCTCGTAGACACGAGCTGAGAAATTGCAAACATCGAGCAATTGCTCAGAGATGAAAAGTGACAGCACTGAAAGCTGTTGCTAGCCAGCACCCTTCCTTGGAAGCGTTTTCACAGGCGCAGCAACACTGGGGCTTTGCGCTTCTCTACCCACCAAATATCACGGTCACTATCTCTCCGTCTCGTAAACACGAGCTGAGAAATTGCAAATGTCGAGCAACTGCTCAGAGATGAAAAGGGCCAGCACTGAAAGCTGTTGCTAGCCAGCACCCTTCCTTGGAAGCGCTTTTGTAGGTCTAAGAACACTGGGGTTCTGGGCTTCTCTAGCCACCTAATCTTCTTCTCATCCTCTCGTGTAGTCTAAAGAGAGCTCAGGTGAGAAATTGCAAACGTCGAGCAATTGCTCAGAGAGGAAAAGTGCCAGCACTGAAAGCTGTTGCTAGCCAGCACCCTTCCTTGGAAGCACTTTTGTAGGCCTAAGAACACTGGGGCTCTGGGCTTCTCTAGCCACCTAATCTTCTGCTCATCCTCTCGTGCAGTCTAAAGAGAGCTCAGGTGAGAAATTGCAAACGTCGAGCAATTGCTCAGAGATGAAAAGTGCCAGCACTGAAAGCTGATGCTAGCCAGCACCCTTCCTTGGAAGCGCTTTTGTAGGCCTAAGAACACTGGGGCTCTGGGCTTCTCTAGCTACCTAATCTTCTGCTCATCCTCTCGCGTAGTCTAAAGAGAGCTCAGGTGAGAGATTGCAAACGTCGAGCAATTGCTCAGAGATGAAAAGTGCCAGCACTGAAAGCTGTTGCTAGCCAGCACCCTTCCTTGGAAGCGTTTTCACAGGCGCAGCAACACTGGGGCTTTGCGCTTCTCTAGCCACCAAACGTCACGGTCATTCTCTTTCCTTCTCGTAGACACGAGTTGAGAAATTGCAAACGTCGAGCAATTGCTCAGAGATGAAAAGTGCCAGCACTGAAAGCTGTTGCTAGCCAGCACCCTTCCTTGGAAGCGTTTTCACAGGCGCAGCAACACTGGGGCTTTGCGCTTCTCTACCCACCAAACATCACGCTCACTATCTCTCCGTCTCGTAGACACGAGCTGAGAAATTGCAAATGTCGAGCAACTGCTCAGAGATGAAAAGGGCCAGCACTGAAAGCTGTTGCTAGCCAGCACCCTTCCTTGGAAGCGCTTTTGTAGGTCTAAGAACACTGGGGTTCTGGGCTTCTCTAGCCACCTAATCTTCTTCTCATCCTCTCGCGTAGTCTAAAGAGAGCTCAGGTGAGAAATTGCAAATGTCGAGCAATTGCTCAGAGAGGAAAAGTGCCAGCACTGAAAGCTGTTGCTAGCCAGCACCCTTCCTTGGCAGCGCTTTTGTAGGCCTAAGAACACTGGGGCTCTGGGCTTCTCTAGCCACCTAATCTTCTGCTCATCCTCTCGTGCAGTCTAAAGAGAGCTCAGGTGAGAAATTGCAAACGTCGAGCAATTGCTCAGAGATGAAAAGTGCCAGCACTGAAAGCTGATGCTAGCCAGCACCCTTCCTTGGAAGCGCTTTTGTAGGCCTAAGAACACTGGGGCTCTGGGCTTCTCTAGCCACCTACTCTTCTGCTCATCCTCTCGCGTAGTCTAAAGAGAGCTCAGGTGAGAAATTGCAAACGTCGAGCAATTGCTCAGAGATGAAAAGTGCCAGCACTGAAAGCTGTTGCTAGCCAGCACCCTTCCTTGGAAGCGCTTTCACAGGCGCAGCAACACTGGGGCTTTGCGCTTCTCTAGCCACCAAACATCACGGTCATTCTCTTTCCGTCTCGTAGCCACGAGCTGAGAAATTGCAAACGTCGAGCAATTGCTCAGAGATGAAAAGGGCCAGCACTGAAAGCTGTTGCTAGCCAGCACCCTTCCTTGGAAGTGCTTTCACAGGCGCAGCAACACTGGGGCTTTGCGCTTCTCTAGCCACCAAACCTCACGGTCATTCTCTTTCCTTCTCGTAGACACGAGCTGAGAAATTGCAAACATCGAGCAATTGCTCAGAGATGAAAAGTGACAGCACTGAAAGCTGTTGCTAGCCAGCACCCTTCCTTGGAAGCGTTTTCACAGGCGCAGCAACACTGGGGCTTTGCGCTTCTCTACCCACCAAATATCACGGTCACTATCTCTCCGTCTCGTAAACACGAGCTGAGAAATTGCAAATGTCGAGCAACTGCTCAGAGATGAAAAGGGCCAGCACTGAAAGCTGTTGCTAGCCAGCACCCTTCCTTGGAAGCGCTTTTGTAGGTCTAAGAACACTGGGGTTCTGGGCTTCTCTAGCCACCTAATCTTCTTCTCATCCTCTCGTGTAGTCTAAAGAGAGCTCAGGTGAGAAATTGCAAACGTCGAGCAATTGCTCAGAGAGGAAAAGTGCCAGCACTGAAAGCTGTTGCTAGCCAGCACCCTTCCTTGGAAGCACTTTTGTAGGCCTAAGAACACTGGGGCTCTGGGCTTCTCTAGCCACCTAATCTTCTGCTCATCCTCTCGTGCAGTCTAAAGAGAGCTCAGGTGAGAAATTGCAAACGTCGAGCAATTGCTCAGAGATGAAAAGTGCCAGCACTGAAAGCTGATGCTAGCCAGCACCCTTCCTTGGAAGCGCTTTTGTAGGCCTAAGAACACTGGGGCTCTGGGCTTCTCTAGCTACCTAATCTTCTGCTCATCCTCTCGCGTAGTCTAAAGAGAGCTCAGGTGAGAGATTGCAAACGTCGAGCAATTGCTCAGAGATGAAAAGTGCCAGCACTGAAAGGTGTTGCTAGCCAGCACCCTTCCTTGGAAGTGCTTTCACAGGCGCAGCAACACTGGGGCTTTGTGCTTCTCTAGCCACCAAACATCACGCTCACTATCTCTCCGTCTCGTAGACACGAGCTGAGAAATTGCAAACGTCGAGCAATTGCTCAGAGATGAAAAGTGCCAGCACTGAAAGCTGTTGCTAGCCAGCACCCTTCCTTGGAAGCGTTTTCACAGGCGCAGCAACACTGGGACTTTGCGCTTCTCCAGCCACCAAACATCACGCTCACTATCTCTCCGTCTCGTAAACACGAGCTGAGAAATTGCAAACGTCGAGCAACTGCTCAGAGATGAAAAGGGCCAGCACTGAAAGCTGTTGCTAGTCAGCACCCTTCCTTGGAAGCGCTTTTGTAGGCCTAAGAACACTGGGGCTCTGGGCTTCTCTAGCCACCTAATCTTCTTCTCATCCTCTCGCGTAGTCTAAAGAGAGCTCAGGTGAGAAATTGCAAATGTCGAGCAATTGCTCAGAGATGAAAAGTGCCAGCACTGAAAGCTGATGCTAGCCAGCACCCTTCCTTGGATGCGCTTTTGTAGGCCTAAGAACACTGGGGCTCTGGGCTTCTCTAGCCACCTAATCTTCTGCTCATCCTCTCGTGCAGTCGAAAGAGAGCTCAGGTGAGAAATTGCAAACGTCGAGCAATTGCTCAGAGATGAAAAGTGCAAGCACTGAAAGCTGTGGCTAGCCAGCACCCTTCCTTGGAAGCGCTTTTGTAGGCCTAAGAACACTGGGGCTCTGGGCTTCTCTAGCCACCTACTCTTCTGCTCATCCTCTCGCGTAGTCTAAAGAGAGCTCAGGTGAGAAATTGCAAATGTCGAGCAATTGCTCAGAGATGAAAAGTGCCAGCACTGAAAGCTGTTGCTAGCCAGCACCCTTCCTTGGAAGTGCTTTCACAGGCGCAGCAACACTGGGGCTTTGCGCTTCTCTAGCCACCAAACATCACGCTCACTATCTCTCCGTCTCGTAGACACGAGCTGAGAAATTGCAAACGTCGAGCAATTGCTCAGAGATGAAAAGTGCCAGCACTGAAAGCTGTGGCTAGCCAGCACCCTTCCTTGGAAGTGCTTTCACAGGCGCAGCAACACTGGGGCTTTGCGCTTCTCTAGCCACCAAACGTCACGGTCATTCTCTTTCCTTCTCGTAGACACGAGCTGAGAAATTGCAAACGTCGAGCAATTGCTCAGAGATGAAAATTGCCAGCACTGAAAGCTCTTGCTAGCCAGCAGCCTTCCTTGGAAGCGTTTTCACAGGCGCAGCAACACTGGGGCTTTGCGCTTCTCTAGCCACCAAACATCACGCTCACTATCTCTCCGTCTCGTAAACACGAGCTGAGAAATTGCAAATGTCGAGCAACTGCTCAGAGAGGAAAAGTGCCAGCACTGAAAGCTGTTGCTAGCCAGCACCCTTCCTTGGAAGCGCTTTTGTAGGTCTAAGAACACTGGGGTTGTGGGCTTCTCTAGCCACCTAATCTTCTTCTCATCCTCTCGCGTAGTCTAAAGAGAGCTCAGGTGAGAAATTGCAAATGTCGAGCAATTGCTCAGAGATGAAAAGTGCCAGCACTGAAAGCTGATGCTAGCCAGCACCCTTCCTTGGAAGCGCTTTTGTAGGCCTAAGAACACTGGGGCTCTGGGCTTCTCTAGCCACCTAATCTTCTGCTCATCCTCTCGTGCAGTCTAAAGAGAGCTTAGGTGAGAAATTGCAAACGTCGAGCAATTGCTCAGAGATGAAAAGTGCCAGCACTGAAAGCTGATGCTAGCCAGCACCCTTCCTTGGAAGCGCTTTTGTAGGCCTAAGAACACTGGGGCTCTGGGCTTCTCTAGCCACCTAATCTTCTGCTCATCCTCTCGCGTAGTCTAAAGAGAGCTCAGGTGAGAGATTGCAAATGTCGAGCAATTGCTCAGAGATGAAAAGTGCCAGCACTGAAAGGTGTTGCTAGCCAGCACCCTTCCTTGGAAGCGCTTTCACAGGCGCAGCAACACTGGGACTTTGCGCTTCTCCAGCCACCAAACATCACGCTCACTATCTCTCCGTCTCGTAAACACGAGCTGAGAAATTGCAAACGTCGAGCAATTGCTCAGAGATGAAAAGGGCCAGCACTGAAAGCTGTTGCTAGTCAGCACCCTTCCTTGGAAGCGCTTTTGTAGGCCTAAGAACAGTGGGGCTCTGGGCTTCTCTAGCCACCTAATCTTCTTCTCATCCTCTCGCGTAGTCTAAAGAGAGCTCAGGTGAGAAATTGCAAATGTCGAGCAATTGCTCAGAGATGAAAAGTGCCAGCACTGAAAGCTGATGCTAGCCAGCACCCTTCCTTGGATGCGCTTTTGTAGGCCTAAGAACACTGGGGCTCTGGGCTTCTCTAGCCACCTAATCTTCTGCTCATCCTCTCGTGCAGTCGAAAGAGAGCTCAGGTGAGAAATTGCAAACGTCGAGCAATTGCTCAGAGATGAAAAGTGCAAGCACTGAAAGCTGTGGCTAGCCAGCACCCTTCCTTGGAAGCGCTTTTGTAGGCCTAAGAACACTGGGGCTCTGGGCTTCTCTAGCCACCTACTCTTCTGCTCATCCTCTCGCGTAGTCTAAAGAGAGCTCAGGTGAGAAATTGCAAACGTCGAGCAATTGCTCAGAGATGAAAAGTGCCAGCACTGAAAGCTGTTGCTAGCCAGCACCCTTCCTTGGAAGTGCTTTCACAGGCGCAGCAACACTGGGGCTTTGCGCTTCTCTACCCACCAAACATCACGCTCACTATCTCTCCGTCTCGTAGACACGAGCTGAGAAATTGCAAACGTCGAGCAATTGCTCAGAGATGAAAAGTGCCAGCACTGAAAGCTGTGGCTAGCCAGCACCCTTCCTTGGAAGTGCTTTCACAGGCGCAGCAACACTGGGGCTTTGCGCTTCTCTAGCCACCAAACGTCACGGTCATTCTCTTTCCTTCTCGTAGACACGAGCTGAGAAATTGCAAACGTCGAGCAATTGCTCAGAGATGAAAATTGCCAGCACTGAAAGCTCTTGCTAGCCAGCAGCCTTCCTTGGAAGCGTTTTCACAGGCGCAGCAACACTGGGGCTTTGCGCTTGTCTAGCCACCAAACATCACGGTCACTATCTCTCCGTCTCGTAAACACGAGCTGAGAAATTGCAAATGTCGAGCAACTGCTCAGAGATGAAAAGTGCCAGCACTGAAAGCTGTTGCTAGCCAGCACCCTTCCTTGGAAGCGCTTTTGTAGGTCTAAGAACACTGGGGTTGTGGGCTTCTCTAGCCACCTAATCTTCTTCTCATCCTCTCGCGTAGTCTAAAGAGAGCTCAGGTGAGAAATTGCAAATGTCGAGCAATTGCTCAGAGATGAAAAGTGCCAGCACTGAAAGCTGATGCTAGCCAGCACCCTTCCTTGGAAGCGCTTTTGTAGGTCTAAGAACACTGGGGCTCTGGGCTTCTCTAGCCACCTAATCTTCTGCTCATCCTCTCGTGCAGTCTAAAGAGAGCTTAGGTGAGAAATTGCAAACGTCGAGCAATTGCTCAGAGATGAAAAGTGCCAGCACTGAAAGCTGATGCTAGCCAGCACCCTTCCTTGGAAGCGCTTTTGTAGGCCTAAGAACACTGGGGCTCTGGGCTTCTCTAGCCACCTAATCTTCTGCTCATCCTCTCGCGTAGTCTAAAGAGAGCTCAGGTGAGAGATTGCAAATGTCGAGCAATTGCTCAGAGATGAAAAGTGCCAGCACTGAAAGGTGTTGCTAGCCAGCACCCTTCCTTGGAAGCGCTTTCACAGGCGCAGCAACACTGGGGCTTTGCGCTTCTCTAGCCACCAAACATCACGCTCACTATCTCTCCGTCTCGTAGCCACGAGCTGAGAAATTGCAAACGTCGAGCAATTGCTCAGAGATGAAAAGTGCCAGCACTGAAAGCTGATGCTAGCCAGCACCCTTCCTTGGAAGTGCTTTCACAGGCGCAGCAACACTGGGGCTTTGCGCTTCTCTAGCCACCAAACGTCACGGTCATTCTCTTTCCTTCTCGTAGACACGAGTTGAGAAATTGCAAACGTCGAGCAATTGCTCAGAGATGAAAAGTGCCAGCACTGAAAGCTGTTGCTAGCCAGCACCCTTCCTTGGAAGCGTTTTCACAGGCGCAGCAACACTGGGGCTTTGCGCTTCTCTAGCCACCAAACGTCACGGTCATTCTCTTTCCTTCTCGTAGACACGAGTTGAGAAATTGCAAACGTCGAGCAATTGCTCAGAGATGAAAAGTGCCAGCACTGAAAGCTGTTGCTAGCCAGCACCCTTCCTTGGAAGCGTTTTCACAGGCGCAGCAACACTGGGGCTTTGCGCTTCTCTACCCACCAAACATCACGCTCACTATCTCTCCGTCTCGTAGACACGAGCTGAGAAATTGCAAATGTCGAGCAACTGCTCAGAGATGAAAAGGGCCAGCACTGAAAGCTGTTGCTAGCCAGCACCCTTCCTTGGAAGCGCTTTTGTAGGTCTAAGAACACTGGGGTTCTGGGCTTCTCTAGCCACCTAATCTTCTTCTCATCCTCTCGCGTAGTCTAAAGAGAGCTCAGGTGAGAAATTGCAAATGTCGAGCAATTGCTCAGAGAGGAAAAGTGCCAGCACTGAAAGCTGTTGCTAGCCAGCACCCTTCCTTGGAAGCGCTTTTGTAGGCCTAAGAACACTGGGGCTCTGGGCTTCTCTAGCCACCTAATCTTCTGCTCATCCTCTCGTGCAGTCTAAAGAGAGCTCAGGTGAGAAATTGCAAACGTCGAGCAATTGCTCAGAGATGAAAAGTGCCAGCACTGAAAGCTGATGCTAGCCAGCACCCTTCCTTGGAAGCGCTTTTGTAGGCCTAAGAACACTGGGGCTCTGGGCTTCTCTAGCCACCTACTCTTCTGCTCATCCTCTCGCGTAGTCTAAAGAGAGCTCAGGTGAGAAATTGCAAACGTCGAGCAATTGCTCAGAGAGGAAAAGTGCCAGCACTGAAAGCTGTTGCTAGCCAGCACCCTTCCTTGGAAGCGCTTTCACAGGCGCAGCAACACTGGGGCTTTGCGCTTCTCTAGCCACCAAACATCACGGTCATTCTCTTTCCGTCTCGTAGCCACGAGCTGAGAAATTGCAAACGTCGAGCAATTGCTCAGAGATGAAAAGGGCCAGCACTGAAAGCTGTTGCTAGCCAGCACCCTTCCTTGGAAGTGCTTTCACAGGCGCAGCAACACTGGGGCTTTGCGCTTCTCTAGCCACCAAACCTCACGGTCATTCTCTTTCCTTCTCGTAGACACGAGCTGAGAAATTGCAAACATCGAGCAATTGCTCAGAGATGAAAAGTGACAGCACTGAAAGCTGTTGCTAGCCAGCACCCTTCCTTGGAAGCGTTTTCACAGGCGCAGCAACACTGGGGCTTTGCGCTTCTCTACCCACCAAATATCACGGTCACTATCTCTCCGTCTCGTAAACACGAGCTGAGAAATTGCAAATGTCGAGCAACTGCTCAGAGATGAAAAGGGCCAGCACTGAAAGCTGTTGCTAGCCAGCACCCTTCCTTGGAAGCGCTTTTGTAGGTCTAAGAACACTGGGGTTCTGGGCTTCTCTAGCCACCTAATCTTCTTCTCATCCTCTCGTGTAGTCTAAAGAGAGCTCAGGTGAGAAATTGCAAACGTCGAGCAATTGCTCAGAGAGGAAAAGTGCCAGCACTGAAAGCTGTTGCTAGCCAGCACCCTTCCTTGGAAGCACTTTTGTAGGCCTAAGAACACTGGGGCTCTGGGCTTCTCTAGCCACCTAATCTTCTGCTCATCCTCTCGTGCAGTCTAAAGAGAGCTCAGGTGAGAAATTGCAAACGTCGAGCAATTGCTCAGAGATGAAAAGTGCCAGCACTGAAAGCTGATGCTAGCCAGCACCCTTCCTTGGAAGCGCTTTTGTAGGCCTAAGAACACTGGGGCTCTGGGCTTCTCTAGCTACCTAATCTTCTGCTCATCCTCTCGCGCACTCTAAAGAGAGCTCAGGTGAGAGATTGCAAACGTCGAGCAATTGCTCAGAGATGAAAAGTGCCAGCACTGAAAGGTGTTGCTAGCCAGCACCCTTCCTTGGAAGTGCTTTCACAGGCGCAGCAACACTGGGGCTTTGTGCTTCTCTAGCCACCAAACATCACGCTCACTATCTCTCCGTCTCGTAGACACGAGCTGGGAAATTGCAAACGTCGAGCAATTGCTCAGAGATGAAAAGTGCCAGCACTGAAAGCTGTTGCTAGCCAGCACCCTTCCTTGGAAGCGTTTTCACAGGCGCAGCAACACTGGGACTTTGCGCTTCTCCAGCCACCAAACATCACGCTCACTATCTCTCCGTCTCGTAAACACGAGCTGAGAAATTGCAAACGTCGAGCAACTGCTCAGAGATGAAAAGGGCCAGCACTGAAAGCTGTTGCTAGTCAGCACCCTTCCTTGGAAGCGCTTTTGTAGGCCTAAGAACACTGGGGCTCTGGGCTTCTCTAGCCACCTAATCTTCTTCTCATCCTCTCGCGTAGTCTAAAGAGAGCTCAGGTGAGAAATTGCAAATGTCGAGCAATTGCTCAGAGATGAAAAGTGCCAGCACTGAAAGCTGATGCTAGCCAGCACCCTTCCTTGGATGCGCTTTTGTAGGCCTAAGAACACTGGGGCTCTGGGCTTCTCTAGCCACCTAATCTTCTGCTCATCCTCTCGTGCAGTCGAAAGAGAGCTCAGGTGAGAAATTGCAAACGTCGAGCAATTGCTCAGAGATGAAAAGTGCAAGCACTGAAAGCTGTGGCTAGCCAGCACCCTTCCTTGGAAGCGCTTTTGTAGGCCTAAGAACACTGGGGCTCTGGGCTTCTCTAGCCACCTACTCTTCTGCTCATCCTCTCGCGTAGTCTAAAGAGAGCTCAGGTGAGAAATTGCAAAGGTCGAGCAATTGCTCAGAGATGAAAAGTGCCAGCACTGAAAGCTGTTGCTAGCCAGCACCCTTCCTTGGAAGTGCTTTCACAGGCGCAGCAACACTGGGGCTTTGCGCTTCTCTAGCCACCAAACATCACGCTCACTATCTCTCCGTCTCGTAGACACGAGATGAGAAATTGCAAACGTCGAGCAATTGCTCAGAGATGAAAAGTGCCAGCACTGAAAGCTGTGGCTAGCCAGCACCCTTCCTTGGAAGTGCTTTCACAGGCGCAGCAACACTGGGGCTTTGCGCTTCTCTAGCCACCAAACGTCACGGTCATTCTCTTTCCTT
Source organism: Sarcoramphus papa (assembly GCA_037962945.1). Lineage (NCBI taxonomy): Eukaryota > Metazoa > Chordata > Aves > Accipitriformes > Cathartidae > Sarcoramphus > Sarcoramphus papa. Next base: position 91,680,679 of record CM075586.1, on the reverse strand, counting down.
CTCGTAGACACGAGCTGAGAAATTGCAAACGTCGAGCAATTGCTCAGAGATGAAAATTGCCAGCACTGAAAGCTCTTGCTAGCCAGCAGCCTTCCTTGGAAGCGTTTTCACAGGCGCAGCAACACTGGGGCTTTGCGCTTCTCTAGCCACCAAACATCACGGTCACTATCTCTCCGTCTCGTAAACACGAGCTGAGAAATTGCAAATGTCGAGCAACTGCTCAGAGAGGAAAAGTGCCAGCACTGAAAGCTGTTGCTAGCCAGCACCCTTCCTTGGAAGCGCTTTTGTAGGTCTAAGAACACTGGGGTTCTGGGCTTCTCTAGCCACCTAATCTTCTTCTCATCCTCTCGCGTAGTCTAAAGAGAGCTCAGGTGAGAAATTGCAAATGTCGAGCAATTGCTCAGAGATGAAAAGTGCCAGCACTGAAAGCTGATGCTAGCCAGCACCCTTCCTTGGATGCGCTTTTGTAGGCCTAAGAACACTGGGGCTCTGGGCTTCTCTAGCCACCTACTCTTCTGCTCATCCTCTCGCGTAGTCTAAAGAGAGCTCAGGTGAGAAATTGCAAAGGTCGAGCAATTGCTCAGAGATAAAAAGTGCCAGCACTGAAAGCTGTTGCTAGCCAGCACCCTTCCTTGGAAGTGCTTTCACAGGCACGGCAACACTGGGGCTTTGCGCTTCTCTAGCCACCATACGTCACGCTCACTATCTGTCCGTCTCATAGACACAAGCGGAGAAATTGCAAACGTCGAGCAATTGCTCAGAGAGGAAAAGTGCCAGCACTGAAAGGTGTTCCTAGCCAGCACCCTTCCTTGGAAGCGCTTTCACAGGCGCAGCAACACTGGGGCTTTGCGCTTCTCTACCCACCAAACATCACGCTCACTATCTCTCCGTCTCGTAGACACGAGCTGAGAAATTGCAAACGTCGAGCAATTGCTCAGAGATGAAAAGTGCCAGCACTGAAAGCTGTTGCTAGCCAGCACCCTTTCTTGGAAGCGCTTTTGTAGGCCTAAGAACACTGGGGTTCTGGGCTTCTCTAGCTACCTAATCTTCTGCTCATCCTCTTGCGTAGTCTAAAGAGAGCTCAGGTGAGAGATTGCAAAGGTCGAGCAATTGCTCAGAGAGGAAAAGTGCCAGCACTGAAAGCTGTTGCTAGCCAGCACCCTTCCTTGGAAGCGCTTTCACAGGCGCAGCAACACTGGGACTTTGCGCTTCTCTACCCACCAAACATCACGGTCTTTCGCTTTCCGTCTCGTAGACACGAGCTGAGAAATTGCAAACGTCGAGTAATTGCTCAGAGAGGAAAAGTGCCAGCACTGAAAGCTGTTGCTAGCCAGCAGCCTTCCTTGGAAGTGCTTTCACAGGCGCAGCAACACTGGGGCTTTGCGCTTCTCTAGCCACCAAACGTCACGGTCATTCTCTTTCCTTCTCGTAGACACGAGCTGAGAAATTGCAAACATCGAGCAATTGCTCAGAGATGAAAAGTGACAGCACTGAAAGCTGTTGCTAGCCAGCACCCTTCCTTGGAAGCGTTTTCACAGGCGCAGCAACACTGGGGCTTTGCGCTTCTCTACCCACCAAATATCACGGTCACTATCTCTCCGTCTCGTAAACACGAGCTGAGAAATTGCAAATGTCGAGCAACTGCTCAGAGATGAAAAGGGCCAGCACTGAAAGCTGTTGCTAGCCAGCACCCTTCCTTGGAAGCGCTTTTGTAGGTCTAAGAACACTGGGGTTCTGGGCTTCTCTAGCCACCTAATCTTCTTCTCATCCTCTCGCGTAGTCTAAAGAGAGCTCAGGTGAGAAATTGCAAACGTCGAGCAATTGCTCAGAGATGAAAAGTGCCAGCACTGAAAGGTGTTGCTAGCCAGCACCCTTCCTTGGAAGCTCTTTTGTAGGCCTAAGAACACTGGGGCTCTGGGCTTCTCTAGCCACCTAATCTTCTGCTCATCCTCTCGTGCAGTCTAAAGAGAGCTCAGGTGAGAAATTGCAAACGTCGAGCAATTGCTCAGAGATGAAAAGTGCCAGCACTGAAAGCTGATGCTAGCCAGCACCCTTCCTTGGAAGCGCTTTTGTAGGCCTAAGAACACTGGGCCTCTGGGCTTCTCTAGCTACCTAATCTTCTGCTCATCCTCTCGTGCAGTCTAAAGAGAGCTCAGGTGAGAAATTGCAAACGTCGAGCAATTGCTCAGAGATGAAAAGTGCCAGCACTGAAAGCTGATGCTAGCCAGCACCCTTCCTTGGAAGCGCTTTTGTAGGCCTAAGAACACTGGGGCTCTGGGCTTCTCTAGCTACCTAATCTTCTGCTCATCCTCTCGCGTAGTCTAAAGAGAGCTCAGGTGAGAAATTGCAAAGGTCGAGCAATTGCTCAGAGATGAAAAGTGCCAGCACTGAAAGCTGTTGCTAGCCAGCACCCTTCCTTGGAAGCGCTTTCACAGGCGCAGCAACACTGGGGCTTTGCGCTTCTCTACCCACCAAACATCACGGTCATTCTCTTTCCGTCTCGTAGACACGAGCTGAGAAATTGCAAACGTCGAGCAATTGCTCAGAGATGAAAAGTGCCAGCACTGAAAGCTGTGGCTAGCCAGCACCCTTCCTTGGAAGTGCTTTCACAGGCGCAGCAACACTGGGGCTTTGCGCTTCTCTACCCACCAAAGGTCACGGTCATTCTCTTTCCTTCTCGTAGACACGAGCTGAGAAATTGCAAACATCGAGCAATTGCTCAGAGATGAAAAGTGCCAGCACTGAAAGCTGTTGCTAGCCAGCACCCTTCCTTGGAAGCGTTTTCACAGGCGCAGCAACACTGGGGCTTTGCGCTTCTCTAGCCACCAAATATCACGGTCACTATCTCTCCGTCTCGTAAACACGAGCTGAGAAATTGCAAACGTCGAGCAATTGCTCAGAGATGAAAAGGGCCAGCACTGAAAGCTGTTGCTAGCCAGCACCCTTCCTTGGAAGCGCTTTTGTAGGTCTAAGAACACTGGGGTTGTGGGCTTCTCTAGCCACCTAATCTTCTTCTCATCCTCTCGCGTAGTCTAAAGAGAGCTCAGGTGAGAAATTGCAAACGTCGAGCAATTGCTCAGAGAGGAAAAGTGCCAGCACTGAAAGCTGTTGCTAGCCAGCACCCTTCCTTGGAAGCGTTTTTGTAGGCCTAAGAACACTGGGGCTCTGGGCTTCTCTAGCCACCTAATCTTCTGCTCATCCTCTCGTGCAGTCTAAAGAGAGCTCAGGTGAGAAATTGCAAACGTCGAGCAATTGCTCAGAGATGAAAAGTGCCAGCACTGAAAGCTGATGCTAGCCAGCACCCTTCCTTGGAAGCGCTTTTGTAGGCCTAAGAACACTGGGGCTCTGGGCTTCTCTAGCTACCTAATCTTCTGCTCATCCTCTCGCGTAGTCTAAAGAGAGCTCAGGTGAGAGATTGCAAACGTCGAGCAATTGCTCAGAGATGAAAAGTGCCAGCACTGAAAGCTGTTGCTAGCCAGCACCCTTCCTTGGAAGCGCTTTCACAGGCACGGCAACACTGGGGCTTTGCGCTTCTCTAGCCACCAAACGTCACGCTCACTATCTGTCCGTCTCATAGACACGAGCTGAGAAATTGCAAACGTCGAGCAATTGCTCAGAGATGAAAAGTGCCAGCACTGAAAGGTGTTCCTAGCCAGCAGCCTTCCTTGGAATCGCTTTCACAGGCGCAGCAACACTGGGGCTTTGCGCTTCTCTACCCACCAAACATCACGCTCACTATCTCTCCGTCTCGTAGACACGAGATGAGAAATTGCAAACGTCGAGCAATTGCTCAGAGATGAAAAGTGCCAGCACTGAAAGCTGTTGCTACCCAGCACCCTTTCTTGGAAGCGCTTTTGTAGGCCTAAGAACACTGGGGCTCTGGGCTTCTCTAGCTACCTAATCTTCTGCTCATCCTCTCGGGCACTCTAAAGAGAGCTCAGGTGAGAGATTGCAAACGTCGAGCAATTGCTCAGAGATGAAAAGTGACAGCACTGAAAGCTGTGGCTAGCCAGCACCCTTCCTTGGAAGTGCTTTCACAGGCGCAGCAACACTGGGGCTTTGCGCTTCTCTACCCACCAAACATCACGCTCACTATCTCTCAGTCTCGTAGCCACGAGCTGAGAAATTGCAAACGTCGAGCAATTGCTCAGAGATGAAAAGTGCCAGCACTGAAAGCTGTTGCTAGCCAGCACCCTTCCTTGGAAGCGTTTTCACAGGCGCAGCAACACTGGGGCTTTGCGCTTCTCTACCCACCAAATATCACGGTCACTATCTCTCCGTCTCGTAAACACGAGCTGAGAAATTGCAAACGTCGAGCAACTGCTCAGAGATGAAAAGTGCCAGCACTGAAAGCTGTTGCTAGCCAGCAGCCTTCCTTGGAAGCGCTTTTGTAGGCCTAAGAACACTGGGGCTCTGGGCTTCTCTAGCCACCTACTCTTCTGCTCATCCTCTCGTGCAGTCTAAAGAGAGCTCAGGTGAGAAATTGCAAACGTCGAGCAATTGCTCAGAGATGAAAAGTGCCAGCACTGAAAGCTGATGCTAGCCAGCACCCTTCCTTGGAAGCGCTTTTGTAGGCCTAAGAACACTGGGGCTCTGGGCTTCTCTAGCCACCTACTCTTCTGCTCATCCTCTCGTGCAGTCTAAAGAGAGCTCAGGTGAGAAAGTGCAAAGGTCGAGCAATTGTTCAGAGATGAAAAGGGCCAGGACTGAAAGCTGTTGCTAGCCAGCACCCTTCCTTGGAAGCGCTTTCACAGGCGCAGCAACACTGGGGCTTTGCGCTTCTCTACCCACCAAACATCACGGTCATTCTCTTTCCGTCTCGTAGACACGAGCTGAGAAATTGCAAACGTCGAGCAATTGCTCAGAGATGAAAAGTGCCAGCACTGAAAGCTGTTGCTAGCCAGCACCCTTCCTTGGAAGCGCTTTCACAGGCGCAGCAACACTGGGGCTTTGCGCTTCTCTACCCACCAAACATCACGCTCACTATCTCTCCGTCTCGTAGACACGAGCTGAGAAATTGCAAACGTCGAGCAATTGCTCAGAGATGAAAAGTGCCAGCACTGAAAGCTGTTGCTAGCCAGCACCCTTCCTTGGAAGCGCTTTTGTAGGCCTAAGGACACTGGGGCTCTGGGCTTCTCTAGCCACCTAATCTTCTGCTCATCCTCTCGGGCACTCTAAAGAGAGCTCAGGTGAGAAATTGCAAACGTCGAGCAATTGCTCAGAGATGAAAAGTGGCAGCACTGAAAGCTGTTGCTAGCCAGCACCCTTCCTTGGAAGCACTTTCACAGGTGCATCAACACTGGGACTTTGCGCTTCTCTACCCACCAAACATCACGGTCATTCTCTTTCCGTCTCGCAGACACGAGCTGAGAAATTGCAAACGTCGAGCAATTGCTCAGAGATGAGAACTGCCAGCACTGAAAGCTGTTGCTAGCCAGCACCCTTTCTTGGAAGCGCTTTTGTAGGCCTAAGAACACTGGGGCTCTGGGCTTCTCTAGCCACCTACTCTTCTGCTCATCCTCTCGCGCACTCCAAAGAGAGCTCAGGTGAGAAATTGCAAACGTCGAGCACTTGCTCAGAGATGAAAAGTGCCAGCACTGAAAGCTGTTGCTAGCCAGCACCCTTCCTTGGAAGCGCTTTTGTAGGCCTAAGAACACTGGGGCTCTGGGCTTCTCTAGCTACCTAATCTTATGCTCATCCTCTCGCGTAGTCTAAAGAGAGCTCAGGTGAGAGATTGCAAACGTCGAGCAATTGCTCAGAGATGAAAAGTGCCAGCACTGAAAGGTGTTCCTAGCCAGCACCCTTCCTTGGAAGCGCTTTCACAGGCGCAGCAACACTGGGACTTTGAGCTTCTCTACCCACCAAATGTCATGGTCACTATCTCTCCGTCTCGTAGACACGAGCTGAGAAATTGCAAACGTCGAGCAATTGCTCAGAGATGAAAAGTGCCAGCACTGAAAGCTGTTGCTAGCCAGCACCCTTCCTTGGAAGCGCTTTCACAGGCGCAGCAACACTGGGGCTTTGCGCTTCTCTACCCACCAAAAGTCACTTCATTCTCTTTCCGTCTCGTAGACACGAGCTGAGAAACTGCAAACGTCGAGCAATTGCTCAGAGATGAAAAGTGCCAGCACTGAAAGCTGATGCTAGCCAGCACCCTTCCTTGGAAGCGCTTTCACAGGCGCAGCAACACTGGGGCTTTGCGCTTCTCTACCCACCAAACATCACGGTCATTCTCTTTCCTTCTCGTAGACACGAGCTGAGAAATTGCAAACGTCAAGCAATTGCTCAGAGATGAAAAGCGCCAGCACTGAAAGCTGATGCTAGCCAGCACCCTTCCTTGGAAGCGCTTTTGTAGGCCTAAGAACACTGGGGCTCTGGGCTTCTCTAGCCACCTACTCTTCTGCTCATCCTCTCGCGTAGTCTAAAGAGAGCTCAGGTGAGAAATTGCAAACGTCGAGCAATTGCTCAGAGAGGAAAAGTGCCAGCACTGAAAGCTGTTGCTAGCCAGCACCCTTCCTTGGAAGCACTTTTGTAGCTCTTAGAACACTGGGGCTCTGGGCTTCTCTAGCCACCTACTCTTCTGCTCATCCTCTCGCGTAGTCTAAAGAGAGCTCAGGTGAGAAAGTGCAAATGTCGAGCAATTGCTCAGAGAGGAAAAGTGCCAGCACTGAAAGCTGTTGCTAGCCAGCACCCTTCCTTGGAAGCGCTTTCACAGGCGCAGCAACACTGGGACTTTGCGCTTCTCTAGCCACCAAAAGTCACGGTCATTCTCTTTCCTTCTCGTAGACACGAGCTGAGAAATTGCAAACATCGAGCAATTGCTCAGAGATGAAAAGTGCCAGCACTGAAAGCTGTGGCTAGCCAGCACCCTTCCTTGGAAGTGCTTTCACAGGCGCAGCAACACTGGGACTTTGCGCTTCTCTAGCCACCAAACATCACGGTCATTCTCTTTCCGTCTCGTAGACACGAGCTGAGAAATTGCAAATGTCGAGCAATTGCTCAGAGATGAAAAGTGCCAGCACTGAAAGCTGTTGCTAGCCAGCACCCTTCCTTGGAAGCACTTTTGTAGGTCTAAGAACACTGGGGTTGTGGGCTTCTCTAGCCACCTACTCTTCTGCTCATCCTCTCGCGTAGTCTAAAGAGAGCTCAGGTGAGAAATTGCAAACGTCGAGCAATTGCTCAGAGAGGAAAAGTGCCAGCACTGAAAGCTGTTGCTAGCCAGCACCCTTCCTTGGAAGCGCTTTTGAAGGCCTAAGAACACTGGGGCTCTGGGCTTCACTAGCCACCTAATCTTCACCTCATCCTCTCGTGCAGTCTAAAGAGAGCTCAGGTGAGAAAGTGCATACGTCGAGCAATTGCTCAGAGAGGAAAAGTGCCAGCACTGAAAGCTGTTGCTAGCCAGCACCCTTCCTTGGAAGCGGTTTTGTAGGCCTAAGAACACTGGGGTTGTGGGCTTCTCTAGCCACCTAATCTTCTGCTCATCCTCTCGCGTAGTCTAAAGAGAGCTCAGGTGAGAAATTGCAAAGGTCGAGCAATTGCTCAGAGATGAAAAGTGGCAGCACTGAAAGCTGATGCTAGCCAGCACCCTTCCTTGGAAGCGCTTTCACAGGCGCAGCAACACTGGGGCTTTGCGCTTCTCTAGCCACCAAACGTCACGGTCATTCTCTTTCCGTCTCGTAGACACGAGCTGAGAAATTGCAAACGTCGAGCAATTGCTCAGAGATGAAAAGTGCCAGCACTGAAAGCTGTGGCTAGCCAGCACCCTTCCTTGGAAGCGCTTTCACAGGCGCAGCAACACTGGGGCTTTGCGCTTCTCTAGCCACCAAACATCACGGTCATTCTCTTTCCTTCTCGTAGACACGAGTTGAGAAATTGCAAATGTGGAGCAATTGCTCAGAGAGGAAAAGTGCCAGCACTGAAAGCTGATGCTAGCCAGCACCCTTCCTTGGAAGCGCTTTTGTAGGCCTAAGAACACTGGGGTTGTGGGCTTCTCTAGCCACCTAATCTTCTTCTCATCCTCTCGCATAGTCTAAAGAGAGCTCAGGTGAGAAATTGCAAACGTCGAGCAATTGCTCAGAGAGGAAAAGTGCCAGCACTGAAAGCTGTTGCTAGCCAGCACCCTTCCTTGGAAGCGCTTTTGTAGCCCTAACAACACTGGGGCTCTGGGCTTCTCTAGCCACCTAATCTTCTGCTCATCCTCTCGCGCACTCTAAAGAGAGCTCAGGTGAGAAAGTGCAAACGTCCAGCAATTGCTCAGAGATGAAAAGTGCCAGCACTGAAAGCTGTTGCTAGCCAGCACCCTTCCTTGGAAGCGCTTTCACAGGTGCAGCAACACTGGGACTTTGCGCTTCTCTACCCACCAAACATCACGGTCATTCTCTTTCCTTCTCGTAGACACGAGCTGAGGAATTGCAAACATCGAGCAATTGCTCAGAGATGAAAAGTGCCAGCACTGAAAGCTGTTGCTAGCCAGCACCCTTCCTTGGAAGCGCTTTCACAGGCGCAGCAACACTGGGGCTTTGCGCTTCTCTACCCACCAAACATCACGGTCACTATCTCTCCGTCTCGTAGACAGGAGTTGAGAAATTGCAAACGTCGAGCAATTTCTCAGAGATGAAAAGTGGCAGCACTGAAAGCTGTTGCTAGCCAGCACCCTTCCTTGGAAGTGCTTTCACAGGCGCAGCAACACTGGGGATTTGCGTTTCTCTACCCACCAAACATCACGGTCATTGTCTTTCAATCTCGTAGACACGAGTTGACAAATTGCAAACGTCGAGCAATTGCTCAGAGATGAAAAGTGCCAGCACTGAAAGCTGATGCTAGCCAGCACCCTTCCTTGGAAGTGCTTTCACAGGCGCAGCAACACTGGGGCTTTGCGCTTCTCTAGCCACCAAACATCACGCTCACTATCTCTCCGTCTCGTAGACACGAGCTGAGAAATTGCAAATGTGGAGCAATTGCTCAGAGATGAAAAGTGCCAGCACTGAAAGCTGTTGCTAGCCAGCACCCTTCCTTGGAAGCGCTTTTGTAGGCCTAAGAACACTGGGGCTCTGGGCTTCTCTAGCCACCTAATCTTCTGCTCATCCTCTCGCGCAGTCTAAAGAGAGCTCAGGTGAGAAATTGCAAACGTCGAGCAATTGCTCAGAGATGAAAAGTGCCAGCACTGAAAGCTGTTGCTAGCCAGCATCCTTCCTTGGAAGTGCTTTCACAGGCGCAGCAACACTGGGGCTTTGCGCTTCTCTAGCCACCAAACGTCACGCTCACTATCTCTCCGTCTCGTAGACACGAGCTGAGAAATTGCAAACGTCGAGCTATTGCTCAGAGATGAAAAGTGCCAGCACTGAAAGCTGATGTTAGCCAGCAGCCTTCCTTGGAATCGCTTTCACAGGCGCAGCAACACTGGGGCTTTGCGCTTCTCTAGCCACCAAACGTCACGCTCACTATCTGTCCGTCTCATAGACACGAGCTGAGAAATTGCAAACGTCGAGCAATTGCTCAGAGATGAAAAGTGGCAGCACTGAAAGCTGTTGCTAGCCATCACCCTTCCTTGGAAGCGCTTTCACAGGCGCAGCAACACTGGGGCTTTGCGCTTCTCTACCCACCAAACATCACGCTCACTATCTCTCCGTCTCGTAAACACGAGTTGAGAAATTGCAAACGTCGAGCAATTGCTCAGAGATGAAAAGTGCCAGCACTGAAAGCTGTTGCTAGCCAGCACCCTTCCTTGGAAGCGCTTTTGTAGGCCTAAGAACACTGGGGCTCTGGGCTTCTCTAGCCACCTACTCTTCTGCTCATCCTCTCGTGCAGTCGAAAGAGAGCTCAGGTGAGAAATTGCAAACGTCGAGCAATTGCTCAGAGAGGAAAAGTGCCAGCACTGAAAGCTGTTGCTAGCCAGCACCCTTCCTTGGAAGCGCTTTCACAGGCGCAGCAACACTGGGGCTTTGCGCTTCTCTAGCCACCAAACGTCACGGTCACTATCTCTACGTCTCGTAGACACGAGCTGAGAAATTGCAAACGTCGAGCAATTGCTCAGAGATGAAAAGTGCCAGCACTGAAAGCTGTTGCTAGCCAGCACCCTTCCTTGGAAGCGTTTTCACAGGCGCAGCAACACTGGGGCTTTGCGCTTCTCTAGCCACCAAACGTCACGCTCACTATCTCTCCATCTCGTAGACACGAGCTGAGAAATTGCAAATGTCGAGCAATTGCTCAGAGATGAAAAGTGCCAGCACTGAAAGCTGATGTTAGCCAGCAGCCTTCCTTGGAATCGCTTTCACAGGCGCAGCAACACTGGGGCTTTGCGCTTCTCTAGCCACCAAACGTCACGCTCACTATCTCTCCGTCTCATAGACACGAGCTGAGAAATTGCAAACGTCGAGCAATTGCTCAGAGATGAAAAGTGCCAGCACTGAAAGCTGTTGCTAGCCAGCACCCTTCCTTGGAAGCGCTTTCACAGGCGCAGCAACACTGGGGCTTTGCGCTTCTCTACCCACCAAACATCACGCTCACTATCTCTCCGTCTCGTAGACACGAGTTGAGAAATTGCAAACGTCGAGCAATTTCTCAGAGATGAAAAGTGGCAGCACTGAAAGCTGTTGCTAGCCAGCACCCTTCCTTGGAAGTGCTTTCACAGGCGCAGCAACACTGGGGATTTGCGTTTCTCTACCCACCAAACATCACGGTCATTGTCTTTCAATCTCGTAGACACGAGTTGACAAATTGCAAACGTCGAGCAATTGCTCAGAGATGAAAAGTGCCAGCACTGAAAGCTGATGCTAGCCAGCACCCTTCCTTGGAAGTGCTTTCACAGGCGCAGCAACACTGGGGCTTTGCGCTTCTCTAGCCACCAAACATCACGCTCACTATCTCTCCGTCTCATAGACACGAGCTGAGAAATTGCAAATGTGGAGCAATTGCTCAGAGATGAAAAGTGCCAGCACTGAAAGCTGTTGCTAGCCAGCACCCTTCCTTGGAAGCGCTTTTGTAGGCCTAAGAACACTGGGGCTCTGGGCTTCTCTAGCCACCTAATCTTCTGCTCATCCTCTCGCATAGTCTAAAGAGAGCTCAGGTGAGAAATTGCAAACGTCGAGCAATTGCTCAGAGATGAAAAGTGCCAGCACTGAAAGCTGTTGCTAGCCAGCATCCTTCCTTGGAAGTGCTTTCACAGGCGCAGCAACACTGGGGCTTTGCGCTTCTCTACCCACCAAACGTCACGCTCACTATCTCTCCGTCTCGTAGACACGAGCTGAGAAATTGCAAATGTCGAGCTATTGCTCAGAGATGAAAAGTGCCAGCACTGAAAGCTGATGTTAGCCAGCAGCCTTCCTTGGAATCGCTTTCACAGGCGCAGCAACACTGGGGCTTTGCGCTTCTCTACCAACCAAACGTCACGCTCACTATCTGTCCGTCTCATAGACACGAGCTGAGAAATTGCAAATGTGGAGCAATTGCTCAGAGATGAAAAGTGCCAGCACTGAAAGCTGTTGCTAGCCAGCACCCTTCCTTGGAAGCGCTTTCACAGGCGCAGCAACACTGGGGCTTTGCGCTTCTCTAGCCACCAAACATCACGCTCACTATCTCTACGTCTCGTAGACACGAGTTGAGAAATTGCAAACGTCGAGCAATTGCTCAGAGAGGAAAAGTGCCAGCACTGAAAGCTGTTGCTAGCCAGCACCCTTCCTTGGAAGCGCTTTTGTAGGCCTAAGGACACTGGGGCTCTGGGCTTCTCTAGCCACCTAATCTTCTGCTCATCCTCTCGGGCACTCTAAAGAGAGCTCAGGTGAGAAATTGCAAACGTCGAGCAATTGCTCAGAGATGAAAAGTGGCAGCACTGAAAGCTGTTGCTAGCCAGCACCCTTCCTTGGAATCACTTTCACAGGTGCATCAACACTGGGACTTTGCGCTTCTCTAGCCACCAAACATCACGGTCATTCGCTTTCCGTCTCGTAGACACGAGCTGAGAAATTGCAAACGTCGAGCAATTGCTCAGAGATGAGAACTGCCAGCACTGAAAGCTGTTGCTAGCCAGCACCCTTTCTTGGAAGCGCTTTTGTAGGCCTAAGAACACTGGGGCTCTGGGCTTCTCTAGCCACCTACTCTTCTGCTCATCCTATCGCGCACTCTAAAGAGAGCTCAGGTGAGAAATTGCAAACGTCGAGCACTTGCTCAGAGATGAAAAGTGCCAGCACTGAAAGCTGTTGCTAGCCAGCACCCTTCCTTGGAAGTGCTTTTGTAGACCTAAGAACACTGGGGCTCTGGGCTTCTCTAGCCACCTACTCTTCTGCTCATCCTCTCGTGCAGTCGAAAGAGAGCTCAGGTGAGAAATTGCAAAGGTCGAGCAATTGCTCAGAGATGAAAAGTGCCAGCACTGAAAGCTGTTGCTAGCCAGCAGCCTTCCTTGGAAGCGCTTTCACAGGCGCAGCAACACTGGGGCTTTGCGCTTCTCTACCCACCAAACATCACGCTCACTATCTCTCCGTCTCGTAGACACGAGTTGAGAAATTGCAAACGTCGAGCAATTTCTCAGAGATGAAAAGTGGCAGCACTGAAAGCTGTTGCTAGCCAGCACCCTTCCTTGGAAGTGCTTTCACAGGCGCAGCAACACTGGGGATTTGCGTTTCTCTACCCACCAAACATCACGGTCATTGTCTTTCAATCTCGTAGACACGAGTTGACAAATTGCAAACGTCGAGCAATTGCTCAGAGATGAAAAGTGCCAGCACTGAAAGCTGATGCTAGCCAGCACCCTTCCTTGGAAGTGCTTTCACAGGCGCAGCAACACTGGGGCTTTGCGCTTCTCTAGCCACCAAACATCACGCTCACTATCTCTCCGTCTCATAGACACGAGCTGAGAAATTGCAAATGTGGAGCAATTGCTCAGAGATGAAAAGTGCCAGCACTGAAAGCTGTTGCTAGCCAGCACCCTTCCTTGGAAGCGCTTTTGTAGGCCTAAGAACACTGGGGCTCTGGGCTTCTCTAGCCACCTAATCTTCTGCTCATCCTCTCGCATAGTCTAAAGAGAGCTCAGGTGAGAAATTGCAAACGTCGAGCAATTGCTCAGAGATGAAAAGTGCCAGCACTGAAAGCTGTTGCTAGCCAGCATCCTTCCTTGGAAGTGCTTTCACAGGCGCAGCAACACTGGGGCTTTGCGCTTCTCTACCCACCAAACGTCACGCTCACTATCTCTCCGTCTCGTAGACACGAGCTGAGAAATTGCAAATGTCGAGCTATTGCTCAGAGATGAAAAGTGCCAGCACTGAAAGCTGATGTTAGCCAGCAGCCTTCCTTGGAATCGCTTTCACAGGCGCAGCAACACTGGGGCTTTGCGCTTCTCTACCAACCAAACGTCACGCTCACTATCTGTCCGTCTCATAGACACGAGCTGAGAAATTGCAAACGTCGAGCAATTGCTCAGAGATGAAAAGTGCCAGCACTGAAAGCTGTTGCTAGCCAGCACCCTTCCTTGGAAGCGCTTTCACAGGCGCAGCAACACTGGGGCTTTGCGCTTCTCTAGCCACCAAACATCACGCTCACTATCTCTACGTCTCGTAGACACGAGTTGAGAAATTGCAAACGTCGAGCAATTGCTCAGAGAGGAAAAGTGCCAGCACTGAAAGCTGTTGCTAGCCAGCACCCTTCCTTGGAAGCGCTTTTGTAGGCCTAAGGACACTGGGGCTCTGGGCTTCTCTAGCCACCTAATCTTCTGCTCATCCTCTCGGGCACTCTAAAGAGAGCTCAGGTGAGAAATTGCAAACGTCGAGCAATTGCTCAGAGATGAAAAGTGCCAGCACTGAAAGCTGTTGCTAGCCAGCACCCTTCCTTGGAATCACTTTCACAGGTGCATCAACACTGGGACTTTGCGCTTCTCTAGCCACCAAACATCACGGTCATTCTCTTTCCGTCTCGTAGACACGAGCTGTGAAATTGCAAACGTCGAGCAATTGCTCAGAGATGAGAACTGCCAGCACTGAAAGCTGTTGCTAGCCAGCACCCTTTCTTGGAAGCGCTTTTGTAGGCCTAAGAACACTGGGGCTCTGGGCTTCTCTAGCCACCTACTCTTCTGCTCATCCTATCGCGCACTCTAAAGAGAGCTCAGGTGAGAAATTGCAAACGTCGAGCAATTGCTCAGAGATGAAAAGTGCCAGCACTGAAAGCTGTTGCTAGCCAGCACCCTTCCTTGGAAGCGCTTTTGTAGACCTAAGAACACTGGGGCTCTGGGCTTCTCTAGCCACCTACTCTTCTGCTCATCCTCTCGTGCAGTCGAAAGAGAGCTCAGGTGAGAAATTGCAAAGGTCGAGCAATTGCTCAGAGATGAAAAGTGCCAGCACTGAAAGCTGTTGCTAGCCAGCAGCCTTCCTTGGAAGCGCTTTCACAGGCGCAGCAACACTGGGGCTTTGCGCTTCTCTACCCACCAAACATCACGCTCACTATCTCTCCGTCTCGTAGACACGAGTTGAGAAATTGCAAACGTCGAGCAATTGCTCAGAGATGAAAAGTGCCAGCACTGAAAGCTGTTGCTAGCCAGCACCCTTCCTTGGAAGCGTTTTCACAGGCGCAGCAACACTGGGGCTTTGCGCTTCTCTAGCCACCAAACGTCACGCTCACTATCTCTCCATCTCGTAGACACGAGCTGAGAAATTGCAAATGTCGAGCAATTGCTCAGAGATGAAAAGTGCCAGCACTGAAAGCTGATGTTAGCCAGCAGCCTTCCTTGGAATCGCTTTCACAGGCGCAGCAACACTGGGGCTTTGCGCTTCTCTAGCCACCAAACGTCACGCTCACTATCTCTCCGTCTCATAGACACGAGCTGAGAAATTGCAAACGTCGAGCAATTGCTCAGAGATGAAAAGTGCCAGCACTGAAAGCTGTTGCTAGCCAGCACCCTTCCTTGGAAGCGCTTTCACAGGCGCAGCAACACTGGGGCTTTGCGCTTCTCTACCCACCAAACATCACGCTCACTATCTCTCCGTCTCGTAGACACGAGTTGAGAAATTGCAAACGTCGAGCAATTGCTCAGAGATGAAAAGTGCCAGCACTGAAAGCTGTTGCTAGCCAGCACCCTTCCTTGGAAGCGCTTTTGTAGGCCTAAGGACACTGGGGCTCTGGGCTTCTCTAGCCACCTAATCTTCTGCTCATCCTCTCGGGCACTCTAAAGAGAGCTCAGGTGAGAAATTGCAAACGTCGAGCAATTGCTCAGAGATGAAAAGTGCCAGCACTGAAAGCTGTTGCTAGCCAGCACCCTTCCTTGGAAGCACTTTCACAGGTGCATCAACACTGGGACTTTGCGCTTCTCTAGCCACCAAACATCACGGTCATTCTCTTTCCGTCTCGTAGACACGAGCTGAGAAATTGCAAACGTCGAGCAATTGCTCAGAGATGAAAAGTGCCAGCACTGAAAGCTGTTGCTAGCCAGCACCCTTCCTTGGAAACGCTTTTGTAGCCCTAAGAACACTGGGGCTCTGGGCTTCTCTAGCTACCTAATCTTATGCTCATCCTCTCGCGTAGTCTAAAGAGAGCTCAGGTGAGAGATTGCAAACGTCGAGCAATTGCTCAGAGATGAAAAGTGCCAGCACTGAAAGCTGTTGCTAGCCAGCACCCTTCCTTGGAAGCGCTTTCACAGGCGCAGCAACACTGGGACTTTGAGCTTCTCTACCCACCAAATGTCATGGTCACTATCTCTCCGTCTCGTAGACATGAGCTGAGAAATTGCAAACGTCGAGCAATTGCTCAGAGATGAAAAGTGCCAGCACTGAAAGCTGTTGCTAGCCAGCACCCTTCCTTGGAAGCGTTTTCACAGGCGCAGCAACACTGGGGCTTTGCGCTTCTCTAGCCACCAAACGTCACGGTCATTCTATTTCCTTCTCGTAGACACGAGCTGAGAAATTGCAAATGTCGAGCAATTGCTCAGAGATGAAAAGTGCAAGCACTGAAAGCTGTGGCTAGCCAGCACCCTTCCTTGGAAGCGCTTTCACAGGCACAGCAACACTGGGGCTTTGCGCTTCTCTAGCCACCAAACATCACGGTCATTCTCTTTCCGTCTAGTAGACACGAGCTGAGAAATTGCAAACGTCGAGCAATTGCTCAGAGATGAAAAGTGCCAGCACTGAAAGCTGTGGCTAGCCAGCACCCTTCCTTGGAAGCGCTTTCACAGGCGCAGCAACACTGGGGCTTTGCGCTTCTCTACCCACCAAACATCACGGTCATTCTCTTTCCTTCTCGTAGACACGAGTTGAGAAATTGCAAACGTCGAGCAATTGCTCAGAGATGAAAAGTGCCAGCACTGAAAGCTGATGCTAGCCAGCACCCTTCCTTGGAAGCGCTTTTGTAGGCCTAAGAACACTGGGGTTGTGGGCTTCTCTAGCCACCTACTCTTCTGCTCATCCTCTCGCGTAGTCTAAAGAGAGCTCAGGTGAGAAATTGCAAACGTCGAGCAATTGCTCAGAGATGAAAAGTGGCAGCACTGAAAGCTGTTGCTAGCCAGCACCCTTCCTTGGAAGCGCTTTTGTAGCCCTTAGAACACTGGGGCTCTGGGCTTCTCTAGCCACCTACTCTTCTTCTCATCCTCTCGCGTAGTCTAAAGAGAGCTCAGGTGAGAAAGTGCAAATGTCGAGCAATTGCTCAGAGATGAAAAGTGCCAGCACTGAAAGCTGTTGCTAGCCAGCACCCTTCCTTGGAAGCGCTTTCACAGGCGCAGCAACACTGGGACTTTGCGCTTCTCTAGCCACCAAAAGTCACGGTCATTCTCTTTCCTTCTCGTAGACACGAGCTGAGAAATTGCAAACGTCGAGCAATTGCTCAGAGATGAAAAGTGCCAGCACTGAAAGCTGTGGCTAGCCAGCACCCTTCCTTGGAAGCGCTTTCACAGGCGCAGCAACACTGGGGCTTTGCGCTTCTCTAGCCACCAAACATCACGGTCATTCTCTTTCCGTCTCGTACACACGAGTTGAGAAATTGCAAACGTCGAGCAATTGCTCAGAGATGAAAAGTGGCAGCACTGAAAGCTGTTGCTAGCCAGCACCCTTTCTTGGAAGCGCTTTTGTAGGCCTAAGAACACTGGGGCTCTGGGCTTCTCTAGCCACCTACTCTTCTGCTCATCCTCTCGCGTAGTCTAAAGAGAGCTCAGGTGAGAATTTGAAATGTCGAGCAATTGCTCAGAGAGGAAAAGTGCCAGCACTGAAAGCTGTTGCTAGCCAGCACCCTTCCTTGGAAGCGCTTTTGTAGGCCTAAGAACACTGGGGCTCTGGGCTTCACTAGCCACCTAATCTTCTGCTCATCCTCTCGTGCAGTCTAAAGAGAGCTCAGGTGAGAGATTGCAAACGTCGAGCAATTGCTCAGAGAGGAAAAGTGCCAGCACTGAAAGCTGATGCTAGCCAGCACCCTTCCTTGGAAGCGCTTTTGTAGGCCTAAGAACACTGGGGCTCTGGGCTTCTCTAGCCACCTACTCTTCTGCTCATCCTCTCGCGTAGTCTAAAGAGAGCTCGGGTGAGAAAGTGCAAACGTCAAGCAATTGCTCAGAGATAAAAAGTGCCAGCACTGAAAGCTGTTGCTAGCCAGCACCCTTCCTTGGAAGCGCTTTCACAGGCGCAGCAACACTGGGGCTTTGCGCTTCTCTACCCACCAAACATCACGCTCACTATCTCTCCGTCTCGTAGACACGAGCTGAGAAATTGCAAACGTCGAGCAATTGCTCAGAGATGAAAAGTGCCAGCACTGAAAGCTGTTGCTAGCCAGCACCCTTCCTTGGAATCGCTTTCACAGGCGCAGCAACACTGGGGCTTTGCGCTTCTCTAGCCACCAAACGTCACGGTCATTCTCTTTCCGTCTCGTAGACACGAGCTGAGAAATTGCAAACGTCGAGCAATTGCTCAGAGATGAAAAGTGCCAGCACTGAAAGCTGTTGCTAGCCAGCACCCTTCCTTGGAAGCGCTTTCACAGGCGCAGCAACACTGGGGCTTTGCGCTTCTCTAG
The DNA here is from genome assembly GCA_037962945.1 of Sarcoramphus papa. Classification (NCBI taxonomy): domain Eukaryota; kingdom Metazoa; phylum Chordata; class Aves; order Accipitriformes; family Cathartidae; genus Sarcoramphus; species Sarcoramphus papa. Next base: position 91,662,715 of record CM075586.1, on the reverse strand, counting down.
CCACCAAACATCACGGTCATTCTCTTTCCGCTTCGTAGACACGAGCTGAGAAATTGCAAACGTCAAGCAATTGCTCAGAGATGAAAAGTGCCAGCACTGAAAGCTGATGCTAGCCAGCACCCTTCCTTGGAAGCGCTTCTGTAGGCCTAAGAACACTGGGGTTCTGGGCTTCTCTAGCCACCTAATCTTCTGCTCATCCTCTCGCGCAGTCTAAAGAGAGCTCAGGTGAGAAATTGCAAACGTCGAGCAATTGCTCAGAGAGGAAAAGTGCCAGCACTGAAAGCTGTTGCTAGCCAGCACCCTTCCTTGGAAGCGCTTTTGTAGCCCTAAGAACACTGGGGCTCTGGGCTTCTCTAGCCACCTACTCTTCTGCTCATCCTCTCGCGCACTCTAAAGAGAGCTCAGGTGAGGAAGTGCAAACGTCGAGCAATTGCTCAGAGATGAAAAGTGCCAGCACTGAAAGCTGTTGCTAGCCAGCACCCTTCCTTGGAAGCGCTTTCACAGGCGCAGCAACACTGGGGCTTTGCGCTTCTCTACCCACCAAACATCACAGTCATTCTCTTTCCTTCTCGTAGACACGAGCTGAGGAATTGCAAACGTCGAGCAATTGCTCAGAGATGAAAAGTGCCAGCACTGAAAGCTGTTGCTAGCCAGCACCCTTCCTTGGAAGCGCTTTCACAGGCGCAGCAACACTGGGGCTTTGCGCTTCTCTACCCACCAAACATCACGGTCATTCTCTTTCCGTCTCGTAGACACGAGTTGAGAAATTGCAAACGTCGAGCAATTGCTCAGAGATGAAAAGTGCCAGCACTGAAAGCTGTTGCTAGCCAGCACCCTTCCTTGGAAATGCTTTCACAGGCGCAGCAACACTGGGGATTTGCGTTTCTCTACCCACCAAACATCACGGTCATTCTCTTTCCTTCTCGTAGACACGAGTTGAGAAATTGCAAACGTCGAGCAATTGCTCAGAGATGAAAAGGGCCAGCACTGAAAGCTGATGCTAGCCAGCACCCTTCCTTGGAAGTGCTTTCACAGGCGCAGCAACACTGGGGCTTTGCGCTTCTCTACCCACCAAACATCACGCTCACTATCTCTCCGTCTCGTAGACACGAGCTGAGAAATTGCAAATGTGGAGCAATTGCTCAGAGATGAAAAGTGCCAGCACTGAAAGCTGTTGCTAGCCAGCACCCTTCCTTGGAAGCGCTTTTGTAGGCCTAAGAACACTGGGGCTCTGGGCTTCTCTAGCCACCTAATCTTCTGCTCATCCTCTCGTGTAGTCTAAAGAGAGCTCAGGTGAGAAATTGCAAACGTCGAGCAATTGCTCAGAGATGAAAAGTGCCAGCACTGAAAGCTGTTGCTAGCCAGCACCCTTCCTTGGAAGTGCTTTCACAGGCGCAGACACACTGGGGCTTTGCGCTTCTCTAGCCACCAAACATCACGCTCACTATTTCTCCGTCTCGTAGACACGAGCTGAGAAATTGCAAACGTCGAGCAATTGCTCAGAGATGAAAAGTGCCAGCACTGAAAGCTGTTGCTAGCCAGCACCCTTCCTTGGAAGCGCTTTCACAGGCGCAGCAACACTGGGGCTTTGCGCTTCTCTACCCACCAAGCGTCACGGTCATTCTCTTTCCTTCTCGTAGACACGAGCTGAGAAATTGCAAACGTCGAGCAATTGCTCAGAGATGAAAAGTGCAAGCACTGAAAGCTGTTGCTAGCCAGCACCCTTCCTTGGAAGCGCTTTCACAGGCGCAGCAACACTGGGACTTTGCGCTTCTCTAGCCACCAAACGTCACGGTCATTCTCTTTCCGTCTCGTAGACACGAGTTGAGAAATTGCAAACGTCGAGCAATTGCTCAGAGATGAAAAGTGCCAGCACTGAAAGCTGTGGCTAGCCAGCACCCTTCCTTGGAAGCGCTTTCACAGGCGCAGCAACACTGGGACTTTGCGTTTCTCTAGCCACCAAACATCACGGTCATTCTCTTTCCGTCTCGTAGACACGAGCTGAGAAATTGCAAACGTCGAGCAATTGCTCAGAGAGGAAAAGTGCCAGCACTGAAAGCTGTTGCTAGCCAGCACCCTTCCTTGGAAGCGCTTTTGTAGGCCTAAGGACACTGGGGCTCTGGGCTTCTCTAGCCACCTAATCTTCTGCTCATCCTCTCGGGCACTCTAAAGAGAGCTCAGGTGAGAAATTGCAAACGTCGAGCAATTGCTCAGAGATGAAAAGTGCCAGCACTGAAAGCTGTTGCTAGCCAGCACCCTTCCTTGGAAGCACTTTCACAGGTGCATCAACACTGGGACTTTGTGCTTCTCTAGCCACCAAACATCACGGTCATTCTCTTTCCGTCTCGTAGACACGAGCTGAGAAATTGCAAACGTCGAGCAATTGCTCAGAGATGAGAACTGCCAGCACTGAAAGCTGTTGCTAGCCAGCACCCTTCCTTGGAAGCGCTTTTGTAGACCTAAGAACACTGGGGCTCTGGGCTTCTCTAGCCACCTACTCTTCTGCTCATCCTCTCGTGCAGTCGAAAGAGAGCTCAGGTGAGAAATTGCAAACGTCGAGCAATTGCTCAGAGAGGAAAAGTGCCAGCACTGAAAGCTGTTGCTAGCCAGCACCCTTCCTTGGAAGCGCTTTCACACGCGCAGCAACACTGGGGCTTTGCGCTTCTCTAGCCACCAAACGTCACGCTCACTATCTCTCCATCTCGTAGACACGAGCTGAGAAATTGCAAATGTCAAGCAATTGCTCAGAGATGAAAAGTGCCAGCACTGAAAGCTGATGTTAGCCAGCAGCCTTCCTTGGAATCGCTTTCACAGGCGCAGCAACACTGGGGCTTTGCGCTTCTCTACCCACCAAACGTCACGCTCACTATCTCTCCGTCTCATAGACACGAGCTGAGAAATTGCAAACGTCGAGCAATTGCTCAGAGATGAAAAGTGCCAGCACTGAAAGCTGTTGCTAGCCAGCACCCTTCCTTGGAAGCGCTTTCACAGGCGCAGCAACACTGGGGCTTTGCGCTTCTCTAGCCACCAAACGTCACGCTCACTATCTCTCCGTCTCGTAGACACGAGTTGAGAAATTGCAAACGTCGAGCAATTGCTCAGAGATGAAAAGTGCCAGCACTGAAAGCTGTTGCTAGCCAGCACCCTTCCTTGGAAGCGCTTTTGTAGGCCTAAGGACACTGGGGCTCTGGGCTTCTCTAGCCACCTAATCTTCTGCTCATCCTCTCGGGCACTCTAAAGAGAGCTCAGGTGAGAAATTGCAAATGTCGAGCAATTGCTCAGAGATGAAAAGTGCCAGCACTGAAAGCTGTTGCTAGCCAGCACCCTTCCTTGGAAGCACTTTCACAGGTGCATCAACACTGGGACTTTGCGCTTCTCTAGCCACCAAACATCACGGTCATTCTCTTTCCGTCTCGTAGACACGAGCTGAGAAATTGCAAACGTCGAGCAATTGCTCAGAGATGAAAAGTGCCAGCACTGAAAGCTGTTGCTAGCCAGCACCCTTCCTTGGAAACGCTTTTGTAGCCCTAAGAACACTGGGGCTCTGGGCTTCTCTAGCTACCTAATCTTCTGCTCATCCTCTCGCGTAGTCTAAAGAGAGCTCAGGTGAGAGATTGCAAACGTCGAGCAATTGCTCAGAGATGAAAAGTGCCAGCACTGAAAGCTGTTGCTAGCCAGCACCCTTCCTTGGAAGCGCTTTCACAGGCGCAGCAACACTGGGACTTTGAGCTTCTCTACCCACCAAATGTCATGGTCACTATCTCTCCGTCTCGTAGACATGAGCTGAGAAATTGCAAACGTCGAGCAATTGCTCAGAGATGAAAAGTGCCAGCACTGAAAGCTGTTGCTAGCCAGCACCCTTCCTTGGAAGCGTTTTCACAGGCGCAGCAACACTGGGGCTTTGCGCTTCTCTAGCCACCAAACATCACGGTCATTCTATTTCCTTCTCGTAGACACGAGCTGAGAAATTGCAAACGTCGAGCAATTGCTCAGAGATGAAAAGTGCCAGCACTGAAAGCTGTGGCTAGCCAGCACCCTTCCTTGGAAGCGCTTTCACAGGCACAGCAACACTGGGGCTTTGCGCTTCTCTAGCCACCAAACATCACGGTCATTCTCTTTCCGTCTCGTAGACACGAGCTGAGAAATTGCAAACGTCGAGCAATTGCTCAGAGATGAAAAGTGGCAGCACTGAAAGCTGTGGCTAGCCAGCACCCTTCCTTGGAAGCGCTTTCACAGGCGCAGCAACACTGGGGCTTTGCGCTTCTCTACCCACCAAACATCACGGTCATTCTCTTTCCTTCTCGTAGACACGAGTTGAGAAATTGCAAACGTCGAGCAATTGCTCAGAGATGAAAAGTGCCAGCACTGAAAGCTGATGCTAGCCAGCACCCTTCCTTGGAAGCGCTTTTGTAGGCCTAAGAACACTGGGGTTGTGGGCTTCTCTAGCCACCTAATCTTCTGCTCATCCTCTCGCGTAGTCTAAAGAGAGCTCAGGTGAGAAATTGCAAACGTCGAGCAATTGCTCAGAGATGAAAAGTGGCAGCACTGAAAGCTGTTGCTAGCCAGCACCCTTCCTTGGAAGCGCTTTTGTAGCCCTTAGAACACTGGGGCTCTGGGCTTCTCTAGCCACCTACTCTTCTTCTCATCCTCTCGCGTAGTCTAAAGAGAGCTCAGGTGAGAAAGTGCAAATGTCGAGCAATTGCTCAGAGATGAAAAGTGCCAGCACTGAAAGCTGTTGCTAGCCAGCACCCTTCCTTGGAAGTGCTTTCACAGGCGCAGCAACACTGGGGCTTTGCGCTTCTCTAGCCACCAAACGTCACGGTCATTCTCTTTCCTTCTCGTAGACACGAGCTGAGAAATTGCAAACGTCGAGCAATTGCTCAGAGATGAAAAGTGCCAGGACTGAAAGCTGTGGCTAGCCAGCACCCTTCCTTGGAAGCGCTTTCACAGGCGCAGCAACACTGGGGCTTTGCGCTTCTCTAGCCACCAAACATCACGGTCATTCTCTTTCCGTCTCGTACACACGAGTTGAGAAATTGCAAATGTCGAGCAATTGCTCAGAGATGAAAAGTGGCAGCACTGAAAGCTGTTGCTAGCCAGCACCCTTTCTTGGAAGCGCTTTTGTAGGCCTAACAACACTGGGGCTCTGGGCTTCTCTAGCCACCTACTCTTCTGCTCATCCTCTCGCGTAGTCTAAAGAGAGCTCAGGTGAGAATTTGAAATGTCGAGCAATTGCTCAGAGATGAAAAGTGCCAGCACTGAAAGCTGTTGCTAGCCAGCACCCTTCCTTGGAAGCGCTTTTGTAGGCCTAAGAACACTGGGGCTCTGGGCTTCACTAGCCACCTAATCTTCTGCTCATCCTCTCGTGCAGTCTAAAGAGAGCTCAGGTGAGAGATTGCAAACGTCGAGCAATTGCTCAGAGAGGAAAAGTGCCAGCACTGAAAGCTGATGCTAGCCAGCACCCTTTCTTGGAAGCGCTTTTGTAGGCCTAAGAACACTGGGGTTGTGGGCTTCTCTAGCCACCTACTCTTCTGCTCATCCTCTCGCGTAGTCTAAAGAGAGCTCAGGTGAGAAATTGCAAAGGTCGAGCAATTGCTCAGAGATAAAAAGTGCCAGCACTGAAAGCTGTTGCTAGCCAGCACCCTTCCTTGGAAGCGCTTTCACAGGCGCAGCAACACTGGGGCTTTGCGCTTCTCTAGCCACCAAACATCACGCTCACTATCTCTCCGTCTCGTAGACACGAGCTGAGAAATTGCAAACGTCGAGCAATTGCTCAGAGATGAAAAGTGCCAGCACTGAAAGCTGTTGCTAGCCAGCACCCTTCCTTGGAATCGCTTTCACAGGCGCAGCAACACTGGGGCTTTGCGCTTCTCTACCCACCAAACGTCACGGTCATTCTCTTTCCGTCTCGTAGACACGAGCTGAGAAATTGCAAACGTCGAGCAATTGCTCAGAGATGAAAAGTGCCAGCACTGAAAGCTGTTGCTAGCCAGCACCCTTCCTTGGAAGCGCTTTCACAGGCGCAGCAACACTGGGGCTTTGCGCTTCTCTAGCCACCAAACATCACGGTCATTCTCTTTCCGTCTCGTAGACACGAGCTGAGAAATTGCAAACGTCAAGCAATTGCTCAGAGATGAAAAGTGCCAGCACTGAAAGCTGATGCTAGCCAGCACCCTTCCTTGGAAGCGCTTCTGTAGGCCTAAGAACACTGGGGTTCTGGGCTTCTCTAGCCACCTAATCTTCTGCTCATCCTCTCGTGCAGTCTAAAGAGAGCTCAGGTGAGAAATTGCAAACGTCGAGCAATTGCTCAGAGAGGAAAAGTGCCAGCACTGAAAGCTGTTGCTAGCCAGCACCCTTCCTTGGAAGCGCTTTTGTAGCCCTAAGAACACTGGGGCTCTGGGCTTCTCTAGCCACCTACTCTTCTGCTCATCCTCTCGCGCACTCTAAAGAGAGCTCAGGTGAGGAAGTGCAAACGTCGAGCAATTGCTCAGAGATGAAAAGTGCCAGCACTGAAAGCTGTTGCTAGCCAGCACCCTTCCTTGGAAGCGCTTTCACAGGCGCAGCAACACTGGGGCTTTGCGCTTCTCTACCCACCAAGCGTCACGGTCATTCTCTTTCCTTCTCGTAGACACGAGCTGAGAAATTGCAAACGTCGAGCAATTGCTCAGAGATGAAAAGTGCAAGCACTGAAAGCTGTTGCTAGCCAGCACCCTTCCTTGGAAGCGCTTTCACAGGCGCAGCAACACTGGGGCTTTGCGCTTCTCTAGCAACCAAACGTCACGGTCATTCTCTTTCCGTCTCGTAGACACGAGTTGAGAAATTGCAAACGTCGAGCAATTGCTCAGAGATGAAAAGTGGCAGCACTGAAAGCTGTGGCTAGCCAGCACCCTTCCTTGGAAGCGCTTTCACAGGCGCAGCAACACTGGGACTTTGCGCTTCTCTACCCACCAAACATCACGGTCATTCTCTTTCCGTCTCGTAGACACGAGCTGAGAAATTGCAAACGTCCAGCAATTGCTCAGAGATGAAAAGTGCCAGCACTGAAAGCTGATGCTAGCCAGCACCCTTCCTTGGAAGCGCTTTTGTAGGCCTAAGAACACTGGGGTTCTGGGCTTCTCTAGCCACCTAGTCTTCTGCTCATCCTCTCGCGTAGTCTAAAGAGAGCTCAGGTGAGAATTTGAAATGTCGAGCAATTGCTCAGAGATGAAAAGTGCCAGCACTGAAAGCTGTTGCTAGCCAGCACCCTTCCTTGGAAGCGCTTTTGTAGGCCTAAGAACACTGGGGCTCTGGGCTTCACTAGCCACCTAATCTTCTGCTCATCCTCTCGTGCAGTCTAAAGAGAGCTCAGGTGAGAGATTGCAAACGTCGAGCAATTGCTCAGAGAGGAAAAGTGCCAGCACTGAAAGCTGATGCTAGCCAGCACCCTTCCTTGGAAGCGCTTTTGTAGGCCTAAGAACACTGGGGCTCTGGGCTTCTCTAGCCACCTACTCTTCTGCTCATCCTCTCGCGTAGTCTAAAGAGAGCTCAGGTGAGAAATTGCAAAGGTCGAGCAATTGCTCAGAGATAAAAAGTGCCAGCACTGAAAGCTGTTGCTAGCCAGCACCCTTCCTTGGAATCGCTTTCACAGGCGCAGCAACACTGGGGCTTTGCGCTTCTCTAGCCACCAAACGTCACGGTCATTCTCTTTCCGTCTCGTAGACACGAGCTGAGAAATTGCAAACGTCGAGCAATTGCTCAGAGATGAAAAGTGCCAGCACTGAAAGCTGTTGCTAGCCAGCACCCTTCCTTGGAAGCGCTTTCACAGGCGCAGCAACACTGGGGCTTTGCGCTTCTCTACCCACCAAACATCACGGTCATTCTCTTTCCGTCTCGTAGACACGAGCTGAGAAATTGCAAACGTCAAGCAATTGCTCAGAGATGAAAAGTGCCAGCACTGAAAGCTGATGCTAGCCAGCACCCTTCCTTGGAAGCGCTTTTGTAGGCCTAACAACACTGGGGCTCTGGGCTTCTCTAGCCACCTAATCTTCTGCTCATCCTCTCGCATAGTCTAAAGAGAGCTCAGGTGAGAAATTGCAAACGTCGAGCAATTGCTCAGAGAGGAAAAGTGCCAGCACTGAAAGCTGTTGCTAGCCAGCACCCTTCCTTGGAAGCGCTTTTGTAGCCCTAAGAACACTGGGGCTCTGGGCTTCTCTAGCCACCTAATCTTCTGCTCATCCTCTCGCGCACTCTAAAGAGAGCTCAGGTGAGAAAGTGCAAACGTCCAGCAATTGCTCAGAGATGAGAAGTGCCAGCACTGAAAGCTGTTGCTAGCCAGCACCCTTCCTTGGAAGCGCTTTCACAGGCGCAGCAACACTGGGGATTTGCGCTTCTCTACCCACCAAACATCATGGTCATTCTCTTTCCTTCTCGTAGACACGAGCTGAGGAATTGCAAACGTCGAGCAATTGCTCAGAGATGAAAAGTGCCAGCACTGAAAGCTGTTGCTAGCCAGCAGCCTTCCTTGGAAGCGCTTTCACAGGCGCAGCAACACTGGGGCTTTACGCTTCTCTACCCACCAAGCGTCACGGTCATTCTCTTTCCTTCTCGTAGACACGAGCTGAGAAATTGCAAACGTCGAGCAATTGCTCAGAGATGAAAAGTGCAAGCACTGAAAGCTGTTGCTAGCCAGCACCCTTCCTTGGAAGCGCTTTCACAGGCGCAGCAACACTGGGACTTTGCGCTTCTCTAGCCACCAAACGTCACGGTCATTCTCTTTCCGTCTCGTAGACACGAGCTGAGAAATTGCAAACGTCGAGCAATTGCTCAGAGATGAAAAGTGCCAGCACTGAAAGCTGTTGCTAGCCAGCACCCTTCCTTGGAAGCGCTTTCACAGGCGCAGCAACACTGGGACTTTGCGTTTCTCTAGCCACCAAACATCACGGTCATTCTCTTTCCGTCTCGTAGACACGAGCTGAGAAATTGCAAACGTCGAGCAATTGCTCAGAGATGAAAAGTGCCAGCACTGAAAGCTGATGCTAGCCAGCACCCTTCCTTGGAAACGCTTTTGTAGGCCTAAGAACACTGGGGCTCTGGGCTTCTCTAGCCACCTAATCTTCTGCTCATCCTCTCGCGTAGTCTAAAGAGAGCTCAGGTGAGAAAGTGCAAACTTCGAGCAATTGCTCAGAGATGAAAAGTGCCAGCACTGAAAGCTGTTGCTAGCCAGCACCCTTCCTTGGAAGTGCTTTTGTAGGCCTAAGAACACTGGGGTTGTGGGCTTCTCTAGCCACCTAATCTTCTGCTCATCCTCTCGTGCAGTCGAAAGAGAGCTCACGTGAGAAAGTGCAAACGTGGAGCAATTGCTCAGAGAGGAAAAGTGCCAGCACTGAAAGCTGTTGCTAGCCAGCTCCCTTCCTTGGAAGCGCTTTTGTAGCCCTAAGAACACTGGGGCTCTGGGCTTCTCTAGCCACCTACTCTTCTGCTCATCCTCTCGTGCAGTCTAAAGAGAGCTCAGGTGAGAAAGTGCAAACGTCGAGCAATTGCTCAGAGATGAAAAGTGCCAGCACTGAAAGCTGTTGCTAGCCAGCACCCTTCCTTGGAAGCGCTTTCACAGGCGCAGCAACACTGGGGCTTTGCGCTTCTCTAGCCACCAAACATCACGGTCATTCTCTTTCCGTCTCGTAGACACGAGTTGAGAAATTGCAAACGTCGAGCAATTGCTCAGAGATGAAAAGTGCCAGCACTGAAAGCTGTGGCTAGCCAGCACCCTTCCTTGGAAGCGCTTTCACAGGCGCAGCAACACTGGGGCTTTGCGCTTCTCTAGCCACCAAACATCACGCTCACTATCTCTCCGTCTCGTAGACACGAGCTGAGAAATTGCAAATGTGGAGCAATTGCTCAGAGAGGAAAAGTGCCAGCACTGAAAGCTGTTGCTAGCCAGCACCCTTCCTTGGAAGCGCTTTTGTATGCCTAAGAACACTGGGGTTGTGGGCGTCTCTAGCCACCTAATCTTCTGCTCATCCTCTCGTGCAGTCTAAAGAGAGCTCAGGTGAGAAATTGCAAACGTCGAGCAATTGCTCAGAGATGAAAAGTGCCAGCACTGAAAGCTGTTGCTAGCCAGCACCCTTCCTTGGAAGTGCTTTCACAGGCGCAGCAACCCTGGGGCTTTGCGCTTCTCTACCCACCAAACATCACGCTCACTATCTCTCCGTCTCGTAGACACGAGCTGAGAAATTGCAAACGTCGAGCAATTGCTCAGAGAGGAAAAGTGCCAGCACTGAAAGCTGTTGCTAGCCAGCACCCTTCCTTGGAAACGCTTTTGTAGGCCTAAGAACACTGGGGCTCTGGGCTTCTCTAGCCACCTAATCTTCTGCTCATCCTCTCGTGCAGTCTAAAGAGAGCTCAGGTGAGAAAGTGCATACGTCGAGCAATTGCTCAGCGATGAAAAGTGCCAGCACTGAAAGCTGTGGCTAGCCAGCACCCTTCCTTGGAAGCGCTTTCACAGGCGCAGCAACACTGGGGCTTTGCGCTTCTCTACCCACCAAACGTCACGGTCACTATCTCTCCGTCTCGTAGACACGAGCTGAGAAATTGCAAACGTCGAGCAATTGCTCAGAGATGAAAAGTGCCAGCACTGAAAGCTGTTGCTAGCCAGCACCCTTCCTTGGAAGCGCTTTCACAGGCGCAGCAACACTGGGACTTTGCGCTTCTCTAGCCACCAAACGTCACGGTCATTCTCTTTCCGTCTCGTAGACACGAGCTGAGAAATTGCAAACGTCGAGCAATTGCTCAGAGATGAGAACTGCCAGCACTGAAAGCTGATGCTAGCCAGCAGCCTTCCTTGGAAGCGCTTTTGTAGGCCTAAGAATACTGGGGCTCTGGGCTTCTCTAGCCACCTACTCTTCTGCTCATCCTCTCGTGCAGTCTAAAGAGAGCTCGGGTGAGAAAGTGCAAACGTCCAGCAATTGCTCAGAGATGAAAAGTGCCAGCACTGAAAGCTGTTGCTAGCCAGCACCCTTCCTTGGAAGTGCTTTCACAGGCGCAGCAACACTGGGGCTTTGCGCTTCTCTACCCACCAAACATCACGGTCATTCTCTTTCCTTCTTGTAGACAGGAGTTGAGAAATTGCAAACGTCGAGCAATTGCTCAGAGATGAAAAGTGCCAGCACTGAAAGCTGATGCTAGCCAGCACCCTTCCTTGGAAGTGCTTTCACAGGCACAGCAACACTGGGGCTTTGCGCTTCTCTAGCCACCAGACATCACGGTCATTCTCTTTCCTTCTCGTAGACACGAGCTGAGAAATTGCAAATGTGGAGCAATTGCTCAGAGATGAAAAGTGCCAGCACTGAAAGCTGTTGCTAGCCAGCACCCTTCCTTGGAAGCGCTTTTGTATGCCTAAGAACACTGGGGCTCTGGGCTTCACTAGCCACCTAATCTTCTGCTCATCCTCTCGTGCAGTCTAAAGAGAGCTCAGGTGAGAAATTGCAAGCGTCGAGCAATTGCTCAGAGATGAAAAGTGCCAGCACTGAAAGCTGATGCTAGCCAGCACCCTTCCTTGGAAGTGCTTTCACAGGCGCAGCAACACTGGGGCTTTGCGCTTCTCTACCCACCAAACGTCACGCTCACTATCTCTCCGTCTCGTAGACACGAGTTGAGAAATTGCAAACGTCGAGCAATTGCTCAGAGATGAAAAGTGCCAGCACTGAAAGCTGTGGCTAGCCAGCACCCTTCCTTGGAAGCGCTTTCACAGGCGCAGCAACACTGGGGCTTTGCGCTTCTCTAGCCACCAAACATCACGCTCACTATCTCTCCGTCTCGTAGACACGAGCTGAGAAATTGCAAACGTCGAGCAATTGCTCAGAGATGAAAAGTGCCAGCACTGAAAGCTGTTGCTAGCCAGCACCCTTCCTTGGAAGCGCTTTTGTAGGCCTAAGAACACTGGGGTTGAGGGCTTCTCTAGCCACCTAATCTTCTGCTCATCCTCTCGTGCAGTCTAAAGAGAGCTCAGGTGAGAAAGTGCAAACGTCGAGCAATTGCTCAGAGATGAAAAGTGCCAGCACTGAAAGCTGTTGCTAGCCAGCACCCTTCCTTGGAAGCGCTTTCACAGGCGCAGCAACACTGGGGCTTTGCGCTTCTCTACCCACCAAACATCATGGTCATTCTCTTTCCTTCTCGTAGACACGAGTTGAGAAATTGCAAACGTCGAGCAATTGCTCAGAGATGAAAAGTGCCAGCACTGAAAGCTGTGGCTAGCCAGCACCCTTCCTTGGAAGTGCTTTCACAGGCACAGCAACACTGGGGCTTTGCGCTTCTCTACCCACCAAACATCACGATCATTCTCTTTCCGTCTCGTAGACACGAGCTGAGAAATTGCAAATGTGGAGCAATTGCTCAGAGAGGAAAAGTGGCAGCACTGAAAGCTGTTGCTAGCCAGCACCCTTCCTTGGAAGCACTTTTGTATGCCTAAGAACACTGGGGCTCTGGGCTTCTCTAGCCACCTAATCTTCTGCTCATCCTCTCGTGCACTCTAAAGAGAGCTCAGGTGAGAAATTGCAAACGTCGAGCACTTGCTCAGAGATGAAAAGTGCCAGCACTGAAAGCTGTTGCTAGCCAGCACCCTTCCTTGGAAGCGCTTTCACAGGCGCAGCAACACTGGGGCTTTGCGCTTCTCTAGCCACCAAACATCACGGTCATTCTCTTTCTGTCTCGTAGACACGAGCTGAGAAATTGCAAACGTCGAGCAATTGCTCAGAGATGAAAAGTGCCAGCACTGAAAGCTGTTGCTAGCCAGCACCCTTCCTTGGAAGCGCTTTCACAGGCGCAGCAACACTGGGGCTTTGCGCTTCTCTAGCCACCAAACATCACGCTCACTATCTCTCCGTCTCGTAAACACGAGCTGAGAAATTGCAAACGTCGAGCAATTGCTCAGAGATGAAAAGTGCCAGCACTGAAAGCTGTTGCTAGCCAGCACCCTTCCTTGGAAGCGCTTTTGTAGCCCTAAGAACACTGGGGCTCTGGGCTTCTCTAGCCACCTAATCTTCTGCTCATCCTATCGTGCAGTCTAAAGAGAGCTCAGGTGAAAAATTGCAAACGTCGAGCAATTGCTCAGAGATGAAAAGTGCCAGCACTGAAAGCTGTTGCTAGCCAGCACCCTTCCTTGGAAGCGCTTTCACAGGCGCAGCAACACTGGGGCTTTGCGCTTCTCTAGCCACCAAACATCACGGTCATTCTCTTTCCGTCTCGTAGACACGAGTTGAGAAATTGCAAACGTCGAGCAATTGCTCAGAGATGAAAAGTGCCAGCACTGAAAGCTGTTGCTAGCCAGCACCCTTCCTTGGAAGCGCTTTCACAGGCGCAGCAACACTGGGGCTTTGCGCTTCTCTAGCCACCAAACATCACGGTCATTCTCTTTCCATCTCGTAGACACGAGCTGAGAAATTGCAAACGTCGAGCAATTGCTCAGAGATGAGAACTGCCAGCACTGAAAGCTGATGCTAGCCAGCACCCTTCCTTGGAAGCGCGTTTGTAGGCCTAAGAACACTGGGGCTCTGGGCTTCTCTAGCCACCTACTCTTCTGCTCATCCTCTCGCGTAGTCTAAAGAGAGCTCGGGTGAGAAAGTGCAAACGTCCAGCAATTGCTCAGAGATGAAAAGTGCCAGCAATGAAGGCTGTTGCTAGCCAGCACCCTTCCTTGGAAGTGCTTTCACAGGCGCAGCAACACTGGGACTTTGCGCTTCTCTAGCCACCAAACGTCACGGTCATTCTCTTTCCTTCTCGTAGACACGAGCTGAGAAATTGCAAAAGTCGAGCAATTGCTCAGAGATGAAAAGTGCCAGCACTGAAAGCTGTTGCTAGCCAGCACCCTTCCTTGGAAGCGCTTTCACAGGCGCAGCAACACTGGGGCTTTGCGCTTCTCTACCCACCAAACGTCACGGTCATTCTCTTTCCTTCTCGTAGACAGGAGTTGAGAAATTGCAAACGTCGAGCAATTGCTCAGAGGTGAAAAGTGCCAGCACTGAAAGCTGATGCTAGCCAGCACCCTTCCTTGGAAGTGCTTTCACAGGCGCAGCAACACTGGGGCTTTGCGCTTCTCTAGCCACCAAACATCACGCTCACTATCTCTCCGTCTCGTAGACACGAGCTGAGAAATTGCAAATGTGCAGCAATTGCTCAGAGGTGAAAAGTGCCAGCACTGAAAGCTGTTGCTAGCCAGCACCCTTCCTTGGAAGCGCTTTTGTAGGCCTAAGAACACTGGGGCTCTGGGCTTCTCTAGCCACCTACTCTTCTGCTCATCCTCTCGTGCAGTCTAAAGAGAGCTCAGGTGAGAAATTGCAAACGTCGAGCAATTGCTCAGAGATGAAAAGTGACAGCACTGAAGGCTGTTGCTAGCCAGCACCCTTCCTTGGAAGCGCTTTCACAGGCGCAGCAACACTGGGGCTTTGCGCTTCTCTACCCACCAAACATCACGGTCATTCTCTTTCCTTCTCGTAGACACGAGCTGAGAAATTGCAAATGTGGAGCAATTGCTCAGAGATGAAAAGTGCCAGCACTGAAAGCTGTTGCTAGCCAGCACCCTTCCTTGGAAGCACTTTTGTATGCCTAAGAACACTGGGGCTCTGGGCTTCTCTAGCCACCTAATCTTCTGCTCATCCTCTCGTGCACTCTAAAGAGAGCTCAGGTGAGAAATTGCAAACGTCAAGCAATTGCTCAGAGAGGAAAAGTGCCAGCACTGAAAGCTGATGCTAGCCAGCACCCTTCCTTGGAAGCGCTTTCACAGGCGCAGCAACACTGGGGCTTTGCGCTTCTCTACCCACCAAACGTCACGCTCACTATCTCTCCGTCTCGTAGACACGAGCTGAGAAATTGCAAACGTCGAGCAATTGCTCAGAGATGAAAAGTGCCAGCACTGAAAGCTGTTGCTAGCCAGCACCCTTCCTTGGAAGCGCTTTTGTAGGCCTAAGAACACTGGGGTTGTGGGTTTCTCTAGCCACCTAATCTTCTGCTCATCCTCTCGCGTAGTCTAAAGAGAGCTCAGGTGAGAAAATGCAAACTTCGAGCAATTGCTCAGAGACGAAAAGTGGCAGCACTGAAAGCTGTTGCTAGCCAGCACCCTTCCTTGGAAGCGCTTTCACAGGCGCAGCAACACTGGGGCTTTGCGCTTCTCTACCCACCAAACGTCACGCTCACTATCTCTCCGTCTCGTAGACACGAGTTGAGAAATTGCAAACGTCGAGCAATTGCTCAGAGATGAAAAGTGCCAGCACTGAAAGCTGATGCTAGCCAGCACCCTTCCTTGGAAGTGCTTTCACAGGCGCAGCAACACTGGTGCTTTGCGCTTCTCTAGCCACCAAACATCACGCTCACTATCTCTCCGTCTCGTAGACACGAGCTGAGAAATTGCAAATGTGGAGCAATTGCTCAGAGATGAAAAGTGCCAGCACTGAAAGCTCTTGCTAGCCACCACCCTTCCTTGGAAGCGCTTTTGTAGGCCTAACAACACTGGGGTTGTGGGCTTCTCTAGCCACCTAATCTTCTGCTCATCCTCTCGTGCAGTCTAAAGAGAGCTCAGGTGAGAAATTGCAAACGTCGAGCAATTGCTCAGAGATGAAAAGTGCCAGCACTGAAAGCTGATGCTAGCCAGCACCCTTCCTTGGAAGAGCTTTCACAGGCGCAGCAACACTGGGGCTTTGCGCTTCTCTAGCCACCAAACGTCACGGTCACTATCTCTCCGTCTCGTAGACACGAGTTGAGAAATTGCAAACGTCAAGCAATTGCTCAGAGATGAAAAGTGCCAGCACTGAAAGCTGTTGCTAGCCAGCACCCTTCCTTGGAAGCGCTTTCACAGGCGCAGCAACACTGGGGCTTTGCGCTTCTCTAGCCACCAAACATCACGGTCATTCTCTTTCATCTCGTAGACACGAGTTGAGAAATTGCAAACATCGAGCAATTGCTCAGCGATGAAAAGTGCCAGCACTGAAAGCTGTTGCTAGCCAGCACCCTTCCTTGGAAGCGCTTTCACAGGCGCAGCAACACTGGGGCTTTGCGCTTCTCTAGCCACCAAATGTCACGCTCACTATCTCTCCGTCTCGTAGACATGAGCTGTGAAACTGCAAACGTCGAGCAATTGCTCAGAGAGGAAAAGTGCCAGCACTGAAAGCTGATGCTAGCCAGCACCCTTCCTTGGAAGTGCTTTCACAGGCGCAGCAACACTGGGGCTTTGCGCTTCTCTACCCACCAAACGTCACGCTCACTATCTCTCCGTCTCGTAGACACGAGCTGAGAAATTGCAAACGTCGAGCAATTGCTCAGAGATGAAAAGTGCCAGCACTGAAGGCTGTTGCTAGCCAGCACCCTTCCTTGGAAGCGCTTTCACAGGCGCAGCAACACTGGGGCTTTGCGCTTCTCTACCCACCAAACATCATGGTCATTCTCTTTCCTTCTCGTAGACACGAGTTGAGAAATTGCAAACGTCGAGCAATTGCTCAGAGATGAAAAGTGCCAGCACTGAAAGCTGTGGCTAGCCAGCACCCTTCCTTGGAAGTGCTTTCACAGGCACAGCAACACTGGGGCTTTGCGCTTCTCTAGCCACCAAACATCACGGTCATTCTCTTTCCGTCTCGTAGACACGAGCTGAGAAATTGCAAATGTGGAGCAATTGCTCAGAGATGAAAAGTGCCAGCACTGAAAGCTGTTGCTAGCCAGCACCCTTCCTTGGAAGCACTTTTGTATGCCTAAGAACACTGGGGCTCTGGGCTTCTCTAGCCACCTAATCTTCTGCTCATCCTCTCGTGCACTCTAAAGAGAGCTCAGGTGAGAAATTGCAAACGTCGAGCACTTGCTCAGAGAGGAAAAGTGCCAGCACTGAAAGCTGATGCTAGCCAGCACCCTTCCTTGGAAGCGCTTTCACAGGCGCAGCAACACTGGGGCTTTGCGCTTCTCTAGCCACCAAACATCACGGTCATTCTCTTTCCGTCTCGTAGACACGAGCTGAGAAATTGCAAACGTCGAGCAATTGCTCAGAGATGAAAAGTGCCAGCACTGAAAGCTGTTGCTAGCCAGCACCCTTCCTTGGAAGCGCTTTCACAGGCGCAGCAACACTGGGGCTTTGCGCTTCTCTAGCCACCAAACATCACGCTCACTATCTCTCCGTCTCGTAGATATGAGCTGAGAAATTGCAAACGTCGAGCAATTGCTCAGAGATGAAAAGTGCCAGCACTGAAAGCTGATGCTAGCCAGCACCCTTCCTTGGAAGCGCTTTTGTAGGCCTAAGAACACTGGGGCTCTGGGCTTCTCTAGCCACCTAATCTTCTGCTCATCCTATCGTGCAGTCTAAAGAGAGCTCAGGTGAAAAATTGCAAACGTCGAGCAATTGCTCAGAGATGAAAAGTGCCAGCACTGAAAGCTGTTGCTAGCCAGCACCCTTCCTTGGAAGTGCTTTCACAGGCGCAGCAACACTGGGGCTTTGCGCTTCTCTACCCACCAAACGTCACGCTCACTATCTCTCCGTCTCGTAGACACGAGCTGAGAAATTGCAAATGTCGAGCAATTGCTCAGAGATGAAAGGTGCCAGCACTGAAAGCTGTTGCTAGCCAGCACCCTTCCTTGGAAGCGCTTTCACAGGCGCAGCAACACTGGGGCTTTGCGCTTCTCTAGCCACCAAACATCACGGTAATTCTCTTTCATCTCGTAGACACGAGTTGAGAAATTGCAAACATCGAGCAATTGCTCAGAGATGAAAAGTGCCAGCACTGAAAGCTGTTGCTAGCCAGCACCCTTCCTTGGAAGCGCTTTCACAGGCGCAGCAACACTGGGGCTTTGCGCTTCTCTACCCACCAAACGTCACGGTCATTCTCTTTCCTTCTCGTAGACACGAGCTGAGAAATTGCAAACGTCGAGCAATTGCTCAGAGATGAGAACTGCCAGCACTGAAAGCTGATGCTAGCCAGCACCCTTCCTTGGAAGCGCGTTTGTAGGCCTAAGAACACTGGGGCTCTGGGCTTCTCTAGCCACCTACTCTTCTGCTCATCCTCTCGCGTAGTCTAAAGAGAGCTCGGGTGAGAAAGTGCAAACGTCCAGCAATTGCTCAGAGATGAAAAGTGCCAGCAATGAAGGCTGTTGCTAGCCAGCACCCTTCCTTGGAAGCGCTTTCACAGGCGCAGCAACACTGGGGCTTTGCGCTTCTCTAGCCACCAAACGTAACGGTCATTCTCTTTCCTTCTCGTAGACACGAGCTGAGAAATTGCAAAAGTCAAGCAATTGCTCAGAGATGAAAAGTGGCAGCACTGAAAGCTGTTGCTAGCCAGCACCCTTCCTTGGAAGCGCTTTCACAGGCGCAGCAACACTGGGGCTTTGCGCTTCTCTACCCACCAAACGTCACGGTCATTCTCTTTCCTTCTCGTAGACACGAGCTGAGAAATTGCAAATGTGGAGCAATTGCTCAGAGATGAAAAGGGCCAGCACTGAAAGCTGTTGCTAGCCAGCACCCTTCCTTGGAAGCACTTTTGTATGCCTAAGAACACTGGGGCTCTGGGCTTCTCTAGCCACCTAATCTTCTGCTCATCCTCTCGTGCAGTCTAAAGAGAGCTCAGGTGAGAAATTGCAAACGTCGAGCAATTGCTCAGAGAGGAAAAGTGCCAGCACTGAAAGCTGATGCTAGCCAGCACCCTTCCTTGGAAGCGCTTTCACAGGCGCAGCAACACTGGGGCTTTGCGCTTCTCTAGCCACCAAACGTCACGCTCACTATCTCTCCGTCTCGTAGACACGAGCTGAGAAATTGCAAACGTCGAGCAATTGCTCAGAGATGAAAAGTGCCAGCACTGAAAGCTGTTGCTAGCCAGCACCCTTCCTTGGAAGCGCTTTTGTAGGCCTAAGAACACTGGGGTTGTGGGTTTCTCTAGCCACCTAATCTTCTGCTCATCCTCTCGCGTAGTCTAAAGAGAGCTCAGGTGAGAAAGTGCAAACTTCGAGCAATTGCTCAGAGACGAAAAGTGGCAGCACTGAAAGCTGTTGCTAGCCAGCACCCTTCCTTGGAAGCGCTTTCACAGGCGCAGCAACACTGGGGCTTTGCGCTTCTCTACCCACCAAACGTCACGCTCACTATCTCTCCGTCTCGTAGACACGAGTTGAGAAATTGCAAACGTCGAGCAATTGCTCAGAGAGGAAAAGTGCCAGCACTGAAAGCTGATGCTAGCCAGCACCCTTCCTTGGAAGTGCTTTCACAGGCGCAGCAACACTGGGGCTTTGCGCTTCTCTAGCCACCAAACATCACGCTCACTATCTCTCCGTCTCGTAGACACGAGCTGAGAAATTGCAAATGTGGAGCAATTGCTCAGAGATGAAAAGTGGCAGCACTGAAAGCTCTTGCTAGCCAGCACCCTTCCTTGGAAGCGCTTTTGTAGGCCTAACAACACTGGGGTTGTGGGCTTCTCTAGCCACCTAATCTTCTGCTCATCCTATCGTGCAGTCTAAAGAGAGCTCAGGTGAGAAATTGCAAACGTCGAGCAATTGCTCAGAGATGAAAAGTGCCAGCACTGAAAGCTGATGCTAGCCAGCACCCTTCCTTGGAAGAGCTTTCACAGGCGCAGCAACACTGGGGCTTTGCGCTTCTTTACCCACCAAACGTCACGCTCACTATCTCTCCGTCTCGTAGACACGAGCTGAGAAATTGCAAACGTCGAGCAATTGCTCAGAGATGAAAAGTGCCAGCACTGAAAGCTGTTGCTAGCCAGCACCCTTCCTTGGAAGCGCTTTCACAGGCGCAGCAACACTGGGGCTTTGCACTTCTCTAGCCACCAAACATCACGGTCATTCTCTTTCATCTCGTAGACACGAGTTGAGAAATTGCAAACATCGAGCAATTGCTCAGCGATGAAAAGTGCCAGCACTGAAAGCTGTTGCTAGCCAGCACCCTTCCTTGGAAGCGCTTTCACAGGCGCAGCAACACTGGGGCTTTGCGCTTCTCTAGCCACCAAACGTCACGCTCACTATCTCTCCGTCTCGTAGACATGAGCTGAGAAATTGCAAACGTCGAGCAATTGCTCAGAGATGAAAAGTGCCAGCACTGAAAGCTGATGCTAGCCAGCACCCTTCCTTGGAAGTGCTTTCACAGGCGCAGCAACACTGGGGCTTAGCGCTTCTCTACCCACCAAACGTCACGGTCACTATCTCTCCGTCTCGTAGACACGAGCTGAGAAATTGCAAACGTCGAGCAATTGCTCAGAGATGAAAAGTGCCAGCACTGAAAGCTGTGGCTAGCCAGCACCCTTCCTTGGAAGTGCTTTCACAGGCGCAGCAACACTGGGGCTTTGCGCTTCTCTAGCCACCAAACGTCACGCTCACTATCTGTCCGTCTCGTAGACACGAGCTGAGAAATTGCAAACGTCGAGCAATTGCTCAGAGATGAAAAGTGCCAGCACTGAAAGCTGTTGCTAGGCAGCACCCTTCCTTGGAAGCGCTTTCACAGGCGCAGCAACACTGGGGCTTTGCGCTTCTCTAGCCACCAAACATCACGCTCACTATCTCTCCGTCTCGTAGACATGAGTTGAGAAATTGCAAACGTCCAGCAATTGCTCAGAGATGAAAAGTGCCAGCACTGAAAGCTGTGGCTAGCCAGCACCCTTCCTTGGAAGCGCTTTCACAGGCGCAGCAACACTGGGGCTTTGCGCTTCTCTACCCACCAAACATCACGGTCATTCTCTTTCCGTCTCGTAGACACGAGTTGAGAAATTGCAAACGTCGAGCAATTGCTCAGAGATGAAAAGTGCCAGCACTGAAAGCTGTTGCTAGCCAGCACCCTTCCTTGGAAGCGCTTTCACAGGCGCAGCAACACTGCGGCTTTGCGCTTCTCTAGCCACCAAACATCACGGTCATTCTCTTTCCATCTCGTAGACACGAGCTGAGAAATTGCAAACGTCGAGCAATTGCTCAGAGATGAAAAGTGCCAGCACTGAAAGCTGATGCTAGCCAGCACCCTTCCTTGGAAGCGCTTTTGTAGGCCTAAGAACACTGGGGCTCTGGGCTTCTCTAGCCACCTACTCTTCTGCTCATCCTCTCGCGTAGTCTAAAGAGAGCTCGGGTGAGAAAGTGCAAACGTCCAGCAATTGCTCAGAGAAGAAAAGTGCCAGCAATGAAGGCTGTTGCTAGCCAGCACCCTTCCTTGGAAGTGCTTTCACAGGCGCAGCAACACTGGGGCTTTGCGCTTCTCTACCCACCAAACGTCACGCTCACTATCTCTCCGTCTCGTAGACACGAGCTGAGAAATTGCAAATGTGGAGCAATTGCTCAGAGGTGAAAAGTGCCAGCACTGAAAGCTGTTGCTAGCCAGCACCCTTCCTTGGAAGCGCTTTTGTAGGCCTAAGAACACTGGGGCTCTGGGCTTCTCTAGCCACCTACTCTTCTGCTCATCCTCTCGTGCACTCTAAAGAGAGCTCAGGTGAGAAATTGCAAACGTCGAGCAATTGCTCAGAGATGAAAAGTGCCAGCACTGAAGGCTGTTGCTAGCCAGCACCCTTCCTTGGAAGCGCTTTCACAGGCGCAGCAACACTGGGGCTTTGCGCTTCTCTAGCCACCAAACGTCACGCTCACTATCTCTCCGTCTCGTAGACACGAGCTGAGAAATTGCAAACGTCGAGCAATTGCTCAGAGGTGAAAATTGCCAGCACTGAAAGCTGTTGCTAGCCAGCACCCTTCCTTGGAAGCGCTTTTGTAGCCCTAACAACACTGGGGCTCTGGGCTTCTCTAGCCACCTACTCTTCTGCTCATCCTCTCGTGCAGTCTAAAGAGAGCTCAGGTGAGAAATTGCAAACGTCGAGCAATTGCTCAGAGATGAAAAGTGCCAGCACTGAAAGCTGTGGCTAGCCAGCACTCTTCCTTGGAAGCGCTTTCACAGGCGCAGCAACACTGGGGCTTTGCGCTTCTCTACCCACCAAACGTCACGCTCACTATCTCTCCGTCTCGTAGACACGAGCTGAGAAATTGCAAACGTCGAGCAATTGCTCAGAGATGAAAAGTGCCAGCACTGAAAGCTGTTGCTAGCCAGCACCCTTCCTTGGAAGCGCTTTTGTAGGCCTAAGAACACTGGGGTTGTGGGTTTCTCTAGCCACCTAATCTTCTGCTCATCCTCTCGCGTAGTCTAAAGAGAGCTCAGGTGAGAAAGTGCAAACTTCGAGCAATTGCTCAGAGATGAAAAGTGCCAGCACTGAAAGCTGTTGCTAGCCAGCACCCTTCCTTGGAAGCGCTTTCACAGGCACAGCAACACTGGGGCTTTGCGCTTCTCTAGCCACCAAACGTCACGGTCATTCTCTTTCCGTCTCGTAGACACGAGTTGAGAAATTGCAAACGTCGAGCAATTGCTCAGAGATGAAAAGTGCCAGCACTGAAAGCTGTGGCTAGCCAGCACCCTTCCTTGGAAGTGCTTTCACAGGCGCAGCAACACTGGGGCTTTGCGCTTCTCTAGCCACCAAACATCACGCTCACTATCTCTCCGTCTCGTAGACATGAGCTGAGAAATTGCAAATGTGGAGCAATTGCTCAGAGAGGAAAAGTGCCAGCACTGAAAGCTCTTGCTAGCCAGCACCCTTCCTTGGAAGCGCTTTTGTAGGCCTAACAACACTGGGGTTGTGGGCTTCTCTAGCCACCTAATCTTCTGCTCATCTTATCGTGCAGTCTAAAGAGAGCTCAGGTGAGAAATTGCAAACGTCGAGCAATTGCTCAGAGATGAAAAGTGCCAGCACTGAAAGCTGTTGCTAGCCAGCACCCTTCCTTGGAAGAGCTTTCACAGGCGCAGCAACACTGGGGCTTTGCGCTTCTCTAGCCACCAAACGTCACGCTCACTATCTCTCCGTCTCGTAGACACGAGCTGAGAAATTGCAAACGTCGAGCAATTGCTCAGAGATGAAAAGTGCCAGCACTGAAAGCTGTTGCTAGCCAGCACCCTTCCTTGGAAGCGCTTTCACAGGCGCAGCAACACTGGGGCTTTGCGCTTCTCTACCCGCCAAACATCACGGTCATTCTCTTTCATCTCGTAGACACGAGTTGAGAAATTGCAAATGTCGAGCAATTGCTCAGAGATGAAAAGTGCCAGCACTGAAAGCTGTTGCTAGCCAGCACCCTTCCTTGGAAGCGCTTTCACAGGCACAGCAACACTGGGGCTTTGCGCTTCTCTAGCCACCAAACGTCACGCTCACTATCTCTCCGTCTCGTAGACATTAGCTGAGAAATTGCAAACGTCGAGCAATTGCTCAGAGAGGAAAAGTGCCAGCACTGAAAGCTGTTGCTAGCCAGCACCCTTCCTTGGAAGCGCTTTTGTAGCCCTAAGAACACTGGGGCTCTGGGCTTCTCTAGCCACCTAATCTTCTGCTCATCCTCTCGTGCAGTCTAAAGAGAGCTCAGGTGAGAAATTGCAAACGTCGAGCAATTGCTCAGAGATGAAAAGTGCCAGCACTGAAAGCTGTGGCTAGCCAGCACCCTTCCTTGGAAGCGCTTTCACAGGCGCAGCAACACTGGGGCTTTGCGCTTCTCTAGCCACCAAACGTCACGCTCACTATCTCTCCGTCTCGTAGACATGAGCTGAGAAATTGCAAACGTCGAGCAATTGCTCAGAGATGAAAAGTGTCAGCACTGAAAGCTCTTGCTAGCCAGCACCCTTCCTTGGAAGCGCTTTCACAGGCGCAGCAACACTGGGGCTTTGCGCTTCTCTAGCCACCAAACGTCACGCTCACTATCTCTCCGTCTCGTAGACAAGAGCTGAGAAATTGCAAACGTCGAGCAATTGCTCAGAGATGAAAAGTGCCAGCACTGAAAGCTGTTGCTAGCCAGCACCCTTCCTTGGAAGCGCTTTCACAGGCGCAGCAACACTGGGGCTTTGCGCTTCTCTACCCACCAAACATCACGGTCATTCTCTTTCATCTCGTAGACACGAGTTGAGAAATTGCAAACATCGAGCAATTGCTCAGAGATGAAAAGTGCCAGCACTGAAAGCTGTTGCTAGCCAGCACCCTTCCTTGGAAGCGCTTTCACAGGCGCAGCAACACTGGGGCTTTGCGCTTCTCTAGCCACCAAACGTCACGCTCACTATCTCTCCGTCTCGTAGACATGAGCTGAGAAATTGCAAACGTCGAGCAATTGCTCAGAGAGGAAAAGTGCCAGCACTGAAAGCTGTTGCTAGCCAGCACCCTTCCTTGGAAGCGCTTTTGTAGGCCTAACAACACTGGGGTTGTGGGCTTCTCTAGCCACCTAATCTTCTGCTCATCCTCTCGTGCAGTCTAAAGAGAGCTCAGGTGACAAATTGCAAACGTCGAGCAATTGCTCAGAGATGAAAAGTGCCAGCACTGAAAGCTGTGGCTAGCCAGCACCCTTCCATGGAAGCGCTTTCACAGGCGCAGCAACACTGGGGCTTTGCGCTTCTCTACCCACCAAATGTCACGCTCACTATCTCTCCGTCTCGTAGACACGAGCTGAGAAATTGCAAACGTCCAGCAATTGCTCAGAGATGAAAAGTGCCAGCACTGAAAGCTGTTGCTAGCCAGCACCCTTCCTTGGAAGCGCTTTCACAGGCGCAGCAACACTGGGGCTTTGCGCTTCTCTAGCCACCAAACATCACGGTCATTCTCTTTCATCTCGTAGACACGAGTTGAAAAATTGCAAACATCGAGCAATTGCTCAGAGATGAAAAGTGCCAGCACTGAAAGCTGTTGCTAGCCAGCAGCCTTCCTTGGAAGCGCTTTCACAGGCGCAGCAACACTGGGGCTTTGCGCTTCTCTAGCCACCAAACGTCACGCTCACTATCTCTCCGTCTCGTAGACATGAGCTGAGAAATTGCAAACGTCGAGCAATTGCTCAGAGAGGAAAAGTGCCAGCACTGAAAGCTGTTGCTAGCCAGCACCCTTCCTTGGAAGCGCTTTTGTAGCCCTAAGAACACTGGGGCTCTGGGCTTCTCTAGCCACCTACTCTTCTGCTCATCCTCTCGTGCAGTCTAAAGAGAGCTCAGGTGAGAAATTGCAAACGTCGAGCAATTGCTCAGAGATGAAAAGTGCCAGCACTGAAGGCTGTTGCTAGCCAGCACCCTTCCTTGGAAGCGCTTTCACAGGCGCAGCAACACTGGGGCTTTGCGCTTCTCTAGCCACCAAACGTCACGCTCACTATCTCTCCGTCTCGTAGACACGAGCTGAGAAATTGCAAACGTCGAGCAATTGCTCAGAGGTGAAAATTGCCAGCACTGAAAGCTGTTGCTAGCCAGCACCCTTCCTTGGAAGCGCTTTTGTAGCCCTAACAACACTGGGGCTCTGGGCTTCTCTAGCCACCTACTCTTCTGCTCATCCTCTCGTGCAGTCTAAAGAGAGCTCAGGTGAGAAATTGCAAACGTCGAGCAATTGCTCAGAGATGAAAAGTGCCAGCACTGAAAGCTGTGGCTAGCCAGCACTCTTCCTTGGAAGCGCTTTCACAGGCGCAGCAACACTGGGGCTTTGCGCTTCTCTACCCACCAAACGTCACGCTCACTATCTCTCCGTCTCGTAGACACGAGCTGAGAAATTGCAAACGTCGAGCAATTGCTCAGAGATGAAAAGTGCCAGCACTGAAAGCTGTTGCTAGCCAGCACCCTTCCTTGGAAGCGCTTTTGTAGGCCTAAGAACACTGGGGTTGTGGGTTTCTCTAGCCACCTAATCTTCTGCTCATCCTCTCGCGTAGTCTAAAGAGAGCTCAGGTGAGAAAGTGCAAACTTCGAGCAATTGCTCAGAGACGAAAAGTGCCAGCACTGAAAGCTGTTGCTAGCCAGCACCCTTCCTTGGAAGCGCTTTCACAGGCACAGCAACACTGGGGCTTTGCGCTTCTCTAGCCACCAAACGTCACGGTCATTCTCTTTCCGTCTCGTAGACACGAGTTGAGAAATTGCAAACGTCGAGCAATTGCTCAGAGATGAAAAGTGCCAGCACTGAAAGCTGTGGCTAGCCAGCACCCTTCCTTGGAAGTGCTTTCACAGGCGCAGCAACACTGGGGCTTTGCGCTTCTCTAGCCACCAAACATCACGCTCACTATCTCTCCGTCTCGTAGACATGAGCTGAGAAATTGCAAATGTGGAGCAATTGCTCAGAGAGGAAAAGTGCCAGCACTGAAAGCTCTTGCTAGCCAGCACCCTTCCTTGGAAGCGCTTTTGTAGGCCTAACAACACTGGGGTTGTGGGCTTCTCTAGCCACCTAATCTTCTGCTCATCTTATCGTGCAGTCTAAAGAGAGCTCAGGTGAGAAATTGCAAACGTCGAGCAATTGCTCAGAGATGAAAAGTGCCAGCACTGAAAGCTGTTGCTAGCCAGCACCCTTCCTTGGAAGAGCTTTCACAGGCGCAGCAACACTGGGGCTTTGCGCTTCTCTAGCCACCAAACGTCATGCTCACTATCTCTCCGTCTCGTAGACATTAGCTGAGAAATTGCAAACGTCGAGCAATTGCTCAGAGAGGAAAAGTGCCAGCACTGAAAGCTGTTGCTAGCCAGCACCCTTCCTTGGAAGCGCTTTTGTAGCCCTAAGAACACTGGGGCTCTGGGCTTCTCTAGCCACCTAATCTTCTGCTCATCCTCTCGTGCAGTCTAAAGAGAGCTCAGGTGAGAAATTGCAAACGTCGAGCAATTGCTCAGAGATGAAAAGTGCCAGCACTGAAAGCTGTGGCTAGCCAGCACCCTTCCTTGGAAGCGCTTTCACAGGCGCAGCAACACTGGGGCTTTGCGCTTCTCTAGCCACCAAACGTCACGCTCACTATCTCTCCGTCTCGTAGCCACGAGCTGAGAAATTGCAAACGTCGAGCAATTGCTCAGAGATGAAAAGTGTCAGCACTGAAAGCTCTTGCTAGCCAGCACCCTTCCTTGGAAGCGCTTTCACAGGCGCAGCAACACTGGGGCTTTGCGCTTCTCTAGCCACCAAACGTCACGCTCACTATCTCTCCGTCTCGTAGACAAGAGCTGAGAAATTGCAAACGTCGAGCAATTGCTCAGAGATGAAAAGTGCCAGCACTGAAAGCTGTTGCTAGCCAGCACCCTTCCTTGGAAGCGCTTTCACAGGCGCAGCAACACTGGGGCTTTGCGCTTCTCTACCCACCAAACATCACGGTCATTCTCTTTCATCTCGTAGACACGAGTTGAGAAATTGCAAACATCGAGCAATTGCTCAGAGATGAAAAGTGCCAGCACTGAAAGCTGTTGCTAGCCAGCACCCTTCCTTGGAAGCGCTTTCACAGGCGCAGCAACACTGGGGCTTTGCGCTTCTCTAGCCACCAAACGTCACGCTCACTATCTCTCCGTCTCGTAGACATGAGCTGAGAAATTGCAAACGTCGAGCAATTGCTCAGAGAGGAAAAGTGCCAGCACTGAAAGCTGTTGCTAGCCAGCACCCTTCCTTGGAAGCGCTTTTGTAGGCCTAACAACACTGGGGTTGTGGGCTTCTCTAGCCACCTAATCTTCTGCTCATCCTCTCGTGCAGTCTAAAGAGAGCTCAGGTGAGAAATTGCAAAGGTCGAGCAATTGCTCAGAGATGAAAAGTGCCAGCACTGAAAGCTGTGGCTAGCCAGCACCCTTCCATGGAAGCGCTTTCACAGGCGCAGCAACACTGGGGCTTTGCGCTTCTCTACCCACCAAATGTCACGCTCACTATCTCTCCGTCTCGTAGACACGAGCTGAGAAATTGCAAACGTCCAGCAATTGCTCAGAGATGAAAAGTGCCAGCACTGAAAGCTGTTGCTAGCCAGCACCCTTCCTTGGAAGCGCTTTCACAGGCGCAGCAACACTGGGGCTTTGCGCTTCTCTAGCCACCAAACATCACGGTCATTCTCTTTCATCTCGTAGACACGAGTTGAAAAATTGCAAACATCGAGCAATTGCTCAGAGATGAAAAGTGCCAGCACTGAAAGCTGTTGCTAGCCAGCACCCTTCCTTGGAAGCGCTTTCACAGGCGCAGCAACACTGGGGCTTTGCGCTTCTCTAGCCACCAAACGTCACGCTCACTATCTCTCCGTCTCGTAGACATGAGCTGAGAAATTGCAAACGTCGAGCAATTGCTCAGAGAGGAAAAGTGCCAGCACTGAAAGCTGTTGCTAGCCAGCACCCTTCCTTGGAAGCGCTTTTGTAGCCCTAAGAACACTGGGGCTCTGGGCTTCTCTAGCCACCTAATCTTCTGCTCATCCTCTCGTGCAGTCTAAAGAGAGCTCAGGGGAGAAATTGCAAACGTCGAGCAATTGCTCAGCGATGAAAAGTGCCAGCACTGAAAGCTGTTGCTAGCCAGCACCCTTCCTTGGAAGCGCTTTTGTAGGCCTAAGAACACTGGGGCTCTGGGCTTCTCTAGCCACCTAATCTTCTGCTCATCCTCTCGCGCACTCTAAAGAGAGCTCAGGTGAGAAATTGCAAATGTCGAGCAATTGCTCAGAGATGAAAAGTGGCAGCACTGAAAGCTGTTGCTAGCCAGCACCCTTCCTTGGAAGCGCTTTCACAGGCGCAGCAACACTGGGGCTTTGCGCTTCTCTAGCCACCAAACATCACGTTCATTCTCTTTCCTTCTCGTAGACAGGAGTTGAGAAATTGCAAACGTCGAGCAATTGCTCAGAGATGAAAAGTGCCAGCACTGAAAGCTGTGGCTAGCCAGCAGCCTTCCTTGGAAGCGCTTTCACAGGCGCAGCAACACTGGGGCTTTGCGCTTCTCCAGCCACCAAACGTCACGCTCACTATCTCTCCGTCTCGTAGACACGAGCTGAGAAATTGCAAATGTGGAGCAATTGCTCAGAGGTGAAAAGTGCCAGCACTGAAAGCTGTTGCTAGCCAGCACCCTTCCTTGGAAGCGCTTTTGTAGCCCTAAGAACACTGGGGCTCTGGGCTTCTCTAGCCACCTAATCTTCTGCTCATCCTCTCGTGCAGTCTAAAGAGAGCTCAGGTGAGAAATTGCAAACGTCGAGCAATTGCTCAGAGATGAAAAGTGCCAGCACTGAAAGCTGTTGCTAGCCAGCACCCTTCCTTGGAAGTGCTTTCTACAGGCACAGCAACACTGGGGCTTTGCGCTTCTCTAGCCACCAAATGTCACGCTCACTATCTCTCCATCTCGTAGACATGAGCTGAGAAATTGCAAACGTCGAGCAATTGCTCAGAGAGGAAAAGTGCCAGCACTGGAAGCTGTTGCTAGCCAGCACCCTTCCTTGGAAGCTCTTTTGTAGGCCTAAGAACAGTGGGGCTCTGGGCTTCTCTAGCCACCTAATCTTCTGCTCATCCTCTCGTGCAGTCGAAAGAGAGCTCAGGGGAGAAATTGCAAACGTCGAGCAATTGCTCAGAGATGAAAAGTGCCAGCACTGAAAGCTGTTGCTAGCCAGCACCCTTCCTTGGAAGTGCTTTCACAGGCGCAGCAACACTGGGACTTTGCGCTTCTCTACCCACCAAACGTCACGGTCATTCTCTTTCCTTCTCGTAGACACGAGCTGAGAAATTGCAAACGTCCAGCAATTGTTCAGAGATGAAAAGTGCCAGCACTGAAAGCTGTTGCTAGCCAGCACC
The DNA here is from genome assembly GCA_037962945.1 of Sarcoramphus papa. NCBI lineage: Eukaryota > Metazoa > Chordata > Aves > Accipitriformes > Cathartidae > Sarcoramphus > Sarcoramphus papa. The sequence goes on along the minus strand of CM075586.1, from coordinate 91,633,227 downwards.
CTTCCTTGGAAGCGCTTTCACAGGCGCAGCAACACTGGGGCTTTGCGCTTCTCTACCCACCAAACGTCACGGTCATTCTCTTTCCTTCTCGTAGACAGGAGTTGAGAAATTGCAAACGTCGAGCAATTGCTCAGAGATGAAAAGTGCCAGCACTGAAAGCTGTGGCTAGCCAGCACCCTTCCTTGGAAGTGCTTTCACAGGCGCAGCAACACTGGGACTTTGCGCTTCTCTAGCCACCAAACGTCACGCTCACTATCTCTCCGTCTCGTAGACACGAGCTGAGAAATTGCAAACGTCCAGCAATTGCTCAGAGATGAAAAGTGCCAGCACTGAAAGCTGTTGCTAGCCAGCACCCTTCCTTGGAAGCGCTTTTGTAGGCCTAAGAACACTGGGGCTCTGGGCTTCTCTAGCCACCTAATCTTCTGCTCATCCTCTCGCGCACTCTAAAGAGAGCTCAGGTGAGAAATTGCAAACGTTGAGCAATTGCTCAGAGATGAAAAGTGCCAGCACTGAAAGCTGTTGCTAGCCAGCACCCTTCCTTGGAAGTGCTTTCACAGGCGCAGCAACACTGGGGCTTTGCGCTTCTCTAGCCACCAAACATCACGTTCATTCTCTTTCCGTCTCGTAGACACGAGTTGAGAAATTGCAAACGTCGAGCAATTGCTCAGAGATGAAAAGTGCCAGCACTGAAAGCTGTGGCTAGCCAGCACCCTTCCTTGGAAGCGCTTTCACAGGCGCAGCAACACTGGGGCTTTGCGCTTCTCTACCCACCAAACATCACGCTCACTATCTCTCCGTCTCGTAGACACGAGCTGAGAAATTGCAAACGTCGAGCAATTGCTCAGAGATGAAAAGTGCCAGCACTGAAAGCTGTTGCTAGCCAGCACCCTTCCTTGGAAACGCTTTTGTATGCCTAAGAACACTGGGGCTCTGGGCTTCTCTAGCCACCTAATCTTCTGCTCATCCTCTCGTGCAGTCTAAAGAGAGCTCAGGTGAGAAATTGCAAGCGTCGAGCAATTGCTCAGAGAGGAAAAGTGCCAGCACTGAAAGCTGATGCTAGCCAGCACCCTTCCTTGGAAGTGCTTTCACAGGCGCAGCAACACTGGGGCTTTGCGCTTCTCTACCCACCAAACGTCACGCTCACTATCTCTCCGTCTCGTAGACACGAGCTGAGAAATTGCAAAAGTCGAGCAATTGCTCAGAGATGAAAAGTGCCAGCACTGAAGGCTGTTGCTAGCCAGCACCCTTCCTTGGAAGCGCTTTCACAGGCGCAGCAACACTGGGGCTTTGCGCTTCTCTACCCACCAAACATCATGGTCATTCTCTTTCCTTCTCGTAGACACGAGTTGAGAAATTGCAAACGTCGAGCAATTGCTCAGAGATGAAAAGTGCCAGCACTGAAAGCTGTGGCTAGCCAGCACCCTTCCTTGGAAGTGCTTTCACAGGCACAGCAACACTGGGGCTTTGCGCTTCTCTACCCACCAAACATCACGGTCATTCTCTTTCCGTCTCGTAGACACGAGCTGAGAAATTGCAAATGTGGAGCAATTGCTCAGAGATGAAAAGTGCCAGCACTGAAAGCTGTTGCTAGCCAGCACCCTTCCTTGGAAGCACTTTTGTATGCCTAAGAACACTGGGGCTCTGGGCTTCTCTAGCCACCTACTCTTCTGCTCATCCTCTCGTGCACTCTAAAGAGAGCTCAGGTGAGAAATTGCAAACGTCGAGCAATTGCTCAGAGAGGAAAAGTGGCAGCACTGAAAGCTGATGCTAGCCAGCACCCTTCCTTGGAAGTGCTTTCACAGGCGCAGCAACACTGGGGCTTTGCGCTTCTCTAGCCACCAAACGTCACGCTCACTATCTCTCCGTCTCGTAGACACGAGCTGAGAAATTGCAAACGTCGAGCAATTGCTCAGAGATGAAAAGTGCCAGCACTGAAAGCTGATGCTAGCCAGCAGCCTTCCTTGGAAGCGCTTTCACAGGCGCAGCAACACTGGGGCTTTGCGCTTCTCTACCCACCAAACGTCACGCTCACTATCTCTCCGTCTCGTAGACACGAGCTGAGAAAGTGCAAACGTCCAGCAATGGCTCAGAGATGAAAAGTGCCAGCACTGAAAGCTGTTGCTAGCCAGCACCCTTCCTTGGAAGCGCTTTCACAGGCGCAGCAACACTGGGGCTTTGCGCTTCTCTAGCCACCAAACATCACGGTCATTCGCTTTCATCTCGTAGACACGAGTTGAGAAATTGCAAATGTGGAGCAATTGCTCAGAGAGGAAAAGTGCCAGCACTGAAAGCTGTTGCTAGCCAGCACCCTTCCTTGGAAGTGCTTTCACAGGTGCAGCAACACTGGGGCTTTGCGCTTCTCTAGCCACCAAACATCACGCTCACTATCTCTCCGTCTCGTAGACACGAGCTGAGAAATTGCAAATGTGGAGCAATTGCTCAGAGATGAAAAGTGCCAGCACTGAAAGCTCTTGCTAGCCAGCACCCTTCCTTGGAAGCGCTTTTGTAGGCCTAACAACACTGGGGTTGTGGGCTTCTCTAGCCACCTAATCTTCTGCTCATCCTATCGTGCAGTCTAAAGAGAGCTCAGGTGAGAAATTGCAAACGTCGAGCAATTGCTCAGAGATGAAAAGTGCCAGCACTGAAAGCTGATGCTAGCCAGCACCCTTCCTTGGAAGCGCTTTCACAGGCGCAGCAACACTGGGGTTTTGCGCTTCTCTACCCACCAAACGTCACGGTCACTATCTCTCCGTCTCGTAGACACGAGCTGAGAAATTGCAAACGTCGAGCAATTGCTCAGAGATGAAAAGTGCCAGCACTGAAAGCTGTTGCTAGCCAGCACCCTTCCTTGGAAGCGCTTTCACAGGCGCAGCAACACTGGGGCTTTGCACTTCTCTAGCCACCAAACATCACGGTCATTCTCTTTCATCTCGTAGACACGAGTTGAGAAATTGCAAACATCGAGCAATTGCTCAGCGATGAAAAGTGCCAGCACTGAAAGCTGTTGCTAGCCAGCACCCTTCCTTGGAAGCGCTTTCACAGGCGCAGCAACACTGGGGCTTTGCGCTTCTCTAGCCACCAAACGTCACGCTCACTATCTCTCCGTCTCGTAGACATGAGCTGAGAAATTGCAAACGTCGAGCAATTGCTCAGAGAGGAAAAGTGCCAGCACTGAAAGCTGATGCTAGCCAGCACCCTTCCTTGGAAGTGCTTTCACAGGCGCAGCAACACTGGGGCTTTGCGCTTCTCTACCCACCAAACGTCACGCTCACTATCTCTCCGTCTCGTAGACACGAGCTGAGAAATTGCAAACGTCGAGCAATTGCTCAGAGATGAAAAGTGCCAGCACTGAAAGCTGTGGCTAGCCAGCACCCTTCCTTGGAAGTGCTTTCACAGGCGCAGCAACACTGGGGCTTTGCGCTTCTCTACCCACCAAACGTCACGCTCACTATCTCTCCGTCTCGTAGACACGAGCTGAGAAATTGCAAACGTCGAGCAATTGCTCAGAGATGAAAAGTGCCAGCACTGAAAGCTGATGCTAGCCAGCACCCTTCCTTGGAAGCGCTTTTGTAGGCCTAAGAACACTGGGGCTCTGGGCTTCTCTAGCCACCTACTCTTCTGCTCATCCTCTCGGGCACTCTAAAGAGAGCTCAGGTGAGAAATTGCAAATGTGGAGCAATTGCTCAGAGACGAAAAGTGGCAGCACTGAAAGCTGTTGCTAGCCAGCACCCTTCCTTGGAAGCGCTTTCACAGGCGCAGCAACACTGGGGCTTTGCGCTTCTCAAGCCACCAAACGTCACGGTCCTTCTCTTTCCTTCTCGTAGACACGAGTTGAGAAATTGCAAACGTCGAGCAATTGCTCAGAGATGAAAAGTGCCAGCACTGAAAGCGGTTGCTAGCCAGCACCCTTCCTTGGAAGTGCTTTCACAGGCGCAGCAACACTGGGGCTTTGCGCTTCTCTACCCACCAAACGTCACGCTCACTATCTCTCCGTCTCGTAGACACGAGCTGAGAAATTGCAAACGTCGAGCAATTGCTCAGAGATGAAAAGTGCCAGCACTGAAAGCTGTTGCTAGCCAGCACCCTTCCTTGGAAGCGCTTTCACAGGCGCAGCAACACTGGGGCTTTGCGCTTCTCTAGCCACCAAACATCACGCTCACTATCTCTCCGTCTCGTAGACATGAGCTGAGAAATTGCAAACATCGAGCAATTGCTCAGAGATGAAAAGTGCCAGCACTGAAAGCTGTTGCTAGCCAGCACCCTTCCTTGGAAGCGCTTTCACAGGCGCAGCAACACTGGGGCTTTGCGCTTCTCTACCCACCAAACATCACGGTCATTCTCTTTCCGTCTCGTAGACACGAGTTGAGAAATTGCAAACGTCGAGCAATTGCTCAGAGATGAAAAGTGCCAGCACTGAAAGCTGTTGCTAGCCAGCACCCTTCCTTGGAAGCGCTTTCACAGGCGCAGCAACACTGCGGCTTTGCGCTTCTCTAGCCACCAAACATCACGGTCATTCTCTTTCCTTCTCGTAGACACGAGTTGAGAAATTGCAAACGTCGAGCAATTGCTCAGAAATGAGAACTGCCAGCACTGAAAGCTGATGCTAGCCAGCACCCTTTCTTGGAAGCGCTTTTGTAGGCCTAAGAACACTGGGGTTGTGGGCTTCTCTAGCCACCTACTCTTCTGCTCATCCTCTCGCGTAGTCTAAAGAGAGCTCAGGTGAGAAATTGCAAAGGTCGAGCAATTGCTCAGAGATAAAAAGTGCCAGCACTGAAAGCTGTTGCTAGCCAGCACCCTTCCTTGGAAGCGCTTTCACAGGCGCAGCAACACTGGGGCTTTGCGCTTCTCTAGCCACCAAACATCACGCTCACTATCTCTCCGTCTCGTAGACACGAGCTGAGAAATTGCAAACGTCGAGCAATTGCTCAGAGATGAAAAGTGCCAGCACTGAAAGCTGTTGCTAGCCAGCACCCTTCCTTGGAAGCGCTTTTGTAGGCCTAATAACAGTGGGGCTCTGGGCTTCTCTAGCCACCTACTCTTCTGCTCATCCTCTCGTGCACTCTAAAGAGAGCTCAGGTGAGAAATTGCAAACGTCGAGCAATTGCTCAGAGATGAAAAGTGCCAGCACTGAAGGCTGTTGCTAGCCAGCACCCTTCCTTGGAAGCGCTTTCACAGGCGCAGCAACACTGGGGCTTTGCGCTTCTCTAGCCACCAAACGTCACGCTCACTATCTCTCCGTCTCGTAGACACGAGCTGAGAAATTGCAAACGTCGAGCAATTGCTCAGAGGTGAAAATTGCCAGCACTGAAAGCTGTTGCTAGCCAGCACCCTTCCTTGGAAGCGCTTTTGTAGCCCTAACAACACTGGGGCTCTGGGCTTCTCTAGCCACCTACTCTTCTGCTCATCCTCTCGTGCAGTCTAAAGAGAGCTCAGGTGAGAAATTGCAAACGTCGAGCAATTGCTCTGCGATGAAAAGTGCCAGCACTGAAAGCTGTGGCTAGCCAGCACTCTTCCTTGGAAGCGCTTTCACAGGCGCAGCAACACTGGGGCTTTGCGCTTCTCTACCCACCAAACGTCACGCTCACTATCTCTCCGTCTCGTAGACACGAGCTGAGAAATTGCAAACGTCGAGCAATTGCTCAGAGATGAAAAGTGCCAGCACTGAAAGCTGTTGCTAGCCAGCACCCTTCCTTGGAAGCGCTTTTGTAGGCCTAAGAACACTGGGGTTGTGGGTTTCTCTAGCCACCTAATCTTCTGCTCATCCTCTCGCGTAGTCTAAAGAGAGCTCAGGTGAGAAAGTGCAAACTTCGAGCAATTGCTCAGAGACGAAAAGTGGCAGCACTGAAAGCTGTTGCTAGCCAGCACCCTTCCTTGGAAGCGCTTTCACAGGCACAGCAACACTGGGGCTTTGCGCTTCTCTAGCCACCAAACGTCACGGTCATTCTCTTTCCGTCTCGTAGACACGAGTTGAGAAATTGCAAACGTCGAGCAATTGCTCAGAGATGAAAAGTGCCAGCACTGAGAGCTGTGGCTAGCCAGCACCCTTCCTTGGAAGTGCTTTCACAGGCGCAGCAACACTGGGGCTTTGCGCTTCTCTAGCCACCAAACATCACGCTCACTATCTCTCCGTCTCGTAGACACGAGCTGAGAAATTGCAAACGTCGAGCAATTGCTCAGAGATGAAAAGTGCCAGCACTGAAAGCTCTTGCTAGCCAGCACCCTTCCTTGGAAGCGCTTTTGTAGCCCTAAGAACACTGGGGCTCTGGGCTTCTCTAGCCACCTAATCTTCTGCTCATCTTATCGTGCAGTCTAAAGAGAGCTCAGGTGAGAAATTGCAAACGTCGAGCAATTGCTCAGAGATGAAAAGTGCCAGCACTGAAAGCTGTTGCTAGCCAGCACCCTTCCTTGGAAGAGCTTTCACAGGCGCAGCAACACTGGGGCTTTGCGCTTCTCTAGCCACCAAACGTCACGCTCACTATCTCTCCGTCTCGTAGACACGAGCTGAGAAATTGCAAACGTCGAGCAATTGCTCAGAGATGAAAAGTGCCAGCACTGAAAGCTGTTGCTAGCCAGCACCCTTCCTTGGAAGCGCTTTCACAGGCGCAGCAACACTGGGGCTTTGCGCTTCTCTACCCACCAAACATCACGGTCATTCTCTTTCATCTCGTAGACACGAGTTGAGAAATTGCAAACATCGAGCAATTGCTCAGAGATGAAAAGTGCCAGCACTGAAAGCTGTTGCTAGCCAGCACCCTTCCTTGGAAGCGCTTTCACAGGCACAGCAACACTGGGGCTTTGCGCTTCTCTAGCCACCAAACGTCACGCTCACTATCTCTCCGTCTCGTAGACATGAGCTGAGAAATTGCAAACGTCGAGCAATTGCTCAGAGAGGAAAAGTGCCAGCACTGAAAGCTGTTGCTAGCCAGCACCCTTCCTTGGAAGCGCTTTTGTAGCCCTAAGAACACTGGGGCTCTGGGCTTCTCTAGCCACCTAATCTTCTGCTCATCCTCTCGTGCAGTCTAAAGAGAGCTCAGGTGAGAAATTGCAAACGTCGAGCAATTGCTCAGCGATGAAAAGTGCCAGCACTGAAAGCTGTTGCTAGCCAGCACCCTTCCTTGGAAGCGCTTTCACAGGCGCAGCAACACTGGGGCTTTGCGCTTCTCTACCCACCAAACATCACGGTCATTCTCTTTCCGTCTCGTAGACACGAGCTGAGAAATTGCAAACGTCGAGCAATTGCTCAGAGATGAAAAGTGCCAGCACTGAAAGCTGTTGCTAGCCAGCACCCTTCCTTGGAAGCGCTTTCACAGGCGCAGCAACACTGGGGCTTTGCGCTTCTCTAGCCACCAAACGTCACGCTCACTATCTCTCCGTCTCGTAGACACGAGCTGAGAAATTGCAAACGTCGAGCAATTGCTCAGAGATGAAAAGTGCCAGCACTGAAAGCTGTTGCTAGCCAGCACCCTTCCTTGGAAGCGCTTTCACAGGCGCAGCAACACTGGGGCTTTGCGCTTCTCTACCCACCAAACATCACGGTCATTCTCTTTCATCTCGTAGACACGAGTTGAGAAATTGCAAACATCGAGCAATTGCTCAGAGATGAAAAGTGCCAGCACTGAAAGCTGTTGCTAGCCAGCACCCTTCCTTGGAAGCGCTTTCACAGGCGCAGCAACACTGGGGCTTTGCGCTTCTCTAGCCACCAAACGTCACGCTCACTATCTCTCCGTCTCGTAGACATGAGCTGAGAAATTGCAAACGTCGAGCAATTGCTCAGAGAGGAAAAGTGCCAGCACTGAAAGCTGTTGCTAGCCAGCACCCTTCCTTGGAAGCGCTTTTGTAGGCCTAACAACACTGGGGTTGTGGGCTTCTCTAGCCACCTAATCTTCTGCTCATCCTCTCGTGCAGTCTAAAGAGAGCTCAGGTGAGAAATTGCAAACGTCGAGCAATTGCTCAGAGATGAAAAGTGCCAGCACTGAAAGCTGTTGCTAGCCAGCACCCTTCCTTGGAAGCGCTTTCACAGGCGCAGCAACACTGGGGCTTTGCGCTTCTCTACCCACCAAACGTCACGCTCACTATCTCTCCGTCTCGTAGACACGAGCTGAGAAATTGCAAACGTCGAGCAATTGCTCAGAGATGAAAAGTGCCAGCACTGAAAGCTGTTGCTAGCCAGCACCCTTCCTTGGAAGCGCTTTCACAGGCGCAGCAACACTGGGGCTTTGCGCTTCTCTAGCCACCAAACATCACGGTCATTCTCTTTCATCTCGTAGACACGAGTTGAAAAATTGCAAACATCGAGCAATTGCTCAGAGATGAAAAGTGCCAGCACTGAAAGCTGTTGCTAGCCAGCACCCTTCCTTGGAAGCGCTTTCACAGGCGCAGCAACACTGGGGCTTTGCGCTTCTCTAGCCACCAAACGTCACGCTCACTATCTCTCCGTCTCGTAGACATGAGCTGAGAAATTGCAAACGTGGAGCAATTGCTCAGAGAGGAAAAGTGCCAGCACTGAAAGCTGTTGCTAGCCAGCACCCTTCCTTGGAAGCGCTTTTGTAGCCCTAAGAACACTGGGGCTCTGGGCTTCTCTAGCCACCTAATCTTCTGCTCATCCTCTCGTGCAGTCTAAAGAGAGCTCAGGTGAGAAATTGCAAACGTCGAGCAATTGCTCAGCGATGAAAAGTGCCAGCACTGAAAGCTGTTGCTAGCCAGCACCCTTCCTTGGAAGCGCTTTTGTAGGCCTAAGAACACTGGGGCTCTGGGCTTCTCTAGCCACCTAATCTTCTGCTCATCCTCTCGTGCAGTCTAAAGAGAGCTCAGGTGAGAAATTGCAAATGTCGAGCAATTGCTCAGAGATGAAAAGTGGCAGCACTGAAAGCTGTTGCTAGCCAGCACCCTTCCTTGGAAGTGCTTTCACAGGCGCAGCAACACTGGGGCTTTGCGCTTCTCTAGCCACCAAACGTCACGCTCACTATCTCTCCGTCTCGTAGACACGAGCTGAGAAATTGCAAACGTCCAGCAATTGCTCAGAGATGAAAAGTGCCAGCACTGAAAGCTGTTGCTAGCCAGCACCCTTCCTTGGAAGCGCTTTCACAGGCGCAGCAACACTGGGGCTTTGCGCTTCTCTAGCCACCAAACATCACGGTCATTCTCTTTCATCTCGTAGACACGAGTTGAAAAATTGCAAACATCGAGCAATTGCTCAGAGATGAAAAGTGCCAGCACTGAAAGCTGTTGCTAGCCAGCAGCCTTCCTTGGAAGCGCTTTCACAGGCGCAGCAACACTGGGGCTTTGCGCTTCTCTAGCCACCAAACGTCACGCTCACTATCTCTCCGTCTCGTAGACATGAGCTGAGAAATTGCAAACGTCGAGCAATTGCTCAGAGAGGAAAAGTGCCAGCACTGAAAGCTGTTGCTAGCCAGCACCCTTCCTTGGAAGCGCTTTTGTAGCCCTAAGAACACTGGGGCTCTGGGCTTCTCTAGCCACCTAATCTTCTGCTCATCCTCTCGTGCAGTCTAAAGAGAGCTCAGGTGAGAAATTGCAAACGTCGAGCAATTGCTCAGCGATGAAAAGTGCCAGCACTGAAAGCTGTTGCTAGCCAGCACCCTTCCTTGGAAGCGCTTTTGTAGGCCTAAGAACACTGGGGCTCTGGGCTTCTCTAGCCACCTAATCTTCTGCTCATCCTCTCGTGCAGTCTAAAGAGAGCTCAGGTGAGAAATTGCAAATGTCGAGCAATTGCTCAGAGATGAAAAGTGGCAGCACTGAAAGCTGTTGCTAGCCAGCACCCTTCCTTGGAAGTGCTTTCACAGGCGCAGCAACACTGGGGCTTTGCGCTTCTCTAGCCACCAAACATCACGTTCATTCTCTTTCCTTCTCGTAGACAGGAGTTGAGAAATTGCAAACGTCGAGCAATTGCTCAGAGATGAAAAGTGCCTTCACTGAAAGCTGTGGCTAGCCAGCAGCCTTCCTTGGAAGCGCTTTCACAGGCGCAGCAACACTGGGGCTTTGCGCTTCTCCAGCCACCAAACGTCACGCTCACTATCTCTCCGTCTCGTAGACACGAGCTGAGAAATTGCAAATGTGGAGCAATTGCTCAGAGGTGAAAAGTGCCAGCACTGAAAGCTGTTGCTAGCCAGCACCCTTCCTTGGAAGCGCTTTTGTAGCCCTAAGAACACTGGGGCTCTGGGCTTCTCTAGCCACCTACTCTTCTGCTCATCCTCTCGTGCAGTCTAAAGAGAGCTCAGGTGAGAAATTGCAAACGTCGAGCAACTGCTCAGAGATGAAATGTGCCAGCACTGAAAGCTGTTTCTAGCCAGCACCCTTCCTTGGAAGTGCTTTCTACAGGCACAGCAACACTGGGGCTTTGCGCTTCTCTAGCCACCAAATGTCACGCTCACTATCTCTCCATCTCGTAGACATGAGCTGAGAAATTGCAAACGTCGAGCAATTGCTCAGAGAGGAAAAGTGCCAGCACTGGAAGCTGTTGCTAGCCAGCACCCTTCCTTGGAAGCTCTTTTGTAGGCCTAAGAACAGTGGGGCTCTGGGCTTCTCTAGCCACCTAATCTTCTGCTCATCCTCTCGTGCAGTCGAAAGAGAGCTCAGGGGAGAAATTGCAAACGTCGAGCAATTGCTCAGCGATGAAAAGTGGCAGCACTGAAAGCTGTTGCTAGCCAGCACCCTTCCTTGGAAGTGCTTTCACAGGCGCAGCAACACTGGGGCTTTGCGCTTCTCTAGCCACCAAACGTCACGGTCATTCTCTTTCCTTCTCGTAGACACGAGCTGAGAAATTGCAAACGTCCAGCAATTGCTCAGAGATGAAAAGTGCCAGCACTGAAAGCTGTTGCTAGCCAGCACCCTTCCTTGGAAGCGCTTTCACAGGCGCAGCAACACTGGGGCTTTGCGCTTCTCTACCCACCAAACGTCACGGTCATTCTCTTTCCTTCTCGTAGACAGGAGTTGAGAAATTGCAAACGTCCAGCAATTGCTCAGAGATGAAAAGTGCCAGCACTGAAAGCTGTGGCTAGCCAGCACCCTTCCTTGGAAGTGCTTTCACAGGCGCAGCAACACTGGGACTTTGCGCTTCTCTAGCCACCAAACGTCACGCTCACTATCTCTCCGTCTCGTAGACACGAGCTGAGAAATTGCAAACGTCCAGCAATTGCTCAGAGATGAAAAGTGCCAGCACTGAAAGCTGTTGCTAGCCAGCACCCTTCCTTGGAAGCGCTTTTGTAGGCCTAAGAACACTGGGGCTCTGGGCTTCTCTAGCCACCTAATCTTCTGCTCATCCTCTCGCGCACTCTAAAGAGAGCTCAGGTGAGAAATTGCAAACGTCGAGCAATTGCTCAGAGATGAAAAGTGCCAGCACTGAAAGCTGTTGCTAGCCAGCACCCTTCCTTGGAAGTGCTTTCACAGGCGCAGCAACACTGGGGCTTTGCGCTTCTCTACCCACCAAACATCACGGTCATTCTCTTTCCGTCTCGTAGACACGAGTTGAGAAATTGCAAACGTCGAGCAATTGCTCAGAGATGAAAAGTGCCAGCACTGAAAGCTGTGGCTAGCCAGCACCCTTCCTTGGAAGCGCTTTCACAGGCGCAGCAACACTGGGGCTTTGCGCTTCTCTACCCACCAAACATCACGCTCACTATCTCTCCGTCTCGTAGACACGAGCTGAGAAATTGCAAACGTCGAGCAATTGCTCAGAGATGAAAAGTGCCAGCACTGAAAGCTGTGGCTAGCCAGCACCCTTCCTTGGAAACGCTTTTGTATGCCTAAGAACACTGGGGCTCTGGGCTTCTCTAGCCACCTAATCTTCTGCTCATCCTCTCGTGCAGTCTAAAGAGAGCTCAGGTGAGAAATTGCAAGCGTCGAGCAATTGCTCAGAGATGAAAAGTGCCAGCACTGAAAGCTGATGCTAGCCAGCAGCCTTCCTTGGAAGTGCTTTCACAGGCGCAGCAACACTGGGGCTTTGCGCTTCTCTACCCACCAAACGTCACGCTCACTATCTCTCCGTCTCGTAGACACGAGCTGAGAAATTGCAAAAGTCGAGCAATTGCTCAGAGATGAAAAGTGCCAGCACTGAAGGCTGTTGCTAGCCAGCACCCTTCCTTGGAAGCGCTTTCACAGGCGCAGCAACACTGGGGCTTTGCGCTTCTCTACCCACCAAACATCATGGTCATTCTCTTTCCTTCTCGTAGACACGAGTTGAGAAATTGCAAACGTCGAGCAATTGCTCAGAGATGAAAAGTGCCAGCACTGAAAGCTGTGGCTAGCCAGCACCCTTCCTTGGAAGTGCTTTCACAGGCACAGCAACACTGGGGCTTTGCGCTTCTCTACCCACCAAACATCACGGTCATTCTCTTTCCGTCTCGTAGACACGAGCTGAGAAATTGCAAATGTGGAGCAATTGCTCAGAGATGAAAAGTGCCAGCACTGAAAGCTGTTGCTAGCCAGCACCCTTCCTTGGAAGCACTTTTGTATGCCTAAGAACACTGGGGCTCTGGGCTTCTCTAGCCACCTACTCTTCTGCTCATCCTCTCGTGCACTCTAAAGAGAGCTCAGGTGAGAAATTGCAAACGTCGAGCAATTGCTCAGAGAGGAAAAGTGGCAGCACTGAAAGCTGATGCTAGCCAGCACCCTTCCTTGGAAGTGCTTTCACAGGCGCAGCAACACTGGGGCTTTGCGCTTCTCTACCCACCAAACGTCACGCTCACTATCTCTCCGTCTCGTAGACACGAGCTGAGAAATTGCAAACGTCGAGCAATTGCTCAGAGATGAAAAGTGCCAGCACTGAAAGCTGATGCTAGCCAGCAGCCTTCCTTGGAAGCGCTTTCACAGGCGCAGCAACACTGGGGCTTTGCGCTTCTCTACCCACCAAACGTCACGGTCATTCTCTTTCCATCTCGTAGACACGAGCTGAGAAATTGCAAACGTCGAGCAATTGCTCAGAGATGAAAAGTGCCAGCACTGAAAGCTGTTGCTAGCCAGCAGCCTTCCTTGGAAGCGCTTTCACAGGCGCAGCAACACTGGGGCTTTGCGCTTCTCTACCCACCAAACGTCACGCTCACTATCTCTCCGTCTCGTAGACACGAGCTGAGAAAGTGCAAACGTCGAGCAATGGCTCAGAGAGGAAAAGTGCCAGCACTGAAAGCTGTTGCTAGCCAGCACCCTTCCTTGGAAGCGCTTTCACAGGCGCAGCAACACTGGGGCTTTGCGCTTCTCTAGCCACCAAACATCACGGTCATTCGCTTTCATCTCTTAGACACGAGTTGAGAAATTGCAAACATCGAGCAATTGCTCAGAGATGAAAAGTGCCAGCACTGAAAGCTGTGGCTAGCCAGCACCCTTCCTTGGAAGTGCTTTCACAGGCGCAGCAACACTGGGGCTTTGCGCTTCTCTAGCCACCAAACATCACGGTCACTATCTCTCCGTCTCGTAGACCCGAGTTGAGAAATTGCAAACGTCGAGCAATTGCTCAGAGATGAAAAGTGCCAGCACTGAAAGCTGTGGCTAGCCAGCACCCTTCCTTGGAAACGCTTTTGTAGGCCTAAGAACACTGGGGCTCTGGGCTTCTCTAGCCACCTAATCTTCTGCTCATCCTCTCGCGTAGTCGAAAGAGAGCTCAGGTGAGAAAGTGCAAACTTCGAGCAATTGCTCAGAGACGAAAAGTGGCAGCACTGAAAGCTGTTGCTAGCCAGCACCCTTCCTTGGAAGCGCTTTCACAGGCACAGCAACACTGGGGCTTTGCGCTTCTCTACCCACCAAACATCACGGTCATTCTCTTTCCGTCTCGTAGACACGAGTTGAGAAATTGCAAACGTCGAGCAATTGCTCAGAGATGAAAAGTGCCAGCACTGAAAGCTGATGCTAGCCAGCACCCTTCCTTGGAAGTGCTTTCACAGGCGCAGCAACACTGGGGCTTTGCGCTTCTCTAGCCACCAAACATCACGCTCACTATCTCTCCGTCTCGTAGACACGAGCTGAGAAATTGCAAATGTGGAGCAATTGCTCAGAGAGGAAAAGTGCCAGCACTGAAAGCTGTTGCTAGCCAGCACCCTTCCTTGGAAGCGCTTTCACAGGCGCAGCAACACTGGGGCTTTGCGCTTCTCTAGCCACCAAACATCACGGTCATTCTCTTTCCTTCTCGTAGACACGAGTTGAGAAATTGCAAATGTCGAGCAATTGCTCAGAGATGAAAAGTGCCAGCACTGAAAGCTGTGGCTAGCCAGCACCCTTCCTTGGAAGCGCTTTCACAGGCGCAGCAACACTGGGGCTTTGCGCTTCTCTAGCCACCAAACGTCACGCTCACTATCTCTCCGTCTCGTAGACATGAGCTGAGAAATTGCAAACGTCGAGCAATTGCTCAGAGAGGAAAAGTGCCAGCACTGAAAGCTGTTGCTAGCCAGCACCCTTCCTTGGAAGCGCTTTTGTAGCCCTAAGAACACTGGGGCTCTGGGCTTCTCTAGCCACCTAATCTTCTGCTCATCCTCTCGTGCAGTCTAAAGAGAGCTCAGGTGAGAAATTGCAAACGTCGAGCAATTGCTCAGAGATGAAAAGTGCCAGCACTGAAAGCTGTGGCTAGCCAGCACCCTTCCTTGGAAGCGCTTTCACAGGCGCAGCAACACTGGGGCTTTGCGCTTCTCTACCCACCAAACGTCACGCTCACTATCTCTCCGTCTCGTAGACACGAGCTGAGAAATTGCAAACGTCCAGCAATTGCTCAGAGATGAAAAGTGCCAGCACTGAAAGCTGTTGCTAGCCAGCACCCTTCCTTGGAAGCGCTTTCACAGGCGCAGCAACACTGGGGCTTTGCGCTTCTCTAGCCACCAAACATCACGGTCATTCTCTTTCATCTCGTAGACACGAGTTGAAAAATTGCAAACATCGAGCAATTGCTCAGAGATGAAAAGTGCCAGCACTGAAAGCTGTTGCTAGCCAGCACCCTTCCTTGGAAGCGCTTTCACAGGCGCAGGAACACTGGGGCTTTGCGCTTCTCTAGCCACCAAACATCACGCTCACTATCTCTCCGTCTCGTAGACATGAGCTGAGAAATTGCAAACGTCGAGCAATTGCTCAGAGAGGAAAAGTGCCAGCACTGAAAGCTGTTGCTAGCCAGCACCCTTCCTTGGAAGCGCTTTTGTAGCCCTAAGAACACTGGGGCTCTGGGCTTCTCTAGCCACCTAATCTTCTGCTCATCCTCTCGTGCAGTCTAAAGAGAGCTCAGGTGAGAAATTGCAAACGTCGAGCAATTGCTCAGCGATGAAAAGTGCCAGCACTGAAAGCTGTTGCTAGCCAGCACCCTTCCTTGGAAGTGCTTTCACAGGCGCAGCAACACTGGGGCTTTGCGCTTCTCTAGCCACCAAACATCACGGTCATTCTCTTTCCTTCTCGTAGACAGGAGTTGAGAAATTGCAAACGTCGAGCAATTGCTCAGAGATGAAAAGTGCCAGCACTGAAAGCTGTGGCTAGCCAGCACCCTTCCTTGGAAGTGCTTTCACAGGCGCAGCAACACTGGGGCTTTGCGCTACTCTAGCCACCAAACGTCACGGTCACTATCTCTCCGTCTCGTAGACACGAGCTGAGAAATTGCAAATGTGGAGCAATTGCTCAGAGGTGAAAAGTGCCAGCACTGAAAGCTGTTGCTAGCCAGCACCCTTCCTTGGAAGCGCTTTCACAGGCGCAGCAACACTGGGGCTTTGCGCTTCTCTAGCCACCAAACGTCACGCTCACTATCTCTCCGTCTCGTAGACACGAGCTGAGAAATTGCAAACGTCCAGCAATTGCTCAGAGATGAAAAGTGCCAGCACTGAAAGCTCTTGCTAGCCAGCACCCTTCCTTGGAAGCGCTTTTGTAGGCCTAAGAACACTGGGGCTCTGGGCTTCTCTAGCCACCTAATCTTCTGCTCATCCTCTCGTGCAGTCTAAAGAGAGCTCAGGTGAGAAATTGCAAATGTCGAGCAATTGCTCAGAGATGAAAAGTGGCAGCACTGAAAGCTGATGCTAGCCAGCACCCTTCCTTGGAAGTGCTTTCACAGGCGCAGCAACACTGGGGCTTTGCGCTTCTCTACCCACCAAACATCACGTTCATTCTCTTTCCGTCTCGTAGACACGAGTTGAGAAATTGCAAACGTCGAGCAATTGCTCAGAGATGAAAAGTGCCAGCACTGAAAGCTGTGGCTAGCCAGCACCCTTCCTTGGAAGCGCTTTCACAGGCGCAGCAACACTGGGGCTTTGCGCTTCTCTAGCCACCAAACATCACGGTCACTATCTCTCCGTCTCGTAGACACGAGCTGAGAAATTGCAAACGTCGAGCAATTGCTCAGAGATGAAAAGTGCCAGCACTGAAAGCTGTTGCTAGCCAGCACCCTTCCTTGGAAACGCTTTTGTAGGCCTAAGAACACTGGGGCTCTGGGCTTCTCTAGCCACCTAATCTTCTGCTCATCCTCTCGTGCAGTCTAAAGAGAGCTCAGGTGAGAAATTGCAAACGTCAAGCAATTGCTCAAAGATGAAAAGTGCCAGCACTGAAAGCTGTTGCTAGCCAGCACCCTTTCTTGGAAGCGCTTTTGTAGGCCTAAGAACACTGGGGTTGTGGGCTTCTCTAGCCACCAAATCTTCTGCTCATCCTCTCGCGTAGTCTAAAGAGAGCTCAGGTGAGAAAGCGCAAACGTCGAGCAATTGCTCAGAGAGGAAAAGTGCCAGCACTGAAGGCTGTTGCTAGCCAGCACCCTTCCTTGGAAGCGCTTTCACAGGCGCAGCAACACTGGGGCTTTGCGCTTCTCTAGCCACCAAACATCACGGTCATTCTCTTTCCGTCTCGTAGACACGAGTTGAGAAATTGCAAATGTCGAGCAATTGCTCAGAGATGAAAAGTGCCAGCACTGAAAGCTGTTGCTAGCCAGCACCCTTCCTTGGAAGCGCTTTCACAGGCGCAGCAACACTGGGGCTTTGCGCTTCTCTACCCACCAAACATCACGGTCATTCTCTTTCCATCTCGTAGACACGAGCTGAGAAATTGCAAACGTCGAGCAATTGCTCAGAGATGAGAACTGCCAGCACTGAAAGCTGATGCTAGCCAGCACCCTTCCTTGGAAGCGCTTTTGTAGGCCTAAGAACACTGGGGTTCTGGGCTTCTCTAGCTACCTAATCTTCTGCTCATCCTCTCGCGTAGTCTAAAGAGAGCTCGGGTGAGAAAGTGCAAACGTCCAGCAATTGCTCAGAGATGAAAAGTGCCAGCACTGAAAGCTGTTGATAGCCAGCACCCTTCCTTGGAAGCGCTTTCACAGGCGCAGCAACACTGGGACTTTGCGCTTCTCTAGCCACCAAACGTCACGGTCATTCTCTTTCCGTCTCGTAGACACGAGTTGAGAAATTGCAAACGTCGAGCAGTTGCTCAGAGATGAAAAGTGCCAGCACTGAAAGCTGTGGCTAGCCAGCACCCTTCCTTGGAAGCGCTTTCACAGGCGCAGCAACACTGGGGCTTTGCGCTTCTCTAGCCACCAAACATCACGCTCACTATCTCTCCGTCTCGTAGACACGAGCTGAGAAATTGCAAACGTCGAGCAATTGCTCAGAGATGAAAAGTGCCAGCACTGAAAGCTGTGGCTAGCCAGCACCCTTCCTTGGAAACGCTTTTGTAGGCCTAAGAACACTGGGGCTCTGGGCTTCTCTAGCCACCTAATCTTCTGCTCATCCTCTCGCGCACTCTAAAGAGAGCTCAGGTGAGAAATTGCAAACGTTGAGCAATTGCTCAGAGATGAAAAGTGCCAGCACTGAAAGCTGTTGCTAGCCAGCACCCTTCCTTGGAAGTGCTTTCACAGGCGCAGCAACACTGGGGCTTTGCGCTTCTCTAGCCACCAAACATCACGTTCATTCTCTTTCCGTCTCGTAGACACGAGTTGAGAAATTGCAAACGTCGAGCAATTGCTCAGAGATGAAAAGTGCCAGCACTGAAAGCTGTGGCTAGCCAGCACCCTTCCTTGGAAGCGCTTTCACAGGCGCAGCAACACTGGGGCTTTGCGCTTCTCTAGCCACCAAACATCACGCTCACTATCTCTCCGTCTCGTAGACACGAGCTGAGAAATTGCAAACGTCGAGCAATTGCTCAGAGAGGAAAAGTGCCAGCACTGAAAGCTGTGGCTAGCCAGCACCCTTCCTTGGAAACGCTTTTGTATGCCTAAGAACACTGGGGCTCTGGGCTTCTCTAGCCACCTAATCTTCTGCTCATCCTCTCGTGCAGTCTAAAGAGAGCTCAGGTGAGAAATTGCAAGCGTCGAGCAATTGCTCAGAGATGAAAAGTGCCAGCACTGAAAGCTGATGCTAGCCAGCACCCTTCCTTGGAAGTGCTTTCACAGGCGCAGCAACACTGGGGCTTTGCGCTTCTCTAGCCACCAAACGTCACGCTCACTATCTCTCCGTCTCGTAGACACGAGCTGAGAAATTGCAAACGTCGAGCAATTGCTCAGAGATGAAAAGTGCCAGCACTGAAGGCTGTTGCTAGCCAGCACCCTTCCTTGGAAGCGCTTTCACAGGCGCAGCAACACTGGGGCTTTGCGCTTCTCTACCCACCAAACATCATGGTCATTCTCTTTCCTTCTCGTAGACACGAGTTGAGAAATTGCAAACGTCGAGCAATTGCTCAGAGATGAAAAGTGCCAGCACTGAAAGCTGTGGCTAGCCAGCACCCTTCCTTGGAAGTGCTTTCACAGGCACAGCAACACTGGGGCTTTGCGCTTCTCTACCCACCAAACATCACGGTCATTCTCTTTCCGTCTCGTAGACACGAGCTGAGAAATTGCAAATGTGGAGCAATTGCTCAGAGATGAAAAGTGCCAGCACTGAAAGCTGTTGCTAGCCAGCACCCTTCCTTGGAAGCACTTTTGTATGCCTAAGAACACTGGGGCTCTGGGCTTCTCTAGCCACCTACTCTTCTGCTCATCCTCTCGTGCACTCTAAAGAGAGCTCAGGTGAGAAATTGCAAACGTCGAGCAATTGCTCAGAGAGGAAAAGTGCCAGCACTGAAAGCTGATGCTAGCCAGCACCCTTCCTTGGAAGTGCTTTCACAGGCGCAGCAACACTGGGGCTTTGCGCTTCTCTACCCACCAAACGTCACGCTCACTATCTCTCCGTCTCGTAGACACGAGCTGAGAAATTGCAAACGTCGAGCAATTGCTCAGAGATGAAAAGTGCCAGCACTGAAAGCTGATGCTAGCCAGCAGCCTTCCTTGGAAGCGCTTTCACAGGCGCAGCAACACTGGGGCTTTGCGCTTCTCTAGCCACCAAACGTCACGCTCACTATCTCTCCGTCTCGTAGACATGAGCTGAGAAATTGCAAACGTCGAGCAATTGCTCAGAGAGGAAAAGTGCCAGCACTGAAAGCTGTTGCTAGCCAGCACCCTTCCTTGGAAGCGCTTTTGTAGCCCTAAGAACACTGGGGCTCTGGGCTTCTCTAGCCACCTAATCTTCTGCTCATCCTCTCGTGCAGTCTAAAGAGAGCTCAGGGGAGAAATTGCAAACGTCGAGCAATTGCTCAGAGATGAAAAGTGCCAGCACTGAAAGCTGTTGCTAGCCAGCACCCTTCCTTGGAAGTGCTTTCACAGGCGCAGCAACACTGGGGCTTTGCGCTTCTCTAGCCACCAAACATCACGCTCACTATCTCTCCGTCTCGTAGACACGAGCTGAGAAATTGCAAACGTCGAGCAATTGCTCAGAGATGAAAAGTGCCAGCACTGAAAGCTGTTGCTAGCCAGCACCCTTCCTTGGAAGTGCTTTCACAGGCGCAGCAACACTGGGGCTTTGCGCTTCTCTAGCCACCAAACATCACGGTCATTCTATTTCATCTTGTAGACACGAGTTGAGAAATTGCAAACGTCGAGCAATTGCTCAGAGATGAAAAGTGCCAGCACTGAAGGCTGTTGCTAGCCAGCACCCTTCGTTGGAAGCGCTTTCACAGGCGCAGCAACACTGGGGCTTTGCGCTTCTCTAGCCACCAAACGTCACGCTCACTATCTCTCCGTCTCGTAGACACGAGCTGAGAAATTGCAAACATCGAGCAATTGCTCAGAGAGGAAAAGTGCCAGCACTGAAAGCTGTTGCTAGCCAGCACCCTTCCTTGGAAGCGCTTTTGTAGCCCTAAGAACACTGGGGTTGTGGGCTTCTCTAGCCATCTAATCTTCTGCTCATCCTCTCGTGCAGTCTAAAGAGAGCTCAGGGGAGAAATTGCAAACGTCGAGCAATTGCTCAGCGATGAAAAGTGCCAGCACTGAAAGCTGTTGCTAGCCAGCACCCTTCCTTGGAAGTGCTTTCACAGGCGCAGCAACACTGGGGCTTTGCGCTTCTGTAGCCACCAAACATCACGTTCATTCTCTTTCCGTCTTGTAGACACGAGTTGAGAAATTGCAAACGTCGAGCAATTGCTCAGAGATGAAAAGTGCCAGCACTGAAAGCTGTTGCTAGCCAGCACCCTTCCTTGGAAGCGCTTTCACAGGCGCAGCAACACTGGGGCTTTGCGCTTCTCTACCCACCAAACGTCACGGTCATTCTCTTTCCTTCTCGTAGACACGAGTTGAGAAATTGCAAACGTCGAGCAATTGCTCAGAGATGAAAAGTGCCAGCACTGAAAGCGGTTGCTAGCCAGCACCCTTCCTTGGAAGTGCTTTCACAGGCGCAGCAACACTGGGGCTTTGCGCTTCTCTAGCCACCAAACATCACGCTCACTATCTCTCCGTCTCGTAGACACGAGCTGAGAAATTGCAAATGTGGAGCAATTGCTCAGAGAGGAAAAGTGCCAGCACTGAAAGCTGTTGCTAGCCAGCACCCTTCCTTGGAAGCGCTTTTGTAGCCCTAAGAACACTGGGGTTGTGGGCTTCTCTAGCCACCTAATCTTCTGCTCATCCTCTCGTGCAGTCTAAAGAGAGCTCAGGTGAGAAATTGCAAACGTCGAGCAATTGCTCAGAGATGAAAAGTGCCAGCACTGAAAGCTGTTGCTAGCCAGCACCCTTCCTTGGAAGTGCTTTCACAGGCGCAGCAACACTGGGGCTTTGCCCTTCTCTACCCACCAAACGTCACGCTCACTATCTCTCCGTCTCGTAGACACGAGCTGAGAAATTGCAAACGTCGAGCAATTGCTCAGAGATGAAAAGTGCCAGCACTGAAAGCTGTTGCTAGCCAGCACCCTTCCTTGGAAGCGCTTTCACAGGCGCAGCAACACTGGGGCTTTGCGCTTCTCTACCCACCAAACATCACGCTCACTATCTCTCCGTCTCGTAGACATGAGCTGAGAAATTGCAAACGTCGAGCAATTGCTCAGAGAGGAAAAGTGCCAGCACTGAAAGCTGTTGCTAGCCAGCACCCTTCCTTGGAAGCGCTTTTGTAGCCCTAAGAACACTGGGGCTCTGGGCTTCTCTAGCCACCTAATCTTCTGCTCATCCTCTCGTGCAGTCTAAAGAGAGCTCAGGTGAGAAAGTGCAAACGTCGAGCAATTGCTCAGCGATGAAAAGTGCCAGCACTGAAAGCTGTTGCTAGCCAGCACCCTTCCTTGGAAGTGCTTTCACAGGCGCAGCAACACTGGGGCTTTGCGCTTCTCTAGCCACCAAAGGTCACGGTCATTCTCTTTCCTTCTCGTAGACACGAGCTGAGAAATTGCAAACGTCGAGCAATTGCTCAGAGATGAAAAGTGCCAGCACTGAAAGCTGTGGCTAGCCAGCACCCTTCCTTGGAAGTGCTTTCACAGGCGCAGCAACACTGGGGCTTTGCGCTACTCTAGCCACCAAACGTCACGGTCACTATCTCTCCGTCTCGTAGACACGAGCTGAGAAATTGCAAATGTGGAGCAATTGCTCAGAGGTGAAAAGTGCCAGCACTGAAAGCTGTTGCTAGCCAGCACCCTTCCTTGGAAGCGCTTTCACAGGCGCAGCAACACTGGGGCTTTGCGCTTCTCTAGCCACCAAACGTCACGCTCACTATCTCTCCGTCTCGTAGACACGAGCTGAGAAATTGCAAACGTCCAGCAATTGCTCAGAGATGAAAAGTGCCAGCACTGAAAGCTGTTGCTAGCCAGCACCCTTCCTTGGAAGCGCTTTTGTAGGCCTAAGAACACTGGGGCTCTGGGCTTCTCTAGCCACCTAATCTTCTGCTCATCCTCTCGTGCAGTCTAAAGAGAGCTCAGGTGAGAAATTGCAAATGTCGAGCAATTGCTCAGAGATGAAAAGTGGCAGCACTGAAAGCTGTTGCTAGCCAGCACCCTTCCTTGGAAGTGCTTTCACAGGCGCAGCAACACTGGGGCTTTGCGCTTCTCTAGCCACCAAACGTCACGGTCACTATCTCTCCGTCTCGTAGACGCGAGCTGAGAAATTGCAAACGTCGAGCAATTGCTCAGAGATGAAAAGTGCCAGCACTGAAAGCTGTGGCTAGCCAGCACCCTTCCTTGGAAACGCTTTTGTATGCCTAAGAACACTGGGGCTCTGGGCTTCTCTAGCCACCTAATCTTCTGCTCATCCTCTCGTGCAGTCTAAAGAGAGCTCAGGTGAGAAATTGCAAGCGTCGAGCAATTGCTCAGAGAGGAAAAGTGCCAGCACTGAAAGCTGATGCTAGCCAGCACCCTTCCTTGGAAGTGCTTTCACAGGCGCAGCAACACTGGGGCTTTGCGCTTCTCTACCCACCAAACGTCACGCTCACTATCTCTCCGTCTCGTAGACACGAGCTGAGAAATTGCAAACGTCGAGCAATTGCTCAGAGATGAAAAGTGCCAGCACTGAAGGCTGTTGCTAGCCAGCACCCTTCCTTGGAAGCGCTTTCACAGGCGCAGCAACACTGGGGCTTTGCGCTTCTCTACCCACCAAACATCATGGTCATTCTCTTTCCTTCTCGTAGACACGAGTTGAGAAATTGCAAACGTCGAGCAATTGCTCAGAGATGAAAAGTGCCAGCACTGAAAGCTGTGGCTAGCCAGCACCCTTCCTTGGAAGTGCTTTCACAGGCACAGCAACACTGGGGCTTTGCGCTTCTCTAGCCACCAAACATCACGGTCATTCTCTTTCCGTCTCGTAGACACGAGCTGAGAAATTGCAAATGTGGAGCAATTGCTCAGAGATGAAAAGTGCCAGCACTGAAAGCTGTTGCTAGCCAGCACCCTTCCTTGGAAGCACTTTTGTATGCCTAAGAACACTGGGGCTCTGGGCTTCTCTAGCCACCTACTCTTCTGCTCATCCTCTCGTGCACTCTAAAGAGAGCTCAGGTGAGAAATTGCAAACGTCGAGCAATTGCTCAGAGAGGAAAAGTGCCAGCACTGAAAGCTGATGCTAGCCAGCACCCTTCCTTGGAAGTGCTTTCACAGGCGCAGCAACACTGGGGCTTTGCGCTTCTCTACCCACCAAACGTCACGCTCACTATCTCTCCGTCTCGTAGACACGAGCTGAGAAATTGCAAACGTCGAGCAATTGCTCAGAGATGAAAAGTGCCAGCACTGAAAGCTGATGCTAGCCAGCAGCCTTCCTTGGAAGCGCTTTCACAGGCGCAGCAACACTGGGGCTTTGCGCTTCTCTAGCCACCAAACGTCACGCTCACTATCTCTCCGTCTCGTAGACATGAGCTGAGAAATTGCAAACGTCGAGCAATTGCTCAGAGAGGAAAAGTGCCAGCACTGAAAGCTGTTGCTAGCCAGCACCCTTCCTTGGAAGCGCTTTTGTAGCCCTAAGAACACTGGGGCTCTGGGCTTCTCTAGCCACCTAATCTTCTGCTCATCCTCTCGTGCAGTCTAAAGAGAGCTCAGGGGAGAAATTGCAAACGTCGAGCAATTGCTCAGCGATGAAAAGTGCCAGCACTGAAAGCTGTTGCTAGCCAGCACCCTTCCTTGGAAGTGCTTTCACAGGCGCAGCAACACTGGGGCTTTGCGCTTCTCTACCCACCAAACATCACGCTCACTATCTCTCCGTCTCGTAGACACGAGCTGAGAAATTGCAAACGTCGAGCAATTGCTCAGAGATGAAAAGTGCCAGCACTGAAAGCTGTTGCTAGCCAGCACCCTTCCTTGGAAGCGCTTTCACAGGCGCAGCAACACTGGGGCTTTGCGCTTCTCTAGCCACCAAACATCACGGTCATTCTATTTCATCTTGTAGACACGAGTTGAGAAATTGCAAACGTCGAGCAATTGCTCAGAGATGAAAAGTGCCAGCACTGAAGGCTGTTGCTAGCCAGCACCCTTCGTTGGAAGCGCTTTCACAGGCGCAGCAACACTGGGGCTTTGCGCTTCTCTAGCCACCAAACGTCACGCTCACTATCTCTCCGTCTCGTAGACATGAGCTGAGAAATTGCAAACATCGAGCAATTGCTCAGAGAGGAAAAGTGCCAGCACTGAAAGCTGTTGCTAGCCAGCACCCTTCCTTGGAAGCGCTTTTGTAGCCCTAAGAACACTGGGGTTGTGGGCTTCTCTAGCCATCTAATCTTCTGCTCATCCTCTCGGGCACTCTAAAGAGAGCTCAGGGGAGAAATTGCAAACGTCGAGCAATTGCTCAGCGATGAAAAGTGCCAGCACTGAAAGCTGTGGCTAGCCAGCACCCTTCCTTGGAAGTGCTTTCACAGGCGCAGCAACACTGGGGCTTTGCGCTTCTCTAGCCACCAAACATCACGTTCATTCTCTTTCCGTCTCGTAGACACGAGTTGAGAAATTGCAAACGTCGAGCAATTGCTCAGAGATGAAAAGTGCCAGCACTGAAAGCTGTTGCTAGCCAGCACCCTTCCTTGGAAGCGCTTTCAAAGGCGCAGCAACACTGGGGCTTTGCGCTTCTCTACCCACCAAACGTCACGGTCATTCTCTTTCCTTCTCGTAGACACGAGTTGAGAAATTGCAAACGTCGAGCAATTGCTCAGAGATGAAAAGTGCCAGCACTGAAAGCGGTTGCTAGCCAGCACCCTTCCTTGGAAGTGCTTTCACAGGCGCAGCAACACTGGGGCTTTGCGCTTCTCTAGCCACCAAACATCACGCTCACTATCTCTCCGTCTCGTAGACACGAGCTGAGAAATTGCAAATGTGGAGCAATTGCTCAGAGAGGAAAAGTGCCAGCACTGAAAGCTGTTGCTAGCCAGCACCCTTCCTTGGAAGCGCTTTTGTAGCCCTAACAACACTGGGGTTGTGGGCTTCTCTAGCCACCTAATCTTCTGCTCATCCTCTCGTGCAGTCTAAAGAGAGCTCAGGTGAGAAATTGCAAACGTCGAGCAATTGCTCAGAGATGAAAAGTGCCAGCACTGAAAGCTGTTGCTAGCCAGCACCCTTCCTTGGAAGTGCTTTCACAGGCGCAGCAACACTGGGGCTTTGCCCTTCTCTACCCACCAAACGTCACGCTCACTATCTCTCCGTCTCGTAGACACGAGCTGAGAAATTGCAAACGTCGAGCAATTGCTCAGAGATGAAAAGTGCCAGCACTGAAAGCTGTTGCTAGCCAGCACCCTTCCTTGGAAGCGCTTTCACAGGCGCAGCAACACTGGGGCTTTGCGCTTCTCTAGCCACCAAACATCACGCTCACTATCTCTCCGTCTCGTAGACATGAGCTGAGAAATTGCAAACGTCGAGCAATTGCTCAGAGATGAAAAGTGCCAGCACTGAAAGCTGTTGCTAGCCAGCACCCTTCCTTGGAAGCGCTTTTGTAGGCCTAAGAACACTGGGGCTCTGGGCTTCTCTAGCCACCTAATCTTCTGCTCATCCTCTCGCGCAGTCTAAAGAGAGCTCAGGTGAAAAATTGCAAACGTCGAGCAATTGCTCAGAGATGAAAAGTGCCAGCACTGAAAGCTGTTGCTAGCCAGCACCCTTCCTTGGAAGTGCTTTCACAGGCGCAGCAACACTGGGGCTTTGCGCTTCTCTACCCACCAAACGTCACGCTCACTATCTCTCCGTCTCGTAGACACGATCTGAGAAATTGCAAACGTCGAGCAATTGCTCAGAGATGAAAAGTGCCAGCACTGAAAGCTGTTGCTAGCCAGCACCCTTCCTTGGAAGCGCTTTCACAGGCGCAGCAACACTGGGGCTTTGCGCTTCTCTACCCACCAAAAATAACGGTAATTCTCTTTCATCTCGTAGACACGAGTTGAGAAATTGCAAACATCGAGCAATTGCTCAGAGATGAAAAGTGCCAGCACTGAAAGCTGTGGCTAGCCAGCACCCTTCCTTGGAAGCGCTTTCACAGGCGCAGCAACACTGGGGCTTTGCGCTTCTCTACCCACCAAACGTCACGCTCACTATCTCTCCGTCTCGTAGACACGAGCTGAGAAATTGCAAATGTGGAGCAATTGCTTAGAGGTTAAAAGTGCCAGCACTGAAAGCTGTTGCTAGCCAGCACCCTTCCTTGGAAGCGCTTTTGTAGGCCTAAGAACACTGGGGCTCTGGGCTTCTCTAGCCACCTACTCTTCTGCTCATCCTCTCGTGCAGTCTAAAGAGAGCTCAGGTGAGAAATTGCAAACGT
Source organism: Sarcoramphus papa (assembly GCA_037962945.1). Lineage (NCBI taxonomy): Eukaryota > Metazoa > Chordata > Aves > Accipitriformes > Cathartidae > Sarcoramphus > Sarcoramphus papa. The sequence continues at coordinate 91,606,793 of CM075586.1, read as the reverse complement.
CGAGCAATTGCTCAGAGATGAAAAGTGCCAGCACTGAAGGCTGTTGCTAGCCAGCACCCTTCCTTGGAAGCGCTTTCACAGGCGCAGCAACACTGGGGCTTTGCGCTTCTCTACCCACCAAACATCACGGTCATTCTCTTTCCGTCTCGTAGACACGAGCTGAGAAATTGCAAATGTGGAGCAATTGCTCAGAGATGAAAAGTGCCAGCACTGAAAGCTGTTGCTAGCCAGCACCCTTCCTTGGAAGCACTTTTGTATGCCTAAGAACACTGGGGCTCTGGGCTTCTCTAGCCACCTAATCTTCTGCTCATCCTTTCGTGCACTCTAAAGAGAGCTCAGGTGAGAAATTGCAAATGTCGAGCAATTGCTCAGAGATGAAAAGTGCCAGCACTGAAAGCTGATGCTAGCCAGCACCCTTCCTTGGAAGCGCTTTCACAGGCGCAGCAACACTGGGGCTTTGCGCTTCTCTAGCCACCAAACGTCATGGTCACTATCTCTCCGTCTCGTAGACATGAGCTGAGAAATTGCAAACGTCGAGCAATTGCTCAGAGATGAAAAGTGCCAGCACTGAAAGCTGTTGCTAGCCAGCACCCTTCCTTGGAAGCGCTTTTGTAGGCCTAACAACACTGGGGTTGTGGGTTTCTCTAGCCACCTAATCTTCTGCTCATCCTCTCGCGTAGTCTAAAGAGAGCTCAGGTGAGAAAGTGCAAACTTCGAGCAATTGCTCAGAGACGAAAAGTGGCAGCACTGAAAGCTGTTGCTAGCCAGCACCCTTCCTTGGAAGCGCTTTCACAGGCACAGCAACACTGGGGCTTTGCGCTTCTCTACCCACCAAACATCACGGTCATTCTCTTTCCGTCTCGTAGACACGAGTTGAGAAATTGCAAACGTCGAGCAATTGCTCAGAGATGAAAAGTGCCAGCACTGAAAGCTGTGGCTAGCCAGCACCCTTCCTTGGAAGTGCTTTCACAGGCGCAGCAACACTGGGGCTTTGCACTTCTCTAGCCACCAAACATCACGCTCACTATCTCTCCGTCTCGTAGACATGAGCTGAGAAATTGCAAATGTGGAGCAATTGCTCAGAGATGAAAAGTGCCAGCACTGAAAGCTGTTGCTAGCCAGCACCCTTCCTTGGAAGCGCTTTTGTAGGCCTAAGAACACTGGGGCTCTGGGCTTCTCTAGCCACCTAATCTTCTGCTCATCCTCTCGTGCAGTCTAAAGAGAGCTCAGGTGAGAAATTGCAAACGTCGAGCAATTGCTCAGAGATGAAAAGTGGCAGCACTGAAAGCTGTTGCTAGCCAGCACCCTTCCTTGGAAGAGCTTTCACAGGCGCAGCAACACTGGGGCTTTGCGCTTCTCTACCCACCAAACGTCACGCTCACTATCTCTCCGTCTCGTAGACACGAGCTGAGATATTGCAAACGTCGAGCAATTGCTCAGAGATGAAAAGTGCCAGCACTGAAAGCTGTTGCTAGCCAGCACCCTTCCTTGGAAGCGCTTTCACAGGCACAGCAACACTGGGGCTTTGCGCTTCTCTAGCCACCAAACATCACGGTCATTCTCTTTCATCTCGTAGACACGAGTTGAGAAATTGCAAACATCGAGCAATTGCTCAGAGATGAAAAGTGCCAGCACTGAAAGCTGTTGCTAGCCAGCACCCTTCCTTGGAAGCGCTTTCACAGGCGCAGCAACACTGGGGCTTTGCGCTTCTCTAGCCACCAAACATCACGCTCACTATCTCTCCGTCTCGTAGACATGAGCTGAGAAATTGCAAACGTCGAGCAATTGCTCAGAGATGAAAAGTGCCAGCACTGAAAGCTGTTGCTAGCCAGCACCCTTCCTTGGAAGCGCTTATGTAGCCCTAAGAACACTGGGGCTCTGGGCTTCTCTAGCCACCTAATCTTCTGCTCATCCTCTCGTGCAGTCTAAAGAGAGCTCAGGGGAGAAATTGCAAACGTCGAGCAATTGCTCAGAGATGAAAAGTGCCAGCACTGAAAGCTGTGGCTAGCCAGCACCCTTCCTTGGAAGTGCTTTCACAGGCACAGCAACACTGGGGCTTTGCGCTTCTCTACCCACCAAACATCACGGTCATTCTCTTTCCGTCTCGTAGACACGAGCTGAGAAATTGCAAATGTGGAGCAATTGCTCAGAGATGAAAAGTGCCAGCACTGAAAGCTGTTGCTAGCCAGCACCCTTCCTTGGAAGCACTTTTGTATGCCTAAGAACACTGGGGCTCTGGGCTTCTCTAGCCACCTACTCTTCTGCTCATCCTCTCGTGCACTCTAAAGAGAGCTCAGGTGAGAAATTGCAAACGTCGAGCAATTGCTCAGAGAGGAAAAGTGCCAGCACTGAAAGCTGATGCTAGCCAGCACCCTTCCTTGGAAGTGCTTTCACAGGCGCAGCAACACTGGGGCTTTGCGCTTCTCTACCCACCAAACGTCACGCTCACTATCTCTCCGTCTCGTAGACACGAGCTGAGAAATTGCAAACGTCGAGCAATTGCTCAGAGATGAAAAGTGCCAGCACTGAAAGCTGATGCTAGCCAGCAGCCTTCCTTGGAAGCGCTTTCACAGGCGCAGCAACACTGGGGCTTTGCGCTTCTCTAGCCACCAAACGTCACGCTCACTATCTCTCCGTCTCGTAGACATGAGCTGAGAAATTGCAAACGTCGAGCAATTGCTCAGAGAGGAAAAGTGCCAGCACTGAAAGCTGTTGCTAGCCAGCACCCTTCCTTGGAAGCGCTTTTGTAGCCCTAAGAACACTGGGGCTCTGGGCTTCTCTAGCCACCTAATCTTCTGCTCATCCTCTCGTGCAGTCTAAAGAGAGCTCAGGGGAGAAATTGCAAACGTCGAGCAATTGCTCAGCGATGAAAAGTGCCAGCACTGAAAGCTGTTGCTAGCCAGCACCCTTCCTTGGAAGTGCTTTCACAGGCGCAGCAACACTGGGGCTTTGCGCTTCTCTAGCCACCAAACATCACGCTCACTATCTCTCCGTCTCGTAGACACGAGCTGAGAAATTGCAAACGTCGAGCAATTGCTCAGAGATGAAAAGTGCCAGCACTGAAAGCTGTTGCTAGCCAGCACCCTTCCTTGGAAGTGCTTTCACAGGCGCAGCAACACTGGGGCTTTGCGCTTCTCTAGCCACCAAACATCACGGTCATTCTATTTCATCTTGTAGACACGAGTTGAGAAATTGCAAACGTCGAGCAATTGCTCAGAGATGAAAAGTGCCAGCACTGAAGGCTGTTGCTAGCCAGCACCCTTCGTTGGAAGCGCTTTCACAGGCGCAGCAACACTGGGGCTTTGCGCTTCTCTAGCCACCAAACGTCACGCTCACTATCTCTCCGTCTCGTAGACATGAGCTGAGAAATTGCAAACATCGAGCAATTGCTCAGAGATGAAAAGTGCCAGCACTGAAAGCTGTTGCTAGCCAGCACCCTTCCTTGGAAGCGCTTTTGTAGCCCTAAGAACACTGGGGTTGTGGGCTTCTCTAGCCATCTAATCTTCTGCTCATCCTCTCGTGCAGTCTAAAGAGAGCTCAGGGGAGAAATTGCAAACGTCGAGCAATTGCTCAGCGATGAAAAGTGCCAGCACTGAAAGCTGTTGCTAGCCAGCACCCTTCCTTGGAAGTGCTTTCACAGGCGCAGCAACACTGGGGCTTTGCGCTTCTGTAGCCACCAAACATCACGTTCATTCTCTTTCCGTCTCGTAGACACGAGTTGAGAAATTGCAAACGTCGAGCAATTGCTCAGAGAGGAAAAATGACAGCACTGAAAGCTGTTGCTAGCCAGCACCCTTCCTTGGAAGCGCTTTCACAGGCGCAGCAACACTGGGGCTTTGCGCTTCTCTACCCACCAAACGTCACGGTCATTCTCTTTCCTTCTCGTAGACACGAGTTGAGAAATTGCAAACGTCGAGCAATTGCTCAGAGATGAAAAGTGCCAGCACTGAAAGCGGTTGCTAGCCAGCACCCTTCCTTGGAAGTGCTTTCACAGGCGCAGCAACACTGGGGCTTTGCGCTTCTCTAGCCACCAAACATCACGCTCACTATCTCTCCGTCTCGTAGACACGAGCTGAGAAATTGCAAATGTGGAGCAATTGCTCAGAGAGGAAAAGTGCCAGCACTGAAAGCTGTTGCTAGCCAGCACCCTTCCTTGGAAGCGCTTTTGTAGCCCTAACAACACTGGGGTTGTGGGCTTCTCTAGCCACCTAATCTTCTGCTCATCCTCTCGTGCAGTCTAAAGAGAGCTCAGGTGAGAAATTGCAAACGTCGAGCAATTGCTCAGAGATGAAAAGTGCCAGCACTGAAAGCTGTTGCTAGCCAGCACCCTTCCTTGGAAGTGCTTTCACAGGCGCAGCAACACTGGGGCTTTGCCCTTCTCTACCCACCAAACGTCACGCTCACTATCTCTCCGTCTCGTAGACACGAGCTGAGAAATTGCAAACGTCGAGCAATTGCTCAGAGATGAAAAGTGCCAGCACTGAAAGCTGTTGCTAGCCAGCACCCTTCCTTGGAAGCGCTTTCACAGGCGCAGCAACACTGGGGCTTTGCGCTTCTCTACCCACCAAACATCACGCTCACTATCTCTCCGTCTCGTAGACATGAGCTGAGAAATTGCAAACGTCGAGCAATTGCTCAGAGAGGAAAAGTGCCAGCACTGAAAGCTGTTGCTAGCCAGCACCCTTCCTTGGAAGCGCTTTTGTAGCCCTAAGAACACTGGGGCTCTGGGCTTCTCTAGCCACCTAATCTTCTGCTCATCCTCTCGTGCAGTCTAAAGAGAGCTCAGGTGAGAAATTGCAAACGTCGAGCAATTGCTCAGAGATGAAAAGTGCCAGCACTGAAAGCTGTGGCTAGCCAGCACTCTTCCTTGGAAGCGCTTTCACAGGCGCAGCAACACTGGGGCTTTGCGCTTCTCTAGCCACCAAACGTCATGGTCACTATCTCTCCGTCTCGTAGACATGAGCTGAGAAATTGCAAACGTCGAGCAATTGCTCAGAGATGAAAAGTGCCAGCACTGAAAGCTGTTGCTAGCCAGCACCCTTCCTTGGAAGCGCTTTTGTAGGCCTAAGAACACTGGGGCTCTGTATTTCTCTAGCCACCTAATCTTCTGCTCATCCTCTCGCGTAGTCTAAAGAGAGCTCAGGTGAGAAAGTGCAAACTTCGAGCAATTGCTCAGAGACGAAAAGTGGCAGCACTGAAAGCTGTTGCTAGCCAGCACCCTTCCTTGGAAGCGCTTTCACAGGCACAGCAACACTGGGGCTTTGCGCTTCTCTACCCACCAAACATCACGGTCATTCTCTTTCCGTCTCGTAGACACGAGTTGAGAAATTGCAAACGTCGAGCAATTGCTCAGAGATGAAAAGTGCCAGCACTGAAAGCTGTGGCTAGCCAGCACCCTTCCTTGGAAGTGCTTTCACAGGCGCAGCAACACTGGGGCTTTGCGCTTCTCTAGCCACCAAACATCACGCTCACTATCTCTCCGTCTCGTAGACATGAGCTGAGAAATTGCAAATGTGGAGCAATTGCTCAGAGATGAAAAGTGCCAGCACTGAAAGCTGTTGCTAGCCAGCACCCTTCCTTGGAAGCGCTTTTGTAGGCCTAACAACACTGGGGTTGTGGGCTTCTCTAGCCACCTAATCTTCTGCTCATCCTCTCGTGCAGTCTAAAGAGAGCTCAGGTGAGAAATTGCAAACGTCGAGCAATTGCTCAGAGATGAAAAGTGGCAGCACTGAAAGCTGTTGCTAGCCAGCACCCTTCCTTGGAAGAGCTTTCACAGGCGCAGCAACACTGGGGCTTTGCGCTTCTCTACCCACCAAACGTCACGCTCACTATCTCTCCGTCTCGTAGACACGAGCTGAGATATTGCAAACGTCGAGCAATTGCTCAGAGATGAAAAGTGCCAGCACTGAAAGCTGTTGCTAGCCAGCACCCTTCCTTGGAAGTGCTTTCACAGGCACAGCAACACTGGGGCTTTGCGCTTCTCTAGCCACCAAACATCACGGTCATTCTCTTTCATCTCGTAGACACGAGTTGAGAAATTGCAAACATCGAGCAATTGCTCAGAGATGAAAAGTGCCAGCACTGAAAGCTGTTGCTAGCCAGCACCCTTCCTTGGAAGCGCTTTCACAGGCGCAGCAACACTGGGGCTTTGCGCTTCTCTAGCCACCAAACATCACGCTCACTATCTCTCCGTCTCGTAGACATGAGCTGAGAAATTGCAAACGTCGAGCAATTGCTCAGAGATGAAAAGTGCCAGCACTGAAAGCTGTTGCTAGCCAGCACCCTTCCTTGGAAGCGCTTATGTAGCCCTAAGAACACTGGGGCTCTGGGCTTCTCTAGCCACCTAATCTTCTGCTCATCCTCTCGTGCAGTCTAAAGAGAGCTCAGGGGAGAAATTGCAAACGTCGAGCAATTGCTCAGCGATGAAAAATGCCAGCACTGAAAGCTGTTGCTAGCCAGCACCCTTCCTTGGAAGTGCTTTCACAGGCGCAGCAACACTGGGGCTTTGCGCTTCTCTACCCACCAAACATCACGGTCATTCTCTTTCCTTCTCGTAGACAGGAGTTGAGAAATTGCAAACGTCCAGCAATTGCTCAGAGATGAAAAGTGCCAGCACTGAAAGCTGTGGCTAGCCAGCACCCTTCCTTGGAAGCGCTTTCACAGGCGCAGCAACACTGGGGCTTTGCGCTTCTCTACCCACCAAACGTCACGGTCATTCTCTTTCCTTCTCGTAGACACGAGCTGAGAAATTGCAAACGTCGAGCAATTGCTCAGAGATGAAAAGTGCCAGCACTGAAAGCTGTGGCTAGCCAGCACCCTTCCTTGGAAGCGCTTTCACAGGCGCAGCAACACTGGGGCTTTGCGCTTCTCTACCCACCAAACGTCACGGTCATTCTCTTTCCTTCTCGTAGACACGAGCTGAGAAATTGCAAACGTCCAGCAATTGCTCAGAGATGAAAAGTGCCAGCACTGAAAGCTGTTGCTAGCCAGCACCCTTCCTTGGAAGCGCTTTTGTAGGCCTAAGAACACTGGGGCTCTGGGCTTCTCTAGCCACCTAATCTTCTGCTCATCCTCTCGCGCAGTCTAAAGAGAGCTCAGGTGAAAAATTGCAAACGTCGAGCAATTGCTCAGAGATGAAAAGTGCCAGCACTGAAAGCTGTTGCTAGCCAGCACCCTTCCTTGGAAGTGCTTTCACAGGCGCAGCAACACTGGGGCTTTGCGCTTCTCTACCCACCAAACGTCACGCTCACTATCTCTCCGTCTCGTAGACACGAGCTGAGAAATTGCAAACGTCGAGCAATTGCTCAGAGATGAAAAGTGCCAGCACTGAAAGCTGTTGCTAGCCAGCACCCTTCCTTGGAAGCGCTTTCACAGGCGCAGCAACACTGGGGCTTTGCGCTTCTCTACCCACCAAAAATAACGGTAATTCTCTTTCATCTCGTAGACACGAGTTGAGAAATTGCAAACATCGAGCAATTGCTCAGAGAGGAAAAGTGCCAGCACTGAAAGCTGTGGCTAGCCAGCACCCTTCCTTGGAAGCGCTTTCACAGGCGCAGCAACACTGGGGCTTTGCGCTTCTCTACCCACCAAACGTCACGCTCACTATCTCTCCGTCTCGTAGACACGAGCTGAGAAATTGCAAATGTGGAGCAATTGCTTAGAGGTTAAAAGTGCCAGCACTGAAAGCTGTTGCTAGCCAGCACCCTTCCTTGGAAGCGCTTTTGTAGGCCTAAGAACACTGGGGCTCTGGGCTTCTCTAGCCACCTACTCTTCTGCTCATCCTCTCGTGCAGTCTAAAGAGAGCTCAGGTGAGAAATTGCAAACGTCGAGCAATTGCTCAGAGATGAAAAGTGCCAGCACTGAAGGCTGTTGCTAGCCAGCACCCTTCCTTGGAAGCGCTTTCACAGGCGCAGCAACACTGGGGCTTTGCGCTTCTCTACCCACCAAACATCACGGTCATTCTCTTTCCGTCTCGTAGACACGAGCTGAGAAATTGCAAATGTGGAGCAATTGCTCAGAGATGAAAAGTGCCAGCACTGAAAGCTGTTGCTAGCCAGCACCCTTCCTTGGAAGCACTTTTGTATGCCTAAGAACACTGGGGCTCTGGGCTTCTCTAGCCACCTAATCTTCTGCTCATCCTTTCGTGCACTCTAAAGAGAGCTCAGGTGAGAAATTGCAAACGTCGAGCAATTGCTCAGAGATGAAAAGTGCCAGCACTGAAAGCTGATGCTAGCCAGCACCCTTCCTTGGAAGCGCTTTCACAGGCGCAGCAACACTGGGGCTTTGCGCTTCTCTACCCACCAAACATCACGCTCACTATCTCTCCGTCTCGTAGACATGAGCTGAGAAATTGCAAACGTCGAGCAATTGCTCAGAGATGAAAAGTGCCAGCACTGAAAGCTGTTGCTAGCCAGCACCCTTCCTTGGAAGCGCTTTTGTAGGCCTAACAACACTGGGGTTGTGGGTTTCTCTAGCCACCTAATCTTCTGCTCATCCTCTCGCGTAGTCTAAAGAGAGCTCAGGTGAGAAAGTGCAAACTTCGAGCAATTGCTCAGAGACGAAAAGTGGCAGCACTGAAAGCTGTTGCTAGCCAGCACCCTTCCTTGGAAGCGCTTTCACAGGCACAGCAACACTGGGGCTTTGCGCTTCTCTACCCACCAAACATCACGGTCATTCTCTTTCCGTCTCGTAGACACGAGTTGAGAAATTGCAAACGTCGAGCAATTGCTCAGAGATGAAAAGTGCCAGCACTGAAAGCTGTGGCTAGCCAGCACCCTTCCTTGGAAGTGCTTTCACAGGCGCAGCAACACTGGGGCTTTGCGCTTCTCTAGCCACCAAACATCACGCTCACTATCTCTCCGTCTCGTAGACATGAGCTGAGAAATTGCAAATGTGGAGCAATTGCTCAGAGATGAAAAGTGCCAGCACTGAAAGCTGTTGCTAGCCAGCACCCTTCCTTGGAAGCGCTTTTGTAGGCCTAAGAACACTGGGGCTCTGGGCTTCTCTAGCCACCTAATCTTCTGCTCATCCTCTCGTGCAGTCTAAAGAGAGCTCAGGTGAGAAATTGCAAACGTCGAGCAATTGCTCAGAGATGAAAAGTGGCAGCACTGAAAGCTGTTGCTAGCCAGCACCCTTCCTTGGAAGAGCTTTCACAGGCGCAGCAACACTGGGGCTTTGCGCTTCTCTACCCACCAAACGTCACGCTCACTATCTCTCCGTCTCGTAGACACGAGCTGAGATATTGCAAACGTCGAGCAATTGCTCAGAGATGAAAAGTGCCAGCACTGAAAGCTGTTGCTAGCCAGCACCCTTCCTTGGAAGCGCTTTCACAGGCACAGCAACACTGGGGCTTTGCGCTTCTCTAGCCACCAAACATCACGGTCATTCTCTTTCATCTCGTAGACACGAGTTGAGAAATTGCAAACATCGAGCAATTGCTCAGAGATGAAAAGTGCCAGCACTGAAAGCTGTTGCTAGCCAGCACCCTTCCTTGGAAGCGCTTTCACAGGCGCAGCAACACTGGGGCTTTGCGCTTCTCTAGCCACCAAACATCACGCTCACTATCTCTCCGTCTCGTAGACATGAGCTGAGAAATTGCAAACGTCGAGCAATTGCTCAGAGATGAAAAGTGCCAGCACTGAAAGCTGTTGCTAGCCAGCACCCTTCCTTGGAAGCGCTTATGTAGCCCTAAGAACACTGGGGCTCTGGGCTTCTCTAGCCACCTAATCTTCTGCTCATCCTCTCGTGCAGTCTAAAGAGAGCTCAGGGGAGAAATTGCAAACGTCGAGCAATTGCTCAGAGATGAAAAGTGCCAGCACTGAAAGCTGTGGCTAGCCAGCACCCTTCCTTGGAAGTGCTTTCACAGGCACAGCAACACTGGGGCTTTGCGCTTCTCTACCCACCAAACATCACGGTCATTCTCTTTCCGTCTCGTAGACACGAGCTGAGAAATTGCAAATGTGGAGCAATTGCTCAGAGATGAAAAGTGCCAGCACTGAAAGCTGTTGCTAGCCAGCACCCTTCCTTGGAAGCACTTTTGTATGCCTAAGAACACTGGGGCTCTGGGCTTCTCTAGCCACCTACTCTTCTGCTCATCCTCTCGTGCACTCTAAAGAGAGCTCAGGTGAGAAATTGCAAACGTCGAGCAATTGCTCAGAGAGGAAAAGTGCCAGCACTGAAAGCTGATGCTAGCCAGCACCCTTCCTTGGAAGTGCTTTCACAGGCGCAGCAACACTGGGGCTTTGCGCTTCTCTACCCACCAAACGTCACGCTCACTATCTCTCCGTCTCGTAGACACGAGCTGAGAAATTGCAAACGTCGAGCAATTGCTCAGAGATGAAAAGTGCCAGCACTGAAAGCTGATGCTAGCCAGCAGCCTTCCTTGGAAGCGCTTTCACAGGCGCAGCAACACTGGGGCTTTGCGCTTCTCTAGCCACCAAACGTCACGCTCACTATCTCTCCGTCTCGTAGACATGAGCTGAGAAATTGCAAACGTCGAGCAATTGCTCAGAGAGGAAAAGTGCCAGCACTGAAAGCTGTTGCTAGCCAGCACCCTTCCTTGGAAGCGCTTTTGTAGCCCTAAGAACACTGGGGCTCTGGGCTTCTCTAGCCACCTAATCTTCTGCTCATCCTCTCGTGCAGTCTAAAGAGAGCTCAGGGGAGAAATTGCAAACGTCGAGCAATTGCTCAGCGATGAAAAGTGCCAGCACTGAAAGCTGTTGCTAGCCAGCACCCTTCCTTGGAAGTGCTTTCACAGGCGCAGCAACACTGGGGCTTTGCGCTTCTCTAGCCACCAAACATCACGCTCACTATCTCTCCGTCTCGTAGACACGAGCTGAGAAATTGCAAACGTCGAGCAATTGCTCAGAGATGAAAAGTGCCAGCACTGAAAGCTGTTGCTAGCCAGCACCCTTCCTTGGAAGTGCTTTCACAGGCGCAGCAACACTGGGGCTTTGCGCTTCTCTAGCCACCAAACATCACGGTCATTCTATTTCATCTTGTAGACACGAGTTGAGAAATTGCAAACGTCGAGCAATTGCTCAGAGATGAAAAGTGCCAGCACTGAAGGCTGTTGCTAGCCAGCACCCTTCGTTGGAAGCGCTTTCACAGGCGCAGCAACACTGGGGCTTTGCGCTTCTCTAGCCACCAAACGTCATGGTCACTATCTCTCCGTCTCGTAGACATGAGCTGAGAAATTGCAAACATCGAGCAATTGCTCAGAGAGGAAAAGTGCCAGCACTGAAAGCTGTTGCTAGCCAGCACCCTTCCTTGGAAGCGCTTTTGTAGCCCTAAGAACACTGGGGTTGTGGGCTTCTCTAGCCATCTAATCTTCTGCTCATCCTCTCGTGCAGTCTAAAGAGAGCTCAGGGGAGAAATTGCAAACGTCGAGCAATTGCTCAGCGATGAAAAGTGCCAGCACTGAAAGCTGTTGCTAGCCAGCACCCTTCCTTGGAAGTGCTTTCACAGGCGCAGCAACACTGGGGCTTTGCGCTTCTGTAGCCACCAAACATCACGTTCATTCTCTTTCCGTCTCGTAGACACGAGTTGAGAAATTGCAAACGTCGAGCAATTGCTCAGAGAGGAAAAGTGCCAGCACTGAAAGCTGTTGCTAGCCAGCACCCTTCCTTGGAAGCGCTTTCACAGGCGCAGCAACACTGGGGCTTTGCGCTTCTCTACCCACCAAACATCACGGTCATTCTCTTTCCTTCTCGTAGACACGAGTTGAGAAATTGCAAACGTCGAGCAATTGCTCAGAGATGAAAAGTGCCAGCACTGAAAGCGGTTGCTAGCCAGCACCCTTCCTTGGAAGTGCTTTCACAGGCGCAGCAACACTGGGGCTTTGCGCTTCTCTAGCCACCAAACATCACGCTCACTATCTCTCCGTCTCGTAGACACGAGCTGAGAAATTGCAAATGTGGAGCAATTGCTCAGAGAGGAAAAGTGCCAGCACTGAAAGCTGTTGCTAGCCAGCACCCTTCCTTGGAAGCGCTTTTGTAGCCCTAACAACACTGGGGTTGTGGGCTTCTCTAGCCACCTAATCTTCTGCTCATCCTCTCGTGCAGTCTAAAGAGAGCTCAGGTGAGAAATTGCAAACGTCGAGCAATTGCTCAGAGATGAAAAGTGCCAGCACTGAAAGCTGTTGCTAGCCAGCACCCTTCCTTGGAAGTGCTTTCACAGGCGCAGCAACACTGGGGCTTTGCCCTTCTCTACCAACCAAATGTCACGCTCACTATCTCTCCGTCTCGTAGACACGAGCTGAGAAATTGCAAACGTCGAGCAATTGCTCAGAGATGAAAAGTGCCAGCACTGAAAGCTGTTGCTAGCCAGCACCCTTCCTTGGAAGCGCTTTCACAGGCGCAGCAACACTGGGGCTTTGCGCTTCTCTACCCACCAAACATCACGCTCACTATCTCTCCGTCTCGTAGACATGAGCTGAGAAATTGCAAACGTCGAGCAATTGCTCAGAGAGGAAAAGTGCCAGCACTGAAAGCTGTTGCTAGCCAGCACCCTTCCTTGGAAGCGCTTTTGTAGCCCTAAGAACACTGGGGCTCTGGGCTTCTCTAGCCACCTAATCTTCTGCTCATCCTCTCGTGCAGTCTAAAGAGAGCTCAGGTGAGAAAGTGCAAACGTCGAGCAATTGCTCAGCGATGAAAAGTGCCAGCACTGAAAGCTGTTGCTAGCCAGCACCCTTCCTTGGAAGTGCTTTCACAGGCGCAGCAACACTGGGGCTTTGCGCTTCTCTAGCCACCAAACATCACGGTCATTCTCTTTCCTTCTCGTAGACAGGAGTTGAGAAATTGCAAACGTCGAGCAATTGCTCAGAGATGAAAAGTGCCAGCACTGAAAGCTGTGGCTAGCCAGCACCCTTCCTTGGAAGTGCTTTCACAGGCGCAGCAACACTGGGGCTTTGCGCTACTCTAGCCACCAAACGTCACGGTCACTATCTCTCCGTCTCGTAGACACGAGCTGAGAAATTGCAAATGTGGAGCAATTGCTCAGAGGTGAAAAGTGCCAGCACTGAAAGCTGTTGCTAGCCAGCACCCTTCCTTGGAAGCGCTTTCACAGGCGCAGCAACACTGGGGCTTTGCGCTTCTCTACCCACCAAACGTCACGCTCACTATCTCTCCGTCTCGTAGACACGAGCTGAGAAATTGCAAACGTCCAGCAATTGCTCAGAGATGAAAAGTGCCAGCACTGAAAGCTGTTGCTAGCCAGCACCCTTCCTTGGAAGCGCTTTTGTAGGCCTAAGAACACTGGGGCTCTGGGCTTCTCTAGCCACCTAATCTTCTGCTCATCCTCTCGTGCAGTCTAAAGAGAGCTCAGGTGAGAAATTGCAAATGTCGAGCAATTGCTCAGAGATGAAAAGTGCCAGCACTGAAAGCTGTTGCTAGCCAGCACCCTTCCTTGGAAGTGCTTTCACAGGCGCAGCAACACTGGGGCTTTGCGCTTCTCTACCCACCAAACATCACGTTCATTCTCTTTCCGTCTCGTAGACACGAGTTGAGAAATTGCAAACGTCGAGCAATTGCTCAGAGATGAAAAGTGCCAGCACTGAAAGCTGTGGCTAGCCAGCACCCTTCCTTGGAAGCGCTTTCACAGGCGCAGCAACACTGGGGCTTTGCGCTTCTCTAGCCACCAAACATCACGGTCACTATCTCTCCGTCTCGTAGACACGAGCTGAGAAATTGCAAACGTCGAGCAATTGCTCAGAGATGAAAAGTGCCAGCACTGAAAGCTGTTGCTAGCCAGCACCCTTCCTTGGAAGCGCTTTCACAGGCGCAGCAACACTGGGGCTCTGGGCTTCTCTAGCCACCTAATCTTCTGCTCATCCTCTCGTGCAGTCTAAAGAGAGCTCAGGTGAGAAATTGCAAACGTCGAGCAATTGCTCAGAGATGAAAAGTGCCAGCACTGAAAGCTGTGGCTAGCCAGCACTCTTCCTTGGAAGCGCTTTCACAGGCGCAGCAACACTGGGGCTTTGCGCTTCTCTAGCCACCAAACGTCATGGTCACTATCTCTCCGTCTCGTAGACATGAGCTGAGAAATTGCAAACGTCGAGCAATTGCTCAGAGATGAAAAGTGCCAGCACTGAAAGCTGTTGCTAGCCAGCACCCTTCCTTGGAAGCGCTTTTGTAGGCCTAAGAACACTGGGGCTCTGTATTTCTCTAGCCACCTAATCTTCTGCTCATCCTCTCGCGTAGTCTAAAGAGAGCTCAGGTGAGAAAGTGCAAACTTCGAGCAATTGCTCAGAGACGAAAAGTGGCAGCACTGAAAGCTGTTGCTAGCCAGCACCCTTCCTTGGAAGCGCTTTCACAGGCACAGCAACACTGGGGCTTTGCGCTTCTCTACCCACCAAACATCACGGTCATTCTCTTTCCGTCTCGTAGACACGAGTTGAGAAATTGCAAACGTCGAGCAATTGCTCAGAGATGAAAAGTGCCAGCACTGAAAGCTGTGGCTAGCCAGCACCCTTCCTTGGAAGTGCTTTCACAGGCGCAGCAACACTGGGGCTTTGCGCTTCTCTAGCCACCAAACATCACGCTCACTATCTCTCCGTCTCGTAGACATGAGCTGAGAAATTGCAAATGTGGAGCAATTGCTCAGAGATGAAAAGTGCCAGCACTGAAAGCTGTTGCTAGCCAGCACCCTTCCTTGGAAGCGCTTTTGTAGGCCTAACAACACTGGGGTTGTGGGCTTCTCTAGCCACCTAATCTTCTGCTCATCCTCTCGTGCAGTCTAAAGAGAGCTCAGGTGAGAAATTGCAAACGTCGAGCAATTGCTCAGAGATGAAAAGTGGCAGCACTGAAAGCTGTTGCTAGCCAGCACCCTTCCTTGGAAGAGCTTTCACAGGCGCAGCAACACTGGGGCTTTGCGCTTCTCTACCCACCAAACGTCACGCTCACTATCTCTCCGTCTCGTAGACACGAGCTGAGATATTGCAAACGTCGAGCAATTGCTCAGAGATGAAAAGTGCCAGCACTGAAAGCTGTTGCTAGCCAGCACCCTTCCTTGGAAGCGCTTTCACAGGCACAGCAACACTGGGGCTTTGCGCTTCTCTAGCCACCAAACATCACGGTCATTCTCTTTCATCTCGTAGACACGAGTTGAGAAATTGCAAACATCGAGCAATTGCTCAGAGATGAAAAGTGCCAGCACTGAAAGCTGTTGCTAGCCAGCACCCTTCCTTGGAAGCGCTTTCACAGGCGCAGCAACACTGGGGCTTTGCGCTTCTCTAGCCACCAAACATCACGCTCACTATCTCTCCGTCTCGTAGACATGAGCTGAGAAATTGCAAACGTCGAGCAATTGCTCAGAGATGAAAAGTGCCAGCACTGAAAGCTGTTGCTAGCCAGCACCCTTCCTTGGAAGCGCTTATGTAGCCCTAAGAACACTGGGGCTCTGGGCTTCTCTAGCCACCTAATCTTCTGCTCATCCTCTCGTGCAGTCTAAAGAGAGCTCAGGGGAGAAATTGCAAACGTCGAGCAATTGCTCAGCGATGAAAAATGCCAGCACTGAAAGCTGTTGCTAGCCAGCACCCTTCCTTGGAAGTGCTTTCACAGGCGAAGCAACACTGGGGCTTTGCGCTTCTCTAGCCACCAAACATCACGGTCATTCTCTTTCCTTCTCGTAGACAGGAGTTGAGAAATTGCAAACGTCGAGCAATTGCTCAGAGATGAAAAGTGCCAGCACTGAAAGCTGTGGCTAGCCAGCACCCTTCCTTGGAAGCGCTTTCACAGGCGCAGCAACACTGGGGCTTTGCGCTTCTCTACCCACCAAACGTCACGGTCATTCTCTTTCCTTCTCGTAGACACGAGCTGAGAAATTGCAAACGTCGAGCAATTGCTCAGAGATGAAAAGTGCCAGCACTGAAAGCTGTGGCTAGCCAGCACCCTTCCTTGGAAGCGCTTTCACAGGCGCAGCAACACTGGGGCTTTGCGCTTCTCTACCCACCAAACGTCACGGTCATTCTCTTTCCTTCTCGTAGACACGAGCTGAGAAATTGCAAACGTCGAGCAATTGCTCAGAGATGAAAAGTGCCAGCACTGAAAGCTGTTGCTAGCCAGCACCCTTCCTTGGAAGCGCTTTTGTAGCCCTAAGAACACTGGGGCTCTGGGCTTCTCTAGCCACCTAATCTTCTGCTCATCCTCTCGCGCACTCTAAAGAGAGCTCAGGTGAGAAATTGCAAACGTCGAGCAATTGCTCAGAGATGAAAAGTGCCAGCACTGAAAGCTGTTGCTAGCCAGCACCCTTCCTTGGAAGTGCTTTCACAGGCGCAGCAACACTGGGGCTTTGCGCTTCTCAAGCCACCAAACATCACGTTCATTCTCTTTCCGTCTCGTAGACACGAGCTGAGAAATTGCAAACGTCGAGCAATTGCTCAGAGATGAAAAGTGCCAGCACTGAAAGCTGTGGCTAGCCAGCACCCTTCCTTGGAAGCGCTTTCACAGGCGCAGCAACACTGGGGCTTTGCGCTTCTCTACCCACCAAACATCACGGTCACTATCTCTCCGTCTCGTAGACACGAGCTGAGAAATTGCAAATGTGGAGCAATTGCTCAGAGATGAAAAGTGCCAGCACTGAAAGCTGTGGCTAGCCAGCACCCTTCCTTGGAAACGCTTTTGTATGCCTAAGAACACTGGGGCTCTGGGCTTCTCTAGCCACCTAATCTTCTGCTCATCCTATCGTGCAGTCTAAAGAGAGCTCAGGTGAGAAATTGCAAATGTGGAGCAATTGCTCAGAGGTGAAAAGTGCCAGCACTGAAAGCTGATGCTAGCCAGCACCCTTCCTTGGAAGTGCTTTCACAGGCGCAGCAACACTGGGGCTTTGCGCTTCTCTACCCACCAAACGTCACGCTCACTATCTCTCCGTCTCGTAGACACGAGCTGAGAAATTGCAAACGTCGAGCAATTGCTCAGAGATGAAAATTGCCAGCACTGAAGGCTGTTGCTAGCCAGCACCCTTCCTTGGAAGCGCTTTCACAGGCGCAGCAACACTGGGGCTTTGCGCTTCTCTACCCACCAAACATCATGGTCATTCTCTTTCCTTCTCGTAGACCCGAGTTGAGAAATTGCAAACGTCGAGCAATTGCTCAGAGATGAAAAGTGCCAGCACTGAAAGCTGTGGCTAGCCAGCACCCTTCCTTGGAAGTGCTTTCACAGGCACAGCAACACTGGGGCTTTGCGCTTCTCTACCCACCAAACATCACGGTCATTCTCTTTCCGTCTCGTAGACACGAGCTGAGAAATTGCAAATGTGGAGCAATTGCTCAGAGATGAAAAGTGCCAGCACTGAAAGCTGTTGCTAGCCAGCACCCTTCCTTGGAAGCACTTTTGTATGCCTAAGAACACTGGGGCTCTGGGCTTCTCTAGCCACCTACTCTTCTGCTCATCCTCTCGTGCACTCTAAAGAGAGCTCAGGTGAGAAAGTGCAAACGTCGAGCAATTGCTCAGAGATGAAAAGTGCCAGCACTGAAAGCTGTTGCTAGCCAGCACCCTTCCTTGGAAGCGCTTTCACAGGCGCAGCAACACTGGGGCTTTGCGCTTCTCTAGCCACCAAACATCACGGTCATTCGCTTTCATCTCGTAGACACGATTTGAGAAATTGCAAACGTCGAGCAATTGCTCAGAGATGAAAAGTGCCAGCACTGAAAGCTGTGGCTAGCCAGCACCCTTCCTTGGAAGTGCTTTCACAGGCGCAGCAACACTGGGGCTTTGCGCTTCTCTACCCACCAAACATCACGCTCACTATCTCTCCGTCTCGTAGACCCGAGCTGAGAAATTGCAAACGTCGAGCAATTGCTCAGAGATGAAAAGTGTCAGCACTGAAAGCTGATGCTAGCCAGCACCCTTCCTTGGAAACGCTTTTGTAGGCCTAAGAACACTGGGGCTCTGGGCTTCTCTAGCCACCTAATCTTCTGCTCATCCTCTCGCGTAGTCTAAAGAGAGCTCAGGTGAGAAAGTGCAAACTTCGAGCAATTGCTCAGAGACGAAAAGTGGCAGCACTGAAGGCTGTTGCTAGCCAGCACCCTTCCTTGGAAGCGCTTTCACAGGCGCAGCAACACTGGGGCTTTGCGCTTCTCTAGCCACCAAACATCATGGTCATTCTCTTTCCATCTCGTAGACACGAGTTGAGAAATTGCAAACGTCGAGCAATTGCTCAGAGATGAAAAGTGCCAGCACTGAAAGCTGTGGCTAGCCAGCACCCTTCCTTGGAAGCGCTTTCACAGGCACAGCAACACTGGGACTTTGCGCTTCTCTACCCACCAAACATCACGGTCATTCTCTTTCCGTCTCGTAGACACGAGCTGAGAAATTGCAAATGTGGAGCAATTGCTCAGAGATGAGAACTGCCAGCACTGAAAGCTGTTGCTAGCCAGCACCCTTCCTTGGAATCACTTTTGTATGCCTAAGAACACTGGGGCTCTGGGCTTCTCTAGCCACCTAATCTTCTGCTCATCCTCTCGTGCAGTCTAAAGAGAGCTCAGGTGAGAAATTGCAAACGTCGAGCAATTGCTCAGAGAGGAAAAGTGGCAGCACTGAAAGCTGATGCTAGCCAGCACCCTTCCTTGGAAGTGCTTTCACAGGCGCAGCAACACTGGGGCTTTGCGCTTCTCTACCCACCAAACGTCACGCTCACTATCTCTCCGTCTCGTAGACACGAGCTGAGAAATTGCAAACGTCGAGCAATTGCTCAGAGATGAAAAGTGCCAGCACTGAAAGCTGATGCTAGCCAGCAGCCTTCCTTGGAAGCGCTTTCACAGGCGCAGCAACACTGGGGCTTTGCGCTTCTCTACCCACCAAACGTCACGCTCACTATCTCTCCGTCTCGTAGACACGAGCTGAGAAATTGCAAACGTCGAGCAATTGCTCAGAGATGAAAAGTGCCAGCACTGAAAGCTGTTGCTAGCCAGCACCCTTCCTTGGAAGCGCTTTTGTAGGCCTAAGAACACTGGGGTTGTGGGCTTCTCTAGCCACCTAATCTTCTGCTCATCCTCTCGCGTAGTCTAAAGAGAGCTCAGGTGAGAAAGTGCAAACGTCCAGCAATTGCTCAGAGATGAAAAGTGCCAGCACTGAAAGCTGTTGCTAGCCAGCACCCTTCCTTGGAAGCGCTTTCACAGGCACAGCAACACTGGGGCTTTGCGCTTCTCTACCCACCAAACGTCACGGTCATTCTCTTTCCGTCTCGTAGACACGAGTTGAGAAATTGCAAACGTCGAGCAATTGCTCAGAGATGAAAAGTGCCAGCACTGAAAGCTGATGCTAGCCAGCACCCTTCCTTGGAAGTGCTTTCACAGGCACAGCAACACTGGGGCTTTGCGCTTCTCTAGCCACCAAACATCACGCTCACTATCTCTCCGTCTCGTAGACACGAGCTGAGAAATTGCAAACGTCGAGCAATTGCTCAGAGATGAAAAGTGCCAGCACTGAAAGCTGTTGCTAGCCAGCACCCTTCCTTGGAAGTGCTTTTGTAGCCCTAAGAACAGTGGGGCTCTGGGCTTCTCTAGCCACCTAATCTTCTGCTCATCCTCTCGTGCAGTCTAAAGAGAGCTCAGGTGAGAAAGTGCAAACGTCGAGCAATTGCTCAGAGATGAAAAGTGGCAGCACTGAAAGCTGTTGCTAGCCAGCACCCTTCCTTGGAAGCGCTTTCACAGGCGCAGCAACACTGGGGCTTTGCGCTTCTCTACCCACCAAACATCACGGTCATTCTCTTTCCGTCTCGTAGACACGAGCTGAGAAATTGCAAATGTGGAGCAATTGCTCAGAGATGAAAAGTGCCAGCACTGAAAGCTGTGGCTAGCCAGCACCCTTCCTTGGAAGTGCTTTCACAGGCGCAGCAACACTGGGGCTTTGCGCTTCTCTAGCCACCAAACATCACGCTCACTATCTCTCCGTCTCGTAGACCCGAGCTGAGAAATTGCAAACGTCGAGCAATTGCTCAGAGATGAAAAGTGCCAGCACTGAAAGCTGATGCTAGCCAGCACCCTTCCTTGGAAACGCTTTTGTAGGCCTAAGAACACTGGGGCTCTGGGCTTCTCTAGCCACCTAATCTTCTGCTCATCCTCTCGCATAGTCTAAAGAGAGCTCAGGTGAGAAAGTGCAAACTTCGAGCAATTGCTCAGAGACGAAAAGTGCCAGCACTGAAAGCTGTTGCTAGCCAGCACCCTTCCTTGGAAGCGCTTTCACAGGCACAGCAACACTGGGGCTTTGCGCTTCTCTACCCACCAAACATCACGGTCATTCTCTTTCCGTCTCGTAGACACGAGTTGAGAAATTGCAAACGTCGAGCAATTGCTCAGAGATGAAAAGTGCCAGCACTGAAAGCTGTGGCTAGCCAGCACCCTTCCTTGGAAGTGCTTTCACAGGCGCAGCAACACTGGGGCTTTGCGCTTCTCTAGCCACCAAACATCACGGTCACTATCTCTCCGTCTCGTAGACACGAGCTGAGAAATTGCAAATGTGGAGCAATTGCTCAGAGAGGAAAAGTGCCAGCACTGAAAGCTGTTGCTAGCCAGCACCCTTCCTTGGAAGCGCTTTTGTAGGCCTAACAACACTGGGGTTGTGGGCTTCTCTAGCCACCTAATCTTCTGCTCATCCTATCGTGCAGTCTAAAGAGAGCTCAGGTGAGAAATTGCAAACGTCGAGCAATTGCTCAGAGATGAAAAGTGCCAGCACTGAAAGCTGTTGCTAGCCAGCACCCTTCCTTGGAAGTGCTTTCACAGGCGCAGCAACACTGGGGCTTTGCGCTTCTCTACCCACCAAACGTCACGCTCACTATCTCTCCGTCTCGTAGACATGAGCTGAGAAATTGCAAACGTCGAGCAATTGCTCAGAGAGGAAAAGTGCCAGCACTGAAAGCTGTTGCTAGCCAGCACCCTTCCTTGGAAGCGCTTTTGTAGCCCTAAGAACACTGGGGCTCTGGGCTTCTCTAGCCACCTAATCTTCTGCTCATCCTATCGTGCAGTCTAAAGAGAGCTCAGGTGAGAAATTGCAAACGTCGAGCAATTGCTCAGAGATGAAAAGTGCCAGCACTGAAAGCTGTTGCTAGCCAGCACCCTTCCTTGGAAGTGCTTTCACAGGCGCAGCAACACTGGGGCTTTGCGCTTCTCTAGCCACCAAACGTCACGCTCACTATCTCTCCGTCTCGTAGACACGAGCTGAGAAATTGCAAACGTCGAGCAATTGCTCAGAGAGGAAAAGTGCCAGCACTGAAAGCTGTTGCTAGCCAGCACCCTTCCTTGGAAGCGCTTTCACAGGCGCAGCAACACTGGGGCTTTGCGCTTCTCTAGCCACCAAACATCACGGTCATTCTCTTTCATCTCGTAGACACGAGTTGAGAAATTGCAAACATCGAGCAATTGCTCAGAGATGAAAAGTGGCAGCACTGAAAGCTGTTGCTAGCCAGCACCCTTCCTTGGAAGCGCTTTCACAGGCGCAGCAACACTGGGGCTTTGCGCTTCTCTACCCACCAAAAGTCACGCTCACTATCTCTCCGTCTCGTAGACATGAGCTGAGAAATTGCAAACGTCGAGCAATTGCTCAGAGAGGAAAAGTGCCAGCACTGAAAGCTGTTGCTAGCCAGCACCCTTCCTTGGAAGCGCTTTTGTAGGCCTAAGAACACTGGGGTTGTGGGCTTCTCTAGCCACCTAATCTTCTGCTCATCCTCTCGTGCAGTCTAAAGAGAGCTCAGGGGAGAAATTGCAAACGTCGAGCAATTGCTCAGAGATGAAAAGTGCCAGCACTGAAAGCTGTTGCTAGCCAGCACCCTTCCTTGGAAGTGCTTTCACAGGCGCAGCAACACTGGGGCTTTGCGCTTCTCTACCCACCAAACATCACGGTCATTCTCTTTCCTTCTCGTAGACAGGAGTTGAGAAATTGCAAACGTCCAGCAATTGCTCGGAGATGAAAAGTGGCAGCACTGAAAGCTGTTGCTAGCCAGCACCCTTCCTTGGAAGTGCTTTCACAGGCGCAGCAACACTGGGGCTTTGCGCTTCTCTAGCCACCAAACATCACGTTCATTCTCTTTCCGTCTCGTAGACACGAGTTGAGAAATTGCAAACGTCGAGCAATTGCTCAGAGATGAAAAGTGCCAGCACTGAAAGCTGTTGCTAGCCAGCACCCTTCCTTGGAAGCGCTTTCACAGGCGCAGCAACACTGGGGCTTTGCGCTTCTCTAGCCACCAAACATCACGCTCACTATCTCTCCGTCTCGTAGACACGAGCTGAGAAATTGCAAACGTCGAGCAATTGCTCAGAGATGAAAAGTGCCAGCACTGAAAGCTGTTGCTAGCCAGCACCTTTCCTTGGAAACGCTTTTGTAGCCCTAAGAACACTGGGGCTCTGGGCTTCTCTAGCCACCTAATCTTCTGCTCATCCTCTCGTGCAGTCTAAAGAGAGCTCAGGTGAGAAATTGCAAACGTCCAGCAATTGCTCAGAGATGAAAAGTGCCAGCACTGAAGGCTGTTGCTAGCCAGCACCCTTCCTTGGAAGTGCTTTCACAGGCGCAGCAACACTGGGACTTTGCGCTTCTCTAGCCACCAAACGTCACGGTCATTCTCTTTCCTTCTCGTAGACACGAGCTGAGAAATTGCAAAAGTCGAGCAATTGCTCAGAGATGAAAAGTGGCAGCACTGAAAGCTGTTGCTAGCCAGCACCCTTCCTTGGAAGCGCTTTCACAGGCGCAGCAACACTGGGGCTTTGCGCTTCTCTACCCACCAAACGTCACGGTCATTCTCTTTCCTTCTCGTAGACAGGAGTTGAGAAATTGCAAACGTCCAGCAATTGCTCAGAGATGAAAAGTGCCAGCACTGAAAGCTGTGGCTAGCCAGCACCCTTCATTGGAAGTGCTTTCACAGGCGCAGCAACACTGGGGCTTTGCGCTTCTCCAGCCACCAAACGTCACGGTCACTATCTCTCCGTCTCGTAGACACGAGCTGAGAAATTGCAAATGTGGAGCAATTGCTCAGAGGTGAAAAGTGCCAGCACTGAAAGCTGTTGCTAGCCAGCACCCTTCCTTGGAAGCGCTTTTGTAGCCCTAACAACACTGGGGCTCTGGGCTTCTCTAGCCACCTACTCTTCTGCTCATCCTCTCGTGCAGTCTAAAGAGAGCTCAGGTGAGAAATTGCAAACTTCGAGCAATTGCTCAGAGATGAAAAGTGCCAGCACTGAAAGCTGTTGCTAGCCAGCACCCTTCCTTGGAAGTGCTTTCACAGGCACAGCAACACTGGGGCTTTGCGCTTCTCTAGCCACCAAATGTCACGCTCACTATCTCTCCGTCTCGTAGACATGAGCTGAGAAATTGCAAACGTCGAGCAATTGCTCAGAGAGGAAAAGTGCCAGCACTGGAAGCTGTTGCTAGCCAGCACCCTTCCTTGGAAGCTCTTTTGTAGGCCTAAGAACAGTGGGGCTCTGGGCTTCTCTAGCCACCTAATCTTCTGCTCATCCTCTCGTGCAGTCTAAAGAGAGCTCAGGGGAGAAATTGCAAACGTCGAGCAATTGCTCAGCGATGAAAAGTGCCAGCACTGAAAGCTGTTGCTAGCCAGCACCCTTCCTTGGAAGTGCTTTCACAGGCGCAGCAACACTGGGGCTTTGCGCTTCTCTACCCACAAAACGTCACGGTCATTCTCTTTCCTTCTCGTAGACACGAGCTGAGAAATTGCAAACGTCGAGCAATTGCTCAGAGATGAAAAGTGCCAGCACTGAAAGCTGTTGCTAGCCAGCACCCTTCCTTGGAAGCGCTTTCACAGGCGCAGCAACACTGGGGCTTTGCGCTTCTCTACCCATCAAACGTCACGGTCATTCTCTTTCCTTCTCGTAGACACGAGTTGAGAAATTGCAAACGTCCAGCAATTGCTCAGAGATGAAAAGTGCCTTCACTGAAAGCTGATGCTAGCCAGCACCCTTCCTTGGAAGTGCTTTCACAGGCGCAGCAACACTGGGGCTTTGCGCTTCTCTACCCACCAAACGTCACGCTCACTATCTCTCCGTCTCGTAGACACGAGCTGAGAAATTGCAAACGTCGAGCAATTGCTCAGAGATGAAAAGTGCCAGCACTGAAAGCTGTTGCTAGCCAGCACCCTTCCTTGGAAACGCTTTTGTATGCCTAAGAACACTGGGGCTCTGGGCTTCTCTAGCCACCTAATCTTCTGCTCATCCTCTCGTGCAGTCTAAAGAGAGCTCAGGTGAGAAATTGCAAGCGTCGAGCAATTGCTCAGAGAGGAAAAGTGCCAGCACTGAAAGCTGTTGCTAGCCAGCAGCCTTCCTTGGAAGTGCTTTCACAGGCGCAGCAACACTGGGGCTTTGCGCTTCTCTACCCACCAAACGTCACGCTCACTATCTCTCCGTCTCGTAGACACGAGCTGAGAAATTGCAAACGTCGAGCAATTGCTCAGAGATGAAAAGTGCCAGCACTGAAGGCTGTTGCTAGCCAGCACCCTTCCTTGGAAGCGCTTTCACAGGCGCAGCAACACTGGGGCTTTGCGCTTCTCTACCCACCAAACATCATGGTCATTCTCTTTCCTTCTCGTAGACACGAGTTGAGAAATTGCAAAAGTCGAGCAATTGCTCAGAGATGAAAAGTGCCAGCACTGAAAGCTGTGGCTAGCCAGCACCCTTCCTTGGAAGTGCTTTCACAGGCACAGCAACACTGGGGCTTTGCGCTTCTCTACCCACCAAACATCACGGTCATTCTCTTTCCGTCTCGTAGACACGAGCTGAGAAATTGCAAATGTGGAGCAATTGCTCAGAGATGAAAAGTGCCAGCACTGAAAGCTGTTGCTAGCCAGCACCCTTCCTTGGAAGCACTTTTGTATGCCTAAGAACACTGGGGCTCTGGGCTTCTCTAGCCACCTAATCTTCTGCTCATCCTCTCGTGCACTCTAAAGAGAGCTCAGGTGAGAAATTGCAAACGTCGAGCAATTGCTCAGAGATGAAAAGTGCCAGCAGTGAAAGCTGATGCTAGCCAGCACCCTTCATTGGAAGTGCTTTCACAGGCACAGCAACACTGGGACTTTGCGCTTCTCTAGCCACCAAACATCACGCTCACTATCTCTCCGTCTCGTAGACACGAGCTGAGAAATTGCAAATGTGGAGCAATTGCTCAGAGAGGAAAAGTGCCAGCACTGAAAGCTGTTGCTAGCCAGCACCCTTCCTTGGAAGCGCTTTTCTAGGCCTAACAACACTGGGGTTGTGGGCTTCTCTAGCCACCTAATCTTCTGCTCTTCCTATCGTGCAGTCTAAAGAGAGCTCAGGTGAGAAATTGCAAACGTCGAGCAATTGCTCAGAGATGAAAAGTGGCAGCACTGAAAGCTGTTGCTAGCCAGCACCCTTCCTTGGAAGTGCTTTCACAGGCGCAGCAACACTGGGGCTTTGCGCTTCTCTACCCACCAAACATCACGCTCACTATCTCTCCGTCTCGTAGACACGAGCTGAGAAATTGCAAATGTGGAGCAATTGCTCAGAGGTGAAAAGTGCCAGCACTGAAAGCTGTTGCTAGCCACCACCCTTCCTTGGAATCGCTTTTGTAGGCCTAAGAACACTGGGGCTCTGGGCTTCTCTAGCCACCTAATCTTCTGCTCATCCTATCGTGCAGTCTAAAGAGAGCTCAGGTGAGAAATTGCAAACGTCGAGCAATTGCTCAGAGATGAAAAGTGCCAGCACTGAAAGCTGTTGCTAGCCAGCACCCTTCCTTGGAAGTGCTTTCACAGGCGCAGCAACACTGGGGCTTTGCGCTTCTCTACCCACCAAACGTCACGCTCACTATCTCTCCGTCTCGTAGACACGAGTTGAGAAATTGCAAACGTCGAGCAATTGCTCAGAGATGAAAAGTGCCAGCACTGAAAGCTGTGGCTAGCCAGCACCCTTCCTTGGAAGCGCGTTCACAGGCGCAGCAACACTGGGGCTTTGCGCTTCTCTACCCACCAAACGTCACGCTCACTATCTCTCCGTCTCGTAGACACGAGCTGAGAAATTGCAAACGTCGAGCAATTGCTCAGAGATGAAAAGTGCCAGCACTGAAAGCTGTTGCTAGCCAGCACCCTTCCTTGGAAGCACTTTTGTAGGCCTAAGAACACTGGGGTTGTGGGTTTCTCTAGCCACCTAATCTTCTGCTCATCCTCTCGCGTAGTCTAAAGAGAGCTCAGGAGAGAAAGTGCAAACGTCCAGCAATTGCTCAGAGATGAAAAGTGGCAGCACTGAAAGCTGTTGCTAGCCAGCACCCTTCCTTGGAAGCGCTTTCACAGGCGCAGCAACACTGGGGCTTTGCGCTTCTCTAGCCACCAAACATCACGGTCATTCTCTTTCCGTCTCGTAGACACGAGTTGAGAAATTGCAAACGTCGAGCAATTGCTCAGAGATGAAAAGTGCCAGCACTGAAAGCTGATGCTAGCCAGCACCCTTCCTTGGAAGTGCTTTCACAGGCGCAGCAACACTGGGGCTTTGCGCTTCTCTACCCACCAAACATCACGCTCACTATCTCTCCGTCTCGTAGACACGAGCTGAGAAATTGCAAATGTGGAGCAATTGCTCAGAGATGAAAAGTGCCAGCACTGAAAGCTCTTGCTAGCCAGCACCCTTCCTTGGAAACGCTTTTGTAGGCCTAACAACACTGGGGTTGTGGGCTTCTCTAGCCACCTAATCTTCTGCTCATCCTCTCGTGCAGTCTAAAGAGAGCTCAGGTGAGAAATTGCAAACGTCGAGCAATTGCTCAGAGAGGAAAAGTGGCAGCACTGAAAGCTGTTGCTAGCCAGCACCCTTCCTTGGAAGTGCTTTCACAGGCGCAGCAACACTGGGGCTTTGCGCTTCTCTACCCACCAAACATCACGCTCACTATCTCTCCGTCTCGTAGACACGAGCTGAGAAATTGCAAACATCGAGCAATTGCTCAGAGATGAAAAGTGCCAGCACTGAAAGCTCTTGCTAGCCAGCACCCTTCCTTGGAAACGCTTTTGTAGCCCTAAGAACACTGGGGCTCTGGGCTTCTCTAGCCACCTAATCTTCTGCTCATCCTCTCGTGCAGTCTAAAGAGAGCTCAGGTGAGAAAGTGCATACGTCGAGCAATTGCTCAGCGATGAAAAGTGGCAGCACTGAAAGCTGTTGCTAGCCAGCACCCTTCCTTGGAAGCGCTTTCACAGGCGCAGCAACACTGGGGCTTTGCGCTTCTCTACCCACCAAACATCATGGTCATTCTCTTTCCTTCTCGTAGACACGAGTTGAGAAATTGCAAACGTCGAGCAATTGCTCAGAGATGAAAAGTGCCAGCACTGAAAGCTGTTGCTAGCCAGCAGCCTTCCTTGGAAGTGCTTTCACAGGTGCAGCAACACTGGGGCTTTGCGCTTCTCTAGCCACCAAACATCACGGTCATTCTCTTTCCGTCTCGTAGACACGAGCTGAGAAATTGCAAATGTGGAGCAATTGCTCAGAGATGAAAAGTGCCAGCACTGAAAGCTGTTGCTAGCCAGCACCCTTCCTTGGAAGCACTTTTGTAGGCCTAAGAACACTGGGGCTCTGGGCTTCTCTAGCCACCTAATCTTCTGCTCATCCTCTCGTGCAGTCTAAAGAGAGCTCAGGTGAGAAAGTGCATACGTCGAGCAATTGCTCAGCGATGAAAAGTGCCAGCACTGAAAGCTGTTGCTAGCCAGCACCCTTCCTTGGAAGCGCTTTCACAGGCGCAGCAACACTGGGGCTTTGCGCTTCTCTAGCCACCAAACATCACGGTCATTCTCTTTCATCTCGTAGACACGAGTTGAGAAATTGCAAAGGTCGAGCAATTGCTCAGAGATGAAAAGTGCCAGCACTGAAAGCTGATGCTAGCCAGCACCCTTCCTTGGAAGTGCTTTCACAGGCGCAGCAACACTGGGGCTTTGCGCTTCTCTACCCACCAAACATCACGCTCACTATCTCTCCGTCTCGTAGACACGAGCTGAGAAATTGCAAACATCGAGCAATTGCTCAGAGATGAAAAGTGCCAGCACTGAAAGCTCTTGCTAGCCAGCACCCTTCCTTGGAAACGCTTTTGTAGCCCTAAGAACACTGGGGCTCTGGGCTTCTCTAGCCACCTAATCTTCTGCTCATCCTCTCGTGCAGTCTAAAGAGAGCTCAGGTGAGAAAGTGCATACGTCGAGCAATTGCTCAGCGATGAAAAGTGGCAGCACTGAAAGCTGTTGCTAGCCAGCACCCTTCCTTGGAAGCGCTTTCACAGGCGCAGCAACACTGGGGCTTTGCGCTTCTCTACCCACCAAACATCATGGTCATTCTCTTTCCTTCTCGTAGACACGAGTTGAGAAATTGCAAACGTCGAGCAATTGCTCAGAGATGAAAAGTGCCAGCACTGAAAGCTGTTGCTAGCCAGCAGCCTTCCTTGGAAGTGCTTTCACAGGTGCAGCAACACTGGGGCTTTGCGCTTCTCTAGCCACCAAACATCACGGTCATTCTCTTTCCGTCTCGTAGACACGAGCTGAGAAATTGCAAATGTGGAGCAATTGCTCAGAGATGAAAAGTGCCAGCACTGAAAGCTGTTGCTAGCCAGCACCCTTCCTTGGAAGCACTTTTGTAGGCCTAAGAACACTGGGGCTCTGGGCTTCTCTAGCCACCTAATCTTCTGCTCATCCTCTCGTGCAGTCTAAAGAGAGCTCAGGTGAGAAAGTGCATACGTCGAGCAATTGCTCAGCGATGAAAAGTGCCAGCACTGAAAGCTGTTGCTAGCCAGCACCCTTCCTTGGAAGCGCTTTCACAGGCGCAGCAACACTGGGGCTTTGCGCTTCTCTAGCCACCAAACATCACGGTCATTCTCTTTCATCTCGTAGACACGAGTTGAGAAATTGCAAAGGTCGAGCAATTGCTCAGAGATGAAAAGTGCCAGCACTGAAAGCTGATGCTAGCCAGCACCCTTCCTTGGAAGTGCTTTCACAGGCGCAGCAACACTGGGGCTTTGCGCTTCTCTAGCCACCAAACATCACGCTCACTATCTCTCCGTCTCGTAGACACGAGCTGAGAAATTGCAAACGTCGAGCAATTGCTCAGAGATGAAAAGTGCCAGCACTGAAAGCTGATGCTAGCCAGCACCCTTCCTTGGAAGCGCTTTTGTAGGCCTAAGAACACTGGGGCTCTGGGCTTCTCTAGCCACCTAATCTTCTGCTCATCCTCTCGTGCAGTCTAAAGAGAGCTCAGGTGAGAAATTGCAAACGTCGAGCAATTGCTCAGAGATGAAAAGTGCCAGCACTGAAAGCTGTTGCTAGCCAGCACCTTTCCTTGGAAGTGCTTTCACAGGCGCAGCAACACTGGGGCTTTGCGCTTCTCTAGCCACCAAACATCACGGTCATTCTCTTTCCTTCTCGTAGACACGAGCTGAGAAATTGCAAACGTCGAGCAATTGCTCAGAGATGAAAAGTGCCAGCACTGAAAGCTGTGGCTAGCCAGCACCCTTCCTTGGAAGTGCTTTCACAGGCGCAGCAACACTGGGGCTTTGCGCTTCTCTACCCACCAAACGTCACGCTCACTATCTCTCCGTCTCGTAGACACGAGCTGAGAAATTGCAAATGTGGAGCAATTGCTCAGAGGTGAAAAGTGCCAGCACTGAAAGCTGTTGCTAGCCAGCACCCTTCCTTGGAAGCACTTTTGTATGCCTAAGAACGCTGGGGCTCTGGGCTTCTCTAGCCACCTACTCTTCTGCTCATCCTCTCGTGCACTCTAAAGAGAGCTCAGGTGAGAAATTGCAAACGTCGAGCAATTGCTCAGAGATGAAAAGTGCCAGCACTGAAAGCTGATGCTAGCCAGCACCCTTCCTTGGAAGTGCTTTCACAGGCGCAGCAACACTGGGGCTTTGCGCTTCTCTACCCACCAAACGTCACGCTCACTATCTCTCCGTCTCGTAGACACGAGCTGAGAAATTGCAAATGTGGAGCAATTGCTCAGAGATGAAAAGTGCCAGCACTGAAAGCTGTTGCTAGCCAGCACCCTTCCTTGGAAGCGCTTTTGTAGGCCTAAGAACAGTGGGGCTCTGGGCTTCTCTAGCCACCTCATCTTCTGCTCATCCTCTCGCGTACTCTAAAGAGAGCTCAGGAGAGAAAGTGCAAACGTCCAGCAATTGCTCAGAGATGAAAAGTGGCAGCACTGAAAGCTGTTGCTAGCCAGCACCCTTCCTTGGAAGCGCTTTCACAGGCGCAGCAACACTGGGGCTTTGCGCTTCTCTACCCACCAAACATCACGGTCATTCTCTTTCCGTCTCGTAGACACGAGTTGAGAAATTGCAAACGTCGAGCAATTGCTCAGAGAGGAAAAGTGCCAGCACTGAAAGCTGATGCTAGCCAGCACCCTTCCTTGGAAGTGCTTTCACAGGCGCAGCAACACTGGGGCTTTGCGCTTCTCTACCCACCAAACATCACGCTCACTATCTCTCCGTCTCGTAGACACGAGCTGAGAAATTGCAAATGTGGAGCAATTGCTCAGAGATGAAAAGTGCCAGCACTGAAAGCTCTTGCTAGCCAGCACCCTTCCTTGGAAACGCTTTTGTAGGCCTAACAACACTGGGGTTGTGGGCTTCTCTAGCCACCTAATCTTCTGCTCATCCTCTCGTGCAGTCTAAAGAGAGCTCAGGTGAGAAATTGCAAAAGTCGAGCAATTGCTCAGAGATGAAAAGTGCCAGCACTGAAAGCTGTTGCTAGCCAGCACCCTTCCTTGGAAGTGCTTTCACAGGCGCAGCAACACTGGGGCTTTGCGCTTCTCTACCCACCAAACATCACGCTCACTATCTCTCCGTCTCGTAGACACGAGCTGAGAAATTGCAAACGTCGAGCAATTGCTCAGAGATGAAAAGTGCCAGCACTGAAAGCTCTTGCTAGCCAGCACCCTTCCTTGGAAACGCTTTTGTAGCCCTAAGAACACTGGGGCTCTGGGCTTCTCTAGCCACCTAATCTTCTGCTCATCCTCTCGTGCAGTCTAAAGAGAGCTCAGGTGAGAAAGTGCATACGTCGAGCAATTGCTCAGCGATGAAAAGTGGCAGCACTGAAAGCTGTTGCTAGCCAGCACCCTTCCTTGAAAGCGCTTTCACAGGCGCAGCAACACTGGGGCTTTGCGCTTCTCTACCCACCAAACATCATGGTCATTCTCTTTCCTTCTCGTAGACACGAGTTGAGAAATTGCAAACGTCGAGCAATTGCTCGGAGATGAAAAGTGCCAGCACTGAAAGCTGTTGCTAGCCAGCACCCTTCCTTGGAAGTGCTTTCACAGGCGCAGCAACACTGGGGCTTTGCGCTTCTCTAGCCACCAAACATCACGGTCATTCTCTTTCCGTCTCGTAGACACGAGCTGAGAAATTGCAAATGTGGAGCAATTGCTCAGAGATGAAAAGTGCCAGCACTGAAAGCTGTTGCTAGCCAGCACCCTTCCTTGGAAGCACTTTTGTAGGCCTAAGAACACTGGGGTTGTGGGCTTCTCTAGCCACCTAATCTTCTGCTCATCCTCTCGTGCAGTCTAAAGAGAGCTCAGGTGAGAAATTGCAAACGTCGAGCAATTGCTCAGCGATGAAAAGTGCCAGCACTGAAAGCTGTTGCTAGCCAGCACCCTTCCTTGGAAGCGCTTTCACAGGCGCAGCAACACTGGGGCTTTGCGCTTCTCTAGCCACCAAACATCACGGTCATTCTCTTTCATCTCGTAGACACGAGTTGAGAAATTGCAAACATCGAGCAATTGCTCAGAGATGAAAAGTGCCAGCACTGAAAGCTGATGCTAGCCAGCACCCTTCCTTGGAAGTGCTTTCACAGGCGCAGCAACACTGGGGCTTTGCGCTTCTCTAGCCACCAAACATCACGGTCACTATCTCTCCGTCTCGTAGACACGAGCTGAGAAATTGCAAATGTGGAGCAATTGCTCAGAGATGAAAAGTGCCAGCACTGAAAGCTGTTGCTAGCCAGCACCCTTCCTTGGAAGCACTTTTGTATGCCTAAGAACACTGGGGCTCAGGGCTTCTCTAGCCACCTACTCTTCTGCTCATCCTCTCGAGCACTCTAAAGAGAGCTCAGGTGAGAAATTGCAAACGTCGAGCAATTGCTCAGAGATGAAAAGTGCCAGCACTGAAAGCTGTTGCTAGCCAGCACCCTTCCTTGGAAGTGCTTTCACAGGCGCAGCAACACTGGGGCTTTGCGCTTCTCTACCCACCAAACGTCACGCTCACTATCTCTCCGTCTCGTAGACACGAGCTGAGAATTGCAAATGTGGAGCAATTGCTCAGAGAGGAAAAGTGCCAGCACTGAAAGCTGATGCTAGCCAGCACCCTTCCTTGGAAGCGCTTTTGTAGGCCTAACAACACTGGGGTTGTGGGCTTCTCTAGCCACCTAATCTTCTGCTCATCCTATCGTGCAGTCTAAAGAGAGCTCAGGTGAGAAATTGCAAACGTCGAGCAATTGCTCAGAGATGAAAAGTGCCAGCACTGAAAGCTGTGGCTAGCCAGCACCCTTCCTTGGAAGTGCTTTCACAGGCGCAGCAACACTGGGGCTTTGCGCTTCTCTAGCCACCAAACATCACGCTCACTATCTCTCCGTCTCGTAGACACGAGCTGAGAAATTGCAAACGTCGAGCAATTGCTCAGAGAGGAAAAGTGCCAGCACTGAAAGCTGTTGCTAGCCAGCACCCTTCCTTGGAAACGCTTTTGTAGCCCTAAGAACACTGGGGCTCTGGGCTTCTCTAGCCACCTAATCTTCTGCTCATCCTCTCGTGCACTCTAAAGAGAGCTCAGGTGAGAAAGTGCATACGTCGAGCAATTGCTCAGCGATGAAAAGTGGCAGCACTGAAAGCTGTTGCTAGCCAGCACCCTTCCTTGGAAGCGCTTTCACAGGCACAGCAACACTGGGGCTTTGCGCTTCTCTAGCCACCAAACATCACGGTCATTCTCTTTCATCTCGTAGACACGACTTGAGAAATTGCAAACATCGAGCAATTGCTCAGAGAGGAAAAGTGCCAGCACTGAAAGCTGTTGCTAGCCAGCACCCTTCCTTGGAAGTGCTTTCACAGGCGCAGCAACACTGGGGCTTTGCGCTTCTCTAGCCACCAAACATCACGCTCACTATCTCTCCGTCTCGTAGACACGAGCTGAGAAATTGCAAACGTCGAGCAATTGCTCAGAGATGAAAAGTGCCAGCACTGAAAGCTGATGCTAGCCAGCACCCTTCCTTGGAAACGCTTTTGTAGCCTAAGAACACTGGGGCTCTGGGCTTCTCTAGCCACCTAATCTTCTGCTCATCCTCTCGTGCACTCTAAAGAGAGCTCAGGTGAGAAATTGCAAACGTCGAGCAATTGCTCAGAGATGAAAAGTGGCAGCACTGAAAGCTGTTGCTAGCCAGCACCCTTCCTTGGAAGTGCTTTCACAGGCGCAGCAACACTGGGGCTTTGCGCTTCTCTACCCACCAAACATCACGGTCATTCTCTTTCCTTCTCGTAGACAGAAGTTGAGAAATTGCAAACGTCCAGCAATTGCTCAGAGATGAAAAGTGCCAGCACTGAAAGCTGTTGCTAGCCAGCACCCTTCCTTGGAAGTGCTTTCACAGGTACAGCAACACTGGGGCTTTGCGCTTCTCTACCCACCAAACGTCACGCTCACTATCTCTCCGTCTCGTAGACACGAGCTGAGAAATTGCAAACGTCGAGCAATTGCTCAGAGATGAAAAGTGCCAGCACTGAAAGCTGTTGCTAGCCAGCACCCTTCCTTGGAAACGCTTTTGTAGGCCTAAGAACAGTGGGGCTCTGGGCTTCTCTAGCCACCTAATCTTCTGCTCATCCTCTCGTGCAGTCTAAAGAGAGCTCAGGTGAGAAAGTGCATACGTCGAGCAATTGCTCAGCGATGAAAAGTGCCAGCACTGAAAGCTGTTGCTAGCCAGCACCCTTCCTTGGAAGCGCTTTCACAGGCGCAGCAACACTGGGACTTTGCGCTTCTCTAGCCACCAAACATCACGGTCATTCTCTTTCATCTCGTAGACACGAGTTGAGAAATTGCAAACATCGAGCAATTGCTCAGAGATGAAAAGTGCCAGCACTGAAAGCTGTGGCTAGCCAGCACCCTTCCTTGGAAGTGCTTTCACAGGCGCAGCAACACTGGGGCTTTGCGCTTCTCTAGCCACCAAACATCACGCTCACTATCTCTCCGTCTCGTAGACCCGAGCTGAGAAATTGCAAACGTCGA
Source organism: Sarcoramphus papa (assembly GCA_037962945.1). Taxonomy (NCBI): domain Eukaryota; kingdom Metazoa; phylum Chordata; class Aves; order Accipitriformes; family Cathartidae; genus Sarcoramphus; species Sarcoramphus papa. Next base: position 91,572,633 of record CM075586.1, on the reverse strand, counting down.
GCAATTGCTCAGAGATGAGAACTGCCAGCACTGAAAGCTGATGCTAGCCAGCACCCTTCCTTGGAAGCGCTTTTGTAGGCCTAAGAATACTGGGGCTCTGGGCTTCTCTAGCCACCTACTCTTCTGCTCATCCTCTCGTGCAGTCTAAAGAGAGCTCGGGTGAGAAATTGCAAAGGTCCAGCAATTGCTCAGAGATGAAAAGTGGCAGCACTGAAAGCTGTTGCTAGCCAGCACCCTTCCTTGGAAGCGCTTTCACAGGCGCAGCAACACTGGGGCTTTGCGCTTCTCTACCCACCAAACGTCACGGTCGTTCTCTTTCCTTCTCGTAGACACGAGCTGAGAAATTGCAAACGTCGAGCAATTGCTCAGAGATGAAAAGTGGCAGCACTGAAAGCTGTTGCTAGCCAGCACCCTTCCTTGGAAGCGCTTTCACAGGCGCAGCAACACTGGGGCTTTGCGCTTCTCTACCCACCAAACATCACGGTCATTCTCTTTCCTTCTCGTAGACACGAGTTGAGAAATTGCAAACGTCCAGCAATTGCTCAGAGGTGAAAAGTGCCAGCACTGAAAGCTGTTGCTAGCCAGCACCCTTCCTTGGAAGCGCTTTTGTAGGCCTAAGAACACTGGGGCTCTGGGCTTCTCTAGCCACCTACTCTTCTGCTCATCCTCTCGTGCAGTCTAAAGAGAGCTCAGGTGAGAAATTGCAAACGTCGAGCAATTGCTCAGAGAGGAAAAGTGCCAGCACTGAAAGCTGTTGCTAGCCAGCACCCTTCCTTGGAAGCGCTTTTGTAGGCCTAAGAACACTGGGGCTCTGGGCTTCTCTAGCCACCTAATCTTCTGCTCATCCTCTCGTGCACTCTAAAGAGAGCTCAGGTGAGAAAGTGCATACGTCGAGCAATTGCTCAGCGATGAAAAGTGGCAGCACTGAAAGCTGTTGCTAGCCAGCACCCTTCCTTGGAAGCGCTTTCACAGGCGCAGCAACACTGGGGCTTTGCGCTTCTCTACCCACCAAACATCACGGTCATTCTCTTTCATCTCGTAGACACGACTTGAGAAATTGCAAACATCGAGCAATTGCTCAGAGAGGAAAAGTGCCAGCACTGAAAGCTGTTGCTAGCCAGCACCCTTCCTTGGAAGTGCTTTCACAGGCGCAGCAACACTGGGGCTTTGCGCTTCTCTAGCCACCAAACATCACGCTCACTATCTCTCCGTCTCGTAGACACGAGCTGAGAATTTGCAAACGTCGAGCAATTGCTCAGAGATGAAAAGTGCCAGCACTGAAAGCTGATGCTAGCCAGCACCCTTCCTTGGAAACGCTTTTGTAGCCTAAGAACACTGGGGCTCTGGGCTTCTCTAGCCACCTAATCTTCTGCTCATCCTCTCGTGCACTCTAAAGAGAGCTCAGGTGAGAAATTGCAAACGTCGAGCAATTGCTCAGCGATGAAAAGTGGAAGCACTGAAAGCTGTTGCTAGCCAGCACCCTTCCTTGGAAGCGCTTTCACAGGCGCAGCAACACTGGGGCTTTGCGCTTCTCTAGCCACCAAACATCACGGTCATTCTCTTTCCTTCTCGTAGACAGGAGCTGAGAAATTGCAAACGTCGAGCAATTGCTCTAGAGATGAAAAGTGCCAGCACTGAAAGCTGTGGCTAGCCAGCACCCTTCCTTGGAAGTGCTTTCACAGGCGCAGCAACACTGGGGCTTTGCGCTTCTCTACCCACCAAACGTCACGCTCACTATCTCTCCGTCTCGTAGACACGAGCTGAGAAATTGCAAACGTCGAGCAATTGCTCAGAGATGAAAAGTGCCAGCACTGAAAGCTGTTGCTAGCCAGCACCCTTCCTTGGAAACGCTTTTGTAGCCCTAAGAACTCTGGGGCTCTGGGCTTCTCTAGCCACCTAATCTTCTGCTCATCCTCTCGTGCAGTCTAAAGAGAGCTCAGGTGAGAAAGTGCATACGTCGAGCAATTGCTCAGCGATGAAAAGTGCCAGCACTGAAAGCTGTTGCTAGCCAGCACCCTTCCTTGGAAGCGCTTTCACAGGCGCAGCAACACTGGGACTTTGCGCTTCTCTAGCCACCAAACATCACGGTCATTCTCTTTCATCTCGTAGACACGAGTTGAGAAATTGCAAACATCGAGCAATTGCTCAGAGATGAAAAGTGCCAGCACTGAAAGCTGTGGCTAGCCAGCACCCTTCCTTGGAAGTGCTTTCACAGGCGCAGCAACACTGGGGCTTTGCGCTTCTCTAGCCACCAAACATCACGCTCACTATCTCTCCGTCTCGTAGACCCGAGCTGAGAAATTGCAAACGTCGAGCAATTGCTCAGAGATGAGAACTGCCAGCACTGAAAGCTGATGCTAGCCAGCACCCTTCCTTGGAAGCGCTTTTGTAGGCCTAAGAATACTGGGGCTCTGGGCTTCTCTAGCCACCTACTCTTCTGCTCATCCTCTCGTGCAGTCTAAAGAGAGCTCGGGTGAGAAATTGCAAAGGTCCAGCAATTGCTCAGAGATGAAAAGTGGCAGCACTGAAAGCTGTTGCTAGCCAGCACCCTTCCTTGGAAGCGCTTTCACAGGCGCAGCAACACTGGGACTTTGCGCTTCTCTACCCACCAAACGTCACGGTCGTTCTCTTTCCTTCTCGTAGACACGAGCTGAGAAATTGCAAACGTCGAGCAATTGCTCAGAGATGAAAAGTGGCAGCACTGAAAGCTGTTGCTAGCCAGCACCCTTCCTTGGAAGCGCTTTCACAGGCGCAGCAACACTGGGGCTTTGCGCTTCTCTACCCACCAAACATCACGGTCATTCTCTTTCCTTCTCGTAGACACGAGTTGAGAAATTGCAAACGTCCAGCAATTGCTCAGAGGTGAAAAGTGCCAGCACTGAAAGCTGTTGCTAGCCAGCACCCTTCCTTGGAAGCGCTTTTGTAGGCCTAAGAACACTGGGGCTCTGGGCTTCTCTAGCCACCTACTCTTCTGCTCATCCTCTCGTGCAGTCTAAAGAGAGCTCAGGTGAGAAATTGCAAACGTCGAGCAATTGCTCAGAGAGGAAAAGTGCCAGCACTGAAAGCTGTTGCTAGCCAGCACCCTTCCTTGGAAGCGCTTTTGTAGGCCTAAGAACACTGGGGCTCTGGGCTTCTCTAGCCACCTAATCTTCTGCTCATCCTCTCGTGCACTCTAAAGAGAGCTCAGGTGAGAAAGTGCATACGTCGAGCAATTGCTCAGCGATGAAAAGTGGCAGCACTGAAAGCTGTTGCTAGCCAGCACCCTTCCTTGGAAGCGCTTTCACAGGCGCAGCAACACTGGGGCTTTGCGCTTCTCTACCCACCAAACATCACGGTCATTCTCTTTCATCTCGTAGACACGACTTGAGAAATTGCAAACATCGAGCAATTGCTCAGAGAGGAAAAGTGCCAGCACTGAAAGCTGTTGCTAGCCAGCACCCTTCCTTGGAAGTGCTTTCACAGGCGCAGCAACACTGGGGCTTTGCGCTTCTCTAGCCACCAAACATCACGCTCACTATCTCTCCGTCTCGTAGACACGAGCTGAGAATTTGCAAACGTCGAGCAATTGCTCAGAGATGAAAAGTGCCAGCACTGAAAGCTGATGCTAGCCAGCACCCTTCCTTGGAAACGCTTTTGTAGCCTAAGAACACTGGGGCTCTGGGCTTCTCTAGCCACCTAATCTTCTGCTCATCCTCTCGTGCACTCTAAAGAGAGCTCAGGTGAGAAATTGCAAACGTCGAGCAATTGCTCAGCGATGAAAAGTGGAAGCACTGAAAGCTGTTGCTAGCCAGCACCCTTCCTTGGAAGCGCTTTCACAGGCGCAGCAACACTGGGGCTTTGCGCTTCTCTAGCCACCAAACATCACGGTCATTCTCTTTCCTTCTCGTAGACAGGAGCTGAGAAATTGCAAACGTCGAGCAATTGCTCTAGAGATGAAAAGTGCCAGCACTGAAAGCTGTGGCTAGCCAGCACCCTTCCTTGGAAGTGCTTTCACAGGCGCAGCAACACTGGGGCTTTGCGCTTCTCTACCCACCAAACGTCACGCTCACTATCTCTCCGTCTCGTAGACACGAGCTGAGAAATTGCAAACGTCGAGCAATTGCTCAGAGATGAAAAGTGCCAGCACTGAAAGCTGTTGCTAGCCAGCACCCTTCCTTGGAAACGCTTTTGTAGCCCTAAGAACTCTGGGGCTCTGGGCTTCTCTAGCCACCTAATCTTCTGCTCATCCTCTCGTGCAGTCTAAAGAGAGCTCAGGTGAGAAAGTGCATACGTCCAGCAATTGCTCAGCGATGAAAAGTGCCAGCACTGAAAGCTGTTGCTAGCCAGCACCCTTCCTTGGAAGCGCTTTCACAGGCGCAGCAACACTGGGGCTTTGCGCTTCTCTAGCCACCAAACATCACGGTCATTCGCTTTCATCTCGTAGACACGAGTTGAGAAATTGCAAACATCGAGCAATTGCTCAGAGATGAAAAGTGCCAGCACTGAAAGCTGTGGCTAGCCAGCACCCTTCCTTGGAAGTGCTTTCACAGGCGCAGCAACACTGGGGCTTTGCGCTTCTCTAGCCACCAAACATCACGCTCACTATCTCTCCGTCTCGTAGACACGAGCTGAGAAATTGCAAACGTCGAGCAATTGCTCAGAGATGAGAACTGCCAGCACTGAAAGCTGATGCTAGCCAGCACCCTTCCTTGGAAGCGCTTTTGTAGGCCTAAGAATACTGGGGCTCTGGGCTTCTCTAGCCACCTACTCTTCTGCTCATCCTCTCGCGTAGTCTAAAGAGAGCTCAGGTGAGAAAGTGCAAACGTCGAGCAATTGCTCAGAGATGAAAAGTGCCAGCACTGAAAGCTGTTGCTAGCCAGCACCCTTCCTTGGAAGCGCTTTCACAGGCGCAGCAACACTGGGACTTTGCGCTTCTCTACCCACCAAACGTCACGGTCGTTCTCTTTCCTTCTCGTAGACATGAGCTGAGAAATTGCAAACGTCGAGCAATTGCTCAGAGATGAAAAGTGGCAGCACTGAAAGCTGTTGCTAGCCAGCACCCTTCCTTGGAAGCGCTTTCACAGGCGCAGCAACACTGGGGCTTTGCGCTTCTCTACCCACCAAACATCACGGTCATTCTCTTTCCTTCTCGTAGACAGGAGTTGAGAAATTGCAAACGTCCAGCAATTGCTCAGAGGTGAAAAGTGCCAGCACTGAAAGCTGTTGCTAGCCAGCACCCTTCCTTGGAAGCGCTTTTGTAGGCCTAAGAACACTGGGGCTCTGGGCTTCTCTAGCCACCTACTCTTCTGCTCATCCTCTCGTGCAGTCTAAAGAGAGCTCAGGTGAGAAATTGCAAACGTCGAGCAATTGCTCAGAGATGAAAAGTGCCAGCACTGAAAGCTGTTGCTAGCCAGCACCCTTCCTTGGAAGTGCTTTCACAGGTGCAGCAACACTGGGGCTTTGCGCTTCTCTAGCCACCAAACATCACGGTCACTCTCTCTCCGTCTCGTAGACACGAGCTGAGAAATTGCAAATGTGGAGCAATTGCTCAGAGATGAAAAGTGCCAGCACTGAAAGCTGTTGCTAGCCAGCACCCTTCCTTGGAAGCGCTTTTGTATGCCTAAGAACACTGGGGTTGTGGGCTTCTCTAGCCACCTACTCTTCTGCTCATCCTCTCGCGTAGTCTAAAAAGAGCTCAGGTGAGAAAGTGCAAACGTCCAGCATTGCTCAGAGATGAAAAGTGCCAGCACTGAAAGCTGATGCTAGCCAGCAACCTTCCTTGGAAGCGCTTTCACAGGCGCAGCAACACTGGGGCTTTGCGCTTCTCTAGCCACCAAACATCACGGTCACTATCTCTCCGTCTCGTAGACACGAGCTGAGAAATTGCAAATGTGGAGCAATTGCTCAGAGGTGAAAAGTGCCAGCACTGAAAGCTGTTGCTAGCCAGCACCCTTCCTTGGAAGCGCTTTTGTAGGCCTAAGAACACTGGGGCTCTGGGCTTCTCTAGCCACCTAATCTTCTGCTCATCCTCTCGTGCAGTCTAAAGAGAGCTCAGGTGAGAAATTGCAAACGTCGAGCAATTGCTCAGAGATGAAAAGGGCCAGCACTGAAAGCTGTTGCTAGCCAGCACCCTTCCTTGGAAGTGCTTTCACAGGCGCAGCAACACTGGGGCTTTGCGCTTCTCTAGCCACCAAACGTCACGCTCACTATCTCTCCGTCTCGTAGACACGAGCTGAGAAATTGCAAACGTCGAGCAATTGCTCAGAGATGAAAAGTGCCAGCACTGAAAGCTGATGCTAGCCAGCACCCTTCCTTGGAAGCGCTTTCACAGGCGCAGCAACACTGGGGCTTTGCGCTTCTCTACCCACCAAACATCACGCTCACTATCTCTCCGTCTCGTAGACACGAGCTGAGAAATTGCAAACGTCGAGCAATTGCTCAGAGATGAGAACTGCCAGCACTGAAAGGTGTTGCTAGCCAGCACCCTTCCTTGGAAGCGCTTTTGTAGGCCTAAGAACACTGGGGCTCTGGGCTTCTCTAGCCACCTACTCTTCTGCTCATCCTCTCGTGCAGTCTAAAGAGAGCTCAGGTGAGAAAGTGCAAACGTCGAGCAATTGCTCAGCGATGAAAAGTGCCAGCACTGAAAGCTCTTGCTAGCCAGCACCCTTCCTTGGAAGCGCTTTCACAGGCGCAGCAACACTGGGGCTTTGCGCTTCCCTACCCACCAAACATCACGGTCATTCTCTTTCCTTCTCGTAGACACGAGTTGAGAAATTGCAAACGTCGAGCAATTGCTCAGAGATGAAAAGTGCCAGCACTGAAAGCTGTTGCTAGCCAGCACCCTTCCTTGGAAGTGCTTTCACAGGCACAGCAACACTGGGGCTTTGCGCTTCTCTAGCCACCAAACGTCACGCTCACTATCTCTCCGTCTCGTAGACACGAGCTGAGAAATTGCAAATGTGGAGCAATTGCTCAGAGATGAGAACTGCCAGCACTGAAAGCTGTTGCTAGCCAGCACCCTTCCTTGGAAGCGCTTTTGTAGGCCTAAGAACACTGGGGTTGTGGGCTTCTCTAGCCACGTACTCTTCTGCTCATCCTCTCGCGTAGTCTAAAGAGAGCTCGGGTGAGAAATTGCAAACGTCGAGCAATTGCTCAGAGATGAAAAGTGCCAGCACTGAAAGCTGTGGCTAGCCAGCACCCTTCCTTGGAAGCGCTTTCACAGGCACAGCAACACTGGGGCTTTGCGCTTCTCTAGCCACCAAACATCACGGTCACTATCTCTCCGTCTCGTAGACACGAGCTGAGAAATTGCAAATGTGGAGCAATTGCTCAGAGATGAAAAGTGCCAGCACTGAAAGCTGTTGCTAGCCAGCACCCTTTCTTGGAAGCGCTTTTGTAGCCCTTAGAACACTGGGGCTCTGGGCTTCTCTAGCCACCTAATCTTCTGCTCATCCTCTCGTGCAGTCTAAAGAGAGCTCAGGTGAGAAATTGCAAACGTCGAGCAATTGCTCAGAGATGAAAAGTGGCAGCACTGAAAGCTGTTGCTAGCCAGCACCCTTCCTTGGAAGTGCTTTCACAGGCGCAGCAACACTGGGGCTTTGTGCTTCTCTACCCACCAAAAGTCACGCTCACTATCTCTCCGTCTCGTAGACACGAGCTGAGAAATTGCAAACGTCGAGCAATTGCTCAGAGATGAAAAGTGCCTTCACTGAAAGCTGATGCTAGCCAGCACCCTTCCTTGGAAGCGCTTTCACAGGCGCAGCAACACTGGGGCTTTGCGCTTCTCTACCCACCAAACGTCACGCTCACTATCTCTCCGTCTCGTAGACACGAGCTGAGAAATTGCAAACGTCGAGCAATTTCTCAGAGATGAAAAGTGCCAGCACTGAAAGCTGTTGCTAGCCAGCACCCTTCCTTGGAAGCGCTTTTGTATGCCTAAGAACACTGGGGCTCTGGGCTTCTCTAGCCACCTAATCTTCTGCTCATCCTCTCGTGCAGTCTAAAGAGAGCTCAGGTGAGAAAGTGCAAATGTCGAGCAATTGCTCAGCGATGAAAAGTGCCAGCACTGAAAGCTGTTGCTAGCCAGCACCCTTCCTTGGAAGCGCTTTCACAGGCGCAGCAACACTGGGGCTTTGCGCTTCTCTAGCCACCAAACATCACGCTCACTATCTCTCCGTCTCGTAGACACGAGCTGAGAAATTGCAAACGTCGAGCAATTGCTCAGAGAGGAAAAGTGCCAGCACTGAAAGCTGATGCTAGCCAGCACCCTTCCTTGGAAACGCTTTTGTAGGCCTAAGAACACTAGGGTTGTGGGCTTCTCTAGCCACCTAATCTTCTGCTCATCCTCTCGTGCACTCTAAAGAGAGCTCAGGTGAGAAATTGCAAACGTCGAGCAATTGCTCAGAGATGAAAAGTGCCAGCACTGAAAGCTGTTGCTAGCCAGCACCCTTCCTTGGAAGTGCTTTCACAGGCGCAGCAACACTGGGGCTTTGCGCTTCTCTAGCCACCAAACATCACGGTCATTCTCTTTCCTTCTCGTAGACACGAGTTGAGAAATTGCAAACGTCGAGCAATTGCTCAGAGAGGAAAAGTGCCAGCACTGAAAGCTGTTGCTAGCCAGCACCCTTCCTTGGAAGTGCTTTCACAGGCGCAGCAACACTGGGGCTTTGCGCTTCTCTAGCCACCAAACGTCACGGTCACTATCTCTCCGTCTCGTAGACACGAGCTGAGAAATTGCAAATGTGGAGCAATTGCTCAGAGGTGAAAAGTGCCAGCACTGAAAGCTGTTGCTAGCCAGCACCCTTCCTTGGAAGCGCTTTTGTAGGCCTAAGAACACTGGGGCTCTGGGCTTCTCTAGCCACCTAATCTTCTGCTCATCCTCTCGTGCAGTCTAAAGAGAGCTCAGGTGAGAAATTGCAAACGTCGAGCAATTGCTCTGCGATGAAAAGTGCCAGCACTGAAAGCTGTTGCTAGCCAGCACCCTTCCTTGGAAGTGCTTTCACAGGCGCAGCAACACTGGGGCTTTGCGCTTCTCTACCCACCAAATGTCACGCTCACTATCTCTCCGTCTCGTAGACCCGAGCTGAGAAATTGCAAACGTCGAGCAATTGCTCAGAGATGAAAAGTGCCAGCACTGAAAGCTGTTGCTAGCCAGCACCCTTCCTTGGAAGCGCTTTTGTAGGCCTAAGAACACTGGGGCTCTGGGCTTCTCTAGCCACCTAATCTTCTGCTCATCCTCTCGTGCAGTCTAAAGAGAGCTCAGGTGAGAAAGTGCATACGTCGAGCAATTGCTCAGCGATGAAAAGTGCCAGCACTGAAAGCTGTTGCTAGCCAGCACCCTTCCTTGGAAGCGCTTTCACAGGCGCAGCAACACTGGGGCTTTGCGCTTCTCTACCCACCAAACATCACGGTCATTCTCTTTCATCTCGTAGACACGAGTTGAGAAATTGCAAACATCGAGCAATTGCTCAGAGATGAAAAGTGCCAGCACTGAAAGCTGTGGCTAGCCAGCACCCTTCCTTGGAAGTGCTTTCACAGGCGCAGCAACACTGGGGCTTTGCGCTTCTCTAGCCACCAAACATCACGCTCACTATCTCTCCGTCTCGTAGACCCGAGTTGAGAAATTGCAAACGTCGAGCAATTGCTCAGAGATGAGAACTGCCAGCACTGAAAGCTGATGCTAGCCAGCACCCTTCCTTGGAAGCGCTTTTGTAGGCCTAAGAATACTGGGGTTGTGGGCTTCTCTAGCCACCTACTCTTCTTCTCATCCTCTCGCGTAGTCTAAAGAGAGCTCGGGTGAGAAAGTGCAAACGTCCAGCAATTGCTCAGAGATGAAAAGTGCCAGCACTGAAAGCTGTTGCTAGCCAGCACCCTTCCTTGGAAGTGCTTTCACAGGCGCAGCAACACTGGGGCTTTGCGCTACTCTAGCCACGAAACAGCACGGTCACTATCTCTCCGTCTCGTAGACACGAGCTGAGAAATTGCAAACGTCGAGCAATTGCTCAGAGGTGAAAAGTGCCAGCACTGAAAGCTGTTGCTAGCCAGCACCCTTCCTTGGAAGCGCTTTCACAGGCGCAGCAACACTGGGGCTTTGCGCTTCTCTACCCACCAAACGTCACGCTCACTATCTCTCCGTCTCGTAGACACGAGCTGAGAAATTGCAAACGTCGAGCAATTGCTCTGAGATGAAAAGTGCCAGCACTGAAAGCTGTTGCTAGCCAGCACCCTTCCTTGGAAGCGCTTTTGTAGGCCTAAGAACACTGGGGTTGTGGGCTTCTCTAGCCACCTAATCTTCTGCTCATCCTCTCGTGCACTCTAAAGAGAGCTCAGGTGAGAAATTGCAAATGTCGAGCAATTGCTCAGAGATGAAAAGTGGCAGCACTGAAAGCTGTTGCTAGCCAGCACCCTTCCTTGGAAGCGCTTTCACAGGCGCAGCAACACTGGGGCTTTGCGCTTCTCTACCCACCAAACATCATGGTCATTCTCTTTCCGTCTCGTAGACACGAGCTGAGAAATTGCAAACGTCGAGCAATTGCTCAGAGATGAAAAGTGCCAGCACTGAAAGCTGTGGCTAGCCAGCAGCCTTCCTTGGAAGCGCTTTCACAGGCGCAGCAACACTGGGGCTTTGCGCTTCTCTAGCCACCAAACGTCACGCTCACTATCTCTCCGTCTCGTAGACACGAGCTGAGAAATTGCAAACGTCGAGCAATTGCTCAGAGATGAAAAGTGCCAGCACTGAAAGCTCTTGCTAGCCAGCTCCCTTCCTTGGAAACGCTTTTGTAGGCCTAAGAACACTGGGGCTCTGGGCTTCTCTAGCCACCTAATCTTCTGCTCATCCTCTCGTGCAGTCGAAAGAGAGCTCAGGGGAGAAAGTGCAAACGTCGAGCAATTGCTCAGAGATGAAAAGTGCCAGCACTGAAAGCTGTTGCTAGCCAGCACCCTTCCTTGGAAGCGCTTTCACAGGCGCAGCAACACTGGGGCTTTGCGCTTCTCTACCCACCAAACATCACGGTCATTCTCTTTCCTTCTCGTAGACACGAGTTGAGAAATTGCAAACGTCGAGCAATTGCTCAGAGATGAAAAGTGCCAGCACTGAAAGCTGTTGCTAGCCAGCACCCTTCCTTGGAAGCGCTTTTGTAGGCCTAAGAACACTGGGGTTGTGGGCTTCTCTAGCCACCTAATCTTCTGCTCATCCTCTCGTGCAGTCTAAAGAGAGCTCAGGTGAGAAATTGCAAATGTCGAGCAATTGCTCAGAGATGAAAAGTGCCAGCACTGAAAGCTGTTGCTAGCCAGCACCCTTCCTTGGAAGCGCTTTCACAGGCGCAGCAACACTGGGGCTTTGCGCTTCTCTACCCACCAAACGTCACGCTCACTATCTCTCCGTCTCGTAGACACGAGTTGAGAAATTGCAAACGTCGAGCAATTGCTCAGAGATGAAAAGTGCCAGCACTGAAAGCTGATGCTAGCCAGCACCCTTCCTTGGAAGCGCTTTCACAGGCGCAGCAACACTGGGGCTTTGCGCTTGTCTACCCACCAAACGTCACGGTCATTCTCTTTCCATCTCGTAGACACGAGCTGAGAAATTGCAAACGTCGAGCAATTGCTCAGAGATGAGAACTGCCAGCACTGAAAGCTGATGCTAGCCAGCACTCTTCCTTGGAAATGCTTTTGTAGGCCTAAGAACACTGGGGCTCTGGGCTTCTCTAGCCACCTAATCTTCTGCTCATCCTCTCGCGTAGTCTAAAGAGAGCTCGGGTGAGAAAGTGCAAACGTCCAGCAATTGCTCAGAGATGAAAAGTGCCAGCACTGAAAGCTGTTGCTAGCCAGCACCCTTCCTTGGAAGTGCTTTCACAGGCGCAGCAACACTGGGACTTTGCGCTTCTCTAGCCACCAAACGTCACGGTCATTCTCTTTCCTTCTCGTAGACACGAGCTGAGAAATTGCAGAAGTCGAGCAATTGCTCAGAGATGAAAAGTGGCAGCACTGAAAGCTGTGGCTAGCCAGCACCCTTCCTTGGAAGCGCTTTCACAGGCGCAGCAACACTGGGGCTTTGCGCTTCTCTACCCACCAAACGTCACGGTCATTCTCTTTCCTTCTCGTAGACACGAGTTGAGAAATTGCAAACGTCGAGCAATTGCTCAGAGAGGAAAAGTGCCAGCACTGAAAGCTCTTGCTAGCCAGCACCCTTCCTTGGAAGTGCTTTCACAGGTGCAGCAACACTGGGGCTTTGCGCTTCTCTAGCCACCAAACGTCACGCTCACTATCTCTCCGTCTCGTAGACACGAGCTGAGAAATTGCAAATGTGGAGCAATTGCTCAGAGGTGAAAAGTGCCAGCACTGAAAGCTGTTGCTAGCCAGCACCCTTCCTTGGAAGCGCTTTTGTAGGCCTAAGAACACTGGGGCTCTGGGCTTCTCTAGCCACCTACTCTTCTGCTCATCCTCTCGGGCAGTCTAAAGAGAGCTCAGGTGAGAAATTGCAAATGTCGAGCAATTGCTCAGAGATGAAAAGTGCCAGCACTGAAAGCTGTTGCTAGCCAGCACCCTTCCTTGGAAGTGCTTTCACAGGCACAGCAACACTGGGGCTTTGCGCTTCTCTACCCACCAAATGTCACGCTCACTATCTCTCCGTCTCGTAGACACGAGCTGAGAAATTGCAAATGTGGAGCAATTGCTCAGAGATGAAAAGTGCCAGCACTGAAAGCTGTTGCTAGCCAGCACCCTTCCTTGGAAGCGCTTTTGTAGGCCTAAGAACACTGGGGCTCTGGGCTTCTCTAGCCACCTAAACTTCTGCTCATCCTCTCGCGCAGTCGAAAGAGAGCTCAGGTGAGAAATTGCAAATGTCGAGCAATTGCTCAGAGAGGAAAAGTGCCAGCACTGAAAGCTGTTGCTAGCCAGCACCCTTCCTTGGAAGCGCTTTCACAGGCGCAGCAACACTGGGGCTTTGCGCTTCTCTACCCACCAAACATCACGGTCATTCTCTTTCCGTCTCGTAGACACGAGCTGAGAAATTGCAAACGTCGAGCAATTGCTCAGAGAGGAAAAGTGCCAGCACTGAAAGCTGTGGCTAGCCAGCACCCTTCCTTGGAAGCGCTTTCACAGGCACAGCAACACTGGGGCTTTGCGCTTCTCTACCCAACAAACGTCACGGTCATTCTCTTTCCTTCTCGTAGACACGAGTTGAGAAATTACAAACGTCGAGCAATTGCTCAGAGATGAAAAGTGGCAGCACTGAAAGCTGTGGCTAGCCAGCACCCTTCCTTGGAAGCGCTTTCACAGGCGCAGCAACACTGGGGCTTTGCGCTTCTCTACCCACCAAACGTCACGGTCATTCTCTTTCCTTCTCGTAGACAGGAGTTGAGAAATTGCAAACGTCGAGCAATTGCTCAGAGATGAAAAGTGCCAGCACTGAAAGCTGTGGCTAGCCAGCACCCTTCCTTGGAAGCGCTTTCACAGGCGCAGCAACACTGGGGCTTTGCGCTTCTCTACCCACCAAACGTCACGCTCACTATCTCTCCGTCTCGTAGACACGAGTTGAGAAATTGCAAACGTCGAGCAATTGCTCAGAGGTGAAAAGTGCCAGCACTGAAAGCTGATGCTAGCCAGCACCCTTCCTTGGAAGCGCTTTCACAGGCGCAGCAACACTGGGACTTTGCGCTTGTCTACCCACCAAACGTCACGGTCATTCTCTTTCCATCTCGTAGACACGAGCTGAGAAATTGCAAACGTCGAGCAATTGCTCAGAGATGAGAACTGCCAGCACTGAAAGCTGATGCTAGCCAGCACTCTTCCTTGGAAATGCTTTTGTAGGCCTAAGAACACTGGGGCTCTGGGCTTCTCTAGCCACCTAATCTTCTGCTCATCCTCTCGCGTAGTCTAAAGAGAGCTCGGGTGAGAAAGTGCAAACGTCCAGCAATTGCTCAGAGATGAAAAGTGCCAGCACTGAAGGCTGTTGCTAGCCAGCACCCTTCCTTGGAAGTGCTTTCACAGGCGCAGCAACACTGGGACTTTGCGCTTCTCTAGCCACCAAACGTCACGGTCATTCTCTTTCCTTCTCGTAGACACGAGCTGAGAAATTGCAAAAGTCGAGCAATTGCTCAGAGATGAAAAGTGGCAGCACTGAAAGCTGTTGCTAGCCAGCACCCTTCCTTGGAAGCGCTTTCACAGGCGCAGCAACACTGGGGCTTTGCGCTTCTCTACCCACCAAACGTCACGGTCATTCTCTTTCCTTCTCGTAGACACGAGTTGAGAAATTGCAAACGTCGAGCAATTGCTCAGAGAGGAAAAGTGCCAGCACTGAAAGCTGTGGCTAGCCAGCACCCTTCCTTGGAAGTGCTTTCACAGGTGCAGCAACACTGGGGCTTTGCGCTTCTCTAGCCACCAAACGTAACGCTCACTATCTCTCCGTCTCGTAGACACGAGCTGAGAAATTGCAAATGTGGAGCAATTGCTCAGAGGTGAAAAGTGCCAGCACTGAAAGCTGTTGCTAGCCAGCACCCTTCCTTGGAAGCGCTTTTGTAGGCCTAAGAACACTGGGGCTCTGGGCTTCTCTAGCCACCTACTCTTCTGCTCATCCTCTCGGGCAGTCTAAAGAGAGCTCAGGTGAGAAATTGCAAACGTCGAGCAATTGCTCAGAGATGAAAAGTGCCAGCACTGAAAGCTGTTGCTAGCCAGCACCCTTCCTTGGAAGTGCTTTCACAGGTACAGCAACACTGGGGCTTTGCGCTTCTCTACCCACCAAATGTCACGCTCACTATCTCTCCGTCTCGTAGACACGAGCTGAGAAATTGCAAATGTGGAGCAATTGCTCAGAGATGAAAAGTGCCAGCACTGAAAGCTGTTGCTAGCCAGCACCCTTCCTTGGAAGCGCTTTTGTAGGCCTAACAACACTGGGGCTCTGGGCTTCTCTAGCCACCTAATCTTCTGCTCATCCTCTCGCGCAGTCGAAAGAGAGCTCAGGTGAGAAATTGCAAATGTCGAGCAATTGCTCAGAGAGGAAAAGTGCCAGCACTGAAAGCTGTTGCTAGCCAGCACCCTTCCTTGGAAGCGCTTTCACAGGCGCAGCAACACTGGGGCTTTGCGCTTCTCTACCCACCAAACATCACGGTCATTCTCTTTCCGTCTCGTAGACACGAGCTGAGAAATTGCAAACGTCGAGCAATTGCTCAGAGAGGAAAAGTGCCAGCACTGAAAGCTGTGGCTAGCCAGCACCCTTCCTTGGAAGCGCTTTCACAGGCACAGCAACACTGGGGCTTTGCGCTTCTCTACCCACCAAACGTCACGGTCATTCTCTTTCCTTCTCGTAGACTCGAGCTGAGAAATTACAAACGTCGAGCAATTGCTCAGAGATGAAAAGTGGCAGCACTGAAAGCTGATGCTAGCCAGCACCCTTCCTTGGAAGCGCTTTCACAGGCGCAGCAACACTGGGGCTTTGCGCTTCTCTACCCACCAAACGTCACGGTCATTCTCTTTCCTTCTCGTAGACAGGAGTTGAGAAATTGCAAACGTCCAGCAATTGCTCAGAGATGAAAAGTGCCTTCACTGAAAGCTGTGGCTAGCCAGCACCCTTCCTTGGAAGTGCTTTCACAGGCGCAGCAACACTGGGGCTTTGCGCTTCTCTAGCCACCAAACGTCACGCTCACTATCTCTCCGTCTCGTAGACACGAGCTGAGAAATTGCAAATGTGGAGCAATTGCTCAGAGGTGAAAAGTGCCAGCACTGAAAGCTGTTGCTAGCCAGCACCCTTCCTTGGAAGCGCTTTTGTAGGCCTAACAACAGTGGGGCTCTGGGCTTCTCTAGCCACCTACTCTTCTGCTCATCCTCTCGTGCAGTCTAAAGAGAGCTCAGGTGAGAAATTGCAAATGTCGAGCAATTGCTCAGAGAGGAAAAGTGCCAGCACTGAAAGCTGTGGCTAGCCAGCAGCCTTCCTTGGAAGCGCTTTCACAGGCGCAGCAACACTGGGGCTTTGCGCTTCTCTAGCCACCAAACATCACGCTCACTATCTCTCCGTCTCGTAGACACGAGCTGAGAAATTGCAAACGTCGAGCAATTGCTCAGAGATGAAAAGTGCCAGCACTGAAAGCTCTTGCTAGCCAGCTCCCTTCCTTGGAAACGCTTTTGTAGGCCTAAGAACACTGGGGTTGTGGGCTTCTCTAGCCACCTAATCTTCTGCTCATCCTCTCGTGCAGTCGAAAGAGAGCTCAGGTGAGAAAGTGCAAACGTCGAGCAATTGCTCAGAGATGAAAAGTGCCAGCACTGAAAGCTGTTGCTAGCCAGCACCCTTCCTTGGAAGCGCTTTCACAGGCGCAGCAACACTGGGGCTTTGCGCTTCTCTAGCCACCAAACATCACGGTCATTCTCTTTCCTTCTCGTAGACACGAGTTGAGAAATTGCAAACGTCGAGCAATTGCTCAGAGATGAAAAGTGCCAGCACTGAAAGCTGTTGCTAGCCAGCACCCTTCCTTGGAAGCGCTTTTGTAGGCCTAAGAACACTGGGGCTCTGGGCTTCTCTAGCCACCTAATCTTCTGCTCATCCTCTCGTGCAGTCTAAAGAGAGCTCAGGTGAGAAATTGCAAACGTCGAGCAATTGCTCAGAGATGAAAAGTGCCAGCACTGAAAGCTGTTGCTAGCCAGCACCCTTCCTTGGAAGCGCTTTCACAGGCACAGCAACACTGGGGCTTTGCGCTTCTCTACCCACCAAACGTCACGCTCACTATCTCTCCGTCTCGTAGACACGAGTTGAGAAATTGCAAACGTCGAGCAATTGCTCAGAGATGAAAAGTGCCAGCACTGAAAGCTGTGGCTAGCCAGCACCCTTCCTTGGAAGCGCTTTCACAGGCGCAGCAACACTGGGACTTTGCGCTTGTCTACCCACCAAACGTCACAGTCATTCTCTTTCCATCTCGTAGACACGAGCTGAGAAATTGCAAACGTCGAGCAATTGCTCAGAGATGAGAACTGCCAGCACTGAAAGCTGATGCTAGCCAGCACTCTTCCTTGGAAATGCTTTTGTAGGCCTAAGAACACTGGGGCTCTGGGCTTCTCTAGCCACCTAATCTTCTGCTCATCCTCTCGCGTAGTCTAAAGAGAGCTCGGGTGAGAAAGTGCAAACGTCCAGCAATTGCTCAGAGATGAAAAGTGCCAGCACTGAAGGCTGTTGCTAGCCAGCACCCTTCCTTGGAAGTGCTTTCACAGGCGCAGCAACACTGGGACTTTGCGCTTCTCTAGCCACCAAACGTCACGGTCATTCTCTTTCCTTCTCGTAGACACGAGCTGAGAAATTGCAAAAGTCGAGCAATTGCTCAGAGATGAAAAGTGGCAGCACTGAAAGCTGTTGCTAGCCAGCACCCTTCCTTGGAAGTGCTTTCACAGGCGCAGCAACACTGGGGCTTTGCGCTTCTCTACCCACCAAACGTCACGGTCATTCTCTTTCCTTCTCGTAGACACGAGTTGAGAAAATGCAAACGTCGAGCAATTGCTCAGAGAGGAAAAGTGCCAGCACTGAAAGCTGTGGCTAGCCAGCACCCTTCCTTGGAAGTGCTTTCACAGGTGCAGCAACACTGGGGCTTTGCGCTTCTCTAGCCACCAAACGTAACGCTCACTATCTCTCCGTCTCGTAGACACGAGCTGAGAAATTGCAAATGTGGAGCAATTGCTCAGAGGTGAAAAGTGCCAGCACTGAAAGCTGTTGCTAGCCAGCACCCTTCCTTGGAAGCGCTTTTGTAGGCCTAAGAACACTGGGGCTCTGGGCTTCTCTAGCCACCTACTCTTCTGCTCATCCTCTCGGGCAGTCTAAAGAGAGCTCAGGTGAGAAATTGCAAACGTCGAGCAATTGCTCAGAGATGAAAAGTGCCAGCACTGAAAGCTGTTGCTAGCCAGCACCCTTCCTTGGAAGCGCTTTCACAGGCGCAGCAACACTGGGGCTTTGCGCTTCTCTACCCACCAAACATCACGGTCACTCTCTTTCCGTCTCGTAGACACGAGCTGAGAAATTGCAAACGTCGAGCAATTGCTCAGAGATGAAAAGTGGCAGCACTGAAAGCTGTGGCTAGCCAGCACCCTTCCTTGGAAGCGCTTTCACAGGCGCAGCAACACTGGGGCTTTGCGCTTCTCTACCCACCAAACGTCACGGTCATTCTCTTTCCTTCTCGTAGACAGGAGTTGAGAAATTGCAAACGTCCAGCAATTGCTCAGAGATGAAAAGTGCCTTCACTGAAAGCTGTGGCTAGCCAGCACCCTTCCTTGGAAGTGCTTTCACAGGCGCAGCAACACTGGGGCTTTGCGCTTCTCTAGCCACCAAACGTCACGCTCACTATCTCTCCGTCTCGTAGACACGAGCTGAGAAATTGCAAATGTGGAGCAATTGCTCAGAGGTGAAAAGTGCCAGCACTGAAAGCTGTTGCTAGCCAGCACCCTTCCTTGGAAGCGCTTTTGTAGGCCTAACAACAGTGGGGCTCTGGGCTTCTCTAGCCACCTACTCTTCTGCTCATCCTCTCGTGCAGTCTAAAGAGAGCTCAGGTGAGAAATTGCAAATGTCGAGCAATTGCTCAGAGAGGAAAAGTGCCAGCACTGAAAGCTGTTGCTAGCCAGCACCCTTCCTTGGAAGCGCTTTTGTAGGCCTAAGAACACTGGGGCTCTGGGCTTCTCTAGCCACCTAATCTTCTGCTCATCCTCTCGTGCAGTCTAAAGAGAGCTCAGGTGAGAAATTGCAAATGTCGAGCAATTGCTCAGAGATGAAAAGTGGCAGCACTGAAAGGTGTTGCTAGCCAGCACCCTTCCTTGGAAGCGCTTTCACAGGCGCAGCAACACTGGGGCTTTGCGCTTCTCTACCCACCAAACATCACGCTCACTATCTCTCCGTCTCGTAGACATGAGCTGAGAAATTGCAAACGTCGAGCAATTGCTCAGAGATGAAAAGTGCCAGCACTGAAAGCTGTTGCTAGCCAGCACCCTTCCTTGGAAGCGCTTTTGTAGGCCTAACAACACTGGGGTTGTGGGTTTCTCTAGCCACCTAATCTTCTGCTCATCCTCTCGCGTAGTCTAAAGAGAGCTCAGGTGAGAAAGTGCAAACTTCGAGCAATTGCTCAGAGACGAAAAGTGGCAGCACTGAAAGCTGTTGCTAGCCAGCACCCTTCCTTGGAAGCGCTTTCACAGGCACAGCAACACTGGGGCTTTGCGCTTCTCTACCCACCAAACATCACGGTCATTCTCTTTCCGTCTCGTAGACACGAGTTGAGAAATTGCAAACGTCGAGCAATTGCTCAGAGATGAAAAGTGCCAGCACTGAAAGCTGTGGCTAGCCAGCACCCTTCCTTGGAAGTGCTTTCACAGGCGCAGCAACACTGGGGCTTTGCGCTTCTCTAGCCACCAAACATCACGCTCACTATCTCTCCGTCTCGTAGACATGAGCTGAGAAATTGCAAATGTGGAGCAATTGCTCAGAGATGAAAAGTGCCAGCACTGAAAGCTGTTGCTAGCCAGCACCCTTCCTTGGAAGCGCTTTTGTAGGCCTAAGAACACTGGGGCTCTGGGCTTCTCTAGCCACCTAATCTTCTGCTCATCCTCTCGTGCAGTCTAAAGAGAGCTCAGGTGAGAAATTGCAAACGTCGAGCAATTGCTCAGAGATGAAAAGTGGCAGCACTGAAAGCTGTTGCTAGCCAGCACCCTTCCTTGGAAGAGCTTTCACAGGCGCAGCAACACTGGGGCTTTGCGCTTCTCTACCCACCAAACGTCACGCTCACTATCTCTCCGTCTCGTAGACACGAGCTGAGATATTGCAAACGTCGAGCAATTGCTCAGAGATGAAAAGTGCCAGCACTGAAAGCTGTTGCTAGCCAGCACCCTTCCTTGGAAGCGCTTTCACAGGCACAGCAACACTGGGGCTTTGCGCTTCTCTAGCCACCAAACATCACGGTCATTCTCTTTCATCTCGTAGACACGAGTTGAGAAATTGCAAACATCGAGCAATTGCTCAGAGATGAAAAGTGCCAGCACTGAAAGCTGTTGCTAGCCAGCACCCTTCCTTGGAAGCGCTTTCACAGGCGCAGCAACACTGGGGCTTTGCGCTTCTCTACCCACCAAACATCACGGTCACTATCTCTCCGTCTCGTAGACATGAGCTGAGAAATTGCAAACGTCGAGCAATTGCTCAGAGATGAAAAGTGCCAGCACTGAAAGCTGTTGCTAGCCAGCACCCTTCCTTGGAAGCGCTTATGTAGCCCTAAGAACACTGGGGCTCTGGGCTTCTCTAGCCACCTAATCTTCTGCTCATCCTCTCGTGCAGTCTAAAGAGAGCTCAGGGGAGAAATTGCAAACGTCGAGCAATTGCTCAGAGATGAAAAGTGCCAGCACTGAAAGCTGTGGCTAGCCAGCACCCTTCCTTGGAAGTGCTTTCACAGGCACAGCAACACTGGGGCTTTGCGCTTCTCTACCCACCAAACATCACGGTCATTCTCTTTCCGTCTCGTAGACACGAGCTGAGAAATTGCAAATGTGGAGCAATTGCTCAGAGATGAAAAGTGCCAGCACTGAAAGCTGTTGCTAGCCAGCACCCTTCCTTGGAAGCACTTTTGTATGCCTAAGAACACTGGGGCTCTGGGCTTCTCTAGCCACCTACTCTTCTGCTCATCCTCTCGTGCACTCTAAAGAGAGCTCAGGTGAGAAATTGCAAACGTCGAGCAATTGCTCAGAGAGGAAAAGTGCCAGCACTGAAAGCTGATGCTAGCCAGCACCCTTCCTTGGAAGTGCTTTCACAGGCGCAGCAACACTGGGGCTTTGCGCTTCTCTACCCACCAAACGTCACGCTCACTATCTCTCCGTCTCGTAGACACGAGCTGAGAAATTGCAAACGTCGAGCAATTGCTCAGAGATGAAAAGTGCCAGCACTGAAAGCTGATGCTAGCCAGCAGCCTTCCTTGGAAGCGCTTTCACAGGCGCAGCAACACTGGGGCTTTGCGCTTCTCTAGCCACCAAACGTCACGCTCACTATCTCTCCGTCTCGTAGACATGAGCTGAGAAATTGCAAACGTCGAGCAATTGCTCAGAGAGGAAAAGTGCCAGCACTGAAAGCTGTTGCTAGCCAGCACCCTTCCTTGGAAGCGCTTTTGTAGCCCTAAGAACACTGGGGCTCTGGGCTTCTCTAGCCACCTAATCTTCTGCTCATCCTCTCGTGCAGTCTAAAGAGAGCTCAGGGGAGAAATTGCAAACGTCGAGCAATTGCTCAGCGATGAAAAGTGCCAGCACTGAAAGCTGTTGCTAGCCAGCACCCTTCCTTGGAAGTGCTTTCACAGGCGCAGCAACACTGGGGCTTTGCGCTTCTCTAGCCACCAAACATCACGCTCACTATCTCTCCGTCTCGTAGACACGAGCTGAGAAATTGCAAACGTCGAGCAATTGCTCAGAGATGAAAAGTGCCAGCACTGAAAGCTGTTGCTAGCCAGCACCCTTCCTTGGAAGTGCTTTCACAGGCGCAGCAACACTGGGGCTTTGCGCTTCTCTAGCCACCAAACATCACGGTCATTCTATTTCATCTTGTAGACACGAGTTGAGAAATTGCAAACGTCGAGCAATTGCTCAGAGATGAAAAGTGCCAGCACTGAAGGCTGTTGCTAGCCAGCACCCTTCGTTGGAAGCGCTTTCACAGGCGCAGCAACACTGGGGCTTTGCGCTTCTCTAGCCACCAAACGTCATGGTCACTATCTCTCCGTCTCGTAGACATGAGCTGAGAAATTGCAAACATCGAGCAATTGCTCAGAGAGGAAAAGTGCCAGCACTGAAAGCTGTTGCTAGCCAGCACCCTTCCTTGGAAGCGCTTTTGTAGCCCTAAGAACACTGGGGTTGTGGGCTTCTCTAGCCATCTAATCTTCTGCTCATCCTCTCGTGCAGTCTAAAGAGAGCTCAGGGGAGAAATTGCAAACGTCGAGCAATTGCTCAGCGATGAAAAGTGCCAGCACTGAAAGCTGTTGCTAGCCAGCACCCTTCCTTGGAAGTGCTTTCACAGGCGCAGCAACACTGGGGCTTTGCGCTTCTGTAGCCACCAAACATCACGTTCATTCTCTTTCCGTCTCGTAGACACGAGTTGAGAAATTGCAAACGTCGAGCAATTGCTCAGAGAGGAAAAGTGCCAGCACTGAAAGCTGTTGCTAGCCAGCACCCTTCCTTGGAAGCGCTTTCACAGGCGCAGCAACACTGGGGCTTTGCGCTTCTCTACCCACCAAACATCACGGTCATTCTCTTTCCTTCTCGTAGACACGAGTTGAGAAATTGCAAACGTCGAGCAATTGCTCAGAGATGAAAAGTGCCAGCACTGAAAGCGGTTGCTAGCCAGCACCCTTCCTTGGAAGTGCTTTCACAGGCGCAGCAACACTGGGGCTTTGCGCTTCTCTAGCCACCAAACATCACGCTCACTATCTCTCCGTCTCGTAGACACGAGCTGAGAAATTGCAAATGTGGAGCAATTGCTCAGAGATGAAAAGTGCCAGCACTGAAAGCTGTTGCTAGCCAGCACCCTTCCTTGGAAGCGCTTTTGTAGCCCTAACAACACTGGGGTTGTGGGCTTCTCTAGCCACCTAATCTTCTGCTCATCCTCTCGTGCAGTCTAAAGAGAGCTCAGGTGAGAAATTGCAAACGTCGAGCAATTGCTCAGAGATGAAAAGTGCCAGCACTGAAAGCTGTTGCTAGCCAGCACCCTTCCTTGGAAGTGCTTTCACAGGCGCAGCAACACTGGGGCTTTGCCCTTCTCTACCAACCAAATGTCACGCTCACTATCTCTCCGTCTCGTAGACACGAGCTGAGAAATTGCAAACGTCGAGCAATTGCTCAGAGATGAAAAGTGCCAGCACTGAAAGCTGTTGCTAGCCAGCACCCTTCCTTGGAAGCGCTTTCACAGGCGCAGCAACACTGGGGCTTTGCGCTTCTCTACCCACCAAACATCACGCTCACTATCTCTCCGTCTCGTAGACATGAGCTGAGAAATTGCAAACGTCGAGCAATTGCTCAGAGAGGAAAAGTGCCAGCACTGAAAGCTGTTGCTAGCCAGCACCCTTCCTTGGAAGCGCTTTTGTAGCCCTAAGAACACTGGGGCTCTGGGCTTCTCTAGCCACCTAATCTTCTGCTCATCCTCTCGTGCAGTCTAAAGAGAGCTCAGGTGAGAAAGTGCAAACGTCGAGCAATTGCTCAGCGATGAAAAGTGCCAGCACTGAAAGCTGTTGCTAGCCAGCACCCTTCCTTGGAAGTGCTTTCACAGGCGCAGCAACACTGGGGCTTTGCGCTTCTCTAGCCACCAAACATCACGGTCATTCTCTTTCCTTCTCGTAGACAGGAGTTGAGAAATTGCAAACGTCGAGCAATTGCTCAGAGATGAAAAGTGCCAGCACTGAAAGCTGTGGCTAGCCAGCACCCTTCCTTGGAAGTGCTTTCACAGGCGCAGCAACACTGGGGCTTTGCGCTACTCTAGCCACCAAACGTCACGGTCACTATCTCTCCGTCTCGTAGACACGAGCTGAGAAATTGCAAATGTGGAGCAATTGCTCAGAGGTGAAAAGTGCCAGCACTGAAAGCTGTTGCTAGCCAGCACCCTTCCTTGGAAGCGCTTTCACAGGCGCAGCAACACTGGGGCTTTGCGCTTCTCTACCCACCAAACGTCACGCTCACTATCTCTCCGTCTCGTAGACACGAGCTGAGAAATTGCAAACGTCCAGCAATTGCTCAGAGATGAAAAGTGCCAGCACTGAAAGCTGTTGCTAGCCAGCACCCTTCCTTGGAAGCGCTTTTGTAGGCCTAAGAACACTGGGGCTCTGGGCTTCTCTAGCCACCTAATCTTCTGCTCATCCTCTCGTGCAGTCTAAAGAGAGCTCAGGTGAGAAATTGCAAATGTCGAGCAATTGCTCAGAGATGAAAAGTGCCAGCACTGAAAGCTGTTGCTAGCCAGCACCCTTCCTTGGAAGTGCTTTCACAGGCGCAGCAACACTGGGGCTTTGCGCTTCTCTACCCACCAAACATCACGTTCATTCTCTTTCCGTCTCGTAGACACGAGTTGAGAAATTGCAAACGTCGAGCAATTGCTCAGAGATGAAAAGTGCCAGCACTGAAAGCTGTGGCTAGCCAGCACCCTTCCTTGGAAGCGCTTTCACAGGCGCAGCAACACTGGGGCTTTGCGCTTCTCTAGCCACCAAACATCACGGTCACTATCTCTCCGTCTCGTAGACACGAGCTGAGAAATTGCAAACGTCGAGCAATTGCTCAGAGATGAAAAGTGCCAGCACTGAAAGCTGTTGCTAGCCAGCACCCTTCCTTGGAAGCGCTTTCACAGGCGCAGCAACACTGGGGCTCTGGGCTTCTCTAGCCACCTAATCTTCTGCTCATCCTCTCGTGCAGTCTAAAGAGAGCTCAGGTGAGAAATTGCAAACGTCGAGCAATTGCTCAGAGATGAAAAGTGCCAGCACTGAAAGCTGTGGCTAGCCAGCACTCTTCCTTGGAAGCGCTTTCACAGGCGCAGCAACACTGGGGCTTTGCGCTTCTCTAGCCACCAAACGTCATGGTCACTATCTCTCCGTCTCGTAGACATGAGCTGAGAAATTGCAAACGTCGAGCAATTGCTCAGAGATGAAAAGTGCCAGCACTGAAAGCTGTTGCTAGCCAGCACCCTTCCTTGGAAGCGCTTTTGTAGGCCTAAGAACACTGGGGCTCTGTATTTCTCTAGCCACCTAATCTTCTGCTCATCCTCTCGCGTAGTCTAAAGAGAGCTCAGGTGAGAAAGTGCAAACTTCGAGCAATTGCTCAGAGACGAAAAGTGGCAGCACTGAAAGCTGTTGCTAGCCAGCACCCTTCCTTGGAAGCGCTTTCACAGGCACAGCAACACTGGGGCTTTGCGCTTCTCTACCCACCAAACATCACGGTCATTCTCTTTCCGTCTCGTAGACACGAGTTGAGAAATTGCAAACGTCGAGCAATTGCTCAGAGATGAAAAGTGCCAGCACTGAAAGCTGTGGCTAGCCAGCACCCTTCCTTGGAAGTGCTTTCACAGGCGCAGCAACACTGGGGCTTTGCGCTTCTCTAGCCACCAAACATCACGCTCACTATCTCTCCGTCTCGTAGACATGAGCTGAGAAATTGCAAATGTGGAGCAATTGCTCAGAGATGAAAAGTGCCAGCACTGAAAGCTGTTGCTAGCCAGCACCCTTCCTTGGAAGCGCTTTTGTAGGCCTAACAACACTGGGGTTGTGGGCTTCTCTAGCCACCTAATCTTCTGCTCATCCTCTCGTGCAGTCTAAAGAGAGCTCAGGTGAGAAATTGCAAACGTCGAGCAATTGCTCAGAGATGAAAAGTGGCAGCACTGAAAGCTGTTGCTAGCCAGCACCCTTCCTTGGAAGAGCTTTCACAGGCGCAGCAACACTGGGGCTTTGCGCTTCTCTACCCACCAAACGTCACGCTCACTATCTCTCCGTCTCGTAGACACGAGCTGAGATATTGCAAACGTCGAGCAATTGCTCAGAGATGAAAAGTGCCAGCACTGAAAGCTGTTGCTAGCCAGCACCCTTCCTTGGAAGCGCTTTCACAGGCACAGCAACACTGGGGCTTTGCGCTTCTCTAGCCACCAAACATCACGGTCATTCTCTTTCATCTCGTAGACACGAGTTGAGAAATTGCAAACATCGAGCAATTGCTCAGAGATGAAAAGTGCCAGCACTGAAAGCTGTTGCTAGCCAGCACCCTTCCTTGGAAGCGCTTTCACAGGCGCAGCAACACTGGGGCTTTGCGCTTCTCTAGCCACCAAACATCACGCTCACTATCTCTCCGTCTCGTAGACATGAGCTGAGAAATTGCAAACGTCGAGCAATTGCTCAGAGATGAAAAGTGCCAGCACTGAAAGCTGTTGCTAGCCAGCACCCTTCCTTGGAAGCGCTTATGTAGCCCTAAGAACACTGGGGCTCTGGGCTTCTCTAGCCACCTAATCTTCTGCTCATCCTCTCGTGCAGTCTAAAGAGAGCTCAGGGGAGAAATTGCAAACGTCGAGCAATTGCTCAGCGATGAAAAATGCCAGCACTGAAAGCTGTTGCTAGCCAGCACCCTTCCTTGGAAGTGCTTTCACAGGCGAAGCAACACTGGGGCTTTGCGCTTCTCTAGCCACCAAACATCACGGTCATTCTCTTTCCTTCTCGTAGACAGGAGTTGAGAAATTGCAAACGTCGAGCAATTGCTCAGAGATGAAAAGTGCCAGCACTGAAAGCTGTGGCTAGCCAGCACCCTTCCTTGGAAGCGCTTTCACAGGCGCAGCAACACTGGGGCTTTGCGCTTCTCTACCCACCAAACGTCACGGTCATTCTCTTTCCTTCTCGTAGACACGAGCTGAGAAATTGCAAACGTCGAGCAATTGCTCAGAGATGAAAAGTGCCAGCACTGAAAGCTGTGGCTAGCCAGCACCCTTCCTTGGAAGTGCTTTCACAGGCGCAGCAACACTGGGGCTTTGCGCTTCTCTACCCACCAAACGTCACGGTCATTCTCTTTCCTTCTCGTAGACACGAGCTGAGAAATTGCAAACGTCGAGCAATTGCTCAGAGATGAAAAGTGCCAGCACTGAAAGCTGTTGCTAGCCAGCACCCTTCCTTGGAAGCGCTTTTGTAGCCCTAAGAACACTGGGGCTCTGGGCTTCTCTAGCCACCTAATCTTCTGCTCATCCTCTCGCGCACTCTAAAGAGAGCTCAGGTGAGAAATTGCAAACGTCGAGCAATTGCTCAGAGATGAAAAGTGCCAGCACTGAAAGCTGTTGCTAGCCAGCACCCTTCCTTGGAAGTGCTTTCACAGGCGCAGCAACACTGGGGCTTTGCGCTTCTCAAGCCACCAAACATCACGTTCATTCTCTTTCCGTCTCGTAGACACGAGCTGAGAAATTGCAAACGTCGAGCAATTGCTCAGAGATGAAAAGTGCCAGCACTGAAAGCTGTGGCTAGCCAGCACCCTTCCTTGGAAGCGCTTTCACAGGCGCAGCAACACTGGGGCTTTGCGCTTCTCTACCCACCAAACATCACGGTCACTATCTCTCCGTCTCGTAGACACGAGCTGAGAAATTGCAAATGTGGAGCAATTGCTCAGAGATGAAAAGTGCCAGCACTGAAAGCTGTGGCTAGCCAGCACCCTTCCTTGGAAACGCTTTTGTATGCCTAAGAACACTGGGGCTCTGGGCTTCTCTAGCCACCTAATCTTCTGCTCATCCTATCGTGCAGTCTAAAGAGAGCTCAGGTGAGAAATTGCAAATGTGGAGCAATTGCTCAGAGGTGAAAAGTGCCAGCACTGAAAGCTGATGCTAGCCAGCACCCTTCCTTGGAAGTGCTTTCACAGGCGCAGCAACACTGGGGCTTTGCGCTTCTCTACCCACCAAACGTCACGCTCACTATCTCTCCGTCTCGTAGACACGAGCTGAGAAATTGCAAACGTCGAGCAATTGCTCAGAGATGAAAAGTGCCAGCACTGAAGGCTGTTGCTAGCCAGCACCCTTCCTTGGAAGCGCTTTCACAGGCGCAGCAACACTGGGGCTTTGCGCTTCTCTACCCACCAAACATCATGGTCATTCTCTTTCCTTCTCGTAGACCCGAGTTGAGAAATGGCAAACGTCGAGCAATTGCTCAGAGATGAAAAGTGCCAGCACTGAAAGCTGTGGCTAGCCAGCACCCTTCCTTGGAAGTGCTTTCACAGGCACAGCAACACTGGGGCTTTGCGCTTCTCTACCCACCAAACATCACGGTCATTCTCTTTCCGTCTCGTAGACACGAGCTGAGAAATTGCAAATGTGGAGCAATTGCTCAGAGATGAAAAGTGCCAGCACTGAAAGCTGTTGCTAGCCAGCACCCTTCCTTGGAAGCACTTTTGTATGCCTAAGAACACTGGGGCTCTGGGCTTCTCTAGCCACCTACTCTTCTGCTCATCCTCTCGTGCACTCTAAAGAGAGCTCAGGTGAGAAAGTGCAAACGTCGAGCAATTGCTCAGAGATGAAAAGTGCCAGCACTGAAAGCTGTTGCTAGCCAGCACCCTTCCTTGGAAGCGCTTTCACAGGCGCAGCAACACTGGGGCTTTGCGCTTCTCTAGCCACCAAACATCACGGTCATTCGCTTTCATCTCGTAGACACGATTTGAGAAATTGCAAACGTCGAGCAATTGCTCAGAGATGAAAAGTGCCAGCACTGAAAGCTGTGGCTAGCCAGCACCCTTCCTTGGAAGTGCTTTCACAGGCGCAGCAACACTGGGGCTTTGCGCTTCTCTACCCACCAAACATCACGCTCACTATCTCTCCGTCTCGTAGACCCGAGCTGAGAAATTGCAAACGTCGAGCAATTGCTCAGAGATGAAAAGTGTCAGCACTGAAAGCTGATGCTAGCCAGCACCCTTCCTTGGAAACGCTTTTGTAGGCCTAAGAACACTGGGGCTCTGGGCTTCTCTAGCCACCTAATCTTCTGCTCATCCTCTCGCGTAGTCTAAAGAGAGCTCAGGTGAGAAAGTGCAAACTTCGAGCAATTGCTCAGAGACGAAAAGTGGCAGCACTGAAGGCTGTTGCTAGCCAGCACCCTTCCTTGGAAGCGCTTTCACAGGCGCAGCAACACTGGGGCTTTGCGCTTCTCTAGCCACCAAACATCATGGTCATTCTCTTTCCATCTCGTAGACACGAGTTGAGAAATTGCAAACGTCGAGCAATTGCTCAGAGATGAAAAGTGCCAGCACTGAAAGCTGTGGCTAGCCAGCACCCTTCCTTGGAAGCGCTTTCACAGGCACAGCAACACTGGGACTTTGCGCTTCTCTACCCACCAAACATCACGGTCATTCTCTTTCCGTCTCGTAGACACGAGCTGAGAAATTGCAAATGTGGAGCAATTGCTCAGAGATGAGAACTGCCAGCACTGAAAGCTGTTGCTAGCCAGCACCCTTCCTTGGAATCACTTTTGTATGCCTAAGAACACTGGGGCTCTGGGCTTCTCTAGCCACCTAATCTTCTGCTCATCCTCTCGTGCAGTCTAAAGAGAGCTCAGGTGAGAAATTGCAAACGTCGAGCAATTGCTCAGAGAGGAAAAGTGGCAGCACTGAAAGCTGATGCTAGCCAGCACCCTTCCTTGGAAGTGCTTTCACAGGCGCAGCAACACTGGGGCTTTGCGCTTCTCTACCCACCAAACGTCACGCTCACTATCTCTCCGTCTCGTAGACACGAGCTGAGAAATTGCAAACGTCGAGCAATTGCTCAGAGATGAAAAGTGCCAGCACTGAAAGCTGATGCTAGCCAGCAGCCTTCCTTGGAAGCGCTTTCACAGGCGCAGCAACACTGGGGCTTTGCGCTTCTCTACCCACCAAACGTCACGCTCACTATCTCTCCGTCTCGTAGACACGAGCTGAGAAATTGCAAACGTCGAGCAATTGCTCAGAGATGAAAAGTGCCAGCACTGAAAGCTGTTGCTAGCCAGCACCCTTCCTTGGAAGCGCTTTTGTAGGCCTAAGAACACTGGGGTTGTGGGCTTCTCTAGCCACCTAATCTTCTGCTCATCCTCTCGCGTAGTCTAAAGAGAGCTCAGGTGAGAAAGTGCAAACGTCCAGCAATTGCTCAGAGATGAAAAGTGCCAGCACTGAAAGCTGTTGCTAGCCAGCACCCTTCCTTGGAAGCGCTTTCACAGGCACAGCAACACTGGGGCTTTGCGCTTCTCTACCCACCAAACGTCACGGTCATTCTCTTTCCGTCTCGTAGACACGAGTTGAGAAATTGCAAACGTCGAGCAATTGCTCAGAGATGAAAAGTGCCAGCACTGAAAGCTGATGCTAGCCAGCACCCTTCCTTGGAAGTGCTTTCACAGGCACAGCAACACTGGGGCTTTGCGCTTCTCTAGCCACCAAACATCACGCTCACTATCTCTCCGTCTCGTAGACACGAGCTGAGAAATTGCAAACGTCGAGCAATTGCTCAGAGATGAAAAGTGCCAGCACTGAAAGCTGTTGCTAGCCAGCACCCTTCCTTGGAAGTGCTTTTGTAGCCCTAAGAACAGTGGGGCTCTGGGCTTCTCTAGCCACCTAATCTTCTGCTCATCCTCTCGTGCAGTCTAAAGAGAGCTCAGGTGAGAAAGTGCAAACGTCGAGCAATTGCTCAGAGATGAAAAGTGGCAGCACTGAAAGCTGTTGCTAGCCAGCACCCTTCCTTGGAAGCGCTTTCACAGGCGCAGCAACACTGGGGCTTTGCGCTTCTCTACCCACCAAACATCACGGTCATTCTCTTTCCGTCTCGTAGACACGAGCTGAGAAATTGCAAATGTGGAGCAATTGCTCAGAGATGAAAAGTGCCAGCACTGAAAGCTGTGGCTAGCCAGCACCCTTCCTTGGAAGTGCTTTCACAGGCGCAGCAACACTGGGGCTTTGCGCTTCTCTAGCCACCAAACATCACGCTCACTATCTCTCCGTCTCGTAGACCCGAGCTGAGAAATTGCAAACGTCGAGCAATTGCTCAGAGATGAAAAGTGCCAGCACTGAAAGCTGATGCTAGCCAGCACCCTTCCTTGGAAACGCTTTTGTAGGCCTAAGAACACTGGGGCTCTGGGCTTCTCTAGCCACCTAATCTTCTGCTCATCCTCTCGCATAGTCTAAAGAGAGCTCAGGTGAGAAAGTGCAAACTTCGAGCAATTGCTCAGAGACGAAAAGTGCCAGCACTGAAAGCTGTTGCTAGCCAGCACCCTTCCTTGGAAGCGCTTTCACAGGCACAGCAACACTGGGGCTTTGCGCTTCTCTACCCACCAAACATCACGGTCATTCTCTTTCCGTCTCGTAGACACGAGTTGAGAAATTGCAAACGTCGAGCAATTGCTCAGAGATGAAAAGTGCCAGCACTGAAAGCTGTGGCTAGCCAGCACCCTTCCTTGGAAGTGCTTTCACAGGCGCAGCAACACTGGGGCTTTGCGCTTCTCTAGCCACCAAACATCACGGTCACTATCTCTCCGTCTCGTAGACACGAGCTGAGAAATTGCAAATGTGGAGCAATTGCTCAGAGAGGAAAAGTGCCAGCACTGAAAGCTGTTGCTAGCCAGCACCCTTCCTTGGAAGCGCTTTTGTAGGCCTAACAACACTGGGGTTGTGGGCTTCTCTAGCCACCTAATCTTCTGCTCATCCTATCGTGCAGTCTAAAGAGAGCTCAGGTGAGAAATTGCAAACGTCGAGCAATTGCTCAGAGATGAAAAGTGCCAGCACTGAAAGCTGTTGCTAGCCAGCACCCTTCCTTGGAAGTGCTTTCACAGGCGCAGCAACACTGGGGCTTTGCGCTTCTCTACCCACCAAACGTCACGCTCACTATCTCTCCGTCTCGTAGACACGAGCTGAGAAATTGCAAACGTCGAGCAATTGCTCAGAGATGAAAAGTGCCAGCACTGAAAGCTCTTGCTAGCCAGCACCCTTCCTTGGAAGCGCTTTCACAGGCGCAGCAACACTGGGGCTTTGCGCTTCTCTACCCACCAAACATCACGGTCATTCTCTTTCATCTCGTAGACACGAGTTGAGAAATTGCAAACATCGAGCAATTGCTCAGAGATGAAAAGTGCCAGCACTGAAAGCTGTTGCTAGCCAGCACCCTTCCTTGGAAGTGCTTTCACAGGCGCAGCAACACTGGGGCTTTGCGCTTCTCTAGCCACCAAACGTCACGCTCACTATCTCTCCGTCTCGTAGACACGAGCTGAGAAATTGCAAACGTCGAGCAATTGCTCAGAGAGGAAAAGTGGCAGCACTGAAAGCTGTTGCTAGCCAGCACCCTTCCTTGGAAGCGCTTTCACAGGCGCAGCAACACTGGGGCTTTGCGCTTCTCTAGCCACCAAACATCACGGTCATTCTCTTTCATCTCGTAGACACGAGTTGAGAAATTGCAAACATCGAGCAATTGCTCAGAGATGAAAAGTGGCAGCACTGAAAGCTGTTGCTAGCCAGCACCCTTCCTTGGAAGCGCTTTCACAGGCGCAGCAACACTGGGGCTTTGCGCTTCTCTACCCACCAAAAGTCACGCTCACTATCTCTCCGTCTCGTAGACATGAGCTGAGAAATTGCAAACGTCGAGCAATTGCTCAGAGAGGAAAAGTGCCAGCACTGAAAGCTGTTGCTAGCCAGCACCCTTCCTTGGAAGCGCTTTTGTAGGCCTAAGAACACTGGGGTTGTGGGCTTCTCTAGCCACCTAATCTTCTGCTCATCCTCTCGTGCAGTCTAAAGAGAGCTCAGGGGAGAAATTGCAAACGTCGAGCAATTGCTCAGAGATGAAAAGTGCCAGCACTGAAAGCTGTTGCTAGCCAGCACCCTTCCTTGGAAGTGCTTTCACAGGCGCAGCAACACTGGGGCTTTGCGCTTCTCTACCCACCAAACATCACGGTCATTCTCTTTCCTTCTCGTAGACAGGAGTTGAGAAATTGCAAACGTCCAGCAATTGCTCGGAGATGAAAAGTGGCAGCACTGAAAGCTGTTGCTAGCCAGCACCCTTCCTTGGAAGTGCTTTCACAGGCGCAGCAACACTGGGGCTTTGCGCTTCTCTAGCCACCAAACATCACGTTCATTCTCTTTCCGTCTCGTAGACACGAGTTGAGAAATTGCAAACGTCGAGCAATTGCTCAGAGATGAAAAGTGCCAGCACTGAAAGCTGTTGCTAGCCAGCACCCTTCCTTGGAAGCGCTTTCACAGGCGCAGCAACACTGGGGCTTTGCGCTTCTCTAGCCACCAAACATCACGCTCACTATCTCTCCGTCTCGTAGACACGAGCTGAGAAATTGCAAACGTCGAGCAATTGCTCAGAGATGAAAAGTGCCAGCACTGAAAGCTGTTGCTAGCCAGCACCTTTCCTTGGAAACGCTTTTGTAGCCCTAAGAACACTGGGGCTCTGGGCTTCTCTAGCCACCTAATCTTCTGCTCATCCTCTCGTGCAGTCTAAAGAGAGCTCAGGTGAGAAATTGCAAACGTCCAGCAATTGCTCAGAGATGAAAAGTGCCAGCACTGAAGGCTGTTGCTAGCCAGCACCCTTCCTTGGAAGTGCTTTCACAGGCGCAGCAACACTGGGACTTTGCGCTTCTCTAGCCACCAAACGTCACGGTCATTCTCTTTCCTTCTCGTAGACACGAGCTGAGAAATTGCAAAAGTCGAGCAATTGCTCAGAGATGAAAAGTGGCAGCACTGAAAGCTGTTGCTAGCCAGCACCCTTCCTTGGAAGCGCTTTCACAGGCGCAGCAACACTGGGGCTTTGCGCTTCTCTACCCACCAAACGTCACGGTCATTCTCTTTCCTTCTCGTAGACAGGAGTTGAGAAATTGCAAACGTCCAGCAATTGCTCAGAGATGAAAAGTGCCAGCACTGAAAGCTGTGGCTAGCCAGCACCCTTCATTGGAAGTGCTTTCACAGGCGCAGCAACACTGGGGCTTTGCGCTTCTCCAGCCACCAAACGTCACGGTCACTATCTCTCCGTCTCGTAGACACGAGCTGAGAAATTGCAAATGTGGAGCAATTGCTCAGAGGTGAAAAGTGCCAGCACTGAAAGCTGTTGCTAGCCAGCACCCTTCCTTGGAAGCGCTTTTGTAGCCCTAACAACACTGGGGCTCTGGGCTTCTCTAGCCACCTACTCTTCTGCTCATCCTCTCGTGCAGTCTAAAGAGAGCTCAGGTGAGAAATTGCAAACTTCGAGCAATTGCTCAGAGATGAAAAGTGCCAGCACTGAAAGCTGTTGCTAGCCAGCACCCTTCCTTGGAAGTGCTTTCACAGGCACAGCAACACTGGGGCTTTGCGCTTCTCTAGCCACCAAATGTCACGCTCACTATCTCTCCGTCTCGTAGACATGAGCTGAGAAATTGCAAACGTCGAGCAATTGCTCAGAGAGGAAAAGTGCCAGCACTGGAAGCTGTTGCTAGCCAGCACCCTTCCTTGGAAGCTCTTTTGTAGGCCTAAGAACAGTGGGGCTCTGGGCTTCTCTAGCCACCTAATCTTCTGCTCATCCTCTCGTGCAGTCTAAAGAGAGCTCAGGGGAGAAATTGCAAACGTCGAGCAATTGCTCAGCGATGAAAAGTGCCAGCACTGAAAGCTGTTGCTAGCCAGCACCCTTCCTTGGAAGTGCTTTCACAGGCACAGCAACACTGGGGCTTTGCGCTTCTCTACCCACAAAACGTCACGGTCATTCTCTTTCCTTCTCGTAGACACGAGCTGAGAAATTGCAAACGTCGAGCAATTGCTCAGAGATGAAAAGTGCCAGCACTGAAAGCTGTTGCTAGCCAGCACCCTTCCTTGGAAGCGCTTTCACAGGCGCAGCAACACTGGGGCTTTGCGCTTCTCTACCCATCAAACGTCACGGTCATTCTCTTTCCTTCTCGTAGACACGAGTTGAGAAATTGCAAACGTCCAGCAATTGCTCAGAGATGAAAAGTGCCTTCACTGAAAGCTGATGCTAGCCAGCACCCTTCCTTGGAAGTGCTTTCACAGGCGCAGCAACACTGGGGCTTTGCGCTTCTCTACCCACCAAACGTCACGCTCACTATCTCTCCGTCTCGTAGACACGAGCTGAGAAATTGCAAACGTCGAGCAATTGCTCAGAGATGAAAAGTGCCAGCACTGAAAGCTGTTGCTAGCCAGCACCCTTCCTTGGAAACGCTTTTGTATGCCTAAGAACACTGGGGCTCTGGGCTTCTCTAGCCACCTAATCTTCTGCTCATCCTCTCGTGCAGTCTAAAGAGAGCTCAGGTGAGAAATTGCAAGCGTCGAGCAATTGCTCAGAGAGGAAAAGTGCCAGCACTGAAAGCTGTTGCTAGCCAGCAGCCTTCCTTGGAAGTGCTTTCACAGGCGCAGCAACACTGGGGCTTTGCGCTTCTCTACCCACCAAACGTCACGCTCACTATCTCTCCGTCTCGTAGACACGAGCTGAGAAATTGCAAACGTCGAGCAATTGCTCAGAGATGAAAAGTGCCAGCACTGAAGGCTGTTGCTAGCCAGCACCCTTCCTTGGAAGCGCTTTCACAGGCGCAGCAACACTGGGGCTTTGCGCTTCTCTACCCACCAAACATCATGGTCATTCTCTTTCCTTCTCGTAGACACGAGTTGAGAAATTGCAAAAGTCGAGCAATTGCTCAGAGATGAAAAGTGCCAGCACTGAAAGCTGTGGCTAGCCAGCACCCTTCCTTGGAAGTGCTTTCACAGGCACAGCAACACTGGGGCTTTGCGCTTCTCTACCCACCAAACATCACGCTCACTATCTCTCCGTCTCGTAGACACGAGCTGAGAAATTGCAAATGTGGAGCAATTGCTCAGAGAGGAAAAGTGCCAGCACTGAAAGCTGTTGCTAGCCAGCACCCTTCCTTGGAAGCGCTTTTCTAGGCCTAACAACACTGGGGTTGTGGGCTTCTCTAGCCACCTAATCTTCTGCTCTTCCTATCGTGCAGTCTAAAGAGAGCTCAGGTGAGAAATTGCAAACGTCGAGCAATTGCTCAGAGATGAAAAGTGGCAGCACTGAAAGCTGTTGCTAGCCAGCACCCTTCCTTGGAAGTGCTTTCACAGGCGCAGCAACACTGGGGCTTTGCGCTTCTCTACCCACCAAACATCACGCTCACTATCTCTCCGTCTCGTAGACACGAGCTGAGAAATTGCAAATGTGGAGCAATTGCTCAGAGGTGAAAAGTGCCAGCACTGAAAGCTGTTGCTAGCCACCACCCTTCCTTGGAATCGCTTTTGTAGGCCTAAGAACACTGGGGCTCTGGGCTTCTCTAGCCACCTAATCTTCTGCTCATCCTATCGTGCAGTCTAAAGAGAGCTCAGGTGAGAAATTGCAAACGTCGAGCAATTGCTCAGAGATGAAAAGTGCCAGCACTGAAAGCTGTTGCTAGCCAGCACCCTTCCTTGGAAGTGCTTTCACAGGCGCAGCAACACTGGGGCTTTGCGCTTCTCTACCCACCAAACGTCACGCTCACTATCTCTCCGTCTCGTAGACACGAGTTGAGAAATTGCAAACGTCGAGCAATTGCTCAGAGATGAAAAGTGCCAGCACTGAAAGCTGTGGCTAGCCAGCACCCTTCCTTGGAAGCGCGTTCACAGGCGCAGCAACACTGGGGCTTTGCGCTTCTCTACCCACCAAACGTCACGCTCACTATCTCTCCGTCTCGTAGACACGAGCTGAGAAATTGCAAACGTCGAGCAATTGCTCAGAGATGAAAAGTGCCAGCACTGAAAGCTGTTGCTAGCCAGCACCCTTCCTTGGAAGCACTTTTGTAGGCCTAAGAACACTGGGGTTGTGGGTTTCTCTAGCCACCTAATCTTCTGCTCATCCTCTCGCGTAGTCTAAAGAGAGCTCAGGAGAGAAAGTGCAAACGTCCAGCAATTGCTCAGAGATGAAAAGTGGCAGCACTGAAAGCTGTTGCTAGCCAGCACCCTTCCTTGGAAGCGCTTTCACAGGCGCAGCAACACTGGGGCTTTGCGCTTCTCTAGCCACCAAACATCACGGTCATTCTCTTTCCGTCTCGTAGACACGAGTTGAGAAATTGCAAACGTCGAGCAATTGCTCAGAGATGAAAAGTGCCAGCACTGAAAGCTGATGCTAGCCAGCACCCTTCCTTGGAAGTGCTTTCACAGGCGCAGCAACACTGGGGCTTTGCGCTTCTCTACCCACCAAACATCACGCTCACTATCTCTCCGTCTCGTAGACACGAGCTGAGAAATTGCAAATGTGGAGCAATTGCTCAGAGATGAAAAGTGCCAGCACTGAAAGCTCTTGCTAGCCAGCACCCTTCCTTGGAAACGCTTTTGTAGGCCTAACAACACTGGGGTTGTGGGCTTCTCTAGCCACCTAATCTTCTGCTCATCCTCTCGTGCAGTCTAAAGAGAGCTCAGGTGAGAAATTGCAAACGTCGAGCAATTGCTCAGAGATGAAAAGTGGCAGCACTGAAAGCTGTTGCTAGCCAGCACCCTTCCTTGGAAGTGCTTTCACAGGCGCAGCAACACTGGGGCTTTGCGCTTCTCTACCCACCAAACATCACGCTCACTATCTCTCCGTCTCGTAGACACGAGCTGAGAAATTGCAAACATCGAGCAATTGCTCAGAGATGAAAAGTGCCAGCACTGAAAGCTCTTGCTAGCCAGCACCCTTCCTTGGAAACGCTTTTGTAGCCCTAAGAACACTGGGGCTCTGGGCTTCTCTAGCCACCTAATCTTCTGCTCATCCTCTCGTGCAGTCTAAAGAGAGCTCAGGTGAGAAAGTGCATACGTCGAGCAATTGCTCAGCGATGAAAAGTGGCAGCACTGAAAGCTGTTGCTAGCCAGCACCCTTCCTTGGAAGCGCTTTCACAGGCGCAGCAACACTGGGGCTTTGCGCTTCTCTACCCACCAAACATCATGGTCATTCTCTTTCCTTCTCGTAGACACGAGTTGAGAAATTGCAAACGTCGTGCAATTGCTCAGAGATGAAAAGTGCCAGCACTGAAAGCTGTTGCTAGCCAGCACCCTTCCTTGGAAGTGCTTTCACAGGTGCAGCAACACTGGGGCTTTGCGCTTCTCTAGCCACCAAACATCACGGTCATTCTCTTTCCGTCTCGTAGACACGAGCTGAGAAATTGCAAATGTGGAGCAATTGCTCAGAGATGAAAAGTGCCAGCACTGAAAGCTGTTGCTAGCCAGCACCCTTCCTTGGAAGCACTTTTGTAGGCCTAAGAACACTGGGGCTCTGGGCTTCTCTAGCCACCTAATCTTCTGCTCATCCTCTCGTGCAGTCTAAAGAGAGCTCAGGTGAGAAAGTGCATACGTCGAGCAATTGCTCAGCGATGAAAAGTGCCAGCACTGAAAGCTGTTGCTAGCCAGCACCCTTCCTTGGAAGCGCTTTCACAGGCGCAGCAACACTGGGGCTTTGCGCTTCTCTAGCCACCAAACATCACGGTCATTCTCTTTCATCTCGTAGACACGAGTTGAGAAATTGCAAAGGTCGAGCAATTGCTCAGAGATGAAAAGTGCCAGCACTGAAAGCTGATGCTAGCCAGCACCCTTCCTTGGAAGTGCTTTCACAGGCGCAGCAACACTGGGGCTTTGCGCTTCTCTAGCCACCAAACATCACGCTCACTATCTCTCCGTCTCGTAGACCCGAGCTGAGAAATTGCAAACGTCGAGCAATTGCTCAGAGATGAAAAGTGCCAGCACTGAAAGCTGATGCTAGCCAGCACCCTTCCTTGGAAGCGCTTTTGTAGGCCTAAGAACACTGGGGCTCTGGGCTTCTCTAGCCACCTAATCTTCTGCTCATCCTCTCGTGCAGTCTAAAGAGAGCTCAGGTGAGAAATTGCAAACGTCGAGCAATTGCTCAGAGATGAAAAGTGCCAGCACTGAAAGCTGTTGCTAGCCAGCACCTTTCCTTGGAAGTGCTTTCACAGGCGCAGCAACACTGGGGCTTTGCGCTTCTCTAGCCACCAAACATCACGGTCATTCTCTTTCCTTCTCGTAGACACGAGCTGAGAAATTGCAAACGTCGAGCAATTGCTCAGAGATGAAAAGTGCCAGCACTGAAAGCTGTGGCTAGCC
This sequence comes from Sarcoramphus papa, assembly GCA_037962945.1. Lineage (NCBI taxonomy): Eukaryota > Metazoa > Chordata > Aves > Accipitriformes > Cathartidae > Sarcoramphus > Sarcoramphus papa. The sequence continues at coordinate 91,534,149 of CM075586.1, read as the reverse complement.
AGCACCCTTCCTTGGAAGTGCTTTCACAGGCGCAGCAACACTGGGGCTTTGCGCTTCTCTAGCCACCAAACGTCACGCTCACTATCTCTCCGTCTCGTAGACACGAGCTGAGAAATTGCAAATGTGGAGCAATTGCTCAGAGGTGAAAAGTGCCAGCACTGAAAGCTGTTGCTAGCCAGCACCCTTCCTTGGAAGCACTTTTGTATGCCTAAGAACGCTGGGGCTCTGGGCTTCTCTAGCCACCTACTCTTCTGCTCATCCTCTCGTGCACTCTAAAGAGAGCTCAGGTGAGAAATTGCAAACGTCGAGCAATTGCTCAGAGATGAAAAGTGCCAGCACTGAAAGCTGATGCTAGCCAGCACCCTTCCTTGGAAGTGCTTTCACAGGCGCAGCAACACTGGGGCTTTGCGCTTCTCTACCCACCAAACGTCACGCTCACTATCTCTCCGTCTCGTAGACACGAGCTGAGAAATTGCAAATGTGGAGCAATTGCTCAGAGATGAAAAGTGCCAGCACTGAAAGCTGTTGCTAGCCAGCACCCTTCCTTGGAAGCGCTTTTGTAGGCCTAAGAACAGTGGGGCTCTGGGCTTCTCTAGCCACCTCATCTTCTGCTCATCCTCTCGCGTACTCTAAAGAGAGCTCAGGAGAGAAAGTGCAAACGTCCAGCAATTGCTCAGAGATGAAAAGTGGCAGCACTGAAAGCTGTTGCTAGCCAGCACCCTTCCTTGGAAGCGCTTTCACAGGCGCAGCAACACTGGGGCTTTGCGCTTCTCTACCCACCAAACATCACGGTCATTCTCTTTCCGTCTCGTAGACACGAGTTGAGAAATTGCAAACGTCGAGCAATTGCTCAGAGAGGAAAAGTGCCAGCACTGAAAGCTGATGCTAGCCAGCACCCTTCCTTGGAAGTGCTTTCACAGGCGCAGCAACACTGGGGCTTTGCGCTTCTCTACCCACCAAACATCACGCTCACTATCTCTCCGTCTCGTAGACACGAGCTGAGAAATTGCAAATGTGGAGCAATTGCTCAGAGATGAAAAGTGCCAGCACTGAAAGCTCTTGCTAGCCAGCACCCTTCCTTGGAAACGCTTTTGTAGGCCTAACAACACTGGGGTTGTGGGCTTCTCTAGCCACCTAATCTTCTGCTCATCCTCTCGTGCAGTCGAAAGAGAGCTCAGGTGAGAAATTGCAAAAGTCGAGCAATTGCTCAGAGATGAAAAGTGCCAGCACTGAAAGCTGTTGCTAGCCAGCACCCTTCCTTGGAAGTGCTTTCACAGGCGCAGCAACACTGGGGCTTTGCGCTTCTCTACCCACCAAACATCACGCTCACTATCTCTCCGTCTCGTAGACACGAGCTGAGAAATTGCAAACGTCGAGCAATTGCTCAGAGATGAAAAGTGCCAGCACTGAAAGCTCTTGCTAGCCAGCACCCTTCCTTGGAAACGCTTTTGTAGCCCTAAGAACACTGGGGCTCTGGGCTTCTCTAGCCACCTAATCTTCTGCTCATCCTCTCGTGCAGTCTAAAGAGAGCTCAGGTGAGAAAGTGCATACGTCGAGCAATTGCTCAGCGATGAAAAGTGGCAGCACTGAAAGCTGTTGCTAGCCAGCACCCTTCCTTGAAAGCGCTTTCACAGGCGCAGCAACACTGGGGCTTTGCGCTTCTCTACCCACCAAACATCATGGTCATTCTCTTTCCTTCTCGTAGACACGAGTTGAGAAATTGCAAACGTCGAGCAATTGCTCGGAGATGAAAAGTGCCAGCACTGAAAGCTGTTGCTAGCCAGCACCCTTCCTTGGAAGTGCTTTCACAGGCGCAGCAACACTGGGGCTTTGCGCTTCTCTAGCCACCAAACATCACGGTCATTCTCTTTCCGTCTCGTAGACACGAGCTGAGAAATTGCAAATGTGGAGCAATTGCTCAGAGATGAAAAGTGCCAGCACTGAAAGCTGTTGCTAGCCAGCACCCTTCCTTGGAAGCACTTTTGTAGGCCTAAGAACACTGGGGTTGTGGGCTTCTCTAGCCACCTAATCTTCTGCTCATCCTCTCGTGCAGTCTAAAGAGAGCTCAGGTGAGAAATTGCAAACATCGAGCAATTGCTCAGCGATGAAAAGTGCCAGCACTGAAAGCTGTTGCTAGCCAGCACCCTTCCTTGGAAGCGCTTTCACAGGCGCAGCAACACTGGGGCTTTGCGCTTCTCTAGCCACCAAACATCACGGTCATTCTCTTTCATCTCGTAGACACGAGTTGAGAAATTGCAAACATCGAGCAATTGCTCAGAGATGAAAAGTGCCAGCACTGAAAGCTGATGCTAGCCAGCACCCTTCCTTGGAAGTGCTTTCACAGGCGCAGCAACACTGGGGCTTTGCGCTTCTCTAGCCACCAAACATCACGGTCACTATCTCTCCGTCTCGTAGACACGAGCTGAGAAATTGCAAATGTGGAGCAATTGCTCAGAGATGAAAAGTGCCAGCACTGAAAGCTGTTGCTAGCCAGCACCCTTCCTTGGAAGCACTTTTGTATGCCTAAGAACACTGGGGCTCTGGGCTTCTCTAGCCACCTACTCTTCTGCTCATCCTCTCGAGCACTCTAAAGAGAGCTCAGGTGAGAAATTGCAAACGTCGAGCAATTGCTCAGAGATGAAAAGTGCCAGCACTGAAAGCTGTTGCTAGCCAGCACCCTTCCTTGGAAGCGCTTTCACAGGCGCAGCAACACTGGGGCTTTGCGCTTCTCTACCCACCAAACGTCACGCTCACTATCTCTCCGTCTCGTAGACACGAGCTGAGAAATTGCAAACGTCGAGCAATTGCTCAGAGATGAAAAGTGCCAGCACTGAAAGCTGTTGCTAGCCAGCACCCTTCCTTGGAAGTGCTTTCACAGGCGCAGCAACACTGGGGCTTTGCGCTTCTCTACCCACCAAACGTCACGCTCACTATCTCTCCGTCTCGTAGACACGAGCTGAGAATTGCAAATGTGGAGCAATTGCTCAGAGAGGAAAAGTGCCAGCACTGAAAGCTGATGCTAGCCAGCACCCTTCCTTGGAAGCGCTTTTGTAGGCCTAACAACACTGGGGTTGTGGGCTTCTCTAGCCACCTAATCTTCTGCTCATCCTATCGTGCAGTCTAAAGAGAGCTCAGGTGAGAAATTGCAAACGTCGAGCAATTGCTCAGAGATGAAAAGTGCCAGCACTGAAAGCTGTGGCTAGCCAGCACCCTTCCTTGGAAGTGCTTTCACAGGCGCAGCAACACTGGGGCTTTGCGCTTCTCTAGCCACCAAACATCACGCTCACTATCTCTCCGTCTCGTAGACACGAGCTGAGAAATTGCAAACGTCGAGCAATTGCTCAGAGAGGAAAAGTGCCAGCACTGAAAGCTGTTGCTAGCCAGCACCCTTCCTTGGAAACGCTTTTGTAGCCCTAAGAACACTGGGGCTCTGGGCTTCTCTAGCCACCTAATCTTCTGCTCATCCTCTCGTGCACTCTAAAGAGAGCTCAGGTGAGAAAGTGCATACGTCGAGCAATTGCTCAGCGATGAAAAGTGGCAGCACTGAAAGCTGTTGCTAGCCAGCACCCTTCCTTGGAAGCGCTTTCACAGGCACAGCAACACTGGGGCTTTGCGCTTCTCTAGCCACCAAACATCACGGTCATTCTCTTTCATCTCGTAGACACGACTTGAGAAATTGCAAACATCGAGCAATTGCTCAGAGAGGAAAAGTGCCAGCACTGAAAGCTGTTGCTAGCCAGCACCCTTCCTTGGAAGTGCTTTCACAGGCGCAGCAACACTGGGGCTTTGCGCTTCTCTAGCCACCAAACATCACGCTCACTATCTCTCCGTCTCGTAGACACGAGCTGAGAAATTGCAAACGTCGAGCAATTGCTCAGAGATGAAAAGTGCCAGCACTGAAAGCTGATGCTAGCCAGCACCCTTCCTTGGAAACGCTTTTGTAGCCTAAGAACACTGGGGCTCTGGGCTTCTCTAGCCACCTAATCTTCTGCTCATCCTCTCGTGCACTCTAAAGAGAGCTCAGGTGAGAAATTGCAAACGTCGAGCAATTGCTCAGAGATGAAAAGTGGCAGCACTGAAAGCTGTTGCTAGCCAGCACCCTTCCTTGGAAGTGCTTTCACAGGCGCAGCAACACTGGGGCTTTGCGCTTCTCTACCCACCAAACATCACGGTCATTCTCTTTCCTTCTCGTAGACAGAAGTTGAGAAATTGCAAACGTCCAGCAATTGCTCAGAGATGAAAAGTGCCAGCACTGAAAGCTGTTGCTAGCCAGCACCCTTCCTTGGAAGTGCTTTCACAGGTACAGCAACACTGGGGCTTTGCGCTTCTCTACCCACCAAACGTCACGCTCACTATCTCTCCGTCTCGTAGACACGAGCTGAGAAATTGCAAACGTCGAGCAATTGCTCAGAGATGAAAAGTGCCAGCACTGAAAGCTGTTGCTAGCCAGCACCCTTCCTTGGAAACGCTTTTGTAGGCCTAAGAACAGTGGGGCTCTGGGCTTCTCTAGCCACCTAATCTTCTGCTCATCCTCTCGTGCAGTCTAAAGAGAGCTCAGGTGAGAAAGTGCATACGTCGAGCAATTGCTCAGCGATGAAAAGTGCCAGCACTGAAAGCTGTTGCTAGCCAGCACCCTTCCTTGGAAGCGCTTTCACAGGCGCAGCAACACTGGGACTTTGCGCTTCTCTAGCCACCAAACATCACGGTCATTCTCTTTCATCTCGTAGACACGAGTTGAGAAATTGCAAACATCGAGCAATTGCTCAGAGATGAAAAGTGCCAGCACTGAAAGCTGTGGCTAGCCAGCACCCTTCCTTGGAAGTGCTTTCACAGGCGCAGCAACACTGGGGCTTTGCGCTTCTCTAGCCACCAAACATCACGCTCACTATCTCTCCGTCTCGTAGACCCGAGCTGAGAAATTGCAAACGTCGAGCAATTGCTCAGAGATGAGAACTGCCAGCACTGAAAGCTGATGCTAGCCAGCACCCTTCCTTGGAAGCGCTTTTGTAGGCCTAAGAATACTGGGGCTCTGGGCTTCTCTAGCCACCTACTCTTCTGCTCATCCTCTCGTGCAGTCTAAAGAGAGCTCGGGTGAGAAATTGCAAAGGTCCAGCAATTGCTCAGAGATGAAAAGTGGCAGCACTGAAAGCTGTTGCTAGCCAGCACCCTTCCTTGGAAGCGCTTTCACAGGCGCAGCAACACTGGGACTTTGCGCTTCTCTACCCACCAAACGTCACGGTCGTTCTCTTTCCTTCTCGTAGACACGAGCTGAGAAATTGCAAACGTCGAGCAATTGCTCAGAGATGAAAAGTGGCAGCACTGAAAGCTGTTGCTAGCCAGCACCCTTCCTTGGAAGCGCTTTCACAGGCGCAGCAACACTGGGGCTTTGCGCTTCTCTACCCACCAAACATCACGGTCATTCTCTTTCCTTCTCGTAGACACGAGTTGAGAAATTGCAAACGTCCAGCAATTGCTCAGAGAGGAAAAGTGCCAGCACTGAAAGCTGTTGCTAGCCAGCACCCTTCCTTGGAAGCGCTTTTGTAGGCCTAAGAACACTGGGGCTCTGGGCTTCTCTAGCCACCTAATCTTCTGCTCATCCTCTCGTGCACTCTAAAGAGAGCTCAGGTGAGAAAGTGCATACGTCGAGCAATTGCTCAGCGATGAAAAGTGGCAGCACTGAAAGCTGTTGCTAGCCAGCACCCTTCCTTGGAAGCGCTTTCACAGGCGCAGCAACACTGGGGCTTTGCGCTTCTCTACCCACCAAACATCACGGTCATTCTCTTTCATCTCGTAGACACGACTTGAGAAATTGCAAACATCGAGCAATTGCTCAGAGAGGAAAAGTGCCAGCACTGAAAGCTGTTGCTAGCCAGCACCCTTCCTTGGAAGTGCTTTCACAGGCGCAGCAACACTGGGGCTTTGCGCTTCTCTAGCCACCAAACATCACGCTCACTATCTCTCCGTCTCGTAGACACGAGCTGAGAATTTGCAAACGTCGAGCAATTGCTCAGAGATGAAAAGTGCCAGCACTGAAAGCTGATGCTAGCCAGCACCCTTCCTTGGAAACGCTTTTGTAGCCTAAGAACACTGGGGCTCTGGGCTTCTCTAGCCACCTAATCTTCTGCTCATCCTCTCGTGCACTCTAAAGAGAGCTCAGGTGAGAAATTGCAAACGTCGAGCAATTGCTCAGCGATGAAAAGTGGAAGCACTGAAAGCTGTTGCTAGCCAGCACCCTTCCTTGGAAGCGCTTTCACAGGCGCAGCAACACTGGGGCTTTGCGCTTCTCTAGCCACCAAACATCACGGTCATTCTCTTTCCTTCTCGTAGACAGGAGCTGAGAAATTGCAAACGTCGAGCAATTGCTCTAGAGATGAAAAGTGCCAGCACTGAAAGCTGTGGCTAGCCAGCACCCTTCCTTGGAAGTGCTTTCACAGGCGCAGCAACACTGGGGCTTTGCGCTTCTCTACCCACCAAACGTCACGCTCACTATCTCTCCGTCTCGTAGACACGAGCTGAGAAATTGCAAACGTCGAGCAATTGCTCAGAGATGAAAAGTGCCAGCACTGAAAGCTGTTGCTAGCCAGCACCCTTCCTTGGAAACGCTTTTGTAGCCCTAAGAACTCTGGGGCTCTGGGCTTCTCTAGCCACCTAATCTTCTGCTCATCCTCTCGTGCAGTCTAAAGAGAGCTCAGGTGAGAAAGTGCATACGTCGAGCAATTGCTCAGCGATGAAAAGTGCCAGCACTGAAAGCTGTTGCTAGCCAGCACCCTTCCTTGGAAGCGCTTTCACAGGCGCAGCAACACTGGGACTTTGCGCTTCTCTAGCCACCAAACATCACGGTCATTCTCTTTCATCTCGTAGACACGAGTTGAGAAATTGCAAACATCGAGCAATTGCTCAGAGATGAAAAGTGCCAGCACTGAAAGCTGTGGCTAGCCAGCACCCTTCCTTGGAAGTGCTTTCACAGGCGCAGCAACACTGGGGCTTTGCGCTTCTCTAGCCACCAAACATCACGCTCACTATCTCTCCGTCTCGTAGACCCGAGCTGAGAAATTGCAAACGTCGAGCAATTGCTCAGAGATGAGAACTGCCAGCACTGAAAGCTGATGCTAGCCAGCACCCTTCCTTGGAAGCGCTTTTGTAGGCCTAAGAATACTGGGGCTCTGGGCTTCTCTAGCCACCTACTCTTCTGCTCATCCTCTCGTGCAGTCTAAAGAGAGCTCGGGTGAGAAATTGCAAAGGTCCAGCAATTGCTCAGAGATGAAAAGTGGCAGCACTGAAAGCTGTTGCTAGCCAGCACCCTTCCTTGGAAGCGCTTTCACAGGCGCAGCAACACTGGGACTTTGCGCTTCTCTACCCACCAAACGTCACGGTCGTTCTCTTTCCTTCTCGTAGACACGAGCTGAGAAATTGCAAACGTCGAGCAATTGCTCAGAGATGAAAAGTGGCAGCACTGAAAGCTGTTGCTAGCCAGCACCCTTCCTTGGAAGCGCTTTCACAGGCGCAGCAACACTGGGGCTTTGCGCTTCTCTACCCACCAAACATCACGGTCATTCTCTTTCCTTCTCGTAGACACGAGTTGAGAAATTGCAAACGTCCAGCAATTGCTCAGAGGTGAAAAGTGCCAGCACTGAAAGCTGTTGCTAGCCAGCACCCTTCCTTGGAAGCGCTTTTGTAGGCCTAAGAACACTGGGGCTCTGGGCTTCTCTAGCCACCTACTCTTCTGCTCATCCTCTCGTGCAGTCTAAAGAGAGCTCAGGTGAGAAATTGCAAACGTCGAGCAATTGCTCAGAGAGGAAAAGTGCCAGCACTGAAAGCTGTTGCTAGCCAGCACCCTTCCTTGGAAGCGCTTTTGTAGGCCTAAGAACACTGGGGCTCTGGGCTTCTCTAGCCACCTAATCTTCTGCTCATCCTCTCGTGCACTCTAAAGAGAGCTCAGGTGAGAAAGTGCATACGTCGAGCAATTGCTCAGCGATGAAAAGTGGCAGCACTGAAAGCTGTTGCTAGCCAGCACCCTTCCTTGGAAGCGCTTTCACAGGCGCAGCAACACTGGGGCTTTGCGCTTCTCTACCCACCAAACATCACGGTCATTCTCTTTCATCTCGTAGACACGACTTGAGAAATTGCAAACATCGAGCAATTGCTCAGAGAGGAAAAGTGCCAGCACTGAAAGCTGTTGCTAGCCAGCACCCTTCCTTGGAAGTGCTTTCACAGGCGCAGCAACACTGGGGCTTTGCGCTTCTCTAGCCACCAAACATCACGCTCACTATCTCTCCGTCTCGTAGACACGAGCTGAGAATTTGCAAACGTCGAGCAATTGCTCAGAGATGAAAAGTGCCAGCACTGAAAGCTGATGCTAGCCAGCACCCTTCCTTGGAAACGCTTTTGTAGCCTAAGAACACTGGGGCTCTGGGCTTCTCTAGCCACCTAATCTTCTGCTCATCCTCTCGTGCACTCTAAAGAGAGCTCAGGTGAGAAATTGCAAACGTCGAGCAATTGCTCAGCGATGAAAAGTGGAAGCACTGAAAGCTGTTGCTAGCCAGCACCCTTCCTTGGAAGCGCTTTCACAGGCGCAGCAACACTGGGGCTTTGCGCTTCTCTAGCCACCAAACATCACGGTCATTCTCTTTCCTTCTCGTAGACAGGAGCTGAGAAATTGCAAACGTCGAGCAATTGCTCTAGAGATGAAAAGTGCCAGCACTGAAAGCTGTGGCTAGCCAGCACCCTTCCTTGGAAGTGCTTTCACAGGCGCAGCAACACTGGGGCTTTGCGCTTCTCTACCCACCAAACGTCACGCTCACTATCTCTCCGTCTCGTAGACACGAGCTGAGAAATTGCAAACGTCGAGCAATTGCTCAGAGATGAAAAGTGCCAGCACTGAAAGCTGTTGCTAGCCAGCACCCTTCCTTGGAAACGCTTTTGTAGCCCTAAGAACTCTGGGGCTCTGGGCTTCTCTAGCCACCTAATCTTCTGCTCATCCTCTCGTGCAGTCTAAAGAGAGCTCAGGTGAGAAAGTGCATACGTCCAGCAATTGCTCAGCGATGAAAAGTGCCAGCACTGAAAGCTGTTGCTAGCCAGCACCCTTCCTTGGAAGCGCTTTCACAGGCGCAGCAACACTGGGGCTTTGCGCTTCTCTAGCCACCAAACATCACGGTCATTCGCTTTCATCTCGTAGACACGAGTTGAGAAATTGCAAACATCGAGCAATTGCTCAGAGATGAAAAGTGCCAGCACTGAAAGCTGTGGCTAGCCAGCACCCTTCCTTGGAAGTGCTTTCACAGGCGCAGCAACACTGGGGCTTTGCGCTTCTCTAGCCACCAAACATCACGCTCACTATCTCTCCGTCTCGTAGACACGAGCTGAGAAATTGCAAACGTCGAGCAATTGCTCAGAGATGAGAACTGCCAGCACTGAAAGCTGATGCTAGCCAGCACCCTTCCTTGGAAGCGCTTTTGTAGGCCTAAGAATACTGGGGCTCTGGGCTTCTCTAGCCACCTACTCTTCTGCTCATCCTCTCGCGTAGTCTAAAGAGAGCTCAGGTGAGAAAGTGCAAACGTCGAGCAATTGCTCAGAGATGAAAAGTGCCAGCACTGAAAGCTGTTGCTAGCCAGCACCCTTCCTTGGAAGCGCTTTCACAGGCGCAGCAACACTGGGACTTTGCGCTTCTCTACCCACCAAACGTCACGGTCGTTCTCTTTCCTTCTCGTAGACATGAGCTGAGAAATTGCAAACGTCGAGCAATTGCTCAGAGATGAAAAGTGGCAGCACTGAAAGCTGTTGCTAGCCAGCACCCTTCCTTGGAAGCGCTTTCACAGGCGCAGCAACACTGGGGCTTTGCGCTTCTCTACCCACCAAACATCACGGTCATTCTCTTTCCTTCTCGTAGACAGGAGTTGAGAAATTGCAAACGTCCAGCAATTGCTCAGAGGTGAAAAGTGCCAGCACTGAAAGCTGTTGCTAGCCAGCACCCTTCCTTGGAAGCGCTTTTGTAGGCCTAAGAACACTGGGGCTCTGGGCTTCTCTAGCCACCTACTCTTCTGCTCATCCTCTCGTGCAGTCTAAAGAGAGCTCAGGTGAGAAATTGCAAACGTCGAGCAATTGCTCAGAGATGAAAAGTGCCAGCACTGAAAGCTGTTGCTAGCCAGCACCCTTCCTTGGAAGTGCTTTCACAGGTGCAGCAACACTGGGGCTTTGCGCTTCTCTAGCCACCAAACATCACGGTCACTCTCTCTCCGTCTCGTAGACACGAGCTGAGAAATTGCAAATGTGGAGCAATTGCTCAGAGATGAAAAGTGCCAGCACTGAAAGCTGTTGCTAGCCAGCACCCTTCCTTGGAAGCGCTTTTGTATGCCTAAGAACACTGGGGTTGTGGGCTTCTCTAGCCACCTACTCTTCTGCTCATCCTCTCGCGTAGTCTAAAAAGAGCTCAGGTGAGAAAGTGCAAACGTCCAGCATTGCTCAGAGATGAAAAGTGCCAGCACTGAAAGCTGATGCTAGCCAGCACCCTTCCTTGGAAGCGCTTTCACAGGCGCAGCAACACTGGGGCTTTGCGCTTCTCTAGCCACCAAACATCACGGTCACTATCTCTCCGTCTCGTAGACACGAGCTGAGAAATTGCAAATGTGGAGCAATTGCTCAGAGGTGAAAAGTGCCAGCACTGAAAGCTGTTGCTAGCCAGCACCCTTCCTTGGAAGCGCTTTTGTAGGCCTAAGAACACTGGGGCTCTGGGCTTCTCTAGCCACCTAATCTTCTGCTCATCCTCTCGTGCAGTCTAAAGAGAGCTCAGGTGAGAAATTGCAAACGTCGAGCAATTGCTCAGAGATGAAAAGGGCCAGCACTGAAAGCTGTTGCTAGCCAGCACCCTTCCTTGGAAGTGCTTTCACAGGCGCAGCAACACTGGGGCTTTGCGCTTCTCTAGCCACCAAACGTCACGCTCACTATCTCTCCGTCTCGTAGACACGAGCTGAGAAATTGCAAACGTCGAGCAATTGCTCAGAGATGAAAAGTGCCAGCACTGAAAGCTGATGCTAGCCAGCACCCTTCCTTGGAAGCGCTTTCACAGGCGCAGCAACACTGGGGCTTTGCGCTTCTCTACCCACCAAACATCACGCTCACTATCTCTCCGTCTCGTAGACACGAGCTGAGAAATTGCAAACGTCGAGCAATTGCTCAGAGATGAGAACTGCCAGCACTGAAAGGTGTTGCTAGCCAGCACCCTTCCTTGGAAGCGCTTTTGTAGGCCTAAGAACACTGGGGCTCTGGGCTTCTCTAGCCACCTACTCTTCTGCTCATCCTCTCGTGCAGTCTAAAGAGAGCTCAGGTGAGAAAGTGCAAACGTCGAGCAATTGCTCAGCGATGAAAAGTGCCAGCACTGAAAGCTCTTGCTAGCCAGCACCCTTCCTTGGAAGCGCTTTCACAGGCGCAGCAACACTGGGGCTTTGCGCTTCCCTACCCACCAAACATCACGGTCATTCTCTTTCCTTCTCGTAGACACGAGTTGAGAAATTGCAAACGTCGAGCAATTGCTCAGAGAGGAAAAGTGCCAGCACTGAAAGCTGTTGCTAGCCAGCACCCTTCCTTGGAAGTGCTTTCACAGGCACAGCAACACTGGGGCTTTGCGCTTCTCTAGCCACCAAACGTCACGCTCACTATCTCTCCGTCTCGTAGACACGAGCTGAGAAATTGCAAATGTGGAGCAATTGCTCAGAGATGAGAACTGCCAGCACTGAAAGCTGTTGCTAGCCAGCACCCTTCCTTGGAAGCGCTTTTGTAGGCCTAAGAACACTGGGGTTGTGGGCTTCTCTAGCCACGTACTCTTCTGCTCATCCTCTCGCGTAGTCTAAAGAGAGCTCGGGTGAGAAATTGCAAACGTCGAGCAATTGCTCAGAGATGAAAAGTGCCAGCACTGAAAGCTGTGGCTAGCCAGCACCCTTCCTTGGAAGCGCTTTCACAGGCACAGCAACACTGGGGCTTTGCGCTTCTCTAGCCACCAAACATCACGGTCACTATCTCTCCGTCTCGTAGACACGAGCTGAGAAATTGCAAATGTGGAGCAATTGCTCAGAGATGAAAAGTGCCAGCACTGAAAGCTGTTGCTAGCCAGCACCCTTTCTTGGAAGCGCTTTTGTAGCCCTTAGAACACTGGGGCTCTGGGCTTCTCTAGCCACCTAATCTTCTGCTCATCCTCTCGTGCAGTCTAAAGAGAGCTCAGGTGAGAAATTGCAAACGTCGAGCAATTGCTCAGAGATGAAAAGTGGCAGCACTGAAAGCTGTTGCTAGCCAGCACCCTTCCTTGGAAGTGCTTTCACAGGCGCAGCAACACTGGGGCTTTGTGCTTCTCTACCCACCAAAAGTCACGCTCACTATCTCTCCGTCTCGTAGACACGAGCTGAGAAATTGCAAACGTCGAGCAATTGCTCAGAGATGAAAAGTGCCTTCACTGAAAGCTGATGCTAGCCAGCACCCTTCCTTGGAAGCGCTTTCACAGGCGCAGCAACACTGGGGCTTTGCGCTTCTCTACCCACCAAACGTCACGCTCACTATCTCTCCGTCTCGTAGACACGAGCTGAGAAATTGCAAACGTCGAGCAATTTCTCAGAGATGAAAAGTGCCAGCACTGAAAGCTGTTGCTAGCCAGCACCCTTCCTTGGAAGCGCTTTTGTATGCCTAAGAACACTGGGGCTCTGGGCTTCTCTAGCCACCTAATCTTCTGCTCATCCTCTCGTGCAGTCTAAAGAGAGCTCAGGTGAGAAAGTGCAAATGTCGAGCAATTGCTCAGCGATGAAAAGTGCCAGCACTGAAAGCTGTTGCTAGCCAGCACCCTTCCTTGGAAGCGCTTTCACAGGCGCAGCAACACTGGGGCTTTGCGCTTCTCTAGCCACCAAACATCACGCTCACTATCTCTCCGTCTCGTAGACACGAGCTGAGAAATTGCAAACGTCGAGCAATTGCTCAGAGAGGAAAAGTGCCAGCACTGAAAGCTGATGCTAGCCAGCACCCTTCCTTGGAAACGCTTTTGTAGGCCTAAGAACACTAGGGTTGTGGGCTTCTCTAGCCACCTAATCTTCTGCTCATCCTCTCGTGCACTCTAAAGAGAGCTCAGGTGAGAAATTGCAAACGTCGAGCAATTGCTCAGAGATGAAAAGTGCCAGCACTGAAAGCTGTTGCTAGCCAGCACCCTTCCTTGGAAGTGCTTTCACAGGCGCAGCAACACTGGGGCTTTGCGCTTCTCTAGCCACCAAACATCACGGTCATTCTCTTTCCTTCTCGTAGACACGAGTTGAGAAATTGCAAACGTCGAGCAATTGCTCAGAGAGGAAAAGTGCCAGCACTGAAAGCTGTTGCTAGCCAGCACCCTTCCTTGGAAGTGCTTTCACAGGCGCAGCAACACTGGGGCTTTGCGCTTCTCTAGCCACCAAACGTCACGGTCACTATCTCTCCGTCTCGTAGACACGAGCTGAGAAATTGCAAATGTGGAGCAATTGCTCAGAGGTGAAAAGTGCCAGCACTGAAAGCTGTTGCTAGCCAGCACCCTTCCTTGGAAGCGCTTTTGTAGGCCTAAGAACACTGGGGCTCTGGGCTTCTCTAGCCACCTAATCTTCTGCTCATCCTCTCGTGCAGTCTAAAGAGAGCTCAGGTGAGAAATTGCAAACGTCGAGCAATTGCTCTGCGATGAAAAGTGCCAGCACTGAAAGCTGTTGCTAGCCAGCACCCTTCCTTGGAAGTGCTTTCACAGGCGCAGCAACACTGGGGCTTTGCGCTTCTCTACCCACCAAATGTCACGCTCACTATCTCTCCGTCTCGTAGACCCGAGCTGAGAAATTGCAAACGTCGAGCAATTGCTCAGAGATGAAAAGTGCCAGCACTGAAAGCTGTGGCTAGCCAGCACCCTTCCTTGGAAGCGCTTTTGTAGGCCTAAGAACACTGGGGCTCTGGGCTTCTCTAGCCACCTAATCTTCTGCTCATCCTCTCGTGCAGTCTAAAGAGAGCTCAGGTGAGAAAGTGCATACGTCGAGCAATTGCTCAGCGATGAAAAGTGCCAGCACTGAAAGCTGTTGCTAGCCAGCACCCTTCCTTGGAAGCGCTTTCACAGGCGCAGCAACACTGGGGCTTTGCGCTTCTCTACCCACCAAACATCACGGTCATTCTCTTTCATCTCGTAGACACGAGTTGAGAAATTGCAAACATCGAGCAATTGCTCAGAGATGAAAAGTGCCAGCACTGAAAGCTGTGGCTAGCCAGCACCCTTCCTTGGAAGTGCTTTCACAGGCGCAGCAACACTGGGGCTTTGCGCTTCTCTAGCCACCAAACATCACGCTCACTATCTCTCCGTCTCGTAGACCCGAGTTGAGAAATTGCAAACGTCGAGCAATTGCTCAGAGATGAGAACTGCCAGCACTGAAAGCTGATGCTAGCCAGCACACTTCCTTGGAAGCGCTTTTGTAGGCCTAAGAATACTGGGGTTGTGGGCTTCTCTAGCCACCTACTCTTCTTCTCATCCTCTCGCGTAGTCTAAAGAGAGCTCGGGTGAGAAAGTGCAAACGTCCAGCAATTGCTCAGAGATGAAAAGTGCCAGCACTGAAAGCTGTTGCTAGCCAGCACCCTTCCTTGGAAGTGCTTTCACAGGCGCAGCAACACTGGGGCTTTGCGCTACTCTAGCCACGAAACAGCACGGTCACTATCTCTCCGTCTCGTAGACACGAGCTGAGAAATTGCAAACGTCGAGCAATTGCTCAGAGGTGAAAAGTGCCAGCACTGAAAGCTGTTGCTAGCCAGCACCCTTCCTTGGAAGCGCTTTCACAGGCGCAGCAACACTGGGGCTTTGCGCTTCTCTACCCACCAAACGTCACGCTCACTATCTCTCCGTCTCGTAGACACGAGCTGAGAAATTGCAAACGTCGAGCAATTGCTCAGAGATGAAAAGTGCCAGCACTGAAAGCTGTTGCTAGCCAGCACCCTTCCTTGGAAGCGCTTTTGTAGGCCTAAGAACACTGGGGTTGTGGGCTTCTCTAGCCACCTAATCTTCTGCTCATCCTCTCGTGCAGTCTAAAGAGAGCTCAGGTGAGAAATTGCAAATGTCGAGCAATTGCTCAGAGATGAAAAGTGGCAGCACTGAAAGCTGTTGCTAGCCAGCACCCTTCCTTGGAAGCGCTTTCACAGGCGCAGCAACACTGGGGCTTTGCGCTTCTCTACCCACCAAACATCATGGTCATTCTCTTTCCGTCTCGTAGACACGAGCTGAGAAATTGCAAACGTCGAGCAATTGCTCAGAGATGAAAAGTGCCAGCACTGAAAGCTGTGGCTAGCCAGCAGCCTTCCTTGGAAGCGCTTTCACAGGCGCAGCAACACTGGGGCTTTGCGCTTCTCTAGCCACCAAACGTCACGCTCACTATCTCTCCGTCTCGTAGACACGAGCTGAGAAATTGCAAACGTCGAGCAATTGCTCAGAGATGAAAAGTGCCAGCACTGAAAGCTCTTGCTAGCCAGCTCCCTTCCTTGGAAACGCTTTTGTAGGCCTAAGAACACTGGGGCTCTGGGCTTCTCTAGCCACCTAATCTTCTGCTCATCCTCTCGTGCAGTCGAAAGAGAGCTCAGGGGAGAAAGTGCAAACGTCGAGCAATTGCTCAGAGATGAAAAGTGCCAGCACTGAAAGCTGTTGCTAGCCAGCACCCTTCCTTGGAAGCGCTTTCACAGGCGCAGCAACACTGGGGCTTTGCGCTTCTCTACCCACCAAACATCACGGTCATTCTCTTTCCTTCTCGTAGACACGAGTTGAGAAATTGCAAACGTCGAGCAATTGCTCAGAGATGAAAAGTGCCAGCACTGAAAGCTGTTGCTAGCCAGCACCCTTCCTTGGAAGCGCTTTTGTAGGCCTAAGAACACTGGGGTTGTGGGCTTCTCTAGCCACCTAATCTTCTGCTCATCCTCTCGTGCAGTCTAAAGAGAGCTCAGGTGAGAAATTGCAAATGTCGAGCAATTGCTCAGAGATGAAAAGTGCCAGCACTGAAAGCTGTTGCTAGCCAGCACCCTTCCTTGGAAGCGCTTTCACAGGCGCAGCAACACTGGGGCTTTGCGCTTCTCTACCCACCAAACGTCACGCTCACTATCTCTCCGTCTCGTAGACACGAGTTGAGAAATTGCAAACGTCGAGCAATTGCTCAGAGATGAAAAGTGCCAGCACTGAAAGCTGATGCTAGCCAGCACCCTTCCTTGGAAGCGCTTTCACAGGCGCAGCAACACTGGGGCTTTGCGCTTGTCTACCCACCAAACGTCACGGTCATTCTCTTTCCATCTCGTAGACACGAGCTGAGAAATTGCAAACGTCGAGCAATTGCTCAGAGATGAGAACTGCCAGCACTGAAAGCTGATGCTAGCCAGCACTCTTCCTTGGAAATGCTTTTGTAGGCCTAAGAACACTGGGGCTCTGGGCTTCTCTAGCCACCTAATCTTCTGCTCATCCTCTCGCGTAGTCTAAAGAGAGCTCGGGTGAGAAAGTGCAAACGTCCAGCAATTGCTCAGAGATGAAAAGTGCCAGCACTGAAAGCTGTTGCTAGCCAGCACCCTTCCTTGGAAGTGCTTTCACAGGCGCAGCAACACTGGGACTTTGCGCTTCTCTAGCCACCAAACGTCACGGTCATTCTCTTTCCTTCTCGTAGACACGAGCTGAGAAATTGCAGAAGTCGAGCAATTGCTCAGAGATGAAAAGTGGCAGCACTGAAAGCTGTGGCTAGCCAGCACCCTTCCTTGGAAGCGCTTTCACAGGCGCAGCAACACTGGGGCTTTGCGCTTCTCTACCCACCAAACGTCACGGTCATTCTCTTTCCTTCTCGTAGACACGAGTTGAGAAATTGCAAACGTCGAGCAATTGCTCAGAGAGGAAAAGTGCCAGCACTGAAAGCTCTTGCTAGCCAGCACCCTTCCTTGGAAGTGCTTTCACAGGTGCAGCAACACTGGGGCTTTGCGCTTCTCTAGCCACCAAACGTCACGCTCACTATCTCTCCGTCTCGTAGACACGAGCTGAGAAATTGCAAATGTGGAGCAATTGCTCAGAGGTGAAAAGTGCCAGCACTGAAAGCTGTTGCTAGCCAGCACCCTTCCTTGGAAGCGCTTTTGTAGGCCTAAGAACACTGGGGCTCTGGGCTTCTCTAGCCACCTACTCTTCTGCTCATCCTCTCGGGCAGTCTAAAGAGAGCTCAGGTGAGAAATTGCAAATGTCGAGCAATTGCTCAGAGATGAAAAGTGCCAGCACTGAAAGCTGTTGCTAGCCAGCACCCTTCCTTGGAAGTGCTTTCACAGGCACAGCAACACTGGGGCTTTGCGCTTCTCTACCCACCAAATGTCACGCTCACTATCTCTCCGTCTCGTAGACACGAGCTGAGAAATTGCAAATGTGGAGCAATTGCTCAGAGATGAAAAGTGCCAGCACTGAAAGCTGTTGCTAGCCAGCACCCTTCCTTGGAAGCGCTTTTGTAGGCCTAACAACACTGGGGCTCTGGGCTTCTCTAGCCACCTAAACTTCTGCTCATCCTCTCGCGCAGTCGAAAGAGAGCTCAGGTGAGAAATTGCAAATGTCGAGCAATTGCTCAGAGAGGAAAAGTGCCAGCACTGAAAGCTGTTGCTAGCCAGCACCCTTCCTTGGAAGCGCTTTCACAGGCGCAGCAACACTGGGGCTTTGCGCTTCTCTACCCACCAAACATCACGGTCATTCTCTTTCCGTCTCGTAGACACGAGCTGAGAAATTGCAAACGTCGAGCAATTGCTCAGAGAGGAAAAGTGCCAGCACTGAAAGCTGTGGCTAGCCAGCACCCTTCCTTGGAAGCGCTTTCACAGGCACAGCAACACTGGGGCTTTGCGCTTCTCTACCCAACAAACGTCACGGTCATTCTCTTTCCTTCTCGTAGACACGAGTTGAGAAATTACAAACGTCGAGCAATTGCTCAGAGATGAAAAGTGGCAGCACTGAAAGCTGTGGCTAGCCAGCACCCTTCCTTGGAAGCGCTTTCACAGGCGCAGCAACACTGGGGCTTTGCGCTTCTCTACCCACCAAACGTCACGGTCATTCTCTTTCCTTCTCGTAGACAGGAGTTGAGAAATTGCAAACGTCGAGCAATTGCTCAGAGATGAAAAGTGCCAGCACTGAAAGCTGTGGCTAGCCAGCACCCTTCCTTGGAAGCGCTTTCACAGGCGCAGCAACACTGGGGCTTTGCGCTTCTCTACCCACCAAACGTCACGCTCACTATCTCTCCGTCTCGTAGACACGAGTTGAGAAATTGCAAACGTCGAGCAATTGCTCAGAGATGAAAAGTGCCAGCACTGAAAGCTGATGCTAGCCAGCACCCTTCCTTGGAAGCGCTTTCACAGGCGCAGCAACACTGGGACTTTGCGCTTGTCTACCCACCAAACGTCACGGTCATTCTCTTTCCATCTCGTAGACACGAGCTGAGAAATTGCAAACGTCGAGCAATTGCTCAGAGATGAGAACTGCCAGCACTGAAAGCTGATGCTAGCCAGCACTCTTCCTTGGAAATGCTTTTGTAGGCCTAAGAACACTGGGGCTCTGGGCTTCTCTAGCCACCTAATCTTCTGCTCATCCTCTCGCGTAGTCTAAAGAGAGCTCGGGTGAGAAAGTGCAAACGTCCAGCAATTGCTCAGAGATGAAAAGTGCCAGCACTGAAGGCTGTTGCTAGCCAGCACCCTTCCTTGGAAGTGCTTTCACAGGCGCAGCAACACTGGGACTTTGCGCTTCTCTAGCCACCAAACGTCACGGTCATTCTCTTTCCTTCTCGTAGACACGAGCTGAGAAATTGCAAAAGTCGAGCAATTGCTCAGAGATGAAAAGTGGCAGCACTGAAAGCTGTTGCTAGCCAGCACCCTTCCTTGGAAGCGCTTTCACAGGCGCAGCAACACTGGGGCTTTGCGCTTCTCTACCCACCAAACGTCACGGTCATTCTCTTTCCTTCTCGTAGACACGAGTTGAGAAATTGCAAACGTCGAGCAATTGCTCAGAGAGGAAAAGTGCCAGCACTGAAAGCTGTGGCTAGCCAGCACCCTTCCTTGGAAGTGCTTTCACAGGCGCAGCAACACTGGGGCTTTGCGCTTCTCTAGCCACCAAACGTAACGCTCACTATCTCTCCGTCTCGTAGACACGAGCTGAGAAATTGCAAATGTGGAGCAATTGCTCAGAGGTGAAAAGTGCCAGCACTGAAAGCTGTTGCTAGCCAGCACCCTTCCTTGGAAGCGCTTTTGTAGGCCTAAGAACACTGGGGCTCTGGGCTTCTCTAGCCACCTACTCTTCTGCTCATCCTCTCGGGCAGTCTAAAGAGAGCTCAGGTGAGAAATTGCAAACGTCGAGCAATTGCTCAGAGATGAAAAGTGCCAGCACTGAAAGCTGTTGCTAGCCAGCACCCTTCCTTGGAAGTGCTTTCACAGGTACAGCAACACTGGGGCTTTGCGCTTCTCTACCCACCAAATGTCACGCTCACTATCTCTCCGTCTCGTAGACACGAGCTGAGAAATTGCAAATGTGGAGCAATTGCTCAGAGATGAAAAGTGCCAGCACTGAAAGCTGTTGCTAGCCAGCACCCTTCCTTGGAAGCGCTTTTGTAGGCCTAACAACACTGGGGCTCTGGGCTTCTCTAGCCACCTAATCTTCTGCTCATCCTCTCGCGCAGTCGAAAGAGAGCTCAGGTGAGAAATTGCAAATGTCGAGCAATTGCTCAGAGAGGAAAAGTGCCAGCACTGAAAGCTGTTGCTAGCCAGCACCCTTCCTTGGAAGCGCTTTCACAGGCGCAGCAACACTGGGGCTTTGCGCTTCTCTACCCACCAAACATCACGGTCATTCTCTTTCCGTCTCGTAGACACGAGCTGAGAAATTGCAAACGTCGAGCAATTGCTCAGAGAGGAAAAGTGCCAGCACTGAAAGCTGTGGCTAGCCAGCACCCTTCCTTGGAAGCGCTTTCACAGGCACAGCAACACTGGGGCTTTGCGCTTCTC
Organism: Sarcoramphus papa; assembly: GCA_037962945.1. Taxonomy (NCBI): domain Eukaryota; kingdom Metazoa; phylum Chordata; class Aves; order Accipitriformes; family Cathartidae; genus Sarcoramphus; species Sarcoramphus papa. The sequence continues at coordinate 91,514,157 of CM075586.1, read as the reverse complement.
TACCCACCAAACGTCACGGTCATTCTCTTTCCTTCTCGTAGACTCGAGCTGAGAAATTACAAACGTCGAGCAATTGCTCAGAGATGAAAAGTGGCAGCACTGAAAGCTGATGCTAGCCAGCACCCTTCCTTGGAAGCGCTTTCACAGGCGCAGCAACACTGGGGCTTTGCGCTTCTCTACCCACCAAACGTCACGGTCATTCTCTTTCCTTCTCGTAGACAGGAGTTGAGAAATTGCAAACGTCCAGCAATTGCTCAGAGATGAAAAGTGCCTTCACTGAAAGCTGTGGCTAGCCAGCACCCTTCCTTGGAAGTGCTTTCACAGGCGCAGCAACACTGGGGCTTTGCGCTTCTCTAGCCACCAAACGTCACGCTCACTATCTCTCCGTCTCGTAGACACGAGCTGAGAAATTGCAAATGTGGAGCAATTGCTCAGAGGTGAAAAGTGCCAGCACTGAAAGCTGTTGCTAGCCAGCACCCTTCCTTGGAAGCGCTTTTGTAGGCCTAACAACAGTGGGGCTCTGGGCTTCTCTAGCCACCTACTCTTCTGCTCATCCTCTCGTGCAGTCTAAAGAGAGCTCAGGTGAGAAATTGCAAATGTCGAGCAATTGCTCAGAGAGGAAAAGTGCCAGCACTGAAAGCTGTGGCTAGCCAGCAGCCTTCCTTGGAAGCGCTTTCACAGGCGCAGCAACACTGGGGCTTTGCGCTTCTCTAGCCACCAAACATCACGCTCACTATCTCTCCGTCTCGTAGACACGAGCTGAGAAATTGCAAACGTCGAGCAATTGCTCAGAGATGAAAAGTGCCAGCACTGAAAGCTCTTGCTAGCCAGCTCCCTTCCTTGGAAACGCTTTTGTAGGCCTAAGAACACTGGGGTTGTGGGCTTCTCTAGCCACCTAATCTTCTGCTCATCCTCTCGTGCAGTCGAAAGAGAGCTCAGGTGAGAAAGTGCAAACGTCGAGCAATTGCTCAGAGATGAAAAGTGCCAGCACTGAAAGCTGTTGCTAGCCAGCACCCTTCCTTGGAAGCGCTTTCACAGGCGCAGCAACACTGGGGCTTTGCGCTTCTCTAGCCACCAAACATCACGGTCATTCTCTTTCCTTCTCGTAGACACGAGTTGAGAAATTGCAAACGTCGAGCAATTGCTCAGAGATGAAAAGTGCCAGCACTGAAAGCTGTTGCTAGCCAGCACCCTTCCTTGGAAGCGCTTTTGTAGGCCTAAGAACACTGGGGCTCTGGGCTTCTCTAGCCACCTAATCTTCTGCTCATCCTCTCGTGCAGTCTAAAGAGAGCTCAGGTGAGAAATTGCAAACGTCGAGCAATTGCTCAGAGATGAAAAGTGCCAGCACTGAAAGCTGTTGCTAGCCAGCACCCTTCCTTGGAAGCGCTTTCACAGGCACAGCAACACTGGGGCTTTGCGCTTCTCTACCCACCAAACGTCACGCTCACTATCTCTCCGTCTCGTAGACACGAGTTGAGAAATTGCAAACGTCGAGCAATTGCTCAGAGATGAAAAGTGCCAGCACTGAAAGCTGTGGCTAGCCAGCACCCTTCCTTGGAAGCGCTTTCACAGGCGCAGCAACACTGGGACTTTGCGCTTGTCTACCCACCAAACGTCACAGTCATTCTCTTTCCATCTCGTAGACACGAGCTGAGAAATTGCAAACGTCGAGCAATTGCTCAGAGATGAGAACTGCCAGCACTGAAAGCTGATGCTAGCCAGCACTCTTCCTTGGAAATGCTTTTGTAGGCCTAAGAACACTGGGGCTCTGGGCTTCTCTAGCCACCTAATCTTCTGCTCATCCTCTCGCGTAGTCTAAAGAGAGCTCGGGTGAGAAAGTGCAAACGTCCAGCAATTGCTCAGAGATGAAAAGTGCCAGCACTGAAGGCTGTTGCTAGCCAGCACCCTTCCTTGGAAGTGCTTTCACAGGCGCAGCAACACTGGGACTTTGCGCTTCTCTAGCCACCAAACGTCACGGTCATTCTCTTTCCTTCTCGTAGACACGAGCTGAGAAATTGCAAAAGTCGAGCAATTGCTCAGAGATGAAAAGTGGCAGCACTGAAAGCTGTTGCTAGCCAGCACCCTTCCTTGGAAGTGCTTTCACAGGCGCAGCAACACTGGGGCTTTGCGCTTCTCTACCCACCAAACGTCACGGTCATTCTCTTTCCTTCTCGTAGACACGAGTTGAGAAAATGCAAACGTCGAGCAATTGCTCAGAGAGGAAAAGTGCCAGCACTGAAAGCTGTGGCTAGCCAGCACCCTTCCTTGGAAGTGCTTTCACAGGTGCAGCAACACTGGGGCTTTGCGCTTCTCTAGCCACCAAACGTAACGCTCACTATCTCTCCGTCTCGTAGACACGAGCTGAGAAATTGCAAATGTGGAGCAATTGCTCAGAGGTGAAAAGTGCCAGCACTGAAAGCTGTTGCTAGCCAGCACCCTTCCTTGGAAGCGCTTTTGTAGGCCTAAGAACACTGGGGCTCTGGGCTTCTCTAGCCACCTACTCTTCTGCTCATCCTCTCGGGCAGTCTAAAGAGAGCTCAGGTGAGAAATTGCAAACGTCGAGCAATTGCTCAGAGATGAAAAGTGCCAGCACTGAAAGCTGTTGCTAGCCAGCACCCTTCCTTGGAAGCGCTTTCACAGGCGCAGCAACACTGGGGCTTTGCGCTTCTCTACCCACCAAACATCACGGTCACTCTCTTTCCGTCTCGTAGACACGAGCTGAGAAATTGCAAACGTCGAGCAATTGCTCAGAGATGAAAAGTGGCAGCACTGAAAGCTGTGGCTAGCCAGCACCCTTCCTTGGAAGCGCTTTCACAGGCGCAGCAACACTGGGGCTTTGCGCTTCTCTACCCACCAAACGTCACGGTCATTCTCTTTCCTTCTCGTAGACAGGAGTTGAGAAATTGCAAACGTCCAGCAATTGCTCAGAGATGAAAAGTGCCTTCACTGAAAGCTGTGGCTAGCCAGCACCCTTCCTTGGAAGTGCTTTCACAGGCGCAGCAACACTGGGGCTTTGCGCTTCTCTAGCCACCAAACGTCACGCTCACTATCTCTCCGTCTCATAGACACGAGCTGAGAAATTGCAAATGTGGAGCAATTGCTCAGAGGTGAAAAGTGCCAGCACTGAAAGCTGTTGCTAGCCAGCACCCTTCCTTGGAAGCGCTTTTGTAGGCCTAACAACAGTGGGGCTCTGGGCTTCTCTAGCCACCTACTCTTCTGCTCATCCTCTCGTGCAGTCTAAAGAGAGCTCAGGTGAGAAATTGCAAATGTCGAGCAATTGCTCAGAGAGGAAAAGTGCCAGCACTGAAAGCTGTTGCTAGCCAGCACCCTTCCTTGGAAGCGCTTTTGTAGGCCTAAGAACACTGGGGCTCTGGGCTTCTCTAGCCACCTAATCTTCTGCTCATCCTCTCGTGCAGTCTAAAGAGAGCTCAGGTGAGAAATTGCAAATGTCGAGCAATTGCTCAGAGATGAAAAGTGGCAGCACTGAAAGGTGTTGCTAGCCAGCACCCTTCCTTGGAAGCGCTTTCACAGGCGCAGCAACACTGGGGCTTTGCGCTTCTCTACCCACCAAACATCACGGTCATTCTCTTTCCTTCTCGTAGACAGGAGTTGAGAAATTGCAAACGTCGAGCAATTGCTCAGAGATGAAAAGTGGCAGCACTGAAAGCTGTGGCTAGCCAGCACCCTTCCTTGGAAGTGCTTTCACAGGTGCAGCAACACTGGGGCTTTGCGCTTCTCTACCCACCAAACGTCACGCTCACTATCTCTCCGTCTCGTAGACACGAGCTGAGAAATTGCAAATGTGGAGCAATTGCTCAGAGATGAGAACTGCCAGCACTGAAAGCTGTTGCTAGCCAGCACCCTTCCTTGGAAGCGCTTTTGTATGCCTAAGAACACTGGGGTTGTGGGCTTCTCTAGCCACCTACTCTTCTGCTCATCCTCTCGCGTAGTCTAAAGAGAGCTCGGGTGAGAAAGTGCAAACGTCCAGCAATTGCTCAGAGATGAAAAGTGGCAGCACTGAAAGCTGATGCTAGCCAGCACCCTTCCTTGGAAGCGCTTTCACAGGCACAGCAACACTGGGGCTTTGCGCTTCTCTACCCACCAAACGTCACGGTCATTCTCTTTCCTTCTCGTAGACTCGAGCTGAGAAATTACAAACGTCGAGCAATTGCTCAGAGATGAAAAGTGGCAGCACTGAAAGCTGATGCTAGCCAGCACCCTTCCTTGGAAGCGCTTTCACAGGCGCAGCAACACTGGGGCTTTGCGCTTCTCTACCCACCAAACGTCACGGTCATTCTCTTTCCTTCTCGTAGACAGGAGTTGAGAAATTGCAAACGTCCAGCAATTGCTCAGAGATGAAAAGTGCCTTCACTGAAAGCTGTGGCTAGCCAGCACCCTTCCTTGGAAGTGCTTTCACAGGCGCAGCAACACTGGGGCTTTGCGCTTCTCTAGCCACCAAACGTCACGCTCACTATCTCTCCGTCTCGTAGACACGAGCTGAGAAATTGCAAATGTGGAGCAATTGCTCAGAGGTGAAAAGTGCCAGCACTGAAAGCTGTTGCTAGCCAGCACCCTTCCTTGGAAGCGCTTTTGTAGGCCTAACAACAGTGGGGCTCTGGGCTTCTCTAGCCACCTACTCTTCTGCTCATCCTCTCGTGCAGTCTAAAGAGAGCTCAGGTGAGAAATTGCAAATGTCGAGCAATTGCTCAGAGAGGAAAAGTGCCAGCACTGAAAGCTGTGGCTAGCCAGCAGCCTTCCTTGGAAGCGCTTTCACAGGCGCAGCAACACTGGGGCTTTGCGCTTCTCTAGCCACCAAACATCACGCTCACTATCTCTCCGTCTCGTAGACACGAGCTGAGAAATTGCAAACGTCGAGCAATTGCTCAGAGATGAAAAGTGCCAGCACTGAAAGCTCTTGCTAGCCAGCTCCCTTCCTTGGAAACGCTTTTGTAGGCCTAAGAACACTGGGGTTGTGGGCTTCTCTAGCCACCTAATCTTCTGCTCATCCTCTCGTGCAGTCGAAAGAGAGCTCAGGTGAGAAAGTGCAAACGTCGAGCAATTGCTCAGAGATGAAAAGTGCCAGCACTGAAAGCTGTTGCTAGCCAGCACCCTTCCTTGGAAGCGCTTTCACAGGCGCAGCAACACTGGGGCTTTGCGCTTCTCTAGCCACCAAACATCACGGTCATTCTCTTTCCTTCTCGTAGACACGAGTTGAGAAATTGCAAACGTCGAGCAATTGCTCAGAGATGAAAAGTGCCAGCACTGAAAGCTGTTGCTAGCCAGCACCCTTCCTTGGAAGCGCTTTTGTAGGCCTAAGAACACTGGGGCTCTGGGCTTCTCTAGCCACCTAATCTTCTGCTCATCCTCTCGTGCAGTCTAAAGAGAGCTCAGGTGAGAAATTGCAAACGTCGAGCAATTGCTCAGAGATGAAAAGTGCCAGCACTGAAAGCTGTTGCTAGCCAGCACCCTTCCTTGGAAGCGCTTTCACAGGCACAGCAACACTGGGGCTTTGCGCTTCTCTACCCACCAAACGTCACGCTCACTATCTCTCCGTCTCGTAGACACGAGTTGAGAAATTGCAAACGTCGAGCAATTGCTCAGAGATGAAAAGTGCCAGCACTGAAAGCTGTGGCTAGCCAGCACCCTTCCTTGGAAGCGCTTTCACAGGCGCAGCAACACTGGGACTTTGCGCTTGTCTACCCACCAAACGTCACAGTCATTCTCTTTCCATCTCGTAGACACGAGCTGAGAAATTGCAAACGTCGAGCAATTGCTCAGAGATGAGAACTGCCAGCACTGAAAGCTGATGCTAGCCAGCACTCTTCCTTGGAAATGCTTTTGTAGGCCTAAGAACACTGGGGCTCTGGGCTTCTCTAGCCACCTAATCTTCTGCTCATCCTCTCGCGTAGTCTAAAGAGAGCTCGGGTGAGAAAGTGCAAACGTCCAGCAATTGCTCAGAGATGAAAAGTGCCAGCACTGAAGGCTGTTGCTAGCCAGCACCCTTCCTTGGAAGTGCTTTCACAGGCGCAGCAACACTGGGACTTTGCGCTTCTCTAGCCACCAAACGTCACGGTCATTCTCTTTCCTTCTCGTAGACACGAGCTGAGAAATTGCAAAAGTCGAGCAATTGCTCAGAGATGAAAAGTGGCAGCACTGAAAGCTGTTGCTAGCCAGCACCCTTCCTTGGAAGTGCTTTCACAGGCGCAGCAACACTGGGGCTTTGCGCTTCTCTACCCACCAAACGTCACGGTCATTCTCTTTCCTTCTCGTAGACACGAGTTGAGAAAATGCAAACGTCGAGCAATTGCTCAGAGGTGAAAAGTGCCAGCACTGAAAGCTGTGGCTAGCCAGCACCCTTCCTTGGAAGTGCTTTCACAGGTGCAGCAACACTGGGGCTTTGCGCTTCTCTAGCCACCAAACGTAACGCTCACTATCTCTCCGTCTCGTAGACACGAGCTGAGAAATTGCAAATGTGGAGCAATTGCTCAGAGGTGAAAAGTGCCAGCACTGAAAGCTGTTGCTAGCCAGCACCCTTCCTTGGAAGCGCTTTTGTAGGCCTAAGAACACTGGGGCTCTGGGCTTCTCTAGCCACCTACTCTTCTGCTCATCCTCTCGGGCAGTCTAAAGAGAGCTCAGGTGAGAAATTGCAAACGTCGAGCAATTGCTCAGAGATGAAAAGTGCCAGCACTGAAAGCTGTTGCTAGCCAGCACCCTTCCTTGGAAGCGCTTTCACAGGCGCAGCAACACTGGGGCTTTGCGCTTCTCTACCCACCAAACATCACGGTCACTCTCTTTCCGTCTCGTAGACACGAGCTGAGAAATTGCAAACGTCGAGCAATTGCTCAGAGATGAAAAGTGGCAGCACTGAAAGCTGTGGCTAGCCAGCACCCTTCCTTGGAAGCGCTTTCACAGGCGCAGCAACACTGGGGCTTTGCGCTTCTCTACCCACCAAACGTCACGGTCATTCTCTTTCCTTCTCGTAGACAGGAGTTGAGAAATTGCAAACGTCCAGCAATTGCTCAGAGATGAAAAGTGCCTTCACTGAAAGCTGTGGCTAGCCAGCACCCTTCCTTGGAAGTGCTTTCACAGGCGCAGCAACACTGGGGCTTTGCGCTTCTCTAGCCACCAAACGTCACGCTCACTATCTCTCCGTCTCGTAGACACGAGCTGAGAAATTGCAAATGTGGAGCAATTGCTCAGAGGTGAAAAGTGCCAGCACTGAAAGCTGTTGCTAGCCAGCACCCTTCCTTGGAAGCGCTTTTGTAGGCCTAACAACAGTGGGGCTCTGGGCTTCTCTAGCCACCTACTCTTCTGCTCATCCTCTCGTGCAGTCTAAAGAGAGCTCAGGTGAGAAATTGCAAATGTCGAGCAATTGCTCAGAGAGGAAAAGTGCCAGCACTGAAAGCTGTTGCTAGCCAGCACCCTTCCTTGGAAGCGCTTTTGTAGGCCTAAGAACACTGGGGCTCTGGGCTTCTCTAGCCACCTAATCTTCTGCTCATCCTCTCGTGCAGTCTAAAGAGAGCTCAGGTGAGAAATTGCAAATGTCGAGCAATTGCTCAGAGATGAAAAGTGGCAGCACTGAAAGGTGTTGCTAGCCAGCACCCTTCCTTGGAAGCGCTTTCACAGGCGCAGCAACACTGGGGCTTTGCGCTTCTCTACCCACCAAACATCACGGTCATTCTCTTTCCTTCTCGTAGACAGGAGTTGAGAAATTGCAAACGTCGAGCAATTGCTCAGAGATGAAAAGTGCCAGCACTGAAAGCTGTGGCTAGCCAGCACCCTTCCTTGGAAGTGCTTTCACAGGTGCAGCAACACTGGGGCTTTGCGCTTCTCTACCCACCAAACGTCACGCTCACTATCTCTCCGTCTCGTAGACACGAGCTGAGAAATTGCAAATGTGGAGCAATTGCTCAGAGATGAGAACTGCCAGCACTGAAAGCTGTTGCTAGCCAGCACCCTTCCTTGGAAGCGCTTTTGTATGCCTAAGAACACTGGGGTTGTGGGCTTCTCTAGCCACCTACTCTTCTGCTCATCCTCTCGCGTAGTCTAAAGAGAGCTCGGGTGAGAAAGTGCAAACGTCCAGCAATTGCTCAGAGATGAAAAGTGGCAGCACTGAAAGCTGATGCTAGCCAGCACCCTTCCTTGGAAGCGCTTTCACAGGCACAGCAACACTGGGGCTTTGCGCTTCTCTACCCACCAAACATCACGGTCACTATCTCTCCGTCTCGTAGACACGAGCTGAGAAATTGCAAATGTGGAGCAATTGCTCAGAGAGGAAAAGTGCCAGCACTGAAAGCTGTTGCTAGCCAGCACCCTTCCTTGGAAGCGCTTTTGTAGCCCTTAGAACACTGGGGCTCTGGGCTTCTCTAGCCACCTAATCTTCTGCTCATCCTCTCGTGCAGTCGAAAGAGAGCTCAGGTGAGAAATTGCAAACGTCGAGCAATTGCTCAGAGATGAAAAGTGCCAGCACTGAAAGCTGTTGCTAGCCAGCACCCTTCCTTGGAAGCGCTTTCACAGGCGCAGCAACACTGGGGCTTTGCGCTTCTCTACCCACCAAGCATCACGGTCATTCTCTTTCCGTCTCGTAGACACGAGCTGAGAAATTGCAAACGTCGAGCAATTGCTCAGAGAGGAAAAGTGCCAGCACTGAAAGCTGTGGCTAGCCAGCACCCTTCCTTGGAAGCGCTTTCACAGGCACAGCAACACTGGGGCTTTGCGCTTCTCTACCCACCAAACGTCACGGTCATTCTCTTTCCTTCTCGTAGACTCGAGCTGAGAAATTACAAACGTCGAGCAATTGCTCAGAGATGAAAAGTGGCAGCACTGAAATCTGTTGCTAGCCAGCACCCTTCCTTGGAAGCGCTTTCACAGGCGCAGCAACACTGGGGCTTTGCGCTTCTCTACCCACCAAACGTCACGGTCATTCTCTTTCCTTCTCGTAGACAGGAGTTGAGAAATTGCAAACGTCGAGCAATTGCTCAGAGATGTAAAGTGCCTTCACTGAAAGCTGTGGCTAGCCAGCACCCTTCCTTGGAAGTGCTTTCACAGGCGCAGCAACACTGGGGCTTTGCGCTTCTCTAGCCACCAAACGTCACGCTCACTATCTCTGCGTCTCGTAGACACGAGCTAAGAAATTGCAAATGTGGAGCAATTGCTCAGAGAGGAAAAGTGCCAGCACTGAAAGCTGTTGCTAGCCAGCACCCTTCCTTGGAAGCGCTTTTGTAGGCCTAACAACAGTGGGGCTCTGGGCTTCTCTAGCCACCTACTCTTCTGCTCATCCTCTCGTGCAGTCTAAAGAGAGCTCAGGTGAGAAATTGCAAATGTCGAGCAATTGCTCAGAGAGGAAAAGTGCCAGCACTGAAAGCTGTGGCTAGCCAGCAGCCTTCCTTGGAAGCGCTTTCACAGGCGCAGCAACACTGGGGCTTTGCGCTTCTCTAGCCACCAAACATCACGCTCACTATCTCTCCGTCTCGTAGACACGAGCTGAGAAATTGCAAACGTCGAGCAATTGCTCAGAGATGAAAAGTGCCAGCACTGAAAGCTCTTGCTAGCCAGCTCCCTTCCTTGGAAACGCTTTTGTAGGCCTAAGAACACTGGGGTTGTGGGCTTCTCTAGCCACCTAATCTTCTGCTCATCCTCTCGTGCAGTCGAAAGAGAGCTCAGGTGAGAAAGTGCAAACGTCGAGCAATTGCTCAGAGATGAAAAGTGCCAGCACTGAAAGCTGTTGCTAGCCAGCACCCTTCCTTGGAAGCGCTTTCACAGGCGCAGCAACACTGGGGCTTTGCGCTTCTCTAGCCACCAAACATCACGGTCATTCTCTTTCCTTCTCGTAGACACGAGTTGAGAAATTGCAAACGTCGAGCAATTGCTCAGAGATGAAAAGTGCCAGCACTGAAAGCTGTTGCTAGCCAGCACCCTTCCTTGGAAGCGCTTTTGTAGGCCTAAGAACACTGGGGCTCTGGGCTTCTCTAGCCACCTAATCTTCTGCTCATCCTCTCGTGCAGTCTAAAGAGAGCTCAGGTGAGAAATTGCAAACGTCGAGCAATTGCTCAGAGATGAAAAGTGCCAGCACTGAAAGCTGTTGCTAGCCAGCACCCTTCCTTGGAAGTGCTTTCACAGGCACAGCAACACTGGGGCTTTGCGCTTCTCTACCCACCAAACGTCACGCTCACTATCTCTCCGTCTCGTAGACACGAGTTGAGAAATTGCAAACGTCGAGCAATTGCTCAGAGATGAGAACTGCCAGCACTGAAAGCTGATGCTAGCCAGCACTCTTCCTTGGAAATGCTTTTGTAGGCCTAAGAACACTGGGGCTCTGGGCTTCTCTAGCCACCTAATCTTCTGCTCATCCTCTCGCGTAGTCTAAAGAGAGCTCGGGTGAGAAAGTGCAAACGTCCAGCAATTGCTCAGAGATGAAAAGTGCCAGCACTGAAGGCTGTTGCTAGCCAGCACCCTTCCTTGGAAGTGCTTTCACAGGCGCAGCAACACTGGGACTTTGCGCTTCTCTAGCCACCAAACGTCACGGTCATTCTCTTTCCTTCTCGTAGACACGAGCTGAGAAATTGCAAAAGTCGAGCAATTGCTCAGAGATGAAAAGTGCCAGCACTGAAAGCTGTTGCTAGCCAGCACCCTTCCTTGGAAGCGCTTTCACAGGCGCAGCAACACTGGGACTTTGCGCTTCTCTACCCACCAAACATCACGGTCATTCTCTTTCCGTCTCGTAGACACGAGCTGAGAAATTGCAAACGTCGAGCAATTGCTCAGAGGTGAAAAGTGCCAGCACTGAAAGCTGTGGCTAGCCAGCACCCTTCCTTGGAAGCGCTTTCACAGGCACAGCAACACTGGGGCTTTGCGCTTCTCTACCCACCAAACGTCATGGTCATTCTCTTTCCTTCTCGTAGACTCGAGCTGAGAAATTACAAACGTCGAGCAATTGCTCAGAGATGAAAAGTGGCAGCACTGAAAGCTGTTGCTAGCCAGCACCCTTCCTTGGAAGCGCTTTCACACGCGCAGCAACACTGGGGCTTTGCGCTTCTCTACCCACCAAACGTCACGGTCATTCTCTTTCCTTCTCGTAGACAGGAGTTGAGAAATTGCAAACGTCCAGCAATTGCTCAGAGATGAAAAGTGCCTTCACTGAAAGCTGTGGCTAGCCAGCACCCTTCCTTGGAAGTGCTTTCACAGGCGCAGCAACACTGGGGCTTTGCGCTTCTCTAGCCACCAAACGTCACGCTCACTATCTCTCCGTCTCGTAGACACGAGCTAAGAAATTGCAAATGTGGAGCAATTGCTCAGAGGTGAAAAGTGCCAGCACTGAAAGCTGTTGCTAGCCAGCACCCTTCCTTGGAAGCGCTTTTGTAGGCCTAACAACAGTGGGGCTCTGGGCTTCTCTAGCCACCTACTCTTCTGCTCATCCTCTCGTGCAGTCTAAAGAGAGCTCAGGTGAGAAATTGCAAATGTCGGGCAATTGCTCAGAGAGGAAAAGTGCCAGCACTGAAAGCTGTGGCTAGCCAGCAGCCTTCCTTGGAAGCGCTTTCACAGGCGCAGCAACACTGGGGCTTTGCGCTTCTCTAGCCACCAAACATCACGCTCACTATCTCTCCGTCTCGTAGACACGAGCTGAGAAATTGCAAACGTCGAGCAATTGCTCAGAGATGAAAAGTGCCAGCACTGAAAGCTCTTGCTAGCCAGCTCCCTTCCTTGGAAACGCTTTTGTAGGCCTAAGAACACTGGGGTTGTGGGCTTCTCTAGCCACCTAATCTTCTGCTCATCCTCTCGTGCAGTCTAAAGAGAGCTCAGGTGAGAAAGTGCAAACGTCGAGCAATTGCTCAGAGATGAAAAGTGCCAGCACTGAAAGCTGTTGCTAGCCATCACCCTTCCTTGGAAGCGCTTTCACAGGCGCAGCAACACTGGGGCTTTGCGCTTCTCTAGCCACCAAACATCACGGTCATTCTCTTTCCTTCTCGTAGACACGAGTTGAGAAATTGCAAACGTCGAGCAATTGCTCAGAGATGAAAAGTGCCAGCACTGAAAGCTGTTGCTAGCCAGCACCCTTCCTTGGAAGCGCTTTTGTAGGCCTAAGAACACTGGGGCTCTGGGCTTCTCTAGCCACCTAATCTTCTGCTCATCCTCTCGTGCAGTCTAAAGAGAGCTCAGGTGAGAAATTGCAAACGTCGAGCAATTGCTCAGAGATGAAAAGTGCCAGCACTGAAAGCTGTTGCTAGCCAGCACCCTTCCTTGGAAGTGCTTTCACAGGCACAGCAACACTGGGGCTTTGCGCTTCTCTAGCCACCAAACGTCACGCTCACTATCTCTCCGTCTCGTAGACACGAGTTGAGAAATTGCAAACGTCGAGCAATTGCTCAGAGATGAAAAGTGCCAGCACTGAAAGCTGATGCTAGCCAGCACCCTTCCTTGGAAGCGCTTTCACAGGCGCAGCAACACTGGGACTTTGCGCTTGTCTACCCACCAAACGTCACGGTCATTCTCTTTCCTTCTCGTAGACACGAGTTGAGAAATTGCAAACGTCGAGCAATTGCTCAGAGATGAAAAGTGGCAGCACTGAAAGCTGTTGCTAGCCAGCACCCTTCCTTGGAAGCGCTTTCACAGGCGCAGCAACACTGGGGCTTTGCGCTTCTCTACCCACCAAACGTCACGGTCATTCTCTTTCCTTCTCGTAGACACGAGTTGAGAAATTGCAAACGTCGAGCAATTGCTCAGAGAGGAAAAGTGCCAGCACTGAAAGCTGTGGCTAGCCAGCACCCTTCCTTGGAAGTGCTTTCACAGGTGCAGCAACACTGGGGCTTTGCGCTTCTCTAGCCACCAAACGTAACGCTCACTATCTCTCCGTCTCGTAGACACGAGCTGAGAAATTGCAAATGTGGAGCAATTGCTCAGAGGTGAAAAGTGCCAGCACTGAAAGCTGTTGCTAGCCAGCACCCTTCCTTGGAAGCGCTTTTGTAGGCCTAAGAACACTGGGGCTCTGGGCTTCTCTAGCCACCTACTCTTCTGCTCATCCTCTCGGGCAGTCTAAAGAGAGCTCAGGTGAGAAATTGCAAACGTCGAGCAATTGCTCAGAGATGAAAAGTGCCAGCACTGAAAGCTGTTGCTAGCCAGCACCCTTCCTTGGAAGTGCTTTCACAGGCACAGCAACACTGGGGCTTTGCGCTTCTCTACCCACCAAATGTCACGCTCACTATCTCTCCGTCTCGTAGACACGAGCTGAGAAATTGCAAATGTGGAGCAATTGCTCAGAGATGAAAAGTGCCAGCACTGAAAGCTGTTGCTAGCCAGCACCCTTCCTTGGAAGCGCTTTTGTAGGCCTAACAACACTGGGGCTCTGGGCTTCTCTAGCCACCTACTCTTCTGCTCATCCTCTCGCGCAGTCGAAAGAGAGCTCAGGTGAGAAATTGCAAATGTCGAGCAATTGCTCAGAGAGGAAAAGTGCCAGCACTGAAAGCTGTTGCTAGCCAGCACCCTTCCTTGGAAGCGCTTTCACAGGCGCAGCAACACTGGGGCTTTGCGCTTCTCTACCCACCAAACATCACGGTCATTCTCTTTCCGTCTCGTAGACACGAGCTGAGAAATTGCAAACGTCGAGCAATTGCTCAGAGAGGAAAAGTGCCAGCACTGAAAGCTGTGGCTAGCCAGCACCCTTCCTTGGAAGCGCTTTCACAGGCACAGCAACACTGGGGCTTTGCGCTTCTCTAGCCACCAAACGTCACGGTCATTCTCTTTCCTTCTCGTAGACTCGAGCTGAGAAATTACAAACGTCGAGCAATTGCTCAGAGATGAAAAGTGCCAGCACTGAAAGCTGTGGCTAGCCAGCACCCTTCCTTGGAAGCGCTTTCACAGGCGCAGCAACACTGGGGCTTTGCGCTTCTCTACCCACCAAACGTCACGGTCATTCTCTTTCCTTCTCGTAGACAGGAGTTGAGAAATTGCAAACGTCCAGCAATTGCTCAGAGATGAAAAGTGCCAGCACTGAAAGCTGTGGCTAGCCAGCACCCTTCCTTGGAAGTGCTTTCACAGGCGCAGCAACACTGGGGCTTTGCGCTTCTCTAGCCACCAAACGTCACGGTCACTATCTCTCCGTCTCGTAGACACGAGCTGAGAAATTGCAAATGTGGAGCAATTGCTCAGAGGTGAAAAGTGCCAGCACTGAAAGCTGTTGCTAGCCAGCACCCTTCCTTGGAAGCGCTTTTGTAGGCCTAACAACAGTGGGGCTCTGGGCTTCTCTAGCCACCTACTCTTCTGCTCATCCTCTCGTGCAGTCTAAAGAGAGCTCAGGTGAGAAATTGCAAATGTCGAGCAATTGCTCAGAGAGGAAAAGTGCCAGCACTGAAAGCTCTTGGTAGCCAGCACCCTTCCTTGGAAGCGCTTTTGTAGGCCTAAGAACACTGGGGCTCTGGGCTTCTCTAGCCACCTAATCTTCTGCTCATCCTCTCGTGCAGTCTAAAGAGAGCTCAGGTGAGAAATTGCAAATGTCGAGCAATTGCTCAGAGATGAAAAGTGGCAGCACTGAAAGCTGTTGCTAGCCAGCACCCTTCCTTGGAAGCGCTTTCACAGGCGCAGCAACACTGGGGCTTTGCGCTTCTCTACCCACCAAACATCACGGTCATTCTCTTTCCTTCTCATAGACAGGAGTTGAGAAATTGCAAACGTCGAGCAATTGCTCAGAGATGAAAAGTGCCAGCACTGAAAGCTGTGGCTAGCCAGCACCCTTCCTTGGAAGTGCTTTCACAGGTGCAGCAACACTGGGGCTTTGCGCTTCTCTACCCACCAAACGTCACGCTCACTATCTCTCCGTCTCGTAGACACGAGCTGAGAAATTGCAAATGTGGAGCAATTGCTCAGAGATGAGAACTGCCAGCACTGAAAGCTGTTGCTAGCCAGCACCCTTCCTTGGAAGCGCTTTTGTATGCCTAAGAACACTGGGGTTGTGGGCTTCTCTAGCCACCTACTCTTCTGCTCATCCTCTCGTGCAGTCTAAAGAGAGCTCGGGTGAGAAAGTGCAAACGTCCAGCAATTGCTCAGAGAGGAAAAGTGGCAGCACTGAAAGCTGATGCTAGCCAGCACCCTTCCTTGGAAGCGCTTTCACAGGCACAGCAACACTGGGGCTTTGCGCTTCTCTACCCACCAAACATCACGGTCACTATCTCTCCGTCTCGTAGACACGAGCTGAGAAATTGCAAATGTGGAGCAATTGCTCAGAGAGGAAAAGTGCCAGCACTGAAAGCTGTTGCTAGCCAGCACCCTTCCTTGGAAGCGCTTTTGTAGCCCTTAGAACACTGGGGCTCTGGGCTTCTCTAGCCACCTAATCTTCTGCTCATCCTCTCGTGCAGTCTAAAGAGAGCTCAGGTGAGAAATTGCAAACGTCGAGCAATTGCTCAGAGATGAAAAGTGCCAGCACTGAAAGCTGTTGCTAGCCAGCACCCTTCCTTGGAAGCGCTTTCACAGGCGCAGCAACACTGGGGCTTTGCGCTTCTCTACCCACCAAACATCACGGTCATTCTCTTTCCGTCTCGTAGACACGAGCTGAGAAATTGCAAACGTCGAGCAATTGCTCAGAGAGGAAAAGTGCCAGCACTGAAAGCTGTGGCTAGCCAGCACCCTTCCTTGGAAGCGCTTTCACAGGCACAGCAACACTGGGGCTTTGCGCTTCTCTACCCACCAAACGTCACGGTCATTCTCTTTCCGTCTCGTAGACTCGAGCTGAGAAATTACAAACGTCGAGCAATTGCTCAGAGATGAAAAGTGGCAGCACTGAAATCTGTTGCTAGCCATCACCCTTCCTTGGAAGCGCTTTCACAGGCGCAGCAACACTGGGGCTTTGCGCTTCTCTAGCCACCAAACATCACGGTCATTCTCTTTCCTTCTCGTAGACACGAGTTGAGAAATTGCAAACGTCGAGCAATTGCTCAGAGATGAAAAGTGCCAGCACTGAAAGCTGTTGCTAGCCAGCACCCTTCCTTGGAAGCGCTTCTGTAGGCCTAAGAACAGTGGGGCTCTGGGCTTCTCTAGCCACCTACTCTTCTGCTCATCCTCTCGTGCAGTCTAAAGAGAGCTCAGGTGAGAAATTGCAAATGTCGAGCAATTGCTCAGAGAGGAAAAGTACCAGCACTGAAAGCTGTTGCTAGCCAGCACCCTTCCTTGGAAGCGCTTTTGTAGGCCTAAGAACACTGGGGCTCTGGGCTTCTCTAGCCACCTAATCTTCTGCTCATCCTCTCGTGCAGTCTAAAGAGAGCTCAGGTGAGAAATTGCAAATGTCGAGCAATTGCTCAGAGATGAAAAGTGGCAGCACTGAAAGCTGTGGCTAGCCAGCACCCTTCCTTGGAAGCACTTTCACAGGCGCAGCAACACTGGGGCTTTGCGCTTCTCTAGCCACCAAACGTCACGGTCACTATCTCTCCGTCTCGTAGACACGAGCTGAGAAATTGCAAACGTCGAGCAATTGCTCAGAGATGAAAAGTGCCAGCACTGAAAGCTGTTGCTAGCCAGCACCCTTCCTTGGAAGCGCTTTCACAGGCGCAGCAACACTGGGGCTTTGCGCTTCTCTACCCACCAAACATCACGGTCATTCTCTTTCCTTCTCGTAGACAGGAGTTGAGAAATTGCAAACGTCGAGCAATTGCTCAGAGATGAAAAGTGCCAGCACTGAAAGCTGTGGCTAGCCAGCACCCTTCCTTGGAAGTGCTTTCACAGGTGCAGCAACACTGGGGCTTTGCGCTTCTCTACCCACCAAACGTCACGCTCACTATCTCTCCGTCTCGTAGACACGAGCTGAGAAATTGCAAATGTGGAGCAATTGCTCAGAGATGAGAACTGCCAGCACTGAAAGCTGTTGCTAGCCAGCACCCTTCCTTGGAAGCGCTTTTGTATGCCTAAGAACACTGGGGTTGTGGGCTTCTCTAGCCACCTACTCTTCTGCTCATCCTCTCGCGTAGTCTAAAGAGAGCTCGGGTGAGAAAGTGCAAAAGTCCAGCAATTGCTCAGAGATGAAAAGTGCCAGCACTGAAAGCTGATGCTAGCCAGCACCCTTCCTTGGAAGCGCTTTCACAGGCGCAGCAACACTGGGGCTTTGCGCTTCTCTACCCACCAAACATCACGGTCACTATCTCTCCGTCTCGTAGACACGAGCTGAGAAATTGCAAATGTGGAGCAATTGCTCAGAGATGAAAAGTGCCAGCACTGAAAGCTGTTGCTAGCTAGCACCCTTCCTTGGAAGCGCTTTTGTAGGCCTAAGAACACTGGGGCTCTGGGCTTCTCTAGCCACCTAATCTTCTGCTCATCCTCTCGTGCAGTCTAAAGAGAGCTCAGGTGAGAAATTGCAAACGTCGAGCAATTGCTCAGAGATGAAAAGTGCCAGCACTGAAAGCTGTTGCTAGCCAGCACCCTTCCTTGGAAGTGCTTTCACAGGCGCAGCAACACTGGGGCTTTGCGCTTCTCTACCCACTAAAAGTCACGCTCACTATCTCTCCGTCTCGTAGACACGAGCTGAGAAATTGCAAACGTCGAGCAATTGCTCAGAGATGAAAAGTGCCAGCACTGAAAGCTGATGCTAGCCAGCACCCTTCCTTGGAAGCGCTTTCACAGGCGCAGCAACACTGGGGCTTTGCGCTTCTCTAGCCACCAAACGTCACGCTCACTATCTCTCCGTCTCGTAGACACGAGCTGAGAAATTGCAAACGTCGAGCAATTGCTCAGAGAGGAAAAGTGCCAGCACTGAAAGCTGTTGCTAGCCAGCACCCTTCCTTGGAAGCGCTTTTGTAGCCCTTAGAACACTGGGGCTCTGGGCTTCTCTAGCCACCTAATCTTCTGCTCATCCTCTCGTGCAGTCTAAAGAGAGCTCAGGTGAGAAAGTGCAAACGTCGAGCAATTGCTCAGCGATGAAAAGTGCCAGCACTGAAAGCTGTTGCTAGCCAGCACCCTTCCTTGGAAGCGCTTTCACAGGCGCAGCAACACTGGGGCTTTGCGCTTCTCTAGCCACCAAACATCACGGTCATTCTCTTTCCTTCTCGTAGACACGAGTTGAGAAATTGCAAACGTCGAGCAATTGCTCAGAGAGGAAAAGTGCCAGCACTGAAAGCTGATGCTAGCCAGCACCCTTCCTTGGAAGTGCTTTCACAGGTACAGCAACACTGGGGCTTTGCGCTTCTCTACCCAACAAACGTCACGCTCACTATCTCTCCGTCTCGTAGACACGAGCTGAGAAATTGCAAATGTGGAGCAATTGCTCAGAGATGAGAACTGCCAGCACTGAAAGCTGTTGCTAGCCAGCACCCTTCCTTGGAAGCGCTTTTGTATGCCTAAGAACACTGGGGTTCTGGGCTTCTCTAGCCACCTACTCTTCTGCTCATCCTCTCGCGTAGTCTAAAGAGAGCTCGGGTGAGAAAGTGCAAACGTCCAGCAATTGCTCAGAGATGAAAAGTGCCAGCACTGAAAGCTGATGCTAGCCAGCACCCTTCCTTGGAAGCGCTTTCACAGGCACAGCAACACTGGGGCTTTGCGCTTCTCTAGCCACCAAACATCACGGTCACTATCTCTCCGTCTCGTAGACACGAGCTGAGAAATTGCAAACGTCGAGCAATTGCTCAGAGATGAAAAGTGCCAGCACTGAAAGCTGTTGCTAGCCAGCACCCTTCCTTGGAAGTGCTTTCACAGGCGCAGCAACACTGGGGCTTTGCGCTTCTCTACCCACCAAAAGTCACGCTCACTATCTGTCCGTCTCGTAGACACGAGCTGAGAAATTGCAAACGTCGAGCAATTGCTCAGAGATGAAAAGTGCCAGCACTGAAAGCTGATGCTAGCCAGCACCCTTCCTTGGAAGCGCTTTCACAGGCGCAGCAACACTGGGGCTTTGCGCTTCTCTAGCCACCAAACGTCACGGTCACTATCTCTCCGTCTCGTAGACACGAGCTGAGAAATTGCAAACGTCGAGCAATTGCTCAGAGAGGAAAAGTGCCAGCACTGAAAGCTGTTGCTAGCCAGCACCCTTCCTTGGAAGCGCTTTTGTAGGCCTAAGAACACTGGGGCTCTGGGCTTCTCTAGCCACCTACTCTTCTGCTCATCCTCTCGTGCAGTCTAAAGAGAGCTCAGGTGAGAAATTGCAAATGTCGAGCAATTGCTCAGAGATGAGAAGTGGCAGGACTGAAAGCTGTGGCTAGCCAGCACCCTTCCTTGGAAGTGCTTTCGCAGGCGCAGCAACACTGGGGCTTTGCGCTTCTCTAGCCGCCAAACATCACGCTCAATATCTCTCCGTCTCGTAGACACGAGCTGAGAAATTGCAAACGTCGAGCAATTGCTCAGAGATGAAAAGTGGCAGCACTGAAAGCTGTTGCTAGCCAGCACCCTTCCTTGGAAGCGCTTTCACAGGCGCAGCAACACTGGGGCTTTGCGCTTCTCTACCCACCAAACATCACGGTCATTCTCTTTCCTTCTCGTAGACAGGAGTTGAGAAATTGCAAACGTCGAGCAATTGCTCAGAGATGAAAAGTGGCAGCACTGAAAGCTGATGCTAGCCAGCACCCTTCCTTGGAAGTGCTTTCACAGGCGCAGCAACACTGGGGCTTTGCGCTTCTCTACCCACCAAACGTCACGCTCACTATCTCTCCGTCTCGTAGACACGAGCTGAGAAATTGCAAATGTGGAGCAATTGCTCAGAGATGAGAACTGCCAGCACTGAAAGCTGTTGCTAGCCAGCACCCTTCCTTGGAAGCGCTTTTGTATGCCTAAGAACACTGGGGTTGTGGGCTTCTCTAGCCACCTACTCTTCTGCTCATCCTCTCGCGTAGTCTAAAGAGAGCTCGGGTGAGAAAGTGCAAACGTCCAGCAATTGCTCAGAGATGAAAAGTGCCAGCACTGAAAGCTGATGCTAGCCAGCACCCTTCCTTGGAAGCGCTTTCACAGGCACAGCAACACTGGGGCTTTGCGCTTCTCTACCCACCAAACATCACGGTCAATATCTCTCCGTCTCGTAGACACGAGCTGAGAAATTGCAAACGTCGAGCAATTGCTCAGAGATGAAAAGTGCCAGCACTGAAAGCTGTTGCTAGCCAGCACCCTTCCTTGGAAGCGCTTTTGTAGCCCTTAGAACACTGGGGCTCTGGGCTTCTCTAGCCACCTAATCTTCTGCTCATCCTCTCGTGCAGTCTAAAGAGAGCTCAGGTGAGAAATTGCAAACGTCGAGCAATTGCTCAGAGATGAAAAGTGCCAGCACTGAAAGCTGTTGCTAGCCAGCACCCTTCCTTGGAAGCGCTTTCACAGGCGCAGCAACACTGGGGCTTTGCGCTTCTCTACCCACCAAACATCACGGTCATTCTCTTTCCGTCTCGTAGACACGAGCTGAGAAATTGCAAACGTCGAGCAATTGCTCAGAGAGGAAAAGTGCCAGCACTGAAAGCTGTGGCTAGCCAGCACCCTTCCTTGGAAGCGCTTTCACAGGCACAGCAACACTGGGGCTTTGCGCTTCTCTACCCACCAAACGTCACGGTCATTCTCTTTCCGTCTCGTAGACTCGAGCTGAGAAATTACAAACGTCGAGCAATTGCTCAGAGATGAAAAGTGGCAGCACTGAAATCTGTTGCTAGCCAGCACCCTTCCTTGGAAGCGCTTTCACAGGCGCAGCAACACTGGGGCTTTGCGCTTCTCTAGCCACCAAACATCACGGTCATTCTCTTTCCTTCTCGTAGACACGAGTTGAGAAATTGCAAACGTCGAGCAATTGCTCAGAGATGAAAAGTGCCAGCACTGAAAGCTGTTGCTAGCCAGCACCCTTCCTTGGAAGCGCTTTTGTAGGCCTAAGAACAGTGGGGCTCTGGGCTTCTCTAGCCACCTACTCTTCTGCTCATCCTCTCGTGCAGTCTAAAGAGAGCTCAGGTGAGAAATTGCAAATGTCGAGCAATTGCTCAGAGAGGAAAAGTACCAGCACTGAAAGCTGTTGCTAGCCAGCAGCCTTCCTTGGAAGCGCTTTTGTAGGCCTAAGAACACTGGGGCTCTGGGCTTCTCTAGCCACCTAATCTTCTGCTCATCCTCTCGTGCAGTCTAAAGAGAGCTCAGGTGAGAAATTGCAAATGTCGAGCAATTGCTCAGAGATGAAAAGTGGCAGCACTGAAAGCAGTGGCTAGCCAGCACCCTTCCTTGGAAGCACTTTCACAGGCGCAGCAACACTGGGGCTTTGCGCTTCTCTAGCCACCAAACGTCACGGTCACTATCTCTCCGTCTCGTAGACACGAGCTGAGAAATTGCAAACGTCGAGCAATTGCTCAGAGATGAAAAGTGCCAGCACTGAAAGCTGTTGCTAGCCAGCACCCTTCCTTGGAAGCGCTTTCACAGGCGCAGCAACACTGGGGCTTTGCGCTTCTCTACCCACCAAACATCACGGTCATTCTCTTTCCTTCTCGTAGACAGGAGTTGAGAAATTGCAAACGTCGAGCAATTGCTCAGAGATGAAAAGTGCCAGCACTGAAAGCTGTGGCTAGCCAGCACCCTTCCTTGGAAGTGCTTTCACAGGTGCAGCAACACTGGGGCTTTGCGCTTCTCTACCCACCAAACGTCACGCTCACTATCTCTCCGTCTCGTAGACACGAGCTGAGAAATTGCAAATGTGGAGCAATTGCTCAGAGATGAGAACTGCCAGCACTGAAAGCTGTTGCTAGCCAGCACCCTTCCTTGGAAGCGCTTTTGTATGCCTAAGAACACTGGGGTTGTGGGCTTCTCTAGCCACCTACTCTTCTGCTCATCCTCTCGCGTAGTCTAAAGAGAGCTCGGGTGAGAAAGTGCAAACGTCCAGCAATTGCTCAGAGATGAAAAGTGCCAGCACTGAAAGCTGATGCTAGCCAGCACCCTTCCTTGGAAGCGCTTTCACAGGCACAGCAACACTGGGGCTTTGCGCTTCTCTACCCACCAAACATCACGGTCAATATCTCTCCGTCTCGTAGACACGAGCTGAGAAATTGCAAACGTCGAGCAATTGCTCAGAGATGAAAAGTGCCAGCACTGAAAGCTGTTGCTAGCCAGCACCCTTCCTTGGAAGCGCTTTTGTAGCCCTTAGAACACTGGGGCTCTGGGCTTCTCTAGCCACCTAATCTTCTGCTCATCCTCTCGTGCAGTCTAAAGAGAGCTCAGGTGAGAAATTGCAAACGTCGAGCAATTGCTCAGAGATGAAAAGTGCCAGCACTGAAAGCTGTTGCTAGCCAGCACCCTTCCTTGGAAGTGCTTTCACAGGCGCAGCAACACTGGGGCTTTGCGCTTCTCTACCCACTAAAAGTCACGCTCACTATCTCTCCGTCTCGTAGACACGAGCTGAGAAATTGCAAACGTCGAGCAATTGCTCAGAGATGAAAAGTGCCAGCACTGAAAGCTGATGCTAGCCAGCACCCTTCCTTGGAAGCGCTTTCACAGGCGCAGCAACACTGGGGCTTTGCGCTTCTCTAGCCACCAAACGTCACGCTCACTATCTCTCCGTCTCGTAGACACGAGCTGAGAAATTGCAAACGTCGAGCAATTGCTCAGAGAGGAAAAGTGCCAGCACTGAAAGCTGTTGCTAGCCAGCACCCTTCCTTGGAAGCGCTTTTGTAGCCCTTAGAACACTGGGGCTCTGGGCTTCTCTAGCCACCTAATCTTCTGCTCATCCTCTCGTGCAGTCTAAAGAGAGCTCAGGTGAGAAAGTGCAAACGTCGAGCAATTGCTCAGCGATGAAAAGTGCCAGCACTGAAAGCTGTTGCTAGCCAGCACCCTTCCTTGGAAGCGCTTTCACAGGCGCAGCAACACTGGGGCTTTGCGCTTCTCTAGCCACCAAACATCACGGTCATTCTCTTTCCTTCTCGTAGACACGAGTTGAGAAATTGCAAACGTCGAGCAATTGCTCAGAGAGGAAAAGTGCCAGCACTGAAAGCTGATGCTAGCCAGCACCCTTCCTTGGAAGTGCTTTCACAGGCGCAGCAACACTGGGGCTTTGCGCTTCTCTACCCACCAAACGTCACGCTCACTATCCCTCCGTCTCGTAGACACGAGCTGAGAAATTGCAAATGTGGAGCAATTGCTCAGAGGTGAAAAGTGCCAGCACTGAAAGCTGTTGCTAGCCAGCACCCTTCCTTGGAAGCGCTTTTGTAGGCCTAACAACAGTGGGGCTCTGGGCTTCTCTAGCCACCTACTCTTCTGCTCATCCTCTCGTGCAGTCTAAAGAGAGCTCAGGTGAGAAATTGCAAACGTCGAGCAATTGCTCAGAGAGGAAAAGTGCCAGCACTGAAAGCTGTTGCTAGCCAGCACCCTTCCTTGGAAGCGCTTTTGTAGGCCTAAGAACACTGGGGCTCTGGGCTTCTCTAGCCACCTACTCTTCTGCTCATCCTCTCGTGCAGTCTAAAGAGAGCTCAGGTGAGAAAGTGCAAATGTCGAGCAATTGCTCAGAGATGAAAAGTGGCAGGACTGAAAGCTGTGGCTAGCCAGCACCCTTCCTTGGAAGCGCTTTTGTATGCCTAAGAACACTGGGGTTGTGGGCTTCTCTAGCCACCTACTCTTCTGCTCATCCTCTCGCGTAGTCTAAAGAGAGCTCGGGTGATAAAGTGCAAACGTCGAGCAATTGCTCAGAGATGAAAAGTGCCAGCACTGAAAGCTGATGCTAGCCAGCACCCTTCCTTGGAAGCGCTTTCACAGGCACAGCAACACTGGGGCTTTGCGCTTCTCTACCCACCAAACATCACGCTCACTATCTCTCCGTCTCGTAGACACGAGTTGAGAAATTGCAAATGTGGAGCAATTGCTCAGAGAGGAAAAGTGCCAGCACTGAAAGCTGTTGCTAGCCAGCACCCTTCCTTGGAAGCGCTTTTGTAGCCCTTAGAACACTGGGGCTCTGGGCTTCTCTAGCCACCTAATCTTCTGCTCATCCTCTCGTGCAGTCTAAAGAGAGCTCAGGTGAGAAATTGCAAACGTCGAGCAATTGCTCAGAGATGAAAAGTGCCAGCACTGAAAGCTGTTGCTAGCCAGCACCCTTCCTTGGAAGCGCTTTCACAGGCGCAGCAACACTGGGGCTTTGCGCTTCTCTACCCACTAAAAGTCACGCTCACTATCTCTCCGTCTCGTAGACACGAGCTGAGAAATTGCAAACGTCGAGCAATTGCTCAGAGATGAAAAGTGCCAGCACTGAAAGCTGATGCTAGCCAGCACCCTTTCTTGGAAGCGCTTTCACAGGCGCAGCAACACTGGGGCTTTGCGCTTCTCTACCCACCAAACGTCACGCTCACTATCTCTCCGTCTCGTAGACACGAGCTGAGAAATTGCAAACGTCGAGCAATTGCTCAGAGAGGAAAAGTGCCAGCACTGAAAGCTGTTGCTAGCCAGCACCCTTCCTTGGAAGCGCTTTTGTAGGCCTAACAACACTGGGGCTCTGGGCTTCTCTAGCCACCTAATCTTCTGCTCATCCTATCGTGCAGTCTAAAGAGAGCTCAGGTGAGAAAGTGCAAACGTCGAGCAATTGCTCAGCGATGAAAAGTGCCAGCACTGAAAGCTGTTGCTAGCCAGCACCCTTCCTTGGAAGCGCTTTCACAGGCGCAGCAACACTGGGGCTTTGCGCTTCTCTAGCCACCAAACATCACGGTCATTCTCTTTCCTTCTCGTAGACAGGAGTTGAGAAATTGCAAACGTCGAGCAATTGCTCAGAGATGAAAAGTGCCAGCACTGAAAGCTGATGCTAGCCAGCACCCTTCCTTGGAAGTGCTTTCACAGGCACAGCAACACTGGGGCTTTGCGCTTCTCTAGCCACCAAACGTCACGGTCACTATCTCCCCGTCTCGTAGACACGAGCTGAGAAATTGCAAATGTGGAGCAATTGCTCAGAGGTGAAAAGTGCCAGCACTGAAAGCTGTTGCTAGCCAGCACCCTTCCTTGGAAGCGCTTTTGTAGGCCTAACAACAGTGGGGCTCTGGGCTTCTCTAGCCACCTACTCTTCTGCTCATCCTCTCGTGCAGTCTAAAGAGAGCTCAGGTGAGAAATTGCAAACGTCGAGCAATTGCTCAGAGAGGAAAAGTGCCAGCACTGAAAGCTGTGGCTAGCCAGCACCCTTCCTTGGAAGCGCTTTTGTAGGCCTAAGAACACTGGGGCTCTGGGCTTCTCTAGCCACCTAATCTTCTGCTCATCCTCTCGTGCAGTCTAAAGAGAGCTCAGGTGAGAAATTGCAAACGTCGAGCAATTGCTCAGAGATGAAAAGTGCCTTCACTGAAAGCTGTGGCTAGCCAGCACCCTTCCTTGGAAGTGCTTTCACAGGCGCAGCAACACTGGGGCTTTGCGCTTCTCTAGCCACCAAACATCACGGTCACTATCTCTCCGTCTCGTAGACACGAGCTGAGAAATTGCAAACGTCGAGCAATTGCTCAGAGATGAAAAGTGCCAGCACTGAAAGCTGTTGCTAGCCAGCACCCTTCCTTGGAAGCGCTTTCACAGGCGCAGCAACACTGGGGCTTTGCGCTTCTCTACCCACCAAACATCACGGTCATTCTCTTTCCTTCTCGTAGACAGGAGTTGAGAAATTGCAAACGTCGAGCAATTGCTCAGAGATGAAAAGTGCCAGCACTGAAAGCTGATGCTAGCCAGCACCCTTCCTTGGAAGTGCTTTCACAGGTACAGCAACACTGGGGCTTTGCGCTTCTCTACCCACCAAAAGTCACGCTCACTATCTCTCCGTCTCGTAGACACGAGCTGAGAAATTGCAAATGTGGAGCAATTGCTCAGAGATGAGAACTGCCAGCACTGAAAGCTGTTGCTAGCCAGCACCCTTCCTTGGAAGCGCTTTTGTATGCCTAAGAACACTGGGGTTCTGGGCTTCTCTAGCCACCTACTCTTCTGCTCATCCTCTCGCGTAGTCTAAAGAGAGCTCGGGTGAGAAAGTGCAAACGTCCAGCAATTGCTCAGAGATGAAAAGTGCCAGCACTGAAAGCTGATGCTAGCCAGCACCCTTCCTTGGAAGCGCTTTCACAGGCACAGCAACACTGGGGCTTTGCGCTTCTCTAGCCACCAAACATCACGGTCACTATCTCTCCGTCTCGTAGACACGAGCTGAGAAATTGCAAACGTCGAGCAATTGCTCAGAGATGAAAAGTGCCAGCACTGAAAGCTGTTGCTAGCCAGCACCCTTCCTTGGAAGTGCTTTCACAGGCGCAGCAACACTGGGGCTTTGCGCTTCTCTACCCACCAAAAGTCACGCTCACTATCTGTCCGTCTCGTAGACACGAGCTGAGAAATTGCAAACGTCGAGCAATTGCTCAGAGATGAAAAGTGCCAGCACTGAAAGCTGATGCTAGCCAGCACCCTTCCTTGGAAGCGCTTTCACAGGCGCAGCAACACTGGGGCTTTGCGCTTCTCTAGCCACCAAACGTCACGGTCACTATCTCTCCGTCTCGTAGACACGAGCTGAGAAATTGCAAACGTCGAGCAATTGCTCAGAGAGGAAAAGTGCCAGCACTGAAAGCTGTTGCTAGCCAGCACCCTTCCTTGGAAGCGCTTTTGTAGGCCTAAGAACACTGGGGCTCTGGGCTTCTCTAGCCACCTACTCTTCTGCTCATCCTCTCGTGCAGTCTAAAGAGAGCTCAGGTGAGAAATTGCAAATGTCGAGCAATTGCTCAGAGATGAGAAGTGGCAGGACTGAAAGCTGTGGCTAGCCAGCACCCTTCCTTGGAAGTGCTTTCGCAGGCGCAGCAACACTGGGGCTTTGCGCTTCTCTAGCCGCCAAACATCACGCTCAATATCTCTCCGTCTCGTAGACACGAGCTGAGAAATTGCAAACGTCGAGCAATTGCTCAGAGATGAAAAGTGGCAGCACTGAAAGCTGTTGCTAGCCAGCACCCTTCCTTGGAAGCGCTTTCACAGGCGCAGCAACACTGGGGCTTTGCGCTTCTCTACCCACCAAACATCACGGTCATTCTCTTTCCTTCTCGTAGACAGGAGTTGAGAAATTGCAAACGTCCAGCAATTGCTCAGAGATTAAAAGTGCCAGCACTGAAAGCTGATGCTAGCCAGCACCCTTCCTTGGAAGTGCTTTCACAGGCACAGCAACACTGGGGCTTTGCGCTTCTCTACCCACCAAACGTCACGCTCACTATCTCTCCGTCTCGTAGACACGAGCTGAGAAATTGCAAATGTGGAGCAATTGCTCAGAGATGAGAACTGCCAGCACTGAAAGCTGTTGCTAGCCAGCACCCTTCCTTGGAAGCGCTTTTGTATGCCTAAGAACACTGGGGTTGTGGGCTTCTCTAGCCACCTACTCTTCTGCTCATCCTCTCGCGTAGTCTAAAGAGAGCTCGGGTGAGAAAGTGCAAACGTCCAGCAATTGCTCAGAGATGAAAAGTGCCAGCACTGAAAGCTGATGCTAGCCAGCACCCTTCCTTGGAAGCGCTTTCACAGGCACAGCAACACTGGGGCTTTGCGCTTCTCTACCCACCAAACATCACGGTCAATATCTCTCCGTCTCGTAGACACGAGCTGAGAAATTGCAAACGTCGAGCAATTGCTCAGAGATGAAAAGTGCCAGCACTGAAAGCTGTTGCTAGCCAGCACCCTTCCTTGGAAGCGCTTTTGTAGCCCTTAGAACACTGGGGCTCTGGGCTTCTCTAGCCACCTACTCTTCTGCTCATCCTCTCGCGCACTCTAAAGAGAGCTCAGGTGAGAAATTGCAAACGTCGAGCAATTGCTCAGAGATGAAAAGTGCCAGCACTGAAAGCTGTTGCTAGCCAGCACCCTTCCTTGGAAGTGCTTTCACAGGCGCAGCAACACTGGGGCTTTGCGCTTCTCTACCCACCAAAAGTCACGCTCACTATCTCTCCGTCTCGTAGACACGAGCTGAGAAATTGCAAACGTCGAGCAATTGCTCAGAGATGAAAAGTGCCAGCACTGAAAGCTGATGCTAGCCAGCACCCTTCCTTGGAAGCGCTTTCACAGGCGCAGCAACACTGGGGCTTTGCGCTTCTCTACCCACCAAACGTCACGCTCACTATCTCTCCGTCTCGTAGACACGAGCTGAGAAATTGCAAACGTCGAGCAATTTCTCAGAGATGAAAAGTGCCAGCACTGAAAGCTGTTGCTAGCCAGCACCCTTCCTTGGAAGCGCTTTTGTATGCCTAAGAACACTGGGGCTCTGGGCTTCTCTAGCCACCTAATCTTCTGCTCATCCTCTCGTGCAGTCTAAAGAGAGCTCAGGTGAGAAAGTGCAAATGTCGAGCAATTGCTCAGCGATGAAAAGTGCCAGCACTGAAAGCTGTTGCTAGCCAGCACCCTTCCTTGGAAGCGCTTTCACAGGCGCAGCAACACTGGGGCTTTGCGCTTCCCTACCCACTAAACATCACGGTCATTCTCTTTCCTTCTCGTAGACACGAGTTGAGAAATTGCAAACGTCGAGCAATTGCTCAGAGAGGAAAAGTGCCAGCACTGAAAGCTGTTGCTAGCCAGCACCCTTCCTTGGAAGTGCTTTCACAGGCGCAGCAACAGTGGGGCTTTGCGCTTCTCTAGCCACCAAACATCACGGTCATTCTCTTTCCTTCTCGTAGACACGAGCTGAGAAATTGCAAACGTCGAGCAATTGCTCAGAGATGAAAAGTGCCAGCACTGAAAGCTGTTGCTAGCCAGCACCCTTCCTTGGAAGCGCTTTTGTAGGCCTAACAACACTGGGGCTCTGGGCTTCTCTAGCCACCTAATCTTCTGCTCATCCTGTCGTGCAGTCGAAAGAGAGCTCAGGGGAGAAAGTGCAGACGTCGAGCAATTGCTCAGAGATGAAAAGTGCCAGCACTGAAAGCTGTTGCTAGCCAGCACCCTTCCTTGGAAGTGCTTTCACAGGCGCAGCAAGACTGGGGCTTTGCGCTTCTCTACCCACCAAACGTCACGGTCAGTATCTCTCCGTCTCGTAGACACGAGCTGAGAAATTGCAAACGTCGAGCAATTGCTCAGAGATGAAAAGTGCCAGCACTGAAAGCTGATGCTAGCCAGCAGCCTTCCTTGGACGCGCTTTCACAGGCGCAGCAACACTGGGGCGTTGCGCTTCTCTAGCCACCAAACATCACGGTCACTATCTCTCCGTCTCGTAGACACGAGTTGAGAAATTGCAAACGTCCAGCAATTGCTCAGAGATGAAAAGTGCCAGCACTGAAAGCTGTTGCTAGCCAGCACCCTTCCTTGGAAGCGCTTTTGTAGGCCTAAGAACACTGGGGTTGTGGGCTTCTCTAGCCACCTAATCTTCTGCTCATCCTCTCGTGCAGTCTAAAGAGAGCTCAGGTGAGAAATTGCAAATGTCGAGCAATTGCTCAGAGATGAAAAGTGGCAGCACTGAAAGCTCTTGCTAGCCAGCACCCTTCCTTGGAAGCGCTTTCACAGGCGCAGCAACACTGGGGCTTTGCGCTTCTCTACCCACCAAAAGTCACAGTCATTCTCTTTCCGTCTCGTAGACAGGAGTTGAGAAATTGCAAACGTCGAGCAATTGCTCAGAGATGAAAAGTGCCAGCACTGAAAGCTGTTGCTAGCCAGCACCCTTCCTTGGAAGCGCTTTCACAGGCGCAGCAACACTGGGGCTTTGCGCTTCTCTAGCCACCAAACATCACGCTCACTATCTCTCCGTCTCGTAGACACGAGCTGAGAAATTGCAAACGTCGAGCAATTGCTCAGAGATGAAAAGTGGCAGCACTGAAAGCTGTTGCTAGCCAGCAGCCTTCCTTGGAAGCGCTTTTGTAGGCCTAAGAACACTGGGGCTCTGGGCTTCTCTAGCCACCTACTCTTCTGCTCATCCTCTCGTGCAGTCTAAAGAGAGCTCAGGTGAGAAAGTGCAAACGTCGAGCAATTGCTCAGAGATGAAAAGTGCCAGCACTGAAAGCTGTTGATAGCCAGCACCCTTCCTTGGAAGCGCTTTCACAGGCGCAGCAACACTGGGACTTTGCGCTTCTCTACCCACCAAACATCACGGTCATTCTCTTTCCTTCTCGTAGACACGAGCAGAGAAATTGCAAACGTCGAGCAATTGCTCAGAGAGGAAAAGTGCCAGCACTGAAAGCTGTTGCTAGCCAGCACCCTTCCTTGGAAGTGCTTTCACAGGCGCAGCAACAGTGGGGCTTTGCGCTTCTCTAGCCACCAAACATCACGGTCATTCTCTTTCCTTCTCGTAGACACGAGCTGAGAAATTGCAAACGTCGAGCAATTGCTCAGAGATGAAAAGTGCCAGCACTGAAAGCTGTTGCTAGCCAGCACCCTTCCTTGGAAGCGCTTTTGTAGGCCTAACAACACTGGGGCTCTGGGCTTCTCTAGCCACCTAATCTTCTGCTCATCCTGTCGTGCAGTCGAAAGAGAGCTCAGGGGAGAAAGTGCAGACGTCGAGCAATTGCTCAGAGATGAAAAGTGCCAGCACTGAAAGCTGTTGCTAGCCAGCACCCTTCCTTGGAAGTGCTTTCACAGGCGCAGCAACACTGGGGCTTTGCGCTTCTCTACCCACCAAACGTCACGCTCACTATCTCTCCGTCTCGTAGACACGAGCTGAGAAATTGCAAACGTCGAGCAATTGCTCAGAGAGGAAAAGTGCCAGCACTGAAAGCTGATGCTAGCCAGCAGCCTTCCTTGGACGCGCTTTCACAGGCGCAGCAACACTGGGGCTTTGCGCTTCTCTAGCCACCAAACGTCACGCTCACTATCTCTCCGTCTCGTAGACACGAGCTGAGAAATTGCAAACGTCCAGCAATTGCTCAGAGATGAAAAGTGCCAGCACTGAAAGCTGTTGCTAGCCAGCACCCTTCCTTGGAAGCGCTTTTGTAGGCCTAAGAACACTGGGGTTGTGGGCTTCTCTAGCCACCTAATCTTCTGCTCATCCTCTCGTGCAGTCTAAAGAGAGCTCAGGTGAGAAATTGCAAATGTCGAGCAATTGCTCAGAGATGAAAAGTGGCAGCACTGAAAGCTGTTGCTAGCCAGCACCCTTCCTTGGAAGCGCTTTCACAGGCGCAGCAACACTGGGGCTTTGCGCTTCTCTAGCCACCAAAAGTCACAGTCATTCTCTTTCCGTCTCGTAGACAGGAGTTGAGAAATTGCAAACGTCGAGCAATTGCTCAGAGATGAAAAGTGCCAGCACTGAAAGCTGTTGCTAGCCAGCACCCTTCCTTGGAAGCGCTTTCACAGGCGCAGCAACACTGGGGCTTTGCGCTTCTCTAGCCACCAAACATCACGCTCACTATCTCTCCGTCTCGTAGACACGAGCTGAGAAATTGCAAACGTCGAGCAATTGCTCAGAGATGAAAAGTGGCAGCACTGAAAGCTGTTGCTAGCCAGCAGCCTTCCTTGGAAGCGCTTTTGTAGGCCTAAGAACACTGGGGCTCTGGGCTTCTCTAGCCACCTACTCTTCTGCTCATCCTCTCGTGCAGTCTAAAGAGAGCTCAGGTGAGAAAGTGCAAACGTCGAGCAATTGCTCAGAGATGAAAAGTGCCAGCACTGAAAGCTGTTGATAGCCAGCACCCTTCCTTGGAAGCGCTTTCACAGGCGCAGCAACACTGGGACTTTGCGCTTCTCTACCCACCAAACATCACGGTCATTCTCTTTCCTTCTCGTAGACAGGAGTTGAGAAATTGCAAACGTCGAGCAATTGCTCAGAGAGGAAAAGTGCCAGCACTGAAAGCTGATGCTAGCCAGCACCCTTCCTTGGAAGTGCTTTCACAGGCACAGCAACACTGGGGCTTTGCGCTTCTCTAGCCACCAAACGTCACGGTCACTATCTCCCCGTCTCGTAGACACGAGCTGAGAAATTGCAAATGTGGAGCAATTGCTCAGAGGTGAAAAGTGCCAGCACTGAAAGCTGTTGCTAGCCAGCACCCTTCCTTGGAAGCGCTTTTGTAGGCCTAACAACAGTGGGGCTCTGGGCTTCTCTAGCCACCTACTCTTCTGCTCATCCTCTCGTGCAGTCTAAAGAGAGCTCCGGTGAGAAATTGCAAACGTCGAGCAATTGCTCAGAGAGGAAAAGTGCCAGCACTGAAAGCTGTGGCTAGCCAGCACCCTTCCTTGGAAGCGCTTTTGTAGGCCTAAGAACACTGGGGCTCTGGGCTTCTCTAGCCACCTAATCTTCTGCTCATCCTCTCGTGCAGTCTAAAGAGAGCTCAGGTGAGAAATTGCAAATGTCGAGCAATTGCTCAGAGATGAAAAGTGGCAGGACTGAAAGCTGTGGCTAGCCAGCACCCTTCCTTGGAAGTGCTTTCACAGGCGCAGCAACACTGGGGCTTTGCGCTTCTCTAGCCACCAAACATCACGGTCACTATCTCTCCGTCTCGTAGACACGAGCTGAGAAATTGCAAACGTCGAGCAATTGCTCAGAGATGAAAAGTGCCAGCACTGAAAGCTGTTGCTAGCCAGCACCCTTCCTTGGAAGCGCTTTCACAGGCGCAGCAACACTGGGGCTTTGCGCTTCTCTACCCACCAAACATCACGGTCATTCTCTTTCCTTCTCGTAGACAGGAGTTGAGAAATTGCAAACGTCCAGCAATTGCTCAGAGATGAAAAGTGCCAGCACTGAAAGCTGATGCTAGCCAGCACCCTTCCTTGGAAGTGCTTTCACAGGTACAGCAACACTGGGGCTTTGCGCTTCTCTACCCACCAAAAGTCACGCTCACTATCTCTCCGTCTCGTAGACACGAGCTGAGAAATTGCAAATGTGGAGCAATTGCTCAGAGATGAGAACTGCCAGCACTGAAAGCTGTTGCTAGCCAGCACCCTTCCTTGGAAGCGCTTTTGTATGCCTAAGAACACTGGGGTTCTGGGCTTCTCTAGCCACCTACTCTTCTGCTCATCCTCTCGCGTAGTCTAAAGAGAGCTCGGGTGAGAAAGTGCAAACGTCCAGCAATTGCTCAGAGATGAAAAGTGCCAGCACTGAAAGCTGATGCTAGCCAGCACCCTTCCTTGGAAGCGCTTTCACAGGCACAGCAACACTGGGGCTTTGCGCTTCTCTAGCCACCAAACATCACGCTCACTATCTCTCCGTCTCGTAGACACGAGCTGAGAAATTGCAAACGTCGAGCAATTGCTCAGAGAGGAAAAGTGCCAGCACTGAAAGCTGTTGCTAGCCAGCACCCTTCCTTGGAAGTGCTTTCACAGGCGCAGCAACACTGGGGCTTTGCGCTTCTCTACCCACCAAAAGTCACGCTCACTATCTGTCCGTCTCGTAGACACGAGCTGAGAAATTGCAAACGTCGAGCAATTGCTCAGAGATGAAAAGTGCCAGCACTGAAAGCTGATGCTAGCCAGCACCCTTCCTTGGAAGCGCTTTCACAGGCGCAGCAACACTGGGGCTTTGCGCTTCTCTACCCACCAAACGTCACGCTCACTATCTCTCCGTCTCGTAGACACGAGCTGAGAAATTGCAAACGTCGAGCAATTGCTCAGAGAGGAAAAGTGCCAGCACTGAAAGCTGTTGCTAGCCAGCACCCTTCCTTGGAAGCGCTTTTGTAGGCCTAACAACACTGGGGCTCTGGGCTTCTCTAGCCTCCTAATCTTCTGCTCATCCTCTCGTGCACTCTAAAGAGAGCTCAGGTGAGAAATTGCAAATGTCGAGCAATTGCTCAGAGATGAAAAGTGCCAGCACTGAAAGCTGTGGCTAGCCAGCACCCTTCCTTGGAAGTGCTTTCGCAGGCGCAGCAACACTGGGGCTTTGCGCTTCTCTAGCCGCCAAACATCACGCTCAATATCTCTCCGTCTCGTAGACACGAGCTGAGAAATTGCAAACGTCGAGCAATTGCTCAGAGATGAAAAGTGCCAGCACTGAAAGCTGTTGCTAGCCAGCACCCTTCCTTGGAAGCGCTTTCACAGGCGCAGCAACACTGGGGCTTTGCGCTTCTCTACCCACCAAACATCACGGTCATTCTCTTTCCTTCTCGTAGACAGGAGTTGAGAAATTGCAAACGTCGAGCAATTGCTCAGAGATGAAAAGTGCCAGCACTGAAAGCTGATGCTAGCCAGCACCCTTCCTTGGAAGTGCTTTCACAGGTACAGCAACACTGGGGCTTTGCGCTTCTCTACCCACCAAACGTCACGCTCACTATCTCTCCGTCTCGTAGACACGAGCTGAGAAATTGCAAATGTGGAGCAATTGCTCAGAGATGAGAACTGCCAGCACTGAAAGCTGTTGCTAGCCAGCACCCTTCCTTGGAAGCGCTTTTGTATGCCTAAGAACACTGGGGTTGTGGGCTTCTCTAGCCACCTACTCTTCTGCTCATCCTCTCGCGTAGTCTAAAGAGAGCTCGGGTGAGAAAGTGCAAACGTCCAGCAATTGCTCAGAGATGAAAAGTGCCAGCACTGAAAGCTGATGCTAGCCAGCACCCTTCCTTGGAAGCGCTTTCACAGGCACAGCAACACTGGGGCTTTGCGCTTCTCTACCCACCAAACATCACGGTCAATATCTCTCCGTCTCGTAGACACGAGCTGAGAAATTGCAAACGTCGAGCAATTGCTCAGAGATGAAAAGTGCCAGCACTGAAAGCTGTTGCTAGCCAGCACCCTTCCTTGGAAGCGCTTTTGTAGCCCTTAGAACACTGGGGCTCTGGGCTTCTCTAGCCACCTACTCTTCTGCTCATCCTCTCGCGCACTCTAAAGAGAGCTCAGGTGAGAAATTGCAAACGTCGAGCAATTGCTCAGAGATGAGAAGTGCCAGCACTGAAAGCTGTTGCTAGCCAGCACCCTTCCTTGGAAGTGGTTTCACAGGCGCAGCAACACTGGGGCTTTGCGCTTCTCTACCCACCAAAAGTCACGCTCACTATCTCTCCGTCTCGTAGACACGAGCTGAGAAATTGCAAACGTCGAGCAATTGCTCAGAGATGAAAAGTGCCAGCACTGAAAGCTGATGCTAGCCAGCACCCTTCCTTGGAAGCGCTTTCACAGGCGCAGCAACACTGGGGCTTTGCGCTTCTCTACCCACCAAACGTCACGCTCACTATCTCTCCGTCTCGTAGACACGAGCTGAGAAATTGCAAAAGTCGAGCAATTGCTCAGAGATGAAAAGTGGCAGCACTGAAAGCTGTTGCTAGCCAGCACCCTTCCTTGGAAGCGCTTTTGTATGCCTAAGAACACTGGGGCTCTGGGCTTCTCTAGCCACCTAATCTTCTGCTCATCCTCTCGTGCAGTCTAAAGAGAGCTCAGGTGAGAAAGTGCAAATGTCGAGCAATTGCTCAGCGATGAAAAGTGCCAGCACTGAAAGCTGTTGCTAGCCAGCACCCTTCCTTGGAAGCGCTTTCACAGGCGCAGCAACACTGGGGCTTTGCGCTTCCCTACCCACTAAACATCACGGTCATTCTCTTTCCTTCTCGTAGACACGAGTTGAGAAATTGCAAACGTCGAGCAATTGCTCAGAGAGGAAAAGTGCCAGCACTGAAAGCTGTTGCTAGCCAGCACCCTTCCTTGGAAGTGCTTTCACAGGCGCAGCAACAGTGGGGCTTTGCGCTTCTCTACCCACCAAACATCACGGTCATTCTCTTTCCGTCTCGTAGACACGAGTTGAGAAATTGCAAACGTCGAGCAATTGCTCAGAGATGAAAAGTGCCAGCACTGAAAGCTGTTGCTAGCCAGCACCCTTCCTTGGAAGCGCTTTTGTAGGCCTAACAACACTGGGGCTCTGGGCTTCTCTAGCCACCTAATCTTCTGCTCATCCTGTCGTGCAGTCGAAAGAGAGCTCAGGGGAGAAAGTGCAGACGTCGAGCAATTGCTCAGAGATGAAAAGTGCCAGCACTGAAAGCTGTTGCTAGCCAGCACCCTTCCTTGGAAGTGCTTTCACAGGCGCAGCAACACTGGGGCTTTGCGCTTCTCTACCCACCAAACGTCACGCTCACTATCTCTCCGTCTCGTAGACACGAGCTGAGAAATTGCAAACGTCGAGCAATTGCTCAGAGATGAAAAGTGCCAGCACTGAAAGCTGATGCTAGCCAGCAGCCTTCCTTGGACGCGCTTTCACAGGCGCAGCAACACTGGGGCTTTGCGCTTCCCTACCCACCAAACATCACGCTCACTATCTCTCCGTCTCGTAGACACGAGCTGAGAAATTGCAAACGTCCAGCAATTGCTCAGAGATGAAAAGTGCCAGCACTGAAAGCTGTTGCTAGCCAGCACCCTTCCTTGGAAGCGCTTTTGTATGCCTAAGAACACTGGGGTTGTGGGCTTCTCTAGCCACCTAATCTTCTGCTCATCCTCTCGTGCAGTCTAAAGAGAGCTCAGGTGAGAAATTGCAAATGTCGAGCAATTGCTCAGAGATGAAAAGTGGCAGCACTGAAAGCTCTTGCTAGCCAGCACCCTTCCTTGGAAGCGCTTTCACAGGCGCAGCAACACTGGGGCTTTGCGCTTCTCTACCCACCAAAAGTCACAGTCATTCTCTTTCCGTCTCGTAGACAGGAGTTGAGAAATTGCAAACGTCGAGCAATTGCTCAGAGATGAAAAGTGCCAGCACTGAAAGCTGTTGCTAGCCAGCACCCTTCCTTGGAAGCGCTTTCACAGGCGCAGCAACACTGGGGCTTTGCGCTTCTCTAGCCACCAAACATCACGCTCACTATCTCTCCGTCTCGTAGACACGAGCTGAGAAATTGCAAACGTCAAGCAATTGCTCAGAGATGAAAAGTGCCAGCACTGAAAGCTGTTGCTAGCCAGCAGCCTTCCTTGGAAGCGCTTTTGTAGGCCTAAGAACACTGGGGCTCTGGGCTTCTCTAGCCACCTACTCTTCTGCTCATCCTCTCGTGCAGTCTAAAGAGAGCTCAGGTGAGAAAGTGCAAACGTCGAGCAATTGCTCAGAGATGAAAAGTGCCAGCACTGAAAGCTGTTGCTAGCCAGCACCCTTCCTTGGAAGCGCTTTCACAGGCGCAGCAACACTGGGACTTTGCGCTTCTCTACCCACCAAACATCGCGGTCATTCTCTTTCCTTCTCGTAGACACGAGCAGAGAAATTGCAAACGTCGAGCAATTGCTCAGAGAGGAAAAGTGCCAGCACTGAAAGCTGTTGCTAGCCAGCACCCTTCCTTGGAAGTGCTTTCACAGGCGCAGCAACAGTGGGGCTTTGCGCTTCTCTACCCACCAAACATCACGGTCATTCTCTTTCCTTCTCGTAGACACGAGCTGAGAAATTGCAAATGTGGAGCAATTGCTCAGAGATGAAAAGTGCCAGCACTGAAAGCTGTGGCTAGCCAGCACCCTTCCTTGGAAGCGCTTTTGTAGGCCTAACAACACTGGGGCTCTGGGCTTCTCTAGCCACCTAATCTTCTGCTCATCCTGTCGTGCAGTCGAAAGAGAGCTCAGGGGAGAAAGTGCAGACGTCGAGCAATTGCTCAGAGATGAAAAGTGCCAGCACTGAAAGCTGTTGCTAGCCAGCACCCTTCCTTGGAAGTGCTTTCACAGGCGCAGCAACACTGGGGCTTTGCGCTTCTCTACCCACCAAACGTCACGCTCACTATCTCTCCGTCTCGTAGACACGAGCTGAGAAATTGCAAACGTCGAGCAATTGCTCAGAGATGAAAAGTGCCAGCACTGAAAGCTGATGCTAGCCAGCAGCCTTCCTTGGACGCGCTTTCACAGGCGCAGCAACACTGGGGCGTTGCGCTTCTCTAGCCACCAAACATCACGGTCACTATCTCTCCGTCTCGTAGACACGAGCTGAGAAATTGCAAACGTCCAGCAATTGCTCAGAGATGAAAAGTGCCAGCACTGAAAGCTGTTGCTAGCCAGCACCCTTCCTTGGAAGCGCTTTTGTAGGCCTAAGAACACTGGGGTTGTGGGCTTCTCTAGCCACCTAATCTTCTGCTCATCCTCTCGTGCAGTCTAAAGAGAGCTCAGGTGAGAAATTGCAAATGTCGAGCAATTGCTCAGAGATGAAAAGTGGCAGCACTGAAAGCTCTTGCTAGCCAGCACCCTTCCTTGGAAGCGCTTTCACAGGCGCAGCAACACTGGGGCTTTGCGCTTCTCTAGCCACCAAAAGTCACAGTCATTCTCTTTCCGTCTCGTAGACAGGAGTTGAGAAATTGCAAACGTCGAGCAATTGCTCAGAGATGAAAAGTGCCAGCACTGAAAGCTGTTGCTAGCCAGCACCCTTCCTTGGAAGCGCTTTCACAGGCGCAGCAACACTGGGGCTTTGCGCTTCTCTAGCCACCAAACATCACGCTCACTATCTCTCCGTCTCGTAGACACGAGCTGAGAAATTGCAAACGTCGAGCAATTGCTCAGAGATGAAAAGTGGCAGCACTGAAAGCTGTTGCTAGCCAGCAGCCTTCCTTGGAAGCGCTTTTGTAGGCCTAAGAACACTGGGGCTCTGGGCTTCTCTAGCCACCTACTCTTCTGCTCATCCTCTCGTGCAGTCTAAAGAGAGCTCAGGTGAGAAAGTGCAAACGTCGAGCAATTGCTCAGAGATGAAAAGTGCCAGCACTGAAAGCTGTTGATAGCCAGCACCCTTCCTTGGAAGCGCTTTCACAGGCGCAGCAACACTGGGACTTTGCGCTTCTCTACCCACCAAACATCACGGTCATTCTCTTTCCTTCTCGTAGACACGAGCAGAGAAATTGCAAACGTCGAGCAATTGCTCAGAGAGGAAAAGTGCCAGCACTGAAAGCTGTTGCTAGCCAGCACCCTTCCTTGGAAGCGCTTTTGTAGGCCTAAGAACACTGGGGTTGTGGGCTTCTCTAGCCACCTACTCTTCTGCTCATCCTCTCGCGCAGTCTAAAGAGAGCTCAGGGGAGAAAGTGCAAACGTCGAGCAATTGCTCAGAGATGAAAAGTGCCAGCACTGAAGGCTGTTGCTAGCCAGCACCCTTCCTTGGAAGCGCTTTCACAGGCGCAGCAACACTGGGGCTTTGCGCTTCTCTACCCACCAAACATCACGGTCATTCTCTTTCCGTCTCGTAGACACGAGTTGAGAAATTGCAAACGTCGAGCAATTGCTCAGAGATGAAAAGTGCCAGCACTGAAAGCTGTGGCTAGCCAGCACCCTTCCTTGGAAGTGCTTTCACAGGCGCAGCAACACTGGGGCTTTGCGCTTCTCTAGCCACCAAACATCACGGTCACTATCTCTCCGTCTCGTAGACACGAGCTGATAAATTGCAAACGTCGAGCAATTGCTCAGAGATGAAAAGTGCCAGCACTGAAAGCTGTTGCTAGCCAGCACCCTTCCTTGGAAGCGCTTTTGTAGGCCTAAGAACACTGGGGCTCCTGGCTTCTCTAGCCACCCAATCTTCTGCTCATCCTCTCGTGCAGTCTAAAGAGAGCTCAGGTGAGAAATTGCAAATGTCGAGCAATTGCTCAGAGATGAAAAGTGCCAGCACTGAAAGCTGTTGCTAGCCAGCACCCTTCCTTGGAAGCGCTTTCACAGGCGCAGCAACACTGGGGCTTTGCGCTTCTCTACCCACCAAACACCACGCTCACTATCTCTCCGTGTCGTAGACACGAGCTGAGAAATTGTAAAAATGTCGAGCAATTGCTCAGAGATGAAAAGTGGCAGCACTGAAAGCTGTTGCTAGCCAGCACCCTTCCTTGGAAGTGCTTTCACAGGCGCAGCAACCCTGGGGCTTTGCGCTTCTCTAGCCACCAAACGTCACGCTCACTATCTCTCCGTCTCGTAGACACGAGCTGAGAAATTGCAAATGTGGAGCAATTGCTCAGAGATGAAAAGTGCCAGCACTGAAAGCTGTGGCTAGCCAGCACCCTTGCTTGGAAGCGTTTTCACAGGCGCAGCAACGCTGGGAATTTGCGATTCTCTACCCACCAAACATCACGCTCACTATCTCTCCGTCTCGTAGACACGAGTTGAGAAATTGCAAACGTCGAGCAATTGCTCAGAGATGAAAAGTGCCAGCACTGAAAGCTGATGCTAGCCAGCACCCTTCCTTGGAAGCGCTTTTGTAGGCCTAACAACAGTGGGGCTCTGGGCTTCTCTAGCCACCTACTCTTCTGCTCATCCTCTCGTGCAGTCTAAAGAGAGCTCAGGTGAGAAATTGCAAACGTCGAGCAATTGCTCAGAGACGAAAAGTGCCAGCACTGAAAGCTGTTGCTAGCCAGCACCCTTCCTTGGAAGCGCTTTCACAGGCGCAGCAACACTGGGGCTTTGCGCTTCTCTACCCACCAAACATCACAGTCATTCTCTTTCCTTCTCGTAGACACGAGTTGAGAAATTGCAAACGTCGAGCAATTGCTCAGAGATGAAAAGTGCCAGCACTGAAAGCTGTGGCTAGCCAGCACCCTTCCTTGGAAGTGCTTTCACAGGCACAGCAACACTGGGGCTTTGCGCTTCTCTAGACACCAAACATCACGGTCATTCTCTTTCCGTCTCGTAGACACGAGCTGAGAAATTGCAAATGTGGAGCAATTGCTCAGAGATGAAAAGTGCCAGCACTGAAAGCTGTGGCTAGCCAGCACCCTTCCTTGGAAGCGCTTTTGTATGCCTAAGAACACTGGGGCTCTGGGCTTCTCTAGCCACCTCATCTTCTGCTCATCCTCTCGTGCAGTCTAAAGAGAGCTCAGGTGAGAAATTGCAAACGTCGAGCAATTGCTCAGAGATGAAAAGTGCCAGCACTGAAAGCTGATGCTAGCCAGCACCCTTCCTTGGAAGTGCTTTCACAGGCGCAGCAACACTGGGGCTTTGCGCTTCTCTACCCACCAAACGTCACGCTCACTATCTCTCCGTCTCATAGACACGAGCTGAGAAATTGCAAACGTCGAGCAATTGCTCAGAGAGGAAAAGTGCCAGCACTGAAAGCTGTTGCTAGCCAGCACCCTTCCTTGGAAGCGCTTTCACAGGCGCAGCAACACTGGGGCTTTGCGCTTCTCTACCCACCAAACATCACGGTCACTATCTCTCCGTCTCGTAGACACGAGCTGA
The DNA here is from genome assembly GCA_037962945.1 of Sarcoramphus papa. NCBI lineage: Eukaryota > Metazoa > Chordata > Aves > Accipitriformes > Cathartidae > Sarcoramphus > Sarcoramphus papa. Next base: position 91,473,333 of record CM075586.1, on the reverse strand, counting down.
GAAATTGCAAACGTCGAGCAATTGCTCAGAGATGAAAAGTGCCAGCACTGAAAGCTGTGGCTAGCCAGCACCCTTCCTTGGAAGCGCTTTCACAGGCGCAGCAACACTGGGGCTTTGCGCTTCTGTAGCTACCAAACATCACGGTCATTCTCTTTCCGTCCCGTAGACACGAGTTGAGAAATTGCAAACGTCGAGCAATTGCTCAGAGATGAAAAGTGCCAGCACTGAAGGCTGTTGCTAGCCAGCACCCTTCCTTGGAAGCGCTTTCACAGGCGCAGCAACACTGGGGCTTTGCGCTTCTCTACCCACCAAACATCACGCTCACTATCTCTCCGTCTCGTAGACACGAGCTGAGAAATTGCAAACGTCGAGCAATTGCTCAGAGAGGAAAAGTGCCAGCACTGAAAGCTCTTGCTAGCCAGCACCCTTCCTTGGAAGCGCTTTTGTAGGCCTAACAACACTGGGGCTCTGGGCTTCTCTAGCCACCTAATCTTCTGCTCATCCTCTCGTGCAGTCGAAAGAGAGCTCAGGTGAGTAATTGCAAACGTCGAGCAATTGCTCAGAGATGAAAAGTGCCAGCACTGAAAGCTGTTGCTAGCCAGCACCCTTCCTTGGAAGCGCTTTCACAGGCGCAGCAACACTGGGGCTTTGCGCTTCTCTAGCCACCAAACGTCATGCTCACTATCTCTCCATCTCGTAGACACGAGCTGAGAAATTGCAAACGTCGAGCAATTGCTCAGAGAGGAAAAGTGCCAGCACTGAAAGCTGATGCTAGCCAGCACCCTTCCTTGGAAGCGCTTTCACAGGCGCAGCAACACTGGGGCTTTGTGCTTCTCTACCCACAAAACGTCATGGTCACTATCTCTCCGTCTCGTAGACACGAGCTGAGAAATTGCAAACGTCGAGTAATTGCTCAGAGATGAAAAGTGCCAGCACTGAAAGCTGATGCTAGCCAGCACCCTTCCTTGGAAGCGCTTTCACAGGCGCAGCAACACTGGGGCTTTGCGCTTCTCTACCCACCAAACATCACAGTCATTCTCTTTCCGTCTCATAGACACGAGTTGAGAAATTGCAAACGTCGAGCAATTGCTCAGAGATGAAAAGTGCCAGCACTGAAAGCTGTTGCTAGCCAGCACCCTTCCTTGGAAGTGCTTTCACAGGCACAGCAACACTGGGGCTTTGCGCTTCTCTAGCCACGAAACATCACGGTCATTCTCTTTCCGTCTCGTAGACACGAGCTGAGAAATTGCAAATGTGGAGCAATTGCTCAGAGATGAAAAGTGCCAGCACTGAAAGCTGTTGCTAGCCAGCACCCTTCCTTGGAAGCGCTTTTGTAGGCCTAAGAACACTGGGGCTCTGGGCTTCTCTAGCCACCTAATCTTCTGCTCATCCTCTCGTGCAGTCGAAAGAGAGCTCAGGTGAGAAATTGCAAACGTCGAGCAATTGCTCAGAGAGGAAAAGTGCCAGCACTGAAAGCTGATGCTAGCCAGCACCCTTCCTTGGAAGCGCTTTCACAGGCACAGCAACACTGGGGCTTTGCGCTTCTCTAGCCACCAAACGTCACGCTCACTATCTCTCCGTCTCGTAGACACGAGTTGAGAAATTGCAAACGTCGAGCAATTGCTCAGAGAGGAAAAGTGCCAGCACTGAAAGCTGTTGCTAGCCAGCACCCTTCCTTGGAAGCGCTTTTGTATGCCTAAGAACACTGGGGTTCTGGGCTTCTCTAGCCACCTACTCTTCTGCTCATCCTCTCGCGCACTCTAAAGAGAGCTCAGGTGAGAAAGTGCAAACGTCGAGCAATTGCTCAGAGATGAAAAGTGCCAGCACTGAAAGCTGTTGCTAGCCAGCACCCTTCCTTGGAAGCGCTTTCACAGGCGCAGCAACACTGGGACTTTGCGCTTCTCTAGCCACCAAACATCACGGTCATTCTATTTCCGTCTCGTAGACACGAGCTGAGAAATTGCAAACGTCGAGCAATTGCTCAGAGATGAAAAGTGCCAGCACTGAAAGCTGTTGCTAGCCAGCACCCTTTCTTGGAAGCGCTTTTGTAGGCCTAAGAACACTGGGGTTGTGGGCTTCTCTAGCCACCTACTCTTCTGCTCATCCTCTCGCGTAGTCTAAAGAGAGCTCAGGTGAGAAAGTGCAAACGTCCAGCAATTGCTCAGAGATGAAAAGTGCCAGCACTGAAGGCTGTTGCTAGCCAGCAGCCTTCCTTGGAAGCGCTTTCACAGGCGCAGCAACACTGGGGCTTTGCGCTTCTCTAGCCACCAAACATCACGCTCACTATCTCTCCGTCTCGTAGACACGAGCTGAGAAATTGCAAACGTCGAGCAATTGCTCAGAGAGGAAAAGTGCCAGCACTGAAAGCTCTTGCTAGCCAGCACCCTTCCTTGGAAGCGCTTTTGTAGGCCTAAGAACACTGGGGCTCTGGGCTTCTCTAGCCACCTAATCTTCTGCTCATCCTCTCGTGCAGTCGAAAGAGAGCTCAGGTGAGAAATTGCAAACGTCGAGCAATTGCTCAGAGATGAAAAGTGCCAGCACTGAAAGCTGTTGCTAGCCAGCACCCTTCCTTGGAAGCGCTTTCACAGGCGCAGCAACACTGGGGCTTTGCGCTTCTCTAGCCACCAAACGTCATGCTCACTATCTCTCCATCTCGTAGACACGAGCTGAGAAATTGCAAACGTCGAGCAATTGCTCAGAGATGAAAAGTGCCAGCACTGAAAGCTGATGCTAGCCAGCACCCTTCCTTGGAAGCGCTTTCACAGGCGCAGCAACACTGGGGCTTTGCGCTTCTCTACCCACCAAACATCACGGTCATTCTCTTTCCGTCTCGTAGACACGAGTTGAGAAATTGCAAACGTCGAGCAATTGCTCAGAGATGAAAAGTGGCAGCACTGAAAGCTGTTGCTAGCCAGCACCCTTCCTTGGAAGCGCTTTCACAGGCGCAGCAACACTGGGGCTTTGCGCTTCTCTACCCACCAAACATCACGCTCACTATCTCTCCGTCTCGTAGACACGAGCTGTGAAATTGCAAACGTCGAGCAATTGCTCAGAGATGAAAAGTGCCAGCACTGAAGGCTGTTGCTAGCCAGCAGCCTTCCTTGGAAGCGCTTTCACAGGCGCAGCAACACTGGGGCTTTGCGCTTCTCTACCCACCAAACATCACAGTCATTCTCTTTCCGTCTCGTAGACACGAGTTGAGAAATTGCAAACGTCGAGCAATTGCTCAGAGATGAAAAGTGCCAGCACTGAAAGCTGTGGCTAGCCAGCACCCTTCCTTGGAAGTGCTTTCACAGGCACAGCAACACTGGGGCTTTGCGCTTCTCTACCCACCAAACATCACGGTCATTCTCTTTCCGTCTCGTAGACACGAGCTGAGAAATTGCAAATGTGGAGCAATTGCTCAGAGATGAAAAGTGCCAGCACTGAAAGCTGTTGCTAGCCAGCACCCTTCCTTGGAAGCGCTTTTGTAGGCCTAAGAACACTGGGGCTCTGGGCTTCTCTAGCCACCTAATCTTCTGCTCATCCTCTCTCGCAGTCTAAAGAGAGCTCAGGTGAGAAATTGCAAACGTCGAGCAATTGCTCAGAGATGAAAAGTGCCAGCACTGAAAGCTGATGCTAGCCAGCACCCTTCCTTGGAAGTGCTTTCACAGGCGCAGCAACACTGGGGCTTTGCGCTTCTCTACCCACCAAAAGTCACGCTCACTATCTCTCCGTCTCATAGACACGAGCTGAGAAATTGCAAACGTCGAGCAATTGCTCAGAGGTGAAAAGTGCCAGCACTGAAAGCTGATGCTAGCCAGCACCCTTCCTTGGAAGCGCTTTCACAGGCGCAGCAACACTGGGGCTTTGCGCTTCTCTACCCACCAAACGTCACGCTCACTATCTCTCCGTCTCGTAGACACGAGCTGAGAAATTGCAAACGTCGAGCAATTGCTCAGAGATGAAAAGTGCCAGCACTGAAAGCTGTTGCTAGCCAGCACCCTTCCTTGGAAGCGCTTTTGTAGGCCTAAGAACACTGGGGCTCTGGGCTTCTCTAGCCACCTAATCTTCTGCTCATCCTCTCGTGCAGTCGAAAGAGAGCTCAGGTGAGAAATTGCAAACGTCGAGCAATTGCTCAGAGATGAAAAGTGCCAGCACTGAAAGCTGTTGCTAGCCAGCACCCTTCCTTGGAAGCGCTTTCACAGGCGCAGCAACACTGGGGCTTTGCGCTTCTCTAGCCACCAAACGTCATGCTCACTATCTCTCCGTCTCGTAGACACGAGCTGAGAAATTGCAAACGTCGAGCAATTGCTCAGAGATGAAAAGTGCCAGCACTGAAAGCTGATGCTAGCCAGCACCCTTCCTTGGAAGCGCTTTCACAGGCGCAGCAACACTGGGGCTTTGCGCTTCTCTACCCACCAAACATCACGGTCATTCTCTTTCCGTCTCGTAGACACGAGCTGAGAAATTGCAAACGTCGAGCAATTGCTCAGAGATGAAAAGTGCCAACACTGAAAGCTGTTGCTAGCCAGCACCCTTCCTTGGAAGCGCTTTCACAGGCGCAGCAACACTGGGGCTTTGCGCTTCTCTAGCCACCAAACATCACGCTCACTAACTCTCCGTCTCGTAGACACGAGCTGAGAAATTGCAAACGTCGAGCAATTGCTCAGAGATGAAAAGTGCCAGCACTGAAGGCTGTTGCTAGCCAGCACCCTTCCTTGGAAGCGCTTTCACAGGCGCAGCAACACTGGGGCTTTGCGCTTCTCTACCCACCAAACATCACAGTCATTCTCTTTCCTTCTCGTAGACACGAGTTGAGAAATTGCAAACGTCGAGCAATTGCTCAGAGATGAAAAGTGCCAGCACTGAAAGCTGTGGCTAGCCAGCACCCTTCCTTGGAAGCGCTTTTGTAGGCCTAAGAACACTGGGGCTCTGGGCTTCTCTAGCCACCTAATCTTCTGCTCATCCTCTCTCGCAGTCTAAAGAGAGCTCAGGTGAGAAATTGCAAACGTCGAGCAATTGCTCAGAGATGAAAAGTGCCAGCACTGAAAGCTGATGCTAGCCAGCACCCTTCCTTGGAAGTGCTTTCACAGGCGCAGCAACACTGGGGCTTTGCGCTTCTCTACCCACCAAAAGTCACGCTCACTATCTCTCCGTCTCATAGACACGAGCTGAGAAATTGCAAACGTCGAGCAATTGCTCAGAGGTGAAAAGTGCCAGCACTGAAAGCTGTGGCTAGCCAGCACCCTTCCTTGGAAGCGCTTTCACAGGCGCAGCAACACTGGGGCTTTGCGCTTCTCTACCCACCAAACGTCACGCTCACTATCTCTCCGTCTCGTAGACACGAGCTGAGAAATTGCAAACGTCGAGCAATTGCTCAGAGATGAAAAGTGCCAGCACTGAAAGCTGTTGCTAGCCAGCACCCTTCCTTGGAAGCGCTTTTGTAGGCCTAAGAACACTGGGGTTGTGGGCTTCTCTAGCCACCTAATCTTCTGCTCATCCTCTCGCGTAGTCTAAAGAGAGCTCAGGTGAGAAAGTGCAAACGTCCAGCAATTGCTCAGAGATGAGAACTGCCAGCACTGAAAGCTGTTGCTAGCCAGCACCCTTCCTTGGAAGCGCTTTTGTAGGCCTAAGAACACTGGGGTTGTGGGCTTCTCTAGCCACCTACTCTTCTGCTCATCCTCTCGTGCAGTCTAAAGAGAGCTCAGGTGAGAAAGTGCAAATGTCGAGCAATTGCTCAGCGATGAAAAGTGCCAGCACTGAAAGCTGTTGCTAGCCAGCACCCTTCCTTGGAAGCGCTTTCACAGGCGCAGCAACACTGGGGCTTTGCGCTTCCCTACCCACTAAACATCACGGTCATTCTCTTTCCTTCTCGTAGACACGAGTTGAGAAATTGCAAACGTCGAGCAATTGCTCAGAGAGGAAAAGTGCCAGCACTGAAAGCTGTTGCTAGCCAGCACCCTTCCTTGGAAGTGCTTTCACAGGCGCAGCAACAGTGGGGCTTTGCGCTTCTCTAGCCACCAAACATCACGGTCATTCTCTTTCCTTCTCGTAGACACGAGCTGAGAAATTGCAAACGTCGAGCAATTGCTCAGAGATGAAAAGTGCCAGCACTGAAAGCTGTTGCTAGCCAGCACCCTTCCTTGGAAGCGCTTTTGTAGGCCTAACAACACTGGGGCTCTGGGCTTCTCTAGCCACCTAATCTTCTGCTCATCCTGTCGTGCAGTCGAAAGAGAGCTCAGGGGAGAAAGTGCAGACGTCGAGCAATTGCTCAGAGATGAAAAGTGCCAGCACTGAAAGCTGTTGCTAGCCAGCACCCTTCCTTGGAAGTGCTTTCACAGGCGCAGCAACACTGGGGCTTTGCGCTTCTCTACCCACCAAACGTCACGCTCACTATCTCTCCGTCTCGTAGACACGAGCTGAGAAATTGCAAACGTCGAGCAATTGCTCAGAGATGAAAAGTGCCAGCACTGAAAGCTGATGCTAGCCAGCAGCCTTCCTTGGACGCGCTTTCACAGGCGCAGCAACACTGGGGCTTTGCGCTTCCCTACCCACCAAACATCACGCTCACTATCTCTCCGTCTCGTAGACACGAGCTGAGAAATTGCAAACGTCCAGCAATTGCTCAGAGATGAAAAGTGCCAGCACTGAAAGCTGTTGCTAGCCAGCACCCTTCCTTGGAAGCGCTTTTGTATGCCTAAGAACACTGGGGTTGTGGGCTTCTCTAGCCACCTAATCTTCTGCTCATCCTCTCGTGCAGTCTAAAGAGAGCTCAGGTGAGAAATTGCAAATGTCGAGCAATTGCTCAGAGATGAAAAGTGGCAGCACTGAAAGCTCTTGCTAGCCAGCACCCTTCCTTGGAAGCGCTTTCACAGGCGCAGCAACACTGGGGCTTTGCGCTTCTCTACCCACCAAAAGTCACAGTCATTCTCTTTCCGTCTCGTAGACAGGAGTTGAGAAATTGCAAACGTCGAGCAATTGCTCAGAGATGAAAAGTGCCAGCACTGAAAGCTGTTGCTAGCCAGCACCCTTCCTTGGAAGCGCTTTCACAGGCGCAGCAACACTGGGGCTTTGCGCTTCTCTAGCCACCAAACATCACGCTCACTATCTCTCCGTCTCGTAGACCCGAGCTGAGAAATTGCAAACGTCAAGCAATTGCTCAGAGATGAAAAGTGCCAGCACTGAAAGCTGTTGCTAGCCAGCACCCTTCCTTGGAAGCGCTTTTGTAGGCCTAAGAACACTGGGGCTCTGGGCTTCTCTAGCCACCTACTCTTCTGCTCATCCTCTCGTGCAGTCTAAAGAGAGCTCAGGTGAGAAAGTGCAAACGTCGAGCAATTGCTCAGAGATGAAAAGTGCCAGCACTGAAAGCTGTTGCTAGCCAGCACCCTTCCTTGGAAGCGCTTTCACAGGCGCAGCAACACTGGGACTTTGCGCTTCTCTACCCACCAAACATCGCGGTCATTCTCTTTCCTTCTCGTAGACACGAGCAGAGAAATTGCAAACGTCGAGCAATTGCTCAGAGAGGAAAAGTGCCAGCACTGAAAGCTGTTGCTAGCCAGCACCCTTCCTTGGAAGTGCTTTCACAGGCGCAGCAACAGTGGGGCTTTGCGCTTCTCTAGCCACCAAACATCACGGTCATTCTCTTTCCTTCTCGTAGACACGAGCTGAGAAATTGCAAACGTCGAGCAATTGCTCAGAGATGAAAAGTGCCAGCACTGAAAGCTGTGGCTAGCCAGCACCCTTCCTTGGAAGCGCTTTTGTAGGCCTAACAACACTGGGGCTCTGGGCTTCTCTAGCCACCTAATCTTCTGCTCATCCTGTCGTGCAGTCGAAAGAGAGCTCAGGGGAGAAAGTGCAGACGTCGAGCAATTGCTCAGAGATGAAAAGTGCCAGCACTGAAAGCTGTTGCTAGCCAGCACCCTTCCTTGGAAGTGCTTTCACAGGCGCAGCAACACTGGGGCTTTGCGCTTCTCTACCCACCAAACGTCACGCTCACTATCTCTCCGTCTCGTAGACACGAGCTGAGAAATTGCAAACGTCGAGCAATTGCTCAGAGATGAAAAGTGCCAGCACTGAAAGCTGATGCTAGCCAGCAGCCTTCCTTGGACGCGCTTTCACAGGCGCAGCAACACTGGGGCGTTGCGCTTCTCTAGCCACCAAACATCACGGTCACTATCTCTCCGTCTCGTAGACACGAGCTGAGAAATTGCAAACGTCCAGCAATTGCTCAGAGATGAAAAGTGCCAGCACTGAAAGCTGTTGCTAGCCAGCACCCTTCCTTGGAAGCGCTTTTGTAGGCCTAAGAACACTGGGGTTGTGGGCTTCTCTAGCCACCTAATCTTCTGCTCATCCTCTCGTGCAGTCTAAAGAGAGCTCAGGTGAGAAATTGCAAATGTCGAGCAATTGCTCAGAGATGAAAAGTGGCAGCACTGAAAGCTGTTGCTAGCCAGCACCCTTCCTTGGAAGCGCTTTCACAGGCGCAGCAACACTGGGGCTTTGCGCTTCTCTAGCCACCAAAAGTCACAGTCATTCTCTTTCCGTCTCGTAGACAGGAGTTGAGAAATTGCAAACGTCGAGCAATTGCTCAGAGATGAAAAGTGCCAGCACTGAAAGCTGTTGCTAGCCAGCACCCTTCCTTGGAAGCGCTTTCACAGGCGCAGCAACACTGGGGCTTTGCGCTTCTCTAGCCACCAAACATCACGCTCACTATCTCTCCGTCTCGTAGACACGAGCTGAGAAATTGCAAACGTCGAGCAATTGCTCAGAGATGAAAAGTGGCAGCACTGAAAGCTGTTGCTAGCCAGCAGCCTTCCTTGGAAGCGCTTTTGTAGGCCTAAGAACACTGGGGCTCTGGGCTTCTCTAGCCACCTACTCTTCTGCTCATCCTCTCGTGCAGTCTAAAGAGAGCTCAGGTGAGAAAGTGCAAACGTCGAGCAATTGCTCAGAGATGAAAAGTGCCAGCACTGAAAGCTGTTGCTAGCCAGCACCCTTCCTTGGAAGCGCTTTTGTAGGCCTAAGAACACTGGGGCTCCTGGCTTCTCTAGCCACCCAATCTTCTGCTCATCCTCTCGTGCAGTCTAAAGAGAGCTCAGGTGAGAAATTGCAAACGTCGAGCAATTGCTCAGAGATGAAAAGTGCCAGCACTGAAAGCTGTTGCTAGCCAGCACCCTTCCTTGGAAGCGCTTTCACAGGCGCAGCAACACTGGGGCTTTGCGCTTCTCTACCCACCAAACACCACGCTCACTATCTCTCCGTGTCGTAGACACGAGCTGAGAAATTGTAAAAATGTCGAGCAATTGCTCAGAGATGAAAAGTGGCAGCACTGAAAGCTGTTGCTAGCCAGCACCCTTCCTTGGAAGTGCTTTCACAGGCGCAGCAACCCTGGGGCTTTGCGCTTCTCTAGCCACCAAACGTCACGCTCACTATCTCTCCGTCTCGTAGACACGAGCTGAGAAATTGCAAATGTGGAGCAATTGCTCAGAGATGAAAAGTGCCAGCACTGAAAGCTGTGGCTAGCCAGCACCCTTGCTTGGAAGCGTTTTCACAGGCGCAGCAACGCTGGGAATTTGCGATTCTCTACCCACCAAACATCACGCTCACTATCTCTCCGTCTCGTAGACACGAGTTGAGAAATTGCAAACGTCGAGCAATTGCTCAGAGATGAAAAGTGCCAGCACTGAAAGCTGATGCTAGCCAGCACCCTTCCTTGGAAGCGCTTTTGTAGGCCTAACAACAGTGGGGCTCTGGGCTTCTCTAGCCACCTACTCTTCTGCTCATCCTCTCGTGCAGTCTAAAGAGAGCTCAGGTGAGAAATTGCAAACGTCGAGCAATTGCTCAGAGACGAAAAGTGCCAGCACTGAAAGCTGTTGCTAGCCAGCACCCTTCCTTGGAAGCGCTTTCACAGGCGCAGCAACACTGGGGCTTTGCGCTTCTCTACCCACCAAACATCACAGTCATTCTCTTTCCTTCTCGTAGACACGAGTTGAGAAATTGCAAACGTCGAGCAATTGCTCAGAGATGAAAAGTGCCAGCACTGAAAGCTGTGGCTAGCCAGCACCCTTCCTTGGAAGTGCTTTCACAGGCACAGCAACACTGGGGCTTTGCGCTTCTCTAGACACCAAACATCACGGTCATTCTCTTTCCGTCTCGTAGACACGAGCTGAGAAATTGCAAATGTGGAGCAATTGCTCAGAGATGAAAAGTGCCAGCACTGAAAGCTGTGGCTAGCCAGCACCCTTCCTTGGAAGCGCTTTTGTATGCCTAAGAACACTGGGGCTCTGGGCTTCTCTAGCCACCTCATCTTCTGCTCATCCTCTCGTGCAGTCTAAAGAGAGCTCAGGTGAGAAATTGCAAACGTCGAGCAATTGCTCAGAGATGAAAAGTGCCAGCACTGAAAGCTGATGCTAGCCAGCACCCTTCCTTGGAAGTGCTTTCACAGGCGCAGCAACACTGGGGCTTTGCGCTTCTCTACCCACCAAACGTCACGCTCACTATCTCTCCGTCTCATAGACACGAGCTGAGAAATTGCAAACGTCGAGCAATTGCTCAGAGAGGAAAAGTGCCAGCACTGAAAGCTGTTGCTAGCCAGCACCCTTCCTTGGAAGCGCTTTCACAGGCGCAGCAACACTGGGGCTTTGCGCTTCTCTACCCACCAAACATCACGGTCACTATCTCTCCGTCTCGTAGACACGAGCTGAGAAATTGCAAACGTCGAGCAATTGCTCAGAGATGAAAAGTGCCAGCACTGAAAGCTGTGGCTAGCCAGCACCCTTCCTTGGAAGCGCTTTCACAGGCGCAGCAACACTGGGGCTTTGCGCTTCTGTAGCTACCAAACATCACGGTCATTCTCTTTCCGTCCCGTAGACACGAGTTGAGAAATTGCAAACGTCGAGCAATTGCTCAGAGATGAAAAGTGCCAGCACTGAAGGCTGTTGCTAGCCAGCACCCTTCCTTGGAAGCGCTTTCACAGGCGCAGCAACACTGGGGCTTTGCGCTTCTCTACCCACCAAACATCACGCTCACTATCTCTCCGTCTCGTAGACACGAGCTGAGAAATTGCAAACGTCGAGCAATTGCTCAGAGAGGAAAAGTGCCAGCACTGAAAGCTCTTGCTAGCCAGCACCCTTCCTTGGAAGCGCTTTTGTAGGCCTAACAACACTGGGGCTCTGGGCTTCTCTAGCCACCTAATCTTCTGCTCATCCTCTCGTGCAGTCGAAAGAGAGCTCAGGTGAGTAATTGCAAACGTCGAGCAATTGCTCAGAGATGAAAAGTGCCAGCACTGAAAGCTGTTGCTAGCCAGCACCCTTCCTTGGAAGCGCTTTCACAGGCGCAGCAACACTGGGGCTTTGCGCTTCTCTAGCCACCAAACGTCATGCTCACTATCTCTCCATCTCGTAGACACGAGCTGAGAAATTGCAAACGTCGAGCAATTGCTCAGAGAGGAAAAGTGCCAGCACTGAAAGCTGATGCTAGCCAGCACCCTTCCTTGGAAGCGCTTTCACAGGCGCAGCAACACTGGGGCTTTGTGCTTCTCTACCCACAAAACGTCATGGTCACTATCTCTCCGTCTCGTAGACACGAGCTGAGAAATTGCAAACGTCGAGTAATTGCTCAGAGATGAAAAGTGCCAGCACTGAAAGCTGATGCTAGCCAGCACCCTTCCTTGGAAGCGCTTTCACAGGCGCAGCAACACTGGGGCTTTGCGCTTCTCTACCCACCAAACATCACAGTCATTCTCTTTCCGTCTCATAGACACGAGTTGAGAAATTGCAAACGTCGAGCAATTGCTCAGAGATGAAAAGTGCCAGCACTGAAAGCTGTTGCTAGCCAGCACCCTTCCTTGGAAGTGCTTTCACAGGCACAGCAACACTGGGGCTTTGCGCTTCTCTAGCCACGAAACATCACGGTCATTCTCTTTCCGTCTCGTAGACACGAGCTGAGAAATTGCAAATGTGGAGCAATTGCTCAGAGATGAAAAGTGCCAGCACTGAAAGCTGTTGCTAGCCAGCACCCTTCCTTGGAAGCGCTTTTGTAGGCCTAAGAACACTGGGGCTCTGGGCTTCTCTAGCCACCTAATCTTCTGCTCATCCTCTCGTGCAGTCGAAAGAGAGCTCAGGTGAGAAATTGCAAACGTCGAGCAATTGCTCAGAGAGGAAAAGTGCCAGCACTGAAAGCTGATGCTAGCCAGCACCCTTCCTTGGAAGCGCTTTCACAGGCACAGCAACACTGGGGCTTTGCGCTTCTCTAGCCACCAAACGTCACGCTCACTATCTCTCCGTCTCGTAGACACGAGCTGAGAAATTGCAAACGTCGAGCAATTGCTCAGAGAGGAAAAGTGCCAGCACTGAAAGCTGTTGCTAGCCAGCACCCTTCCTTGGAAGCGCTTTTGTATGCCTAAGAACACTGGGGTTCTGGGCTTCTCTAGCCACCTACTCTTCTGCTCATCCTCTCGCGCACTCTAAAGAGAGCTCAGGTGAGAAAGTGCAAACGTCGAGCAATTGCTCAGAGATGAAAAGTGCCAGCACTGAAAGCTGTTGCTAGCCAGCAGCCTTCCTTGGAAGCGCTTTCACAGGCGCAGCAACACTGGGACTTTGCGCTTCTCTAGCCACCAAACATCACGGTCATTCTATTTCCGTCTCGTAGACACGAGCTGAGAAATTGCAAACGTCGAGCAATTGCTCAGAGATGAAAAGTGCCAGCACTGAAAGCTGTTGCTAGCCAGCACCCTTTCTTGGAAGCGCTTTTGTAGGCCTAAGAACACTGGGGTTGTGGGCTTCTCTAGCCACCTACTCTTCTGCTCATCCTCTCGCGTAGTCTAAAGAGAGCTCAGGTGAGAAAGTGCAAACGTCCAGCAATTGCTCAGAGATGAAAAGTGCCAGCACTGAAGGTTGTTGCTAGCCAGCACCCTTCCTTGGAAGCGCTTTCACAGGCGCAGCAACACTGGGGCTTTGCGCTTCTCTAGCCACCAAACATCACGCTCACTATCTCTCCGTCTCGTAGACACGAGCTGAGAAATTGCAAACGTCGAGCAATTGCTCAGAGAGGAAAAGTGCCAGCACTGAAAGCTCTTGCTAGCCAGCACCCTTCCTTGGAAGCGCTTTTGTAGGCCTAAGAACACTGGGGCTCTGGGCTTCTCTAGCCACCTAATCTTCTGCTCATCCTCTCGTGCAGTCGAAAGAGAGCTCAGGTGAGAAATTGCAAACGTCGAGCAATTGCTCAGAGATGAAAAGTGCCAGCACTGAAAGCTGTTGCTAGCCAGCACCCTTCCTTGGAAGCGCTTTCACAGGCGCAGCAACACTGGGGCTTTGCGCTTCTCTAGCCACCAAACGTCATGCTCACTATCTCTCCATCTCGTAGACACGAGCTGAGAAATTGCAAACGTCGAGCAATTGCTCAGAGATGAAAAGTGCCAGCACTGAAAGCTGATGCTAGCCAGCACCCTTCCTTGGAAGCGCTTTCACAGGCGCAGCAACACTGGGGCTTTGCGCTTCTCTACCCACCAAACATCACGGTCATTCTCTTTCCGTCTCGTAGACACGAGTTGAGAAATTGCAAACGTCGAGCAATTGCTCAGAGATGAAAAGTGGCAGCACTGAAAGCTGTTGCTAGCCAGCACCCTTCCTTGGAAGCGCTTTCACAGGCGCAGCAACACTGGGGCTTTGCGCTTCTCTACCCACCAAACATCACGCTCACTATCTCTCCGTCTCGTAGACACGAGCTGTGAAATTGCAAACGTCGAGCAATTGCTCAGAGATGAAAAGTGCCAGCACTGAAGGCTGTTGCTAGCCAGCAGCCTTCCTTGGAAGCGCTTTCACAGGCGCAGCAACACTGGGGCTTTGCGCTTCTCTACCCACCAAACATCACAGTCATTCTCTTTCCTTCTCGTAGACACGAGTTGAGAAATTGCAAACGTCGAGCAATTGCTCAGAGATGAAAAGTGCCAGCACTGAAAGCTGTGGCTAGCCAGCACCCTTCCTTGGAAGTGCTTTCACAGGCACAGCAACACTGGGGCTTTGCGCTTCTCTACCCACCAAACATCACGGTCATTCTCTTTCCGTCTCGTAGACACGAGCTGAGAAATTGCAAATGTGGAGCAATTGCTCAGAGATGAAAAGTGCCAGCACTGAAAGCTGTTGCTAGCCAGCACCCTTCCTTGGAAGCGCTTTTGTAGGCCTAAGAACACTGGGGCTCTGGGCTTCTCTAGCCACCTAATCTTCTGCTCATCCTCTCTCGCAGTCTAAAGAGAGCTCAGGTGAGAAATTGCAAACGTCGAGCAATTGCTCAGAGATGAAAAGTGCCAGCACTGAAAGCTGATGCTAGCCAGCACCCTTCCTTGGAAGTGCTTTCACAGGCGCAGCAACACTGGGGCTTTGCGCTTCTCTACCCACCAAAAGTCACGCTCACTATCTCTCCGTCTCATAGACACGAGCTGAGAAATTGCAAACGTCGAGCAATTGCTCAGAGGTGAAAAGTGCCAGCACTGAAAGCTGATGCTAGCCAGCACCCTTCCTTGGAAGCGCTTTCACAGGCGCAGCAACACTGGGGCTTTGCGCTTCTCTACCCACCAAACGTCACGCTCACTATCTCTCCGTCTCGTAGACACGAGCTGAGAAATTGCAAACGTCGAGCAATTGCTCAGAGATGAAAAGTGCCAGCACTGAAAGCTGTTGCTAGCCAGCACCCTTCCTTGGAAGCGCTTTTGTAGGCCTAAGAACACTGGGGCTCTGGGCTTCTCTAGCCACCTAATCTTCTGCTCATCCTCTCGTGCAGTCGAAAGAGAGCTCAGGTGAGAAATTGCAAACGTCGAGCAATTGCTCAGAGATGAAAAGTGCCAGCACTGAAAGCTGTTGCTAGCCAGCACCCTTCCTTGGAAGCGCTTTCACAGGCGCAGCAACACTGGGGCTTTGCGCTTCTCTAGCCACCAAACGTCATGCTCACTATCTCTCCGTCTCGTAGACACGAGCTGAGAAATTGCAAACGTCGAGCAATTGCTCAGAGATGAAAAGTGCCAGCACTGAAAGCTGATGCTAGCCAGCACCCTTCCTTGGAAGCGCTTTCACAGGCGCAGCAACACTGGGGCTTTGCGCTTCTCTACCCACCAAACATCACGGTCATTCTCTTTCCGTCTCGTAGACACGAGCTGAGAAATTGCAAACGTCGAGCAATTGCTCAGAGATGAAAAGTGCCAACACTGAAAGCTGTTGCTAGCCAGCACCCTTCCTTGGAAGCGCTTTCACAGGCGCAGCAACACTGGGGCTTTGCGCTTCTCTAGCCACCAAACATCACGCTCACTAACTCTCCGTCTCGTAGACACGAGCTGAGAAATTGCAAACGTCGAGCAATTGCTCAGAGATGAAAAGTGCCAGCACTGAAGGCTGTTGCTAGCCAGCACCCTTCCTTGGAAGCGCTTTCACAGGCGCAGCAACACTGGGGCTTTGCGCTTCTCTACCCACCAAACATCACAGTCATTCTCTTTCCTTCTCGTAGACACGAGTTGAGAAATTGCAAACGTCGAGCAATTGCTCAGAGATGAAAAGTGCCAGCACTGAAAGCTGTGGCTAGCCAGCACCCTTCCTTGGAAGCGCTTTTGTAGGCCTAAGAACACTGGGGCTCTGGGCTTCTCTAGCCACCTAATCTTCTGCTCATCCTCTCTCGCAGTCTAAAGAGAGCTCAGGTGAGAAATTGCAAACGTCGAGCAATTGCTCAGAGAGGAAAAGTGCCAGCACTGAAAGCTGATGCTAGCCAGCACCCTTCCTTGGAAGTGCTTTCACAGGCGCAGCAACACTGGGGCTTTGCGCTTCTCTACCCACCAAAAGTCACGCTCACTATCTCTCCGTCTCATAGACACGAGCTGAGAAATTGCAAACGTCGAGCAATTGCTCAGAGGTGAAAAGTGCCAGCACTGAAAGCTGTGGCTAGCCAGCACCCTTCCTTGGAAGCGCTTTCACAGGCGCAGCAACACTGGGGCTTTGCGCTTCTCTACCCACCAAACGTCACGCTCACTATCTCTCCGTCTCGTAGACACGAGCTGAGAAATTGCAAACGTCGAGCAATTGCTCAGAGATGAAAAGTGCCAGCACTGAAAGCTGTTGCTAGCCAGCACCCTTCCTTGGAAGCGCTTTTGTAGGCCTAAGAACACTGGGGTTGTGGGCTTCTCTAGCCACCTAATCTTCTGCTCATCCTCTCGCGTAGTCTAAAGAGAGCTCAGGTGAGAAAGTGCAAACGTCCAGCAATTGCTCAGAGATGAAAAGGGCCAGCACTGAAAGCTGTTGCTAGCCAGCACCCTTCCTTGGAAGCGCTTTTGTAGGCCTAAGAACACTGGGGTTGTGGGCTTCTCTAGCCACCTACTCTTCTGCTCATCCTCTCGCGTAGTCTAAAAAGAGCTCAGGTGAGAAAGTGCAAACGTCGAGCAATTGCTCAGAGATGAAAAGTGCCAGCACTGAAGGCTGTTGCTAGCCAGCACCCTTCCTTGGAAGCGCTTTCACAGGCGCAGCAACACTGGGGCTTTGCGCTTCTCTACCCACCAAACATCACGGTCATTCTCTTTCCGTCTCGTAGACACGAGTTGAGAAATTGCAAACGTCGAGCAATTGCTCAGAGATGAAAAGTGCCAGCACTGAAAGCTGTGGCTAGCCAGCACCCTTCCTTGGAAGTGCTTTCACAGGCGCAGCAACACTGGGGCTTTGCGCTTCTCTACCCACCAAACGTCACGGTCACTATCTCTCCGTCTCGTAGACACGAGCTGAGAAATTGCAAACGTCGAGCAATTGCTCAGAGATGAAAAGTGCCAGCACTGAAAGCTGTTGCTAGCCAGCACCCTTCCTTGGAAGCGCTTTTGTAGGCCTAAGAACACTGGGGCTCCTGGCTTCTCTAGCCACCCAATCTTCTGCTCATCCTCTCGTGCAGTCTAAAGAGAGCTCAGGTGAGAAATTGCAAACGTCGAGCAATTGCTCAGAGATGAAAAGTGCCAGCACTGAAAGCTGTTGCTAGCCAGCACCCTTCCTTGGAAGCGCTTTCACAGGCGCAGCAACACTGGGGTTGTGGGCTTCTCTACCCACCAAACGTCATGCTCACTATCTCTCCGTGTCGTAGACACGAGCTGAGAAATTGCAAACGTCGAGCAATTGCTCAGAGATGAAAAGTGCCAGCACTGAAAGCTGTTGCTAGCCAGCACCCTTCCTTGGAAGTGCTTTCACAGGCGCAGCAACACTGGGGCTTTGCGCTTCTCTACCCACCAAACGTCACACTCACTATCTCTCCGTCTCGTAGACACGAGCTGAGAAATTGCAAACGTCGAGCAATTGCTCAGAGAGGAGAAGTGGCAGCACTGAAAGCTGTTGCTAGCCAGCAGCCTTCCTTGGAAGTGCTTTCACAGGCGCAGCAACACTGGGGCTTTGCGCTTCTCTAGCCACCAAACGTCACGGTCACTATCTCTCCGTCTCGTAGACACGAGCTGATAAATTGCAAACGTCGAGCAATTGCTCAGAGAGGAAAAGTGCCAGCACTGAAAGCTGTTGCTAGCCAGCACCCTTCCTTGGAAGCGCTTTTGTAGGCCTAAGAACACTGGGGCTCTGGGCTTCTCTAGCCACCTAATCTTCTGCTCATCCTCTCGTGCAGTCTAAAGAGAGCTCAGGTGAGAAATTGCAAATGTCGAGCAATTGCTCAGAGATGAAAAGTGCCAGCACTGAAAGCTGTTGCTAGCCAGCACCCTTCCTTGGAAGCGCTTTCACAAGCGCAGCAACACTGGGGCTTTGCGCTTCTCTACCCACCAAACCTCACAGTCATTCTCTTTCCGTCTCGTAGACACGAGTTGAGAAATTGCAAACGTCGAGCAATTGCTCAGAGATGAAAAGTGGCAGCACTGAAGGCTGTTGCTAGCCAGCACCCTTCCTTGGAAGCGCTTTCACAGGCGCAGCAACACTGGGGCTTTGCGCTTCTCTACCCACCAAACATCACGGTCACTATCTCTCCGTCTCGTAGACACGAGCTGAGAAATTGCAAATGTGGAGCAATTGCTCAGAGATGAAAAGTGCCAGCACTGAAAGCTCTTGCTAGCCAGCACCCTTCCTTGGAAGCGCTTTTGTAGGCCTAAGAACACTGGGGCTCTGGGCTTCTCTAGCCACCTACTCTTCTGCTCATCCTCTCGCGTAGTCTAAAAAGAGCTCAGGTGAGAAAGTGCAAACGTCGAGCAATTGCTCAGAGATGAAAAGTGCCAGCACTGAAGGCTGTTGCTAGCCAGCACCCTTCCTTGGAAGCGCTTTCACAGGCGCAGCAACACTGGGGCTTTGCGCTTCTCTACCCACCAAACATCACAGTCATTCTCTTTCCTTCTCGTAGACACGAGTTGAGAAATTGCAAACGTCGAGCAATTGCTCAGAGATGAAAAGTGCCAGCACTGAAAGCTGTGGCTAGCCAGCACCCTTCCTTGGAAGTGCTTTCACAGGCACAGCAACACTGGGGCTTTGCGCTTCTCTAGCCACGAAACATCACGGTCATTCTCTTTCCGTCTCGTAGACACGAGCTGAGAAATTGCAAATGTGGAGCAATTGCTCAGAGATGAAAAGTGCCAGCACTGAAAGCTGTTGCTAGCCAGCACCCTTCCTTGGAAGCGCTTTTGTAGGCCTAAGAACACTGGGGCTCTGGGCTTCTCTAGCCACCTAATCTTCTGCTCATCCTCTCTCGCAGTCTAAAGAGAGCTCAGGTGAGAAATTGCAAACGTCGAGCAATTGCTCAGAGATGAAAAGTGCCAGCACTGAAAGCTGATGCTAGCCAGCACCCTTCCTTGGAAGTGCTTTCACAGGCGCAGCAACACTGGGGCTTTGCGCTTCTCTACCCACCAAAAGTCACGCTCACTATCTCTCCGTCTCATAGACACGAGCTGAGAAATTGCAAACGTCGAGCAATTGCTCAGAGGTGAAAAGTGCCAGCACTGAAAGCTGTTGCTAGCCAGCACCCTTCCTTGGAAGTGCTTTCACAGGCGCAGCAACACTGGGGCTTTGCGCTTCTCTACCCACCAAACGTCACGCTCACTATCTCTCCGTCTCGTAGACACGAGCTGAGAAATTGCAAACGTCGAGCAATTGCTCAGAGATGAAAAGTGCCAGCACTGAAAGCTGTTGCTAGCCAGCACCCTTCCTTGGAAGCGCTTTTGTAGGCCTAAGAACACTGGGGTTGTGGGCTTCTCTAGCCACCTAATCTTCTGCTCATCCTCTCGCGTAGTCTAAAGAGAGCTCAGGTGAGAAAGTGCAAACGTCCAGCAATTGCTCAGAGATGAAAAGGGCCAGCACTGAAAGCTGTTGCTAGCCAGCACCCTTCCTTGGAAGCGCTTTTGTAGGCCTAAGAACACTGGGGTTGTGGGCTTCTCTAGCCACCTACTCTTCTGCTCATCCTCTCGCGTAGTCTAAAAAGAGCTCAGGTGAGAAAGTGCAAACGTCGAGCAATTGCTCAGAGATGAAAAGTGCCAGCACTGAAGGCTGTTGCTAGCCAGCACCCTTCCTTGGAAGCGCTTTCACAGGCGCAGCAACACTGGGGCTTTGCGCTTCTCTACCCACCAAACATCACGGTCATTCTCTTTCCGTCTCGTAGACACGAGTTGAGAAATTGCAAACGTCGAGCAATTGCTCAGAGATGAAAAGTGCCAGCACTGAAAGCTGTGGCTAGCCAGCACCCTTCCTTGGAAGTGCTTTCACAGGCGCAGCAACACTGGGGCTTTGCGCTTCTCTACCCACCAAACGTCACGGTCACTATCTCTCCGTGTCGTAGACACGAGCTGAGAAATTGCAAACGTCGAGCAATTGCTCAGAGATGAAAAGTGCCAGCACTGAAAGCTGTTGCTAGCCAGCACCCTTCCTTGGAAGTGCTTTCACAGGCGCAGCAACACTGGGGCTTTGCGCTTCTCTACCCACCAAACGTCACACTCACTATCTCTCCGTCTCGTAGACACGAGCTGAGAAATTGCAAACGTCGAGCAATTGCTCAGAGAGGAGAAGTGGCAGCACTGAAAGCTGTTGCTAGCCAGCAGCCTTCCTTGGAAGTGCTTTCACAGGCGCAGCAACACTGGGGCTTTGCGCTTCTCTAGCCACCAAACGTCACGGTCACTATCTCTCCGTCTCGTAGACACGAGCTGATAAATTGCAAACGTCGAGCAATTGCTCAGAGAGGAAAAGTGCCAGCACTGAAAGCTGTTGCTAGCCAGCACCCTTCCTTGGAAGCGCTTTTGTAGGCCTAAGAACACTGGGGCTCTGGGCTTCTCTAGCCACCTAATCTTCTGCTCATCCTCTCGTGCAGTCTAAAGAGAGCTCAGGTGAGAAATTGCAAATGTCGAGCAATTGCTCAGAGATGAAAAGTGCCAGCACTGAAAGCTGTTGCTAGCCAGCACCCTTCCTTGGAAGCGCTTTCACAAGCGCAGCAACACTGGGGCTTTGCGCTTCTCTACCCACCAAACCTCACAGTCATTCTCTTTCCGTCTCGTAGACACGAGTTGAGAAATTGCAAACGTCGAGCAATTGCTCAGAGATGAAAAGTGGCAGCACTGAAGGCTGTTGCTAGCCAGCACCCTTCCTTGGAAGCGCTTTCACAGGCGCAGCAACACTGGGGCTTTGCGCTTCTCTACCCACCAAACATCACGGTCACTATCTCTCCGTCTCGTAGACACGAGCTGAGAAATTGCAAATGTGGAGCAATTGCTCAGAGATGAAAAGTGCCAGCACTGAAAGCTCTTGCTAGCCAGCACCCTTCCTTGGAAGCGCTTTTGTAGGCCTAAGAACACTGGGGCTCTGGGCTTCTCTAGCCACCTACTCTTCTGCTCATCCTCTCGCGTAGTCTAAAAAGAGCTCAGGTGAGAAAGTGCAAACGTCGAGCAATTGCTCAGAGATGAAAAGTGCCAGCACTGAAGGCTGTTGCTAGCCAGCACCCTTCCTTGGAAGCGCTTTCACAGGCGCAGCAACACTGGGGCTTTGCGCTTCTCTACCCACCAAACATCACGGTCATTCTCTTTCCGTCTCGTAGACACAAGTTGAGAAATTGCAAACGTCCAGCAATTGCTCAGCGATGAAAAGTGCCAGCACTGAAAGCTGTTGCTAGCCAGCACCCTTCCTTGGAAGTGCTTTCACAGGCGCAGCAACACTGGGGCTTTGCGCTTCTCTACCCACCAAACATCACGCTCACTATCTCTCCGTCTCGTAGACACGAGCTGAGAAATTGCAAACGTCGAGCAATTGCTCAGAGATGAAAAGTGCCAGCACTGAAAGCTGTTGCTAGCCAGCACCCTTCCTTGGAAGCGCTTTTGTAGGCCTAAGAACACTGGGGTTGTGGGCTTCTCTAGCCACCTACTCTTCTGCTCATCCTCTCGCGTAGTCTAAAAAGAGCTCAGGTGAGAAAGTGCAAACGTCGAGCAATTGCTCAGAGATGAAAAGTGCCAGCACTGAAGGCTGTTGCTAGCCAGCACCCTTCCTTGGAAGCGCTTTCACAGGCGCAGCAACACTGGGGCTTTGCGCTTCTCTAGCCGCGAAACATCACGGTCATTCTCTTTCCGTCTCGTAGACACGAGTTGAGAAATTGCAAACGTCGAGCAATTGCTCAGAGATGAAAAGTGCCAGCACTGAAAGCTGTGGCTAGCCAGCACCCTTCCTTGGAAGCGCTTTCACAGGCGCAGCAACACTGGGGCTTTGCGCTTCTCTAGCCACCAAACATCACGGTCACTATCTCTCCGTCTCGTAGACACGAGCTGAGAAATTGCAAACGTCGAGCAATTGCTCAGAGATGAAAAGTGCCAGCACTGAAAGCTGTTGCTAGCCAGCACCCTTCCTTGGAAGCGCTTTTGTAGGCCTAAGAACACTGGGGCTCCTGGCTTCTCTAGCCACCCAATCTTCTGCTCATCCTCTCGTGCAGTCTAAAGAGAGCTCAGGTGAGAAATTGCAAACGTCGAGCAATTGCTCAGAGATGAAAAGTGCCAGCACTGAAAGCTGTTGCTAGCCAGCACCCTTCCTTGGAAGCGCTTTCACAGGCGCAGCAACACTGGGGTTGTGGGCTTCTCTACCCACCAAACGTCATGCTCACTATCTCTCCGTGTCGTAGACACGAGCTGAGAAATTGCAAACGTCGAGCAATTGCTCAGAGATGAAAAGTGGCAGCACTGAAAGCTGTTGCTAGCCAGCACCCTTCCTTGGAAGTGCTTTCACAGGCGCAGCAACACTGGGGCTTTGCGCTTCTCTACCCACCAAACGTCACGCTCACTATCTCTCCGTCTCGTAGACACGAGCTGAGAAATTGCAAACGTCGAGCAATTGCTCAGAGATGAAAAGTGCCAGCACTGAAAGCTGTTGCTAGCCAGCAGCCTTCCTTGGAAGTGCTTTCACAGGCGCAGCAACACTGGGGCTTTGCGCTTCTCTAGCCACCAAACGTCACGGTCACTATCTCTCCGTCTCGTAGACACGAGCTGATAAATTGCAAACGTCGAGCAATTGCTCAGAGATGAAAAGTGCCAGCACTGAAAGCTGTTGCTAGCCAGCACCCTTCCTTGGAAGCGCTTTTGTAGGCCTAAGAACACTGGGGCTCTGGGCTTCTCTAGCCACCTAATCTTCTGCTCATCCTCTCGTGCAGTCTAAAGAGAGCTCAGGTGAGAAATTGCAAATGTCGAGCAATTGCTCAGAGATGAAAAGTGCCAGCACTGAAAGCTGTTGCTAGCCAGCACCCTTCCTTGGAAGCGCTTTCACAGGCACAGCAACACTGGGGCTTTGCGCTTCTCTACCCACCAAACCTCACAGTCATTCTCTTTCCGTCTCGTAGACACGAGTTGAGAAATTGCAAACGTCGAGCAATTGCTCAGAGATGAAAAGTGCCAGCACTGAAAGCTGTTGCTAGCCAGCACCCTTCCTTGGAAGCGCTTTCACAGGCACAGCAACACTGGGGCTTTGCGCTTCTCTACCCACCAAACATCACGGTCACTATCTCTCCGTCTCGTAGACACGAGCTGAGAAATTGCAAATGTGGAGCAATTGCTCAGAGATGAAAAGTGCCAGCACTGAAAGCTGTTGCTAGCCAGCACCCTTCCTTGGAAGCGCTTTTGTAGGCCTAAGAACACTGGGGCTCTGGGCTTCTCTAGCCACCTACTCTTCTGCTCATCCTCTCGCGTAGTCTAAAAAGAGCTCAGGTGAGAAAGTGCAAACGTCGAGCAATTGCTCAGAGATGAAAAGTGCCAGCACTGAAAGCTGTTGCTAGCCAGCACCCTTCCTTGGAAGCGCTTTCACAGGCGCAGCAACACTGGGGCTTTGCGCTTCTCTACCCACCAAACATCACGGTCATTCTCTTTCCGTCTCGTAGACACAAGTTGAGAAATTGCAAACGTCCAGCAATTGCTCAGCGATGAAAAGTGCCAGCACTGAAAGCTGTTGCTAGCCAGCACCCTTCCTTGGAAGTGCTTTCACAGGCGCAGCAACACTGGGGCTTTGCGCTTCTCTACCCACCAAACATCACGCTCACTATCTCTCCGTCTCGTAGACACGAGCTGAGAAATTGCAAACGTCAAGCAATTGCTCAGAGATGAAAAGTGCCAGCACTGAAAGCTCTTGCTAGCCAGCACCCTTCCTTGGAAGCGCTTTTGTAGCCCTAAGAACACTGGGGCTCTGGGCTTCTCTAGCCACCTAATCTTCTGCTCATCCTCTCGTGCAGTCTAAAGAGAGCTGAGGTGAGAAAGTGCAAACGTCGTGCAATTGCTCAGAGATGAAAAGTGCCAGCACTGAAAGCTGTTGCTAGCCAGCACCCTTCCTTGGAAGCGCTTTCACAGGCGCAGCAACACTGGGGCTTTGCGCTTCTCTACCCACCAAACGTCATGCTCACTAACTCTCCGTGTCGTAGACACGAGCTGAGAAATTGCAAACGTCGAGCAATTGCTCAGAGATGAAAAGTGCCAGCACTGAAAGCTGATGCTAGCCAGCACCCTTCCTTGGAAGTGCTTTCACAGGCGCAGCAACACTGGGGCTTTGCGCTTCTCTAGCCACCAAACGTCATGGTCACTATCTCTCCGTCTCGTAGACACGAGCTGAGAAATTGCAAATGTGGAGCAATTGCTCAGAGATGAAAAGTGCCAGCACTGAAAGCTGTGGCTAGCCAGCACCCTTGCTTGGAAGCGTTTTCACAGGCGCAGCAACACTGGGAATTTGCGCTTCTCTACCCACCAAACATCACGCTCACTATCTCTCCGTCTCGTAGACACGAGTTGAGAAATTGCAAACGTCGAGCAATTGCTCAGAGATGAAAAGTGCCAGCACTGAAAGCTGATGCTAGCCAGCACCCTTTCTTGGAAGCGCTTTTGTAGCCCTAAGAACACTGGGGCTCTGGGCTTCTCTAGCCACCTAATCTTCTGCTCATCCTCTCGTGCAGTCTAAAGAGAGCTGAGGTGAGAAATTGCAAACGTCGAGCAATTGCTCAGAGGTGAAAAGTGCCAGCACTGAAAGCTGTTGCTAGCCAGCACCCTTCCTTGGAAGCGCTTTCACAGGCGCAGCAACACTGGGGCTTTGCGCTTCTCTACCCACCAAACATCACAGTCATTCTCTTTCCTTCTCGTAGACACGAGTTGAGAAATTGCAAACGTCCAGCAATTGCTCAGAGATGAAAAGTGCCAGCACTGAAGGCTGTTGCTAGCCAGCACCCTTCCTTGGAAGCGCTTTCACAGGCGCAGCAACACTGGGGCTTTGCGCTTCTCTAGCCGCGAAACATCACGGTCATTCTCTTTCCGTCTCGTAGACACGAGCTGAGAAATTGCAAATGTGGAGCAATTGCTCAGAGATGAAAAGTGCCAGCACTGAAAGCTGTTGCTAGCCAGCACCCTTCCTTGGAAGCGCTTTTGTAGGCCTAAGAACACTGGGGCTCTGGGCTTCTCTAGCCACCTAATCTTCTGCTCATCCTCTCGTGCAGTCGAAAGAGAGCTCAGGTGAGAAATTGCAAACGTCGAGCAATTGCTCAGAGAGGAAAAGTGCCAGCACTGAAAGCTGATGCTAGCCAGCACCCTTCCTTGGAAGCGCTTTCACAGGCACAGCAACACTGGGGCTTTGCGCTTCTCTAGCCACCAAACGTCACGCTCACTATCCCTCCGTCTCGTAGACACGAGCTGAGAAATTGCAAACGTCGAGCAATTGCTCAGAGAGGAAAAGTGCCAGCACTGAAAGCTGTTGCTAGCCAGCACCCTTCCTTGGAAGCGCTTTTGTAGGCCTAAGAACACTGGGGTTCTGGGCTTCTCTAGCCACCTACTCTTCTGCTCATCCTCTCGCGCACTCTAAAGAGAGCTCAGGTGAGAAAGTGCAAACGTCGAGCAATTGCTCAGAGATGAAAAGTGCCAGCACTGAAAGCTGTTGCTAGCCAGCACCCTTCCTTGGAAGCGCTTTCACAGGCGCAGCAACACTGGGACTTTGCGCTTCTCCAGCCACCAAACATCACGGTCATTCTATTTCCGTCTCGTAGACACGAGCTGAGAAATTGCAAACGTCGAGCACTTGCTCAGAGATGAAAAGTGCCAGCACTGAAAGCTGTTGCTAGCCAGCACCCTTTCTTGGAAGCGCTTTTGTAGGCCTAAGAACACTGGGGTTGTGGGCTTCTCTAGCCACCTACTCTTCTGCTCATCCTCTCGCGTAGTCTAAAGAGAGCTCAGGTGAGAAAGTGCAAACGTCCAGCAATTGCTCAGAGATGAAAAGTGCCAGCACTGAAGGCTGTTGCTAGCCAGCACCCTTGCTTGGAAGCGCTTTCACAGGCGCAGCAACACTGGGGCTTTGCGCTTCTCTAGCCACCAAACATCACGCTCACTATCTCTCCGTCTCGTAGACACGAGCTGAGAAATTGCAAACGTCGAGCAATTGCTCAGAGGTGAAAAGTGCCAGCACTGAAAGCTCTTGCTAGCCAGCACCCTTCCTTGGAAGCGCTTTTGTAGGCCTAAGAACACTGGGGCTCTGGGCTTCTCTAGCCACCTCATCTTCTGCTCATCCTCTCGTGCAGTCTAAAGAGAGCTCAGGTGAGAAATTGCAAACGTCGAGCAATTGCTCAGAGATGAAAAGTGCCAGCACTGAAAGCTGATGCTAGCCAGCACCCTTCCTTGGAAGTGCTTTCACAGGCGCAGCAACACTGGGGCTTTGCGCTTCTCTACCCACCAAACGTCACGCTCACTATCTCTCCGTCTCATAGACACGAGCTGAGAAATTGCAAACGTCGAGCAATTGCTCAGAGAGGAAAAGTGCCAGCACTGAAAGCTGTTGCTAGCCAGCACCCTTCCTTGGAAGCGCTTTCACAGGCGCAGCAACACTGGGGCTTTGCGCTTCTCTACCCACCAAACATCACGGTCACTATCTCTCCGTCTCGTAGACACGAGCTGAGAAATTGCAAACGTCGAGCAATTGCTCAGAGATGAAAAGTGCCAGCACTGAAAGCTGTGGCTAGCCAGCACCCTTCCTTGGAAGCGCTTTCACAGGCGCAGCAACACTGGGGCTTTGCGCTTCTGTAGCTACCAAACATCACGGTCATTCTCTTTCCGTCCCGTAGACACGAGTTGAGAAATTGCAAACGTCGAGCAATTGCTCAGAGATGAAAAGTGCCAGCACTGAAGGCTGTTGCTAGCCAGCACCCTTCCTTGGAAGCGCTTTCACAGGCGCAGCAACACTGGGGCTTTGCGCTTCTCTACCCACCAAACATCACGCTCACTATCTCTCCGTCTCGTAGACACGAGCTGAGAAATTGCAAACGTCGAGCAATTGCTCAGAGAGGAAAAGTGCCAGCACTGAAAGCTCTTGCTAGCCAGCACCCTTCCTTGGAAGCGCTTTTGTAGGCCTAAGAACACTGGGGCTCTGGGCTTCTCTAGCCACCTAATCTTCTGCTCATCCTCTCGTGCAGTCGAAAGAGAGCTCAGGTGAGTAATTGCAAACGTCGAGCAATTGCTCAGAGATGAAAAGTGCCAGCACTGAAAGCTGTTGCTAGCCAGCACCCTTCCTTGGAAGCGCTTTCACAGGCGCAGCAACACTGGGGCTTTGCGCTTCTCTAGCCACCAAACGTCATGCTCACTATCTCTCCATCTCGTAGACACGAGCTGAGAAATTGCAAACGTCGAGCAATTGCTCAGAGAGGAAAAGTGCCAGCACTGAAAGCTGATGCTAGCCAGCACCCTTCCTTGGAAGCGCTTTCACAGGCGCAGCAACACTGGGGCTTTGTGCTTCTCTACCCACCAAACGTCATGGTCACTATCTCTCCGTCTCGTAGACACGAGCTGAGAAATTGCAAACGTCGAGTAATTGCTCAGAGATGAAAAGTGCCAGCACTGAAAGCTGATGCTAGCCAGCACCCTTCCTTGGAAGCGCTTTCACAGGCGCAGCAACACTGGGGCTTTGCGCTTCTCTACCCACCAAACATCACAGTCATTCTCTTTCCGTCTCATAGACACGAGTTGAGAAATTGCAAACGTCGAGCAATTGCTCAGAGATGAAAAGTGCCAGCACTGAAAGCTGTTGCTAGCCAGCACCCTTCCTTGGAAGTGCTTTCACAGGCACAGCAACACTGGGGCTTTGCGCTTCTCTAGCCACGAAACATCACGGTCATTCTCTTTCCGTCTCGTAGACACGAGCTGAGAAATTGCAAATGTGGAGCAATTGCTCAGAGATGAAAAGTGCCAGCACTGAAAGCTGTTGCTAGCCAGCACCCTTCCTTGGAAGCGCTTTTGTAGGCCTAAGAACACTGGGGCTCTGGGCTTCTCTAGCCACCTAATCTTCTGCTCATCCTCTCGTGCAGTCGAAAGAGAGCTCAGGTGAGAAATTGCAAACGTCGAGCAATTGCTCAGAGAGGAAAAGTGCCAGCACTGAAAGCTGATGCTAGCCAGCACCCTTCCTTGGAAGCGCTTTCACAGGCACAGCAACACTGGGGCTTTGCGCTTCTCTAGCCACCAAACGTCACGGTCACTATCTCTCCGTCTCGTAGACACGAGCTGAGAAATTGCAAACGTCGAGCAATTGCTCAGAGAGGAAAAGTGCCAGCACTGAAAGCTGTTGCTAGCCAGCACCCTTCCTTGGAAGCGCTTTTGTATGCCTAAGAACACTGGGGTTCTGGGCTTCTCTAGCCACCTACTCTTCTGCTCATCCTCTCGCGCACTCTAAAGAGAGCTCAGGTGAGAAAGTGCAAACGTCGAGCAATTGCTCAGAGATGAAAAGTGCCAGCACTGAAAGCTGTTGCTAGCCAGCACCCTTCCTTGGAAGCGCTTTCACAGGCGCAGCAACACTGGGACTTTGCGCTTCTCTAGCCACCAAACATCACGGTCATTCTATTTCCGTCTCGTAGACACGAGCTGAGAAATTGCAAACGTCGAGCAATTGCTCAGAGATGAAAAGTGCCAGCACTGAAAGCTGTTGCTAGCCAGCACCCTTTCTTGGAAGCGCTTTTGTAGGCCTAAGAACACTGGGGTTGTGGGCTTCTCTAGCCACCTACTCTTCTGCTCATCCTCTCGCGTAGTCTAAAGAGAGCTCAGGTGAGAAAGTGCAAACGTCCAGCAATTGCTCAGAGATGAAAAGTGCCAGCACTGAAGGCTGTTGCTAGCCAGCACCCTTCCTTGGAAGCGCTTTCACAGGCGCAGCAACACTGGGGCTTTGCGCTTCTCTAGCCACCAAACATCACGCTCACTATCTCTCCGTCTCGTAGACACGAGCTGAGAAATTGCAAACGTCGAGCAATTGCTCAGAGAGGAAAAGTGCCAGCACTGAAAGCTCTTGCTAGCCAGCACCCTTCCTTGGAAGCGCTTTTGTAGGCCTAAGAACACTGGGGCTCTGGGCTTCTCTAGCCACCTAATCTTCTGCTCATCCTCTCGTGCAGTCGAAAGAGAGCTCAGGTGAGAAATTGCAAACGTCGAGCAATTGCTCAGAGATGAAAAGTGCCAGCACTGAAAGCTGTTGCTAGCCAGCACCCTTCCTTGGAAGCGCTTTCACAGGCGCAGCAACACTGGGGCTTTGCGCTTCTCTAGCCACCAAACGTCATGCTCACTATCTCTCCATCTCGTAGACACGAGCTGAGAAATTGCAAACGTCGAGCAATTGCTCAGAGATGAAAAGTGCCAGCACTGAAAGCTGATGCTAGCCAGCACCCTTCCTTGGAAGCGCTTTCACAGGCGCAGCAACACTGGGGCTTTGCGCTTCTCTAGCCACCAAACATCACAGTCATTCTCTTTCCGTCTCGTAGACACGAGTTGAGAAATTGCAAACGTCGAGCAATTGCTCAGAGATGAAAAGTGGCAGCACTGAAAGCTGTTGCTAGCCAGCAGCCTTCCTTGGAAGCGCTTTCACAGGCGCAGCAACACTGGGGCTTTGCGCTTCTCTAGCCACCAAACATCACGCTCACTATCTCTCCGTCTCGTAGACACGAGCTGTGAAATTGCAAACGTCGAGCAATTGCTCAGAGATGAAAAGTGCCAGCACTGAAGGCTGTTGCTAGCCAGCACCCTTCCTTGGAAGCGCTTTCACAGGCGCAGCAACACTGGGGCTTTGCGCTTCTCTACCCACCAAACATCACGCTCACTATCTCTCCGTCTCGTAGACACGAGCTGTGAAATTGCAAACGTCGAGCAATTGCTCAGAGATGAAAAGTGCCAGCACTGAAAGCTGTGGCTAGCCAGCACCCTTCCTTGGAAGTGCTTTCACAGGCACAGCAACACTGGGGCTTTGCGCTTCTCTACCCACCAAACGTCACGGTCATTCTCTTTCCGTCTCGTAGACACGAGCTGAGAAATTGCAAATGTGGAGCAATTGCTCAGAGATGAAAAGTGCCAGCACTGAAAGCTGTTGCTAGCCAGCACCCTTCCTTGGAAGCGCTTTTGTAGGCCTAAGAACACTGGGGCTCTGGGCTTCTCTAGCCACCTAATCTTCTGCTCATCCTCTCTCGCAGTCTAAAGAGAGCTCAGGTGAGAAATTGCAAACGTCGAGCAATTGCTCAGAGATGAAAAGTGCCAGCACTGAAAGCTGATGCTAGCCAGCACCCTTCCTTGGAAGTGCTTTCACAGGCGCAGCAACACTGGGGCTTTGCGCTTCTCTACCCACCAAAAGTCACGCTCACTATCTCTCCGTCTCATAGACACGAGCTGAGAAATTGCAAACGTCGAGCAATTGCTCAGAGGTGAAAAGTGCCAGCACTGAAAGCTGATGCTAGCCAGCACCCTTCCTTGGAAGCGCTTTCACAGGCGCAGCAACACTGGGGCTTTGCGCTTCTCTACCCACCAAACGTCACGCTCACTATCTCTCCGTCTCGTAGACACGAGCTGAGAAATTGCAAACGTCGAGCAATTGCTCAGAGATGAAAAGTGCCAGCACTGAAAGCTGTTGCTAGCCAGCACCCTTCCTTGGAAGCGCTTTTGTAGGCCTAAGAACACTGGGGCTCTGGGCTTCTCTAGCCACCTAATCTTCTGCTCATCCTCTCGTGCAGTCGAAAGAGAGCTCAGGTGAGAAATTGCAAATGTCGAGCAATTGCTCAGAGATGAAAAGTGCCAGCACTGAAAGCTGTTGCTAGCCAGCACCCTTCCTTGGAAGCGCTTTCACAGGCGCAGTAACACTGGGGCTTTGCGCTTCTCTAGCCACCAAACGTCATGCTCACTATCTCTCCGTCTCGTAGACACGAGCTGAGAAATTGCAAACGTCGAGCAATTGCTCAGAGATGAAAAGTGCCAGCACTGAAAGCTGATGCTAGCCAGCACCCTTCCTTGGAAGCGCTTTCACAGGCGCAGCAACACTGGGGCTTTGCGCTTCTCTACCCACCAAACATCACGGTCATTCTCTTTCCGTCTCGTAGACACGAGCTGAGAAATTGCAAACGTCGAGCAATTGCTCAGAGATGAAAAGTGCCAACACTGAAAGCTGTTGCTAGCCAGCACCCTTCCTTGGAAGCGCTTTCACAGGCGCAGCAACACTGGGGCTTTGCGCTTCTCTACCCACCAAACATCACGCTCACTAACTCTCCGTCTCGTAGACACGAGCTGAGAAATTGCAAACGTCGAGCAATTGCTCAGAGATGAAAAGTGCCAGCACTGAAGGCTGTTGCTAGCCAGCACCCTTCCTTGGAAGCGCTTTCACAGGCGCAGCAACACTGGGGCTTTGCGCTTCTCTACCCACCAAACATCACAGTCATTCTCTTTCCTTCTCGTAGACACGAGTTGAGAAATTGCAAACGTCGAGCAATTGCTCAGAGATGAAAAGTGCCAGCACTGAAAGCTGTGGCTAGCCAGCACCCTTCCTTGGAAGTGCTTTCACAGGCACAGCAACACTGGGGCTTTGCGCTTCTCTACCCACCAAACATCACGGTCATTCTCTTTCCGTCTCGTAGACACGAGCTGAGAAATTGCAAATGTGGAGCAATTGCTCAGAGATGAAAAGTGCCAGCACTGAAAGCTGTTGCTAGCCAGCACCCTTCCTTGGAAGCGCTTTTGTAGGCCTAAGAACACTGGGGCTCTGGGCTTCTCTAGCCACCTAATCTTCTGCTCATCCTCTCTCGCAGTCTAAAGAGAGCTCAGGTGAGAAATTGCAAACGTCGAGCAATTGCTCAGAGATGAAAAGTGCCAGCACTGAAAGCTGATGCTAGCCAGCACCCTTCCTTGGAAGTGCTTTCACAGGCGCAGCAACACTGGGGCTTTGCGCTTCTCTACCCACCAAAAGTCACGCTCACTATCTCTCCGTCTCATAGACACGAGCTGAGAAATTGCAAACGTCGAGCAATTGCTCAGAGGTGAAAAGTGCCAGCACTGAAAGCTGTGGCTAGCCAGCACCCTTCCTTGGAAGCGCTTTCACAGGCGCAGCAACACTGGGGCTTTGCGATTCTCTAGCCACCAAACGTCACGCTCACTATCTCTCCGTCTCGTAGACACGAGCTGAGAAATTGCAAACGTCGAGCAATTGCTCAGAGATGAAAAGTGCCAGCACTGAAAGCTGTTGCTAGCCAGCACCCTTCCTTGGAAGCGCTTTTGTAGGCCTAAGAACACTGGGGTTGTGGGCTTCTCTAGCCACCTAATCTTCTGCTCATCCTCTCGCGTAGTCTAAAGAGAGCTCAGGTGAGAAAGTGCAAACGTCCAGCAATTGCTCAGAGATGAAAAGGGCCAGCACTGAAAGCTGTTGCTAGCCAGCACCCTTCCTTGGAAGCGCTTTTGTAGGCCTAAGAACACTGGGGTTGTGGGCTTCTCTAGCCACCTACTCTTCTGCTCATCCTCTCGCGTAGTCTAAAAAGAGCTCAGGTGAGAAAGTGCAAACGTCGAGCAATTGCTCAGAGATGAAAAGTGCCAGCACTGAAGGCTGTTGCTAGCCAGCACCCTTCCTTGGAAGCGCTTTCACAGGCGCAGCAACACTGGGGCTTTGCGCTTCTCTACCCACCAAACATCACGGTCATTCTCTTTCCGTCTCGTAGACACGAGTTGAGAAATTGCAAACGTCGAGCAATTGCTCAGAGATGAAAAGTGCCAGCACTGAAAGCTGTGGCTAGCCAGCACCCTTCCTTGGAAGTGCTTTCACAGGCACAGCAACAGTGGGGCTTTGCGCTTCTCTACCCACCAAACGTCACGGTCACTATCTCTCCGTCTCGTAGACACGAGCTGAGAAATTGCAAACGTCGAGCAATTGCTCAGAGATGAAAAGTGCCAGCACTGAAAGCTGTTGCTAGCCAGCACCCTTCCTTGGAAGCGCTTTTGTAGGCCTAAGAACACTGGGGCTCCTGGCTTCTCTAGCCACCCAATCTTCTGCTCATCCTCTCGTGCAGTCTAAAGAGAGCTCAGGTGAGAAATTGCAAACGTCGAGCAATTGCTCAGAGATGAAAAGTGCCAGCACTGAAAGCTGTTGCTAGCCAGCACCCTTCCTTGGAAGCGCTTTCACAGGCGCAGCAACACTGGGGTTGTGGGCTTCTCTACCCACCAAACGTCATGCTCACTATCTCTCCGTGTCGTAGACACGAGCTGAGAAATTGCAAACGTCGAGCAATTGCTCAGAGATGAAAAGTGCCAGCACTGAAAGCTGTTGCTAGCCAGCACCCTTCCTTGGAAGTGCTTTCACAGGCGCAGCAACACTGGGGCTTTGCGCTTCTCTACCCACCAAACGTCACACTCACTATCTCTCCGTCTCGTAGACACGAGCTGAGAAATTGCAAACGTCGAGCAATTGCTCAGAGAGGAGAAGTGGCAGCACTGAAAGCTGTTGCTAGCCAGCAGCCTTCCTTGGAAGTGCTTTCACAGGCGCAGCAACACTGGGGCTTTGCGCTTCTCTAGCCACCAAACGTCACGGTCACTATCTCTCCGTCTCGTAGACACGAGCTGATAAATTGCAAACGTCGAGCAATTGCTCAGAGAGGAAAAGTGCCAGCACTGAAAGCTGTTGCTAGCCAGCACCCTTCCTTGGAAGCGCTTTTGTAGGCCTAAGAACACTGGGGCTCTGGGCTTCTCTAGCCACCTACTCTTCTGCTCATCCTCTCGTGCAGTCTAAAGAGAGCTCAGGTGAGAAATTGCAAATGTCGAGCAATTGCTCAGAGATGAAAAGTGCCAGCACTGAAAGCTGTTGCTAGCCAGCACCCTTCCTTGGAAGCGCTTTCACAAGCGCAGCAACACTGGGGCTTTGCGCTTCTCTACCCACCAAACCTCACAGTCATTCTCTTTCCGTCTCGTAGACACGAGTTGAGAAATTGCAAACGTCGAGCAATTGCTCAGAGATGAAAAGTGGCAGCACTGAAGGCTGTTGCTAGCCAGCACCCTTCCTTGGAAGCGCTTTCACAGGCGCAGCAACACTGGGGCTTTGCGCTTCTCTACCCACCAAACATCACGGTCACTATCTCTCCGTCTCGTAGACACGAGCTGAGAAATTGCAAATGTGGAGCAATTGCTCAGAGATGAAAAGTGCCAGCACTGAAAGCTCTTGCTAGCCAGCACCCTTCCTTGGAAGCGCTTTTGTAGGCCTAAGAACACTGGGGCTCTGGGCTTCTCTAGCCACCTACTCTTCTGCTCATCCTCTCGCGTAGTCTAAAAAGAGCTCAGGTGAGAAAGTGCAAACGTCGAGCAATTGCTCAGAGATGAAAAGTGCCAGCACTGAAGGCTGTTGCTAGCCAGCACCCTTCCTTGGAAGCGCTTTCACAGGCGCAGCAACACTGGGGCTTTGCGCTTCTCTACCCACCAAACATCACGGTCATTCTCTTTCCGTCTCGTAGACACAAGTTGAGAAATTGCAAACGTCCAGCAATTGCTCAGCGATGAAAAGTGCCAGCACTGAAAGCTGTGGCTAGCCAGCACCCTTCCTTGGAAGTGCTTTCACAGGCGCAGCAACACTGGGGCTTTGCGCTTCTCTACCCACCAAACATCACGGTCACTATCTCTCCGTCTCGTAGACACGAGCTGAGAAATTGCAAACGTCGAGCAATTGCTCAGAGATGAAAAGTGCCAGCACTGAAAGCTGTTGCTAGCCAGCACCCTTCCTTGGAAGCGCTTTTGTAGGCCTAAGAACACTGGGGTTGTGGGCTTCTCTAGCCACCTACTCTTCTGCTCATCCTCTCGCGTAGTCTAAAAAGAGCTCAGGTGAGAAAGTGCAAACGTCGAGCAATTGCTCAGAGATGAAAAGTGCCAGCACTGAAGGCTGTTGCTAGCCAGCACCCTTCCTTGGAAGCGCTTTCACAGGCGCAGCAACACTGGGGCTTTGCGCTTCTCTACCCACCAAACATCACGGTCATTCTCTTTCCGTCTCGTAGACACGAGTTGAGAAATTGCAAACGTCGAGCAATTGCTCAGAGATGAAAAGTGCCAGCACTGAAAGCTGTGGCTAGCCAGCACCCTTCCTTGGAAGCGCTTTCACAGGCGCAGCAACACTGGGGCTTTGCGCTTCTCTAGCCACCAAACATCACGGTCACTATCTCTCCGTCTCGTAGACACGAGCTGAGAAATTGCAAACGTCGAGCAATTGCTCAGAGATGAAAAGTGCCAGCACTGAAAGCTGTTGCTAGCCAGCACCCTTCCTTGGAAGCGCTTTTGTAGGCCTAAGAACACTGGGGCTCCTGGCTTCTCTAGCCACCCAATCTTCTGCTCATCCTCTCGTGCAGTCTAAAGAGAGCTCAGGTGAGAAATTGCAAACGTCGAGCAATTGCTCAGAGATGAAAAGTGCCAGCACTGAAAGCTGTTGCTAGCCAGCACCCTTCCTTGGAAGCGCTTTCACAGGCGCAGCAACACTGGGGTTGTGGGCTTCTCTACCCACCAAACGTCATGCTCACTATCTCTCCGTGTCGTAGACACGAGCTGAGAAATTGCAAACGTCGAGCAATTGCTCAGAGATGAAAAGTGCCAGCACTGAAAGCTGTTGCTAGCCAGCACCCTTCCTTGGAAGTGCTTTCACAGGCGCAGCAACACTGGGGCTTTGCGCTTCTCTACCCACCAAACGTCACGCTCACTATCTCTCCGTCTCGTAGACACGAGCTGAGAAATTGCAAACGTCGAGCAATTGCTCAGAGATGAAAAGTGGCAGCACTGAAAGCTGTTGCTAGCCAGCAGCCTTCCTTGGAAGTGCTTTCACAGGCGCAGCAACACTGGGGCTTTGCGCTTCTCTAGCCACCAAACGTCACGGTCACTATCTCTCCGTCTCGTAGACACGAGCTGATAAATTGCAAACGTCGAGCAATTGCTCAGAGATGAAAAGTGCCAGCACTGAAAGCTGTTGCTAGCCAGCACCCTTCCTTGGAAGCGCTTTTGTAGGCCTAACAACACTGGGGCTCTGGGCTTCTCTAGCCACCTAATCTTCTGCTCATCCTCTCGTGCAGTCTAAAGAGAGCTCAGGTGAGAAATTGCAAATGTCGAGCAATTGCTCAGAGATGAAAAGTGCCAGCACTGAAAGCTGTTGCTAGCCAGCACCCTTCCTTGGAAGCGCTTTCACAGGCACAGCAACACTGGGGCTTTGCGCTTCTCTACCCACCAAACCTCACAGTCATTCTCTTTCCGTCTCGTAGACACGAGTTGAGAAATTGCAAACGTCGAGCAATTGCTCAGAGATGAAAAGTGCCAGCACTGAAAGCTGTTGCTAGCCAGCACCCTTCCTTGGAAGCGCTTTCACAGGCGCAGCAACACTGGGGCTTTGCGCTTCTCTACCCACCAAACATCACGGTCACTATCTCTCCGTCTCGTAGACACGAGCTGAGAAATTGCAAATGTGGAGCAATTGCTCAGAGATGAAAAGTGCCAGCACTGAAAGCTGTTGCTAGCCAGCACCCTTCCTTGGAAGCGCTTTTGTAGGCCTAAGAACACTGGGGCTCTGGGCTTCTCTAGCCACCTACTCTTCTGCTCATCCTCTCGCGTAGTCTAAAAAGAGCTCAGGTGAGAAAGTGCAAACGTCGAGCAATTGCTCAGAGATGAAAAGTGCCAGCACTGAAGGCTGTTGCTAGCCAGCACCCTTCCTTGGAAGCGCTTTCACAGGCGCAGCAACACTGGGGCTTTGCGCTTCTCTACCCACCAAACATCACGGTCATTCTCTTTCCGTCTCGTAGACACAAGTTGAGAAATTGCAAACGTCCAGCAATTGCTCAGCGATGAAAAGTGCCAGCACTGAAAGCTGTGGCTAGCCAGCACCCTTCCTTGGAAGTGCTTTCACAGGCGCAGCAACACTGGGGCTTTGCGCTTCTCTACCCACCAAACATCACGCTCACTATCTCTCCGTCTCGTAGACACGAGCTGAGAAATTGCAAACGTCAAGCAATTGCTCAGAGATGAAAAGTGCCAGCACTGAAAGCTCTTGCTAGCCAGCACCCTTCCTTGGAAGCGCTTTTGTAGGCCTAAGAACACTGGGGCTCTGGGCTTCTCTAGCCACCTAATCTTCTGCTCATCCTCTCGGGCAGTCTAAAGAGAGCTGAGGTGAGAAAGTGCAAACGTCGTGCAATTGCTCAGAGATGAAAAGTGCCAGCACTGAAAGCTGTTGCTAGCCAGCACCCTTCCTTGGAAGCGCTTTCACAGGCGCAGCAACACTGGGGCTTTGCGCTTCTCTACCCACCAAACGTCATGCTCACTAACTCTCCGTGTCGTAGACACGAGCTGAGAAATTGCAAACGTCGAGCAATTGCTCAGAGATGAAAAGTGCCAGCACTGAAAGCTGATGCTAGCCAGCACCCTTCCTTGGAAGTGCTTTCACAGGCGCAGCAACACTGGGGCTTTGCGCTTCTCTAGCCACCAAACGTCATGGTCACTATCTCTCCGTCTCGTAGACACGAGCTGAGAAATTGCAAATGTGGAGCAATTGCTCAGAGATGAAAAGTGCCAGCACTGAAAGCTGTGGCTAGCCAGCACCCTTGCTTGGAAGCGTTTTCACAGGCGCAGCAACACTGGGAATTTGCGCTTCTCTACCCACCAAACATCACGCTCACTATCTCTCCGTCTCGTAGACACGAGTTGAGAAATTGCAAACGTCGAGCAATTGCTCAGAGATGAAAAGTGCCAGCACTGAAAGCTGATGCTAGCCAGCACCCTTTCTTGGAAGCGCTTTTGTAGCCCTAAGAACACTGGGGCTCTGGGCTTCTCTAGCCACCTAATCTTCTGCTCATCCTCTCGTGCAGTCTAAAGAGAGCTGAGGTGAGAAATTGCAAACGTCGAGCAATTGCTCAGAGGTGAAAAGTGCCAGCACTGAAAGCTGTTGCTAGCCAGCACCCTTCCTTGGAAGCGCTTTCACAGGCGCAGCAACACTGGGGCTTTGCGCTTCTCTACCCACCAAACATCACAGTCATTCTCTTTCCTTCTCGTAGACACGAGTTGAGAAATTGCAAACGTCCAGCAATTGCTCAGAGATGAAAAGTGCCAGCACTGAAGGCTGTTGCTAGCCAGCACCCTTCCTTGGAAGCGCTTTCACAGGCGCAGCAACACTGGGGCTTTGCGCTTCTCTAGCCGCGAAACATCATGGTCATTCTCTTTCCGTCTCGTAGACACGAGCTGAGAAATTGCAAATGTGGAGCAATTGCTCAGAGATGAAAAGTGCCAGCACTGAAAGCTGTTGCTAGCCAGCACCCTTCCTTGGAAGCGCTTTTGTAGGCCTAAGAACACTGGGGCTCTGGGCTTCTCTAGCCACCTACTCTTCTGCTCATCCTCTCGTGCAGTCGAAAGAGAGCTCAGGTGAGAAATTGCAAACGTCGAGCAATTGCTCAGAGAGGAAAAGTGCCAGCACTGAAAGCTGATGCTAGCCAGCACCCTTCCTTGGAAGCGCTTTCACAGGCGCAGCAACACTGGGGCTTTGCGCTTCTCTAGCCACCAAACATCACGGTCACTATCTCTCCGTCTCGTAGACACGAGCTGAGAAATTGCAAACGTCGAGCAATTGCTCAGAGATGAAAAGTGCCAGCACTGAAAGCTGTTGCTAGCCAGCACCCTTCCTTGGAAGCGCTTTTGTAGGCCTAAGAACACTGGGGCTCCTGGCTTCTCTAGCCACCCAATCTTCTGCTCATCCTCTCGTGCAGTCTAAAGAGAGCTCAGGTGAGAAATTGCAAACGTCGAGCAATTGCTCAGAGATGAAAAGTGCCAGCACTGAAAGCTGTTGCTAGCCAGCACCCTTCCTTGGAAGCGCTTTCACAGGCGCAGCAACACTGGGGTTGTGGGCTTCTCTACCCACCAAACGTCATGCTCACTATCTCTCCGTGTCGTAGACACGAGCTGAGAAATTGCAAACGTCGAGCAATTGCTCAGAGATGAAAAGTGCCAGCACTGAAAGCTGTTGCTAGCCAGCACCCTTCCTTGGAAGTGCTTTCACAGGCGCAGCAACACTGGGGCTTTGCGCTTCTCTACCCACCAAACGTCACGCTCACTATCTCTCCGTCTCGTAGACACGAGCTGAGAAATTGCAAACGTCGAGCAATTGCTCAGAGATGAAAAGTGGCAGCACTGAAAGCTGTTGCTAGCCAGCAGCCTTCCTTGGAAGTGCTTTCACAGGCGCAGCAACACTGGGGCTTTGCGCTTCTCTAGCCACCAAACGTCACGGTCACTATCTCTCCGTCTCGTAGACACGAGCTGATAAATTGCAAACGTCGAGCAATTGCTCAGAGATGAAAAGTGCCAGCACTGAAAGCTGTTGCTAGCCAGCACCCTTCCTTGGAAGCGCTTTTGTAGGCCTAACAACACTGGGGCTCTGGGCTTCTCTAGCCACCTCATCTTCTGCTCATCCTCTCGTGCAGTCTAAAGAGAGCTCAGGTGAGAAATTGCAAATGTCGAGCAATTGCTCAGAGATGAAAAGTGCCAGCACTGAAAGCTGTTGCTAGCCAGCACCCTTCCTTGGAAGCGCTTTCACAGGCACAGCAACACTGGGGCTTTGCGCTTCTCTACCCACCAAACCTCACAGTCATTCTCTTTCCGTCTCGTAGACACGAGTTGAGAAATTGCAAACGTCGAGCAATTGCTCAGAGATGAAAAGTGCCAGCACTGAAAGCTGTTGCTAGCCAGCACCCTTCCTTGGAAGTGCTTTCACAGGCGCAGCAACACTGGGGCTTTGCGCTTCTCTACCCACCAAACATCACGGTCACTATCTCTCCGTCTCGTAGACACGAGCTGAGAAATTGCAAATGTGGAGCAATTGCTCAGAGATGAAAAGTGCCAGCACTGAAAGCTGTTGCTAGCCAGCACCCTTCCTTGGAAGCGCTTTTGTAGGCCTAAGAACACTGGGGCTCTGGGCTTCTCTAGCCACCTACTCTTCTGCTCATCCTCTCGCGTAGTCTAAAAAGAGCTCAGGTGAGAAAGTGCAAACGTCGAGCAATTGCTCAGAGATGAAAAGTGCCAGCACTGAAGGCTGTTGCTAGCCAGCACCCTTCCTTGGAAGCGCTTTCACAGGCGCAGCAACACTGGGGCTTTGCGCTTCTCTACCCACCAAACATCACGGTCATTCTCTTTCCGTCTCGTAGACACAAGTTGAGAAATTGCAAACGTCCAGCAATTGCTCAGCGATGAAAAGTGCCAGCACTGAAAGCTGTGGCTAGCCAGCACCCTTCCTTGGAAGTGCTTTCACAGGCGCAGCAACACTGGGGCTTTGCGCTTCTCTACCCACCAAACATCACGCTCACTATCTCTCCGTCTCGTAGACACGAGCTGAGAAATTGCAAACGTCAAGCAATTGCTCAGAGATGAAAAGTGCCAGCACTGAAAGCTCTTGCTAGCCAGCACCCTTCCTTGGAAGCGCTTTTGTAGCCCTAAGAACACTGGGGCTCTGGGCTTCTCTAGCCACCTAATCTTCTGCTCATCCTCTCGTGCAGTCTAAAGAGAGCTGAGGTGAGAAAGTGCAAACGTCGTGCAATTGCTCAGAGATGAAAAGTGCCAGCACTGAAAGCTGTTGCTAGCCAGCACCCTTCCTTGGAAGCGCTTTCACAGGCGCAGCAACACTGGGGCTTTGCGCTTCTCTACCCACCAAACGTCATGCTCACTAACTCTCCGTGTCGTAGACACGAGCTGAGAAATTGCAAACGTCGAGCAATTGCTCAGAGATGAAAAGTGCCAGCACTGAAAGCTGATGCTAGCCAGCACCCTTCCTTGGAAGTGCTTTCACAGGCGCAGCAACACTGGGAATTTGCGCTTCTCTACCCACCAAACATCACGCTCACTATCTCTCCGTCTCGTAGACACGAGTTGAGAAATTGCAAACGTCGAGCAATTGCTCAGAGATGAAAAGTGCCAGCACTGAAAGCTGATGCTAGCCAGCACCCTTTCTTGGAAGCGCTTTTGTAGCCCTAAGAACACTGGGGCTCTGGGCTTCTCTAGCCACCTAATCTTCTGCTCATCCTCTCGTGCAGTCTAAAGAGAGCTGAGGTGAGAAATTGCAAACGTCGAGCAATTGCTCAGAGGTGAAAAGTGCCAGCACTGAAAGCTGTTGCTAGCCAGCACCCTTCCTTGGAAGCGCTTTCACAGGCGCAGCAACACTGGGGCTTTGCGCTTCTCTACCCACCAAACATCACAGTCATTCTCTTTCCTTCTCGTAGACACGAGTTGAGAAATTGCAAACGTCCAGCAATTGCTCAGAGATGAAAAGTGCCAGCACTGAAGGCTGTTGCTAGCCAGCACCCTTCCTTGGAAGCGCTTTCACAGGCGCAGCAACACTGGGGCTTTGCGCTTCTCTAGCCGCGAAACATCACGGTCATTCTCTTTCCGTCTCGTAGACACGAGCTGAGAAATTGCAAATGTGGAGCAATTGCTCAGAGATGAAAAGTGCCAGCACTGAAAGCTGTTGCTAGCCAGCACCCTTCCTTGGAAGCGCTTTTGTAGGCCTAAGAACACTGGGGCTCTGGGCTTCTCTAGCCACCTAATCTTCTGCTCATCCTCTCGTGCAGTCGAAAGAGAGCTCAGGTGAGAAATTGCAAACGTCGAGCAATTGCTCAGAGAGGAAAAGTGCCAGCACTGAAAGCTGATGCTAGCCAGCACCCTTCCTTGGAAGCGCTTTCACAGGCACAGCAACACTGGGGCTTTGCGCTTCTCTAGCCACCAAACGTCACGGTCACTATCTCTCCGTCTCGTAGACACGAGCTGAGAAATTGCAAACGTCGAGCAATTGCTCAGAGAGGAAAAGTGCCAGCACTGAAAGCTGTTGCTAGCCAGCACCCTTCCTTGGAAGCGCTTTTGTAGGCCTAAGAACACTGGGGTTCTGGGCTTCTCTAGCCACCTACTCTTCTGCTCATCCTCTCGCGCACTCTAAAGAGAGCTCAGGTGAGAAAGTGCAAACGTCGAGCAATTGCTCAGAGATGAAAAGTGCCAGCACTGAAAGCTGTTGCTAGCCAGCACCCTTCCTTGGAAGCGCTTTCACAGGCGCAGCAACACTGGGACTTTGCGCTTCTCCAGCCACCAAACATCACGGTCATTCTATTTCCGTCTCGTAGACACGAGCTGAGAAATTGCAAACGTCGAGCAATTGCTCAGAGATGAAAAGTGCCAGCACTGAAAGCTGTTGCTAGCCAGCACCCTTTCTTGGAAGCGCTTTTGTAGGCCTAAGAACACTGGGGTTGTGGGCTTCTCTAGCCACCTACTCTTCTGCTCATCCTCTCGCGTAGTCTAAAGAGAGCTCAGGTGAGAAAGTGCAAACGTCCAGCAATTGCTCAGAGATGAAAAGTGCCAGCACTGAAGGCTGTTGCTAGCCAGCACCCTTCCTTGGAAGCGCTTTCACAGGCGCAGCAACACTGGGGCTTTGCGCTTCTCTAGCCACCAAACATCACGCTCACTATCTCTCCGTCTCGTAGACACGAGCTGAGAAATTGCAAACGTCGAGCAATTGCTCAGAGGTGAAAAGTGCCAGCACTGAAAGCTCTTGCTAGCCAGCACCCTTCCTTGGAAGCGCTTTTGTAGGCCTAAGAACACTGGGGCTCTGGGCTTCTCTAGCCACCTAATCTTCTGCTCATCCTCTCGTGCAGTCGAAAGAGAGCTCAGGTGAGAAATTGCAAACGTCGAGCAATTGCTCAGAGATGAAAAGTGCCAGCACTGAAAGCTGTTGCTAGCCAGCACCCTTCCTTGGAAGCGCTTTCACAGGCGCAGCAACACTGGGGCTTTGCGCTTCTCTAGCCACCAAACGTCATGCTCACTATCTCTCCGTCTCGTAGACACGAGCTGAGAAATTGCAAACGTCGAGCAATTGCTCAGAGATGAAAAGTGCCAGCACTGAAAGCTGATGCTAGCCAGCACCCTTCCTTGGAAGCGCTTTCACAGGCGCAGCAACACTGGGGCTTTGCGCTTCTCTACCCACCAAACATCACGGTCATTCTCTTTCCGTCTCGTAGACACGAGTTGAGAAATTGCAAACGTCGAGCAATTGCTCAGAGATGAAAAGTGCCAGCACTGAAAGCTGTTGCTAGCCAGCACCCTTCCTTGGAAGCGCTTTCACAGGCGCAGCAACACTGGGGCTTTGCGCTTCTCTACCCACCAAACATCACGCTCACTATCTCTCCGTCTCGTAGACACGAGCTGTGAAATTGCAAACGTCGAGCAATTGCTCAGAGATGAAAAGTGCCAGCACTGAAGGCTGTTGCTAGCCAGCACCCTTCCTTGGAAGCGCTTTCA
Source organism: Sarcoramphus papa (assembly GCA_037962945.1). NCBI lineage: Eukaryota > Metazoa > Chordata > Aves > Accipitriformes > Cathartidae > Sarcoramphus > Sarcoramphus papa. Next base: position 91,430,354 of record CM075586.1, on the reverse strand, counting down.
CAGGCGCAGCAACACTGGGGCTTTGCGCTTCTCTACCCACCAAACATCACAGTCATTCTCTTTCCTTCTCGTAGACACGAGTTGAGAAATTGCAAACGTCGAGCAATTGCTCAGAGATGAAAAGTGCCAGCACTGAAAGCTGTGGCTAGCCAGCACCCTTCCTTGGAAGTGCTTTCACAGGCACAGCAACACTGGGGCTTTGCGCTTCTCTAGCCACGAAACATCACGGTCATTCTCTTTCCGTCTCGTAGATACGAGCTGAGAAATTGCAAATGTGGAGCAATTGCTCAGAGATGAAAAGTGCCAGCACTGAAAGCTGTTGCTAGCCAGCACCCTTCCTTGGAAGCGCTTTTGTAGGCCTAAGAACACTGGGGCTCTGGGCTTCTCTAGCCACCTAATCTTCTGCTCATCCTCTCGCGTAGTCTAAAGAGAGCTCAGGTGAGAAAGTGCAAACGTCCAGCAATTGCTCAGAGATGAAAAGGGCCAGCACTGAAAGCTGTGGCTAGCCAGCACCCTTCCTTGGAAGCGCTTTCACAGGCGCAGCAACACTGGGGCTTTGCGCTTCTCTAGCCACCAAACGTCACGGTCACTATCTCTCCGTCTCGTAGACACGAGCTGAGAAATTGCAAACGTCGAGCAATTGCTCAGAGATGAAAAGTGCCAGCACTGAAAGCTGTTGCTAGCCAGCACCCTTCCTTGGAAGTGCTTTCACAGGCGCAGCAACACTGGGGCTTTGCGCTTCTCTACCCACCAAACATCACGGTCATTCTCTTTCCGTCTCGTAGACACGAGTTGAGAAATTGCAAACGTCGAGCAATTGCTCAGAGATGAAAAGTGGCAGCACTGAAAGCTGTTGCTAGCCAGCACCCTTCCTTGGAAGCGCTTTCACAGGCGCAGCAACACTGGGGCTTTGCGCTTCTCTACCCACCAAACGTCACGCTCACTGTCTCTCCGTATCGTAGACACGAGCTGTGAAATTGCAAACGTCGAGCAATTGCTCAGAGATGAAAAGTGCCAGCACTGAAAGCTGTTGCTAGCCAGCACCCTTCCTTGGAAGCGCTTTTGTAGGCCTAAGAACACTGGGGTTGTGGGCTTCTCTAGCCACCTACTCTTCTGCTCATCCTCTCGTGCAGTCTAAAGAGAGCTCAGGTGAGAAATTGCAAATGTCGAGCAATTGCTCAGAGATGAAAAGTGCCAGCACTGAAGGCTGTTGCTAGCCAGCACCCTTCCTTGGAAGCGCTTTCACAGGCGCAGCAACACTGGGGCTTTGCGCTTCTCTACCCACCAAACATCACGGTCATTCTCTTTCCTTCTCGTAGACACGAGTTGAGAAATTGCAAACGTCGAGCAATTGCTCAGAGATGAAAAGTGCCAGCACTGAAAGCTGTTGCTAGCCAGCACCCTTCCTTGGAAGTGCTTTCACAGGCACAGCAACACTGGGGCTTTGCGCTTCTCTAGCCACCAAACATCACGGTCATTCTCTTTCCGTCTCGTAGACACGAGCTGAGAAATTGCAAACGTCAAGCAATTGCTCAGAGATGAAAAGTGCCAGCACTGAAAGCTGTTGCTAGCCAGCACCCTTCCTTGGAAGCGCTTTTGTAGGCCTAAGAACACTGGGGCTCTGGGCTTCTCTAGCCACCTAATCTTCTGCTCATCCTGTCGTGCAGTCGAAAGAGAGCTCAGGTGAGAAATTGCAAACGTCGAGCAATTGCTCAGAGATGAAAAGTGCCAGCACTGAAAGCTGTTGCTAGCCAGCACCCTTCCTTGGAAGTGCTTTCACAGGCGCAGCAACACTGGGGCTTTGCGCTTCTCTAGCCACCAAACGTCACGCTCACTATCTCTCCGTCTCGTAGACACGAGCTGAGAAATTGCAAACGTCGAGCAATTGCTCAGAGAGGAAAAGTGCCAGCACTGAAAGCTGTTGCTAGCCAGCACCCTTCCTTGGAAGCGCTTTTGTAGGCCTAACAACACTGGGGCTCTGGGCTTCTCTAGCCACCTACTCTTCTGCTCATCCTCTCGTGCAGTCTAAAGAGAGCTCAGGTGAGAAATTGCAAACGTCGAGCAATTGCTCAGAGATGAAAAGTGCCAGCACTGAAGGCTGTTGCTAGCCAGCACCCTTCCTTGGAAGTGCTTTCACAGGCGCAGCAACACTGGGGCTTTGCGCTTCTCTACCCACCAAACATCACAGTCATTCTCTTTCCTTCTCGTAGACACGAGTTGAGAAATTGCAAACGTCGAGCAATTGCTCAGAGATGAAAAGTGCCAGCACTGAAAGCTGTGGCTAGCTAGCACCCTTCCTTGGAAGTGCTTTCACAGGCACAGCAACACTGGGGCTTTGCGCTTCTCTAGACACCAAACATCACGGTCATTCTCTTTCCGTCTCGTAGACACGAGCTGAGAAATTGCAAATGTGGAGCAATTGCTCAGAGATGAAAAGTGCCAGCACTGAAAGCTGTTGCTAGCCAGCACCCTTCCTTGGAAGCGCTTTTGTAGGCCTAAGAACACTGGGGCTCTGGGCTTCTCTAGCCACCTAATCTTCTGCTCATCCTCTCGTGCAGTCTAAAGAGAGCTCAGGTGAGAAATTGCAAACGTCGAGCAATTGCTCAGAGATGAAAAGTGCCAGCACTGAAAGCTGATGCTAGCCAGCACCCTTCCTTGGAAGTGCTTTCACAGGCGCAGCAACACTGGGGCTTTGCGCTTCTCTAGCCACCAAAAGTCACGCTCACTATCTCTCCGTCTCGTAGACACGAGCTGAGAAATTGCAAACGTCGAGCAATTGCTCAGAGATGAAAAGTGCCAGCACTGAAAGCTGTTGCTAGCCAGCACCCTTCCTTGGAAGCGCTTTCACAGGCGCAGCAACACTGGGACTTTGCGCTTCTCTACCCACCAAACATCACGGTCACTATCTCTCCGTCTCGTAGACACGAGCTGAGAAATTGCAAACGTCGAGCAATTGCTCAGAGATGAAAACTGCCAGCACTGAAAGCTGTTGCTAGCCAGCACCCTTCCTTGGAAGCGCTTTTGTAGCCCTAACAACACTGGGGTTGTAGGCTTCTCTAGCCACCTAATCTTCTGCTCATCCTCTCGCGTAGTCTAAAGAGAGCTCAGGTGAGAAAGTGCAAACGTCCAGCAATTGCTCAGAGATGAAAAGGGCCAGCACTGAAAGCTGTGGCTAGCCAGCACCCTTCCTTGGAAGTGCTTTCACAGGCGCAGCAACACTGGGGCTTTGCGCTTCTCTAGCCACCAAACATCACGCTCACTATCTCTCCGTCTCGTAGACACGAGCTGAGAAATTGCAAACATCGAGCAATTGCTCAGAGATGAAAAGTGCCAGCACTGAAAGCTGTTGCTAGCCAGCACCCTTCCTTGGAAGCGCTTTTGTAGGCCTAAGAACACTGGGGTTGTGGGCTTCTCTAGCCACCTAATCTTCTGCTCATCCTCTCGTGCAGTCTAAAGAGAGCTCAGGTGAGAAATTGCAAATGTCGAGCAATTGCTCAGAGATGAAAAGTGCCAGCACTGAAGGCTGTTGCTAGCCAGCACCCTTCCTTGGAAGCGCTTTCACAGGCGCAGCAACACTGGGGCTTTGCGCTTCTCTACCCACCAAACATCACGGTCATTCTCTTTCCTTCTCGTAGACACGAGTTGAGAAATTGCAAACGTCGAGCAATTGCTCAGAGATGAAAAGTGCCAGCACTGAAAGCTGTTGCTAGCCAGCACCCTTCCTTGGAAGTGCTTTCACAGGCACAGCAACACTGGGGCTTTGCGCTTCTCTAGCCACCAAACATCACGGTCATTCTCTTTCCGTCTCGTAGACACGAGCTGAGAAATTGCAAACGTCAAGCAATTGCTCAGAGATGAAAAGTGCCAGCACTGAAAGCTGTTGCTAGCCAGCACCCTTCCTTGGAAGCGCTTTTGTAGGCCTAAGAACACTGGGGCTCTGGGCTTCTCTAGCCACCTAATCTTCTGCTCATCCTCTCGTGCAGTCTAAAGAGAGCTCAGGTGAGAAATTGCAAACGTCGAGCAATTGCTCAGAGATGAAAAGTGCCAGCACTGAAAGCTGTTGCTAGCCAGCACCCTTCCTTGGAAGTGCTTTCACAGGCGCAGCAACACTGGGGCTTTGCGCTTCTCTAGCCACCAAACGTCACGCTCACTATCTCTCCGTCTCGTAGACACGAGCTGAGAAATTGCAAACGTCGAGCAATTGCTCAGAGAGGAAAAGTGCCAGCACTGAAAGCTGTTGCTAGCCAGCACCCTTCCTTGGAAGCGCTTTTGTAGGCCTAACAACACTGGGGCTCTGGGCTTCTCTAGCCACCTACTCTTCTGCTCATCCTCTCGTGCAGTCTAAAGAGAGCTCAGGTGAGAAATTGCAAACGTCGAGCAATTGTTTAGAGATGAAAAGTGCCAGCACTGAAGGCTGTTGCTAGCCAGCACCCTTCCTTGGAAGTGCTTTCACAGGCGCAGCAACACTGGGGCTTTGCGCTTCTCTACCCACCAAACATCACAGTCATTCTCTTTCCTTCTCGTAGACACGAGTTGAGAAATTGCAAACGTCGAGCAATTGCTCAGAGATGAAAAGTGCCAGCACTGAAAGCTGTGGCTAGCTAGCACCCTTCCTTGGAAGTGCTTTCACAGGCACAGCAACACTGGGGCTTTGCGCTTCTCTAGCCACCAAACATCACGGTCATTCTCTTTCCGTCTCGTAGACACGAGCTGAGAAATTGCAAATGTGGAGCAATTGCTCAGAGATGAAAAGTGCCAGCACTGAAAGCTGTTGCTAGCCAGCACCCTTCCTTGGAAGCGCTTTTGTAGGCCTAAGAACACTGGGGCTCTGGGCTTCTCTAGCCACCTAATCTTCTGCTCATCCTCTCGCGCACTCTAAAGAGAGCTCAGGTGAGAAATTGCAAACGTCGAGCAATTGCTCAGAGATGAAAAGTGCCAGCACTGAAAGCTGATGCTAGCCAGCACCCTTCCTTGGAAGTGCTTTCACAGGCGCAGCAACACTGGGGCTTTGCGCTTCTCTAGCCACCAAAAGTCACGCTCACTATCTCTCCGTCTCGTAGACACGAGCTGAGAAATTGCAAACGTCGAGCAATTGCTCAGAGATGAAAAGTGCCAGCACTGAAAGCTGTTGCTAGCCAGCACCCTTCCTTGGAAGCGCTTTCACAGGCGCAGCAACACTGGGACTTTGCGCTTCTCTACCCACCAAACATCACGGTCACTATCTCTCCGTCTCGTAGACACGAGCTGAGAAATTGCAAACGTCGAGCAATTGCTCAGAGATGAAAACTGCCAGCACTGAAAGCTGTTGCTAGCCAGCACCCTTCCTTGGAAGCGCTTTTGTAGCCCTAACAACACTGGGGTTGTAGGCTTCTCTAGCCACCTAATCTTCTGCTCATCCTCTCGCGTAGTCTAAAGAGAGCTCAGGTGAGAAAGTGCAAACGTCCAGCAATTGCTCAGAGATGAAAAGGGCCAGCACTGAAAGCTGTGGCTAGCCAGCACCCTTCCTTGGAAGTGCTTTCACAGGCGCAGCAACACTGGGGCTTTGCGCTTCTCTAGCCACCAAACATCACGCTCACTATCTCTCCGTCTCGTAGACACGAGCTGAGAAATTGCAAATGTGGAGCAATTGCTCAGAGAGGAAAAGTGCCAGCACTGAAAGCTGTTGCTAGCCAGCACCCTTTCTTGGAAGCGCTTTTGTAGGCCTAAGAACACTGGGGTTGTGGGCTTCTCTAGCCACCTACTCTTCTGCTCATCCTCTCGCGCACTCTAAAGAGAGCTCAGGTGAGAAAGTGCAAACGTCCAGCAATTGCTCAGAGATGAAAAGTGCCAGCACTGAAGGCTGTTGCTAGCCAGCACCCTTCCTTGGAAGCGCTTTCACAGGCGCAGCAACACTGGGGCTTTGCGCTTCTCTAGCCACCAAACATCACGGTTATTCTCTTTCCGTCTCGTAGACAGGAGTTGAGAAATTGCAAACGTCGAGCAATTGCTCAGAGATGAAAAGTGCCAGCACTGAAAGCTGTGGCTAGCCAGCACCCTTCCTTGGAAGTGCTTCACAGGCGCAGCAACACTGGGGCTTTGCGCTTCTCTAGCCACCAAACATCACGCTCACTATCTCTCGGTCACGTAGACATGAGCTGAGAAATTGCAAACGTCGAGCAATTGCTCAGAGAGGAAAAGTGCCAGCACTGAAAGCTCTTGGTAGCCAGCACCCTTCCTTGGAAGCGCTTTTGTATGCCTAAGAACACTGGGGCTCTGGGCTTCTCTAGCCACCTAATCTTCTGCTCATCCTCTCGTGCAGTCGAAAGAGAGCTCAGGTGAGAAATTGCAAACGTCGAGCAATTGCTCAGAGATGAAAAGTGCCAGCACTGAAAGCTGTTGCTAGCCAGCACCCTTCCTTGGAAGCGCTTTCACAGGCGAAGCAACACTGGGGCTTTGCGCTTCTCTAGCCACCAAACGTCATGCTCACTATCTCTCCGTCTCGTAGACACGAGCTGAGAAATTGCAAACGTCGAGCAATTGCTCAGCGATGAAAAGTGCCAGCACTGAAAGCTGATGCTAGCCAGCACCCTTCCTTGGAAGCGTTTTCACAGGCGCAGCAACACTGGGACTTTGCGCTTCTCTACCCACCAAACATCACGGTCATTCTCTTTCCGTCTCGTAGACACGAGTTGAGAAATTGCAAACGTCGAGCAATTGCTCAGAGATGAGAACTGCCATCACTGAAAGCTGTTGCTAGCCAGCACCCTTCCTTGGAAGCGCTTTCACAGGCGCAGCAACACTGGGGCTTTGCGCTTCTCTACCCACCAAACATCACGCTCACTCTCTCTCCGTCTCGTAGACACGAGCTGTGAAATTGCAAACGTCGAGCAATTGCTCAGAGATGAAAAGTGCCAGCACTGAAAGCTGTTGCTAGCCAGCACCCTTCCTTGGAAGCGCTTTTGTAGGCCTAAGAACACTGGGGTTGTGGGCTTCTCTAGCCACCTACTCTTCTGCTCATCCTCTCGTGCAGTCTAAAGAGAGCTCAGGGGAGAAATTGCAAACGTCGAGCAATTGCTCAGAGATGAAAAGTGCCAGCACTGAAGGCTGTTGCTAGCCAGCACCCTTCCTTGGAAGCGCTTTCACAGGCGCAGCAACACTGGGGCTTTGCGCTTCTCTACCCACCAAACCTCACAGTCATTCTCTTTCCTTCTCGTAGACACGAGTTGAGAAATTGCAAACGTCGAGCAATTGCTCAGAGATGAAAAGTGCCAGCACTGAAAGCTGTGGCTAGCCAGCACCCTTCCTTGGAAGCGCTTTCACAGGCGAAGCAACACTGGGGCTTTGCGCTTCTCTAGCCACCAAACGTCATGCTCACTATCTCTCCGTCTCGTAGACACGAGCTGAGAAATTGCAAACGTCGAGCAATTGCTCAGAGAGGAAAAGTGGCAGCACTGAAAGCTGTTGCTAGCCAGCACCCTTCCTTGGAAGCGCTTTTGTAGGCCTAACAACACTGGGGTTGTGGGCTTCTCTAGCCACCTACTCTTCTGCTCATCCTCTCGCGTAGTCTAAAGAGAGCTCAGGTGAGAAAGTGCAAACGTCCAGCAATTGCTCAGAGATGAAAAGTGCCAGCACTGAAAGCTGTTGCTAGCCAGCACCCTTCCTTGGAAGCGCTTTTGTAGGCCTAAGAACACTGGGGCTCTGGGCTTCTCTAGCCACCTAATCTTCTGCTCATCCTCTCGCGCACTCTAAAGAGAGCTCAGGTGAGAAATTGCAAATGTGGAGCAATTGCTCAGAGAGGAAAAGTGCCAGCACTGAAAGCTGTTGCTAGCCAGCACCCTTCCTTGGAAGCGCTTTCACAGGCACAGCAACACTGGGGCTTTGCGCTTCTCTAGCCACCAAACGTCACGCTCACTATCTCTCCGTCTCGTAGACACGAGCTGAGAAATTGCAAACGTCGAGCAATTGCTCAGAGATGAAAAGTGCCAGCACTGAAAGCTGTTGCTAGCCAGCACCCTTCCTTGGAAGCGCTTTTGTAGGCCTAAGAACACTGGGGTTGTGGGCTTCTCTAGCCACCTAATCTTCTGCTCATCCTCTCGCGTAGTCTAAAGAGAGCTCAGGTGAGAAATTGCAAACGTCGAGCAATTGCTCAGAGATGAAAAGGGCCAGCACTGAAAGCTGTGGCTAGCCAGCACCCTTCCTTGGAAGTGCTTTCACAGGCGCAGCAACACTGGGGCTTTGCGCTTCTCTACCCACCAAACGTCATGCTCACTATCTCTCCGTCTCGTAGACACGAGCTGAGAAATTGCAAACGTCGAGCAATTGCTCAGAGAGGAAAAGTGCCAGCACTGAAAGCTGATGCTAGCCAGCACCCTTCCTTGGAAGCGCTTTCACAGGCGCAGCAACACTGGGGCTTTGCGCTTCTCTAGCCACCAAACGTAACGCTCACTATCTCTCCGTCTCGTAGACACGAGCTGAGAAATTGCAAACGTCGAGCAATTGCTAAGAGATGAAAAGTGCCAGCACTGAAAGCTGTTGCTAGCCAGCACCCTTCCTTGGAAGTGCTTTCACAGGCGCAGCAACACTGGGGCTTTGCGCTTCTCTACCCACCAAACGTCACGGTCATTCTCTTTCCGTCTCGTAGACACGAGTTGAGAAATTGCAAACGTCGAGCAATTGCTCAGAGATGAAAAGTGGCAGCACTGAAAGCTGTTGCTAGCCAGCACCCTTCCTTGGAAGCGCTTTCACAGGCGCAGCAACACTGGGGCTTTGCGCTTCTCTAGCCACCAAACATCACGCTCACTGTCTCTCCGTATCGTAGACACGAGCTAAGAAATTGCAAACGTCGAGCAATTGCTCAGAGATGAAAAGTGCCAGCACTGAAAGCTGTTGCTAGCCAGCACCCTTCCTTGGAAGAGCTTTTGTAGGCCTAAGAACACTGGGGTTGTGGGCTTCTCTAGCCACCTACTCTTCTGCTCATCCTCTCGTGCAGTCTAAAGAGAGCTCAGGTGAGAAATTGCAAATGTCGAGCAATTGCTCAGAGATGAAAAGTGCCAGCACTGAAGGCTGTTGCTAGCCAGCACCCTTCCTTGGAAGCGCTTTCACAGGCACAGCAACACTGGGGCTTTGCGCTTCTCTAGCCACCAAACATCACGGTCATTCTCTTTCCGTCTCGTAGACACGAGCTGAGAAATTGCAAATGTGGAGCAATTGCTCAGAGATGAAAAGTGCCAGCACTGAAAGCTGTTGCTAGCCAGCACCCTTCCTTGGAAGCGCTTTTGTAGGCCTAAGAACACTGGGGTTCTGGGCTTCTCTAGCCACCTACTCTTCTGCTCATCCTCTCGTGCAGTCTAAAGAGAGCTCAGGTGAGAAATTGCAAACGTCGAGCAATTGCTCAGAGATGAAAAGTGCCAGCACTGAAAGCTGTGGCTAGCCAGCACCCTTCCTTGGAAGTGCTTTCACAGGCACAGCAACGCTGGGGCTTTGCGCTTCTCTAGCCACCAAACGTCACGGTCACTATCTCTCCGTCTCGTAGACACGAGCTGAGAAATTGCAAAAGTCGAGCAATTGCTCAGAGAGGAAAAGTGCCAGCACTGAAAGCTGATGCTAGCCAGCCCCCTTCCTTGGAAGCGCTTTTGTAGGCCTAAGAACACTGGGGTTGTGGGCTTCTCTAGCCACCTAATCTTTTTCTCATCCTCTCGCGTAGTCTAAAGAGAGCTCAGGTGAGAAATTGCAAACGTCCAGCAATTGCTCAGAGATGAAAAGTGCCAGCACTGAAAGCTGTTGCTAGCCAGCAGCCTTCCTTGGAAGCGCTTTCACAGGCGCAGCAACACTGGGACTTTGCGCTTCTCTAGCCACCAAACATCACGGTCATTCTCTTTCCTTCTCGTAGACACGAGTTGAGAAATTGCAAACGTCGAGCAATTGCTCAGAGATGAAAAGTGCCAGCACTGAAAGCTGTTGCTAGCCAGCACCCTTCCTTGGAAGTGCTTTCACAGGCGCAGCAACACTGGGGCTTTGCGCTTCTCTACCCACCAAACGTCACGCTCACTATCTCTCCGTCTCGTAGACACGAGCTGAGAAATTGCAAACGTCGAGCAATTGCTCAGAGAGGAAAAGTGGCAGCACTGAAAGCTGTTGCTAGCCAGCACCCTTCCTTGGAAGTGCTTTCACAGGCGCAGCAACACTGGGGCTTTGCGCTTCTCTAGCCACCAAACGTCACGGTCATTCTCTTTCCATCTCGTAGACACGAGCTGATAAATTGCAAACGTCGAGCAATTGCTCAGAGATGAAAAGTGCCAGCACTGAAAGCTGTTGCTAGCCAGCACCCTTCCTTGGAAGCGCTTTTGTAGGCCTAAGAACACTGGGGCTCTGGGCTTCTCTAGCCACCTAATCTTCTGCTCATCCTCTCGTGCAGTCTAAAGAGAGCTCAGGTGAGAAATTGCAAATGTCGAGCAATTGCTCAGAGATGAAAAGTGCCAGCACTGAAAGCTGTTGCTAGCCAGCACCCTTCCTTGGAAGCGCTTTCACAGGCGCAGCAACACTGGGGCTTTGCGCTTCTCTACCCACCAAACCTCACAGTCATTCTCTTTCCGTCTCGTAGACTCGAGTTGAGAAATTGCAAACGTCGAGCAATTGCTCAGAGATGAAAAGTGCCAGCACTGAAAGCTGTTGCTAGCCAGCACCCTTCCTTGGAAGTGCTTTCACAGGCGCAGCAACACTGGGGCTTTGCGCTTCTCTACCCACCAAACATCACGGTCACTATCTCTCCGTCTCGTAGACACGAGCTGAGAAATTGCAAATGTGGAGCAATTGCTCAGAGATGAAAAGTGCCAGCACTGAAAGCTCTTGCTAGCCAGCACCCTTCCTTGGAAGCACTTTTGTAGGCCTAAGAACACTGGGGCTCTGGGCTTCTCTAGCCACCTACTCTTCTGCTCATCCTCTCGCGTAGTCTAAAAAGAGCTCAGGTGAGAAAGTGCAAACGTCGAGCAATTGCTCAGAGATGAAAAGTGCCAGCACTGAAGGCTGTTGCTAGCCAGCACCCTTCCTTGGAAGCGCTTTCACAGGCGCAGCAACACTGGGGCTTTGCGCTTCTCTACCCACCAAACATCACGGTCATTCTCTTTCCGTCTCGTAGACACAAGTTGAGAAATTGCAAACGTCCAGCAATTGCTCAGCGATGAAAAGTGCCAGCACTGAAAGCTGTGGCTAGCCAGCACCCTTCCTTGGAAGTGCTTTCACAGGCGCAGCAACACTGGGGCTTTGCGCTTCTCTACCCACCAAACATCACGCTCACTATCTCTCCGTCTCGTAGACACGAGCTGAGAAATTGCAAATGTCGAGCAATTGCTCAGAGATGAAAAGTGCCAGCACTGAAAGCTCTTGCTAGCCAGCACCCTTCCTTGGAAGCGCTTTTGTAGGCCTAAGAACACTGGGGCTCTGGGCTTCTCTAGCCACCTAATCTTCTGCTCATCCTCTCGGGCACTCTAAAGAGAGCTCAGGTGAGAAAGTGCAAACGTCAAGCAATTGCTCAGAGATGAAAAGTGCCAGCACTGAAAGCTGTTGCTAGCCAGCACCCTTCCTTGGAAGTGCTTTCACAGGCGCAGCAACACTGGGGCTTTGCGCTTCTCTACCCACCAAACGTCATGCTCACTAACTCTCCGTGTCGTAGACACGAGCTGAGAAATTGCAAACGTCCAGCAATTGCTCAGAGATGAAAAGTGCCAGCACTGAAAGCTGATGCTAGCCAGCACCCTTCCTTGGAAGTGCTTTCACAGGCGCAGCAACACTGGGGCTTTGCGCTTCTCTAGCCACCAAACGTCATGGTCACTATCTCTCCGTCTCGTAGACACGAGCTGAGAAATTGCAAATATGGAGCAATTGCTCAGAGATGAAAAGTGCCAGCACTGAAAGCTGTGGCTAGCCAGCACCCTTGCTTGGAAGCGTTTTCACAGGCGCAGCAACACTGGGGCTTTGCGCTTCTCTACCCACCAAACATCACAGTCATTCTCTTTCCTTCTCGTAGACACGAGCTGAGAAATTGCAAACGTCCAGCAATTGCTCAGAGATGAAAAGTGCCAGCACTGAAGGCTGTTGCTAGCCAGCACCCTTCCTTGGAAGCGCTTTCACAGGCGCAGCAACACTGGGGCTTTGCGCTTCTCTACCCACCAAACATCACGCTCACTATCTCTCCGTCTCGTAGACACGAGCTGAGAAATTGCAAACGTCGAGCAATTGCTCAGAGATGAAAAGTGCCAGCACTGAAAGCTGTTGCTAGCCAGCACCCTTCCTTGGAAGCGCTTTTGTAGGCCTAAGAACACTGGGGCTCTGGGCTTCTCTAGCCACCTAATCTTCTGCTCATCCTCTCGTGCAGTCTAAAGAGAGCTCAGGTGAGAAATTGCAAATGTCGAGCAATTGCTCAGAGATGAAAAGTGCCAGCACTGAAAGCTGTTGCTAGCCAGCACCCTTCCTTGGAAGCGCTTTCACAGGCGCAGCAACACTGGGGCTTTGCGCTTCTCTACCCACCAAACCTCACAGTCATTCTCTTTCCGTCTCGTAGACTCGAGTTGAGAAATTGCAAACGTCGAGCAATTGCTCAGAGATGAAAAGTGCCAGCACTGAAAGCTGTTGCTAGCCAGCACCCTTCCTTGGAAGCGCTTTCACAGGCGCAGCAACACTGGGGCTTTGCGCTTCTCTACCCACCAAACATCACGGTCACTATCTCTCCGTCTCGTAGACACGAGCTGAGAAATTGCAAATGTGGAGCAATTGCTCAGAGATGAAAAGTGCCAGCACTGAAAGCTCTTGCTAGCCAGCACCCTTCCTTGGAAGCACTTTTGTAGGCCTAAGAACACTGGGGCTCTGGGCTTCTCTAGCCACCTAATCTTCTGCTCATCCTCTCGGGCACTCTAAAGAGAGCTCAGGTGAGAAAGTGCAAACGTGGAGCAATTGCTCAGAGATGAAAAGTGCCAGCACTGAAAGCTGTTGCTAGCCAGCACCCTTCCTTGGAAGTGCTTTCACAGGCGCAGCAACACTGGGGCTTTGCGCTTCTCTACCCACCAAACGTCATGCTCACTAACTCTCCGTGTCGTAGACACGAGCTGAGAAATTGCAAACGTCCAGCAATTGCTCAGAGATGAAAAGTGCCAGCACTGAAAGCTGATGCTAGCCAGCACCCTTCCTTGGAAGTGCTTTCACAGGCGCAGCAACACTGGGGCTTTGCGCTTCTCTAGCCACCAAACGTCATGGTCACTATCTCTCCGTCTCGTAGACACGAGCTGAGAAATTGCAAATGTGGAGCAATTGCTCAGAGATGAAAAGTGCCAGCACTGAAAGCTGTGGCTAGCCAGCACCCTTCCTTGGAAGCGTTTTCACAGGCGCAGCAACACTGGGGCTTTGCGCTTCTCTACCCACCAAACATCACAGTCATTCTCTTTCCTTCTCGTAGACACGAGTTGAGAAATTGCAAACGTCCAGCAATTGCTCAGAGATGAAAAGTGCCAGCACTGAAGGCTGTTGCTAGCCAGCACCCTTCCTTGGAAGCGCTTTCACAGGCGCAGCAACACTGGGGCTTTGCGCTTCTCTACCCACCAAACATCACGCTCACTATCTCTCCGTCTCGTAGACACGAGCTGAGAAATTGCAAACGTCGAGCAATTGCTCAGAGATGAAAAGTGCCAGCACTGAAAGCTCTTGCTAGCCAGCACCCTTCCTTGGAAGCGCTTTTGTAGGCCTAAGAACACTGGGGCTCTGGGCTTCTCTAGCCACCTAATCTTCTGCTCATCCTCTCGTGCAGTCGAAAGAGAGCTCAGGTGAGAAATTGCAAACGTCGAGCAATTGCTCAGAGATGAAAAGTGCCAGCACTGAAAGCTGTTGCTAGCCAGCACCCTTCCTTGGAAGCGCTTTCACAGGCGCAGCAACACTGGGGCTTTGCGCTTCTCTAGCCACCAAACGTCATGCTCACTATCTCTCCATCTCGTAGACACGAGCTGAGAAATTGCAAACGTCGAGCAATTGCTCAGAGAGGAAAAGTGCCAGCACTGAAAGCTGATGCTAGCCAGCACCCTTCCTTGGAAGCGCTTTCACAGGCGCAGCAACACTGGGGCTTTGCGCTTCTCTAGCCACCAAACGTCATGGTCACTATCTCTCCGTCTCGTAGACACGAGCTGAGAAATTGCAAACGTCGAGTAATTGCTCAGAGATGAAAAGTGCCAGCACTGAAAGCTGATGCTAGCCAGCACCCTTCCTTGGAAGCGCTTTCACAGGCGCAGCAACACTGGGGCTTTGCGCTTCTCTACCCACCAAACATCACAGTCATTCTCTTTCCGTCTCGTAGACACGAGTTGAGAAATTGCAAATGTCGAGCAATTGCTCAGAGCTGAAAAGTGGCAGCACTGAAAGCTGTTGCTAGCCAGCACCCTTCCTTGGAAGTGCTTTCACAGGCACAGCAACACTGGGTTTTTGCGCTTCTCTAGCCACGAAACATCACGGTCATTCTCTTTCCGTCTCGTAGACACGAGCTGAGAAATTGCAAATGTGGAGCAATTGCTCAGAGATGAAAAGTGCCAGCACTGAAAGCTGTTGCTAGCCAGCACCCTTCCTTGGAAGCGCTTTTGTAGGCCTAAGAACACTGGGGCTCTGGGCTTCTCTAGCCACCTACTCTTCTGCTCATCCTCTCGGGCACTCTAAAGAGAGCTCGGGTGAGAAAGTGCAAACGTCCAGCAATTGCTCAGAGAGGAAAAGTGCCAGCACTGAAAGCTGATGCTAGCCAGCACCCTTCCTTGGAAGCGCTTTCACAGGCACAGCAACACTGGGGCTTTGCGCTTCTCTACCCACCAAACGTCACGGTCACTATCTCTCCGTCTCGTAGACACGAGCTGAGAAATTGCAAACGTCGAGCAATTGCTCAGAGAGGAAAAGTGCCAGCACTGAAAGCTGTTGCTAGCCAGCACCCTTCCTTGGAAGCGCTTTTGTATGCCTAAGAACACTGGGGTTCTGGGCTTCTCTAGCCACCTACTCTTCTGCTCATCCTCTCGCGCACTCTAAAGAGAGCTCAGGTGAGAAAGTGCAAACGTCGAGCAATTGCTCAGAGATGAAAAGTGCCAGCACTGAAAGCTGTTGCTAGCCAGCACCCTTCCTTGGAAGCGCTTTCACAGGCGCAGCAACACTGGGACTTTGCGCTTCTCTAGCCACCAAACATCACGGTCATTCTATTTCCGTCTCGTAGACACGAGCTGAGAAATTGCAAACGTCGAGCAATTGCTCAGAGATGAAAAGTGCCAGCACTGAAAGCTGTTGCTAGCCAGCACCCTTTCTTGGAAGCGCTTTTGTAGGCCTAAGAACACTGGGGTTGTGGGCTTCTCTAGCCACCTACTCTTCTGCTCATCCTCTCGCGCACTCTAAAGAGAGCTCAGGTGAGAAAGTGCAAACGTCCAGCAATTGCTCAGAGATGAAAAGTGCCAGGACTGAAGGCTGTTGCTAGCCAGCACCCTTCCTTGGAAGCGCTTTCACAGGCGCAGCAACACTGGGGCTTTGCGCTTCTCTAGCCACCAAACATCACGCTCACTATCTCTCCGTCTCGTAGACACGAGCTGAGAAATTGCAAACGTCGAGCAATTGCTCAGAGAGGAAAAGTGCCAGCACTGAAAGCTCTTGCTAGCCAGCACCCTTCCTTGGAAGCGCTTTTGTAGGCCTAAGAACACTGGGGCTCTGGGCTTCTCTAGCCACCTAATCTTCTGCTCATCCTCTCGTGCAGTCGAAAGAGAGCTCAGGTGAGAAATTGCAAACGTCGAGCAATTGCTCAGAGATGAAAAGTGCCAGCACTGAAAGCTGATGCTAGCCAGCACCCTTCCTTGGAAGCGCTTTCACAGGCGCAGCAACACTGGGGCTTTGCGCTTCTCTAGCCACCAAACGTCACGGTCACTATCTCTCCGTCTCGTAGACACGAGTTGAGAAATTGCAAACGTCGAGCAATTGCTCAGAGATGAAAAGTGCCAGCACTGAAAGCTGATGCTAGCCAGCACCCTTCCTTGGAAGCGCTTTCACAGGCGCAGCAACACTGGGGCTTTGCGCTTCTCTACCCACCAAACATCACGGTCATTCTCTTTCCGTCTCGTAGACACGAGTTGAGAAATTGCAAACGTCGAGCAATTGCTCAGAGATGAAAAGTGCCAACACTGAAAGCTGTTGCTAGCCAGCACCCTTCCTTGGAAGCGCTTTCACAGGCGCAGCAACACTGGGGCTTTGCGCTTCTCTACCCACCAAACATCACGCTCACTATCTCTCCGTCTCGTAGACACGAGCTGTGAAATTGCAAACGTCGAGCAATTGCTCAGAGATGAAAAGTGCCAGCACTGAAGGCTGTTGCTAGCCAGCACCCTTCCTTGGAAGCGCTTTCACAGGCGCAGCAACACTGGGGCTTTGCGCTTCTCTACCCACCAAACATCACAGTCATTCTCTTTCCTTCTCGTAGACACGAGTTGAGAAATTGCAAACGTCGAGCAATTGCTCAGAGATGAAAAGTGCCAGCACTGAAAGCTGTGGCTAGCCAGCACCCTTCCTTGGAAGCGCTTTCACAGGCGCAGCAACACTGGGGCTTTGCGCTTCTCTAGCCACGAAACATCACGGTCATTCTCTTTCCGTCTCGTAGACACGAGCTGAGAAATTGCAAACGTCGAGCAATTGCTCAGAGATGAAAAGTGCCAGCACTGAAAGCTGATGTTAGCCAGCACCCTTCCTTGGAAGCGCTTTTGTAGGCCTAAGAACACTGGGGTTGTGGGCTTCTCTAGCCACCTAATCTTCTGCTCATCCTCTCGCGTAGTCTAAAGAGAGCTCAGGTGAGAAAGTGCAAACGTCCAGCAATTGCTCAGAGATGAAAAGGGCCAGCACTGAAAGCTGTTGCTAGCCAGCACCCTTCCTTGGAAGCGCTTTCACAGGCGCAGCAACACTGGGGCTTTGCGCTTCTCTACGCACCAAACGTCATGCTCACCATCTCTCCGTCTCGTAGACACGAGCTGAGAAATTGCAAACGTCGAGCAATTGCTCAGAGATGAAAAGTGCCAGCACTGAAAGCTGATGCTAGCCAGCACCCTTCCTTGGAAGCGCTTTCACAGGCGCAGCAACACTGGGGCTTTGCGCTTCTCTAGCCACCAAACGTCACGGTCACTATCTCTCCGTCTCGTAGACACGAGCTGAGAAATTGCAAACGTCGAGCAATTGCTCAGAGATGAAAAGTGCCAGCACTGAAAGCTGTTGCTAGCCAGCACCCTTCCTTGGAAGTGCTTTCACAGGCGCAGCAACACTGGGGCTTTGCGCTTCTCTACCCACCAAACATCACGGTCATTCTCTTTCCGTCTCGTAGACACGAGTTGAGAAATTGCAAACGTCGAGCAATTGCTCAGAGATGAAAAGTGGCAGCACTGAAAGCTGTTGCTAGCCAGCACCCTTCCTTGGAAGCGCTTTCACAGGCGCAGCAACACTGGGACTTTGCGCTTCTCTACCCACCAAACGTCACGCTCACTGTCTCTCCGTATCGTAGACACGAGCTGAGAAATTGCAAACGTCGAGCAATTGCTCAGAGATGAAAAGTGCCAGCACTGAAAGCTGTTGCTAGCCAGCACCCTTCCTTGGAAGTGCTTTCACAGGCGCAGCAACACTGGGGCTTTGCGCTTCTCTACCCACCAAACATCACGGTCATTCTCTTTCCGTCTCGTAGACACGAGTTGAGAAATTGCAAACGTCGAGCAATTGCTCAGAGATGAAAAGTGGCAGCACTGAAAGCTGTTGCTAGCCAGCACCCTTCCTTGGAAGCGCTTTCACAGGCGCAGCAACACTGGGACTTTGCGCTTCTCTACCCACCAAACGTCACGCTCACTGTCTCTCCGTATCGTAGACACGAGCTGAGAAATTGCAAACGTCGAGCAATTGCTCAGAGATGAAAAGTGCCAGCACTGAAAGCTGTTGCTAGCCAGCACCCTTCCTTGGAAGCGCTTTTGTAGGCCTAAGAACACTGGGGTTGTGGGCTTCTCTAGCCACCTAATCTTCTGCTCATCCTCTCGTGCAGTCTAAAGAGAGCTCAGGTGAGAAATTGCAAATGTCGAGCAATTGCTCAGAGATGAAAAGTGCCAGCACTGAAGGCTGTTGCTAGCCAGCACCCTTCCTTGGAAGCGCTTTCACAGGCGCAGCAACACTGGGGCTTTGCGCTTCTCTACCCACCAAACATCATGGTCATTCTCTTTCCTTCTCGTAGACACGAGTTGAGAAATTGCAAACGTCGAGCAATTGCTCAGAGATGAAAAGTGCCAGCACTGAAAGCTGTTGCTAGCCAGCACCCTTCCTTGGAAGTGCTTTCACAGGCACAGCAACACTGGGGCTTTGCGATTCTCTACCCACCAAACATCACGGTCATTCTCTTTCCGTCTCGTAGACACGAGCTGAGAAATTGCAAACGTCAAGCAATTGCTCAGAGATGAAAAGTGCCAGCACTGAAGGCTGTTGCTAGCCAGCACCCTTCCTTGGAAGCGCTTTTGTAGGCCTAGAGAACACTGGGGCTCTGGGCTTCTCTAGCCACCTAATCTTCTGCTCATCCTCTCGGGCACTCTAAAGAGAGCTCAGGTGAGAAATTGCAAACGTCGAGCAATTGCTCAGAGATGAAAAGTGCCAGCACTGAAAGCTGTTGCTAGCCAGCACCCTTCCTTGGAAGTGCTTTCACAGGCGCAGCAACACTGGGGCTTTGCGCTTCTCTAGCCACCAAACGTCACGCTCACTATCTCTCCGTCTCGTAGACACGAGCTGAGAAATTGCAAACGTCGAGCAATTGCTCAGAGAGGAAAAGTGCCAGCACTGAAAGCTGTTGCTAGCCAGCCCCCTTCCTTGGAAGCGCTTTTGTAGGCCTAACAACACTGGGGTTGTGGGCTTCTCTAGCCACCTACTCTTCTGCTCATCCTCTCGTGCAGTCTAAAGAGAGCTCAGGTGAGAAATTGCAAACGTCGAGCAATTGCTCAGAGATGAAAAGTGCCAGCACTGAAGGCTGTTGCTAGCCAGCACCCTTCCTTGGAAGTGCTTTCACAGGCGCAGCAACACTGGGGCTTTGCGCTTCTCTACCCACCAAACATCACAGTCATTCTCTTTCCTTCTCGTAGACACGAGTTGAGAAATTGCAAACGTCGAGCAATTGCTCAGAGATGAAAAGTGCCAGCACTGAAAGCTGTGGCTAGCTAGCACCCTTCCTTGGAAGTGCTTTCACAGGCACAGCAACACTGGGGCTTTGCGCTTCTCTAGACACCAAACATCACGGTCATTCTCTTTCCGTCTCGTAGACACGAGCTGAGAAATTGCAAATGTGGAGCAATTGCTCAGAGATGAAAAGTGGCAGCACTGAAAGCTGTTGCTAGCCAGCACCCTTCCTTGGAAGCGCTTTTGTATGCCTAAGAACACTGGGGCTCTGGGCTTCTCTAGCCACCTAATCTTCTGCTCATCCTCTCGTGCAGTCTAAAGAGAGCTCAGGTGAGAAATTGCAAACGTCGAGCAATTGCTCAGAGATGAAAAGTGCCAGCACTGAAAGCTGATGCTAGCCAGCACCCTTCCTTGGAAGTGCTTTCACAGGCGCAGCAACACTGGGGCTTTGCGCTTCTCTAGCCACCAAAAGTCACGCTCACTATCTCTCCGTCTCGTAGACACGAGCTGAGAAATTGCAAACGTCGAGCAATTGCTCAGAGATGAAAAGTGCCAGCACTGAAAGCTGTTGCTAGCCAGCACCCTTCCTTGGAAGCGCTTTCACAGGCGCAGCAACACTGGGACTTTGCGCTTCTCTACCCACCAAACATCACGGTCACTATCTCTCCGTCTCGTAGACACGAGCTGAGAAATTGCAAACGTCGAGCAATTGCTCAGAGATGAAAACTGCCAGCACTGAAAGCTGTTGCTAGCCAGCACCCTTCCTTGGAAGCGCTTTTGTAGCCCTAACAACACTGGGGTTGTAGGCTTCTCTAGCCACCTAATCTTCTGCTCATCCTCTCGCGTAGTCTAAAGAGAGCTCAGGTGAGAAAGTGCAAACGTCCAGCAATTGCTCAGAGATGAAAAGGGCCAGCACTGAAAGCTGTGGCTAGCCAGCACCCTTCCTTGGAAGCGCTTTCACAGGCGCAGCAACACTGGGGCTTTGCGCTTCTCTAGCCACCAAACATCACGCTCACTATCTCTCCGTCTCGTAGACACGAGCTGAGAAATTGCAAATGTGGAGCAATTGCTCAGAGAGGAAAAGTGCCAGCACTGAAAGCTGTTGCTAGCCAGCACCCTTTCTTGGAAGCGCTTTTGTAGGCCTAAGAACACTGGGGTTGTGGGCTTCTCTAGCCACCTACTCTTCTGCTCATCCTCTCGCGTAGTCTAAAGAGAGCTCAGGTGAGAAAGTGCAAACGTCCAGCAATTGCTCAGAGATGAAAAGTGCCAGCACTGAAGGCTGTTGCTAGCCAGCACCCTTCCTTGGAAGCGCTTTCACAGGCGCAGCAACACTGGGGCTTTGCGCTTCTCTAGCCACCAAACATCACGGTCATTCTCTTTCCGTCTCGTAGACACGAGTTGAGAAATTGCAAACGTCGAGCAATTGCTCAGAGATGAAAAGTGCCAACACTGAAAGCTGTTGCTAGCCAGCACCCTTCCTTGGAAGCGCTTTCACTGGCGCAGCAACACTGGGGCTTTGCACTTCTCTACCCACCAAACATCACGCTCACTCTCTCTCCGTCTCGTAGACACGAGCTGAGAAATTGCAAACGTCGAGCAATTGCTCAGAGAGGAAAAGTGCCAGCACTGAAAGCTGTTGCTAGCCAGCACCCTTCCTTGGAAGCGCTTTTGTATGCCTAAGAACACTGGGGCTCTGGGCTTCTCTAGCCACCTAATCTTCTGCTCATCCTCTCGTGCAGTCTAAAGAGAGCTCAGGTGAGAAATTGCAAACGTCGAGCAATTGCTCAGAGATGAAAAGTGCCAGCACTGAAAGCTGTTGCTAGCCAGCACCCTTCCTTGGAAGCGCTTTCACAGGCGAAGCAACACTGGGGCTTTGCGCTTCTCTAGCCACCAAACGTCATGCTCACTATCTCTCCGTCTCGTAGACACGAGCTGAGAAATTGCAAAGGTCGAGCAATTGCTCAGAGATGAAAAGTGCCAGCACTGAAAGCTGATGCTAGCCAGCACCCTTCCTTGGAAGCGCTTTCACAGGCGCAGCAACACTGGGGCTTTGCGCTTCTCTAGCCACCAAACGTCATGGTCACTATCTCTCCGTCTCGTAGACACGAGCTGAGAAATTGCAAACGTCGAGCAATTGCTCAGAGATGAAAAGTGCCAGCACTGAAAGCTGATGCTAGCCAGCACCCTTCCTTGGAAGCGTTTTCACAGGCGCAGCAACACTGGGACATTGCGCTTCTCTACCCACCAAACATCACGGTCATTCTCTTTCCGTCTCGTAGACACGAGTTGAGAAATTGCAAACGTCGAGCAATTGCTCAGAGATGAAAAGTGCCAGCACTGAAAGCTGTGGCTAGCCAGCACCCTTCCTTGGAAGTGCTTTCACAGGCACAGCAACACTGGGGCTTTGCGCTTCTCTAGCCACCAAACATCACGGTCATTCTCTTTCCGTCTCGTAGACACGAGCTGAGAAATTGCAATTGTGGAGCAATTGCTCAGAGATGAAAAGTGCCAGCACTGAAAGCTGTTGCTAGCCAGCACCCTTCCTTGGAAGCGCTTTTGTAGGCCTAAGAACACTGGGGCTCTGGGCTTCTCTAGCCACCTAATCTTCTGCTCATCCTCTCGTGCAGTCTAAAGAGAGCTCAGGTGAGAAATTGCAAACGTCGAGCAATTGCTCAGAGATGAAAAGTGCCAGCACTGAAAGCTGTTGCTAGCCAGCACCCTTCCTTGGAAGTGCTTTCACAGGCGCAGCAACACTGGGGCTTTGCGCTTCTCTAGCCACCAAACGTCACGCTCACTATCTCTCCGTCTCGTAGACACGAGCTGAGAAATTGCAAACGTCGAGCAATTGCTCAGAGATGAAAAGTGCCAGCACTGAAAGCTGTTGCTAGCCAGCACCCTTCCTTGGAAACGCTTTTGTAGGCCTAACAACACTGGGGCTCTGGGCTTCTCTAGCCACCTACTCTTCTGCTCATCCTCTCGTGCAGTCTAAAGAGAGCTCAGGTGAGAAATTGCAAACGTCGAGCAATTGCTCAGAGATGAAAAGTGCCAGCACTGAAGGCTGTTGCTAGCCAGCACCCTTCCTTGGAAGTGCTTTCACAGGCGCAGCAACACTGGGGCTTTGCGCTTCTCTAGCCACCAAACATCACGGTCATTCTCTTTCCGTCTCGTAGACACGAGCTGAGAAATTGCAAATGTGGAGCAATTGCTCAGAGATGAAAAGTGCCAGCACTGAAAGCTGTTGCTAGCCAGCACCCTTCCTTGGAAGCGCTTTTGTATGCCTAAGAACACTGGGGCTCTGGGCTTCTCTAGCCACCTAATCTTCTGCTCATCCTCTCGCGCACTCTAAAGAGAGCTCAGGTGAGAAATTGCAAACGTCGAGCAATTGCTCAGAGATGAAAAGTGGCAGCACTGAAAGCTGATGCTAGCCAGCACCCTTCCTTGGAAGTGCTTTCACAGGCGCAGCAACACTGGGGCTTTGCGCTTCTCTAGCCACCAAACGTCACGGTCACTATCTCTCCGTCTCGTAGACACGAGCTGAGAAATTGCAAACGTCGAGCAATTGCTCAGAGATGAAAACTGCCAGCACTGAAAGCTGTTGCTAGCCAGCACCCTTCCTTGGAAGCGCTTTTGTAGCCCTAACAACACTGGGGTTGTAGGCTTCTCTAGCCACCTAATCTTCTGCTCATCCTCTCGCGTAGTCTAAAGAGAGCTCAGGTGAGAAAGTGCAAACGTCCAGCAATTGCTCAGAGATGAAAAGGGCCAGCACTGAAAGCTGTGGCTAGCCAGCACCCTTCCTTGGAAGCGCTTTCACAGGCGCAGCAACACTGGGGCTTTGCGCTTCTCTAGCCACCAAACGTCACGCTCACTATCTCTCCGTCTCGTAGACACGAGCTGAGAAATTGCAAATGTGGAGCAATTGCTCAGAGAGGAAAAGTGCCAGCACTGAAAGCTGTTGCTAGCCAGCACCCTTTCTTGGAAGCGCTTTTGTAGGCCTAAGAACACTGGGGTTGTGGGCTTCTCTAGCCACCTACTCTTCTGCTCATCCTCTCGCGTAGTCTAAAGAGAGCTCAGGTGAGAAAGTGCAAACGTCCAGCAATTGCTCAGAGATGTAAAGTGCCAGCACTGAAGGCTGTTGCTAGCCAGCACCCTTCCTTGGAAGCGCTTTCACAGGCGCAGCAACACTGGGGCTTTGCGCTTCTCTAGCCACCAAACATCACGGTCATTCTCTTTCCGTCTCGTAGACACGAGTTGAGAAATTGCAAATGTCGAGCAATTGCTCAGAGAGGAAAAGTGCCAGCACTGAAAGCTGTTGCTAGCCAGCACCCTTCCTTGGAAGCGCTTTCACAGGCGCAGCAACACTGGGGCTTTGCGCTTCTCTACCCACCAAACATCACGCTCACTCTCTCTCCGTCTCGTAGACACGAGCTGAGAAATTGCAAACGTCGAGCAATTGCTCAGAGAGGAAAAGTGCCAGCACTGAAAGCTCTTGGTAGCCAGCACCCTTCCTTGGAAGCGCTTTTGTATGCCTAAGAACACTGGGGCTCTGGGCTTCTCTAGCCACCTAATCTTCTGCTCATCCTCTCGTGCAGTCGAAAGAGAGCTCAGGTGAGAAATTGCAAACGTCGAGCAATTGCTCAGAGATGAAAAGTGCCAGCACTGAAAGCTGTTGCTAGCCAGCACCCTTCCTTGGAAGCGCTTTCACAGGCGAAGCAACACTGGGGCTTTGCGCTTCTCTAGCCACCAAACGTCATGCTCACTATCTCTCCGTCTCGTAGACACGAGCTGAGAAATTGCAAAGGTCGAGCAATTGCTCAGAGAGGAAAAGTGCCAGCACTGAAAGCTGATGCTAGCCAGCACCCTTCCTTGGAAGCGCTTTCACAGGCGCAGCAACACTGGGGCTTTGCGCTTCTCTAGCCACCAAACGTCATGGTCACTATCTCTCCGTCTCGTAGACACGAGCTGAGAAATTGCAAACGTCGAGCAATTGCTCAGAGATGAAAAGTGCCAGCACTGAAAGCTGTGGCTAGCCAGCACCCTTCCTTGGAAGCGTTTTCACAGGCGCAGCAACACTGGGACTTTGCGCTTCTCTACCCACCAAACATCACGGTCATTCTCTTTCCGTCTCGTAGACACGAGTTGAGAAATTGCAAACGTCGAGCAATTGCTCAGAGATGAAAAGTGCCAACACTGAAAGCTGTTGCTAGCCAGCACCCTTCCTTGGAAGCGCTTTCACTGGCGCAGCAACACTGGGACTTTGCGCTTCTCTACCCACCAAACATCACGCTCACTCTCTCTCCGTCTCGTAGACACGAGCTGTGAAATTGCAAACGTCGAGCAATTGCTCAGAGATGAAAAGTGCCAGCACTGAAAGCTGTTGCTAGCCAGCACCCTTCCTTGGAAGCGCTTTTGTAGGCCTAAGAACACTGGGGTTGTGGGCTTCTCTAGCCACCTACTCTTCTGCTCATCCTCTCGTGCAGTCTAAAGAGAGCTCAGGTGAGAAATTGCAAATGTCGAGCAATTGCTCAGAGATGAAAAGTGCCAGCACTGAAGGCTGTTGCTAGCCAGCACCCTTCCTTGGAAGCGCTTTCACAGGCGCAGCAACACTGGGGCTTTGCGCTTCTCTACCCACCAAACATCACAGTCATTCTCTTTCCTTCTCGTAGACAGGAGTTGAGAAATTGCAAACGTCGAGCAATTGCTCAGAGATGAAAAGTGCCAGCACTGAAAGCTGTGGCTAGCCAGCACCCTTCCTTGGAAGTGCTTTCACAGGCACAGCAACACTGGGGCTTTGCGCTTCTCTAGACACCAAACATCACGGTCATTCTCTTTCCGTCTCGTAGACACGAGCTGAGAAATTGCAATTGTGGAGCAATTGCTCAGAGATGAAAAGTGCCAGCACTGAAAGCTGTTGCTAGCCAGCACCCTTCCTTGGAAGCGCTTTTGTAGGCCTAAGAACACTGGGGCTCTGGGCTTCTCTAGCCACCTAATCTTCTGCTCATCCTCTCTCGCAGTCTAAAGAGAGCTCAGGTGAGAAATTGCAAACGTGGAGCAATTGCTCAGAGATGAAAAGTGCCAGCACTGAAGGCTGTTGCTAGCCAGCAGCCTTCCTTGGAAGTGCTTTCACAGGCGCAGCAACACTGGGGCTTTGCGCTTCTCTACCCACCAAACGTCACGCTCACTATCTCTCCGTCTCATAGACACGAGCTGAGAAATTGCAAACGTCGAGCAATTGCTCAGAGAGGAAAAGTGCCAGCACTGAAAGCTGATGCTAGCCAGCACCCTTCCTTGGAAGCGCTTTCACAGGCGCAGCAACACTGGGGCTTTGCGCTTCTCTAGCCACCAAACTTCATGGTCACTATCTCTCCGTCTCGTAGACACGAGCTGAGAAATTGCAAACGTCGAGCAATTGCTCAGAGATGAAAAGTGCCAGCACTGAAAGCTGATGCTAGCCAGCACCCTTCCTTGGAAGCGCTTTTGTAGGCCTAAGAACACTGGGGTTGTGGGCTTCTCTAGCCACCTACTCTTCTGCTCATCCTCTCGTGCAGTCTAAAGAGAGCTCAGGGGAGAAATTGCAAACGTCGAGCAATTGCTCAGAGATGAAAAGTGCCAGCACTGAAAGCTGTTGCTAGCCAGCACCCTTCCTTGGAAGCGCTTTCACAGGCGCAGCAACACTGGGGCTTTGCGCTTCTCTACCCACCAAACATCACAGTCATTCTCTTTCCTTCTCGTAGACACGAGTTGAGAAATTGCAAACGTCGAGCAATTGCTCAGAGAGGAAAAGTGCCAGCACTGAAAGCTGTGGCTAGCCAGCACCCTTCCTTGGAAGCGCTTTCACAGGCACAGCAACACTGGGGCTTTGCGCTTCTCTAGCCACCAAACGTCACGCTCACTATCTCTCCGTCTCGTAGACACGAGCTGAGAAATTGCAAACGTCGAGCAATTGCTCAGAGATGAAAAGTGCCAGCACTGAAAGCTGTTGCTAGCCAGCACCCTTCCTTGGAAGCGCTTTTGTAGGCCTAAGAACACTGGGGTTGTGGGCTTCTCTAGCCACCTAATCTTCTGCTCATCCTCTCGTGCAGTCGAAAGAGAGCTCAGGTGAGAAATTGCAAACGTCGAGCAATTGCTCAGAGATGAAAAGTGCCAGCACTGAAAGCTGTTGCTAGCCAGCACCCTTCCTTGGAAGCGCTTTCACAGGCGAAGCAACACTGGGGCTTTGCGCTTCTCTAGCCACCAAACGTCATGCTCACTATCTCTCCGTCTCGTAGACACGAGCTGAGAAATTGCAAACGTCGAGCAATTGCTCAGAGAGGAAAAGTGCCAGCACTGAAAGCTGATGCTAGCCAGCACCCTTCCTTGGAAGCGCTTTCACAGGCGCAGCAACCCTGGGGCTTTGCGCTTCTCTAGCCACCAAACGTCATGGTCACTATCTCTCCGTCTCGTAGACACGAGCTGAGAAATTGCAAACGTCGAGCAATTGCTCAGAGATGAAAAGTGCCAGCACTGAAAGCTGTTGCTAGCCAGCACCCTTCCTTGGAAGCGTTTTCACAGGCGCAGCAACACTGGGACTTTGCGCTTCTCTACCCACCAAACATCACGGTCATTCTCTTTCCGTCTCGTAGACACGAGCTGAGAAATTGCAAACGTCGAGCAATTGCTCAGAGATGAAAAGTGCCAACACTGAAAGCTGTTGCTAGCCAGCACCCTTCCTTGGAAGCGCTTTCACTGGCGCAGCAACACTGGGGCTTTGCGCTTCTCTACCCACCAAACATCACGCTCACTCTCTCTCCGTCTCGTAGACATGAGCTGAGAAATTGCAAACGTCGAGCAATTGCTCAGAGATGAAAAGTGCCAGCACTGAAAGCTGTTGCTAGCCAGCACCCTTCCTTGGAAGCACTTTTGTAGGCCTAAGAACACTGGGGTTGTGGGCTTCTCTAGCCACCTACTCTTCTGCTCATCCTCTCGTGCAGTCTAAAGAGAGCTCAGGGGAGAAATTGCAAACGTCGAGCAATTGCTCAGAGATGAAAAGTGCCAGCACTGAAGGCTGTTGCTAGCCAGCACCCTTCCTTGGAAGCGCTTTCACAGGCGCAGCAACACTGGGGCTTTGCGCTTCTCTAGCCACCAAACATCACAGTCATTCTCTTTCCTTCTCGTAGACACGAGCTGAGAAATTGCAAACGTCGAGCAATTGCTCAGAGATGAAAAGTGCCAGCACTGAAAGCTGTGGCTAGCCAGCACCCTTCCTTGGAAGTGCTTTCACAGGCACAGCAACACTGGGGCTTTGCGCTTCTCTAGCCACCAAACATCACGGTCATTCTCTTTCCGTCTCGTAGACACGAGCTGAGAAATTGCAATTGTGGAGCAATTGCTCAGAGATGAAAAGTGCCAGCACTGAAAGCTGTTGCTAGCCAGCACCCTTCCTTGGAAGCGCTTTTGTAGGCCTAAGAACACTGGGGCTCTGGGCTTCTCTAGCCACCTACTCTTCTGCTCATCCTCTCGCGCACTCTAAAGAGAGCTCAGGTGAGAAATTGCAAACGTGGAGCAATTGCTCAGAGATGAAAAGTGCCAGCACTGAAGGCTGTTGCTAGCCAGCAGCCTTCCTTGGAAGTGCTTTCACAGGCGCAGCAACACTGGGGCTTTGCGCTTCTCTACCCACCAAACGTCACGCTCACTATCTCTCCGTCTCATAGACACGAGCTGAGAAATTGCAAACGTCGAGCAATTGCTCAGAGATGAAAAGTGCCAGCACTGAAAGCTGATGCTAGCCAGCACCCTTCCTTGGAAGCGCTTTCACAGGCGCAGCAACACTGGGGCTTTGCGCTTCTCTAGCCACCAAACGTCATGGTCACTATCTCTCCGTCTCGTAGACACGAGCTGAGAAATTGCAAACGTCGAGCAATTGCTCAGAGATGAAAAGTGCCAGCACTGAAAGCTGATGCTAGCCAGCACCCTTCCTTGGAAGCGCTTTTGTAGGCCTAAGAACACTGGGGTTGTGGGCTTCTCTAGCCACCTACTCTTCTGCTCATCCTCTCGTGCAGTCTAAAGAGAGCTCAGGGGAGAAATTGCAAACGTCGAGCAATTGCTCAGAGATGAAAAGTGCCAGCACTGAAGGCTGTTGCTAGCCAGCACCCTTCCTTGGAAGCACTTTCACAGGCGCAGCAACACTGGGGCTTTGCGCTTCTCTACCCACCAAACATCACAGTCATTCTCTTTCCTTCTCGTAGACACGAGTTGAGAAATTGCAAACGTCGAGCAATTGCTCAGAGAGGAAAAGTGCCAGCACTGAAAGCTGTGGCTAGCCAGCACCCTTCCTTGGAAGCGCTTACACAGGCACAGCAACACTGGGGCTTTGCGCTTCTCTAGCCACCAAACGTCACGCTCACTATCTCTCCATCTCGTAGACACGAGCTGAGAAATTGCAAACGTCGAGCAATTGCTCAGAGATGAAAAGTGCCAGCACTGAAAGCTGTGGCTAGCCAGCACCCTTCCTTGGAAGCGTTTTCACAGGCGCAGCAACACTGGGACTTTGCGCTTCTCTACCCACCAAACATCACGGTCATTCTCTTTCCGTCTCGTAGACACGAGTTGAGAAATTGCAAACGTCGAGCAATTGCTCAGAGATGAAAAGTGCCAACACTGAAAGCTGTTGCTAGCCAGCACCCTTCCTTGGAAGCGCTTTCACTGGCGCAGCAACACTGGGGCTTTGCGCTTCTCTACCCACCAAACATCACGCTCACTCTCTCTCTGTCTCGTAGACACGAGCTGTGAAATTGCAAACGTCGAGCAATTGCTCAGAGATGAAAAGTGCCAGCACTGAAAGCTGTTGCTAGCCAGCACCCTTCCTTGGAAGCGCTTTTGTAGGCCTAAGAACACTGGGGTTGTGGGCTTCTCTAGCCACCTACTCTTCTGCTCATCCTCTCGTGCAGTCTAAAGAGAGCTCAGGGGAGAAATTGCAAACGTCGAGCAATTGCTCAGAGATGAAAAGTGCCAGCACTGAAGGCTGTTGCTAGCCAGCACCCTTCCTTGGAAGCGCTTTCACAGGCGCAGCAACACTGGGGCTTTGCGCTTCTCTAGCCACCAAACATCACAGTCATTCTCTTTCCTTCTCGTAGACACGAGTTGAGAAATTGCAAACGTCGAGCAATTGCTCAGAGATGAAAAGTGCCAGCACTGAAAGCTGTGGCTAGCCAGCACCCTTCCTTGGAAGTGCTTTCACAGGCACAGCAACACTGGGGCTTTGCGCTTCTCTAGCCACCAAACATCACGGTCATTCTCTTTCCGTCTCGTAGACACGAGCTGAGAAATTGCAATTGTGGAGCAATTGCTCAGAGATGAAAAGTGCCAGCACTGAAAGCTGTTGCTAGCCAGCACCCTTCCTTGGAAGCGCTTTTGTAGGCCTAAGAACACTGGGGCTCTGGGCTTCTCTAGCCACCTAATCTTCTGCTCATCCTCTCGCGCACTCTAAAGAGAGCTCAGGTGAGAAATTGCAAACGTCGAGCAATTGCTCAGAGATGAAAAGTGCCAGCACTGAAAGCTGTTGCTAGCCAGCAGCCTTCCTTGGAAGTGCTTTCACAGGCGCAGCAACACTGGGGCTTTGCGCTTCTCTACCCACCAAACGTCACGCTCACTATCTCTCCGTCTCATAGACACGAGCTGAGAAATTGCAAACGTCGAGCAATTGCTCAGAGAGGAAAAGTGCCAGCACTGAAAGCTGATGCTAGCCAGCACCCTTCCTTGGAAGCGCTTTCACAGGCGCAGCAACACTGGGACTTTGCGCTTCTCTAGCCACCAAACGTCACGCTCACTATCTCTCCATCTCGTAGATACGAGCTGAGAAATTGCAAACGTCGAGCAATTGCTCAGAGATGAAAAGTGCCAGCACTGAAAGCTGTTGCTAGCCAGCACCCTTCCTTGGAAGCGCTTTTGTAGGCCTAAGAACACTGGGGTTGTGGGCTTCTCTAGCCACCTAATCTTCTGCTCATCCTCTCGCGCACTCTAAAGAGAGCTCAGGTGAGAAAGTGCAAACGTCGAGCAATTGCTCAGAGATGAAAAGGGCCAGCACTGAAAGCTGTGGCTAGCCAGCACCCTTCCTTGGAAGTGCTTTCACAGGCGCAGCAAAACTGGGACTTTGCGCTTCTCTACCCACCAAACGTCATGCTCACTATCTCTCCGTCTCGTAGACACGAGCTGAGAAATTGCAAACGTCGAGCAATTGCTCAGAGAGGAAAAGTGCCAGCACTGAAAGCTGATGCTAGCCAGCACCCTTCCTTGGAAGCGCTTTCACAGGCGCAGCAACACTGGGGCTTTGCGCTTCTCTAGCCACCAAACGTCACGGTCACTATCTCTCCGTCTCGTAGACACGAGCTGAGAAATTGCAAACGTCGAGCAATTGCTAAGAGATGAAAAGTGCCAGCACTGAAAGCTGTTGCTAGCCAGCACCCTTCCTTGGAAGTGCTTTCACAGGCGCAGCAACACTGGGGCTTTGCGCTTCTCTAGCCACCAAACATCACGGTCATTCTCTTTCCGTCTCGTAGACACGAGCTGAGAAATTGCAAACGTCGAGCAATTGCTCAGAGATGAAAAGTGCCAGCACTGAAAGCTGTTGCTAGCCAGCACCCTTCCTTGGAAGCGCTTTTGTAGGCCTAAGAACACTGGGGTTGTGGGCTTCTCTAGCCACCTACTCTTCTGCTCATCCTCTCGTGCAGTCTAAAGAGAGCTCAGGTGAGAAATTGCAAACGTCGAGCAATTGCTCAGAGAGGAAAAGTGCCAGCACTGAAAGCTGTGGCTAGCCAGCACCCTTCCTTGGAAGTGCTTTCACAGGCACAGCAACACTGGGGCTTTGCGCTTCTCTAGCCACCAAACGTCACGGTCACTATCTCTCCGTCTCGTAGACACGAGCTGAGAAATTGCAAAAGTCGAGCAATTGCTCAGAGAGGAAAAGTGCCAGCACTGAAAGCTGATGCTAGCCAGCCCCCTTCCTTGGAAGCGCTTTTGTAGGCCTAAGAACACTGGGGTTGTGGGCTTCTCTAGCCACCTAATCTTTTTCTCATCCTCTCGCGTAGTCTAAAGAGAGCTCAGGTGAGAAATTGCAAACGTCGAGCAATTGCTCAGAGATGAAAAGTGCCAGCACTGAAAGCTGTGGCTAGCCAGCACCCTTCCTTGGAAGTGCTTTCACAGGCGCAGCAACACTGGGGCTTTGCGCTTCTCTACCCACCAAACATCACGCTCACTATCTCTCCGTCTCGTAGACACGAGCTGAGAAATTGCAAACGTCGAGCAATTGCTCAGAGAGGAAAAGTGCCAGCACTGAAAGCTGTGGCTAGCCAGCACCCTTCCTTGGAAACGCTTTTGTAGGCCTAAGAACACTGGGGCTCTGGGCTTCTCTAGCCACCTACTCTTCTGCTCATCCTCTCGTGCAGTCTAAAGAGAGCTCAGGTGAGAAATTGCAAACGTCGAGCAATTGCTCAGAGATGAAAAGTGCCAGGACTGAAAGCTGTTGCTAGCCAGCACCCTTCCTTGGAAGTGCTTTCACAGGCGCAGCAACACTGGGGCTTTGCGCTTCTCTACCCACCAAACGTCACGCTCACTATCTCTCCGTCTCGTAGACACGAGCTGAGAAATTGCAAACGTCGAGCAATTGCTCAGAGAGGAAAAGTGCCAGCACTGAAAGCTCTTGCTAGCCAGCACCCTTCCTTGGAAGCGCTTTTGTAGGCCTAAGAACACTGGGGCTCTGGGCTTCTCTAGCCACCTACTCTTCTGCTCATCCTCTCGTGCAGTCGAAAGAGAGCTCAGGTGAGAAATTGCAAACGTCGAGCAATTGCTCAGAGATGAAAAGTGCCAGCACTGAAAGCTGTGGCTAGCCAGCACCCTTCCTTGGAAGTGCTTTCACAGGCGCAGCAACACTGGGGCTTTGCGCTTCTCTACCCACCAAACATCACGCTCACTATCTCTCCGTCTCGTAGACACGAGCTGAGAAATTGCAAACGTCGAGCAATTGCTCAGCGATGAAAAGTGCCAGCACTGAAAGCTGTTGCTAGCCAGCACCCTTCCTTGGAAGCGCTTTCACAGGCGCAGCAACACTGGGGCTTTGCGCTTCTCTAGCCACCAAACATCACGGTCATTCTATTTCCGTCTCGTAGACACGAGCTGAGAAATTGCAAACGTCG
This sequence comes from Sarcoramphus papa, assembly GCA_037962945.1. Taxonomy (NCBI): domain Eukaryota; kingdom Metazoa; phylum Chordata; class Aves; order Accipitriformes; family Cathartidae; genus Sarcoramphus; species Sarcoramphus papa. The sequence goes on along the minus strand of CM075586.1, from coordinate 91,398,042 downwards.
AGCAATTGCTCAGAGAGGAAAAGTGCCAGCACTGAAAGCTGTTGCTAGCCAGCACCCTTCCTTGGAAGCACTTTTGTAGGCCTAACAACACTGGGGCTCTGGGCTTCTCTAGCCACCTACTCTTCTGCTCATCCTCTCGTGCAGTCGAAAGAGAGCTCAGGTGAGAAATTGCAAACGTCGAGCAATTGCTCAGAGATGAAAAGTGCCAGCACTGAAAGCTGTTGCTAGCCAGCACCCTTCCTTGGAAGCGCTTTCACAGGCGCAGCAACACTGGGGCTTTGCGCTTCTCTAGCCACCAAACGTCATGCTCACTATCTCTCCGTCTCGTAGACACGAGCTGAGAAATTGCAAACGTCGAGCAATTGCTCAGAGAGGAAAAGTGCCAGCACTGAAAGCTGATGCTAGCCAGCACCCTTCCTTGGAAGCGCTTTCACAGGCGCAGCAACACTGGGGCTTTGCGCTTCTCTAGCCACCAAACGTCATGCTCACTATCTCTCCGTCTCGTAGACACGAGCTGAGAAATTGCAAACGTCGAGCAATTGCTCAGAGATGAAAAGTGCCAGCACTGAAAGCTGATGCTAGCCAGCACCCTTCCTTGGAAGCGTTTTCACAGGCGCAGCAACACTGGGACTTTGCGCTTCTCTACCCACCAAACATCACGGTCATTCTCTTTCCGTCTCGTAGACACGAGTTGAGAAATTGCAAACGTCGAGCAATTTCTCAGAGATGAAAAGTGCCAACACTGAAAGCTGTTGCTAGCCAGCACCCTTCCTTGGAAGCGCTTTCACAGGCGCAGCAACACTGGGGCTTTGCGCTTCTCTACCCACCAAACATCACGCTCACTATCTCTCCGTCTCGTAGACACGAGCTGTGAAATTGCAAACGTGGAGCAATTGCTCAGAGATGAAAAGTGCCAGCACTGAAAGCTGTTGCTAGCCAGCACCCTTCCTTGGAAGCGCTTTTGTAGGCCTAAGAACACTGGGGTTGTGGGCTTCTCTAGCCACCTAATCTTCTGCTCATCCTCTCGTGCAGTCTAAAGAGAGCTCAGGGGAGAAATTGCAAATGTCGAGCAATTGCTCAGAGATGAAAAGTGCCAGCACTGAAGGCTGTTGCTAGCCAGCACCCTTCCTTGGAAGCGCTTTCACAGGCGCAGCAACACTGGGGCTTTGCGCTTCTCTAGCCACCAAACATCACGGTCATTCTCTCTCCGTCTCGTAGACACGAGCTGAGAAATTGCAAACGTCGAGCAATTGCTCAGAGATGAAAAGTGCCAGCACTGAAAGCTGTGGCTAGCCAGCACCCTTCCTTGGAAGTGCTTTCACAGGCACAGCAACACTGGGGCTTTGCGCTTCTCTACCCACCAAACATCACGGTCATTCTCTTTCCGTCTCGTAGACACGAGCTGAGAAATTGCAAACGTCGAGCAATTTCTCAGAGATGAAAAGTGCCAGCACTGAAAGCTGTTGCTAGCCAGCACCCTTCCTTGGAAGCGCTTTTGTATGCCTAAGAACACTGGGGCTCTGGGCTTCTCTAGCCACCTAATCTTCTGCTCATCCTCTCGTGCAGTCTAAAGAGAGCTCAGGGGAGAAATTGCAAACGTCGAGCAATTGCTCAGAGATGAAAAGTGCCAGCACTGAAAGCTGATGCTAGCCAGCACCCTTCCTTGGAAGTGCTTTCACAGGCGCAGCAACACTGGGGCTTTGCGCTTCTCTACCCACCAAACGTCACGCTCACTATCTCTCCGTCTCATAGACACGAGCTGAGAAATTGCAAACGTCGAGCAATTGCTCAGAGAGGAAAAGTGCCAGCACTGAAAGCTGATGCTAGCCAGCACCCTTCCTTGGAAGCGCTTTCACAGGCGCAGCAACACTGGGGCTTTGCGCTTCTCTAGCCACCAAACGTCACGCTCACTATCTCTCCGTCTCGTAGACACGAGCTGAGAAATTGCAAACGTCGAGCAATTGCTCAGAGATGAAAAGTGCCAGCACTGAAAGCTGTTGCTAGCCAGCACCCTTCCTTGGAAGCGCTTTTGTAGGCCTAAGAACAGTGGGGCTCTGGGCTTCTCTAGCCACCTAATCTTCTGCTCATCCTCTCGCGCACTCTAAAGAGAGCTCAGGTGAGAAATTGCAAACGTCGAGCAATTGCTCAGAGATGAAAAGGGCCAGCACTGAAAGCTGTGGCTAGCCAGCACCCTTCCTTGGAAGCGCTTTCACAGGCGCAGCAACACTGGGGCTTTGCGCTTCTCTACCCACCAAACGTCATGGTCAATATCTCTCCGTCTCGTAGACACGAGCTGAGAAATTGCAAACGTCGAGCAATTGCTCAGAGAGGAAAAGTGCCAGCACTGAAAGCTGTTGCTAGCCAGCACCCTTCCTTGGAAGTGCTTTCACAGGCGCAGCAACACTGGGGCTTTGCGCTTCTCTACCCACCAAACGTCACGCTCACTATCCCTCCGTCTCGTAGACACGAGCTGAGAAATTGCAAACGTCGAGCAATTGCTCAGAGATGAAAAGTGCCAGCACTGAAGGCTGTTGCTAGCCAGCACCCTTCCTTGGAAGTGCTTTCACAGGCGCAGCAACACTGGGGCTTTGCGCTTCTCTACCCACAAAACATCACGGTCATTCTCTTTCCGTCGCGTAGACACGAGTTGAGAAATTGCAAACGTCGAGCAATTGCTCAGAGATGAAATGTGGCAGCACTGAAAGCTGTTGCTAGCCAGCACCCTTCCTTGGAAGCGCTTTCACAGGCGCAGCAACACTGGGGCTTTGCGCTTCTCTACCCACCAAACGTCACGCTCACTGTCTCTCCGTATCGTAGACACGAGCTGTGAAATTGCAAACGTCGAGCAATTGCTCAGAGATGAAAAGTGCCAGCACTGAAAGCTGATGCTAGCCAGCACCCTTCCTTGGAAGCGCTTTTGTATGCCTAAGAACACTGGGGCTCTGGGCTTCTCTAGCCACCTAATCTTCTGCTCATCCTCTCGTGCAGTCTAAAGAGAGCTCAGGGGAGAAATTGCAAACGTCGAGCAATTGCTCAGAGATGAAAAGTGCCAGCACTGAAAGCTGATGCTAGCCAGCACCCTTCCTTGGAAGTGCTTTCACAGGCGCAGCAACACTGGGGCTTTGCGCTTCTCTACCCACCAAACGTCACGCTCACTATCTCTCCGTCTCATAGACACGAGCTGAGAAATTGCAAACGTCGAGCAATTGCTCAGATAGGAAAAGTGCCAGCACTGAAAGCTGATGCTAGCCAGCACCCTTCCTTGGAAGCGCTTTCACAGGCGCAGCAACACTGGGGCTTTGCGCTTCTCTACCCACCAAACGTCACGCTCACTATCTCTCCGTCTCGTAGACACGAGCTGAGAAATTGCAAACGTCGAGCAATTGCTCAGAGAGGAAAAGTGCCAGCACTGAAAGCTGTTGCTAGCCAGCACCCTTCCTTGGAAGCGCTTTTGTAGCCCTAAGAACAGTGGGGCTCTGGGCTTCTCTAGCCACCTAATCTTCTGCTCATCCTCTCGCGTAGTCTAAAGAGAGCTCAGGTGAGAAAGTGCAAACGTCCAGCAATTGCTCAGAGATGAAAAGGGCCAGCACTGAAAGCTGTGGCTAGCCAGCACCCTTCCTTGGAAGCGCTTTCACAGGCGCAGCAACACTGGGGCTTTGCGCTTCTCTACCCACCAAACGTCATGGTCACTATCTCTCCGTCTCGTAGACACGAGCTGAGAAATTGCAAACGTCGAGCAATTGCTCAGAGATGAAAAGTGCCAGCACTGAAAGCTGTGGCTAGCCAGCACCCTTCCTTGGAAGCGCTTTCACAGGCGCAGCAACACTGGGGCTTTGCGCTTCTCTACCCACCAAACGTCACGCTCACTATCTCTCCGTCTCGTAGACACGAGCTGAGAAATTGCAAACGTCGAGCAATTGCTCAGAGATGAAAAGTGCCAGCACTGAAGGCTGTTGCTAGCCAGCACCCTTCCTTGGAAGTGCTTTCACAGGCGCAGCAACACTGGGGCTTTGCGCTTCTCTACCCACCAAACATCACGGTCATTCTCTTTCCGTCGCGTAGACACGAGTTGAGAAATTGCAAACGTCGAGCAATTGCTCAGAGATGAAAAGTGCCAGCACTGAAAGCTGTGGCTAGCCAGCACCCTTCCTTGGAAGTGCTTTCACAGGCACAGCAACACTGGGGCTTTGCGCTTCTCTAGACACCAAACATCACGGTCATTCTCTTTCTGTCTCGTAGACACGAGCTGAGAAATTGCAAATGTGGAGCAATTGCTCAGAGATGAAAAGTGCCAGCACTGAAAGCTGTTGCTAGCCAGCACCCTTCCTTGGAAGTGCTTTCACAGGCGCAGCAACACTGGGGCTTTGCGCTTCTCTACCCACCAAACATCACGGTCACTATCTCTCCGTCTCGTAGACACGAGCTGAGAAATTGCAAACGTCGAGCAATTGCTCAGAGATGAAAAGTGCCAGCACTGAAAGCTGTTGCTAGCCAGCAGCCTTCCTTGGAAGCGCTTTTGTAGCCCTAAGAACACTGGGGTTGTAGGCTTCTCTAGCCACCTAATCTTCTGCTCATCCTCTCGCGCAGTCTAAAGAGAGCTCAGGTGAGAAAGTGCAAACGTCCAGCAATTGCTCAGAGATGAAAAGGGCCAGCACTGAAAGCTGTGGCTAGCCAGCACCCTTCCTTGGAAGCGCTTTCACAGGCGCAGCAACACTGGGGCTTTGCGCTTCTCTAGCCACCAAACATCACGGTCCTTCTCTTTCCGTGCGGTAGACACGAGTTGAGAAATTGCAAACGTCGAGCAATTGCTCAGAGATGAAAAGTGCCAGCACTGAAAGCTGTGGCTAGCCAGCACCCTTCCTTGGAAGTGCTTTCACAGGCGCAGCAACACTGGGGCTTTGCGCTTCTCTAGCCACCAAACATCACGCTCACTATCTCTCCGTCTCGTAGACACGAGCTGAGAAATTGCAAATGTGGAGCAATTGCTCAGAGAGGAAAAGTGCCAGCACTGAAAGCTGATGCTAGCCAGCAGCCTTCCTTGGAAGCGCTTTTGTATGCCTAAGAACACTGGGGTTCTGGGCTTCTCTAGCCACCTCATCTTCTGCTCATCCTCTCGCGCACTCTAAAGAGAGCTCAGGTGAGAAAGTGCAAACGTCGAGCAATTGCTTAGCGATGAAAAGTGCCAGCACTGAAAGCTGTTGCTAGCCAGCACCCTTCCTTGGAAGCGCTTTCACAGGCGCAGCAGCACTGGGACTTTGCGCTTCTCTAGCCACCAAACATCACGGTCATTCTATTTCCGTCTCGTAGACACGAGCTGAGAAATTGCAAACGTCGAGCAAGTGCTCAGAGATGAAAAGTGGCAGCACTGAAAGCTGTTGCTAGCCAGCACCCTTTCTTGGAAGCGCTTTTGTAGGCCTAAGAACACTGGGGTTGTGAGCTTCTCTAGCCACCTACTCTTCTGCTCATCCTCTCGCGTAGTCTAAAGAGAGCTCAGGTGAGAAAGTGCAAACGTCCAGCAATTGCTCAGAGATGAAAAGTGCCAGCACTGAAGGCTGTTGCTAGCCAGTAGCCTTCCTTGGAAGCGCTTTCACAGGCGCAACAACACTGGGCCTTTGCGCTTCTCTAGCCACCAAACATCACGCTCACTATCTCTCCGTCTCGTAGACATGAGCTGAGAAATTGCAAACGTCGAGCAATTGCTCAGAGAGGAAAAGTGCCAGCACTGAAAGCTGTTGCTAGCCAGCACCCTTCCTTGGAAGTGCTTTCACAGGCGCAGCAACACTGGGGCTTTGCGCTTCTCTACCCACCAAACATCACGGTCATTCTCTTTCCGTCTCGTAGACACGAGCTGAGAAATTGCAAACGTCAAGCAATTGCTCAGAGAGGAAAAGTGCCAGCACTGAAAGCTGTTGCTAGCCAGCACCCTTCCTTGGAAGCGCTTTTGTAGGCCTAAGAACACTGGGGCTCTGGGCTTCTCTAGCCACCTAATCTTCTGCTCATCCTCTCGTGCAGTCTAAAGAGAGCTCAGGTGAGAAATTGCAAACGTCGAGCAATTGCTCAGCGATGAAAAGTGCCAGCACTGAAAGCTGTTGCTAGCCAGCACCCTTCCTTGGAAGTGCTTTCACAGGCACAGCAACACTGGGGCTTTGCGCTTCTCTAGACACCAAACATCACGGTCATTCTCTTTCTGTCTCGTAGACACGAGCTGAAAAATTGCAAATGTGGAGCAATTGCTCAGAGATGAAAAGTGCCAGCACTGAAAGCTGTTGCTAGCCAGCACCCTTCCTTGGAAGCGCTTTTGTATGCCTAAGAACACTGGGGCTCTGGGCTTCTCTAGCCACCTACTCTTCTGCTCATCCTCTCGTGCAGTCTAAAGAGAGCTCAGGTGAGAAATTGCAAACGTCGAGCAATTGCTCAGAGATGAAAAGTGCCAGCACTGAAAGCTGATGCTAGCCAGCACCCTTCCTTGGAAGCGCTTTCACAGGCGCAGCAACACTGGGGCTTTGCGCTTCTCTACCCACCAAACATCAAGGTCACTATCTCTCCGTCTCGTAGACACGAGCTGAGAAATTGCAAACGTCAAGCAATTGCTCAGAGATGAAAAGTGCCAGCACTGAAAGCTGTGGCTAGCCAGCACCCTTCCTTGGAAGTGCTTTCACAGGCGCAGCAACACTGGGGCTTTGCGCTTCTCTAGCCACCAAACATCACGCTCACTATCTCTCCGTCTCGTAGACACGAGCTGAGAAATTGCAAATGTGGAGCAATTGCTCAGAGAGGAAAAGTGCCAGCACTGAAAGCTGATGCTAGCCAGCAGCCTTCCTTGGAAGCGCTTTTGTATGCCTAAGAACACTGGGGTTCTGGGCTTCTCTAGCCACCTCATCTTCTGCTCATCCTCTCGCGCACTCTAAAGAGAGCTCAGGTGAGAAAGTGCAAACGTCGAGCAATTGCTTAGCGATGAAAAGTGCCAGCACTGAAAGCTGTTGCTAGCCAGCACCCTTCCTTGGAAGTGCTTTCACAGGCGCAGCAGCACTGGGACTTTGCGCTTCTCTAGCCACCAAACATCACGGTCATTCTATTTCCGTCTCGTAGACACGAGCTGAGAAATTGCAAACGTCGAGCAATTGCTCAGAGATGAAAAGTGCCAGCACTGAAAGCTGTTGCTAGCCAGCACCCTTTCTTGGAAGCGCTTTTGTAGGCCTAAGAACACTGGGGTTGTGGGCTTCTCTAGCCACCTACTCTTCTGCTCATCCTCTCGCGTAGTCTAAAGAGAGCTCAGGTGAGAAAGTGCAAACGTCCAGCAATTGCTCAGAGATGAAAAGGGCCAGCACTGAAGGCTGTTGCTAGCCAGTAGCCTTCCTTGGAAGCGCTTTCACAGGCGCAACAACACTGGGGCTTTGCGCTTCTCTAGCCACCAAACATCATGCTCACTATCTCTCCGTCTCGTAGACATGAGCTGAGAAATTGCAAACGTCGAGCAATTGCTCAGAGATGAAAAGTGCCAGCACTGAAAGCTGTTGCTAGCCAGCACCCTTCCTTGGAAGTGCTTTCACAGGCGCAGCAACACTGGGGCTTTGCGCTTCTCTACCCACCAAACATCACGGTCATTCTCTTTCCGTCTCGTAGACACGAGCTGAGAAATTGCAAACGTCAAGCAATTGCTCAGAGATGAAAAGTGCCAGCACTGAAAGCTGTTGCTAGCCAGCAGCCTTCCTTGGAAGCGCTTTTGTAGGCCTAAGAACACTGGGGCTCTGGGCTTCTCTAGCCACCTAATCTTCTGCTCATCCTCTCGCGCAGTCTAAAGAGAGCTCAGGTGAGAAATTGCAAACGTCGAGCAATTGCTCAGCGATGAAAAGTGCCAGCACTGAAAGCTGTTGCTAGCCAGCACCCTTCCTTGGAAGTGCTTTCACAGGCACAGCAACACTGGGGCTTTGCGCTTCTCTAGACACCAAACATCACGGTCATTCTCTTTCTGTCTCGTAGACACGAGCTGAAAAATTGCAAATGTGGAGCAATTGCTCAGAGATGAAAAGTGCCAGCACTGAAAGCTGTTGCTAGCCAGCACCCTTCCTTGGAAGCGCTTTTGTATGCCTAAGAACACTGGGGCTCTGGGCTTCTCTAGCCACCTACTCTTCTGCTCATCCTCTCGTGCAGTCTAAAGAGAGCTCAGGTGAGAAATTGCAAACGTCGAGCAATTGCTCAGAGATGAAAAGTGCCAGCACTGAAAGCTGATGCTAGCCAGCACCCTTCCTTGGAAGCGCTTTCACAGGCGCAGCAACACTGGGGCTTTGCGCTTCTCTACCCACCAAACATCACGCTCACTATCTCTCCGTCTCGTAGACACGAGCTGAGAAATTGCAAACGTCGAGCAATTGCTCAGAGATGAAAAGTGCCAGCACTGAAAGCTGTTGCTAGCCAGCACCCTTCCTTGGAAGCGCTTTTGTAGGCCTAAGAACACTGGGGTTGTAGGCTTCTCTAGCCACCTAATCTTCTGCTCATCCTCTCGCGTAGTCTAAAGAGAGCTCAGGTGAGAAAGTGCAAACGTCCAGTAATTGCTCAGAGATGAAAAGTGCCAGCACTGAAAGCTGTGGCTAGCCAGCACCCTTCCTTGGAAGCGCTTTCACAGGCGCAGCAACACTGGGGCTTTGCGCTTCTCTACCCACCAAACATCACGGTTATTCTCTTTCCGTCCCGTAGACACGAGTTGAGAAATTGCAAACGTCGAGCAATTGCTCAGAGATGAAAAGTGGCAGCACTGAAAGCTGTGGCTAGCCAGCACCCTTCCTTGGAAGTGCTTTCACAGGCGCAGCAACACTGGGGCTTTGCGCTTCTCTACCCACCAAACATCACGCTCACTATCTCTCCGTCTCGTAGACACGAGCTGAGAAATTGCAAATGTGGAGCAATTGCTCAGAGATGAAAAGTGCCAGCACTGAAAGCTGATGCTAGCCAGCAGCCTTCCTTGGAAGCGCTTTTGTATGCCTAAGAACACTGGGGTTCTGGGCTTCTCTAGCCACCTACTCTTCTGCTCATCCTCTCGCGCACTCTAAAGAGAGCTCAGGTGAGAAAGTGCAAACGTCGAGCAATTGCTCAGCGATGAAAAGTGCCAGCACTGAAAGCTGTTGCTAGCCAGCACCCTTCCTTGGAAGCGCTTTCACAGGCGCAGCAACACTGGGACTTTGCGCTTCTCTAGCCACCAAACATCACGGTCATTCTATTTCCGTCTCGTAGACACGAGCTGAGAAATTGCAAACGTCGAGCAATTGCTCAGAGATGAAAAGTGCCAGCACTGAAAGCTGTTGCTAGCCAGCACCCTTTCTTGGAAGCGCTTTTGTAGGCCTAAGAACACTGGGGTTGTGGGCTTCTCTAGCCACCTACTCTTCTGCTCATCCTCTCGCGTAGTCTAAAGAGAGCTCAGGTGAGAAAGTGCAAACGTCCAGCAATTGCTCAGAGATGAAAAGTGCCAGCACTGAAAGCTGTTGCTAGCCAGCAGCCTTCCTTGGAAGTGCTTTCACAGGCGCAGCAACACTGGGGCTTTGCGCTTCTCTAGCCACCAAACATCACGGTTATTCTCTTTCCGTCTCGTAGACAGGAGTTGAGAAATTGCAAACGTCGAGCAATTGCTCAGAGATGAAAAGTGCCAGCACTGAAAGCTGTGGCTAGCCAGCACCCTTCCTTGGAAGTGCTTTCACAGGCGCAGCAACACTGGGGCTTTGCGCTTCTCTAGCCACCAAGCATCACGCTCACTATCTCTCCGTCTCGTAGACACGAGCTGAGAAATTGCAAACGTCGAGCAATTGCTCAGAGATGAAAAGTGCCAGCACTGAAAGCTGTTGCTAGCCAGCACCCTTCCTTGGAAGCGCTTTTGTAGGCCTAAGAACACTGGGGCTCTGGGCTTCTCTAGCCACCTACTCTTCTGCTCATCCTCTCGTGCAGTCGAAAGAGAGCTCAGGTGAGAAATTGCAAACGTCGAGCAATTGCTCAGAGATGAAAAGTGCCAGCACTGAAAGCTGTTGCTAGCCAGCACCCTTCCTTGGAAGCGCTTTCACAGGCGCAGCAACACTGGGACTTTGCGCTTCTCTACCCACCAAACATCACGGTCATTCTCTTTCCGTCTCGTAGACAGGAGTTGAGAAATTGCAAACGTCGAGCAATTGCTCAGAGATGAAAAGTGCCAACACTGAAAGCTGTTGCTAGCCAGCACCCTTCCTTGGAAGCGCTTTCACAGGCGCAGCAACACTGGGGCTTTGCGCTTCTCTACCCACCAAACATCACGCTCACTATCTCTCCGTCTCGTAGACACGAGCTGAGAAATTGCAAACGTCGAGCAATTGCTCAGAGATGAAAAGTGCCAGCACTGAAAGCTGTTGCTAGCCAGCACCCTTCCTTGGAAGCGCTTTTGTAGGCCTAAGAACACTGGGGTTGTGGGCTTCTCTAGCCACCTACTCTTCTGCTCATCCTCTCGTGCAGTCTAAAGAGAGCTCAGGTGAGAAATTGCAAATGTGGAGCAATTGCTCAGAGATGAAAAGTGCCAGCACTGAAGGCTGTTGCTAGCCAGCACCCTTCCTTGGAAGCGCTTTCACAGGCGCAGCAACACTGGGGCTTTGCGCTTCTCTACCCACCAAACATCACAGTCATTCTCTTTCCTTCTCGTAGACACGAGTTGAGAAATTGCAAACGTCGAGCAATTGCTCAGAGATGAAAAGTGCCAGCACTGAAAGCTGTGGCTAGCCAGCACCCTTCCTTGGAAGTGCTTTCACAGGCACAGCAACACTGGGGCTTTGCGCTTCTCTAGCCACCAAACATCACGGTCATTCTCTTTCCGTCTCGTAGACACGAGCTGAGAAATTGCAAATGTGGAGCAATTGCTCAGAGATGAAAAGTGCCAGCACTGAAAGCTGTTGCTAGCCAGCACCCTTCATTGGAAGCGCTTTTGTATGCCTAAGAACACTGGGGCTCTGGGCTTCTCTAGCCACCTAATCTTCTGCTCATCCTCTCGTGCAGTCTAAAGAGAGCTCAGGGGAGAAATTGCAAACGTCGAGCAATTGCTCAGAGATGAAAAGTGCCAGCACTGAAAGCTGATGCTAGCCAGCACCCTTCCTTGGAAGTGCTTTCACAGGCGCAGCAACACTGGGGCTTTGCGCTTCTCTACCCACCAAACGTCACGCTCACTATCTCTCCGTCTCATAGACACGAGCTGAGAAATTGCAAACGTCGAGCAATTGCTCAGAGAGGAAAAGTGCCAGAACTGAAAGCTGATGCTAGCCAGCACCCTTCCTTGGAAGCGCTTTCACAGGCGCAGCAACACTGGGGCTTTGCGCTTCTCTACCCACCAAACATCACGGTCACTATCTCTCCGTCTCGTAGACACGAGCTGAGAAATTGCAAACGTCGAGCAATTGCTCAGAGATGAAAAGTGCCAGCACTGAAAGCTGTTGCTAGCCAGCACCCTTCCTTGGAAGCGCTTTTGTAGCCCTAAGAACACTGGGGTTGTAGGCTTCTCTAGCCACCTAATCTTCTGCTCATCCTCTCGCGCAGTCTAAAGAGAGCTCAGGTGAGAAAGTGCAAACGTCCAGCAATTGCTCAGAGATGAAAAGGGCCAGCACTGAAAGCTGTGGCTAGCCAGCACCCTTCCTTGGAAGCGCTTTCACAGGCGCAGCAACACTGGGGCTTTGCGCTTCTCTAGCCACCAAACATCACGGTCATTCTCTTTCCTTCTCGTAGACACGAGTTGAGAAATTGCAAACGTCGAGCAATTGCTCAGAGATGAAAAGTGCCAGCACTGAAAGCTGTGGCTAGCCAGCACCCTTCCTTGGAAGTGCTTTCACAGGCGCAGCAACACTGGGGCTTTGCGCTTCTCTAGCCACCAAACATCACGCTCACTATCTCTCCGTCTCGTAGACACGAGCTGAGAAATTGCAAATGTGGAGCAATTGCTCAGAGAGGAAAAGTGCCAGCACTGAAAGCTGATGCTAGCCAGCAGCCTTCCTTGGAAGCGCTTTTGTATGCCTAAGAACACTGGGGTTCTGGGCTTCTCTAGCCACCTCATCTTCTGCTCATCCTCTCGCGCACTCTAAAGAGAGCTCAGGTGAGAAAGTGCAAACGTCGAGCAATTGCTTAGCGATGAAAAGTGCCAGCACTGAAAGCTGTTGCTAGCCAGCACCCTTCCTTGGAAGCGCTTTCACAGGCGCAGCAGCACTGGGACTTTGCGCTTCTCTAGCCACCAAACATCACGGTCATTCTATTTCCGTCTCGTAGACACGAGCTGAGAAATTGCAAACGTCGAGCAATTGCTCAGAGATGAAAAGTGCCAGCACTGAAAGCTGTTGCTAGCCAGCACCCTTTCTTGGAAGCGCTTTTGTAGGCCTAAGAACACTGGGGTTGTGGGCTTCTCTAGCCACCTACTCTTCTGCTCATCCTCTCGCGTAGTCTAAAGAGAGCTCAGGTGAGAAAGTGCAAACGTCCAGCAATTGCTCAGAGATGAAAAGTGCCAGCACTGAAGGCTGTTGCTAGCCAGTAGCCTTCCTTGGAAGCGCTTTCACAGGCGCAACAACACTGGGGCTTTGCGCTTCTCTAGCCACCAAACATCACGCTCACTATCTCTCCGTCTCGTAGACATGAGCTGAGAAATTGCAAACGTCGAGCAATTGCTCAGAGATGAAAAGTGCCAGCACTGAAAGCTGTTGCTAGCCAGCACCCTTCCTTGGAAGTGCTTTCACAGGCGCAGCAACACTGGGGCTTTGCGCTTCTCTACCCACCAAACATCACGGTCATTCTCTTTCCGTCTCGTAGACACGAGCTGAGAAATTGCAAACGTCAAGCAATTGCTCAGAGATGAAAAGTGCCAGCACTGAAAGCTGTTGCTAGCCAGCACCCTTCCTTGGAAGCGCTTTTGTAGGCCTAAGAACACTGGGGCTCTGGGCTTCTCTAGCCACCTAATCTTCTGCTCATCCTCTCGTGCAGTCTAAAGAGAGCTCAGGTGAGAAATTGCAAACGTCGAGCAATTGCTCAGCGATGAAAAGTGCCAGCACTGAAAGCTGTTGCTAGCCAGCACCCTTCCTTGGAAGTGCTTTCACAGGCACAGCAACACTGGGGCTTTGCGCTTCTCTAGACACCAAACATCACGGTCATTCTCTTTCTGTCTCGTAGACACGAGCTGAAAAATTGCAAATGTGGAGCAATTGCTCAGAGATGAAAAGTGCCAGCACTGAAAGCTGTTGCTAGCCAGCACCCTTCCTTGGAAGCGCTTTTGTATGCCTAAGAACACTGGGGCTCTGGGCTTCTCTAGCCACCTACTCTTCTGCTCATCCTCTCGTGCAGTCTAAAGAGAGCTCAGGTGAGAAATTGCAAACGTCGAGCAATTGCTCAGAGATGAAAAGTGCCAGCACTGAAAGCTGATGCTAGCCAGCACCCTTCCTTGGAAGCGCTTTCACAGGCGCAGCAACACTGGGGCTTTGCGCTTCTCTAGCCACCAAAAGTCACGCTCACTATCTCTCCGTCTCGTAGACACGAGCTGAGAAATTGCAAACGTCAAGCAATTGCTCAGAGATGAAAAGTGCCAGCACTGAAAGCTGTGGCTAGCCAGCACCCTTCCTTGGAAGTGCTTTCACAGGCGCAGCAACACTGGGGCTTTGCGCTTCTCTAGCCACCAAACATCACGCTCACTATCTCTCCGTCTCGTAGACACGAGCTGAGAAATTGCAAATGTGGAGCAATTGCTCAGAGAGGAAAAGTGCCAGCACTGAAAGCTGATGCTAGCCAGCAGCCTTCCTTGGAAGCGCTTTTGTATGCCTAAGAACACTGGGGTTCTGGGCTTCTCTAGCCACCTCATCTTCTGCTCATCCTCTCGCGCACTCTAAAGAGAGCTCAGGTGAGAAAGTGCAAACGTCGAGCAATTGCTTAGCGATGAAAAGTGCCAGCACTGAAAGCTGTTGCTAGCCAGCACCCTTCCTTGGAAGCGCTTTCACAGGCGCAGCAGCACTGGGACTTTGCGCTTCTCTAGCCACCAAACATCACGGTCATTCTATTTCCGTCTCGTAGACACGAGCTGAGAAATTGCAAACGTCGAGCAATTGCTCAGAGATGAAAAGTGCCAGCACTGAAAGCTGTTGCTAGCCAGCACCCTTTCTTGGAAGCGCTTTTGTAGGCCTAAGAACACTGGGGTTGTGGGCTTCTCTAGCCACCTACTCTTCTGCTCATCCTCTCGCGTAGTCTAAAGAGAGCTCAGGTGAGAAAGTGCAAACGTCCAGCAATTGCTCAGAGATGAAAAGGGCCAGCACTGAAGGCTGTTGCTAGCCAGTAGCCTTCCTTGGAAGCGCTTTCACAGGCGCAACAACACTGGGGCTTTGCGCTTCTCTAGCCACCAAACATCATGCTCACTATCTCTCCGTCTCGTAGACATGAGCTGAGAAATTGCAAACGTCGAGCAATTGCTCAGAGATGAAAAGTGCCAGCACTGAAAGCTGTTGCTAGCCAGCACCCTTCCTTGGAAGTGCTTTCACAGGCGCAGCAACACTGGGGCTTTGCGCTTCTCTACCCACCAAACATCACGGTCATTCTCTTTCCGTCTCGTAGACACGAGCTGAGAAATTGCAAACGTCAAGCAATTGCTCAGAGATGAAAAGTGGCAGCACTGAAAGCTGTTGCTAGCCAGCACCCTTCCTTGGAAGCGCTTTTGTAGGCCTAAGAACACTGGGGCTCTGGGCTTCTCTAGCCACCTAATCTTCTGCTCATCCTCTCGCGCAGTCTAAAGAGAGCTCAGGTGAGAAATTGCAAACGTCGAGCAATTGCTCAGCGATGAAAAGTGCCAGCACTGAAAGCTCTTGCTAGCCAGCACCCTTCCTTGGAAGTGCTTTCACAGGCACAGCAACACTGGGGCTTTGCGCTTCTCTAGACACCAAACATCACGGTCATTCTCTTTCTGTCTCGTAGACACGAGCTGAAAAATTGCAAATGTGGAGCAATTGCTCAGAGATGAAAAGTGCCAGCACTGAAAGCTGTTGCTAGCCAGCACCCTTCCTTGGAAGCGCTTTTGTATGCCTAAGAACACTGGGGCTCTGGGCTTCTCTAGCCACCTACTCTTCTGCTCATCCTCTCGTGCAGTCTAAAGAGAGCTCAGGTGAGAAATTGCAAACGTCGAGCAATTGCTCAGAGATGAAAAGTGCCAGCACTGAAAGCTGATGCTAGCCAGCACCCTTCCTTGGAAGCGCTTTCACAGGCGCAGCAACACTGGGGCTTTGCGCTTCTCTACCCACCAAACATCACGGTCACTATCTCTCCGTCTCGTAGACACGAGCTGAGAAATTGCAAACGTCGAGCAATTGCTCAGAGATGAAAAGTGCCAGCACTGAAAGCTGTGGCTAGCCAGCACCCTTCCTTGGAAGCGCTTTTGTAGGCCTAAGAACACTGGGGTTGTAGGCTTCTCTAGCCACCTAATCTTCTGCTCATCCTCTCGCGTAGTCTAAAGAGAGCTCAGGTGAGAAAGTGCAAACGTCCAGTAATTGCTCAGAGATGAAAAGTGCCAGCACTGAAAGCTGTGGCTAGCCAGCACCCTTCCTTGGAAGCGCTTTCACAGGCGCAGCAACACTGGGGCTTTGCGCTTCTCTACCCACCAAACATCACGGTTATTCTCTATCCGTCCCGTAGACACGAGTTGAGAAATTGCAAACGTCGAGCAATTGCTCAGAGATGAAAAGTGGCAGCACTGAAAGCTGTGGCTAGCCAGCACCCTTCCTTGGAAGTGCTTTCACAGGCGCAGCAACACTGGGGCTTTGCGCTTCTCTACCCACCAAACATCACGCTCACTATCTCTCCGTCTCGTAGACACGAGCTGAGAAATTGCAAATGTGGAGCAATTGCTCAGAGATGAAAAGTGCCAGCACTGAAAGCTGATGCTAGCCAGCAGCCTTCCTTGGAAGCGCTTTTGTATGCCTAAGAACACTGGGGTTCTGGGCTTCTCTAGCCACCTACTCTTCTGCTCATCCTCTCGCGCACTCTAAAGAGAGCTCAGGTGAGAAAGTGCAAACGTCGAGCAATTGCTCAGCGATGAAAAGTGCCAGCACTGAAAGCTGTTGCTAGCCAGCACCCTTCCTTGGAAGCGCTTTCACAGGCGCAGCAACACTGGGACTTTGCGCTTCTCTAGCCACCAAACATCACGGTCATTCTATTTCCGTCTCGTAGACACGAGCTGAGAAATTGCAAACGTCGAGCAATTGCTCAGAGATGAAAAGTGCCAGCACTGAAAGCTGTTGCTAGCCAGCACCCTTTCTTGGAAGCGCTTTTGTAGGCCTAAGAACACTGGGGTTGTGGGCTTCTCTAGCCACCTACTCTTCTGCTCATCCTCTCGCGTAGTCTAAAGAGAGCTCAGGTGAGAAAGTGCAAACGTCCAGCAATTGCTCAGAGATGAAAAGTGCCAGCACTGAAAGCTGTTGCTAGCCAGCAGCCTTCCTTGGAAGTGCTTTCACAGGCGCAGCAACACTGGGGCTTTGCGCTTCTCTAGCCACCAAACATCACGGTTATTCTCTTTCCGTCTCGTAGACAGGAGTTGAGAAATTGCAAACGTCGAGCAATTGCTCAGAGATGAAAAGTGCCAGCACTGAAAGCTGTGGCTAGCCAGCACCCTTCCTTGGAAGTGCTTTCACAGGCGCAGCAACACTGGGGCTTTGCGCTTCTCTAGCCACCAAGCATCACGCTCACTATCTCTCCGTCTCGTAGACACGAGCTGAGAAATTGCAAACGTCGAGCAATTGCTCAGAGATGAAAAGTGCCAGCACTGAAAGCTGTTGCTAGCCAGCACCCTTCCTTGGAAGCGCTTTTGTAGGCCTAAGAACACTGGGGCTCTGGGCTTCTCTAGCCACCTAATCTTCTGCTCATCCTCTCGTGCAGTCGAAAGAGAGCTCAGGTGAGAAATTGCAAACGTCGAGCAATTGCTCAGAGATGAAAAGTGCCAGCACTGAAAGCTGTTGCTAGCCAGCACCCTTCCTTGGAAGCGCTTTCACAGGCGCAGCAACACTGGGACTTTGCGCTTCTCTAGCCACCAAACATCACGGTCATTCTCTTTCCGTCTCGTAGACAGGAGTTGAGAAATTGCAAACGTCGAGCAATTGCTCAGAGATGAAAAGTGCCAACACTGAAAGCTGTTGCTAGCCAGCACCCTTCCTTGGAAGCGCTTTCACAGGCGCAGCAACACTGGGGCTTTGCGCTTCTCTACCCACCAAACATCACGCTCACTATCTCTCCGTCTCGTAGACACGAGCTGTGAAATTGCAAACGTCGAGCAATTGCTCAGAGATGAAAAGTGCCAGCACTGAAAGCTGTTGCTAGCCAGCACCCTTCCTTGGAAGCGCTTTTGTAGGCCTAAGAACACTGGGGTTGTGGGCTTCTCTAGCCACCTACTCTTCTGCTCATCCTCTCGTGCAGTCTAAAGAGAGCTCAGGTGAGAAATTGCAAACGTCGAGCAATTGCTCAGAGATGAAAAGTGCCAGCACTGAAGGCTGTTGCTAGCCAGCACCCTTCCTTGGAAGCGCTTTCACAGGCGCAGCAACACTGGGGCTTTGCGCTTCTCTACCCACCAAACATCACAGTCATTCTCTTTCCTTCTCGTAGACACGAGTTGAGAAATTGCAAACGTCGAGCAATTGCTCAGAGATGAAAAGTGCCAGCACTGAAAGCTGTGGCTAGCCAGCACCCTTCCTTGGAAGTGCTTTCACAGGCACAGCAACACTGGGGCTTTGCGCTTCTCTAGCCACCAAACATCACGGTCATTCTCTTTCCGTCTCGTAGACACGAGCTGAGAAATTGCAAATGTGGAGCAATTGCTCAGAGATGAAAAGTGCCAGCACTGAAAGCTGTTGCTAGCCAGCACCCTTCCTTGGAAGCGCTTTTGTAGGCCTAAGAACACTGGGGCTCTGGGCTTCCCTAGCCACCTAATCTTCTGCTCATCCTCTCGTGCAGTCTAAAGAGAGCTCAGGGGAGAAATTGCAAACGTCGAGCAATTGCTCAGAGATGAAAAGTGCCAGCACTGAAAGCTGATGCTAGCCAGCACCCTTCCTTGGAAGTGCTTTCACAGGCGCAGCAACACTGGGGCTTTGCGCTTCTCTACCCACCAAACGTCACGCTCACTATCTCTCCGTCTCATAGACACGAGCTGAGAAATTGCAAACGTCGAGCAATTGCTCAGAGAGGAAAAGTGCCAGCACTGAAAGCTGATGCTAGCCAGCACCCTTCCTTGGAAGCGCTTTCACAGGCGCAGCAACACTGGGGCTTTGCGCTTCTCTAGCCACCAAACGTCACGCTCACTATCTCTCCGTCTCGTAGACACGAGCTGAGAAATTGCAAACGTCGAGCAATTGCTCAGAGATGAAAAGTGCCAGCACTGAAAGCTGTTGCTAGCCAGCACCCTTCCTTGGAAGCGCTTTTGTAGGCCTAAGAACACTGGGGTTGTGGGCTTCTCTAGCCACCTACTCTTCTGCTCATCCTCTCGCGTAGTCTAAAGAGAGCTCAGGTGAGAAAGTGCAAACGTCGAGCAATTGCTCAGAGATGAAAAGGGCCAGCACTGAAAGCTGTTGCTAGCCAGCACCCTTCCTTGGAAGTGCTTTCACAGGCGCAGCAACACTGGGGCTTTGCGCTTCTCTACCCACCAAACGTCATGCTCACTATCTCTCCATCTCGTAGACACGAGCTGAGAAATTGCAAACGTCGAGCAATTGCTCAGAGATGAAAAGTGCCAGCACTGAAAGCTGATGCTAGCCAGCACCCTTCCTTGGAAGCGCTTTCACAGGCGCAGCAACACTGGGGCTTTGCGCTTCTCTAGCCACCAAACGTCACGGTCACTATCTCTCCGTCTCGTAGACACGAGCTGAGAAATTGCAAACGTCGAGCAATTGCTCAGAGATGAAAAGTGCCAGCACTGAAAGCTGTTGCTAGCCAGCACCCTTCCTTGGAAGTGCTTTCACAGGCGCAGCAACACTGGGGCTTTGCGCTTCTCTAGCCACCAAACGTCACGGTCACTATCTCTCCGTCTCGTAGACACGAGCTGAGAAATTGCAAACGTCGAGCAATTGCTCAGAGATGAAAAGTGCCAGCACTGAAAGCTGTTGCTAGCCAGCACCCTTCCTTGGAAGTGCTTTCACAGGCGCAGCAACACTGGGGCTTTGCGCTTCTCTACCCACCAAACATCACGGTCATTCTCTTTCCGTCTCGTAGACACGAGTTGAGAAATTGCAAACGTCGAGCAATTGCTCAGAGATGAAAAGTGCCAGCACTGAAAGCTGTTGCTAGCCAGCACCCTTCCTTGGAAGCGCTTTTGTAGGCCTAAGAACACTGGGGCTCTGGGCTTCTCTAGCCACCTACTCTTCTGCTCATCCTCTCGGGCACTCTAAAGAGAGCTCAGGTGAGAAATTGCAAATGTCGAGCAATTGCTCAGAGATGAAAAGTGCCAGCACTGAAAGCTGTTGCTAGCCAGCACCCTTCCTTGGAAGTGCTTTCACAGGCGCAGCAACACTGGGGCTTTGCGCTTCTCTACCCACCAAATGTCACGCTCACTATCTGTCCGTCTCGTAGACACGAGCTGAGAAATTGCAAACGTTGAGCAATTGCTCAGAGAGGAAAAGTGCCAGCACTGAAAGCTGTTGCTAGCCAGCACCCTTCCTTGGAAGCGCTTTTGTAGGCGTAAGAACACTGGGGCTCTGGGCTTCTCTAGCCACCTACTCTTCTGCTCATCCTCTCGTGCAGTCTAAAGAGAGCTCAGGTGAGAAATTGCAAACGTCGAGCAATTGCTCAGAGATGAAAAGTGCCAGCACTGAAGGCTGTTGCTAGCCAGCACCCTTCCTTGGAAGCGCTTTCACAGGCGCAGCAACACTGGGGCTTTGCGCTTCTCTACCCACCAAACATCACAGTCATTCTCTTTCCTTCTCGTAGACACGAGCTGAGAAATTGCAAACGTCGAGCAATTGCTCAGAGATGAAAAGTGCCAGCACTGAAAGCTGTGGCTAGCCAGCACCCTTCCTTGGAAGTGCTTTCACAGTCGCAGCAACACTGGGGCTTTGCGCTTCTCTACCCACCAAACGTCACGCTCACTATCTCTCCGTCTCATAGACACGAGCTGAGAAATTGCAAACGTCGAGCAATTGCTCAGAGAGGAAAAGTGCCAGCACTGAAAGCTGATGCTAGCCAGCACCCTTCCTTGGAAGCGCTTTCACAGGCGCAGCAACACTGGGGCTTTGCGCTTCTCTACCCACCAAACGTCACGCTCACTATCTCTCCGTCTCGTAGACACGAGCTGAGAAATTGCAAACGTCGAGCAATTGCTCAGAGATGAAAAGTGCCAGCACTGAAAGCTGTTGCTAGCCAGCACCCTTCCTTGGAAGCGCTTTTGTAGGCCTAAGAACACTGGGGTTGTGGGCTTCTCTAGCCACCTACTCTTCTGCTCATCCTCTCGCGTAGTCTAAAGAGAGCTCAGGTGAGAAAGTGCAAACGTCGAGCAATTGCTCAGAGATGAAAAGGGCCAGCACTGAAAGCTGTTGCTAGCCAGCACCCTTCCTTGGAAGTGCTTTCACAGGCGCAGCAACACTGGGGCTTTGCGCTTCTCTACCCACCAAACGTCATGCTCACTATCTCTCCATCTCGTAGACACGAGCTGAGAAATTGCAAACGTCCAGCAATTGCTCAGAGATGAAAAGTGCCAGCACTGAAAGCTGATGCTAGCCAGCACCCTTCCTTGGAAGCGCTTTCACAGGCGCAGCAACACTGGGGCTTTGCGCTTCTCTAGCCACCAAACATCACGGTCACTATCTCTCCGTCTCGTAGACACGAGCTGAGAAATTGCAAACGTCGAGCAATTGCTCAGAGATGAAAAGTGCCAGCACTGAAAGCTGTTGCTAGCCAGCACCCTTCCTTGGAAGTGCTTTCACAGGCGCAGCAACACTGGGGCTTTGCGCTTCTCTACCCACCAAACGTCACGCTCACTATCTCTCCGTCTCATAGACACGAGCTGAGAAATTGCAAACGTCGAGCAATTGCTCAGAGAGGAAAAGTGCCAGCACTGAAAGCTGTTGCTAGCCAGCACCCTTCCTTGGAAGTGCTTTCACAGGCGCAGCAACACTGGGGCTTTGCGCTTCTCTACCCACCAAACATCACAGTCATTCTCTTTCCTTCTCGTAGACACGAGTTGAGAAATTGCAAACGTCGAGCAATTGCTCAGCGATGAAAAGTGCCAGCACTGAAAGCTGTTGCTAGCCAGCACCCTTCCTTGGAAGCACTTTTGTAGGCCTAAGAACACTGGGGCTCTGGGCTTCTCTAGCCACCTACTCTTCTGCTCATCCTCTCGGGCACTCTAAAGAGAGCTCAGGTGAGAAATTGCAAATGTCGAGCAATTGCTCAGAGATGAAAAGTGCCAGCACTGAAAGCTGTTGCTAGCCAGCACCCTTCCTTGGAAGTGCTTTCACAGGCGCAGCAACACTGGGGCTTTGCGCTTCTCTACCCACCAAACGTCACGCTCACTATCTGTCCGTCTCGTAGACACGAGCTGAGAAATTGCAAACGTTGAGCAATTGCTCAGAGAGGAAAAGTGCCAGCACTGAAAGCTGTTGCTAGCCAGCACCCTTCCTTGGAAGCGCTTTTGTAGGCGTAAGAACACTGGGGCTCTGGGCTTCTCTAGCCACCTACTCTTCTGCTCATCCTCTCGTGCAGTCTAAAGAGAGCTCAGGTGAGAAATTGCAAACGTCGAGCAATTGCTCAGAGATGAAAAGTGCCAGCACTGAAGGCTGTTGCTAGTCAGCACCCTTCCTTGGAAGCGCTTTCACAGGCGCAGCAACACTGGGGCTTTGCGCTTCTCTACCCACCAAACATCACAGTCATTCTCTTTCCTTCTCGTAGACAGGAGTTGAGAAATTGCAAACGTCGAGCAATTGCTCAGAGATGAAAAGTGGCAGCACTGAAAGCTGTGGCTAGCCAGCACCCTTCCTTGGAAGTGCTTTCACAGGCACAGCAACACTGGGGCTTTGCGCTTCTCTAGACACCAAACATCACGGTCATTCTCTTTCCGTCTCGTAGACACGAGCTGAGAAATTGCAAATGTCGAGCAATTGCTCAGAGATGAAAAGTGCCAGCACTGAAAGCTGTTGCTAGCCAGCACCCTTCCTTGGAAGCGCTTTTGTATGCCTAAGAACACTGGGGCTCTGGGCTTCTCTAGCCACCTAATCTTCTGCTCATCCTCTCGCGCAGTCTAAAGAGAGCTCAGGTGAGAAATTGCAAACGTCGAGCAATTGCTCAGAGATGAAAAGTGCCAGCACTGAAGGCTGTTGCTAGCCAGCACCCTTCCTTGGAAGTGCTTTCACAGGCGCAGCAACACTGGGGCTTTGCGCTTCTCTACCCACCAAAAGTCACGCTCACTATCTCTCCGTCTCATAGACACGAGCTGAGAAATTGCAAACGTCGAGCAATTGCTCAGAGATGAAAAGTGCCAGCACTGAAAGCTGTTGCTAGCCAGCACCCTTCCTTGGAAGCGCTTTCACAGGCGCAGCAACACTGGGGCTTTGCGCTTCTCTAGCCACCAAACGTCACGCTCACTATCTCTCCGTCTCGTAGACACGAGCTGAGAAATTGCAAACGTCGAGCAATTGCTCAGAGATGAAAAGTGCCAGGACTGAAAGCTGTTGCTAGCCAGCACCCTTCCTTGGAAGCGCTTTTGTAGGCCTAAGAACACTGGGGTTGTAGGCTTCTCTAGCCACCTAATCTTCTGCTCATCCTCTCGCGCAGTCTAAAGAGAGCTCAGGTGAGAAATTGCAAACGTCGAGCAATTGCTCAGAGATGAAAAGGGCCAGCACTGAAAGCTGTGGCTAGCCAGCACCCTTCCTTGGAAGCGCTTTCACAGGCGCAGCAACACTGGGGCTTTGCGCTTCTCTAGCCACCAAACATCACGGTCATTCTCTTTCCGTCCCGTAGACAGGAGTTGAGAAATTGCAAACGTCGAGCAATTGCTCAGAGATGAAAAGTGCCAGCACTGAAAGCTGTTGCTAGCCAGCACCCTTCCTTGGAAGTGCTTTCACAGGCGCAGCAACACTGGGGCTTTGCGCTTCTCTAGCCACCAAACATCACGCTCACTATCTCTCCGTCTCGTAGACACGAGCTGAGAAATTGCAAATGTGGAGCAATTGCTCAGAGATGAAAAGTGCCAGCACTGAAAGCTGATGCTAGCCAGCAGCCTTCCTTGGAAGCGCTTTTGTATGCCTAAGAACACTGGGGTTCTGGGCTTCTCTAGCCACCTCATCTTCTGCTCATCCTCTCGCGCACTCTAAAGAGAGCTCAGGTGAGAAAGTGCAAACGTCGAGCAATTGCTCAGCGATGAAAAGTGCCAGCACTGAAGGCTGTTGCTAGCCAGCACCCTTCCTTGGAAGCACTTTCACAGGCGCAGCAACACTGGGACTTTGCGCTTCTCTAGCCACCAAACATCACGGTCATTCTATTTCCGTCTCGTAGACACGAGCTGAGAAATTGCAAACGTCGAGCAATTGCTCAGAGATGAAAAGTGCCAGCACTGAAAGCTGTTGCTAGCCAGCACCCTTTCTTGGAAGCGCTTTTGTAGGCCTAAGAACACTGGGGTTGTGGGCTTCTCTAGCCACCTACTCTTCTGCTCATCCTCTCGCGTAGTCTAAAGAGAGCTCGGGTGAGAAAGTGCAAACGTCCAGCAATTGCTCAGAGATGAAAAGTGCCAGCACTGAAGGCTGTTGCTAGCCAGCACCCTTCCTTGGAAGCGCTTTCACAGGCGCAGCAACACTGGGGCTTTGCGCTTCTCTAGCCACCAAACATCACGGTTATTCTCTTTCCGTCTCGTAGACAGGAGTTGAGAAATTGCAAACGTCGAGCAATTGCTCAGAGATGAAAAGTGCCAGCACTGAAAGCTGTGGCTAGCCAGCACCCTTCCTTGGAAGTGCTTTCACAGGCGCAGCAACACTGGGGCTTTGCGCTTCTCTAGCCACCAAACATCACGCTCACTATCTCTCCGTCTCGTAGACACGAGTTGAGAAATTGCAAACGTCGAGCAATTGCTCAGAGAGGAAAAGTGCCAGCACTGAAAGCTCTTGCTAGCCAGCACCCTTCCTTGGAAGCGCTTTTGTAGGCCTAAGAACACTGGGGCTCTGGGCTTCTCTAGCCACCTAATCTTCTGCTCATCCTCTCGTGCAGTCGAAAGAGAGCTCAGGTGAGAAATTGCAAACGTCGAGCAATTGCTCAGAGATGAAAAGTGCCAGCACTGAAAGCTGTTGCTAGCCAGCACCCTTCCTTGGAAGCGCTTTCACAGGCGCAGCAACACTGGGGCTTTGCGCTTCTCTACCCACCAAACGTCATGCTCACTATCTCTCCGTCTCGTAGACACGAGCTGAGAAATTGCAAACGTCGAGCAATTGCTCAGAGATGAAAAGTGCCAGCACTGAAAGCTGATGCTAGCCAGCACCCTTCCTTGGAAGCGCTTTCACAGGCGCAGCAACACTGGGGCTTTGCGCTTCTCTAGCCACCAAACGTCATGGTCACTATCTCTCCGTCTCGTAGACACGAGCTGAGAAATTGCAAACGTCGAGCAATTGCTCAGAGATGAAAAGTGCCAGCACTGAAAGCTGTTGCTAGCCAGCACCCTTCCTTGGAAGCGTTTTCACAGGCGCAGCAACACTGGGACTTTGCGCTTCTCTACCCACCAAACATCACGGTCCTTCTCTTTCCGTCTCGTAGACACGAGCTGAGAAATTGCAAACGTCGAGCAATTGCTCAGAGATGAAAAGTGCCAACACTGAAAGCTGTTGCTAGCCAGCACCCTTCCTTGGAAGCGCTTTCACAGGCGCAGCAACACTGGGGCTTTGCGCTTCTCTACCCACCAAACATCACGCTCACTATCTCTCCGTCTCGTAGACACGAGCTGAGAAATTGCAAACGTCGAGCAATTGCTCAGAGATGAAAAGTGCCAGCACTGAAAGCTCTTGCTAGCCAGCACCCTTCCTTGGAAACGCTTTTGTAGGCCTAAGAACACTGGGGCTCTGGGCTTCTCTAGCCACCTAATCTTCTGCTCATCCTCTCGTGCAGTCTAAAGAGAGCTCAGGTGAGAAATTGCAAACGTCGAGCAATTGCTCAGAGATGAAAAGGGCCAGCACTGAAAGCTGTTGCTAGCCAGCACCCTTCCTTGGAAGCGCTTTCACAGGCGCAGCAACACTGGGGCTTTGCGCTTCTCTACCCACCAAACGTCACGCTCACTATCCCTCCGTCTCGTAGACACGAGCTGAGAAATTGCAAACGTCGAGCAATTGCTCAGAGGTGAAAAGTGCCAGCACTGAAAGCTGTTGCTAGCCAGCACCCTTCCTTGGAAGCGCTTTTGTAGGCCTAAGAACACTGGGGCTCTGGGCTTCTCTAGCCACCTACTCTTCTGCTCATCCTCTCGTGCAGTCTAAAGAGAGCTCAGGTGAGAAATTGCAAATGTCGAGCAATTGCTCAGAGATGAAAAGTGCCAGCACTGAAAGCTGTTGCTAGCCAGCACCCTTCCTTGGAAGCGCTTTCACAGGCGCAGCAACACTGGGACTTTGCGCTTCTCTACCCACCAAACGTCACGCTCACTATCTCTCCGTCTCGTAGACACGAGCTGAGAAATTGCAAACGTCGAGCAATTGCTCAGAGATGAGAACTGCCAGCACTGAAAGCTGTTGCTAGCCAGCACCCTTCCTTGGAAGTGCTTTCACAGGCACAGCAACACTGGGACTTTGCGCTTCTCTAGCCACCAAACGTCACGGTCGTTCTCTTTCCTTCTCGTAGACACGAGCTGAGAAATTGCAAACGTCGAGCAATTGCTCAGAGATGAAAAGTGCCAGCACTGAAAGCTGATGCTAGCCAGCACCCTTCCTTGGAAGCGCTTTTGTATGCCTAAGAACACTGGGGTTGTGGGCTTCTCTAGCCACCTAATCTTCTGCTCATCCTCTCGCGTAGTCTAAAGAGAGCTCAGGTGAGAAAGTGCAAACGTCCAGCAATTGCTCAGAGATGAAAAGGGCCAGCACTGAAAGCTGTTGCTAGCCAGCACCCTTCCTTGGAAGCGCTTTCACAGGCGCAGCAACAGTGGGACTTTGCGCTTCTCTACCCACCAAACATCACGGTCATTCTCTTCCCTTCTCGTAGACACGAGTTGAGAAATTGCAAACGTCGAGCAATTGCTCAGAGATGAAAAGTGCCAGCACTGAAAGCTGTGGCTAGCCAGCACCCTTCCTTGGAAGTGCTTTCACAGGCGCAGCAACACTGGGACTTTGCGCTTCTCTACCCACCAAACATCACGGTCACTATCTCTCCGTCTCGTAGACACGAGCTGAGAAATTGCAAACGTCGAGCAATTGCTCAGAGATGAAAAGTGCCAGCACTGAAAGCTGTTGCTAGCCAGCACCCTTCCTTGGAAACGCTTTTGTAGCCCTAAGAACACTGGGGCTCTGGGCTTCTCTAGCCACCTAATCTTCTGCTCATCCTCTCGTGCAGTCTAAAGAGAGCTCAGGTGAGAAATTGCAAACGTCGAGCAATTGCTCAGAGAGGAAAAGTGCCAGCACTGAAAGCTGTTGCTAGCCAGCACCCTTCCTTGGAAGCGCTTTCACAGGCGCAGCAACACTGGGGCTTTGCGCTTCTCTAGCCACCAAACATCACGGTCTCTATCTCTCCGTCTCGTAGACATGAGCTGAGAAATTGCAAACGTCGAGCAATTGCTCAGAGAGGAAAAGTGCCAGCACTGAAAGCTGTTGCTAGCCAGCACCCTTCCTTGGAAGCGCTTTCACAGGCGCAGCAACACTGGGGCTTTGCGCTTCTCTAGCCACCAAACATCACGCTCACTATCTCTCCGTCTCGTAGACACGAGCTGAGAAATTGCAAACGTCGAGCAATTGCTCAGAGAGGAAAAGTGCCAGCACTGAAAGCTGTTGCTAGCCAGCACCCTTCCTTGGAAGCGCTTTTGTAGGCCTAAGAACACTGGGGCTCTGGGCTTCTCTAGCCACCTACTCTTCTGCTCATCCTCTCGCGTAGTCTAAAGAGAGCTCGGGTGAGAAAGTGCAAACGTCGAGCAATTGCTCAGAGATGAAAAGTGCCAGCACTGAAAGCTGTTGCTAGCCAGCACCCTTCCTTGGAAGTGCTTTCACAGGCGCAGCAACACTGGGGCTTTGCGCTTCTCTAGCCACCAAACATCACGGTCATTCTCTTTCCTTCTCGTAGACACGAGCTGAGAAATTGCAAACGTCGAGCAATTGCTCAGAGATGAAAAGTGGCAGCACTGAAAGCTGTTGCTAGCCAGCACCCTTCCTTGGAAGCGCTTTCACAGACGCAGCAACACTGGGGCTTTGCGCTTCTCTAGCCACCAAACATCACGGTCATTCTCTTTCCTTCTCGTAGACAGGAATTGAGAAATTGCAAACGTCCAGCAATTGCTCAGAGATGAAAAGTGCCAGCACTGAAAGCTGTGGCTAGCCAGCACCCTTCCTTGGAAGTGCTTTCACAGGCGCAGCAACACTGGGGCTTTGCGCTACTCTAGCCACCAAACGTCACGGTCACTATCTCTCCGTATCGTAGACACAAGCTGAGAAATTGCAAATGTGGAGCAATTGCTCAGAGGTGAAAAGTGCCAGCACTGAAAGCTGATGCTAGCCAGCACCCTTCCTTGGAAGCGCTTTCACAGGCGCAGCAACACTGGGGCTTTGCGCTTCTCTAGCCACCAAAAGTCACGCTCACTATCTCTCCGTCTCGTAGACACGAGCTGAGAAATTGCAAACGTCGAGCAATTGCTCAGAGATGAAAAGTGCCAGCACTGAAAGCTGTTGCTAGCCAGCACCCTTCCTTGGAAGCGCTTTTGTAGGCCTAAGAACAGTGGGGCTTTGCGCTTCTCTAGCCACCTACTCTTCTGCTCATCCTCTCGTGCAGTCTAAAGAGAGCTCAGGTGAGAAATTGCAAATGTCGAGCAATTGCTCAGAGAGGAAAAGTGCCAGCACTGAAAGCTGTTGCTAGCCAGCACCCTTCCTTGGAAGCGCTTTCACAGGCGCAGCAACACTGGGGCTTTGCGCTTCTCTAGCCACCAAACATCACGGTCATTCTCTTTCCATCTCGTAGACACGAGTTGAGAAATTGCAAACATCGAGCAATTGCTCAGAGATGAAAAGTGCCAGCACTGAAAGCTGTGGCTAGCCAGCACCCTTCCTTGGAAGCGCTTTCACAGGCACAGCAACACTGGGGCTTTGCGCTTCTCTAGCCACCAAACGTCACGGTCACTATCTCTCCGTCTCGTAGACACGAGCTGAGAAATTGCAAACGTCGAGCAATTGCTCAGAGATGAAAAGTGCCAGCACTGAAAGCTGTTGCTAGCCAGCACCCTTCCTTGGAAACGCTTTTGTAGCCCTAAGAACACTGGGGCTCTGGGCTTCTCTAGCCACCTAATCTTCAGCTCATCCTCTCGTGCAGTCTAAAGAGAGCTCAGGTGAGAAAGTGCAAACGTCGAGCAATTGCTCAGAGATGAAAAGTGCCAGCACTGAAAGCTGTTGCTAGCCAGCACCCTTCCTTGGAAGCGCTTTCACAGGCACAGCAACACTGGGACTTTGCGCTTCTCTAGCCACCAAACGTCACGGTCATTCTCTTTCCGTCTCGTAGACACGAGCTGAGAAATTGCAAACGTCGAGCAATTGCTCAGAGATGAAAAGTGCCAGCACTGAAAGCTGTTGCTAGCCAGCACCCTTTCTTGGAAGCGCTTTTGTAGGCCTAAGAACACTGGGGTTGTGGGCTTCTCTAGCCACCTACTCTTCTGCTCATCCTCTCGCGTAGTCTAAAGAGAGCTCAGGTGAGAAAGTGCAAACGTCGAGCAATTGCTCAGAGATGAAAAGTGCCAGCACTGAAAGCTGTTGCTAGCCAGCACCCTTCCTTGGAAGCGCTTTCACAGGCGCAGCAACACTGGGGCTTTGCGCTTCTCTAGCCACCAAACATCACGGTCATTCTCTTTCCTTCTCGTAGACAGGAGTTGAGAAATTGCAAACGTCGAGCAATTGCTCAGAGATGAAAAGTGCCAGCACTGAAAGCTGTGGCTAGTCAGCACCCTTCCTTGGAAGCGCTTTCACAGGCGCAGCAACACTGGGACTTTGCGCTTCTCTACCCACCAAACGTCACGCTCACTATCTCTCCGTCTCTTAGACACGAGCTTAGAAATTGCAAATGTCGAGCAATTGATCAGAGGTGAAAAGTGCCAGCACTGAAAGCTGTTGCTAGCCAGCACCCTTCCTTGGAAGCGCTTTTGTAGGCCTAAGAACACTGGGGCTCTGGGCTTCTCTAGCCACCTAATCTTCTGCTCATCCTCTCGTGCAGTCTAAAGAGAGCTCAGGTGAGAAATTGCAAACGTCGAGCAATTGCTCAGCGATGAAAAGTGCCAGCACTGAAAGCTGTTGCTAGCCAGCACCCTTCCTTGGAAGCGCTTTCACAGGCGCAGCAATACTGGGGCTTTGCGCTTCTCTACCCACCAAACGTCACGGTAATTCTCTTTCCGTCTCGTAGACACGAGCTGAGAAATTGCAAATGTCGAGCAATTGCTCAGAGATGAAAAGTGCCAGCACTGAAAGCTGTGGCTAGCCAGCACCCTTCCTTGGAAGCGCTTTTGTAGGCCTAAGAACACTGGGGCTCTGGGCTTCTCTAGCCACCTACTCTTCTGCTCATCCTCTCGCGTAGTCTAAAGAGAGCTCAGGTGAGAAAGTGCAAACGTCGAGCAATTGCTCAGAGATGAAAAGTGCCAGCACTGAAAGCTGTTGCTAGCCAGCACCCTTCCTTGGAAGCGCTTTCACAGGCGCAGCAACACTGGGGCTTTGTGATTCTCTAGCCACCAAACATCACGGTCATTCTCTTTCCGTCTCGTAGACACGAGTTGAGAAATTGCAAACGTCGAGCAATTGCTCAGAGATGAAAAGTGCCAGCACTGAAAGCTGTGGCTAGCCAGCACCCTTCCTTGGAAGCGCTTTCACAGGAGCAGCAACACTGGGACTTTGCGCTTCTCTAGCCACCAAACGTCACGCTCACTATCTCTCCGTCTCGTAGACACGAGCTGAGAAATTGCAAATGTCGAGCAATTGATCAGAGGTGAAAAGTGCCAGCACTGAAAGCTGTTGCTAGCCAGCACCCTTCCTTGGAAGCGCTTTTGTAGGCCTAAGAACACTGGGGCTCTGGGCTTCTCTAGCCACCTAATCTTCTGCTCATCCTCTCGTGCAGTCTAAAGAGAGCTCAGGTGAGAAAGTGCAAACGTCGAGCAATTGCTCAGAGATGAAAAGTGCCAGCACTGAAAGCTGTTGCTAGCCAGCACCCTTCCTTGGAAGCGCTTTCACAGGCGCAGCAACACTGGGGCTTTGCGCTTCTCTAGCCACCAAACGTCACGGTCATTCTCTTTCCGTCTCGTAGACACGAGCTGAGAAATTGCAAATGTCGAGCAATTGCTCAGAGATGAAATGTGGCAGCACTGAAAGCTCTTGCTAGCCAGCACCCTTCCTTGGAAGCGCTTTTGTAGCCCTAAGGACACTGGGGTTGTGGGCTTCTCTAGCCACCTACTCTTCTGCTCATCCTCTCGCGTAGTCTAAAGAGAGCTCAGGTGAGAAAGTGCAAACGTCGAGCAATTGCTCAGAGATGAAAAGTGCCAGCACTGAAAGCTGTTGCTAGCCAGCACCCTTCCTTGGAAGCGCTTTCACAGGCGCAGCAACACTGGGGCTTTGCGCTTCTCTAGCCACCAAACATCACGGTCATTCTCTTTCCGTCTCGTAGACACGAGCTGAGAAATTGCAAACGTCGAGCAATTGCTCAGAGATGAAAAGTGCCAGCACTGAAAGCTGTGGCTAGCCAGCACCCTTCCTTGGAAGCGCTTTCACAGGCGCAGCAACACTGGGACTTTGCGCTTCTCTAGCCACCAAACGTCACGCTCACTATCTCTCCGTCTCGTAGACACGAGCTGAGAAATTGCAAATGTCGAGCAATTGCTCAGAGATGAAAAGTGCCAGCACTGAAAGCTGTTGCTAGCCAGCACCCTTCCTTGGAAGCGCTTTTGTAGCCCTAAGAACACTGGGGCTCTGGGCTTCTCTAGCCACCTAATCTTCTGCTCATCCTCTCGTGCAGTCTAAAGAGAGCTCAGGTGAGAAATTGCAAACGTCGAGCAATTGCTCAGAGATGAAAAGTGCCAGCACTGAAAGCTGTTGCTAGCCAGCACCCTTCCTTGGAAGCGCTTTCACAGGCGCAGCAACACTGGGGCTTTGCGCTTCTCTACCCACCAAAAGTCACGCTCACTATCTCTCCGTCTCGTAGACACGAGCTGAGAAATTGCAAACGTCGAGCAATTGCTCAGAGAGGAAAAGTGCCAGCACTGAAAGCTGATGCTAGCCAGCAGCCTTCCTTGGAAGCGCTTTCACAGGCGCAGCAACACTGGGGCTTTGCGCTTCTCTACCCACCAAACGTCACGGTCACTATCTCTCCGTCTCGTAGACATGAGCTGAGAAATTGCAAATGTGGAGCAATTGCTCAGAGGTGAAAAGTGCCAGCACTGAAAGCTGTTGCTAGCCAGCACCCTTCCTTGGAAGCGCTTTTGTAGGCCTAACAACACTGGGGCTCTGGGCTTCTCTAGCCACCTAATCTTCTGCTCATCCTCTCGTGCAGTCTAAAGAGAGCTCAGGTGAGAAATTGCAAACGTCGAGCAATTGCTCAGAGATGAAAAGTGCCAGCACTGAAAGCTGTTGCTAGCCAGCACCCTTCCTTGGAAGCGCTTTCACAGGCGCAGCAACACTGGGGCTTTGCGCTTCTCTACCCACCAAATATCACGGTCATTCTCTTTCCGTCTCGTAGACACGAGCTGAGAAATTGCAAACGTCGAGCAATTGCTCAGAGATGAAAAGTGGCAGCACTGAAAGCTGTGGCTAGCCAGCACCCTTCCTTGGAAGCGCTTTCACAGGCGCAGCAACACTGGGGCTTTGCGCTTCTCTAGCCACCAAACATCACGCTCACTATCTCTCTGTCTCATAGACACGAGCTGAGAAATTGCAAACGTCGAGCAATTGCTCAGAGAGGAAAAGTGGCAGCACTGAAAGCTGTTGCTAGCCAGCACCCTTCCTTGGAAGCGCTTTTGTAGGCCTAACAACACTGGGGCTCTGGGCTTCTCTAGCCACCTAATCTTCTGCTCATCCTCTCGTGCAGTCTAAAGAGAGCTCAGGTGAGAAATTGCAAACGTCGAGCAATTGCTCAGAGATGAAAAGTGCCAGCACTGAAAGCTGTTGCTAGCCAGCACCCTTCCTTGGAAGTGCTTTCACAGGCGCAGCAACACTGGGGCTTTGCGCTTCTCTACCCACCAAACGTCACGCTCACTATCTCTCCGTCTCGTAGACACGAGCTGAGAAATTGCAAACGTCGAGCAATTGCTCAGAGAGGAAAAGTGCCAGCACTGAAAGCTGTGGCTAGCCAGCACCCTTCCTTGGAAGCGCTTTCACAGGCGCAGCAACACTGGGGCTTTGCGCTTCTCTACCCACCATACATCACGCTCACTATCTCTCCGTCTCATAGACATGAGCTGAGAAATTGCAAACGTCGAGCAATTGCTCAGAGAGGAAAAGTGCCAGCACTGAAAGCTGTTGCTAGCCAGCACCCTTCCTTGGAAGCGCTTTTGTAGGCCTAAGAACACTGGGGCTCTGGGCTTCTCTAGCCACCTACTCTTCTGCTCATCCTCTCGTGCAGTCTAAAGAGAGCTCAGGTGAGAAATTGCAAACGTCGAGCAATTGCTCAGAGATGAAAAGTGCCAGCACTGAAAGCTGTTGCTAGCCAG
The DNA here is from genome assembly GCA_037962945.1 of Sarcoramphus papa. Classification (NCBI taxonomy): domain Eukaryota; kingdom Metazoa; phylum Chordata; class Aves; order Accipitriformes; family Cathartidae; genus Sarcoramphus; species Sarcoramphus papa. The sequence goes on along the minus strand of CM075586.1, from coordinate 91,365,233 downwards.
CACCCTTCCTTGGAAGTGCTTTCACAGGCGCAGCAAAACTGGGACTTTGCGCTTCTCTAGCCACCAAACGTCACGGTCATTCTCTTTCCTTCTCGTAGACACGAGCTGAGAAATTGCAAACGTCGAGCAATTGCTCAGAGATGAAAAGTGCCAGCACTGAAAGCTGTTGCTAGCCAGCACCCTTCCTTGGAAGCGCTTTCACAGGCGCAGCAACACTGGGGCTTTGCGCTTCTCTACCCACCAAACGTCACGCTCACTATCTCTCCGTCTCGTAGACATGAGCTGTGAAATTGCAAACGTCGAGCAATTGCTCAGAGATGAAAAGTGCCAGCACTGAAAGCTGTTGCTAGCCAGCACCCTTCCTTGGAAGCGCTTTTGTAGGCCTAAGAACACTGGGGCTCTGGGCTTCTCTAGCCACCTAATCTTATGCTCATCCTCTCGTGCAGTCTACAGAGAGCTCAGGTGAGAAATTGCAAATGTCGAGCAATTGCTCAGAGATGAAAAGTGCCAGCACTGAAAGCTGTTGCTAGTCAGCACCCTTCCTTGGAAGCGCTTTCACAGGCGCAGCAACACTGGGGCTTTGCGCTTCTCTAGCCACCAAACGTCACGCTCACTATCTCTCTGTCTCGTAGACACGAGCTGAGAAATTGCAAACGTCGAGCAATTGCTCAGAGATGAAAAGTGCCAGCACTGAAAGCTGTTGCTAGCCAGCACCCTTCCTTGGAAGTGCTTTCACAGGCGCAGCAACACTGGGGCTTTGCGCTTCTCTAGCCACCAAACATCACGCTCACTATCTCTCTGTCTCATAGACACGAGCTGAGAAATTGCAAACGTCGAGCAATTGCTCAGAGAGGAAAAGTGGCAGCACTGAAAGCTGTTGCTAGCCAGCACCCTTCCTTGGAAGCGCTTTTGTAGGCCTAACAACACTGGGGCTCTGGGCTTCTCTAGCCACCTAATCTTCTGCTCATCCTCTCGTGCAGTCTAAAGAGAGCTCAGGTGAGAAATTGCAAACGTCGAGCAATTGCTCAGAGATGAAAAGTGCCAGCACTGAAAGCTGTTGCTAGCCAGCACCCTTCCTTGGAAGTGCTTTCACAGGCGCAGCAACACTGGGGCTTTGCGCTTCTCTACCCACCAAACGTCACGCTCACTATCTCTCCGTCTCGTAGACACGAGCTGAGAAATTGCAAACGTCGAGCAATTGCTCAGAGATGAAAAGTGCCAGCACTGAAAGCTGTTGCTAGCCAGCACCCTTCCTTGGAAGCGCTTTCACAGGCGCAGCAACACTGGGGCTTTGCGCTTCTCTACCCACCAAACATCACGCTCACTATCTCTCCGTCTCGTAGACATGAGCTGAGAAATTGCAAACGTCGAGCAATTGCTCAGAGAGGAAAAGTGCCAGCACTGAAAGCTGTTGCTAGCCAGCACCCTTCCTTGGAAGCGCTTTTGTAGGCCTAAGAACACTGGGGCTCTGGGCTTCTCTAGCCACCTACTCTTCTGCTCATCCTCTCGTGCAGTCTAAAGAGAGCTCAGGTGAGAAATTGCAAACGTCGAGCAATTGCTCAGAGATGAAAAGTGCCAGCACTGAAAGCTGTTGCTAGCCAGCACCCTTCCTTGGAAGTGCTTTCACAGGCGCAGCAAAACTGGGACTTTGCGCTTCTCTAGCCACCAAACGTCACGGTCATTCTCTTTCCTTCTCGTAGACACGAGCTGAGAAACTGCAAACGTCGAGCAATTGCTCAGAGATGAAAAGTGCCAGCACTGAAAGCTGTTGCTAGCCAGCACCCTTCCTTGGAAGCGCTTTCACAGGCGCAGCAACACTGGGGCTTTGCGCTTCTCTACCCACCAAACGTCACGCTCACTATCTCTCCGTCTCGTAGACATGAGCTGTGAAATTGCAAACGTCGAGCAATTGCTCACAGATGAAAAGTGCCAGCACTGAAAGCTGTTGCTAGCCAGCACCCTTCCTTGGAAGCGCTTTCACAGGCGCAGCAACACTGGGGCTTTGCGCTTCTCTACCCACCAAATATCACGGTCATTCTCTTTCCGTCTCGTAGACACGAGCTGAGAAATTGCAAACGTCGAGCAATTGCTCAGAGATGAAAAGTGGCAGCACTGAAAGCTGTGGCTAGCCAGCACCCTTCCTTGGAAGCGCTTTTGTAGGCCTAACAACACTGGGGCTCTGGGCTTCTCTAGCCACCTAATCTTCTGCTCATCCTCTCGTGCAGTCTAAAGAGAGCTCAGGTGAGAAATTGCAAATGTCGAGCAATTGCTCAGAGATGAAAAGTGCCAGCACTGAAAGCTGTTGCTAGCCAGCACCCTTCCTTGGAAGCGCTTTCACAGGCGCAGCAACACTGGGGCTTTGCGCTTCTCTACCCACCAAATATCACGGTCATTCTCTTTCCGTCTCGTAGACACGAGCTGAGAAATTGCAAACGTCGAGCAATTGCTCAGAGATGAAAAGTGGCAGCACTGAAAGCTGTGGCTAGCCAGCACCCTTCCTTGGAAGCGCTTTCACAGGCGCAGCAACACTGGGGCTTTGCGCTTCTCTAGCCACCAAACATCACGCTCACTATCTCTCTGTCTCATAGACACGAGCTGAGAAATTGCAAACGTCGAGCAATTGCTCAGAGAGGAAAAGTGGCAGCACTGAAAGCTGTTGCTAGCCAGCACCCTTCCTTGGAAGCGCTTTTGTAGGCCTAACAACACTGGGGCTCTGGGCTTCTCTAGCCACCTAATCTTCTGCTCATCCTCTCGTGCAGTCTAAAGAGAGCTCAGGTGAGAAATTGCAAACGTCGAGCAATTGCTCAGAGATGAAAAGTGCCAGCACTGAAAGCTGTTGCTAGCCAGCACCCTTCCTTGGAAGTGCTTTCACAGGCGCAGCAACACTGGGGCTTTGCGCTTCTCTACCCACCAAACGTCACGCTCACTATCTCTCCGTCTCGTAGACACGAGCTGAGAAATTGCAAACGTCGAGCAATTGCTCAGAGAGGAAAAGTGCCAGCACTGAAAGCTGTTGCTAGCCAGCACCCTTCCTTGGAAGCGCTTTCACAGGCGCAGCAACACTGGGGCTTTGCGCTTCTCTACCCACCAAACATCACGCTCACTATCTCTCCGTCTCATAGACATGAGCTGAGAAATTGCAAACGTCGAGCAATTGCTCAGAGAGGAAAAGTGCCAGCACTGAAAGCTGTTGCTAGCCAGCACCCTTCCTTGGAAGCGCTTTTGTAGGCCTAAGAACACTGGGGCTCTGGGCTTCTCTAGCCACCTACTCTTCTGCTCATCCTCTCGTGCAGTCTAAAGAGAGCTCAGGTGAGAAATTGCAAACGTCGAGCAATTGCTCAGAGATGAAAAGTGCCAGCACTGAAAGCTGTTGCTAGCCAGCACCCTTCCTTGGAAGTGCTTTCACAGGCGCAGCAAGACTGGGACTTTGCGCTTCTCTAGCCACCAAACGTCACGGTCATTCTCTTTCCTTCTCGTAGACACGAGCTGAGAAATTGCAAACGTCGAGCAATTGCTCAGAGATGAAAAGTGCCAGCACTGAAAGCTGTTGCTAGCCAGCACCCTTCCTTGGAAGCGCTTTCACAGGCGCAGCAACACTGGGGCTTTGCGCTTCTCTACCCACCAAACGTCACGCTCACTATCTCTCCGTCTCGTAGACATGAGCTGTGAAATTGCAAACGTCGAGCAATTGCTCAGAGATGAAAAGTGCCAGCACTGAAAGCTGTTGCTAGCCAGCACCCTTCCTTGGAAGCGCTTTTGTAGCCCTAAGAACACTGGGGCTCTGGGCTTCTCTAGCCACCTAATCTTATGCTCATCCTCTCGTGCAGTCTACAGAGAGCTCAGGTGAGAAATTGCAAATGTCGAGCAATTGCTCAGAGATGAAAAGTGCCAGCACTGAAAGCTGTTGCTAGTCAGCACCCTTCCTTGGAAGCGCTTTCACAGGCGCAGCAACACTGGGGCTTTGCGCTTCTCTAGCCACCAAACGTCACGCTCACTATCTCTCTGTCTCGTAGACACGAGCTGAGAAATTGCAAACGTCGAGCAATTGCTCAGAGATGAAAAGTGCCAGCACTGAAAGCTGTTGCTAGCCAGCACCCTTCCTTGGAAGTGCTTTCACAGGCGCAGCAACACTGGGGCTTTGCGCTTCTCTAGCCACCAAACATCACGCTCACTATCTCTCTGTCTCATAGACACGAGCTGAGAAATTGCAAACGTCGAGCAATTGCTCAGAGAGGAAAAGTGGCAGCACTGAAAGCTGTTGCTAGCCAGCACCCTTCCTTGGAAGCGCTTTTGTAGGCCTAACAACACTGGGGCTCTGGGCTTCTCTAGCCACCTAATCTTCTGCTCATCCTCTCGTGCAGTCTAAAGAGAGCTCAGGTGAGAAATTGCAAACGTCGAGCAATTGCTCAGAGATGAAAAGTGCCAGCACTGAAAGCTGTTGCTAGCCAGCACCCTTCCTTGGAAGTGCTTTCACAGGCGCAGCAACACTGGGGCTTTGCGCTTCTCTACCCACCAAACGTCACGCTCACTATCTCTCCGTCTCGTAGACACGAGCTGAGAAATTGCAAACGTCGAGCAATTGCTCAGAGATGAAAAGTGCCAGCACTGAAAGCTGTTGCTAGCCAGCACCCTTCCTTGGAAGCGCTTTCACAGGCGCAGCAACACTGGGGCTTTGCGCTTCTCTACCCACCAAACATCACGCTCACTATCTCTCCGTCTCGTAGACATGAGCTGAGAAATTGCAAACGTCGAGCAATTGCTCAGAGAGGAAAAGTGCCAGCACTGAAAGCTGTTGCTAGCCAGCACCCTTCCTTGGAAGCGCTTTTGTAGGCCTAAGAACACTGGGGCTCTGGGCTTCTCTAGCCACCTACTCTTCTGCTCATCCTCTCGTGCAGTCTAAAGAGAGCTCAGGTGAGAAATTGCAAACGTCGAGCAATTGCTCAGAGATGAAAAGTGCCAGCACTGAAAGCTGTTGCTAGCCAGCACCCTTCCTTGGAAGTGCTTTCACAGGCGCAGCAAAACTGGGACTTTGCGCTTCTCTAGCCACCAAACGTCACGGTCATTCTCTTTCCTTCTCGTAGACACGAGCTGAGAAACTGCAAACGTCGAGCAATTGCTCAGAGATGAAAAGTGCCAGCACTGAAAGCTGTTGCTAGCCAGCACCCTTCCTTGGAAGCGCTTTCACAGGCGCAGCAACACTGGGGCTTTGCGCTTCTCTACCCACCAAACGTCACGCTCACTATCTCTCCGTCTCGTAGACATGAGCTTTGAAATTGCAAACGTCGAGCAATTGCTCACAGATGAAAAGTGCCAGCACTGAAAGCTGTTGCTAGCCAGCACCCTTCCTTGGAAGCGCTTTCACAGGCGCAGCAACACTGGGGCTTTGCGCTTCTCTACCCACCAAATATCACGGTCATTCTCTTTCCGTCTCGTAGACACGAGCTGAGAAATTGCAAACGTCGAGCAATTGCTCAGAGATGAAAAGTGGCAGCACTGAAAGCTGTGGCTAGCCAGCACCCTTCCTTGGAAGTGCTTTCACAGGCGCAGCAACACTGGGGCTTTGCGCTTCTCTAGCCACCAAACATCACGCTCACTATCTCTCTGTCTCATAGACACGAGCTGAGAAATTGCAAACGTCGAGCAATTGCTCAGAGAGGAAAAGTGGCAGCACTGAAAGCTGTTGCTAGCCAGCACCCTTCCTTGGAAGCGCTTTTGTAGGCCTAACAACACTGGGGCTCTGGGCTTCTCTAGCCACCTAATCTTCTGCTCATCCTCTCGTGCAGTCTAAAGAGAGCTCAGGTGAGAAATTGCAAACGTCGAGCAATTGCTCAGAGATGAAAAGTGCCAGCACTGAAAGCTGTTGCTAGCCAGCACCCTTCCTTGGAAGTGCTTTCACAGGCGCAGCAACACTGGGGCTTTGCGCTTCTCTACCCACCAAACGTCACGCTCACTATCTCTCCGTCTCGTAGACACGAGCTGAGAAATTGCAAACGTCGAGCAATTGCTCAGAGATGAAAAGTGCCAGCACTGAAAGCTGTTGCTAGCCAGCACCCTTCCTTGGAAGCGCTTTCACAGGCGCAGCAACACTGGGGCTTTGCGCTTCTCTACCCACCAAACATCACGCTCACTATCTCTCCGTCTCATAGACATGAGCTGAGAAATTGCAAACGTCGAGCAATTGCTCAGAGATGAAAAGTGCCAGCACTGAAAGCTGTTGCTAGCCAGCACCCTTCCTTGGAAGCGCTTTTGTAGGCCTAAGAACACTGGGGCTCTGGGCTTCTCTAGCCACCTACTCTTCTGCTCATCCTCTCGTGCAGTCTAAAGAGAGCTCAGGTGAGAAATTGCAAACGTCGAGCAATTGCTCAGAGATGAAAAGTGCCAGCACTGAAAGCTGTTGCTAGCCAGCACCCTTCCTTGGAAGTGCTTTCACAGGCGCAGCAAAACTGGGACTTTGCGCTTCTCTAGCCACCAAACGTCACGGTCATTCTCTTTCCTTCTCGTAGACACGAGCTGAGAAATTGCAAACGTCGAGCAATTGCTCAGAGATGAAAAGTGCCAGCACTGAAAGCTGTTGCTAGCCAGCAACCTTCCTTGGAAGCGCTTTCACAGGCGCAGCAACACTGGGGCTTTGCGCTTCTCTACCCACCAAACGTCACGCTCACTATCTCTCCGTCTCGTAGACATGAGCTGTGAAATTGCAAACGTCGAGCAATTGCTCAGAGATGAAAAGTGCCAGCACTGAAAGCTGTTGCTAGCCAGCACCCTTCCTTGGAAGCGCTTTTGTAGCCCTAAGAACACTGGGGCTCTGGGCTTCTCTAGCCACCTAATCTTATGCTCATCCTCTCGTGCAGTCTAAAGAGAGCTCAGGTGAGAAATTGCAAATGTCGAGCAATTGCTCAGAGATGAAAAGTGCCAGCACTGAAAGCTGTTGCTAGTCAGCACCCTTCCTTGGAAGCGCTTTCACAGGCGCAGCAACACTGGGGCTTTGCGCTTCTCTAGCCACCAAACGTCACGCTCACTATCTCTCTGTCTCGTAGACACGAGCTGAGAAATTGCAAACGTCGAGCAATTGCTCAGAGATGAAAAGTGCCAGCACTGAAAGCTGTGGCTAGCCAGCACCCTTCCTTGGAAGTGCTTTCACAGGCGCAGCAACACTGGGGCTTTGCGCTTCTCTAGCCACCAAACATCACGCTCACTATCTCTCTGTCTCATAGACACGAGCTGAGAAATTGCAAACGTCGAGCAATTGCTCAGAGAGGAAAAGTGGCAGCACTGAAAGCTGTTGCTAGCCAGCACCCTTCCTTGGAAGCGCTTTTGTAGGCCTAACAACACTGGGGCTCTGGGCTTCTCTAGCCACCTAATCTTCTGCTCATCCTCTCGTGCACTCTAAAGAGAGCTCAGGTGAGAAATTGCAAACGTCGAGCAATTGCTCAGAGATGAAAAGTGCCAGCACTGAAAGCTGTTGCTAGCCAGCACCCTTCCTTGGAAGTGCTTTCACAGGCGCAGCAACACTGGGGCTTTGCGCTTCTCTACCCACCAAACGTCACGCTCACTATCTCTCCGTCTCGTAGACACGAGCTGAGAAATTGCAAACGTCGAGCAATTGCTCAGAGAGGAAAAGTGCCAGCACTGAAAGCTGTTGCTAGCCAGCACCCTTCCTTGGAAGCGCTTTCACAGGCGCAGCAACACTGGGGCTTTGCGCTTCTCTACCCACCAAACATCACGCTCACTATCTCTCCGTCTCGTAGACATGAGCTGAGAAATTGCAAACGTCGAGCAATTGCTCAGAGAGGAAAAGTGCCAGCACTGAAAGCTGTTGCTAGCCAGCACCCTTCCTTGGAAGCGCTTTTGTAGGCCTAACAACACTGGGGCTCTGGGCTTCTCTAGCCACCTACTCTTCTGCTCATCCTCTCGTGCAGTCTAAAGAGAGCTCAGGTGAGAAATTGCAAACGTCGAGCAATTGCTCAGAGATGAAAAGTGCCAGCACTGAAAGCTGTTGCTAGCCAGCACCCTTCCTTGGAAGTGCTTTCACAGGCGCAGCAAAACTGGGACTTTGCGCTTCTCTAGCCACCAAACGTCACGGTCATTCTCTTTCCTTCTCGTAGACACGAGCTGAGAAATTGCAAACGTCGAGCAATTGCTCAGAGATGAAAAGTGCCAGCACTGAAAGCTGTTGCTAGCCAGCACCCTTCCTTGGAAGCGCTTTCACAGGCGCAGCAACACTGGGGCTTTGCGCTTCTCTACCCACCAAACGTCACGCTCACTATCTCTCCGTCTCGTAGACATGAGCTGTGAAATTGCAAACGTCGAGCAATTGCTCAGAGATGAAAAGTGCCAGCACTGAAAGCTGTTGCTAGCCAGCACCCTTCCTTGGAAGCGCTTTTGTAGCCCTAAGAACACTGGGGCTCTGGGCTTCTCTAGCCACCTACTCTTCTGCTCATCCTCTCGTGCAGTCGAAAGAGAGCTCAGGTGAGAAATTGCAAATGTCGAGCAATTGCTCAGAGATGAAAAGTGCCAGCACTGAAAGCTGTTGCTAGTCAGCACCCTTCCTTGGAAGCGCTTTCACAGGCGCAGCAACACTGGGGCTTTGCGCTTCTCTAGCCACCAAACGTCACGCTCACTATCTCTCTGTCTCGTAGACACGAGCTGAGAAATTGCAAACGTCGAGCAATTGCTCAGAGATGAAAAGTGCCAGCACTGAAAGCTGTTGCTAGCCAGCACCCTCCTTGGAAACGCTTTTGTAGGCCTAAGAACACTGGGGCTCTGGGCTTCTCTAGCCACCTACTCTTCTGCTCATCCTCTCGCGCAGTCTAAAGAGAGCTCAGGTGAGAAATTGCAAACGTCGAGCAATTGCTCAGAGATGAAAAGTGCCAGCACTGAAAGCTGTGGCTAGCCAGCACCCTTCCTTGGAAGTGCTTTCACAGGCGCAGCAACACTGGGACTTTGCGCTTCTCTACCCACCAAACATCACGGTCATTCTCTTTCCTTCTCATAGACAGGAGTTGAGAAATTGCAAACGTCCAGCAATTGCTCAGAGATGAAAAGTGCCAGAACTGAAAGCTGTGGCTAGCCAGCACCCTTCCTTGGAAGTGCTTTCACAGGCGCAGCAACACTGGGGCTTTGCGCTTCTCTAGCCACCAAACATCACGCTCACTATCTCTCCGTCTCGTAGACACGAGCTGAGAAATTGCAAACGTCGAGCAATTGCTCAGAGATGAAAAGTGCCAGCACTGAAAGCTGTTGCTAGCCAGCACCCTTCCTTGGAAACGCTTTTGTAGCCCTAAGAACACTGGGGTTGTGGGCTTCTCTAGCCACCTAATCTTCTGCTCATCCTCTCGGGCACTCTAAAGAGAGCTCAGGTGAGAAATTGCAAACGTCGAGCAATTGCTCAGAGATGAAAAGTGGCAGCACTGAAAGCTGTTGCTAGCCAGCACCCTTCCTTGGAAGCGCTTTCACAGGCGCAGCAACACTGGGACTTTGCGCGTCTCTACCCACCAAATGTCACGGTCATTCTCTTTCCGTCTCGTAGACACGAGCTGAGAAATTGCAAACGTCGAGCAATTGCTCAGAGATGAAAAGTGCCAGCACTGAAAGCTGATGCTAGCCAGCACCCTTCCTTGGAAGCGCTTTTGTAGGCCTAAGAATACTGGGGCTCTGGGCTTCTCTAGCCACCTACTCTTCTGCTCATCCTCTCGTGCAGTCTAAAGAGAGCTCAGGTGAGAAAGTGCAAACGTCCAGCAATTGCTCAGAGATGAAAAGTGGCAGCACTGAAAGCTGTTGCTAGCCAGCACCCTTCCTTGGAAGTGCTTTCACAGGCGCAGCAACACTGGGACTTTGTGCTTCTCTAGCCACCAAACGTCACGGTCATTCTCTTTCCTTCTCGTAGACACGAGCTGAGAAATTGCAAACGTCGAGCAATTGCTCAGAGATGAAAAGTGCCAGCACTGAAAGCTGTTGCTAGCCAGCACCCTTCCTTGGAAGCGCTTTCACAGGCGCAGCAACACTGGGGCTTTGCGCTTCTCTACCCACCAAACATCACGGTCCTTCTCTTTCTGTCTCGTAGACACGAGTTGAGAAATTGCAAACGTCAAGCAATTGCTCAGAGATGAAAAGTGCCAGCACTGAAAGCTGATTATAGCCAGCAGCCTTCCTTGGAAGCGCTTTCACAGGCGCAGCAACACTGGGGCTTTGCGCTTCTCTACCCACCAAACATCACGCTCACTATCTCTCCGTCTCGTAGACACGAGCTGAGAAATTGCAAACGTCGAGCAATTGATCAGAGATGAAAAGTGCCAGCACTGAAAGCTGTTGCTAGCCAGCACCCTTCCTTGGAAACGCTTTTGTAGCCCTAAGAACACTGGGGTTGTGGGCTTCTCTAGCCACCTAATCTTCTGCTCATCCTCTCGGGCACTCTAAAGAGAGCTCAGGTGAGAAATTGCAAACGTCGAGCAATTGCTCAGAGATGAAAAGTGCCAGCACTGAAAGCTGTTGCTAGCCAGCACCCTTCCTTGGAAGCGCTTTCACAGGCGCAGCAACACTGGGACTTTGCGCGTCTCTACCCACCAAACATCACGGTCATTCTCTTTCCGTCTCGTAGACACGAGCTGAGAAATTGCAAACGTCGAGCAATTGCTCAGAGATGAGAACTGCCAGCACTGAAAGCTGATGCTAGCCAGCACCCTTCCTTGGAAGCGCTTTTGTAGGCCTAAGAGTACTGGGGCTCTGGGCTTCTCTAGCCACCTACTCTTCTGCTCATCCTCTCGTGCAGTCTAAAGAGAGCTCAGGTGAGAAATTGCAAACGTTGAGCAATTGCGCAGAGATGAAAAGTGCCAGCACTGAAAGCTGTTGCTAGCCAGCACCCTTCCTTGGAAGTGCTTTCACAGGCGCAGCAACACTGGGACTTTGTGCTTCTCTAGCCACCAAACGTCACGGTCATTCTCTTTCCTTCTCGTAGACACGAGCTGAGAAATTGCAAACGTCGAGCAACTGCTCAGAGATGAAAAGTGCCAGCACTGAAAGCTGTTGCTAGCCAGCACCCTTCCTTGGAAGCGCTTTCACAGGCGCAGCAACACTGGGGCTTTGCGCTTCTCTAGCCACCAAACATCACGGTCATTCTCTTTCCGTCTCGTAGACACGAGTTGAGAAATTGCAAACGTCCAGCAATTGCTCAGAGATGAAAAGTGCCAGCACTGAAAGCTGTGGCTAGCCAGCACCCTTCCTTGGAAGTGCTTTCACAGGCGCAGCAACACTGGGGCTTTGCGCTTCTCTAGCCACCAAACATCACGCTCACTATCTCTCCGTCTCGTAGACACGAGCTGAGAAATTGCAAACGTCAAGCAATTGCTCAGAGGTGAAAATTGCCAGCACTGAAAGCTGTTGCTAGCCAGCACCCTTCCTTGGAAGCGCTTTTGTAGGCCTAAGAACACTGGGGCTCTGGGCTTCTCTAGCCACCTACTCTTCTGCTCATCCTCTCGTGCAGTCTAAAGAGAGCTCAGGTGAGAAATTGCAAACGTCGAGCAATTGCTCAGAGAGGAAAAGTGCCAGCACTGAAAGCTGTTGCTAGCCAGCACCCTTCCTTGGAAGTGCTTTCACAGGCGCAGCAACACTGGGGCTTTGCGCTTCTCTAGCCACCAAACGTCACGGTCATTCTCTTTCCTTCTCGTAGACACGAGTTGAGAAATTGCAAACGTCAAGCAATTGCTCAGAGATGAGAACTGCCAGCACTGAAAGCTGATGCTAGCCAGCACCCTTCCTTGGAAGCGCTTTTGTAGGCCTAAGAATACTGGGGCTCTGGGCTTCTCTAGCCACCTACTCTTCTGCTCATCCTCTCGTGCAGTCTAAAGAGAGCTCAGGTGAGAAAGTGCAAACGTCGAGCAATTGCTCAGAGATGAAAAGTGCCAGCACTGAAAGCTGTTGCTAGCCAGCACCCTTCCTTGGAAGCGCTTTCACAGGCGCAGCAACACTGGGGCTTTGCGCTTCTCTAGCCACCAAACATCATGGTCATTCTCTTTCCGTCTCGTAGACACGAGCTGAGAAATTGCAAATGTCGAGCAATTGCTCAGAGATGAAAAGTGGCAGCACTGAAAGCTGTGGCTAGCCAGCACCCTTCCTTGGAAGCGCTTTTGTAGGCCTAACAACACTGGGGTTCTGGGCTTCTCTAGCCACCTACTCTTCTGCTCATCCTCTCGCGTAGTCTAAAGAGAGCTCAGGTGAGAAAGTGCAAACGTCGAGCAATTGCTCAGAGATGAAAAGTGCCAGCACTGAAAGCTGTTGCTAGCCAGCACCCTTCCTTGGAAGCGCTTTCACAGGCGCAGCAACACTGGGGCTTTGCGCTTCTCTAGCCACCAAACATCACGGTCATTCTCTTTCCGTCTCGTAGACACGAGCTGAGAAATTGCAAACGTCGAGCAATTGCTCAGAGATGAAAAGTGCCAGCACTGAAAGCTGATGCTAGCCAGCACCCTTCCTTGGAAGCGCTTTCACAGGCGCAGCAACACTGGGACTTTGCGCTTCTCTAGCCACCAAACGTCACGGTCACTATCTCTCCGTCTCGTAGACACGAGCTGAGAAATTGCAAATGTCGAGCAATTGCTCAGAGATGAAAAGTGCCAGCACTGAAAGCTGTTGCTAGCCAGCACCCTTCCTTGGAAGCGCTTCTGTAGCCCTAAGAACACTGGGGCTCTGGGCTTCTCTAGCCACCTAATCTTCTGCTCATCCTCTCGTGCAGTCTAAAGAGAGCTCAGGTGAGAAATTGCAAACGTCGAGCAATTGCTCAGAGATGAAAAGTGCCAGCACTGAAAGCTGTTGCTAGCCAGCACCCTTCCTTGGAAGTGCTTTCACAGGCGCAGCAACACTGGGGCTTTGCGCTTCTCTACCCACCAAAAGTCACGCTCACTATCTCTCCGTCTCGTAGACACGAGCTGAGAAATTGCAAACGTCGAGCAATTGCTCAGAGAGGAAAAGTGGCAGCACTGAAAGCTGTTGCTAGCCAGCACCCTTCCTTGGAAGCGCTTTTGTAGGCCTAACAACACTGGGGCTCTGGGCTTCTCTAGCCACCTAATCTTCTGCTCATCCTCTCGTGCAGTCTAAAGAGAGCTCAGGGGAGAAATTGCAAACGTCGAGCAATTGCTCAGAGATGAAAAGTGCCAGCACTGAAAGCTGTTGCTAGCCAGCACCCTTCCTTGGAAGTGCTTTCACAGGCGCAGCAACACTGGGGCTTTGCGCTTCTCTACCCACCAAACGTCACGCTCACTATCTCTCCGTCTCGTAGACACGAGCTGAGAAATTGCAAACGTCGAGCAATTGCTCAGAGAGGAAAAGTGCCAGCACTGAAAGCTGTTGCTAGCCAGCACCCTTCCTTGGAAGCGCTTTCACAGGCGCAGCAACACTGGGGCTTTGCGCTTCTCTACCCACCAAACATCACGCTCACTATCTCTCCATCTCGTAGACATGAGCTGAGAAATTGCAAACGTCGAGCAATTGCTCAGAGAGGAAAAGTGCCAGCACTGAAAGCTGTTGCTAGCCAGCACCCTTCCTTGGAAGCGCTTTTGTAGGCCTAAGAACACTGGGGCTCTGGGCTTCTCTAGCCACCTACTCTTCTGCTCATCCTCTCGTGCAGTCTAAAGAGAGCTCAGGTGAGAAATTGCAAACGTCGAGCAATTGCTCAGAGATGAAAAGTGCCAGCACTGAAAGCTGTGGCTAGCCAGCACCCTTCCTTGGAAGTGCTTTCACAGGCGCAGCAACACTGGGGCTTTGCGCTTCTCTACCCACCAAACATCACGGTCATTCTCTTTCCGTCTCGTAGACACGAGTTGAGAAATTGCAAACGTCGAGCAATTGCTCAGAGATGAAAAGTGGCAGCACTGAAAGCTGTGGCTAGCCAGCACCCTTCCTTGGAAGTGCTTTCACAGGCGCAGCAACACTGGGGCTTTGCGCTTCTCTACCCACCAAACATCACGCTCACTATCTCTCCGTCTCGTAGACACGAGCTGAGAAATTGCAAACGTCGAGCAATTGCTCAGAGATGAAAAGTGCCAGCACTGAAAGCTGTTGCTAGCCAGCACCCTTCCTTGGAAACGCTTTTGTAGGCCTAAGAACACTGGGGTTGTGGGCTTCTCTAGCCACCTAATCTTCTGCTCATCCTCTCGGGCACTCTAAAGAGAGCTCAGGTGAGAAATTGCAAACGTCGAGCAATTGCTCAGCGATGAAAAGTGCCAGCACTGAAAGCTGTTGCTAGCCAGCACCCTTCCTTGGAAGCGCTTTCACAGGCGCAGCAACACTGGGACTTTGCGCTTCTCTACCCACCAAATGTCACGGTCATTCTCTTTCCGTCTCGTAGACACGAGCTGAGAAATTGCAAACGTCGAGCAATTGCTCAGAGATGAGAACTGCCAGCACTGAAAGCTGATGCTAGCCAGCACCCTTCCTTGGAAGCGCTTTTGTAGGCCTAAGAATACTGGGGCTCTGGGCTTCTCTAGCCACCTACTCTTCTGCTCATCCTCTCGTGCAGTCTAAAGAGAGCTCAGGTGAGAAAGTGCAAACGTCCAGCAATTGCTCAGAGATGAAAAGTGCCAGCACTGAAAGCTGTTGCTAGCCAGCACCCTTCCTTGGAAGTGCTTTCACAGGCGCAGCAACACTGGGACTTTGTGCTTCTCTAGCCACCAAACGTCACGGTCATTCTCTTTCCTTCTCGTAGACACGAGCTGAGAAATTGCAAACGTCGAGCAATTGCTCAGAGATGAAAAGTGCCAGCACTGAAAGCTGTTGCTAGCCAGCACCCTTCCTTGGAAGCGCTTTCACAGGCGCAGCAACACTGGGGCTTTGCGCTTCTCTACCCACCAAACATCACGGTCATTCTCTTTCTGTCTCGTAGACACGAGCTGAGAAATTGCAAACGTCAAGCAATTGCTCAGAGATGAAAAGTGCCAGCACTGAAAGCTGTGGCTAGCCAGCACCCTTCCTTGGAAGCGCTTTCACAGGCGCAGCAACACTGGGGCTTTGCGCTTCTCTACCCACCAAACATCACGCTCACTATCTCTCCGTCTCGTAGACACGAGCTGAGAAATTGCAAACGTCGAGCAATTGCTCAGAGATGAAAAGTGCCAGCACTGAAAGCTGTTGCTAGCCAGCACCCTTCCTTGGAAGCGCTTTCACAGGCGCAGCAACACTGGGACTTTGCGCGTCTCTACCCACCAAACATCACGGTCATTCTCTTTCCGTCTCGTAGACACGAGTTGAGAAATTGCAAACGTCCAGCAATTGCTCAGAGATGAAAAGTGCCAGCACTGAAAGCTGTTGCTAGCCAGCACCCTTCCTTGGAAGTGCTTTCACAGGCGCAGCAACACTGGGGCTTTGCGCTTCTCTAGCCACCAAACATCACGCTCACTATCTCTCCGTCTCGTAGACACGAGCTGAGAAATTGCAAATGTGGAGCAATTGCTCAGAGGTGAAAAGTGCCAGCACTGAAAGCTGTTGCTAGCCAGCACCCTTCCTTGGAAGCGCTTTTGTAGGCCTAAGAACACTGGGGCTCTGGGCTTCTCTAGCCACCTAATATTCTGCTCATCCTCTCGGGCACTCTAAAGAGAGCTCAGGTGAGAAATTGCAAACGTCGAGCAATTGCTCAGAGAGGAAAAGTGCCAGCACTGAAAGCTGTTGCTAGCCAGCACCCTTCCTTGGAAGTGCTTTCACAGGCGCAGCAACACTGGGGCTTTGCGCTTCTCTAGCCACCAAACGTCACGGTCATTCTCTTTCCTTCTCGTAGACACGAGTTGAGAAATTGCAAACGTCAAGCAATTGCTCAGAGATGAAAAGTGCCAGCACTGAAAGCTGTTGCTAGCCAGCACCCTCCTTGGAAACGCTTTTGTAGGCCTAAGAACACTGGGGCTCTGGGCTTCTCTAGCCACTTACTCTTCTGCTCATCCTCTCGGGCACTCTAAAGAGAGCTCAGGTGAGAAATTGCAAACGTCGAGCAATTGCTCAGAGATGAAAAGTGCCAGCACTGAAAGCTGTTGCTAGCCAGCACCCTTCCTTGGAAGCGCTTTCACAGGCGCAGCAACACTGGGACTTTGCGCGTCTCTACCCACCAAACGTCACGGTCATTCTCTTTCCTTCTCGTAGACACGAGCTGAGAAATTGCAAACGTCGAGCAATTGCTCAGAGATGAGAAATGCCAGCACTGAAAGCTGATGCTAGCCAGCACCCTTCCTTGGAAGCGCTTTTGTAGGCCTAAGAACACTGGGGCTCTGGGCTTCTCTAGCCACCTAATCTTATGCTCATCCTCTCGTGCAGTCTACAGAGAGCTCAGGTGAGAAATTGCAAATGTCGAGCAATTGCTCAGAGATGAAAAGTGCCAGCACTGAAAGCTGTTGCTAGTCAGCACCCTTCCTTGGAAGCGCTTTCACAGGCGCAGCAACACTGGGGCTTTGCGCTTCTCTAGCCACCAAACGTCACGCTCACTATCTCTCTGTCTCGTAGACACGAGCTGAGAAATTGCAAACGTCGAGCAATTGCTCAGAGATGAAAAGTGCCAGCACTGAAAGCTGTTGCTAGCCAGCACCCTCCTTGGAAACGCTTTTGTAGGCCTAAGAACACTGGGGCTCTGGGCTTCTCTAGCCACCTACTCTTCTGCTCATCCTATCGCGCAGTCTAAAGAGAGCTCAGGTGAGAAATTGCAAACGTCGAGCAATTGCTCAGAGATGAAAAGTGCCAGCACTGAAAGCTGTGGCTAGCCAGCACCCTTCCTTGGAAGTGCTTTCACAGGCGCAGCAACACTGGGGCTTTGCGCTTCTCTACCCACCAAACATCACGGTCATTCTCTTTCCGTCTCGTAGACACGAGTTGAGAAATTGCAAACGTCGAGCAATTGCTCAGAGATGAAAAGTGCCAGCACTGAAAGCTGTGGCTAGCCAGCACCCTTCCTTGGAAGTGCTTTCACAGGCGCAGCAACACTGGGGCTTTGCGCTTCTCTACCCACCAAACATCACGCTCACTATCTCTCCGTCTCGTAGACACGAGCTGAGAAATTGCAAACGTCGAGCAATTGCTCAGAGATGAAAAGTGCCAGCACTGAAAGCTGTTGCTAGCCAGCACCCTTCCTTGGAAACGCTTTTGTAGGCCTAAGAACACTGGGGTTGTGGGCTTCTCTAGCCACCTAATCTTCTGCTCATCCTCTCGGGCACTCTAAAGAGAGCTCAGGTGAGAAATTGCAAACGTCGAGCAATTGCTCAGCGATGAAAAGTGCCAGCACTGAAAGCTGTTGCTAGCCAGCACCCTTCCTTGGAAGCGCTTTCACAGGCGCAGCAACACTGGGACTTTGCGCTTCTCTACCCACCAAATGTCACGGTCATTCTCTTTCCGTCTCGTAGACACGAGCTGAGAAATTGCAAACGTCGAGCAATTGCTCAGAGATGAGAACTGCCAGCACTGAAAGCTGATGCTAGCCAGCACCCTTCCTTGGAAGCGCTTTTGTAGGCCTAAGAATACTGGGGCTCTGGGCTTCTCTAGCCACCTACTCTTCTGCTCATCCTCTCGTGCAGTCTAAAGAGAGCTCAGGTGAGAAAGTGCAAACGTCCAGCAATTGCTCAGAGATGAAAAGTGCCAGCACTGAAAGCTGTTGCTAGCCAGCACCCTTCCTTGGAAGTGCTTTCACAGGCGCAGCAACACTGGGACTTTGTGCTTCTCTAGCCACCAAACGTCACGGTCATTCTCTTTCCTTCTCGTAGACACGAGCTGAGAAATTGCAAACGTCGAGCAATTGCTCAGAGATGAAAAGTGCCAGCACTGAAAGCTGTTGCTAGCCAGCACCCTTCCTTGGAAGCGCTTTCACAGGCGCAGCAACACTGGGGCTTTGCGCTTCTCTACCCACCAAACATCACGGTCCTTCTCTTTCTGTCTCGTAGACACGAGTTGAGAAATTGCAAACGTCAAGCAATTGCTCAGAGATGAAAAGTGCCAGCACTGAAAGCTGTGGCTAGCCAGCACCCTTCCTTGGAAGCGCTTTCACAGGCGCAGCAACACTGGGGCTTTGCGCTTCTCTACCCACCAAACATCACGCTCACTATCTCTCCGTCTCGTAGACACGAGCTGAGAAATTGCAAACGTCGAGCAATTGCTCAGAGATGAAAAGTGCCAGCACTGAAAGCTGTTGCTAGCCAGCACCCTTCCTTGGAAACGCTTTTGTAGCCCTAAGAACACTGGGGTTGTGGGCTTCTCTAGCCACCTAATCTTCTGCTCATCCTCTCGGGCACTCTAAAGAGAGCTCAGGTGAGAAATTGCAAACGTCGAGCAATTGCTCAGCGATGAAAAGTGCCAGCACTGAAAGCTGTTGCTAGCCAGCACCCTTCCTTGGAAGCGCTTTCACAGGCGCAGCAACACTGGGACTTTCCGCGTCTCTACCCACCAAACATCACGGTCATTCTCTTTCCGTCTCGTAGACACGAGTTGAGAAATTGCAAACGTCCAGCAATTGCTCAGAGATGAAAAGTGCCAGCACTGAAAGCTGTTGCTAGCCAGCACCCTTCCTTGGAAGTGCTTTCACAGGCGCAGCAACACTGGGGCTTTGCGCTTCTCTAGCCACCAAACATCACGCTCACTATCTCTCCGTCTCGTAGACACGAGCTGAGAAATTGCAAATGTGGAGCAATTGCTCAGAGATGAAAAGTGCCAGCACTGAAAGCTGTTGCTAGCCAGCACCCTTCCTTGGAAGCGCTTTTGTAGGCCTAAGAACACTGGGGCTCTGGGCTTCTCTAGCCACCTACTCTTCTGCTCATCCTCTCGGGCACTCTAAAGAGAGCTCAGGTGAGAAATTGCAAACGTCGAGCAATTGCTCAGAGAGGAAAAGTGCCAGCACTGAAAGCTGTTGCTAGCCAGCACCCTTCCTTGGAAGTGCTTTCACAGGCGCAGCAACACTGGGGCTTTGCGCTTCTCTAGCCACCAAACGTCACGGTCATTCTCTTTCCTTCTCGTAGACACGAGTTGAGAAATTGCAAACGTCAAGCAATTGCTCAGAGATGAAAAGTGCCAGCACTGAAAGCTGTTGCTAGCCAGCACCCTCCTTGGAAACGCTTTTGTAGGCCTAAGAACACTGGGGCTCTGGGCTTCTCTAGCCACCTACTCTTCTGCTCATCCTCTCGGGCACTCTAAAGAGAGCTCAGGTGAGAAATTGCAAACGTCGAGCAATTGCTCAGAGATGAAAAGTGCCAGCACTGAAAGCTGTTGCTAGCCAGCACCCTTCCTTGGAAGCGCTTTCACAGGCGCAGCAACACTGGGACTTTGCGCGTCTCTACCCACCAAACGTCACGGTCATTCTCTTTCCTTCTCGTAGACACGAGCTGAGAAATTGCAAACGTCGAGCAATTGCTCAGAGATGAGAAATGCCAGCACTGAAAGCTGATGCTAGCCAGCACCCTTCCTTGGAAGCGCTTTTGTAGGCCTAAGAATACTGGGGCTCTGGGCTTCTCTAGCCACCTACTCTTCTGCTCATCATCTCGTTCAGTCTAAAGAGAGCTCAGGTGAGAAAGTGCAAACGTCCAGCAATTGCTCAGAGATGAAAAGTGCCAGCACTGAAAGCTGTTGCTAGCCAGCACCCTTCCTTGGAAGTGCTTTCACAGGCGCAGCAACACTGGGACTTTGTGCTTCTCTAGCCACCAAATGTCACGGTCATTCTCTTTCCTTCTCGTAGACACGAGCTGAGAAATTGCAAACGTCGAGCAATTGCTCAGAGATGAAAAGTGCCAGCACTGAAAGCTGTTGCTAGCCAGCACCCTTCCTTGGAAGCGCTTTCACAGGCGCAGCAACACTGGGGCTTTGCGCTTCTCTACCCACCAAACATCACGGTCATTCTCTTTCCGTCTCGTAGACACGAGTTGAGAAATTGCAAACGTCGAGCAATTGC
Organism: Sarcoramphus papa; assembly: GCA_037962945.1. NCBI lineage: Eukaryota > Metazoa > Chordata > Aves > Accipitriformes > Cathartidae > Sarcoramphus > Sarcoramphus papa. The sequence goes on along the minus strand of CM075586.1, from coordinate 91,345,342 downwards.
TCAGAGATGAAAAGTGCCAGCACTGAAAGCTGTGGCTAGCCAGCACCCTTCCTTGGAAGTGCTTTCACAGGCGCAGCAACACTGGGGCTTTGCGCTTCTCTAGCCACCAAACATCACTCTCACTATCTCTCCGTCTCGTAGACACGAGCTGAGAAATTGCAAATGTGGAGCAATTGCTCAGAGGTGAAAAGTGCCAGCACTGAAAGCTGTTGCTAGCCAGCACCCTTCCTTGGAAGCGCTTTTGTAGGCCTAACAACACTGGGGCTCTGGGCTTCTCTAGCCACCTACTCTTCTGCTCATCCTCTCGGGCACTCTAAAGAGAGCTCAGGTGAGAAATTGCAAACGTCGAGCAATTGCTCAGCGATGAAAAGTGCCAGCACTGAAAGCTGTTGCTAGCCAGCACCCCTCCTTGGAAGCGCTTTCACAGGCGCAGCAACACTGGGACTTTGCGCTTCTCTACCCACCAAATGTCACGGTCATTCTCTTTCCGTCTCGTAGACACGAGCTGAGAAATTGCAAACGTCGAGCAATTGCTCAGAGATGAGAACTGCCAGCACTGAAAGCTGATGCTAGCCAGCACCCTTCCTTGGAAGCGCTTTTGTAGGCCTAAGAATACTGGGGCTCTGGGCTTCTCTAGCCACCTACTCTTCTGCTCATCCTCTCGTGCAGTCTAAAGAGAGCTCAGGTGAGAAAGTGCAAACGTCCAGCAATTGCTCAGAGATGAAAAGTGCCAGCACTGAAAGCTGTTGCTAGCCAGCACCCTTCCTTGGAAGTGCTTTCACAGGCGCAGCAACACTGGGGCTTTGCGCTTCTCTAGCCACCAAACATCACGCTCACTATCTCTCCGTCTCGTAGACACGAGCTGAGAAATTGCAAACGTCGAGCAATTGCTCAGAGATGAAAAGTGCCAGCACTGAAAGCTGTTGCTAGCCAGCACCCTTCCTTGGAAACGCTTTTGTAGGCCTAAGAACACTGGGGTTGTGGGCTTCTCTAGCCACCTAATCTTCTGCTCATCCTCTCGGGCACTCTAAAGAGAGCTCAGGTGAGAAATTGCAAATGTCGAGCAATTGCTCAGAGATGAAAAGTGCCAGCACTGAAAGCTGTTGCTAGCCAGCACCCTTCCTTGGAAGTGCTTTCACAGGCGCAGCAACACTGGGACTTTGTGCTTCTCTAGCCACCAAACATCACGTTCATTCTCTTTCCTTCTCGTAGACACGAGCTGAGAAATTGCAAACGTCGAGCAACTGCTCAGAGATGAAAAGTGCCAGCACTGAAAGCTGTTGCTAGCCAGCACCCTTCCTTGGAAGCGCTTTCACAGGCGCAGCAACACTGGGGCTTTGCGCTTCTCTACCCACCAAACATCACGGTCATTCTCTTTCCTTCTCGTAGACACGAGTTGAGAAATTGCAAACGTCCAGCAATTGCTCAGCGATGAAAAGTGCCAGCACTGAAAGCTGTGGCTAGCCAGCACCCTTCCTTGGAAGTGCTTTCACAGGCGCAGCAACACTGGGGCTTTGCGATTCTCTAGCCACCAAACATCACGCTCACTATCTCTCCGTCTCGTAGACACGAGCTGAGAAATTGCAAATGTGGAGCAATTGCTCAGAGATGAAAAGTGCCAGCACTGAAAGCTGTTGCTAGCCAGCACCCTTCCTTGGAAGCGCTTTTGTAGGCCTAAGAACACTGGGGCTCTGGGCTTCTCTAGCCACCTACTCTTCTGCTCATCCTCTCGTGCAGTCTACAGAGAGCTCAGGTGAGAAATTGCAAACGTCGAGCAATTGCTCAGAGAGGAAAAGTGCCAGCACTGAAAGCTGTTGCTAGCCAGCACCCTTCCTTGGAAGTGCTTTCACAGGCGCAGCAACACTGGGGCTTTGCGCTTCTCTAGCCACCAAACGTCACGGTCATTCTCTTTCCTTCTCGTAGACACGAGTTGAGAAATTGCAAACGTCAAGCAATTGCTCAGAGATGAAAAGTGCCAGCACTGAAAGCTGTTGCTAGCCAGCACCCTCCTTGGAAACGCTTTTGTAGGCCTAAGAACACTGGGGCTCTGGGCTTCTCTAGCCACCTACTCTTCTGCTCATCCTCTCGGGCACTCTAAAGAGAGCTCAGGTGAGAAATTGCAAACGTCGAGCAATTGCGCAGAGATGAAAAGTGCCAGCACTGAAAGCTGTGGCTAGCCAGCACCCTTCCTTGGAAGCGCTTTCACAGGCGCAGCAACACTGGGACTTTGCGCGTCTCTACCCACCAAACGTCACGGTCATTCTCTTTCCGTCTCGTAGACACGAGCTGAGAAATTGCAAACGTCGAGCAATTGCTCAGAGATGAGAACTGCCAGCACTGAAAGCTGATGCTAGCCAGCACCCTTCCTTGGAAGCGCTTTTGTAGGCCTAAGAATACTGGGGCTCTGGGCTTCTCTAGCCACCTACTCTTCTGCTCATCCTCTCGTGCAGTCTAAAGAGAGCTCAGGTGAGAAAGTGCAAACGTCCAGCAATTGCTCAGAGATGAAAAGTGCCAGCACTGAAAGCTGTTGCTAGCCAGCACCCTTCCTTGGAAGTGCTTTCACAGGCGCAGCAACACTGGGACTTTGTGCTTCTCTAGCCACCAAACGTCACGGTCATTCTCTTTCCTTCTCGTAGACACGAGCTGAGAAATTGCAAACGTCGAGCAATTGCTCAGAGATGAAAAGTGCCAGCACTGAAAGCTGTTGCTAGCCAGCACCCTTCCTTGGAAGCGCTTTCACAGGCGCAGCAACACTGGGGCTTTGCGCTTCTCTACCCACCAAACATCACGGTCCTTCTCTTTCTGTCTCGTAGACACGAGTTGAGAAATTGCAAACGTCAAGCAATTGCTCAGAGATGAAAAGTGCCAGCACTGAAAGCTGTGGCTAGCCAGCACCCTTCCTTGGAAGCGCTTTCACAGGCGCAGCAACACTGGGGCTTTGCGCTTCTCTACCCACCAAACATCACGCTCACTATCTCTCCGTCTCGTAGACACGAGCTGAGAAATTGCAAACGTCGAGCAATTGCTCAGAGATGAAAAGTGCCAGCACTGAAAGCTGTTGCTAGCCAGCACCCTTCCTTGGAAACGCTTTTGTAGGCCTAAGAACACTGGGGTTGTGGGCTTCTCTAGCCACCTAATCTTCTGCTCATCCTCTCGGGCACTCTAAAGAGAGCTCAGGTGAGAAATTGCAAACGTCGAGCAATTGCTCAGCGATGAAAAGTGCCAGCACTGAAAGCTGTTGCTAGCCAGCACCCTTCCTTGGAAGCGCTTTCACAGGCGCAGCAACACTGGGACTTTGCGCGTCTCTACCCACCAAACGTCACGGTCATTCTCTTTCCGTCTCGTAGACACGAGCTGAGAAATTGCAAACGTCGAGCAATTGCTCAGAGATGAAAAGTGCCAGCACTGAAAGCTGATGCTAGCCAGCACACTTCCTTGGAAGCGCTTTTGTAGGCCTAAGAGTACTGGGGCTCTGGGCTTCTCTAGCCACCTACTCTTCTGCTCATCCTCTCGTGCAGTCTAAAGAGAGCTCAGGTGAGAAATTGCAAACGTCGAGCAATTGCTCAGAGATGAAAAGTGCCAGCACTGAAAGCTGTTGCTAGCCAGCACCCTTCCTTGGAAGTGCTTTCACAGGCGCAGCAACACTGGGACTTTGTGCTTCTCTAGCCACCAAACATCACGGTCATTCTCTTTCCTTCTCGTAGACACGAGCTGAGAAATTGCAAACGTCGAGCAACTGCTCAGAGATGAAAAGTGCCAGCACTGAAAGGTGTTGCTAGCCAGCACCCTTCCTTGGAAGCGCTTTCACAGGCGCAGCAACACTGGGGCTTTGCGCTTCTCTACCCACCAAACATCACGGTCATTCTCTTTCCTTCTCGTAGACACGAGTTGAGAAATTGCAAACGTCCAGCAATTGCTCAGCGATGAAAAGTGCCAGCACTGAAAGCTGTTGCTAGCCAGCACCCTTCCTTGGAAGTGCTTTCACAGGCGCAGCAACACTGGGGCTTTGCGATTCTCTAGCCACCAAACATCACGCTCACTATCTCTCCGTCTCGTAGACACGAGCTGAGAAATTGCAAATGTGGAGCAATTGCTCAGAGGTGAAAAGTGCCAGCACTGAAAGCTGATGTTAGCCAGCACCCTTCCTTGGAAGCGCTTTTGTAGGCCTAACAACACTGGGGCTCTGGGCTTCTCTAGCCACCTACTCTTCTGCTCATCCTCTCGTGCAGTCTAAAGAGAGCTCAGGTGAGAAATTGCAAACGTCGAGCAATTGCTCAGAGAGGAAAAGTGCCAGCACTGAAAGCTGTTGCTAGCCAGCACCCTTCCTTGGAAGTGCTTTCACAGGCGCAGCAACACTGGGGCTTTGCGCTTCTCTAGCCACCAAACGTCACGGTCATTCTCTTTCCTTCTCGTAGACACGAGTTGAGAAATTGCAAACGTCAAGCAATTGCTCAGAGATGAAAAGTGCCAGCACTGAAAGCTGTTGCTAGCCAGCACCCTCCTTGGAAACGCTTTTGTAGGCCTAAGAACACTGGGGCTCTGGGCTTCTCTAGCCACCTACTCTTCTGCTCATCCTCTCGGGCACTCTAAAGAGAGCTCAGGTGAGAAATTGCAAACGTCGAGCAATTGCTCAGAGATGAAAACTGCCAGCACTGAAAGCTGTTGCTAGCCAGCACCCTTCCTTGGAAGCGCTTTCACAGGCGCAGCAACACTGGGACTTTGCGCGTCTCTACCCACCAAACGTCACGGTCATTCTCTTTCCGTCTCGTAGACACGAGCTGAGAAATTGCAAACGTCGAGCAATTGCTCAGAGATGAGAAATGCCAGCACTGAAAGCTGATGCTAGCCAGCACCCTTCCTTGGAAGCGCTTTTGTAGGCCTAAGAATACTGGGGCTCTGGGCTTCTCTAGCCACCTACTCTTCTGCTCATCCTCTCGTGCAGTCTAAAGAGAGCTCAGGTGAGAAAGTGCAAACGTCCAGCAATTGCTCAGAGAGGAAAAGTGCCAGCACTGAAAGCTGTTGCTAGCCAGCACCCTTCCTTGGAAGTGCTTTCACAGGCGCAGCAACACTGGGACTTTGTGCTTCTCTAGCCACCAAATGTCACGGTCATTCTCTTTCCTTCTCGTAGACACGAGCTGAGAAATTGCAAACGTCGAGCAATTGCTCAGAGATGAAAAGTGCCAGCACTGAAAGCTGTTGCTAGCCAGCACCCTTCCTTGGAAGCGCTTTCACAGGCGCAGCAACACTGGGGCTTTGCGCTTCTCTACCCACCAAACATCACGGTCATTCTCTTTCCGTCTCGTAGACACGAGTTGAGAAATTGCAAACGTCGAGCAATTGCTCAGAGATGAAAAGTGCCAGCACTGAAAGCTGTTGCTAGCCAGCAGCCTTCCTTGGAAGTGCTTTCACAGGCGCAGCAACACTGGGGCTTTGCGCTTCTCTAGCCACCAAACATCACGCTCACTATCTCTCCGTCTCGTAGACACGAGCTGAGAAATTGCAAATGTGGAGCAATTGCTCAGAGGTGAAAAGTGCCAGCACTGAAAGCTGTTGCTAGCCAGCACCCTTCCTTGGAAGCGCTTTTGTAGGCCTAACAACACTGGGGCTCTGGGCTTCTCTAGCCACCTACTCTTCTGCTCATCCTCTCGTGCAGTCTAAAGAGAGCTCAGGTGAGAAAGTGCAAACGTCGAGCAATTGCTCAGAGATGAAAAGTGCCAGCACTGAAAGCTGTTGCTAGCCAGCACCCTTCCTTGGAAGTGCTTTCACAGGCGCAGCAACACTGGGGCTTTGCGCTTCTCTACCCACCAAACATCACGGTCATTCTCTTTCCTTCTCGTAGACACGAGTTGAGAAATTGCAAACGTCCAGCAATTGCTCAGAGATGAAAAGTGCCAGCACTGAAAGCTGTTGCTAGCCAGCACCCTTCCTTGGAAGCGCTTTCACAGGCGCAGCAACACTGGGGCTTTGCGCTTCTCTACCCACCAAACATCACGCTCACTATCTCTCCGTCTCGTAGACACGAGCTGAGAAATTGCAAACGTCGAGCAATTGCTCAGAGATGAAAAGTGCCAGCACTGAAAGCTGTTGCTAGCCAGCACCCTTCCTTGGAAACGCTTTTGTAGCCCTAAGAACACTGGGGTTGTGGGCTTCTCTAGCCACCTAATCTTCTGCTCATCCTCTCGCGCACTCTAAAGAGAGCTCAGGTGAGAAATTGCAAACGTCGAGCAATTGCTCAGCGATGAAAAGTGCCAGCACTGAAAGCTGTTGCTAGCCAGCACCCTTCCTTGGAAGCGCTTTCACAGGCGCAGCAACACTGGGACTTTGCGCGTCTCTACCCACCAAACGTCACGGTCATTCTCTTTCCGTCTCGTAGACACGAGCTGAGAAATTGCAAACGTCGAGCAATTGCTCAGAGATGAGAACTGCCAGCACTGAAAGCTGATGCTAGCCAGCACCCTTCCTTGGAAGCGCTTTCACAGGCACAGCAACACTGGGGCTTTGCGCTTCTCTACCCACCAAACATCACGGTCATTCTCTTTCCGTCTCGTAGACACGAGCTGAGAAATTGCAAACGTCGAGCAATTGCTCAGAGATGAAAAGTGCCAGCACTGAAAGCTGTGGCTAGACAGCACCCTTCCTTGGAAGTGCTTTCACAGGCGCAGCAACACTGGGGCTTTGCGCTTCTCTAGCCGCCAAACGTCACGTTCACTATCTCTTCGTCTCGTAGACACGAGCTGAGAAATTGCAAATGTGGAGCAATTGCTCAGAGAGGAAAAGTGCCAGCACTGAAAGCTGTTGCTAGCCAGCACCCTTCCTTGGAAGCGCTTTTGTAGGCCTAAGAACACTGGGGCTCTGGGCTTCTCTAGCCACCTACTCTTCTGCTCATCCTCTCGTGCAGTCTAAAGAGAGCTCAGGTGAGAAATTGCAAACGTCGAGCAATTGCTCAGAGAGGAAAAGTGGCAGCACTGAAAGCTGTTGCTAGCCAGCACCCTTCCTTGGAAGTGCTTTCACAGGCGCAGCAACACTGGGGCTTTGCGCTTCTCTACCCACCAAACGTCACGGTCATTCTCTTTCCGTCTCGTAGACACGAGCTGAGAAATTGCAAACGTCGAGCAATTGCTCAGAGATGAGAACTGCCAGCACTGAAAGCTGATGCTAGCCAGCACCCTTCCTTGGAAGCGCTTTTGTAGGCCTAAGAATACTGGGGCTCTGGGCTTCTCTAGCCACCTACTCTTCTGCTCATCCTCTCGTGCAGTCTAAAGAGAGCTCAGGTGAGAAAGTGCAAACGTCCAGCAATTGCTCAGAGAGGAAAAGTGCCAGCACTGAAAGCTGTTGCTAGCCAGCACCCTTCCTTGGAAGTGCTTTCACAGGCGCAGCAACACTGGGACTTTGTGCTTCTCTAGCCACCAAACGTCACGGTCATTCTCTTTCCTTCTCGTAGACACGAGCTGAGAAATTGCAAACGTCGAGCAATTGCTCAGAGATGAAAAGTGCCAGCACTGAAAGCTGTGGCTAGCCAGCACCCTTCCTTGGAAGCGCTTTCACAGGCGCAGCAACACTGGGGCTTTGCGCTTCTCTACCCACCAAACATCACGGTCATTCTCTTTCCGTCTCGTAGACACGAGTTGAGAAATTGCAAACGTCCAGCAATTGCTCAGAGATGAAAAGTGCCAGCACTGAAAGCTGTGGCTAGCCAGCACCCTTCCTTGGAAGTGCTTTCACAGGCGCAGCAACACTGGGGCTTTGCGCTTCTCTAGCCACCAAACATCACGCTCACTATCTCTCCGTCTCGTAGACACGAGCTGAGAAATTGCAAATGTGGAGCAATTGCTCAGAGGTGAAAAGTGCCAGCACTGAAAGCTGTTGCTAGCCAGCAGCCTTCCTTGGAAGCGCTTTTGTAGGCCTAAGAACACTGGGGTTGTGGGCTTCTCTAGCCACCTACTCTTCTGCTCATCCTCTCGTGCAGTCTAAAGAGAGCTCAGGTGAGAAATTGCAAACGTCGAGCAATTGCTCAGAGAGGAAAAGTGCCAGCACTGAAAGCTGTTGCTAGCCAGCACCCTTCCTTGGAAGTGCTTTCACAGGCGCAGCAACACTGGGGCTTTGCGCTTCTCTAGCCACCAAACGTCACGGTCATTCTCTTTCCTTCTCGTAGACACGAGTTGAGAAATTGCAAACGTCAAGCAATTGCTCAGAGATGAAAAGTGCCAGCACTGAAAGCTGTTGCTAGCCAGCACCCTCCTTGGAAACGCTTTTGTAGGCCTAAGAACACTGGGGCTCTGGGCTTCTCTAGCCACCTACTCTTCTGCTCATCCTCTCGGGCACTCTAAAGAGAGCTCAGGTGAGAAATTGCAAACGTCGAGCAATTGCTCAGAGATGAAAAGTGCCAGCACTGAAAGCTGTGGCTAGCCAGCACCATTCCTTGGAAGCGCTTTCACAGGCGCAGCAACACTGGGACTTTGCGCGTCTCTACCCACCAAATGTCACGGTCATTCTCTTTCCGTCTCGTAGACACGAGCTGAGAAATTGCAAACGTCGAGCAATTGCTCAGAGATGAGAAATGCCAGCACTGAAAGCTGATGCTAGCCAGCACCCTTCCTTGGAAGCGCTTTTGTAGGCCTAAGAATACTGGGGCTCTGGGCTTCTCTAGCCACCTACTCTTCTGCTCATCCTCTCGTGCAGTCTAAAGAGAGCTCAGGTGAGAAAGTGCAAACGTCCAGCAATTGCTCAGAGATGAAAAGTGCCAGCACTGAAAGCTGTTGCTAGCCAGCACCCTTCCTTGGAAGTGCTTTCACAGGCACAGCAACACTGGGAGTTTGTGCTTCTCTAGCCACCAAACGTCACGGTCATTCTCTTTCCTTCTCGTAGACACGAGCTGAGAAATTGCAAACGTCGAGCAATTGCTCAGAGATGAAAAGTGCCAGCACTGAAAGCTGATGCTAGCCAGCACCCTTCCTTGGAAGCGCTTTCACAGGCGCAGCAACACTGGGGCTTTGCGCTTCTCTACCCACCAAACATCACGGTCATTCTCTTTCCTTCTCGTAGACACGAGTTGAGAAATTGCAAACGTCCAGCAATTGCTCAGAGATGAAAAGTGCCAGCACTGAAAGCTGTTGCTAGCCAGCACCCTTCCTTGGAAGCGCTTTCACAGGCGCAGCAACACTGGGGCTTTGCGCTTCTCTACCCACCAAACATCACGCTCACTATCTCTCCGTCTCGTAGACACGAGCTGAGAAATTGCAAACGTCGAGCAATTGCTCAGAGATGAAAAGTGCCAGCACTGAAAGCTGTTGCTAGCCAGCACCCTTCCTTGGAAACGCTTTTGTAGCCCTAAGAACACTGGGGTTGTGGGCTTCTCTAGCCACCTAATCTTCTGCTCATCCTCTCGGGCACTCTAAAGAGAGCTCAGGTGAGAAATTGCAAACGTCGAGCAATTGCTCAGCGATGAAAAGTGCCAGCACTGAAAGCTGTTGCTAGCCAGCACCCTTCCTTGGAAGCGCTTTCACAGGCGCAGCAACACTGGGGCTTTGCGCGTCTCTACCCACCAAACGTCACGGTCATTCTCTTTCCGTCTCGTAGACACGAGCTGAGAAATTGCAAACGTCGAGAAATTGCTCAGAGATGAGAACTGCCAGCACTGAAAGCTGATGCTAGCCAGCACCCTTCCTTGGAAGCGCTTTCACAGGCGCAGCAACACTGGGGCTTTGCGCTTCTCTACCCACCAAACATCACGGTCATTCTCTTTCCGTCTCGTAGACACGAGCTGAGAAATTGCAAACGTCGAGCAATTGCTCAGAGATGAAAAGTGCCAGCACTGAAAGCTGTGGCTAGCCAGCACCCTTCCTTGGAATTGCTTTCACAGGCGCAGCAACACTGGGGCTTTGCGCTTCTCTAGCCGCCAAACGTCACGTTCACTATCTCTTCGTCTCGTAGACACGAGCTGAGAAATTGCAAATGTGGAGCAATTGCTCAGAGAGGAAAAGTGCCAGCACTGAAAGCTGTTGCTAGCCAGCAGCCTTCCTTGGAAGCGCTTTTGTAGGCCTAAGAACACTGGGGCTCTGGGCTTCTCTAGCCACCTACTCTTCTGCTCATCCTCTCGTGCAGTCTAAAGAGAGCTCAGGTGAGAAATTGCAAACGTCGAGCAATTGCTCAGAGAGGAAAAGTGCCAGCACTGAAAGCTGTTGCTAGCCAGCACCCTTCCTTGGAAGCGCTTTTGTAGGCCTAAGAACACTGGGGCTCTGGGCTTCTCTAGCCACCTAATCTTATGCTCATCCTCTCGTGCAGTCTAGAGAGAGCTCAGGTGAGAAATTGCAAATGTCGAGCAATTGCTCAGAGATGAAAAGTGCCAGCACTGAAAGCTGTTGCTAGTCAGCACCCTTCCTTGGAAGCGCTTTCACAGGCGCAGCAACACTGGGGCTTTGCGCTTCTCTAGCCACCAAACGTCACGCTCACTATCTCTCCGTCTCGTAGACACGAGCTGAGAAATTGCAAACGTCAAGCAATTGCTCAGAGATGAAAAGTGCCAGCACTGAAAGCTGTTGCTAGCCAGCACCCTTCCTTGGAAGCGCTTTTGTAGGCCTAACAACACTGGGGCTCTGGGCTTCCCTAGCCACCTACTCTTCTGCTCATCATCTCGTGCAGTCTAAAGAGAGCTCAGGTGAGAAAGTGCAAACGTCGAGCAATTGCTCAGAGATGAAAAGTGCCAGCACTGAAAGCTGTTGCTAGCCAGCACCCTTCCTTGGAAGTGCTTTCACAGGCGCAGCAACACTGGGGCTTTGCGCTTCTCTACCCACCAAATGTCACGGTCATTCTCTTTCCTTCTCGTAGACACGAGTTGAGAAATTGCAAACGTCAAGCAATTGCTCAGAGATGAAAAGTGGCAGCACTGAAAGCTGTTGCTAGCCAGCACCCTTCCTTGGAAGCGCTTTCACAGGCGCAGCAACACTGGGGCTTTGCGCTTCTCTAGCCACCAAACATCACGCTCACTATCTCTCCGTCTCGTAGACACGAGCTGAGAAATTGCAAACGTCGAGCAATTGCTCAGAGATGAAAAGTGCCAGCACTGAAAGCTGTTGCTAGCCAGCACCCTTCCTTGGAAACGCTTTTGTAGCCCTAAGAACACTGGGGTTGTGGGCTTCTCTAGCCACCTAATCTTCTGCTCATCCTCTCGGGCAGTCTAAAGAGAGCTCAGGTGAGAAATTGCAAACGTCGAGCAATTGCTCAGCGATGAAAAGTGCCAGGACTGAAAGCTGTTGCTAGCCAGCACCCTTCCTTGGAAGCGCTTTCACAGGCGCAGCAACACTGGGACTTTGCGCGTCTCTACCCACCAAACGTCACGGTCATTCTCTTTCCGTCTCGTAGACACGAGCTGAGAAATTGCAAACGTCGAGCAATTGCTCAGAGATGAGAACTGCCAGCACTGAAAGCTGATGCTAGCCAGCACCCTTCCTTGGAAGCGCTTTCACAGGCGCAGCAACACTGGGGCTTTGCGCTTCTCTACCCACCAAACATCACGGTCATTCTCTTTCCGTCTCGTAGACACGAGCTGAGAAATTGCAAACGTCGAGCAATTGCTCAGAGATGAAAAGTGCCAGCACTGAAAGCTGTGGCTAGCCAGCACCCTTCCTTGGAAGTGCTTTCACAGGCGCAGCAACACTGGGGCTTTGCGCTTCTCTACCCACCAAACGTCACGGTCATTCTTTCCGTCTCGTAGACACGAGCTGAGAAATTGCAAACGTCGAGCAATTGCTCAGAGATGAGAACTGCCAGCACTGAAAGCTGATGCTAGCCAGCACCCTTCCTTGGAAGCGCTTTTGTAGGCCTAAGAATACTGGGGCTCTGGGCTTCTCTAGCCACCTACTCTTCTGCTCATCCTCTCGTGCAGTCTAAAGAGAGCTCAGGTGAGAAATTGCAAACGTCGAGCAATTGCTCAGAGATGAAAAGTGCCAGCACTGAAAGCTGTTGCTAGCCACCACCCTTCCTTGGAAGTGCTTTCACAGGCGCAGCAACACTGGGACTTTGTGCTTCTCTAGCCACCAAATGTCACGGTCATTCTCTTTCCTTCTCGTAGACACGAGCTGAGAAATTGCAAACGTCGAGCAATTGCTCAGAGATGAAAAGTGCCAGCACTGAAAGCTGTTGCTAGCCAGCACCCTTCCTTGGAAGCGCTTTCACAGGCGCAGCAACACTGGGGCTTTGCGCTTCTCTAGCCACCAAACATCACGGTCATTCTCTTTCCGTCTCGTAGACACGAGCTGAGAAATTGCAAACGTCCAGCAATTGCTCAGAGATGAAAAGTGCCAGCACTGAAAGCTGTGGCTAGCCAGCACCCTTCCTTGGAAGCGCTTTCACAGGCGCAGCAACACTGGGGCTTTGCGCTTCTCTAGCCACCAAACATCACGGTCACTATCTCTCCGTCTCGTAGACACGAGCTGAGAAATTGCAAATGTGGAGCAATTGCTCAGAGGTGAAAAGTGCCAGCACTGAAAGCTGTTGCTAGCCAGCAGCCTTCCTTGGAAGCGCTTTTGTAGGCCTAAGAACACTGGGGCTCTGGGCTTCTCTAGCCACCTACTCTTCTGCTCATCCTCTCGTGCAGTCTAAAGAGAGCTCAGGTGAGAAATTGCAAACGTCGAGCAATTGCTCAGAGATGAAAAGTGCCAGCACTGAAAGCTGTTGCTAGCCAGCACCCTTCCTTGGAAGTGCTTTCACAGGCGCAGCAACACTGGGGCTTTGCGCTTCTCTAGCCACCAAACGTCACGGTCATTCTCTTTCCTTCTCGTAGACACGAGTTGAGAAATTGCAAACGTCAAGCAATTGCTCAGAGATGAAAAGTGCCAGCACTGAAAGCTGTTGCTAGCCAGCACCCTTCCTTGGAAGCGCTTTCACAGGCGCAGCAACACTGGGGCTTTGCGCTTCTCTAGCCACCAAACATCACGCTCACTATCTCTCCGTCTCGTAGACACGAGCTGTGAAATTGCAAACGTCGAGCAATTGCTCAGAGATGAAAAGTGCCAGCACTGAAAGCTGTTGCTAGCCAGCCCCCTTCCTTGGAAGCGCTTTTGTAGGCCTAAGAACACTGGGGCTCTGGGCTTCTCTAGCCACCTAATCTTCTGCTCATGCTCTCGTGCAGTCTAAAGAGAGCTCAGGTGAGAAATTGCAAACGTCGAGCAATTGCTCAGAGATGAAAAGTGCCAGCACTGAAAGCTGTTGCTAGCCAGCACCCTTCCTTGGAAGCGCTTTTGTAGGCCTAAGAACACTGGGGCTCTGGGCTTCTCTAGCCACCTAATCTTATGCTCATCCTCTCGTGCAGTCTAGAGAGAGCTCAGGTGAGAAATTGCAAATGTCGAGCAATTGCTCACAGATGAAAAGTGCCAGCACTGAAAGCTGTTGCTAGCCAGCACCCTTCCTTGGAAGTGCTTTCACAGGCGCAGCAACACTGGGGCTTTGCGCTTCTCTAGCCACCAAACGTCACGCTCACTATCTCTCCGTCTCGTAGACACGAGCTGAGAAATTGCAAACGTCCAGCAATTGCTCAGAGATGAAAAGTGCCAGCACTGAAAGCTCTTGCTAGCCAGCACCCTCCTTGGAAACGCTTTTGTAGGCCTAAGAACACTGGGGCTCTGGGCTTCTCTAGCCACCTACTCTTCTGCTCATCCTCTCGGGCACTCTAAAGAGAGCTCAGGTGAGAAATTGCAAATGTCGAGCAATTGCTCACAGATGAAAAGTGCCAGCACTGAAAGCTGTTGCTAGCCAGCACCCTTCCTTGGAAGCGCTTTCACAGGCGCAGCAACACTGGGACTTTGCGCTTCTCTAGCCACCAAACGTCACGGTCATTCTCTTTCCGTCTCGTAGACACGAGCTGAGAAATTGCAAACGTCGAGCAATTGCTCAGAGAGGAAAAGTGCCAGCACTGAAAGCTGTTGCTAGCCAGCACCCTTCCTTGGAAGTGCTTTCACAGGCGCAGCAACACTGGGGCTTTGCGCTTCTCTACCCACCAAACGTCACGGTCATTCTCTTTCCTTCTCGTAGACACGAGTTGAGAAATTGCAAACGTCAAGCAATTGCTCAGAGATGAAAAGTGCCAGCACTGAAAGCTGTTGCTAGCCAGCACCCTTCCTTGGAAGCGCTTTCACAGGCGCAGCAACACTGGGGCTTTGCGCTTCTGTAGCCACCAAACATCACGCTCACTATATCTCCGTCTCGTAGACACGAGCTGAGAAATTGCAAACGTCGAGCAATTGCTCAGAGATGAAAAGTGCCAGCACTGAAAGCTGTTGCTAGCCAGCCCCCTTCCTTGGAAGCGCTTTTGTAGGCCTAAGAACACTGGGGCTCTGGGCTTCTCTAGCCACCTAATCTTCTGCTCATGCTCTCGTGCAGTCTAAAGAGAGCTCAGGTGAGAAATTGCAAACGTCGAGCAATTGCTCAGAGATGAAAAGTGCCAGCACTGAAAGCTGTTGCTAGCCAGCACCCTTCCTTGGAAGCGCTTTTGTAGGCCTAAGAACACTGGGGCTCTGGGCTTCTCTAGCCACCTAATCTTATGCTCATCCTCTCGTGCAGTCTAAAGAGAGCTCAGGTGAGAAATTGCAAACGTCGAGCAATTGCTCAGAGATGAAAAGTGCCAGCACTGAAAGCTGTTGCTAGCCAGCACCCTTCCTTGGAAGCGCTTTCACAGGCACAGCAACACTGGGGCTTTGCGCTTCTCTACCCACCAAACGTCACGCTCACTATCTCTCTGTCTCGTAGACACGAGCTGAGAAATTGCAAACGTCGAGCAATTGCTCAGAGATGAAAAGTGCCAGCACTGAAAGCTGTTGCTAGCCAGCACCCTCCTTGGAAACGCTTTTGTAGGCCTAAGAACACTGGGGTTGTGGGCTTCTCTAGCCACCTAATCTTCTGCTCATCCTCTCGCATAGTCTAAAGAGAGCTCAGGTGAGAAATTGCAAACGTCGAGCAATTGCTCAGAGATGAAAAGTGCCAGCACTGAAAGCTGTGGCTAGCCAGCACCCTTCCTTGGAAGCGCTTTCACAGGCGCAGCAACACTGGGACTTTGCGCGTCTCTACCCACCAAACGTCACGGTCATTCTCTTTCCGTCTCGTAGACACGAGCTGAGAAATTGCAAACGTCGAGCAATTGCTCAGAGATGAGAACTGCCAGCACTGAAAGCTGATGCTAGCCAGCACCCTTCCTTGGAAGCGCTTTCACAGGCGCAGCAACACTGGGGCTTTGCGCTTCTCTAGCCACCAAACATCACGGTCATTCTCTTTCCTTCTCGTAGACACGAGTTGAGAAATTGCAAACGTCGAGCAATTGCTCAGAGGTGAAAAGTGCCAGCACTGAAAGCTGTTGCTAGCCAGCACCCTTCCTTGGAAGTGCTTTCACAGGCGCAGCAACACTGGGGCTTTGCGCTTCTCTAGCCACCAAACATCACGCTCACTATCTCTTCGTCTCGTAGACACGAGCTGAGAAATTGCAAATGTGGAGCAATTGCTCAGAGATGAAAAGTGCCAGCACTGAAAGCTGTTGCTAGCCAGCACCCTTCCTTGGAAGCGCTTTTGTAGGCCTAAGAACACTGGGGCTCAGGGCTTCTCTAGCCACCTACTCTTCTGCTCATCCTCTCGTGCAGTCTAAAGAGAGCTCAGGTGAGAAATTGCAAACGTCGAGCAATTGCTCAGAGAGGAAAAGTGCCAGCACTGAAAGCTGTTGCTAGCCAGCACCCTTCCTTGGAAGTGCTTTCACAGGCGCAGCAACACTGGGGCTTTGCGCTTCTCTACCCACCAAACGTCACGGTCATTCTCTTTCCTTCTCGTAGACACGAGTTGAGAAATTGCAAACGTCCAGCAATTGCTCAGAGATGAAAAGTGGCAGCACTGAAAGCTGTTGCTAGCCAGCACCCTTCCTTGGAAGCGCTTTCACAGGCGCAGCAACACTGGGGCTTTGCGCTTCTCTACCCACCAAACATCACGCTCACTATATCTCCGTCTCGTAGACACGAGGTGAGAAATTGCAAACGTCGAGCAATTGCTCAGAGATGAAAAGTGCCAGCACTGAAAGCTGTTGCTAGCCAGCCCCCTTCCTTGGAAGCGCATTTGTAGGCCTAAGAACACTGGGGCTCTGGGCTTCTCTAGCCACCTAATCTTCTGCTCATCCTCTCGTGCAGTCTAAAGAGAGCTCAGGTGAGAAATTGCAAACGTCGAGCAATTGCTCAGAGATGAAAAGTGCCAGCACTGAAAGCTGTTGCTAGCCAGCACCCTTCCTTGGAAGCGCTTTTGTAGGCCTAAGAACACTGGGGCTCTGGGCTTCTCTAGCCACCTAATCTTATGCTCATCCTCTCGTGCAGTCTAAAGAGAGCTCAGGTGAGAAATTGCAAATGTCGAGCAATTGCTCAGAGATGAAAAGTGCCAGCACTGAAAGCTGTTGCTAGCCAGCACCCTTCCTTGGAAGCGCTTTCACAGGCGCAGCAACACTGGGGCTTTGCGCTTCTCTACCCACAAAACGTCACGCTCACTATCTCTCCGTCTCGTAGACACGAGCTGAGAAATTGCAAACGTCGAGCAATTGCTCAGAGATGAAAAGTGCCAGCACTGAAAGCTGTTGCTAGCCAGCACCCTCCTTGGAAACGCTTTTGTAGGCCTAAGAACACTGGGGCTCTGGGCTTCTCTAGCCACCTACTCTTCTGCTCATCCTCTCGGGAACTCTAAAGAGAGCTCAGGTGAGAAATTGCAAACGTCGAGCAATTGCTCAGAGATGAAAAGTGCCAGCACTGAAAGCTGTGGCTAGCCAGCACCCTTCCTTGGAAGTGCTTTCACAGGCGCAGCAACACTGGGACTTTGCGCTTCTCTAGCCACCAAACATCACAGTCATTCTCTTTCCTTCTCGTAGACAGGAGTTGAGAAATTGCAAACGTCCAGCAATTGCTCAGAGATGAAAAGTGCCAGAACTGAAAGCTGTGGCTAGCCAGCACCCTTCCTTGGAAGTGCTTTCACAGGCGCAGCAACACTGGGGCTTTGCGCTTCTCTAGCCACCAAACATCATGCTCACTATCTCTCCGTCTCGTAGACACGAGCTGAGAAATTGCAAACGTCGAGCAATTGCTCAGAGATGAAAAGTGCCAGCACTGAAAGCTGTTGCTAGCCAGCACCCTTCCTTGGAAACGCTTTTGTAGCCCTAAGAACACTGGGGTTGTGGGCTTCTCTAGCCACCTAATCTTCTGCTCATCCTCTCGGGCAGTCTAAAGAGAGCTCAGGTGAGAAATTGCAAACGTCGAGCAATTGCTCAGAGATGAAAAGTGCCAGCACTGAAAGCTGTTGCTAGCCAGCACCCTTCCTTGGAAGCGCTTTCACAGGCGCAGCAACACTGGGGCTTTGCGCTTCTCTACCCACCAAACGTCACGGTCATTCTCTTTCCGTCTCGTAGACACGAGCTGAGAAATTGCAAACGTCGAGCAATTGCTCAGAGATGAGAACTGCCAGCACTGAAAGCTGATGCTAGCCAGCACCCTTCCTTGGAAGCGCTTTTGTAGGCCTAAGAATACTGGGGCTCTGGGCTTCTCTAGCCACCTACTCTTCTGCTCATCCTCTCGTGCAGTCTAAAGAGAGCTCAGGTGAGAAAGTGCAAACGTCCAGCAATTGCTCAGAGATGAAAAGTGCCAGCACTGAAAGCTGTTGCTAGCCAGCACCCTTCCTTGGAAGTGCTTTCACAGGCGCAGCAACACTGGGACTTTGCGCTTCTCTACCCACCAAACGTCACGGTCATTCTCTTTCCTTCTCGTAGACACGAGTTGAGAAATTGCAAACGTCAAGCAATTGCTCAGAGATGAAAAGTGCCAGCACTGAAAGCTGTTGCTAGCCAGCACCCTTCCTTGGAAGCGCTTTCACAGGCGCAGCCACACTGGGGCTTTGCGCTTCTCTAGCCACCAAACATCACGCTCACTATCTCTCCGTCTCGTAGACACGAGCTGAGAAATTGCAAACGTCGAGCAATTGCTCAGAGATGAAAAGTGCCAGCACTGAAAGCTGTGGCTAGCCAGCACCCTTCCTTGGAAACGCTTTTGTAGCCCTAAGAACACTGGGGTTGTGGGCTTCTCTAGCCACCTACTCTTCTGCTCATCCTCTCGGGCACTCTAAAGAGAGCTCAGGTGAGAAATTGCAAACGTCGAGCAATTGCTCAGCGATGAAAAGTGCCAGCACTGAAAGCTGTTGCTAGCCAGCACCCTTCCTTGGAAGTGCTTTCACAGGCGCAGCAACACTGGGACTTTGCGCGTCTCTACCCACCAAACTTCACGATCATTCTCTTTCCGTCTCGTAGACACGAGCTGAGAAATTGCAAACGTCGAGCAATTGCTCAGAGATGAGAACTGCCAGCACTGAAAGCTGATGCTAGCCAGCACCCTTCCTTGGAAGCGCTTTTGTAGGCCTAAGAATATTGGGGGTCTGGGCTTCTCTAGCCACCTACTCTTCTGCTCATCCTCTCGTGCAGTCTAAAGAGAGCTCAGGTGAGAAAGTGCAAACCTTGAGCAATTGCTCAGAGATGAAAAGTGCCAGCACTGAAAGCTGTGGCTAGCCAGCACCCTTCCTTGGAAGCGCTTTCACAGGCGCAGCAACACTGGGGCTTTGCGCTTCTCTAGCCACCAAACATCACGGTCATTCTCTTTCCGTCTCGTAGACACGAGTTGAGAAATTGCAAACGTCCAGCAATTGCTCAGAGATGAAAAGTGGCAGCACTGAAAGCTGTGGCTAGCCAGCACCCTTCCTTGGAAGTGCTTTCACAGGCGCAGCAACACTGGGGCTTTGCGCTTCTCTAGCCACCAAACATCACGGTCACTATCTCTCCGTCTCGTAGACACGAGCTGAGAAATTGCAAATGTGGAGCAATTGCTCAGAGGTGAAAAGTGCCAGCACTGAAAGCTGTTGCTAGCCAGCACCCTTCCTTGGAAGCGCTTTTGTAGGCCTAAGAACACTGGGGCTCTGGGCTTCTCTAGCCACCTACTCTTATGCTCATCCTCTCGTGCAGTCTAAAGAGAGCTCAGGTGAGAAATTGCAAACGTCGAGCAATTGCTCAGAGAGGAAAAGTGCCAGCACTGAAAGCTGTTGCTAGCCAGCACCCTTCCTTGGAAGCGCTTTCACAGGCACAGCAACACTGGGGCTTTGCGCTTCTCTACCCACCAAACGTCACGCTCACTATCTCTCTGTCTCGTAGACACGAGCTGAGAAATTGCAAACGTCGAGCAATTGCTCAGAGATGAAAAGTGCCAGCACTGAAAGCTGTTGCTAGCCAGCACCCTCCTTGGAAACGCTTTTGTAGGCCTAAGAACACTGGGGTTGTGGGCTTCTCTAGCCACCTAATCTTCTGCTCATCCTCTCGCATAGTCTAAAGAGAGCTCAGGTGAGAAATTGCAAACGTCGAGCAATTGCTCAGAGATGAAAAGTGCCAGCACTGAAAGCTGTGGCTAGCCAGCACCCTTCCTTGGAAGCGCTTTCACAGGCGCAGCAACACTGGGACTTTGCGCGTCTCTACCCACCAAACGTCACGGTCATTCTCTTTCCGTCTCGTAGACACGAGCTGAGAAATTGCAAACGTCGAGCAATTGCTCAGAGATGAGAACTGCCAGCACTGAAAGCTGATGCTAGCCAGCACCCTTCCTTGGAAGCGCTTTCACAGGCGCAGCAACACTGGGGCTTTGCGCTTCTCTAGCCACCAAACATCACGGTCATTCTCTTTCCTTCTCGTAGACACGAGTTGAGAAATTGCAAACGTCGAGCAATTGCTCAGAGGTGAAAAGTGCCAGCACTGAAAGCTGTTGCTAGCCAGCACCCTTCCTTGGAAGTGCTTTCACAGGCGCAGCAACACTGGGGCTTTGCGCTTCTCTAGCCACCAAACATCACGCTCACTATCTCTTCGTCTCGTAGACACGAGCTGAGAAATTGCAAATGTGGAGCAATTGCTCAGAGATGAAAAGTGCCAGCACTGAAAGCTGTTGCTAGCCAGCACCCTTCCTTGGAAGCGCTTTTGTAGGCCTAAGAACACTGGGGCTCAGGGCTTCTCTAGCCACCTACTCTTCTGCTCATCCTCTCGTGCAGTCTAAAGAGAGCTCAGGTGAGAAATTGCAAACGTCGAGCAATTGCTCAGAGAGGAAAAGTGCCAGCACTGAAAGCTGTTGCTAGCCAGCACCCTTCCTTGGAAGTGCTTTCACAGGCGCAGCAACACTGGGGCTTTGCGCTTCTCTACCCACCAAACGTCACGGTCATTCTCTTTCCTTCTCGTAGACACGAGTTGAGAAATTGCAAACGTCCAGCAATTGCTCAGAGATGAAAAGTGGCAGCACTGAAAGCTGTTGCTAGCCAGCACCCTTCCTTGGAAGCGCTTTCACAGGCGCAGCAACACTGGGGCTTTGCGCTTCTCTACCCACCAAACATCACGCTCACTATATCTCCGTCTCGTAGACACGAGGTGAGAAATTGCAAACGTCGAGCAATTGCTCAGAGATGAAAAGTGCCAGCACTGAAAGCTGTTGCTAGCCAGCCCCCTTCCTTGGAAGCGCATTTGTAGGCCTAAGAACACTGGGGCTCTGGGCTTCTCTAGCCACCTAATCTTCTGCTCATCCTCTCGTGCAGTCTAAAGAGAGCTCAGGTGAGAAATTGCAAACGTCGAGCAATTGCTCAGAGATGAAAAGTGGCAGCACTGAAAGCTGTTGCTAGCCAGCACCCTTCCTTGGAAGCGCTTTTGTAGGCCTAAGAACACTGGGGCTCTGGGCTTCTCTAGCCACCTAATCTTATGCTCATCCTCTCGTGCAGTCTAAAGAGAGCTCAGGTGAGAAATTGCAAATGTCGAGCAATTGCTCAGAGATGAAAAGTGCCAGCACTGAAAGCTGTTGCTAGCCAGCACCCTTCCTTGGAAGCGCTTTCACAGGCGCAGCAACACTGGGGCTTTGCGCTTCTCTACCCACAAAACGTCACGCTCACTATCTCTCCGTCTCGTAGACACGAGCTGAGAAATTGCAAACGTCGAGCAATTGCTCAGAGATGAAAAGTGCCAGCACTGAAAGCTGTTGCTAGCCAGCACCCTCCTTGGAAACGCTTTTGTAGGCCTAAGAACACTGGGGCTCTGGGCTTCTCTAGCCACCTACTCTTCTGCTCATCCTCTCGGGAACTCTAAAGAGAGCTCAGGTGAGAAATTGCAAACGTCGAGCAATTGCTCAGAGATGAAAAGTGCCAGCACTGAAAGCTGTGGCTAGCCAGCACCCTTCCTTGGAAGTGCTTTCACAGGCGCAGCAACACTGGGACTTTGCGCTTCTCTAGCCACCAAACATCACAGTCATTCTCTTTCCTTCTCGTAGACAGGAGTTGAGAAATTGCAAACGTCCAGCAATTGCTCAGAGATGAAAAGTGCCAGAACTGAAAGCTGTGGCTAGCCAGCACCCTTCCTTGGAAGTGCTTTCACAGGCGCAGCAACACTGGGGCTTTGCGCTTCTCTAGCCACCAAACATCATGCTCACTATCTCTCCGTCTCGTAGACACGAGCTGAGAAATTGCAAACGTCGAGCAATTGCTCAGAGATGAAAAGTGCCAGCACTGAAAGCTGTTGCTAGCCAGCACCCTTCCTTGGAAACGCTTTTGTAGCCCTAAGAACACTGGGGTTGTGGGCTTCTCTAGCCACCTAATCTTCTGCTCATCCTCTCGGGCAGTCTAAAGAGAGCTCAGGTGAGAAATTGCAAACGTCGAGCAATTGCTCAGAGATGAAAAGTGCCAGCACTGAAAGCTGTTGCTAGCCAGCACCCTTCCTTGGAAGCGCTTTCACAGGCGCAGCAACACTGGGGCTTTGCGCTTCTCTACCCACCAAACGTCACGGTCATTCTCTTTCCGTCTCGTAGACACGAGCTGAGAAATTGCAAACGTCGAGCAATTGCTCAGAGATGAGAACTGCCAGCACTGAAAGCTGATGCTAGCCAGCACCCTTCCTTGGAAGCGCTTTTGTAGGCCTAAGAATACTGGGGCTCTGGGCTTCTCTAGCCACCTACTCTTCTGCTCATCCTCTCGTGCAGTCTAAAGAGAGCTCAGGTGAGAAAGTGCAAACGTCCAGCAATTGCTCAGAGATGAAAAGTGCCAGCACTGAAAGCTGTTGCTAGCCAGCACCCTTCCTTGGAAGTGCTTTCACAGGCGCAGCAACACTGGGACTTTGCGCTTCTCTACCCACCAAACGTCACGGTCATTCTCTTTCCTTCTCGTAGACACGAGTTGAGAAATTGCAAACGTCAAGCAATTGCTCAGAGATGAAAAGTGCCAGCACTGAAAGCTGTTGCTAGCCAGCACCCTTCCTTGGAAGCGCTTTCACAGGCGCAGCCACACTGGGGCTTTGCGCTTCTCTAGCCACCAAACATCACGCTCACTATCTCTCCGTCTCGTAGACACGAGCTGAGAAATTGCAAACGTCGAGCAATTGCTCAGAGATGAAAAGTGCCAGCACTGAAAGCTGTGGCTAGCCAGCACCCTTCCTTGGAAACGCTTTTGTAGCCCTAAGAACACTGGGGTTGTGGGCTTCTCTAGCCACCTACTCTTCTGCTCATCCTCTCGGGCACTCTAAAGAGAGCTCAGGTGAGAAATTGCAAACGTCGAGCAATTGCTCAGCGATGAAAAGTGCCAGCACTGAAAGCTGTTGCTAGCCAGCACCCTTCCTTGGAAGTGCTTTCACAGGCGCAGCAACACTGGGACTTTGCGCGTCTCTACCCACCAAACTTCACGATCATTCTCTTTCCGTCTCGTAGACACGAGCTGAGAAATTGCAAACGTCGAGCAATTGCTCAGAGATGAGAACTGCCAGCACTGAAAGCTGATGCTAGCCAGCACCCTTCCTTGGAAGCGCTTTTGTAGGCCTAAGAATATTGGGGGTCTGGGCTTCTCTAGCCACCTACTCTTCTGCTCATCCTCTCGTGCAGTCTAAAGAGAGCTCAGGTGAGAAAGTGCAAACCTTGAGCAATTGCTCAGAGATGAAAAGTGCCAGCACTGAAAGCTGTGGCTAGCCAGCACCCTTCCTTGGAAGCGCTTTTGTAGCCCTAAGAACACTGGGGCTCTGGGCTTCTCTAGCCACCTACTCTTCTGCTCATCCTCTCGGGCACTCTAAAGAGAGCTCAGGTGAGAAATTGCAAACGTCGAGCAATTGCTCAGAGAGGAAAAGTGCCAGCACTGAAAGCTGTTGCTAGCCAGCACCCTTCCTTGGAAGTGCTTTCACAGGCGCAGCAACACTGGGGCTTTGCGCTTCTCTAGCCACCAAACGTCACGGTCATTCTCTTTCCTTCTCGTAGACACGAGTTGAGAAATTGCAAACGTCAAGCAATTGCTCAGAGATGAAAAGTGCCAGCACTGAAAGCTGTTGCTAGCCAGCACCCTCCTTGGAAACGCTTTTGTAGGCCTAAGAACACTGGGGCTCTGGGCTTCTCTAGCCACCTACTCTTCTGCTCATCCTCTCGGGCACTCTAAAGAGAGCTCAGGTGAGAAATTGCAAACGTCGAGCAATTGCTCAGAGATGAAAAGTGCCAGCACTGAAAGCTGTTGCTAGCCAGCACCCTTCCTTGGAAGCGCTTTCACAGGCGCAGCAACACTGGGACTTTGCGCGTCTCTACCCACCAAACGTCACGGTCATTCTCTTTCCTTCTCGTAGACACGAGCTGAGAAATTGCAAACGTCGAGCAATTGCTCAGAGATGAGAAATGCCAGCACTGAAAGCTGATGCTAGCCAGCACCCTTCCTTGGAAGCGCTTTTGTAGGCCTAAGAATACTGGGGCTCTGGGCTTCTCTAGCCACCTACTCTTCTGCTCATCATCTCGTTCAGTCTAAAGAGAGCTCAGGTGAGAAAGTGCAAACGTCCAGCAATTGCTCAGAGATGAAAAGTGCCAGCACTGAAAGCTGTTGCTAGCCAGCACCCTTCCTTGGAAGTGCTTTCACAGGCGCAGCAACACTGGGACTTTGTGCTTCTCTAGCCACCAAATGTCACGGTCATTCTCTTTCCTTCTCGTAGACACGAGCTGAGAAATTGCAAACGTCGAGCAATTGCTCAGAGATGAAAAGTGCCAGCACTGAAAGCTGTTGCTAGCCAGCACCCTTCCTTGGAAGCGCTTTCACAGGCGCAGCAACACTGGGGCTTTGCGCTTCTCTACCCACCAAACATCACGGTCATTCTCTTTCCGTCTCGTAGACACGAGTTGAGAAATTGCAAACGTCGAGCAATTGCTCAGAGATGAAAAGTGCCAGCACTGAAAGCTGTGGCTAGCCAGCACCCTTCCTTGGAAGTGCTTTCACAGGCGCAGCAACACTGGGGCTTTGCGCTTCTCTAGCCACCAAACATCACTCTCACTATCTCTCCGTCTCGTAGACACGAGCTGAGAAATTGCAAATGTGGAGCAATTGCTCAGAGGTGAAAAGTGCCAGCACTGAAAGCTGTTGCTAGCCAGCACCCTTCCTTGGAAGCGCTTTTGTAGGCCTAACAACACTGGGGCTCTGGGCTTCTCTAGCCACCTACTCTTCTGCTCATCCTCTCGGGCACTCTAAAGAGAGCTCAGGTGAGAAATTGCAAACGTCGAGCAATTGCTCAGCGATGAAAAGTGCCAGCACTGAAAGCTGTTGCTAGCCAGCACCCCTCCTTGGAAGCGCTTTCACAGGCGCAGCAACACTGGGACTTTGCGCTTCTCTACCCACCAAATGTCACGGTCATTCTCTTTCCGTCTCGTAGACACGAGCTGAGAAATTGCAAACGTCGAGCAATTGCTCAGAGATGAGAACTGCCAGCACTGAAAGCTGATGCTAGCCAGCACCCTTCCTTGGAAGCGCTTTTGTAGGCCTAAGAATACTGGGGCTCTGGGCTTCTCTAGCCACCTACTCTTCTGCTCATCCTCTCGTGCAGTCTAAAGAGAGCTCAGGTGAGAAAGTGCAAACGTCCAGCAATTGCTCAGAGATGAAAAGTGCCAGCACTGAAAGCTGTTGCTAGCCAGCACCCTTCCTTGGAAGTGCTTTCACAGGCGCAGCAACACTGGGGCTTTGCGCTTCTCTAGCCACCAAACATCACGCTCACTATCTCTCCGTCTCGTAGACACGAGCTGAGAAATTGCAAACGTCGAGCAATTGCTCAGAGATGAAAAGTGCCAGCACTGAAAGCTGTTGCTAGCCAGCACCCTTCCTTGGAAACGCTTTTGTAGGCCTAAGAACACTGGGGTTGTGGGCTTCTCTAGCCACCTAATCTTCTGCTCATCCTCTCGGGCACTCTAAAGAGAGCTCAGGTGAGAAATTGCAAATGTCGAGCAATTGCTCAGAGATGAAAAGTGCCAGCACTGAAAGCTGTTGCTAGCCAGCACCCTTCCTTGGAAGTGCTTTCACAGGCGCAGCAACACTGGGACTTTGTGCTTCTCTAGCCACCAAACATCACGTTCATTCTCTTTCCTTCTCGTAGACACGAGCTGAGAAATTGCAAACGTCGAGCAACTGCTCAGAGATGAAAAGTGCCAGCACTGAAAGCTGTTGCTAGCCAGCACCCTTCCTTGGAAGCGCTTTCACAGGCGCAGCAACACTGGGGCTTTGCGCTTCTCTACCCACCAAACATCACGGTCATTCTCTTTCCTTCTCGTAGACACGAGTTGAGAAATTGCAAACGTCCAGCAATTGCTCAGCGATGAAAAGTGCCAGCACTGAAAGCTGTGGCTAGCCAGCACCCTTCCTTGGAAGTGCTTTCACAGGCGCAGCAACACTGGGGCTTTGCGATTCTCTAGCCACCAAACATCACGCTCACTATCTCTCCGTCTCGTAGACACGAGCTGAGAAATTGCAAATGTGGAGCAATTGCTCAGAGATGAAAAGTGCCAGCACTGAAAGCTGTTGCTAGCCAGCACCCTTCCTTGGAAGCGCTTTTGTAGGCCTAAGAACACTGGGGCTCTGGGCTTCTCTAGCCACCTACTCTTCTGCTCATCCTCTCGTGCAGTCTACAGAGAGCTCAGGTGAGAAATTGCAAACGTCGAGCAATTGCTCAGAGAGGAAAAGTGCCAGCACTGAAAGCTGTTGCTAGCCAGCACCCTTCCTTGGAAGTGCTTTCACAGGCGCAGCAACACTGGGGCTTTGCGCTTCTCTAGCCACCAAACGTCACGGTCATTCTCTTTCCTTCTCGTAGACACGAGTTGAGAAATTGCAAACGTCAAGCAATTGCTCAGAGATGAAAAGTGCCAGCACTGAAAGCTGTTGCTAGCCAGCACCCTCCTTGGAAACGCTTTTGTAGGCCTAAGAACACTGGGGCTCTGGGCTTCTCTAGCCACCTACTCTTCTGCTCATCCTCTCGGGCACTCTAAAGAGAGCTCAGGTGAGAAATTGCAAACGTCGAGCAATTGCGCAGAGATGAAAAGTGCCAGCACTGAAAGCTGTGGCTAGCCAGCACCCTTCCTTGGAAGCGCTTTCACAGGCGCAGCAACACTGGGACTTTGCGCGTCTCTACCCACCAAACGTCACGGTCATTCTCTTTCCGTCTCGTAGACACGAGCTGAGAAATTGCAAACGTCGAGCAATTGCTCAGAGATGAGAACTGCCAGCACTGAAAGCTGATGCTAGCCAGCACCCTTCCTTGGAAGCGCTTTTGTAGGCCTAAGAATACTGGGGCTCTGGGCTTCTCTAGCCACCTACTCTTCTGCTCATCCTCTCGTGCAGTCTAAAGAGAGCTCAGGTGAGAAAGTGCAAACGTCCAGCAATTGCTCAGAGATGAAAAGTGCCAGCACTGAAAGCTGTTGCTAGCCAGCACCCTTCCTTGGAAGTGCTTTCACAGGCGCAGCAACACTGGGACTTTGTGCTTCTCTAGCCACCAAACGTCACGGTCATTCTCTTTCCTTCTCGTAGACACGAGCTGAGAAATTGCAAACGTCGAGCAATTGCTCAGAGATGAAAAGTGCCAGCACTGAAAGCTGTTGCTAGCCAGCACCCTTCCTTGGAAGCGCTTTCACAGGCGCAGCAACACTGGGGCTTTGCGCTTCTCTACCCACCAAACATCACGGTCCTTCTCTTTCTGTCTCGTAGACACGAGTTGAGAAATTGCAAACGTCAAGCAATTGCTCAGAGATGAAAAGTGCCAGCACTGAAAGCTGTGGCTAGCCAGCACCCTTCCTTGGAAGCGCTTTCACAGGCGCAGCAACACTGGGGCTTTGCGCTTCTCTACCCACCAAACATCACGCTCACTATCTCTCCGTCTCGTAGACACGAGCTGAGAAATTGCAAACGTCGAGCAATTGCTCAGAGATGAAAAGTGCCAGCACTGAAAGCTGTTGCTAGCCAGCACCCTTCCTTGGAAACGCTTTTGTAGGCCTAAGAACACTGGGGTTGTGGGCTTCTCTAGCCACCTAATCTTCTGCTCATCCTCTCGGGCACTCTAAAGAGAGCTCAGGTGAGAAATTGCAAACGTCGAGCAATTGCTCAGCGATGAAAAGTGCCAGCACTGAAAGCTGTTGCTAGCCAGCACCCTTCCTTGGAAGCGCTTTCACAGGCGCAGCAACACTGGGACTTTGCGCGTCTCTACCCACCAAACGTCACGGTCATTCTCTTTCCGTCTCGTAGACACGAGCTGAGAAATTGCAAACGTCGAGCAATTGCTCAGAGATGAAAAGTGCCAGCACTGAAAGCTGATGCTAGCCAGCACACTTCCTTGGAAGCGCTTTTGTAGGCCTAAGAGTACTGGGGCTCTGGGCTTCTCTAGCCACCTACTCTTCTGCTCATCCTCTCGTGCAGTCTAAAGAGAGCTCAGGTGAGAAATTGCAAACGTCGAGCAATTGCTCAGAGATGAAAAGTGCCAGCACTGAAAGCTGTTGCTAGCCAGCACCCTTCCTTGGAAGTGCTTTCACAGGCGCAGCAACACTGGGACTTTGTGCTTCTCTAGCCACCAAACATCACGGTCATTCTCTTTCCTTCTCGTAGACACGAGCTGAGAAATTGCAAACGTCGAGCAACTGCTCAGAGATGAAAAGTGCCAGCACTGAAAGGTGTTGCTAGCCAGCACCCTTCCTTGGAAGCGCTTTCACAGGCGCAGCAACACTGGGGCTTTGCGCTTCTCTACCCACCAAACATCACGGTCATTCTCTTTCCTTCTCGTAGACACGAGTTGAGAAATTGCAAACGTCCAGCAATTGCTCAGCGATGAAAAGTGCCAGCACTGAAAGCTGTTGCTAGCCAGCACCCTTCCTTGGAAGTGCTTTCACAGGCGCAGCAACACTGGGGCTTTGCGATTCTCTAGCCACCAAACATCACGCTCACTATCTCTCCGTCTCGTAGACACGAGCTGAGAAATTGCAAATGTGGAGCAATTGCTCAGAGGTGAAAAGTGCCAGCACTGAAAGCTGATGTTAGCCAGCACCCTTCCTTGGAAGCGCTTTTGTAGGCCTAACAACACTGGGGCTCTGGGCTTCTCTAGCCACCTACTCTTCTGCTCATCCTCTCGTGCAGTCTAAAGAGAGCTCAGGTGAGAAATTGCAAACGTCGAGCAATTGCTCAGAGAGGAAAAGTGCCAGCACTGAAAGCTGTTGCTAGCCAGCACCCTTCCTTGGAAGTGCTTTCACAGGCGCAGCAACCCTGGGGCTTTGCGCTTCTCTAGCCACCAAACGTCACGGTCATTCTCTTTCCTTCTCGTAGACACGAGTTGAGAAATTGCAAACGTCAAGCAATTGCTCAGAGATGAAAAGTGCCAGCACTGAAAGCTGTTGCTAGCCAGCACCCTCCTTGGAAACGCTTTTGTAGGCCTAAGAACACTGGGGCTCTGGGCTTCTCTAGCCACCTACTCTTCTGCTCATCCTCTCGGGCACTCTAAAGAGAGCTCAGGTGAGAAATTGCAAACGTCGAGCAATTGCTCAGAGATGAAAACTGCCAGCACTGAAAGCTGTTGCTAGCCAGCACCCTTCCTTGGAAGCGCTTTCACAGGCGCAGCAACACTGGGACTTTGCGCGTCTCTACCCACCAAACGTCACGGTCATTCTCTTTCCGTCTCGTAGACACGAGCTGAGAAATTGCAAACGTCGAGCAATTGCTCAGAGATGAGAAATGCCAGCACTGAAAGCTGATGCTAGCCAGCACCCTTCCTTGGAAGCGCTTTTGTAGGCCTAAGAATACTGGGGCTCTGGGCTTCTCTAGCCACCTACTCTTCTGCTCATCCTCTCGTGCAGTCTAAAGAGAGCTCAGGTGAGAAAGTGCAAACGTCCAGCAATTGCTCAGAGAGGAAAAGTGCCAGCACTGAAAGCTGTTGCTAGCCAGCACCCTTCCTTGGAAGTGCTTTCACAGGCGCAGCAACACTGGGACTTTGTGCTTCTCTAGCCACCAAATGTCACGGTCATTCTCTTTCCTTCTCGTAGACACGAGCTGAGAAATTGCAAACGTCGAGCAATTGCTCAGAGATGAAAAGTGCCAGCACTGAAAGCTGTTGCTAGCCAGCACCCTTCCTTGGAAGCGCTTTCACAGGCGCAGCAACACTGGGGCTTTGCGCTTCTCTACCCACCAAACATCACGGTCATTCTCTTTCCGTCTCGTAGACACGAGTTGAGAAATTGCAAACGTCGAGCAATTGCTCAGAGATGAAAAGTGCCAGCACTGAAAGCTGTTGCTAGCCAGCAGCCTTCCTTGGAAGTGCTTTCACAGGCGCAGCAACACTGGGGCTTTGCGCTTCTCTAGCCACCAAACATCACGCTCACTATCTCTCCGTCTCGTAGACACGAGCTGAGAAATTGCAAATGTGGAGCAATTGCTCAGAGGTGAAAAGTGCCAGCACTGAAAGCTGTTGCTAGCCAGCACCCTTCCTTGGAAGCGCTTTTGTAGGCCTAACAACACTGGGGCTCTGGGCTTCTCTAGCCACCTACTCTTCTGCTCATCCTCTCGTGCAGTCTAAAGAGAGCTCAGGTGAGAAAGTGCAAACGTCGAGCAATTGCTCAGAGATGAAAAGTGCCAGCACTGAAAGCTGTTGCTAGCCAGCACCCTTCCTTGGAAGTGCTTTCACAGGCGCAGCAACACTGGGGCTTTGCGCTTCTCTACCCACCAAACATCACGGTCATTCTCTTTCCTTCTCGTAGACACGAGTTGAGAAATTGCAAACGTCCAGCAATTGCTCAGAGATGAAAAGTGCCAGCACTGAAAGCTGTTGCTAGCCAGCACCCTTCCTTGGAAGCGCTTTCACAGGCGCAGCAACACTGGGGCTTTGCGCTTCTCTACCCACCAAACATCACGCTCACTATCTCTCCGTCTCGTAGACACGAGCTGAGAAATTGCAAACGTCGAGCAATTGCTCAGAGATGAAAAGTGCCAGCACTGAAAGCTGTTGCTAGCCAGCACCCTTCCTTGGAAACGCTTTTGTAGCCCTAAGAACACTGGGGTTGTGGGCTTCTCTAGCCACCTAATCTTCTGCTCATCCTCTCGCGCACTCTAAAGAGAGCTCAGGTGAGAAATTGCAAACGTCGAGCAATTGCTCAGCGATGAAAAGTGCCAGCACTGAAAGCTGTTGCTAGCCAGCACCCTTCCTTGGAAGCGCTTTCACAGGCGCAGCAACACTGGGACTTTGCGCGTCTCTACCCACCAAACGTCACGGTCATTCTCTTTCCGTCTCGTAGACACGAGCTGAGAAATTGCAAACGTCGAGCAATTGCTCAGAGATGAGAACTGCCAGCACTGAAAGCTGATGCTAGCCAGCACCCTTCCTTGGAAGCGCTTTCACAGGCACAGCAACACTGGGGCTTTGCGCTTCTCTACCCACCAAACATCACGGTCATTCTCTTTCCGTCTCGTAGACACGAGCTGAGAAATTGCAAACGTCGAGCAATTGCTCAGAGATGAAAAGTGCCAGCACTGAAAGCTGTGGCTAGACAGCACCCTTCCTTGGAAGTGCTTTCACAGGCGCAGCAACACTGGGGCTTTGCGCTTCTCTAGCCGCCAAACGTCACGTTCACTATCTCTTCGTCTCGTAGACACGAGCTGAGAAATTGCAAATGTGGAGCAATTGCTCAGAGAGGAAAAGTGCCAGCACTGAAAGCTGTTGCTAGCCAGCACCCTTCCTTGGAAGCGCTTTTGTAGGCCTAAGAACACTGGGGCTCTGGGCTTCTCTAGCCACCTACTCTTCTGCTCATCCTCTCGTGCAGTCTAAAGAGAGCTCAGGTGAGAAATTGCAAACGTCGAGCAATTGCTCAGAGAGGAAAAGTGGCAGCACTGAAAGCTGTTGCTAGCCAGCACCCTTCCTTGGAAGTGCTTTCACAGGCGCAGCAACACTGGGGCTTTGCGCTTCTCTACCCACCAAACGTCACGGTCATTCTCTTTCCGTCTCGTAGACACGAGCTGAGAAATTGCAAACGTCGAGCAATTGCTCAGAGATGAGAACTGCCAGCACTGAAAGCTGATGCTAGCCAGCACCCTTCCTTGGAAGCGCTTTTGTAGGCCTAAGAATACTGGGGCTCTGGGCTTCTCTAGCCACCTACTCTTCTGCTCATCCTCTCGTGCAGTCTAAAGAGAGCTCAGGTGAGAAAGTGCAAACGTCCAGCAATTGCTCAGAGAGGAAAAGTGCCAGCACTGAAAGCTGTTGCTAGCCAGCACCCTTCCTTGGAAGTGCTTTCACAGGCGCAGCAACACTGGGACTTTGTGCTTCTCTAGCCACCAAACGTCACGGTCATTCTCTTTCCTTCTCGTAGACACGAGCTGAGAAATTGCAAACGTCGAGCAATTGCTCAGAGATGAAAAGTG
Source organism: Sarcoramphus papa (assembly GCA_037962945.1). Taxonomy (NCBI): domain Eukaryota; kingdom Metazoa; phylum Chordata; class Aves; order Accipitriformes; family Cathartidae; genus Sarcoramphus; species Sarcoramphus papa. The sequence continues at coordinate 91,313,632 of CM075586.1, read as the reverse complement.
CCAGCACTGAAAGCTGTGGCTAGCCAGCACCCTTCCTTGGAAGCGCTTTCACAGGCGCAGCAACACTGGGGCTTTGCGCTTCTCTACCCACCAAACATCACGGTCATTCTCTTTCCGTCTCGTAGACACGAGTTGAGAAATTGCAAACGTCCAGCAATTGCTCAGAGATGAAAAGTGCCAGCACTGAAAGCTGTGGCTAGCCAGCACCCTTCCTTGGAAGTGCTTTCACAGGCGCAGCAACACTGGGGCTTTGCGCTTCTCTAGCCACCAAACATCACGCTCACTATCTCTCCGTCTCGTAGACACGAGCTGAGAAATTGCAAATGTGGAGCAATTGCTCAGAGGTGAAAAGTGCCAGCACTGAAAGCTGTTGCTAGCCAGCAGCCTTCCTTGGAAGCGCTTTTGTAGGCCTAAGAACACTGGGGTTGTGGGCTTCTCTAGCCACCTACTCTTCTGCTCATCCTCTCGTGCAGTCTAAAGAGAGCTCAGGTGAGAAATTGCAAACGTCGAGCAATTGCTCAGAGAGGAAAAGTGCCAGCACTGAAAGCTGTTGCTAGCCAGCACCCTTCCTTGGAAGTGCTTTCACAGGCGCAGCAACACTGGGGCTTTGCGCTTCTCTAGCCACCAAACGTCACGGTCATTCTCTTTCCTTCTCGTAGACACGAGTTGAGAAATTGCAAACGTCAAGCAATTGCTCAGAGATGAAAAGTGCCAGCACTGAAAGCTGTTGCTAGCCAGCACCCTTCCTTGGAAGCGCTTTTGTAGGCCTAAGGACACTGGGGCTCTGGGCTTCTCTAGCCACCTACTCTTCTGCTCATCCTCTCGGGCACTCTAAAGAGAGCTCAGGTGAGAAATTGCAAACGTCGAGCAATTGCTCAGAGATGAAAAGTGCCAGCACTGAAAGCTGTGGCTAGCCAGCACCATTCCTTGGAAGCGCTTTCACAGGCGCAGCAACACTGGGACTTTGCGCGTCTCTACCCACCAAATGTCACGGTCATTCTCTTTCCGTCTCGTAGACACGAGCTGAGAAATTGCAAACGTCGAGCAATTGCTCAGAGATGAGAAATGCCAGCACTGAAAGCTGATGCTAGCCAGCACCCTTCCTTGGAAGCGCTTTTGTAGGCCTAAGAATACTGGGGCTCTGGGCTTCTCTAGCCACCTACTCTTCTGCTCATCCTCTCGTGCAGTCTAAAGAGAGCTCAGGTGAGAAAGTGCAAACGTCCAGCAATTGCTCAGAGATGAAAAGTGCCAGCACTGAAAGCTGTTGCTAGCCAGCACCCTTCCTTGGAAGTGCTTTCACAGGCACAGCAACACTGGGAGTTTGTGCTTCTCTAGCCACCAAACGTCACGGTCATTCTCTTTCCTTCTCGTAGACACGAGCTGAGAAATTGCAAACGTCGAGCAATTGCTCAGAGATGAAAAGTGCCAGCACTGAAAGCTGATGCTAGCCAGCACCCTTCCTTGGAAGCGCTTTCACAGGCGCAGCAACACTGGGGCTTTGCGCTTCTCTACCCACCAAACATCACGGTCATTCTCTTTCCTTCTCGTAGACACGAGTTGAGAAATTGCAAACGTCCAGCAATTGCTCAGAGATGAAAAGTGCCAGCACTGAAAGCTGTTGCTAGCCAGCACCCTTCCTTGGAAGCGCTTTCACAGGCGCAGCAACACTGGGGCTTTGCGCTTCTCTACCCACCAAACATCACGCTCACTATCTCTCCGTCTCGTAGACACGAGCTGAGAAATTGCAAACGTCGAGCAATTGCTCAGAGATGAAAAGTGCCAGCACTGAAAGCTGTTGCTAGCCAGCACCCTTCCTTGGAAACGCTTTTGTAGCCCTAAGAACACTGGGGTTGTGGGCTTCTCTAGCCACCTAATCTTCTGCTCATCCTCTCGTGCAGTCTAAAGAGAGCTCAGGTGAGAAATTGCAAACGTCGAGCAATTGCTCAGCGATGAAAAGTGCCAGCACTGAAAGCTGTTGCTAGCCAGCACCCTTCCTTGGAAGCGCTTTCACAGGCGCAGCAACACTGGGGCTTTGCGCGTCTCTACCCACCAAACGTCACGGTCATTCTCTTTCCGTCTCGTAGACACGAGCTGAGAAATTGCAAACGTCGAGAAATTGCTCAGAGATGAGAACTGCCAGCACTGAAAGCTGATGCTAGCCAGCACCCTTCCTTGGAAGCGCTTTCACAGGCGCAGCAACACTGGGGCTTTGCGCTTCTCTACCCACCAAACATCACGGTCATTCTCTTTCCGTCTCGTAGACACGAGCTGAGAAATTGCAAACGTCGAGCAATTGCTCAGAGATGAAAAGTGCCAGCACTGAAAGCTGTGGCTAGCCAGCACCCTTCCTTGGAATTGCTTTCACAGGCGCAGCAACACTGGGGCTTTGCGCTTCTCTAGCCGCCAAACGTCACGTTCACTATCTCTTCGTCTCGTAGACACGAGCTGAGAAATTGCAAATGTGGAGCAATTGCTCAGAGAGGAAAAGTGCCAGCACTGAAAGCTGTTGCTAGCCAGCAGCCTTCCTTGGAAGCGCTTTTGTAGGCCTAAGAACACTGGGGCTCTGGGCTTCTCTAGCCACCTACTCTTCTGCTCATCCTCTCGTGCAGTCTAAAGAGAGCTCAGGTGAGAAATTGCAAATGTCGAGCAATTGCTCAGAGATGAAAAGTGCCAGCACTGAAAGCTGTTGCTAGTCAGCACCCTTCCTTGGAAGCGCTTTCACAGGCGCAGCAACACTGGGGCTTTGCGCTTCTCTAGCCACCAAACGTCACGCTCACTATCTCTCCGTCTCGTAGACACGAGCTGAGAAATTGCAAACGTCAAGCAATTGCTCAGAGATGAAAAGTGCCAGCACTGAAAGCTGTTGCTAGCCAGCAACCTTCCTTGGAAGCGCTTTTGTAGGCCTAAGAACACTGGGGCTCTGGGCTTCCCTAGCCACCTACTCTTCTGCTCATCATCTCGTGCAGTCTAAAGAGAGCTCAGGTGAGAAAGTGCAAACGTCGAGCAATTGCTCAGAGATGAAAAGTGCCAGCACTGAAAGCTGTTGCTAGCCAGCACCCTTCCTTGGAAGTGCTTTCACAGGCGCAGCAACACTGGGGCTTTGCGCTTCTCTACCCACCAAATGTCACGGTCATTCTCTTTCCTTCTCGTAGACACGAGTTGAGAAATTGCAAACGTCAAGCAATTGCTCAGAGATGAAAAGTGGCAGCACTGAAAGCTGTTGCTAGCCAGCACCCTTCCTTGGAAGCGCTTTCACAGGCGCAGCAACACTGGGGCTTTGCGCTTCTCTAGCCACCAAACATCACGCTCACTATCTCTCCGTCTCGTAGACACGAGCTGAGAAATTGCAAACGTCGAGCAATTGCTCAGAGATGAAAAGTGCCAGCACTGAAAGCTGTTGCTAGCCAGCACCCTTCCTTGGAAACGCTTTTGTAGCCCTAAGAACACTGGGGTTGTGGGCTTCTCTAGCCACCTAATCTTCTGCTCATCCTCTCGGGCAGTCTAAAGAGAGCTCAGGTGAGAAATTGCAAACGTCGAGCAATTGCTCAGCGATGAAAAGTGCCAGGACTGAAAGCTGTTGCTAGCCAGCACCCTTCCTTGGAAGCGCTTTCACAGGCGCAGCAACACTGGGACTTTGCGCGTCTCTACCCACCAAACGTCACGGTCATTCTCTTTCCGTCTCGTAGACACGAGCTGAGAAATTGCAAACGTCGAGCAATTGCTCAGAGATGAGAACTGCCAGCACTGAAAGCTGATGCTAGCCAGCACCCTTCCTTGGAAGCGCTTTCACAGGCGCAGCAACACTGGGGCTTTGCGCTTCTCTACCCACCAAACATCACGGTCATTCTCTTTCCGTCTCGTAGACACGAGCTGAGAAATTGCAAACGTCGAGCAATTGCTCAGAGATGAAAAGTGCCAGCACTGAAAGCTGTGGCTAGCCAGCACCCTTCCTTGGAAGTGCTTTCACAGGCGCAGCAACACTGGGGCTTTGCGCTTCTCTACCCACCAAACGTCACGGTCATTCTTTCCGTCTCGTAGACACGAGCTGAGAAATTGCAAACGTCGAGCAATTGCTCAGAGATGAGAACTGCCAGCACTGAAAGCTGATGCTAGCCAGCACCCTTCCTTGGAAGCGCTTTTGTAGGCCTAAGAATACTGGGGCTCTGGGCTTCTCTAGCCACCTACTCTTCTGCTCATCCTCTCGTGCAGTCTAAAGAGAGCTCAGGTGAGAAATTGCAAACGTCGAGCAATTGCTCAGAGATGAAAAGTGCCAGCACTGAAAGCTGTTGCTAGCCACCACCCTTCCTTGGAAGTGCTTTCACAGGCGCAGCAACACTGGGACTTTGTGCTTCTCTAGCCACCAAATGTCACGGTCATTCTCTTTCCTTCTCGTAGACACGAGCTGAGAAATTGCAAACGTCGAGCAATTGCTCAGAGATGAAAAGTGCCAGCACTGAAAGCTGTTGCTAGCCAGCACCCTTCCTTGGAAGCGCTTTCACAGGCGCAGCAACACTGGGGCTTTGCGCTTCTCTAGCCACCAAACATCACGGTCATTCTCTTTCCGTCTCGTAGACACGAGCTGAGAAATTGCAAACGTCCAGCAATTGCTCAGAGATGAAAAGTGCCAGCACTGAAAGCTGTGGCTAGCCAGCACCCTTCCTTGGAAGCGCTTTCACAGGCGCAGCAACACTGGGGCTTTGCGCTTCTCTAGCCACCAAACATCACGGTCACTATCTCTCCGTCTCGTAGACACGAGCTGAGAAATTGCAAATGTGGAGCAATTGCTCAGAGGTGAAAAGTGCCAGCACTGAAAGCTGTTGCTAGCCAGCAGCCTTCCTTGGAAGCGCTTTTGTAGGCCTAAGAACACTGGGGCTCTGGGCTTCTCTAGCCACCTACTCTTCTGCTCATCCTCTCGTGCAGTCTAAAGAGAGCTCAGGTGAGAAATTGCAAACGTCGAGCAATTGCTCAGAGATGAAAAGTGCCAGCACTGAAAGCTGTTGCTAGCCAGCACCCTTCCTTGGAAGTGCTTTCACAGGCGCAGCAACACTGGGGCTTTGCGCTTCTCTAGCCACCAAACGTCACGGTCATTCTCTTTCCTTCTCGTAGACACGAGTTGAGAAATTGCAAACGTCAAGCAATTGCTCAGAGATGAAAAGTGCCAGCACTGAAAGCTGTTGCTAGCCAGCACCCTTCCTTGGAAGCGCTTTCACAGGCGCAGCAACACTGGGGCTTTGCGCTTCTCTAGCCACCAAACATCACGCTCACTATCTCTCCGTCTCGTAGACACGAGCTGTGAAATTGCAAACGTCGAGCAATTGCTCAGAGATGAAAAGTGCCAGCACTGAAAGCTGTTGCTAGCCAGCCCCCTTCCTTGGAAGCGCTTTTGTAGGCCTAAGAACACTGGGGCTCTGGGCTTCTCTAGCCACCTAATCTTCTGCTCATGCTCTCGTGCAGTCTAAAGAGAGCTCAGGTGAGAAATTGCAAACGTCGAGCAATTGCTCAGAGATGAAAAGTGCCAGCACTGAAAGCTGTTGCTAGCCAGCACCCTTCCTTGGAAGCGCTTTTGTAGGCCTAAGAACACTGGGGCTCTGGGCTTCTCTAGCCACCTAATCTTATGCTCATCCTCTCGTGCAGTCTAGAGAGAGCTCAGGTGAGAAATTGCAAATGTCGAGCAATTGCTCACAGATGAAAAGTGCCAGCACTGAAAGCTGTTGCTAGCCAGCACCCTTCCTTGGAAGTGCTTTCACAGGCGCAGCAACACTGGGGCTTTGCGCTTCTCTAGCCACCAAACGTCACGCTCACTATCTCTCCGTCTCGTAGACACGAGCTGAGAAATTGCAAACGTCCAGCAATTGCTCAGAGATGAAAAGTGCCAGCACTGAAAGCTCTTGCTAGCCAGCACCCTCCTTGGAAACGCTTTTGTAGGCCTAAGAACACTGGGGCTCTGGGCTTCTCTAGCCACCTACTCTTCTGCTCATCCTCTCGGGCACTCTAAAGAGAGCTCAGGTGAGAAATTGCAAATGTCGAGCAATTGCTCACAGATGAAAAGTGCCAGCACTGAAAGCTGTTGCTAGCCAGCACCCTTCCTTGGAAGCGCTTTCACAGGCGCAGCAACACTGGGACTTTGCGCTTCTCTAGCCACCAAACGTCACGGTCATTCTCTTTCCGTCTCGTAGACACGAGCTGAGAAATTGCAAACGTCGAGCAATTGCTCAGAGAGGAAAAGTGCCAGCACTGAAAGCTGTTGCTAGCCAGCACCCTTCCTTGGAAGTGCTTTCACAGGCGCAGCAACACTGGGGCTTTGCGCTTCTCTACCCACCAAACGTCACGGTCATTCTCTTTCCTTCTCGTAGACACGAGTTGAGAAATTGCAAACGTCAAGCAATTGCTCAGAGATGAAAAGTGCCAGCACTGAAAGCTGTTGCTAGCCAGCACCCTTCCTTGGAAGCGCTTTCACAGGCGCAGCAACACTGGGGCTTTGCGCTTCTGTAGCCACCAAACATCACGCTCACTATATCTCCGTCTCGTAGACACGAGCTGAGAAATTGCAAACGTCGAGCAATTGCTCAGAGATGAAAAGTGCCAGCACTGAAAGCTGTTGCTAGCCAGCCCCCTTCCTTGGAAGCGCTTTTGTAGGCCTAAGAACACTGGGGCTCTGGGCTTCTCTAGCCACCTAATCTTCTGCTCATGCTCTCGTGCAGTCTAAAGAGAGCTCAGGTGAGAAATTGCAAACGTCGAGCAATTGCTCAGAGATGAAAAGTGCCAGCACTGAAAGCTGTTGCTAGCCAGCACCCTTCCTTGGAAGCGCTTTTGTAGGCCTAAGAACACTGGGGCTCTGGGCTTCTCTAGCCACCTAATCTTATGCTCATCCTCTCGTGCAGTCTAAAGAGAGCTCAGGTGAGAAATTGCAAACGTCGAGCAATTGCTCAGAGATGAAAAGTGCCAGCACTGAAAGCTGTTGCTAGCCAGCACCCTTCCTTGGAAGCGCTTTCACAGGCACAGCAACACTGGGGCTTTGCGCTTCTCTACCCACCAAACGTCACGCTCACTATCTCTCTGTCTCGTAGACACGAGCTGAGAAATTGCAAACGTCGAGCAATTGCTCAGAGATGAAAAGTGCCAGCACTGAAAGCTGTTGCTAGCCAGCACCCTCCTTGGAAACGCTTTTGTAGGCCTAAGAACACTGGGGTTGTGGGCTTCTCTAGCCACCTAATCTTCTGCTCATCCTCTCGCATAGTCTAAAGAGAGCTCAGGTGAGAAATTGCAAACGTCGAGCAATTGCTCAGAGATGAAAAGTGCCAGCACTGAAAGCTGTGGCTAGCCAGCACCCTTCCTTGGAAGCGCTTTCACAGGCGCAGCAACACTGGGACTTTGCGCGTCTCTACCCACCAAACGTCACGGTCATTCTCTTTCCGTCTCGTAGACACGAGCTGAGAAATTGCAAACGTCGAGCAATTGCTCAGAGATGAGAACTGCCAGCACTGAAAGCTGATGCTAGCCAGCACCCTTCCTTGGAAGCGCTTTCACAGGCGCAGCAACACTGGGGCTTTGCGCTTCTCTAGCCACCAAACATCACGGTCATTCTCTTTCCTTCTCGTAGACACGAGTTGAGAAATTGCAAACGTCGAGCAATTGCTCAGAGGTGAAAAGTGCCAGCACTGAAAGCTGTTGCTAGCCAGCACCCTTCCTTGGAAGTGCTTTCACAGGCGCAGCAACACTGGGGCTTTGCGCTTCTCTAGCCACCAAACATCACGCTCACTATCTCTTCGTCTCGTAGACACGAGCTGAGAAATTGCAAATGTGGAGCAATTGCTCAGAGATGAAAAGTGCCAGCACTGAAAGCTGTTGCTAGCCAGCACCCTTCCTTGGAAGCGCTTTTGTAGGCCTAAGAACACTGGGGCTCAGGGCTTCTCTAGCCACCTACTCTTCTGCTCATCCTCTCGTGCAGTCTAAAGAGAGCTCAGGTGAGAAATTGCAAACGTCGAGCAATTGCTCAGAGAGGAAAAGTGCCAGCACTGAAAGCTGTTGCTAGCCAGCACCCTTCCTTGGAAGTGCTTTCACAGGCGCAGCAACACTGGGGCTTTGCGCTTCTCTACCCACCAAACGTCACGGTCATTCTCTTTCCTTCTCGTAGACACGAGTTGAGAAATTGCAAACGTCCAGCAATTGCTCAGAGATGAAAAGTGGCAGCACTGAAAGCTGTTGCTAGCCAGCACCCTTCCTTGGAAGCGCTTTCACAGGCGCAGCAACACTGGGGCTTTGCGCTTCTCTACCCACCAAACATCACGCTCACTATATCTCCGTCTCGTAGACACGAGGTGAGAAATTGCAAACGTCGAGCAATTGCTCAGAGATGAAAAGTGCCAGCACTGAAAGCTGTTGCTAGCCAGCCCCCTTCCTTGGAAGCGCATTTGTAGGCCTAAGAACACTGGGGCTCTGGGCTTCTCTAGCCACCTAATCTTCTGCTCATCCTCTCGTGCAGTCTAAAGAGAGCTCAGGTGAGAAATTGCAAACGTCGAGCAATTGCTCAGAGATGAAAAGTGCCAGCACTGAAAGCTGTTGCTAGCCAGCACCCTTCCTTGGAAGCGCTTTTGTAGGCCTAAGAACACTGGGGCTCTGGGCTTCTCTAGCCACCTAATCTTATGCTCATCCTCTCGTGCAGTCTAAAGAGAGCTCAGGTGAGAAATTGCAAATGTCGAGCAATTGCTCAGAGATGAAAAGTGCCAGCACTGAAAGCTGTTGCTAGCCAGCACCCTTCCTTGGAAGCGCTTTCACAGGCGCAGCAACACTGGGGCTTTGCGCTTCTCTACCCACAAAACGTCACGCTCACTATCTCTCCGTCTCGTAGACACGAGCTGAGAAATTGCAAACGTCGAGCAATTGCTCAGAGATGAAAAGTGCCAGCACTGAAAGCTGTTGCTAGCCAGCACCCTCCTTGGAAACGCTTTTGTAGGCCTAAGAACACTGGGGCTCTGGGCTTCTCTAGCCACCTACTCTTCTGCTCATCCTCTCGGGAACTCTAAAGAGAGCTCAGGTGAGAAATTGCAAACGTCGAGCAATTGCTCAGAGATGAAAAGTGCCAGCACTGAAAGCTGTGGCTAGCCAGCACCCTTCCTTGGAAGTGCTTTCACAGGCGCAGCAACACTGGGACTTTGCGCTTCTCTAGCCACCAAACATCACAGTCATTCTCTTTCCTTCTCGTAGACAGGAGTTGAGAAATTGCAAACGTCCAGCAATTGCTCAGAGATGAAAAGTGCCAGAACTGAAAGCTGTGGCTAGCCAGCACCCTTCCTTGGAAGTGCTTTCACAGGCGCAGCAACACTGGGGCTTTGCGCTTCTCTAGCCACCAAACATCATGCTCACTATCTCTCCGTCTCGTAGACACGAGCTGAGAAATTGCAAACGTCGAGCAATTGCTCAGAGATGAAAAGTGCCAGCACTGAAAGCTGTTGCTAGCCAGCACCCTTCCTTGGAAACGCTTTTGTAGCCCTAAGAACACTGGGGTTGTGGGCTTCTCTAGCCACCTAATCTTCTGCTCATCCTCTCGGGCAGTCTAAAGAGAGCTCAGGTGAGAAATTGCAAACGTCGAGCAATTGCTCAGAGATGAAAAGTGCCAGCACTGAAAGCTGTTGCTAGCCAGCACCCTTCCTTGGAAGCGCTTTCACAGGCGCAGCAACACTGGGGCTTTGCGCTTCTCTACCCACCAAACGTCACGGTCATTCTCTTTCCGTCTCGTAGACACGAGCTGAGAAATTGCAAACGTCGAGCAATTGCTCAGAGATGAGAACTGCCAGCACTGAAAGCTGATGCTAGCCAGCACCCTTCCTTGGAAGCGCTTTTGTAGGCCTAAGAATACTGGGGCTCTGGGCTTCTCTAGCCACCTACTCTTCTGCTCATCCTCTCGTGCAGTCTAAAGAGAGCTCAGGTGAGAAAGTGCAAACGTCCAGCAATTGCTCAGAGATGAAAAGTGCCAGCACTGAAAGCTGTTGCTAGCCAGCACCCTTCCTTGGAAGTGCTTTCACAGGCGCAGCAACACTGGGACTTTGCGCTTCTCTACCCACCAAACGTCACGGTCATTCTCTTTCCTTCTCGTAGACACGAGTTGAGAAATTGCAAACGTCAAGCAATTGCTCAGAGATGAAAAGTGCCAGCACTGAAAGCTGTTGCTAGCCAGCACCCTTCCTTGGAAGCGCTTTCACAGGCGCAGCCACACTGGGGCTTTGCGCTTCTCTAGCCACCAAACATCACGCTCACTATCTCTCCGTCTCGTAGACACGAGCTGAGAAATTGCAAACGTCGAGCAATTGCTCAGAGATGAAAAGTGCCAGCACTGAAAGCTGTGGCTAGCCAGCACCCTTCCTTGGAAACGCTTTTGTAGCCCTAAGAACACTGGGGTTGTGGGCTTCTCTAGCCACCTACTCTTCTGCTCATCCTCTCGGGCACTCTAAAGAGAGCTCAGGTGAGAAATTGCAAACGTCGAGCAATTGCTCAGCGATGAAAAGTGCCAGCACTGAAAGCTGTTGCTAGCCAGCACCCTTCCTTGGAAGTGCTTTCACAGGCGCAGCAACACTGGGACTTTGCGCGTCTCTACCCACCAAACTTCACGATCATTCTCTTTCCGTCTCGTAGACACGAGCTGAGAAATTGCAAACGTCGAGCAATTGCTCAGAGATGAGAACTGCCAGCACTGAAAGCTGATGCTAGCCAGCACCCTTCCTTGGAAGCGCTTTTGTAGGCCTAAGAATATTGGGGGTCTGGGCTTCTCTAGCCACCTACTCTTCTGCTCATCCTCTCGTGCAGTCTAAAGAGAGCTCAGGTGAGAAAGTGCAAACCTTGAGCAATTGCTCAGAGATGAAAAGTGCCAGCACTGAAAGCTGTGGCTAGCCAGCACCCTTCCTTGGAAGCGCTTTCACAGGCGCAGCAACACTGGGGCTTTGCGCTTCTCTAGCCACCAAACATCACGGTCATTCTCTTTCCGTCTCGTAGACACGAGTTGAGAAATTGCAAACGTCCAGCAATTGCTCAGAGATGAAAAGTGGCAGCACTGAAAGCTGTGGCTAGCCAGCACCCTTCCTTGGAAGTGCTTTCACAGGCGCAGCAACACTGGGGCTTTGCGCTTCTCTAGCCACCAAACATCACGGTCACTATCTCTCCGTCTCGTAGACACGAGCTGAGAAATTGCAAATGTGGAGCAATTGCTCAGAGGTGAAAAGTGCCAGCACTGAAAGCTGTTGCTAGCCAGCACCCTTCCTTGGAAGCGCTTTTGTAGGCCTAAGAACACTGGGGCTCTGGGCTTCTCTAGCCACCTACTCTTATGCTCATCCTCTCGTGCAGTCTAAAGAGAGCTCAGGTGAGAAATTGCAAACGTCGAGCAATTGCTCAGAGAGGAAAAGTGCCAGCACTGAAAGCTGTTGCTAGCCAGCACCCTTCCTTGGAAGCGCTTTCACAGGCACAGCAACACTGGGGCTTTGCGCTTCTCTACCCACCAAACGTCACGCTCACTATCTCTCTGTCTCGTAGACACGAGCTGAGAAATTGCAAACGTCGAGCAATTGCTCAGAGATGAAAAGTGCCAGCACTGAAAGCTGTTGCTAGCCAGCACCCTCCTTGGAAACGCTTTTGTAGGCCTAAGAACACTGGGGTTGTGGGCTTCTCTAGCCACCTAATCTTCTGCTCATCCTCTCGCATAGTCTAAAGAGAGCTCAGGTGAGAAATTGCAAACGTCGAGCAATTGCTCAGAGATGAAAAGTGCCAGCACTGAAAGCTGTGGCTAGCCAGCACCCTTCCTTGGAAGCGCTTTCACAGGCGCAGCAACACTGGGACTTTGCGCGTCTCTACCCACCAAACGTCACGGTCATTCTCTTTCCGTCTCGTAGACACGAGCTGAGAAATTGCAAACGTCGAGCAATTGCTCAGAGATGAGAACTGCCAGCACTGAAAGCTGATGCTAGCCAGCACCCTTCCTTGGAAGCGCTTTCACAGGCGCAGCAACACTGGGGCTTTGCGCTTCTCTAGCCACCAAACATCACGGTCATTCTCTTTCCTTCTCGTAGACACGAGTTGAGAAATTGCAAACGTCGAGCAATTGCTCAGAGGTGAAAAGTGCCAGCACTGAAAGCTGTTGCTAGCCAGCACCCTTCCTTGGAAGTGCTTTCACAGGCGCAGCAACACTGGGGCTTTGCGCTTCTCTAGCCACCAAACATCACGCTCACTATCTCTTCGTCTCGTAGACACGAGCTGAGAAATTGCAAATGTGGAGCAATTGCTCAGAGATGAAAAGTGCCAGCACTGAAAGCTGTTGCTAGCCAGCACCCTTCCTTGGAAGCGCTTTTGTAGGCCTAAGAACACTGGGGCTCAGGGCTTCTCTAGCCACCTACTCTTCTGCTCATCCTCTCGTGCAGTCTAAAGAGAGCTCAGGTGAGAAATTGCAAACGTCGAGCAATTGCTCAGAGAGGAAAAGTGCCAGCACTGAAAGCTGTTGCTAGCCAGCACCCTTCCTTGGAAGTGCTTTCACAGGCGCAGCAACACTGGGGCTTTGCGCTTCTCTACCCACCAAACGTCACGGTCATTCTCTTTCCTTCTCGTAGACACGAGTTGAGAAATTGCAAACGTCCAGCAATTGCTCAGAGATGAAAAGTGGCAGCACTGAAAGCTGTTGCTAGCCAGCACCCTTCCTTGGAAGCGCTTTCACAGGCGCAGCAACACTGGGGCTTTGCGCTTCTCTACCCACCAAACATCACGCTCACTATATCTCCGTCTCGTAGACACGAGGTGAGAAATTGCAAACGTCGAGCAATTGCTCAGAGATGAAAAGTGCCAGCACTGAAAGCTGTTGCTAGCCAGCCCCCTTCCTTGGAAGCGCATTTGTAGGCCTAAGAACACTGGGGCTCTGGGCTTCTCTAGCCACCTAATCTTCTGCTCATCCTCTCGTGCAGTCTAAAGAGAGCTCAGGTGAGAAATTGCAAACGTCGAGCAATTGCTCAGAGATGAAAAGTGGCAGCACTGAAAGCTGTTGCTAGCCAGCACCCTTCCTTGGAAGCGCTTTTGTAGGCCTAAGAACACTGGGGCTCTGGGCTTCTCTAGCCACCTAATCTTATGCTCATCCTCTCGTGCAGTCTAAAGAGAGCTCAGGTGAGAAATTGCAAATGTCGAGCAATTGCTCAGAGATGAAAAGTGCCAGCACTGAAAGCTGTTGCTAGCCAGCACCCTTCCTTGGAAGCGCTTTCACAGGCGCAGCAACACTGGGGCTTTGCGCTTCTCTACCCACAAAACGTCACGCTCACTATCTCTCCGTCTCGTAGACACGAGCTGAGAAATTGCAAACGTCGAGCAATTGCTCAGAGATGAAAAGTGCCAGCACTGAAAGCTGTTGCTAGCCAGCACCCTCCTTGGAAACGCTTTTGTAGGCCTAAGAACACTGGGGCTCTGGGCTTCTCTAGCCACCTACTCTTCTGCTCATCCTCTCGGGAACTCTAAAGAGAGCTCAGGTGAGAAATTGCAAACGTCGAGCAATTGCTCAGAGATGAAAAGTGCCAGCACTGAAAGCTGTGGCTAGCCAGCACCCTTCCTTGGAAGTGCTTTCACAGGCGCAGCAACACTGGGACTTTGCGCTTCTCTAGCCACCAAACATCACAGTCATTCTCTTTCCTTCTCGTAGACAGGAGTTGAGAAATTGCAAACGTCCAGCAATTGCTCAGAGATGAAAAGTGCCAGAACTGAAAGCTGTGGCTAGCCAGCACCCTTCCTTGGAAGTGCTTTCACAGGCGCAGCAACACTGGGGCTTTGCGCTTCTCTAGCCACCAAACATCATGCTCACTATCTCTCCGTCTCGTAGACACGAGCTGAGAAATTGCAAACGTCGAGCAATTGCTCAGAGATGAAAAGTGCCAGCACTGAAAGCTGTTGCTAGCCAGCACCCTTCCTTGGAAACGCTTTTGTAGCCCTAAGAACACTGGGGTTGTGGGCTTCTCTAGCCACCTAATCTTCTGCTCATCCTCTCGGGCAGTCTAAAGAGAGCTCAGGTGAGAAATTGCAAACGTCGAGCAATTGCTCAGAGATGAAAAGTGCCAGCACTGAAAGCTGTTGCTAGCCAGCACCCTTCCTTGGAAGCGCTTTCACAGGCGCAGCAACACTGGGGCTTTGCGCTTCTCTACCCACCAAACGTCACGGTCATTCTCTTTCCGTCTCGTAGACACGAGCTGAGAAATTGCAAACGTCGAGCAATTGCTCAGAGATGAGAACTGCCAGCACTGAAAGCTGATGCTAGCCAGCACCCTTCCTTGGAAGCGCTTTTGTAGGCCTAAGAATACTGGGGCTCTGGGCTTCTCTAGCCACCTACTCTTCTGCTCATCCTCTCGTGCAGTCTAAAGAGAGCTCAGGTGAGAAAGTGCAAACGTCCAGCAATTGCTCAGAGATGAAAAGTGCCAGCACTGAAAGCTGTTGCTAGCCAGCACCCTTCCTTGGAAGTGCTTTCACAGGCGCAGCAACACTGGGACTTTGCGCTTCTCTACCCACCAAACGTCACGGTCATTCTCTTTCCTTCTCGTAGACACGAGTTGAGAAATTGCAAACGTCAAGCAATTGCTCAGAGATGAAAAGTGCCAGCACTGAAAGCTGTTGCTAGCCAGCACCCTTCCTTGGAAGCGCTTTCACAGGCGCAGCCACACTGGGGCTTTGCGCTTCTCTAGCCACCAAACATCACGCTCACTATCTCTCCGTCTCGTAGACACGAGCTGAGAAATTGCAAACGTCGAGCAATTGCTCAGAGATGAAAAGTGCCAGCACTGAAAGCTGTGGCTAGCCAGCACCCTTCCTTGGAAACGCTTTTGTAGCCCTAAGAACACTGGGGTTGTGGGCTTCTCTAGCCACCTACTCTTCTGCTCATCCTCTCGGGCACTCTAAAGAGAGCTCAGGTGAGAAATTGCAAACGTCGAGCAATTGCTCAGCGATGAAAAGTGCCAGCACTGAAAGCTGTTGCTAGCCAGCACCCTTCCTTGGAAGTGCTTTCACAGGCGCAGCAACACTGGGACTTTGCGCGTCTCTACCCACCAAACTTCACGATCATTCTCTTTCCGTCTCGTAGACACGAGCTGAGAAATTGCAAACGTCGAGCAATTGCTCAGAGATGAGAACTGCCAGCACTGAAAGCTGATGCTAGCCAGCACCCTTCCTTGGAAGCGCTTTTGTAGGCCTAAGAATATTGGGGGTCTGGGCTTCTCTAGCCACCTACTCTTCTGCTCATCCTCTCGTGCAGTCTAAAGAGAGCTCAGGTGAGAAAGTGCAAACCTTGAGCAATTGCTCAGAGATGAAAAGTGCCAGCACTGAAAGCTGTGGCTAGCCAGCACCCTTCCTTGGAAGCGCTTTCACAGGCGCAGCAACACTGGGGCTTTGCGCTTCTCTAGCCACCAAACATCACGGTCATTCTCTTTCCGTCTCGTAGACACGAGTTGAGAAATTGCAAACGTCCAGCAATTGCTCAGAGATGAAAAGTGGCAGCACTGAAAGCTGTGGCTAGCCAGCACCCTTCCTTGGAAGTGCTTTCACAGGCGCAGCAACACTGGGGCTTTGCGCTTCTCTAGCCACCAAACATCACGCTCACTATCTCTCCGTCTCGTAGACACGAGCTGAGAAATTGCAAATGTGGAGCAATTGCTCAGAGGTGAAAAGTGCCAGCACTGAAAGCTGTTGCTAGCCAGCACCCTTCCTTGGAAGCGCTTTTGTAGGCCTAAGAACACTGGGGCTCTGGGCTTCTCTAGCCACCTACTCTTATGCTCATCCTCTCGTGCAGTCTAAAGAGAGCTCAGGTGAGAAATTGCAAACGTCGAGCAATTGCTCAGAGAGGAAAAGTGCCAGCACTGAAAGCTGTTGCTAGCCAGCACCCTTCCTTGGAAGTGCTTTCACAGGCGCAGCAACACTGGGGCTTTGCGCTTCTCTACCCACCAAACGTCACGGTCATTCTCTTTCCTTCTCGTAGACACGAGTTGAGAAATTGCAAACGTCAAGCAATTGCTCAGAGATGAAAAGTGGCAGCACTGAAAGCTGTTGCTAGCCAGCACCCTTCCTTGGAAGCGCTTTCACAGGCGCAGCAACACTGGGGCTTTGCGCTTCTCTAGCCACCAAACATCACGCTCACTATCTCTCCGTCTCGTAGACACGAGCTGAGAAATTGCAAACGTCGAGCAATTGCTCAGAGATGAAAAGTGCCAGCACTGAAAGCTGTTGCTAGCCAGCACCCTTCCTTGGAAGCGCTTTTGTAGCCCTAAGAACACTGGGGCTCTGGGCTTCTCTAGCCACCTAATCTTCTGCTCACGCTCTCGTGCAGTCTAAAGAGAGCTCAGGTGAGAAATTGCAAACGTCGAGCAATTGCTCAGAGATGAAAAGTGCCAGCACTGAAAGCTGTTGCTAGCCAGCACCCTTCCTTGGAAGCGCTTTTGTAGCCCTAAGAACACTGGGGCTCTGGGCTTCTCTAGCCACCTAATCTTCTGCTCATCCTCTCGCGGAATCTAAAGAGAGCTCAGGTGAGAAAGTGCAAACCTTGAGCAATTGCTCAGAGAGGAAAAGTGCCAGCACTGAAAGCTGTTGCTAGCCAGCACCCTTCCTTGGAAGTGCTTTCACAGGCGCAGCAACACTGGGGCTTTGCGCTTCTCTACCCACCAAACGTCACGCTCACTATCTCTCCGTCTCGTAGACACGAGCTGAGAAATTGCAAACGTCGAGCAATTGCTCAGAGATGAAAAGTGCCAGCACTGAAAGGTGTTGCTAGCCAGCACCCTTCCTTGGAAGCGCTTTCACAGGCGCAGCAACACTGGGGCTTTGCGCTTCTCTACCCACCAAATGTCACGGTCACTATCTCTCCGTCTCGTAGACACGAGCTGAGAAATTGCAAACGTCGAGCAATTGCTCAGAGATGAAAAGTGCCAGCACTGAAAGCTGTTGCTAGCCAGCACCCTTCCTTGGAAACGCTTTTGTAGCCCTAAGAACACTGGGGCTCTTGGCTTCTCTAGCCACCTAATCTTCTGCTCATCCTCTCGCGTAGTCTAAAGAGAGCTCGGGTGAGAAAGTGCAAACGTCGAGCAATTGCTCAGAGATGAAAAGTGCCAGCACTGAAAGCTGTTGCTAGCCAGCACCGTTCCTTGGAAGTGCTTTCACAGGCGCAGCAACACTGGGACTTTGCGCTTCTCTACCCACCAAACGTCACTGTCATTCTCTTTCCTTCTCGTAGACACGAGCTGAGAAATTGCAAACGTCGAGCAATTGCTCAGAGATGAAAAGCGCCAGGACTGAAAGGTGTTGCTAGCCAGCACCCTTCCTTGGAAGTGCTTTCACAGGCGCAGCAACACTGGGGCTTTGCGCTTCTCTAGCCACCAAACATCACGGTCATTCTCTTTCCTTCTCGTAGACAGGAGTTGAGAAATTGCAAACGTCGAGCAATTGCTCAGAGATGAAAAGTGCCAGCACTGAAAGCTGTGGCTAGCCAGCACCCTTCCTTGGAAGTGCTTTCACAGGCGCAGCAACACTGGGGCTTTGCGCTTCTCTACCCACCAAACATCACGGTCACTATCTCTCCGTCTCGTAGACACGAGCTGAGAAATTGCAAATGTGGAGCAATTGCTCAGAGGTGAAAAGTGCCAGCACTGAAAGCTGTTGCTAGCCAGCACCCTTCCTTGGAAGCGCTTTTGTAGGCCTAACAACACTGGGGCTCTGGGCTTCTCTAGCCACCTAATCTTCTGCTCATCCTCTCGTGCAGTCTAAAGAGAGCTCAGGTGAGAAATTGCAAATGTCGAGCAATTGCTCAGAGATGAAAAGTGCCAGCAATGAAAGCTGTTGCTAGCCAGCACCCTTCCTTGGAAGTGCTTTCACAGGCGCAGCAACACTGGGACTTTGCGCTTCTCTAGCCACCAAACGTCACGGTCATTCTCTTTCCTTCTCGTAGACACGAGCTGAGAAATTGCAAACGTCGAGCAATTGCTCAGAGATGAAAAGTGCCAGCACTGAAAGCTGTGGCTAGCCAGCACCCTTCCTTGGAAGCGCTTTCACAGGCGCAGCAACACTGGGGCTTTGCGCTTCTCTACCCACCAAACATCACGGTCACTATCTCTCCGTCTCGTAGACACGAGCTGAGAAATTGCAAACGTCGAGCAATTGCTCAGAGATGAAAAGTGCCAGCACTGAAAGCTGTTGCTAGCCAGCACCCTTCCTTGGAAACGCTTTTGTAGGCCTAAGAACACTGGGGTTGTGGGCTTCTCTAGCCACCTAATCTTCTGCTCATCCTCTCGTGCAGTCGAAAGAGAGCTCAGGTGAGAAATTGCAAACGTCGAGCAATTGCTCAGAGATGAAAAGTGCCAGCACTGAAAGCTGTGGCTAGCCAGCACCCTTCCTTGGAAGCGCTTTCACAGGCGCAGCAACACTGGGGCTTTGCGCTTCTCTACCCAACAAACGTCACGGTCATTCTCTTTCCGTCTCGTAGACAGGAGCTGAGAAATTGCAAACGTCGAGCAATTGCTCAGAGAGGAAAAGTGCCAGCACTGAAAGCTGTTGCTAGCCAGCACACTTCCTTGGAAGCGCTTTTGTAGCCCTAAGAACACTGGGGCTTTGCGCTTCTCTAGCCACCTACTCTTCTGCTCATCCTCTCGCGTAGTCTAAAGAGAGCTCAGGTGAGAAAGTGCAAACGTCGAGCAATTGCTCAGAGATGAAAAGTGCCAGCACTGAAAGCTGTTGCTAGCCAGCAGCCTTCCTTGGAAGCGCTTTCACAGGCGCAGCAACACTGGGACTTTGCGCTTCTCTAGCCACCAAATATCACGGTCATTCTCTTTCCGTCTCGTAGACACGAGTTGAGAAATTGCAAACGTCGAGCAATTGCTCAGAGATGAAAAGTGGCAGCACTGAAAACTGTGGCTAGCCAGCACCCTTCCTTGGAAGTGCTTTCACAGGCGCAGCAACACTGGGGCTTTGCGCTTCTCTAGCCACCAAACATCACGCTCACTATCTCTCTGTCTCATAGACACGAGCTGAGAAATTGCAAACGTCGAGCAATTGCTCAGAGATGAAAAGTGCCAGCACTGAAAGCTGTTGCTAGCCAGCACCCTTCCTTGGAAGCGCTTTTGTAGGCCTAACAACACTGGGGCTCAGGGCTTCTCTAGCCACCTCATCTTCTGCTCATCCTCTCGTGCAGTCTAAAGAGAGCTCAGGTGAGAAATTGCAAACGTCGAGCAATTGCTCAGAGATGAAAAGTGCCAGCACTGAAAGCTGTTGCTAGCCAGCACCCTTCCTTGGAAGTGCTTTCACAGGCGCAGCAACACTGGGGCTTTGCGCTTCTCTACCCACCAAATGTCACGCTCACTATCTCTCCGTCTCGTAGACACGAGCTGAGAAATTGCAAACGTCGAGCAATTGCTCAGAGAGGAAAAGTGCCAGCACTGAAAGCTGTTGCTAGCCAGCACCCTTCCTTGGAAGCGCTTTTGTAGGCCTAAGAACACTGGGGCTCTGGGCTTCTCTAGCCACCTACTCTTCTGCTCATCCTCTCGTGCAGTCGAAAGAGAGCTCAGGTGAGAAATTGCAAATGTCGAGCAATTGCTCAGAGATGAAAAGTGCCAGCACTGAAAGCTGTTGCTAGCCAGCACCCTTCCTTGGAAGTGCTTTCACAGGCGCAGCAACACTGGGACTTTGCGCTTCTCTAGCCACCAAACGTCACGGTCATTCTCTTTCCTTCTCGTAGACACGAGTTGGGAAATTACAAACGTCGAGCAATTGCTCAAAGATGAAAAGTGGCAGCACTGAAAGCTGTGGCTAGCCAGCACCCTTCCTTGGAAGCGCTTTCACAGGCGCAGCAACACTGGGGCTTTGCGCTTCTCTACCCACCAAATG
Organism: Sarcoramphus papa; assembly: GCA_037962945.1. Taxonomy (NCBI): domain Eukaryota; kingdom Metazoa; phylum Chordata; class Aves; order Accipitriformes; family Cathartidae; genus Sarcoramphus; species Sarcoramphus papa. The sequence continues at coordinate 91,293,769 of CM075586.1, read as the reverse complement.
TCACGCTCACTATCTCTCCGTCTCGTAGACATGAGCTGAGAAATTGCAAACGTCGAGCAATTGCTCAGAGATGAAAAGTGCCAGCACTGAAAGCTGTTGCTAGCCAGCACCCTTCCTTGGAAGCGCTTTTGTAGACCTAACAACACTGGGGCTCTGGGCTTCTCTAGCCACCTAATCTTATGCTCATCCTCTCGTGCAGTCTAAAGAGAGCTCAGGTGAGAAATTGCAAATGTCGAGCAATTGCTCAGAGATGAAAAGTGCCAGCACTGAAAGCTGTTGCTAGTCAGCACCCTTCCTTGGAAGCGCTTTCACAGGCGCAGCAACACTGGGGCTTTGCGCTTCTCTAGCCACCAAACGTCACGCTCACTATCTCTCCGTCTCGTAGACACGAGCTGAGAAATTGCAAACGTCGAGCAATTGCTCAGAGATGAAAAGTGCCAGCACTGAAAGCTGTTGCTAGCCAGCACCCTTCCTTGGAAACGCTTTTGTAGGCCTAAGAACACTGGGGCTCTGGGCTTCTCTAGCCACCTAATCTTCTGCTCATCCTCTCGTGCAGTCTAAAGAGAGCTCAGGTGAGAAATTGCAAACGTCGAGCAATTGCTCAGAGATGAAAAGTGCCAGCACTGAAAGCTGTGGCTAGCCAGCACCCTTCCTTGGAAGTGCTTTCACAGGCGCAGCAACACTGGGACTTTGCGCTTCTCTACCCACCAAACATCACGGTCATTCTCTTTCCTTCTCGTAGACAGGAGTTGAGAAATTGCAAACGTCCAGCAATTGCTCAGAGATGAAAAGTGCCAGAACTGAAAGCTGTGGCTAGCCAGCACCCTTCCTTGGAAGTGCTTTCACAGGCGCAGCAACACTGGGGCTTTGCGCTTCTCTACCCACCAAACATCACGCTCACTATCTCTCCGTCTCGTAGACATGAGCTGAGAAATTGCAAATGTCGAGCAATTGCTCAGAGAGGAAAAGTGCCAGCACTGAAAGCTGTTGCTAGCCAGCACCCTTCCTTGGAAACGCTTTTGTAGCCCTAAGAACACTGGGGTTGTGGGCTTCTCTAGCCACCTACTCTTCTGCTCATCCTCTCGGGCACTCTAAAGAGAGCTCAGGTGAGAAATTGCAAACGTCGAGCAATTGCTCAGCGATGAAAAGTGCCAGCACTGAAAGCTGTTGCTAGCCAGCACCCTTCCTTGGAAGCGCTTTCACAGGCGCAGCAACACTGGGACTTTGCGCTTCTCTACCCACCAAACGTCACGGTCATTCTCTTTCCGTCTCGTAGACACGAGCTGAGAAATTGCAAACGTCGAGCAATTGCTCAGAGATGAGAACTGCCAGCACTGAAAGCTGATGCTAGCCAGCACCCTTCCTTGGAAGCGCTTTTGTAGGCCTAAGAACACTGGGGCTCTGGGCTTCTCTAGCCACCTACTCTTCTGCTCATCCTCTCGTGCAGTCTAAAGAGAGCTCAGGTGAGAAAGTGCAAACCTTGAGCAATTGCTCAGAGATGAGAAGTGCCAGCACTGAAAGCTGTTGCTAGCCAGCACCCTTCCTTGGAAGTGCTTTCACAGGCGCAGCAACACTGGGGCTTTGCGCTTCTCTAGCCACCAAACTTCACGCTCACTATCTCTCCGTCTCGTAGACACGAGCTGAGAAATTGCAAACGTCGAGCAATTGCTCAGAGATGAAAAGTGCCAGCACTGAAAGCTGTTGCTAGCCAGCACCCTTCCTTGGAAGCGCTTTCACAGGCGCAGCAACACTGGGGCTTTGCGCTTCTCTACCCACCAAACATCACGGTCACTATCTCTACGTCTCGTAGACACGAGCTGAGAAATTGCAAACGTCGAGCAATTGCTCAGAGATGAAAAGTGCCAGCACTGAAAGCTGTTGCTAGCCAGCACCCTTCCTTGGAAACGCTTTTGTAGGCCTAAGAACAGTGGGGCTCTGGGCTTCTCTAGCCACCTAATCTTCTGCTCATCCTCTTGCGTAGTCTAAAGAGAGCTCGGGTGAGAAAGTGCAAACGTCGAGCAATTGCTCAGAGATGAAAAGCGCCAGGACTGAAAGGTGTTGCTAGCCAGCACCCTTCCTTGGAAGTGCTTTCACAGGCGCAGCAACACTGGGGCTTTGCGCTTCTCTAGCCACCAAACATCACGGTCATTCTCTTTCCTTCTCGTAGACAGGAGTTGAGAAATTGCAAACGTCGAGCAATTGCTCAGAGATGAAAAGTGCCAGCACTGAAAGCTGTGGCTAGCCAGCACCCTTCCTTGGAAGTGCTTTCACAGGCGCAGCAACACTGGGGCTTTGCGCTTCTCTACCCACCAAACATCACGGTCACTATCTCTCCGTCTCGTAGACATGAGCTGAGAAATTGCAAACGTCGAGCAATTGCTCAGAGGTGAAAAGTGCCAGCACTGAAAGCTGTTGCTAGCCAGCACCCTTCCTTGGAAGCGCTTTTGTAGGCCTAAGAACACTGGAGCTCTGGGCTTCTCTAGCCACCTAATCTTCTGCTCATCCTCTCGTGCAGTCTAAAGAGAGCTCAGGTGAGAAATTGCAAATGTCGAGCAATTGCTCAGAGATGAAAAGTGCCAGCACTGAAAGCTGTTGCTAGCCAGCACCCTTCCTTGGAAGTGCTTTCACAGGCGCAGCAACACTGGGACTTTGCGCTTCTCTAGCCACCAAACGTCACGGTCATTCTCTTTCCTTCTCGTAGACACGAGCTGAGAAATTGCAAACGTCGAGCAATTGCTCAGAGATGAAAAGTGCCAGCACTGAAAGCTGTGGCTAGCCAGCACCCTTCCTTGGAAGCGCTTTCACAGGCGCAGCAACACTGGGGCTTTGCGCTTCTCTAGCCACCAAACGTCACGCTCACTATCTCTCCGTCTCGTAGACACGAGCTGAGAAATTGCAAACGTCGAGCAATTGCTCAGAGATGAAAAGTGCCAGCACTGAAAGCTGTTGCTAGCCAGCACCCTTCCTTGGAAACGCTTTTGTAGGCCTAAGAACACTGGGGTTGTGGGCTTCTCTAGCCACCTAATCTTCTGCTCATCCTCTCGTGCAGTCGAAAGAGAGCTCAGGTGAGAAAGTGCAAACGTCGAGCAATTGCTCAGAGATGAAAAGTGCCAGCACTGAAAGCTGTTGCTAGCCAGCACCCTTCCTTGGAAGCGCTTTCACAGGCGCAGCAACACTGGGGCTTTGCGCTTCTCTACCCACCAAACGTCACGGTCATTCTCTTTCCGTCTCGTAGACACGAGCTGAGAAATTGCAAACGTCGAGCAATTGCTCAGAGAGGAAAAGTGCCAGCACTGAAAGCTGTTGCTAGCCAGCACCCTTCCTTGGAAGCGCTTTTGTAGCCCTAAGAACACTGGGGCTTTGCGCTTCTCTAGCCACCTACTCTTCTGCTCATCCTCTCGCGTAGTCTAAAGAGAGCTCAGGTGAGAAAGTGCAAACGTCGAGCAATTGCTCAGAGATGAAAAGTGCCAGCACTGAAAGCTGTTGCTAGCCAGCACCCTTCCTTGGAAGCGCTTTCACAGGCGCAGCAACACTGGGGCTTTGCGCTTCTCTAGCCACCAAATATCACGGTCATTCTCTTTCCGTCTCGTAGACACGAGTTGAGAAATTGCAAACGTCGAGCAATTGCTCAGAGATGAAAAGTGGCAGCACTGAAAGCTGTGGCTAGCCAGCACCCTTCCTTGGAAGCGCTTTCACAGGCGCAGCAACACTGGGGCTTTGCGCTTCTCTACCCACCAAATGTCACGCTCACTATCTCTCCGTCTCGTAGACATGAGCTGAGAAATTGCAAACGTCGAGCAATTGCTCAGAGATGAAAAGTGCCAGCACTGAAAGCTGTTGCTAGCCAGCACCCTTCCTTGGAAGCGCTTTTGTAGACCTAACAACACTGGGGCTCTGGGCTTCTCTAGCCACCTAATCTTCTGCTCATCCTCTCGTGCAGTCTAAAGAGAGCTCAGGTGAGAAAGTGCAAATGTCGAGCAATTGCTCAGAGATGAAAAGTACCAGCACTGAAAGCTGTTGCTAGTCAGCACCCTTCCTTGGAAGCGCTTTCACAGGCGCAGCAACACTGGGGCTTTGCGCTTCTCTAGCCACCAAACGTCACGCTCACTATCTCTACGTCTCGTAGACACGAGCTGAGAAATTGCAAACGTCGAGCAATTGCTCAGAGATGAAAAGTGCCAGCACTGAAAGCTGTTGCTAGCCAGCACCCTTCCTTGGAAACGCTTTTGTAGGCGTAAGAACACTGGGGCTCTGGGCTTCTCTAGCCACCTACTCTTCTGCTCATCCTCTCGCGCAGTCTAAAGAGAGCTCAGGTGAGAAATTGCAAACGTCGAGCAATTGCTCAGAGATGAAAAGTGCCAGCACTGAAAGCTGTGGCTAGCCAGCACCCTTCCTTGGAAGTGCTTTCACAGGCGCAGCAACACTGGGACTTTGCGCTTCTCTAGCCACCAAACATCACGGTCATTCTCTTTCCTTCTCGTAGACAGGAGTTGAGAAATTGCAAACGTCCAGCAATTGCTCAGAGATGAAAAGTGCCAGCACTGAAAGCTGTGGCTAGCCATCACCCTTCCTTGGAAGCGCTTTCACAGGCGCAGCAACACTGGGGCTTTGCGCTTCTCTAGCCACCAAACATCACGCTCACTATCTCTCCGTCTCGTAGACACGAGTTGAGAAATTGCAAACGTCGAGCAATTGCTCAGAGATGAAAAGTGCCAGCACTGAAAGCTGTTGCTAGCCAGCACCCTTCCTTGGAAACGCTTTTGTAGCCCTAAGAACACTGGGGCTCTGGGCTTCTCTAGCCACCTAATCTTCTGCTCATCCTCTCGGGCACTCTAAAGAGAGCTCAGGTGAGAAATTGCAAACGTCGAGCAATTGCTCAGCGATGAAAAGTGCCAGCACTGAAAGCTGTTGCTAGCCAGCACCCTTCCTTGGAAGCGCTTTCACAGGCGCAGCAACACTGGGACTTTGCGCTTCTCTACCCACCAAACGTCACGGTCATTCTCTTTCCGTCTCGTAGACACGAGTTGAGAAATTGCAAACGTCGAGCAATTGCTCAGAGATGAGAACTGCCAGCACTGAAAGCTGATGCTAGCCAGCACCCTTCCTTGGAAGCGCTTTTGTAGGCCTAAGAACACTGGGGCTCTGGGCTTCTCTAGCCACCTACTCTTCTGCTCATCCTCTCGTGCAGTCTAAAGAGAGCTCAGGTGAGAAAGTGCAAACGTCCAGCAATTGCTCAGAGATGAAAAGTGCCAGCACTGAAAGCTGTTGCTAGCCAGCACCCTTCCTTGGAAGTGCTTTCACAGGCGCAGCAACACTGGGACTTTGTGCTTCTCTAGCCACCAAACGTCACGGTCATTCTCTTTCCTTCTCGTAGACACGAGCTGAGAAATTGCAAACGTCGAGCAATTGCTCAGAGATGAAAAGTGCCAGCACTGAAAGCTGTGGCTAGCCAGCACCCTTCCTTGGAAGCGCTTTCACAGGCGCAGCAACACTGGGGCTTTGCGCTTCTCTACCCACCAAACATCACGGTCATTCTCTTTCCGTCTCGTAGACACGAGTTGAGAAATTGCAAACGTCGAGCAATTGCTCAGAGATGAAAAGTGCCAGCACTGAAAGCTGTTGCTAGCCAGCACCCTTCCTTGGAAGTGCTTTCACAGGCGTAGCAACACTGGGGCTTTGCGCTTCTCTAGCCACCAAACGTCACGCTCACTATCTCTCCGTCTCGTAGACACGAGCTGAGAAATTGCAAATGTGGAGCAATTGCTCAGAGATGAAAAGTGCCAGCACTGAAAGCTGTTGCTAGCCAGCACCCTTCCTTGGAAGCGCTTTTGTAGGCCTAACAACACTGGGGCTCTGGGCTTCTCTAGCCACCTAATCTTCTGCTCATCCTCTCGTGCAGTCTAAAGAGAGCTCAGGTGAGAAATTGCAAACGTCGAGCAATTGCTCAGAGAGGAAAAGTGCCAGCACTGAAAGCTGTTGCTAGCCAGCACCCTTCCTTGGAAGTGCTTTCACAGGCGCAGCAACACTGGGGCTTTGCGCTTCTCTACCCACCAAACGTCACGGTCATTCTCTTTCCTTCTCGTAGACACGAGTTGAGAAATTGCAAACGTCAAGCAATTGCTCAGAGATGAAAAGTGCCAGCACTGAAAGCTGTTGCTAGCCAGCACCCTTCCTTGGAAGCGCTTTCACAGGCGCAGCAACACTGGGGCTTTGCGCTTCTCTACCCACCAAACATCACGCTCACTATCTCTCCGTCTCGTAGACACGAGCTGAGAAATTGCAAACGTCGAGCAATTGCTCAGAGATGAAAAGTGCCAGCACTGAAAGCTGTTGCTAGCCAGCCCCCTTCCTTGGAAGCGCTTTTGTAGGCCTAACAACACTGGGGCTCTGGGCTTCTCTAGCCACCTAATCTTCTGCTCATCCTCTCGCGCACTCTAAAGAGAGCTCAGGTGAGAAATTGCAAACGTCGAGCAATTGCTCAGAGATGAAAAGTGCCAGCACTGAAAGCTGTTGCTAGCCAGCACCCTTCCTTGGAAGCGCTTTCACAGGCGCAGCAACACTGGGACTTTGCGCTTCTCTACCCACCAAACATCACGCTCACTATCTCTCCGTCTCGTAGACATGAGCTGAGAAATTGCAAACGTCGAGCAATTGCTCAGAGATGAAAAGTGCCAGCACTGAAAGCTGTTGCTAGCCAGCACCCTTCCTTGGAAGCGCTTTTGTAGCCCTAAGAACACTGGGGCTCTGGGCTTCTCTAGCCACCTACTCTTCTGCTCATCCTCTCGCGCAGTCTAAACAGAGCTCAGGTGAGAAAGTGCAAACCTTGAGCAATTGCTCAGAGATGAAAAGTGGCAGCACTGAAAGCTGTTGCTAGCCAGCACCCTTCCTTGGAAGTGCTTTCACAGGCGCAGCAACACTGGGACTTTGCGCTTCTCTACCCACCAAATGTCACGGTCGCTATCTGTCCGTCTCGTAGACACGAGCTGAGAAATTGCAAACGTCGAGCAATTGCTCAGAGATGAAAAGTGCCAGCACTGAAAGCTGTTGCTAGCCAGCACCCTTCCTTGGAAGCGCTTTTGTAGGCCTAAGAACACTGGGGCTCTGGGCTTCTCTAGCCACCTACTCTTCTGCTCATCCTCTCGCGCAGTCTAAAGAGAGCTCAGGTGAGAAATTGCAAACGTCAAGCAATTGCTCAGAGATGAAAAGTGCCAGCACTGAAAGCTGTTGCTAGCAAGCACCCTTCCTTGGAAGTGCTTTCACAGGCGCAGCAACACTGGGACTTTGCGCTTCTCTAGCCACCAAACATCACGGTCATTCTCTTTCCTTCTCGTAGACAGGAGTTGAGAAATTGCAAACATCCAGCAATTGCTCAGAGATGAAAAGTGCCAGCACTGAAAGCTGTGGCTAGCCAGCACCCTTCCTTGGAAGTGCTTTCACAGGCGCAGCAACACTGGGGCTTTGCGCTTCTCTAGCCACCAAACATCACGCTCACTATCTCTCCGTCTCGTAGACACGAGTTGAGAAATTGCAAACGTCGAGCAATTGCTCAGAGATGAAAAGTGCCAGCACTGAAAGCTGTTGCTAGCCAGCACCCTTCCTTGGAAGCGCTTTCACAGGCGCAGCAACACTGGGACTTTGCGCTTCTCTAGCCACCAAACGTCACGGTCATTCTCTTTCCGTCTCGTAGACACGAGCTGAGAAATTGCAAACGTCGAGCAATTGCTCAGAGATGAGAACTGCCAGCACTGAAAGCTGTGGCTAGCCAGCAGCCTTCCTTGGAAGCGCTTTTGTAGGCCTAACAACACTGGGGCTCTGGGCTTCTCTAGCCACCTACTCTTCTGCTCATCCTCTCGTGCAGTCTAAAGAGAGCTCAGGTGAGAAATTGCAAACGTCGAGCAATTGCTCAGCGATGAAAAGTGCCAGCACTGAAAGCTGTTGCTAGCCAGCACCCTTCCTTGGAAGCGCTTTCACAGGTGCAGCAACACTGGGGCTTTGCGCTTCTCTAGCCACCAAATATCACGGTCATTCTCTTTCCGTCTCGTAGACACGAGTTGAGAAATTGCAAACGTCGAGCAATTGCTCAGAGATGAAAAGTGGCAGCACTGAAAGCTGTGGCTAGCCAGCACCCTTCCTTGGAAGCGCTTTCACAGGCGCAGCAACACTGGGGCTTTGCGCTTCTCTACCCACCAAACGTCACGCTCACTATCTCTCCGTCTCGTAGACATGAGCTGAGAAATTGCAAACGTCGAGCAATTGCTCAGAGATGAAAAGTGCCAGCACTGAAAGCTGTTGCTAGCCAGCACCCTTCCTTGGAAGCGCTTTTGTAGACCTAACAACACTGGGGCTCTGGGCTTCTCTAGCCACCTAATCTTATGCTCATCCTCTCGTGCAGTCTAAAGAGAGCTCAGGTGAGAAATTGCAAATGTCGAGCAATTGCTCAGAGATTAAAAGTGCCAGCACTGAAAGCTGTTGCTAGTCAGCACCCTTCCTTGGAAGCGCTTTCACAGGCGCAGAAACACTGGGGCTTTGCGCTTCTCTACCCACCAAATGTCACGGTCGCTATCTGTCCGTCTCGTAGACACGAGCTGAGAAATTGCAAACGTCGAGCAATTGCTCAGAGAGGAAAAGTGCCAGCACTGAAAGCTCTTGCTAGCCAGCACCCTTCCTTGGAAACGCTTTTGTAGGCCTAAGAATACTGGGGCTCTGGCCTTCTCTAGCCACCTACTCTTCTGCTCATCCTCTCGCGCAGTCTAAAGAGAGCTCAGGTGAGAAATTGCAAACGTCGAGCAATTGCTCAGAGATGAAAAGTGCCAGCACTGAAAGCTGTGGCTAGCCAGCACCCTTCCTTGGAAGTGCTTTCACAGGCGCAGCAACACTGGGACTTTGCGCTTCTCTAGCCACCAAACATCACGGTCATTCTCTTTCCTTCTCGTAGACAGGAGTTGAGAAATTGCAAACGTCCAGCAATTGCTCAGAGATGAAAAGTGCCAGAACTGAAAGCTGTGGCTAGCCAGCACCCTTCCTTGGAAGCGCTTTCACAGGCGCAGCAACACTGGGACTTTGCGCTTCTCTACCCACCAAACATCACGGTCATTCTCTTTCCTTCTCGTAGACACGAGCTGAGAAATTGCAAACGTCCAGCAATTGCTCAGAGATGAAAAGTGCCAGCACTGAAAGCTGTGGCTAGCCAGCACCCTTCCTTGGAAGCGCTTTCACAGGCGCAGCAACACTGGGGCTTTGCGCTTCTCTAGCCACCAAACATCACGCTCACTATCTCTCCGTCTCGTAGACACGAGTTGAGAAATTGCAAACGTCGAGCAATTGCTCAGAGATGAAAAGTGCCAGCACTGAAAGCTGTTGCTAGCCAGCACCCTTCCTTGGAAACGCTTTTGTAGCCCTAAGAACACTGGGGTTGTGGGCTTCTCTAGCCACCTAATCTTCTGCTCATCCTCTCGGGCACTCTAAAGAGAGCTCAGGTGAGAAATTGCAAACGTCGAGCAATTGCTCAGCGATGAAAAGTGCCAGCACTGAAAGCTGTTGCTAGCCAGCACCCTTCCTTGGAAGCGCTTTCACAGGCGCAGCAACACTGGGGCTTTGCGCTTCTCTAGCCACCAAACGTCACGGTCATTCTCTTTCCGTCTCGTAGACACGAGTTGAGAAATTGCAAACGTCGAGCAATTGCTCAGAGATGAGAACTGCCAGCACTGAAAGCTGTTGCTAGCCAGCACCCTTCCTTGGAAGCGCTTTTGTAGGCCTAAGAATACTGGGGCTCTGGGCTTCTCTAGCCACCTACTCTTCTGCTCATCCTCTCGTGCAGTCTAAAGAGAGCTCAGGTGAGAAAGTGCAAACGTCCAGCAATTGCTCAGAGATGAAAAGTGCCAGCACTGAAAGCTGTTGCTAGCCAGCACCCTTCCTTGGAAGTGCTTTCACAGGCGTAGCAACACTGGGGCTTTGCGCTTCTCTAGCCACCAAACATCACGCTCACTATCTCTCCGTCTCGTAGACACGAGCTGAGAAATTGCAAATGTGGAGCAATTGCTCAGAGGTGAAAAGTGCCAGCACTGAAAGCTGTTGCTAGCCAGCACCCTTCCTTGGAAGCGCTTTTGTAGGCCTAACAACACTGGGGCTCTGGGCTTCTCTAGCCACCTCATCTTCTGCTCTTCCTCTCGTGCAGTCTAAAGAGAGCTCAGGTGAGAAATTGCAAACGTCGAGCAATTGCTCAGAGAGGAAAAGTGCCAGCACTGAAAGCTGTTGCTAGCCAGCACCCTTCCTTGGAAGTGCTTTCACAGGCGCAGCAACACTGGGGCTTTGCGCTTCTCTACCCACCAAACGTCACGGTCATTCTCTTTCCTTCTCGTAGACACGAGTTGAGAAATTGCAAACGTCAAGCAATTGCTCAGAGATGAAAAGTGCCAGCACTGAAAGCTGTTGCTAGCCAGCACCCTTCCTTGGAAGCGCTTTCACAGGCGCAGCAACACTGGGGCTTTGCGCTTCTCTACCCACCAAACGTCACGGTCACTATCTCTCCGTCTCGTAGACACGAGCTGAGAAATTGCAAACGTCGAGCAATTGCTCAGAGATGAAAAGTGCCAGCACTGAAAGCTGTGGCTAGCCAGCACCCTTCCTTGGAAGCGCTTTTGTAGCCCTAAGAACACTGGGGCTCTGGGCTTCTCTAGCCACCTACTCTTCTGCTCATCCTCTCGCGCAGTCTAAAGAGAGCTCAGGTGAGAAAGTGCAAACGTCCAGCAATTGCTCAGAGATGAAAAGTGGCAGCACTGAAAGCTGTTGCTAGCAAGCACCCTTCCTTGGAAGTGCTTTCACAGGCGCAGCAACACTGGGACTTTGCGCTTCTCTAGCCACCAAACATCACGGTCATTCTCTTTCCTTCTCGTAGACAGGAGTTGAGAAATTGCAAACATCCAGCAATTGCTCAGAGATGAAAAGTGCCAGAACTGAAAGCTGTGGCTAGCCAGCACCCTTCCTTGGAAGTGCTTTCACAGGCGCAGCAACACTGGGGCTTTGCGCTTCTCTACCCACCAAACATCACGCTCACTATCTCTCCGTCTCGTAGACACGAGTTGAGAAATTGCAAACGTCGAGCAATTGCTCAGAGATGAAAAGTGCCAGCACTGAAAGCTGTTGCTAGCCAGCACCCTTCCTTGGAAGCGCTTTTGTAGGCCTAACAACACTGGGGCTCTGGGCTTCTCTAGCCACCTACTCTTCTGCTCATCCTCTCGCGCAGTCTAAAGAGAGCTCAGGTGAGAAATTGCAAACGTCGAGCAATTGCTCAGAGATGAAAAGTGCCAGCACTGAAAGCTGTGGCTAGCCAGCACCCTTCCTTGGAAGTGCTTTCACAGGCGCAGCAACACTGGGACTTTGCGCTTCTCTAGCCACCAAACATCACGGTCATTCTCTTTCCTTCTCGTAGACAGGAGTTGAGAAATTGCAAACGTCCAGCAATTGCTCAGAGATGAAAAGTGCCAGAACTGAAAGCTGTGGCTAGCCAGCACCCTTCCTTGGAAGTGCTTTCACAGGCGCAGCAACACTGGGGCTTTGCGCTTCTCTAGCCACCAAACATCACGCTCACTATCTCTCCGTCTCGTAGACACGAGTTGAGAAATTGCAAACGTCGAGCAATTGCTCAGAGATGAAAAGTGCCAGCACTGAAAGCTGTTGCTAGCCAGCACCCTTCCTTGGAAACGCTTTTGTAGCCCTAAGAACACTGGGGTTGTGGGCTTCTCTAGCCACCTACTCTTCTGCTCATCCTCTCGGGCACTCTAAAGAGAGCTCAGGTGAGAAATTGCAAACGTCGAGCAATTGCTCAGCGATGAAAAGTGCCAGCACTGAAAGCTGTTGCTAGCCAGCACCCTTCCTTGGAAGCGCTTTCACAGGCGCAGCAACACTGGGACTTTGCGCTTCTCTAGCCACCAAACGTCACGGTCATTCTCTTTCCGTCTCGTAGACACGAGCTGAGAAATTGCAAACGTCGAGCAATTGCTCAGAGATGAGAACTGCCAGCACTGAAAGCTGATGCTAGCCAGCACCCTTCCTTGGAAGCGCTTTTGTAGGCCTAAGAATACTGGGGCTCTGGGCTTCTCTAGCCACCTACTCTTCTGCTCATCCTCTCGTGCAGTCTAAAGAGAGCTCAGGTGAGAAAGTGCAAACGTCCAGCAATTGCTCAGAGATGAAAAGTGCCAGCACTGAAAGCTGTTGCTAGCCAGCACCCTTCCTTGGAAGTGCTTTCACAGGCGCAGCAACACTGGGACTTTGTGCTTCTCTAGCCACCAAACGTCACGGTCATTCTCTTTCCTTCTCGTAGACACGAGCTGAGAAATTGCAAACGTCGAGCAATTGCTCAGAGATGAAAAGTGCCAGCACTGAAAGCTGTGGCTAGCCAGCACCCTTCCTTGGAAGCGCTTTCACAGGCGCAGCAACACTGGGGCTTTGCGCTTCTCTACCCACCAAACATCACGCTCACTATCTCTCCGTCTCGTAGACACGAGTTGAGAAATTGCAAACGTCCAGCAATTGCTCAGAGATGAAAAGTGCCAGCACTGAAAGCTGTGGCTAGCCAGCACCCTTCCTTGGAAGTGCTTTCACAGGCGTAGCAACACTGGGGCTTTGCGCTTCTCTAGCCACCAAACATCACGCTCACTATCTCTCCGTCTCGTAGACACGAGCTGAGAAATTGCAAATGTGGAGCAATTGCTCAGAGGTGAAAAGTGCCAGCACTGAAAGCTGTTGCTAGCCAGCACCCTTCCTTGGAAGCGCTTTTGTAGGCCTAAGAACACTGGGGCTCTGGGCTTCTCTAGCCACCTAATCTTCTGCTCATCCTCTCGTGCAGTCTAAAGAGAGCTCAGGTGAGAAATTGCAAACGTCGAGCAATTGCTCAGAGATGAAAAGTGCCAGCACTGAAAGCTGTGGCTAGCCAGCACCCTTCCTTGGAAGTGCTTTCACAGGCGCAGCAACACTGGGGCTTTGCGCTTCTCTACCCACCAAACGTCACGGTCATTCTCTTTCCTTCTCGTAGACACGAGTTGAGAAATTGCAAACGTCAAGCAATTGCTCAGAGATGAAAAGTGCCAGCACTGAAAGCTGTTGCTAGCCAGCACCCTTCCTTGGAAGCGTTTTCACAGGCGCAGCAACACTGGGGCTTTGCGCTTCTCTACCCACCAAACGTCACGGTCACTATCTCTCCGTCTCGTAGACACGAGCTGAGAAATTGCAAACGTCGAGCAATTGCTCAGAGATGAAAAGTGCCAGCACTGAAAGCTGTTGCTAGCCAGCCCCCTTCCTTGGAAGCGCTTTTGTAGGCCTAACAACACTGGGGCTCTGGGCTTCTCTAGCCACCTAATCTTCTGCTCATCCTCTCGTGCAGTCTAAAGAGAGCTCAGGTGAGAAATTGCAAACGTCGAGCAATTGCTCAGAGATGAAAAGTGCCAGCACTGAAAGCTGTTGCTAGCCAGCACCCTTCCTTGGAAGTGCTTTCACAGGCGCAGCAACACTGGGACTTTGCGCTTCTCTACCCACCAAATGTCACGGTCGCTATCTGTCCGTCTCGTAGACACGAGCTGAGAAATTGCAAACGTCGAGCAATTGCTCAGAGAGGAAAAGTGCCAGCACTGAAAGCTGTTGCTAGCCAGCACCCTTCCTTGGAAACGCTTTTGTAGGCCTAAGAACACTGGGGCTCTGGGCTTCTCTAGCCACCTACTCTTCTGCTCATCCTCTCGCGCAGTCTAAAGAGAGCTCAGGTGAGAAATTGCAAACGTCAAGCAATTGCTCAGAGATGAAAAGTGCCAGCACTGAAAGCTGTTGCTAGCAAGCACCCTTCCTTGGAAGTGCTTTCACAGGCGCAGCAACACTGGGACTTTGCGCTTCTCTAGCCACCAAACATCACGGTCATTCTCTTTCCTTCTCGTAGACAGGAGTTGAGAAATTGCAAACATCCAGCAATTGCTCAGAGATGAAAAGTGCCAGCACTGAAAGCTGTGGCTAGCCAGCACCCTTCCTTGGAAGTGCTTTCACAGGCGCAGCAACACTGGGGCTTTGCGCTTCTCTAGCCACCAAACATCACGCTCACTATCTCTCCGTCTCGTAGACACGAGTTGAGAAATTGCAAACGTCGAGCAATTGCTCAGAGATGAAAAGTGCCAGCACTGAAAGCTGTTGCTAGCCAGCACCCTTCCTTGGAAGCGCTTTTGTAGGCCTAAGAACACTGGGGCTCTGAGCTTCTCTAGCCACCTAATCTTCTGCTCATCCTCTCGTGCAGTCTAAAGAGAGCTCAGGTGAGAAATTGCAAACGTCGAGCAATTGCTCAGCGATGAAAAGTGCCAGCACTGAAAGCTGTTGCTAGCCAGCACCCTTCCTTGGAAGCGCTTTCACAGGCGCAGCAACACTGGGACTTTGCGCTTCTCTAGCCACCAAACATCACGGTCATTCTCTTTCCGTCTCGTAGACACGAGCTGAGAAATTGCAAACGTCGAGCAATTGCTCAGAGATGAGAACTGCCAGCACTGAAAGCTGTGGCTAGCCAGCAGCCTTCCTTGGAAGCGCTTTTGTAGGCCTAAGAATACTGGGGCTCTGGGCTTCTCTAGCCACCTACTCTTCTGCTCATCCTCTCGTGCAGTCTAAAGAGAGCTCAGGTGAGAAATTGCAAACGTCGAGCAATTGCTCAGAGATGAAAAGTGCCAGCACTGAAAGCTGTTGCTAGCCAGCACCCTTCCTTGGAAGCGCTTTCACAGGCGCAGCAACACTGGGGCTTTGCGCTTCTCTAGCCACCAAATATCACGGTCATTCTCTTTCCGTCTCGTACACACGAGTTGAGAAATTGCAAACGTCGAGCAATTGCTCAGAGATGAAAAGTGCCAGCACTGAAAGCTGTGGCTAGCCAGCACCCTTCCTTGGAAGCGCTTTCACAGGCGCAGCAACACTGGGGCTTTGCGCTTCTCTACCCACCAAATGTCACGCTCACTATCTCTCCGTCTCATAGACATGAGCTGAGAAATTGCAAACGTCGAGCAATTGCTCAGAGATGAAAAGTGCCAGCACTGAAAGCTGTTGCTAGCCAGCACCCTTCCTTGGAAACGCTTTTGTAGGCCTAAGAACACTGGGGCTCTGGGCTTCTCTAGCCACCTACTCTTCTGCTCATCCTCTCGTGCAGTCTAAAGAGAGCTCAGGTGAGAAATTGCAAATGTCGAGCAATTGCTCAGAGATGAAAAGTGCCAGCACTGAAAGCTGTGGCTAGCCAGCACCCTTCCTTGGAAGTGCTTTCACAGGCGCAGCAACACTGGGACTTTGCGCTTCTCTAGCCACCAAACATCACGGTCATTCTCTTTCCTTCTCGTAGACAGGAGTTGAGAAATTGCAAACGTCCAGCAATTGCTCAGAGATGAAAAGTGCCAGAACTGAAAGCTGTGGCTAGCCAGCACCCTTCCTTGGAAGTGCTTTCACAGGCGCAGCAACACTGGGGCTTTGCGCTTCTCTAGCCACCAAACATCACGCTCACTATCTCTCCGTCTCGTAGACACGAGTTGAGAAATTGCAAACGTCGAGCAATTGCTCAGAGATGAAAAGTGCCAGCACTGAAAGCTGTTGCTAGCCAGCACCCTTCCTTGGAAACGCTTTTGTAGCCCTAAGAACACTGGGGTTGTGGGCTTCTCTAGCCACCTAATCTTCTGCTCATCCTCTCGGGCACTCTAAAGAGAGCTCAGGTGAGAAATTGCAAACGTCGAGCAATTGCTCAGCGATGAAAAGTGCCAGCACTGAAAGCTGTTGCTAGCCAGCACCCTTCCTTGGAAGCGCTTTCACAGGCGCAGCAACACTGGGGCTTTGCGCTTCTCTACCCACCAAACGTCACGGTCATTCTCTTTCCGTCTCGTAGACACGAGTTGAGAAATTGCAAACGTCGAGCAATTGCTCAGAGATGAGAACTGCCAGCACTGAAAGCTGATGCTAGCCAGCACCCTTCCTTGGAAGCGCTTTTGTAGGCCTAAGAATACTGGGGCTCTGGGCTTCTCTAGCCACCTACTCTTCTGCTCATCCTCTCGTGCAGTCTAAAGAGAGCTCAGGTGAGAAAGTGCAAACGTCCAGCAATTGCTCAGAGATGAAAAGTGCCAGCACTGAAAGCTGTTGCTAGCCAGCACCCTTCCTTGGAAGTGCTTTCACAGGCGCAGCAACACTGGGACTTTGTGCTTCTCTAGCCACCAAACGTCACGGTCATTCTCTTTCCTTCTCGTAGACACGAGCTGAGAAATTGCAAACGTCGAGCAATTGCTCAGAGATGAAAAGTGCCAGCACTGAAAGCTGTGGCTAGCCAGCACCCTTCCTTGGAAGCGCTTTCACAGGCGCAGCAACACTGGGGCTTTGCGCTTCTCTAGCCACCAAACATCACGGTCATTCTCATTCCGTCTCGTAGACACGAGTTGAGAAATTGCAAACGTCCAGCAATTGCTCAGAGATGAAAAGTGCCAGCACTGAAAGCTGTGGCTAGCCAGCACCCTTCCTTGGAAGTGCTTTCACAGGCGTAGCAACACTGGGGCTTTGCGCTTCTCTAGCCACCAAACATCACGCTCACTATCTCTCCGTCTCGTAGACACGAGCTGAGAAATTGCAAATGTGGAGCAATTGCTCAGAGGTGAAAAGTGCCAGCACTGAAAGCTGTTGCTAGCCAGCACCCTTCCTTGGAAGCACTTTTGTAGGCCTAACAACACTGGGGCTCTGGGCTTCTCTAGCCACCTAATCTTCTGCTCATCCTCTCGTGCAGTCTAAAGAGAGCTCAGGTGAGAAATTGCAAACGTCGAGCAATTGCTCAGAGATGAAAAGTGCCAGCACTGAAAGCTGTTGCTAGCCAGCACCCTTCCTTGGAAGCGCTTTCACAGGCGCAGCAACACTGGGACTTTGCGCTTCTCTACCCACCAAACATCACGCTCACTATCTCTCCGTCTCGTAGACATGAGCTGAGAAATTGCAAACGTTGAGCAATTGCTCAGAGATGAAAAGTGCCAGCACTGAAAGCTGTGGCTAGCCAGCACCCTTCCTTGGAAGCGCTTTTGTAGCCCTAAGAACACTGGGGCTCTGGGCTTCTCTAGCCACCTAATCTTCTGCTCATCCTCTCGCGCAGTCTAAAGAGAGCTCAGGTGAGAAATTGCAAACGTCCAGCAATTGCTCAGAGATGAAAAGTGGCAGCACTGAAAGCTGTTGCTAGCCAGCACCCTTCCTTGGAAGTGCTTTCACAGGCGCAGCAACACTGGGGCTTTGCGCTTCTCTACCCACCAAATGTCACGGTCGCTATCTGTCCGTCTCGTAGACACGAGCTGAGAAATTGCAAACGTCGAGCAATTGCTCAGAGATGAAAAGTGCCAGCACTGAAAGCTGTTGCTAGCCAGCACCCTTCCTTGGAAACGCTTTTGTAGGCCTAACAACACTGGGGCTCTGGGCTTCTCTAGCCACCTACTCTTCTGCTCATCCTCTCGCGCAGTCTAAAGAGAGCTCAGGTGAGAAATTGCAAACGTCAAGCAATTGCTCAGAGATGAAAAGTGCCAGCACTGAAAGCTGTTGCTAGCCAGCACCCTTCCTTGGAAGTGCTTTCACAGGCGCAGCAACACTGGGGCTTTGCGCTTCTCTAGCCACCAAACATCACGGTCATTCTCTTTCCTTCTCGTAGACAGGAGTTGAGAAATTGCAAACATCCAGCAATTGCTCAGAGATGAAAAGTGCCAGCACTGAAAGCTGTGGCTAGCCAGCACCCTTCCTTGGAAGTGCTTTCACAGGCGCAGCAACACTGGGGCTTTGCGCTTCTCTAGCCACCAAACATCACGCTCACTATCTCTCCGTCTCGTAGACACGAGTTGAGAAATTGCAAACGTCGAGCAATTGCTCAGAGATGAAAAGTGCCAGCACTGAAAGCTGTTGCTAGCCAGCACCCTTCCTTGGAAGCGCTTTTGTAGGCCTAACAACACTGGGGCTCTGGGCTTCTCTAGCCACCTAATCTTCTGCTCATCCTCTCGTGCAGTCTAAAGAGAGCTCAGGTGAGAAATTGCAAACGTCGAGCAATTGCTCAGCGATGAAAAGTGCCAGCACTGAAAGCTGTTGCTAGCCAGCACCCTTCCTTGGAAGCGCTTTCACAGGCGCAGCAACACTGGGACTTTGCGCTTCTCTAGCCACCAAACGTCACGGTCATTCTCTTTCCGTCTCGTAGACACGAGCTGAGAAATTGCAAACGTCGAGCAATTGCTCAGAGATGAGAACTGCCAGCACTGAAAGCTGATGCTAGCCAGCAGCCTTCCTTGGAAGCACTTTTGTAGGCCTAAGAATACTGGGGCTCTGGGCTTCTCTAGCCACCTACTCTTCTGCTCATCCTCTCGTGCAGTCTAAAGAGAGCTCAGGTGAGAAAGTGCAAACGTCCAGCAATTGCTCAGAGATGAAAAGTGCCAGCACTGAAAGCTGTTGCTAGCCAGCACCCTTCCTTGGAAGTGCTTTCACAGGCGCAGCAACACTGGGACTTTGTGCTTCTCTAGCCACCAAACGTCACGGTCATTCTCTTTCCTTCTCGTAGACACGAGCTGAGAAATTGCAAACGTCGAGCAATTGCTCAGAGATGAAAAGTGCCAGCACTGAAAGCTGTTGCTAGCCAGCACCCTTCCTTGGAAGCGCTTTCACAGGCGCAGCAACACTGGGGCTTTGCGCTTCTCTACCCACCAAACGTCACGGTCATTCAATTTCCGTCTCGTAGACACGAGCTGAGAAATTGCAAACGTCGAGCAATTGCTCAGAGATGAAAAGTGCCAGCACTGAAAGCTGTTGCTAGCCAGCACCCTTCCTTGGAAGTGCTTTCACAGGCGCAGCAACACTGGGGCTTTGCGCTTCTCTACCCACCAAATGTCACGCTCACTATCTCTCCGTCTCGTAGACACGAGCTGAGAAATTGCAAACGTCGAGCAATTGCTCAGAGAGGAAAAGTGGCAGCACTGAAAGCTGTTGCTAGCCAGCACCCTTCCTTGGAAGCGCTTTCACAGGCGCAGCAACACTGGGGCTTTGCGCTTCTCTACCCACCAAACATCACGCTCACTATCTCTCCGTCTCGTAGACATGAGCTGAGAAATTGCAAACGTCGAGCAATTGCTCAGAGAGGAAAAGTGCCAGCACTGAAAGCTGTTGCTAGCCAGCACCCTTCCTTGGAAGCGCTTTTGTAGGCCTAAGAACACTGGGGCTCTGGGCTTCTCTAGCCACCTACTCTTCTGCTCATCCTCTCGTGCAGTCGAAAGAGAGCTCAGGTGAGAAATTGCAAACGTCGAGCAATTGCTCAGAGATGAAAAGTGCCAGCACTGAAAGCTGTTGCTAGCCAGCACCCTTCCTTGGAAGCGCTTTCACAGGCGCAGCAACACTGGGGCTTTGCGCTTCTCTACCCACCAAACGTCACGGTCATTCTCTTTCCTTCTCGTAGACAGGAGTTGAGAAATTGCAAACGTCGAGCAATTGCTCAGAGATGAAAAGTGGCAGCACTGAAAGCTGTTGCTAGCCAGCACCCTTCCTTGGAAGCGCTTTCACAGGCGCAGCAACACTGGGGCTTTGCGCTTCTCTACCCACCAAATGTCACGCTCACTATCTCTCCGTCTCGTAGACATGAGCTGAGAAATTGCAAACGTCGAGCAATTGCTCAGAGATGAAAAGTGCCAGCACTGAAAGCTGTTGCTAGCCAGCACCCTTCCTTGGAAGCGCTTTTGTAGACCTAACAACACTGGGGCTCTGGGCTTCTCTAGCCACCTAATCTTATGCTCATCCTCTCGTGCAGTCTAAAGAGAGCTCAGGTGAGAAAGTGCAAACCTTGAGCAATTGCTCAGAGATGAAAAGTGCCAGCACTGAAAGCTGTTGCTAGCCAGCACCCTTCCTTGGAAGCGCTTTCACAGGCGCAGCAACACTGGGGCTTTGCGCTTCTCTACCCACCAAACGTCACGGTCATTCTCTTTCCTTCTCGTAGACAGGAGTTGAGAAATTGCAAACGTCGAGCAATTGCTCAGAGATGAAAAGTGGCAGCACTGAAAGCTGTTGCTAGCCAGCACCCTTCCTTGGAAGCGCTTTCACAGGCGCAGCAACACTGGGGCTTTGCGCTTCTCTAGCCACCAAACTTCACGCTCACTATCTCTCCGTCTCGTAGACATGAGCTGAGAAATTGCAAACGTCGAGCAATTGCTCAGAGATGAAAAGTGCCAGCACTGAAAGCTGTTGCTAGCCAGCACCCTTCCTTGGAAGCGCCTTTGTAGACCTAACAACACTGGGGCTCTGGGCTTCTCTAGCCACCTAATCTTATGCTCATCCTCTCGTGCAGTCTAAAGAGAGCTCAGGTGAGAAAGTGCAAACCTTGAGCAATTGCTCAGAGATGAAAAGTGCCAGCACTGAAAGCTGTTGCTAGCCAGCACCCTTCCTTGGAAGTGCTTTCACAGGCGCAGCAACACTGGGGCTTTGCGCTTCTCTAGCCACCAAACATCACGCTCACTATCTCTCCGTCTCGTAGACAGGAGTTGAGAAATTGCAAACGTCGAGCAATTGCTCAGAGATGAAAAGTGCCAGCACTGAAAGGTGTTGCTAGCCAGCACCCTTCCTTGGAAGCGCTTTCACAGGCGCAGCAACACTGGGGCTTTGCGCTTCTCTACCCACCAAACGTCACGGTCACTATCTCTCCGTCTCGTAGACACGAGCTGAGAAATTGCAAACGTCGAGCAATTGCTCAGAGATGAAAAGTGCCAGCACTGAAAGCTGTTGCTAGCCAGCACCCTTCCTTGGAAACGCTTTTGTAGGCCTAACAACACTGGGGCTCTGGGCTTCTCTAGCCACCTAATCTTCTGCTCATCCTCTCGCGTAGTCTAAAGAGAGCTCGGGTGAGAAAGTGCAAACGTCGAGCAATTGCTCAGAGATGAAAAGTGCCAGCACTGAAAGCTGTTGCTAGCCAGCACCCTTCCTTGGAAGTGCTTTCACAGGCGCAGCAACACTGGGAGTTTGCGCTTCTCTAGCCACCAAACGTCACTGTCATTCTCTTTCCTTCTCGTAGACACGAGCTGAGAAATTGCAAACGTCGAGCAATTGCTCAGAGATGAAAAGTGCCAGCACTGAAAGGTGTTGCTAGCCAGCACCCTTCCTTGGAAGTGCTTTCACAGGCGCAGCAACACTGGGGCTTTGCGCTTCTCTAGCCACCAAACATCACGGTCATTCTCTTTCCTTCTCGTAGACAGGAGTTGAGAAATTGCAAACGTCGAGCAATTGCTCAGAGATGAAAAGTGCCAGCACTGAAAGCTGTTGCTAGCCAGCACCCTTCCTTGGAAGTGCTTTCACAGGCGCAGCAACACTGGGGCTTTGCGCTTCTCTAGCCACCAAACATCACGGTCATTCTCTTTCCTTCTCGTAGACAGGAGTTGAGAAATTGCAAACGTCGAGCAATTGCTCAGAGATGAAAAGTGGCAGCACTGAAAGCTGTGGCTAGCCAGCACCCTTCCTTGGAAGTGCTTTCACAGGCGCAGCAACACTGGGGCTTTGCGCTTCTCTAGCTACCAAACATCACGGTCACTATCTCTCCGTCTCGTAGACACGAGCTGAGAAATTGCAAATGTGGAGCAATTGCTCAGAGGTGAAAAGTGCCAGCACTGAAAGCTGTTGCTAGCCAGCACCCTTCCTTGGAAGCGCTTTTGTAGGCCTAACAACACTGGGGCTCTGGGCTTCTCTAGCCACCTAATCTTCTGCTCATCCTCTCGTGCAGTCTAAAGAGAGCTCAGGTGAGAAATTGCAAATGTCGAGCAATTGCTCAGAGATGAAAAGTGCCAGCACTGAAAGCTGTTGCTAGCCAGCACCCTTCCTTGGAAGTGCTTTCACAGGCGCAGCAACACTGGGACTTTGCGCTTCTCTAGCCACCAAACGTCACGCTCATTCTCTTTCCTTCTCGTAGACAGGAGTTGGGAAATTGCAAACGTCGAGCAATTGCTCAGAGATGAAAAGTGCCAGCACTGAAAGCTGTGGCTAGCCAGCACCCTTCCTTGGAAGCGCTTTCACAGGCGCAGCAACACTGGGGCTTTGCGCTTCTCTACCCACCAAACATCACGGTCACTATCTCTCCGTCTCGTAGACACGAGCTGAGAAATTGCAAACGTCGAGCAATTGCTCAGAGATGAAAAGTGCCAGCACTGAAAGCTGTTGCTAGCCAGCACCCTTCCTTGGAAACGCTTTTGTAGGCCTAAGAACACTGGGGTTGTGGGCTTCTCTAGCCACCTAATCTTCTGCTCATCCTCTCGTGCAGTCGAAAGAGAGCTCAGGTGAGAAAGTGCAAACGTCCAGCAATTGCTCAGAGATGAAAAGTGCCAGCACTGAAAGCTGTGGCTAGCCAGCACCCTTCCTTGGAAGCGCTTTCACAGGCGCAGCAACACTGGGGCTTTGCGCTTCTCTACCCACCAAACGTCACGGTCACTATCTCTCCGTCTCGTAGACACGAGCTGAGAAATTGCAAACGTCGAGCAATTGCTCAGAGATGAAAAGTGCCAGCACTGAAAGCTGTTGCTAGCCAGCACCCTTCCTTGGAAACGCTTTTGTAGGCCTAACAACACTGGGGCTCTGGGCTTCTCTAGCCACCTAATCTTCTGCTCATCCTCTCGCGTAGTCTAAAGAGAGCTCGGGTGAGAAAGTGCAAACGTCGAGCAATTGCTCAGAGATGAAAAGTGGCAGCACTGAAAGCTGTTGCTAGCCAGCACCCTTCCTTGGAAGTGCTTTCACAGGCGCAGCAACACTGGGAGTTTGCGCTTCTCTAGCCACCAAACGTCACTGTCATTCTCTTTCCTTCTCGTAGACACGAGCTGAGAAATTGCAAACGTCGAGCAATTGCTCAGAGATGAAAAGTGCCAGCACTGAAAGCTGTGGCTAGCCAGCACCCTTCCTTGGAAGTGCTTTCACAGGCGCAGCAACACTGGGGCTTTGCGCTTCTCTAGCCACCAAACATCACGGTCATTCTCTTTCCTTCTCGTAGACAGGAGTTGAGAAATTGCAAACGTCGAGCAATTGCTCAGAGATGAAAAGTGCCAGCACTGAAAGCTGTTGCTAGCCAGCACCCTTCCTTGGAAGTGCTTTCACAGGCGCAGCAACACTGGGGCTTTGCGCTTCTCTAGCCACCAAACATCACGGTCATTCTCTTTCCTTCTCGTAGACAGGAGTTGAGAAATTGCAAACGTCGAGCAATTGCTCAGAGATGAAAAGTGGCAGCACTGAAAGCTGTGGCTAGCCAGCACCCTTCCTTGGAAGTGCTTTCACAGGCGCAGCAACACTGGGGCTTTGCGCTTCTCTAGCCACCAAACATCACGGTCACTATCTCTCCGTCTCGTAGACACGAGCTGAGAAATTGCAAATGTGGAGCAATTGCTCAGAGGTGAAAAGTGCCAGCACTGAAAGCTGTTGCTAGCCAGCACCCTTCCTTGGAAGCGCTTTTGTAGGCCTAACAACACTGGGGCTCTGGGCTTCTCTAGCCACCTAATCTTCTGCTCATCCTCTCGTGCAGTCTAAAGAGAGCTCAGGTGAGAAATTGCAAATGTCGAGCAATTGCTCAGAGATGAAAAGTGCCAGCACTGAAAGCTGTTGCTAGCCAGCACCCTTCCTTGGAAGTGCTTTCACAGGCGCAGCAACACTGGGACTTTGCGCTTCTCTAGCCACCAAACGTCACGGTCATTCTCTTTCCTTCTCGTAGACAGGAGTTGGGAAATTGCAAACGTCGAGCAATTGCTCAGAGATGAAAAGTGCCAGCACTGAAAGCTGTGGCTAGCCAGCACCCTTCCTTGGAAGCGCTTTCACAGGCGCAGCAACACTGGGGCTTTGCGCTTCTCTACCCACCAAACATCACGGTCACTATCTCTCCGTCTCGTAGACACGAGCTGAGAAATTGCAAACGTCGAGCAATTGCTCAGAGATGAAAAGTGCCAGCACTGAAAGCTGTTGCTAGCCAGCACCCTTCCTTGGAAACGCTTTTGTAGGCCTAAGAACACTGGGGTTGTGGGCTTCTCTAGCCACCTAATCTTCTGCTCATCCTCTCGTGCAGTCGAAAGAGAGCTCAGGTGAGAAAGTGCAAACGTCCAGCAATTGCTCAGAGATGAAAAGTGCCAGCACTGAAAGCTGTGGCTAGCCAGCACCCTTCCTTGGAAGCGCTTTCACAGGCGCAGCAACACTGGGGCTTTGCGCTTCTCTACCCACCAAACGTCACGGTCATTCTCTTTCCGTCTCGTAGACACGAGCTGAGAAATTGCAAACGTCGAGCAATTGCTCAGAGAGGAAAAGTGCCAGCACTGAAAGCTGTTGCTAGCCAGCACCCTTCCTTGGAAGCGCTTTTGTAGCCCTAAGAACACTGGGGCTTTGCGCTTCTCTAGCCACCTACTCTTCTGCTCATCCTCTCGCGTAGTCTAAAGAGAGCTCAGGTGAGAAAGTGCAAACGTCGAGCAATTGCTCAGAGATGAAAAGTGCCAGCACTGAAAGCTGTTGCTAGCCAGCAGCCTTCCTTGGAAGCGCTTTCACAGGCGCAGCAACACTGGGGCTTTGCGCTTCTCTAGCCACCAAATATCACGGTCATTCTCTTTCCGTCTCGTAGACACGAGTTGAGAAATTGCAAACGTCGAGCAATTGCTCAGAGATGAAAAGTGGCAGCACTGAAAGCTGTGGCTAGCCAGCACCCTTCCTTGGAAGTGCTTTCACAGGCGCAGCAACACTGGGGCTTTGCGCTTCTCTAGCCACCAAACATCACGCTCACTATCTCTCTGTCTCATAGACACGAGCTGAGAAATTGCAAACGTCGAGCAATTGCTCAGAGAGGAAAAGTGGCAGCACTGAAAGCTGTTGCTAGCCAGCACCCTTCCTTGGAAGCGCTTTTGTAGGCCTAACAACACTGGGGCTCTGGGCTTCTCTAGCCACCTAATCTTCTGCTCATCCTCTCGTGCAGTCTAAAGAGAGCTCAGGTGAGAAAGTGCAAACGTCCAGCAATTGCTCAGAGAGGAAAAGTGCCAGCACTGAAAGCTGTTGCTAGCCAGCACCCTTCCTTGGAAGTGCTTTCACAGGCGCAGCAACACTGGGGCTTTGCGCTTCTCTACCCACCAAATGTCACGCTCACTATCTCTCCGTCTCGTAGACACGAGCTGAGAAATTGCAAACGTCGAGCAATTGCTCAGAGAGGAAAAGTGCCAGCACTGAAAGCTGTTGCTAGCCAGCACCCTTCCTTGGAAGCGCTTTTGTAGGCCTAACAACACTGGGGCTCTGGGCTTCCCTAGCCACCTACTCTTCTGCTCATCCTCTCGTGCAGTCGAAAGAGAGCTCAGGTGAGAAATTGCAAATGTCGAGCAATTGCTCAGAGATGAAAAGTGCCAGCACTGAAAGCTGTTGCTAGCCAGCACCCTTCCTTGGAAGTGCTTTCACAGGCGCAGCAACACTGGGGCTTTGCGCTTCTCTACCCACCAAACGTCACGGTCATTCTCTTTCCTTCTCGTAGACACGAGCTGAGAAATTGCAAACGTCGAGCAATTGCTCAGAGATGAAAAGTGGCAGCACTGAAAGCTGTGGCTAGCCAGCACCCTTCCTTGGAAGCGCTTTCACAGGCGCAGCAACACTGGGGCTTTGCGCTTCTCTACCCACCAAATGTCACGCTCACTATCTCTCCGTCTCGTAGACATGAGCTGAGAAATTGCAAACGTCGAGCAATTGCTCAGAGATGAAAAGTGCCAGCACTGAAAGCTGCTGCTAGCCAGCACCCTTCCTTGGAAGCGCTTTTGTAGCCCTAAGAACACTGGGGCTCTGGGCTTCTCTAGCCACCTAATCTTATGCTCATCCTCTCGTGCAGTCTAAAGAGAGCTCAGGTGAGAAAGTGCAAACCTTGAGCAATTGCTCAGAGATGAAAAGTGCCAGCACTGAAAGCTGTTGCTAGCCAGCACCCTTCCTTGGAAGTGCTTTCACAGGCGCAGCAACACTGGGGCTTTGCGCTTCTCTAGCCACCAAACATCACGCTCACTATCTCTCCGTCTCGTAGACACGAGCTGAGAAATTGCAAACGTCGAGCAATTGCTCAGAGATGAAAAGTGCCAGCACTGAAAGGTGTTGCTAGCCAGCACCCTTCCTTGGAAGCGCTTTCACAGGCGCAGCAACACTGGGGCTTTGCGCTTCTCTACCCACCAAACGTCACGGTCACTATCTCTCCGTCTCGTAGACACGAGCTGAGAAATTGCAAACGTCGAGCAATTGCTCAGAGATGAAAAGTGCCAGCACTGAAAGCTGTTGCTAGCCAGCACCCTTCCTTGGAAGCGCTTTTGTAGGCCTAAGAACACTGGGGCTCTGGGCTTCTCTAGCCACCTAATCTTCTGCTCATCCTCTCGCGTAGTCTAAAGAGAGCTCGGGTGAGAAAGTGCAAACGTCGAGCAATTGCTCAGAGATGAAAAGTGCCAGCACTGAAAGCTGTTGCTAGCCAGCACCCTTCCTTGGAAGTGCTTTCACAGGCGCAGCAACACTGGGACTTTGCGCTTCTCTAGCCACCAAACGTCACTGTCATTCTCTTTCCTTCTCGTAGACACGAGCTGAGAAATTGCAAACGTCGAGCAATTGCTCAGAGATGAAAAGCGCCAGGACTGAAAGGTGTTGCTAGCCAGCACCCTTCCTTGGAAGTGCTTTCACAGGCGCAGCAACACTGGGGCTTTGCGCTTCTCTAGCCACCAAACATCACGGTCATTCTCTTTCCTTCTCGTAGACAGGAGTTGAGAAATTGCAAACGTCCAGCAATTGCTCAGAGATGAAAAGTGCCAGCACTGAAAGCTGTGGCTAGCCAGCACCCTTCCTTGGAAGTGCTTTCACAGGCGCAGCAACACTGGGGCTTTGCGCTTCTCTAGCCACCAAACATCACGGTCACTATCTCTCCGTCTCGTAGACACGAGCTGAGAAATTGCAAATGTGGAGCAATTGCTCAGAGATGAAAAGTGCCAGCACTGAAAGCTGTTGCTAGCCAGCACCCTTCCTTGGAAGCGCTTTTGTAGGCCTAACAACACTGGGGCTCTGGGCTTCTCTAGCCACCTACTCTTCTGCTCATCCTCTCGTGCAGTCGAAAGAGAGCTCAGGTGAGAAATTGCAAATGTCGAGCAATTGCTCAGAGATGAAAAGTGCCAGCACTGAAAGCTGTTGCTAGCCAGCACCCTTCCTTGGAAGTGCTTTCACAGGCGCAGCAACACTGGGACTTTGCGCTTCTCTAGCCACCAAACGTCACGGTCATTCTCTTTCCTTCTCGTAGACACGAGCTGAGAAATTGCAAACGTCGAGCAATTGCTCAGAGGTGAAAAGTGCCAGCACTGAAAGCTGTGGCTAGCCAGCACCCTTCCTTGGAAGCGCTTTCACAGGCGCAGCAACACTGGGGCTTTGCGCTTCTCTACCCACCAAACATCACGGTCACTATCTCTCCGTTTCGTAGACACGAGCTGAGAAATTGCAAACGTCGAGCAATTGCTCAGAGATGAAAAGTGCCAGCACTGAAAGCTGTTGCTAGCCAGCACCCTTCCTTGGAAACGCTTTTGTAGGCCTAAGAACACTGGGGCTCTGGGCTTCTCTAGCCACCTAATCTTCTGCTCATCCTCTCGTGCAGTCGAAAGAGAGCTCAGGTGAGAAAGTGCAAACGTCGAGCAATTGCTCAGAGATGAAAAGTGCCAGCACTGAAAGCTGTTGCTAGCCAGCACCCTTCCTTGGAAGCGCTTTCACAGGCGCAGCAACACTGGGGCTTTGCGCTTCTCTACCCACCAAACGTCACGGTCATTCTCTTTCCGTCTCGTAGACACGAGCTGAGAAATTGCAAACGTCGAGCAATTGCTCAGAGAGGAAAAGTGCCAGCACTGAAAGCTGTTGCTAGCCAGCACCCTTCCTTGGAAGTGCTTTCACAGGCGCAGCAACACTGGGGCTTTGCGCTTCTCTACCCACCAAATGTCACGCTCACTATCTCTCCGTCTCGTAGACACGAGCTGAGAAATTGCAAACGTCGAGCAATTGCTCAGAGATGAAAAGTGCCAGCACTGAAAGCTGTTGCTAGCCAGCCCCCTTCCTTGGAAGCGCTTTTGTAGGCCTAAGAACACTGGGGCTCTGGGCTTCTCTAGCCACCTACTCTTCTGCTCATCCTCTCGCGCAGTCTAAAGAGAGCTCAGGGGAGAAATTGCAAATGTCGAGCAATTGCTCAGAGATGAAAAGTGCCAGCACTGAAAGCTGTTGCTAGCCAGCACCCTTCCTTGGAAGTGCTTTCACAGGCGCAGCAACACTGGGGCTTTGCGCTTCTCTACCCACCAAACGTCACGGTCATTCTCTTTCCTTCTCGTAGACACGAGCTGAGAAATTGCAAACGTCGAGCAATTGCTCAGAGATGAAAAGTGGCAGCACTGAAAGCTGTTGCTAGCCAGCACCCTTCCTTGGAAGTGCTTTCACAGGCGCAGCAACACTGGGGCTTTGCGCTTCTCTAGCCACCAAACATCACGCTCACTATCTCTCTGTCTCATAGAAACGAGCTGAGAAATTGCAAACGTCGAGCAATTGCTCAGAGAGGAAAAGTGCCAGCACTGAAAGCTGTTGCTAGCCAGCACCCTTCCTTGGAAGCGCTTTTGTAGGCCTAAGAACACTGGGGTTGTGGGCTTCTCTAGCCACCTAATCTTCTGCTCATCCTCTCGCGCACTCTAAAGAGAGCTCAGGTGAGAAAGTGCAAACGTCCAGCAATTGCTCAGAGAGGAAAAGTGCCAGCACTGAAAGCTGTTGCTAGCCAGCACCCTTCCTTGGAAGTGCTTTCACAGGCGCAGCAACACTGGGGCTTTGCGCTTCTCTACCCACCAAATGTCACGCTCACTATCTCTCCGTCTCGTAGACACGAGCTGAGAAATTGCAAACGTCGAGCAATTGCTCAGAGAGGAAAAGTGCCAGCACTGAAAGCTGTTGCTAGCCAGCACCCTTCCTTGGAAGCGCTTTTGTAGGCCTAAGAACACTGGGGTTGTGGGCTTCTCTAGCCACCTACTCTTCTGCTCATCCTCTCGTGCAGTCGAAAGAGAGCTCAGGTGAGAAATTGCAAATGTCGAGCAATTGCTCAGAGATGAAAAGTGCCAGCACTGAAAGCTGTTGCTAGCCAGCACCCTTCCTTGGAAGTGCTTTCACAGGCGCAGCAACACTGGGGCTTTGCGCTTCTCTACCCACCAAACGTCACGGTCATTCTCTTTCCTTCTCGTAGACACGAGCTGAGAAATTGCAAACGTCGAGCAATTGCTCAGAGATGAAAAGTGGCAGCACTGAAAGCTGTTGCTAGCCAGCACCCTTCCTTGGAAACGCTTTTGTAGGCCTAAGAACACTGGGGCTCTGGGCTTCTCTAGCCACCTAATCTTCTGCTCATCCTCTCGTGCAGTCGAAAGAGAGCTCAGGTGAGAAAGTGCAAACGTCGAGCAATTGCTCAGAGATGAAAAGTGCCAGCACTGAAAGCTGTTGCTAGCCAGCACCCTTCCTTGGAAGCGCTTTCACAGGCGCAGCAACACTGGGGCTTTGCGCTTCTCTACCCACCAAACGTCACGGTCATTCTCTTTCCGTCTCGTAGACACGAGCTGAGAAATTGCAAACGTCGAGCAATTGCTCAGAGAGGAAAAGTGCCAGCACTGAAAGCTGTTGCTAGCCAGCACCCTTCCTTGGAAGTGCTTTCACAGGCGCAGCAACACTGGGGCTTTGCGCTTCTCTACCCACCAAATGTCACGCTCACTATCTCTCCGTCTCGTAGACACGAGCTGAGAAATTGCAAACGTCGAGCAATTGCTCAGAGATGAAAAGTGCCAGCACTGAAAGCTGTTGCTAGCCAGCCCCCTTCCTTGGAAGCGCTTTTGTAGGCCTAAGAACACTGGGGCTCTGGGCTTCTCTAGCCACCTACTCTTCTGCTCATCCTCTCGCGCAGTCTAAAGAGAGCTCAGGGGAGAAATTGCAAATGTCGAGCAATTGCTCAGAGATGAAAAGTGCCAGCACTGAAAGCTGTTGCTAGCCAGCACCCTTCCTTGGAAGTGCTTTCACAGGCGCAGCAACACTGGGGCTTTGCGCTTCTCTACCCACCAAACGTCACGGTCATTCTCTTTCCTTCTCGTAGACACGAGCTGAGAAATTGCAAACGTCGAGCAATTGCTCAGAGATGAAAAGTGGCAGCACTGAAAGCTGTGGCTAGCCAGCACCCTTCCTTGGAAGTGCTTTCACAGGCGCAGCAACACTGGGGCTTTGCGCTTCTCTAGCCACCAAACATCACGCTCACTATCTCTCTGTCTCATAGAAACGAGCTGAGAAATTGCAAACGTCGAGCAATTGCTCAGAGAGGAAAAGTGGCAGCACTGAAAGCTGTTGCTAGCCAGCACCCTTCCTTGGAAGCGCTTTTGTAGGCCTAACAACACTGGGGCTCTGGGCTTCTCTAGCCACCTAATCTTCTGCTCATCCTCTCGTGCAGTCTAAAGAGAGCTCAGGTGAGAAAGTGCAAACGTCCAGCAATTGCTCAGAGAGGAAAAGTGCCAGCACTGAAAGCTGTTGCTAGCCAGCACCCTTCCTTGGAAGTGCTTTCACAGGCGCAGCAACACTGGGGCTTTGCGCTTCTCTACCCACCAAATGTCACGCTCACTATCTCTCCGTCTCGTAGACACGAGCTGAGAAATTGCAAACGTCGAGCAATTGCTCAGAGAGGAAAAGTGCCAGCACTGAAAGCTGTTGCTAGCCAGCACCCTTCCTTGGAAGTGCTTTTGTAGGCCTAAGAACACTGGGGCTCTGGGCTTCTCTAGCCACCTACTCTTCTGCTCATCCTCTCGTGCAGTCGAAAGAGAGCTCAGGTGAGAAATTGCAAATGTCGAGCAATTGCTCAGAGATGAAAAGTGCCAGCACTGAAAGCTGTTGCTAGCCAGCACCCTTCCTTGGAAGTGCTTTCACAGGCGCAGCAACACTGGGGCTTTGCGCTTCTCTACCCACCAAACGTCACGGTCATTCTCTTTCCTTCTCGTAGACACGAGCTGAGAAATTGCAAACGTCGAGCAATTGCTCAGAGATGAAAAGTGGCAGCACTGAAAGCTGTGGCTAGCCAGCACCCTTCCTTGGAAGCGCTTTCACAGGCACAGCAACACTGGGGCTTTGCGCTTCTCTACCCACCAAACGTCACGGTCATTCTCTTTCCTTCTCGTAGACAGGAGTTGAGAAATTGCAAACGTCGAGCAATTGCTCAGAGATGAAAAGTGGCAGCACTGAAAGCTGTGGCTAGCCAGCACCCTTCCTTGGAAGCGCTTTCACAGGCGCAGCAACACTGGGGCTTTGCGCTTCTCTAGCCACCAAATGTCACGCTCACTATCTCTCCGTCTCGTAGACATGAGCTGAGAAATTGCAAACGTCGAGCAATTGCTCAGAGATGAAAAGTGCCAGCACTGAAAGCTGTTGCTAGCCAGCACCCTTCCTTGGAAGCGCTTTTGTAGGCCTAAGAACACTGGGGCTCTGGGCTTCTCTAGCCACCTAATCTTATGCTCATCCTCTCGTGCAGTCTAAAGAGAGCTCAGGTGAGAAAGTGCAAACCTTGAGCAATTGCTCAGAGATGAAAAGTGCCAGCACTGAAAGCTGTTGCTAGCCAGCACCCTTCCTTGGAAGTGCTTTCACAGGCGCAGCAACACTGGGGCTTTGCGCTTCTCTAGCCACCAAACATCACGCTCACTATCTCTCCGTCTCGTAGACACGAGCTGAGAAATTGGAAACGTCGAGCAATTGCTCAGAGATGAAAAGTGCCAGCACTGAAAGGTGTTGCTAGCCAGCACCCTTCCTTGGAAGCGCTTTCACAGGCGCAGCAACACTGGGGCTTTGCGCTTCTCTACCCACCAAACGTCACGGTCACTATCTCTCCGTCTCGTAGACACGAGCTGAGAAATTGCAAACGTCGAGCAATTGCTCAGAGATGAAAAGTGCCAGCACTGAAAGCTGTTGCTAGCCAGCACCCTTCCTTGGAAACGCTTTTGTAGCCCTAAGAACACTGGGGCTCTGGGCTTCTCTAGCCACCTAATCTTCTGCTCATCCTCTCGCGTAGTCTAAAGAGAGCTCGGGTGAGAAAGTGCAAACGTCGAGCAATTGCTCAGAGATGAAAAGTGCCAGCACTGAAAGCTGTTGCTAGCCAGCACCCTTCCTTGGAAGTGCTTTCACAGGCGCAGCAACACTGGGACTTTGCGCTTCTCTAGCCACC
Source organism: Sarcoramphus papa (assembly GCA_037962945.1). Lineage (NCBI taxonomy): Eukaryota > Metazoa > Chordata > Aves > Accipitriformes > Cathartidae > Sarcoramphus > Sarcoramphus papa. The sequence continues at coordinate 91,261,545 of CM075586.1, read as the reverse complement.
AAACGTCACTGTCATTCTCTTTCCTTCTCGTAGACACGAGCTGAGAAATTGCAAACGTCGAGCAATTGCTAAGAGATGAAAAGTGCCAGCACTGAAAGCTGTTGCTAGCCAGCACCCTTCCTTGGAAGTGCTTTCACAGGCGCAGCAACACTGGGGCTTTGCGCTTCTCTAGCCACCAAACATCACGGTCATTCTCTTTCCTTCTCGTAGACAGGAGTTGAGAAATTGCAAACGTCCAGCAATTGCTCAGAGATGAAAAGTGCCAGCACTGAAAGCTGTGGCTAGCCAGCACCCTTCCTTGGAAGTGCTTTCACAGGCGCAGCAACACTGGGGCTTTGCGCTTCTCTACCCACCAAACATCACGGTCACTATCTCTCCGTCTCGTAGACACGAGCTGAGAAATTGCAAATGTGGAGCAATTGCTCAGAGGTGAAAAGTGCCAGCACTGAAAGCTGTTGCTAGCCAGCACCCTTCCTTGGAAGCGCTTTTGTAGGCCTAACAACACTGGGGCTCTGGGCTTCTCTAGCCACCTAATCTTCTGCTCATCCTCTCGTGCAGTCTAAAGAGAGCTCAGGTGAGAAATTGCAAATGTCGAGCAATTGCTCAGAGATGAAAAGTGCCAGCACTGAAAGCTGTTGCTAGCCAGCACCCTTCCTTGGAAGTGCTTTCACAGGCGCAGCAACACTGGGACTTTGCGCTTCTCTAGCCACCAAACGTCACGGTCATTCTCTTTCCTTCTCGTAGACACGAGCTGAGAAATTGCAAACGTCGAGCAATTGCTCAGAGATGAAAAGTGCCAGCACTGAAAGCTGTGGCTAGCCAGCACCCTTCCTTGGAAGCGCTTTCACAGGCGCAGCAACACTGGGGCTTTGCGCTTCTCTACCCACCAAACATCACGGTCACTATCTCTCCGTTTCGTAGACACGAGCTGAGAAATTGCAAACGTCGAGCAATTGCTCAGAGATGAAAAGTGACAGCACTGAAAGCTGTTGCTAGCCAGCACCCTTCCTTGGAAACGCTTTTGTAGGCCTAAGAACACTGGGGCTCTGGGCTTCTCTAGCCACCTAATCTTCTGCTCATCCTCTCGTGCAGTCGAAAGAGAGCTCAGGTGAGAAAGTGCAAACGTCGAGCAATTGCTCAGAGATGAAAAGTGCCAGCACTGAAAGCTGTTGCTAGCCAGCACCCTTCCTTGGAAGCGCTTTCACAGGCGCAGCAACACTGGGGCTTTGCGCTTCTCTACCCACCAAACGTCACGGTCATTCTCTTTCCGTCTCGTAGACACGAGCTGAGAAATTGCAAACGTCGAGCAATTGCTCAGAGAGGAAAAGTGCCAGCACTGAAAGCTGTTGCTAGCCAGCACCCTTCCTTGGAAGTGCTTTCACAGGCGCAGAAACACTGGGGCTTTGCGCTTCTCTACCCACCAAATGTCACGCTCACTATCTCTCCGTCTCGTAGACACGAGCTGAGAAATTGCAAACGTCGAGCAATTGCTCAGAGAGGAAAAGTGCCAGCACTGAAAGCTGTTGCTAGCCAGCCCCCTTCCTTGGAAGCGCTTTTGTAGGCCTAAGAACACTGGGGCTCTGGGCTTCTCTAGCCACCTACTCTTCTGCTCATCCTCTCGTGCAGTCGAAAGAGAGCTCAGGTGAGAAATTGCAAATGTCGAGCAATTGCTCAGAGATGAAAAGTGCCAGCACTGAAAGCTGTTGCTAGCCAGCACCCTTCCTTGGAAGTGCTTTCACAGGCGCAGCAACACTGGGGCGTTGCGCTTCTCTACCCACCAAACGTCACGGTCATTCTCTTTCCTTCTCGTAGACACGAGCTGAGAAATTGCAAACGTCGAGCAATTGCTCAGAGATGAAAAGTGGCAGCACTGAAAGCTGTGGCTAGCCAGCACCCTTCCTTGGAAGCGCTTTCACAGGCGCAGCAACACTGGGGCTTTGCGCTTCTCTACCCACCAAATGTCACGCTCACTATCTCTCCGTCTCGTAGACATGAGCTGAGAAATTGCAAACGTCGAGCAATTGCTCAGAGATGAAAAGTGCCAGCACTGAAAGCTGTTGCTAGCCAGCACCCTTCCTTGGAAGCGCTTTTGTAGACCTAACAACACTGGGGCTCTGGGCTTCTCTAGCCACCTAATCTTATGCTCATCCTCTCGTGCAGTCTAAAGAGAGCTCAGGTGAGAAATTGCAAATGTCGAGCAATTGCTCAGAGATAAAAAGTGCCAGCACTGAAAGCTGTTGCTAGTCAGCACCCTTCCTTGGAAGCGCTTTCACAGGCGCAGCAACACTGGGGCTTTGCGCTTCTCTACCCACCAAACGTCACGCTCACTATCTCTCCGTCTCGTAGACACGAGCTGAGAAATTGCAAACGTCGAGCAATTGCTCAGAGATGAAAAGTGCCAGCACTGAAAGCTGTTGCTAGCCAGCCCCCTTCCTTGGAAACGCTTTTGTAGGCCTAAGAACACTGGGGCTCTGGGCTTCTCTAGCCACCTACTCTTCTGCTCATCCTCTCGCGCAGTCTAAAGAGAGCTCAGGTGAGAAATTGCAAACGTCGAGCAATTGCTCAGAGATGAAAAGTGGCAGCACTGAAAGCTGTGGCTAGCCAGCACCCTTCCTTGGAAGTGCTTTCACAGGCGCAGCAACACTGGGGCTTTGCGCTTCTCTAGCCACCAAACATCACGCTCACTATCTCTCTGTCTCATAGAAACGAGCTGAGAAATTGCAAACGTCGAGCAATTGCTCAGAGAGGAAAAGTGCCAGCACTGAAAGCTGTTGCTAGCCAGCACCCTTCCTTGGAAGCGCTTTTGTAGGCCTAAGAACACTGGGGTTGTGGGCTTCTCTAGCCACCTAATCTTCTGCTCATCCTCTCGCGCACTCTAAAGAGAGCTCAGGTGAGAAAGTGCAAACGTCCAGCAATTGCTCAGAGAGGAAAAGTGCCAGCACTGAAAGCTGTTGCTAGCCAGCACCCTTCCTTGGAAGTGCTTTCACAGGCGCAGCAACACTGGGGCTTTGCGCTTCTCTACCCACCAAATGTCACGCTCACTATCTCTCCGTCTCGTAGACACGAGCTGAGAAATTGCAAACGTCGAGCAATTGCTCAGAGAGGAAAAGTGCCAGCACTGAAAGCTGTTGCTAGCCAGCACCCTTCCTTGGAAGCGCTTTTGTAGGCCTAAGAACACTGGGGTTGTGGGCTTCTCTAGCCACCTACTCTTCTGCTCATCCTCTCGTGCAGTCGAAAGAGAGCTCAGGTGAGAAATTGCAAATGTCGAGCAATTGCTCAGAGATGAAAAGTGCCAGCACTGAAAGCTGTTGCTAGCCAGCACCCTTCCTTGGAAGTGCTTTCACAGGCGCAGCAACACTGGGGCTTTGCGCTTCTCTACCCACCAAACGTCACGGTCATTCTCTTTCCTTCTCGTAGACACGAGCTGAGAAATTGCAAACGTCGAGCAATTGCTCAGAGATGAAAAGTGGCAGCACTGAAAGCTGTTGCTAGCCAGCACCCTTCCTTGGAAACGCTTTTGTAGGCCTAAGAACACTGGGGCTCTGGGCTTCTCTAGCCACCTAATCTTCTGCTCATCCTCTCGTGCAGTCGAAAGAGAGCTCAGGTGAGAAAGTGCAAACGTCGAGCAATTGCTCAGAGATGAAAAGTGCCAGCACTGAAAGCTGTTGCTAGCCAGCACCCTTCCTTGGAAGCGCTTTCACAGGCGCAGCAACACTGGGGCTTTGCGCTTCTCTACCCACCAAACGTCACGGTCATTCTCTTTCCGTCTCGTAGACACGAGCTGAGAAATTGCAAACGTCGAGCAATTGCTCAGAGAGGAAAAGTGCCAGCACTGAAAGCTGTTGCTAGCCAGCACCCTTCCTTGGAAGTGCTTTCACAGGCGCAGCAACACTGGGGCTTTGCGCTTCTCTACCCACCAAATGTCACGCTCACTATCTCTCCGTCTCGTAGACACGAGCTGAGAAATTGCAAACGTCGAGCAATTGCTCAGAGATGAAAAGTGCCAGCACTGAAAGCTGTTGCTAGCCAGCCCCCTTCCTTGGAAGCGCTTTTGTAGGCCTAAGAACACTGGGGCTCTGGGCTTCTCTAGCCACCTACTCTTCTGCTCATCCTCTCGCGCAGTCTAAAGAGAGCTCAGGGGAGAAATTGCAAATGTCGAGCAATTGCTCAGAGATGAAAAGTGCCAGCACTGAAAGCTGTTGCTAGCCAGCACCCTTCCTTGGAAGTGCTTTCACAGGCGCAGCAACACTGGGGCTTTGCGCTTCTCTACCCACCAAACGTCACGGTCATTCTCTTTCCTTCTCGTAGACACGAGCTGAGAAATTGCAAACGTCGAGCAATTGCTCAGAGATGAAAAGTGGCAGCACTGAAAGCTGTGGCTAGCCAGCACCCTTCCTTGGAAGTGCTTTCACAGGCGCAGCAACACTGGGGCTTTGCGCTTCTCTAGCCACCAAACATCACGCTCACTATCTCTCTGTCTCATAGAAACGAGCTGAGAAATTGCAAACGTCGAGCAATTGCTCAGAGAGGAAAAGTGGCAGCACTGAAAGCTGTTGCTAGCCAGCACCCTTCCTTGGAAGCGCTTTTGTAGGCCTAACAACACTGGGGCTCTGGGCTTCTCTAGCCACCTAATCTTCTGCTCATCCTCTCGTGCAGTCTAAAGAGAGCTCAGGTGAGAAAGTGCAAACGTCCAGCAATTGCTCAGAGAGGAAAAGTGCCAGCACTGAAAGCTGTTGCTAGCCAGCACCCTTCCTTGGAAGTGCTTTCACAGGCGCAGCAACACTGGGGCTTTGCGCTTCTCTACCCACCAAATGTCACGGTCACTATCTGTCCGTCTCGTAGACACGAGCTGAGAAATTGCAAACGTCGAGCAATTGCTCAGAGAGGAAAAGTGCCAGCACTGAAAGCTGTTGCTAGCCAGCACCCTTCCTTGGAAGTGCTTTTGTAGGCCTAAGAACACTGGGGCTCTGGGCTTCTCTAGCCACCTACTCTTCTGCTCATCCTCTCGTGCAGTCGAAAGAGAGCTCAGGTGAGAAATTGCAAATGTCGAGCAATTGCTCAGAGATGAAAAGTGCCAGCACTGAAAGCTGTTGCTAGCCAGCACCCTTCCTTGGAAGTGCTTTCACAGGCGCAGCAACACTGGGGCTTTGCGCTTCTCTACCCACCAAACGTCACGGTCATTCTCTTTCCTTCTCGTAGACACGAGCTGAGAAATTGCAAACGTCGAGCAATTGCTCAGAGATGAAAAGTGGCAGCACTGAAAGCTGTGGCTAGCCAGCACCCTTCCTTGGAAGCGCTTTCACAGGCGCAGCAACACTGGGGCTTTGCGCTTCTCTACCCACCAAACGTCACGGTCATTCTCTTTCCTTCTCGTAGACAGGAGTTGAGAAATTGCAAACGTCGAGCAATTGCTCAGAGATGAAAAGTGGCAGCACTGAAAGCTGTGGCTAGCCAGCACCCTTCCTTGGAAGCGCTTTCACAGGCGCAGCAACACTGGGGCTTTGCGCTTCTCTACCCACCAAACGTCACGGTCATTCTCTTTCCTTCTCGTAGACAGGAGTTGAGAAATTGCAAACGTCGAGCAATTGCTCAGAGATGAAAAGTGGCAGCACTGAAAGCTGTGGCTAGCCAGCACCCTTCCTTGGAAGCGCTTTCACAGGCGCAGCAACACTGGGGCTTTGCGCTTCTCTAGCCACCAAATGTCACGCTCACTATCTCTCCGTCTCGTAGACATGAGCTGAGAAATTGCAAACGTCGAGCAATTGCTCAGAGATGAAAAGTGCCAGCACTGAAAGCTGTTGCTAGCCAGCACCCTTCCTTGGAAGCGCTTTTGTAGGCCTAAGAACACTGGGGCTCTGGGCTTCTCTAGCCACCTAATCTTATGCTCATCCTCTCGTGCAGTCTAAAGAGAGCTCAGGTGAGAAAGTGCAAACCTTGAGCAATTGCTCAGAGATGAAAAGTGCCAGCACTGAAAGCTGTTGCTAGCCAGCACCCTTCCTTGGAAGTGCTTTCACAGGCGCAGCAACACTGGGGCTTTGCGCTTCTCTAGCCACCAAACATCACGCTCACTATCTCTCCGTCTCGTAGACACGAGCTGAGAAATTGCAAACGTCGAGCAATTGCTCAGAGATGAAAAGTGCCAGCACTGAAAGGTGTTGCTAGCCAGCACCCTTCCTTGGAAGCGCTTTCACAGGCGCAGCAACACTGGGGCTTTGCGCTTCTCTACCCACCAAACGTCACGGTCACTATCTCTCCGTCTCGTAGACACGAGCTGAGAAATTGCAAACGTCGAGCAATTGCTCAGAGATGAAAAGTGCCAGCACTGAAAGCTGTTGCTAGCCAGCACCCTTCCTTGGAAACGCTTTTGTAGCCCTAAGAACACTGGGGCTCTGGGCTTCTCTAGCCACCTAATCTTCTGCTCATCCTCTCGCGTAGTCTAAAGAGAGCTCGGGTGAGAAAGTGCAAACGTCGAGCAATTGCTCAGAGATGAAAAGTGCCAGCACTGAAAGCTGTTGCTAGCCAGCACCCTTCCTTGGAAGTGCTTTCACAGGCGCAGCAACACTGGGACTTTGCGCTTCTCTAGCCACCAAACGTCACTGTCATTCTCTTTCCTTCTCGTAGACACGAGCTGAGAAATTGCAAACGTCGAGCAATTGCTAAGAGATGAAAAGTGCCAGCACTGAAAGCTGTTGCTAGCCAGCACCCTTCCTTGGAAGTGCTTTCACAGGCGCAGCAACACTGGGGCTTTGCGCTTCTCTAGCCACCAAACATCACGGTCATTCTCTTTCCTTCTCGTAGACAGGAGTTGAGAAATTGCAAACGTCCAGCAATTGCTCAGAGATGAAAAGTGCCAGCACTGAAAGCTGTGGCTAGCCAGCACCCTTCCTTGGAAGTGCTTTCACAGGCGCAGCAACACTGGGGCTTTGCGCTTCTCTACCCACCAAACATCACGGTCACTATCTCTCCGTCTCGTAGACACGAGCTGAGAAATTGCAAATGTGGAGCAATTGCTCAGAGGTGAAAAGTGCCAGCACTGAAAGCTGTTGCTAGCCAGCACCCTTCCTTGGAAGCGCTTTTGTAGGCCTAACAACACTGGGGCTCTGGGCTTCTCTAGCCACCTAATCTTCTGCTCATCCTCTCGTGCAGTCTAAAGAGAGCTCAGGTGAGAAATTGCAAATGTCGAGCAATTGCTCAGAGATGAAAAGTGCCAGCACTGAAAGCTGTTGCTAGCCAGCACCCTTCCTTGGAAGTGCTTTCACAGGCGCAGCAACACTGGGACTTTGCGCTTCTCTAGCCACCAAACGTCACGGTCATTCTCTTTCCTTCTCGTAGACACGAGCTGAGAAATTGCAAACGTCGAGCAATTGCTCAGAGATGAAAAGTGCCAGCACTGAAAGCTGTGGCTAGCCAGCACCCTTCCTTGGAAGCGCTTTCACAGGCGCAGCAACACTGGGGCTTTGCGCTTCTCTACCCACCAAACATCACGGTCACTATCTCTCCGTTTCGTAGACACGAGCTGAGAAATTGCAAACGTCGAGCAATTGCTCAGAGATGAAAAGTGACAGCACTGAAAGCTGTTGCTAGCCAGCACCCTTCCTTGGAAACGCTTTTGTAGGCCTAAGAACACTGGGGCTCTGGGCTTCTCTAGCCACCTAATCTTCTGCTCATCCTCTCGTGCAGTCGAAAGAGAGCTCAGGTGAGAAAGTGCAAACGTCGAGCAATTGCTCAGAGATGAAAAGTGCCAGCACTGAAAGCTGTTGCTAGCCAGCACCCTTCCTTGGAAGCGCTTTCACAGGCGCAGCAACACTGGGGCTTTGCGCTTCTCTACCCACCAAACGTCACGGTCATTCTCTTTCCGTCTCGTAGACACGAGCTGAGAAATTGCAAACGTCGAGCAATTGCTCAGAGAGGAAAAGTGCCAGCACTGAAAGCTGTTGCTAGCCAGCACCCTTCCTTGGAAGTGCTTTCACAGGCGCAGCAACACTGGGGCTTTGCGCTTCTCTACCCACCAAATGTCACGCTCACTATCTCTCCGTCTCGTAGACACGAGCTGAGAAATTGCAAACGTCGAGCAATTGCTCAGAGAGGAAAAGTGCCAGCACTGAAAGCTGTTGCTAGCCAGCCCCCTTCCTTGGAAGCGCTTTTGTAGGCCTAAGAACACTGGGGCTCTGGGCTTCTCTAGCCACCTACTCTTCTGCTCATCCTCTCGTGCAGTCGAAAGAGAGCTCAGGTGAGAAATTGCAAATGTCGAGCAATTGCTCAGAGATGAAAAGTGCCAGCACTGAAAGCTGTTGCTAGCCAGCACCCTTCCTTGGAAGTGCTTTCACAGGCGCAGCAACACTGGGGCGTTGCGCTTCTCTACCCACCAAACGTCACGGTCATTCTCTTTCCTTCTCGTAGACACGAGCTGAGAAATTGCAAACGTCGAGCAATTGCTCAGAGATGAAAAGTGGCAGCACTGAAAGCTGTGGCTAGCCAGCACCCTTCCTTGGAAGCGCTTTCACAGGCGCAGCAACACTGGGGCTTTGCGCTTCTCTACCCACCAAATGTCACGCTCACTATCTCTCCGTCTCGTAGACATGAGCTGAGAAATTGCAAACGTCGAGCAATTGCTCAGAGATGAAAAGTGCCAGCACTGAAAGCTGTTGCTAGCCAGCACCCTTCCTTGGAAGCGCTTTTGTAGACCTAACAACACTGGGGCTCTGGGCTTCTCTAGCCACCTAATCTTATGCTCATCCTCTCGTGCAGTCTAAAGAGAGCTCAGGTGAGAAATTGCAAATGTCGAGCAATTGCTCAGAGATAAAAAGTGCCAGCACTGAAAGCTGTTGCTAGTCAGCACCCTTCCTTGGAAGCGCTTTCACAGGCGCAGCAACACTGGGGCTTTGCGCTTCTCTAGCCACCAAACGTCACGCTCACTATCTCTCCGTCTCGTAGACACGAGCTGAGAAATTGCAAACGTCGAGCAATTGCTCAGAGATGAAAAGTGCCAGCACTGAAAGCTGTTGCTAGCCAGCACCCTTCCTTGGAAACGCTTTTGTAGGCCTAAGAACACTGGGGCTCTGGGCTTCTCTAGCCACCTACTCTTCTGCTCATCCTCTCGCGCAGTCTAAAGAGAGCTCAGGTGAGAAATTGCAAACGTCGAGCAATTGCTCAGAGATGAAAAGTGCCAGCACTGAAAGCTGTGGCTAGCCAGCACCCTTCCTTGGAAGTGCTTTCACAGGCGCAGCAACACTGGGACTTTGCGCTTCTCTAGCCACCAAACATCACGGTCATTCTCTTTCCTTCTCGTAGACAGGAGTTGAGAAATTGCAAACGTCGAGCAATTGCTCAGAGATGAAAAGTGCCAGCACTGAAAGCTGTTGCTAGCCAGCACCCTTCCTTGGAAGCGCTTTTGTAGGCCTAACAACACTGGGGCTCTGGGCTTCTCTAGCCACCTACTCTTCTGCTCATCCTCTCGTGCAGTCGAAAGAGAGCTCAGGTGAGAAATTGCAAATGTCGAGCAATTGCTCAGAGATGAAAAGTGCCAGCACTGAAAGCTGTTGCTAGCCAGCACCCTTCCTTGGAAGTGCTTTCACAGGCGCAGCAACACTGGGGCTTTGCGCTTCTCTACCCACAAAACGTCACGGTCATTCTCTTTCCTTCTCGTAGACACGAGCTGAGAAATTGCAAACGTCGAGCAATTGCTCAGAGATGAAAAGTGGCAGCACTGAAAGCTGTTGCTAGCCAGCACCCTTCCTTGGAAGCGCTTTCACAGGCGCAGCAACACTGGGGCTTTGCGCTTCTCTACCCACAAAACGTCACGGTCATTCTCTTTCCTTCTCGTAGACAGGAGTTGAGAAATTGCAAACGTCGAGCAATTGCTCAGAGATGAAAAGTGGCAGCACTGAAAGCTGTGGCTAGCCAGCACCCTTCCTTGGAAGCGCTTTCACAGGCGCAGCAACACTGGGGCTTTGCGCTTCTCTACCCACCAAATGTCACGCTCACTATCTCTCCGTCTCGTAGACATGAGCTGAGAAATTGCAAACGTCGAGCAATTGCTCAGAGATGAAAAGTGCCAGCACTGAAAGCTGTTGCTAGCCAGCACCCTTCCTTGGAAGCGCTTTTGTAGACCTAACAACACTGGGGCTCTGGGCTTCTCTAGCCACCTAATCTTATGCTCATCCTCTCGTGCAGTCTAAAGAGAGCTCAGGTGAGAAAGTGCAAACCTTGAGCAATTGCTCAGAGATGAAAAGTGCCAGCACTGAAAGCTGTTGCTAGCCAGCACCCTTCCTTGGAAGTGCTTTCACAGGCGCAGCAACACTGGGGCGTTGCGCTTCTCTACCCACCAAACGTCACGGTCATTCTCTTTCCTTCTCGTAGACACGAGCTGAGAAATTGCAAACGTCGAGCAATTGCTCAGAGATGAAAAGTGGCAGCACTGAAAGCTGTGGCTAGCCAGCACCCTTCCTTGGAAGCGCTTTCACAGGCGCAGCAACACTGGGGCTTTGCGCTTCTCTACCCACCAAATGTCACGCTCACTATCTCTCCGTCTCGTAGACATGAGCTGAGAAATTGCAAACGTCGAGCAATTGCTCAGAGATGAAAAGTGCCAGCACTGAAAGCTGTTGCTAGCCAGCACCCTTCCTTGGAAGCGCTTTTGTAGACCTAACAACACTGGGGCTCTGGGCTTCTCTAGCCACCTAATCTTATGCTCATCCTCTCGTGCAGTCTAAAGAGAGCTCAGGTGAGAAATTGCAAATGTCGAGCAATTGCTCAGAGATAAAAAGTGCCAGCACTGAAAGCTGTTGCTAGTCAGCACCCTTCCTTGGAAGCGCTTTCACAGGCGCAGCAACACTGGGGCTTTGCGCTTCTCTAGCCACCAAACGTCACGCTCACTATCTCTCCGTCTCGTAGACACGAGCTGAGAAATTGCAAACGTCGAGCAATTGCTCAGAGATGAAAAGTGCCAGCACTGAAAGCTGTTGCTAGCCAGCACCCTTCCTTGGAAACGCTTTTGTAGGCCTAAGAACACTGGGGCTCTGGGCTTCTCTAGCCACCTACTCTTCTGCTCATCCTCTCGCGCAGTCTAAAGAGAGCTCAGGTGAGAAATTGCAAACGTCGAGCAATTGCTCAGAGATGAAAAGTGCCAGCACTGAAAGCTGTGGCTAGCCAGCACCCTTCCTTGGAAGTGCTTTCACAGGCGCAGCAACACTGGGACTTTGCGCTTCTCTAGCCACCAAACATCACGGTCATTCTCTTTCCTTCTCGTAGACAGGAGTTGAGAAATTGCAAACGTCGAGCAATTGCTCAGAGATGAAAAGTGCCAGCACTGAAAGCTGTTGCTAGCCAGCACCCTTCCTTGGAAGCGCTTTTGTAGGCCTAACAACACTGGGGCTCTGGGCTTCTCTAGCCACCTACTCTTCTGCTCATCCTCTCGTGCAGTCGAAAGAGAGCTCAGGTGAGAAATTGCAAATGTCGAGCAATTGCTCAGAGATGAAAAGTGCCAGCACTGAAAGCTGTTGCTAGCCAGCACCCTTCCTTGGAAGTGCTTTCACAGGCGCAGCAACACTGGGGCTTTGCGCTTCTCTACCCACAAAACGTCACGGTCATTCTCTTTCCTTCTCGTAGACACGAGCTGAGAAATTGCAAACGTCGAGCAATTGCTCAGAGATGAAAAGTGCCAGCACTGAAAGCTGTTGCTAGCCAGCACCCTTCCTTGGAAGCGCTTTTGTAGACCTAACAACACTGGGGCTCTGGGCTTCTCTAGCCACCTAATCTTATGCTCATCCTCTCGTGCAGTCTAAAGAGAGCTCAGGTGAGAAAGTGCAAACCTTGAGCAATTGCTCAGAGATGAAAAGTGCCAGCACTGAAAGCTGTTGCTAGCCAGCACCCTTCCTTGGAAGTGCTTTCACAGGCGCAGCAACACTGGGGCTTTGCGCTTCTCTAGCCACCAAACATCACGCTCACTATCTCTCCGTCTCGTAGACACGAGCTGAGAAATTGCAAACGTCGAGCAATTGCTCAGAGATGAAAAGTGCCAGCACTGAAAGGTGTTGCTAGCCAGCACCCTTCCTTGGAAGCGCTTTCACAGGCGCAGCAACACTGGGGCTTTGCGCTTCTCTACCCACCAAACGTGACGGTCACTATCTCTCCGTCTCGTAGACACGAGCTGAGAAATTGCAAACGTCGAGCAATTGCTCAGAGAGGAAAAGTGCCAGCACTGAAAGCTGTTGCTAGCCAGCACCCTTCCTTGGAAACGCTTTTGTAGCCCTAAGAACACTGGGGCTCTGGGCTTCTCTAGCCACCTAATCTTCTGCTCATCCTCTCGCGTAGTCTAAAGAGAGCTCGGGTGAGAAAGTGCAAACGTCGAGCAATTGCTCAGAGATGAAAAGTGCCAGCACTGAAAGCTGTTGCTAGCCAGCACCCTTCCTTGGAAGTGCTTTCACAGGCGCAGCAACACTGGGACTTTGCGCTTCTCTAGCCACCAAACGTCACTGTCATTCTCTTTCCTTCTCGTAGACACGAGCTGAGAAATTGCAAACGTCGAGCAATTGCTCAGAGATGAAAAGCGCCAGGACTGAAAGGTGTTGCTAGCCAGCACCCTTCCTTGGAAGTGCTTTCACAGGCGCAGCAACACTGGGGCTTTGCGCTTCTCTAGCCACCAAACATCAAGGTCATTCTCTTTCCTTCTCGTAGACAGGAGTTGAGAAATTGCAAACGTCGAGCAATTGCTCAGAGATGAAAAGTGCCAGCACTGAAAGCTGTGGCTAGCCAGCACCCTTCCTTGGAAGCGCTTTCACAGGCGCAGCAACACTGGGGCTTTGCGCTTCTCTAGCCACCAAACATCACGCTCACTATCTCTCCGTCTCGTAGACACGAGCTGAGAAATTGCAAATGTGGAGCAATTGCTCAGAGGTGAAAAGTGCCAGCACTGAAAGCTGTTGCTAGCCAGCACCCTTCCTTGGAAGCGCTTTTGTAGGCCTAACAACACTGGGGCTCTGGGCTTCTCTAGCCACCTAATCTTCTGCTCATCCTCTCGTGCAGTCTAAAGAGAGCTCAGGTGAGAAATTGCAAATGTCGAGCAATTGCTCAGAGACGAAAAGTGCCAGCACTGAAAGCTGTTGCTAGCCAGCACCCTTCCTTGGAAGTGCTTTCACAGGCGCAGCAACACTGGGACTTTGCGCTTCTCTAGCCACCAAACGTCACGGTCATTCTCTTTCCTTCTCGTAGACACGAGCTGAGAAATTGCAAACGTCGAGCAATTGCTCAGAGATGAAAAGTGCCAGCACTGAAAGCTGTGGCTAGCCAGCACCCTTCCTTGGAAGCGCTTTCACAGGCGCAGCAACACTGGGGCTTTGCGCTTCTCTACCCACCAAACATCACGGTCACTATCTCTCCGTCTCGTAGACACGAGCTGAGAAATTGCAAACGTCGAGCAATTGCTCAGAGATGAAAAGTGCCAGCACTGAAAGCTGTTGCTAGCCAGCACCCTTCCTTGGAAACGCTTTTGTAGGCCTAAGAACACTGGGGCTCTGGGCTTCTCTAGCCACCTAATCTTCTGCTCATCCTCTCGTGCAGTCTAAAGAGAGCTCAGGTGAGAAAGTGCAAACGTCGAGCAATTGCTCAGAGATGAAAAGTGCCAGCACTGAAAGCTGTTGCTAGCCAGCACCCTTCCTTGGAAGCGCTTTCACAGGCGCAGCAACACTGGGGCTTTGCGCTTCTCTAGCCACCAAATATCACGGTCATTCTCTTTCCGTCTCGTAGACAGGAGTTGAGAAATTGCAAACGTCGAGCAATTGCTCAGAGATGAAAAGTGGCAGCACTGAAAGCTGTGGCTAGCCAGCACCCTTCCTTGGAAGTGCTTTCACAGGCGCAGCAACACTGGGGCTTTGCGCTTCTCTAGCCACCAAACATCACGCTCACTATCTCTCTGTCTCATAGACACGAGCTGAGAAATTGCAAACGTCGAGCAATTGCTCAGAGAGGAAAAGTGGCAGCACTGAAAGCTGTTGCTAGCCAGCACCCTTCCTTGGAAGCGCTTTTGTAGGCCTAACAACACTGGGGCTCTGTGCTTCTCTAGCCACCTAATCTTCTGCTCATCCTCTCGTGCAGTCTAAAGAGAGCTCAGGTGAGAAAGTGCAAACGTCCAGCAATTGCTCAGAGATGAAAAGTGCCAGCACTGAAAGCTGTTGCTAGCCAGCACCCTTCCTTGGAAGTGCTTTCACAGGCGCAGCAACACTGGGGCTTTGCGCTTCTCTACCCACCAAATGTCACGCTCACTATCTCTCCGTCTCGTAGACACGAGCTGAGAAATTGCAAACGTCGAGCAATTGCTCAGAGAGGAAAAGTGCCAGCACTGAAAGCTGTTGCTAGCCAGCCCCCTTCCTTGGAAGCGCTTTTGTAGGCCTAAGAACAGTGGGGCTCTGGGCTTCTCTAGCCACCTACTCTTCTGCTCATCCTCTCGTGCAGTCGAAAGAGAGCTCAGGTGAGAAATTGCAAATGTCGAGCAATTGCTCAGAGATGAAAAGTGCCAGCACTGAAAGCTGTTGCTAGCCAGCACCCTTCCTTGGAAGTGCTTTCACAGGCGCAGCAACACTGGGGCTTTGCGCTTCTCTACCCACCAAACGTCACGGTCATTCTCTTTCCTTCTCGTAGACACGAGCTGAGAAATTGCAAACGTCGAGCAATTGCTCAGAGATGAAAAGTGGCAGCACTGAAAGCTGTTGCTAGCCAGCACCCTTCCTTGGAAGCGCTTTCACAGGCGCAGCAACACTGGGGCTTTGCGCTTCTCTACCCACCAAACGTCACGGTCATTCTCTTTCCTTCTCGTAGACAGGAGTTGAGAAATTGCAAACGTCGAGCAATTGCTCAGAGATGAAAAGTGGCAGCACTGAAAGCTGTTGCTAGCCAGCACCCTTCCTTGGAAGCGCTTTCACAGGCGCAGCAACACTGGGGCTTTGCGCTTCTCTACCCACCAAATGTCACGCTCACTATCTCTCCGTCTCGTAGACATGAGCTGAGAAATTGCAAACGTCGAGCAATTGCTCAGAGATGAAAAGTGCCAGCACTGAAAGCTGTTGCTAGCCAGCACCCTTCCTTGGAAGCGCTTTTGTACACCTAACAACACTGGGGCTCTGGGCTTCTCTAGCCACCTAATCTTATGCTCATCCTCTCGTGCAGTCTAAAGAGAGCTCAGGTGAGAAATTGCAAACGTCGAGCAATTGCTCAGAGATAAAAAGTGCCAGCACTGAAAGCTGTTGCTAGTCAGCACCCTTCCTTGGAAGCGCTTTCACAGGCGCAGCAACACTGGGGCTTTGCGCTTCTCTAGCCACCAAACGTCACGCTCACTATCTCTCCGTCTCGTAGACACGAGCTGAGAAATTGCAAACATCGAGCAATTGCTCAGAGATGAAAAGTGCCAGCACTGAAAGCTGTTGCTAGCCAGCACCCTTCCTTGGAAACGCTTTTGTAGGCCTAAGAACACTGGGGCTCTGGGCTTCTCTTGCCACCTACTCTTCTGCTCATCCTCTCGCGCAGTCTAAAGAGAGCTCAGGTGAGAAATTGCAAACGTCGAGCAATTGCTCAGAGATGAAAAGTGCCAGCACTGAAAGCTGTTGCTAGCCAGCACCCTTCCTTGGAAGTGCTTTCACAGGCGCAGCAACACTGGGACTTTGCGCTTCTCTACCCACCAAACATCACGGTCATTCTCTTTCCTTCTCGTAGACAGGAGTTGAGAAATTGCAAACGTCCAGCAATTGCTCAGAGATGAAAAGTGCCAGAACTGAAAGCTGTGGCTAGCCAGCACCCTTCCTTGGAAGTGCTTTCACAGGCGCAGCAACACTGGGGCTTTGCGCTTCTCTAGCCACCAAACATCACGCTCACTATCTCTCCGTCTCGTAGACACGAGTTGAGAAATTGCAAACGTCGAGCAATTGCTCAGAGATGAAAAGTGCCAGCACTGAAAGCTGTTGCTAGCCAGCACCCTTCCTTGGAAACGCTTTTGTAGCCCTAAGAACACTGGGGTTGTGGGCTTCTCTAGCCACCTAATCTTCTGCTCATCCTCTCGGGCACTCTAAAGAGAGCTCAGGTGAGAAATTGCAAACGTCGAGCAATTGCTCAGCGATGAAAAGTGCCAGCACTGAAAGCTGTTGCTAGCCAGCACCCTTCCTTGGAAGCGCTTTCACAGGCGCAGCAACACTGGGACTTTGCGCTTCTCTACCCACCAAACGTCACGGTCATTCTCTTTCCGTCTCGTAGACACGAGTTGAGAAATTGCAAACGTCGAGCAATTGCTCAGAGATGAGAACTGCCAGCACTGAAAGCTGATGCTAGCCAGCACCCTTCCTTGGAAGCGCTTTTGTAGGCCTAAGAATACTGGGGCTCTGGGCTTCTCTAGCCACCTACTCTTCTGCTCATCCTCTCGTGCAGTCTAAAGAGAGCTCAGGTGAGAAAGTGCAAACGTCCAGCAATTGCTCAGAGATGAAAAGTGCCAGCACTGAAAGCTGTTGCTAGCCAGCACCCTTCCTTGGAAGTGCTTTCACAGGCGCAGCAACACTGGGACTTTGTGCTTCTCTAGCCACCAAACGTCACGGTCATTCTCTTTCCTTCTCGTAGACACGAGCTGAGAAATTGCAAACGTCGAGCAATTGCTCAGAGGTGAAAAGTGCCAGCACTGAAAGCTGTTGCTAGCCAGCACCCTTCCTTGGAAGCGCTTTTGTAGGCCTAAGGACACTGGGGTTGTGGGCTTCTCTAGCCACCTAATCTTCTGCTCATCCTCTCGTGCAGTCTAAAGAGAGCTCAGGTGAGAAATTGCAAACGTCCAGCAATTGCTCAGAGAGGAAAAGTGCCAGAACTGAAAGCTGTGGCTAGCCAGCACCCTTCCTTGGAAGTGCTTTCACAGGCGCAGCAACACTGGGGCTTTGCGCTTCTCTAGCCACCAAACATCACGCTCACTATCTCTCCGTCTCGTAGACACGAGTTGAGAAATTGCAAACGTCGAGCAATTGCTCAGAGATGAAAAGTGCCAGCACTGAAAGCTGTTGCTAGCCAGCACCCTTCCTTGGAAACGCTTTTGTAGCCCTAAGAACACTGGGGTTGTGGGCTTCTCTAGCCACCTAATCTTCTGCTCATCCTCTCGTGCAGTCTAAAGAGAGCTCAGGTGAGAAATTGCAAACGTCGAGCAATTGCTCAGCGATGAAAAGTGCCAGCACTGAAAGCTGTTGCTAGCCAGCACCCTTCCTTGGAAGCGCTTTCACAGGCGCAGCAACACTGGGACTTTGCGCTTCTCTACCCACCAAACGTCACGGTCATTCTCTTTCCGTCTCGTAGACACGAGTTGAGAAATTGCAAACGTCGAGCAATTGCTCAGAGATGAGAACTGCCAGCACTGAAAGCTGATGCTAGCCAGCACCCTTCCTTGGAAGCGCTTTTGTAGGCCTAAGAATACTGGGGCTCTGGGCTTCTCTAGCCACCTACTCTTCTGCTCATCCTCTCGTGCAGTCTAAAGAGAGCTCAGGTGAGAAAGTGCAAACGTCCAGCAATTGCTCAGAGATGAAAAGTGCCAGCACTGAAAGCTGTTGCTAGCCAGCACCCTTCCTTGGAAGTGCTTTCACAGGCGCAGCAACACTGGGACTTTGTGCTTCTCTAGCCACCAAACGTCACGGTCATTCTCTTTCCTTCTCGTAGACACGAGCTGAGAAATTGCAAACGTCGAGCAATTGCTCAGAGGTGAAAAGTGCCAGCACTGAAAGCTGTTGCTAGCCAGCACCCTTCCTTGGAAGCGCTTTTGTAGGCCTAAGGACACTGGGGTTGTGGGCTTCTCTAGCCACCTAATCTTCTGCTCATCCTCTCGTGCAGTCTAAAGAGAGCTCAGGTGAGAAATTGCAAACGTCCAGCAATTGCTCAGAGAGGAAAAGTGCCAGCACTGAAAGCTGTTGCTAGCCAGCACCCTTCCTTGGAAGTGCTTTCACAGGCGCAGCAACACTGGGGCTTTGCGCTTCTCTACCCACCAAACGTCACGGTCATTCTCTTTCCTTCTCGTAGACACGAGTTGAGAAATTGCAAACGTCAAGCAATTGCTCAGAGATGAAAAGTGCCAGCACTGAAAGCTGTTGCTAGCTAGCACCCTTGGAAGCGCTTTCACAGGCGCAGCAACACTGGGACTTTGCGCTTCTCTAGCCACCAAACGTCACGGTCATTATCTCTCCGTCTCGTAGACAAGAGCTGAGAAATTGCAAACGTCGAGCAATTGCTCAGAGATGAAAACTGCCAGCACTGAAAGCTGTTGCTAGCCAGCACCCTTCCTTGGAAGCGCTTTTGTAGCCCTAAGAACACTGGGGCTCTGGGCTTCTCTAGCCACCTAATCTTCTGCTCATCCTCTCGCGCAGTCTAAAGAGAGCTCAGGTGAGAAAGTGCAAACGTCCAGCAATTGCTCAGAGATGAAAAGTGGCAGCACTGAAAGCTGTTGCTAGCCAGCACCCTTCCTTGGAAGTGCTTTCACAGGCGCAGCAACACTGGGGCTTTGCGCTTCTCTACCCACCAAATGTCACGGTCGCTATCTGTCCGTCTCGTAGACACGAGCTGAGAAATTGCAAACGTCGAGCAATTGCTCAGAGATGAAAAGTGCCAGCACTGAAAGCTGTTGCTAGCCAGCACCCTTCCTTGGAAACGCTTTTGTAGGCCTAAGAACACTGGGGCTCTGGGCTTCTCTAGCCACCTACTCTTCTGCTCATCCTCTCGCGCAGTCTAAAGAGAGCTCAGGTGAGAAATTGCAAACGTCAAGCAATTGCTCAGAGATGAAAAGTGCCAGCACTGAAAGCTGTGGCTAGCCAGCACCCTTCCTTGGAAGTGCTTTCACAGGCGCAGCAACACTGGGACTTTGCGCTTCTCTAGCCACCAAACATCACGGTCATTCTCTTTCCTTCTCGTAGACAGGAGTTGAGAAATTGCAAACATCCAGCAATTGCTCAGAGATGAAAAGTGCCAGCACTGAAAGCTGTGGCTAGCCAGCACCCTTCCTTGGAAGCGCTTTCACAGGCGCAGCAACACTGGGGCTTTGCGCTTCTCTAGCCACCAAACATCACGCTCACTATCTCTCCGTCTCGTAGCCACGAGCTGAGAAATTGCAAACGTCGAGCAATTGCTCAGAGATGAAAAGTGCCAGCACTGAAAGCTGTTGCTAGCCAGCACCCTTCCTTGGAAGCGCTTTTGTAGGCCTAAGAACACTGGGGCTCTGGGCTTCTCTAGCCACCTAATCTTCTGCTCATCCTCTCGTGCAGTCTAAAGAGAGCTCAGGTGAGAAATTGCAAACGTCGAGCAATTGCTCAGCGATGAAAAGTGCCAGCACTGAAAGCTGTTGCTAGCCAGCACCCTTCCTTGGAAGCGCTTTCACAGGCGCAGCAACACTGGGACTTTGCGCTTCTCTAGCCACCAAACGTCACGGTCATTCTCTTTCCGTCTCGTAGACACGAGCTGAGAAATTGCAAACGTCGAGCAATTGCTCAGAGATGAGAACTGCCAGCACTGAAAGCTGATGCTAGCCAGCACCCTTCCTTGGAAGCGCTTTTGTAGGCCTAAGAATACTGGGGCTCTGGGCTTCTCTAGCCACCTACTCTTCTGCTCATCCTCTCGTGCAGTCTAAAGAGAGCTCAGGTGAGAAAGTGCAAACGTCCAGCAATTGCTCAGAGATGAAAAGTGCCAGCACTGAAAGCTGTTGCTAGCCAGCACCCTTCCTTGGAAGTGCTTTCACAGGCGCAGCAACACTGGGACTTTGTGCTTCTCTAGCCACCAAACGTCACGGTCATTCTCTTTCCTTCTCGTAGACACGAGCTGAGAAATTGCAAACGTCGAGCAATTGCTCAGAGATGAAAAGTGGCAGCACTGAAAGCTGTTGCTAGCCAGCACCCTTCCTTGGAAGCGCTTTCACAGGCGCAGCAACACTGGGGCTTTGCGCTTCTCTAGCCACCAAACATCACGGTCATTCAATTTCCGTCTCGTAGACACGAGCTGAGAAATTGCAAACGTCGAGCAATTGCTCAGAGAGGAAAAGTGCCAGCACTGAAAGCTGTTGCTAGCCAGCACCCTTCCTTGGAAGTGCTTTCACAGGCGCAGCAACACTGGGGCTTTGCGCTTCTCTACCCACCAAATGTCACGCTCACTATCTCTCCGTCTCGTAGACACGAGCTGAGAAATTGCAAACGTCGAGCAATTGCTCAGAGAGGAAAAGTGCCAGCACTGAAAGCTGTTGCTAGCCAGCAGCCTTCCTTGGAAGCGCTTTCACAGGCGCAGCAACACTGGGGCTTTGCGCTTCTCTACCCACCAAACATCACGCTCACTCTCTCTCCGTCTCGTAGACATGAGCTGAGAAATTGCAAACGTCGAGCAATTGCTCAGAGAGGAAAAGTGCCAGCACTGAAAGCTGTGGCTAGCCAGCACCCTTCCTTGGAAGCGCTTTTGTAGGCCTAAGAACACTGGGGCTCTGGGCTTCTCTAGCCACCTACTCTTCTGCTCATCCTCTCGTGCAGTCAAAAGAGAGCTCAGGTGAGAAATTGCAAATGTCGAGCAATTGCTCAGAGATGAAAAGTGCCAGCACTGAAAGCTGTTGCTAGCCAGCACCCTTCCTTGGAAGTGCTTTCACAGGCGCAGCAACAGTGGGACTTTGCGCTTCTCTACCCACCGAACGTCACGGTCATTCTCTTTCCTTCTCGTAGACACGAGCTGAGAAATTGCAAATGTCGAGCAATTGCTCAGAGATGAAAAGTGGCAGCACTGAAAGCTGTTGCTAGCCAGCACCCTTCCTTGGAAGCGCTTTCACAGGCGCAGCAACACTGGGGCTTTGCGCTTCTCTACCCACCAAACGTCACGGTCATTCTCTTTCCTTCTCGTAGACAGGAGTTGAGAAATTGCAAACGTCGAGCAATTGCTCAGAGATGAAAAGTGGCAGCACTGAAAGCTGTTGCTAGCCAGCACCCTTCCTTGGAAGCGCTTTCACAGGCGCAGCAACACTGGGGCTTTGCGCTTCTCTACCCACCAAATGTCACGCTCACTATCTCTCCGTCTCGTAGACATGAGCTGAGAAATTGCAAACGTCGAGCAATTGCTCAGAGATGAAAAGTGCCAGCACTGAAAGCTGTTGCTAGCCAGCACCCTTCCTTGGAAGCGCTTTTGTACACCTAACAACACTGGGGCTCTGGGCTTCTCTAGCCACCTAATCTTATGCTCATCCTCTCGTGCAGTCTAAAGAGAGCTCAGGTGAGAAATTGCAAATGTCGAGCAATTGCTCAGAGATGAAAAGTGCCAGCACTGAAAGCTGTTGCTAGTCAGCACCCTTCCTTGGAAGCGCTTTCACAGGCGCAGCAACACTGGGGCTTTGCGCTTCTCTAGCCACCAAACGTCACGGTCACTATCTCTCCGTCTCGTAGACACGAGCTGAGAAATTGCAAACGTCGAGCAATTGCTCAGAGATGAAAAGTGCCAGCACTGAAAGCTGTGGCTAGCCAGCACCCTTCCTTGGAAACGCTTTTGTAGGCCTAAGAACACTGGGGCTCTGGGCTTCTCTAGCCACCTACTCTTCTGCTCATCCTCTCGCGCAGTCTAAAGAGAGCTCAGGTGAGAAAGTGCAAACGTCGAGCAATTGCTCAGAGATGAAAAGTGCCAGCACTGAAAGCTGTGGCTAGCCAGCACCCTTCCTTGGAAGTGCTTTCACAGGCGCAGCAACACTGGGACTTTGCGCTTCTCTACCCACCAAACATCACGGTCATTCTCTTTCCTTCTCGTAGACAGGAGTTGAGAAATTGCAAACGTCCAGCAATTGCTCAGAGATGAAAAGTGCCAGAACTGAAAGCTGTTGCTAGCCAGCACCCTTCCTTGGAAGTGCTTTCACAGGCGCAGCAACACTGGGGCTTTGCGCTTCTCTAGCCACCAAACATCACGGTCACTATCTCTCCGTCTCGTAGACACGAGTTGAGAAATTGCAAACGTCGAGCAATTGCTCAGAGATGAAAAGTGCCAGCACTGAAAGCTGTTGCTAGCCAGCACCCTTCCTTGGAAACGCTTTTGTAGGCCTAAGAACACTGGGGCTCTGGGCTTCTCTAGCCACCTAATCTTCTGCTCATCCTCTCGGGCACTCTAAAGAGAGCTCAGGTGAGAAATTGCAAACGTCGAGCAATTGCTCAGCGATGAAAAGTGCCAGCACTGAAAGCTGTTGCTAGCCAGCACCCTTCCTTGGAAGCGCTTTCACAGGCGCAGCAACACTGGGACTTTGCGCTTCTCTAGCCACCAAACGTCACGGTCATTCTCTTTCCGTCTCGTAGACACGAGCTGAGAAATTGCAAACGTCGAGCAATTGCTCAGAGATGAGAACTGCCAGCACTGAAAGCTGATGCTAGCCAGCACCCTTCCTTGGAAGCGCTTTTGTAGGCCTAAGAATACTGGGGCTCTGGGCTTCTCTAGCCACCTAATCTTCTGCTCATCCTCTCGTGCAGTCTAAAGAGAGCTCAGGTGAGAAAGTGCAAACGTCCAGCAATTGCTCAGAGATGAAAAGTGCCAGCACTGAAAGCTGTTGCTAGCCAGCACCCTTCCTTGGAAGTGCTTTCACAGGCGCAGCAACACTGGGACTTTGTGCTTCTCTAGCCACCAAACGTCACGGTCATTCTCTTTCCTTCTCGTAGACACGAGCTGAGAAATTGCAAACGTCGAGCAATTGCTCAGAGATGAAAAGTGGCAGCACTGAAAGCTGTTGCTAGCCAGCACCCTTCCTTGGAAGCGCTTTCACAGGCGCAGCAACACTGGGGCTTTGCGCTTCTCTAGCCACCAAACATCACGGTCATTCAATTTCCGTCTCGTAGACACGAGCTGAGAAATTGCAAACGTCGAGCAATTGCTCAGAGAGGAAAAGTGCCAGCACTGAAAGCTGTTGCTAGCCAGCACCCTTCCTTGGAAGTGCTTTCACAGGCGCAGCAACACTGGGGCTTTGCGCTTCTCTACCCACCAAATGTCACGCTCACTATCTCTCCGTCTCGTAGACACGAGCTGAGAAATTGCAAACGTCGAGCAATTGCTCAGAGAGGAAAAGTGCCAGCACTGAAAGCTGTTGCTAGCCAGCAGCCTTCCTTGGAAGCGCTTTCACAGGCGCAGCAACACTGGGGCTTTGCGCTTCTCTACCCACCAAACATCACGCTCACTATCTCTCCGTCTCGTAGACATGAGCTGAGAAATTGCAAACGTCGAGCAATTGCTCAGAGAGGAAAAGTGCCAGCACTGAAAGCTGTGGCTAGCCAGCACCCTTCCTTGGAAGCGCTTTTGTAGGCCTAAGAACACTGGGGCTCTGGGCTTCTCTAGCCACCTACTCTTCTGCTCATCCTCTCGTGCAGTCAAAAGAGAGCTCAGGTGAGAAATTGCAAATGTCGAGCAATTGCTCAGAGATGAAAAGTGCCAGCACTGAAAGCTGTTGCTAGCCAGCACCCTTCCTTGGAAGTGCTTTCACAGGCGCAGCAACACTGGGACTTTGCGCTTCTCTACCCACCGAACGTCACGGTCATTCTCTTTCCTTCTCGTAGACACGAGCTGAGAAATTGCAAACGTCGAGCAACTGCTCAGAGATGAAAAGTGGCAGCACTGAAAGCTGTTGCTAGCCAGCACCCTTCCTTGGAAGCGCTTTCACAGGCGCAGCAACACTGGGGCTTTGCGCTTCTCTACCCACCAAACGTCACGGTCATTCTCTTTCCTTCTCGTAGACACGAGTTGAGAAATTGCAAACGTCGAGCAATTGCTCAGAGATGAAAAGTGGCAGCACTGAAAGCTGTTGCTAGCCAGCACCCTTCCTTGGAAGCGCTTTCACAGGCGCAGCAACACTGGGGCTTTGCGCTTCTCTACCCACCAAATGTCACGCTCACTATCTCTCCGTCTCGTAGACATGAGCTGAGAAATTGCAAACGTCGAGCAATTGCTCAGAGATGAAAAGTGCCAGCACTGAAAGCTGTTGCTAGCCAGCACCCTTCCTTGGAAGCGCTTTTGTAGACCTAACAACACTGGGGCTCTGGGCTTCTCTAGCCACCTAATCTTATGCTCATCCTCTCGTGCAGTCTAAAGAGAGCTCAGGTGAGAAATTGCAAATGTCGAGCAATTGCTCAGAGATGAAAAGTGCCAGCACTGAAAGCTGTTGCTAGTCAGCACCCTTCCTTGGAAGCGCTTTCACAGGCGCAGCAACACTGGGGCTTTGCGCTTCTCTAGCCACCAAACGTCACGGTCACTATCTCTCCGTCTCGTAGACACGAGCTGAGAAATTGCAAACGTCGAGCAATTGCTCAGAGATGAAAAGTGCCAGCACTGAAAGCTGTGGCTAGCCAGCACCCTTCCTTGGAAACGCTTTTGTAGGCCTAAGAACACTGGGGCTATGGGCTTCTCTAGCCACCTACTCTTCTGCTCATCCTCTCGCGCAGTCTAAAGAGAGCTCAGGTGAGAAAGTGCAAACGTCGAGCAATTGCTCAGAGAGGAAAAGTGCCAGCACTGAAAGCTGTTGCTAGCCAGCACCCTTCCTTGGAAGTGCTTTCACAGGCGCAGCAACACTGGGACTTTGCGCTTCTCTACCCACCAAACATCACGGTCATTCTCTTTCCTTCTCGTAGACAGGAGTTGAGAAATTGCAAACGTCCAGCAATTGCTCAGAGATGAAAAGTGCCAGAACTGAAAGCTGTGGCTAGCCAGCACCCTTCCTTGGAAGTGCTTTCACAGGCGCAGCAACACTGGGGCTTTGCGCTTCTCTAGCCACCAAACATCACGCTCACTATCTCTCCGTCTCGTAGACACGAGTTGAGAAATTGCAAACGTCGAGCAATTGCTCAGAGATGAAAAGTGCCAGCACTGAAAGCTGTTGCTAGCCAGCACCCTTCCTTGGAAACGCTTTTGTAGCCCTAAGAACACTGGGGTTGTGGGCTTCTCTAGCCACCTAATCTTCTGCTCATCCTCTCGGGCACTCTAAAGAGAGCTCAGGTGAGAAATTGCAAACGTCGAGCAATTGCTCAGCGATGAAAAGTGCCAGCACTGAAAGCTGTTGCTAGCCAGCACCCTTCCTTGGAAGCGCTTTCACAGGCGCAGCAACACTGGGACTTTGCGCTTCTCTACCCACCAAACGTCACGGTCATTCTCTTTCCGTCTCGTAGACACGAGTTGAGAAATTGCAAACGTCGAGCAATTGCTCAGAGATGAGAACTGCCAGCACTGAAAGCTGATGCTAGCCAGCACCCTTCCTTGGAAGTGCTTTCACAGGCGCAGCAACACTGGGGCTTTGCGCTTCTCTACCCACCAAACGTCACGGTCATTCTCTTTCCTTCTCGTAGACACGAGCTGAGAAATTGCAAACGTCAAGCAATTGCTCAGAGATGAAAAGTGCCAGCACTGAAAGCTGTTGCTAGCCAGCACCCTTCCTTGGAAGCGCTTTCACAGGCGCAACAACACTGGGGCTTTGCGCTTCTCTACCCACCAAACATCACGCTCACTATCTCTCCGTCTCGTAGACACGAGCTGAGAAATTGCAAACGTCGAGCAATTGCTCAGAGATGAAAAGTGCCAGCACTGAAAGCTGTTGCTAGCCAGCCCCCTTCCTTGGAAGCGCTTTTGTAGGCCTAAGAACACTGGGGCTCTGGGCTTCTCTAGCCACCTAATCTTCTGCTCATCCTCTCGCGTAGTCTAAAGAGAGCTCAGGTGAGAAATTGCAAACGTCGAGCAATTGCTCAGAGATGAAAAGTGCCAGCACTGAAAGCTGTTGCTAGCCAGCACCCTTCCTTGGAAGTGCTTTCACAGGCGCAGCAACACTGGGACTTTGCGCTTCTCTACCCACCAAACATCACGCTCACTATCTCTCCGTCTCGTAGACATGAGCTGAGAAATTGCAAACGTCGAGCAATTGCTCAGAGATGAAAAGTGCCAGCACTGAAAGCTGTTGCTAGCCAGCCCCCTTCCTTGGAAGCGCTTTTGTAGCCCTAAGAACACTGGGGCTCTGGGCTTCTCTAGCCACCTAATCTTCTGCTCATCCTCTCGCGCAGTCTAAAGAGAGCTCAGGTGAGAAAGTGCAAACGTCCAGCAATTGCTCAGAGATGAAAAGTGGCAGCACTGAAAGCTGTTGCTAGCCAGCACCCTTCCTTGGAAGTGCTTTCACAGGCGCAGCAACACTGGGGCTTTGCGCTTCTCTACCCACCAAATGTCACGGTCGCTATCTCTCCGTCTCGTAGACACGAGCTGAGAAATTGCAAACGTCGAGCAATTGCTCAGAGATGAAAAGTGCCAGCACTGAAAGCTGTTGCTAGCCAGCACCCTTCCTTGGAAACGCTTTTGTAGGCCTAAGAACACTGGGGCTCTGGCCTTCTCTAGCCACCTAATCTTCTTCTCATCCTCTCGCGCAGTCTAAAGAGAGCTCAGGTGAGAAATTGCAAACGTCAAGCAATTGCTCAGAGATGAAAAGTGCCAGCACTGAAAGCTGTGGCTAGCCAGCACCCTTCCTTGGAAGTGCTTTCACAGGCGCAGCAACACTGGGACTTTGCGCTTCTCTACCCACCAAACATCACGGTCATTCTCTTTCCTTCTCGTAGACAGGAGTTGAGAAATTGCAAACGTCCAGCAATTGCTCAGAGAGGAAAAGTGCCAGCACTGAAAGCTGTGGCTAGCCAGCACCCTTCCTTGGAAGTGCTTTCACAGGCGCAGCAACACTGGGGCTTTGCGCTTCTCTACCCACCAAACATCACGCTCACTATCTCTCCGTCTCGTAGACACGAGTTGAGAAATTGCAAACGTCGAGCAATTGCTCAGAGAGGAAAAGTGCCAGCACTGAAAGCTGTTGCTAGCCAGCAGCCTTCCTTGGAAGCGCTTTTGTAGGCCTAAGAACACTGGGGCTCTGGGCTTCTCTAGCCACCTAATCTTCTGCTCATCCTCTCGTGCAGTCTAAAGAGAGCTCAGGTGAGAAATTGCAAACGTCGAGCAATTGCTCAGAGATGAAAAGTGCCAGCACTGAAAGCTGTTGCTAGCCAGCACCCTTCCTTGGAAGCGCTTTCACAGGCGCAGCAACACTGGGACTTTGCGCTTCTCTACCCACCAAACGTCACGGTCATTCACTTTCCGTCTCGTAGACACGAGCTGAGAAATTGCAAACGTCGAGCAATTGCTCAGAGATGAGAACTGCCAGCACTGAAAGCTGATGCTAGCCAGCACCCTTCCTTGGAAGCGCTTTTGTAGGCCTAAGAATACTGGGGCTCTGGGCTTCTCTAGCCACCTACTCTTCTGCTCATCCTCTCGTGCAGTCTAAAGAGAGCTCAGGTGAGAAAGTGCAAACGTCCAGCAATTGCTCAGAGATGAAAAGTGCCAGCACTGAAAGCTGTTGCTAGCCAGCAACCTTCCTTGGAAGTGCTTTCACAGGCGCAGCAACACTGGGACTTTGTGCTTCTCTGGCCACCAAACGTCACGGTCATTCTCTTTCCTTCTCGTAGACACGAGCTGAGAAATTGCAAATGTCGAGCAATTGCTCAGAGATGAAAAGTGCCAGCACTGAAAGCTGTTGCTAGCCAGCACCCTTCCTTGGAAGCGCTTTCACAGGCACAGCAACACTGGGGCTTTGCGCTTCTCTAGCCACCAAACATCACGGTCATTCAATTTCCGTCTCGTAGACACGAGCTGAGAAATTGCAAACGTCGAGCAATTGCTCAGAGATGAAAAGTGCCAGCACTGAAAGCTGTTGCTAGCCAGCACCCTTCCTTGGAAGCGCTTTCACAGGCGCAGCAACACTGGGGCTTTGCTCTTCTCTAGCCACCAAACATCACGGTCATTCTCTTTCCGTCTCGTAGACACGAGTTGAGAAATTGCAAACGTCGAGCAATTGCTCAGAGATGAAAAGTGCCAGCACTGAAAGCTGTTGCTAGCCAGCACCCTTCCTTGGAAGTGCTTTCACAGGTGAAAAAACACTGGGGCTTTGCGCTTCTCTACCCACCAAACGTCACGCTCACTATCTCTCCGTCTCGTAAACACGAGTTCAGAAATTGCAAACGTCGAGCAATTGCTCAGAGATGAAAAGTGCCAGCACTGAAAGCTGATGCTAGCCAGCACCCTTCCTTGGAAGCGCTTTTGCAGGCCTAAGAACACTGGGGTTGTGGGCTTCTCTAGCCACCTACTCTTCTGCTCATCCTCTCGCGTAGTCTAAAGAGAGCTCAGGTGAGAAATTGCAAATGTCGAGCAATTGCTTAGAGAGGAAAAGTGCCAGCACTGAAAGCTGTTGCTAGCCAGCACCCTTCCTTGGAAGCGCTCTTGTAGCCCTAACAACACAGGGGCTCTGAGCTTCTATAGCCACCTACTCTTCTGCTCATCCTCTCGCGCAGTCTAAAGAGAGCTCAGGTGAGAAATTGCAAACGTTGAGCAATTGCTCAGAGATGAAAAGTGCCAGCACTGAAAGCTGTTGCTAGCCAGCGCCCTTCCTTGGAAGTGCTTTCACAGGCGCAGCAACACTGGGACTTTGCGCTTCTCTACCCACCAAACGTCACGCTCACTATCTCTCCGTCTTGTAGACACGAGCTGAGAAATTGCAAACGTCGAGCAATTGCTCAGAGATGAAAAGGGCCAGCACTGAAAGCTGTGGCTAGCCAGCACCCTTCCTTGGAAGCGCTTTTGTAGGCCTAAGAACACTGGGGTTGTGGGCTTCTCTAGCCACCTACTCTTCTGCTCATCCTCTCGCGCAGTCTAAAGAGAGCTCAGGTGAGAAATTGCAAACGTCCAGCAATTGCTCAGAGATGAAAAGTGCCAGCACTGAAAGCTGTGGCTAGCCAGCACCCTTCCTTGGAAGTGCTTTCACAGGCGCAGCAACACTGGGGCTTTGCGCTTCTCTAGCCACCAATCGTCACGGTCACTATCTCTCCGTCTCGTAGACACGAGTTGAGAAATTGCAAACGTCGAGCAATTGCTCAGAGATGAAAAGTGCCAGCACTGAAAGCTGTTGCTAGCCAGCACCCTTCCTTGGAAGCGCTTTCACAGGCGCAGCAACACTGGGACTTTGCGCTTCTCTACCCACCAAACGTCACGGTCACTATCTCTCCGTCTCGTAGACATGAGCTGAGAAATTGCAAACGTCGAGCAATTGCTCAGAGATGAAAAGGGCCAGCACTGAAAGCTGTTGCTAGCCAGCACCCTTCCTTGGAAGCGCTTTTGTAGCCCTAAGAACACTGGGGCTCTGGGCTTCTCTAGCCACCTACTCTTCTGCTCATCCTCTCGTGTAGTCAAAAGAGAGCTCAGGGGAGAAATTGCAAATGTCGAGCAATTGCTCAGAGATGAAAAGTGCCAGCACTGAAAGCTGTGGCTAGCCAGCACCCTTCCTTGGAAGCGCTTTCACAGGCGCAGCAACACTGGGGCTTTGCGCTTCTCTACCCACCAAATGTCACGGTCATTCTCTCTCCGTCTCGTAGACATGAGCTGAGAAATTGCAAACGTCGAGCAATTGCTCAGAGATGAAAAGTGCCAGCACTGAAAGCTGTTGCTAGCCAGCACCCTTCCTTGGAAGCGCTTTCACAGGCGCAGCAACACTGGGGCTTTGCGCTTCTCTACCCACCAAACGTCACGCTCACTATCTCTCCGTCTCGTAGACAAGAGCTGAGAAATTGCAAACGTCGAGCAATTGCTCAGAGATGAAAATTGCCAGCACTGAAAGCTGTTGCTAGCCAGCACCCTTCCTTGGAAGCGCTTTCACAGGCGCAGCAACACTGGGGCTTTGCGCTTCTCTACCCACCAAACGTCACGGTCATTCTCTTTCCTTCTCGTAGACACGAGTTGAGAAATTGCAAACGTCGAGCAATTGCTCAGAGATGAAAAGTGCCAGCACTGAAAGCTGTTGCTAGCCAGCACCCTTCCTTGGAAGCGCTTTTGTAGGCCTAAGAACACTGGGGTTGTGGGCTTCTCTAGCCACCTACTCTTCTGCTCATCCTCTCACGTAGTCTAAAGAGAGATCAGGAGAGAAAGTGCAAACGTTGAGCAATTGCTCAGAGATGAAAAGTGGCAGCACTGAAAGCTGTTGCTAGCCAGCAGCCTTCCTTGGAAGCGCTTTCACAGGCGCAGCAACACTGGGGCTTTGCGCTTCTCTACCCACCAAACGTCACGGTCATTCTCTTTCCGTCTCGTAGACACGAGCTGAGAAATTGCAAACGTCGAGCAATTGCTCAGAGATGAAAAGTGCCAGCACTGAAAGCTGATGCTAGCCAGCACCCTTCCTTGGAAGTGCTTTCACAGGCGCAGCAACACTGGGCCTTTGCGCTTCTCTACCCACCAAACGTCACGGTCATTCTCTTTCCGTCTCGTAGACACGAGTTGAGAAATTGCAAACGTCGAGCAATTGCTCAGAGATGAAAAGTGCCAGCACTGAAAGCTGTTGCTAGCCAGCACCCTTCCTTGGAAGCGCTTTTGTAGGCCTAAGAACACTGGGGTTGTGGGCTTCTCTAGCCACCTACTCTTCTGCTCATCCTCTCGCGCAGTCTAAAGAGAGCTCAGGTGAGAAATTGCAAACGTCGAGCAATTGCTCAGAGATGAAAAGTGCCAGCACTGAAAGCTGTGGCTAGCCAGCACCCTTCCTTGGAAGCGCTTTCACAGGCGCAGCAACACTGGGACTTTGCGCTTCTCTAGCCACCAAACGTCACGGTCATTCTCTTTCCGTCTCGTAGACACGAGCTGAGAAATGGCAAACGTCGAGCAATTGCTCAGAGATGAAAAGTGGCAGCACTGAAAGCTGTTGCTAGCCAGCACCCTTCCTTGGAAGCGCTTTTGTAGGCCTAAGAACACTGGGGTTGTGGGCTTCTCTAGCCACCTACTCTTCTGCTCATCCTCTCGCGTAGTCTAAAGAGAGCTCAGGTGAGAAAGTGCAAACGTCGAGCAATTGCTCAGAGATGAAAAGTGCCAGCACTGAAAGCTGTGGCTAGCCAGCACCCTCCTTGGAAGCGCTTTCACAGGCGCAGCAACACTGGGGCTTTGCGCTTCTCTACCCACCAAACATCACGGTCACTATCTCTCCGTCTCGTAGACACGAGCTGAGAAATTGCAAATGTCGAGCAATTGCTCAGAGATGAAAAGTGCCAGCACTGAAAGCTGTTGCTAGCCAGCCCCCTTCCTTGGAAGCGCTTTCACAGGCACAGCAACACTGGGGCTTTGCGCTTCTCTACCCACCAAACATCACGGTCACTATCTCTCCGTCTCGTAGACACGAGCTGAGAAATTGCAAACGTCGAGCAATTGCTCAGAGATGAAAAGTGCCAGCACTGAAAGCTGTTGCTAGCCAGCCCCCTTCCTTGGAAGCGCTTTTGTAGGCCTAAGAACACTGGGGTTGTGGGCTTCTCTAGCCACCTAATCTTCTGCTCATCCTCTCGTGCAGTCTAAAGAGAGCTCAGGTGAGAAATTGCAAACGTCGAGCAATTGCTCAGAGAGGAAAAGTGCCAGCACTGAAAGCTGTGGCTAGCCAGCAGCCTTCCTTGGAAGCGCTTTCACAGGCGCAGCAACACTGGGGCTTTGCGCTTCTCTAGCCACCAAACGTCACGGTCACTATCTCTCCGTCTCGTAGACACGAGCTGAGAAATTGCAAACGTCGAGCAATTGCTCTAGAGATGAAAAGTGCCAGCACTGAAAGCTGTTGCTAGCCAGCACCCTTCCTTGGAAGCGCTTTTGTAGGCCTAAGAACACTGGGGCTCTGTGCTTCTCTAGCTACCTAATCTTCTGCTCATCCTCTCGCGTAGTCTAAAGAGAGCTCAGGTGAGAAATTGCAAACGTCGAGCAATTTCTCAGAGATGAAAAGTGCCAGCACTGAAAGCTGTTGCTAGCCAGCACCCTTCCTTGGAAGCGCTTTCACAGGCACAGCAACACTGGGACTTTGCGCTTCTCTAGCCACCAAACGTCACGCTTACTATCTCTCCGTCTCGTAGACATGAGCTGAGAAATTGCAAACGTCGAGCAATTGCTCAGAGATGAAAAGTGCCAGCACTGAAAGCTGTTGCCAGCCAGCAGCTTTCCTTGGAAGCGCTTTCACAGGCGCAGCAACACTGGGGCTTTGCGCTTCTCTACCCACCAAACATCACGGTCATTCTCTTTCCTTCTCGTAGACACGAGCTGAGAAATTGCAAATGTCGAGCAATTGCTCAGAGATGAAAAGTGCCAGCACTGAAAGCTGTTGCTAGCCAGCACCCTTCCTTGGAAGCGCTTTTGTAGGCCTAAAAACACTGGGGCTCTGTGCTTCTCTAGCCACCTAATCTTCTGCTCATCCTCTCGCGCAGTCTAAAGAGAGCTCAGGTGAGAAATTGCAAACGTCGAGCAATTGCTCAGAGATGAAAAGTGCCAGGACTGAAGGCTGTTGCTAGCCAGCACCCTTCCTTGGAAGCGCTTTCACAGGCGCAGCAACACTGGGGCTTTGCGCTTCTCTACCCACCAAACATCACGCTCACTATCTCTCCGTCTCGTAGACACGAGCTGAGAAATTGCAAATGTCGAGCAATTGCTCAGAGATGAAAAGTGCCAGCACTGAAAGCTGTTTCTAGCCAGCACCCTTCCTTGGAAGCGCTTTTGTAGGCCTAAGAACACTGGGGCTCTGGGCTTCTCTAGCCACCTAATCTTCTGCTCATCCTCTCGCGCAGTCTAAAGAGAGCTCAGGTGAGAAATTGCAAACGTCGAGCAATTGCTCAGAGATGAAAAGTGCCAGCACTGAAGGCTGTTGCTAGCCAGCAGCCTTCCTTGGAAGCGCTTTCACAGGCGCAGCAACACTGGGACTTTGCGCTTCTCTAGCCACCAAACGTCACGGTCATTCTCTTTCCGTCCCGTAGACACGAGTTGAGAAATTGCAAACGTCGAGCAATTGCTCAGAGATGAAAAGTGCCAGCACTGAAAGCTGATGCTAGCCAGCACCCTTCCTTGGAAGCGCTTTCACAGGCGCAGCAACACTGGGGCTTTGCGCTTCTCTAGCCACCAAACATCACGGTCATTCTCTTTCCGTCTCGTAGACACGAGTTGAGAAATTGCAAACGTCGAGCAATTGCTCAGAGATGAAAAGTGCCAGGACTGAAGGCTGTTGCTAGCCAGCACCCTTCCTTGGAAGCGCTTTCACAGGCGCAGCAACACTGGGGCTTTGCGCTTCTCTACCCACCAAATATCAAGGTCATTCTCTTTCCGTCTCGTAGACACGAGCTGAGAAATTGCAAAGGTCGAGCAATTGCTCAGAGATGAAAAGTGCCAGCACTGAAAGCTGTTGCTAGCCAGCACCCTTCCTTGGAAGCGTTTTCACAGGCGCAGCAACACTGGGGCTTTGCGCTTCTCTACCCACCAAACGCCACGGTCATTCTCTTTCCGTCTCGTAGACACGACTTGAGAAATTGCAAACGTCGAGCAATTGCTCAGAGATGAAAAGTGCCAGCACTGAAAGCTGTGGCTAGCCAGCACCCTTCCTTGGAAGCGCTTTCACAGGCGCAGCAACACTGGGGCTTTGCGCTTCTCTAGCCACCAAACGTCACGGTCATTCTCTTTCCGTCTCGTAGACACGAGTTGAGAAATTGCAAACGTCGAGCAATTGCTCAGAGATGAAAAGTGCCAGCACTGGAAGCTGTTGCTAGCCAGCACCCTTCCTTGGAAGCGCTTTTGTAGGCCTAAGGACACTGGGGTTGTGGGCTTCTCTAGCCACCTACTCTTCTGCTCATCCTCTCGCGTAGTCTAAAGAGAGCTCAGGTGAGAAAGTGCAAACGTCGAGCAATTGCTCAGAGATGAAAAGTGCCAGCACTGAAAGCTGTGGCTAGCCAGCACCCTCCTTGGAAGCGCTTTCACAGGCGCAGCAACACTGGGGCTTTGCGCTTCTCTAGCCACCAAACATCACGGTCACTATCTCTCCGTCTCGTAGACACGAGCTGAGAAATTGCAAACGTCGAGCAATTGCTCAGAGATGAAAAGTGGCAGCACTGAAAGCTGTTGCTAGCCAGCACCCTTCCTTGGAAGCGCTTTTGTAGGCCTAAGAACACTGGGGCTCTGGGCTTCTCTAGCCACCTAATCTTCTGCTCATCCTCTCGTGCAGTCGAAAGAGAGCTCAGGTGAGAAATTGCAAACGTCGAGCAATTGCTCAGAGATGAAAAGTGCCAGCACTGAAAGCTGTGGTTAGCCAGCACCCTTCCTTGGAAGCGCTTTCACAGGCGCAGCAACACTGGGGCTTTGCGCTTCTCTAGCCACCAAACGTCACGCTCACTATCTCTCCGTCTCGTAGACACGAGCTGAGAAATTGCAAACGTCGAGCAATTGCTCAGAGATGAAAAGTGCCAGCACTGAAAGCTGTTGCTAGCCAGCCCCCTTCCTTGGAAACGCTTTTGTAGGCCTAAGAACACTGGGGCTCTGGGCTTCTCTAGCCACCTACTCTTCTGCTCATCCTCTCGCGCAGTCTAAAGAGAGCTCAGGTGAGAAATTGCAAACGTCGAGCAATTGCTCAGAGATGAAAAGTGCCAGCACTGAAAGCTGTTGCTAGCCAGCACCCTTCCTTGGACGTGCTTTCACAGGCGCAGCAACACTGGGGCTTTGCGCTTCTCTACCCACCAAACATCACGGTCATTCTCTTTCCTTCTCGTAGACAGGAGTTGAGAAATTGCAAACGTCCAGCAATTGCTCAGAGATGAAAAGTGCCAGAACTGAAAGCTGTGGCTAGCCAGCACCCTTCCTTGGAAGTGCTTTCACAGGCGCAGCAACACTGGGGCTTTGCGCTTCTCTAGCCACCAAACATCACGCTCAGTATATCTCCGTCTCGTAGACACGAGCTGAGAAATTGCAAACGTCGAGCAATTGCTCAGAGATGAAAAGTGCCAGCACTGAAAGCTGTTGCTAGCCAGCACCCTTCCTTGGAAACGCTTTTGTAGCCCTAAGAACACTGGGGTTGTGGGCTTCTCTAGCCACCTAATCTTCTGCTCATCCTCTCGGGCACTCTAAAGAGAGCTCAGGTGAGAAATTGCAAACGTCGAGCAATTGCTCAGAGATGAAAAGTGCCAGCACTGAAAGCTGTTGCTAGCCAGCACCCTTCCTTGGAAGTGCTTTCACAGGCGCAGCAACACTGGGACTTTGTGCTTCTCTAGCCACCAAACGTCACGGTCATTCTCTTTCCTTCTCGTAGACACGAGCTGAGAAATTGCAAACGTCGAGCAATTGCTCAGAGATGAAAAGTGCCAGCACTGAAAGCTGTTGCTAGCCAGCACCCTTCCTTGGAAGCGCTTTCACAGGCGCAGCAACACTGGGGCTTTGCGCTTCTCTAGCCACCAAACATCACGCTCACTATCTCTCCGTCTCGTAGACACGAGCTGAGAAATTGCAAATGTGGAGCAATTGCTCAGAGGTGAAAAGTGCCAGCACTGAAAGCTGTTGCTAGCCAGCCCCCTTCCTTGGAAGCGCTTTTGTAGGCCTAAGAACACTGGGGCTCTGGGCTTCTCTAGCCACTTAATCTTCTGCTCATCCTCTCGTGCAGTCTAAAGAGAGCTCAGGTGAGAAATTGCAAACGTCCAGCAATTGCTCAGAGAGGAAAAGTGCCAGCACTGAAAGCTGTTGCTAGCCAGCACCCTTCCTTGGAAGTGCTTTCACAGGCGCAGCAACACTGGGGCTTTGCGCTTCTCTACCCACCAAACATCACGGTCATTCTCTTTCCTTCTCGTAGACACGAGTTGAGAAATTGCAAACGTCAAGCAATTGCTCAGAGATGAAAAGTGCCAGCACTGAAAGCTGTTGCTAGCCAGCACCCTTCCTTGGAAGCGCTTTCACAGGCGCAACAACACTGGGGCTTTGCGCTTCTCTACCCACCAAGCATCACGCTCACTATCTCTCCGTCTCGTAGACACGAGCTGAGAAATTGCAAACGTCGAGCAATTGCTCAGAGATGAGAAGTGCCAGCACTGAAAGCTGTTGCTAGCCAGCACCCTTCCTTGGAAGCGCTTTTGTAGGCCTAAGAACACTGGGGCTCTGGGCTTCTCTAGCCACCTAATCTTCTGCTCATCCTCTCGCGCACTCTAAAGAGAGCTCAGGTGAGAAATTGCAAACGTCAAGCAATTGCTCAGAGATGAAAAGTGCCAGCACTGAAAGCTGTTGCTAGCCAGCAGCCTTCCTTGGAAGCGCTTTCACAGGCGCAGCAACACTGGGACTTTGCGCTTCTCTACCCACCAAACATCACGCTCACTATCTCTCCGTCTCGTAGACATGAGCTGAGAAATTGCAAACGTCGAGCAATTGCTCAGAGATGAAAAGTGCTAGCACTGAAAGCTGTTGCTAGCCAGCACCCTTCCTTGGAAGCGCTTTTGTAGGCCTAAGAACACTGGGGCTCTGGGCTTCTCTAGCCACCTAATCTTCTGCTCATCCTCTCGCGCAGTCTAAAGAGAGCTCAGGTGAGAAAGTGCAAACGTCCAGCAATTGCTCAGAGATGAAAAGTGGCAGCACTGAAAGCTGTTGCTAGCCAGCACCCTTCCTTGGAAGCGCTTTCACAGGCGCAGCAACACTGGGGCTTTGCGCTTCTCTACCCACCAAACATCACGCTCACTATCTCTCCGTCTCGTAGACACGAGCTGAGAAATTGCAAACGTCGAGCAATTGCTCAGAGATGAAAAGTGGCAGCACTGAAAGCTGTTGCTAGCCAGCACCCTTCCTTGGAAACGCTTTTGTAGGCCTAAGAACACTGGGGCTCTGGCCTTCTCTAGCCACCTAATCTTCTTCTCATCCTCTCGCGCAGTCTAAAGAGAGCTCAGGTGAGAAATTGCAAACGTCAAGCAATTGCTCAGAGATGAAAAGTGCCAGCACTGAAAGCTGTGGCTAGCCAGCACCCTTCCTTGAAAGTGCTTTCACAGGCGCAGCAACACTGGGACTTTGCGCTTCTCTAGCCACCAAACATCACGGTCATTCTCTTTCCTTCTCGTAGACAGGAGTTGAGAAATTGCAAACGTCCAGCAATTGCTCAGAGATGAAAAGTGCCAGTACTGAAAGCTGTGGCTAGCCAGCACCCTTCCTTGGAAGTGCTTTCACAGGCGCAGCAACACTGGGGCTTTGCGCTTCTCTAGCCACCAAACATCACGCTCACTATCTCTCCGTCTCGTAGACACGAGTTGAGAAATTGCAAACGTCGAGCAATTGCTCAGAGATGAAAAGTGCCAGCACTGAAAGCTGTTGCTAGCCAGCACCCTTCCTTGGAAGCGCTTTTGTAGGCCTAAGAACACTGGGGCTCTGGGCTTCTCTAGCCACCTAATCTTCTTCTCATCCTCTCGTGCAGTCTAAAGAGAGCTCAGGTGAGAAATTGCAAACGTCGAGCAATTGCTCAGCGATGAAAAGTGCCAGGACTGAAAGCTGTTGCTAGCCAGCACCCTTCCTTGGAAGCGCTTTCACAGGCGCAGCAACACTGGGACTTTGCGCTTCTCTACCCACCAAACGTCACGGTCATTCTCTTTCCGTCTCGTAGACACGAGCTGAGAAATTGCAAACGTCGAGCAATTGCTCAGAGATGAGAACTGCCAGCACTGAAAGCTGATGCTAGCCAGCACCCTTCCTTGGAAGCGCTTTTGTAGGCCTAAGATTACTGGGGCTCTGGGCTTCTCTAGCCACCTACTCTTCTGCTCATCCTCTCGTGCAGTCTAAAGAGAGCTCAGGTGAGAAAGTGCAAACGTCCAGCAATTGCTCAGAGATGAAAAGTGCCAGCACTGAAAGCTGTTGCTAGCCAGCACCCTTCCTTGGAAGTGCTTTCACAGGCGCAGCAACACTGGGACTTTGTGCTTCTCTAGCCACCAAACGTCACGGTCATTCTCTTTCCTTCTCGTAGACACGAGCTGAGAAATTGCAAACGTCGAGCAATTGCTCAGAGATGAAAAGTGCCAGCACTGAAAGCTGTTGCTAGCCAGCACCCTTCCTTGGAAGCGCTTTCACAGGCACAGCAACACTGGGGCTTTGCGCTTCTCTAGCCACCAAACATCACGGTCATTCAATTTCCGTCTCGTAGACACGAGCTGACAAATTGCAAATGTCGAGCAATTGCTCAGAGAGGAAAAGTGCCAGCACTGAAAGCTGTTGCTAGCCAGCACCCTTCCTTGGAAGCGCTTTCACAGGCGCAGCAACACTGGGGCTTTGCGCTTCTCTACCCACCAAACATCACGGTCATTCTCTTTCCGTCTCGTAGACACGAGCTGAAAAATTGCAAACGTCGAGCAATTGCTCAGAGATGAAAAGTGCCAGCACTGAAAGCTGTTGCTAGCCAGCACCCTTCCTTGGAAGCGCTTTCACAGGCACAGCAACACTGGGGCTTTGCGCTTCTCTAGCCACCAAACATCACGGTCATTCAATTTCCGTCTCGTAAACACGAGCTGAGAAATTGCAAATGTCGAGCAATTGCTCAGAGATGAAAAGTGCCAGCACTGAAAGCTGTTGCTAGCCAGCACCCTTCCTTGGAAGCGCTTTCACAGGCGCAGCAACACTGGGGCTTTGCGCTTCTCTACCCACCAAACATCACGGTCATTCTCTTTCCGTCTCGTAGACACGAGTTGAGAAATTGCAAACGTCGAGCAATTGCTCAGAGATGAAAAGTGCCAGCACTGAAAGCTGATGCTAGCCAGCACCCTTGCTTGGAAGCGCTTTCACAGGCGCAGCAACACTGGGGCTTTGCGCTTCTCTACCCACCAAACATCACGGTCATTCTCTTTCCGTCTCGTAGACACGAGCTGAGAAATTGCAAACGTCGAGCAATTGCTCAGAGATGAAAAGTGGCAGCACTGAAAGCTGTGGCTAGCCAGCACCCTTCCTTGGAAGCGCTTTTGTAGGCCTAAGAACACTGGGGTTGTGGGCTTCTCTAGCCACCTAATCTTCTGCTCATCCTCTCGCGCAGTCTAAAGAGAGCTCAGGTGAGAAATTGCAAACGTCCAGCAATTGCTCAGAGATGAAAAGTGCCAGCACTGAAAGCTGTGGCTAGCCAGCACCCTTCCTTGGAAGTGCTTTCACAGGCGCAGCAACACTGGGGCTTTGCGCTTCTCTAGCCACCAATCGTCACGGTCACTATCTCTCCGTCTCGTAGACACGAGTTGAGAAATTGCAAACGTCGAGCAATTGCTCAGAGATGAAAAGTGCCAGCACTGAAAGCTGTTGCTAGCCAGCACCCTTCCTTGGAAGCGCTTTCACAGGCGCAGCAACACTGGGACTTTGCGCTTCTCTACCCACCAAACGTCACGGTCACTATCTCTCCGTCTCGTAGACACGAGCTGAGAAATTGCAAACGTCGAGCAATTGCTCAGAGATGAAAAGTGCCAGCACTGAAAGCTGTTGCTAGCCAGCACCCTTCCTTGGAAGCGCTTTTGTAGGCCTAAGAACACTGGGGCTCTGGGCTTCTCTAGCCACCTACTCTACTGCTCATCCTCTCGTGTAGTCAAAAGAGAGCTCAGGGGAGAAATTGCAAATGTCGAGCAATTGCTCAGAGATGAAAAGTGCCAGCACTGAAAGCTGTGGCTAGCCAGCACCCTTCCTTGGAAGCGCTTTCACAGGCGCAGCAACACTGGGGCTTTGCGCTTCTCTACCCACCAAATGTCACGGTCATTCTCTCTCCGTCTCGTAGACATGAGCTGAGAAATTGCAAACATCGAGCAATTGCTCAGAGATGAAAAGTGCCAGCACTGAAAGTTGTTGCTAGCCAGCACCCTTCCTTGGAAGCGCTTTCACAGGCGCAGCAACACTGGGGCTTTGCGCTTCTCTACCCACCAAACGTCACGCTCACTATCTCTCCGTCTCGTAGACAAGAGCTGAGAAATTGCAAACGTCCAGCAATTGCTCAGAGAGGAAAAGTGCCAGCACTGAAAGCTGTGGCTAGCCAGCACCCTTCCTTGGAAGCGCTTTCACAGGCGCAGCAACACTGGGGCTTTGCGCTTCTCTAGCCACCAAACGTCACGGTCATTCTCTTTCCTTCTCGTAGACACGAGTTGAGAAATTGCAAACGTCGAGCAATTGCTCAGAGATGAAAAGTGCCAGGACTGAAGGCTGTTGCTAGCCAGCACCCTTCCTTGGAAGTGCTTTTGTAGGCCTAAGAACACTGGGGTTGTGGGCTTCTCTAGCCACCTACTCTTCTGCTCATCCTCTCACGTAGTCTAAAGAGAGATCAGGAGAGAAAGTGCAAACGTTGAGCAATTGCTCAGAGATGAAAAGTGGCAGCACTGAAAGCTGTTGCTAGCCAGCACCCTTCCTTGGAAGCGCTTTCACAGGCGCAGCAACACTGGGGCTTTGCGCTTCTCTACCCACCAAACGTCACGCCCACTATCTCTCCGTCTCGTAGACACGAGTTGAGAAATTGCAAACGTCGAGCAATTGCTCAGAGATGAAAAGTGCCAGCACTGAAAGCTGATGCTAGCCAGCAACCTTCCTTGAAAGCGTTTTCACAGGCGCAGCAACACTGGGGCTTTGCGCTTCTCTAGCCACCAAACATCAAGGTCATTCTCTTTCCGTCTCGTAGACACGAGTTGAGAAATTGCAAACGTCGAGCAATTGCTCAGAGATGAAAAGTGCCAGCACTGAAAGCTGTTGCTAGCCAGCACCCTTCCTTGGAAGCGCTTTCACAGGCGCAGCAACACTGGGGCTTTGCGCTTCTCTACCCACCAAACGTCACGGTCACTATCTCTCCGTCTCGTAGACACGAGCTGAGAAATTGCAAACGTCGAGCAATTGCTCAGAGATAAAAAGTGCCAGGACTGAAAGCTGTTGCTAGCCAGCAACCTTCCTTGGAAGCGTTTTCACAGGCGCAGCAACACTGGGGCTTTGCGCTTATCTACCCACCAAACGCCAATGTCATTCTCTTTCCGTCTCGTAGACACGAGCTGAGAAATTGCAAATGTCGAGCAATTGCTCAGAGATGAAAAGTGCCAGCACTGAAAGCTGTTGCTAGCCAGCACCCTTCCTTGGAAGCGCTTTTGTAGGCCTAAGAACACTGGGGCTCTGGGCTTCTCTAGCCACCTACTCTTCTGCTCATCCTCTCGCGCAGTCTAAAGAGAGCTCAGGTGAGAAATTGCAAACGTCGAGCAATTGCTCAGAGATGAAAAGTGGCAGCACTGAAGGCTGTTGCTAGCCAGCACCCTTCCTTGGAAGCGCTTTCACAGGCGCAGCAACACTGGGGCTTTGCGCTTCTCTACCCACCAAACGTCACGGTCATTCTCTTTCCGTCTCGTAGACACGAGCTGAGAAATTGCAAACGTCGAGCAATTGCTCAGAGATGAAAAGTGCCAGCACTGAAAGCTGTGGCTAGCCAGCACCCTTCCTTGGAAGCGCTTTCACAGGCACAGCAACACTGGGGCTTTGTGATTCTCTAGCCACCAAACATCACGGTCGCTATCTCTCCGTCTCGTAGACACGAGTTGAGAAATTGCAAACGTCGAGCAATTGCTCAGAGATGAAAAGTGCCAGCACTGAAAGCTGTTGCTAGCCAGCACCCTTCCTTGGAAACGCTTTTGTAGGCCTAAGAACACTGGGGCTCTGGGCTTCTCTAGCCACCTACTCTTCTGCTCATCCTCTCGCGTAGTCTAAAGAGAGCTCAGGTGAGAAATTGCAAACGTCGAGCAATTGCTCAGAGATGAAAAGTGGCAGCACTGAAAGCTGTGGCTAGCCAGCACCCTTCCTTGGAAGCGCTTTCACAGGCGCAGCAACACTGGGACTTTGCGCTTCTCTAGCCACCAAACATCACGGTCATTCTCTTTCCGTCTCGTAGACACGAGCTGAGAAATTGCAAACGTCGAGCAATTGCTCAGAGATGAAAAGTGCCAGCACTGAAAGCTGTTGCTAGCCAGCACCCTTCCTTGGAAGCGCTTTTGTAGGCCTAAGGACACTGGGGTTGTGGGCTTCTCTAGCCACCTACTCTTCTGCTCATCCTCTCGCGTAGTCTAAAGAGAGCTCAGGTGAGAAAGTGCAAACGTCGAGCAATTGCTCAGAGATGAAAAGTGCCAGCACTGAAAGCTGTGGCTAGCCAGCACCCTCCTTGGAAGCGCTTTCACAGGCGCAGCAACACTGGGGCTTTGCGCTTCTCTAGCCACCAAACATCACGGTCACTATCTCTCCGTCTCGTAGACACGAGCTGAGAAATTGCAAATGTCGAGCAATTGCTCAGAGATGAAAAGTGCCAGCACTGAAAGCTGTTGCTAGCCAGCCCCCTTCCTTGGAAACGCTTTTGTAGGCCTAAGAAAACTGGGGCTCTGGGCTTCTCTAGCCACCTAATCTTCTGCTCATCCTCTCGTGCAGTCTAAAGAGAGCTCAGGTGAGAAATTGCAAACGTCGAGCAATTGCTCAGAGATGAAAAGCGCCAGCACTGAAAGCTGTTGCTAGCCAGCAGCCTTCCTTGGAAGCGCTTTCACAGGCACAGCAACACTGGGGCTTTGCGCTTCTCTACCCACCAAACATCACGGTCACTATCTCTCCGTCTCGTAGACACGAGCTGAGAAATTGCAAACGTCGAGCAATTGCTCAGAGATGAAAAGTGCCAGCACTGAAAGCTGTTGCTAGCCAGCACCCTTCCTTGGAAACGCTTTTGTAGGCCTAAGAACACTGGGGCTCTGGCCTTCTCTAGCCACCTAATCTTCTTCTCATCCTCTCGCGCAGTCTAAAGAGAGCTCAGGTGAGAAATTGCAAACGTCAAGCAATTGCTCAGAGATGAAAAGTGCCAGCACTGAAAGCTGTGGCTAGCCAGCACCCTTCCTTGAAAGTGCTTTCACAGGCGCAGCAACACTGGGACTTTGCGCTTCTCTAGCCACCAAACATCACGGTCATTCTCTTTCCTTCTCGTAGACAGGAGTTGAGAAATTGCAAACGTCCAGCAATTGCTCAGAGATGAAAAGTGCCAGTACTGAAAGCTGTGGCTAGCCAGCACCCTTCCTTGGAAGTGCTTTCACAGGCGCAGCAACACTGGGGCTTTGCGCTTCTCTAGCCACCAAACATCACGCTCACTATCTCTCCGTCTCGTAGACACGAGTTGAGAAATTGCAAACGTCGAGCAATTGCTCAGAGATGAAAAGTGCCAGCACTGAAAGCTGTTGCTAGCCAGCACCCTTCCTTGGAAGCGCTTTTGTAGGCCTAAGAACACTGGGGCTCTGGGCTTCTCTAGCCACCTAATCTTCTTCTCATCCTCTCGTGCAGTCTAAAGAGAGCTCAGGTGAGAAATTGCAAACGTCGAGCAATTGCTCAGCGATGAAAAGTGCCAGGACTGAAAGCTGTTGCTAGCCAGCACCCTTCCTTGGAAGCGCTTTCACAGGCGCAGCAACACTGGGACTTTGCGCTTCTCTACCCACCAAACGTCACGGTCATTCTCTTTCCGTCTCGTAGACACGAGCTGAGAAATTGCAAACGTCGAGCAATTGCTCAGAGATGAGAACTGCCAGCACTGAAAGCTGATGCTAGCCAGCACCCTTCCTTGGAAGCGCTTTTGTAGGCCTAAGATTACTGGGGCTCTGGGCTTCTCTAGCCACCTACTCTTCTGCTCATCCTCTCGTGCAGTCTAAAGAGAGCTCAGGTGAGAAAGTGCAAACGTCCAGCAATTGCTCAGAGATGAAAAGTGCCAGCACTGAAAGCTGTTGCTAGCCAGCACCCTTCCTTGGAAGTGCTTTCACAGGCGCAGCAACACTGGGACT
Organism: Sarcoramphus papa; assembly: GCA_037962945.1. Classification (NCBI taxonomy): domain Eukaryota; kingdom Metazoa; phylum Chordata; class Aves; order Accipitriformes; family Cathartidae; genus Sarcoramphus; species Sarcoramphus papa. The sequence continues at coordinate 91,217,947 of CM075586.1, read as the reverse complement.
TTGTGCTTCTCTAGCCACCAAACGTCACGGTCATTCTCTTTCCTTCTCGTAGACACGAGCTGAGAAATTGCAAACGTCGAGCAATTGCTCAGAGATGAAAAGTGCCAGCACTGAAAGCTGTTGCTAGCCAGCACCCTTCCTTGGAAGCGCTTTCACAGGCACAGCAACACTGGGGCTTTGCGCTTCTCTAGCCACCAAACATCACGGTCATTCAATTTCCGTCTCGTAGACACGAGCTGACAAATTGCAAATGTCGAGCAATTGCTCAGAGATGAAAAGTGCCAGCACTGAAAGCTGTTGCTAGCCAGCACCCTTCCTTGGAAGCGCTTTCACAGGCGCAGCAACACTGGGGCTTTGCGCTTCTCTAGCCACCAAACATCACGGTCATTCTCTTTCCGTCTCGTAGACACGAGCTGAAAAATTGCAAACGTCGAGCAATTGCTCAGAGATGAAAAGTGCCAGCACTGAAAGCTGTTGCTAGCCAGCACCCTTCCTTGGAAGCGCTTTCACAGGCGCAGCAACACTGGGGCTTTGCGCTTCTCTAGCCACCAAACATCACGGTCATTCAATTTCCGTCTCGTAAACACGAGCTGAGAAATTGCAAATGTCGAGCAATTGCTCAGAGATGAAAAGTGCCAGCACTGAAAGCTGTTGCTAGCCAGCACCCTTCCTTGGAAGCGCTTTCACAGGCGCAGCAACACTGGGGCTTTGCGCTTCTCTACCCACCAAACATCACGGTCATTCTCTTTCCGTCTCGTAGACACGACTTGAGAAATTGCAAACGTCGAGCAATTGCTCAGAGATGAAAAGTGCCAGCACTGAAAGCTGATGCTAGCCAGCACCCTTGCTTGGAAGCGCTTTCACAGGCGCAGCAACACTGGGGCTTTGCGCTTCTCTACCCACCAAACATCACGGTCATTCTCTTTCCGTCTCGTAGACACGAGCTGAGAAATTGCAAACGTCGAGCAATTGCTCAGAGATGAAAAGTGGCAGCACTGAAAGCTGTGGCTAGCCAGCACCCTTCCTTGGAAGCGCTTTTGTAGGCCTAAGAACACTGGGGTTGTGGGCTTCTCTAGCCACCTACTCTTCTGCTCATCCTCTCGCGCAGTCTAAAGAGAGCTCAGGTGAGAAATTGCAAACGTCCAGCAATTGCTCAGAGATGAAAAGTGCCAGCACTGAAAGCTGTGGCTAGCCAGCACCCTTCCTTGGAAGTGCTTTCACAGGCGCAGCAACACTGGGGCTTTGCGCTTCTCTAGCCACCAATCGTCACGGTCACTATCTCTCCGTCTCGTAGACACGAGTTGAGAAATTGCAAACGTCGAGCAATTGCTCAGAGATGAAAAGTGCCAGCACTGAAAGCTGTTGCTAGCCAGCACCCTTCCTTGGAAGCGCTTTCACAGGCGCAGCAACACTGGGACTTTGCGCTTCTCTACCCACCAAACGTCACGGTCACTATCTCTCCGTCTCGTAGACACGAGCTGAGAAATTGCAAACGTCGAGCAATTGCTCAGAGATGAAAAGTGCCAGCACTGAAAGCTGTTGCTAGCCAGCACCCTTCCTTGGAAGCGCTTTTGTAGGCCTAAGAACACTGGGGCTCTGGGCTTCTCTAGCCACCTACTCTACTGCTCATCCTCTCGTGTAGTCAAAAGAGAGCTCAGGGGAGAAATTGCAAATGTCGAGCAATTGCTCAGAGATGAAAAGTGCCAGCACTGAAAGCTGTGGCTAGCCAGCACCCTTCCTTGGAAGCGCTTTCACAGGCGCAGCAACACTGGGGCTTTGCGCTTCTCTACCCACCAAATGTCACGGTCATTCTCTCTCCGTCTCGTAGACATGAGCTGAGAAATTGCAAACGTCGAGCAATTGCTCAGAGATGAAAAGTGCCAGCACTGAAAGTTGTTGCTAGCCAGCACCCTTCCTTGGAAGCGCTTTCACAGGCGCAGCAACACTGGGGCTTTGCGCTTCTCTACCCACCAAACGTCACGCTCACTATCTCTCCGTCTCGTAGACAAGAGCTGAGAAATTGCAAACGTCCAGCAATTGCTCAGAGAGGAAAAGTGCCAGCACTGAAAGCTGTGGCTAGCCAGCACCCTTCCTTGGAAGCGCTTTCACAGGCGCAGCAACACTGGGGCTTTGCGCTTCTCTAGCCACCAAACGTCACGGTCATTCTCTTTCCTTCTCGTAGACACGAGTTGAGAAATTGCAAACGTCGAGCAATTGCTCAGAGATGAAAAGTGCCAGGACTGAAGGCTGTTGCTAGCCAGCACCCTTCCTTGGAAGCGCTTTTGTAGGCCTAAGAACACTGGGGTTGTGGGCTTCTCTAGCCACCTACTCTTCTGCTCATCCTCTCACGTAGTCTAAAGAGAGATCAGGAGAGAAAGTGCAAACGTTGAGCAATTGCTCAGAGATGAAAAGTGGCAGCACTGAAAGCTGTTGCTAGCCAGCACCCTTCCTTGGAAGCGCTTTCACAGGCGCAGCAACACTGGGGCTTTGCGCTTCTCTACCCACCAAACGTCACGCCCACTATCTCTCCGTCTCGTAGACACGAGTTGAGAAATTGCAAACGTCGAGCAATTGCTCAGAGATGAAAAGTGCCAGCACTGAAAGCTGATGCTAGCCAGCAACCTTCCTTGAAAGCGTTTTCACAGGCGCAGCAACACTGGGGCTTTGCGCTTCTCTAGCCACCAAACATCAAGGTCATTCTCTTTCCGTCTCGTAGACACGAGTTGAGAAATTGCAAACGTCGAGCAATTGCTCAGAGATGAAAAGTGCCAGCACTGAAAGCTGTTGCTAGCCAGCACCCTTCCTTGGAAGCGCTTTCACAGGCGCAGCAACACTGGGGCTTTGCGCTTCTCTACCCACCAAACGTCACGGTCACTATCTCTCCGTCTCGTAGACACGAGCTGAGAAATTGCAAACGTCGAGCAATTGCTCAGAGATAAAAAGTGCCAGGACTGAAAGCTGTTGCTAGCCAGCAACCTTCCTTGGAAGCGTTTTCACAGGCGCAGCAACACTGGGGCTTTGCGCTTATCTACCCACCAAACGCCAATGTCATTCTCTTTCCGTCTCGTAGACACGAGCTGAGAAATTGCAAATGTCGAGCAATTGCTCAGAGATGAAAAGTGCCAGCACTGAAAGCTGTTGCTAGCCAGCACCCTTCCTTGGAAGCGCTTTTGTAGGCCTAAGAACACTGGGGCTCTGGGCTTCTCTAGCCACCTACTCTTCTGCTCATCCTCTCGCGCAGTCTAAAGAGAGCTCAGGTGAGAAATTGCAAACGTCGAGCAATTGCTCAGAGATGAAAAGTGGCAGCACTGAAGGCTGTTGCTAGCCAGCACCCTTCCTTGGAAGCGCTTTCACAGGCGCAGCAACACTGGGGCTTTGCGCTTCTCTACCCACCAAACGTCACGGTCATTCTCTTTCCGTCTCGTAGACACGAGCTGAGAAATTGCAAACGTCGAGCAATTGCTCAGAGATGAAAAGTGCCAGCACTGAAAGCTGTGGCTAGCCAGCACCCTTCCTTGGAAGCGCTTTCACAGGCACAGCAACACTGGGGCTTTGTGATTCTCTAGCCACCAAACATCACGGTCGCTATCTCTCCGTCTCGTAGACACGAGTTGAGAAATTGCAAACGTCGAGCAATTGCTCAGAGATGAAAAGTGCCAGCACTGAAAGCTGTTGCTAGCCAGCACCCTTCCTTGGAAACGCTTTTGTAGGCCTAAGAACACTGGGGCTCTGGGCTTCTCTAGCCACCTACTCTTCTGCTCATCCTCTCGCGTAGTCTAAAGAGAGCTCAGGTGAGAAATTGCAAACGTCGAGCAATTGCTCAGAGATGAAAAGTGGCAGCACTGAAAGCTGTGGCTAGCCAGCACCCTTCCTTGGAAGCGCTTTCACAGGCGCAGCAACACTGGGACTTTGCGCTTCTCTAGCCACCAAACATCACGGTCATTCTCTTTCCGTCTCGTAGACACGAGCTGAGAAATTGCAAACGTCGAGCAATTGCTCAGAGATGAAAAGTGCCAGCACTGAAAGCTGTTGCTAGCCAGCACCCTTCCTTGGAAGCGCTTTTGTAGGCCTAAGGACACTGGGGTTGTGGGCTTCTCTAGCCACCTACTCTTCTGCTCATCCTCTCGCGTAGTCTAAAGAGAGCTCAGGTGAGAAAGTGCAAACGTCGAGCAATTGCTCAGAGATGAAAAGTGCCAGCACTGAAAGCTGTGGCTAGCCAGCACCCTCCTTGGAAGCGCTTTCACAGGCGCAGCAACACTGGGGCTTTGCGCTTCTCTAGCCACCAAACATCACGGTCACTATCTCTCCGTCTCGTAGACACGAGCTGAGAAATTGCAAATGTCGAGCAATTGCTCAGAGATGAAAAGTGCCAGCACTGAAAGCTGTTGCTAGCCAGCCCCCTTCCTTGGAAACGCTTTTGTAGGCCTAAGAAAACTGGGGCTCTGGGCTTCTCTAGCCACCTAATCTTCTGCTCATCCTCTCGTGCAGTCTAAAGAGAGCTCAGGTGAGAAATTGCAAACGTCGAGCAATTGCTCAGAGATGAAAAGCGCCAGCACTGAAAGCTGTTGCTAGCCAGCAGCCTTCCTTGGAAGCGCTTTCACAGGCACAGCAACACTGGGGCTTTGCGCTTCTCTACCCACCAAATGTCACGCTCACTATCTCTCCGTCTCGTAGACACGAGCTGAGAAATTGCAAACGTCGAGCAATTGCTCAGAGATGAAAAGTGCCAGCACTGAAAGCTGTTGCTAGCCAGCACCCTTCCTTGGAAGCGCTTTTGTAGACCTAAGAACACTGGGGCTCTGGGCTTCTCTAGCCACCTAATCTTCTGCTCATCCTCTCGTGCAGTCTAAAGAGAGCTCAGGTGAGAAATTGCAAACGTCCAGCAATTGCTCAGAGAGGAAAAGTGCCAGCACTGAAAGCTGTTGCTAGCCAGCACCCTTCCTTGGAAGCGCTTTCACCGGCACAGCAACACTGGGACTTTGCGCTTCTCTAGCCACCAAACGTCACGCTCACTATCTCTCCGTCTCGTAGACATGAGCTGAGAAATTGCAAACGTCGAGCAATTGCTCAGAGATGAAAAGTGCCAGCACTGAAAGCTGTTGCTAGCCAGCAGCCTTCCTTGGAAGCGCTTTCACAGGCGCAGCAACACTGGGGCTTTGCGCTTCTCTAGCCACCAAACATCACGGTCATTCTCTTTCCTTCTCGTAGACACGAGCTGAGAAATTGCAAATGTCGAGCAATTGTTCAGAGATGAAAAGTGCCAGCACTGAAAGCTGTTGCTAGCCAGCACCCTTCCTTGGAAGCGCTTTTGTAGGCCTAAGAACACTGGGGCTCTGTGCTTCTCTAGCCACCTAATCTTCTGCTCATCCTCTCGTGCAGTCGAAAGAGAGCTCAGGTGAGAAATTGCAAACGTCGAGCAATTGCTCAGAGATGAAAAGTGCCAGGACTGAAGGCTGTTGCTAGCCAGCACCCTCCTTGGAAGCGCTTTCACAGGCGCAGCAACACTGGGGCTTTGCGCTTCTCTACCCACCAAACATCACGCTCACTATCTCTCCGTCTCGTAGACACGAGCTGAGAAATTGCAAATGTCGAGCAATTGCTCAGAGATGAAAAGTGCCAGCACTGAAAGCTGTTGCTAGCCAGCCCCCTTCCTTGGAAACGCTTTTGTAGGCCTAAGAAAACTGGGGCTCTGGGCTTCTCTAGCCACCTAATCTTCTGCTCATCCTCTCGTGCAGTCTAAAGAGAGCTCAGGTGAGAAATTGCAAACGTCGAGCAATTGCTCAGAGATGAAAAGCGCCAGCACTGAAAGCTGTTGCTAGCCAGCAGCCTTCCTTGGAAGCGCTTTCACAGGCACAGCAACACTGGGGCTTTGCGCTTCTCTACCCACCAAACATCACGGTCACTATCTCTCCGTCTCGTAGACACGAGCTGAGAAATTGCAAACGTCGAGCAATTGCTCAGAGATGAAAAGTGCCAGCACTGAAAGCTGTTGCTAGCCAGCACCCTTCCTTGGAAACGCTTTTGTAGGCCTAAGAACACTGGGGCTCTGGCCTTCTCTAGCCACCTAATCTTCTTCTCATCCTCTCGCGCAGTCTAAAGAGAGCTCAGGTGAGAAATTGCAAACGTCAAGCAATTGCTCAGAGATGAAAAGTGCCAGCACTGAAAGCTGTGGCTAGCCAGCACCCTTCCTTGAAAGTGCTTTCACAGGCGCAGCAACACTGGGACTTTGCGCTTCTCTAGCCACCAAACATCACGGTCATTCTCTTTCCTTCTCGTAGACAGGAGTTGAGAAATTGCAAACGTCCAGCAATTGCTCAGAGATGAAAAGTGCCAGTACTGAAAGCTGTGGCTAGCCAGCACCCTTCCTTGGAAGTGCTTTCACAGGCGCAGCAACACTGGGGCTTTGCGCTTCTCTAGCCACCAAACATCACGCTCACTATCTCTCCGTCTCGTAGACACGAGTTGAGAAATTGCAAACGTCGAGCAATTGCTCAGAGATGAAAAGTGCCAGCACTGAAAGCTGTTGCTAGCCAGCACCCTTCCTTGGAAGCGCTTTTGTAGGCCTAAGAACACTGGGGCTCTGGGCTTCTCTAGCCACCTAATCTTCTTCTCATCCTCTCGTGCAGTCTAAAGAGAGCTCAGGTGAGAAATTGCAAACGTCGAGCAATTGCTCAGCGATGAAAAGTGCCAGGACTGAAAGCTGTTGCTAGCCAGCACCCTTCCTTGGAAGCGCTTTCACAGGCGCAGCAACACTGGGACTTTGCGCTTCTCTACCCACCAAACGTCACGGTCATTCTCTTTCCGTCTCGTAGACACGAGCTGAGAAATTGCAAACGTCGAGCAATTGCTCAGAGATGAGAACTGCCAGCACTGAAAGCTGATGCTAGCCAGCACCCTTCCTTGGAAGCGCTTTTGTAGGCCTAAGATTACTGGGGCTCTGGGCTTCTCTAGCCACCTACTCTTCTGCTCATCCTCTCGTGCAGTCTAAAGAGAGCTCAGGTGAGAAAGTGCAAACGTCCAGCAATTGCTCAGAGATGAAAAGTGCCAGCACTGAAAGCTGTTGCTAGCCAGCACCCTTCCTTGGAAGTGCTTTCACAGGCGCAGCAACACTGGGACTTTGTGCTTCTCTAGCCACCAAACGTCACGGTCATTCTCTTTCCTTCTCGTAGACACGAGCTGAGAAATTGCAAACGTCGAGCAATTGCTCAGAGATGAAAAGTGCCAGCACTGAAAGCTGTTGCTAGCCAGCACCCTTCCTTGGAAGCGCTTTCACAGGCACAGCAACACTGGGGCTTTGCGCTTCTCTAGCCACCAAACATCACGGTCATTCAATTTCCGTCTCGTAGACACGAGCTGACAAATTGCAAATGTCGAGCAATTGCTCAGAGATGAAAAGTGCCAGCACTGAAAGCTGTTGCTAGCCAGCACCCTTCCTTGGAAGCGCTTTCACAGGCGCAGCAACACTGGGGCTTTGCGCTTCTCTAGCCACCAAACATCACGGTCATTCTCTTTCCGTCTCGTAGACACGAGCTGAAAAATTGCAAACGTCGAGCAATTGCTCAGAGATGAAAAGTGCCAGCACTGAAAGCTGTTGCTAGCCAGCACCCTTCCTTGGAAGCGCTTTCACAGGCGCAGCAACACTGGGGCTTTGCGCTTCTCTAGCCACCAAACATCACGGTCATTCAATTTCCGTCTCGTAAACACGAGCTGAGAAATTGCAAATGTCGAGCAATTGCTCAGAGATGAAAAGTGCCAGCACTGAAAGCTGTTGCTAGCCAGCACCCTTCCTTGGAAGCGCTTTCACAGGCGCAGCAACACTGGGGCTTTGCGCTTCTCTACCCACCAAACATCACGGTCATTCTCTTTCCGTCTCGTAGACACGAGTTGAGAAATTGCAAACGTCGAGCAATTGCTCAGAGATGAAAAGTGCCAGCACTGAAAGCTGATGCTAGCCAGCACCCTTGCTTGGAAGCGCTTTCACAGGCGCAGCAACACTGGGGCTTTGCGCTTCTCTACCCACCAAACATCACGGTCATTCTCTTTCCGTCTCGTAGACACGAGCTGAGAAATTGCAAACGTCGAGCAATTGCTCAGAGATGAAAAGTGGCAGCACTGAAAGCTGTGGCTAGCCAGCACCCTTCCTTGGAAGCGCTTTTGTAGGCCTAAGAACACTGGGGTTGTGGGCTTCTCTAGCCACCTACTCTTCTGCTCATCCTCTCGCGCAGTCTAAAGAGAGCTCAGGTGAGAAATTGCAAACGTCCAGCAATTGCTCAGAGATGAAAAGTGCCAGCACTGAAAGCTGTGGCTAGCCAGCACCCTTCCTTGGAAGTGCTTTCACAGGCGCAGCAACACTGGGGCTTTGCGCTTCTCTAGCCACCAATCGTCACGGTCACTATCTCTCCGTCTCGTAGACACGAGTTGAGAAATTGCAAACGTCGAGCAATTGCTCAGAGATGAAAAGTGCCAGCACTGAAAGCTGTTGCTAGCCAGCACCCTTCCTTGGAAGCGCTTTCACAGGCGCAGCAACACTGGGACTTTGCGCTTCTCTACCCACCAAACGTCACGGTCACTATCTCTCCGTCTCGTAGACACGAGCTGAGAAATTGCAAACGTCGAGCAATTGCTCAGAGATGAAAAGTGCCAGCACTGAAAGCTGTTGCTAGCCAGCACCCTTCCTTGGAAGCGCTTTTGTAGGCCTAAGAACACTGGGGCTCTGGGCTTCTCTAGCCACCTACTCTACTGCTCATCCTCTCGTGTAGTCAAAAGAGAGCTCAGGGGAGAAATTGCAAATGTCGAGCAATTGCTCAGAGATGAAAAGTGCCAGCACTGAAAGCTGTGGCTAGCCAGCACCCTTCCTTGGAAGCGCTTTCACAGGCGCAGCAACACTGGGGCTTTGCGCTTCTCTACCCACCAAATGTCACGGTCATTCTCTCTCCGTCTCGTAGACATGAGCTGAGAAATTGCAAACGTCGAGCAATTGCTCAGAGATGAAAAGTGCCAGCACTGAAAGTTGTTGCTAGCCAGCACCCTTCCTTGGAAGCGCTTTCACAGGCGCAGCAACACTGGGGCTTTGCGCTTCTCTACCCACCAAACGTCACGCTCACTATCTCTCCGTCTCGTAGACAAGAGCTGAGAAATTGCAAACGTCCAGCAATTGCTCAGAGAGGAAAAGTGCCAGCACTGAAAGCTGTGGCTAGCCAGCACCCTTCCTTGGAAGCGCTTTCACAGGCGCAGCAACACTGGGGCTTTGCGCTTCTCTAGCCACCAAACGTCACGGTCATTCTCTTTCCTTCTCGTAGACACGAGTTGAGAAATTGCAAACGTCGAGCAATTGCTCAGAGATGAAAAGTGCCAGGACTGAAGGCTGTTGCTAGCCAGCACCCTTCCTTGGAAGCGCTTTTGTAGGCCTAAGAACACTGGGGTTGTGGGCTTCTCTAGCCACCTACTCTTCTGCTCATCCTCTCACGTAGTCTAAAGAGAGATCAGGAGAGAAAGTGCAAACGTTGAGCAATTGCTCAGAGATGAAAAGTGGCAGCACTGAAAGCTGTTGCTAGCCAGCACCCTTCCTTGGAAGCGCTTTCACAGGCGCAGCAACACTGGGGCTTTGCGCTTCTCTACCCACCAAACGTCACGCCCACTATCTCTCCGTCTCGTAGACACGAGTTGAGAAATTGCAAACGTCGAGCAATTGCTCAGAGATGAAAAGTGCCAGCACTGAAAGCTGATGCTAGCCAGCAACCTTCCTTGAAAGCGTTTTCACAGGCGCAGCAACACTGGGGCTTTGCGCTTCTCTAGCCACCAAACATCAAGGTCATTCTCTTTCCGTCTCGTAGACACGAGTTGAGAAATTGCAAACGTCGAGCAATTGCTCAGAGATGAAAAGTGCCAGCACTGAAAGCTGTTGCTAGCCAGCACCCTTCCTTGGAAGCGCTTTCACAGGCGCAGCAACACTGGGGCTTTGCGCTTCTCTACCCACCAAACGTCACGGTCACTATCTCTCCGTCTCGTAGACACGAGCTGAGAAATTGCAAACGTCGAGCAATTGCTCAGAGATAAAAAGTGCCAGGACTGAAAGCTGTTGCTAGCCAGCAACCTTCCTTGGAAGCGTTTTCACAGGCGCAGCAACACTGGGGCTTTGCGCTTATCTACCCACCAAACGCCAATGTCATTCTCTTTCCGTCTCGTAGACACGAGCTGAGAAATTGCAAATGTCGAGCAATTGCTCAGAGATGAAAAGTGCCAGCACTGAAAGCTGTTGCTAGCCAGCACCCTTCCTTGGAAGCGCTTTTGTAGGCCTAAGAACACTGGGGCTCTGGGCTTCTCTAGCCACCTACTCTTCTGCTCATCCTCTCGCGCAGTCTAAAGAGAGCTCAGGTGAGAAATTGCAAACGTCGAGCAATTGCTCAGAGATGAAAAGTGGCAGCACTGAAGGCTGTTGCTAGCCAGCACCCTTCCTTGGAAGCGCTTTCACAGGCGCAGCAACACTGGGGCTTTGCGCTTCTCTACCCACCAAACGTCACGGTCATTCTCTTTCCGTCTCGTAGACACGAGCTGAGAAATTGCAAACGTCGAGCAATTGCTCAGAGATGAAAAGTGCCAGCACTGAAAGCTGTGGCTAGCCAGCACCCTTCCTTGGAAGCGCTTTCACAGGCACAGCAACACTGGGGCTTTGTGATTCTCTAGCCACCAAACATCACGGTCGCTATCTCTCCGTCTCGTAGACACGAGTTGAGAAATTGCAAACGTCGAGCAATTGCTCAGAGATGAAAAGTGCCAGCACTGAAAGCTGTTGCTAGCCAGCACCCTTCCTTGGAAACGCTTTTGTAGGCCTAAGAACACTGGGGCTCTGGGCTTCTCTAGCCACCTACTCTTCTGCTCATCCTCTCGCGTAGTCTAAAGAGAGCTCAGGTGAGAAATTGCAAACGTCGAGCAATTGCTCAGAGATGAAAAGTGGCAGCACTGAAAGCTGTGGCTAGCCAGCACCCTTCCTTGGAAGCGCTTTCACAGGCGCAGCAACACTGGGACTTTGCGCTTCTCTAGCCACCAAACATCACGGTCATTCTCTTTCCGTCTCGTAGACACGAGCTGAGAAATTGCAAACGTCGAGCAATTGCTCAGAGATGAAAAGTGCCAGCACTGAAAGCTGTTGCTAGCCAGCACCCTTCCTTGGAAGCGCTTTTGTAGGCCTAAGGACACTGGGGTTGTGGGCTTCTCTAGCCACCTACTCTTCTGCTCATCCTCTCGCGTAGTCTAAAGAGAGCTCAGGTGAGAAAGTGCAAACGTCGAGCAATTGCTCAGAGATGAAAAGTGCCAGCACTGAAAGCTGTGGCTAGCCAGCACCCTCCTTGGAAGCGCTTTCACAGGCGCAGCAACACTGGGGCTTTGCGCTTCTCTAGCCACCAAACATCACGGTCACTATCTCTCCGTCTCGTAGACACGAGCTGAGAAATTGCAAATGTCGAGCAATTGCTCAGAGATGAAAAGTGCCAGCACTGAAAGCTGTTGCTAGCCAGCCCCCTTCCTTGGAAACGCTTTTGTAGGCCTAAGAAAACTGGGGCTCTGGGCTTCTCTAGCCACCTAATCTTCTGCTCATCCTCTCGTGCAGTCTAAAGAGAGCTCAGGTGAGAAATTGCAAACGTCGAGCAATTGCTCAGAGATGAAAAGCGCCAGCACTGAAAGCTGTTGCTAGCCAGCAGCCTTCCTTGGAAGCGCTTTCACAGGCACAGCAACACTGGGGCTTTGCGCTTCTCTACCCACCAAATGTCACGCTCACTATCTCTCCGTCTCGTAGACACGAGCTGAGAAATTGCAAACGTCGAGCAATTGCTCAGAGATGAAAAGTGCCAGCACTGAAAGCTGTTGCTAGCCAGCCCCCTTCCTTGGAAGCGCTTTTGTAGGCCTAAGAACACTGGGGCTCTGGGCTTCTCTAGCCACCTAATCTTCTGCTCATCCTCTCGTGCAGTCTAAAGAGAGCTCAGGTGAGAAATTGCAAACGTCCAGCAATTGCTCAGAGAGGAAAAGTGCCAGCACTGAAAGCTGTTGCTAGCCAGCACCCTTCCTTGGAAGCGCTTTCACCGGCACAGCAACACTGGGACTTTGCGCTTCTCTAGCCACCAAACGTCACGCTCACTATCTCTCCGTCTCGTAGACATGAGCTGAGAAATTGCAAACGTCGAGCAATTGCTCAGAGATGAAAAGTGCCAGCACTGAAAGCTGTTGCTAGCCAGCAGCCTTCCTTGGAAGCGCTTTCACAGGCGCAGCAACACTGGGGCTTTGCGCTTCTCTAGCCACCAAACATCACGGTCATTCTCTTTCCTTCTCGTAGACACGAGCTGAGAAATTGCAAATGTCGAGCAATTGTTCAGAGATGAAAAGTGCCAGCACTGAAAGCTGTTGCTAGCCAGCACCCTTCCTTGGAAGCGCTTTTGTAGGCCTAAGAACACTGGGGCTCTGTGCTTCTCTAGCCACCTAATCTTCTGCTCATCCTCTCGCGCAGTCTAAAGAGAGCTCAGGTGAGAAATTGCAAACGTCGAGCAATTGCTCAGAGATGAAAAGTGCCAGGACTGAAGGCTGTTGCTAGCCAGCACCCTTCCTTGGAAGCGCTTTCACAGGCGCAGCAACACTGGGGCTTTGCGCTTCTCTACCCACCAAACATCACGCTCACTATCTCTCCGTCTCGTAGACACGAGCTGAGAAATTGCAAATGTCGAGCAATTGCTCAGAGATGAAAAGTGGCAGCACTGAAAGCTGTTGCTAGCCAGCACCCTTCCTTGGAAGCGCTTTTGTAGGCCTAAGAACACTGGGGCTCTGGGCTTCTCTAGCCACCTACTCTTCTGCTCATCCTCTCGCGCAGTCTAAAGAGAGCTCAGGTGAGAAATTGCAAACGTCGAGCAATTGCTCAGAGAGGAAAAGTGCCAGCACTGAAGGCTGTTGCTAGCCAGCAGCCTTCCTTGGAAGCGCTTTCACAGGCGCAGCAACACTGGGACTTTGCGCTTCTCTAGCCACCAAACGTCACGGTCATTCTCTTTCCGTCCCGTAGACACGAGTTGAGAAATTGCAAACGTCGAGCAATTGCTCAGAGGTGAAAAGTGCCAGCACTGAAAGCTGTGGCTAGCCAGCACCCTTCCTTGGAAGCGCTTTCACAGGCGCAGCAACACTGGGGCTTTGCGCTTCTCTACCCATCAAACATCACGGTCATTCTATTTCCGTCTCGTAGACACGACTTGAGAAATTGCAAACGTCGAGCAATTGCTCAGAGATGAAAAGTGCCAGGACAGAAGGCTGTTGCTAGCCAGCACCCTTCCTTGGAAGCGCTTTCACAGGCGCAGCAACACTGGGGCTTTGCGCTTCTCTACCCACCAAATATCAAGGTCATTCTCTTTCCGTCTCGTAGACACGAGCTGAGAAATTGCAAACGTCGAGCAATTGCTCAGAGATGAAAAGTGCCAGCACTGAAAGCTGTTGCTAGCCAGCACCCTTCCTTGGAAGCGCTTTCACAGGCGCAGCAACACTGGGGCTTTGCGCTTCTCTAGCCACCAAACGTCACGGTCATTATCTCTCCGTCTCGTAGACACGAGCTGAGAAATTGCAAACATCGAGCAATTGCTCAGAGATGAAAAGTGCCAGCACTGAAAGCTGTTGCTAGCCAGCACCCTTCCTTGGAAGCGCTTTTGTAGGCCTAAGGACACTGGGGTTGTGGGCTTCTCTAGCCACCTACTCTTCTGCTCATCCTCTCGCGTAGTCTAAAGAGAGCTCAGGTGAGAAAGTGCAAACGTCGAGCAATTGCTCAGAGATGAAAAGTGCCAGCACTGAAAGCTGTGGTTAGCCAGCACCCTTCCTTGGAAGCGCTTTCACAGGCGCAGCAACACTGGGGCTTTGCGCTTCTCTAGCCACCAAACATCACGGTAACTATCTCTCCGTCTCGTAGACACGAGCTGAGAAATTGCAAACGTCGAGCAATTGCTCAGAGATGAAAAGTGGCAGCACTGAAAGCTGTTGCTAGCCAGCACCCTTCCTTGGAAGCGCTTTTGTAGGCCTAAGAACACTGGGGCTCAGGGCTTCTCTAGCCACCTAATCTTCTTCTCATCCTCTCGAGCACTCTAAAGAGAGCTCAGGTGAGAAATTGCAAACGTGGAGCAATTGCTCAGAGAGGAAAAGTGCCAGCACTGAAGGCTGTTGCTAGCCAGCAGCCTTCCTTGGAAGCGCTTTCACAGGCGCAGCAACACTGGGGCTTTGCGCTTCTCTAGCCACCAAAAGTCACGCTCACTATCTCTCCGTCTCGTAGACACGAGCTGAGAAATTGCAAACGTCGAGCAATTGCTCAGAGATGAAAAGTGCCAGCACTGAAAGCTGTTGCTAGCCAGCACCCTTTCTTGGAAGCGCTTTTGTAGGCCTAAGAACACTGGGGTTGTGGGCTTCTCTAGCCACCTACTCTTCTGCTCATCCTCTCGCGTAGTCTAAAGAGAGCTCAGGTGAGAAAGTGCAAACGTCGAGCAATTGCTCAGAGATGAAAAGTGCCAGCACTGAAAGCTGTGGTTAGCCAGCACCCTTCCTTGGAAGCGCTTTCACAGGCGCAGCAACACTGGGGCTTTGCGCTTCTCTACCCACCAAACATCACGCTCACTATCTCTCCATCTCGTAGACACGAGCTGAGAAATTGCAAACGTCGAGCAATTGCTCAGAGATGAAAAGTGCCAGCACTGAAAGCTGATGCTAGCCAGCACCCTTCCTTGGAAGCGCTTTTGTAGGCCTAAGAACACTGGGGCTCAGGGCTTCTCTAGCCACCTAATCTTCTTCTCATCCTCTCGAGCACTCTAAAGAGAGCTCAGGTGAGAAATTGCAAACGTCCAGCAATTGCTCAGAGAGGAAAAGTGCCAGCACTGAAGGCTGTTGCTAGCCAGCACCCTTCCTTGGAAGCGCTTTCACAGGCGCAGGAACACTGGGACTTTGCGCTTCTCTAGCCACCAAACGTCACGGTCATTCTCTTTCCGTCCCGTAGACACGAGTTGAGAAATTGCAAACGTCCAGCAATTGCTCAGAGAGGAAAAGTGCCAGCACTGAAAGCTGTGGCTAGCCAGCACCCTTCCTTGGAAGCGCTTTCACAGGCGCAGCAACACTGGGGCTTTGCGCTTCTCTAGCCACCAAACATCACGGTCATTCTCTTTCCGTCTCGTAGACACGACTTGAGAAATTGCAAACGTCGAGCAATTGCTCAGAGATGAAAAGTGCCAGGACTGAAGGCTGTTGCTAGCCAGCACCCTTCCTTGGAAGCGCTTTCACAGGCGCAGCAACACTGGGGCTTTGCGCTTCTCTAGCCACCAAACATCACGGTCATTCTCTTTCCGTCTCGTAGACACGAGCTGAGAAATTGCAAAGGTCGAGCAATTGCTCAGAGATGAAAAGTGCCAGCACTGAAAGCTGTTGCTAGCCAGCACCCTTCCTTGGAAGCGCTTTCACAGGCGCAGCAACACTGGGGCTTTGCGCTTCTCTACCCACCAAACGTCACGGTCATTATCTCTCCGTCTCGTAGACACGAGCTGAGAAATTGCAAACGTCGAGCAATTGCTCAGAGATGAAAAGTGCCAGCACTGAAAGCTGTTGCTAGCCAGCACCCTTCCTTGGAAGCGCTTTTGTAGACCTAACAACACTGGGGCTCTGGGCTTCTCTAGCCACCTACTCTTCTGCTCATCCTCTCGCGTAGTCTAAAGAGAGCTCAGGTGAGAAATTGCAAACGTCGAGCAATTGCTCAGAGATGAAAAGTGCCAGCACTGAAAGCTGTGGCTAGCCAGCACCCTCCTTGGAAGCGCTTTCACAGGCGCAGCAACACTGGGGCTTTGCGCTTCTCTACCCACCAAACATCACGGTCACTATCTCTCCGTCTCGTAGACACGAGCTGAGAAATTGCAAACGTCGAGCAATTGCTCAGAGATGAAAAGTGCCAGCACTGAAAGCTGTTGCTAGCCAGCACCCTTCCTTGGAAGCGCTTTTGTAGGCCTAAGAACACTGGGGCTCTGGGCTTCTCTAGCCACCTAATCTTCTGCTCATCCTCTCGTGCAGTCTAAAGAGAGCTCAGGTGAGAAATTGCAAACGTCGAGCAATTGCTCAGAGATGAAAAGTGCCAGCACTGAAAGCTGTGGTTAGCCAGCACCCTTCCTTGGAAGCGCTTTCACAGGCGCAGCAACACTGGGACTTTGCGCTTCTCTAGCCACCAAACATCACGGTCATTCTCTTTCCGTATCGTAGACACGAGCTGAGAAATTGCAAACGTCGAGCAATTGCTCAGAGATGAAAAGTGCCAGCACTGAAAGCTGTTGCTAGCCAGCACCCTTCCTTGGAAGCGCTTTTGTAGGCCTAAGGACACTGGGGTTGTGGGCTTCTCTAGCCACCTACTCTTCTGCTCATCCTCTCGCGTAGTCTAAAGAGAGCTCAGGTGAGAAAGTGCAAACGTCGAGCAATTGCTCAGAGATGAAAAGTGCCAGCACTGAAAGCTGTGGCTAGCCAGCACCCTCCTTGGAAGCGCTTTCACAGGCGCAGCAACACTGGGGCTTTGCGCTTCTCTAGCCACCAAACGTCATGCTCACTATCTCTCCATCTCGTAGACACGAGCTGAGAAATTGCAAATGTCGAGCAATTGCTCAGAGATGAAAAGTGCCAGCACTGAAAGCTGTTGCTAGCCAGCCCCCTTCCTTGGAAACGCTTTTGTAGGCCTAAGAAAACTGGGGCTCTGGGCTTCTCTAGCCACCTAATCTTCTGCTCATCCTCTCGTGCAGTCTAAAGAGAGCTCAGGTGAGAAATTGCAAACGTCGAGCAATTGCTCAGAGATGAAAAGCGCCAGCACTGAAAGCTGTTGCTAGCCAGCAGCCTTCCTTGGAAGCGCTTTCACAGGCACAGCAACACTGGGGCTTTGCGCTTCTCTACCCACCAAATGTCACGCTCACTATCTCTCCGTCTCGTAGACACGAGCTGAGAAATTGCAAACGTCGAGCAATTGCTCAGAGATGAAAAGTGCCAGCACTGAAAGCTGTTGCTAGCCAGCCCCCTTCCTTGGAAGCGCTTTTGTAGGCCTAAGAACACTGGGGCTCTGGGCTTCTCTAGCCACCTAATCTTCTGCTCATCCTCTCGTGCAGTCTAAAGAGAGCTCAGGTGAGAAATTGCAAACGTCCAGCAATTGCTCAGAGAGGAAAAGTGCCAGCACTGAAAGCTGTTGCTAGCCAGCACCCTTCCTTGGAAGCGCTTTCACCGGCACAGCAACACTGGGACTTTGCGCTTCTCTAGCCACCAAACGTCACGCTCACTATCTCTCCGTCTCGTAGACATGAGCTGAGAAATTGCAAACGTCGAGCAATTGCTCAGAGATGAAAAGTGCCAGCACTGAAAGCTGTTGCTAGCCAGCAGCCTTCCTTGGAAGCGCTTTCACAGGCGCAGCAACACTGGGGCTTTGCGCTTCTCTAGCCACCAAACATCACGGTCATTCTCTTTCCTTCTCGTAGACACGAGCTGAGAAATTGCAAATGTCGAGCAATTGTTCAGAGATGAAAAGTGCCAGCACTGAAAGCTGTTGCTAGCCAGCACCCTTCCTTGGAAGCGCTTTTGTAGGCCTAAGAACACTGGGGCTCTGTGCTTCTCTAGCCACCTAATCTTCTGCTCATCCTCTCGCGCAGTCTAAAGAGAGCTCAGGTGAGAAATTGCAAACGTCGAGCAATTGCTCAGAGATGAAAAGTGCCAGGACTGAAGGCTGTTGCTAGCCAGCACCCTTCCTTGGAAGCGCTTTCACAGGCGCAGCAACACTGGGGCTTTGCGCTTCTCTACCCACCAAACATCACGCTCACTATCTCTCCGTCTCGTAGACACGAGCTGAGAAATTGCAAATGTCGAGCAATTGCTCAGAGATGAAAAGTGGCAGCACTGAAAGCTGTTGCTAGCCAGCACCCTTCCTTGGAAGCGCTTTTGTAGGCCTAAGAACACTGGGGCTCTGGGCTTCTCTAGCCACCTACTCTTCTGCTCATCCTCTCGCGCAGTCTAAAGAGAGCTCAGGTGAGAAATTGCAAACGTCGAGCAATTGCTCAGAGAGGAAAAGTGCCAGCACTGAAGGCTGTTGCTAGCCAGCAGCCTTCCTTGGAAGCGCTTTCACAGGCGCAGCAACACTGGGACTTTGCGCTTCTCTAGCCACCAAACGTCACGGTCATTCTCTTTCCGTCCCGTAGACACGAGTTGAGAAATTGCAAACGTCGAGCAATTGCTCAGAGGTGAAAAGTGCCAGCACTGAAAGCTGTGGCTAGCCAGCACCCTTCCTTGGAAGCGCTTTCACAGGCGCAGCAACACTGGGGCTTTGCGCTTCTCTACCCATCAAACATCACGGTCATTCTATTTCCGTCTCGTAGACACGACTTGAGAAATTGCAAACGTCGAGCAATTGCTCAGAGATGAAAAGTGCCAGGACTGAAGGCTGTTGCTAGCCAGCACCCTTCCTTGGAAGCGCTTTCACAGGCGCAGCAACACTGGGGCTTTGCGCTTCTCTACCCACCAAATATCAAGGTCATTCTCTTTCCGTCTCGTAGACACGAGCTGAGAAATTGCAAACGTCGAGCAATTGCTCAGAGATGAAAAGTGCCAGCACTGAAAGCTGTTGCTAGCCAGCACCCTTCCTTGGAAGCGCTTTCACAGGCGCAGCAACACTGGGGCTTTGCGCTTCTCTAGCCACCAAACGTCACGGTCATTATCTCTCCGTCTCGTAGACACGAGCTGAGAAATTGCAAACATCGAGCAATTGCTCAGAGATGAAAAGTGCCAGCACTGAAAGCTGTTGCTAGCCAGCACCCTTCCTTGGAAGCGCTTTTGTAGGCCTAAGGACACTGGGGTTGTGGGCTTCTCTAGCCACCTACTCTTCTGCTCATCCTCTCGCGTAGTCTAAAGAGAGCTCAGGTGAGAAAGTGCAAACGTCGAGCAATTGCTCAGAGATGAAAAGTGCCAGCACTGAAAGCTGTGGTTAGCCAGCACCCTTCCTTGGAAGCGCTTTCACAGGCGCAGCAACACTGGGGCTTTGCGCTTCTCTAGCCACCAAACATCACGGTAACTATCTCTCCGTCTCGTAGACACGAGCTGAGAAATTGCAAACGTCGAGCAATTGCTCAGAGATGAAAAGTGGCAGCACTGAAAGCTGTTGCTAGCCAGCACCCTTCCTTGGAAGCGCTTTTGTAGGCCTAAGAACACTGGGGCTCAGGGCTTCTCTAGCCACCTAATCTTCTTCTCATCCTCTCGAGCACTCTAAAGAGAGCTCAGGTGAGAAATTGCAAACGTGGAGCAATTGCTCAGAGAGGAAAAGTGCCAGCACTGAAGGCTGTTGCTAGCCAGCAGCCTTCCTTGGAAGCGCTTTCACAGGCGCAGCAACACTGGGGCTTTGCGCTTCTCTAGCCACCAAAAGTCACGCTCACTATCTCTCCGTCTCGTAGACACGAGCTGAGAAATTGCAAATGTCGAGCAATTGCTCAGAGATGAAAAGTGCCAGCACTGAAAGCTGTTGCTAGCCAGCACCCTTTCTTGGAAGCGCTTTTGTAGGCCTAAGAACACTGGGGTTGTGGGCTTCTCTAGCCACCTACTCTTCTGCTCATCCTCTCGCGTAGTCTAAAGAGAGCTCAGGTGAGAAAGTGCAAACGTCGAGCAATTGCTCAGAGATGAAAAGTGCCAGCACTGAAAGCTGTGGTTAGCCAGCACCCTTCCTTGGAAGCGCTTTCACAGGCGCAGCAACACTGGGGCTTTGCGCTTCTCTACCCACCAAACATCACGCTCACTATCTCTCCATCTCGTAGACACGAGCTGAGAAATTGCAAACGTCGAGCAATTGCTCAGAGATGAAAAGTGCCAGCACTGAAAGCTGATGCTAGCCAGCACCCTTCCTTGGAAGCGCTTTTGTAGGCCTAAGAACACTGGGGCTCAGGGCTTCTCTAGCCACCTAATCTTCTTCTCATCCTCTCGAGCACTCTAAAGAGAGCTCAGGTGAGAAATTGCAAACGTCCAGCAATTGCTCAGAGAGGAAAAGTGCCAGCACTGAAGGCTGTTGCTAGCCAGCACCCTTCCTTGGAAGCGCTTTCACAGGCGCAGGAACACTGGGACTTTGCGCTTCTCTAGCCACCAAACGTCACGGTCATTCTCTTTCCGTCCCGTAGACACGAGTTGAGAAATTGCAAACGTCCAGCAATTGCTCAGAGAGGAAAAGTGCCAGCACTGAAAGCTGTGGCTAGCCAGCACCCTTCCTTGGAAGCGCTTTCACAGGCGCAGCAACACTGGGGCTTTGCGCTTCTCTAGCCACCAAACATCACGGTCATTCTCTTTCCGTCTCGTAGACACGACTTGAGAAATTGCAAACGTCGAGCAATTGCTCAGAGATGAAAAGTGCCAGGACTGAAGGCTGTTGCTAGCCAGCACCCTTCCTTGGAAGCGCTTTCACAGGCGCAGCAACACTGGGGCTTTGCGCTTCTCTAGCCACCAAACATCACGGTCATTCTCTTTCCGTCTCGTAGACACGAGCTGAGAAATTGCAAAGGTCGAGCAATTGCTCAGAGATGAAAAGTGCCAGCACTGAAAGCTGTTGCTAGCCAGCACCCTT
Source organism: Sarcoramphus papa (assembly GCA_037962945.1). Classification (NCBI taxonomy): domain Eukaryota; kingdom Metazoa; phylum Chordata; class Aves; order Accipitriformes; family Cathartidae; genus Sarcoramphus; species Sarcoramphus papa. Next base: position 91,197,345 of record CM075586.1, on the reverse strand, counting down.
CCTTGGAAGCGCTTTCACAGGCGCAGCAACACTGGGGCTTTGCGCTTCTCTACCCACCAAACGTCACGGTCATTATCTCTCCGTCTCGTAGACACGAGCTGAGAAATTGCAAACGTCGAGCAATTGCTAAGAGATGAAAAGTGCCAGCACTGAAAGCTGTTGCTAGCCAGCACCCTTCCTTGGAAGCGCTTTTGTAGACCTAACAACACTGGGGCTCTGGGCTTCTCTAGCCACCTACTCTTCTGCTCATCCTCTCGCGTAGTCTAAAGAGAGCTCAGGTGAGAAATTGCAAACGTCGAGCAATTGCTCAGAGATGAAAAGTGCCAGCACTGAAAGCTGTGGCTAGCCAGCACCCTCCTTGGAAGCGCTTTCACAGGCGCAGCAACACTGGGGCTTTGCGCTTCTCTACCCACCAAACATCACGGTCACTATCTCTCCGTCTCGTAGACACGAGCTGAGAAATTGCAAACGTCGAGCAATTGCTCAGAGATGAAAAGTGCCAGCACTGAAAGCTGTTGCTAGCCAGCACCCTTCCTTGGAAGCGCTTTTGTAGGCCTAAGAACACTGGGGCTCTGGGCTTCTCTAGCCACCTAATCTTCTGCTCATCCTCTCGTGCAGTCTAAAGAGAGCTCAGGTGAGAAATTGCAAACGTCGAGCAATTGCTCAGAGATGAAAAGTGCCAGCACTGAAAGCTGTGGTTAGCCAGCACCCTTCCTTGGAAGCGCTTTCACAGGCGCAGCAACACTGGGGCTTTGCGCTTCTCTAGCCACCAAACATCACGGTAACTATCTCTCCATCTCGTAGACACGAGCTGAGAAATTGCAAACGTCGAGCAATTGCTCAGAGATGAAAAGTGCCAGCACTGAAAGCTGTTGCTAGCCAGCACCCTTCCTTGGAAGCGCTTTTGTAGCCCTAAGAACACTGGGGCTCAGGGCTTCTCTAGCCACCTAATCTTCTTCTCATCCTCTCGAGCACTCTAAAGAGAGCTCAGGTGAGAAATTGCAAACGTGGAGCAATTGCTCAGATAGGAAAAGTGCCAGCACTGAAGGCTGTTACTAGCCAGCAGCCTTCCTTGGAAGCGCTTTCACAGGCGCAGCAACACTGGGACTTTGCGCTTCTCTAGCCACCAAACGTCACGGTCATTCTCTTTCCGTCCCGTAGACACGAGTTGAGAAATTGCAAACGTCGAGCAATTGCTCAGAGAGGAAAAGTGCCAGCACTGAAAGCTGTGGCTAGCCAGCACCCTTCCTTGGAAGCGCTTTCACAGGCGCAGCAACACTGGGGCTTTGCGCTTCTCTAGCCACCAAACATCACGGTCATTCTCTTTCCGTCTCGTAGACACGACTTGAGAAATTGCAAACGTCGAGCAATTGCTCAGAGATGAAAAGTGCCAGGACTGAAGGCTGTTGCTAGCCAGCACCCTTCCTTGGAAGCGCTTTCACAGGCGCAGCAACACTGGGGCTTTGCGCTTCTCTACCCACCAAACATCACGGTCATTCTCTTTCCTTCTCGTAGACACGAGCTGAGAAATTGCAAATGTCGAGCAATTGCTCAGAGATGAAAAGTGCCAGCACTGAAAGCTGTTGCTAGCCAGCACCCTTCCTTGGAAGCGCTTTTGTAGGCCTAAGAACACTGGGGCTCTGGGCTTCTCTAGCCACCTAATCTTCTGCTCATCCTCTCGCGCAGTCTAAAGAGAGCTCAGGGGAGAAATTGCAAACGTCAAGCAATTGCTCAGAGAGGAAAAGTGCCAGCACTGAAGGCTGTTGCTAGCCAGCACCCTTCCTTGGAAGCGCTTTCACAGGCGCAGCAACACTGGGACTTTGCGCTTCTCTAGCCACCAAACATCACGGTCATTCTCTTTCCGTCTCGTAGACACGAGCTGAGAAATTGCAAACGTCGAGCAATTGCTCAGAGATGAAAAGTGCCAGCACTGAAAGCTGATGCTAGCCAGCACCCTTCCTTGGAAGTGCTTTCACAGGTGAAAAAACACTGGGACTTTGCGCTTCTCTAGCCACCAAACGTCACGGTCACTATCTCTCCGTCTCGTAAACACGAGTTGAGAAATTGCAAACGTCGAGCAATTGCTCAGAGATGAAAAGTGCCAGCACTGAAAGCTGATGCTAGCCAGCACCCTTCCTTGGAAGCGCTTTTGCAGGCCTAAGAACACTGGGGCTCAGGGCTTCTCTAGCCACCTAATCTTCTGCTCATCCTCTCGCGTAGTCTAAAGAGAGCTCAGGTGAGAAATTGCAAAAGTCGAGCAATTGCTTAGAGAGGAAAAGTGCCAGCACTGAAAGCTGTTGCTAGCCAGCACCCTTCCTTGGAAACGCTTTTGTAGCCCTAATAACTCTGGGGCTCTGGGCTTCTCTAGCCACCTAATCTTCTGCTCATCCTCTCGCGCACTCTAAAGAGAGCTCAGGTGAGAAATTGCAAACGTGGAGCAATTGCTCAGAGATGAAAAGTGCCAGCACTGAAGGCTGTTGCTAGCCAGCACCCTTCCTTGGAAGTGCTTTCACACGCGCAGCAACACTGGGACTTTGCGCTTCTCTAGCCACCAAACATCACGGTCATTCTCTTGCCGTCCCGTAGACACGATTTGAGAAATTGCAAACGTCGAGCAATTGCTCAGAGATGAAAAGTGCCAGCACTGAAAGCTGTTGCTAGCCAGCACCCTTCCTTGGAAGCGCTTTCACAGGCGCAGCAACACTGGGGCTTTGCGCTTCTCTACCCACCAAACATCACGGTAACTATCTCTCCGTCTCGTAGACACGAGCTGAGAAATTGCAAACGTCGAGCAATTGCTCAGAGATGAAAAGTGCCAGCACTGAAAGCTGTTGCTAGCCAGCACCCTTCCTTGGAAGCGCTTTTGTAGGCCTAAGAACACTGGGGCTCAGGGCTTCTCTAGCCACCTAATCTTCTTCTCATCCTCTCGAGCACGCTAAAGAGAGCTCAGGTGAGAAATTGCAAACGTGGAGCAATTGCTCAGAGAGGAAAAGTGCCAGCACTGAAGGCTGTTGCTAGCCAGCAGCCTTCCTTGGAAGCGCTTTCACAGGCGCAGCAACACTGGGACTTTGCGCTTCTCTAGCCACCAAACGTCACGGTCATTCTCTTTCCGTCCCGTAGACACGAGTTGAGAAATTGCAAACGTCGAGCAATTGCTCAGAGAGGAAAAGTGCCAGCACTGAAAGCTGTGGCTAGCCAGCACCCTTCCTTGGAAGCGCTTTCACAGGCGCAGCAACACTGGGGCTTTGCGCTTCTCTACCCACCAAACCTCACAGTCATTCTCTTTCCGTCTCGTAGACACGACTTGAGAAATTGCAAACGTCGAGCAATTGCTCAGAGATGAAAAGTGCCAGGACTGAAGGCTGTTGCTAGCCAGCACCCTTCCTTGGAAGTGCTTTCACAGGCGCAGCAACACTGGGGCTTTGCGCTTCTCTACCCACCAAACATCACGGTCATTCTCTTTCCTTCTCGTAGACACGAGCTGAGAAATTGCAAACGTCGAGCAATTGCTCAGAGATGAAAAGTGCCAGCACTGAAAGCTGTTGCTAGCCAGCACCCTTCCTTGGAAGCGCTTTTGTAGGCCTAAGAACACTGGGGCTCTGGGCTTCTCTAGCCACCTAATCTTCTGCTCATCCTCTCGCGCAGTCTAAAGAGAGCTCAGGGGAGAAATTGCAAACGTCGAGCAATTGCTCAGAGAGGAAAAGTGCCAGCACTGAAGGCTGTTGCTAGCCAGCAGCCTTCCTTGGAAGCGCTTTCACAGGCGCAGCAACACTGGGACTTTGTGCTTCTCTAGCCACCAAACATCACGGTCATTCTCTTTCCGTCCCGTAGACACGACTTGAGAAATTGCAAACGTCCAGCAATTGCTCAGAGATGAAAAGTGCCAGGACTGAAGGCTGTTGCTAGCCAGCACCCTTCCTTGGAAGCGCTTTCACAGGCGCAGCAACACTGGGGCTTTGCGCTTCTCTAGCCACCAAACATCACGGTCATTCTCTTTCCGTCTCGTAGACACGAGCTGAGAAATTGCAAAGGTCGAGCAATTGCTCAGAGATGAAAAGTGCCAGCACTGAAAGCTGATGCTAGCCAGCACCCTTCCTTGGAAGCGCTTTCACAGGCGCAGCAACACTGGGGCTTTGCGCTTCTCTAGCCACCAAACGTCACGGTCACTATCTCTCCGTCTCGTAAACACGAGTTGAGAAATTGCAAACGTCGAGCAATTGCTCAGAGATGAAAAGTGCCAGCACTGAAAGCTGATGCTAGCCAGCACCCTTCCTTGGAAGCGCTTTTGCAGGCCTAAGAACACTGGGGCTCAGGGCTTCTCTAGCCACCTAATCTTCTGCTCATCCTCTCGCGTAGTCTAAAGAGAGCTCAGGTGAGAAATTGCAAAAGTCGAGCAATTGCTTAGAGAGGAAAAGTGCCAGCACTGAAAGCTGTGGTTAGCCAGCACCCTTCCTTGGAAGCGCTTTCACAGGCGCAGCAACACTGGGGCTTTGCGCTTCTCTAGCCACCAAACATCACGGTAACTATCTCTCCATCTCGTAGACACGAGCTGAGAAATTGCAAACGTCGAGCAATTGCTCAGAGATGAAAAGTGCCAGCACTGAAAGCTGTTGCTAGCCAGCACCCTTCCTTGGAAGCGCTTTTGTAGCCCTAAGAACACTGGGGCTCAGGGCTTCTCTAGCCACCTAATCTTCTTCTCATCCTCTCGAGCACTCTAAAGAGAGCTCAGGTGAGAAATTGCAAACGTGGAGCAATTGCTCAGAGATGAAAAGTGCCAGCACTGAAGGCTGTTACTAGCCAGCAGCCTTCCTTGGAAGCGCTTTCACAGGCGCAGCAACACTGGGACTTTGCGCTTCTCTAGCCACCAAACGTCACGGTCATTCTCTTTCCGTCCCGTAGACACGAGTTGAGAAATTGCAAACGTCGAGCAATTGCTCAGAGAGGAAAAGTGCCAGCACTGAAAGCTGTGGCTAGCCAGCACCCTTCCTTGGAAGCGCTTTCACAGGCGCAGCAACACTGGGGCTTTGCGCTTCTCTACCCACCAAACATCACGGTCATTCTCTTTCCGTCTCGTAGACACGACTTGAGAAATTGCAAACGTCGAGCAATTGCTCAGAGATGAAAAGTGCCAGGACTGAAGGCTGTTGCTAGCCAGCACCCTTCCTTGGAAGCGCTTTCACAGGCGCAGCAACACTGGGGCTTTGCGCTTCTCTAGCCACCAAACATCACGGTCATTCTCTTTCCTTCTCGTAGACACGAGCTGAGAAATTGCAAATGTCGAGCAATTGCTCAGAGATGAAAAGTGCCAGCACTGAAAGCTGTTGCTAGCCAGCACCCTTCCTTGGAAGCGCTTTTGTAGGCCTAAGAACACTGGGGCTCTGGGCTTCTCTAGCCACCTAATCTTCTGCTCATCCTCTCGCGCAGTCTAAAGAGAGCTCAGGGGAGAAATTGCAAACGTCGAGCAATTGCTCAGAGAGGAAAAGTGCCAGCACTGAAGGCTGTTGCTAGCCAGCACCCTTCCTTGGAAGCGCTTTCACAGGCGCAGGAACACTGGGACTTTGCGCTTCTCTAGCCACCAAACATCACGGTCATTCTCTTTCCGTCTCGTAGACACGAGCTGAGAAATTGCAAAGGTCGAGCAATTGCTCAGAGATGAAAAGTGCCAGCACTGAAAGCTGATGCTAGCCAGCACCCTTCCTTGGAAGTGCTTTCACAGGTGAAAAAACACTGGGACTTTGCGCTTCTCTAGCCACCAAACGTCACGGTCACTATCTCTCAGTCTCGTAAACACGAGTTGAGAAATTGCAAACGTCGAGCAATTGCTCAGAGATGAAAAGTGCCAGCACTGAAAGCTGATGCTAGCCAGCACCCTTCCTTGGAAGCGCTTTTGCAGGCCTAAGAACACTGGGGCTCAGGGCTTCTCTAGCCACCTAATCTTCTGCTCATCCTCTCGCGTAGTCTAAAGAGAGCTCAGGTGAGAAATTGCAAAAGTCGAGCAATTGCTTAGAGAGGAAAAGTGCCAGCACTGAAAGCTGTTGCTAGCCAGCACCCTTCCTTGGAAACGCTTTTGTAGCCCTAATAACTCTGGGGCTCTGGGCTTCTCTAGCCACCTAATCTTCTGCTCATCCTCTCGCGCACTCTAAAGAGAGCTCAGGTGAGAAATTGCAAACGTGGAGCAATTGCTCAGAGATGAAAAGTGCCAGCACTGAAGGCTGTTGCTAGCCAGCACCCTTCCTTGGAAGCGCTTTCACACGCGCAGCAACACTGGGACTTTGCGCTTCTCTAGCCACCAAACATCACGGTCATTCTCTTGCCGTCCCGTAGACACGATTTGAGAAATTGCAAACGTCGAGCAATTGCTCAGAGATGAAAAGTGCCAGCACTGAAAGCTGTTGCTAGCCAGCACCCTTCCTTGGAAGCGCTTTCACAGGCGCAGCAACACTGGGGCTTTGCGCTTCTCTACCCACCAAACATCACGGTAACTATCTCTCCATCTCGTAGACACGAGCTGAGAAATTGCAAACGTCGAGCAATTGCTCAGAGATGAAAAGTGCCAGCACTGAAAGCTGTTGCTAGCCAGCACCCTTCCTTGGAAGCGCTTTTGTAGGCCTAAGAACACTGGGGCTCAGGGCTTCTCTAGCCACCTAATCTTCTTCTCATCCTCTCGAGCACGCTAAAGAGAGCTCAGGTGAGAAATTGCAAACGTGGAGCAATTGCTCAGAGAGGAAAAGTGCCAGCACTGAAGGCTGTTGCTAGCCAGCAGCCTTCCTTGGAAGCGCTTTCACAGGCGCAGCAACACTGGGACTTTGCGCTTCTCTAGCCACCAAACGTCACGGTCATTCTCTTTCCGTCCCGTAGACACGAGTTGAGAAATTGCAAACGTCGAGCAATTGCTCAGAGAGGAAAAGTGCCAGCACTGAAAGCTGTGGCTAGCCAGCACCCTTCCTTGGAAGCGCTTTCACAGGCGCAGCAACACTGGGGCTTTGCGCTTCTCTACCCACCAAACCTCACAGTCATTCTCTTTCCGTCTCGTAGACACGACTTGAGAAATTGCAAACGTCGAGCAATTGCTCAGAGATGAAAAGTGCCAGGACTGAAGGCTGTTGCTAGCCAGCACCCTTCCTTGGAAGCGCTTTCACAGGCGCAGCAACACTGGGGCTTTGCGCTTCTCTACCCACCAAACATCACGGTCATTCTCTTTCCTTCTCGTAGACACGAGCTGAGAAATTGCAAATGTCGAGCAATTGCTCAGAGATGAAAAGTGCCAGCACTGAAAGCTGTTGCTAGCCAGCACCCTTCCTTGGAAGCGCTTTTGTAGGCCTAAGAACACTGGGGCTCTGGGCTTCTCTAGCCACCTAATCTTCTGCTCATCCTCTCGCGCAGTCTAAAGAGAGCTCAGGGGAGAAATTGCAAACGTCGAGCAATTGCTCAGAGAGGAAAAGTGCCAGCACTGAAGGCTGTTGCTAGCCAGCAGCCTTCCTTGGAAGCGCTTTCACAGGCGCAGCAACACTGGGACTTTGCGCTTCTCTAGCCACCAAACATCACGGTCATTCTCTTTCCGTCCCGTAGACACGACTTGAGAAATTGCAAACGTCCAGCAATTGCTCAGAGATGAAAAGTGCCAGGACTGAAGGCTGTTGCTAGCCAGCACCCTTCCTTGGAAGCGCTTTCACAGGCGCAGCAACACTGGGGCTTTGCGCTTCTCTAGCCACCAAACGTCACGGTCCTTCTCTTTCCGTCTCGTAGACACGAGCTGAGAAATTGCAAAGGTCGAGCAATTGCTCAGAGATGAAAAGTGCCAGCACTGAAAGCTGATGCTAGCCAGCACCCTTCCTTGGAAGCGCTTTCACAGGCGCAGCAACACTGGGGCTTTGCGCTTCTCTAGCCACCAAACGTCACGGTCACTATCTCTCCGTCTCGTAAACACGAGTTGAGAAATTGCAAACGTCGAGCAATTGCTCAGAGATGAAAAGTGCCAGCACTGAAAGCTGATGCTAGCCAGCACCCTTCCTTGGAAGCGCTTTTGCAGGCCTAAGAACACTGGGGCTCAGGGCTTCTCTAGCCACCTAATCTTCTGCTCATCCTCTCGCGTAGTCTAAAGAGAGCTCAGGTGAGAAATTGCAAAAGTCGAGCAATTGCTTAGAGATGAAAAGTGCCAGCACTGAAAGCTGTTGCTAGCCAGCACCCTTCCTTGGAAACGCTTTTGTAGCCCTAATAACTCTGGGGCTCTGGGCTTCTCTAGCCACCTAATCTTCTGCTCATCCTCTCGGGCACTCTAAAGAGAGCTCAGGTGAGAAATTGCAAACGTTGAGCAATTGCTCAGAGAGGAAAAGTGCCAGCACTGAAGGCTGTTGCTAGCCAGCACCCTTCCTTGGAAGCGCTTTCACACGCGCAGCAACACTGGGACTTTGCGCTTCTCTAGCCACCAAACATCACGGTCATTCTCTTGCCGTCCCGTAGACACGATTTGAGAAATTGCAAACGTCGAGCAATTGCTCAGAGATGAAAAGTGCCAGCACTGAAAGCTGTTGCTAGCCAGCACCCTTCCTTGGAAGCGCTTTCACAGGCGCAGCAACACTGGGGCTTTGCGCTTCTCTAGCCACCAAACATCACGGTCATTCTCTTTCCGTCTCGTAGACACGAGCTGAGAAATTGCAAACGTCGAGCAATTGCTCAGAGATGAAAAGTGCCAGCACTGAAAGCTGTTGCTAGCCAGCACCCTTCCTTGGAAGTGCTTTCACAGGTGAAAAAACACTGGGGCTTTGCGCTTCTCTAGCCACCAAACATCACGGTCATTATCTCTCCGTCTCGTAGACAAGAGCTGAGAAATTGCAAACGTCGAGCAATTGCTCAGAGATGAAAAGTGGCAGCACTGAAAGCTGATGCTAGCCAGCACCCTTCCTTGGAAGCGCTTTTGCAGGCCTAAGAACACTGGGGTTGTGGGCTTCTCTAGCCACCTACTCTTCTGCTCATCCTCTCGCGCAGTCTAAAGAGAGCTCAGGTGAGAAATTGCAAACGTCGAGCAATTGCTCAGAGATGAAAAGTGCCAGCACTGAAAGCTGTTGCTAGCCAGCACCCTTCCTTGGAAGCGCTTTCACAGGCGCAGCAACACTGGGGCTTTGCACTTCTCTAGCCACCAAACATCACGCTCACTATCTCTCCGTCTCGTAGACACGAGCTGAGAAATTGCAAACGTTGAGCAATTGCTCAGAGATGAAAAGTGCCAGCACTGAAAGCTGTTGCTAGCCAGCACCCTTCCTTGGAAGCGCTTTTGTAGGCCTAAGAACACTGGGGCTCTGGGCTTCTCTAGCTACCTAATCTTCTGCTCATCCTATCGCGCAGTCTAAAGAGAGCTCAGGTGAGAAATTGCAAATGTCGAGCAATTGCTCAGAGATGAAAAGTGGCAGCACTGAAAGCTGTTGCTAGCCAGCACCCTTCCTTGGAAGCGCTTTCACAGGCGCAGCAACACTGGGACTTTGCGCTTCTCTACCCACCAAACGTCACGGTCATTCTCTTTCCATCCCGTAGACACGAGTTGAGAAATTGCAAACGTCGAGCAATTGCTCAGAGATGAAAAGTGCCAGCACTGAAAGCTGATGCTAGCCAGCACCCTTCCTTGGAAGCGCTTTCACAGGCGCAGCAACACTGGGGCTTTGCGCTTCTCTAGCCACCAAACATCACGGTCATTCAATTTCCGTCTCGTAGACAGGAGTTGAGAAATTGCAAACGTCGAGCAATTGCTCAGAGATGAAAAGTGCCAGCACTGAAAGCTGTTGCTAGCCAGCACCCTTCCTTGGAAGCGCTTTCACAGGCGCAGCAACACTGGGGCTTTGCGCTTCTCTACCCACCAAACGTCACGGTCATTCTCTTTCCGTCTCGTAGACACGAGCTGAAAAATTGCAAACGTCGAGCAATTGCTCAGAGATGAAAAGTGCCAGCACTGAAAGCTGTTGCTAGCCAGCACCCTTCCTTGGAAGTGCTTTCACAGGTGAAAAAACACTGGGGCTTTGCGCTTCTCTACCCACCAAACGTCACGGTCACTATCTCTCCGTCTCGTAAACACGAGTTGAGAAATTGCAAACGTCGAGCAATTGCTCAGAGATGAAAAGTGCCAGCACTGAAAGCTGTGGCTAGCCAGCACCCTTCCTTGGAAGCGCTTTTGCAGGCCTAAGAACACTGGGGTTGTGGGCTTCTCTAGCCACCTACTCTTCTGCTCATCCTCTCGCGTAGTCTAAAGAGAGCTCAGGTGAGAAATTGCAAATGTCGAGCAATTGCTTAGAGAGGAAAAGTGCCAGCACTGAAAGCTGTTGCTAGCCAGCACCCTTCCTTGGAAGCGCTCTTGTAGCCCTAACAACACAGGGGCTCTGAGCTTCTATAGCCACCTACTCTTCTGCTCATCCTCTCGCGCAGTCTAAAGAGAGCTCAGGGGAGAAATTGCAAACGTCCAGCAATTGCTCAGAGATGAAAAGTGCCAGCACTGAAAGCTGTGGCTAGCCAGCACCCTTCCTTGGAAGTGCTTTCACAGGCGCAGCAACACTGGGGCTTTGCGCTTCTCTACCCACCAATCGTCACGGTCACTATCTCTCCGTCTCGTAGACACGAGTTGAGAAATTGCAAATGTCGAGCAATTGCTCCGAGATGAAAAGTGCCAGCACTGAAAGCTGTTGCTAGCCAGCACCCTTCCTTGGAAGCGCTTTTGTAGGCCTAAGAACACTGGGGTTGTGGGCTTCTCTATCCACCTAATCTTCTTCTCATCCTCTCGTGTAGTCAAAAGAGAGCTCAGGTGAGAAATTGCAAATGTCGAGCAATTGCTCAGAGATGAAAAGTGCCAGCACTGAAAGCTGTTGCTAGCCAGCAGCCTTCCTTGGAAGCGCTTTTGTAGGCCTAAGAACACTGGGGCTCTGGGCTTCTCTAGCCACCAAACATCACGGTCATTCTCTCTCCGTCTCGTAGACACGAGCTGAGAAATTGCAAACGTCGAGCAATTGCTCAGAGATGAAAAGTGGCAGCACTGAAAGCTGTTGCTAGCCAGCACCCTTCCTTGGAAGCGCTTTTGCAGGCCTAAGAACAGTGGGGTTGTGGGCTTCTCTAGCCACCTACTCTTCTGCTCATCCTCTCGCGTAGTCTAAAGAGAGCTCAGGTGAGAAATTGCAAATGTCGAGCAATTGCTCAGAGAGGAAAAGTGCCAGCACTGAAAGCTGTTGCTAGCCAGCACCCTTCCTTGGAAGTGCTTTCACAGGCGCAGCAACACTGGGGCTTTGCGCTTCTCTAGCCACCAATCGTCACGGTCACTATCTCTCCGTCTCGTAGACACGAGTTGAGAAATTGCAAACGTCGAGCAATTGCTCAGAGATGAAAAGTGGCAGCACTGAAAGCTGTTGCTAGCCAGCACCCTTCCTTGGAAGCGCTTTCACAGGCGCAGCAACACTGGGGCTTTGCGCTTCTCTACCCACCAAACATCACGGTAATTCAATATCCGTCTCGTAGACACGAGTTGAGAAATTGCAAATGTCGAGCAATTGCTCAGAGATGAAAAGTGCCAGCACTGAAAGCTGTTGCTAGCCAGCACCCTTCCTTGGAAGCGCTTTTGTAGGCCTAAGAACACTGGGGTTGTGGGCTTCTCTAGCCACCTACTCTTCTGCTCATCCTCTCGCGTAGTCTAAAGAGAGCTCAGGTGAGAAATTGCAAATGTCGAGCAATTGCTCAGAGATGAAAAGTGCCAGCACTGAAAGCTGTTGCTAGCCAGCACCCTTCCTTGGAAGCGCTCTTGTAGCCCTAACAACACAGGGGCTCTGAGCTTCTATAGCCACCTACTCTTCTGCTCATCCTCTCGCGCAGTCTAAAGAGAGCTCAGGGGAGAAATTGCAAACGTCCAGCAATTGCTCAGAGATGAAAAGTGCCAGCACTGAAAGCTGTTGCTAGCCAGCACCCTTCCTCGGAAGTGCTTTCACAGGCGCAGCAACACTGGGACTTTGCGCTTCTCTACCCACCAAACATCACTCTCACTATCTCTCCGTCTCGTAGACACGAGCTGAGAAATTGCAAACGTCGAGCAATTGCTCAGAGATGAAAAGTGCCAGCACTGAAAGCTGTGGCTAGCCAGCACCCTTCCTTGGAAGCGCTTTTGTAGGCCTAAGAACACTGGGGTTGTGGGCTTCTCTAGCCACCTACTCTTCTGCTCATCCTCTCGCGCAGTCTAAAGAGAGCTCAGGTGAGAAATTGCAAACGTCCAGCAATTGCTCAGAGATGAAAAGTGCCAGCACTGAAAGCTGTGGCTAGCCAGCACCCTTCCTTGGAAGTGCTTTCACAGGCGCAGCAACACTGGGGCTTTGCGCTTCTCTAGCCACCAATCGTCACGGTCACTATCTCTCCGTCTCGTAGACACGAGCTGAGAAATTGCAAACGTCGAGCAATTGCTCAGAGATGAAAAGTGCCAGCACTGAAAGCTGTTGCTAGCCAGCACCCTTCCTTGGAAGTGCTTTCACAGGCGCAGCAACACTGGGGCTTTGCGCTTCTCTAGCCACCAAACGTCATGCTCACTATCTCTCCGTCTCGTAGACACGAGCTGAGAAATTGCAAATGTGGAGCAATTGCTCAGAGATGAAAAGTGCCAGCACTGAAAGCTGTTGCTAGCCAGCACCCTTCCTTGGAAGCGCTTTTGTAGGCCTAAGAACACTGGGGTTGTGGGCTTCTCTAGCCACCTAATCTTCTTCTCATCCTCTCGTGTAGTCAAAAGAGAGCTCAGGGGAGAAATTGCAAATGTCGAGCAATTGCTCAGAGATGAAAAGTGCCAGCACTGAAAGCTGTTGCTAGCCAGCACCCTTCCTTGGAAGCGCTTTTGTAGGCCTAAGAACACTGGGGCTCTGGGCTTCTCTAGCCACCTAATCTTCTGCTCATCCTCTCGCGCACTCTAAAGAGAGCTCAGGGGAGAAATTGCAAACGTCCAGCAATTGCTCAGAGATGAAAAGTGCCAGCACTGAAAGCTGTGGCTAGCCAGCACCCTTCCTTGGAAGCGCTTTCACAGGCGCAGCAACACTGGGGCTTTGCGCTTCTCTAGCCACCAAATGTCACGGTCATTCTCTCTCCGTCTCGTAGACATGAGCTGAGAAATTGCAAACGTCGAGCAATTGCTCAGAGATGAAAAGGGACAGCACTGAAAGTTGTTGCTAGCCAGCACCCTTCCTTGGAAGCGCTTTCACAGGCGCAGCAACACTGGGGCTTTGCGCTTCTCTAGCCACCAAACGTCACGCTCACTATCTCTCCGTCTCGTAGACAAGAGCTGAGAAATTGCAAACGTCGAGCAATTGCTCAGAGAGGAAATGTGCCAGCACTGAAAGCTGTGGCTAGCCAGCACCCTTCCTTGGAAGCGCTTTCACAGGCGCAGCAACACTGGGGCTTTGCGCTTCTCTAGCCACCAAACGTCACGTTCATTCTCTTTCCTTCTCGTAGACACGAGTTGAGAAATTGCAAACGTCGAGCAATTGCTCAGAGATGAAAAGTGCCAGCACTGAAAGCTGTTGCTAGCCAGCACCCTTCCTTGGAAGCGCTTTTGTAGGCCTAAGAACACTGGGGTTGTGGGCTTCTCTAGCCACCTACTCTTCTGCTCATCCTCTCACGTAGTCTAAAGAGAGATCAGGTGAGAAAGTGCAAACGTCGAGCAATTGCTCAGAGATGAAAAGTGCCAGGACTGAAGGCTGTTGCTAGCCAGCACCCTTCCTTGGAAGCGCTTTCACAGGCGCAGCAACACTGGGGCTTTGCGCTTCTCTACCCACCAAACGTCACAGTCATTCTCTTTCCGTCTCGTAGACACGAGCTGAGAAATTGCAAACGTCGAGCAATTGCTCAGAGATGAAAAGTGCCAGCACTGAAAGCTGATGCTAGCCAGCACCCTTCCTTGGAAGTGCTTTCACAGGCGCAGCAACACTGGGGCTTTGCGCTTCTCTACCCACCAAACGTCACGGTCATTCTCTTTCCGTCTCGTAGACACGAGCTGAGAAATTGCAAACGTCGAGCAATTGCTCAGAGATGAAAAGTGCCAGCACTGAAAGCTGTGGCTAGCCAGCACCCTTCCTTGGAAGCGCTTTCACAGGCACAGCAACACTGGGGCTTTGTGATTCTCTAGCCACCAAACATCACGGTCACTATCTCTCCGTCTCGTAGACACGAGCTGAGAAATTGCAAACGTCGAGCAATTGCTCAGAGATGAAAAGTGCCAGCACTGAAAGCTGTTGCTAGCCAGCACCCTTCCTTGGAAACGCTTTTGTAGGCCTAAGAACACTGGGGCTCTGGGCTTCTCTAGCCACCTACTCTTCTGCTCAGCCTCTCGTGCAGTCTAAAGAGAGCTCAGGTGAGAAATTGCAAACGTCGAGCAATTGCTCAGAGATGAAAAGTGCCAGCACTGAAAGCTGTGGCTAGCCAGCACCCTTCCTTGGAAGCGCTTTCACAGGCGCAGCAACACTGGGACTTTGCGCTTCTCTAGCCACCAAACGTCACGGTCATTCTCTTTCCGTCTCTTAGACACGAGCTGAGAAATTGCAAACGTCGAGCAATTGCTCAGAGATGAAAAGTGCCAGCACTGAAAGCTGTTGCTAGCCAGCACCCTTCCTTGGAAGCGCTTTTGTAGGCCTAAGAACACTGGGGTTGTGGGCTTCTCTAGCCACCTACTCTTCTGCTCATCCTCTCGCGTAGTCTAAAGAGAGCTCAGGTGAGAAAGTGCAAACGTCGAGCAATTGCTCAGAGATGAAAAGTGCCAGCACTGAAAGCTGTGGCTAGCCAGCACCCTCCTTGGAAGCGCTTTCACAGGCGCAGCAACACTGGGGCTTTGCGCTTCTCTACCCACCAAACATCACGGTCACTATCTCTCCGTCTCGTAGACACGAGCTGAGAAATTGCAAATGTCGAGCAATTGCTCAGAGATGAAAAGTGCCAGCACTGAAAGCTGTTGCTAGCCAGCCCCCTTCCTTGGAAACGCTTTTGTAGGCCTAAGAACACTGGGGCTCTGGGCTTCTCTAGCCACCTAATCTTCTGCTCATCCTCTCGTGCAGTCTAAAGAGAGCTCAGGTGAGAAATTGCAAACGTCGAGCAATTGCTCAGAGATGAAAAGTGCCAGCACTGAAAGCTGTTGCTAGCCAGCACCCTTCCTTGGAAGCGCTTTCACAGGCACAGCAACACTGGGGCTTTGCGCTTCTCTACCCACCAAACATCACGCTCACTATCTCTCCGTCTCATAGACACGAGCTGAGAAATTGCAAACGTCGAGCAATTGCTCAGAGATGAAAAGTGCCAGCACTGAAAGCTGTTGCTAGCCAGCCCCCTTCCTTGGAAGCGCTTTTGTAGGCCTAAGAACACTGGGGTTCTGGGCTTCTCTAGCTACCTAATATTCTGCTCATCCTCTCATGCAGTCTAAAGAGAGCTCAGGTGAGAAATTGCAAACGTCGAGCAATTGCTCAGAGAGGAAAAGTGCCAGCACTGAAAGCTGTTGCTAGCCAGCACCCTTCCTTGGAAGCGCTTTCACCGGCACAGCAACACTGGGACTTTGCGCTTCTCTAGCCACCAAACGTCACGCTCACTATCTCTCCGTCTCGTAGACATGAGCTGAGAAATTGCAAACGTCGAGCAATTGCTCAGAGATGAAAAGTGCCAGCACTGAAAGCTGTTGCTAGCCAGCAGCCTTCCTTGGAAGCGCTTTCACAGGCGCAGCAACACTGGGGCTTTGCGCTTCTCTAGCCACCAAACATCACGGTCATTCTCTTTCCTTCTCGTAGACACGAGCTGAGAAATTGCAAATGTCGAGCAATTGTTCAGAGATGAAAAGTGCCAGCACTGAAAGCTGTTGCTAGCCAGCACCCTTCCTTGGAAGCGCTTTTGTAGGCCTAAGAACACTGGGGCTCTGTGCTTCTCTAGCCACCTAATCTTCTGCTCATCCTCTCGCGCAGTCTAAAGAGAGCTCAGGTGAGAAATTGCAAACGTCGAGCAATTGCTCAGAGATGAAAAGTGCCAGGACTGAAGGCTGTTGCTAGCCAGCACCCTTCCTTGGAAGCGCTTTCACAGGCGCAGCAACACTGGGGCTTTGCGCTTCTCTACCCACCAAACATCACGCTCACTATCTCTCCGTCTCGTAGACACGAGCTGAGAAATTGCAAATGTCGAGCAATTGCTCAGAGATGAAAAGTGCCAGCACTGAAAGCTGTTGCTAGCCAGCACCCTTCCTTGGAAGCGCTTTTGTAGGCCTAAGAACACTGGGGCTCTGGGCTTCTCTAGCCACCTACTCTTCTGCTCATCCTCTCGCGCAGTCTAAAGAGAGCTCAGGTGAGAAATTGCAAACGTCGAGCAATTGCTCAGAGAGGAAAAGTGCCAGCACTGAAGGCTGTTGCTAGCCAGCAGCCTTCCTTGGAAGCGCTTTCACAGGCGCAGCAACACTGGGACTTTGCGCTTCTCTAGCCACCAAACGTCACGGTCATTCTCTTTCCGTCCCGTAGACACGAGTTGAGAAATTGCAAACGTCGAGCAATTGCTCAGAGATGAAAAGTGCCAGGACTGAAGGCTGTTGCTAGCCAGCACCCTTCCTTGGAAGCGCTTTCACAGGCGCAGCAACACTGGGGCTTTGCGCTTCTCTACCCACCAAATATCAAGGTCATTCTCTTTCCGTCTCGTAGACACGAGCTGAGAAATTGCAAAGGTCGAGCAATTGCTCAGAGATGAAAAGTGCCAGCACTGAAAGCTGTTGCTAGCCAGCACCCTTCCTTGGAAGCGCTTTCACAGGCGCAGCAACACTGGGGCTTTGCGCTTCTCTAGCCACCAAACGTCACGGTCATTATCTCTCCGTCTCGTAGACACGAGCTGAGAAATTGCAAACATCGAGCAATTGCTCAGAGATGAAAAGTGCCAGCACTGAAAGCTGTTGCTAGCCAGCACCCTTCCTTGGAAGCGCTTTTGTAGGCCTAAGGACACTGGGGTTGTGGGCTTCTCTAGCCACCTACTCTTCTGCTCATCCTCTCGCGTAGTCTAAAGAGAGCTCAGGTGAGAAAGTGCAAACGTCGAGCAATTGCTCAGAGATGAAAAGTGCCAGCACTGAAAGCTGTGGTTAGCCAGCACCCTTCCTTGGAAGCGCTTTCACAGGCGCAGCAACACTGGGGCTTTGCGCTTCTCTAGCCACCAAACATCACGGTAACTATCTCTCCGTCTCGTAGACACGAGCTGAGAAATTGCAAACGTCGAGCAATTGCTCAGAGATGAAAAGTGCCAGCACTGAAAGCTGTTGCTAGCCAGCACCCTTCCTTGGAAGCGCTTTTGTAGGCCTAAGAACACTGGGGCTCAGGGCTTCTCTAGCCACCTAATCTTCTTCTCATCCTCTCGAGCACTCTAAAGAGAGCTCAGGTGAGAAATTGCAAACGTGGAGCAATTGCTCAGAGAGGAAAAGTGCCAGCACTGAAGGCTGTTGCTAGCCAGCAGCCTTCCTTGGAAGCGCTTTCACAGGCGCAGCAACACTGGGGCTTTGCGCTTCTCTAGCCACCAAAAGTCACGCTCACTATCTCTCCGTCTCGTAGACACGAGCTGAGAAATTGCAAACGTCGAGCAATTGCTCAGAGATGAAAAGTGCCAGCACTGAAAGCTGTTGCTAGCCAGCACCCTTCCTTGGAAGCGCTTTTGTAGGCCTAAGGACACTGGGGTTGTGGGCTTCTCTAGCCACCTACTCTTCTGCTCATCCTCTCGCGTAGTCTAAAGAGAGCTCAGGTGAGAAAGTGCAAACGTCGAGCAATTGCTCAGAGATGAAAAGTGCCAGCACTGAAAGCTGTGGTTAGCCAGCACCCTTCCTTGGAAGCGCTTTCACAGGCGCAGCAACACTGGGGCTTTGCGCTTCTCTAGCCACCAAACATCACGGTAACTATCTCTCCATCTCGTAGACACGAGCTGAGAAATTGCAAACGTCGAGCAATTGCTCAGAGATGAAAAGTGCCAGCACTGAAAGCTGTTGCTAGCCAGCACCCTTCCTTGGAAGCGCTTTTGTAGGCCTAAGAACACTGGGGCTCAGGGCTTCTCTAGCCACCTAATCTTCTTCTCATCCTCTCGAGCACTCTAAAGAGAGCTCAGGTGAGAAATTGCAAACGTGGAGCAATTGCTCAGAGAGGAAAAGTGCCAGCACTGAAGGCTGTTGCTAGCCAGCACCCTTCCTTGGAAGCGCTTTCACAGGCGCAGGAACACTGGGACTTTGCGCTTCTCTAGCCACCAAACGTCACGGTCATTCTCTTTCCGTCCCGTAGACACGAGTTGAGAAATTGCAAACGTCCAGCAATTGCTCAGAGAGGAAAAGTGCCAGCACTGAAAGCTGTGGCTAGCCAGCACCCTTCCTTGGAAGCGCTTTCACAGGCGCAGCAACACTGGGGCTTTGCGCTTCTCTAGCCACCAAACATCACGGTCATTCTCTTTCCGTCTCGTAGACACGACTTGAGAAATTGCAAACGTCGAGCAATTGCTCAGAGATGAAAAGTGCCAGGACTGAAGGCTGTTGCTAGCCAGCACCCTTCCTTGGAAGCGCTTTCACAGGCGCAGCAACACTGGGGCTTTGCGCTTCTCTAGCCACCAAACATCACGGTCATTCTCTTTCCGTCTCGTAGACACGAGCTGAGAAATTGCAAAGGTCGAGCAATTGCTCAGAGATGAAAAGTGCCAGCACTGAAAGCTGTTGCTAGCCAGCACCCTTCCTTGGAAGCGCTTTCACAGGCGCAGCAACACTGGGGCTTTGCGCTTCTCTACCCACCAAACGTCACGGTCATTATCTCTCCGTCTCGTAGACACGAGCTGAGAAATTGCAAACGTCGAGCAATTGCTCAGAGATGAAAAGTGCCAGCACTGAAAGCTGTTGCTAGCCAGCACCCTTCCTTGGAAGCGCTTTTGTAGGCCTAAGAACACTGGGGCTCTGTGCTTCTCTAGCCACCTAATCTTCTGCTCATCCTCTCGCGCAGTCTAAAGAGAGCTCAGGTGAGAAATTGCAAACGTCGAGCAATTGCTCAGAGATGAAAAGTGCCAGGACTGAAGGCTGTTGCTAGCCAGCACCCTTCCTTGGAAGCGCTTTCACAGGCGCAGCAACACTGGGGCTTTGCGCTTCTCTACCCACCAAACATCACGCTCACTATCTCTCCGTCTCGTAGACACGAGCTGAGAAATTGCAAATGTCGAGCAATTGCTCAGAGATGAAAAGTGCCAGCACTGAAAGCTGTTGCTAGCCAGCACCCTTCCTTGGAAGCGCTTTTGTAGGCCTAAGAACACTGGGGCTCTGGGCTTCTCTAGCCACCTACTCTTCTGCTCATCCTCTCGCGCAGTCTAAAGAGAGCTCAGGTGAGAAATTGCAAACGTCGAGCAATTGCTCAGAGAGGAAAAGTGCCAGCACTGAAGGCTGTTGCTAGCCAGCAGCCTTCCTTGGAAGCGCTTTCACAGGCGCAGCAACACTGGGACTTTGCGCTTCTCTAGCCACCAAACGTCACGGTCATTCTCTTTCCGTCCCGTAGACACGAGTTGAGAAATTGCAAACGTCGAGCAATTGCTCAGAGATGAAAAGTGCCAGGACTGAAGGCTGTTGCTAGCCAGCACCCTTCCTTGGAAGCGCTTTCACAGGCGCAGCAACACTGGGGCTTTGCGCTTCTCTACCCACCAAATATCAAGGTCATTCTCTTTCCGTCTCGTAGACACGAGCTGAGAAATTGCAAAGGTCGAGCAATTGCTCAGAGATGAAAAGTGCCAGCACTGAAAGCTGTTGCTAGCCAGCACCCTTCCTTGGAAGCGCTTTCACAGGCGCAGCAACACTGGGGCTTTGCGCTTCTCTAGCCACCAAACGTCACGGTCATTATCTCTCCGTCTCGTAGACACGAGCTGAGAAATTGCAAACATCGAGCAATTGCTCAGAGATGAAAAGTGCCAGCACTGAAAGCTGTTGCTAGCCAGCACCCTTCCTTGGAAGCGCTTTTGTAGGCCTAAGGACACTGGGGTTGTGGGCTTCTCTAGCCACCTACTCTTCTGCTCATCCTCTCGCGTAGTCTAAAGAGAGCTCAGGTGAGAAAGTGCAAACGTCGAGCAATTGCTCAGAGATGAAAAGTGCCAGCACTGAAAGCTGTGGTTAGCCAGCACCCTTCCTTGGAAGCGCTTTCACAGGCGCAGCAACACTGGGGCTTTGCGCTTCTCTAGCCACCAAACATCACGGTAACTATCTCTCCGTCTCGTAGACACGAGCTGAGAAATTGCAAACGTCGAGCAATTGCTCAGAGATGAAAAGTGCCAGCACTGAAAGCTGTTGCTAGCCAGCACCCTTCCTTGGAAGCGCTTTTGTAGGCCTAAGAACACTGGGGCTCAGGGCTTCTCTAGCCACCTAATCTTCTTCTCATCCTCTCGAGCACTCTAAAGAGAGCTCAGGTGAGAAATTGCAAACGTGGAGCAATTGCTCAGAGAGGAAAAGTGCCAGCACTGAAGGCTGTTGCTAGCCAGCAGCCTTCCTTGGAAGCGCTTTCACAGGCGCAGCAACACTGGGGCTTTGCGCTTCTCTAGCCACCAAAAGTCACGCTCACTATCTCTCCGTCTCGTAGACACGAGCTGAGAAATTGCAAACGTCGAGCAATTGCTCAGAGATGAAAAGTGCCAGCACTGAAAGCTGTTGCTAGCCAGCACCCTTCCTTGGAAGCGCTTTTGTAGGCCTAAGGACACTGGGGTTGTGGGCTTCTCTAGCCACCTACTCTTCTGCTCATCCTCTCGCGTAGTCTAAAGAGAGCTCAGGTGAGAAAGTGCAAACGTCGAGCAATTGCTCAGAGATGAAAAGTGCCAGCACTGAAAGCTGTGGTTAGCCAGCACCCTTCCTTGGAAGCGCTTTCACAGGCGCAGCAACACTGGGGCTTTGCGCTTCTCTAGCCACCAAACATCACGGTAACTATCTCTCCATCTCGTAGACACGAGCTGAGAAATTGCAAACGTCGAGCAATTGCTCAGAGATGAAAAGTGCCAGCACTGAAAGCTGTTGCTAGCCAGCACCCTTCCTTGGAAGCGCTTTTGTAGGCCTAAGAACACTGGGGCTCAGGGCTTCTCTAGCCACCTAATCTTCTTCTCATCCTCTCGAGCACTCTAAAGAGAGCTCAGGTGAGAAATTGCAAACGTGGAGCAATTGCTCAGAGAGGAAAAGTGCCAGCACTGAAGGCTGTTGCTAGCCAGCACCCTTCCTTGGAAGCGCTTTCACAGGCGCAGGAACACTGGGACTTTGCGCTTCTCTAGCCACCAAACGTCACGGTCATTCTCTTTCCGTCCCGTAGACACGAGTTGAGAAATTGCAAACGTCCAGCAATTGCTCAGAGAGGAAAAGTGCCAGCACTGAAAGCTGTGGCTAGCCAGCACCCTTCCTTGGAAGCGCTTTCACAGGCGCAGCAACACTGGGGCTTTGCGCTTCTCTAGCCACCAAACATCACGGTCATTCTCTTTCCGTCTCGTAGACACGACTTGAGAAATTGCAAACGTCGAGCAATTGCTCAGAGATGAAAAGTGCCAGGACTGAAGGCTGTTGCTAGCCAGCACCCTTCCTTGGAAGCGCTTTCACAGGCGCAGCAACACTGGGGCTTTGCGCTTCTCTAGCCACCAAACATCACGGTCATTCTCTTTCCGTCTCGTAGACACGAGCTGAGAAATTGCAAAGGTCGAGCAATTGCTCAGAGATGAAAAGTGCCAGCACTGAAAGCTGTTGCTAGCCAGCACCCTTCCTTGGAAGCGCTTTCACAGGCGCAGCAACACTGGGGCTTTGCGCTTCTCTACCCACCAAACGTCACGGTCATTATCTCTCCGTCTCGTAGACACGAGCTGAGAAATTGCAAACGTCGAGCAATTGCTCAGAGATGAAAAGTGCCAGCACTGAAAGCTGTTGCTAGCCAGCACCCTTCCTTGGAAGCGCTTTTGTAGACCTAACAACACTGGGGCTCTGGGCTTCTCTAGCCACCTACTCTTCTGCTCATCCTCTCGCGTAGTCTAAAGAGAGCTCAGGTGAGAAATTGCAAACGTCGAGCAATTGCTCAGAGATGAAAAGTGCCAGCACTGAAAGCTGTGGCTAGCCAGCACCCTCCTTGGAAGCGCTTTCACAGGCGCAGCAACACTGGGGCTTTGCGCTTCTCTACCCACCAAACATCACGGTCACTATCTCTCCGTCTCGTAGACACGAGCTGAGAAATTGCAAACGTCGAGCAATTGCTCAGAGATGAAAAGTGCCAGCACTGAAAGCTGTTGCTAGCCAGCACCCTTCCTTGGAAGCGCTTTTGTAGGCCTAAGAACACTGGGGATCTGGGCTTCTCTAGCCACCTAATCTTCTTCTCATCCTCTCGAGCACTCTAAAGAGAGCTCAGGTGAGAAATTGCAAACGTCGAGCAATTGCTCAGAGATGAAAAGTGCCAGCACTGAAAGCTGTGGTTAGCCAGCACCCTTCCTTGGAAGCGCTTTCACAGGCGCAGCAACACTGGGGCTTTGCGCTTCTCTAGCCACCAAACATCACGGTAACTATCTCTCCATCTCGTAGACACGAGCTGAGAAATTGCAAACGTCGAGCAATTGCTCAGAGATGAAAAGTGCCAGCACTGAAAGCTGTTGCTAGCCAGCACCCTTCCTTGGAAGCGCTTTTGTAGCCCTAAGAACACTGGGGCTCAGGGCTTCTCTAGCCACCTAATCTTCTTCTCATCCTCTCGAGCACTCTAAAGAGAGCTCAGGTGAGAAATTGCAAACGTGGAGCAATTGCTCAGAGAGGAAAAGTGCCAGCACTGAAGGCTGTTACTAGCCAGCAGCCTTCCTTGGAAGCGCTTTCACAGGCGCAGCAACACTGGGACTTTGCGCTTCTCTAGCCACCAAACGTCACGGTCATTCTCTTTCCGTCCCGTAGACACGAGTTGAGAAATTGCAAACGTCGAGCAATTGCTCAGAGAGGAAAAGTGCCAGCACTGAAAGCTGTGGCTAGCCAGCACCCTTCCTTGGAAGCGCTTTCACAGGCGCAGCAACACTGGGGCTTTGCGCTTCTCTACCCACCAAACATCACGGTCATTCTCTTTCCGTCTCGTAGACACGACTTGAGAAATTGCAAACGTCGAGCAATTGCTCAGAGATGAAAAGTGCCAGGACTGAAGGCTGTTGCTAGCCAGCACCCTTCCTTGGAAGCGCTTTCACAGGCGCAGCAACACTGGGGCTTTGCGCTTCTCTACCCACCAAACATCACGGTCATTCTCTTTCCTTCTCGTAGACACGAGCTGAGAAATTGCAAATGTCGAGCAATTGCTCAGAGATGAAAAGTGCCAGCACTGAAAGCTGTTGCTAGCCAGCACCCTTCCTTGGAAGCGCTTTTGTAGGCCTAAGAACACTGGGGCTCTGGGCTTCTCTAGCCACCTAATCTTCTGCTCATCCTCTCGCGCAGTCTAAAGAGAGCTCAGGGGAGAAATTGCAAACGTCAAGCAATTGCTCAGAGAGGAAAAGTGCCAGCACTGAAGGCTGTTGCTAGCCAGCACCCTTCCTTGGAAGCGCTTTCACAGGCGCAGCAACACTGGGCCTTTGCGCTTCTCTACCCACCAAACATCACGGTCATTCTCTTTCCGTCTCGTAGACACGAGCTGAGAAATTGCAAAGGTCGAGCAATTGCTCAGAGATGAAAAGTGCCAGCACTGAAAGCTGATGCTAGCCAGCACCCTTCCTTGGAAGTGCTTTCACAGGTGAAAAAACACTGGGACTTTGCGCTTCTCTAGCCACCAAACGTCACGGTCACTATCTCTCCGTCTCGTAAACACGAGTTGAGAAATTGCAAACGTCGAGCAATTGCTCAGAGATGAAAAGTGCCAGCACTGAAAGCTGATGCTAGCCAGCACCCTTCCTTGGAAGCGCTTTTGCAGGCCTAAGAACACTGGGGCTCAGGGCTTCTCTAGCCACCTAATCTTCTGCTCATCCTCTCGCGTAGTCTAAAGAGAGCTCAGGTGAGAAATTGCAAAAGTCGAGCAATTGCTTAGAGAGGAAAAGTGCCAGCACTGAAAGCTGTTGCTAGCCAGCACCCTTCCTTGGAAACGCTTTTGTAGCCCTAATAACTCTGGGGCTCTGGGCTTCTCTAGCCACCTAATCTTCTGCTCATCCTCTCGCGCACTCTAAAGAGAGCTCAGGTGAGAAATTGCAAACGTGGAGCAATTGCTCAGAGATGAAAAGTGCCAGCACTGAAGGCTGTTGCTAGCCAGCACCCTTCCTTGGAAGTGCTTTCACACGCGCAGCAACACTGGGACTTTGCGCTTCTCTAGCCACCAAACATCACGGTCATTCTCTTGCCGTCCCGTAGACACGATTTGAGAAATTGCAAACGTCGAGCAATTGCTCAGAGATGAAAAGTGCCAGCACTGAAAGCTGTTGCTAGCCAGCACCCTTCCTTGGAAGCGCTTTCACAGGCGCAGCAACACTGGGGCTTTGCGCTTCTCTACCCACCAAACATCACGGTCACTATCTCTCCATCTCGTAGACACGAGCTGAGAAATTGCAAACGTCGAGCAATTGCTCAGAGATGAAAAGTGCCAGCACTGAAAGCTGTTGCTAGCCAGCACCCTTCCTTGGAAGCGCTTTTGTAGGCCTAAGAACACTGGGGCTCAGGGCTTCTCTAGCCACCTAATCTTCTTCTCATCCTCTCGAGCACGCTAAAGAGAGCTCAGGTGAGAAATTGCAAACGTGGAGCAATTGCTCAGAGAGGAAAAGTGCCAGCACTGAAGGCTGTTGCTAGCCAGCAGCCTTCCTTGGAAGCGCTTTCACAGGCGCAGCAACACTGGGACTTTGCGCTTCTCTAGCCACCAAACGTCACGGTCATTCTCTTTCCGTCCCGTAGACACGAGTTGAGAAATTGCAAACGTCGAGCAATTGCTCAGAGAGGAAAAGTGCCAGCACTGAAAGCTGTGGCTAGCCAGCACCCTTCCTTGGAAGCGCTTTCACAGGCGCAGCAACACTGGGGCTTTGCGCTTCTCTACCCACCAAACCTCACAGTCATTCTCTTTCCGTCTCGTAGACACGACTTGAGAAATTGCAAACGTCGAGCAATTGCTCAGAGATGAAAAGTGCCAGGACTGAAGGCTGTTGCTAGCCAGCACCCTTCCTTGGAAGTGCTTTCACAGGCGCAGCAACACTGGGGCTTTGCGCTTCTCTACCCACCAAACATCACGGTCATTCTCTTTCCTTCTCGTAGACACGAGCTGAGAAATTGCAAATGTCGAGCAATTGCTCAGAGATGAAAAGTGCCAGCACTGAAAGCTGTTGCTAGCCAGCACCCTTCCTTGGAAGCGCTTTTGTAGGCCTAAGAACACTGGGGCTCTGGGCTTCTCTAGCCACCTAATCTTCTGCTCATCCTCTCGCGCAGTCTAAAGAGAGCTCAGGGGAGAAATTGCAAACGTCGAGCAATTGCTCAGAGAGGAAAAGTGCCAGCACTGAAGGCTGTTGCTAGCCAGCACCCTTCCTTGGAAGCGCTTTCACAGGCGCAGCAACACTGGGGCTTTGCGCTTCTCTAGCCACCAAACATCACGGTCATTCTCTTTCCGTCTCGTAGACACGAGCTGAGAAATTGCAAAGGTCGAGCAATTGCTCAGAGATGAAAAGTGCCAGCACTGAAAGCTGATGCTAGCCAGCACCCTTCCTTGGAAGCGCTTTCACAGGCGCAGCAACACTGGGGCTTTGCGCTTCTCTAGCCACCAAACGTCACGGTCACTATCTCTCCGTCTCGTAAACACGAGTTGAGAAATTGCAAACGTCGAGCAATTGCTCAGAGATGAAAAGTGCCAGCACTGAAAGCTGATGCTAGCCAGCACCCTTCCTTGGAAGCGCTTTTGCAGGCCTAAGAACACTGGGGCTCAGGGCTTCTCTAGCCACCTAATCTTCTGCTCATCCTCTCGCGTAGTCTAAAGAGAGCTCAGGTGAGAAATTGCAAAAGTCGAGCAATTGCTTAGAGAGGAAAAGTGCCAGCACTGAAAGCTGTGGTTAGCCAGCACCCTTCCTTGGAAGCGCTTTCACAGGCGCAGCAACACTGGGGCTTTGCGCTTCTCTAGCCACCAAACATCACGGTAACTATCTCTCCATCTCGTAGACACGAGCTGAGAAATTGCAAACGTCGAGCAATTGCTCAGAGATGAAAAGTGCCAGCACTGAAAGCTGTTGCTAGCCAGCACCCTTCCTTGGAAGCGCTTTTGTAGCCCTAAGAACACTGGGGCTCAGGGCTTCTCTAGCCACCTAATCTTCTTCTCATCCTCTCGAGCACTCTAAAGAGAGCTCAGGTGAGAAATTGCAAACGTGGAGCAATTGCTCAGAGATGAAAAGTGCCAGCACTGAAGGCTGTTACTAGCCAGCAGCCTTCCTTGGAAGCGCTTTCACAGGCGCAGCAACACTGGGACTTTGCGCTTCTCTACCCACCAAACGTCACGGTCATTCTCTTTCCGTCCCGTAGACACGAGTTGAGAAATTGCAAACGTCGAGCAATTGCTCAGAGAGGAAAAGTGCCAGCACTGAAAGCTGTGGCTAGCCAGCACCCTTCCTTGGAAGCGCTTTCACAGGCGCAGCAACACTGGGGCTTTGCGCTTCTCTACCCACCAAACATCACGGTCATTCTCTTTCCGTCTCGTAGACACGACTTGAGAAATTGCAAACGTCGAGCAATTGCTCAGAGATGAAAAGTGCCAGGACTGAAGGCTGTTGCTAGCCAGCACCCTTCCTTGGAAGCGCTTTCACAGGCGCAGCAACACTGGGGCTTTGCGCTTCTCTACCCACCAAACATCACGGTCATTCTCTTTCCTTCTCGTAGACACGAGCTGAGAAATTGCAAATGTCGAGCAATTGCTCAGAGATGAAAAGTGCCAGCACTGAAAGCTGTTGCTAGCCAGCACCCTTCCTTGGAAGCGCTTTTGTAGGCCTAAGAACACTGGGGCTCTGGGCTTCTCTAGCCACCTAATCTTCTGCTCATCCTCTCGCGCAGTCTAAAGAGAGCTCAGGGGAGAAATTGCAAACGTCGAGCAATTGCTCAGAGAGGAAAAGTGCCAGCACTGAAGGCTGTTGCTAGCCAGCACCCTTCCTTGGAAGCGCTTTCACAGGCGCAGCAACACTGGGACTTTGCGCTTCTCTAGCCACCAAACATCACGGTCATTCTCTTTCCGTCTCGTAGACACGAGCTGAGAAATTGCAAAGGTCGAGCAATTGCTCAGAGATGAAAAGTGCCAGCACTGAAAGCTGATGCTAGCCAGCACCCTTCCTTGGAAGTGCTTTCACAGGTGAAAAAACACTGGGACTTTGCGCTTCTCTAGCCACCAAACGTCACGGTCACTATCTCTCCGTCTCGTAAACACGAGTTGAGAAATTGCAAACGTCGAGCAATTGCTCAGAGATGAAAAGTGCCAGCACTGAAAGCTGATGCTAGCCAGCACCCTTCCTTGGAAGCGCTTTTGCAGGCCTAAGAACACTGGGGCTCAGGGCTTCTCTAGCCACCTAATCTTCTGCTCATCCTCTCGCGTAGTCTAAAGAGAGCTCAGGTGAGAAATTGCAAAAGTCGAGCAATTGCTTAGAGAGGAAAAGTGCCAGCACTGAAAGCTGTTGCTAGCCAGCACCCTTCCTTGGAAACGCTTTTGTAGCCCTAATAACTCTGGGGCTCTGGGCTTCTCTAGCCACCTAATCTTCTGCTCATCCTCTCGCGCACTCTAAAGAGAGCTCAGGTGAGAAATTGCAAACGTGGAGCAATTGCTCAGAGATGAAAAGTGCCAGCACTGAAGGCTGTTGCTAGCCAGCACCCTTCCTTGGAAGCGCTTTCACACGCGCAGCAACACTGGGACTTTGCGCTTCTCTAGCCACCAAACATCACGGTCATTCTCTTGCCGTCCCGTAGACACGATTTGAGAAATTGCAAACGTCGAGCAATTGCTCAGAGATGAAAAGTGCCAGCACTGAAAGCTGTTGCTAGCCAGCACCCTTCCTTGGAAGCGCTTTCACAGGCGCAGCAACACTGGGGCTTTGCGCTTCTCTACCCACCAAACATCACGGTCACTATCTCTCCATCTCGTAGACACGAGCTGAGAAATTGCAAACGTCGAGCAATTGCTCAGAGATGAAAAGTGCCAGCACTGAAAGCTGTTGCTAGCCAGCACCCTTCCTTGGAAGCGCTTTTGTAGGCCTAAGAACACTGGGGCTCAGGGCTTCTCTAGCCACCTAATCTTCTTCTCATCCTCTCGAGCACGCTAAAGAGAGCTCAGGTGAGAAATTGCAAACGTGGAGCAATTGCTCAGAGAGGAAAAGTGCCAGCACTGAAGGCTGTTGCTAGCCAGCAGCCTTCCTTGGAAGCGCTTTCACAGGCGCAGCAACACTGGGACTTTGCGCTTCTCTAGCCACCAAACGTCACGGTCATTCTCTTTCCGTCCCGTAGACACGAGTTGAGAAATTGCAAACGTCGAGCAATTGCTCAGAGAGGAAAAGTGCCAGCACTGAAAGCTGTTGCTAGCCAGCACCCTTCCTTGGAAGCGCTTTCACAGGCGCAGCAACACTGGGGCTTTGCGCTTCTCTACCCACCAAACCTCACAGTCATTCTCTTTCCGTCTCGTAGACACGACTTGAGAAATTGCAAACGTCGAGCAATTGCTCAGAGATGAAAAGTGCCAGGACTGAAGGCTGTTGCTAGCCAGCACCCTTCCTTGGAAGCGCTTTCACAGGCGCAGCAACACTGGGGCTTTGCGCTTCTCTACCCACCAAACATCACGGTCATTCTCTTTCCTTCTCGTAGACACGAGCTGAGAAATTGCAAATGTCGAGCAATTGCTCAGAGATGAAAAGTGCCAGCACTGAAAGCTGTTGCTAGCCAGCACCCTTCCTTGGAAGCGCTTTTGTAGGCCTAAGAACACTGGGGCTCTGGGCTTCTCTAGCCACCTAATCTTCTGCTCATCCTCTCGCGCAGTCTAAAGAGAGCTCAGGGGAGAAATTGCAAACGTCGAGCAATTGCTCAGAGAGGAAAAGTGCCAGCACTGAAGGCTGTTGCTAGCCAGCAGCCTTCCTTGGAAGCGCTTTCACAGGCGCAGCAACACTGGGACTTTGCGCTTCTCTAGCCACCAAACATCACGGTCATTCTCTTTCCGTCCCGTAGACACGACTTGAGAAATTGCAAACGTCCAGCAATTGCTCAGAGATGAAAAGTGCCAGGACTGAAGGCTGTTGCTAGCCAGCACCCTTCCTTGGAAGCGCTTTCACAGGCGCAGCAACACTGGGGCTTTGCGCTTCTCTAGCCACCAAACGTCACGGTCCTTCTCTTTCCGTCTCGTAGACACGAGCTGAGAAATTGCAAAGGTCGAGCAATTGCTCAGAGATGAAAAGTGCCAGCACTGAAAGCTGATGCTAGCCAGCACCCTTCCTTGGAAGCGCTTTCACAGGCGCAGCAACACTGGGGCTTTGCGCTTCTCTAGCCACCAAACGTCACGGTCACTATCTCTCCGTCTCGTAAACACGAGTTGAGAAATTGCAAACGTCGAGCAATTGCTCAGAGATGAAAAGTGCCAGCACTGAAAGCTGATGCTAGCCAGCACCCTTCCTTGGAAGCGCTTTTGCAGGCCTAAGAACACTGGGGCTCAGGGCTTCTCTAGCCACCTAATCTTCTGCTCATCCTCTCGTGCAGTCTAAAGAGAGCTCAGGTGAGAAATTGCAAAAGTCGAGCAATTGCTTAGAGAGGAAAAGTGCCAGCACTGAAAGCTGTTGCTAGCCAGCACCCTTCCTTGGAAACGCTTTTGTAGCCCTAATAACTCTGGGGCTCTGGGCTTCTCTAGCCACCTAATCTTCTGCTCATCCTCTCGGGCACTCTAAAGAGAGCTCAGGTGAGAAAGTGCAAACGTGGAGCAATTGCTCAGAGATGAAAAGTGCCAGCACTGAAGGCTGTTGCTAGCCAGCACCCTTCCTTGGAAGCGCTTTCACACGCGCAGCAACACTGGGACTTTGCGCTTCTCTAGCCACCAAACATCACGGTCATTCTCTTGCCGTCCCGTAGACACGATTTGAGAAATTGCAAACGTCGAGCAATTGCTCAGAGATGAAAAGTGCCAGCACTGAAAGCTGTTGCTAGCCAGCACCCTTCCTTGGAAGCGCTTTCACAGGCGCAGCAACACTGGGGCTTTGCGCTTCTCTACCCACCAAACATCACGGTCATTCTCTTTCCGTCTCGTAGACACGAGCTGAGAAATTGCAAACGTCGAGCAATTGCTCAGAGATGAAAAGTGCCAGCACTGAAAGCTGTTGCTAGCCAGCACCCTTCCTTGGAAGTGCTTTCACAGGTGAAAAAACACTGGGGCTTTGCGCTTCTCTAGCCACCAAACATCACGGTCATTATCTCTCCGTCTCGTAGACAAGAGCTGAGAAATTGCAAACGTCGAGCAATTGCTCAGAGATGAAAAGTGGCAGCACTGAAAGCTGATGCTAGCCAGCACCCTTCCTTGGAAGCGCTTTTGCAGGCCTAAGAACACTGGGGTTGTGGGCTTCTCTAGCCACCTACTCTTCTGCTCATCCTCTCGCGCAGTCTAAAGAGAGCTCAGGTGAGAAATTGCAAACGTCGAGCAATTGCTCAGAGATGAAAAGTGCCAGCACTGAAAGCTGTTGCTAGCCAGCACCCTTCCTTGGAAGCGCTTTCACAGGCGCAGCAACACTGGGGCTTTGCACTTCTCTAGCCACCAAACATCACGCTCACTATCTCTCCGTCTCGTAGACACGAGCTGAGAAATTGCAAACGTTGAGCAATTGCTCAGAGATGAAAAGTGCCAGCACTGAAAGCTGTTGCTAGCCAGCACCCTTCCTTGGAAGCGCTTTTGTAGGCCTAAGAACACTGGGGCTCTGGGCTTCTCTAGCTACCTAATCTTCTGCTCATCCTATCGCGCAGTCTAAAGAGAGCTCAGGTGAGAAATTGCAAATGTCGAGCAATTGCTCAGAGATGAAAAGTGGCAGCACTGAAAGCTGTTGCTAGCCAGCACCCTTCCTTGGAAGCGCTTTCACAGGCGCAGCAACACTGGGACTTTGCGCTTCTCTACCCACCAAAAGTCACGCTCACTATCTCTCCGTCTCGTAGACACGAGCTGAGAAATTGCAAAAGTTGAGCAATTGCTCAGAGATAAAAAGTGCCAGCACTGAAAGCTGTTGCTAGCCAGCAACCTTCCTTGGAAGCGCTTTCACAGGCGCAGCAACACTGGGGCTTTGCGCTTCTCTACCCACCAAACATCACAGTCATTCTCTTTCCTTCTCGTAGACACGAGCTGAGAAATTGCAAATGTCGAGCAATTGCTCAGAGATGAAAAGTGCCAGCACTGAAAGCTGTTGCTAGCCAGCACCATTCCTTGGAAGCGCTTTCACAGGCGCAGCAACACTGGGGCTTTGCGCTTCTCTACCCACCAAACGTCACGGTCATTCTCTTTCCGTCTCGTAGACACCAGTTGAGAAATTGCAAAAGTCCAGCAATTGCTCAGAGATGAAAAGTGCCAGCACTGAAAGCTGTGGCTAGCCAGCACCATTCCTTGGAAGCGCTTCCACAGGCGCAGCAACACTGGGACTTTGCGCTTCTCTAGCCACCAAACATCACGGTCATTCTATTTCCGTCTCGTAGACACAAGCTGAGAAATTGCAAACGTCGAGCAATTGCTCAGAGATGAAAACTGCCAGCACTGAAAGCTGATGCTAGCCAGCACCCTTCCTTGGAAGCGCTTTTGTAGGCCTAAGAACACTGGGGCTCTGGGCTTCGCTAGCCACCTAATCTTCTGCTCATCCTCTCGGGCACTCTAAAGAGAGCTCAGGTGAGAAATTGCAAACGTCGAGCAATTTCTCAGAGATGAAAATTGCCAGGACTGAAGGCTGTTGCTAGCCAGCACCCTTCCTTGGAAGCGCTTTCACAGGCGCAGCAACACTGGGACTTTGCGCTTCTCTACCCACCAAACGTCACGGTCATTCTCTTTCCATCCCGTAGACACGAGTTGAGAAATTGCAAACGTCGAGCAATTGCTCAGAGATGAAAAGTGCCAGCACTGAAAGCTGATGCTAGCCAGCACCCTTCCTTGGAAGCGCTTTCACAGGCGCAGCAACACTGGGGCTTTGCGCTTCTCTAGCCACCAAACATCACGGTCATTCAATTTCCGTCTCGTAGACAGGAGTTGAGAAATTGCAAACGTCGAGCAATTGCTCAGAGATGAAAAGTGCCAGCACTGAAAGCTGTTGCTAGCCAGCACCCTTCCTTGGAAGCGCTTTCACAGGCGCAGCAACACTGGGGCTTTGCGCTTCTCTACCCACCAAACATCACGGTCATTCTCTTTCCGTCTCGTAGACACGAGCTGAAAAATTGCAAACGTCGAGCAATTGCTCAGAGATGAAAAGTGCCAGCACTGAAAGCTGTTGCTAGCCAGCACCCTTCCTTGGAAGTGCTTTCACAGGTGAAAAAACACTGGGGCTTTGCGCTTCTCTACCCACCAAACGTCACGGTCACTATCTCTCCGTCTCGTAAACACGAGTTGAGAAATTGCAAACGTCGAGCAATTGCTCAGAGATGAAAAGTGCCAGCACTGAAAGCTGTGGCTAGCCAGCACCCTTCCTTGGAAGCGCTTTTGCAGGCCTAAGAACACTGGGGTTGTGGGCTTCTCTAGCCACCTACTCTTCTGCTCATCCTCTCGCGTAGTCTAAAGAGAGCTCAGGTGAGAAATTGCAAATGTCGAGCAATTGCTTAGAGAGGAAAAGTGCCAGCACTGAAAGCTGTTGCTAGCCAGCACCCTTCCTTGGAAGCGCTCTTGTAGCCCTAACAACACAGGGGCTCTGAGCTTCTATAGCCACCTACTCTTCTGCTCATCCTCTCGCGCAGTCTAAAGAGAGCTCAGGGGAGAAATTGCAAACGTCCAGCAATTGCTCAGAGATGAAAAGTGCCAGCACTGAAAGCTGTGGCTAGCCAGCACCCTTCCTTGGAAGTGCTTTCACAGGCGCAGCAACACTGGGGCTTTGCGCTTCTCTACCCACCAATCGTCACGGTCACTATCTCTCCGTCTCGTAGACACGAGTTGAGAAATTGCAAATGTCGAGCAATTGCTCCGAGATGAAAAGTGCCAGCACTGAAAGCTGTTGCTAGCCAGCACCCTTCCTTGGAAGCGCTTTTGTAGGCCTAAGAACACTGGGGTTGTGGGCTTCTCTATCCACCTAATCTTCTTCTCATCCTCTCGTGTAGTCAAAAGAGAGCTCAGGTGAGAAATTGCAAATGTCGAGCAATTGCTCAGAGATGAAAAGTGCCAGCACTGAAAGCTGTTGCTAGCCAGCACCCTTCCTTGGAAGCGCTTTTGTAGGCCTAAGAACACTGGGACTTTGCGCTTCTCTAGCCACCAAACATCACGGTCATTCTCTCTCCGTCTCGTAGACACGAGCTGAGAAATTGCAAACGTCGAGCAATTGCTCAGAGATGAAAAGTGCCAGCACTGAAAGCTGTTGCTAGCCAGCACCCTTCCTTGGAAGCGCTTTTGCAGGCCTAAGAACACTGGGGTTGTGGGCTTCTCTAGCCACCTACTCTTCTGCTCATCCTCTCGCGTAGTCTAAAGAGAGCTCAGGTGAGAAATTGCAAATGTCGAGCAATTGCTCAGAGAGGAAAAGTGCCAGCACTGAAAGCTGTTGCTAGCCAGCACCCTTCCTTGGAAGTGCTTTCACAGGCGCAGCAACACTGGGGCTTTGCGCTTCTCTAGCCACCAATCGTCACGGTCACTATCTCTCCGTCTCGTAGACACGAGTTGAGAAATTGCAAACGTCGAGCAATTGCTCAGAGATGAAAAGTGGCAGCACTGAAAGCTGTTGCTAGCCAGCACCCTTCCTTGGAAGCGCTTTCACAGGCGCAGCAACACTGGGGCTTTGCGCTTCTCTACCCACCAAACATCACGGTCATTCAATATCCGTCTCGTAGACACGAGTTGAGAAATTGCAAACGTCGAGCAATTGCTCAGAGATGAAAAGTGGCAGCACTGAAAGCTGTTGCTAGCCAGCACCCTTCCTTGGAAGCGCTTTTGTAGGCCTAAGAACACTGGGGTTGTGGGCTTCTCTAGCCACCTACTCTTCTGCTCATCCTCTCGCGTAGTCTAAAGAGAGCTCAGGTGAGAAATTGCAAATGTCGAGCAATTGCTCAGAGATGAAAAGTGCCAGCACTGAAAGCTGTTGCTAGCCAGCACCCTTCCTTGGAAGCGCTCTTGTAGCCCTAACAACACAGGGGCTCTGAGCTTCTATAGCCACCTAATCTTCTGCTCATCCTCTCGCGCACTCTAAAGAGAGCTCAGGGGAGAAATTGCAAACGTCCAGCAATTGCTCAGAGAGGAAAAGTGGCAGCACTGAAAGCTGTGGCTAGCCAGCACCCTTCCTTGGAAGCGCTTTCACAGGCGCAGCAACACTGGGGCTTTGCGCTTCTC
The DNA here is from genome assembly GCA_037962945.1 of Sarcoramphus papa. Taxonomy (NCBI): domain Eukaryota; kingdom Metazoa; phylum Chordata; class Aves; order Accipitriformes; family Cathartidae; genus Sarcoramphus; species Sarcoramphus papa. Next base: position 91,162,924 of record CM075586.1, on the reverse strand, counting down.
TAGCCACCAAATGTCACGGTCATTCTCTCTCCGTCTCGTAGACATGAGCTGAGAAATTGCAAACGTCGAGCAATTGCTCAGAGATGAAAAGGGACAGCACTGAAAGTTGTTGCTAGCCAGCACCCTTCCTTGGAAGCGCTTTCACAGGCGCAGCAACACTGGGGCTTTGCGCTTCTCTAGCCACCAAACGTCACGCTCACTATCTCTCCGTCTCGTAGACAAGAGCTGAGAAATTGCAAACGTCGAGCAATTGCTCAGAGAGGAAATGTGCCAGCACTGAAAGCTGTGGCTAGCCAGCACCCTTCCTTGGAAGCGCTTTCACAGGCGCAGCAACACTGGGGCTTTGCGCTTCTCTAGCCACCAAACGTCACGTTCATTCTCTTTCCTTCTCGTAGACACGAGTTGAGAAATTGCAAACGTCGAGCAATTGCTCAGAGATGAAAAGTGCCAGCACTGAAAGCTGTTGCTAGCCAGCACCCTTCCTTGGAAGCGCTTTTGTAGGCCTAAGAACACTGGGGTTGTGGGCTTCTCTAGCCACCTACTCTTCTGCTCATCCTCTCACGTAGTCTAAAGAGAGATCAGGTGAGAAAGTGCAAACGTCGAGCAATTGCTCAGAGATGAAAAGTGGCAGCACTGAAAGCTGTTGCTAGCCAGCACCCTTCCTTGGAAGTGCTTTCACAGGCGCAGCAACACTGGGACTTTGCGCTTCTCTACCCACGAAACGTCACGGTCACTATCTCTCCGTCTCGTAGACACGAGCTGAGAAATTGCAAACGTCGAGCAATTGCTCAGAGATGAAAAGTGCCAGCACTGAAAGCTGATGCTAGCCAGCAACCTTCCTTGAAAGCGTTTTCACAGGCGCAGCAACACTGGGGCTTTGCGCTTCTCTACCCACCAAATATCAAGGTCATTCTCTTTCCGTCTCGTAGACACGAGCTGAGAAATTGCAAACGTCGAGCAATTGCTCAGAGATGAAAAGTGCCAGCACTGAAAGCTGTTGCTAGCCAGCAGCCTTCCTTGGAAGCGCTTTCACAGGCGCAGCAACACTGGGGCTTTGCGCTTATCTACCCACCAAACGCCAATGTCATTCTCTTTCCGTCTCGTAGACACGAGCTGAGAAATTGCAAATGTCGAGCAATTGCTCAGAGATGAAAAGTGCCAGCACTGAAAGCTGTTGCTAGCCAGCACCCTTCCTTGGAAGCGCTTTTGTAGGCCTAAGAACACTGGGGCTCTGGGCTTCTCTAGCCACCTACTCTTCTGCTCATCCTCTCGCGCAGTCTAAAGAGAGCTCAGGTGAGAAATTGCAAACGTCGAGCAATTGCTCAGAGATGAAAAGTGCCAGGACTGAAGGCTGTTGCTAGCCAGCACCCTTCCTTGGAAGCGCTTTCACAGGCGCAGCAACACTGGGACTTTGCGCTTCTCTACCCACCAAACGTCACAGTCATTCTCTTTCCGTCTCGTAGACACGAGCTGAGAAATTGCAAACGTCGAGCAATTGCTCAGAGATGAAAAGTGCCAGCACTGAAAGCTGATGCTAGCCAGCACCCTTCCTTGGAAGTGCTTTCACAGGCGCAGCAACACTGGGGCTTTGCGCTTCTCTACCCACCAAACGTCACGGTCATTCTCTTTCCGTCTCGTAGACACGAGCTGAGAAATTGCAAACGTCGAGCAATTGCTCAGAGATGAAAAGTGCCAGCACTGAAAGCTGTGGCTAGCCAGCACCCTTCCTTGGAAGCGCTTTCACAGGCACAGCAACACTGGGGCTTTGTGATTCTCTAGCCACCAAACATCACGGTCACTATCTCTCCGTCTCGTAGACACGAGCTGAGAAATTGCAAACGTCGAGCAATTGCTCAGAGATGAAAAGTGCCAGCACTGAAAGCTGTTGCTAGCCAGCACCCTTCCTTGGAAACGCTTTTGTAGGCCTAAGAACACTGGGGCTCTGGGCTTCTCTAGCCACCTACTCTTCTGCTCAGCCTCTCGTGCAGTCTAAAGAGAGCTCAGGTGAGAAATTGCAAACGTCGAGCAATTGCTCAGAGATGAAAAGTGCCAGCACTGAAAGCTGTGGCTAGCCAGCACCCTTCCTTGGAAGCGCTTTCACAGGCGCAGCAACACTGGGACTTTGCGCTTCTCTAGCCACCAAACGTCACGGTCATTCTCTTTCCGTCTCTTAGACACGAGCTGAGAAATTGCAAACGTCGAGCAATTGCTCAGAGATGAAAAGTGCCAGCACTGAAAGCTGTTGCTAGCCAGCACCCTTCCTTGGAAGCGCTTTTGTAGGCCTAAGAACACTGGGGTTGTGGGCTTCTCTAGCCACCTACTCTTCTGCTCATCCTCTCGCGTAGTCTAAAGAGAGCTCAGGTGAGAAAGTGCAAACGTCGAGCAATTGCTCAGAGATGAAAAGTGCCAGCACTGAAAGCTGTGGCTAGCCAGCACCCTCCTTGGAAGCGCTTTCACAGGCGCAGCAACACTGGGGCTTTGCGCTTCTCTACCCACCAAACATCACGGTCACTATCTCTCCGTCTCGTAGACACGAGCTGAGAAATTGCAAATGTCGAGCAATTGCTCAGAGATGAAAAGTGCCAGCACTGAAAGCTGTTGCTAGCCAGCCCCCTTCCTTGGAAACGCTTTTGTAGGCCTAAGAAAACTGGGGCTCTGGGCTTCTCTAGCCACCTAATCTTCTGCTCATCCTCTCGTGCAGTCTAAAGAGAGCTCAGGTGAGAAATTGCAAACGTCGAGCAATTGCTCAGAGATGAAAAGTGCCAGCACTGAAAGCTGTTGCTAGCCAGCACCCTTCCTTGGAAGCGCTTTCACAGGCACAGCAACACTGGGGCTTTGCGCTTCTCTACCCACCAAACATCACGCTCACTATCTCTCCGTCTCATAGACACGAGCTGAGAAATTGCAAACGTCGAGCAATTGCTCAGAGATGAAAAGTGCCAGCACTGAAAGCTGTTGCTAGCCAGCCCCCTTCCTTGGAAGCGCTTTTGTAGGCCTAAGAACACTGGGGTTCTGGGCTTCTCTAGCCACCTAATATTCTGCTCATCCTATCGTGCAGTCTAAAGAGAGCTCAGGTGAGAAATTGCAAACGTCGAGCAATTGCTCAGAGAGGAAAAGTGCCAGCACTGAAAGCTGTTGCTAGCCAGCACCCTTCCTTGGAAGCGCTTTCACCGGCACAGCAACACTGGGGCTTTGCGCTTCTCTACCCACCAAACGTCACGCTCACTATCTCTCCGTCTCGTAGACATGAGCTGAGAAATTGCAAACGTCGAGCAATTGCTCAGAGATGAAAAGTGCCAGCACTGAAAGCTGTTGCTAGCCAGCACCCTTCCTTGGAAGCGCTTTCACAGGCGCAGCAACACTGGGGCTTTGCGCTTCTCTAGCCACCAAACATCACGGTCATTCTCTTTCCTTCTCGTAGACACGAGCTGAGAAATTGCAAATGTCGAGCAATTGCTCAGAGATGAAAAGTGCCAGCACTGAAAGCTGTTGCTAGCCAGCACCCTTCCTTGGAAGCGCTTTCACAGGCGCAGCAACACTGGGGCTTTGCGCTTCTCTACCCACCAAATGCCACGGTCATTCTCTTTCCGTCTCGTAGACACGAGCTGAGAAATTGTAAACGTCGAGCAGTTGCTCAGAGATGAAAAGTGCCAGCACTGAAAGCTGTGGCTAGCCAGCACCCTTCCTTGGAAGCGCTTTCACAGGCGCAGCAACACTGGGGCTTTGCGCTTCTCTAGCCACCAAACGTCACGGTCATTCTCTTTCCGTCTCGTAGACACGAGCTGAGAAATTGCAAACGTCGAGCAATTGCTCAGAGATGAAAAGTGCCAGCACTGAAAGCTGTTGCTAGCCAGCACCCTTCCTTGGAAGCGCTTTTGTAGGCCTAAGGACACTGGGGTTGTGGGCTTCTCTAGCCACCTACTCTTCTGCTCATCCTCTCGCGTAGTCTAAAGAGAGCTCAGGTGAGAAAGTGCAAACGTCGAGCAATTGCTCAGAGATGAAAAGTGCCAGCACTGAAAGCTGTGGCTAGCCAGCACCCTCCTTGGAAGCGCTTTCACAGGCGCAGCAACACTGGGGCTTTGCGCTTCTCTACCCACCAAACATCACGGTCACTATCTCTCCGTCTCGTAGACACGAGCTGAGAAATTGCAAATGTCGAGCAATTGCTCAGAGATGAAAAGTGCCAGCACTGAAAGCTGTTGCTAGCCAGCCCCCTTCCTTGGAAACGCTTTTGTAGGCCTAAGAAAACTGGGGCTCTGGGCTTCTCTAGCCACCTAATCTTCTGCTCATCCTCTCGTGCAGTCTAAAGAGAGCTCAGGTGAGAAATTGCAAACGTCGAGCAATTGCTCAGAGATGAAAAGTGCCAGCACTGAAAGCTGTTGCTAGCCAGCACCCTTCCTTGGAAGCGCTTTCACAGGCACAGCAACACTGGGGCTTTGCGCTTCTCTACCCACCAAACATCACGCTCACTATCTCTCCGTCTCATAGACACGAGCTGAGAAATTGCAAACGTCGAGCAATTGCTCAGAGATGAAAAGTGCCAGCACTGAAAGCTGTTGCTAGCCAGCCCCCTTCCTTGGAAGCGCTTTTGTAGGCCTAAGAACACTGGGGTTCTGGGCTTCTCTAGCCACCTAATATTCTGCTCATCCTATCGTGCAGTCTAAAGAGAGCTCAGGTGAGAAATTGCAAACGTCGAGCAATTGCTCAGAGAGGAAAAGTGCCAGCACTGAAAGCTGTTGCTAGCCAGCACCCTTCCTTGGAAGCGCTTTCACCGGCACAGCAACACTGGGGCTTTGCGCTTCTCTACCCACCAAACGTCACGCTCACTATCTCTCCGTCTCGTAGACATGAGCTGAGAAATTGCAAACGTCGAGCAATTGCTCAGAGATGAAAAGTGCCAGCACTGAAAGCTGTTGCTAGCCAGCACCCTTCCTTGGAAGCGCTTTCACAGGCGCAGCAACACTGGGGCTTTGCGCTTCTCTAGCCACCAAACATCACGGTCATTCTCTTTCCTTCTCGTAGACACGAGCTGAGAAATTGCAAATGTCGAGCAATTGCTCAGAGATGAAAAGTGCCAGCACTGAAAGCTGTTGCTAGCCAGCACCCTTCCTTGGAAGCGCTTTCACAGGCGCAGCAACACTGGGGCTTTGCGCTTCTCTACCCACCAAATGCCACGGTCATTCTCTTTCCGTCTCGTAGACACGAGCTGAGAAATTGTAAACGTCGAGCAGTTGCTCAGAGATGAAAAGTGCCAGCACTGAAAGCTGTGGCTAGCCAGCACCCTTCCTTGGAAGCGCTTTCACAGGCGCAGCAACACTGGGGCTTTGCGCTTCTCTAGCCACCAAACGTCACGGTCATTCTCTTTCCGTCTCGTAGACACGAGCTGAGAAATTGCAAACGTCGAGCAATTGCTCAGAGATGAAAAGTGCCAGCACTGAAAGCTGTTGCTAGCCAGCACCCTTCCTTGGAAGCGCTTTTGTAGGCCTAAGGACACTGGGGTTGTGGGCTTCTCTAGCCACCTACTCTTCTGCTCATCCTCTCGCGTAGTCTAAAGAGAGCTCAGGTGAGAAAGTGCAAACGTCGAGCAATTGCTCAGAGATGAAAAGTGCCAGCACTGAAAGCTGTGGCTAGCCAGCACCCTCCTTGGAAGCGCTTTCACAGGCGCAGCAACACTGGGGCTTTGCGCTTCTCTAGCCACCAAACATCACGGTCACTATCTCTCCGTCTCGTAGACACGAGCTGAGAAATTGCAAACGTCGAGCAATTGCTCAGAGATGAAAAGTGCCAGCACTGAAAGCTCTTGCTAGCCAGCACCCTTCCTTGGAAGCGCTTTTGTAGCCCTAAGAACACTGGGGTTGTGGGCTTCTCTAGCCACCTACTCTTCTGCTCATCCTCTCGTGCAGTCTAAAGAGAGCTCAGGTGAGAAAGTGCAAACGTCGAGCAATTGCTCAGAGATGAAAAGTGGCAGCACTGAAAGCTGTTGCTAGCCAGCACCCTTCCTTGGAAGTGCTTTCACAGGCGCAGCAACACTGGGACTTTGTGCTTCTCTAGCCACCAAACGTCACGGTCATTCTCTTTCCTTCTCGTAGACACGAGCTGAGAAATTGCAAACGTCGAGCAATTGCTCAGAGATGAAAAGTGCCAGCACTGAAAGCTGTTGCTAGCCAGCACCCTTCCTTGGAAGCGCTTTCACAGGCGCAGCAACACTGGGCCTTTGCGCTTCTCTACCCACCAAACATCACGGTCATTCTCTTTCCGTCTCGTAGACACGAGTTGAGAAATTGCAAACGTCAAGCAATTGCTCAGAGATGAAAAGTGCCAGCACTGAAAGCTGTGGCTAGCCAGCACCCTTCCTTGGAAGTGCTTTCACAGGCGCAGCAACACTGGGGCTTTGCGCTTCTCTACCCACCAAACATCACGCTCACTATCTCTCCGTCTCGTAGACACGAGCTGAGAAATTGCAAATGTGGAGCAATTGCTCAGAGGTGAAAAGTGCCAGCACTGAAAGCTGTTGCTAGCCAGCCCCCTTCCTTGGAAGCGCTTTTGTAGGCCTAAGAACACTGGGGCTCTGGGCTTCTCTAGCCACCTAATCTTCTGCTCATCCTCTCGTGCAGTCTAAAGAGAGCTCAGGTGAGAAATTGCAAACGTCCAGCAATTGCTCAGAGAGGAAAAGTGCCAGCACTGAAAGCTGTTGCTAGCCAGCACCCTTCCTTGGAAGTGCTTTCACAGGCGCAGCAACACTGGGGCTTTGCGCTTCTCTACCCACCAAACATCACGGTCATTCTCTTTCCTTCTCGTAGACACGAGTTGAGAAATTGCAAACGTCAAGCAATTGCTCAGAGATGAAAAGTGCCAGCACTGAAAGCTGTTGCTAGCCAGCACCCTTCCTTGGAAGCGCTTTCACAGGCGCAACAACACTGGGGCTTTGCGCTTCTCTACCCACCAAGCATCACGCTCACTATCTCTCCGTCTCGTAGACACGAGCTGAGAAATTGCAAACGTCGAGCAATTGCTCAGAGATGAAAAGTGGCAGCACTGAAAGCTGTTGCTAGCCAGCACCCTTCCTTGGAAGCGCTTTTGTAGGCCTAAGAACACTGGGGCTCTGGGCTTCTCTAGCCACCTAATCTTCTGCTCATCCTCTCGCGCACTCTAAAGAGAGCTCAGGTGAGAAATTGCAAACGTCAAGCAATTGCTCAGAGATGAAAAGTGCCAGCACTGAAAGCTGTTGCTAGCCAGCACCCTTCCTTGGAAGCGCTTTCACAGGCGCAGCAACACTGGGACTTTGCGCTTCTCTACCCACCAAACATCACGCTCACTATCTCTCCGTCTCGTAGACATGAGCTGAGAAATTGCAAACGTCGAGCAATTGCTCAGAGATGAAAAGTGCCAGGACTGAAAGCTGTTGCTAGCCAGCACCCTTCCTTGGAAGCGCTTTTGTAGGCCTAAGAACACTGGGGCTCTGGGCTTCTCTAGCCACCTAATCTTCTGCTCATCCTCTCGCGCAGTCTAAAGAGAGCTCAGGTGAGAAAGTGCAAACGTCCAGCAATTGCTCAGAGATGAAAAGTGGCAGCACTGAAAGCTGTTGCTAGCCAGCACCCTTCCTTGGAAGCGCTTTCACAGGCGTAGCAACACTGGGGCTTTGCGCTTCTCTACCCACCAAACATCACGCTCACTATCTCTCCGTCTCGTAGACACGAGCTGAGAAATTGCAAACGTCGAGCAATTGCTCAGAGATGAAAAGTGCCAGCACTGAAAGCTGTTGCTAGCCAGCACCCTTCCTTGGAAACGCTTTTGTAGGCCTAAGAACACTGGGGCTCTGGCCTTCTCTAGCCACCTAATCTTCTTCTCATCCTCTCGCGCAGTCTAAAGAGAGCTCAGGTGAGAAATTGCAAACGTCGAGCAATTGCTCAGAGATGAAAAGTGCCAGCACTGAAAGCTGTGGCTAGCCAGCACCCTTCCTTGGAAGTGCTTTCACAGGCGCAGCAACACTGGGACTTTGCGCTTCTCTAGCCACCAAACATCACGGTCATTCTCTTTCCTTCTCGTAGACAGGAGTTGAGAAATTGCAAACGTCCAGCAATTGCTCAGAGATGAAAAGTGCCAGCACTGAAAGCTGTTGCTAGCCAGCACCCTTCCTTGGAAGCGCTTTCACAGGCGCAGCAACACTGGGGCTTTGCGCTTCTCTAGCCACCAAACATCACGGTCATTCTCTTTCCGTCTCGTAGACACGAGTTGAGAAATTGCAAACGTCAAGCAATTGCTCAGAGATGAAAAGTGCCAGCACTGAAAGCTGTGGCTAGCCAGCACCCTTCCTTGGAAGCGCTTTCACAGGCGCAGCAACACTGGGACTTTGCGCTTCTCTACCCACCAAACGTCACGGTCATTCTCTTTCCGTCTCGTAGACACGAGTTGAGAAATTGCAAACGTCGAGCAATTGCTCAGAGATGAGAACTGCCAGCACTGAAAGCTGATGCTAGCCAGCACCCTTCCTTGGAAGCGCTTTTGTAGGCCTAAGAATACTGGGGCTCTGGCCTTCTCTAGCCACCTACTCTTCTGCTCAGCCTCTCGTGCAGTCTAAAGAGAGCTCAGGTGAGAAATTGCAAACGTCGAGCAATTGCTCAGAGATGAAAAGTGCCAGCACTGAAAGCTGTGGCTAGCCAGCACCCTTCCTTGGAAGCGCTTTCACAGGCGCAGCAACACTGGGACTTTGCGCTTCTCTAGCCACCAAACGTCACGGTCATTCTCTTTCCGTCTCTTAGACACGAGCTGAGAAATTGCAAACGTCGAGCAATTGCTCAGAGATGAAAAGTGCCAGCACTGAAAGCTGTTGCTAGCCAGCACCCTTCCTTGGAAGCGCTTTTGTAGGCCTAAGAACACTGGGGTTGTGGGCTTCTCTAGCCACCTACTCTTCTGCTCATCCTCTCGCGTAGTCTAAAGAGAGCTCAGGTGAGAAAGTGCAAACGTCGAGCAATTGCTCAGAGATGAAAAGTGCCAGCACTGAAAGCTGTGGCTAGCCAGCACCCTCCTTGGAAGCGCTTTCACAGGCGCAGCAACACTGGGGCTTTGCGCTTCTCTACCCACCAAACATCACGGTCACTATCTCTCCGTCTCGTAGACACGAGCTGAGAAATTGCTAATGTCGAGCAATTGCTCAGAGATGAAAAGTGCCAGCACTGAAAGCTGTTGCTAGCCAGCCCCCTTCCTTGGAAACGCTTTTGTAGGCCTAAGAAAACTGGGGCTCTGGGCTTCTCTAGCCACCTAATCTTCTGCTCATCCTCTCGTGCAGTCTAAAGAGAGCTCAGGTGAGAAATTGCAAACGTCGAGCAATTGCTCAGAGATGAAAAGTGCCAGCACTGAAAGCTGTTGCTAGCCAGCACCCTTCCTTGGAAGCGCTTTCACAGGCACAGCAACACTGGGGCTTTGCGCTTCTCTACCCACCAAACATCACGCTCACTATCTCTCCGTCTCATAGACACGAGCTGAGAAATTGCAAACGTCGAGCAATTGCTCAGAGATGAAAAGTGCCAGCACTGAAAGCTGTTGCTAGCCAGCCCCCTTCCTTGGAAGCGCTTTTGTAGGCCTAAGAACACTGGGGTTCTGGGCTTCTCTAGCCACCTAATATTCTGCTCATCCTATCGTGCAGTCTAAAGAGAGCTCAGGTGAGAAATTGCAAACGTCGAGCAATTGCTCAGAGAGGAAAAGTGCCAGCACTGAAAGCTGTTGCTAGCCAGCACCCTTCCTTGGAAGCGCTTTCACCGGCACAGCAACACTGGGGCTTTGCGCTTCTCTACCCACCAAACGTCACGCTCACTATCTCTCCGTCTCGTAGACATGAGCTGAGAAATTGCAAACGTCGAGCAATTGCTCAGAGATGAAAAGTGCCAGCACTGAAAGCTGTTGCTAGCCAGCACCCTTCCTTGGAAGCGCTTTCACAGGCGCAGCAACACTGGGGCTTTGCGCTTCTCTAGCCACCAAACATCACGGTCATTCTCTTTCCTTCTCGTAGACACGAGCTGAGAAATTGCAAATGTCGAGCAATTGCTCAGAGATGAAAAGTGCCAGCACTGAAAGCTGTTGCTAGCCAGCACCCTTCCTTGGAAGCGCTTTCACAGGCGCAGCAACACTGGGGCTTTGCGCTTCTCTACCCACCAAATGCCACGGTCATTCTCTTTCCGTCTCGTAGACACGAGCTGAGAAATTGTAAACGTCGAGCAGTTGCTCAGAGATGAAAAGTGCCAGCACTGAAAGCTGTGGCTAGCCAGCACCCTTCCTTGGAAGCGCTTTCACAGGCGCAGCAACACTGGGGCTTTGCGCTTCTCTAGCCACCAAACGTCACGGTCATTCTCTTTCCGTCTCGTAGACACGAGCTGAGAAATTGCAAACGTCGAGCAATTGCTCAGAGATGAAAAGTGCCAGCACTGAAAGCTGTTGCTAGCCAGCACCCTTCCTTGGAAGCGCTTTTGTAGGCCTAAGGACACTGGGGTTGTGGGCTTCTCTAGCCACCTACTCTTCTGCTCATCCTCTCGCGTAGTCTAAAGAGAGCTCAGGTGAGAAAGTGCAAACGTCGAGCAATTGCTCAGAGATGAAAAGTGCCAGCACTGAAAGCTGTGGCTAGCCAGCACCCTCCTTGGAAGCGCTTTCACAGGCGCAGCAACACTGGGGCTTTGCGCTTCTCTAGCCACCAAACATCACGGTCACTATCTCTCCGTCTCGTAGACACGAGCTGAGAAATTGCAAACGTCGAGCAATTGCTCAGAGATGAAAAGTGCCAGCACTGAAAGCTCTTGCTAGCCAGCACCCTTCCTTGGAAGCGCTTTTGTAGCCCTAAGAACACTGGGGTTGTGGGCTTCTCTAGCCACCTACTCTTCTGCTCATCCTCTCGTGCAGTCTAAAGAGAGCTCAGGTGAGAAAGTGCAAACGTCGAGCAATTGCTCAGAGATGAAAAGTGGCAGCACTGAAAGCTGTTGCTAGCCAGCACCCTTCCTTGGAAGTGCTTTCACAGGCGCAGCAACACTGGGACTTTGTGCTTCTCTAGCCACCAAACGTCACGGTCATTCTCTTTCCTTCTCGTAGACACGAGCTGAGAAATTGCAAACGTCGAGCAATTGCTCAGAGATGAAAAGTGCCAGCACTGAAAGCTGTTGCTAGCCAGCACCCTTCCTTGGAAGCGCTTTCACAGGCGCAGCAACACTGGGCCTTTGCGCTTCTCTACCCACCAAACATCACGGTCATTCTCTTTCCGTCTCGTAGACACGAGTTGAGAAATTGCAAACGTCAAGCAATTGCTCAGAGATGAAAAGTGCCAGCACTGAAAGCTGTGGCTAGCCAGCACCCTTCCTTGGAAGTGCTTTCACAGGCGCAGCAACACTGGGGCTTTGCGCTTCTCTACCCACCAAACATCACGCTCACTATCTCTCCGTCTCGTAGACACGAGCTGAGAAATTGCAAATGTGGAGCAATTGCTCAGAGGTGAAAAGTGCCAGCACTGAAAGCTGTTGCTAGCCAGCCCCCTTCCTTGGAAGCGCTTTTGTAGGCCTAAGAACACTGGGGCTCTGGGCTTCTCTAGCCACCTAATCTTCTGCTCATCCTCTCGTGCAGTCTAAAGAGAGCTCAGGTGAGAAATTGCAAACGTCCAGCAATTGCTCAGAGAGGAAAAGTGCCAGCACTGAAAGCTGTTGCTAGCCAGCACCCTTCCTTGGAAGTGCTTTCACAGGCGCAGCAACACTGGGGCTTTGCGCTTCTCTACCCACCAAACATCACGGTCATTCTCTTTCCTTCTCGTAGACACGAGTTGAGAAATTGCAAACGTCAAGCAATTGCTCAGAGATGAAAAGTGCCAGCACTGAAAGCTGTTGCTAGCCAGCACCCTTCCTTGGAAGCGCTTTCACAGGCGCAACAACACTGGGGCTTTGCGCTTCTCTACCCACCAAGCATCACGCTCACTATCTCTCCGTCTCGTAGACACGAGCTGAGAAATTGCAAACGTCGAGCAATTGCTCAGAGATGAAAAGTGGCAGCACTGAAAGCTGTTGCTAGCCAGCACCCTTCCTTGGAAGCGCTTTTGTAGGCCTAAGAACACTGGGGCTCTGGGCTTCTCTAGCCACCTAATCTTCTGCTCATCCTCTCGCGCACTCTAAAGAGAGCTCAGGTGAGAAATTGCAAACGTCAAGCAATTGCTCAGAGATGAAAAGTGCCAGCACTGAAAGCTGTTGCTAGCCAGCACCCTTCCTTGGAAGCGCTTTCACAGGCGCAGCAACACTGGGACTTTGCGCTTCTCTACCCACCAAACATCACGCTCACTATCTCTCCGTCTCGTAGACATGAGCTGAGAAATTGCAAACGTCGAGCAATTGCTCAGAGATGAAAAGTGCCAGGACTGAAAGCTGTTGCTAGCCAGCACCCTTCCTTGGAAGCGCTTTTGTAGGCCTAAGAACACTGGGGCTCTGGGCTTCTCTAGCCACCTAATCTTCTGCTCATCCTCTCGCGCAGTCTAAAGAGAGCTCAGGTGAGAAAGTGCAAACGTCCAGCAATTGCTCAGAGATGAAAAGTGGCAGCACTGAAAGCTGTTGCTAGCCAGCACCCTTCCTTGGAAGCGCTTTCACAGGCGTAGCAACACTGGGGCTTTGCGCTTCTCTACCCACCAAACATCACGCTCACTATCTCTCCGTCTCGTAGACACGAGCTGAGAAATTGCAAACGTCGAGCAATTGCTCAGAGATGAAAAGTGCCAGCACTGAAAGCTGTTGCTAGCCAGCACCCTTCCTTGGAAACGCTTTTGTAGGCCTAAGAACACTGGGGCTCTGGCCTTCTCTAGCCACCTAATCTTCTTCTCATCCTCTCGCGCAGTCTAAAGAGAGCTCAGGTGAGAAATTGCAAACGTCGAGCAATTGCTCAGAGATGAAAAGTGCCAGCACTGAAAGCTGTGGCTAGCCAGCACCCTTCCTTGGAAGTGCTTTCACAGGCGCAGCAACACTGGGACTTTGCGCTTCTCTAGCCACCAAACATCACGGTCATTCTCTTTCCTTCTCGTAGACAGGAGTTGAGAAATTGCAAACGTCCAGCAATTGCTCAGAGATGAAAAGTGCCAGCACTGAAAGCTGTTGCTAGCCAGCACCCTTCCTTGGAAGCGCTTTCACAGGCGCAGCAACACTGGGGCTTTGCGCTTCTCTAGCCACCAAACATCACGGTCATTCTCTTTCCGTCTCGTAGACACGAGTTGAGAAATTGCAAACGTCAAGCAATTGCTCAGAGATGAAAAGTGCCAGCACTGAAAGCTGTGGCTAGCCAGCACCCTTCCTTGGAAGCGCTTTCACAGGCGCAGCAACACTGGGACTTTGCGCTTCTCTACCCACCAAACGTCACGGTCATTCTCTTTCCGTCTCGTAGACACGAGTTGAGAAATTGCAAACGTCGAGCAATTGCTCAGAGATGAGAACTGCCAGCACTGAAAGCTGATGCTAGCCAGCACCCTTCCTTGGAAGCGCTTTTGTAGGCCTAAGAATACTGGGGCTCTGGCCTTCTCTAGCCACCTACTCTTCTGCTCATCCTCTCGTGCAGTCTAAAGAGAGCTCAGGTGAGAAAGTGCAAACGTCGAGCAATTGCTCAGAGATGAAAAGTGCCAGCACTGAAAGCTGTTGCTAGCCAGCACCCTTCCTTGGAAGTGCTTTCACAGGCGCAGCAACACTGGGACTTTGTGCTTCTCTAGCCACCAAACGTCACGGTCATTCTCTTTCCTTCTCGTAGACACGAGCTGAGAAATTGCAAACGTCGAGCAATTGCTCAGAGATGAAAAGTGCCAGCACTGAAAGCTGTTGCTAGCCAGCACCCTTCCTTGGAAGCGCTTTCACAGGCGCAGCAACACTGGGGCTTTGCGCTTCTCTAGCCACCAAACATCACGGTCATTCTCTTTCCGTCTCGTAGACACGAGTTGAGAAATTGCAAACGTCAAGCAATTGCTCAGAGATGAAAAGTGCCAGCACTGAAAGCTGTGGCTAGCCAGCACCCTTCCTTGGAAGTGCTTTCACAGGCGCAGCAACACTGGGGCTTTGCGCTTCTCTACCCACCAAACATCACGCTCACTATCTCTCCGTCTCGTAGACACGAGCTGAGAAATTGCAAATGTGGAGCAATTGCTCAGAGGTGAAAAGTGCCAGCACTGAAAGCTGTTGCTAGCCAGCCCCCTTCCTTGGAAGCGCTTTTGTAGGCCTAAGAACACTGGGGCTCTGGGCTTCTCTAGCCACCTAATCTTCTGCTCATCCTCTCGTGCAGTCTAAAGAGAGCTCAGGTGAGAAATTGCAAACGTCCAGCAATTGCTCAGAGAGGAAAAGTGCCAGCACTGAAAGCTGTTGCTAGCCAGCACCCTTCCTTGGAAGTGCTTTCACAGGCGCAGCAACACTGGGGCTTTGCGCTTCTCTACCCACCAAACATCACGGTCATTCTCTTTCCTTCTCGTAGACACGAGTTGAGAAATTGCAAACGTCAAGCAATTGCTCAGAGATGAAAAGTGCCAGCACTGAAAGCTGTTGCTAGCCAGCACCCTTCCTTGGAAGCGCTTTCACAGGCGCAACAACACTGGGGCTTTGCGCTTCTCTACCCACCAAGCATCACGCTCACTATCTCTCCGTCTCGTAGACACGAGCTGAGAAATTGCAAACGTCGAGCAATTGCTCAGAGATGAAAAGTGGCAGCACTGAAAGCTGTTGCTAGCCAGCACCCTTCCTTGGAAGCGCTTTTGTAGGCCTAAGAACACTGGGGCTCTGGGCTTCTCTAGCCACCTAATCTTCTGCTCATCCTCTCGCGCACTCTAAAGAGAGCTCAGGTGAGAAATTGCAAACGTCAAGCAATTGCTCAGAGATGAAAAGTGCCAGCACTGAAAGCTGTTGCTAGCCAGCACCCTTCCTTGGAAGCGCTTTCACAGGCGCAGCAACACTGGGACTTTGCGCTTCTCTACCCACCAAACATCACGCTCACTATCTCTCCGTCTCGTAGACATGAGCTGAGAAATTGCAAACGTCGAGCAATTGCTCAGAGATGAAAAGTGCCAGGACTGAAAGCTGTTGCTAGCCAGCACCCTTCCTTGGAAGCGCTTTTGTAGGCCTAAGAACACTGGGGCTCTGGGCTTCTCTAGCCACCTAATCTTCTGCTCATCCTCTCGCGCAGTCTAAAGAGAGCTCAGGTGAGAAAGTGCAAACGTCCAGCAATTGCTCAGAGATGAAAAGTGGCAGCACTGAAAGCTGTTGCTAGCCAGCACCCTTCCTTGGAAGCGCTTTCACAGGCGCAGCAACACTGGGGCTTTGCGCTTCTCTACCCACCAAACATCACGCTCACTATCTCTCCGTCTCGTAGACACGAGCTGAGAAATTGCAAACGTCGAGCAATTGCTCAGAGATGAAAAGTGCCAGCACTGAAAGCTGTTGCTAGCCAGCACCCTTCCTTGGAAACGCTTTTGTAGGCCTAAGAACACTGGGGCTCTGGCCTTCTCTAGCCACCTAATCTTCTTCTCATCCTCTCGCGCAGTCTAAAGAGAGCTCAGGTGAGAAATTGCAAACGTCGAGCAATTGCTCAGAGATGAAAAGTGCCAGCACTGAAAGCTGTGGCTAGCCAGCACCCTTCCTTGGAAGCGCTTTCACAGGCGCAGCAACACTGGGGCTTTGCGCTTCTCTAGCCACCAAACATCACGGTCATTCTCTTTCCGTCTCGTAGACACGAGTTGAGAAATTGCAAACGTCAAGCAATTGCTCAGAGATGAAAAGTGCCAGCACTGAAAGCTGTGGCTAGCCAGCACCCTTCCTTGGAAGTGCTTTCACAGGCGCAGCAACACTGGGGCTTTGCGCTTCTCTAGCCACCAAACATCACGCTCACTATCTCTCCGTCTCGTAGACACGAGCTGAGAAATTGCAAATGTGGAGCAATTGCTCAGAGGTGAAAAGTGCCAGCACTGAAAGCTGTTGCTAGCCAGCCCCCTTCCTTGGAAGCGCTTTTGTAGGCCTAAGAACACTGGGGCTCTGGGCTTCTCTAGCTACCTAATCTTCTGCTCATCCTCTCGTGCAGTCTAAAGAGAGCTCAGGTGAGAAATTGCAAACGTCCAGCAATTGCTCAGAGAGGAAAAGTGCCAGCACTGAAAGCTGTTGCTAGCCAGCACCCTTCCTTGGAAGTGCTTTCACAGGCGCAGCAACACTGGGGCTTTGCGCTTCTCTAGCCACCAATCGTCACGGTCATTCTCTTTCCTTCTCGTAGACACGAGTTGAGAAATTGCAAACGTCAAGCAATTGCTCAGAGATGAAAAGTGCCAGCACTGAAAGCTGTTGCTAGCCAGCACCCTTCCTTAAAGCGCTTTCACAGGAGCAACAACACTGGGGCTTTGCGCTTCTCTACCCACCAAGCATCACGCTCACTATCTCTCCGTCTCGTAGACACGAGCTGAGAAATTGCAAACGTCGAGCAATTGCTCAGAGATGAAAAGTGCCAGCACTGAAAGCTGTTGCTAGCCAGCAGCCTTCCTTGGAAGCGCTTTTGTAGGCCTAAGAACACTGGGGCTCTGGGCTTCTCTAGCCACCTAATCTTCTGCTCATCCTCTCGCGCACTCTAAAGAGAGCTCAGGTGAGAAATTGCAAACGTCAAGCAATTGCTCAGAGATGAAAAGTGCCAGCACTGAAAGCTGTTGCTAGCCAGCACCCTTCCTTGGAAGCGCTTTCACAGGCGCAGCAACACTGGGGCTTTGCGCTTCTCTACCCACCAAACATCACGCTCACTATCTCTCCGTCTCGTAGACATGAGCTGAGAAATTGCAAACGTCGAGCAATTGCTCAGAGATGAAAAGTGCCAGCACTGAAAGCTGTTGCTAGCCAGCCCCCTTCCTTGGAAACGCTTTTGTAGGCCTAAGAACACTGGGGCTCTGGGCTTCTCTAGCCACCTAATCTTCTGCTCATCCTCTCGCGCAGTCTAAAGAGAGCTCAGGTGAGAAATTGCAAACGTCCAGCAATTGCTCAGAGATGAAAAGTGGCAGCACTGAAAGCTGTTGCTAGCCAGCACCCTTCCTTGGAAGCGCTTTCACAGGCGCAGCAACACTGGGGCTTTGCGCTTCTCTACCCACCAAACATCACGCTCACTATCTCTCCGTCTCGTAGACACGAGCTGAGAAATTGCAAACGTCGAGCAATTGCTCAGAGATGAAAAGTGCCAGCACTGAAAGCTGTTGCTAGCCAGCACCCTTCCTTGGAAACGCTTTTGTAGGCCTAAGAACACTGGGGCTCTGGCCTTCTCTAGCCACCTAATCTTCTGCTCATCCTCTCGCGCAGTCTAAAGAGAGCTCAGGTGAGAAATTGCAAACGTCAAGCAATTGCTCAGAGAGGAAAAGTGCCAGCACTGAAAGCTGTGGCTAGCCAGCACCCTTCCTTGGAAGTGCTTTCACAGGCGCAGCAACACTGGGACTTTGCGCTTCTCTAGCCACCAAACATCACGGTCATTCTCTTTCCTTCTCGTAGACAGGAGTTGAGAAATTGCAAACGTCCAGCAATTGCTCAGAGATGAAAAGTGCCAGCACTGAAAGCTGTGGCTAGCCAGCACCCTTCCTTGGAAGTGCTTTCACAGGCGCAGCAACACTGGGGCTTTGCGCTTCTCTAGCCACCAAACATCACGCTCACTATCTCTCCGTCTCGTAGACACGAGTTGAGAAATTGAAAACGTCGAGCAATTGCTCAGAGATGAAAAGTGGCAGCACTGAAAGCTGTTGCTAGCCAGCACCCTTCCTTGGAAGCGCTTTTGTAGGCCTAAGAACACTGGGGCTCTGGGCTTCTCTAGCCACCTAATCTTCTGCTCATCCTCTCGTGCAGTCTAAAGAGAGCTCAGGTGAGAAATTGCAAACGTCGAGCAATTGCTCAGCGATGAAAAGTGCCAGGACTGAAAGCTGTTGCTAGCCAGCACCCTTCCTTGGAAGCGCTTTCACAGGCGCAGCAACACTGGGACTTTGCGCTTCTCTACCCACCAAACGTCACGGTCATTCTCTTTCCATCTCGTAGACACGAGCTGAGAAATTGCAAACGTCGAGCAATTGCTCAGAGATGAAAAGTGCCAGCACTGAAAGCTGATGCTAGCCAGCACCCTTCCTTGGAAGCGCTTTTGTAGGCCTAAGAATACTGGGGCTCTGGGCTTCTCTAGCCACCTAATCTTCTGCTCATCCTCTCGCGTAGTCTAAAGAGAGCTCAGGTGAGAAAGTGCAAACGTCCAGCAATTGCTCAGAGATGAAAAGTGCCAGCACTGAAAGCTGTTGCTAGCCAGCACCCTTCCTTGGAAGTGCTTTCACAGGCGCAGCAACACTGGGACTTTGTGCTTCTCTAGCCACCAAACGTCACGGTCATTCTCTTTCCTTCTCGTAGACACGAGCTGAGAAATTGCAAATGTCGAGCAATTGCTCAGAGATGAAAAGTGCCAGCACTGAAAGCTGTTGCTAGCCAGCACCCTTCCTTGGAAGCGCTTTCACAGGCGCAGCAGCACTGGGACTTTGCGCTTCTCTAGCCACCAAACATCACGGTCATTCTCTTTCCGTCTCGTAGACACGAGCTGAAAAATTGCAAACGTCGAGCAATTGCTCAGAGATGAAAAGTGCCAGCACTGAAAGCTGTTGGTAGCCAGCACCCTTCCTTGGAAGTGCTTTCACAGGTGAAAAAACACTGGGGCTTTGCGCTTCTCTACCCACCAAACGTCACGCTCACTATCTCTCCGTCTCGTAAACACGAGTTCAGAAATTGCAAACGTCGAGCAATTGCTCAGAGATGAAAAGTTCCAGCACTGAAAGCTGTTGCTAGCCAGCACCCTTGCTTGGAAGCGCTTTCACAGGCGCAGCAACACTGGGGCTTTGCGCTTCTCTACCCACCAAACATCACGGTCATTCTCTTTCCGTCTCGTAGACACGAGCTGAGAAATTGCAAACGTCGAGCAATTGCTCAGAGATGAAAAGTGGCAGCACTGAAAGCTGTGGCTAGCCAGCACCCTTCCTTGGAAGCGCTTTTGTAGGCCTAAGAACACTGGGGTTGTGGGCTTCTCTAGCCACCTACTCTTCTGCTCATCCTCTCGCGCAGTCTAAAGAGAGCTCAGGTGAGAAATTGCAAACGTCCAGCAATTGCTCAGAGATGAAAAGTGCCAGCACTGAAAGCTGTGGCTAGCCAGCACCCTTCCTTGGAAGTGCTTTCACAGGCGCAGCAACACTGGGGCTTTGCGCTTCTCTAGCCACCAATCGTCACGGTCACTATCTCTCCGTCTCGTAGACACGAGTTGAGAAATTGCAAACGTCGAGCAATTGCTCAGAGATGAAAAGTGCCAGCACTGAAAGCTGTTGCTAGCCAGCACCCTTCCTTGGAAGCGCTTTCACAGGCGCAGCAACACTGGGACTTTGCGCTTCTCTACCCACCAAACGTCACGGTCACTATCTCTCCGTCTCGTAGACACGAGCTGAGAAATTGCAAACGTCGAGCAATTGCTCAGAGATGAAAAGTGCCAGCACTGAAAGCTGTTGCTAGCCAGCACCCTTCCTTGGAAGCGCTTTTGTAGGCCTAAGAACACTGGGGCTCTGGGCTTCTCTAGCCACCTACTCTACTGCTCATCCTCTCGTGTAGTCAAAAGAGAGCTCAGGGGAGAAATTGCAAATGTCGAGCAATTGCTCAGAGATGAAAAGTGCCAGCACTGAAAGCTGTGGCTAGCCAGCACCCTTCCTTGGAAGCGCTTTCACAGGCGCAGCAACACTGGGGCTTTGCGCTTCTCTACCCACCAAATGTCATGGTCATTCTCTCTCCGTCTCGTAGACATGAGCTGAGAAATTGCAAACGTCGAGCAATTGCTCAGAGATGAAAAGGGCCAGCACTGAAAGTTGTTGCTAGCCAGCACCCTTCCTTGGAAGCGCTTTCACAGGCGCAGCAACACTGGGGCTTTGCGCTTCTCTAGCCACCAAACATCACGCTCACTATCTCTCCGTCTCGTAGACACGAGCTGAGAAATTGCAAACGTCGAGCAATTGCTCAGAGATGAAAAGTGCCAGCACTGAAAGCTGTTGCTAGCCAGCACCCTTCCTTGGAAGCGCTTTCACAGGCGCAGCAACACTGGGACTTTGCGCTTCTCTACCCACCAAACGTCACGGTCACTATCTCTCCGTCTCGTAGACACGAGCTGAGAAATTGCAAACGTCGAGCAATTGCTCAGAGATGAAAAGTGCCAGCACTGAAAGCTGTTGCTAGCCA
The DNA here is from genome assembly GCA_037962945.1 of Sarcoramphus papa. Classification (NCBI taxonomy): domain Eukaryota; kingdom Metazoa; phylum Chordata; class Aves; order Accipitriformes; family Cathartidae; genus Sarcoramphus; species Sarcoramphus papa. Next base: position 91,142,696 of record CM075586.1, on the reverse strand, counting down.
GCACCCTTCCTTGGAAGCGCTTTTGTAGGCCTAAGAACACTGGGGCTCTGGGCTTCTCTAGCCACCTACTCTACTGCTCATCCTCTCGTGTAGTCAAAAGAGAGCTCAGGGGAGAAATTGCAAATGTCGAGCAATTGCTCAGAGATGAAAAGTGCCAGCACTGAAAGCTGTGGCTAGCCAGCACCCTTCCTTGGAAGCGCTTTCACAGGCGCAGCAACACTGGGGCTTTGCGCTTCTCTACCCACCAAATGTCATGGTCATTCTCTCTCCGTCTCGTAGACATGAGCTGAGAAATTGCAAACGTCGAGCAATTGCTCAGAGATGAAAAGTGCCAGCACTGAAAGCTGTTGCTAGCCAGCAGCCTTCCTTGGAAGCGCTTTCACAGGCGCAGCAACACTGGGGCTTTGCGCTTCTCTAGCCACCAAACGTCACGGTCATTCTCTTTCCTTCTCGTAGACACGAGTTGAGAAATTGCAAACGTCGAGCAATTGCTCAGAGATGAAAAGTGGCAGCACTGAAAGCTGTGGCTAGCCAGCACCCTTCCTTGGAAGCGCTTTTGTAGGCCTAAGAACACTGGGGTTGTGGGCTTCTCTAGCCACCTACTCTTCTGCTCATCCTCTCGCGCAGTCTAAAGAGAGCTCAGGTGAGAAATTGCAAACGTCCAGCAATTGCTCAGAGATGAAAAGTGCCAGCACTGAAAGCTGTGGCTAGCCAGCACCCTTCCTTGGAAGTGCTTTCACAGGCGCAGCAACACTGGGGCTTTGCGCTTCTCTAGCCACCAATCGTCACGGTCACTATCTCTCCGTCTCGTAGACACGAGTTGAGAAATTGCAAACGTCGAGCAATTGCTCAGAGATGAAAAGTGCCAGCACTGAAAGCTGTTGCTAGCCAGCACCCTTCCTTGGAAGCGCTTTCACAGGCGCAGCAACACTGGGACTTTGCGCTTCTCTACCCACCAAACGTCACGGTCACTATCTCTCCGTCTCGTAGACACGAGCTGAGAAATTGCAAACGTCGAGCAATTGCTCAGAGATGAAAAGTGCCAGCACTGAAAGCTGTTGCTAGCCAGCACCCTTCCTTGGAAGCGCTTTTGTAGGCCTAAGAACACTGGGGCTCTGGGCTTCTCTAGCCACCTACTCTACTGCTCATCCTCTCGTGTAGTCAAAAGAGAGCTCAGGGGAGAAATTGCAAATGTCGAGCAATTGCTCAGAGATGAAAAGTGCCAGCACTGAAAGCTGTGGCTAGCCAGCACCCTTCCTTGGAAGCGCTTTCACAGGCGCAGCAACACTGGGGCTTTGCGCTTCTCTACCCACCAAATGTCATGGTCATTCTCTCTCCGTCTCGTAGACACGAGCTGTGAAATTGCAAACGTCGAGCAATTGCTCAGAGATGAAAAGGGCCAGCACTGAAAGTTGTTGCTAGCCAGCACCCTTCCTTGGAAGCGCTTTCACAGGCGCAGCAACACTGGGGCTTTGCGCTTCTCTACCCACCAAACGTCACGCTCACTATCTCTCCGTCTCGTAGACAAGAGCTGAGAAATTGCAAACGTCGAGCAATTGCTCAGAGAGGAAAAGTGCCAGCACTGAAAGCTGTTGCTAGCCAGCAGCCTTCCTTGGAAGCGCTTTCACAGGCGCAGCAACACTGGGGCTTTGCGCTTCTCTAGCCACCAAACATCAAGGTCATTCTCTTTCCGTCTCGTAGACACGAGTTGAGAAATTGCAAATGTGGAGCAATTGCTCAGAGATGAAAAGTGCCAGCACTGAAAGCTGTTGCTAGCCAGCACCCTTCCTTGGAAGCGCTTTCACAGGCGCAGCAACACTGGGACTTTGCGCTTCTCTAGCCACCAAACATCACGGTCACTATCTCTCCGTCTCGTAGACACGAGCTGAGAAATTGCAAACGTCGAGCAATTGCTCAGAGATAAAAAGTGCCAGGACTGAAAGCTGTTGCTAGCCAGCAACCTTCCTTGGAAGCGTTTTCACAGGCGCAGCAACACTGGGGCTTTGCGCTTATCTAGCCACCAAACGCCAATGTCATTCTCTTTCCGTCTCGTAGACACGAGCTGAGAAATTGCAAATGTCGAGCAATTGCTCAGAGATGAAAAGTGCCAGCACTGAAAGCTGTTGCTAGCCAGCACCCTTCCTTGGAAGCGCTTTTGTAGGCCTAAGAACACTGGGGCTCTGGGCTTCTCTAGCCACCTACTCTTCTGCTCATCCTCTCGCGCAGTCTAAAGAGAGCTCAGGTGAGAAATTGCAAACGTCGAGCAATTGCTCAGAGATGAAAAGTGCCAGGACTGAAGGCTGTTGCTAGCCAGCACCCTTCCTTGGAAGCGCTTTCACAGGCGCAGCAACACTGGGGCTTTGCGCTTCTCTACCCACCAAACGTCACGGTCATTCTCTTTCCGTCTCGTAGACACGAGCTGAGAAATTGCAAACGTCGAGCAATTGCTCAGAGATGAAAAGTGCCAGCACTGAAAGCTGTGGCTAGCCAGCACCCTTCCTTGGAAGCGCTTTCACAGGCACAGCAACACTGGGGCTTTGTGATTCTCTAGCCACCAAACATCACGGTCGCTATCTCTCCGTCTCGTAGACACGAGTTGAGAAATTGCAAACGTCGAGCAATTGCTCAGAGATGAAAAGTGCCAGCACTGAAAGCTGTTGCTAGCCAGCACCCTTCCTTGGAAACGCTTTTGTAGGCCTAAGAACACTGGGGCTCTGGGCTTCTCTAGCCACCTACTCTTCTGCTCATCCTCTCGCGTAGTCTAAAGAGAGCTCAGGTGAGAAATTGCAAACGTCGAGCAATTGCTCAGAGATGAAAAGTGCCAGCACTGAAAGCTGATGCTAGCCAGCACCCTTCCTTGGAAGCGCTTTCACAGGCGCAGCAACACTGGGACTTTGCGCTTCTCTAGCCACCAAACATCACGGTCATTCTCTTTCTGTCTCGTAGACACGAGCTGAGAAATTGCAAACGTCGAGCAATTGCTCAGAGATGAAAAGTGCCAGCACTGAAAGCTGTTGCTAGCCAGCACCCTTCCTTGGAAGCGCTTTTGTAGGCCTAAGAACACTGGGGCTCTGGGCTTCTCTAGCCACCTAATCTTCTGCTCATCCTCTCGTGCAGTCTAAAGAGAGCTCAGGTGAGAAATTGCAAACGTCGAGCAATTGCTCAGAGATGAAAAGTGCCAGCACTGAAAGCTGTTGCTAGCCAGCACCCTTCCTTGGAAGCGCTTTCACCGGCACAGCAACACTGGGACTTTGCGCTTCTCTAGCCACCAAACGTCACGCTCACTATCTCTCCGTCTCGTAGACATGAGCTGAGAAATTGCAAACGTCGAGCAATTGCTCAGAGATGAAAAGTGCCAGCACTGAAAGCTGTTGCTAGCCAGCACCCTTCCTTGGAAGCGCTTTCACAGGCGCAGCAACACTGGGGCTTTGCGCTTCTCTACCCACCAAACATCACGGTCATTCTCTTTCCTTCTCGTAGACACGAGCTGAGAAATTGCAAATGTCGAGCAATTGCTCAGAGATGAAAAGTGGCAGCACTGAAAGCTGTTGCTAGCCAGCACCCTTCCTTGGAAGCGCTTTTGTAGGCCTAAGAACACTGGGGCTCTGGGCTTCTCTAGCCACCTAATCTTCTGCTCATCCTCTCGCGCAGTCTAAAGAGAGCTCAGGTGAGAAATTGCAAACGTCGAGCAATTGCTCAGAGAGGAAAAGTGCCAGCACTGAAGGCTGTTGCTAGCCAGCAGCCTTCCTTGGAAGCGCTTTCACAGGCGCAGCAACACTGGGACTTTGCGCTTCTCTAGCCACCAAACGTCACGGTCATTCTCTTTCCGTCCCGTAGACACGAGTTGAGAAATTGCAAACGTCGAGCAATTGCTCAGAGATGAAAAGTGCCAGCACTGAAAGCTGTGGCTAGCCAGCACCCTTCCTTGGAAGCGCTTTCACAGGCGCAGCAACACTGGGGCTTTGCGCTTCTCTAGCCACCAAACATCACGGTCATTCTATTTCCGTCTCGTAGACACGAGTTGAGAAATTGCAAACGTCGAGCAATTGCTCAGAGATGAAAAGTGCCAGGACTGAAGGCTGTTGCTAGCCAGCACCCTTCCTTGGAAGCGCTTTCACAGGCGCAGCAACACTGGGGCTTTGCGCTTCTCTACCCACCAAATATCAAGGTCATTCTCTTTCCGTCTCGTAGACACGAGCTGAGAAATTGCAAAGGTCGAGCAATTGCTCAGAGATGAAAAGTGCCAGCACTGAAAGCTGTTGCTAGCCAGCACCCTTCCTTGGAAGCGCTTTCACAGGCACAGCAACACTGGGGCTTTGCGCTTCTCTAGCCACCAAACGTCACGGTCATTATCTCTCCGTCTCGTAGACACGAGCTGAGAAATTGCAAACGTCGAGCAATTGCTCAGAGATGAAAAGTGCCAGCACTGAAAGCTGTTGCTAGCCAGCACCCTTCCTTGGAAGCGCTTTTGTAGGCCTAAGGACACTGGGGTTGTGGGCTTCTCTAGCCACCTACTCTTCTGCTCATCCTCTCGCGTAGTCTAAAGAGAGCTCAGGTGAGAAAGTGCAAACGTCGAGCAATTGCTCAGAGATGAAAAGTGCCAGCACTGAAAGCTGTGGTTAGCCAGCACCCTTCCTTGGAAGCGCTTTCACAGGCGCAGCAACACTGGGGCTTTGCGCTTCTCTAGCCACCAAACATCACGCTCACTATCTCTCCGTCTCGTAGACACGAGCTGAGAAATTGCAAACGTCGAGCAATTGCTCAGAGATGAAAAGTGCCAGCACTGAAAGTTGTTGCTAGCCAGCACCCTTCCTTGGAAGCGCTTTCACAGGCGCAGCAACACTGGGGCTTTGCGCTTCTCTACCCACCAAACGTCACGCTCACTATCTCTCCGTCTCGTAGACAAGAGCTGAGAAATTGCAAACGTCGAGCAATTGCTCAGAGAGGAAAAGTGCCAGCACTGAAAGCTGTTGCTAGCCAGCAGCCTTCCTTGGAAGCGCTTTCACAGGCGCAGCAACACTGGGGCTTTGCGCTTCTCTAGCCACCAAACATCAAGGTCATTCTCTTTCCGTCTCGTAGACACGAGTTGAGAAATTGCAAATGTGGAGCAATTGCTCAGAGATGAAAAGTGCCAGCACTGAAAGCTGTTGCTAGCCAGCAACCTTCCTTGGAAGCGTTTTCACAGGCGCAGCAACACTGGGGCTTTGCGCTTATCTAGCCACCAAACGCCAATGTCATTCTCTTTCCGTCTCGTAGACACGAGCTGAGAAATTGCAAATGTCGAGCAATTGCTCAGAGATGAAAAGTGCCAGCACTGAAAGCTGTTGCTAGCCAGCACCCTTCCTTGGAAGCGCTTTTGTAGGCCTAAGAACACTGGGGCTCTGGGCTTCTCTAGCCACCTACTCTTCTGCTCATCCTCTCGCGCAGTCTAAAGAGAGCTCAGGTGAGAAATTGCAAACGTCGAGCAATTGCTCAGAGATGAAAAGTGCCAGGACTGAAGGCTGTTGCTAGCCAGCACCCTTCCTTGGAAGCGCTTTCACAGGCGCAGCAACACTGGGGCTTTGCGCTTCTCTACCCACCAAACGTCACGGTCATTCTCTTTCCGTCTCGTAGACACGAGCTGAGAAATTGCAAACGTCGAGCAATTGCTCAGAGATGAAAAGTGCCAGCACTGAAAGCTGTGGCTAGCCAGCACCCTTCCTTGGAAGCGCTTTCACAGGCACAGCAACACTGGGGCTTTGTGATTCTCTAGCCACCAAACATCACGGTCGCTATCTCTCCGTCTCGTAGACACGAGTTGAGAAATTGCAAACGTCGAGCAATTGCTCAGAGATGAAAAGTGCCAGCACTGAAAGCTGTTGCTAGCCAGCACCCTTCCTTGGAAACGCTTTTGTAGGCCTAAGAACACTGGGGCTCTGGGCTTCTCTAGCCACCTACTCTTCTGCTCATCCTCTCGCGTAGTCTAAAGAGAGCTCAGGTGAGAAATTGCAAACGTCGAGCAATTGCTCAGAGATGAAAAGTGCCAGCACTGAAAGCTGATGCTAGCCAGCACCCTTCCTTGGAAGCGCTTTCACAGGCGCAGCAACACTGGGACTTTGCGCTTCTCTAGCCACCAAACATCACGGTCATTCTCTTTCTGTCTCGTAGACACGAGCTGAGAAATTGCAAACGTCGAGCAATTGCTCAGAGATGAAAAGTGCCAGCACTGAAAGCTGTTGCTAGCCAGCACCCTTCCTTGGAAGCGCTTTTGTAGGCCTAAGAACACTGGGGCTCTGGGCTTCTCTAGCCACCTAATCTTCTGCTCATCCTCTCGTGCAGTCTAAAGAGAGCTCAGGTGAGAAATTGCAAACGTCGAGCAATTGCTCAGAGATGAAAAGTGCCAGCACTGAAAGCTGTTGCTAGCCAGCACCCTTCCTTGGAAGCGCTTTCACCGGCACAGCAACACTGGGACTTTGCGCTTCTCTAGCCACCAAACGTCACGGTCACTATCTCTCCGTCTCGTAGACATGAGCTGAGAAATTGCAAACGTCGAGCAATTGCTCAGAGATGAAAAGTGCCAGCACTGAAAGCTGTTGCTAGCCAGCACCCTTCCTTGGAAGCGCTTTCACAGGCGCAGCAACACTGGGGCTTTGCGCTTCTCTACCCACCAAACATCACGGTCATTCTCTTTCCTTCTCGTAGACACGAGCTGAGAAATTGCAAATGTCGAGCAATTGTTCAGAGATGAAAAGTGCCAGCACTGAAAGCTGTTGCTAGCCAGCACCCTTCCTTGGAAGCGCTTTTGTAGGCCTAAGAACACTGGGACTCTGTGCTTCTCTAGCCACCTAATCTTCTGCTCATCCTCTCGCGCAGTCTAAAGAGAGCTCAGGTGAGAAATTGCAAACGTCGAGCAATTGCTCAGAGATGAAAAGTGCCAGGACTGAAGGCTGTTGCTAGCCAGCACCCTTCCTTGGAAGCGCTTTCACAGGCGCAGCAACACTGGGGCTTTGCGCTTCTCTACCCACCAAACATCACGCTCACTATCTCTCCGTCTCGTAGACACGAGCTGAGAAATTGCAAATGTCGAGCAATTGCTCAGAGATGAAAAGTGGCAGCACTGAAAGCTGTTGCTAGCCAGCACCCTTCCTTGGAAGCGCTTTTGTAGGCCTAAGAACACTGGGGCTCTGGGCTTCTCTAGCCACCTAATCTTCTGCTCATCCTCTCGCGCAGTCTAAAGAGAGCTCAGGTGAGAAATTGCAAACGTCGAGCAATTGCTCAGAGAGGAAAAGTGCCAGCACTGAAGGCTGTTGCTAGCCAGCAGCCTTCCTTGGAAGCGCTTTCACAGGCGCAGCAACACTGGGACTTTGCGCTTCTCTAGCCACCAAACGTCACGGTCATTCTCTTTCCGTCCCGTAGACACGAGTTGAGAAATTGCAAACGTCGAGCAATTGCTCAGAGATGAAAAGTGCCAGCACTGAAAGCTGTGGCTAGCCAGCACCCTTCCTTGGAAGCGCTTTCACAGGCGCAGCAACACTGGGGCTTTGCGCTTCTCTAGCCACCAAACATCACGGTCATTCTATTTCCGTCTCGTAGACACGAGTTGAGAAATTGCAAACGTCGAGCAATTGCTCAGAGATGAAAAGTGCCAGGACTGAAGGCTGTTGCTAGCCAGCACCCTTCCTTGGAAGCGCTTTCACAGGCGCAGCAACACTGGGGCTTTGCGCTTCTCTACCCACCAAATATCAAGGTCATTCTCTTTCCGTCTCGTAGACATGAGCTGAGAAATTGCAAAGGTCGAGCAATTGCTCAGAGATGAAAAGTGCCAGCACTGAAAGCTGTTGCTAGCCAGCACCCTTCCTTGGAAGCGCTTTCACAGGCGCAGCAACACTGGGGCTTTGCGCTTCTCTAGCCACCAAACGTCACGGTCATTATCTCTCCGTCTCGTAGACACGAGCTGAGAAATTGCAAACGTCGAGCAATTGCTCAGAGATGAAAAGTGCCAGCACTGAAAGCTGTTGCTAGCCAGCACCCTTCCTTGGAAGCGCTTTTGTAGGCCTAAGGACACTGGGGTTGTGGGCTTCTCTAGCCACCTACTCTTCTGCTCATCCTCTCGCGTAGTCTAAAGAGAGCTCAGGTGAGAAAGTGCAAACGTCGAGCAATTGCTCAGAGATGAAAAGTGCCAGCACTGAAAGCTGTGGTTAGCCAGCACCCTTCCTTGGAAGCGCTTTCACAGGCGCAGCAACACTGGGGCTTTGCGCTTCTCTAGCCACCAAACATCACGCTCACTATCTCTCCGTCTCGTAGACACGAGCTGAGAAATTGCAAACGTCGAGCAATTGCTCAGAGATGAAAAGTGCCAGCACTGAAAGCTGTTGCTAGCCAGCACCCTTCCTTGGAAGCGCTTTTGTAGGCCTAAGAACACTGGGGCTCAGGGCTTCTCTAGCCACCTAATCTTCTTCTCATCCTCTCGAGCACTCTAAAGAGAGCTCAGGTGAGAAATTGCAAACGTGGAGCAATTGCTCAGAGAGGAAAAGTGCCAGCACTGAAGGCTGTTGCTAGCCAGCAGCCTTCCTTGGAAGCGCTTTCACAGGCGCAGCAACACTGGGACTTTGCGCTTCTCTAGCCACCAAACGTCACGGTCATTCTCTTTCCGTCCCGTAGACACGAGTTGAGAAATTGCAAACGTCGAGCAATTGCTCAGAGAGGAAAAGTGCCAGCACTGAAAGCTGTGGCTAGCCAGCACCCTTCCTTGGAAGCGCTTTCACAGGCGCAGCAACACTGGGGCTTTGCGCTTCTCTAGCCACCAAACATCACGGTCATTCTCTTTCCGTCTCGTAGACACGACTTGAGAAATTGCAAACGTCGAGCAATTGCTCAGAGATGAAAAGTGCCAGGAGTGAAGGCTGTTGCTAGCCAGCACCCTTCCTTGGAAGCGCTTTCACAGGCGCAGCAACACTGGGGCTTTGCGCTTCTCTACCCACCAAACATCACGGTCATTCTCTTTCCTTCTCGTAGACACGAGCTGAGAAATTGCAAATGTCGAGCAATTGCTCAGAGATGAAAAGTGCCAGCACTGAAAGCTGTTGCTAGCCAGCACCCTTCCTTGGAAGCGCTTTTGTAGGCCTAAGAACACTGGGGCTCTGGGCTTCTCTAGCCACCTACTCTTCTGCTCATCCTCTCGCGCAGTCTAAAGAGAGCTCAGGGGAGAAATTGCAAACGTCGAGCAATTGCTCAGAGAGGAAAAGTGCCAGCACTGAAGGCTGTTGCTAGCCAGCACCCTTCCTTGGAAGCGCTTTCACAGGCGCAGCAACACTGGGGCTTTGCGCTTCTCTAGCCACCAAACATCACGGTCATTCTCTTTCCGTCCCGTAGACACGACTTGAGAAATTGCAAACGTCCAGCAATTGCTCAGAGATGAAAAGTGCCAGGACTGAATGCTGTTGCTAGCCAGCACCCTTCCTTGGAAGCGCTTTCACAGGCGCAGCAACACTGGGGCTTTGCGCTTCTCTAGCCACCAAACATCACGGTCATTCTCTTTCCGTCTCGTAGACACGAGCTGAGAAATTGCAAAGGTCGAGCAATTGCTCAGAGATGAAAAGTGCCAGCACTGAAAGCTGATGCTAGCCAGCACCCTTCCTTGGAAGTGCTTTCACAGGTGAAAAAACACTGGGGCTTTGCGCTTCTCTAGCCACCAAACGTCACGGTCACTATCTCTCCGTCTCGTAAACACGAGTTGAGAAATTGCAAACGTCGAGCAATTGCTCAGAGATGAAAAGTGCCAGCACTGAAAGCTGATGCTAGCCAGCACCCTTCCTTGGAAGCGCTTTTGCAGGCCTAAGAACACTGGGGCTCAGGGCTTCTCTAGCCACCTAATCTTCTGCTCATCCTCTCGCGTAGTCTAAAGAGAGCTCAGGTGAGAAATTGCAAAAGTCGAGCAATTGCTTAGAGAGGAAAAGTGCCAGCACTGAAAGCTGTTGCTAGCCAGCACCCTTCCTTGGAAACGCTTTTGTAGCCCTAATAACTCTGGGGCTCTGGGCTTCTCTAGCCACCTAATCTTCTGCTCATCCTCTCGCGCACTCTAAAGAGAGCTCAGGTGAGAAATTGCAAACGTGGAGCAATTGCTCAGAGATGAAAAGTGCCAGCACTGAAGGCTGTTGCTAGCCAGCACCCTTCCTTGGAAGCGCTTTCACAGGCGCAGCAACACTGGGACTTTGCGCTTCTCTAGCCACCAAACATCACGGTCATTCTCTTGCCGTCCCGTAGACACGATTTGAGAAATTGCAAACGTCGAGCAATTGCTCAGAGATGAAAAGTGCCAGCACTGAAAGCTGTTGCTAGCCAGCACCCTTCCTTGGAAGCGCTTTCACAGGCGCAGCAACACTGGGACTTTGCGCTTCTCTAGCCACCAAACATCACGGTCATTCTCTTTCCGTCTCGTAGACACGAGCTGAGAAATTGCAAACGTCGAGCAATTGCTCAGAGATGAAAAGTGCCAGCACTGAAAGCTGTTGCTAGCCAGCACCCTTCCTTGGAAGTGCTTTCACAGGTGAAAAAACACTGGGGCTTTGCGCTTCTCTAGCCACCAAACGTCACGGTCATTATCTCTCCGTCTCGTAGACAAGAGCTGAGAAATTGCAAACGTCGAGCAATTGCTCAGAGATGAAAAGTGGCAGCACTGAAAGCTGATGCTAGCCAGCACCCTTGCTTGGAAGCGCTTTTGCAGGCCTAAGAACACTGGGGTTGTGGGCTTCTCTAGCCACCTACTCTTCTGCTCATCCTCTCGCGCAGTCTAAAGAGAGCTCAGGTGAGAAATTGCAAACGTCGAGCAATTGCTCAGAGATGAAAAGTGCCAGCACTGAAAGCTGTTGCTAGCCAGCACCCTTCCTTGGAAGCGCTTTCACAGGCGCAGCAACACTGGGGCTTTGCACTTCTCTAGCCACCAAACATCACGCTCACTATCTCTCCGTCTCGTAGACACGAGCTGAGAAATTGCAAACGTTGAGCAATTGCTCAGAGATGAAAAGTGCCAGCACTGAAAGCTGTTGCTAGCCAGCACCCTTCCTTGGAAGCGCTTTTGTAGGCCTAAGAACACTGGGGCTCTGGGCTTCTCTAGCTACCTAATCTTCTGCTCATCCTATCGCGCAGTCTAAAGAGAGCTCAGGTGAGAAATTGCAAATGTCGAGCAATTGCTCAGAGATGAAAAGTGGCAGCACTGAAAGCTGTTGCTAGCCAGCACCCTTCCTTGGAAGCGCTTTCACAGGCGCAGCAACACTGGGACTTTGCGCTTCTCTACCCACCAAAAGTCACGCTCACTATCTCTCCGTCTCGTAGACACGAGCTGAGAAATTGCAAAAGTTGAGCAATTGCTCAGAGATAAAAAGTGCCAGCACTGAAAGCTGTTGCTAGCCAGCAACCTTCCTTGGAAGCGCTTTCACAGGCGCAGCAACACTGGGGCTTTGCGCTTCTCTACCCACCAAACATCACAGTCATTCTCTTTCCTTCTCGTAGACACGAGCTGAGAAATTGCAAATGTCGAGCAATTGCTCTGAGATGAAAAGTGCCAGCACTGAAAGCTGTTGCTAGCCAGCACCATTCCTTGGAAGCGCTTTCACAGGCGCAGCAACACTGGGACTTTGCGCTTCTCTACCCACCAAACGTCACGGTCATTCTCTTTCCGTCTCGTAGACACCAGTTGAGAAATTGCAAAAGTCCAGCAATTGCTCAGAGATGAAAAGTGCCAGCACTGAAAGCTGTGGCTAGCCAGCACCCTTCCTTGGAAGCGCTTCCACAGGCGCAGCAACACTGGGACTTTGCGCTTCTCTACCCACCAAACGTCACGGTCATTCTCTTTCCGTCTCGTAGACACGAGCTGAGAAATTGCAAACGTCGAGCAATTGCTCAGAGATGAAAAGTGCCAGCACTGAAAGCTGTTGCTAGCCAGCACCCTTCCTTGGAAGTGCTTTCACAGGTGAAAAAACACTGGGGCTTTGCGCTTCTCTAGCCACCAAACGTCACGGTCATTATCTCTCCGTCTCGTAGACAAGAGCTGAGAAATTGCAAACGTCGAGCAATTGCTCAGAGATGAAAAGTGGCAGCACTGAAAGCTGATGCTAGCCAGCACCCTTGCTTGGAAGCGCTTTTGCAGGCCTAAGAACACTGGGGTTGTGGGCTTCTCTAGCCACCTACTCTTCTGCTCATCCTCTCGCGCAGTCTAAAGAGAGCTCAGGTGAGAAATTGCAAACGTCGAGCAATTGCTCAGAGATGAAAAGTGGCAGCACTGAAAGCTGTTGCTAGCCAGCACCCTTCCTTGGAAGCGCTTTCACAGGCGCAGCAACACTGGGGCTTTGCACTTCTCTACCCACCAAACATCACGCTCACTATCTCTCCGTCTCGTAGACATGAGCTGAGAAATTGCAAACGTTGAGCAATTGCTCAGAGATGAAAAGTGCCAGCACTGAAAGCTGTGGCTAGCCAGCACCCTTCCTTGGAAGCGCTTTTGTAGGCCTAAGAACACTGGGGCTCTGGGCTTCTCTAGCTACCTAATCTTCTGCTCATCCTATCGTGCAGTCTAAAGAGAGCTCAGGTGAGAAATTGCAAATGTCGAGCAATTGCTCAGAGATGAAAAGTGGCAGCACTGAAAGCTGTTGCTAGCCAGCACCCTTCCTTGGAAGCGCTTTCACAGGCGCAGCAACACTGGGACTTTGCGCTTCTCTACCCACCAAAAGTCACGCTCACTATCTCTCCGTCTCGTAGACACGAGCTGAGAAATTGCAAAAGTTGAGCAATTGCTCAGAGATAAAAAGTGCCAGCACTGAAAGCTGTTGCTAGCCAGCAACCTTCCTTGGAAGCGCTTTCACAGGCGCAGCAACACTGGGGCTTTGCGCTTCTCTACCCACCAAACATCACAGTCATTCTCTTTCCTTCTCGTAGACACGAGCTGAGAAATTGCAAATGTCGAGCAATTGCTCTGAGATGAAAAGTGCCAGCACTGAAAGCTGTTGCTAGCCAGCACCATTCCTTGGAAGCGCTTTCACAGGCGCAGCAACACTGGGACTTTGCGCTTCTCTACCCACCAAACGTCACGGTCATTCTCTTTCCGTCTCGTAGACACCAGTTGAGAAATTGCAAAAGTCCAGCAATTGCTCAGAGATGAAAAGTGCCAGCACTGAAAGCTGTGGCTAGCCAGCACCATTCCTTGGAAGCGCTTCCACAGGCGCAGCAACACTGGGGCTTTGCGCTTCTCTAGCCACCAAACATCACGGTCATTCTCTTTCCGTCTCGTAGACACAAGCTGAGAAATTGCAAACGTCGAGCAATTGCTCGGAGATGAAAACTGCCAGCACTGAAAGCTGATGCTAGCCAGCACCCTTCCTTGGAAGCGCTTTTGTAGGCCTAAGAACACTGGGGTTGTGGGCTTCTCTAGCCACCTACTCTTCTGCTCATCCTCTCGCGCAGTCTAAAGAGAGCTCAGGTGAGAAATTGCAAACGTCCAGCAATTGCTCAGAGATGAAAAGTGGCAGCACTGAAAGCTGTGGCTAGCCAGCACCCTTCCTTGGAAGTGCTTTCACAGGCGCAGCAACACTGGGGCTTTGCGCTTCTCTAGCCACCAATCGTCACGGTCACTATCTCTCCGTCTCGTAGACACGAGCTGAGAAATTGCAAACGTCGAGCAATTGCTCAGAGATGAAAAGTGGCAGCACTGAAAGCTGTGGCTAGCCAGCACCCTTCCTTGGAAGCGCTTTCACAGGCGCAGCAACACTGGGGCTTTGCGCTTCTCTAGCCACCAAACATCACGGTCATTCTCTTTCCGTCTCGTAGACACGAGCTGAGAAATTGCAAACGTCGATCAATTGCTCAGAGATGAAAAGTGCCAGCACTGAAAGCTGTTGCTAGCCAGCACCCTTCCTTGGAAGTGCTTTCACAGGTGAAAAAACACTGGGGCTTTGCGCTTCTCTAGCCACCAAACGTCACGGTCATTATCTCTCCGTCTCGTAGACAAGAGCTGAGAAATTGCAAACGTCGAGCAATTGCTCAGAGATGAAAAGTGGCAGCACTGAAAGCTGATGCTAGCCAGCACCCTTGCTTGGAAGCGCTTTTGCAGGCCTAAGAACACTGGGGTTGTGGGCTTCTCTAGCCACCTACTCTTCTGCTCATCCTCTCGCGCAGTCTAAAGAGAGCTCAGGTGAGAAATTGCAAACGTCGAGCAATTGCTCAGAGATGAAAAGTGCCAGCACTGAAAGCTGTTGCTAGCCAGCACCCTTCCTTGGAAGCGCTTTCACAGGCGCAGCAACACTGGGGCTTTGCACTTCTCTACCCACCAAACATCACGCTCACTATCTCTCCGTCTCGTAGACACGAGCTGAGAAATTGCAAACGTTGAGCAATTGCTCAGAGATGAAAAGTGCCAGCACTGAAAGCTGTGGCTAGCCAGCACCCTTCCTTGGAAGCGCTTTTGTAGGCCTAAGAACACTGGGGCTCTGGGCTTCTCTAGCTACCTAATCTTCTGCTCATCCTATCGCGCAGTCTAAAGAGAGCTCAGGTGAGAAATTGCAAATGTCGAGCAATTGCTCAGAGATGAAAAGTGGCAGCACTGAAAGCTGTTGCTAGCCAGCACCCTTCCTTGGAAGCGCTTTCACAGGCGCAGCAACACTGGGACTTTGCGCTTCTCTACCCACCAAAAGTCACGCTCACTATCTCTCCGTCTCGTAGACACGAGCTGAGAAATTGCAAAAGTTGAGCAATTGCTCAGAGATAAAAAGTGCCAGCACTGAAAGCTGTTGCTAGCCAGCAACCTTCCTTGGAAGCGCTTTCACAGGCGCAGCAACACTGGGGCTTTGCGCTTCTCTACCCACCAAACATCACAGTCATTCTCTTTCCTTCTCGTAGACACGAGCTGAGAAATTGCAAATGTCGAGCAATTGCTCTGAGATGAAAAGTGCCAGCACTGAAAGCTGTTGCTAGCCAGCACCATTCCTTGGAAGCGCTTTCACAGGCGCAGCAACACTGGGACTTTGCGCTTCTCTACCCACCAAACGTCACGGTCATTCTCTTTCCGTCTCGTAGACACCAGTTGAGAAATTGCAAAAGTCCAGCAATTGCTCAGAGATGAAAAGTGCCAGCACTGAAAGCTGTGGCTAGCCAGCACCATTCCTTGGAAGCGCTTCCACAGGCGCAGCAACACTGGGGCTTTGCGCTTCTCTAGCCACCAAACATCACGGTCATTCTCTTTCCGTCTCGTAGACACAAGCTGAGAAATTGCAAACGTCGAGCAATTGCTCAGAGATGAAAACTGCCAGCACTGAAAGCTGATGCTAGCCAGCACCCTTCCTTGGAAGCGCTTTTGTAGGCCTAAGAACACTGGGGTTGTGGGCTTCTCTAGCCACCTACTCTTCTGCTCATCCTCTCGCGCAGTCTAAAGAGAGCTCAGGTGAGAAATTGCAAACGTCCAGCAATTGCTCAGAGATGAAAAGTGGCAGCACTGAAAGCTGTGGCTAGCCAGCACCCTTCCTTGGAAGTGCTTTCACAGGCGCAGCAACACTGGGGCTTTGCGCTTCTCTACCCACCAATCGTCACGGTCACTATCTCTCCGTCTCGTAGACACGAGCTGAGAAATTGCAAACGTCGAGCAATTGCTCAGAGATGAAAAGTGGCAGCACTGAAAGCTGTTGCTAGCCAGCACCCTTCCTTGGAAGCGCTTTCACAGGCGCAGCAACACTGGGGCTTTGCGCTTCTCTAGCCACCAAACATCACGGTCATTCTCTTTCCGTCTCGTAGACACGAGCTGAGAAATTGCAAACGTCGAGCAATTGCTCAGAGATGAAAAGTGCCAGCACTGAAAGCTGTTGCTAGCCAGCACCCTTCCTTGGAAGTGCTTTCACAGGTGAAAAAACACTGGGGCTTTGCGCTTCTCTAGCCACCAAACGTCACGGTCATTATCTCTCCGTCTCGTAGACAAGAGCTGAGAAATTGCAAACGTCGAGCAATTGCTCAGAGATGAAAAGTGGCAGCACTGAAAGCTGATGCTAGCCAGCACCCTTGCTTGGAAGCGCTTTTGCAGGCCTAAGAACACTGGGGTTGTGGGCTTCTCTAGCCACCTACTCTTCTGCTCATCCTCTCGCGCAGTCTAAAGAGAGCTCAGGTGAGAAATTGCAAACGTCGAGCAATTGCTCAGAGATGAAAAGTGCCAGCACTGAAAGCTGTTGCTAGCCAGCACCCTTCCTTGGAAGCGCTTTCACAGGCGCAGCAACACTGGGGCTTTGCACTTCTCTAGACACCAAACATCACGCTCACTATCTCTCCGTCTCGTAGACACGAGCTGAGAAATTGCAAACGTTGAGCAATTGCTCAGAGATGAAAAGTGCCAGCACTGAAAGCTGTGGCTAGCCAGCACCCTTCCTTGGAAGCGCTTTTGTAGGCCTAAGAACACTGGGGCTCTGGGCTTCTCTAGCTACCTAATCTTCTGCTCATCCTATCGCGCAGTCTAAAGAGAGCTCAGGTGAGAAATTGCAAATGTCGAGCAATTGCTCAGAGATGAAAAGTGGCAGCACTGAAAGCTGTTGCTAGCCAGCACCCTTCCTTGGAAGCGCTTTCACAGGCGCAGCAACACTGGGACTTTGCGCTTCTCTACCCACCAAAAGTCACGCTCACTATCTCTCCGTCTCGTAGACACGAGCTGAGAAATTGCAAAAGTTGAGCAATTGCTCAGAGATAAAAAGTGCCAGCACTGAAAGCTGTTGCTAGCCAGCAACCTTCCTTGGAAGCGCTTTCACAGGCGCAGCAACACTGGGGCTTTGCGCTTCTCTACCCACCAAACATCACAGTCATTCTCTTTCCTTCTCGTAGACACGAGCTGAGAAATTGCAAATGTCGAGCAATTGCTCTGAGATGAAAAGTGCCAGCACTGAAAGCTGTTGCTAGCCAGCACCCTTCCTTGGAAGCGCTTTCACAGGCGCAGCAACACTGGGACTTTGCGCTTCTCTACCCACCAAACGTCACGGTCATTCTCTTTCCGTCTCGTAGACACCAGTTGAGAAATTGCAAAAGTCCAGCAATTGCTCAGAGATGAAAAGTGCCAGCACTGAAAGCTGTGGCTAGCCAGCACCATTCCTTGGAAGCGCTTCCACAGGCGCAGCAACACTGGGACTTTGCGCTTCTCTAGCCACCAAACATCACGGTCATTCTCTTTCCGTCTCGTAGACACGAGCTGAGAAATTGCAAACGTCGAGCAATTGCTCAGAGATGAAAACTGCCAGCACTGAAAGCTGATGCTAGCCAGCACCCTTCCTTGGAAGCGCTTTTGTAGGCCTAGGAACACTGGGGTTGTGGGCTTCTCTAGCCACCTACTCTTCTGCTCATCCTCTCGCGCAGTCTAAAGAGAGCTCAGGTGAGAAATTGCAAACGTCCAGCAATTGCTCAGAGATGAAAAGTGGCAGCACTGAAAGCTGTGGCTAGCCAGCACCCTTCCTTGGAAGTGCTTTCACAGGCGCAGCAACACTGGGGCTTTGCGCTTCTCTAGCCACCAAACATCACGGTCACTATCTCTCCGTCTCGTAGACACGAGCTGAGAAATTGCAAACGTCGAGCAATTGCTCAGAGATGAAAAGTGGCAGCACTGAAAGCTGTTGCTAGCCAGCACCCTTCCTTGGAAGCGCTTTCACAGGCGCAGCAACACTGGGGCTTTGCGCTTCTCTAGCCACCAAACATCACGGTCATTCTCTTTCCGTCTCGTAGACACGAGTTGAGAAATTGCAAATGTCGAGCAATTGCTCAGAGATGAAAAGTGCCAGCACTGAAAGCTGTTGCTAGCCAGCACCCTTCCTTGGAAGCGCTTTTGTAGGCCTAAGAACACTGGGGCTCTGGGCTTCTCTAGCCACCTAATCTTCTGCTCATCCTCTCGGGCACTCTAAAGAGAGCTCAGGTGAGAAATTGCAAACGTCGAGCAATTTCTCAGAGATGAAAATTGCCAGGACTGAAGGCTGTTGCTAGCCAGCACCCTTCCTTGGAAGCGCTTTCACAGGCGCAGCAACACTGGGACTTTGCGCTTCTCTACCCACCAAACGTCACGGTCATTCTCTTTCCATCCCGTAGACACGAGTTGAGAAATTGCAAACGTCGAGCAATTGCTCAGAGATGAAAAGTGCCAGCACTGAAAGCTGATGCTAGCCAGCACCCTTCCTTGGAAGCGCTTTCACAGGCGCAGCAACACTGGGGCTTTGTGCTTCTCTAGCCACCAAACATCACGGTCATTCAATTTCCGTCTCGTAGACACGAGTTGAGAAATTGCAAACGTCGAGCAATTGCTCAGAGATGAAAAGTGCCAGCACTGAAAGCTGTTGCTAGCCAGCACCCTTCCTTGGAAGCGTTTTCACAGGCGCAGCAACACTGGGGCTTTGCGCTTCTCTACCCACCAAACATCACGGTCATTCTCTTTCCGTCTCGTAGACACGAGCTGAAAAATTGCAAACGTCGAGCAATTGCTCAGAGATGAAAAGTGCCAGCACTGAAAGCTGTTGCTAGCCAGCACCCTTCCTTGGAAGTGCTTTCACAGGTGAAAAAACACTGGGGCTTTGCGCTTCTCTACCCACCAAACGTCACGGTCACTATCTCTCCGTCTCGTAAACACGAGTTGAGAAATTGCAAACGTCGAGCAATTGCTCAGAGATGAAAAGTGCCAGCACTGAAAGCTGTTGCTAGCCAGCAGCCTTCCTTGGAAGCGCTTTCACAGGCGCAGCAACACTGGGGCTTTGCGCTTCTCTAGCCACCAAACATCACGGTCATTCTCTTTCCTTCTCGTAGACACGAGCTGAGAAATTGCAAACGTCGAGCAATTGCTCAGAGATGAAAAGTGCCAGCACTGAAAGCTGTTGCTAGCCAGCACCCTTCCTTGGAAGCGCTTTTGTAGGCCTAAGAACACTGGGACTCTGTGCTTCTCTAGCCACCTAATCTTCTGCTCATCCTCTCGCGCAGTCTAAAGAGAGCTCAGGTGAGAAATTGCAAACGTCGAGCAATTGCTCAGAGATGAAAAGTGCCAGGACTGAAGGCTGTTGCTAGCCAGCACCCTTCCTTGGAAGCGCTTTCACAGGCGCAGCAACACTGGGGCTTTGCGCTTCTCTACCCACCAAACATCACGCTCACTATCTCTCCGTCTCGTAGACACGAGCTGAGAAATTGCAAATGTCGAGCAATTGCTCAGAGATGAAAACTGCCAGCACTGAAAGCTGTTGCTAGCCAGCACCCTTCCTTGGAAGCGCTTTTGTAGGCCTAAGAACACTGGGGCTCTGGGCTTCTCTAGCCACCTAATCTTCTGCTCATCCTCTCGCGCAGTCTAAAGAGAGCTCAGGTGAGAAATTGCAAACGTCGAGCAATTGCTCAGAGAGGAAAAGTGCCAGCACTGAAGGCTGTTGCTAGCCAGCAGCCTTCCTTGGAAGCGCTTTCACAGGCGCAGCAACACTGGGACTTTGCGCTTCTCTAGCCACCAAACATCACGGTCATTCTATTTCCGTCTCGTAGACACGAGTTGAGAAATTGCAAACGTCGAGCAATTGCTCAGAGATGAAAAGTGCCAGGACTGAAAGCTGTTGCTAGCCAGCACCCTTCCTTGGAAGCGCTTTCACAGGCGCAGCAACACTGGGGCTTTGCGCTTCTCTACCCACCAAATATCAAGGTCATTCTCTTTCCGTCTCGTAGACACGAGCTGAGAAATTGCAAAGGTCGAGCAATTGCTCAGAGATGAAAAGTGCCAGCACTGAAAGCTGTTGCTAGCCAGCACCCTTCCTTGGAAGCGCTTTCACAGGCGCAGCAACACTGGGGCTTTGCGCTTCTCTAGCCACCAAACGTCACGGTCATTATCTCTCCGTCTCGTAGACACGAGCTGAGAAATTGCAAACGTCGAGCAATTGCTCAGAGATGAAAAGTGCCAGCACTGAAAGCTGTTGCTAGCCAGCACCCTTCCTTGGAAGCGCTTTTGTAGGCCTAAGGACACTGGGGTTGTGGGCTTCTCTAGCCACCTACTCTTCTGCTCATCCTCTCGCGTAGTCTAAAGAGAGCTCAGGTGAGAAAGTGCAAACGTCGAGCAATTGCTCAGAGATGAAAAGTGCCAGCACTGAAAGCTGTGGTTAGCCAGCACCCTTCCTTGGAAGCGCTTTCACAGGCGCAGCAACACTGGGGCTTTGCGCTTCTCTAGCCACCAAACATCACGGTAACTATCTCTCCGTCTCGTAGACACGAGCTGAGAAATTGCAAACGTCGAGCAATTGCTCAGAGATGAAAAGTGCCAGCACTGAAAGCTGTTGCTAGCCAGCACCCTTCCTTGGAAGCGCTTTTGTAGGCCTAAGAACACTGGGGCTCAGGGCTTCTCTAGCCACCTAATCTTCTGCTCATCCTCTCGAGCACTCTAAAGAGAGCTCAGGTGAGAAATTGCAAACGTGGAGCAATTGCTCAGAGAGGAAAAGTGCCAGCACTGAAGGCTGTTGCTAGCCAGCAGCCTTCCTTGGAAGCGCTTTCACAGGCGCAGCAACACTGGGACTTTGCGCTTCTCTAGCCACCAAACGTCACGGTCATTCTCTTTCCGTCCCGTAGACACGAGTTGAGAAATTGCAAACGTCGAGCAATTGCTCAGAGAGGAAAAGTGCCAGCACTGAAAGCTGTGGCTAGCCAGCACCCTTCCTTGGAAGCGCTTTCACAGGCGCAGCAACACTGGGGCTTTGCGCTTCTCTACCCACCAAACATCACGGTCATTCTCTTTCCGTCTCGTAGACACGACTTGAGAAATTGCAAACGTCGAGCAATTGCTCAGAGATGAAAAGTGCCAGCACTGAAAGCTGTTGCTAGCCAGCACCCTTCCTTGGAAGCGCTTTTGTAGGCCTAAGAACACTGGGGCTCTGGGCTTCTCTAGCCACCTAATCTTCTGCTCATCCTCTCGCGCAGTCTAAAGAGAGCTCAGGGGAGAAATTGCAAACGTCGAGCAATTGCTCAGAGAGGAAAAGTGCCAGCACTGAAGGCTGTTGCTAGCCAGCACCCTTCCTTGGAAGCGCTTTCACAGGCGCAGCAACACTGGGACTTTGCGCTTCTCTAGCCACCAAACATCACGGTCATTCTCTTTCCGTCCCGTAGACACGACTTGAGAAATTGCAAACGTCCAGCAATTGCTAAGAGATGAAAAGTGCCAGGACTGAAGGCTGTTGCTAGCCAGCACCCTTCCTTGGAAGCGCTTTCACAGGCGCAGCAACACTGGGGCTTTGCGCTTCTCTAGCCACCAAACATCACGGTCATTCTCTTTCCGTCTCGTAGACACGAGCTGAGAAATTGCAAAGGTCGAGCAATTGCTCAGAGATGAAAAGTGCCAGCACTGAAAGCTGATGCTAGCCAGCACCCTTCCTTGGAAGTGCTTTCACAGGTGAAAAAACACTGGGGCTTTGCGCTTCTCTAGCCACCAAACGTCACGGTCACTATCTCTCCGTCTCGTAAACACGAGTTGAGAAATTGCAAACGTCGAGCAATTGCTCAGAGATGAAAAGTGCCAGCACTGAAAGCTGATGCTAGCCAGCACCCTTCCTTGGAAGCGCTTTTGTAGGCCTAAGAACACTGGGGCTCTGGGCTTCTCTAGCCACCTAATCTTCTGCTCATCCTCTCGCGTAGTCTAAAGAGAGCTCAGGTGAGAAATTGCAAAAGTCGAGCAATTGCTTAGAGAGGAAAAGTGCCAGCACTGAAAGCTGTTGCTAGCCAGCACCCTTCCTTGGAAACGCTTTTGTAGCCCTAATAACTCTGGGGCTCTGGGCTTCTCTAGCCACCTAATCTTCTGCTCATCCTCTCGCGCAGTCTAAAGAGAGCTCAGGTGAGAAATTGCAAACGTGGAGCAATTGCTCAGAGATGAAAAGTGCCAGCACTGAAGGCTGTTGCTAGCCAGCACCCTTCCTTGGAAGCGCTTTCACACGCGCAGCAATACTGGGACTTTGCGCTTCTCTAGCCACCAAACATCACAGTCATTCTCTTGCCGTCCCGTAGACACGATTTGAGAAATTGCAAACGTCGAGCAATTGCTCAGAGATGAAAAGTGCCAGCACTGAAAGCTGTTGCTAGCCAGCACCCTTCCTTGGAAGCGCTTTCACAGGCGCAGCAACACTGGGGCTTTGCGCTTCTCTAGCCACCAAACATCACGGTCATTCTCTTTCCGTCTCGTAGACACGAGCTGAGAAATTGCAAACGTCGAGCAATTGCTCAGAGATGAAAAGTGCCAGCACTGAAAGCTGTTGCTAGCCAGCACCCTTCCTTGGAAGTGCTTTCACAGGTGAAAAAACACTGGGGCTTTGCGCTTCTCTAGCCACCAAACGTCACGGTCATTATCTCTCCGTCTCGTAGACAAGAGCTGAGAAATTGCAAACGTCGAGCAATTGCTCAGAGATGAAAAGTGGCAGCACTGAAAGCTGATGCTAGCCAGCACCCTTGCTTGGAAGCGCTTTTGCAGGCCTAAGAACACTGGGGTTGTGGGCTTCTCTAGCCACCTACTCTTCTGCTCATCCTCTCGCGCAGTCTAAAGAGAGGTCAGGTGAGAAATTGCAAACGTCGAGCAATTGCTCAGAGATGAAAAGTGCCAGCACTGAAAGCTGTTGCTAGCCAGCACCCTTCCTTGGAAGCGCTTTCACAGGCGCAGCAACACTGGGGCTTTGCACTTCTCTAGCCACCAAACATCACGCTCACTATCTCTCCGTCTCGTAGACACGAGCTGAGAAATTGCAAACGTTGAGCAATTGCTCAGAGATGAAAAGTGCCAGCACTGAAAGCTGTTGCTAGCCAGCACCCTTCCTTGGAAGCGCTTTTGTAGGCCTAAGAACACTGGGGCTCTGGGCTTCTCTAGCTACCTAATCTTCTGCTCATCCTATCGCGCAGTCTAAAGAGAGCTCAGGTGAGAAATTGCAAATGTCGAGCAATTGCTCAGAGATGAAAAGTGCCAGCACTGAAAGCTGTTGCTAGCCAGCACCCTTCCTTGGAAGCGCTTTCACAGGCGCAGCAACACTGGGACTTTGCGCTTCTCTACCCACCAAAAGTCACGCTCACTATCTCTCCGTCTCGTAGACACGAGCTGAGAAATTGCAAAAGTTGAGCAATTGCTCAGAGATAAAAAGTGCCAGCACTGAAAGCTGTTGCTAGCCAGCAACCTTCCTTGGAAGCGCTTTCACAGGCGCAGCAACACTGGGGCTTTGCGCTTCTCTACCCACCAAACATCACAGTCATTCTCTTTCCTTCTCGTAGACACGAGCTGAGAAATTGCAAATGTCGAGCAATTGCTCTGAGATGAAAAGTGCCAGCACTGAAAGCTGTTGCTAGCCAGCACCATTCCTTGGAAGCGCTTTCACAGGCGCAGCAACACTGGGACTTTGCGCTTCTCTACCCACCAAACGTCACGGTCATTCTCTTTCCGTCTCGTAGACACCAGTTGAGAAATTGCAAACGTCGAGCAATTGCTCAGAGATGAAAAGTGCCAGCACTGAAAGCTGTGGCTAGCCAGCACCATTCCTTGGAAGCGCTTCCACAGGCGCAGCAACACTGGGGCTTTGCGCTTCTCTAGCCACCAAACATCACGGTCATTCTCTTTCCGTCTCGTAGACACAAGCTGAGAAATTGCAAACGTCGAGCAATTGCTCAGAGATGAAAACTGCCAGCACTGAAAGCTGATGCTAGCCAGCACCCTTCCTTGGAAGCGCTTTTGTAGGCCTAAGAACACTGGGGTTGTGGGCTTCTCTAGCCACCTACTCTTCTGCTCATCCTCTCGCGCAGTCTAAAGAGAGCTCAGGTGAGAAATTGCAAACGTCCAGCAATTGCTCAGAGATGAAAAGTGGCAGCACTGAAAGCTGTGGCTAGCCAGCACCCTTCCTTGGAAGTGCTTTCACAGGCGCAGCAACACTGGGGCTTTGCGCTTCTCTAGCCACCAATCGTCACGGTCACTATCTCTCCGTCTCGTAGACACGAGCTGAGAAATTGCAAACGTCGAGCAATTGCTCAGAGATGAAAAGTGCCAGCACTGAAAGCTGTTGCTAGCCAGCAACCTTCCTTGGAAGCGCTTTCACAGGCGCAGCAACACTGGGGCTTTGCGCTTCTCTAGCCACCAAACATCACGGTCATTCTCTTTCCGTCTCGTAGACACGAGTTGAGAAATTGCAAATGTCGAGCAATTGCTCAGAGATGAAAAGTGCCAGCACTGAAAGCTGTTGCTAGCCAGCACCCTTCCTTGGAAGCGCTTTCACAGGCGCAGCAACACTGGGGCTTTGCGCTTCTCTACCCACCAAACATCACGGTCATTCTCTTTCCGTCTCGTAGACACGAGCTGAAAAATTGCAAACGTCGAGCAATTGCTCAGAGATGAAAAGTGCCAGCACTGAAAGCTGTTGCTAGCCAGCACCCTTCCTTGGAAGTGCTTTCACAGGTGAAAAAACACTGGGGCTTTGCGCTTCTCTACCCACCAAACGTCACGCTCACTATCTCTCCGTCTCGTAAACACGAGTTGAGAAATTGCAAACGTCGAGCAATTGCTCAGAGATGAAAAGTGCCAGCACTGAAAGCTGATGCTAGCCAGCACCATTCCTTGGAAGCGCTTTTGCAGGCCTAAGAACACTGGGGTTGTGGGCTTCTCTAGCCACCTACTCTTCTGCTCATCCTCTCGCGTAGTCTAAAGAGAGCTCAGGTGAGAAATTGCAAATGTCGAGCAATTGCTTAGAGAGGAAAAGTGCCAGCACTGAAAGCTGTTGCTAGCCAGCACCCTTCCTTGGAAGCGCTCTTGTAGCCCTAACAACACAGGGGCTCTGAGCTTCTATAGCCACCTACTCTTCTGCTCATCCTCTCGCGCAGTCTAAAGAGAGCTCAGGGGAGAAATTGCAAACGTCCAGCAATTGCTCAGAGATGAAAAGTGCCAGCACTGAAAGCTGTGGCTAGCCAGCACCCTTCCTTGGAAGTGCTTTCACAGGCGCAGCAACACTGGGGCTTTGCGCTTCTCTACCCACCAATCGTCACGGTCACTATCTCTCCGTCTCGTAGACACGAGTTGAGAAATTGCAAATGTCGAGCAATTGCTCAGAGATGAAAAGTGCCAGCACTGAAAGCTGTTGCTAGCCAGCAGCCTTCCTTGGAAGCGCTTTTGTAGGCCTAAGAACACTGGGGCTCTGGGCTTCTCTAGCCACCAAACATCACGGTCATTCTCTCTCCGTCTCGTAGACACGAGCTGAGAAATTGCAAACGTCGAGCAATTGCTCAGAGATGAAAAGTGCCAGCACTGAAAGCTGTTGCTAGCCAGCACCCTTCCTTGGAAGCGCTTTTGCAGGCCTAAGAACACTGGGGTTGTGGGCTTCTCTAGCCACCTACTCTTCTGCTCATCCTCTCGCGTAGTCTAAAGAGAGCTCAGGTGAGAAATTGCAAATGTCGAGCAATTGCTCAGAGAGGAAAAGTGGCAGCACTGAAAGCTGTGGCTAGCCAGCACCCTTCCTTGGAAGCGCTTTCACAGGCGCAGCAACACTGGGGCTTTGCGCTTCTCTAGCCACCAATCGTCACGGTCACTATCTCTCCGTCTCGTAGACACGAGTTGAGAAATTGCAAACGTCGAGCAATTGCTCAGAGATGAAAAGTGGCAGCACTGAAAGCTGTTGCTAGCCAGCACCCTTCCTTGGAAGCGCTTTCACAGGCGCAGCAACACTGGGGCTTTGCGCTTCTCTACCCACCAAACATCACGGTCATTCAATTTCCGTCTCGTAGACACGAGTTGAGAAATTGCAAATGTCGAGCAATTGCTCAGAGATGAAAAGTGCCAGCACTGAAAGCTGTTGCTAGCCAGCACCCTTCCTTGGAAGCGCTTTTGTAGGCCTAAGAACACTGGGGTTGTGGGCTTCTCTAGCCACCTACTCTTCTGCTCATCCTCTCGCGTAGTCTAAAGAGAGCTCAGGTGAGAAATTGCAAATGTCGAGCAATTGCTTAGAGAGGAAAAGTGCCAGCACTGAAAGCTGTGGCTAGCCAGCACCCTTCCTTGGAAGCGCTCTTGTAGCCCTAACAACACAGGGGCTATGAGCTTCTATAGCCACCTACTCTTCTGCTCATCCTCTCGCGCAGTCTAAAGAGAGCTCAGGGGAGAAATTGCAAACGTCCAGCAATTGCTCAGAGATGAAAAGTGCCAGCACTGAAAGCTGTGGCTAGCCAGCACCCTTCCTTGGAAGTGCTTTCACAGGCGCAGCAACACTGGGGCTTTGCGCTTCTCTACCCACCAATCGTCACGGTCACTATCTCTCCGTCTCGTAGACACGAGTTGAGAAATTGCAAATGTCGAGCAATTGCTCAGAGATGAAAAGTGCCAGCACTGAAAGCTGTTGCTAGCCAGCAGCCTTCCTTGGAAGCGCTTTTGTAGGCCTAAGAACACTGGGGCTCTGGGCTTCTCTAGCCACCAAACATCACGGTCATTCTCTCTCCGTCTCGTAGACACGAGCTGAGAAATTGCAAACGTCGAGCAATTGCTCAGAGGTGAAAAGTGGCAGCACTGAAAGCTGTTGCTAGCCAGCACCCTTCCTTGGAAGCGCTTTTGCAGGCCTAAGAACACTGGGGCTCTGGGCTTCTCTAGCCACCTAATATTCTGCTCATCCTCTCGTGCAGTCTAAAGAGAGCTCAGGTGAGAAATTGCAAATGTCGAGCAATTGCTCAGAGATGAAAAGTGCCAGCACTGAAAGCTGTTGCTAGCCAGCACCCTTCCTTGGAAGCGCTTTCACAGGCGCAGCAACACTGGGGCTTTGCGCTTCTCTAGCCACCAAACATCACGGTCATTCTCTTTCCGTCTCGTAGACACGAGCTGAGAAATTGCAAACGTCGAGCAATTGCTCAGAGATGAAAAGTGCCAGCACTGAAAGCTGTTGCTAGCCAGCACCCTTCCTTGGAAGTGCTTTCACAGGTGAAAAAACACTGGGGCTTTGCGCTTCTCTAGCCACCAAACGTCACGGTCATTATCTCTCCGTCTCGTAGACAAGAGCTGAGAAATTGCAAACATCGAGCAATTGCTCAGAGATGAAAAGTGGCAGCACTGAAAGCTGATGCTAGCCAGCACCCTTGCTTGGAAGCGCTTTTGCAGGCCTAAGAACACTGGGGTTGTGGGCTTCTCTAGCCACCTACTCTTCTGCTCATCCTCTCGCGCAGTCTAAAGAGAGCTCAGGTGAGAAATTGCAAACGTCGAGCAATTGCTCAGAGATGAAAAGTGCCAGCACTGAAAGCTGTTGCTAGCCAGCACCCTTCCTTGGAAGCGCTTTCACAGGCGCAGCAACACTGGGGCTTTGCACTTCTCTAGACACCAAACATCACGCTCACTATCTCTCCGTCTCGTAGACACGAGCTGAGAAATTGCAAACGTTGAGCAATTGCTCAGAGATGAAAAGTGCCAGCACTGAAAGCTGTGGCTAGCCAGCACCCTTCCTTGGAAGCGCTTTTGTAGGCCTAAGAACACTGGGGCTCTGGGCTTCTCTAGCTACCTAATCTTCTGCTCATCCTATCGCGCAGTCTAAAGAGAGCTCAGGTGAGAAATTGCAAATGTC
This sequence comes from Sarcoramphus papa, assembly GCA_037962945.1. NCBI lineage: Eukaryota > Metazoa > Chordata > Aves > Accipitriformes > Cathartidae > Sarcoramphus > Sarcoramphus papa. Next base: position 91,115,169 of record CM075586.1, on the reverse strand, counting down.
GAGCAATTGCTCAGAGATGAAAAGTGGCAGCACTGAAAGCTGTTGCTAGCCAGCACCCTTCCTTGGAAGCGCTTTCACAGGCGCAGCAACACTGGGACTTTGCGCTTCTCTACCCACCAAAAGTCACGCTCACTATCTCTCCGTCTCGTAGACACGAGCTGAGAAATTGCAAAAGTTGAGCAATTGCTCAGAGATAAAAAGTGCCAGCACTGAAAGCTGTTGCTAGCCAGCAACCTTCCTTGGAAGCGCTTTCACAGGCGCAGCAACACTGGGGCTTTGCGCTTCTCTACCCACCAAACATCACAGTCATTCTCTTTCCTTCTCGTAGACACGAGCTGAGAAATTGCAAATGTCGAGCAATTGCTCTGAGATGAAAAGTGCCAGCACTGAAAGCTGTTGCTAGCCAGCACCCTTCCTTGGAAGCGCTTTCACAGGCGCAGCAACACTGGGACTTTGCGCTTCTCTACCCACCAAACGTCACGGTCATTCTCTTTCCGTCTCGTAGACACCAGTTGAGAAATTGCAAAAGTCCAGCAATTGCTCAGAGATGAAAAGTGCCAGCACTGAAAGCTGTGGCTAGCCAGCACCATTCCTTGGAAGCGCTTCCACAGGCGCAGCAACACTGGGACTTTGCGCTTCTCTAGCCACCAAACATCACGGTCATTCTCTTTCCGTCTCGTAGACACGAGCTGAGAAATTGCAAACGTCGAGCAATTGCTCAGAGATGAAAACTGCCAGCACTGAAAGCTGATGCTAGCCAGCACCCTTCCTTGGAAGCGCTTTTGTAGGCCTAGGAACACTGGGGTTGTGGGCTTCTCTAGCCACCTACTCTTCTGCTCATCCTCTCGCGCAGTCTAAAGAGAGCTCAGGTGAGAAATTGCAAACGTCCAGCAATTGCTCAGAGATGAAAAGTGGCAGCACTGAAAGCTGTGGCTAGCCAGCACCCTTCCTTGGAAGTGCTTTCACAGGCGCAGCAACACTGGGGCTTTGCGCTTCTCTAGCCACCAAACATCACGGTCACTATCTCTCCGTCTCGTAGACACGAGCTGAGAAATTGCAAACGTCGAGCAATTGCTCAGAGATGAAAAGTGGCAGCACTGAAAGCTGTTGCTAGCCAGCACCCTTCCTTGGAAGCGCTTTCACAGGCGCAGCAACACTGGGGCTTTGCGCTTCTCTAGCCACCAAACATCACGGTCATTCTCTTTCCGTCTCGTAGACACGAGTTGAGAAATTGCAAATGTCGAGCAATTGCTCAGAGATGAAAAGTGCCAGCACTGAAAGCTGTTGCTAGCCAGCACCCTTCCTTGGAAGCGCTTTTGTAGGCCTAAGAACACTGGGGCTCTGGGCTTCTCTAGCCACCTAATCTTCTGCTCATCCTCTCGGGCACTCTAAAGAGAGCTCAGGTGAGAAATTGCAAACGTCGAGCAATTTCTCAGAGATGAAAATTGCCAGGACTGAAGGCTGTTGCTAGCCAGCACCCTTCCTTGGAAGCGCTTTCACAGGCGCAGCAACACTGGGACTTTGCGCTTCTCTACCCACCAAACGTCACGGTCATTCTCTTTCCATCCCGTAGACACGAGTTGAGAAATTGCAAACGTCGAGCAATTGCTCAGAGATGAAAAGTGCCAGCACTGAAAGCTGATGCTAGCCAGCACCCTTCCTTGGAAGCGCTTTCACAGGCGCAGCAACACTGGGGCTTTGTGCTTCTCTAGCCACCAAACATCACGGTCATTCAATTTCCGTCTCGTAGACACGAGTTGAGAAATTGCAAACGTCGAGCAATTGCTCAGAGATGAAAAGTGCCAGCACTGAAAGCTGTTGCTAGCCAGCACCCTTCCTTGGAAGCGTTTTCACAGGCGCAGCAACACTGGGGCTTTGCGCTTCTCTACCCACCAAACATCACGGTCATTCTCTTTCCGTCTCGTAGACACGAGCTGAAAAATTGCAAACGTCGAGCAATTGCTCAGAGATGAAAAGTGCCAGCACTGAAAGCTGTTGCTAGCCAGCACCCTTCCTTGGAAGTGCTTTCACAGGTGAAAAAACACTGGGGCTTTGCGCTTCTCTACCCACCAAACGTCACGGTCACTATCTCTCCGTCTCGTAAACACGAGTTGAGAAATTGCAAACGTCGAGCAATTGCTCAGAGATGAAAAGTGCCAGCACTGAAAGCTGTTGCTAGCCAGCAGCCTTCCTTGGAAGCGCTTTCACAGGCGCAGCAACACTGGGGCTTTGCGCTTCTCTAGCCACCAAACATCACGGTCATTCTCTTTCCTTCTCGTAGACACGAGCTGAGAAATTGCAAACGTCGAGCAATTGCTCAGAGATGAAAAGTGCCAGCACTGAAAGCTGTTGCTAGCCAGCACCCTTCCTTGGAAGCGCTTTTGTAGGCCTAAGAACACTGGGACTCTGTGCTTCTCTAGCCACCTAATCTTCTGCTCATCCTCTCGCGCAGTCTAAAGAGAGCTCAGGTGAGAAATTGCAAACGTCGAGCAATTGCTCAGAGATGAAAAGTGCCAGGACTGAAGGCTGTTGCTAGCCAGCACCCTTCCTTGGAAGCGCTTTCACAGGCGCAGCAACACTGGGGCTTTGCGCTTCTCTACCCACCAAACATCACGCTCACTATCTCTCCGTCTCGTAGACACGAGCTGAGAAATTGCAAATGTCGAGCAATTGCTCAGAGATGAAAACTGCCAGCACTGAAAGCTGTTGCTAGCCAGCACCCTTCCTTGGAAGCGCTTTTGTAGGCCTAAGAACACTGGGGCTCTGGGCTTCTCTAGCCACCTAATCTTCTGCTCATCCTCTCGCGCAGTCTAAAGAGAGCTCAGGTGAGAAATTGCAAACGTCGAGCAATTGCTCAGAGAGGAAAAGTGCCAGCACTGAAGGCTGTTGCTAGCCAGCAGCCTTCCTTGGAAGCGCTTTCACAGGCGCAGCAACACTGGGACTTTGCGCTTCTCTAGCCACCAAACATCACGGTCATTCTATTTCCGTCTCGTAGACACGAGTTGAGAAATTGCAAACGTCGAGCAATTGCTCAGAGATGAAAAGTGCCAGGACTGAAAGCTGTTGCTAGCCAGCACCCTTCCTTGGAAGCGCTTTCACAGGCGCAGCAACACTGGGGCTTTGCGCTTCTCTACCCACCAAATATCAAGGTCATTCTCTTTCCGTCTCGTAGACACGAGCTGAGAAATTGCAAAGGTCGAGCAATTGCTCAGAGATGAAAAGTGCCAGCACTGAAAGCTGTTGCTAGCCAGCACCCTTCCTTGGAAGCGCTTTCACAGGCGCAGCAACACTGGGGCTTTGCGCTTCTCTAGCCACCAAACGTCACGGTCATTATCTCTCCGTCTCGTAGACACGAGCTGAGAAATTGCAAACGTCGAGCAATTGCTCAGAGATGAAAAGTGCCAGCACTGAAAGCTGTTGCTAGCCAGCACCCTTCCTTGGAAGCGCTTTTGTAGGCCTAAGGACACTGGGGTTGTGGGCTTCTCTAGCCACCTACTCTTCTGCTCATCCTCTCGCGTAGTCTAAAGAGAGCTCAGGTGAGAAAGTGCAAACGTCGAGCAATTGCTCAGAGATGAAAAGTGCCAGCACTGAAAGCTGTGGTTAGCCAGCACCCTTCCTTGGAAGCGCTTTCACAGGCGCAGCAACACTGGGGCTTTGCGCTTCTCTAGCCACCAAACATCACGGTAACTATCTCTCCGTCTCGTAGACACGAGCTGAGAAATTGCAAACGTCGAGCAATTGCTCAGAGATGAAAAGTGCCAGCACTGAAAGCTGTTGCTAGCCAGCACCCTTCCTTGGAAGCGCTTTTGTAGGCCTAAGAACACTGGGGCTCAGGGCTTCTCTAGCCACCTAATCTTCTGCTCATCCTCTCGAGCACTCTAAAGAGAGCTCAGGTGAGAAATTGCAAACGTGGAGCAATTGCTCAGAGAGGAAAAGTGCCAGCACTGAAGGCTGTTGCTAGCCAGCAGCCTTCCTTGGAAGCGCTTTCACAGGCGCAGCAACACTGGGACTTTGCGCTTCTCTAGCCACCAAACGTCACGGTCATTCTCTTTCCGTCCCGTAGACACGAGTTGAGAAATTGCAAACGTCGAGCAATTGCTCAGAGAGGAAAAGTGCCAGCACTGAAAGCTGTGGCTAGCCAGCACCCTTCCTTGGAAGCGCTTTCACAGGCGCAGCAACACTGGGGCTTTGCGCTTCTCTACCCACCAAACATCACGGTCATTCTCTTTCCGTCTCGTAGACACGACTTGAGAAATTGCAAACGTCGAGCAATTGCTCAGAGATGAAAAGTGCCAGCACTGAAAGCTGTTGCTAGCCAGCACCCTTCCTTGGAAGCGCTTTTGTAGGCCTAAGAACACTGGGGCTCTGGGCTTCTCTAGCCACCTAATCTTCTGCTCATCCTCTCGCGCAGTCTAAAGAGAGCTCAGGGGAGAAATTGCAAACGTCGAGCAATTGCTCAGAGAGGAAAAGTGCCAGCACTGAAGGCTGTTGCTAGCCAGCACCCTTCCTTGGAAGCGCTTTCACAGGCGCAGCAACACTGGGACTTTGCGCTTCTCTAGCCACCAAACATCACGGTCATTCTCTTTCCGTCCCGTAGACACGACTTGAGAAATTGCAAACGTCCAGCAATTGCTAAGAGATGAAAAGTGCCAGGACTGAAGGCTGTTGCTAGCCAGCACCCTTCCTTGGAAGCGCTTTCACAGGCGCAGCAACACTGGGGCTTTGCGCTTCTCTAGCCACCAAACATCACGGTCATTCTCTTTCCGTCTCGTAGACACGAGCTGAGAAATTGCAAAGGTCGAGCAATTGCTCAGAGATGAAAAGTGCCAGCACTGAAAGCTGATGCTAGCCAGCACCCTTCCTTGGAAGTGCTTTCACAGGTGAAAAAACACTGGGGCTTTGCGCTTCTCTAGCCACCAAACGTCACGGTCACTATCTCTCCGTCTCGTAAACACGAGTTGAGAAATTGCAAACGTCGAGCAATTGCTCAGAGATGAAAAGTGCCAGCACTGAAAGCTGATGCTAGCCAGCACCCTTCCTTGGAAGCGCTTTTGTAGGCCTAAGAACACTGGGGCTCTGGGCTTCTCTAGCCACCTAATCTTCTGCTCATCCTCTCGCGTAGTCTAAAGAGAGCTCAGGTGAGAAATTGCAAAAGTCGAGCAATTGCTTAGAGAGGAAAAGTGCCAGCACTGAAAGCTGTTGCTAGCCAGCACCCTTCCTTGGAAACGCTTTTGTAGCCCTAATAACTCTGGGGCTCTGGGCTTCTCTAGCCACCTAATCTTCTGCTCATCCTCTCGCGCAGTCTAAAGAGAGCTCAGGTGAGAAATTGCAAACGTGGAGCAATTGCTCAGAGATGAAAAGTGCCAGCACTGAAGGCTGTTGCTAGCCAGCACCCTTCCTTGGAAGCGCTTTCACACGCGCAGCAATACTGGGACTTTGCGCTTCTCTAGCCACCAAACATCACAGTCATTCTCTTGCCGTCCCGTAGACACGATTTGAGAAATTGCAAACGTCGAGCAATTGCTCAGAGATGAAAAGTGCCAGCACTGAAAGCTGTTGCTAGCCAGCACCCTTCCTTGGAAGCGCTTTCACAGGCGCAGCAACACTGGGGCTTTGCGCTTCTCTAGCCACCAAACATCACGGTCATTCTCTTTCCGTCTCGTAGACACGAGCTGAGAAATTGCAAACGTCGAGCAATTGCTCAGAGATGAAAAGTGCCAGCACTGAAAGCTGTTGCTAGCCAGCACCCTTCCTTGGAAGTGCTTTCACAGGTGAAAAAACACTGGGGCTTTGCGCTTCTCTAGCCACCAAACGTCACGGTCATTATCTCTCCGTCTCGTAGACAAGAGCTGAGAAATTGCAAACGTCGAGCAATTGCTCAGAGATGAAAAGTGGCAGCACTGAAAGCTGATGCTAGCCAGCACCCTTGCTTGGAAGCGCTTTTGCAGGCCTAAGAACACTGGGGTTGTGGGCTTCTCTAGCCACCTACTCTTCTGCTCATCCTCTCGCGCAGTCTAAAGAGAGGTCAGGTGAGAAATTGCAAACGTCGAGCAATTGCTCAGAGATGAAAAGTGCCAGCACTGAAAGCTGTTGCTAGCCAGCACCCTTCCTTGGAAGCGCTTTCACAGGCGCAGCAACACTGGGGCTTTGCACTTCTCTAGCCACCAAACATCACGCTCACTATCTCTCCGTCTCGTAGACACGAGCTGAGAAATTGCAAACGTTGAGCAATTGCTCAGAGATGAAAAGTGCCAGCACTGAAAGCTGTTGCTAGCCAGCACCCTTCCTTGGAAGCGCTTTTGTAGGCCTAAGAACACTGGGGCTCTGGGCTTCTCTAGCTACCTAATCTTCTGCTCATCCTATCGCGCAGTCTAAAGAGAGCTCAGGTGAGAAATTGCAAATGTCGAGCAATTGCTCAGAGATGAAAAGTGCCAGCACTGAAAGCTGTTGCTAGCCAGCACCCTTCCTTGGAAGCGCTTTCACAGGCGCAGCAACACTGGGACTTTGCGCTTCTCTACCCACCAAAAGTCACGCTCACTATCTCTCCGTCTCGTAGACACGAGCTGAGAAATTGCAAAAGTTGAGCAATTGCTCAGAGATAAAAAGTGCCAGCACTGAAAGCTGTTGCTAGCCAGCAACCTTCCTTGGAAGCGCTTTCACAGGCGCAGCAACACTGGGGCTTTGCGCTTCTCTACCCACCAAACATCACAGTCATTCTCTTTCCTTCTCGTAGACACGAGCTGAGAAATTGCAAATGTCGAGCAATTGCTCTGAGATGAAAAGTGCCAGCACTGAAAGCTGTTGCTAGCCAGCACCATTCCTTGGAAGCGCTTTCACAGGCGCAGCAACACTGGGACTTTGCGCTTCTCTACCCACCAAACGTCACGGTCATTCTCTTTCCGTCTCGTAGACACCAGTTGAGAAATTGCAAACGTCGAGCAATTGCTCAGAGATGAAAAGTGCCAGCACTGAAAGCTGTGGCTAGCCAGCACCATTCCTTGGAAGCGCTTCCACAGGCGCAGCAACACTGGGGCTTTGCGCTTCTCTAGCCACCAAACATCACGGTCATTCTCTTTCCGTCTCGTAGACACAAGCTGAGAAATTGCAAACGTCGAGCAATTGCTCAGAGATGAAAACTGCCAGCACTGAAAGCTGATGCTAGCCAGCACCCTTCCTTGGAAGCGCTTTTGTAGGCCTAAGAACACTGGGGTTGTGGGCTTCTCTAGCCACCTACTCTTCTGCTCATCCTCTCGCGCAGTCTAAAGAGAGCTCAGGTGAGAAATTGCAAACGTCCAGCAATTGCTCAGAGATGAAAAGTGGCAGCACTGAAAGCTGTGGCTAGCCAGCACCCTTCCTTGGAAGTGCTTTCACAGGCGCAGCAACACTGGGGCTTTGCGCTTCTCTAGCCACCAATCGTCACGGTCACTATCTCTCCGTCTCGTAGACACGAGCTGAGAAATTGCAAACGTCGAGCAATTGCTCAGAGATGAAAAGTGCCAGCACTGAAAGCTGTTGCTAGCCAGCAACCTTCCTTGGAAGCGCTTTCACAGGCGCAGCAACACTGGGGCTTTGCGCTTCTCTAGCCACCAAACATCACGGTCATTCTCTTTCCGTCTCGTAGACACGAGTTGAGAAATTGCAAATGTCGAGCAATTGCTCAGAGATGAAAAGTGCCAGCACTGAAAGCTGTTGCTAGCCAGCACCCTTCCTTGGAAGCGCTTTCACAGGCGCAGCAACACTGGGGCTTTGCGCTTCTCTACCCACCAAACATCACGGTCATTCTCTTTCCGTCTCGTAGACACGAGCTGAAAAATTGCAAACGTCGAGCAATTGCTCAGAGATGAAAAGTGCCAGCACTGAAAGCTGTTGCTAGCCAGCACCCTTCCTTGGAAGTGCTTTCACAGGTGAAAAAACACTGGGGCTTTGCGCTTCTCTACCCACCAAACGTCACGCTCACTATCTCTCCGTCTCGTAAACACGAGTTGAGAAATTGCAAACGTCGAGCAATTGCTCAGAGATGAAAAGTGCCAGCACTGAAAGCTGATGCTAGCCAGCACCATTCCTTGGAAGCGCTTTTGCAGGCCTAAGAACACTGGGGTTGTGGGCTTCTCTAGCCACCTACTCTTCTGCTCATCCTCTCGCGTAGTCTAAAGAGAGCTCAGGTGAGAAATTGCAAATGTCGAGCAATTGCTTAGAGAGGAAAAGTGCCAGCACTGAAAGCTGTTGCTAGCCAGCACCCTTCCTTGGAAGCGCTCTTGTAGCCCTAACAACACAGGGGCTCTGAGCTTCTATAGCCACCTACTCTTCTGCTCATCCTCTCGCGCAGTCTAAAGAGAGCTCAGGGGAGAAATTGCAAACGTCCAGCAATTGCTCAGAGATGAAAAGTGCCAGCACTGAAAGCTGTGGCTAGCCAGCACCCTTCCTTGGAAGTGCTTTCACAGGCGCAGCAACACTGGGGCTTTGCGCTTCTCTACCCACCAATCGTCACGGTCACTATCTCTCCGTCTCGTAGACACGAGTTGAGAAATTGCAAATGTCGAGCAATTGCTCAGAGATGAAAAGTGCCAGCACTGAAAGCTGTTGCTAGCCAGCAGCCTTCCTTGGAAGCGCTTTTGTAGGCCTAAGAACACTGGGGCTCTGGGCTTCTCTAGCCACCAAACATCACGGTCATTCTCTCTCCGTCTCGTAGACACGAGCTGAGAAATTGCAAACGTCGAGCAATTGCTCAGAGATGAAAAGTGCCAGCACTGAAAGCTGTTGCTAGCCAGCACCCTTCCTTGGAAGCGCTTTTGCAGGCCTAAGAACACTGGGGTTGTGGGCTTCTCTAGCCACCTACTCTTCTGCTCATCCTCTCGCGTAGTCTAAAGAGAGCTCAGGTGAGAAATTGCAAATGTCGAGCAATTGCTCAGAGAGGAAAAGTGGCAGCACTGAAAGCTGTGGCTAGCCAGCACCCTTCCTTGGAAGCGCTTTCACAGGCGCAGCAACACTGGGGCTTTGCGCTTCTCTAGCCACCAATCGTCACGGTCACTATCTCTCCGTCTCGTAGACACGAGTTGAGAAATTGCAAACGTCGAGCAATTGCTCAGAGATGAAAAGTGGCAGCACTGAAAGCTGTTGCTAGCCAGCACCCTTCCTTGGAAGCGCTTTCACAGGCGCAGCAACACTGGGGCTTTGCGCTTCTCTACCCACCAAACATCACGGTCATTCAATTTCCGTCTCGTAGACACGAGTTGAGAAATTGCAAATGTCGAGCAATTGCTCAGAGATGAAAAGTGCCAGCACTGAAAGCTGTTGCTAGCCAGCACCCTTCCTTGGAAGCGCTTTTGTAGGCCTAAGAACACTGGGGTTGTGGGCTTCTCTAGCCACCTACTCTTCTGCTCATCCTCTCGCGTAGTCTAAAGAGAGCTCAGGTGAGAAATTGCAAATGTCGAGCAATTGCTTAGAGAGGAAAAGTGCCAGCACTGAAAGCTGTGGCTAGCCAGCACCCTTCCTTGGAAGCGCTCTTGTAGCCCTAACAACACAGGGGCTATGAGCTTCTATAGCCACCTACTCTTCTGCTCATCCTCTCGCGCAGTCTAAAGAGAGCTCAGGGGAGAAATTGCAAACGTCCAGCAATTGCTCAGAGATGAAAAGTGCCAGCACTGAAAGCTGTGGCTAGCCAGCACCCTTCCTTGGAAGTGCTTTCACAGGCGCAGCAACACTGGGGCTTTGCGCTTCTCTACCCACCAATCGTCACGGTCACTATCTCTCCGTCTCGTAGACACGAGTTGAGAAATTGCAAATGTCGAGCAATTGCTCAGAGATGAAAAGTGCCAGCACTGAAAGCTGTTGCTAGCCAGCAGCCTTCCTTGGAAGCGCTTTTGTAGGCCTAAGAACACTGGGGCTCTGGGCTTCTCTAGCCACCAAACATCACGGTCATTCTCTCTCCGTCTCGTAGACACGAGCTGAGAAATTGCAAACGTCGAGCAATTGCTCAGAGGTGAAAAGTGGCAGCACTGAAAGCTGTTGCTAGCCAGCACCCTTCCTTGGAAGCGCTTTTGCAGGCCTAAGAACACTGGGGCTCTGGGCTTCTCTAGCCACCTAATATTCTGCTCATCCTCTCGTGCAGTCTAAAGAGAGCTCAGGTGAGAAATTGCAAATGTCGAGCAATTGCTCAGAGATGAAAAGTGCCAGCACTGAAAGCTGTTGCTAGCCAGCACCCTTCCTTGGAAGCGCTTTCACAGGCGCAGCAACACTGGGGCTTTGCGCTTCTCTAGCCACCAAACATCACGGTCATTCTCTTTCCGTCTCGTAGACACGAGCTGAGAAATTGCAAACGTCGAGCAATTGCTCAGAGATGAAAAGTGCCAGCACTGAAAGCTGTTGCTAGCCAGCACCCTTCCTTGGAAGTGCTTTCACAGGTGAAAAAACACTGGGGCTTTGCGCTTCTCTAGCCACCAAACGTCACGGTCATTATCTCTCCGTCTCGTAGACAAGAGCTGAGAAATTGCAAACGTCGAGCAATTGCTCAGAGATGAAAAGTGGCAGCACTGAAAGCTGATGCTAGCCAGCACCCTTGCTTGGAAGCGCTTTTGCAGGCCTAAGAACACTGGGGTTGTGGGCTTCTCTAGCCACCTACTCTTCTGCTCATCCTCTCGCGCAGTCTAAAGAGAGGTCAGGTGAGAAATTGCAAACGTCGAGCAATTGCTCAGAGATGAAAAGTGCCAGCACTGAAAGCTGTTGCTAGCCAGCACCCTTCCTTGGAAGCGCTTTCACAGGCGCAGCAACACTGGGGCTTTGCACTTCTCTAGCCACCAAACATCACGCTCACTATCTCTCCGTCTCGTAGACACGAGCTGAGAAATTGCAAACGTTGAGCAATTGCTCAGAGATGAAAAGTGCCAGCACTGAAAGCTGTTGCTAGCCAGCACCCTTCCTTGGAAGCGCTTTTGTAGGCCTAAGAACACTGGGGCTCTGGGCTTCTCTAGCTACCTAATCTTCTGCTCATCCTATCGCGCAGTCTAAAGAGAGCTCAGGTGAGAAATTGCAAATGTCGAGCAATTGCTCAGAGATGAAAAGTGCCAGCACTGAAAGCTGTTGCTAGCCAGCACCCTTCCTTGGAAGCGCTTTCACAGGCGCAGCAACACTGGGACTTTGCGCTTCTCTACCCACCAAAAGTCACGCTCACTATCTCTCCGTCTCGTAGACACGAGCTGAGAAATTGCAAAAGTTGAGCAATTGCTCAGAGATAAAAAGTGCCAGCACTGAAAGCTGTTGCTAGCCAGCAACCTTCCTTGGAAGCGCTTTCACAGGCGCAGCAACACTGGGGCTTTGCGCTTCTCTACCCACCAAACATCACAGTCATTCTCTTTCCTTCTCGTAGACACGAGCTGAGAAATTGCAAATGTCGAGCAATTGCTCTGAGATGAAAAGTGCCAGCACTGAAAGCTGTTGCTAGCCAGCACCATTCCTTGGAAGCGCTTTCACAGGCGCAGCAACACTGGGACTTTGCGCTTCTCTACCCACCAAACGTCACGGTCATTCTCTTTCCGTCTCGTAGACACCAGTTGAGAAATTGCAAACGTCGAGCAATTGCTCAGAGATGAAAAGTGCCAGCACTGAAAGCTGTGGCTAGCCAGCACCATTCCTTGGAAGCGCTTCCACAGGCGCAGCAACACTGGGGCTTTGCGCTTCTCTAGCCACCAAACATCACGGTCATTCTCTTTCCGTCTCGTAGACACAAGCTGAGAAATTGCAAACGTCGAGCAATTGCTCAGAGATGAAAACTGCCAGCACTGAAAGCTGATGCTAGCCAGCACCCTTCCTTGGAAGCGCTTTTGTAGGCCTAAGAACACTGGGGTTGTGGGCTTCTCTAGCCACCTACTCTTCTGCTCATCCTCTCGCGCAGTCTAAAGAGAGCTCAGGTGAGAAATTGCAAACGTCCAGCAATTGCTCAGAGATGAAAAGTGGCAGCACTGAAAGCTGTGGCTAGCCAGCACCCTTCCTTGGAAGTGCTTTCACAGGCGCAGCAACACTGGGGCTTTGCGCTTCTCTAGCCACCAATCGTCACGGTCACTATCTCTCCGTCTCGTAGACACGAGCTGAGAAATTGCAAACGTCGAGCAATTGCTCAGAGATGAAAAGTGCCAGCACTGAAAGCTGTTGCTAGCCAGCAACCTTCCTTGGAAGCGCTTTCACAGGCGCAGCAACACTGGGGCTTTGCGCTTCTCTAGCCACCAAACATCACGGTCATTCTCTTTCCGTCTCGTAGACACGAGTTGAGAAATTGCAAATGTCGAGCAATTGCTCAGAGATGAAAAGTGCCAGCACTGAAAGCTGTTGCTAGCCAGCACCCTTCCTTGGAAGCGCTTTCACAGGCGCAGCAACACTGGGGCTTTGCGCTTCTCTACCCACCAAACATCACGGTCATTCTCTTTCCGTCTCGTAGACACGAGCTGAAAAATTGCAAACGTCGAGCAATTGCTCAGAGATGAAAAGTGCCAGCACTGAAAGCTGTTGCTAGCCAGCACCCTTCCTTGGAAGTGCTTTCACAGGTGAAAAAACACTGGGGCTTTGCGCTTCTCTACCCACCAAACGTCACGCTCACTATCTCTCCGTCTCGTAAACACGAGTTGAGAAATTGCAAACGTCGAGCAATTGCTCAGAGATGAAAAGTGCCAGCACTGAAAGCTGATGCTAGCCAGCACCATTCCTTGGAAGCGCTTTTGCAGGCCTAAGAACACTGGGGTTGTGGGCTTCTCTAGCCACCTACTCTTCTGCTCATCCTCTCGCGTAGTCTAAAGAGAGCTCAGGTGAGAAATTGCAAATGTCGAGCAATTGCTTAGAGAGGAAAAGTGCCAGCACTGAAAGCTGTTGCTAGCCAGCACCCTTCCTTGGAAGCGCTCTTGTAGCCCTAACAACACAGGGGCTCTGAGCTTCTATAGCCACCTACTCTTCTGCTCATCCTCTCGCGCAGTCTAAAGAGAGCTCAGGGGAGAAATTGCAAACGTCCAGCAATTGCTCAGAGATGAAAAGTGCCAGCACTGAAAGCTGTGGCTAGCCAGCACCCTTCCTTGGAAGTGCTTTCACAGGCGCAGCAACACTGGGGCTTTGCGCTTCTCTACCCACCAATCGTCACGGTCACTATCTCTCCGTCTCGTAGACACGAGTTGAGAAATTGCAAATGTCGAGCAATTGCTCAGAGATGAAAAGTGCCAGCACTGAAAGCTGTTGCTAGCCAGCAGCCTTCCTTGGAAGCGCTTTTGTAGGCCTAAGAACACTGGGGCTCTGGGCTTCTCTAGCCACCAAACATCACGGTCATTCTCTCTCCGTCTCGTAGACACGAGCTGAGAAATTGCAAACGTCGAGCAATTGCTCAGAGATGAAAAGTGCCAGCACTGAAAGCTGTTGCTAGCCAGCACCCTTCCTTGGAAGCGCTTTTGCAGGCCTAAGAACACTGGGGTTGTGGGCTTCTCTAGCCACCTACTCTTCTGCTCATCCTCTCGCGTAGTCTAAAGAGAGCTCAGGTGAGAAATTGCAAATGTCGAGCAATTGCTCAGAGAGGAAAAGTGGCAGCACTGAAAGCTGTGGCTAGCCAGCACCCTTCCTTGGAAGCGCTTTCACAGGCGCAGCAACACTGGGGCTTTGCGCTTCTCTAGCCACCAATCGTCACGGTCACTATCTCTCCGTCTCGTAGACACGAGTTGAGAAATTGCAAACGTCGAGCAATTGCTCAGAGATGAAAAGTGGCAGCACTGAAAGCTGTTGCTAGCCAGCACCCTTCCTTGGAAGCGCTTTCACAGGCGCAGCAACACTGGGGCTTTGCGCTTCTCTACCCACCAAACATCACGGTCATTCAATTTCCGTCTCGTAGACACGAGTTGAGAAATTGCAAATGTCGAGCAATTGCTCAGAGATGAAAAGTGCCAGCACTGAAAGCTGTTGCTAGCCAGCACCCTTCCTTGGAAGCGCTTTTGTAGGCCTAAGAACACTGGGGTTGTGGGCTTCTCTAGCCACCTACTCTTCTGCTCATCCTCTCGCGTAGTCTAAAGAGAGCTCAGGTGAGAAATTGCAAATGTCGAGCAATTGCTTAGAGAGGAAAAGTGCCAGCACTGAAAGCTGTTGCTAGCCAGCACCCTTCCTTGGAAGCGCTCTTGTAGCCCTAACAACACAGGGGCTATGAGCTTCTATAGCCACCTACTCTTCTGCTCATCCTCTCGCGCAGTCTAAAGAGAGCTCAGGGGAGAAATTGCAAACGTCCAGCAATTGCTCAGAGATGAAAAGTGCCAGCACTGAAAGCTGTGGCTAGCCAGCACCCTTCCTTGGAAGTGCTTTCACAGGCGCAGCAACACTGGGGCTTTGCGCTTCTCTACCCACCAATCGTCACGGTCACTATCTCTCCGTCTCGTAGACACGAGTTGAGAAATTGCAAATGTCGAGCAATTGCTCAGAGATGAAAAGTGCCAGCACTGAAAGCTGTTGCTAGCCAGCAGCCTTCCTTGGAAGCGCTTTTGTAGGCCTAAGAACACTGGGGCTCTGGGCTTCTCTAGCCACCAAACATCACGGTCATTCTCTCTCCGTCTCGTAGACACGAGCTGAGAAATTGCAAACGTCGAGCAATTGCTCAGAGGTGAAAAGTGGCAGCACTGAAAGCTGTTGCTAGCCAGCACCCTTCCTTGGAAGCGCTTTTGCAGGCCTAAGAACACTGGGGTTGTGGGCTTCTCTAGCCACCTACTCTTCTGCTCATCCTCTCGCGTAGTCTAAAGAGAGCTCAGGTGAGAAATTGCAAATGTCGAGCAATTGCTCAGAGAGGAAAAGTGCCAGCACTGAAAGCTGTGGCTAGCCAGCACCCTTCCTTGGAAGCGCTTTCACAGGCGCAGCAACACTGGGGCTTTGCGCTTCTCTAGCCACCAATCGTCACGGTCACTATCTCTCCGTCTCGTAGACACGAGCTGAGAAATTGCAAACGTCGAGCAATTGCTCAGAGATGAAAAGTGCCAGCACTGAAAGCTGTTGCTAGCCAGCACCCTTCCTTGGAAGCGCTTTTGTAGGCCTAAGAACACTGGGGTTGTGGGCTTCTCTAGCCACCTACTCTTCTGCTCATCCTCTCGCGTAGTCTAAAGAGAGCTCAGGTGAGAAATTGCAAATGTCGAGCAATTGCTCAGAGAGGAAAAGTGCCAGCACTGAAAGCTGTGGCTAGCCAGCACCCTTCCTTGGAAGTGCTTTCACAGGCGCAGCAACACTGGGGCTTTGCGCTTCTCTAGCCACCAATCGTCACGGTCACTATCTCTCCGTCTCGTAGACACGAGTTGAGAAATTGCAAACGTCGAGCAATTGCTCAGAGATGAAAAGTGGCAGCACTGAAAGCTGTTGCTAGCCAGCAGCCTTCCTTGGAAGCGCTTTCACAGGCGCAGCAACACTGGGGCTTTGCGCTTCTCTACCCACCAAACATCACGGTCATTCAATTTCCGTCTCGTAGACACGAGTTGAGAAATTGCAAATGTCGAGCAATTGCTCAGAGATGAAAAGTGCCAGCACTGAAAGCTGTTGCTAGCCAGCACCCTTCCTTGGAAGCGCTTTTGTAGGCCTAAGAACACTGGGGTTGTGGGCTTCTCTAGCCACCTACTCTTCTGCTCATCCTCTCGTGCAGTCTAAAGAGAGCTCAGGTGAGAAATTGCAAATGTCGAGCAATTGCTCAGAGAGGAAAAGTGCCAGCACTGAAAGCTGTTGCTAGCCAGCACCCTTCCTTGGAAGCGCTCTTGTAGCCCTAACAACACAGGGGCTCTGAGCTTCTATAGCCACCTACTCTTCTGCTCATCCTCTCGCGCAGTCTAAAGAGAGCTCAGGGGAGAAATTGCAAACGTCCAGCAATTGCTCAGAGATGAAAAGTGCCAGCACTGAAAGCTGTTGCTAGCCAGCACCCTTCCTCGGAAGTGCTTTCACAGGCGCAGCAACACTGGGACTTTGCGCTTCTCTACCCACCAAACGTCACGCTCACTATCTCTCCGTCTCGTAGACACGAGCTGAGAAATTGCAAACGTCGAGCAATTGCTCAGAGATGAAAAGGGCCAGCACTGAAAGCTGTGGCTAGCCAGCACCCTTCCTTGGAAGCGCTTTTGTAGGCCTAAGAACACTGGGGTTGTGGGCTTCTCTAGCCACCTACTCTTCTGCTCATCCTCTCGCGCAGTCTAAAGAGAGCTCAGGTGAGAAATTGCAAACGTCCAGCAATTGCTCAGAGATGAAAAGTGCCAGCACTGAAAGCTGTGGCTAGCCAGCACCCTTCCTTGGAAGTGCTTTCACAGGCGCAGCAACACTGGGGCTTTGCGCTTCTCTACCCACCAATCGTCACGGTCACTATCTCTCCGTCTCGTAGACACGAGCTGAGAAATTGCAAACGTCGAGCAATTGCTCAGAGATGAAAAGTGCCAGCACTGAAAGCTGTTGCTAGCCAGCACCCTTCCTTGGAAGTGCTTTCACAGGCGCAGCAACACTGGGGCTTTGCGCTTCTCTAGCCACCAAACGTCATGCTCACTATCTCTCCGTCTCGTAGACACGAGCTGAGAAATTGCAAATGTGGAGCAATTGCTCAGAGATGAAAAGTGCCAGCACTGAAAGCTGTTGCTAGCCAGCACCCTTCCTTGGAAGCGCTTTTGTAGGCCTAAGAACACTGGGGTTGTGGGCTTCTCTAGCCACCTACTCTTCTGCTCATCCTCTCGTGTAGTCAAAAGAGAGCTCAGGGGAGAAATTGCAAATGTCGAGCAATTGCTCAGAGATGAAAAGTGCCAGCACTGAAAGCTGTTGCTAGCCAGCAGCCTTCCTTGGAAGCGCTTTCACAGGCGCAGCAACACTGGGGCTTTGCGCTTCTCTACCCACCAAACGTCACGGTCATTCTCTTTCCGTCTCGTAGACACGAGCTGAGAAATTGCAAACGTCGAGCAATTGCTCAGAGATGAAAAGTGCCAGCACTGAAAGCTGTTGCTAGCCAGCACCCTTCCTTGGAAGCGCTTTTGTAGGCCTAAGGACACTGGGGTTGTGGGCTTCTCTAGCCACCTACTCTTCTGCTCATCCTCTCGCGTAGTCTAAAGAGAGCTCAGGTGAGAAAGTGCAAACGTCGAGCAATTGCTCAGAGATGAAAAGTGCCAGCACTGAAAGCTGTGGCTAGCCAGCACCCTCCTTGGAAGCGCTTTCACAGGCGCAGCAACACTGGGGCTTTGCGCTTCTCTAGCCACCAAACATCACGGTCACTATCTCTCCGTCTCGTAGACACGAGCTGAGAAATTGCAAATGTCGAGCAATTGCTCAGAGAGGAAAAGTGCCAGCACTGAAAGCTGTTGCTAGCCAGCCCCCTTCCTTGGAAACGCTTTTGTAGGCCTAAGAAAACTGGGGCTCTGGGCTTCTCTAGCCACCTAATCTTCTGCTCATCCTCTCGTGCAGTCTAAAGAGAGCTCAGGTGAGAAATTGCAAACGTCGAGCAATTGCTCAGAGATGAAAAGTGCCAGCACTGAAAGCTGTTGCTAGCCAGCACCCTTCCTTGGAAGCGCTTTCACAGGCACAGCAACACTGGGGCTTTGCGCTTCTCTACCCACCAAACGTCACGCTCACTATCTCTCCGTCTCATAGACACGAGCTGAGAAATTGCAAACGTCGAGCAATTGCTCAGAGATGAAAAGTGCCAGCACTGAAAGCTGTTGCTAGCCAGCCCCCTTCCTTGGAAGCGCTTTTGTAGGCCTAAGAACACTGGGGTTCTGGGCTTCTCTAGCCACCTAATCTTCTGCTCATCCTCTCGTGCAGTCTAAAGAGAGCTCAGGTGAGAAATTGCAAACGTCGAGCAATTGCTCAGAGAGGAAAAGTGCCAGCACTGAAAGCTGTTGCTAGCCAGCACCCTTCCTTGGAAGCGCTTTCACCGGCACAGCAACACTGGGACTTTGCGCTTCTCTAGCCACCAAACGTCACGCTCACTATCTCTCCGTCTCGTAGACATGAGCTGAGAAATTGCAAACGTCGAGCAATTGCTCAGAGATGAAAAGTGGCAGCACTGAAAGCTGTTGCTAGCCAGCAGCCTTCCTTGGAAGCGCTTTCACAGGCGCAGCAACACTGGGACTTTGCGCTTCTCTAGCCACCAAACATCACGGTCATTCTCTTTCCTTCTCGTAGACACGAGCTGAGAAATTGCAAATGTCGAGCAATTGCTCAGAGATGAAAAGTGCCAGCACTGAAAGCTGTTGCTAGCCAGCACCCTTCCTTGGAAGCGCTTTTGTAGGCCTAAGAACACTGGGGCTCTGTGCTTCTCTAGCCACCTAATCTTCTGCTCATCCTCTCGCGCAGTCTAAAGAGAGCTCAGGTGAGAAATTGCAAACGTCGAGCAATTGCTCAGAGATGAAAAGTGCCAGGACTGAAGGCTGTTGCTAGCCAGCACCCTTCCTTGGAAGCGCTTTCACAGGCGCAGCAACACTGGGGCTTTGCGCTTCTCTACCCACCAAACATCACGCTCACTATCTCTCCGTCTCGTAGACACGAGCTGAGAAATTGCAAATGTCGAGCAATTGCTCAGAGATGAAAAGTGCCAGCACTGAAAGCTGTTGCTAGCCAGCAGCCTTCCTTGGAAGCGCTTTTGTAGGCCAAAGAACACTGGGGCTCTGGGCTTCTCTAGCCACCAAACATCACGGTCATTCTCTCTCCGTCTCGTAGACACGAGCTGAGAAATTGCAAACGTCGAGCAATTGCTCAGAGATGAAAAGTGGCAGCACTGAAAGCTGTTGCTAGCCAGCACCCTTCCTTGGAAGCGCTTTTGCAGGCCTAAGAACACTGGGGTTGTGGGCTTCTCTAGCCACCTACTCTTCTGCTCATCCTCTCGCGTAGTCTAAAGAGAGCTCAGGTGAGAAATTGCAAATGTCGAGCAATTGCTCAGAGAGGAAAAGTGCCAGCACTGAAAGCTGTGGCTAGCCAGCACCCTTCCTTGGAAGCGCTTTCACAGGCGCAGCAACACTGGGGCTTTGCGCTTCTCTAGCCACCAATCGTCACGGTCACTATCTCTCCGTCTCGTAGACACGAGTTGAGAAATTGCAAACGTCGAGCAATTGCTCAGAGATGAAAAGTGGCAGCACTGAAAGCTGTTGCTAGCCAGCACCCTTCCTTGGAAGCGCTTTTGTAGGCCTAAGAACACTGGGGTTGTGGGCTTCTCTAGCCACCTACTCTTCTGCTCATCCTCTCGCGTAGTCTAAAGAGAGCTCAGGTGAGAAATTGCAAATGTCGAGCAATTGCTCAGAGAGGAAAAGTGCCAGCACTGAAAGCTGTGGCTAGCCAGCACCCTTCCTTGGAAGTGCTTTCACAGGCGCAGCAACACTGGGGCTTTGCGCTTCTCTAGCCACCAATCGTCACGGTCATTCTCTTTCCGTCTCGTAGACACGAGTTGAGAAATTGCAAACGTCGAGCAATTGCTCAGAGATGAAAAGTGGCAGCACTGAAAGCTGTTGCTAGCCAGCACCCTTCCTTGGAAGCGCTTTCACAGGCGCAGCAACACTGGGGCTTTGCGCTTCTCTACCCACCAAACATCACGGTCATTCAATTTCCGTCTCGTAGACACGAGTTGAGAAATTGCAAATGTCGAGCAATTGCTCAGAGATGAAAAGTGCCAGCACTGAAAGCTGTTGCTAGCCAGCACCCTTCCTTGGAAGCGCTTTTGTAGGCCTAAGAACACTGGGGTTGTGGGCTTCTCTAGCCACCTACTCTTCTGCTCATCCTCTCGTGCAGTCTAAAGAGAGCTCAGGTGAGAAATTGCAAATGTCGAGCAATTGCTCAGAGAGGAAAAGTGCCAGCACTGAAAGCTGTTGCTAGCCAGCACCCTTCCTTGGAAGCGCTCTTGTAGCCCTAACAACACAGGGGCTCTGAGCTTCTATAGCCACCTACTCTTCTGCTCATCCTCTCGCGCAGTCTAAAGAGAGCTCAGGTGAGAAAGTGCAAACGTCCAGCAATTGCTCAGAGATGAAAAGTGCCAGCACTGAAAGCTGTTGCTAGCCAGCACCCTTCCTCGGAAGTGCTTTCACAGGCGCAGCAACACTGGGACTTTGCGCTTCTCTACCCACCAAACGTCACGCTCACTATCTCTCCGTCTCGTAGACACGAGCTGAGAAATTGCAAACGTCGAGCAATTGCTCAGAGATGAAAAGGGCCAGCACTGAAAGCTGTGGCTAGCCAGCACCCTTCCTTGGAAGCGCTTTTGTAGGCCTAAGAACACTGGGGTTGTGGGCTTCTCTAGCCACCTACTCTTCTGCTCATCCTCTCGCGCAGTCTAAAGAGAGCTCAGGTGAGAAATTGCAAACGTCCAGCAATTGCTCAGAGATGAAAAGTGCCAGCACTGAAAGCTGTGGCTAGCCAGCACCCTTCCTTGGAAGTGCTTTCACAGGCGCAGCAACACTGGGGCTTTGCGCTTCTCTAGCCACCAATCGTCACGGTCACTATCTCTCCGTCTCGTAGACACGAGCTGAGAAATTGCAAACGTCGAGCAATTGCTCAGAGATGAAAAGTGCCAGCACTGAAAGCTGTTGCTAGCCAGCACCCTTCCTTGGAAGTGCTTTCACAGGCGCAGCAACACTGGGGCTTTGCGCTTCTCTAGCCACCAAACGTCATGCTCACTATCTCTCCGTCTCGTAGACACGAGCTGAGAAATTGCAAATGTGGAGCAATTGCTCAGAGATGAAAAGTGCCAGCACTGAAAGCTGTTGCTAGCCAGCACCCTTCCTTGGAAGCGCTTTTGTAGGCCTAAGAACACTGGGGTTGTGGGCTTCTCTAGCCACCTACTCTTCTTCTCATCCTCTCGTGTAGTCTAAAGAGAGCTCAGGTGAGAAAGTGCAAACGTCGAGCAATTGCTCAGAGATGAAAAGTGCCAGCACTGAAAGCTGTGGCTAGCCAGCACCCTCCTTGGAAGCGCTTTCACAGGCGCAGCAACACTGGGGCTTTGCGCTTCTCTAGCCACCAAACATCACGCTCACTATCTCTCCGTCTCATAGACACGAGCTGAGAAATTGCAAACGTCGAGCAATTGCTCAGAGATGAAAAGTGCCAGCACTGAAAGCTGTTGCTAGCCAGCCCCCTTCCTTGGAAGCGCTTTTGTAGGCCTAAGAACACTGGGGTTCTGGGCTTCTCTAGCCACCTAATCTTCTGCTCATCCTCTCGTGCAGTCTAAAGAGAGCTCAGGTGAGAAATTGCAAACGTCGAGCAATTGCTCAGAGATGAAAAGTGCCAGCACTGAAAGCTGTTGCTAGCCAGCAGCCTTCCTTGGAAGCGCTTTCACCGGCACAGCAACACTGGGAATTTGCGCTTCTCTAGCCACCAAACGTCACGCTCACTATCTCTCCGTCTCGTAGACATGAGCTGAGAAATTGCAAACGTCGAGCAATTGCTCAGAGATGAAAAGTGGCAGCACTGAAAGCTGTTGCTAGCCAGCAGCCTTCCTTGGAAGCGCTTTCACAGGCGCAGCAACACTGGGACTTTGCGCTTCTCTAGCCACCAAACATCACGGTCATTCTCTTTCCTTCTCGTAGACACGAGCTGAGAAATTGCAAATGTCGAGCAATTGCTCAGAGATGAAAAGTGCCAGCACTGAAAGCTGTTGCTAGCCAGCACCCTTCCTTGGAAGCGCTTTTGTAGGCCTAAGAACACTGGGGCTCTGTGCTTCTCTAGCCACCTAATCTTCTGCTCATCCTCTCGCGCAGTCTAAAGAGAGCTCAGGTGAGAAATTGCAAACGTCGAGCAATTGCTCAGAGATGAAAAGTGCCAGGACTGAAGGCTGTTGCTAGCCAGCACCCTTCCTTGGAAGCGCTTTCACAGGCGCAGCAACACTGGGACTTTGCGCTTCTCTACCCACCAAACATCACGCTCACTATCTCTCCGTCTCGTAGACACGAGCTGAGAAATTGCAAATGTCGAGCAATTGCTCAGAGATGAAAAGTGCCAGCACTGAAAGCTGTTGCTAGCCAGCACCCTTCCTTGGAAGCGCTTTTGTAGGCCTAAGAACACTGGGGCTCTGGGCTTCTCTAGCCACCTAATCTTCTGCTCATCCTCTCGCGCAGTCTAAAGAGAGCTCAGGTGAGAAATTGCAAACGTCGAGCAATTGCTCAGAGAGGAAAAGTGCCAGCACTGAAGGCTGTTGCTAGCCAGCAGCCTTCCTTGGAAGCGCTTTCACAGGCGCAGCAACACTGGGACTTTGCGCTTCTCTAGCCACCAAACATCACGGTCATTCTCTTTCCGTCCCGTAGACACGAGCTGAGAAATTGCAAACGTCGAGCAATTGCTCAGAGATGAAAAGTGCCAGCACTGAAAGCTGTGGCTAGCCAGCACCCTTCCTTGGAAGCGCTTTCACAGGCGCAGCAACACTGGGGCTTTGCGCTTCTCTAGCCACCAAACATCACGGTCATTCTCTTTCCGTCTCGTAGACACGAGTTGAGAAATTGCAAACGTCGAGCAATTGCTCAGAGATGAAAAGTGCCAGCACTGAAAGCTGTTGCTAGCCAGCACCCTTCCTTGGAAGTGCTTTCACAGGCGCAGCAACACTGGGGCTTTGCGCTTCTCTACCCACCAAACATCACGGTCATTCTCTTTCCTTCTCGTAGACACGAGTTGAGAAATTGCAAACGTCAAGCAATTGCTCAGAGATGAAAAGTGCCAGCACTGAAAGCTGTTGCTAGCCAGCACCCTTCCTTGGAAGCGCTTTCACAGGCGCAACAACAGTGGGACTTTGCGCTTCTCTACCCACCAAACATCACGCTCACTATCTCTCCGTCTCGTAGACACGAGCTGAGAAATTGCAAACGTCGAGCAATTGCTCAGAGATGAAAAGTGCCAGCACTGAAAGCTGTTGCTAGCCAGCCCCCTTCCTTGGAAGCGCTTTTGTAGGCCTAAGAACACTGGGGCTCTGGGCTTCTCTAGCCACCTAATCTTCTGCTCATCCTCTCGCGCACTCTAAAGAGAGCTCAGGTGAGAAATTGCAAACGTCGAGCAATTGCTCAGAGATGAAAAGTGCCAGCACTGAAAGCTGTTGCTAGCCAGCACCCTTCCTTGGAAGCGCTTTCACAGGCGCAGCAACACTGGGGCTTTGCGCTTCTCTACCCACCAAATGTCACGGTCGCTATCTCTCCGTCTCGTAGACACGAGCTGAGAAATTGCAAACGTCGAGCAATTGCTCAGAGATGAAAAGTGCCAGGACTGAAAGCTGTTGCTAGCCAGCACCCTTCCTTGGAAACGCTTTTGTAGGCCTAAGAACACTGGGGCTCTGGCCTTCTCTAGCCACCTAATCTTCTTCTCATCCTCTCGCGCAGTCTAAAGAGAGCTCAGGTGAGAAATTGCAAACGTCAAGCAATTGCTCAGAGATGAAAAGTGCCAGCACTGAAAGCTGTGGCTAGCCAGCACCCTTCCTTGGAAGTGCTTTCACAGGCGCAGCAACACTGGGACTTTGCGCTTCTCTAGCCACCAAACATCACGGTCATTCTCTTTCCTTCTCGTAGACAGGAGTTGAGAAATTGCAAACGTCCAGCAATTGCTCAGAGATGAAAAGTGCCAGCACTGAAAGCTGTGGCTAGCCAGCACCCTTCCTTGGAAGTGCTTTCACAGGCGCAGCAACACTGGGGCTTTGCGCTTCTCTAGCCACCAAACATCACGCTCACTATCTCTCCGTCCCGTAGACACGAGTTGAGAAATTGCAAACGTCGAGCAATTGCTCAGAGATGAAAAGTGCCAGCACTGAAAGCTGTTGCTAGCCAGCACCCTTCCTTGGAAGCGCTCTTGTAGGCCTAAGAACACTGGGGCTCTGGGCTTCTCTAGCCACCTAATCTTCTGCTCATCCTCTCGTGCAGTCTAAAGAGAGCTCAGGTGAGAAATTGCAAACGTCGAGCAATTGCTCAGCGATCAAAAGTGCCAGGACTGAAAGCTGTTGCTAGCCAGCACCCTTCCTTGGAAGCGCTTTCACAGGCGCAGCAACACTGGGACTTTGCGCTTCTCTACCCACCAAACGTCACGGTCATTCTCTTTCCGTCTCGTAGACACGAGCTGAGAAATTGCAAACGTCGAGCAATTGCTCAGAGATGAGAACTGCCAGCACTGAAAGCTGATGCTAGCCAGCACCATTCCTTGGAAGCGCTTTTGTAGGCCTAAGAATACTGGGGCTCTGGGTTTCTCTAGCCACCTACTCTTCTGCTCATCCTCTCGTGCAGTCTAAAGAGAGCTCAGGTGAGAAAGTGCAAACGTCCAGCAATTGCTCAGAGATGAAAAGTGCCAGCACTGAAAGCTGTTGCTAGCCAGCACCCTTCCTTGGAAGTGCTTTCACAGGCGCAGCAACACTGGGACTTTGTGCTTCTCTAGCCACCAATCGTCACGGTCATTCTCTTTCCTTCTCGTAGACACGAGCTGAGAAATTGCAAATGTCGAGCAATTGCTCAGAGATGAAAAGTGCCAGCACTGAAAGCTGTTGCTAGCCAGCACCCTTCCTTGGAAGCGCTTTCACAGGCACAGCAACACTGGGGCTTTGCGCTTCTCTAGCCACCAAACATCACGGTCATTCAATTTCCGTCTCGTAGACACGAGCTGAGAAATTGCAAACGTCGAGCAATTGCTCAGAGATGAAAAGTGCCAGCACTGAAAGCTGTTGCTAGCCAGCACCCTTCCTTGGAAGCGCTTTCACAGGCGCAGCAACACTGGGGCTTTGCGCTTCTCTACCCACCAAACATCACGGTCATTCTCTTTCCGTCTCGTAGACACGAGCTGAAAAATTGCAAACGTCGAGCAATTGCTCAGAGATGAAAAGTGCCAGCACTGAAAGCTGTGGCTAGCCAGCACCCTTCCTTGGAAGTGCTTTCACAGGTGAAAAAACACTGGGGCTTTGCGCTTCTCTACCCACCAAACGTCACGCTCACTATCTCTCCGTCTCGTAAACACGAGTTCAGAAATTGCAGACGTCGAGCAATTGCTCAGAGATGAAAAGTGCCAGCACTGAAAGCTGATGCTAGCCAGCACCCTTGCTTGGAAGCACTTTTGCAGGCCTAAGAACACTGGGGTTGTGGGCTTCTCTAGCCACCTACTCTTCTGCTCATCCTCTCGCGTAGTCTAAAGAGAGCTCAGGTGAGAAATTGCAAATGTCCAGCAATTTCTTAGAGAGGAAAAGTGCCAGCACTGAAAGCTGTTGCTAGCCAGCACCCTTCCTTGGAAGCGCTCTTGTAGCCCTAACAACACAGGGGCTCTGAGCTTCTATAGCCACCTACTCTTCTGCTCATCCTCTCGCGCAGTCTAAAGAGAGCTCAGGTGAGAAATTGCAAACGTCCAGCAATTGCTCAGAGATGAAAAGTGCCAGCACTGAAAGCTGTTGCTAGCCAGCACCCTTCCTCGGAAGTGCTTTCACAGGCGCAGCAACACTGGGACTTTGCGCTTCTCTACCCACCAAACGTCACGCTCACTATCTCTCCGTCTCGTAGACACGAGCTGAGAAATTGCAAACGTCGAGCAATTGCTCAGAAATGAAAAGGGCCAGCACTGAAAGCTGTGGCTAGCCAGCACCCTTCCTTGGAAGCGCTTTTGTAGGCCTAAGAACACTGGGGTTGTGGACTTCTCTAGCCACCTACTCTTCTGCTCATCCTCTCGCGCAGTCTAAAGAGAGCTCAGGTGAGAAATTGCAAACGTCCAGCAATTGCTCAGAGATGAAAAGTGCCAGCACTGAAAGCTGTGGCTAGCCAGCACCCTTCCTTGGAAGTGCTTTCACAGGCGCAGCAACACTGGGGCTTTGCGCTTCTCTAGCCACCAATCGTCACGGTCACTATCTCTCCGTCTCGTAGACACGAGTTGAGAAATTGCAAACGTCGAGCAATTGCTCAGAGATGAAAAGTGCCAGCACTGAAAGCTGTTGCTAGCCAGCAGCCTTCCTTGGAAGCGCTTTCACAGGCGCAGCAACACTGGGACTTTGCGCTTCTCTAGCCACCAAACATCACGGTCATTCTCTTTCCTTCTCGTAGACACGAGCTGAGAAATTGCAAATGTCGAGCAATTGCTCAGAGATGAAAAGTGCCAGCACTGAAAGCTGTTGCTAGCCAGCACCCTTCCTTGGAAGCGCTTTTGTAGGCCTAAGAACACTGGGGCTCTGTGCTTCTCTAGCCACCTAATCTTCTGCTCATCCTCTCGCGCAGTCTAAAGAGAGCTCAGGTGAGAAAGTGCAAATGTCGAGCAATTGCTCAGAGATGAAAAGTGCCAGCACTGAAGGCTGTTGCTAGCCAGCACCCTTCCTTGGAAGCGCTTTCACAGGCGCAGCAACACTGGGGCTTTGCGCTTCTCTACCCACCAAACATCACGCTCACTATCTCTCCGTCTCGTAGACACGAGCTGAGAAATTGCAAATGTCGAGCAATTGCTCAGAGATGAAAAGTGCCAGCACTGAAAGCTGTTGCTAGCCAGCACCCTTCCTTGGAAGCGCTTTTGTAGGCCAAAGAACACTGGGGCTCTGGGCTTCTCTAGCCACCAAACATCACGGTCATTCTCTCTCCGTCTCGTAGACACGAGCTGAGAAATTGCAAACGTCGAGCAATTGCTCAGAGATGAAAAGTGGCAGCACTGAAAGCTGTTGCTAGCCAGCACCCTTCCTTGGAAGCGCTTTTGCAGGCCTAAGAACACTGGGGTTGTGGGCTTCTCTAGCCACCTACTCTTCTGCTCATCCTCTCGCGTAGTCTAAAGAGAGCTCAGGTGAGAAATTGCAAACGTCGAGCAATTGCTCAGAGAGGAAAAGTGCCAGCACTGAAAGCTGTGGCTAGCCAGCACCCTTCCTTGGAAGCGCTTTCACAGGCGCAGCAACACTGGGGCTTTGCGCTTCTCTAGCCACCAATCGTCACGGTCACTATCTCTCCGTCTCGTAGACACGAGTTGAGAAATTGCAAACGTCGAGCAATTGCTCAGAGATGAAAAGTGGCAGCACTGAAAGCTGTTGCTAGCCAGCACCCTTCCTTGGAAGCGCTTTTGTAGGCCTAAGAACACTGGGGTTGTGGGCTTCTCTAGCCACCTACTCTTCTGCTCATCCTCTCGCGTAGTCTAAAGAGAGCTCAGGTGAGAAATTGCAAATGTCGAGCAATTGCTTAGAGAGGAAAAGTGCCAGCACTGAAAGCTGTGGCTAGCCAGCACCCTTCCTTGGAAGTGCTTTCACAGGCGCAGCAACACTGGGGCTTTGCGCTTCTCTAGCCACCAATCGTCACGGTCATTCTCTTTCCGTCTCGTAGACACGAGTTGAGAAATTGCAAACGTCGAGCAATTGCTCAGAGATGAAAAGTGGCAGCACTGAAAGCTGTTGCTAGCCAGCACCCTTCCTTGGAAGCGCTTTCACAGGCGCAGCAACACTGGGGCTTTGCGCTTCTCTACCCACCAAACATCACGGTCATTCAATTTCCGTCTCGTAGACACGAGTTGAGAAATTGCAAATGTCGAGCAATTGCTCAGAGATGAAAAGTGCCAGCACTGAAAGCTGTTGCTAGCCAGCACCCTTCCTTGGAAGCGCTTTTGTAGGCCTAAGAACACTGGGGTTGTGGGCTTCTCTAGCCACCTACTCTTCTGCTCATCCTCTCGTGCAGTCTAAAGAGAGCTCAGGTGAGAAATTGCAAATGTCGAGCAATTGCTCAGAGAGGAAAAGTGCCAGCACTGAAAGCTGTTGCTAGCCAGCACCCTTCCTTGGAAGCGCTCTTGTAGCCCTAACAACACAGGGGCTCTGAGCTTCTATAGCCACCTACTCTTCTGCTCATCCTCTCGCGCAGTCTAAAGAGAGCTCAGGGGAGAAATTGCAAACGTCCAGCAATTGCTCAGAGATGAAAAGTGCCAGCACTGAAAGCTGTTGCTAGCCAGCACCCTTCCTCGGAAGTGCTTTCACAGGCGCAGCAACACTGGGACTTTGCGCTTCTCTACCCAGCAAACGTCACGCTCACTATCTCTCTGTCTCATAGACACGAGCTGAGAAATTGCAAACGTCGAGCAATTGCTCAGAGATGAAAAGGGCCAGCACTGAAAGCTGTGGCTAGCCAGCACCCTTCCTTGGAAGCGCTTTTGTAGGCCTAAGAACACTGGGGTTGTGGGCTTCTCTAGCCACCTACTCTTCTGCTCATCCTCTCGCGCAGTCTAAAGAGAGCTCAGGTGAGAAATTGCAAACGTCCAGCAATTGCTCAGAGATGAAAAGTGCCAGCACTGAAAGCTGTGGCTAGCCAGCACCCTTCCTTGGAAGCGCTTTCACAGGCGCAGAAACACTGGGGCTTTGCGCTTCTCTAGCCACCAATCGTCACGGTCACTATCTCTCCGTCTCGTAGACACGAGCTGAGAAATTGCAAACGTCGAGCAATTGCTCAGAGATGAAAAGTGCCAGCACTGAAAGCTGTTGCTAGCCAGCACCCTTCCTTGGAAGTGCTTTCACAGGCGCAGCAACACTGGGGCTTTGCGCTTCTCTAGCCACCAAACGTCATGCTCACTATCTCTCCGTCTCGTAGACACGAGCTGAGAAATTGCAAATGTGGAGCAATTGCTCAGAGATGAAAAGTGCCAGCACTGAAAGCTGTTGCTAGCCAGCACCCTTCCTTGGAAGCGCTTTTGTAGGCCTAAGAACACTGGGGTTGTGGGCTTCTCTAGCCACCTACTCTTCTGCTCATCCTCTCGTGTAGTCTAAAGAGAGCTCAGGGGAGAAATTGCAAATGTCGAGCAATTGCTCAGAGATGAAAAGTGCCAGCACTGAAAGCTGTTGCTAGCCAGCAGCCTTCCTTGGAAGCGCTTTCACAGGCGCAGCAACACTGGGGCTTTGCGCTTCTCTAGCCACCAAACATCACGGTCATTCTCTTTCCGTCTCGTAGACACGAGCTGAGAAATTGCAAACGTCGAGCAATTGCTCAGAGATGAAAAGTGCCAGCACTGAAAGCTGTTGCTAGCCAGCACCCTTCCTTGGAAGCGCTTTTGTAGGCCTAAGGACACTGGGGTTGTGGGCTTCTCTAGCCACCTACTCTTCTGCTCATCCTCTCGCGTAGTCTAAAGAGAGCTCAGGTGAGAAAGTGCAAACGTCGAGCAATTGCTCAGAGATGAAAAGTGCCAGCACTGAAAGCTGTGGCTAGCCAGCACCCTCCTTGGAAGCGCTTTCACAGGCGCAGCAACACTGGGGCTTTGCGCTTCTCTAGCCACCAAACATCACGGTCACTATCTGTCCGTCTCGTAGACACGAGCTGAGAAATTGCAAATGTCGAGCAATTGCTCAGAGATGAAAAGTGCCAGCACTGAAAGCTGTTGCTAGCCAGCCCCCTTCCTTGGAAACGCTTTTGTAGGCCTAAGAAAACTGGGGCTCTGGGCTTCTCTAGCCACCTAATCTTCTGCTCATCCTCTCGTGCAGTCTAAAGAGAGCTCAGGTGAGAAATTGCAAACGTCGAGCAATTGCTCAGAGATGAAAAGTGCCAGCACTGAAAGCTGTTGCTAGCCAGCACCCTTCCTTGGAAGCGCTTTCACAGGCACAGCAACACTGGGACTTTGCGCTTCTCTACCCACCAAACATCACGCTCACTATCTCTCCGTCTCATAGACACGAGCTGAGAAATTGCAAACGTCGAGCAATTGCTCAGAGATGAAAAGTGCCAGCACTGAAAGCTGTTGCTAGCCAGCCCCCTTCCATGGAAGCGCTTTTGTAGGCCTAAGAACACTGGGGTTCTGGGCTTCTCTAGCCACCTAATCTTCTGCTCATCCTCTCGTGCAGTCTAAAGAGAGCTCAGGTGAGAAATTGCAAACGTCGAGCAATTGCTCAGAGAGGAAAAGTGCCAGCACTGAAAGCTGTTGCTAGCCAGCACCCTTCCTTGGAAGCGCTTTCACCGGCACAGCAACACTGGGGCTTTGCGCTTCTCTAGCCACCAAACGTCACGCTCACTATCTCTCCGTCTCGTAGACATGAGCTGAGAAATTGCAAACGTCGAGCAATTGCTCAGAGATGAAAAGTGGCAGCACTGAAAGCTGTTGCTAGCCAGCAGCCTTCCTTGGAAGCGCTTTCACAGGCGCAGCAACACTGGGACTTTGCGCTTCTCTAGCCACCAAACATCACGGTCATTCTCTTTCCTTCTCGTAGACACGAGCTGAGAAATTGCAAATGTCGAGCAATTGCTCAGAGATGAAAAGTGCCAGCACTGAAAGCTGTTGCTAGCCAGCACCCTTCCTTGGAAGCGCTTTTGTAGGCCTAAGAACACTGGGGCTCTGTGCTTCTCTAGCCACCTAATCTTCTGCTCATCCTCTCGCGCAGTCTAAAGAGAGCTCAGGTGAGAAATTGCAAACGTCGAGCAATTGCTCAGAGATGAAAAGTGCCAGCACTGAAGGCTGTTGCTAGCCAGCACCCTTCCTTGGAAGCGCTTTCACAGGCGCAGCAACACTGGGGCTTTGCGCTTCTCTACCCACCAAACATCACGCTCACTATCTCTCCGTCTCGTAGACACGAGCTGAGAAATTGCAAATGTCGAGCAATTGCTCAGAGATGAAAAGTGCCAGCACTGAAAGCTGTTGCTAGCCAGCACCCTTCCTTGGAAGCGCTTTTGTAGGCCTAAGAACACTGGGGCTCTGGGCTTCTCTAGCCACCTAATCTTCTGCTCATCCTCTCGCGCAGTCTAAAGAGAGCTCAGGTGAGAAATTGCAAACGTCGAGCAATTGCTCAGAGAGGAAAAGTGCCAGCACTGAAAGCTGTTGCTAGCCAGCAGCCTTCCTTGGAAGCGCTTTCACAGGCGCAGCAACACTGGGACTTTGCGCTTCTCTAGCCACCAAACATCACGGTCATTCTCTTTCCGTCCCGTAGACACGAGCTGAGAAATTGCAAACGTAGAGCAATTGCTCAGAGATGAAAAGTGCCAGCACTGAAAGCTGTGGCTAGCCAGCACCCTTCCTTGGAAGCGCTTTCACAGGCGCAGCAACACTGGGGCTTTGCGCTTCTCTAGCCACCAAACATCACGGTCATTCTCTTTCCGTCTCGTAGACACGAGTTGAGAAATTGCAAACGTCGAGCAATTGCTCAGAGATGAAAAGTGCCAGCACTGAAAGCTGTTGCTAGCCAGCACCCTTCCTTGGAAGTGCTTTCACAGGCGCAGCAACACTGGGGCTTTGCGCTTCTCTACCCACCAAACATCACGGTCATTCTCTTTCCTTCTCGTAGACACGAGTTGAGAAATTGCAAACGTCAAGCAATTGCTCAGAGATGAAAAGTGCCAGCACTGAAAGCTGTTGCTAGCCAGCACCCTTCCTTGGAAGCGCTTTCACAGGCGCAACAACAGTGGGACTTTGCGCTTCTCTACCCACCAAACATCACGCTCACTATCTCTCCGTCTCGTAGACACGAGCTGAGAAATTGCAAACGTCGAGCAATTGCTCAGAGATGAAAAGTGCCAGCACTGAAAGCTGTTGCTAGCCAGCCCCCTTCCTTGGAAGCGCTTTTGTAGGCCTAAGAACACTGGGGCTCTGGGCTTCTCTAGCCACCTAATCTTCTGCTCATCCTCTCGCGCACTCTAAAGAGAGCTCAGGTGAGAAATTGCAAACGTCGAGCAATTGCTCAGAGATGAAAAGTGCCAGCACTGAAAGCTGTTGCTAGCCAGCACCCTTCCTTGGAAGCGCTTTCACAGGCGCAGCAACACTGGGGCTTTGCGCTTCTCTACCCACCAAATGTCACGGTCGCTATCTCTCCGTCTCGTAGACACGAGCTGAGAAATTGCAAACGTCGAGCAATTGCTCAGAGATGAAAAGTGCCAGCACTGAAAGCTGTTGCTAGCCAGCACCCTTCCTTGGAAACGCTTTTGTAGGCCTAAGAACACTGGGGCTCTGGCCTTCTCTAGCCACCTAATCTTCTTCTCATCCTCTCGCGCAGTCTAAAGAGAGCTCAGGTGAGAAATTGCAAACGTCAAGCAATTGCTCAGAGATGAAAAGTGCCAGCACTGAAAGCTGTGGCTAGCCAGCACCCTTCCTTGGAAGTGCTTTCACAGGCGCAGCAACACTGGGACTTTGCGCTTCTCTAGCCACCAAACATCACGGTCATTCTCTTTCCTTCTCGTAGACAGGAGTTGAGAAATTGCAAACGTCCAGCAATTGCTCAGAGATGAAAAGTGCCAGCACTGAAAGCTGTGGCTAGCCAGCACCCTTCCTTGGAAGTGCTTTCACAGGCGCAGCAACACTGGGGCTTTGCGCTTCTCTAGCCACCAAACATCACGCTCACTATCTCTCCGTCCCGTAGACACGAGTTGAGAAATTGCAAACGTCGAGCAATTGCTCAGAGATGAAAAGTGCCAGCACTGAAAGCTGTTGCTAGCCAGCACCCTTCCTTGGAAGCGCTCTTGTAGGCCTAAGAACACTGGGGCTCTGGGCTTCTCTAGCCACCTAATCTTCTGCTCATCCTCTCGTGCAGTCTAAAGAGAGCTCAGGTGAGAAATTGCAAACGTCGAGCAATTGCTCAGCGATGAAAAGTGCCAGGACTGAAAGCTGTTGCTAGCCAGCACCCTTCCTTGGAAGCGCTTTCACAGGCGCAGCAACACTGGGACTTTGCGCTTCTCTACCCACCAAACGTCACGGTCATTCTCTTTCCGTCTCGTAGACACGAGCTGAGAAATTGCAAACGTCGAGCAATTGCTCAGAGATGAGAACTGCCAGCACTGAAAGCTGATGCTAGCCAGCACCATTCCTTGGAAGCGCTTTTGTAGGCCTAAGAATACTGGGGCTCTGGGTTTCTCTAGCCACCTACTCTTCTGCTCATCCTCTCGTGCAGTCTAAAGAGAGCTCAGGTGAGAAAGTGCAAACGTCCAGCAATTGCTCAGAGATGAAAAGTGCCAGCACTGAAACCTGTTGCTAGCCAGCACCCTTCCTTGGAAGTGCTTTCACAGGCGCAGCAACACTGGGACTTTGTGCTTCTCTAGCCACCAATCGTCACGGTCATTCTCTTTCCTTCTCGTAGACACGAGCTGAGAAATTGCAAATGTCGAGCAATTGCTCAGAGATGAAAAGTGCCAGCACTGAAAGCTGTTGCTAGCCAGCACCCTTCCTTGGAAGCGCTTTCACAGGCACAGCAACACTGGGGCTTTGCGCTTCTCTAGCCACCAAACATCACGGTCATTCAATTTCCGTCTCGTAGACACGAGCTGAGAAATTGCAAACGTCGAGCAATTGCTCAGAGATGAAAAGTGCCAGCACTGAAAGCTGTTGCTAGCCAGCACCCTTCCTTGGAAGCGCTTTCACAGGCGCAGCAACACTGGGGCTTTGCGCTTCTCTACCCACCAAACATCACGGTCATTCTCTTTCCGTCTCGTAGACACGAGCTGAAAAATTGCAAACGTCGAGCAATTGCTCAGAGATGAAAAGTGCCAGCACTGAAAGCTGTGGCTAGCCAGCACCCTTCCTTGGAAGTGCTTTCACAGGTGAAAAAACACTGGGGCTTTGCGCTTCTCTACCCACCAAACGTCACGCTCACTATCTCTCCGTCTCGTAAACACGAGTTCAGAAATTGCAAACGTCGAGCAATTGCTCAGAGATGAAAAGTGCCAGCACTGAAAGCTGATGCTAGCCAGCACCCTTGCTTGGAAGCACTTTTGCAGGCCTAAGAACACTGGGGTTGTGGGCTTCTCTAGCCACCTACTCTTCTGCTCATCCTCTCGCGTAGTCTAAAGAGAGCTCAGGTGAGAAATTGCAAATGTCCAGCAATTGCTTAGAGAGGAAAAGTGCCAGCACTGAAAGCTGTTGCTAGCCAGCACCCTTCCTTGGAAGCGCTCTTGTAGCCCTAACAACACAGGGGCTCTGAGCTTCTATAGCCACCTACTCTTCTGCTCATCCTCTCGCGCAGTCTAAAGAGAGCTCAGGTGAGAAATTGCAAACGTCCAGCAATTGCTCAGAGATGAAAAGTGCCAGCACTGAAAGCTGTTGCTAGCCAGCACCCTTCCTTGGAAGTGCTTTCACAGGCGCAGCAACACTGGGACTTTGCGCTTCTCTACCCACCAAACGTCACGCTCACTATCTCTCCGTCTCGTAGACACGAGCTGAGAAATTGCAAACGTCGAGCAATTGCTCAGAAATGAAAAGGGCCAGCACTGAAAGCTGTGGCTAGCCAGCACCCTTCCTTGGAAGCGCTTTTGTAGGCCTAAGAACACTGGGGTTGTGGGCTTCTCTAGCCACCTACTCTTCTGCTCATCCTCTCGCGCAGTCTAAAGAGAGCTCAGGTGAGAAATTGCAAACGTCCAGCAATTGCTCAGAGATGAAAAGTGCCAGCACTGAAAGCTGTGGCTAGCCAGCACCCTTCCTTGGAAGTGCTTTCACAGGCGCAGCAACACTGGGGCTTTGCGCTTCTCTAGCCACCAATCGTCACGGTCACTATCTGTCCGTCTCGTAGACACGAGTTGAGAAATTGCAAACGTCGAGCAATTGCTCAGAGATGAAAAGTGCCAGCACTGAAAGCTGTTGCTAGCCAGCACCCTTCCTTGGAAGCGCTTTTGCAGGCCTAAGAACACTGGGGCTCAGGGCTTCTCTAGCCACCTAATCTTCTGCTCATCCTCTCGCGTAGTCTAAAGAGAGCTCAGGTGAGAAATTGCAAAAGTCGAGCAATTGCTTAGAGAGGAAAAGTGCCAGCACTGAAAGCTGTTGCTAGCCAGCACCCTTCCTTGGAAACGCTTTTGTAGCCCTAATAACTCTGGGGCTCTGGGCTTCTCTAGCCACCTAATCTTCTGCTCATCCTCTCGCGCAGTCTAAAGAGAGCTCAGGGGAGAAATTGCAAACGTGGAGCAATTGCTCAGAGATGAAAAGTGCCAGCACTGAAGGCTGTTGCTAGCCAGCACCCTTCCTTGGAAGCGCTTTCACACGCGCAGCAACAGTGGGACTTTGCGCTTCTCTAGCCACCAAACATCACGGTCATTCTCTTGCCGTCCCGTAGACACGATTTGAGAAATTGCAAACGTCGAGCAATTGCTCAGAGATGAAAAGTGCCAGCACTGAAAGCTGTTGCTAGCCAGCACCCTTCCTTGGAAGCGCTTTCACAGGCGCAGCAACACTGGGGCTTTGCGCTTCTCTAGCCACCAAACATCACGGTCATTCTCTTTCCGTCTCGTAGACACGAGCTGAGAAATTGCAAACGTCGAGCAATTGCTCAGAGATGAAAAGTGCCAGCACTGAAAGCTGTTGCTAGCCAGCACCCTTCCTTGGAAGTGCTTTCACAGGTGAAAAAACACTGGGGCTTTGCGCTTCTCTAGCCACCAAACATCACGGTCATTATCTCTCCGTCTCGTAGACAAGAGCTGAGAAATTGCAAACGTCGAGCAATTGCTCAGAGATGAAAAGTGGCAGCACTGAAAGCTGATGCTAGCCAGCACCCTTGCTTGGAAGCGCTTTTGCAGGCCTAAGAACACTGGGGTTGTGGGCTTCTCTAGCCACCTACTCTTCTGCTCATCCTCTCGCGCAGTCTAAAGAGAGCTCAGGTGAGAAATTGCAAACGTCGAGCAATTGCTCAGAGATGAAAAGTGCCAGCACTGAAAGCTGTTGCTAGCCAGCACCCTTCCTTGGAAGCGCTTTCACAGGCGCAGCAACACTGGGGCTTTGCGCTTCTCTACCCACCAAACATCACGGTCACTATCTCTCCGTCTCGTAGACACGAGCTGAGAAATTGCAAACGTCGAGCAATTGCTCAGAGATGAAAAGTGCCAGCACTGAAAGCTGTTGCTAGCCAGCACCCTTCCTTGGAAGCGCTTTTGTAGGCCTAAGAACACTGGGGCTCTGGGCTTCTCTAGCTACCTAATCTTCTGCTCATCCTATCGCGCAGTCTAAAGAGAGCTCAGGTGAGAAATTGCAAACGTCCAGCAATTGCTCAGAGATGAAAAGTGCCAGCACTGAAAGCTGTTGCTAGCCAGCACCCTTCCTTGGAAGTGCTTTCACAGGCGCAGCAACACTGGGGCTTTGCGCTTCTCTAGCCACCAATCGTCACGGTCACTATCTCTCCGTCTCGTAGACACGAGCTGAGAAATTGCAAACGTCGAGCAATTGCTCAGAGATGAAAAGTGGCAGCACTGAAAGCTGTTGCTAGCCAGCACCCTTCCTTGGAAGCGCTTTCACAGGCGCAGCAACACTGGGGCTTTGCGCTTCTCTAGCCACCAAACATCACGGTCATTCTCTTTCCTTCTTGTAGACACGAGTTGAGAAATTGCAAATGTCGAGCAATTGCTCAGAGATGAAAAGTGCCAGCACTGAAAGCTGTTGCTAGCCAGCACCCTTCCTTGGAAGCGCTTTTGTAGGCCTAAGAACACTGGGGCTCTGGGCTTCTCTAGCCACCTAATCTTCTGCTCATCCTCTCGCGCACTCTAAAGAGAGCTCAGGTGAGAAATTGCAAACGTCGAGCAATTTCTCAGAGATGAAAATTGCCAGGACTGAAGGCTGTTGCTAGCCAGCACCCTTCCTTGGAAGCACTTTCACAGGCGCAGCAACACTGGGACTTTGCGCTTCTCTAGCCACCAAACGTCACGGTCATTCTCTTTCCATCCCGTAGACACGATTTGAGAAATTGCAAACGTCGAGCAATTGCTCAGAGATGAAAAGTGCCAGCACTGAAAGCTGATGCTAGCCAGCACCCTTCCTTGGAAGCGCTTTCACAGGCGCAGCAACACTGGGGCTTTGCGCTTCTCTAGCCACCAAACATCACGGTCATTCAATTTCCGTCTCGTAGACACGAGTTGAGAAATTGCAAACGTCGAGCAATTGCTCAGAGATGAAAAGTGCCAGCACTGAAAGCTGTTGCTAGCCAGCACCCTTCCTTGGAAGCGCTTTCACAGGCGCAGCAACACTGGGGCTTTGCGCTTCTCTACCCACCAAACATCACGGTCATTCTCTTTCCGTCTCGTAGACACGAGCTGAAAAATTGCAAACGTCGAGCAATTGCTCAGAGATGAAAAGTGCCAGCACTGAAAGCTGTGGCTAGCCAGCACCCTTCCTTGGAAGTGCTTTCACAGGCGCAGCAACACTGGGGCTTTGCGCTTCTCTACCCACCAATCGTCACGGTCACTATCTCTCCGTCTCGTAAACACGAGTTGAGAAATTGCAAACGTCGAGCAATTGCTCAGAGATGAAAAGTGCCAGCACTGAAAGCTGATGCTAGCCAGCACCCTTCCTTGGAAGCGCTTTTGCAGGCCTAAGAACACTGGGGTTGTGGGCTTCTCTAGCCACCTACTCTTCTGCTCATCCTCTCGCGTAGTCTAAAGAGAGCTCAGGTGAGAAATTGCAAATGTCGAGCAATTGCTTAGAGATGAAAAGTGCCAGCACTGAAAGCTGATGCTAGCCAGCACCCTTCCTTGGAAGCGCTCTTCTAGCCCTAACAACACAGGGGCTCTGAGCTTCTATAGCCACCTACTCTTCTGCTCATCCTCTCGCGCAGTCTAAAGAGAGCTCAGGGGAGAAATTGCAAACGTGGAGCAATTGCTCAGAGATGAAAAGTGCCAGCACTGAAAGCTGTGGCTAGCCAGCACCCTTCCTTGGAAGTGCTTTCACAGGCACAGCAACACTGGGGCTTTGCGCTTCTCTACCCACCAATCGTCACGGTCACTATCTCTCCGTCTCGTAGACACGAGTTGAGAAATTGCAAATGTCGAGCAATTGCTCAGAGATGAAAAGTGGCAGCACTGAAAGCTGTTGCTAGCCAGCACCCTTCCTTGGAAGCGCTTTTGTAGGCCTAAGAACACTGGGGTTGTGGGCTTCTCTAGCCACCTACTCTTCTGCTCATCCTCTCGTGTAGTCAAAAGAGAGCTCAGGGGAGAAATTGCAAATGTCGAGCAATTGCTCAGAGATGAAAAGTGCCAGCACTGAAAGCTGTTGCTAGCCAGCAGCCTTCCTTGGAAGCGCTTTTGTAGGCCTAAGAACACTGGGGCTCTGGGCTTCTCTAGCCACCTAATCTTCTGCTCATCCTCTCGCGCACTCTAAAGAGAGCTCAGGGGAGAAATTGCAAACGTCCAGCAATTGCTCAGAGATGAAAAGGGCCAGCACTGAAAGCTGTTGCTAGCCAGCACCCTTCCTTGGAAGCGCTCTTGTAGCCCTAACAACACAGGGGCTCTGAGCTTCTATAGCCACCTACTCTTCTGCTCATCCTCTCGCGCAGTCTAAAGAGAGCTCAGGTGAGAAATTGCAAACGTCCAGCAATTGCTCAGAGAGGAAAAGTGCCAGCACTGAAAGCTGTTGCTAGCCAGCACCCTTCCTTGGAAGCGCTTTCACAGGCACAGTAACACTGGGGCTTTGCGCTTCTCTACCCACCAAACATCACGGTCATTCTCTTTCCTTCTCGTAGACACGAGCTGAGAAATTGCAAATGTCGAGCAATTGCTCAGAGATGAAAAGTGGCAGCACTGAAAGCTGTTGCTAGCCAGCACCCTTCCTTGGAAGCGCTTTCACAGGCGCAGCAACACTGGGGCTTTGCGCTTCTCTACCCACCAAACATCACGGTCATTCTCTTTCCGTCTCGTAGACACGAGCTGAGAAATTGCAAACGTCGAGCAATTGCTCAGAGATGAAAAGTGGCAGCACTGAAAGCTGTGGCTAGCCAGCACCCTTCCTTGGAAGCGCTTTTGTAGGCCTAAGAACACTGGGGTTGTGGGCTTCACTAGCCACCTACTCTTCTGCTCATCCTCTCGCGCAGTCTAAAGAGAGCTCAGGTGAGAAATTGCAAACGTCCAGCAATTGCTCAGAGATGAAAAGTGCCAGCACTGAAAGCTGTGGCTAGCCAGCACCCTTCCTTGGAAGTGCTTTCACAGGCGCAGCAACACTGGGGCTTTGCGCTTCTCTAGCCACCAATCGTCACGGTCACTATCTCTCCGTCTCGTAGACACGAGCTGAGAAATTGCAAACGTCGAGCAATTGCTCAGAGATGAAAAGTGGCAGCACTGAAAGCTGTTGCTAGCCAGCACCCTTCCTTGGAAGCGCTTTCACAGGCGCAGCAACACTGGGGCTTTGCGCTTCTCTATCCACCAAACATCACGGTCATTCAATTTCCGTCTCGTAGACACGAGCTGAGAAATTGCAAATGTCGAGCAATTGCTCAGAGATGAAAAGTGCCAGCACTGAAAGCTGTTGCTAGCCAGCACCCTTCCTTGGAAGCGCTTTTGTAGGCCTAAGAACACTGGGGTTGTGGGCTTCTCTAGCCACCTACTCTTCTGCTCATCCTCTCGCGTAGTCTAAAGAGAGCTCAGGTGAGAAATTGCAAATGTCGAGCAATTGCTCAGAGAGGAAAAGTGCCAGCACTGAAAGCTGTTGCTAGCCAGCACCCTTCCTTGGAAGCGCTCTTGTAGCCGTAACAACACAGGGGCTCTGAGCTTCTATAGCCACCTACTCTTCTGCTCATCCTCTCGCGCAGTCTAAAGAGAGCTCAGGGGAGAAATTGCAAACGTCCAGCAATTGCTCAGAGAGGAAAAGTGCCAGCACTGAAAGCTGTGGCTAGCCAGCACCCTTCCTCGGAAGTGCTTTCACAGGCGCAGCAACACTGGGACTTTGCGCTTCTCTACCCACCAAACGTCACGCTCACTATCTCTCCGTCTCGTAGACACGAGCTGAGAAATTGCAAACGTCGAGCAATTGCTCAGAGATGAAAAGGGCCAGCACTGAAAGCTGTGGCTAGCCAGCACCCTTCCTTGGAAGCTCTTTTGTAGGCCTAAGAACACTGGGGCTCTGGGCTTCTCTAGCCACCTAATCTTCTGCTCATCCTCTCGCGCACTCTAAAGAGAGCTCAGGGGAGAAATTGCAAACGTCGAGCAATTGCTCAGAGAGGAAAAGTGCCAGCACTGAAAGCTGTGGCTAGCCAGCACCCTTCCTTGGAAGCGCTTTCACAGGCGCAGCAACACTGGGGCTTTGCGCTTCTCTAGCCACCAAACATCACGGTCATTCTCTCTCCGTCTCGTAGACATGAGCTGAGAAATTGCAAGCGTCGAGCAATTGCTCAGAGATGAAAAGTGGCAGCACTGAAAGCTGTTGCTAGCCAGCACCCTTCCTTGGAAGCGCTTTTGTAGGCCTAAGAACACTGGGGTTGTGGGCTTCTCTAGCCACCTACTCTTCTGCTCATCCTCTCGCGTAGTCTAAAGATAGCTCAGGTGAGAAATTGCAAATGTCGAGCAATTGCTCAGAGATGAAAAGTGGCAGCACTGAAAGCTGTTGCTAGCCAGCACCCTTCCTTGGAAGCGCTCTTGTAGCCCTAACAACACAGGGGCTCTGAGCTTCTATAGCCACCTACTCTTCTGCTCATCCTCTCGCGCAGTCTAAAGAGAGCTCAGGTGAGAAATTGCAAACGTCCAGCAATTGCTCAGAGAGGAAAAGTGCCAGCACTGAAAGCTGTTGCTAGCCAGCACCCTTCCTTGGAAGCGCTTTCACAGGCACAGTAACACTGGGGCTTTGCGCTTCTCTACCCACCAAACATCACGGTCATTCTATTTCCTTCTCGTAGACACGAGCTGAGAAATTGCAAATGTCGAGCAATTGCTCAGAGATGAAAAGTGGCAGCACTGAAAGCTGTTGCTAGCCAGCACCCTTCCTTGGAAGCGCTTTCACAGGCGCAGCAACACTGGGGCTTTGCGCTTCTCTACCCACCAAACATCACGGTCATTCTCTTTCCGTCTCGTAGACACGAGCTGAGAAATTGCAAATGTCGAGCAATTGCTCAGAGATGAAAAGTGGCAGCACTGAAAGCTGTGGCTAGCCAGCACCCTTCCTTGGAAGCGCTTTTGTAGGCCTAAGAACACTGGGGTTGTGGGCTTCACTAGCCACCTACTCTTCTGCTCATCCTCTCGCGCAGTCTAAAGAGAGCTCAGGTGAGAAATTGCAAACGTCCAGCAATTGCTCAGAGATGAAAAGTGCCAGCACTGAAAGCTGTGGCTAGCCAGCACCCTTCCTTGGAAGTGCTTTCACAGGCGCAGCAACACTGGGGCTTTGCGCTTCTCTAGCCACCAATCGTCACGGTCACTATCTCTCCGTCTCGTAGACACGAGTTGAGAAATTGCAAACGTCGAGCAATTGCTCAGAGATGAAAAGTGGCAGCACTGAAAGCTGTTGCTAGCCAGCACCCTTCCTTGGAAGCGCTTTCACAGGTGAAAAAACACTGGGGCTTTGCGCTTCTCTATCCACCAAACATCACGGTCATTCAATTTCCGTCTCGTAGACACGAGTTGAGAAATTGCAAATGTCGAGCAATTGCTCAGAGATGAAAAGTGCCAGCACTGAAAGCTGTTGCTAGCCAGCACCCTTCCTTGGAAGCGCTTTTGTAGGCCTAAGAACACTGGGGTTGTGGGCTTCTCTAGCCACCTACTCTTCTGCTCATCCTCTCGCGTAGTCTAAAGAGAGCTCAGGTGAGAAATTGCAAATGTCGAGCAATTGCTCAGAGAGGAAAAGTGCCAGCACTGAAAGCTGTTGCTAGCCAGCACCCTTCCTTGGAAGCGCTCTTGTAGCCGTAACAACACAGGGGCTCTGAGCTTCTATAGCCACCTACTCTTCTGCTCATCCTCTCGCGCAGTCTAAAGAGAGCTCAGGGGAGAAATTGCAAACGTCCAGCAATTGCTCAGAGAGGAAAAGTGCCAGCACTGAAAGCTGTGGCTAGCCAGCACCCTTCCTCGGAAGTGCTTTCACAGGCGCAGCAACACTGGGACTTTGCGCTTCTCTACCCACCAAACGTCACGCTCACTATCTCTCCGTCTCGTAGACACGAGCTGAGAAATTGCAAACGTCGAGCAATTGCTCAGAGATGAAAAGGGCCAGCACTGAAAGCTGTGGCTAGCCAGCACCCTTCCTTGGAAGCGCTTTTGTAGGCCTAAGAACACTGGGGTTGTGGGCTTCTCTAGCCACCTACTCTTCTGCTCATCCTCTCGCGCAGTCTAAAGAGAGCTCAGGTGAGAAATTGCAAACGTCCAGCAATTGCTCAGAGATGAAAAGTGCCAGCACTGAAAGCTGTGGCTAGCCAGCACCCTTCCTTGGAAGTGCTTTCACAGGCGCAGCAACACTGGGGCTTTGCGCTTCTCTAGCCACCAATCGTCACGGTCACTATCTCTCCGTCTCGTAGACACGAGTTGAGAAATTGCAAACGTCGAGCAATTGCTCAGAGATGAAAAGTGCCAGCACTGAAAGCTGTTGCTAGCCAGCACCCTTCCTTGGAAGTGCTTTCACAGGCGCAGCAACACTGGGGCTTTGCGCTTCTCTAGCCACCAAACGTCACGCTCACTATCTCTCCGTCTCGTAGACACGAGCTGAGAAATTGCAAATGTGGAGCAATTGCTCAGAGATGAAAAGTGCCAGCACTGAAAGCTGTTGCTAGCCAGCACCCTTCCTTGGAAGCGCTTTTGTAGGCCTAAGAACACTGGGGTTGTGGGCTTCTCTAGCCACCTAATCTTCTTCTCATCCTCTCGTGTAGTCAAAAGAGAGCTCAGGGGAGAAATTGCAAATGTCGAGCAATTGCTCAGAGATGAAAAGTGGCAGCACTGAAAGCTGTTGCTAGCCAGCACCCTTCCTTGGAAGCGCTTTTGTAGGCCTAACAACACTGGGGCTCTGGGCTTCTCTAGCCACCTAATCTTCTGCTCATCCTCTCGCGCACTCTAAAGAGAGCTCAGGGGAGAAATCGCAAACGTCCAGCAATTGCTCAGAGAGGAAAAGTGGCAGCACTGAAAGCTGTGGCTAGCCAGCACCCTTCCTTGGAAGCGCTTTCACAGGCGCAGCAACACTGGGGCTTTGCGCTTCTCTAGCCACCAAACGTCACGCTCACTATCTCTCCGTCTCGTAGACACGAGTTGAGAAATTGCAAACGTCGAGCAATTGCTCAGAGATGAAAAGTGCCAGCACTGAAAGCTGTTGCTAGCCAGCACCCTTCCTTGGAAGCGCTTTCACAGGCGCAGCAACACTGGGGCTTTGCGCTTCTCTAGCCACCAAACGTCACGCTCACTATCTCTCCGTCTCGTAGACAAGAGCTGAGAAATTGCAAACGTCGAGCAATTTCTCAGAGATGAAAAGTGCCAGCACTGAAAGCTGTTGCTAGCCAGCACCCTTCCTTGGAAGCGCTTTCACAGGCGCAGCAACACTGGGGCTTTGCGCTTCTCTAGCCACCAAACGTCACGTTCATTCTCTTTCCTTCTCGTAGACACGAGCTGAGAAATTGCAAACGTCGAGCAATTGCTCAGAGATGAAAAGTGCCAGCACTGAAAGCTGTTGCTAGCCAGCACCCTTCCTTGGAAGCGCTTTTGTAGGCCTAAGAACACTGGGGTTGTGGGCTTCTCTAGCCACCTACTCTTCTGCTCATCCTCTCACGTAGTCTAAAGAGAGATCAGGTGAGAAAGTGCAAACGTCGAGCAATTGCTCAGAGATGAAAAGTGGCAGCACTGAAAGCTGTTGCTAACCAGCACCCTTCCTTGGAAGCGCTTTCACAGGCGCAGCAACACTGGGACTTTGCGCTTCTCTACCCACCAAACATCACGCTCACTATCTCTCCGTCTCGTAGACACGAGCTGAGAAATTGCAAACGTCCAGCAATTGCTCAGAGATGAAAAGTGCCAGCACTGAAAGCTGATGCTAGCCAGCAACCTTCCTTGAAAGCGTTTTCACAGGCGCAGCAACACTGGGGCTTTGCGCTTCTCTACCCACCAAATATCAAGGTCATTCTCTTTCCGTCTCGTAGACACGAGCTGAGAAATTGCAAACGTCGAGCAATTGCTCAGAGATGAAAAGTGCCAGCACTGAAAGCTGTTGCTAGCCAGCACCCTTCCTTGGAAGCGCTTTTGTAGGCCTAAGGACACTGGGGTTGTGGGCTTCTCTAGCCACCTACTCTTCTGCTCATCCTCTCGCGTAGTCTAAAGAGAGCTCAGGTGAGAAAGTGCAAACGTCGAGCAATTGCTCAGAGATGAAAAGTGCCAGCACTGAAAGCTGTGGCTAGCCAGCACCCTCCTTGGAAGCGCTTTCACAGGCGCAGCAACACTGGGACTTTGCGCTTCTCTACCCACCAAACGTCACGCTCACTATCTCTCCGTCTCGTAGACACGAGCTGAGAAATTGCAAACGTCGAGCAATTGCTCAGAGATGAAAAGTGCCAGCACTGAAAGCTGTTGCTAGCCAGCCCCCTTCCTTGGAAACGCTTTTGTAGCCCTAAGAACACTGGGGCTCTGGGCTTCTCTAGC
Source organism: Sarcoramphus papa (assembly GCA_037962945.1). NCBI lineage: Eukaryota > Metazoa > Chordata > Aves > Accipitriformes > Cathartidae > Sarcoramphus > Sarcoramphus papa. Next base: position 91,071,055 of record CM075586.1, on the reverse strand, counting down.
CACCTAATCTTCTGCTCATCCTCTCGTGCAGTCTAAAGAGAGCTCAGGTGAGAAATTGCAAACGTCCAGCAATTGCTCAGAGATGAAAAGTGCCAGCACTGAAAGCTGTGGTTAGCCAGCACCCTTCCTTGGAAGCGCTTTCACAGGCGCAGCAACACTGGGACTTTGCGCTTCTCTAGCCACCAAACATCACGCTCACTATCTCTCCGTCTCGTAGACACGAGCTGAGAAATTGCAAACGTCGAGCAATTGCTCAGAGATGAAAAGTGGCAGCACTGAAAGCTGTTGCTAGCCAGCACCCTTCCTTGGAAACGCTTTTGTAGCCCTAAGAACACTGGGGCTCTGGGCTTCTCTAGCCACCTAATCTTCTGCTCATCCTCTCGTGCAGTCTAAAGAGAGCTCAGGTGAGAAATTGCAAACGTCGAGCAATTGCTCAGAGAGGAAAAGTGCCAGCACTGAAAGCTGTTGCTAGCCAGCACCCTTCCTTGGAAGCGCTTTCACAGGCGCAGCAACACTGGGGCTTTGCGCTTCTCTACCCACCAAACATCACGGTCATTCTCTTTCCTTCTCGTAGACACGAGCTGAGAAATTGCAAATGTCGAGCAATTGCTCAGAGATGAAAAGTGCCAGCACTGAAAGCTGTTGCTAGCCAGCACCCTTCCTTGGAAGCGCTTTTGTAGGCCTAAGAACACTGGGGCTCTGGGCTTCTCTAGCCACCTAATCTTCTGCTCATCCTCTCGTGCAGTCTACAGAGAGCTCAGGTGAGAAATTGCAAACGTCGAGCAATTGCTCAGAGATGAAAAGTGCCAGGACTGAAAGCTGTTGCTAGCCAGCACCCTCCTTGGAAGCGCTTTCACAGGCGCAGCAACACTGGGGCTTTGCGCTTCTCTAGCCACCAAACATCACGGTCACTATCTCTCCGTCTCGTAGACACGAGCTGAGAAAGTGCAAACGTCGAGCAATTGCTCAGAGATGAAAAGTGCCAGCACTGAAAGCTGTTGCTAGCCAGCCCCCTTGCTTGGAAGAGCTTTTGTAGGCCTAAGAACACTGGGGCTCTGGGCTTCTCTAGCTACCTAATCTTCTGCTCATCCTCTCGTGCAGTCTAAAGAGAGCTCAGGTGAAAAATTGCAAACGTCGAGCAATTGCTCAGAGATGAAAAGTGCCAGCACTGAAAGCTGTGGTTAGCCAGCACCCTTCCTTGGAAGTGCTTTCACAGGCGCAGCAACAGTGGGGCTTTGCGCTTCTCTACCCACCAAACATCACGGTCACTATCTCTCCGTCTCGTAGACACGAGCTGTGAAATTGCAAACGTCGAGCAATTGCTCAGAGATGAAAAGTGGCAGCACTGAAAGATGTTGCTAGCCAGCACCCTTCCTTGGAAGCGCTTTTGTAGGCCTAAGAACACTGGGGCTCTGGGCTTCTCTAGCTACCTAATCTTCTGCTCATCCTCTCGCGCAGTCTAAAGAGAGCTCAGGGGAGAAATTGCAAATGTCCAGCAATTGCTCAGAGATGAAAAGTGCCAGCACTGAAAGCTGTTGCTAGCCAGCACCCTTCCTTGGAAGCGCTTTCACAGGCACAGCAACACTGGGACTTTGCGCTTCTCTAGCCACCAAACGTCACGCTCACTATCTCTCCGTCTCGTAGACATGAGCTGAGAAATTGCAAACGTCGAGCAATTGCTCAGAGATGAAAAGTGCCAGGACTGAAAGCTGTTGCTAGCCAGCACCCTTCCTTGGAAGCGCTTTCACAGGCGCAGCAACACTGGGGCTTTGCGCTTCTCTACCCACCAAACATCACGGTCATTCACTTTCCTTCTCGTAGACACGAGCTGAGAAATTGCAAATGTCGAGCAATTGCTCAGAGATGAAAAGTGCCAGCACTGAAAGCTGTGGCTAGCCAGCACCCTTCCTTGGAAGCGCTTTTGTAGGCCTAAGAACACTGGGGTTCAGGGCTTCTCTAGCCACCTAATCTTCTGCTCATCCTCTCGCGCAGTCTAAAGAGAGCTCAGGTGAGAAATTGCAAACGTCGAGCAATTGCTCAGAGATGAAAAGTGCCAGGACTGAAGGCTGTTGCTAGCCAGCACCCTTCCTTGGAAGCGCTTTCACAGGCGCAGCAACACTGGGACTTTGCGCTTCTCTACCCACCAAACGTCACGGTAACTATCTCTCCGTCTCGTAGACACGAGCTGAGAAATTGCAAATGTCGAGCAATTGCTCAGAGATGAAAAGTGCCAGCACTGAAAGCTGTTGCTAGCCAGCACCCTTCCTTGGAAGCGCTTTTGTAGGCCTAAGAACACTGGGGCTCTGGGCTTCTCTAGCCACCTAATCTTCTGCTCATCCTCTCGCGCAGTCTAAAGAGAGCTCAGGTGAGAAATTGCAAACGTCGAGCAATTGCTCAGAGAGGAAAAGTGCCAGCACTGAAGGCTGTTGCTAGCCAGCACCCTTCCTTGGAAGCGCTTTCACAGGCGCAGCAACACTGGGACTTTGCGCTTCTCTAGCCACCAAACGTCACGGTCATTCTCTTTCCGTCCCGTAGACACGAGTTGAGAAATTGCAAACGTCGAGCAATTGCTCAGAGATGAAAAGTGCCAGCACTGAAAGCTGTTGCTAGCCAGCACCCTTCCTTGGAAGCGCTTTTGTAGGCCTAAGAACACTGGGGCTCTGGGCTTCTCTAGCTACCTAATCTTCTGCTCATCCTCTCGCGCAGTCTAAAGAGAGCTCAGGGGAGAAATTGCAAACGTCCAGCAATTGCTCAGCGATGAAAAGTGCCAGCACTGAAAGCTGTTGCTAGCCAGCAGCCTTCCTTGGAAGCGCTTTTGTAGACCTAAGAACACTGGGGCTTTGCGCTTCTCTACCCACCAAACGTCACGCTCACTATCTCTCCGTCTCGTAGACACGAGCTGAGAAATTGCAAACGTCGAGCAATTGCTCAGAGAGGAAAAGTGCCAGCACTGAAAGCTGTGGCTAGCCAGCACCCTTCCTTGGAAGCGCTTTCACAGGCGCAGCAACACTGGGGCTTTGCGCTTCTCTAGCCACCAAACGTCACGCTCACTATCTCTCCGTCTCGTAGACACGAGCTGAGAAATTGCAAACGTCGAGCAATTGCTCAGAGATGAAAAGTGCCAGCACTGAAATCTGTGGCTAGCCAGCACCCTTCCTTGGAAGCGCTTTCACAGGCGCAGCAACACTGGGGCTTTGCGCTTCTCTACCCACCAAACGTCACGGTCATTCTCTTTCCGTCTCGTAGAGACGAGCTGAGAAATTGCAAACGTCGAGCAATTGCTCAGAGATGAAAAGTGCCAGCACTGAAAGCTGTGGCTAGCCAGCACCCTTCCTTGGAAGCGCTTTCACAGGCACAGCAACACTGGGGCTTTGTGCTTCTCTAGCCACCAAACATCACGGTCACTATCTCTCCGCCTCGTAGACACGAGCTGAGAAATTGCAAACGTCGAGCAATTGCTCAGAGATGAAAAGTGCCAGCACTGAAAGCTGTTGCTAGCCAGCACCCTTCCTTGGAAGCGCTTTTGTAGGCCTAAGAACACTGGGGCTCTGGGCTTCTCTAGCCACCTACTCTTCTGCTCATCCTCTCGTGCAGTCTAAAGAGAGCTCAGGTGAGAAATTGCAAACGTCGAGCAATTGCTCAGAGATGAAAAGTGCCAGCACTGAAAGCTGTTGCTAGCCAGCACCCTTCCTTGGAAGCGCTTTCACAGGCGCAGCAACACTGGGACTTTGCGCTTCTCTAGCCACCAAACGTCACGGTCATTCTCTTTCCGTCTCGTAGACACGAGCTGAGAAATTGCAAACGTCGAGCAATTGCTCAGAGATGAAAAGTGCCAGCACTGAAAGCTGTTGCTAGCCAGCACCCTTCCTTGGAAGCGCTTTTGTAGGCCTAAGGACACTGGGGTTGTGGGCTTCTCTAGCCACCTACTCTTCTGCTCATCCTCTCGCGTAGTCTAAAGAGAGCTCAGGTGAGAAATTGCAAACGTCGAGCAATTGTTCAGAGATGAAAAGTGCCAGCACTGAAAGCTGTGGCTAGCCAGCACCCTCCTTGGAAGCGCTTTCACAGGCGCAGCAACACTGGGGCTTTGCGCTTCTCTAGCCACCAAACATCACGGTCACTATCTCTCCGTCTCGTAGACACGAGCTGAGAAATTGCAAACGTCGAGCAATTGCTCAGAGATGAAAAGTGCCAGCACTGAAAGCTGTTGCTAGCCAGCACCCTTCCTTGGAAACGCTTTTGTAGGCCTAAGAACACTGGGGCTCTGGGCTTCTCTAGCCACCTAATCTTCTGCTCATCCTCTCGCGCAGTCTAAAGAGAGCTCAGGTGAAAAATTGCAAACGTCGAGCAATTGCTCAGAGATGAAAAGTGCCAGCACTGAAAGCTGTTGCTAGCCAGCACCCTTCCTTGGAAGTGCTTTCACAGGCGCAGCAACAGTGGGACTTTGCGCTTCTCTAGCCACCAAACATCACGCTCACTATCTCTCTGTCTCGTAGACACGAGCTGTGAAATTGCAAACGTCGAGCAATTGCTCAGAGATGAAAAGTGGCAGCACTGAAAGCTGTTGCTAGCCAGCACCCTTCCTTGGAAGCGCTTTTGTAGGCCTAAGAACACTGGGGCTCTGGGCTTCTCTAGCTACCTAATCTTCTGCTCATCCTCTCGCGTAGTCTAAAGAGAGCTCAGGGGAGAAATTGCAAACGTCCAGCAATTGCTCAGAGATGAAAAGTGCCAGCACTGAAAGCTGTTGCTAGCCAGCACCCTTCCTTGGAAGCGCTTTCACAGGCACAGCAACACTGGGACTTTGCGCTTCTCTAGCCACCAAACGTCACGCTCACTATCTCTCCGTCTCGTAGACATGAGCTGAGAAATTGCAAACGTCGAGCAATTGCTCAGAGATGAAAAGTGCCAGGACTGAAAGCTGTTGCTAGCCAGCACCCTTCCTTGGAAGTGCTTTCACAGGCGCAGCAACACTGGGGCTTTGCGCTTCTCTACCCACCAAACATCACAGTCATTCTCTTTCCTTCTCGTAGACACGAGCTGAGAAATTGCAAACGTCGAGCAATTGCTCAGAGATGAAAAGTGCCAGCACTGAAAGCTGTTGCTAGCCAGCACCCTTCCTTGGAAGCGCTTTTGTAGGCCTAAGAACACTGGGGTTCAGGGCTTCTCTAGCCACCTAATCTTCTGCTCATCCTCTCGCGCAGTCTAAAGAGAGCTCAGGTGAGAAATTGCAAACGTCGAGCAATTGCTCAGAGATGAAAAGTGCCAGGACTAAAGGCTGTTGCTAGCCAGCACCCTTCCTTGGAAGCGCTTTCACAGGTGCAGCAACACTGGGGCTTTGCGCTTCTCTACCCACCAAACATCACGCTCACTATCTCTCCGTCTCGTAGACATGAGCTGAGAAATTGCAAATGTCGAGCAATTGCTCAGAGATGAAAAGTGCCAGCACTGAAAGCTGTTGCTAGCCAGCACCCTTCCTTGGAAGCGCTTTTGTAGCCCTAAGAACACTGGGGCTCTGGGCTTCTCTAGCCACCTAATCTTCTGCTCATCCTCTCGTGCAGTCTAAAGAGAGCTCAGGTGAGAAAGTGCAAACGTCGAGCAATTGCTCAGAGAGGAAAAGTGCCAGCACTGAAGGCTGTTGCTAGCCAGCACCCTTCCTTGGAAGCGCTTTCACAGGCGCAGCAACACTGGGACTTTGCGCTTCTCTAGCCACCAAACGTCACGGTCATTCTCTTTCCGTCCCGTAGACACGAGTTGAGAAATTGCAAACGTCGAGCAATTGCTCAGAGATGAAAAGTGCCAGCACTGAAAGCTCTTGCTAGCCAGCCCCCTTCCTTGGAAGCGCTTTTGTAGGCCTAAGAACACTGGGGCTCTGTGCTTCTCTAGCTACCTAATCTTCTGCTCATCCTCTCGCGCAGTCTAAAGAGAGCTCAGGGGAGAAATTGCAAACGTCCAGCAATTGCTCAGAGATGAAAAGTGCCAGCACTGAAAGCTGTTGCTAGCCAGCACCCTTCCTTGGAAGCGCTTTTGTAGGCCTAAGAACACTGGGGTTGTGGGCTTCTCTAGCCACCTACTCTTCTGCTCATCCTCTACCGTAGTCTAAAGAGAGATCAGGTGAGAAATTGCAAACGTCGAGCAATTGCTCAGAGATGAAAAGTGCCAGCACTGAAAGCTGTGGCTAGCCATCACCCTTCCTTGGAAGCGCTTTCACAGGCGCAGCAACACTGGGGCTTTGCGCTTCTCTACCCACCAAACGTCACGCTCACTATCTCTCCGTCTCGTAGACACGAGCTGAGAAATTGCAAACGTCCAGCAATTGCTCAGAGAGGAAAAGTGCCAGCACTGAAAGCTGATGCTAGCCAGCAACCTTCCTTGAAAGCGTTTTCACAGGCGCAGCAACACTGGGGCTTTGCGCTTCTCTACCCACCAAATATCAAGGTCATTCTCTTTCCGTCTCGTAGACACGAGCTGAGAAATTGCAAACGTCGAGCAATTGCTCAGAGATGAAAAGTGCCAGCACTGAAAGCTGTTGCTAGCCAGCACCCTTCCTTGGAAGCGCTTTTGTAGGCCTAAGGACACTGGGGTTGTGGGCTTCTCTAGCCACCTACTCTTCTGCTCACCCTCTCGCGTAGTCTAAAGAGAGCTCAGGTGAGAAAGTGCAAACGTCGAGCAATTGCTCAGAGATGAAAAGTGCCAGCACTGAAAGCTGTGGCTAGCCAGCACCCTCCTTGGAAGCGCTTTCACAGGCGCAGCAACACTGGGACTTTGCGCTTCTCTACCCACCAAACATCACGGTCACTATCTCTCCGTCTCGTAGACACGAGCTGAGAAATTGCAAACGTCGAGCAATTGCTCAGAGATGAAAAGTGCCAGCACTGAAAGCTGTTGCTAGCCAGCCCCCTTCCTTGGAAACGCTTTTGTAGGCCTAAGAACACTGGGGCTCTGGGCTTCTCTAGCCACCTAATCTTCTGCTCATCCTCTCGTGCAGTCTAAAGAGAGCTCAGGTGAGAAATTGAAAACGTCGAGCAATTGCTCAGAGATGAAAAGTGCCAGCACTGAAAGCTGTGGTTAGCCAGCACCCTTCCTTGGAAGCGCTTTCACAGGCGCAGCAACACTGGGACTTTGCGCTTCTCTACCCACCAAACATCACGGTCACTATCTCTCCGTCTCGTAGACACGAGCTGAGAAATTGCAAACGTCGAGCAATTGCTCAGAGATGAAAAGTGGCAGCACTGAAAGCTGTTGCTAGCCAGCACCCTTCCTTGGAAACGCTTTTGTAGCCCTAAGAACACTGGGGCTCTGGGCTTCTCTAGCCACCTAATCTTCTGCTCATCCTCTCGTGCAGTCTAAAGAGAGCTCAGGTGAGAAATTGCAAACGTCGAGCAATTGCTCAGAGAGGAAAAGTGCCAGCACTGAAAGCTGTTGCTAGCCAGCACCCTTCCTTGGAAGCGCTTTCACAGGCGCAGCAACACTGGGGCTTTGCGCTTCTGTAGCCACCAAACATCACGGTCTCTATCTCTCCGTCTCGTAGACATGAGCTGAGAAATTGCAAACGTCGAGCAATTGCTCAGAGATAAAAAGTGGCAGCACTGAAAGCTGTTGCTAGCCAGCAGCCTTCCTTGGAAGCGCTTTCACAGGCGCAGCAACACTGGGGCTTTGCGCTTCTCTACCCACCAAACATCACGGTCATTCTCTTTCCTTCTCGTAGACACGAGCTGAGAAATTGCAAATGTCGAGCAATTGCTCAGAGATGAAAAGTGCCAGCACTGAAAGCTGTTGCTAGCCAGCACCCTTCCTTGGAAGCGCTTTTGTAGGCCTAAGAACACTGGGGCTCTGGGCTTCTCTAGCCACCTAATCTTCTGCTCATCCTCTCGTGCAGTCTACAGAGAGCTCAGGTGAGAAATTGCAAACGTCGAGCAATTTCTCAGAGATGAAAAGTGCCAGGACTGAAGGCTGTTGCTAGCCAGCACCCTTCCTTGGAAGCGCTTTCACAGGCGCAGCAACACTGGGGCTTTGCGCTTCTCTACCCACCAAACGTCACGGTCATTCTCTTTCCGTCTCGTAGACACGAGCTGAGAAATTGCAAACGTCGAGCAATTGCTCAGAGAGGAAAAGTGCCAGCACTGAAAGCTGTTGCTAGCCAGCACCCTTCCTTGGAAGAGCTTTTGTAGGCCTAAGGACACTGGGGTTGTGGGCTTCTCTAGCCACCTACTCTTCTGCTCATCCTCTCGCGTAGTCTAAAGAGAGCTCAGGTGAGAAATTGCAAACGTCGAGCAATTGTTCAGAGATGAAAAGTGGCAGCACTGAAAGCTGTGGCTAGCCAGCACCCTTCCTTGGAAGCGCTTTCACAGGCGCAGCAACACTGGGGCTTTGCGCTTCTCTAGCCACCAAACATCACGGTCACTATCTCTCCGTCTCGTAGACACGAGCTGAGAAAGTGCAAACGTCGAGCAATTGCTCAGAGATGAAAAGTGCCAGGACTGAAAGCTGTTGCTAGCCAGCACCCTTCCTTGGAAACGCTTTTGTAGGCCTAAGAACACTGGGGCTCTGTGCTTCTCTAGCTACCTAATCTTCTGCTCATCCTCTCGTGCAGTCTAAAGAGAGCTCAGGTGAAAAATTGCAAACGTCGAGCAATTGCTCAGAGATGAAAAGTGCCAGCACTGAAAGCTGTGGTTAGCCAGCACCCTTCCTTGGAAGTGCTTTCACAGGCGCAGCAACAGTGGGACTTTGCGCTTCTCTACCCACCAAACATCACGGTCACTATCTCTCCGTCTCGTAGACACGAGCTGTGAAATTGCAAACGTCGAGCAATTGCTCAGAGATGAAAAGTGGCAGCACTGAAAGCTGTTGCTAGCCAGCCCCCTTCCTTGGAAGCGCTTTCACAGGCACAGCAACACTGGGACTTTGCGCTTCTCTAGCCACCAAACGTCACGCTCACTATCTCTCCGTCTCGTAGACATGAGCTGAGAAATTGCAAACGTCGAGCAATTGCTCAGAGATGAAAAGTGCCAGGACTGAAAGCTGTTGCTAGCCAGCACCCTTCCTTGGAAGCGCTTTCACAGGCGCAGCAACACTGGGGCTTTGCGCTTCTCTACCCACCAAACATCACGGTCATTCACTTTCCTTCTCGTAGACACGAGCTGAGAAATTGCAAATGTCGAGCAATTGCTCAGAGATGAAAAGTGGCAGCACTGAAAGCTGTTGCTAGCCAGCACCCTTCCTTGGAAGCGCTTTTGTAGGCCTAAGAACACTGGGGTTCAGGGCTTCTCTAGCCACCTAATCTTCTGCTCATCCTCTCGCGCAGTCTAAAGAGAGCTCAGGTGAGAAATTGCAAACGTCGAGCAATTGCTCAGAGATGAAAAGTGCCAGGACTGAAGGCTGTTGCTAGCCAGCACCCTTCCTTGGAAGCGCTTTCACAGGCGCAGCAACACTGGGACTTTGCGCTTCTCTACCCACCAAACGTCACGGTAACTATCTCTCCGTCTCGTAGACACGAGCTGAGAAATTGCAAATGTCGAGCAATTGCTCAGAGATGAAAAGTGCCAGCACTGAAAGCTGTTGCTAGCCAGCACCCTTCCTTGGAAGCGCTTTTGTAGCCCTAAGAACACTGGGGCTCTGGGCTTCTCTAGCCACCTAATCTTCTGCTCATCCTCTCGCGCAGTCTAAAGAGAGCTCAGGTGAGAAATTGCAAACGTCGAGCAATTGCTCAGAGAGGAAAAGTGCCAGCACTGAAGGCTGTTGCTAGCCAGCAGCCTTCCTTGGAAGCGCTTTCACAGGCGCAGCAACACTGGGACTTTGCGCTTCTCTAGCCACCAAACGTCACGGTCATTCTCTTTCCGTCCCGTAGACACGAGTTGAGAAATTGCAAACGTCGAGCAATTGCTCAGAGATGAAAAGTGGCAGCACTGAAGGCTCTTGCTAGCCAGCACCCTTCCTTGGAAGCGCTTTCACAGGCGCAGCAACACTGGGGCTTTGCGCTTCTCTACCCACCAAACGTCACGGTCATTCTCTTTCCGTCTCGTAGAGACGAGCTGAGAAATTGCAAACGTCGAGCAATTGCTCAGAGATGAAAAGTGCCAGCACTGAAAGCTGTGGCTAGCCAGCACCCTTCCTTGGAAGCGCTTTCACAGGCACAGCAACACTGGGGCTTTGTGCTTCTCTAGCCACCAAACATCACGGTCACTATCTCTCCGCCTCGTAGACACGAGCTGAGAAATTGCAAACGTCGAGCAATTGCTCAGAGATGAAAAGTGCCAGCACTGAAAGCTGTTGATAGCCAGCCCCCTTCCTTGGAAGCGCTTTTGTAGGCCTAAGAACACTGGGGCTCTGGGCTTCTCTAGCCACCTACTCTTCTGCTCATCCTCTCGTGCAGTCTAAAGAGAGCTCAGGTGAGAAATTGCAAACGTCGAGCAATTGCTCAGAGATGAAAAGTGCCAGCACTGAAAGCTGTTGCTAGCCAGCACCCTTCCTTGGAAGCGCTTTCACAGGCGCAGCAACACTGGGACTTTGCGCTTCTCTACCCACCAAACGTCACGGTCATTCTCTTTCCGTCTCGTAGACACGAGCTGAGAAATTGCAAACGTCGAGCAATTGCTCAGAGATGAAAAGTGCCAGCACTGAAAGCTGTTGCTAGCCAGCACCCTTCCTTGGAAGCGCTTTTGTAGGCCTAAGGACACTGGGGTTGTGGGCTTCTCTAGCCACCTACTCTTCTGCTCATCCTCTCGCGTAGTCTAAAGAGAGCTCAGGTGAGAAATTGCAAACGTCGAGCAATTGCTCAGAGATGAAAAGTGCCAGCACTGAAAGCTGTGGCTAGCCAGCACCCTCCTTGGAAGCGCTTTCACAGGCGCAGCAACACTGGGACTTTGCGCTTCTCTACCCACCAAACATCACGGTCACTATCTCTCCGTCTCGTAGACACGAGCTGAGAAATTGCAAACGTCGAGCAATTGCTCAGAGATGAAAAGTGCCAGCACTGAAAGCTGTTGCTAGCCAGCACCCTTCCTTGGAAACGCTTTTGTAGGCCTAAGAACACTGGGGCTCTGGGCTTCTCTAGCCACCTACTCTTCTGCTCATCCTCTCGTGCAGTCTAAAGAGAGCTCTGGTGAAAAATTGCAAACGTCGAGCAATTGCTCAGAGATGAAAAGTGCCAGCACTGAAAGCTCTTGCTAGCCAGCACCCTTCCTTGGAAGTGCTTTCACAGGCGCAGCAACAGTGGGACTTTGCGCTTCTCTAGCCACCAAACATCACGCTCACTATCTCTCCGTCTCGTAGACACGAGCTGAGAAATTGCAAACGTCGAGCAATTGCTCAGAGATGAAAAGTGGCAGCACTGAAAGCTGTTGCTAGCCAGCACCCTTCCTTGGAAGCGCTTTTGTAGGCCTAAGAACACTGGGGCTCTGGGCTTCTCTAGCTACCTAATCTTCTGCTCATCCTCTCGCGTAGTCTAAAGAGAGCTCGGGTGAGAAATTGCAAACGTCCAGCAATTGCTCAGAGATGAAAAGTGCCAGCACTGAAAGCTGTTGCTAGCCAGCACCCTTCCTTGGAAGCGCTTTCACAGGCGCAGCAACACTGGGACTTTGCGCTTCTCTAGCCACCAAACGTCACGCTCACTATCTCTCCGTCTCGTAGACATGAGCTGAGAAATTGCAAACGTCGAGCAATTGCTCAGAGATGAAAAGTGCCAGCACTGAAAGCTGTTGCTAGCCAGCACCCTTCCTTGGAAGCGCTTTCACAGGCGCAGCAACACTGGGGCTTTGCGCTTCTCTACCCACCAAACATCACAGTCATTCTCTTTCCTTCTCGTAGACACGAGCTGAGAAATTGCAAACGTCGAGCAATTGCTCAGAGATGAAAAGTGCCAGCACTGAAAGCTGTTGCTAGCCAGCACCCTTCCTTGGAAGCGCTTTTGTAGGCCTAAGAACACTGGGGTTCAGGGCTTCTCTAACCACCTAATCTTCTGCTCATCCTCTCGCGCAGTCTAAAGAGAGCTCAGGTGAGAAATTGCAAACGTCGAGCAATTGCTCAGAGAGGAAAAGTGCCAGCACTGAAGGCTGTTGCTAGCCAGCAGCCTTCCTTGGAAGCGCTTTCACAGGCGCAGCAACACTGGGACTTTGCGCTTCTCTAGCCACCAAACGTCACGGTCATTCTCTTTCCGTCCCGTAGACACGAGTTGAGAAATTGCAAACGTCGAGCAATTGCTCAGAGATGAAAAGTGCCAGCACTGAAAGCTCTTGCTAGCCAGCACCCTTCCTTGGAAGCGCTTTTGTAGGCCTAAGAACACTGGGGCTCTGTGCTTCTCTAGCTACCTAATCTTCTGCTCATCCTCTCGCGCAGTCTAAAGAGAGCTCAGGGGAGAAATTGCAAACGTCGAGCAATTGCTCAGAGATGAAAAGTGCCAGCACTGAAAGCTGTTGCTAGCCAGCAGCCTTCCTTGGAAGCGCTTTTGTAGACCTAAGAACACTGGGGCTTTGCGCTTCTCTACCCACCAAACATCACGCTCACTATCTCTCCGTCTCGTAGCCACGAGCTGAGAAATTGCAAACGTCGAGCAATTGCTCAGAGATGAAAAGTGCCAGCACTGAAAGCTGTGGCTAGCCATCACCCTTCCTTGGAAGCGCTTTCACAGGCGCAGCAACACTGGGGCTTTGCGCTTCTCTACCCACCAAACGTCACGCTCACTATCTCTCCGTCTCGTAGACACGAGCTGAGAAATTGCAAACGTCCAGCAATTGCTCAGAGAGGAAAAGTGCCAGCACTGAAATCTGTGGCTAGCCAGCACCCTTCCTTGGAAGCGCTTTCACAGGCGCAGCAACACTGGGGCTTTGCGCTTCTCTAGCCACCAAATGTCACGGTCATTCTCTTTCCGTCTCGTAGACACGAGCTGAGAAATTGCAAACGTCGAGCAATTGCTCAGAGATGAAAAGTGCCAGCACTGAAAGCTGTGGCTAGCCAGCACCCTTCCTTGGAAGCGCTTTCACAGGCAGAGCAACACTGGGGCTTTGTGCTTCTCTAGCCACCAAACATCACGGTCACTATCTCTCCGTCTCGTAGACACGAGCTGAGAAATTGCAAACGTCGAGCAATTGCTCAGAGATGAAAAGTGCCAGCACTGAAAGCTGTTGCTAGCCAGCACCCTTCCTTGGAAACGCTTTTGTAGCCCTAAGGACACTGGGGTTGTGGGCTTCTCTAGCCACCTACTCTTCTGCTCATCCTCTCGCGTAGTCTAAAGAGAGCTCAGGTGAGAAAGTGCAAACGTCGAGCAATTGCTCAGAGATGAAAAGTGCCAGCACTGAAAGCTGTGGCTAGCCAGCACCCTCCTTGGAAGCGCTTTCACAGGCGCAGCAACACTGGGACTTTGCGCTTCTCTAGCCACCAAACATCACGGTCACTATCTCTCCGTCTCGTAGACACGAGCTGAGAAATTGCAAACGTCGAGCAATTGCTCAGAGATGAAAAGTGCCAGCACTGAAAGCTGTTGCTAGCCAGCCCCCTTCCTTGGAAACGCTTTTGTAGGCCTAAGAACACTGGGGCTCTGGGCTTCTCTAGCCACCTAATCTTCTGCTCATCCTCTCGCGCAGTCTAAAGAGAGCTCAGGTGAGAAATTGCAAACGTCGAGCAATTGCTCAGAGATGAAAAGTGCCAGCACTGAAAGCTGTGGTTAGCCAGCACCCTTCCTTGGAAGCGCTTTCACAGGCGCAGCAACACTGGGGCTTTGCGCTTCTCTACCCACCAAACATCACGCTCACTATCTCTCCGCCTCGTAGACACGAGCTGAGAAATTGCAAACGTCGAGCAATTGCTCAGAGATGAAAAGTGCCAGCACTGAAAGCTGTTGCTAGCCAGCACCCTTCCTTGGAAACGCTTTTGTAGGCCTAAGAACACTGGGGCTCTGGGCTTCTCTAGCCACCTAATCTTCTGCTCATCCTCTCGTGCAGTCTAAAGAGAGCTCAGGTGAGAAATTGCAAACGTCGAGCAATTGCTCAGAGAGGAAAAGTGCCAGCACTGAAAGCTGTGGCTAGCCAGCAGCCTTCCTTGGAAGCGCTTTCACAGGCGCAGCAACACTGGGGCTTTGCGCTTCTCTAGCCACCAAACGTCACGCTCACTATCTCTCCGTCTCGTAGACATGAGTTGAGAAATTGCAAACGTCGAGCAATTGCTCAGAGATGAAAAGTGCCAGCACTGAAAGCTGTGGCTAGCCAGCAGCCTTCCTTGGAAGCGCTTTCACAGGCGCAGCAACACTGGGGCTTTGCGCTTCTCTACCCACCAAACATCACGGTCACTATCTCTCCGTCTCGTAGACACGAGCTGAGAAATTGCAAACGTCGAGCAATTGCTCAGAGATGAAAAGTGCCAGCACTGAAAGCTGTTGCTAGCCAGCCCCCTTCCTTGGAAGCGCTTTTGTAGGCCTAAGAACACTGGGGCTCTGGGGTTCTCTAGCCACCTAATCTTCTGCTCATCCTCTCGTGCAGTCTAAAGAGAGCTCAGGTGAGAAATTGCAAACGTCGAGCAATTGCTCAGAGATGAAAAGTGCCAGGACTGAAGGCTGTTGCTAGCCAGCACCCTTCCTTGGAAGCGCTTTCACAGGCGCAGCAACACTGGGGCTTTGCGCTTCTCTACCCACCAAACGTCACGGTCATTCTCTTTCCGTCTCGTAGACACGAGCTGAGAAATTGCAAACGTCGAGCAATTGCTCAGAGATGAGAAGTGCCAGCACTGAAAGCTGTGGCTAGCCAGCACCCTTCCTTGGAAGCGCTTTTGTAGGCCTAAGAACACTGGGGCTCTGGGCTTCTCTAGCCACCTAATCTTCTGCTCATCCTCTCGCGCAGTCTAAAGAGAGCTCAGGGGAGAAATTGCAAACGTCGAGCAATTGCTCAGAGATGAAAAGTGCCAGCACTGAAAGCTGTTGCTAGCCAGCAGCCTTCCTTGGAAGCGCTTTTGTAGACCTAAGAACACTGGGGCTTTGCGCTTCTCTACCCACCAAACATCACGCTCACTATCTCTCCGTCTCGTAGCCACGAGCTGAGAAATTGCAAACGTCGAGCAATTGCTCAGAGATGAAAAGTGCCAGCACTGAAAGCTGTGGCTAGCCATCACCCTTCCTTGGAAGCGCTTTCACAGGCGCAGCAACACTGGGGCTTTGCGCTTCTCTACCCACCAAACGTCACGCTCACTATCTCTCCGCCTCGTAGACACGAGCTGAGAAATTGCAAACGTCGAGCAATTGCTCAGAGATGAAAAGTGCCAGCACTGAAAGCTGTTGCTAGCCAGCACCCTTCCTTGGAAACGCTTTTGTAGGCCTAAGAACACTGGGGCTCTGGGCTTCTCTAGCCACCTAATCTTCTGCTCATCCTCTCGTGCAGTCTAAAGAGAGCTCAGGTGAGAAATTGCAAACGTCGAGCAATTGCTCAGAGAGGAAAAGTGCCAGCACTGAAAGCTGTGGCTAGCCAGCAGCCTTCCTTGGAAGCGCTTTCACAGGCGCAGCAACACTGGGGCTTTGCGCTTCTCTAGCCACCAAACATCACGGTCACTATCTCTCCGTCTCGTAGACACGAGCTGAGAAATTGCAAACGTCGAGCAATTGCTCAGAGATGAAAAGTGCCAGCACTGAAAGCTGTTGCTAGCCAGCACCCTTCCTTGGAAGCGCTTTCACAGGCGCAGCAACACTGGGGCTTTGCGCTTCTCTACCCACCAAACGTCACGGTCATTCTCTTTCCGTCTCGTAGACACGAGCTGAGAAATTGCAAACGTCGAGCAATTGCTCAGAGATGAGAAGTGCCAGCACTGAAAGCTGTGGCTAGCCAGCACCCTTCCTTGGAAGCGCTTTCACAGGCGCAGCAACAGTGGGGCTTTGCGCTTCTCTAGCCACCAAACATCACGGTCATTCTCTTTCCGTCTCGTAGACACGAGCTGAGAAATTGCAAACGTCGAGCAATTGCTCAGAGATGAAAAGCACCAGCACTGAAAGCTGTGGCTAGCCAGCACCCTTCCTTGGAAGCGCTTTCACAGGCACAGCAACACTGGGGCTTTGTGCTTCTCTAGCCACCAAACATCACGGTCACTATCTCTCCGTCTCGTAGACACGAGCTGAGAAATTGCAAACGTCGAGCAATTGCTCAGAGATGAAAAGTGCCAGCACTGAAAGCTCTTGCTAGCCAGCCCCTTCCTTGGAAGCGCTTTTGTAGGCCTAAGAACACTGGGGCTCTGGGCTTCTCTAGCCACCTACTCTTCTGCTCATGCTCTCGTGCAGTCTAAAGAGAGCTCAGGTGAGAAGTTGCAAACGTCGAGCAATTGCTCAGAGATGAAAAGTGCCAGCACTGAAAGCTGTTGCTAGCCAGCACCCTCCTTGGAAGCGCTTTCACAGGCGCAGCAACACTGGGGCTTTGCGCTTCTCTACCCACCAAACATCACAGTCACTATCTCTCCGTCTCGTAGACACGAGCTGAGAAATTGCAAACGTCGAGCAATTGCTCAGAGATGAAAAGTGCCAGCACTGAAAGCTGTTGCTAGCCAGCCCCCTTCCTTGGAAACGCTTTTGTAGGCCTAAGAACACTGGGGCTCTGGGCTTCTCTAGCCACCTAATCTTCTGCTCATCCTCTCGTGCAGTCTAAAGAGAGCTCAGGGGAGAAATTGCAAACGTCGAGCAATTGCTCAGAGATGAAAAGTGCCACCACTGAAAGCTGTGGTTAGCCAGCACCCTTCCTTGGAAGCGCTTTCACAGGCGCAGCAACACTGGGGCTTTGCGCTTCTCTACCCACCAAACGTCACGCTCACTATCTCTCCGTCTCGTAGACACGAGCTGAGAAATTGCAAACGTCGAGCAATTGCTCAGAGATGAAAAGTGCCAGCACTGAAAGCTGTTGCTAGCCAGCACCCTTCCTTGGAAGCGCTTTTGTAGGCCTAAGAACACTGGGGCTCAGGGCTTCTCTAGCCACCTACTCTTCTGCTCATCCTCTCGCGCAGTCTAAAGAGAGCTCAGGTGAGAAATTGCAAACGTCGAGCAATTGCTCAGAGATGAAAAGTGCCAGCACTGAGGGCTGTTGCTAGCCAGCACCCTTCCTTGGAAGCGCTTTCACAGGCGCAGCAACACTGGGACTTTGCGCTTCTCTAGCCACCAAACGTCACGGTCATTCTCTTTCCGTCCCGTAGACACGAGTTGAGAAATTGCAAACGTCGAGCAATTGCTCAGAGATGAAAAGTGCCAGCACTGAAAGCTGTGGCTAGCCAGCAGCCTTCCTTGGAAGCGCTTTCACAGGCGCAGCAACACTGGGGCTTTGCGCTTCTCTAGCCACCAAACATCACGGTCATTCTCTTTCCGTCTCGTAGACACGAGCTGAGAAATTGCAAACGTCGAGCAATTGCTCAGAGATGAAAAGTGCCAGCACTGAAAGCTGTTGCTAGCCAGCACCCTTCCTTGGAAGTGCTTTCACAGGCGCAGCAGCACTGGGGCTTTGCGCTTCTCTAGCCACCAAACGTCACGGTCACTATCTCTCCGTCTCGTAAACACGAGTTGAGAAATTGCAAACGTCGAGCAATTGCTCAGAGATGAAAAGTGGCAGCACTGAAAGCTGATGCTAGCCAGCACCCTTCCTTGGAAGCGCTTTTGTAGCCCTAATAACTCTGGGGCTCTGGGCTTCTCTAGCCACCTAATCTTCTGCTCATCCTCTCGCGCACTCTAAAGAGAGCTCAGGTGAGAAATTGCAAACGTGGAGCAATTGCTCAGAGATGAAAAGTGGCAGCACTGAAGGCTGTTGCTAGCCAGCACCCTTCCTTGGAAGCGCTTTCACAGGCGCAGCAACACTGGGACTTTGCGCTTCTCTAGCCACCAAACGTCACGGTCATTCTCTTTCCGTCCCGTAGACAGGAGTTGAGAAATTGCAAACGTCGAGCAATTGCTCAGAGATGAAAAGTGCCAGCACTGAAAGCTGTTGCTAGCCAGCACCCTTCCTTGGAAGCGCTTTCACAGGCGCAGCAACACTGGGGCTTTGCGCTTCTCTAGCCACCAAACATCACGGTCATTCTCTTTCCGTCTCGTAGACACGAGTTGAGAAATTGCAAACGTCGAGCAATTGCTCAGAGATGAAAAGTGCCAGGACTGAAAGCTGTTGCTAGCCAGCACCCTTCCTTGGAAGTGCTTTCACAGGCGCAGCAACACTGGGGCTTTGCGCTTCTCTAGCCACCAAACATCACGGTCATTCTCTTTCCGTCTCGTAGACACGAGCTGAGAAATTGCAAACGTCGAGCAATTGCTCAGAGATGAAAAGTGCCAGCACTGAAAGCTGTTGCTAGCCAGCACCCTTCCTTGGAAGTGCTTTCACAGGCGCAGCAACACTGGGGCTTTGCGCTTCTCTAGCCACCAAACATCACGGTCACTATCTCTCCGTCTCGTAAACACGAGTTGAGAAATTGCAAACGTCGAGCAATTGCTCAGAGATGAAAAGTGCCAGCACTGAAAGCTGATGCTAGCCAGCACCCTTCCTTGGAAGCGCTTTTGTAGGCCTAAGAACACTGGGGCTCAGGGCTTCTCTAGCCACCTAATCTTCTGCTCATCCTCTCGCGTAGTCTAAAGAGAGCTCAGGTGAGAAATTGCAAATGTCGAGCAATTGCTTAGAGAGGAAAAGTGCCAGCACTGAAAGCTGTTGCTAGCCAGCACCCTTCCTTGGAAACGCTTTTGTAGCCCTAATAACTCTGGGGCTCTGGGCTTCTCTAGCCACCTAATCTTCTGCTCATCCTCTCGCGCACTCTAAAGAGAGCTCAGGTGAGAAATTGCAAACGTGGAGCAATTGCTCAGAGATGAAAAGTGCCAGCACTGAAGGCTGTTGCTAGCCAGCACCCTTCCTTGGAAGCGCTTTCACAGGCGCAGCAACACTGGGACTTTGCGCTTCTCTAGCCACCAAACATCACGGTCATTCTCTTGCCGTCCCGTAGACACGATTTGAGAAATTGCAAACGTCGAGCAATTGCTCAGAGATGAAAAGTGCCAGCACTGAAAGCTGTTGCTAGCCAGCAGCCTTCCTTGGAAGCGCTTTCACAGGCGCAGCAACACTGGGGCTTTGCGCTTCTCTACCCACCAAACATCACGGTCATTCTCTTTCCTTCTCGTAGACACGAGCTGAGAAATTGCAAACGTCGAGCAATTGCTCAGAGATGAAAAGTGCCAGCACTGAAAGCTGTTGCTAGCCAGCACCCTTCCTTGGAAGTGCTTTCACAGGTGAAAAAAAACTGGGGCTTTGCGCTTCTCTAGCCACCAAACGTCACGGTCATTATCTCTCCGTCTCGTAGACAAGAGCTGAGAAATTGCAAACGTCGAGCAATTGCTCAGAGATGAAAACTGCCAGCACTGAAAGCTGTTGCTAGCCAGCACCCTTCCTTGGAAGCGCTTTTGCAGGCCTAAGAACACTGGGGTTGTGGGCTTCTCTAGCCACCTACTCTTCTGCTCATCCTCTCGCGTAGTCTAAAGAGAGCTCAGGTGAGAAATTGCAAATGTCGAGCAATTGCTTAGACAGGACAAGTGCCAGCACTGAAAGCTGTTGCTAGCCAGCACCCTTCCTTGGAAGCGCTTTTGTAGGCCTAAGAACACTGGGGCTCTGGGCTTCTCTAGCCACCTAATCTTCTGCTCATCCTCTCGCGCAGTCTAAAGAGAGCTCAGGTGAGAAATTGCAAACGTCGAGCAATTGCTCAGAGATGAAAAGTGCCAGCACTGAAGGCTGTTGCTAGCCAGCACCCTTCCTTGGAAGCGCTTTCACAGGCGCAGCAACACTGGGACTTTGCGCTTCTCTAGCCACCAAACGTCACGGTCATTCTCTTTCCGTCCCGTAGACACGAGTTGAGAAATTGCAAATGTCGAGCAATTGCTCAGAGATGAAAAGTGCCAGCACTGAAAGCTGTGGCTAGCCAGCACCCTTCCTTGGAAGCGCTTTCACAGGCGCAGCAACACTGGGGCTTTGCGCTTCTCTAGCCACCAAACATCACGGTCATTCTCTTTCCGTCTCGTAGACACGAGCTGAGAAATTGCAAACGTCGAGCAATTGCTCAGAGATGAAAAGTGCCAGCACTGAAAGCTGTGGCTAGCCAGCACCCTTCCTTGGAAGCGCTTTCACAGGCGCAGCAACACTGGGGCTTTGCGCTTCTCTAGCCACCAAACATCACGCTCACTATCTCTCCGTCTCGTAGACACGAGCTGAGAAATTGCAAACGTCGAGCAATTGCTCAGAGATGAAAAGTGGCAGCACTGAAAGCTGTTGCTAGCCAGCACCCTTCCTTGGAAGCTCTTTTGTAGGCCTAAGAACACTGGGGCTCTGGGCTTCTCTAGCCACCTACTCTTCTGCTCATGCTCTCATGCAGTCTAAAGAGAGCTCAGGTGAGAAATTGCAAACGTCGAGCAATTGCTCAGAGATGAAAAGTGCCAGCACTGAAAGCTGTTGCTAGCCAGCACCCTTCCTTGGAAGCGCTTTTGTAGGCCTAAGGACACTGGGGCTCTGGGCTTCTCTAGCCACCTAATCTTCTGCTCATCCTCTCGCGCAGTCTAAAGAGAGCTCAGGGGAGAAAGTGCAAACGTCGAGCAATTGCTCAGAGATGAAAAGTGCCAGCACTGAAAGCTGTGGCTAGCCAGCACCCTCCTTGGAAGCGCTTTCACAGGCGCAGCAACACTGGGGCTTTGCGCTTCTCTACCCACCAAACATCACAGTCACTATCTCTCCGTCTCGTAGACACGAGCTGAGAAATTGCAAACGTCGAGCAATTGCTCAGAGATGAAAAGTGCCAGGACTGAAAGCTGTTGCTAGCCAGCACCCTTCCTTGGAAGCGCTTTTGTAGGCCTAAGAACACTGGGGCTCAGGGCTTCTCTAGCCACCTAATCTTCTGCTCATCCTCTCGCGCACTCTAAAGAGAGCTCAGGTGAGAAATTGCAAACGTCAAGCAATTGTTCAGAGATGAAAAGTGCCAGCACTGAAGGCTGTTGCTAGCCAGCACCCTTCCTTGGAAGCGCTTTCACAGGCGCAGCAACACTGGGACTTTGCGCTTCTCTAGCCACCAAACGTCACGGTCATTCTCTTTCCGTCCCGTAGACACGAGTTGAGAAATTGCAAACGTCGAGCAATTGCTCAGAGGTGAAAAGTGCCAGCACTGAAAGCTGTGGCTAGCCAGCACCCTTCCTTGGAAGCGCTTTCACAGGCGCAGCAACACTGGGGCTTTGCGCTTCTCTAGCCACCAAACATCACGGTCATTCTCTTTCCGTCTCGTAGACACGATTTGAGAAATTGCAAACGTCGAGCAATTGCTCAGAGATGAAAAGTGCCAGCACTGAAAGCTGTTGCTAGCCAGCAGCCTTCCTTGGAAGTGCTTTCACAGGTGAAAAAAAACTGGGACTTTGCGCTTCTCTAGCCACCAAACGTCACGGTCATTATCTCTCCGTCTCGTAGACAAGAGCTGAGAAATTGCAAACGTCGAGCAATTGCTCAGAGATGAAAAGTGCCAGCACTGAAAGCTGTTGCTAGCCAGCACCCTTCCTTGGAAGCGCTTTCACAGGCACAGCAACACTGGGACTTTGCGCTTCTCTAGCCACCAAACGTCACGGTCATTCTCTTTCCGTCTCGTAGACACGAGCTGAGAAACTGAAAACGTCAAGCAATTGCTCAGAGATGAAAAGTGCCAGCACTGAAAGCTGTTGCTAGCCAGCACCCTTTCTTGGAAGCGCTTTTGTAGGCCTAAGAACACTGGGGCTCTGGGCTTCTCTAGCCACCTAATCTTCTGCTCATCCTCTCGTGCAGTCTAAAGAGAGCTCAGGTGAGAAATTGCAAACGTCGAGCAATTGCTCAGAGATGAAAAGTGCCAGCACTGAAAGCTGTTGCTAGCCAGCACCCTTCCTTGGAAGCGCTTTCACAGGCGCAGCAACACTGGGGCTTTGCGCTTCTCTACCCACCAAACGTCACGGTCATTCTCTTTCCGTCTCGTAGACACGAGTTGAGAAATTGCAAACGTCGAGCAATTGCTCAGAGATGAAAAGTGCCAGCACTGAAGGCTGTTGCTAGCCAGCACCCTTCCTTGGAAGCGCTTTCACAGGCGCAGCAACACTGGGACTTTGCGCTTCTCTAGCCACCAAACATCACGGTCATTCTCTTTCCGTCTCGTAGACACGATTTGAGAAATTGCAAAAGTCGAGCAATTGCTCAGAGATGAAAAGTGCCAGCACTGAAAGCTGTTGCTAGCCAGCACCCTTCCTTGGAAGTGCTTTCACAGGCGCAGCAACACTGGGGCTTTGTGCTTCTCTACCCACCAAACGTCACGGTCACTATCTCTCCGTCTCGTAAACACGAGTTGAGAAATTGCAAACGTCGAGCAATTGCTCAGAGATGAAAAGTGCCAGCACTGAAAGCTGTTGCTAGCCAGCACCCTTCCTTGGAAGCGCTTTTGCAGGCCTAAGAACACTGGGGTTGTGGGCTTCTCTAGCCACTTACTCTTCTGCTCATCCTCTCGCGTAGTCTAAAGAGAGCTCAGGTGAGTAATTGCAAATGTCGAGCAATTGCTTAGAGAGGAAAAGTGCCAGCACTGAAAGCTGTTGCTAGCCAGCACCCTTCCTTGGAAGCGCTTTTGTAGCCCTAATAACTCTGGGGCTCTGGGCTTCTCTAGCCACCTAATCTTCTGCTCATCCTCTCGTGCACTCTAAAGAGAGCTCAGGTGAGAAATTGCAAACGTCCAGCAATTGCTCAGAGAGGAAAAGTGCCAGCACTGAAGGCTGTTGCTAGCCAGCACCCTTCCTTGGAAGCGCTTTCACAGGCGCAGCAACACTGGGACTTTGCGCTTCTCTAGCCACCAAACATCACGGTCATTCTCTTGCCGTCCCGTAGACACGATTTGAGAAATTGCAAACGTCGAGCAATTGCTCAGAGATGAAAAGTGCCAGCACTGAAAGCTGTTGCTAGCCAGCAGCCTTCCTTGGAAGCGCTTTCACAGGCGCAGCAACACTGGGGCTTTGCGCTTCTCTACCCACCAAACATCACGGTCATTCTCTTTCCGTCTCGTAGACACGATTTGAGAAATTGCAAACGTCGAGCAATTGCTCAGAGATGAAAAGTGCCAGCACTGAAAGCTGTTGCTAGCCAGCACCCTTCCTTGGAAGTGCTTTCACAGGTGAAAAAACACTGGGGCTTTGCGCTTCTCTAGCCACCAAACGTCACGGTCATTATCTCTCCGTCTCGTAGACACGAGCTGAGAAATTGCAAACGTCGAGCAATTGCTCAGAGATGAAAACTGCCAGCACTGAAAGCTGATGCTAGCCAGCACCCTTCCTTGGAAGCGCTTTTGCAGGCCTAAGAACACTGGGGTTGTGGGCTTCTCTAGCCACATACTCTTCTGCTCATCCTCTCGCGTAGTCTAAAGAGAGCTCAGGTGAGAAATTGCAAATGTCGAGCAATTGCTTAGAGAGGAAAAGTGCCAGCACTGAAAGCTGTTGCTAGCCAGCACCCTTCCTTGGAAGCGCTTTTGTATGCCTAAGAACACTGGGGTTGTGGGCTTCTCTAGCCACATACTCTTCTGCTCATCCTCTCGCGTAGTCTAAAGAGAGCTCAGGTGAGAAATTGCAAACGTCGAGCAATTGCTCAGAGATGAAAAGTGCCAGCACTGAAAGCTGTTGCTAGCCAGCAGCCT
Organism: Sarcoramphus papa; assembly: GCA_037962945.1. Lineage (NCBI taxonomy): Eukaryota > Metazoa > Chordata > Aves > Accipitriformes > Cathartidae > Sarcoramphus > Sarcoramphus papa. The sequence goes on along the minus strand of CM075586.1, from coordinate 91,047,421 downwards.
TCCTTGGAAGCGCTTTCACAGGCGCAGCAACACTGGGGCTTTGCGCTTCTCTAGCCACCAAACATCACGGTCATTCTCTTTCCGTCTCGTAGACACGAGTTGAGAAATTGCAAACATCGAGCAATTGCTCAGAGATGAAAAGTGCCAGCACTGAAAGCTGTTGCTAGCCAGCAGCCTTCCTTGGAAGTGCTTTCACAGGCGCAGCAACACTGGGGCTTTGCGCTTCTCTAGCCACCAAACATCACGGTCATTCTCTTTCCGTCTCGTAGACACGAGCTGAGAAATTGCAAACGTCGAGCAATTGCTCAGAGATGAAAAGTGCCAGCACTGAAAGCTGATGTTAGCCAGCACCCTTCCTTGGAAGCGCTTTTGTAGGCCTAAGAACACTGGGGCTCTGGGCTTCTCTAGCCACCTAATCTTCTGCTCATCCTCTCGTGCAGTCTAAAGAGAGCTCAGGTGAGAAATTGCAAACGTCGAGCAATTGCTCAGAGATGAAAAGTGCCAGCACTGAAAGCTGTTGCTAGCCAGCACCCTTCCTTGGAAACGCTTTCACAGGCGCAGCAACACTGGGACTTTGTGCTTCTCTAGCCACCAAATGTCACGCTCACTATCTCTCCGTCTCGTAGACACGAGCTGAGAAATTGCAAACGTCGAGCAATTGCTCAGAGATGAAAAGTGCCAGCACTGAAAGCTGTGGCTAGCCAGCACCCTTCCTTGGAAGCGCTTTCACAGGCGCAGCAACACTGGGGCTTTGCGCTTCTCTAGCCACCAAACATCACGCTCACTATCTCTCCGTCTCGTAGACATGAGCTGAGAAATTGCAAACGTCGAGCAATTGCTCAGAGAGGAAAAGTGCCAGCACTGAAAGCTGTTGCTAGCCAGCACCCTTCCTTGGAAGCGCTTTTGTAGCCCTAAGAACACTGGGGCTCTGGGCTTCTCTAGCCACCTAATCTTCTGCTCATCCTCTCGTGCAGTCTAAAGAGAGCTCAGGTGAGAAATTGCAAATGTCGAGCAATTACTCAGAGATGAAAAGTGCCAGCACTGAAAGCTGTTGCTAGCCAGCACCCTTCCTTGGAAGTGCTTTCACAGGCGCAGCAACACTGGGACTTTGCGCTTCTCTAGCCACCAAACGTCACGGTCATTCTCTTTCCTTCTCGTAGACACGAGCTGAGAAATTGCAAACGTCGAGCAATTGCTCAGAGATGAAAAGTGCCAGCACTGAAAGCTGTTGCTAGCCAGCAGCCTTCCTTGGAAGCGCTTTCACAGGCGCAGCAACACTGGGGCTTTGCGCTTCTCTAGCCACCAAACATCACGGTCATTCTCTTTCCGTCTCGTAGACACGAGTTGAGAAATTGCAAATGTCGAGCAATTGCTCAGAGATGAAAAGTGCCAGGACTGAAAGCTGTTGCTAGCCAGCAGCCTTCCTTGGAAGTGCTTTCACAGGCGCAGCAACACTGGGGCTTTGCGCTTCTCTAGCCACCAAACATCACGCTCACTATCTCTCCGTCTCGTAGACACGAGCTGAGAAATTGCAAACGTCGAGCAATTGCTCAGAGATGAAAAGTGCCAGCACTGAAAGCTGATGTTAGCCAGCACCCTTCCTTGGAAGCGCTTTTGTAGGCCTAAGAACACTGGGGCTCTGGGCTTCTCTAGCCACCTCATCTTCTGCTCATCCTCTTGTGCAGTCTAAAGAGAGCTCAGGTGAGAAATTGCAAACGTCGAGCAATTGCTCAGAGATGAAAAGTGCCAGCACTGAAAGCTGTTGCTAGCCAGCACCCTTCCTTGGAAGTGCTTTCACAGGCGCAGCAACACTGGGACTTTGTGCTTCTCTAGCCACCAAATGTCACGCTCACTATCTCTCCGTCTCGTAGACACGAGCTGAGAAATTGCAAACGTCGAGCAATTGCTCAGAGAGGAAAAGTGCCAGCACTGAAAGCTGTGGCTAGCCAGCACCCTTCCTTGGAAGCGCTTTCACAGGCGCAGCAACACTGGGGCTTTGCGCTTCTCTAGCCACCAAACATCACGCTCACTATCTCTCCGTCTCGTAGACACGAGCTGAGAAATTGCAAACGTCGAGCAATTGCTCAGAGATAAAAAGTGGCAGCACTGAAAGCTGTTGCTAGCCAGCACCCTTCCTTGGAAGCGCTTTTGTAGGCCTAAGAACACTGGGGCTCTGGGCTTCTCTAGCCACCTACTCTTCTGCTCATCCTCTCGTGCAGTCTAAAGAGAGCTCAGGTGAAAAAGTGCAAACGTCGAGCAATTGCTCAGAGATGAAAAGTGGCAGCACTGAAAGCTGTTGCTAGCCAGCACCCTTCCTTGGAAGTGCTTTCACAGGCGCAGCAACACTGGGACTTTGCGCTTCTCTAGCCACCAAACGTCACGGTCACTATCTCTCCGTCTCGTAAACACGAGTTGAGAAATTGCAAACGTCGAGCAATTGCTCAGAGATGAAAAGTGGCAGCACTGAAAGCTGATGCTAGCCAGCACCCTTCCTTGGAAGCGCTTTTGTAGGCCTAAGAACACTGGGGCTCAGGGCTTCTCTAGCCACCTAATCTTCTGCTCATCCTCTCGCGTAGTCTAAAGAGAGCTCAGGTGAGAAATTGCAAATGTCGAGCAATTGCTCAGAGATGAAAAGTGCCAGCACTGAAAGCTGATGCTAGCCAGCACCCTTCCTTGGAAGCGCTTTTGTAGGCCTAAGAACACTGGGGCTCAGGGCTTCTCTAGCCACCTAATCTTCTGCTCATCCTCTCGCGTAGTCTAAAGAGAGCTCAGGTGAGAAATTGCAAATGTCGAGCAATTGCTTAGAGAGGAAAAGTGCCAGCACTGAAAGCTGTTGCTAGCCAGCACCCTTCCTTGGAAACGCTTTTGTAGCCCTAATAACTCTGGGGCTCTGGGCTTCTCTAGCCACCTAATCTTCTGCTCATCCTCTCGCGCACTCTAAAGAGAGCTCAGGTGAGAAATTGCAAACGTGGAGCAATTGCTCAGAGATGAAAAGTGCCAGCACTGAAAGCTGTTGCTAGCCAGCAGCCTTCCTTGGAAGCGCTTTCACAGGCGCAGCAACACTGGGGCTTTGCGCTTCTCTAGCCACCAAACATCACGGTCATTCTCTTGCCGTCCCGTAGACACGATTTGAGAAATTGCAAACGTCAAGCAATTGCTCAGAGATGAAAAGTGCCAGCACTGAAAGCTGTTGCTAGCCAGCAGCCTTCCTTGGAAGTGCTTTCACAGGTGAAAAAACACTGGGGCTTTGCGCTTCTCTACCCACCAAACATCACGGTCATTCTCTTTCCGTCTCGTAGACACGATTTGAGAAATTGCAAACGTCGAGCAATTGCTCAGCGATGAAAAGTGCCAGCACTGAAAGCTGTTGCTAGCCAGCAGCCTTCCTTGGAAGCGCTTTCACAGGCGCAGCAACACTGGGACTTTGCGCTTCTCTAGCCACCTAACGTCACGGTCATTCTCTTTCCGTCCCGTAGACACGAGTTGAGAAATTGCAAATGTCGAGCAATTGCTCAGAGATGAAAAGTGCCAGCACTGAAAGCTGTGGCTAGCCAGCACCCTTCCTTGGAAGCGCTTTCACAGGCGCAGCAACACTGGGGCTTTGCGCTTCTCTAGCCACCAAACATCACGGTCATTCTCTTTCCGTCTCGTAGACACGAGCTGAGAAATTGCAAACGTCGAGCAATTGCTCAGAGATGAAAAGTGGCAGCACTGAAAGCTGTGGCTAGCCAGCACCCTTCCTTGGAAGCGCTTTCACAGGCGCAGCAACACTGGGGCTTTGCGCTTCTCTACCCACCAAACATCACGGTCACTATCTCTCCGTCTCGTAGACACGAGCTGAGAAATTGCAAACGTCGAGCAATTGCTCAGAGATGAAAAGTGGCAGCACTGAAAGCTGTTGCTAGCCAGCACCCTTCCTTGGAAGCTCTTTTGTAGGCCTAAGAACACTGGGGTTCTGGGCTTCTCTAGCCACCTACTCTTCTGCTCATGCTCTCGTGCAGTCTAAAGAGAGCTCAGGTGAGAAATTGCAAACGTCGAGCAATTGCTCAGAGATGAAAAGTGCCAGCACTGAAAGCTGTTGCTAGCCAGCACCGTTCCTTGGAAGCGCTTTTGTAGGCCTAAGGACACTGGGGCTCTGGGCTTCTCTAGCCACCTAATCTTCTGCTCATCCTCTCGCGTAGTCTAAAGAGAGCTCAGGGGAGAAAGTGCAAACGTCGAGCAATTGCTCAGAGATGAAAAGTGCCAGCACTGAAAGCTGTGGCTAGCCAGCACCCTCCTTGGAAGCGCTTTCACAGGCGCAGCAACACTGGGGCTTTGCGCTTCTCTACCCACCAAACATCACAGTCACTATCTCTCCGTCTCGTAGACACGAGCTGAGAAATTGCAAACGTCGAGCAATTGCTCAGAGATGAAAAGTGCCAGCACTGAAAGCTGTTGCTAGCCAGCCCCCTTCCTTGGAAACGCTTTTGTAGGCCTAAGAACACTGGGGCTCTGGGCTTCTCTAGCCACCTAATCTTCTGCTCATCCTCTCGTGCAGTCTAAAGAGAGCTCAGGTGAGAAATTGCAAACGTCGAGCAATTGCTCAGAGATGAAAAGTGCCAGCACTGAAAGCTGTGGTTAGCCAGCACCCTTCCTTGGAAGCGCTTTCACAGGCGCAGCAACACTGGGGCTTTGCGCTTCTCTACCCACCAAATATCACGGTCACTATCTCTCCGTCTCGTAGACACGAGCTGAGAAATTGCAAACGTCGAGCAATTGCTCAGAGATGAAAAGTGGCAGCACTGAAAGCTGTTGCTAGCCAGCAACCTTCCTTGGAAGCGCTTTTGTAGGCCTAAGAACACTGGGGTTGTGGGCTTCTCTAGCCACCTAATCTTCTGCTCATCCTCTCGCGCAGTCTAAAGAGAGCTCAGGTGAGAAATTGCAAACGTCGAGCAATTGCTCAGAGATGAAAAGTGCCAGCACTGAAGGCTGTTGCTAGCCAGCAGCCTTCCTTGGAAGCGCTTTCACAGGCGCAGCAACACTGGGACTTTGCGCTTCTCTAGCCACCAAACGTCACGGTCATTCTCTTTCCGTCTCGTAGACACGAGTTGAGAAATTGCAAACGTCGAGCAATTGCTCAGAGATGAAAAGTGCCAGCACTGAAAGCTGTGGCTAGCCAGCACCCTTCCTTGGAAGCGCTTTCACAGGCGCAGCAACACTGGGGCTTTGCGCTTCTCTAGCCACCAAACATCACGGTCATTCAATTTCCGTCTCGTAGACACGAGTTGAGAAATTGCAAACGTCGAGCAATTGCTCAGAGATGAAAAGTGCCAGGACTGAAGGCTGTTGCTAGCCAGCACCCTTCCTTGGAAGCGCTTTCACAGGCGCAGCAACACTGGGGCTTTGCGCTTCTCTAGCCACCAAACATCACGGTCACTATCTCTCCGTCTCGTAGACACGAGCTGAGAAATTGCAAATGTCGAGCAATTGCTCAGAGGTGAAAAGTGCCAGCACTGAAAGCTGTTGCTAGCCAGCACCCTTCCTTGGAAACGCTTTTGTAGGCCTAAGAACACTGGGGCTCTGGGCTTCTCTAGCCACCTAATCTTCTGCTCATCCTCTCGCGCACTCTAAAGAGAGCTCAGGTGAGACATTGCAAACGTCGAGCAATTGCTCAGAGATGAAAAGTGCCAGCACTGAAGGCTGTTGCTAGCCAGCAGCCTTCCTTGGAAGCGCTTTCACAGGCGCAGCAACACTGGGACTTTGCGCTTCTCTAGCCACCAAACATCACGGTCATTCTCTTGCCGTCCCGTAGACACGATTTGAGAAATTGCAAACGTCGAGCAATTGCTCAGAGATGAAAAGTGCCAGCACTGAAAGCTGTTGCTAGCCAGCAGCCTTCCTTGGAAGCGCTTTCACAGGCGCAGCAACACTGGGGCTTTGCGCTTCTCTACCCACCAAACATCACGGTCATTCTCTTTCCGTCTCGTAGACACGAGTTGAGAAATTGCAAACGTCGAGCAATTGCTCAGAGATGAAAAGTGCCAGCACTGAAGGCTGTTGCTAGCCAGCAGCCTTCCTTGGAAGCGCTTTCACAGGCGCAGCAACACTGGGGCTTTGCGCTTCTCTACCCACCAAACATCACGGTCACTATCTCTCCGTCTCGTAGACACGAGCTGAGAAATTGCAAATGTCGAGCAATTGCTCAGAGATGAAAAGTGCCAGCACTGAAAGCTGTTGCTAGCCAGCACCCTTCCTTGGAAGCGCTTTTGTAGCCCTAAGAACACTGGGGCTCTGGGCTTCTCTAGCCACCTAATCTTCTGCTCATCCTCTCGCGCAGTCTAAAGAGAGCTCAGGTGAGAAAGTGCAAACGTCGAGCAATTGCTCAGAGAGGAAAAGTGGCAGCACTGAAGGCTGTTGCTAGCCAGCAGCCTTCCTTGGAAGCGCTTTCACAGGCGCAGCAACACTGGGACTTTGCGCTTCTCTAGCCACCAAACGTCACGGTCATTCTCTTTCCGTCCCGTAGACACGAGCTGAGAAATTGCAAACGTCGAGCAATTGCTCAGAGAGGAAAAGTGCCAGCACTGAAAGCTGTTGCTAGCCAGCACCCTTCCTTGGAAGCGCTTTCACAGGCGCAGCAACACTGGGGCTTTGCGCTTCTCTAGCCACCAAACATCACGGTCATTCTCTTTCCGTCTCGTAGACACGAGTTGAGAAATTGCAAACGTCGAGCAATTGCTCAGAGATGAAAATTGCCAGGACTGAAGGCTGTTGCTAGCCAGCACCCTTCCTTGGAAGCGCTTTCACAGGCGCAGCAACACTGGGGCTTTGCGCTTCTCTAGCCACCAAACATCACGGTCATTCTCTTTCCGTCTCGTAGACACGAGCTGAGAAATTGCAAACGTCGAGCAATTGCTCAGAGATGAAAAGTGCCAGCACTGAAAGCTGTTGCTAGCCAGCACCCTTCCTTGGAAGTGCTTTCACAGGCGCAGCAACACTGGGGCTTTGCGCTTCTCTAGCCACCAAACATCACGGTCACTATCTCTCCGTCTCGTAGACACGAGCTGAGAAATTGCAAACGTCGAGCAATTGCTCAGAGATGAAAAGTGGCAGCACTGAAAGCTGATGCTAGCCAGCACCCTTCCTTGGAAGCGCTTTTGTAGGCCTAAGAACACTGGGGCTCAGGGCTTCTCTAGCCACCTAATCTTCTGCTCATCCTCTCGCGTAGTCTAAAGAGAGCTCAGGTGAGAAATTGCAAATGTCGAGCAATTGCTTAGAGAGGAAAAGTGCCAGCACTGAAAGCTGTTGCTAGCCAGCACCCTTCCTTGGAAACGCTTTTGTAGCCCTAATAACTCTGGGGCTGTGGGCTTCTCTAGCCACTTAATCTTCTGCTCATCCTCTCGTGCAGTCTAAAGAGAGCTCAGGTGAGAAATTGCAAACGTCGAGCAATTGCTCAGAGATGAAAAGTGCCAGCACTGAAAGCTGTTGCTAGCCAGCACCCTTCCTTGGAAGCGCTTTCACAGGCGCAGCAACACTGGGGCTTTGCGCTTCTCTACCCACCAAACGTCACGGTCATTCTCTTTCCGTCTCGTAGACACGAGTTGAGAAATTGCAAACGTCGAGCAATTGCTCAGAGATGAAAAGTGCCAGCACTGAAGGCTGTTGCTAGCCAGCACCCTTCCTTGGAAGTGCTTTCACAGGCGCAGCAACACTGGGGCTTTGCGCTTCTCTAGCCACCAAACATCACGGTCATTCTCTTTCCGTCTCGTAGACACGATTTGAGAAATTGCAAACGTCGAGCAATTGCTCAGAGATGAAAAGTGCCAGCACTGAAAGCTGTTGCTAGCCAGCAGCCTTCCTTGGAAGTGCTTTCACAGGTGAAAAAACACTGGGGCTTTGTGCTTCTCTACCCACCAAACGTCACGGTCACTATCTCTCCGTCTCGTAAACACGAGTTGAGAAATTGCAAACGTCGAGCAATTGCTCAGAGAGGAAAAGTGCCAGCACTGAAAGCTGTTGCTAGCCAGCACCCTTCCTTGGAAGCGCTTTTGCAGGCCTAAGAACACTGGGGTTGTGGGCTTCTCTAGCCACTTACTCTTCTGCTCATCCTCTCGCGTAGTCTAAAGAGAGCTCAGGTGAGTAATTGCAAATGTCGAGCAATTGCTTAGAGAGGAAAAGTGCCAGCACTGAAAGCTGTTGCTAGCCAGCGCCCTTCCTTGGAAGCGCTTTTGTAGCCCTAATAACTCTGGGGCTCTGGGCTTCTCTAGCCACCTAATCTTCTGCTCATCCTCTCGTGCACTCTAAAGAGAGCTCAGGTGAGAAATTGCAAACGTCCAGCAATTGCTCAGAGAGGAAAAGTGCCAGCACTGAAAGCTGTTGCTAGCCAGCACCCTTCCTTGGAAGCGCTTTCACAGGCGCAGCAACACTGGGACTTTGCGCGACTCTAGCCACCAAACATCACGGTCATTCTCTTGCCGTCCCGTAGACACGATTTGAGAAATTGCAAACGTCCAGCAATTGCTCAGAGATGAAAAGTGCCAGCACTGAAAGCTGTTGCTAGCCAGCAGCCTTCCTTGGAAGCGCTTTCACAGGCGCAGCAACACTGGGGCTTTGAGCTTCTCTACCCACCAAACATCATGGTCATTCTCTTTCCGTCTCGTAGACACGAGCTGAGAAATTGCAAACGTCGAGCAATTGCTCAGACATGAAAAGTGCCAGCACTGAAAGCTGTTGCTACCCAGCACCCTTCCTTGGAAGTGCTTTCACAGGTGAAAAAACACTGGGGCTTTGCGCTTCTCTAGCCACCAAACGTCACGGTCATTATCTCTCCGTCTCGTAGACACGAGCTGAGAAATTGCAAACGTCGAGCAATTGCTCAGAGATGAAAACTGCCAGCACTGAAAGCTGATGCTAGCCAGCACCCTTCCTTGGAAGCGCTTTTGCAGGCCTAAGAACACTGGGGTTGTGGGCTTCTCTAGCCACCTAATCTTCTGCTCATCCTCTCGCGTAGTCTAAAGAGAGCTCAGGTGAGAAATTGCAAATGTCGAGCAATTGCTTAGAGAGGAAAAGTGCCAGCACTGAAAGCTGTTGCTAGCCAGCACCCTTCCTTGGAAGCGCTCTTGTAGCCCTAACAACACAGGGGCTCTGAGCTTCTATAGCCACCTACTCTTCTGCTCATCCTCTCGCGCAGTCTAAAGAGAGCTCAGGGGAGAAATTGCAAACGTCCAGCAATTGCTCAGAGATGTAAAGTGCCAGCACTGAAAGCTGTTGCTAGCCAGCACCCTTCCTTGGAAGTGCTTTCACAGGCGCAGCAACACTGGGGCTTTGCGCTTCTCCACCCACCAAACATCACGGTCATTCTCTTTCCGTCTCGTAGACACGAGCTGAGAAATTGCAAACATCGAGCAATTGCTCAGAGATGAAAAGTGGCAGCACTGAAAGCTGTTGCTAGCCAGCCCCCTTCCTTGGAAACGCTTTTGTAGGCCTAAGAACACTGGGGCTCTGGGCTTCTCTAGCCACCTAATCTTCTGCTCATCCTCTCGCGCAGTCTAAAGAGAGCTCAGGTGAGAAAGTGCAAACGTCGAGCAATTGCTCAGAGATGAAAATTGCCAGCACTGAAAGCTGTTGCTAGCCAGCACCCTTCCTTGGAAGCGCTTTCACAGGCGCAGCAACACTGGGGCTTTGCGCTTCTCTAGCCACCAAACATCACGGTCATTCTCTTTCCGTCTCGTAGACACGAGCTGAGAAATTGCAAACGTCGAGCAATTGCTCAGAGATGAAAAGTGCCAGCACTGAAAGCTGTTGCTAGCCAGCACCCTTTCTTGGAAGCGCTTTTGTAGGCCTAAGAACACTGGGGTTGTGGGCTTCTCTAGCCACCTACTCTTCTGCTCATCCTCTCGCGTAGTCTAAAGAGAGCTCAGGTGAGAAATTGCAAACGTCGAGCAATTGCTCAGAGATGAAAAGTGCCAGCACTGAAAGCTGTTGCTAGCCAGCAGCCTTCCTTGGAAGCGCTTTCACAATCGCAGCAACACTGGGGCTTTGCGCTTCTCTACCCACCAAACATCACGGTCATTCTCTTTCCGTCTCGTAGACACGAGTTGAGAAATTGCAAACGTCGAGCAATTGCTCAGAGATGAAAAGTGCCAGCACTGAAAGCTGTTGCTAGCCAGCAGCCTTCCTTGGAAGTGCTTTCACAGGCGCAGCAACACTGGGGCTTTGCGCTTCTCTAGCCACCAAACATCACGCTCACTATCTCTACGTCTCGTAGACACGAGCTGAGAAATTGCAAACGTCGAGCAATTGCTCAGAGATGAAAAGTGCCAGCACTGAAAGCTGATGTTAGCCAGCACCCTTCCTTGGAAGCGCTTTTGTAGGCCTAAGAACACTGGGGCTCTGGGCTTCTCTAGCCACCTAATCTTCTGCTCATCCTCTCGTGCAGTCTAAAGAGAGCTCAGGTGAGAAAGTGCAAACGTCGAGCAATTGCTCAGAGATGAAAAGTGCCAGCACTGAAAGCTGTTGCTAGCCAGCACCCTTCCTTGGAAGTGCTTTCACAGGCGCAGCAACACTGGGACTTTGCGCTTCTCTAGCCACCAAACGTCACGGTCATTCTCTTTCCTTCTCGTAGACACGAGCTGAGAAATTGCAAACGTCGAGCAATTGCTCAGAGATGAAAAGTGCCAGCACTGAAAGCTTTGGCTAGCCAGCAGCCTTCCTTGGAAGCGCTTTCACAGGCGCAGCAACACTGGGGCTTTGCGCTTCTCTACCCACCAAACATCACGCTCACTATCTCTCCGTCTCATAGACACGAGCTGAGAAATTGCAAACGTCGAGCAATTGCTCAGAGATGAAAAGTGCCAGCACTGAAAGCTGTTGCTAGCCAGCACCCTTTCTTGGAAGCGCTTTTGTAGGCCTAAGAACACTGGGGTTGTGGGCTTCTCTAGCCACCTCATCTTCTGCTCATCCTCTCGTGCAGTCTAAAGAGAGCTCAGGTGAGAAAGTGCAAACGTCGAGCAATTGCTCAGAGATGAAAAGTGCCAGCACTGAAAGCTGTTGCTAGCCAGCACCCTTCCTTGGACGTGCTTTCACAGGCGCAGCAACACTGGGGCTTTGCGCTTCTCTAGCCACCAAACATCACGGTCATTCTCTTTCCGTCTCGTAGACACGAGTTGAGAAATTGCAAACGTCGAGCAATTGCTCAGAGATGAAAAGTGCCAGCACTGAAAGCTGTGGCTAGCCAGCAGCCTTCCTTGGAAGTGCTTTCACAGGCGCAGCAACACTGGGGCTTTGCGCTTCTCTAGCCACCAAACATCACGCTCACTATATCTCCGTCTCGTAGACACGAGCTGAGAAATTGCAAACGTCGAGCAATTGCTCAGAGATGAAAAGTGCCAGCACTGAAAGCTCTTGCTAGCCAGCACCCTTCCTTGGAAGCGCTTTTGTAGGCCTAAGAACACTGGGGCTCTGGGCTTCTCTAGCCACCTAATATTCTGCTCATCCTCTCGCGTAGTCTAAAGAGAGCTCAGGGGAGAAATTGCAAACGTCCAGCAAATGCTCAGAGATGAAAAGTGCCAGCACTGAAAGCTGTTGCTAGCCAGCACCCTTCCTTGGAAGCGCTTTCACAGGCGCAGCAACACTGGGGCTTTGCGCTTCTCTAGCCACCAAACATCACGGTCATTCTCTTTCCGTCTCGTAGACACGAGTTGAGAAATTGCAAACGTCGAGCAATTGCTCAGAGATGAAAAGTGCCAGCACTGAAAGCTGTTGCTAGCCAGCACCCTTCCTTGGAAGCGCTTTCACAGGCGCAGCAACACTGGGACTTTGCGCTTCTCTAGCCACCAAACGTCACGGTCATTCTCTTTCCGTCTCGTAGACACGAGCTGAGAAATTGCAAACGTCGAGCAATTGCTCAGAGATGAAAAGTGCCAGCACTGAAAGCTGTTGCTAGCCAGCACCCTTTCTTGGAAGCGCTTTTGTAGGCCTAAGAACACTGGGGTTGTGGGCTTCTCTAGCCACCTACTCTTCTGCTCATCCTCTCGCGTAGTCTAAAGAGAGCTCAGGTGAGAAATTGCAAACGTCGAGCAATTGCTCAGAGATGAAAAGTGCCAGCACTGAAAGCTGTTGCTAGCCAGCAGCCTTCCTTGGAAGCGCTTTCACAGGCGCAGCAACACTGGGGCTTTGCGCTTCTCTAGCCACCAAACATCACGGTCATTCTCTTTCCGTCTCGTAGACACGAGCTGAGAAATTGCAAACGTCGAGCAATTGCTCAGAGATGAAAAGTGCCAGCACTGAAAGCTGTTGCTAGCCAGCAGCCTTCCTTGGAAGTGCTTTCACAGGCGCAGCAACACTGGGGCTTTGCGCTTCTCTAGCCACCAAACATCACGCTCACTATCTCTACGTCTCGTAGACACGAGCTGAGAAATTGCAAACGTCGAGCAATTGCTCAGAGATGAAAAGTGCCAGCACTGAAAGCTGATGTTAGCCAGCACCCTTCCTTGGAAGCGCTTTTGTAGGCCTAAGAACACTGGGGCTCTGGGCTTCTCTAGCCACCTAATCTTCTGCTCATCCTCTCGTGCAGTCTAAAGAGAGCTCAGGTGAGAAAGTGCAAACGTCGAGCAATTGCTCAGAGATGAAAAGTGCCAGCACTGAAAGCTGTTGCTAGCCAGCACCCTTCCTTGGAAGTGCTTTCACAGGCGCAGCAACACTGGGACTTTGCGCTTCTCTAGCCACCAAACGTCACGGTCATTCTCTTTCCTTCTCGTAGACACGAGCTGAGAAATTGCAAACGTCGAGCAATTGCTCAGAGATGAAAAGTGCCAGCACTGAAAGCTTTGGCTAGCCAGCAGCCTTCCTTGGAAGCGCTTTCACAGGCGCAGCAACACTGGGGCTTTGCGCTTCTCTACCCACCAAACATCACGCTCACTATCTCTCCGTCTCATAGACACGAGCTGAGAAATTGCAAACGTCGAGCAATTGCTCAGAGATGAAAAGTGCCAGCACTGAAAGCTGTTGCTAGCCAGCACCCTTTCTTGGAAGCGCTTTTGTAGGCCTAAGAACACTGGGGTTGTGGGCTTCTCTAGCCACCTACTCTTCTGCTCATCCTCTCGTGCAGTCTAAAGAGAGCTCAGGTGAGAAAGTGCAAACGTCGAGCAATTGCTCAGAGATGAAAAGTGCCAGCACTGAAAGCTGTTGCTAGCCAGCACCCTTCCTTGGACGTGCTTTCACAGGCGCAGCAACACTGGGGCTTTGCGCTTCTCTAGCCACCAAACATCACGGTCATTCTCTTTCCGTCTCGTAGACACGAGTTGAGAAATTGCAAACGTCGAGCAATTGCTCAGAGATGAAAAGTGCCAGCACTGAAAGCTGTGGCTAGCCAGCAGCCTTCCTTGGAAGTGCTTTCACAGGCGCAGCAACACTGGGGCTTTGCGCTTCTCTAGCCACCAAACATCACGCTCACTATATCTCCGTCTCGTAGACACGAGCTGAGAAATTGCAAACGTCGAGCAATTGCTCAGAGATGAAAAGTGCCAGCACTGAAAGCTCTTGCTAGCCAGCACCCTTCCTTGGAAGCGCTTTTGTAGGCCTAAGAACACTGGGGCTCTGGGCTTCTCTAGCCACCTAATATTCTGCTCATCCTCTCGTGCAGTCTAAAGAGAGCTCAGGTGAGAAATTGCAAACGTGGAGCAATTGCTCAGAGATGAAAAGTGCCAGCACTGAAAGCTGTTGCTAGCCAGCAGCCTTCCTTGGAAGCGCTTTCACAGGCGCAGCAACACTGGGACGTTGTGCTTCTCTACCCACCAAACATCACGGTCATTCTCTTTCCTTCTCGTAGACAGGAGTTGAGAAATTGCAAACGTCCAGCAATTGCTCAGAGATGAAAAGTGCCAGCACTGAAAGCTGTGGCTAGCCAGCACCCTTCCTTGGAAGTGCTTTCACAGGTGAAAAAACACTGGGGCTTTGCGCTTCTCTAGCCACCAAACATCACGCTCACTATCTCTCCGTCTCGTAGACACGAGCTGAGAAATTGCAAAAGTGGAGCAATTGCTCAGAGATGAAAAGTGCCAGCACTGAAAGCTGATGTTAGCCAGCACCCTTCCTTGGAAGCGCTCTTGTAGCCCTAACAAAACAGGGGCTCTGAGCTTCTCTAGCCACCTAATATTCTACTCATCCTCTCGCGTAGTCTAAAGAGAGCTCAGGGGAGAAATTGCAAACGTCCAGCAAATGCTCAGAGATGAAAAGTGCCAGCACTGAAAGCTGTTGCTAGCCAGCACCCTTCCTTGGAAGCGCTTTCACAGGCGCAGCAACACTGGGGCTTTGCGCTTCTCTAGCCACCAAACATCACGGTCATTCTCTTTCCGTCTCGTAGACACGAGTTGAGAAATTGCAAACGTCGAGCAATTGCTCAGAGATGAAAAGTGCCAGCACTGAAAGCTGTTGCTAGCCAGCAGCCTTCCTTGGAAGCGCTTTCACAGGCGCAGCAACACTGGGACTTTGCGCTTCTCTAGCCACCAAACGTCACGGTCATTCTCTTTCCGTCTCGTAGACACGAGCTGAGAAATTGCAAACGTCGAGCAATTGCTCAGAGATGAAAAGTGCCAGCACTGAAAGCTGATGCTAGCCAGCACCCTTTCTTGGAAGCGCTTTTCTAGGCCTAAGAACACTGGGGTTGTGGGCTTCTCTAGCCACCTACTCTTCTGCTCATCCTCTCGCGCAGTCTAAAGAGAGCTCAGGTGAGAAAGTGCAAACGTCGAGCAATTGCTCAGAGATGAAAAGTGCCAGCACTGAAAGCTGTTGCTAGCCAGCAGCCTTCCTTGGAAGCGCTTTCACAGGCGCAGCAACACGGGCTTTGCGCTTCTCTACCCACCAAACATCACGGTCACTATCTGTCCGTCTCGTAGACACGACCTGAGAAATTGCAAACGTCGAGCAATTGCTCAGAGATGAAAAGTGCCAGCACTGAAAGCTGATGTTAGCCAGCACCCTTCCTTGGAAACGCTTTTGTAGGCCTAAGAACACTGGGGCTCTGGGCTTCTCTAGCCACCTACTCTTCTGCTCTTCCTCTCGTGCAGTCTAAAGAGAGCTCAGGTGAGAAATTGCAAACGTCCAGCAATTGCTCAGAGATGAAAAGTGCCAGCACTGAAAGCTGTTGCTAGCCAGCACCCTTCCTTGGAAGTGCTTTCACAGGCGCAGCAACACTGGGGCTTTGCGCTTCTCTACCCACCAAACATCACGGTCATTCTCTTTCCTTCTCGTAGACAGGAGTTGAGAAATTGCAAACGTCGAGCAATTGCTCAGAGATGAAAAGTGCCAGCACTGAAAGCTGTGGCTAGCCAGCACCCTTCCTTGGAAGCACTTTCACAGGCGCAGCAACACTGGGGCTTTGCGCTTCTCTACCCACCAAACATCACGGTCACTCTCTCTCCGTCTCGTAGACACGAGCTGAGAAATTGCAAAAGTGGAGCAATTGCTCAGAGGTGAAAAGTGCCAGCACTGAAAGCTGTTGCTAGCCAGCACCCTTCCTTGGAAGCGCTCTTGTAGCCCTAACAACACAGGGGCTCTGAGCTTCTATAGCCACCTACTCTTCTGCTCATCCTCTCGCGCACTCTAAAGAGAGCTCAGGGGAGAAATTGCAAACGTCCAGCAATTGCTCAGAGAGGAAAAGTGCCAGCACTGAAAGCTGTTGCTAGCCAGCACCCTTCCTTGGAAGTGCTTTCACAGGCGCAGCAACACTGGGGCTTTGCGCTTCTCTACCCACCAAACATCACGGTCATTCTCTTTCCGTCTCGTAGACACGAGCTGAGAAATTGCAAACATCGAGCAATTGCTCAGAGATGAAAAGTGCCAGCACTGAAAGCTGTTGCTAGCCAGCACCCTTCCTTGGAAGCGCTTTCACAGGCGCAGCAACACTGGGGCTTTGCGCTTCTCTAGCCACCAAACATCACGGTCACTATCTCTCCGTCTCGTAGACACGAGCTGAGAAATTGAAAACGTCGAGCAATTGCTCAGAGATGAAAAGTGGCAGCACTGAAAGCTGTTGCTAGCCAGCACCCTTCCTTGGAAACGCTTTTGTAGGCCTAAGAACACTGGGGCTCTGGGCTTCTCTAGCCACCTAATCTTCTGCTCATCCTCTCGTGCAGTCTAAAGAGAGCTCAGGTGAGAAAGTGCAAACGTCGAGCAATTGCTCAGAGATGAAAAGTGCCAGCACTGAAAGCTGTTGCTAGCCAGCAGCCTTCCTTGGAAGCGCTTTCACAGGCGCAGCAACACTGGGACTTTGCGCTTCTCTACCCACCAAACGTCACGGTCATTCTCTTTCCGTCTCGTAGACACGAGCTGAGAAATGGCAAACGTCGAGCAATTGCTCAGAGATGAAAAGTGCCAGCACTGAAAGCTGTTGCTAGCCAGCACCCTTCCTTGGAAGCGCTTTTGTAGGCCTAAGAACACTGGGGTTGTGGGCTTCTCTAGCCACCTACTCTTCTGCTCATCCTCTCGCGTAGTCTAAAGAGAGCTCAGGTGAGAAAGTGCAAACGTCGAGCAATTGCTCGGAGATGAAAAGTGCCAGCACTGAAAGCTGTTGCTAGCCAGCACCCTTCCTTGGAAGCGCTTTCACAGGCGCAGCAACACTGGGGCTTTGCGCTTCTCTACCCACCAAACATCACGGTCATTCTCTTTCCGTCTCGTAGACACGAGTTGAGAAATTGCAAACGTCGAGCAATTGCTCAGAGAGGAAAAGTGCCAGCACTGAAAGCTGATGTTAGCCAGCACCCTTCCTTGGAAGCGCTTTTGTAGGCCTAAGAACACTGGGGCTCTGGGCTTCTCTAGCCACCTAATCTTCTGCTCATCCTCTCGTGCAGTCTAAAGAGAGCTCAGGTGAGAAATTGCAAACGTCGAGCAATTGCTCAGAGATGAAAAGTGCCAGCACTGAAAGCTGTTGCTAGCCAGCACCCTTCCTTGGACGTGCTTTCACAGGCGCAGCAACACTGGGGCTTTGCGCTTCTCTAGCAACCAATCGTCACGGTCACTATCTCTACGTCTCGTAGACACGAGCTGAGAAATTGCAAACGTCGAGCAATTGCTCAGAGATGAAAACTGCCAGCACTGAAAGCTGTTGCTAGCCAGCACCCTTCCTTGGAAGCGCTTTCACAGGCGCAGCAACACTGGGGCTTTGCGCTTCTCTACCCACCAAACATCACGGTCACTATCTCTCCGTCTCGTAGACATGAGCTGAGAAATTGCAAACGTCGAGCAATTGCTCAGAGATGAAAAGTGGCAGCACTGAAAGCTGTTGCTAGCCAGCACCCTTCCTTGGAAACGCTTTTGTAGGCCTAAGAACACTGGGGCTCTGGGCTTCTCTAGCCACCTAATCTTCTGCTCATCCTCTCGTGCAGTCTAAAGAGAGCTCAGGTGAGAAATTGCAAACGTCGAGCAATTGCTCAGAGATGAAAAGTGGCAGCACTGAAAGCTGTTGCTAGCCAGCACCCTTCCTTGGAAGCGCTTTCACAGGCGCAGCAACACTGGGGCTTTGCGCTTCTCTACCCACCAAACGTCACGGTCATTCTCTTTCCGTCTCGTAGACACGAGCTGAGAAATTGCAAACGTCGAGCAATTGCTCAGAGATGAAAAGTGCCAGCACTGAAAGCTGTTGCTAGCCAGCACCCTTCCTTGGAAGCGCTTTTGTAGGCCTAAGAACACTGGGGCTCTGGGCTTCTCTTGCCACCTAATCTTCTGCTCATCCTCTCGTGCAGTCTAAAGAGAGCTCAGGTGAGAAAGTGCAAACGTCGAGCAATTGCTCAGAGATGAAAAGTGCCAGCACTGAAAGCTGTTGCTAGCCAGCACCCTTCCTTGGAAGCGCTTTTGTAGCCCTAAGAACACTGGGGCTCTGGGCTTCTCTAGCCACCTAATCTTCTGCTCATCCTCTCGTGCAGTCTAAAGAGAGCTCAGGTGAGAAATTGCAAACGTCGAGCAATTGCTCAGAGATGAAAAGTGCCAGCACTGAAAGCTGTTGCTAGCCAGCACCCTTCCTTGGAAGTGCTTTCACAGGCGCAGCAACACTGGGGCTTTGCGCTTCTCTAGCCACCAAACGTCACGGTCATTCTCTTTCCTTCTCGTAGACACGAGCTGAGAAATTGCAAACGTCGAGCAATTGCTCAGAGATGAAAAGTGCCAGCACTGAAAGCTGTGGCTAGCCAGCAGCCTTCCTTGGAAGCGCTTTCACAGGCGCAGCAACACTGGGGCTTTGCGCTTCTCTAGCCACCAAACATCACGGTCACTATCTCTCCGTCTCATAGACACGAGCTGAGAAATTGCAAACGTCGAGCAATTGCTCAGAGATGAAAAGTGCCAGCACTGAAAGCTGTTGCTAGCCAGCACCCTTCCTTGGAAGCGCTTTTGTAGGCCTAAGAACACTGGGGTTGTGGGCTTCTCTAGCCACCTACTCTTCTGCTCATCCTCTCGTGCAGTCTAAAGAGAGCTCAGGTGAGAAATTGCAAACGTCGAGCAATTGCTCAGAGATGAAAAGTGCCAGCACTGAAAGCTGTTGCTAGCCAGCACCCTTCCTTGGAAGTGCTTTCACAGGCGCAGCAACACTGGGGCTTTGCGCTTCTCTAGCCACCAAACATCACGGTCATTCTCTTTCCGTCTCGTAGACACGAGCTGAGAAATTGCAAACGTCGAGCAATTGCTCAGAGATGAAAAGTGCCAGCACTGAAAGCTGTGGCTAGCCAGCAGCCTTCCTTGGAAGTGCTTTCACAGGCGCAGCAACACTGGGGCTTTGCGCTTCTCTAGCCACCAAACATCACGCTCACTATATCTCCGTCTCGTAGACACGAGCTGAGAAATTGCAAACGTCGAGCAATTGCTCAGAGAGGAAAAGTGCCAGCACTGAAAGCTCTTGCTAGCCAGCACCCTTCCTTGGAAGCGCTTTTGTAGGCCTAAGAACACTGGGGCTCTGGGCTTCTCTAGCCACCTAATATTCTGCTCATCCTCTCGTGCAGTCTAAAGAGAGCTCAGGTGAGAAATTGCAAACGTGGAGCAATTGCTCAGAGATGAAAAGTGCCAGCACTGAAAGCTGTTGCTAGCCAGCAGCCTTCCTTGGAAGCGCTTTCACAGGCGCAGCAACACTGGGACTTTGTGCTTCTCTAGCCACCAAACATCACGGTCATTCTCTTTCCTTCTCGTAGACAGGAGTTGAGAAATTGCAAACGTCGAGCAATTGCTCAGAGATGAAAAGTGCCAGCACTGAAAGCTGTGGCTAGCCAGCACCCTTCCTTGGAAGTGCTTTCACAGGTGAAAAAACACTGGGGCTTTGCGCTTCTCTAGCCACCAAACATCACGCTCACTATCTCTCCGTCTCGTAGACACGAGCTGAGAAATTGCAAAAGTGGAGCAATTGCTCAGAGATGAAAAGTGCCAGCACTGAAAGCTGATGTTAGCCAGCACCCTTCCTTGGAAGCGCTCTTGTAGCCCTAACAAAACAGGGGCTCTGAGCTTCTCTAGCCACCTAATATTCTACTCATCCTCTCGCGTAGTCTAAAGAGAGCTCAGGGGAGAAATTGCAAACGTCCAGCAAATGCTCAGAGATGAAAAGTGCCAGCACTGAAAGCTGTTGCTAGCCAGCACCCTTCCTTGGAAGCGCTTTCACAGGCGCAGCAACACTGGGGCTTTGCGCTTCTCTAGCCACCAAACATCACGGTCATTCTCTTTCCGTCTCGTAGACACGAGTTGAGAAATTGCAAACGTCGAGCAATTGCTCAGAGATGAAAAGTGCCAGCACTGAAAGCTGTTGCTAGCCAGCACCCTTCCTTGGAAGCGCTTTCACAGGCGCAGCAACACTGGGACTTTGCGCTTCTCTAGCCACCAAACGTCACGGTCATTCTCTTTCCGTCTCGTAGACACGAGCTGAGAAATTGCAAACGTCGAGCAATTGCTCAGAGATGAAAAGTGCCAGCACTGAAAGCTGATGCTAGCCAGCACCCTTTCTTGGAAGCGCTTTTCTAGGCCTAAGAACACTGGGGTTGTTGGCTTCTCTAGCCACCTACTCTTCTGCTCATCCTCTCGCGCAGTCTAAAGAGAGCTCAGGTGAGAAAGTGCAAACGTCCAGCAATTGCTCAGAGATGAAAAGTGCCAGCACTGAAAGCTGTTGCTAGCCAGCAGCCTTCCTTGGAAGCGCTTTCACAGGCGCAGCAACACTGGGGCTTTGCGCTTCTCTAGCCACCAAACATCACGCTCACTATCTGTCCGTCTCGTAGACACGACCTGAGAAATTGCAAACGTCGAGCAATTGCTCAGAGATGAAAAGTGCCAGCACTGAAAGCTGATGTTAGCCAGCACCCTTCCTTGGAAACGCTTTTGTAGGCCTAACAACACTGGGGCTCTGGGCTTCTCTAGCCACCTACTCTTCTGCTCTTCCTCTCGTGCAGTCTAAAGAGAGCTCAGGTGAGAAATTGCAAACGTCGAGCAATTGCTCAGAGATGAAAAGTGCCAGCACTGAAAGCTGTTGCTAGCCAGCACCCTTCCTTGGAAGTGCTTTCACAGGCGCAGCAACACTGGGGCTTTGCGCTTCTCTACCCACCAAACATCACGGTCATTCTCTTTCCTTCTCGTAGACAGGAGTTGAGAAATTGCAAACGTCCAGCAATTGCTCAGAGATGAAAAGTGCCAGCACTGAAAGCTGTGGCTAGCCAGCACCCTTCCTTGGAAGCGCTTTCACAGGCGCAGCAACACTGGGGCTTTGCGCTTCTCTACCCACCAAACATCACGGTCACTCTCTCTCCGTCTCGTAGACACGAGCTGAGAAATTGCAAAAGTGGAGCAATTGCTCAGAGGTGAAAAGTGCCAGCACTGAAAGCTGTTGCTAGCCAGCATCCTTCCTTGGAAGCGCTCTTGTAGCCCTAACAACACAGGGGCTCTGAGCTTCTATAGCCACCTACTCTTCTGCTCATCCTCTCGCGCACTCTAAAGAGAGCTCAGGGGAGAAATTGCAAACGTCCAGCAATTGCTCAGAGAGGAAAAGTGCCAGCACTGAAAGCTGTTGCTAGCCAGCACCCTTCCTTGGAAGTGCTTTCACAGGCGCAGCAACACTGGGGCTTTGCGCTTCTCTACCCACCAAACATCACGGTCATTCTCTTTCCGTCTCGTAGACACGAGCTGAGAAATTGCAAACATCGAGCAATTGCTCAGAGATGAAAAGTGCCAGCACTGAAAGCTGTTGCTAGCCAGCACCCTTCCTTGGAAGCGCTTTCACAGGCGCAGCAACACTGGGGCTTTGCGCTTCTCTAGCCACCAAACATCACGGTCACTATCTCTCCGTCTCGTAGACACGAGCTGAGAAATTGAAAACGTCGAGCAATTGCTCAGAGATGAAAAGTGGCAGCACTGAAAGCTGTTGCTAGCCAGCACCCTTCCTTGGAAACGCTTTTGTAGGCCTAAGAACACTGGGGCTCTGGGCTTCTCTAGCCACCTAATCTTCTGCTCATCCTCTCGTGCAGTCTAAAGAGAGCTCAGGTGAGAAAGTGCAAACGTCGAGCAATTGCTCAGAGATGAAAAGTGCCAGCACTGAAAGCTGTTGCTAGCCAGCAGCCTTCCTTGGAAGCGCTTTCACAGGCGCAGCAACACTGGGACTTTGCGCTTCTCTAGCCACCAAACGTCACGGTCATTCTCTTTCCGTCTCGTAGACACGAGCTGAGAAATTGCAAACGTCGAGCAATTGCTCAGAGATGAAAAGTGCCAGCACTGAAAGCTGTTGCTAGCCAGCACCCTTCCTTGGAAGCGCTTTTGTAGGCCTAAGAACACTGGGGTTGTGGGCTTCTCTAGCCACCTACTCTTCTGCTCATCCTCTCGCGTAGTCTAAAGAGAGCTCAGGTGAGAAAGTGCAAACGTCGAGCAATTGCTCGGAGATGAAAAGTGCCAGCACTGAAAGCTGTTGCTAGCCAGCACCCTTCCTTGGAAGCGCTTTCACAGGCGCAGCAACACTGGGGCTTTGCGCTTCTCTACCCACCAAACATCACGGTCATTCTCTTTCCGTCTCGTAGACACGAGTTGAGAAATTGCAAACGTCGAGCAATTGCTCAGAGATGAAAAGTGCCAGGACTGAAAGCTGTGGCTAGCCAGCACCCTTCCTTGGAAGTGCTTTCACAGGCGCAGCAACACTGGGGCTTTGCGCTTCTCTAGCCACCAAACATCACGCTCACTATCTCTCCGTCTCGTAGACACGAGCTGAGAAATTGCAAACGTCGAGCAATTGCTCAGAGAGGAAAAGTGCCAGCACTGAAAGCTGATGTTAGCCAGCACCCTTCCTTGGAAGCGCTTTTGTAGGCCTAAGAACACTGGGGCTCTGGGCTTCTCTAGCCACCTAATCTTCTGCTCATCCTCTCGTGCAGTCTAAAGAGAGCTCAGGTGAGAAATTGCAAACGTCGAGCAATTGCTCAGAGATGAAAAGTGCCAGCACTGAAAGCTGTTGCTAGCCAGCACCCTTCCTTGGACGTGCTTTCACAGGCGCAGCAACACTGGGGCTTTGCGCTTCTCTAGCCACCAAACGTCATGGTCGCTATCTCTCCGTCTCGTAGACACGAGCTGAGAAATTGCAAACGTCGAGCAATTGCTCAGAGATGAAAAGTGCCAGCACTGAAAGCTGTTGCTAGCCAGCACCCTTCCTTGGAAGCGCTTTCACAGGCGCAGCAACACTGGGGCTTTGCGCTTCTCTACCCACCAAACATCACGGTCACTATCTCTCCGTCTCGTAGACATGAGCTGAGAAATTGCAAACGTCGAGCAATTGCTCAGAGATGAAAAGTGGCAGCACTGAAAGCTGTTGCTAGCCAGCACCCTTCCTTGGAAACGCTTTTGTAGGCCTAAGAACACTGGGGCTCTGGGCTTCTCTAGCCACCTAATCTTCTGCTCATCCTCTCGTGCAGTCTAAAGAGAGCTCAGGTGAGAAATTGCAAACGTCGAGCAATTGCTCAGAGATGAAAAGTGGCAGCACTGAAAGCTGTTGCTAGCCAGCACCCTTCCTTGGAAGCGCTTTCACAGGCGCAGCAACACTGGGGCTTTGCGCTTCTCTAGCCACCAAACGTCACGGTCATTCTCTTTCCGTCTCGTAGACACGAGCTGAGAAATTGCAAACGTCGAGCAATTGCTCAGAGATGAAAAGTGCCAGCAATGAAAGCTGTTGCTAGCCAGCACCCTTCCTTGGAAGCGCTTTTGTAGGCCTAAGAACACTGGGGCTCTGGGCTTCTCTTGCCACCTAATCTTCTGCTCATCCTCTCGTGCAGTCTAAAGAGAGCTCAGGTGAGAAAGTGCAAACGTCGAGCAATTGCTCAGAGATGAAAAGTGCCAGCACTGAAAGCTGTTGCTAGCCAGCACCCTTCCTTGGAAGCGCTTTTGTAGGCCTAAGAACACTGGGGCTCTGGGCTTCTCTAGCCACCTAATCTTCTGCTCATCCTCTCGTGCAGTCTAAAGAGAGCTCAGGTGAGAAATTGCAAACGTCGAGCAATTGCTCAGAGATGAAAAGTGCCAGCACTGAAAGCTGTTGCTAGCCAGCACCCTTCCTTGGAAGTGCTTTCACAGGCGCAGCAACACTGGGACTTTGCGCTTCTCTACCCACCAAACGTCACGGTCATTCTGTTTCCTTCTCGTAGACACGAGCTGAGAAATTGCAAACGTCGAGCAATTGCTCAGAGATGAAAAGTGCCAGCACTGAAAGCTGTGGCTAGCCAGCAGCCTTCCTTGGAAGCGCTTTCACAGGCGCAGCAACACTGGGGCTTTGCGCTTCTCTACCCACCAAACATCACGCTCACTATCTCTCCGTCTCATAGACACGAGCTGAGAAATTGCAAACGTCGAGCAATTGCTCAGAGATGAAAAGTGCCAGCACTGAAAGCTGTTGCTAGCCAGCACCCTTTCTTGGAAGCGCTTTTGTAGGCCTAAGAACACTGGGGTTGTGGGCTTCTCTAGCCACCTACTCTTCTGCTCATCCTCTCGTGCAGTCTAAAGAGAGCTCAGGTGAGAAAGTGCAAACGTCGAGCAATTGCTCAGAGATGAAAAGTGCCAGCACTGAAAGCTGTTGCTAGCCAGCACCCTTCCTTGGACGTGCTTTCACAGGCGCAGCAACACTGGGGCTTTGCGCTTCTCTAGCCACCAAACATCACGGTCATTCTCTTTCCGTCTCGTAGACACGAGTTGAGAAATTGCAAACGTCGAGCAATTGCTCAGAGATGAAAAGTGCCAGCACTGAAAGCTGTGGCTAGCCAGCACCCTTCCTTGGAAGTGCTTTCACAGGCGCAGCAACACTGGGGCTTTGCGCTTCTCTAGCCACCAAACATCACGCTCACTATATCTCCGTCTCGTAGACACGAGCTGAGAAATTGCAAACGTCGAGCAATTGCTCAGAGAGGAAAAGTGCCAGCACTGAAAGCTCTTGCTAGCCAGCACCCTTCCTTGGAAGCGCTTTTGTAGGCCTAAGAACACTGGGGCTCTGGGCTTCTCTAGCCACCTAATATTCTGCTCATCCTCTCGTGCAGTCTAAAGAGAGCTCAGGTGAGAAATTGCAAACGTCGAGCAATTGCTCAGAGATGAAAAGTGCCAGCACTGAAAGCTGTTGCTAGCCAGCAGCCTTCCTTGGAAGCGCTTTCACAGGCGCAGCAACACTGGGGCTTTGTGCTTCTCTAGCCACCAAACGTCACGGTCATTCTCTTTCCTTCTCGTAGACAGGAGTTGAGAAATTGCAAACGTCCAGCAATTGCTCAGAGATGAAAAGTGCCAGCACTGAAAGCTGTGGCTAGCCAGCACCCTTCCTTGGAAGTGCTTTCACAGGTGAAAAAACACTGGGGCTTTGCGCTTCTCTAGCCACCAAACATCACGCTCACTATCTCTCCGTCTCGTAGACACGAGCTGAGAAATTGCAAAAGTGGAGCAATTGCTCAGAGATGAAAAGTGCCAGCACTGAAAGCTGATGTTAGCCAGCACCCTTCCTTGGAAGCGCTCTTGTAGCCCTAACAAAACAGGGGCTCTGAGCTTCTCTAGCCACCTAATATTCTACTCATCCTCTCGCGTAGTCTAAAGAGAGCTCAGGTGAGAAATTGCAAACGTCCAGCAAATGCTCAGAGATGAAAAGTGCCAGCACTGAAAGCTGTTGCTAGCCAGCAGCCTTCCTTGGAAGCGCTTTCACAGGCGCAGCAACACTGGGGCTTTGCGCTTCTCTAGCCACCAAACATCACGGTCATTCTCTTTCCGTCTCGTAGACACGAGTTGAGAAATTGCAAACGTCGAGCAATTGCTCAGAGATGAAAAGTGCCAGCACTGAAAGCTGTTGCTAGCCAGCACCCTTCCTTGGAAGCGCTTTCACAGGCGCAGCAACACTGGGGCTTTGCGCTTCTCTAGCCACCAAAAGTCACGGTCATTCTCTTTCCGTCTCGTAGACACGAGCTGAGAAATTGCAAACGTCGAGCAATTGCTCAGAGAGGAAAAGTGCCAGCACTGAAAGCTGATGCTAGCCAGCACCCTTTCTTGGAAGCGCTTTTGTAGGCCTAAGAACACTGGGGTTGTGGGCTTCTCTAGCCACCTACTCTTCCGCTCATCCTCTCGCGCAGTCGAAAGAGAGCTCAGGTGAGAAACTGCAAACGTCGAGCAATTGCTCAGAGATGAAAAGTGCCAGCACTGAAAGCTGTTGCTAGCCAGCACCCTTCCTTGGAAGCGCTTTCACAGGCGCAGCAACACTGGGGCTTTGCGCTTCTCTAGCCACCAAACGTCACGGTCATTCTCTTTCCGTCTCGTAGACACGAGCTGAGAAATTGCAAACGTCGAGCAATTGCTCAGAGATGAAAAGTGGCAGCACTGAAAGCTGATGTTAGCCAGCACCCTTCCTTGGAAACGCTTTTGTAGGCCTAAGAACACTGGGGCTCTGGGCTTCTCTAGCCACCTACTCTTCTGCTCTTCCTCTCGTGCAGTCTAAAGAGAGCTCAGGTGAGAAATTGCAAACGTCAAGCAATTGCTCAGAGATGAAAAGTGCCAGCACTGAAAGCTGTTGCTAGCCAGCACCCTTCCTTGGAAGTGCTTTCACAGGCGCAGCAACACTGGGGCTTTGCGCTTCTCTACCCACCAAACATCACGGTCATTCTCTTTCCATCTCGTAGACACGAGTTGAGAAATTGCAAACGTCCAGCAATTGCTCAGAGATGAAAAGTGCCAGCACTGAAAGCTGTGGCTAGCCAGCACCCTTCCTTGGAAGCGCTTTCACAGGCGCAGCAACACTGGGGCTTTGCGCTTCTCTAGCCACCAAACATCACGGTCACTCTCTCTCCGTCTCGTAGACACGAGCTGAGAAATTGCAAACGTCGAGCAATTGCTCAGAGATGAAAAGTGGCAGCACTGAAAGCTGTTGCTAGCCAGCACCCTTTCTTGGAAGCGCTTTTGTAGGCCTAAGAACACTGGGGTTGTGGGCTTCTCTAGCCACCTACTCTTCTGCTCTTCCTCTCGTGGAGTCTAAAGAGATCCTAGGTGAGAAAGTGCAAACGTCGAGCAATTGCTCAGAGATGAAAAGTGCCAGCACTGAAAGCTGTTGCTAGCCAGCAGCCTTCCTTGGAAGCGCTTTCACAGGCGCAGCAACACTGGGGCTTTGCGCTTCTCTAGCCACCAAACATCACGGTCATTCTCTTTCCGTCTCGTAGACACGAGTTGAGAAATTGCAAACGTCGAGCAATTGCTCAGAGATGAAAAGTGGCAGCACTGAAAGCTGTGGCTAGCCAGCAGCCTTCCTTGGAAGCGCTTTCACAGGCGCAGCAACACTGGGGCTTTGCGCTTCTCTAGCCACCAAACATCACGGTCACTATCTCTCCGTCTCGTAGACACGAGCTGAGAAATTGCAAATGTCGAGCAATTGCTCAGAGGTGAAAAGTGCCAGCACTGAAAGCTGTTGCTAGCCAGCCCCCTTCCTTGGAAGCGCTTTAGTAGGCCTAACAACACTGGGGCTCTGGGCTTCTCTAGCCACCTAATCTTCTGCTCATCCTCTCGTGCAGTCTAAAGAGAGCTCAGGTGAGAAATTGCAAACGTCGAGCAATTGCTCAGAGATGAAAAGTGGCAGCACTGAAAGCTGTTGCTAGCCAGCACCCTTCCTTGGAAGTGCTTTCACAGGCGCAGCAACACTGGGGCTTTGCGCTTCTCTAGCCACCAAATGTCACGCTCACTATCTCTCCGTCTCGTAGACACGAGCTGAGAAATTGCAAACGTCGAGCAATTGCTCAGAGATGAGAACTGCCAGCACTGAAAGCTGATGCTAGCCAGCACCCTTCCTTGGAAGCGCTTTTGTAGGCCTAAGAACACTGGGGCTCTGGGCTTCTCTAGCCACCTACTCTTCTGCTCATCCTCTCGCGTAGTCTAAAGAGAGCTCGGGTGAGAAATTGCAAACGTCCAGCAATTGCTCAGAGATGAAAAGTGCCAGCACTGAAAGCTGTTGCTAGCCAGCACCCTTCCTTGGAAGCGCTTTCACAGGCGCAGCAACACTGGGGCTTTGCGCTTCTCTAGCCACCAAATGTCACGGTCGTTCTCTTTCCTTCTCGTAGACACGAGCTGAGAAATTGCAAACGTCGAGCAATTGCTCAGAGATGAAAAGTGGCAGCACTGAAAGCTGTTGCTAGCCAGCACCCTTCCTTGGAAGCGCTTTCACAGGCGCAGCAACACTGGGGCTTTGCGCTTCTCTACCCACCAAACGTCACGGTCATTCTCTTTCCGTCCCGTAGACACGAGTTGAGAAATTGCAAACGTCGAGCAATTGCTCAGAGATGAAAAGTGCC
Organism: Sarcoramphus papa; assembly: GCA_037962945.1. Lineage (NCBI taxonomy): Eukaryota > Metazoa > Chordata > Aves > Accipitriformes > Cathartidae > Sarcoramphus > Sarcoramphus papa. Next base: position 91,019,669 of record CM075586.1, on the reverse strand, counting down.
AGCACTGAAAGCTGATGCTAGCCAGCACCCTTCCTTGGAAACGCTTTCACAGGCGCAGCAACACTGGGGCTTTGCACTTCTCTAGCCACCAAACATCACGGTCATTCTCTTTCCGTCTCGTAGACACGAGTTGAGAAATTGCAAACGTCGAGCAATTGCTCAGAGATGAAAAGTGCCAGCACTGAAAGCTCTTGCTAGCCAGCAGCCTTCCTTGGAAGTGCTTTCACAGGCGCAGCAACACTGGGGCTTTGCGCTTCTCTAGCCACCAAACATCACGCTCACTATCTCTCCGTCTCATAGACACGAGCTGAGAAATTGCAAACGTCGAGCAATTGCTCAGAGATGAAAAGTGCCAGCACTGAAAGCTCTTGCTAGCCAGCACCCTTCCTTGGAAGCGCTTTTGTAGGCCTAAGAACACTGGGGCTCTGGGCTTCTCTAGCCACCTAATCTTCTGCTCATCCTCTCGTGCAGTCTAAAGAGAGCTCAGGTGAGAAATTGCAAACGTCGAGCAATTGCTCAGAGATGAAAAGTGCCAGCACTGAAAGCTGTTGCTAGCCAGCACCCTTCCTTGGAAGTGCTTTCACAGGCGCAGCAACACTGGGACTTTGCGCTTCTCTACCCACCAAACGTCACGGTCATTCGCTTTCCTTCTCGTAGACACGAGTTGAGAAATTGCAAATGTCGAGCAATTGCTCAGACATGAAAAGTGGCAGCTCTGAAAGCTGTTGCTAGTCAGCAGCCTTCCTTGGAAGCGCTTTCACAGGCGCAGCAACACTGGGGCTTTGTGCTTCTCTACCCACCAAACGTCACGGTCATTCTCTTTCCTTCTCGTAGACAGGAGTTGAGAAATTGCAAACGTCCAGCAATTGCTCAGAGATGAAAAGTGCCAGCACTGAAAGCTGTGGCTAGCCAGCACCCTTCCTTGGAAGTGCTTTCACAGGCGCAGCAACACTGGGGCTTTGCGCTTCTCTACCCACCAAACATCATGGTCACTATCTCTCCGTCTCATAGACACGAGCTGAGAAATTGCAAAAGTGGAGCAATTGCTCAGAGGTGAAAAGTGCCAGCACTGAAAGCTGTTGCTAGCCAGCATCCTTCCTTGGAAGCGCTCTTGTAGCCCTAACAACACAGGGGCTCTGAGCTTCTATAGCCACCTACTCTTCTGCTCATCCTCTCGCGCACTCTAAAGAGAGCTCAGGGGAGAAATTGCAAACGTCCAGCAATTGCTCAGAGATGAAAAGTGCCAGCACTGAAAGCTGTTGCTAGCCAGCACCCTTCCTTGGAAGTGCTTTCACAGCCGCAGCAACACTGGGGCTTTGCGCTTCTCTACCCACCAAACGTCACGGTCATTCTCTTTCCGTCTCGTAGACACGAGTTGAGAAATTGCAAACATCGAGCAATTGCTCAGAGATGAAAAGTGCCAGCACTGAAAGCTGTTGCTAGCCAGCACCCTTCCTTGGAAGCGCTTTCACAGGCGCAGCAACACTGGGGCTTTGCGCTTCTCTAGCCACCAAACATCACGGTCACTATCTCTCCGTCTCGTAGACACGAGCTGAGAAATTGCAAATGTCGAGCAATTGCTCAGAGATGAAAAGTGGCAGCACTGAAAGCTGTTGCTAGCCAGCACCCTTCCTTGGAAACGCTTTTGTAGGCCTAAGAACACTGGGGCTCTGGGCTTCTCTAGCCACCTAATCTTCTGCTCATCCTCTCGTGCAGTCTAAAGAGAGCTCAGGGGAGAAAGTGCAAACGTCGAGCAATTGCTCAGAGATGAAAAGTGCCAGCACTGAAAGCTGTTGCTAGCCAGCACCCTTCCTTGGAAGCGCTTTCACAGGCGCAGCAACACTGGGACTTTGCGCTTCTCTAGCCACCAAACGTCACGGTCATTCTCTTTCCGTCTCGTAGACACGAGCTGAGAAATGGCAAACGTCGAGCAATTGCTCAGAGATGAAAAGTGCCAGCACTGAAAGCTGTTGCTAGCCAGCACCCTTTCTTGGAAGCGCTTTTGTAGGCCTAAGAACACTGGGGTTGTGGGCTTCTCTAGCCACCTACTCTTCTGCTCATCCTCTCGCGTAGTCTAAAGAGAGCTCAGGTGAGAAAGTGCAAACGTCGAGCAATTGCTCGGAGATGAAAAGTGCCAGCACTGAAAGCTGTTGCTAGCCAGCACCCTTCCTTGGAAGCGCTTTCACAGGCGCAGCAACACTGGGGCTTTGCGCTTCTCTACCCACCAAACATCACGGTCATTCTCTTTCCGTCTCGTAGACACGAGTTGAGAAATTGCAAACGTCGAGCAATTGCTCAGAGATGAAAAGTGCCAGCACTGAAAGCTGTGGCTAGCCAGCACCCTTCCTTGGAAGTGCTTTCACAGGCGCAGCAACACTGGGGCTTTGCGCTTCTCTAGCCACCAAACATCACGCTCACTATCTCTCCGTCTCGTAGACACGAGCTGAGAAATTGCAAACGTCGAGCAATTGCTCAGAGAGGAAAAGTGGCAGCACTGAAAGCTGATGTTAGCCAGCACCCTTCCTTGGAAGCGCTTTTGTAGGCCTAAGAACACTGGGGCTCTGGGCTTCTCTAGCCACCTAATCTTCTGCTCATCCTCTCGTGCAGTCTAAAGAGAGCTCAGGTGAGAAATTGCAAACGTCGAGCAATTGCTCAGAGATGAAAAGTGCCAGCACTGAAAGCTGTTGCTAGCCAGCACCCTTCCTTGGACGTGCTTTCACAGGCGCAGCAACACTGGGGCTTTGCGCTTCTCTAGCCACCAATCGTCACGGTCACTATCTCTCCGTCTCGTAGACACGAGCTGAGAAATTGCAAACGTCGAGCAATTGCTCAGAGATGAAAAGTGCCAGCACTGAAAGCTGTTGCTAGCCAGCACCCTTCCTTGGAAGCGCTTTCACAGGCGCAGCAACACTGGGGCTTTGCGCTTCTCTACCCACCAAACGTCACGGTCATTCTCTTTCCGTCTCGTAGACACGAGCTGAGAAATTGCAAACGTCGAGCAATTGCTCAGAGATGAAAAGTGCCAGCACTGAAAGCTGTTGCTAGCCAGCACCCTTCCTTGGAAGCGCTTTTGTAGGCCTAAGAACACTGGGGCTCTGGGCTTCTCTTGCCACCTAATCTTCTGCTCATCCTCTCGTGCAGTCTAAAGAGAGCTCAGGTGAGAAAGTGCAAACGTCGAGCAATTGCTCAGAGATGAAAAGTGCCAGCACTGAAAGCTGTTGCTAGCCAGCACCCTTCCTTGGAAGCGCTTTCACAGGCGCAGCAACACTGGGGCTTTGCGCTTCTCTAGCCACCAAACATCACGGTCACTATCTCTCCGTCTCGTAGACACGAGCTGAGAAATTGAAAACGTCGAGCAATTGCTCAGAGATGAAAAGGGCCAGCACTGAAAGCTGTTGCTAGCCAGCACCCTTCCTTGGAAACGCTTTTGTAGGCCTAAGAACACTGGGGCTCTGGGCTTCTCTAGCCACCTACTCTTCTGCTCTTCCTCTCGTGCAGTCTAAAGAGAGCTCAGGTGAGAAATTGCAAACGTCGAGCAATTGCTCAGAGATGAAAAGTGCCAGCACTGAAAGCTGTTGCTAGCCAGCACCCTTCCTTGGAAGCGCTTTCACAGGCGCAGCAACACTGGGGCTTTGCGCTTCTCTACCCACCAAACATCACGGTCACTATCTCTCCGTCTCGTAGACACGAGCTGAGAAATTGCAAACGTCGAGCAATTGCTCAGAGATGAAAAGTGGCAGCACTGAAAGCTGTTGCTAGCCAGCACCCTTCCTTGGAAACGCTTTTGTAGGCCTAAGAACACTGGGGCTCTGGGCTTCTCTAGCCACCTAATCTTCTGCTCATCCTCTCGTGCAGTCTAAAGAGAGCTCAGGTGAGAAATTGCAAACGTCGAGCAATTGCTCAGAGATGAAAAGTGGCAGCACTGAAAGCTGTTGCTAGCCAGCACCCTTCCTTGGAAGCGCTTTCACAGGCGCAGCAACACTGGGGCTTTGCGCTTCTCTAGCCACCAAACATCACGGTCATTCTCTTTCCGTCTCGTAGACACGAGTTGAGAAATTGCAAACGTCGAGCAATTGCTCAGAGATGAAAAGTGCCAGCACTGAAAGCTGTTGCTAGTCAGCAGCCTTCCTTGGAAGCGCTTTCACAGGCGCAGCAACACTGGGGCTTTGCGCTTCTCTAGCCACCAAACATCACGGTCACTATCTCTCCGTCTCGTAGACACGAGCTGAGAAATTGCAAACGTCGAGCAATTGCTCAGAGATGAAAAGGGCCAGCACTGAAAGCTGTTGCTAGCCAGCCCCCTTCCTTGGAAACGCTTTTGTAGGCCTAAGAACACTGGGGCTCTGGGCTTCTCTAGCCACCTCATCTTCTGCTCTTCCTCTCGTGCAGTCTAAAGAGATCTCAGGTGAGAAAGTGCAAACGTCGAGCAATTGCTCAGAGATGAAAAGTGCCAGCACTGAAAGCTGTTGCTAGCCAGCACCCTTCCTTGGAAGCGCTTTCACAGGTGCAGCAACACTGGGGCTTTGCGCTTCTCTAGCCACCAAACATCACGGTCATTCTCTTTCCGTCTCGTAGACACGAGTTGAGAAATTGCAAACGTCGAGCAATTGCTCAGAGATGAAAAGTGGCAGCACTGAAAGCTGTGGCTAGCCAGCACCCTTCCTTGGAAGTGCTTTCACAGGCGCAGCAACACTGGGGCTTTGCGCTTCTCTAGCCACCAAACATCACGGTCACTATCTCTCCGTCTCGTAGACACGAGCTGAGAAATTGCAAATGTCGAGCAATTGCTCAGAGGTGAAAAGTGCCAGCACTGAAAGCTGTTGCTAGCCAGCACCCTTCCTTGGAAGCGCTTTAGTAGGCCTAAGAACACTGGGGCTCTGGGCTTCTCTAGCCACCTAATCTTCTGCTCATCCTCTCGTGCAGTCTAAAGAGAGCTCAGGTGAGAAATTGCAAACGTCCAGCAATTGCTCAGAGATGAAAAGTGGCAGCACTGAAAGCTGTTGCTAGCCAGCACCCTTCCTTGGAAGTGCTTTCACAGGCGCAGCAACACTGGGGCTTTGCGCTTCTGTAGCCACCAAATGTCACGCTCACTATCTCTCCGTCTCGTAGACACGAGCTGAGAAATTGCAAACGTCGAGCAATTGCTCAGAGATGAGAACTGCCAGCACTGAAAGCTGATGCTAGCCAGCACCCTTCCTTGGAAGCGCTTTTGTAGGCCTAACAACACTGGGGCTCTGGGCTTCTCTAGCCACCTACTCTTCTGCTCATCCTCTCGCGTAGTCTAAAGAGAGCTCGGGTGAGAAATTGCAAACGTCCAGCAATTGCTCAGAGATGAAAAGTGCCAGCACTGAAAGCTGTTGCTAGCCAGCACCCTTCCTTGGAAGCGCTTTCACAGGCGCAGCAACACTGGGACTTTGCGCTTCTCTAGCCACCAAACGTCACGGTTGTTCTCTTTCCTTCTCGTAGACACGAGCTGAGAAATTGCAAACGTCGAGCAATTGCTCAGAGATGAAAAGTGGCAGCACTGAAAGCTGTTGCTAGCCAGCACCCTTCCTTGGAAGCGCTTTCACAGGCGCAGCAACACTGGGGCTTTGCGCTTCTCTACCCACCAAACGTCACGGTCATTCTCTTTCCTTCTCGTAGACAGGAGTTGAGAAATTGCAAACGTCCAGCAATTGCTCAGAGATGAAAAGTGCCAGCACTGAAAGCTGTTGCTAGCCAGCAGCCTTCCTTGGAAGCGCTTTCACAGGCGCAGCAACACTGGGGCTTTGCGCTTCTCTAGCCACCAAACATCACGGTCATTCTCTTTCCGTCTCGTAGACACGAGTTGAGAAATTGCAAACGTCCAGCAATTGCTCAGAGATGAAAAGTGCCAGCACTGAAAGCTGTTGCTAGCCAGCACCCTTCCTTGGAAGTGCTTTCACAGGCGCAGCAACACTGGGGCTTTGCGCTTCTCTAGCCACCAAACATCACGCTCACTATCTCTCCGTCTCGTAGACACGAGTTGAGAAATTGCAAACGTCGAGCAATTGCTCAGAGATGAAAAGTGCCAGCACTGAAAGCTCTTGCTAGCCAGCACCCTTCCTTGGAAGCGCTTTTGTAGGCCTAAGAACACTGGGGCTCTGTGCTTCTCTAGCCACCTAATCTTCTGCTCATCCTCTCGTGCAGTCTAAAGAGAGCTCAGGTGAGAAATTGCAAATGTCGAGCAATTGCTCAGAGATGAAAAGTGCCAGCACTGAAAGCTGTTGCTAGCCAGCACCCTTCCTTGGAAGTGCTTTCACAGGCGCAGCAACACTGGGACTTTGCGCTTCTCTACCCACCAAACGTCACGGTCATTCTTTTTCCTTCTCGTAGACAGGAGTTGAGAAATTGCAAACGTCGAGCAATTGCTCAGACATGAAAAGTGGCAGCTCTGAAAGCTGTTGCTAGTCAGCAGCCTTCCTTGGAAGCGCTTTCACAGGCGCAGCAACACTGGGGCTTTGTGCTTCTCTACCCACCAAACGTCACGGTCATTCTCTTTCCTTCTCGTAGACAGGAGTTGAGAAATTGCAAACGTCCAGCAATTGCTCAGAGATGAAAAGTGCCAGCACTGAAAGCTGTGGCTAGCCAGCACCCTTCCTTGGAAGTGCTTTCACAGGCGCAGCAACACTGGGGCTTTGCGCTTCTCTAGCCACCAAACGTCACGGTCATTCTCTTTCCGTCTCGTAGACACGAGCTGAGAAATTGCAAACGTCGAGCAATTGCTCAGAGATGAAAAGTGGCAGCACTGAAAGCTGTGGCTAGCCAGCAGCCTTCCTTGGAAGCGCTTTCACAGGCGCAGCAACACTGGGGCTTTGCGCTTCTCTAGCCACCAAACATCACGGTCACTATCTCTCCGTCTCGTAGACACGAGCTGAGAAATTGCAAACGTCGAGCAATTGCTCAGAGATGAAAAGTGGCAGCACTGAAAGCTGTTGCTAGCCAGCACCCTTCCTTGGAAACGCTTTTGTAGGCCTAAGAACACTGGGGCTCTGGGCTTCTCTAGCCACCTAATCTTCTGCTCATCCTCTCGTGCAGTCTAAAGAGAGCTCAGGTGAGAAAGCGCAAACGTCGAGCAATTGCTCAGAGATGAAAAGTGCCAGCACTGAAAGCTGTTGCTAGCCAGCACCCTTCCTTGGAAGCGCTTTCACAGGCGCAGCAACACTGGGGCTTTGCGCTTCTCTAGCCACCAAACGTCACGGTCATTCTCTTTCCGTCTCGTAGACACGAGCTGAGAAATTGCAAACGTCGAGCAATTGCTCAGAGATGAAAAGTGGCAGCACTGAAAGCTGTTGCTAGCCAGCACCCTTTCTTGGAAGCGCTTTTGTAGGCCTAAGAACACTGGGGTTGTGGGCTTCTCTAGCCACCTACTCTTCTGCTCATCCTCTCGCGTAGTCTAAAGAGAGCTCAGGTGAGAAAGTGCAAACGTCGAGCAATTTCTCGGAGATGAAAAGTGGCAGCACTGAAAGCTGTTGCTAGCCAGCACCCTTCCTTGGAAGCGCTTTCACAGGCGCAGCAACACTGGGGCTTTGCGCTTCTCTACCCACCAAACATCACGGTCATTCTCTTTCCGTCTCGTAGACACGAGTTGAGAAATTGCAAACGTCGAGCAATTGCTCAGAGATGAAAAGTGCCAGGACTGAAAGCTGTGGCTAGCCAGCACCCTTCCTTGGAAGTGCTTTCACAGGCGCAGCAACACTGGGGCTTTGCGCTTCTCTAGCCACCAAACATCACGCTCACTATCTCTCCGTCTCGTAGACACGAGCTGAGAAATTGAAAACGTCGAGCAATTGCTCAGAGAGGAAAAGTGCCAGCACTGAAAGCTGATGTTAGCCAGCACCCTTCCTTGGAAGCGCTTTTGTAGGCCTAAGAACACTGGGGCTCTGGGCTTCTCTAGCCACCTAATCTTCTGCTCATCCTCTCGCGCACTCTAAAGAGAGCTCAGGTGAGAAATTGCAAACGTCGAGCAATTGCTCAGAGATGAAAAGTGCCAGCACTGAAAGCTGTTGCTAGCCAGCACCCTTCCTTGGACGTGCTTTCACAGGCGCAGCAACACTGGGGCTTTGCGCTTCTCTAGCCACCAATCGTCACGGTCACTATCTCTCCGTCTCGTAGACACGAGCTGAGAAATTGCAAACGTCGAGCAATTGCTCAGAGATGAAAAGTGGCAGCACTGAAAGCTGTTGCTAGCCAGCACCCTTCCTTGGAAGCGCTTTCACAGGCGCAGCAACACTGGGGCTTTGCGCTTCTCTAGCCACCAAACATCACGGTCACTATCTCTCCGTCTCGTAGACATGAGCTAGAGAAATTGCAAACGTCGAGCAATTGCTCAGAGATGGAAAGTGGCAGCACTGAAAGCTGTTGCTAGCCAGCAGCCTTCCTTGGAAGCGCTTTTGTAGCCCTAAGAACACTGGGGCTCTGGGCTTCTCTAGCCACCTAATCTTCTGCTCATCCTCTCGTGCAGTCTAAAGAGAGGTCAGGTGAGAAAGTGCAAACGTCGAGCAATTGCTCAGAGATGAAAAGTGGCAGCACTGAAAGCTGTTGCTAGCCAGCACCCTTCCTTGGAAGCGCTTTCACAGGCGCAGCAACACTGGGGCTTTGCGCTTCTCTAGCCACCAAACGTCACGGTCATTCTCTTTCCGTCTCGTAGACACGAGCTGAGAAATTGCAAACGTCGAGCAATTGCTCAGAGATGAAAAGTGCCAGCACTGAAAGCTGTTGCTAGCCAGCACCCTTCCTTGGAAGCGCTTTTGTAGGCCTAAGAACACTGGGGTTGTGGGCTTCTCTTGCCACCTAATCTTCTGCTCATCCTCTCGTGCAGTCTAAAGAGAGCTCAGGTGAGAAAGTGCAAACGTCGAGCAATTGCTCAGAGATGAAAAGTGCCAGCACTGAAAGCTGTTGCTAGCCAGCACCCTTCCTTGGAAGCGCTTTCACAGGCGCAGCAACACTGGGGCTTTGCGCTTCTCTAGCCACAAAACATCACGGTCATTCTCTTTCCGTCTCGTAGACACGAGTTGAGAAATTGCAAATGTCGAGCAATTGCTCAGAGATGAAAAGTGCCAGCACTGAAAGCTGTTGCTAGTCAGCAGCCTTCCTTGGAAGCGCTTTCACAGGCGCAGCAACACTGGGGCTTTGCGCTTCTCTAGCCACCAAACATCACGCTCACTATCTCTCCGTCTCGTAGACACGAGCTGAGAAATTGCAAACGTCGAGCAATTGCTCAGAGATGAAAAGGGCCAGCACTGAAAGCTGTTGCTAGCCAGCACCCTTCCTTGGAAACGCTTTTGTAGGCCTAAGAACACTGGGGCTCTGGGCTTCTCTAGCCACCTACTCTTCTGCTCTTCCTCTCGTGCAGTCTAAAGAGAGCTCAGGTGAGAAATTGCAAATGTCGAGCAATTGCTCAGAGATGAAAAGTGCCAGCACTGAAAGCTGTTGCTAGCCAGCACCCTTCCTTGGAAGTGCTTTCACAGGCGCAGCAACACTGGGGCTTTGCGCTTCTCTACCCACCAAACATCACGGTCATTCTCTTTCCATCTCGTAGACACGAGTTGAGAAATTGCAAACATCGAGCAATTGCTCAGAGATGAAAAGTGCCAGCACTGAAAGCTGTGGCTAGCCAGCACCCTTCCTTGGAAGTGCTTTCACAGGCGCAGCAACACTGGGGCTTTGCGCTTCTCTAGCCACCAAACATCACGCTCACTATCTCTCCGTCTCGTAGACACGAGCTGAGAAATTGCAAACGTCGAGCAATTGCTCAGAGATGAAAAGTGCCAGCACTGAAAGATGTTGCTAGCCAGCACCCTTTCTTGGAAGCGCTTTTGTAGGCCTAAGAACACTGGGGTTGTGGGCTTCTCTAGCCACCTACTCTTCTGCTCTTCCTCTCGTGCAGTCTAAAGAGATCTCAGGTGAGAAAGTGCAAACGTCGAGCAATTGCTCAGAGATGAAAAGTGCCAGCACTGAAAGCTGTTGCTAGCCAGCACCCTTCCTTGGAAGCGCTTTCACAGGTGCAGCAACACTGGGGCTTTGCGATTCTCTAGCCACCAAACATCACGGTCATTCTCTTTCCGTCTCGTAGACACGAGTTGAGAAATTGCAAACGTCGAGCAATTGCTCAGAGATGAAAAGTGCCAGCACTGAAAGCTGTGGCTAGCCAGCACCCTTCCTTGGAAGTGCTTTCACAGGCGCAGCAACACTGGGGCTTTGCGCTTCTCTAGCCACCAAACATCACGGTCACTATCTCTACGTCTCGTAGACACGAGTTGAGAAATTGCAAATGTCGAGCAATTGCTCAGAGGTGAAAAGTGCCAGCACTGAAAGCTGTTGCTAGCCAGCACCCTTCCTTGGAAGCGCTTTAGTAGGCCTAACAACACTGGGGCTCTGGGCTTCTCTAGCCACCTAATCTTCTGCTCATCCTCTCGTGCAGTCTAAAGAGAGCTCAGGTGAGAAATTGCAAACGTCGAGCAATTGCTCAGAGATGAAAAGTGGCAGCACTGAAATCTGTTGCTAGCCAGCACCCTTCCTTGGAAGTGCTTTCACAGGCGCAGCAACACTGGGGCTTTGCGCTTCTCTAGCCACCAAATGTCACGCTCACTATCTCTCCGTCTCGTAGACACGAGCTGAGAAATTGCAAACGTCGAGCAATTGCTCAGAGATGAGAACTGCCAGCACTGAAAGCTGATGCTAGCCAGCACCCTTCCTTGGAAGCGCTTTTGTAGGCCTAAGAACACTGGGGCTCTCGGCTTCTCTAGCCACCTACTCTTCTGCTCATCCTCTCGCGTAGTCTAAAGAGAGCTCGGGTGAGAAATTGCAAACGTCCAGCAATTGCTCAGAGATGAAAAGTGCCAGCACTGAAAGCTGTTGCTAGCCAGCACCCTTCCTTGGAAGCGCTTTCACAGGCGCAGCAACACTGGGGCTTTGCGCTTCTCTAGCCACCAAACGTCACGGTCGTTCTCTTTCCTTCTCGTAGACACGAGCTGAGAAATTGCAAACGTCGAGCAATTGCTCAGAGATGAAAAGTGGCAGCACTGAAAGCTGTTGCTAGCCAGCGCCCTTCCTTGGAAGCGCTTTCACAGGCGCAGCAACACTGGGGCTTTGCGCTTCTCTACCCACCAAACGTCACGGTCATTCTCTTTCCTTCTCGTAGACAAGAGTTGAGAAATTGCAAACGTCCAGCAATTGCTCAGAGATGAAAAGTGCCAGCACTGAAAGCTGTTGCTAGCCAGCACCCTTCCTTGGAAGCGCTTTCACAGGCGCAGCAACACTGGGGCTTTGCGCTTCTCTAGCCACCAAACATCACGGTCATTCTCTTTCCGTCTCGTAGACACGAGTTGAGAAATTGCAAACGTCGAGCAATTGCTCAGAGATGAAAAGTGCCAGCACTGAAAGCTGTGGCTAGCCAGCACCCTTCCTTGGAAGTGCTTTCACAGGCGCAGCAACACTGGGGCTTTGCGCTTCTCTAGCCACCAAACATCACGCTCACTATCTCTCCGTCTCGTAGACACGAGTTGAGAAATTGCAAACGTCGAGCAATTGCTCAGAGATGAAAAGTGCCAGCACTGAAAGCTCTTGCTAGCCAGCACCCTTCCTTGGAAGCGCTTTTGTAGGCCTAAGAACACTGGGGCTCTGGGCTTCTCTAGCCACCTAATCTTCTGCTCATCCTCTCGTGCAGTCTAAAGAGAGCTCAGGTGAGAAATTGCAAATGTCGAGCAATTGCTCAGAGATGAAAAGTGCCAGCACTGAAAGCTGTTGCTAGCCAGCACCCTTCCTTGGAAGTGCTTTCACAGGCGCAGCAACACTGGGACTTTGCGCTTCTCTACCAACCAAACGTCACGGTCATTCTCTTTCCTTCTCGTAGACACGAGTTGAGAAATTGCAAACGTCGAGCAATTGCTCAGACATGAAAAGTGGCAGCTCTGAAAGCTGTTGCTAGTCAGCAGCCTTCCTTGGAAGCGCTTTCACAGTCGCAGCAACACTGGGGCTTTGTGCTTCTCTACCCACCAAACGTCACGGTCATTCTCTTTCCTTCTCGTAGACAGGAGTTGAGAAATTGCAAACGTCCAGCAATTGCTCAGAGATGAAAAGTGCCAGCACTGAAAGCTGTTGCTAGCCAGCACCCTTCCTTGGAAGTGCTTTCACAGGCGCAGCAACACTGGGGCTTTGCGCTTCTCTAGCCACCAAACATCACGGTCACTATCTCTCCGTCTCGTAGACACGAGCTGAGAAATTGCAAAAGTGGAGCAATTGCTCAGAGGTGAAAAGTGCCAGCACTGAAAGCTGTTGCTAGCCAGCATCCTTCCTTGGAAGCCCTCTTGTAGCCCTAACAACACAGGGGCTCTGAGCTTCTATAGCCACCTACTCTTCTGCTCATCCTCTCGTGCAGTCTAAAGAGAGCTCAGGGGAGAAATTGCAAACGTCCAGCAATTGCTCAGAGAGGAAAAGTGCCAGCACTGAAAGCTGTTGCTAGCCAGCACCCTTCCTTGGAAGTGCTTTCACAGGCGCAGCAACACTGGGGCTTTGCGCTTCTCTACCCACCAAACATCACGGTCATTCTCTTTCCATCTCGTAGACACGAGTTGAGAAATTGCAAACGTCCAGCAATTGCTCAGAGATGAAAAGTGCCAGCACTGAAAGCTGTGGCTAGCCAGCACCCTTCCTTGGAAGCGCTTTCACAGGCGCAGCAACACTGGGGCTTTGCGCTTCTCTACCCACCAAACATCACGGTCACTCTCTCTCCGTCTCGTAGACACGAGCTGAGAAATTGCAAACGTCGAGCAATTGCTCAGAGATGAAAAGTGGCAGCACTGAAAGCTGTTGCTAGCCAGCACCCTTCCTTGGAAACGCTTTTGTAGGCCTAAGAACACTGGGGCTCTGGGCTTCTCTAGCCACCTAATCTTCTGCTCATCCTCTCGTGCAGTCTAAAGAGAGCTCAGGTGACAAAGCGCAAACGTCGAGCAATTGCTCAGAGATGAAAAGTGCCAGCACTGAAAGCTGTTGCTAGCCAGCACCCTTCCTTGGAAGCGCTTTCACAGGCGCAGCAACACTGGGGCTTTGCGCTTCTCTAGCCACCAAACATCACGGTCATTCTCTTTCCGTCTCGTAGACACGAGTTGAGAAATTGCAAACGTCGAGCAATTGCTCAGAGATGAAAAGTGCCAGCACTGAAAGCTGTGGCTAGCCAGCAGCCTTCCTTGGAAGTGCTTTCACAGGCGCAGCAACACTGGGGCTTTGCGCTTCTCTAGCCACCAAACATCACGCTCACTATCTCTCCGTCTCGTAGACACGAGCTGAGAAATTGCAAACGTCGAGCAATTGCTCAGAGAGGAAAAGTGCCAGCACTGAAAGCTGTTGCTAGCCAGCACCCTTCCTTGGAAGCGCTTTTGTAGGCCTAAGAACACTGGGGCTCTGGGCTTCTCTACCCACCTAATCTTCTGCTCATCCTCTCGTGCAGTCTAAAGAGATCTCAGGTGAGAAATTGCAAACGTCGAGCAATTGCTCAGAGATGAAAAGTGCCAGCACTGAAAGCTGTTGCTAGCCAGCACCCTTCCTTGGACGTGCTTTCACAGGCGCAGCAACACTGGGGCTTTGCACTTCTCTACCCACCAAACGTCACGGTCACTATCTCTCCGTCTCGTAGACACGAGCTGAGAAATTGCAAACGTCGAGCAATTGCTCAGAGATGAAAAGTGCCAGCACTGAAAGCTGTTGCTAGCCAGCATCCTTCCTTGGAAACGCTTTCAGAGGTGCAGCAACACTTGGGCGTTGTGCTTCTCTAGCCACCAAACGTCACGGTCATTCTCTTTCCGTCTCGTAGACACGAGCTGAGAAATTGCAAACGTCCAGCAATTGCTCAGAGATGAAAAGTGCCAGCACTGAAAGCTGTTGCTAGCCAGCACCCTTCCTTGGAAGCGCTCTTGTAGCCCTTAGAACACTGGGGCTCTGGGCTTCTCTAGCCACCTAATCTTCTGCTCATCCTCTCGCGCACTCTAAAGAGAGCTCAGGTGAGAAATTGCAAACGTCGAGCAATTGCTCAGAGATGAAAAGTGCCAGCACTGAAAGCTGTTGCTAGCCAGCACCCTTCCTTGGACGTGCTTTCACAGGCGCAGCAACACTGGGGCTTTGCGCTTCTCTAGCCACCAATCGTCACGGTCACTATCTCTCCGTCTCGTAGACACGAGCTGAGAAATTGCAAACGTCGAGCAATTGCTCAGAGATGAAAAGTGGCAGCACTGAAAGCTGTTGCTAGCCAGCACCCTTCCTTGGAAGCGCTTTCACAGTCGCAGCAACACTGGGGCTTTGCGCTTCTCTACCCACCAAACATCACGGTCACTATCTCTCCGTCTCGTAGACATGAGCTAGAGAAATTGCAAACGTCGAGCAATTGCTCAGAGATGGAAAGTGGCAGCACTGAAAGCTGTTGCTAGCCAGCACCCTTCCTTGGAAGCGCTTTTGTAGGCCTAAGAACACTGGGGCTCTGGGCTTCTCTAGCCACCTAATCTTCTGCTCATCCTCTCGTGCAGTCTAAAGAGAGGTCAGGTGAGAAAGTGCAAACGTCGAGCAATTGCTCAGAGATGAAAAGTGGCAGCACTGAAAGCTGTTGCTAGCCAGCACCCTTCCTTGGAAGCGCTTTCACAGGCGCAGCAACACTGGGGCTTTGCGCTTCTCTAGCCACCAAACGTCACGGTCATTCTCTTTCCGTCTCGTAGACACGAGCTGAGAAATTGCAAACGTCGAGCAATTGCTCAGAGATGAAAAGTGCCAGCACTGAAAGCTGTTGCTAGCCAGCACCCTTCCTTGGAAGCGCTTTTGTAGGCCTAAGAACACTGGGGTTGTGGGCTTCTCTTGCCACCTAATCTTCTGCTCATCCTCTCGTGCAGTCTAAAGAGAGCTCAGGTGAGAAAGTGCAAACGTCGAGCAATTGCTCAGAGATGAAAAGTGCCAGCACTGAAAGCTGTTGCTAGCCAGCACCCTTCCTTGGAAGCGCTTTCACAGGCGCAGCAACACTGGGGCTTTGCGCTTCTCTAGCCACAAAACATCACGGTCATTCTCTTTCCGTCTCGTAGACACGAGTTGAGAAATTGCAAATGTCGAGCAATTGCTCAGAGATGAAAAGTGCCAGCACTGAAAGCTGTTGCTAGTCAGCAGCCTTCCTTGGAAGCGCTTTCACAGGCGCAGCAACACTGGGGCTTTGCGCTTCTCTAGCCACCAAACATCACGCTCACTATCTCTCCGTCTCGTAGACACGAGCTGAGAAATTGCAAACGTCGAGCAATTGCTCAGAGATGAAAAGGGCCAGCACTGAAAGCTGTTGCTAGCCAGCACCCTTCCTTGGAAACGCTTTTGTAGGCCTAAGAACACTGGGGCTCTGGGCTTCTCTAGCCACCTACTCTTCTGCTCTTCCTCTCGTGCAGTCTAAAGAGAGCTCAGGTGAGAAATTGCAAACGTCGAGCAATTGCTCAGAGATGAAAAGTGCCAGCACTGAAAGCTGTTGCTAGCCAGCACCCTTCCTTGGAAGTGCTTTCACAGGCGCAGCAACACTGGGGCTTTGCGCTTCTCTACCCACCAAACATCACGGTCATTCTCTTTCCATCTCGTAGACACGAGTTGAGAAATTGCAAACATCGAGCAATTGCTCAGAGATGAAAAGTGCCAGCACTGAAAGCTGTGGCTAGCCAGCACCCTTCCTTGGAAGTGCTTTCACAGGCGCAGCAACACTGGGGCTTTGCGCTTCTCTAGCCACCAAACATCACGCTCACTATCTCTCCGTCTCGTAGACACGAGCTGAGAAATTGCAAACGTCGAGCAATTGCTCAGAGATGAAAAGTGCCAGCACTGAAAGATGTTGCTAGCCAGCACCCTTTCTTGGAAGCGCTTTTGTAGGCCTAAGAACACTGGGGTTGTGGGCTTCTCTAGCCACCTACTCTTCTGCTCTTCCTCTCGTGCAGTCTAAAGAGATCTCAGGTGAGAAAGTGCAAACGTCGAGCAATTGCTCAGAGATGAAAAGTGCCAGCACTGAAAGCTGTTGCTAGCCAGCACCCTTCCTTGGAAGCGCTTTCACAGGTGCAGCAACACTGGGGCTTTGCGATTCTCTAGCCACCAAACATCACGGTCATTCTCTTTCCGTCTCGTAGACACGAGTTGAGAAATTGCAAACGTCGAGCAATTGCTCAGAGATGAAAAGTGCCAGCACTGAAAGCTGTGGCTAGCCAGCACCCTTCCTTGGAAGTGCTTTCACAGGCGCAGCAACACTGGGGCTTTGCGCTTCTCTAGCCACCAAACATCACGGTCACTATCTCTACGTCTCGTAGACACGAGTTGAGAAATTGCAAATGTCGAGCAATTGCTCAGAGGTGAAAAGTGCCAGCACTGAAAGCTGTTGCTAGCCAGCACCCTTCCTTGGAAGCGCTTTAGTAGGCCTAACAACACTGGGGCTCTGGGCTTCTCTAGCCACCTAATCTTCTGCTCATCCTCTCGTGCAGTCTAAAGAGAGCTCAGGTGAGAAATTGCAAACGTCGAGCAATTGCTCAGAGATGAAAAGTGGCAGCACTGAAATCTGTTGCTAGCCAGCACCCTTCCTTGGAAGTGCTTTCACAGGCGCAGCAACACTGGGGCTTTGCGCTTCTCTAGCCACCAAATGTCACGCTCACTATCTCTCCGTCTCGTAGACACGAGCTGAGAAATTGCAAACGTCGAGCAATTGCTCAGAGATGAGAACTGCCAGCACTGAAAGCTGATGCTAGCCAGCACCCTTCCTTGGAAGCGCTTTTGTAGGCCTAAGAACACTGGGGCTCTCGGCTTCTCTAGCCACCTACTCTTCTGCTCATCCTCTCGCGTAGTCTAAAGAGAGCTCGGGTGAGAAATTGCAAACGTCCAGCAATTGCTCAGAGATGAAAAGTGCCAGCACTGAAAGCTGTTGCTAGCCAGCACCCTTCCTTGGAAGCGCTTTCACAGGCGCAGCAACACTGGGGCTTTGCGCTTCTCTAGCCACCAAACGTCACGGTCGTTCTCTTTCCTTCTCGTAGACACGAGCTGAGAAATTGCAAACGTCGAGCAATTGCTCAGAGATGAAAAGTGGCAGCACTGAAAGCTGTTGCTAGCCAGCGCCCTTCCTTGGAAGCGCTTTCACAGGCGCAGCAACACTGGGGCTTTGCGCTTCTCTACCCACCAAACGTCACGGTCATTCTCTTTCCTTCTCGTAGACAAGAGTTGAGAAATTGCAAACGTCCAGCAATTGCTCAGAGATGAAAAGTGCCAGCACTGAAAGCTGTTGCTAGCCAGCAGCCTTCCTTGGAAGCGCTTTCACAGGCGCAGCAACACTGGGGCTTTGCGCTTCTCTAGCCACCAAACATCACGGTCATTCTCTTTCCGTCTCGTAGACACGAGTTGAGAAATTGCAAACGTCGAGCAATTGCTCAGAGATGAAAAGTGCCAGCACTGAAAGCTGTGGCTAGCCAGCACCCTTCCTTGGAAGTGCTTTCACAGGCGCAGCAACACTGGGGCTTTGCGCTTCTCTAGCCACCAAACATCACGCTCACTATCTCTCCGTCTCGTAGACACGAGTTGAGAAATTGCAAACGTCGAGCAATTGCTCAGAGATGAAAAGTGCCAGCACTGAAAGCTCTTGCTAGCCAGCACCCTTCCTTGGAAGCGCTTTTGTAGGCCTAAGAACACTGGGGCTCTGGGCTTCTCTAGCCACCTAATCTTCTGCTCATCCTCTCGTGCAGTCTAAAGAGAGCTCAGGTGAGAAATTGCAAATGTCGAGCAATTGCTCAGAGATGAAAAGTGCCAGCACTGAAAGCTGTTGCTAGCCAGCACCCTTCCTTGGAAGTGCTTTCACAGGCGCAGCAACACTGGGACTTTGCGCTTCTCTACCAACCAAACGTCACGGTCATTCTCTTTCCTTCTCGTAGACACGAGTTGAGAAATTGCAAACGTCGAGCAATTGCTCAGACATGAAAAGTGGCAGCTCTGAAAGCTGTTGCTAGTCAGCAGCCTTCCTTGGAAGCGCTTTCACAGTCGCAGCAACACTGGGGCTTTGTGCTTCTCTACCCACCAAACGTCACGGTCATTCTCTTTCCTTCTCGTAGACAGGAGTTGAGAAATTGCAAACGTCCAGCAATTGCTCAGAGATGAAAAGTGCCAGCACTGAAAGCTGTTGCTAGCCAGCACCCTTCCTTGGAAGTGCTTTCACAGGCGCAGCAACACTGGGGCTTTGCGCTTCTCTAGCCACCAAACATCACGGTCACTATCTCTCCGTCTCGTAGACACGAGCTGAGAAATTGCAAAAGTGGAGCAATTGCTCAGAGGTGAAAAGTGCCAGCACTGAAAGCTGTTGCTAGCCAGCATCCTTCCTTGGAAGCCCTCTTGTAGCCCTAACAACACAGGGGCTCTGAGCTTCTATAGCCACCTACTCTTCTGCTCATCCTCTCGTGCAGTCTAAAGAGAGCTCAGGGGAGAAATTGCAAACGTCCAGCAATTGCTCAGAGAGGAAAAGTGCCAGCACTGAAAGCTGTGGCTAGCCAGCACCCTTCCTTGGAAGCGCTTTCACAGGCGCAGCAACACTGGGGCTTTGCGCTTCTCTAGCCACCAAACATCACGCTCACTCTCTCTCCGTCTCGTAGACACGAGCTGAGAAATTGCAAACGTCGAGCAATTGCTCAGAGATGAAAAGTGGCAGCACTGAAAGCTGTTGCTAGCCAGCACCCTTCCTTGGAAACGCTTTTGTAGGCCTAAGAACACTGGGGCTCTGGGCTTCTCTAGCCACCTAATCTTCTGCTCATCCTCTCGTGCAGTCTAAAGAGAGCTCAGGTGACAAAGCGCAAACGTCGAGCAATTGCTCAGAGATGAAAAGTGCCAGCACTGAAAGCTGTTGCTAGCCAGCACCCTTCCTTGGAAGCGCTTTCACAGGCGCAGCAACACTGGGACTTTGCGCTTCTCTAGCCACCAAACATCACGGTCATTCTCTTTCCGTCTCGTAGACACGAGCTGAGAAATTGCAAACGTCGAGCAATTGCTCAGAGATGAAAAGTGCCAGCACTGAAAGCTGTTGCTAGCCAGCACCCTTTCTTGGAAGCGCTTTTGTAGGCCTAAGAACACTGGGGCTCTGGGCTTCTCTAGCCACCTACTCTTCTGCTCATCCTCTCGCGTAGTCTAAAGAGAGCTCAGGTGAGAAAGTGCAAACGTCGAGCAATTGCTCGGAGATGAAAAGTGGCAGCACTGAAAGCTGTTGCTAGCCAGCACCCTTCCTTGGAAGCGCTTTCACAGGCGCAGCAACACTGGGGCTTTGCGCTTCTCTAGCCACCAAACATCACGGTCATTCTCTTTCCGTCTCGTAGACACGAGTTGAGAAATTGCAAACGTCGAGCAATTGCTCAGAGATGAAAAGTGCCAGCACTGAAAGCTGTGGCTAGCCAGCAGCCTTCCTTGGAAGTGCTTTCACAGGCGCAGCAACACTGGGGCTTTGCGCTTCTCTAGCCACCAAACATCACGCTCACTATCTCTCCGTCTCGTAGACACGAGCTGAGAAATTGCAAACGTCGAGCAATTGCTCAGAGACGAAAAGTGCCAGCACTGAAAGCTGTTGCTAGCCAGCACCCTTCCTTGGAAGCGCTTTTGTAGGCCTAAGAACACTGGGGCTCTGGGCTTCTCTACCCACCTACTCTTCTGCTCATCCTCTCGTGCAGTCTAAAGAGATCTCAGGTGAGAAATTGCAAACGTCGAGCAATTGCTCAGAGATGAAAAGTGCCAGCACTGAAAGCTGTTGCTAGCCAGCACCCTTCCTTGGACGTGCTTTCACAGGCGCAGCAACACTGGGGCTTTGCACTTCTCTACCCACCAAACGTCACGGTCACTATCTCTCCGTCTCGTAGACACGAGCTGAGAAATTGCAAACGTCGAGCAATTGCTCAGAGATGAAAAGTGCCAGCACTGAAAGCTGTTGCTAGCCAGCACCCTTCCTTGGAAGCGCTTTTGTAGGCCTAAGAACACTGGGGTTGTGGGCTTCTCTAGCCACTTACTCTTCTGCTCATCCTCTCGCGTAGTCTAAAGAGAGCTCGGGTGAGAAATTGCAAACGTCCAGCAATTGCTCAGAGATGAAAAGTGCCAGCACTGAAAGCTGTTGCTAGCCAGCACCCTTCCTTGGAAGCGCTTTCACAGGCGCAGCAACACTGGGGCTTTGCGCTTCTCTAGCCACCAAACGTCACGGTCGTTCTCATTCCTTCTCGTAGACACGAGCTGAGAAATTGCAAACGTCGAGCAATTGCTCAGAGATGAAAAGTGGCAGCACTGAAAGCTGTTGCTAGCCAGCGCCCTTCCTTGGAAGCGCTTTCACAGGCGCAGCAACACTGGGGCTTTGCGCTTCTCTACCCACCAAACGTCACGGTCATTCTCTTTCCTTCTCGTAGACAAGAGTTGAGAAATTGCAAACGTCGAGCAATTGCTCAGAGATGAAAAGTGCCAGCACTGAAAGCTGTTGCTAGCCAGCACCCTTCCTTGGAAGCGCTTTCACAGGCGCAGCAACACTGGGGCTTTGCGCTTCTCTAGCCACCAAACATCACGGTCATTCTCTTTCCGTCTCGTAGACACGAGTTGAGAAATTGCAAACGTCGAGCAATTGCTCAGAGATGAAAAGTGCCAGCACTGAAAGCTGTGGCTAGCCAGCACCCTTCCTTGGAAGTGCTTTCACAGGCGCAGCAACACTGGGGCTTTGCGCTTCTCTAGCCACCAAACATCACGCTCACTATCTCTCCGTCTCGTAGACACGAGTTGAGAAATTGCAAATGTCGAGCAATTGCTCAGAGATGAAAAGTGCCAGCACTGAAAGCTCTTGCTAGCCAGCACCCTTCCTTGGAAGCGCTTTTGTAGGCCTAAGAACACTGGGGCTCTGGGCTTCTCTAGCCACCTAATCTTCTGCTCATCCTCTCGTGCAGTCTAAAGAGAGCTCAGGTGAGAAATTGCAAATGTCGAGCAATTGCTCAGAGATGAAAAGTGCCAGCACTGAAAGCTGTTGCTAGCCAGCACCCTTCCTTGGAAGTGCTTTCACAGGCGCAGCAACACTGGGACTTTGCGCTTCTCTACCAACCAAACGTCACGGTCATTCTCTTTCCTTCTCGTAGACACGAGTTGAGAAATTGCAAACGTCGAGCAATTGCTCAGACATGAAAAGTGGCAGCTCTGAAAGCTGTTGCTAGTCAGCAGCCTTCCTTGGAAGCGCTTTCACAGTCGCAGCAACACTGGGGCTTTGTGCTTCTCTACCCACCAAACGTCACGGTCATTCTCTTTCCTTCTCGTAGACAGGAGTTGAGAAATTGCAAACGTCCAGCAATTGCTCAGAGATGAAAAGTGCCAGCACTGAAAGCTGTTGCTAGCCAGCACCCTTCCTTGGAAGTGCTTTCACAGGCGCAGCAACACTGGGGCTTTGCGCTTCTCTAGCCACCAAACATCACGGTCACTATCTCTCCGTCTCGTAGACACGAGCTGAGAAATTGCAAAAGTGGAGCAATTGCTCAGAGGTGAAAAGTGCCAGCACTGAAAGCTGTTGCTAGCCAGCATCCTTCCTTGGAAGCCCTCTTGTAGCCCTAACAACACAGGGGCTCTGAGCTTCTATAGCCACCTACTCTTCTGCTCATCCTCTCGTGCAGTCTAAAGAGAGCTCAGGGGAGAAATTGCAAACGTCCAGCAATTGCTCAGAGATGAAAAGTGCCAGCACTGAAAGCTGTTGCTAGCCAGCACCCTTTCTTGGAAGCGCTTTTGTAGGCCTAAGAACACTGGGGCTCTGGGCTTCTCTAGCCACCTACTCTTCTGCTCATCCTCTCGCGTAGTCTAAAGAGAGCTCAGGTGAGAAAGTGCAAACGTCGAGCAATTGCTCGGAGATGAAAAGTGGCAGCACTGAAAGCTGTTGCTAGCCAGCACCCTTCCTTGGAAGCGCTTTCACAGGCGCAGCAACACTGGGGCTTTGCGCTTCTCTAGCCACCAAACATCACGGTCATTCTCTTTCCGTCTCGTAGACACGAGTTGAGAAATTGCAAACGTCGAGCAATTGCTCAGAGATGAAAAGTGCCAGCACTGAAAGCTGTGGCTAGCCAGCAGCCTTCCTTGGAAGTGCTTTCACAGGCGCAGCAACACTGGGGCTTTGCGCTTCTCTAGCCACCAAACATCACGCTCACTATCTCTCCGTCTCGTAGACACGAGCTGAGAAATTGCAAACGTCGAGCAATTGCTCAGAGACGAAAAGTGCCAGCACTGAAAGCTGTTGCTAGCCAGCACCCTTCCTTGGAAGCGCTTTTGTAGGCCTAAGAACACTGGGGCTCTGGGCTTCTCTACCCACCTACTCTTCTGCTCATCCTCTCGTGCAGTCTAAAGAGATCTCAGGTGAGAAATTGCAAACGTCGAGCAATTGCTCAGAGATGAAAAGTGCCAGCACTGAAAGCTGTTGCTAGCCAGCACCCTTCCTTGGACGTGCTTTCACAGGCGCAGCAACACTGGGGCTTTGCACTTCTCTACCCACCAAACGTCACGCTCACTATCTCTCCGTCTCGTAGACACGAGCTGAGAAATTGCAAACGTCGAGCAATTGCTCAGAGATGAAAAGTGCCAGCACTGAAAGCTGTTGCTAGCCAGCACCCTTCCTTGGAAGCGCTTTTGTAGGCCTAAGAACACTGGGGTTGTGGGCTTCTCTAGCCACTTACTCTTCTGCTCATCCTCTCGCGTAGTCTAAAGAGAGCTCAGGTGAGTAATTGCAAATGTCGAGCAATTGCTTAGAGAGGAAAAGTGCCAGCACTGAAGGCTGTTGCTAGCCAGCAGCCTTCCTTGGAAGCGCTTTCACAGGCGCAGCAACACTGGGACTTTGCGCTACTCTAGCCACCAAACATCACGGTCATTCTCTTGCCGTCTCGTAGACACGAGCTGAGAAATTGCAAACGTCGAGCAATTGCTCAGAGATGAAAAGTGCCAGCACTGAAAGCTGTTGCTAGCCAGCAGCCTTCCTTGGAAGCGCTTTCACAGGCGCAGCAACACTGGGGCTTTGCGCTTCTCTACCCACCAAACATCATGGTCATTCTCTTTCCGTCTCGTACACACGAGCTGAGAAATTGCAAACGTCGAGCAATTGCTCAGACATGAAAAGTGCCAGCACTGAAAGCTGTTGCTACCCAGCACCCTTCCTTGGAAGTGCTTTCACAGGTGAAAAAACACTGGGGCTTTGCGCTTCTCTAGCCACCAAATGTCACGGTCATTATCTCTCCGTCTCGTAGACACGAGCTGAGAAATTGCAAACGTCGAGCAATTGCTCAGAGATGAAAACTGCCAGCACTGAAAGCTGATGCTAGCCAGCACCCTTCCTTGGAAGCGCTTTTGCAGGCCTAAGAACACTGGGGTTGTGGGTTCTCTAGCCACATACTCTTCTGCTCATCCTCTCGCGTAGTCTAAAGAGAGCTCAGGTGAGAAATTGCAAATGTCGAGCAATTGCTTAGAGAGGAAAAGTGCCAGCACTGAAAGCTGTTGCTAGCCAGCAGCCTTCCTTGGAAGCGCTCTTGTAGCCCTAACAACACAGGGGCTCTGAGCTTCTATAGCCACCTACTCTTCTGCTCATCCTCTCGCGCAGTCTAAAGAGAGCTCAGGTGAGAAATTGCAAACGTCCAGCAATTGCTCAGAGATGTAAAGTGCCAGCACTGAAAGCTGTTGCTAGCCAGCACCCTTCCTTGGAAGTGCTTTCACAGGCGCAGCAACACTGGGGCTTTGCGCTTCTCCACCCACCAAACATCACGGTCATTCTCTTTCCGTCTCGTAGACACGAGTTGAGAAATTGCAAACATCGAGCAATTGCTCAGAGATGAAAAGTGCCAGCACTGAAAGCTGTTGCTAGCCAGCACCCTTCCTTGGAAACGCTTTTGTAGGCCTAAGAACACTGGGGCTCTGGGCTTCTCTAGCCACCTAATCTTCTGCTCATCCTCTCGCGCAGTCTAAAGAGAGCTCAGGTGAGAAAGTGCAAACGTCGAGCAATTGCTCAGAGATGAAAAGTGCCAGCACTGAAAGCTGTGGCTAGCCAGCACCCTTCCTTGGAAGCGCTTTCACAGGCGCAGCAACACTGGGACTTTGCGCTTCTCTAGCCACCAAACGTCACGGTCCTTCTCTTTCCGTCTCGTAGACACGAGCTGAGAAATTGCAAACGTCGAGCAATTGCTCAGAGATGAAAAGTGCCAGCACTGAAAGCTGTTGCTAGCCAGCACCCTTTCTTGGAAGCACTTTTGTAGGCCTAAGAACACTGGGGTTGTGGGCTTCTCTAGCCACCTACTCTTCTGCTCATCCTCTCGCGTAGTCTAAAGAGAGCTCAGGTGAGAAATTGCAAACGTCCAGCAATTGCTCAGAGATGAAAAGTGCCAGCACTGAAAGCTGTTGCTAGCCAGCAGCCTTCCTTGGAAGCGCTTTCACAGGCGCAGCAACACTGGGGCTTTGCGCTTCTCTAGCCACCAAACATCACGGTCATTCTCTTTCCGTCTCGTAGACACGAGTTGAGAAATTGCAAACGTCGAGCAATTGCTCAGAGATGAAAAGTGCCAGCACTGAAAGCTGTTGCTAGCCAGCAGCCTTCCTTGGAAGTGCTTTCACAGGCGCAGCAACACTGGGGCTTTGCGCTTCTCTAGCCACCAAACATCACGCTCACTATCTCTCCGTCTCGTAGACACGAGCTGAGAAATTGCAAATGTCGAGCAATTGCTCAGAGATGAAAAGTGCCAGCACTGAAAGCTGTGGCTAGCCAGCACCCTTCCTTGGAAGCGCTTTTGTAGGCCTAAGAACACTGGGGTTGTGGGCTTCTCTAGCCACCTACTCTTCTGCTCATCCTCTCGCGCAGTCTAAAGAGAGCTCAGGTGAGAAAGTGCAAACGTCGAGCAATTGCTCAGAGATGAAAAGTGCCAGCACTGAAAGCTGTTGCTAGCCAGCACCCTTCCTTGGAAGCGCTTTCACAGGCGCAGCAACACTGGGGCTTTGCGCTTCTCTAGCCACCAAACATCACGGTCATTCTCTTTCCGTCTCGTAGACACGAGTTGAGAAATTGCAAACGTCGAGCAATTGCTCAGAGATGAAAAGTGCCAGCACTGAAAGCTGTGGCTAGCCAGCACCCTTCCTTGGAAGTGCTTTCACAGGCGCAGCAACACTGGGGCTTTGCGCTTCTCTAGCCACCAAACATCACGGTCACTATCTCTCCGTCTCGTAGACACGAGCTGAGAAATTGCAAACGTCGAGCAATTGCTCAGAGATGAAAAGTGCCAGCACTGAAAGCTGATGTTAGCCAGCACCCTTCCTTGGAAACGCTTTTGTAGGCCTAAGAACACTGGGGCTCTGGGCTTCTCTAGCCACCTACTCTTCTGCTCATCCTCTCGCGCAGTCTAAAGAGAGCTCAGGTGAGAAATTGCAAATGTCGAGCAATTGCTCAGAGATGAAAAGTGCCAGCACTGAAAGCTGTTGCTAGCCAGCACCCTTCCTTGGAAGTGCTTTCACAGGCGCAGCAACACTGGGGCTTTGCGCTTCTCTAGCCACCAAACATCACGGTCATTCTCTTTCCATCTCGTAGACACGAGTTGAGAAATTGCAAACGTCGAGCAATTGCTCAGAGATGAAAAGTGCCAGCACTGAAAGCTGTGGCTAGCCAGCACCCTTCCTTGGAAGTGCTTTCACAGGCGCAGCAACACTGGGGCTTTGCGCTTCTCTAGCCACCAAACATCACGCTCACTATATCTCCGTCTCGTAGACACGAGCTGAGAAATTGCAAACGTCGAGCAATTGCTCAGAGAGGAAAAGTGCCAGCACTGAAAGCTGTTGCTAGCCAGCACCCTTCCTTGGAAGCGCTTTTGTAGGCCTAAGAACACTGGGGCTCTGGGCTTCTCTAGCCACCTAATCTTCTGCTCATCCTCTCGTGCAGTCTAAAGAGAGCTCAGGTGAGAAATTGCAAACGTCGAGCAATTGCTCAGAGATGAAAAGTGCCAGCACTGAAAGCTGTTGCTAGCCAGCAGCCTTCCTTGGAAGCGCTTTCACAGGCGCAGCAACACTGGCACGTTGTGCTTCTCTAGCCACCAAACGTCACGGTCATTCTCTTTCCTTCTCGTAGACAGCAGTTGAGAAATTGCAAACGTCCAGCAATTGCTCAGAGATGAAAAGTGCCAGCACTGAAAGCTGTGGCTAGCCAGCACCCTTCCTTGGAAGTGCTTTCACAGGTGAAAAAACACTGGGGCTTTGCGCTTCTCTAGCCACCAAACATCACGGTCACTATCTCTCCGTCTCGTAGACACGAGCTGAGAAATTGCAAAAGTGGAGCAATTGCTCAGAGATGAAAAGTGCCAGCACTGAAAGCTGATGTTAGCCAGCACCCTTCCTTGGAAGCGCTCTTGTAGCCCTAACAACACAGGGGCTCTGAGCTTCTCTAGCCACCTAATCTTCTGCTCATCCTCTCGCGTAGTCTAAAGAGAGCTCAGGGGAGAAATTGCAAACGTCCAGCAAATGCTCAGAGATGAAAAGTGCCAGCACTGAAAGCTGTTGCTAGCCAGCACCCTTCCTTGGAAGCGCTTTCACAGGCGCAGCAACACTGGGGCTTTGCGCTTCTCTAGCCACCAAACATCACGGTCATTCTCTTTCCGTCTCGTAGACACGAGTTGAGAAATTGCAAACATCGAGCAATTGCTCAGAGATGAAAAGTGGCAGCACTGAAAGCTGTTGCTAGCCAGCACCCTTCCTTGGAAGCGCTTTTGTAGGCCTAAGAACAGTGGGGCTCTGGGCTTCTCTAGCCACCTACTCTTCTGCTCATCCTCTCGCGCAGTCTAAAGAGAGCTCAGGTGAGAAAGTGCAAACGTCGAGCAATTGCTCAGAGATGAAAAGTGCCAGCACTGAAAGCTGTTGCTAGCCAGCACCCTTCCTTGGAAGCGCTTTCACAGGCGCAGCAACACTGGGGCTTTGCGCTTCTCTAGCCACCAAACATCACGGTCATTCTCTTTCCGTCTCGTAGACACGAGTTGAGAAATTGCAAACGTCGAGCAATTGCTCAGAGATGAAAAGTGCCAGCACTGAAAGCTGTGGCTAGCCAGCAGCCTTCCTTGGAAGTGCTTTCACAGGCGCAGCAACACTGGGGCTTTGCGCTTCTCTAGCCACCAAACGTCACGGTCATTCTCTTTCCGTCTCGTAGACAGGAGTTGAGAAATTGCAAACGTCGAGCAATTGCTCAGAGATGAAAAGTGGCAGCACTGAAAGCTGTTGCTAGCCAGCACCCTTCCTTGGAAGCGCTTTCACAGGCGCAGCAACACTGGGACTTTGCGCTTCTCTAGCCACCAAACATCACGGTCATTCTCTTTCCGTCTCGTAGACAGGAGTTGAGAAATTGCAAACGTCGAGCAATTGCTCAGAGATGAAAAGTGGCAGCACTGAAAGCTGATGCTAGCCAGCACCCTTTCTTGGAAGCGCTTTTGTAGGCCTAAGAACACTGGGGTTGTGGGCTTCTCTAGCCACCTACTCTTCTGCTCATCCTCTCGCGCAGTCTAAAGAGAGCTCAGGTGAGAAAGTGCAAACGTCGAGCAATTGCTCAGAGATGTAAAGTGCCAGCACTGAAAGCTGTTGCTAGCCAGCACCCTTCCTTGGAAGCGCTTTCACAGGCGTAGCAACACTGGGGCTTTGCGCTTCTCTAGCCACCAAACATCACGGTCATTCTCTTTCCGTCTCGTAGACACGAGTTGAGAAATTGCAAACGTCGAGCAATTGCTCAGAGATGAAAAGTGCCAGCACTGAAAGCTGTGGCTAGCCAGCAGCCTTCCTTGGAAGTGCTTTCACAGGCGCAGCAACACTGGGGCTTTGCGCTTCTCTAGCCACCAAACATCACGGTCACTATCTCTCCGTCTCGTAGACACGAGCTGAGAAATTGCAAACGTCGAGCAATTGCTCAGAGATGAAAAGTGCCAGCACTGAAAGCTGATGTTAGCCAGCACCCTTCCTTGGAAACGCTTTTGTAGGCCTAAGAACACTGGGGCTCTGGGCTTCTCTAGCCACCTACTCTTCTGCTCATCCTCTCGTGCAGTCTAAAGAGAGGTCAGGTGAGAAATTGCAAATGTCGAGCAATTGCTCAGAGATGAAAAGTGCCAGCACTGAAAGCTGTTGCTAGCCAGCACCCTTCCTTGGAAGTGCTTTCACAGGCGCAGCAACACTGGGGCTTTGCGCTTCTCTACCCACCAAACATCACGGTCATTCTCTTTCCATCTCGTAGACACGAGTTGAGAAATTGCAAATGTCGAGCAATTGCTCAGAGATGAAAAGTGCCAGCACTGAAAGCTGTTGCTAGCCAGCACCCTTCCTTGGAAGCGCTTTCACAGGCGCAGCAACACTGGGGCTTTGCGCTTCTCTAGCCACCAAACATCACGGTCACTCTCTCTCCGTCTCGTAGACACGAGCTGAGAAATTGCAAACGTCGAGCAATTGCTCAGAGATGAAAAGTGGCAGCACTGAAAGCTGTTGCTAGCCAGCACCCTTTCTTGGAAGCGCTTTTGTAGGCCTAAGAACACTGGGGTTGTGGGCTTCTCTAGCCACCTACTCTTCTGCTCTTCCTCTCGTGCAGTCTAAAGAGATCTCAGGTGAGAAAGTGCAAACGTCGAGCAATTGCTCAGAGATGAAAAGTGCCAGCACTGAAAGCTGTTGCTAGCCAGCAGCCTTCCTTGGAAGTGCTTTCACAGGCGCAGCAACACTGGGGCTTTGCGCTTCTCTAGCCACCAAACATCACGGTCATTCTCTTTCCGTCTCGTAGACACGAGTTGAGAAATTGCAAACGTCGAGCAATTGCTCAGAGATGAAAAGTGCCAGCACTGAAAGCTGTGGCTAGCCAGCAGCCTTCCTTGGAAGCGCTTTCACAGGCGCAGCAACACTGGGGCTTTGCGCTTCTCTAGCCACCAAACATCACGGTCACTATCTCTCCGTCTCGTAGACACGAGCTGAGAAATTGCAAATGTCGAGCAATTGCTCAGAGGTGAAAAGTGCCAGCACTGAAAGCTGTTGCTAGCCAGCACCCTTCCTTGGAAGCGCTTTGGTAGGCCTAACAACACTGGGGCTCTGGGCTTCTCTAGCCACCTAATCTTCTGCTCATCCTCTCGTGCAGTCTAAAGAGAGCTCAGGTGAGAAATTGCAAACGTCGAGCAATTGCTCAGAGATGAAAAGTGGCAGCACTGAAAGCTGTTGCTAGCCAGCACCCTTCCTTGGAAGTGCTTTCACAGGCGCAGCAACACTGGGGCTTTGCGCTTCTCTAGCCACCAAATGTCACGCTCACTATCTCTCCGTCTCGTAGACACGAGCTGAGAAATTGCAAACGTCGAGCAATTGCTCAGAGATGAAAAGTGCCAGCACTGAAAGCTGATGCTAGCCACCACCCTTCCTTGGAAGCGCTTTTGTAGGCCTAAGAACACTGGGGCTCTGGGCTTCTCTAGCCACCTACTCTTCTGCTCATCCTCTCGCGTAGTCTAAAGAGAGCTCGGGTGAGAAATTGCAAACGTCCAGCAATTGCTCAGAGATGAAAAGTGCCAGCACTGAAAGCTGTTGCTAGCCAGCAGCCTTCCTTGGAAGCGCTTTCACAGGCGCAGCAACACTGGGACTTTGCGCTTCTCTAGCCACCAAACGTCACGGTCGTTCTCTTTCCTTCTCGTAGACACGAGCTGAGAAATTGCAAACGTCGAGCAATTGCTCAGAGATGAAAAGTGCCAGCACTGAAAGCTGTTGCTAGCCAGCACCCTTCCTTGGAAGTGCTTTCACAGGCGCAGCAACACTGGGGCTTTGCGCTTCTCTAGCCACCAAACATCACGCTCACTATCTCTACGTCTCGTAAACACGAGCTGAGAAATTGCAAACGTCGAGCAATTGCTCAGAGATGAAAAGTGCCAGCACTGAAAGCTCTTGCTAGCCAGCACCCTTCCTTGGAAGCACTTTTGTAGGCCTAAGAACACTGGGGCTCTGGGCTTCTCTAGCCACCTAATCTTCTGCTCATCCTCTCGTGCAGTCTAAAGAGAGCTCAGGTGAGAAATTGCAAATGTCGAGCAATTGCTCAGAGATGAAAAGTGCCAGCACTGAAAGCTGTTGCTAGCCAGCACCCTTCCTTGGAAGTGCTTTCACAGGCGCAGCAACACTGGGACTTTGCGCTTCTCTAGCCACCAAACATCACGGTCATTCGCTTTCCTTCTCGTAGACACGAGTTGAGAAATTGCAAATGTCGAGCAATTGCTCAGACATGAAAAGTGGCAGCTCTGAAAGCTGTTGCTAGTCAGCAGCCTTCCTTGGAAGCGCTTTCACAGGCGCAGCAACACTGGGGCTTTGTGCTTCTCTACCCACCAAACGTCACGGTCATTCTCTTTCCTTCTCGTAGACAGGAGTTGAGAAATTGCAAACGTCCAGCAATTGCTCAGAGATGAAAAGTGCCAGCACTGAAAGCTGTGGCTAGCCAGCACCCTTCCTTGGAAGTGCTTTCACAGGCGCAGCAACACTGGGGCTTTGCGCTTCTCTACCCACCAAACATCACGGTCACTATCTCTCCGTCCCGTAGACACGAGCTGAGAAATTGCAAAAGTGGAGCAATTGCTCAGAGGTGAAAAGTGCCAGCACTGAAAGCTGTTGCTAGCCAGCATCCTTCCTTGGAAGCGCTCTTGTAGCCCTAACAACACAGGGGCTCTGAGCTTCTATAGCCACCTACTCTTCTGCTCATCCTCTCGCGCAGTCTAAAGAGAGCTCAGGGGAGAAATTGCAAACGTCCAGCAATTGCTCAGAGAGGAAAAGTGCCAGCACTGAAAGCTGTTGCTAGCCAGCACCCTTCCTTGGAAGTGCTTTCACAGGCGCAGCAACACTGGGGCTTTGCGCTTCTCTACCCACCAAACATCACGGTCATTCTCTTTCCGTCTCGTAGACACGAGCTGAGAAATTGCAAACATCGAGCAATTGCTCAGAGATGAAAAGTGCCAGCACTGAAAGCTGTTGCTAGCCAGCACCCTTCCTTGGAAGCGCTTTCACAGGCGCAGCAACACTGGGGCTTTGCGCTTCTCTAGCCACCAAACATCACGGTCACTCTCTCTCCGTCTCGTAGACACGAGCTGAGAAATTGAAAACGTCGAGCAATTGCTCAGAGATGAAAAGTGGCAGCACTGAAAGCTGTTGCTAGCCAGCACCCTTCCTTGGAAACGCTTTTGTAGGCCTAAGAACACTGGGGCTCTGGGCTTCTCTAGCCACCTAATCTTCTGCTCATCCTCTCGTGCAGTCTAAAGAGAGCTCAGGTGAGAAAGCGCAAACGTCGAGCAATTGCTCAGAGATGAAAAGTGCCAGCACTGAAAGCTCTTGCTAGCCAGCACCCTTCCTTGGAAGCGCTTTCACAGGCGCAGCAACACTGGGGCTTTGCGCTTCTCTACCCACCAAACATCACGGTCATTCTCTTTCCGTCTCGTAGACACGAGTTGAGAAATTGCAAACGTCGAGCAATTGCTCAGAGAGGAAAAGTGCCAGCACTGAAAGCTGATGTTAGCCAGCACCCTTCCTTGGAAGTGCTTTCACAGGCGCAGCAACACTGGGGCTTTGCGCTTCTCTAGCCACCAAACATCACGCTAACTATCTCTACGTCTCGTAGACACGAGCTGAGAAATTGCAAACGTCGAGCAATTGCTCAGAGAGGAAAAGTGCCAGCACTGAAAGCTGATGTTAGCCAGCACCCTTCCTTGGAAGCGCTTTTGTAGGCCTAAGAACACTGGGGCTCTGGGCTTCTCTAGCCACCTAATCTTCTGCTCATCCTCTCGTGCAGTCTAAAGAGAGCTCAGGTGAGAAATTGCAAACGTCGAGCAATTGCTCAGAGATGAAAAGTGCCAGCACTGAAAGCTGTTGCTAGCCAGCACCCTTCCTTGGACGTGCTTTCACAGGCGCAGCAATACTGGGGCTTTGCGCTTCTCTAGCCACCAATCGTCACGGTCACTATCTCTACGTCTCGTAGACACGAGCTGAGAAATTGCAAACGTCGAGCAATTGCTCAGAGATGAAAAGTGGCAGCACTGAAAGCTGTTGCTAGCCAGCACCCTTCCTTGGAAGCGCTTTCACAGGCGCAGCAACACTGGGGCTTTGCGCTTCTCTACCCACCAAACGTCACGGTCATTCTCTTTCCGTCTCGTAGACACGAGCTGAGAAATTGCAAACGTCGAGCAATTGCTCAGAGATGAAAAGTGCCAGCACTGAAAGCTGTTGCTAGCCAGCACCCTTCCTTGGAAGCGCTTTTGTAGGCCTAAGAACACTGGGGCTCTGGGCTTCTCTAGCCACCTAATCTTCTGCTCATCCTCTCGTGCAGTCTAAAGAGAGCTCAGGTGAGAAAGTGCAAACGTCGAGCAATTGCTCAGAGATGAAAAGTGCCAGCACTGAAAGCTGTTGCTAGCCAGCAGCCTTCCTTGGAAGCGCTTTCACAGGCGCAGCAACACTGGGGCTTCGCGCTTCTCTAGCCACCAAACATCACGGTCATTCTCTTTCCGTCTCGTAGACACGAGTTGAGAAATTGCAAACGTCGAGCAATTGCTCAGAGATGAAAAGTGCCAGCACTGAAAGCTGTTGCTAGCCAGCACCCTTCCTTGGAAGTGCTTTCACAGGCGCAGCAACACTGGGGCTTTGCGCTTCTCTAGCCACCAAACATCACGGTCATTCTCTTTCCATCTCGTAGACACGAGTTGAGAAATTGCAAACATCGAGCAATTGCTCAGAGATGAAAAGTGCCAGCACTGAAAGCTGTGGCTAGCCAGCACCCTTCCTTGGAAGTGCTTTCACAGGCGCAGCAACACTGGGGCTTTGCGCTTCTCTACCCACCAAACATCACGGTCACTCTCTCTCCGTCTCGTAGACACGAGCTGAGAAATTGCAAACGTCGAGCAATTGCTCAGAGATGAAAAGTGCCAGCACTGAAAGCTGTTGCTAGCCAGCACCCTTTCTTGGAAGCGCTTTTGTAGGCCTAAGAACACCGGGGTTGTGGGCTTCTCTAGCCACCTACTCTTCTGCTCTTCCTCTCGTGCAGTCTAAAGAGATCTCAGGTGAGAAATTGCAAACGTCGAGCAATTGCTCAGAGATGAAAAGTGGCAGCACTGAAAGCTGTTGCTAGCCAGCACCCTTCCTTGGAAGCGCTTTCACAGGTGCAGCAACACTGGGGCTTTGCGCTTCTCTAGCCACCAAACATCACGGTCATTCTCTTTCCGTCTCGTAGACACGAGTTGAGAAATTGCAAACGTCGAGCAATTGCTCAGAGATGAAAAGTGGCAGCACTGAAAGCTGTTGCTAGCCAGCACCCTTCCTTGGAAGTGCTTTCACAGGCGCAGCAACACTGGGGCTTTGCGCTTCTCTAGCCACCAAACATCACGGTCACTATCTCTCCGTCTCGTAGACACGAGCCGAGAAATTGCAAATGTCGAGCATTTGCTCAGAGGTGAAAAGTGCCAGCACTGAAAGCTGTTGCTAGCCAGCACCCTTCCTTGGAAGTGCTTTAGTAGGCCTAAGAACACTGGGGCTCTGGGCTTCTCTAGCCACCTAATCTTCTGCTCATCCTCTCGTGCAGTCTAAAGAGAGCTCAGGTGAGAAAGTGCAAACGTCGAGCAATTGCTCAGAGATGAAAAGTGGCAGCACTGAAAGCTGTTGCTAGCCAGCACCCTTCCTTGGAAGTGCTTTCACAGGCGCAGCAACACTGGGGCTTTGCGCTTCTCTACCCACCAAACGTCACGGTCATTCTCTTTCCTTCTCGTAGACAGGAGTTGAGAAATTGCAAACGTCCAGCAATTGCTCAGAGATGAAAAGTGCCAGCACTGAAAGCTGTTGCTAGCCAGCACCCTTCCTTGGAAGCGCTTTCACAGGCGCAGCAACACTGGGGCTTTGCGCTTCTCTAGCCACCAAACATCACGGTCATTCTCTTTCTGTCTCGTAGACACGAGTTGAGAAATTGCAAACGTCGAGCAATTGCTCAGAGATGAAAAGTGGCAGCACTGAAAGCTGTTGCTAGCCAGCACCCTTCCTTGGAAACGCTTTTGTAGGCCTAAGAACACTGGGGCTCTGGGCTTCTCTAGCCACCTAATCTTCTGCTCATCCTCTCGTGCAGTCTAAAGAGAGGTCAGGTGAGAAATTGCAAACGTCGAGCAATTGCTCAGAGATGAAAAGTGCCAGCACTGAAAGCTGTTGCTAGCCAGCACCCTTCCTTGGAAGCGCTTTCACAGGCGCAGCAACACTGGGACTTTGCGCTTCTCTAGCCAGCAAAGGTCACGGTCATTCTCTTTCCGTCTCGTAGACAGGAGTTGAGAAATTGCAAACGTCGAGCAATTGCTCAGAGATGAAAAGTGGCAGCACTGAAAGCTGATGCTAGCCAGCACCCTTTCTTGGAAGCGCTTTTGTAGGCCTAAGAACACTGGGGTTGTGGGCTTCTCTAGCCACCTACTCTTCTGCTCATCCTCTCGCGCAGTCTAAAGAGAGCTCAGGTGAGAAAGTGCAAACGTCGAGCAATTGCTCAGAGATGTAAAGTGCCAGCACTGAAAGCTGTTGCTAGCCAGCACCCTTCCTTGGAAGCGCTTTCACAGGCGTAGCAACACTGGGGCTTTGCGCTTCTCTAGCCACCAAACATCACGGTCATTCTCTTTCCGTCTCGTAGACACGAGTTGAGAAATTGCAAACGTCGAGCAATTGCTCAGAGATGAAAAGTGCCAGCACTGAAAGCTGTGGCTAGCCAGCAGCCTTCCTTGGAAGTGCTTTCACAGGCGCAGCAACACTGGGGCTTTGCGCTTCTCTAGCCACCAAACATCACGGTCACTATCTCTCCGTCTCGTAGACACGAGCTGAGAAATTGCAAACGTCGAGCAATTGCTCAGAGATGAAAAGTGCCAGCACTGAAAGCTGATGTTAGCCAGCACCCTTCCTTGGAAACGCTTTTGTAGGCCTAAGAACACTGGGGCTCTGGGCTTCTCTAGCCACCTACTCTTCTGCTCATCCTCTCGTGCAGTCTAAAGAGAGGTCAGGTGAGAAATTGCAAATGTCGAGCAATTGCTCAGAGATGAAAAGTGCCAGCACTGAAAGCTGTTGCTAGCCAGCACCCTTCCTTGGAAGTGCTTTCACAGGCGCAGCAACACTGGGGCTTTGCGCTTCTCTACCCACCAAACATCACGGTCATTCTCTTTCCATCTCGTAGACACGAGTTGAGAAATTGCAAACATCGAGCAATTGCTCAGAGATGAAAAGTGCCAGCACTGAAAGCTGTTGCTAGCCAGCACCCTTCCTTGGAAGCGCTTTCACAGGCGCAGCAACACTGGGGCTTTGCGCTTCTCTAGCCACCAAACATCACGGTCACTCTCTCTCCGTCTCGTAGACACGAGCTGAGAAATTGCAAACGTCGAGCAATTGCTCAGAGATGAAAAGTGGCAGCACTGAAAGCTGTTGCTAGCCAGCACCCTTTCTTGGAAGCGCTTTTGTAGGCCTAAGAACACTGGGGTTGTGGGCTTCTCTAGCCACCTACTCTTCTGCTCTTCCTCTCGTGCAGTCTAAAGAGATCTCAGGTGAGAAAGTGCAAACGTCGAGCAATTGCTCAGAGATGAAAAGTGCCAGCACTGAAAGCTGTTGCTAGCCAGCAGCCTTCCTTGGAAGTGCTTTCACAGGCGCAGCAACACTGGGGCTTTGCGCTTCTCTAGCCACCAAACATCACGGTCATTCTCTTTCCGTCTCGTAGACACGAGTTGAGAAATTGCAAACGTCGAGCAATTGCTCAGAGATGAAAAGTGCCAGCACTGAAAGCTGTGGCTAGCCAGCAGCCTTCCTTGGAAGCGCTTTCACAGGCGCAGCAACACTGGGGCTTTGCGCTTCTCTAGCCACCAAACATCACGGTCACTATCTCTCCGTCTCGTAGACACGAGCTGAGAAATTGCAAATGTCGAGCAATTGCTCAGAGGTGAAAAGTGCCAGCACTGAAAGCTGTTGCTAGCCAGCACCCTTCCTTGGAAGCGCTTTGGTAGGCCTAACAACACTGGGGCTCTGGGCTTCTCTAGCCACCTAATCTTCTGCTCATCCTCTCGTGCAGTCTAAAGAGAGCTCAGGTGAGAAATTGCAAACGTCGAGCAATTGCTCAGAGATGAAAAGTGGCAGCACTGAAAGCTGTTGCTAGCCAGCACCCTTCCTTGGAAGTGCTTTCACAGGCGCAGCAACACTGGGGCTTTGCGCTTCTCTAGCCACCAAACATCACGGTCACTATCTCTCCGTCTCGTAGACACGAGCCGAGAAATTGCAAATGTCGAGCATTTGCTCAGAGGTGAAAAGTGCCAGCACTGAAAGCTGTTGCTAGCCAGCACCCTTCCTTGGAAGTGCTTTAGTAGGCCTAAGAACACTGGGGCTCTGGGCTTCTCTAGCCACCTAATCTTATGCTCATCCTCTCGTGCAGTCTACAGAGAGCTCAGGTGAGAAAGTGCAAACGTCGAGCAATTGCTCAGAGATGAAAAGTGGCAGCACTGAAAGCTGTTGCTAGCCAGCACCCTTCCTTGGAAGTGCTTTCACAGGCGCAGCAACACTGGGGCTTTGCGCTTCTCTACCCACCAAACGTCACGGTCATTCTCTTTCCTTCTCGTAGACAGGAGTTGAGAAATTGCAAACGTCCAGCAATTGCTCAGAGATGAAAAGTGCCAGCACTGAAAGCTGTTGCTAGCCAGCACCCTTCCTTGGAAGCGCTTTCACAGGCGCAGCAACACTGGGGCTTTGCGCTTCTCTACCCACCAAACATCACGGTCATTCTCTTTCCGTCTCGTAGACACGAGTTGAGAAATTGCAAATGTCGAGCAATTGCTCAGAGATGAAAAGTGCCAGCACTGAAAGCTGTTGCTAGCCAGCACCCTTCCTTGGAAGTGCTTTCACAGGCGCAGCAACACTGGGGCTTTGCGCTTCTCTAGCCACCAAACATCACGCTCACTATCTCTACGTCTCGTAGACACGAGCTGAGAAATTGCAAACGTCGAGCAATTGCTCAGAGAGGAAAAGTGCCAGCACTGAAAGCTGATGTTAGCCAGCACCCTTCCTTGGAAGCGCTTTTGTAGGCCTAAGAACACTGGGGCTCTGGGCTTCTCTAGCCACCTAATCTTCTGCTCATCCTCTCGTGCAGTCTAAAGAGAGCTCAGGTGAGAAATTGCAAACGTCGAGCAATTGCTCAGAGATGAAAAGTGCCAGCACTGAAAGCTGTTGCTAGCCAGCACCCTTCCTTGGACGTGCTTTCACAGGCGCAGCAACACTGGGACTTTGCGCTTCTCTACCCACCAAACGTCACGCTCACTATCTCTCCGTCTCGTAGACACGAGCTGAGAAATTGCAAACGTCGAGCAATTGCTCAGAGATGAAAAGTGCCAGCACTGAAAGCTGTTGCTAGCCAGCACCCTTCCTTGGAAGCGCTTTTGTAGGCCTAAGAACACTGGGGCTCTGGGCTTCTCTAGCCACCTAATCTTCTGCTCATCCTCTCGTGCAGTCTAAAGAGAGCTCAGGTGAGAAATTGCAAACGTCGAGCAATTGCTCAGAGATGAAAAGTGCCAGCACTGAAAGCTGTGGCTAGCCAGCACCCTTCCTTGGAAGCGCTTTTGTAGGCCTAAGAACACTGGGGCTCTGGGCTTCTCTAGCCACCTACTCTTCTGCTCATCCTCTCGCGTAGTCTAAAGAGAGCTCGGGTGAGAAATTGCAAACGTCCAGCAATTGCTCAGAGATGAAAAGTGCCAGCACTGAAAGCTGTTGCTAGCCAGCACCCTTCCTTGGAAGCGCTTTCACAGGCGCAGCAACACTGGGACTTTGCGCTTCTCTAGCCACCAAACGTCACGGTCATTCTCTTTCCTTCTCGTAGACACGAGCTGAGAAATTGCAAACGTCGAGCAATTGCTCAGAGATGAAAAGTGGCAGCACTGAAAGCTGTTGCTAGCCAGCACCCTTCCTTGGAAGCGCTTTCACAGGCGCAGCAACACTGGGGCTTTGCGCTTCTCTACCCACCAAACGTCACGGTCATTCTATTTCCTTCTCGTAGACAGGAGTTGAGAAATTGCAAACGTCCAGCAATTGCTCAGAGATGAAAAGTGCCAGCACTGAAAGCTGTTGCTAGCCAGCACCCTTCCTTGGAAGCGCTTTCACAGGCGCAGCAACACTGGGGCTTTGCGCTTCTCTAGCCACCAAACATCACGGTCATTCTCTTTCCGTCTCGTAGACACGAGTTGAGAAATTGCAAACGTCGAGCAATTGCTCAGAGATGAAAAGTGCCAGCACTGAAAGCTGTTGCTAGCCAGCACCCTTCCTTGGAAGTGCTTTCACAGGCGCAGCAACACTGGGGCTTTGCGCTTCTCTAGCCACCAAACATCACGCTCACTATCTCTCCGTCTCGTAGACACGAGTTGAGAAATTGCAAACGTCGAGCAATTGCTCAGAGATGAAAAGTGCCAGCACTGAAAGCTGTTGCTAGCCAGCACCCTTCCTTGGAAGTGCTTTCACAGGCGCAGCAACACTGGGGCTTTGCGCTTCTCTAGCCACCAAACATCACGGTCACTATCTCTCCGTCTCATAGACACGAGCTGAGAAATTGCAAAAGTGGAGCAATTGCTCAGAGATGAAAAGTGCCAGCACTGAAAGCTGTTGCTAGCCAGCAGCCTTCCTTGGAAGCGCTCTTGTAGCCCTAACAACACAGGGGCTCTGAGCTTCTATAGCCACCTACTCTTCTGCTCATCCTCTCGCGCAGTCTAAAGAGAGCTCAGGGGAGAAATTGCAAACGTCGAGCAATTGCTCAGAGATGAAAAGTGCCAGCACTGAAAGCTGTTGCTAGCCAGCACCCTTCCTTGGAAGTGCTTTCACAGGCGCAGCAACACTGGGGCTTTGCGCTTCTCTACCCACCAAACATCACGGTCATTCTCTTTCAGTCTCGTAGACACAAGCTGAGAAATTGCAAACGTCGAGCAATTGCTCAGAGATGAAAAGTGCCAGCACTGAAAGCTGTTGCTAGCCAGCACCCTTCCTTGGAAGCGCTTTCACAGGCGCAGCAACACTGGGGCTTTGCGCTTCTCTAGCCACCAAACATCACGGTCATTCTCTTTCCGTCTCGTAGACACGAGCTGAGAAATTGCAAACGTCGAGCAATTGCTCAGAGATGAAAAGTGCCAGCACTGAAAGCTGTTGCTAGCCAGCACCCTTTCTTGGAAGCGCTTTTGTAGGCCTAAGAACACTGGGGTTGTGGGCTTCTCTAGCCACCTACTCTTCTGCTCATCCTCTCGCGTAGTCTAAAGAGAGCTCAGGTGAGAAAGTGCAAACGTCGAGCAATTGCTCGGAGATGAAAAGTGGCAGCACTGAAAGCTGTTGCTAGCCAGCACCCTTCCTTGGAAGCGCTTTCACAGGCGCAGCAACACTGGGGCTTTGCGCTTCTCTAGCCACCAAACATCACGGTCATTCTCTTTCCGTCTCGTAGACAGGAGTTGAGAAATTGCAAACGTCGAGCAATTGCTCAGAGATGAAAAGTGCCAGCACTGAAAGCTGTTGCTAGCCAGCAGCCTTCCTTGGAAGTGCTTTCACAGGCGCAGCAACACTGGGGCTTTGCGCTTCTCTAGCCACCAAACATCACGCTCACTATCTCTACGTCTCGTAGACACGAGCTGAGAAATTGCAAACGTCGAGCAATTGCTCAGAGATGAAAAGTGCCAGCACTGAAAGCTGATGTTAGCCAGCACCCTTCCTTGGAAGCGCTTTTGTAGGCCTAAGAACACTGGGGCTCTGGGCTTCTCTAGCCACCTAATCTTCTGCTCATCCTCTCGTGCAGTCTAAAGAGAGCTCAGGTGAGAAATTGCAAACGTCGAGCAATTGCTCAGAGATGAAAAGTGCCAGCACTGAAAGCTGTGGCTAGCCAGCACCCTTCCTTGGACGTGCTTTCACAGGCGCAGCAACACTGGGGCTTTGCGCTTCTCTACCCACCAAACGTCACGCTCACTATCTCTACGTCTCGTAGACACGAGCTGAGAAATTGCAAACGTCGAGCAATTGCTCAGAGATGAAAAGTGGCAGCACTGAAAGCTGTTGCTAGCCAGCACCCTTCCTTGGAAGCACTTTCACAGGCGCAGCAACACTGGGGCTTTGCGCTTCTCTACCCACCAAACATCACGGTCACTATCTCTCCGTCTCGTAGACATGAGCTGAGAAATTGCAAACGTCGAGCAATTGCTCAGAGATGAAAAGTGGCAGCACTGAAAGCTGTTGCTAGCCAGCACCCTTCCTTGGAAACGCTTTTGTAGGCCTAAGAACACTGGGGCTCTGGGCTTCTCTAGCCACCTAATCTTCTGCTCATCCTCTCGTGCAGTCTAAAGAGAGCTCAGGGGAGAAAGTGCAAACGTCGAGCAATTGCTCAGAGATGAAAAGTGCCAGCACTGAAAGCTGTTGCTAGCCAGCACCCTTCCTTGGAAGCGCTTTCACAGGCGCAGCAACACTGGGGCTTTGCGCTTCTCTAGCCACCAAACGTCACGGTCATTCTCTTTCCGTCTCGTAGACACGAGCTGAGAAATTGCAAACGTCGAGCAATTGCTCAGAGATGAAAAGTGCCAGCACTGAAAGCTGTTGCTAGCCAGCACCCTTTCTTGGAAGCGCTTTTGTAGGCCTAAGAACACTGGGGTTGTGGGCTTCTCTTGCCACCTAATCTTCTGCTCATCCTCTCGTGCAGTCTAAAGAGAGCTCAGGTGAGAAATTGCAAACGTCGAGCAATTGCTCAGAGATGAAAAGTGCCAGCACTGAAAGCTGTTGCTAGCCAGCACCCTTCCTTGGAAGTGCTTTCACAGGCGCAGCAACACTGGGGCTTTGCGCTTCTCTACCCACCAAACATCACGGTCATTCTCTTTCCGTCTCGTAGACACGAGTTGAGAAATTGCAAACGTCGAGCAATTGCTCAGAGATGAAAAGTGCCAGCACTGAAAGCTGTGGCTAGCCAGCAGCCTTCCTTGGAAGCGCTTTCACAGGCGCAGCAACACTGGGGCTTTGCGCTTCTCTAGCCACCAAACATCACGCTCACTATCTCTCCGTCTCGTAGACACGAGCTGAGAAATTGCAAACGTCGAGCAATTGCTCAGACATGAAAAGTGGCAGCACTGAAAGCTGTTGCTAGCCAGCACCCTTTCTTGGAAGCGCTTTTGTAGGCCTAAGAACACTGGGGCTCAGGGCTTCTCTAGCCACCTACTCTTCTGCTCATCCTCTCGCGCACTCTAAAGAGAGCTCAGGTGAGAAAGTGCAAACGTCGAGCAATTGCTCAGAGATGAAAAGTGGCAGCACTGAAAGCTGTTGCTAGCCAGCACCCTTCCTTGGAAGCGCTTTCACAGGCGCAGCAACACTGGGGCTTTGCGCTTCTCTAGCCACCAAACATCACGGTCATTCTCTTTCCGTCTCGTAGACACGAGTTGAGAAATTGCAAACGTCGAGCAATTGCTCAGAGATGAAAAGTGCCAGGACTGAAAGCTGTGGCTAGCCAGCACCCTTCCTTGGAAGTGCTTTCACAGGCGCAGCAACACTGGGGCTTTGCGCTTCTCTAGCCACCAAACATCACGGTCACTATCTCTCCGTCTCGTAGACACGAGCTGAGAAATTGCAAACGTCGAGCAATTGCTCAGAGAGGAAAAGTGCCAGCACTGAAAGCTCTTGCTAGCCAGCACCCTTCCTTGGAAGCGCTTTTGTAGGCCTAAGAACACTGGGGCTCTGGGCTTCTCTAGCCACCTAATCTTCTGCTCATCCTCTCGTGCAGTCTAAAGAGAGCTCAGGTGAGAAATTGCAAACGTCGAGCAATTGCTCAGAGATGAAAAGTGGCAGCACTGAAAGCTGTTGCTAGCCAGCACCCTTCCTTGGAAGCGCTTTCACAGGCGCAGCAACACTGGGGCTTTGCGCTTCTCTACCCACCAAACGTCACGGTCATTCTATTTCCTTCTCGTAGACAGGAGTTGAGAAATTGCAAACGTCCAGCAATTGCTCAGAGATGAAAAGTGCCAGCACTGAAAGCTGTTGCTAGCCAGCACCCTTCCTTGGAAGCGCTTTCACAGGCGCAGCAACACTGGGGCTTTGCGCTTCTCTAGCCACCAAACATCACGGTCATTCTCTTTCCGTCTCGTAGACACGAGTTGAGAAATTGCAAACGTCGAGCAATTGCTCAGAGATGAAAAGTGCCAGCACTGAAAGCTGTTGCTAGCCAGCACCCTTCCTTGGAAGTGCTTTCACAGGCGCAGCAACACTGGGGCTTTGCGCTTCTCTAGCCACCAAACATCACGCTCACTATCTCTCCGTCTCGTAGACACGAGTTGAGAAATTGCAAACGTCGAGCAATTGCTCAGAGATGAAAAGTGCCAGCACTGAAAGCTGTTGCTAGCCAGCACCCTTCCTTGGAAGTGCTTTCACAGGCGCAGCAACACTGGGGCTTTGCGCTTCTCTAGCCACCAAACATCACGGTCACTATCTCTCCGTCTCATAGACACGAGCTGAGAAATTGCAAAAGTGGAGCAATTGCTCAGAGATGAAAAGTGCCAGCACTGAAAGCTGTTGCTAGCCAGCAGCCTTCCTTGGAAGCGCTCTTGTAGCCCTAACAACACAGGGGCTCTGAGCTTCTATAGCCACCTACTCTTCTGCTCATCCTCTCGCGCAGTCTAAAGAGAGCTCAGGGGAGAAATTGCAAACGTCGAGCAATTGCTCAGAGATGAAAAGTGCCAGCACTGAAAGCTGTTGCTAGCCAGCACCCTTCCTTGGAAGTGCTTTCACAGGCGCAGCAACACTGGGGCTTTGCGCTTCTCTACCCACCAAACATCACGGTCATTCTCTTTCAGTCTCGTAGACACAAGCTGAGAAATTGCAAACGTCGAGCAATTGCTCAGAGATGAAAAGTGCCAGCACTGAAAGCTGTTGCTAGCCAGCACCCTTCCTTGGAAGCGCTTTCACAGGCGCAGCAACACTGGGGCTTTGCGCTTCTCTAGCCACCAAACATCACGGTCATTCTCTTTCCGTCTCGTATAAACGAGATGAGAAATTGCAAACGTCGAGCAATTGCTCAGAGATGAAAAGTGCCAGCACTGAAAGCTGTTGCTAGCCAGCACCCTTTCTTGGAAGCGCTTTTGTAGGCCTAAGAACACTGGGGTTGTGGGCTTCTCTAGCCACCTACTCTTCTGCTCATCCTCTCGCGTAGTCTAAAGAGAGCTCAGGTGAGAAAGTGCAAACGTCGAGCAATTGCTCGGAGATGAAAAGTGGCAGCACTGAAAGCTGTTGCTAGCCAGCACCCTTCCTTGGAAGCGCTTTCACAGGCGCAGCAACACTGGGGCTTTGCGCTTCTCTAGCCACCAAACATCACGGTCATTCTCTTTCCGTCTCGTAGACAGGAGTTGAGAAATTGCAAACGTCGAGCAATTGCTCAGAGATGAAAAGTGCCAGCACTGAAAGCTGTTGCTAGCCAGCAGCCTTCCTTGGAAGTGCTTTCACAGGCGCAGCAACACTGGGGCTTTGCGCTTCTCTAGCCACCAAACATCACGCTCACTATCTCTACGTCTCGTAGACACGAGCTGAGAAATTGCAAACGTCGAGCAATTGCTCAGAGATGAAAAGTGCCAGCACTGAAAGCTGATGTTAGCCAGCACCCTTCCTTGGAAGCGCTTTTGTAGGCCTAAGAACACTGGGGCTCTGGGCTTCTCTAGCCACCTAATCTTCTGCTCATCCTCTCGTGCAGTCTAAAGAGAGCTCAGGTGAGAAATTGCAAACGTCGAGCAATTGCTCAGAGATGAAAAGTGCCAGCACTGAAAGCTGTGGCTAGCCAGCACCCTTCCTTGGACGTGCTTTCACAGGCGCAGCAACACTGGGGCTTTGCGCTTCTCTACCCACCAAACGTCACGCTCACTATCTCTACGTCTCGTAGACACGAGCTGAGAAATTGCAAACGTCGAGCAATTGCTCAGAGATGAAAAGTGGCAGCACTGAAAGCTGTTGCTAGCCAGCACCCTTCCTTGGAAGCACTTTCACAGGCGCAGCAACACTGGGGCTTTGCGCTTCTCTACCCACCAAACATCACGGTCACTATCTCTCCGTCTCGTAGACATGAGCTGAGAAATTGCAAACGTCGAGCAATTGCTCAGAGATGAAAAGTGGCAGCACTGAAAGCTGTTGCTAGCCAGCACCCTTCCTTGGAAACGCTTTTGTAGGCCTAAGAACACTGGGGCTCTGGGCTTCTCTAGCCACCTAATCTTCTGCTCATCCTCTCGTGCAGTCTAAAGAGAGCTCAGGGGAGAAAGTGCAAACGTCGAGCAATTGCTCAGAGATGAAAAGTGCCAGCACTGAAAGCTGTTGCTAGCCAGCACCCTTCCTTGGAAGCGCTTTCACAGGCGCAGCAACACTGGGGCTTTGCGCTTCTCTAGCCACCAAACGTCACGGTCATTCTCTTTCCGTCTCGTAGACACGAGCTGAGAAATTGCAAACGTCGAGCAATTGCTCAGAGATGAAAAGTGCCAGCACTGAAAGCTGTTGCTAGCCAGCACCCTTTCTTGGAAGCGCTTTTGTAGGCCTAAGAACACTGGGGTTGTGGGCTTCTCTTGCCACCTAATCTTCTGCTCATCCTCTCGTGCAGTCTAAAGAGAGCTCAGGTGAGAAATTGCAAACGTCGAGCAATTGCTCAGAGATGAAAAGTGCCAGCACTGAAAGCTGTTGCTAGCCAGCACCCTTCCTTGGAAGTGCTTTCACAGGCGCAGCAACACTGGGGCT
Organism: Sarcoramphus papa; assembly: GCA_037962945.1. Classification (NCBI taxonomy): domain Eukaryota; kingdom Metazoa; phylum Chordata; class Aves; order Accipitriformes; family Cathartidae; genus Sarcoramphus; species Sarcoramphus papa. The sequence goes on along the minus strand of CM075586.1, from coordinate 90,974,915 downwards.
TTGCGCTTCTCTACCCACCAAACATCACGGTCATTCTCTTTCCGTCTCGTAGACACGAGTTGAGAAATTGCAAACGTCGAGCAATTGCTCAGAGATGAAAAGTGCCAGCACTGAAAGCTGTGGCTAGCCAGCAGCCTTCCTTGGAAGCGCTTTCACAGGCGCAGCAACACTGGGGCTTTGCGCTTCTCTAGCCACCAAACATCACGCTCACTATCTCTCCGTCTCGTAGACACGAGCTGAGAAATTGCAAACGTCGAGCAATTGCTCAGACATGAAAAGTGGCAGCACTGAAAGCTGTTGCTAGCCAGCACCCTTTCTTGGAAGCGCTTTTGTAGGCCTAAGAACACTGGGGCTCAGGGCTTCTCTAGCCACCTACTCTTCTGCTCATCCTCTCGCGCACTCTAAAGAGAGCTCAGGTGAGAAAGTGCAAACGTCGAGCAATTGCTCAGAGATGAAAAGTGGCAGCACTGAAAGCTGTTGCTAGCCAGCACCCTTCCTTGGAAGCGCTTTCACAGGCGCAGCAACACTGGGGCTTTGCGCTTCTCTAGCCACCAAACATCACGGTCATTCTCTTTCCGTCTCGTAGACACGAGTTGAGAAATTGCAAACGTCGAGCAATTGCTCAGAGATGAAAAGTGCCAGGACTGAAAGCTGTGGCTAGCCAGCACCCTTCCTTGGAAGTGCTTTCACAGGCGCAGCAACACTGGGGCTTTGCGCTTCTCTAGCCACCAAACATCACGGTCACTATCTCTCCGTCTCGTAGACACGAGCTGAGAAATTGCAAACGTCGAGCAATTGCTCAGAGATGAAAAGTGCCAGCACTGAAAGCTCTTGCTAGCCAGCACCCTTCCTTGGAAGCGCTTTTGTAGGCCTAAGAACACTGGGGCTCTGGGCTTCTCTAGCCACCTAATCTTCTGCTCATCCTCTCGTGCAGTCTAAAGAGAGCTCAGGTGAGAAATTGCAAACGTCGAGCAATTGCTCAGAGATGAAAAGTGGCAGCACTGAAAGCTGTTGCTAGCCAGCACCCTTCCTTGGAAGTGCTTTCACAGGCGCAGCAACACTGGGGCTTTGCGCTTCTCTACCCACCAAACGTCACGGTCACTATCTCTCCGTCTCGTAAACACGAGCTGAGAAATTGCAAACGTCGAGCAATTGCTCAGAGATGAAAAGTGCCAGCACTGAAAGCTGATGCTAGCCAGCACCCTTCCTTGGAAGCGCTTTCACAGGCGCAGCAACACTGGGGCTTTGCGCTTCTCTACCCACCAAACATCACGGTCACTATCTCTCCGTCTCGTAGACATGAGCTGAGAAATTGCAAACGTCGAGCAATTGCTCAGAGAGGAAAAGTGCCAGCACTGAAAGCTGATGCTAGCCAGCACCCTTCCTTGGAAACGCTTTTGTAGGCCTAAGAACACTGGGGCTCTGGGCTTCTCTAGCCACCTAATCTTCTGCTCATCCTATCACGCAGTCTAAAGAGAGCTCAGGTGAGAAATTGCAAACGTCGAGCAATTGCTCAGAGATGAAAAGGGCCAGCACTGAAAGCTGTTGCTAGCCAGCACCCTTCCTTGGAAGCGCTTTCACAGGTGAAAAAACACTGGGACTTTGCGCTTCTCTAGCCACCAAACGTCACGGTCATTCTCTTTCCGTCTCGTAGACACGAGCTGAGAAATTGCAAACGTCGAGCAATTGCTCAGAGATGAAAAGTGCCAGCACTGAAAGCTGTTGCTAGCCAGCACCCTTTCTTGGAAGCGCTTTTGTAGGCCTAAGAACACTGGGGTTGTGGGCTTCTCTAGCCACCTACTCTTCTGCTCATCCTCTCGTGCAGTCTAAAGAGAGCTCAGGTGAGAAAGTGCAAACGTCGAGCAATTGCTCAGAGATGAAAAGTGGCAGCACTGAAAGCTGTTGCTAGCCAGCACCCTTCCTTGGAAGCGCTTTCACAGGCGCAGCAACACTGGGGCTTTGCGCTTCTCTAGCCACCAAACATCACAGTCATTCTCTTTCCGTCTCGTAGACACGAGTTGAGAAATTGAAAACGTCGAGCAATTGCTCAGAGATGAAAAGTGGCAGCACTGAAAGCTGTTGCTAGCCAGCACCCTTCCTTGGAAGTGCTTTCACAGGCGCAGCAACACTGGGGCTTTGCGCTTCTCTAGCCACCAAACATCACGCTCACTATCTCTCCGTCTCGTAGACACGAGCTGAGAAATTGCAAACGTCGAGCAATTGCTCAGAGATGAAAAGTGCCAGCACTGAAAGCTGTTGCTAGCCAGCACCCTTCCTTGGAAGCGCTTTTGTAGGCCTAAGAACACTGGGGCTCTGGGCTTCTCTAGCCACCTAATCTTCTGCTCATCCTCTCGTGCAGTCTAAAGAGAGCTCAGGTGAGAAAGTGCAAACGTCGAGCAATTGCTCAGAGATGAAAAGTGCCAGCACTGAAAGCTGTTGCTAGCCAGCACCCTTCCTTGGAAGCGCTTTCACAGGCGCAGCAACACTGGGACTTTGCGCTTCTCTACCCACCAAACATCACGGTCATTCTCTTTCCGTCTCGTAGACACGAGCTGAGAAATTGCAAACGTCGAGCAATTGCTCAGAGATGAAAAGTGCCAGCACTGAAAGCTGTTGCTAGCCAGCACCCTTTCTTGGAAGCGCTTTTGTAGGCCTAAGAACACTGGGGCTCAGGGCTTCTCTAGCCACCTACTCTTCTGCTCATCCTCTCGCGTAGTCTAAAGAGAGGTCAGGTGAGAAAGTGCAAACGTCGAGCAATTGCTCAGAGATGAAAAGTGCCAGCACTGAAAGCTGTTGCTAGCCAGCACCCTTCCTTGGAAGCGCTTTCACAGGCGCAGCAACACTGGGGCTTTGCGCTTCTCTACCCACCAAACATCACGGTCATTCTCTTTCCGTCTCGTAGACACGAGCTGAGAAATTGCAAACGTCGAGCAATTGCTCAGAGATGAAAAGTGCCAGGACTGAAAGCTGTGGCTAGCCAGCACCCTTCCTTTGAAGTGCTTTCACAGGCGCAGCAACACTGGGGCTTTGCACTTCTCTAGCCACCAAACATCACGCTCACTATCTCTCCGTCTCGTAGACACGAGCTGAGAAATTGCAAACGTCGAGCAATTGCTCAGAGATGAAAAGTGCCAGCACTGAAAGCTGATGTTAGCCAGCACCCTTCCTTGGAAGCGCTTTTGTAGGCCTAAGAACACTGGGGCTCTGGGCTTCTCTAGCCACCTAATCTTCTGCTCATCCTCTCGTGCAGTCTAAAGAGAGCTCAGGTGAGAAATTGCAAACGTCGAGCAATTGCTCAGAGATGAAAAGTGCCAGCACTGAAAGCTGTTGCTAGCCAGCACCCTTCCTTGGAAGTGCTTTCACAGGCACAGCAACACTGGGGCTTTGCGCTTCTCTACCCACCAAACGTCACGGTCACTATCTCTCCGTCTCGTAGACACGAGCTGAGAAATTGCAAACGTCGAGCAATTGCTCAGAGAGGAAAAGTGCCAGCACTGAAAGCTGTTGCTAGCCAGCACCCTTTCTTGGAAGCGCTTTTGTAGGCCTAAGAACACTGGGGTTGTGGGCTTCTCTAGCCACCTACTCTTCTGCTCATCCTCTCGTGCAGTCTAAAGAGAGCTCAGGTGAGAAAGTGCAAACGTCGAGCAATTGCTCAGAGATGAAAAGTGCCAGCACTGAAAGCTGTTGCTAGCCAGCACCCTTCCTTGGAAGCGCTTTCACAGGCGCAGCAACACTGGGGCTTTGCGCTTCTCTACCCACCAAATATCACGATCATTCTCTTTCCGTCTCGTAGACACGAGTTGAGAAATTGCAAACGTCGAGCAATTGCTCAGAGATGAAAAGTGCCAGCACTGAAAGCTGTGGCTAGCCAGCACCCTTCCTTGGAAGTGCTTTCACAGGCGCAGACACACTGGGGCTTTGCGCTTCTCTAGCCACCAAACATCACGCTCACTATCTCTCCGTCTCGTAGACACGAGCTGAGAAATTGCAAACGTCGAGCAATTGCTCAGAGATGAAAAGTGCCAGCACTGAAAGCTGATGTTAGCCAGCACCCTTCCTTGGAAGCGCTTTTGTAGGCCTAAGAACACTGGGGCTCTGGGCTTCTCTAGCCACCTAATCTTCTGCTCATCCTCTCGTGCAGTCTAAAGAGAGCTCAGGTGAGAAATTGCAAACGTCGAGCAATTGCTCAGAGATGAAAAGGGCCAGCACTGAAAGCTGTTGCTAGCCAGCACCCTTCCTTGGAAGCGCTTTCACAGGTGAAAAAACACTGGGACTTTGCGCTTCTCTAGCCACCAAACATCACGGTCATTCTCTTTCCGTCTCGTAGACACGAGCTGAGAAATTGCAAACGTCGAGCAATTGCTCAGAGATGAAAAGTGCCAGCACTGAAAGCTGTTGCTAGCCAGCACCCTTTCTTGGAAGCGCTTTTGTAGGCGTAAGAACACTGGGATTGTGGGCTTCTCTAGCCACCTACTCTTCTGCTCATCCTCTCGTGCAGTCTAAAGAGAGCTCAGGTGAGAAAGTGCAAACGTCGAGCAATTGCTCAGAGATGAAAAGTGGCAGCACTGAAAGCTGTTGCTAGCCAGCACCCTTCCTTGGAAGCGCTTTCACAGGCGCAGCAACACTGGGGCTTTGCGCTTCTCTAGCCACCAAACATCACAGTCATTCTCTTTCCGTCTCGTAGACACGAGTTGAGAAATTGAAAACGTCGAGCAATTGCTCAGAGATGAAAAGTGCCAGCACTGAAAGCTGTGGCTAGCCAGCAGCCTTCCTTGGAAGTGCTTTCACAGGCGCAGCAACACTGGGGCTTTGCACTTCTCTAGCCACCAAACATCACGCTCACTATCTCTCCGTCTCGTAGACACGAGCTGAGAAATTGCAAACGTCGAGCAATTGCTCAGAGATGAAAAGTGCCAGCACTGAAAGCTGATGTTAGCCAGCACCCTTCCTTGGAAGCGCTTTTGTAGGCCTAAGAACACTGGGGCTCTGGGCTTCTCTAGCCACCTAATCTTCTGCTCATCCTCTCGTGCAGTCTAAAGAGAGCTCAGGTGAGAAATTGCAAACGTCGAGCAATTGCTCAGAGATGAAAAGTGCCAGCACTGAAAGCTGTTGCTAGCCAGCACCCTTCCTTGGAAGTGCTTTCACAGGCACAGCAACACTGGGGCTTTGCGCTTCTCTACCCACCAAACGTCACGCTCACTATCTCTCCGTCTCGTAGACACGAGCTGAGAAATTGCAAACGTCGAGCAATTGCTCAGAGAGGAAAAGTGCCAGCACTGAAAGCTGTTGCTAGCCAGCACCCTTTCTTGGAAGCGCTTTTGTAGGCCTAAGAACACTGGGGTTGTGGGCTTCTCTAGCCACCTACTCTTCTGCTCATCCTCTCGTGCAGTCTAAAGAGAGCTCAGGTGAGAAAGTGCAAACGTCGAGCAATTGCTCAGAGATGAAAAGTGCCAGCACTGAAAGCTGTTGCTAGCCAGCACCCTTCCTTGGAAGCGCTTTCACAGGCGCAGCAACACTGGGGCTTTGCGCTTCTCTACCCACCAAACATCACGGTCATTCTCTTTCCGTCTCGTAGACACGAGTTGAGAAATTGCAAACGTCGAGCAATTGCTCAGAGATGAAAAGTGCCAGGACTGAAAGCTGTGGCTAGCCAGCACCCTTCCTTGGAAGTGCTTTCACAGGCGCAGCAACACTGGGGCTTTGCGCTTCTCTAGCCACCAAACATCACGCTCACTATCTCTCCGTCTCGTAGACACGAGCTGAGAAATTGCAAACGTCGAGCAATTGCTCAGAGATGAAAAGTGCCAGCACTGAAAGCTGATGTTAGCCAGCACCCTTCCTTGGAAGCGCTTTTGTAGGCCTAAGAACACTGGGGCTCTGGGCTTCTCTAGCCACCTAATCTTCTGCTCATCCTCTCGTGCAGTCTAAAGAGAGGTCAGGTGAGAAATTGCAAACGTGGAGCAATTGCTCAGAGATGAAAAGTGCCAGCACTGACAGCTGTTGCTAGCCAGCACCCTTCCTTGGAAGCGCTTTCACAGGCACAGCAACACTGGGACTTTGCGCTTCTCTAGCCACCAATCGTCACGGTCACTATCTCTCCATCTCGTAGACACGAGTTGAGAAATTGCAAACGTCGAGCAATTGCTCAGAGATGAAAAGTGCCAGCACTGAAAGCTGTTGCTAGCCAGCACCCTTCCTTGGAAGCGCTTTCACAGGCGCAGCAACACTGGGGCTTTGCGCTTCTCTAGCCACCAAACATCACGGTCATTCTCTTTCCGTCTCGTAGACATGAGCTGAGAAATTGCAAACGTCGAGCAATTGCTCAGAGATGAAAAGTGCCAGCATTGAAAGCTGTTGCTAGCCAGCACCCTTCCTTGGAAGTGCCTTCACAGGCGCAGCAACACTGGGAATTTGCGCTTCTCTAGCCACCAAACATCACGGTCATTCTCTTTCCTTCTCGTAGACACGAGCTGAGAAATTGCAAACGTCGAGCAATTGCTCAGAGATGAAAAGTGCCAGCACTGAAAGCTGTGGCTAGCCAGCAGCCTTCCTTGGAAGCGCTTTCACAGGCGCAGCAACACTGGGGCTTTGCGCTTCTCTAGCTACCAAACGTCACGGTCATTCTCTTTCCGTCTCGTAGACACGAGCTGAGAAATTGCAAACGTCGAGCAATTGCTCAGAGATGAAAAGTGCCAGCACTGAAAGCTGTTGCTAGCCAGCACCCTTTCTTGGAAGCGCTTTTGTAGGCCTAAGAACACTGGGGTTGTGGGCTTCTCTTGCCACCTAATCTTCTGCTCATCCTCTCGTGCAGTCTAAAGAGAGCTCAGGTGAGAAATTGCAAACGTCGAGCAATTGCTCAGAGATGAAAAGTGCCAGCACTGAAAGCTGTTGCTAGCCAGCACCCTTCCTTGGAAGCGCTTTCACAGGCGCAGCAACACTGGGGCTTTGCGCTTCTCTACCCACCAAACTTCACGGTCATTCTCTTTCCGTCTCGTAGACACGAGTTGAGAAATTGCAAACGTCGAGCAATTGCTCAGAGATGAAAAGTGGCAGCACTGAAAGCTGATGCTAGCCAGCAGCCTTCCTTGGAAGCGCTTTCACAGGCGCAGCAACACTGGGGCTTTGCGCTTCTCTAGCCACCAAACATCACGCTCACTATCTCTCCGTCTCGTAGACACGAGCTGAGAAATTGCAAACGTCGAGCAATTGCTCAGACATGAAAAGTGGCAGCACTGAAAGCTGTTGCTAGCCAGCACCCTTTCTTGGAAGCGCTTTTGTAGGCCTAAGAACACTGGGGCTCAGGGCTTCTCTAGCCACCTAATCTTCTGCTCATCCTCTCGTGCAGTCTAAAGAGAGCTCAGGTGAGAAAGTGCAAACGTCGAGCAATTGCTCAGAGATGAAAAGTGGCAGCACTGAAAGCTGTTGCTAGCCAGCACCCTTCCTTGGAAGCGCTTTCACAGGCGCAGCAACACTGGGGCTTTGCGCTTCTCTAGCCACCAAACATCACGGTCATTCTCTTTCCGTCTCGTAGACAGGAGTTGAGAAATTGCAAACGTCGAGCAATTGCTCAGAGATGAAAAGTGGCAGCACTGAAAGCTGTGGCTAGCCAGCACCCTTCCTTGGAAGTGCTTTCACAGGCGCAGCAACACTGGGGCTTTGCACTTCTCTAGCCACCAAACATCACGGTCACTATCTCTCCGTCTCGTAGACACGAGCTGAGAAATTGCAAACGTCGAGCAATTGCTCAGAGAGGAAAAGTGCCAGCACTGAAAGCTGATGTTAGCCAGCACCCTTCCTTGGAAGCGCTTTTGTAGGCCTAAGAACACTGGGGCTCTGGGCTTCTCTAGCCACCTAATCTTCTGCTCATCCTCTCGTGCAGTCTAAAGAGAGCTCAGGTGAGAAATTGCAAACGTCGAGCAATTGCTCAGAGATGAAAAGTGGCAGCACTGAAAGCTGTTGCTAGCCAGCACCCTTCCTTGGAAGTGCTTTCACAGGCACAGCAACACTGGGGCTTTGCGCTTCTCTACCCACCAAACGTCACGGTCACTATCTCTCCGTCTCGTAGACACGAGCTGAGAAATTGCAAACGTCGAGCAATTGCTCAGAGAGGAAAAGTGCCAGCACTGAAAGCTGTTGCTAGCCAGCACCCTTTCTTGGAAGCGCTTTTGTAGGCCTAAGAACACTGGGGTTGTGGGCTTCTCTAGCCACCTACTCTTCTGCTCATCCTCTCGTGCAGTCTAAAGAGAGCTCAGGTGAGAAAGTGCAAACGTCGAGCAATTGCTCAGAGATGAAAAGTGCCAGCACTGAAAGCTGTTGCTAGCCAGCACCCTTCCTTGGAAGCGCTTTCACAGGCGCAGCAACACTGGGGCTTTGCGCTTCTCTACCCACCAAATATCACGATCATTCTCTTTCCGTCTCGTAGACACGAGTTGAGAAATTGCAAACGTCGAGCAATTGCTCAGAGATGAAAAGTGCCAGGACTGAAAGCTGTGGCTAGCCAGCACCCTTCCTTGGAAGTGCTTTCACAGGCGCAGACACACTGGGGCTTTGCGCTTCTCTAGCCACCAAACATCACGCTCACTATCTCTCCGTCTCGTAGACACGAGCTGAGAAATTGCAAACGTCGAGCAATTGCTCAGAGATGAAAAGTGCCAGCACTGAAAGCTGATGTTAGCCAGCACCCTTCCTTGGAAGCGCTTTTGTAGGCCTAAGAACACTGGGGCTCTGGGCTTCTCTAGCCACCTAATCTTCTGCTCATCCTCTCGTGCAGTCTAAAGAGAGCTCAGGTGAGAAATTGCAAACGTCGAGCAATTGCTCAGAGATGAAAAGGGCCAGCACTGAAAGCTGTTGCTAGCCAGCACCCTTCCTTGGAAGCGCTTTCACAGGTGAAAAAACACTGGGACTTTGCGCTTCTCTAGCCACCAAACATCACGGTCATTCTCTTTCCGTCTCGTAGACACGAGCTGAGAAATTGCAAACGTCGAGCAATTGCTCAGAGATGAAAAGTGCCAGCACTGAAAGCTGTTGCTAGCCAGCACCCTTTCTTGGAAGCGCTTTTGTAGGCGTAAGAACACTGGGGTTGTGGGCTTCTCTAGCCACCTACTCTTCTGCTCATCCTCTCGTGCAGTCTAAAGAGAGCTCAGGTGAGAAAGTGCAAACGTCGAGCAATTGCTCAGAGATGAAAAGTGGCAGCACTGAAAGCTGTTGCTAGCCAGCACCCTTCCTTGGAAGCGCTTTCACAGGCGCAGCAACACTGGGGCTTTGCGCTTCTCTAGCCACCAAACATCACAGTCATTCTCTTTCCGTCTCGTAGACACGAGTTGAGAAATTGAAAACGTCGAGCAATTGCTCAGAGATGAAAAGTGCCAGCACTGAAAGCTGTGGCTAGCCAGCAGCCTTCCTTGGAAGTGCTTTCACAGGCGCAGCAACACTGGGGCTTTGCACTTCTCTAGCCACCAAACATCACGCTCACTATCTCTCCGTCTCGTAGACACGAGCTGAGAAATTGCAAACGTCGAGCAATTGCTCAGAGATGAAAAGTGCCAGCACTGAAAGCTGATGTTAGCCAGCACCCTTCCTTGGAAGCGCTTTTGTAGGCCTAAGAACACTGGGGCTCTGGGCTTCTCTAGCCACCTAATCTTCTGCTCATCCTCTCGTGCAGTCTAAAGAGAGCTCAGGTGAGAAATTGCAAACGTCGAGCAATTGCTCAGAGATGAAAAGTGCCAGCACTGAAAGCTGTTGCTAGCCAGCACCCTTCCTTGGAAGTGCTTTCACAGGCACAGCAACACTGGGGCTTTGCGCTTCTCTACCCACCAAACGTCACGCTCACTATCTCTCCGTCTCGTAGACACGAGCTGAGAAATTGCAAACGTCGAGCAATTGCTCAGAGAGGAAAAGTGCCAGCACTGAAAGCTGTTGCTAGCCAGCACCCTTTCTTGGAAGCGCTTTTGTAGGCCTAAGAACACTGGGGTTGTGGGCTTCTCTAGCCACCTACTCTTCTGCTCATCCTCTCGTGCAGTCTAAAGAGAGCTCAGGTGAGAAAGTGCAAACGTCGAGCAATTGCTCAGAGATGAAAAGTGCCAGCACTGAAAGCTGTTGCTAGCCAGCACCCTTCCTTGGAAGCGCTTTCACAGGCGCAGCAACACTGGGGCTTTGCGCTTCTCTACCCACCAAACATCACGGTCATTCTCTTTCCGTCTCGTAGACACGAGTTGAGAAATTGCAAACGTCGAGCAATTGCTCAGAGATGAAAAGTGCCAGGACTGAAAGCTGTGGCTAGCCAGCACCCTTCCTTGGAAGTGCTTTCACAGGCGCAGACACACTGGGGCTTTGCGCTTCTCTAGCCACCAAACATCACGCTCACTATCTCTCCGTCTCGTAGACACGAGCTGAGAAATTGCAAACGTCGAGCAATTGCTCAGAGATGAAAAGTGCCAGCACTGAAAGCTGATGTTAGCCAGCACCCTTCCTTGGAAGCGCTTTTGTAGGCCTAAGAACACTGGGGCTCTGGGCTTCTCTAGCCACCTAATCTTCTGCTCATCCTCTCGTGCAGTCTAAAGAGAGGTCAGGTGAGAAATTGCAAACGTGGAGCAATTGCTCAGAGATGAAAAGTGCCAGCACTGACAGCTGTTGCTAGCCAGCACCCTTCCTTGGAAGCGCTTTCACAGGCACAGCAACACTGGGACTTTGCGCTTCTCTAGCCACCAATCGTCACGGTCACTATCTCTCCATCTCGTAGACACGAGTTGAGAAATTGCAAACGTCGAGCAATTGCTCAGAGATGAAAAGTGCCAGCACTGAAAGCTGTTGCTAGCCAGCACCCTTCCTTGGAAGCGCTTTCACAGGCGCAGCAACACTGGGGCTTTGCGCTTCTCTAGCCACCAAACATCACGGTCATTCTCTTTCCGTCTCGTAGACATGAGCTGAGAAATTGCAAACGTCGAGCAATTGCTCAGAGATGAAAAGTGCCAGCATTGAAAGCTGTTGCTAGCCAGCACCCTTCCTTGGAAGTGCTTTCACAGGCGCAGCAACACTGGGGCTTTGCGCTTCTCTACCCACCAAACATCACGGTCATTCTCTTTCCGTCTCGTAGACACGAGTTGAGAAATTGCAAACGTCGAGCAATTGCTCAGAGATGAAAAGTGGCAGCACTGAAAGCTGTGGCTAGCCAGCACCCTTCCTTGGAAGTGCTTTCACAGGCGCAGCAACACTGGGGCTTTGCGCTTCTCTACCCACCAAACATCACAGTCACTATCTCTCCGTCTCGTAGACACGAGCTGAGAAATTGCAAACGTCGAGCAATTGCTCAGAGATGAAAAGTGCCAGCACTGAAAGCTGATGTTAGCCAGCACCCTTCCTTGGAAGCGCTTTTGTAGGCCTAAGAACACTGGGGCTCTGGGCTTCTCTAGCCACCTAATCTTCTGCTCATCCTCTCGTGCAGTCTAAAGAGAGCTCAGGTGAGAAATTGCAAACGTCGAGCAATTGCTCAGAGATGAAAAGTGCCAGCACTGAAAGCTGTTGCTAGCCAGCACCCTTCCTTGGACGTGCTTTCACAGGCGCAGCAACACTGGGGCTTTGCGCTTCTCTACCCACCAAACGTCACGCTCACTATCTCTACGTCTCGTAGACACGAGCTGAGAAATTGCAAACGTCGAGCAATTGCTCAGAGATGAAAAGTGCCAGCACTGAAAGCTGTTGCTAGCCAGCACCCTTCCTTGGAAGCGCTTTTGTAGGCCTAAGAACACTGGGGCTCTGGGCTTCTCTAGCCACCTAATCTTCTGCTCATCCTCTCGTGCAGTCTAAAGAGAGCTCAGGTGAGAAATTGCAAATGTCGAGCAATTGCTCAGAGATGAAAAGTGCCAGCACTGACAGCTGTTGCTAGCCAGCACCCTTCCTTGGAAGCGCTTTCACAGGCACAGCAACACTGGGACTTTGCGCTTCTCTAGCCACCAATCGTCACGGTCACTATCTCTCCATCTCGTAGACACGAGTTGAGAAATTGCAAACGTCGAGCAATTGCTCAGAGATGAAAAGTGCCAGCACTGAAAGCTGTTGCTAGCCAGCACCCTTCCTTGGAAGCGCTTTCACAGGCGCAGCAACACTGGGGCTTTGCGCTTCTCTAGCCACCAAACATCACGGTCATTCTCTTTCCGTCTCGTAGACATGAGCTGAGAAATTGCAAACGTCGAGCAATTGCTCAGAGATGAAAAGTGCCAGCATTGAAAGCTGTTGCTAGCCAGCACCCTTCCTTGGAAGTGCTTTCACAGGCGCAGCAACACTGGGGCTTTGCGCTTCTCTACCCACCAAACATCACGGTCATTCTCTTTCCGTCTCGTAGACACGAGTTGAGAAATTGCAAACGTCGAGCAATTGCTCAGAGATGAAAAGTGGCAGCACTGAAAGCTGTGGCTAGCCAGCACCCTTCCTTGGAAGTGCTTTCACAGGCGCAGCAACACTGGGGCTTTGCGCTTCTCTACCCACCAAACATCACAGTCACTATCTCTCCGTCTCGTAGACACGAGCTGAGAAATTGCAAACGTCGAGCAATTGCTCAGAGATGAAAAGTGCCAGCACTGAAAGCTGATGTTAGCCAGCACCCTTCCTTGGAAGCGCTTTTGTAGGCCTAAGAACACTGGGGCTCTGGGCTTCTCTAGCCACCTAATCTTCTGCTCATCCTCTCGTGCAGTCTAAAGAGAGCTCAGGTGAGAAATTGCAAACGTCGAGCAATTGCTCAGAGATGAAAAGTGCCAGCACTGAAAGCTGTTGCTAGCCAGCACCCTTCCTTGGACGTGCTTTCACAGGCGCAGCAACACTGGGGCTTTGCGCTTCTCTACCCACCAAACGTCACGCTCACTATCTCTACGTCTCGTAGACACGAGCTGAGAAATTGCAAACGTCGAGCAATTGCTCAGAGATGAAAAGTGCCAGCACTGAAAGCTGTTGCTAGCCAGCACCCTTCCTTGGAAGCGCTTTTGTAGGCCTAAGAACACTGGGGCTCTGGGCTTCTCTAGCCACCTAATCTTCTGCTCATCCTCTCGTGCAGTCTAAAGAGAGCTCAGGTGAGAAATTGCAAATGTCGAGCAATTGCTCAGAGATGAAAAGTGCCAGCACTGAAAGCTGTTGCTAGCCAGCACCCTTCCTTGGAAGTGCCTTCACAGGCGCAGCAACACTGGGAATTTGCGCTTCTCTAGCCACCAAACGTCACGGTCATTCTCTTTCCTTCTCGTAGACACGAGCTGAGAAATTGCAAACGTCGAGCAATTGCTCAGAGATGAAAAGTGCCAGCACTGAAAGCTGTGGCTAGCCAGCAGCCTTCCTTGGAAGCGCTTTCACAGGCGCAGCAACACTGGGGCTTTGCGCTTCTCTAGCTACCAAACGTCACGGTCATTCTCTTTCCGTCTCGTAGACACGAGCTGAGAAATTGCAAACGTCGAGCAATTGCTCAGAGATGAAAAGTGCCAGCACTGAAAGCTGTTGCTAGCCAGCACCCTTTCTTGGAAGCGCTTTTGTAGGCCTAAGAACACTGGGGTTGTGGGCTTCTCTTGCCACCTAATCTTCTGCTCATCCTCTCGTGCAGTCTAAAGAGAGCTCAGGTGAGAAATTGCAAACGTCGAGCAATTGCTCAGAGATGAAAAGTGCCAGCACTGAAAGCTGTTGCTAGCCAGCACCCTTCCTTGGAAGCGCTTTCACAGGCGCAGCAACACTGGGGCTTTGCGCTTCTCTACCCACCAAACATCACGGTCATTCTCTTTCCGTCTCGTAGACACGAGTTGAGAAATTGCAAACGTCGAGCAATTGCTCAGAGATGAAAAGTGCCAGCACTGAAAGCTGTGGCTAGCCAGCAGCCTTCCTTGGAAGCGCTTTCACAGGCGCAGCAACACTGGGGCTTTGCGCTTCTCTAGCCACCAAACATCACGCTCACTATCTCTCCGTCTCGTAGACACGAGCTGAGAAATTGCAAACGTCGAGCAATTGCTCAGACATGAAAAGTGGCAGCACTGAAAGCTGTTGCTAGCCAGCACCCTTTCTTGGAAGCGCTTTTGTAGGCCTAAGAACACTGGGGCTCAGGGCTTCTCTAGCCACCTAATCTTCTGCTCATCCTCTCGCGCACTCTAAAGAGAGCTCAGGTGAGAAAGTGCAAACGTCGAGCAATTGCTCAGAGATGAAAAGTGGCAGCACTGAAAGCTGTTGCTAGCCAGCACCCTTCCTTGGAAGCGCTTTCACAGGCGCAGCAACACTGGGGCTTTGCGCTTCTCTAGCCACCAAACATCACGGTCATTCTCTTTCCGTCTCGTAGACAGGAGTTGAGAAATTGCAAACGTCGAGCAATTGCTCAGAGATGAAAAGTGCCAGCACTGAAAGCTGTGGCTAGCCAGCACCCTTCCTTGGAAGTGCTTTCACAGGCGCAGCAACACTGGGGCTTTGCACTTCTCTAGCCACCAAACATCACGGTCACTATCTCTCCGTCTCGTAGACACGAGCTGAGAAATTGCAAACGTCGAGCAATTGCTCAGAGAGGAAAAGTGCCAGCACTGAAAGCTGATGTTAGCCAGCACCCTTCCTTGGAAGCGCTTTTGTAGGCCTAAGAACACTGGGGCTCTGGGCTTCTCTAGCCACCTAATCTTCTGCTCATCCTCTCGTGCAGTCTAAAGAGAGCTCAGGTGAGAAATTGCAAACGTCGAGCAATTGCTCAGAGATGAAAAGTGGCAGCACTGAAAGCTGTTGCTAGCCAGCACCCTTCCTTGGAAGTGCTTTCACAGGCGCAGCAACACTGGGGCTTTGCGCTTCTCTACCCACCAAACGTCACGCTCACTATCTCTCCGTCTCGTAAACACGAGCTGAGAAATTGCAAACGTCGAGCAATTGCTCAGAGATGAAAAGTGCCAGCACTGAAAGCTGATGCTAGCCAGCACCCTTCCTTGGAAGCGCTTTCACAGGCGCAGCAACACTGGGGCTTTGCGCTTCTCTACCCACCAAACATCACGGTCACTATCTCTCCGTCTCGTAGACATGAGCTGAGAAATTGCAAACGTCGAGCAATTGCTCAGAGATGAAAAGTGCCAGCACTGAAAGCTGATGCTAGCCAGCACCCTTCCTTGGAAACGCTTTTGTAGGCCTAAGAACACTGGGGCTCTGGGCTTCTCTAGCCACCTAATCTTCTGCTCATCCTATCGCGCAGTCTAAAGAGAGCTCAGGTGAGAAATTGCAAACGTCGAGCAATTGCTCAGAGATGAAAAGGGCCAGCACTGAAAGCTGTTGCTAGCCAGCACCCTTCCTTGGAAGCGCTTTCAAAGGGGAAAAAACACTGGGGCTTTGCGCTTCTCTAGCCACCAAACATCACAGTCATTCTCTTTCCGTCTCGTAGACACGAGTTGAGAAATTGAAAACGTCGAGCAATTGCTCAGAGATGAAAAGTGCCAGCACTGAAAGCTGTGGCTAGCCAGCAGCCTTCCTTGGAAGTGCTTTCACAGGCGCAGACACACTGGGGCTTTGCGCTTCTCTAGCCACCAAACATCACGCTCACTATCTCTCCGTCTCGTAGACACGAGCTGAGAAATTGCAAACGTCGAGCAATTGCTCAGAGATGAAAAGTGCCAGCACTGAAAGCTGTTGCTAGCCAGCACCCTTCCTTGGAAGCGCTTTTGTAGGCCTAAGAACACTGGGGCTCTGGGCTTCTCTAGCCACCTAATCTTCTGCTCATCCTCTCGTGCAGTCTAAAGAGAGCTCAGGTGAGAAAGTGCAAATGTCGAGCAATTGCTCCGAGATGAAAAGTGCCAGCACTGAAAGCTGTTGCTAGCCAGCACCCTTCCTTGGAAGCGCTTTCACAGGCGCAGCAACACTGGGACTTTGCGCTTCTCTACCCACCAAACGTCACGGTCATTCTCTTTCCGTCTCGTAGACACGAGCTGAGAAATTGCAAACGTCGAGCAATTGCTCAGAGATGAAAAGTGCCAGCACTGAAAGCTGTTGCTAGCCAGCACCCTTTCTTGGAAGCGCTTTTGTAGGCCTAAGAACACTGGGGCTCTGGGCTTCTCTAGCCACCTACTCTTCTGCTCATCCTCTCGCGTAGTCTAAAGAGAGGTCAGGTGAGAAAGTGCAAACGTCGAGCAATTGCTCAGAGATGAAAAGTGCCAGCACTGAAAGCTGTTGCTAGCCAGCACCCTTCCTTGGAAGCGCTTTCACAGGCGCAGCAACACTGGGGCTTTGCGCTTCTCTACCCACCAAACATCACGGTCATTCTCTTTCCGTCTCGTAGACACGAGCTGAGAAATTGCAAACGTCGAGCAATTGCTCAGAGATGAAAAGTGCCAGGACTGAAAGCTGTGGCTAGCCAGCACCCTTCCTTTGAAGTGCTTTCACAGGCGCAGCAACACTGGGGCTTTGCACTTCTCTAGCCACCAAACATCACGCTCACTATCTCTCCGTCTCGTAGACACGAGCTGAGAAATTGCAAACGTCGAGCAATTGCTCAGAGATGAAAAGTGCCAGCACTGAAAGCTGATGTTAGCCAGCACCCTTCCTTGGAAGCGCTTTTGTAGGCCTAAGAACACTGGGGCTCTGGGCTTCTCTAGCCACCTAATCTTCTGCTCATCCTCTCGTGCAGTCTAAAGAGAGCTCAGGTGAGAAATTGCAAACGTCGAGCAATTGCTCAGAGATGAAAAGTGGCAGCACTGAAAGCTGTTGCTAGCCAGCACCCTTCCTTGGAAGTGCTTTC
The DNA here is from genome assembly GCA_037962945.1 of Sarcoramphus papa. Taxonomy (NCBI): domain Eukaryota; kingdom Metazoa; phylum Chordata; class Aves; order Accipitriformes; family Cathartidae; genus Sarcoramphus; species Sarcoramphus papa. The sequence goes on along the minus strand of CM075586.1, from coordinate 90,958,201 downwards.
ACAGGCGCAGCAACACTGGGGCTTTGCGCTTCTCTACCCACCAAACGTCACGGTCACTATCTCTCCGTCTCGTAGACACGAGCTGAGAAATTGCAAACGTCGAGCAATTGCTCAGAGAGGAAAAGGGCCAGCACTGAAAGCTGTTGCTAGCCAGCACCCTTTCTTGGAAGCGCTTTTGTAGGCCTAAGAACACTGGGGTTGTGGGCTTCTCTAGCCACCTAATCTTCTGCTCATCCTCTCGTGCAGTCTAAAGAGAGCTCAGGTGAGAAAGTGCAAACGTCGAGCAATTGCTCAGAGATGAAAAGTGCCAGCACTGAAAGCTGTTGCTAGCCAGCACCCTTCCTTGGAAGCGCTTTCACAGGCGCAGCAACACTGGGACTTTGTGCTTCTCTACCCACCAAACATCACGGTCATTCTCTTTCCGTCTCGTAGACACGAGTTGAGAAATTGCAAACGTCGAGCAATTGCTCAGAGATGAAAAGTGCCAGGACTGAAAGCTGTGGCTAGCCAGCACCCTTCCTTGGAAGTGCTTTCACAGGCGCAGACACACTGGGACTTTGCGCTTCTCTAGCCACCAAACATCACGCTCACTATCTCTCCGTCTCGTAGACACGAGCTGAGAAATTGCAAACGTCGAGCAATTGCTCAGAGATGAAAAGTGCCAGCACTGAAAGCTGATGTTAGCCAGCACCCTTCCTTGGAAGCGCTTTTGTAGGCCTAAGAACACTGGGGCTCTGGGCTTCTCTAGCCACCTAATCTTCTGCTCATCCTCTCGTGCAGTCTAAAGAGAGCTCAGGTGAGAAATTGCAAACGTCGAGCAATTGCTCAGAGATGAAAAGTGCCAGCACTGAAAGCTGTTGCTAGCCAGCACCCTTCCTTGGAAGCGCTTTCACAGGCACAGCAACACTGGGACTTTGCGCTTCTCTACCCACCAAACGTCACGGTCACTATCTCTCCATCTCGTAGACACGAGTTGAGAAATTGCAAATGTCGAGCAATTGCTCAGAGAGGAAAAGTGCCAGCACTGAAAGCTGTTGCTAGCCAGCACCCTTTCTTGGAAGCGCTTTTGTAGGCCTAAGAACACTGGGGTTGTGGGCTTCTCTAGCCACCTACTCTTCTGCTCATCCTCTCGTGCAGTCTAAAGAGAGCTCAGGTGAGAAAGTGCAAACGTCGAGCAATTGCTCAGAGATGAAAAGTGCCAGCACTGAAAGCTGTTGCTAGCCAGCACCCTTCCTTGGAAGCGCTTTCACAGGCGCAGCAACACTGGGGCTTTGCGCTTCTCTACCCACCAAACATCACGGTCATTCTCTTTCCGTCTCGTAGACATGAGCTGAGAAATTGCAAACGTCGAGCAATTGCTCAGAGATGAAAAGTGGCAGCACTGAAAGCTGATGCTAGCCAGCACCCTTCCTTGGAAGTGCTTTCACAGGCGCAGCAACACTGGGGCTTTGCGCTTCTCTAGCCACCAAACATCACGGTCACTATCTCTCCGTCTCGTAGACACGAGCTGAGAAATTGCAAACGTCGAGCAATTGCTCAGAGAGGAAAAGTGCCAGCACTGAAAGCTGTTGCTAGCCAGCACCCTTCCTTGGAAGCGCTTTTGTAGGCCTAAGAACACTGGGGTTGTGGGCTTCTCTAGCCACCTACTCTTCTGCTCATCCTCTCGCGTAGTCTAAAGAGAGCTCAGGTGAGAAAGTGCAAACGTCGAGCAATTGCTCAGAGATGAAAAGTGCCAGCACTGAAAGCTGTTGCTAGCCAGCACCCTTCCTTGGAAGTGCTTTCACAGGCGCAGCAACACTGGGGCTTTGCGCTTCTCTACCCACCAAACATCACGGTCATTCTCTTTCCGTCTCGTAGACACGAGTTGAGAAATTGCAAACGTCGAGCAATTGCTCAGAGATGAAAAGTGGCAGCACTGAAAGCTGTGGCTAGCCAGCACCCTTCCTTGGAAGTGCTTTCACAGGCGCAGCAACACTGGGGCTTTGCGCTTCTCTACCCACCAAACATCACAGTCACTATCTCTCCGTCTCGTAGACACGAGCTGAGAAATTGCAAACGTCGAGCAATTGCTCAGAGATGAAAAGTGCCAGCACTGAAAGCTGATGTTAGCCAGCACCCTTCCTTGGAAGCGCTTTTGTAGGCCTAAGAACACTGGGGCTCTGGGCTTCTCTAGCCACCTAATCTTCTGCTCATCCTCTCGTGCAGTCTAAAGAGAGCTCAGGTGAGAAATTGCAAACGTCGAGCAATTGCTCAGAGATGAAAAGTGCCAGCACTGAAAGCTGTTGCTAGCCAGCACCCTTCCTTGGACGTGCTTTCACAGGCGCAGCAACACTGGGGCTTTGCGCTTCTCTACCCACCAAACGTCACGCTCACTATCTCTACGTCTCGTAGACACGAGCTGAGAAATTGCAAACGTCGAGCAATTGCTCAGAGATGAAAAGTGCCAGCACTGAAAGCTGTTGCTAGCCAGCACCCTTCCTTGGAAGCGCTTTTGTAGGCCTAAGAACACTGGGGCTCTGGGCTTCTCTAGCCACCTAATCTTCTGCTCATCCTCTCGTGCAGTCTAAAGAGAGCTCAGGTGAGAAATTGCAAATGTCGAGCAATTGCTCAGAGATGAAAAGTGCCAGCACTGAAAGCTGTTGCTAGCCAGCACCCTTCCTTGGAAGTGCCTTCACAGGCGCAGCAACACTGGGGCTTTGCGCTTCTCTACCCACCAAACGTCACGGTCATTCTCTTTCCTTCTCGTAGACACGAGCTGAGAAATTGCAAACGTCGAGCAATTGCTCAGAGATGAAAAGTGGCAGCACTGAAAGCTGTGGCTAGCCAGCAGCCTTCCTTGGAAGCGCTTTCACAGGCGCAGCAACACTGGGGCTTTGCGCTTCTCTAGCCACCAAACATCACGGTCACTATCTCTCCGTCTCGTAGACACGAGCTGAGAAATTGCAAACGTCGAGCAATTGCTCAGAGATGAAAAGTGCCAGCACTGAAAGCTGTTGCTAGCCAGCACCCTTCCTTGGAAACGCTTTTGTAGGCCTAAGAGCACTGGGGCTCTGGGCTTCTCTAGCCACCTAATCTTCTGCTCATCCTCTCGTGCAGTCTAAAGAGAGGTCAGGTGAGAAAGTGCAAACGTCGAGCAATTGCTCAGAGATGAAAAGTGGCAGCACTGAAAGCTGTTGCTAGCCAGCACCCTTCCTTGGAAGCGCTTTCACAGGCGCAGCAACACTGGGACTTTGCGCTTCTCTAGCCACCAAACATCACGCTCACTATCTCTCCGTCTCGTAGACACGAGCTGAGAAATTGCAAACGTCGAGCAATTGCTCAGAGATTAAAAGTGCCAGCACTGAAAGCTGTTGCTAGCCAGCACCCTTCCTTGGAAGCGCTTTTGTAGGCCTAAGAACACTGGGGCTCTGGGCTTCTCTAGCCACCTAATCTTCTGCTCATCCTCTCGTGCAGTCTAAAGAGAGCTCAGGTGAGAAATTGCAAACGTCGAGCAATTGCTCAGAGATGAAAAGTGCCAGCACTGAAAGCTGTTGCTAGCCAGCACCCTTCCTTGGAAGCGCTTTTGTAGGCCTAAGAACACTGGGGCTCTGGGCTTCTCTAGCCACCTAATCTCCTGCTCATCCTCTCGTGCAGTCTAAAGAGAGCTCAGGTGAGAAATTGCAAATGTCGAGCAATTGCTCAGAGATGAAAAGTGCCAGCACTGAAAGCTGTTGCTAGCCAGCACCCTTCCTTGGAAGTGCTTTCACAGGCACAGAAACACTGGGACTTTTCGCTTCTCTAGCCACCAAACGTCACGGTCATTCTCTTTCCTTCTCGTAGACACGAGCTGAGAAATTGCAAATGTCGAGCAATTGCTCAGAGATGAAAAGTGCCAGCACTGAAAGCTGTTGCTAGCCAGCACCCTTTCTTGGAAGCGCTTTTGTGGGCCTAAGAACACTGGGGCTCAGGGCTTCTCTAGCCACCTACTCTTCTGCTCATCCTCTCGCGTAGTCTAAAGAGAGCTCAGGTGAGAAAGTGCAAACGTCGAGCAATTGCTTAGAGATGAAAAGTGCCAGCACTGAAAGCTGTTGCTAGCCAGCACCCTTCCTTGGAAGCGCTTTCACAGGCGCAGCAACACTGGGGCTTTGCGCTTCTCTAGCCACCAAACGTCACGGTCATTCTCTTTCCGTCTCGTAGACATGAGCTGAGAAATTGCAAACGTCGAGCAATTGCTCAGAGATGAAAAGTGCCAGCACTGAAAGCTGTTGCTAGCCAGCACCCTTTCTTGGAAGCGCTTTTGTAGGCCTAAGAACACTGGGGCTCTGGGCTTCTCTAGCCACCTACTCTTCTGCTCATCCTCTCGCGTAGTCTAAAGAGAGCTCAGGTGAGAAAGTGCAAACGTCGAGCAATTGCTCAGAGATGAAAAGTGCCAGCACTGAAAGCTGTTGCTAGCCAGCACCCTTCCTTGGAAGTGCTTTCACAGGCGCAGCAACACTGGGGCTTTGCGCTTCTCTACCCACCAAACATCACGGTCATTCTCTTTCCGTCTCGTAGACACGAGTTGAGAAATTGCAAACGTCGAGCAATTGCTCAGAGATGAAAAGTGGCAGCACTGAAAGCTGTGGCTAGCCAGCACCCTTCCTTGGAAGTGCTTTCACAGGCGCAGCAACACTGGGGCTTTGCGCTTCTCTACCCACCAAACATCACGGTCACTATCTCTCCGTCTCGTAGACACGAGCTGAGAAATTGCAAACGTCGAGCAATTGCTCAGAGATGAAAAGTGCCAGCACTGAAAGCTGATGTTAGCCAGCACCCTTCCTTGGAAGCGCTTTTGTAGGCCTAAGAACACTGGGGCTCTGGGCTTCTCTAGCCACCTAATCTTCTGCTCATCCTCTCGTGCAGTCTAAAGAGAGCTCAGGTGAGAAATTGCAAACGTCGAGCAATTGCTCAGAGATGAAAAGTGCCAGCACTGAAAGCTGTTGCTAGCCAGCACCCTTCCTTGGAAGTGCTTTCACAGGCGCAGCAACACTGGGGCTTTGCGCTTCTCTACCCACCAAACGTCACGCTCACTATCTCTACGTCTCGTAGACACGAGCTGAGAAATTGCAAACGTCGAGCAATTGCTCAGAGATGAAAAGTGCCAGCACTGAAAGCTCTTGCTAGCCAGCACCCTTCCTTGGAAGCACTTTTGTAGGCCTAAGAAAACTGGGGCTCTGGGCTTCTCTAGCCACCTAATCTTCTGCTCATCCTCTCGTGCAGTCTAAAGAGAGCTCAGGTGAGAAAGTGCAAACGTCGAGCAATTGCTCAGAGATGAAAAGTGCCAGCACTGAAAGCTGTTGCTAGCCAGCACCCTTCCTTGGAAGTGCTTTCACAGGCACAGCAACACTGGGACTTTGCGCTTCTCTAGCCACCAAACGTCACGGTCATTCTCTTTCCTTCTCGTAGACACGAGCTGAGAAATTGCAAACGTCGAGCAATTGCTCAGAGATGAAAAGTGGCAGCACTGAAAGCTGTGGCTAGCCAGCAGCCTTCCTTGGAAGCGCTTTCACAGGCGCAGCAACACTGGGGCTTTGCGCTTCTCTAGCCACCAAACATCACGGTCACTATCTCTCCGTCTCGTAGACACGAGCTGAGAAATTGCAAACGTCGAGCAATTGCTCAGAGAGGAAAAGTGCCAGCACTGAAAGCTCTTGCTAGCCAGCACCCTTCCTTGGAAACGATTTTGTAGGCCTAAGAACACTGGGGCTCTGGGCTTCTCTAGCCACCTACTCTTCTGCTCATCCTCTCGTGCAGTCTAAAGAGAGCTCAGGTGAGAAATTGCAAATGTCGAGCAATTGCTCAGAGATGAGAAGTGGCAGCACTGAAAGCTGTTGCTAGCCAGCACCCTTCCTTGGAAGTGCTTTCACAGGCGCAGCAACACTGGGGCTTTGCGCTTCTCTAGCCACCAAACATCACGGTCATTCTCTTTCCGTCTCGTAGACATGAGCTGAGAAATTGCAAACGTCGAGCAATTGCTCAGAGATGAAAAGTGGCAGCACTGAAAGCTGATGCTAGCCAGCACCCTTCCTTGGAAGTGCTTTCACAGGCGCAGCAACACTGGGGCTTTGCGCTTCTCTAGCCACCAAACGTCACGGTCACTATCTCTCCGTCTCGTAGACACGAGCTGAGAAATTGCAAACGTCGAGCAATTGCTCAGAGAGGAAAAGTGCCAGCACTGAAAGCTGTTGCTAGCCAGCACCCTTCCTTGGAAGCGCTTTTGTAGGCCTAAGAACACTGGGGTTGTGGGCTTCTCTAGCCACCTAATCTTCTGCTCATCCTCTCGCGTAGTCTAAAGAGAGCTCAGGTGAGAAAGTGCAAACGTCGAGCAATTGCTCAGAGATGAAAAGTGCCAGCACTGAAAGCTGTTGCTAGCCAGCACCCTTCCTTGGAAGTGCTTTCACAGGCGCAGCAACACTGGGGCTTTGCGCTTCTCTACCCACCAAACATCACGGTCATTCTCTTTCCGTCTCGTAGACACGAGTTGAGAAATTGCAAACGTCGAGCAATTGCTCAGAGATGAAAAGTGGCAGCACTGAAAGCTGTGGCTAGCCAGCACCCTTCCTTGGAAGTGCTTTCACAGGCGCAGCAACACTGGGGCTTTGCGCTTCTCTACCCACCAAACATCACGCTCACTATCTCTCCGTCTCGTAGACACGAGCTGAGAAATTGCAAACGTCGAGCAATTGCTCAGAGATGAAAAGTGCCAGCACTGAAAGCTGATGTTAGCCAGCACCCTTCCTTGGAAGCGCTTTTGTAGGCCTAAGAACACTGGGGCTCTGGGCTTCTCTAGCCACCTAATCTTCTGCTCATCCTCTCGTGCAGTCTAAAGAGAGCTCAGGTGAGAAATTGCAAACGTCGAGCAATTGCTCAGAGATGAAAAGTGCCAGCACTGAAAGCTGTTGCTAGCCAGCAGCCTTCCTTGGACGTGCTTTCACAGGCGCAGCAACACTGGGGCTTTGCGCTTCTCTACCCACCAAACGTCACGCTCACTATCTCTACGTCTCGTAGACACGAGCTGAGAAATTGCAAACGTCGAGCAATTGCTCAGAGAGGAAAAGTGCCAGCACTGAAAGCTGTTGCTAGCCAGCACCCTTCCTTGGAAGCGCTTTTGTAGGCCTAAGAACACTGGGGCTCTGGGCTTCTCTAGCCACCTAATCTTCTGCTCATCCTCTCGTGCAGTCTAAAGAGAGCTCAGGTGAGAAATTGCAAATGTCGAGCAATTGCTCAGAGATGAAAAGTGCCAGCACTGAAAGCTGTTGCTAGCCAGCACCCTTCCTTGGAAGTGCTTTCACAGGCGCAGCAACACTGGGACTTTGCGCTTCTCTAGCCACCAAACGTCACGGTCATTCTCTTTCCTTCTCGTAGACACGAGCTGAGAAATTGCAAATGTCGAGCAATTGCTCAGAGATGAAAAGTGGCAGCACTGAAAGCTGTTGCTAGCCAGCAGCCTTCCTTGGAAGCGCTTTCACAGGCGCAGCAACACTGGGGCTTTGCGCTTCTCTAGCCACCAAACATCACGCTCACTATCTCTCCGTCTCGTAGACACGAGCTGAGAAATTGCAAACGTCGAGCAATTGCTCAGAGAGGAAAAGTGCCAGCACTGAAAGCTGTTGCTAGCCAGCACCCTTCCTTGGAAGCGCTTTTGTAGGCCTAAGAACACTGGGGCTCTGGGCTTCTCTAGCCACCTAATCTTCTGCTCATCCTCTCGTGCAGTCTAAAGAGAGCTCAGGTGAGAAATTGCAAACGTCGAGCAATTGCTCAGAGAGGAAAAGTGCCAGCACTGAAAGCTGTTGCTAGCCAGCACCCTTCCTTGGAAGCGCTTTTGTAGGCCTAACAACACTGGGGCTCTGGGCTTCTCTAGCCACCTAATCTCCTGCTCATCCTCTCGTGCAGTCTAAAGAGAGCTCAGGTGAGAAATTGCAAATGTCGAGCAATTGCTCAGAGATGAAAAGTGCCAGCACTGAAAGCTGTTGCTAGCCAGCACCCTTCCTTGGAAGTGCTTTCACAGGCACAGAAACACTGGGACTTTTCGCTTCTCTAGCCACCAAACGTCACGGTCATTCTCTTTCCTTCTCGTAGACACGAGCTGAGAAATTGCAAATGTCGAGCAATTGCTCAGAGATGAAAAGTGCCAGCACTGAAAGCTGTTGCTAGCCAGCACCCTTTCTTGGAAGCGCTTTTGTGGGCCTAAGAAGACTGGGGCTCAGGGCTTCTCTAGCCACCTACTCTTCTGCTCATCCTCTCGCGTAGTCTAAAGAGAGCTCAGGTGAGAAAGTGCAAACGTCGAGCAATTGCTTAGAGATGAAAAGTGCCAGCACTGAAAGCTGTTGCTAGCCAGCACCCTTCCTTGGAAGTGCTTTCACAGGCGCAGCAACACTGGGGCTTTGCGCTTCTCTAGCCACCAAACGTCACGGTCATTCTCTTTCCGTCTCGTAGACACGAGCTGAGAAATTGCAAACGTCGAGCAATTGCTCAGAGAGGAAAAGTGCCAGCACTGAAAGCTCTTGCTAGCCAGCACCCTTCCTTGGAAACGCTTTTGTAGGCCTAAGAACACTGGGGCTCTGGGCTTCTCTAGCCACCTACTCTTCTGCTCATCCTCTCGTGCAGTCTAAAGAGAGCTCAGGTGAGAAATTGCAAATGTCGAGCAATTGCTCAGAGATGAGAAGTGGCAGCACTGAAAGCTGTTGCTAGCCAGCACCCTTCCTTGGAAGCGCTTTCACAGGCGCAGAAACACTGGGGCTTTGCGCTTCTCTAGCCACCAAACATCACGGTCACTATCTCTCCGTCTCGTAGACATGAGCTGAGAAATTGCAAACGTCGAGCAATTGCTCAGAGATGAAAAGTGGCAGCACTGAAAGCTGTTGCTAGCCAGCACCCTTCCTTGGAAACGCTTTTGTAGGCCTAAGAACACTGGGGCTCAGGGCTTCTCTAGCCACCTAATCTCCTGCTCATCCTCTCGTGCAGTCTAAAGAGAGCTCAGGTGAGAAATTGCAAATGTCGAGCAATTGCTCAGAGATGAAAAGTGCCAGCACTGAAAGCTGTTGCTAGCCAGCACCCTTCCTTGGAAGTGCTTTCACAGGCACAGAAACACTGGGACTTTGCGCTTCTCTAGCCACCAAACGTCACGGTCATTCTCTTTCCTTCTCGTAGACACGAGCTGAGAAATTGCAAATGTCGAGCAATTGCTCAGAGATGAAAAGTGCCAGCACTGAAAGCTGTTGCTAGCCAGCACCCTTTCTTGGAAGCGCTTTTGTGGGCCTAAGAACACTGGGGCTCAGGGCTTCTCTAGCCACCTACTCTTCTGCTCATCCTCTCGCGTAGTCTAAAGAGAGCTCAGGTGAGAAAGTGCAAACGTCGAGCAATTGCTCAGAGATGAAAAGTGCCAGCACTGAAAGCTGTTGCTAGCCAGCACCCTTCCTTGGAAGCACTTTCACAGGCGCAGCAACACTGGGGCTTTGCGCTTCTCTAGCCACCAAACATCACGGTCATTCTCTTTCCGTCTCGTAGACACGAGTTGAGAAATTGCAAACGTCGAGCAATTGCTCAGAGATGAAAAGTGCCAGCACTGAAAGCTGTGGCTAGCCAGCACCCTTCCTTGGAAGTGCTTTCACAGGCGCAGCAACACTGGGGCTTTGCGCTTCTCTAGCCACCAAACATCACGCTCACTATCTCTCCGCCTCGTAGACACGAGCTGAGAAATTGCAAACGTCGAGCAATTGCTCAGAGATGAAAAGTGCCAGCACTGAAAGCTGATGTTAGCCAGCACCCTTCCTTGGAAGCGCTTTTGTAGGCCTAAGAACACTGGGGCTCTGGGCTTCTCTAGCCACCTAATCTTCTGCTCATCGTCTCGTGTAGTCTAAAGAGAGCTCAGGTGAGAAATTGCAAACGTCGAGCAATTGCTCAGAGATGAAAAGTGCCAGCACTGAAAGCTGTTGCTAGCCAGCACCCTTCCTTGGAAGTGCTTTCACAGGCGCAGCAACACTGGGGCTTTGCGCTTCTCTACCCACCAAACGTCACGGTCACTATCTCTCCGTCTCGTAAACACGAGCTGAGAAATTGCAAACGTCGAGCAATTGCTCAGAGATGAAAAGTGCCAGCACTGAAAGCTGTTGCTAGCCAGCACCCTTCCTTGGAAGCGCTTTCACAGGCGCAGCAACACTGGGGCTTTGCGCTTCTCTAGCGAGCAAACGTCACGGTCACTATCTCTCCATCTCGTAGACACGAGTTGAGAAATTGCAAACGTCGAGCAATTGCTCAGAGAGGAAAAGTGGCAGCACTGAAAGCTGTTGCTAGCCAGCACCCTTTCTTGGAAGCGCTTTTGTAGGCCTAAGAACACTGGGGCTCAGGGCTTCTCTAGCCACCTACTCTTCTGCTCATCCTCTCGTGCAGTCTAAAGAGAGCTCAGGTGAGAAAGTGCAAACGTCGAGCAATTGCTCAGAGATGAAAAGTGCCAGCACTGAAAGCTGTTGCTAGCCAGCACCCTTCCTTGGAAGCGCTTTCACAGGCGCAGCAACACTGGGGCTTTGCGCTTCTCTAGCCACCAAACATCACGGTCATTCTCTTTCCGTCTCGTAGACATGAGCTGAGAAATTGCAAACGTCGAGCAATTGCTCAGAGATGAAAAGTGCCAGCACTGAAAGCTGATGCTAGCCAGCACCCTTCCTTGGAAGTGCTTTCACAGGCGCAGCAACACTGGGGCTTTGCGCTTCTCTAGCCACCAAATGTCACGGTCACTATCTCTCCGTCTCGTAGACACGAGCTGAGAAATTGCAAACGTCGAGCAATTGCTCAGAGAGGAAAAGTGCCAGCACTGAAAGCTGTTGCTAGCCAGCACCCTTCCTTGGAAGCGCTTTTGTAGGCCTAAGAACACTGGGGTTGTGGGCTTCTCTAGCCACCTACTCTTCTGCTCATCCTCTCGCGTAGTCTAAAGAGAGCTCAGGTGAGAAAGTGCAAACGTCGAGCAATTGCTCAGAGATGAAAAGTGGCAGCACTGAAAGCTGTTGCTAGCCAGCACCCTTCCTTGGAAGTGCTTTCACAGGCGCAGCAACACTGGGGCTTTGCGCTTCTCTACCCAACAAACATCACGGTCATTCTCTTTCCGTCTCGTAGACACGAGTTGAGAAATTGCAAACGTCGAGCAATTGCTCAGAGATGAAAAGTGCCAGCACTGAAAGCTGTGGCTAGCCAGCACCCTTCCTTGGAAGTGCTTTCACAGGCGCAGCAACACTGGGGCTTTGCGCTTCTCTACCCACCAAACATCACGCTCACTATCTCTCCGTCTCGTAGACACGAGCTGAGAAATTGCAAACGTCGAGCAATTGCTCAGAGATGAAAAGTGCCAGCACTGAAAGCTGATGTTAGCCAGCACCCTTCCTTGGAAGCGCTTTTGTAGGCCTAAGAACACTGGGGCTCTGGGCTTCTCTAGCCACCTAATCTTCTGCTCATCCTCTCGTGCAGTCTAAAGAGAGCTCAGGTGAGAAATTGCAAACGTCCAGCAATTGCTCAGAGATGAAAAGTGCCAGCACTGAAAGCTGTTGCTAGCCAGCAGCCTTCCTTGGACGTGCTTTCACAGGCGCAGCAACACTGGGGCTTTGCGCTTCTCTACCCACCAAACGTCACGCTCACTATCTCTACGTCTCGTAAACACGAGCTGAGAAATTGCAAACGTCGAGCAATTGCTCAGAGATGAAAAGTGCCAGCACTGAAAGCTGTTGCTAGCCAGCACCCTTCCTTGGAAGCGCTTTTGTAGGCCTAAGAACACTGGGGCTCTGGGCTTCTCTAGCCACCTAATCTTCTGCTCATCCTCTCGTGCAGTCTAAAGAGAGCTCAGGTGAGAAATTGCAAATGTCGAGCAATTGCTCAGAGATGAAAAGTGCCAGCACTGAAAGCTGTTGCTAGCCAGCACCCTTCCTTGAAAGTGCTTTCACAGGCGCAGCAACACTGGGACTTTGCGCTTCTCTAGCCACCAAACGTCACGGTCATTCTCTTTCCTTCTCGTAGACACGAGCTGAGAAATTGCAAATGTCGAGCAATTGCTCAGAGATGAAAAGTGCCAGCACTGAAAGCTGTTGCTAGCCAGCAGCCTTCCTTGGAAGCGCTTTCACAGGCGCAGCAACACTGGGGCTTTGCGCTTCTCTAAGCACCAAACATCACGCTCACTATCTCTCCGTCTCGTAGACACGAGCTGAGAAATTGCAAACGTCGAGCAATTGCTCAGAGAGGAAAAGTGCCAGCACTGAAAGCTCTTGCTAGCCAGCACCCTTCCTTGGAAACGCTTTTGTAGGCCTAAGAACACTGGGGCTCTGGGCTTCTCTAGCCACCTAATCTTCTGCTCATCCTCTCGTGCAGTCTAAAGAGAGGTCAGGTGAGAAAGTGCAAACGTCGAGCAATTGCTCAGAGATGAAAAGTGGCAGCACTGAAAGCTGTTGCTAGCCAGCACCCTTCCTTGGAAGCGCTTTCACAGGCGCAGCAACACTGGGACTTTGCGCTTCTCTAGCCACCAAACATCACGCTCACTATCTCTCCGTCTCGTAGACACGAGCTGAGAAATTGCAAACGTCGAGCAATTGCTCAGAGATGAAAAGTGCCAGCACTGAAAGCTGTTGCTAGCCAGCACCCTTCCTTGGAAGCGCTTTTGTAGGCCTAAGAACACTGGGGCTCTGGGCTTCTCTAGCCACCTAATCTTCTGCTCATCCTCTCGTGCAGTCTAAAGAGAGCTCAGGTGAGAAATTGCAAACGTCGAGCAATTGCTCAGAGAGGAAAAGTGCCAGCACTGAAAGCTGTTGCTAGCCAGCACCCTTCCTTGGAAGCGCTTTTGTAGGCCTAACAACACTGGGGCTCTGGGCTTCTCTAGCCACCTAATCTCCTGCTCATCCTCTCGTGCAGTCTAAAGAGAGCTCAGGTGAGAAATTGCAAATGTCGAGCAATTGCTCAGAGATGAAAAGTGCCAGCACTGAAAGCTGTTGCTAGCCAGCACCCTTCCTTGGAAGTGCTTTCACAGGCACAGAAACACTGGGACTTTTCGCTTCTCTAGCCACCAAACGTCACGGTCATTCTCTTTCCTTCTCGTAGACACGAGCTGAGAAATTGCAAATGTCGAGCAATTGCTCAGAGATGAAAAGTGCCAGCACTGAAAGCTGTTGCTAGCCAGCACCCTTCCTTGGAAGCGCTTTTGTGGGCCTAAGAGCACTGGGGCTCAGGGCTTCTCTAGCCACCTACTCTTCTGCTCATCCTCTCGCGTAGTCTAAAGAGAGCTCAGGTGAGAAAGTGCAAATGTCGAGCAATTGCTTAGAGATGAAAAGTGCCAGCACTGAAAGCTGTTGCTAGCCAGCACCCTTCCTTGGAAGTGCTTTCACAGGCGCAGCAACACTGGGGCTTTGCGCTTCTCTACCCACCAAACATCACGCTCACTATCTCTCCGTCTCGTAGACACGAGCTGAGAAATTGCAAACGTCGAGCAATTGCTCAGAGATGAAAAGTGCCAGCACTGAAAGCTGTTGTTAGCCAGCACCCTTCCTTGGAAGCGCTTTTGTAGGCCTAAGAACACTGGGGCTCTGGGCTTCTCTAGCCACCTAATCTTCTGCTCATCCTCTCGTGCAGTCTAAAGAGAGCTCAGGTGAGAAATTGCAAACGTCGAGCAATTGCTCAGAGATGAAAAGTGCCAGCACAGAAAGCTGTTGCTAGCCAGCACCCTTCCTTGGAAGTGCTTTCACAGGCGCAGCAACACTGGGGCTTTGCGCTTCTCTACCCACCAAACGTCACGCTCACTATCTCTACGTCTCGTAGACACGAGCTGAGAAATTGCAAACATCGAGCAATTGCTCAGAGATGAAAAGTGCCAGCACTGAAAGCTGTTGCTAGCCAGCACCCTTCCTTGGAAGCGCTTTTGTAGGCCTAAGAACACTGGGGCTCTGGGCTTCTCTAGCCACCTAATCTTCTGCTCATCCTCTCGTGCAGTCTAAAGAGAGCTCAGGTGAGAAATTGCAAATGTCGAGCAATTGCTCAGAGATGAAAAGTGCCAGCACTGAAAGCTGTTGCTAGCCAGCACCCTTCCTTGGAAGTGCTTTCACAGGCGCAGCAACACTGGGACTTTGCGCTTCTCTAGCCACCAAACGTCACGGTCATTCTCTTTCCTTCTCGTAGACACGAGCTGAGAAATTGCAAACGTCGAGCAATTGCTCAGAGATGAAAAGTGGCAGCACTGAAAGCTGTGGCTAGCCAGCACCCTTCCTTGGAAGCGCTTTCACAGGCGCAGCAACACTGGGGCTTTGCGCTTCTCTAGCCACCAAACATCACGCTCACTATCTCTCCGTCTCGTAGACACGAGCTGAGAAATTGCAAACGTCGAGCAATTGCTCAGAGAGGAAAAGTGCCAGCACTGAAAGCTCTTGCTAGCCAGCACCCTTCCTTGGAAGCGCTTTTGTAGGCCTAAGAACACTGGGGCTCTGGGCTTCTCTAGCCACCTACTCTTCTGCTCATCCTCTCGTGCAGTCTAAAGAGAGCTCAGGTGAGAAATTGCAAATGTCGAGCAATTGCTCAGAGATGAGAAGTGCCAGCACTGAAAGCTGTTGCTAGCCAGCACCCTTCCTTGGAAGCGCTTTCACAGGCGCAGAAACACTGGGGCTTTGCGCTTCTCTAGCCACCAAACATCACGGTCACTATCTCTCCGTCTCGTAGACATGAGCTGAGAAATTGCAAACGTCGAGCAATTGCTCAGAGATGAAAAGTGGCAGCACTGAAAGCTGTTGCTAGCCAGCACCCTTCCTTGGAAACGCTTTTGTAGGCCTAAGAACACTGGGGCTCTGGGCTTCTCTAGCCACCTAATCTTCTGCTCATCCTCTCGTGCAGTCTAAAGAGAGCTCAGGTGAGAAATTGCAAACGTCGAGCAATTGCTCAGAGATGAAAAGTGCCAGCACTGAAAGCTGTTGCTAGCCAGCACCCTTCCTTGGAAGCGCTTTTGTAGGCCTAACAACACTGGGGCTCTGGGCTTCTCTAGCCACCTAATCTCCTGCTCATCCTCTCGTGCAGTCTAAAGAGAGCTCAGGTGAGAAATTGCAAATGTCGAGTAATTGCTCAGAGATGAAAAGTGCCAGCACTGAAAGCTGTTGCTAGCCAGCACCCTTCCTTGGAAGTGCTTTCACAGGCACAGAAACACTGGGACTTTGCGCTTCTCTAGCCACCAAACGTCACGGTCATTCTCTTTCCTTCTCGTAGACACGAGCTGAGAAATTGCAAATGTCGAGCAATTGCTCAGAGATGAAAAGTGGCAGCACTGAAAGCTGTTGCTAGCCAGCACCCTTCCTTGGAAGCGCTTTTGTGGGCCTAAGAACACTGGGGCTCAGGGCTTCTCTAGCCACCTAATCTTCTGCTCATCCTCTCGCGTAGTCTAAAGAGAGCTCAGGTGAGAAAGTGCAAACGTCGAGCAATTGCTCAGAGATGAAAAGTGCCAGCACTGAAAGCTGTTGCTAGCCAGCACCCTTCCTTGGAAGCGCTTTCACAGGCGCAGCAACACTGGGGCTTTGCGCTTCTCTAGCCACCAAACATCACGGTCATTCTCTTTCCGTCTCGTAGACACGAGTTGAGAAATTGCAAACGTCGAGCAATTGCTCAGAGATGAAAAGTGCCAGCACTGAAAGCTGTGGCTAGCCAGCAGCCTTCCTTGGAAGTGCTTTCACAGGCGCAGCAACACTGGGGCTTTGCGCTTCTCTAGCCACCAAACATCACGCTCACTATCTCTCCGCCTCGTAGACACGAGCTGAGAAATTGCAAACGTCGAGCAATTGCTCAGAGATGAAAAGTGCCAGCACTGAAAGCTGATGTTAGCCAGCACCCTTCCTTGGAAGCGCTTTTGTAGGCCTAAGAACACTGGGGCTCTGGGCTTCTCTAGCCACCTAATCTTCTGCTCATCCTCTCGTGTAGTCTAAAGAGAGCTCAGGTGAGAAATTGCAAACGTCGAGCAATTGCTCAGAGATGAAAAGTGCCAGCACTGAAAGCTGTTGCTAGCCAGCAGCCTTCCTTGGAAGTGCTTTCACAGGCGCAGCAACACTGGGGCTTTGCGCATCTCTACCCACCAAACGTCACGGTCACTATCTCTCCGTCTCGTAAACACGAGCTGAGAAATTGCAAACGTCGAGCAATTGCTCAGAGATAAAAAGTGCCAGCACTGAAAGCTGTTGCTAGCCAGCACCCTTCCTTGGAAGCGCTTTCACAGGCGCAGCAACACTGGGGCTTTGCGCTTCTCTAGCCACCAAACATCACGGTCACTATCTCTCCGTCTCGTAGACATGAGCTGAGAAATTGCAAACATGGAGCAATTGCTCAGAGAGGAAAAGTGCCAGCACTGAAAGCTGTTGCTAGCCAGCACCCTTCCTTGGAAGCGCTTTTGTAGGCCTAAGAACACTGGGGCTCTGGGCTTCTCTAGCCACCTAATCTTCTGCTCATCCTCTCGTGCAGTCTAAAGAGAGCTCAGGTGAGAAATTGCAAACGTCGAGCAATTGCTCAGAGATGAAAAGTGGCAGCACTGAAAGCTGTGGCTAGCCAGCACCCTTCCTTGGAAGCGCTTTCACAGGCGCAGCAACACTGGGGCTTTGCGCTTCTCTACCCACCAAACATCACGGTCACTATCTCTCCGTCTCGTAGACATGAGCTGAGAAATTGCAAACGTCGAGCAATTGCTCAGAGATGAAAAGTGGCAGCACTGAAAGCTGATGCTAGCCAGCACCCTTCCTTGGAAACGCTTTTGTAGGCCTAAGAACACTGGGGCTCTGGGCTTCTCTAGCCACCTAATCTTCTGCTCATCCTCTCGTGCAGTCTAAAGAGAGGTCAGGTGAGAAAGTGCAAACGTCGAGCAATTGCTCAGAGATGAAAAGTGGCAGCACTGAAAGCTGTTGCTAGCCAGCACCCTTCCTTGGAAGCGCTTTCGCAGGCGCAGCAACACTGGGACTTTGCGCTTCTCTACCCACCAAACGTCACGGTCATTCTCTTTCCGTCTCGTAGACACGAGTTGAGAAATTGCAAACGTCGAGCAATTGCTCAGAGATGAAAAGTGCCAGCACTGAAAGCTCTTGCTAGCCAGCACCCTTTCTTGGAAGCGCTTTTGTAGGCCTAAGAACACTGGGGTTGTGGGCTTCTCTAGCCACCTACTCTTCTGCTCATCCTCTCGTGCAGTCTAAAGAGAGCTCAGGTGAGAAAGTGCAAACGTCGAGCAATTGCTCAGAGATGAAAAGTGCCAGCACTGAAAGCTCTTGCTAGCCAGCAGCCTTCCTTGGAAGTGCTTTCACAGGCGCAGCAACACTGGGGCTTTGCGCTTCTCTAGCCACCAAACATCACGCTCACTATCTCTCCGTCTCGTAGACACGAGCTGAGAAATTGCAAACGTCGAGCAATTGCTCAGAGAGGAAAAGTGCCAGCACTGAAAGCTGTTGCTAGCCAGCACCCTTCCTTGGAAGCGCTTTTGTAGGCCTAAGAACACTGGGGCTCTGGGCTTCTCTAGCCACCTACTCTTCTGCTCATCCTCTCGTGCAGTCGAAAGAGAGCTCAGGTGAGAAAGCGCAAACGTCGAGCAATTGCTCAGAGATGAAAAGTGCCAGCACTGAAAGCTGTTGCTAGCCAGCACCCTTCCTTGGAAGTGCTTTCACAGGCGCAGCAACACTGGGGCTTTGCGCTTCTCTACCCACCAAACGTCACGGTCATTCTCTTTCCGTCTCGTAGACACGAGCTGAGAAATTGCAAACGTCGAGCAATTGCTCAGAGATGAAAAATGCCAGCACTGAAAGCTGTTGCTAGCCAGCACCCTTCCTTGGAAGCGCTTTTGTAGGCCTAAGAACACTGGGGTTGTGGGCTTCTCTAGCCACCTACTCTTCTGCTCATCCTCTCGTGCAGTCTAAAGAGAGCTCAGGTGAGAAATTGCAAATGTCGAGCAATTGCTCAGAGATGAAAAGTGCCAGCACTGAAAGCTGTTGCTAGCCAGCACCCTTCCTTGGAAGTGCTTTCACAGGCGCAGCAACACTGGGACTTTGCGCTTCTCTAGCCACCAAACGTCACGGTCATTCTCTTTCCTTCTCGTAGACACGAGCTGAGAAATTGCAAACGTCGAGCAATTGCTCAGAGATGAAAAGTGCCAGCACTGAAAGCTGTGGCTAGCCAGCACCCTTCCTTGGAAGCGCTTTCACAGGCGCAGCAACACTGGGGCTTTGCGCTTCTCTACCCACCAAACATCACGGTCACTATCTCTCCGTCTCGTAGACATGAGCTGAGAAATTGCAAACGTCGAGCAATTGCTCAGAGAGGAAAAGTGCCAGCACTGAAAGCTGATGTTAGCCAGCACCCTTCCTTGGAAGCGCTTTTGTAGGCCTAAGAACACTGGGGCTCTGGGCTTCTCTAGCCACCTAATCTTCTGCTCATCCTCTCGTGCAGTCTAAAGAGAGCTCAGGTGAGAAATTGCAAACGTCGAGCAATTGCTCAGAGATGAAAAGTGCCAGCACTGAAAGCTGTTGCTAGCCAGCACCCTTCCTTGGAAGTGCTTTCACAGGCGCAGCAACACTGGGGCTTTGCGCTTCTCTACCCACCAAACGTCACGCTCACTATCTCTACGTCTCGTAGACACGAGCTGAGAAATTGCAAACGTCGAGCAATTGCTCAGAGATGAAAAGTGCCAGCACTGAAAGCTGTTGCTAGCCAGCACCCTTCCTTGGAAGCGCTTTTGTAGGCCTAAGAACACTGGGGCTCTGGGCTTCTCTAGCCACCTAATCTTCTGCTCATCCTCTCGTGCAGTCTAAAGAGAGCTCAGGTGAGAAATTGCAAATGTCGAGCAATTGCTCAGAGATGAAAAGTGCCAGCACTGAAAGCTGTTGCTAGCCAGCACCCTTCCTTGGAAGCGCTTTCACAGGCGCAGCAACACTGGGGCTTTGCGCTTCTCTAGCCACCAAACATCACGGTCACTATCTCTCCGTCTCGTAGACACGAGCTGAGAAATTGCAAACGTCGAGCAATTGCTCAGAGAGGAAAAGTGCCAGCACTGAAAGCTGTTGCTAGCCAGCACCCTTCCTTGGAAACGCTTTTGTAGGCCTAAGAACACTGGGGCTCTGGGCTTCTCTAGCCACCTAATCTTCTGCTCATCCTCTCGTGCAGTCTAAAGAGAGCTCAGGTGAGAAATTGCAAACGTCGAGCAATTGCTCAGAGATGAAAAGTGCCAGCACTGAAAGCTGTTGCTAGCCAGCACCCTTCCTTGGAAGTGCTTTCACAGGCGCAGCAACACTGGGACTTTGCGCTTCTCTAGCCACCAAACGTCACGGTCATTCTCTTTCCTTCTCGTAGACACGAGCTGAGAAATTGCAAATGTCGAGCAATTGCTCAGAGATGAAAAGTGCCAGCACTGAAAGCTGTTGCTAGCCAGCAGCCTTCCTTGGAAGCGCTTTCACAGGCGCAGCAACACTGGGGCTTTGCGCTTCTCTACGCACCAAACATCACGCTCACTATCTCTCCGTCTCGTAGACACGAGTTGAGAAATTGCAAACGTCGAGCAATTGCTCAGAGAGGAAAAGTGCCAGCACTGAAAGCTCTTGCTAGCCAGCACCCTTCCTTGGAAACGCTTTTGTAGGCCTAAGAACACTGGGGCTCTGGGCTTCTCTAGCCACCTAATCTTCTGCTCATCCTCTCGTGCAGTCTAAAGAGAGGTCAGGTGAGAAAGTGCAAACGTCGAGCAATTGCTCAGAGATGAAAAGTGGCAGCACTGAAAGCTGTTGCTAGCCAGCACCCTTCCTTGGAAGCGCTTTCACAGGCGCAGCAACACTGGGACTTTGCGCTTCTCTAGCCACCAAACATCACGCTCACTATCTCTCCGTCTCGTAGACACGAGCTGAGAAATTGCAAACGTCGAGCAATTGCTCAGAGATGAAAAGTGCCAGCACTGAAAGCTGTTGCTAGCCAGCACCCTTCCTTGGAAGCGCTTTTGTAGGCCTAAGAACACTGGGGCTCTGGGCTTCTCTAGCCACCTAATCTTCTGCTCATCCTCTCGGGCACTCTAAAGAGAGCTCAGGTGAGAAATTGCAAACGTCGAGCAATTGCTCAGAGAGGAAAAGTGCCAGCACTGAAAGCTGTTGCTAGCCAGCACCCTTCCTTGGAAGCGCTTTTGTAGGCCTAAGAACACTGGGGCTCTGGGCTTCTCTAGCCACCTAATCTCCTGCTCATCCTCTCGTGCAGTCTAAAGAGAGCTCAGGTGAGAAATTGCAAATGTCGAGCAATTGCTCAGAGATGAAAAGTGGCAGCACTGAAAGCTGTTGCTAGCCAGCACCCTTCCTTGGAAGTGCTTTCACAGGCACAGAAACACTGGGACTTTTCGCTTCTCTAGCCACCAAACGTCACGGTCATTCTCTTTCCTTCTCGTAGACACGAGCTGAGAAATTGCAAATGTCGAGCAATTGCTCAGAGATGAAAAGTGCCAGCACTGAAAGCTGTTGCTAGCCAGCACCCTTTCTTGGAAGCGCTTTTGTGGGCCTAAGAACACTGGGGCTCAGGGCTTCTCTAGCCACCTACTCTTCTGCTCATCCTCTCGCGTAGTCTAAAGAGAGCTCAGGTGAGAAAGTGCAAACGTCGAGCAATTGCTTAGAGATGAAAAGTGCCAGCACTGAAAGCTGTTGCTAGCCAGCACCCTTCCTTGGAAGTGCTTTCACAGGCGCAGCAACACTGGGGCTTTGCGCTTCTCTAGCCACCAAACGTCACGGTCATTCTCTTTCCGTCTCGTAGACACGAGCTGAGAAATTGCAAACGTCGAGCAATTGCTCAGAGATGAAAAGTGCCAGCACTGAAAGCTGTTGCTAGCCAGCACCCTTTCTTGGAAGCGCTTTTGTAGGCCTAAGAACACTGGGGTTGTGGGCTTCTCTAGCCACCTACTCTTCTGCTCATCCTCTCGCGTAGTCTAAAGAGAGCTCAGGTGAGAAAGTGCAAACGTCGAGCAATTGCTCAGAGATGAAAAGTGCCAGCACTGAAAGCTGTTGCTAGCCAGAACCCTTCCTTGGAAGTGCTTTCACAGGCGCAGCAACACTGGGGCTTTGCGCTTCTCTACCCACCAAACATCACGGTCATTCTGTTTCCGTCTCGTAGACACGAGTTGAGAAATTGCAAACGTCGAGCAATTGCTCAGAGATGAAAAGTGGCAGCACTGAAAGCTGTGGCTAGCCAGCACCCTTCCTTGGAAGTGCTTTCACAGGCGCAGCAACACTGGGGCTTTGCGCTTCTCTACCCACCAAACATCACGCTCACTATCTCTCCGTCTCGTAGACACGAGCTGAGAAATTGCAAACGTCGAGCAATTGCTCAGAGATGAAAAGTGGCAGCACTGAAAGCTGATGTTAGCCAGCACCCTTCCTTGGAAGCGCTTTTGTAGGCCTAAGAACACTGGGGCTCTGGGCTTCTCTAGCCACCTAATCTTCTGCTCATCCTCTCGTGCAGTCTAAAGAGAGCTCAGGTGAGAAATTGCAAACGTCGAGCAATTGCTCAGAGATGAAAAGTGCCAGCACTGAAAGCTGTTGCTAGCCAGCACCCTTCCTTGGAAGTGCTTTCACAGGCGCAGCAACACTGTGGCTTTGCGCTTCTCTACCCACCAAACGTCACGCTCACTATCTCTACGTCTCGTAGACACGAGCTGAGAAATTGCAAATGTCGAGCAATTGCTCAGAGATGAAAAGTGCCAGCACTGAAAGCTGTTGCTAGCCAGCACCCTTTCTTGGAAGCGCTTTTGTGGGCCTAAAAACACTGGGGCTCAGGGCTTCTCTAGCCACCTACTCTTCTGCTCATCCTCTCGCGTAGTCTAAAGAGAGCTCAGGTGAGAAAGTGCAAACGTCGAGCAATTGCTTAGAGATGAAAAGTGCCAGCACTGAAAGCTGTTGCTAGCCAGCACCCTTCCTTGGAAGTGCTTTCACAGGCGCAGCAACACTGGGGCTTTGCGCTTCTCTAGCCACCAAACGTCACGGTCATTCTCTTTCCGTCTCGTAGACACGAGCTGAGAAATTGCAAACGTCGAGCAATTGCTCAGAGATGAAAAGTGCCAGCACTGAAAGCTGTGGCTAGCCAGCACCCTTTCTTGGAAGCGCTTTTGTAGGCCTAAGAACACTGGGGTTGTGGGCTTCTCTAGCCACCTACTCTTCTGCTCATCCTCTCGCGTAGTCTAAAGAGAGCTCAGGTGAGAAAGTGCAAACGTCGAGCAATTGCTCAGAGATGAAAAGTGCCAGCACTGAAAGCTGTTGCTAGCCAGAACCCTTCCTTGGAAGTGCTTTCACAGGCGCAGCAACACTGGGGCTTTGCGCTTCTCTACCCACCAAACATCACGGTCATTCTGTTTCCGTCTCGTAGACACGAGTTGAGAAATTGCAAACGTCGAGCAATTGCTCAGAGATGAAAAGTGGCAGCACTGAAAGCTGTGGCTAGCCAGCACCCTTCCTTGGAAGTGCTTTCACAGGCGCAGCAACACTGGGGCTTTGCGCTTCTCTACCCACCAAACATCACGCTCACTATCTCTCCGTCTCGTAGACACGAGCTGAGAAATTGCAAACGTCGAGCAATTGCTCAGAGATGAAAAGTGCCAGCACTGAAAGCTGATGTTAGCCAGCACCCTTCCTTGGAAGCGCTTTTGTAGGCCTAAGAACACTGGGGCTCTGGGCTTCTCTAGCCACCTAATCTTCTGCTCATCCTCTCGTGCAGTCTAAAGAGAGCTCAGGTGAGAAATTGCAAACGTCGAGCAATTGCTCAGAGATGAAAAGTGCCAGCACTGAAAGCTGTTGCTAGCCAGCACCCTTCCTTGGAAGTGCTTTCACAGGCGCAGCAACACTGGGGCTTTGCGCTTCTCTACCCACCAAACGTCACGCTCACTATCTCTCCGTCTCGTAGACACGAGCTGAGAAATTGCAAACGTCGAGCAATTGCTCAGAGATGAAAAGTGCCAGCACTGAAAGCTGTTGCTAGCCAGCACCCTTCCTTGGAAGCGCTTTTGTAGGCCTAAGAACACTGGGGCTCTGGGCTTCTCTAGCCACCTAATCTTCTGCTCATCCTCTCGTGCAGTCTAAAGAGAGCTCAGGTGAGAAATTGCAAATGTCGAGCAATTGCTCAGAGATGAAAAGTGCCAGCACTGAAAGCTGTTGCTAGCCAGCACCCTTCCTTGGAAGTGCTTTCACAGGCGCAGCAACACTGGGACTTTGCGCTTCTCTAGCCACCAAACGTCACGGTCATTCTCTTTCCTTCTCGTAGACACGAGCTGAGAAATTGCAAACGTCGAGCAATTGCTCAGAGATGAAAAGTGGCAGCACTGAAAGCTGTGGCTAGCCAGCAGCCTTCCTTGGAAGCGCTTTCACAGGCGCAGCAACACTGGGGCTTTGCGCTTCTCTAGCCACCAAACATCACGCTCACTATCTCTCCGTCTCGTAGACACGAGCTGAGAAATTGCAAACGTCGAGCAATTGCTCAGAGAGGAAAAGTGCCAGCACTGAAAGCTCTTGCTAGCCAGCACCCTTCCTTGGAAACGCTTTTGTAGGCCTAAGAACACTGGGGCTCTGGGCTTCTCTAGCCACCTAATCTTCTGCTCATCCTCTCGTGCAGTCGAAAGAGAGGTCAGGTGAGAAATTGCAAACGTCGAGCAATTGCTCAGAGATGAAAAGTGCCAGCACTGAAAGCTGTTGCTAGCCAGCACCCTTCCTTGGAAGCGCTTTCACAGGCGCAGCAACACTGGGGCTTTGCGCTTCTCTAGCCACCAAACGTCACGGTCATTCTCTTTCCGTCTCGTAGACACGAGCTGAGAAATTGCAAACGTCGAGCAATTGCTCAGAGATGAAAAATGCCAGCACTGAAAGCTGTTGCTAGCCAGCACCCTTCCTTGGAAGCGCTTTTGTAGGCCTAAGAACACTGGGGTTGTGGGCTTCTCTAGCCACCTACTCTTCTGCTCATCCTCTCGTGCAGTCTAAAGAGAGCTCAGGTGAGAAATTGCAAATGTCGAGCAATTGCTCAGAGATGAAAAGTGCCAGCACTGAAAGCTGTTGCTAGCCAGCACCCTTCCTTGGAAGTGCTTTCACAGGCGCAGCAACACTGGGACTTTGCGCTTCTCTAGCCACCAAACGTCACGGTCATTCTCTTTCCTTCTCGTAGACACGAGCTGAGAAATTGCAAACGTCGAGCAATTGCTCAGAGATGAAAAGTGCCAGCACTGAAAGCTGTGGCTAGCCAGCACCCTTCCTTGGAAGCGCTTTCACAGGCGCAGCAACACTGGGGCTTTGCGCTTCTCTACCCACCAAACATCACGGTCATTCTCTTTCCGTCTCGTAGACATGAGCTGAGAAATTGCAAACGTCGAGCAATTGCTCAGAGAGGAAAAGTGCCAGCACTGAAAGCTCTTGCTAGCCAGCACCCTTCCTTGGAAGCGCTTTTGTAGGCCTAAGAACACTGGGGCTCTGGGCTTCTCTAGCCACCTAATCTTCTGCTCATCCTCTCGTGCAGTCTAAAGAGAGCTCAGGTGAGAAATTGCAAACGTCGAGCAATTGCTCAGAGATGAAAAGTGCCAGCACTGAAAGCTGTTGCTAGCCAGCACCCTTCCTTGGAAGTGCTTTCACAGGCGCAGCAACACTGGGGCTTTGCGCTTCTCTACCCACCAAACGTCACGCTCACTATCTCTACGTCTCGTAGACACGAGCTGAGAAATTGCAAACGTCGAGCAATTGCTCAGAGATGAAAAGTGCCAGCACTGAAAGCTGTTGCTAGCCAGCACCCTTCCTTGGAAGCGCTTTTGTAGGCCTAAGAACACTGGGGCTCTGGGCTTCTCTAGCCACCTAATCTTCTGCTCATCCTCTCGTGCAGTCTAAAGAGAGCTCAGGTGAGAAATTGCAAATGTCGAGCAATTGCTCAGAGATGAAAAGTGGCAGCACTGAAAGCTGTTGCTAGCCAGCACCCTTCCTTGGAAGCGCTTTCACAGGCGCAGCAACACTGGGGCTTTGCGCTTCTCTAGCCACCAAACATCACGCTCACTATCTCTCCGTCTCGTAGACACGAGCTGAGAAATTGCAAACGTCGAGCAATTGCTCAGAGAGGAAAAGTGCCAGCACTGAAAGCTGTTGCTAGCCAGCACCCTTCCTTGGAAACGCTTTTGTAGGCCTAAGAACACTGGGGCTCTGGGCTTCTCTAGCCACCTAATCTTCTGCTCATCCTCTCGTGCAGTCTAAAGAGAGCTCAGGTGAGAAATTGCAAACGTCGAGCAATTGCTCAGAGATGAAAAGTGCCAGCACTGAAAGCTGTTGCTAGCCAGCACCCTTCCTTGGAAGTGCTTTCACAGGCGCAGCAACACTGGGACTTTGCGCTTCTCTAGCCACCAAACGTCACGGTCATTCTCTTTCCTTCTCGTAGACACGAGCTGAGAAATTGCAAATGTCGAGCAATTGCTCAGAGATGAAAAGTGGCAGCACTGAAAGCTGTTGCTAGCCAGCAGCCTTCCTTGGAAGCGCTTTCACAGGCGCAGCAACACTGGGGCTTTGCGCTTCTCTACGCACCAAACATCACGCTCACTATCTCTCCGTCTCGTAGACACGAGTTGAGAAATTGCAAACGTCGAGCAATTGCTCAGAGAGGAAAAGTGCCAGCACTGAAAGCTCTTGCTAGCCAGCACCCTTCCTTGGAAACGCTTTTGTAGGCCTAAGAACACTGGGGCTCTGGGCTTCTCTAGCCACCTAATCTTCTGCTCATCCTCTCGTGCAGTCTAAAGAGAGGTCAGGTGAGAAAGTGCAAACGTCGAGCAATTGCTCAGAGATGAAAAGTGGCAGCACTGAAAGCTGTTGCTAGCCAGCACCCTTCCTTGGAAGCGTTTTCACAGGCGCAGCAACACTGGGACTTTGCGCTTCTCTAGCCACCAAACGTCACGCTCACTATCTCTCCGTCTCGTAGACACGAGCTGAGAAATTGCAAACGTCGAGCAATTGCTCAGAGATGAAAAGTGCCAGCACTGAAAGCTGTTGCTAGCCAGCACCCTTCCTTGGAAGCGCTTTTGTAGGCCTAAGAACACTGGGGCTCTGGGCTTCTCTAGCCACCTAATCTTCTGCTCATCCTCTCGGGCACTCTAAAGAGAGCTCAGGTGAGAAATTGCAAACGTCGAGCAATTGCTCAGAGAGGAAAAGTGCCAGCACTGAAAGCTGTTGCTAGCCAGCACCCTTCCTTGGAAGCGCTTTTGTAGGCCTAAGAACACTGGGGCTCTGGGCTTCTCTAGCCACCTAATCTCCTGCTCATCCTCTCGTGCAGTCTAAAGAGAGCTCAGGTGAGAAATTGCAAATGTCGAGCAATTGCTCAGAGATGAAAAGTGCCAGCACTGAAAGCTGTTGCTAGCCAGCACCCTTCCTTGGAAGTGCTTTCACAGGCACAGAAACACTGGGACTTTGCGCTTCCCTAGCCACCAAACGTCACGGTCATTCTCTTTCCTTCTCGTAGACACGAGCTGAGAAATTGCAAATGTCGAGCAATTGCTCAGAGATGAAAAGTGCCAGCACTGAAAGCTGTTGCTAGCCAGCACCCTTTCTTGGAAGCGCTTTTGTGGGCCTAAGAACACTGGGGCTCAGGGCTTCTCTAGCCACCTACTCTTCTGCTCATCCTCTCGCGTAGTCTAAAGAGAGCTCAGGTGAGAAAGTGCAAACGTCGAGCAATTGCTTAGAGATGAAAAGTGCCAGCACTGAAAGCTGTTGCTAGCCAGCACCCTTCCTTGGAAGTGCTTTCACAGGCGCAGCAACACTGGGGCTTTGCGCTTCTCTAGCCACCAAACGTCACGGTCATTCTCTTTCCGTCTCGTAGACACGAGCTGAGAAATTGCAAACGTCGAGCAATTGCTCAGAGATGAAAAGTGCCAGCACTGAAAGCTGTTGCTAGCCAGCACCCTTTCTTGGAAGCGCTTTTGTAGGCCTAAGAACACTGGGGTTGTGGGCTTCTCTAGCCACCTACTCTTCTGCTCATCCTCTCGCGTAGTCTAAAGAGAGCTCAGGTGAGAAAGTGCAAACGTCGAGCAATTGCTCAGAGATGAAAAGTGCCAGCACTGAAAGCTGTTGCTAGCCAGAACCCTTCCTTGGAAGTGCTTTCACAGGCGCAGCAACACTGGGGCTTTGCGCTTCTCTAGCCACCAAACATCACGGTCATTCTGTTTCCGTCTCGTAGACACGAGTTGAGAAATTGCAAACGTCGAGCAATTGCTCAGAGATGAAAAGTGGCAGCACTGAAAGCTGTGGCTAGCCAGCACCCTTCCTTGGAAGTGCTTTCACAGGCGCAGCAACACTGGGGCTTTGCGCTTCTCTACCCACCAAACATCACGCTCACTATCTCTCCGTCTCGTAGACACGAGCTGAGAAATTGCAAACGTCGAGCAATTGCTCAGAGATGAAAAGTGCCAGCACTGAAAGCTGATGTTAGCCAGCACCCTTCCTTGGAAGCGCTTTTGTAGGCCTAAGAACACTGGGGCTCTGGGCTTCTCTAGCCACCTAATCTTATGCTCATCCTCTCGTGCAGTCTAAAGAGAGCTCAGGTGAGAAATTGCAAACGTCGAGCAATTGCTCAGAGATGAAAAGTGCCAGCACTGAAAGCTGTTGCTAGCCAGCACCCTTCCTTGGAAGTGCTTTCACAGGCGCAGCAACACTGGGACTTTGTGCTTCTCTACCCACCAAACGTCACGCTCACTATCTCTACGTCTCGTAGACACGAGCTGAGAAATTGCAAATGTCGAGCAATTGCTCAGAGATGAAAAGTGCCAGCACTGAAAGCTGTTGCTAGCCAGCACCCTTTCTTGGAAGCGCTTTTGTGGGCCTAAGAACACTGGGGCTCAGGGCTTCTCTAGCCACCTACTCTTCTGCTCATCCTCTCGCGTAGTCTAAAGAGAGCTCAGGTGAGAAATTGCAAACGTCGAGCAATTGCTTAGAGATGAAAAGTGCCAGCACTGAAAGCTGTTGCTAGCCAGCACCCTTCCTTGGAAGTGCTTTCACAGGCGCAGCAACACTGGGGCTTTGCGCTTCTCTAGCCACCAAACGTCACGGTCATTCTCTTTCCGTCTCGTAGACACGAGCTGAGAAATTGCAAACGTCGAGCAATTGCTCAGAGATGAAAAGTGCCAGCACTGAAAGCTGTTGCTAGCCAGCACCCTTTCTTGGAAGCGCTTTTGTAGGCCTAAGAACACTGGGGTTGTGGGCTTCTCTAGCCACCTACTCTTCTGCTCATCCTCTCGCGTAGTCTAAAGAGAGCTCAGGTGAGAAAGTGCAAACGTCGAGCAATTGCTCAGAGATGAAAAGTGCCAGCACTGAAAGCTGTTGCTAGCCAGAACCCTTCCTTGGAAGTGCTTTCACAGGCGCAGCAACACTGGGGCTTTGCGCTTCTCTACCCACCAAACATCACGGTCATTCTGTTTCCGTCTCGTAGACACGAGTTGAGAAATTGCAAACGTCGAGCAATTGCTCAGAGATGAAAAGTGGCAGCACTGAAAGCTGTGGCTAGCCAGCACCCTTCCTTGGAAGTGCTTTCACAGGCGCAGCAACACTGGGGCTTTGCGCTTCTCTACCCACCAAACATCACGCTCACTATCTCTCCGTCTCGTAGACACGAGCTGAGAAATTGCAAACGTCGAGCAATTGCTCAGAGATGAAAAGTGCCAGCACTGAAAGCTGTTGCTAGCCAGCACCCTTCCTTGGAAGCGCTTTTGTAGGCCTAAGAACACTGGGGCTCTGGGCTTCTCTAGCCACCTAATCTTCTGCTCATCCTCTCGTGCAGTCTAAAGAGAGCTCAGGTGAGAAATTGCAAACGTCGAGCAATTGCTCAGAGATGAAAAGTGCCAGCACTGAAAGCTGTTGCTAGCCAGCACCCTTCCTTGGAAGTGCTTTCACAGGCGCAGCAACACTGGGGCTTTGCGCTTCTCTACCCACCAAACGTCACGCTCACTATCTCTCCGTCTCGTAGACACGAGCTGAGAAATTGCAAACGTCGAGCAATTGCTCAGAGATGAAAAGTGCCAGCACTGAAAGCTGTTGCTAGCCAGCACCCTTCCTTGGAAGCGCTTTTGTAGGCCTAAGAACACTGGGGCTCTGGGCTTCTCTAGCCACCTAATCTTCTGCTCATCCTCTCGTGCAGTCTAAAGAGAGCTCAGGTGAGAAATTGCAAATGTCGAGCAATTGCTCAGAGATGAAAAGTGCCAGCACTGAAAGCTGTTGCTAGCCAGCACCCTTCCTTGGAAGTGCTTTCACAGGCGCAGCAACACTGGGACTTTGCGCTTCTCTAGCCACCAAACGTCACGGTCATTCTCTTTCCTTCTCGTAGACACGAGCTGAGAAATTGCAAACGTCGAGCAATTGCTCAGAGATGAAAAGTGGCAGCACTGAAAGCTGTGGCTAGCCAGCAGCCTTCCTTGGAAGCGCTTTCACAGGCGCAGCAACACTGGGGCTTTGCGCTTCTCTAGCCACCAAACATCACGCTCACTATCTCTCCGTCTCGTAGACACGAGCTGAGAAATTGCAAACGTCGAGCAATTGCTCAGAGAGGAAAAGTGCCAGCACTGAAAGCTCTTGCTAGCCAGCACCCTTCCTTGGAAACGCTTTTGTAGGCCTAAGAACACTGGGGCTCTGGGCTTCTCTAGCCACCTAATCTTCTGCTCATCCTCTCGTGCAGTCTAAAGAGAGGTCAGGTGAGAAATTGCAAACGTCGAGCAATTGCTCAGAGATGAAAAGTGGCAGCACTGAAAGCTGTTGCTAGCCAGCACCCTTCCTTGGAAGCGCTTTCACAGGCGCAGCAACACTGGGGCTTTGCGCTTCTCTAGCCACCAAACATCACGGTCACTATCTCTCCGTCTCGTAGACACGAGCTGAGAAATTGCAAACGTCGAGCAATTGCTCAGAGATGAAAAGTGCCAGCACTGAAAGCTGTTGCTAGCCAGCACCCTTCCTTGGAAGCGCTTTTGTAGGCCTAAGAACACTGGGGCTCTGGGCTTCTCTAGCCACCTACTCTTCTGCTCATCCTCTCGTGCAGTCTAAAGAGAGCTCAGGTGAGAAATTGCAAATGTCGAGCAATTGCTCAGAGATGAGAAGTGGCAGCACTGAAAGCTGTTGCTAGCCAGCACCCTTCCTTGGAAGCGCTTTCACAGGCGCAGAAACACTGGGGCTTTGCGCTTCTCTAGCCACCAGACATCACGGTCACTATCTCTCCGTCTCGTAGACATGAGCTGAGAAATTGCAAACGTCGAGCAATTGCTCAGAGATGAAAAGTGGCAGCACTGAAAGCTGTTGCTAGCCAGCACCCTTCCTTGGAAACGCTTTTGTAGGCCTAAGAACACTGGGGCTCTGGGCTTCTCTAGCCACCTAATCTTCTGCTCATCCTCTCGTGCAGTCTAAAGAGAGCTCAGGTGAGAAATTGCAAACGTCGAGCAATTGCTCAGAGAGGAAAAGTGCCAGCACTGAAAGCTGTTGCTAGCCAGCACCCTTCCTTGGAAGCGCTTTTGTAGGCCTAACAACACTGGGGCTCTGGGCTTCTCTAGCCACCTAATCTCCTGCTCATCCTCTCGTGCAGTCTAAAGAGAGCTCAGGTGAGAAATTGCAAATGTCGAGTAATTGCTCAGAGATGAAAAGTGCCAGCACTGAAAGCTGTTGCTAGCCAGCACCCTTCCTTGGAAGTGCTTTCACAGGCACAGAAACACTGGGACTTTGCGCTTCTCTAGCCACCAAACGTCACGGTCATTCTCTTTCCTTCTCGTAGACACGAGCTGAGAAATTGCAAATGTCGAGCAATTGCTCAGAGATGAAAAGTGCCAGCACTGAAAGCTGTTGCTAGCCAGCACCCTTTCTTGGAAGCGCTTTTGTGGGCCTAAGAACACTGGGGTTCAGGGCTTCTCTAGCCACCTAATCTTCTGCTCATCCTCTCGCGTAGTCTAAAGAGAGCTCAGGTGAGAAAGTGCAAACGTCGAGCAATTGCTCAGAGATGAAAAGTGCCAGCACTGAAAGCTGTTGCTAGCCAGCACCCTTCCTTGGAAGCGCTTTCACAGGCGCAGCAACACTGGGGCTTTGCGCTTCTCTAGCCACCAAACATCACGGTCATTCTCTTTCCGTCTCGTAGACACGAGTTGAGAAATTGCAAACGTCGAGCAATTGCTCAGAGATGAAAAGTGCCAGCACTGAAAGCTGTGGCTAGCCAGCAGCCTTCCTTGGAAGTGCTTTCACAGGCGCAGCAACACTGGGGCTTTGCGCTTCTCTAGCCACCAAACATCACGCTCACTATCTCTCCGCCTCGTAGACACGAGCTGAGAAATTGCAAACGTCGAGCAATTGCTCAGAGATGAAAAGTGCCAGCACTGAAAGCTGATGTTAGCCAGCACCCTTCCTTGGAAGCGCTTTTGTAGGCCTAAGAATACTGGGGCTCTGGGCTTCTCTAGCCACCTAATCTTCTGCTCATCCTCTCGTGTAGTCTAAAGAGAGCTCAGGTGAGAAATTGCAAACGTCGAGCAATTGCTCAGAGATGAAAAGTGCCAGCACTGAAAGCTGTTGCTAGCCAGCAGCCTTCCTTGGAAGTGCTTTCACAGGCGCAGCAACACTGGGGCTTTGCGCTTCTCTACCCACCAAACGTCACGGTCACTATCTCTCCGTCTCGTAAACACGAGCTGAGAAATTGCAAACGTCGAGCAATTGCTCAGAGATGAAAAGTGCCAGCACTGAAAGCTGTTGCTAGCCAGCACCCTTCCTTGGAAGCGCTTTCACAGGCGCAGAAACACTGGGGCTTTGCGCTTCTCTAGCCACCAAACATCACGCTCACTATCTCTCCGTCTCGTAGACATGAGCTGAGAAATTGCAAACATGGAGCAATTGCTTCAGAGAGGAAAAGTGCCAGCACTGAAAGCTGTTGCTAGCCAGCACCCTTCCTTGGAAGCGCTTTTGTAGGCCTAAGAACACTGGGGCTCTGGGCTTCTCTAGCCACCTAATATTCTGCTCATCCTCTCGTGCAGTCTAAAGAGAGCTCAGGTGAGAAATTGCAAACGTCGAGCAATTGCTCAGAGATGAAAAGTGGCAGCACTGAAAGCTGTGGCTAGCCAGCACCCTTCCTTGGAAGCGCTTTCACAGGCGCAGCAACACTGGGGCTTTGCGCTTCTCTACCCACCAAACATCACGGTCACTATCTCTCCGTCTCGTAGACACGAGCTGAGAAATTGCAAACGTCGAGCAATTGCTCAGAGATGAAAAGTGCCAGCACTGAAAGCTGATGCTAGCCAGCACCCTTCCTTGGAAACGCTTTTGTAGGCCTAAGAACACTGGGGTTGTGGGCTTCTCTAGCCACCTACTCTTCTGCTCATCCTCTCGTGCAGTCTAAAGAGAGCTCAGGTGAGAAAGTGCAAACGTCGAGCAATTGCTCAGAGATGAAAAGTGCCAGCACTGAAAGCTCTTGCTAGCCAGCAGCCTTCCTTGGAAGTGCTTTCACAGGCGCAGCAACACTGGGGCTTTGCGCTTCTCTAGCCACGAAACATCACGCTCACTATCTCTCCGTCTCGTAGACACGAGCTGAGAAATTGCAAACGTCGAGCAATTGCTCAGAGAGGAAAAGTGCCAGCACTGAAAGCTGTTGCTAGCCAGCACCCTTCCTTGGAAGCGCTTTTGTAGGCCTAAGAACACTGGGGCTCTGGGCTTCTCTAGCCACCTACTCTTCTGCTCATCCTCTCGTGCAGTCGAAAGAGAGCTCAGGTGAGAAAGCGCAAACGTCGAGCAATTGCTCAGAGATGAAAAGTGCCAGCACTGAAAGCTGTTGCTAGCCAGCACCCTTCCTTGGAAGCGCTTTCACAGCCGCAGCAACACTGGGGCTTTGCGCTTCTCTACCCACCAAACGTCACGGTCATTCTCTTTCCGTCTCGTAGACACGAGCTGAGAAATTGCAAACGTCGAGCAATTGCTCAGAGATGAAAAATGCCAGCACTGAAAGCTGTTGCTAGCCAGCACCCTTTCTTGGAAGCGCTTTTGTAGGCCTAAGAACACTGGGGTTGTGGGCTTCTCTAGCCACCTACTCTTCTGCTCATCCTCTCGTGCAGTCTAAAGAGAGCTCAGGTGAGAAATTGCAAATGTCGAGCAATTGCTCAGAGATGAAAAGTGCCAGCACTGAAAGCTGTTGCTAGCCAGCACCCTTCCTTGGAAGTGCTTTCACAGGCGCAGCAACACTGGGACTTTGCGCTTCTCTAGCCACCAAACGTCACGGTCATTCTCTTTCCTTCTCGTAGACACGAGCTGAGAAATTGCAAACGTCGAGCAATTGCTCAGAGATGAAAAGTGCCAGCACTGAAAGCTGTGGCTAGCCAGCACCCTTCCTTGGAAGCGCTTTCACAGGCGCAGCAACACTGGGGCTTTGCGCTTCTCTACCCACCAAACATCACGGTCACTATCTCTCCGTCTCGTAGACATGAGCTGAGAAATTGCAAACGTCGAGCAATTGCTCAGAGAGGAAAAGTGCCAGCACTGAAAGCTGATGTTAGCCAGCACCCTTCCTTGGAAGCGCTTTTGTAGGCCTAAGAACACTGGGGCTCTGGGCTTCTCTAGCCACCTAATCTTCTGCTCATCCTCTCGTGCAGTCTAAAGAGAGCTCAGGTGAGAAATTGCAAACGTCGAGCAATTGCTCAGAGATGAAAAGTGCCAGCACTGAAAGCTGTTGCTAGCCAGCACCCTTCCTTGGAAGTGCTTTCACAGGCGCAGCAACACTGGGGCTTTGCGCTTCTCTACCCACCAAACGTCACGCTCACTATCTCTACGTCTCGTAGACACGAGCTGAGAAATTGCAAACGTCGAGCAATTGCTCAGAGATGAAAAGTGCCAGCACTGAAAGCTGTTGCTAGCCAGCACCCTTCCTTGGAAGCGCTTTTGTAGGCCTAAGAACACTGGGGTTGTGGGCTTCTCTAGCCACCTACTCTTCTGCTCATCCTCTCGTGCAGTCTAAAGAGAGCTCAGGTGAGAAATTGCAAATGTCGAGCAATTGCTCAGAGATGAAAAGTGCCAGCACTGAAAGCTGTTGCTAGCCAGCACCCTTCCTTGGAAGTGCTTTCACAGGCGCAGCAACACTGGGACTTTGCGCTTCTCTACCCACCAAAAGTCACGGTCATTCTCTTTCCTTCTCGTAGACACGAGCTGAGAAATTGCAAACGTCGAGCAATTGCTCAGAGATGAAAAGTGCCAGCACTGAAAGCTGTGGCTAGCCAGCACCCTTCCTTGGAAGCGCTTTCACAGGCGCAGCAACACTGGGGCTTTGCGCTTCTCTACCCACCAAACATCACGGTCACTATCTCTCCGTCTCGTAGACATGAGCTGAGAAATTGCAAACGTCGAGCAATTGCTCAGAGAGGAAAAGTGCCAGCACTGAAAGCTGATGTTAGCCAGCACCCTTCCTTGGAAGCGCTTTTGTAGGCCTAAGAACACTGGGGCTCTGGGCTTCTCTAGCCACCTAATCTTCTGCTCATCCTCTCGTGCAGTCTAAAGAGAGCTCAGGTGAGAAATTGCAAACGTCGAGCAATTGCTCAGAGATGAAAAGTGCCAGCACTGAAAGCTGTTGCTAGCCAGCACCCTTCCTTGGAAGTGCTTTCACAGGCGCAGCAACACTGGGGCTTTGCGCTTCTCTAGCCACCAAACGTCACGCTCACTATCTCTACGTCTCGTAGACACGAGCTGAGAAATTGCAAACGTCGAGCAATTGCTCAGAGATGAAAAGTGCCAGCACTGAAAGCTGTTGCTAGCCAGCACCCTTCCTTGGAAGCGCTTTTGTAGGCCTAAGAACACTGGGGCTCTGGGCTTCTCTAGCCACCTAATCTTCTGCTCATCCTCTCGTGCAGTCTAAAGAGAGCTCAGGTGAGAAATTGCAAATGTCGAGCAATTGCTCAGAGATGAAAAGTGCCAGCACTGAAAGCTGTTGCTAGCCAGCACCCTTCCTTGGAAGTGCTTTCACAGGCGCAGCAACACTGGGACTTTGCGCTTCTCTAGCCACCAAACGTCACGGTCATTCTCTTTCCTTCTCGTAGACACGAGCTGAGAAATTGCAAACATCGAGCAATTGCTCAGAGATGAAAAGTGGCAGCACTGAAAGCTGTGGCTAGCCAGCAGCCTTCCTTGGAAGCGCTTTCACAGGCGCAGCAACACTGGGGCTTTGCGCTTCTCTAGCCACCAAACATCACGCTCACTATCTCTCCGTCTCGTAGACACGAGCTGAGAAATTGCAAACGTCGAGCAATTGCTCAGAGAGGAAAAGTGCCAGCACTGAAAGCTGTTGCTAGCCAGCACCCTTCCTTGGAAACGCTTTTGTAGGCCTAAGAACACTGGGGCTCTGGGCTTCTCTAGCCACCTAATCTTCTGCTCATCCTCTCGTGCAGTCTAAAGAGAGGTCAGGTGAGAAATTGCAAACGTCGAGCAATTGCTCAGAGATGAAAAGTGCCAGCACTGAAAGCTGTTGCTAGCCAGCACCCTTCCTTGGAAGCGCTTTCACAGGCGCAGCAACACTGGGGCTTTGCGCTTCTCTAGCCACCAAACATCACGCTCACTATCTCTCCGTCTCGTAGACACGAGCTGAGAAATTGCAAACGTCGAGCAATTGCTCAGAGATGAAAAGTGCCAGCACTGAAAGCTGTTGCTAGCCAGCACCCTTCCTTGGAAGCGCTTTTGTAGGCCTAAGAACACTGGGGCTCTGGGCTTCTCTAGCCACCTACTCTTCTGCTCATCCTCTCGTGCAGTCTAAAGAGAGCTCAGGTGAGAAATTGCAAACGTCGAGCAATTGCTCAGAGATGAAAAGGGCCAGCACTGAAAGCTGTTGCTAGCCAGCACCCTTCCTTGGAAGCGCTTTCACAGGCGCAGAAACACTGGGGCTTTGCGCTTCTCTAGCCACCAAACATCACGGTCACTATCTCTCCGTCTCGTAGACATGAGCTGAGAAATTGCAAACGTCGAGCAATTGCTCAGAGATGAAAAGTGCCAGCACTGAAAGCTGTTGCTAGCCAGCACCCTTCCTTGGAAACGCTTTTGTAGGCCTAAGAACACTGGGGCTCTGGGCTTCTCTAGCCACCTAATCTTCTGCTCATCCTCTCGTGCAGTCTAAAGAGATCTCAGGTGAGAAATTGCAAACGTCGAGCAATTGCTCAGAGATGAAAAGTGGCAGCACTGAAAGCTGTTGCTAGCCAGCACCCTTCCTTGGAAGCGCTTTCACAGGCGCAGCAACACTGGGGCTTTGCGCTTCTCTAGCCACCAAACATCACGCTCACTATCTCTCCGTCTCGTAGACACGAGCTGAGAAATTGCAAACGTCGAGCAATTGCTCAGAGATGAAAAGTGCCAGCACTGAAAGCTGTTGCTAGCCAGCACCCTTCCTTGGAAGCGCTTTTGTAGGCCTAAGAACACTGGGGCTCTGGGCTTCTCTAGCCACCTACTCTTCTGCTCATCCTCTCGTGCAGTCTAAAGAGAGCTCAGGTGAGAAATTGCAAATGTCGAGCAATTGCTCAGAGATGAGAAGTGGCAGCACTGAAAGCTGTTGCTAGCCAGCACCCTTCCTTGGAAGCGCTTTCACAGGCGCAGAAACACTGGGGCTTTGCGCTTCTCTAGCCACCAAACATCACGGTCACTATCTCTCCGTCTCGTAGACATGAGCTGAGAAATTGCAAACGTCGAGCAATTGCTCAGAGATGAAAAGTGCCAGCACTGAAAGCTGTTGCTAGCCAGCACCCTTCCTTGGAAACGCTTTTGTAGGCCTAAGAACACTGGGGCTCTGGGCTTCTCTAGCCACCTAATCTTCTGCTCATCCTCTCGTGCAGTCTAAAGAGAGCTCAGGTGAGAAATTGCAAACGTCGAGCAATTGCTCAGAGAGGAAAAGTGCCAGCACTGAAAGCTGTTGCTAGCCAGCACCCTTCCTTGGAAGCGCTTTTGTAGGTCTAACAACACTGGGGCTCTGGGCTTCTCTAGCCACCTAATCTCCTGCTCATCCTCTCGTGCAGTCTAAAGAGAGCTCAGGTGAGAAATTGCAAATGTCGAGTAATTGCTCAGAGATGAAAAGTGCCAGCACTGAAAGCTGTTGCTAGCCAGCACCCTTCCTTGGAAGTGCTTTCACAGGCACAGAAACACTGGGACTTTGCGCTTCTCTACCCACCAAACGTCACGGTCATTCTCTTTCCTTCTCGTAGACACGAGCTGAGAAATTGCAAATGTCGAGCAATTGCTCAGAGATGAAAAGTGCCAGCACTGAAAGCTGTTGCTAGCCAGCACCCTTTCTTGGAAGCGCTTTTGTGGGCCTAAGAACACTGGGGCTCAGGGCTTCTCTAGCCACCTACTCTTCTGCTCATCCTCTCGCGTAGTCTAAAGAGAGCTCAGGTGAGAAAGTGCAAACGTCGAGCAATTGCTCAGAGATGAAAAGTGCCAGCACTGAAAGCTGTTGCTAGTCAGCACCCTTCCTTGGAAGCGCTTTCACAGGCGCAGCAACACTGGGGCTTTGCGCTTCTCTAGCCACCAAACATCACGGTCATTCTCTTTCCGTCTCGTAGACACGAGTTGAGAAATTGCAAACGTCGAGCAATTGCTCAGAGATGAAAAGTGCCAGCACTGAAAGCTGTGGCTAGCCAGCAGCCTTCCTTGGAAGTGCTTTCACAGGCGCAGCAACACTGGGGCTTTGCGCTTCTCTAGCCACCAAACATCACGCTCACTATCTCTCCGCCTCGTAGACACGAGCTGAGAAATTGCAAACGTCGAGCAATTGCTCAGAGATGAAAAGTGCCAGCACTGAAAGCTGATGTTAGCCAGCACCCTTCCTTGGAAGCGCTTTTGTAGGCCTAAGAACACTGGGGCTCTGGGCTTCTCTAGCCACCTAATCTTCTGCTCATCCTCTCGTGTAGTCTAAAGAGAGCTCAGGTGAGAAATTGCAAACGTCGAGCAATTGCTCAGAGATGAAAAGTGCCAGCACTGAAAGCTGTTGCTAGCCAGCAGCCTTCCTTGGAAGTGCTTTCACAGGCGCAGCAACACTGGGGCTTTGCGCTTCTCTACCCACCAAACGTCACGCTCACTATCTCTCCGTCTCGTAAACACGAGCTGAGAAATTGCAAACGTCGAGCAATTGCTCAGAGATGAAAAGTGCCAGCACTGAAAGCTGTTGCTAGCCAGCACCCTTCCTTGGAAGCGCTTTCACAGGCGCAGAAACACTGGGGCTTTGCGCTTCTCTAGCCACCAAACATCACGGTCACTATCTCTCCGTCTCGTAGACATGAGCTGAGAAATTGCAAACATGGAGCAATTGCTCAGAGAGGAAAAGTGCCAGCACTGAAAGCTGTTGCTAGCCAGCACCCTTCCTTGGAAGCGCTTTTGTAGGCCTAAGAACACTGGGGCTCTGGGCTTCTCTAGCCACCTACTCTTCTGCTCATCCTCTCGTGCAGTCGAAAGAGAGCTCAGGTGAGAAAGCGCAAACGTCGAGCAATTGCTCAGAGATGAAAAGTGCCAGCACTGAAAGCTGTTGCTAGCCAGCACCCTTCCTTGGAAGCGCTTTCACAGGCGCAGCAACACTGGGGCTTTGCGCTTCTCTACCCACCAAACGTCACGGTCATTCTCTTTCCGTCTCGTAGACACGAGCTGAGAAATTGCAAACGTCGAGCAATTGCTCAGAGATGAAAAATGCCAGCACTGAAAGCTGTTGCTAGCCAGCACCCTTTCTTGGAAGCGCTTTTGTAGGCCTAAGAACACTGGGGTTGTGGGCTTCTCTAGCCACCTACTCTTCTGCTCATCCTCTCGTGCAGTCTAAAGAGAGCTCAGGTGAGAAATTGCAAATGTCGAGCAATTGCTCAGAGATGAAAAGTGCCAGCACTGAAAGCTGTTGCTAGCCAGCACCCTTCCTTGGAAGTGCTTTCACAGGCGCAGCAACACTGGGACTTTGCGCTTCTCTAGCCACCAAACGTCACGGTCATTCTCTTTCCTTCTCGTAGACACGAGCTGAGAAATTGCAAACGTCGAGCAATTGCTCAGAGATGAAAAGTGCCAGCACTGAAAGCTGTGGCTAGCCAGCACCCTTCCTTGGAAGCGCTTTCACAGGCGCAGCAACACTGGGGCTTTGCGCTTCTCTACCCACCAAACATCACGGTCACTATCTCTCCGTCTCGTAGACATGAGCTGAGAAATTGCAAACGTCGAGCAATTGCTCAGAGATGAAAAGTGCCAGCACTGAAAGCTGTTGCTAGCCAGCACCCTTCCTTGGAAGCGCTTTTGTAGGCCTAAGAACACTGGGGCTCTGGGCTTCTCTAGCCACCTAATCTTCTGCTCATCCTCTCGTGCAGTCTAAAGAGAGGTCAGGTGAGAAAGTGCAAACGTCGAGCAATTGCTCAGAGATGAAAAGTGCCAGCACTGAAAGCTGTTGCTAGCCAGCACCCTTCCTTGGAAGCGCTTTCGCAGGCGCAGCAACACTGGGACTTTGCGCTTCTCTACCCACCAAACGTCACGGTCATTCTCTTTCCGTCTCGTAGACACGAGCTGAGAAATTGCAAACGTCGAGCAATTGCTCAGAGATGAAAAGTGCCAGCACTGAAAGCTCTTGCTAGCCAGCACCCTTTCTTGGAAGCGCTTTTGTAGGCCTAAGAACACTGGGGTTGTGGGCTTCTCTAGCCACCTACTCTTCTGCTCATCCTCTCGTGCAGTCTAAAGAGAGGTCAGGTGAGAAAGTGCAAACGTCGAGCAATTGCTCAGAGATGAAAAGTGGCAGCACTGAAAGCTGTTGCTAGCCAGCACCCTTCCTTGGAAGCGCTTTCACAGGCGCAGCAACACTGGGACTTTGCGCTTCTCTAGCCACCAAACATCACGCTCACTATCTCTCCGTCTCGTAGACACGAGCTGAGAAATTGCAAACGTCGAGCAATTGCTCAGAGATGAAAAGTGCCAGCACTGAAAGCTGTTGCTAGCCAGCACCCTTCCTTGGAAGCGCTTTTGTAGGCCTAAGAACACTGGGGCTCTGGGCTTCTCTAGCCACCTAATCTTCTGCTCATCCTCTCGTGCAGTCTAAAGAGAGCTCAGGTGAGAAATTGCAAACGTCGAGCAATTGCTCAGAGAGGAAAAGTGCCAGCACTGAAAGCTGTTGCTAGCCAGCACCCTTCCTTGGAAGCGCTTTTGTAGGCCTAAGAACACTGGGGCTCTGGGCTTCTCTAGCCACCTAATCTCCTGCTCATCCTCTCGTGCAGTCTAAAGAGAGCTCAGGTGAGAAATTGCAAATGTCGAGCAATTGCTCAGAGATGAAAAGTGGCAGCACTGAAAGCTGTTGCTAGCCAGCACCCTTCCTTGGAAGTGCTTTCACAGGCACAGAAACACTGGGACTTTTCGCTTCTCTAGCCACCAAACGTCACGGTCATTCTCTTTCCTTCTCGTAGACACGAGCTGAGAAATTGCAAATGTCGAGCAATTGCTCAGAGATGAAAAGTGCCAGCACTGAAAGCTGTTGCTAGCCAGCACCCTTTCTTGGAAGCGCTTTTGTGGGCCTAAGAACACTGGGGCTCAGGGCTTCTCTAGCCACCTACTCTTCTGCTCATCCTCTCGCGTAGTCTAAAGAGAGCTCAGGTGAGAAAGTGCAAACGTCGAGCAATTGCTTAGAGATGAAAAGTGCCAGCACTGAAAGCTGTTGCTAGCCAGCACCCTTCCTTGGAAGTGCTTTCACAGGCGCAGCAACACTGGGGCTTTGCGCTTCTCTAGCCACCAAACGTCACGGTCATTCTCTTTCCGTCTCGTAGACACGAGCTGAGAAATTGCAAACGTCGAGCAATTGCTCAGAGATGAAAAGTGCCAGCACTGAAAGCTGTTGCTAGCCAGCACCCTTTCTTGGAAGCGCTTTTGTAGGCCTAAGAACACTGGGGTTGTGGGCTTCTCTAGCCACCTACTCTTCTGCTCATCCTCTCGCGTAGTCTAAAGAGAGCTCAGGTGAGAAAGTGCAAACGTCGAGCAATTGCTCAGAGATGAAAAGTGCCAGCACTGAAAGCTGTTGCTAGCCAGAACCCTTCCTTGGAAGTGCTTTCACAGGCGCAGCAACACTGGGGCTTTGCGCTTCTCTACCCACCAAACATCACGGTCATTCTGTTTCCGTCTCGTAGACACGAGTTGAGAAATTGCAAACGTCGAGCAATTGCTCAGAGATGAAAAGTGGCAGCACTGAAAGCTGTGGCTAGCCAGCACCCTTCCTTGGAAGTGCTTTCACAGGCGCAGCAACACTGGGGCTTTGCGCTTCTCTACCCACCAAACATCACGCTCACTATCTCTCCGTCTCGTAGACACGAGCTGAGAAATTGCAAACGTTGAGCAATTGCTCAGAGATGAAAAGTGGCAGCACTGAAAGCTGATGTTAGCCAGCACCCTTCCTTGGAAGCGCTTTTGTAGGCCTAAGAACACTGGGGCTCTGGGCTTCTCTAGCCACCTAATCTTCTGCTCATCCTCTCGTGCAGTCTAAAGAGAGCTCAGGTGAGAAATTGCAAACGTCGAGCAATTGCTCAGAGATGAAAAGTGCCAGCACTGAAAGCTGTTGCTAGCCAGCACCCTTCCTTGGAAGTGCTTTCACAGGCGCAGCAACACTGTGGCTTTGCGCTTCTCTACCCACCAAACGTCACGCTCACTATCTCTACGTCTCGTAGACACGAGCTGAGAAATTGCAAATGTCGAGCAATTGCTCAGAGATGAAAAGTGCCAGCACTGAAAGCTGTTGCTAGCCAGCACCCTTTCTTGGAAGCGCTTTTGTGGGCCTAAAAACACTGGGGCTCAGGGCTTCTCTAGCCACCTACTCTTCTGCTCATCCTCTCGCGTAGTCTAAAGAGAGCTCAGGTGAGAAAGTGCAAACGTCGAGCAATTGCTTAGAGATGAAAAGTGCCAGCACTGAAAGCTGTTGCTAGCCAGCACCCTTCCTTGGAAGTGCTTTCACAGGCGCAGCAACACTGGGGCTTTGCGCTTCTCTAGCCACCAAACGTCACGGTCATTCTCTTTCCGTCTCGTAGACACGAGCTGAGAAATTGCAAACGTCGAGCAATTGCTCAGAGATGAAAAGTGCCAGCACTGAAAGCTGTTGCTAGCCAGCACCCTTTCTTGGAAGCGCTTTTGTAGGCCTAAGAACACTGGGGTTGTGGGCTTCTCTAGCCACCTACTCTTCTGCTCATCCTCTCGCGTAGTCTAAAGAGAGCTCAGGTGAGAAAGTGCAAACGTCGAGCAATTGCTCAGAGATGAAAAGTGCCAGCACTGAAAGCTGTTGCTAGCCAGAACCCTTCCTTGGAAGTGCTTTCACAGGCGCAGCAACACTGGGGCTTTGCGCTTCTCTACCCACCAAACATCACGGTCATTCTGTTTCCGTCTCGTAGACACGAGTTGAGAAATTGCAAACGTCGAGCAATTGCTCAGAGATGAAAAGTGGCAGCACTGAAAGCTGTGGCTAGCCAGCACCCTTCCTTGGAAGTGCTTTCACAGGCGCAGCAACACTGGGGCTTTGCGCTTCTCTACCCACCAAACATCACGCTCACTATCTCTCCGTCTCGTAGACACGAGCTGAGAAATTGCAAACGTCGAGCAATTGCTCAGAGATGAAAAGTGCCAGCACTGAAAGCTGATGTTAGCCAGCACCCTTCCTTGGAAGCGCTTTTGTAGGCCTAAGAACACTGGGGCTCTGGGCTTCTCTAGCCACCTAATCTTCTGCTCATCCTCTCGTGCAGTCTAAAGAGAGCTCAGGTGAGAAATTGCAAACGTCGAGCAATTGCTCAGAGATGAAAAGTGCCAGCACTGAAAGCTGTTGCTAGCCAGCACCCTTCCTTGGAAGTGCTTTCACAGGCGCAGCAACACTGGGGCTTTGCGCTTCTCTACCCACCAAACGTCACGCTCACTATCTCTACGTCTCGTAGACACGAGCTGAGAAATTGCAAACGTCGAGCAATTGCTCAGAGATGAAAAGTGCCAGCACTGAAAGCTGTTGCTAGCCAGCACCCTTCCTTGGAAGCGCTTTTGTAGGCCTAAGAACACTGGGGCTCTGGGCTTCTCTAGCCACCTAATCTTCTGCTCATCCTCTCGTGCAGTCTAAAGAGAGCTCAGGTGAGAAATTGCAAATGTCGAGCAATTGCTCAGAGATGAAAAGTGCCAGCACTGAAAGCTGTTGCTAGCCAGCACCCTTCCTTGGAAGTGCTTTCACAGGCGCAGCAACACTGGGACTTTGCGCTTCTCTAGCCACCAAACGTCACGGTCATTCTCTTTCCTTCTCGTAGACACGAGCTGAGAAATTGCAAACGTCGAGCAATTGCTCAGAGATGAAAAGTGGCAGCACTGAAAGCTGTGGCTAGCCAGCAGCCTTCCTTGGAAGCGCTTTCACAGGCGCAGCAACACTGGGGCTTTGCGCTTCTCTAGCCACCAAACATCACGCTCACTATCTCTCCGTCTCGTAGACACGAGCTGAGAAATTGCAAACGTCGAGCAATTGCTCAGAGAGGAAAAGTGCCAGCACTGAAAGCTCTTGCTAGCCAGCACCCTTCCTTGGAAACGCTTTTGTAGGCCTAAGAACACTGGGGCTCTGGGCTTCTCTAGCCACCTAATCTTCTGCTCATCCTCTCGTGCAGTCGAAAGAGAGGTCAGGTGAGAAATTGCAAACGTCGAGCAATTGCTCAGAGATGAAAAGTGCCAGCACTGAAAGCTGTTGCTAGCCAGCACCCTTCCTTGGAAGCGCTTTCACAGGCGCAGCAACACTGGGGCTTTGCGCTTCTCTACCCACCAAACGTCACGGTCATTCTCTTTCCGTCTCGTAGACACGAGCTGAGAAATTGCAAACGTCGAGCAATTGCTCAGAGATGAAAAATGCCAGCACTGAAAGCTGTTGCTAGCCAGCACCCTTCCTTGGAAGCGCTTTTGTAGGCCTAAGAACACTGGGGTTGTGGGCTTCTCTAGCCACCTACTCTTCTGCTCATCCTCTCGTGCAGTCTAAAGAGAGCTCAGGTGAGAAATTGCAAATGTCGAGCAATTGCTCAGAGATGAAAAGTGCCAGCACTGAAAGCTGTTGCTAGCCAGCACCCTTCCTTGGAAGTGCTTTCACAGGCGCAGCAACACTGGGACTTTGCGCTTCTCTAGCCACCAAACGTCACGGTCATTCTCTTTCCTTCTCGTAGACACGAGCTGAGAAATTGCAAACGTCGAGCAATTGCTCAGAGATGAAAAGTGCCAGCACTGAAAGCTGTGGCTAGCCAGCACCCTTCCTTGGAAGCGCTTTCACAGGCGCAGCAACACTGGGGCTTTGCGCTTCTCTACCCACCAAACATCACGGTCATTCTCTTTCCGTCTCGTAGACATGAGCTGAGAAATTGCAAACGTCGAGCAATTGCTCAGAGAGGAAAAGTGCCAGCACTGAAAGCTCTTGCTAGCCAGCACCCTTCCTTGGAAGCGCTTTTGTAGGCCTAAGAACACTGGGGCTCTGGGCTTCTCTAGCCACCTAATCTTCTGCTCATCCTCTCGTGCAGTCTAAAGAGAGCTCAGGTGAGAAATTGCAAACGTCGAGCAATTGCTCAGAGATGAAAAGTGCCAGCACTGAAAGCTGTTGCTAGCCAGCACCCTTCCTTGGAAGTGCTTTCACAGGCGCAGCAACACTGGGGCTTTGCGCTTCTCTACCTACCAAATGTCACGCTCACTATCTCTACGTCTCGTAGACACGAGCTGAGAAATTGCAAACGTCGAGCAATTGCTCAGAGATGAAAAGTGCCAGCACTGAAAGCTGTTGCTAGCCAGCACCCTTCCTTGGAAGCGCTTTTGTAGGCCTAAGAACACTGGGGCTCTGGGCTTCTCTAGCCACCTAATCTTCTGCTCATCCTCTCGTGCAGTCTAAAGAGAGC
Source organism: Sarcoramphus papa (assembly GCA_037962945.1). NCBI lineage: Eukaryota > Metazoa > Chordata > Aves > Accipitriformes > Cathartidae > Sarcoramphus > Sarcoramphus papa. Next base: position 90,913,362 of record CM075586.1, on the reverse strand, counting down.
TCAGGTGAGAAATTGCAAATGTCGAGCAATTGCTCAGAGATGAAAAGTGGCAGCACTGAAAGCTGTTGCTAGCCAGCACCCTTCCTTGGAAGCGCTTTCACAGGCGCAGCAACACTGGGGCTTTGCGCTTCTCTAGCCACCAAACATCACGCTCACTATCTCTCCGTCTCGTAGACACGAGCTGAGAAATTGCAAACGTCGAGCAATTGCTCAGAGAGGAAAAGTGCCAGCACTGAAAGCTGTTGCTAGCCAGCACCCTTCCTTGGAAACGCTTTTGTAGGCCTAAGAACACTGGGGCTCTGGGCTTCTCTAGCCACCTAATCTTCTGCTCATCCTCTCGTGCAGTCTAAAGAGAGCTCAGGTGAGAAATTGCAAACGTCGAGCAATTGCTCAGAGATGAAAAGTGCCAGCACTGAAAGCTGTTGCTAGCCAGCACCCTTCCTTGGAAGTGCTTTCACAGGCGCAGCAACACTGGGACTTTGCGCTTCTCTAGCCACCAAACGTCACGGTCATTCTCTTTCCTTCTCGTAGACACGAGCTGAGAAATTGCAAATGTCGAGCAATTGCTCAGAGATGAAAAGTGGCAGCACTGAAAGCTGTTGCTAGCCAGCAGCCTTCCTTGGAAGCGCTTTCACAGGCGCAGCAACACTGGGGCTTTGCGCTTCTCTACGCACCAAACATCACGCTCACTATCTCTCCGTCTCGTAGACACGAGTTGAGAAATTGCAAACGTCGAGCAATTGCTCAGAGAGGAAAAGTGCCAGCACTGAAAGCTCTTGCTAGCCAGCACCCTTCCTTGGAAACGCTTTTGTAGGCCTAAGAACACTGGGGCTCTGGGCTTCTCTAGCCACCTAATCTTCTGCTCATCCTCTCGTGCAGTCTAAAGAGAGGTCAGGTGAGAAAGTGCAAACGTCGAGCAATTGCTCAGAGATGAAAAGTGGCAGCACTGAAAGCTGTTGCTAGCCAGCACCCTTCCTTGGAAGCGTTTTCACAGGCGCAGCAACACTGGGACTTTGCGCTTCTCTAGCCACCAAACGTCACGCTCACTATCTCTCCGTCTCGTAGACACGAGCTGAGAAATTGCAAACGTCGAGCAATTGCTCAGAGATGAAAAGTGCCAGCACTGAAAGCTGTTGCTAGCCAGCACCCTTCCTTGGAAGCGCTTTTGTAGGCCTAAGAACACTGGGGCTCTGGGCTTCTCTAGCCACCTAATCTTCTGCTCATCCTCTCGGGCACTCTAAAGAGAGCTCAGGTGAGAAATTGCAAACGTCGAGCAATTGCTCAGAGAGGAAAAGTGCCAGCACTGAAAGCTGTTGCTAGCCAGCACCCTTCCTTGGAAGCGCTTTTGTAGGCCTAAGAACACTGGGGCTCTGGGCTTCTCTAGCCACCTAATCTCCTGCTCATCCTCTCGTGCAGTCTAAAGAGAGCTCAGGTGAGAAATTGCAAATGTCGAGCAATTGCTCAGAGATGAAAAGTGCCAGCACTGAAAGCTGTTGCTAGCCAGCACCCTTCCTTGGAAGTGCTTTCACAGGCACAGAAACACTGGGACTTTGCGCTTCCCTAGCCACCAAACGTCACGGTCATTCTCTTTCCTTCTCGTAGACACGAGCTGAGAAATTGCAAATGTCGAGCAATTGCTCAGAGATGAAAAGTGCCAGCACTGAAAGCTGTTGCTAGCCAGCACCCTTTCTTGGAAGCGCTTTTGTGGGCCTAAGAACACTGGGGCTCAGGGCTTCTCTAGCCACCTACTCTTCTGCTCATCCTCTCGCGTAGTCTAAAGAGAGCTCAGGTGAGAAAGTGCAAACGTCGAGCAATTGCTTAGAGATGAAAAGTGCCAGCACTGAAAGCTGTTGCTAGCCAGCACCCTTCCTTGGAAGTGCTTTCACAGGCGCAGCAACACTGGGGCTTTGCGCTTCTCTAGCCACCAAACGTCACGGTCATTCTCTTTCCGTCTCGTAGACACGAGCTGAGAAATTGCAAACGTCGAGCAATTGCTCAGAGATGAAAAGTGCCAGCACTGAAAGCTGTTGCTAGCCAGCACCCTTTCTTGGAAGCGCTTTTGTAGGCCTAAGAACACTGGGGTTGTGGGCTTCTCTAGCCACCTACTCTTCTGCTCATCCTCTCGCGTAGTCTAAAGAGAGCTCAGGTGAGAAAGTGCAAACGTCGAGCAATTGCTCAGAGATGAAAAGTGCCAGCACTGAAAGCTGTTGCTAGCCAGAACCCTTCCTTGGAAGTGCTTTCACAGGCGCAGCAACACTGGGGCTTTGCGCTTCTCTAGCCACCAAACATCACGGTCATTCTGTTTCCGTCTCGTAGACACGAGTTGAGAAATTGCAAACGTCGAGCAATTGCTCAGAGATGAAAAGTGGCAGCACTGAAAGCTGTGGCTAGCCAGCACCCTTCCTTGGAAGTGCTTTCACAGGCGCAGCAACACTGGGGCTTTGCGCTTCTCTACCCACCAAACATCACGCTCACTATCTCTCCGTCTCGTAGACACGAGCTGAGAAATTGCAAACGTCGAGCAATTGCTCAGAGATGAAAAGTGCCAGCACTGAAAGCTGATGTTAGCCAGCACCCTTCCTTGGAAGCGCTTTTGTAGGCCTAAGAACACTGGGGCTCTGGGCTTCTCTAGCCACCTAATCTTATGCTCATCCTCTCGTGCAGTCTAAAGAGAGCTCAGGTGAGAAATTGCAAACGTCGAGCAATTGCTCAGAGATGAAAAGTGCCAGCACTGAAAGCTGTTGCTAGCCAGCACCCTTCCTTGGAAGTGCTTTCACAGGCGCAGCAACACTGGGACTTTGTGCTTCTCTACCCACCAAACGTCACGCTCACTATCTCTACGTCTCGTAGACACGAGCTGAGAAATTGCAAATGTCGAGCAATTGCTCAGAGATGAAAAGTGCCAGCACTGAAAGCTGTTGCTAGCCAGCACCCTTTCTTGGAAGCGCTTTTGTGGGCCTAAGAACACTGGGGCTCAGGGCTTCTCTAGCCACCTACTCTTCTGCTCATCCTCTCGCGTAGTCTAAAGAGAGCTCAGGTGAGAAATTGCAAACGTCGAGCAATTGCTTAGAGATGAAAAGTGCCAGCACTGAAAGCTGTTGCTAGCCAGCACCCTTCCTTGGAAGTGCTTTCACAGGCGCAGCAACACTGGGGCTTTGCGCTTCTCTAGCCACCAAACGTCACGGTCATTCTCTTTCCGTCTCGTAGACACGAGCTGAGAAATTGCAAACGTCGAGCAATTGCTCAGAGATGAAAAGTGCCAGCACTGAAAGCTGTTGCTAGCCAGCACCCTTTCTTGGAAGCGCTTTTGTAGGCCTAAGAACACTGGGGTTGTGGGCTTCTCTAGCCACCTACTCTTCTGCTCATCCTCTCGCGTAGTCTAAAGAGAGCTCAGGTGAGAAAGTGCAAACGTCGAGCAATTGCTCAGAGATGAAAAGTGCCAGCACTGAAAGCTGTTGCTAGCCAGAACCCTTCCTTGGAAGTGCTTTCACAGGCGCAGCAACACTGGGGCTTTGCGCTTCTCTACCCACCAAACATCACGGTCATTCTGTTTCCGTCTCGTAGACACGAGTTGAGAAATTGCAAACGTCGAGCAATTGCTCAGAGATGAAAAGTGGCAGCACTGAAAGCTGTGGCTAGCCAGCACCCTTCCTTGGAAGTGCTTTCACAGGCGCAGCAACACTGGGGCTTTGCGCTTCTCTACCCACCAAACATCACGCTCACTATCTCTCCGTCTCGTAGACACGAGCTGAGAAATTGCAAACGTCGAGCAATTGCTCAGAGATGAAAAGTGCCAGCACTGAAAGCTGTTGCTAGCCAGCACCCTTCCTTGGAAGCGCTTTTGTAGGCCTAAGAACACTGGGGCTCTGGGCTTCTCTAGCCACCTAATCTTCTGCTCATCCTCTCGTGCAGTCTAAAGAGAGCTCAGGTGAGAAATTGCAAACGTCGAGCAATTGCTCAGAGATGAAAAGTGCCAGCACTGAAAGCTGTTGCTAGCCAGCACCCTTCCTTGGAAGTGCTTTCACAGGCGCAGCAACACTGGGGCTTTGCGCTTCTCTACCCACCAAACGTCACGCTCACTATCTCTACGTCTCGTAGACACGAGCTGAGAAATTGCAAACGTCGAGCAATTGCTCAGAGATGAAAAGTGCCAGCACTGAAAGCTGTTGCTAGCCAGCACCCTTCCTTGGAAGCGCTTTTGTAGGCCTAAGAACACTGGGGCTCTGGGCTTCTCTAGCCACCTAATCTTCTGCTCATCCTCTCGTGCAGTCTAAAGAGAGCTCAGGTGAGAAATTGCAAATGTCGAGCAATTGCTCAGAGATGAAAAGTGCCAGCACTGAAAGCTGTTGCTAGCCAGCACCCTTCCTTGGAAGTGCTTTCACAGGCGCAGCAACACTGGGACTTTGCGCTTCTCTAGCCACCAAACGTCACGGTCATTCTCTTTCCTTCTCGTAGACACGAGCTGAGAAATTGCAAACGTCGAGCAATTGCTTAGAGATGAAAAGTGCCAGCACTGAAAGCTGTTGCTAGCCAGCACCCTTCCTTGGAAGTGCTTTCACAGGCGCAGCAACACTGGGGCTTTGCGCTTCTCTAGCCACCAAACGTCACGGTCATTCTCTTTCCGTCTCGTAGACACGAGCTGAGAAATTGCAAACGTCGAGCAATTGCTCAGAGATGAAAAGTGCCAGCACTGAAAGCTGTTGCTAGCCAGCACCCTTTCTTGGAAGCGCTTTTGTAGGCCTAAGAACACTGGGGTTGTGGGCTTCTCTAGCCACCTACTCTTCTGCTCATCCTCTCGCGTAGTCTAAAGAGAGCTCAGGTGAGAAAGTGCAAACGTCGAGCAATTGCTCAGAGATGAAAAGTGCCAGCACTGAAAGCTGTTGCTAGCCAGAACCCTTCCTTGGAAGTGCTTTCACAGGCGCAGCAACACTGGGGCTTTGCGCTTCTCTACCCACCAAACATCACGGTCATTCTGTTTCCGTCTCGTAGACACGAGTTGAGAAATTGCAAACGTCGAGCAATTGCTCAGAGATGAAAAGTGGCAGCACTGAAAGCTGTGGCTAGCCAGCACCCTTCCTTGGAAGTGCTTTCACAGGCGCAGCAACACTGGGGCTTTGCGCTTCTCTACCCACCAAACATCACGCTCACTATCTCTCCGTCTCGTAGACACGAGCTGAGAAATTGCAAACGTCGAGCAATTGCTCAGAGATGAAAAGTGCCAGCACTGAAAGCTGTTGCTAGCCAGCACCCTTCCTTGGAAGCGCTTTTGTAGGCCTAAGAACACTGGGGCTCTGGGCTTCTCTAGCCACCTAATCTTCTGCTCATCCTCTCGTGCAGTCTAAAGAGAGCTCAGGTGAGAAATTGCAAACGTCGAGCAATTGCTCAGAGATGAAAAGTGCCAGCACTGAAAGCTGTTGCTAGCCAGCACCCTTCCTTGGAAGTGCTTTCACAGGCGCAGCAACACTGGGGCTTTGCGCTTCTCTACCCACCAAACGTCACGCTCACTATCTCTACGTCTCGTAGACACGAGCTGAGAAATTGCAAACGTCGAGCAATTGCTCAGAGATGAAAAGTGCCAGCACTGAAAGCTGTTGCTAGCCAGCACCCTTCCTTGGAAGCGCTTTTGTAGGCCTAAGAACACTGGGGCTCTGGGCTTCTCTAGCCACCTAATCTTCTGCTCATCCTCTCGTGCAGTCTAAAGAGAGCTCAGGTGAGAAATTGCAAATGTCGAGCAATTGCTCAGAGATGAAAAGTGCCAGCACTGAAAGCTGTTGCTAGCCAGCACCCTTCCTTGGAAGTGCTTTCACAGGCGCAGCAACACTGGGACTTTGCGCTTCTCTAGCCACCAAACGTCACGGTCATTCTCTTTCCTTCTCGTAGACACGAGCTGAGAAATTGCAAACGTCGAGCAATTGCTCAGAGATGAAAAGTGGCAGCACTGAAAGCTGTGGCTAGCCAGCAGCCTTCCTTGGAAGCGCTTTCACAGGCGCAGCAACACTGGGGCTTTGCGCTTCTCTAGCCACCAAACATCACGCTCACTATCTCTCCGTCTCGTAGACACGAGCTGAGAAATTGCAAACGTCGAGCAATTGCTCAGAGAGGAAAAGTGCCAGCACTGAAAGCTCTTGCTAGCCAGCACCCTTCCTTGGAAACGCTTTTGTAGGCCTAAGAACACTGGGGCTCTGGGCTTCTCTAGCCACCTAATCTTCTGCTCATCCTCTCGTGCAGTCTAAAGAGAGGTCAGGTGAGAAATTGCAAACGTCGAGCAATTGCTCAGAGATGAAAAGTGGCAGCACTGAAAGCTGTTGCTAGCCAGCACCCTTCCTTGGAAGCGCTTTCACAGGCGCAGCAACACTGGGGCTTTGCGCTTCTCTAGCCACCAAACATCACGGTCACTATCTCTCCGTCTCGTAGACACGAGCTGAGAAATTGCAAACGTCGAGCAATTGCTCAGAGATGAAAAGTGCCAGCACTGAAAGCTGTTGCTAGCCAGCACCCTTCCTTGGAAGCGCTTTTGTAGGCCTAAGAACACTGGGGCTCTGGGCTTCTCTAGCCACCTACTCTTCTGCTCATCCTCTCGTGCAGTCTAAAGAGAGCTCAGGTGAGAAATTGCAAATGTCGAGCAATTGCTCAGAGATGAGAAGTGGCAGCACTGAAAGCTGTTGCTAGCCAGCACCCTTCCTTGGAAGCGCTTTCACAGGCGCAGAAACACTGGGGCTTTGCGCTTCTCTAGCCACCAGACATCACGGTCACTATCTCTCCGTCTCGTAGACATGAGCTGAGAAATTGCAAACGTCGAGCAATTGCTCAGAGATGAAAAGTGGCAGCACTGAAAGCTGTTGCTAGCCAGCACCCTTCCTTGGAAACGCTTTTGTAGGCCTAAGAACACTGGGGCTCTGGGCTTCTCTAGCCACCTAATCTTCTGCTCATCCTCTCGTGCAGTCTAAAGAGAGCTCAGGTGAGAAATTGCAAACGTCGAGCAATTGCTCAGAGAGGAAAAGTGCCAGCACTGAAAGCTGTTGCTAGCCAGCACCCTTCCTTGGAAGCGCTTTTGTAGGCCTAACAACACTGGGGCTCTGGGCTTCTCTAGCCACCTAATCTCCTGCTCATCCTCTCGTGCAGTCTAAAGAGAGCTCAGGTGAGAAATTGCAAATGTCGAGTAATTGCTCAGAGATGAAAAGTGCCAGCACTGAAAGCTGTTGCTAGCCAGCACCCTTCCTTGGAAGTGCTTTCACAGGCACAGAAACACTGGGACTTTGCGCTTCTCTAGCCACCAAACGTCACGGTCATTCTCTTTCCTTCTCGTAGACACGAGCTGAGAAATTGCAAATGTCGAGCAATTGCTCAGAGATGAAAAGTGCCAGCACTGAAAGCTGTTGCTAGCCAGCACCCTTTCTTGGAAGCGCTTTTGTGGGCCTAAGAACACTGGGGCTCAGGGCTTCTCTAGCCACCTAATCTTCTGCTCATCCTCTCGCGTAGTCTAAAGAGAGCTCAGGTGAGAAAGTGCAAACGTCGAGCAATTGCTCAGAGATGAAAAGTGCCAGCACTGAAAGCTGTTGCTAGCCAGCACCCTTCCTTGGAAGCGCTTTCACAGGCGCAGCAACACTGGGGCTTTGCGCTTCTCTAGCCACCAAACATCACGGTCATTCTCTTTCCGTCTCGTAGACACGAGTTGAGAAATTGCAAACGTCGAGCAATTGCTCAGAGATGAAAAGTGCCAGCACTGAAAGCTGTGGCTAGCCAGCAGCCTTCCTTGGAAGTGCTTTCACAGGCGCAGCAACACTGGGGCTTTGCGCTTCTCTAGCCACCAAACATCACGCTCACTATCTCTCCGCCTCGTAGACACGAGCTGAGAAATTGCAAACGTCGAGCAATTGCTCAGAGATGAAAAGTGCCAGCACTGAAAGCTGATGTTAGCCAGCACCCTTCCTTGGAAGCGCTTTTGTAGGCCTAAGAATACTGGGGCTCTGGGCTTCTCTAGCCACCTAATCTTCTGCTCATCCTCTCGTGTAGTCTAAAGAGAGCTCAGGTGAGAAATTGCAAACGTCGAGCAATTGCTCAGAGATGAAAAGTGCCAGCACTGAAAGCTGTTGCTAGCCAGCAGCCTTCCTTGGAAGTGCTTTCACAGGCGCAGCAACACTGGGGCTTTGCGCTTCTCTACCCACCAAACGTCACGGTCACTATCTCTCCGTCTCGTAAACACGAGCTGAGAAATTGCAAACGTCGAGCAATTGCTCAGAGATGAAAAGTGCCAGCACTGAAAGCTGTTGCTAGCCAGCACCCTTCCTTGGAAGCGCTTTCACAGGCGCAGAAACACTGGGGCTTTGCGCTTCTCTAGCCACCAAACATCACGGTCACTATCTCTCCGTCTCGTAGACATGAGCTGAGAAATTGCAAACATGGAGCAATTGCTTCAGAGAGGAAAAGTGCCAGCACTGAAAGCTGTTGCTAGCCAGCACCCTTCCTTGGAAGCGCTTTTGTAGGCCTAAGAACACTGGGGCTCTGGGCTTCTCTAGCCACCTAATATTCTGCTCATCCTCTCGTGCAGTCTAAAGAGAGCTCAGGTGAGAAATTGCAAACGTCGAGCAATTGCTCAGAGATGAAAAGTGGCAGCACTGAAAGCTGTGGCTAGCCAGCACCCTTCCTTGGAAGCGCTTTCACAGGCGCAGCAACACTGGGGCTTTGCGCTTCTCTACCCACCAAATGTCACGGTCACTATCTCTCCGTCTCGTAGACACGAGCTGAGAAATTGCAAACGTCGAGCAATTGCTCAGAGATGAAAAGTGCCAGCACTGAAAGCTGATGCTAGCCAGCACCCTTCCTTGGAAACGCTTTTGTAGGCCTAAGAACACTGGGGTTGTGGGCTTCTCTAGCCACCTACTCTTCTGCTCATCCTCTCGTGCAGTCTAAAGAGAGCTCAGGTGAGAAAGTGCAAACGTCGAGCAATTGCTCAGAGATGAAAAGTGCCAGCACTGAAAGCTCTTGCTAGCCAGCAGCCTTCCTTGGAAGTGCTTTCACAGGCGCAGCAACACTGGGGCTTTGCGCTTCTCTAGCCACGAAACATCACGCTCACTATCTCTCCGTCTCGTAGACACGAGCTGAGAAATTGCAAACGTCGAGCAATTGCTCAGAGAGGAAAAGTGCCAGCACTGAAAGCTGTTGCTAGCCAGCACCCTTCCTTGGAAGCGCTTTTGTAGGCCTAAGAACACTGGGGCTCTGGGCTTCTCTAGCCACCTACTCTTCTGCTCATCCTCTCGTGCAGTCGAAAGAGAGCTCAGGTGAGAAAGCGCAAACGTCGAGCAATTGCTCAGAGATGAAAAGTGCCAGCACTGAAAGCTGTTGCTAGCCAGCACCCTTCCTTGGAAGCGCTTTCACAGGCGCAGCAACACTGGGGCTTTGCGCTTCTCTACCCACCAAACGTCACGGTCATTCTCTTTCCGTCTCGTAGACACGAGCTGAGAAATTGCAAACGTCGAGCAATTGCTCAGAGATGAAAAATGCCAGCACTGAAAGCTGTTGCTAGCCAGCACCCTTTCTTGGAAGCGCTTTTGTAGGCCTAAGAACACTGGGGTTGTGGGCTTCTCTAGCCACCTACTCTTCTGCTCATCCTCTCGTGCAGTCTAAAGAGAGCTCAGGTGAGAAATTGCAAATGTCGAGCAATTGCTCAGAGATGAAAAGTGCCAGCACTGAAAGCTGTTGCTAGCCAGCACCCTTCCTTGGAAGTGCTTTCACAGGCGCAGCAACACTGGGACTTTGCGCTTCTCTAGCCACCAAACGTCACGGTCATTCTCTTTCCTTCTCGTAGACACGAGCTGAGAAATTGCAAACGTCGAGCAATTGCTCAGAGATGAAAAGTGCCAGCACTGAAAGCTGTGGCTAGCCAGCACCCTTCCTTGGAAGCGCTTTCACAGGCGCAGCAACACTGGGGCTTTGCGCTTCTCTACCCACCAAACATCACGGTCACTATCTCTCCGTCTCGTAGACATGAGCTGAGAAATTGCAAACGTCGAGCAATTGCTCAGAGAGGAAAAGTGCCAGCACTGAAAGCTGATGTTAGCCAGCACCCTTCCTTGGAAGCGCTTTTGTAGGCCTAAGAACACTGGGGCTCTGGGCTTCTCTAGCCACCTAATCTTCTGCTCATCCTCTCGTGCAGTCTAAAGAGAGCTCAGGTGAGAAATTGCAAACGTCGAGCAATTGCTCAGAGATGAAAAGTGCCAGCACTGAAAGCTGTTGCTAGCCAGCACCCTTCCTTGGAAGTGCTTTCACAGGCGCAGCAACACTGGGGCTTTGCGCTTCTCTACCCACCAAACGTCACGCTCACTATCTCTACGTCTCGTAGACACGAGCTGAGAAATTGCAAACGTCGAGCAATTGCTCAGAGATGAAAAGTGCCAGCACTGAAAGCTGTTGCTAGCCAGCACCCTTCCTTGGAAGCGCTTTTGTAGGCCTAAGAACACTGGGGTTGTGGGCTTCTCTAGCCACCTACTCTTCTGCTCATCCTCTCGTGCAGTCTAAAGAGAGCTCAGGTGAGAAATTGCAAATGTCGAGCAATTGCTCAGAGATGAAAAGTGCCAGCACTGAAAGCTGTTGCTAGCCAGCACCCTTCCTTGGAAGTGCTTTCACAGGCGCAGCAACACTGGGACTTTGCGCTTCTCTAGCCACCAAACGTCACGGTCATTCTCTTTCCTTCTCGTAGACACGAGCTGAGAAATTGCAAACGTCGAGCAATTGCTCAGAGATGAAAAGTGCCAGCACTGAAAGCTGTGGCTAGCCAGCACCCTTCCTTGGAAGCGCTTTCACAGGCGCAGCAACACTGGGGCTTTGCGCTTCTCTACCCACCAAACATCACGCTCACTATCTCTCCGTCTCGTAGACATGAGCTGAGAAATTGCAAACGTCGAGCAATTGCTCAGAGAGGAAAAGTGCCAGCACTGAAAGCTGATGTTAGCCAGCACCCTTCCTTGGAAGCGCTTTTGTAGGCCTAAGAACACTGGGGCTCTGGGCTTCTCTAGCCACCTAATCTTCTGCTCATCCTCTCGTGCAGTCTAAAGAGAGCTCAGGTGAGAAATTGCAAACGTCGAGCAATTGCTCAGAGATGAAAAGTGCCAGCACTGAAAGCTGTTGCTAGCCAGCACCCTTCCTTGGAAGTGCTTTCACAGGCGCAGCAACACTGGGGCTTTGCGCTTCTCTAGCCACCAAACGTCACGCTCACTATCTCTACGTCTCGTAGACACGAGCTGAGAAATTGCAAACGTCGAGCAATTGCTCAGAGATGAAAAGTGCCAGCACTGAAAGCTGTTGCTAGCCAGCACCCTTCCTTGGAAGCGCTTTTGTAGGCCTAAGAACACTGGGGCTCTGGGCTTCTCTAGCCACCTAATCTTCTGCTCATCCTCTCGTGCAGTCTAAAGAGAGCTCAGGTGAGAAATTGCAAATGTCGAGCAATTGCTCAGAGATGAAAAGTGCCAGCACTGAAAGCTGTTGCTAGCCAGCACCCTTCCTTGGAAGTGCTTTCACAGGCGCAGCAACACTGGGACTTTGCGCTTCTCTAGCCACCAAACGTCACGGTCATTCTCTTTCCTTCTCGTAGACACGAGCTGAGAAATTGCAAACATCGAGCAATTGCTCAGAGATGAAAAGTGGCAGCACTGAAAGCTGTGGCTAGCCAGCAGCCTTCCTTGGAAGCGCTTTCACAGGCACAGCAACACTGGGGCTTTGCGCTTCTCTAGCCACCAAACATCACGCTCACTATCTCTCCGTCTCGTAGACACGAGCTGAGAAATTGCAAACGTCGAGCAATTGCTCAGAGAGGAAAAGTGCCAGCACTGAAAGCTGTTGCTAGCCAGCACCCTTCCTTGGAAACGCTTTTGTAGGCCTAAGAACACTGGGGCTCTGGGCTTCTCTAGCCACCTAATCTTCTGCTCATCCTCTCGTGCAGTCTAAAGAGAGGTCAGGTGAGAAATTGCAAACGTCGAGCAATTGCTCAGAGATGAAAAGTGGCAGCACTGAAAGCTGTTGCTAGCCAGCACCCTTCCTTGGAAGCGCTTTCACAGGCGCAGCAACACTGGGGCTTTGCGCTTCTCTAGCCACCAAACATCACGCTCACTATCTCTCCGTCTCGTAGACACGAGCTGAGAAATTGCAAACGTCGAGCAATTGCTCAGAGATGAAAAGTGCCAGCACTGAAAGCTGTTGCTAGCCAGCACCCTTCCTTGGAAGCGCTTTTGTAGGCCTAAGAACACTGGGGCTCTGGGCTTCTCTAGCCACCTACTCTTCTGCTCATCCTCTCGTGCAGTCTAAAGAGAGCTCAGGTGAGAAATTGCAAACGTCGAGCAATTGCTCAGAGATGAAAAGGGCCAGCACTGAAAGCTGTTGCTAGCCAGCACCCTTCCTTGGAAGCGCTTTCACAGGCGCAGAAACACTGGGGCTTTGCGCTTCTCTAGCCACCAAACATCACGGTCACTATCTCTCCGTCTCGTAGACATGAGCTGAGAAATTGCAAACGTCGAGCAATTGCTCAGAGATGAAAAGTGCCAGCACTGAAAGCTGTTGCTAGCCAGCACCCTTCCTTGGAAACGCTTTTGTAGGCCTAAGAACACTGGGGCTCTGGGCTTCTCTAGCCACCTAATCTTCTGCTCATCCTCTCGTGCAGTCTAAAGAGAGCTCAGGTGAGAAATTGCAAACGTCGAGCAATTGCTCAGAGATGAAAAGTGGCAGCACTGAAAGCTGTTGCTAGCCAGCACCCTTCCTTGGAAGCGCTTTCACAGGCGCAGCAACACTGGGGCTTTGCGCTTCTCTACCCACCAAACATCACGCTCACTATCTCTCCGTCTCGTAGACACGAGCTGAGAAATTGCAAACGTCGAGCAATTGCTCAGAGATGAAAAGTGCCAGCACTGAAAGCTGTTGCTAGCCAGCACCCTTCCTTGGAAGCGCTTTTGTAGGCCTAAGAACACTGGGGCTCTGGGCTTCTCTAGCCACCTACTCTTCTGCTCATCCTCTCGTGCAGTCTAAAGAGAGCTCAGGTGAGAAATTGCAAATGTCGAGCAATTGCTCAGAGATGAGAAGTGGCAGCACTGAAAGCTGTTGCTAGCCAGCACCCTTCCTTGGAAGCGCTTTCACAGGCGCAGAAACACTGGGGCTTTGCGCTTCTCTAGCCACCAAACATCACGGTCACTATCTCTCCGTCTCGTAGACATGAGCTGAGAAATTGCAAACGTCGAGCAATTGCTCAGAGATGAAAAGTGCCAGCACTGAAAGCTGTTGCTAGCCAGCACCCTTCCTTGGAAACGCTTTTGTAGGCCTAAGAACACTGGGGCTCTGGGCTTCTCTAGCCACCTAATCTTCTGCTCATCCTCTCGTGCAGTCTAAAGAGAGCTCAGGTGAGAAATTGCAAACGTCGAGCAATTGCTCAGAGAGGAAAAGTGCCAGCACTGAAAGCTGTTGCTAGCCAGCACCCTTCCTTGGAAGCGCTTTTGTAGGTCTAACAACACTGGGGCTCTGGGCTTCTCTAGCCACCTAATCTCCTGCTCATCCTCTCGTGCAGTCTAAAGAGAGCTCAGGTGAGAAATTGCAAATGTCGAGTAATTGCTCAGAGATGAAAAGTGCCAGCACTGAAAGCTGTTGCTAGCCAGCACCCTTCCTTGGAAGTGCTTTCACAGGCACAGAAACACTGGGACTTTGCGCTTCTCTAGCCACCAAACGTCACGGTCATTCTCTTTCCTTCTCGTAGACACGAGCTGAGAAATTGCAAATGTCGAGCAATTGCTCAGAGATGAAAAGTGCCAGCACTGAAAGCTGTTGCTAGCCAGCACCCTTTCTTGGAAGCGCTTTTGTGGGCCTAAGAACACTGGGGCTCAGGGCTTCTCTAGCCACCTACTCTTCTGCTCATCCTCTCGCGTAGTCTAAAGAGAGCTCAGGTGAGAAAGTGCAAACGTCGAGCAATTGCTCAGAGATGAAAAGTGCCAGCACTGAAAGCTGTTGCTAGTCAGCACCCTTCCTTGGAAGCGCTTTCACAGGCGCAGCAACACTGGGGCTTTGCGCTTCTCTAGCCACCAAACATCACGGTCATTCTCTTTCCGTCTCGTAGACACGAGTTGAGAAATTGCAAACGTCGAGCAATTGCTCAGAGATGAAAAGTGCCAGCACTGAAAGCTGTGGCTAGCCAGCAGCCTTCCTTGGAAGTGCTTTCACAGGCGCAGCAACACTGGGGCTTTGCGCTTCTCTAGCCACCAAACATCACGCTCACTATCTCTCCGCCTCGTAGACACGAGCTGAGAAATTGCAAACGTCGAGCAATTGCTCAGAGATGAAAAGTGCCAGCACTGAAAGCTGATGTTAGCCAGCACCCTTCCTTGGAAGCGCTTTTGTAGGCCTAAGAACACTGGGGCTCTGGGCTTCTCTAGCCACCTAATCTTCTGCTCATCCTCTCGTGTAGTCTAAAGAGAGCTCAGGTGAGAAATTGCAAACGTCGAGCAATTGCTCAGAGATGAAAAGTGCCAGCACTGAAAGCTGTTGCTAGCCAGCAGCCTTCCTTGGAAGTGCTTTCACAGGCGCAGCAACACTGGGGCTTTGCGCTTCTCTACCCACCAAACGTCACGCTCACTATCTCTCCGTCTCGTAAACACGAGCTGAGAAATTGCAAACGTCGAGCAATTGCTCAGAGATGAAAAGTGCCAGCACTGAAAGCTGTTGCTAGCCAGCACCCTTCCTTGGAAGCGCTTTCACAGGCGCAGAAACACTGGGGCTTTGCGCTTCTCTAGCCACCAAACATCACGGTCACTATCTCTCCGTCTCGTAGACATGAGCTGAGAAATTGCAAACATGGAGCAATTGCTCAGAGAGGAAAAGTGCCAGCACTGAAAGCTGTTGCTAGCCAGCACCCTTCCTTGGAAGCGCTTTTGTAGGCCTAAGAACACTGGGGCTCTGGGCTTCTCTAGCCACCTACTCTTCTGCTCATCCTCTCGTGCAGTCGAAAGAGAGCTCAGGTGAGAAAGCGCAAACGTCGAGCAATTGCTCAGAGATGAAAAGTGCCAGCACTGAAAGCTGTTGCTAGCCAGCACCCTTCCTTGGAAGCGCTTTCACAGGCGCAGCAACACTGGGGCTTTGCGCTTCTCTACCCACCAAACGTCACGGTCATTCTCTTTCCGTCTCGTAGACACGAGCTGAGAAATTGCAAACGTCGAGCAATTGCTCAGAGATGAAAAATGCCAGCACTGAAAGCTGTTGCTAGCCAGCACCCTTTCTTGGAAGCGCTTTTGTAGGCCTAAGAACACTGGGGTTGTGGGCTTCTCTAGCCACCTACTCTTCTGCTCATCCTCTCGTGCAGTCTAAAGAGAGCTCAGGTGAGAAATTGCAAATGTCGAGCAATTGCTCAGAGATGAAAAGTGCCAGCACTGAAAGCTGTTGCTAGCCAGCACCCTTCCTTGGAAGTGCTTTCACAGGCGCAGCAACACTGGGACTTTGCGCTTCTCTACCCACCAAACGTCACGGTCATTCTCTTTCCTTCTCGTAGACACGAGCTGAGAAATTGCAAACGTCGAGCAATTGCTCAGAGATGAAAAGTGCCAGCACTGAAAGCTGTGGCTAGCCAGCACCCTTCCTTGGAAGCGCTTTCACAGGCGCAGCAACACTGGGGCTTTGCGCTTCTCTACCCACCAAACATCACGGTCACTATCTCTCCGTCTCGTAGACATGAGCTGAGAAATTGCAAACGTCGAGCAATTGCTCAGAGATGAAAAGTGCCAGCACTGAAAGCTGTTGCTAGCCAGCACCCTTCCTTGGAAGCGCTTTTGTAGGCCTAAGAACACTGGGGCTCTGGGCTTCTCTAGCCACCTAATCTTCTGCTCATCCTCTCGTGCAGTCTAAAGAGAGGTCAGGTGAGAAAGTGCAAACGTCGAGCAATTGCTCAGAGATGAAAAGTGCCAGCACTGAAAGCTGTTGCTAGCCAGCACCCTTCCTTGGAAGCGCTTTCGCAGGCGCAGCAACACTGGGACTTTGCGCTTCTCTACCCACCAAACGTCACGGTCATTCTCTTTCCGTCTCGTAGACACGAGCTGAGAAATTGCAAACGTCGAGCAATTGCTCAGAGATGAAAAGTGCCAGCACTGAAAGCTCTTGCTAGCCAGCACCCTTTCTTGGAAGCGCTTTTGTAGGCCTAAGAACACTGGGGTTGTGGGCTTCTCTAGCCACCTACTCTTCTGCTCATCCTCTCGTGCAGTCTAAAGAGAGCTCAGGTGAGAAAGTGCAAACGTCGAGCAATTGCTCAGAGATGAAAAGTGCCAGCACTGAAAGCTGTTGCTAGCCAGCAGCCTTCCTTGGAAGTGCTTTCACAGGTGAAAAAACACTGGGGCTTTGCGCTTCTCTACCCACCAAACATCACGCTCACTATCTCTCCGTCTCGTAGACACGAGCTGAGAAATTGCAAACGTCGAGCAATTGCTCAGAGATGAAAAGTGCCAGCACTGAAAGCTGTTGCTAGCCAGCACCCTTCCTTGGAAGCGCTTTTGTAGGCCTAAGAACACTGGGGCTCTGGGCTTCTCTAGCCACCTACTCTTCTGCTCATCCTCTCGTGCAGTCGAAAGAGAGCTCAGGTGAGAAAGCGCAAACGTCGAGCAATTGCTCAGAGATGAAAAGTGCCAGCACTGAAAGCTGTTGCTAGCCAGCACCCTTCCTTGGAAGCGCTTTCACAGGCGCAGCAACACTGGGGCTTTGCGCTTCTCTACCCACCAAACGTCACGGTCATTCTCTTTCCGTCTCGTAGACACGAGCTAAGAAATTGCAAACGTCGAGCAATTGCTCAGAGATGAAAAGTGCCAGCACTGAAAGCTGTTGCTAGCCAGCACCCTTTCTTGGAAGCGCTTTTGTAGGCCTAAGAACACTGGGGTTGTGGGCTTCTCTAGCCACCTACTCTTCTGCTCATCCTCTCGTGCAGTCTAAAGAGAGCTCAGGTGAGAAATTGCAAATGTCGAGCAATTGCTCAGAGATGAAAAGTGCCAGCACTGAAAGCTGTTGTTAGCCAGCACCCTTCCTTGGAAGTGCTTTCACAGGCGCAGCAACACTGGGACTTTGCGCTTCTCTAGCCACCAAACGTCACGGTCATTCTCTTTCCTTCTCGTAGACACGAGCTGAGAAATTGCAAACGTCGAGCAATTGCTCAGAGATGAAAAGTGCCAGCACTGAAAGCTGTGGCTAGCCAGCACCCTTCCTTGGAAGCGCTTTCACAGGCGCAGCAACACTGGGGCTTTGCGCTTCTCTACCCACCAAACATCACGGTCACTATCTCTCCGTCTCGTAGACATGAGCTGAGAAATTGCAAACGTCGAGCAATTGCTCAGAGATGAAAAGTGCCAGCACTGAAAGCTGTTGCTAGCCAGCACCCTTCCTTGGAAACGCTTTTGTAGGCCTAAGAACACTGGGGCTCTGGGCTTCTCTAGCCACCTAATCTTCTGCTCATCCTCTCGTGCAGTCTAAAGAGAGCTCAGGTGAGAAAGTGCAAACGTCGAGCAATTGCTCAGAGATGAAAAGTGCCAGCACTGAAAGCTGTGGCTAGCCAGCACCCTTCCTTGGAAGCGCTTTCACAGGCGCAGCAACACTGGGACTTTGCGCTTCTCTAGCCACCAAACGTCACGGTCATTCTCTTTCCGTCTCGTAGACACGAGCTGAGAAATTGCAAATGTCGAGCAATTGCTCAGAGATGAAAAGTGCCAGCACTGAAAGCTGTTGCTAGCCAGCACCCTTCCTTTGAAGCGCTTTTGTAGGCCTAAGAACACTGGGGTTGTGGGCTTCTCTTGCCACCTAATCTTCTGCTCATCCTCTCGTGCAGTCTAAAGAGAGCTCAGGTGAGAAAGTGCAAACGTCGAGCAATTGCTCAGAGATGAAAAGTGCCAGCACTGAAAGCTGTTGCTAGCCAGCACCCTTCCTTGGAAGCGCTTTCACAGGCGCAGCAACACTGGGGCTTTGCGCTTCTCTAGCCACCAAACGTCACGGTCATTCTCTTTCCGTCTCGTAGACACGAGTTGAGAAATTGCAAACGTCGAGCAATTGCTCAGAGATGAAAAGTGGCAGCACTGAAAGCTGTGGCTAGCCAGCAGCCTTCCTTGGAAGCGCTTTCACAGGCGCAGCAACACTGGGGCTTTGCGCTTCTCTACCCACCAAACATCACGGTCACTATCTCTCCGTCTCGTAGACACGAGCTGAGAAATTGCAAACGTCGAGCAATTGCTCAGAGATGAAAAGTGCCAGCACTGAAAGCTCTTGCTAGCCAGCACCCTTCCTTGGAAGTGCTTTCACAGGCGCAGCAACACTGGGACTTTGCGCTTCTCTAGCCACCAAACGTCACGGTCATTCTCTTTCCTTCTCGTAGACACGAGCTGAGAAATTGCAAACGTCGAGCAATTGCTCAGAGATGAAAAGTGCCAGCACTGAAAGCTGTGGCTAGCCAGCACCCTTCCTTGGAAGCGCTTTCACAGGCGCAGCAACACTGGGGCTTTGCGCTTCTCTACCCACCAAACATCACGGTCACTATCTCTCCGTCTCGTAGACATGAGCTGAGAAATTGCAAACGTCGAGCAATTGCTCAGAGATGAAAAGTGCCAGCACTGAAAGCTGTTGCTAGCCAGCACCCTTCCTTGGAAGCGCTTTTGTAGGCCTAAGAACACTGGGGCTCTGGGCTTCTCTAGCCACCTAATCTTCTGCTCATCCTCTCGTGCAGTCTAAAGAGAGGTCAGGTGAGAAAGTGCAAACGTCGAGCAATTGCTCAGAGATGAAAAGGGCCAGCACTGAAAGCTGTTGCTAGCCAGCACCCTTCCTTGGAAGCGCTTTCGCAGGCGCAGCAACACTGGGACTTTGCGCTTCTCTACCCACCAAACGTCACGGTCATTCTCTTTCCGTCTCGTAGACACGAGCTGAGAAATTGCAAACGTCGAGCAATTGCTCAGAGATGAAAAGTGCCAGCACTGAAAGCTCTTGCTAGCCAGCACCCTTTCTTGGAAGCGCTTTTGTAGGCCTAAGAACACTGGGGTTGTGGGCTTCTCTAGCCACCTACTCTTCTGCTCATCCTCTCGTGCAGTCTAAAGAGAGCTCAGGTGAGAAAGTGCAAACGTCGAGCAATTGCTCAGAGATGAAAAGTGCCAGCACTGAAAGCTGTTGCTAGCCAGCAGCCTTCCTTGGAAGTGCTTTCACAGGTGAAAAAACACTGGGGCTTTGCGCTTCTCTAGCCACCAAACATCACGCTCACTATCTCTCCGTCTCGTAGACACGAGCTGAGAAATTGCAAACGTCGAGCAATTGCTCAGAGATGAAAAGTGCCAGCACTGAAAGCTGTTGCTAGCCAGCACCCTTCCTTGGAAGCGCTTTTGTAGGCCTAAGAACACTGGGGCTCTGGGCTTCTCTAGCCACCTACTCTTCTGCTCATCCTCTCGTGCAGTCGAAAGAGAGCTCAGGTGAGAAAGCGCAAACGTCGAGCAATTGCTCAGAGATGAAAAGTGCCAGCACTGAAAGCTGTTGCTAGCCAGCACCCTTCCTTGGAAGCGCTTTCACAGGCGCAGCAACACTGGGGCTTTGCGCTTCTCTACCCACCAAACGTCACGGTCATTCTCTTTCCGTCTCGTAGACACGAGCTAAGAAATTGCAAACGTCGAGCAATTGCTCAGAGATGAAAAGTGCCAGCACTGAAAGCTGTTGCTAGCCAGCACCCTTTCTTGGAAGCGCTTTTGTAGGCCTAAGAACACTGGGGTTGTGGGCTTCTCTAGCCACCTACTCTTCTGCTCATCCTCTCGTGCAGTCTAAAGAGAGCTCAGGTGAGAAATTGCAAATGTCGAGCAATTGCTCAGAGATGAAAAGTGCCAGCACTGAAAGCTGTTGTTAGCCAGCACCCTTCCTTGGAAGTGCTTTCACAGGCGCAGCAACACTGGGACTTTGCGCTTCTCTAGCCACCAAACGTCACGGTCATTCTCTTTCCTTCTCGTAGACACGAGCTGAGAAATTGCAAACGTCGAGCAATTGCTCAGAGATGAAAAGTGCCAGCACTGAAAGCTGTGGCTAGCCAGCACCCTTCCTTGGAAGCGCTTTCACAGGCGCAGCAACACTGGGGCTTTGCGCTTCTCTACCCACCAAACATCACGGTCACTATCTCTCCGTCTCGTAGACATGAGCTGAGAAATTGCAAACGTCGAGCAATTGCTCAGAGATGAAAAGTGCCAGCACTGAAAGCTGTTGCTAGCCAGCACCCTTCCTTGGAAACGCTTTTGTAGGCCTAAGAACACTGGGGCTCTGGGCTTCTCTAGCCACCTAATCTTCTGCTCATCCTCTCGTGCAGTCTAAAGAGAGCTCAGGTGAGAAAGTGCAAACGTCGAGCAATTGCTCAGAGATGAAAAGTGCCAGCACTGAAAGCTGTGGCTAGCCAGCACCCTTCCTTGGAAGCGCTTTCACAGGCGCAGCAACACTGGGACTTTGCGCTTCTCTAGCCACCAAACGTCACGGTCATTCTCTTTCCGTCTCGTAGACACGAGCTGAGAAATTGCAAATGTCGAGCAATTGCTCAGAGATGAAAAGTGCCAGCACTGAAAGCTGTTGCTAGCCAGCACCCTTCCTTTGAAGCGCTTTTGTAGGCCTAAGAACACTGGGGTTGTGGGCTTCTCTTGCCACCTAATCTTCTGCTCATCCTCTCGTGCAGTCTAAAGAGAGCTCAGGTGAGAAAGTGCAAACGTCGAGCAATTGCTCAGAGATGAAAAGTGCCAGCACTGAAAGCTGTTGCTAGCCAGCACCCTTCCTTGGAAGCGCTTTCACAGGCGCAGCAACACTGGGGCTTTGCGCTTCTCTAGCCACCAAACGTCACGGTCATTCTCTTTCCGTCTCGTAGACACGAGTTGAGAAATTGCAAACGTCGAGCAATTGCTCAGAGATGAAAAGTGGCAGCACTGAAAGCTGTGGCTAGCCAGCAGCCTTCCTTGGAAGCGCTTTCACAGGCGCAGCAACACTGGGGCTTTGCGCTTCTCTACCCACCAAACATCACGGTCACTATCTCTCCGTCTCGTAGACACGAGCTGAGAAATTGCAAACGTCGAGCAATTGCTCAGAGATGAAAAGTGCCAGCACTGAAAGCTCTTGCTAGCCAGCACCCTTCCTTGGAAACGCTTTTGTAGGCCTAAGAACACTGGGGCTCTGGGCTTCTCTAGCCACCTACTCTTCTGCTCATCCTCTCGTGCAGTCTAAAGAGAGCTCAGGTGAGAAAGTGCAAACGTCGAGCAATTGCTCAGAGATGAAAAGTGGCAGCACTGAAAGCTGTGGCTAGCCAGCACCCTTCCTTGGAAGCGCTTTCACAGGCGCAGCAACACTGGGACTTTGCGCTTCTCTAGCCACCAAACATCACGCTCACTATCTCTCCGTCTCGTAGACACGAGCTGAGAAATTGCAAACGTCGAGCAATTGCTCAGAGAGGAAAAGTGCCAGCACTGAAAGCTGTTGCTAGCCAGCACCCTTCCTTGGAAGCGCTTTTGTAGGCCTAAGAACACTGGGGCTCTGGGCTTCTCTAGCCACCTAATCTTCTGCTCATCCTCTCGTGCAGTCTAAAGAGAGCTCAGGTGAGAAATTGCAAATGTCGAGCAATTGCTCAGAGATGAAAAGTGCCAGCACTGAAAGCTGTTGCTAGCCAGCACCCTTCCTTGGAAGTGCTTTCACAGGCACAGAAACACTGGGACTTTTCGCTTCTCTAGCCACCAAACGTCACGGTCATTCTCTTTCCTTCTCGTAGACACGAGCTGAGAAATTGCAAATGTCGAGCAATTGCTCAGAGATGAAAAGTGCCAGCACTGAAAGCTGTTGCTAGCCAGCACCCTTTCTTGGAAGCGCTTTTGTGGGCCTAAGAACACTGGGGCTCAGGGCTTCTCTAGCCACCTACTCTTCTGCTCATCCTCTCGCGTAGTCTAAAGAGAGCTCAGGTGAGAAAGTGCAAACGTCGAGCAATTGCTTAGAGATGAAAAGTGCCAGCACTGAAAGCTGTGGCTAGCCAGCACCCTTCCTTGGAAGCGCTTTCACAGGCGCAGCAACACTGGGGCTTTGCTCTTCTCTAGCCACCAAACATCACGGTCATTCTCTTTCCGTCTCGTAGACACGAGCTGAGAAATTGCAAACGTCGAGCAATTGCTCAGAGATGAAAAGTGCCAGCACTGAAAGCTGATGTTAGCCAGCACCCTTCCTTGGAAGCGCTTTTGTAGGCCTAAAAACACTGGGGCTCTGGGCTTCTCTAGCCACCTAATCTTCTGCTCATCCTCTCGTGCAGTCTAAAGAGAGCTCAGGTGAGAAATTGCAAACGTCGAGCAATTGCTCAGAGATGAAAAGTGCCAGCACTGAAAGCTGTTGCTAGCCAGCACCCTTCCTTGGAAGTGCTTTCACAGGCGCAGCAACACTGGGGCTTTGCGCTTCTCTACCCACCAAACGTCACGCTCACTATCTCTCCGTCTCGTAGACACGAGCTGAGAAATTGCAAACGTCGAGCAATTGCTCAGAGATGAAAAGTGCCAGCACTGAAAGCTGTTGCTAGCCAGCACCCTTCCTTGGAAGCGCTTTTGTAGGCCTAAGAACACTGGGGCTCTGGGCTTCTCTAGCCACCTAATCTTCTGCTCATCCTCTCGTGCAGTCTAAAGAGAGCTCAGGTGAGAAATTGCAAATGTCGAGCAATTGCTCAGAGATGAAAAGTGCCAGCACTGAAAGCTGTTGCTAGCCAGCACCCTTCCTTGGAAGTGCTTTCACAGGCGCAGCAACACTGGGACTTTGCGCTTCTCTAGCCACCAAACGTCACGGTCATTCTCTTTCCTTCTCGTAGACACGAGCTGAGAAATTGCAAACGTCGAGCAATTGCTCAGAGATGAAAAGTGGCAGCACTGAAAGCTGTGGCTAGCCAGCAGCCTTCCTTGGAAGCGCTTTCACAGGCGCAGCAACACTGGGGCTTTGCGCTTCTCTAGCCACCAAACATCACGGTCACTATCTCTCCGTCTCGTAGACACGAGCTGAGAAATTGCAAACGTCGAGCAATTGCTCAGAGAGGAAAAGTGCCAGCACTGAAAGCTCTTGCTAGCCAGCACCCTTCCTTGGAAACGCTTTTGTAGGCCTAAGAACACTGGGGCTCTGGGCTTCTCTAGCCACCTAATCTTCTGCTCATCCTCTCGGGCACTCTAAAGAGAGCTCAGGTGAGAAAGTGCAAACGTCGAGCAATTGCTCAGAGATGAAAAGTGCCAGCACTGAAAGCTGTTGCTAGCCAGCACCCTTCCTTGGAAGCGCTTTCACAGGCGCAGCAACACTGGGGCTTTGCGCTTCTCTACCCACCAAACATCACAGTCACTATCTCTCCGTCTCGTAGACACGAGCTGAGAAGTTGCAAACGTCGAGCAATTGCTCAGAGATGAAAAGTGCCAGCACTGAAAGCTGTTGCTAGCCAGCACCCTTCCTTGGAAGCGCTTTTGTAGGCCTAAGAACACTGGGGCTCTGGGCTTCTCTAGCCACCTCATCTTCTGCTCATCCTCTCGTGCAGTCTAAAGAGAGCTCAGGTGAGAAATTGCAAATGTCGAGCAATTGCTCAGAGATGAGAAGTGGCAGCACTGAAAGCTGTTGCTAGCCAGCACCCTTCCTTGGAAGCGCTTTCACAGGCGCAGAAACACTGGGGCTTTGCGCTTCTCTAGCCACCAAACATCACGGTCACTATCTCTCCGTCTCGTAGACATGAGCTGAGAAATTGCAAACGTCGAGCAATTGCTCAGAGATGAAAAGTGCCAGCACTGAAAGCTGTTGCTAGCCAGCACCCTTCCTTGGAAACGCTTTTGTAGGCCTAAGAACACTGGGGCTCTGGGCTTCTCTAGCCACCTAATCTTCTGCTCATCCTCTCGTGCAGTCTAAAGAGAGCTCAGGTGAGAAATTGCAAACGTCGAGCAATTGCTCAGAGAGGAAAAGTGCCAGCACTGAAAGCTGTTGCTAGCCAGCACCCTTCCTTGGAAGCGCTTTTGTAGGCCTAACAACACTGGGGCTCTGGGCTTCTCTAGCCACCTAATCTCCTGCTCATCCTCTCGTGCAGTCTAAAGAGAGCTCAGGTGAGAAATTGCAAATGTCGAGCAATTGCTCAGAGATGAAAAGTGCCAGCACTGAAAGCTGTTGCTAGCCAGCACCCTTCCTTGGAAGTGCTTTCACAGGCACAGAAACACTGGGACTTTGCGCTTCTCTAGCCACCAAACGTCACGGTCATTCTCTTTCCTTCTCGTAGACACGAGCTGAGAAATTGCAAATGTCGAGCAATTGCTCAGAGATGAAAAGTGGCAGCACTGAAAGCTGTTGCTAGCCAGCACCCTTTCTTGGAAGCGCTTTTGTGGGCCTAAGAACACTGGGGCTCAGGGCTTCTCTAGCCACCTACTCTTCTGCTCATCCTCTCGCGTAGTCTAAAGAGAGCTCAGGTGAGAAAGTGCAAACGTCGAGCAATTGCTCAGAGATGAAAAGTGCCAGCACTGAAAGCTGTTGCTAGCCAGCACCCTTCCGTGGAAGCGCTTTCACAGGCGCAGCAACACTGGGGCTTTGCGCTTCTCTACCCACCAAACATCACGGTCATTCTCTTTCCGTCTCGTAGACACGAGTTGAGAAATTGCAAACGTCGAGCAATTGCTCAGAGATGAAAAGTGCCAGCACTGAAAGCTGTTGCTAGCCAGCAGCCTTCCTTGGAAGTGCTTTCACAGGCGCAGCAACACTGGGGCTTTGCGCTTCTCTAGCCACCAAACATCACGCTCACTATCTCTCCGCCTCGTAGACACGAGCTGAGAAATTGCAAACGTCGAGCAATTGCTCAGAGATGAAAAGTGCCAGCACTGAAAGCTGATGTTAGCCAGCACCCTTCCTTGGAAGCGCTTTTGTAGGCCTAAGAACACTGGGGCTCTGGGCTTCTCTAGCCACCTAATCTTCTGCTCATCCTCTCGTGTAGTCTAAAGAGAGCTCAGGTGAGAAATTGCAAACGTCGAGCAATTGCTCAGAGATGAAAAGTGCCAGCACTGAAAGCTGTTGCTAGCCAGCACCCTTCCTTGGAAGTGCTTTCACAGGCGCAGCAACACTGGGGCTTTGCGCTTCTCTACCCACCAAACGTCACGGTCACTATCTCTCCGTCTCGTAAACACGAGCTGAGAAATTGCAAACGTCGAGCAATTGCTCAGAGATGAAAAGTGCCAGCACTGAAAGCTGTTGCTAGCCAGCACCCTTCCTTGGAAGTGCTTTCACAGGCGCAGCAACACTGGGGCTTTGCGCTTCTCTAGCCACCAAACATCACGCTCACTATCTCTCCGTCTCGTAGACATGAGCTGAGAAATTGCAAACGTCGAGCAATTGCTCAGAGATGAAAAGTGGCAGCACTGAAAGCTGTTGCTAGCCAGCACCCTTCCTTGGAAGCGCTTTTGTATGCCTAAGAACACTGGGGCTCTGGGCTTCTCTAGCCACCTAATCTTCTGCTCATCCTCTCGTGCAGTCTAAAGAGAGCTCAGGTGAGAAATTGCAAATGTCGAGCAATTGCTCAGAGATGAAAAGTGCCAGCACTGAAAGCTGTTGCTAGCCAGCACCCTTCCTTGGAAGTGCTTTCACAGGCGCAGCAACACTGGGACTTTGCGCTTCTCTAGCCACCAAACGTCACGGTCATTCTCTTTCCTTCTCGTAGACACGAGCTGAGAAATTGCAAACGTCGAGCAATTGCTCAGAGATGAAAAGTGGCAGCACTGAAAGCTGTGGCTAGCCAGCACCCTTCCTTGGAAGCGCTTTCACAGGCGCAGCAACACTGGGGCTTTGCGCTTCTCTACCCACCAAACATCACGGTCACTATCTCTCCGTCTCGTAGACATGAGCTGAGAAATTGCAAACGTCGAGCAATTGCTCAGAGATGAAAAGTGGCAGCACTGAAAGCTGATGCTAGCCAGCACCCTTCCTTGGAAACGCTTTTGTAGGCCTAAGAACACTGGGGCTCTGGGCTTCTCTAGCCACCTAATCTTCTGCTCATCCTCTCGTGCAGTCTAAAGAGAGGTCAGGTGAGAAAGTGCAAACGTCGAGCAATTGCTCAGAGATGAAAAGTGGCAGCACTGAAAGCTGTTGCTAGCCAGCACCCTTCCTTGGAAGCGCTTTCGCAGGCGCAGCAACACTGGGACTTTGCGCTTCTCTACCCACCAAACGTCACGGTCATTCTCTTTCCGTCTCGTAGACACGAGCTGAGAAATTGCAAACGTCGAGCAATTGCTCAGAGATGAAAAGTGCCAGCACTGAAAGCTGTTGCTAGCCAGCACCCTTCCTTGGAAGCGCTTTTGTAGGCCTAAGAACACTGGGGTTGTGGGCTTCTCTAGCCACCTACTCTTCTGCTCATCCTCTCGTGCAGTCTAAAGAGAGCTCAGGTGAGAAAGTGCAAACGTCGAGCAATTGCTCAGAGATGAAAAGTGGCAGCACTGAAAGCTGTTGCTAGCCAGCACCCTTCCTTGGAAGCGCTTTCACAGGCGCAGCAACACTGGGGCTTTGCGCTTCTCTAGCCACCAAACATCACGGTCATTCTCTTTCCTTCTCGTAGACACGAGTTGAGAAATTGCAAACGTCGAGCAATTGCTCAGAGATGAAAAGTGCCAGCACTGAAAGCTGTGGCTAGCCAGCAGCCTTCCTTGGAAGTGCTTTCACAGGCGCAGCAACACTGGGACTTTGCGCTTCTCTAGCCACCAAACATCACGCTCACTATCTCTCCGTCTCGTAGACACGAGCTGAGAAATTGCAAACGTCGAGCAATTGCTCAGAGAGGAAAAGTGCCAGCACTGAAAGCTGTTGCTAGCCAGCACCCTTCCTTGGAAGCGCTTTTGTAGGCCTAAGCACACTGGGGCTCTGGGCTTCTCTAGCCACCTACTCTTCTGCTCATCCTCTCGTGCAGTCGAAAGAGAGCTCAGGTGAGAAATTGCAAACGTCGAGCAATTGCTCAGAGATGAAAAGTGCCAGCACTGAAAGCTGTTGCTAGCCAGCACCCTTCCTTGGAAGCGCTTTTGTATGCCTAAGAACACTGGGGCTCTGGGCTTCTCTAGCCACCTAATATTCTGCTCATCCTCTCGTGCAGTCTAAAGAGAGCTCAGGTGAGAAATTGCAAATGTCGAGCAATTGCTCAGAGATGAAAAGTGCCAGCACTGAAAGCTGTTGCTAGCCAGCACCCTTCCTTGGAAGTGCTTTCACAGGCGCAGCAACACTGGGACTTTGCGCTTCTCTAGCCACCAAACATCACGGTCATTCTCTTTCCTTCTCGTAGACACGAGCTGAGAAATTGCAAACGTCGAGCAATTGCTCAGAGATGAAAAGTGGCAGCACTGAAAGCTGTGGCTAGCCAGCACCCTTCCTTGGAAGCGCTTTCACAGGCGCAGCAACACTGGGGCTTTGCGCTTCTCTACCCACCAAACATCACGGTCACTATCTCTCCGTCTCGTAGACATGAGCTGAGAAATTGCAAACGTCGAGCAATTGCTCAGAGATGAAAAGTGGCAGCACTGAAAGCTGATGCTAGCCAGCACCCTTCCTTGGAAACGCTTTTGTAGGCCTAAGAACACTGGGGCTCTGGGCTTCTCTAGCCACCTAATCTTCTGCTCATCCTCTCGTGCAGTCTAAAGAGAGGTCAGGTGAGAAAGTGCAAACGTCGAGCAATTGCTCAGAGATGAAAAGTGGCAGCACTGAAAGCTGTTGCTAGCCAGCACCCTTCCTTGGAAGCGCTTTCACAGGCGCAGCAACACTGGGACTTTGCGCTTCTCTACCCACCAAACGTCACGGTCATTCTCTTTCCGTCTCGTAGACACGAGCTGAGAAATTGCAAACGTCGAGCAATTGCTCAGAGATGAAAAGTGCCAGCACTGAAAGCTGTTGCTAGCCAGCACCCTTCCTTGGAAGCGCTTTTGTAGGCCTAAGAACACTGGGGTTGTGGGCTTCTCTAGCCACCTACTCTTCTGCTCATCCTCTCGTGCAGTCTAAAGAGAGCTCAGGTGAGAAAGTGCAAACGTCGAGCAATTGCTCAGAGATGAAAAGTGGCAGCACTGAAAGCTGTTGCTAGCCAGCACCCTTCCTTGGAAGCGCTTTCACAGGCGCAGCAACACTGGGGCTTTGCGCTTCTCTAGCCACCAAACATCACGGTCATTCTCTTTCCTTCTCGTAGACACGAGTTGAGAAATTGCAAACGTCGAGCAATTGCTCAGAGATGAAAAGTGCCAGCACTGAAAGCTGTGGCTAGCCAGCACCCTTCCTTGGAAGTGCTTTCACAGGCGCAGCAACACTGGGACTTTGCGCTTCTCTAGCCACCAAACATCACGCTCACTATCTCTCCGTCTCGTAGACACGAGCTGAGAAATTGCAAACGTCGAGCAATTGCTCAGAGAGGAAAAGTGCCAGCACTGAAAGCTGTTGCTAGCCAGCACCCTTCCTTGGAAGCGCTTTTGTAGGCCTAAGAACACTGGGGCTCTGGGCTTCTCTAGCCACCTACTCTTCTGCTCATCCTCTCGTGCAGTCGAAAGAGAGCTCAGGTGAGAAATTGCAAACGTCGAGCAATTGCTCAGAGATGAAAAGTGCCAGCACTGAAAGCTGTTGCTAGCCAGCACCCTTCCTTGGAAGCGCTTTCACAGGCGCAGCAACACTGGGGCTTTGCGCTTCTCTACCCACCAAACGTCACGGTCATTCTCTTTCCGTCTCGTAGACACGAGCTGAGAAATTGCAAACGTCGAGCAATTGCTCAGAGATGAAAAGTGGCAGCACTGAAAGCTGTTGCTAGCCAGCACCCTTCCTTGGAAGCGCTTTTGTAGGCCTAAGAACACTGGGGCTCTGGGCTTCTCTAGCCACCTAATCTTCTGCTCATCCTCTCGTGCAGTCTAAAGAGAGCTCAGGTGAGAAATTGCAAATGTCGAGCAATTGCTCAGAGATGAAAAGTGCCAGCACTGAAAGCTGTTGCTAGCCAGCACCCTTCCTTGGAAGTGCTTTCACAGGCACAGCAACACTGGGACTTTGCGCTTCTCTAGCCACCAAACATCACAGTCATTCTCTTTCCTTCTCGTAGACACGAGCTGAGAAATTGCAAACGTCGAGCAATTGCTCAGAGATGAAAAGTGCCAGCACTGAAAGCTGTGGCTAGCCAGCACCCTTCCTTGGAAGCGCTTTCACAGGCGCAGCAACACTGGGGCTTTGCGCTTCTCTACCCACCAAACATCACGGTCACTATCTCTCCGTCTCGTAGACATGAGCTGAGAAATTGCAAACGTCGAGCAATTGCTCAGAGATGAAAAGTGCCAGCACTGAAAGCTGTTGCTAGCCAGCACCCTTCCTTGGAAACGCTTTTGTAGGCCTAAGAACACTGGGGCTCTGGGCTTCTCTAGCCACCTAATCTTCTGCTCATGCTCTCGTGCAGTCTAAAGAGAGCTCAGGTGAGACATTGCAAACGTCGAGCAATTGCTCAGAGATGAAAAGTGCCAGCACTGAAAGCTGATGCTAGCCAGCACCCTTCCTTGGAAGCGCTTTCACAGGCGCAGCAACACTGGGGCTTTGCGCTTCTCTACCCACCAAACGTCACGGTCATTCTCTTTCCGTCTCGTAGACACGAGTTGAGAAATTGCAAACGTCGAGCAATTGCTCAGAGATGAAAAGTGGCAGCACTGAAAGCTGTTGCTAGCCAGCACCCTTCCTTGGAAGCGCTTTTGTAGGCCTAAGAACACTGGGGCTCTGGGCTTCTCTAGCCACCTAATCTTCTGCTCATCCTCTCGTGCAGTCTAAAGAGAGCTCAGGTGAGAAATTGCAAACGTCGAGCAATTGCTCAGAGATGAAAAGTGCCAGCACTGAAAGCTGTTGCTAGCCAGCACCCTTCCTTGGAAGTGCTTTCACAGGCGCAGCAACACTGGGGCTTTGCGCTTCTCTACCCACCAAATGTCACGCTCACTATCTCTCCGTCTCGTAGACACGAGCTGAGAAATTGCAAATGTCGAGCAATTGCTCAGAGATGAGAACTGCCAGCACTGAAAGCTGATGCTAGCCAGCACCCTTCCTTGGAAGCGCTTTTGTAGGCCTAAGAACACTGGGGCTCTGGGCTTCTCTAGACACCTACTCTTCTGCTCATCCTCTCGCGTAGTCTAAAGAGAGCTCGGGTGAGAAATTGCAAATGTCGAGCAATTGCTCAGAGATGAAAAGTGCCAGCACTGAAAGCTGTTGCTAGCCAGCACCCTTCCTTGGAAGCGCTTTCACAGGCGCAGCAACACTGGGGGTTTGCGCTTCTCTACCCACCAAACGTCACGGTCATTCTCTTTCCGTCTCGTAGACACGAGTTGAGAAATTGCAAACGTCCAGCAATTGCTCAGAGATGAAAAGCGCCAGCACTGAAAGCTGTGGCTAGCCAGCACCCTTCCTTGGAAGTGCTTTCACAGGCGCAGCAACACTGGGGCTTTGCGCTACTCTAGCCACCAAACGTCACGGTCACTATCTCTCCGTCTCGTAGACACGAGCTGAGAAATTGCAAATGTGGAGCAATTGCTCAGAGGTGAAAAGTGCCAGCACTGAAAGCTGTGGCTAGCCAGCACCCTTCCTTGGAAGCGCTTTCACAGGCGCAGAAACACTGGGGCTTTGCGCTTCTCTAGCCACCAAACGTCACGCTCACTATCTCTCCGTCTTGTAGACACGAGCTGAGAAATTGCAAACGTCGAGCAATTGCTCAGAGATGAAAAGTGCCAGCACTGAAAGCTGTTGCTAGCCAGCACCCTTCCTTGGAAGCGCTTTTGTAGGCCTAAGCACACTGGGGCTCTGGGCTTCTCTAGCCACCTAATCTTCTGCTCATCCTCTCGCACACTCTAAAGAGAGCTCAGGTGAGAAATTGCAAACGTCCAGCAATTGCTCAGAGATGAAAAGGGCCAGCACTGAAAGCTGTTGCTAGCCAGCACCCTTCCTTGGAAGCGCTCTTGTAGCCCTAACAACACAGGGGCTCTGGGCTTCTCTAGCCACCTACTCTTCTGCTCTTCCTCTCGTGCAGTCTAAAGAGAGCTCAGGTGAGAAATTGCAAATGTCGAGCAATTGCTCAGAGATGAAAAGTGCCAGCACTGAAAGCTGTTGCTAGCCAGCACCCTTCCTTGGAAGTGCTTTCACAGGCGCAGCAACACTGGGGCTTTGCGCTTCTCTAGCCACCAAACATCACGGTCATTCTCTTTCCATCTCGTAGACACGAGCTGAGAAATTGCAAACATCGAGGAATTGCTCAGAGAGGAAAAGTGCCAGCACTGAAAGCTGTGGCTAGCCAGCAGCCTTCCTTGGAAGCGCTTTCACAGGCGCAGCAACACTGGGGCTTTGCGCTTCTCTAGCCACCAAACATCAAGGTCACTATCTCTCCGTCTCGTAGACACGAGCTGAGAAATTGCAAACGTCGAGCAATTGCTCAGAGATGAAAAGTGCCAGCACTGAAAGCTGTGGCTAGCCAGCAGCCTTCCTTGGAAGCGCTTTCACAGGCGCAGCAACACTGGGGCTTTGCGCTTCTCTAGCCACCAAACATCACGGTCACTATCTCTCCTTCTCGTAGACAGGAGTTGAGAAATTGCAAACGTCGAGCAATTGCTCAGAGATGAAAAGTGCCAGCACTGAAAGCTGTGGCTAGCCAGCACCCTTCCTTGGAAGTGCTTTCACAGGCGCAGCAACACTGGGGCTTTGCGCTTCTCTACCCACCAAACATCACGGTCACTATCTCTCCGTCTCGTAGACACGAGCTGAGAAATTGCAAATGTGGAGCAATTGCTCAGAGGTGAAAAGTGCCAGCACTGAAAGCTGTTGCTAGCCAGCACCCTTCCTTGGAAGCGCTTTAGTAGGCCTAACAACACTGGGGCTCTGGGCTTCTCTAGCCACCTACTCTTCTGCTCATCCTCTCGTGCACTCTAAAGAGAGCTCAGGTGAGAAATTGCAAACGTCGAGCAATTGCTCAGAGATGAAAAGTGGCAGCACTGAAAGCTGTTGCTAGCCAGCACCCTTCCTTGGAAGTGCTTTCACAGGCGCAGCAACACTGGGGCTTTGCGCTTCTCTAGCCACCAAATGTCACGCTCACTATCTCTCCGTCTCGTAGACACGAGCTGAGAAATTGCAAACGTCGAGCAATTGCTCAGAGATGAAAAGTGCCAGCACTGAAAGCTGATGCTAGCCAGCACCCTTTCTTGGAAGCGCTTTTGTAGGCCTAAGAATACTGGGGCTCTGGGCTTCTCTACCCACCTACTCTTCTGCTCATCCTCTCGCGTAGTCTAAAGAGAGCTCGGGTGAGAAATTGCAAACGTCCAGCAATTGCTCAGAGATGAAAAGTGCCAGCACTGAAAGCTGTTGCTAGCCAGCACCCTTCCTTGGAAGCGCTTTCACAGGCGCAGCAACACTGGGGCTTTGCGCTTCTCTAGCCACCAAACGTCACGGTCATTCTCTTTCCGTCTCGTAGACACGAGTTGAGAAATTGCAAACGTCGAGCAATTGCTCAGAGATGAAAAGTGCCAGCACTGAAAGCTGTGGCTAGCCAGCACCCTTCCTTGGAAGCGCTTTCACAGGCGCAGCAACACTGGGGCTTTGCGCTTCTCTAGCCACCAAACATCACGGTCACTATCTCTCCGTCTCGTAGACACGAGCTGAGAAATTGCAAACGTCGAGCAATTGCTCAGAGATGAAAAGTGCCAGCACTGAAAGCTGTTGCTAGCCAGCACCCTTCCTTGGAAGCGCTTTCACAGGCGCAGCAACACTGTGACTTTGCGCTTTTCTAGCCACCAAACGTCACGGTCATTCTCTTTCCGTCTCGTAGACACGAGCTGAGAAATTGCAAACGTCGAGCAATTGCTCAGAGATGAAAAGTGCCAGCACTGAAAGCTGTTGCTAGCCAGCACCCTTTCTTGGAAGCGCTTTTGTAGGCCTAAGAACACTGGGGCTCAGGGCTTCTCTAGCCACCTACTCTTCTGCTCATCCTCTCGCGCAGTCTAAAGAGAGCTCAGGTGAGAAAGTGCAAACGTCGAGCAATTGCTCAGAGATGAAAAGTGGCAGCACTGAAAGCTGTTGCTAGCCAGCACCCTTCCTTGGAAGCGCTTTCGCAGGCGCAGCAACACTGGGGCTTTGCGCTTCTCTAGCCACCAAACATCACGGTCATTCTCTTTCCGTCTCGTAGACACGAGTTGAGAAATTGCAAACGTCGAGCAATTGCTCAGAGATGAAAAGTGCCAGCACTGAAAGCTGTGGCTAGCCAGCAGCCTTCCTTGGAAGTGCTTTCACAGGCGCAGCAACACTGGGGCTTTGCGCTTCTCTAGCCACCAAACATCACGGTCACTATCTCTCCGCCTCGTAGACACGAGCTGAGAAATTGCAAACGTCGAGCAATTGCTCAGAGATGAAAAGTGCCAGCACTGAAAGCTGATGTTAGCCAGCACCCTTCCTTGGAAGCGCTTTTGTAGGCCTAAGAACACTGGGGCTCAGGGCTTCTCTAGCCACCTACTCTTCTGCTCATCCTCTCGCGCAGTCTAAAGAGAGCTCAGGTGAGAAAGTGCAAACGTCGAGCAATTGCTCAGAGATGAAAAGTGCCAGCACTGAAAGCTGTTGCTAGCCAGCACCCTTCCTTGGAAGCGCTTTCACAGGCGCAGCAACACTGGGGCTTTGCGCTTCTCTAGCCACCAAACATCACGGTCACTATCTCTCCGTCTCGTAGACATGAGCTGAGAAATTGCAAACGTCGAGCAATTGCTCAGAGATGAAAAGTGCCAGCACTGAAAGCTGTTGCTAGCCAGCACCCTTCCTTGGAAGCGCTTTTGTAGGCCTAAGAACACTGGGGCTTTGCGCTTCTCTAGCCACCAAACATCACGGTCACTATCTCTCCGTCTCGTAGACATGAGCTGAGAAATTGCAAACGTCGAGCAATTGCTCAGAGATGAAAAGTGCCAGCACTGAAAGCTGTTGCTAGCCAGCACCCTTCCTTGGAAGCGCTTTTGTAGCCCTAAGAACACTGGGGCTCTGGGCTTCTCTAGCCACCTAATCTTCTGCTCATCCTCTCGGGCACTCTAAAGAGAGCTCAGGTGAGAAAGTGCAAACGTCGAGCAATTGCTCAGAGATGAAAAGTGCCAGCACTGAAAGCTGTTGCTAGCCAGCACCCTTCCTTGGAAGTGCTTTCACAGGCGCAGCAACACTGGGACTTTGCGCTTCTCTAGCCACCAAACGTCACGGTCATTCTCTTTCCTTCTCGTAGACACGAGCTGAGAAATTGCAAACGTCGAGCAATTGCTCAGAGATGAAAAGTGCCAGCACTGAAAGCTGTTGCTAGTCAGCAGCCTTCCTTGGAAACGCTTTCACAGGCGCAGCAACACTGGGGCTTTGTGCTTCTCTACCCACCAAACGTCACGGTCATTCTCTTTCCTTCTCGTAGACACGAGCTGAGAAATTGCAAACGTCCAGCAATTGCTCAGAGATGAAAAGTGCCAGCACTGAAAGCTGTGGCTAGCCAGCACCCTTCCTTGGAAGTGCTTTCACAGGCGCAGCAACACTGGGGCTTTGCGCTTCTCTAGCCACCAAACATCACGGTCACTATCTCTCCGTCTCGTAGACACGAGCTGAGAAATTGCAAATGTGGAGCAATTGCTCAGAGAGGAAAAGTGCCAGCACTGAAAGCTGTTGCTAGCCAGCACCCTTCCTTGGAAGCGCTTTTGTAGGCCTAAGAACACTGGGGCTCTGGGCTTCTCTAGCCACCTAATCTCCTGCTCATCCTCTCGTGCAGTCTAAAGAGAGCTCAGGTGAGAAATTGCAAACGTCGAGCAATTGCTCAGAGATGAAAAGTGCCAGCACTGAAAGCTGTTGCTAGCCAGCACCCTTCCTTGGAAGTGCTTTCACAGGCACAGAAACACTGGGACTTTGCGCTTCTCTAGCCACCAAACGTCACGGTCATTCTCTTTCCTTCTCGTAGACACGAGCTGAGAAATTGCAAATGTCGAGCAATTGCTCAGAGATGAAAAGTGCCAGCACTGAAAGCTGTTGCTAGCCAGCACCCTTTCTTGGAAGCGCTTTTGTAGGCCTAAGAACACTGGGGCTCAGGGCTTCTCTAGCCACCTAATCTCCTGCTCATCCTCTCGTGCAGTCTAAAGAGAGCTCAGGTGAGAAATTGCAAACGTCGAGCAATTGCTCAGAGAGGAAAAGTGCCAGCACTGAAAGCTGTTGCTAGCCAGCACCCTTCCTTGGAAGCGCTTTCACAGGCGCAGCAACACTGGGGCTTTGCGCTTCTCTACCCACCAAACATCACGGTCATTCTCTTTCCGTCTCGTAGACACGAGTTGAGAAATTGCAAACGTCGAGCAATTGCTCAGAGATGAAAAGTGCCAGCACTGAAAGCTGTGGCTAGCCAGCACCCTTCCTTGGAAGCGCTTTCACAGGCGCAGCAACACTGGGGCTTTGCGCTTCTCTAGCCACCAAACATCACGCTCACTATCTCTCCGCCTCGTAGACACGAGCTGAGAAATTGCAAACGTCGAGCAATTGCTCAGAGATGAAAAGTGCCAGCACTGAAAGCTGATGTTAGCCAGCACCCTTCCTTGGAAGCGCTTTTGTAGGCCTAAGAACACTGGGGCTCAGGGCTTCTCTAGCCACCTACTCTTCTGCTCATCCTCTCGCGCAGTCTAAAGAGAGCTCAGGTGAGAAAGTGCAAACGTCGAGCAATTGCTCAGAGATGAAAAGTGCCAGCACTGAAAGCTGTTGCTAGCCAGCACCCTTCCTTGGAAGCGCTTTCACAGGCGCAGCAACACTGGGGCTTTGCGCTTCTCTACCCACCAAACATCACGGTCATTCTCTTTCCGTCTCGTAGACACGAGTTGAGAAATTGCAAACGTCGAGCAATTGCTCAGAGATGAAAAGTGCCAGCACTGAAAGCTGTGGCTAGCCAGCACCCTTCCTTGGAAGTGCTTTCACAGGCGCAGCAACACTGGGGCTTTGCGCTTCTCTACCCACCAAACATCACGGTCACTATCTCTCCGTCTCGTAGACACGAGCTGAGAAATTGCAAACGTCGAGCAATTGCTCAGAGATGAAAAGTGCCAGCACTGAAAGCTGTTGCTAGCCAGCACCCTTCCTTGGAAACGCTTTTGTAGCCCTAAGAACACTGGGGCTCTGGGCTTCTCTAGCCACCTAATCTTCTGCTCATCCTCTCGGGCACTCTAAAGAGAGCTCAGGTGAGAAATTGCAAACGTCGAGCAATTGCTCAGAGATGAAAAGTGCCAGCACTGAAAGCTGATGCTAGCCAGCACCCTTCCTTGGAAGCGCTTTCACAGGCGCAGCAACACTGGGGCTTTGCGCTTCTCTAGCCACCAAACATCACGGTCACTATCTCTCCGTCTCGTAGACATGAGCTGAGAAATTGCAAACGTCGAGCAATTGCTCAGAGAGGAAAAGTGCCAGCACTGAAAGCTGTTGCTAGCCAGCACCCTTCCTTGGAAGCGCTTTTGTAGGCCTAAGAACACTGGGGCTCTGGGCTTCTCTAGCCACCTAATCTTCTGCTCATCCTCTCGGGCACTCTAAAGAGAGCTCAGGTGAGAAAGTGCAAACGTCGAGCAATTGCTCAGAGATGAAAAGTGCCAGCACTGAAAGCTGTGGCTAGCCAGCACCCTTCCTTGGAAGTGCTTTCACAGGCGCAGCAACACTGGGGCTTTGCGCTTCTCTAGCCACCAAACGTCACGGTCATTCTCTTTCCTTCTCGTAGACACGAGCTGAGAAATTGCAAACGTCGAGCAATTGCTCAGAGATGAAAAGTGCCAGCACTGAAAGCTGTTGCTAGCCAGCACCCTTCCTTGGAAGCGCTCTTGTAGCCCTAACAACACAGGGGCTCTGGGCTTCTCTAGCCACCTACTCTTCTGCTCTTCCTCTCGTGCAGTCTAAAGAGAGCTCAGGTGAGAAATTGCAAATGTCGAGCAATTGCTCAGAGATGAAAAGTGCCAGCACTGAAAGCTGTTGCTAGCCAGCACCCTTCCTTGGAAGTGCTTTCACAGGCGCAGCAACACTGGGGCTTTGCGCTTCTCTAGCCACCAAACGTCACGGTCATTCTCTTTCCGTCTCGTAGACACGAGTTGAGAAATTGCAAACGTCGAGCAATTGCTCAGAGATGAAAAGTGCCAGCACTGAAAGCTGTGGCTAGCCAGCAGCCTTCCTTGGAAGCGCTTTCACAGGCGCAGCAACACTGGGGCTTTGCGCTTCTCTAGCCACCAAACATCACGGTCACTATCTCTCCGTCTCGTAGACACGAGCTGAGAAATTGCAAACGTCGAGCAATTGCTCAGAGATGAAAAGTGGCAGCACTGAAAGCTGTTGCTAGCCAGCACCCTTCCTTGGAAGCGCTTTCACAGGCGCAGCAACACTGGGACTTTGCGCTTCTCTAGCCACCAAACGTCACGGTCATTCTCTTTCCGTCTCGTAGACACGAGCTGAGAAATTGCAAACGTCGAGCAATTGCTCAGAGATGAAAAGTGCCAGCACTGAAAGCTGTTGCTAGCCAGCACCCTTTCTTGGAAGCGCTTTTGTAGGCCTAAGAACACTGGGGCTCAGGGCTTCTCTAGCCACCTACTCTTCTGCTCATCCTCTCGCGCAGTCTAAAGAGAGCTCAGTTGAGAAAGTGCAAACGTCGAGCAATTGCTCAGAGATGAAAAGTGCCAGCACTGAAAGCTGTTGCTAGCCAGCACCCTTCCTTGGAAGCGCTTTCACAGGCGCAGCAACACTGGGGCTTTGCGCTTCTCTAGCCACCAAACATCACGGTCATTCTCTTTCCTTCTCGTAGACACGAGTTGAGAAATTGCAAACGTCGAGCAATTGCTCAGAGATGAAAAGTGCCAGCACTGAAAGCTGTGGCTAGCCAGCAGCCTTCCTTGGAAGTGCTTTCACAGGCGCAGCAACACTGGGGCTTTGCGCTTCTCTACCCACCAAACATCACGGTCACTATCTCTCCGCCTCGTAGACACGAGCTGAGAA
This sequence comes from Sarcoramphus papa, assembly GCA_037962945.1. Classification (NCBI taxonomy): domain Eukaryota; kingdom Metazoa; phylum Chordata; class Aves; order Accipitriformes; family Cathartidae; genus Sarcoramphus; species Sarcoramphus papa. Next base: position 90,875,388 of record CM075586.1, on the reverse strand, counting down.
ATTGCAAACGTCGAGCAATTGCTCAGAGATGAAAAGTGCCAGCACTGAAAGCTGATGTTAGCCAGCACCCTTCCTTGGAAGCGCTTTTGTAGGCCTAAGAACACTGGGGCTCTGGGCTTCTCTAGCCACCTACTCTTCTGCTCATCCTCTCGCGCAGTCTAAAGAGAGCTCAGGTGAGAAAGTGCAAACGTCGAGCAATTGCTCAGAGATGAAAAGTGCCAGCACTGAAAGCTGTTGCTAGCCAGCACCCTTCCTTGGAAGCGCTTTCACAGGCGCAGCAACACTGGGGCTTTGCGCTTCTCTAGCCACCAAACATCACGGTCACTATCTCTCCGTCTCGTAGACATGAGCTGAGAAATTGCAAACGTCGAGCAATTGCTCAGAGAGGAAAAGTGCCAGCACTGAAAGCTGTTGCTAGCCAGCACCCTTCCTTGGAAGCGCTTTTGTAGGCCTAAGAACACTGGGGCTTTGCGCTTCTCTAGCCACCAAACATCACGGTCACTATCTCTCCGTCTCGTAGAGATGAGCTGAGAAATTGCAAACGTCGAGCAATTGCTCAGAGAGGAAAAGTGCCAGCACTGAAAGCTGTTGCTAGCCAGCACCCTTCCTTGGAAGCGCTTTTGTAGGCCTAAGAACACTGGGGCTCTGGGCTTCTCTAGCCACCTAATCTTCTGCTCATCCTCTCGGGCACTCTAAAGAGAGCTCAGGTGAGAAAGTGCAAACGTCGAGCAATTGCTCAGAGATGAAAAGTGCCAGCACTGAAAGCTGTTGCTAGCCAGCACCCTTCCTTGGAAGTGCTTTCACAGGCGCAGCAACACTGGGACTTTGCGCTTCTCTAGCCACCAAACGTCACGGTCATTCTCTTTCCTTCTCGTAGACACGAGCTGAGAAATTGCAAACGTCGAGCAATTGCTCAGAGATGAAAAGTGCCAGCACTGAAAGCTGTTGCTAGTCAGCAGCCTTCCTTGGAAACGCTTTCACAGGCGCAGCAACACTGGGGCTTTGTGCTTCTCTAGCCACCAAACGTCACGGTCATTCTCTTTCCTTCTCGTAGACACGAGCTGAGAAATTGCAAACGTCCAGCAATTGCTCAGAGATGAAAAGTGCCAGCACTGAAAGCTGTGGCTAGCCAGCACCCTTCCTTGGAAGCGCTTTCACAGGCGCAGCAACACTGGGGCTTTGCGCTTCTCTACCCACCAAACATCACGGTCACTATCTCTCCGTCTCGTAGACACGAGCTGAGAAATTGCAAATGTGGAGCAATTGCTCAGAGATGAAAAGTGCCAGCACTGAAAGCTGTTGCTAGCCAGCACCCTTCCTTGGAAGCGCTTTTGTAGGCCTAAGAACACTGGGGCTCTGGGCTTCTCTAGCCACCTAATCTCCTGCTCATCCTCTCGTGCAGTCTAAAGAGAGCTCAGGTGAGAAAGTGCAAACGTCGAGCAATTGCTCAGAGATGAAAAGTGCCAGCACTGAAAGCTGTTGCTAGCCAGCACCCTTCCTTGGAAGTGCTTTCACAGGCACAGAAACACTGGGACTTTGCGCTTCTCTAGCCACCAAACGTCACGGTCATTCTCTTTCCTTCTCGTAGACACGAGCTGAGAAATTGCAAATGTCGAGCAATTGCTCAGAGATGAAAAGTGCCAGCACTGAAAGCTGTTGCTAGCCAGCACCCTTTCTTGGAAGCGCTTTTGTAGGCCTAAGAACACTGGGGCTCAGGGCTTCTCTAGCCACCTAATCTCCTGCTCATCCTCTCGTGCAGTCTAAAGAGAGCTCAGGTGAGAAATTGCAAACGTCGAGCAATTGCTCAGAGATGAAAAGTGCCAGCACTGAAAGCTGTTGCTAGCCAGCACCCTTCCTTGGAAGCGCTTTCACAGGCGCAGCAACACTGGGGCTTTGCGCTTCTCTACCCACCAAACATCACGGTCATTCTCTTTCCGTCTCGTAGACACGAGTTGAGAAATTGCAAACGTCGAGCAATTGCTCAGAGATGAAAAGTGCCAGCACTGAAAGCTGTTGCTAGCCAGCACCCTTCCTTGGAAGCGCTTTCACAGGCGCAGCAACACTGGGGCTTTGCGCTTCTCTAGCCACCAAACATCACGCTCACTATCTCTCCGCCTCGTAGACACGAGCTGAGAAATTGCAAACGTCGAGCAATTGCTCAGAGATGAAAAGTGCCAGCACTGAAAGCTGATGTTAGCCAGCACCCTTCCTTGGAAGCGCTTTTGTAGGCCTAAGAACACTGGGGCTCAGGGCTTCTCTAGCCACCTACTCTTCTGCTCATCCTCTCGCGCAGTCTAAAGAGAGCTCAGGTGAGAAAGTGCAAACGTCGAGCAATTGCTCAGAGATGAAAAGTGCCAGCACTGAAAGCTGTTGCTAGCCAGCACCCTTCCTTGGAAGCGCTTTCACAGGCGCAGCAACACTGGGGCTTTGCGCTTCTCTAGCCACCAAACATCACGGTCATTCTCTTTCCGTCTCGTAGACACGAGTTGAGAAATTGCAAACGTCGAGCAATTGCTCAGAGATGAAAAGTGCCAGCACTGAAAGCTGTGGCTAGCCAGCAGCCTTCCTTGGAAGTGCTTTCACAGGCGCAGCAACACTGGGGCTTTGCGCTTCTCTACCCACCAAACATCACGGTCACTATCTCTCCGTCTCGTAGACACGAGCTGAGAAATTGCAAACGTCGAGCAATTGCTCAGAGATGAAAAGTGCCAGCACTGAAAGCTGTTGCTAGCCAGCACCCTTCCTTGGAAACGCTTTTGTAGCCCTAAGAACACTGGGGCTCTGGGCTTCTCTAGCCACCTAATCTTCTGCTCATCCTCTCGGGCACTCTAAAGAGAGCTCAGGTGAGAAATTGCAAACGTCGAGCAATTGCTCAGAGATGAAAAGTGCCAGCACTGAAAGCTGATGCTAGCCAGCACCCTTCCTTGGAAGCGCTTTCACAGGCGCAGCAACACTGGGGCTTTGCGCTTCTCTACCCACCAAACATCACGGTCACTATCTCTCCGTCTCGTAGACATGAGCTGAGAAATTGCAAACGTCGAGCAATTGCTCAGAGAGGAAAAGTGCCAGCACTGAAAGCTGATGTTAGCCAGCACCCTTCCTTGGAAGCGCTTTTGTAGGCCTAAGAACACTGGGGCTCTGGGCTTCTCTAGCCACCTAATCTTCTGCTCATCCTCTCGGGCACTCTAAAGAGAGCTCAGGTGAGAAAGTGCAAACGTCGAGCAATTGCTCAGAGATGAAAAGTGCCAGCACTGAAAGCTGTTGCTAGCCAGCACCCTTCCTTGGAAGTGCTTTCACAGGCGCAGCAACACTGGGACTTTGCGCTTCTCTAGCCACCAAACGTCACGGTCATTCTCTTTCCTTCTCGTAGACACGAGCTGAGAAATTGCAAACGTCGAGCAATTGCTCAGAGATGAAAAGGGCCAGCACTGAAAGCTGTTGCTAGCCAGCACCCTTCCTTGGAAGCGCTCTTGTAGCCCTAAGAACACTGGGGCTCTGGGCTTCTCTAGCCACCTACTCTTCTGCTCTTCCTCTCGTGCAGTCTAAAGAGAGCTCAGGTGAGAAATTGCAAATGTCGAGCAATTGCTCAGAGATGAAAAGTGCCAGCACTGAAAGCTGTTGCTAGCCAGCACCCTTCCTTGGAAGTGCTTTCACAGGCGCAGCAACATTGGGGCTTTGCGCTTCTCTAGCCACCAAACATCACGGTCATTCTCTTTCCATCTCGTAGACACGAGCTGAGAAATTGCAAACGTCGAGCAATTGCTCAGAGATGAAAAGTGCCAGCACTGAAAGCTGATGCTAGCCAGCACCCTTCCTTGGAAGCGCTTCACAGGCGCAGCAACACTGGGGCTTTGCGCTTCTCTAGCCACCAAACATCACGGTCACTATCTCTCCGTCTCGTAGACATGAGCTGAGAAATTGCAAACGTCGAGCAATTGCTCAGAGAGGAAAAGTGCCAGCACTGAAAGCTGATGTTAGCCAGCACCCTTCCTTGGAAGCGCTTTTGTAGGCCTAAGAACACTGGGGCTCTGGGCTTCTCTAGCCACCTAATCTTCTGCTCATCCTCTCGGGCACTCTAAAGAGAGCTCAGGTGAGAAAGTGCAAACGTCGAGCAATTGCTCAGAGATGAAAAGTGCCAGCACTGAAAGCTGTTGCTAGCCAGCACCCTTCCTTGGAAGTGCTTTCACAGGCGCAGCAACACTGGGACTTTGCGCTTCTCTAGCCACCAAACGTCACGGTCATTCTCTTTCCTTCTCGTAGACACGAGCTGAGAAATTGCAAACGTCGAGCAATTGCTCAGAGATGAAAAGGGCCAGCACTGAAAGCTGTTGCTAGCCAGCACCCTTCCTTGGAAGCGCTCTTGTAGCCCTAAGAACACTGGGGCTCTGGGCTTCTCTAGCCACCTACTCTTCTGCTCTTCCTCTCGTGCAGTCTAAAGAGAGCTCAGGTGAGAAATTGCAAATGTCGAGCAATTGCTCAGAGATGAAAAGTGCCAGCACTGAAAGCTGTTGCTAGCCAGCACCCTTCCTTGGAAGCGCTTTCACAGGCGCAGCAACACTGGGGCTTTGCGCTTCTCTAGCCACCAAACATCAAGGTCACTATCTCTCCGTCTCGTAGACACGAGCTGAGAAATTGCAAACGTCGAGCAACTGCTCAGAGATGAAAAGTGCCAGCACTGAAAGCTGTGGCTAGCCAGCACCCTTCCTTGGAAGTGCTTTCACAGGCGCAGCAACACTGGGGCTTTGCGCTTCTCTACCCACCAAACATCACGGTCATTATCTTTCCATCTCGTAGACACAAGTTGAGAAATTGCAAACATCGAGCAATTGCTCAGAGATGAAAAGTGCCAGCACTGAAAGCTGTTGCTAGCCAGCACCCTTCCTTGGAAGCGTTTTCACAGGCGCAGCAACACTGGGGCTTTGCGCTTCTCTAGCCACCAAACATCACTGTCACTATCTCTCCTTCTCGTAGATAGGAGTTGAGAAATTGCAAACGTCGAGCAATTGCTCAGAGATGAAAAGTGCCAGCACTGAAAGCTGTGGCTAGCCAGCAGCCTTCCTTGGAAGTGCTTTCACAGGCGCAGCAACACTGGGGCTTTGCGCTTCTCTAGCCACCAAACATCACGCCCACTATCTCTCCGTCTCGTAGACACGAGCTGAGAAATTGCAAACGTCAAGCAATTGCTCAGAGGTGAAAAGTGCCAGCACTGAAAGCTGTTGCTAGCCAGCACCCTTCCTTGGAAGCGCTTTTGTAGGCCTAAGAACACTGGGGCTCTGGGCTTCTCTAGCCACCTACTCTTCTGCTCATCCTCTCGTGCAGTCTAAAGAGAGCTCAGGTGAGAAATTGCAAACGTCGAGCAATTGCTCAGAGATGAAAAGTGCCAGCACTGAAAGCTGATGCTAGCCAGCACCCTTCCTTGGAAGCGCTTTCACAGGCGCAGCAACACTGGGGCTTTGCGCTTCTCTAGCCACCAAACATCACGGTCACTATCTCTCCGTCTCGTAGACATGAGCTGAGAAATTGCAAACGTCGAGCAATTGCTCAGAGAGGAAAAGTGCCAGCACTGAAAGCTGATGTTAGCCAGCACCCTTCCTTGGAAGCGCTTTTGTAGGCCTAAGAACACTGGGGCTCTGGGCTTCTCTAGCCACCTAATCTTCTGCTCATCCTCTCGGGCACTCTAAAGAGCTCAGGTGAGAAAGTGCAAACGTCGAGCAATTGCTCAGAGATGAAAAGTGCCAGCACTGAAAGCTGTTGCTAGCCAGCACCCTTCCTTGGAAGTGCTTTCACAGGCGCAGCAACACTGGGACTTTGCGCTTCTCTAGCCACCAAACGTCACGGTCATTCTCTTTCCTTCTCGTAGACACGAGCTGAGAAATTGCAAACGTCGAGCAATTGCTCAGAGATGAAAAGGGCCAGCACTGAAAGCTGTTGCTAGCCAGCACCCTTCCTTGGAAGCGCTCTTGTAGCCCTAAGAACACTGGGGCTCTGGGCTTCTCTAGCCACCTACTCTTCTGCTCTTCCTCTCGTGCAGTCTAAAGAGAGCTCAGGTGAGAAATTGCAAATGTCGAGCAATTGCTCAGAGATGAAAAGTGCCAGCACTGAAAGCTGTTGCTAGCCAGCACCCTTCCTTGGAAGTGCTTTCACAGGCGCAGCAACACTGGGGCTTTGCGCTTCTCTAGCCACCAAACATCACGGTCATTCTCTTTCCATCTCGTAGACACGAGCTGAGAAATTGCAAACGTCGAGCAATTGCTCAGAGATGAAAAGTGCCAGCACTGAAAGCTGATGCTAGCCAGCACCCTTCCTTGGAAGCGCTTTCACAGGCGCAGCAACACTGGGGCTTTGCGCTTCTCTAGCCACCAAACATCACGGTCACTATCTCTCCGTCTCGTAGACATGAGCTGAGAAATTGCAAACGTCGAGCAATTGCTCAGAGAGGAAAAGTGCCAGCACTGAAAGCTGATGTTAGCCAGCACCCTTCCTTGGAAGCGCTTTTGTAGGCCTAAGAACACTGGGGCTCTGGGCTTCTCTAGCCACCTAATCTTCTGCTCATCCTCTCGGGCACTCTAAAGAGAGCTCAGGTGAGAAAGTGCAAACGTCGAGCAATTGCTCAGAGATGAAAAGTGCCAGCACTGAAAGCTGTTGCTAGCCAGCACCCTTCCTTGGAAGTGCTTTCACAGGCGCAGCAACACTGGGACTTTGCGCTTCTCTAGCCACCAAACGTCACGGTCATTCTCTTTCCTTCTCGTAGACACGAGCTGAGAAATTGCAAACGTCGAGCAATTGCTCAGAGATGAAAAGGGCCAGCACTGAAAGCTGTTGCTAGCCAGCACCCTTCCTTGGAAGCGCTCTTGTAGCCCTAAGAACACTGGGGCTCTGGGCTTCTCTAGCCACCTACTCTTCTGCTCTTCCTCTCGTGCAGTCTAAAGAGAGCTCAGGTGAGAAATTGCAAATGTCGAGCAATTGCTCAGAGATGAAAAGTGCCAGCACTGAAAGCTGTTGCTAGCCAGCACCCTTCCTTGGAAGTGCTTTCACAGGCGCAGCAACACTGGGGCTTTGCGCTTCTCTAGCCACCAAACATCACGGTCATTCTCTTTCCATCTCGTAGACACGAGCTGAGAAATTGCAAACATCGAGCAATTGCTCAGAGATGAAAAGTGCCAGCACTGAAAGCTGTGGCTAGCCAGCACCCTTCCTTGGAAGCGCTTTCACAGGCGCAGCAACACTGGGGCTTTGCGCTTCTCTAGCCACCAAACATCAAGGTCACTATCTCTCCGTCTCGTAGACACGAGCTGAGAAATTGCAAACGTCGAGCAACTGCTCAGAGATGAAAAGTGCCAGCACTGAAAGCTGTGGCTAGCCAGCACCCTTCCTTGGAAGTGCTTTCACAGGCGCAGCAACACTGGGGCTTTGCGCTTCTCTACCCACCAAACATCACGGTCATTATCTTTCCATCTCGTAGACACAAGTTGAGAAATTGCAAACATCGAGCAATTGCTCAGAGATGAAAAGTGCCAGCACTGAAAGCTGTTGCTAGCCAGCAGCCTTCCTTGGAAGCGTTTTCACAGGCGCAGCAACACTGGGGCTTTGCGCTTCTCTAGCCACCAAACATCACTGTCACTATCTCTCCTTCTCGTAGACAGGAGTTGAGAAATTGCAAACGTCCAGCAATTGCTCAGAGATGAAAAGTGCCAGCACTGAAAGCTGTGGCTAGCCAGCACCCTTCCTTGGAAGTGCTTTCACAGGCGCAGCAACACTGGGGCTTTGCGCTTCTCTAGCCACCAAACATCACGCCCACTATCTCTCCGTCTCGTAGACACGAGCTGAGAAATTGCAAACGTCAAGCAATTGCTCAGAGGTGAAAAGTGCCAGCACTGAAAGCTGTTGCTAGCCAGCACCCTTCCTTGGAAGCGCTTTTGTAGGCCTAAGAACACTGGGGCTCTGGGCTTCTCTAGCCACCTACTCTTCTGCTCATCCTCTCGTGCAGTCTAAAGAGAGCTCAGGTGAGAAATTGCAAACGTCGAGCAATTGCTCAGAGATGAAAAGTGCCAGCACTGAAAGCTGTTGCTAGCCAGCACCCTTCCTTGGAAGTGCTTTCACAGGCACAGAAACACTGGGACTTTGCGCTTCTCTAGCCACCAAACGTCACGGTCATTCTCTTTCCTTCTCGTAGACACGATCTGAGAAATTGCAAATGTCGAGCAATTGCTCAGAGATGAAAAGTGCCAGCACTGAAAGCTGTTGCTAGCCAGCACCCTTTCTTGGAAGCGCTTTTGTAGGCCTAAGAACACTGGGGCTCAGGGCTTCTCTAGCCACCTAATCTCCTGCTCATCCTCTCGTGCAGTCTAAAGAGAGCTCAGGTGAGAAATTGCAAACGTCGAGCAATTGCTCAGAGATGAAAAGTGCCAGCACTGAAAGCTGTTGCTAGCCAGCACCCTTCCTTGGAAGCGCTTTCACAGGCGCAGCAACACTGGGGCTTTGCGCTTCTCTAGCCACCAAACATCACGGTCATTCTCTTTCCGTCTCGTAGACACGAGTTGAGAAATTGCAAACGTCGAGCAATTGCTCAGAGATGAAAAGTGCCAGCACTGAAAGCTGTGGCTAGCCAGCACCCTTCCTTGGAAGCGCTTTCACAGGCGCAGCAACACTGGGGCTTTGCGCTTCTCTAGCCACCAAACATCACGCTCACTATCTCTCCGCCTCGTAGACACGAGCTGAGAAATTGCAAACGTCGAGCAATTGCTCAGAGATGAAAAGTGCCAGCACTGAAAGCTGATGTTAGCCAGCACCCTTCCTTGGAAGCGCTTTTGTAGGCCTAAGAACACTGGGGCTCAGGGCTTCTCTAGCCACCTACTCTTCTGCTCATCCTCTCGCGCAGTCTAAAGAGAGCTCAGGTGAGAAAGTGCAAACGTCGAGCAATTGCTCAGAGATGAAAAGTGCCAGCACTGAAAGCTGTTGCTAGCCAGCACCCTTCCTTGGAAGCGCTTTCACAGGCGCAGCAACACTGGGGCTTTGCGCTTCTCTACCCACCAAACATCACGGTCATTCTCTTTCCGTCTCGTAGACACGAGTTGAGAAATTGCAAACGTCGAGCAATTGCTCAGAGATGAAAAGTGCCAGCACTGAAAGCTGTGGCTAGCCAGCAGCCTTCCTTGGAAGTGCTTTCACAGGCGCAGCAACACTGGGGCTTTGCACTTCTCTAGCCACCAAACATCACGGTCACTATCTCTCCGTCTCGTAGACACGAGCTGAGAAATTGCAAACGTCGAGCAATTGCTCAGAGATGAAAAGTGCCAGCACTGAAAGCTGTTGCTAGCCAGCACCCTTCCTTGGAAACGCTTTTGTAGGCCTAAGAACACTGGGGCTCTGGGCTTCTCTAGCCACCTAATCTTCTGCTCATCCTCTCGTGCAGTCTAAAGAGAGCTCAGGTGAGAAATTGCAAACGTCGAGCAATTGCTCAGAGATGAAAAGTGCCAGCACTGAAAGCTGATGCTAGCCAGCACCCTTCCTTGGAAGCGCTTTCACAGGCGCAGCAACACTGGGGCTTTGCGCTTCTCTAGCCACCAAACATCACGGTCACTATCTCTCCGTCTCGTAGACATGAGCTGAGAAATTGCAAACGTCGAGCAATTGCTCAGAGAGGAAAAGTGCCAGCACTGAAAGCTGTTGCTAGCCAGCACCCTTCCTTGGAAGCGCTTTTGTAGGCCTAAGAACACTGGGGCTCTGGGCTTCTCTAGCCACCTAATCTTCTGCTCATCCTCTCGTGCAGTCTAAAGAGAGCTCAGGTGAGAAAGTGCAAACGTCGAGCAATTGCTCAGAGATGAAAAGTGCCAGCACTGAAAGCTGTTGCTAGCCAGCACCCTTCCTTGGAAGTGCTTTCACAGGCGCAGCAACACTGGGACTTTGCGCTTCTCTAGCCACCAAACGTCACGGTCATTCTCTTTCCTTCTCGTAGACACGAGCTGAGAAATTGCAAACGTCGAGCAATTGCTCAGAGATGAAAAGGGCCAGCACTGAAAGCTGTTGCTAGCCAGCACCCTTCCTTGGAAGCGCTCTTGTAGCCCTAACAACACAGGGGCTCTGGGCTTCTCTAGCCACTTACTCTTCTGCTCTTCCTCTCGTGCAGTCTAAAGAGAGCTCAGGTGAGAAATTGCAAATGTCGAGCAATTGCTCAGAGATGAAAAGTGCCAGCACTGAAAGCTGTTGCTAGCCAGCACCCTTCCTTGGAAGTGCTTTCACAGGCGCAGCAACACTGGGGCTTTGCGCTTCTCTAGCCACGAAACATCACGGTCATTCTCTTTCCATCTCGTAGACACGAGCTGAGAAATTGCAAACATCGAGCAATTGCTCAGAGATGAAAAGTGCCAGCACTGAAAGCTGTGGCTAGCCAGCAGCCTTCCTTGGAAGCGCTTTCACAGGCGCAGCAACACTGGGGCTTTGCGCTTCTCTACCCACCAAACATCAAGGTCACTATCTCTCCGTCTCGTAGACACGAGCTGAGAAATTGCAAACGTCGAGCAATTGCTCAGAGATGAAAAGTGCCAGCACTGAAAGCTGTGGCTAGCCAGCACCCTTCCTTGGAAGTGCTTTCACAGGCGCAGCAACACTGGGGCTTTGCGCTTCTCTAGCCACCAAACATCACGGTCATTATCTTTCCATCTCGTAGACACGAGTTGAGAAATTGCAAACATCGAGCAATTGCTCAGAGATGAAAAGTGCCAGCACTGAAAGCTGTTGCTAGCCAGCAGCCTTCCTTGGAAGCGCTTTCACAGGCGCAGCAACACTGGGGCTTTGCGCTTCTCTACCCACCAAACATCACTGTCACTATCTCTCCTTCTCGTAGACAGGAGTTGAGAAATTGCAAACGTCCAGCAATTGCTCAGAGATGAAAAGTGCCAGCACTGAAAGCTGTGGCTAGCCAGCACCCTTCCTTGGAAGTGCTTTCACAGGCGCAGCAACACTGGGGCTTTGCGCTTCTCTAGCCACCAAACATCACGCTCACTATCTCTCCGTCTCGTAGACACGAGCTGAGAAATTGCAAATGTGGAGCAATTGCTCAGAGGTGAAAAGTGCCAGCACTGAAAGCTGTTGCTAGCCAGCACCCTTCCTTGGAAGCGCTTTAGTAGGCCTAAGAACACTGGGGCTCTGGGCTTCTCTAGCCACCTACTCTTCTGCTCATCCTCTCGTGCACTCTAAAGAGAGCTCAGGTGAGAAATTGCAAACGTCGAGCAATTGCTCAGAGATGAAAAGTGCCAGCACTGAAAGCTGTTGCTAGCCAGCACCCTTCCTTGGAAGCGCTTTCACAGGCGCAGCAACACTGGGGCTTTGCGCTTCTCTAGCCACCAAACGTCACGGTCATTCTCTTTCCGTCTCGTAGACACGAGTTGAGAAATTGCAAACGTCGAGCAATTGCTCAGAGATGAAAAGTGGCAGCACTGAAAGCTGTGGCTAGCCAGCAGCCTTCCTTGGAAGCGCTTTCACAGGCGCAGCAACACTGGGGCTTTGCGCTTCTCTACCCACCAAACATCACGGTCACTATCTCTCCGTCTCGTAGACACGAGCTGAGAAATTGAAAACGTCGAGCAATTGCTCAGAGATGAAAAGTGCCAGCACTGAAAGCTGTTGCTAGCCAGCACCCTTCCTTGGAAGCGCTTTCACAGGCGCAGCAACACTGGGACTTTGCGCTTCTCTAGCCACCAAACGTCACGGTCATTCTCTTTCCTTCTCGTAGACACGAGCTGAGAAATTGCAAACGTCGAGCAATTGCTCAGAGATGAAAAGTGCCAGCACTGAAAGCTGTTGCTAGCCAGCACCCTTTCTTGGAAGCGCTTTTGTAGGCCTAAGAACACTGGGGCTCAGGGCTTCTCTAGCCACCTACTCTTCTGCTCATCCTCTCGCGCAGTCTAAAGAGAGCTCAGGTGAGAAAGTGCAAACGTCGAGCAATTGCTCAGAGATGAAAAGTGCCAGCACTGAAAGCTGTTGCTAGCCAGCACCCTTCCTTGGAAGCGCTTTCACAGGCGCAGCAACACTGGGGCTTTGCGCTTCTCTAGCCACCAAACATCACGGTCATTCTCTTTCCGTCTCGTAGACACGAGTTGAGAAATTGCAAACGTCGAGCAATTGCTCAGAGATGAAAAGTGCCAGCACTGAAAGCTGTGGCTAGCCAGCAGCCTTCCTTGGAAGTGCTTTCACAGGCGCAGCAACACTGGGGCTTTGCGCTTCTCTAGCCACCAAACTTCACGGTCACTATCTCTCCGTCTCGTAGACACGAGCTGAGAAATTGCAAACGTCGAGCAATTGCTCAGAGATGAAAAGTGCCAGCACTGAAAGCTGTTGCTAGCCAGCACCCTTCCTTGGAAACGCTTTTGTAGGCCTAAGAACACTGGGGCTCTGGGCTTCTCTAGCCACCTAATCTTCTGCTCATCCTCTCGGGCACTCTAAAGAGAGCTCAGGTGAGAAATTGCAAACGTCGAGCAATTGCTCAGAGATGAAAAGTGCCAGCACTGAAAGCTGATGCTAGCCAGCACCCTTCCTTGGAAGCGCTTTCACAGGCGCAGCAACACTGGGGCTTTGCGCTTCTCTAGCCACCAAACATCACGGTCACTATCTCTCCGTCTCGTAGACATGAGCTGAGAAATTGCAAACGTCGAGCAATTGCTCAGAGAGGAAAAGTGCCAGCACTGAAAGCTGTTGCTAGCCAGCACCCTTCCTTGGAAGCGCTTTTGTAGGCCTAAGAACACTGGGGCTCTGGGCTTCTCTAGCCACCTAATCTTCTGCTCATCCTCTCGTGCAGTCTAAAGAGAGCTCAGGTGAGAAAGTGCAAACGTCGAGCAATTGCTCAGAGATGAAAAGTGCCAGCACTGAAAGTTGTTGCTAGCCAGCACCCTTCCTTGGAAGCGCTTTCACAGGCGCAGCAACACTGGGGCTTTGCGCTTCTCTACCCACCAAACGTCACGCTCACTATCTCTCCGTCTCGTAGACAAGAGCTGAGAAATTGCAAACGTCGAGCAATTGCTCAGAGATGAAAATTGCCAGCACTGAAAGCTGTTGCTAGCCAGCACCCTTCCTTGGAAGTGCTTTCACAGGCGCAGCAACACTGGGGCTTTGCGCTTCTCTAGCCACCAAACATCACGGTCATTCTCTTTCCGTCTCGTAGACACGAGTTGAGAAATTGCAAACGTCGAGCAATTGCTCAGAGATGAAAAGTGCCAGCACTGAAAGCTGTGGCTAGCCAGCAGCCTTCCTTGGAAGTGCTTTCACAGGCGCAGCAACACTGGGGCTTTGCGCTTCTCTAGCCACCAAACTTCACGGTCACTATCTCTCCGTCTCGTAGACACGAGCTGAGAAATTGCAAACGTCGAGCAATTGCTCAGAGATGAAAAGTGCCAGCACTGAAAGCTGTTGCTAGCCAGCACCCTTCCTTGGAAACGCTTTTGTAGGCCTAAGAACACTGGGGCTCTGGGCTTCTCTAGCCACCTAATCTTCTGCTCATCCTCTCGCGCACTCTAAAGAGAGCTCAGGTGAGAAATTGCAAACGTCGAGCAATTGCTCAGAGATGAAAAGTGCCAGCACTGAAAGCTGATGCTAGCCAGCACCCTTCCTTGGAAGCGCTTTCACAGGCGCAGCAACACTGGGGCTTTGCGCTTCTCTAGCCACCAAACATCACGGTCACTATCTCTCCGTCTCGTAGACATGAGCTGAGAAATTGCAAACGTCGAGCAATTGCTCAGAGAGGAAAAGTGCCAGCACTGAAAGCTGTTGCTAGCCAGCACCCTTCCTTGGAAGCGCTTTTGTAGGCCTAAGAACACTGGGGCTCTGGGCTTCTCTAGCCACCTAATCTTCTGCTCATCCTCTCGTGCAGTCTAAAGAGAGCTCAGGTGAGAAAGTGCAAACGTCGAGCAATTGCTCAGAGATGAAAAGTGCCAGCACTGAAAGCTGTTGCTAGCCAGCACCCTTCCTTGGAAGTGCTTTCACAGGCGCAGCAACACTGGGGCTTTGCGCTTCTCTACCCACCAAACGTCACGGTCATTCTCTTTCCTTCTCGTAGACACGAGCTGAGAAATTGCAAACGTCGAGCAATTGCTCAGAGATGAAAAGTGCCAGCACTGAAAGCTGTTGCTAGTCAGCACCCTTCCTTGGAAGCGCTTTCACAGGCGCAGCAACACTGGGGCTTTGTGCTTCTCTACCCACCAAACGTCACGGTCATTCTCTTTCCTTCTCGTAGACACGAGCTGAGAAATTGCAAACGTCCAGCAATTGCTCAGAGATGAAAAGTGCCAGCACTGAAAGCTGTGGCTAGCCAGCACCCTTCCTTGGAAGTGCTTTCACAGGCGCATCAACACTGGGGCTTTGCGCTTCTCTAGCCACCAAACATCACGGTCACTATCTCTCCGTCTCGTAGACACGAGCTGAGAAATTGCAAATGTGGAGCAATTGCTCAGAGATGAAAAGTGCCAGCACTGAAAGCTGTTGCTAGCCAGCACCCTTCCTTGGAAGCGCTTTTGTAGGCCTAACAACACTCGGGCTCTGGGCTTCTCTAGCCACCTAATCTCCTGCTCATCCTCTCGTGCAGTCTAAAGAGAGCTCAGGTGAGAAATTGCAAACGTCGAGCAATTGCTCAGAGATGAAAAGTGCCAGCACTGAAAGCTGTTGCTAGCCAGCACCCTTCCTTGGAAGTGCTTTCACAGGCACAGAAACACTGGGACTTTGCGCTTCTCTAGCCACCAAACGTCACGGTCATTCTCTTTCCTTCTCGTAGACACGAGCTGAGAAATTGCAAATGTCGAGCAATTGCTCAGAGATGAAAAGTGGCAGCACTGAAAGCTGTTGCTAGCCAGCACCCTTCCTTGGAAGCGCTTTTGTAGGCCTAAGAACACTGGGGCTCAGGGCTTCTCTAGCCACCTACTCTTCTGCTCATCCTCTCGCGTAGTCTAAAGAGAGCTCAGGTGAGAAAGTGCAAACGTCGAGCAATTGCTCAGAGATGAAAAGTGCCAGCACTGAAAGCTGTTGCTAGCCAGCACCCTTCCTTGGAAGCGCTTTCACAGGCGCAGCAACACTGGGACTTTGCGCTTCTCTACCCACCAAACATCACGGTCATTCTCTTTCCGTCTCGTAGACACGAGTTGAGAAATTGCAAACGTCGAGCAATTGCTCAGAGATGAAAAGTGCCAGCACTGAAAGCTGTGGCTAGCCAGCAGCCTTCCTTGGAAGTGCTTTCACAGGCGCAGCAACACTGGGGCTTTGCGCTTCTCTACCCACCAAACGTCACGCTCACTATCTCTCCGTCTCGTAGACACGAGCTGAGAAATTGCAAACGTCGAGCAATTGCTCAGAGATGAAAAGTGCCAGCACTGAAAGCTGATGTTAGCCAGCACCCTTCCTTGGAAGCGCTTTTGTAGGCCTAAGAACACTGGGGCTCAGGGCTTCTCTAGCCACCTACTCTTCTGCTCATCCTCTCGCGCAGTCTAAAGAGAGCTCAGGTGAGAAAGTGCAAACGTCGAGCAATTGCTCAGAGATGAAAAGTGCCAGCACTGAAAGCTGTTGCTAGCCAGCACCCTTCCTTGGAAGCGCTTTCACAGGCGCAGCAACACTGGGGCTTTGCGCTTCTCTAGCCACCAAACATCACGGTCATTCTCTTTCCGTCTCGTAGACACGAGTTGAGAAATTGCAAACGTCGAGCAATTGCTCAGAGATGAAAAGTGCCAGCACTGAAAGCTGTGGCTAGCCAGCAGCCTTCCTTGGAAGTGCTTTCACAGGCGCAGCAACACTGGGGCTTTGCGCTTCTCTACCCACCAAACATCACGGTCACTATCTCTCCGTCTCGTAGACATGAGCTGAGAAATTGCAAACGTCGAGCAATTGCTCAGAGAGGAAAAGTGCCAGCACTGAAAGCTGTTGCTAGCCAGCACCCTTCCTTGGAAGCGCTTTTGTAGGCCTAAGAACACTGGGGCTCTGGGCTTCTCTAGCCACCTAATCTTCTGCTCATCCTCTCGGGCACTCTAAAGAGAGCTCAGGTGAGAAAGTGCAAACGTCGAGCAATTGCTCAGAGATGAAAAGTGCCAGCACTGAAAGCTGTTGCTAGCCAGCACCCTTCCTTGGAAGTGCTTTCACAGACGCAGCAACACTGGGACTTTGCGCTTCTCTACCCACCAAACATCACGGTCATTCTCTTTCCTTCTCGTAGACACGAGCTGAGAAATTGCAAACGTCGAGCAATTGCTCAGAGATGAAAAGTGCCAGCACTGAAAGCTGTTGCTAGTCAGCAGCCCTCCTTGGAAACGCTTTCACAGGCGCAGCAACACTGGGACTTTGCGCTTCTCTAGCCACCAAACATCACGGTCATTCTCTTTCCTTCTCGTAGACACGAGCTGAGAAATTGCAAACGTCCAGCAATTGCTCAGAGATGAAAAGTGCCAGCACTGAAAGCTGTGGCTAGCCAGCACCCTTCCTTGGAAGTGCTTTCACAGGCGCAGCAACACTGGGGCTTTGCGCTTCTCTAGCCACCAAACATCACGGTCACTATCTCTCCGTCTCGTAGACACGAGCTGAGAAATTGCAAATGTGGAGCAATTGCTCAGAGGTGAAAAGTGCCAGCACTGAAAGCTGTTGCTAGCCAGCACCCTTCCTTGGAAACGCTTTTGTAGGCCTAACAACACTGGGGCTCTGGGCTTCTCTAGCCACCTAATCTCCTGCTCATCCTCTCGTGCAGTCTAAAGAGAGCTCAGGTGAGAAATTGCAAACGTCGAGCAATTGCTCAGAGATGAAAAGTGCCAGCACTGAAAGCTGTTGCTAGCCAGCACCCTTCCTTGGAAGCGCTTTTGTAGGCCTAAGAACACTGGGGCTCTGGGCTTCTCTAGCCACCTAATCTTCTGCTCATCCTCTCGTGCAGTCTAAAGAGAGCTCAGGTGAGAAAGTGCAAACGTCGAGCAATTGCTCAGAGATGAAAAGTGCCAGCACTGAAAGCTGTTGCTAGCCAGCACCCTTCCTTGGAAGCGCTTTCACAGGCGCAGCAACACTGGGGCTTTGCGCTTCTCTAGCCACCAAACGTCACGGTCATTCTCTTTCCGTCTCGTAGACACGAGTTGAGAAATTGCAAACGTCGAGCAATTGCTCAGAGATGAAAAGTGCCAGCACTGAAAGCTGTGGCTAGCCAGCAGCCTTCCTTGGAAGCGCTTTCACAGGCGCAGCAACACTGGGGCTTTGCGCTTCTCTAGCCACCAAACATCACGGTCACTATTTCTCCGTCTCGTAGACACGAGCTGAGAAATTGCAAACGTCGAGCAATTGCTCAGAGATGAAAAGTGGCAGCACTGAAAGCTGTTGCTAGCCAGCACCCTTCCTTGGAAGCGCTTTTGTATGCCTAAGAACACTGGGGCTCTGGGCTTCTCTAGCCACCTAATCTTCTGCTCATCCTCTCGTGCAGTCTAAAGAGAGCTCAGGTGAGAAAGTGCAAACGTCGAGCAATTGCTCAGAGATGAAAAGTGCCAGCACTGAAAGCTGTTGCTAGCCAGCACCCTTCCTTGGAAGCGCTTTCACAGGCGCAGCAACACTGGGGCTTTGCGCTTCTCTAGCCACCAAACATCACGGTCACTATCTCTCCGTCTCGTAGACACGAGCTGAGAAATTGCAAACGTCGAGCAATTGCTCAGAGAGGAAAAGTGCCAGCACTGAAAGCTGTTGCTAGCCAGCACCCTTCCTTGGAAACGCTTTTGTAGGCCTAAGAACACTGGGGCTCTGGGCTTCTCTAGCCACCTAATCTTCTGCTCATCCTCTCGTGCAGTCTAAAGAGAGCTCAGGTGAGAAATTGCAAATGTCGAGCAATTGCTCAGAGATGAAAAGTGCCAGGACTGAAAGCTGTTGCTAGCCAGCACCCTTCCTTGGAAGCGCTTTTGTAGGCCTAACAACACTGGGGCTCTGGGCTTCTCTAGCCACCTAATCTTCTGCTCATCCTCTCGTGCAGTCTAAAGAGAGCTCAGGTGAGAAAGTGCAAATGTCGAGCAATTGCTCAGAGATGAAAAGTGCCAGCACTGAAAGCTGTTGCTAGCCAGCACCCTTCCTTGGAAGTGCTTTCACAGGCGCAGCAACACTGGGGCTTTGCGCTTCTCTACCCACCAAACATCACGGTCATTCTCTTTCCTTCTCGTAGACACGAGCTGAGAAATTGCAAACGTCGAGCAATTGCTCAGAGATGAAAAGTGCCAGCACTGAAAGCTGTGGCTAGCCAGCACCCTTCCTTGGAAGTGCTTTCACAGGCGCAGCAACACTGGGGCTTTGCGCTTCTCTACCCACCAAACATCACGGTCACTATCTCTCCGTCTCGTAGACACGAGCTGAGAAATTGCAAACGTCGAGCAATTGCTCAGAGATGAAAAGTGGCAGCACTGAAAGCTGTTGCTAGCCAGCACCCTTCCTTGGAAGTGCTTTCACAGGCGCAGCAACACTGGGACTTTGCGCTTCTCTAGCCACCAAACGTCACGGTCATTCTCTTTCCTTCTCGTAGACACGAGCTGAGAAATTGCAAACGTCGAGCAATTGCTCAGAGGTGAAAAGTGCCAGCACTGAAAGCTGTGGCTAGCCAGCAGCCTTCCTTGGAAGCGCTTTCACAGGCGCAGCAACACTGGGGCTTTGCGCTTCTCTACCCACCAAACATCACGGTCACTATCTCTCCGTCTCGTAGACATGAGCTGAGAAATTGCAAACGTCGAGCAATTGCTCAGAGATGAAAAGTGGCAGCACTGAAAGCTGATGCTAGCCAGCACCCTTCCTTGGAAACGCGTTTGTAGGCCTAAGAACACTGGGGCTCTGGGCTTCTCTAGCCACCTAATCTCCTGCTCATCCTCTCGTGCAGTCTAAAGAGAGCTCAGGTGAGAAAGTGCAAACGTCGAGCAATTGCTCAGAGATGAAAAGTGCCAGCACTGAAAGCTGTTGCTAGCCAGCACCCTTCCTTGGAAGCGCTTTCACAGGCGCAGCAACACTGGGGCTTTGCGCTTCTCTACCCACCAAACGTCACGGTCATTCTCTTTCCGTCTCGTAGACACAAGCTGAGAAATTGCAAACGTCGAGCAATTGCTCAGAGATGAAAAGTGCCAGCACTGAAAGCTGTTGCTAGCCAGCACCCTTCCTTGGAAGCGCTTTTGTAGGCCTAAGAACACTGGGGCTCTGGGCTTCTCTAGCCACCTAATCTTCTGCTCATCCTCTCGTGCAGTCTAAAGAGAGCTCAGGTGAGAAAGTGCAAACGTCGAGCAATTGCTCAGAGATGAAAAGTGCCAGCACTGAAAGCTGTTGCTAGCCAGCACCCTTCCTTGGAAGCGCTTTCACAGGCGCAGCAACACTGGGGCTTTGCGCTTCTCTACCCACCAAACGTCACGGTCATTCTCTTTCCGTCTCGTAGACACGAGTTGAGAAATTGCAAACGTCGAGCAATTGCTCAGAGATGAAAAGTGCCAGCACTGAAAGCTGTGGCTAGCCAGCAGCCTTCCTTGGAAGTGCTTTCACAGGCGCAGCAACACTGGGGCTTTGCGCTTCTCTAGCCACCAAACATCACGGTCACTATCTCTCCGTCTCGTAGACACGAGCTGAGAAATTGCAAACGTCGAGCAATTGCTCAGAGATGAAAAGTGGCAGCACTGAAAGCTGTTGCTAGCCAGCACCCTTCCTTGGAAGCGCTTTTGTATGCCTAAGAACACTGGGGCTCTGGGCTTCTCTAGCCACCTAATCTTCTGCTCATCCTCTCGTGCAGTCTAAAGAGAGCTCAGGTGAGAAAGTGCAAACGTCGAGCAATTGCTCAGAGATGAAAAGTGCCAGCACTGAAAGCTGTTGCTAGCCAGCACCCTTCCTTGGAAGCGCTTTCACAGGCGCAGCAACACTGGGGCTTTGCGCTTCTCTAGCCACCAAACATCACGGTCACTATCTCTCCGTCTCGTAGACACGAGCTGAGAAATTGCAAACGTCGAGCAATTGCTCAGAGAGGAAAAGTGCCAGCACTGAAAGCTGTTGCTAGCCAGCACCCTTCCTTGGAAACGCTTTTGTAGGCCTAAGAACACTGGGGCTCTGGGCTTCTCTAGCCACCTAATCTTCTGCTCATCCTCTCGTGCAGTCTAAAGAGAGCTCAGGTGAGAAATTGCAAATGTCGAGCAATTGCTCAGAGATGAAAAGTGCCAGGACTGAAAGCTGTGGCTAGCCAGCACCCTTCCTTGGAAGCACTTTTGTAGGCCTAACAACACTGGGGCTCTGGGCTTCTCTAGCCACCTAATCTTCTGCTCATCCTCTCGTGCAGTCTAAAGAGAGCTCAGGTGAGAAAGTGCAAATGTCGAGCAATTGCTCAGAGATGAAAAGTGCCAGCACTGAAAGCTGTTGCTAGCCAGCACCCTTCCTTGGAAGTGCTTTCACAGGCGCAGCAACACTGGGACTTTGCGCTTCTCTACCCACCAAACATCACAGTCATTCTCTTTCCTTCTCGTAGACACGAGCTGAGAAATTGCAAACGTCGAGCAATTGCTCAGAGATGAAAAGTGCCAGCACTGAAAGCTGTGGCTAGCCAGCACCCTTCCTTGGAAGTGCTTTCACAGGCGCAGCAACACTGGGGCTTTGCGCTTCTCTACCCACCAAACATCACGGTCACTATCTCTCCGTCTCGTAGACACGAGCTGAGAAATTGCAAACGTCGAGCAATTGCTCAGAGATGAAAAGTGCCAGCACTGAAAGCTGATGCTAGCCAGCACCCTTCCTTGGAAACGCTTTTGTAGGCCTAAGAACACTGGGGCTCTGGGCTACTCTAGCCACCTAATCTTCTGCTCATCCTCTCTTGCAGTGTAAAGAGAGCTCAGGTGAGAAAGCGCAAACGTCGAGCAATTGCTCAGAGATGAAAAGTGCCAGCACTGAAAGCTGTTGCTAGCCAGCACCCTTCCTTGGAAGTGCTTTCACAGGCGCAGCAACACTGGGACTTTGCGCTTCTCTAGCCACCAAACGTCACGGTCATTCTCTTTCCGTCTCGTAGACACGAGCTGAGAAATTGCAAACGTCGAGCAATTGCTCAGAGATGAAAAGTGCCAGCACTGAAAGCTGTTGCTAGCCAGCACCCTTTCTTGGAAGCGCTTTTGTAGGCCTAACAACACTGGGGCTCTGGGCTTCTCTAGCCACCTACTCTTCTGCTCATCCTCTCGTGCAGTCTAAAGAGAGCTCAGGTGAGAAAGTGCAAACGTCGAGCAATTGCTCAGAGATGAAAAGTGCCAGCACTGAAAGCTGTTGCTAGCCAGCACCCTTCCTTGGAAGCGCTTTCACAGGCGCAGCAACACTGGGGCTTTGCGCTTCTCTACCCACCAAACATCACGGTCATTCTCTTTCCGTCTCGTAGACACGAGCTGAGAAATTGCAAACGTCGAGCAATTGCTCAGAGATGAAAAGTGCCAGCACTGAAAGCTGTGGCTAGCCAGCAGCCTTCCTTGGAAGTGCTTTCACAGGCGCAGCAACACTGGGGCTTTGCGCTTCTCTAGCCACCAAACATCACGGTCACTATTTCTCCGTCTCGTAGACACGAGCTGAGAAATTGCAAACGTCGAGCAATTGCTCAGAGATGAAAAGTGCCAGCACTGAAAGCTGATGTTAGCCAGCACCCTTCCTTGGAAGCGCTTTTGTAGGCCTAAGAACACTGGGGCTCTGGGCTTCTCTAGCCACCTAATCTTCTGCTCATCCTCTCGTGCAGTCTAAAGAGAGGTCAGGTGAGAAATTGCAAACGTCGAGCAATTGCTCAGAGATGAAAAGTGCCAGCACTGAAAGCTGATGCTAGCCAGCACCCTTCCTTGGAAGCGCTTTCACAGGCGCAGCAACACTGGGGCTTTGCGCTTCTCTAGCCACCAAACATCACGGTCACTATCTCTCCGTCTCGTAGACATGAGCTGAGAAATTGCAAACGTCGAGCAATTGCTCAGAGATGAAAAGTGCCAGCACTGAAAGCTGTTGCTAGCCAGCACCCTTCCTTGGAAGCGCTTTTGTAGGCCTAAGAACACTGGGGCTCTGGGCTTCTCTAGCCACCTAATCTTCTGCTCATCCTCTCGTGCAGTCTAAAGAGAGCTCAGGTGAGAAATTGCAAACGTCGAGCAATTGCTCAGAGATGAAAAGTGCCAGCACTGAAAGCTGTTGCTAGCCAGCACCCTTCCTTGGAAGTGCTTTCACAGGCGCAGCAACACTGGGACTTTGCGCTTCTCTAGCCACCAAACGTCACGGTCATTCTCTTTCCTTCTCGTAGACACGAGCTGAGAAATTGCAAACGTCGAGCAATTGCTCAGAGATGAAAAGTGCCAGCACTGAAAGCTGTTGCTAGTCAGCAGCCTTCCTTTGAAACGCTTTCACAGGCGCAGCAACACTGGGGCTTTGTGCTTCTCTACCCACCAAACGTCACGGTCATTCTCTTTCCTTCTCGTAGACACGAGCTGAGAAATTGCAAACGTCCAGCAATTGCTCAGAGATGAAAAGTGCCAGCACTGAAAGCTGTGGCTAGCCAGCAGCCTTCCTTGGAAGTGCTTTCACAGGCGCAGCAACACTGGGGCTTTGCGCTTCTCTAGCCACCAAACATCACGGTCACTATCTCTCCTTCTCGTAGACACGAGCTGAGAAATTGCAAATGTGGAGTAATTGCTCAGAGATGAAAAGTGCCAGCACTGAAAGCTGTGGCTAGCCAGCACCCTTCCTTGGAAGCGCTTTTGTAGGCCTAAGAACACTGGGGCTCTGGGCTTCTCTAGCCACCTAATCTTCTGCTCATCCTCTCTTGCAGTGTAAAGAGAGCTCAGGTGAGAAATTGCAAACGTCGAGCAATTGCTCAGAGATGAAAAGTGGCAGCACTGAAAGCTGTTGCTAGCCAGCACCCTTCCTTGTAAGTGCTTTCACAGGCGCAGCAACACTGGGGCTTTGCGCTTCTCTACCCACCAAATGTCACGCTCACTATCTCTCCGTCTCGTAGACACGAGCTGAGAAATTGCAAACGTCGAGCAATTGCTCAGAGATGAGAACTGCCAGCACTGAAAGCTGATGCTAGCCAGCACCATTCCTTGGAAGCGCTTTTGTAGGCCTAAGAATACTGGGGCTCTGGGCTTCTCTAGACACCTACTCTTCTGCTCATCCTCTCGCGTAGTCTAAAGAGAGCTCGGGTGAGAAATTGCAAACGTCCAGCAATTGCTCAGAGATGAAAAGTGCCAGCACTGAAAGCTGTTGCTAGCCAGCCCCCTTCCTTGGAAGCGCTTTCACAGGCGCAGCAACACTGGGGCTTTGCGCTTCTCTACCCACCAAACGTCACGGTCATTCTCTTTCCGTCTCGTAGACACGAGTTGAGAAATTGCAAACGTCCAGCAATTGCTCAGAGATGAAAAGTGCCAGCACTGAAAGCTGTGGCTAGCCAGCACCCTTCCTTGGAAGTGCTTTCACAGGCGCAGCAACACTGGGGCTTTGCGCTACTCTAGCCACCAAACGTCACGGTCACTATCTCTCCGTCTCGTAGACACGAGCTGAGAAATTGCAAATGTGGAGCAATTGCTCAGAGGTGAAAAGTGCCAGCACTGAAAGCTGTTGCTAGCCAGCACCCTTCCTTGGAAGCGCTTTCACAGGCGCAGCAACACTGGGGCTTTGCGCTTCTCTACCCACCAAACGTCACGCTCACTATCTCTCCGTCTCGTAGACACGAGCTGAGAAATTGCAAACGTCGAGCAATTGCTCAGAGATGAAAAGTGCCAGCACTGAAAGCTGTTGCTAGCCAGCCCCCTTCCTTGGAAGCGCTTTTGTAGGCCTAAGCACACTGGGGCTCTGGGCTTCTCTAGCCACCTAATCTTCTGCTCATCCTCTCGCACACTCTAAAGAGAGCTCAGGTGAGAAATTGCAAACGTCCAGCAATTGCTCAGAGATGAAAAGGGCCAGCACTGAAAGCTGTTGCTAGCCAGCACCCTTCCTTGGAAACGCTTTTGTAGCCCTAAGAACACTGGGGCTCTGGGCTTCTCTAGCCACCTACTCTTCTGCTCTTCCTCTCGTGCAGTCTAAAGAGAGCTTTGGTGAGAAATTGCAAATGTCGAGCAATTGCTCAGAGATGAAAAGTGCCAGCACTGAAAGCTGTTGCTAGCCAGCACCCTTCCTTGGAAGTGCTTTCACAGGCGCAGCAACACTGGGGCTTTGCGCTTCTCTAGCCACCAAACATCACGGTCATTCTCTTTCCATCTCGTAGACACGAGTTGAGAAATTGCAAACATCGAGCAATTGCTCAGAGATGAAAAGTGCCAGCACTGAAAGCTGTGGCTAGCCAGCAGCCTTCCTTGGAAGCGCTTTCACAGGCGCAGCAACACTGGGGCTTTGCGCTTCTCTAGCCACCAAACATCACGGTCACTATCTCTCCGTCTCGTAGACACGAGCTGAGAAATTGCAAACGTCGAGCAATTGCTCAGAGATGAAAAGTGCCAGCACTGAAAGCTGTGGCTAGCCAGCACCTTTCCTTGGAAGCGCTTTTGTAGGCCTAAGAACACTGGGGCTCAGGGCTTCTCTAGCCACCAAACATCACGGTCATTCTCTTTCCATCTCGTAGACACGAGTTGAGAAACTGCAAACATCGAGCAATTGCTCAGAGATGAAAAGTGGCAGCACTGAAAGCTGTGGCTAGCCAGCACCCTTCCTTGGAAGCGCTTTCACAGGCGCAGCAACACTGGGGCTTTGCGCTTCTCTAGCCACCAAACATCACGGTCACTATCTCTCATTCTCGTAGACAGGAGTTGAGAAATTGCAAACGTCCAGCAATTGCTCAGAGATGAAAAGTGGCAGCACTGAAAGCTGTGGCTAGCCAGCACCCTCCCTTGGAAGTGCTTTCACAGGCGCAGCAACACTGGGGCTTTGCGCTTCTCTAGCCACCAAACATCACGCTCACTATCTCTCCGTCTCGTAGACACGAGCTGAGAAATTGCAAATGTGGAGCAATTGCTCAGAGGTGAAAAGTGCCAGCACTGAAAGCTGTTGCTAGCCAGCACCCTTCCTTGGAAGCGCTTTAGTAGGCCTAAGAACACTGGGGCTCTGGGCTTCTCTAGCCACCTAATCTTCTGCTCATCCTCTCGTGCAGTCTAAAGAGAGCTCAGGTGAGAAATTGCAAACGTCGAGCAATTGCTCAGAGATGAAAAGTGCCAGCACTGAAAGCTGTTGCTAGCCAGCACCCTTCCTTGGAAGTGCTTTCACAGGCGCAGCAACACTGGGGCTTTGCGCTTCTCTACCCACCAAACATCACGGTCACTATCTCTCCGTCTCGTAGACACGAGCTGAGAAATTGCAAACGTCGAGCAATTGCTCAGAGATGAAAAGTGCCAGCACTGAAAGCTGATGCTAGCCAGCACCCTTCCTTGGAAGCGCTTTTGTAGGCCTAAGAACACTGGGGCTCTGGGCTTCTCTAGCCACCTACTCTTCTGCTCATCCTCTCGCGTAGTCTAAAGAGAGCTTTGGTGAGAAATTGCAAACGTCCAGCAATTGCTCAGAGATGAAAAGTGCCAGCACTGAAAGCTGTTGCTAGCCAGCACCCTTCCTTGGAAGCGCTTTCACAGGCGCAGCAACACTGGGGCTTTGCGCTTCTCTACCCACCAAATGTCACGGTCATTCTCTTTCCTTCTCGTAGACACGAGCTGAGAAATTGCAAACGTCGAGCAATTGCTCAGAGATGAAAAGTGCCAGCACTGAAAGCTGTTGCTAGCCAGCAGCCTTCCTTGGAAGCGCTTTCACAGGCGCAGCAACACTGGGGCTTTGCGCTTCTCTACCCACCAAACATCACGGTCATTCATTTTCCTTCTCGTAGACAGGAGTTGAGAAATTGCAAACGTCCAGCAATTGCTCAGAGATGAAAAGTGCCAGCACTGAAAGCTGTTGCTAGCCAGCACCCTTCCTTGGAAGCGCTTTCACAGGCGCAGCAACACTGGGGCTTTGCGCTTCTCTAGCCACCAAACATCACAGTCATTCTCTCTCCGTCTCGTAGACACGAGCTGAGAAATTGCAAACGTCGAGCAATTGCTCAGAGATGAAAAGTGCCAGCACTGAAAGCTGTTGCTAGCCAGCACCCTTCCTTGGAAGTGCTTTCACAGGCGCAGCAACACTGGGGCTTTGCGCTTCTCTAGCCACCAAACATCACGCTCACTATCTCTCCGTCTCGTAGACACGAGTTGAGAAATTGCAAACGTCGAGCAATTGCTCAGAGATGAAAAGTGCCAGCACTGAAAGCTCTTGCTAGCCAGCACCCTTCCTTGGAAGCGCTTTTGTAGGCCTAAGAACACTGGGGCTCTGGGCTTCTCTAGCCACCTAATCTTCTGCTCATCCTCTCGTGCAGTCTAAAGAGAGCTCAGGTGAGAAATTGCAAATGTCGAGCAATTGCTCAGAGATGAAAAGTGCCAGCACTGAAAGCTGTTGCTAGCCAGCCCCCTTCCTTGGAAGCGCTTTCACAGGCGCAGCAACACTGGGGCTTTGCGCTTCTCTAGCCACCAAATATCACGCTCACTATCTCTACGTCTCGTAGACACGAGCTGAGAAATTGCAAACGTCGAGCAATTGCTCAGAGATGAAAAGTGCCAGCACTGAAAGCTGATGCTAGCCAGCACCCTTCCTTGGAAGTGCTTTCACAGGCGCAGCAACACTGGGGCTTTGCGCTTCTCTAGCCACCAAACATCACGGTCATTCTCTTTCCATCTCGTAGACACGAGTTGAGAAATTGCAAACATCGAGCAATTGCTCAGAGATGAAAAGTGGCAGCACTGAAAGCTGTGGCTAGCCAGCACCCTTCCTTGGAAGCGCTTTCACAGGCGCAGCAACACTGGGGCTTTGCGCTTCTCTAGCCACCAAACATCACGGTCACTATCTCTCCTTCTCGTAGACACGAGTTGAGAAATTGCAAACGTCCAGCAATTGCTCAGAGATGAAAAGTGGCAGCACTGAAAGCTGTGGCTAGCCAGCACCCTTCCTTGGAAGTGCTTTCACAGGCGCAGCAACACTGGGGCTTTGCGCTTCTCTAGCCACCAAACATCACGGTCACTATCTCTCCGTCTCGTAGACACGAGCTGAGAAATTGCAAATGTGGAGCAATTGCTCAGAGGTGAAAAGTGCCAGCACTGAAAGCTGTTGCTAGCCAGCACCCTTCCTTGGAAGCGCTTTAGTAGGCCTAACAACACTGGGGCTCTGGGCTTCTCTAGCCACCTAATCTTCTGCTCATCCTCTCGTGCAGTCTAAAGAGAGCTCAGGTGAGAAATTGCAAACGTCGAGCAATTGCTCAGAGATGAAAAGTGCCAGCACTGAAAGCTGTTGCTAGCCAGCACCCTTCCTTGGAAGTGCTTTCACAGGCACAGCAACACTGGGACTTTGCGCTTCTCTAGCCACCAAATGTCACGGTCACTATCTCTCCGTCTCGTAGACACGAGCTGAGAAATTGCAAACGTCGAGCAATTGCTCAGAGATGAGAACTGCCAGCACTGAAAGCTGATGCTAGCCAGCACCCTTCCTTGGAAGCGCTTTTGTAGGCCTAAGAATACTGGGGCTCTGGGCTTCTCTAGCCACCTACTCTTCTGCTCATCCTCTCGCGTAGTCTAAAGAGAGCTCGGGTGAGAAATTGCAAAAGTCCAGCAATTGCTCAGAGATGAAAAGTGCCAGCACTGAAAGCTGTTGCTAGCCAGCACCCTTCCTTGGAAGCGCTTTCACAGGCGCAGCAACACTGGGGCTTTGCGCTTCTCTAGCCACCAAACATCACGGTCATTCTCTTTCCGTCTCGTAGACACGAGCTGAGAAATTGAAAACGTCGAGCAATTGCTCAGAGATGAAAAGTGCCAGCACTGAAAGCTCTTGCTAGCCAGCACCCTTCCTTGGAAGCGCTTTCACAGGCGCAGCAACACTGGGGCTTTGCGCTTCTCTAGCCACCAAACATCACGGTCACTATCTCTCCGTCTCGTAGACACGAGCTGAGAAATTGCAAACGTCGAGCAATTGCTCAGAGATGAAAAGTGCCAGCACTGAAAGCTGTTGCTAGCCAGCACCCTTCCTTGGAAACGCTTTTGTAAGCCTAAGAACACTGGGGCTCTGGGCTTCTCTAGCCACCTAATCTTCTGCTCATCCTCTCGTGCAGTCTAAAGAGAGCTCAGGTGAGAAATTGCAAATGTCGAGCAATTGCTCAGAGATGAAAAGTGCCAGGACTGAAAGCTGTTGCTAGCCAGCACCCTTCCTTGGAAGCGCTTTTGTAGGCCTAACAACACTGGGGCTCTGGGCTTCTCTAGCCACCTAATCTTCTGCTCATCCTCTCGTGCAGTCTAAAGAGAGCTCAGGTGAGAAAGTGCAAATGTCGAGCAATTGCTCAGAGATGAAAAGTGCCAGCACTGAAAGCTGTTGCTAGCCAGCACCCTTCCTTGGAAGTGCTTTCACAGGCGCAGCAACACTGGGACTTTGCGCTTCTCTACCCACCAAACATCACAGTCATTCTCTTTCCTTCTCGTAGACACGAGCTGAGAAATTGCAAACGTCGAGCAATTGCTCAGAGATGAAAGTGCCAGCACTGAAAGCTGTGGCTAGCCAGCACCCTTCCTTGGAAGTGCTTTCACAGGCGCAGCAACACTGGGGCTTTGCGCTTCTCTAGCCACCAAACATCACGGTCACTATCTCTCCGTCTCGTAGACACGAGCTGAGAAATTGCAAACGTCGAGCAATTGCTCAGAGATGAAAAGTGGCAGCACTGAAAGCTGTTGCTAGCCAGCACCCTTCCTTGGAAGCGCTTTTGTAGGCCTAAGAACACTGGGGCTCTGGGCTTCTCTAGCCACCTAATCTTCTGCTCATCCTCTCGTGCAGTCTAAAGAGAGCTCAGGTGAGAAATTGCAAACGTCGAGCAATTGCTCAGAGATGAAAAGTGCCAGCACTGAAAGCTGTTGCTAGCCAGCACCCTTCCTTGGAAGCGCTTTCACAGGCGCAGCAACACTGGGACTTTGCGCTTCTCTACCCACCAAACGTCACGGTCATTCTCTTTCCGTCTCGTAGACACGAGCTGAGAAATTGCAAACGTCGAGCAATTGCTCAGAGAGGAAAAGTGCCAGCACTGAAAGCTGTTGCTAGCCAGCACCCTTTCTTGGAAGCGCTTTTGTAGGCCTAAGAACACTGGGGCTCTGGGCTTCTCTAGCCACCTACTCTTCTGCTCATCCTCTCGCGCAGTCTAAAGAGAGCTCAGGTGAGAAAGTGCAAACGTCGAGCAATTGCTCAGAGATGAAAAGTGCCAGCACTGAAAGCTGTTGCTAGCCAGCAGCCTTCCTTGGAAGCGCTTTCACAGGCGCAGCAACACTGGGGCTTTGCGCTTCTCTACCCACCAAACATCACGGTCATTCTCTTTCCGTCTCGTAGACACGAGTAGAGAAATTGCAAACGTCGAGCAATTGCTCAGAGATGAAAAGTGCCAGCACTGAAAGCTGTGGCTAGCCAGCACCCTTCCTTGGAAGTGCTTTCACAGGCGCAGCAACACTGGGGCTTTGCGCTTCTCTAGCCACCAAACATCACGGTCACTATCTCTCCGTCTCGTAGACACGAGCTGAGAAATTGCAAACGTCGAGCAATTGCTCAGAGATGAAAAGTGCCAGCACTGAAAGCTGATGTTAGCCAGCACCCTTCCTTGGAAGCGCTTTTGTAGGCCTAAGAACACTGGGGCTCTGGGCTTCTCTAGCCACCTAATCTTCTGCTCATCCTCTCGTGCAGTCTAAAGAGAGGTCAGGTGAGAAATTGCAAACGTCGAGCAATTGCTCAGAGATGAAAAGTGCCAGCACTGAAAGCTGATGCTAGCCAGCACCCTTCCTTGGAAGCGCTTTCACAGGCGCAGCAACACTGGGGCTTTGCGCTTCTCTAGCCACCAAACATCACGGTCACTATCTCTCCGTCTCGTAGACATGAGCTGAGAAATTGCAAACGTCGAGCAATTGCTCAGAGAGGAAAAGTGCCAGCACTGAAAGCTGTTGCTAGCCAGCACCCTTCCTTGGAAGCGCTTTTGTAGGCCTAAGAACACTGGGGCTCTGGGCTTCTCTAGCCACCTAATCTTCTGCTCATCCTCTCGTGCAGTCTAAAGAGAGCTCAGGTGAGAAATTGCAAACGTCGAGCAATTGCTCAGAGATGAAAAGTGCCAGCACTGAAAGCTGTTGCTAGCCAGCACCCTTCCTTGGAAGTGCTTTCACAGGCGCAGCAACACTGGGACTTTGCGCTTCTCTAGCCACCAAACGTCACGGTCATTCTCTTTCCTTCTCGTAGACACGAGCTGAGAAATTGCAAACGTCGAGCAATTGCTCAGAGATGAAAAGTGCCAGCACTGAAAGCTGTTGCTAGTCAGCAGCCTTCCTTGGAAACGCTTTCACAGGCGCAGCAACACTGGGGCTTTGTGCTTCTCTACCCACCAAACGTCACGGTCATTCTCTTTCCTTCTCGTAGACACGAGCTGAGAAATTGCAAACGTCCAGCAATTGCTCAGAGATGAAAAGGGCCAGCACTGAAAGCTGTGGCTAGCCAGCACCCTTCCTTGGAAGTGCTTTCACAGGCGCAGCAACACTGGGGCTTTGCGCTTCTCTAGCCACCAAACATCACGCTCACTATCTCTCCGTCTCGTAGACACGAGCTGAGAAATTGCAAACGTCGAGCAATTGCTCAGAGATGAAAAGTGCCAGCACTGAAAGCTGTGGCTAGCCAGCACCCTTCCTTGGAAGCGCTTTTGTAGGCCTAAGAACACTGGGGCTCTGGGCTTCTCTAGCCACCTAATCTTCTGCTCATCCTCTCTTGCAGTGTAAAGAGAGCTCAGGTGAGAAATTGCAAACGTCGAGCAATTGCTCAGAGATGAAAAGTGGCAGCACTGAAAGCTGTTGCTAGCCAGCACCCTTCCTTGGAAGTGCTTTCACAGGCGCAGCAACACTGGGGCTTTGCGCTTCTCTACCCACCAAATGTCACGCTCACTATCTCTCCGTCTCGTAGACACGAGCTGAGAAATTGCAAACGTCGAGCAATTGCTCAGAGATGAGAACTGCCAGCACTGAAAGCTGATGCTAGCCAGCACCATTCCTTGGAAGCGCTTTTGTAGGCCTAAGAATACTGGGGCTCTGGGCTTCTCTAGACACCTACTCTTCTGCTCATCCTCTTGCGTAGTCTAAAGAGAGCTCGGGTGAGAAATTGCAAACGTCGAGCAATTGCTCAGAGATGAAAAGTGCCAGCACTGAAAGCTGTTGCTAGCCAGCCCGCTTCCTTGGAAGCGCTTTCACAGGCGCAGCAACACTGGGGCTTTGCGCTTCTCTACCCACCAAACGTCACGGTCATTCTCTTTCCGTCTCGTAGACACGAGTTGAGAAATTGCAAACGTCAAGCAATTGCTCAGAGATGAAAAGTGCCAGCACTGAAAGCTGTGGCTAGCCAGCAGCCTTCCTTGGAAGCGCTTTCACAGGCGCAGCAACACTGGGGCTTTGCGCTACTCTAGCCACCAAACGTCACGGTCACTATCTCTCCGTCTCGTAGACACGAGCTGAGAAATTGCAAATGTGGAGCAATTGCTCAGAGGTGAAAAGTGCCAGCACTGAAAGCTGATGCTAGCCAGCACCCTTCCTTGGAAGCGCTTTCACAGGCGCAGCAACACTGGGGCTTTGCGCTTCTCTACCCACCAAACGTCACGCTCACTATCTCTCCGTCTCGTAGACACGAGCTGAGAAATTGCAAACGTCGAGCAATTGCTCAGAGATGAAAAGTGCCAGCACTGAAAGCTGTTGCTAGCCAGCCCCCTTCCTTGGAAGCGCTTTTGTAGGCCTAAGCACACTGGGGCTCTGGGCTTCTCTAGCCACCTAATCTTCTGCTCATCCTCTCGCACACTCTAAAGAGAGCTCAGGTGAGAAATTGCAAACGTCCAGCAATTGCTCAGAGATGAAAAGGGCCAGCACTGAAAGCTGTTGCTAGCCAGCACCCTTCCTTGGAAACGCTTTTGTAGCCCTAAGAACACTGGGGCTCTGGGCTTCTCTAGCCACCTACTCTTCTGCTCTTCCTCTCGTGCAGTCTAAAGAGAGCTCAGGTGAGAAATTGCAAATGTCGAGCAATTGCTCAGAGATGAAAAGTGCCAGCACTGAAAGCTGTTGCTAGCCAGCACCCTTCCTTGGAAGTGCTTTCACAGGCGCAGCAACACTGGGGCTTTGCGCTTCTCTAGCCACCAAACATCACGGTCATTCTCTTTCCATCTCGTAGACACGAGTTGAGAAATTGCAAACATCGAGCAATTGCTCAGAGATGAAAAGTGCCAGCACTGAAAGCTGTGGCTAGCCAGCAGCCTTCCTTGGAAGCGCTTTCACAGGCGCAGCAACACTGGGGCTTTGCGCTTCTCTAGCCACCAAACATCACGCTCACTATCTCTCCGTCTCGTAGACACGAGCTGAGAAATTGCAAATGTGGAGCAATTGCTCAGAGATGAAAAGTGCCAGCACTGAAAGCTGTGGCTAGCCAGCACCCTTCCTTGGAAGCGCTTTTGTAGGCCTAAGAACACTGGGGCTCTGGGCTTCTCTAGCCACCTAATCTTCTGCTCATCCTCTCTTGCAGTGTAAAGAGAGCTCAGGTGAGAAATTGCAAACGTCGAGCAATTGCTCAGAGATGAAAAGTGGCAGCACTGAAAGCTGTTGCTAGCCAGCACCCTTCCTTGTAAGTGCTTTCACAGGCGCAGCAACACTGGGGCTTTGCGCTTCTCTACCCACCAAATGTCACGCTCACTATCTCTCCGTCTCGTAGACACGAGCTGAGAAATTGCAAACGTCGAGCAATTGCTCAGAGATGAAAAGTGCCAGCACTGAAAGCTGTTGCTAGCCAGCACCATTCCTTGGAAGCGCTTTTGTAGGCCTAAGAACACTGGGGCTCTGGGCTTCTCTAGACACCTACTCTTCTGCTCATCCTCTCGCGTAGTCTAAAGAGAGCTCGGGTGAGAAATTGCAAACGTCCAGCAATTGCTCAGAGATGAAAAGTGCCAGCACTGAAAGCTGTTGCTAGCCAGCACCCTTCCTTGGAAGCGCTTTCACAGGCGCAGCAACACTGGGGCTTTGCGCTTCTCTACCCACCAAACGTCACGGTCATTCTCTTTCCGTCTCGTAGACACGAGTTGAGAAATTGCAAACGTCCAGCAATTGCTCAGAGATGAAAAGCGCCAGCACTGAAAGCTGTGGCTAGCCAGCACCATTCCTTGGAAGTGCTTTCACAGGCGCAGCAACACTGGGGCTTTGCGCTACTCTAGCCACCAAACATCACGGTCACTATCTCTCATTCTCGTAGACAGGAGTTGAGAAATTGCAAACGTCCAGCAATTGCTCAGAGATGAAAAGTGCCAGCACTGAAAGCTGATGCTAGCCAGCACCCTTCCTTGGAAGCGCTTTCACAGGCGCAGCAACACTGGGGCTTTGCGCTTCTCTACCCACCAAACATCACGCTCACTATCTCTCCGTCTCGTAGACACGAGCTGAGAAATTGCAAACGTCGAGCAATTGCTCAGAGATGAAAAGTGCCAGCACTGAAAGCTGTTGCTAGCCAGCACCCTTCCTTGGAAGCGCTTTTGTAGGCCTAAGCACACTGGGGCTCTGGGCTTCTCTAGCCACCTAATCTTCTGCTCATCCTCTCGCACACTCTAAAGAGAGCTCAGGTGAGAAATTGCAAACGTCCAGCAATTGCTCAGAGATGAAAAGGGCCAGCACTGAAAGCTGTTGCTAGCCAGCACCCTTCCTTGGAAACGCTTTTGTAGGCCTAAGAACACTGGGGCTCTGGGCTTCTCTAGCCACCTACTCTTCTGCTCTTCCTCTCGTGCAGTCTAAAGAGAGCTCAGGTGAGAAATTGCAAATGTCGAGCAATTGCTCAGAGATGAAAAGTGCCAGCACTGAAAGCTGTTGCTAGCCAGCACCCTTCCTTGGAAGTGCTTTCACAGGCGCAGCAACACTGGGGCTTTGCGCTTCTCTAGCCACCAAACATCACGGTCATTCTCTTTCCATCTCGTAGACACGAGTTGAGAAATTGCAAACATCGAGCAATTGCTCAGAGATGAAAAGTGCCAGCACTGAAAGCTGTGGCTAGCCAGCAGCCTTCCTTGGAAGCGCTTTCACAGGCGCAGCAACACTGGGGCTTTGCGCTTCTCTAGCCACCAAACATCACGGTCACTATCTCTCCGTCTCGTAGACACGAGCTGAGAAATTGCAAACGTCGAGCAATTGCTCAGAGATGAAAAGTGCCAGCACTGAAAGCTGTGGCTAGCCAGCACCCTTCCTTGGAAGTGCTTTCACAGGCGCAGCAACACTGGGGCTTTGCGCTTCTCTAGCCACCAAACATCACGCTCACTATCTCTCCGTCTCGTAGACACGAGCTGAGAAATTGCAAATGTGGAGCAATTGCTCAGAGATGAAAAGTGCCAGCACTGAAAGCTGTGGCTAGCCAGCACCCTTCCTTGGAAGCGCTTTTGTAGGCCTAAGAACACTGGGGCTCTGGGCTTCTCTAGCCACCTAATCTTCTGCTCATCCTCTCTTGCAGTGTAAAGAGAGCTCAGGTGAGAAATTGCAAACGTCGAGCAATTGCTCAGAGATGAAAAGTGGCAGCACTGAAAGCTGTTGCTAGCCAGCACCCTTCCTTGTAAGTGCTTTCACAGGCGCAGCAACACTGGGGCTTTGCGCTTCTCTACCCACCAAATGTCACGCTCACTATCTCTCCGTCTCGTAGACACGAGCTGAGAAATTGCAAACGTCGAGCAATTGCTCAGAGATGAGAACTGCCAGCACTGAAAGCTGATGCTAGCCAGCACCATTCCTTGGAAGCGCTTTTGTAGGCCTAAGAACACTGGGGCTCTGGGCTTCTCTAGCCACCTACTCTTCTGCTCATCCTCTCGCGTAGTCTAAAGAGAGCTCGGGTGAGAAATTGCAAACGTCCAGCAATTGCTCAGAGATGAAAAGTGCCAGCACTGAAAGCTGTTGCTAGCCAGCACCCTTCCTTGGAAGCGCTTTCACAGGCGCAGCAACACTGGGGCTTTGCGCTTCTCTACCCACCAAACGTCACGGTCATTCTCTTTCCGTCTCGTAGACACGAGTTGAGAAATTGCAAACGTCCAGCAATTGCTCAGAGATGAAAAGCGCCAGCACTGAAAGCTGTGGCTAGCCAGCACCATTCCTTGGAAGTGCTTTCACAGGCGCAGCAACACTGGGGCTTTGCGCTACTCTAGCCACCAAACATCACGGTCACTATCTCTCATTCTCGTAGACAGGAGTTGAGAAATTGCAAACGTCCAGCAATTGCTCAGAGATGAAAAGTGCCAGCACTGAAAGCTGATGCTAGCCAGCACCCTTCCTTGGAAGCGCTTTCACAGGCGCAGCAACACTGGGGCTTTGCGCTTCTCTACCCACCAAACATCACGCTCACTATCTCTCCGTCTCGTAGACACGAGCTGAGAAATTGCAAACGTCGAGCAATTGCTCAGAGATGAAAAGTGCCAGCACTGAAAGCTGTTGCTAGCCAGCCCCCTTCCTTGGAAGCGCTTTTGTAGGCCTAAGCACACTGGGGCTCTGGGCTTCTCTAGCCACCTAATCTTCTGCTCATCCTCTCGCACACTCTAAAGAGAGCTCAGGTGAGAAATTGCAAACGTCCAGCAATTGCTCAGAGATGAAAAGGGCCAGCACTGAAAGCTGTTGCTAGCCAGCACCCTTCCTTGGAAACGCTTTTGTAGCCCTAAGAACACTGGGGCTCTGGGCTTCTCTAGCCACCTACTCTTCTGCTCTTCCTCTCGTGCAGTCTAAAGAGAGCTCAGGTGAGAAATTGCAAATGTCGAGCAATTGCTCAGAGATGAAAAGTGCCAGCACTGAAAGCTGTTGCTAGCCAGCACCCTTCCTTGGAAGTGCTTTCACAGGCGCAGCAACACTGGGGCTTTGCGCTTCTCTAGCCACCAAACATCACGGTCATTCTCTTTCCATCTCGTAGACACGAGTTGAGAAATTGCAAACATTGAGCAATTGCTCAGAGATGAAAAGTGCCAGCACTGAAAGCTGTGGCTAGCCAGCAGCCTTCCTTGGAAGCGCTTTCACAGGCGCAGCAACACTGGGGCTTTGCGCTTCTCTAGCCACCAAACATCACGGTCACTATCTCTCCGTCTCGTAGACACGAGCTGAGAAATTGCAAACGTCGAGCAATTGCTCAGAGATGAAAAGTGCCAGCACTGAAAGCTGTGGCTAGCCAGCACCCTTCCTTGGAAGTGCTTTCACAGGCGCAGCAACACTGGGGCTTTGCGCTTCTCTAGCCACCAAACATCACGGTCATTCTCTTTCCATCTCGTAGACACGAGTTGAGAAATTGCAAACATCGAGCAATTGCTCAGAGATGAAAAGTGGCAGCACTGAAAGCTGTGGCTAGCCAGCACCCTTCCTTGGAAGCGCTTTCACAGGCGCAGCAACACTGGGGCTTTGCGCTTCTCTAGCCACCAAACATCACGGTCACTATCTCTCATTCTCGTAGACAGGAGTTGAGAAATTGCAAACGTCCAGCAATTGCTCAGAGATGAAAAGTGGCAGCACTGAAAGCTGTGGCTAGCCAGCACCCTCCCTTGGAAGTGCTTTCACAGGCGCAGCAACACTGGGGCTTTGCGCTTCTCTAGCCACCAAACATCACGCTCACTATCTCTCCGTCTCATAGACACGAGCTGAGAAATTGCAAATGTGGAGCAATTGCTCAGAGGTGAAAAGTGCCAGCACTGAAAGGTGTTGCTAGCCAGCACCCTTCCTTGGAAGCGCTTTAGTAGGCCTAACAACACTGGGGCTCTGGGCTTCTCTAGCCACCTAATCTTCTGCTCATCCTCTCGTGCAGTCTAAAGAGAGCTCAGGTGAGAAATTGCAAACGTCGAGCAATTGCTCAGAGATGAAAAGTGCCAGCACTGAAAGCTGTTGCTAGCCAGCACCCTTCCTTGGAAGTGCTTTCACAGGCGCAGCAACACTGGGGCTTTGCGCTTCTCTACCCACCAAATGTCACGCTCACTATCTCTCCGTCTCGTAGACACGAGCTGAGAAATTGCAAACGTCGAGCAATTGCTCAGAGATGAAAAGTGCCAGCACTGAAAGCTGATGCTAGCCAGCACCCTTCCTTGGAAGCGCTTTTGTAGGCCTAAGAACACTGGGGCTCTGGGCTTCTCTAGCCACCTACTCTTCTGCTCATCCTCTCGCGTAGTCTAAAGAGAGCTTTGGTGAGAAATTGCAAACGTCCAGCAATTGCTCAGAGGTGAAAAGTGCCAGCACTGAAAGCTGTTGCTAGCCAGCACCCTTCCTTGGAAGCGCTTTCACAGGCGCAGCAACACTGGGACTTTGCGCTTCTCTAGCCACCAAATGTCACGGTCATTCTCTTTCCTTCTCGTAGACACGAGCTGAGAAATTGCAAACGTCGAGCAATTGCTCAGAGATGAAAAGTGCCAGCACTGAAAGCTGTTGCTAGCCAGCAGCCTTCCTTGGAAGCGCTTTCACAGGCGCAGCAACACTGGGGCTTTGCGCTTCTCTACCCACCAAAC
The DNA here is from genome assembly GCA_037962945.1 of Sarcoramphus papa. Classification (NCBI taxonomy): domain Eukaryota; kingdom Metazoa; phylum Chordata; class Aves; order Accipitriformes; family Cathartidae; genus Sarcoramphus; species Sarcoramphus papa. The sequence continues at coordinate 90,837,866 of CM075586.1, read as the reverse complement.
ATCACGGTCATTCATTTTCCTTCTCGTAGACAGGAGTTGAGAAATTGCAAACGTCCAGCAATTGCTCAGAGATGAAAAGTGCCAGCACTGAAAGCTGTTGCTAGCCAGCACCCTTCCTTGGACGTGCTTTCACAGGCGCAGCAACACTGGGGCTTTGCGCTTCTCTAGCCACCAAACATCACAGTCATTCTCTCTCCGTCTCGTAGACACGAGCTGAGAAATTGCAAACGTCGAGCAATTGCTCAGAGATGAAAAGTGCCAGCACTGAAAGCTGTTGCTAGCCAGCACCCTTCCTTGGAAGTGCTTTCACAGGCGCAGCAACACTGGGGCTTTGCGCTTCTCTAGCCACCAAACATCACGCTCACTATCTCTCCGTCTCGTAGACACGAGTTGAGAAATTGCAAACGTCGAGCAATTGCTCAGAGATGAAAAGTGCCAGCACTGAAAGCTGTTGCTAGCCAGCCCCCTTCCTTGGAAGCGCTTTTGTAGGCCTAAGAACACTGGGGCTCTGGGCTTCTCTAGCCACCTAATCTTCTGCTCATCCTCTCGTGCAGTCTAAAGAGAGCGCAGGTGAGAAATTGCACATGTCGAGCAATTGCTCAGAGATGAAAAGTGCCAGCACTGAAAGCTGTTGCTAGCCAGCACCCTTCCTTGGAAGCGCTTTCACAGGCGCAGCAACACTGGGGCTTTGCGCTTCTCTAGCCACCAAATATCACGCTCACTATCTCTACGTCTCGTAGACATGAGCTGAGAAATTGCAAACGTCGAGCAATTGCTCAGAGATGAAAAGTGCCAGCACTGAAAGCTGTGGCTAGCCAGCAGCCTTCCTTGGAAGCGCTTTCACAGGCGCAGCAACACTGGGGCTTTGCGCTTCTCTAGCCACCAAACATCACGGTCACTATCTCTCCTTCTCGTAGACAGGAGTTGAGAAATTGCAAACGTCCAGCAATTGCTCAGAGATGAAAAGTGGCAGCACTGAAAGCTGTGGCTAGCCAGCACCCTTCCTTGGAAGTGCTTTCACAGGCGCAGCAACACTGGGGCTTTGCGCTTCTCTAGCCACCAAACATCACGGTCACTATCTCTCCGTCTCGTAGACACGAGCTGAGAAATTGCAAATGTGGAGCAATTGCTCAGAGGTGAAAAGTGCCAGCACTGAAAGCTGTTGCTAGCCAGCACCCTTCCTTGGAAGCGCTTTAGTAGGCCTAACAACACTGGGGCTCTGGGCTTCTCTAGCCACCTAATCTTCTGCTCATCCTCTCGTGCAGTCTAAAGAGAGCTCAGGTGAGAAATTGCAAACGTCGAGCAATTGCTCAGAGATGAAAAGTGCCAGCACTGAAAGCTGTTGCTAGCCAGCAGCCTTCCTTGGAAGTGCTTTCACAGGCACAGCAACACTGGGACTTTGCGCTTCTCTACCCACCAAATGTCACGCTCACTATCTCTCCGTCTCGTAGACACGAGCTGAGAAATTGCAAACGTCGAGCAATTGCTCAGAGATGAAAAGTTCCAGCACTGAAAGCTGATGCTAGCCAGCACCCTTCCTTGGAAGCGCTTTTGTAGGCCTAAGAATACTGGGGCTCTGGGCTTCTCTAGCCACCTACTCTTCTGCTCATCCTCTCGCGTAGTCTAAAGAGAGCTCGGGTGAGAAATTGCAAACGTCCAGCAATTGCTCAGAGATGAAAAGTGCCAGCACTGAAAGCTGTTGCTAGCCAGCACCCTTCCTTGGAAGCGCTTTCACAGGCGCAGCAACACTGGGGCTTTGCGCTTCTCTAGCCACCAAACATCACGGTCATTCTCTTTCCGTCTCGTAGACACGAGCTGAGAAATTGAAAACGTCGAGCAATTGCTCAGAGATGAAAAGTGCCAGCACTGAAAGCTCTTGCTAGCCAGCACCCTTCCTTGGAAGCGCTTTCACAGGCGCAGCAACACTGGGGCTTTGCGCTTCTCTAGCCACCAAACATCACGGTCACTATCTCTCCGTCTCGTAGACACGAGCTGAGAAATTGCAAACGTCGAGCAATTGCTCAGAGATGAAAAGTGCCAGCACTGAAAGCTGTTGCTAGCCAGCACCCTTCCTTGGAAACGCTTTTGTAAGCCTAAGAACACTGGGGCTCTGGGCTTCTCTAGCCACCTAATCTTCTGCTCATCCTCTCGTGCAGTCTAAAGAGAGCTCAGGTGAGAAATTGCAAATGTCGAGCAATTGCTCAGAGATGAAAAGTGCCAGGACTGAAAGCTGTTGCTAGCCAGCACCCTTCCTTGGAAGCGCTTTTGTAGGCCTAACAACACTGGGGTTGTGGGCTTCTCTAGCCACCTAATCTTCTGCTCATCCTCTCGTGCAGTCTAAAGAGAGCTCAGGTGAGAAAGTGCAAATGTCGAGCAATTGCTCAGAGATGAAAAGTGCCAGCACTGAAAGCTGTTGCTAGCCAGCACCCTTCCTTGGAAGTGCTTTCACAGGCGCAGCAACACTGGGACTTTGCGCTTCTCTACCCACCAAACATCACGGTCATTCTCTTTCCTTCTCGTAGACACGAGCTGAGAAATTGCAAACGTCGAGCAATTGCTCAGAGATGAAAAGTGCCAGCACTGAAAGCTGTGGCTAGCCAGCACCCTTCCTTGGAAGTGCTTTCACAGGCGCAGCAACACTGGGGCTTTGCGCTTCTCTACCCACCAAACATCACGGTCACTATCTCTCCGTCTCGTAGACACGAGCTGAGAAATTGCAAACGTCGAGCAATTGCTCAGAGATGAAAAGTGGCAGCACTGAAAGCTGTTGCTAGCCAGCACCCTTCCTTGGAAACGCTTTTGTAGGCCTAAGAACACTGGGGCTCTGGGCTTCTCTAGCCACCTAATCTTCTGCTCATCCTCTCGTGCAGTCTAAAGAGAGCTCAGGTGAGAAATTGCAAACGTCGAGCAATTGCTCAGAGATGAAAAGTGCCAGCACTGAAAGCTGTTGCTAGCCAGCACCCTTCCTTGGAAGCGCTTTCACAGGCGCAGCAACACTGGGACTTTGCGCTTCTCTAGCCACCAAACGTCACGGTCATTCTCTTTCCGTCTCGTAGACACGAGCTGAGAAATTGCAAACGTCGAGCAATTGCTCAGAGATGAAAAGTGACAGCACTGAAAGCTGTTGCTAGCCAGCACCCTTTCTTGGAAGCGCTTTTGTAGGCCTAACAACACTGGGGCTCTGGGCTTCTCTAGCCACCTACTCTTCTGCTCATCCTCTCGCGCAGTCTAAAGAGAGCTCAGGTGAGAAAGTGCAAACGTCGAGCAATTGCTCAGAGATGAAAAGTGCCAGCACTGAAAGCTGTTGCTAGCCAGCACCCTTCCTTGGAAGCGCTTTCACAGGCGCAGCAACACTGGGGCTTTGCGCTTCTCTACCCACCAAACATCACGGTCATTCTCTTTCCGTCTCGTAGACACGAGTTGAGAAATTGCAAACGTCGAGCAATTGCTCAGAGATGAAAAGTGCCAGCACTGAAAGCTGTGGCTAGCCAGCACCCTTCCTTGGAAGTGCTTTCACAGGCGCAGCAACACTGGGGCTTTGCGCTTCTCTAGCCACCAAACATCACGGTCACTATCTCTCCGTCTCGTAGACACGAGCTGAGAAATTGCAAACGTCGAGCAATTGCTCAGAGATGAAAAGTGCCAGCACTGAAAGCTGATGTTAGCCAGCACCCTTCCTTGGAAGCGCTTTTGTAGGCCTAAGAACACTGGGGCTCTGGGCTTCTCTAGCCACCTAATCTTCTGCTCATCCTCTCGTGCAGTCTAAAGAGAGGTCAGGTGAGAAATTGCAAACGTCGAGCAATTGCTCAGAGATGAGAAGTGGCAGCACTGAAAGCTGTTGCTAGCCAGCACCCTTCCTTGGAAGCGCTTTCACAGGCGCAGCAACACTGGGGCTTTGCGCTTCTCTAGCCACCAAACATCACGGTCACTATCTCTCCGTCTCGTAGACATGAGCTGAGAAATTGCAAACGTCGAGCAATTGCTCAGAGATGAAAAGTGCCAGCACTGAAAGCTGTTGCTAGCCAGCACCCTTCCTTGGAAGCGCTTTTGTAGGCCTAAGAACACTGGGGCTCTGGGCTTCTCTAGCCACCTAATCTTCTGCTCATCCTCTCGTGCAGTCTAAAGAGAGCTCAGGTGAGAAATTGCAAACGTCAAGCAATTGCTCAGAGATGAAAAGTGGCAGCACTGAAAGCTGTTGCTAGCCAGCACCCTTCCTTGGAAGTGCTTTCACAGGCGCAGCAACACTGGGACTTTGCGCTTCTCTAGCCACCAAACGTCACGGTCATTCTCTTTCCTTCTCGTAGACACGAGCTGAGAAATTGCAAACGTCGAGCAATTGCTCAGAGATGAAAAGTGCCAGCACTGAAAGCTGTTGCTAGTCAGCAGCCTTCCTTGGAAACGCTTTCACAGGCGCAGCAACACTGGGGCTTTGTGCTTCTCTACCCACCAAACGTCACGGTCATTCTCTTTCCTTCTCGTAGACACGAGCTGAGAAATTGCAAACGTCCAGCAATTGCTCAGAGATGAAAAGGGCCAGCACTGAAAGCTGTGGCTAGCCAGCACCCTTCCTTGGAAGTGCTTTCACAGGCGCAGCAACCCTGGGGCTTTGCGCTTCTCTAGCCACCAAACATCACGGTCACTATCTCTCCGTCTCGTAGACACGAGCTGAGAAATTGCAAACGTCGAGCAATTGCTCAGAGATGAAAAGTGCCAGCACTGAAAGCTGTGGCTAGCCAGCACCCTTCCTTGGAAGCGCTTTTGTAGGCCTAAGAACACTGGGGCTCTGGGCTTCTCTAGCCACCTAATCTTCTGCTCATCCTCTCTTGCAGTGTAAAGAGAGCTCAGGTGAGAAATTGCAAATGTCGAGCAATTGCTCAGAGATGAAAAGTGGCAGCACTGAAAGCTGTTGCTAGCCAGCACCCTTCCTTGTAAGTGCTTTCACAGGCGCAGCAACACTGGGGCTTTGCGCTTCTCTACCCACCAAATGTCACGCTCACTATCTCTCCGTCTCGTAGACACGAGCTGAGAAATTGCAAACGTCGAGCAATTGCTCAGAGATGAGAACTGCCAGCACTGAAAGCTGATGCTAGCCAGCACCATTCCTTGGAAGCGCTTTTGTAGGCCTAAGAATACTGGGGCTCTGGGCTTCTCTAGACACCTACTCTTCTGCTCATCCTCTCGCGTAGTCTAAAGAGAGCTCGGGTGAGAAATTGCAAACGTCGAGCAATTGCTCAGAGATGAAAAGTGCCAGCACTGAAAGCTGTTGCTAGCCAGCCCGCTTCCTTGGAAGCGCTTTCACAGGCGCAGCAACACTGGGGCTTTGCGCTTCTCTACCCACCAAACGTCACGGTCATTCTCTTTCCGTCTCGTAGACACGAGTTGAGAAATTGCAAACGTCCAGCAATTGCTCAGAGATGAAAAGTGCCAGCACTGAAAGCTGTGGCTAGCCAGCACCCTTCCTTGGAAGTGCTTTCACAGGCGCAGCAACACTGGGGCTTTGCGCTACTCTAGCCACCAAACGTCACGGTCACTATCTCTCCGTCTCGTAGACACGAGCTGAGAAATTGCAAATGTGGAGCAATTGCTCAGAGGTGAAAAGTGCCAGCACTGAAAGCTGATGCTAGCCAGCACCCTTCCTTGGAAGCGCTTTCACAGGCGCAGCAACACTGGGGCTTTGCGCTTCTCTACCCACCAAACGTCACGCTCACTATCTCTCCGTCTCGTAGACACGAGCTGAGAAATTGCAAACGTCGAGCAATTGCTCAGAGATGAAAAGTGCCAGCACTGAAAGCTGTTGCTAGCCAGCCCCCTTCCTTGGAAGCGCTTTTGTAGGCCTAAGCACACTGGGGCTCTGGGCTTCTCTAGCCACCTAATCTTCTGCTCATCCTCTCGCACACTCTAAAGAGAGCTCAGGTGAGAAATTGCAAACGTCCAGCAATTGCTCAGAGATGAAAAGGGCCAGCACTGAAAGCTGTTGCTAGCCAGCACCCTTCCTTGGAAACGCTTTTGTAGCCCTAAGAACACTAGGGCTCTGGGCTTCTCTAGCCACCTACTCTTCTGCTCTTCCTCTCGTGCAGTCTAAAGAGAGCTCAGGTGAGAAATTGCAAATGTCGAGCAATTGCTCAGAGATGAAAAGTGCCAGCACTGAAAGCTGTGGCTAGCCAGCAGCCTTCCTTGGAAGCGCTTTCACAGGCGCAGCAACACTGGGGCTTTGCGCTTCTCTAGCCACCAAACATCACGCTCACTATCTCTCCGTCTCGTAGACACGAGCTGAGAAATTGCAAATGTGGAGCAATTGCTCAGAGATGAAAAGTGCCAGCACTGAAAGCTGTGGCTAGCCAGCACCCTTCCTTGGAAGCGCTTTTGTAGGCCTAAGAACACTGGGGCTCTGGGCTTCTCTAGCCACCTAATCTTCTGCTCATCCTCTCTTGCAGTGTAAAGAGAGCTCAGGTGAGAAATTGCAAACGTCGAGCAATTGCTCAGAGATGAAAAGTGGCAGCACTGAAAGCTGTTGCTAGCCAGCACCCTTCCTTGTAAGTGCTTTCACAGGCGCAGCAACACTGGGGCTTTGCGCTTCTCTACCCACCAAATGTCACGCTCACTATCTCTCCGTCTCGTAGACACGAGCTGAGAAATTGCAAACATCGAGCAATTGCTCAGAGATGAGAACTGCCAGCACTGAAAGCTGATGCTAGCCAGCACCATTCCTTGGAAGCGCTTTTGTAGGCCTAAGAATACTGGGGCTCTGGGCTTCTCTAGACACCTACTCTTCTGCTCATCCTCTCGCGTAGTCTAAAGAGAGCTCGGGTGAGAAATTGCAAACGTCCAGCAATTGCTCAGAGATGAAAAGTGCCAGCACTGAAAGCTGTTGCTAGCCAGCCCGCTTCCTTGGAAGCGCTTTCACAGGCGCAGCAACACTGGGGCTTTGCGCTTCTCTACCCACCAAACGTCACGGTCATTCTCTTTCCGTCTCGTAGACACGAGTTGAGAAATTGCAAACGTCCAGCAATTGCTCAGAGATGAAAAGCGCCAGCACTGAAAGCTGTGGCTAGCCAGCACCATTCCTTGGAAGTGCTTTCACAGGCGCAGCAACACTGGGGCTTTGCGCTACTCTAGCCACCAAACGTCACGGTCACTATCTCTCCGTCTCGTAGACACGAGCTGAGAAATTGCAAATGTGGAGCAATTGCTCAGAGGTGAAAAGTGCCAGCACTGAAAGCTGATGCTAGCCAGCACCCTTCCTTGGAAGCGCTTTCACAGGCGCAGCAACACTGGGGCTTTGCGCTTCTCTACCCACCAAACGTCACGCTCACTATCTCTCCGTCTCGTAGACACGAGTAGAGAAATTGCAAACGTCGAGCAATTGCTCAGAGATGAAAAGTGCCAGCACTGAAAGCTGTTGCTAGCCAGCCCCCTTCCTTGGAAGCGCTTTTGTAGGCCTAAGCACACTGGGGCTCTGGGCTTCTCTAGCCACCTAATCTTCTGCTCATCCTCTCGCACACTCTAAAGAGAGCTCAGGTGAGAAATTGCAAACGTCCAGCAATTGCTCAGAGATGAAAAGTGCCAGCACTGAAAGCTGTTGCTAGCCAGCACCCTTCCTTGGAAACGCTTTTGTAGCCCTAAGAACACTGGGGCTCTGGGCTTCTCTAGCCACCTACTCTTCTGCTCTTCCTCTCGTGCAGTCTAAAGAGAGCTCAGGTGAGAAATTGCAAATGTCGAGCAATTGCTCAGAGATGAAAAGTGCCAGCACTGAAAGCTGTTGCTAGCCAGCACCCTTCCTTGGAAGTGCTTTCACAGGCGCAGCAACACTGGGGCTTTGCGCTTCTCTAGCCACCAAACATCACGGTCATTCTCTTTCCATCTCGTAGACACGAGTTGAGAAATTGCAAACATCGAGCAATTGCTCAGAGATGAAAAGTGCCAGCACTGAAAGCTGTGGCTAGCCAGCAGCCTTCCTTGGAAGCGCTTTCACAGGCGCAGCAACACTGGGGCTTTGCGCTTCTCTAGCCACCAAACATCACGGTCACTATCTCTCCGTCTCGTAGACACGAGCTGAGAAATTGCAAACGTCGAGCAATTGCTCAGAGATGAAAAGTGCCAGCACTGAAAGCTGTGGCTAGCCAGCACCCTTCCTTGTAAGTGCTTTCACAGGCGCAGCAACACTGGGGCTTTGCGCTTCTCTACCCACCAAACATCACGGTCATTCTCTTTCCATCTCGTAGACACGAGTTGAGAAATTGCAAACATCGAGCAATTGCTCAGAGATGAAAAGTGGCAGCACTGAAAGCTGTGGCTAGCCAGCAGCCTTCCTTGGAAGCGCTTTCACAGGCGCAGCAACACTGGGGCTTTGCGCTTCTCTAGCCACCAAACATCACGGTCACTGTCTCTCATTCTCGTAGACAGGAGTTGAGAAATTGCAAACGTCCAGCAATTGCTCAGAGATGAAAAGTGGCAGCACTGAAAGCTGTGGCTAGCCAGCACCCTCCCTTGGAAGTGCTTTCACAGGCGCAGCAACACTGGGGCTTTGCGCTTCTCTAGCCACCAAACATCACGCTCACTATCTCTCCGTCTCGTAGACACGAGCTGAGAAATTGCAAATGTGGAGCAATTGCTCAGAGGTGAAAAGTGCCAGCACTGAAAGGTGTTGCTAGCCAGCACCCTTCCTTGGAAGCGCTTTAGTAGGCCTAACAACACTGGGGCTCTGGGCTTCTCTAGCCACCTAATCTTCTGCTCATCCTCTCGTGCAGTCTAAAGAGAGCTCAGGTGAGAAATTGCAAACGTCGAGCAATTGCTCAGAGATGAAAAGTGGCAGCACTGAAAGCTGTTGCTAGCCAGCACCCTTCCTTGGAAGTGCTTTCACAGGCGCAGCAACACTGGGGCTTTGCGCTTCTCTACCCACCAAATGTCACGCTCACTATCTCTCCGTCTCGTAGACACGAGCTGAGAAATTGCAAACGTCGAGCAATTGCTCAGAGATGAAAAGTGCCAGCACTGAAAGCTGATGCTAGCCAGCACCCTTCCTTGGAAGCGCTTTTGTAGGCCTAAGAATACTGGGGCTCTGGGCTTCTCTAGCCACCTACTCTTCTGCTCATCCTCTCGCGTAGTCTAAAGAGAGCTTTGGTGAGAAATTGCAAACGTCCAGCAATTGCTCAGAGATGAAAAGTGCCAGCACTGAAAGCTGTTGCTAGCCAGCACCCTTCCTTGGAAGCGCTTTCACAGGCACAGCAACACTGGGACTTTGCGCTTCTCTAGCCACCAAATGTCACGGTCATTCTCTTTCCATCTCGTAGACACGAGCTGAGAAATTGCAAACGTCGAGCAATTGCTCAGAGATGAAAAGTGCCAGCACTGAAAGCTGTTGCTAGCCAGCAGCCTTCCTTGGAAGCGCTTTCACAGGCGCAGCAACACTGGGGCTTTGCGCTTCTCTAGCCACCAAACATCACGGTCATTCTTTTTCCTTCTCGTAGACAGGAGTTGAGAAATTGCAAACGTCGAGCAATTGCTCAGAGATGAAAAGTGCCAGCACTGAAAGCTGTTGCTAGCCAGCACCCTTCCTTGGAAGCGCTTTCACAGGCGCAGCAACACTGGGGCTTTGCGCTTCTCTAGCCACCAAACATCACAGTCATTCTCTCTCCGTCTCGTAGACACGAGCTGAGAAATTGCAAACGTCGAGCAATTGCTCAGAGATGAAAAGTGCCAGCACTGAAAGCTCTTGCTAGCCAGCACCCTTCCTTGGAAGTGCTTTCACAGGCGCAGCAACACTGGGGCTTTGCGCTTCTCTAGCCACCAAACATCACGCTCACTATCTCTCCGTCTCGTAGACACGAGTTGAGAAATTGCAAACGTCGAGCAATTGCTCAGAGATGAAAAGTGCCAGCACTGAAAGCTCTTGCTAGCCAGCACCCTTCCTTGGAAGCGCTCTTGTAGCCCTAACAACACAGGGGCTCTGGGCTTCTCTAGCCACCTAATCTTCTGCTCATCCTCTCGCGCAGTCTAAAGAGAGCTCAGGTGAGAAATTGCAAACGTCGAGCAATTGCTCAGAGATGAAAAGTGCCAGCACTGAAAGCTGTTGCTAGCCAGCACCCTTCCTTGGAAGCGCTTTCACAGGCGCAGCAACACTGGGGCTTTGCGCTTCTCTACCCACCAAACATCACGGTCATTCTCTTTCCTTCTCGTAGACAGGAGTTGAGAAATTGCAAACGTCGAGCAATTGCTCAGAGATGAAAAGTGCCAGCACTGAAAGCTGTTGCTAGCCAGCAGCCTTCCTTGGAAGTGCTTTCACAGGCGCAGCAACACTGGGGCTTTGCGCTTCTCTACCCACCAAACATCACGGTCATTCTCTTTCCGTCTCGTAGACACGAGTTGAGAAATTGCAAACGTCGAGCAATTGCTCAGAGATGAAAAGTGCCAGCACTGAAAGCTGTGGCTAGCCAGCACCCTTCCTTGGAAGTGCTTTCACAGGCGCAGCAACACTGGGGCTTTGCGCTTCTCTAGCCACCAAACATCACGGTCACTATCTCTCCGTCTCGTAGACACGAGCTGAGAAATTGCAAATGTGGAGCAATTGCTCAGAGGTGAAAAGTGCCAGCACTGAAAGCTGTTGCTAGCCAGCACCCTTCCTTGGAAGCGCTTTAGTAGGCCTAACAACACTGGGGCTCTGGGCTTCTCTAGCCACCTAATCTTCTGCTCATCCTCTCGTGCAGTCTAAAGAGAGCTCAGGTGAGAAATTGCAAACGTCGAGCAATTGCTCAGAGATGAAAAGTGCCAGCACTGAAAGCTGTTGCTAGCCAGCAGCCTTCCTTGGAAGTGCTTTCACAGGCGCAGCAACACTGGGGCTTTGCACTTCTCTAGCTACCAAACGTCACGCTCACTATCTCTCCGTCTCGTAGACACGAGCTGAGAAATTGCAAACGTCGAGCAATTGCTCAGAGATGAAAAGTGCCAGCACTGAAAGCTGATGCTAGCCAGCACCCTTCCTTGGAAGCGCTTTTGTAGGCCTAAGAATACTGGGGCTTTGGGCTTCTCTAGCCACCTACTCTTCTGCTCATCCTCTCGCGTAGTCTAAAGAGAGCTTTGGTGAGAAATTGCAAACGTCCAGCAATTGCTCAGAGATGAAAAGTGCCAGCACTGAAAGCTGTTGCTAGCCAGCACCCTTCCTTGGAAGCGCTTTCACAGGCGCAGCAACACTGGGACTTTGCGCTTCTCTAGCCACCAAATGTCACGGTCATTCTCTTTCCGTCCCGTAGACACGAGCTGAGAAATTGCAAACGTCGAGCAATTGCTCAGAGATGAAAAGTGCCAGCACTGAAAGCTGTTGCTAGCCAGCAGCCTTCCTTGGAAGCGCTTTCACAGGCGCAGCAACACTGGGGCTTTGCGCTTCTCTAGCCACCAAACGTCACGGTCATTCTTTTTCCTTCTCGTAGACAGGAGTTGAGAAATTGCAAACGTCGAGCAATTGCTCAGAGATGAAAAGTGCCAGCACTGAAAGCTGTTGCTAGCCAGCACCCTTCCTTGGAAGCGCTTTCACAGGCGCAGCAACACTGGGGCTTTGCGCTTCTCTACCCACCAAACGTCACGGTCATTCTCTTTCCGTCTCGTAGACACGAGTTGAGAAATTGCAAACGTCCAGCAATTGCTCAGAGATGAAAAGCGCCAGCACTGAAAGCTGTGGCTAGCCAGCACCATTCCTTGGAAGTGCTTTCACAGGCGCAGCAACACTGGGGCTTTGCGCTACTCTAGCCACCAAACATCACGGTCACTATCTCTCATTCTCGTAGACAGGAGTTGAGAAATTGCAAACGTCCAGCAATTGCTCAGAGATGAAAAGTGCCAGCACTGAAAGCTGATGCTAGCCAGCACCCTTCCTTGGAAGCGCTTTCACAGGCGCAGCAACACTGGGGCTTTGCGCTTCTCTACCCACCAAACATCACGCTCACTATCTCTCCGTCTCGTAGACACGAGCTGAGAAATTGCAAACGTCGAGCAATTGCTCAGAGATGAAAAGTGCCAGCACTGAAAGCTGTTGCTAGCCAGCACCCTTCCTTGGAAGCGCTTTTGTAGGCCTAAGCACACTGGGGCTCTGGGCTTCTCTAGCCACCTAATCTTCTGCTCATCCTCTCGCACACTCTAAAGAGAGCTCAGGTGAGAAATTGCAAACGTCCAGCAATTGCTCAGAGATGAAAAGGGCCAGCACTGAAAGCTGTTGCTAGCCAGCACCCTTCCTTGGAAACGCTTTTGTAGGCCTAAGAACACTGGGGCTCTGGGCTTCTCTAGCCACCTACTCTTCTGCTCTTCCTCTCGTGCAGTCTAAAGAGAGCTCAGGTGAGAAATTGCAAATGTCGAGCAATTGCTCAGAGATGAAAAGTGCCAGCACTGAAAGCTGTTGCTAGCCAGCACCCTTCCTTGGAAGTGCTTTCACAGGCGCAGCAACACTGGGGCTTTGCGCTTCTCTAGCCACCAAACATCACGGTCATTCTCTTTCCATCTCGTAGACACGAGTTGAGAAATTGCAAACATCGAGCAATTGCTCAGAGATGAAAAGTGCCAGCACTGAAAGCTGTGGCTAGCCAGCAGCCTTCCTTGGAAGCGCTTTCACAGGCGCAGCAACACTGGGGCTTTGCGCTTCTCTAGCCACCAAACATCACGGTCACTATCTCTCCGTCTCGTAGACACGAGCTGAGAAATTGCAAACGTCGAGCAATTGCTCAGAGATGAAAAGTGCCAGCACTGAAAGCTGTGGCTAGCCAGCACCCTTCCTTGGAAGTGCTTTCACAGGCGCAGCAACACTGGGGCTTTGCGCTTCTCTAGCCACCAAACATCACGCTCACTATCTCTCCGTCTCGTAGACACGAGCTGAGAAATTGCAAATGTGGAGCAATTGCTCAGAGATGAAAAGTGCCAGCACTGAAAGCTGTGGCTAGCCAGCACCCTTCCTTGGAAGCGCTTTTGTAGGCCTAAGAACACTGGGGCTCTGGGCTTCTCTAGCCACCTAATCTTCTGCTCATCCTCTCTTGCAGTGTAAAGAGAGCTCAGGTGAGAAATTGCAAACGTCGAGCAATTGCTCAGAGATGAAAAGTGGCAGCACTGAAAGCTGTTGCTAGCCAGCACCCTTCCTTGTAAGTGCTTTCACAGGCGCAGCAACACTGGGGCTTTGCGCTTCTCTACCCACCAAATGTCACGCTCACTATCTCTCCGTCTCGTAGACACGAGCTGAGAAATTGCAAACGTCGAGCAATTGCTCAGAGATGAGAACTGCCAGCACTGAAAGCTGATGCTAGCCAGCACCATTCCTTGGAAGCGCTTTTGTAGGCCTAAGAACACTGGGGCTCTGGGCTTCTCTAGCCACCTACTCTTCTGCTCATCCTCTCGCGTAGTCTAAAGAGAGCTCGGGTGAGAAATTGCAAACGTCGAGCAATTGCTCAGAGATGAAAAGTGCCAGCACTGAAAGCTGTTGCTAGCCAGCACCCTTCCTTGGAAGCGCTTTCACAGGCGCAGCAACACTGGGGCTTTGCGCTTCTCTACCCACCAAACGTCACGGTCATTCTCTTTCCGTCTCGTAGACACGAGTTGAGAAATTGCAAACGTCCAGCAATTGCTCAGAGATGAAAAGCGCCAGCACTGAAAGCTGTGGCTAGCCAGCACCATTCCTTGGAAGTGCTTTCACAGGCGCAGCAACACTGGGGCTTTGCGCTACTCTAGCCACCAAACATCACGGTCACTATCTCTCATTCTCGTAGACAGGAGTTGAGAAATTGCAAACGTCCAGCAATTGCTCAGAGATGAAAAGTGCCAGCACTGAAAGCTGATGCTAGCCAGCACCCTTCCTTGGAAGCGCTTTCACAGGCGCAGCAACACTGGGGCTTTGCGCTTCTCTACCCACCAAACATCACGCTCACTATCTCTCCGTCTCGTAGACACGAGCTGAGAAATTGCAAACGTCGAGCAATTGCTCAGAGATGAAAAGTGCCAGCACTGAAAGCTGTTGCTAGCCAGCCCCCTTCCTTGGAAGCGCTTTTGTAGGCCTAAGCACACTGGGGCTCTGGGCTTCTCTAGCCACCTAATCTTCTGCTCATCCTCTCGCACACTCTAAAGAGAGCTCAGGTGAGAAATTGCAAACGTCGAGCAATTGCTCAGAGATGAAAAGGGCCAGCACTGAAAGCTGTTGCTAGCCAGCACCCTTCCTTGGAAACGCTTTTGTAGCCCTAAGAACACTGGGGCTCTGGGCTTCTCTAGCCACCTACTCTTCTGCTCTTCCTCTCGTGCAGTCTAAAGAGAGCTCAGGTGAGAAATTGCAAATGTCGAGCAATTGCTCAGAGATGAAAAGTGCCAGCACTGAAAGCTGTTGCTAGCCAGCACCCTTCCTTGGAAGTGCTTTCACAGGCGCAGCAACACTGGGGCTTTGCGCTTCTCTAGCCACCAAACATCACGGTCATTCTCTTTCCATCTCGTAGACACGAGTTGAGAAATTGCAAACATCGAGCAATTGCTCAGAGATGAAAAGTGCCAGCACTGAAAGCTGTGGCTAGCCAGCAGCCTTCCTTGGAAGCGCTTTCACAGGCGCAGCAACACTGGGGCTTTGCGCTTCTCTAGCCACCAAACATCACGGTCACTATCTCTCCGTCTCGTAGACACGAGCTGAGAAATTGCAAACGTCGAGCAATTGCTCAGAGATGAAAAGTGCCAGCACTGAAAGCTGTGGCTAGCCAGCACCCTTCCTTGGAAGTGCTTTCACAGGCGCAGCAACACTGGGGCTTTGCGCTTCTCTAGCCACCAAACATCACGGTCATTCTCTTTCCATCTCGTAGACACGAGTTGAGAAATTGCAAACATCGAGCAATTGCTCAGAGATGAAAAGTGGCAGCACTGAAAGCTGTGGCTAGCCAGCACCCTTCCTTGGAAGCGCTTTCACAGGCGCAGCAACACTGGGGCTTTGCGCTTCTCTAGCCACCAAACATCACGGTCACTATCTCTCATTCTCGTAGACAGGAGTTGAGAAATTGCAAACGTCCAGCAATTGCTCAGAGATGAAAAGTGGCAGCACTGAAAGCTGTGGCTAGCCAGCACCCTCCCTTGGAAGTGCTTTCACAGGCGCAGCAACACTGGGGCTTTGCGCTTCTCTACCCACCAAACATCACGGTCACTATCTCTCCGTCTCATAGACACGAGCTGAGAAATTGCAAATGTGGAGCAATTGCTCAGAGGTGAAAAGTGCCAGCACTGAAAGGTGTTGCTAGCCAGCACCCTTCCTTGGAAGCGCTTTAGTAGGCCTAACAACACTGGGGCTCTGGGCTTCTCTAGCCACCTAATCTTCTGCTCATCCTCTCGTGCAGTCTAAAGAGAGCTCAGGTGAGAAATTGCAAACGTCGAGCAATTGCTCAGAGATGAAAAGTGCCAGCACTGAAAGCTGTTGCTAGCCAGCACCCTTCCTTGGAAGTGCTTTCACAGGCGCAGCAACACTGGGGCTTTGCGCTTCTCTACCCACCAAATGTCACGCTCACTATCTCTCCGTCTCGTAGACACGAGCTGAGAAATTGCAAACGTCGAGCAATTGCTCAGAGATGAAAAGTGCCAGCACTGAAAGCTGATGCTAGCCAGCACCCTTCCTTGGAAGCGCTTTTGTAGGCCTAAGAACACTGGGGCTCTGGGCTTCTCTAGCCACCTACTCTTCTGCTCATCCTCTCGCGTAGTCTAAAGAGAGCTTTGGTGAGAAATTGCAAACGTCCAGCAATTGCTCAGAGGTGAAAAGTGCCAGCACTGAAAGCTGTTGCTAGCCAGCACCCTTCCTTGGAAGCGCTTTCACAGGCGCAGCAACACTGGGACTTTGCGCTTCTCTAGCCACCAAATGTCACGGTCATTCTCTTTCCTTCTCGTAGACACGAGCTGAGAAATTGCAAACGTCGAGCAATTGCTCAGAGATGAAAAGTGCCAGCACTGAAAGCTGTTGCTAGCCAGCAGCCTTCCTTGGAAGCGCTTTCACAGGCGCAGCAACACTGGGGCTTTGCGCTTCTCTACCCACCAAACATCACGGTCATTCATTTTCCTTCTCGTAGACAGGAGTTGAGAAATTGCAAACGTCGAGCAATTGCTCAGAGATGAAAAGTGCCAGCACTGAAAGCTGTTGCTAGCCAGCACCCTTCCTTGGAAGCGCTTTCACAGGCGCAGCAACACTGGGGCTTTGCGCTTCTCTAGCCACCAAACATCACAGTCATTCTCTCTCCGTCTCGTAGACACGAGCTGAGAAATTGCAAACGTCGAGCAATTGCTCAGAGATGAAAAGTGCCAGCACTGAAAGCTGTTGCTAGCCAGCACCCTTCCTTGGAAGTGCTTTCACAGGCGCAGCAACACTGGGGCTTTGCGCTTCTCTAGCCACCAAACATCACGCTCACTATCTCTCCGTCTCGTAGACACGAGTTGAGAAATTGCAAACGTCGAGCAATTGCTCAGAGATGAAAAGTGCCAGCACTGAAAGCTGTTGCTAGCCAGCCCCCTTCCTTGGAAGCGCTTTTGTAGGCCTAAGAACACTGGGGCTCTGGGCTTCTCTAGCCACCTAATCTTCTGCTCATCCTCTCGTGCAGTCTAAAGAGAGCGCAGGTGAGAAATTGCACATGTCGAGCAATTGCTCAGAGATGAAAAGTGCCAGCACTGAAAGCTGTTGCTAGCCAGCACCCTTCCTTGGAAGCGCTTTCACAGGCGCAGCAACACTGGGGCTTTGCGCTTCTCTAGCCACCAAATATCACGCTCACTATCTCTACGTCTCGTAGACATGAGCTGAGAAATTGCAAACGTCGAGCAATTGCTCAGAGATGAAAAGTGCCAGCACTGAAAGCTGTTGCTAGCCAGCAGCCTTCCTTGGAAGCGCTTTCACAGGCGCAGCAACACTGGGGCTTTGCGCTTCTCTAGCCACCAAACATCACGGTCACTATCTCTCCTTCTCGTAGACAGGAGTTGAGAAATTGCAAACGTCCAGCAATTGCTCAGAGATGAAAAGTGGCAGCACTGAAAGCTGTGGCTAGCCAGCACCCTTCCTTGGAAGTGCTTTCACAGGCGCAGCAACACTGGGGCTTTGCGCTTCTCTAGCCACCAAACATCACGGTCACTATCTCTCCGTCTCGTAGACACGAGCTGAGAAATTGCAAATGTGGAGCAATTGCTCAGAGGTGAAAAGTGCCAGCACTGAAAGCTGTTGCTAGCCAGCACCCTTCCTTGGAAGCGCTTTAGTAGGCCTAACAACACTGGGGCTCTGGGCTTCTCTAGCCACCTAATCTTCTGCTCATCCTCTCGTGCAGTCTAAAGAGAGCTCAGGTGAGAAATTGCAAACGTCGAGCAATTGCTCAGAGATGAAAAGTGCCAGCACTGAAAGCTGTTGCTAGCCAGCAGCCTTCCTTGGAAGTGCTTTCACAGGCACAGCAACACTGGGACTTTGCGCTTCTCTACCCACCAAATGTCACGCTCACTATCTCTCCGTCTCGTAGACACGAGCTGAGAAATTGCAAACGTCGAGCAATTGCTCAGAGATGAAAAGTTCCAGCACTGAAAGCTGATGCTAGCCAGCACCCTTCCTTGTAAGCGCTTTTGTAGGCCTAAGAATACTGGGGCTCTGGGCTTCTCTAGCCACCTACTCTTCTGCTCATCCTCTCGCGTAGTCTAAAGAGAGCTCGGGTGAGAAATTGCAAAAGTCCAGCAATTGCTCAGAGATGAAAAGTGCCAGCACTGAAAGCTGTTGCTAGCCAGCACCCTTCCTTGGAAGCGCTTTCACAGGCGCAGCAACACTGGGGCTTTGCGCTTCTCTAGCCACCAAACATCACGGTCATTCTCTTTCCGTCTCGTAGACACGAGCTGAGAAATTGAAAACGTCGAGCAATTGCTCAGAGATGAAAAGTGCCAGCACTGAAAGCTCTTGCTAGCCAGCACCCTTCCTTGGAAGCGCTTTCACAGGCGCAGCAACACTGGGGCTTTGCGCTTCTCTAGCCACCAAACATCACGGTCACTATCTCTCCGTCTCGTAGACACGAGCTGAGAAATTGCAAACGTCGAGCAATTGCTCAGAGATGAAAAGTGCCAGCACTGAAAGCTGTTGCTAGCCAGCACCCTTCCTTGGAAACGCTTTTGTAAGCCTAAGAACACTGGGGCTCTGGGCTTCTCTAGCCACCTAATCTTCTGCTCATCCTCTCGTGCAGTCTAAAGAGAGCTCAGGTGAGAAATTGCAAATGTCGAGCAATTGCTCAGAGATGAAAAGTGCCAGGACT
This sequence comes from Sarcoramphus papa, assembly GCA_037962945.1. Classification (NCBI taxonomy): domain Eukaryota; kingdom Metazoa; phylum Chordata; class Aves; order Accipitriformes; family Cathartidae; genus Sarcoramphus; species Sarcoramphus papa. The sequence goes on along the minus strand of CM075586.1, from coordinate 90,819,621 downwards.
GAAAGCTGTTGCTAGCCAGCACCCTTCCTTGGAAGCGCTTTTGTAGGCCTAACAACACTGGGGTTGTGGGCTTCTCTAGCCACCTAATCTTCTGCTCATCCTCTCGTGCAGTCTAAAGAGAGCTCAGGTGAGAAAGTGCAAATGTCGAGCAATTGCTCAGAGATGAAAAGTGCCAGCACTGAAAGCTGTTGCTAGCCAGCACCCTTCCTTGGAAGTGCTTTCACAGGCGCAGCAACACTGGGACTTTGCGCTTCTCTACCCACCAAACATCACGGTCATTCTCTTTCCTTCTCGTAGACACGAGCTGAGAAATTGCAAACGTCGAGCAATTGCTCAGAGATGAAAAGTGCCAGCACTGAAAGCTGTGGCTAGCCAGCACCCTTCCTTGGAAGTGCTTTCACAGGCGCAGCAACACTGGGGCTTTGCGCTTCTCTACCCACCAAACATCACGGTCACTATCTCTCCGTCTCGTAGACACGAGCTGAGAAATTGCAAACGTCGAGCAATTGCTCAGAGATGAAAAGTGGCAGCACTGAAAGCTGTTGCTAGCCAGCACCCTTCCTTGGAAACGCTTTTGTAGGCCTAAGAACACTGGGGCTCTGGGCTTCTCTAGCCACCTAATCTTCTGCTCATCCTCTCGTGCAGTCTAAAGAGAGCTCAGGTGAGAAATTGCAAACGTCGAGCAATTGCTCAGAGATGAAAAGTGCCAGCACTGAAAGCTGTTGCTAGCCAGCACCCTTCCTTGGAAGCGCTTTCACAGGCGCAGCAACACTGGGACTTTGCGCTTCTCTAGCCACCAAACGTCACGGTCATTCTCTTTCCGTCTCGTAGACACGAGCTGAGAAATTGCAAACGTCGAGCAATTGCTCAGAGATGAAAAGTGACAGCACTGAAAGCTGTTGCTAGCCAGCACCCTTTCTTGGAAGCGCTTTTGTAGGCCTAACAACACTGGGGCTCTGGGCTTCTCTAGCCACCTACTCTTCTGCTCATCCTCTCGCGCAGTCTAAAGAGAGCTCAGGTGAGAAAGTGCAAACGTCGAGCAATTGCTCAGAGATGAAAAGTGCCAGCACTGAAAGCTGTTGCTAGCCAGCACCCTTCCTTGGAAGCGCTTTCACAGGCGCAGCAACACTGGGGCTTTGTGCTTCTCTACCCACCAAACATCACGGTCATTCTCTTTCCGTCTCGTAGACACGAGTAGAGAAATTGCAAACGTCGAGCAATTGCTCAGAGATGAAAAGTGCCAGCACTGAAAGCTGTGGCTAGCCAGCACCCTTCCTTGGAAGTGCTTTCACAGGCGCAGCAACACTGGGGCTTTGCGCTTCTCTAGCCACCAAACATCACGGTCACTATCTCTCCGTCTCGTAGACACGAGCTGAGAAATTGCAAACGTCGAGCAATTGCTCAGAGATGAAAAGTGCCAGCACTGAAAGCTGATGTTAGCCAGCACCCTTCCTTGGAAGCGCTTTTGTAGGCCTAAGAACACTGGGGCTCTGGGCTTCTCTAGCCACCTAATCTTCTGCTCATCCTCTCGTGCAGTCTAAAGAGAGGTCAGGTGAGAAATTGCAAACGTCGAGCAATTGCTCAGAGATGAGAAGTGGCAGCACTGAAAGCTGTTGCTAGCCAGCACCCTTCCTTGGAAGCGCTTTCACAGGCGCAGCAACACTGGGGCTTTGCGCTTCTCTAGCCACCAAACATCACGGTCACTATCTCTCCGTCTCGTAGACATGAGCTGAGAAATTGCAAACGTCGAGCAATTGCTCAGAGATGAAAAGTGCCAGCACTGAAAGCTGTTGCTAGCCAGCACCCTTCCTTGGAAGCGCTTTTGTAGGCCTAAGAACACTGGGGCTCTGGGCTTCTCTAGCCACCTAATCTTCTGCTCATCCTCTCGTGCAGTCTAAAGAGAGCTCAGGTGAGAAATTGCAAACGTCAAGCAATTGCTCAGAGATGAAAAGTGGCAGCACTGAAAGCTGTTGCTAGCCAGCACCCTTCCTTGGAAGTGCTTTCACAGGCGCAGCAACACTGGGACTTTGCGCTTCTCTAGCCACCAAACGTCACGGTCATTCTCTTTCCTTCTCGTAGACACGAGCTGAGAAATTGCAAACGTCGAGCAATTGCTCAGAGATGAAAAGTGCCAGCACTGAAAGCTGTTGCTAGTCAGCAGCCTTCCTTGGAAACGCTTTCACAGGCGCAGCAACACTGGGGCTTTGTGCTTCTCTACCCACCAAACGTCACGGTCATTCTCTTTCCTTCTCGTAGACACGAGCTGAGAAATTGCAAACGTCCAGCAATTGCTCAGAGATGAAAAGGGCCAGCACTGAAAGCTGTGGCTAGCCAGCACCCTTCCTTGGAAGTGCTTTCACAGGCGCAGCAACACTGGGGCTTTGCGCTTCTCTAGCCACCAAACATCACGCTCACTATCTCTCCGTCTCGTAGACACGAGCTGAGAAATTGCAAACGTCGAGCAATTGCTCAGAGATGAAAAGTGCCAGCACTGAAAGCTGTGGCTAGCCAGCACCCTTCCTTGGAAGCGCTTTTGTAGGCCTAAGAACACTGGGGCTCTGGGCTTCTCTAGCCACCTAATCTTCTGCTCATCCTCTCTTGCAGTGTAAAGAGAGCTCAGGTGAGAAATTGCAAATGTCGAGCAATTGCTCAGAGATGAAAAGTGGCAGCACTGAAAGCTGTTGCTAGCCAGCACCCTTCCTTGTAAGTGCTTTCACAGGCGCAGCAACACTGGGGCTTTGCGCTTCTCTACCCACCAAATGTCACGCTCACTATCTCTCCGTCTCGTAGACACGAGCTGAGAAATTGCAAACGTCGAGCAATTGCTCAGAGATGAGAACTGCCAGCACTGAAAGCTGATGCTAGCCAGCACCATTCCTTGGAAGCGCTTTTGTAGGCCTAAGAATACTGGGGCTCTGGGCTTCTCTAGACACCTACTCTTCTGCTCATCCTCTCGCGTAGTCTAAAGAGAGCTCGGGTGAGAAATTGCAAACGTCGAGCAATTGCTCAGAGATGAAAAGTGCCAGCACTGAAAGCTGTTGCTAGCCAGCCCGCTTCCTTGGAAGCGCTTTCACAGGCGCAGCAACACTGGGGCTTTGCGCTTCTCTACCCACCAAACGTCACGGTCATTCTCTTTCCGTCTCGTAGACACGAGTTGAGAAATTGCAAACGTCCAGCAATTGCTCAGAGATGAAAAGTGCCAGCACTGAAAGCTGTGGCTAGCCAGCACCCTTCCTTGGAAGTGCTTTCACAGGCGCAGCAACACTGGGGCTTTGCGCTACTCTAGCCACCAAACGTCACGGTCACTATCTCTCCGTCTCGTAGACACGAGCTGAGAAATTGCAAATGTGGAGCAATTGCTCAGAGGTGAAAAGTGCCAGCACTGAAAGCTGATGCTAGCCAGCACCCTTCCTTGGAAGCGCTTTCACAGGCGCAGCAACACTGGGGCTTTGCGCTTCTCTACCCACCAAACGTCACGCTCACTATCTCTCCGTCTCGTAGACACGAGCTGAGAAATTGCAAACGTCGAGCAATTGCTCAGAGATGAAAAGTGCCAGCACTGAAAGCTGTTGCTAGCCAGCCCCCTTCCTTGGAAGCGCTTTTGTAGGCCTAAGCACACTGGGGCTCTGGGCTTCTCTAGCCACCTAATCTTCTGCTCATCCTCTCGCACACTCTAAAGAGAGCTCAGGTGAGAAATTGCAAACGTCCAGCAATTGCTCAGAGATGAAAAGGGCCAGCACTGAAAGCTGTTGCTAGCCAGCACCCTTCCTTGGAAACGCTTTTGTAGCCCTAAGAACACTAGGGCTCTGGGCTTCTCTAGCCACCTACTCTTCTGCTCTTCCTCTCGTGCAGTCTAAAGAGAGCTCAGGTGAGAAATTGCAAATGTCGAGCAATTGCTCAGAGATGAAAAGTGCCAGCACTGAAAGCTGTGGCTAGCCAGCAGCCTTCCTTGGAAGCGCTTTCACAGGCGCAGCAACACTGGGGCTTTGCGCTTCTCTAGCCACCAAACATCACGCTCACTATCTCTCCGTCTCGTAGACACGAGCTGAGAAATTGCAAATGTGGAGCAATTGCTCAGAGATGAAAAGTGCCAGCACTGAAAGCTGTGGCTAGCCAGCACCCTTCCTTGGAAGCGCTTTTGTAGGCCTAAGAACACTGGGGCTCTGGGCTTCTCTAGCCACCTAATCTTCTGCTCATCCTCTCTTGCAGTGTAAAGAGAGCTCAGGTGAGAAATTGCAAACGTCGAGCAATTGCTCAGAGATGAAAAGTGGCAGCACTGAAAGCTGTTGCTAGCCAGCACCCTTCCTTGTAAGTGCTTTCACAGGCGCAGCAACACTGGGGCTTTGCGCTTCTCTACCCACCAAATGTCACGCTCACTATCTCTCCGTCTCGTAGACACGAGCTGAGAAATTGCAAACATCGAGCAATTGCTCAGAGATGAGAACTGCCAGCACTGAAAGCTGATGCTAGCCAGCACCATTCCTTGGAAGCGCTTTTGTAGGCCTAAGAATACTGGGGCTCTGGGCTTCTCTAGACACCTACTCTTCTGCTCATCCTCTCGCGTAGTCTAAAGAGAGCTCGGGTGAGAAATTGCAAACGTCCAGCAATTGCTCAGAGATGAAAAGTGCCAGCACTGAAAGCTGTTGCTAGCCAGCCCGCTTCCTTGGAAGCGCTTTCACAGGCGCAGCAACACTGGGGCTTTGCGCTTCTCTACCCACCAAACGTCACGGTCATTCTCTTTCCGTCTCGTAGACACGAGTTGAGAAATTGCAAACGTCCAGCAATTGCTCAGAGATGAAAAGCGCCAGCACTGAAAGCTGTGGCTAGCCAGCACCATTCCTTGGAAGTGCTTTCACAGGCGCAGCAACACTGGGGCTTTGCGCTACTCTAGCCACCAAACGTCACGGTCACTATCTCTCCGTCTCGTAGACACGAGCTGAGAAATTGCAAATGTGGAGCAATTGCTCAGAGGTGAAAAGTGCCAGCACTGAAAGCTGATGCTAGCCAGCACCCTTCCTTGGAAGCGCTTTCACAGGCGCAGCAACACTGGGGCTTTGCGCTTCTCTACCCACCAAACGTCACGCTCACTATCTCTCCGTCTCGTAGACACGAGTAGAGAAATTGCAAACGTCGAGCAATTGCTCAGAGATGAAAAGTGCCAGCACTGAAAGCTGTTGCTAGCCAGCCCCCTTCCTTGGAAGCGCTTTTGTAGGCCTAAGCACACTGGGGCTCTGGGCTTCTCTAGCCACCTAATCTTCTGCTCATCCTCTCGCACACTCTAAAGAGAGCTCAGGTGAGAAATTGCAAACGTCCAGCAATTGCTCAGAGATGAAAAGTGCCAGCACTGAAAGCTGTTGCTAGCCAGCACCCTTCCTTGGAAACGCTTTTGTAGCCCTAAGAACACTGGGGCTCTGGGCTTCTCTAGCCACCTACTCTTCTGCTCTTCCTCTCGTGCAGTCTAAAGAGAGCTCAGGTGAGAAATTGCAAATGTCGAGCAATTGCTCAGAGATGAAAAGTGCCAGCACTGAAAGCTGTTGCTAGCCAGCACCCTTCCTTGGAAGTGCTTTCACAGGCGCAGCAACACTGGGGCTTTGCGCTTCTCTAGCCACCAAACATCACGGTCATTCTCTTTCCATCTCGTAGACACGAGTTGAGAAATTGCAAACATCGAGCAATTGCTCAGAGATGAAAAGTGCCAGCACTGAAAGCTGTGGCTAGCCAGCAGCCTTCCTTGGAAGCGCTTTCACAGGCGCAGCAACACTGGGGCTTTGCGCTTCTCTAGCCACCAAACATCACGGTCACTATCTCTCCGTCTCGTAGACACGAGCTGAGAAATTGCAAACGTCGAGCAATTGCTCAGAGATGAAAAGTGCCAGCACTGAAAGCTGTGGCTAGCCAGCACCCTTCCTTGTAAGTGCTTTCACAGGCGCAGCAACACTGGGGCTTTGCGCTTCTCTACCCACCAAACATCACGGTCATTCTCTTTCCATCTCGTAGACACGAGTTGAGAAATTGCAAACATCGAGCAATTGCTCAGAGATGAAAAGTGGCAGCACTGAAAGCTGTGGCTAGCCAGCACCCTTCCTTGGAAGCGCTTTCACAGGCGCAGCAACACTGGGGCTTTGCGCTTCTCTAGCCACCAAACATCACGGTCACTGTCTCTCATTCTCGTAGACAGGAGTTGAGAAATTGCAAACGTCCAGCAATTGCTCAGAGATGAAAAGTGGCAGCACTGAAAGCTGTGGCTAGCCAGCACCCTCCCTTGGAAGTGCTTTCACAGGCGCAGCAACACTGGGGCTTTGCGCTTCTCTAGCCACCAAACATCACGCTCACTATCTCTCCGTCTCGTAGACACGAGCTGAGAAATTGCAAATGTGGAGCAATTGCTCAGAGGTGAAAAGTGCCAGCACTGAAAGGTGTTGCTAGCCAGCACCCTTCCTTGGAAGCGCTTTAGTAGGCCTAACAACACTGGGGCTCTGGGCTTCTCTAGCCACCTAATCTTCTGCTCATCCTCTCGTGCAGTCTAAAGAGAGCTCAGGTGAGAAATTGCAAACGTCGAGCAATTGCTCAGAGATGAAAAGTGGCAGCACTGAAAGCTGTTGCTAGCCAGCACCCTTCCTTGGAAGTGCTTTCACAGGCGCAGCAACACTGGGGCTTTGCGCTTCTCTACCCACCAAATGTCACGCTCACTATCTCTCCGTCTCGTAGACACGAGCTGAGAAATTGCAAACGTCGAGCAATTGCTCAGAGATGAAAAGTGCCAGCACTGAAAGCTGATGCTAGCCAGCACCCTTCCTTGGAAGCGCTTTTGTAGGCCTAAGAATACTGGGGCTCTGGGCTTCTCTAGCCACCTACTCTTCTGCTCATCCTCTCGCGTAGTCTAAAGAGAGCTTTGGTGAGAAATTGCAAACGTCCAGCAATTGCTCAGAGATGAAAAGTGCCAGCACTGAAAGCTGTTGCTAGCCAGCACCCTTCCTTGGAAGCGCTTTCACAGGCGCAGCAACACTGGGACTTTGCGCTTCTCTAGCCACCAAATGTCACGGTCATTCTCTTTCCATCTCGTAGACACGAGCTGAGAAATTGCAAACGTCGAGCAATTGCTCAGAGATGAAAAGTGCCAGCACTGAAAGCTGTTGCTAGCCAGCAGCCTTCCTTGGAAGCGCTTTCACAGGCGCAGCAACACTGGGGCTTTGCGCTTCTCTAGCCACCAAACGTCACGGTCATTCTTTTTCCTTCTCGTAGACAGGAGTTGAGAAATTGCAAACGTCGAGCAATTGCTCAGAGATGAAAAGTGCCAGCACTGAAAGCTGTTGCTAGCCAGCACCCTTCCTTGGAAGCGCTTTCACAGGCGCAGCAACACTGGGGCTTTGCGCTTCTCTAGCCACCAAACATCACAGTCATTCTCTCTCCGTCTCGTAGACACGAGTTGAGAAATTGCAAACGTCGAGCAATTGCTCAGAGATGAAAAGTGCCAGCACTGAAAGCTGTTGCTAGCCAGCACCCTTCCTTGGAAGCGCTTTTGTAGGCCTAAGAACACTGGGGCTCTGGCCTTCTCTAGCCACCTAATCTTCTGCTCATCCTCTCGTGCAGTCTAAAGAGAGCTCAGGTGAGAAATTGCAAATGTCGAGCAATTGCTCAGAGATGAAAAGTGCCAGCACTGAAAGCTGTTGCTAGCCAGCACCCTTCCTTGGAAGCGCTTTCACAGGCGCAGCAACACTGGGGCTTTGCGCTTCTCTACCCACCAAACATCACGGTCATTCTCTTTCCTTCTCGTAGACAGGAGTTGAGAAATTGCAAACGTCGAGCAATTGCTCAGAGATGAAAAGTGCCAGCACTGAAAGCTGTTGCTAGCCAGCAGCCTTCCTTGGAAGTGCTTTCACAGGCGCAGCAACACTGGGGCTTTGCGCTTCTCTACCCACCAAACGTCACGGTCATTCTCTTTCCGTCTCGTAGACACGAGTTGAGAAATTGCAAACGTCGAGCAATTGCTCAGAGATGAAAAGTGCCAGCACTGAAAGCTGTGGCTAGCCAGCACCCTTCCTTGGAAGTGCTTTCACAGGCGCAGCAACACTGGGGCTTTGCGCTTCTCTAGCCACCAAACATCACGGTCACTATCTCTCCGTCTCGTAGACACGAGCTGAGAAATTGCAAATGTGGAGCAATTGCTCAGAGGTGAAAAGTGCCAGCACTGAAAGCTGTTGCTAGCCAGCACCCTTCCTTGGAAGCGCTTTAGTAGGCCTAACAACACTGGGGCTCTGGGCTTCTCTAGCCACCTAATCTTCTGCTCATCCTCTCGCGCAGTCTAAAGAGAGCTCAGGTGAGAAATTGCAAACGTCGAGCAATTGCTCAGAGATGAAAAGTGCCAGCACTGAAAGCTGTTGCTAGCCAGCAGCCTTCCTTGGAAGTGCTTTCACAGGCGCAGCAACACTGGGGCTTTGCACTTCTCTAGCCACCAAACGTCACGCTCACTATCTCTCCGTCTCGTAGACACGAGCTGAGAAATTGCAAACGTCGAGCAATTGCTCTGAGATGAGAACTGCCAGCACTGAAAGCTGTTGCTAGCCAGCACCCTTCCTTGGAAGCGCTTTCACAGGCGCAGCAACACTGGGGCTTTGCGCTTCTCTACCCACCAAACGTCACGGTCATTCTCTTTCCTTCTCGTAGACAGGAGTTGAGAAATTGCAAACGTCCAGCAATTGCTCAGAGATGAAAAGCGCCAGCACTGAAAGCTGTGGCTAGCCAGCACCCTTCCTTGGAAGTGCTTTCACAGGCGCAGCAACACTGGGGCTTTGCGCTACTCTAGCCACCAAACGTCACGGTCACTATCTCTCCGTCTCGTAGACACGAGCTGAGAAATTGCAAATGTGGAGCAATTGCTCAGAGGTGAAAAGTGCCAGCACTGAAAGCTGATGCTAGCCAGCACCCTTCCTTGGAAGCGCTTTCACAGGCGCAGCAACACTGGGGCTTTGCGCTTCTCTACCCACCAAACGTCACGCTCACTATCTCTCCGTCTCGTAGACACGAGCTGAGAAATTGCAAACGTCGAGCAATTGCTCCGAGATGAAAAGGGCCAGCACTGAAAGCTGTTGCTAGCCAGCCCCCTTCCTTGGAAACGCTTTTGTAGCCCTAAGAACACGGGGGCTCTGGGCTTCTCTAGCCACCTACTCTTCTGCTCTTCCTCTCGTGCAGTCTAAAGAGAGCTCAGGTGAGAAATTGCAAATGTCGAGCAATTGCTCAGAGATGAAAAGTGCCAGCACTGAAAGCTGTTGCTAGCCAGCACCCTTCCTTGGAAGTGCTTTCACAGGCGCAGCAACACTGGGGCTTTGCGCTTCTCTAGCCACCAAATATCACGCTCACTATCTCTACGTCTCGTAGACACGAGCTGAGAAATTGCAAACGTCAAGCAATTGCTCAGAGATGAAAAGTGCCAGCACTGAAAGCTGTGGCTAGCCAGCACCCTTCCTTGGAAGTGCTTTCACAGGCGCAGCAACACTGGGGCTTTGCGCTTCTCTAGCCACCAAACATCACGGTCATTCTCTTTCCATCTCGTAGACACGAGTTGAGAAATTGCAAACATCGAGCAATTGCTCAGAGATGAAAAGTGCCAGCACTGAAAGCTGTGGCTAGCCAGCAGCCTTCCTTGGAAGTGCTTTCACAGGCGCAGCAACACTGGGGCTTTGCGCTTCTCTAGCCACCAAACATCACGGTCACTATCTCTCCGTCTCGTAGACACGAGCTGAGAAATTGCAAATGTGGAGCAATTGCTCAGAGAGGAAAAGTGCCAGCACTGAAAGCTGTTGCTAGCCAGCACCCTTCCTTGGAAACGCTTTAGTAGGCCTAACAACACTGGGGCTCTGGGCTTCTCTAGCCACCTAATCTTCTGCTCATCCTCTCGTGCAGTCTAAAGAGAGCTCAGGTGAGAAATTGCAAACGTCGAGCAATTGCTCAGAGATGAAAAGTGCCAGCACTGAAAGCTGTTGCTAGCCAGCACCCTTCCTTGGAAGTGCTTTCACAGGCGCAGCAACACTGGGACTTTGCGCTTCTCTAGCCACCAAATGTCACGGTCACTATCTCTCCGTCTCGTAGAAACGAGCTGAGAAATTGCAAACGTCGAGCAATTGCTCAGAGATGAGAACTGCCAGCACTGAAAGCTGATGCTAGCCAGCACCCTTCCTTGGAAGCGCTTTTGTAGGCCTAAGAATACTGGGGCTCTGGGCTTCTCTAGCCACCTACTCTTCTGCTCATCCTCTCGCGTAGTCTAAAGAGAGCTCAGGTGAGAAATTGCAAACGTCGAGCAATTGCTCAGAGATGAAAAGTGCCAGCACTGAAAGCTGTTGCTAGCCAGCACCCTTCCTTGGAAGTGCTTTCACAGGCGCAGCAACACTGGGGCTTTGCGCTTCTCTAGCCACCAAACATCACGGTCATTCTCTTTCCGTCTCGTAGACACGAGCTGAGAAATTGAAAACGTCGAGCAATTGCTCAGAGATGAAAAGTGCCAGCACTGAAAGCTGTTGCTAGCCAGCACCCTTCCTTGGAAGTGCTTTCACAGGCGCAGCAACACTGGGGCTTTGCGCTTCTCTACCCACCAAACATCACGGTCATTCTCTTTCCGTCTCGTAGACACGAGTTGAGAAATTGAAAACGTCGAGCAATTGCTCAGAGAGGAAAAGTGCCAGCACTGAAAGCTGTTGCTAGCCAGCACCCTTTCTTGGAAGCGCTTTTGTAGGCCTAAGAACACTGGGGCTCTGGGCTTCTCTAGCCACCTAATCTTCTGCTCATCCTCTCGTGCAGTCTAAAGAGAGCTCAGGTGAGAAAGCGCAAACGTCGAGCAATTGCTCAGAGATGAAAAGTGCCAGCACTGAAAGCTGTTGCTAGCCAGCAGCCTTCCTTGGAAGCGCTTTCACAGGCGCAGCAACACTGGGGCTTTGCGCTTCTCTACCCACCAAACGTCACGGTCATTCTCTTTCCTTCTCGTAGACACGAGCTGAGAAATTGCAAACGTCGAGCAATTGCTCAGAGATGAAAAATGCCAGCACTGAAAGCTGTTGCTAGCCAGCACCCTTTCTTGGAAGCGCTTTTGTAGGCCTAAGAACACTGGGGTTGTGGGCTTCTCTAGCCACCTACTCTTCTGCTCATCCTCTCGTGCAGTCTAAAGAGAGCTCAGGTGAGAAATTGCAAATGTCGAGCAATTGCTCAGAGATGAAAAGTGCCAGCACTGAAAGCTGTTGCTAGCCAGCACCCTTCCTTGGAAGTGCTTTTGTAGGCCTAACAACACTGGGGCTCTGGGCTTCTCTAGCCACCTAATCTTCTGCTCATCCTCTCGTGCAGTCTAAAGAGAGCTCAGGTGAGAAAGTGCAAATGTCGAGCAATTGCTCAGAGATGAAAAGTGCCAGCACTGAAAGCTGCTGCTAGCCAGCACCCTTCCTTGGAAGTGCTTTCACAGGCGCAGCAACACTGGGGGTTTGCGCTTCTCTACCCACCAAACGTCACGGTCATTCTCTTTCCTTCTCGTAGACACGAGCTGAGAAATTGCAAACGTCGAGCAATTGCTCAGAGATGAAAAGTGCCAGCACTGAAAGCTGTGGCTAGCCAGCACCCTTCCTTGGAAGTGCTTTCACAGGCGCAGCAACACTGGGGCTTTGCGCTTCTCTAGCCACCAAACATCACGCTCACTATCTCTCCGTCTCGTAGACACGAGCTGAGAAATTGCAAACGTCGAGCAATTGCTCAGAGATGAAAAGTGGCAGCACTGAAAGCTGTTGCTAGCCAGTACCCTTCCTTGGAAACGCTTTTGTAGGCCTAAGAACACTGGGGCTCTGGGCTTCTCTAGCCACCTACTCTTCTGCTCTTCCTCTCGTGCAGTCTAAAGAGAGCTCAGGTGAGAAATTGCAAATGTCGAGCAATTGCTCAGAGATGAAAAGTGCCAGCACTGAAAGCTGTTGCTAGCCAGCACCCTTCCTTGGAAGCGCTTTCACAGGCGCAGCAACACTGGGGCTTTGCGCTTCTCTACCCACCAAACATCACGGTCATTCTCTTTCCGTCTCGTAGACACGAGCTGAGAAATTGCAAACGTCGAGCAATTGCTCAGAGAGGAAAAGTGCCAGCACTGAAAGCTGTTGCTAGCCAGCAGCCTTCCTTGGAAGCGCTTTCACAGGCGCAGCAACACTGGGGCTTTGCGCTTCTCTAGCCACCAAACATCACGGTCACTATCTCTCCGTCTCGTAGACACGAGCTGAGAAATTGCAAACGTCGAGCAATTGCTCAGAGATGAAAAGTGCCAGCACTGAAAGCTGTGGCTAGCCAGCACCCTTCCTTGGAAGTGCTTTCACAGGCGCAGCAACACTGGGGCTTTGCGCTTCTCTACCCACCAAACATCACGGTCATTCTCTTTCCATCTCGTAGACACGAGTTGAGAAATTGCAAACATCGAGCAATTGCTCAGAGATGAAAAGTGGCAGCACTGAAAGCTGTTGCTAGCCAGCAGCCTTCCTTGGAAGCGCTTTCACAGGCGCAGCAACACTGGGGCTTTGCGCTTCTCTAGCCACCAAACATCACGGTCACTATCTCTCCTTCTCGTAGACAGGAGTTGAGAAATTGCAAACGTCGAGCAATTGCTCAGAGATGAAAAGTGCCAGCACTGAAAGCTGTGGCTAGCCAGCACCCTTCCTTGGAAGTGCTTTCACAGGCGCAGCAACACTGGGGCTTTGCGCTTCTCTAGCCACCAAACATCACGCTCACTATCTCTCCGTCTCGTAGACACGAGCTGAGAAATTGCAAATGTGGAGCAATTGCTCAGAGAGGAAAAGTGCCAGCACTGAAAGCTGTTGCTAGCCAGCACCCTTCCTTGGAAGCGCTTTAGTAGGCCTAAGAACACTGGGGCTCTGGGCTTCTCTAGCCACCTAATCTTCTGCTCATCCTCTCGTGCAGTCTAAAGAGAGCTCAGGTGAGAAATTGCAAACGTCGAGCAATTGCTCAGAGAGGAAAAGTGGCAGCACTGAAAGCTGTTGCTAGCCAGCACCGTTCCTTGGAAGTGCTTTCACAGGCGCAGCAACACTGGGGCTTTGCGCTTCTCTAGCCACCAAATGTCACGGTCACTATCTCTCCGTCTCGTAGACACGAGCTGAGAAATTGCAAACGTCGAGCAATTGCTCAGAGATGAGAAGTGCCAGCACTGAAAGCTGTGGCTAGCCAGCACCCTTCCTTGGAAGCGCTTTCACAGGCGCAGCAACACTGGGGCTTTGCGCTTCTCTAGCCACCAAACGTCACGGTCATTCTCTTTCCGTCTCGTAGACACGAGCTGAGAAATTGCAAACGTCGAGCAATTGCTCAGAGATGAAAAGTGCCAGCACTGAAAGCTGTTGCTAGCCAGCACCCTTTCTTGGAAGCGCTTTTGTAGGCCTAAGAACACTGGGGCTCTGTGCTTCTCTAGCCACCTACTCTTCTGCTCATCCTCTCGCGTAGTCTAAAGAGAGCTCAGGTGAGAAAGTGCAAACGTCGAGCAATTGCTCAGAGATGAAAAGTGCCAGCACTGAAAGCTGTTGCTAGCCAGCACCCTTCCTTGGAAGCGCTTTCACAGGCGCAGCAACACTGGGGCTTTGCGCTTCTCTAGCCACCAAATGTCACGCTCACTATCTCTCCGTCTCGTAGACATGAGCTGAGAAATTGCAAACGTCGAGCAATTGCTCAGAGATGAAAAGTGCCAGCACTGAAAGCTGTTGCTAGCCAGCACCCTTCCTTGGAAGCGCTTTTGTAGGCCTAAGAACACTGGGGCTCTGGGCTTCTCTAGCCACCTAATCTTCTGCTCATCCTCTCGTGCAGTCTAAAGAGAGCTCGGGTGAGAAAGTGCAAACGTCCAGCAATTGCTCAGAGAGGAAAAGTGGCAGCACTGAAAGCTGTTGCTAGCCAGCACCCTTCCTTGGAAGTGCTTTCACAGGCGCAGCAACACTGGGACTTTGCGCTTCTCTACCCACCAAACGTCACGGTCATTCTCTTTCCTTCTCGTAGACACGAGTTGAGAAATTGCAAACGTCGAGCAATTGCTCAGAGATGAAAAGTGCCAGCACTGAAAGCTGTTGCTAGCCAGCACCCTTCCTTGGAAGCGCTTTCACAGGCGCAGCAACACTGGGACTTTGCGCTTCTCTAGCCACCAAACGTCACGGTCATTCTCTTTCCTTCTCGTAGACAGGAGTTGAGAAATTGCAAATGTGGAGCAATTGCTCAGAGATGAAAAGTGCCAGGACTGAAAGCTGTGGCTAGCCAGCACCCTTCCTTGGAAGTGCTTTCACAGGCGCAGCAACACTGGGGCTTTGCGATTCTCTACCCACCAAACGTCACGCTCACTATCTCTCCGTCTCGTAGACACGAGCTGAGAAATTGCAAATGTGGAGCAATTGCTCAGAGGTGAAAAGTGCCAGCACTGAAAGCTGATGCTAGCCAGCACCCTTCCTTGGAAGCGCTTTTGTAGGCCTAACAACACTGGGGCTCTGGGCTTCTCTAGCCACCTAATCTTCTGCTCATCCTCTCATGCAGTCTAAAGAGAGCTCAGGTGAGAAAGTGCAAACGTCGAGCAATTGCTCAGAGATGAAAAGTGCCAGCACTGAAAGCTGTTGCTAGCCAGCACCCTTCCTTGGAAGCGCTTTCACAGGCGCAGCAACACTGGGGCTTTGCGCTTCTCTAGCCACCAAACGTCACGGTCATTCTCTTTCCGTCTCGTAGACACGAGCTGAGAAATTGCAAACGTCGAGCAATTGCTCAGAGATGAGAAGTGCCAGCACTGAAAGCTGTTGCTAGCCAGCACCCTTCCTTGGAAGCGCTTTTGTAGGCCTAACAACACTGGGGCTCTGGGCTTCTCTAGCCACCTAATCTTCTGCTCATCCTCTCGTGCAGTCTAAAGAGAGCTCAGGTGAGAAATTGCAAACGTCGAGCAATTGCTCAGCGATGAAAAGTGCCAGCACTGAAAGCTGTGGCTAGCCAGCACCCTTCCTTGGAAGCGCTTTCACAGGCGCAGCAACACTGGGGCTTTGCGCTTCTCTACCCACCAAACATCACGGTCACTATCTCTCCGTCTCGTAGACATGAGCTGAGAAATTGCAAAAGTGGAGCAATTGCTCAGAGGTGAAAAGTGCCAGCACTGAAAGCTGTTGCTAGCCAGCATCCTTCCTTGGAAGCGCTCTTGTAGCCCTAACAACACAGGGGCTCTGAGCTTCTATAGCCACCTAGTCTTCTGCTCATCCTCTCGCGCAGTCTAAAGAGAGCTCAGGGGAGAAATTGCAAACGTCCAGCAATTGCTCAGAGAGGAAAAGTGCCAGCACTGAAAGCTGTTGCTAGCCAGCACCCTTCCTTGGAAGTGCTTTCACAGGCGCAGCAACACTGGGGCTTTGCGCTTCTCTACCCACCAAACATCACGCTCACTATCTCTACGTCTCGTAGACACGAGCTGAGAAATTGCAAACGTCGAGCAATTGCTCAGAGAGGAAAAGTGCCAGCACTGAAAGCTGATGTTAGCCATCAGCCTTCCTTGGAAGCGCTTTTGTAGGCCTAAGAACACTGGGGCTCTGGGCTTCTCTAGCCACCTACTCTTCTGCTCATCCTCTCGTGCAGTCTAAAGAGAGCTCAGGTGAGAAATTGCAAACGTCCAGCAATTGCTCAGAGAGGAAAAGTGGCAGCACTGAAAGCTGTTGCTAGCCAGCACCCTTCCTTGGACGTGCTTTCACAGGCGCAGCAACACTGGGGCTTTGCGCTTCTCTACCCACCAAGCGTCACGCTCACTATCTCTACGTCTCGTAGACACGAGCTGAGAAATTGCAAACGTCGAGCAATTGCTCAGAGATGAAAAGTGGCAGCACTGAAAGCTGTTGCTAGCCAGCACCCTTCCTTGGAAGCGCTTTTGTAGGCCTAAGAACACTGGGGCTCTGGGCTTCTCTAGCCACCTAATCTTCTGCTCATCCTCTCGTGCAGTCTAAAGAGAGCTCAGGTGAGAAATTGCAAACGTCGAGCAATTGCTCAGAGAGGAAAAGTGGCAGCACTGAAAGCTGTTGCTAGCCAGCACCCTTCCTTGGAAGCGCTTTTGTAGGCCTAACAACACTGGGGCTCTGGGCTTCTCTAGCCACCTAATCTTCTGCTCATCCTCTCGTGCAGTCTAAAGAGAGCTCAGGTGAGAAATTGCAAATGTCGAGCAATTGCTCAGAGATGAAAAGTGCCATCACTGAAAGCTGTTGCTAGCCAGCACCCTTCCTTGGAAGCGCTTTCACAGGCGCAGCAACACTGGGACTTTGCTCTTCTCTAGCCACCAAACGTCACGGTCATTCTCTTTCCTTCTCGTAGACACGAGCTGAGAAATTGCAAACGTCGAGCAATTGCTCAGAGATGAAAAGTGCCAGCACTGAAAGCTGTGGCTAGCCAGCAGCCTTCCTTGGAAGCGCTTTCACAGGCGCAGCAACACTGGGGCTTTGCGCTTCTCTAGCGAGCAAACGTCACGGTCACTATCTCTCCGTCTCGTAGACACGAGCTGAGAAATTGCAAACGTCGAGCAATTGCTCAGAGATGAAAAGTGGCAGCACTGAAAGCTGTTGCTAGCCAGCACTCTTCCTTGGAAACGCTTTTGTAGGCCTAAGAACACTGGGGCTCTGGGCTTCTCTAGCCACCTAATCTTCTGCTCATCCTCTCGTGCAGTCTAAAGAGAGCTCAGGTGAGAAAGTGCAAACGTCGAGCAATTGCTCAGAGATGAAAAGTGCCAGCACTGAAAGCTGTTGCTAGCCAGCACCCTTCCTTGGAAGCGCTTTCACAGGCGCAGCAACACTGGGACTTTGCGCTTCTCTACCCACCAAATGTCACGGTCATTCTCTTTCCGTCTCGTAGACACGAGCTGAGAAATTGCAAACGTCGAGCAATTGCTCAGAGAGGAAAAGTGCCAGCACTGAAAGCTGTTGCTAGCCAGCACCCTTTCTTGGAAGCGCTTTTGTAGGCCTAAGAACACTGGGGCTCAGGGCTTCTCTAGCCACCTACTCTTCTGCTCATCCTCTCGCGTAGTCTAAAGAGAGCTCAGGTGAGAAAGTGCAAACGTCGAGCAATTGCTCAGAGATGAAAAGTGCCAGCACTGAAAGCTGTTGCTAGCCAGCACCCTTCCTTGGAAGCGCTTTCACAGGCGCAGCAACACTGGGGCTTTGCGCTTCTCTACCCACCAAACATCACGGTCATTCTCTTTCCTTCTCGTAGACAGGAGTTGAGAAATTGCAAACGTCGAGCAACTGCTCAGAGATGAAAAGTGCCAGCACTGAAAGCTGTGGCTAGCCAGCACCCTTCCTTGGAAGTGCTTTCACAGGCGCAGCAACACTGGGGCTTTGCGCTTCTCTAGCCACCAAACGTCACGCTCACTATCTCTCCGTCTCGTAGACACGAGCTGAGAAATTGCAAACGTCGAGCAATTGCTCAGAGAGGAAAAGTGCCAGCACTGAAAGCTGTTGCTAGCCAGCACCCTTCCTTGGAAGCGCTTTTGTAGCCCTAAGAACACTGGGGCTCTGGGCTTCTCTAGCCACCTAATCTTATGCTCATCCTCTCGTGCAGTCTAAAGAGAGCTCAGGTGAGAAATTGCAAATGTCGAGCAATTGCTCAGAGATGAAAAGTGCCAGCACTGAAAGCTGTTGCTAGTCAGCACCCTTCCTTGAAAGCGCTTTCACAGGCGCAGCAACACTGGGGCTTTGCGCTTCTCTAGCCACCAAACATCACGGTCATTCTCTTTCCGTCTCGTAGACACGAGCTGAGAAATTGCAAACGTCGAGCAATTGCTCAGAGATGAAAAGTGCCAGCACTGAAAGCTGTTGCTAGCCAGCACCCTTCCTTGGAAGCGCTTTCACAGGCGCAGCAACACTGGGGCTTTGCGCTTCTCTACCCACCAAACGTCACGGTCACTATCTCTCCGTCTCGTAGACACGAGCTGAGAAATTGCAAACGTCGAGCAATTGCTCAGAGAGGAAAAGTGCCAGCACTGAAAGCTGTTGCTAGGCAGCAGCCTTCCTTGGAAACGCTTTTGTAGGCCTAAGAACACTGGGGCTCTGGGCTTCTCTAGCCACCTAATCTTCTGCTCATCCTCTCGCGCAGTCTAAAGAGAGCTCAGGGGAGAAATTGCAAATGTCGAGCAATTGCTCAGAGATGAAAAGTGCCAGCACTGAAAGCTGTGGCTAGCCAGCACCCTTCCTTGGACGTGCTTTCACAGGCGCAGCAACACTGGGACTTTGAGCTTCTCTACCCACCAAAAGTCACGGTCATTCTCTTTCCGTCTCGTAGACACGAGCTGAGAAATTGCAAACGTCGAGCAATTGCTCAGAGATGAGAACTGCCAGCACTGAAAGCTGATGCTAGCCAGCACCCTTCCTTGGAAGCGCTTTTGTAGGCCTAAGAACACTGGGGCTCTGGGCTTCTCTAGCCACCTAATCTTCTGCTCATCCTCTCGGGCACTCTAAAGAGAGCTCGGGTGAGAAAGTGCAAACGTCGAGCAATTGCTCAGAGATGAAAAGTGCCAGCACTGAAAGCTGTTGCTAGCCAGCACCCTTCCTTGGAAGTGCTTTCACAGGCGCTGCAACACTGGGACTTTGCGCTTCTCTAGCCACCAAACGTCACGGTCATTCTCTTTCCTTCTCGTAGACACGAGCTGAGAAATTGCAAACGTCGAGCAATTGCTCAGAGATGAAAAGTGGCAGCACTGAATGCTGTTGCTAGCCAGCACCCTTCCTTGGAAGCGCTTTCACAGGCGCAGCAACACTGGGGCTTTGCGCTTCTCTACCCACCAAACATCACGGTCATTCTCTTTCCTTCTCGTAGACAGGAGTTGAGAAATTGCAAACGTCGAGCAATTGCTCAGAGATGAAAAGTGCCAGCACTGAAAGCTGTGGCTAGCCAGCACCCTTCCTTGGAAGTGCTTTCACAGGCGCAGCAACACTGGGGCTTTGCGCTTCTCTAGCCACCAAACATCACGCTCACTATCTCTCCGTCTCGTAGACACGAGCTGAGAAATTGCAAATGTGGAGCAATTGCTCAGAGGTGAAAAGTGCCAGCACTGAAAGCTGTTGCTAGCCAGCCCCCTTCCTTGGAAGCGCTTTTGTAGGCCTAAGAACACTGGGGCTCTGGGCTTCTCTAGCCACCTACTCTTCTGCTCATCCTCTCGGGCACTCTAAAGAGAGCTCAGGTGAGAAATTGCAAACGTCGAGCAATTGCTCCGAGATGAAAAGTGCCAGCACTGAAAGCTGTTGCTAGCCAGCACCCTTCCTTGGAAGCGCTTTCACAGGCGCAGCAACACTGGGGCTTTGCGCTTCTCTAGCCACCAAACATCACGGTCATTCTCTTTCCGTCTCGTAGACACGAGCTGAGAAATTGCAAACGTCGAGCAATTGCTCAGAGATGAAAAGTGCCAGCACTGAAAGCTGTTGCTAGCCAGCACCCTTCCTTGGAAGCGCTTTCACAGGCGCAGCAACACTGGGGCTTTGCGCTTCTCTACCCACCAAACGTCACGGTCACTATCTCTCCGTCTCGTAGACACGAGCTGAGAAATTGCAAACGTCGAGCAATTGCTCAGAGAGGAAAAGTGCCAGCACTGAAAGCTGTTGCTAGGCAGCAGCCTTCCTTGGAAACGCTTTTGTAGGCCTAAGAACACTGGGGCTCTGGGCTTCTCTAGCCACCTAATCTTCTGCTCATCCTCTCGCGCAGTCTAAAGAGAGCTCAGGGGAGAAATTGCAAATGTCGAGCAATTGCTCAGAGATGAAAAGTGCCAGCACTGAAAGCTGTGGCTAGCCAGCACCCTTCCTTGGACGTGCTTTCACAGGCGCAGCAACACTGGGACTTTGAGCTTCTCTACCCACCAAAAGTCACGGTCATTCTCTTTCCGTCTCGTAGACACGAGCTGAGAAATTGCAAACGTCGAGCAATTGCTCAGAGATGAGAACTGCCAGCACTGAAAGCTGATGCTAGCCAGCACCCTTCCTTGGAAGCGCTTTTGTAGGCCTAAGAACACTGGGGCTCTGGGCTTCTCTAGCCACCTAATCTTCTGCTCATCCTCTCGGGCACTCTAAAGAGAGCTCGGGTGAGAAAGTGCAAACGTCGAGCAATTGCTCAGAGATGAAAAGTGCCAGCACTGAAAGCTGTTGCTAGCCAGCACCCTTCCTTGGAAGTGCTTTCACAGGCGCTGCAACACTGGGACTTTGCGCTTCTCTAGCCACCAAACGTCACGGTCATTCTCTTTCCTTCTCGTAGACACGAGCTGAGAAATTGCAAACGTCGAGCAATTGCTCAGAGATGAAAAGTGGCAGCACTGAATGCTGTTGCTAGCCAGCACCCTTCCTTGGAAGCGCTTTCACAGGCGCAGCAACACTGGGGCTTTGCGCTTCTCTACCCACCAAACATCACGGTCATTCTCTTTCCTTCTCGTAGACAGGAGTTGAGAAATTGCAAACGTCGAGCAATTGCTCAGAGATGAAAAGTGCCAGCACTGAAAGCTGTGGCTAGCCAGCACCCTTCCTTGGAAGTGCTTTCACAGGCGCAGCAACACTGGGGCTTTGCGCTTCTCTAGCCACCAAACATCACGCTCACTATCTCTCCGTCTCGTAGACACGAGCTGAGAAATTGCAAATGTGGAGCAATTGCTCAGAGGTGAAAAGTGCCAGCACTGAAAGCTGTTGCTAGCCAGCCCCCTTCCTTGGAAGCGCTTTTGTAGGCCTAAGAACACTGGGGCTCTGGGCTTCTCTAGCCACCTACTCTTCTGCTCATCCTCTCATGCAGTCTAAAGAGAGCTCAGGTGAGAAATTGCAAACGTCGAGCAATTGCTCCGAGATGAAAAGTGCCAGCACTGAAAGCTGTTGCTAGCCAGCACCCTTCCTTGGAAGCGCTTTCACAGGCGCAGCAACACTGGGACTTTGCGCTTCTCTACCCACCAAACGTCACGGTCATTCTCTTTCCTTCTCGTAGACACGAGCTGAGAAATTGCAAACGTCGAGCAATTGCTCAGAGATGAGAACTGCCAGCACTGAAAGCTGATGCTAGCCAGCACCCTTCCTTGGAAGCGCTTTTGTAGGCCTAAGAACACTGGGGTTGTGGGCTTCTCTAGCCACCTACTCTTCTGCTCATCCTCTCGCGTAGTCTAAAGAGAGCTCGGGTGAGAAAGTGCAAACGTCCAGCAATTGCTCAGAGATTAAAAGTGCCAGCACTGAAAGCTGTTGCTAGCCAGCACCCTTCCTTGGAATTGCTTTCACAGGCGCAGAAACACTGGGGCTTTGCGCTACTCTAGCCACCAAACGTCACGGTCACTATCTCTCCGTCTCGTAGACACGAGCTGAGAAATTGCAAATGTGGAGCAATTGCTCAGAGGTGAAAAGTGCCAGCACTGAAAGCTGTTGCTAGCCAGCGCCCTTCCTTGGAAGCGCTTTCACAGGTGCAGCAACACTGGGGCTTTGCGCTTCTCTAGCCACCAAACATCACGCTCACTATCTCTCCGTCTCGTAGACACGAGCTGAGAAATTGCAAACGTCGAGCAATTGCTCAGAGATGAAAAGTGCCAGCACTGAAAGCTGTTGCTAGCCAGCACCCTTCCTTGGAAGCGCTTTTGTAGGCCTAAGAACACTGGGGCTCTGTGCTTCTCTAGCCACCTACTCTACTGCTCATCCTCTCGTGCAGTCTAAAGAGAGCTCAGGTGAGAAATTGCAAATGTCGAGCAATTGCTCAGAGATGAAAAGTGCCAGCACTGAAAGCTGTTGCTAGCCAGCAGCCTTCCTTGGAAGCGCTTTCACAGGCGCAGCAACACTGGGGCTTTGCGCTTCTCTAGCCACCAAACATCACGGTCATTCTCTTTCCATCTCGTAGACACGAGTTGAGAAATTGCAAACATCGAGCAATTGCTCAGAGATGAAAAGTGCCAGCACTGAAAGCTGTTGCTAGCCAGCACCCTTCCTTGGAAGCGCTTTCACAGGCGCAGCAACACTGGGACTTTGCGCTTCTCTAGCCACCAAACGTCACGGTCACTATCTCTCCGTCTCGTAGACACGAGCTGAGAAATTGCAAACGTCGAGCAATTGCTCAGAGATGAAAAGTGCCAGCACTGAAAGCTGTTGCTAGCCAGCACCCTTCCTTGGAAACGCTTTTGTAGGCCTAAGAACACTGGGGCTCTGTGCTTCTCTAGCCACCTAATCTTCTGCTCATCCTCTCGTGCAGTCTAAAGAGAGCTCAGGTGAGAAAGTGCAAACGTCGAGCAATTGCTCAGAGATGAAAAGTGCCAGCACTGAAAGCTGTTGCTAGCCAGCACCCTTCCTTGGAAGCGCTTTCACAGGCGCAGCAACACTGGGACTTTGCGCTTCTCTAGCGAGCAAACGTCACGGTCACTATCTCTCCGTCTCGTAGACACGAGCTGAGAAATTGCAAACGTCGAGCAATTGCTCAGAGATGAAAAGTGCCAGCACTGAAAGCTGTTGCTAGCCAGCACCCTTTCTTGGAAGCGCTTTTGTAGGCCTAAGAACACTGGGGTTGTGGGCTTCTCTAGCCACCTACTCTTCTGCTCATCCTCTCGCGCACTCTAAAGAGAGCTCAGGTGAGAAAGTGCAAACGTCGAGCAATTGCTCAGAGATGAAAAGTGCCAGCACTGAAAGCTGTGGCTAGCCAGCACCCTTCCTTGGAAGTGCTTTCACAGGCGCAGCAACACTGGGGCTTTGCGCTTCTCTACCCACCAAACGTCACGGTCACTATCTCTCCGTCTCGTAGACACGAGCTGAGAAATTGCAAACGTCGAGCAATTGCTCAGAGATGAAAAGTGCCAGCACTGAAAGCTGTTGCTAGCCAGCACCCTTCCTTGGAAGCGCTTTTGTAGGCCTAAGAACACTGGGGCTCTGGGCTTCTCTAGCCACCTAATCTTCTGCTCATCCTCTCGTGCAGTCTAAAGAGAGCTCAGGTGAGAAATTGCAAACGTCGAGCAATTGCTCAGAGATGAAAAGTGCCAGCACTGAAAGCTGTTGCTAGCCAGCACCCTTCCTTGGAAGTGCTTTCACAGGCGCAGCAACACTGGGGCTTTGCGCTTCTCTACCCACCAAACGTCACGCTCACTATCTCTCCGTCTCGTAGACACGAGTTGAGAAATTGCAAACGTCGAGCAATTGCTCAGAGATGAAAAGTGCCAGCACTGAAAGCTGATGCTAGCCAGCAGTCTTCCTTGGAAGTGCTTTCACAGGCGCAGCAACACTGGGGCTTTGCGCTTCTCTAGCCACCAAACATCACGGTCACTATCTCTCCGTCTCGTAGACACGAGCTGAGAAATTGCAAATGTGGAGCAATTGCTCAGAGGTGAAAAGTGCCAGCACTGAAAGCTGTTGCTAGCCAGCACCCTTCCTTGGAAGCACTTTTGTAGGCCTAAGAACACTGGGGCTCTGGGCTTCTCTAGCCACCTACTCTTCTGCTCATCCTCTCGTGCAGTCTAAAGAGAGCTCAGGTGAGAAATTGCAAATGTCGAGCAATTGCTCAGAGATGAAAAGTGCCAGCACTGAAAGCTGTTGCTAGCCAGCACCCTTCCTTGGAAGTGCTTTCACAGGCGCAGCAACACTGGGACTTTGCGCTTCTCTAGCCACCAAACGTCACGGTCATTCTCTTTCCTTCTCGTAGACACGAGCTGAGAAATTGCAAACGTCGAACAATTGCTCAGAGATGAAAAGTGCCAGCACTGAAAGCTGTTGCTAGCCAGCACCCTTCCTTGGAAGCGCTTTCACAGGCGCAGCAACACTGGGGCTTTGCGCTTCTCTACCCACCAAACGTCACGCTCACTATCTCTCCGTCTCGTAGACACGAGCTGAGAAATTGCAAACGTCGAGCAATTGCTCAGAGATGAAAAGTGCCAGCACTGAAAGCTGTTGCTAGCCAGCACCCTTCCTTGGAAGCGCTTTTGTAGGCCTAAGAACACTGGGGCTCTGGGCTTCTCTAGCCACCTAATCTTCTGCTCATCCTCTCGTGCAGTCTAAAGAGAGCTCAGGTGAGAAATTGCAAATGTCGAGCAATTGCTCAGAGATGAAAAGTGCCAGCACTGAAAGCTGTTGCTAGTCAGCACCCTTCCTTGGAAGCGCTTTCACAGGCGCAGCAACACTGGGGCTTTGCGCTTCTCTACCCACCAAACATCACGGTCATTCTCTTTCCGTCTCGTAGACACGAGCTGAGAAATTGCAAACGTCGAGCAATTGCTCAGAGATGAAAAGTGCCAGCACTGAAAGCTGTGGCTAGCCAGCACCCTTCCTTGGAAGCGCTTTCACAGGCGCAGCAACACTGGGGCTTTGCGCTTCTCTACCCACCAAACATCACGCTCACTATCTCTCCGTCTCGTAGACATGAGCTGAGAAATTGCAAACGTCGAGCAATTGCTCAGAGATGAAAAGTGCCAGCACTGAAAGCTGTTGCTAGCCAGCACCCTTCCTTGGAAACGCTTTTGTAGGCCTAACAACACTGGGGCTCTGGGCTTCTCTAGCCACCTAATCTTCTGCTCATCCTCTCGCGCACTCTAAAGAGAGCTCAGGTGAGAAATTGCAAACGTCGAGCAATTGCTCAGCGATGAAAAGTGCCAGCACTGAAAGCTGTGGCTAGCCAGCACCCTTCCTTGGAAGCGCTTTCACAGGCGCAGCAACACTGGGACTTTGAGCTTCTCTACCTACCAAAAGTCACGGTCATTCTCTTTCCGTCTCGTAGACACGAACTGAGAAATTGCAAATGTCGAGCAATTGCTCAGAGATGAGAACTGCCAGCACTGAAAGCTGATGCTAGCCAGCACCCTTCCTTGGAAGCGCTTTTGTAGGCCTAAGAACACTGGGGCTCTGGGCTTCTCTAGCCACCTACTCTTCTGCTCATCCTCTCGGGCAGTCTAAAGAGAGCTCGGGTGAGAAAGTGCAAACGTCCAGCAATTGCTCAGAGATGAAAAGTGGCAGCACTGAAAGCTGTTGCTAGCCAGCACCTTTCCTTGGAAGCGCTTTCACAGGCGCAGCAACACTGGGGCTTTGCGCTTCTCTAGCCACCAAACGTCACGCTCACTATCTCTCCGTCTCGTAGACATGAGCTGAGAAATTGCAAACGTCGAGCAATTGCTCAGAGATGAAAAGTGCCAGCACTGAAAGCTGTTGCTAGCCAGCACCCTTCCTTGGAAGCGCTTTTGTAGGCCTAAGAACACTGGGGCTCTGGGCTTCTCTAGCCACCTACTCTTCTGCTCATCCTCTCGTGCAGTCTAAAGAGAACTCAGGTGAGAAATTGCAAATGTCGAGCAATTGCTCAGAGATGAAAAGTGCCAGCACTGAAAGCTGTTGCTAGTCAGCACCCTTCCTTGGAAGCGCTTTCACAGGCGCAGCAACACTGGGGCTTTGCGCTTCTCTAGCCACCAAACATCACGGTCATTCTCTTTCCTTCTCGTAGACACGAGCTGAGAAATTGCAAACGTCGGGCAATTGCTCAGAGATGAAAAGTGCCAGCACTGAAAGCTGTGGCTAGCCAGCACCCATCCTTGGAAGCGCTTTCACAGGCGCAGCAACACTGGGGCTTTGCGCTTCTCTAGCCACCAAACATCACGGTCACTATCTCTCCGTCTCGTAGACATGAGCTGAGAAATTGCAAATGTCGAGCAATTGCTCAGAGAGGAAAAGTGCCAGCACTGAAAGCTGTTGCTAGCCAGCACCCTTCCTTGGAAGCGCTTTTGTAGGCCTAAGAACACTGGGGCTCTGGGCTTCTCTAGCCACCTAATCTTCTGCTCATCCTCTCGTGCAGTCTAAAGAGAGCTCAGGTGAGAAATTGCAAATGTCGAGCAATTGCTCAGAGATGAAAAGTGCCAGCACTGAAAGCTGTGGCTAGCCAGCACCCTTCCTTGGAAGCGCTTTCACAGGCGCAGCAACACTGGGACTTTGAGCTTCTCTACCCACCAAAAGTCACGGTCATTCTCTTTCCGTCTCGTAGACACGAGCTGAGAAATTGCAAACGTCGAGCAATTGCTCAGAGATGAAAAGTGCCAGCACTGAAAGCTGATGCTAGCCAGCACCCTTCCTTGGAAGCGCTTTTGTAGGCCTAAGAACACTGGGGCTCTGGGCTTCTCTAGCCACCTACTCTTCTGCTCATCCTCTCGGGCACTCTAAAGAGAGCTCGGGTGAGAAAGTGCAAACGTCCAGCAATTGCTCAGAGATGAAAAGTGGCAGCACTGAAAGCTGTTGCTAGCCAGCACCCTTCCTTGGAAGTGCTTTCACAGGCGCAGCAACACTGGGGCTTTGCGCTTCTCTAGCCACCAAACATCACGGTCATTCTCTTTCCTTCTCGTAGACACGAGCTGAGAAATTGCAAACGTCGAGCAATTGCTCAGAGATGAAAAGTGGCAGCACTGAAAGCTGTTGCTAGCCAGCACCCTTCCTTGGAAGCGCTTTCACAGGCGCAGCAACACTGGGGCTTTGCGCTTCTCTACCCACCAAACATCACGGTCATTCTCTTTCCTTCTCGTAGACAGGAGTTGAGAAATTGCAAACGTCGAGCAATTGCTCAGAGATGAAAAGTGCCAGCACTGAAAGCTGTGGCTAGCCAGCACCCTTCCTTGGAAGTGCTTTCACAGGCGCAGCAACACTGGGGCTTTGCGCTTCTCTACCCACCAAACGTCACGGTCTCTATCTCTCCGTCTCGTAGACACGAGCTGAGAAATTGCAAACGTCGAGCAATTGCTCAGAGGTGAAAAGTGCCAGCACTGAAAGCTGTTGCTAGCCAGCACCCTTCCTTGGAAGTGCTTTCACAGGCGCAGCAACACTGGGGCTTTGCGGTTCTCTAGCCACCAAACATCACGGTCATTCTCTTTCCATCTCGTAGACACGAGTTGAGAAATTGCAAACATCGAGCAATTGCTCAGAGATGAAAAGTGCCAGCACTGAAAGCTGATGCTAGCCAGCACCCTTCCTTGGAAGCGCTTTCACAGGCGCAGCAACACTGGGGCTTTGCGCTTCTCTAGCCACCAAACATCACGGTCACTATCTCTCCGTCTCGTAGACACGAGCTGAGAAATTGCAAACGTCGAGCAATTGCTCAGAGATGAAAAGTGCCAGCACTGAAAGCTGTTGCTAGCCAGCACCCTTCCTTGGAAACGCTTTTGTAGGCCTAACAACACTGGGGCTCTGGGCTTCTCTAGCCACCTAATCTTCTGCTCATCCTCTCGTGCAGTCTAAAGAGAGCTCAGGTGAGAAATTGCAAACGTCGAGCAATTGCTCAGAGATGAAAAGTGCCAGCACTGAAAGCTGTTGCTAACCAGCACCCTTCCTTGGAAGCGCTTTCACAGGCGCAGCAACACTGGGGCTTTGCGCTTCTCTACCCACCAAACGTCACGCTCACTATCTCTCCGTCTCATAGACACGAGCTGAGAAATTGCAAACGTCGAGCAATTGCTCAGAGAGGAAAAGTGCCAGCACTGAAAGCTGTGGCTAGCCAGCACCCTTCCTTGGAAGCGCTTTCACAGGCGCAGCAACACTGGGGCTTTGCGCTTCTCTAGCCACCAAACATCACGCTCACTATCTCTCCGTCTCGTAGACATGAGCTGAGAAATTGCAAACGTCGAGCAATTGCTCAGAGGTGAAAAGTGCCAGCACTGAAAGCTGTTGCTAGCCAGCACCCTTCCTTGGAAGCGCTTTTGTAGGCCTAAGAACACTGGGGCTCTGTGCTTCTCTAGCCACCTAATCTTCTGCTCATCCTCTCGTGCAGTCTAAAGAGAGCTGAGCTGAGAAATTGCAAACGTCGAGCAATTGCTCAGAGATGAAAAGTGCCAGCACTGAAAGCTGTTGCTAGCCAGCACCCTTCCTTGGAAGCGCTTTCACAGGCGCAGCAACACTGGGACTTTGCGGTTCTCTAGCCACCAAACGTCACGGTCATTCTCTTTCCGTCTCGTAGACACGAACTGAGAAATTGCAAACGTCGAGCAATTGCTCAGAGATGAGAACTGCCAGCACTGAAAGCTGTGGCTAGCCAGCACCCTTCCTTGGAAGCGCTTTTGTAGGCCTAAGAATACTGGGGCTCTGGGATTCTCTAGCCACCTACTCTTCTGCTCATCCTCTCGCGTAGTCTAAAGAGAGCTCAGGTGAGAAAGTGCAAACGTCGAGCAATTGCTCAGAGATGAAAAGTGGCAGCACTGAAAGCTGATGCTAGCCAGCACCCTTCCTTGGAAGTGCTTTCACAGGCGCAGCAACACTGGGGCTTTGCGCTTCTCTAGCCACCAAACATCACGGTCATTCTCTTTCCATCTCGTAGACACGAGTTGAGAAATTGCAAACATCGAGCAATTGCTCAGAGATGAAAAGTGCCAGCACTGAAAGCTGATGCTAGCCAGCACCCTTCCTTGGAAGCGCTTTCACAGGCGCAGCAACACTGGGGCTTTGCGCTTCTCTAGCCACCAAACATTACGGTCACTATCTCTCCGTCTCGTAGACACGAGCTGAGAAATTGCAAATGTCGAGCAATTGCTCAGAGGTGAAAAGTGCCAGCACTGAAAGCTGTTGCTAGCCAGCACCCTTCCTTGGAAACGCTTTTGTAGGCCTAAGAACACTGGGGCTCTGGGCTTCTCTAGCCACCTAATCTTCTGCTCATCCTCTCGTGCAGTCTAAAGAGAGCTCAGGTGAGAAATTGCAAACGTCGAGCAATTGCTCAGAGATGAAAAGTGCCAGCACTGAAAGCTGTTGCTAGCCAGCACCCTTCCTTGGAAGTGCTTTCACAGGCGCAGCAACACTGGGGCTTTGCGCTTCTCTACCCACCAAAAGTCACGCTCACTATCTCTCCGTCTCGTAGACACGAGCTGAGAAATTGCAAACGTCGAGCAATTGCTCAGAGAGGAAAAGTGCCAGCACTGAAAGCTGTTGCTAGCCAGCACCCTTCCTTGGAAGCGCTTTCACAGGCGCAGCAACACTGGGGCTTTGCGCTTCTCTACCCACCAAACATCACGGTCACTATCTCTCCGTCTCGTAGACATGAGCTGAGAAATTGCAAACGTCGAGCAATTGCTCAGAGATGAAAAGTGCCAGCACTGAAAGCTGTTGCTAGCCAGCACCCTTCCTTGGAAGCGCTTTTGTAGGCCTAAGAACACTGGGGCTCTGGGCTTCTCTAGCCACCTAATCTTCTGCTCATCCTCTCGCGCACTCTAAAGAGAGCTCAGGTGAGAAATTGCAAATGTCGAGCAATTGCTCAGAGAGGAAAAGTGCCAGCACTGAAAGCTGTTGCTAGCCAGCACCCTTCCTTGGAAGTGCTTTCACAGGCGCAGCAACACTGGGGCTTTGCGCTTCTCTAGCCACCAAACATCACGGTCACTATCTCTCCGTCTCGTAGACACGAGCTGAGAAATTGCAAACGTGGAGCAATTGCTCAGAGATGAGAACTGCCAGCACTGAAAGCTGATGCTAGCCAGCACCCTTCCTTGGAAGCGCTTTTGTAGCCCTAAGAACACTGGGGCTCTGGGCTTCTCTAGCCACCTACTCTTCTGCTCATCCTCTTGTGCAGTCTAAAGAGAGCTCAGGTGAGAAATTGCAGACGTCGAGCAATTGCTCAGAGATGAAAAGTGCCAGCACTGAAAGCTGATGCTAGCCAGCACCCTTCCTTGGAAGTGCTTTCACAGGCGCAGCAACACTGGGGCTTTGCGCTTCTCTAGCCACCAAACATCACGGTCATTCTCTTTCCATCTCGTAGACACGAGTTGAGAAATTGCAAACATCGAGCAATTGCTCAGAGATGAAAAGTGCCAGCACTGAAAGCTGATGCTAGCCAGCACCCTTCCTTGGAAGCGCTTTCACAGGCGCAGCAACACTGGGGCTTTGCGCTTCTCTACCCACCAAACATTACGGTCACTATCTCTCCGTCTCGTAGACACGAGCTGAGAAATTGCAAATGTCGAGCAATTGCTCAGAGATGAAAAGTGCCAGCACTGAAAGCTGTTGCTAGCCAGCACCCTTCCTTGGAAACGCTTTTGTAGGCCTAACAACACTGGGGCTCTGGGCTTCTCTAGCCACCTAATCTTCTGCTCATCCTCTCGTGCAGTCTAAAGAGAGCTCAGGTGAGAAATTGCAAACGTCGAGCAATTGCTCAGAGATGAAAAGTGGCAGCACTGAAAGCTGTTGCTAGCCAGCACCCTTCCTTGGAAGCGCTTTCACAGGCGCAGCAACACTGGGGCTTTGCGCTTCTCTACCCACCAAACGTCACGCTCACTATCTCTCCGTCTCGTAGACACGAGCTGAGAAATTGCAAACGTCGAGCAATTGCTCAGAGAGGAAAAGTGCCAGCACTGAAAGCTGTTGCTAGCCAGCACCCTTCCTTGGAAGCGCTTTCACAGGCGCAGCAACACTGGGGCTTTGCGCTTCTCTACCCACCAAACATCACGGTCACTATCTCTCCGTCTCGTAGACATGAGCTGAGAAATTGCAAACGTCGAGCAATTGCTCAGAGATGAAAAGTGCCAGCACTGAAAGCTGTTGCTAGCCAGCACCCTTCCTTGGAAGCGCTTTTGTAGGCCTAACAACACTGGGGCTCTGGGCTTCTCTAGCCACCTAATCTTCTGCTCATCCTCTCGCGCACTCTAAAGAGAGCTCAGGTGAGAAATTGCAAATGTCGAGCAATTGCTCAGAGAGGAAAAGTGCCAGCACTGAAAGCTGTTGCTAGCCAGCACCCTTCCTTGGAAGTGCTTTCACAGGCGCAGCAACACTGGGGCTTTGCGCTTCTCTAGCCACCAAACATCACGCTCACTATCTCTCCGTCTCGTAGACACGAGCTGAGAAATTGCAAACGTCGAGCAATTGCTCAGAGATGAAAAGTGCCAGCACTGAAAGCTGTTGCTAGCCAGCACCCTTCCTTGGAAGCGCTTTCACAGGCGCAGCAACACTGGGGCTTTGCGCTTCTCTACCCACCAAACATCACGGTCATTCTCTTTCCGTCTCGTAGACACGAGCTGAGAAATTGCAAACGTCGAGCAATTGCTCAGAGATGAAAAGTGCCAGCACTGAAAGCTGTGGCTAGCCAGCACCCTTCCTTGGAAGCGCTTTCACAGGCGCAGCAACACTGGGGCTTTGCGTTTCTCTACCCACCAAACGTCACGGTCACTATCTCTCCGTCTCGTAGACACGAGCTGAGAAATTGCAAACGTTGAGCAATTGCTCAGAGATGAAAAGTGCCAGCACTGAAAGCTGTTGCTAGCCAGCCCCCTTCCTTGGAAACGCTTTTGTAGGCCTAAGAACACTGGGGCTCTGGGCTTCTCTAGCCACCTAATCATCTGCTCATCCTCTCGTGCAGTCTAAAGAGAGCTCAGGTGAGAAATTGCAAACGTCGAACAATTGCTCAGAGATGAAAAGTGCCAGCACTGAAAGCTGTTGCTAGCCAGCACCCTTCCTTGGAAGCGCTTTCACAGGCGCAGCAACACTGGGGCTTTGCGCTTCTCTACCCACCAAACATCACGGTCATTCTCTTTCCTTCTCGCAGACACGAGCTGAGAAATTGCAAACGTTGAGCAATTGCTCAGAGATGAAAAGTGCCAGCACTGAAAGCTGTGGCTAGCCAGCACCCTTCCTTGGAAGCGCTTTCACAGGCGCAGCAACACTGGGGCTTTGCGCTTCTCTACCTACCAAATGTCACGGTCGCTATCTCTCCGTCTCGTAGACATGAGCTGAGAAATTGCAAACGTCGAGCAATTGCTCAGAGATGAAAAGTGCCAGCACTGAAAGCTGTGGCTAGCCAGCACCCTTCCTTGGAAGCGCTTTTGTAGGCCTAAGAACACTGGGGTTGTGGGCTAATCTAGCCACCTGCTCTTCTGCTCATCCTCTCATGCAGTCTAAAGAGAGCTCAGGTGAGAAATTGCAAACGTCGAGCAATTGCTCAGAGATGAAAAGTGCGAGGACTGAAAGCTGTTGCTAGCCAGCACCCTTCCTTGGAAGTGCTTTCACAGGCGCAGCAACACTGGGGCTTTGCGCTTCTCTAGCCACCAAACGTCACGGTCACTATCTCTCCGTCTCGTAGACACGAGCTGAGAAATTGCAAACGTCGAGCAATTGCTCAGAGATGAAAAGTTCCAGCACTGAAAGCTGTTGCTAGCCAGCACCCTTCCTTGGAAGCGTTTTCACAGGCGCAGCAACACTGGGGCTTTGCGCTTCTCTAGCCACCTAATCTTCTGCTCATCCTCTCGTGCAGTCTAAAGAGAGCTCAGGTGAGAAATTGCAAACGTCGAGCAATTGCTCAGAGATGAAAAGTGCCAGCACTGAAAGCTGTTGCTAGCCAGCACCCTTCCTTGGAAGCGCTTTCACAGGCGCAGCAACACTGGGGCTTTGCGCTTCTCTACCCACCAAAAGTCATGGTCATTCTCTTTCCGTCTCGTAGACACGAGTTGAGAAATTGCAAACGTCGAGCAATTGCTCAGAGATGAGAACTGCCAGCACTGAAAGCTGATGCTAGCCAGCACCCTTCCTTGGAAGCGCTTTTGTAGGCCTAAGAACACTGGGGCTCTGGGCTTCTCTAGCCACCTACTCTTCTGCTCATCCTCTCGGGCACTCTAAAGAGAGCTCGGGTGAGAAAGTGCAAACGTCCAGCAATTGCTCAGAGATGAAAAGTGGCAGCACTGAAAGCTGTTGCTAGCCAGCACCCTTCCTTGGAAGTGCTTTCACAGGCGCAGCAACACTGGGACTTTGCGCTTCTCTAGCCACCAAACGTCACGGTCATTCTCTTTCTTTCTCGTAGACACGAGCTGAGAAATTGCAAACGTCCAGCAATTGCTCAGAGATGAAAAGTGCCAGCACTGAAAGCTGTGGCTAGCCAGCACCCTTCCTTGGAAGTGCTTTCACAGGCGCAGCAACACTGGGGCTTTGCGCTTCTCTACCCACCAAACGTCACGGTCACTATCTCTCCGTCTCGTAGACACGAGCTGAGAAATTGCAAATGTGGAGCAATTGCTCAGAGGTGAAAAGTGCCAGCACTGAAAGCTGTTGCTAGCCAGCACCCTTCCTTGGAAGCGCTTTTGTAGGCCTAAGAACACTGGGGCTCTGTGCTTCTCTAGCCACCTACTCTTCTGCTCATCCTCTCGTGCAGTCTAAAGAGAGCTCAGGTGAGAAATTGCAAACGTCCAGCAATTGCTCAGCGATGAAAAGTGCCAGCACTGAAAGCTGTTGCTAGCCAGCACCCTTCCTTGGAAGCGCTTTCACAGGCGCAGCAACACTGGGACTTTGCGCTTCTCTACCCACCAAAAGTCATGGTCATTCTCTTTCCGTCTCGTAGACACGAGCTGAGAAATTGCAAACGTCGAGCAATTGCTCAGAGATGAGAACTGCCAGCACTGAAAGCTGATGCTAGCCAGCACCCTTCTTTGGAAGCGCTTTTGTAGCCCTAAGAACACTGGGGCTCTGGGCTTCTCTAGCCACCTACTCTTCTGCTCATCCTCTCGGGCACTCTAAAGAGAGCTCGGGTGAGAAAGTGCAAACGTCCAGCAATTGCTCAGAGATGAAAAGTGGCAGCACTGAAAGCTGTTGCTAGCCAGCACCCTTCCTTGGAAGTGCTTTCACAGGCGCAGCAACA
Source organism: Sarcoramphus papa (assembly GCA_037962945.1). Lineage (NCBI taxonomy): Eukaryota > Metazoa > Chordata > Aves > Accipitriformes > Cathartidae > Sarcoramphus > Sarcoramphus papa. Next base: position 90,786,084 of record CM075586.1, on the reverse strand, counting down.
CTGGGGCTTTGCGCTTCTCTAGCCACCAAACGTCACGGTCATTCTCTTTCCTTCTCGTAGACACGAGCTGAGAAATTGCAAACGTCGAGCAATTGCTCAGAGATGAAAAGTGCCAGCACTGAAAGCTGTGGCTAGCCAGCACCCTTCCTTGGAAGTGCTTTCACAGGCGCAGCAACACTGGGGCTTTGCGCTTCTCTAGCCACCAAACATCACGGTCACTATCTCTCCGTCTCGTAGACACGAGCTGAGAAATTGCAAATGTGGAGCAATTGCTCAGAGGTGAAAAGTGCCAGCACTGAAAGCTGTTGCTAGCCAGCACCCTTCCTTGGAAGCGCTTTTGTAGGCCTAAGAACACTGGGGCTCTGGGCTTCTCTAGCCACCTAATCTTCTGCTCATCCTCTCGTGCAGTCTAAAGAGAGCTCAGGTAAGAAATTGCAAAGGTCGAGCAATTGCTCAGAGATGAAAAGTGCCAGCACTGAAAGCTGTTGCTAGCCAGCACCCTTCCTTGGAAGTGCTTTCACAGGCGCAGCAACACTGGGGCTTTGCGCTTCTCTAGCCACCAAACGTCACGGTCACTATCTCTCCGTCTCGTAGACACGAGCTGAGAAATTGCAAACGTCGAGCAATTGCTCAGAGATGAAAAGTGCCAGCACTGAAAGCTGTTGCTAGCCAGCACCCTTCCTTGGAAGCGTTTTCACAGGCGCAGCAACACTGGGGCTTTGCGCTTCTCTAGCGAGCAAACGTCACGGTCACTATCTCTCCGTCTCGTAGACACGAGCTGAGAAATTGCAAACGTCGAGCAATTGCTCAGAGATGAAAAGTGCCAGCACTGAAAGCTGTTGCTAGCCAGCACCCTTCCTTGGAAACGCTTTTGTAGCCCTTAGAACACTGGGGCACTGGGCTTCTCTAGCCACCTACTCTTCTGCTCATCCTCTCGCGTAGTCTAAAGAGAGCTCGGGTGAGAAAGTGCAAATGTCGAGCAATTGCTCAGAGATGAAAAGTGCCAGCACTGAAAGCTGTGGCTAGCCAGCACCCTTCCTTGGAAGTGCTTTCACAGGCGCAGCAACACTGGGGCTTTGCGCTTCTCTAGCCACCAAACATCACGGTCATTCTCTTTCCGTCTCGTAGACACGAGCTGAGAAATTGCAAACGTCGAGCAATTGCTCAGAGATGAAAAGTGCCAGCACTGAAAGCTGTTGCTAGCCAGCACCCTTCCTTGGAAGCGCTTTCACAGGCGCAGCAACACTGGGGCTTTGCGCTTCTCTACCCACCAAACATCACGGTCATTCTCTTTCCTTCTCGTAGACACGAGTTGAGAAATTGCAAACGTCGAGCAATTGCTCAGAGATGAAAAGTGCCAGCACTGAAAGCTGTGGCTAGCCAGCACCCTTCCTTGGAAGTGCTTTCACAGGCGCAGCAACACTGGGGCTTTGCGCTTCTCTACCCACCAAACATCACGGTCACTATCTCTCCGTCTCGTAGACACGAGCTGAGAAATTGCAAACGTCGAGCAATTGCTCAGAGATGAAAAGTGCCAGCACTGAAAGCTGTTGCTAGCCAGCACCCTTCCTTGGAAGCGCTTTTGTAGGCCTAAGAACACTGGGGCTCTGGGCTTCTCTAGCCACCTCATCTTCTGCTCATCCTCTCGTGCAGTCTAAAGAGAGCTCAGGTGAGAAATTGCAAACGTCGAGCAATTGCTCAGAGATGAAAAGTGCCAGCACTGAAAGCTGTGGCTAGCCAGCAGCCTTCCTTGGAAGTGATTTCACAGGCGCAGCAACACTGGGACTTTGCGCTTCTCTACCCACCAAACGTCACGCTCACTATCTCTCCGTCTCGTAGACACGAGCTGAGAAATTGCAAACGTCAAGCAATTGCTCAGAGATGAAAAGTGCCAGCACTGAAAGCTGATGCTAGCCAGCACCCTTCCTTGGAAGCGCTTTCACAGGCGCAGCAACACTGGGGCTTTGCGCTTCTCTAGCCACCAAACTTCACGCTCACTATCTCTCCGTCTCGTAGACACGAGCTGAGAAATTGCAAACGTCGAGCAATTGCTCAGAGATGAAAAGTGCCAGCACTGAAAGCTGTTGCTAGCCAGCACCCTTCCTTGGAAACGCTTTTGTAGGCCTAAGAACACTGGGGCTCTGGGCTTCTCTAGCCACCTAATCTTCTGCTCATCCTCTCGTGCAGTCTAAAGAGAGCTCAGGTGAGAAATTGCAAACGTCGAGCAATTGCTCAGCGATGAAAAGTGCCAGCACTGAAAGCTGTTGCTAGCCAGCACCCTTCCTTGGAAGCGCTTTCACAGGCGCAGCAACACTGGGGCTTTGCGCTTCTCTACCTACCAAATGTCACGGTCGCTATCTCTCCGTCTCGTAGACATGAGCTGAGAAATTGCAAACGTCGAGCAATTGCTCAGAGGTGAAAAGTGCCAGCACTGAAAGCTGATGCTAGCCAGCACCCTTCCTTGGAAGCGCTTTTGTAGGCCTAAGAACACTGGGGCTCTGGGCTTCTCTAGCCACCTAATTTGCTCATCCTCTCGCGTAGTCTAAAGAGAGCTCAGGTGAGAAAGTGCAAACGTCGAGCAATTGCTCAGAGATGAAAAGTGGCAGCACTGAAAGCTGTTGCTAGCCAGCACCCTTCCTTGGAAGCGCTTTCACAGGCGCAGCAACACTGGGACTTTGCGCTTCTCTAGCCACGAAACGTCACTCTCACTATCTTTCCGTATCGTAGACACGAGCTGAGAAATTGCAAACGTCGAGCAATTGCTCAGAGATAAAAAGTGCCAGCACTGAAAGCTGTTGCTAGCCAGCACCCTTCCTTGGAAGCGCTTTCACAGGCACAGCAACACTGGGGCTTTGCGCTTCTCTACCCACCAAACGTCACGGTCATTCTCTTTCCTTCTCGTAGACACGAGCTGAGAAATTGCAAACGTCGAGCAATTGCTCAGAGATGAAAAGTGGCAGCACTGAAAGCTGTGGCTAGCCAGCACCCTTCCTTGGAAGTGCTTTCACAGGCGCAGCAACACTGGGGCTTTGCGCTTCTCTACCCACCAAACATCACGGTCACTATCTCTCCGTCTCGTAGACACGAGCTGAGAAATTGCAAACGTCGAGCAATTGCTCAGAGATGAGAACTGCCAGCACTGAAAGCTGTTGCTAGCCAGCACCCTTCCTTGGAAGCGCTTTTGTAGGCCTAAGAACACTGGGGCTCTGGGCTTCTCTAGCCACCTACTCTTCTGCTCATCCTCTCGGGCACTCTAAAGAGAGCTCAGGTGAGAAATTGCAAACGTCGAGCAATTGCTCAGCGATGAAAAGTGCCAGCACTGAAAGCTGTTGCTAGCCAGCACCCTTCCTTGGAAGCGCTTTCACAGGCGCAGCAACACTGGGGCTTTGCGCTTCTCTACCCACCAAACATCACGGTCATTCTCTTTCCTTTTCGTAGACAGGAGCTGAGAAATTGCAAACGTCCAGCAATTGCTCAGAGATGAAAAGTGCCAGCACTGAAAGCTGATGCTAGCCAGCACCCTTCCTTGGAAGTGCTTTCACAGGCGCAGCAACACTGGGGCTTTGCGCTTCTCTAGCCACCAAACATCACGCTCACTATCTCTCCGTCTCGTAGACACGAGCTGAGAAATTGCAAACGTCGAGCAATTGCTCAGAGGTGAAAAGTGCCAGCACTGAAAGCTGTTGCTAGCCAGCACCCTTCCTTGGAAGCGCTTTTGTAGGCCTAAGAACACTGGGGCTCTGGGCTTCTCTAGCCACCTACTCTTCTGCTCATCCTCTCGTGCAGTCTAAAGAGAGCTCAGGTAAGAAATTGCAAACGTCGAGCAATTGCTCAGAGATGAAAAGTGCCAGCACTGAAAGCTGTTGCTAGCCAGCAGCCTTCCTTGGAAGCGTTTTCACAGGCGCAGCAACACTGGGGCTTTGCGCTTTTCTAGCGAGCAAACATCACGGTCACTATCTCTCCGTCTCGTAGACACGAGCTGAGAAATTGCAAACGTCGAGCAATTGCTCAGAGATGAAAAGTGCCAGCACTGAAAGCTGATGCTAGCCAGCACCCTTCCTTGGAAACGCTTTTGTAGCCCTAACAACACTGGGGCTCTGGGCTTCTCTAGCCACCTAATCTTCTGCTCATCCTCTCGCGTATTCTAAAGAGAGCTCGGGTGAGAAAGTGCAAACGTCGAGCAATTGCTCAGAGATGAAAAGTGCCAGCACTGAAAGCTGTGGCTAGCCAGCACCCTTCCTTGGAAGCGCTTTCACAGGCGCAGCAACACTGGGGCTTTGCGCTTCTCTAGCCACCAAACGTCACGGTCATTCTATTTCCGTCTCGTAGACTCGAGTTGAGAAATTGCAAACGTCGAGCAATTGCTCAGAGATGAAAAGTGCCAGCACTGAAAGCTGTTGCTAGCCAGCACCCTTCCTTGGAATCGTTTTCACAGGCGCAGCAACACTGGGGCTTTGCGCTTCTCTAGCGAGCAAACGTCACGGTCACTATCTCTCCGTCTCGTAGACACGAGCTGAGAAATTGCAAACGTCGAGCAATTGCTCAGAGATGAAAAGTGCCAGCACTGAAAGCTGTTGCTAGCCAGCACCCTTCCTTGGAAGCGCTTTTGTAGGCCTAAGAACACTGGGGCTCTGGGCTTCTCTAGCCACCTAATCTTCTGCTCATCCTCTCGCGTAGTCTAAAGAGAGCTCGGGTGAGAAAGTGCAAACGTCGAGCAATTGCTCAGAGATGAAAAGTGCCAGCACTGAAAGCTGTGGCTAGCCAGCACCCTTCCTTGGAAGTGCTTTCACAGGCGCAGCAACACTGGGACTTTGCGCTTCTCTACCCACCAAACATCACGGTCATTCTCTTTCCTTCTCGTAGACACGAGCTGAGAAATTGCAAACGTCGAGCAATTGCTCAGAGATGAAAAGTGCCAGCACTGAAAGCTGTTGCTAGCCAGCACCCTTCCTTGGAAGCGCTTTCACAGGCGCAGCAACACTGGGGCTTTGCGCTTCTCTACCCACCAAACATCACGGTCATTCTCTTTCCTTCTCGTAGACACGAGTTGAGAAATTGCAAACGTCGAGCAATTGCTCAGAGATGAAAAGTGCCAGCACTGAAAGCTGTGGCTAGCCAGCACCCTTCCTTGGAAGTGCTTTCACAGGCGCAGCAACACTGGGGCTTTGCGCTTCTCTACCCACCAAACTTCACGCTCACTATCTCTCCGTCTCGTAGACACGAGCTGAGAAATTGCAAATGTGGAGCAGTTGCTCAGAGGTGAAAAGTGCCAGCACTGAAAGCTGTTGCTAGCCAGCACCCTTCCTTGGAAGCGCTTTTGTAGGCCTAAGAACACTGGGGCTCTGGGCTTCTCTAGCCACCTACTCTTCTGCTCATCCTGTCGTGCAGTCTAAAGAGAGCTCAGGTGAGAAATTGCAAACGTCGAGCAATTGCAAGGAGATGAAAAGTGCCAGCACTGAAAGCTGTTGCTAGCCAGCAGCCTTCTTTGGAAGCGATTTCACAGGCGCAGCAACACTGGGGCTTTGCGCTTCTCTAGCGAGCAAACGTCACGGTCACTATCTCTCCGTCTCGTAGACACGAGCTGAGAAATTGCAAACGTCGAGCAATTGCTCAGAGATGAAAAGTGCCAGCACTGAAAGCTGTTGCTAGCCAGCACCCTTCCTTGGAAACGCTTTTGTAGCCCTAACAACACTGGGGCTCTGGGCTTCTCTAGCCACCTAATCTTCTGCTCATCCTCTCGCGTAGTCTAAAGAGAGCTCGGGTGAGAAAGTGCAAACGTCGAGCAATTGCTCAGAGATGAAAAGTGCCAGCACTGAAAGCTGTGGCTAGCCAGCACCCTTCCTTGGAAGCGCTTTCACAGGCGCAGCAACACTGGGGCTTTGCGCTTCTCTAGCCACCAAACATCACGGTCATTCTATTTCCGTCTCGTAGACTCGAGTTGAGAAATTGCAAACGTCGAGCAATTGCTCAGAGATGAAAAGTGCCAGCACTGAAAGCTGTTGCTAGCCAGCACCCTTCCTTGGAAGTGCTTTCACAGGCGCAGCAACACTGGGGCTTTGCGCTTCTCTACCCACCAAACGTCACGCTCACTATCTCTCCGTCTCGTAGACACGAGCTGAGAAATTGCAAACGTCGAGCAATTGCTCAGAGATGAAAAGTGCCAGCACTGAAAGCTGTTGCTAGCCAGCACCCTTCCTTGGAAGCGCTTTCACAGGCGCAGCAACACTGGGGCTCTGGGCTTCTCTAGCCACCTACTCTTCTGCTCATCCTCTCGCGTAGTCTAAAGAGAGCTCGGGTGAGAAAGTGCAAACGTCGAGCAATTGCTCAGAGAGGAAAAGTGCCAGCACTGAAAGCTGTTGCTAGCCAGCACCCTTCCTTGGAAGTCCTTTCACAGGCGCAGCAACACTGGGACTTTGCGCTTCTCTACCCACCAAACATCACGGTCATTCTCTTTCCTTCTCGTAGACACGAGCTGAGAAATTGCAAACGTCGAGCAATTGCTCAGAGATGAAAAGTGCCAGCACTGAAAGCTGTTGCTAGCCAGCACCCTTCCTTGGAAGCGCTTTCACAGGCGCAGCAACACTGGGGCTTTGCGCTTCTCTACCCACCAAACATCACGGTCATTCTCTTTCCTTCTCGTAGACACGAGTTGAGAAATTGCAAACGTCGAGCAATTGCTCAGAGATGAAAAGTGCCAGCACTGAAAGCTGTGGCTAGCCAGCACCCTTCCTTGGAAGTGCTTTCACAGGTGCAGCAACACTGGGGCTTTGCGCTTCTCTAGCCACCAAACATCACGGTCATTCTCTTTCCGTCTCGTAGACACGAGTTGAGAAATTGCAAACGTCGAGCAATTGCTCAGAGATGAAAAGTGCCAGCACTGAAAGCTGTGGCTAGCCAGCACCCTTCCTTGGAAGCGCTTTCACAGGCGCAGCAACCCTGGGGCTTTGCGCTTCTCTACCCACCAAACGTCACGGTCACTATCTCTCCGTCTCGTAAACACGAGTTGAGAAATTGCAAACGTCGAGCAATTGCTCAGAGATGAAAAGTGGCAGCACTGAAAGCTGATGCTAGCCAGCACCCTTCCTTGGAAGCGCTTTTGTAGGCCTAAGAACACTGGGGCTCTGGGCTTCTCTAGCCACCTAATCTTCTGCTCATCCTCTCGCGTAGTCTAAAGAGAGCTCAGGTGAGAAATTGCAAATGTCGAGCAATTGCTCAGAGATGAAAAGTGCCAGCACTGAAAGCTCTTGCTAGCCAGCACCCTTCCTTGGAAGTGCTTTCACAGGCCCTAACAACACAGGGGCTCTGAGCTTCTATAGCCACCTACTCTTCTGCTCATCCTCTCGCGCACTCTAAAGAGAGCTCAGGGGAGAAATTGCAAAAGTCCAGCAATTGCTCAGAGATGAAAAGTGCCAGCTCTGAAAGCTGTGGCTAGCCAGCACCCTTCCTTGGAAGCGCTTTCAAAGGCACAGTAACAATGGGGCTTTGCGCTTCTCTACCCACCAAACATCACGGTCATTCTATTTCCTTCTCGTAGACACGAGCTGAGAAATTGCAAACGTCGAGCAATTGCTCAGAGATGAAAAGTGCCAGCACTGAAAGCTGTTGCTAGCCAGCACCCTTCCTTGGAAGCGCTTTCACAGGCGCAGCAACACTGGGGCTTTGCGCTTCTCTAGCCACCAAACATCACGGTCATTCTCTTTCCGTCTCGTAGACACGAGCTGAGAAATTGCAAACGTCGAGCAATTGCTCAGAGATGAAAAGTGCCAGCACTGAAAGCTGTTGCTAGCCAGCACCCTTCCTTGGAAGTGCTTTCACAGGTGAAAAAACACTGGGGCTTTGCGCTTCTCTACCCACCAAACGTCACGCTCACTATCTCTCCATCTCGTAGACACGAGCTGAGAAATTGCAAATGTCGAGCAATTGCTCAGAGAGGAAAAGTGGCAGCACTGAAAGCTGATGCTAGCCAGCACCCTTCCTTGGAAGCGCTTTTGTAGGCCTAAGAACACTGGGGCTCTGTGCTTCTCTAGCTACCTAATCTTCTGCTCATCCTCTCGCGTAGTCTAAAGAGAGCTCAGGTGAGACATTGCAAACGTCGAGCAATTGCTCAGAGATGAAAAGTGCCAGCACTGAAAGCTGTTGCTAGCCAGCACCCTTCCTTGGAAGCGCTTTCACAGGCGCAGCAACACTGGGGCTTTGCGCTTCTCTAGCCACCAAAAGTCACGCTCACTATCTCTCCGTCTCGTAGACACGAGCTGAGAAATTGCAAACGTCGAGCAATTGCTCAGAGAGGAAAAGTGCCAGCACTGAAAGCTGTTGCTAGCCAGCACCCTTCCTTGGAAGCGCTTTCACAGGCGCAGCAACACTGGGGCTTTGCGCTTCTCTACCCACCAAACATCACGGTCATTCTCTTTCCTTCTCGTAGACACGAGTTGAGAAATTGCAAATGTCGAGCAATTGCTCAGAGATGAAAAGTGCCAGCACTGAAAGCTGTTGCTAGCCAGCACCCTTCCTTGGAAGCGCTTTTGTAGGCCTAAGAACACTGGGGCTCTGGGCTTCTCTAGCCACCTCATCTTCTGCTCATCCTCTCGTGCAGTCTAAAGAGAGCTCAGGTGAGAAATTGCAAACGTCGAGCAATTTCTCAGAGATGAAAAGTGCCAGCACTGAAAGCTGTTGCTAGCCAGCACCCTTCCTTGGAAGCGCTTTCACAGGCGCAGCAACACTGGGACTTTGCGCTTCTCTACCCACCAAACGTCACGGTCATTCTCTTTCCTTCTCGTAGACACGAGCTGAGAAATTGCAAACGTCGAGCAATTGCTCAGAGATGAAAAGTGCCAGCACTGAAAGCTGTGGCTAGCCAGCACCCTTCCTTGGAAGCGCTTTCACAGGCGCAGCAACACTGGGGCTTTGCGCTTCTCTACCCACCAAACATCACGGTCATTCTCTTTCCTTCTCGTAGACACGAGTTGAGAAATTGCAAACGTCGAGCAATTGCTCAGAGAGGAAAAGTGCCAGCAGTGAAAGCTGTTGCTAGCCAGCACCCTTCCTTGGAAGTGCTTTCACAGGTGCAGCAACACTGGGGCTTTGTGCTTCTCTAGCCACCAAACATCACGGTCATTCTCTTTCCGTCTCGTAGACACGAGTTGAGAAATTGCAAACGTCGAGCAATTGCTCAGAGATGAAAAGTGCCAGCACTGAAAGCTGTGGCTAGCCAGCACCCTTCCTTGGAAGCGCTTTCACAGGCGCAGCAACCCTGGGGCTTTGCGCTTCTCTACCCACCAAACGTCACGGTCACTATCTCTCCGTCTCGTAAACACGAGTTGAGAAATTGCAAACGTCGAGCAATTGCTCAGAGATGAAAAGTGGCAGCACTGAAAGCTGATGCTAGCCAGCACCCTTCCTTGGAAGCGCTTTTGTAGGCCTAAGAACACTGGGGCTCTGGGCTTCTCTAGCCACCTAATCTTCTGCTCATCCTCTCGCGTAGTCTAAAGAGAGCTCAGGTGAGAAATTGCAAATGTCGAGCAATTGCTCAGAGATGAAAAGTGCCAGCACTGAAAGCTCTTGCTAGCCAGCACCCTTCCTTGGAAGTGCTTTCACAGGCCCTAACAACACAGGGGCTCTGAGCTTCTCTAGCCACCTACTCTTCTGCTCATCCTCTCACGTAGTCTAAAGAGAGCTCAGGTGAGAAATTGCAAACGTCCAGCAATTGCTCAGAGATGAAAAGTGCCAGCACTGAAAGCTGTTGCTAGCCAGCACCCTTCCTTGGAAGCGCTTTCACAGGCGCAGCAACACTGGGACTTTGCGCTTCTCTAGCCACCAAACGTCACGGTCACTATCTCTCCGTCTCGGTGACACGAGCTGAGAAATTGCAAACGTCGAGCAATTGCTCAGAGATGAAAAGTGCCAGCACTGAAAGCTGATGCTAGCCAGCACCCTTCCTTGGAAGCGCTTTTGTAGGCCTAAGAACACTGGGGTTGTGGGCTTCTCTAGCTACCTACTCTACTGCTCATCCTCTCGTGTAGTCAAAAGAGAGCTCAGGTGAGAAATTGCAAATGTCGAGCAATTGCTCAGAGATGAAAAGTGCCAGCACTGAAAGCTGTTGCTAGCCAGCACCCTTCCTTGGAAGCGCTTTTGTAGGCCTTAAGAACACTGGGGCTCTGGGCTTCTCTAGCCACCTAATCTTCTGCTCATCCTCTCGCGCAGTCTAAAGAGAGCTCAGGGGAGAAATTGCAAACGTCCAGCAATGGCTCAGAGATGAAAAGTGCCAGCACTGAAAGCTGTGGCTAGCCAGCACCCTTCCTTGGAAGTGCTTTCACAGGAGCAGCAACACTGGGGCTTTGCGCTTCTCTACCCACCAAACGTCACGCTCACTATCTCTCCGTCTCGTAGACACGAGCTGAGAAATTGCAAACGTCGAGCAATTGCTCAGAGATGAAAAGTGCCAGCACTGAAAGCTGTTGCTAGCCAGCACCCTTCCTTGGAAGTGCTTTCACAGGCGCAGCAACACTGGGGCTTTGCGCTTCTCTAGCGAGCAAACGTCACGGTCACTATCTCTCCGTCTCGTAGACACGAGCTGAGAAATTGCAAACGTCGAGCAATTGCTCAGAGATGAAAAGTGCCAGCACTGAAAGCTGTTGCTAGCCAGCACCCTTCCTTGGAAACGCTTTTGTAGCCCTAACAACACTGGGGCTCTGGGCTTCTCTAGCCACCTAATCTTCTGCTCATCCTCTCGTGCAGTCTAAAGAGAGCTCAGGTGAGAAAGTGCAAACGTCGAGCAATTGCTCAGAGATGAAAAGTGCCAGCACTGAAAGCTGTGGCTAGCCAGCACCCTTCCTTGGAAGCGCTTTCACAGGCGCAGCAACACTGGGGCTTTGCGCTTCTCTACCCACCAAACATCACGGTCATTCTATTTCCGTCTCGTAGACTCGAGTTGAGAAATTGCAAACGTCGAGCAATTGCTCAGAGATGAAAAGTGCCAGCACTGAAAGCTGTTGCTAGCCAGCACCCTTCCTTGGAAGTGCTTTCACAGGTGCAGCAACACTGGGGCTTTGCGCTTCTCTAGCCACCAAACATCACGGTCATTCTCTTTCCGTCTCGTAGACACGAGTTGAGAAATTGCAAACGTCGAGCAATTGCTCAGAGATGAAAAGTGCCAGCACTGAAAGCTGTGGCTAGCCAGCACCCTTCCTTGGAAGCGCTTTCACAGGCGCAGCAACACTGGGGCTTTGCGCTTCTCTACCCACCAAACGTCACGGTCACTATCTCTCCGTCTCGTAAACACGAGTTGAGAAATTGCAAACGTCGAGCAATTGCTCAGAGATGAAAAGTGGCAGCACTGAAAGCTGATGCTAGCCAGCACCCTTCCTTGGAAGCGCTTTTGTAGGCCTAAGAACACTGGGGCTCTGGGCTTCTCTAGCCACCTAATCTTCTGCTCATCCTCTCGCGTAGTCTAAAGAGAGCTCAGGTGAGAAATTGCAAATGTCGAGCAATTGCTCAGAGATGAAAAGTGCCAGCACTGAAAGCTCTTGCTAGCCAGCACCCTTCCTTGGAAGTGCTTTCACAGGCCCTAACAACACAGGGGCTCTGAGCTTCTATAGCCACCTACTCTTCTGCTCATCCTCTCGCGCACTCTAAAGAGAGCTCAGGGGAGAAATTGCAAAAGTCCAGCAATTGCTCAGAGATGAAAAGTGCCAGCTCTGAAAGCTGTGGCTAGCCAGCACCCTTCCTTGGAAGCGCTTTCACAGGCACAGTAACAATGGGGCTTTGCGCTTCTCTACCCACCAAACATCACGGTCATTCTATTTCCTTCTCGTAGACACGAGCTGAGAAATTGCAAACGTCGAGCAATTGCTCAGAGATGAAAAGTGCCAGCACTGAAAGCTGTTGCTAGCCAGCACCCTTCCTTGGAAGCGCTTTCACAGGCGCAGCAACACTGGGGCTTTGCGCTTCTCTAGCCACCAAACATCACGGTCATTCTCTTTCCGTCTCGTAGACACGAGCTGAGAAATTGCAAACGTCGAGCAATCGCTCAGAGATGAAAAGTGCCAGCACTGAAAGCTGTTGCTAGCCAGCACCCTTCCTTGGAAGTGCTTTCACAGGTGAAAAAACACTGGGGCTTTGCGCTTCTCTACCCACCAAACGTCACGCTCACTATCTCTCCATCTCGTAGACACGAGCTGAGAAATTGCAAATGTCGAGCAATTGCTCAGAGAGGAAAAGTGGCAGCACTGAAAGCTGATGCTAGCCAGCACCCTTCCTTGGAAGCGCTTTTGTAGGCCTAAGAACACTGGGGCTCTGTGCTTCTCTAGCTACCTAATCTTCTGCTCATCCTCTCGCGTAGTCTAAAGAGAGCTCAGGTGAGACATTGCAAACGTCGAGCAATTGCTCAGAGATGAAAAGTGCCAGCACTGAAAGCTGTTGCTAGCCAGCACCCTTCCTTGGAAGCGCTTTCACAGGCGCAGCAACACTGGGGCTTTGCGCTTCTCTAGCCACCAAAAGTCACGCTCACTATCTCTCCGTCTCGTAGACACGAGCTGAGAAATTGCAAACGTCGAGCAATTGCTCAGAGAGGAAAAGTGCCAGCACTGAAAGCTGTTGCTAGCCAGCACCCTTCCTTGGAAGCGCTTTCACAGGCGCAGCAACACTGGGGCTTTGCGCTTCTCTACCCACCAAACATCACGGTCATTCTCTTTCCTTCTCGTAGACACGAGTTGAGAAATTGCAAATGTCGAGCAATTGCTCAGAGATGAAAAGTGCCAGCACTGAAAGCTGTTGCTAGCCAGCACCCTTCCTTGGAAGCGCTTTTGTAGGCCTAAGAACACTGGGGCTCTGGGCTTCTCTAGCCACCTAATCTTCTGCTCATCCTCTCGCACACTCTAAAGAGAGCTCAGGTGAGAAATTGCAAACGTCGAGCAATTTCTCAGAGATGAAAAGTGCCAGCACTGAAAGCTGTTGCTAGCCAGAACCCTTCCTTGGAAGCGCTTTCACAGGCGCAGCAACACTGGGACTTTGCGCTTCTCTAGCCACCAAACGTCACGGTCATTCTCTTTCCATCCCGTAGACACGAGCTGAGAAATTGCAAACGTCGAGCAATTGCTCAGAGATGAAAAGTGCCAGCACTGAAAGCTGTGGCTAGCCAGCACCCTTCCTTGGAAGCGCTTTCACAGGCGCAGCAACACTGGGGCTTTGCGCTTCTCTACCCACCAAACATCACGGTCATTCAATTTCCGTCTCGTAGACACGAGTTGAGAAATTGCAAACGTCGAGCAATTGCTCAGAGAGGAAAAGTGCCAGCACTGAAAGCTGTTGCTAGCCAGAACCCTTGCTTGGAAGCGCTTTTGTAGGCCTAAGAACACTGGGGTTGTGGGCTTCTCTAGCCACCTACTCTTCCGCTCATCCTCTCACGTAGTCTAAAGAGAGCTCAGGTGAGAAATTGCAAACGTCGAGCAATTGCTTAGAGAGCAAAAGTGCCAGCACTGAAAGCTGTTGCTAGCCAGCACCCTTCCTTGGAAGCGCTCTTGTAGCCCTAACAACACAGGGGCTCTGAGCTTCTATAGCCACCTACTCTTCTGCTCATCCTCTCGCGCACTCTAAAGAGAGCTCAGGGGAGAAATTGCAAACGTCCAGCAATTGCTCAGAGAGGAAAAGTGCCAGCACTGAAAGCTGTTGCTAGCCAGCACCCTTCCTCGGAAGTGCTTTCACAGGCGCAGCAACACTGGGACTTTGCGCTTCTCTACCCACCAAACGTCACGCTCACTATCTCTCCGTCTCGTAGACACGAGCTGAGAAATTGCAAACGTCGAGCAATTGCTCGGAGATGAAAAGGGCCAGCACTGAAAGCTGTGGCTAGCCAGCACCCTTCCTTGGAAGCGCTTTTTTAGGCCTAAGAACACTGGGGCTCTGGGCTTCTCTAGCCACCTAATCTTCTGCTCATCCTCTCGGGCACTCTAAAGAGAGCTCAGGTGAGAAATTGCAAACGTCCAGCAATTGCTCAGAGATGAAAAGTGCCAGCACTGAAAGCTGTTGCTAGCCAGCACCCTTCCTTGGAAGCGCTTTCGCAGGCGCAGCAACACTGGGGCTTTGCGCTTCTCTAGCCACCAAACTTCACGCTCACTATCTCTCCGTCTCGTAGACACGAGCTGAGAAATTGCAAACGTCGAGCAATTGCTCAGAGATGAAAAGTGCCAGCACTGAAAGCTGTTGCTAGCCAGCGCCCTTCCTTGGAAGCGCTTTCACAGGTGAAAAAACACTGGGGCTTTGCGCTTCTCTACCCACCAAACGTCACGGTCATTCTCTTTCCTTCTCGTAGACACGAGCTGAGAAATTGCAAACGTGGAGCAATTGCTCAGAGATGAAAAGTGCCAGCACTGAAAGCTGTTGCTAGCCAGCACCCTTCCTTGGAAGCGCTTTCACAGGCGCAGCAACACTGGGGCTTTGCGCTTCTCTACCCACCAAACATTACGGTCATTCTCTTTCCTTCTCGTAGACACGAGTTGAGAAATTGCAAACGTCGAGCAATTGCTCAGAGATGAAAAGTGCCAGCACTGAAAGCTGTTGCTAGCCAGCACCCTTCCTTGGAAGCGCTTTCACAGGCGCATCAACACTGGGACTTTGCGCTTCTCTAGCCACCAAACGTCACGCTCACTATCTCTCCGTCTCGTAGACACGAGCTGAGAAATTGCAAACGTCGAGCAATTGCTCAGAGATGAAAAGTGCCAGCACTGAAAGCTGATGCTAGCCAGCACCCTTCCTTGGAAGCGCTTTTGTAGGCCTAAGAACACTGGGGTTGTGGGCTTCTCTAGCTACCTACTCTACTGCTCATCCTCTCGTGTAGTCAAAAGAGAGCTCAGGTGAGAAATTGCAAATGTCGAGCAATTGCTCAGAGATGAAAAGTGCCAGCACTGAAAGCTGTTGCTAGCCAGCACCCTTCCTTGGAAGCGCTTTTGTAGGCCTTAAGAACACTGGGGCTCTGGGCTTCTCTAGCCACCTAATCTTCTGCTCATCCTCTCGCGCAGTCTAAAGAGAGCTCAGGGGAGAAATTGCAAACGTCCAGCAATTGCTCAGAGATGAAAAGTGCCAGCACTGAAAGCTGTGGCTAGCCAGCACCCTTCCTTGGAAGCGCTTTCACAGGCGCAGCAACACTGGGGCTTTGCGCTTCTCTACCCACCAAACGTCACGGTCATTCTCTCTCCGTCTCGTAGACACGAGCTGAGAAATTGCAAACGTCGAGCAATTGCTCAGAGAGGAAAAGGGCCAGCACTGAAAGCTGTTGCTAGCCAGCACCCTTCCTTGGAAGCGCTTTCACAGGCACAGCAACACTGGGGCTTTGCGCTTCTCTAGCCACCAAACATCACGCTCACTATCTCTCCGTCTCGTAGACACGAGCTGAGAAATTGCAAACGTCGAGCAATTGCTCAGAGATGAAAAGTGCCAGCACTGAAAGCTGTTGCTAGCCAGCGCCCTTCCTTGGAAGCGCTTTCACAGGCGCAGCAACACTGGGGCTTTGCGCTTCTCTAGCCACCAAACGTCACGGTCATTCTCTTTCCTTCTCGTAGACACGAGTTGAGAAATTGCAAACGTCGAGCAATTGCTCAGAGATGAAAAGTGCCAGCACTGAAAGCTGTTGCTAGCCAGCACCCTTCCTTGGAAGCGCTCTTGTAGCCCTAACAACACTGGGGTTGTGGGCTTCTCTAGCCACCTACTCTTCTGCTCATCCTCTCGCGTAGTCTAAAGAGAGCTCAGGTGAGAAATTGCAAACGTTGAGCAATTGCTCAGAGATGAAAAGTGCCAGCACTGAAAGCTGTTGCTAGCCAGCACCCTTCCTTGGAAGCGCTTTCACAGGCACAGCAACACTGGGGCTTTGCGTTTCTCTACCCACCAAACGTCACGCCCACTATCTCTCCGTCTCGTAGACACGAGCTGAGAAATTGCAAACGTCGAGCAATTGCTCAGAGATGAAAAGTGCCAGCACTGAAAGCTGATGCTAGCCAGCAACCTTCCTTGAAAGCGTTTTCACAGGCACAGCAACACTGGGGCTTTGCGCTTCTCTAGCCACCAAACGCCACGGTCATTCTCTTTCCGTCTCGTAGACACGAGCTGAGAAATTGCAAACATCGAGCAACTGCTCAGAGATGAAAAGTGCCAGCACTGAAAGCTGTTGCTACCCAGCACCCTTCCTTGGAAGCGCTTTCACAGGCGCAGCAACACTGGGGCTTTGCGCTTCTCTAGCCACCAAACATCACGGTCATTCTCTTTCCGTCTCGTAGACAAGAACTGAGAAATTGCAAACGTCGAGCAATGGCTCAGAGATGAAAAGTGCCAGCACTGAAAGCTGTTGCTAGCCAGCACCCTTCCTTGGAAGTGCTTTCACAGGCGCAGCAACACTGGGGCTTTGCGCTTCTCTACCCACCAAACGTCACGCTCACTATCTCTCCATCTCGTAGACATGAGTTGAGAAATTGCAAACGTCGAGCAATTGCTCAGAGAGGAAAAGTGGCAGCACTGAAAGCTGATGCTAGCCAGCACCCTTCCTTGGAAGCGCTTTTGTAGGCCTAAGAACACTGGGGTTGTGGGCTTCTCTAGCCACCTACTCTTCTGCTCATCCTCTCGCGTAGTCTAAAGAGAGCTCAGGTGACAAATTGCAAACATCGAGCAATTGCTCAGCGATGAAAAGTGCCAGCACTGAAAGCTGTTGCTAGCCAGCAGCCTTCCTTGGAAGCGCTTTCACAGGCACAGCAACACTGGGGCTTTGCGCTTCTCTAGCCACCAAAAGTCACGGTCACTATCTCTCCGTCTCGTAGACACGAGCTGAGAAATTGCAAACGTTGAGCAATTGCTCAGAGAGGAAAAGTGCCAGCACTGAAAGCTGTTGCTAGCCAGCACCCTTCCTTGGAAGCGCTTTCACAGGCGCAGCAACACTGGGGCTTTGCGCTTCTCTACCCACCAAACATCACGGTCATTCTCTTTCCTTCTCGTAGACACGAGTTGAGAAATTGCAAATGTCGAGCAATTGCTCAGAGATGAAAAGTGCCAGGACTGAAAGCTGTTGCTAGCCAGCACCCTTCCTTGGAAGCGCTTTTGTAGGCCTAAGAACACTGGGGCTCTGGGCTTCTCTAGCCACCTAATCTTCTGCTCATCCTCTCGCGCACTCTAAAGAGAGCTCAGGTGAGAAATTGCAAACGTCGAGCAATTTCTCAGAGATGAAAAATGCCAGCACTGAAAGCTGTTGCTAGCCAGCAACCTTCCTTGGAAGCGCTTTCACAGGCGCAGCAACACTGGGACTTTGCGCTTCTCTAGCCACCAAACGTCACGGTCATTCTCTTTCCATCCCGTAGACACGAGCTGAGAAATTGCAAACGTCGAGCAATTGCTCAGAGATGAAAAGTGCCAGCACTGAAAGCTGTGGCTAGCCAGCACCCTTCCTTGGAAGCGCTTTCACAGGCGCAGCAACACTGGGGCTTTGCGCTTCTCTAGCCACCAAACATCACGGTCATTCTATTTCCGTCTCGTAGACTCGAGTTGAGAAATTGCAAACGTCGAGCAATTGCTCAGAGATGAAAAGTGCCAGCACTGAAAGCTGATGCTAGCCAGCACCCTTCCTTGGAAGTGCTTTCACAGGTGAAAAAACACTGGGACTTTGCGCTTCTCTACCCACCAAACGTCACGGTCACTATCTCTCCGTCTCGTAAACACGAGTTGAGAAATTGCAAACGTCGAGCAATTGCTCAGAGATGAAAAGTGGCAGCACTGAAAGCTGATGCTATCCAGCACCCTTTCTTGGAAGCGCTTTTGTAGGCCTAACAACACTGGGGCTCTGGGCTTCTCTAGCCACCTACTCTTCTGCTCATCCTCTCACGCACTCTAAAGAGAGCTCAGGTGAGAAATTGCAAATGTCGAGCAATTGCTCAGAGATGAAAAGTGCCAGCACTGAAAGCTGTTGCTAGCCAGCACCCTTCCTTGGAAGCGCTTTCACAGGCACAGTAACACTGGGGCTTTGCGCTTCTCTACCCACCAAACATCACGGTCATTCTATTTCCTTCTCGTAGACACGAGCTGAGAAATTGCAAATGTCGAGCAATTGCTCAGAGATGAAAAGTGGCAGCACTGAAAGCTGTTGCTAGCCAGCACCCTTCCTTGGAAGTGCTTTCACAGGTGAAAAAACACTGGGGCTTTGCGCTTCTCTACCCACCAAACGTCACGCTCACTATCTCTCCGTCTCGTAGACACGAGCTGAGAAATTGCAAACGTCGAGCAATTGCTCGGAGATGAAAAGGGCCAGCACTGAAAGCTGTGGCTAGCCAGCACCCTTCCTTGGAAGCGCTTCTTTAGGCCTAAGAACACTGGGGTTGTGGGCTTCTCTAGCCACCTAATCTTCTGCTCATCCTCTCGGGCACTCTAAAGAGAGCTCAGGTGTGAAAGTGCAAACGTCGAGCAATTGCTCAGAGATGAAAAGTGCCAGCACTGAAAGCTGTTGCTAGCCAGCACCCTTCCTTGGAAGCGCTTTCACAGGCGCAGCAACACTGGGGCTTTGCGCTTCTCTACCCACCAAACGTCACGGTCATTCTCTTTCCTTCTCGTAGACACGAGCTGAGAAATTGCAAACGTCGAGCAATTGCTCAGAGATGAAAAGTGCCAGCACTGAAAGCTGTTGCTAGCCAGCAACCTTCCTTGGAAGCGTTTTCACAGGCGCAGCAACACTGGGGCTTTGCGCTTCTCTACCCACCAAACGCCACGGTCATTCTCTTTCCGTCTCGTAGACACGAGCTGAGAAATTGCAAACGTCGAGCAATTGCTCAGAGATGAGAAGTGGCAGCACTGAAAGCTGTTGCTAGCCAGCACCCTTCCTTGGAAGCGCTTTCACAGGCACAGCAACACTGGGGCTTTGTGCTTCTCTACCCACCAAACATCACGGTCACTATCTCTCCGTCTCGTAGACACGAGCTGAGAAATTGCAAACGTCGAGCAATTGCTCAGAGATGAAAAGTGCCAGCACTGAAAGCTGTTGCTAGCCAGCACCCTTCCTTGGAAACGCTTTTGTAGGCCTAAGAACACTGGGGCTCTGGGCTTCTCTAGCCACCTACTCTTCTGCTCATGCTCTCGTGCAGTCGAAAGAGAGCTCAGGTGAGAAATTGCTAACGTCGAGCAATTGCTCAGAGATGAAAAGTGCCAGCACTGAAAGCTGTTGCTAGCCAGCACCCTTCCTTGGAAGCGCTTTCACAGCCGCAGCAACACTGGGACTTTGCGCTTCTCTACCCACCAAACGTCACGCTCACTATCTCTCCGTCTCGTAGACAAGAGCTGTGAAATTGCAAACGTCGAGCAATTGCTCAGAGATGAGAAGTGCCAGCACTGAAAGCTGTTGCTAGCCAGCCCCCTTCCTTGGAAACGCTTTTGTAGGCCTAAGGACACTGGGGCTCTGGGCTTCTCTAGCTACCTAATCTTCTGCTCATCCTCTCGCGTAGTCTAAAGAGAGCTCAGATGAGAAAGTGCAAACGTCGAGCAATTGCTCAGAGATGAAAAGTGGCAGCACTGAAAGCTGTGGCTAGCCAGCAGCCTCCTTGGAAGCGCTTTCACAGGCGCAGCAACACTGGGGCTTTGCGCTTCTCTAGCCACCAAACATCACGCTCACTATCTCTCCGTCTCGTAGACACGAGCTGAGAAATTGCAAACGTCGAGCAATTGCTCAGAGATGAAAAGTGCCAGCACTGAAAGCTGTGGCTAGCCAGCCCCCTTCCTTGGAAGCGCTTTTGTAGGCCTAAGAACACTGGGGCTCTGTGCTTCTCTAGCTACCTAATCTTCTGCTCATCCTCTCGCGTAGTCTAAAGAGAGCTCAGGTGAGAAATTGCAAACGTCGAGCAATTGCTCAGAGATGAAAAGTGCCAGCACTGAAAGCTGTTGCTAGCCAGCACCCTTCCTTGGAAGCGCTTTCACAGGCGCAGCAACACTGGGGCTTTGCGCTTCTCTAGCCACCAAACGTCACGCTCACTATCTCTCCGTCTCGTAGACACGAGCTGAGAAATTACAAACGTCGAGCAATTGCTCAGAGATAAAAAGTGCCAGGACTGAAAGCTGTTGCTAGCCAGCACCCTTCCTTGGAAGTGCTTTCACAGCCGCAGCAACACTGGGGCTTTGCGCTTCTCTACCCACCAAACATCACGGTCATTCTCTTTCCTTCTCGTAGACACGAGCTGAGAAATTGCAAATGTCGAGCAATTGCTCAGAGATGAAAAGTGCCAGCACTGAAAGCTGTTGCTAGCCAGCACCCTTCCTTGGAAGCGCTTTTGCAGGCCTAAGAACACTGGGGCTCTGGGCTTCTCTATCCACCTAATCTTCTGCTCAACCTCTCGCGTAGTCTAAAGAGAGCTCAGGTGAGAAATTGCAAATGTCGAGCAATTGCTTAGAGAGGAAAAGTGCCAGCACTGAAAGCTGTTGCTAGCCAGCACCCTTCCTTGGAAGCGCTTTTGTAGCCCTAAGAACTCTGGGGCTCTGGGCTTCTCTAGCCACCTAATCTTCTGCTCATCCTGTCGGGCACTCTAAAGAGAGCTCAGGTGAGAAATTGCAAACGTGGAGCAATTGCTCAGAGATGAAAAGTGCCAGCACTGAAGGCTGTTGCTAGCCAGCACCCTTCCTTGGAAGCGCTTTGTAGGCGCAGCAACACTGGGACTTTGCGCTTCTCTAGCCACCAAACATCACGGTCATTCTCTTTCCGTCCCGTAGACACGAGTTGAGAAATTGCAAACGTCGAGCAATTGCTCAGAGATGAAAAGTGCCAGCACTGAAAGCTGTGGCTAGCCAGCACCCTTCCTTGGAAGCGCTTTCACAGGCGCAGCAACACTGGGGCTTTGCGCTTCTCTAGCCACCAAACATCACGGTCATTCTCTTTCCGTCTCGTAGACACGGCTGAGAAATTGCAAACGTCGAGCAATTGCTCAGAGATGAAAAGTGCCAGCACTGAAAGCTGTTGCTAGCCAGCACCCTTCCTTGGAAGCGCTTTCACAGGCGCAGCAACACTGGGGCTTTGCGCTTCTCTACCCACCAAACGTCACGGTCATTCTCTTTCCTTCTCGTAGACACGAGCTGAGAAATTGCAAACGTCGAGCAATTGCTCAGAGATGAAAAGTGCCAGCACTGAAAGCTGTTGCTAGCCAGCACCCTTCCTTGGAAGCGCTTTTGCAGGCCTAAGAACACTGGGGTTGTGGGCTTCTCTAGCCACCTACTCTTCTGCTCAACCTCTCGCGTAGTCTAAAGAGAGCTCAGGTGAGAAATTGCAAATGTCGAGCAATTGCTTAGAGAGGAAAAGTGCCAGCACTGAAAGCTGTTGCTAGCCAGCACCCTTCCTTGGAAGCGCTTTTGTAGCCCTAAGAACTCTGGGGCTCTGGGCTTCTCTAGCCACCTAATCTTCTGCTCATCCTGTCGGGCACTCTAAAGAGAGCTCAGGTGAGAAATTGCAAACGTGGAGCAATTGCTCAGAGATGAAAAGTGCCAGCACTGAAGGCTGTTGCTAGCCAGCACCCTTCCTTGGAAGCGCTTTTGTAGGCACAGCAACACTGGGACTTTGCGCTTCTCTAGCCACCAAACATCACGGTCATTCTCTTTCCGTCCCGTAGACAGGAGTTGAGAAATTGCAAACGTCGAGCAATTGCTCAGAGATGAAAAGTGCCAGCACTGAAAGCTGTGGCTAGCCAGCAGCCTTCCTTGGAAGCGCTTTCACAGGCGCAGCAACACTGGGGCTTTGCGCTTCTCTACCCACCAAACATCACGGTCATTCTCTTTCCGTCTCGTAGACACGGCTGAGAAATTGCAAACGTCGAGCAATTGCTCAGAGATGAAAAGTGCCAGGACTGAAAGCTGTTGCTAGCCAGCACCCTTCCTTGGAAGTGCTTTCACAGGCGCAGCAACACTGGGGCTTTGCGCTTCTCTAGCCACCAAACGTCACGGTCATTATCTCTCCGTCTCGTAGACACGAGCTGAGAAATTGCAAACGTCGAGCAATTGCTCAGAGATGAAAAGTGCCAGCACTGAAAGCTGATGCTAGCCAGCACCCTTCCTTGGAAGTGCTTTTGCAGGCCTAAGAACACTGGGGTTGTGGGCTTCTCTAGCCACCTACTCTTCTGCTCATCCTCTCGCGCAGTCTAAAGAGAGCTCAGGTGAGAAATTGCAAATGTCGAGCAATTGCTCAGAGGTGAAAAGTGCCAGCACTGAAAGCTGTTGCTAGCCAGCACCCTTCCTTGGAAGCGCTCTTGTAGCCCTAACAACACAGGGGCTCTGAGCTTCTATAGCCACCTACTCTTCTGCTCATCCTCTCGTGCAGTCTAAAGAGAGCTCAGGGGAGAAATTGCAAACGTCCAGCAATTGCTCAGAGAGGAAAAGTGCCAGCACTGAAAGCTGTGGCTAGCCAGCACCCTTCCTTGGAAGCGCTTTCAAAGGCGCAGCAACACTGGGGCTTTGCGCTTCTCTACCCACCAAACGTCACGGTCATTCTCTTTCCTTCTCGTAGACACGAGCTGAGAAATTGCAAACGTCGAGCAATTGCTCAGAGATGAAAAGTGCCAGCACTGAAGGCTGTTGCTAGCCAGCACCCTTCCTTGGAAGCGCTTTCACAGGCGCAGCAACACTGGGGCTTTGCGCTTCTCTACCCACCAAACATCACAGTCATTCTCTTTCCGTCTCGTAGACACGAGCTGAGAAATTGCAAACGTCGAGCAATTGCTCAGAGATGAAAAGTGCCAGCACTGAAAGCTGTTGCTAGCCAGCACCCTTCCTTGGAAGCGCTTTCACAGGCACAGCAACACTGGGACTTTGCACTTCTCTACCCACCAAACATCACGCTCAATATCTCTCCGTCTCGTAGACACGAGCTGAGAAATTGCAAACGTCGAGCAATTGCTCAGAGAGGAAAAGTGCCAGCACTGAAAGCTGTTGCTAGCCAGCACCCTTCCTTGGAAGCGCTTTTGTAGCCCTAAGAACACTGGGGCTCTGTGCTTCTCTAGCTACCTAATCTTCTGCTCATCCTCTCGCGTAGTCTAAAGAGAGCTCAGGTGAGACATTGCAAACGTCGAGCAATTGCTCAGAGATGAAAAGTGCCAGCACTGAAAGCTGATGCTAGCCAGCACCCTTCCTTGGAAGTGCTTTTGCAGGCCTAAGAACACTGGGGTTGTGGGCTTCTCTAGCCACCTACTCTTCTGCTCATCCTCTCGCGCAGTCTAAAGAGAGCTCAGGTGAGAAATTGCAAATGTCGAGCAATTGCTCAGAGGTGAAAAGTGCCAGCACTGAAAGCTGTTGCTAGCCAGCACCCTTCCTTGGAAGCGCTCTTGTAGCCCTAATAACACAGGGGCTCTGAGCTTCTATAGCCACCTACTCTTCTGCTCATCCTCTCGTGCAGTCTAAAGAGAGCTCAGGGGAGAAATTGCAAACGTCCAGCAATTGCTCAGAGAGGAAAAGTGCCAGCACTGAAAGCTGTGGCTAGCCAGCACCCTTCCTTGGAAGCGCTTTCACAGGCGCAGCAACACTGGGGCTTTGCGCTTCTCTACCCACCAAACGTCACGGTCATTCTCTTTCCTTCTCGTAGACACGAGCTGAGAAATTGCAAACGTCGAGCAATTGCTCAGAGATGAAAAGTGCCAGCACTGAAGGCTGTTGCTAGCCAGCACCCTTCCTTGGAAGCGCTTTCACAGGCGCAGCAACACTGGGGCTTTGCGCTTCTCTACCCACCAAACATCACAGTCATTCTCTTTCCGTCTCGTAGACACGAGCTGAGAAATTGCAAACGTCGAGCAATTGCTCAGAGATGAAAAGTGCCAGCACTGAAAGCTGTTGCTAGCCAGCACCCTTCCTTGGAAGCGCTTTCACAGGCACAGCAACACTGGGACTTTGCACTTCTCTACCCACCAAACATCACGCTCAATATCTCTCCGTCTCGTAGACACGAGCTGAGAAATTGCAAACGTCGAGCAATTGCTCAGAGAGGAAAAGTGCCAGCACTGAAAGCTGTTGCTAGCCAGCACCCTTCCTTGGAAGCGCTTTTGTAGCCATAAGAACACTGGGGCTCTGTGCTTCTCTAGCTACCTAATCTTCTGCTCATCCTCTCGCGTAGTCTAAAGAGAGCTCAGGTGAGACATTGCAAACGTCGAGCAATTGCTCAGAGATGAAAAGTGCCAGCACTGAAAGCTGTGGCTAGCCAGCACCCTTCCTTGGAAGCGCTTTCACAGGCGCAGCAACACTGGGGCTTTGCGCTTCTCTACCCACCAAACATCACGGTCATTCTCTTTCCGTCTCGTAGACACGAGTTGAGAAATTGCATACGTCGAGCAATTGCTCAGAGATGAAAAGTGCCAGCACTGAAAGCTGTTGCTAGCCAGCACCCTTCCTTGGAAGCGCTTTCACAGGCGCAGCAACACTGGGGCTTTGCGCTTCTCTACCCACCAAACGTCACGGTCATTATCTCTCCGTCTCGTAGACACGAGCTGAGAAATTGCAAACGTCGAGCAATTGCTCAGAGATGAAAAGTGCCAGCACTGAAAGCTGATGCTAGCCAGCACCCTTCCTTGGAAGTGCTTTTGCAGGCCTAAGAACACTGGGGTTGTGGGCTTCTCTAGCCACCTACTCTTCTGCTCATCCTCTCGCGCAGTCTAAAGAGAGCTCAGGTGAGAAATTGCAAATGTCGAGCAATTGCTCAGAGGTGAAAAGTGCCAGCACTGAAAGCTGTTGCTAGCCAGCACCCTTCCTTGGAAGCGCTCTTGTAGCCCTAACAACACAGGGGCTCTGAGCTTCTATAGCCACCTACTCTTCTGCTCATCCTCTCGTGCAGTCTAAAGAGAGCTCAGGGGAGAAATTGCAAACGTCCAGCAATTGCTCAGAGAGGAAAAGTGCCAGCACTGAAAGCTGTGGCTAGCCAGCACCCTTCCTTGGAAGCGCTTTCACAGGCGCAGCAACACTGGGGCTTTGCGCTTCTCTACCCACCAAACGTCACGGTCATTCTCTTTCCTTCTCGTAGACACGAGCTGAGAAATTGCAAACGTCGAGCAATTGCTCAGAGATGAAAAGTGCCAGCACTGAAGGCTGTTGCTAGCCAGCACCCTTCCTTGGAAGCGCTTTCACAGGCGCAGCAACACTGGGGCTTTGCGCTTCTCTACCCACCAAACATCACAGTCATTCTCTTTCCGTCTCGTAGACACGAGCTGAGAAATTGCAAACGTCGAGCAATTGCTCAGAGAGGAAAAGTGCCAGCACTGAAAGCTGTTGCTAGCCAGCACCCTTCCTTGGAAGCGCTTTTGTAGCCCTAAGAACACTGGGGCTCTGTGCTTCTCTAGCTACCTAATCTTCTGCTCATCCTCTCGCGTAGTCTAAAGAGAGCTCAGGTGAGACATTGCAAACGTCGAGCAATTGCTCAGAGATGAAAAGTGCCAGCACTGAAAGCTGATGCTAGCCAGCACCCTTCCTTGGAAGTGCTTTTGCAGGCCTAAGAACACTGGGGTTGTGGGCTTCTCTAGCCACCTACTCTTCTGCTCATCCTCTCGCGCAGTCTAAAGAGAGCTCAGGTGAGAAATTGCAAATGTCGAGCAATTGCTCAGAGGTGAAAAGTGCCAGCACTGAAAGCTGTTGCTAGCCAGCACCCTTCCTTGGAAGCGCTCTTGTAGCCCTAACAACACAGGGGCTCTGAGCTTCTATAGCCACCTACTCTTCTGCTCATCCTCTCGTGCAGTCTAAAGAGAGCTCAGGGGAGAAATTGCAAACGTCCAGCAATTGCTCAGAGAGGAAAAGTGCCAGCACTGAAAGCTGTGGCTAGCCAGCACCCTTCCTTGGAAGCGCTTTCACAGGCGCAGCAACACTGGGGCTTTGCGCTTCTCTACCCACCAAACGTCACGGTCATTCTCTTTCCTTCTCGTAGACACGAGCTGAGAAATTGCAAACGTCGAGCAATTGCTCAGAGATGAAAAGTGCCAGCACTGAAGGCTGTTGCTAGCCAGCACCCTTCCTTGGAAGCGCTTTCACAGGCGCAGCAACACTGGGGCTTTGCGCTTCTCTACCCACCAAACATCACAGTCATTCTCTTTCCGTCTCGTAGACACGAGCTGAGAAATTGCAAACGTCGAGCAATTGCTCAGAGATGAAAAGTGCCAGCACTGAAAGCTGTTGCTAGCCAGCACCCTTCCTTGGAAGCGCTTTTGCAGGCCTAAGAACACTGGGGTTGTGGGCTTCTCTAGCCACCTAATCTTCTGCTCAACCTCTCGCGTAGTCTAAAGAGAGCTCAGGTGAGAAATTGCAAATGTCGAGCAATTGCTTAGAGAGGAAAAGTGCCAGCACTGAAAGCTGTTGCTAGCCAGCACCCTTCCTTGGAAGCGCTTTTGTAGCCCTAAGAACTCTGGGGCTCTGGGCTTCTCTAGCCACCTAATCTTCTGCTCATCCTGTCGGGCACTCTAAAGAGAGCTCAGGTGAGAAATTGCAAACGTCGAGCAATTGCTCAGAGATGAAAAGTGCCAGCACTGAAGGCTGTTGCTAGCCAGCACCCTTCCTTGGAAGCGCTTTGTAGGCGCAGCAACACTGGGACTTTGCGCTTCTCTAGCCACCAAACATCACGGTCATTCTCTTTCCGTCCCGTAGACACGAGTTGAGAAATTGCAAACGTCGAGCAATTGCTCAGAGATGAAAAGTGCCAGCACTGAAAGCTGTGGCTAGCCAGCACCCTTCCTTGGAAGCGCTTTCACAGGCGCAGCAACACTGGGGCTTTGCGCTTCTCTAGCCACCGAACATCACGGTCATTCTCTTTCCGTCTCGTAGACACGGCTGAGAAATTGCAAACGTCGAGCAATTGCTCAGAGATGAAAAGTGCCAGCACTGAAAGCTGTTGCTAGCCAGCACCCTTCCTTGGAAGCGCTTTCACAGCCGCAGCAACACTGGGGCTTTGCGCTTCTCTACCCACCAAACATCACGGTCATTCTCTTTCCTTCTCGTAGACACGAGCTGAGAAATTGCAAACGTCGAGCAATTGCTCAGAGATGAAAAGTGCCAGCACTGAAAGCTGTTGCTAGCCAGCACCCTTCCTTGGAAGCGCTTTTGCAGGCCTAAGAACACTGGGGTTGTGGGCTTCTCTAGCCACCTACTCTTCTGCTCAACCTCTCGCGTAGTCTAAAGAGAGCTCAGGTGAGAAATTGCAAATGTCGAGCAATTGCTTAGAGAGGAAAAGTGCCAGCACTGAAAGCTGTTGCTAGCCAGCACCCTTCCTTGGAAGCGCTTTTGTAGCCCTAAGAACTCTGGGGCTCTGGGCTTCTCTAGCCACCTAATCTTCTGCTCATCCTGTCGGGCACTCTAAAGAGAGCTCAGGTGAGAAATTGCAAACGTGGAGCAATTGCTCAGAGATGAAAAGTGCCAGCACTGAAGGCTGTTGCTAGCCAGCACCCTTCCTTGGAAGCGCTTTTGTAGGCGCAGCAACACTGGGGCTTTGCGCTTCTCTACCCACCAAACATCACAGTCATTCTCTTTCCGTCTCGTAGACACGAGCTGAGAAATTGCAAACGTCGAGCAATTGCTCAGAGATGAAAAGTGCCAGCACTGAAAGCTGTGGCTAGCCAGCACCCTTCCTTGGAAGCGCTTTCACAGGCACAGCAACACTGGGACTTTGCACTTCTCTACCCACCAAACATCACGCTCAATATCTCTCCGTCTCGTAGACACGAGCTGAGAAATTGCAAACGTCGAGCAATTGCTCAGAGAGGAAAAGTGCCAGCACTGAAAGCTGTTGCTAGCCAGCACCCTTCCTTGGAAGCGCTTTTGTAGCCCTAAGAACACTGGGGCTCTGTGCTTCTCTAGCTACCTAATCTTCTGCTCATCCTCTCGCGTAGTCTAAAGAGAGCTCAGGTGAGACATTGCAAACGTCGAGCAATTGCTCAGAGATGAAAAGTGCCAGCACTGAAAGCTGATGCTAGCCAGCACCCTTCCTTGGAAGTGCTTTTGCAGGCCTAAGAACACTGGGGTTGTGGGCTTCTCTAGCCACCTACTCTTCTGCTCATCCTCTCGCGCAGTCTAAAGAGAGCTCAGGTGAGAAATTGCAAATGTCGAGCAATTGCTCAGAGGTGAAAAGTGCCAGCACTGAAAGCTGTTGCTAGCCAGCACCCTTCCTTGGAAGCGCTCTTGTAGCCCTAATAACACAGGGGCTCTGAGCTTCTATAGCCACCTACTCTTCTGCTCATCCTCTCGTGCAGTCTAAAGAGAGCTCAGGGGAGAAATTGCAAACGTCCAGCAATTGCTCAGAGAGGAAAAGTGCCAGCACTGAAAGCTGTGGCTAGCCAGCACCCTTCCTTGGAAGCGCTTTCACAGGCGCAGCAACACTGGGGCTTTGCGCTTCTCTACCCACCAAACGTCACGGTCATTCTCTTTCCTTCTCGTAGACACGAGCTGAGAAATTGCAAACGTCGAGCAATTGCTCAGAGATGAAAAGTGCCAGCACTGAAGGCTGTTGCTAGCCAGCACCCTTCCTTGGAAGCGCTTTCACAGGCGCAGCAACACTGGGGCTTTGCGCTTCTCTACCCACCAAACATCACAGTCATTCTCTTTCCGTCTCGTAGACACGAGCTGAGAAATTGCAAACGTCGAGCAATTGCTCAGAGATGAAAAGTGCCAGCACTGAAAGCTGTTGCTAGCCAGCACCCTTCCTTGGAAGCGCTTTCACAGGCACAGCAACACTGGGACTTTGCACTTCTCTACCCACCAAACATCACGCTCAATATCTCTCCGTCTCGTAGACACGAGCTGAGAAATTGCAAACGTCGAGCAATTGCTCAGAGAGGAAAAGTGCCAGCACTGAAAGCTGTTGCTAGCCAGCACCCTTCCTTGGAAGCGCTTTTGTAGCCATAAGAACACTGGGGCTCTGTGCTTCTCTAGCTACCTAATCTTCTGCTCATCCTCTCGCGTAGTCTAAAGAGAGCTCAGGTGAGACATTGCAAACGTCGAGCAATTGCTCAGAGATGAAAAGTGCCAGCACTGAAAGCTGTGGCTAGCCAGCACCCTTCCTTGGAAGCGCTTTCACAGGCGCAGCAACACTGGGGCTTTGCGCTTCTCTACCCACCAAACATCACGGTCATTCTCTTTCCGTCTCGTAGACACGAGTTGAGAAATTGCAAACGTCGAGCAATTGCTCAGAGATGAAAAGTGCCAGCACTGAAAGCTGTTGCTAGCCAGCACCCTTCCTTGGAAGCGCTTTCACAGGCGCAGCAACACTGGGGCTTTGCGCTTCTCTACCCACCAAACGTCACGGTCATTATCTCTCCGTCTCGTAGACACGAGCTGAGAAATTGCAAACGTCGAGCAATTGCTCAGAGATGAAAAGTGCCAGCACTGAAAGCTGATGCTAGCCAGCACCCTTCCTTGGAAGTGCTTTTGCAGGCCTAAGAACACTGGGGTTGTGGGCTTCTCTAGCCACCTACTCTTCTGCTCATCCTCTCGCGCAGTCTAAAGAGAGCTCAGGTGAGAAATTGCAAATGTCGAGCAATTGCTCAGAGGTGAAAAGTGCCAGCACTGAAAGCTGTTGCTAGCCAGCACCCTTCCTTGGAAGCGCTCTTGTAGCCCTAACAACACAGGGGCTCTGAGCTTCTATAGCCACCTACTCTTCTGCTCATCCTCTCGTGCAGTCTAAAGAGAGCTCAGGGGAGAAATTGCAAACGTCCAGCAATTGCTCAGAGAGGAAAAGTGCCAGCACTGAAAGCTGTGGCTAGCCAGCACCCTTCCTTGGAAGCGCTTTCACAGGCGCAGCAACACTGGGGCTTTGCGCTTCTCTACCCACCAAAAGTCACGGTCATTCTCTTTCCTTCTCGTAGACACGAGCTGAGAAATTGCAAACGTCGAGCAATTGCTCAGAGATGAAAAGTGCCAGCACTGAAGGCTGTTGCTAGCCAGCACCCTTCCTTGGAAGCGCTTTCACAGGCGCAGCAACACTGGGGCTTTGCGCTTCTCTACCCACCAAACATCACAGTCATTCTCTTTCCGTCTCGTAGACACGAGCTGAGAAATTGCAAACGTCGAGCAATTGCTCAGAGATGAAAAGTGCCAGCACTGAAAGCTGTTGCTAGCCAGCACCCTTCCTTGGAAGCGCTTTTGCAGGCCTAAGAACACTGGGGTTGTGGGCTTCTCTAGCCACCTAATCTTCTGCTCAACCTCTCGCGTAGTCTAAAGAGAGCTCAGGTGAGAAATTGCAAATGTCGAGCAATTGCTTAGAGAGGAAAAGTGCCAGCACTGAAAGCTGTTGCTAGCCAGCACCCTTCCTTGGAAGCGCTTTTGTAGCCCTAAGAACTCTGGGGCTCTGGGCTTCTCTAGCCACCTAATCTTCTGCTCATCCTGTCGGGCACTCTAAAGAGAGCTCAGGTGAGAAATTGCAAACGTCGAGCAATTGCTCAGAGATGAAAAGTGCCAGCACTGAAGGCTGTTGCTAGCCAGCACCCTTCCTTGGAAGCGCTTTGTAGGCGCAGCAACACTGGGACTTTGCGCTTCTCTAGCCACCAAACATCACGGTCATTCTCTTTCCGTCCCGTAGACACGAGTTGAGAAATTGCAAACGTCGAGCAATTGCTCAGAGATGAAAAGTGCCAGCACTGAAAGCTGTGGCTAGCCAGCACCCTTCCTTGGAAGCGCTTTCACAGGCGCAGCAACACTGGGGCTTTGCGCTTCTCTACCCACCAAAAGTCACGGTCATTCTCTTTCCGTCTCGTAGACACGGCTGAGAAATTGCAAACGTCGAGCAATTGCTCAGAGATGAAAAGTGCCAGCACTGAAAGCTGTTGCTAGCCAGCACCCTTCCTTGGAAGCGCTTTCACAGCCGCAGCAACACTGGGGCTTTGCGCTTCTCTACCCACCAAACATCACGGTCATTCTCTTTCCTTCTCGTAGACACGAGCTGAGAAATTGCAAACGTCGAGCAATTGCTCAGAGATGAAAAGTGCCAGCACTGAAAGCTGTTGCTAGCCAGCACCCTTCCTTGGAAGCGCTTTTGCAGGCCTAAGAACACTGGGGTTGTGGGCTTCTCTAGCCACCTACTCTTCTGCTCAACCTCTCGCGTAGTCTAAAGAGAGCTCAGGTGAGAAATTGCAAATGTCGAGCAATTGCTTAGAGAGGAAAAGTGCCAGCACTGAAAGCTGTTGCTAGCCAGCACCCTTCCTTGGAAGCGCTTTTGTAGCCCTAAGAACTCTGGGGCTCTGGGCTTCTCTAGCCACCTAATCTTCTGCTCATCCTGTCGGGCACTCTAAAGAGAGCTCAGGTGAGAAATTGCAAACGTGGAGCAATTGCTCAGAGATGAAAAGTGCCAGCACTGAAGGCTGTTGCTAGCCAGCACCCTTCCTTGGAAGCGCTTTTGTAGGCGCAGCAACACTGGGACTTTGCGCTTCTCTAGCCACCAAACATCACGGTCATTCTCTTTCCGTCCCGTAGACAGGAGTTGAGAAATTGCAAACGTCGAGCAATTGCTCAGAGATGAAAAGTGCCAGCACTGAAAGCTGTGGCTAGCCAGCAGCCTTCCTTGGAAGCGCTTTCACAGGCGCAGCAACACTGGGGCTTTGCGCTTCTCTACCCACCAAACATCACGGTCATTCTCTTTCCGTCTCGTAGACACGGCTGAGAAATTGCAAACGTCGAGCAATTGCTCAGAGATGAAAAGTGCCAGCACTGAAAGCTGTTGCTAGCCAGCACCCTTCCTTGGAAGTGCTTTCACAGGCGCAGCAACACTGGGGCTTTGCGCTTCTCTAGCCACCAAACGTCACGGTCATTATCTCTCCGTCTCGTAGACACGAGCTGAGAAATTGCAAACGTCGAGCAATTGCTCAGAGATGAAAAGTGCCAGCACTGAAAGCTGATGCTAGCCAGCACCCTTCCTTGGAAGTGCTTTTGCAGGCCTAAGAACACTGGGGTTGTGGGCTTCTCTAGCCACCTAATCTTCTGCTCATCCTCTCGCGCAGTCTAAAGAGAGCTCAGGTGAGAAATTGCAAATGTCGAGCAATTGCTCAGAGGTGAAAAGTGCCAGCACTGAAAGCTGTTGCTAGCCAGCACCCTTCCTTGGAAGCGCTCTTGTAGCCCTAACAACACAGGGGCTCTGAGCTTCTATAGCCACCTACTCTTCTGCTCATCCTCTCGTGCAGTCTAAAGAGAGCTCAGGGGAGAAATTGCAAACGTCCAGCAATTGCTCAGAGAGGAAAAGTGCCAGCACTGAAAGCTGTGGCTAGCCAGCACCCTTCCTTGGAAGCGCTTTCACAGGCGCAGCAACACTGGGGCTTTGCGCTCCTCTACCCACCAAACGTCACGGTCATTCTCTTTCCTTCTCGTAGACACGAGCTGAGAAATTGCAAACGTCGAGCAATTGCTCAGAGATGAAAAGTGCCAGCACTGAAGGCTGTTGCTAGCCAGCACCCTTCCTTGGAAGCGCTTTCACAGGCGCAGCAACACTGGGGCTTTGCGCTTCTCTACCCACCAAACATCACAGTCATTCTCTTTCCGTCTCGTAGACACGAGCTGAGAAATTGCAAACGTCGAGCAATTGCTCAGAGATGAAAAGTGCCAGCACTGAAAGCTGTTGCTAGCCAGCACCCTTCCTTGGAAGCGCTTTCACAGGCACAGCAACACTGGGACTTTGCACTTCTCTACCCACCAAACATCACGCTCAATATCTCTCCGTCTCGTAGACACGAGCTGAGAAATTGCAAACGTCGAGCAATTGCTCAGAGAGGAAAAGTGCCAGCACTGAAAGCTGTTGCTAGCCAGCACCCTTCCTTGGAAGCGCTTTTGTAGCCCTAAGAACACTGGGGCTCTGGGCTTCTCTAGCTACCTAATCTTCTGCTCATCCTCTCGCGTAGTCTAAAGAGAGCTCAGGTGAGACATTGCAAACGTCGAGCAATTGCTCAGAGATGAAAAGTGCCAGGACTGAAAGCTGTTGCTAGCCAGCACCCTTCCTTGGAAGTGCTTTTGCAGGCCTAAGAACACTGGGGTTGTGGGCTTCTCTAGCCACCTACTCTTCTGCTCATCCTCTCGCGCAGTCTAAAGAGAGCTCAGGTGAGAAATTGCAAATGTCGAGCAATTGCTCAGAGGTGAAAAGTGCCAGCACTGAAAGCTGTTGCTAGCCAGCACCCTTCCTTGGAAGCGCTTTTGTAGCCCTAACAACACAGGGGCTCTGAGCTTCTATAGCCACCTACTCTTCTGCTCATCCTCTCGTGCAGTCTAAAGAGAGCTCAGGGGAGAAATTGCAAACGTCCAGCAATTGCTCAGAGAGGAAAAGTGCCAGCACTGAAAGCTGTGGCTAGCCAGCACCCTTCCTTGGAAGCGCTTTCACAGGCGCAGCAACACTGGGGCTTTGCGCTTCTCTACCCACCAAACGTCACGGTCATTCTCTTTCCTTCTCGTAGACACGAGCTGAGAAATTGCAAACGTCGAGCAATTGCTCAGAGATGAAAAGTGCCAGCACTGAAAGCTGTTGCTAGCCAGCAGCCTTCCTTGGAAGCGCTTTCACAGGCGCAGCAACACTGGGGCTTTGCGCTTCTCTACCCACCAAACATCACAGTCATTCTCTTTCCGTCTCGTAGACACGAGCTGAGAAATTGCAAACGTCGAGCAATTGCTCAGAGATGAAAAGTGCCAGCACTGAAAGCTGTTGCTAGCCAGCACCCTTCCTTGGAAGCGCTTTCACAGGCACAGCAACACTGGGACTTTGCACTTCTCTACCCACCAAACATCACGCTCAATATCTCTCCGTCTCGTAGACACGAGCTGAGAAATTGCAAACGTCGAGCAATTGCTCAGAGAGGAAAAGTGCCAGCACTGAAAGCTGTTGCTAGCCAGCACCCTTCCTTGGAAGCGCTTTTGTAGCCATAAGAACACTGGGGCTCTGTGCTTCTCTAGCTACCTAATCTTCTGCTCATCCTCTCGCGTAGTCTAAAGAGAGCTCAGGTGAGACATTGCAAACGTCGAGCAATTGCTCAGAGATGAAAAGTGCCAGCACTGAAAGCTGTGGCTAGCCAGCACCCTTCCTTGGAAGCGCTTTCACAGGCGCAGCAACACTGGGGCTTTGCGCTTCTCTACCCACCAAACATCACGGTCATTCTCTTTCCGTCTCGTAGACACGAGCTGAGAAATTGCAAACGTCGAGCAATTGCTCAGAGATGAAAAGTGCCAGCACTGAAAGCTGTTGCTAGCCAGCAGCCTTCCTTGGAAGCGCTTTCACAGGCGCAGCAACACTGGGGCTTTGCGCTTCTCTACCCACCAAACGTCACGGTCATTATCTCTCCGTCTCGTAGACACGAGCTGAGAAATTGCAAACGTCGAGCAATTGCTCAGAGATGAAAAGTGCCAGCACTGAAAGCTGATGCTAGCCAGCACCCTTCCTTGGAAGTGCTTTTGCAGGCCTAAGAACACTGGGGTTGTGGGCTTCTCTAGCCACCTACTCTTCTGCTCATCCTCTCGCGCAGTCTAAAGAGAGCTCAGGTGAGAAATTGCAAATGTCGAGCAATTGCTCAGAGGTGAAAAGTGCCAGCACTGAAAGCTGTTGCTAGCCAGCACCCTTCCTTGGAAGCGCTCTTGTAGCCCTAACAACACAGGGGCTCTGAGCTTCTATAGCCACCTACTCTTCTGCTCATCCTCTCGTGCAGTCTAAAGAGAGCTCAGGGGAGAAATTGCAAACGTCCAGCAATTGCTCAGAGAGGAAAAGTGCCAGCACTGAAAGCTGTGGCTAGCCAGCACCCTTCCTTGGAAGCGCTTTCACAGGCGCAGCAACACTGGGGCTTTGCGCTTCTCTACCCACCAAACATCACAGTCATTCTCTTTCCGTCTCGTAGACACGAGCTGAGAAATTGCAAACGTCGAGCAATTGCTCAGAGATGAAAAGTGCCAGCACTGAAAGCTGTTGCTAGCCAGCACCCTTCCTTGGAAGCGCTTTCACAGGCACAGCAACACTGGGACTTTGCACTTCTCTACCCACCAAACATCACGCTCAATATCTCTCCGTCTCGTAGACACGAGCTGAGAAATTGCAAACGTCGAGCAATTGCTCAGAGAGGAAAAGTGCCAGCACTGAAAGCTGTTGCTAGCCAGCACCCTTCCTTGGAAGCGCTTTTGTAGCCCTAAGAACACTGGGGCTCTGTGCTTCTCTAGCTACCTAATCTTCTGCTCATCCTCTCGCGTAGTCTAAAGAGAGCTCAGGTGAGACATTGCAAACGTCGAGCAATTGCTCAGAGATGAAAAGTGCCAGCACTGAAAGCTGATGCTAGCCAGCACCCTTCCTTGGAAGTGCTTTTGCAGGCCTAAGAACACTGGGGTTGTGGGCTTCTCTAGCCACCTACTCTTCTGCTCATCCTCTCGCGCAGTCTAAAGAGAGCTCAGGTGAGAAATTGCAAATGTCGAGCAATTGCTCAGAGGTGAAAAGTGCCAGCACTGAAAGCTGTTGCTAGCCAGCACCCTTCCTTGGAAGCGCTCTTGTAGCCCTAACAACACAGGGGCTCTGAGCTTCTATAGCCACCTACTCTTCTGCTCATCCTCTCGTGCAGTCTAAAGAGAGCTCAGGGGAGAAATTGCAAACGTCCAGCAATTGCTCAGAGAGGAAAAGTGCCAGCACTGAAAGCTGTGGCTAGCCAGCACCCTTCCTTGGAAGCGCTTTCACAGGCGCAGCAACACTGGGGCTTTGCGCTTCTCTACCCACCAAACGTCACGGTCATTCTCTTTCCTTCTCTTAGACACGAGCTGAGAAATTGCAAACGTCGAGCAATTGCTCAGAGATGAAAAGTGCCAGCACTGAAGGCTGTTGCTAGCCAGCACCCTTCCTTGGAAGCGCTTTCACAGGCGCAGCAACACTGGGGCTTTGCGCTTCTCTACCCACCAAACATCACAGTCATTCTCTTTCCGTCTCGTAGACACGAGCTGAGAAATTGCAAACGTCGAGCAATTGCTCAGAGATGAAAAGTGCCAGCACTGAAAGCTGTTGCTAGCCAGCACCCTTCCTTGGAAGCGCTTTCACAGGCACAGCAACACTGGGACTTTGCACTTCTCTACCCACCAAACATCACGCTCAATATCTCTCCGTCTCGTAGACACGAGCTGAGAAATTGCAAACGTCGAGCAATTGCTCAGAGAGGAAAAGTGCCAGCACTGAAAGCTGTTGCTAGCCAGCACCCTTCCTTGGAAGCGCTTTTGTAGCCCTAAGAACACTGGGGCTCTGTGCTTCTCTAGCTACCTAATCTTCTGCTCATCCTCTCGCGTAGTCTAAAGAGAGCTCAGGTGAGACATTGCAAACGTCGAGCAATTGCTCAGAGATGAAAAGTGCCAGCACTGAAAGCTGTGGCTAGCCAGCACCCTTCCTTGGAAGCGCTTTCACAGGCGCAGCAACACTGGGGCTTTGCGCTTCTCTACCCACCAAACATCACAGTCATTCTCTTTCCGTCTCGTAGACACGAGCTGAGAAATTGCAAACGTCGAGCAATTGCTCAGAGATGAAAAGTGCCAGCACTGAAAGCTGTTGCTAGCCAGCACCCTTCCTTGGAAGCGCTTTCACAGGCGCAGCAACACTGGGGCTTTGCGCTTCTCTACCCACCAAACATCACGGTCATTCTCTTTCCGTCTCGTAGACACGAGCTGAGAAATTGCAAACGTCGAGCAATTGCTCAGAGATGAAAAGTGCCAGCACTGAAAGCTGTTGCTAGCCAGCACCCTTCCTTGGAAGTGCTTTCACAGGTGAAAAAACACTGGGGCTTTGCGCTTCTCTAGCCACCAAATGTCACGGTCACTATCTCTCCGTCTCGTAAACACGAGTTGAGAAATTGCAAACGTCGAGCAATTGCTCAGAGATGAAAAGTGCCAGCACTGAAAGCTGTTGCTAGCCAGCACCCTTCCTTGGAAGCGCTTTCACAGGTGCAGCAACACTGGGGCTTTGCGCTTCTGTAGCCACCAAACATCACGGTCATTCTCTTTCCGTCTCGTAGACACGAGCTGAGAAATTGCAAATGTCGAGCAATTGCTCAGAGAGGAAAAGTGCCAGCACTGAAAGCTGTGGCTAGCCAGCACCCTTCCTTGGAAGCGCTTTGACAGGCGCAGCAACACTGGGGCTTTGCGCTTCTCTAGCCACCAAACATCACGCTCACTATCTCTCCGTCTCGTAGACACGAGCTGAGAAATTGCAAACGTCGAGCAATTGCTCAGAGATGAAAAGTGCCAGCACTGAAAGCTGTTGCTAGCCAGCCCCCTTCCTTGGAAACGCTTTTGTAGGCCTAAGAACACTGGGGCTCTGGGCTTCTCTAGCCACCTACTCTTCTGCTCATCCTCTCGTGCAGTCGAAAGAGAGCT
This sequence comes from Sarcoramphus papa, assembly GCA_037962945.1. Classification (NCBI taxonomy): domain Eukaryota; kingdom Metazoa; phylum Chordata; class Aves; order Accipitriformes; family Cathartidae; genus Sarcoramphus; species Sarcoramphus papa. The sequence goes on along the minus strand of CM075586.1, from coordinate 90,748,794 downwards.
CAGGTGAGAAATTGCAAACATCGAGCAATTGCTCAGAGATGAAAAGTGGCAGCACTGAAAGCTGTTGCTAGCCAGCACCCTTCCTTGGAAGCGCTTTCACAGGCGCAGCAACACTGGGGCTTTGCGCTTCTCTACCCACCAAACGTCACGGTCATTCTCTTTCCTTCTCGTAGACACGAGCTGAGAAATTGCAAACGTCGAGCAATTGCTCAGAGATGAAAAGTGCCAGCACTGAAAGCTGTTGCTAGCCAGCACCCTTCCTTGGAAGCGCTTTTGTAGCCCTTAGAACACTGGGGTTGTGGGCTTCTCTAGCCACCTACTCTTCTGCTCATCCTCTCGCGTAGTCTAAAGAGAGCTCAGGTGAGAAATTGCAAACGTCGAGCAATTTCTCAGAGATGAAAAGTGCCAGCACTGAAAGCTGTTGCTAGCCAGCACCCTTCCTTGGAAGCGCTTTCACAGGCGCAGCAACACTGGGACTTTGCGCTTCTCTAGCCACCAAATGTCGCGCTCACTATCTCTCCGTCTCGTAGACACGAGCTGAGAAATTGCAAACGTCGAGCAATTGCTCAGAGATGAAAAGTGCCAGCACTGAAAGCTGTGGCTAGCCAGCACCCTTCCTTGGAAGCGCTTTCACAGGCGCAGCAACACTGGGGCTTTGCGCTTCTCTACCCACCAAACGTCACGGTCATTCTCTTTCCTTCTCTTAGACACGAGCTGAGAAATTGCAAACGTCGAGCAATTGCTCAGAGATGAAAAGTGCCAGCACTGAAGGCTGTTGCTAGCCAGCACCCTTCCTTGGAAGCGCTTTCACAGGCGCAGCAACACTGGGGCTTTGCGCTTCTCTACCCACCAAACATCACAGTCATTCTCTTTCCGTCTCGTAGACACGAGCTGAGAAATTGCAAACGTCGAGCAATTGCTCAGAGATGAAAAGTGCCAGCACTGAAAGCTGTTGCTAGCCAGCACCCTTCCTTGGAAGCGCTTTCACAGGCACAGCAACACTGGGACTTTGCACTTCTCTACCCACCAAACATCACGCTCAATATCTCTCCGTCTCGTAGACACGAGCTGAGAAATTGCAAACGTCGAGCAATTGCTCAGAGAGGAAAAGTGCCAGCACTGAAAGCTGTTGCTAGCCAGCACCCTTCCTTGGAAGCGCTTTTGTAGCCATAAGAACACTGGGGCTCTGTGCTTCTCTAGCTACCTAATCTTCTGCTCATCCTCTCGCGTAGTCTAAAGAGAGCTCAGGTGAGACATTGCAAACGTCGAGCAATTGCTCAGAGATGAAAAGTGCCAGCACTGAAAGCTGTGGCTAGCCAGCACCCTTCCTTGGAAGCGCTTTCACAGGCGCAGCAACACTGGGGCTTTGCGCTTCTCTACCCACCAAACATCACGGTCATTCTCTTTCCGTCTCGTAGACACGAGTTGAGAAATTGCAAACGTCGAGCAATTGCTCAGAGATGAAAAGTGCCAGCACTGAAAGCTGTTGCTAGCCAGCACCCTTCCTTGGAAGCGCTTTCACAGGCGCAGCAACACTGGGGCTTTGCGCTTCTCTACCCACCAAACGTCACGGTCATTATCTCTCCGTCTCGTAGACACGAGCTGAGAAATTGCAAACGTCGAGCAATTGCTCAGAGATGAAAAGTGCCAGCACTGAAAGCTGATGCTAGCCAGCACCCTTCCTTGGAAGTGCTTTTGCAGGCCTAAGAACACTGGGGTTGTGGGCTTCTCTAGCCACCTACTCTTCTGCTCATCCTCTCGCGCAGTCTAAAGAGAGCTCAGGTGAGAAATTGCAAATGTCGAGCAATTGCTCAGAGGTGAAAAGTGCCAGCACTGAAAGCTGTTGCTAGCCAGCACCCTTCCTTGGAAGCGCTCTTGTAGCCCTAACAACACAGGGGCTCTGAGCTTCTATAGCCACCTACTCTTCTGCTCATCCTCTCGTGCAGTCTAAAGAGAGCTCAGGGGAGAAATTGCAAACGTCCAGCAATTGCTCAGAGAGGAAAAGTGCCAGCACTGAAAGCTGTGGCTAGCCAGCACCCTTCCTTGGAAGCGCTTTCACAGGCGCAGCAACACTGGGGCTTTGCGCTTCTCTACCCACCAAACGTCACGGTCATTCTCTTTCCTTCTCGTAGACACGAGCTGAGAAATTGCAAACGTCGAGCAATTGCTCAGAGATGAAAAGTGCCAGCACTGAAGGCTGTTGCTAGCCAGCACCCTTCCTTGGAAGCGCTTTCACAGGCGCAGCAACACTGGGGCTTTGCGCTTCTCTACCCACCAAACATCACAGTCATTCTCTTTCCGTCTCGTAGACACGAGCTGAGAAATTGCAAACGTCGAGCAATTGCTCAGAGAGGAAAAGTGCCAGCACTGAAAGCTGTTGCTAGCCAGCACCCTTCCTTGGAAGCGCTTTTGTAGCCCTAAGAACACTGGGGCTCTGTGCTTCTCTAGCTACCTAATCTTCTGCTCATCCTCTCGCGTAGTCTAAAGAGAGCTCAGGTGAGACATTGCAAACGTCGAGCAATTGCTCAGAGATGAAAAGTGCCAGCACTGAAAGCTGATGCTAGCCAGCACCCTTCCTTGGAAGTGCTTTTGCAGGCCTAAGAACACTGGGGTTGTGGGCTTCTCTAGCCACCTACTCTTCTGCTCATCCTCTCGCGCAGTCTAAAGAGAGCTCAGGTGAGAAATTGCAAATGTCGAGCAATTGCTCAGAGGTGAAAAGTGCCAGCACTGAAAGCTGTTGCTAGCCAGCACCCTTCCTTGGAAGCGCTCTTGTAGCCCTAACAACACAGGGGCTCTGAGCTTCTATAGCCACCTACTCTTCTGCTCATCCTCTCGTGCAGTCTAAAGAGAGCTCAGGGGAGAAATTGCAAACGTCCAGCAATTGCTCAGAGAGGAAAAGTGCCAGCACTGAAAGCTGTGGCTAGCCAGCACCCTTCCTTGGAAGCGCTTTCACAGGCGCAGCAACACTGGGGCTTTGCGCTTCTCTACCCACCAAAAGTCACGGTCATTCTCTTTCCTTCTCGTAGACACGAGCTGAGAAATTGCAAACGTCGAGCAATTGCTCAGAGATGAAAAGTGCCAGCACTGAAGGCTGTTGCTAGCCAGCACCCTTCCTTGGAAGCGCTTTCACAGGCGCAGCAACACTGGGGCTTTGCGCTTCTCTACCCACCAAACATCACAGTCATTCTCTTTCCGTCTCGTAGACACGAGCTGAGAAATTGCAAACGTCGAGCAATTGCTCAGAGATGAAAAGTGCCAGCACTGAAAGCTGTTGCTAGCCAGCACCCTTCCTTGGAAGCGCTTTTGCAGGCCTAAGAACACTGGGGTTGTGGGCTTCTCTAGCCACCTAATCTTCTGCTCAACCTCTCGCGTAGTCTAAAGAGAGCTCAGGTGAGAAATTGCAAATGTCGAGCAATTGCTTAGAGAGGAAAAGTGCCAGCACTGAAAGCTGTTGCTAGCCAGCACCCTTCCTTGGAAGCGCTTTTGTAGCCCTAAGAACTCTGGGGCTCTGGGCTTCTCTAGCCACCTAATCTTCTGCTCATCCTGTCGGGCACTCTAAAGAGAGCTCAGGTGAGAAATTGCAAACGTCGAGCAATTGCTCAGAGATGAAAAGTGCCAGCACTGAAGGCTGTTGCTAGCCAGCACCCTTCCTTGGAAGCGCTTTGTAGGCGCAGCAACACTGGGACTTTGCGCTTCTCTACCCACCAAACATCACGGTCATTCTCTTTCCGTCCCGTAGACACGAGTTGAGAAATTGCAAACGTCGAGCAATTGCTCAGAGATGAAAAGTGCCAGCACTGAAAGCTGTGGCTAGCCAGCACCCTTCCTTGGAAGCGCTTTCACAGGCGCAGCAACACTGGGGCTTTGCGCTTCTCTACCCACCAAAAGTCACGGTCATTCTCTTTCCGTCTCGTAGACACGGCTGAGAAATTGCAAACGTCGAGCAATTGCTCAGAGATGAAAAGTGCCAGCACTGAAAGCTGTTGCTAGCCAGCACCCTTCCTTGGAAGCGCTTTCACAGCCGCAGCAACACTGGGGCTTTGCGCTTCTCTACCCACCAAACATCACGGTCATTCTCTTTCCTTCTCGTAGACACGAGCTGAGAAATTGCAAACGTCGAGCAATTGCTCAGAGATGAAAAGTGCCAGCACTGAAAGCTGTTGCTAGCCAGCACCCTTCCTTGGAAGCGCTTTTGCAGGCCTAAGAACACTGGGGTTGTGGGCTTCTCTAGCCACCTACTCTTCTGCTCAACCTCTCGCGTAGTCTAAAGAGAGCTCAGGTGAGAAATTGCAAATGTCGAGCAATTGCTTAGAGAGGAAAAGTGCCAGCACTGAAAGCTGTTGCTAGCCAGCACCCTTCCTTGGAAGCGCTTTTGTAGCCCTAAGAACTCTGGGGCTCTGGGCTTCTCTAGCCACCTAATCTTCTGCTCATCCTGTCGGGCACTCTAAAGAGAGCTCAGGTGAGAAATTGCAAACGTGGAGCAATTGCTCAGAGATGAAAAGTGCCAGCACTGAAGGCTGTTGCTAGCCAGCACCCTTCCTTGGAAGCGCTTTTGTAGGCGCAGCAACACTGGGACTTTGCGCTTCTCTAGCCACCAAACATCACGGTCATTCTCTTTCCGTCCCGTAGACAGGAGTTGAGAAATTGCAAACGTCGAGCAATTGCTCAGAGATGAAAAGTGCCAGCACTGAAAGCTGTGGCTAGCCAGCAGCCTTCCTTGGAAGCGCTTTCACAGGCGCAGCAACACTGGGGCTTTGCGCTTCTCTACCCACCAAACATCACGGTCATTCTCTTTCCGTCTCGTAGACACGGCTGAGAAATTGCAAACGTCGAGCAATTGCTCAGAGATGAAAAGTGCCAGCACTGAAAGCTGTTGCTAGCCAGCACCCTTCCTTGGAAGTGCTTTCACAGGCGCAGCAACACTGGGGCTTTGCGCTTCTCTAGCCACCAAACGTCACGGTCATTATCTCTCCGTCTCGTAGACACGAGCTGAGAAATTGCAAACGTCGAGCAATTGCTCAGAGATGAAAAGTGCCAGCACTGAAAGCTGATGCTAGCCAGCACCCTTCCTTGGAAGTGCTTTTGCAGGCCTAAGAACACTGGGGTTGTGGGCTTCTCTAGCCACCTAATCTTCTGCTCATCCTCTCGCGCAGTCTAAAGAGAGCTCAGGTGAGAAATTGCAAATGTCGAGCAATTGCTCAGAGGTGAAAAGTGCCAGCACTGAAAGCTGTTGCTAGCCAGCACCCTTCCTTGGAAGCGCTCTTGTAGCCCTAACAACACAGGGGCTCTGAGCTTCTATAGCCACCTACTCTTCTGCTCATCCTCTCGTGCAGTCTAAAGAGAGCTCAGGGGAGAAATTGCAAACGTCCAGCAATTGCTCAGAGAGGAAAAGTGCCAGCACTGAAAGCTGTGGCTAGCCAGCACCCTTCCTTGGAAGCGCTTTCACAGGCGCAGCAACACTGGGGCTTTGCGCTCCTCTACCCACCAAACGTCACGGTCATTCTCTTTCCTTCTCGTAGACACGAGCTGAGAAATTGCAAACGTCGAGCAATTGCTCAGAGATGAAAAGTGCCAGCACTGAAGGCTGTTGCTAGCCAGCACCCTTCCTTGGAAGCGCTTTCACAGGCGCAGCAACACTGGGGCTTTGCGCTTCTCTACCCACCAAACATCACAGTCATTCTCTTTCCGTCTCGTAGACACGAGCTGAGAAATTGCAAACGTCGAGCAATTGCTCAGAGATGAAAAGTGCCAGCACTGAAAGCTGTTGCTAGCCAGCACCCTTCCTTGGAAGCGCTTTCACAGGCACAGCAACACTGGGACTTTGCACTTCTCTACCCACCAAACATCACGCTCAATATCTCTCCGTCTCGTAGACACGAGCTGAGAAATTGCAAACGTCGAGCAATTGCTCAGAGAGGAAAAGTGCCAGCACTGAAAGCTGTTGCTAGCCAGCACCCTTCCTTGGAAGCGCTTTTGTAGCCCTAAGAACACTGGGGCTCTGTGCTTCTCTAGCTACCTAATCTTCTGCTCATCCTCTCGCGTAGTCTAAAGAGAGCTCAGGTGAGACATTGCAAACGTCGAGCAATTGCTCAGAGATGAAAAGTGCCAGGACTGAAAGCTGTTGCTAGCCAGCACCCTTCCTTGGAAGTGCTTTTGCAGGCCTAAGAACACTGGGGTTGTGGGCTTCTCTAGCCACCTACTCTTCTGCTCATCCTCTCGCGCAGTCTAAAGAGAGCTCAGGTGAGAAATTGCAAATGTCGAGCAATTGCTCAGAGGTGAAAAGTGCCAGCACTGAAAGCTGTTGCTAGCCAGCACCCTTCCTTGGAAGCGCTTTTGTAGCCCTAACAACACAGGGGCTCTGAGCTTCTATAGCCACCTACTCTTCTGCTCATCCTCTCGTGCAGTCTAAAGAGAGCTCAGGGGAGAAATTGCAAACGTCCAGCAATTGCTCAGAGAGGAAAAGTGCCAGCACTGAAAGCTGTGGCTAGCCAGCACCCTTCCTTGGAAGCGCTTTCACAGGCGCAGCAACACTGGGGCTTTGCGCTTCTCTACCCACCAAACGTCACGGTCATTCTCTTTCCTTCTCGTAGACACGAGCTGAGAAATTGCAAACGTCGAGCAATTGCTCAGAGATGAAAAGTGCCAGCACTGAAAGCTGTTGCTAGCCAGCAGCCTTCCTTGGAAGCGCTTTCACAGGCGCAGCAACACTGGGGCTTTGCGCTTCTCTACCCACCAAACATCACAGTCATTCTCTTTCCGTCTCGTAGACACGAGCTGAGAAATTGCAAACGTCGAGCAATTGCTCAGAGATGAAAAGTGCCAGCACTGAAAGCTGTTGCTAGCCAGCACCCTTCCTTGGAAGCGCTTTCACAGGCACAGCAACACTGGGACTTTGCACTTCTCTACCCACCAAACATCACGCTCAATATCTCTCCGTCTCGTAGACACGAGCTGAGAAATTGCAAACGTCGAGCAATTGCTCAGAGAGGAAAAGTGCCAGCACTGAAAGCTGTTGCTAGCCAGCACCCTTCCTTGGAAGCGCTTTTGTAGCCATAAGAACACTGGGGCTCTGTGCTTCTCTAGCTACCTAATCTTCTGCTCATCCTCTCGCGTAGTCTAAAGAGAGCTCAGGTGAGACATTGCAAACGTCGAGCAATTGCTCAGAGATGAAAAGTGCCAGCACTGAAAGCTGTGGCTAGCCAGCACCCTTCCTTGGAAGCGCTTTCACAGGCGCAGCAACACTGGGGCTTTGCGCTTCTCTACCCACCAAACATCACGGTCATTCTCTTTCCGTCTCGTAGACACGAGCTGAGAAATTGCAAACGTCGAGCAATTGCTCAGAGATGAAAAGTGCCAGCACTGAAAGCTGTTGCTAGCCAGCAGCCTTCCTTGGAAGCGCTTTCACAGGCGCAGCAACACTGGGGCTTTGCGCTTCTCTACCCACCAAACGTCACGGTCATTATCTCTCCGTCTCGTAGACACGAGCTGAGAAATTGCAAACGTCGAGCAATTGCTCAGAGATGAAAAGTGCCAGCACTGAAAGCTGATGCTAGCCAGCACCCTTCCTTGGAAGTGCTTTTGCAGGCCTAAGAACACTGGGGTTGTGGGCTTCTCTAGCCACCTACTCTTCTGCTCATCCTCTCGCGCAGTCTAAAGAGAGCTCAGGTGAGAAATTGCAAATGTCGAGCAATTGCTCAGAGGTGAAAAGTGCCAGCACTGAAAGCTGTTGCTAGCCAGCACCCTTCCTTGGAAGCGCTCTTGTAGCCCTAACAACACAGGGGCTCTGAGCTTCTATAGCCACCTACTCTTCTGCTCATCCTCTCGTGCAGTCTAAAGAGAGCTCAGGGGAGAAATTGCAAACGTCCAGCAATTGCTCAGAGAGGAAAAGTGCCAGCACTGAAAGCTGTGGCTAGCCAGCACCCTTCCTTGGAAGCGCTTTCACAGGCGCAGCAACACTGGGGCTTTGCGCTTCTCTACCCACCAAACATCACAGTCATTCTCTTTCCGTCTCGTAGACACGAGCTGAGAAATTGCAAACGTCGAGCAATTGCTCAGAGATGAAAAGTGCCAGCACTGAAAGCTGTTGCTAGCCAGCACCCTTCCTTGGAAGCGCTTTCACAGGCACAGCAACACTGGGACTTTGCACTTCTCTACCCACCAAACATCACGCTCAATATCTCTCCGTCTCGTAGACACGAGCTGAGAAATTGCAAACGTCGAGCAATTGCTCAGAGAGGAAAAGTGCCAGCACTGAAAGCTGTTGCTAGCCAGCACCCTTCCTTGGAAGCGCTTTTGTAGCCCTAAGAACACTGGGGCTCTGTGCTTCTCTAGCTACCTAATCTTCTGCTCATCCTCTCGCGTAGTCTAAAGAGAGCTCAGGTGAGACATTGCAAACGTCGAGCAATTGCTCAGAGATGAAAAGTGCCAGCACTGAAAGCTGATGCTAGCCAGCACCCTTCCTTGGAAGTGCTTTTGCAGGCCTAAGAACACTGGGGTTGTGGGCTTCTCTAGCCACCTACTCTTCTGCTCATCCTCTCGCGCAGTCTAAAGAGAGCTCAGGTGAGAAATTGCAAATGTCGAGCAATTGCTCAGAGGTGAAAAGTGCCAGCACTGAAAGCTGTTGCTAGCCAGCACCCTTCCTTGGAAGCGCTCTTGTAGCCCTAACAACACAGGGGCTCTGAGCTTCTATAGCCACCTACTCTTCTGCTCATCCTCTCGTGCAGTCTAAAGAGAGCTCAGGGGAGAAATTGCAAACGTCCAGCAATTGCTCAGAGAGGAAAAGTGCCAGCACTGAAAGCTGTGGCTAGCCAGCACCCTTCCTTGGAAGCGCTTTCACAGGCGCAGCAACACTGGGGCTTTGCGCTTCTCTACCCACCAAACGTCACGGTCATTCTCTTTCCTTCTCTTAGACACGAGCTGAGAAATTGCAAACGTCGAGCAATTGCTCAGAGATGAAAAGTGCCAGCACTGAAGGCTGTTGCTAGCCAGCACCCTTCCTTGGAAGCGCTTTCACAGGCGCAGCAACACTGGGGCTTTGCGCTTCTCTACCCACCAAACATCACAGTCATTCTCTTTCCGTCTCGTAGACACGAGCTGAGAAATTGCAAACGTCGAGCAATTGCTCAGAGATGAAAAGTGCCAGCACTGAAAGCTGTTGCTAGCCAGCACCCTTCCTTGGAAGCGCTTTCACAGGCACAGCAACACTGGGACTTTGCACTTCTCTACCCACCAAACATCACGCTCAATATCTCTCCGTCTCGTAGACACGAGCTGAGAAATTGCAAACGTCGAGCAATTGCTCAGAGAGGAAAAGTGCCAGCACTGAAAGCTGTTGCTAGCCAGCACCCTTCCTTGGAAGCGCTTTTGTAGCCCTAAGAACACTGGGGCTCTGTGCTTCTCTAGCTACCTAATCTTCTGCTCATCCTCTCGCGTAGTCTAAAGAGAGCTCAGGTGAGACATTGCAAACGTCGAGCAATTGCTCAGAGATGAAAAGTGCCAGCACTGAAAGCTGTGGCTAGCCAGCACCCTTCCTTGGAAGCGCTTTCACAGGCGCAGCAACACTGGGGCTTTGCGCTTCTCTACCCACCAAACATCACAGTCATTCTCTTTCCGTCTCGTAGACACGAGCTGAGAAATTGCAAACGTCGAGCAATTGCTCAGAGATGAAAAGTGCCAGCACTGAAAGCTGTTGCTAGCCAGCACCCTTCCTTGGAAGCGCTTTCACAGGCGCAGCAACACTGGGGCTTTGCGCTTCTCTACCCACCAAACATCACGGTCATTCTCTTTCCGTCTCGTAGACACGAGCTGAGAAATTGCAAACGTCGAGCAATTGCTCAGAGATGAAAAGTGCCAGCACTGAAAGCTGTTGCTAGCCAGCACCCTTCCTTGGAAGTGCTTTCACAGGTGAAAAAACACTGGGGCTTTGCGCTTCTCTAGCCACCAAATGTCACGGTCACTATCTCTCCGTCTCGTAAACACGAGTTGAGAAATTGCAAACGTCGAGCAATTGCTCAGAGATGAAAAGTGCCAGCACTGAAAGCTGTTGCTAGCCAGCACCCTTCCTTGGAAGCGCTTTCACAGGTGCAGCAACACTGGGGCTTTGCGCTTCTGTAGCCACCAAACATCACGGTCATTCTCTTTCCGTCTCGTAGACACGAGCTGAGAAATTGCAAATGTCGAGCAATTGCTCAGAGAGGAAAAGTGCCAGCACTGAAAGCTGTGGCTAGCCAGCACCCTTCCTTGGAAGCGCTTTGACAGGCGCAGCAACACTGGGGCTTTGCGCTTCTCTAGCCACCAAACATCACGCTCACTATCTCTCCGTCTCGTAGACACGAGCTGAGAAATTGCAAACGTCGAGCAATTGCTCAGAGATGAAAAGTGCCAGCACTGAAAGCTGTTGCTAGCCAGCCCCCTTCCTTGGAAACGCTTTTGTAGGCCTAAGAACACTGGGGCTCTGGGCTTCTCTAGCCACCTACTCTTCTGCTCATCCTCTCGTGCAGTCGAAAGAGAGCTCAGGTGAGAAAGCGCAAACATCGAGCAATTGCTCAGAGATGAAAAGTGCCAGCACTGAAAGCTGTTGCTAGCCAGCACCCTTCCTTGGAAGCGCTTTCACAGGCGCAGCAACACTGGGGCTTTGCGCTTCTCTACCCACCAAACGTCACGGTCATTCTCTTTCCTTCTCGTAGACACGAGCTGAGAAATTGCAAACGTCGAGCAATTGCTCAGAGATGAAAAGTGCCAGCACTGAAAGCTGTTGCTAGCCAGCACCCTTCCTTGGAAGCGCTTTTGTAGCCCTTAGAACACTGGGGTTGTGGGCTTCTCTAGCCACCTACTCTTCTGCTCATCCTCTCGCGTAGTCTAAAGAGAGCTCAGGTGAGAAATTGCAAACGTCGAGCAATTTCTCAGAGATGAAAAGTGCCAGCACTGAAAGCTGTTGCTAGCCAGCACCCTTCCTTGGAAGCGCTTTCACAGGCGCAGCAACACTGGGACTTTGCGCTTCTCTAGCCACCAAATGTCGCGCTCACTATCTCTCCGTCTCGTAGACACGAGCTGAGAAATTGCAAACGTCGAGCAATTGCTCAGAGATGAAAAGTGGCAGCACTGAAAGCTGTGGCTAGCCAGCACCCTTCCTTGGAAGCGTTTTCACAGGCGCAGCAACACTGGGGCTTTGCGCTTCTCTACCCACCAAACATCACGGTCACTATCTCTCCGTCTCGTAGACACGAGCTGAGAAATTGCAAACGTCGAGCAATTGCTCAGAGTTGAGAAGTGCCAGCACTGAAAGCTGTTGCTAGCCAGCACCCTTCCTTGGAAACGCTTTGTGTAGGCCTAAAAACACTGGGGCTCTGGGCTTCTCTAGCTACCTAATCTTCTGCTCATCCTCTCGTGCAGTCTAAAGAGAGCTCAGGTGTGAAAGTGCAAACGTCGAGCAATTGCTCAGAGATGAAAAGTGCCAGCACTGAAAGCTGTTGCTAGCCAGCACCCTTCCTTGGAAGTGCTTTCACAGGCGCAGCAACACTGGGGCTTTGCGCTTCTCTACCCACCAAACGTCACGGTCACTCTCTCTCCGTCTCGTAGACACGAGCTGAGAAATTGCAAACGTCGAGCAATTGCTCAGAGAGGAAAAGTGCAAGCACTGAAAGCTGTTGCTAGCCAGCACCCTTCCTTGGAAGCGCTTTTGTAGGCCTAAGAACACTGGGGCTCTGGGCTTCTCTAGCCACCTAATCTTCTGCTCATCCTCTCGCGTAGTCTAAAGAGAGCTCAGGTGAGAAATTGCAAACGTCGAGCAATTGCTCAGAGATGAAAAGTGCCAGCACTGAAAGCTGTTGCTAGCCAGCACCCTTCCTTGGAAGCGCTTTCACAGGCACAGCAACACTGGGACTTTGCGCTTCTCTACCCACCAAACATCACGGTCATTCTCTTTCCGTCTCGTAGACACGAGTTGAGAAATTGCAAACGTCGAGCAATTGCTCAGAGATGAAAAGTGCCAGCACTGAAAGCTGTTGCTAGCCAGCAGCCTTCCTTGGAAGCGCTTTCACAGGCGCAGCAACACTGGGGCTTTGCGCTTCTCTACCCACCAAACGTCACGGTCATTATCTCTCCGTCTCGTAGACACGAGCTGAGAAATTGCAAACGTCGAGCAATTGCTCAGAGATGAAAAGTGCCAGCACTGAAAGCTGATGCTAGCCAGCACCCTTCCTTGGAAGTGCTTTTGCAGGCCTAAGAACACTGGGGTTGTGGGCTTCTCTAGCCACCTACTCTTCTGCTCATCCTCTCGCGCAGTCTAAAGAGAGCTCAGGTGAGAAATTGCAAATGTCGAGCAATTGCTCAGAGGTGAAAAGTGCCAGCACTGAAAGCTGTTGCTAGCCAGCACCCTTCCTTGGAAGCGCTCTTGTAGCCCTAACAACACAGGGGCTCTGAGCTTCTATAGCCACCTACTCTTCTGCTCATCCTCTCGTGCAGTCTAAAGAGAGCTCAGGGGAGAAATTGCAAACGTCCAGCAATTGCTCAGAGAGGAAAAGTGCCAGCACTGAAAGCTGTGGCTAGCCAGCACCCTTCCTTGGAAGCGCTTTCACAGGCGCAGCAACACTGGGGCTTTGCGCTTCTCTACCCACCAAACGTCACGGTCATTCTCTTTCCTTCTCGTAGACACGAGCTGAGAAATTGCAAACGTCGAGCAATTGCTCAGAGATGAAAAGTGCCAGCACTGAAGGCTGTTGCTAGCCAGCACCCTTCCTTGGAAGCGCTTTCACAGGCGCAGCAACACTGGGGCTTTGCGCTTCTCTACCCACCAAACATCACAGTCATTCTCTTTCCGTCTCGTAGACACGAGCTGAGAAATTGCAAACGTCGAGCAATTGCTCAGAGATGAAAAGTGCCAGCACTGAAAGCTGTTGCTAGCCAGCACCCTTCCTTGGAAGCGCTTTCACAGGCACAGCAACACTGGGACTTTGCACTTCTCTACCCACCAAACATCACGCTCAATATCTCTCCGTCTCGTAGACACGAGCTGAGAAATTGCAAACGTCGAGCAATTGCTCAGAGAGGAAAAGTGCCAGCACTGAAAGCTGTTGCTAGCCAGCACCCTTCCTTGGAAGCGCTTTTGTAGCCCTAAGAACACTGGGGCTCTGTGCTTCTCTAGCTACCTACTCTTCTGCTCATCCTCTCGCGTAGTCTAAAGAGAGCTCAGGTGAGAAAGTGCAAACGTCGAGCAATTGCTCAGAGATGAAAAGTGCCAGCACTGAAAGCTGATGCTAGCCAGCACCCTTCCTTGGAAGTGCTTTTGCAGGCCTAAGAACACTGGGGTTGTGGGCTTCTCTAGCCACCTACTCTTCTGCTCATCCTCTCGCGCAGTCTAAAGAGAGCTCAGGTGAGAAATTGCAAATGTCGAGCAATTGCTCAGAGGTGAAAAGTGCCAGCACTGAAAGCTGTTGCTAGCCAGCACCCTTCCTTGGAAGCGCTCTTGTAGCCCTAACAACACAGGGGCTCTGGGCTTCTCTAGCCACCTAATCTTCTGCTCATCCTCTCGCGTAGTCTAAAGAGAGCTCAGGTGAGACATTGCAAACGTCGAGCAATTGCTCAGAGATGAAAAGTGCCAGCACTGAAAGCTGTGGCTAGCCAGCACCCTTCCTTGGAAGCGCTTTCACAGGCGCAGCAACACTGGGGCTTTGCGCTTCTCTACCCACCAAACATCACGGTCATTCTCTTTCCGTCTCGTAGACACGAGTTGAGAAATTGCAAACGTCGAGCAATTGCTCAGAGATGAAAAGTGCCAGCACTGAAAGCTGTTGCTAGCCAGCACCCTTCCTTGGAAGCGCTTTCACAGGCGCAGCAACACTGGGGCTTTGCGCTTCTCTACCCACCAAACATCACGGTCATTCTCTTTCCGTCTCGTAGACACGAGCTGAGAAATTGCAAACGTCGAGCAATTGCTCAGAGATGAAAAGTGCCAGCACTGAAAGCTGTTGCTAGCCAGCACCCTTCCTTGGAAGTGCTTTCACAGGTGAAAAAACACTGGGGCTTTGCGCTTCTCTAGCCACCAAATGTCACGGTCACTATCTCTCCGTCTCGTAAACACGAGTTGAGAAATTGCAAACGTCGAGCAATTGCTCAGAGATGAAAAGTGCCAGCACTGAAAGCTGTTGCTAGCCAGCACCCTTCCTTGGAAGCGCTTTCACAGGCGCAGCAACACTGGGGCTTTGCGCTTCTGTAGCCACCAAACATCACGGTCATTCTCTTTCCGTCTCGTAGACACGAGTTGAGAAATTGCAAATGTCGAGCAATTGCTCAGAGAGGAAAAGTGCCAGCACTGAAAGCTGTGGCTAGCCAGCACCCTTCCTTGGAAGCGCTTTGACAGGCGCAGCAACACTGGGGCTTTGCGCTTCTCTAGCCACCAAACATCACGCTCACTATCTCTCCGTCTCGTAGACACGAGCTGAGAAATTGCAAACGTCGAGCAATTGCTCAGAGATGAAAAGTGCCAGCACTGAAAGCTGTTGCTAGCCAGCCCCCTTCCTTGGAAACGCTTTTGTAGGCCTAAGAACAGTGGGGCTCTGGGCTTCTCTAGCCACCTAATCTTCTGCTCATCCTCTCGTGCAGTCTAAAGAGAGCTCAGGTGAGAAATTGCAAATGTCGAGCAATTGCTCAGAGATGAAAAGTGCCAGCACTGAAAGCTGTTGCTAGCCAGCACCCTTCCTTGGAAGCGCTTTCACAGGCGCAGCAACACTGGGGCTTTGCGCTTCTCTACCCACCAAACGTCACGGTCATTCTCTTTCCTTCTCGTAGACACGAGCTGAGAAATTGCAAACGTCGAGCAATTGCTCAGAGATGAAAAGTGCCAGCACTGAAAGCTGTTGCTAGCCAGCACCCTTCCTTGGAAGCGCTTTTGTAGGCCTAGGAACACTGGGGTTGTGGGCTTCTCTAGCCACCTACTCTTCTGCTCATCCTCTCGCGTAGTCTAAAGAGAGCTCAGGTGAGAAATTGCAAACGTCGAGCAATTTCTCAGAGATGAAAAGTGCCAGCACTGAAAGCTGTTGCTAGCCAGCACCCTTCCTTGGAAGCGCTTTCACAGGCGCAGCAACACTGGGACTTTGCGCTTCTCTAGCCACCAAATGTCGCGCTCACTATCTCTCCATCTCGTAGACACGAGCTGAGAAATTGCAAACGTCGAGCAATTGCTCAGAGATGAAAAGTGGCAGCACTGAAAGCTGTTGCTAGCCAGCAGCCTTCCTTGGAAGCGTTTTCACAGGCGCAGCAACACTGGGGCTTTGCGCTTCTCTACCCACCAAACATCACGGTCACTATCTCTCCGTCTCGTAGACACGAGCTGAGAAATTGCAAACGTCGAGCAATTGCTCAGAGTTGAGAAGTGCCAGCACTGAAAGCTGTTGCTAGCCAGCACCCTTCCTTGGGAACGCTTTGTGTAGGCCTAAAAACACTGGGGCTCTGTGCTTCTCTAGCTACCTAATCTTCTGCTCATCCTCTCGCGTAGTCTAAAGAGAGCTCAGGTGAGACATTGCAAACGTCGAGCAATTGCTCAGAGATGAAAAGTGCCAGCACTGAAAGCTGTGGCTAGCCAGCACCCGTCCTTGGAAGCGCTTTCACAGGCGCAGCAACACTGGGGCTTTGCGCTTCTCTAGCCACCAAACATCACGGTCATTCTCTTTCCGTCTCGTAGACACGAGTTGAGAAATTGCAAACGTCGAGCAATTGCTCAGAGATGAAAAGTGCCAGCACTGAAAGCTGTTGCTAGCCAGCAGCCTTCCTTGGAAGCGCTTTCACAGGCGCAGCAACACTGGGGCTTTGCGCTTCTCTACCCACCAAACATCACGGTCATTCTCTTTCTGTCTCGTAGACACGAGCTGAGAAATTGCAAACGTCGAGCAATTGCTCAGAGATGAAAAGTGCCAGCACTGAAAGCTGTTGCTAGCCAGCACCCTTCCTTGGAAGTGCTTTCACAGGTGAAAAAACACTGGGGCTTTGCGCTTCTCTAGCCACCAAATGTCACGGTCACTATCTCTCCGTCTCGTAAACACGAGTTGAGAAATTGCAAACGTCGAGCAATTGCTCAGAGATGAAAAGTGCCAGCACTGAAAGCTGTTGCTAGCCAGCACCCTTCCTTGGAAGCGCTTTCACAGGCGCAGCAACACTGGGGCTTTGCGCTTCTGTAGCCACCAAACATCACGGTCATTCTCTTTCCGTCTCGTAGACACGAGTTGAGAAATTGCAAATGTCGAGCAATTGCTCAGAGAGGAAAAGTGCCAGCACTGAAAGCTGTGGCTAGCCAGCACCCTTCCTTGGAAGCGCTTTGACAGGCGCAGCAACACTGGGGCTTTGCGCTTCTCTAGCCACCAAACATCACGCTCACTATCTCTCCGTCTCGTAGACACGAGCTGAGAAATTGCAAACGTCGAGCAATTGCTCAGAGATGAAAAGTGCCAGCACTGAAAGCTGTTGCTAGCCAGCCCCCTTCCTTGGAAACGCTTTTGTAGGCCTAAGAACAGTGGGGCTCTGGGCTTCTCTAGCCACCTAATCTTCTGCTCATCCTCTCGTGCAGTCTAAAGAGAGCTCAGGTGAGAAATTGCAAATGTCGAGCAATTGCTCAGAGATGAAAAGTGCCAGCACTGAAAGCTGTTGCTAGCCAGCACCCTTCCTTGGAAGCGCTTTCACAGGCGCAGCAACACTGGGGCTTTGCGCTTCTCTACCCACCAAACGTCACGGTCATTCTCTTTCCTTCTCGTAGACACGAGCTGAGAAATTGCAAACGTCGAGCAATTGCTCAGAGATGAAAAGTGCCAGCACTGAAAGCTGTTGCTAGCCAGCACCCTTCCTTGGAAGCGCTTTTGTAGGCCTAGGAACACTGGGGTTGTGGGCTTCTCTAGCCACCTACTCTTCTGCTCATCCTCTCGCGTAGTCTAAAGAGAGCTCAGGTGAGAAATTGCAAACGTCGAGCAATTTCTCAGAGATGAAAAGTGCCAGCACTGAAAGCTGTTGCTAGCCAGCACCCTTCCTTGGAAGCGCTTTCACAGGCGCAGCAACACTGGGACTTTGCGCTTCTCTAGCCACCAAATGTCGCGCTCACTATCTCTCCATCTCGTAGACACGAGCTGAGAAATTGCAAACGTCGAGCAATTGCTCAGAGATGAAAAGTGCCAGCACTGAAAGCTGTTGCTAGCCAGCACCCTTCCTTGGAAGCGCTTTTGTAGGCCTAAGAACACTGGGGCTCTGGGCTTCTCTAGCCACCTAATCTTCTGCTCATCCTCTCGCGTAGTCTAAAGAGAGCTCAGGTGAGAAATTGCAAACGTCGAGCAATTGCTCAGAGATGAAAAGTGCCAGCACTGAAAGCTGTTGCTAGCCAGCACCCTTCCTTGGAAGCGCTTTCACAGGCACAGCAACACTGGGACTTTGCGCTTCTCTAGCCACCAAACGTCACGCTCACTATCTCTCCGTCTCGTAGACACGAGCTGAGAAATTGCAAACGTCGAGCAATTGCTCAGAGAGGAAAAGTGCCAGCACTGAAAGCTGTTGCTAGCCAGCACCCTTCCTTGGAAGCGCTTTCACAGGCGCAGCAACACTGGGGCTTTGCGCTTCTCTACCCACCAAACATCACGGTCATTCTCTTTCCTTCTCGTAGACACGACTTGAGAAATTGCAAATGTCGAGCAATTGCTCAGAGATGAAAAGTGCCAGCACTGAAAGCTGTTGCTAGCCAGCACCCTTCCTTGGAAGCGCTCTTGTAGCCCTAACAAAACAGGGGCTCTGAGCTTCTATAGCCACCTACTCTTCTGCTCATCCTCTCGCGCAGTCTAAAGAGAGCTCAGGTGAGAAATTGCAAACGTCCAGCAATTGCTCAGAGAGGAAAAGTGCCAGCACTGAAAGCTGTGGCTAGCCAGCACCCTTCCTTGGAAGCGCTTTCACAGGCGCAGCAACACTGGGACTTTGCGCTTCTCTACCCATCAAACGTCACGGTCATTCTCTTTCCGTCTCGTAGACACGAGCTGAGAAATTGCAAACGTCGAGCAATTGCTCAGAGATGAAAAGTGCCAGCACTGAAAGCTGTTGCTAGCCAGCACCCTTCCTTGGAAGCGCTTTCACAGGCGCAGCAACACTGGGACTTTTCGCTTCTCTAGCCACCAAACATCACGCTCACTATCTCTCCGTCTCGTAGACACGACTTGAGAAATTGCAAACGTCGAGCAATTGCTCAGAGATGAAAAGTGGCAGCACTGAAAGCTGTTGCTAGCCAGCAGCCTTCCTTGGAAGCGGTTTCACAGGTGCAGCAACACTGGGGCTTTGCGCTTCTCTACCCACCAAACGTCACGGTCACTATCTCTCCGTCTCGTAGACACGAGCTGAGAAATTGCAAACGTCGAGCAATTGCTCAGAGTTGAGAAGTGCCAGCACTGAAAGCTGTTGCTAGCCAGCACCCTTCCTTGGAAACGCTTTGTGTAGGCCTAAAAACACTGGGGCTCTGGGCTTCTCTAGCTACCTAATCTTCTGCTCATCCTCTCGTGCAGTGTAAAGAGAGCTCAGGTGAGAGATTGCAAACGTCGAGCAATTGCTCAGAGATGAAAAGTGCCAGCACTGAAAGCTGTTGCTAGCCAGCACCCTTCTTTGGAAGTGCTTTCACAGGCACAGCAACACTGGGGCTTTGCGCTTCTCTAGCCACCAAACGTCACGCCCACTATCTCTCCGTCTCGTAGACACGAGCTGAGAAATTGCAAACGTCGAGCAATTGCTCAGAGAGGAAAAGTGCCAGCACTGAAAGCTCTTGCTAGCCAGCACCCTTCCTTGGAAGCGCTTTTGTAGGCCTAAGAACACTGGGGCTCTGGGCTTCTCTAGCTACCTAATCTTCTGCTCATCCTCTCGCGTAGTCTAAAGAGAGCTCAGGTGAGAAATTGCAAACGTCGAGCAATTGCTCAGAGATGAAAAGTGCCAGCACTGAAAGCTGTTGCTAGCCAGCACCCTTCCTTGGAAGCGCTTTCACAGGCACAGCAACACTGGGACTTTGCGCTTCTCTAGCCACCAAACGTCACGCTCACTATCTCTCCGTCTCGTAGACACGAGCTGAGAAATTGCAAACGTCGAGCAATTGCTCAGAGATGAAAAGTGCCAGGACTGAAAGCTGATGCTAGCCAGCAGCCTTCCTTGGAAGCGCTTTTGTAGGCCTAAGAACACTGGGGTTGTGGGCTTCTCTAGCCACCTAATCTTCTGCTCATCCTCTCGCGCAGTCTAAAGAGAGCTCAGGTGAGAAATTGCAAACGTCCAGCAATTGCTCAGAGAGGAAAAGTGCCAGCACTGAAGGCTGTTGCTAGCCAGCACCCTTCCTTGGAAGCGCTTTCACAGGCGCAGCAACACTGGGACTTTGCGCTTCTCTAGCCACCAAACGATACGGTCATTCTCTTTCCGTCCCGTAGACACGAGTTGAGAAATTGCAAAAGTCCAGCAATTGCTCAGAGATGAAAAGTGCCAGCACTGAAAGCTGATGCTAGCCAGCACCCTTCCTTGGAAGCGTTTTCACAGGCGCAGCAACACTGGGGCTTTGCGCTTCTCTAGCCACCAAACATCACGGTCATTCTCTTTCCTTCTCGTAGACACGAGCTGAGAAATTGCAAATGTGGAGCAATTGCTCAGAGATGAAAAGTGCCAGCACTGAAAGCTGTTGCTAGCCAGCACCCTTCCTTGGAAGCGCTTTCACAGGCGCAGCAACACTGGGGCTTTGCGCTTCTCTACCCACCAAACATCACGCTCACTATCTCTCCGTCTCGTAGACACGAGCTGAGAAATTGCAAACGTCGAGCAATTGCTCAGAGATGAAAAGTGCCAGCACTGAAAGCTGTTGCTAGCCAGCACCCTTCCTTGGAAGTGCTTTCACAGGTGAAAAAACACTGGGGCTTTGCGCTTCTCTACCCACCAAACGTCACGGTCATTCTCTTTCCGTCTCGTAGACACGAGCTGAGAAATTGCAAACGTCGAGCAATTACTCAGAGAGGAAAAGTGCCAGCACTGAAAGCTGTTGCTAGCCAGCACCCTTCCTTGGAAGCGCTTTCACAGGCGCAGCAACACTGGGACTTTGCGCTTCTCTACCCACCAAACGTCACGCTCACTATCTCTCTGTCTCGTAGACACGAGCTGAGAAATTGCAAATGTCGAGCAATTGCTCAGAGATGAGAAGTGCCAGCACTGAAAGCTGTGGCTAGCCAGCACCCTTCCTTGGAAGCGCTTTTTTAGGCCTAAGAACACTGGGGTTGTGGGCTTCTCTAGCCACCTACTCTTCTGCTCATCCTCTCGCGCAGTCTAAAGAGAGCTCAGGGGAGAAATTGCAAACGTCCAGCAATTGCTCAGAGAGGAAAAGTGCCAGCACTGAAAGCTGTTGCTAGCCAGCACCCTTCCTCGGAAGTGCTTTCACAGGCGCAGCAACACTGGGGCTTTGCGCTTCTCTACCCACCAAACGTCACGGTCATTCTCTTTCCTTCTCGTAGACACGAGTTGAGAAATTGCAAACGTCGAGCAATTACTCAGAGATGAAAAGTGCCAGCACTGAAAGCTGTTGCTAGCCAGCACCCTTCCTTGGAAGCGCTTTTGTAGGCCTAAGAACACTGGGGTTGTGGGCTTCTCTAGCCACCTACTCTTCTGCTCATCGTCTCGCGTAGTCAAAAGAGAGCTCAGGTGAGAAATTGCAAATGTCGAGCAATTGCTCAGAGATGAAAAGTGCCAGCACTGAAAGCTGTTGCTAGCCAGCACCCTTCCTTGGAAGCGCTTTCACAGGCGCAGCAACACTGGGACTTTGCGCTTCTCTACCCACCAAACGTCACGGTCACTATCTCTCCGTCTCGTAGACACGAGCTGAGAAATTGCAAACGTTGAGCAATTGCTCAGAGAGGAAAAGTGCCAGCACTGAAAGCTGTTGCTAGCCAGCACCCTTCCTTGGAAGCGCTTTCACAGGCGCAGCAACACTGGAGCTTTGCGCTTCTCTACCCACCAAACATCACGGTCATTCTCTTTCCGTCTCGTAGACACGAGTTGAGAAATTTCAAACATCGAGCAATTGCTCAGAGAGGAAAAGTGCCAGCACTGAAAGCTGTGGCTAGCCAGCACCCTTCCTTGGAAGTGCTTTCACAGGCGCAGCAACACTGGGGCTTTGCGCTTCTCTAGCCACCAAACATCACGGTCACTATCTCTCCGTCTCGTAGACACGAGCTGAGAAATTGCAAACGTCGAGCAATTGCTCAGAGATGAAAAGTGCCAGCACTGAAAGCTGTTGCTAGCCAGCACCCTTCCTTGGAAACGCTTTTGTAGGCCTAAGAACACTGGGGCTCTGGGCTTCTCTAGCCACCTAATCTTCTGCTCATCCTCTCGTGCAGTCTAAAGAGAGCTCAGGTGAGAAATTGCAAACGTCGAGCAATTGCTCAGAGATGAAAAGTGCCAGCATTGAAAGCTGTTGCTAGCCAGCACCCTTCCTTGGAAGCGCTTTCACAGGCGCAGCAACACTGGGACTTTGCGCTTCTCTACCCACCAAACATCACAGTCATTCTCTTTCCTTCTCGTAGACACGAGTTGAGAAATTGCAAACGTCCAGCAATTGCTCAGAGATGAAAAGTGGCAGCACTGAAAGCTGTTGCTAGCCAGCACCCTTCCTTGGAAGCGCTTTTGTAGCCCTAAGAACACTGGGGTTGTGGGCTTCTCTAGCCACCTACTCTTCTGCTCATCCTCTCGCGTAGTCTAAAGAGAGCTCAGGTGAGAAAGTGCAAACGTTGAGCAATTGCTCAGAGATGAAAAGTGCCAGCACTGAAAGCTGTTGCTAGCCAGCACCCTTCCTTGGAAGCGCTTTCACAGGCGCAGCAACACTGGGGCTTTGCGCTTCTCTACCCACCAAACATCACGGTCACTATCTCTCCGTCTCGTAGACACGAGCTGAGAAATTGCAAACGTCGAGCAATTGCTCAGAGATGAAAAGTGCCAGCACTGAAAGCTGTGGCTAGCCAGCACCCTTCCTTGGAAGCGCTTTCACAGGCGCAGCAACACTGGGGCTTTGCGCTTCTCTACCCACCAAACGTCACGCTCACTATCTCTCCGTCTCGTAGACACGAGCTGAGAAATTGCAAACGTCGAGCAATTGCTCAGAGTTGAGAAGTGCCAGTACTGAAAGCTGTTGCTAGCCAGCACCCTTCCTTGGAAACGCTTTGTGTAGGCCTAAGAACACTGGGGCTCTGGGCTTCTCTAGCTACCTAATCTTCTGCTCATCCTCTCGCGTAGTGTAAAGAGAGCTCACGTGAGAGATTGCAAACGTCGAGCAATTGCTCAGAGATGAAAAGTGCCAGCACTGAAAGCTGTTGCTAGCCAGCACCCTTCCTTGGAAGCGCTTTCACAGGCACAGCAACACTGGGGCTTTGCGCTTCTCTAGCCACCAAACATCACGCTCACTGTCTCTCCGTCTCGTAGACACGAGCTGAGAAATTGCAAACGTCGAGCAATTGCTCAGAGATGAAAAGTGCCAGCACTGAAAGCTGTTGCTAGCCAGCACCCTTCCTTGGAAGCGCTTTTGTAGGCCTAAGAACACTGGGGCTCTGGGCTTCTCTAGCTACCTAATCTTCTGCTCATCCTCTCGCTTAGTCTAAAGAGAGCTCAGGGGAGAAATTGCAAACGTCCAGCAATTGCTCAGAGATGAAAAGTGCCAGCACTGAAAGCTGTTGCTAGCCAGCACCCTTCCTTGGAAGCGCTTTCACAGGCGCAGCAACACTGGGGCTTTGCGCTTCTCTAGCCACCAAACGTCACGGTCACTATCTCTCCGTCTCGTAGACACGAGCTGAGAAATTGCAAATGTCGAGCAATTGCTCAGAGAGGAAAAGTGCCAGCACTGAAAGCTGTGGCTAGCCAGCACCCTTCCTTGGAAGCGCTTTCACAGGCGCAGCAACACTGGGGCTTTGCGCTTCTCTACCCACCAAACGTCACGGTCACTATCTCTCCGTCTCGTAGACACGAGCTGAGAAATTGCAAACGTCGAGCAATTGCTCAGAGTTGAGAAGTGCCAGCACTGAAAGCTGTTGCTAGCCAGCACCCTTCCTTGGAAACGCTTTGTGTAGGCCTAAGAACACTGGGGCTCTGGGCTTCTCTAGCTACCTAATCTTCTGCTCATCCTCTCGCGTAGTCTAAAGAGAGCTCAGGTGAGACATTGCAAACGTCGAGCAATTGCTCAGAGATGAAAAGTGCCAGCACTGAAAGCTGTTGCTAGCCAGCACCCTTCCTTGGAAGCGCTTTTGTAGCCCTAAGAACACAGGGGTTGTGGGCTTCTCTAGCCACCTACTCTTCTGCTCATCCTCTCGCGTAGTCTAAAGAGAGCTCAGGTGAGAAAGTGCAAACGTCGAGCAATTGCTCAGAGATGAGAAGTGCCAGCACTGAAAGCTGTTGCTAGCCAGCACCCTTCCTTGGAAGCGCTTTCACAGGCGCAGCAACACTGGGGCTTTGCGCTTCTCTACCCACCAAACATCACGGTCACTATCTCTCCGTCTCGTAGACACGAGCTGAGAAATTGCAAACGTCGAGCAATTGCTCAGAGATGAAAAGTGCCAGCACTGAAAGCTGTGGCTAGCCAGCACCTTTCCTTGGAAGCGCTTTTGTAGGCCTAAGAACACTGGGGCTCAGGGCTTCTCTAGCTACCTAATCTTCTGCTCATCCTCTCGCGTAGTGTAAAGAGAGCTCAGGTGAGAGATTGCAAACGTCGAGCAATTGCTCAGAGATGAAAAGTGCCAGCACTGAAAGCTGTGGCTAGCCAGCACCTTTCCTTGGAAGCGCTTTTGTAGGCCTAAGAACACTGGGGCTCTGAGCTTCTCTAGCCACCTAATCTTCTGCTCATCCTCTCGCGCAGTCTAAAGAGAGCTCAGGTGAGAAATTGCAAACGTCGAGCAATTGCTCAGAGATGAAAAGTGCCAGCACTGAAAGCTGTTGCTAGCCAGCACCCTTCCTTGGAAGTGCTTTCACAGGCGCAGCAACACTGGGGCTTTGCGCTTCTCTAGCCACCAATCGTCACGCCCACTATCTCTCCGTCTCGTAGACACAAGCTGAGAAATTGCAAACGTCGAGCAATTGCTCAGAGAGGAAAAGTGCCAGCACTGAAAGCTGTGGCTAGCCAGCGCCCTTCCTTGGAAGCGCTTTCACAGGCGCAGCAACACTGGGGCTTTGCGCTTCTCTACCCACCAAACTTCACGCTCACTATCTCTCCGTCTCGTAGACACAAGCTGAGAAATTGCAAACGTCGAGCAATTGCTCAGAGATGAAAAGTGCCAGCACTGAAAGCTCTGGCTAGCCAGCACCCTTCCTTGGAAGCGCTTTCACAGGCGCAGCAACACTGGGGCTTTGCGCTTCTCTACCCACCAAACATCACAGTCATTCTCTTTCCGTCTCGTAGACACGAGCTGAGAAATTGCAAACGTCGAGCAATTGCTCAGAGATGAAAAGTGCCAGCACTGAAAGCTGTGGCTAGCCAGCACCCTTCCTTGGAAGCGCTTTCAGAGGCGCAGCAACATTGGGGCTTTGCGCTTCTCTACCCACCAAACATCACGGTCATTCTCTTTCCGTCTCGTAGACACGAGTTGAGAAATTGCAAACGTCGAGCAATTGCTCAGAGATGAAAAGTGCCAGCACTGAAAGCTGATGCTGGCCAGCAACCTTCCTTGGAAGCGCTTTCACAGGCACAGCAACACTGGGACTTTGCGCTTCTCTACCCACCAAACGTCACGCTCACTATCTCTCCGTCTCGGAGACACGAGCTGTGAAATTGCAAACGTCGAGCAATTGCTCAGAGATGAAAAGTGCCAGCACTGAAAGCTGTTGCTAGCCAGCACCCTTCCTTGGAAGCGCTTTCACAGGCGCAGCAACACTGGGGCTTTGCGCTTCTCTAGCCACCAAACATCACGGTCATTCTCTTTCCTTCTCGCAGACACGAGCTGTGAAATTGCAAACGTCGAGCAATTGCTCAGAGATGAAAAGTGCCAGCACTGAAAGCTGATGCTAGCCAGCACCCTTCCTTGGAAGCGCTTTTGTAGGCCTAAGAACACTGGGGTTGTGGGCTTCTCTAGCCACCTACTCTTCTGCTCATCCTCTCGCGCAGTCTAAAGAGAGCTCAGGGGAGAAATTGCAAACGTCCAGCAATTGCTCAGAGAGGAAAAGTGCCAGCACTGAAAGCTGTTGCTAGCCAGCACCCTTCCTCGGAAGTGCTTTCACAGGCGCAGCAACACTGGGGCTTTGCGCTTCTCTACCCACCAAACGTCACGGTCATTCTCTTTCCGTCTCGTAGACACGAGTTGAGAAATTGCAAACGTCGAGCAATTACTCAGAGAGGAAAAGTGCCAGCACTGAAAGCTGTTGCTAGCCAGCACCCTTCCTTGGAAGCGCTTTCACAGGCGCAGCAACACTGGGACTTTGCGCTTCTCTACCCACCAAACGTCACGCTCACTATCTCTCTGTCTCGTAGACACGAGCTGAGAAATTGCAAATGTCGAGCAATTGCTCAGAGATGAGAAGTGCCAGCACTGAAAGCTGTGGCTAGCCAGCACCCTTCCTTGGAAGCGCTTTTTTAGGCCTAAGAACACTGGGGTTGTGGGCTTCTCTAGCCACCTACTCTTCTGCTCATCCTCTCGCGCAGTCTAAAGAGAGCTCAGGGGAGAAATTGCAAACGTCCAGCAATTGCTCAGAGAGGAAAAGTGCCAGCACTGAAAGCTGTTGCTAGCCAGCACCCTTCCTCGGAAGTGCTTTCACAGGCGCAGCAACACTGGGGCTTTGCGCTTCTCTACCCACCAAACGTCACGGTCATTCTCTTTCCTTCTCGTAGACACGAGTTGAGAAATTGCAAACGTCGAGCAATTACTCAGAGATGAAAAGTGCCAGCACTGAAAGCTGTTGCTAGCCAGCACCCTTCCTTGGAAGCGCTTTTGTAGGCCTAAGAACACTGGGGTTGTGGGCTTCTCTAGCCACCTACTCTTCTGCTCATCGTCTCGCGTAGTCAAAAGAGAGCTCAGGTGAGAAATTGCAAATGTCGAGCAATTGCTCAGAGATGAAAAGTGCCAGCACTGAAAGCTGTTGCTAGCCAGCACCCTTCCTTGGAAGCGCTTTCACAGGCGCAGCAACACTGGGACTTTGCGCTTCTCTACCCACCAAACGTCACGGTCACTATCTCTCCGTCTCGTAGACACGAGCTGAGAAATTGCAAACGTCGAGCAATTGCTCAGAGAGGAAAAGTGCCAGCACTGAAAGCTGTGGCTAGCCAGCACCCTTCCTTGGAAGCGCTTTCACAGGCGCAGCAACACTGGAGCTTTGCGCTTCTCTAGCCACCAAACATCACGGTCATTCTCTTTCCTTCTCGTAGACACGAGTTGAGAAATTTCAAACATCGAGCAATTGCTCAGAGAGGAAAAGTGCCAGCACTGAAAGCTGTGGCTAGCCAGCACCCTTCCTTGGAAGTGCTTTCACAGGCGCAGCAACACTGGGGCTTTGCGCTTCTCTAGCCACCAAACATCACGGTCACTATCTCTCCGTCTCGTAGACACGAGCTGAGAAATTGCAAACGTCGAGCAATTGCTCAGAGATGAAAAGTGCCAGCACTGAAAGCTGTTGCTAGCCAGCCCCCTTCCTTTGAAACGCTTTTGTAGGCCTAAGAACACTGGGGCTCTGGGCTTCTCTAGCCACCTAATCTTCTGCTCATCCTCTCGTGCAGTCTAAAGAGAGCTCAGGTGAGAAATTGCAAAC
Organism: Sarcoramphus papa; assembly: GCA_037962945.1. Lineage (NCBI taxonomy): Eukaryota > Metazoa > Chordata > Aves > Accipitriformes > Cathartidae > Sarcoramphus > Sarcoramphus papa. The sequence continues at coordinate 90,722,055 of CM075586.1, read as the reverse complement.
GTCGAGCAATTGCTCAGAGATGAAAAGTGCCAGCATTGAAAGCTGTTGCTAGCCAGCACCCTTCCTTGGAAGCGCTTTCACAGGCGCAGCAACACTGGGACTTTGCGCTTCTCTACCCACCAAACATCACAGTCATTCTCTTTCCTTCTCGTAGACACGAGTTGAGAAATTGCAAACGTCCAGCAATTGCTCAGAGATGAAAAGTGGCAGCACTGAAAGCTGTTGCTAGCCAGCACCCTTCCTTGGAAGCGCTTTTGTAGCCCTAAGAACACTGGGGTTGTGGGCTTCTCTAGCCACCTACTCTTCTGCTCATCCTCTCGCGTAGTCTAAAGAGAGCTCAGGTGAGAAAGTGCAAACGTTGAGCAATTGCTCAGAGATGAAAAGTGCCAGCACTGAAAGCTGTTGCTAGCCAGCACCCTTCCTTGGAAGCGCTTTCACAGGCGCAGCAACACTGGGGCTTTGCGCTTCTCTACCCACCAAACATCACGGTCACTATCTCTCCGTCTCGTAGACACGAGCTGAGAAATTGCAAACGTCGAGCAATTGCTCAGAGATGAAAAGTGCCAGCACTGAAAGCTGTGGCTAGCCAGCACCCTTCCTTGGAAGCGCTTTCACAGGCGCAGCAACACTGGGGCTTTGCGCTTCTCTACCCACCAAACGTCACGGTCACTATCTCTCCGTCTCGTAGACACGAGCTGAGAAATTGCAAACGTCGAGCAATTGCTCAGAGTTGAGAAGTGCCAGTACTGAAAGCTGTTGCTAGCCAGCACCCTTCCTTGGAAACGCTTTGTGTAGGCCTAAGAACACTGGGGCTCTGGGCTTCTCTAGCTACCTAATCTTCTGCTCATCCTCTCGCGTAGTGTAAAGAGAGCTCACGTGAGAGATTGCAAACGTCGAGCAATTGCTCAGAGATGAAAAGTGCCAGCACTGAAAGCTGTTGCTAGCCAGCACCCTTCCTTGGAAGCGCTTTCACAGGCACAGCAACACTGGGGCTTTGCGCTTCTCTAGCCACCAAACATCACGCTCACTGTCTCTCCGTCTCGTAGACACGAGCTGAGAAATTGCAAACGTCGAGCAATTGCTCAGAGATGAAAAGTGCCAGCACTGAAAGCTGTTGCTAGCCAGCACCCTTCCTTGGAAGCGCTTTTGTAGGCCTAAGAACACTGGGGCTCTGGGCTTCTCTAGCTACCTAATCTTCTGCTCATCCTCTCGCGTAGTCTAAAGAGAGCTCAGGGGAGAAATTGCAAACGTCCAGCAATTGCTCAGAGATGAAAAGTGCCAGCACTGAAAGCTGTTGCTAGCCAGCACCCTTCCTTGGAAGCGCTTTCACAGGCGCAGCAACACTGGGGCTTTGCGCTTCTCTACCCACCAAACGTCACGGTCACTATCTCTCCGTCTCGTAGACACGAGCTGAGAAATTGCAAATGTCGAGCAATTGCTCAGAGAGGAAAAGTGCCAGCACTGAAAGCTGTGGCTAGCCAGCACCCTTCCTTGGAAGCGCTTTCACAGGCGCAGCAACACTGGGGCTTTGCGCTTCTCTACCCACCAAACGTCACGGTCACTATCTCTCCGTCTCGTAGACACGAGCTGAGAAATTGCAAACGTCGAGCAATTGCTCAGAGTTGAGAAGTGCCAGCACTGAAAGCTGTTGCTAGCCAGCACCCTTCCTTGGAAACGCTTTGTGTAGGCCTAAGAACACTGGGGCTCTGGGCTTCTCTAGCTACCTAATCTTCTGCTCATCCTCTCGCGTAGTGTAAAGAGAGCTCAGGTGAGAGATTGCAAACGTCGAGCAATTGCTCAGAGATGAAAAGTGCCAGCACTGAAAGCTGTTGCTAGCCAGCACCCTTCCTTGGAAGCGCTTTTGTAGCCCTAAGAACACAGGGGTTGTGGGCTTCTCTAGCCACCTACTCTTCTGCTCATCCTCTCGCGTAGTCTAAAGAGAGCTCAGGTGAGAAAGTGCAAACGTCGAGCAATTGCTCAGAGATGAGAAGTGCCAGCACTGAAAGCTGTTGCTAGCCAGCACCCTTCCTTGGAAGCGCTTTCACAGGCGCAGCAACACTGGGGCTTTGCGCTTCTCTACCCACCAAACATCACGGTCACTATCTCTCCGTCTCGTAGACACGAGCTGAGAAATTGCAAACGTCGAGCAATTGCTCAGAGATGAAAAGTGCCAGCACTGAAAGCTGTTGCTAGCCAGCACCTTTCCTTGGAAGCGCTTTTGTAGGCCTAAGAACACTGGGGCTCAGGGCTTCTCTAGCTACCTAATCTTCTGCTCATCCTCTCGCGTAGTGTAAAGAGAGCTCAGGTGAGAGATTGCAAACGTCGAGCAATTGCTCAGAGATGAAAAGTGCCAGCACTGAAAGCTGTGGCTAGCCAGCACCTTTCCTTGGAAGCGCTTTTGTAGGCCTAAGAACACTGGGGCTCTGAGCTTCTCTAGCCACCTAATCTTCTGCTCATCCTCTCGCGCAGTCTAAAGAGAGCTCAGGTGAGAAATTGCAAACGTCGAGCAATTGCTCAGAGATGAAAAGTGCCAGCACTGAAAGCTGTTGCTAGCCAGCACCCTTCCTTGGAAGTGCTTTCACAGGCGCAGCAACACTGGGGCTTTGCGCTTCTCTAGCCACCAATCGTCACGCCCACTATCTCTCCGTCTCGTAGACACGAGCTGAGAAATTGCAAACGTCGAGCAATTGCTCAGAGAGGAAAAGTGCCAGCACTGAAAGCTGTGGCTAGCCAGCGCCCTTCCTTGGAAGCGCTTTCACAGGCGCAGCAACACTGGGGCTTTGCGCTTCTCTACCCACCAAACTTCACGCTCACTATCTCTCCGTCTCGTAGACACAAGCTGAGAAATTGCAAACGTCGAGCAATTGCTCAGAGAGGAAAAGTGCCAGCACTGAAAGCTCTGGCTAGCCAGCACCCTTCCTTGGAAGCGCTTTCACAGGCGCAGCAACACTGGGGCTTTGCGCTTCTCTACCCACCAAACATCACAGTCATTCTCTTTCCGTCTCGTAGACACGAGCTGAGAAATTGCAAACGTCGAGCAATTGCTCAGAGATGAAAAGTGCCAGCACTGAAAGCTGTGGCTAGCCAGCACCCTTCCTTGGAAGCGCTTTCAGAGGCGCAGCAACACTGGGGCTTTGCGCTTCTCTACCCACCAAACATCACGGTCATTCTCTTTCCGTCTCGTAGACACGAGTTGAGAAATTGCAAACGTCGAGCAATTGCTCAGAGATGAAAAGTGCCAGCACTGAAAGCTGATGCTGGCCAGCAACCTTCCTTGGAAGCGCTTTCACAGGCACAGCAACACTGGGACTTTGCGCTTCTCTACCCACCAAACGTCACGCTCACTATCTCTCCGTCTCGGAGACACGAGCTGTGAAATTGCAAACGTCGAGCAATTGCTCAGAGATGAAAAGTGCCAGCACTGAAAGCTGTTGCTAGCCAGCACCCTTCCTTGGAAGCGCTTTCACAGGCGCAGCAACACTGGGGCTTTGCGCTTCTCTAGCCACCAAACATCACGGTCATTCTCTTTCCTTCTCGCAGACACGAGCTGTGAAATTGCAAACGTCGAGCAATTGCTCAGAGATGAAAAGTGCCAGCACTGAAAGCTGATGCTAGCCAGCACCCTTCCTTGGAAGCGCTTTTGTAGGCCTAAGAACACTGGGGTTGTGGGCTTCTCTAGCCACCTGCTCTTCTGCTCATCCTCTCGTGCAGTCTAAAGAGAGCTCAGGTGAGAAATTGCAAACGTCCAGCAATTGCTCAGAGATGAAAAGTGCCAGCACTGAAAGCTGTTGCTAGCCAGCACCCTTCCTTGGAAGCGCTTTCACAGGCGCAGCAACACTGGGGCTTTTGCGCTTCTCTACCCACCAAATGTCACGGTCACCATCTCTCCGTCTCCTAGACACGAGCTGAGAAATTGCAAACGTCGAGCAATTGCTCAGAGATGAAAAGTGCCAGCACTGAAAGCTGTTGCTAGCCAGCACCCTTCCTTGGAAGCGCTTTCACAGGCGCAGCAACACTGGGGCTTTGCGATTCTCTAGCCATCAAACATCACGCTCACTATCTCTCCGTCTCGTAGACACGAGCTGAGAAATTGCAAACGTCGAGCAATTGCTCAGAGATGAAAAGTGCCAGCACTGAAATCTGTTGCTAGCCAGCACCGTTCCTTGGAAGTGCTTTCACAGGTGAAAAAACACTGGGGCTTTGCGCTTCTCTACCCACCAAACGTCACGGTCATTCTCTTTCCGTCTCGTAGACACGAGTTGAGAAATTGCAAACGTCGAGCAATTACTCAGAGAGGAAAAGTGCCAGCACTGAAAGCTGTTGCTAGCCAGCACCCTTCCTTGGAAGCGCTTTCACAGGCGCAGCAACACTGGGACTTTGCGCTTCTCTACCCACCAAACGTCACGCTCACTATCTCTCTGTCTCGTAGACACGAGCTGAGAAATTGCAAATGTCGAGCAATTGCTCAGAGATGAGAAGTGCCAGCACTGAAAGCTGTGGCTAGCCAGCACCCTTCCTTGGAAGCGCTTTTGTAGGCCTAAGAACACTGGGGTTGTGGGCTTCTCTAGCCACCTACTCTTCTGCTCATCCTCTCGCGCAGTCTAAAGAGAGCTCAGGGGAGAAATTGCAAACGTCCAGCAATTGCTCAGAGAGGAAAAGTGCCAGCACTGAAAGCTGTTGCTAGCCAGCACCCTTCCTTGGAAGCGCTTTCACAGGCGCAGCAACACTGGGACTTTGCGCTTCTCTACCCACCAAACATCACAGTCATTCTCTTTCCTTCTCGTAGACAAGAGCTGAGAAATTGCAAACGTCCAGCAATTGCTCAGAGATGAAAAGTGCCAGCACTGAAAGCTGTTGCTAGCCAGCACCCTTCCTTGGAAGCGCTTTTGTAGCCCTAAGAACACTGGGGTTGTGGGCTTCTCTAGCCACCTACTCTTCTGCTCATCCTCTCGCGCAGTCTAAAGAGAGCTCAGGTGAGAAAGTGCAAACGTTGAGCAATTGCTCAGAGATGAAAAGTGCCAGCACTGAAAGCTGTTGCTAGCCAGCACCCTTCCTTGGAAGCGCTTTCACAGGCGCAGCAACACTGGGGCTTTGCGCTTCTCTACCCACCAAACATCACGGTCACTATCTCTCCGTCTCGTAGACACGAGCTGAGAAATTGCAAACGTCGAGCAATTGCTCAGAGAGGAAAAGTGCCAGCACTGAAAGCTGTGGCTAGCCAGCACCCTTCCTTGGAAGCGCTTTCACAGGCGCAGCAACACTGGGGCTTTGCGCTTCTCTACCCACCAAACGTCACGGTCACTATCTCTCCGTCTCGTAGACACGAGCTGAGAAATTGCAAACGTCGAGCAATTGCTCAGAGTTGAGAAGTGCCAGTACTGAAAGCTGTTGCTAGCCAGCACCCTTCCTTGGAAACGCTTTGTGTAGGCCTAAGAACACTGGGGTTGTGGGCTTCTCTAGCTACCTAATCTTCTGCTCATCCTCTCGCGTAGTGTAAAGAGAGCTCAGGTGAGAGATTGCAAACGTCGAGCAATTGCTCAGAGATGAAAAGTGCCAGCACTGAAAGCTGTTGCTAGCCAGCACCCTTCCTTGGAAGCGCTTTCACAGGCACAGCAACACTGGGGCTTTGCGCTTCTCTAGCCACCAAACATCACGCTCACTGTCTCTCCGTCTCGTAGACACGAGCTGAGAAATTGCAAACGTCGAGCAATTGCTCAGAGATGAAAAGTGCCAGCACTGAAAGCTGTTGCTAGCCAGCACCCTTCCTTGGAAGCGCTTTTGTAGGCCTAAGAACACTGGGGCTCTGGGCTTCTCTAGCTACCTAATCTTCTGCTCATCCTCTCGCGTAGTCTAAAGAGAGCTCAGGGGAGAAATTGCAAACGTCCAGCAATTGCTCAGAGATGAAAAGTGCCAGCACTGAAAGCTGTTGCTAGCCAGCACCCTTCCTTGGAAGCGCTTTCACAGGCGCAGCAACACTGGGGCTTTGCGCTTCTCTAGCCACCAAACGTCACGGTCACTATCTCTCCGTCTCGTAGACACGAGCTGAGAAATTGCAAACGTCGAGCAATTGCTCAGAGAGGAAAAGTGCCAGCACTGAAAGCTGTGGCTAGCCAGCACCCTTCCTTGGAAGCGCTTTCACAGGCGCAGCAACACTGGGGCTTTGCGCTTCTCTACCCACCAAACGTCACGCTCACTATCTCTCCGTCTCGTAGACACGAGCTGAGAAATTGCAAACGTCGAGCAATTGCTCAGAGTTGAGAAGTGCCAGCACTGAAAGCTGTTGCTAGCCAGCACCCTTCCTTGGAAACGCTTTGTGTAGGCCTAAGAACACTGGGGCTCTGGGCTTCTCTAGCCACCTACTCTTCTGCTCATCCTCTCGCGCAGTCTAAAGAGAGCTCAGGTGAGAGATTGCAAACGTCGAGCAATTGCTCAGAGATGAAAAGTGCCAGCACTGAAAGCTGTTGCTAGCCAGCACCCTTCCTTGGAAGCGCTTTTGTAGCCCTAAGAACACAGGGGTTGTGGGCTTCTCTAGCCACCTACTCTTCTGCTCATCCTCTCGCGTAGTCTAAAGAGAGCTCAGGTGAGAAAGTGCAAACGTCGAGCAATTGCTCAGAGATGAGAAGTGCCAGCACTGAAAGCTGTTGCTAGCCAGCACCCTTCCTTGGAAGCGCTTTCACAGGCGCAGCAACACTGGGGCTTTGCGCTTCTCTACCCACCAAACATCACGGTCACTATCTCTCCGTCTCGTAGACACGAGCTGAGAAATTGCAAACGTCGAGCAATTGCTCAGAGATGAAAAGTGCCAGCACTGAAAGCTGTGGCTAGCCAGCACCTTTCCTTGGAAGCGCTTTTGTAGGCCTAAGAACACTGGGGCTCAGGGCTTCTCTAGCTACCTAATCTTCTGCTCATCCTCTCGCGTAGTGTAAAGAGAGCTCAGGTGAGAGATTGCAAACGTCGAGCAATTGCTCAGAGATGAAAAGTGCCAGCACTGAAAGCTGTTGCTAGCCAGCACCCTTCCTTGGAAGTGCTTTCACAGGCGCAGCAACACTGGGGCTTTGCGCTTCTCTAGCCACCAATCGTCACGCCCACTATCTCTCCGTCTCGTAGACACGAGCTGAGAAATTGCAAACGTCGAGCAATTGCTCAGAGAGGAAAAGTGCCAGCACTGAAAGCTGTGGCTAGCCAGCGCCCTTCCTTGGAAGCGCTTTCACAGGCGCAGCAACACTGGGGCTTTGCGCTTCTCTACCCACCAAACTTCACGCTCACTATCTCTCCGTCTCGTAGACACAAGCTGAGAAATTGCAAACGTCGAGCAATTGCTCAGAGATGAAAAGTGCCAGCACTGAAAGCTCTGGCTAGCCAGCACCCTTCCTTGGAAGCGCTTTCACAGGCGCAGCAACACTGGGGCTTTGCGCTTCTCTACCCACCAAACATCACAGTCATTCTCTTTCCGTCTCGTAGACACGAGCTGAGAAATTGCAAACGTCGAGCAATTGCTCAGAGATGAAAAGTGCCAGCACTGAAAGCTGTGGCTAGCCAGCACCCTTCCTTGGAAGCGCTTTCAGAGGCGCAGCAACACTGGGGCTTTGCGCTTCTCTACCCACCAAACATCACGGTCATTCTCTTTCCGTCTCGTAGACACGAGTTGAGAAATTGCAAACGTCGAGCAATTGCTCAGAGATGAAAAGTGCCAGCACTGAAAGCTGATGCTGGCCAGCAACCTTCCTTGGAAGCGCTTTCACAGGCACAGCAACACTGGGACTTTGCGCTTCTCTACCCACCAAACGTCACGCTCACTATCTCTCCGTCTCGGAGACACGAGCTGTGAAATTGCAAACGTCGAGCAATTGCTCAGAGATGAAAAGTGCCAGCACTGAAAGCTGTTGCTAGCCAGCACCCTTCCTTGGAAGCGCTTTCACAGGCGCAGCAACACTGGGGCTTTGCGCTTCTCTAGCCACCAAACATCACGGTCATTCTCTTTCCTTCTCGCAGACACGAGCTGTGAAATTGCAAACGTCGAGCAATTGCTCAGAGATGAAAAGTGCCAGCACTGAAAGCTGATGCTAGCCAGCACCCTTCCTTGGAAGCGCTTTTGTAGGCCTAAGAACACTGGGGTTGTGGGCTTCTCTAGCCACCTGCTCTTCTGCTCATCCTCTCGTGCAGTCTAAAGAGAGCTCAGGTGAGAAATTGCAAACGTCCAGCAATTGCTCAGAGATGAAAAGTGCCAGCACTGAAAGCTGTTGCTAGCCAGCACCCTTCCTTGGAAGCGCTTTCACAGGCGCAGCAACACTGGGGCTTTTGCGCTTCTCTACCCACCAAATGTCACGGTCACCATCTCTCCGTCTCCTAGACACGAGCTGAGAAATTGCAAACGTCGAGCAATTGCTCAGAGATGAAAAGTGCCAGCACTGAAAGCTGTTGCTAGCCAGCACCCTTCCTTGGAAGCGCTTTCACAGGCGCAGCAACACTGGGGCTTTGCGATTCTCTAGCCATCAAACATCACGCTCACTATCTCTCCGTCTCGTAGACACGAGCTGAGAAATTGCAAACGTCGAGCAATTGCTCAGAGATGAAAAGTGCCAGCACTGAAATCTGTTGCTAGCCAGCACCGTTCCTTGGAAGTGCTTTCACAGGTGAAAAAACACTGGGGCTTTGCGCTTCTCTACCCACCAAACGTCACGGTCATTCTCTTTCCGTCTCGTAGACACGAGTTGAGAAATTGCAAACGTCGAGCAATTACTCAGAGAGGAAAAGTGCCAGCACTGAAAGCTGTTGCTAGCCAGCACCCTTCCTTGGAAGCGCTTTCACAGGCGCAGCAACACTGGGACTTTGCGCTTCTCTACCCACCAAACGTCACGCTCACTATCTCTCTGTCTCGTAGACACGAGCTGAGAAATTGCAAATGTCGAGCAATTGCTCAGAGATGAGAAGTGCCAGCACTGAAAGCTGTGGCTAGCCAGCACCCTTCCTTGGAAGCGCTTTTGTAGGCCTAAGAACACTGGGGTTGTGGGCTTCTCTAGCCACCTACTCTTCTGCTCATCCTCTCGCGCAGTCTAAAGAGAGCTCAGGGGAGAAATTGCAAACGTCCAGCAATTGCTCAGAGAGGAAAAGTGCCAGCACTGAAAGCTGTTGCTAGCCAGCACCCTTCCTTGGAAGCGCTTTCACAGGCGCAGCAACACTGGGACTTTGCGCTTCTCTACCCACCAAACATCACAGTCATTCTCTTTCCTTCTCGTAGACAAGAGCTGAGAAATTGCAAACGTCCAGCAATTGCTCAGAGATGAAAAGTGCCAGCACTGAAAGCTGTTGCTAGCCAGCACCCTTCCTTGGAAGCGCTTTTGTAGCCCTAAGAACACTGGGGTTGTGGGCTTCTCTAGCCACCTACTCTTCTGCTCATCCTCTCGCGCAGTCTAAAGAGAGCTCAGGTGAGAAAGTGCAAACGTTGAGCAATTGCTCAGAGATGAAAAGTGCCAGCACTGAAAGCTGTTGCTAGCCAGCACCCTTCCTTGGAAGCGCTTTCACAGGCGCAGCAACACTGGGGCTTTGCGCTTCTCTACCCACCAAACATCACGGTCACTATCTCTCCGTCTCGTAGACACGAGCTGAGAAATTGCAAACGTCGAGCAATTGCTCAGAGAGGAAAAGTGCCAGCACTGAAAGCTGTGGCTAGCCAGCACCCTTCCTTGGAAGCGCTTTCACAGGCGCAGCAACACTGGGGCTTTGCGCTTCTCTACCCACCAAACGTCACGGTCACTATCTCTCCGTCTCGTAGACACGAGCTGAGAAATTGCAAACGTCGAGCAATTGCTCAGAGTTGAGAAGTGCCAGTACTGAAAGCTGTTGCTAGCCAGCACCCTTCCTTGGAAACGCTTTGTGTAGGCCTAAGAACACTGGGGTTGTGGGCTTCTCTAGCTACCTAATCTTCTGCTCATCCTCTCGCGTAGTGTAAAGAGAGCTCAGGTGAGAGATTGCAAACGTCGAGCAATTGCTCAGAGATGAAAAGTGCCAGCACTGAAAGCTGTTGCTAGCCAGCACCCTTCCTTGGAAGCGCTTTCACAGGCACAGCAACACTGGGGCTTTGCGCTTCTCTAGCCACCAAACATCACGCTCACTGTCTCTCCGTCTCGTAGACACGAGCTGAGAAATTGCAAACGTCGAGCAATTGCTCAGAGATGAAAAGTGCCAGCACTGAAAGCTGTTGCTAGCCAGCACCCTTCCTTGGAAGCGCTTTTGTAGGCCTAAGAACACTGGGGCTCTGGGCTTCTCTAGCTACCTAATCTTCTGCTCATCCTCTCGCGTAGTCTAAAGAGAGCTCAGGGGAGAAATTGCAAACGTCCAGCAATTGCTCAGAGATGAAAAGTGCCAGCACTGAAAGCTGTTGCTAGCCAGCACCCTTCCTTGGAAGCGCTTTCACAGGCGCAGCAACACTGGGGCTTTGCGCTTCTCTAGCCACCAAACGTCACGGTCACTATCTCTCCGTCTCGTAGACACGAGCTGAGAAATTGCAAACGTCGAGCAATTGCTCAGAGAGGAAAAGTGCCAGCACTGAAAGCTGTGGCTAGCCAGCACCCTTCCTTGGAAGCGCTTTCACAGGCGCAGCAACACTGGGGCTTTGCGCTTCTCTACCCACCAAACGTCACGCTCACTATCTCTCCGTCTCGTAGACACGAGCTGAGAAATTGCAAACGTCGAGCAATTGCTCAGAGTTGAGAAGTGCCAGCACTGAAAGCTGTTGCTAGCCAGCACCCTTCCTTGGAAACGCTTTGTGTAGGCCTAAGAACACTGGGGCTCTGGGCTTCTCTAGCCACCTACTCTTCTGCTCATCCTCTCGCGCAGTCTAAAGAGAGCTCAGGTGAGAGATTGCAAACGTCGAGCAATTGCTCAGAGATGAAAAGTGCCAGCACTGAAAGCTGTTGCTAGCCAGCACCCTTCCTTGGAAGCGCTTTTGTAGCCCTAAGAACACACGGGTTGTGGGCTTCTCTAGCCACCTACTCTTCTGCTCATCCTCTCGCGTAGTCTAAAGAGAGCTCAGGTGAGAAAGTGCAAACGTCGAGCAATTGCTCAGAGATGAGAAGTGCCAGCACTGAAAGCTGTTGCTAGCCAGCACCCTTCCTTGGAAGCGCTTTCACAGGCGCAGCAACACTGGGGCTTTGCGCTTCTCTACCCACCAAACATCACGGTCACTATCTCTCCGTCTCGTAGACACGAGCTGAGAAATTGCAAACGTCGAGCAATTGCTCAGAGATGAAAAGTGCCAGCACTGAAAGCTGTGGCTAGCCAGCACCTTTCCTTGGAAGCGCTTTTGTAGGCCTAAGAACACTGGGGCTCAGGGCTTCTCTAGCTACCTAATCTTCTGCTCATCCTCTCGCGTAGTGTAAAGAGAGCTCAGGTGAGAGATTGCAAACGTCGAGCAATTGCTCAGAGATGAAAAGTGCCAGCACTGAAAGCTGTTGCTAGCCAGCACCCTTCCTTGGAAGTGCTTTCACAGGCGCAGCAACACTGGGACTTTGCGCTTCTCTAGCCACCAATCGTCACGCCCACTATCTCTCCGTCTCGTAGACACAAGCTGAGAAATTGCAAACGTCGAGCAATTGCTCAGAGATGAAAAGTGCCAGCACTGAAAGCTCTGGCTAGCCAGCACCCTTCCTTGGAAGCGCTTTCACAGGCGCAGCAACACTGGGGCTTTGCGCTTCTCTACCCACCAAACTTCACGGTCACTATCTCTCCGTCTCGTAGACACAAGCTGAGAAATTGCAAACGTCGAGCAATTGCTCAGAGATGAAAAGTGCCAGCACTGAAAGCTGTTGCTAGCCAGCACCCTTCCTTGGAAGCGCTTTCACAGGCGCAGCAACACTGGGGCTTTGCGCTTCTCTACCCACCAAACATCACAGTCATTCTCTTTCCGTCTCGTAGACACGAGCTGAGAAATTGCAAACGTCGAGCAATTGCTCAGAGATGAAAAGTGCCAGCACTGAAAGCTCTTGCTAGCCAGCACCCTTCCTTGGAAGCGCTTTCAGAGGCGCAGCAACACTGGGGCTTTGCGCTTCTCTACCCACCAAACATCACGGTCATTCTCTTTCCGTTTCGTAGACACGAGTTGAGAAATTGCAAACGTCGAGCAATTGCTCAGAGATGAAAAGTGCCAGCACTGAAAGCTGATGCTGGCCAGCACCCTTCCTTGGAAGCGCTTTCACAGGCACAGCAACACTGGGACTTTGCGCTTCTCTACCCACCAAACGTCACGCTCACTATCTCTCCGTCTCGTAGACACGAGCTGTGAAATTGCAAACGTCGAGCAATTGCTCAGAGATGAAAAGTGCCAGCACTGAAAGCTGTTGCTAGCCAGCACCCTTCCTTGGAAGCGCTTTCACAGGCGCAGCAACACTGGGGCTTTGCGCTTCTCTAGCCACCAAACATCACGGTCATTCTCTTTCCTTCTCGCAGACACGAGCTGTGAAATTGCAAACGTCGAGCAATTGCTCAGAGAGGAAAAGTGCCAGCACTGAAAGCTGATGCTAGCCAGCACCCTTCCTTGGAAGCGCTTTTGTAGGCCTAAGAACACTGGGGTTGTGGGCTTCTCTAGCCACCTGCTCTTCTGCTCATCCTCTCGTGCAGTCTAAAGAGAGCTCAGGTGAGAAATTGCAAACGTCCAGCAATTGCTCAGAGATGAAAAGTGGCAGCACTGAAAGCTGTTGCTAGCCAGCACCCTTCCTTGGAAGCGCTTTCACAGGCGCAGCAACACTGGGGCTTTTGCGCTTCTCTACCCACCAAATGTCACGGTCACCATCTCTCCGTCTCCTAGACACGAGCTGAGAAATTGCAAACGTCGAGCAATTGCTCAGAGATGAAAAGTGCCAGCACTGAAAGCTGTTGCTAGCCAGCAGCCTTCCTTGGAAGCGCTTTCACAGGCGCAGCAACACTGGGGCTTTGCGATTCTCTAGCCATCAAACATCACGCTCACTATCTCTCCGTCTCGTAGACACAAGCTGAGAAATTGCAAACGTCGAGCAATTGCTCAGAGATGAAAAGTGCCAGCACTGAAAGCTGATGCTAGCCAGCACCCTTCCTTGGAAGCGCTTTTGTAGGCCTAAGAACACTGGGGCTCTGGGCTTCTCTAGCCACCTAATCATCTGCTCATCCTCTCGTGCAGTCTAAAGAGAGCTCAGGTGAGAAATTGCAAACGTCGAACAATTGCTCAGAGATGAAAAGTGCCAGCACTGAAAGCTGTTGCTAGCCAGCACCCTTCCTTGGAAGCGCTTTCACAGGCGCAGCAACACTGGGGCTTTGCGCTTCTCTACCCACCAAACATCACGGTCATTCTCTTTCCTTCTCGCAGACACGAGCTGTGAAATTGCAAACGTTGAGCAATTGCTCAGAGATGAAAAGTGCCAGCACTGAAAGCTGTTGCTAGCCAGCACCCTTCCTTGGAAGTGCTTTCACAGGCGCAGCAACACTGGGGCTTTGCGCTTCTCTAGCCACCAAACATCACGCTCACTATCTCTCCGTCTCGTAGACACGAGCTGAGAAATTGCAAACGTCGAGCAATTGCTCAGAGATGAAAAGTGCCAGCACTGAAAGCTGTGGCTAGCCAGCACCCTTCCTTGGAAGCGCTTTTGTAGGCCTAAGAACACTGGGGTTGTGGGCTTCTCTAGCCACCTGCTCTTCTGCTCATCCTCTCGTGCAGTCTAAAGAGAGCTCAGGTGAGAAATTGCAAACGTCCAGCAATTGCTCAGAGATGAAAAGTGCGAGGACTGAAGGCTGTTGCTAGCCAGCACCCTTCCTTGGAAGCGCTTTCACAGGCGCAGCAACACTGGGGCTTTGCGCTTCTCTACCCACCAAATGTCACGGTCACCATCTCTCCGTCTCGTAGACACGAGCTGAGAAATTGCAAACGTCGAGCAATTGCTCAGAGATGAAAAGTGCCAGCACTGAAAGCTGTTGCTAGCCAGCAGCCTTCCTTGGAAGCGCTTTCACAGGCGCAGCGACACTGGGGCTTTGCGCTTCTCTACCCACCAAACATCACGCTCACTATCTCTCCGTCTCGTAGACACGAGTTGAGAAATTGCAAACGTCGAGCAATTGCTCAGAGATGAAAAGTGCCAGCACTGAAAGCTGATGCTAGCCAGCACCCTTCCTTGGAAGCGCTTTCACAGGCGCAGCAACACTGGGGCTTTGCGCTTCTCTAGCCACCAAACATCACGGTCATTCTCTTTCCGTCTCGTAGACACGAGCTGAGAAATTGCAAACGTCGAGCAATTGCTCAGAGAGGAAAAGTGCCAGCACTGAAAGCTGATGCTAGCCAGCACCCTTCCTTGGAAGCGCTTTCACAGGCGCAGCAACACTGGGGCTTTGCGATTCTCTAGCCACCAAACATCACGGTCACTATCTCTCCGTCTCGTAGACACGAGTTGAGAAATTGCAAACGTCGAGCAATTGCTCAGTGATTAAAAGTGCCAGCACTGAAAGCTGTGGCTAGCCAGCACCCTTCCTTGGAAGCGCTTTTGTAGCCCTAAGAACACTGGGGCTCTGGGCTTCTCTAGCCACCTAATCTTCTGCTCATCCTCTCGTGCAGTCTAAAGAGAGCTCAGGTGAGAAATTGCAAACGTCGAGCAATTGCTCAGAGATGAAAAGTGCCAGCACTGAAAGCTTTTGCTAGCCAGCACCCTTCCTTGGAAGCGCTTTCACAGGCGCAGCAACACTGGGACTTTGCGCTTCTCTAGCCACCAAACATCACGGTCATTCTCTTTCCGTCCCGTAGACACGAGCTGAGAAATTGCAAACGTCGACCAATTGCTCAGAGATGAAAAGTGCCAGCACTGAAAGCTGTTGCTAGCCAGCACCCTTCCTTGGAAGCGCTTTCACAGGCGCAGCAACACTGGGACTTTGCGCTTCTCTAGCCACCAAACATCACGGTCATTCTCTTTCCTTCTCGCAGACACGAGCTGAGAAATTGCAAACGTCGAGCAATTGCTCAGAGAGGAAAAGTGCCAGCACTGAAAGCTGTGGCTAGCCAGCACCCTTCCTTGGAAGCGCTTTTGTAGGCCTAAGAACACTGGGGTTGTGGGCTTCTCTAGCCACCTGCTCTTCTGCTCATCCTCTCGTGCAGTCTAAAGAGAGCTCAGGTGAGAAATTGCAAACGTCGAGCAATTGCTCAGAGATGAAAAGTGCCAGCACTGAAAGCTGTTGCTAGCCAGCACCCTTCCTTGGAAGCGCTTTCACAGGCGCAGCAACACTGGGGCTTTTGTGCTTCTCTACCCACCAAATGTCACGGTCACCATCTCTCCGTCTCGTAGACACGAGCTGAGAAATTGCAAACGTCGAGCAATTGCTCAGAGATGAAAAGTGCCAGCACTGAAAGCTGATGCTAGCCAGCACCCTTCCTTGGAAGCGCTTTTGTAGGCCTAAGAACACTGGGGCTCTGGGCTTCTCTAGCCACCTAATCTTCTGCTCATCCTCTCGTGCAGTCTAAAGAGAGCTCAGGTGAGAAATTCCAAACGTCGAACAATTGCTCAGAGATGAAAAGTGCCAGGACTGAAAGCTGTTGCTAGCCAGCACCCTTCCTTGGAAGCGCTTTCACAGGCGCAGCAACACTGGGGCTTTGCGCTTCTCTACCCACCAAACATCACGGTCATTCTCTTTCCGTCTCGTAGACAGGAGTTGAGAAATTGCAAACGTCGAGCAATTGCTCAGAGATGAAAAGTGCCAGCACTGAAAGCTGTGGCTAGCCAGCACCCTTCCTTGGAAGCGTTTTCACAGGCGCAGCAACACTGGGGCTTTGCGCTTCTCTACCCACCAAACATCACGCTCACTATCTCTCCGTCTCGTAGACACGAGCTGTGAAATTGCAAACGTCGAGCAATTGCTCAGAGATGAGAAGTGCCAGCACTGAAAGCTGTGGCTAGCCAGCACCCTTCCTTGGAAACGCTTTTGTAGCCCTAAGAACACTGGGGTTGTGGGCTTCTCTAGCCACCTAATCTTCTGCTCATCCTCTCGTGCAGTCTAAAGAGAGCTCAGGTGAGAAATTGCAAACGTCGAGCAATTGCTCAGAGATGAAAAGTGCCAGCACTGAAAGCTTTTGCTAGCCAGCACCCTTCCTTGGAAGCGCTTTCACAGGAGCAGCAACACTGGGACTTTGCGCTTCTGTAGCCACCAAACGTCACGGTCATTCTCTTTCCATCTCGTAGACACGAGCTGAGAAATTGCAAACGTCGAGCAATTGCTCAGAGATGAAAAGTGCCAGCACTGAAAGGTGTTGCTAGCCAGCACCCTTCCTTGGAAGCGCTTTCACAGGCGCAGCAACACTGGGGCTTTGCGCTTCTCTAGCCACCAAACATCACGCTCACTATCTCTCCGTCTCGTAGACACAAGCTGAGAAATTGCAAACGTCGAGCAATTGCTCAGAGATGAAAAGTGCCAGCACTGAAAGCTGATGCTAGCCAGCACCCTTCCTTGGAAGCGCTTTTGTAGGCCTAAGAACACTGGGGCTCTGGGCTTCTCTAGCCACCTAATCATCTGCTCATCCTCTCGTGCAGTCTAAAGAGAGCTCAGGTGAGAAATTGCAAACGTCGAACAATTGCTCAGAGATGAAAAGTGCCAGGACTGAAAGCTGTTGCTAGCCAGCAGCCTTCCTTGGAAGCGCTTTCACAGGCGCAGCAACACTGGGGCTTTGCGCTTCTCTACCCACCAAACATCACGGTCATTCTCTTTCCTTCTCGCAGACACGAGCTGTGAAATTGCAAACGTTGAGCAATTGCTCAGAGATGAAAAGTGCCAGCACTGAAAGCTGTGGCTAGCCAGCACCCTTCCTTGGAAGCGCTTTTGTAGGCCTAAGAACACTGGGGCTCTGGGCTTCTCTAGCCACCTAATCATCTGCTCATCCTCTCGTGCAGTCTAAAGAGAGCTCAGGTGAGAAATTGCAAACGTCGAACAATTGCTCAGAGATGAAAAGTGCCAGGACTGAAAGCTGTTGCTAGCCAGCACCCTTCCTTGGAAGCGCTTTCACAGGCGCAGCAACACTGGGGCTTTGCGCTTCTCTAGCCACCAAACATCACGCTCACTATCTCTCCGTCTCGTAGACACGAGCTGAGAAATTGCAAACGTCGAGCAATTGCTCAGAGATGAAAAGTGCCAGCACTGAAAGCTGTGGCTAGCCAGCACCCTTCCTTGGAAGCGCTTTTGTAGGCCTAAGAACACTGGGGTTGTGGGCTTCTCTAGCCACCTGCTCTTCTGCTCATCCTCTCGTGCAGTCTAAAGAGAGCTCAGGTGAGAAATTGCAAACGTCCAGCAATTGCTCAGAGATGAAAAGTGCGAGGACTGAAGGCTGTTGCTAGCCAGCACCCTTCCTTGGAAGCGCTTTCACAGGCGCAGCAACACTGGGGCTTTGCGCTTCTCTACCCACCAAATGTCACGGTCACCATCTCTCCGTCTCGTAGACACGAGCTGAGAAATTGCAAACGTTGAGCAATTGCTCAGAGAGGAAAAGTGCCAGCACTGAAAGCTGTTGCTAGCCAGCAGCCTTCCTTGGAAGCGCTTTCACAGGCGCAGCAACACTGGGGCTTTGCGCTTCTCTACCCACCAAACATCACGCTCACTATCTCTCCGTCTCGTAGACACGAGTTGAGAAATTGCAAACGTCGAGCAATTGCTCAGAGATGAAAAGTGCCAGCACTGAAAGCTGTTGCTAGCCAGCACCCTTCCTTGGAAGCGCTTTCACATGCGCAGCAACACTGGGGCTTTGCGCTTCTCTAGCCACCAAACATCACGGTCATTCTCTTTCCGTCTCGTAGACACGAGCTGAGAAATTGCAAACGTCGAGCAATTGCTCAGAGATGAAAAGTGCCAGCACTGAAAGCTGTGGCTAGCCAGCACCCTTCCTTGGAAGCGTTTTCACAGGCGCAGCAACACTGGGGCTTTGCGCTTCTCTACCCACCAAACATCACGGTCACTATCTCTCCGTCTCGTAGACACGAGTCGAGAAATTGCAAACGTCGAGCAATTGCTCAGAGATGAGAAGTGCCAGCACTGAAAGCTGTGGCTAGCCAGCACCCTTCCTTGGAAACGCTTTTGTAGCCCTAAGAACACTGGGGTTGTGGGCTTCTCTAGCCACCTAATCTTCTGCTCATCCTCTCGTGCAGTCTAAAGAGAGCTCAGGGGAGAAATTGCAAACGTCGAGCAATTGCTCAGAGATGAAAAGTGCCAGCACTGAAAGCTGTGGCTAGCCAGCACCCTTCCTTGGAAGCGCTTTCACAGGCGCAGCAACACTGGGGCTTTGCGCTTCTGTAGCCACCAAACGTCACGGTCATTCTCTTTCCATCTCGTAGACACGAGCTGAGAAATTGCAAACGTCGAGCAATTGCTCAGAGATGAAAAGTGCCAGCACTGAAAGGTGTTGCTAGCCAGCACCCTTCCTTGGAAGCGCTTTCACAGGCGCAGCAACACTGGGGCTTTGCGCTTCTCTAGCCACCAAACATCACGGTCATTCTCTTTCCTTCTCGCAGACACGAGCTGTGAAATTGCAAACGTCGAGCAATTGCTCAGAGAGGAAAAGTGCCAGCACTGAAAGCTGATGCTAGCCAGCACCCTTCCTTGGAAGCGCTTTTGTAGGCCTAAGAACACTGGGGTTGTGGGCTTCTCTAGCCACCTGCTCTTCTGCTCATCCTCTCGTGCAGTCTAAAGAGAGCTCAGGTGAGAAATTGCAAACGTCCAGCAATTGCTCAGAGATGAAAAGTGCCAGCACTGAAAGCTGTTGCTAGCCAGCACCCTTCCTTGGAAGCGCTTTCACAGGCGCAGCAACACTGGGGCTTTTGCGCTTCTCTACCCACCAAACATCACGGTCACTATCTCTCCGTCTCGTAGACACGAGCTGAGAAATTGCAAACGTCGAGCAATTGCTCAGAGATGAAAAGTGCCAGCACTGAAAGCTGTTGCTAGCCAGCAGCCTTCCTTGGAAGCGCTTTCACAGGCGCAGCAACACTGGGGCTTTGCGATTCTCTAGCCAACAAACATCACGCTCACTATCTCTCCGTCTCGTAGACACAAGCTGAGAAATTGCAAACGTCGAGCAATTGCTCAGAGATGAAAAGTGCCAGCACTGAAAGCTGATGCTAGCCAGCACCCTTCCTTGGAAGCGCTTTTGTAGGCCTAAGAACACTGGGGCTCTGGGCTTCTCTAGCCACCTAATCATCTGCTCATCCTCTCGTGCAGTCTAAAGAGAGCTCAGGTGAGAAATTGCAAACGTCGAACAATTGCTCAGAGATGAAAAGTGCCAGGACTGAAAGCTGTTGCTAGCCAGCACCCTTCCTTGGAAGCGCTTTCACAGGCGCAGCAACACTGGGGCTTTGCGCTTCTCTACCCACCAAACATCACGGTCATTCTCTTTCCTTCTCGCAGACACGAGCTGTGAAATTGCAAACGTTGAGCAATTGCTCAGAGATGAAAAGTGCCAGCACTGAAAGCTGTTGCTAGCCAGCACCCTTCCTTGGAAGCGCTTTCACAGGCGCAGCAACACTGGGGCTTTGCGCTTCTCTACCCACCAAACATCACGCTCACTATCTCTCCGTCTCGTAGACACGAGCTGAGAAATTGCAAACGTCCAGCAATTGCTCAGAGATGAAAAGTGCCAGCACTGAAAGCTGTGGCTAGCCAGCACCCTTCCTTGGAAGCGCTTTTGTAGGCCTAAGAACACTGGGGTTGTGGGCTTCTCTAGCCACCTGCTCTTCTGCTCATCCTCTCGTGCAGTCTAAAGAGAGCTCAGGTGAGAAATTGCAAACGTCCAGCAATTGCTCAGAGATGAAAAGTGCGAGGACTGAAGGCTGTTGCTAGCCAGCACCCTTCCTTGGAAGCGCTTTCACAGGCGCAGCAACACTGGGGCTTTGCGCTTCTCTACCCACCAAATGTCACGGTCACCATCTCTCCGTCTCGTAGACACGAGCTGAGAAATTGCAAACGTTGAGCAATTGCTCAGAGAGGAAAAGTGCCAGCACTGAAAGCTGTTGCTAGCCAGCAGCCTTCCTTGGAAGTGCTTTCACAGGCGCAGCAACACTGGGGCTTTGCGCTTCTCTACCCACCAAACATCACGCTCACTATCTCTCCGTCTCGTAGACACGAGTTGAGAAATTGCAAACGTCGAGCAATTGCTCAGAGATGAAAAGTGCCAGCACTGAAAGCTGTTGCTAGCCAGCACCCTTCCTTGGAAGCGCTTTCACATGCGCAGCAACACTGGGGCTTTGCGCTTCTCTAGCCACCAAACATCACGGTCACTATCTCTCCGTCTCGTAGACACGAGTCGAGAAATTGCAAACGTCGAGCAATTGCTCAGAGATGAGAAGTGCCAGCACTGAAAGCTGTGGCTAGCCAGCACCCTTCCTTGGAAACGCTTTTGTAGCCCTAAGAACACTGGGGTTGTGGGCTTCTCTAGCCACCTAATCTTCTGCTCATCCTCTCGTGCAGTCTAAAGAGAGCTCAGGGGAGAAATTGCAAACGTCGAGCAATTGCTCAGAGATGAAAAGTGCCAGCACTGAAAGCTGTGGCTAGCCAGCACCCTTCCTTGGAAGCGCTTTCACAGGCGCAGCAACACTGGGACTTTGCGCTTCTGTAGCCACCAAACGTCACGGTCATTCTCTTTCCATCTCGTAGACACGAGCTGAGAAATTGCAAACGTCGAGCAATTGCTCAGAGATGAAAAGTGCCAGCACTGAAAGGTGTTGCTAGCCAGCACCCTTCCTTGGAAGCGCTTTCACAGGCGCAGCAACACTGGGGCTTTGCGCTTCTCTAGCCACCAAACATCACGGTCATTCTCTTTCCTTCTCGCAGACACGAGCTGTGAAATTGCAAACGTCGAGCAATTGCTCAGAGAGGAAAAGTGCCAGCACTGAAAGCTGATGCTAGCCAGCACCCTTCCTTGGAAGCGCTTTTGTAGGCCTAAGAACACTGGGGTTGTGGGCTTCTCTAGCCACCTGCTCTTCTGCTCATCCTCTCGTGCAGTCTAAAGAGAGCTCAGGTGAGAAATTGCAAACGTCCAGCAATTGCTCAGAGATGAAAAGTGCCAGCACTGAAAGCTGTTGCTAGCCAGCACCCTTCCTTGGAAGCGCTTTCACAGGCGCAGCAACACTGGGGCTTTTGCGCTTCTCTACCCACCAAATGTCACGGTCACCATCTCTCCGTCTCCTAGACACGAGCTGAGAAATTGCAAACGTCGAGCAATTGCTCAGAGATGAAAAGTGCCAGCACTGAAAGCTGATGCTAGCCAGCACCCTTCCTTGGAAGCGCTTTTGTAGGCCTAAGAACACTGGGGCTCTGGGCTTCTCTAGCCACCTAATCTTCTGCTCATCCTCTCGTGCAGTCTAAAGAGAGCTCAGGGGAGAAATTGCAAACGTCGAGCAATTGCTCAGAGATGAAAAGTGCCAGGACTGAAAGCTGTTGCTAGCCAGCACCCTTCCTTGGAAGCGCTTTCACAGGCGCAGCAACACTGGGGCTTTGCGCTTCTCTACCCACCAAACATCACGGTCATTCTCTTTCCTTCTCGCAGACACGAGCTGTGAAATTGCAAACGTTGAGCAATTGCTCAGAGATGAAAAGTGCCAGCACTGAAAGCTGTTGCTAGCCAGCACCCTTCCTTGGAAGCGCTTTCACAGGCGCAGCAACACTGGGGCTTTGCGCTTCTCTAGCCACCAAACATCACGCTCACTATCTCTCCGTCTCGTAGACACGAGCTGAGAAATTGCAAACGTCGAGCAATTGCTCAGAGATGAAAAGTGCCAGCACTGAAAGCTGTGGCTAGCCAGCACCCTTCCTTGGAAGCGCTTTTGTAGGCCTAAGAACACTGGGGTTGTGGGCTTCTCTAGCCACCTGCTCTTCTGCTCATCCTCTCGTGCAGTCAAAAGAGAGCTCAGGTGAGAAATTGCAAACGTCCAGCTATTGCTCAGAGATGAAAAGTGCGAGGACTGAAGGCTGTTGCTAGCCAGCACCCTTCCTTGGAAGCGCTTTCACAGGCGCAGCAACACTGGGGCTTTGCGCTTCTCTACCCACCAAATGTCACGGTCACCATCTCTCCGTCTCGTAGACACGAGCTGAGAAATTGCAAACGTCGAGCAATTGCTCAGAGATGAAAAGTGGCAGCACTGAAAGCTGTTGCTAGCCAGCACCCTTCCTTGGAAGCGCTTTCACAGGCGCAGCAACACTGGGGCTTTGCGCTTCTCTACCCACCAAACATCACGCTCACTATCTCTCCGTCTCGTAGACACGAGTTGAGAAATTGCAAACGTCGAGCAATTGCTCAGAGATGAAAAGTGCCAGCACTGAAAGCTGATGCTAGCCAGCACCCTTCCTTGGAAGCGCTTTCACAGGCGCAGCAACACTGGGGCTTTGCGCTTCTCTACCCACCAAACGTCACGGTCATTCTCTTTCCGTCTCGTAGACACGAGCTGAGAAATTGCAAACGTCGAGCAATTGCTCAGAGAGGAAAAGTGCCAGCACTGAAAGCTGATGCTAGCCAGCACCCTTCCTTGGAAGCGCTTTCACAGGTGCAGCAACACTGGGGCTTTGCGCTTCTCTAGCCACCAAACATCACGGTCACTATCTCTCCGTCTCGTAGACACGAGTTGAGAAATTGCAAACGTCGAGCAATTGCTCAGTGATTAAAAGTGCCAGCACTGAAAGCTGTGGCTAGCCAGCACCCTTCCTTGGAAGCGCTTTTGTAGGCCTAAGAACACTGGGGCTCTGGGCTTCTCTAGCCACCTAATCTTCTGCTCATCCTCTCGTGCAGTCTAAAGAGAGCTCAGGTGAGAAATTGCAAACGTCAAGCAATTGCTCAGAGATGAAAAGTGCCAGCACTGAAAGCTTTTGCTAGCCAGCACCCTTCCTTGGAAGCGTTTTCACAGGCGCAGCAACACTGGGACTTTGCGCTTCTGTAGCCACCAAACGTCACGGTCATTCTCTTTCCGTCCCGTAGACACGAGCTGAGAAATTGCAAACGTCGAGCAATTGCTCAGAGATGAAAAGTGCCAGGACTGAAAGCTGTTGCTAGCCAGCACCCTTCCTTGGAAGTGCTTTCACAGGCGCAGCAACACTGGGGCTTTGCGCTTCTCTAGCCACCAAACATCACGGTCATTCGCTTTCCTTCTCGCAGACACGAGCTGTGAAATTGCAAACGTCGAGCAATTGCTCAGAGAGGAAAAGTGCCAGCACTGAAAGCTGATGCTAGCCAGCACCCTTCCTTGGAAGCGCTTTTGTAGGCCTAAGAACACTGGGGTTGTGGGCTTCTCTAGCCACCTGCTCTTCTGCTCATCCTCTCGTGCAGTCTAAAGAGAGCTCAGGTGAGAAATTGCAAACGTCGAGCAATTGCTCAGAGATGAAAAGTGCCAGCACTGAAAGCTTTTGCTAGCCAGCACCCTTCCTTGGAAGCGTTTTCACAGGCGCAGCAACACTGGGACTTTGCGCTTCTCTAGCCACCAAACGTCACGGTCATTCTCTTTCCGTCCCGTAGACACGAGCTGAGAAATTGCAAACGTCGAGCAATTGCTCAGAGATGAAAAGTGCCAGGACTGAAAGCTGTTGCTAGCCAGCACCCTTCCTTGGAAGCGCTTTCACAGGCGCAGCAACACTGGGGCTTTGCGCTTCTCTAGCCACCAAACATCACGGTCATTCGCTTTCCTTCTCGCAGACACGAGCTGTGAAATTGCAAACGTCGAGCAATTGCTCAGAGAGGAAAAGTGCCAGCACTGAAAGCTGTGGCTAGCCAGCACCCTTCCTTGGAAGCGCTTTTGTAGGCCTAAGAACACTGGGGTTGTGGGCTTCTCTAGCCACCTGCTCTTCTGCTCATCCTCTCGTGCAGTCTAAAGAGAGCTCAGGTGAGAAATTGCAAACGTCCAGCAATTGCTCAGAGATGAAAAGTGCCAGCACTGAAAGCTGTTGCTAGCCAGCACCCTTCCTTGGAAGCGCTTTCACAGGCGCAGCAACACTGGGGCTTTTGCGCTTCTCTACCCACCAAATGTCACGGTCACCATCTCTCCGTCTCGTAGACACGAGCTGAGAAATTGCAAACGTCGAGCAATTGCTCAGAGATGAAAAGTGGCAGCACTGAAAGCTGTTGCTAGCCAGCACCCTTCCTTGGAAGCGCTTTCACAGGCGCAGCAACACTGGGGCTTTGCGATTCTCTAGCCACCAAACATCACGCTCACTATCTCTCCGTCTCGTAGACACAAGCTGAGAAATTGCAAACGTCGAGCAATTGCTCAGAGATGAAAAGTGCCAGCACTGAAAGCTGATGCTAGCCAGCACTCTTCCTTGGAAGCGCTTTTGTATGCCTAAGAACACTGGGGCTCTGGGCTTCTCTAGCCACCTAATCTTCTGCTCATCCTCTCGTGCAGTCTAAAGAGAGCTCAGGTGAGAAATTGCAAACGTCGAGCAATTGCTCAGAGATGAAAAGTGCCAGCACTGAAAGCTGTTGCTAGCCAGCACCCTTTCTTGGAAGCGCTTTCACAGGCGCAGCAACACTGGGACTTTGCGCTTCTCTAGCCACCAAACGTCACGGTCATTCTCTTTCCGTCCCGTAGACACGAGCTGAGAAATTGCAAACGTCGAGCAATTGCTCAGAGATGAAAAGTGCCAGCACTGAAAGCTGTTGCTAGCCAGCACCCTTCCTTGGAAGCGCTTTCACAGGCGCAGCAACACTGGGGCTTTGCGCTTCTCTAGCCACCAAACGTCACGGTCATTCTCTTTCCTTCTCGCAGACACGAGCTGTGAAATTGCAAACGTCGAGCAATTGCTCAGAGAGGAAAAGTGCCAGCACTGAAAGCTGTGGCTAGCCAGCACCCTTCCTTGGAAGCGCTTTTGTAGGCCTAAGAACACTGGGGTTGTGGGCTTCTCTAGCCACCTGCTCTTCTGCTCATCCTCTCGTGCAGTCTAAAGAGAGCTCAGGTGAGAAATTGCAAACGTCCAGCAATTGCTCAGAGATGAAAAGTGCCAGCACTGAAAGCTGTTGCTAGCCAGCACCCTTCCTTGGAAGCGCTTTCACAGGCGCAGCAACACTGGGGCTTTTGCGCTTCTCTACCCACCAAATGTCACGGTCACCATCTCTCCGTCTCGTAGACACGAGCTGAGAAATTGCAAACGTCGAGCAATTGCTCAGAGATGAAAAGTGGCAGCACTGAAAGCTGTTGCTAGCCAGCAGCCTTCCTTGGAAGCGCTTTCACAGGCGCAGCAACACTGGGGCTTTGCGATTCTCTAGCCACCAAACATCACGGTCACTATCTCTCCGTCTCGTAGACACAAGCTGAGAAATTGCAAACGTCGAGCAATTGCTCAGAGATGAAAAGTGCCAGCACTGAAAGCTGATGCTAGCCAGCACCCTTCCTTGGAAGCGCTTTTGTAGGCCTAAGAACACTGGGGCTCTGGGCTTCTCTAGCCACCTAATCTTCTGCTCATCCTCTCGTGCAGTCTAAAGAGAGCTCAGGTGAGAAATTGCAAACGTCGAACAATTGCTCAGAGATGAAAAGTGCCAGGACTGAAAGCTGTTGCTAGCCAGCACCCTTCCTTGGAAGCGCTTTCACAGGCGCAGCAACACTGGGGCTTTGCGCTTCTCTACCCACCAAACATCACGGTCATTCTCTTTCCGTCTCGTAGACACGAGCTGAGAAATTGCAAACATCGAGCAATTGCTCAGAGATGAAAAGTGGCAGCACTGAAAGCTGTGGCTAGCCAGCACCCTTCCTTGGAAGCGTTTTCACAGGCGCAGCAACACTGGGGCTTTGCGCTTCTCTAGCCACCAAACATCACGGTCACTATCTCTCCGTCTCGTAGACACGAGTTGAGAAATTGCAAACGTCGAGCAATTGCTCAGAGATGAGAAGTGCCAGCACTGAAAGCTGTGGCTAGCCAGCACCCTTCCTTGGAAACGCTTTTGTAGCCCTAAGAACACTGGGGTTGTGGGCTTCTCTAGCCACCTAATCTTCTGCTCATCCTCTCGTGCAGTATAAAGAGAGCTCAGGGGAGAAATTGCAAACGTCGAGCAATTGCTCAGAGATGAAAAGTGCCAGCACTGAAAGCTTTTGCTAGCCAGCACCCTTCCTTGGAAGCGCTTTCACAGGCGCAGCAACACTGGGACTTTGCGCTTCTGTAGCCACCAAACGTCACAGTCATTCCCTTTCCATCTCGTAGACAAGAGCTGAGAAATTGCAAACGTCGAGCAATTGCTGAGAGGTGAGAAGTGCCAGCACTGAAAGCTGTTGCTAGCCAGCACCCTTCCTTGGAAGCGCTTTCACAGGCGCAGCAACACTGGGGCTTTGCGCTTCTCTAGCCACCAAACATCACGCTCACTATCTCTCCGTCTCGTAGACACGAGTTGAGAAATTGCAAACGTCGAGCAATTGCTCAGAGAGGAAATGTGCCAGCACTGAAAGCTGTGGCTAGCCAGCACCCTTCCTTGGAAGCGCTTTCACAGGCGCAGCAACACTGGGGCTTTGCGCTTCTCTACCCACCAAACATCACGGTCATTCTCTTTCCGTCTCGTAGACACGAGCTGAGAAATTGCAAACGTCGAGCAATTGCTCAGAGAGGAAAAGTGCCAGCACTGAAAGCTGATGCTAGCCAGCACCCTTCCTTGGAAGCGCTTTCACAGGCGCAGCAACACTGGGGCTTTGCGCTTCTCTAGCCACCAAACATCACGCTCACTATCTCTCCGTCTCGTAAACACGAGCTGAGAAATTGCAAACGTCGAGCAATTGCTCAGAGACGAAAAGTGCCAGCACTGAAAGCTGTTGCTAGCCAGCCCCCTTCCTTGGAAGCTCTTTTGTAGGCCTAAGAACACTGGGGCTCTGGGCTTCTCTAGCCACCTAATCTTCTGCTCATCCTCTCGTGCAGTTTAAAGAGAGCTCAGGTGAGAAATTGCAAACGTCAAGCAATTGCTCAGAGATGAAAAGTGCCAGCACTGAAGGCTGTTGCTAGCCAGCACCCTTCCTTGGAAGCGCTTTCACAGGCGCAGCAACACTGGGGCTTTGCGCTTCTCTACCCACCAAACGTCACACTCACTATCTCTCCGTCTCGTAGACACGAGCTGAGAAATTGCAAACGTCGAGCAATTGCTCAGAGATGAAAAGTGCCAGCACTGAAAGCTGTTGCTAGCCAGCACCCTTCCTTGGAAGCGCTTTCACAGGCGCAACAACACTGGGGCTTTGCGCTTCTCTAGCCACCAAACTTCACGCTCACTATCTCTCCGTCTCGTAGACACGAGCTGAGAAATTGCAAACGTCGAGCAATTGCTCAGAGATGAGAAGTGCCAGCACTGAAAGCTGTTGCTAGACAGCACCCTTCCTTGGAAGCGCTTTTGTAGGCCTAAGAACACAGGGGCTCTGGGCTTCTCTAGCCACCTACTCTTCTGCTCATCCTCTCGTGTAGTCTAAAGAGAGCTCAGGTGAGAAAGTGCAAACGTCGAGCAATTGCTCAGAGATGAAAAGTGCCAGCACTGAAAGCTGTTGCTAGCCAGCACCCTTCCTTGGAAGCGCTTTTGTAGGCCTAAGAACACTGGGGCTCTGGGCTTCTCTAGCTACCTAATCTTCTGCTCATCCTCTCGCGTAGTCTAAAGAGAGCTCAGGTGAGAAATTGCAAACGTCGAGCAATTGCTCAGAGATGAAAAGTGCCAGCACTGAAAGCTGTTGCTAGCCAGCACCCTTCCTTGGAAGTGCTTTCACAGGCGCAGCAACACTGGGGCTTTGCGCTTCTCTACCCACCAAACGTCACGCTCACTATCTCTCCGTCTCGCAGACACGAGCTGAGAAATTGCAAACGTCGAGCAATTGCTCAGAGATGAAAAGTGCCAGCACTGAAAGCTGTTGCTAGCCAGCACCCTTCCTTGGAAGCGGTTTCACAGGCGCAGCAACACTGGGGCTTTGCGCTTCTCTAGCCACCAAACGTCACGCTCACTATCTCTCCGTCTCGTAGACACGAGCTGAGAAATTGCAAACGTCGAGCAATTGCTCAGAGATGAGAAGTGCCAGCACTGAAAGCTGTTGCTAGCCAGCAGCCTTCCTTGGAAGCGCTTTTGTAGGCCTAAGAACACTGGGGCTCTGGGCTTCTCTAGCCACCTACTCTTCTGCTCATCCTCTCGTGCAGTCCAAAGAGAGCTCAGGTGAGAAATTGCAAACGTCGAGCAATTGCTCAGAGATGAAAAGTGCCAGCACTGAAAGCTGTTGCTAGCCAGCACCCTTCCTTGGAAGCGCTTTCACAGGCGCAGCAACACTGGGGCTTTGCGCTTCTCTAGCCACCAAACGTCACGCTCACTATCTCTCCGTCTCGTAGACACGAGCTGAGAAATTGCAAACGTCGAGCAATTGCTCAGAGATGAAAAGTGCCAGCACTGAAAGCTGTTGCTAGCCAGCACCCTTCCTTGGAAGTGCTTTCACAGGCGCAGCAACACTGGGGCTTTGCGCTTCTCTACCCACCAAACGTCACGCTCACTAGCTCTCCGTCTCGTAGACACGAGCTGAGAAATTGCAAATGTCGAGCAATTGCTCAGAGATGAAAAGTGCCAGCACTGAAAGCTGTTGCTAGCCAGCACCCTTCCTTGGAAGCGCTTTTGTAGCCCTAAGAACACTGGGGCTCTGGGCTTCCCTAGCCACCTAATCTTCTGCTCATCCTCTCGCGCAGTCTAAAGAGAGCTCAGGTGAGAAATTGCAAACGTCAAGCAATTGCTCAGAGATGAAAAGTGCCAGCACTGAAAGCTGTTGCTAGCCAGCACCCTTCCTTGGAAGCGCTTTCACAGGCGCAGCAACACTGGGGCTTTGCGCTTCTCTAGCCACCAAACATCACGGTCATTCTCTTTCCGTCTCGTAGACACGAGTTGAGAAATTGCAAACGTCGAGCAATTGCTCAGAGAGGAAAAGTGCCAGCACTGAAAGCTTTTGCTAGCCAGCACCCTTCCTTGGAAGCGCTTTCACAGGCGCAGCAACACTGGGGCTTTGCGCTTCTCTACCCACCAAACGTCACGCTCACTATCTCTCCGTCTCGTAGACACGAGCTGAGAAATTGCAAACGTCGAGCAATTGCTCAGAGAGGAAATGTGCCAGCACTGAAAGCTGTGGCTAGCCAGCACCCTTCCTTGGAAGCGCTTTCACAGGCGCAGCAACACTGGGGCTTTGCGCTTCTCTACCCACCAAACATCACGGTCATTCTCTTTCCGTCTCGTAGACACGAGCTGAGAAATTGCAAACGTCGAGCAATTGCTCAGAGAGGAAAAGTGCCAGCACTGAAAGCTGATGCTAGCCAGCACCCTTCCTTGGAAGCGCTTTCACAGGCGCAGCAACACTGGGGCTTTGCGCTTCTCTAGCCACCAAACATCACGCTCACTATCTCTCCGTCTCGTAAACACGAGCTGAGAAATTGCAAACGTCGAGCAATTGCTCAGAGACGAAAAGTGCCAGCACTGAAAGCTGTTGCTAGCCAGCCCCCTTCCTTGGAAGCTCTTTTGTAGGCCTAAGAACACTGGGGCTCTGGGCTTCTCTAGCCACCTAATCTTCTGCTCATCCTCTCGTGCAGTTTAAAGAGAGCTCAGGTGAGAAATTGCAAACGTCAAGCAATTGCTCAGAGATGAAAAGTGCCAGCACTGAAGGCTGTTGCTAGCCAGCACCCTTCCTTGGAAGCGCTTTCACAGGCGCAGCAACACTGGGGCTTTGCGCTTCTCTACCCACCAAACGTCACACTCACTATCTCTCCGTCTCGTAGACACGAGCTGAGAAATTGCAAACGTCGAGCAATTGCTCAGAGATGAAAAGTGCCAGCACTGAAAGCTGTTGCTAGCCAGCACCCTTCCTTGGAAGCGCTTTCACAGGCGCAACAACACTGGGGCTTTGCGCTTCTCTAGCCACCAAACTTCACGCTCACTATCTCTCCGTCTCGTAGACACGAGCTGAGAAATTGCAAACGTCGAGCAATTGCTCAGAGATGAGAAGTGCCAGCACTGAAAGCTGTTGCTAGACAGCACCCTTCCTTGGAAGCGCTTTTGTAGGCCTAAGAACACAGGGGCTCTGGGCTTCTCTAGCCACCTACTCTTCTGCTCATCCTCTCGTGTAGTCTAAAGAGAGCTCAGGTGAGAAAGTGCAAACGTCGAGCAATTGCTCAGAGATGAAAAGTGCCAGCACTGAAAGCTGTTGCTAGCCAGCACCCTTCCTTGGAAGCGCTTTTGTAGGCCTAAGAACACTGGGGCTCTGGGCTTCTCTAGCTACCTAATCTTCTGCTCATCCTCTCGCGTAGTCTAAAGAGAGCTCAGGTGAGAAATTGCAAACGTCGAGCAATTGCTCAGAGATGAAAAGTGCCAGCACTGAAAGCTGTTGCTAGCCAGCACCCTTCCTTGGAAGTGCTTTCACAGGCGCAGCAACACTGGGGCTTTGCGCTTCTCTACCCACCAAACGTCACGCTCACTATCTCTCCGTCTCGCAGACACGAGCTGAGAAATTGCAAACGTCGAGCAATTGCTCAGAGATGAAAAGTGCCAGCACTGAAAGCTGTTGCTAGCCAGCACCCTTCCTTGGAAGCGGTTTCACAGGCGCAGCAACACTGGGGCTTTGCGCTTCTCTAGCCACCAAACGTCACGCTCACTATCTCTCCGTCTCGTAGACACGAGCTGAGAAATTGCAAACGTCGAGCAATTGCTCAGAGATGAGAAGTGCCAGCACTGAAAGCTGTTGCTAGCCAGCAGCCTTCCTTGGAAGCGCTTTTGTAGGCCTAAGAACACTGGGGCTCTGGGCTTCTCTAGCCACCTACTCTTCTGCTCATCCTCTCGTGCAGTCCAAAGAGAGCTCAGGTGAGAAATTGCAAACGTCGAGCAATTGCTCAGAGATGAAAAGTGGCAGCACTGAAAGCTGTTGCTAGCCAGCACCCTTCCTTGGAAGCGCTTTCACAGGCGCAGCAACACTGGGGCTTTGCGCTTCTCTAGCCACCAAACGTCACGCTCACTATCTCTCCGTCTCGTAGACACGAGCTGAGAAATTGCAAACGTCGAGCAATTGCTCAGAGAGGAAAAGTGCCAGCACTGAAAGCTGTTGCTAGCCAGCACCCTTCCTTGGAAGTGCTTTCACAGGCGCAGCAACACTGGGGCTTTGCGCTTCTCTACCCACCAAACGTCACGCTCACTAGCTCTCCGTCTCGTAGACACGAGCTGAGAAATTGCAAATGTCGAGCAATTGCTCAGAGATGAAAAGGGCCAGCACTGAAAGCTGTTGCTAGCCAGCACCCTTCCTTGGAAGCGCTTTTGTAGCCCTAAGAACACTGGGGCTCTGGGCTTCCCTAGCCACCTAATCTTCTGCTCATCCTCTCGCGCAGTCTAAAGAGAGCTCAGGTGAGAAATTGCAAACGTCAAGCAATTGCTCAGAGATGAAAAGTGCCAGCACTGAAAGCTGTTGCTAGCCAGCACCCTTCCTTGGAAGCGCTTTCACAGGCGCAGCAACACTGGGGCTTTGCGCTTCTCTAGCCACCAAACATCACGGTCATTCTCTTTCCGTCTCGTAGACACGAGTTGAGAAATTGCAAACGTCGAGCAATTGCTCAGAGAGGAAAAGTGCCAGCACTGAAAGCTGTTGCTAGCCAGCACCCTTCCTTGGAAGCGCTTTCACAGGCGCAGCAACACTGGGGCTTTGCGCTTCTCTACCAACCAAACTTCACGCTCACTATCTCTCCGTCTCGTAGACACGAGCTGAGAAATTGCAAACGTCGAGCAATTGCTCAGAGATGAGAAGTGCCAGCACTGAAAGCTGTGGCTAGCCAGCACCCTTCCTTGGAAACGCTTTTGTAGCCCTAAGAAAACTGGGGCTCTGGGCTTCTCTAGCCACCTACTCTTCTGCTCATCTTCTCGTGCAGTCTAAAGAGAGCTCAGGTGAGAAATTGCAAACGTCGAGCAATTGCTCAGAGATGAAAAGTGCCAGCACTGAAAGCTGTTGCTAGCCAGCACCCTTCCTTGGAAGCGCTTTCACAGGCGCAGCAACACTGGGACTTTGCGCTTCTGTAGCCACCAAACGTCACGGTAATTCTCTTTCCATCTCGTACACACGAGCTGAGAAATTGCAAACGTCGAGCAATTACTCAGAGATGAGAAGTGCCAGCACTGAAAGCTGTTGCTAGCCAGCACCCTTCCTTGGAAGCGCTTTTGTAGGCCTATGAATACTGGGGTTGTGGGCTTCTCTAGCCACCTACTCTTCTGCTCATCCTCGCGCACTCTAAAGAGAGCTCAGGTGAGAAATTGCAAACGTCCAGCAATTGCTCAGAGAGGAAAAGTGCCAGCACTGAAAGCTGTGGCTAGCCAGCACCCTTCCTTGGAAGCGCTTTCACAGGCGCAACAACACTGGGGCTTTGCGCTTCTCTAGCCACCAAACATCACGCTCACTATCTCTCCGTCTCGTAGACACGAGCTGAGAAATTGCAAACGTCGAGCAATTGCTCAGAGATGAAAAGTGCCAGCACTGAAAGCTGTGGCTAGCCAGCAGCCTTCCTTGGAAGCGCTTTCACAGGCGCAGCAACACTGGGGCTTTGCGCTTCTCTACCCACCAAATGTCACGCTCACTATCTCTCCGTCTCGTAGACACGAGCTGAGAAATTGCAAACGTCGAGCAATTGCTCAGAGATGAGAAGTGCCAGCACTGAAGGCTGTTGCTAGCCAGCACCCTTCCTTGGAAGCGCTTTTGTAGGCCTAGAGAACACTGGGGCTCTGGGCTTCTCTAGCCACCTAATCTTCTGCTCATCCTCTCGCGCACTCTAAAGAGAGCTCAGGTGAGAAATTGCAAACGTCGAGCAATTGCTCAGAGATGAAAAGTGCCAGCACTGAAAGCTTTTGCTAGCCAGCACCCTTCCTTGGAAGCGTTTTCACAGGCGCAGCAATACTGGGACTTTGCGCTTCTCTAGCCACCAAACGTCACGGTCATTCTCTTTCCGTCCCGTAGACACGAGCTGAGAAATTGCAAACGTCGAGCAATTGCTCAGAGATGAAAAGTGCCAGGACTGAAAGCTGTTGCTAGCCAGCACCCTTCCTTGGAAGCGCTTTCACAGGCGCAGCAACACTGGGGCTTTGCGCTTCTCTAGCCACCAAACATCACGGTCATTCGCTTTCCTTCTCGCAGACACGAGCTGTGAAATTGCAAACGTCGAGCAATTGCTCAGAGAGGAAAAGTGCCAGCACTGAAAGCTGTGGCTAGCCAGCACCCTTCCTTGGAAGCGCTTTTGTAGGCCTAAGAACACTGGGGTTGTGGGCTTCTCTAGCCACCTGCTCTTCTGCTCATCCTCTCGTGCAGTCTAAAGAGAGCTCAGGTGAGAAATTGCAAACGTCCAGCAATTGCTCAGAGATGAAAAGTGCCAGGACTGAAAGCTGTTGCTAGCCAGCACCCTTCCTTGGAAGCGCTTTCACAGGCGCAGCAACACTGGGGCTTTTGCGCTTCTCTAGCCACCAAATGTCACGGTCACCATCTCTCCGTCTCGTAGACACGAGCTGAGAAATTGCAAACGTCGAGCAATTGCTCAGAGATGAAAAGTGCCAGCACTGAAAGCTGTTGCTAGCCAGCACCCTTCCTTGGAAGCGCTTTCACAGGCGCAGCAACACTGGGGCTTTGCGATTCTCTAGCCACCAAACATCACGGTCACTATCTCTCCGTCTCGTAGACACAAGCTGAGAAATTGCAAACGTCGAGCAATTGCTCAGAGATGAAAAGTGCCAGCACTGAAAGCTGATGCTAGCCAGCACTCTTCCTTGGAAGCGCTTTTGTAGGCCTAAGAACACTGGGGCTCTGGGCTTCTCTAGCCACCTAATCTTCTGCTCATCCTCTCGTGCAGTCTAAAGAGAGCTCAGGTGAGAAATTGCAAACGTCGAGCAATTGCTCAGAGATGAAAAGTGCCAGCACTGAAAGCTGTGGCTAGCCAGCACCCTTCCTTGGAAGCGCTTTCACAGGCGCAGCAACACTGGGACTTTGCGCTTCTCTAGCCACCAAAAGTCACGGTCATTCTCTTTCCGTCCCGTAGACACGAGCTGAGAAATTGCAAACGTCGAGCAATTGCTCAGAGATGAAAAGTGCCAGGACTGAAAGCTGTTGCTAGCCAGCACCCTTCCTTGGAAGCGCTTTCACAGGCGCAGCAACACTGGGGCTTTGCGCTTCTCTAGCCACCAAACATCACGGTCACTATCTCTCCGTCTCGTAGACACGAGTTGAGAAATTGCAAACGTCGAGCAATTGCTCAGAGATGAGAAGTGCCAGCACTGAAAGCTGTTGCTAGCCAGCACCCTTCCTTGGAAACGCTTTTGTAGCCCTAAGAACACTGGGGTTGTGGGCTTCTCTAGCCACCTAATCTTCTGCTCATCCTCTCGTGCAGTATAAAGAGAGCTCAGGGGAGAAATTGCAAACGTCGAGCAATTGCTCAGAGATGAAAAGTGCCAGCACTGAAAGCTTTTGCTAGCCAGCACCCTTCCTTGGAAGCGCTTTCACAGGCGCAGCAACACTGGGACTTTGCGCTTCTGTAGCCACCAAACGTCACGGTCATTCTCTTTCCATCTCGTAGACAAGAGCTGAGAAATTGCAAACGTCGAGCAATTGCTCAGAGGTGAGAAGTGCCAGCACTGAAAGCTGTTGCTAGCCAGCACCCTTCCTTGGAAGCGCTTTCACAGGCGCAGCAACACTGGGGCTTTGCGCTTCTCTAGCCACCAAACATCACGCTCACTATCTCTCCGTCTCGTAGACACGAGTTGAGAAATTGCAAACGTCGAGCAATTGCTCAGAGAGGAAAAGTGCCAGCACTGAAAGCTGTGGCTAGCCAGCACCCTTCCTTGGAAGCGCCTTTGTAGCCCTAAGAACACTGGGGCTCTGGGCTTCTCTAGCCACCTAATCTTCTGCTCATCCTCTCGTGCAGTCTAAAGAGAGCTCAGGTGAGAAATTGCAAACGTCGAGCAATTGCTCAGAGATGAAAAGTGCCAGCACTGAAAGCTTTTGCTAGCCAGCACCCTTCCTTGGAAGCGCTTTCACAGGCGCAGCAACACTGGGGCTTTGCGCTTCTCTACCCACCAAACCTCACGCTCACTAGCTCTCCGTCTCGTAGACACGAGCTGAGAAATTGCAAATGTCGAGCAATTGCTCAGAGATGAAAAGTGCCAGCACTGAAAGCTGTTGCTAGCCAGCACCCTTCCTTGGAAGCGCTTTTGTAGGCCTAAGAACAGTGGGGCTCTGGGCTTCCCTAGCCACCTAATCTTCTGCTCATCCTCTCGCGCAGTCTAAAGAGAGCTCAGGTGAGAAATTGCAAACGTCAAGCAATTGCTCAGAGATGAAAAGTGCCAGCACTGAAAGCTGTTGCTAGCCAGCACCCTTCCTTGGAAGCGCTTTCACAGGCGCAGCAACACTGGGGCTTTGCGCTTCTCTAGCCACCAAACATCACGGTCATTCTCTTTCCGTCTCGTAGACACGAGTTGAGAAATTGCAAACGTCGAGCAATTGCTCAGAGAGGAAAAGTGCCAGCACTGAAAGCTGTGGCTAGCCAGCAGCCTTCCTTGGAAGCGCTTTCACAGGCGCAGCAACACTGGGGCTTTGCGCTTCTCTAGCCAGCAAATGTCACGCTCACTATCTCTCCGTCTCGTAGACACGAGCTGAGAAATTGCAAACGTCGAGCAATTGCTCAGAGATGAAAAGTGCCAGCACTGAAAGCTGTTGCTAGCCAGCACCCTTCCTTGGAAGCGCCTTTGTAGCCCTAAGAACACTGGGGCTCTGGGCTTCTCTAGCCACCTACTCTTCTGCTCATCCTCTCGCGCACTCTAAAGAGAGCTCAGGTGAGAAATTGCAAACGTCGAGCAATTGCTCAGAGAGGAAAAGTGCCAGCACTGAAAGCTGTTGCTAGCCAGCACCCTTCCTTGGAAGCGCTTTCACAGGCGCAACAACACTGGGGCTTTGCGCTTCTCTACCCACCAAACATCACGCTCACTATCTCTCCGTCTCGTAGACACGAGCTGAGAAATTGCAAACGTCGAGCAATTGCTCAGAGATGAAAAGTGCCAGCACTGAAAGCTGTGGCTAGCCAGCAGCCTTCCTTGGAAGCGCTTTCACAGGCGCAGCAACACTGGGGCTTTGCGCTTCTCTACCCACCAAATGTCACGCTCACTATCTCTCCGTCTCGTAGACACGAGCTGAGAAATTGCAAACGTCGAGCAATTGCTCAGAGATGAGAAGTGCCAGCACTGAAGGCTGTTGCTAGCCAGCACCCTTCCTTGGAAGCGCTTTTGTAGGCCTAGAGAACACTGGGGCTCTGGGCTTCTCTAGCCACCTAATCTTCTGCTCATCCTCTCGCGCACTCTAAAGAGAGCTCAGGTGAGAAATTGCAAACGTCGAGCAATTGCTCAGAGATGAAAAGTGCCAGCACTGAAAGCTGTTGCTAGACAGCACCCTTCCTTGGAAGCGCTTTCACAGGTGCAGCAACACTGGGGCTTTGCGCTTCTCTAGCCACCAAACGTCACACTCACTATCTCTCCGTCTCGTAGACACGAGCTGAGAAATTGCAAACGTCGAGCAACTGCTCAGAGATGAAAAGTGCCAGCACTGAAAGCTGTTGCTAGCCAGCACCCTTCCTTGGAAGCGCTTTCACAGGCGCAACAACACTGGGGCTTTGCGCTTCTCTAGCCACCAAACTTCACGCTCACTATCTCTCCGTCTCGTAGACACGAGCTGAGAAATTGCAAACGTCGAGCAATTGCTCAGAGATGAGAAGTGCCAGCACTGAAAGCTGTTGCTAGACAGCACCCTTCCTTGAAAGCGCTTTTGTAGCCCTAAGAACACAGGGGCTCTGGGCTTCTCTAGCCACCTACTCTTCTGCTCATCCTCTCGTGCAGTCTAAAGAGAGCTCAGGTGAGAAAGTGCAAACGTCGAGCAATTGCTCAGAGATGAAAATTGCCAGCACTGAAAGCTGTTGCTAGCCAGCACCCTTCCTTGGAAGCGCTTTTGTAGGCCTAAGAACACTGGGGCTCTGGGCTTCTCTAGCTACCTAATCTTCTGCTCATCCTCTCGCGTAGTCTAAAGAGAGCTCAGGTGAGAAATTGCAAACGTCGAGCAATTGCTCAGAGATGAAAAGTGCCAGCACTGAAAGCTGTTGCTAGCCAGCACCCTTCCTTGGAAGCGCTTTCACAGGCGCAGCAACACTGGGGCTTTGCGCTTCTCTAGCCACCAAACGTCACGCTCACTATCTCTCCGTCTCGTAGACACGAGCTGAGAAATTGCAAACGTCGAGCAATTGCTCAGAGATGAAAAGTGCCAGCACTGAAAGCTGTTGCTAGCCAGCACCCTTCCTTGGAAGCGCTTTCACAGGCGCAGCAACACTGGGGCTTTGCGCTTCTCTAGCCACCAAACGTCACGCTCACTATCTCTCCGTCTCGTAGACACGAGCTGAGAAATTGCAAACGTCGAGCAATTGCTCAGAGATGAAAAGTGCCAGCACTGAAAGCTGTGGCTAGCCAGCACCCTTCCTTGGAAGTGCTTTCACAGGCGCAGCAACACTGGGGCTTTGCGCTTCTCTAGCCACCAAACATCACGCTCACTATCTCTCCGTCTCGTAGACACGAGCTGAGAAATTGCAAATGTCGAGCAATTGCTCAGAGATGAAAAGTGCCAGCACTGAAAGCTGTTGCTAGCCAGCACCCTTCCTTGGAAGCGCTTTTGTAGGCCTAAGAACAGTGGGGCTCTGGGCTTCTCTAGCCACCTAATCTTCTGCTCATCCTCTCGCGCAGTCTAAAGAGAGCTCAGGTGAGAAATTGCAAACGTCGAGCAATTGCTCAGAGATGAAAAGTGCCAGCACTGAAGGCTGTTGCTAGCCAGCACCCTTCCTTGGAAGCGCTTTCACAGGCGCAGCAACACTGGGGCTTTGCGCTTCTCTAGCCACCAAACATCACGGTCATTCTCTTTCCGTCTCGTAGACACGAGTTGAGAAATTGCAAACGTCGAGCAATTGCTCAGAGAGGAAAAGTGCCAGCACTGAAAGCTGTTGCTAGCCAGCACCCTTCCTTGGAAGCGCTTTCACAGGCGCAGCAACACTGGGGCTTTGCGCTTCTCTAGCCAC
This sequence comes from Sarcoramphus papa, assembly GCA_037962945.1. Taxonomy (NCBI): domain Eukaryota; kingdom Metazoa; phylum Chordata; class Aves; order Accipitriformes; family Cathartidae; genus Sarcoramphus; species Sarcoramphus papa. The sequence continues at coordinate 90,684,006 of CM075586.1, read as the reverse complement.
CAAACATCACGCTCACTATCTCTCCGTCTCGTAGACACGAGCTGAGAAATTGCAAACGTCGAGCAATTGCTCAGAGATGAAAAGTGCCAGCACTGAAAGCTGTGGCTAGCCAGCACCCTTCCTTGGAAGCGCCTTTGTAGCACTAAGAACACTGGGGCTCTGGGCTTCTCTAGCCACCTAATCTTCTGCTCATCCTCTCGTGCAGTCTAAAGAGAGCTCAGGTGAGAAATTGCAAACGTCGAGCAATTGCTCAGAGATGAAAAGTGCCAGCACTGAAAGCTGTTGCTAGCCAGCACCCTTCCTTGGAAGCGCTTTCACAGGCGCAGCAACACTGGGACTTTGCGCTTCTCTAGCCACCAAACATCACGGTCATTCTCTTTCCGTCTCGTAGACACGAGTTGAGAAATTGCAAACGTCGAGCAATTGCTCAGAGATGAAAAGTGCCAGCACTGAAAGCTGTGGCTAGCCAGCACCCTTCCTTGGAAGCGCTTTCACAGGCGCAGCAACACTGGGGCTTTGCGCTTCTCTACCAACCAAACTTCACGCTCACTATCTCTCCGTCTCGTAGACACGAGCTGAGAAATTGCAAACGTCGAGCAATTACTCAGAGATGAGAAGTGCCAGCACTGAAAGCTGTTGCTAGCCAGCACCCTTCCTTGGAAGCGCTTTTGTAGGCCTAAGAATACTGGGGTTCTGGGCTTCTCTAGCCACCTACTCTTCTGCTCATCCTCTCGCGCACTCTAAAGAGAGCTCAGGTGAGAAATTGCAAACGTCGAGCAATTGCTCAGAGATGAAAAGTGCCAGCACTGAAAGCTGTGGCTAGCCAGCACCCTTCCTTGGAAGCGCTTTCACAGGCGCAGCAACACTGGGGCTTTGCGCTTCTCTACCCACCAAATGTCACGCTCACTATCTCTCCGTCTCGTAGACACGAGCTGAGAAATTGCAAACGTCGAGCAATTGCTCAGAGAGGAAAAGTGCCAGCACTGAAAGCTGTTGCTAGCCAGCACCCTTCCTTGGAAGCGCCTTTGTAGGCCTAAGAACACTGGGGCTCTGGGCTTCTCTAGCCACCTAATCTTCTGCTCATTCTCTCGTGCAGTCTAAAGAGAGCTCAGGTGAGAAATTGCAAACGTCGAGCAATTGCTCAGAGATGAAAAGTGCCAGCACTGAAAGCTCTTGCTAGCCAGCACCCTTCCTTGGAAGCGCTTTCACAGGCGCAGCAACACTGGGGCTTTGCGCTTCTCTACCCACCAAACATCACGGTCACTATCTCTCCGTCTCGTAGACACGAGTTGAGAAATTGCAAACGTCGAGCAATTGCTCAGAGATGAGAAGTGCCAGCACTGAAAGCTGTGGCTAGCCAGCACCCTTCCTTGGAAGCGCTTTTGTAGGCCTAAGAACACTGGGGTTGTGGGCTTCTCTAGCCACCTAATCTTCTGCTCATCCTCTCGTGCAGTATAAAGAGAGCTCAGGGGAGAAATTGCAAACGTCGAGCAATTGCTCAGAGAGGAAAAGTGCCAGCACTGAAAGCTTTTGCTAGCCAGCACCCTTCCTTGGAAGCGCTTTCACAGGCGCAGCAACACTGGGACTTTGCGCTTCTGTAGCCACCAAACGTCACGGTCATTCTCTTTCCATCTCGTAGACAAGAGCTGAGAAATTGCAAACGTCGAGCAATTGCTCAGAGGTGAGAAGTGCCAGCACTGAAAGCTGTTGCTAGCCAGCACCCTTCCTTGGAAGCGCTTTCACAGGCGCAGCAACACTGGGGCTTTGCGCTTCTCTAGCCACCAAACATCACGCTCACTATCTCTCCGTCTCGTAGACACGAGTTGAGAAATTGCAAACGTCGAGCAATTGCTCAGAGAGGAAAAGTGCCAGCACTGAAAGCTGTGGCTAGCCAGCACCCTTCCTTGGAAGCGCCTTTGTAGCCCTAAGAACACTGGGGCTCTGGGCTTCTCTAGCCACCTAATCTTCTGCTCATCCTCTCGTGCAGTCTAAAGAGAGCTCAGGTGAGAAATTGCAAACGTCCAGCAATTGCTCAGAGATGAAAAGTGCCAGCACTGAAAGCTGTGGCTAGCCAGCACCCTTCCTTGGAAGCGCTTTCACAGGCGCAGCAACACTGGGGCTTTGCGCTTCTCTACCCACCAAACATCACGGTCATTCTCTTTCCGTCTCGTAGACACGAGCTGAGAAATTGCAAACGTCGAGCAATTGCTCAGAGAGGAAAAGTGCCAGCACTGAAAGCTGATGCTAGCCAGCACCCTTCCTTGGAAGCGCTTTCACAGGCGCAGCAACACTGGGGCTTTGCGCTTCTCTACCCACCAAACATCACGGTCACTATCTCTCCGTCTCGTAGACACGAGCTGAGAAATTGCAAACGTCGAGCAATTGCTCAGAGACGAAAAGTGCCAGCACTGAAAGCTGTTGCTAGCCAGCCCCCTTCCTTGGAAGCTCTTTTGTAGGCCTAAGAACACTGGGGCTCTGGGCTTCTCTAGCCACCTAATCTTCTGCTCATCCTCTCGTGCAGTTTAAAGAGAGCTCAGGTGAGAAATTGCAAACGTCAAGCAATTGCTCAGAGATGAAAAGTGCCAGCACTGAAGGCTGTTGCTAGCCAGCACCCTTCCTTGGAAGCGCTTTCACAGGCGCAGCAACACTGGGGCTTTGCGCTTCTCTACCCACCAAACGTCACACTCACTATCTCTCCGTCTCGTAGACACGAGCTGAGAAATTGCAAACGTCGAGCAATTGCTCAGAGATGAAAAGTGCCAGCACTGAAAGCTGTGGCTAGCCAGCACCCTTCCTTGGAAGCGCCTTTGTAGCCCTAAGAACACTGGGGCTCTGGGCTTCTCTAGCCACCTACTCTTCTGCTCATCCTCTCGTGCAGTCTAAAGAGAGCTCAGGTGAGAAATTGCAAACGTCCAGCAATTGCTCAGAGATGAAAAGTGCCAGCACTGAAAGCTGTGGCTAGCCAGCACCCTTCCTTGGAAGCGCTTTCACAGGCGCAGCAACACTGGGGCTTTGCACTTCTCTACCCACCAAACATCACGGTCATTCTCTTTCCGTCTCGTAGACACGAGCTGAGAAACTGCAAACGTCGAGCAATTGCTCAGAGAGGAAAAGTGGCAGCACTGAAAGCTGTTGCTAGCCAGCACCCTTCCTTGGAAGCGCTTTCACAGGCGCAGCAACACTGGGGCTTTGCGCTTCTCTACCCACCAAACATCACGCTCACTATCTCTCCGTCTCGTAGACACGAGCTGAGAAATTGCAAACGTCGAGCAATTGCTCAGAGACGAAAAGTGCCAGCACTGAAAGCTGTTGCTAGCCAGCCCCCTTCCTTGGAAGCTCTTTTGTAGGCCTAAGAACACTGGGGCTTTGGGCTTCTCTAGCCACCTAATCTTCTGCTCATCCTCTCGTGCAGTTTAAAGAGAGCTCAGGTGAGAAATTGCAAACGTCAAGCAATTGCTCAGAGATGAAAAGTGCCAGCACTGAAGGCTGTTGCTAGCCAGCACCCTTCCTTGGAAGCGCTTTCACAGGCGCAGCAACACTGGGGCTTTGCGCTTCTCTACCCACCAAACGTCACACTCACTATCTCTCCGTCTCGTAGACACGAGCTGAGAAATTGCAAACGTCGAGCAATTGCTCAGAGATGAAAAGTGCCAGCACTGAAAGCTGTGGCTAGCCAGCACCCTTCCTTGGAAGCGCCTTTGTAGCCCTAAGAACACTGGGGCTCTGGGCTTCTCTAGCCACCTACTCTTCTGCTCATCCTCTCGTGCAGTCTAAAGAGAGCTCAGGTGAGAAATTGCAAACGTCCAGCAATTGCTCAGAGATGAAAAGGGCCAGCACTGAAAGCTGTGGCTAGCCAGCACCCTTCCTTGGAAGCGCTTTCACAGGCGCAGCAACACTGGGGCTTTGCGCTTCTCTACCCACCAAACATCACGGTCATTCTCTTTCCGTCTCGTAGACACGAGCTGAGAAATTGCAAACGTCGAGCAATTGCTCAGAGAGGAAAAGTGGCAGCACTGAAAGCTGTTGCTAGCCAGCACCCTTCCTTGGAAGCGCTTTCACAGGCGCAGCAACACTGGGGCTTTGCGCTTCTCTACCCACCAAACATCACGATCACTATCTCTCCGTCTCGTAGACACGAGCTGAGAAATTGCAAACGTCGAGCAATTGCTCAGAGACGAAAAGTGCCAGCACTGAAAGCTGTTGCTAGCCAGCCCCCTTCCTTGGAAGCTCTTTTGTAGGCCTAAGAACACTGGGGCTCTGGGCTTCTCTAGCCACCTAATCTTCTGCTCATCCTCTCGTGCAGTTTAAAGAGAGCTCAGGTGAGAAATTGCAAACGTCAAGCAATTGCTCAGAGATGAAAAGTGCCAGCACTGAAGGCTGTTGCTAGCCAGCACCCTTCCTTGGAAGCGCTTTCACAGGCGCAGCAACACTGGGGCTTTGCGCTTCTCTACCCACCAAACGTCACACTCACTATCTCTCCGTCTCGTAGACACGAGCTGAGAAATTGCAAACGTCGAGCAATTGCTCAGAGATGAAAAGTGCCAGCACTGAAAGCTGTTGCTAGCCAGCACCCTTCCTTGGAAGCGCTTTCACAGGCGCAACAACACTGGGGCTTTGCGCTTCTCTAGCCACCAAACTTCACGCTCACTATCTCTCCGTCTCGTAGACACGAGCTGAGAAATTGCAAACGTCGAGCAATTGCTCAGAGATGAGAAGTGCCAGCACTGAAAGCTGTTGCTAGACAGCACCCTTCCTTGGAAGCGCTTTTGTAGGCCTAAGAACACTGGGGCTCTGGGCTTCTCTAGCCACCTACTCTTCTGCTCATCCTCTCGTGCAGTCTAAAGAGAGCTCAGGTGAGAAAGTGCAAACGTCGAGCAATTGCTCAGAGATGAAAATTGCCAGCACTGAAAGCTGTTGCTAGCCAGCACCCTTCCTTGGAAGCGCTTTTGTAGGCCTAAGAACACTGGGGCTCTGGGCTTCTCTAGCTACCTAATATTCTGCTCATCCTCTCGCGCAGTCTAAAGAGAGCTCAGGTGAGAAATTGCAAACGTCGAGCAATTGCTCAGAGATGAAAAGTGCCAGCACTGAAAGCTGTTGCTACCCAGCACCCTTCCTTGGAAGCGCTTTCACAGGCGCAGCAACACTGGGGCTTTGCGCTTCTCTACCCACCAAACATCACGCTCACTATCTCTCCGTCTCGCAGACACGAGCTGAGAAATTGCAAACGTCGAGCAATTGCTCAGAGATGAAAAGTGCCAGCACTGAAAGCTGTTGCTAGCCAGCACCCTTCCTTGGAAGCGGTTTCACAGGCGCAGCAACACTGGGGCTTTGCGCTTCTCTACCCACCAAACGTCACGCACACTATCTCTCTGTCTCGTAGACACGAGTTGAGAAATTGCAAACGTCGAGCAATTGCTCAGAGATGAGAAGTGCCAGCACTGAAAGCTGTTGCTAGCCAGCAGCCTTCCTTGGAAGCGCTTTTGTAGGCCTAAGAACACTGGGGCTCTGGGCTTCTCTAGCCACCTACTCTTCTGCTCATCCTCTCGTGCAGTCTAAAGAGAGCTCAGGTGAGAAATTGCAAACGTCGAGCAATTGCTCAGAGATGAAAAGTGCCAGCACTGAAAGCTGTTGCTACCCAGCACCCTTCCTTGGAAGCGCTTTCACAGGCGCAGCAACACTGGGGCTTTGCGCTTCTCTAGCCACCAAACGTCACGCTCACTATCTCTCCGTCTCGTAGACACGAGCTGAGAAATTGCAAACGTCGAGCAATTGCTCAGAGATGAAAAGTGCCAGCACTGAAAGCTGTGGCTAGCCAGCACCCTTCCTTGGAAGTGCTTTCACAGGCGCAGCAACACTGGGGCTTTGCGCTTCTCTAGCCACCAAACGTCACGCTCACTAGCTCTCCGTCTCGTAGACACGAGCTGAGAAATTGCAAATGTCGAGCAATTGCTCAGAGATGAAAAGTGCCAGCACTGAAAGCTGTTGCTAGCCAGCACCCTTCCTTGGAAGCGCTTTTGTAGGCCTAAGAACAGTGGGGCTCTGGGCTTCCCTAGCCACCTAATCTTCTGCTCATCCTCTCGCGCAGTCTAAAGAGAGCTCAGGTGAGAAATTGCAAACGTCAAGCAATTGCTCAGAGATGAAAAGTGCCAGCACTGAAAGCTGTTGCTAGCCAACACCCTTCCTTGGAAGCGCTTTCACAGGCGCAGCAACACTGGGGCTTTGCGCTTCTCTAGCCACCAAACATCACGGTCATTCTCTTTCCGTCTCGTAGACACGAGTTGAGAAATTGCAAACGTCGAGCAATTGCTCAGAGATGAAAAGTGCCAGCACTGAAAGCTGTGGCTAGCCAGCACCCTTCCTTGGAAGCGCTTTCACAGGCGCAGCAACACTGGGGCTTTGCGCTTCTCTACCCACCAAACGTCACGCTCACTATCTCTCCGTCTCGCAGACACGAGCTGAGAAATTGCAAACGTCGAGCAATTGCTCAGAGATGAAAAGTGCCAGGACTGAAAGCTGTTGCTAGCCAGCACCCTTCCTTGGAAGCGGTTTCACAGGCGCAGCAACACTGGGGCTTTGCGCTTCTCTAGCCACCAAACGTCACGCTCACTATCTCTCCGTCTCGTAGACACGAGCTGAGAAATTGCAAACGTCGAGCAATTGCTCAGAGATGAGAAGTGCCAGCACTGAAAGCTGTTGCTAGCCAGCAGCCTTCCTTGGAAGCGCTTTTGTAGGCCTAAGAACACTGGGGCTCTGGGCTTCTCTAGCCACCTACTCTTCTGCTCATCCTCTCGTGCAGTCTAAAGAGAGCTCAGGTGAGAAATTGCAAACGTCGAGCAATTGCTCAGAGATGAAAAGTGCCAGCACTGAAAGCTGTTGCTACCCAGCACCCTTCCTTGGAAGCGCTTTCACAGGCGCAGCAACACTGGGGCTTTGCGCTTCTCTAGCCACCAAACGTCACGCTCACTATCTCTCCGTCTCGTAGACACGAGCTGAGAAATTGCAAACGTCGAGCAATTGCTCAGAGATGAAAAGTGCCAGCACTGAAAGCTGTGGCTAGCCAGCACCCTTCCTTGGAAGTGCTTTCACAGGCGCAGCAACACTGGGGCTTTGCGCTTCTCTACCCACCAAACGTCACGCTCACTAGCTCTCCGTCTCGTAGACACGAGCTGAGAAATTGCAAATGTCGAGCAATTGCTCAGAGATGAAAAGTGCCAGCACTGAAAGCTGTTGCTAGCCAGCAGCCTTCCTTGGAAGCGCTTTTGTAGGCCTAAGAACAGTGGGGCTCTGGGCTTCCCTAGCCACCTAATCTTCTGCTCATCCTCTCGCGCAGTCTAAAGAGAGCTCAGGTGAGAAATTGCAAACGTCGAGCAATTGCTCAGAGATGAAAAGTGCCAGCACTGAAAGCTGTTGCTACCCAGCACCCTTCCTTGGAAGCGCTTTCACAGGCGCAGCAACACTGGGGCTTTGCGCTTCTCTAGCCACCAAACGTCACGGTCACTATCTCTCCGTCTCGTAGACACGAGCTGAGAAATTGCAAACGTCGAGCAATTGCTCAGAGATGAAAAGTGCCAGCACTGAAAGCTGTGGCTAGCCAGCACCCTTCCTTGGAAGTGCTTTCACAGGCGCAGCAACACTGGGGCTTTGCGCTTCTCTAGCCACCAAACGTCACGCTCACTAGCTCTCCGTCTCGTAGACACGAGCTGAGAAATTGCAAATGTCGAGCAATTGCTCAGAGATGAAAAGTGCCAGCACTGAAAGCTGTTGCTAGCCAGCACCCTTCCTTGGAAGCGCTTTTGTAGGCCTAAGAACAGTGGGGCTCTGGGCTTCCCTAGCCACCTAATCTTCTGCTCATCCTCTCGCGCAGTCTAAAGAGAGCTCAGGTGAGAAATTGCAAACGTCAAGCAATTGCTCAGAGATGAAAAGTGCCAGCACTGAAAGCTGTTGCTAGCCAACACCCTTCCTTGGAAGCGCTTTCACAGGCGCAGCAACACTGGGGCTTTGCGCTTCTCTAGCCACCAAACATCACGGTCATTCTCTTTCCGTCTCGTAGACACGAGTTGAGAAATTGCAAACGTCGAGCAATTGCTCAGAGAGGAAAAGTGCCAGCACTGAAAGCTGTGGCTAGCCAGCACCCTTCCTTGGAAGCGCTTTCACAGGCGCAGCAACACTGGGGCTTTGCGCTTCTCTACCCACCAAACGTCACGCTCACTATCTCTCCGTCTCGCAGACACGAGCTGAGAAATTGCAAACGTCGAGCAATTGCTCAGAGATGAAAAGTGCCAGGACTGAAAGCTGTTGCTAGCCAGCACCCTTCCTTGGAAGCGGTTTCACAGGCGCAGCAACACTGGGGCTTTGCGCTTCTCTAGCCACCAAACGTCACGCTCACTATCTCTCCGTCTCGTAGACACGAGCTGAGAAATTGCAAACGTCGAGCAATTGCTCAGAGATGAGAAGTGCCAGCACTGAAAGCTGTTGCTAGCCAGCAGCCTTCCTTGGAAGCGCTTTTGTAGCCCTAAGAACACTGGGGCTCTGGGCTTCTCTAGCCACCTACTCTTCTGCTCATCCTCTCGTGCAGTCTAAAGAGAGCTCAGGTGAGAAATTGCAAACGTCGAGCAATTGCTCAGAGATGAAAAGTGCCAGCACTGAAAGCTGTTGCTACCCAGCACCCTTCCTTGGAAGCGCTTTCACAGGCGCAGCAACACTGGGGCTTTGCGCTTCTCTAGCCACCAAACGTCACGCTCACTATCTCTCCGTCTCGTAGACACGAGCTGAGAAATTGCAAACGTCGAGCAATTGCTCAGAGATGAAAAGTGCCAGCACTGAAAGCTGTGGCTAGCCAGCACCCTTCCTTGGAAGTGCTTTCACAGGCGCAGCAACACTGGGGCTTTGCGCTTCTCTACCCACCAAACGTCACGCTCACTAGCTCTCCGTCTCGTAGACACGAGCTGAGAAATTGCAAATGTCGAGCAATTGCTCAGAGATGAAAAGTGCCAGCACTGAAAGCTGTTGCTAGCCAGCAGCCTTCCTTGGAAGCGCTTTTGTAGGCCTAAGAACAGTGGGGCTCTGGGCTTCCCTAGCCACCTAATCTTCTGCTCATCCTCTCGCGCAGTCTAAAGAGAGCTCAGGTGAGAAATTGCAAACGTCAAGCAATTGCTCAGAGATGAAAAGTGCCAGCACTGAAAGCTGTTGCTAGCCAGCACCCTTCCTTGGAAGCGCTTTCACAGGCGCAGCAACACTGGGGCTTTGCGCTTCTCTAGCCACCAAACATCACGGTCATTCTCTTTCCGTCTCGTAGACACGAGTTGAGAAATTGCAAACGTCGAGCAATTGCTCAGAGAGGAAAAGTGCCAGCACTGAAAGCTGTGGCTAGCCAGCACCCTTCCTTGGAAGCGCTTTCACAGGCGCAGCAACACTGGGGCTTTGCGCTTCTCTAGCCACCAAACGTCACTCTCACTATCTCTCCGTCTCGTAGACACGAGCTGAGAAATTGCAAACGTAGAGCAATTGCTCAGAGATGAAAAGTGCCAGCACTGAAAGCTGTGGCTAGCCAGCACCCTTCCTTGGAAGCGCCTTTGTAGGCCTAACAACACTGGGGCTCTGGGCTTCTCTAGCCACCTACTCTTCTGCTCATCCTCTCGTGCAGTCTAAAGAGAGCTCAGGTGAGAAATTGCAAACGTCCAGCAATTGCTCAGAGATGAAAAGTGCCAGCACTGAAAGCTGTTGCTAGCCAGCACCCTTCCTTGGAAGCGCTTTCACAGGCGCAGCAACACTGGGACTTTGCGCTTCTCTAGCCACCAAACATCACGGTCATTCTCTTTCCGTCTCGTAGACACGAGTTGAGAAATTGCAAACGTCGAGCAATTGCTCAGAGATGAAAAGTGCCAGCACTGAAAGCTGATGCTAGCCAGCACCCTTCCTTGGAAGCGCTTTCACAGGCGCAGCAACACTGGGGCTTTGCGCTTCTCTACCAACCAAACTTCACGCTCACTATCTCTCCGTCTCGTAGACACGAGCTGAGAAATTGCAAACGTCGAGCAATTGCTCAGAGATGAGAAGTGCCAGCACTGAAAGCTGTGGCTAGCCAGCACCCTTCCTTGGAAACGCTTTTGTAGCCCTAAGAAAACTGGGGCTCTGGGCTTCTCTAGCCACCTACTCTTCTGCTCATCTTCTCGTGCAGTCTAAAGAGAGCTCAGGTGAGAAATTGCAAACGTCGAGCAATTGCTCAGAGATGAAAAGTGCCAGCACTGAAAGCTGTTGCTAGCCAGCACCCTTCCTTGGAAGCGCTTTCACAGGCGCAGCAACACTGGGACTTTGCGCTTCTGTAGCCACCAAACGTCACGGTAATTCTCTTTCCATCTCGTACACACGAGCTGAGAAATTGCAAACGTCGAGCAATTACTCAGAGATGAGAAGTGCCAGCACTGAAAGCTGTTGCTAGCCAGCACCCTTCCTTGGAAGCGCTTTTGTAGGCCTATGAATACTGGGGTTCTGGGCTTCTCTAGCCACCTACTCTTCTGCTCATCCTCTCGCGCACTCTAAAGAGAGCTCAGGTGAGAAATTGCAAACGTCCAGCAATTGCTCAGAGAGGAAAAGTGCCAGCACTGAAAGCTGTGGCTAGCCAGCACCCTTCCTTGGAAGCGCTTTCACAGGCGCAACAACACTGGGGCTTTGCGCTTCTCTAGCCACCAAACATCACGCTCACTATCTCTCCGTCTCGTAGACACGAGCTGAGAAATTGCAAACGTCGAGCAATTGCTCAGAGATGAAAAGTGCCAGCACTGAAAGCTGTGGCTAGCCAGCAGCCTTCCTTGGAAGCGCTTTCACAGGCGCAGCAACACTGGGGCTTTGCGCTTCTCTACCCACCAAATGTCACACTCACTATCTCTCCGTCTCGTAGACACGAGCTGAGAAATTGCAAACGTCGAGCAATTGCTCAGAGATGAGAAGTGCCAGCACTGAAGGCTGTTGCTAGCCAGCACCCTTCCTTGGAAGCGCTTTTGTAGGCCTAGAGAACACTGGGGCTCTGGGCTTCTCTAGCTACCTAATCTTCTGCTCATCCTCTCGCGCACTCTAAAGAGAGCTCAGGTGAGAAATTGCAAACGTCGAGCAATTGCTCAGAGATGAAAAGTGCCAGCACTGAAAGCTGTTGCTAGACAGCACCCTTCCTTGGAAGCGCTTTCACAGGTGCAGCAACACTGGGGCTTTGCGCTTCTCTAGCCACCAAACATCACGGTCATTCTCTTTCCGTCTCGTAGACACGAGCTGAGAAATTGCAAACGTCGAGCAATTGCTCAGAGATGAAAAGTGCCAGCACTGAAAGCTGTTGCTAGCCAGCACCCTTCCTTGGAAGCGCTTTCACAGGCGCAACAACACTGGGGCTTTGCGCTTCTCTACCCACCAAACATCACGCTCACTATCTCTCCGTCTCGTAGACACGAGCTGAGAAATTGCAAACGTCGAGCAATTGCTCAGAGATGAAAAGTGCCAGCACTGAAAGCTGTGGCTAGCCAGCACCCTTCCTTGGAAGCGCTTTCACAGGCGCAGCAACACTGGGGCTTTGCGCTTCTCTACCCACCAAATGTCACGCTCACTATCTCTCCGTCTCGTAGACACGAGCTGAGAAATTGCAAACGTCGAGCAATTGCTCAGAGATGAGAAGTGCCAGCACTGAAGGCTGTTGCTAGCCAGCACCCTTCCTTGAAAGCGCTTTTGTAGCCCTAAGAACAAAGGGGCTCTGGGCTTCTCTAGCCACCTACTCTTCTGCTCATCCTCTCGTGCAGTCTAAAGAGAGCTCAGGTGAGAAAGTGCAAACGTCGAGCAATTGCTCAGAGATGAAAAGTGCCAGCACTGAAAGCTGTTGCTAGCAAGCAGCCTTCCTTGGAAGCGCTTTTGTAGGCCTAAGAACACTGGGGCTCTGGGCTTCTCTAGCTACCTAATATTCTGCTCATCCTCTCGGGTAGTCTAAAGAGAGCTCAGGTGAGAAATTGCAAACGTCGAGCAATTGCTCAGAGATGAAAAGTGCCAGCACTGAAAGCTGTTGCTAGCCAGCACCCTTCCTTGGAAGCGCTTTCACAGGCGCAGCAACACTGGGGCTTTGCGCTTCTCTACCCACCAAACGTCACGCTCACTATCTCTCCGTCTCGCAGACACGAGCTGAGAAATTGCAAACGTCGAGCAATTGCTCAGAGATGAAAAGTGCCAGCACTGAAAGCTGTTGCTAGCCAGCACCCTTCCTTGGAAGCGCTTTCACAGGCGCAGCAACACTGGGGCTTTGCGCTTCTCTACCCACCAAACTTCACGCTCACTATCTCTCCGTCTCGTAGACACGAGCTGAGAAATTGCAAACGTCGAGCAATTGCTCAGAGATGAGAAGTGCCAGCACTGAAAGCTGTTGCTAGCCAGCAGCCTTCCTTGGAAGCGCTTTTGTAGGCCTAAGAACACTGGGGCTCTGGGCTTCTCTAGCCACCTAATCTTCTGCTCATCCTCTCGCGCAGTCTAAAGAGAGCTCAGGTGAGAAATTGCAAACGTCAAGCAATTGCTCAGAGATGAAAAGTGCCAGCACTGAAGGCTGTTGCTAGCCAGCACCCTTCCTTGGAAGCGCTTTCACAGGCGCAGCAACACTGGGGCTTTGCGCTTCTCTAGCCACCAAACTTCAGGCTCACTATCTCTCCGTCTCGTAGACACGAGTTGAGAAATTGCAAACGTCGAGCAATTGCTCAGAGATGAAAAGTGCCAGCACTGAAAGCTGTGGCTAGCCAGCACCCTTCCTTGGAAGCGCCTTTGTAGCCCTAAGAACACTGGGGCTCTGGGCTTCTCTAGCCACCTAATCTTCTGCTCATCCTCTCGTGCAGTCTAAAGAGAGCTCAGGTGAGAAATTGCAAACGTCGAGCAATTGCTCAGAGATGAAAAGTGCCAGCACTGAAAGCTGTTGCTAGCCAGCACCCTTCCTTGGAAGCGCTTTCACAGGCGCAGCAACACTGGGACTTTGCGCTTCTCTAGCCACCAAACATCACGGTCATTCTCTTTCCGTCTCGTAGACACGAGTTGAGAAATTGCAAACGTCGAGCAATTGCTCAGAGATGAAAAGTGCCAGCACTGAAAGCTGTGGCTAGCCAGCACCCTTCCTTGGAAGCGCTTTCACAGGCGCAGCAACACTGGGGCTTTGCGCTTCTCTACCAACCAAACTTCACGCTCACTATCTCTCCGTCTCGTAGACACGAGCTGAGAAATTGCAAACGTCGAGCAATTGCTCAGAGATGAGAAGTGCCAGCACTGAAAGCTGTGGCTAGCCAGCACCCTTCCTTGGAAACGCTTTTGTAGCCCTAAGAAAACTGGGGCTCTGGGCTTCTCTAGCCACCTACTCTTCTGCTCATCCTCTCGGGCACTCTAAAGAGAGCTCAGGTGAGAAATTGCAAACGTCCAGCAATTGCTCAGAGAGGAAAAGTGCCAGCACTGAAAGCTGTGGCTAGCCAGCACCCTTCCTTGGAAGCGCTTTCACAGGCGCAACAACACTGGGGCTTTGCGCTTCTCTAGCCACCAAACATCACGCTCACTATTTCTCCGTCTCGTAGACACGAGCTGAGAAATTGCAAACGTCGAGCAATTGCTCAGAGATGAAAAGTGCCAGCACTGAAAGCTGTGGCTAGCCAGCAGCCTTCCTTGGAAGCGCTTTCACAGGCGCAGCAACACTGGGGCTTTGCGCTTCTCTACCCACCAAATGTCACGCTCACTATCTCTCCGTCTCGTAGACACGAGCTGAGAAATTGCAAACGTCGAGCAATTGCTCAGAGATGAGAAGTGCCAGCACTGAAGGCTGTTGCTAGCCAGCAGCCTTCCTTGGAAGCGCTTTTGTAGGCCTAGAGAACACTGGGGCTCTGGGCTTCTCTAGCCACCTAATCTTCTGCTCATCCTCTCGCGCAGTCTAAAGAGAGCTCAGGTGAGAAATTGCAAACGTTGAGCAATTGCTCAGAGATGAAAAGTGCCAGCACTGAAAGCTGTTGCTAGCCAGCACCCTTCCTTGGAAGCGCTTTCACAGGCGCAGCAACACTGGGGCTTTTGCGCTTCTCTAGCCACCAAACATCACGGTCATTCTCTTTCCGTCTTGTAGACACGAGTTGAGAAATTGCAAACGTCGAGCAATTGCTCAGAGAGGAAAAGTGCCAGCACTGAAAGCTGATGCTAGCCAGCACCCTTCCTTGGAAGCGCTTTCACAGGCGCAGCAACACTGGGGCTTTGCGCTTCTCTAGCCAACAAACGTCACGGTCATTCTCTTTCCTTCTCGTAGACACGAGCTGAGAAATTGCAAATGTCGAGCAATTGCTCAGAGATGAAAAGTGCCAGCACTGAAAGCTGTTGCTAGCCAGCACCCTTCCTTGGAAGCGCTTTTGTAGCCCTAAGAACACTGGGGCTCTGGGCTTCTCTAGCCACCTACTCTTCCGCTCATCCTCTCGCGCACTCTAAAGAGAGCTCAGGTGAGAAATTGCAAACGTCAAGCAATTGCTCAGAGATGAAAAGTGCCAGCACTGAAGGCTGTTGCTAGCCAGCACCCTTCCTTGGAAGCGCTTTCACAGGCGCAGCAACACTGGGGCTTTGCGCTTCTCTAGCCACCAAACATCACGGTCATTCTCTTTCCGTCTCGTAGAAACGAGTTGAGAAATTGCAAACGTCGAGCAATTGCTCAGAGAGGAAAAGTGCCAGCACTGAAAGCTGATGCTAGCCAGCACCCTTCCTTGGAAGCGCTTTCACAGGCGCAGCAACACTGGGACTTTGCGCTTCTCTAGCCAGCAAACGTCACGCTCACTATCTCTCCGTCTCGTAGACACGAGCTGAGAAATTGCAAACGTCGAGCAATTGCTCAGAGATGAAAAGTGCCAGCACTGAAAGCTGTTGCTAGCCAGCACCCTTCCTTGGAAGCGCTTTCACAGGTGCAGCAACACTGGGGCTTTGCGCTTCTCTACCCACCAAATGTCACGGTCACCATCTCTCCGTCTCGTAGACACGAGCTGAGAAATTGCAAACGTCGAGCAATTGCTCAGAGAGGAAAAGTGCCAGCACTGAAAGCTGTTGCTAGCCAGCACCCTTCCTTGGAAGCGCTTTCACAGGCGCAGCAACACTGGGGCTTTGCGATTCTCTAGCCACCAAACATCACGCTCACTATCTCTCCGTCTCGTAGACACGAGCTGAGAAATTGCAAACGTCGAGCAATTGCTCAGAGATGAAAAGTGCCAGGACTGAAAGCTGTGGCTAGCCAGCACCCTTCCTTGGAAGCGCCTTTGTAGCCCTAAGAACACTGGGGCTCTGGGCTTCTCTAGCCACCTAATCTTCTGCTCATCCTCTCGGGCAGTCTAAAGAGAGCTCAGGTGAGAAATTGCAAAAGTCGAGCAATTGCTCAGAGATGAAAAGTGCCAGCACTGAAAGCTGTTGCTAGCCAGCACCCTTCCTTGGAAGCGCTTTCACAGGCGCAGCAACACTGGGGCTTTGCGCTTCTCTACCCACCAAACATCACGGTCATTCTCTTTCCGTCTCGTAGACACGAGTTGAGAAATTGCAAACGTCGAGCAATTGCTCAGAGATGAGAAGTGCCAGCACTGAAAGCTGTTGCTAGCCAGCACCCTTCCTTGGAAGCGCTTTTGTAGCCCTAAGAACACAGGGGCTCTGGGCTTCTCTAGCCACCTACTCTTCTGCTCATCCTCTCGCGCAGTCTAAAGAGAGCTCAGGTGAGAAATTGCAAACGTCGAGCAATTGCTCAGAGATGAAAAGTGCCAGCACTGAAAGCTGTTGCTAGCCAGCAGCCTTCCTTGGAAGCGCTTTCACAGGCGCAGCAACACTGGGGCTTTGCGCTTCTCTAGCCACCAAACGTCATGGTCACTATCTCTCCGTCTCGTAGACACGAGCTGAGAAATTGCAAACGTCGAGCAATTGCTCAGAGATGAGAAGTGCCAGCACTGAAAGCTGTTGCTAGCCAGCACCCTTCCTTGGAAGCGCTTTTGTAGGCCTAAGAACACTGGGGCTCTGGGCTTCTCCAGCCACCTACTCTTCTGCTCATCTTCTCGTGCAGTCTAAAGAGAGCTCAGGTGAGAAATTGCAAATGTCGAGCAATTGCTCAGAGATGAAAAGTGCCAGCACTGAAAGCTGTTGCTAGCCAGCACCCTTCCTTGGAAGCGCTTTCACAGGCGCAGCAACACTGGGTCTTTGCGCTTCTGTAGCCACCAAACGTCACGGTCATTCTCTTTCCATCTCGTAGACACGAGCTGAGAAATTGCAAACGTCGAGCAATTGCTCAGAGATGAGAAGTGCCAGCACTGAAAGCTGTTGCTAGCCAGCACCCTTCCTTGGAAGCGCTTTTGTAGGCCTAAGAATACTGGGGTTCTGGGCTTCTCTAGCCACCTACTCTTCTGCTCATCCTCTCGCGCACTCTAAAGAGAGCTCAGGTGAGAAATTGCAAACGTCCAGCAATTGCTCAGAGATGAAAAGTGCCAGCACTGAAAGCTGTTGCTAGCCAGCACCCTTCCTTGGAAGCGCTTTCACAGGCGCAACAACACTGGGGCTTTGCGCTTCTCTAGCCACCAAACGTCACGCTCACTATCTCTCCGTCTCGTAGACACGAGCTGAGAAATTGCAAACGTCGAGCAATTGCTCAGAGATGAAAAGTGCCAGCACTGAAAGCTGTGGCTAGCCAGCACCCTTCCTTGGAAGCGCTTTCACAGGCGCAGCAACACTGGGGCTGTGCGCTTCTCTACCCACCAAACATCACGCTCACTATCTCTCCGTCTCGTAGACACGAGCTGAGAAATTGCAAACGTCGAGCAATTGCTCAGAGATGAAAAGTGCCAGCACTGAAGGCTGTTGCTAGCCAGCAGCCTTCCTTGGAAGCGCTTTTGTAGGCCTAGAGAACACTGGGGCTCTGGGCTTCTCTAGCCACCTAATCTTCTGCTCATCCTCTCGCGCACTCTAAAGAGAGCTCAGGTGAGAAATTGCAAACGTCGAGCAATTGCTCAGAGAGGAAAAGTGCCAGCACTGAAAGCTGTTGCTAGCCAGCACCCTTCCTTGGAAGCGCTTTCACAGGTGCAGCAACACTGGGGCTTTGCGCTTCTCTAGCCACCAAACGTCACGCTCACTATCTCTCCGTCTCGTAGACACGAGCTGAGAAATTGCAAACGTCGAGCAATTGCTCAGAGATGAAAAGTGCCAGCACTGAAAGCTGTTGCTAGCCAGCAGCCTTCCTTGGAAGCGCCTTTGTAGCCCTAAGAACACTGGGGCTCTGGGCTTCTCTAGCCACCTAATCTTCTGCTCATCCTCTCGTGCAGTCTAAAGAGAGCTCAGGTGAGAAATTGCAAACGTCTAACAATTGCTCAGAGATGAAAAGTGCCAGCACTGAAAGCTGTTGCTAGCCAGCACCCTTCCTTGGAAGCGCTTTCACAGGCGCAGCAACACTGGGGCTTTGCGCTTCTCTACCCACCAAACATCACGGTCATTCTCTTTCCTTCTCGTAGACACGAGCTGAGAAATTGCAAACGTCGAGCAATTGCTCAGAGATGAAAAGTGCCAGCACTGAAAGCTGATGCTAACCAGCACCCTTCCTTGGAAGCGCTTTCACAGGCGCAGCAACACTGGGGCTTTGCGCTTCTCTACCCACCAAACGTCACACTCACTATCTCTCCGTCTCGTAGACACGAGCTGAGAAATTGCAAACATCGAGCAATTGCTCAGAGATGAGAAGTGCCAGCACTGAAAGCTGTTGCTAGCCAGCACCCTTCCTTGGAAACGCTTTTGTAGGCCTAAGAACACAGGGGCTCTGGGCTTCTCTAGCCACCTAATCTTCTGCTCATCCTGTCGTGCAGTATAAAGAGAGCTCAGGTGAGAAATTGCAAACGTCGAGCAATTGTTCAGAGATGAAAAGGGCCAGGACTGAAAGCTGTTGCTAGCCAGCACCCTTCCTTGGAAGCGCTTTCACAGGCGCAGCAACACTGGGGCTTTGCGCTTCTCTAGCCACCAAACGTCACGGTCATTCTCTTTCCGTCTCGTAGACACGAGCTGAGAAATTGCAAACGTCGAGCAATTGCTCAGAGATGAAAAGTGCCAGCACTGAAAGCTGTTGCTAGCCAGCACCCTTCCTTGGAAGCGCTTTTGTAGGCCTAAGAACACTGGGGCTCTGGGCTTCTCTAGCCACCTACTCTTCTGCTCATCCTCTCGCGCAGTCTAAAGAGAGCTCAGGTGAGAAATTGCAAACGTCGAGCAGTTGCTCAGAGATGAAAAGTGCCAGCACTGAAGGCTGTTGCTAGCCAGCACCCTTCCTTGGAAGCGCTTTCACAGGCGCAGCAACACTGGGGCTTTGCGCTTCTCTAGCCACCAAACATCATGGTCATTCTCTTTCCTTCTCGTAGACACGAGCTGAGAAATTGCAAACGTCCAGCAATTGCTCAGAGATGAAAAGTGCCAGCACTGAAAGCTGTTGCTAGCCAGCACCCTTCCTTGGAAGCGCTTTTGTAGGCCTAAGAACACTGGGGCTCTGGGCTTCTCTACCCACGTACACTTCTGCTCATCCTCTCGCGTAGTCTAAAGAGAGCTCAGGTGAGAAATTGCAAATGTCGAGCAATTGCTCAGAGATGAAATGTGCCAGCACTGAAAGCTGTTGCTAGCCAGCACCCTTCCTTGGAAGCGCTTTTGTAGCCCTAAGACACTGGGGCTCTGGGCTTCTCTAGCCACCTACTCTTCTGCTCAGCCTCTCGCGCACTCTAAAGAGAGCTCAGGTGAGAAATTGCAAACGTCGAGCAATTGCTCAGAGATGAAAAGTGCCAGCACTGAAAGCTGTTGCTAGCCAGCACCCTTCCTTGGAAGCGCTTTCACAGGCGCAGCAACACTGGGGCTTTGCGCTTCTCTACCCACCAAACATCACGGTCATTCTCTTTCCGTCTCGTAGACACGAGTTGAGAAATTGCAAACGTCGAGCAATTGCTCAGAGATGAGAAGTGCCAGCACTGAAAGCTGTTGCTAGCCAGCAGCCTTCCTTGGAAGCGCTTTTGTAGGCCTAAGAACACAGGGGCTCTGGGCTTCTCTAGCCACCTACTCTTCTGCTCATCCTCTCGCGCAGTCTAAAGAGAGCTCAGGTGAGAAATTGCAAACGTCGAGCAATTGCTCAGAGATGAAAAGGGCCAGCACTGAAAGCTGATGCTAGCCAGCACCCTTCCTTGGAAGCGCTTTCACAGGCGCAGCAACACTGGGGCTTTGCGCTTCTCTACCAACCAAACTTCACGCTCACTATCTCTCCGTCTCGTAGACACGAGCTGAGAAATTGCAAACGTCGAGCAATTGCTCAGAGATGAGAAGTGCCAGCACTGAAAGCTGTGGCTAGCCAGCACCCTTCCTTGGAAGCGCTTTTGTAGGCCTAAGAACACTGGGGCTCTGGGCTTCTCCAGCCACCTACTCTTCTGCTCATCTTCTCGTGCAGTCTAAAGAGAGCTCAGGTGAGAAATTGCAAACGTCGAGCAATTGCTCAGAGATGAAAAGTGCCAGCACTGAAAGCTGTTGCTAGCCAGCACCCTTCCTTGGAAGCGCTTTCACAGGCGCAGCAACACTGGGTCTTTGCGCTTCTGTAGCCACCAAACGTCACGGTCATTCTCTTTCCACCTTGTAGACACGAGCTGAGAAATTGCAAACGTCGAGCAATTGCTCAGAGATGAGAAGTGCCAGCACTGAAAGCTGTTGCTAGCCAGCACCCTTCCTTGGAAGCGCTTTTGTAGGCCTAAGAATACTGGGGTTCTGGGCTTCTCTAGCCACCTACTCTTCTGCTCATCCTCTCGCGCACTCTAAAGAGAGCTCAGGTGAGAAATTGCAAACGTCCAGCAATTGCTCAGAGATGAAAAGTGCCAGCACTGAAAGCTGTTGCTAGCCAGCACCGTTCCTTGGAAGCGCTTTCACAGGCGCAACAACACTGGGGCTTTGCGCTTCTCTAGCCACCAAACGTCACGCTCACTATCTCTCCGTCTCGTAGACACGAGCTGAGAAATTGCAAACGTCGAGCAATTGCTCAGAGATGAAAAGTGCCAGCACTGAAAGCTGTGGCTAGCCAGCCCCCTTCCTTGGAAGCGCTTTCACAGGCGCAGCAACACTGGGGCTGTGCGCTTCTCTACCCACCAAACATCACGCTCACTATCTCTCCGTCTCGTAGACACGAGCTGAGAAATTGCAAACGTCGAGCAATTGCTCAGAGATGAAAAGTGCCAGCACTGAAGGCTGTTGCTAGCCAGCAGCCTTCCTTGGAAGCGCTTTTGTAGGCCTAGAGAACACTGGGGCTCTGGGCTTCTCTAGCCACCTACTCTTCTGCTCATCCTCTCGCGCACTCTAAAGAGAGCTCAGGTGAGAAAGTGCAAACGTCGAGCAATTCCTCAGAGATGAAAAGTGCCAGCACTGAAAGCTGTTGCTAGCCAGCACCCTTCCTTGGAAGCGCTTTCACAGGTGCAGCAACACTGGGGCTTTGCGCTTCTCTAGCCACCAAACGTCACGGTCAATATCTCTCCGTCTCGTAGACACGAGCTGAGAAATTGCAAACGTCGAGCAATTGCTTAGAGATGAAAAGTGCCAGCACTGAAAGCTGTTGCTAGCCAGCACCCTTCCTTGGAAGCGCCTTTGTAGCCCTAAGAACACTGGGGCTCTGGGCTTCTCTAGCCACCTAATCTTCTGCTCATCCTCTCGTGCAGTCTAAAGAGAGCTCAGGTGAGAAATTGCAAACGTCTAACAATTGCTCAGAGATGAAAAGTGCCAGCACTGAAAGCTGTTGCTAGCCAGCAGCCTTCCTTGGAAGCGCTTTCACAGGCGCAGCAACACTGGGGCTTTGCGCTTCTCTACCCACCAAACATCACGGTCATTCTCTTTCCTTCTCGTAGACACGAGCTGAGAAATTGCAAACGTCGAGCAATTGCTCAGAGATGAAAAGTGCCAGCACTGAAAGCTGATGCTAGCCAGCACCCTTCCTTGGAAGCGCTTTCACAGGCGCAGCAACACTGGGGCTTTGCGCTTCTCTACCCACCAAACGTCACACTCACTATCTCTCCGTCTCGTAGACACGAGCTGAGAAATTGCAAACATCGAGCAATTGCTCAGAGATGAGAAGTGCCAGCACTGAAAGCTGTTGCTAGCCAGCACCCTTCCTTGGAAACGCTTTTGTAGGCCTAAGAACACTGGGGCTCTGGGCTTCTCTAGCCACCTAATCTTCTGCTCATCCTGTCGTGCAGTCTAAAGAGAGCTCAGGTGAGAAATTGCAAACGTCGAGCAATTGTACAGAGGTGAAAAGGGCCAGGACTGAAAGCTGATGCTAGCCAGCACCCTTCCTTGGAAGCGCTTTCACAGGCGCAGCAACACTGGGGCTTTGCGCTTCTCTACCCACCAAACGTCACGGTCATTCTCTTTCCGTCTCGTAGACACGAGCTGAGAAATTGCAAACGTCGAGCAATTGCTCAGAGATGAAAAGTGCCAGCACTGAAAGCTGTTGCTAGCCAGCACCCTTCCTTGGAAGCGCTTTTGTAGGCCTAAGAACACTGCGGCTCTGGGCTTCTCCAGCCACCTACTCTTCTGCTCATCCTCTCGCGCAGTCTAAAGAGAGCTCAGGTGAGAAATTGCAAACGTCGAGCAGTTGCTCAGAGATGAAAAGTGCCAGCACTGAAGGCTGTTGCTAGCCAGCACCCTTCCTTGGAAGCGCTTTCACAGGCGCAGCAACACTGGGGCTTTGCGCTTCTCTAGCCACCAAACATCACAGTCATTCTCTTTCCTTCTCGTAGACACGAGCTGAGAAATTGCAAACGTCCAGCAATTGCTCAGAGATGAAAAGTGCCAGCACTGAAAGCTGTGGCTAGCCAGCACCCTTCCTTGGAAGTGCTTTCACAGGCGCAGCAACACTGGGGCTTTGCGGCTCTCTAGCCACCAAACGTCATGGTCATTCTCTTTCCTTCTCGTAGACACGAGCTGAGAAATTGCAAACGTCGAGCAATTGCTCAGAGATGAGAAGTGCCAGCACTGAAAGCTGTTGCTAGCCAGCACCCTTCCTTGGAAGCGCTTTTGTAGGCCTAAGAACACTGGGGCTCTGGGCTTCTCTAGCCACCTACTCTTCTGCTCATCCTCTCGCGTAGTCTAAAGAGAGCTCAGGTGAGAAATTGCAAATGTCGAGCAATTGCTCAGAGATGAGAAGTGCCAGCACTGAAAGCTGTTGCTAGCCAGCACCCTTCCTTGGAAGCGCTTTTGTAGGCCTAACAACACTGGGGCTCTGGGCTTCTCTAGCCACCTAATCTTCTGCTCATCATCTCGTGCAGTCTAAAGAGAGCTCAGGTGAGAAAGTGCAAACGTCGAGCAATTGCTCAGAGATGAAAAGTGGCAGCACTGAAAGCTGTTGCTAGCCAGCACCCTTCCTCGGAAGTGCTTTCACAGGCGCAGCAACACTGGGGCTTTGCGCTTCTCTAGCCACCAAACGTCACGCTCACTATCTCTCCGTCTCGTAGACACGAGCTGAGAAATTGCAAACGTCGAGCAATTGCTCAGAGATGAAAAGTGCCAGCACTGAAAGCTGTTGCTAGCCAGCACCCTTCCTTGGAAACGCTTTTGTAGCCCTAAGAACAGTGGGGCTCTGGGCTTCTCTAGCCACCTACTCTTCTGCTCATCCTCTCGTGCAGTCTAAAGAGAGCTCAGGTGAGAAATTGCAAACGTCGAGCAATTGCTCAGAGATGAAAAGTGCCAGCACTGAAAGCTGATGCTAGCCAGCACCCTTCCTTGGAAGCGCTTTCACAGGCGCAGCAACACTGGGACTTTGCGCTTCTGTAGCCACCAAACGTCACGGTCATTCTCTTTCCATCTCGTAGACACGAGCTGAGAAATTGCAAATGTCGAGCAATTGCTCAGAGAGGAAAAGTGCCAGCACTGAAAGCTGTTGCTAGCCAGCACCCTTCCTTGGAAGCGCTTTTGTAGCCCTAAGAATACTGGGGTTCTGGGCTTCTCTAGCCACCTACTCTTCTGCTCATCCTCTCGCGTAGTCTAAAGAGAGCTCATGTGAGAAATTGCAAACGTCGAGCAATTGCTCAGAGATGAAAAGTGCCAGCACTGAAAGCTGTTGCTAGCCAGCACCCTTCCTTGGAAACGCTTTTGTAGGCCTAAGAACACTGGGGCTCTGGGCTTCTCTAGCCACCTAATCTTCTGCTCATCCTCTCGTGCAGTCTAAAGAGAGCTCAGGTGAGAAATTGCAAACGTCAAGCAATTGCTCAGAGATGAAAAGTGCCAGCACTGAAGGCTGTTGCTAGCCAGCACCCTTCCTTGGAAGCGCTTTCACAGGCGCAGCAACACTGGGGCTTTGCGCTTCTCTACCCACCAAACGTCACGCTCACTATCTCTCCGTCTCGAAGACACGAGCTGAGAAATTGCAAACGTACAGCAATTGCTCAGAGATGAAAAGTGCCAGCACTGAAAGGTGTTGCTAGCCAGCACCCTTCCTTGGAAGCGCTTTCACAGGTGCAGCAACACTGGGGCTTTGCGCTTCTCTACCAACCAAACGTCACGGTCACTATCTCTCCGTCTCGTAAACACGAGCTGAGAAATTGCAAACGTCGAGCAATTGCTCAGAGATGAGAAGTGCCAGCACTGAAAGCTGTTGCTAGCCAGCACCCTTCCTTGGAAGCGCTTTTGTAGGCCTAAGAACACTGGGGCTCTGGGCTTCTCTAGCCACCTAATCTTCTGCTCATCCTCTCGCGCAGTCTAAAGAGAGCTCAGGGGAGAAATTGCAAATGTCGAGCAATTGCTCAGAGATGAAAAGTGCCAGCACTGAAAGCTGTTGCTAGCCAGCACCCTTCCTTGGAAGCGCTTTCACAGGCACAGCAACACTGGGGCTTTGCGCTTCTCTACCCACCAAACGTCACGGTCACTATCTCTCCGTCTCGTAGACACGAGCTGTGAAATTGCAAATGTCGAGTAATTGCTCAGAGATGAGAAGTGCCAGCACTGAAAGCTGTTGCTAGCCAGCACCCTTCCTTGGAAGCGCTTTTGTATCCCTAAGAATACTGGGGTTGTGGGCTTCTCTAGCCACCTACTCTTCTGCTCATCCTCTCGCGTAGTCTAAAGAGAGCTCAGGTGAGAAATTGCAAACGTCGAGCAATTGCTCAGAGACGAAAAGTGCCAGCACTGAAAGCTGTTGCTAGCCAGCACCCTTCCTTGGAAGCGCTTTTGTAGGCCTAAGAACACTGGGGCTCTGGGCTTCTCTAGCCACCTAATCTTCTGCTCATCCTCTCGTGCAGTCTAAAGAGAGCTCAGGTGAGAAATTGCAAACGTCAAGCAATTGCTCAGAGATGAAAAGTGCCAGCACTGAAAGCTGTTGCTAGCCAGCACCCTTCCTTGGAAGCGCTTTTGTAGGCCTAACAACACTGGGGCTCTGGGCTTCTCTAGCCACCTAATCTTCTGCTCATCATCTCGTGCAGTCTAAAGAGAGCTCAGGTGAGAAAGTGCAAACGTCGAGCAATTGCTCAGAGATGAAAAGTGGCAGCACTGAAAGCTGTTGCTAGCCAGCACCCTTCCTCGGAAGTGCTTTCACAGGCGCAGCAACACTGGGGCTTTGCGCTTCTCTAGCCACCAAACGTCACGCTCACTATCTCTCCGTCTCGTAGACACGAGCTGAGAAATTGCAAACGTCGAGCAATTGCTCAGAGATGAAAAGTGCCAGCACTGAAAGCTGTTGCTAGCCAGCACCCTTCCTTGGAAACGCTTTTGTAGCCCTAAGAACAGTGGGGCTCTGGGCTTCTCTAGCCACCTACTCTTCTGCTCATCCTCTCGTGCAGTCTAAAGAGAGCTCAGGTGAGAAATTGCAAACGTCGAGCAATTGCTCAGAGATGAAAAGTGCCAGCACTGAAAGCTGTTGCTAGCCAGCACCCTTCCTTGGAAGCGCTTTCACAGGCGCAGCAACACTGGGACTTTGCGCTTCTGTAGCCACCAAACGTCACGGTCATTCTCTTTCCATCTCGTAGACACGAGCTGAGAAATTGCAAATGTCGAGCAATTGCTCAGAGAGGAAAAGTGCCAGCACTGAAAGCTGTTGCTAGCCAGCACCCTTCCTTGGAAGCGCTTTTGTAGCCCTAAGAATACTGGGGTTCTGGGCTTCTCTAGCCACCTACTCTTCTGCTCATCCTCTCGCGTAGTCTAAAGAGAGCTCAGGTGAGAAATTGCAAACGTCGAGCAATTGCTCAGAGATGAAAAGTGCCAGCACTGAAAGCTGTTGCTAGCCAGCACCCTTCCTTGGAAACGCTTTTGTAGGCCTAAGAACACTGGGGCTCTGGGCTTCTCTAGCCACCTAATCTTCTGCTCATCCTCTCGTGCAGTCTAAAGAGAGCTCAGGTGAGAAATTGCAAACGTCAAGCAATTGCTCAGAGATGAAAAGTGCCAGCACTGAAGGCTGTTGCTAGCCAGCACCCTTCCTTGGAAGCGCTTTCACAGGCGCAGCAACACTGGGGCTTTGCGCTTCTCTACCCACCAAACGTCACGCTCACTATCTCTCCGTCTCGAAGACACGAGCTGAGAAATTGCAAACGTACAGCAATTGCTCAGAGATGAAAAGTGCCAGCACTGAAAGGTGTTGCTAGCCAGCACCCTTCCTTGGAAGCGCTTTCACAGGTGCAGCAACACTGGGGCTTTGCGCTTCTCTACCAACCAAACGTCACGGTCACTATCTCTCCGTCTCGTAAACACGAGCTGAGAAATTGCAAACGTCGAGCAATTGCTCAGAGATGAGAAGTGCCAGCACTGAAAGCTGTTGCTAGCCAGCACCCTTCCTTGGAAGCGCTTTTGTAGGCCTAAGAACACTGGGGCTCTGGGCTTCTCTAGCCACCTAATCTTCTGCTCATCCTCTCGCGCAGTCTAAAGAGAGCTCAGGGGAGAAATTGCAAATGTCGAGCAATTGCTCAGAGATGAAAAGTGCCAGCACTGAAAGCTGTTGCTAGCCAGCACCCTTCCTTGGAAGCGCTTTCACAGGCACAGCAACACTGGGGCTTTGCGCTTCTCTACCCACCAAACGTCACGGTCACTATCTCTCCGTCTCGTAGACACGAGCTGTGAAATTGCAAATGTCGAGTAATTGCTCAGAGATGAGAAGTGCCAGCACTGAAAGCTGTTGCTAGCCAGCACCCTTCCTTGGAAGCGCTTTTGTATCCCTAAGAATACTGGGGTTGTGGGCTTCTCTAGCCACCTACTCTTCTGCTCATCCTCTCGCGTAGTCTAAAGAGAGCTCAGGTGAGAAATTGCAAACGTCGAGCAATTGCTCAGAGACGAAAAGTGCCAGCACTGAAAGCTGTTGCTAGCCAGCACCCTTCCTTGGAAGCGCTTTTGTAGGCCTAAGAACACTGGGGCTCTGGGCTTCTCTAGCCACCTAATCTTCTGCTCATCCTCTCGTGCAGTCTAAAGAGAGCTCAGGTGAGAAATTGCAAACGTCAAGCAATTGCTCAGAGATGAAAAGTGCCAGCACTGAAGGCTGTTGCTAGCCAGCACCCTTCCTTGGAAGCGCTTTCACAGGCGCAGCAACACTGGGGCTTTGCGCTTCTCTAGCCACCAAACGTCACACTCACTATCTCTCCGTCTCGTAGACACGAGCTGAGAAATTGCAAACGTCGAGCAATTGCTCAGAGATGAAAAGTGCCAGCACTGAAAGCTGTGGCTAGCCAGCACCCTTCCTTGGAAGTGCTTTCACAGGCGCAGCAACACTGGGGCTTTGCGCTTCTCTAGCCACCAAACATCACACTCACTATCTCTCCGTCTCGTAGACACGAGCTGAGAAATTGCAAACGTCGAGCAATTGCTCAGAGGTGAGAAGTACCAGCACTGAAAGCTGTGGCTAGCCAGCACCCTTCCTTGGAAGCGCTTTTGTAGCCCTAAGAACAGTGGGGCTCTGGGCTTCTCTAGCCACCTACTCTTCTGCTCATCCTCTCGTGCAGTCTAAAGAGAGCTCAGGTGAGAAATTGCAAACGTTGAGCAATTGCTCAGAGATGAAAAGTGCCAGCACTGAAAGCTGTTGCTAGCCAGCACCCTTCCTTGGAAGCGCTTTTGTAGCCCTAAGAACACTGGGGCTCTGGGCTTCTCTAGCTACCTAATATTCTGCTCATCCTCTCGCGTAGTCTAAAGAGAGCTCAGGTGAGAAATTGCAAAGGTCGAGCAATTGCTCAGAGATGAAAAGTGCCAGCACTGAAAGCTGTTGCTACCCAGCACCCTTCCTTGGAAGCGCTTTTGTAGGCCTAACAACACTGGGGCTCTGGGCTTCTCTAGCCACCTACTCTTCTGCTCATCCTCTCGCGTAGTCTAAAGAGAGCTCAGGTGAGAAATTGCAAATGTCAAGCAATTGCTCAGAGAGGAAAAGTGCCAGCACTGAAAGCTGTTGCTACCCAGCACCCTTCCTTGGAAGCGCTTTTGTAGGCCTAACAACACTGGGGCTCTGGGCTTCTCTAGCCACCTACTCTTCTGCTCATCCTCTCGCGTAGTCTAAAGAGAGCTCAGGTGAGAAATTGCAAATGTCAAGCAATTGCTCAGAGAGGAAAAGTGCCAGCACTGAAAGCTGTTGCTAGCCAGCACCCTTCCTTGGAAGCGCTTTTGTAGCCCTAAGAACACTGGGGTTCTGGGCTTCTCTAGCCACCTAATATCCTGCTCATCCGCTCGCGCAGTCTAAAGAGAGCTCAGGTGAGAAATTGCAAATGTCCAGCAATTGCTCAGAGATGAATAGTGCCAGCACTGAAAGCTGTTGCTAGCCAGCACCCTTCCTTGGAAGCGCTTTCACAGGCGCAGCAACACTGGGGCTTTGCGCTTCTCTACCCACCAAACGTCACACTCACTATCTCTCCGTCTCGTAGACAAGAGCTGAGAAATTGCAAACGTCGAGCAATTGGTCAGAGATGAAAAGTGCCAGCACTGAAAGCTGTTGCTAGCCAGCACCCTTCCTTGGAAGTGCTTTCACAGGCGCAGCAACACTGGGGCTTTGCGCTTCTCTAGCCACCAAACATCACGGTCATTCTCTTTCCTTCTCGTAGACACGAGCTGAGAAATTGCAAATGTCGAGCAATTGCTCAGAGATGAAAAGTGCTAGCACTGAAAGCTGTTGCTAGCCAGCACCCTTCCTTGGAAGCGCTTTTGTAGGCCTAAGAACACTGGGGCTCTGGGCTTCTCTAGCCACCTAATCTTCTGCTCATCCTCTCGTGCAGTCTAAAGAGAGCTCAGGTGAGAAATTGCAAACGTCAAGCAATTGCTCAGAGATGAAAAGTGCCAGCACTGAAGGCTGTTGCTAGCCAGCACCCTTCCTTGGAAGCGCTTTCACAGGCGCAGCAACACTGGGGCTTTGCGCTTCTCTAGCCACCAAACGTCACACTCACTATCTCTCCGTCTCGTAGACACGAGCTGAGAAATTGCAAACGTCGAGCAATTGCTCAGAGATGAAAAGTGCCAGCACTGAAAGCTGTGGCTAGCCAGCACCCTTCCTTGGAAGTGCTTTCACAGGCGCAGCAACACTGGGGCTTTGCGCTTCTCTAGCCACCAAACGTCACGGTCACCATCTCTCCGTCTCGTAGACACGAGCTGAGAAATTGCAAACGTCGAGCAATTGCTCAGAGGTGAGAAGTACCAGCACTGAAAGCTGTGGCTAGCCAGCACCCTTCCTTGGAAGCGCTTTTGTAGCCCTAAGAACAGTGGGGCTCTGGGCTTCTCTAGCCACCTACTCTTCTGCTCATCCTCTCGTGCAGTCTAAAGAGAGCTCAGGTGAGAAATTGCAAACGTTGAGCAATTGCTCAGAGATGAAAAGTGCCAGCACTGAAAGCTGTTGCTAGCCAGCACCCTTCCTTGGAAGCGCTTTTGTAGGCCTAAGAACACTGGGGCTCTGGGCTTCTCTAGCTACCTAATATTCTGCTCATCCTCTCGCGTAGTCTAAAGAGAGCTCAGGTGAGAAATTGCAAAGGTCGAGCAATTGCTCAGAGATGAAAAGTGCCAGCACTGAAAGCTGTTGCTACCCAGCACCCTTCCTTGGAAGCGCTTTTGTAGGCCTAACAACACTGGGGCTCTGGGCTTCTCTAGCCACCTACTCTTCTGCTCATCCTCTCGCGTAGTCTAAAGAGAGCTCAGGTGAGAAATTGCAAATGTCAAGCAATTGCTCAGAGAGGAAAAGTGCCAGCACTGAAAGCTGTTGCTAGCCAGCACCCTTCCTTGGAAGCGCTTTTGTAGCCCTAAGAACACTGGGGTTCTGGGCTTCTCTAGCCACCTAATATCCTGCTCATCCTCTCGCGCAGTCTAAAGAGAGCTCAGGTGAGAAATTGCAAATGTCCAGCAATTGCTCAGAGATGAATAGTGCCAGCACTGAAAGCTGTTGCTAGCCAGCACCCTTCCTTGGAAGCGCTTTCACAGGCGCAGCAACACTGGGGCTTTGCGCTTCTCTACCCACCAAACGTCACACTCACTATCTCTCCGTCTCGTAGACAAGAGCTGAGAAATTGCAAACGTCGAGCAATTGGTCAGAGATGAAAAGTGCCAGCACTGAAAGCTGTTGCTAGCCAGCACCCTTCCTTGGAAGTGCTTTCACAGGCGCAGCAACACTGGGGCTTTGCGCTTCTCTAGCCACCAAACATCACGGTCATTCTCTTTCCTTCTCGTAGACACGAGCTGAGAAATTGCAAATGTCGAGCAATTGCTCAGAGATGAAAAGTGCTAGCACTGAAAGCTGTTGCTAGCCAGCACCCTTCCTTGGAAGCGCTTTTGTAGGCCTAAGAACACCGGGGCTCTGGGCTTCTCTAGCCACCTAATCTTCTGCTCATCCTCTCGCGCAGTCTAAAGAGAGCTCAGGTGAGAAATTGCAAACGTCAAGCAATTGCTCAGAGATGAAAAGTGCCAGCACTTAAGGCTGTTGCTAGCCAGCACCCTTCCTTGGAAGCGCTTTCACAGGCGCAGCAACACTGGGGCTTTGCGCTTCTCTAGCCACCAAACATCACGGTCATTCTCTTTCCGTCTCGTAGAAACGAGTTGAGAAATTGCAAACGTCGAGCAATTGCTCAGAGAGGAAAAGTGCCAGCACTGAAAGCTGTTGCTAGCCAGCACCCTTCCTTGGAAGCGCTTTCACAGGTGCAGCAACACTGGGGCTTTGCGCTTCTCTAGCCACCAAACATCACGGTCACTATCTCTCCGTCTCGTAGACACGAGCTGAGAAATTGCAAACGTCCAGCAATTGCTCAGAGATGAGAAGTGCCAGCACTGAAAGCTGTTGCTAGCCAGCAGCCTTCCTTGGAAGTGCTTTCACAGGCGCAGCAACACTGGGGCTTTGCGCTTCTCTAGCCACCAAACTTCACACTCACTATCTCTCCGTCTCGTAGACACGAGCTGAGAAATTGCAAACGTCGAGCAATTGCTCAGAGATGAGAAGTGCCAGCACTGAAAGCTGTTGCTAGCCAGCACCCTTCCTTGGAAGCGCTTTTGTAGGCCTAAGAACACAGGGGCTCTGGGCTTCTCTAGCCACCTACTCTTCTGCTCATCCTCTCGTGCAGTCTAAAGAGAGCTCAGGTGAGAAATTGCAAACGTTGAGCAATTGCTCAGAGAGGAAAAGTGCCAGCACTGAAAGCTGTTGCTAGCCAGCACCCTTCCTTGGAAGCGCTTTTGTAGCCCTAAGAACACTGGGGCTCTGGGCTTCTCTAGCTTCCTAATATTCTGCTCATCCTCTCGCGTAGTCTAAAGAGAGCTCAGGTGAGAAATTGCAAACGTCGAGCAATTGCTCAGAGATGAAAAGTGCCAGCACTGAAAGCTGTTGCTAGCCAGCACCCTTCCTTGGAAGCGCTTTCACAGGCGCAGCAACACTGGGGCTTTGCGCTTCTCTAGCCACCAAACGTCACACTCACTATCTCTCCGTCTCGTAGACACGAGCTGAGAAATTGCAAACGTCGAGCAATTGCTCAGAGATGAAAAGTGCCAGCACTGAAAGCTGTGGCTAGCCAGCACCCTTCCTTGGAAGCGCTTTCACAGGTGCAGCAACACTGGGGCTTTGCGCTTCTCTAGCCACCAAACATCACGGTCACTATCTCTCCGTCTCGTAGACACGAGCTGAGAAATGGCAAACGTCCAGCAATTGCTCAGAGATGAGAAGTGCCAGCACTGAAAGCTGTTGCTAGCCAGCAGCCTTCCTTGGAAGCGCTTTCACAGGCGCAGCAACACTGGGGCTTTGCGCTTCTCTACCCACCAAACGTCACACTCACCATCTCTCCGTCTCGTAGACACGAGCTGAGAAATTGCAAACGTCGAGCAATTGCTCAGAGATGAGAAGTGCCAGCACTGAAAGCTGTGGCTAGCCAGCACCCTTCCTTGGAAGCGCTTTTGTAGGCCTAACAACACTGGGGCTCTGGGCTTCTCTAGCCACCTACTCTTCTGCTCATCCTCTCGCGTAGTCTAAAGAGAGCTCAGGTGAGAAATTGCAAACGTTGAGCAATTGCTCAGAGATGAAAAGTGCCAGCACTGAAAGCTGTTGCTAGCCAGCACCCTTCCTTGGAAGCGCTTTTGTAGCCCTAAGAATACTGGGGTTCTGGGCTTCTCTAGCCACCTACTCTTCTGCTCATCCTCTCGCGTAGTCTAAAGAGAGCTCAGGTGAGAAATTGCAAACGTCGAGCAATTGCTCAGAGAGGAAAAGTGCCAGCACTGAAAGCTGTTGCTAGCCAGCACCCTTCCTTGGAAACGCTTTTGTAGGCCTAAGAACACTGGGGTTCTGGGCTTCTCTAGCCACCTAATCTTCTGCTCATCCTCTCGCGCACTATAAAGAGAGCTCAGGTGAGAAATTGCAAACGTCAAGCAATTGCTCAGAGATGAAAAGTGCCAGCACTGAAGGCTGTTGCTAGCCAGCACCCTTCCTTGGAAGCGCTTTCACAGGCGCAGCAACACTGGGGCTTTGCGCTTCTCTAGCCACCAAACTTCACGCTCACTATCTCTCCGTCTCGTAGACACGAGCTGAGAAATTGCAAACGTCGAGCAATTGCTCAGAGAGGAAAAGTGCCAGCACTGAAAGGTGTTGCTAGCCAGCACCCTTCCTTGGAAGCGCTTTCACAGGTGCAGCAACACTGGGGCTTTGCGCTTCTCTAGCCACCAAACGTCACGGTCACTATCTCTCCGTCTCGTAGACACGAGCTGAGAAATTGCAAACGTCGAGCAATTGCTCAGAGATGAGAAGTGCCAGCACTGAAAGCTGTTGCTAGCCAGCACCCTTCCTTGGAAGCGCTTTTGTAGCCCTAAGAATACTGGGGTTCTGGGCTTCTCTAGCCACCTACTCTTCTGCTCATCCTCTCGCGTAGTCTAAAGAGAGCTCAGGTGAGAAATTGCAAACGTCGAGCAATTGCTCAGAGACGAAAAGTGCCAGCACTGAAAGCTGTTGCTAGCCAGCACCCTTCCTTGGAAGCGATTTTGTAGGCCTAAGAACACTGGGGCTCTGGGCTTCTCTAGCCACCTAATCTTCTGCTCATCCTCTCGTGCAGTCTAAAGAGAGCTCAGGTGAGAAATTGCAAACGTCAAGCAATTGCTCAGAGATGAAAAGTGCCAGCACTGAAGGCTGTTGCTAGCCAGCACCCTTCCTTGGAAGCGCTTTCACAGGCGCAGCAACACTGGGGCTTTGCGCTTCTCTAGCCACCAAACGTCACGCTCACTATCTCTCCGTCTCGTAGACACGAGCTGAGAAATTGCAAACGTCGAGCAATTGCTCAGAGATGAAAAGTGCCAGCACTGAAAGCTGTGGCTAGCCAGCACCCTTCCTTGGAAGTGCTTTCACAGGCGCAGCAACACTGGGGCTTTGCGCTTCTCTAGCCACCAAACATCACGGTCACCATCTCTCCGTCTCGTAGACACGAGCTGAGAAATTGCAAACGTCGAGCAATTGCTCAGAGGTGAGAAGTGCCAGCACTGAAAGCTGTGGCTAGCCAGCACCCTTCCTTGGAAGCGCTTTTGTAGCCCTAAGAACAGTGGGGCTCTGGGCTTCTCTAGCCACCTACTCTTCTGCTCATCCTCTCGTGCAGTCTAAAGAGAGCTCAGGTGAGAAATTGCAAACGTTGAGCAATTGCTCAGAGATGAAAAGTGCCAGCACTGAAAGCTGTTGCTAGCCAGCAGCCTTCCTTGGAAGCGCTTTTGTAGGCCTAAGAACACAGGGGCTCTGGGCTTCTCTAGCCACCTACTCTTCTGCTCATCCTCTCGCGTAGTCTAAAGAGAGCTCAGGTGAGAAATTGCAAATGTCAAGCAATTGCTCAGAGAGGAAAAGTGCCAGCACTGAAAGCTGTTGCTAGCCAGCACCCTTCCTTGGAAGCGCTTTTGTAGCCCTAAGAACACTGGGGCTCTGGGCTTCTCTAGCCACCTAATATTCTGCTCATCCTCTCGCGCAGTCTAAAGAGAGCTCAGGTGAGAAATTGCAAATGTCCAGCAATTGCTCAGAGATGAATAGTGCCAGCACTGAAAGCTGTGGCTAGCCAGCACCCTTCCTTGGAAGCGCTTTCACAGGCGCAGCAACACTGGGGCTTTGCGCTTCTCTACCCACCAAACATCACTCTCACTATCTCTCCGTCTCGTAGACACGAGCTGAGAAATTGCAAACGTCGAGCAATTGCTCAGAGATGAAAAGTGCCAGCACTGAAAGCTGTTGCTAGCCAGCACCCTTCCTTGGAAGTGCTTTCACAGGCGCAGCAACACTGGGGCTTTGCGCTTCTCTAGCCACCAAACGTCACGGTCATTCTCTTTCCTTCTCGTAGACACGAGCTGAGAAATTGCAAATGTCGAGCAATTGCTCAGAGATGAAAAGTGCTAGCACTGAAAGCTGTTGCTAGCCAGCACCCTTCCTTGGAAGCGCTTTTGTAGGCCTAAGAACACCGGGGCTCTGGGCTTCTCTAGCCACCTAATCTTCTGCTCATCCTCTCGCGCAGTCTAAAGAGAGCTCAGGTGAGAAATTGCAAACGTCAAGCAATTGCTCAGAGATGAAAAGTGCCAGCACTTAAGGCTGTTGCTAGCCAGCACCCTTCCTTGGAAGCGCTTTCACAAGCGCAGCAACACTGGGGCTTTGCGCTTCTCTACCCACCAAACATCACGGTCATTCTCTTTCCGTCTCGTAGAAACGAGTTGAGAAATTGCAAACGTCCAGCAATTGCTCAGAGAGGAAAAGTGCCAGCACTGAAAGCTGTTGCTAGCCAGCACCCTTCCTTGGAAGCGCTTTCACAGGCGCAGCAACACTGGGGCTTTGCGCTTCTCTAGCCACCAAACATCACGGTCACTATCTCTCCGTCTCGTAGACACGAGCTGAGAAATTGCAAACGTCCAGCAATTGCTCAGAGATGAGAAGTGCCAGCACTGAAAGCTGTTGCTAGCCAGCAGCCTTCCTTGGAAGTGCTTTCACAGGCGCAGCAACACTGGGACTTTGCGCTTCTCTAGCCACCAAATGTCACGGTCACCATCTCTCCGTCTTGTAGACACGAGCTGAGAAATTGCAAACGTCGAGCAATTGCTCAGAGAGGAAAAGTGCCAGCACTGAAAGCTGTTGCTAGCCAGCACCCTTCCTTGGAAGCGCCTTTGTAGGCCTAAGAACACTGGGGCTCTGGGCTTCTCTAGCCACCTAATCTTCTGCTCATTCTCTCGTGCAGTCTAAAGAGAGCTCAGGTGAGAAATTGCAAACGTCGAGCAATTGCTCAGAGATGAAAAGTGCCAGCACTGAAAGCTGTTGCTACCCAGCACCCT
This sequence comes from Sarcoramphus papa, assembly GCA_037962945.1. Lineage (NCBI taxonomy): Eukaryota > Metazoa > Chordata > Aves > Accipitriformes > Cathartidae > Sarcoramphus > Sarcoramphus papa. The sequence continues at coordinate 90,649,290 of CM075586.1, read as the reverse complement.
TCCTTGGAAGCGCTTTCACAGGCGCAGCAACACTGGGGCTTTGCGCTTCTCTAGCCACCAAACGTCACACTCACTATCTCTCCGTCTCGTAGACACGAGCTGAGAAATTGCAAACGTCGAGCAATTGCTCAGAGATGAAAAGTGCCAGCACTGAAAGCTGTGGCTAGCCAGCACCCTTCCTTGGAAGCGCTTTCACAGGCGCAGCAACACTGGGGCTTTGCGCTTCTCTAGCCACCAAACATCACGGTCACTATCTCTCCGTCTCGTAGACACGAGCTGAGAAATGGCAAACGTCCAGCAATTGCTCAGAGATGAGAAGTGCCAGCACTGAAAGCTGTTGCTAGCCAGCACCCTTCCTTGGAAGCGCTTTCACAGGCGCAGCAACACTGGGGCTTTGCGCTTCTCTAGCCACCAAACGTCACGGTCACCATCTCTCCGTCTCGTAGACACGAGCTGAGAAATTGCAAACGTCGAGCAATTGCTCAGAGATGAAAAGGGCCAGCACTGAAAGCTGTTGCTAGCCAGCACCCTTCCTTGGAAGCGCCTTTGTAGCCCTAAGAACACCGGGGCTCTGGGCTTCTCTAGCCACCTAATCTTCTGCTCATCCTCTCGTGCAGTCTAAAGAGAGCTCAGGTGAGAAAGTGCAAACGTCGAGCAATTGCTCAGAGATGAGAAGTGCCAGCACTGAAAGCTGTTGCTAGCCAGCACCCTTCCTTGGAAGCGCTTTTGTAGGCCTAAGAACACAGGGGCTCTGGGCTTCTCTAGCCACCTACTCTTCTGCTCATTCTCTCGTGCAGTCTAAAGAGAGCTCAGGTGAGAAATTGCAAATGTCCAGCAATTGCTCAGAGATGAATAGTGCCAGCACTGAAAGCTGTTGCTAGCCAGCACCCTTCCTTGGAAGCGCTTTCACAGGCGCAGCAACACTGGGGCTTTGCGCTTCTCTACCCACCAAACATCACTCTCACTATCTCTCCGTCTCGTAGACACGAGCTGAGAAATTGCAAACGTCGAGCAATTGCTCAGAGATGAAAAGTGCCAGCACTGAAAGCTGTTGCTAGCCAGCACCCTTCCTTGGAAGTGCTTTCACAGGCGCAGCAACACTGGGGCTTTGCGCTTCTCTAGCCACCAAACGTCACGGTCATTCTCTTTCCTTCTCGTAGACACGAGCTGAGAAATTGCAAATGTCGAGCAATTGCTCAGAGATGAAAAGTGCTAGCACTGAAAGCTGTTGCTAGCCAGCACCCTTCCTTGGAAGCGCTTTTGTAGGCCTAAGAACACCGGGGCTCTGGGCTTCTCTAGCCACCTCATCTTCTGCTCATCCTCTCGCGCGCTCTAAAGAGAGCTCAGGTGAGAAATTGCAAACGTCAAGCAATTGCTCAGAGATGAAAAGTGCCAGCACTTAAGGCTGTTGCTAGCCAGCACCCTTCCTTGGAAGCGCTTTCACAAGCGCAGCAACACTGGGGCTTTGCGCTTCTCTACCCACCAAACATCACGGTCATTCTCTTTCCGTCTCGTAGAAACGAGTTGAGAAATTGCAAACGTCGAGCAATTGCTCAGAGATGAGAAGTGCCAGCACTGAAAGCTGTTGCTAGCCAGCACCCTTCCTTGGAAGCGCTTTCACAGGCGCAGCAACACCGGGGCTTTGCGCTTCTCTAGCCACCAAACATCACGCTCACTATCTCTCCGTCTCGTAGACACGAGCTGAGAAATTGCAAACGTCCAGCAATTGCTCAGAGATGAGAAGTGCCAGCACTGAAAGCTGTTGCTAGCCAGCAGCCTTCCTTGGAAGTGCTTTCACAGGCGCAGCAACACTGGGACTTTGCGCTTCTCTAGCCACCAAATGTCACGGTCACCATCTCTCCGTCTCGTAGACACGAGCTGAGAAATTGCAAACGTCGAGCAATTGCTCAGAGAGGAAAAGTGCCAGCACTGAAAGCTGTTGCTAGCCAGCACCCTTCCTTGGAAGCGCCTTTGTAGGCCTAAGAACACTGGGGCTCTGGGCTTCTCTAGCCACCTAATCTTCTGCTCATTCTCTCGTGCAGTCTAAAGAGAGCTCAGGTGAGAAATTGCAAACGTCGAGCAATTGCTCAGAGATGAAAAGTGCCAGCACTGAAAGCTGTTGCTAGCCAGCAGCCTTCCTTGGAAGCGCTTTTGTAGGCCTAAGAACACTGGGGCTCTGGGCTTCTCTAGCTTCCTAATATTCTGCTCATCCTCTCGCGTAGTCTAAAGAGAGCTCAGGTGAGAAATTGCAAACGTCGAGCAATTGCTCAGAGATGAAAAGTGCCAGCACTGAAAGGTGTTGCTACCCAGCACCCTTCCTTGGAAGCGCTTTCACAGGCGCAGCAACACTGGGGCTTTGCGCTTCTCTAGCCACCAAACGTCACACTCACTATCTCTCCGTCTCGTAGACACGAGCTGAGAAATTGCAAACGTCGAGCAATTGCTCAGAGATGAAAAGTGGCAGCACTGAAAGCTGTGGCTAGCCAGCACCCTTCCTTGGAAGCGCTTTCACAGGCGCAGCAACACTGGGGCTTTGCGCTTCTCTAGCCACCAAACATCACGGTCACTATCTCTCCGTCTCGTAGACACGAGCTGAGAAATGGCAAACGTCCAGCAATTGCTCAGAGATGAGAAGTGCCAGCACTGAAAGCTGTTGCTAGCCAGCACCCTTCCTTGGAAGCGCTTTCACAGGCGCAGCAACACTGGGGCTTTGCGCTTCTCTACCCACCAAACGTCACGGTCACCATCTCTCCGTCTCGTAGACACGAGCTGAGAAATTGCAAACGTCGAGCAATTGCTCAGAGATGAAAAGGGCCAGCACTGAAAGCTGTTGCTAGCCAGCACCCTTCCTTGGAAGCGCCTTTGTAGCCCTAAGAACACCGGGGCTCTGGGCTTCTCTAGCCACCTAATCTTCTGCTCATCCTCTCGTGCAGTCTAAAGAGAGCTCAGGTGAGAAAGTGCAAACGTCGAGCAATTGCTCAGAGATGAGAAGTGCCAGCACTGAAAGCTGTTGCTAGACAGCACCCTTCCTTGGAAGCGCTTTTGTAGGCCTAAGAACACAGGGGCTCTGGGCTTCTCTAGCCACCTACTCTTCTGCTCATTCTCTCGTGCAGTCTAAAGAGAGCTCAGGTGAGAAATTGCAAACGTTGAGCAATTGCTCAGAGATGAAAAGTGCCAGCACTGAAAGCTGTTGCTAGCCAGCACCCTTCCTTGGAAGCGCTTTTGTAGGCCTAAGAACACTGGGGCTCTGGGCTTCTCTAGCTTCCTAATATTCTGCTCATCCTCTCGCGTAGTCTAAAGAGAGCTCAGGTGAGAAATTGCAAACGTCGAGCAATTGCTCAGAGATGAAAAGTGCCAGCACTGAAAGCTGTTGCTACCCAGCACCCTTCCTTGGAAGCGCTTTCACAGGCGCAGCAACACTGGGGCTTTGCGCTTCTCTAGCCACCAAACGTCACACTCACTATCTCTCCGTCTCGTAGACACGAGCTGAGAAATTGCAAACGTCGAGCAATTGCTCAGAGATGAAAAGTGCCAGCACTGAAAGCTGTGGCTAGCCAGCACCCTTCCTTGGAAGCGCTTTCACAGGTGCAGCAACACTGGGGCTTTGCGCTTCTCTAGCCACCAAACATCACGGTCACTATCTCTCCGTCTCGTAGACACGAGCTGAGAAATGGCAAACGTCAAGCAATTGCTCAGAGATGAGAAGTGCCAGCACTGAAAGCTGTTGCTACCCAGCACCCTTCCTTGGAAGCGCTTTTGTAGCCCTAAGAACACTGGGGCTCTGGGCTTCTCTAGCCACCTACTCTTCTGCTCATCCTCTCGTGCAGTCTAAAGAGAGCTCAGGTGAGAAATTGCAAACGTTGAGCAATTGCTCAGAGATGAAAAGTGCCAGCACTGAAAGCTGTTGCTAGCCAGCACCCTTCCTTGGAAGCGCTTTTGTAGGCCTAAGAACAGTGGGGCTCTGGGCTTCTCTAGCTACCTAATATTCTGCTCATCCTCTCGCGTAGTCTAAAGAGAGCTCAGGTGAGAAATTGCAAACGTTGAGCAATTGCTCAGAGATGAAAAGTGCCAGCACTGAAAGCTGTTGCTACCCAGCACCCTTCCTTGGAAGCGCTTTTGTAGGCCTAAGAACACTGGGGCTCTGGGCTTCTCTAGCCACCTAATCTTCTGCTCATCCTCTCGCGCAGTCTAAAGAGAGCTCAGGGGAGAAATTGCAAATGTCGAGCAATTGCTCAGAGATGAAAAGTGCCAGCACTGAAAGCTGTTGCTAGCCAGCACCCTTCCTTGGAAGCGCTTTCACAGGCACAGCAACACTGGGGCTTTGCGCTTCTCTACCCACCAAACGTCACGGTCACTATCTCTCCGTCTCGTAGACACGAGCTGTGAAATTGCAAATGTCGAGTAATTGCTCAGAGATGAGAAGTGCCAGCACTGAAAGCTGTTGCTAGCCAGCACCCTTCCTTGGAAGCGCTTTTGTATCCCTAAGAATACTGGGGTTGTGGGCTTCTCTAGCCACCTACTCTTCTGCTCATCCTCTCGCGTAGTCTAAAGAGAGCTCAGGTGAGAAATTGCAAACGTCGAGCAATTGCTCAGAGACGAAAAGTGCCAGCACTGAAAGCTGTTGCTAGCCAGCACCCTTCCTTGGAAGCGCTTTTGTAGGCCTAAGAACACTGGGGCTCTGGGCTTCTCTAGCCACCTAATCTTCTGCTCATCCTCTCGTGCAGTCTAAAGAGAGCTCAGGTGAGAAATTGCAAACGTCAAGCAATTGCTCAGAGATGAAAAGTGCCAGCACTGAAGGCTGTTGCTAGCCAGCACCCTTCCTTGGAAGCGCTTTCACAGGCGCAGCAACACTGGGGCTTTGCGCTTCTCTAGCCACCAAACGTCACACTCACTATCTCTCCGTCTCGTAGACACGAGCTGAGAAATTGCAAACGTCGAGCAATTGCTCAGAGATGAAAAGTGCCAGCACTGAAAGCTGTGGCTAGCCAGCACCCTTCCTTGGAAGTGCTTTCACAGGCGCAGCAACACTGGGGCTTTGCGCTTCTCTAGCCACCAAACATCACACTCACTATCTCTCCGTCTCGTAGACACGAGCTGAGAAATTGCAAACGTCGAGCAATTGCTCAGAGGTGAGAAGTACCAGCACTGAAAGCTGTGGCTAGCCAGCACCCTTCCTTGGAAGCGCTTTTGTAGCCCTAAGAACAGTGGGGCTCTGGGCTTCTCTAGCCACCTACTCTTCTGCTCATCCTCTCGTGCAGTCTAAAGAGAGCTCAGGTGAGAAATTGCAAACGTTGAGCAATTGCTCAGAGATGAAAAGTGCCAGCACTGAAAGCTGTTGCTAGCCAGCACCCTTCCTTGGAAGCGCTTTTGTAGCCCTAAGAACACTGGGGCTCTGGGCTTCTCTAGCTACCTAATATTCTGCTCATCCTCTCGCGTAGTCTAAAGAGAGCTCAGGTGAGAAATTGCAAAGGTCGAGCAATTGCTCAGAGATGAAAAGTGCCAGCACTGAAAGCTGTTGCTACCCAGCACCCTTCCTTGGAAGCGCTTTTGTAGGCCTAACAACACTGGGGCTCTGGGCTTCTCTAGCCACCTACTCTTCTGCTCATCCTCTCGCGTAGTCTAAAGAGAGCTCAGGTGAGAAATTGCAAATGTCAAGCAATTGCTCAGAGAGGAAAAGTGCCAGCACTGAAAGCTGTTGCTAGCCAGCACCCTTCCTTGGAAGCGCTTTTGTAGCCCTAAGAACACTGGGGTTCTGGGCTTCTCTAGCCACCTAATATCCTGCTCATCCGCTCGCGCAGTCTAAAGAGAGCTCAGGTGAGAAATTGCAAATGTCCAGCAATTGCTCAGAGATGAATAGTGCCAGCACTGAAAGCTGTTGCTAGCCAGCACCCTTCCTTGGAAGCGCTTTCACAGGCGCAGCAACACTGGGGCTTTGCGCTTCTCTACCCACCAAACGTCACACTCACTATCTCTCCGTCTCGTAGACAAGAGCTGAGAAATTGCAAACGTCGAGCAATTGGTCAGAGATGAAAAGTGCCAGCACTGAAAGCTGTTGCTAGCCAGCACCCTTCCTTGGAAGTGCTTTCACAGGCGCAGCAACACTGGGGCTTTGCGCTTCTCTAGCCACCAAACATCACGGTCATTCTCTTTCCTTCTCGTAGACACGAGCTGAGAAATTGCAAATGTCGAGCAATTGCTCAGAGATGAAAAGTGCTAGCACTGAAAGCTGTTGCTAGCCAGCACCCTTCCTTGGAAGCGCTTTTGTAGGCCTAAGAACACTGGGGCTCTGGGCTTCTCTAGCCACCTAATCTTCTGCTCATCCTCTCGTGCAGTCTAAAGAGAGCTCAGGTGAGAAATTGCAAACGTCAAGCAATTGCTCAGAGATGAAAAGTGCCAGCACTGAAGGCTGTTGCTAGCCAGCACCCTTCCTTGGAAGCGCTTTCACAGGCGCAGCAACACTGGGGCTTTGCGCTTCTCTAGCCACCAAACGTCACACTCACTATCTCTCCGTCTCGTAGACACGAGCTGAGAAATTGCAAACGTCGAGCAATTGCTCAGAGATGAAAAGTGCCAGCACTGAAAGCTGTGGCTAGCCAGCACCCTTCCTTGGAAGTGCTTTCACAGGCGCAGCAACACTGGGGCTTTGCGCTTCTCTAGCCACCAAACGTCACGGTCACCATCTCTCCGTCTCGTAGACACGAGCTGAGAAATTGCAAACGTCGAGCAATTGCTCAGAGGTGAGAAGTACCAGCACTGAAAGCTGTGGCTAGCCAGCACCCTTCCTTGGAAGCGCTTTTGTAGCCCTAAGAACAGTGGGGCTCTGGGCTTCTCTAGCCACCTACTCTTCTGCTCATCCTCTCGTGCAGTCTAAAGAGAGCTCAGGTGAGAAATTGCAAACGTTGAGCAATTGCTCAGAGATGAAAAGTGCCAGCACTGAAAGCTGTTGCTAGCCAGCACCCTTCCTTGGAAGCGCTTTTGTAGCCCTAAGAACACTGGGGCTCTGGGCTTCTCTAGCTACCTAATATTCTGCTCATCCTCTCGCGTAGTCTAAAGAGAGCTCAGGTGAGAAATTGCAAAGGTCGAGCAATTGCTCAGAGATGAAAAGTGCCAGCACTGAAAGCTGTTGCTACCCAGCACCCTTCCTTGGAAGCGCTTTTGTAGGCCTAACAACACTGGGGCTCTGGGCTTCTCTAGCCACCTACTCTTCTGCTCATCCTCTCGCGTAGTCTAAAGAGAGCTCAGGTGAGAAATTGCAAATGTCAAGCAATTGCTCAGAGAGGAAAAGTGCCAGCACTGAAAGCTGTTGCTAGCCAGCACCCTTCCTTGGAAGCGCTTTTGTAGCCCTAAGAACACTGGGGTTCTGGGCTTCTCTAGCCACCTAATATCCTGCTCATCCTCTCGCGCAGTCTAAAGAGAGCTCAGGTGAGAAATTGCAAATGTCCAGCAATTGCTCAGAGATGAATAGTGCCAGCACTGAAAGCTGTTGCTAGCCAGCACCCTTCCTTGGAAGCGCTTTCACAGGCGCAGCAACACTGGGGCTTTGCGCTTCTCTACCCACCAAACGTCACACTCACTATCTCTCCGTCTCGTAGACAAGAGCTGAGAAATTGCAAACGTCGAGCAATTGGTCAGAGATGAAAAGTGCCAGCACTGAAAGCTGTTGCTAGCCAGCACCCTTCCTTGGAAGTGCTTTCACAGGCGCAGCAACACTGGGGCTTTGCGCTTCTCTAGCCACCAAACATCACGGTCATTCTCTTTCCTTCTCGTAGACACGAGCTGAGAAATTGCAAATGTCGAGCAATTGCTCAGAGATGAAAAGTGCTAGCACTGAAAGCTGTTGCTAGCCAGCACCCTTCCTTGGAAGCGCTTTTGTAGGCCTAAGAACACCGGGGCTCTGGGCTTCTCTAGCCACCTAATCTTCTGCTCATCCTCTCGCGCAGTCTAAAGAGAGCTCAGGTGAGAAATTGCAAACGTCAAGCAATTGCTCAGAGATGAAAAGTGCCAGCACTTAAGGCTGTTGCTAGCCAGCACCCTTCCTTGGAAGCGCTTTCACAGGCGCAGCAACACTGGGGCTTTGCGCTTCTCTAGCCACCAAACATCACGGTCATTCTCTTTCCGTCTCGTAGAAACGAGTTGAGAAATTGCAAACGTCGAGCAATTGCTCAGAGAGGAAAAGTGCCAGCACTGAAAGCTGTTGCTAGCCAGCACCCTTCCTTGGAAGCGCTTTCACAGGTGCAGCAACACTGGGGCTTTGCGCTTCTCTAGCCACCAAACATCACGGTCACTATCTCTCCGTCTCGTAGACACGAGCTGAGAAATTGCAAACGTCCAGCAATTGCTCAGAGATGAGAAGTGCCAGCACTGAAAGCTGTTGCTAGCCAGCAGCCTTCCTTGGAAGTGCTTTCACAGGCGCAGCAACACTGGGGCTTTGCGCTTCTCTAGCCACCAAACTTCACACTCACTATCTCTCCGTCTCGTAGACACGAGCTGAGAAATTGCAAACGTCGAGCAATTGCTCAGAGATGAGAAGTGCCAGCACTGAAAGCTGTTGCTAGCCAGCACCCTTCCTTGGAAGCGCTTTTGTAGGCCTAAGAACACAGGGGCTCTGGGCTTCTCTAGCCACCTACTCTTCTGCTCATCCTCTCGTGCAGTCTAAAGAGAGCTCAGGTGAGAAATTGCAAACGTTGAGCAATTGCTCAGAGAGGAAAAGTGCCAGCACTGAAAGCTGTTGCTAGCCAGCACCCTTCCTTGGAAGCGCTTTTGTAGCCCTAAGAACACTGGGGCTCTGGGCTTCTCTAGCTTCCTAATATTCTGCTCATCCTCTCGCGTAGTCTAAAGAGAGCTCAGGTGAGAAATTGCAAACGTCGAGCAATTGCTCAGAGATGAAAAGTGCCAGCACTGAAAGCTGTTGCTAGCCAGCACCCTTCCTTGGAAGCGCTTTCACAGGCGCAGCAACACTGGGGCTTTGCGCTTCTCTAGCCACCAAACGTCACACTCACTATCTCTCCGTCTCGTAGACACGAGCTGAGAAATTGCAAACGTCGAGCAATTGCTCAGAGATGAAAAGTGCCAGCACTGAAAGCTGTGGCTAGCCAGCACCCTTCCTTGGAAGCGCTTTCACAGGTGCAGCAACACTGGGGCTTTGCGCTTCTCTAGCCACCAAACATCACGGTCACTATCTCTCCGTCTCGTAGACACGAGCTGAGAAATGGCAAACGTCCAGCAATTGCTCAGAGATGAGAAGTGCCAGCACTGAAAGCTGTTGCTAGCCAGCAGCCTTCCTTGGAAGCGCTTTCACAGGCGGAGCAACACTGGGGCTTTGCGCTTCTCTACCCACCAAACGTCACACTCACCATCTCTCCGTCTCGTAGACACGAGCTGAGAAATTGCAAACGTCGAGCAATTGCTCAGAGATGAGAAGTGCCAGCACTGAAAGCTGTGGCTAGCCAGCACCCTTCCTTGGAAGCGCTTTTGTAGGCCTAACAACACTGGGGCTCTGGGCTTCTCTAGCCACCTACTCTTCTGCTCATCCTCTCGCGTAGTCTAAAGAGAGCTCAGGTGAGAAATTGCAAACGTTGAGCAATTGCTCAGAGATGAAAAGTGCCAGCACTGAAAGCTGTTGCTAGCCAGCACCCTTCCTTGGAAGCGCTTTTGTAGCCCTAAGAATACTGGGGTTCTGGGCTTCTCTAGCCACCTACTCTTCTGCTCATCCTCTCGCGTAGTCTAAAGAGAGCTCAGGTGAGAAATTGCAAACGTCGAGCAATTGCTCAGAGAGGAAAAGTGCCAGCACTGAAAGCTGTTGCTAGCCAGCACCCTTCCTTGGAAACGCTTTTGTAGGCCTAAGAACACTGGGGTTCTGGGCTTCTCTAGCCACCTAATCTTCTGCTCATCCTCTCGCGCACTATAAAGAGAGCTCAGGTGAGAAATTGCAAACGTCAAGCAATTGCTCAGAGATGAAAAGTGCCAGCACTGAAGGCTGTTGCTAGCCAGCACCCTTCCTTGGAAGCGCTTTCACAGGCGCAGCAACACTGGGGCTTTGCGCTTCTCTAGCCACCAAACTTCACGCTCACTATCTCTCCGTCTCGTAGACACGAGCTGAGAAATTGCAAACGTCGAGCAATTGCTCAGAGAGGAAAAGTGCCAGCACTGAAAGGTGTTGCTAGCCAGCACCCTTCCTTGGAAGCGCTTTCACAGGTGCAGCAACACTGGGGCTTTGCGCTTCTCTAGCCACCAAACGTCACGGTCACTATCTCTCCGTCTCGTAGACACGAGCTGAGAAATTGCAAACGTCGAGCAATTGCTCAGAGATGAGAAGTGCCAGCACTGAAAGCTGTTGCTAGCCAGCACCCTTCCTTGGAAGCGCTTTTGTAGCCCTAAGAATACTGGGGTTCTGGGCTTCTCTAGCCACCTACTCTTCTGCTCATCCTCTCGTGCAGTCTAAAGAGAGCTCAGGTGAGAAATTGCAAACGTCAAGCAATTGCTCAGAGATGAAAAGTGCCAGCACTGAAGGCTGTTGCTAGCCAGCACCCTTCCTTGGAAGCGCTTTCACAGGCGCAGCAACACTGGGGCTTTGCGCTTCTCTAGCCACCAAACGTCACGCTCACTATCTCTCCGTCTCGTAGACACGAGCTGAGAAATTGCAAACGTCGAGCAATTGCTCAGAGATGAAAAGTGCCAGCACTGAAAGCTGTGGCTAGCCAGCACCCTTCCTTGGAAGTGCTTTCACAGGCGCAGCAACACTGGGGCTTTGCGCTTCTCTAGCCACCAAACATCACGGTCACCATCTCTCCGTCTCGTAGACACGAGCTGAGAAATTGCAAACGTCGAGCAATTGCTCAGAGGTGAGAAGTGCCAGCACTGAAAGCTGTGGCTAGCCAGCACCCTTCCTTGGAAGCGCTTTTGTAGCCCTAAGAACAGTGGGGCTCTGGGCTTCTCTAGCCACCTACTCTTCTGCTCATCCTCTCGTGCAGTCTAAAGAGAGCTCAGGTGAGAAATTGCAAACGTTGAGCAATTGCTCAGAGATGAAAAGTGCCAGCACTGAAAGCTGTTGCTAGCCAGCAGCCTTCCTTGGAAGCGCTTTTGTAGCCCTAAGAACACTGGGGCTCTGGGCTTCTCTAGCCACCTACTCTTCTGCTCATCCTCTCGCGTAGTCTAAAGAGAGCTCAGGTGAGAAATTGCAAATGTCAAGCAATTGCTCAGAGAGGAAAAGTGCCAGCACTGAAAGCTGTTGCTAGCCAGCACCCTTCCTTGGAAGCGCTTTTGTAGCCCTAAGAACACTGGGGCTCTGGGCTTCTCTAGCCACCTAATATTCTGCTCATCCTCTCGCGCAGTCTAAAGAGAGCTCAGGTGAGAAATTGCAAATGTCCAGCAATTGCTCAGAGATGAATAGTGCCAGCACTGAAAGCTGTGGCTAGCCAGCACCCTTCCTTGGAAGCGCTTTCACAGGCGCAGCAACACTGGGGCTTTGCGCTTCTCTACCCACCAAACATCACTCTCACTATCTCTCCGTCTCGTAGACACGAGCTGAGAAATTGCAAACGTCGAGCAATTGCTCAGAGATGAAAAGTGCCAGCACTGAAAGCTGTTGCTAGCCAGCACCCTTCCTTGGAAGTGCTTTCACAGGCGCAGCAACACTGGGGCTTTGCGCTTCTCTAGCCACCAAACGTCACGGTCATTCTCTTTCCTTCTCGTAGACACGAGCTGAGAAATTGCAAATGTCGAGCAATTGCTCAGAGATGAAAAGTGCTAGCACTGAAAGCTGTTGCTAGCCAGCACCCTTCCTTGGAAGCGCTTTTGTAGGCCTAAGAACACCGGGGCTCTGGGCTTCTCTAGCCACCTAATCTTCTGCTCATCCTCTCGCGCAGTCTAAAGAGAGCTCAGGTGAGAAATTGCAAACGTCAAGCAATTGCTCAGAGATGAAAAGTGCCAGCACTTAAGGCTGTTGCTAGCCAGCACCCTTCCTTGGAAGCGCTTTCACAAGCGCAGCAACACTGGGGCTTTGCGCTTCTCTACCCACCAAACATCACGGTCATTCTCTTTCCGTCTCGTAGAAACGAGTTGAGAAATTGCAAACGTCCAGCAATTGCTCAGAGAGGAAAAGTGCCAGCACTGAAAGCTGTTGCTAGCCAGCACCCTTCCTTGGAAGCGCTTTCACAGGCGCAGCAACACTGGGGCTTTGCGCTTCTCTAGCCACCAAACATCACGGTCACTATCTCTCCGTCTCGTAGACACGAGCTGAGAAATTGCAAACGTCCAGCAATTGCTCAGAGATGAGAAGTGCCAGCACTGAAAGCTGTTGCTAGCCAGCAGCCTTCCTTGGAAGTGCTTTCACAGGCGCAGCAACACTGGGACTTTGCGCTTCTCTAGCCACCAAATGTCACGGTCACCATCTCTCCGTCTTGTAGACACGAGCTGAGAAATTGCAAACGTCGAGCAATTGCTCAGAGAGGAAAAGTGCCAGCACTGAAAGCTGTTGCTAGCCAGCACCCTTCCTTGGAAGCGCCTTTGTAGGCCTAAGAACACTGGGGCTCTGGGCTTCTCTAGCCACCTAATCTTCTGCTCATTCTCTCGTGCAGTCTAAAGAGAGCTCAGGTGAGAAATTGCAAACGTCGAGCAATTGCTCAGAGATGAAAAGTGCCAGCACTGAAAGCTGTTGCTACCCAGCACCCTTCCTTGGAAGCGCTTTCACAGGCGCAGCAACACTGGGGCTTTGCGCTTCTCTAGCCACCAAACGTCACACTCACTATCTCTCCGTCTCGTAGACACGAGCTGAGAAATTGCAAACGTCGAGCAATTGCTCAGAGATGAAAAGTGCCAGCACTGAAAGCTGTGGCTAGCCAGCACCCTTCCTTGGAAGCGCTTTCACAGGCGCAGCAACACTGGGGCTTTGCGCTTCTCTAGCCACCAAACATCACGGTCACTATCTCTCCGTCTCGTAGACACGAGCTGAGAAATGGCAAACGTCCAGCAATTGCTCAGAGATGAGAAGTGCCAGCACTGAAAGCTGTTGCTAGCCAGCACCCTTCCTTGGAAGCGCTTTCACAGGCGCAGCAACACTGGGGCTTTGCGCTTCTCTAGCCACCAAACGTCACGGTCACCATCTCTCCGTCTCGTAGACACGAGCTGAGAAATTGCAAACGTCGAGCAATTGCTCAGAGATGAAAAGGGCCAGCACTGAAAGCTGTTGCTAGCCAGCACCCTTCCTTGGAAGCGCCTTTGTAGCCCTAAGAACACCGGGGCTCTGGGCTTCTCTAGCCACCTAATCTTCTGCTCATCCTCTCGTGCAGTCTAAAGAGAGCTCAGGTGAGAAAGTGCAAACGTCGAGCAATTGCTCAGAGATGAGAAGTGCCAGCACTGAAAGCTGTTGCTAGCCAGCACCCTTCCTTGGAAGCGCTTTTGTAGGCCTAAGAACACAGGGGCTCTGGGCTTCTCTAGCCACCTACTCTTCTGCTCATTCTCTCGTGCAGTCTAAAGAGAGCTCAGGTGAGAAATTGCAAATGTCCAGCAATTGCTCAGAGATGAATAGTGCCAGCACTGAAAGCTGTTGCTAGCCAGCACCCTTCCTTGGAAGCGCTTTCACAGGCGCAGCAACACTGGGGCTTTGCGCTTCTCTACCCACCAAACATCACTCTCACTATCTCTCCGTCTCGTAGACACGAGCTGAGAAATTGCAAACGTCGAGCAATTGCTCAGAGATGAAAAGTGCCAGCACTGAAAGCTGTTGCTAGCCAGCACCCTTCCTTGGAAGTGCTTTCACAGGCGCAGCAACACTGGGGCTTTGCGCTTCTCTAGCCACCAAACGTCACGGTCATTCTCTTTCCTTCTCGTAGACACGAGCTGAGAAATTGCAAATGTCGAGCAATTGCTCAGAGATGAAAAGTGCTAGCACTGAAAGCTGTTGCTAGCCAGCACCCTTCCTTGGAAGCGCTTTTGTAGGCCTAAGAACACCGGGGCTCTGGGCTTCTCTAGCCACCTCATCTTCTGCTCATCCTCTCGCACGCTCTAAAGAGAGCTCAGGTGAGAAATTGCAAACGTCAAGCAATTGCTCAGAGATGAAAAGTGCCAGCACTTAAGGCTGTTGCTAGCCAGCACCCTTCCTTGGAAGCGCTTTCACAAGCGCAGCAACACTGGGGCTTTGCGCTTCTCTACCCACCAAACATCACGGTCATTCTCTTTCCGTCTCGTAGAAACGAGTTGAGAAATTGCAAACGTCGAGCAATTGCTCAGAGATGAGAAGTGCCAGCACTGAAAGCTGTTGCTAGCCAGCACCCTTCCTTGGAAGCGCTTTCACAGGCGCAGCAACACCGGGGCTTTGCGCTTCTCTAGCCACCAAACATCACGCTCACTATCTCTCCGTCTCGTAGACACGAGCTGAGAAATTGCAAACGTCCAGCAATTGCTCAGAGATGAGAAGTGCCAGCACTGAAAGCTGTTGCTAGCCAGCAGCCTTCCTTGGAAGTGCTTTCACAGGCGCAGCAACACTGGGACTTTGCGCTTCTCTAGCCACCAAATGTCACGGTCACCATCTCTCCGTCTCGTAGACACGAGCTGAGAAATTGCAAACGTCGAGCAATTGCTCAGAGAGGAAAAGTGCCAGCACTGAAAGCTGTTGCTAGCCAGCACCCTTCCTTGGAAGCGCCTTTGTAGGCCTAAGAACACTGGGGCTCTGGGCTTCTCTAGCCACCTAATCTTCTGCTCATTCTCTCGTGCAGTCTAAAGAGAGCTCAGGTGAGAAATTGCAAACGTCGAGCAATTGCTCAGAGATGAAAAGTGCCAGCACTGAAAGCTGTTGCTAGCCAGCAGCCTTCCTTGGAAGCGCTTTTGTAGGCCTAAGAACACTGGGGCTCTGGGCTTCTCTAGCTTCCTAATATTCTGCTCATCCTCTCGCGCAGTCTAAAGAGAGCTCAGGTGAGAAATTGCAAACGTCGAGCAATTGCTCAGAGATGAAAAGTGCCAGCACTGAAAGGTGTTGCTACCCAGCACCCTTCCTTGGAAGCGCTTTCACAGGCGCAGCAACACTGGGGCTTTGCGCTTCTCTAGCCACCAAACGTCACACTCACTATCTCTCCGTCTCGTAGACACGAGCTGAGAAATTGCAAACGTCGAGCAATTGCTCAGAGATGAAAAGTGGCAGCACTGAAAGCTGTGGCTAGCCAGCACCCTTCCTTGGAAGTGCTTTCACAGGCGCAGCAACACTGGGGCTTTGCGCTTCTCTAGCCACCAAACATCACGGTCACTATCTCTCCGTCTCGTAGACACGAGCTGAGAAATGGCAAACGTCCAGCAATTGCTCAGAGATGAGAAGTGCCAGCACTGAAAGCTGTTGCTAGCCAGCACCCTTCCTTGGAAGCGCTTTCACAGGCGCAGCAACACTGGGGCTTTGCGCTTCTCTACCCACCAAACGTCACGGTCACCATCTCTCCGTCTCGTAGACACGAGCTGAGAAATTGCAAACGTCGAGCAATTGCTCAGAGATGAAAAGGGCCAGCACTGAAAGCTGTTGCTAGCCAGCACCCTTCCTTGGAAGCGCCTTTGTAGCCCTAAGAACACCGGGGCTCTGGGCTTCTCTAGCCACCTAATCTTCTGCTCATCCTCTCGTGCAGTCTAAAGAGAGCTCAGGTGAGAAAGTGCAAACGTCGAGCAATTGCTCAGAGATGAGAAGTGCCAGCACTGAAAGCTGTTGCTAGCCAGCAGCCTTCCTTGGAAGCGCTTTTGTAGGCCTAAGAACACAGGGGCTCTGGGCTTCTCTAGCCACCTACTCTTCTGCTCATTCTCTCGTGCAGTCTAAAGAGAGCTCAGGTGAGAAATTGCAAACGTTGAGCAATTGCTCAGAGATGAAAAGTGCCAGCACTGAAAGCTGTTGCTAGCCAGCACCCTTCCTTGGAAGCGCTTTTGTAGGCCTAAGAACACTGGGGCTCTGGGCTTCTCTAGCTTCCTAATATTCTGCTCATCCTCTCGCGTAGTCTAAAGAGAGCTCAGGTGAGAAATTGCAAACGTCGAGCAATTGCTCAGAGATGAAAAGTGCCAGCACTGAAAGCTGTTGCTACCCAGCACCCTTCCTTGGAAGCGCTTTCACAGGCGCAGCAACACTGGGGCTTTGCGCTTCTCTAGCCACCAAACGTCACACTCACTATCTCTCCGTCTCGTAGACACGAGCTGAGAAATTGCAAACGTCGAGCAATTGCTCAGAGATGAAAAGTGCCAGCACTGAAAGCTGTGGCTAGCCAGCACCCTTCCTTGGAAGCGCTTTCACAGGTGCAGCAACACTGGGGCTTTGCGCTTCTCTAGCCACCAAACATCACGGTCACTATCTCTCCGTCTCGTAGACACGAGCTGAGAAATGGCAAACGTCAAGCAATTGCTCAGAGATGAGAAGTGCCAGCACTGAAAGCTGTTGCTACCCAGCACCCTTCCTTGGAAGCGCTTTTGTAGCCCTAAGAACACTGGGGCTCTGGGCTTCTCTAGCCACCTACTCTTCTGCTCATCCTCTCGTGCAGTCTAAAGAGAGCTCAGGTGAGAAATTGCAAACGTTGAGCAATTGCTCAGAGATGAAAAGTGCCAGCACTGAAAGCTGTTGCTAGCCAGCACCCTTCCTTGGAAGCGCTTTTGTAGGCCTAAGAACAGTGGGGCTCTGGGCTTCTCTAGCTACCTAATATTCTGCTCATCCTCTCGCGTAGTCTAAAGAGAGCTCAGGTGAGAAATTGCAAACGTTGAGCAATTGCTCAGAGATGAAAAGTGCCAGCACTGAAAGCTGTTGCTACCCAGCACCCTTCCTTGGAAGCGCTTTTGTAGGCCTAACAACACTGGGGCTCTGGGCTTCTCTAGCCACCTACTCTTCTGCTCATCCTCTCGTGCAGTCTAAAGAGAGCTCAGGTGAGAAATTGCAAATGTCAAGCAATTGCTCAGAGAGGAAAAGTGCCAGCACTGAAAGCTGTTGCTAGCCAGCACCCTTCCTTGGAAGCGCTTTTGTAGCCCTAAGAACACTGGGGCTCTGGGCTTCTCTAGCCACCTAATATTCTGCTCATCCTCTCGCGCAGTCTAAAGAGAGCTCAGGTGAGAAATTGCAAATGTCCAGCAATTGCTCAGAGATGAATAGTGCCAGCACTGAAAGCTGTTGCTAGCCAGCACCCTTCCTTGGAAGCGCTTTCACAGGCGCAGCAACACTGGGGCTTTGCGCTTCTCTACCCACCAAACGTCACACTCACTATCTCTCCGTCTCGTAGACACGAGCTGAGAAATTGCAAACGTCGAGCAATTGCTCAGAGATGAGAAGTGCCAGCACTGAAAGCTGTGGCTAGCCAGCACCCTTCCTTGGAAGTGCTTTCACAGGCGCAGCAACACTGGGGCTTTGCGCTTCTCTAGCCACCAAACGTCACGGTCACCATCTCTCCGTCTCGTAGACACGAGCTGAGAAATTGCAAACGTCGAGCAATTGCTCAGAGATGAAAAGTGCCAGCACTGAAAGCTGTTGCTACCCAGCACCCTTCCTTGGAAGCGCTTTTGTAGGCCTAACAACACTGGGGCTCTGGGCTTCTCTAGCCACCTACTCTTCTGCTCATCCTCTCGTGCAGTCTAAAGAGAGCTCAGGTGAGAAATTGCAAATGTCAAGCAATTGCTCAGAGAGGAAAAGTGCCAGCACTGAAAGCTGTTGCTAGCCAGCACCCTTCCTTGGAAGCGCTTTTGTAGCCCTAAGAACACTGGGGCTCTGGGCTTCTCTAGCCACCTAATCTTCTGCTCATCCTCTCGCGCAGTCTAAAGAGAGCTCAGGTGAGAAATTGCAAATGTCCAGCAATTGCTCAGAGATGAATAGTGCCAGCACTGAAAGCTGTTGCTAGCCAGCACCCTTCCTTGGAAGCGCTTTCACAGGCGCAGCAACACTGGGGCTTTGCGCTTCTCTACCCACCAAACGTCACACTCACTATCTCTCCGTCTCGTAGACACGAGCTGAGAAATTGCAAACGTCGAGCAATTGCTCAGAGATGAGAAGTGCCAGCACTGAAAGCTGTGGCTAGCCAGCACCCTTCCTTGGAAGTGCTTTCACAGGCGCAGCAACACTGGGGCTTTGCGCTTCTCTAGCCACCAAACGTCACGGTCACCATCTCTCCGTCTCGTAGACACGAGCTGAGAAATTGCAAACGTCGAGCAATTGCTCAGAGGTGAGAAGTGCCAGCACTGAAAGCTGTGGCTAGCCAGCACCCTTCCTTGGAAGCGCTTTTGTAGCCCTAAGAACAGTGGGGCTCTGGGCATCTCTAGCCACCTACTCTTCTGCTCATCCTCTCGTGCAGTCTAAAGAGAGCTCAGGTGAGAAATTGCAAACGTTGAGCAATTGCTCAGAGATGAAAAGTGCCAGCACTGAAAGCTGTTGCTAGCCAGCAGCCTTCCTTGGAAGCGCTTTTGTAGGCCTAAGAACAGTGGGGCTCTGGGCTTCTCTAGCTACCTAATATTCTGCTCATCCTCTCGCGTAGTCTAAAGAGAGCTCAGGTGAGAAATTGCAAAGGTCGAGCAATTGCTCAGAGATGAAAAGTGCCAGCACTGAAAGCTGTTGCTACCCAGCACCCTTCCTTGGAAGCGCTTTTGTAGGCCTAACAACACTGGGGCTCTGGGCTTCTCTAGCCACCTACTCTTCTGCTCATCCTCTCGTGCAGTCTAAAGAGAGCTCAGGTGAGAAATTGCAAATGTCAAGCAATTGCTCAGAGAGGAAAAGTGCCAGCACTGAAAGCTGTTGCTAGCCAGCACCCTTCCTTGGAAGCGCTTTTGTAGCCCTAAGAACACTGGGGCTCTGGGCTTCTCTAGCCACCTAATATTCTGCTCATCCTCTCGCGCAGTCTAAAGAGAGCTCAGGTGAGAAATTGCAAATGTCCAGCAATTGCTCAGAGATGAATAGTGCCAGCACTGAAAGCTGTTGCTAGCCAGCACCCTTCCTTGGAAGCGCTTTCACAGGCGCAGCAACACTGGGGCTTTGCGCTTCTCTACCCACCAAACGTCACACTCACTATCTCTCCGTCTCGTAGACACGAGCTGAGAAATTGCAAACGTCGAGCAATTGCTCAGAGATGAAAAGTGCCAGCACTGAAAGCTGTTGCTAGCCAGCACCCTTCCTTGGAAGTGCTTTCACAGGCGCAGCAACACTGGGGCTTTGCGCTTCTCTAGCCACGAAACGTCACGGTCATTCTCTTTCCTTCTCGTAGACACGAGCTGAGAAATTGCAAATGTCGAGCAATTGCTCAGAGATGAAAAGTGCTAGCACTGAAAGCTGTTGCTAGCCAGCAGCCTTCCTTGGAAGCGCTTTTGTAGGCCTAAGAACACAGGGGCTCTGGGCTTCTCTAGCCACCTAATCTTCTGCTCATCCTCTCGCGCAGTCTAAAGAGAGCTCAGGTGAGAAATTGCAAACGTCAAGCAGTTGCTCAGAGATGAAAAGTGCCAGCACTTAAGGCTGTTGCTAGCCAGCACCCTTCCTTGGAAGCGCTTTCACAGGCGCAGCAACACTGGGGCTTTGCGCTTCTCTACCCACCGAACATCACGGTCACTATCTCTCCGTCTCGTAGACACGAGCTGAGAAATTGCAAACGTCCAGCAATTGCTCAGAGATGAGAAGTGCCAGCACTGAAAGCTGTTGCTAGCCAGCAGCCTTCCTTGGAAGTGCTTTCACAGGCGCAGCAACACTGGGACTTTGCGCTTCTCTAGCCACCAAATGTCACGGTCACCATCTCTCCGTCTCGTAGACACGAGCTGAGAAATTGCAAACGTCGAGCAATTGCTCAGAGAGGAAAAGTGCCAGCACTGAAAGCTGTTGCTAGCCAGCACCCTTCCTTGGAAGCGCTTTTGTAGGCCTAAGAACACTGGGGTTGTGGGCTTCTCTAGCCACCTACTCTTCTGCTCATCCTCTCGTGCAGTCTAAAGAGAGCTCAGGTGAGAAATTGTAAACGTTGAGCAATTGCTCAGAGATGAAAAGTGCCAGCACTGAAAGCTGTTGCTAGCCAGCAGCCTTCCTTGGAAGCGCTTCTGTAGGCCTAAGAACACTGGGGCTCTGGGCTTCTCTAGCTTCCTAATATTCTGCTCATCCTCTCGCGTAGTCTAAAGAGAGCTCAGGTGAGAAATTGCAAACGTCGAGCAATTGCTCAGAGATGAAAAGTGCCAGCACTGAAAGCTATTGCTACCCAGCACCCTTCCTTGGAAGCGCTTTCACAGGCGCAGCAACACTGGGGCTTTGCGCTTCTCTACCCACCAAACGTCACACTCACTATCTCTCCGTCTCGTAGACACGAGCTGAGAAATTGCAAACGTCCAGCAATTGCTCAGAGATGAAAAGTGCCAGCACTGAAAGCTGTGGCTAGCCAGCACCCTTCCTTGGAAGCGCTTTCACAGGCGCAGCAACACTGGGGCTTTGCGCTTCTCTAGCCACCAAACATCACGGTCACTATCTCTCCGTCTCGTAGACACGAGCTGAGAAATGGCAAACGTCCAGCAATTGCTCAGAGATGAGAAGTGCCAGCACTGAAAGCTGTTGCTAGCCAGCAGCCTTCCTTGGAAGCGCTTTCACAGGCGCAGCAACACTGGGGCTTTGCGCTTCTCTACCCACCAAATGTCACGGTCACCATCTCTCCGTCTCGTAGACACGAGCTGAGAAATTGCAAACGTCGAGCAATTGCTCAGAGGTGAGAAGTGCCAGCACTGAAAGCTGTTGCTAGCCAGCAGCCTTCCTTGGAAGCGCTTTCACAGGCGCAGCAACACTGGGGCTTTGCGATTCTCTAGCCACCAAACATCACGGTCACTATCTCTCCGTCTCGTAGACACGAGCTGAGAAATTGCAAACGTCGAGCAATTGCTCAGAGAGGAAAAGTGCCAGCACTGAAAGCTGTTGCTAGCCAGCACCCTTCCTTGGAAGCGCCTTTGTAGCCCTAAGAACACCGGGGCTCTGGGCTTCTCTAGCCACCTAATCTTCTGCTCATTCTCTCGTGCAGTCTAAAGAGAGCTCAGGTGAGAAAGTGCAAACGTCGAGCAATTGCTCAGAGATGAGAAGTGCCAGCACTGAAAGCTGTTGCTAGCCAGCACCCTTCCTTGGAAGCGCTTTCACAGGCGCAGCAACACTGGGGCTTTGCGCTTCTCTAGCCACCAAACATCACGGTCACTCTCTCTCCGTCTCGTAGACACGAGCTGAGAAATTGCAAACGTCGAGCAATTGCTCAGAGATGAGAAGTGCCAGCACTGAAAGCTGTGGCTAGCCAGCAGCCTTCCTTGGAAGCGCTTTTGTAGGCCTAAGAACACAGGGGCTCTGGGCTTCTCTAGCCACCTACTCTTCTGCTCATCCTCTCGTGCAGTCTAAAGAGAGCTCAGGTGAGAAATTGCAAACATTGAGCAATTGCTCAGAGATGAAAAGTGCCAGCACTGAAAGCTGTTGCTAGCCAGCACCCTTCCTTGGAAGCGCTTTTGTAGGCCTAAGAACACTGGGGCTCTGGGCTTCTCTAGCTTCCTAATATTCTGCTCATCCTCTCGCGTAGTCTAAAGAGAGCTCAGGTGAGAAATTGCAAACGTCGAGCAATTGCTCAGAGATGAAAAGTGCCAGCACTGAAAGCTGTTGCTACCCAGCACCCTTCCTTGGAAGCGCTTTCACAGGCGCAGCAACACTGGGGCTTTGCGCTTCTCTAGCCACCAAACGTCACACTCACTATCACTCCGTCTCGTAGACACGAGCTGAGAAATTGCAAACGTCGAGCAATTGCTCAGAGATGAAAAGTGCCAGCACTGAAAGCTGATGCTAGCCAGCACCCTTCCTTGGAAGCGCTTTCACAGGCGCAGCAACACTGGGGCTTTGCGCTTCTCTAGCCACCAAACTTCACGCTCACTATCTCTCCGTCTCGTAGACACGAGCTGAGAAATTGCAAACGTCGAGCAATTGCTCAGAGATGAGAAGTGCCAGCACTGAAAGCTGTGGCTAGCCAGCACCCTTCCTTGGAAGTGCTTTCACAGGCGCAGCAACACTGGGGCTTTGCGCTTCTCTAGCCACCAAACGTCACGGTCACCATCTCTCCGTCTCGTAGACACGAGCTGAGAAATTGCAAACGTCGAGCAATTGCTCAGAGGTGAGAAGTGCCAGCACTGAAAGCTGTGGCTAGCCAGCACCCTTCCTTGGAAGCGCTTTTGTAGCCCTAAGAACAGTGGGGCTCTGGGCTTCTCTAGCCACCTACTCTTCTGCTCATCCTCTCGTGCAGTCTAAAGAGAGCTCAGGTGAGAAATTGCAAACGTTGAGCAATTGCTCAGAGATGAAAAGTGCCAGCACTGAAAGCTGTTGCTAGCCAGCAGCCTTCCTTGGAAGCGCTTTTGTAGGCCTAAGAACACTGGGGCTCTGGGCTTCTCTAGCTACCTAATATTCTGCTCATCCTCTCGCGTAGTCTAAAGAGAGCTCAGGTGAGAAATTGCAAAGGTCGAGCAATTGCTCAGAGATGAAAAGTGCCAGCACTGAAAGCTGTTGCTACCCAGCACCCTTCCTTGGAAGCGCTTTTGTAGGCCTAAGAACACTGGGGCTCTGGGCTTCTCTAGCCACCTACTCTTCTGCTCATCCTCTCGCGTAGTCTAAAGAGAGCTCAGGTGAGAAATTGCAAATGTCAAGCAATTGCTCAGAGAGGAAAAGTGCCAGCACTGAAAGCTGTTGCTAGCCAGCACCCTTCCTTGGAAGCGCTTTTGTAGCCCTAACAACACTGGGGCTCTGGGCTTCTCTAGCCACCTAATATTCTGCTCATCCTCTCGCGCAGTCTAAAGAGAGCTCAGGTGAGAAATTGCAAATGTCCAGCAATTGCTCAGAGATGAATAGTGCCAGCACTGAAAGCTGTTGCTAGCCAGCACCCTTCCTTGGAAGCGCTTTCACAGGCGCAGCAACACTGGGGCTTTGCGCTTCTCTACCCACCAAACGTCACGCTCACTATCTCTCCGTCTCGTAGACACGAGCTGAGAAATTGCAAACGTCGAGCAATTGCTCAGAGATGAAAAGTGCCAGCACTGAAAGCTGTTGCTAGCCAGCACCCTTCCTTGGAAGTGCTTTCACAGGCGCAGCAACACTGGGGCTTTGCGCTTCTCTAGCCACCAAACGTCACGGTCATTCTCTTTCCTTCTCGTAGACACGAGCTGAGAAATTGCAAATGTCGAGCAATTGCTCAGAGATGAAAAGTGCTAGCACTGAAAGCTGTTGCTAGCCAGCACCCTTCCTTGGAAGCGCTTTTGTAGGCCTAAGAACACTGGGGCTCTGGGCTTCTCTAGCCACGTAATCTTCTGCTCATCCTCTCGCGCAGTCTAAAGAGAGCTCAGGTGAGAAATTGCAAACGTCAAGCAATTGCTCAGAGATGAAAAGTGCCAGCACTTAAGGCTGTTGCTAGCCAGCACCCTTCCTTGGAAGCGCTTTCACAGGCGCAGCAACACTGGGGCTTTGCGCTTCTCTACCCACCAAACATCACGGTCATTCTCTTTCCGTCTCGTAGAAACGAGTTGAGAAATTGCAAACGTCGAGCAATTGCTCAGAGATGAAAAGTGCCAGCACTGAAAGCTGTTGCTAGCCAGCACCCTTCCTTGGAAGCGCTTTCACAGGCGCAGCAACACCGGGGCTTTGCGCTTCTCTAGCCACCAAACATCACGGTCACTATCTCTCCGTCTCGTAGACACGAGCTGAGAAATTGCAAACGTCCAGCAATTGCTCAGAGATGAGAAGTGCCAGCACTGAAAGCTGTTGCTAGCCAGCAGCCTTCCTTGGAAGTGCTTTCACAGGCGCAGCAACACTGGGACTTTGCGCTTCTCTAGCCACCAAATGTCACGGTCACCATCTCTCAGTCTCGTAGACACGAGCTGAGAAATTGCAAACGTCGAGCAATTGCTCACAGAGGAAAAGTGCCAGCACTGAAAGCTGTTGCTAGCCAGCACCCTTCCTTGGAAGCGCCTTTGTAGGCCTAAGAACACTGGGGCTCTGGGCTTCTCTAGCCACCTAATCTTCTGCTCATTCTCTCGTGCAGTCTAAAGAGAGCTCAGGTGAGAAATTGCAAACGTCGAGCAATTGCTCAGAGATGAAAAGTGCCAGCACTGAAAGCTGTTGCTAGCCAGCACCCTTCCTTGGAAGCGCTTTCACAGGCGCAGCAACACTGGGGCTTTGCGCTTCTCTACCCACCAAACATCACGGTCACTATCTCTCCGTCTCGTAGACACGAGCTGAGAAATTGCAAACGTCCAGCAATTGCTCAGAGATGAAAAGGGCCAGCACTGAAAGCTGTTGCTAGCCAGCACCCTTCCTTGGAAGCGGTTTCACAGGCGCAGCAACACTGGGGCTTTGCGCTTCTCTAGCCACCAAACTTCACGCTCACTATCTCTCCGTCTCGTAGACACGAGCTGAGAAATTGCAAACGTCGAGCAATTGCTCAGAGATGAAAAGTGCCAGCACTGAAAGCTGTTGCTAGCCAGCACCCTTCCTTGGAAGCGCTTTTGTAGGCCTAAGAACAGTGGGGCTCTGGGCTTCTCTAGCCACCTACTCTTCTGCTCATCCTCTCGTGCAGTCTAAAGAGAGCTCAGGTGAGAAATTGCAAACGTTGAGCAATTGCTCAGAGATGAAAAGTGCCAGCACTGAAAGCTGTTGCTAGCCAGCAGCCTTCCTTGGAAGCGCTTTTGTAGGCCTAAGAACACTGGGGCTCTGGGCTTCTCTAGCTTCCTAATATTCTGCTCATGCTCTCGCGTAGTCTAAAGAGAGCTCAGGTGAGAAATTGCAAACGTCGAGCAATTGCTCAGAGATGAAAAGTGCCAGCACTGAAAGCTATTGCTACCCAGCACCCTTCCTTGGAAGCGCTTTCACAGGCGCAGCAACACTGGGGCTTTGCGCTTCTCTACCCACCAAATGTCACGGTCACCATCTCTCCGTCTCGTAGACACGAGCTGAGAAATTGCAAACGTCGAGCAATTGCTCAGAGGTGAGAAGTGCCAGCACTGAAAGCTGTTGCTAGCCAGCAGCCTTCCTTGGAAGCGCTTTCACAGGCGCAGCAACACTGGGGCTTTGCGATTCTCTACCCACCAAACATCACGCTCACTATCTCTCCGTCTCGTAGACACGAGCTGAGAAATTGCAAACGTCGAGCAATTGCTCAGAGATGAAAAGTGCCAGCACTGAAAGCTGTTGCTAGCCAGCACCCTTCCTTGGAAGCGCCATTGTAGCCCTAAGAACACCGGGGCTCTGGGCTTCTCTAGCCACCTAATCTTCTGCTCATCCTCACGTGCAGTCTAAAGAGAGCTCAGGTGAGAAAGTGCAAACGTCGAGCAATTGCTCAGAGATGAGAAGTGCCAGCACTGAAAGCTGTTGCTAGCCAGCACCCTTCCTTGGAAGCGCTTTCACAGGCGCAGCAACACTGGGGCTTTGCGCTTCTCTAGCCACCAAACATCACACTCACTATCTCTCCGTCTCGTAGACACGAGCTGAGAAATTGCAAACGTCGAGCAATTGCTCAGAGATGAGAAGTGCCAGCACTGAAAGCTGTTGATAGCCAGCACCCTTCCTTGGAAGCGCTTTTGTAGGCCTAAGAACACAGGGGCTCTGGGCTTCTCTAGCCACCTACTCTTCTGCTCATCCTCTCGTGCAGTCTAAAGAGAGCTCAGGTGAGAAATTGCAAACGTTGAGCAATTGCTCAGAGATGAAAAGTGCCAGCACTGAAAGCTGTTGCTAGCCAGCACCCTTCCTTGGAAGCGCTTTTGTAGGCCTAAGAACACTGGGGCTCTGGGCTTCTCTAGCTACCTAATATTCTGCTCATCCTCTCGCGTAGTCTAAAGAGAGCTCAGGTGAGAAATTGCAAACGTCGAGCAATTGCTCAGAGATGAAAAGTGCCAGCACTGAAAGCTGTTGCTACCCAGCACCCTTCCTTGGAAGCGCTTTTGTAGGCCTAACAACACTGGGGCTCTGGGCTTCTCTAGCCACCTACTCTTCTGCTCATCCTCTCGCGTAGTCTAAAGAGAGCTCAGGTGAGAAATTGCAAACGTCGAGCAATTGCTCAGAGATGAAAAGTGCCAGCACTGAAAGCTGTTGCTAGCCAGCACCCTTCCTTGGAAGCGCTTTTGTAGCCCTAAGAACACTGGGGCTCTGGGCTTCTCTAGCTACCTAATATTCTGGTCATCCTCTCGCGCAGTCTAAAGAGAGCTCAGGTGAGAAATTGCAAATGTCCAGCAATTGCTCAGAGATGAATAGTGCCAGCACTGAAAGCTGTTGCTAGCCAGCACCCTTCCTTGGAAGTGCTTTCACAGGCGCAGCAACACTGGGGCTTTGCGCTTCTCTAGCCACCAAACGTCACGGTCACCATCTCTCCGTCTCGTAGACACGAGCTGAGAAATTGCAAACGTCGAGCAATTGCTCAGAGGTGAGAAGTGCCAGCACTGAAAGCTGTTGCTAGCCAGCAGCCTTCCTTGGAAGTGCTTTCACTGGCGCAGCAACACTTGGACTTTGCGCTTCTCTACCCACCAAATGTCACGGTCACCATCTCTCCGTCTCGTAGACACGAGCTGAGAAATTGCAAACGTCGAGCAATTGCTCAGAGATGAAAAGTGCCAGCACTGAAAGCTGTTGCTAGCCAGCACCCTTCCTTGGAAGCGCCTTTGTAGGCCTAAGAACACTGGGGCTCTGGGCTTCTCTAGCCACCTAATCTTCTGCTCATTCTCTCGTGCAGTCTAAAGAGAGCTCAGGTGAGAAATTGCAAACGTCGAGCAATTGCTCAGAGATGAAAAGTGCCAGCACTGAAAGCTGTTGCTAGCCAGCACCCTTCCTTGGAAGCGCTTTCACAGGCGCAGCAACACTGGGGCTTTGCGCTTCTCTACCCACCAAACATCACGGTCATTCTCTTTCCGTCTCGTAGACACGAGCTGAGAAATTGCAAACGTCCAGCAATTGCTCAGAGATGAAAAGGGCCAGCACTGAAAGCTGATGCTAGCCAGCACCCTTCCTTGGAAGCGCTTTCACAGGCGCAGCAACACTGGGGCTTTGCGCTTCTCTAGCCACCAAACTTCACGCTCACTATCTCTCCGTCTCGTAGACACGAGCTGAGAAATTGCAAACGTCGAGCAATTGCTCAGAGATGAGAAGTGCCAGCACTGAAAGCTGTGGCTAGCCAGCAGCCTTCCTTGGAAGCGCTTTTGTAGGCCTAAGAACACAGGGGCTCTGGGCTTCTCTAGCCACCTACTCTTCTGCTCATCCTCTCGTGCAGTCTAAAGAGAGCTCAGGTGAGAAATTGCAAACGTTGAGCAATTGCTCAGAGATGAAAAGTGCCAGCACTGAAAGCTGTTGCTAGCCAGCACCCTTCCTTGGAAGCGCTTTTGTAGGCCTAACAACACTGGGGCTCTGGGCTTCTCTAGCTTCCTAATATTCTGCTCATCCTCTCGCGTAGTCTAAAGAGAGCTCAGGTGAGAAATTGCAAACGTCGAGCAATTGCTCAGAGATTAAAATTGCCAGCACTGAAAGCTGTTGCTAGCCAGCACCCTTCCTTGGAAGCGCTTTCACAGGCGCAGCAACACTGGGGCTTTGCGCTTCTCTACCCACCAAACGTCACACTCACTATCTCTCCGTCTCGTAGACACGAGCTGAGAAATTGCAAACGTCGAGCAATTGCTCAGAGATGAAAAGTGCCAGCACTGAAAGCTGTGGCTAGCCAGCACCCTTCCTTGGAAGCGCTTTCACAGGCGCAGCAACACTGGGGCTTTGCGCTTCTCTAGCCACCAAACATCACGGTCACTATCTCTCCGTCTCGTAGACACGAGCTGAGAAATGGCAAAAGTCGAGCAATTGCTCAGAGATGAAAAGTGCCAGCACTGAAAGCTGTGGCTAGCCAGCACCCTTCCTTGGAAGCGCTTTCACAGGCGCAGCAACACTGGGACTTTGCGCTTCTCTACCCACCAAATGTCACGGTCACCATCTCTCCGTCTCGTAGACACGAGCTGAGAAATTGCAAACGTCAAGCAATTGCTCAGAGGTGAGAAGTGCCAGCACTGAAAGCTGTTGCTAGCCAGCACCCTTCCTTGGAAGCGCTTTCACAAGCGCAGCAACACTGGGGCTTTGCGATTCTCTAGCCACCAAACATCACGCTCAGTATCTCTCCGTCTCGTAGACACGAGCTGAGAAATTGCAAACGTCGAGCAATTGCTCAGAGAGGAAAAGTGCCAGCACTGAAAGCTGTTGCTAGCCAGCACCCTTCCTTGGAAGCGCCTTTGTAGCCCTAAGAACACCGGGGCTCTGGGCTTCTCTAGCCACCTAATCTTCTGCTCATCCTCTCGTGCAGTCTAAAGAGAGCTCAGGTGAGAAAGTGCAAACGTCGAGCAATTGCTCAGAGATGAGAAGTGCCAGCACTGAAAGCTGTTGCTAGCCAGCACCCTTCCTTGGAAGCGCTTTCACAGGCGCAGCAACACTGGGGCTTTGCGCTTCTCTACCCACCAAACATCACGGTCATTCTCTTTCCGTCTCGTAGACACGAGCTGAGAAATTGCAAACGTCCAGCAATTGCTCAGAGATGAAAAGGGCCAGCACTGAAAGCTGATGCTAGCCAGCACCCTTCCTTGGAAGCGGTTTCACAGGCGCAGCAACACTGGGGCTTTGCGCTTCTCTAGCCACCAAACTTCACGCTCACTATCTCTCCGTCTCGTAGACACGAGCTGAGAAATTGCAAACGTCGAGCAATTGCTCAGAGATGAAAAGTGCCAGCACTGAAAGCTGTTGCTAGCCAGCACCCTTCCTTGGAAGCGCTTTTGTAGGCCTAACAACACTGGGGCTCTGGGCTTCTCTAGCCACCTACTCTTCTGCTCATCCTCTCGTGCAGTCTAAAGAGAGCTCAGGTGAGAAATTGCAAACGTTGAGCAATTGCTCAGAGATGAAAAGTGCCAGCACTGAAAGCTGTTGCTAGCCAGCACCCTTCCTTGGAAGCGCTTTTGTAGCCCTAAGAACACTGGGGCTCTGGGCTTCTCTAGCTTCCTAATATTCTGCTCATCCTCTCGCGTAGTCTAAAGAGAGCTCAGGTGAGAAATTGCAAACGTCGAGCAATTGCTCAGAGATGAAAAGTGCCAGCACTGAAAGCTGTTGCTAGCCAGCACCCTTCCTTGGAAGCGCTTTCACAGGCGCAGCAACACTGGGGCTTTGCGCTTCTCTAGCCACCAAACATCACGGTCACTATCTCTCCGTCTCGTAGACACGAGCTGAGAAATTGCAAACGTCGAGCAATTGCTCAGAGATGAAAAGTGCCAGCACTGAAAGCTGTGGCTAGCCAGCACCCTTCCTTGGAAGCGCTTTCACAGGCGCAGCAACACTGGGGCTTTGCGCTTCTCTAGCCACCAAACATCACGGTCACTATCTCTCCGTCTCGTAGACACGAGCTGAGAAATGGCAAACGTCCAGCAATTGCTCAGAGATGAGAAGTGCCAGCACTGAAAGCTGTTGCTAGCCAGCAGCCTTCCTTGGAAGCGCTTTCACAGGCGCAGCAACACTGGGACTTTGCGCTTCTCTACCCACCAAATGTCACGGTCACCATCTCTCCGTCTCGTAGACACGAGCTGAGAAATTGCAAACGTCGAGCAATTGCTCAGAGGTGAGAAGTGCCAGCACTGAAAGCTGTTGCTAGCCAGCACCCTTCCTTGGAAGCGCTTTCACAGGCGCAGCAACACTGGGGCTTTGCGATTCTCTAGCCACCAAACATCACGCTCAGTATCTCTCCGTCTCGTAGACACGAGCTGAGAAATTGCTCACGTCGAGCAATTGCTCAGAGAGGAAAAGTGCCAGCACTGAAAGCTGTTGCTAGCCAGCACCCTTCCTTGGAAGCGCCTTTGTAGCCCTAAGAACACCGGGGCTCTGGGCTTCTCTAGCCACCTAATCTTCTGCTCATTCTCTCGTGCAGTCTAAAGAGAGCTCAGGTGAGAAAGTGCAAACGTCGAGCAATTACTCAGAGATGAGAAGTGCCAGCACTGAAAGCTGTTGCTAGCCAGCACCCTTCCTTGGAAGCGCTTTCACAGGCGCAGCAACACTGGGGCTTTGCGCTTCTCTACCCACCAAACATCACGGTCATTCTCTTTCCGTCTCGTAGACACGAGTTGAGAAATTGCAAACGTCGAGCAATTGCTCAGAGATGAAAAGTGCCAGCACTGAAAGCTGATGCTAGCCAGCACCCTTCCTTGGAAGCGCTTTCACAGGCGCAGCAACACTGGGACTTTGCGCTTCTCTAGCCACCAAACATCACACTCACTATCTCTCCGTCTCGTAGACACGAGCTGAGAAATTGCAAACGTCGAGCAATTGCTCAGAGATGAGAAGTGCCAGCACTGAAAGCTGTGGCTAGCCAGCAGCCTTCCTTGGAAGCGCTTTTGTAGGCCTAAGAACACAGGGGCTCTGGGCTTCTCTAGCCACCTACTCTTCTGCTCATCCTCTCGTGCAGTCTAAAGAGAGCTCAGGTGAGAAATTGCAAACGTCGAGCAATTGCTCAGAGATGAAAAGTGCCAGCACTGAAAGCTGTTGCTAGCCAGCACCCTTCCTTGGAAGCGCTTTTGTAGGCCTAAGAACACTGGGGCTCTGGGCTTCTCTAGCTACCTAATATTCTGGTCATCCTCTCGCGCAGTCTAAAGAGAGCTCAGGTGAGAAATTGCAAATGTCCAGCAATTGCTCAGAGATGAATAGTGCCAGCACTGAAAGCTGTTGCTAGCCAGCACCCTTCCTTGGAAGCGCTTTCACAGGCGCAGCAACACTGGGGCTTTGCGCTTCTCTAGCCACCAAACTTCACGGTCACTATCTCTCCGTCTCGTAGACACGAGCTGTGAAATTGCAAACGTCGAGCAATTGCTCAGAGATGAAAAGTGCCAGCACTGAAAGCTGTTGCTAGCCAGCACATTTCCTTGGAAGCGCTTTTGTAGGCCTAAGAACACCGGGGCTCTGGGCTTCTCTAGCCACGTAATCTTCTGCTCATCCTCTCGCGCAGTCTAAAGAGAGCTCAGGTGAGAAATTGCAAACGTCAAGCAATTGCTCAGAGATGAAAAGTGCCAGCACTTAAGGCTGTTGCTAGCCAGCACCCTTCCTTGGAAGCGCTTTCACAGGCGCAGCAACACTGGGGCTTTGCGCTTCTCTACCCACCAAACATCACGGTCATTCTCTTTCCGTCTCGTAGAAACGAGTTGAGAAATTGCAAACGTCGAGCAATTGCTCAGAGAGGAAAAGTGCCAGCACTGAAAGCTGTTGCTAGCCAGCACCCTTCCTTGGAAGCGCTTTCACAGGCGCAGCAACACTGGGGCTTTGCGCTTCTCTAGCCACCAAACATCACGGTCACTATCTCTCCGTCTCGTAGACACGAGCTGAGAAATTGCAAACGTCGAGCAATTGCTCAGAGATGAGAAGTGCCAGCACTGAAAGCTGTTGCTAGCAAGCAGCCTTCCTTGGAAGTGCTTTCACAGGCGCAGCAACACTGGGACTTTGCGCTTCTCTAGCCACCAAATGTCACGGTCACCATCTCTCCGTCTCGTAGACACGAGCTGAGAAATTGCAAACGTCGAGCAATTGCTCAGAGGTGAGAAGTGCCAGCACTGAAAGCTGTTGCTAGCCAGCACCCTTCCTTGGAAGCGCTTTCACAGGCGCAGCAACACTGGGGCTTTGCGATTCTCTAGCCACCAAACATCACGCTCACTAGCTCTCCGTCTCGTAGACACGAGCTGAGAAATTGCAAACGTCGAGCAATTGCTCAGAGACGAAAAGTGCCAGCACTGAAAGCTGTTGCTAGCCAGCACCCTTCCTTGGAAGCGCCTTTGTAGCCCTAAGAACACTGGGGCTCTGGGCTTCTCTAGCCACCTAATCTTCTGCTCATTCGCTCGTGCAGTCTAAAGAGAGCTCAGGTGAGAAATTGCAAACGTCGAGCAATTGCTCAGAGATGAAAAGTGCCAGCACTGAAGGCTGTTGCTAGCCAGCACCCTTCCTTGGAAGCGCTTTCACAGGCGCAGCAACACTGGGGCTTTGCGCTTCTCTACCCACCAAACATCACGGTCATTCTCTTTCCGTCTCGTAGACACGAGCTGAGAAATTGCAAACGTCCAGCAATTGCTCAGAGATGAAAAGGGCCAGCACTGAAAGCTGTTGCTAGCCAGCACCCTTCCTTGGAAGCGGTTTCACAGGCGCAGCAACACTGGGGCTTTGCGCTTCTCTAGCCACCAAACTTCACGCTCACTATCTCTCCGTCTCGTAGACACGAGCTGAGAAATTGCAAACGTCGAGCAATTGCTCAGAGATGAGAAGTGCCAGCACTGAAAGCTGTTGCTAGCCAGCACCCTTCCTTGGAAGCGCTTTTGTAGGCCTAAGAACACTGGGGCTCTGGGCTTCTCTAGCCACCTACTCTTCTGCTCATCCTCTCGTGCAGTCTAAAGAGAGCTCAGGTGAGAAATTGCAAACGTTGAGCAATTGCTCAGAGATGAAAAGTGCCAGCACTGAAAGCTGTTGCTAGCCAGCACCCTTCCTTGGAAGCGCTTTTGTAGCCCTAAGAACACTGGGGCTCTGGGCTTCTCTAGCTTCCTAATATTCTGCTCATCCTCTCGCGTAGTCTAAAGAGAGCTCAGGTGAGAAATTGCAAAGGTCGAGCAATTGCTCAGAGATGAAAAGGGCCAGCACTGAAAGCTGTTGCTACCCAGCACCCTTCCTTGGAAGCGCTTTCACAGGCGCAGCAACACTGGGGCTTTGCGCTTCTCTAGCCACCAAACGTCACACTCACTATCTCTCCGTCTCGTAGACACGAGCTGAGAAATTGCAAACGTCCAGCAATTGCTCAGAGGTGAGAAGTGCCAGCACTGAAAGCTGTGGCTAGCCAGCACCCTTCCTTGGAAGTGCTTTCACAGGCGCAGCAACACTGGGGCTTTGCGCTTCTCTAGCCACCAAACGTCACGGTCATTCTCTTTCCTTCTCGTAGACACGAGCTGAGAAATTGCAAATGTCGAGCAATTGCTCAGAGATGAAAAGTGCCAGCACTGAAAGCTGTTGCTAGCCAGCACCCTTCCTTGGAAGCGCTTTTGTAGGCCTAAGAACACTGGGGCTCTGGGCTTCTCTAGCCACCTACTCTTCTGCTCATCCTCTCGTGCAGTCTAAAGAGAGCTCAGGTGAGAAATTGCAAACGTCAAGCAATTGCTCAGAGATGAAAAGTGCCAGCACTTAAGGCTGTTGCTAGCCAGCACCCTTCCTTGGAAGCGCTTTCACATGCACAGCAACACTGGGGCTTTGCGCTTCTCTAGCCACCAAACATCACGGTCATTCTCTTTCTGTCTCGTAGAAACGAGTTGAGAAATTGCAAACGTCGAGCAATTGCTCAGAGAGGAAAAGTGCCAGCACTGAAAGCTTTTGCTAGCCAGCACCCTTCCTTGGAAGCGCTTTCACAGGCGCAGCAACACTGGGGCTTTGCGCTTCTCTAGCCACCAAACATCACGGTCACTATCTATCCGTCTCGTAGACACGAGCTGAGAAATTGCAAACGTCGAGCAATTGCTCAGAGATGAGAAGTGCCAGCACTGAAAGCTGTTGCTAGCCAGCAGCCTTCCTTGGAAGTGCTTTCACAGGCGCAGCAACACTGGGACTTTGCGCTTCTCTAGCCACCAAATGTCACAGTCACCATCCCTCCGTCTCGTAGACACGAGCTGAGAAATTGCAAACGTCGAGCAATTGCTCAGAGGTGAGAAGTGCCAGCACTGAAAGCTGTTGCTAGCCAGCACCCTTCCTTGGAAGCGCTTTCACAGGCGCAGCAACACTGGGGCTTTGCGCTTCTCTAGCCACCAAACATCACGCTCACTATCTCTCCGTCTCGTAGACACGAGCTGAGAAATTGCAAACGTCGAGCAATTGCTCAGAGATGAAAAGTGCCAGCACTGAAAGCTGTTGCTAGCCAGCACCCTTCCTTGGAAGCGCCTTTGTAGGCCTAAGAACACTGGGGCTCTGGGCTTCTCTAGCCACCTAATCTTCTGCTCATTCTCTCGTGCAGTCTAAAGAGAGCTCAGGTGAGAAATTGCAAACGTCGAGCAATTGCTCAGAGATGAAAAGTGCCAGCACTGAAAGCTGTTGCTAGCCAGCACCCTTCCTTGGAAGCGCTTTCACAGGCGCAGCAACACTGGGGCTTTGCGCTTCTCTAGCCACCAAACATCACGGTCATTCTCTTTCCGTCTCGTAGACACGAGCTGAGAAATTGCAAACGTCGAGCAATTGCTCAGAGATGAAAAGGGCCAGCACTGAAAGCTGATGCTAGCCAGCACCCTTCCTTGGAAGCGCTTTCACAGGCGCAGCAACACTGGGGCTTTGCGCTTCTCTAGCCACCAAACTTCACGCTCACTATCTCTCCGTCTCGTAGACACGAGCTGAGAAATTGCAAACGTCGAGCAATTGCTCAGAGATGAGAAGTGCCAGCACTGAAAGCTGTTGCTAGCCAGCACCCTTCCTTGGAAGCGCTTTTGTAGGCCTAAGAACACTGGGGCTCTGGGCTTCTCTAGCCACCTACTCTTCTGCTCATCCTCTCGTGCAGTCTAAAGAGAGCTCAGGTGAGAAATTGCAAATGTTGAGCAATTGCTCAGAGATGAAAAGTGCCAGCACTGAAAGCTGTGGCTAGCCAGCACCCTTCCTTGGAAGCGCTTTTGTAGCCCTAACAACACTGGGGCTCTGGGCTTCTCTAGCTTCCTAATATTCTGCTCATCCTCTCGCGTAGTCTAAAGAGAGCTCAGGTGAGAAATTGGAAACTTCGAGCAATTGCTCAGAGATGAAAAGTGCCAGCACTGAAAGCTGTTGCTACCCAGCACCCTTCCTTGGAAGCGCTTTCACAGGCGCAGCAACACTGGGGCTTTGCGCTTCTCTAGCCACCAAACGTCACACTCACTATCTCTCCGTCTCGTAGACACGAGCTGAGAAATTGCAAACGTCGAGCAATTGCTCAGAGATGAAAAGTGCCAGCACTGAAAGCTGTGGCTAGCCAGCACCCTTCCTTGGAAGTGCTTTCACAGGCGCAGCAACACTGGGGCTTTGCGCTTCTCTAGCCACCAAACGTCACGGTCATTCTCTTTCCTTCTCGTAGACACGAGCTGAGAAATTGCAAATGTCGAGCAATTGCTCAGAGATGAAAAGGGCCAGCACTGAAAGCTGTTGCTAGCCAGCACCCTTCCTTGGAAGCGCTTTTGTAGGCCTAAGAACACTGGGGCTCTGGGCTTCTCTAGCCAGCTACTCTTCTGCTCATCCTCTCGTGCAGTCTAAAGAGAGCTCAGGTGAGAAATTGCAAACGTCGAGCAATTGCTCAGAGATGAAAAGTGCCAGCACTTAAGGCTGTTGCTAGCCAGCACCCTTCCTTGGAAGCGCTTTCACATGCACAGCAACACTGGGGCTTTGCGCTTCTCTAGCCACCAAACATCACGGTCATTCTCTTTCTGTCTTGTAGAAACGAGCTGAGAAATTGCAAACGTCGAGCAATTGCTCAGAGAGGAAAAGTGCCAGCACTGAAAGCTGTTGCTAGCCAGCACCCTTCCTTGGAAGCGCTTTCACAGGCGCAGCAACACTGGGGCTTTGCGCTTCTCTAGCCACCAAACATCACGGTCACTATCTCTCCGTCTCGTAGACACGAGCTGAGAAATGGCAAACGTCCAGCAATTGCTCAGAGATGAGAAGTGCCAGCACTGAAAGCTGTTGCTAGCCAGCAGCCTTCCTTGGAAGCGCTTTCACAGGCGCAGCAACACTGGGGCTTTGCGCTTCTCTACCCACCAAATGTCACGGTCACCATCTCTCCGTCTCGTAGACACGAGCTGAGAAATTGCAAACGTCGAGCAATTGCTCAGAGGTGAGAAGTGCCAGCACTGAAAGCTGTTGCTAGCCAGCAGCCTTCCTTGGAAGCGCTTTCACAGGCGCAGCAACACTGGGGCTTTGCGATTCTCTAGCCACCAAACATCACGCTCAGTATCTCTCCGTCTCGTAGACACGAGCTGAGAAATTGCAAACGTCGAGCAATTGCTCAGAGAGGAAAAGTGCCAGCACTGAAAGCTGTTGCTAGCCAGCACCCTTCCTTGGAAGCGCCTTTGTAGCCCTAAGAACACCGGGGCTCTGGGCTTCTCTAGCCACCTAATCTTCTGCTCATCCTCTCGTGCAGTCTAAAGAGAGCTCAGGTGAGAAAGTGCAAACGTCGAGCAATTGCTCAGAGATGAAAAGTGCCAGCACTGAAAGCTGTTGCTAGCCAGCACCCTTCCTTGGAAGCGCTTTCACAGGCGCAGCAACACTGGGGCTTTGCGCTTCTCTAGCCACCAAACGTCACGGTCATTCTCTTTCCGTCTCGTAGACACGAGTTGAGAAATTGCAAACGTCGAGCAATTGCTCAGAGATGAAAAGTGCCAGCACTGAAAGCTGATGCTAGCCAGCACCCTTCCTTGGAAGCGCTTTCACAGGCGCAGCAACACTGGGGCTTTGCGCTTCTCTAGCCACCAAACATCACGCTCACTATCTCTCCGTCTCGTAGACACGAGCTGAGAAATTGCAAACGTCGAGCAATTGCTCAGAGATGAGAAGTGCCAGCACTGAAAGCTGTGGCTAGCCAGCAGCCTTCCTTGGAAGCGCTTTTGTAGGCCTAACAACACTGGGGCTCTGGGCTTCTCTAGCTACCTAATATTCTGCTCATCCTCTCGCGTAGT
The DNA here is from genome assembly GCA_037962945.1 of Sarcoramphus papa. Lineage (NCBI taxonomy): Eukaryota > Metazoa > Chordata > Aves > Accipitriformes > Cathartidae > Sarcoramphus > Sarcoramphus papa. The sequence continues at coordinate 90,612,648 of CM075586.1, read as the reverse complement.
CTAAAGAGAGCTCAGGTGAGAAATTGCAAACGTCGAGCAATTGCTCAGAGATGAAAAGTGCCAGCACTGAAAGCTGTTGCTACCCAGCACCCTTCCTTGGAAGCGCTTTTGTAGGCCTAACAACACTGGGGCTCTGGGCTTCTCTAGCCACCTACTCTTCTGCTCATCCTCTCGCGTAGTCTAAAGAGAGCTCAGGTGAGAAATTGCAAACGTCGAGCAATTGCTCAGAGATGAAAAGTGCCAGCACTGAAAGCTGTTGCTAGCCAGCACCCTTCCTTGGAAGCGCTTTTGTAGCCCTAAGAACACTGGGGCTCTGGGCTTCTCTAGCTACCTAATATTCTGGTCATCCTCTCGCGCAGTCTAAAGAGAGCTCAGGTGAGAAATTGCAAATGTCCAGCAATTGCTCAGAGATGAATAGTGCCAGCACTGAAAGCTGTTGCTAGCCAGCACCCTTCCTTGGAAGTGCTTTCACAGGCGCAGCAACACTGGGGCTTTGCGCTTCTCTAGCCACCAAACGTCACGCTCACTATCTCTCCGTCTCGTAGACACGAGCTGAGAAATTGCAAACGTCGAGCAATTGCTCAGAGATGAAAAGTGCCAGCACTGAAAGCTGTGGCTAGCCAGCACCCTTCCTTGGAAGTGCTTTCACAGGCGCAGCAACACTGGGGCTTTGCGCTTCTCTACCCACCAAACGTCACGGTCATTCTCTTTCCTTCTCGTAGACACGAGCTGAGAAATTGCAAATGTCGAGCAATTGCTCAGAGATGAAAAGTGCTAGCACTGAAAGCTGTTGCTAGCCAGCACCCTTCCTTGGAAGCGCTTTTGTAGGCCTAAGAACACCGGGGCTCTGGGCTTCTCTAGCCACCTAATCTTCTGCTCATCCTCTCGCGCAGTCTAAAGAGAGCTCAGGTGAGAAATTGCAAACGTCAAGCAATTGCTCAGAGATGAAAAGTGCCAGCACTGAAGGCTGTTGCTAGCCAGCACCCTTCCTTGGAAGCGCTTTCACAGGCGCAGCAACACTGGGGCTTTGCGCTTCTCTACCCACCAAACGTCACGGTCATTCTCTTTCCTTCTCGTAGACACGAGCTGAGAAATTGCAAATGTCGAGCAATTGCTCAGAGATGAAAAGGGCCAGCACTGAAAGCTGTTGCTAGCCAGCACCCTTCCTTGGAAGCGCTTTTGTAGCCCTAAGAACACTGGGGCTCTGGGCTTCTCTAGCCACCTACTCTTCTGCTCATCCTCTCGTGCAGTCTAAAGAGAGCTCAGGTGAGAAATTGCAAACGTCAAGCAATTGCTCAGAGATGAAAAGTGCCAGCACTTAAGGCTGTTGCTAGCCAGCACCCTTCCTTGGAAGCGCTTTCACATGCACAGCAACACTGGGGCTTTGCGCTTCTCTAGCCACCAAACATCACGGTCATTCTCTTTCTGTCTCGTAGAAACGAGTTGAGAAATTGCAAACGTCGAGCAATTGCTCAGAGAGGAAAAGTGCCAGCACTGAAAGCTGTTGCTAGCCAGCACCCTTCCTTGGAAGCGCTTTCACAGGCGCAGCAACACTGGGGCTTTGCGATTCTCTAGCCACCAAACATCACGCTCACTATCTCTCCGTCTCGTAGACACGAGTTGAGAAATTGCAAACGTCAAGCAATTGCTCAGAGATGAAAAGTGCCAGCACTGAAAGCTGTTGCTAGCCAGCACCCTTCCTTGGAAGCGCCTTTGTAGGCCTAAGAACACTGGGGCTCTGGGCTTCTCTAGCCACCTACTCTTCTGCTCATCCTCTCGTGCAGTCTAAAGAGAGCTCAGGTGAGAAATTGCAAACGTTGAGCAATTGCTCAGAGATGAAAAGTGCCAGCACTGAAAGCTGTTGCTAGCCAGCACCCTTCCTTGGAAGCGCTTTTGTAGGCCTAAGAACAGTGGGGCTCTGGGCTTCTCTAGCTACCTAATCTTCTGCTCATCCTCTCGCGTAGTCTAAAGAGAGCTCAGGTGAGAAATTGCAAAGGTCGAGCAATTGCTCAGAGATGAAAAGTGCCAGCACTGAAAGCTGTTGCTAGCCAGCACCCTTCCTTGGAAGCGCTTTTGTAGGCCTAACAACACTGGGGCTCTGGGCTTCTCTAGCCACCTACTCTTCTGCTCATCCTCTCGCGTAGTCTAAAGAGAGCTCAGGTGAGAAATTGCAAACGTCGAGCAATTGCTCAGAGATGAAAAGTGCCAGCACTGAAAGCTGTTGCTAGCCAGCACCCTTCCTTGGAAGCGCTTTTGTAGCCCTAAGAACACTGGGGCTCTGGGCTTCTCTAGCCACCTAATCTTCTGCTCATCCTCTCGCGTAGTCTAAAGAGAGCTCAGGTGAGAAATTGCAAATGTCCAGCAATTGCTCAGAGATGAATAGTGCCAGCACTGAAAGCTGTTGCTAGCCAGCACCCTTCCTTGGAAGCGCTTTCACAGGCGCAGCAACACTGGGACTTTGCGCTTCTCTAGCCACCAAACGTCACGCTCACTATCTCTCCGTCTCGTAGACACGAGCTGAGAAATTGCAAACGTCGAGCAATTGCTCAGAGATGAAAAGTGCCAGCACTGAAAGCTGTGGCTAGCCAGCACCCTTCCTTGGAAGTGCTTTCACAGGCGCAGCAACACTGGGGCTTTGCGCTTCTCTAGCCACCAAACATCACGGTCATTCTCTTTCCTTCTCGTAGACACGAGCTGAGAAATTGCAAATGTCGAGCAATTGCTCAGAGATGAAAAGTGCTAGCACTGAAAGCTGTTGCTAGCCAGCACATTTCCTTGGAAGCGCTTTTGTAGGCCTAAGAACACCGGGGCTCTGGGCTTCTCTAGCCACGTAATCTTCTGCTCATCCTCTCGCGCAGTCTAAAGAGAGCTCAGGTGAGAAATTGCAAACGTCAAGCAATTGCTCAGAGATGAAAAGTGCCAGCACTTAAGGCTGTTGCTAGCCAGCACCCTTCCTTGGAAGCGCTTTCACAGGCGCAGCAACACTGGGGCTTTGCGCTTCTCTACCCACCAAACATCACGGTCATTCTCTTTCCGTCTCGTAGAAACGAGTTGAGAAATTGCAAACGTCCAGCAATTGCTCAGAGATGAAAAGTGCCAGCACTGAAAGCTGTTGCTAGCCAGCACCCTTCCTTGGAAGCGCTTTCACAGGCGCAGCAACACTGGGGCTTTGCGCTTCTCTAGCCACCAAACATCACGGTCACTATCTATCCGTCTCGTAGACACGAGCTGAGAAATTGCAAACGTCGAGCAATTGCTCAGAGATGAGAAGTGCCAGCACTGAAAGCTGTTGCTAGCCAGCAGCCTTCCTTGGAAGTGCTTTCACAGGCGCAGCAACACTGGGACTTTGCGCTTCTCTACCCACCAAATGTCACGGTCACCATCTCTCCGTCTCGTAGACACGAGCTGAGAAATTGCAAACGTCGAGCAATTGCTCAGAGGTGAAAAGTGCCAGCACTGAAAGCTGTTGCTAGCCAGCACCCTTCCTTGGAAGCGCTTTCACAGGCGCAGCAACACTGGGGCTTTGCGCTTCTCTAGCCACCAAACATCACGGTCACTATCTCTCCGTCTCGTAGACACGAGCTGAGAAATTGCAAACGTCGAGCAATTGCTCAGAGATGAAAAGTGCCAGCACTGAAAGCTGTTGCTAGCCAGCACCCTTCCTTGGAAGCGCCTTTGTAGGCCTAAGAACACTGGGGCTCTGGGCTTCTCTAGCCACCTACTCTTCTGCTCATCCTCTCGTGCAGTCTAAAGAGAGCTCAGGTGAGAAATTGCAAATGTTGAGCAATTGCTCAGAGATGAAAAGTGCCAGCACTGAAAGCTGTTGCTAGCCAGCACCCTTCCTTGGAAGCGCTTTTGTAGCCCTAACAACACTGGGGCTCTGGGCTTCTCTAGCTTCCTAATATTCTGCTCATCCTCTCGCGTAGTCTAAAGAGAGCTCAGGTGAGAAATTGCAAACTTCGAGCAATTGCTCAGAGATGAAAAGTGCCAGCACTGAAAGCTGTTGCTACCCAGCACCCTTCCTTGGAAGCGCTTTCACAGGCGCAGCAACACTGGGGCTTTGCGCTTCTCTAGCCACCAAACGTCACACTCACTATCTCTCCGTCTCGTAGACACGAGCTGAGAAATTGCAAACGTCGAGCAATTGCTCAGAGATGAAAAGTGCCAGCACTGAAAGCTGTGGCTAGCCAGCACCCTTCCTTGGAAGTGCTTTCACAGGCGCAGCAACACTGGGGCTTTGCGCTTCTCTAGCCACCAAACGTCACGGTCATTCTCTTTCCTTCTCGTAGACACGAGCTGAGAAATTGCAAATGTCGAGCAATTGCTCAGAGATGAAAAGTGGCAGCACTGAAAGCTGTTGCTAGCCAGCACCCTTCCTTGGAAGCGCTTTTGTAGGCCTAAGAACACCGGGGCTCTGGGCTTCTCTAGCCACCTAATCTTCTGCTCATCCTCTCGTGCAGTCTAAAGAGAGCTCAGGTGAGAAATTGCAAACGTCGAGCAATTGCTCAGAGATGAAAAGTGCCAGCACTTAAGGCTGTTGCTAGCCAGCAGCCTTCCTTGGAAGCGCTTTCACATGCACAGCAACACTGGGGCTTTGCGCTTCTCTAGCCACCAAACATCACGGTCATTCTCTTTCTGTCTCGTAGACACGAGCTGAGAAATGGCAAACGTCCAGCAATTGCTCAGAGATGAGAAGTGCCAGCACTGAAAGCTGTTGCTAGCCAGCACCCTTCCTTGGAAGCGCTTTCACAGGCGCAGCAACAGTGGGGCTTTGCGCTTCTCTACCCACCAAATGTCACGGTCACCATCTCTCCGTCTCGTAGACACGAGCTGAGAAATTGCAAACGTCGAGCAATTGCTCAGAGGTGAGAAGTGCCAGCACTGAAAGCTGTTGCTAGCCAGCAGCCTTCCTTGGAAGCGCTTTCACAGGCGCAGCAACACTGGGGCTTTGCGATTGTCTAGCCACCAAACATCACGCTCTGTATCTCTCCGTCTCGTAGACACGAGCTGAGAAATTGCAAACGTCGAGCAATTGCTCAGAGAGGAAAAGTGCCAGCACTGAAAGCTGTTGCTAGCCAGCACCCTTCCTTGGAAGCGCCTTTGTAGCCCTAAGAACACCGGGGCTCTGGGCTTCTCTAGCCACCTAATCTTCTGCTCATCCTCTCGTGCAGTCTAAAGAGAGCTCAGGTGAGAAAGTGCAAACGTCGAGCAATTGCTCAGAGATGAGAAGTGCCAGCACTGAAAGCTCTTGCTAGCCAGCACCCTTCCTTGGAAGCGCTTTCACAGGCGCAGCAACACTGGGGCTTTGCGCTTCTCTACCCACCAAACATCACGGTCATTCTCTTTCCGTCTCGTAGACACGAGTTGAGAAATTGCAAACGTCGAGCAATTGCTCAGAGATGAGAAGTGCCAGCACTGAAAGCTGTGGCTAGCCAGCAGCCTTCCTTGGAAGCGCTTTTGTAGGCCTAAGAACACAGGGGCTCTGGGCTTCTCTAGCCACCTACTCTTCTGCTCATCCTCTCGTGCAGTCTAAAGAGAGCTCAGGTGAGAAATTGCAAACGTTGAGCAATTGCTCAGCGATGAAAAGTGCCAGCACTGAAAGCTGTTGCTAGCCAGCACATTTCCTTGGAAGCGCTTTTGTAGGCCTAAGAACACTGGGGCTCTGGGCTTCTCTAGCTACCTAATATTCTGCTCATCCTCTCGCGTAGTCTAAAGAGAGCTCAGGTGAGAAATTGCAAACGTCGAGCAATTGCTCAGAGATGAAAAGTGCCAGCACTGAAAGCTGTTGCTACCCAGCACCCTTCCTTGGAAGCGCTTTTGTAGGCCTAAGAACACTGGGGCTCTGGGCTTCTCTAGCCACCTACTCTTCTGCTCATCCTCTCGCGTAGTCTAAAGAGAGCTCAGGTGAGAAATTGCAAACGTCGAGCAATTGCTCAGAGATGAAAAGTGCCAGCACTGAAAGCTGTTGCTAGCCAGCACCCTTCCTTGGAAGCGCTTTTGTAGCCCTAAGAACACTGGGGCTCTGGGCTTCTCTAGCTACCTAATATTCTGGTCATCCTCTCGCGCAGTCTAAAGAGAGCTCAGGTGAGAAATTGCAAATGTCCAGCAATTGCTCAGAGATGAATAGTGCCAGCACTGAAAGCTGTTGCTAGCCAGCACCCTTCCTTGGAAGTGCTTTCACAGGCGCAGCAACACTGGGGCTTTGCGCTTCTCTAGCCACCAAACGTCACGCTCACTATCTCTCCGTCTCGTAGACACGAGCTGAGAAATTGCAAACGTCGAGCAATTGCTCAGAGATGAAAAGTGCCAGCACTGAAAGCTGTGGCTAGCCAGCACCCTTCCTTGGAAGTGCTTTCACAGGCGCAGCAACACTGGGGCTTTGCGCTTCTCTACCCACCAAACGTCACGGTCATTCTCTTCCCTTCTCGTAGACACGACCTGAGAAATTGCAAATGTCGAGCAATTGCTCAGAGATGAAAAGTGCTAGCACTGAAAGCTGTTGCTAGCCAGCACCCTTCCTTGGAAGCGCTTTTGTAGGCCTAAGAACACCGGGGCTCTGGGCTTCTCTAGCCACCTACTCTTCTGCTCATCCTCTCGTGCAGTCTAAAGAGAGCTCAGGTGAGAAATTGCAAACGTCAAGCAATTGCTCAGAGATGAAAAGTGCCAGCACTTAAGGCTGTTGCTAGCCAGCACCCTTCCTTGGAAGCGCTTTCACAGGCGCAGCAACACTGGGGCTTTGCGCTTCTCTACCCACCAAACATCACGGTCATTCTCTTTCCGTCTCGTAGAAACGAGTTGAGAAATTGAAAACGTCGAACAATTGCTCAGAGAGGAAAAGTGCTAGCACTGAAAGCTGTTGCTAGCCAGCACCCTTCCTTGGAAGCGCTTTCACAGGCGCAGCAACACTGGGGCTTTGCGCTTCTCTAGCCACCAAACATCACGGTCACTATCTCTCCGTCTCGTAGACACGAGCTGAGAAATTGCAAACGTCCAGCAATTGCTCAGAGATGAAAAGTGCCAGCACTGAAAGCTGTTGCTAGCCAGCAGCCTTCCTTGGAAGTGCTTTCACAGGCGCAGCAACACTGGGACTTTGCGCTTCTCTAGCCACCAAATGTCACGGTCACCATCTCTCCGTCTCGTAGACACGAGCTGAGAAATTACAAACGTCGAGCAATTGCTCAGAGGTGAGAAGTGCCAGCACTGAAAGCTGTTGCTAGCCAGCACCCTTCCTTGGAAGCGCTTTCACAGGCGCAGCAACACTGGGGCTTTGCGATTCTCTAGCCACCAAACATCACGCTCACTATCTCTCCGTCTCGTAGACACAAGCTGAGAAATTGCAAACGTCGAGCAATTGCTCAGAGATGAAAAGTGCCAGCACTGAAAGCTGTGCTAGCCAGCACCCTTCCTTGGAAGCGCCTTTGTAGGCCTAAGAACACTGGGTCTCTGGGCTTCTCTAGCCACCTAATCTTCTGCTCATCCTCTCGTGCAGTCTAAAGAGACCTCAGGTGAGAAATTGCAAACGTCAAGCAATTGCTCAGAGATGAAAAGTGCCAGCACTGAAAGCTGTTGCTAGCCAGCAGCCTTCCTTGGAAGCGCTTTCACAGGCCCAGCAACACTGGGGCTTTGCGCTTCTCTACCCACCAAACATCACGGTCATTCTCTTTCCGTCTCGTAGACACGAGCTGAGAAAATGCAAACGTCCAGCAATTGCTCAGAGATGAAAAGGGCCAGCACTGAAAGCTGTTGCTAGCCAGCACCCTTCCTTGGAAGCGCTTTCACAGGCGCAGCAACACTGGGGCTTTGCGCTTCTCTAGCCACCAAACTTCACGCTCACTATCTCTCCGTCTCGTAGACACGAGCTGAGAAATTGCAAACGTCGAGCAATTGCTCAGAGATGAAAAGTGCCAGCACTGAAAGCTGTGGCTAGCCAGCACCCTTCCTTGGAAGTGCTTTCACAGGCGCAGCAACACTGGGGCTTTGCGCTTCTCTAGCCACCAAACATCACGGTCCTTCTCTTTCCTTCTCGTAGACACGAGCTGAGAAATTGCAAATGTCGAGCAATTGCTCAGAGATGAAAAGTGCTAGCACTGAAAGCTGTTGCTAGCCAGCACCCTTCCTTGGAAGCGCTTTTGTAGGCCTAAGAACACAGGGGCTCTGGGCTTCTCTAGCCACCTACTCTTCTGCTCATCCTCTTGTGCAGTCTAAAGAGAGCTCAGGTGAGAAATTCCAAACGTCAAGCAATTGCTCAGAGATGAAAAGTGCCAGCACTGAAAGCTGTTGCTAGCCAGCACCCTTCCTTGGAAGCGCTTTCACAGGCGCAGGAACACTGGGGCTTTGCGCTTCTCTACCCACCAAACATCACGGTCATTCTCTTTCCATCTTGTAGACACGAGTTGAGAAATTGCAAACGTCCAGCAATTGCTCAGAGATGAAAAGTGCCAGCACTGAAAGCTGTGGCTAGCCAGCACCCTTCCTTGGAAGCGCTTTCACAGGCGCAGCAACACTGGGGCTTTGCGCTTCTCTAGCCACCAAACTTCACGGTCACTATCTCTCCGTCTCGTAGACACGAGCTGAGAAATTGCAAACGTCGAGCAATTGCTCAGAGATGAGAAGTGCCAGCACTGAAAGCTGTGGCTAGCCAGCACCCTTCCTTGGAAACGCTTTTGTAGCCCTAAGAACACTGGGGCTCTGGGCTTCTCTAGCCACCTACTCTTCTGCTCATCCTCTCGTGCAGTCTAAAGAGAGCTCAGGTGAGAAATTGCAAACGTCGAGCAATTGCTCAGAGATGAAAAGTGCCAGCACTGAAAGCTGTTGCTAGCCAGCACCCTTCCTTGGAAGCGCTTTCACAGGCGCAGCAACACTGGGACTTTGCGCTTCTCTACCCACCAAACGTCACGGTCATTCTCTTTCCGTCTCGTAGACACGAGCTGAGAAATTGCAAATGTCGAGCAATTGCTCAGAGATGAGAAGTGCCAGCACTGAAAGCTGTTGCTAGCCAGCACCCTTCCTTGGAAGCGCCTTTGTAGCCCTAAGAACACTGCGGCTCTGGGCTTCTCTAGCCACCTAATCTTCTGCTCATCCTCTCGTGCAGTCTAAAGAGAGCTCAGGTGAGAAATTGCAAACGTCGAGCAATTGCTCAGAGATGAAAAGTGCCAGCACTGAAGGCTGTTGCTAGCCAGCACCCTTCCTTAGAAGCGCTTTCACAGGCGCAGCAACACTGGGGCTTTGCGCTTCTCTACCCACCAAACGTCACGGTCATTCTCTTTCCGTCTCGTAGACACAAGTTGAGAAATTGCAAACGTCGAGCAATTGCTCAGAGATGAAAAGTGCCAGCACTGAAAGCTGTTGCTAGGCAGCACCCTTCCTTGGAAGTGCTTTTACAGGCGCAGCAACACTGGGGCTTTGCGCTTCTCTAGCCACCAAACGTCACGCTCACTATCTCTCCGTCTCGTAAACACGAGCTGAGAAATTGCAAACGTCGAGCAATTGCTCAGAGATGAAAAGTGCCAGCACTGAAAGCTGTTGCTAGCCAGCACCCTTCCTTGGAAGCGCTTTTGTAGGCCTAACAACACTGGGGTTGTGGGCTTCTCTAGCCACCTACTCTACTGCTCATCCTCTCGGGCAGTCTAAAGAGAGCTCAGGGGAGAAATTGCAAATGTCGAGCAATTGCTCAGAGATGAAAAGTGCCAGCACTGAAAGCTGTTGCTAGCCAGCAGCCTTCCTTGGAAGCGCTTTCACAGGCGCAGCAACACTGGGGCTTTGCGCTTCTCTACCCACCAAACGTCACGCTCACTATCTCTCCGTCTCGTAGACACGAGCTGAGAAATTGCAAACGTCGAGCAATTGCTCAGAGATGAAAAGCGCCAGCACTGAAAGCTGTTGCTAGCCAGCACCCTTCCTTGGAAGCGCTTTTGTAGGCCTAAGAACACTGGGGCTCTGGGCTTCTCTAGCCACTTACTCTTCTGCTCATCCTCTCGCGCAGTCTAAAGAGAGCTCAGGTGAGAAAGTGCAGACGTCGAGCAATTGCTCAGAGATGAAAAGTGCCAGCACTGAAGGCTGTGGCTAGCCAGCACCCTTCCTTGGAAGCGCTTTCACAGGCGCAGCAACACTGGGGCTTTGCGCTTCTCTACCCACCAAACGTCACGGTCATTCTCTTTCCGTCTCGTCGACACGAGTTGAGAAATTGCAAACGTCCAGCAATTACTCAGAGATGAAAAGTGCCAGCACTGAAAGCTGTTGCTAGCTAGCACCCTTCCTTGGAAGCGCTTTCACAGGCGCAGCAACACTGGGGCTTTGCGACTCTCTAGCCACCAAACGTCATGGTTATTCTCTTAACTTCTCGTAGACACGAGCTGAGAAATTGCAAACGTCGAGCAATTGCTCAGAGATGAGAAGTGCCAGCACTGAAAGCTGTTGCTAGCCAGCACCCTTCCTTGGAAGCGCTTTTGTAGGCCTAAGAACACTGGGGCTCTGGGCTTCTCTAGCCACCTAATCTTCTGCTCATCATCTCGTGCAGTCTAAAGAGAGCTCAGGTGAGAAATTGCAAACGTCGAGCAATTGCTCAGAGATGAAAAGTGCCAGCACTGAAAGCTGATGCTAGCCAGCACCCTTCCTTGGAAGCGCTTTCACAGGCGCAGCAACACTGGGACTTTGCGCTTCTCTACCCACCAAACATCACGGTCATTTTCTTTCCTTCTCGTAGACACGTGCTGAGATATTGCAAACGTCAAGAAATTGCTCAGAGATGAAAAGTGCCAGCACTGAAAGCTGTTGCTAGCCAGCACGCTTCCTCGGAAGTGCTTTCACAGGCACAGCAACACTGGGGCTTTGCGCTTCTCTACCCACCAAACGTCACTGTCACTATCTCTCCGTCTCGTAGACACGAGCTGAGAAATTGCAAACGTCGAGCAATTGCTCAGAGATGAGAAGTGCCAGCACTGAAAGCTGTTGCTACCCAGCACCCTTCCTTGGAAGCGCTTTTGTAGCCCTAAGAACACTGGGGCTCTGGGCTTCTCTAGCCACCTACTCTTCTGCTCATCCTCTCGCGTAGTCTAAAGAGAGCTCAGGTGAGAAATTGCAAACGTTGAGCAATTGCTCAGAGATGAAAAGTGCCAGCACTGAAAGCTGTTGCTAGCCAGCACCCTTCCTTGGAAGCGCTTTCACAGGCGCAGCAACACTGGGTCTTTGCGCTTCTCTACCAACCAAAAGTCACGGTCACTATCTCTCCGTCTCGTAGACACGAGCTGAGAAATTGCAAACGTCGAGCAATTGCTCAGAGATGAAAAGTGCCAGCACTGAAAGCTGTGGCTAGCCAGCACCCTTCCTTGGAAGCGCTTTCACAGGCGCAGCAACACTGGGACTTTGCGCTTCTCTACCCACCAAACGTCACGGTCATTCTCTTTCCTTCTCGTAGACACGAGCTGAGAAATTGTAAACGTCGAGCAATTGCTCAGAGATGAAAAGTGCCAGCACTGAAAGCTGTTGCTAGCCAGCACCCTTCCTTGGAAGCGCTTTCACAGGCACAGCAACACTGGGGCTTTGCGCTTCTCTACCAACCAAACGTCACGGTCACTATCTCTCCGTCTCGTAGACACGAGCTGAGAAATTGCAAACGTCGAGCAATTGCTCAGAGATGAAAAGTGCCAGCACTGAAAGCTGTGGCTAGCCAGCACCCTTCCTTGGAAGCGCTTTCACAGGCGCAGCAACACTGGGACTTTGCGCTTCTCTACCCACCAAACGTCACGGTCATTCTCTTTCCGTCTCGTAGACACAAGTTGAGAAATTGCAAATGTCGAGCAATTGCTCAGAGATGAGAAGTGCCAGCACTGAAAGCTGTTGCTAGCCAGCACCCTTCCTTGGAAGCGCTTTTGTAGCCCTAAGAACACTGGGGTTGTGGGCTTCTCTAGCCACCTACTCTTCTGCTCATCCTCTCGCGCACTCTAAAGAGAGCTCAGGTGAGAAATTGCAAATGTCGAGCAATTGCTCAGAGATGAAAAGTGCCAGCACTGAAAGCTGTTGCTAGCCAGCAGCCTTCCTTGGAAGCGCTTTCACAGGTGCAGCAACACTGGGGCTTTGCGCTTCTCTACCCACCAAATGTCACGCTCACTATCTCTCCGTCTCGTAGACACGAGGTGAGAAATTGCAAACGTCGAGCAATTGCTCAGAGATGAAAAGTGCCAGCACTGAAAGCTGTTGCTAGCCAGCACCCTTCCTTGGAAGCGCTTTTGTAGGCCTAAGAACACTGGGGCTCTGGGCTTCTCTAGCCACCTACTCTTCTGCTCATCCTCTCGCGCAGTCTAAAGAGAGCTCAGGTGAGAAAGTGCAGACGTCGAGCAATTGCTCAGAGATGAAAAGTGCCAGCACTGAAAGCTGTGGCTAGCCAGCACCCTTCCTTGGAAGCGCTTTCACAGGCACAGCAACACTGGGGCTTTGAGCTTCTCTACCAACCAAACTTCACGCTCACTATCTCTCCGTCTCGTAGACACGAGGTGAGAAATTGCAAACGTCGAGCAATTGCTCAGAGATGAAAAGTGCCAGCACTGAAAGCTGTTGCTAGCCAGCACCCTTCCTTGGAAGCGCTTTTGTAGCCCTAAGAACAGTGGGGCTCTGGGCTTCTCTAGCCACCTACTCTTCTGCTCATCATCTCGTGCAGTCGAAAGAGAGCTCAGGTGAGAAATTGCAAACGTCGAGCAATTGCTCAGAGATGAAAAGGGCCAGCACTGAAAGCTGATGCTAGCCAGCACCCTTCCTTGGAAGCGCTTTCACAGGCGCAGCAACACTGGGGCTTTGCGCTTCTCTAGCCACCAAACGTCACGGTCATTCTCTTTCCATCTCGTAGACACGAGCTGAGAAATTGCAAACGTCAAGCAATTGCTCAGAGATGAAAAGTGCCAGCACTGAAAGCTGTTGCTAGCCAGCACCCTTCCTCGGAAGTGCTTTCACAGGCGCAGCAACACTGGGACTTTGCGCTTCTCTACCCACCAAACGTCACGCTCACTATCTCTCCGTCTCGTATACACGAGCTGAGAAATTGCAAACGTCGAGCAATTGCTTAGAGATGAAAAGGGCCAGCACTGAAAGCTGTTGCTAGCCAGCACCCTTCCTTGGAAGCGCTTTTGTAGGCCTAAGAACACTGGGGCTCTGGGCTTTTCTAGCCACCTACTCTTCTGCTCATCCTCTCTTGTAGTCTAAAGAGAGCTCAGGTGAGAAATTGCAAACGTCCAGCAATTGCTCAGAGAGGAAAAGTGCCAGCACTGAAAGCTGATGCTAGCCAGCACCCTTCCTTGGAAGTGCTTTCACAGGTGCAGCAACACTGGGGCTTTGCGCTTCTCTAGCCACCAAACGTCACGCTCACTATCTCTCCGTCTCGTAGACACGAGCTGAGAAATTGCAAACGTCGAGCAATTGCTCAGAGATGAAAAGTGCCAGCACTGAAAGCTGTTGCTAGCCAGCACCCTTCCTTGGAAGCGCTTTCACAGGCGCAGCAACACTGGGGCTTTGCGCTTCTCTAGCCACCAAACGTCACGGTCATTCTCTTTCCTTCTCGTAAACACGAGCTGAGAAATTGCAAATGTCGAGCAATTGCTCAGAGATGAAAATTGCTAGCACTGAAAGCTGTTGCTAGCCAGCACCCTTCCTTGGAAGCGCTTTCACAGGCGCAGCAACACTGGGGCTTTGCGCTTCTCTAGCCACCAAACGTCACGGTCATTCTCTTTCCTTCTCGCAGACACGAGCTGAGAAATTACAAATGTCGAGCAATTGCTCAGAGATGAAAAGGGCCAGCACTGAAAGCTGTTGCTAGCCAGCACCCTTCCTTGGAAGCGCTTTTGTAGGCCTAAGAACACTGGGGCTCTGGGCTTCTCTAGCCACCTACTCTTCTGCTCATCCTCTCGGGCAGTCTAAAGAGAGCTCAGGTGAGAAATTGCAAACGTCGAGCAATTGCTCAGAGATGAAAAGTGCCAGCACTGAAGGCTGTTGCTAGCCAGCACCCTTCCTTGGAAGCGCTTTCACAGGCGCAACAACACTGGGGCTTTGCGCTTCTCTACCCACCAAACGTCACGCTCACTATCTCTCCGTCTCGTAGACACGAGCTGAGAAATTGCAAACGTCCAGCAATTGCTCAGAGATGAAAAGTGCCAGCACTGAAAGCTGTGGCTAGCCAGCAGCCTTCCTTGGAAGCGCTTTCACAGGCGCAGCAACACTGGGGCTTTGCTCTTCTCTAGCCACCAAACATCACGGTCACTATCTCTCCGTCTCGTAGACACGAGCTGAGAAATTGCAAACGTCGAGCAATTGCTCAGAGATGAGAAGTGCCAGCACTGAAAGCTGTTGCTAGCCAGCACCCTTCCTTGGAAGCGCTTTTGTAGCCCTAAGAACACTGGGGTTGTGGGCTTCTCTAGCTACCTAATCTTCTGCTCATCCTGGCGCGCAGTCTAAAGAGAGCTCAGGTGAGAAATTGCAAACGTCGAGCAATTGCTCAGAGATGAAAAGGGCCAGCACTGAAAGCTGTTGCTAGCCAGCACCCTTCCTTGGAAGCGCTTTTGTAGGCCTAAGAACACTGGGGTTGCGGGCTTCTCTAGCCACCTACTCTTCTGCTCATCCTGTCGTGCAGTCTAAAGAGAGCTCAGGTGAGAAATTGCAAACGTCCAGCAATTGCTCAGAGATGAAAAGTGCCAGCACTGAAAGCTGTTGCTAGCCAGCAGCCTTCCTTGGAAGCGCTTTCACAGGCGCAGCAACACTGGGGCTTTGCGCTTCTCTAGCCACCAAACATCACGCTCACTATCTCTCCGTCTCGTAGACACGAGCTGAGAAATTGCAAACGTCCAGCAATTGCTCAGAGATAAAAAATGCCAGGACTGAAAGCTCTTGCTAGCCAGCAGCCTTCCTTGGAAGCGCTTTCACAGGCGCAGCAACACTGGGACTTTGCGCTTCTCTACGCACCAAACGTCACGGTCATTCTCTTTCCGTCTCGTAGAAACGAGTTGAGAAATTGCAAACGTCGAGCAATTGCTCAGAGATGAAAAGTGCCAGCACTGAAAGCTGTTGCTAGCCAGCACCCTTCCTTGGAAGCGCTTTTGTAGCCCTAAGAACAGTGGGGCTCTGGGCTTCTCTAGCCACCTAATCTTCTGCTCATCCTCTCGCGCAGTCTAAAGAGAGCTCAGGTGAGAAATTGCAAAAGTCAAGCAAGTGCTCAGAGATGAAAAGTGCCAGCACTGAAGGCTGTTGCTAGCCAGCACCCTTCCTTGGAAGCGCTTTCACAGGCGCAGCAACACTGGGGCTTTGAGCTTCTCTACCAACCAAACTTCACGCTCACTATCTCTCCGTCTCGTAGACACGAGCTGAGAAATTGCAAACGTCGAGCAATTGCTCAGAGATGAAAAGTGCCAGCACTGAAAGGTGATGCTAGCCAGCACCCTTCCTTGGAAGCGCTTTCACAGGTGCAGCAACACTGGGGCTTTGCGCTTCTCTAGCCACCAAACGTCACGGTCATTCTCTTTCCGTCTCGTAGACACGAGGTGAGAAATTGCAAACGTCGAGCA
Organism: Sarcoramphus papa; assembly: GCA_037962945.1. Taxonomy (NCBI): domain Eukaryota; kingdom Metazoa; phylum Chordata; class Aves; order Accipitriformes; family Cathartidae; genus Sarcoramphus; species Sarcoramphus papa. The sequence goes on along the minus strand of CM075586.1, from coordinate 90,597,109 downwards.
ATTGCTCAGAGATGAAAAGTGCCAGCACTGAAAGCTGTTGCTAGCCAGCACCCTTCCTTGGAAGCGCTTTTGTAGGCCTAAGAACACTGGGGCTCTGGGCTTTTCTAGCCACCTACTCTTCTGCTCATCCTCTCGTGTAGTCTAAAGAGAGCTCAGGTGAGAAATTGCAAACGTCCAGCAATTGCTCAGAGAGGAAAAGTGCCAGCACTGAAAGCTGTTGCTAGCCAGCACCCTTCCTTGGAAGTGCTTTCACAGGTGCAGCAACACTGGGGCTTTGCGCTTCTCTAGCCACCAAACGTCACGCTCACTATCTCTCCGTCTCGTAGACACGAGCTGAGAAATTGCAAACGTCGAGCAATTGCTCAGAGATGAAAAGTGCCAGCACTGAAAGCTGTTGCTAGCCAGCACCCTTCCTTGGAAGCGCTTTCACAGGCGCAGCAACACTGGGGCTTTGCGCTTCTCTAGCCACCAAACATCACGGTCATTCTCTTTCCGTCTCGTAGAAACGAGTTGAGAAATTGCAAACGTCGAGCAATTGCTCAGAGAGGAAAAGTGCCAGCACTGAAAGCTGATGCTAGCCAGCACCCTTCCTTGGAAGTGCTTTCACAGGTGCAGCAACACTGGGGCTTTGCGCTTCTCTAGCCACCAAACGTCACGGTCATTCTCTTTCCTTCTCGCAGACACGAGCTGAGAAATTACAAACGTCCAGCAATTGCTCAGAGATGAAAAGTGCCAGCACTGAAAGCTGTGGCTAGCCAGCAGCCTTCCTTGGAAGCGCTTTCACAGGCGCAGCAACACTGGGGCTTTGCTCTTCTCTAGCCACCAAACATCACGGTCACTATCTCTCCGTCTCGTAGACACGAGCTGAGAAATTGCAAACGTCGAGCAATTGCTCAGAGATGAGAAGTGCCAGCACTGAAAGCTGTTGCTAGCCAGCACCCTTCCTTGGAAGCGCTTTTGTAGCCCTAAGAACACTGGGGTTGTGGGCTTCTCTAGCTACCTAATCTTCTGCTCATCCTGTCGTGCAGTCTAAAGAGAGCTCAGGTGAGAAATTGCAAACGTCGAGCAATTGCTCAGAGATGAAAAGGGCCAGCACTGAAAGCTGTTGCTAGCCAGCACCCTTCCTTGGAAGCGCTTTTGTAGGCCTAAGAACACTGGGGCTCTGGGCTTCTCTAGCTACCTAATCTTCTGCTCATCCTGTCGTGCAGTCTAAAGAGAGCTCAGGTGAGAAATTGCAAACGTCGAGCAATTGCTCAGAGATGAAAAGTGCCAGCACTGAAAGCTGTTGCTAGCCAGCACCCTTCCTTGGAAGCGCTTTCACAGGCGCAGCAACACTGGGGCTTTGCGCTTCTCTAGCCACCAAACATCACGCTCACTATCTCTCCGTCTCGTAGACACGAGCTGAGAAATTGCAAACGTCCAGCAATTGCTCAGAGATAAAAAATGCCAGGACTGAAAGCTCTTGCTAGCCAGCACCCTTCCTTGGAAGCGCTTTCACAGGCGCAGCAACACTGGGACTTTGCGCTTCTCTACGCACCAAACGTCACGGTCATTCTCTTTCCGTCTCGTAGACACGAGTTGAGAAATTGCAAACGTCGAGCAATTGCTCAGAGATGAAAAGTGCCAGCACTGAAAGCTGTTGCTAGCCAGCACCCTTCTTTGGAAGCGCTTTTGTAGCCCTAAGAACAGTGGGGCTCTGGGCTTCTCTAGCCACCTAATCTTCTGCTCATCCTCTCGCGCAGTCTAAAGAGAGCTCAGGTGAGAAATTGCAAAAGTCAAGCAAGTGCTCAGAGATGAAAAGTGCCAGCACTGAAGGCTGTTGCTAGCCAGCACCCTTCCTTGGAAGCGCTTTCACAGGCGCAGCAACACTGGGGCTTTGAGCTTCTCTACCAACCAAACTTCACGCTCACTATCTCTCCGTCTCGTAGACACGAGCTGAGAAATTGCAAACGTCGAGCAATTGCTCAGAGATGAAAAGTGCCAGCACTGAAAGCTGATGCTAGCCAGCACCCTTCCTTGGAAGCGCTTTCACAGGTGCAGCAACACTGGGGCTTTGCGCTTCTCTAGCCACCAAACGTCACGGTCATTCTATTTCCGTCTCGTAGACACGAGGTGAGAAATTGCAAACGTCGAGCAATTGCTCAGAGATGAAAAGTGCCAGCACTGAAAGCTGTTGCTAGCCAGCACCCTTCCTTGGAAGCGCTTTTGTAGGCCTAAGAACACTGGGGCTCTGGGCTTTTCTAGCCACCTACTCTTCTGCTCATCCTCTCGTGTAGTCTAAAGAGAGCTCAGGTGAGAAATTGCAAACGTCCAGCAATTGCTCAGAGAGGAAAAGTGCCAGCACTGAAAGCTGTTGCTAGCCAGCACCCTTCCTTGGAAGTGCTTTCACAGGTGCAGCAACACTGGGGCTTTGCGCTTCTCTAGCCACCAAACGTCACGCTCACTATCTCTCCGTCTCGTAGACACGAGCTGAGAAATTGCAAACGTCGAGCAATTGCTCAGAGATGAAAAGTGCCAGCACTGAAAGCTGTTGCTAGCCAGCACCCTTCCTTGGAAGCGCTTTCACAGGCGCAGCAACACTGGGGCTTTGCGCTTCTCTAGCCACCAAACGTCACGGTCATTCTCTTTCCTTCTCGTAAACACGAGCTGAGAAATTGCAAATGTCGAGCAATTGCTCAGAGATGAAAATTGCTAGCACTGAAAGCTGTGGCTAGCCAGCACCCTTCCTTGGAAGCGCTTTCACAGGCGCAGCAACACTGGGGCTTTGCGCTTCTCTAGCCACCAAACATCACGGTCATTCTCTTTCCGTCTCGTAGAAACGAGTTGAGAAATTGCAAACGTCGAGCAATTGCTCAGAGAGGAAAAGTGCCAGCACTGAAAGCTGTTGCTAGCCAGCACCCTTCCTTGGAAGCGCTTTCACAGGCGCAGCAACACTGGGACTTTGCGCTTCTCTACCCACCAAACGTCACGGTCATTCTCTTTCCTTCTCGCAGACACGAGCTGAGAAATTACAAATGTCGAGCAATTGCTCAGAGATGAAAAGTGCCAGCACTGAAAGCTGTTGCTAGCCAGCACCCTTCCTTGGAAGCGCCTTTGTAGCCCTAAGAACACCGGGGCTCTGGGCTTCTCTAGCCACCTAATCTTCTGCTCATCCTCTCGTGCAGTCTAAAGAGAGCTCAGGTGAGAAATTGCAAACGTCGAGCAATTGCTCAGAGATGAAAAGTGCCAGCACTGAAGGCTGTTGCTAGCCAGCACCCTTCCTTGGAAGCGCTTTCACAGGCGCAACAACACTGGGGCTTTGCGCTTCTCTACCCACCAAACGTCACGCTCACTATCTCTCCGTCTCGTAGACACGAGCTGAGAAATTGCAAACGTCCAGCAATTGCTCAGAGATGAAAAGTGCCAGCACTGAAAGCTGTGGCTAGCCAGCAGCCTTCCTTGGAAGCGCTTTCACAGGCGCAGCAACACTGGGGCTTTGCTCTTCTCTAGCCACCAAACATCACGGTCACTATCTCTCCGTCTCGTAGACACGAGCTGAGAAATTGCAAACGTCGAGCAATTGCTCAGAGATGAGAAGTGCCAGCACTGAAAGCTGTTGCTAGCCAGCACCCTTCCTTGGAAGCGCTTTTGTAGCCCTAAGAACACTGGGGTTGTGGGCTTCTCTAGCTACCTAATCTTCTGCTCATCCTGTCGTGCAGTCTAAAGAGAGCTCAGGTGAGAAATTGCAAACGTCGAGCAATTGCTCAGAGATGAAAAGGGCCAGCACTGAAAGCTGTTGCTAGCCAGCACCCTTCCTTGGAAGCGCTTTTGTAGCCCTAAGAACACTGGGGCTCTGGGCTTCTCTAGCTACCTAATCTTCTGCTCATCCTGTCGTGCAGTCTAAAGAGAGCTCAGGTGAGAAATTGCAAACGTCGAGCAATTGCTCAGAGATGAAAAGTGCCAGCACTGAAAGCTGTTGCTAGCCAGCACCCTTCCTTGGAAGCGCTTTCACAGGCGCAGCAACACTGGGGCTTTGCGCTTCTCTAGCCACCAAACATCACGCTCACTATCTCTCCGTCTCGTAGACACGAGCTGAGAAATTGCAAACGTCCAGCAATTGCTCAGAGATAAAAAATGCCAGGACTGAAAGCTCTTGCTAGCCAGCACCCTTCCTTGGAAGCGCTTTCACAGGCGCAGCAACACTGGGACTTTGCGCTTCTCTACGCACCAAACGTCACGGTCATTCTCTTTCCGTCTCGTAGACACGAGTTGAGAAATTGCAAACGTCGAGCAATTGCTCAGAGATGAAAAGTGCCAGCACTGAAAGCTGTTGCTAGCCAGCACCCTTCTTTGGAAGCGCTTTTGTAGCCCTAAGAACAGTGGGGCTCTGGGCTTCTCTAGCCACCTAATCTTCTGCTCATCCTCTCGCGCAGTCTAAAGAGAGCTCAGGTGAGAAATTGCAAAAGTCAAGCAAGTGCTCAGAGATGAAAAGTGCCAGCACTGAAGGCTGTTGCTAGCCAGCACCCTTCCTTGGAAGCGCTTTCACAGGCGCAGCAACACTGGGGCTTTGAGCTTCTCTACCAACCAAACTTCACGGTCACTATCTCTCCGTCTCGTAGACACGAGCTGAGAAATTGCAAACGTCGAGCAATTGCTCAGAGATGAAAAGTGCCAGCACTGAAAGGTGATGCTAGCCAGCACCCTTCCTTGGAAGCGCTTTCACAGGTGCAGCAACACTGGGGCTTTGCGCTTCTCTAGCCACCAAACGTCACGGTCATTCTCTTTCCGTCTCGTAGACACGAGCTGAGAAATTGCAAACGTCGAGCAATTGCTCAGAGATGAAAAGTGCCAGCACTGAAAGCTGTTGCTAGCCAGCACCCTTCCTTGGAAGCGCTTTTGTAGACCTAACAACACTGGGGTTGTGGGCTTCTCTAGCCACCTACTCTTCTGCTCATCCTCTCGCGTAGTCTAAAGAGAGCTCAGGTGAGAAATTGCAAACGACGAGCAATTGCTCAGAGATGAAAAGTGCCAGCACTGAAAGCTGTGGCTAGCCAGCACCCTTCCTTGGAAGCGCTTTCACAGGCGCAGCAACACTGGGGCTTTGAGCTTCTCTACCAACCAAACTTCACGCTCACTATCTCTCAATCTCGTAGACACAAGCTGAGAAATTGCAAACGTCGAGCAATTGCTCAGAGAGGAAAAGTGCCAGCACTGAAAGCTGTTGCTACCCAGCACCCTTCCTTGGAAGCGCTTTCACAGGCGCAGAAACACTGGGGCTTTGCGCTTCTCTAGCCACCAAACGTCACGCTCACTATCTCTCCGTCTCGTAGACACGAGCTGAGAAATTGCAAACGTCGAGCAATTGCTCAGAGATGAAAAGTGCCAGCACTGAAAGCTGTTGCTAGCTAGCACCCTTCCTTGGAAGCGCTTTCACAGGCGCATCAACACTGGGGCTTTGAGCTTCTCTACCAACCAAACTTCACGGTCACTATCTCTCCGTCTCGTAGACACGAGCTGAGAAATTGCAAACGTCAAGCAATTGCTCAGAGATGAAAAGTGCCAGCACTGAAAGCTGTTGCTAGCCAGCACCCTTCCTTGGAAGCGCTTTCACAGGCGCAGCAACACTGGGGCTTTGCGCTTCTCTACCCACCAAACATCACGGTCATTCTCTTTCCTTCTCGTAGACACGAGGTGAGAAATTGCAAACGTCGAGCAATTGCTCAGAGATGAAAAGTGCCAGCACTGAAAGCTGTGGCTAGCCAGCACCCTTCGTTGGAAGCGCTTTTGTAAGCCTAAGAACACTGGGGCTCTGGGCTTCTCTAGCCACGTGCTCTTCTGCTCATCCTCTCGCGCACTCTAAAGAGAGCTCAGGTGAGAAAGTGCAAACGTCCAGCAATTGCTCAGAGATGAAAAGTGCCAGCACTGAAAGGTGTTGCTAGCCAGCACCCTTCCTTGGAAGTGCTTTCACAGGTGCAAAAACACTGGGGCTTTGCGCTTCTCTAGCCACCAAACGTCATGGTCATTCTCTTTCCGTCTCGTAGACACGAGCTGAGAAATTGCAAATGTCGAGCAATTGCTCAGAGATGAAAAGTGCCAGCACTGAAAGCTGTGGCTAGCCAGCACCCTTCCTTGGAAGCGCTTTTGTAGGCCTAAGAACACTGGGGCTCTGGGCTTCTCTAGCCACCTGCTCTTCTGCTCATCCTCTCGCGCAGTCTAAAGAGAGCTCAGGTGAGAAATTGCAAATGTCGAGCAATTGCTCAGAGAGGAAAAGTGCCAGCACTGAAAGCTGTTGCTAGGCAGCACCCTTCCTTGGAAGCGCTTTTGTAGCCCTAACAACACTGGGGCTCTGGGCTTCTCTAGCCACCTAATCTTCTGCTCATCATCTCGTGCAGTCTAAAGAGAGCTCAGGTGAGAGATTGCAAACGTCGAGCAATTGCTCAGAGATGAAAAGTGCCAGCACTGAAAGCTGTGGCTAGCCAGCACCCTTCCTTGGAAGCGCTTTCACAGGCGCAGCAACACTGGGACTTTGCGCTTCTCTAGCCACCAAACGTCACGGTCATTCTCTTTCCTTCTCGTAGACACGAGTTGAGAAATTGCAAACGTCAAGCAATTGCTCAGAGATGAAAAGTGCCAGCACTGAAAGCTGTTGCTAGCCAGCACCCTTCTTCGGAAGTGCTTTCACAGGCGCAGCAACACTGGGGCTTTGCGCTTCTCTACCCACCAAACGTCACTGTCACTATCTCTCCGTCTCGTAAACACGAGCTGAGAAATTGCAAACGTCGAGCAATTGCTCAGAGATGAGAAGTGCCAGCACTGAAAGCTGTTGCTAGCCAGCACCCTTCCTTGGAAGCGGTTTTGTAGGCCTAAGAACACTGGGGCTCTGGGCTTCTCTAGCCACCTACTCTTCTGCTCATCCTCTCGTGTAGTCTAAAGAGAGCTCAGGGGAGAAATTGCAAATGTCGAGCAATTGCTCAGAGAGGAAAAGTGCCAGCACTGAAAGCTGATTATAGCCAGCACCCTTCCTTGGAAGTGCTTTCACAGGCGCAGCAACACTGGGGCTTTGCGCTTCTCTACCCACCAAACGTCACGCTCACTATCTCTCCGTCTCGTAGACACGAGCTGAGAAATTGCAAACGTCGAGCAATTGCTCAGAGATGAGAAGTGCCAGCACTGAAAGCTGTGGCTAGCCAGCACCCTTCCTTGGAAGTGCTTTCACAGGCGCAGCAACACTGGGGCTTTACGCATCTCTACCCACCAAACGTCATGGTCACTATCTCTCCGTCTCGTAGACACGACCTGAGAAATTGCAAACGTCGAGCAATTGCTCAGAGATGAAAAGTGCCAGCACTGAAAGCTGTTGCTAGGCAGCACCCTTCCTTGGAAGTGCTTTCACAGGCGCAGCAACACTGGGGCTTTGCGCTTCTCTAGCCACCAAACGTCACGCTCACTATCTCTCCGTCTCGTAGACACGAGCTGAGAAATTGCAAACGTCGAGCAATTGCTCAGAGATGAAAAGTGCCAGCACTGAAAGCTGTGGCTAGCCAGCACCCTTCCTTGGAAGCGCTTTTGTAGGCCTAAGAACACTGGGGTTGTGGCCTTCTCTAGCCACCTACTCTTCTGCTCATCCTCTCGCGTAGTCTAAAGAGAGCTCAGGTGAGAAATTGCAAACGTCCAGCAATTGCTCAGAGAGGAAAAGTGGCAGCACTGAAAGCTGTTGCTAGCCAGCACCCTTCCTTGGAAGCGCTTTTGTAGGCCTAAGATCACTGGGGCTCTGGGCTTCTCTAGCCACCTAATCTTCTGCTCATCATCTCGTGCAGTCTAAAGAGAGCTCAGGTGAGAAAGTGCAAACGTCGAGCAATTGCTCAGAGAGGAAAAGTGCCAGCACTGAAAGCTGTTGCTAGCCAGCACCCTTCCTTGGAAGCGCTTTCACAGGCGCAGCAACACTGGGGCTTTGCGCTTCTCTACCCACCAAACGTCACGCTCACTATCTCTCCGTCTCGTAAACACGAGCTGAGAAATTGCAAACGTCGAGCAATTGCTCAGAGATGAAAAGTGGCAGCACTGAAAGCTGTTGCTAGCCAGCACCCTTCCTTGGAAGCGCTTTTGTAGCCCTAAGAACACTGGGGTTGTGGGCTTCTCTAGCCACCTACTCTTCTGCTCATCCTCTCGCGTAGTCAAAAGAGAGCTCAGGTGAGAAATTGCAAACGTCCAGCAATTGCTCAGAGAGGAAAAGTGCCAGCACTGAAAGCTGTTGCTAGCCAGCACCCTTCCTTGGAAGTGCTTTCACAGGCGCAGCAACACTGGGGCATTGCGCTTCTCTAGCCACCAAACGTCACGCTCACTATCTCTCCGTCTCGTAGACACGAGCTGAGAAATTGCAAACATCGAGCAATTGCTCAGAGATGAGAAGTGCCAGCACTGAAAGCTGTGGCTAGCCAGCACCCTTCCTTGGAAGCGCTTTCACAGGCGCAGCAACACTGGGGCTTTGCGCTTCTCTACCAACCAAACTTCACGGTCACTATCTCTCCGTCTTGTAGACATGAGCTGAGAAATTGCAAACGTCGAGCAATTGCTCAGAGATGAGAAGTGGCAGCACTGAAAGCTGTTGCTAGCCAGCACTCTTCCTTGGAAGCGCTTTTGTAGCCCTAACAACACTGGGGCTCTGGGCTTCTCTAGCCACCTACTCTTCTGCTCATCCTCTCGTGTAGTCTAAAGAGAGCTCAGGGGAGAAATTGCAAATGTCGAGCAATTGCTCAGAGAGGAAAAGTGCCAGCACTGAAAGCTGTTGCTAGCCAGCACCCTTCCTTGGAAGTGCTTTCACAGGCGCAGCAACACTGGGGCTTTGCGCTTCTCTAGCCACCAAACGTCACGCTCACTATCTCTCCGTCTCGTAGAAACGAGCTGAGAAATTGCAAACGTCGAGCAATTGCTCAGAGATGAAAAGTGCCAGCACTGAAAGCTGATGCTAGCCAGCACCCTTCCTTGGAAGCGCTTACACAGGCGCAGCAACACTGGGGCTTTGCGCTTCTCTAGCCAACAAACATCACGGTCATTCTCTTTCCATCTCGTAGACACGAGCTGAGAAATTGCAAACGTCGAGCAATTGCTTAGAGATGAAAAGTGCCAGCACTGAAAGCTGTTGCTAGCCAGCACCCTTCCTTGGAAGCGCTTTTGTAGGCCTAAGAACACTGGGGTTGTGGCCTTCTCTAGCCACCTACTCTTCTGCTCATCCTCTTGCGTAGTCTAAAGAGAGCTCAGGTGAGAAATTGCAAACGTCGAGCAATTGCTCAGAGATGAAAAGTGCCAGCACTGAAAGCTGTTGCTAGCCAGCACCCTTCCTTGGAAGCGCTTTCACAGGCGCAGCAACACTGGGTCTTTGCGCTTCGCTACCCACCAAACGTCACGGTCATTCTCTTTCCTTCTCGTAGACACGAGCTGAGAAATTGCAAACGTCGAGCAATTGCTCAGAGATGAAAAGTGCCAGCACTGAAAGCTGTTGCTAGCCAGCACCCTTCCTTGGAAGCGCTTTTGTAGCCCTAAGAACACTGGGGTTGTGGGCTTCTCTAGCCACCTACTCTTCTGCTCATCCTCTCGTGTAGTCAAAAGAGAGCTCAGGTGAGAAATTGCAAACGTCCAGCAATTGCTCAGAGAGGAAAAGTGGCAGCACTGAAAGCTGTTGCTAGCCAGCACCCTTCCTTGGAAGCGCTTTTGTAGGCCTAAGAACACTGGGGCTCTGGGCTTCTCTAGCCACCTAATCTTCTGCTCATCATCTCGTGCAGTCTAAAGAGAGCTCAGGTGAGAAAGTGCAAACGTCGAGCAATTGCTCAGAGATGAAAAGTGCCAGCACTGAAAGCTGTTGCTAGCCAGCACCCTTCCTTGGAAGCGCTTTCACAGGCGCAGCAACACTGGGGCTTTGCGCTTCTCTAGCCACCAAACGTCACGGTCATTCTCTTTCCTTCTCGTAGACACGAGCTGAGAAATTGCAAACGTCGAGCAATTGCTCTGAGAGGAAAAGTGCCAGCACTGAAAGCTGTGGCTAGCCAGCACCCTTCCTTGGAAGCGCTTTCACAGGCGCAGCAACACTGGGGCTTTGCGCTTCTCTACCCACCAAACGTCACGCTCACTATCTCTCCGTCTCGTAGACACTAGGTGAGAAATTGCAAACGTCGAGCAATTGCTCAGAGATGAAAAGTGCCAGCACTGAAAGCTGTTGCTAGCCAGCACCCTTCCTTGGAAGCGCTTTTGTAGCCCTAAGAACACTGGGGTTGTGGGCTTCTCTAGCCACCTACTCTTCTGCTCATCCTCTCGTGTAGTCAAAAGAGAGCTCAGGTGAGAAATTGCAAACGTCCAGCAATTGCTCAGAGATGAAAAGTGCCAGCACTGAAAGCTGTTGCTAGCCAGCACCCTTCCTTGGAAGTGCTTTCACAGGCGCAGCAACACTGGGGCATTGCGCTTCTCTAGCCACCAAACGTCACGCTCACTATCTCTCCGTCTCGTAGACACGAGCTGAGAAATTGCAAACATCGAGCAATTGCTCAGAGATGAAAAGTGCCAGCACTGAAAGCTGTTGCTAGACAGCACCCTTCCTTGGAAGCGCTTTCACAGGCGCAGCAACACTGGGACTTTGCGCTTCTTTACCCACCAAACGTCACGGTCATTCTCTTTCCTTCTCGTAGACACGAGTTGAGAAATTGCAAACGTCGAGCAATTGCTCAGAGATGAAAAGTGCCAGCACTGAAAGGTGTTGCTAGCCAGCACCCTTCCTTGGAAGCGCTTTTGTAGGCCTAAGAACACTGGGGCTCTGGGCTTCTCTAGCCACCTACTCTTCTGCTCATCCTCTCGCGCAGTCTAAAGAGAGCTCAGGTGAGAAATTGCAAACGTCGAGCAATTGCTCAGAGATGAAAAGTGCCAGCACTGAAAGCTGTTGCTAGCCAGCACCCTTCCTTGGAAGTGCTTTCACAGGCACAGCAACACTGGGGCTTTGCGCTTCTCTACCCACCAAACATCACGGTCATTCTCTTTCCTTCTCGTAGACACGAGTTGAGAAATTGCAAACGTCGAGCAATTGCTCAGAGAGGAAAAGTGCCAGCACTGAAAGCTGTTGCTAGCCAGCACCCTTCCTTGGAAGCGCTTTTGTAGCCCTAAGAACACTGGGGCTCTGGGCTTCTCTAGCCACCTAATCTTCTGCTCATCCTCTCGCGTAGTCAAAAGAGAGCTCAGGTGAGAAATTGCAAATGTCAAGCAATTGCTCAGAGAGGAAAAGTGCCAGCACTGAAAGCTGATGCTAGCCAGCACCCTTCCTTGGAAGCGCTTTTGTAGCCCTAAGGACACTGGGGCTCTGGGCTTCTCTAGCCACCTCATCTTCTGCTCATCCTCTCGTGCACTCTAAAGGGAGCTCAAGTGAGAAATTGCAAACGTCCAGCAATTGCTCAGAGATGAGAAGTGCCAGCACTGAAAGCTGTTGCTAGCCAGCACCCTTCCTTGGAAGCGCTTTTGTAGGCCTAAGAACACTGGGGTTGTGGGCTACTCTAGCCACCTAATCTTCTGCTCATCCTCTCGCGCACTCTAAAGAGAGCTCAGGTGAGAAATTGCAAACGTCCAGCAATTGCTCAGAGATGAAAAGTGCCAGCACTGAAAGCTGTTGCTAGCCAGCACCCTTCCTTGGAAGCGCTTTCACGGGTGCAGCAACACTGGGGCTTTGCGCTTCTCTACCAACCAAACGTCACGGTCATTCTCTTTCCTTCTCGTAGACACGAGCTGAGAAATTGCAAACGTCGAGCAATTGCTCAGAGATGAAAAGTGCCAGCACTGAAAGCTGTTGCTAGCCAGCACCCCTCCTTGGAAGTGCTTTCACAGGCGCAGCAACACTGGAGCTTTGCTCTTCTGTACCCACCAAACGTCACGCTCACTATCTCTCCGTCTCGTAGACACCAGCTGAGAAATTGCAAATGTCGAGCAATTGCTCAGAGAGGAAAAGTGCCAGCACTGGAAGCTGATGCTAGCCAGCACTCTTCCTTGGAAGCGCTTTTGTAGCGCTAAGAACACTGGGGCTCTGCGCTTCTCTAGCCACCTACTCTTCTGCTCATCCTCTCGCGCACTCTAAAGACAGCTCAGGTGAGAAATTGCAAACGTCCAGCAATTGCTCAGAGATGAAAAGTGCCAGCACTGAAAGCTGTGGCTAGCCAGCACCCTTCCTTGGAAGCGCTTTCACAGGCGCAGCAACACTGGGGCATTGCGCTTCTCTAGCCACCAAACGTCACGCTCACTATCTCTCCGTCTCGTAGACACGAGCTGAGAAATTGCAAACGTCGAGCAATTGCTCAGAGATGAAAAGTGCCAGCACTGAAAGCTGTTGCTAGCCAGCACCCTTCCTTGGAAGCGCTTTCACAGGCGCAGCAACACTGGGACTTTGCGCTTCTCTACCCACCAAACGTCACGGTCATTCTCTTTCCTTCTCGTAGACAAGAGCTGAGAAATTGCAAACGTCGAGCAATTGCTCAGAGATGAAAAGTGCCAGCACTGAAAGCTGTTGCTAGCCAGCACCCTTCCTTGGAAGCGCTTTTGTAGGCCTAAGAACACTGGGGCTCTGGGCTTCTCTAGCCACCTACACCTCTGATCATCCTCTCGCGCACTCTAAAGAGAGCTCAGGTGAGAAAGTGCAAACATCCAGCAATTGCTCAGAGATGAAAAGTGGCAGCACTGAAAGCTGTTGCTAGCCAGCACCCTTTCCTTGGAAGCGCTTTTGTAGGCCTAAGAACACTGGGGCTCTGGGCTTCTCTAGCCACCTAATCTTCTGCTCATCATCTCGTGCAGTCGAAAGAGAGCTCAGGTGAGAAAGTGCAAACGTCGAGCAATTGCTCAGAGATGAAAAGTGCCAGCACTGAAAGCTGTTGCTAGCCAGCACCCTTCCTTGGAAGCGCTTTCACAGGCGCAGCAACACTGGGGCTTTGCGCTTCTCTAGCCACCAAACGTCACGGTCCTTCTCTTTCCTTCTCGTAGACACGAGTTGAGAAATTGCAAACGTCAAGCAATTGCTCAGAGATGAAAAGTGCCAGCACTGAAAGCTGTTGCTAGCCAGCACCCTTCCTTGGAAGTGCTTTCACAGGCGCAGCAACACTGGGGCTTTGAGCTTCTCTACCCACCAAACGTCACTGTCACTATCTCTCCGTCTCGTAAACACGAGCTGAGAAATTGCAAACGTCGAGCATTGCTCAGAGATGAGAAGTGCCAGCACTGAAAGCTGTTGCTAGCCAGCACCCTTCCTTGGAAGCGCTTTTGTAGGCCTAAGAACACTGGGGCTCTGGGCTTCTCTAGCCACCTACTCTTCTGCTCATCCTCTCGTGTAGTCTAAAGAGAGCTCAGGTGAGAAATTGCAAACATCGAGCAATTGCTCAGAGAGGAAAAGTGGCAGCACTGAAAGCTGTTGCTAGCCAGCAGCCTTCCTTGGAAGTGCTTTCACAGGCGCAGCAACACTGGGGCTTTGCGCTTCTCTACCCACCAAACGTCACGGTCACTATCTCTCCGTCTCGTAGACACGAGCTGAGAAATTGCAAACGTCGAGCAATTGCTCAGAGATGAAAAGTGCCAGCACTGAAAGCTGTTGCTAGCCAGCACCCTTCCTTGGAAGCGCTTTCACAGGCGCAGCAACACTGGGGCTTTGCGCATCTCTACCCACCAAACGTCACGGTCACTCTCTCTCCGTCTCGTAGACACGAGCTGAGAAATTGAAAACGTCGAGCAATTGCTCAGAGATGAAAAGTGCCAGCACTGAAAGCTGTTGCTAGCCAGCACCCTTCCTTGGAAGTGCTTTCACAGGCACAGAAACACTGGGGCTTTGCGCTTCTCTAGCCACCAAACGTCACGGTCACTATCTCTCCGTCTTGTAGACACGAGCTGAGAAATTGCAAACGTCGAGCAATTGCTCAGAGATGAAAAGTGCCAGCACTGAAAGCTGATGCTAGCCAGCACCCTTCCTTGGAAGCGCTTTTGTAGGCCTAAGAACACTGGGGTTCTGGGCTTCTCTAGCCACCTACTCTTCTGCTCATCCTCTCGGGCAGTCTAAAGAGAGCTCAGGGGAGAAATTGCAAATGTCGAGCAATTGCTCAGCGATGAAAAGTGCCAGCACTGAAAGCTGTTGCTAGCCAGCACCCTTCCTTGGAAGCGCTTTCACAGGCGCAGCAACACTGGGGCTTTGCGCTTCTCTAGCCACCAAACGTCACGCTCACTCTCTCTCCGTCTCGTAGACACGAGCTGAGAAATTGCAAACGTCGAGCAATTGCTCAGAGATGAAAAGTGCCAGCACTGAAAGCTGTTGCTAGCCAGCACCCTTCCTTGGAAGCGCTTACACAGGCGCAGCAACACTGGGGCTTTGCGCTTCTCTAGCCAACAAACGTCACGGTCATTCTCTTTCCGTCTCGTAGACACGACCTGAGAAATTGCAAACGTCGAGCAATTGCTTAGAGATGAAAAGTGCCAGCACTGAAAGCTGATGCTAGCCAGCACCCTTCCTTGGAAGCGCTTTTGTAGGCCTAAGAACACTGGGGTTGTGGCCTTCTCTAGCCACCTACTCTTCTGCTCATCCTCTTGCGTAGTCTAAAGAGAGCTCAGGTGAGAAATTGCAAACGTCGAGCAATTGCTCAGAGATGAAAAGTGGCAGCACTGAAAGCTGTTGCTAGCCAGCACCCTTCCTTGGAAGCGCTTTTGTAGCCCTAACAACACTGGGGTTCTGGGCTTCTCTAGCCACCTACTCTTCTGTTCATCATCTCGTGCAGTCTAAAGAGAGCTCAGGGGAGAAAGTGCAAACGTCGAGCAATTGCTCAGAGATGAAAAGGGCCAGCACTGAAAGCTGTTGCTAGCCAGCACCCTTCCTTGGAAGCGCTTTCACAGGCGCAGTAACACTGGGGCTTTGCGCTTCTCTAGCCACCAAACATCACGGTCGCTATCTCTCCGTCTCGTAGACACGAGTTGAGAAATTGCAAACGTCGAGCAATTGCTTAGAGATGAAAAGTGCCAGCACTGAAAGCTGTTGCTAGCCAGCACCCTTCCTTGGAAGCGCTTTTGTAGGCCTAAGAACACTGGGGCTCTGGGCTTCTCTAGCCACCTAATCTTCTGCTCATCCTCTCGTGCAGTCTAAAGAGAGCTCAGGTGAGAAATTGCAAACGTCGAGCAATTGCTCAGAGATGAAAAGTGCCAGCACTGAAAGCTGTTGCTAGCCAGCACCCTTCCTTGGAAGCGCTTTCACAGGCGCAGCAACACTGGGGCTTTGCGCTTCTCTAGCCACCAAACATCACGGTCATTCCTTTCCTTCTCGTAGACACGAGCTGAGAAATTGCAAACGTCGAGCAATTGCTCAGAGATGAAAAGTGCCAGAACTGAAAGCTGTTGCTAGCCAGCACCCTTCCTTGGAAGCACTTTCACAGGCGCAGCAACACTGGGACTTTGCGCTTCTCTACCCACCAAACATCACGGTCACTATCTCTCCGTCTCTTAGACATGAGCTGAGAAATTGCAAACGTCGAGCAATTGCTCAGAGATGAAAAGGGCCAGCACTGAAAGCTGTGGCTAGCCAGCAGCCTTCCTTGGAAGCGCTTTCACAGGCGCAGCAACACTGGGGCTTTGCGCTTCTCTACCCACCAAACATCACGGTCATTCTCTTTCTGTCTCGTAGACACGAGGTGAGAAATTGCAAATGTCGAGCAATTGCTCAGAGAGGAAAAGTTCCAGCACTGAAAGCTGTTGCTAGGCAGCACCCTTCCTTGGAAGCGCTTTTGTAGCCCTAAGAACACTGGGGCTCTGGGCTTCTCTAGCTACCTAATCTTCTGCTCATCCTCTCGCGCAGTCTAAAGAGAGTTCAGGTGAGAAATTGCAAACGTCCAGCAATTGCTCAGCGATGAAAAGTGCCAGCACTGAAAGCTGTTGCTAGCCAGCACCCTTCCTTGGAAGCGCTTTCACAGGCGCAGCAACACTGGGTCTTTGCGCTTCTCTACCCACCAAACATCACGGTCACTATCTCTCCGTCTCGTAGACACGAGCTGAGAAATTGCAAACGTCGAGCAATTGCTCAGAGATGAAAAGTGCCAGCACTGAAAGGTGTTGCTAGCCAGCACCCTTCCTTGGAAGCGCTTTCACAGGCGCAGCAACACTGGGACTTTGCGCTTCTCTACCCACCAAATGTCACGGTCATTCTCTTTCCTTCTCGTAGACAAGAGCTGAGAAATTGCAAACGTCAAGCAATTGCTCAGAGATGAAAAGGGCCAGCACTGAAAGCTGTTGCTAGCCAGCACCCTTCCTTGGAAGTGCTTTCACAGGCGCAGCAACACTGGGGCTTTGAGCTTCTCTACCCACCAAACGTCACTGTCACTATCTCTCCGTCTCGTAAACACGAGCTGAGAAATTGCAAACGTCGAGCATTGCTCAGAGATGAAAAGTGCCAGCACTGAAAGCTGTTGCTAGCCAGCACCCTTCCTTGGAAGCGCTTTTATAGGCCTAAGAACACTGGGGCTCTGGGCTTCTCTAGCCACCTCATCTTCTGCTCATCCTCTCGTGTAGTCTAAAGAGAGCTCAGGGGAGAAATTGCAAATGTCGAGCAATTGCTCAGAGAGGAAAAGTGGCAGCACTGAAAGCTGTTGCTAGCCAGCACCCTTCCTTGGAAGTGCTTTCACAGGCGCAGCAACACTGGGGCTTTGCGCTTCTCTAGCCACCAAACGTCACGCTCACTATCTCTCCGTCTCGTAGACACGAGCTGAGAAATTGCAAACGTCAAGCAATTGCTCAGAGATGAAAAGTGCCAGCACTGAAAGCTGTTGCTAGCCAGCACCCTTCCTTGGAAGCGCTTTCACAGGCGCAGCAACACTGGGGCTTTGCGCATCTCTACCCACCAAACGTCACGGTCACTATCTCTCCGTCTCGTAGACACGACCTGAGAAATTGCAAACGTTGAGCAATTGCTCAGAGATGAAAAGTGCCAGCACTGAAAGCTGTTGCTAGCCAGCACCCTTCCTTGGAAGTGCTTTCACAGGCACAGAAACACTGGGGCTTTGCGCTTCTCTAGCCACCAAACGTCACGCTCACTATCTCTCCGTCTTGTAGACACGAGCTGAGAAATTGCAAACGTCGAGCAATTGCTCAGAGATGAAAAGTGCCAGCACTGAAAGCTGATGCTAGCCAGCACCCTTCCTTGGAAGCGCTTTTGTAGGCCTAAGAACACTGGGGTTCTGGGCTTCTCTAGCCACCTACTCTTCTGCTCATCCTCTCGGGCAGTCTAAAGAGAGCTCAGGGGAGAAATTGCAAATGTCGAGCAATTGCTCAGAGATGAAAAGTGGCAGCACTGAAAGCTGTTGCTAGCCAGCACCCTTCCTTGGAAGCGCTTTCACAGGCGCAGCAACACTGGGTCTTTGCGCTTCTCTAGCCACCAAACGTCACAGTCACTATCTCTCCGTCTCGTAGACACGAGCTGAGAAATTGCAAACGTCGAGCAATTGCTCAGAGATGAAAAGTGCCAGCACTGAAAGCTGTTGCTAGCCAGCATCCTTCCTTGGAAGCGCTTTTGTAGGCCTAAGAACACTGGGGTTGTGGCCTTCTCTAGCCACCTACTCTTCTGCTCATCCTCTTGCGTAGTCTAAAGAGAGCTCAGGTGAGAAATTGCAAACGTCAAGCAATTGCTCAGAGATGAAAAGTGGCAGCACTGAAAGCTGTTGCTAGCCAGCACCCTTCCTTGGAAGCGCTTTTGTAGGCCTAAGAACACTGGGGTTGTGGGCTTCTCTAGCCACCTAATCTTCTGCTCATCCTCTAGTGCAGTCTAAAGAGAGCTCAGGTGAGAAAGTGCAAACGTCGAGCAATTGCTCAGAGATGAAAAGTGCCAGCACTGAAAGCTGATTATAGCCAGCACCCTTCCTTGGAAGCGCTTTCACAGGCGCAGCAACACTGGGGCTTTGCGCTTCTCTAGCCACCAAACGTCACGGTCATTCTCTTTCCTGCTCGTAGACACAAGCTGAGAAATTGCAAACGTCGAGCAATTGCTCAGAGAGGAAAAGTGCCAGCACTGAAAGCTGTTGCTAGCCAGCACCCTTCCTTGGAAGTGCTTTCACAGGCGCAGCAACACTGGGGCTTTGTGCTTTTCTACCCACCAAACGTCACGCTCACTATCTCTCCGTCTCGTGAACACGAGCTGAGAAATTGCAAACGTCGAGCATTGCTCAGAGATGAAAAGTGCCAGCACTGAAAGCTGTGGCTAGCCAGCACCCTTCCTTGGAAGCGCTTTTGTAGCCCTAAGAACACTGGGGTTGTGGGCTTCTCTAGCCACCTACTCTTCTGCTCATCCTCTCGCGCAGTCTAAAGAGAGCTCAGGTGAGAAATTGCAAACGTCCAGCAATTGCTCAGAGAGGAAAAGTGCCAGCACTGAAAGCTGTTGCTAGCCAGCACCCTTCCTTGGAAGCGCTTTCACAGGCGCAGCAACACTGGGGCTTTGAGCTTCTCTACCAACCAAACTTCACGCTCACTATCTCTCCGTCTCGTAGACACAAGCTGAGAAATTGCAAACGTCGAGCAATTGGTCAGAGATGAAAACTGCCAGCACTGAAAGCTGTTGCTAGCCAGCACCCTTCCTTGGAAGCGCTTTCACAGGCGCAGAAACACTGGGACTTTGCGCTTCTTTACCCACCAAACGTTACGGTCATTCTCTTCCCTTCTCGTAGACACGAGCTGAGAAATTGCAAACGTCCAGCAATTGCTCAGAGAGGAAAAGTGCCAGCACTGAAAGCTGTTGCTAGCCAGCACCCTTCCTTGGAAGCGCTTTTGTAGGCCTAACAACACTGGGGCTCTGGGCTTCTCTAGCCACCTACTCTTCTGCTCATCCTCTCGCGCACTCTAAAGAGAGCTCAGGTGAGAAATTGCAAACGTCGAGCAATTGCTCAGAGATGAAAAGTGCCAGCACTGAAAGCTGTGGCTAGCCAGCACCCTTCCTTGGAAGTGCTTTCACAGGCACAGCAACACTGGGGCTTTGCGCTTCTCTACCCACCAAACGTCACGGTCATTCTCTTTCCTTCTCGTAGACACGACTTGAGAAATTGCAAACGTCGAGCAATTGCTCAGAGAGGAAAAGTGCCAGCACTGAAAGCTGTTGCTAGCCAGCACCCTTCCTTGGAAGCGCCTTTGTAGGCCTAAGAACACTGGGGCTCTGGGCTTCTCTAGCTTCCTAATATTCTGCTCATCCTCTCGCGTAGTCTAAAGAGAGCTCAGGTGAGAAATTGCAAACGTCGAGCAATTGCTCAGAGAGTAAAAGTGCCAGCACTGAAAGCTGATGCTAGCCAGCACCCTTCCTTGGAAGTGCTTTTGTAGCCCTAAGGACACTCGGGCTCTGGGATTCTCTAGCCACCTCATCTTCTGCTCATCCTCTCGTGCACTCTAAAGGGAGCTCAGGTGAGAAATTGCAAACGTCCAGCAATTGCTCAGAGATGAAAAGTGCCAGCACTGAAAGCTGTTGCTAGCCAGCACCCTTCCTTGGAAGCGCTTTTGTAGCCCTAAGAACACTGGGGTTGTGGGCTACTCTAGCCACCTAATCTTCTGCTCATCCTCTCGCGCACTCTAAAGAGAGCTCAGGTGAGAAATTGCAAACGTCGAGCAATTGCTCAGAGATGAAAAGTGCCAGCACTGAAAGCTGTTGCTAGCCAGCACCCTTCCTTGGAAGCGCTTTCACAGGCGCAGCAACACTGGGGCTTTGCGCTTCTCTAGCCACCAAACGTCACGGTCACTATCTCTCCGTCTCGTAGACATGAGCTGAGAAATTGCAAACGTCGAGCAATTGCTCAGAGATGAAAAGTGCCAGCACTGAAAGCTGTTGCTAGCCAGCACCCTTCCTTGGAAGCGCTTTCACAGGCACAGCAACACTGGGGCTTTGCGCTTCTCTACCCACCAAACATCACGGTCATTCTCTTTCCTTCTCGTAGACACGACTTGAGAAATTGCAAACGTCGAGCAATTGCTCAGAGATGAAAAGTGCCAGCACTGAAAGCTGATGCTAGCCAGCACCCTTCCTTGGAAGTGCTTTCACAGGCACAGAAACACTGGGGCTTTGCGCTTCTCTAGCCACCAAACGTCACGGTAACTCTCTCTCCGTCTTGTAGACACGAGCTGAGAAATTGCAAACGTCGAGCAATTGCTCAGAGATGAAAAGTGCCAGCACTGAAAGCTGATGCTAGCCAGCACCCTTCCTTGGAAGCGCTTTTGTAGGCCTAAGAACACTGGGGTTCTGGGCTTCTCTAGCCACCTACTCTTCTGCTCATCCTCTCGGGCAGTCTAAAGAGAGCTCAGGGGAGAAATTGCAAATGTCGAGCAATTGCTCAGAGATGAAAAGTGCCAGCACTGAAAGCTGTTGCTAGCCAGCACCCTTCCTTGGAAGCGCTTTCACAGGCGCAGCAACACTGGGGCTTTGCGCTTCTCTAGCCACCAAACGTCACGCTCACTATCTCTCCGTCTCGTAGACACGAGCTGAGAAATTGCAAACGTCGAGCAATTGCTCAGAGATGAAAAGTGCCAGCACTGAAAGCTGTTGCTAGCCAGCACCCTTCCTTGGAAGCGCTTTTGTAGGCCTAAGAACACTGTGGTTGTGGCCTTCTCTAGCCACCTACTCTTCTGCTCATCCTCTTGCGTAGTCTAAAGAGAGCTCAGGTGAGAAATTGCAAACGTCGAGCAATTGCTCAGAGAGGAAAAGTGGCAGCACTGAAAGCTGTTGCTAGCCAGCACCCTTCCTTGGAAGCGCTTTTGTAGGCCTAAGAACACTGGGGTTGTGGGCTTCTCTAGCCACCTAATCTTCTGCTCATCATCTTGTGCAGTCTAAAGAGAGCTCAGGTGAGAAAGTGCAAACGTCGAGCAATTGCTCAGAGATGAAAAGTGCCAGCACTGAAAGCTGATTATAGCCAGCACCCTTCCTTGGAAGCGCTTTCACAGGCGCAGCAACACTGGGGCTTTGCGCTTCTCTAGCCACCAAACGTCACGGTCATTCTCTTTCCTGCTCGTAGACACAAGCTGAGAAATTGCAAACGTCGAGCAATTGCTCAGAGAGGAAAAGTGCCAGCACTGAAAGCTGTTGCTAGCCAACACCCTTCCTTGGAAGTGCTTTCACAGGCGCAGCAACACTGGGGCTTTGTGCTTCTCTACCCACCAAACGTCACGCTCACTATCTCTCCGTCTCGTGAACACGAGCTGAGAAATTGCAAACGTCGAGCATTGCTCAGAGATGAAAAGTGCCAGCACTGAAAGCTGTTGCTAGCCAGCACCCTTCCTTGGAAGCGCTTTTGTAGCCCTAAGAACACTGGGGTTGTGGGCTTCTCTAGCCACCTACTCTTCTGCTCATCCTCTCGTGTAGTCTAAAGAGAGCTCAGGTGAGAAATTGCAAACGTCCAGCAATTGCTCAGAGAGGAAAAGTGCCAGCACTGAAAGCTGTTGCTAGCCAGCACCCTTCCTTGGAATGCTTTCACAGGCGCAGCAACACTGGGGCTTTGCGCTTCTCTAGCCACCAAACATCACGGTCGCTATCTCTCCGTCTCGTAGACACGAGCTGAGAAATTTCAAACATCGAGCAATTGCTCAGAGATGAAAAGGGCCAGCACTGAAAGCTGTGGCTAGCCAGCACCCTTCCTTGGAAGCGCTTTCACAGGCGCAGCAACACTGGGGCTTTGAGCTTCTCTACCAACCAAACTTCACGCTCACTATCTCTCCGTCTCGTAGACACAAGCTGAGAAATTGCAAACGTCGAGCAATTGCTCAGAGATGAAAAGTGCCAGCACTGAAAGCTGTTGCTAGCCAGCACCCTTCCTTGGAAGCGCTTTCACAGGCGCAGAAACACTGGGACTTTGCGCTTCTTTACCCACCAAACGTTACGGTCATTCTCTTTCCTTCTCGTAGACACGACCTGAGAAACTGCAAACGTCGAGCAATTGCTCAGAGATGAAAAGTGCCAGCACTGAAAGCTGTTGCTAGCCAGCACCCTTCCTTGGAAGCGCTTTTGTAGCCCTAAGAACACTGGGGTGGTGGGCTACTCTAGCCACCTAATCTTCTGCTCATCCTCTCGCGCACTCTAAAGAGAGCTCAGGTGAGAAATTGCAAATGTCGAGCAATTGCTCAGAGATGAAAAGTGCCAGCACTGAAAGCTGTTGCTAGCCAGCACCCTTCCTTGGAAGCGCTTTCACAGGTGCAGCAACACTGGGGCTTTGCGCTTCTCTAGCCACCAAACGTCACGGTCATTCTCTTTCCTTCTCGTAGACAGGAGTTGAGAAATTGCAAACGTCGAGCAATTGCTCAGAGATGAAAAGTGCCAGCACTGAAAGCTGTGGCTAGCCAGCACCCTTCCTTGGAAGTGCTTTCACAGGCGCAGCAACACTGGAGCTTTGCTCTTCTGTACCCACCAAACGTCACGCTCACTATCTCTCCGTCTCGTAGACACGAGCTGAGAAATTGCAAACGTCGAGCAATTGCTCAGAGGTGAGAAGTGCCAGCACTGAAAGCTGTTGCTAGCCAGCACCCTTCCTTGGAAGCGCTTTTGTAGGCCTAAGAACACTGGGGCTCTGGGCTTCTCTAGCCACCTACTCTTCTGCTCATCCTCTCGCGCAGTCTAAAGAGAGGTCAGGTGAGAAATTGCAAACGTCGAGCAATTGCTCAGCGATGAAAAGTGCCAGCACTGAAAGCTGTTGCTAGCCAGCACCCTTCCTTGGAAGCGCTTTCACAGGCGCAGCAACAATGGGGCTTTGCGCTTCTCTAGCCACCAAACATCACGCTCACTATCTCTCCGTCTCGTAGACACGAGCTGAGAAATTGCAAACGTCGAGCAATTGCTCAGAGATGAAAAGTGGCAGCACTGAAAGCTGTTGCTAGCCAGCACCCTTCCTTGGAAGCGCTTTCACAGGCGCAGCAACACTGGGGCTTTGCGCTTCTCTAGCCACCAAACGTCACGGTCATTCTCTTTCCTTCTCGTAGACAAGAGCTGAGAAATTGCGAACGTCGAGCAATTGCTCAGAGATGAAAAGTGCCAGCACTGAAAGCTGTTGCTAGCCAGCACCCTTCCTTGGAAGCGCTTTTGTAGCCCTAACAACACTGGGGCTCTGGGCTTCTCTAGCCACCTACTCTTCTGCTCATCCTCTCACGCAGTCTAAAGAGAGCTCAGGTGAGAAATTGCAAACGTCGAGCAATTGCTCAGAGATGAAAAGTGGCAGCACTGAAAGCTGTGGCTAGCCAGCACCCTTCCTTGGAAGCGCTTTCACAGGCGCAGCAACACTGGGGCTTTGCGCTTCTCTACCCACTAAATGTCACGCTCACTATCTCTCCGTCTCGTAGGCACGAGCTGAGAAATTGCAAACGTCGAGCAATTGCTCAGAGATGAAAAGTGCCAGCACTGAAAGCTGTTGCTAGCCAGCACCCTTCCATGGAAGCGCTTTTGTAGGCCTAAGAACACTGGGGCTCTGGGCTTCTCTAGCCACCTACTCTTCTGCTCATCCTCTCGCGCAGTCTAAAGAGAGCTCAGGTGAGAAAGTGCAAACGTCGAGCAATTGCTCAGAGATGAAAAGTGCCAGCACTGAAAGCTGTGGCTAGCCAGCACCCTTCCTTGGAAGCGCTTTCACAGGCGCAGCAACACTGGGGGTTTGCGCTTCTCTAGCCACCAAACATCACGGTCATTCTCTTTCCTTCTCGTAGACAAGAGCTGAGAAATTGCGAACGTCGAGCAATTGCTCAGAGAGGAAAAGTGCCAGCACTGAAAGCTGTTGCTAGCCAGCACCCTTCCTTGGAATCGCTTTTGTAGGCCTAACAACACTGGGGCTCTGGGCTTCTCTAGCCACCTACTCTTCTGCTCATCCTCTCGCGCAGTCTAAAGAGAGCTCAGGTGAGAAATTGCAAACGTCGAGCAATTGCTCAGAGATGAAAAGGGCCAGCACTGAAAGCTGTTGCTAGCCAGCACCCTTCCTTGGAAGCGCTTTCACAGGCGCAGTAACACTGGGGCTTTGCGCTTCTCTAGCCACCAAACATCACGGTCGCTATCTCTCCGTCTCGTAGACATGAGTTGGGAAATTGCAAATGTCGAGCAATTGCTTAGAGATGAAAAGTGCCAGCACTGAAAGCTGTTGCTAGCCAGCACCCTTCCTTGGAAGCGCTTTTGTAGGCCTAACAACACTGGGGCTCTGGGCTTCTCTAGCCACCTACTCTTCTGCTCATCCTCTCGCGCAGTCTAAAGAGAGCTCAGGTGAGAAAGTGCAAACGTCGAGCAATTGCTCAGAGATGAAAAGTGCCAGCACTGAAGGCTGTTGCTAGCCAGCACCCTTCCTTGGAAGTGCTTTCACAGGCGCAGCAACACTGGGGCTTTGCGCTTCTCTACCTACCAAATGTCACGCTCACTATCTCTCCGTCTCGTAGACACGAGCTGAGAAATTGCAAACGTCGAGCAATTGCTCAGAGATGAAAAGTGCCAGCACTGAAAGCTGTTGCTAGCCAGCACCCTTCCTTGGAAGCGCTTTCACAGGCGCAGCAACACTGGGGCTTTGCGCTTCTCTACCCACCAAACATCACGGTCATTCTCTTTCTGTCTCGTAGACACGAGCTGAGAAATTGCAAACGTCGAGCAATTGCTCAGAGAGGAAAAGTTCCAGCACTGAAAGCTGTTGCTAGCCAGCCCCCTTCCTTGGAAGCGCTTTTGTAGGCCTAAGAACACTGGGGCTCTGGGCTTCTCTAGCCACCTACTCTTCTGCTCATCCTCTCGTGCAGTCTAAAGAGAGCTCAGGTGAGAAATTGCAAACGTCGAGCAATTGCTCAGAGATGAAAAGTGCCAGCACTGAAAGCTGTTGCTAGCCAGCACCCTTCCTTGGAAGCGCTTTCACAGGCGCAGCAACACTGGGGCTTTGCTCTTCTCTACCCACCAAACATCACTCTCACTATCTCTCCGTCTCGTAGACACGAGTTGAGAAATTGCAAACGTTGAGCAATTGCTCAGAGATGAAAAGTGCCAGCACTGAAAGCTGTTGCTAGCCAGCACCCTTCCTTGGAAGCGCTTTCACAGGCGCAGCAACACTGGGGCTTTGCGCTTCTCTACCCACCAAACATCACGGTCATTCTCTTTCTGTCTTGTAGACACGAGTTGAGAAATTGCAAACGTCGAGCAATTGCTCAGAGAGGAAAAGTTCCAGCACTGAAAGCTGTTGCTAGCCAGCCCCCTTCCTTGGAAGCGCTTTTGTAGGCCTAAGAACACTGGGGCTCTGGGCTTCTCTAGCCACCTACTCTTCTGCTCATCCTCTCGCGCAGTCTAAAGAGAGCTCAGGTGAGAAATTGCAAACGTCGAGCAATTGCTCAGAGATGAAAAGTGCCAGCACTGAAAGCTGTTGCTAGCCAGCACCCTTCCTTGGAAGCGCTTTCACAAGCGCAGCAACACTGGGGCTTTGCGCTTCTCTAGCCACCAAACATCACGCTCACTATCTCTCCGTCTCGCAGACATGAGCTGAGAAATTGCAAACGTCGAGCAATTGCTCAGAGATGAAAAGTGCCAGCACTGAAAGCTGATTATAGCCAGCAGCCTTCCTTGGAAGCGCTTTCACAGGCGCAGCAACACTGGGGCTTTGCGCTTCTCTAGCCACCAAACGTCACGGTCATTCTCTTTCCTTCTCGTAGACACGAGCTGAGAAATTGCAAACGTCGAGCAATTGCTCAGAGATGAAAAGTGCCAGCACTGAAAGCTGTGGCTAGCCAGCACCCTTCCTTGGAAGCGCTTTTGTAGCCCTAAGAACACTGGGGCTCTGGGCTTCTCTAGCCACCTACTCTTCTGCTCATCCTCTCGCGCAGTCTAAAGAGAGCTCAGGTGAGAAATTGCAAACGTCGAGCAATTGCTCAGAGATGAAAAGTGCCAGCACTGAAAGCTGTTGCTAGCCAGCACCCTTCCTTGGAAGCGCTTTCACAGGCGCAGCAACACTGGGGCTTTGCTCTTCTCTACCCACCAAACGTCACGCTCACTATCTCTCCGTCTCGTAGACACGAGTTGAGAAATTGCAAACGTTGAGCAATTGCTCAGAGATGAAAAGTGCCAGCACTGAAAGCTGTTGCTAGCCAGCACCCTTCCTTGGAAGCGCTTTCACAGGCGCAGCAACACTGGGGCTTTGCGCTTCTCTACCCACCAAACATCACGGTCATTCTCTTTCTGTCTTGTAGACACGAGTTGAGAAATTGCAAACGTCGAGCAATTGCTCAGAGATGAAAAGTGCCAGCACTGAAAGCTGTTGCTAGCCAGCACCCTTCCTTGGAAGCGCTTTTGTAGCCCTAAGAACACTGGGGCTCTGGGCTTCTCTAGCCACCTACTCTTCTGCTCATCCTCTCGCGCAGTCTAAAGAGAGCTCAGGTGAGAAATTGCAAACGTCGAGCAATTGCTCAGAGATGAAAAGTGGCAGCACTGAAAGCTGTGGCTAGCCAGCACCCTTCCTTGGAAGCGCTTTTGTAGCCCTAAGAACACTGGGGCTCTGGGCTTCTCTAGCCACCTAGTCTTCTGCTCATCCTCTCGCGCAGTCTAAAGAGAGCTCAGGTGAGAAAGTGCAAACGTCCAGCAATTGCTCAGAGATGAAAAGTGCCAGCACTGAAAGCTGATGCTAGCCAGCACCCTTCCTTGGAAGCACTTTCACAGGCGCAGCAACACTGGGGCTTTGCGCTTCTCTAGCCACCAAACATCACGGTCATTCTCTTTCCTTCTCGTAGACAAGAGCTGAGAAATTGCGAACGTCGAGCAATTGCTCAGAGATGAAAAGTGCCAGCACTGAAAGCTGTTGCTAGCCAGCACCCTTCCTTGGAAGCGCTTTTGTAGGCCTAAGAACACTGGGGCTCTGGGCTTCTCTAGCCACCTACTCTTCTGCTCATCCTCTCGCGCAGTCTAAAGAGAGCTCAGGTGAGAAATTGCAAACGTCGAGCAATTGCTCAGAGATGAAAAGGGCCAGCACTGAAAGCTGTTGCTAGCCAGCACCCTTCCTTGGAAGCGCTTTCACAGGCGCAGTAACACTGGGGCTTTGCGCTTCTCTAGCCACCAAACATCACGGTCGCTATCTCTCCGTCTCGTAGGTATGAGTTGGGAAATTGCAAACGTCGAGCAATTGCTTAGAGATGAAAAGTGCCAGCACTGAAAGCTGTTGCTAGCCAGCACCCTTCCTTGGAAGCGCTTTTGTAGGCCTAAGAACACTGGGGCTCTGGGCTTCTCTACCCACCTAATCTTCTGCTCATCCTCTCGTGCAGTCTAAAGAGAGCTCAGGTGAGCAATTGCAAACGTTGAGCAATTGCTCAGAGATTAAAAGGGCCAGCACTGAAAGCTGTTGCTAGCCAGCACCCTTCCTTGGAAACGCTTTTGTAGGCCTAAGAACACTGGGGCTCTGGGCTTCTCTAGCCACCTACTCTTCTGCTCATCCTCTCGCGCACTCTAAAGAGAGCTCAGGGGAGAAATTGCAAACGTTGAGCAATTGCTCAGAGATGAAAAGTGCCAGCACTGAAAGCTGTTGCTAGCCAGCACCCTTCCTTGGAAGCGCTTTCACAGGCGCAGCAACACTGGGGCTTTGCGCTTCTCTACCTACCAAATGTCACGGTCACTATCTCTCCGTCTCGTAGACACGAGCTGAGAAATTGCAAACGTCGAGCAATTGCTCAGAGATGAAAAGTGCCAGCACTGAAAGCTGTTGCTAGCCAGCACCCTTCCTTGGAAGCGCTTTCACAGGCGCAGCAACACTGGGGCTTTGCGCTTCTCTACCCACCAAACATCACGGTCATTCACTTTCTGTCTCGTAGACACGAGCTGAGAAATTGCAAATGTCGAGCAATTGCTCAGAGAGGAAAAGTTCCAGCACTGAAAGCTGTTGCTAGCCAGCACCCTTCCTTGGAAGCGCTTTTGTAGGCCTAAGAACACTGGGGCTCTGGGCTTCTCTAGCCACCTAATCTTCTGCTCATCCTCTCGCGCAGTCTAAAGAGAGCTCAGGTGAGAAATTGCAAAGGTCGAGCAATTGCTCAGAGATGAAAAGTGCCAGCACTGAAAGCTGTTGCTAGCCAGCACCCTTCCTTGGAAGCGCTTTCACAGGCGCAGCAACACTGGGTCTTTGCGCTTCTCTACCCACCAAACATCACGCTCACTATCTCTCCGTCTCGTAGACACGAGCTGAGAAATTGTAAACGTCGAGCAATTGCTCAGAGATGAAAAGTGCCAGCACTGAAAGCTGTTGCTAGCCAGCAGCCTTCCTTGGAAGCGCTTTCACAGGCGCAGCAACACTGGGACTTTGCGCTTCTCTAGCCACCAAATGTCACGGTCATTCTCTTTCCTTCTCGTAGACACGAGCTGAGAAATTGCAAACGTCGAGCAATTGCTCAGAGATGAAAAGGGCCAGCACTGAAAGCTGTTGCTAGCCAGCACCCTTCCTTGGAAGCGCTTTTGTAGGCCTAACAACACTGGGGCTCTGGGCTTCTCTAGCCACCTACTCTTCTGCTCATCCTCTCGCGCACTCTAAAGAGAGCTCAGGTGAGAAATTGCAAACGTCGAGCAATTGCTCAGAGATGAAAAGTGCCAGCACTGAAAGCTGTTGCTAGCCAGCACCCTTCCTTGGAAGCGCTTTCACAGGCGCAGCAACACTGGGGCTTTGCTCTTCTCTACCCACCAAACGTCACGCTCACTATCTCTCCGTCTCGTAGACACGAGTTGAGAAATTGCAAACGTCGAGCAATTGCTCAGAGATGAAAAGTGCCAGCACTGAAAGCTGTTGCTAGCCAGCACCCTTCCTTGGAAGCGCTTTCACAGGCGCAGCAACACTGGGGCTTTGCGCTTCTCTAGCCACCAAACATCACGGTCATTCTCTTTCCTCCTCGTAGACACGAGTTGAGAAATTGCAAACGTCGAGCAATTGCTCAGAGAGGAAAAGTGCCAGCACTGAAAGCTGTTGCTAGCCAGCACCCTTCCTTGGAAGCGCTTTTGTAGCGCTAAGAACACTGGGGCTCTGGGCTTCTCTAGCCACCTACTCCTCTGCTCATCCTCTCGTGCACTCTAAAGAGAGCTCAGGTGAGAAATTGCAAACGTCGAGCAATTGCTCAGAGATGAAAAGTGCCAGCACTGAAAGCTGATGCTAGCCAGCACCCTTCCTTGGAAGCGCTTTCACAGGCGCAGCAACACTGGGGCTTTGCGCTTCTCTAGCCACCAAACGTCACGCTCACTATCTCTCCGTCTCGTAGACACAAGCTGAGAAATTGCAAACGTCGAGCAATTGCTCAGAGATGAAAAGTGCCAGCACTGAAAGCTGTTGCTAGCCAGCACCCTTCCTTGGAAGCGCTTTCACAGGCGCAGCAACACTGGGGCTTTGCGCTTCTCTACCCACCAAACGTCACGGTCACTATCTCTCCGTCTCCTAGACACGAGCTGAGAAATTGCAAATGTCGAGCAATTGCTCAGAGATGAGAAGTGCCAGCACTGAAAGCTGTGGCTAGCCAGCACCCTTCCTTGGAAGCGCTTTCACAGGCGCAGCAACACTGGGACTTTGCGCTTCTCTACCCACCAAACGTCACGGTCATTCTCTTTCCTTCTCGTAGACATGAGCTGAGAAATTGCAAACGTCGAGCAATTGCTCAGAGATGAAAAGTGCCAGCACTGAAAGCTGTTGCTAGCCAGCACCCTTCCTTGGAAGCGCTTTTGTAGCGCTAAGAACACTGGGGCTCTGGGCTTCTCTAGCCACCTACACCTCTGATCATCCTCTCGTGCAGTCTAAAGAGAGCTCAGGTGAGAAATTGCAAACGTCGAGCAATTGCTCAGAGATGAAAAGTGCCAGCAGTGAAAGCTGTTGCTAGCCAGCACCCTTCCTTGGAAGCGCTTTCACAGGCGCAGCAACACTGGGACTTTGCGCCTCTCTACCCACCAAACATCACGCTCACTATCTCTCCGTCTCGTAGACACGAGCTGAGAAATTGCAAACGTCGAGCAATTGCTCAGAGATGAAAAGTGCCAGCACTGAAAGCTGTTGCTAGCCAGCACCCTTCCTTAGAAGCGCTTTTGTAGGCCTAAGAACACTGGGGCTCTGGGCTTCTCTAGCCACCTACTCTTCTGCTCATCCTCTCGCGCAGTCTAAAGAGAGCTCAGGTGAGAAAGTGCAAACGTCCAGCAATTGCTCAGAGATGAAAAGTGCCAGCACTGAAAGCTGATGCTAGCCAGCACCCTTCCTTGGAAGCGCTTTCACAGGCGCAGCAACACTGGGGCTTTGCGCTTCTCTACCCACCAAACGTCACGGTCATTCTCTTTCCTTCTCGTAGACAAGAGCTGAGAAATTGCAAACGTCGAGCAATTGCTCAGAGATGAAAAGTGCCAGCACTGAAAGCTGATGCTAGCCAGCACCCTTCCTTGGAAGCGCTTTCACAGGCGCAGCAACACTGGGACTTTGCGCTTCTCTACCCACCAAACATCACGGTCACTATCTCTCCGTCTCGTAGACATGAGCTGAGAAATTGCAAACGTCGAGCAATTGCTCAGAGAGGAAAAGTGGCAGCACTGAAAGCTGTTGCTAGCCAGCACCCTTCCTTGGAAGTGCTTTCACAGGCGCAGCAACACTGGGGCTTTGCGCTTCTCTACCCACCAAACGTCACGGTCATTCTCTTTCTGTCTCGTAGACACGAGCTGAGAAATTGCAAATGTCGAGCAATTGCTCAGAGAGGAAAAGTTCCAGCACTGAAAGCTCTTGCTAGCCAGCACCCTTCCTTGGAAGCGCTTTTGTAGCCCTAAGAACACTGGGGTTGTGGGCTTCTCTAGCCACCTAATCTTCTGCTCATCCTCTCGCGCACTCTAAAGAGAGCTCAGGTGAGAAATTGCAAACGTCGAGCAATTGCTCAGAGATGAAAAGTGCCAGCACTGAAAGCTCTTGCTAGCCAGCACCCTTCCTTGGAAGCGCTTTCACAGGCGCAGCAACACTGGGTCTTTGCGCTTCTCTAGCCACAAAACATCACGGTCACTATCTCTCCGTCTCGTAGACACGAGCTGAGAAATTGCAAACGTCGAGCAATTGCTCAGAGATGAAAAGTGCCAGCACTGAAGGCTGTTGCTAGCCAGCACCCTTCCTTGGAAGCGCTTTCACAGGCGCAGCAACACTGGGTCTTTGCGCTTCTCTAGCCACCAAATGTCACGGTCATTCTCTTTCCTTCTCGTAGACACGAGCTGAGAAATTGCAAACGTCGAGCAATTGCTCAGAGATGAAAAGTGCCAGCACTGAAAGCTGTTGCTAGCCAGCACCCTTCCTTGGAAGCGCTTTTGTAGGCCTAAGAACACTGGGGTTGTGGCCTTCTCTAGCCACCTACTCTTCTGCTCATCCTCTCGCGCACTCTAAAGAGAGCTCAGGTGAGAAATTGCAAACGTCGAGCAATTGCTCAGAGATGAAAAGTGCCAGCACTGAAAGCTGTTGCTAGCCAGCACCCTTCCTTGGAAGCGCTTTCACAGGCGCAGCAACACTGGGACTTTGCGCTTCTCTACCCACCAAACGTCACGGTCATTCTCTTTCCTTCTCGTAGACAAGAGCTGAGAAATTGCAAACGTCGAGCAATTGCTCAGAGATGAAAAGTGCCAGCACTGAAAGCTGTTGCTAGCCAGCACCCTTCCTTGGAAGCGCTTTTGTAGGCCTAAGAACACTGGGGCTCTGGGCTTCTCTAGCCACCTACACCTCTGATCATCCTCTCGCGCACTCTAAAGAGAGCTCAGGTGAGAAATTGCAAACGTCGAGCAATTGCTCAGAGATGAAAAGTGCCAGCACTGAAAGCTGTTGCTAGCCAGCACCCTTTCCTTGGAAGCGCTTTTGTAGCCCTAACAACACTGGGGCTCTGGGCTTCTCTAGCCACCTACTCTTCTGCTCATCCTCTCGCGCAGTCTAAAGAGAGCTCAGGTGAGAAATTGCAAACGTCGAGCAATTGCTCAGAGATGAAAAGTGCCAGCACTGAAAGCTGTTGCTAGCCAGCACCCTTCCTTGGAAGTGCTTTCACAGGCGCAGCAACACTGGGGCTTTGCTCTTCTCTACCCACCAAACGTCACGCTCACTATCTCTCCGTCTCGTAGACACGAGTTGAGAAATTGCAAACGTTGAGCAATTGCTCAGAGATGAAAAGTGCCAGCACTGAAAGCTGTTGCTAGCCAGCACCCTTCCTTGGAAGCGCTTTCACAGGCGCAGCAACACTGGGGCTTTGCGCTTCTCTACCCACCAAACATCACGGTCATTCTCTTTCTGTCTTGTAGACACGAGTTGAGAAATTGCAAACGTCGAGCAATTGCTCAGAGATGAAAAGTGCCAGCACTGAAAGCTGTTGCTAGCCAGCACCCTTCCTTGGAAGCGCTTTTGTAGCCCTAAGAACACTGGGGCTCTGGGCTTCTCTAGCCACCTACTCTTCTGCTCATCCTCTCGCGCAGTCTAAAGAGAGCTCAGGTGAGAAATTGCAAACGTCGAGCAATTGCTCAGAGATGAAAAGTGGCAGCACTGAAAGCTGATGCTAGCCAGCACCCTTCCTTGGAAGCACTTTCACAGGCGCAGCAACACTGGGGCTTTGCGCTTCTCTAGCCACCAAACATCACGGTCATTCTCTTTCCTTCTCGTAGACAAGAGCTGAGAAATTGCAAACGTCGAGCAATTGCTCAGAGATGAAAAGTGCCAGCACTGAAAGCTGTTGCTAGCCAGCACCCTTCCTTGGAAGCGCTTTTGTAGGCCTAAGAACACTGGGGCTCTGGGCTTCTCTAGCCACCTAATCTTCTGCTCATCCTCTCGCGCAGTCTAAAGAGAGCTCAGGTGAGAAATTGCAAACGTCGAGCAATTGCTCAGAGATGAAAAGTGCCAGCACTGAAAGCTGTTGCTAGCCAGCACCCTTCCTTGGAAGCGCTTTCACAGGCGCAGTAACACTGGGGCTTTGCGCTTCTCTAGCCACCAAACATCACGGTCGCTATCTCTCCGTCTCGTAGATATGAGTTGGGAAATTGCAAACGTCGAGCAATTGCTTAGAGATGAAAAGTGCCAGCACTGAAAGCTGTTGCTAGCCAGCACCCTTCCTTGGAAGCGCTTTTGTAGGCCTAAGAACACTGGGGCTCTGGGCTTCTCTAGCTACCTAATCTTCTGCTCATCCTCTCGTGCAGTCTAAAGAGAGCTCAGGTGAGAAATTGCAAACGTCGAGCAATTGCTCAGAGATTAAAAGGGCCAGCACTGAAAGCTGTTGCTAGCCAGCACCCTTCCTTGGAAACGCTTTTGTAGGCCTAAGAACACTGGGGCTCTGGGCTTCTCTAGCCACCTACTCTTGTGCTCATCCTCTCGCGCACTCTAAAGAGAGCTCAGGGGAGAAATTGCAAACGTCGAGCAATTGCTCAGAGATGAGAAGTGCCAGCACTGAAAGCTGTTGCTAGCCAGCACCCTTCCTTGGAAGCGCTTTCACAGGCGCAGCAACACTGGGGCTTTGCGCTTCTCTACCTACCAAATGTCACGGTCACTATCTCTCCGTCTCGTAGACAGGAGTTGAGAAATTGCAAACGTCGAGCAATTGCTCAGAGATGAAAAGTGCCAGCACTGAAAGCTGTTGCTAGCCAGCACCCTTCCTTGGAAGCGCTTTCACAGGCGCAGCAACACTGGGGCTTTGCGCTTCTCTACCCACCAAACATCACGGTCATTCTCTTTCTGTCTCGTAGACACGAGCTGAGAAATTGCAAATGTCGAGCAATTGCTCAGAGAGGAAAAGTTCCAGCACTGAAAGCTGTTGCTAGCCAGCACCCTTCCTTGGAAGCGCTTTTGTAGGCCTAAGAACACTGGGGCTCTGGGCTTCTCTAGCCACCTAATCTTCTGCTCATCCTCTCGCCTAGTCTAAAGAGAGCTCAGGTGAGAAATTGCAAACGTCGAGCAATTGCTCAGAGATGAAAAGTGCCAGCACTGAAAGCTGTTGCTAGCCAGCACCCTTCCTTGGAAGCGCTTTCACAGGCGCAGCAACACTGGGTCTTTGCGCTTCTCTACCCACCAAACATCACGCTCACTATCTCTCCGTCTCGTAGACACGAGCTGAGAAATTGTAAACGTCGAGCAATTGCTCAGAGATGAAAAGTGCCAGCACTGAAAGCTGTTGCTAGCCAGCAGCCTTCCTTGGAAGCGCTTTCACAGGCGCAGCAACACTGGGACTTTGCGCTTCTCTAGCCACCAAATGTCACGGTCATTCTCTTTCCTTCTCGTAGACACGAGCTGAGAAATTGCAAACGTCGAGCAATTGCTCAGAGATGAAAAGGGCCAGCACTGAAAGCTGTTGCTAGCCAGCACCCTTCCTTGGAAGCGCCTTTGTAGGCCTAAGAACACTGGGGCTCTGGGCTTCTCTAGCCACCTAATCTTCTGCTCATCCTCTCGCGCAGTCTAAAGAGAGCTCAGGGGAGAAATTGCAAACGTCGAGCAATTGCTCAGAGATGAAAAGTGCCAGCACTGAAAGCTGTTGCTAGCCAGCACCCTTCCTTGGAAGCGCTTTCACAGGCGCAGCAACACTGGGGCTTTGCTCTTCTCTACCCACCAAACGTCACGCTCACTATCTCTCCGTCTCGTAGACACGAGTTGAGAAATTGCAAACGTCGAGCAATTGCTCAGAGATGAAAACTGCCAGCACTGAAAGCTGTTGCTAGCCAGCACCCTTCCTTGGAAGCGCTTTCACAGGCGCAGCAACACTGGGGCTTTGCGCTTCTCTACCCACCAAACATCACGGTCATTCTCTTTCTGTCTTGTAGACACGAGTTGAGAAATTGCAAACGTCGAGCAATTGCTCAGAGAGGAAAAGTGCCAGCACTGAAAGCTGTTGCTAGCCAGCACCCTTCCTTGGAAGCGCTTTTGTAGCGCTACGAACACTGGGGCTCTGGGCTTCTCTAGCCACCTACTCCTCTGCTCATCCTCTCGTGCACTCTAAAGAGAGCTCAGGTGAGAAATTGCAAACGTCGAGCAATTGCTCAGAGATGAAAAGTGCCAGCACTGAAAGCTGATGCTAGCCAGCACCCTTCCTTGGAAGCGCTTTCACAGGCGCAGCAACACTGGGGCTTTGCGCTTCTCTAGCCACCAAACGTCACGCTCACTATCTCTCCGTCTCGTAGACACAAGCTGAGAAATTGCAAACGTCGAGCAATTGCTCAGAGATGAAAAGTGCCAGCACTGAAAGCTGTTGCTAGCCAGCACCCTTCCTTGGAAGCGCTTTCACAGGCGCAGCAACACTGGGGCTTTGCTCTTCTCTACCCACCAAACGTCACGCTCACTATCTCTCCGTCTCGTAGACACGAGCTGAGAAATTGCAAACGTCGAGCAATTGCTCAGAGATGAGAAGTGCCAGCACTGAAAGCTGTGGCTAGCCAGCACCCTTCCTTGGAAGCGCTTTCACAGGCGCAGCAACACTGGGACTTTGCGCTTCTCTAGCCACCAAACGTCACGGTCATTCTCTTTCCTTCTCGTAGACAAGAGCTGAGAAATTGCAAACGTCGAGCAATTGCTCAGAGATGAAAAGTGCCAGCACTGAAAGCTGTTGCTAGCCAGCACCCTTCCTTGGAAGCGCTTTTGTAGCGCTAAGAACACTGGGGCTCTGGGCTTCTCTAGCCACCTACACCTCTGATCATCCTCTCGTGCAGTCTAAAGAGAGCTCAGGTGAGAAATTGCAAACGTCGAGCAATTGCTCAGAGATGAAAAGTGCCAGCACTGAAAGCTGTTGCTAGCCAGCACCCTTCCTTGGAAGCGCTTTCACAGGCGCAGCAACACTGGGGCTTTGCGCTTCTCTAGCCACCAAACGTCACGGTCACTATCTCTCCGTCTCGTAGACACGAGCTGAGAAATTGCAAACGTCGAGCAATTGCTCAGAGATGAAAAGGGCCAGCACTGAAAGCTGTTGCTAGCCAGCACCCTTCCTTAGAAGCGCTTTTGTAGCCCTAAGAACACTGGGGCTCTGGGCTTCTCTAGCCACCTACTCTTCTGCTCATCCTCTCGCGCAGTCTAAAGAGAGCTCAGGTGAGAAAGTGCAAACGTCCAGCAATTGCTCAGAGATGAAAAGTGCCAGCACTGAAAGCTTTTGCTAGCCAGCACCCTTCCTTGGAAGCGCTTTCACAGGCGCAGCAACACTGGGACTTTGCGCTTCTCTAGCCACCAAAAGTCACGGTCATTCTCTTTCCTTCTCGTAGACAAGAGCTGAGAAATTGCAAACGTCGAGCAATTGCTCAGAGATGAAAAGGGCCAGCACTGAAAGCTGATGCTAGCCAGCACCCTTCCTTGGAAGCGCTTTCACAGGCGCAGCAACACTGGGACTTTGCGCTTCTCTACCCACCAAACATCACGGTCACTATCTCTCCGTCTCGTAGACATGAGCTGAGAAATTGCAAACGTCGAGCAATTGCTCAGAGAGGAAAAGTGGCAGCACTGAAAGCTGTTGCTAGCCAGCACCCTTCCTTGGAAGTGCTTTCACAGGCGCAGCAACACTGGGGCTTTGCGCTTCTCTAGCCACCAAACGTCACGGTCATTCTCTTTCTGTCTCGTAGACACGAGCTGAGAAATTGCAAATGTCGAGCAATTGCTCAGAGAGGAAAAGTTCCAGCACTGAAAGCTCTTGCTAGCCAGCACCCTTCCTTGGAAGCGCTTTTGTAGCCCTAAGAACATTGGGGTTGTGGGCTTCTCTAGCCACCTAATCTTCTGCTCATCCTCTCGCGCAGTCTAAAGAGAGCTCAGGTGAGAAATTGCAAACGTCGAGCAATTGCTCAGAGATGAAAAGTGCCAGCACTGAAAGCTGTTGCTAGCCAGCACCCTTCCTTGGAAGCGCTTTCACAGGCGCAGCAACACTGGGTCTTTGCGCTTCTCTAGCCACCAAACATCACGGTCACTATCTCTCCGTCTCGTAGACACGAGCTGAGAAATTGCAAACGTCCAGCAATTGCTCAGAGATGAAAAGTGCCAGCACTGAAGGCTGTTGCTAGCCAGCACCCTTCCTTGGAAGCGCTTTCACAGGCGCAGCAACACTGGGGCTTTGCGCTTCTCTAGCCACCAAATGTCACGGTCATTCTCTTTCCTTCTCGTAGACACGAGCTGAGAAATTGCAAACGTCGAGCAATTGCTCAGAGATGAAAAGGGCCAGCACTGAAAGCTGTTGCTAGCCAGCACCCTTCCTTGGAAGCGCTTTTGTAGGCCTAAGAACACTGGGGTTGTGGCCTTCTCTAGCCACCTACTCTTCTGCTCATCCTCTCGCGCACTCTAAAGAGAGCTCAGGTGAGAAATTGCAAACGTCGAGCAATTGCTCAGAGATGAAAAGTGCCAGCACTGAAAGCTGTTGCTAGCCAGCACCCTTCCTTGGAAGCGCTTTCACAGGCGCAGCAACACTGGGACTTTGCGCTTCTCTACCCACCAAACGTCACGGTCATTCTCTTTCCTTCTCGTAGACAAGAGCTGAGAAATTGCAAACGTCGAGCAATTGCTCAGAGATGAAAAGTGCCAGCACTGAAAGCTGTTGCTAGCCAGCACCCTTCCTTGGAAGCGCTTTTGTAGGCCTAAGAACACTGGGGCTCTGGGCTTCTCTAGCCACCTACACCTCTGATCATCCTCTCGCGCACTCTAAAGAGAGCTCAGGTGAGAAATTGCAAACGTCGAGCAATTGCTCAGAGATGAAAAGTGCCAGGACTGAAAGCTGTTGCTAGCCAGCACCCTTTCCTTGGAAGCGCTTTTGTAGCCCTAACAACACTGGGGCTCTGGGCTTCTCTAGCCACCTAATCTTCTGCTCATCATCTCGTGCAGTCGAAAGAGAGCTCAGATGAGAAAGTGCAAACGTCGAGCAATTGCTCAGAGATGAAAAGTGCCAGCACTGAAAGCTGTGGCTAGCCAGCACCCTTCCTTGGAAGCGCTTTCACAGGCGCAGCAACACTGGGACTTTGCGCTTCTCTAGGCACCAAACGTCACGGTCCTTCTCTTTCCTTCTCGTAGACACGAGTTGAGAAATTGCAAACGTCAAGCAATTGCTCAGAGAGGAAAAGTGCCAGCACTGAAAGCTGTTGCTAGCCAGCACCCTTCCTTGGAAGCGCTTTCACAGGCACAGCAACACTGGGGCTTTGCGCTTCTCTAGCCACCAAACGTCACTGTCACTATCTCTCCGTCTCGTAAACACGAGCTGAGAAATTGCAAACGTCGAGCATTGCTCAGAGATGAGAAGTGCCAGCACTGAAAGCTGTTGCTAGCCAGCACCCTTCCTTGGAAGCGCTTTTGTAGGCCTAAGAACACTGGGGCTCTGGGCTTCTCTAGCCACCTACTCTTCTGCTCATCCTCTCGTGTAGTCTAAAGAGAGCTCAGGGGAGAAATTGCAAATGTCGAGCAATTGCTCAGAGAGGAAAAGTGGCAGCACTGAAAGCTGTTGCTAGCCAGCACCCTTCCTTGGAAGCGCTTTTGTAGCCCTAAGAACACTGGGGTTGTGGGCTTCTCTAGCCACCTACTCTTCTGCTCATCCTCTCGTGTAGTCTAAAGAGAGCTCAGGTGAGAAATTGCAAACGTCCCGCAATTGCTCAGAGAGGAAAAGTGCCAGCACTGAAAGCTGTTGCTAGCCAGCACCCTTCCTTGGAAGTGCTTTCACAGGCGCAGCAACACTGGGGCTTTGCGCTTCTCTAGCCACCAAACGTCACACTCACTATCTCTCCGTCTCGTAGACACGAGCTGAGAAATTGCAAACATCGAGCAATTGCTCAGAGATGAAAAGGGCCAGCACTGAAAGCTGTTGCTAGCCAGCACCCTTCCTTGGAAGCGCTTTCACAGGCGCAGCAACGCTGGGGCTTTGAGCTTCTCTACCAACCAAACTTCACGCTCACTATCTCTCCGTCTCGTAGACACAAGCTGAGAAATTGCAAACGTCGAGCAATTGCTCAGAGATGAAAAGTGCCAGCACTGAAAGCTGTTGCTAGCCAGCACCCTTCCTTGGAAGCGCTTTCACAGGCGCAGAAACACTGGGACTTTGCGCTTCTTTACCCACCAAACGTTACGGTCATTCTCTTTCCTTCTCGTAGACACGAGCTGAGAAATTGCAAACGTCGAGCAATTGCTCAGAGAGGAAAAGTGCCAGCACTGAAAGCTGTTGCTAGCCAGCACCCTTCCTTGGAAGCGCTTTTGTAGGCCTAACAACACTGGGGCTCTGGGCTTCTCTAGCCACCTACTCTTCTGCTCATCCTCTCGCGCAGTCTAAAGAGAGCTCAGGTGAGAAATTGCAAACGTCGAGCAATTGCTCAGAGATGAAAAGTGCCAGCACTGAAAGCTGTGGCTAGCCAGCACCCTTCCTTGGAAGTGCTTTCACAGGCACAGCAACACTGGGGCTTTGCGCTTCTCTACCCACCAAACATCACGGTCATTCTCTTTCCTTCTCGTAGACACGACTTGAGAAATTGCAAACGTCGAGCAATTGCTCAGAGATGAAAAGTGCCAGCACTGAAAGCTGTTGCTAGCCAGCACCCTTCCTTGGAAGCGCTTTTGTAGGCCTAAGAACACTGGGGCTCTGGGCTTCTCTAGCTCCCTAATATTCTGCTCATCCTCTCGCGTAGTCAAAAGAGAGCTCAGGTGAGAAATTGCAAATGTCGAGCAATTGCTCAGAGAGGAAAAGTGCCAGCACTGAAAGCTGATGCTAGCCAGCACCCTTCCTTGGAAGCGCTTTTGTAGCCCTAAGGACACTCGGGCTCTGGGATTCTCTAGCCACCTCATCTTCTGCTCATCCTCTCGTGCACTCTAAAGGGAGCTCAGGTGAGAAATTGCAAACGTCCAGCAATTGCTCAGAGAGGAAAAGTGCCAGCACTGAAAGCTGTTGCTAGCCAGCACCCTTCCTTGGAAGCGCTTTTGTAGCCCTAAGAACACTGGGGTTGTGGGCTACTCTAGCCACCTAATCTTCTGCTCATCCTCTCGCGCACTCTAAAGAGAGCTCAGGTGAGAAATTGCAAACGTCGAGCAATTGCTCAGAGATGAAAAGTGCCAGCACTGAAAGCTGTTGCTAGCCAGCACCCTTCCTTGGAAGCGCTTTCACAGGTGCAG
Organism: Sarcoramphus papa; assembly: GCA_037962945.1. Taxonomy (NCBI): domain Eukaryota; kingdom Metazoa; phylum Chordata; class Aves; order Accipitriformes; family Cathartidae; genus Sarcoramphus; species Sarcoramphus papa. The sequence continues at coordinate 90,557,114 of CM075586.1, read as the reverse complement.
CAACACTGGGTCTTTGCGCTTCTCTACCAACCAAACGTCACGGTCATTCTCTTTCCTTCTCGTAGACACGAGCTGAGAAATTGCAAACGTCGAGCAATTGCTGAGAGATGAAAAGTGGCAGCACTGAAAGCTGTTGCTAGCCAGCACCCTTCCTTGGAAGTGCTTTCACAGGCGCAGCAACACTGAAGCTTTGCTCTTCTCTACCCACCAAACGTCACGCTCACTCTCTTTCCTTCTCGTAGACAAGAGCTGAGAAATTGCGAACGTCGAGCAATTGCTCAGAGATGAAAAGTGCCAGCACTGAAAGCTGTGGCTAGCCAGCACCCTTCCTTGGAAGCGCTTTTGTAGCGCTAAGAACACTGGGGCTCTGGGCTTCTCTAGCCACCTACTCTTCTGCTCATCCTCTCGCGCAGTCTAAAGAGAGCTCAGGTGAGAAATTGCAAACGTCGAGCAATTGCTCAGAGATGAAAAGTGGCAGCACTGAAAGCTGTGGCTAGCCAGCACCCTTCCTTGGAAGCGCTTTCACAGGCGCAGCAACACTGGCGCTTAGCGCTTCTCTACCAACCAAACGTCACGCTCACTATCTCTCCGTCTCGTAGGCACGAGCTGAGAAATTGCAAACGTCGAGCAATTGCTCAGAGATGAAAAGTGCCAGCACTGAAAGCTGTTGCTAGCCAGCACCCTTCCTTGGAAGCGCTTTTGTAGCGCTAAGAACACTGGGGCTCTGGGCTTCTCTAGCCACCTACTCTTCTGCTCATCCTCTCGCGCAGTCTAAAGAGAGCTCAGGTGAGAAATTGCAAACGTCGAGCAATTGCTCAGAGATGAAAAGTGGCAGCACTGAAAGCTGTGGCTAGCCAGCACCCTTCCTTGGAAGCGCTTTCACAGGCGCAGCAACACTGGCGCTTAGCGCTTCTCTACCAACCAAACGTCACGCTCACTATCTCTCCGTCTCGTAGGCACGAGCTGAGAAATTGCAAACGTCGAGCAATTGCTCAGAGATGAAAAGTGCCAGCACTGAAAGCTGTGGCTAGCCAGCACCCTTCCTTGGAAGCGCTTTTGTAGCCCTAAGAACACTGGGGCTCTGGGCTTCTCTAGCCACCTACTCTTCTGCTCATCCTCTCGCGCAGTCTAAAGAGAGCTCAGGTGAGAAAGTGCAAACGTCCAGCAATTGCTCAGAGATGAAAAGGGCCAGCACTGAAAGCTGTTGCTAGCCAGCACCCTTCCTTGGAAGCGCTTTCACAGGCGCAGTAACACTGGGGCTTTGCGCTTCTCTAGCCACCAAACATCACGGTCGCTATCTCTCCGTCTCGTAGACATGAGTTGGGAAATTGCAAACGTCGAGCAATTGCTTAGAGATGAAAAGTGCCAGCACTGAAAGCTGTTGCTAGCCAGCACCCTTCCTTGGAAGCGCTTTTGTAGGCCTAAGAACACTGGGGCTCTGGGCTTCTCTAGCCACCTAATCTTCTGCTCATCCTCTCGTGCAGTCTAAAGAGAGCTCAGGTGAGAAATTGCAAACGTCGAGCAATTGCTCAGAGATGAAAAGGGCCAACACTGAAAGCTGTGGCTAGCCAGCACCCTTCCTTGGAAGCGGTTTTGTAGGCCTAAGAACACTGGGGCTCTGGGCTTCTCTAGCCACCTACTCTTCAGCTCATCCTCTCGCGTACTCTAAAGAGAGCTCAGGTGAGAAATTGCAAACGTCGAGCAATTTCTCAGAGAGGAAAAGTGCCAGCACTGAAAGCTGTTGCTAGCCAGCACCCTTCCTTGGAAGCGCTTTCACAGGCGCAGCAACACTGGGACTTTGCGCTTCTCTAGCCACCAAATGTCACGGTCATTCTCTTTCCTTCTCGTAGACACGAGCTCAGAAATTGCAAATGTCGAGCAATTGCTCAGAGATGAAAAGGGCCAGCACTGAAAGCTGTTGCTAGCCAGCAGCCTTCCTTGGAAGCGCTTTTGTAGCGCTAAGAACACTGGGGCTCTGGGCTTCTCTAGCCGCCTACTCTTCTGCTCATCCTCTCGCGCACTCTAAAGAGAGCTCAGGTGAGAAATTGCAAACGTCGAGCAATTGCTCAGAGATGAAAAGTGCCAGCACTGAAAGCTGATTATAGCCAGCACCCTTCCTTGGAAGCGCTTTCACAGGCGCAGCAACACTGGGGCTTTGCGCTTCTCTAGCCACCAAACGTCACGGTTATTCTCTTTCCTGCTCGTAGACACAAGCTGAGAAATTGCAAACGTCGAGCAATTGCTCAGAGAGGAAAAGTGCCAGCACTGAAAGCTGTTGCTAGCCAGCACCCTTCCTTGGAAGCGCTTTCAGAGGCGCAGCAACACTGGGGCTTTGTGCTTCTCTAGCCACCAAACATCACGGTCATTCTCTTTCCGTCTCGTAGACACGAGCTGAGAAATTGCAAACGTCGAGCAATTGCTCAGAGATGAAAAGTGCCAGCACTGAAAGCTGTTGCTAGCCAGCACCCTTCCTTGGAAGCGCTTTTGTAGGCCTAAGAACACTGGGGTTGTGGGCTTCTCTAGCCACCTACTCTTCTGCTCATCCTCTCGTGTAGTCTAAAGAGAGCTCAGGTGAGAAATTGCAAACGTCCCGCAATTGCTCAGAGAGGAAAAGTGCCAGCACTGAAAGCTGTTGCTAGCCAGCACCCTTCCTTGGAAGTGCTTTCACAGGCGCAGCAACACTGGGGCTTTGCGCTTCTCTAGCCACCAAACGTCACACTCACTATCTCTCCGTCTCGTAGACACGAGCTGAGAAATTGCAAACATCGAGCAATTGCTCAGAGATGAAAAGTGCCAGCACTGAAAGCTGTTGCTAGCCAGCACCCTTCCTTGGAAGCGCTTTCACAGGCGCAGCAACACTGGGGCTTTGCGCTTCTCTACCCACCAAACATCACGGTCATTCTCTTTCTGTCTCGTAGACACGAGCTGAGAAATTGCAAATGTCGAGCAATTGCTCAGAGAGGAAAAGTGCCAGCACTGAAAGCTGTTGCTAGCCAGCACCCTTCCTTGGAAGCGCTTTTGTAGGCCTAAGAACACTGGGGCTCTGGGCTTCTCTAGCCACCTACTCTTCTGCTCATCCTCTCGCGCAGTCTAAAGAGAGCTCAGGGGAGAAATTGCAAACGTCGAGCAATTGCTCAGAGATGAAAAGTGCCAGCACTGAAAGCTGTTGCTAGCCAGCACCCTTCCTTGGAAGCGCTTTCACAGGCGCAGCAACACTGGGTCTTTGCGCTTCTCTAGCCACCAAACATCACGCTCACTATCTCTCCGTCTCGTAGACACAAGCTGAGAAATTGTAAACGTCGAGCAATTGCTCAGAGATGAAAAGTGCCAGCACTGAAAGCTGATGCTAGCCAGCACCCTTCCTTGGAAGTGCTTTCACAGGCGCAGCAACACTGGGACTTTGCGCTTCTCTACCCACCAAACGTCACGGTCATTCTCTTTCCGTCTCGTAGACACGAGCTGAGAAATTGCAAATGTCGAGCAATTGCTCAGAGAGGAAAAGTTCCAGCACTGAAAGCTCTTGCTAGCCAGCAGCCTTCCTTGGAAGCGCTTTTGTAGGCCTAAGAACACTGGGGCTCTGGGCTTCTCTAGCCACCTAATCTTCTGCTCATCCTGTCATGCAGTCTAAAGAGAGCTCAGGTGAGAAATTGCAAACGTCGAGCAATTGCTCAGAGATGAAAAGTGCCAGCACTGAAAGCTGTTGCTAGCCAGCACCCTTCCTTGGAAGCGCTTTCACAGGCGCAGCAACACTGGGTCTTTGCGCTTCTCTACCCACCAAACATCACGGTCACTATCTCTCCGTCTCGTAGACACGAGCTGAGAAATTGCAAACGTCGAGCAATTGCTCAGAGATGAAAAGTGCCAGCACTGAAAGCTGTTGCTAGCCAGCACCCTTCCTTGGAAGCGCTTTCACAGGCGCAGCAACACTGGGACTTTGCGCTTCTGTAGCCACCAAATGTCACGGTCATTCTCTTTCCTTCTCGTAGACACGAGCTCAGAAATTGCAAATGTCGAGCAATTGCTCAGAGATGAAAAGGGCCAGCACTGAAAGCTGTTGCTAGCCAGCAGCCTTCCTTGGAAGCGCTTTTGTAGGCCTAAGAACACTGGGGCTCTGGGCTTCTCTAGCCACCTACTCTTCTGCTCATCCTCTCGCGCACTCTAAAGAGAGCTCAGGTGAGAAATTGCAAACGTCGAGCAATTGCTCAGAGATGAGAAGTGCCAGCACTGAAAGCTGTTGCTAGCCAGCACCCTTCCTTGGAAGCGCTTTCACAGGCGCAGCAACACTGGGACTTTGCGCTTCTCTAGCCACCAAACGTCACGGTCATTCTCTTTCCTTCTCGTAGACAAGAGCTGAGAAATTGCAAACGTCGAGCAATTGCTCAGAGATGAAAAGTGCCAGCACTGAAAGCTGTTGCTAGCCAGCACCCTTCCTTGGAAGCGCTTTTGTAGGCCTAAGAACACTGGGGCACTGGGCTTCTCTAGCCACCTACACCTCTGATCATCCTCTCGCGCACTCTAAAGAGAGCTCAGGTGAGAAATTGCAAACGTCGAGCAATTGCTCAGAGATGAAAAGTGCCAGCACTGAAAGCTGTTGCTAGCCAGCACCCTTTCCTTGGAAGCGCTTTTGTAGCCCTAACAACACTGGGGCTCTGGGCTTCTCTAGCCACCTACTCTTCTGCTCATCCTCTCGTGCAGTCGAAAGAGAGCTCAGGTGAGAAAGTGCAAACGTCCAGCAATTGCTCACAGATGAAAAGTGCCAGCACTGAAAGCTGTGGCTAGCCAGCACCCTTCCTTGGAAGCGCTTTCACAGGCGCAGCAACACTGGGGCTTTGCGCTTCTCTAGCCACCAAACGTCACGGTCCTTCTCTTTCCTTCTCGTAGACACGAGTTGAGAAATTGTAAACGTCAAGCAATTGCTCAGAGATGAAAAGTGCCAGCACTGAAAGCTGTTGCTAGCCAGCACCCTTCCTTGGAAGTGCTTTCACAGGCACAGCAACACTGGGGCTTTGAGCTTCTCTACCCACCAAACATCACGCTCACTATCTCTCCGTCTCGTAAACACGAGCTGAGAAATTGCAAACGTCGAGCATTGCTCAGAGATGAGAAGTGCCAGCACTGAAAGCTCTTGCTAGCCAGCACCCTTCCTTGGAAGCGCTTTTGTAGGCCTAAGAACAATGGGGCTCTGGGCTTCTCTAGCCACCTACTCTTCTGCTCATCCTCTCGTGTAGTCTAAAGAGAGCTCAGGGGAGAAATTGCAAATGTCGAGCAATTGCTCAGAGAGGAAAAGTGGCAGCACTGAAAGCTGTTGCTAGCCAGCACCCTTCCTTGGAAGTGCTTTCACAGGTGCAGCAACACTGGGGCTTTGCGCTTCTCTACCCACCAAACGTCACGCTCACTATCTCTCCGTCTCGTAGACACGAGCTGAGAAATTGCAAACGTCCAGCAATTGCTCAGAGATGAAAAGTGCCAGCACTGAAAGCTGTTGCTAGCCAGCACCCTTCCTTGGAAGCGCTTTCACAGGCGCAGCAACACTGGGGCTTTGCGCATCTCTACCCACCAAACGTCACGGTCACTATCTCTCCGTCTCGTAGACACGACCTGAGAAATTGCAAACGTCGAGCAATTGCTCAGAGATGAAAAGTGCCAGCACTGAAAGCTGTTGCTAGCCAGCACCCTTCCTTGGAAGTGCTTTCACAGGCACAGAAACACTGGGGCTTTGCGCTTCTCTAGCCACCAAACGTCACGGTCACTATCTCTCCGTCTTGTAGACACGAGCTGAGAAATTGCAAACGTCGAGCAATTGCTCAGAGATGAAAAGTGCCAGCACTGAAAGCTGATGCTAGCCAGCACCCTTCCTTGGAAGCGCTTTTGTAGGCCTAAGAACACTGGGGTTGTGGGCTTCTCTAGCCACCTACTCTTCTGCTCATCCTCTCGCGCACTCTAAAGAGAGCTCAGGGGAGAAATTGCAAATGTCGAGCAATTGCTCAGAGATGAAAAGTGCCAGCACTGAAAGCTGTTGCTAGCCAGCACCCTTCCTTGGAAGCGCTTTCACAGGCGCAGCAACACTGGGGCTTTGCGCTTCTCTACCCACCAAACGTCACGCTCACTATCTCTCCGTCTCGTAGACACGAGCTGAGAAATTGCAAACGTCGAGCAATTGCTCAGAGATGAAAAGTGGCAGCACTGAAAGCTGTTGCTAGCCAGCACCCTTCCTTGGAAGCGCTTTTGTAGGCCTAAGAACACTGGGGTTGTGGGCTTCTCTAGCCACCTAATCTTCTGCTCATCATCTCGTGCAGTCTAAAGAGAGCTCAGGTGAGAAAGTGCAAACGTCGAGCAATTGCTCAGAGATGAAAAGTGCCAGCACTGAAAGCTGATTATAGCCAGCACCCTTCCTTGGAAGCGCTTTCACAGGCGCAGCAACACTGGGGCTTTGCGCTTCTCTAGCCACCAAACGTCACGGTTATTCTCTTTCCTGCTCGTAGACAAGAGCTGAGAAATTGCAAACGTCGAGCAATTGCTCAGAGAGGAAAAGTGCCAGCACTGAAAGCTGTTGCTAGCCAGCACCCTTCCTTGGAAGTGCTTTCACAGGCGCAGCAACACTGGGGCTTTGTGCTTCTCTAGCCACCAAACATCACGGTCATTCTCTTTCCGTCTCGTAGACACGAGCTGAGAAATTGCAAACGTCGAGCAATTGCTCAGAGATGAAAAGTGCCAGCACTGAAAGCTGTTGCTAGCCAGCACCCTTCCTTGGAAGCGCTTTTGTAGCCCTAAGAACACTGGGGTTGTGGGCTTCTCTAGCCACCTACTCTTCTGCTCATCCTCTCGTGTAGTCTAAAGAGAGCTCAGGTGAGAAATTGCAAACGTCCAGCAATTGCTCAGAGATGAAAAGTGCCAGCACTGAAAGCTGTGGCTAGCCAGCACCCTTCCTTGGAAGTGCTTTCACAGGCACAGCAACACTGGGGCTTTGCGCTTCTCTAGCCACCAAACGTCACACTCACTATCTCTCCGTCTCGTAGACACGAGCTGAGAAATTGCAAACATCGAGCAATTGCTCAGAGATGAAAAGGGCCAGCACTGAAAGCTGTTGCTAGCCAGCACCCTTCCTTGGAAGCGCTTTTGTAGGCCTAAGAACACTGGGGCTCTGGGCTTCTCTAGCCACCTACTCTTCTGCTCATCCTCTCGCGCAGTCTAAAGAGAGGTCAGGTGAGAAAGTGCAAACGTCGAGCAATTGCTCAGAGATGAAAAGTGCCAGCACTGAAAGCTGTGGCTAGCCAGCACCCTTCCTTGGAAGTGCTTTCACAGGCACAGCAACACTGGGGCTTTGCGCTTCTCTACCCACCAAACATCACGGTCATTCTCTTTCCTTCTCGTAGACACGACTTGAGAAATTGCAAACGTCGACCAATTGCTCAGAGAGGAAAAGTGCCAGCACTGAAAGCTGTTGCTAGCCAGCACCCTTCCTTGGAAGCGCTTTTGTAGGCCTAAGAACACTGGGGCTCTGGGCTTCTCTAGCTTCCTAATATTCTGCTCATCCTCTCGCGTAGTCAAAAGAGAGCTCAGGTGAGAAATTGCAAATGTCGAGCAATTGCTCAGAGAGGAAAAGTGCCAGCACTGAAAGCTGATGCTAGCCAGCACCCTTCCTTGGAAGCGCTTTTGTAGCCCTAAGGACACTCGGGCTCTGGGATTCTCTAGCCACCTCATCTTCTGCTCATCCTCTCGTGCACTCTAAAGGGAGCTCAGGTGAGAAATTGCAAACGTCCAGCAATTGCTCAGAGATGAAAAGTGCCAGCACTGAAAGCTGTTGCTAGCCAGCACCCTTCCTTGGAAGCGCTTTTGTAGCCCTAAGGACACTGGGGTTGTGGGCTACTCTAGCCACCTAATCTTCTGCTCATCCTCTCGCGCACTCTAAAGAGAGCTCAGGTGAGAAATTGCAAACGTCGAGCAATTGCTCAGAGATGAAAAGTGCCAGCACTGAAAGCTGTTGCTAGCCAGCACCCTTCCTTGGAAGCGCTTTCACAGGTGCAGCAACACTGGGGCTTTGCGCTTCTCTACCAACCAAACGTCACGGTCATTCTCTTTCCTTCTCATAGACACGAGCTGAGAAATTGCAAACGTCGAGCAATTGCTCAGAGAGGAAAAGTGCCAGCACTGAAAGCTGTTGCTAGCCAGCACCCTTCCTTGGAAGCGCTTTCACAGGCGCAGCAACACTGGGACTTTGCGCTTCTGTAGCCACCAAATGTCACGGTCATTCTCTTTCCTTCTCGTAGACACGAGCTCAGAAATTGCAAATGTCGAGCAATTGCTCAGAGATGAAAAGTGCCAGCACTGAAAGCTGTTGCTAGCCAGCAGCCTTCCTTGGAAGCGCTTTTGTAGGCCTAAGAACACTGGGGCTCTGGGCTTCTCTAGCCACCTACTCTTCTGCTCATCCTCTCGCGCACTCTAAAGAGAGCTCAGGTGAGAAATTGCAAACGTCGAGCAATTGCTCAGAGATGAGAAGTGCCAGCACTGAAAGCTGTTGCTAGCCAGCACCCTTCCTTGGAAGCGCTTTCACAGGCGCAGCAACACTGGGACTTTGCGCTTCTCTACCCACCAAACGTCACGGTCATTCTCTTTCCTTCTCGTAGACAAGAGCTGAGAAATTGCAAACGTCGAGCAATTGCTCAGAGATGAAAAGTGCCAGCACTGAAAGCTGTTGCTAGCCAGCACCCTTCCTTGGAAGCGCTTTTGTAGGCCTAAGAACACTGGGGCACTGGGCTTCTCTAGCCACCTACACCTCTGATCATCCTCTCGCGCACTCTAAAGAGAGCTCAGGTGAGAAATTGCAAACGTCGAGCAATTGCTCAGAGATGAAAAGTGCCAGCACTGAAAGCTGTTGCTAGCCAGCACCCTTTCCTTGGAAGCGCTTTTGTAGCCCTAACAACACTGGGGCTCTGGGCTTCTCTAGCCACCTACTCTTCTGCTCATCCTCTCGTGCAGTCGAAAGAGAGCTCAGGTGAGAAAGTGCAAACGTCGAGCAATTGCTCAGAGATGAAAAGTGCCAGCACTGAAAGCTGTGGCTAGCCAGCACCCTTCCTTGGAAGCGCTTTCACAGGCGCAGCAACACTGGGGCTTTGCGCTTCTCTAGCCACCAAACGTCACGGTCCTTCTCTTTCCTTCTCGTAGACACGAGTTGAGAAATTGTAAACGTCAAGCAATTGCTCAGAGATGAAAAGTGCCAGCACTGAAAGCTGTTGCTAGCCAGCACCCTTCCTTGGAAGTGCTTTCACAGGCGCAGCAACACTGGGGCTTTGAGCTTCTCTACCCACCAAACATCACGCTCACTATCTCTCCGTCTCGTAAACACGAGCTGAGAAATTGCAAACGTCGAGCATTGCTCAGAGATGAGAAGTGCCAGCACTGAAAGCTCTTGCTAGCCAGCACCCTTCCTTGGAAGCGCTTTTGTAGGCCTAAGAACAATGGGGCTCTGGGCTTCTCTAGCCACCTACTCTTCTGCTCATCCTCTCGTGTAGTCTAAAGAGAGCTCAGGGGAGAAATTGCAAATGTCGAGCAATTGCTCAGAGAGGAAAAGTGGCAGCACTGAAAGCTGTTGCTAGCCAGCACCCTTCCTTGGAAGTGCTTTCACAGGTGCAGCAACACTGGGGCTTTGCGCTTCTCTACCCACCAAACGTCACGCTCACTATCTCTCCGTCTCGTAGACACGAGCTGAGAAATTGCAAACGTCCAGCAATTGCTCAGAGATGAAAAGTGCCAGCACTGAAAGCTGTTGCTAGCCAGCACCCTTCCTTGGAAGCGCTTTCACAGGCGCAGCAACACTGGGGCTTTGCGCATCTCTACCCACCAAACGTCACGGTCACTATCTCTCCGTCTCGTAGACACGACCTGAGAAATTGCAAACGTCGAGCAATTGCTCAGAGATGAAACGTGCCAGCACTGAAAGCTGTTGCTAGCCAGCACCCTTCCTTGGAAGTGCTTTCACAGGCACAGCAACACTGGGGCTTTGCGCTTCTCTAGCCACCAAACGTCACGGTCACTATCTCTCCGTCTTGTAGACACGAGCTGAGAAATTGCAAACGTCGAGCAATTGCTCAGAGATGAAAAGTGCCAGCACTGAAAGCTGATGCTAGCCAGCACCCTTCCTTGGAAGCGCTTTTGTAGGCCGAAGAACACTGGGGCTCTGGGCTTCTCTAGCCACCTACTCTTCTGCTCATCCTCTCGCGCACTCTAAAGAGAGCTCAGGGGAGAAATTGCAAATGTCGAGCAATTGCTCAGAGATGAAAAGTGCCAGCACTGAAAGCTGTTGCTAGCCAGCACCCTTCCTTGGAAGCGCTTTCACAGGCGCAGCAACACTGGGGCTTTGCGCTTCTCTACCCACCAAACGTCACGCTCACTATCTCTCCGTCTCGTAGACACGAGCTGAGAAATTGCAAACGTCGAGCAATTGCTCAGAGATGAAAAGTGGCAGCACTGAAAGCTGTTGCTAGCCAGCACCCTTCCTTGGAAGCGCTTTTGTAGGCCTAAGAACACTGGGGTTGTGGGCTTCTCTAGCCACCTAATCTTCTGCTCATCATCTCGTGCAGTCTAAAGAGAGCTCAGGTGAGAAAGTGCAAACGTCGAGCAATTGCTCAGAGAGGAAAAGTGCCAGCACTGAAAGCTGATTATAGCCAGCACCCTTCCTTGGAAGCGCTTTCACAGGCGCAGCAACACTGGGGCTTTGCGCTTCTCTAGACACCAAACGTCACGGTTATTCTCTTTCCTGCTCGTAGACAAGAGCTGAGAAATTGCAAACGTCGAGCAATTGCTCAGAGAGGAAAAGTGCCAGCACTGAAAGCTGTTGCTAGCCAGCACCCTTCCTTGGAAGTGCTTTCACAGGCGCAGCAACACTGGGGCTTTGTGCTTCTCTAGCCACCAAACATCACGGTCATTCTCTTTCCGTCTCGTAGACACGAGCTGAGAAATTGCAAACGTCGAGCAATTGCTCAGAGATGAAAAGTGCCAGCACTGAAAGCTGTTGCTAGCCAGCACCCTTCCTTGGAAGCGCTTTTGTAGCCCTAAGAACACTGGGGTTGTGGGCTTCTCTAGCCACCTACTCTTCTGCTCATCCTCTCGTGTAGTCTAAAGAGAGCTCAGGTGAGAAATTGCAAACGTCCAGCAATTGCTCAGAGAGGAAAAGTGCCAGCACTGAAAGCTGTGGCTAGCCAGCACCCTTCCTTGGAAGTGCTTTCACAGGCGCAGCAACACTGGGGCTTTGCGCTTCTCTAGCCACCAAACGTCACACTCACTATCTCTCCGTCTCGTAGACACGAGCTGAGAAATTGCAAACATCGAGCAATTGCTCAGAGATGAAAAGGGCCAGCACTGAAAGCTGTTGCTAGCCAGCACCCTTCCTTGGAAGCGCTTTTGTAGGCCTAAGAACACTGGGGCTCTGGGCTTCTCTAGCCACCTACTCTTCTGCTCATCCTCTCGCGCAGTGTAAAGAGAGCTCAGGTGAGAAATTGCAAACGTCGAGCAATTGCTCCGAGATGAAAAGTGCCAGCACTGAAAGCTCTTGCTAGCCAGCACCCTTCCTTGGAAGTGCTTTCACAGGCACAGCAACACTGGGGCTTTGCGCTTCTCTACCCACCAAACATCACGGTCATTCTCTTTCCTTCTCGTAGACACGACTTGAGAAATTGCAAACGTCGACCAATTGCTCAGAGAGGAAAAGTGCCAGCACTGAAAGCTGTTGCTAGCCAGCACCCTTCCTTGGAAGCGCTTTTGTAGGCCTAAGAACACTGGGGCTCTGGGCTTCTCTAGCTTCCTAATATTCTGCTCATCCTCTCGCGTAGTCAAAAGAGAGCTCAGGTGAGAAATTGCAAATGTCGAGCAATTGCTCAGAGAGGAAAAGTGCCAGCACTGAAAGCTGATGCTAGCCAGCACCCTTCCTTGGAAGCGCTTTTGTAGCCCTAAGGACACTCGGGCTCTGGGATTCTCTAGCCACCTCATCTTCTGCTCATCCTCTCGTGCACTCTAAAGGGAGCTCAGGTGAGAAATTGCAAACGTCCAGCAATTGCTCAGAGATGAAAAGTGCCAGCACTGAAAGCTGTTGCTAGCCAGCACCCTTCCTTGGAAGCGCTTTTGTAGCCCTAAGAACACTGGGGTTGTGGGCTACTCTAGCCACCTAATCTTCTGCTCATCCTCTCGCGCACTCTAAAGAGAGCTCAGGTGAGAAATTGCAAACGTCGAGCAATTGCTCAGAGATGAAAAGTGCCAGCACTGAAAGCTGTTGCTAGCCAGCACCCTTCCTTGGAAGCGCTTTCACAGGTGCAGCAACACTGGGGCTTTGCGCTTCTCTACCAACCAAACGTCACGGGCATTCTCTTTCCTTCTCATAGACACGAGCTGAGAAATTGCAAACGTCGAGCAATTGCTCAGAGAGGAAAAGTGCCAGCACTGAAAGCTGTTGCTAGCCAGCACCCTTCCTTGGAAGCGCTTTCACAGGCGCAGCAACACTGGGACTTTGCGCTTCTGTAGCCACCAAATGTCACGGTCATTCTCTTTCCTTCTCGTAGACACGAGCTCAGAAATTGCAAATGTCGAGCAATTGCTCAGAGATGAAAAGTGCCAGCACTGAAAGCTGTTGCTAGCCAGCACCCTTCCTTGGAAGCGCTTTTGTAGGCCTAAGAACACTGGGGCACTGGGCTTCTCTAGCCACCTACACCTCTGATCATCCTCTCGCGCACTCTAAAGAGAGCTCAGGTGAGAAATTGCAAACGTCGAGCAATTGCTCAGAGATGAAAAGTGCCAGCACTGAAAGCTGTTGCTAGCCAGCACCCTTTCCTTGGAAGCGCTTTTGTAGCCCTAACAACACTGGGGCTCTGGGCTTCTCTAGCCACCTACTCTTCTGCTCATCCTCTCGTGCAGTCGAAAGAGAGCTCAGGTGAGAAAGTGCAAACGTCCAGCAATTGCTCAGAGATGAAAAGTGCCAGCACTGAAAGCTGTGGCTAGCCAGCACCCTTCCTTGGAAGCGCTTTCACAGGCGCAGCAACACTGGGGCTTTGCGCTTCTCTACCCACCAAACGTCACGGTCCTTCTCTTTCCTTCTCGTAGACACGAGTTGAGAAATTGTAAACGTCAAGCAATTGCTCAGAGATGAAAAGTGCCAGCACTGAAAGCTGTTGCTAGCCAGCACCCTTCCTTGGAAGTGCTTTCACAGGCGCAGCAACACTGGGGCTTTGAGCTTCTCTACCCACCAAACATCACGCTCACTATCTCTCCGTCTCGTAAACACGAGCTGAGAAATTGCAAACGTCGAGCATTGCTCAGAGATGAGAAGTGCCAGCACTGAAAGCTCTTGCTAGCCAGCACCCTTCCTTGGAAGCGCTTTTGTAGGCCTAAGAACAATGGGGCTCTGGGCTTCTCTAGCCACCTACTCTTCTGCTCATCCTCTCGTGTAGTCTAAAGAGAGCTCAGGGGAGAAATTGCAAATGTCGAGCAATTGCTCAGAGAGGAAAAGTGGCAGCACTGAAAGCTGTTGCTAGCCAGCACCCTTCCTTGGAAGTGCTTTCACAGGTGCAGCAACACTGGGGCTTTGCGCTTCTCTACCCACCAAACGTCACGCTCACTATCTCTCCGTCTCGTAGACACGAGCTGAGAAATTGCAAACGTCCAGCAATTGCTCAGAGATGAAAAGTGCCAGCACTGAAAGCTGTTGCTAGCCAGCACCCTTCCTTGGAAGCGCTTTCACAGGCGCAGCAACACTGGGGCTTTGCGCATCTCTACCCACCAAACGTCACGGTCACTATCTCTCCGTCTCGTAGACACGACCTGAGAAATTGCAAACGTCGAGCAATTGCTCAGAGATGAAACGTGCCAGCACTGAAAGCTGTTGCTAGCCAGCACCCTTCCTTGGAAGTGCTTTCACAGGCACAGCAACACTGGGGCTTTGCGCTTCTCTAGCCACCAAACGTCACGGTCACTATCTCTCCGTCTTGTAGACACGAGCTGAGAAATTGCAAACGTCGAGCAATTGCTCAGAGATGAAAAGTGCCAGCACTGAAAGCTGATGCTAGCCAGCACCCTTCCTTGGAAGCGCTTTTGTAGGCCTAAGAACACTGGGGCTCTGGGCTTCTCTAGCCACCTACTCTTCTGCTCATCCTCTCGTGCAGTCTAAAGAGAGCTCAGGGGAGAAATTGCAAATGTCGAGCAATTGCTCAGAGATGAAAAGTGCCAGCACTGAAAGCTGTTGCTAGCCAGCACCCTTCCTTGGAAGCGCTTTCACAGGCGCAGCAACACTGGGGCTTTGCGCTTCTCTACCCACCAAACGTCACGCTCACTATCTCTCCGTCTCGTAGACACGAGCTGAGAAATTGCAAACGTCGAGCAATTGCTCAGAGATGAAAAGTGGCAGCACTGAAAGCTGTTGCTAGCCAGCACCCTTCCTTGGAAGCGCTTTTGTAGGCCTAAGAACACTGGGGTTGTGGGCTTCTCTAGCCACCTAATCTTCTGCTCATCATCTCGTGCAGTCTAAAGAGAGCTCAGGTGAGAAAGTGCAAACGTCGAGCAATTGCTCAGAGAGGAAAAGTGCCAGCACTGAAAGCTGATTATAGCCAGCACCCTTCCTTGGAAGCGCTTTCACAGGCGCAGCAACACTGGGGCTTTGCGCTTCTCTAGCCACCAAACGTCACGGTTATTCTCTTTCCTGCTCGTAGACAAGAGCTGAGAAATTGCAAACGTCGAGCAATTGCTCAGAGAGGAAAAGTGCCAGCACTGAAAGCTGTTGCTAGCCAGCACCCTTCCTTGGAAGTGCTTTCACAGGCGCAGCAACACTGGGGCTTTGTGCTTCTCTAGCCACCAAACATCACGGTCATTCTCTTTCCGTCTCGTAGACACGAGCTGAGAAATTGCAAACGTCGAGCAATTGCTCAGAGATGAAAAGTGCCAGCACTGAAAGCTGTTGCTAGCCAGCACCCTTCCTTGGAAGCGCTTTTGTAGCCCTAAGAACACTGGGGTTGTGGGCTTCTCTAGCCACCTACTCTTCTGCTCATCCTCTCGTGTAGTCTAAAGAGAGCTCAGGTGAGAAATTGCAAATGTCGAGCAATTGCTCAGAGATGAAAAGTGGCAGCACTGAAAGCTGTGGCTAGCCAGCACCCTTCCTTGGAAGTGCTTTCACAGGCGCAGCAACACTGGGGCTTTGCGCTTCTCTAGCCACCAAACGTCACACTCACTATCTCTCCGTCTCGTAGACACGAGCTGAGAAATTGCAAACATCGAGCAATTGCTCAGAGATGAAAAGGGCCAGCACTGAAAGCTGTTGCTAGCCAGCACCCTTCCTTGGAAGCGGTTTTGTAGGCCTAAGAACACTGGGGCTCTGGGCTTCTCTAGCCACCTACTCTTCTGCTCATCCTCTCGCGCAGTGTAAAGAGAGCTCAGGTGAGAAATTGCAAACGTCGAGCAATTGCTCCGAGATGAAAAGTGCCAGCACTGAAAGCTCTTGCTAGCCAGCACCCTTCCTTGGAAGTGCTTTCACAGGCACAGCAACACTGGGGCTTTGCGCTTCTCTACCCACCAAACATCACGGTCATTCTCTTTCCTTCTCGTAGACACGACTTGAGAAATTGCAAACGTCGACCAATTGCTCAGAGAGGAAAAGTGCCAGCACTGAAAGCTGTTGCTAGCCAGCACCCTTCCTTGGAAGCGCTTTTGTAGGCCTAAGAACACTGGGGCTCTGGGCTTCTCTAGCTTCCTAATATTCTGCTCATCCTCTCGCGTAGTCAAAAGAGAGCTCAGGTGAGAAATTGCAAATGTCGAGCAATTGCTCAGAGAGGAAAAGTGCCAGCACTGAAAGCTGATGCTAGCCAGCACCCTTCCTTGGAAGCGCTTTTGTAGCCCTAAGGACACTCGGGCTCTGGGATTCTCTAGCCACCTCATCTTCTGCTCATCCTCTCGTGCACTCTAAAGGGAGCTCAGGTGAGAAATTGCAAACGTCCAGCAATTGCTCAGAGATGAAAAGTGCCAGCACTGAAAGCTGTTGCTAGCCAGCACCCTTCCTTGGAAGCGCTTTTGTAGCCCTAAGAACACTGGGGTTGTGGGCTACTCTAGCCACCTAATCTTCTGCTCATCCTCTCGCGCACTCTAAAGAGAGCTCAGGTGAGAAATTGCAAACGTCGAGCAATTGCTCAGAGATGAAAAGTGCCAGCACTGAAAGCTGTTGCTAGCCAGCACCCTTCCTTGGAAGCGCTTTCACAGGTGCAGCAACACTGGGGCTTTGCGCTTCTCTACCAACCAAACGTCACGGTCATTCTCTTTCCTTCTCATAGACACGAGCTGAGAAATTGCAAACGTCGAGCAATTGCTCAGAGATGAAAAGTGCCAGCACTGAAAGCTGTTGCTAGCCAGCACCCTTCCTTGGAAGCGCTTTCACAGGCGCAGCAACACTGGGACTTTGCGCTTCTGTAGCCACCAAATGTCACGGTCATTCTCTTTCCTTCTCGTAGACACGAGCTCAGAAATTGCAAATGTCGAGCAATTGCTCAGAGATGAAAAGTGCCAGCACTGAAAGCTGTTGCTAGCCAGCAGCCTTCCTTGGAAGCGCTTTTGTAGGCCTAAGAACACTGGGGCTCTGGGCTTCTCTAGCCACCTACTCTTCTGCTCATCCTCTCGCGCACTCTAAAGAGAGCTCAGGTGAGAAATTGCAAACGTCGAGCAATTGCTCAGAGATGAGAAGTGCCAGCACTGAAAGCTGTTGCTAGCCAGCACCCTTCCTTGGAAGCGCTTTCACAGGCGCAGCAACACTGGGACTTTGCGCTTCTCTAGCCACCAAACGTCACGGTCATTCTCTTTCCTTCTCGTAGACAAGAGCTGAGAAATTGCAAACGTCGAGCAATTGCTCAGAGATGAAAAGTGCCAGCACTGAAAGCTGTTGCTAGCCAGCACCCTTGCTTGGAAGCGCTTTTGTAGGCCTAAGAACACTGGGGCACTGGGCTTCTCTAGCCACCTACACCTCTGATCATCCTCTCGCGCACTCTAAAGAGAGCTCAGGTGAGAAATTGCAAACGTCGAGCAATTGCTCAGAGATGAAAAGTGCCAGCACTGAAAGCTGTTGCTAGCCAGCACCCTTTCCTTGGAAGCGCTTTTGTAGCCCTAACAACACTGGGGCTCTGGGCTTCTCTAGCCACCTACTCTTCTGCTCATCCTCTCGTGCAGTCGAAAGAGAGCTCAGGTGAGAAAGTGCAAACGTCCAGCAATTGCTCAGAGATGAAAAGTGCCAGCACTGAAAGCTGTGGCTAGCCAGCACCCTTCCTTGGAAGCGCTTTCACAGGCGCAGCAACACTGGGGCTTTGCGCTTCTCTACCCACCAAACGTCACGGTCCTTCTCTTTCCTTCTCGTAGACACGAGTTGAGAAATTGTAAACGTCAAGCAATTGCTCAGAGATGAAAAGTGCCAGCACTGAAAGCTGTTGCTAGCCAGCACCCTTCCTTGGAAGTGCTTTCACAGGCGCAGCAACACTGGGGCTTTGAGCTTCTCTACCCACCAAACATCACGCTCACTATCTCTCCGTCTCGTAAACACGAGCTGAGAAATTGCAAACGTCGAGCATTGCTCAGAGATGAGAAGTGCCAGCACTGAAAGCTCTTGCTAGCCAGCACCCTTCCTTGGAAGCGCTTTTGTAGGCCTAAGAACAATGGGGCTCTGGGCTTCTCTAGCCACCTACTCTTCTGCTCATCCTCTCGTGTAGTCTAAAGAGAGCTCAGGGGAGAAATTGCAAATGTCGAGCAATTGCTCAGAGAGGAAAAGTGGCAGCACTGAAAGCTGTTGCTAGCCAGCACCCTTCCTTGGAAGTGCTTTCACAGGTGCAGCAACACTGGGGCTTTGCGCTTCTCTACCCACCAAACGTCACGCTCACTATCTCTCCGTCTCGTAGACACGAGCTGAGAAATTGCAAACGTCGAGCAATTGCTCAGAGATGAAAAGTGGCAGCACTGAAAGCTGTTGCTAGCCAGCACCCTTCCTTGGAAGCGCTTTCACAGGCGCAGCAACACTGGGGCTTTGCACTTCTCTACCCACCAAACGTCACGGTCACTATCTCTCCGTCTCGTAGACACGACCTGAGAAATTGCAAACGTCGAGCAATTGCTCAGAGATGAAAAGTGCCAGCACTGAAAGCTGTTGCTAGCCAGCACCCTTCCTTGGAAGTGCTTTCACAGGCACAGAAACACTGGGGCTTTGCGCTTCTCTAGCCACCAAACGTCACGGTCACTATCTCTCCGTCTTGTAGACACGAGCTGAGAAATTGCAAACGTCGAGCAATTGCTCAGAGATGAAAAGTGCCAGCACTGAAAGCTGATGCTAGCCAGCACCCTTCCTTGGAAGCGCTTTTGTAGGCCTAAGAACACTGGGGTTCTGGGCTTCTCTAGCCACCTACTCTTCTGCTCATCCTCTCGCGCACTCTAAAGAGAGCTCAGGGGAGAAATTGCAAATGTCGAGCAATTGCTCAGAGATGAAAAGTGCCAGCACTGAAAGCTGTTGCTAGCCAGCACCCTTCCTTGGAAGCGCTTTCACAGGCGCAGCAACACTGGGGCTTTGCGCTTCTCTACCCACCAAACGTCACGCTCACTATCTCTCCGTCTCGTAGACACGAGCTGAGAAATTGCAAACGTCGAGCAATTGCTCAGAGATGAAAAGTGGCAGCACTGAAAGCTGTTGCTAGCCAGCACCCTTCCTTGGAAGCGCTTTTGTAGGCCTAAGAACACTGGGGTTGTGGGCTTCTCTAGCCACCTAATCTTCTGCTCATCATCTCGTGCAGTCTAAAGAGAGCTCAGGTGAGAAAGTGCAAACGTCGAGCAATTGCTCAGAGATGAAAAGTGCCAGCACTGAAAGCTGATTATAGCCAGCACCCTTCCTTGGAAGCGCTTTCACAGGCGCAGCAACACTGGGGCTTTGCGCTTCTCTAGCCACCAAACGTCACGGTTATTCTCTTTCCTGCTCGTAGACAAGAGCTGAGAAATTGCAAACGTCGAGCAATTGCTCAGAGATGAAAAGTGCCAGCACTGAAAGCTGTTGCTAGCCAGCACCCTTCCTTGGAAGTGCTTTCACAGGCGCAGCAACACTGGGGCTTTGTGCTTCTCTAGCCACCAAACATCACGGTCATTCTCTTTCCGTCTCGTAGACACGAGCTGAGAAATTGCAAATGTCGAGCAATTGCTCAGAGATGAAAAGTGCCAGCACTGAAAGCTGTTGCTAGCCAGCACCCTTCCTTGGAAGCGCTTTTGTAGCCCTAAGAACACTGGGGTTGTGGGCTTCTCTAGCCACCTACTCTTCTGCTCATCCTCTCGTGTAGTCTAAAGAGAGCTCAGGTGAGAAATTGCAAACGTCGAGCAATTGCTCAGAGATGAAAAGTGCCAGCACTGAAAGCTGTGGCTAGCCAGCACCCTTCCTTGGAAGTGCTTTCACAGGCGCAGCAACACTGGGGCTTTGCGCTTCTCTAGCCACCAAACGTCACACTCACTATCTCTCCGTCTCGTAGACACGAGCTGAGAAATTGCAAACATCGAGCAATTGCTCAGAGATGAAAAGGGCCAGCACTGAAAGCTGTTGCTAGCCAGCACCCTTCCTTGGAAGCGCTTTTGTAGGCCTAAGAACACTGGGGCTCTGGGCTTCTCTAGCCACCTACTCTTCTGCTCATCCTCTCGCGCAGTCTAAAGAGAGCTCAGGTGAGAAATTGCAAACGTCGAGCAATTGCTCAGAGATGAAAAGTGCCAGCACTGAAAGCTCTTGCTAGCCAGCACCCTTCCTTGGAAGTGCTTTCACAGGCACAGCAACACTGGGGCTTTGCGCTTCTCTACCCACCAAACATCACGGTCATTCTCTTTCCTTCTCGTAGACACGACTTGAGAAATTGCAAACGTCGACCAATTGCTCAGAGAGGAAAAGTGCCAGCACTGAAAGCTGTTGCTAGCCAGCACCCTTCCTTGGAAGCGCTTTTGTAGGCCTAAGAACACTGGGGCTCTGGGCTTCTCTAGCTTCCTAATATTCTGCTCATCCTCTCGCGTAGTCAAAAGAGAGCTCAGGTGAGAAATTGCAAATGTCGAGCAATTGCTCAGAGAGGAAAAGTGCCAGCACTGAAAGCTGATGCTAGCCAGCACCCTTCCTTGGAAGCGCTTTTGTAGCCCTAAGGACACTCGGGCTGTGGGATTCTCTAGCCACCTCATCTTCTGCTCATCCTCTCGTGCACTCTAAAGGGAGCTCAGGTGAGAAATTGCAAACGTCGAGCAATTGCTCAGAGATGAAAAGTGCCAGCACTGAAAGCTGTTGCTAGCCAGCACCCTTCCTTGGAAGCGCTTTTGTAGCCCTAAGAACACTGGGGTTGTGGGCTACTCTAGCCACCTAATCTTCTGCTCATCCTCTCGCGCACTCTAAAGAGAGCTCAGGTGAGAAAGTGCAAACGTCCAGCAATTGCTCAGAGATGAAAAGTGCCAGCACTGAAAGCTGATGCTAGCCAGCACCCTTCCTTGGAAGCGCTTTCACAGGCGCAGCAACACTGGGGCTTTGCGCTTCTCTAGCCACCAAACATCACGGTCATTCTCTTTCCTTCTCGTAGACACGAGTTGAGAAATTGCGAACGTCGAGCAATTGCTCAGAGATGAAAAGTGCCAGCACTGAAAGGTGTTGCTAGCCAGCACCCTTCCTTGGAAGCGCTTTTGTAGGCCTAAGAACACTGGGGCTCTGGGCTTCTCTAGCCACCTACTCTTCTGCTCATCCTCTCGCGCAGTCTAAAGAGAGCTCAGGGGAGAAATTGCAAACGTCGAGCAATTGCTCAGAGATGAAAAGGGCCAGCACTGAAAGCTGTTGCTAGCCAGCACCCTTCCTTGGAAGCGCTTTCACAGGCGCAGTAACACTGGGGCTTTGCGCTTCTCTAGCCACCAAACATCACGGTCGCTATCTCTCCGTCTCGTAGACATGAGTTGGGAAATTGCAAACGTCGAGCAATTGCTTAGAGATGAAAAGTGCCAGCACTGAAAGCTGTTGCTAGCCAGCACCCTTCCTTGGAAGCGCTTTTGTAGGCCTAAGAACACTGGGGCTCTGGGCTTCTCTAGCCACCTAATCTTCTGCTCATCCTCTCGTGCAGTCTAAAGAGAGCTCAGGTGAGAAATTGCAAACGTCGAGCAGTTGCTCAGAGATGGAAAGGGCCAACACTGAAAGCTGTGGCTAGCCAGCACCCTTCCTTGGAAGCGGTTTTGTAGGCCTAAGAACACTGGGGCTCTGGGCTTCTCTAGCCACCTACTCTTCTGCTCATCCTCTCGCGTCCTCTAAAGAGAGCTCAGGTGAGAAATTGCAAACGTTGAGCAATTGCTCAGAGATGAAAAGTGCCAGCACTGAAAGCTGTTGCTAGCCAGCACCCTTCCTTGGAAGCGCTTTCACAGGCGCAGCAACACTGGGGCTTTGCGCTTCTCTACCCACCAAACATCACGGTCACTATCTCTCCGTCTCGTAGACATGAGCTGAGAAATTGCAAACGTCGAGCAATTGCTCAGACATGAAAAGTGCCAGCGCTGAAAGCTGTTGCTAGCCAGCACCCTTCCTTGGAAGCGCTTTCACAGGCACAGCAACACTGGGACTTTGCGCTTCTCTACCCACCAAACATCACGGTCATTCTCTTTCCTTCTCGTAGACACGAGCTGAGAAATTGCAAATGTCGAGCAATTGCTCAGAGAGGAAAAGTGCCAGCACTGAAAGCTGTTGCTAGCCAGCACCCTTCCTTGGAAACGCTTTTGTAGCCCTAAGAACACTGGGGCTCTGGGCTTCTCTAGCCACCTACTCTTCTGCTCATCCTATCGCGCAGTCTAAAGAGAGCTCAGGTGAGAAATTGCAAACGTCGAGCAATTGCTCAGAGATGAAAAGTGCCAGCACTGAAAGCTGTTGCTAGCCAGCACCCTTCCTTGGAAGCGCTTTCACAGGCGCAGCAACACTGGGGCTTTGCGCTTCTCTAGCCACCAAACATCACGCTCACTATCTCTCCGTCTCGTAGACACGAGCTGAGAAATTGTAAACGTCGAGCAATTGCTCAGAGATGAAAAGTGCCAGCACTGAAAGCTGTTGCTAGCCAGCAGCCTTCCTTGGAAGCGCTTTCACAGGCGCAGCAACACTGGGGCTTTGCGCTTCTCTACCCACCAAATGTCACGGTCATTCTCTTTCCTTCTCGTAGACACGAGCTGAGAAATTGCAAACGTCGAGCAATTGCTCAGAGATGAAAAGGGCCAGCACTGAAAGCTGTTGCTAGCCAGCACCCTTCCTTGGAAGCGCTTTTGTAGGCCTAACAACACTGGGGCTCTGGGCTTCTCTAGCCACCTACTCTTCTGCTCATCCTCTCGCGCAGTCTAAAGAGAGCTCAGGGGAGAAATTGCAAACGTCGAGCAATTGCTCAGAGATGAAAAGGGCCAGCACTGAAAGCTGTTGCTAGCCAGCACCCTTCCTTGGAAGCGCTTTTGTAGGCCTAAGAACACTGGGGCTCTGGGCTTCTCTAGCCACCTACTCTTCTGCTCATCCTCTCGCGCAGTCTAAAGAGAGCTCAGGTGAGAAATTGCAAACGTCCAGCAATTGCTCAGAGATGAAAAGTGCCAGCACTGAAAGCTGTTGCTAGCCAGCACCCTTCCTTGGAAGCGCTTTCACAGGCGCAGCAACACTGGGGCTTTGCTCTTCTCTACCCACCAAACGTCACGCTCACTATCTCTCCGTCTCGTAGACACGAGCTGAGAAATTGTAAACGTCGAGCAATTGCTCAGAGATGAAAAGTGCCAGCACTGAAAGCTGTTGCTAGCCAGCAGCCTTCCTTGGAAGCGCTTTCACAGGCACAGCAACACTGGGGCTTTGCGCTTCTCTACCCACCAAATGTCACGGTCATTCTCTTTCCTTCTCGTAGACACGAGCTGAGAAATTGCAAACGTCGAGCAATTGCTCAGAGATGAAAAGGGCCAGCACTGAAAGCTGTTGCTAGCCAGCACCCTTCCTTGGAAGCGCTTTTGTAGGCCTAACAACACTGGGGCTCTGGGCTTCTCTAGCCACCTACTCTTCTGCTCATCCTCTCGCGCAGTCTAAAGAGAGCTCAGGGGAGAAATTGCAAACGTCGAGCAATTGCTCAGAGATGAAAAGGGCCAGCACTGAAAGCTGTTGCTAGCCAGCACCCTTCCTTGGAAGCGCTTTCACAGGCGCAGCAACACTGGGGCTTTGCTCTTCTCTACCCACCAAACGTCACGCTCACTATCTCTCCGTCTCGTAGACACGAGCTGAGAAATTGCAAACGTCGAGCAATTGCTCAGAGATGAAAAGTGCCAGCACTGAAAGCTGTTGCTAGCCAGCACCCTTCCTTGGAAGCGCTTTCACAGGCGCAGCAACACTGGGACTTTGCGCTTCTCTAGCCACCAAACGTCACGGTCACTACCTCTCCGTCTCGTAGACACGAGCTGAGAAATTGCAAACGTCGAGCAATTGCTCAGAGATGAAAAGTGCCAGCACTGAAAGCTGTTGCTAGCCAGCACCCTTCCTTAGAAGCGCTTTTGTAGGCCTAAGAACACTGGGGCTCTGGGCTTCTCTAGCCACCTACTCTTCTGCTCATCCTCTCGCGCAGTCTAAAGAGAGCTCAGGTGAGAAAGTGCAAACGTCCAGCAATTGCTCAGAGATGAAAAGTGCCAGCACTGAAAGCTGATGCTAGCCAGCACCCTTCCTTGGAAGCGCTTTCACAGGCGCAGCAACACTGGGGCTTTGCGCTTCTCTACCCACCAAACGTCACGGTCATTCTCTTTCCTTCTCGTAGACAAGAGCTGAGAAATTGCAAACGTCGAGCAATTGCTCAGAGATGAAAAGTGCCAGCACTGAAAGCTGTTGCTAGCCAGCACCCTTCCTTGGAAGCGCTTTTGTAGGCCTAAGAACACTGGGGCTCTGGGCTTCTCTAGCCACCTAATCTTCTGCTCATCCTCTCGTGCAGTCTAAAAAGAGCTCAGGTGAGAAATTGCAAACGTCGAGCAATTGCTCAGAGATGAAAAGGGCCAACACTGAAAGCTGTGGCTAGCCAGCACCCTTCCTTGGAAGCGGTTTTGTAGGCCTAAGAACACTGGGGCTCTGGGCTTCTCTAGCCACCTACTCTTCTGCTCATCCTCTCGCGTCCTCTAAAGAGAGCTCAGGTGAGAAATTGCAAACGTTGAGCAATTGCTCAGAGATGAAAAGTGCCAGCACTGAAAGCTGTTGCTAGCCAGCACCCTTCCTTGGAAGCGCTTTCACAGGCAAAGCAACACTGGGGCTTTGCGCTTCTCTACCCACCAAACATCACGGTCACTATCTCTCCGTCTCGTAGACATGAGCTGAGAAATTGCAAACGTCGAGCAATTGCTCAGAGATGAAAAGTGCCAGCGCTGAAAGCTGTTGCTAGCCAGCACCCTTCCTTGGAAGCGCTTTCACAGGCACAGCAACACTGGGACTTTGCGCTTCTCTAGCCACCAAACATCACGGTCATTCTCTTTCCTTCTCGTAGACACGAGGTGAGAAATTGCAAACGTCGAGCAATTGCTCAGAGAGGAAAAGTGGCAGCACTGAAAGCTGTTGCTAGCCAGCACCCTTCCTTGGAAACGCTTTTGTAGGCCTAAGAACACTGGGGCTCTGGGCTTCTTTAGCCACCTACTCTTCTGCTCATCCTCTCATGCACTCTAAAGAGAGCTCAGGGGAGAAATTGCAAACGTCGAGCAATTGCTCAGCGATGAAAAGTGCCAGCACTGAAAGCTGTTGCTAGCCAGCACCCTTCCTTGGAAGCGCTTTCACAGGCGCAGCAACACTGGGGCTTTGCGCTTCTCTACCTACCAAATGTCACGGTCACTATCTCTCCGTCTCGTAGACAGGAGTTGAGAAATTGCAAACGTCGAGCAATTGCTCAGAGATGAAAAGTGCCAGCACTGAAAGCTGTTGCTAGCCAGCACCCTTCCTTGGAAGCGCTTTCACAGGCGCAGCAACACTGGGGCTTTGCGCTTCTCTACCCACCAAACATCACGGTCATTCTCTTTCTGTCTCGTAGACACGAGCTGAGAAATTGCAAATGTCGAGCAATTGCTCAGAGAGGAAAAGTTCCAGCACTGAAAGCTGTTGCTAGCCAGCACCCTTCCTTGGAAGCGCTTTTGTAGGCCTAACAACACTGGGGCTCTGGGCTTCTCTAGCCACCTACTCTTCTGCTCATCCTCTCGCGCAGTCTAAAGAGAGCTCAGGTGAGAAATTGCAAACGTCGAGCAATTGCTCAGAGATGAAAAGTGCCAGCACTGAAAGCTCTTGCTAGCCAGCACCCTTCCTTGGAAGCGCTTTCACAGGCGCAGCAACACTGGGGCTTTGCGCTTCTCTACCAACCAAACGTCACGCTCACTATCTCTCCGTCTCGTAGACACGAGCTGAGAAATTGTAAACGCCGAGCAATTGCTCAGAGATGAAAAGTGCCAGCACTGAAAGCTGTGGCTAGCCAGCACCCTTCCTTGGAAGCGCTTTCACAGGCGCAGCAACACTGGGGCTTTGCGCTTCTCTACCCACCAAATGTCACGGTCATTCTCTTTCCTTCTCGTAGACACGAGCTGAGAAATTGCAAACGTCGAGCAATTGCTCAGAGATGAAAAGGGCCAGCACTGAAAGCTGTTGCTAGCCAGCACCCTTCCTTGGAAGCGCTTTTGTAGGCCTAAGAACACTGGGGTTGTGGGCTTCTCTAGCCACCTACCCTTCTGCTCATCCTCTCGCGCAGTCTAAAGAGAGCTCAGGTGAGAAATTGCAAATGTCAAGCAATTGCTCAGAGATGAAAAGGGCCAGCACTGAAAGCTGTTGCTAGCCAGCACCCTTCCTTGGAAGCGCTTTTGTAGGCCTAAGAACACTGGGGCTCTGGGCTTCTCTAGCCACCTACTCTTCTGCTCATCCTCTCGCGCAGTCTAAAGAGAGCTCAGGTGAGAAATTGCAAACGTCCAGCAATTGCTCAGAGATGAAAAGTGCCAGCACTGAAAGCTGTTGCTAGCCAGCACCCTTCCTTGGAAGCGCTTTCACAGGCGCAGCAACACTGGGGCTTTGCGCTTCTCTAGCCACCAAACATCACGCTCACTATCTCTCCGTCTCGTAGACACGAGCTGAGAAATTGTAAACGTCCAGCAATTGCTCAGAGATGAAAAGTGCCAGCACTGAAAGCTGTTGCTAGCCAGCACCCTTCCTTGGAAGTGCTTTCACAGGCGCAGCAACACTGGGGCTTTGCGCTTCTCTACCCACCAAATGTCACGGTCATTCTCTTTCCTTCTCGTAGACACGAGCTGAGAAATTGCAAACGTCGAGCAATTGCTCAGAGATGAAAAGGGCCAGCACTGAAAGCTGTTGCTAGCCAGCACCCTTCCTTGGAAGCGCTTTTGTAGGCCTAAGAACACTGGGGCTCTGGGCTTCTCTAGCCACCTACTCTTCTGCTCATCCTCTCGCGCAGTCTAAAGAGAGCTCAGGTGAGAAATTGCAAACGTCGAGCAATTGCTCAGAGATGAAAAGTGCCAGCACTGAAAGCTCTTGCTAGCCAGCACCCTTCCTTGGAAGCGCTTTCACAGGCGCAGCAACACTGGGGCTTTGCGCTTCTCTACCAACCAAACGTCACGCTCACTATCTCTCCGTCTCGTAGACACGAGCTGAGAAATTGTAAACGCCGAGCAATTGCTCAGAGATGAAAAGTGCCAGCACTGAAAGCTGTGGCTAGCCAGCACCCTTCCTTGGAAGCGCTTTCACAGGCGCAGCAACACTGGGGCTTTGCGCTTCTCTACCCACCAAATGTCACGGTCATTCTCTTTCCTTCTCGTAGACACGAGCTGAGAAATTGCAAACGTCGAGCAATTGCTCAGAGATGAAAAGGGCCAGCACTGAAAGCTGTTGCTAGCCAGCACCCTTCCTTGGAAGCGCTTTTGTAGGCCTAAGAACACTGGGGTTGTGGGCTTCTCTAGCCACCTACCCTTCTGCTCATCCTCTCGCGCAGTCTAAAGAGAGCTCAGGTGAGAAATTGCAAATGTCAAGCAATTGCTCAGAGATGAAAAGGGCCAGCACTGAAAGCTGTTGCTAGCCAGCACCCTTCCTTGGAAGCGCTTTTGTAGGCCTAAGAACACTGGGGCTCTGGGCTTCTCTAGCCACCTACTCTTCTGCTCATCCTCTCGCGCAGTCTAAAGAGAGCTCAGGTGAGAAATTGCAAACGTCCAGCAATTGCTCAGAGATGAAAAGTGCCAGCACTGAAAGCTGTTGCTAGCCAGCACCCTTCCTTGGAAGCGCTTTCACAGGCGCAGCAACACTGGGGCTTTGCGCTTCTCTAGCCACCAAACATCACGCTCACTATCTCTCCGTCTCGTAGACACGAGCTGAGAAATTGTAAACGTCCAGCAATTGCTCAGAGATGAAAAGTGCCAGCACTGAAAGCTGTTGCTAGCCAGCACCCTTCCTTGGAAGTGCTTTCACAGGCGCAGCAACACTGGGGCTTTGCGCTTCTCTACCCACCAAATGTCACGGTCATTCTCTTTCCTTCTCGTAGACACGAGCTGAGAAATTGCAAACGTCGAGCAATTGCTCAGAGATGAAAAGGGCCAGCACTGAAAGCTGTTGCTAGCCAGCACCCTTCCTTGGAAGCGCTTTTGTAGGCCTAAGAACACTGGGGCTCTGGGCTTCTCTAGCCACCTACTCTTCTGCTCATCCTCTCGCGCAGTCTAAAGAGAGCTCAGGTGAGAAATTGCAAACGTCGAGCAATTGCTCAGAGATGAAAAGGGCCAGCACTGAAAGCTGTTGCTAGCCAGCACCCTTCCTTGGAAGCGCTTTCACAGGCGCAGCAACACTGGGGCTTTGCTCTTCTCTACCCACCAAACGTCACGCTCACTATCTCTCCGTCTCGTAGACACGAGCTGAGAAATTGCAAACGTCGAGCAATTGCTCAGAGATGAAAAGTGCCAGCACTGAAAGCTGTTGCTAGCCAGCACCCTTCCTTAGAAGCGCTTTTGTAGCCCTAAGAAAACTGGGGCTCTGGGCTTCTCTAGCCACCTACTCTTCTGCTCATCCTCTCGCGCAGTCTAAAGAGAGCTCAGGTGAGAAAGTGCAAACGTCCAGCAATTGCTCAGAGATGAAAAGTGCCAGCACTGAAAGCTGATGCTAGCCAGCACCCTTCCTTGGAAGCGCTTTCACAGGCGCAGCAACACTGGGGCTTTGCGCTTCTCTACCCACCAAACATCACGGTCATTCTCTTTCCTTCTCGTAGACAAGAGCTGAGAAATTGCAAACGTCGAGCAATTGCTCAGAGATGAAAAGTGCCAGCACTGAAAGCTGTTGCTAGCCAGCACCCTTCCTTGGAAGCGGTTTTGTAGGCCTAAGAACACTGGGGCTCTGGGCTTCTCTAGCCACCTACTCTTCTGCTCATCCTCTCGCGTCCTCTAAAGAGAGCTCAGGTGAGAAATTGCAAACGTTGAGCAATTGCTCAGAGATGAAAAGTGCCAGCACTGAAAGCTCTTGCTAGCCAGCACCCTTCCTTGGAAGCGCTTTCACAGGCACAGCAACACTGGGGCTTTGCGCTTCTCTACCCACCAAACATCACGGTCACTATCTCTCCGTCTCGTAGACATGAGCTGAGAAATTGCAAACGTCGAGCAATTGCTCAGAGATGAAAAGTGCCAGCGCTGAAAGCTGTTGCTAGCCAGCACCCTTCCTTGGAAGCGCTTTCACAGGCACAGCAACACTGGGACTTTGCGCTTCTCTAGCCACCAAACATCACGGTCATTCTCTTTCCTTCTCGTAGACACGACCTGAGAAATTGCAAACGTCGAGCAATTGCTCAGAGAGGAAAAGTGCCAGCACTGAAAGCTGTTGCTAGCCAGCACCCTTCCTTGGAAACGCTTTTGTAGGCCTAAGAACACTGGGGCTCTGGGCTTCTCTAGCCACCTAATCTTCTGCTCATCCTCTCGTGCAGTCTAAAGAGAGCTCAGGTGAGAAATTGCAAACGTCGAGCAATTGCTCAGAGATGAAAAGGGCCAACACTGAAAGCTGTGGCTAGCCAGCACCCTTCCTTGGAAGCGGTTTTGTAGGCCTAAGAACACTGGGGCTCTGGGCTTCTCTAGCCACCTACTCTTCTGCTCATCCTCTCGCGTCCTCTAAAGAGAGCTCAGGTGAGAAATTGCAAACGTTGAGCAATTGCTCAGAGATGAAAAGTGCCAGCACTGAAAGCTGTTGCTAGCCAGCACCCTTCCTTGGAAGCGCTTTCACAGGCAAAGCAACACTGGGGCTTTGCGCTTCTCTACCCACCAAACATCACGGTCACTATCTCTCCGTCTCGTAGACATGAGCTGAGAAATTGCAAACGTCGAGCAATTGCTCAGAGATGAAAAGTGCCAGCGCTGAAAGCTGTTGCTAGCCAGCACCCTTCCTTGGAAGCGCTTTCACAGGCACAGCAACACTGGGACTTTGCGCTTCTCTAGCCACCAAACATCACGGTCATTCTCTTTCCTTCTCGTAGACACGAGCTGAGAAATTGCAAACGTCGAGCAATTGCTCAGAGAGGAAAAGTGGCAGCACTGAAAGCTGTTGCTAGCCAGCACCCTTCCTTGGAAACGCTTTTGTAGGCCTAAGAACACTGGGGCTCTGGGCTTCTTTAGCCACCTACTCTTCTGCTCATCCTCTCATGCACTCTAAAGAGAGCTCAGGGGAGAAATTGCAAACGTCGAGCAATTGCTCAGCGATGAAAAGTGCCAGCACTGAAAGCTGTTGCTAGCCAGCACCCTTCCTTGGAAGCGCTTTCACAGGCGCAGCAACACTGGGGCTTTGCGCTTCTCTACCTACCAAATGTCACGGTCACTATCTCTCCGTCTCGTAGACAGGAGTTGAGAAATTGCAAACGTCGAGCAATTGCTCAGAGATGAAAAGTGCCAGCACTGAAAGCTGTTGCTAGCCAGCACCCTTCCTTGGAAGCGCTTTCACAGGCGCAGCAACACTGGGGCTTTGCGCTTCTCTAGCCACCAAACATCACGGTCATTCTCTTTCTGTCTCGTAGACACGAGCTGAGAAATTGCAAATGTCGAGCAATTGCTCAGAGAGGAAAAGTTCCAGCACTGAAAGCTGTTGCTAGCCAGCACCCTTCCTTGGAAGCGCTTTTGTAGGCCTAACAACACTGGGGCTCTGGGCTTCTCTAGCCACCTACTCTTCTGCTCATCCTCTCGCGCAGTCTAAAGAGAGCTCAGGTGAGAAATTGCAAACGTCGAGCAATTGCTCAGAGATGAAAAGTGCCAGCACTGAAAGCTCTTGCTAGCCAGCACCCTTCCTTGGAAGCGCTTTCACAGGCGCAGCAACACTGGGTCTTTGCGCTTCTCTAGCCACCAAACGTCACGCTCACTATCTCTCCGTCTCGTAGACACGAGCTGAGAAATTGTAAACGCCGAGCAATTGCTCAGAGATGAAAAGTGCCAGCACTGAAAGCTGTTGCTAGCCAGCACCCTTCCTTGGAAGCGCTTTCACAGGCGCAGCAACACTGGGGCTTTGCGCTTCTCTACCCACCAAATGTCACGGTCATTCTCTTTCCTTCTCGTAGACACGAGCTGAGAAATTGCAAACGTCGAGCAATTGCTCAGAGATGAAAAGGGCCAGCACTGAAAGCTGTTGCTAGCCAGCACCCTTCCTTGGAAGCGCTTTTGTAGGCCTAACAACACTGGGGTTGTGGGCTTCTCTAGCCACCTACCCTTCTGCTCATCCTCTCGCGCAGTCTAAAGAGAGCTCAGGTGAGAAATTGCAAATGTCAAGCAATTGCTCAGAGATGAAAAGGGCCAGCACTGAAAGCTGTTGCTAGCCAGCACCCTTCCTTGGAAGCGCTTTTGTAGGCCTAAGAACACTGGGGCTCTGGGCTTCTCTAGCCACCTACTCTTCTGCTCATCCTCTCGCGCAGTCTAAAGAGAGCTCAGGTGAGAAATTGCAAACGTCGAGCAATTGCTCAGAGATGAAAAGTGCCAGCACTGAAAGCTGTTGCTAGCCAGCACCCTTCCTTGGAAGCGCTTTCACAGGCGCAGCAACACTGGGGCTTTGCGCTTCTCTACCCACCAAACATCACGCTCACTATCTCTCCGTCTCGTAGACACGAGCTGAGAAATTGTAAACGTCCAGCAATTGCTCAGAGATGAAAAGTGCCAGCAATGAAAGCTGTTGCTAGCCAGCACCCTTCCTTGGAAGCGCTTTCACAGGCGCAGCAACACTGGGGCTTTGCGCTTCTCTACCCACCAAATGTCACGGTCATTCTCTTTCCTTCTCGTAGACACGAGCTGAGAAATTGCAAACGTCGAGCAATTGCTCAGAGATGAAAAGGGCAAGCACTGAAAGCTGTTGCTAGCCAGCACCCTTCCTTGGAAGCGCTTTTGTAGGCCTAAGAACACTGGGGCTCTGGGCTTCTCTAGCCACCTACTCTTCTGCTCATCCTCTCGCGCAGTCTAAAGAGAGCTCAGGTGAGAAATTGCAAACGTCGAGCAATTGCTCAGAGATGAAAAGGGCCAGCACTGAAAGCTGTTGCTAGCCAGCACCCTTCCTTGGAAGCGCTTTCACAGGCGCAGCAACACTGGGGCTTTGCTCTTCTCTACCCACCAAACGTCACGCTCACTATCTCTCC
Organism: Sarcoramphus papa; assembly: GCA_037962945.1. Classification (NCBI taxonomy): domain Eukaryota; kingdom Metazoa; phylum Chordata; class Aves; order Accipitriformes; family Cathartidae; genus Sarcoramphus; species Sarcoramphus papa. Next base: position 90,525,492 of record CM075586.1, on the reverse strand, counting down.
GTCTCGTAGACACGAGCTGAGAAATTGCAAACGTCGAGCAATTGCTCAGAGATGAAAAGTGCCAGCACTGAAAGCTGTTGCTAGCCAGCACCCTTCCTTAGAAGCGCTTTTGTAGCCCTAAGAAAACTGGGGCTCTGGGCTTCTCTAGCCACCTACTCTTCTGCTCATCCTCTCGCGCAGTCTAAAGAGAGCTCAGGTGAGAAAGTGCAAACGTCCAGCAATTGCTCAGAGATGAAAAGTGCCAGCACTGAAAGCTGATGCTAGCCAGCACCCTTCCTTGGAAGCGCTTTCACAGGCGCAGCAACACTGGGGCTTTGCGCTTCTCTACCCACCAAACATCACGGTCATTCTCTTTCCTTCTCGTAGACAAGAGCTGAGAAATTGCAAACGTCGAGCAATTGCTCAGAGATGAAAAGTGCCAGCACTGAAAGCTGTTGCTAGCCAGCACCCTTCCTTGGAAGCGCTTTTGTAGGCCTAAGAACACTGGGGCTCTGGGCTTCTCTAGCCACCTAATCTTCTGCTCATCCTCTCGTGCAGTCTAAAGAGAGCTCAGGTGAGAAATTGCAAACGTCGAGCAATTGCTCAGAGAGGAAAAGTGCCAGCACTGAAAGCTGTGGCTAGCCAGCACCCTTCCTTGGAAGCGCTTTTGTAGGCCTAAGAACACTGGGGCTCTGGGCTTCTCTAGCCACCTACTCTTCTGCTCATCCTCTCGCGTCCTCTAAAGAGAGCTCAGGTGAGAAATTGCAAACGTTGAGCAATTGCTCAGAGATGAAAAGTGCCAGCACTGAAAGCTCTTGCTAGCCAGCACCCTTCCTTGGAAGCGCTTTCACAGGCACAGCAACACTGGGGCTTTGCGCTTCTCTACCCACCAAACATCACGGTCACTATCTCTCCGTCTCGTAGACATGAGCTGAGAAATTGCAAACGTCGAGCAATTGCTCAGAGATGAAAAGTGCCAGCGCTGAAAGCTGTTGCTAGCCAGCACCCTTCCTTGGAAGCGCTTTCACAGGCACAGCAACACTGGGACTTTGCGCTTCTCTACCCACCAAACATCACGGTCATTCTCTTTCCTTCTCGTAGACACGAGCTGAGAAATTGCAAACGTCGAGCAATTGCTCAGAGAGGAAAAGTGCCAGCACTGAAAGCTGTTGCTAGCCAGCACCCTTCCTTGGAAACGCTTTTGTAGGCCTAAGAACACTGGGGCTCTGGGCTTCTCTAGCCACCTACTCTTCTGCTCATCCTCTCGCGCAGTCTAAAGAGAGCTCAGGTGAGAAATTGCAAACGTCGAGCAATTGCTCAGAGATGAAAAGTGCCAGCACTGAAAGCTCTTGCTAGCCAGCACCCTTCCTTGGAAGCGCTTTCACAGGCGCAGCAACACTGGGGCTTTGCGCTTCTCTACCCACCAAACATCACGCTCACTATCTCTCCGTCTCGTAGACACGAGCTGAGAAATTGTAAACGTCGAGCAATTGCTCAGAGATGAAAAGTGCCAGCACTGAAAGCTGTTGCTAGCCAGCACCCTTCCTTGGAAGCGCTTTCACAGGCGCAGCAACACTGGGGCTTTGCGCTTCTCTACACACCAAATGTCACGGTCATTCTCTTTCCTTCTCGTAGACACGAGCTGAGAAATTGCAAACGTCGAGCAATTGCTCAGAGATGAAAAGGGCCAGCACTGAAAGCTGTTGCTAGCCAGCACCCTTCCTTGGAAGCGCTTTTGTAAGCCTAAGAACACTGGGGCTCTGGGCTTCTCTAGCCACCTACTCTTCTGCTCATCCTCTCGCGCAGTCTAAAGAGAGCTCAGGTGAGAAATTGCAAACGTCGAGCAATTGCTCAGAGATGAAAAGGGCCAGCACTGAAAGCTGTTGCTAGCCAGCACCCTTCCTTGGAAGCGCTTTTGTAGGCCTAAGAACACTGGGGCTCTGGGCTTCTCTAGCCACCTACTCTTCTGCTCATCCTCTCGCGCAGTCTAAAGAGAGCTCAGGTGAGAAATTGCAAACGTCGAGCAATTGCTCAGAGATGAAAAGTGCCAGCACTGAAAGCTGTTGCTAGCCAGCACCCTTCCTTGGAAGCGCTTTTGTAGGCCTAAGAACACTGGGGCTCTGGGCTTCTCTAGCCACCTAATCTTCTGCTCATCCTCTCGTGCAGTCTAAAGAGAGCTCAGGTGAGAAATTGCAAACGTCGAGCAATTGCTCAGAGATGAAAAGGGCCAACACTGAAAGCTGTGGCTAGCCAGCACCCTTCCTTGGAAGCGGTTTTGTAGGCCTAAGAACACTGGGGCTCTGGGCTTCTCTAGCCACCTACTCTTCTGCTCATCCTCTCGCGTACTCTAAAGAGAGCTCAGGTGAGAAATTGCAAACGTTGAGCAATTGCTCAGAGATGAAAAGTGCCAGCACTGAAAGCTGTTGCTAGCCAGCACCCTTCCTTGGAAGTGCTTTCACAGGCGCAGCAACACTGGGGCTTTGCGCTTCTCTACCCACCAAACATCACGGTCACTATCTCTCCGTCTCGTAGACATGAGCTGAGAAATTGCAAACGTCGAGCAATTGCTCAGAGATGAAAAGTGCCAGCGCTGAAAGCTGTTGCTAGCCAGCACCCTTCCTTGGAAGCGCTTTCACAGGCACAGCAACACTGGGACTTTGCGCTTCTCTAGCCACCAAACATCACGGTCATTCTCTTTCCTTCTCGTAGACACGAGCTGAGAAATTGCAAACGTCGAGCAATTGCTCAGAGAGGAAAAGTGCCAGCACTGAAAGCTGTTGCTAGCCAGCACCCTTCCTTGGAAACGCTTTTGTAGGCCTAAGAACACTGGGGCTCTGGGCTTCTCTAGCCACCTACTCTTCTGCTCATCCTCTCGCGCACTCTAAAGAGAGCTCAGGTGAGAAATTGCAAACGTCGAGCAATTGCTCAGAGATGAAAAGTGCCAGCACTGAAAGCTGTTGCTAGCCAGCACCCTTCCTTGGAAGCGCTTTCACAGGCGCAGCAACACTGGGGCTTTGCGCATCTCTACCCACCAAACGTCACGGTCACTATCTCTCCGTCTCGTAGACACGACCTGAGAAATTGCAAACGTCGAGCAATTGCTCAGAGATGAAACGTGCCAGCACTGAAAGCTGTTGCTAGCCAGCACCCTTCCTTGGAAGTGCTTTCACAGGCACAGCAACACTGGGGCTTTGCGCTTCTCTAGCCACCAAACGTCACGGTCACTATCTCTCCGTCTTGTAGACACGAGCTGAGAAATTGCAAACGTCGAGCAATTGCTCAGAGATGAAAAGTGCCAGCACTGAAAGCTGATGCTAGCCAGCACCCTTCCTTGGAAGCGCTTTTGTAGGCCTAAGAACACTGGGGCACTGGGCTTCTCTAGCCACCTAAGCTTCTGCTCATCCTCTCGCGCACTCTAAAGAGAGCTCAGGGGAGAAATTGCAAATGTCGAGCAATTGCTCAGAGATGAAAAGTGCCAGCACTGAAAGCTGTTGCTAGCCAGCACCCTTCCTTGGAAGCGCTTTCACAGGCGCAGCAACACTGGGGCTTTGCGCTTCTCTACCCACCAAACGTCACGCTCACTATCTCTCCGTCTCGTAGACACGAGCTGAGAAATTGCAAACGTCGAGCAATTGCTCAGAGATGAAAAGTGGCAGCACTGAAAGCTGTTGCTAGCCAGCACCCTTCCTTGGAAGCGCTTTTGTAGGCCTAAGAACACTGGGGTTGTGGGCTTCTCTAGCCACCTAATCTTCTGCTCATCATCTCGTGCAGTCTAAAGAGAGCTCAGGTGAGAAAGTGCAAACGTCGAGCAATTGCTCAGAGATGAAAAGTGCCAGCACTGAAAGCTGATTATAGCCAGCACCCTTCCTTGGAAGCGCTTTCACAGGCGCAGCAACACTGGGGCTTTGCGCTTCTCTAGCCACCAAACGTCACGGTTATTCTCTTTCCTGCTCGTAGACAAGAGCTGAGAAATTGCAAACGTCGAGCAATTGCTCAGAGAGGAAAAGTGCCAGCACTGAAAGCTGTTGCTAGCCAGCACCCTTCCTTGGAAGTGCTTTCACAGGCGCAGCAACACTGGGGCTTTGTGCTTCTCTAGCCACCAAACATCACGGTCATTCTCTTTCCGTCTCGTAGACACGAGCTGAGAAATTGCAAACGTCGAGCAATTGCTCAGAGATGAAAAGTGCCAGCAATGAAAGCTGTTGCTAGCCAGCACCCTTCCTTGGAAGCGCTTTTGTAGCCCTAAGAACACTGGGGTTGTGGGCTTCTCTAGCCACCTACTCTTCTGCTCATCCTCTCGTGTAGTCTAAAGAGAGCTCAGGTGAGAAATTGCAAACGTCCAGCAATTGCTCAGAGATGAAAAGTGGCAGCACTGAAAGCTGTGGCTAGCCAGCACCCTTCCTTGGAAGTGCTTTCACAGGCGCAGCAACACTGGGGCTTTGCGCTTCTCTAGCCACCAAACGTCACACTCACTATCTCTCCGTCTCGTAGACACGAGCTGAGAAATTGCAAACATCGAGCAATTGCTCAGAGATGAAAAGGGCCAGCACTGAAAGCTGTTGCTAGCCAGCACCCTTCCTTGGAAGCGCTTTTGTAGGCCTAAGAACACTGGGGCTCTGGGCTTCTCTAGCCACCTACTCTTCTGCTCATCCTCTCGCGCACTCTAAAGAGAGCTCAGGTGAGAAATTGCAAACGTCGAGCAATTGCTCCGAGATGAAAAGTGCCAGCACTGAAAGCTCTTGCTAGCCAGCACCCTTCCTTGGAAGTGCTTTCACAGGCACAGCAACACTGGGGCTTTGCGCTTCTCTACCCACCAAACATCACGGTCATTCTCTTTCCTTCTCGTAGACACGACTTGAGAAATTGCAAACGTCGACCAATTGCTCAGAGAGGAAAAGTGCCAGCACTGAAAGCTGTTGCTAGCCAGCACCCTTCCTTGGAAGCGCTTTTGTAGGCCTAAGAACACTGGGGCTCTGGGCTTCTCTAGCTTCCTAATATTCTGCTCATCCTCTCGCGTAGTCAAAAGAGAGCTCAGGTGAGAAATTGCAAATGTCGAGCAATTGCTCAGAGAGGAAAAGTGCCAGCACTGAAAGCTGATGCTAGCCAGCACCCTTCCTTGGAAGCGCTTTTGTAGCCCTAAGGACACTCGGGCTCTGGGATTCTCTAGCCACCTCATCTTCTGCTCATCCTCTCGTGCACTCTAAAGGGAGCTCAGGTGAGAAATTGCAAACGTCCAGCAATTGCTCAGAGATGAAAAGTGCCAGCACTGAAAGCTGTTGCTAGCCAGCACCCTTCCTTGGAAGCGCTTTTGTAGCCCTAAGAACACTGGGGTTGTGGGCTACTCTAGCCACCTAATCTTCTGCTCATCCTCTCGCGCACTCTAAAGAGAGCTCAGGTGAGAAATTGCAAACGTCGAGCAATTGCTCAGAGATGAAAAGTGCCAGCACTGAAAGCTGTTGCTAGCCAGCACCCTTCCTTGGAAGCGCTTTCACAGGTGCAGCAACACTGGGGCTTTGCGCTTCTCTACCAACCAAACGTCACGGTCATTCTCTTTCCTTCTCATAGACACGAGCTGAGAAATTGCAAACGTCGAGCAATTGCTCAGAGATGAAAAGTGCCAGCACTGAAAGCTGTTGCTAGCCAGCACCCTTCCTTGGAAGCGCTTTCACAGGCGCAGCAACACTGGGACTTTGCGCTTCTGTAGCCACCAAATGTCACGGTCATTCTCTTTCCTTCTCGTAGACACGAGCTCAGAAATTGCAAATGTCGAGCAATTGCTCAGAGATGAAAAGTGCCAGCACTGAAAGCTGTTGCTAGCCAGCAGCCTTCCTTGGAAGCGCTTTTGTAGGCCTAAGAACACTGGGGCTCTGGGCTTCTCTAGCCACCTACTCTTCTGCTCATCCTCTCGCGCAGTCTAAAGAGAGCTCAGGTGAGAAATTGCAAACGTCGAGCAATTGCTCAGAGATGAGAAGTGCCAGCACTGAAAGCTGTTGCTAGCCAGCACCCTTCCTTGGAAGCGCTTTCACAGGCGCAGCAACACTGGGACTTTGCGCTTCTCTACCCACCAAACGTCACGGTCATTCTCTTTCCTTCTCGTAGACAAGAGCTGAGAAATTGCAAACGTCGAGCAATTGCTCAGAGATGAAAAGTGCCAGCACTGAAAGCTGTTGCTAGCCAGCACCCTTGCTTGGAAGCGCTTTTGTAGGCCTAAGAACACTGGGGCACTGGGCTTCTCTAGCCACCTACACCTCTGATCATCCTCTCGCGCACTCTAAAGAGAGCTCAGGTGAGAAATTGCAAACGTCGAGCAATTGCTCAGAGATGAAAAGTGCCAGCACTGAAAGCTGTTGCTAGCCAGCACCCTTTCCTTGGAAGCGCTTTTGTAGCCCTAACAACACTGGGGCTCTGGGCTTCTCTAGCCACCTACTCTTCTGCTCATCCTCTCGTGCAGTCGAAAGAGAGCTCAGGTGAGAAAGTGCAAACGTCCAGCAATTGCTCAGAGATGAAAAGTGCCAGCACTGAAAGCTGTGGCTAGCCAGCACCCTTCCTTGGAAGCGCTTTCACAGGCGCAGCAACACTGGGGCTTTGCGCTTCTCTACCCACCAAACGTCACGGTCCTTCTCTTTCCTTCTCGTAGACACGAGTTGAGAAATTGTAAACGTCAAGCAATTGCTCAGAGATGAAAAGTGCCAGCACTGAAAGCTGTTGCTAGCCAGCACCCTTCCTTGGAAGTGCTTTCACAGGCGCAGCAACACTGGGGCTTTGAGCTTCTCTACCCACCAAACATCACGCTCACTATCTCTCCGTCTCGTAAACACGAGCTGAGAAATTGCAAACGTCGAGCATTGCTCAGAGATGAGAAGTGCCAGCACTGAAAGCTCTTGCTAGCCAGCACCCTTCCTTGGAAGCGCTTTTGTAGGCCTAAGAACAATGGGGCTCTGGGCTTCTCTAGCCACCTACTCTTCTGCTCATCCTCTCGTGTAGTCTAAAGAGAGCTCAGGGGAGAAATTGCAAATGTCGAGCAATTGCTCAGAGAGGAAAAGTGGCAGCACTGAAAGCTGTTGCTAGCCAGCACCCTTCCTTGGAAGTGCTTTCACAGGTGCAGCAACACTGGGGCTTTGCGCTTCTCTACCCACCAAACGTCACGCTCACTATCTCTCCGTCTCGTAGACACGAGCTGAGAAATTGCAAACGTCGAGCAATTGCTCAGAGATGAAAAGTGGCAGCACTGAAAGCTGTTGCTAGCCAGCACCCTTCCTTGGAAGCGCTTTCACAGGCGCAGCAACACTGGGGCTTTGCGCATCTCTACCCACCAAACGTCACGGTCACTATCTCTCCGTCTCGTAGACACGACCTGAGAAATTGCAAACGTCGAGCAATTGCTCAGAGATGAAAAGTGCCAGCACTGAAAGCTGTTGCTAGCCAGCACCCTTCCTTGGAAGTGCTTTCACAGGCACAGAAACACTGGGGCTTTGCGCTTCTCTAGCCACCAAACGTCACGGTCACTATCTCTCCGTCTTGTAGACACGAGCTGAGAAATTGCAAACGTCGAGCAATTGCTCAGAGATGAAAAGTGCCAGCACTGAAAGCTGATGCTAGCCAGCACCCTTCCTTGGAAGCGCTTTTGTAGGCCTAAGAACACTGGGGTTCTGGGCTTCTCTAGCCACCTACTCTTCTGCTCATCCTCTCGCGCACTCTAAAGAGAGCTCAGGGGAGAAATTGCAAATGTCGAGCAATTGCTCAGAGATGAAAAGTGCCAGCACTGAAAGCTGTTGCTAGCCAGCACCCTTCCTTGGAAGCGCTTTCACAGGCACAGCAACACTGGGGCTTTGCGCTTCTCTACCCACCAAACGTCACGCTCACTATCTCTCCGTCTCGTAGACACGAGCTGAGAAATTGCAAACGTCGAGCAATTGCTCAGAGATGAAAAGTGGCAGCACTGAAAGCTGTTGCTAGCCAGCACCCTTCCTTGGAAGCGCTTTTGTAGGCCTAAGAACACTGGGGTTGTGGGCTTCTCTAGCCACCTACTCTTCTGCTCATCATCTCGTGCAGTCTAAAGAGAGCTCAGGTGAGAAAGTGCAAACGTCGAGCAATTGCTCAGAGATGAAAAGTGCCAGCACTGAAAGCTGATTATAGCCAGCACCCTTCCTTGGAAGCGCTTTCACAGGCGCAGCAACACTGGGGCTTTGCGCTTCTCTAGCCACCAAACGTCACGGTTATTCTCTTTCCTGCTCGTAGACAAGAGCTGAGAAATTGCAAACGTCGAGCAATTGCTCAGAGATGAAAAGTGCCAGCACTGAAAGCTGTTGCTAGCCAGCACCCTTCCTTGGAAGTGCTTTCACAGGCGCAGCAACACTGGGGCTTTGTGCTTCTCTAGCCACCAAACATCACGGTCATTCTCTTTCCGTCTCGTAGACACGAGCTGAGAAATTGCAAATGTCGAGCAATTGCTCAGAGATGAAAAGTGCCAGCACTGAAAGCTGTTGCTAGCCAGCACCCTTCCTTGGAAGCGCTTTTGTAGCCCTAAGAACACTGGGGTTGTGGGCTTCTCTAGCCACCTACTCTTCTGCTCATCCTCTCGTGTAGTCTAAAGAGAGCTCAGGTGAGAAATTGCAAACGTCGAGCAATTGCTCAGAGATGAAAAGTGCCAGCACTGAAAGCTGTGGCTAGCCAGCACCCTTCCTTGGAAGTGCTTTCACAGGCGCAGCAACACTGGGGCTTTGCGCTTCTCTAGCCACCAAACGTCACACTCACTATCTCTCCGTCTCGTAGACACGAGCTGAGAAATTGCAAACATCGAGCAATTGCTCAGAGATGAAAAGGGCCAGCACTGAAAGCTGTTGCTAGCCAGCACCCTTCCTTGGAAGCGCTTTTGTAGGCCTAAGAACACTGGGGCTCTGGGCTTCTCTAGCCACCTACTCTTCTGCTCATCCTCTCGCGCAGTCTAAAGAGAGCTCAGGTGAGAAATTGCAAACGTCGAGCAATTGCTCAGAGATGAAAAGTGCCAGCACTGAAAGCTCTTGCTAGCCAGCACCCTTCCTTGGAAGTGCTTTCACAGGCACAGCAACACTGGGGCTTTGCGCTTCTCTACCCACCAAACATCACGGTCATTCTCTTTCCTTCTCGTAGACACGACTTGAGAAATTGCAAACGTCGACCAATTGCTCAGAGAGGAAAAGTGCCAGCACTGAAAGCTGTTGCTAGCCAGCACCCTTCCTTGGAAGCGCTTTTGTAGGCCTAAGAACACTGGGGCTCTGGGCTTCTCTAGCTTCCTAATATTCTGCTCATCCTCTCGCGTAGTCAAAAGAGAGCTCAGGTGAGAAATTGCAAATGTCGAGCAATTGCTCAGAGAGGAAAAGTGCCAGCACTGAAAGCTGATGCTAGCCAGCACCCTTCCTTGGAAGCGCTTTTGTAGCCCTAAGGACACTCGGGCTCTGGGATTCTCTAGCCACCTCATCTTCTGCTCATCCTCTCGTGCACTCTAAAGGGAGCTCAGGTGAGAAATTGCAAACGTCGAGCAATTGCTCAGAGATGAAAAGTGCCAGCACTGAAAGCTGTTGCTAGCCAGCACCCTTCCTTGGAAGCGCTTTTGTAGCCCTAAGAACACTGGGGTTGTGGGCTACTCTAGCCACCTAATCTTCTGCTCATCCTCTCGCGCACTCTAAAGAGAGCTCAGGTGAGAAAGTGCAAACGTCCAGCAATTGCTCAGAGATGAAAAGTGCCAGCACTGAAAGCTGATGCTAGCCAGCACCCTTCCTTGGAAGCGCTTTCACAGGCGCAGCAACACTGGGGCTTTGCGCTTCTCTAGCCACCAAACATCACGGTCATTCTCTTTCCTTCTCGTAGACACGAGTTGAGAAATTGCGAACGTCGAGCAATTGCTCAGAGATGAAAAGTGCCAGCACTGAAAGGTGTTGCTAGCCAGCACCCTTCCTTGGAAGCGCTTTTGTAGGCCTAAGAACACTGGGGCTCTGGGCTTCTCTAGCCACCTACTCTTCTGCTCATCCTCTCGCGCAGTCTCAAGAGAGCTCAGGGGAGAAATTGCAAACGTCGAGCAATTGCTCAGAGATGAAAAGGGCCAGCACTGAAAGCTGTTGCTAGCCAGCACCCTTCCTTGGAAGCGCTTTCACAGGCGCAGTAACACTGGGGCTTTGCGCTTCTCTAGCCACCAAACATCACGGTCGCTATCTCTCCGTCTCGTAGACATGAGTTGGGAAATTGCAAACGTCGAGCAATTGCTTAGAGATGAAAAGTGCCAGCACTGAAAGCTGTTGCTAGCCAGCACCCTTCCTTGGAAGCGCTTTTGTAGGCCTAAGAACACTGGGGCTCTGGGCTTCTCTAGCCACCTAATCTTCTGCTCATCCTCTCGTGCAGTCTAAAGAGAGCTCAGGTGAGAAATTGCAAACGTCGAGCAGTTGCTCAGAGATGGAAAGGGCCAACACTGAAAGCTGTGGCTAGCCAGCACCCTTCCTTGGAAGCGGTTTTGTAGGCCTAAGAACACTGGGGCTCTGGGCTTCTCTAGCCACCTACTCTTCTGCTCATCCTCTCGCGTCCTCTAAAGAGAGCTCAGGTGAGAAATTGCAAACGTTGAGCAATTGCTCAGAGATGAAAAGTGCCAGCACTGAAAGCTGTTGCTAGCCAGCACCCTTCCTTGGAAGCGCTTTCACAGGCGCAGCAACACTGGGGCTTTGCGCTTCTCTACCCACCAAATGTCACGGTCACCATCTCTCCGTCTCGTAGACATGAGCTGAGAAATTGCAAACGTCGAGCAATTGCTCAGACATGAAAAGTGCCAGCGCTGAAAGCTGTTGCTAGCCAGCACCCTTCCTTGGAAGCGCTTTCACAGGCACAGCAACACTGGGACTTTGCGCTTCTCTACCCACCAAACATCACGGTCATTCTCTTTCCTTCTCGTAGACACGAGCTGAGAAATTGCAAACGTCGAGCAATTGCTCAGAGAGGAAAAGTGCCAGCACTGAAAGCTGTTGCTAGCCAGCACCCTTCCTTGGAAACGCTTTTGTAGCCCTAAGAACACTGGGGCTCTGGGCTTCTCTAGCCACCTACTCTTCTGCTCATCCTCTCGCGCAGTCTAAAGAGAGCTCAGGTGAGAAATTGCAAACGTCGAGCAATTGCTCAGAGATGAAAAGTGCCAGCACTGAAAGCTGTTGCTAGCCAGCACCCTTCCTTGGAAGCGCTTTCACAGGCGCAGCAACACTGGGGCTTTGCGCTTCTCTACCTACCAAATGTCACGGTCACTATCTCTCCGTCTCGTAGACACGAGTTGAGAAATTGCAAACGTCCAGCAATTGCTCAGAGATGAAAAGTGCCAGCACTGAAAGCTGTTGCTAGCCAGCACCCTTCCTTGGAAGCGCTTTCACAGGCGCAGCAACACTGGGGCTTTGCGCTTCTCTAGCCACCAAACATCACGGTCATTCTCTTTCTGTCTCGTAGACACGAGCTGAGAAATTGCAAATGTCGAGCAATTGCTCAGAGAGGAAAAGTTCCAGCACTGAAAGCTGTTGCTAGCCAGCACCCTTCCTTGGAAGCGCTTTTGTAGGCCTAACAACACTGGGGCTCTGGGCTTCTCTAGCCACCTAATCTTCTGCTCATCCTCTCGCGCAGTCTAAAGAGAGCTCAGGTGAGAAATTGCAAACGTCGAGCAATTGCTCAGAGATGAAAAGTGCCAGCACTGAAAGCTGTTGCTAGCCAGCACCCTTCCTTGGAAGCGCTTTCACAGGCGCAGCAACACTGGGGCTTTGCGCTTCTCTAGCCACCAAACATCACGCTCACTATCTCTCCGTCTCGTAGACACGAGCTGAGAAATTGTAAACGTCGAGCAATTGCTCAGAGATGAAAAGTGCCAGCACTGAAAGCTGTTGCTAGCCAGCAGCCTTCCTTGGAAGCGCTTTCACAGGCGCAGCAACACTGGGGCTTTGCGCTTCTCTACCCACCAAATGTCACGGTCATTCTCTTTCCTTCTCGTAGACACGAGCTGAGAAATTGCAAACGTCGAGCAATTGCTCAGAGATGAAAAGGGCCAGCACTGAAAGCTGTTGCTAGCCAGCACCCTTCCTTGGAAGCGCTTTTGTAGGCCTAACAACACTGGGGCTCTGGGCTTCTCTAGCCACCTACTCTTCTGCTCATCCTCTCGCGCAGTCTAAAGAGAGCTCAGGGGAGAAATTGCAAACGTCGAGCAATTGCTCAGAGATGAAAAGGGCCAGCACTGAAAGCTGTTGCTAGCCAGCACCCTTCCTTGGAAGCGCTTTTGTAGCCCTAAGAACACTGGGGCTCTGGGCTTCTCTAGCCACCTACTCTTCTGCTCATCCTCTCGCGCAGTCTAAAGAGAGCTCAGGTGAGAAATTGCAAACGTCCAGCAATTGCTCAGAGATGAAAAGTGCCAGCACTGAAAGCTGTTGCTAGCCAGCACCCTTCCTTGGAAGCGCTTTCACAGGCGCAGCAACACTGGGGCTTTGCGCTTCTCTAGCCACCAAACATCACGCTCACTATCTCTCCGTCTCGTAGACACGAGCTGAGAAATTGTAAACGTCGAGCAATTGCTCAGAGATGAAAAGTGCCAGCACTGAAAGCTGTTGCTAGCCAGCAGCCTTCCTTGGAAGCGCTTTCACAGGCGCAGCAACACTGGGGCTTTGCGCTTCTCTACCCACCAAATGTCACGGTCATTCTCTTTCCTTCTCGTAGACACGAGCTGAGAAATTGCAAACGTCGAGCAATTGCTCAGAGAGGAAAAGGGCCAGCACTGAAAGCTGTTGCTAGCCAGCACCCTTCCTTGGAAGCGCTTTTGTAGGCCTAACAACACTGGGGCTCTGGGCTTCTCTAGCCACCTACTCTTCTGCTCATCCTCTCGCGCAGTCTAAAGAGAGCTCAGGGGAGAAATTGCAAACGTCGAGCAATTGCTCAGAGATGAAAAGGGCCAGCACTGAAAGCTGTTGCTAGCCAGCACCCTTCCTTGGAAGCGCTTTCACAGGCGCAGCAACACTGGGGCTTTGCTCTTCTCTACCCACCAAACGTCACGCTCACTATCTCTCCGTCTCGTAGACACGAGCTGAGAAATTGCAAACGTCGAGCAATTGCTCAGAGATGAAAAGTGCCAGCACTGAAAGCTGTTGCTAGCCAGCACCCTTCCTTGGAAGCGCTTTCACAGGCGCAGCAACACTGGGACTTTGCGCTTCTCTAGCCACCAAACGTCACGGTCACTACCTCTCCGTCTCGTAGACACGAGCTGAGAAATTGCAAACGTCGAGCAATTGCTCAGAGATGAAAAGTGCCAGCACTGAAAGCTGTTGCTAGCCAGCACCCTTCCTTAGAAGCGCTTTTGTAGCCCTAAGAACACTGGGGCTCTGGGCTTCTCTAGCCACCTACTCTTCTGCTCATCCTCTCGCGCAGTCTAAAGAGAGCTCAGGTGAGAAAGTGCAAACGTCCAGCAATTGCTCAGAGATGAAAAGTGCCAGCACTGAAAGCTGATGCTAGCCAGCACCCTTCCTTGGAAGCGCTTTCACAGGCGCAGCAACACTGGGGCTTTGCGCTTCTCTACCCACCAAACATCACGGTCACTATCTCTCCGTCTCGTAGACATGAGCTGAGAAATTGCAAACGTCGAGCAATTGCTCAGACATGAAAAGTGCCAGCGCTGAAAGCTGTTGCTAGCCAGCACCCTTCCTTGGAAGCGCTTTCACAGGCACAGCAACACTGGGACTTTGCGCTTCTCTACCCACCAAACATCACGGTCATTCTCTTTCCTTCTCGTAGACACGAGCTGAGAAATTGCAAACGTCGAGCAATTGCTCAGAGAGGAAAAGTGCCAGCACTGAAAGCTGTTGCTAGCCAGCACCCTTCCTTGGAAACGCTTTTGTAGCCCTAAGAACACTGGGGCTCTGGGCTTCTCTAGCCACCTACTCTTCTGCTCATCCTATCGCGCAGTCTAAAGAGAGCTCAGGTGAGAAATTGCAAACGTCGAGCAATTGCTCAGAGATGAAAAGTGCCAGCACTGAAAGCTGTTGCTAGCCAGCACCCTTCCTTGGAAGCGCTTTCACAGGCGCAGCAACACTGGGGCTTTGCGCTTCTCTACCTACCAAATGTCACGGTCACTATCTCTCCGTCTCGTAGACACGAGTTGAGAAATTGCAAACGTCCAGCAATTGCTCAGAGATGAAAAGTGCCAGCACTGAAAGCTGTTGCTAGCCAGCACCCTTCCTTGGAAGCGCTTTCACAGGCGCAGCAACACTGGGGCTTTGCGCTTCTCTAGCCACCAAACATCACGGTCATTCTCTTTCTGTCTCGTAGACACGAGCTGAGAAATTGCAAATGTCGAGCAATTGCTCAGAGAGGAAAAGTTCCAGCACTGAAAGCTGTTGCTAGCCAGCAGCCTTCCTTGGAAGCGCTTTTGTAGGCCTAACAACACTGGGGCTCTGGGCTTCTCTAGCCACCTAATCTTCTGCTCATCCTCTCGCGCAGTCTAAAGAGAGCTCAGGTGAGAAATTGCAAACGTCGAGCAATTGCTCAGAGATGAAAAGTGCCAGCACTGAAAGCTGTTGCTAGCCAGCACCCTTCCTTGGAAGCGCTTTCACAGGCGCAGCAACACTGGGGCTTTGCGCTTCTCTAGCCACCAAACATCACGCTCACTATCTCTCCGTCTCGTAGACACGAGCTGAGAAATTGTAAACGTCGAGCAATTGCTCAGAGATGAAAAGTGCCAGCACTGAAAGCTGTTGCTAGCCAGCACCCTTCCTTGGAAGCGCTTTCACAGGCGCAGCAACACTGGGGCTTTGCGCTTCTCTACCCACCAAATGTCACGGTCATTCTCTTTCCTTCTCGTAGACACGAGCTGAGAAATTGCAAACGTCGAGCAATTGCTCAGAGATGAAAAGGGCCAGCACTGAAAGCTGTTGCTAGCCAGCACCCTTCCTTGGAAGCGCTTTTGTAGGCCTAACAACACTGGGGCTCTGGGCTTCTCTAGCCACCTACTCTTCTGCTCATCCTCTCGCGCAGTCTAAAGAGAGCTCAGGGGAGAAATTGCAAACGTCGAGCAATTGCTCAGAGATGAAAAGGGCCAGCACTGAAAGCTGTTGCTAGCCAGCACCCTTCCTTGGAAGCGCTTTTGTAGGCCTAAGAACACTGGGGCTCTGGGCTTCTCTAGCCACCTACTCTTCTGCTCATCCTCTCGCGCAGTCTAAAGAGAGCTCAGGTGAGAAATTGCAAACGTCCAGCAATTGCTCAGAGATGAAAAGTGCCAGCACTGAAAGCTGTTGCTAGCCAGCACCCTTCCTTGGAAGCGCTTTCACAGGCGCAGCAACACTGGGGCTTTGCGCTTCTCTAGCCACCAAACATCACGCTCACTATCTCTCCGTCTCGTAGACACGAGCTGAGAAATTGTAAACGTCGAGCAATTGCTCAGAGATGAAAAGTGCCAGCACTGAAAGCTGTTGCTAGCCAGCAGCCTTCCTTGGAAGCGCTTTCACAGGCGCAGCAACACTGGGGCTTTGCGCTTCTCTACCCACCAAATGTCACGGTCATTCTCTTTCCTTCTCGTAGACACGAGCTGAGAAATTGCAAACGTCGAGCAATTGCTCAGAGAGGAAAAGGGCCAGCACTGAAAGCTGTTGCTAGCCAGCACCCTTCCTTGGAAGCGCTTTTGTAGGCCTAACAACACTGGGGCTCTGGGCTTCTCTAGCCACCTACTCTTCTGCTCATCCTCTCGCGCAGTCTAAAGGGAGCTCAGGGGAGAAATTGCAAATGTCGAGCAATTGCTCAGAGATGAAAAGGGCCAGCACTGAAAGCTGTTGCTAGCCAGCACCCTTCCTTGGAAGCGCTTTTGTAGCCCTAAGAACACTGGGGTTGTGGGCTTCTCTAGCCACCTACTCTTCTGCTCATCCTCTCGTGTAGTCTAAAGAGAGCTCAGGTGAGAAATTGCAAACGTCCAGCAATTGCTCAGAGATGAAAAGTGGCAGCACTGAAAGCTGTGGCTAGCCAGCACCCTTCCTTGGAAGTGCTTTCACAGGCGCAGCAACACTGGGGCTTTGCGCTTCTCTAGCCACCAAACGTCACACTCACTATCTCTCCGTCTCGTAGACACGAGCTGAGAAATTGCAAACATCGAGCAATTGCTCAGAGATGAAAAGGGCCAGCACTGAAAGCTGTTGCTAGCCAGCACCCTTCCTTGGAAGCGCTTTTGTAGGCCTAAGAACACTGGGGCTCTGGGCTTCTCTAGCCACCTACTCTTCTGCTCATCCTCTCGCGCACTCTAAAGAGAGCTCAGGTGAGAAATTGCAAACGTCGAGCAATTGCTCCGAGATGAAAAGTGCCAGCACTGAAAGCTCTTGCTAGCCAGCACCCTTCCTTGGAAGTGCTTTCACAGGCACAGCAACACTGGGGCTTTGCGCTTCTCTACCCACCAAACATCACGGTCATTCTCTTTCCTTCTCGTAGACACGACTTGAGAAATTGCAAACGTCGACCAATTGCTCAGAGAGGAAAAGTGCCAGCACTGAAAGCTGTTGCTAGCCAGCACCCTTCCTTGGAAGCGCTTTTGTAGGCCTAAGAACACTGGGGCTCTGGGCTTCTCTAGCTTCCTAATATTCTGCTCATCCTCTCGCGTAGTCAAAAGAGAGCTCAGGTGAGAAATTGCAAATGTCGAGCAATTGCTCAGAGAGGAAAAGTGCCAGCACTGAAAGCTGATGCTAGCCAGCACCCTTCCTTGGAAGCGCTTTTGTAGCCCTAAGGACACTCGGGCTCTGGGATTCTCTAGCCACCTCATCTTCTGCTCATCCTCTCGTGCACTCTAAAGGGAGCTCAGGTGAGAAATTGCAAACGTCCAGCAATTGCTCAGAGATGAAAAGTGCCAGCACTGAAAGCTGTTGCTAGCCAGCACCCTTCCTTGGAAGCGCTTTTGTAGCCCTAAGAACACTGGGGTTGTGGGCTACTCTAGCCACCTAATCTTCTGCTCATCCTCTCGCGCACTCTAAAGAGAGCTCAGGTGAGAAATTGCAAACGTCGAGCAATTGCTCAGAGATGAAAAGTGCCAGCACTGAAAGCTGTTGCTAGCCAGCACCCTTCCTTGGAAGCGCTTTCACAGGTGCAGCAACACTGGGGCTTTGCGCTTCTCTACCAACCAAACGTCACGGTCATTCTCTTTCCTTCTCATAGACACGAGCTGAGAAATTGCAAACGTCGAGCAATTGCTCAGAGATGAAAAGTGCCAGCACTGAAAGCTGTTGCTAGCCAGCACCCTTCCTTGGAAGCGCTTTCACAGGCGCAGCAACACTGGGACTTTGCGCTTCTGTAGCCACCAAATGTCACGGTCATTCTCTTTCCTTCTCGTAGACACGAGCTCAGAAATTGCAAATGTCGAGCAATTGCTCAGAGATGAAAAGTGCCAGCACTGAAAGCTGTTGCTAGCCAGCAGCCTTCCTTGGAAGCGCTTTTGTAGGCCTAAGAACACTGGGGCTCTGGGCTTCTCTAGCCACCTACTCTTCTGCTCATCCTCTCGCGCACTCTAAAGAGAGCTCAGGTGAGAAATTGCAAACGTCGAGCAATTGCTCAGAGATGAGAAGTGCCAGCACTGAAAGCTGTTGCTAGCCAGCACCCTTCCTTGGAAGCGCTTTCACAGGCGCAGCAACACTGGGACTTTGCGCTTCTCTACCCACCAAACGTCACGGTCATTCTCTTTCCTTCTCGTAGACAAGAGCTGAGAAATTGCAAACGTCGAGCAATTGCTCAGAGATGAAAAGTGCCAGCACTGAAAGCTGTTGCTAGCCAGCACCCTTGCTTGGAAGCGCTTTTGTAGGCCTAAGAACACTGGGGCACTGGGCTTCTCTAGCCACCTACACCTCTGATCATCCTCTCGCGCACTCTAAAGAGAGCTCAGGTGAGAAATTGCAAACGTCGAGCAATTGCTCAGAGATGAAAAGTGCCAGCACTGAAAGCTGTTGCTAGCCAGCACCCTTTCCTTGGAAGCGCTTTTGTAGCCCTAACAACACTGGGGCTCTGGGCTTCTCTAGCCACCTACTCTTCTGCTCATCCTC
This sequence comes from Sarcoramphus papa, assembly GCA_037962945.1. NCBI lineage: Eukaryota > Metazoa > Chordata > Aves > Accipitriformes > Cathartidae > Sarcoramphus > Sarcoramphus papa. The sequence goes on along the minus strand of CM075586.1, from coordinate 90,507,475 downwards.
TCGTGCAGTCGAAAGAGAGCTCAGGTGAGAAAGTGCAAACGTCCAGCAATTGCTCAGAGATGAAAAGTGCCAGCACTGAAAGCTGTGGCTAGCCAGCACCCTTCCTTGGAAGCGCTTTCACAGGCGCAGCAACACTGGGGCTTTGCGCTTCTCTACCCACCAAACGTCACGGTCCTTCTCTTTCCTTCTCGTAGACACGAGTTGAGAAATTGTAAACGTCAAGCAATTGCTCAGAGATGAAAAGTGCCAGCACTGAAAGCTGTTGCTAGCCAGCACCCTTCCTTGGAAGTGCTTTCACAGGCGCAGCAACACTGGGGCTTTGAGCTTCTCTACCCACCAAACATCACGCTCACTATCTCTCCGTCTCGTAAACACGAGCTGAGAAATTGCAAACGTCGAGCATTGCTCAGAGATGAGAAGTGCCAGCACTGAAAGCTCTTGCTAGCCAGCACCCTTCCTTGGAAGCGCTTTTGTAGGCCTAAGAACAATGGGGCTCTGGGCTTCTCTAGCCACCTACTCTTCTGCTCATCCTCTCGTGTAGTCTAAAGAGAGCTCAGGGGAGAAATTGCAAATGTCGAGCAATTGCTCAGAGAGGAAAAGTGCCAGCACTGAAAGCTGTTGCTAGCCAGCACCCTTCCTTGGAAGTGCTTTCACAGGTGCAGCAACACTGGGGCTTTGCGCTTCTCTACCCACCAAACGTCACGCTCACTATCTCTCCGTCTCGTAGACACGAGCTGAGAAATTGCAAACGTCGAGCAATTGCTCAGAGATGAAAAGTGGCAGCACTGAAAGCTGTTGCTAGCCAGCACCCTTCCTTGGAAGCGCTTTCACAGGCGCAGCAACACTGGGGCTTTGCGCATCTCTACCCACCAAACGTCACGGTCACTATCTCTCCGTCTCGTAGACACGACCTGAGAAATTGCAAACGTCGAGCAATTGCTCAGAGATGAAAAGTGCCAGCACTGAAAGCTGTTGCTAGCCAGCACCCTTCCTTGGAAGTGCTTTCACAGGCACAGAAACACTGGGGCTTTGCGCTTCTCTAGCCACCAAACGTCACGGTCACTATCTCTCCGTCTTGTAGACACGAGCTGAGAAATTGCAAACGTCGAGCAATTGCTCAGAGATGAAAAGTGCCAGCACTGAAAGCTGATGCTAGCCAGCACCCTTCCTTGGAAGCGCTTTTGTAGGCCTAAGAACACTGGGGTTCTGGGCTTCTCTAGCCACCTACTCTTCTGCTCATCCTCTCGCGCACTCTAAAGAGAGCTCAGGGGAGAAATTGCAAATGTCGAGCAATTGCTCAGAGATGAAAAGTGCCAGCACTGAAAGCTGTTGCTAGCCAGCACCCTTCCTTGGAAGCGCTTTCACAGGCACAGCAACACTGGGGCTTTGCGCTTCTCTACCCACCAAACGTCACGCTCACTATCTCTCCGTCTCGTAGACACGAGCTGAGAAATTGCAAACGTCGAGCAATTGCTCAGAGATGAAAAGTGGCAGCACTGAAAGCTGTTGCTAGCCAGCACCCTTCCTTGGAAGCGCTTTTGTAGGCCTAAGAACACTGGGGTTGTGGGCTTCTCTAGCCACCTACTCTTCTGCTCATCATCTCGTGCAGTCTAAAGAGAGCTCAGGTGAGAAAGTGCAAACGTCGAGCAATTGCTCAGAGATGAAAAGTGCCAGCACTGAAAGCTGATTATAGCCAGCACCCTTCCTTGGAAGCGCTTTCACAGGCGCAGCAACACTGGGGCTTTGCGCTTCTCTAGCCACCAAACGTCACGGTTATTCTCTTTCCTGCTCGTAGACAAGAGCTGAGAAATTGCAAACGTCGAGCAATTGCTCAGAGATGAAAAGTGCCAGCACTGAAAGCTGTTGCTAGCCAGCACCCTTCCTTGGAAGTGCTTTCACAGGCGCAGCAACACTGGGGCTTTGTGCTTCTCTAGCCACCAAACATCACGGTCATTCTCTTTCCGTCTCGTAGACACGAGCTGAGAAATTGCAAATGTCGAGCAATTGCTCAGAGATGAAAAGTGCCAGCACTGAAAGCTGTTGCTAGCCAGCACCCTTCCTTGGAAGCGCTTTTGTAGCCCTAAGAACACTGGGGTTGTGGGCTTCTCTAGCCACCTACTCTTCTGCTCATCCTCTCGTGTAGTCTAAAGAGAGCTCAGGTGAGAAATTGCAAACGTCGAGCAATTGCTCAGAGATGAAAAGTGCCAGCACTGAAAGCTGTGGCTAGCCAGCACCCTTCCTTGGAAGTGCTTTCACAGGCGCAGCAACACTGGGGCTTTGCGCTTCTCTAGCCACCAAACGTCACACTCACTATCTCTCCGTCTCGTAGACACGAGCTGAGAAATTGCAAACATCGAGCAATTGCTCAGAGATGAAAAGGGCCAGCACTGAAAGCTGTTGCTAGCCAGCACCCTTCCTTGGAAGCGCTTTTGTAGGCCTAAGAACACTGGGGCTCTGGGCTTCTCTAGCCACCTACTCTTCTGCTCATCCTCTCGCGCAGTCTAAAGAGAGCTCAGGTGAGAAATTGCAAACGTCGAGCAATTGCTCAGAGATGAAAAGTGCCAGCACTGAAAGCTCTTGCTAGCCAGCACCCTTCCTTGGAAGTGCTTTCACAGGCACAGCAACACTGGGGCTTTGCGCTTCTCTACCCACCAAACATCACGGTCATTCTCTTTCCTTCTCGTAGACACGACTTGAGAAATTGCAAACGTCGACCAATTGCTCAGAGAGGAAAAGTGCCAGCACTGAAAGCTGTTGCTAGCCAGCACCCTTCCTTGGAAGCGCTTTTGTAGGCCTAAGAACACTGGGGCTCTGGGCTTCTCTAGCTTCCTAATATTCTGCTCATCCTCTCGCGTAGTCAAAAGAGAGCTCAGGTGAGAAATTGCAAATGTCGAGCAATTGCTCAGAGAGGAAAAGTGCCAGCACTGAAAGCTGATGCTAGCCAGCACCCTTCCTTGGAAGCGCTTTTGTAGCCCTAAGGACACTCGGGCTCTGGGATTCTCTAGCCACCTAATCTTCTGCTCATCCTCTCGTGCACTCTAAAGGGAGCTCAGGTGAGAAATTGCAAACGTCGAGCAATTGCTCAGAGATGAAAAGTGCCAGCACTGAAAGCTGTTGCTAGCCAGCACCCTTCCTTGGAAGCGCTTTTGTAGCCCTAAGAACACTGGGGTTGTGGGCTACTCTAGCCACCTAATCTTCTGCTCATCCTCTCGCGCACTCTAAAGAGAGCTCAGGTGAGAAAGTGCAAACGTCCAGCAATTGCTCAGAGATGAAAAGTGCCAGCACTGAAAGCTGATGCTAGCCAGCACCCTTCCTTGGAAGCGCTTTCACAGGCGCAGCAACACTGGGGCTTTGCGCTTCTCTAGCCACCAAACATCACGGTCATTCTCTTTCCTTCTCGTAGACACGAGTTGAGAAATTGCGAACGTCGAGCAATTGCTCAGAGATGAAAAGTGCCAGCACTGAAAGGTGTTGCTAGCCAGCACCCTTCCTTGGAAGCGCTTTTGTAGGCCTAAGAACACTGGGGCTCTGGGCTTCTCTAGCCACCTACTCTTCTGCTCATCCTCTCGCGCAGTCTCAAGAGAGCTCAGGGGAGAAATTGCAAACGTCGAGCAATTGCTCAGAGATGAAAAGGGCCAGCACTGAAAGCTGTTGCTAGCCAGCACCCTTCCTTGGAAGCGCTTTCACAGGCGCAGTAACACTGGGGCTTTGCGCTTCTCTAGCCACCAAACATCACGGTCGCTATCTCTCCGTCTCGTAGACATGAGTTGGGAAATTGCAAACGTCGAGCAATTGCTTAGAGATGAAAAGTGCCAGCACTGAAAGCTGTTGCTAGCCAGCACCCTTCCTTGGAAGCGCTTTTGTAGGCCTAAGAACACTGGGGCTCTGGGCTTCTCTAGCCACCTAATCTTCTGCTCATCCTCTCGTGCAGTCTAAAGAGAGCTCAGGTGAGAAATTGCAAACGTCGAGCAGTTGCTCAGAGATGGAAAGGGCCAACACTGAAAGCTGTGGCTAGCCAGCACCCTTCCTTGGAAGCGGTTTTGTAGGCCTAAGAACACTGGGGCTCTGGGCTTCTCTAGCCACCTACTCTTCTGCTCATCCTCTCGCGTCCTCTAAAGAGAGCTCAGGTGAGAAATTGCAAACGTTGAGCAATTGCTCAGAGATGAAAAGTGCCAGCACTGAAAGCTGTTGCTAGCCAGCACCCTTCCTTGGAAGCGCTTTCACAGGCGCAGCAACACTGGGGCTTTGCGCTTCTCTACCCACCAAACATCACGGTCACTATCTCTCCGTCTCGTAGACATGAGCTGAGAAATTGCAAACGTCGAGCAATTGCTCAGACATGAAAAGTGCCAGCGCTGAAAGCTGTTGCTAGCCAGCACCCTTCCTTGGAAGCGCTTTCACAGGCACAGCAACACTGGGACTTTGCGCTTCTCTACCCACCAAACATCACGGTCATTCTCTTTCCTTCTCGTAGACACGAGCTGAGAAATTGCAAACGTCGAGCAATTGCTCAGAGAGGAAAAGTGCCAGCACTGAAAGCTGTTGCTAGCCAGCACCCTTCCTTGGAAACGCTTTTGTAGCCCTAAGAACACTGGGGCTCTGGGCTTCTCTAGCCACCTACTCTTCTGCTCATCCTCTCGCGCAGTCTAAAGAGAGCTCAGGTGAGAAATTGCAAACGTCGAGCAATTGCTCAGAGATGAAAAGTGCCAGCACTGAAAGCTGTTGCTAGCCAGCACCCTTCCTTGGAAGCGCTTTCACAGGCGCAGCAACACTGGGGCTTTGCGCTTCTCTACCTACCAAATGTCACGGTCACTATCTCTCCGTCTCGTAGACACGAGTTGAGAAATTGCAAACGTCCAGCAATTGCTCAGAGATGAAAAGTGCCAGCACTGAAAGCTGTTGCTAGCCAGCACCCTTCCTTGGAAGCGCTTTCACAGGCGCAGCAACACTGGGGCTTTGCGCTTCTCTAGCCACCAAACATCACGGTCATTCTCTTTCTGTCTCGTAGACACGAGCTGAGAAATTGCAAATGTCGAGCAATTGCTCAGAGAGGAAAAGTTCCAGCACTGAAAGCTGTTGCTAGCCAGCACCCTTCCTTGGAAGCGCTTTTGTAGGCCTAACAACACTGGGGCTCTGGGCTTCTCTAGCCACCTAATCTTCTGCTCATCCTCTCGCGCACTCTAAAGAGAGCTCAGGTGAGAAATTGCAAACGTCGAGCAATTGCTCAGAGATGAAAAGTGCCAGCACTGAAAGCTGTTGCTAGCCAGCACCCTTCCTTGGAAGCGCTTTCACAGGCGCAGCAACACTGGGGCTTTGCGCTTCTCTAGCCACCAAACATCACGCTCACTATCTCTCCGTCTCGTAGACACGAGCTGAGAAATTGTAAACGTCGAGCAATTGCTCAGAGATGAAAAGTGCCAGCACTGAAAGCTGTTGCTAGCCAGCAGCCTTCCTTGGAAGCGCTTTCACAGGCGCAGCAACACTGGGGCTTTGCGCTTCTCTACCCACCAAATGTCACGGTCATTCTCTTTCCTTCTCGTAGACACGAGCTGAGAAATTGCAAACGTCGAGCAATTGCTCAGAGATGAAAAGGGCCAGCACTGAAAGCTGTTGCTAGCCAGCACCCTTCCTTGGAAGCGCTTTTGTAGGCCTAACAACACTGGGGCTCTGGGCTTCTCTAGCCACCTACTCTTCTGCTCATCCTCTCGCGCAGTCTAAAGAGAGCTCAGGGGAGAAATTGCAAACGTCGAGCAATTGCTCAGAGATGAAAAGGGCCAGCACTGAAAGCTGTTGCTAGCCAGCACCCTTCCTTGGAAGCGCTTTTGTAGCCCTAAGAACACTGGGGCTCTGGGCTTCTCTAGCCACCTACTCTTCTGCTCATCCTCTCGCGCAGTCTAAAGAGAGCTCAGGTGAGAAATTGCAAACGTCCAGCAATTGCTCAGAGATGAAAAGTGCCAGCACTGAAAGCTGTTGCTAGCCAGCACCCTTCCTTGGAAGCGCTTTCACAGGCGCAGCAACACTGGGGCTTTGCGCTTCTCTAGCCACCAAACATCACGCTCACTATCTCTCCGTCTCGTAGACACGAGCTGAGAAATTGTAAACGTCGAGCAATTGCTCAGAGATGAAAAGTGCCAGCACTGAAAGCTGTTGCTAGCCAGCAGCCTTCCTTGGAAGCGCTTTCACAGGCGCAGCAACACTGGGGCTTTGCGCTTCTCTACCCACCAAATGTCACGGTCATTCTCTTTCCTTCTCGTAGACACGAGCTGAGAAATTGCAAACGTCGAGCAATTGCTCAGAGAGGAAAAGGGCCAGCACTGAAAGCTGTTGCTAGCCAGCACCCTTCCTTGGAAGCGCTTTTGTAGGCCTAACAACACTGGGGCTCTGGGCTTCTCTAGCCACCTACTCTTCTGCTCATCCTCTCGCGCAGTCTAAAGAGAGCTCAGGGGAGAAATTGCAAACGTCGAGCAATTGCTCAGAGATGAAAAGGGCCAGCACTGAAAGCTGTTGCTAGCCAGCACCCTTCCTTGGAAGCGCTTTCACAGGCGCAGCAACACTGGGGCTTTGCTCTTCTCTACCCACCAAACGTCACGCTCACTATCTCTCCGTCTCGTAGACACGAGCTGAGAAATTGCAAACGTCGAGCAATTGCTCAGAGATGAAAAGTGCCAGCACTGAAAGCTGTTGCTAGCCAGCACCCTTCCTTGGAAGCGCTTTCACAGGCGCAGCAACACTGGGACTTTGCGCTTCTCTAGCCACCAAACGTCACGGTCACTACCTCTCCGTCTCGTAGACACGAGCTGAGAAATTGCAAACGTCGAGCAATTGCTCAGAGATGAAAAGTGCCAGCACTGAAAGCTGTTGCTAGCCAGCACCCTTCCTTAGAAGCGCTTTTGTAGCCCTAAGAACACTGGGGCTCTGGGCTTCTCTAGCCACCTACTCTTCTGCTCATCCTCTCGCGCAGTCTAAAGAGAGCTCAGGTGAGAAAGTGCAAACGTCCAGCAATTGCTCAGAGATGAAAAGTGCCAGCACTGAAAGCTGATGCTAGCCAGCACCCTTCCTTGGAAGCGCTTTCACAGGCGCAGCAACACTGGGGCTTTGCGCTTCTCTACCCACCAAACATCACGGTCACTATCTCTCCGTCTCGTAGACATGAGCTGAGAAATTGCAAACGTCGAGCAATTGCTCAGACATGAAAAGTGCCAGCGCTGAAAGCTGTTGCTAGCCAGCACCCTTCCTTGGAAGCGCTTTCACAGGCACAGCAACACTGGGACTTTGCGCTTCTCTACCCACCAAACATCACGGTCATTCTCTTTCCTTCTCGTAGACACGAGCTGAGAAATTGCAAACGTCGAGCAATTGCTCAGAGAGGAAAAGTGCCAGCACTGAAAGCTGTTGCTAGCCAGCACCCTTCCTTGGAAACGCTTTTGTAGCCCTAAGAACACTGGGGCTCTGGGCTTCTCTAGCCACCTACTCTTCTGCTCATCCTATCGCGCAGTCTAAAGAGAGCTCAGGTGAGAAATTGCAAACGTCGAGCAATTGCTCAGAGATGAAAAGTGCCAGCACTGAAAGCTGTTGCTAGCCAGCACCCTTCCTTGGAAGCGCTTTCACAGGCGCAGCAACACTGGGGCTTTGCGCTTCTCTACCTACCAAATGTCACGGTCACTATCTCTCCGTCTCGTAGACACGAGTTGAGAAATTGCAAACGTCCAGCAATTGCTCAGAGATGAAAAGTGCCAGCACTGAAAGCTGTTGCTAGCCAGCACCCTTCCTTGGAAGCGCTTTCACAGGCGCAGCAACACTGGGGCTTTGCGCTTCTCTAGCCACCAAACATCACGGTCATTCTCTTTCTGTCTCGTAGACACGAGCTGAGAAATTGCAAATGTCGAGCAATTGCTCAGAGAGGAAAAGTTCCAGCACTGAAAGCTGTTGCTAGCCAGCAGCCTTCCTTGGAAGCGCTTTTGTAGGCCTAACAACACTGGGGCTCTGGGCTTCTCTAGCCACCTAATCTTCTGCTCATCCTCTCGCGCAGTCTAAAGAGAGCTCAGGTGAGAAATTGCAAACGTCGAGCAATTGCTCAGAGATGAAAAGTGCCAGCACTGAAAGCTGTTGCTAGCCAGCACCCTTCCTTGGAAGCGCTTTCACAGGCGCAGCAACACTGGGGCTTTGCGCTTCTCTAGCCACCAAACATCACGCTCACTATCTCTCCGTCTCGTAGACACGAGCTGAGAAATTGTAAACGTCGAGCAATTGCTCAGAGATGAAAAGTGCCAGCACTGAAAGCTGTTGCTAGCCAGCAGCCTTCCTTGGAAGCGCTTTCACAGGCGCAGCAACACTGGGGCTTTGCGCTTCTCTACCCACCAAATGTCACGGTCATTCTCTTTCCTTCTCGTAGACACGAGCTGAGAAATTGCAAACGTCGAGCAATTGCTCAGAGATGAAAAGGGCCAGCACTGAAAGCTGTTGCTAGCCAGCACCCTTCCTTGGAAGCGCTTTTGTAGGCCTAACAACACTGGGGCTCTGGGCTTCTCTAGCCACCTACTCTTCTGCTCATCCTCTCGCGCAGTCTAAAGAGAGCTCAGGGGAGAAATTGCAAACGTCGAGCAATTGCTCAGAGATGAAAAGGGCCAGCACTGAAAGCTGTTGCTAGCCAGCACCCTTCCTTGGAAGCGCTTTTGTAGGCCTAAGAACACTGGGGCTCTGGGCTTCTCTAGCCACCTACTCTTCTGCTCATCCTCTCGCGCAGTCTAAAGAGAGCTCAGGTGAGAAATTGCAAACGTCCAGCAATTGCTCAGAGATGAAAAGTGCCAGCACTGAAAGCTGTTGCTAGCCAGCACCCTTCCTTGGAAGCGCTTTCACAGGCGCAGCAACACTGGGGCTTTGCGCTTCTCTAGCCACCAAACATCACGCTCACTATCTCTCCGTCTCGTAGACACGAGCTGAGAAATTGTAAACGTCGAGCAATTGCTCAGAGATGAAAAGTGCCAGCACTGAAAGCTGTTGCTAGCCAGCAGCCTTCCTTGGAAGCGCTTTCACAGGCGCAGCAACACTGGGGCTTTGCGCTTCTCTACCCACCAAATGTCACGGTCATTCTCTTTCCTTCTCGTAGACACGAGCTGAGAAATTGCAAACGTCGAGCAATTGCTCAGAGAGGAAAAGGGCCAGCACTGAAAGCTGTTGCTAGCCAGCACCCTTCCTTGGAAGCGCTTTTGTAGGCCTAACAACCCTGGGGCTCTGGGCTTCTCTAGCCACCTACTCTTCTGCTCATCCTCTCGCGCAGTCTAAAGGGAGCTCAGGGGAGAAATTGCAAATGTCGAGCAATTGCTCAGAGATGAAAAGGGCCAGCACTGAAAGCTGTTGCTAGCCAGCACCCTTCCTTGGAAGCGCTTTCACAGGCGCAGCAACACTGGGGCTTTGCTCTTCTCTACCCACCAAACGTCACGCTCACTATCTCTCCGTCTCGTAGACACGAGCTGAGAAATTGCAAACGTCGAGCAATTGCTCAGAGATGAAAAGTGCCAGCACTGAAAGCTGTTGCTAGCCAGCACCCTTCCTTGGAAGCGCTTTCACAGGCGCAGCAACACTGGGACTTTGCGCTTCTCTAGCCACCAAACGTCACGGTCACTACCTCTCCGTCTCGTAGACACGAGCTGAGAAATTGCAAACGTCGAGCAATTGCTCAGAGATGAAAAGTGCCAGCACTGAAAGCTGTTGCTAGCCAGCACCCTTCCTTAGAAGCGCTTTTGTAGCCCTAAGAACACTGGGGCTCTGGGCTTCTCTAGCCACCTACTCTTCTGCTCATCCTCTCGCGCAGTCTAAAGAGAGCTCAGGTGAGAAAGTGCAAACGTCCAGCAATTGCTCAGAGATGAAAAGTGCCAGCACTGAAAGCTGATGCTAGCCAGCACCCTTCCTTGGAAGCGCTTTCACAGGCGCAGCAACACTGGGGCTTTGCGCTTCTCTAGCCACCAAACGTCACGGTCATTCTCTTTCCTTCTCGTAGACAAGAGCTGAGAAATTGCAAACGTCGAGCAATTGCTCAGAGATGAAAAGTGCCAGCACTGAAAGCTGTTGCTAGCCAGCACCCTTCCTTGGAAGCGCTTTTGTAGGCCTAAGAACACTGGGGCTCTGGGCTTCTCTAGCCACCTAATCTTCTGCTCATCCTCTCGTGCAGTCTAAAGAGAGCTCAGGTGAGAAATTGCAAACGTCGAGCAATTGCTCAGAGATGAAAAGGGCCAACACTGAAAGCTGTGGCTAGCCAGCACCCTTCCTTGGAAGCGGTTTTGTAGGCCTAAGAACACTGGGGCTCTGGGCTTCTCTAGCCACCTACTCTTCTGCTCATCCTCTCGCGTCCTCTAAAGAGAGCTCAGGTGAGAAATTGCAAACGTTGAGCAATTGCTCAGAGATGAAAAGTGCCAGCACTGAAAGCTGTTGCTAGCCAGCACCCTTCCTTGGAAGCGCTTTCACAGGCGCAGCAACACTGGGGCTTTGCGCTTCTCTACCCACCAAACATCACGGTCACTATCTCTCCGTCTCGTAGACATGAGCTGAGAAATTGCAAACGTCGAGCAATTGCTCAGAGATGAAAAGTGCCAGCGCTGAAAGCTGTTGCTAGCCAGCACCCTTCCTTGGAAGCGCTTTCACAGGCACAGCAACACTGGGACTTTGCGCTTCTCTAGCCACCAAACATCACGGTCATTCTCTTTCCTTCTCGTAGACACGAGCTGAGAAATTGCAAACGTCGAGCAATTGCTCAGAGAGGAAAAGTGGCAGCACTGAAAGCTGTTGCTAGCCAGCACCCTTCCTTGGAAACGCTTTTGTAGGCCTAAGAACACTGGGGCTCTGGGCTTCTTTAGCCACCTACTCTTCTGCTCATCCTCTCATGCACTCTAAAGAGAGCTCAGGGGAGAAATTGCAAACGTCGAGCAATTGCTCAGCGATGAAAAGTGCCAGCACTGAAAGCTGTTGCGAGCCAGCACCCTTCCTTGGAAGCGCTTTCACAGGCGCAGCAACACTGGGGCTTTGCGCTTCTCTACCTACCAAATGTCACGGTCACTATCTCTCCGTCTCGTAGACAGGAGTTGAGAAATTGCAAACGTCGAGCAATTGCTCAGAGATGAAAAGTGCCAGCACTGAAAGCTGTTGCTAGCCAGCACCCTTCCTTGGAAGCGCTTTCACAGGCGCAGCAACACTGGGGCTTTGCGCTTCTCTACCCACCAAACATCACGGTCATTCTCTTTCTGTCTCGTAGACACGAGCTGAGAAATTGCAAATGTCGAGCAATTGCTCAGAGAGGAAAAGTTCCAGCACTGAAAGCTGTTGCTAGCCAGCACCCTTCCTTGGAAGCGCTTTTGTAGGCCTAACAACACTGGGGCTCTGGGCTTCTCTAGCCACCTACTCTTCTGCTCATCCTCTCGCGCAGTCTAAAGAGAGCTCAGGTGAGAAATTGCAAACGTCGAGCAATTGCTCAGAGATGAAAAGTGCCAGCACTGAAAGCTCTTGCTAGCCAGCACCCTTCCTTGGAAGCGCTTTCACAGGCGCAGCAACACTGGGTCTTTGCGCTTCTCTAGCCACCAAACGTCACGCTCACTATCTCTCCGTCTCGTAGACACGAGCTGAGAAATTGTAAACGTCGAGCAATTGCTCAGAGATGAAAAGTGCCAGCACTGAAAGCTGTGGCTAGCCAGCAGCCTTCCTTGGAAGCGCTTTCACAGGCGCAGCAACACTGGGGCTTTGCGCTTCTCTACCCACCAAATGTCACGGTCATTCTCTTTCCTTCTCGTAGACACGAGCTGAGAAATTGCAAACGTCGAGCAATTGCTCAGAGATGAAAAGGGCCAGCACTGAAAGCTGTTGCTAGCCAGCACCCTTCCTTGGAAGCGCTTTTGTAGGCCTAAGAACACTGGGGCTCTGGGCTTCTCTAGCCACCTACTCTTCTGCTCATCCTCTCGCGCAGTCTAAAGAGAGCTCAGGTGAGAAATTGCAAACGTCGAGCAATTGCTCAGAGATGAAAAGGGCCAGCACTGAAAGCTGTTGCTAGCCAGCACCCTTCCTTGGAAGCGCTTTTGTAGGCCTAAGAACACTGGGGCTCTGGGCTTCTCTAGCCACCTACTCTTCTGCTCATCCTCTCGCGCAGTCTAAAGAGAGCTCAGGTGAGAAATTGCAAACGTCCAGCAATTGCTCAGAGATGAAAAGTGCCAGCACTGAAAGCTGTTGCTAGCCAGCACCCTTCCTTGGAAGCGCTTTCACAGGCGCAGCAACACTGGGGCTTTGCGCTTCTCTAGCCACCAAACATCACGCTCACTATCTCTCCGTCTCGTAGACACGAGCTGAGAAATTGTAAACGTCCAGCAATTGCTCAGAGATGAAAAGTGCCAGCACTGAAAGCTGTTGCTAGCCAGCACCCTTCCTTGGAAGCGCTTTCACAGGCGCAGCAACACTGGGGCTTTGCGCTTCTCTACCCACCAAATGTCACGGTCATTCTCTTTCCTTCTCGTAGACACGAGCTGAGAAATTGCAAACGTCGAGCAATTGCTCAGAGATGAAAAGGGCCAGCACTGAAAGCTGTTGCTAGCCAGCACCCTTCCTTGGAAGCGCTTTTGTAGGCCTAAGAACACTGGGGCTCTGGGCTTCTCTAGCCACCTACTCTTCTGCTCATCCTCTCGCGCAGTCTAAAGAGAGCTCAGGTGAGAAATTGCAAACGTCGAGCAATTGCTCAGAGATGAAAAGGGCCAGCACTGAAAGCTGTTGCTAGCCAGCACCCTTCCTTGGAAGCGCTTTCACAGGCGCAGCAACACTGGGGCTTTGCTCTTCTCTACCCACCAAACGTCACGCTCACTATCTCTCCGTCTCGTAGACACGAGCTGAGAAATTGCAAACGTCGAGCAATTGCTCAGAGATGAAAAGTGCCAGCACTGAAAGCTGTTGCTAGCCAGCACCCTTCCTTAGAAGCGCTTTTGTAGCCCTAAGAAAACTGGGGCTCTGGGCTTCTCTAGCCACCTACTCTTCTGCTCATCCTCTCGCGCAGTCTAAAGAGAGCTCAGGTGAGAAAGTGCAAACGTCCAGCAATTGCTCAGAGATGAAAAGTGCCAGCACTGAAAGCTGATGCTAGCCAGCACCCTTCCTTGGAAGCGCTTTCACAGGCGCAGCAACACTGGGGCTTTGCGCTTCTCTACCCACCAAACATCACGGTCATTCTCTTTCCTTCTCGTAGACAAGAGCTGAGAAATTGCAAACGTCGAGCAATTGCTCAGAGATGAAAAGTGCCAGCACTGAAAGCTGTTGCTAGCCAGCACCCTTCCTTGGAAGCGCTTTTGTAGGCCTAAGAACACTGGGGCTCTGGGCTTCTCTAGCCACCTAATCTTCTGCTCATCCTCTCGTGCAGTCTAAAGAGAGCTCAGGTGAGAAATTGCAAACGTCGAGCAATTGCTCAGAGAGGAAAAGTGCCAGCACTGAAAGCTGTGGCTAGCCAGCACCCTTCCTTGGAAGCGCTTTTGTAGGCCTAAGAACACTGGGGCTCTGGGCTTCTCTAGCCACCTACTCTTCTGCTCATCCTCTCGCGTCCTCTAAAGAGAGCTCAGGTGAGAAATTGCAAACGTTGAGCAATTGCTCAGAGATGAAAAGTGCCAGCACTGAAAGCTCTTGCTAGCCAGCACCCTTCCTTGGAAGCGCTTTCACAGGCACAGCAACACTGGGGCTTTGCGCTTCTCTACCCACCAAACATCACGGTCACTATCTCTCCGTCTCGTAGACATGAGCTGAGAAATTGCAAACGTCGAGCAATTGCTCAGAGATGAAAAGTGCCAGCGCTGAAAGCTGTTGCTAGCCAGCACCCTTCCTTGGAAGCGCTTTCACAGGCACAGCAACACTGGGACTTTGCGCTTCTCTAGCCACCAAACATCACGGTCATTCTCTTTCCTTCTCGTAGACACGACCTGAGAAATTGCAAACGTCGAGCAATTGCTCAGAGAGGAAAAGTGCCAGCACTGAAAGCTGTTGCTAGCCAGCACCCTTCCTTGGAAACGCTTTTGTAGGCCTAAGAACACTGGGGCTCTGGGCTTCTCTAGCCACCTACTCTTCTGCTCATCCTCTCGCGCAGTCTAAAGAGAGCTCAGGTGAGAAATTGCAAACGTCGAGCAATTGCTCAGAGATGAAAAGTGCCAGCACTGAAAGCTGTTGCTAGCCAGCACCCTTCCTTGGAAGCGCTTTCACAGGCGCAGCAACACTGGGGCTTTGCGCTTCTCTAGCCACCAAACATCACGGTCACTATCTCTCCGTCTCGTAGACACGAGCTGAGAAATTGTAAACGTCGAGCAATTGCTCAGAGATGAAAAGTGCCAGCACTGAAAGCTGTTGCTAGCCAGCACCCTTCCTTGGAAGCGCTTTCACAGGCGCAGCAACACTGGGGCTTTGCGCTTCTCTACACACCAAATGTCACGGTCATTCTCTTTCCTTCTCGTAGACACGAGCTGAGAAATTGCAAACGTCGAGCAATTGCTCAGAGATGAAAAGGGCCAGCACTGAAAGCTGTTGCTAGCCAGCACCCTTCCTTGGAAGCGCTTTTGTAAGCCTAAGAACACTGGGGCTCTGGGCTTCTCTAGCCACCTACTCTTCTGCTCATCCTCTCGCGCAGTCTAAAGAGAGCTCAGGTGAGAAATTGCAAACGTCGAGCAATTGCTCAGAGATGAAAAGGGCCAGCACTGAAAGCTGTTGCTAGCCAGCACCCTTCCTTGGAAGCGCTTTTGTAGGCCTAAGAACACTGGGGCTCTGGGCTTCTCTAGCCACCTACTCTTCTGCTCATCCTCTCGCGCAGTCTAAAGAGAGCTCAGGTGAGAAATTGCAAACGTCGAGCAATTGCTCAGAGATGAAAAGTGCCAGCACTGAAAGCTGTTGCTAGCCAGCACCCTTCCTTGGAAGCGCTTTTGTAGGCCTAAGAACACTGGGGCTCTGGGCTTCTCTAGCCACCTAATCTTCTGCTCATCCTCTCGTGCAGTCTAAAGAGAGCTCAGGTGAGAAATTGCAAACGTCGAGCAATTGCTCAGAGATGAAAAGGGCCAACACTGAAAGCTGATGCTAGCCAGCACCCTTCCTTGGAAGCGGTTTTGTAGGCCTAAGAACACTGGGGCTCTGGGCTTCTCTAGCCACCTACTCTTCTGCTCATCCTCTCGCGTACTCTAAAGAGAGCTCAGGTGAGAAATTGCAAACGTTGAGCAATTGCTCAGAGATGAAAAGTGCCAGCACTGAAAGCTGTTGCTAGCCAGCACCCTTCCTTGGAAGTGCTTTCACAGGCGCAGCAACACTGGGGCTTTGCGCTTCTCTACCCACCAAACATCACGGTCACTATCTCTCCGTCTCGGAGACATGAGCTGAGAAATTGCAAACGTCGAGCAATTGCTCAGAGATGAAAAGTGCCAGCGCTGAAAGCTGTTGCTAGCCAGCACCCTTCCTTGGAAGCGCTTTCACAGGCACAGCAACACTGGGACTTTGCGCTTCTCTAGCCACCAAACATCACGGTCATTCTCTTTCCTTCTCGTAGACACGAGCTGAGAAATTGCAAAC
Organism: Sarcoramphus papa; assembly: GCA_037962945.1. Lineage (NCBI taxonomy): Eukaryota > Metazoa > Chordata > Aves > Accipitriformes > Cathartidae > Sarcoramphus > Sarcoramphus papa. The sequence goes on along the minus strand of CM075586.1, from coordinate 90,491,923 downwards.
GTCGAGCAATTGCTCAGAGAGGAAAAGTGCCAGCACTGAAAGCTGTTGCTAGCCAGCACCCTTCCTTGGAAACGCTTTTGTAGGCCTAAGAACACTGGGGCTCTGGGCTTCTCTAGACACCTACTCTTCTGCTCATCCTCTCGCGCAGTCTAAAGAGAGCTCAGGTGAGAAATTGCAAACGTCGAGCAATTGCTCAGAGATGAAAAGTGCCAGCACTGAAAGCTGTTGCTAGCCAGCACCCTTCCTTGGAAGCGCTTTCACAGGCGCAGCAACACTGGGTCTTTGCGCTTCTCTAGCCACCAAACATCACGGTCATTCTCTTTCCTTCTCGTAGACACGAGCTGAGAAATTGTAAACGTCGAGCAATTGCTCAGAGATGAAAAGTGCCAGCACTGAAAGCTGTTGCTAGCCAGCAGCCTTCCTTGGAAGCGCTTTCACAGGCGCAGCAACACTGGGGCTTTGCGCTTCTCTACCCACCAAACGTCATGGTCATTCTCTTTCTGTCTCGTAGACACAAGCTGAGAAATTGCAAACGTCGAGCAATTGCTCAGAGATGAAAAGTGCCAGCACTGAAAGCTGTTGCTAGCCAGCACCCTTCCTTGGAAGCGCTTTCACAGGCGCAGCAACACTGGGACTTTGCGCTTCTCTACCCACCAAACGTCACGGTCACTACCTCTCCGTCTCGTAGACACGAGCTGAGAAATTGCAAACGTCGAGCAATTGCTCAGAGATGAAAAGTGCCAGCACTGAAAGCTGTTGCTAGCCAGCACCCTTCCTTAGAAGCGCTTTTGTAGGCCTAAGAACACTGGGGCTCTGGGCTTCTCTAGCCACCTACTCTTCTGCTCATCCTCTCGCGCAGTCTAAAGAGAGCTCAGGTGAGAAAGTGCAAACGTCCAGCAATTGCTCAGAGATGAAAAGTGCCAGCACTGAAAGCTGATGCTAGCCAGCACCCTTCCTTGGAAGCGCTTTCACAGGCGCAGCAACACTGGGGCTTTGCGCTTCTCTAGCCACCAAACATCACGGTCGCTATCTCTCCGTCTCGTAGACACGAGTTGAGAAATTGCAAACGTCGAGCAATTGCTTAGAGATGAAAAGTGGCAGCACTGAAAGCTGTTGCTAGCCAGCACCCTTCCTTGGAAGCGCTTTTGAAGCCCTAAGAACACTGGGGCTCTGGGCTTCTCTAGCCACCTAATCTTCTGCTCATCCTCTCGTGCAGTCTAAAGAGAGCTCAGGTGAGAAATTGCAAACGTCGAGCAATTGCTCAGAGATGAAAAGTGCCAGCACTGAAAGCTGTGGCTAGCCAGCACCCTTCCTTGGAAGCGCTTTTGTAGGCCTAACAACACTGGGGCTCTGGGCTTCTCTAGCCACCTACTCTTCTGCTCATCCTCTCGCGTAGTCTAAAGAGAGCTCAGGTGAGAAATTGCAAATGTCGAGCAATTGCTCAGAGATGAAAAGTGCCAGCACTGAAAGCTGTTGCTAGCTAGCACCCTTCCTTGGAAGCGCTTTCACAGGCGCAGCAACACTGGGGCTTTGCGCTTCTCTAGCCACCAAACATCAAGGTCATTCTCTTTCCTTCTCGTAGACACGAGCTGAGAAATTGCAAACGTCGAGCAATTGCTCAGAGATGAAAAGTGCCAGCACTGAAAGCTGTTGCTAGCCAGCACCCTTCCTTGGAAGTGCTTTCACAGGCGCAGCAACACTGGGGCTTTGCGCTTCTCTACCCACCAAACGTCACGGTCATTCTCTTTCTGTCTCGTAGACACGAGCTGAGAAATTACAAATGTCGAGCAATTGCTCAGAGAGGAAAAGTTCCAGCACTGAAAGATCTTGCTAGCCAGCACCCTTCCTTGGAAGCGCTTTTGTAGGCCTAAGAACACTGGGGCTCTGGGCTTCTCTAGCCACCTACTCTTCTGCTCATCCTCTCGCGCAGTCTAAAGAGAGCTCAGGTGAGAAATTGCAAACGTCGAGCAATTGCTCAGAGATGAAAAGTGCCAGCACTGAAAGCTGTTGCTAGCCAGCACCCTTCCTTGGAAGCGCTTTCACAGGCGCAGCAACACTGGGGCTTTGCGCTTCTCTAGCCACCAAACATCACGGTCACTATCTCTCCGTCTCGTAGACACGAGCTGAGAAATTGCAAACGTCGAGCAATTGCTCAGAGATGAAAAGTGCCAGCACTGAAAGCTGTTGCTAGCCAGCAGCCTTCCTTGGAAGCGCTTTCACAGGCGCAGCAACACTGGGACTTTGCGCTTCTCTAGCCACCAAATGTCACGGTCATTCTCTTTCCTTCTCGTAGACACGAGCTGAGAAATTGCAAACGTCGAGCAATTGCTCAGAGATGAAAAGGGCCAGCACTGAAAGCTGTTGCTAGCCAGCACCCTTCCTTGGAAGCGCTTTTGTAGGCCTAAGAACACTGGGGCTCTGGGCTTCTCTAGCCACCTACTCTTCTGCTCATCCTCTCGCGCAGTCTAAAGAGAGCTCAGGTGAGAAATTGCAAACGTCGAGCAATTGCTCAGAGATGAAAAGTGCCAGCACTGAAAGCTGTTGCTAGCCAGCACCCTTCCTTGGAAGCGCTTTCACAGGCGCAGTAACACTGGGGCTTTGCTCTTCTCTACCCACCAAACGTCACGCTCACTATCTCTCCGTCTCGTAGACACGAGTTGAGAAATTGCAAACGTCGAGCAATTGCTCAGAGATGAAAAGTGTTAGCACTGAAAGCTGTTGCTAGCCAGCACCCTTCCTTGGAAGCGCTTTCACAGGCGCAGCAACACTGGGGCTTTGCGCTTCTCTACCCACCAAACATCACGGTCATTCTCTTTCCTTCTCGTAGACACGAGTTGAGAAATTGCAAACGTCGAGCAATTGCTCAGAGATGAAAAGTGCCAGCACTGAAAGCTGTTGCTAGCCAGCACCCTTCCTTGGAAGCGCTTTTGTAGGCCTAAGAACAATGGGGCTCTGGGCTTCTCTAGCCACCTACTCCTCTGCTCATCCTCTCGTGCACTCTAAAGAGAGCTCAGGTGAGAAAGTGCAAACGTCCAGCAATTGCTCAGAGATGAAAAGTGCCAGCACTGAAAGCTGATGCTAGCCAGCACCCTTCCTTGGAAGCGCTTTCACAGGCGCAGTAACACTGGGGCTTTGCGATTCTCTAGGCACCAAACATCACGGTCACTATCTCTCCGTCTCGTAGACATGAGTTGGGAAATTGCAAACGTCGAGCAATTGCTTAGAGATGAAAAGTGCCAGCACTGAAAGCTGTTGCTAGCCAGCACCCTTCCTTGGAAGCGCTTTCACAGGCGCAGCAACACTGGGGCTTTGCGCTTCTCTACCCACCAATCGTCACGGGCATTCTCTTTCTGTCTCGTAGACACGAGCTGAGAAATTGCAAATGTCGAGCAATTGCTCAGAGAGGAAAAGTTCCAGCACTGAAAGCTCTTGCTAGCCAGCACCCTTCCTTGGAAGCGCTTTTGTAGGCCTAAGAACACTGGGGCTCTGGGCTTCTCTAGCCACCTAATCTTCTGCTCATCCTCTCGCGCAGTCTAAAGAGAGCTCAGGTGAGAAATTGCAAACGTCGAGCAATTGCTCAGAGATGAAAAGTGCCAGCACTGAAAGCTGTTGCTAGCCAGCACCCTTCCTTGGAAGCGCTTTCACAGGCGCAGCAACACTGGGGCTTTGCGCTTCTCTAGCCACCAAACATCACGCTCACTATCTCTCCGTCTCGTAGACACGAGCTGAGAAATTGCAAACGTCGAGCAATTGCTCAGAGATGAAAAGTGCCAGCACTGAAAGCTGTTGCTAGCCAGCAGCCTTCCTTGGAAGCGCTTTCACAGGCGCAGCAACACTGGGACTTTGCGCTTCTGTAGCCACCAAATGTCACGGTCATTCTCTTTCCTTCTCGTAGACACGAGCTGAGAAATTGCAAACGTCGAGCAATTGCTCAGAGATGAAAAGTGCCAGGACTGAAAGCTGTTGCTAGCCAGCACCCTTCCTTGGAAGCGCTTTTGTAGGCCTAAGAACACTGCGGCTCTGGGCTTCTCTAGCCACCTACTCTTCTGCTCATCCTCTCGCGCAGTCTAAAGAGAGCTCAGGTGAGAAATTGCAAACGTCGAGCAATTGCTCAGAGATGAAAAGTGCCAGCACTGAAAGCTGTTGCTAGCCAGCACCCTTCCTTGGAAGCGCTTTTGTAGGCCTAAGAACACTGGGGCTCTGGGCTTCTCTAGCCACCTACTCCTCTGCTCATCCTCTCGTGCACTCTAAAGAGAGCTCAGGTGAGAAATTGCAAAGGTCGAGCAATTGCTCAGAGATGAAAAGTGCCAGCACTGAAAGCTGATGCTAGCCAGCACCCTTCCTTGGAAGCGCTTTCACAGGCGCAGCAACACTGGGGCTTTGCGCTTCTCTACCCACCAAACGTCACGGTCATTCTCTTTCCGTCTCGTAGACAAGAGCTGAGAAATTGCAAACGTCGAGCAATTGCTCAGAGATGAAAAGTGCCAGCACTGAAAGCTGTTGCTAGCCAGCACCCTTCCTTGGAAGCGCTTTTGTAGGCCTAAGAACACTGGGGCTCTGGGCTTCTCTAGCCACCTACTCTTCTGCTCATCCCCTCGCGCAGTCTAAAGAGAGCTCAGGTGAGAAAGTGCAAACGTCGAGCAATTGCTCAGAGATGAAAAGTGCCAGCACTGAAAGCTGATGCTAGCCAGCACCCTTCCTTGGAAGCGCTTTCACAGGCGCAGCAACACTGGGACTTTGCGCTTCTCTACCCACCAAACATCACGGTCATTCTCTTTCCTTCTCGTAGACACGAGCTGAGAAATTGCAAACGTCGAGCAATTGCTCAGAGATGAAAAGGGCCAGCACTGAAAGCTGTTGCTAGCCAGCAGCCTTCCTTGGAAGCGCTTTTGTAGGCCTAAGAACACTGGGGCTCTGGGCTTCTCTAGCCACCTACTCTTCTGCTCATCCCCTCGCGCAGTCTAAAGAGAGCTCAGGTGAGAAATTGCAAACGTCGAGCAATTGCTCAGAGATGAAAAGTGCCAGCACTGAAAGCTGATGCTAGCCAGCACCCTTCCTTGGAAGCGCTTTCACAGGCGCAGCAACACTGGGACTTTGCGCTTCTCTAGCCACCAAATGTCACGGTCATTCTCTTTCCTTCTCGTAGACACGAGCTGAGAAATTGCAAACGTCGAGCAATTGCTCAGAGATGAAAAGGGCCAGCACTGAAAGCTGTTGCTAGCCAGCACCCTTCCTTGGAAGCGCTTTTGTAGGCCTAAGAACACTGGGGCTCTCGGCTTCTCTAGCCACCTACTCTTCTGCTCATCCTCTCGCGCAGTCTAAAGAGAGCTCAGGTGAGAAATTGCAAACGTCGAGCAATTGCTCAGAGATGAAAAGTGCCAGCACTGAAAGCTGTTGCTAGCCAGCACCCTTCCTTGGAAGCGCTTTCACAGGCGCAGTAACACTGGGGCTTTGCTCTTCTCTACCCACCAAACGTCACGCTCACTATCTCTCCGTCTCGTAGACACGAGTTGAGAAATTGCAAACGTCGAGCAATTGCTCAGAGATGAAAAGTGTTAGCACTGAAAGCTGTTGCTAGCCAGCACCCTTCCTTGGAAGCGCTTTCACAGGCGCAGCAACACTGGGGCTTTGCGCTTCTCTACCCACCAAACATCACGGTCATTCTCTTTCCTTCTCGTAGACACGAGTTGAGAAATTGCAAACGTCGAGCAATTGCTCAGAGATGAAAAGTGCCAGCACTGAAAGCTGTTGCTAGCCAGCACCCTTCCTTGGAAGCGCTTTTGTAGGCCTAAGAACAATGGGGCTCTGGGCTTCTCTAGCCACCTACTCCTCTGCTCATCCTCTCGTGCACTCTAAAGAGAGCTCAGGTGAGAAAGTGCAAACGTCCAGCAATTGCTCAGAGATGAAAAGTGCCAGCACTGAAAGCTGATGCTAGCCAGCACCCTTCCTTGGAAGCGCTTTCACAGGCGCAGTAACACTGGGGCTTTGCGATTCTCTAGGCACCAAACATCACGGTCACTATCTCTCCGTCTCGTAGACATGAGTTGGGAAATTGCAAACGTCGAGCAATTGCTTAGAGATGAAAAGTGCCAGCACTGAAAGCTGTTGCTAGCCAGCACCCTTCCTTGGAAGCGCTTTCACAGGCGCAGCAACACTGGGGCTTTGCGCTTCTCTACCCACCAATCGTCACGGGCATTCTCTTTCTGTCTCGTAGACACGAGCTGAGAAATTGCAAATGTCGAGCAATTGCTCAGAGAGGAAAAGTTCCAGCACTGAAAGCTCTTGCTAGCCAGCACCCTTCCTTGGAAGCGCTTTTGTAGGCCTAAGAACACTGGGGCTCTGGGCTTCTCTAGCCACCTAATCTTCTGCTCATCCTCTCGCGCAGTCTAAAGAGAGCTCAGGTGAGAAATTGCAAACGTCGAGCAATTGCTCAGAGATGAAAAGTGCCAGCACTGAAAGCTGTTGCTAGCCAGCACCCTTCCTTGGAAGCGCTTTCACAGGCGCAGCAACACTGGGGCTTTGCGCTTCTCTAGCCACCAAACATCACGCTCACTATCTCTCCGTCTCGTAGACACGAGCTGAGAAATTGCAAACGTCGAGCAATTGCTCAGAGATGAAAAGTGCCAGCACTGAAAGCTGTTGCTAGCCAGCAGCCTTCCTTGGAAGCGCTTTCACAGGCGCAGCAACACTGGGACTTTGCGCTTCTGTAGCCACCAAATGTCACGGTCATTCTCTTTCCTTCTCGTAGACACGAGCTGAGAAATTGCAAACGTCGAGCAATTGCTCAGAGATGAAAAGTGCCAGGACTGAAAGCTGTTGCTAGCCAGCACCCTTCCTTGGAAGCGCTTTTGTAGGCCTAAGAACACTGCGGCTCTGGGCTTCTCTAGCCACCTACTCTTCTGCTCATCCTCTCGCGCAGTCTAAAGAGAGCTCAGGTGAGAAATTGCAAACGTCGAGCAATTGCTCAGAGATGAAAAGTGCCAGCACTGAAAGCTGTTGCTAGCCAGCACCCTTCCTTGGAAGCGCTTTTGTAGGCCTAAGAACACTGGGGCTCTGGGCTTCTCTAGCCACCTACTCCTCTGCTCATCCTCTCGTGCACTCTAAAGAGAGCTCAGGTGAGAAATTGCAAAGGTCGAGCAATTGCTCAGAGATGAAAAGTGCCAGCACTGAAAGCTGATGCTAGCCAGCACCCTTCCTTGGAAGCGCTTTCACAGGCGCAGCAACACTGGGGCTTTGCGCTTCTCTACCCACCAAACGTCACGGTCATTCTCTTTCCGTCTCGTAGACAAGAGCTGAGAAATTGCAAACGTCGAGCAATTGCTCAGAGATGAAAAGTGCCAGCACTGAAAGCTGTTGCTAGCCAGCAGCCTTCCTTGGAAGCGCTTTTGTAGGCCTAAGAACACTGGGGCTCTGGGCTTCTCTAGCCACCTACTCTTCTGCTCATCCTCTCGCGCACTCTAAAGAGAGCTCAGGTGAGAAATTGCAAACGTCGAGCAATTGCTCAGAGATGAAAAGTGCCAGCACTGAAAGCTGTTGCTAGCCAGCACCCTTCCTTGGAAGCGCTTTCACAGGCGCAGCAACACTGGGGCTTTGCGCTTCTCTAGCCACCAAACATCACGCTCACTATCTCTCCGTCTCGTAGACACGAGCTGAGAAATTGCAAACGTCGAGCAATTGCTCAGAGATGAAAAGTGCCAGCACTGAAAGCTGTTGCTAGCCAGCACCCTTCCTTGGAAGCGCTTTCACAGGCGCAGCAACACTGGGACTTTGCGCTTCTCTAGCCACCAAACATCACGGTCATTCTCTTTCCTTCTCGTAGACACGAGCTGAGAAATTGCAAACGTCGAGCAATTGCTCAGAGATGAAAAGGGCCAGCACTGAAAGCTGTTGCTAGCCAGCACCCTTCCTTGGAAGCGCTTTTGTAGGCCTAAGAACACTGGGGCTCTGGGCTTCTCTAGCCACCTACTCTTCTGCTCATCCCCTCGCGCAGTCTAAAGAGAGCTCAGGTGAGAAAGTGCAAACGTCGAGCAATTGCTCAGAGATGAAAAGTGCCAGCACTGAAAGCTGATGCTAGCCAGCACCCTTCCTTGGAAGCGCTTTCACAGGCGCAGCAACACTGGGACTTTGCGCTTCTCTACCCACCAAACATCACGGTCATTCTCTTTCCTTCTCGTAGACACGAGCTGAGAAATTGCAAACGTCGAGCAATTGCTCAGAGATGAAAAGGGCCAGCACTGAAAGCTGTTGCTAGCCAGCAGCCTTCCTTGGAAGCGCTTTTGTAGGCCTAAGAACACTGGGGCTCTGGGCTTCTCTAGCCACCTACTCTTCTGCTCATCCCCTCGCGCAGTCTAAAGAGAGCTCAGGTGAGAAATTGCAAACGTCGAGCAATTGCTCAGAGATGAAAAGTGCCAGCACTGAAAGCTGATGCTAGCCAGCACCCTTCCTTGGAAGCGCTTTCACAGGCGCAGCAACACTGGGGCTTTGCGCTTCTCTAGCCTCCAAACGTCACGCTCACTATCTCTCCGTCTCGTAGACACGAGCTGAGAAATTGCAAATGTCGAGCAATTGCTCAGAGATGAAAAGTGCCAGCACTGAAAGCTGTTGCTAGCCGGCAGCCATCCTTGGAAGCGCTTTTGTAGGCCTAAAAACACTGGGGTTGTGGGCTTCTCTAGCTAACTAATCTTCTGCTCATCCTCTTGTGCAGTCTAAAGAGAGCTCAGTGAGAAATTGCAAACGTCGAGCAATTGCTCAGAGATGAAAAGTGCCAACACTGAAAGCTGTGGCTAGCCAACACCCTTCCTTGGAAGCGCTTTTGTAGCCCTAACAACACTGGGGCTCTGGGCTTTACTAGCCACCTACTCTTCTGCTCATCCTCTCGCGCACTCTAAAGAGAGCTCAGGGGAGAAATTGCAAACGTCGAGCAATTGCTCAGAGATGAAAAGGGCCAGCACTGAAAGCTGTTGCTAGCCAGCACCCTTCCTTGGAAGCGCTTTCACAGGCGCAGCAACACTGGGGCTTTGCGCTTCTCTAGCCACCAAACATCACGCTCACTATCTCTCCGTCTCGTAGACACGAGCTGAGAGATTGCAAACGTCGAGCAATTGCTCAGAGATGAAAAGTGCCAGCACTGAAAGCTGTTGCTAGCCAGCACCCTTCCTTGGAAGCGCTTTCACAGGTGCAGCAACACTGGGACTTTGCGCTTCTCTAGCCACCAAACGTCACGGTCATTCTCTTTCCTTCTCGTAAACACGAGCTGAGAAATTGCAAACGTCGAGCAATTGCTCAGAGATGAAAAGTGCCAGCACTGAAAGCTGTTGCTAGCCAGCACCCTTCCTTGGAAGCGCTTTTGTAGGCCTAAGAACACTGGGGTTCTGGGCTTCTCTAGCCACCTACTCTTCTGCTCATCCTCTCGCGCACTCTAAAGAGAGCTCAGGTGAGAAATTGCAAATGTCGAGCAATTGCTCAGAGATGAAAAGGGCCAGCACTGAAAGCTGTTGCTAGCCAGCACCCTTCCTTGGAAGCGCTTTCACAGGCGCAGCAACACTGGGGCTTTGCTCTTCTCTACCAACCAAACTTCACGGTCACTATCTCTCCGTCTCGTAGACACGAGCTGAGAAATTGCAAACGTCCAGCAATTGCTCAGAGATGAAAAGTGCCAGCACTGAAAGCTGTTGCTAGCCAGCACCCTTCCTTGGAAGCGCTTTCACAGGCGCAGCAACACTGGGGCTTTGCGCTTCTCTAGCCACCAAACATCAAGGTCATTCTCTTTCCTTCTCGTAGACACGAGCTGAGAAATTGCAAATGTCGAGCTATTGCTCAGAGATGAAAAGTGCCAGCACTGAAAGCTGTTGCTAGCCAGCAGCCTTCCTTGGAAGCGCTTTTGTAGGCCTAAGAACACTGGGGCTCTGGGCTTCTCTAGCCACCTAATCTTCTGCTCATCCTCTCGCGCACTCTAAAGAGAGCTCAGGTGAGAAAGTGCAAACGTCGAGCAATTGCTCAGAGATGAAAAGTGCCAGCACTGAAAGCTGTTGCTAGCCAGCACCCTTCCTTGGAAGCGCTTTCACAGGCGCAGCAACACTGGAACTTTGCGCTTCTCTACCCACCAAACTTCACGTTCATTCTCTTTCCTTCTCGTAGACACGAGCTGAGAAATTGCAAACGTCGAGCAATTGCTCAGAGATGAAAAGTGCCAGCACTGAAAGCTGTTGCTAGCCAGCACCCTTCCTAGGAAGTGCTTTCACAGGCGCAGCAACACTGGGGCTTTGCACTTCTCTACCCACCAAACATCACGGTCATTCTCTTTCCTTCTCGTAGACACGAGTTGAGAAATTGCAAACGTCGAGCAATTGTTTAGAGAGGAAAAGTGGCAGCACTGAAAGCTGTTGCTAGCCAGCAGCCTTCCTTGGAAGCGCTTTTGTAGGCCTAAGAACACTGGGGCTCTGGGCTTCTCTAGCCACCTACTCTTCTGCTCATCCTCTCGCGCAGTCTAAAGAGAGCTCAGGGGAGAAATTGCAAATGTCGAGCAATTGCTCAGAGATGAAAAGTGCCAGCACTGAAAGCTGTGGCTAGCCAGCACCCTTCCTTGGAAGCGCTTTCACAGGCGCAGCAACACTGGGGCTTTGCGCTTCTCTACCAACCAAACGTCACGGTCACTATCTCTCCGTCTCGTAGACACGAGCTGAGAAATTGCAAACGTCGAGCAATTGCTCAGAGATGAAAAGTGCCAGCACTGAAAGCTGTGGCTAGCCAACACCCTTCCTTGGAAGCGCTTTTGTAGCCCTAACAACACTGGGGCTCTGGGCTTTACTAGCCACCTACTCTTCTGCTCATCCTCTCGCGCACTCTAAAGAGAGCTCAGGGGAGAAATTGCAAACGTCGAGCAATTGCTCAGAGATGAAAAGGGCCAGCACTGAAAGCTGTTGCTAGCCAGCACCCTTCCTTGGAAGCGCTTTCACAGGCGCAGCAACACTGGGGCTTTGCGCTTCTCTAGCCACCAAACATCACGCTCACTATCTCTCCGTCTCGTAGACACGAGCTGAGAGATTGCAAACGTCGAGCAATTGCTCAGAGATGAAAAGTGCCAGCACTGAAAGCTGTTGCTAGCCAGCACCCTTCCTTGGAAGCGCTTTCACAGGTGCAGCAACACTGGGACTTTGCGCTTCTCTAGCCACCAAACGTCACGGTCATTCTCTTTCCTTCTCGTAAACACGAGCTGAGAAATTGCAAACGTCGAGCAATTGCTCAGAGATGAAAAGTGCCAGCACTGAAAGCTGTTGCTAGCCAGCACCCTTCCTTGGAAGCGCTTTTGTAGGCCTAAGAACACTGGGGTTCTGGGCTTCTCTAGCCACCTACTCTTCTGCTCATCCTCTCGCGCACTCTAAAGAGAGCTCAGGTGAGAAATTGCAAATGTCGAGCAATTGCTCAGAGATGAAAAGGGCCAGCACTGAAAGCTGTTGCTAGCCAGCACCCTTCCTTGGAAGCGCTTTCACAGGCGCAGCAACACTGGGGCTTTGCTCTTCTCTACCAACCAAACTTCACGGTCACTATCTCTCCGTCTCGTAGACACGAGCTGAGAAATTGCAAACGTCCAGCAATTGCTCAGAGATGAAAAGTGCCAGCACTGAAAGCTGTTGCTAGCCAGCACCCTTCCTTGGAAGCGCTTTCACAGGCGCAGCAACACTGGGGCTTTGCGCTTCTCTAGCCACCAAACATCAAGGTCATTCTCTTTCCTTCTCGTAGACACGAGCTGAGAAATTGCAAATGTCGAGCTATTGCTCAGAGATGAAAAGTGCCAGCACTGAAAGCTGTTGCTAGCCAGCAGCCTTCCTTGGAAGCGCTTTTGTAGGCCTAAGAACACTGGGGCTCTGGGCTTCTCTAGCCACCTAATCTTCTGCTCATCCTCTCGCGCACTCTAAAGAGAGCTCAGGTGAGAAAGTGCAAACGTCGAGCAATTGCTCAGAGATGAAAAGTGCCAGCACTGAAAGCTGTTGCTAGCCAGCACCCTTCCTTGGAAGCGCTTTCACAGGCGCAGCAACACTGGAACTTTGCGCTTCTCTACCCACCAAACTTCACGTTCATTCTCTTTCCTTCTCGTAGACACGAGCTGAGAAATTGCAAACGTCGAGCAATTGCTCAGAGATGAAAAGTGCCAGCACTGAAAGCTGTTGCTAGCCAGCACCCTTCCTAGGAAGTGCTTTCACAGGCGCAGCAACACTGGGGCTTTGCACTTCTCTACCCACCAAACATCACGGTCATTCTCTTTCCTTCTCGTAGACACGAGTTGAGAAATTGCAAACGTCGAGCAATTGTTTAGAGAGGAAAAGTGGCAGCACTGAAAGCTGTTGCTAGCCAGCAGCCTTCCTTGGAAGCGCTTTTGTAGGCCTAAGAACACTGGGGCTCTGGGCTTCTCTAGCCACCTACTCTTCTGCTCATCCTCTCGCGCAGTCTAAAGAGAGCTCAGGGGAGAAATTGCAAATGTCGAGCAATTGCTCAGAGATGAAAAGTGCCAGCACTGAAAGCTGTGGCTAGCCAGCACCCTTCCTTGGAAGCGCTTTCACAGGCGCAGCAACACTGGGGCTTTGCGCTTCTCTACCAACCAAACGTCACGGTCACTATCTCTCCGTCTCGTAGACACGAGCTGAGAAATTGCAAACGTCGAGCAATTGCTCAGAGATGAAAAGTGCCAGCACTGAAAGCTGTTGCTAGCCAGCACCCTTCCTTGGAAGCGCTTTCACAGGCGCAGCAACACTGGGGCTTTGCGCTTCTCTACCCACCAAACATCACGGTCATTCTCTTTCCTTCTCGTAGACACGAGTTGAGAAACTGCAAACGTCGAGCAATTGCTCAGAGATGAAAAGTGCCAGCACTGAAAGCTGTTGCTAGCCAGCACCCTTCCTTGGAAGCACTTTTGTAGGCCTAAGAACACTGGGCCTCTGGGCTTCTCTAGCCACCTAATCTTCTGCTCATCCTCTCGTGCAGTCTAAAGAGAGCTCAGGTGAGAGATTGCAAACGTCGAGCAATTGCTCAGAGATGAAAAGGGCCAGCACTGAAAGCTGTTGCTAGCCAGCACCCTTCCTTGGAAGCGCTTTCACAGGCGCAGCAACACTGGGGCTTTGCGCTTCTCTAGCCACCAAACGTCAATGTCATTCTCTTTCCTTCTCGTAGACACGAGCTGAGAAATTGCAAATGTCGAGCAATTGATCAGAGATGAAAAGTGCCAGCACTGAAAGCTGTTGCTAGCCAGCACCCTTCCTTGGAAGCGCTTTCACAGGCGCAGCAACACTGGGGCTTTGCGCTTCTCTAGCCACCAAACATCACGGTCATTCTCTTTCCGTCTCGTAGACACGAGCTGAGAAATTGCAAACGTCGAGCAATTGCTCAGAGATGAAAAGTGCCAGCACTGAAAGCTGTTGCTAGCCAGCACCCTTCCTTGGAAGCGCTTTCACAGGCGCAGCAACACTGGGGCTTTGCGCTTCTCTACCCACCAAACATCACGGTCATTCTCTTTCCTTCTCGTAGACACGAGCTGAGAAATTGCAAACGTCGAGCAATTGCTCAGAGATGAAAAGTGCCAGCACTGAAAGCTGTTGCTAGCCAGCACCCTTCCTTGGAAGCGCTTTCACAGGCGCAGCAACACTGGGGCTTTGCGCTTCTCTACCCACCAAACGTCACGGTCACTATCTCTCCGTCTCGTAGACACGAGCTGAGAAATTGCAAACGTCGAGCAATTGCTCAGAGATGAAAAGTGCCAGCACTGAAAGGTGTTGCTAGCCAGCACCCTTCCTTGGAAGCGCTTTTGTAGGCCTAAGAACACTGGGGCTCTGGGCTTCTCTAGCCACCTAATCTTCTGCTCATACTCTCACGCACTATAAAGAGAGCTCAGGTGAGAAATTGCAAACGTCGAGCAATTGCTCAGAGATGAAAAGTGCCAGCACTGAAAGCTGTTGCTAGCCAGCACCCTTCCTTGGAAGCGCTTTTGTAGCCCTAAGAACACTGGGGCTCTGGGCTTCTCTAGCCACCTACTCTTCTGCTCATCCTCTCGCGCTCTCTAAAGAGAGCTCAGGGGAGAAATTGCAAACGTCGAGCAATTGCTCAGAGATGAAAAGTGCCAGCACTGAAAGCTGTTGCTAGCCAGCACCCTTCCTTGGAAGCGCTTTTGTAGCCCTAATAACACTGGGGCTCTGGGCTTCTCTAGCCACCTACTCTTCTGCTCATCCTCTCGCGCACTCTAAAGAGAGCTCAGGTGAGAAAGTGCAAACGTCGAGCAATTGCTCAGAGATGAAAAGTTCCAGCACTGAAAGCTGTTGCTAGCCAGCAGCCTTCCTTGGAAGCGCTTTCACAGGCGCAGCAACACTGGGGCTTTGCGGTTCTCTAGCCACCAAACGTCACGCTCACTATCTCTCCGTCTCGTAGACACGAGCTGAGAAATTGCAAACGTCCAGCAATTGCTCAGAGATGAAAAGTGCCAGCACTGAAAGCTGTGGCTAGCCAGCAGCCTTCCTTGGAAGTGCTTTCACAGGCGCAGCAACACTGGGGCTTTGCTCTTCTCTACCCACCAAACGTCACGGTCACTATCTCTCCGTCTCGTAGACACGAGCTGAGAAATTGCAAACGTCGAGCAATTGCTCAGAGATGATAAGGGCCAGCACTGAAAGCAGTTGCTAGCCAGCACCCTTCCTTGGAAGTGCTTTCACAGGCGCAGCAACACTGGGGCTTTGCGCTTCTCTACCAACCAAACATCACGGTCCTTCTCTTTCCGTCTCGTAGACACGAGCTGAGAAATTGCAAACGTCGAGCAATTGCTCAGAGATGAAAAGTGCCAGCACTGAAAGCTGTTGCTAGCCAGCACCCTTCCTTGGAAGCGCTTTCACAGGCGCAGCAACACTGGGGCTTTGCTCTTCTCTACCAACCAAACATCACGGTCACTATCTCTCCGTCTCGTAGACACGAGCTGAGAAATTGCAAACGTCGAGCAATTGCTCAGAGATGAAAAGTGGCAGCACTGAAAGCTGTTGCTAGCCAGCACCCTTCCTTGGAAGCGCTTTTGTACGCCTAAGAACACTGGGGCTTTGCGCTTCTCTAGCCACCAAACGTCACGGTCACTATCTCTCCGTCTCGTAGACACGAGCTGAGAAATTGCAAACGTCGAGCAATTGCTCAGAGATGAAAAGGGCCAGCACTGAAAGCTGTTGCTAGCCAGCACCCTTCCTTGGAAGCGCTTTTGTAGGCCTAAGAACACTGGGGCTCTGGGCTTCTCTAGCCACCTACTCTTCTGCTCATCCTCTCGCGTAGTCAAAAGAGAGCTCAGGTGAGAAATTGCAAATGTCGAGCAATTGCTCAGAGATGAAAAGTGCCAGCACTGAAGGCTGTTGCTAGCCAGCACCCTTCCTTGGAAGCGCTTTTGTAGCCCTAAGAACACTGGGGCTCTGGGCTTCTCTAGCCACCTAATCTTCTGCTCATCCTCTCACGCAGTCTAAAGAGAGCTCAGGTGAGAAATTGCAAACGTCGAGCAATTGCTCAGAGATGAAAAGGGCCAGCACTGAAAATTGTTGCTAGCCAGCACCCTTCCTTGGAAGCGCTTTCACAGGCGCAGCAACACTGGGGCTTTGCGCTTCTCTACCTACCAAATGTCACGGTCGCTATCTCTCCGTCTCGTAGACACGAGTTGATAAATTGCAAACATCCAGCAATTGCTCAGAGATGAAAAGTGCCAGCACTGAAAGCTGTTGCTAGCCAGCACCCTTCCTTGGAAGCGCTTTCACAGGCGCAGCAACACTGGGGCTTTGCGCTTCTCTAGCCACCAAACGTCACGGTCACTATCTCTCCGTCTCGTAGACACGAGCTGAGAAATTGCAAACGTCGAGCAATTGCTCAGAGATGAAAAGGGCCAGCACTGAAAGCTGTTGCTAGCCAGCACCCTTCCTTGGAAGCGCTTTTGTAGGCCTAAGAACACTGGGACTTTGCGCTTCTCTAGCCACCAAACGTCACGCTCAGTATCTCTCCGTCTCGTAGACACGAGCTGAGAAATTGCAAACGTCGAGCAATTGCTCAGAGATGAAAAGTGCCAGCACTGAAAGCTGTTGCTAGCCAGCACCCTTCCTTGGAAGCGCTTTTGTAGCCCTAAGAACACTGGGGCTCTGGGCTTCTCTAGCCACCTACTCTTCTGCTCATCCTCTCGTGCACTCTAAAGAGAGCTCAGGTGAGAAATTGCAAACGTCGAGCAATTGCTCAGAGATGAAAAGTGGCAGCACTGAAAGCTGTTGCTAGCCAGCACCCTTCCTTGGAAGCGCTTTCACAGGCGCAACAACACTGGGACTTTGCGCTTCTCTACCCACCAAACGTCACGGTCATTCTCTTTCCTTCTCGCAGACACGAGCTGAGAAATTGCAAATGTCGAGCAATTGCTCAGAGATGAAAAGTGGCAGCACTGAAAGCTGTTGCTAGCCAGCACCCTTCCTTGGAAGCGCTTTTGTAGGCCTAAGAACACTGGGGCTCTGGGCTTCTCTAGCCACCTAATCTTCTGCTCATCCTCTCGCGCAGTCTAAAGAGAGCTCAGGTGAGAAAGTGCAAACGTCGAGCAATTGCTCAGAGATGAAAAGTGCCAGCACTGAAAGCTGTTGCTAGCCAGCACCCTTCCTTGGAAGCGCTTTCACAGGCGCAGCAACACTGGAACTTTGCGCTTCTCTGGCCACCAAACTTCACGTTCATTCTCTTTCCTTCTCGTAGACACGAGCTGAGAAATTGCAAACGTCGAGCAATTGCTCAGAGATGAAAAGGGCCAGCACTGAAAGCTGTTGCTAGCCAGCACCCTTCCTTGGAAGTGCTTTCACAGGCGCAGCAACACTGGGGCTTTGCGCTTCTCTACCCACCAAACATCACGGTCATTCTCTTTCCTTCTCGTAGACACGAGTTGAGAAACTGCAAGTGTCGAGCAATTGCTCAGAGATGAAAAGTGCCAGCACTGAAAGCTGTTGCTAGCCAGCACCCTTCCTTGGAAGCGCTTTTGTAGGCCTAAGAACACTGGGGCTCTGGGCTTCTCTAGCCACCTAATCTTCTGCTCATCCTCTCGTGCAGTCTAAAGAGAGCTCAGGTGAGAGATTGCAAACGTCGAGCAATTGCTCAGAGATGAAAAGTGCCAGCACTGAAAGCTGATGCTAGCCAGCACCCTTCCTTGGAAGCGCTTTCACAGGCGCAGCAACACTGGGGCTTTGCGCTTCTCTAGCCACCAAACATCACGGTCATTCTCTTTCCGTCTCGTAGACACGAGCTGAGAAATTGCAAACGTCGAGCAATTGCTCAGAGATGAAAAGTGCCAGCACTGAAAGCTGTTGCTAGCCAGCACCCTTCCTTGGAAGCGCTTTCACAGGCGCAGCAACACTGGGGCTTTGCGCTTCTCTACCCACCAAACATCACGGTTATTCTCTTTCCTTCTCGTAGACACGAGCTGAGAAATTGCAAACGTCGAGCAATTGCTCAGAGATGAAAAGTGCCAGCACTGAAAGCTGTTGCTAGCCAGCACCCTTCCTTGGAAGCGCTTTCACAGGCGCAGCAACACTGGGGCTTTGCGCTTCTCTACCCACCAAACGTCACGGTCACTAACTCTCCGTCTCGTAGACACGAGTTGAGAAATTGCAAACGTCGAGCAATTGCTCAGAGATGAAAAGTGCCAGCACTGAAAGGTGTTGCTAGCCAGCACCCTTCCTTGGAAGCGCTTTTGTAGGCCTAAGAACACTGGGGCTCTGGGCTTCTCTAGCCACCTAATCTTCTGCTCATCCTCTCGCGCACTATAAAGAGAGCTCAGGTGAGAAATTGCAAACGTCGAGCAATTGCTCAGAGAGGAAAAGTGCCAGCACTGAAAGCTGTTGCTAGCCAGCACCCTTCCTTGGAAGCGCTTTTGTAGGCCTAAGAACACTGGGGCTCTGGGCTTCTCTAGCCACCTACTCTTCTGCTCATCCTCTCGCGCTCTCTAAAGAGAGCTCAGGGGAGAAATTGCAAACGTCGAGCAATTGCTCAGAGATGAAAAGTGCCAGCACTGAAAGCTGTTGCTAGCCAGCACCCTTCCTTGGAAGCGCTTTCACAGGCGCAGCAACACTGGGGCTTTGCTCTTCTCTACCCAACAAACGTCACGGTCACTATCTCTCCGTCTCGTAGACACGAGCTGAGAAATTGCAAATGTCGAGCAATTGCTCAGAGATGATAAGGGCCAGCACTGAAAGCTGTTGCTAGCCAGCACTCTTCCTTGGAAGTGCTTTCACAGGCGCAGCAACACTGGGGCTTTGCGCTTCTCTACCAACCAAACATCACGGTCCTTCTCTTTCCGTCTCGTAGACACGAGCTGAGAAATTGCAAACGTCGAGCAATTGCTCAGAGATGAAAAGTGCCAGCACTGAAAGCTGTTGCTAGCCAGCACCCTTCCTTGGAAGCGCTTTCACAGGCGCAGCAACACTGGGGCTTTGCTCTTCTCTACCAACCAAACATCACGGTCACTATCTCTCCGTCTCGTAGACACGAGCTGAGAAATTGCAAACGTCGAGCAATTGCTCAGAGATGAAAAGTGGCAGCACTGAAAGCTGTTGCTAGCCAGCACCCTTCCTTGGAAGCGCTTTTGTACGCCTAAGAACACTGGGGCTTTGCGCTTCTCTAGCCACCAAACGTCACGGTCACTATCTCTCCGTCTCGTAAACACGAGCTGAGAAATTGCAAACGTCGAGCAATTGCTCAGAGATGAAAAGTGCCAGCACTGAAAGCTGTTGCTAGCCAGCACCCTTCCTTGGAAGCGCTTTTGTAGCCCTAACAACACTGGGGCTCTGGGCTTCTCTAGCCACCTACTCTTCTGCTCATCCTCTCGCGTAGTCAAAAGAGAGCTCAGGTGAGAAATTGCAAATGTCGAGCAATTGCTCAGAGAGGAAAAGTGCCAGCACTGAAAGCTGTTGCTAGCCAGCACCCTTCCTTGGAAGCGCTTTTGTAGCCATAAGAACACTGGGGCTCTGGGCTTCTCTAGCCACCTAATCTTCTGCTCACCCTGTCGCGCAGTCTAAAGAGAGCTCAGGTGAGAAATTGCAAACGTCGAGCAATTGCTCAGAGATGAAAAGGGCCAGCACTGAAAACTGTTGCTAGCCAGCAGCCTTCCTTGGAAGCGCTTTCACAGGCGCAGCAACACTGGGGCTTTGCGCTTCTCTACCTACCAAATGTCACGGTCGCTATCTCTCCGTCTCGTAGACACGAGTTGATAAATTGCAAACATCCAGCAATTGCTCAGAGATGAAAAGTGCCAGCACTGAAAGCTGTTGCTAGCCAGCACCCTTCCTTGGAAGCGCTTTCACAGGCGCAGCAACACTGGGGCTTTGCGCTTCTCTAGCCACCAAACGTCACGGTCACTATCTCTCCGTCTCGTAGACACGAGCTGAGAAATTGCAAACGTCGAGCAATTGCTCAGAGAGGAAAAGGGCCAGCACTGAAAGCTGTTGCTAGCCAGCACCCTTCCTTGGAAGCGCTTTTGTAGGCCTAAGAACACTGGGGCTCTGGGCTTCTCTAGCCACCTAATCTTCTGCTCATCCTCTCGCGCACTCTAAAGAGAGCTCAGGTGAGAAAGTGCAAACGTCGAGCAATTGCTCAGAGATGAAAAGTGCCAGCACTGAAAGCTGTTGCTAGCCAGCACCCTTCCTTGGAAGCGCTTTCACAGGCGCAGCAACACTGGGGCTTTGCGCTTCTCTGGCCACCAAACTTCACGGTCATTCTCTTTCCTTCTCGTAGACACGAGCTGAGAAATTGCAAACGTCGAGCAATTGCTCAGAGATGAAAAGTGCCAGGACTGAAAGCTGTTGCTAGCCAGCACCCTTCCTTGGAAGTGCTTTCACAGGCGCAGCAACACTGGGGCTTTGCGCTTCTCTACCCACCAAACATCACGGTCATTCTCTTTCCTTCTCGTAGACACGAGTTGAGAAATTGCAAACGTCGAGCAATTGTTTAGAGAGGAAAAGTGGCAGCACTGAAAGCTGTTGCTAGCCAGCAGCCTTCCTTGGAAGCGCTTTTGTAGCCCTAACAACACTGGGGCTCTGGGCTTCTCTAGCCACCTACTCTTCTGCTCATCCTCTCGTGCAGTCTAAAGAGAGCTCAGGTGAGAAATTGCAAATGTCGAGCAATTGCTCAGAGATGAAAAGTGCCAGCACTGAAAGCTGATGCTAGCCAGCACCCTTCCTTGGAAGCGCTTTCACAGGTGCAGCAACACTGGGGCTTTGCGCTTCTCTACCAACCAAACGTCACGGTCACTATCTCTCCGTCTCGTAGACACGAGCTGAGAAATTGCAAACGTCGAGCAATTGCTCAGAGATGAAAAGTGCCAGCACTGAAAGCTGTTGCTAGCCAGCACCCTTCCTTGGAAGCGCTTTCACAGGCGCAGCAACACTGGGGCTTTGCGCTTCTCTACCCACCAAACATCACGGTCGTTCTCTTTCCTTCTCGTAGACACGAGTTGAGAAACTGCAAGTGTCGAGCAATTGCTCAGAGATGAAAAGTGCCAGCACTGAAAGCTGTTGCTAGCCAGCACCCTTCCTTGGAAGCGCTTTTGTAGGCCTAAGAACACTGGGGCTCTGGGCTTCTCTAGCCACCTAATCTTCTGCTCATCCTCTCGTGCAGTCTAAAGAGAGCTCAGGTGAGAGATTGCAAACGTCGAGCAATTGCTCAGAGATGAAAAGGGCCAGCACTGAAAGCTGTTGCTAGCCAGCACCCTTCCTTGGAAGCGCTTTCACAGGCGCAGCAACACTGGGGCTTTGCGCTTCTCTAGCCACCAAACGTCAATGTCATTCTCTTTCCTTCTCGTAGACACGACCTGAGAAATTGCAAACGTCGAGCAATTGCTCAGAGATGAAAAGTGCCAGCACTGAAAGCTGATGCTAGCCAGCACCCTTCCTTGGAAGCGCTTTCACAGGCGCAGCAACACTGGGGCTTTGCGCTTCTCTACCCACCAAACATCACGGTCATTCTCTTTCCTTCTCGTAGACACGAGCTGAGAAATTGCAAACGTCGAGCAATTGCTCAGAGATGAAAAGTGCCAGCACTGAAAGCTGTTGCTAGCCAGCACCCTTCCTTGGAAGCGCTTTCACAGGCGCAGCAACACTGGGGCTTTGCGCTTCTCTAGCCACCAAACGTCACGGTCACTATCTCTCCGTCTCGTAGACACGAGTTGAGAAATTGCAAACGTCGAGCAATTGCTCAGAGATGAAAAGTGCCAGCACTGAAAGGTGTTGCTAGCCAGCACCCTTCCTTGGAAGCGCTTTTGTAGGCCTAAGAACACTGGGGCTCTGGGCTTCTCTAGCCACCTAATCTTCTGCTCATCCTCTCGCGCACTATAAAGAGAGCTCAGGTGAGAAATTGCAAACGTCGAGCAATTGCTCAGAGAGGAAAAGTGCCAGCACTGAAAGCTGTTGCTAGCCAGCACCCTTCCTTGGAAGCGCTTTTGTAGCCCTAAGAACACTGGGGCTCTGGGCTTCTCTAGCCACCTACTCTTCTGCTCATCCTCTCGCGCTCTCTAAAGAGAGCTCAGGGGAGAAATTGCAAACGTCGAGCAATTGCTCAGAGATGAAAAGTGCCAGCACTGAAAGCTATTGCTAGCCAGCACCCTTCCTTGGAAGCGCTTTTGTAGGCCTAAGAACACTGGGGCTCTGGGCTTCTCTAGCCACCTACTCTTCTGCTCATCCTCTCGCGCAGTCTAAAGAGAGCTCAGGTGAGAAAGTGCAAACGTCGAGCAATTTCTCAGAGAGGAAAAGTGCCAGCACTGAAAGCTGTTGCTAGCCAGCAGCCTTCCTTGGAAGCGCTTTCACAGGCGCAGCAACACTGGGGCTTTGCGCTTCTCTAGCCACCAAACGTCACGCTCACTATCTCTCCGTCTCGTAGACACGAGCTGAGAAATTGCAAACGTCGAGCAATTGCTCAGAGATGAAAAGGGCCAGCACTGAAAGCTGTTGCTAGCCAGCACCCTTCCTTGGAAGCGCTTTTGTAGGCCTAAGAACACTGGGGCTCTGGGCTTCTCTAGCCACCTAATCTTCTGCTCATCCTCTCGCGCACTCTAAAGAGAGCTCAGGTGAGAAAGTGCAAACGTCGAGCAATTGCTCAGAGATGAAAAGTGCCAGCACTGAAAGCTGTTGCTAGCCAGCACCCTTCCTTGGAAGCGCTTTCACAGGCGCAGCAACACTGGGGCTTTGCGCTTCTCTGGCCACCAAACTTCACGGTCATTCTCTTTCCTTCTCGTAGACACGAGCTGAGAAATTGCAAACGTCGAGCAATTGCTCAGAGATGAAAAGTGCCAGGACTGAAAGCTGTTGCTAGCCAGCACCCTTCCTTGGAAGTGCTTTCACAGGCGCAGCAACACTGGGGCTTTGCGCTTCTCTAGCCACCAAACATCACGGTCATTCTCTTTCCTTCTCGTAGACACGAGTTGAGAAATTGCAAACGTCGAGCAATTGTTTAGAGAGGAAAAGTGGCAGCACTGAAAGCTGTTGCTAGCCAGCAGCCTTCCTTGGAAGCGCTTTTGTAGCCCTAACAACACTGGGGCTCTGGGCTTCTCTAGCCACCTACTCTTCTGCTCATCCTCTCGTGCAGTCTAAAGAGAGCTCAGGTGAGAAATTGCAAATGTCGAGCAATTGCTCAGAGATGAAAAGTGCCAGCACTGAAAGCTGATGCTAGCCAGCACCCTTCCTTGGAAGCGCTTTCACAGGTGCAGCAACACTGGGGCTTTGCGCTTCTCTACCAACCAAACGTCACGGTCACTATCTCTCCGTCTCGTAGACACGAGCTGAGAAATTGCAAACGTCGAGCAATTGCTCAGAGATGAAAAGTGCCAGCACTGAAAGCTGTTGCTAGCCAGCACCCTTCCTTGGAAGCGCTTTCACAGGCGCAGCAACACTGGGGCTTTGCGCTTCTCTACCCACCAAACATCACGGTCGTTCTCTTTCCTTCTCGTAGACACGAGTTGAGAAACTGCAAGTGTCGAGCAATTGCTCAGAGATGAAAAGTGCCAGCACTGAAAGCTGTTGCTAGCCAGCACCCTTCCTTGGAAGCGCTTTTGTAGGCCTAAGAACACTGGGGCTCTGGGCTTCTCTAGCCACCTAATCTTCTGCTCATCCTCTCGTGCAGTCTAAAGAGAGCTCAGGTGAGAGATTGCAAACGTCGAGCAATTGCTCAGAGATGAAAAGGGCCAGCACTGAAAGCTGTTGCTAGCCAGCACCCTTCCTTGGAAGCGCTTTCACAGGCGCAGCAACACTGGGGCTTTGCGCTTCTCTAGCCACCAAACGTCAATGTCATTCTCTTTCCTTCTCGTAGACACGAGCTGAGAAATTGCAAACGTCGAGCAATTGCTCAGAGATGAAAAGTGCCAGCACTGAAAGCTGATGCTAGCCAGCACCCTTCCTTGGAAGCGCTTTCACAGGCGCAGCAACACTGGGGCTTTGCGCTTCTCTACCCACCAAACATCACGGTCATTCTCTTTCCTTCTCGTAGACACGAGCTGAGAAATTGCAAACGTCGAGCAATTGCTCAGAGATGAAAAGTGCCAGCACTGAAAGCTGTTGCTAGCCAGCACCCTTCCTTGGAAGCGCTTTCACAGGCGCAGCAACACTGGGGCTTTGCGCTTCTCTAGCCACCAAACGTCACGGTCACTATCTCTCCGTCTCGTAGACACGAGTTGAGAAATTGCAAACGTCGAGCAATTGCTCAGAGATGAAAAGTGCCAGCACTGAAAGGTGTTGCTAGCCAGCACCCTTCCTTGGAAGCGCTTTTGTAGGCCTAAGAACACTGGGGCTCTGGGCTTCTCTAGCCACCTAATCTTCTGCTCATCCTCTCGCGCACTATAAAGAGAGCTCAGGTGAGAAATTGCAAACGTCGAGCAATTGCTCAGAGAGGAAAAGTGCCAGCACTGAAAGCTGTTGCTAGCCAGCACCCTTCCTTGGAAGCGCTTTTGTAGCCCTAAGAACACTGGGGCTCTGGGCTTCTCTAGCCACCTACTCTTCTGCTCATCCTCTCGCGCTCTCTAAAGAGAGCTCAGGGGAGAAATTGCAAACGTCGAGCAATTGCTCAGAGATGAAAAGTGCCAGCACTGAAAGCTATTGCTAGCCAGCACCCTTCCTTGGAAGCGCTTTTGTAGGCCTAAGAACACTGGGGCTCTGGGCTTCTCTAGCCACCTACTCTTCTGCTCATCCTCTCGCGCAGTCTAAAGAGAGCTCAGGTGAGAAAGTGCAAACGTCGAGCAATTGCTCAGAGAGGAAAAGTGCCAGCACTGAAAGCTGTTGCTAGCCAGCACCCTTCCTTGGAAGCGCTTTCACAGGCGCAGCAACACTGGGGCTTTGCGCTTCTCTAGCCACCAAACGTCACGCTCACTATCTCTCCGTCTCGTAGACACGAGCTGAGAAATTGCAAACGTCGAGCAATTGCTCAGAGATGAAAAGTGGCAGCACTGAAAGCTGTGGCTAGCCAGCACCCTTCCTTGGAAGCGCTTTTGTAGCCATAAGAACACTGGGGTTGTGGGCTTCTCTAGCCACCTAATCTTCTGCTCATCCTCTCGCGCAGTCTAAAGAGAGCTCAGGTGAGAAATTGCAAACGTCGAGCAATTGCTCAGAGATGAAAAGTGCCAGCACTGAAAGCTGA
Source organism: Sarcoramphus papa (assembly GCA_037962945.1). NCBI lineage: Eukaryota > Metazoa > Chordata > Aves > Accipitriformes > Cathartidae > Sarcoramphus > Sarcoramphus papa. The sequence goes on along the minus strand of CM075586.1, from coordinate 90,467,287 downwards.
TGCTAGCCAGCACCCTTCCTTGGAAGCGCTTTCACAGGCGCAGCAACACTGGGACTTTGCGCTTCTCTACCCACCAAACGTCATGGTCATTCTCTTTCCGTCTCGTAGACACGAGCTGAGAAATTGCAAACGTCGAGCAATTGCTCAGAGATGAAAAGTGCCAGCACTGAAAGCTGTGGCTAGCCAGCAGCCTTCCTTGGAAGTGCTTTCACAGACGCAGCAACACTGGGGCTTTGCTCTTCTCTACCCACCAAACGTCACGGTCACTATCTCTCCGTCTCGTAGACACGAGCTGAGAAATTGCAAACGTCGAGCAATTGCTCAGAGATGATAAGGGCCAGCACTGAAAGCTGTTGCTAGGCAGCACCCTTCCTTGGAAGTGCTTTCACAGGCGCAGCAACACTGGGGCTTTGCGCTTCTCTACCAACCAAACATCACGGTCATTCTCTTTCCGTCTCATAGACACGAGCTGAGAAATTGCAAACGTCGAGCAATTGCTCAGAGATGAAAAGTGCCAGCACTGAAAGCTGTTGCTAGCCAGCACCCTTCCTTGGAAGCGCTTTCACAGGCGCAGCAACACTGGGGTTTGCTCTTCTCTACCAACCAAACATCACGGTCACTATCTCTCCGTCTCGTAGACACGAGCTGAGAAATTGCAAACGTCGAGCAATTGCTCAGAGATGAAAAGTGCCAGCACTGAAAGCTGTTGCTAGCCAGCACCCTTCCTTGGAAGCGCTTTTGTAGGCCTAAGAACACTGGGGCTTTGCGCTTCTCTAGCCACCAAACGTCACGGTCACTATCTCTCCGTCTCGTAGACACGAGCTGAGAAATTGCAAACGTCGAGCAATTGCTCAGAGATGAAAAGTGCCAGCACTGAAAGCTGTTGCTAGCCAGCACCCTTCCTTGGAAGCGCTTTTGTAGGCCTAAGAACACTGGGGTTGTGGGCTTCTCTAGCCACCTAATCTTCTGCTCATCCTCTCGCGCACTCTGAAGAGAGCTCAGGTGAGAAATTGCAAATGTCGAGCAATTGCTCAGAGAGGAAAAGTGCCAGCACTGAAAGCTGTTGCTAGCCAGCACCCTTCCTTGGAAGCGCTTTTGTAGGCCTAAGAACACTGGGGCTCTGGGCTTCTCTAGCCACCTAATCTTCTGCTCATCCTCTAGTGCAGTCTAAAGAGAGCTCAGGTGAGAAATTGCAAACGTCGAGCAATTGCTCAGAGATGAAAAGGGCCAGCACTGAAAACTGTTGCTAGCCAGCACCCTTCCTTGGAAGCGCTTTCACAGGCGCAGCAACACTGGGGCTTTGCGCTTCTCTACCTACCAAATGTCACGGTCGCTATCTCTCCGTCTCGTAGACACGAGTTGATAAATTGCAAACATCCAGCAATTGCTCAGAGATGAAAAGTGCCAGCACTGAAAGCTGTTGCTAGCCAGCACCCTTCCTTGGAAGCGCTTTCACAGGCGCAGCAACACTGGGGCTTTGCGCTTCTCTAGCCACCAAACGTCACGGTCACTATCTCTCCGTCTCGTAGACACGAGCTGAGAAATTGCAAACGTCGAGCAATTGCTCAGAGAGGAAAAGTGCCAGCACTGAAGGCTGTGGCTAGCCAGCACCCTTCCTTGGAAGCGCTTTCACAGGCGCAGCAACACTGGGGCATTGCGCTTCTCTACCCACCAAACATCACGGTCATTCTCTTTCCGTCTCGTAGACACGAGTTGAGAAATTGCAAACGTCCAGCAATTGCTCAGAGATGAAAAGTGCCAGCACTGAAAGCTGTTGCTAGCCAGCACCCTTCCCTGGAAGTGCTTTCACAGGCGCAGCAGCACTGGGGCTTTGCGCTTCTCTACCCACCAAACATCACGGTCACTATCTTTCCGTCTCCTAGACACGAGCTGAGCAATTGCAAACGTCGAGCAATTGCTCAGAGATGAAAAGTGCCAGCACTGAAAGCTGTTGCTAGCCAGCAGCCTTCCTTGGAAGCGCTTTTGTAGGCCTAACAACACTGGGGCTCTGGGCTTCTCTAGCCACCTACTCCTCTGCTCATCCTCTCGCGCACTCTAAAGAGAGCTCAGGGGAGAAATTGCAAACGTCCAGCAATTGCTCAGAGATGAAAAGTGCCAGCACTGAAGGCTGTTGCTAGCCAGCAGCCTTCCTTGGAAGCGCTTTCACAGGCGCAGCAACACTGGGACTTTGCGCTTCTCTAGCCACCAAACGTCACGGTCATTCTCTTTCCGTCTCGTAGACACGAGCTGAGAAATTGCAAACGTCCAGCAATTGCTCAGAGATGAAAAGTGCCAGCACTGAAAGCTGTTGCTAGCTAGCACCCTTCCTTGGAAGCGCTTTCACAGGCGCAGCAACACTGGGGCTTTGCGCTTCGCTACCCACCAAACGTCACGGTCATTCTCTTTCCTTCTCGTAGACACGAGCTGAGAAATTGCAAACGTCGAGCAATTGCTCAGAGATGAAAAGTGCCAGCACTGAAAGCTGTGGCTAGCCAGCACCCTTCCTTGGAAGTGCTTTCACAGGCGCAGCAACACTGGGGCTTTGCGCTTCGCTACCCACCAAACGTCACGGTCATTCTCTTTCCTTCTCGTAGACACGAGCTGAGAAATTGCAAACGTCGAGCAATTGATCAGAGATGAAAAGTGCCAGCACTGAAAGCTGTTGCTAGCCAGCACCCTTCCTTGGAAGCGCTTTTGTAGGCCTAAGAACACTGGGGCTCTGGGCTTCTCTAGCCACCTACTCTTCTGCTCATCCTCTCGCGCACTCTAAAGAGAGCTCAGGTGAGAAATTGCAAACGTCGAGCAATTGCTCAGAGATGAAAAGTGCCAGCACTGAAAGCTGTTGCTAGCCAGCACACTTCCTTGGAAGCGCTTTCACAGGCGCAGCAACACTGGGGCTTTGCGCTTCTCTACCAACCAAACGTCACGGTCATTCTCTTTCCTTCTCGTAGACACGAGTTGAGAAATTGCAAACGTCGAGCAATTGCTCAGAGATGAAAAGTGCCAGCACTGAAAGCTGTTGCTAGCCAGCACCCTTCCTTGGAAGCGCTTTTGTAGGCCTAAGAACACTGGGGCTCTGGGCTTCTCTAGCCACCTAATCTTCTGCTCATCCTCTCGCGCACTCTAAAGAGAGCTCAGGTGAGAAATTGCAAATGTCGAGCAATTGCTCAGAGATGAAAAGTGCCAGCACTGAAAGCTGTTGCTAGCCAGCACCCTTCCTTGGAAGCACTTTTGTAGGCCTAAGAACACTGGGGCTCTGGGCTTCTCTAGCCACCTACTCTTCTGCTCATCCTCTCGCGCACTCTAAAGAGAGCTCAGGTGAGAGATTGCAAAGGTCGAGCAATTGCTCAGAGATGAAAAGTGCCAGCACTGAAGGCTGTTGCTAGCCAGCACCCTTCCTTGGAAGCGCTTTCACAGGCGCAGCAACACTGGGGCTTTGCGCTTCTCTACCCACCAAACATCACGCTCACTATCTCTCCGTCTCGTAGACACGAGCTGAGAAATTGCAAACGTCGAGCAATTGCTCAGAGAGGAAAAGTGCCAGCACTGAAAGCTGATGCTAGCCAGCACCCTTCCTTGGAAGCGCTTTCACAGGCGCAGCAACACTGGGGCTTTGCGCTTCTCTAGCCACCAAACATCACGGTCATTCTCTTTCCGTCTCGTAGACACGAGTTGAGAAATTATAAACGTCGAGCAATTGCTCAGAGATGAAAAGTGCCAGCACTGAAAGCTGTTGCTAGCCAGCACCCTTCCTTGGAAGTGCTTTCACAGGCGCAGCAACACTGGGGCTTTGCGCTTCTCTAGCCACCAAACATCACGGTCACTATCTCTCCGTCTCGTAGACACGAGCTGAGAAATCGCAAACGTCGAGCAATTGCTCAGAGATGAAAAGTGCCAGCACTGAAAGCTGTTGCTAGCCAGCACCCTTCTTTGGAAGCGCTTTTGTAGGCCTAAGAACACTGGGGTTCTGGGCTCCTCTAGCCACCGACTCCTCTGCTCATCCTCTCGCGCAGTCTAAAGAGAGCTCAGGTGAGAAATTGCAAACGTCGAGCAATTGCTCAGAGATGAAAAGTGCCAGCACTGAAGGCTGTTGCTAGCCAGCACCCTTCCTTGGAAGCGCTTTCACAGGCGCAGCAACACTGGGACTTTTAGCTTCTCTAGCCACCAAACATCATGGTCATTCTCTTTCCTTCTCGTAGACACGAGCTGAGAAATTGCAAACGTCGAGCAATTGCTCAGAGAGGAAAAGTGCCAGCACTGAAAGCTGTTGCTAGCCAGCACCCTTCCTTGGAAGCGCTTTTGTAGGCCTAAGAACACTGGGGCTCTGGGCTTCTCTAGCCACCTAATCTTCTGCTCATCCTCTCGCGCACTCTAAAGAGAGCTCAGGTGAGAAATTGCAAACGTCGAGCAATTGCTCAGAGATGAAAAGTGCCAGCACTGAAAGCTCTTGCTAGCCAGCACCCTTCCTTGGAAGCGCTTTCACAGGCGCAGCAACACTGGGGCTTTGCGCTTCTCTATCCGCCAAACGTCACGGTCATTCTCTTTCCTTCTCGTAGACACGAGCTGAGAAATTGCAAACGTCGAGCAATTGCTCAGAGAGGAAAAGTGCCAGCACTGAAAGCTGTTGCTAGCCAGCACCCTTCCTCGGAAGCGCTTTCACAGGCGCAGCAACACTGGGGCTTTGCGCTTCTCTACCCACCAAACGTCACTCTCACTATCTCTCCGTCTCGTAGACACGAGCTGAGAAATTGCAAACGTCGAGCAATTGCTCAGAGATGAAAAGTGCCAGCATTGAAAGCTGTTGCTAGCCAGCACCCTTCCTTGGAAGCGCTTTTGTAGCCCTAAGAACACTGGGGCTCTGGGCTTCTCTAGCCACCTAATCTTCTGCTCATCCTCTCGCGCACTCTAAAGAGAGCTCAGGTGAGAAATTGCAAACGTCGAGCAATTGCTCAGAGATGAAAAGTGCCAGCACTGAAAGCTGTTGCTAGCTAGCACCCTTCCTTGGAAGCGCTTTCACAGGCGCAGCAACACTGGGGCTTTGCGCTTCTCTAGCCACCAAACATCACGGTCATTCTCTTTCCGTCTCGTAGACACGAGCTGAGAAATTGCAAACGTCGAGCAATTGCTCGGAGATGAAAAGTGCCAGCACTGAAAGCTGTGGCTAGCCAGCACCCTTCCTTGGAAGCGCTTTCACAGGCGCAGCAACACTGGGGCTTTGCGCTTCTCTAGCCACCAAACATCACGGTCATTCTCTTTCCGTCTCGTAGACACGAGTTGAGAAATTGCAAACGTCGAGCAATTGCTCAGAGATGAAAAGTGCCAGCACTGAAAGCTCTTGCTAGCCAGCACCCTTCCTTGGAAGTGCTTTCACAGGCGCAGCAACACTGGGGCTTTGCGCTTCTCTAGCCACCAAACATCACGGTCACTATCTCTCCGTCTCGTAGACACGAGCTGAGAAATTGCAAACGTCGAGCAATTGCTCAGAGATGAAAAGTGCCAGCACTGAAAGCTGATGCTAGCCAGCACCCTTCCTTGGAAGCGCTTTTGTAGGCCTAAGAACACTGGGGTTGTGGGCTTCTCTAGCCACCTACTCTAGTGCTCATCCTCTCGCGTAGTCAAAAGAGAGCTCAGGTGAGAAATTGCAAACGTCGAGCAATTGCTCAGAGATGAAAAGTGCCAGCACTGAAAGCTGTTGCTAGCCAGCACCCTTCCTTGGAAGCGCTTTCACAGGCGCAGCAACACTGGGGCTTTGCGCTTCTCTACCCACCAAACATCACGGTCGTTCTCTTTCCTTCTCGTAGACACGAGTTGAGAAACTGCAAGTGTCGAGCAATTGCTCAGAGAGGAAAAGTGCCAGCACTGAAAGCTGTTGCTAGCCAGCACCCTTCCTTGGAAGCACTTTTGTAGGCCTAAGAACACTGGGGCTCTGGGCTTCTCTAGCCACCTACTCTTCTGCTCATCCTCTCGTGCAGTCTAAAGAGAGCTCAGGTGAGAGATTGCAAACGTCGAGCAATTGCTCAGAGATGAAAAGTGCCAGCACTGAAAGCTGTTGCTAGCCAGCACCCTTCCTTGGAAGCGCTTTCACAGGCGCAGCAACACTGGGGCTTTGCGCTTCTCTAGCCACCAAACATCACGGTCACTATCTCTCCGTCTCGTAGACACGAGCTGAGAAATTGCAAACGTCGAGCAATTGCTCAGAGATGAAAAGTGCCAGCACTGAAAGCTGTTGCTAGCCAGCACCCTTCTTTGGAAGCGCTTTTGTAGGCCTAAGAACACTGGGGTTCTGGGCTCCTCTAGCCACCGACTCCTCTGCTCATCCTCTCGCGCAGTCTAAAGAGAGCTCAGGTGAGAAATTGCAAACGTCGAGCAATTGCTCAGAGATGAAAAGTGCCAGCACTGAAGGCTGTTGCTAGCCAGCACCCTTCCTTGGAAGCGCTTTCACAGGCGCAGCAACACTGGGACTTTGAGCTTCTCTAGCCACCAAACATCATGGTCATTCTCTTTCCTTCTCGTAGACACGAGCTGAGAAATTGCAAACGTCGAGCAATTGCTCAGAGAGGAAAAGTGCCAGCACTGAAAGCTGTTGCTAGCCAGCACCCTTCCTTGGAAGCGCTTTTGTAGCCCTAAGAACACTGGGGCTCTGGGCTTCTCTAGCCACCTAATCTTCTGCTCATCCTCTCGCGCACTCTAAAGAGAGCTCAGGTGAGAAATTGCAAACGTCGAGCAATTGCTCAGAGATGAAAAGTGCCAGCACTGAAAGCTCTTGCTAGCCAGCACCCTTCCTTGGAAGCGCTTTCACAGGCGCAGCAACACTGGGGCTTTGCGCTTCTCTATCCGCCAAACGTCACGGTCATTCTCTTTCCTTCTCGTAGACACGAGCTGAGAAATTGCAAACGTCGAGCAATTGCTCAGAGAGGAAAAGTGCCAGCACTGAAAGCTGTTGCTAGCCAGCACCCTTCCTCGGAAGCGCTTTCACAGGCGCAGCAACACTGGGGCTTTGCGCTTCTCTACCCACCAAACGTCACTCTCACTATCTCTCCGTCTCGTAGACACGAGCTGAGAAATTGCAAACGTCGAGCAATTGCTCAGAGATGAAAAGTGCCAGCATTGAAAGCTGTTGCTAGCCAGCACCCTTCCTTGGAAGCGCTTTTGTAGCCCTAAGAACACTGGGGCTCTGGGCTTCTCTAGCCACCTAATCTTCTGCTCATCCTCTCGCGCACTCTAAAGAGAGCTCAGGTGAGAAATTGCAAACGTCGAGCAATTGCTCAGAGATGAAAAGTGCCAGCACTGAAAGCTGTTGCTAGCTAGCACCCTTCCTTGGAAGCGCTTTCACAGGCGCAGCAACACTGGGGCTTTGCGCTTCTCTAGCCACCAAACATCACGGTCATTCTCTTTCCGTCTCGTAGACACGAGCTGAGAAATTGCAAACGTCGAGCAATTGCTCGGAGATGAAAAGTGCCAGCACTGAAAGCTGTGGCTAGCCAGCACCCTTCCTTGGAAGCGCTTTCACAGGCGCAGCAACACTGGGGCTTTGCGCTTCTCTAGCCACCAAACATCACGGTCATTCTCTTTCCGTCTCGTAGACACGAGTTGAGAAATTGCAAACGTCGAGCAATTGCTCAGAGATGAAAAGTGCCAGCACTGAAAGCTCTTGCTAGCCAGCACCCTTCCTTGGAAGTGCTTTCACAGGCGCAGCAACACTGGGGCTTTGCGCTTCTCTAGCCACCAAACATCACGGTCACTATCTCTCCGTCTCGTAGACACGAGCTGAGAAATTGCAAACGTCGAGCAATTGCTCAGAGATGAAAAGTGCCAGCACTGAAAGCTGATGCTAGCCAGCACCCTTCCTTGGAAGCGCTTTTGTAGGCCTAAGAACACTGGGGTTGTGGGCTTCTCTAGCCACCTACTCTTCTGCTCATCCTCTCGCGTAGTCAAAAGAGAGCTCAGGTGAGAAATTGCAAACGTCGAGCAATTGCTCAGAGATGAAAAGTGCCAGCACTGAAAGCTGTTGCTAGCCAGCACCCTTCCTTGGAAGCGCTTTCACAGGCGCAGCAACACTGGGGCTTTGCGCTTCTCTACCCACCAAACATCACGGTCGTTCTCTTTCCTTCTCGTAGACACGAGTTGAGAAACTGCAAGTGTCGAGCAATTGCTCAGAGATGAAAAGTGCCAGCACTGAAAGCTGTTGCTAGCCAGCACCCTTCCTTGGAAGCACTTTTGTAGGCCTAAGAACACTGGGGCTCTGGGCTTCTCTAGCCACCTACTCTTCTGCTCATCCTCTCGTGCAGTCTAAAGAGAGCTCAGGTGAGAGATTGCAAACGTCGAGCAATTGCTCAGAGATGAAAAGGGCCAGCACTGAAAGCTGTTGCTAGCCAGCACCCTTCCTTGGAAGCGCTTTCACAGGCGCAGCAACACTGGGGCTTTGCGCTTCTCTAGCCACCAAACGTCACGGTCATTCTCTTTCCTTCTCGTAGACACGACCTGAGAAATTGCAAACGTCGAGCAATTGCTCAGAGATGAAAAGTGCCAGCACTGAAAGCTGATGCTAGCCAGCACCCTTCCTTGGAAGCGCTTTCACAGGCGCAGCAACACTGGGGCTTTGCGCTTCTCTACCCACCAAACATCACGGTCATTCTCTTTCCTTCTCGTAGACACGAGCTGAGAAATTGCAAACGTCGAGCAATTGCTCAGAGATGAAAAGTGCCAGCACTGAAAGCTGTTGCTAGCCAGCACCCTTCCTTGGAAGCGCTTTCACAGGCGCAGCAACACTGGGGCTTTGCGCTTCTCTAGCCACCAAACGTCACGGTCACTATCTCTCCGTCTCGTAGACACGAGTTGAGAAATTGCAAACGTCGAGCAATTGCTCAGAGATGAAAAGTGCCAGCACTGAAAGGTGTTGCTAGCCAGCACCCTTCCTTGGAAGCGCTTTTGTAGGCCTAAGAACACTGGGGCTCTGGGCTTCTCTAGCCACCTAATCTTCTGCTCATCCTCTCGCGCACTATAAAGAGAGCTCAGGTGAGAAATTGCAAACGTCGAGCAATTGCTCAGAGAGGAAAAGTGCCAGCACTGAAAGCTGTTGCTAGCCAGCACCCTTCCTTGGAAGCGCTTTTGTAGCCCTAAGAACACTGGGGCTCTGGGCTTCTCTAGCCACCTACTCTTCTGCTCATCCTCTCGCGCTCTCTAAAGAGAGCTCAGGGGAGAAATTGCAAACGTCGAGCAATTGCTCTGAGATGAAAAGTGCCAGCACTGAAAGCTGTTGCTAGCCAGCACCCTTCCTTGGAAGCGCTTTTGTAGGCCTAAGAACACTGGGGCTCTGGGCTTCTCTAGCCACCTACTCTTCTGCTCATCCTCTCGCGCACTCTAAAGAGAGCTCAGGTGAGAAATTGCAAACGTCGAGCAATTGCTCAGAGATGAAAAGTGCCAGCACTGAAAGCTGATGCTAGCCAGCACCCTTCCTTGGAAGCGCTTTCACAGGCGCAGCAACACTGGGACTTTGCGCTTCTCTACCCACCAAACGTCATGGTCATTCTCTTTCCTTCTCGTAGACACGAGCTGAGAAATTGCAAACGTCGAGCAATTGCTCAGAGATGAAAAGTGCCAGCACTGAAAGCTGTTGCTAGCCAGCAGCCTTCCTTGGAAGTGCTTTCACAGACGCAGCAACACTGGGGCTTTGCTCTTCTCTACCCACCAAACGTCACGGTCACTATCTCTCCGTCTCCTAGACACGAGCTGAGAAATTGCAAACGTCGAGCAATTGCTCAGAGATGATAAGGGCCAGCACTGAAAGCTGTTGCTAGGCAGCACCCTTCCTTGGAAGTGCTTTCACAGGCGCAGCAACACTGGGGCTTTGCGCTTCTCTACCAACCAAACATCACGGTCATTCTCTTTCCGTCTCATAGACACGAGCTGAGAAATTGCAAACGTCGAGCAATTGCTCAGAGATGAAAAGTGCCAGCACTGAAAGCTGTTGCTAGCCAGCACCCTTCCTTGGAAGCGCTTTCACAGGCGCAGCAACACTGGGGCTTTGCTCTTCTCTACCAACCAAACATCACGGTCACTATCTCTCCGTCTCGTAGACACGAGCTGAGAAATTGCAAACGTCGAGCAATTGCTCAGAGATGAAAAGTGCCAGCACTGAAAGGTGTTGCTAGCCAGCACCCTTCCTTGGAAGCGCTTTTGTAGGCCTAAGAACACTGGGGCTTTGCGCTTCTCTAGCCACCAAACGTCACGGTCACTATCTCTCCGTCTCGTAGACACGAGCTGAGAAATTGCAAACGTCGAGCAATTGCTCAGAGATGAAAAGTGCCAGCACTGAAAGCTGTTGCTAGCCAGCACCCTTCCTTGGAAGCGCTTTTGTAGGCCTAAGAACACTGGGGTTGTGGGCTTCTCTAGCCACCTAATCTTCTGCTCATCCTCTCGCGCACTCTGAAGAGAGCTCAGGTGAGAAATTGCAAATGTCGAGCAATTGCTCAGAGAGGAAAAGTGCCAGCACTGAAAGCTGTTGCTAGCCAGCACCCTTCCTTGGAAGCGCTTTTGTAGGCCTAAGAACACTGGGGCTCTGGGCTTCTCTAGCCACCTAATCTTCTGCTCATCCTCTAGTGCAGTCTAAAGAGAGCTCAGGTGAGAAATTGCAAACGTCGAGCAATTGCTCAGAGATGAAAAGGGCCAGCACTGAAAACTGTTGCTAGCCAGCACCCTTCCTTGGAAGCGCTTTCACAGGCGCAGCAACACTGGGGCTTTGCGCTTCTCTACCTACCAAATGTCACGGTCGCTATCTCTCCGTCTCGTAGACACGAGTTGATAAATTGCAAACATCCAGCAATTGCTCAGAGATGAAAAGTGCCAGCACTGAAAGCTGTTGCTAGCCAGCACCCTTCCTTGGAAGCGCTTTCACAGGCGCAGCAACACTGGGGCTTTGCGCTTCTCTAGCCACCAAACGTCACGGTCACTATCTCTCCGTCTCGTAGACACGAGCTGAGAAATTGCAAACGTCGAGCAATTGCTCAGAGATGAAAAGGGCCAGCACTGAAAGCTGTTGCTAGCCAGCACCCTTCCTTGGAAGCGCTTTCACAGGCGCAGCAACACTGGAACTTTGAGCTTCTCTACCCACCAAATGTCACGCTCAGTATCTCTCCGTCTCGTAGACACGAGCTGAGAAATTGCAAACGTCGAGCAATTGCTCAGAGATGAAAAGTGGCAGCACTGAAAGCTGTTGCTAGCCAGCACCCTTCCTTGGAAGCGCTTTTGTAGCCCTAAGAACACTGGGGCTCTGGGCTTCTCTAGCCACCTACTCTTCTGCTCATCCTCTCGTGCACTCTAAAGAGAGCTCAGGTGAGAGATTGCAAACGTCGAGCAATTGCTCAGAGATGAAAAGTGGCAGCACTGAAAGCTGTTGCTAGCCAGCACCCTTCCTTGGAAGCGCTTTCACAGGCGCAACAACACTGGGACTTTGCGCTTCTCTAGCCACCAAACGTCACGCTCACTATCTCTCCGTCTCGTAGACACGAGCTGAGAAATTGCAAACGTCGAGCAATTGCTCAGAGATGAAAAGTGCAAGCACTGAAAGCTCTTGCTACCCAGCACCCTTCCTTGGAAGTGCTTTCACAGGCGCAGCAACACTGGGGCTTTGCGCTTCTCTAGCCACCAAACATCACGCTCACTATCTCTCCGTCTCGTAGACACGAGCTGAGAAATTGCAAACGTCGAGCAATTGCTCAGAGATGAGAAGTGCCAGCACTGAAAGCTGTTGCTAGTCAGCACCCTTCCTTGGAAGCGCTTTTGTAGGCCTAAGAACACTGGGGCTCTGGGCTTCTCTAGCCACCTAATCTTCTGCTCATCCTCTCGCGTAGTCTAAAGAGAGCTCAGGTGAGAAATTGCAAATGTCAAGCAATTGCTCAGAGATGAAAAGTGCCAGCACTGAAAGCTGATGCTAGCCAGCACCCTTCCTTGGAAGTTCTTTCACAGGCGCAGCAACACTGGGGCTTTGCGCTTCTCTAGCCACCAAACATCACGCTCACTATCTCTCCGTCTCGTAGACACGAGCTGAGAAATTGCAAACGTCGAGCAATTGCTCAGAGAGGAAAAGTGCCAGCACTGAAGGCTGTGGCTAGCCAGCACCCTTCCCTGGAAGTGCTTTCACAGGCGCAGCAGCACTGGGGCTTTGCGCTTCTCTACCCACCAAACATCACGGTCACTATCTTTCCGTCTCCTAGACACGAGCTGAGAAATTGCAAACGTCGAGCAATTGCTCAGAGATGAAAAGTGCCAGCACTGAAAGCTGTTGCTAGCCAGCAGCCTTCCTTGGAAGCGCTTTTGTAGGCCTAAGAACAGTGGGGCTCTGGGCTTCTCTAGCCACCTACTCCTCTGCTCATCCTCTCGCGCACTCTAAAGAGAGCTCAGGGGAGAAATTGCAAACGTCCAGCAATTGCTCAGAGATGAAAAGTGCCAGCACTGAAGGCTGTTGCTAGCCAGCACCCTTCCTTGGAAGCGCTTTCACAGGCGCAGCAACACTGGGACTTTGCGCTTCTCTAGCCACCAAACGTCACGGTCATTCTCTTTCCGTCTCGTAGACACGAGCTGAGAAATTGCAAACGTCGAGCAATTGATCAGAGATGAAAAGTGCCAGCACTGAAAGCTGTTGCTAGCCAGCACCCTTCCTTGGAAGCGCTTTTGTAGGCCTAAGAACACTGGGGCTCTGGGCTTCTCTAGCCACCTACTCTTCTGCTCATCCTCTCGCGCACTCTAAAGAGAGCTCAGGTGAGAAATTGCAAACGTCGAGCAATTGCTCAGAGATGAAAAGTGCCAGCACTGAAAGCTGTTGCTAGCCAGCACACTTCCTTGGAAGCGCTTTCACAGGCGCAGCAACACTGGGGCTTTGCGCTTCTCTAGCCACCAAACGTCACGGTCATTCTCTTTCCTTCTCGTAGACACGAGTTGAGAAATTGCAAACGTCGAGCAATTGCTCAGAGATGAAAAGTGCCAGCACTGAAAGCTCTTGCTACCCAGCACCCTTCCTTGGAAGCGCTTTCACAGGCGCAGCAACACTGGGGCTTTGCTCTTCTCTACCCACCAAACATCACGGTCACTATCTCTCCGTCTCGTAGACACGAGTTGAGAAATTGCAAACGTCGAGCAATTGCTCAGAGATGAAAAGTGCCAGCACTGAAAGCTGTTGCTAGCCAGCACCCTTCCTTGGAAGCGCTTTTGTAGGCCTAAGAACACTGGGGCTCTGGGCTTCTCTAGCCACCTAATCTTCTGCTCATTCTCTCGCGCACTCTAAAGAGAGCTCAGGTGAGAAATTGCAAATGTCGAGCAATTGCTCAGAGATGAAAAGTGCCAGCACTGAAAGCTGTTGCTAGCCAGCACCCTTCCTTGGAAGCACTTTTGTAGGCCTAAGAACACTGGGGCTCTGGGCTTCTCTAGCCACCTACTCTTCTGCTCATCCTCTCGCGCACTCTAAAGAGAGCTCAGGTGAGAGATTGCAAAGGTCGAGCAATTGCTCAGAGATGAAAAGTGCCAGCACTGAAGGCTGTTGCTAGCCAGCACCCTTCCTTGGAAGCGCTTTCACAGGCGCAGCAACACTGGGGCTTTGCGCTTCTCTACCCACCAAACATCACGCTCACTATCTCTCCGTCTCGTAGACACGAGCTGAGAAATTGCAAACGTCGAGCAATTACTCAGAGAGGAAAAGTGCCAGCACTGAAAGCTGATGCTAGCCAGCACCCTTCCTTGGAAGCGCTTTCACAGGCGCAGCAACACTGGGGCTTTGCGCTTCTCTAGCCACCAAACATCACGGTCATTCTCTTTCCGTCTCGTAGACACGAGTTGAGAAATTATAAACGTCGAGCAATTGCTCAGAGATGAAAAGTGCCAGCACTGAAAGCTGTTGCTAGCCAGCACCCTTCCTTGGAAGTGCTTTCACAGGCGCAGCAACACTGGGGCTTTGCGCTTCTCTAGCCACCAAACGTCACGGTCACTATCTCTCCGTCTCGCAGACACGAGCTGAGAAATTGCAAACGTCGAGCAATTGCTCAGAGATGAAAAGTGCCAGCACTGAAAGCTGTTGCTAGCCAGCACCCTTCTTTGGAAGCGCTTTTGTAGGCCTAAGAACACTGGGGTTCTGGGCTCCTCTAGCCACCGACTCCTCTGCTCATCCTCTCGCGCAGTCTAAAGAGAGCTCAGGTGAGAAATTGCAAATGTCGAGCAATTGCTCAGAGATGAAAAGTGCCAGCACTGAAGGCTGTTGCTAGCCAGCACCCTTCCTTGGAAGCGCTTTCACAGGCGCAGCAACACTGGGACTTTGAGCTTCTCTAGCCACCAAACATCATGGTCATTCTCTTTCCTTCTCGTAGACACGAGCTGAGAAATTGCAAACGTCGAGCAATTGCTCAGAGAGGAAAAGTGCCAGCACTGAAAGCTGTTGCTAGCCAGCACCCTTCCTTGGAAGCGCTTTTGTAGGCCTAAGAACACTGGGGCTCTGGGCTTCTCTAGCCACCTACTCTTCTGCTCATCCTCTCGCGCAGTCTAAAGAGAGCTCAGGTGAGAAATTGCAAACGTCGAGCAATTGCTCAGAGATGAAAAGTGCCAGCACTGAAAGCTCTTGCTAGCCAGCACCCTTCCTTGGAAGCGCTTTCACAGGCGCAGCAACACTGGGGCTTTGCGCTTCTCTATCCGCCAAACGTCACGGTCATTCTCTTTCCTTCTCGTAGACACGAGCTGAGAAATTGCAAACGTCGAGCAATTGCTCAGAGATTAAAAGTGCCAGCACTGAAAGCTGTTGCTAGCCAGCACCCTTCCTCGGAAGCGCTTTCACAGGCGCAGCAACACTGGGGCTTTGCGCTTCTCTACCCACCAAACGTCACTCTCACTATCTCTCCGTCTCGTAGACACGAGCTGAGAAATTGCAAACGTCGAGCAATTGCTCAGAGATGAAAAGTGCCAGCACTGAAAGCTGTTGCTAGCCAGCACCCTTCCTTGGAAGCGCTTTTGTAGCCCTAAGAACACTGGGGCTCTGGGCTTCTCTAGCCACCTAATCTTCTGCTCATCCTCTCGCGCACTCTAAAGAGAGCTCAGGTGAGAAATTGCAAACGTCGAGCAATTGCTCAGAGATGAAAAGTGCCAGCACTGAAAGCTGTTGCTAGCTAGCACCCTTCCTTGGAAGCGCTTTCACAGGCGCAGCAACACTGGGGCTTTGCGCTTCTCTAGCCACCAAACATCACGGTCATTCTCTTTCCGTCTCGTAGACACGAGCTGAGAAATTGCAAACGTCGAGCAATTGCTCGGAGATGAAAAGTGCCAGCACTGAAAGCTGTGGCTAGCCAGCACCCTTCCTTGGAAGCGCTTTCACAGGCGCAGCAACACTGGGGCTTTGCGCTTCTCTAGCCACCAAACATCACGGTCATTCTCTTTCCGTCTCGTAGACACGAGTTGAGAAATTGCAAACGTCGAGCAATTGCTCAGAGATGAAAAGTGCCAGCACTGAAAGCTCTTGCTAGCCAGCACCCTTCCTTGGAAGCGCTTTCACAGGCGCAGCAACACTGGGGCTTTGCGCTTCTCTAGCCACCAAACATCACGGTCACTATCTCTCCGTCTCGTAGACACGAGCTGAGAAATTGCAAACGTCGAGCAATTGCTCAGAGATGAAAAGTGCCAGCACTGAAAGCTGATGCTAGCCAGCACCCTTCCTTGGAAGCGCTTTTGTAGGCCTAAGAACACTGGGGTTGTGGGCTTCTCTAGCCACCTACTCTTCTGCTCATCCTCTCGCGTAGTCAAAAGAGAGCTCAGGTGAGAAATTGCAAACGTCGAGCAATTGCTCAGAGATGAAAAGTGCCAGCACTGAAAGCTGTTGCTAGCCAGCACCCTTCCTTGGAAGCGCTTTTGTAGCCATAAGAACACTGGGGCTCTGAGCTTCTCTAGCTACCTAATCTTCTGCTCATCCTCTCGCGTAGTCTAAAGAGAGCTCAGGTGAGACATTGCAAACGTCCAGCAATTGCTCAGAGAGGAAAAGTGCCAGCACTGAAAGCTGTTGCTAGCCAGCACCCTTCCTTGGAAGCGCTTTTGTAGGCCTAAGAACACTGGGGTTGTGGGCTTCTCTAGCCACCTAATCTTCTGCTCATCCTCTCGCGCACTCTAAAGAGAGCTCAGGTGAGAAAGTGCAAACGTCGAGCAATTGCTCAGAGATGAAAAGGGCCAGCACTGAAAGCTGATGCTAGCCAGCACCCTTCCTTGGAAGCGCTTTCACAGGCGCAGCAACACTGGGGCTTTGCGCTTCTCTAGCCACCAAACATCACGGTCACTATCTCTCCGTCTCGTAGACACGAGCTGAGAAATTGCAAACGTCGAGCAATTGCTCAGAGATGAAAAGTGCCAGCACTGAAAGCTGTTGCTAGCCAGCACCCTTCCTTGGAAGCGCTTTCACAGGCGCAGCAACACTGGGGCTTTGCTCTTCTCTACCCACCAAACGTCACGGTCACTATCTCTCCGTCTCGTAGACACGAGTTGAGAAATTGCAAACGTCCAGCAATTGCTCAGAGATGAAAAGTTCCAGCACTGAAAGCTGTTGCTAGCCAGCACCCTTCCTTGGAAGCGCTTTTGTAGGCCTAAGAATACTGGGGCTCTGGGCTTCTCTAGCCACCTACTCTTCTGCTCATCCTCTCGCGTAGTCTAAAGAGAGCTCAGGTGAGAAATTGCAAATGTCGAGCAATTGCTCAGAGAGGAAAAGTGCCAGCACTGAAAGCTGTTGCTAGCCAGCACCCTTCCTTGGAAGCGCTTTTGTAGGCCTAAGAACACTGGGGCTCTGGGCTTCTCTAGCCACCTACTCTTCTGCTCATCCTCTCGCGCACTCTAAAGAGAGCTCAGGTGAGAAATTGCAAACGTCGAGCAATTGCTCAGAGATGAAAAGTGCCAGCACTGAAAGCTCTTGCTAGCCAGCACCCTTCCTTGGAAGCGCTTTCACAGGCGCAGCAACACTGGGGCTTTGCGCTTCTCTACCCACCAAACGTCACGGTCATTCTCCTTCCTTCTCGTAGACACGAGCTGAGAAATTGCAAACGTCGAGCAATTGCTCAGAGAGGAAAAGTGCCAGCACTGAAAGCTGTTGCTACCCAGCAGCCTTCCTCGGAAGCGCTTTCACAGGCGCAGCAACACTGGGGCTTTTCGCTTCTCTACCCACCAAATGTTACTCTCACTATCTCTCCGTCTCGTAGACACGAGCTGAGAAATTGCAAACGTCGAGCAATTGCTCAGAGATGAAAAGTGCCAGCATTGAAAGCTGTGGCTAGCCAGCACCCTTCCTTGGAAGCGCTTTTGTAGGCCTAAGAACAGTGGGGCTCTGGGCTTCTCTAGCCACCTAATCTTCTGCTCATCCTCTCGCGCACTCTAAAGAGAGCTCAGGTGAGAAATTGCAAACGTCGAGCAATTGCTCAGAGATGAAAAATGCCAGCACTGAAAGCTGTTGCTAGCTAGCACCCTTCCTTGGAAGCGCTTTCACAGGCGCAGCAACACTGGGGCTTTGCGCTTCTCTACCCACCAAACATCACGGTCATTCTCTTTCCGTCTCGTAGACACGAGTTGAGAAATTGCAAACGTCGAGCAATTGCCCTGAGATGAAAAGTGCCAGCACTGAAAGCTGTGGCTAGCCAGCACCCTTCCTTGGAAGCGCTTTCACAGGCGCAGCAACACTGGGACTTTGCGCTTCTCTAGCCACCAAATATCACGGTCATTCTCTTTCCGTCTCGTAGACACGAGCTGAGAAATTGCAAACGTCGAGCAATTGCTCAGAGATGAAAAGTGCCAGCACTGAAAGCTCTTGCTAGCCAGCACCCTTCCTTGGAAGTGCTTTCACAGGCGCAGCAACACTGGGGCTTTGCGCTTCTCTAGCCACCAAACTTCACGCTCACTATCTCTCCGTCTTGTAGACACGAGCTGAGAAATTGCAAACGTCGAGCAATTGCTCAGAGATGAAAAGTGCCAGCACTGAAAGCTGATGCTAGCCAGCACCCTTCCTTGGAAGCGCTTTTGTAGGCCTAAGAACACTGGGGTTGTGGGCTTCTCTAGCCACCTACTCTTCTGCTCATCCTCTCGCGTAGTCAAAAGAGAGCTCAGGTGAGAAATTGCAAACGTCGAGCAATTGCTCAGAGATGAAAAGTGCCAGCACTGAAAGCTGTTGCTAGCCAGCACCCTTCCTTGGAAGCGCTTTTGTAGCCATAAGAACACTGGGGCTCTGAGCTTCTCTAGCTACCTAATCTTCTGCTCATCCTCTCGCGTAGTCTAAAGAGAGCTCAGGTGAGACATTGCAAACGTCCAGCAATTGCTCAGAGAGGAAAAGTGCCAGCACTGAAAGCTGTTGCTAGCCAGCACCCTTCCTTGGAAGCGCTTTTGTAGGCCTAAGAACACTGGGGCTCTGGGCTTCTCTAGCCACCTACTCTTCTGCTCATCCTCTCGCGCAGTCTAAAGAGAGCTCAGGTGAGAAAGTGCAAACGTCGAGCAATTGCTCAGAGATGAAAAGGGCCAGCACTGAAAGCTGTGGCTAGCCAGCAGCCTTCCTTGGAAGCGCTTTCACAGGCGCAGCAACACTGGGGCTTTGCGCTTCTCTAGCCACCAAACATCACGGTCACTATCTCTCCGTCTCGTAGACACGAGCTGAGAAATTGCAAACGTCGAGCAATTGCTCAGAGATGAAAAGTGCCAGCACTGAAAGCTGTTGCTAGCTAGCACCCTTCCTTGGAAGCGCTTTTGTAGGCCTAAGAACAGTGGGGCTCTGGGCTTCTCTAGCCACCTACTCTTCTGCTCATCCTCTCGCGTAGTCAAAAGAGATCTCAGGTGAGAAATTGTAAATGTCGAGCAATTGCTCAGAGAGGAAAAGTGCCAGCACTGAAAGCTGTTGCTAGCCAGCACCCTTCCTTGGAAGCGCTTTTGTAGGCCTAAGAACACTGGGGCTCTGGGCTTCTCTAGCCACCTACTCTTCTGCTCATCCTCTCGCGCACTCTAAAGAGAGCTCAGGTGAGAAATTGCAAACGTCGAGCAATTGCTCAGAGATGAAAAGTGCCAGCACTGAAAGCTCTTGCTAGCCAGCACCCTTCCTTGGAAGCGCTTTCACAGGCGCAGCAACACTGGGGCTTTGCGCTTCTCTAGCCACCAAACGTCACGGTCATTCTCCTTCCTTCTCGTAGACACGACTTGAGAAATTGCAAACGTCGAGCAATTGCTCAGAGAGGAAAAGTGCCAGCACTGAAAGCTGTTGCTAGCCAGCAGCCTTCCTCGGAAGCGCTTTCACAGGCGCAGCAACACTGGGGCTTTTCGCTTCTCTACCCACCAAACGTTACTCTCACTATCTCTCCGTCTCGTAGACACGAGCTGAGAAATTGCAAACGTCGAGCAATTGCTCAGAGATGAAAAGTGCCAGCATTGAAAGCTGTGGCTAGCCAGCACCCTTCCTTGGAAGCGCTTTTGTAGGCCTAAGAACAGTGGGGCTCTGGGCTTCTCTAGCCACCTAATCTTCTGCTCATCCTCTCGCGCACTCTAAAGAGAGCTCAGGTGAGAAATTGCAAACGTCGAGCAATTGCTCAGAGATGAAAAATGCCAGCACTGAAAGCTGTTGCTAGCTAGCACCCTTCCTTGGAAGCGCTTTCACAGGCGCAGCAACACTGGGGCTTTGCGCTTCTCTACCCACCAAACATCACGGTCATTCTCTTTCCGTCTCGTAGACACGAGTTGAGAAATTGCAAACGTCGAGCAATTGCCCTGAGATGAAAAGTGCCAGCACTGAAAGCTGTGGCTAGCCAGCACCCTTCCTTGGAAGCGCTTTCACAGGCGCAGCAACACTGGGACTTTGCGCTTCTCTAGCCACCAAATATCACGGTCATTCTCTTTCCGTCTCGTAGACACGAGCTGAGAAATTGCAAACGTCGAGCAATTGCTCAGAGATGAAAAGTGCCAGCACTGAAAGCTCTTGCTAGCCAGCACCCTTCCTTGGAAGTGCTTTCACAGGCGCAGCAACACTGGGGCTTTGCGCTTCTCTAGCCACCAAACTTCACGCTCACTATCTCTCCGTCTTGTAGACACGAGCTGAGAAATTGCAAACGTCGAGCAATTGCTCAGAGATGAAAAGTGCCAGCACTGAAAGCTGATGCTAGCCAGCACCCTTCCTTGGAAGCGCTTTTGTAGGCCTAAGAACACTGGGGTTGTGGGCTTCTCTAGCCACCTACTCTTCTGCTCATCCTCTCGCGTAGTCAAAAGAGAGCTCAGGTGAGAAATTGCAAACGTCGAGCAATTGCTCAGAGATGAAAAGTGCCAGCACTGAAAGCTGTTGCTAGCCAGCACCCTTCCTTGGAAGCGCTTTTGTAGCCATAAGAACACTGGGGCTCTGAGCTTCTCTAGCTACCTAATCTTCTGCTCATCCTCTCGCGTAGTCTAAAGAGAGCTCAGGTGAGACATTGCAAACGTCCAGCAATTGCTCAGAGAGGAAAAGTGCCAGCACTGAAAGCTGTTGCTAGCCAGCACCCTTCCTTGGAAGCGCTTTTGTAGGCCTAAGAACACTGGGGCTCTGGGCTTCTCTAGCCACCTACTCTTCTGCTCATCCTCTCGCGCAGTCTAAAGAGAGCTCAGGTGAGAAAGTGCAAACGTCGAGCAATTGCTCAGAGATGAAAAGGGCCAGCACTGAAAGCTGTGGCTAGCCAGCAGCCTTCCTTGGAAGCGCTTTCACAGGCGCAGCAACACTGGGGCTTTGCGCTTCTCTAGCCACCAAACATCACGGTCACTATCTCTCCGTCTCGTAGACACGAGCTGAGAAATTGCAAACGTCGAGCAATTGCTCAGAGATGAAAAGTGCCAGCACTGAAAGCTGTTGCTAGCTAGCACCCTTCCTTGGAAGCGCTTTCACAGGCGCAGCAACACTGGGGCTTTGCGCTTCTCTACCCACCAAACGTCACGGTCACTATCTCTCCGTCTCGTAGACACGAGCTGAGAAATTGCAAACGTCCAGCAATTGCTCAGAGATGAAAAGTTCCAGCACTGAAAGCTGTTGCTAGCCAGCACCCTTCCTTGGAAGCGCTTTTGTAGGCCTAAGAACAGTGGGGCTCTGGGCTTCTCTAGCCACCTACTCTTCTGCTCATCCTCTCGCGTAGTCAAAAGAGATCTCAGGTGAGAAATTGTAAATGTCGAGCAATTGCTCAGAGAGGAAAAGTGCCAGCACTGAAAGCTGTTGCTAGCCAGCACCCTTCCTTGGAAGCGCTTTTGTAGGCCTAAGAACACTGGGGCTCTGGGCTTCTCTAGCCACCTACTCTTCTGCTCATCCTCTCGCGCACTCTAAAGAGAGCTCAGGTGAGAAATTGCAAACGTCGAGCAATTGCTCAGAGATGAAAAGTGCCAGCACTGAAAGCTCTTGCTAGCCAGCACCCTTCCTTGGAAGCGCTTTCACAGGCGCAGCAACACTGGGGCTTTGCGCTTCTCTAGCCACCAAACGTCACGGTCATTCTCCTTCCTTCTCGTAGACACGACTTGAGAAATTGCAAACGTCGAGCAATTGCTCAGAGAGGAAAAGTGCCAGCACTGAAAGCTGTTGCTAGCCAGCAGCCTTCCTCGGAAGCGCTTTCACAGGCGCAGCAACACTGGGGCTTTTCGCTTCTCTACCCACCAAACGTTACTCTCACTATCTCTCCGTCTCGTAGACACGAGCTGAGAAATTGCAAACGTCGAGCAATTGCTCAGAGATGAAAAGTGCCAGCATTGAAAGCTGTGGCTAGCCAGCACCCTTCCTTGGAAGCGCTTTTGTAGGCCTAAGAACAGTGGGGCTCTGGGCTTCTCTAGCCACCTAATCTTCTGCTCATCCTCTCGCGCACTCTAAAGAGAGCTCAGGTGAGAAATTGCAAAGGTCGAGCAATTGCTCAGAGATGAAAAATGCCAGCACTGAAAGCTGTTGCTAGCTAGCACCCTTCCTTGGAAGCGCTTTCACAGGCGCAGCAACACTGGGGCTTTGCGCTTCTCTACCCACCAAACATCACGGTCATTCTCTTTCCGTCTCGTAGACACGAGTTGAGAAATTGCAAACGTCGAGCAATTGCTCGGAGATGAAAAGTGCCAGCACTGAAAGCTGTGGCTAGCCAGCACCCTTCCTTGGAAGCGCTTTCACAGGCGCAGCAACACTGGGACTTTGCGCTTCTCTAGCCACCAAATATCACGGTCATTCTCTTTCCGTCTCGTAGACACGAGCTGAGAAATTGCAAACGTCGAGCAATTGCTCAGAGATGAAAAGTGCCAGCACTGAAAGCTCTTGCTAGCCAGCACCCTTCCTTGGAAGTGCTTTCACAGGCGCAGCAACACTGGGGCTTTGCGCTTCTCTAGCCACCAAACATCACGGTCACTATCTCTCCGTCTTGTAGACACGAGCTGAGAAATTGCAAACGTCGAGCAATTGCTCAGAGATGAAAAGTGCCAGCACTGAAAGCTGATGCTAGCCAGCACCCTTCCTTGGAAGCGCTTTTGTAGGCCTAAGAACACTGGGGTTGTGGGCTTCTCTAGCCACCTACTCTTCTGCTCATCCTCTCGCGTAGTCAAAAGAGAGCTCAGGTGAGAAATTGCAAACGTCGAGCAATTGCTCAGAGATGAAAAGTGCCAGCACTGAAAGCTGTTGCTAGCCAGCACCCTTCCTTGGAAGCGCTTTTGTAGCCATAAGAACACTGGGGCTCTGAGCTTCTCTAGCTACCTAATCTTCTGCTCATCCTCTCGCGTATTCTAAAGAGAGCTCAGGTGAGAGATTGCAAACGTCCAGCAATTGCTCAGAGAGGAAAAGTGCCAGCACTGAAAGCTGTTGCTAGCCAGCACCCTTCCTTGGAAGCGCTTTTGTAGGCCTAAGAACACTGGGGCTCTGGGCTTCTCTAGCCACCTACTCTTCTGCTCATCCTCTCGCGCAGTCTAAAGAGAGCTCAGGTGAGAAAGTGCAAACGTCGAGCAATTGCTCAGAGATGAAAAGGGCCAGCACTGAAAGCTGTGGCTAGCCAGCAGCCTTCCTTGGAAGTGCTTTCACAGGCGCAGCAACACTGGGGCTTTGCGCTTCTCTAGCCACCAAACATCACGGTCACTATCTCTCCGTCTCGTAGACACGAGCTGAGAAATTGCAAACGTCGAGCAATTGCTCAGAGATGAAAAGTGCCAGCACTGAAAGCTGATGCTAGCCAGCACCCTTCCTTGGAAGCGCTTTCACAGGCGCAGCAACACTGGGGCTTTGCGCTTCTCTACCCACCAAACGTCACGGTCACTATCTCTCCGTCTCGTAGACACGAGCTGAGAAATTGCAAACGTCCAGCAATTGCTCAGAGATGAAAAGTTCCAGCACTGAAAGCTGTTGCTAGCCAGCACCCTTCCTTGGAAGCGCTTTTGTAGGCCTAAGAACAGTGGGGCTCTGGGCTTCTCTAGCCACCTACTCTTCTGCTCATCCTCTCGCGTAGTCAAAAGAGAGCTCAGGTGAGAAATTGTAAATGTCGAGCAATTGCTCAGAGAGGAAAAGTGGCAGCACTGAAAGCTGTTGCTAGCCAGCACCCTTCCTTGGAAGCGCTTTTGTAGGCCTAAGAACACTGGGGCTCTGGGCTTCTCTAGCCACCTAATCTTCTGCTCATCCTCTCGCGCACTCTAAAGAGAGCTCAGGTGAGAAATTGCAAACGTCGAGCAATTGCTCAGAGATGAAAAGTGCCAGCACTGAAAGCTCTTGCTAGCCAGCACCCTTCCTTGGAAGCGCTTTCACAGGCGCAGCAACACTGGGGCTTTGCGCTTCTCTATCCACCAAACGTCACGGTCATTCTCTTTCCTTCTCGTAGACACGAGCTGAGAAATTGCAAACGTCGAGCAATTGCTCAGAGAGGAAAAGTGCCAGCACTGAAAGCTGTTGCTAGCCAGCACCCTTCCTTGGAAGCGCTTTTGTAGGCCTAAGAACACTGGGGCTCTGGGCTTCTCTAGCCACCTAATCTTCTGCTCATCCTCTCGCGCACTCTAAAGAGAGCTCAGGTGAGAAATTGCAAACGTCGAGCAATTGCTCAGAGATGAAAAATGCCAGCACTGAAAGCTGTTGCTAGCTAGCACCCTTCCTTGGAAGCGCTTTCACAGGCGCAGCAACACTGGGGCTTTGCGCTTCTCTACCCACCAAACATCACGGTCATTCTCTTTCCGTCTCGTAGACACGAGTTGAGAAATTGCAAACGTCGAGCAATTGCTCAGAGATGAAAAGTGCCAGCACTGAAAGCTCTTGCTAGCCAGCACCCTTCCTTGGAAGTGCTTTCACAGGCGCAGCAACACTGGGGCTTTGCGCTTCTCTACCCACCAAACATCACGGTCACTATCTCTCCGTCTTGTAGACACGAGCTGAGAAATTGCAAAGGTCGAGCAATTGCTCAGAGATGAAAAGTGCCAGCACTGAAAGCTGATGCTAGCCAGCACCCTTCCTTGGAAGCGCTTTTGTAGGCCTAAGAACACTGGGGTTGTGGGCTTCTCTAGCCACCTACTCTTCTGCTCATCCTCTCGCGTAGTCAAAAGAGAGCTCAGGTGAGAAATTGCAAATGTCAAGCAATTGCTCAGAGATGAAAAGTGCCAGCACTGAAAGCTGTTGCTAGCCAGCACCCTTCCTTGGAAGCGCTTTTGTAGCCATAAGAACACTGGGGCTCTGAGCTTCTCTAGCTACCTAATCTTCTGCTCATCCTCTCGCGTAGTCTAAAGAGAGCTCAGGTGAGACATTGCAAACGTCCAGCAATTGCTCAGAGAGGAAAAGTGCCAGCACTGAAAGCTGTGGCTAGCCAGCACCCTTCCTTGGAAGCGCTTTTGTAGCCCTAACAACACTGGGGCTCTGGGCTTCTCTAGCCACCTAATCTTCTGCTCATCCTCTCGCGCACTCTAAAGAGAGCTCAGGTGAGAAAGTGCAAACGTCGAGCAATTGCTCAGAGATGAAAAGGGCCAGCACTGAAAGCTGTTGCTAGCCAGCACCCTTCCTTGGAAGCGCTTTCACAGGCGCAGCAACACTGGGGCTTTGCGCTTCTCTACCCACCAAACATCACGCTCACTATCTCTCCGTCTCGTAGACACGAGCTGAGAAATTGCAAACGTCGAGCAATTGCTCAGAGATGAAAAGTGCCAGCACTGAAAGCTCTTGCTACCCAGCACCCTTCCTTGGAAGCGCTTTCACAGGCGCAGCAACACTGGGGCTTTCCTCTTCTCTACCCACCAAAAGTCACGGTCACTATCTCTCCGTCTCCTAGACACGAGCTGAGAAATTGCAAACGTCGAGCAATTGCTCAGAGATGAAAAGTGCAAGCACTGAAAGCTGTTGCTAGCCAGCACCCTTCCTTGGAAGCGCTTTTGTAGGCCTAAGAACACTGGGGCTCTGGGCTTCTCTAGCCACCTACTCTTCTGCTCATCCTCTCGCGTAGTCTAAAGAGAGCTCAGGTGAGAAATTGCAAATGTCGAGCAATTGCTCAGAGAGGAAAAGTGCCAGCACTGAAAGCTGTTGCTAGCCAGCACCCTTCCTTGGAAGCGCTTTTGTAGGCCTAAGAACACTGGGGCTCTGGGCTTCTCTAGCCACCTAATCTTCTGCTCATCCTCTCGCGCACTCTAAAGAGAGCTCAGCTGAGAAATTGCAAACGTCGAGCAATTGCTCAGAGATGAAAAGTGCCAGCACTGAAAGCTGATGCTAGCCAGCACCCTTCCTTGGAAGCGCTTTCACAGGCGCAGCAACACTGGAACTTTGAGCTTCTCTACCCACCAAATGTCACGCTCAGTATCTCTCCGTCTCGTAGACACGAGCTGAGAAATTGCAAACGTCGAGCAATTGCTCAGAGATGAAAAGTGGCAGCACTGAAAGCTGTTGCTAGCCAGCACCCTTCCTTGGAAGCGCTTTTGTAGCCCTAACAACACTGGGGCTCTGGGCTTCTCTAGCCACCTACTCTTCTGCTCATCCTCTCGTGCACTCTAAAGAGAACTCAGGTGAGAGATTGCAAACGTCGAGCAATTGCTCAGAGATGAAAAGGGCCAGCACTGAAAGCTGTTGCTAGCCAGCACCCTTCATTGGAAGCGCTTTCACAGGCGCAACAACACTGGGACTTTGCGCTTCTCTACCCACCAAACGTCACGCTCACTATCTCCCCGTCTTGTAGACACGAGCTGAGAAATTGCAAACGTCGAGCAATTGCTCAGAGATGAAAAGTGCCAGCACTGAAAGCTCTTGCTACCCAGCACCCTTCCTTGGAAGTGCTTTCACAGGCGCAGCAACACTGGGGCTTTGCGCTTCTCTAGCCACCAAACATCACGCTCACTATCTCTCCGTCTCGTAGACACGAGCTGAGAAATTGCAAACGTCGAGCAATTGCTCAGAGATGAGAAGTGCCAGCACTGAAAGCTGTTGCTAGCCAGCACCCTTCCTTGGAAGCGCTTTTGTAGGCCTAAGAACACTGGGGCTCTGGGCTTCTCTAGCCACCTAATCTTCTGCTCATCCTCTCGCGTAGTCTAAAGAGAGCTCAGGTGAGAAATTGCAAATGTCAAGCAATTGCTCAGAGATGAAAAGTGCCAGCACTGAAAGCTGATGCTAGCCAGCACCCTTCCTTGGAAGTTCTTTCACAGGCGCAGCAACACTGGGGCTTTGCGCTTCTCTAGCCACCAAACATCACGCTCACTATCTCTCCGTCTCGTAGACACGAGCTGAGAAATTGCAAACGTCGAGCAATTGCTCAGAGAGGAAAAGTGCCAGCACTGAAGGCTGTGGCTAGCCAGCACCCTTCCTTGGAAGCGCTTTCACAGGCGCAGCAACACTGGGGCATTGCGCTTCTCTACCCACCAAACATCACGGTCATTCTCTTTCCGTCTCGTAGACACGAGTTGAGAAATTGCAAACGTCCAGCAATTGCTCAGAGATGAAAAGTGCCAGCACTGAAAGCTGTTGCTAGCCAGCACCCTTCCCTGGAAGTGCTTTCACAGGCGCAGCAGCACTGGGGCTTTGCGCTTCTCTACCCACCAAACATCACGGTCACTATCTTTCCGTCTCCTAGACACGAGCTGAGAAATTGCAAACGTCGAGCAATTGCTCAGAGATGAAAAGTGCCAGCACTGAAAGCTGTTGCTAGCCAGCAGCCTTCCTTGGAAGCGCTTTTGTAGCCCTAAGAACACTGGGGCTCTGGGCTTCTCTAGCCACCTACTCCTCTGCTCATCCTCTCGCGCACTCTAAAGAGAGCTCAGGGGAGAAATTGCAAACGTCCAGCAATTGCTCAGAGATGAAAAGTGCCAGCACTGAAGGCTGTTGCTAGCCAGCAGCCTTCCTTGGAAGCGCTTTCACAGGCGCAGCAACACTGGGACTTTGCGCTTCTCTAGCCACCAAACGTCACGGTCATTCTCTTTCCGTCTCGTAGACACGAGCTGAGAAATTGCAAACGTCCAGCAATTGCTCAGAGATGAAAAGTGCCAGCACTGAAAGCTGTTCCTAGCTAGCACCCTTCCTTGGAAGTGCTTTCACAGGCGCAGCAACACTGGGGCTTTGCTCTTCGCTACCCACCAAACGTCACGGTCATTCTCTTTCCTTCTCGTAGACACGAGCTGAGAAATTGCAAACGTCGAGCAATTGCTCAGAGATGAAAAGTGCCAGCACTGAAAGCTGTCGCTAGCCAGCACCCTTCCTTGGAAGTGCTTTCACAGGCGCAGCAACACTGGGGCTTTGCGCTTCGCTACCCACCAAACGTCACGGTCATTCTCTTTCCGTCTCGTAGACACGAGCTGAGAAATTGCAAACGTCGAGCAATTGCTCAGAGATGAAAAGTTCCATCACTGAAAGCTGTTGCTAGCCAGCACCCTTCCTTGGAAGCGCTTTTGTAGGCCTAAGAACACTGGGGCTCTGGGCTTCTCTAGCCACCTACTCTTCTGCTCATCCTCTCGCGCACTCTAAAGAGAGCTCAGGTGAGAAATTGCAAACGTCGAGCAATTGCTCAGAGATGAAAAGGGCCAGCACTGAAAGCTGTTGCTAGCCAGCACACTTCCTTGGAAGCGCTTTCACAGGCGCAGCAACACTGGGGCTTTGCGCTTCTCTAGCCACCAAACGTCACGGTCATTCTCTTTCCTTCTCGTAGACACGACTTGAGAAATTGCAAACGTCGAGCAATTGCTCAGAGAGGAAAAGTGCCAGCACTGAAAGCTGTTGCTAGCCAGCAGCCTTCCTCGGAAGCGCTTTCACAGGCGCAGCAACACTGGGGCTTTTCGCTTCTCTACCCACCAAACGTTACTCTCACTATCTCTCCGTCTCGTAGACACGAGCTGAGAAATTGCAAACGTCGAGCAATTGCTCAGAGATGAAAAGTGCCAGCATTGAAAGCTGTGGCTAGCCAGCACCCTTCCTTGGAAGCGCTTTTGTAGGCCTAAGAACAGTGGGGCTCTGGGCTTCTCTAGCCACCTAATCTTCTGCTCATCCTCTCGCGCACTCTAAAGAGAGCTCAGGTGAGAAATTGCAAACGTCGAGCAATTGCTCAGAGATGAAAAATGCCAGCACTGAAAGCTGTTGCTAGCTAGCACCCTTCCTTGGAAGCGCTTTCACAGGCGCAGCAACACTGGGGCTTTGCGCTTCTCTACCCACCAAACATCACGGTCATTCTCTTTCCGTCTCGTAGACACGAGTTGAGAAATTGCAAACGTCGAGCAATTGCTCGGAGATGAAAAGTGCCAGCACTGAAAGCTGTGGCTAGCCAGCACCCTTCCTTGGAAGCGCTTTCACAGGCGCAGCAACACTGGGACTTTGCGCTTCTCTAGCCACCAAATATCACGGTCATTCTCTTTCCGTCTCGTAGACACGAGCTGAGAAATTGCAAACGTCGAGCAATTGCTCAGAGATGAAAAGTGCCAGCACTGAAAGCTCTTGCTAGCCAGCACCCTTCCTTGGAAGTGCTTTCACAGGCGCAGCAACACTGGGGCTTTGCGCTTCTCTACCCACCAAACATCACGGTCACTATCTCTCCGTCTTGTAGACACGAGCTGAGAAATTGCAAACGTCGAGCAATTGCTCAGAGATGAAAAGTGCCAGCACTGAAAGCTGATGCTAGCCAGCACCCTTCCTTGGAAGCGCTTTTGTAGGCCTAAGAACACTGGGGTTGTGGGCTTCTCTAGCCACCTACTCTTCTGCTCATCCTCTCGCGTAGTCAAAAGAGAGCTCAGGTGAGAAATTGCAAACGTCGAGCAATTGCTCAGAGATGAAAAGTGCCAGCACTGAAAGCTGTTGCTAGCCAGCACCCTTCCTTGGAAGCGCTTTTGTAGCCATAAGAACACTGGGGCTCTGAGCTTCTCTAGCTACCTAATCTTCTGCTCATCCTCTCGCGTAGTCTAAAGAGAGCTCAGGTGAGAGATTGCAAACGTCCAGCAATTGCTCAGAGAGGAAAAGTGCCAGCACTGAAAGCTGTTGCTAGCCAGCACCCTTCCTTGGAAGCGCTTTTGTAGGCCTAAGAACACTGGGGCTCTGGGCTTCTCTAGCCACCTACTCTTCTGCTCATCCTCTCGCGCAGTCTAAAGAGAGCTCAGGTGAGAAAGTGCAAACGTCGAGCAATTGCTCAGAGATGAAAAGGGCCAGCACTGAAAGCTGTGGCTAGCCAGCAGCCTTCCTTGGAAGTGCTTTCACAGGCGCAGCAACACTGGGGCTTTGCGCTTCTCTAGCCACCAAACATCACGCTCACTATCTCTCCGTCTCGTAGACACGAGCTGAGAAATTGCAAACGTCGAGCAATTGCTCAGAGATGAAAAGTGCCAGCACTGAAAGCTGATGCTAGCCAGCACCCTTCCTTGGAAGCGCTTTCACAGGCGCAGCAACACTGGGGCTTTGCGCTTCTCTACCCACCAAACGTCACGGTCACTATCTCTCCGTCTCGTAGACACGAGCTGAGAAATTGCAAACGTCCAGCAATTGCTCAGAGATGAAAAGTTCCAGCACTGAAAGCTGTTGCTAGCCAGCACCCTTCCTTGGAAGCGCTTTTGTAGGCCTAAGAACAGTGGGGCTCTGGGCTTCTCTAGCCACCTACTCTTCTGCTCATCCTCTCGCGTAGTCAAAAGAGAGCTCAGGTGAGAAATTGTAAATGTCGAGCAATTGCTCAGAGAGGAAAAGTGGCAGCACTGAAAGCTGTTGCTAGCCAGCACCCTTCCTTGGAAGCGCTTTTGTAGGCCTAAGAACACTGGGGCTCTGGGCTTCTCTAGCCACCTAATCTTCTGCTCATCCTCTCGCGCACTCTAAAGAGAGCTCAGGTGAGAAATTGCAAACGTCGAGCAATTGCTCAGAGATGAAAAGTGCCAGCACTGAAAGCTCTTGCTAGCCAGCACCCTTCCTTGGAAGCGCTTTCACAGGCGCAGCAACACTGGGGCTTTGCGCTTCTCTGTCCACCAAACGTCACGGTCATTCTCTTTCCTTCTCGTAGACACGAGCTGAGAAATTGCAAACGTCGAGCAATTGCTCAGAGAGGAAAAGTGCCAGCACTGAAAGCTGTTGCTAGCCAGCACCCTTCCTTGGAAGCGCTTTTGTAGGCCTAAGAACACTGGGGCTCTGGGCTTCTCTAGCCACCTAATCTTCTGCTCATCCTCTCGCGCACTCTAAAGAGAGCTCAGGTGAGAAATTGCAAACGTCGAGCAATTGCTCAGAGATGAAAAATGCCAGCACTGAAAGCTGTTGCTAGCTAGCACCCTTCCTTGGAAGCGCTTTCACAGGCGCAGCAACACTGGGGCTTTGCGCTTCTCTACCCACCAAACATCACGGTCATTCTCTTTCCGTCTCGTAGACACGAGTTGAGAAATTGCAAACGTCGAGCAATTGCTCAGAGATGAAAAGTGCCAGCACTGAAAGCTCTTGCTAGCCAGCACCCTTCCTTGGAAGTGCTTTCACAGGCGCAGCAACACTGGGGCTTTGCGCTTCTCTACCCACCAAACATCACGGTCACTATCTCTCCGTCTTGTAGACACGAGCTGAGAAATTGCAAAGGTCGAGCAATTGCTCAGAGATGAAAAGTGCCAGCACTGAAAGCTGATGCTAGCCAGCACCCTTCCTTGGAAGCGCTTTTGTAGGCCTAAGAACACTGGGGTTGTGGGCTTCTCTAGCCACCTACTCTTCTGCTCATCCTCTCGCGTAGTCAAAAGAGAGCTCAGGTGAGAAATTGCAAATGTCAAGCAATTGCTCAGAGATGAAAAGTGCCAGCACTGAAAGCTGTTGCTAGCCAGCACCCTTCCTTGGAAGCGCTTTTGTAGCCATAAGAACACTGGGGCTCTGAGCTTCTCTAGCTACCTAATCTTCTGCTCATCCTCTCGCGTAGTCTAAAGAGAGCTCAGGTGAGACATTGCAAACGTCCAGCAATTGCTCAGAGAGGAAAAGTGCCAGCACTGAAAGCTGTGGCTAGCCAGCACCCTTCCTTGGAAGCGCTTTTGTAGCCCTAACAACACTGGGGCTCTGGGCTTCTCTAGCCACCTAATCTTCTGCTCATCCTCTCGCGCACTCTAAAGAGAGCTCAGGTGAGAAAGTGCAAACGTCGAGCAATTGCTCAGAGATGAAAAGGGCCAGCACTGAAAGCTGTTGCTAGCCAGCACCCTTCCTTGGAAGCGCTTTCACAGGCGCAGCAACACTGGGGCTTTGCGCTTCTCTACCCACCAAACATCACGCTCACTATCTCTCCGTCTCGTAGACACGAGCTGAGAAATTGCAAACGTCGAGCAATTGCTCAGAGATGAAAAGTGCCAGCACTGAAAGCTCTTGCTACCCAGCACCCTTCCTTGGAAGCGCTTTCACAGGCGCAGCAACACTGGGGCTTTCCTCTTCTCTACCCACCAAAAGTCACGGTCACTATCTCTCCGTCTCCTAGACACGAGCTGAGAAATTGCAAACGTCGAGCAATTGCTCAGAGATGAAAAGTGCAAGCACTGAAAGCTGTTGCTAGCCAGCACCCTTCCTTGGAAGCGCTTTTGTAGGCCTAAGAACACTGGGGCTCTGGGCTTCTCTAGCCACCTACTCTTCTGCTCATCCTCTCGCGTAGTCTAAAGAGAGCTCAGGTGAGAAATTGCAAATGTCGAGCAATTGCTCAGAGAGGAAAAGTGCCAGCACTGAAAGCTGTTGCTAGCCAGCACCCTTCCTTGGAAGCGCTTTTGTAGGCCTAAGAACACTGGGGCTCTGGGCTTCTCTAGCCACCTAATCTTCTGCTCATCCTCTCGCGCACTCTAAAGAGAGCTCAGCTGAGAAATTGCAAACGTCGAGCAATTGCTCAGAGATGAAAAGTGCCAGCACTGAAAGCTGATGCTAGCCAGCACCCTTCCTTGGAAGCGCTTTCACAGGCGCAGCAACACTGGAACTTTGAGCTTCTCTACCCACCAAATGTCACGCTCAGTATCTCTCCGTCTCGTAGACACGAGCTGAGAAATTGCAAACGTCGAGCAATTGCTCAGAGAGGAAAAGTGCCAGCACTGAAAGCTGTTGCTAGCCAGCACCCTTCCTTGGAAGCGCTTTTGTAGCCCTAACAACACTGGGGCTCTGGGCTTCTCTAGCCACCTACTCTTCTGCTCATCCTCTCGTGCACTCTAAAGAGAACTCAGGTGAGAGATTGCAAACGTCGAGCAATTGCTCAGAGATGAAAAGGGCCAGCACTGAAAGCTGTTGCTAGCCAGCACCCTTCATTGGAAGCGCTTTCACAGGCGCAACAACACTGGGACTTTGCGCTTCTCTACCCACCAAACGTCACGCTCACTATCTCCCCGTCTTGTAGACACGAGCTGAGAAATTGCAAACGTCGAGCAATTGCTCAGAGATGAAAAGTGCCAGCACTGAAAGCTCTTGCTACCCAGCACCCTTCCTTGGAAGTGCTTTCACAGGCGCAGCAACACTGGGGCTTTGCGCTTCTCTAGCCACCAAACATCACGCTCACTATCTCTCCGTCTCGTAGACACGAGCTGAGAAATTGCAAACGTCGAGCAATTGCTCAGAGATGAGAAGTGCCAGCACTGAAAGCTGTTGCTAGCCAGCACCCTTCCTTGGAAGCGCTTTTGTAGGCCTAAGAACACTGGGGCTCTGGGCTTCTCTAGCCACCTAATCTTCTGCTCATCCTCTCGCGTAGTCTAAAGAGAGCTCAGGTGAGAAATTGCAAATGTCAAGCAATTGCTCAGAGATGAAAAGTGCCAGCACTGAAAGCTGATGCTAGCCAGCACCCTTCCTTGGAAGTTCTTTCACAGGCGCAGCAACACTGGGGCTTTGCGCTTCTCTAGCCACCAAACATCACGCTCACTATCTCTCCGTCTCGTAGACACGAGCTGAGAAATTGCAAACGTCGAGCAATTGCTCAGAGAGGAAAAGTGCCAGCACTGAAGGCTGTGGCTAGCCAGCACCCTTCCTTGGAAGCGCTTTCACAGGCGCAGCAACACTGGGGCATTGCGCTTCTCTACCCACCAAACATCACGGTCATTCTCTTTCCGTCTCGTAGACACGAGTTGAGAAATTGCAAACGTCCAGCAATTGCTCAGAGATGAAAAGTGCCAGCACTGAAAGCTGTTGCTAGCCAGCACCCTTCCCTGGAAGTGCTTTCACAGGCGCACCAGCACTGGGGCTTTGCGCTTCTCTACCCACCAAACATCACGGTCACTATCTTTCCGTCTCCTAGACACGAGCTGAGAAATTGCAAACGTCGAGCAATTGCTCAGAGATGAAAAGTGCCAGCACTGAAAGCTGTTGCTAGCCAGCAGCCTTCCTTGGAAGCGCTTTTGTAGGCCTAAGAACACTGGGGCTCTGGGCTTCTCTAGCCACCTACTCCTCTGCTCATCCTCTCGCGCACTCTAAAGAGAGCTCAGGGGAGAAATTGCAAACGTCCAGCAATTGCTCAGAGATGAAAAGTGCCAGCACTGAAGGCTGTTGCTAGCCAGCAGCCTTCCTTGGAAGCGCTTTCACAGGCGCAGCAACACTGGGACTTTGCGCTTCTCTAGCCACCAAACGTCACGGTCATTCTCTTTCCGTCTCGTAGACACGAGCTGAGAAATTGCAAACGTCCAGCAATTGCTCAGAGATGAAAAGTGCCAGCACTGAAAGCTGTTCCTAGCTAGCACCCTTCCTTGGAAGTGCTTTCACAGGCGCAGCAACACTGGGGCTTTGCTCTTCGCTACCCACCAAACGTCACGGTCATTCTCTTTCCTTCTCGTAGACACGAGCTGAGAAATTGCAAACGTCGAGCAATTGCTCAGAGATGAAAAGTGCCAGCACTGAAAGCTGTCGCTAGCCAGCACCCTTCCTTGGAAGTGCTTTCACAGGCGCAGCAACACTGGGGCTTTGCGCTTCGCTACCCACCAAACGTCACGGTCATTCTCTTTCCGTCTCGTAGACACGAGCTGAGAAATTGCAAACGTCGAGCAATTGCTCAGAGATGAAAAGTTCCATCACTGAAAGCTGTTGCTAGCCAGCACCCTTCCTTGGAAGCGCTTTTGTAGGCCTAAGAACACTGGGGCTCTGGGCTTCTCTAGCCACCTACTCTTCTGCTCATCCTCTCGCGCACTCTAAAGAGAGCTCAGGTGAGAAATTGCAAACGTCGAGCAATTGCTCAGAGATGAAAAGGGCCAGCACTGAAAGCTGTTGCTAGCCAGCACACTTCCTTGGAAGCGCTTTCACAGGCACAGCAACACTGGGGCTTTGCGCTTCTCTAGCCACCAAACATCACGGTCATTCTCTTTCCTTCTCGTAGACACGACTTGAGAAATTGCAAACGTCGAGCAATTGCTCAGAGATGAAAAGTGCCAGCACTGAAAGCTGTTGCTAGCCAGCACCCTTCCTTGGAAGCGCTTTCACAGGCGCAGCAACACTGGGGCTTTGCTCTTCTCTACCCACCAAACATCACGGTCACTATCTCTCCGTCTCGTAGACACGAGTTGAGAAATTGCAAACGTCGAGCAATTGCTCAGAGATGAAAAGTTCCAGCACTGAAAGCTGTTGCTAGCCAGCACCCTTCCTTGGAAGCGCTTTTGTAGGCCTAAGAACACTGGGGCTCTGGGCTTCTCTAGCCACCTAATCTTCTGCTCATCCTCTCGCGTAGTCTAAAGAGAGCTCAGGTGAGAAATTGCAAATGTCAAGCAATTGCTCAGAGATGAAAAGTGCCAGCACTGAAAGCTGATGCTAGCCAGCACCCTTCCTTGGAAGTTCTTTCACAGGCGCAGCAACACTGGGGCTTTGCGCTTCTCTAGCCACCAAACATCACGCTCACTATCTTTCCGTCTCCTAGACACGAGCTGAGAAATTGCAAACGTCGAGCAATTGCTCAGAGATGAAAAGTGCCAGCACTGAAAGCTGTTGCTAGCCAGCACCCTTCCTTGGAAGTGCTTTCACAGGCGCAGCAACACTGGGGCTTTGCGCTTCGCTACCCACCAAACGTCACGGTCATTCTCTTTCCGTCTCGTAGACACGAGCTGAGAAATTGCAAACGTCGAGCAATTGCTCAGAGATGAAAAGTGCCAGCACTGAAAGCTGTTGCTAGCCAGCACACTTCCTTGGAAGCGCTTTCACAGGCGCAGCAACACTGGGGCTTTGCGCTTCTCTAGCCACCAAACGTCACGGTCATTCTCTTTCCTTCTCGTAGACACGACTTGAGAAATTGCAAACGTCGAGCAATTGCTCAGAGATGAAAAGTGGCAGCACTGAAAGCTGTTGCTACCCAGCACCCTTCCTTGGAAGCGCTTTCACAGGCGCAGCAACACTGGGGCTTTGCTCTTCTCTACCCACCAAACATCACGGTCACTATCTCTCCGTCTCGTAGACACGAGTTGAGAAATTGCAAACGTCGAGCAATTGCTCAGAGATGAAAAGTTCCAGCACTGAAAGCTGTTGCTAGCCAGCACCCTTCCTTGGAAGCGCTTTTGTAGGCCTAAGAACACTGGGGCTCTGGGCTTCTCTAGCCACCTAATCTTCTGCTCATCCTCTCGCGCACTCTAAAGAGAGCTCAGGTGAGAAATTGCAAATGTCGAGCAATTGCTCAGAGATGAAAAGTGCCAGCACTGAAAGCTGTTGCTAGCCAGCACCCTTCCTTGGAAGCACTTTTGTAGACCTAAGAACACTGGGGCTCTGGGCTTCTCTAGCCACCTACTCTTCTGCTCATCCTCTCGCGCACTCTAAAGAGAGCTCAGGTGAGAGATTGCAAAGGTCGAGCAATTGCTCAGAGATGAAAAGTGCCAGCACTGAAAGCTGATGCTAGCCAGCACCCTTCCTTGGAAGCGCTTTCACAGGCGCAGCAACACTGGGACTTTGCGCTTCTCTACCCACCAAACATCACGGTCATTCTCTTTCCGTCTCGTAGACATGAGTTGAGAAATTATAAACGTCGAGCAATTGCTCAGAGATGAAAAGTGCCAGCACTGAAAGCTGTTGCTAGCCAGCACCCTTCCTTGGAAGTGCTTTCACAGGCGCAGCAACACTGGGGCTTTGCGCTTCTCTAGCCACCAAACGTCACGGTCACTATCTCTCCGTCTCGTAGACACGAGCTGAGAAATTGCAAACGTCGAGCAATTGCTCAGAGATGAAAAGGGCCAGCACTGAAAGCTGTTGCTAGCCAGCACCCTTCTTTGGAAGCGCTTTTGTAGGCCTAAGAACACTGGGGTTCTGGGCTTCTCTAGCCACCGACTCCTCTGGTCATCCTCTCGCGCAGTCTAAAGAGAGCTCAGGTGAGAAATTGCAAACGTCGAGCAATTGCTCAGAGATGAAAAGTGCCAGCACTGAAAGCTGTTGCTAGCCAGCACCCTTCTTTGGAAGCGCTTTTGTAGGCCTAACAACACTGGGGTTGTGGGCTTCTCTAGCCACCTACTCTTCTGCTCATCATCTCGTGCACTCTAAAGAGAGCTCAGGTGAGAAATTGCAAACGTCGAGCAATTGCTCAGAGATGAAAAGTGCCAGCACTGAAAGCTCTTGCTAGCCAGCACCCTTCCTTGGAAGCGCTTTCACTGGCGCAGCAACACTGGGGCTTTGCGCTTCTCTATCCGCCAAACGTCACGGTCATTCTCTTTCCTTCTCGTAGACACGAGCTGAGAAATTGCAAACGTCGAGCAATTGCTCAGAGAGGAAAAATGCCAGCACTGAAAGCTGATGCTAGCCAGCACCCTTCCTTGGAAGCGCTTTTGTAGGCCTAAGAACACTGGGGTTGTGGGCTTCTCTAGCCACCTACTCTTCTGCTCATCCTCTCGCGTAGTCAAAAGAGAGCTCAGGTGAGAAATTGCAAACGTCGAGCAATTGCTCAGAGATGAAAAGTGCCAGCACTGAAAGCTGTTGCTAGCCAGCACCCTTCCTTGGAAGCGCTTTTGTAGCCATAAGAACACTGGGGCTCTGAGCTTCTCTAGCTACCTAATCTTCTGCTCATCCTCTCGCGTAGTCTAAAGAGAGCTCAGGTGAGACATTGCAAACGTCCAGCAATTGCTCAGAGAGGAAAAGTGCCAGCACTGAAAGCTGTTGCTAGCCAGCACCCTTCCTTGGAAGCGCTTTTGTAGGCCTAAGAACACTGGGGTTGTGGGCTTCTCTAGCCACCTAATCTTCTGCTCATCCTCTCGCGCACTCTAAAGAGAGCTCAGGTGAGAAAGTGCAAACGTCGAGCAATTGCTCAGAGATGAAAAGGGCCAGCACTGAAAGCTGATGCTAGCCAGCACCCTTCCTTGGAAGCGCTTTCACAGGCGCAGCAACACTGGGACTTTGCGCTTCTCTAGCCACCAAACATCACGGTCACTATCTCTCCGTCTCGTAGCCACGAGCTGAGAAATTGCAAACGTCGAGCAATTGCTCAGAGATGAAAAGTGCCAGCACTGAAAGCTGTTGCTAGCCAGCACCCTTCCTTGGAAGCGCTTTCACAGGCGCAGCAACACTGGGGCTTTGCTCTTCTCTACCCACCAAACGTCACGGTCACTATCTCTCCGTCTCGTAGACACGAGCTGAGAAATTGCAAACGTCGAGCAATTGCTCAGAGATGAAAAGTGCCAGCACTGAAAGCTGTTGCTAGCCAGCAGCCTTCCTTGGAAGCGCTTTCACAGGCGCAGCAACACTGGGGCTTTGCGCTTCTCTAGCCACCAAACGTCACGGTCATTCTCCTTCCTTCTCGTAGACACGACTTGAGAAATTGCAAACGTCGAGCAATTGCTCACAGAGGAAAAGTGCCAGCACTGAAAGCTGTTGCTAGCCAGCACCCTTCTTTGGAAGCGCTTTCACAGGCGCAGCAACACTGGGGCTTTTCGCTTCTCTACCCACCAAACGTTACTCTCACTATCTCTCCGTCTCGTAAACACGAGCTGAGAAATTGCAAACGTCGAGCAATTGCTCAGAGATGAAAAGTGCCAGCATTGAAAGCTGTGGCTAGCCAGCAGCCTTCCTTGGAAGCGCTTTTGTAGGCCTAAGAACAGTGGGGCTCTGGGCTTCTCTAGCCACCTAATCTTCTGCTCATCCTCTCGCGCACTCTAAAGAGAGCTCAGGTGAGAAATTGCAAACGTCGAGCAATTGCTCAGAGATGAAAAATGCCAGCACTGAAAGCTGTTGCTAGCTAGCACCCTTCCTTGGAAGCGCTTTCACTGGCGCAGCAACACTGGGGCTTTGCGCTTCTCTAGCCACCAAACATCACGGTCACTATCTTTCCGTCTCCTAGACACGAGCTGAGAAATTGCAAACGTCGAGCAATTGCTCAGAGATGAAAAGTGCCAGCACTGAAAGCTGTTGCTAGCCAGCAGCCTTCCTTGGAAGCGCTTTTGTAGGCCTAAGAACACTGGGGCTCTGGGCTTCTCTAGCCACCTACTCCTCTGCTCATCCTCTCGCGCACTCTAAAGAGAGCTCAGGGGAGAAATTGCAAACGTCCAGCAATTGCTCAGAGATGAAAAGTGCCAGCACTGAAGGCTGTTGCTAGCCAGCAGCCTTCCTTGGAAGCGCTTTCACAGGCGCAGCAACACTGGGACTTTGCGCTTCTCTAGCCACCAAACGTCACGGTCATTCTCTTTCCGTCTCGTAGACACGAGCTGAGAAATTGCAAACGTCGAGCAATTGCTCAGAGATGAAAAGTGCCAGCACTGAAAGCTGTTGCTAGCTAGCACCCTTCCTTGGAAGTGCTTTCACAGGCGCAGCAACACTGGGGCTTTGCGCTTCGCTACCCACCAAACGTCACGGTCATTCTCTTTCCTTCTCGTAGACACGAGTTGAGAAATTGCAAACGTCGAGCAACTGCTCAGAGATGAAAAGTGCCAGCACTGAAGGCTGTTGCTAGCCAGCACCCTTCCTTGGAAGTGCTTTCACAGGCGCAGCAACACTGGGGCTTTGCGCTTCGCTACCCACCAAACGTCACGGTCATTCTCTTTCCGTCTCGTAGACACGAGCTGAGAAATTGCAAACGTCGAGCAATTGCTCAGAGATGAAAAGTGCCAGCACTGAAAGCTGTTGCTAGCCAGCACCATTCCTTGGAAGCGCTTTTGTAGGCCTAAGAACACTGGGGCTCTGGGCTTCTCTAGCCACCTACTCTTCTGCTCATCCTCTCGCGCACTCTAAAGAGAGCTCAGGTGAGAAATTGCAAACGTCGAGCAATTGCTCAGAGATGAAAAGGGCCAGCACTGAAAGCTGTTGCTAGCCAGCACACTTCCTTGGAAGCGCTTTCACAGGCGCAGCAACACTGGGGCTTTGCGCTTCTCTAGCCACCAAACGTCACGGTCATTCTCTTTCCTTCTCGTAGACACAACTTGAGAAATTGCAAACGTCGAGCAATTGCTCAGAGATGAAAAGTGCCAGCACTGAAAGCTCTTGCTACCCAGCACCCTTCCTTGGAAGCGCTTTCACAGGCGCAGCAACACTGGGGCTTTTCGCTTCTCTACCCACCAAACGTTACTCTCACTATCTCTCCGTCTCGTAAACACGAGCTGAGAAATTGCAAACGTCGAGCAATTGCTCAGAGATGAAAAGTGCCAGCATTGAAAGCTGTGGCTAGCCAGCAGCCTTCCTTGGAAGCGCTTTTGTAGGCCTAAGAACAGTGGGGCTCTGGGCTTCTCTAGCCACCTAATCTTCTGCTCATCCTCTCGCGCACTCTAAAGAGAGCTCAGGTGAGAAATTGCAAACGTCGAGCAATTGCTCAGAGATGAAAAATGCCAGCACTGAAAGCTGTTGCTAGCTAGCACCCTTCCTTGGAAGCGCTTTCACTGGCGCAGCAACACTGGGGCTTTGCGCTTCTCTAGCCACCAAACATCACGGTCACTATCTTTCCGTCTCCTAGACACGAGCTGAGAAATTGCAAACGTCGAGCAATTGCTCAGAGATGAAAAGTGCCAGCACTGAAAGCTGTTGCTAGCCAGCAGCCTTCCTTGGAAGCGCTTTTGTAGGCCTAAGAACACTGGGGCTCTGGGCTTCTCTAGCCACCTACTCCTCTGCTCATCCTCTCGCGCACTCTAAAGAGAGCTCAGGTGAGAAATTGCAAACGTCCAGCAATTGCTCAGAGATGAAAAGTGCCAGCACTGAAGGCTGTTGCTAGCCAGCAGCCTTCCTTGGAAGCGCTTTCACAGGCGCAGCAACACTGGGACTTTGCGCTTCTCTAGCCACCAAACGTCACGGTCATTCTCTTTCCGTCTCGTAGACACGAGCTGAGAAATTGCAAACGTCCAGCAATTGCTCAGAGATGAAAAGTGCCAGCACTGAAAGCTGTTGCTAGCTAGCACCCTTCCTTGGAAGCGCT
Organism: Sarcoramphus papa; assembly: GCA_037962945.1. Taxonomy (NCBI): domain Eukaryota; kingdom Metazoa; phylum Chordata; class Aves; order Accipitriformes; family Cathartidae; genus Sarcoramphus; species Sarcoramphus papa. The sequence goes on along the minus strand of CM075586.1, from coordinate 90,426,626 downwards.
TTCACAGGCGCAGCAACACTGGGGCTTTGCGCTTCGCTACCCACCAAACGTCACGGTCATTCTCTTTCCTTCTCGTAGACACGAGTTGAGAAATTGCAAACGTCGAGCAATTGCTCAGAGATGAAAAGTGCCAGCACTGAAGGCTGTTGCTAGCCAGCACCCTTCCTTGGAAGTGCTTTCACAGGCGCAGCAACACTGGGGCTTTGCGCTTCGCTACCCACCAAACGTCACGGTCATTCTCTTTCCGTCTCGTAGACACGAGCTGAGAAATTGCAAACGTCGAGCAATTGCTCAGAGATGAAAAGTGCCAGCACTGAAAGCTGTTGCTAGCCAGCACCCTTCCTTGGAAGCGCTTTTGTAGGCCTAAGAACACTGGGGCTCTGGGCTTCTCTAGCCACCTACTCTTCTGCTCATCCTCTCGCGCACTCTAAAGAGAGCTCAGGTGAGAAATTGCAAACGTCGAGCAATTGCTCAGAGATGAAAAGGGCCAGCACTGAAAGCTGTTGCTAGCCAGCACACTTCCTTGGAAGCGCTTTCACAGGCGCAGCAACACTGGGGCTTTGCGCTTCTCTAGCCACCAAACGTCACGGTCATTCTCTTTCCTTCTCGTAGACACAACTTGAGAAATTGCAAACGTCGAGCAATTGCTCAGAGATGAAAAGTGCCAGCACTGAAAGCTCTTGCTACCCAGCACCCTTCCTTGGAAGCGCTTTCACAGGCGCAGCAACACTGGGGCTTTGCTCTTCTCTACCCACCAAACATCACGGTCACTATCTCTCCGTCTCGTAGACACGAGTTGAGAAATTGCAAACGTCGAGCAATTGCTCAGAGATGAAAAGTTCCAGCACTGAAAGCTGTTGCTAGCCAGCACCCTTCCTTGGAAGCGCTTTTGTAGGCCTAAGAACACTGGGGCTCTGGGCTTCTCTAGCCACCTAATCTTCTGCTCATCCTCTCGCGCACTCTAAAGAGAGCTCAGGTGAGAAATTGCAAATGTCGAGCAATTGCTCAGAGATGAAAAGTGCCAGCACTGAAAGCTGTTGCTAGCCAGCACCCTTCCTTGGAAGCACTTTTGTAGACCTAAGAACACTGGGGCTCTGGGCTTCTCTAGCCACCTACTCTTCTGCTCATCCTCTCGCGCACTCTAAAGAGAGCTCAGGTGAGAGATTGCAAAGGTCGAGCAATTGCTCAGAGATGAAAAGTGCCAGCACTGAAGGCTGTTGCTAGCCAGCACCCTTCCTTGGAAGCGCTTTCACAGGCGCAGCAACACTGGGGCTTTGCGCTTCTCTACCCACCAAACATCACGCTCACTATCTCTCCGTCTCGTAGACACGAGCTGAGAAATTGCAAACGTCGAGCAATTGCTCAGAGAGGAAAAGTGCCAGCACTGAAATCTGTTGCTAGCCAGCACCCTTCCTTGGAAGCGCTTTCACAGGCGCAGCAACACTGGGGCTTTGCGCTTCTCTACCCACCAAACATCACGGTCATTCTCTTTCCGTCTCGTAGACACGAGTTGAGAAATTATAAACGTCGAGCAATTGCTCAGAGATGAAAAGTGCCAGCACTGAAAGCTGTTGCTAGCCAGCACCCTTCCTTGGAAGTGCTTTCACAGGCGCAGCAACACTGGGGCTTTGCGCTTCTCTAGCCACCAAACGTCACGGTCACTATCTCTCCGTCTCGTAGACACGAGCTGAGAAATTGCAAACGTCGAGCAATTGCTCAGAGATGAAAAGTGCCAGCACTGAAAGCTGTTGCTAGCCAGCACCCTTCTTTGGAAGCGCTTTTGTAGGCCTAAGAACACTGGGGTTCTGGGCTTCTCTAGCCACCTACTCTTCTGCTCATCATCTCGTGCACTCTAAAGAGAGCTCAGGTGAGAAATTGCAAACGTCGAGCAATTGCTCAGAGATGAAAAGTGCCAGCACTGAAAGCTCTTGCTAGCCAGCACCCTTCCTTGGAAGCGCTTTCACAGGTGCAGCAACACTGGGGCTTTGCGCTTCTCTATCCGCCAAACGTCACGGTCATTCTCTTTCCTTCTCGTAGACACGAGCTGAGAAATTGCAAACGTCGAGCAATTGCTCAGAGAGGAAAAGTGCCAGCACTGAAAGCTGTTGCTAGCCAGCAGCCTTCCTCGGAAGCGCTTTCACAGGCGCAGCAACACTGGGGCTTTGCGCTTCTCTACCCACCAAACGTCACTCTCACTATCTCTCCGTCTCGTAGACACGAGCTGAGAAATTGCAAACGTCGAGCAATTGCTCAGAGATGAAAAGTGCCAGCATTGAAAGCTGTTGCTAGCCAGCACCCTTCCTTGGAAGCGCTTTTGTAGGCCTAAGAACACTGGGGCTCTGGGCTTCTCTAGCCACCTAATCTTCTGCTCATCCTCTCGCGCACTCTAAAGAGAGCTCAGGTGAGAAATTGCAAATGTCGAGCAATTGCTCAGAGATGAAAAGTGCCAGCACTGAAAGCTGTTGCTAGCTAGCACCCTTCCTTGGAAGCGCTTTCACAGGCGCAGCAACACTGGGGCTTTGCGCTTCTCTAGCCACCAAACATCACGGTCATTCTCTTTCCGTCTCGTAGACACGAGCTGAGAAATTGCAAACGTCGAGCAATTGCTCGGAGATGAAAAGTGCCAGCACTGAAAGCTGTGGCTAGCCAGCACCCTTCCTTGGAAGCGCTTTCACAGGCGCAGCAACACTGGGGCTTTGCGCTTCTCTAGCCACCAAACATCACGGTCATTCTCTTTCCGTCTCGTAGACACGAGTTGAGAAATTGCAAACGTCCAGCAATTGCTCAGAGATGAAAAGTGCCAGCACTGAAAGCTCTTGCTAGCCAGCACCCTTCCTTGGAAGTGCTTTCACAGGCGCAGCAACACTGGGGCTTTGCGCTTCTCTAGCCACCAAACATCACGGTCACTATCTCTCCGTCTTGTAGACACGAGCTGAGAAATTGCAAACGTCGAGCAATTGCTCAGAGATGAAAAGTGCCAGCACTGAAAGCTGATGCTAGCCAGCACCCTTCCTTGGAAGCGCTTTTGTAGGCCTAAGAACACTGGGGTTGTGGGCTTCTCTAGCCACCTACTCTTCTGCTCATCCTCTCGCGTAGTCAAAAGAGAGCTCAGGTGAGAAATTGCAAACGTCGAGCAATTGCTCAGAGATGAAAAGTGCCAGCACTGAAAGCTGTTGCTAGCCAGCACCCTTCCTTGGAAGCGCTTTTGTAGCCATAAGAACACTGGGGCTCTGAGCTTCTCTAGCTACCTAATCTTCTGCTCATCCTCTCGCGTAGTCTAAAGAGAGCTCAGGTGAGACATTGCAAACGTCCAGCAATTGCTCAGAGAGGAAAAGTGCCAGCACTGAAAGCTGTTGCTAGCCAGCACCCTTCCTTGGAAGCGCTTTCACAGGCGCAGCAACACTGGGGCTTTGCGCTTCTCTAGCCACCAAACATCACGGTCACTATCTCTCCGTCTCGTAGACACGAGCTGAGAAATTGCAAACGTCGAGCAATTGCTCAGAGATGAAAAGTGCCAGCACTGAAAGCTGTTGCTAGCCAGCACCCTTCCTTGGAAGCGCTTTCACAGGCGCAGCAACACTGGGGCTTTGCTCTTCTCTACCCACCAAACGTCACGGTCACTATCTCTCCGTCTCGTAGACACGAGCTGAGAAATTGCAAACGTCGAGCAATTGCTCAGAGATGAAAAGTTCCAGCACTGAAAGCTGTTGCTAGCCAGCACCCTTCCTTGGAAGCGCTTTTGTAGGCCTAAGAACACTGGGGCTCTGGGCTTCTCTAGCCACCTACTCTTCTGCTCATCCTCTCGCGTAGTCTAAAGAGAGCTCAGGTGAGAAATTGCAAATGTCGAGCAATTGCTCAGAGATGAAAAGTGCCAGCACTGAAAGCTGTTGCTAGCCAGCACCCTTCCTTGGAAGCGCTTTTGTAGGCCTAAGAACACTGGGGCTCTGGGCTTCTCTAGCCACCTAATCTTCTGCTCATCCTCTCGCGCACTCTAAAGAGAGCTCAGGTGAGAAATTGCAAACGTCGAGCAATTGCTCAGAGATGAAAAGTGCCAGCACTGAAAGCTCTTGCTAGCCAGCACCCTTCCTTGGAAGCGCTTTCACAGGCGCAGCAACACTGGGGCTTTGCGCTTCTCTAGCCACCAAACGTCACGGTCATTCTCCTTCCTTCTCGTAGACACGACTTGAGAAATTGCAAACGTCGAGCAATTGCTCAGAGAGGAAAAGTGCCAGCACTGAAAGCTGTTGCTAGCCAGCAGCCTTCCTCGGAAGCGCTTTCACAGGCGCAGCAACACTGGGGCTTTTCGCTTCTCTACCCACCAAACGTTACTCTCACTATCTCTCCGTCTCGTAAACACGAGCTGAGAAATTGCAAACGTCGAGCAATTGCTCAGAGATGAAAAGTGCCAGCATTGAAAGCTGTTGCTAGCCAGCACCCTTCCTTGGAAGCGCTTTTGTAGGCCTAAGAACAGTGGGGCTCTGGGCTTCTCTAGCCACCTAATCTTCTGCTCATCCTCTCGCGCACTCTAAAGAGAGCTCAGGTGAGAAATTGCAAACGTCGAGCAATTGCTCAGAGATGAAAAATGCCAGCACTGAAAGCTGTTGCTAGCTAGCACCCTTCCTTGGAAGCGCTTTCACAGGCGCAGCAACACTGGGGCTTTGCGCTTCTCTAGCCACCAAACATCACGGTCATTCTCTTTCCGTCTCGTAGACACGAGTTGAGAAATTGCAAACGTCGAGCAATTGCTCGGAGATGAAAAGTGCCAGCACTGAAAGCTGTGGCTAGCCAGCACCCTTCCTTGGAAGCGCTTTCACAGGCGCAGCAACACTGGGACTTTGCGCTTCTCTATCCGCCAAACGTCACGGTCATTCTCTTTCCTTCTCGTAGACACGAGCTGAGAAATTGCAAACGTCGAGCAATTGCTCAGAGAGGAAAAATGCCAGCACTGAAAGCTGATGCTAGCCAGCACCCTTCCTTGGAAGCGCTTTTGTAGGCCTAAGAACACTGGGGTTGTGGGCTTCTCTAGCCACCTACTCTTCTGCTCATCCTCTCGCGTAGTCAAAAGAGAGCTCAGGTGAGAAATTGCAAACGTCGAGCAATTGCTCAGAGATGAAAAGTGCCAGCACTGAAAGCTGTTGCTAGCCAGCACCCTTCCTTGGAAGCGCTTTTGTAGCCATAAGAACACTGGGGCTCTGAGCTTCTCTAGCTACCTAATCTTCTGCTCATCCTCTCGCGTAGTCTAAAGAGAGCTCAGGTGAGACATTGCAAACGTCCAGCAATTGCTCAGAGAGGAAAAGTGCCAGCACTGAAAGCTGTTGCTAGCCAGCACCCTTCCTTGGAAGCGCTTTTGTAGGCCTAAGAACACTGGGGTTGTGGGCTTCTCTAGCCACCTAATCTTCTGCTCATCCTCTCGCGCACTCTAAAGAGAGCTCAGGTGAGAAAGTGCAAACGTCGAGCAATTGCTCAGAGATGAAAAGGGCCAGCACTGAAAGCTGATGCTAGCCAGCACCCTTCCTTGGAAGCGCTTTCACAGGCGCAGCAACACTGGGACTTTGCGCTTCTCTAGCCACCAAACATCACGGTCACTATCTCTCCGTCTCGTAGCCACGAGCTGAGAAATTGCAAACGTCGAGCAATTGCTCAGAGATGAAAAGTGCCAGCACTGAAAGCTGTTGCTAGCCAGCACCCTTCCTTGGAAGCGCTTTCACAGGCGCAGCAACACTGGGGCTTTGCTCTTCTCTACCCACCAAACGTCACGGTCACTATCTCTCCGTCTCGTAGACACGAGCTGAGAAATTGCAAACGTCGAGCAATTGCTCAGAGATGAAAAGTGCCAGCACTGAAAGCTGTTGCTAGCCAGCAGCCTTCCTTGGAAGCGCTTTCACAGGCGCAGCAACACTGGGGCTTTGCGCTTCTCTAGCCACCAAACGTCACGGTCATTCTCCTTCCTTCTCGTAGACACGACTTGAGAAATTGCAAACGTCGAGCAATTGCTCACAGAGGAAAAGTGCCAGCACTGAAAGCTGTTGCTAGCCAGCACCCTTCTTTGGAAGCGCTTTCACAGGCGCAGCAACACTGGGGCTTTTCGCTTCTCTACCCACCAAACGTTACTCTCACTATCTCTCCGTCTCGTAAACACGAGCTGAGAAATTGCAAACGTCGAGCAATTGCTCAGAGATGAAAAGTGCCAGCATTGAAAGCTGTGGCTAGCCAGCAGCCTTCCTTGGAAGCGCTTTTGTAGGCCTAAGAACAGTGGGGCTCTGGGCTTCTCTAGCCACCTAATCTTCTGCTCATCCTCTCGCGCACTCTAAAGAGAGCTCAGGTGAGAAATTGCAAACGTCGAGCAATTGCTCAGAGATGAAAAATGCCAGCACTGAAAGCTGTTGCTAGCTAGCACCCTTCCTTGGAAGCGCTTTCACTGGCGCAGCAACACTGGGGCTTTGCGCTTCTCTAGCCACCAAACATCACGGTCACTATCTTTCCGTCTCCTAGACACGAGCTGAGAAATTGCAAACGTCGAGCAATTGCTCAGAGATGAAAAGTGCCAGCACTGAAAGCTGTTGCTAGCCAGCAGCCTTCCTTGGAAGCGCTTTTGTAGGCCTAAGAACACTGGGGCTCTGGGCTTCTCTAGCCACCTACTCCTCTGCTCATCCTCTCGCGCACTCTAAAGAGAGCTCAGGGGAGAAATTGCAAACGTCCAGCAATTGCTCAGAGATGAAAAGTGCCAGCACTGAAGGCTGTTGCTAGCCAGCAGCCTTCCTTGGAAGCGCTTTCACAGGCGCAGCAACACTGGGACTTTGCGCTTCTCTAGCCACCAAACGTCACGGTCATTCTCTTTCCGTCTCGTAGACACGAGCTGAGAAATTGCAAACGTCGAGCAATTGCTCAGAGATGAAAAGTGCCAGCACTGAAAGCTGTTGCTAGCTAGCACCCTTCCTTGGAAGTGCTTTCACAGGCGCAGCAACACTGGGGCTTTGCGCTTCGCTACCCACCAAACGTCACGGTCATTCTCTTTCCTTCTCGTAGACACGAGTTGAGAAATTGCAAACGTCGAGCAACTGCTCAGAGATGAAAAGTGCCAGCACTGAAGGCTGTTGCTAGCCAGCACCCTTCCTTGGAAGTGCTTTCACAGGCGCAGCAACACTGGGGCTTTGCGCTTCGCTACCCACCAAACGTCACGGTCATTCTCTTTCCGTCTCGTAGACACGAGCTGAGAAATTGCAAACGTCGAGCAATTGCTCAGAGATGAAAAGTGCCAGCACTGAAAGCTGTTGCTAGCCAGCACCATTCCTTGGAAGCGCTTTTGTAGGCCTAAGAACACTGGGGCTCTGGGCTTCTCTAGCCACCTACTCTTCTGCTCATCCTCTCGCGCACTCTAAAGAGAGCTCAGGTGAGAAATTGCAAACGTCGAGCAATTGCTCAGAGATGAAAAGGGCCAGCACTGAAAGCTGTTGCTAGCCAGCACACTTCCTTGGAAGCGCTTTCACAGGCGCAGCAACACTGGGGCTTTGCGCTTCTCTAGCCACCAAACGTCACGGTCATTCTCTTTCCTTCTCGTAGACACAACTTGAGAAATTGCAAACGTCGAGCAATTGCTCAGAGATGAAAAGTGCCAGCACTGAAAGCTCTTGCTACCCAGCACCCTTCCTTGGAAGCGCTTTCACAGGCGCAGCAACACTGGGGCTTTTCGCTTCTCTACCCACCAAACGTTACTCTCACTATCTCTCCGTCTCGTAAACACGAGCTGAGAAATTGCAAACGTCGAGCAATTGCTCAGAGATGAAAAGTGCCAGCATTGAAAGCTGTGGCTAGCCAGCAGCCTTCCTTGGAAGCGCTTTTGTAGGCCTAAGAACAGTGGGGCTCTGGGCTTCTCTAGCCACCTAATCTTCTGCTCATCCTCTCGCGCACTCTAAAGAGAGCTCAGGTGAGAAATTGCAAACGTCGAGCAATTGCTCAGAGATGAAAAATGCCAGCACTGAAAGCTGTTGCTAGCTAGCACCCTTCCTTGGAAGCGCTTTCACTGGCGCAGCAACACTGGGGCTTTGCGCTTCTCTAGCCACCAAACATCACGGTCACTATCTTTCCGTCTCCTAGACACGAGCTGAGAAATTGCAAACGTCGAGCAATTGCTCAGAGATGAAAAGTGCCAGCACTGAAAGCTGTTGCTAGCCAGCAGCCTTCCTTGGAAGCGCTTTTGTAGGCCTAAGAACACTGGGGCTCTGGGCTTCTCTAGCCACCTACTCCTCTGCTCATCCTCTCGCGCACTCTAAAGAGAGCTCAGGTGAGAAATTGCAAACGTCCAGCAATTGCTCAGAGATGAAAAGTGCCAGCACTGAAGGCTGTTGCTAGCCAGCAGCCTTCCTTGGAAGCGCTTTCACAGGCGCAGCAACACTGGGACTTTGCGCTTCTCTAGCCACCAAACGTCACGGTCATTCTCTTTCCGTCTCGTAGACACGAGCTGAGAAATTGCAAACGTCCAGCAATTGCTCAGAGATGAAAAGTGCCAGCACTGAAAGCTGTTGCTAGCTAGCACCCTTCCTTGGAAGCGCTTTCACAGGCGCAGCAACACTGGGGCTTTGCGCTTCGCTACCCACCAAACGTCACGGTCATTCTCTTTCCTTCTCGTAGACACGAGTTGAGAAATTGCAAACGTCGAGCAATTGCTCAGAGATGAAAAGTGCCAGCACTGAAGGCTGTTGCTAGCCAGCACCCTTCCTTGGAAGTGCTTTCACAGGCGCAGCAACACTGGGGCTTTGCGCTTCGCTACCCACCAAACGTCACGGTCATTCTCTTTCCGTCTCGTAGACACGAGCTGAGAAATTGCAAACGTCGAGCAATTGCTCAGAGATGAAAAGTGCCAGCACTGAAAGCTGTTGCTAGCCAGCACCCTTCCTTGGAAGCGCTTTTGTAGGCCTAAGAACACTGGGGCTCTGGGCTTCTCTAGCCACCTACTCTTCTGCTCATCCTCTCGCGCACTCTAAAGAGAGCTCAGGTGAGAAATTGCAAACGTCGAGCAATTGCTCAGAGATGAAAAGGGCCAGCACTGAAAGCTGTTGCTAGCCAGCACACTTCCTTGGAAGCGCTTTCACAGGCGCAGCAACACTGGGGCTTTGCGCTTCTCTAGCCACCAAACGTCACGGTCATTCTCTTTCCTTCTCGTAGACACAACTTGAGAAATTGCAAACGTCGAGCAATTGCTCAGAGATGAAAAGTGCCAGCACTGAAAGCTCTTGCTACCCAGCACCCTTCCTTGGAAGCGCTTTCACAGGCGCAGCAACACTGGGGCTTTGCTCTTCTCTACCCACCAAACATCACGGTCACTATCTCTCCGTCTCGTAGACACGAGTTGAGAAATTGCAAACGTCGAGCAATTGCTCAGAGATGAAAAGTTCCAGCACTGAAAGCTGTTGCTAGCCAGCACCCTTCCTTGGAAGCGCTTTTGTAGGCCTAAGAACACTGGGGCTCTGGGCTTCTCTAGCCACCTAATCTTCTGCTCATCCTCTCGCGCACTCTAAAGAGAGCTCAGGTGAGAAATTGCAAATGTCGAGCAATTGCTCAGAGATGAAAAGTGCCAGCACTGAAAGCTGTTGCTAGCCAGCACCCTTCCTTGGAAGCACTTTTGTAGACCTAAGAACACTGGGGCTCTGGGCTTCTCTAGCCACCTACTCTTCTGCTCATCCTCTCGCGCACTCTAAAGAGAGCTCAGGTGAGAGATTGCAAAGGTCGAGCAATTGCTCAGAGATGAAAAGTGCCAGCACTGAAGGCTGTTGCTAGCCAGCACCCTTCCTTGGAAGCGCTTTCACAGGCGCAGCAACACTGGGGCTTTGCGCTTCTCTACCCACCAAACATCACGCTCACTATCTCTCCGTCTCGTAGACACGAGCTGAGAAATTGCAAACGTCGAGCAATTGCTCAGAGAGGAAAAGTGCCAGCACTGAAATCTGTTGCTAGCCAGCACCCTTCCTTGGAAGCGCTTTCACAGGCGCAGCAACACTGGGGCTTTGCGCTTCTCTACCCACCAAACATCACGGTCATTCTCTTTCCGTCTCGTAGACACGAGTTGAGAAATTATAAACGTCGAGCAATTGCTCAGAGATGAAAAGTGCCAGCACTGAAAGCTGTTGCTAGCCAGCACCCTTCCTTGGAAGTGCTTTCACAGGCGCAGCAACACTGGGGCTTTGCGCTTCTCTAGCCACCAAACGTCACGGTCACTATCTCTCCGTCTCGTAGACACGAGCTGAGAAATTGCAAACGTCGAGCAATTGCTCAGAGATGAAAAGTGCCAGCACTGAAAGCTGTTGCTAGCCAGCACCCTTCTTTGGAAGCGCTTTTGTAGGCCTAAGAACACTGGGGTTCTGGGCTTCTCTAGCCACCTACTCTTCTGCTCATCATCTCGTGCACTCTAAAGAGAGCTCAGGTGAGAAATTGCAAACGTCGAGCAATTGCTCAGAGATGAAAAGTGCCAGCACTGAAAGCTCTTGCTAGCCAGCACCCTTCCTTGGAAGCGCTTTCACAGGTGCAGCAACACTGGGGCTTTGCGCTTCTCTATCCGCCAAACGTCACGGTCATTCTCTTTCCTTCTCGTAGACACGAGCTGAGAAATTGCAAACGTCGAGCAATTGCTCAGAGAGGAAAAGTGCCAGCACTGAAAGCTGTTGCTAGCCAGCAGCCTTCCTCGGAAGCGCTTTCACAGGCGCAGCAACACTGGGGCTTTGCGCTTCTCTACCCACCAAACGTCACTCTCACTATCTCTCCGTCTCGTAGACACGAGCTGAGAAATTGCAAACGTCGAGCAATTGCTCAGAGATGAAAAGTGCCAGCATTGAAAGCTGTTGCTAGCCAGCACCCTTCCTTGGAAGCGCTTTTGTAGGCCTAAGAACACTGGGGCTCTGGGCTTCTCTAGCCACCTAATCTTCTGCTCATCCTCTCGCGCACTCTAAAGAGAGCTCAGGTGAGAAATTGCAAATGTCGAGCAATTGCTCAGAGATGAAAAGTGCCAGCACTGAAAGCTGTTGCTAGCTAGCACCCTTCCTTGGAAGCGCTTTCACAGGCGCAGCAACACTGGGGCTTTGCGCTTCTCTAGCCACCAAACATCACGGTCATTCTCTTTCCGTCTCGTAGACACGAGCTGAGAAATTGCAAACGTCGAGCAATTGCTCGGAGATGAAAAGTGCCAGCACTGAAAGCTGTGGCTAGCCAGCACCCTTCCTTGGAAGCGCTTTCACAGGCGCAGCAACACTGGGGCTTTGCGCTTCTCTAGCCACCAAACATCACGGTCATTCTCTTTCCGTCTCGTAGACACGAGTTGAGAAATTGCAAACGTCCAGCAATTGCTCAGAGATGAAAAGTGCCAGCACTGAAAGCTCTTGCTAGCCAGCACCCTTCCTTGGAAGTGCTTTCACAGGCGCAGCAACACTGGGGCTTTGCGCTTCTCTAGCCACCAAACATCACGGTCACTATCTCTCCGTCTTGTAGACACGAGCTGAGAAATTGCAAACGTCGAGCAATTGCTCAGAGATGAAAAGTGCCAGCACTGAAAGCTGATGCTAGCCAGCACCCTTCCTTGGAAGCGCTTTTGTAGGCCTAAGAACACTGGGGTTGTGGGCTTCTCTAGCCACCTACTCTTCTGCTCATCCTCTCGCGTAGTCAAAAGAGAGCTCAGGTGAGAAATTGCAAACGTCGAGCAATTGCTCAGAGATGAAAAGTGCCAGCACTGAAAGCTGTTGCTAGCCAGCACCCTTCCTTGGAAGCGCTTTTGTAGCCATAAGAACACTGGGGCTCTGAGCTTCTCTAGCTACCTAATCTTCTGCTCATCCTCTCGCGTAGTCTAAAGAGAGCTCAGGTGAGACATTGCAAACGTCCAGCAATTGCTCAGAGAGGAAAAGTGCCAGCACTGAAAGCTGTTGCTAGCCAGCACCCTTCCTTGGAAGCGCTTTCACAGGCGCAGCAACACTGGGGCTTTGCGCTTCTCTAGCCACCAAACATCACGGTCACTATCTCTCCGTCTCGTAGACACGAGCTGAGAAATTGCAAACGTCGAGCAATTGCTCAGAGATGAAAAGTGCCAGCACTGAAAGCTGTTGCTAGCCAGCACCCTTCCTTGGAAGCGCTTTCACAGGCGCAGCAACACTGGGGCTTTGCTCTTCTCTACCCACCAAACGTCACGGTCACTATCTCTCCGTCTCGTAGACACGAGCTGAGAAATTGCAAACGTCGAGCAATTGCTCAGAGATGAAAAGTTCCAGCACTGAAAGCTGTTGCTAGCCAGCACCCTTCCTTGGAAGCGCTTTTGTAGGCCTAAGAACACTGGGGCTCTGGGCTTCTCTAGCCACCTACTCTTCTGCTCATCCTCTCGCGTAGTCTAAAGAGAGCTCAGGTGAGAAATTGCAAATGTCGAGCAATTGCTCAGAGATGAAAAGTGCCAGCACTGAAAGCTGTTGCTAGCCAGCACCCTTCCTTGGAAGCGCTTTTGTAGGCCTAAGAACACTGGGGCTCTGGGCTTCTCTAGCCACCTAATCTTCTGCTCATCCTCTCGCGCACTCTAAAGAGAGCTCAGGTGAGAAATTGCAAACGTCGAGCAATTGCTCAGAGATGAAAAGTGCCAGCACTGAAAGCTCTTGCTAGCCAGCACCCTTCCTTGGAAGCGCTTTCACAGGCGCAGCAACACTGGGGCTTTGCGCTTCTCTAGCCACCAAACGTCACGGTCATTCTCCTTCCTTCTCGTAGACACGACTTGAGAAATTGCAAACGTCGAGCAATTGCTCAGAGAGGAAAAGTGCCAGCACTGAAAGCTGTTGCTAGCCAGCAGCCTTCCTCGGAAGCGCTTTCACAGGCGCAGCAACACTGGGGCTTTTCGCTTCTCTACCCACCAAACGTTACTCTCACTATCTCTCCGTCTCGTAAACACGAGCTGAGAAATTGCAAACGTCGAGCAATTGCTCAGAGATGAAAAGTGCCAGCATTGAAAGCTGTTGCTAGCCAGCACCCTTCCTTGGAAGCGCTTTTGTAGGCCTAAGAACAGTGGGGCTCTGGGCTTCTCTAGCCACCTAATCTTCTGCTCATCCTCTCGCGCACTCTAAAGAGAGCTCAGGTGAGAAATTGCAAACGTCGAGCAATTGCTCAGAGATGAAAAATGCCAGCACTGAAAGCTGTTGCTAGCTAGCACCCTTCCTTGGAAGCGCTTTCACAGGCGCAGCAACACTGGGGCTTTGCGCTTCTCTAGCCACCAAACATCACGGTCATTCTCTTTCCGTCTCGTAGACACGAGTTGAGAAATTGCAAACGTCGAGCAATTGCTCGGAGATGAAAAGTGCCAGCACTGAAAGCTGTGGCTAGCCAGCACCCTTCCTTGGAAGCGCTTTCACAGGCGCAGCAACACTGGGACTTTGCGCTTCTCTACCCACCAAATATCACGATCATTCTCTTTCCGTCTCGTAGACACGAGCTGAGAAATTGCAAACGTCGAGCAATTGCTCAGAGATGAAAAGTGCCAGCACTGAAAGCTCTTGCTAGCCAGCACCCTTCCTTGGAAGTGCTTTCACAGGCGCAGCAACACTGGGGCTTTGCGCTTCTCTAGCCACCAAACATCACGGTCACTATCTCTCCGTCTTGTAGACACGAGCTGAGAAATTGCAAACGTCGAGCAATTGCTCAGAGAGGAAAAGTGCCAGCACTGAAAGCTGATGCTAGCCAGCACCCTTCCTTGGAAGCGCTTTTGTAGGCCTAAGAACACTGGGGTTGTGGGCTTCTCTAGCCACCTACTCTTCTGCTCATCCTCTCGCGTAGTCAAAAGAGAGCTCAGGTGAGAAATTGCAAACGTCGAGCAATTGCTCAGAGATGAAAAGTGCCAGCACTGAAAGCTGTTGCTAGCCAGCACCCTTCCTTGGAAGCGCTTTTGTAGCCATAAGAACACTGGGGCTCTGAGCTTCTCTAGCTACCTAATCTTCTGCTCATCCTCTCGCGTAGTCTAAAGAGAGCTCAGGTGAGACATTGCAAACGTCCAGCAATTGCTCAGAGAGGAAAAGTGCCAGCACTGAAAGCTGTTGCTAGCCAGCACCCTTCCTTGGAAGCGCTTTTGTAGCCCTAAGAACACTGGGGTTGTGGGCTTCTCTAGCCACCTAATCTTCTGCTCATCCTCTCGTGCACTCTAAAGAGCTCAGGTGAGAAAGTGCAAACGTCGAGCAATTGCTCAGAGATGAAAAGGGCCAGCACTGAAAGCTGTGGCTAGCCAGCAGCCTTCCTTGGAAGCGCTTTCACAGGCGCAGCAACACTGGGGCTTTGCGCTTCTCTAGCCACCAAACGTCACGGTCATTCTCTTTCCTTCTCGTAGACACGAGCTGAGAAATTGCAAACGTCGAGCAATTGCTCAGAGAGGAAAAGTGCCAGCACTGAAAGCTGTTGCTAGCCAGCAGCCTTCCTCGGAAGCGCTTTCACAGGCGCAGCAACACTGGGGCTTTGCGCTTCTCTACCCACCAAACGTCACTCTCACTATCTCTCCGTCTCGTAAACACGAGCTGAGAAATTGCAAATGTCGAGCAATTGCTCAGAGATGAAAAGTGCCAGCATTGAAAGCTGTTGCTAGCCAGCACCCTTCCTTGGAAGCGCTTTTGTAGGCCTAAGAACACTGGGGCTCTGGGCTTCTCTAGCCACCTAATCTTCTGCTCATCCTCTCGCGCACTCTAAAGAGAGCTCAGGTGAGAAATTGCAAACGTCGAGCAATTGCTCAGAGATGAAAAATGCCAGCACTGAAAGCTGTTGCTAGCTAGCACCCTTCCTTGGAAGCGCTTTCACAGGCGCAGCAACACTGGGGCTTTGCGCTTCTCTACCCACCAAACATCACGGTCATTCTCTTTCCGTCTCGTAGACACGAGTTGAGAAATTGCAAACGTCGAGCAATTGCTCGGAGATGAAAAGTGCCAGCACTGAAAGCTGTGGCTAGCCAGCACCCTTCCTTGGAAGCGCTTTCACAGGCGCAGCAACACTGGGGCTTTGCGCTTCTCTAGCCACCAAACATCACGGTCATTCTCTTTCCGTCTCGTAGACACGAGCTGAGAAATTGCAAACGTCGAGCAATTGCTCAGAGATGAAAAGTGCCAGCACTGAAAGCTCTTGCTAGCCAGCACCCTTCCTTGGAAGTGCTTTCACAGGCGCAGCAACACTGGGGCTTTGCGCTTCTCTACCCACCAAACATCACGGTCACTATCTCTCCGTCTTGTAGACACGAGCTGAGAAATTGCAAACGTCGAGCAATTGCTCAGAGATGAAAAGTGCCAGCACTGAAAGCTGATGCTAGCCAGCACCCTTCCTTGGAAGCGCTTTTGTAGGCCTAAGAACACTGGGGTTGTGGGCTTCTCTAGCCACCTACTCTTCTGCTCATCCTCTCGCGTAGTCAAAAGAGAGCTCAGGTGAGAAATTGCAAACGTCAAGCAATTGCTCAGAGATGAAAAGGGCCAGCACTGAAAGCTGTTGCTAGCCAGCACCCTTCCTTGGAAGCGCTTTTGTAGCCATAAGAACACTGGGGCTCTGAGCTTCTCTAGCTACCTAATCTTCTGCTCATCCTCTCGCGTAGTCTAAAGAGAGCTCAGGTGAGACATTGCAAACG
The DNA here is from genome assembly GCA_037962945.1 of Sarcoramphus papa. Taxonomy (NCBI): domain Eukaryota; kingdom Metazoa; phylum Chordata; class Aves; order Accipitriformes; family Cathartidae; genus Sarcoramphus; species Sarcoramphus papa. Next base: position 90,411,025 of record CM075586.1, on the reverse strand, counting down.
TCCAGCAATTGCTCAGAGAGGAAAAGTGCCAGCACTGAAAGCTGTGGCTAGCCAGCACCCTTCCTTGGAAGCGCTTTTGTAGCCCTAAGAACACTGGGGTTGTGGGCTTCTCTAGCCACCTAATCTTCTGCTCATCCTCTCGCGCACTCTAAAGAGAGCTCAGGTGAGAAAGTGCAAACGTCGAGCAATTGCTCAGAGATGAAAAGGGCCAGCACTGAAAGCTGTTGCTAGCCAGCACCCTTCCTTGGAAGCGCTTTCACAGGCGCAGCAACACTGGGGCTTTGCGCTTCTCTACCCACCAAACATCACGGTCACTATCTCTCCGTCTCGTAGACACGAGCTGAGAAATTGCAAACGTCGAGCAATTGCTCAGAGATGAAAAGTGCCAGCACTGAAAGCTGTTGCTAGCCAGCAGCCTTCCTTGGAAGCGCTTTCACAGGCGCAGCAACACTGGGGCTTTGCTCTTCTCTACCCACCAAACGTCACGGTCACTATCTCTCCGTCTCCTAGACACGAGCTGAGAAATTGCAAACGTCGAGCAATTGCTCAGAGAGGAAAAGTGCCAGCACTGAAAGCTGTTGCTAGCCAGCACCCTTCCTTGGAAGCGCTTTTGTAGGCCTAAGAACACTGGGGTTGTGGGCTTCTCTAGCCACCTGCTCTTCTGCTCATCCTCTCGCGTAGTCAAAAGAGAGCTCAGGTGAGAAATTGCAAACGTCGAGCAATTGCTCAGAGATGAAAAGTGCCAGCACTGAAAGCTGTTGCTAGCCAGCACCCTTCCTTGGAAGCGCTTTTGTAGCCATAAGAACACTGGGGCTCTGAGCTTCTCTAGCTACCTAATCTTCTGCTCATCCTCTCGCGTAGTCTAAAGAGAGCTCAGGTGAGACATTGCAAACGTCCAGCAATTGCTCAGAGAGGAAAAGTGCCAGCACTGAAAGCTGTTGCTAGCCAGCACCCTTCCTTGGAAGCGCTTTTGTAGCCCTAAGAACACTGGGGTTGTGGGCTTCTCTAGCCACCTAATCTTCTGCTCATCCTCTCGTGCACTCTAAAGAGCTCAGGTGAGAAAGTGCAAACGTCGAGCAATTGCTCAGAGATGAAAAGGGCCAGCACTGAAAGCTGTGGCTAGCCAGCAGCCTTCCTTGGAAGCGCTTTCACAGGCGCAGCAACACTGGGGCTTTGCGCTTCTCTAGCCACCAAACGTCACGGTCATTCTCTTTCCTTCTCGTAGACACGAGCTGAGAAATTGCAAACGTCGAGCAATTGCTCAGAGAGGAAAAGTGCCAGCACTGAAAGCTGTTGCTAGCCAGCAGCCTTCCTCGGAAGCGCTTTCACAGGCGCAGCAACACTGGGGCTTTGCGCTTCTCTACCCACCAAACGTCACTCTCACTATCTCTCCGTCTCGTAAACACGAGCTGAGAAATTGCAAACGTCGAGCAATTGCTCAGAGATGAAAAGTGCCAGCATTGAAAGCTGTTGCTAGCCAGCACCCTTCCTTGGAAGCGCTTTTGTAGGCCTAAGAACACTGGGGCTCTGGGCTTCTCTAGCCACCTAATCTTCTGCTCATCCTCTCGCGCACTCTAAAGAGAGCTCAGGTGAGAAATTGCAAACGTCGAGCAATTGCTCAGAGATGAAAAATGCCAGCACTGAAAGCTGTTGCTAGCTAGCACCCTTCCTTGGAAGCGCTTTCACAGGCGCAGCAACACTGGGGCTTTGCGCTTCTCTACCCACCAAACATCACGGTCATTCTCTTTCCGTCTCGTAGACACGAGTTGAGAAATTGCAAACGTCGAGCAATTGCTCGGAGATGAAAAGTGCCAGCACTGAAAGCTGTGGCTAGCCAGCACCCTTCCTTGGAAGCGCTTTCACAGGCGCAGCAACACTGGGGCTTTGCGCTTCTCTAGCCACCAAACATCACGGTCATTCTCTTTCCGTCTCGTAGACACGAGCTGAGAAATTGCAAACGTCGAGCAATTGCTCAGAGATGAAAAGTGCCAGCACTGAAAGCTCTTGCTAGCCAGCACCCTTCCTTGGAAGTGCTTTCACAGGCGCAGCAACACTGGGGCTTTGCGCTTCTCTACCCACCAAACATCACGGTCACTATCTCTCCGTCTTGTAGACACGAGCTGAGAAATTGCAAACGTCGAGCAATTGCTCAGAGATGAAAAGTGCCAGCACTGAAAGCTGATGCTAGCCAGCACCCTTCCTTGGAAGCGCTTTTGTAGGCCTAAGAACACTGGGGTTGTGGGCTTCTCTAGCCACCTACTCTTCTGCTCATCCTCTCGCGTAGTCAAAAGAGAGCTCAGGTGAGAAATTGCAAATGTCAAGCAATTGCTCAGAGATGAAAAGTGCCAGCACTGAAAGCTGTTGCTAGCCAGCACCCTTCCTTGGAAGCGCTTTTGTAGCCATAAGAACACTGGGGCTCTGAGCTTCTCTAGCTACCTAATCTTCTGCTCATCCTCTCGCGTAGTCTAAAGAGAGCTCAGGTGAGACATTGCAAACGTCCAGCAATTGCTCAGAGAGGAAAAGTGCCAGCACTGAAAGCTGTGGCTAGCCAGCACCCTTCCTTGGAAGCGCTTTTGTAGCCCTAAGAACACTGGGGTTGTGGGCTTCTCTAGCCACCTAATCTTCTGCTCATCCTCTCGCGCACTCTAAAGAGAGCTCAGCTGAGAAAGTGCAAACGTCGAGCAATTGCTCAGAGATGAAAAGGGCCAGCACTGAAAGCTGTTGCTAGCCAGCACCCTTCCTTGGAAGCGCTTTCACAGGCGCAGCAACACTGGGGCTTTGCGCTTCTCTACCCACCAAACATCACGGTCACTATCTCTCCGTCTCGTAGACACGAGCTGAGAAATTGCAAACGTCGAGCAATTGCTCAGAGATGAAAAGTGCCAGCACTGAAAGCTGTTGCTAGCCAGCACCCTTCCTTGGAAGCGCTTTCACAGGCGCAGCAACACTGGGGCTTTGCTCTTCTCTACCCACCAAACGTCACGGTCACTATCTCTCCGTCTCCTAGACACGAGCTGAGAAATTGCAAACGTCGAGCAATTGCTCAGAGATGAAAAGTTCCAGCACTGAAAGCTGTTGCTAGCCAGCACCCTTCCTTGGAAGCGCTTTTGTAGGCCTAAGAACACTGGGGCTCTGGGCTTCTCTAGCCACCTACTCTTCTGCTCATCCTCTCGCGTAGTCTAAAGAGAGCTCAGGTGAGAAATTGCAAATGTCGAGCAATTGCTCAGAGAGGAAAAGTGCCAGCACTGAAAGCTGTTGCTAGCCAGCACCCTTCCTTGGAAGCGCTTTTGTAGGCCTAAGAACACTGGGGCTCTGGGCTTCTCTAGCCACCTAATCTTCTGCTCATCCTCTCGCGCACTCTAAAGAGAGCTCAGGTGAGAAATTGCAAACGTCGAGCAATTGCTCAGAGATGAAAAGTGCCAGCACTGAAAGCTGTTGCTAGCCAGCACCCTTCCTTGGAAGCGCTTTCACAGGCGCAGCAACACTGGGGCTTTGCGCTTCTCTACCCACCAAACATCACGGTCATTCTCTTTCCGTCTCGTAGACACGAGCTGAGAAATTGCAAACGTCGAGCAATTGCTCAGAGATGAAAAGTGCCAGCACTGAAAGCTGTTGCTAGCCAGCACCCTTCCTTGGAAGTTCTTTCACAGGCGCAGCAACACTGGGGCTTTGCGCTTCTCTACCCACCAAACGTCACTCTCACTATCTCTCCGTCTCGTAGACACGAGCTGAGAAATTGCAAACGTCGAGCAATTGCTCAGAGATGAAAAGTGCCAGCACTGAAAGCTGATTATAGCCAGCACCCTTCCTTGGAAGAGCTTTTGTAGGCCTAAGAACACTGGGGTTGTGGGCTTCTCTAGCCACCGACTCCTCTGCTCATCCTCTCGCGCAGTCTAAAGAGAGCTCAGGTGAGAAATTGCAAATGTCGAGCAATTGCTCAGAGATGAAAAGTGCCAGCACTGAAGGCTGTTGCTAGCCAGCACCCTTCCTTGGAAGCGCTTTCACAGGCGCAGCAACACTGGGACTTTGAGCTTCTCTAGCCAGCAAACATCATGGTCATTCTCTTTCCTTCTCGTAGACACGAGCTGAGAAATTGCAAACGTCGAGCAATTGCTCAGAGATGAAAAGTGCCAGCACTGAAAGCTGTTGCTAGCCAGCACCCTTCCTTGGAAGCGCTTTCACAGGTGCAGCAACACTGGGGCTTTGCGCTTCTCTAGCCACCAAACGTCACGGTCATTCTCTTTCCGTCTCGTAGACACGAGCTGAGAAATTGCAAACGTCGAGCAATTGCTCAGAGATGAAAAGTGCCAGCATTGAAAGCTGATGCTAGCCAGCACCCTTCCTTGGAAGCGCTTTTGTAGGCCTAAGAACACTGGGGTTCTGGGCTTCTCTAGCCACCTACTCTTCTGCTCATCATCTCGTGCAGTCTAAAGAGAGCTCAGGTGAGAAATTGCAAACGTCGAGCAATTGCTCAGAGATGAAAAGTGCCAGCACTGAAAGCTCTTGCTAGCCAGCACCCTTCCTTGGAAGCGCTTTCACAGGCGCAGCAACACTGGGGCTTTGCGCTTCTCTAGCCACCAAACATCACGCTCAGCATTTCTCCTTCTCGTAGACACGAGCTGAGAAATTGCAAACGTCGAGCAATTGCTCAGAGAGGAAAAGTGCCAGCACAGAAAGCTGTTGCTAGCCAGCACCCTTCCTCGGAAGCGCTTTCACAGGTGCAGCAACACTGGGACTTTGCGCTTCTCTAGCCACCAAACGTCACTCTCACTATCTCTCCGTCTCGTAAACACGAGCTGAGAAATTGCAAACGTCGAGCAATTGCTCAGAGATGAAAAGTGCCAGCATTGAAAGCTGTTGCTAGCCAGCACCCTTCCTTGGAAGCGCTTTTGTAGGCCTAAGAACACTGGGGCTCTGGGCTTCTCTAGCCACCTACTCTTCTGCTCATCCTCTCGCGTAGTCAAAAGAGAGCTCAGGTGAGAAATTGCAAATGTCGAGCAATTGCTCAGAGATGAAAAGTGCCAGCACTGAAAGCTCTTGCTAGCCAGCACCCTTCCTTGGAAGCGCTTTTGTAGCCATAAGAACACTGGGGCTCTGAGCTTCTCTAGCTACCTAATCTTCTGCTCATCCTCTCGCGTAGTCTAAAGAGAGCTCAGGTGAGACATTGCAAACGTCCAGCAATTGCTCAGAGATGAAAAGTGCCAGCACTGAAAGCTGTTGCTAGCCAGCACCCTTCCTTGGAAGCGCTTTTGTAGGCCTAAGAACACTGGGGCTCTGGGCTTCTCTAGCCACCTAATCTTCTGCTCATCCTCTCGCGCACTCTAAAGAGAGCTCAGGTGAGAAATTGCAAACGTCGAGCAATTGCTCAGAGATGAAAAGTGCCAGCACTGAAAGCTGTGGCTAGCCAGCACCCTTCCTTGGAAGCGCTTTCACAGGCGCAGCAACACTGGGGCTTTGCGCTTCTCTAGCCACCAAACGTCACGCTCACTATCTCTCCGTCTCGTAGACACGAGCTGAGAAATTGCAAACGTCGAGCAATTGCTCAGAGATGAAAAGTGCCAGTACTGAAAGCTGTTGCTAGCCAGCACCCTTCCTTGGAAGCGCTTTCACAGGCGCAGCAACACTGGGGCTTTGCGCTTCTCTAGCCACCAAACATCACGCTCAGTATTTCTCCTTCTCGTAGACACGAGCTGAGAAATTGCAAACGTCCAGCAATTGCTCAGAGATGAAAAGTGCCAGCACTGAAAGCTGTTGCTAGCCAGCACCCTTCCTTGGAAGCGCTTTCACAGGCGCAGCAACACTGGGGCTTTGCGCTTCTCTAGCCACCAAACGTCACGCTCACTATCTCTCCGTCTCGTAGACACGAGCTGAGAAATTGTAAACGTCGAGCAATTGCTCAGAGATGAAAAGTGCCAGCACTGAAAGCTGTTGCTAGCCAGCACCCTTCCTTGGAAGCGCTTTTGTAGGCCTAAGAACACTGGGGCTCTGGGCTTCTCTAGCCACCTAATCTTCTGCTCATCCTCTCGCGCACTCTAAAGAGAGCTCAGGTGAGAAATTGCAAACGTCGAGCAATTGCTCAGAGATGAAAAGTGCCAGCACTGAAAGCTGTGGCTAGCCAGCACCCTTCCTTGGAAGCGCTTTCACAGGCGCAGCAACACTGGGACTTTGCGCTTCTCTACCCACCAAATGTCACGGTCATTCTCTTTCCTTCTCGTAGACACGAGCTGAGAAATTGCAAACGTCGAGCAATTGCTCAGAGATGAAAAGTGCCAGCACTGAAAGCTGTGGCTAGCCAGCACCCTTCCTTGGAAGCGCTTTTGTAGGCCTAAGAACACTGGGGTTGTGGGCTTCTCTAGCCACCTACTCTTCTGCTCATCCTCTCGCGCACTCTAAAGAGAGCTCAGGTGAGAAATTGCAAACGTCGAGCAATTGCTCAGCGATGAAAAGTGCCAGCACTGAAAGCTGTTGCTAGCCAGCACCCTTCCTTGGAAGCGCTTTCACAGGCGCAGCAACACTGGGACTTTGCGCTTCTCTACCCACCAAACGTCATGGTCATTCTCTTTCCTTCTCGTAGACACGAGCTGAGAAATTGCAAACGTCGAGCAATTGCTCAGAGATGAAAAGTGCCAGCACTGAAAGCTGTGGCTAGCCAGCAGCCTTCCTTGGAAGCGCTTTCACAGGCGCAGCAACACTGGGACTTTGCTCTTCTCTACCCACCAAACTTCACGGTCACTATCTCTCCGTCTCGTAGACACGAGCTGAGAAATTGTAAACGTCGAGCAATTGCTCAGAGATGAAAAGTGCCAGCACTGAAAGCTGTTGCTAGCCAGCACCCTTCCTTGGAAGCGCTTTTGTAGGCCTAAGAACACTGGGGCTCTGGGCTTCTCTAGCCACCTAATCTTCTGCTCATCCTCTCGCGCAGTCTAAAGAGAGCTGAGGTGAGAAATTGCAAATGTCGAGCAATTGCTCAGAGATGAAAAGTGCCAGCACTGAAAGCTGTGGCTAGCCAGCACCCTTCCTTGGAAGCGCTTTCACAGGCGCAGCAACACTGGGACTTTGCGCTTCTCTACCCACCAAATGTCACGGTCATTCTCTTTCCTTCTCGTAGACACGAGCTGAGAAATTGCAAACGTCGAGCAATTGCTCAGAGATGAAAAGTGCCAGCACTGAAAGCTGTGGCTAGCCAGCACCCTTCCTTGGAAGCGCTTTTGTAGCCATAAGAACACTGGGGTTGTGGGCTTCTCTAGCCACCTACTCTTCTGCTCATCCTCTCGCGCACTCTAAAGAGAGCTCAGGTGAGACATTGCAAACGTCGAGCAATTGCTCAGCGATGAAAAGTGCCAGCACTGAAAGCTGTTGCTAGCCAGCACCCTTCCTTGGAAGCGCTTTCACAGGCGCAGCAACACTGGGACTTTGCGCTTCTCTAGCCACCAAATGTCATGGTCATTCTCTTTCCTTCTCGTAGACACGAGCTGAGAAATTGCAAACGTCGAGCAATTGCTCAGAGATGAAAAGTGCCAGCACTGAAAGCTGTGGCTAGCCAGCAGCCTTCCTTGGAAGCGCTTTCACAGGCGCAGCAACACTGGGACTTTGCTCTTCTCTACCCACCAAACTTCACGGTCACTATCTCTCCGTCTCGTAGACACGAGCTGAGAAATTGTAAACGTCGAGCAATTGCTCAGAGATGAAAAGTGCCAGCACTGAAAGCTGTTGCTAGCCAGCACCCTTCCTTGGAAGCGCTTTTGTAGGCCTAAGAACACTGGGGCTCTGGGCTTCTCTAGCCACCTAATCTTCTGCTCATCCTCTCGCGCACTCTAAAGAGAGCTGAGGTGAGAAATTGCAAATGTCGAGCAATTGCTCAGAGATGAAAAGTGCCAGCACTGAAAGCTGTGGCTAGCCAGCACCCTTCCTTGGAAGCGCTTTCACAGGCGCAGCAACACTGGGACTTTGCGCTTCTCTACCCACCAAATGTCACGGTCATTCTCTTTCCTTCTCGTAGACACGAGCTGAGAAATTGCAAACGTCGAGCAATTGCTCAGAGATGAAAAGTGCCAGCACTGAAAGCTGTGGCTAGCCAGCACCCTTCCTTGGAAGCGCTTTTGTAGCCATAAGAACACTGGGGTTGTGGGCTTCTCTAGCCACCTACTCTTCTGCTCATCCTCTCGCGCACTCTAAAGAGAGCTCAGGTGAGACATTGCAAACGTCGAGCAATTGCTCAGCGATGAAAAGTGCCAGCACTGAAAGCTGTTGCTAGCCAGCACCCTTCCTTGGAAGCGCTTTCACAGGCGCAGCAACACTGGGACTTTGCGCTTCTCTAGCCACCAAACGTCATGGTCATTCTCTTTCCTTCTCGTAGACACGAGCTGAGAAATTGCAAACGTCGAGCAATTGCTCAGAGATGAAAAGTGGCAGCACTGAAAGCTGTGGCTAGCCAGCACCCTTCCTTGGAAGCGCTTTTGTAGGCCTAAGAACACTGGGGTTGTGGGCTTCTCTAGCCACCTACTCTTCTGCTCATCCTCTCGCGTAGTCTAAAGAGAGCTCAGGTGAGAAATTGCAAATGTCAAGCAATTGCTCAGAGAGGAAAAGTGCCAGCACTGAAAGCTGTTGCTAGCCAGCACCCTTCCTTGGAAGCGCTTTTGTAGCCCTAAGAACACTGGGGCTCTGGGCTTCTCTAGCCTCCTACTCTTCTGCTCATCCTCTCGCGCAGTCTAAAGAGAGCTCAGGTGAGAAAGTGCAAACGTCGAGCAATTGCTCAGAGATGAAAAGTGCCAGCACTGAAAGCTGATGCTAGCCAGCACCCTTCCTTGGAAGCGCTTTCACAGGCGCAGCAACACTGGGGCTTTGCGCTTCTCTACCCACCAAACATCACTCTCACTATCTCTCCGTCTCGTAGACACGAGCTGAGAAATTGCAAACGTCGAGCAATTGCTCAGAGATGAAAAGTGCCAGCACTGAAAGCTGTTGCTAGCTAGCACCCTTCCTTTGAAGCGCTTTCACAGGTGCAGCAACACTGGGGCTTTGCGCTTCTCTACCCACCAAACGTCACGGTCATTCTCTTTCCGTCTCGTAGACACGAGCTGAGAAATTGCAAACGTCGAGCAATTGCTCAGAGATGAAAAGTGCCAGCATTGAAAGCTGTTGCTAGCCAGCACCCTTCCTTGGAAGCGCTTTTGTAGGCCTAAGAACACTGGGGCTCTGGGCTTCTCTAGCCACCTACTCTTCTGCTCATCCTCTCGTGCAGTCTAAAGAGAGCTGAGGTGAGAAATTGCAAACGTCGAGCAATTGCTCAGAGATGAAAAGTGCCAGCACTGAAAGCTGTGGCTAGCCAGCACCCTTCCTTGGAAGCGCTTTCACAGGCGCAGCAACACTGGGACTTTGCGCTTCTCTACCCACCAAATGTCACGGTCATTCTCTTTCCTTCTCGTAGACACGAGCTGAGAAATTGCAAACGTCGAGCAATTGCTCAGAGAGGAAAAGTGCCAGCACTGAAAGCTGTGGCTAGCCAGCACCCTTCCTTGGAAGCGCTTTTGTAGCCATAAGAACACTGGGGTTGTGGGCTTCTCTAGCCACCTACTCTTCTGCTCATCCTCTCGCGCACTCTAAAGAGAGCTCAGGTGAGAAATTGCAAACGTCGAGCAATTGCTCAGAGATGAAAAGTGCCAGCACTGAAAGCTGTTGCTAGCCAGCACCCTTCCTTGGAAGCGCTTTCACAGGCGCAGCAACACTGGGACTTTGCGCTTCTCTAGCCACCAAACGTCATGGTCATTCTCTTTCCTTCTCGTAGACACGAGCTGAGAAATTGCAAACGTCGAGCAATTGCTCAGAGATGAAAAGTGCCAGCACTGAAAGCTGTGGCTAGCCAGCACCCTTCCTTGGAAGCGCTTTCACAGGCGCAGCAACACTGGGACTTTGCTCTTCTCTACCCACCAAACTTCACGGTCACTATCTCTCCGTCTCGTAGACACGAGCTGAGAAATTGTAAACGTCGAGCAATTGCTCAGAGATGAAAAGTGCCAGCACTGAAAGCTGTTGCTAGCCAGCAGCCTTCCTTGGAAGCGCTTTTGTAGGCCTAAGAACACTGGGGCTCTGGGCTTCTCTAGCCACCTAATCTTCTGCTCATCCTCTCGCGCAGTCTAAAGAGAGCTGAGGTGAGAAATTGAAAACGTCGAGCAATTGCTCAGAGATGAAAAGTGCCAGCACTGAAAGCTGTGGCTAGCCAGCACCCTTCCTTGGAAGCGCTTTCACAGGCGCAGCAACACTGGGACTTTGCGCTTCTCTACCCACCAAATGTCACGGTCATTCTCTTTCCTTCTCGTAGACACGAGCTGAGAAATTGCAAACGTCGAGCAATTGCTCAGAGATGAAAAGTGCCAGCACTGAAAGCTGTGGCTAGCCAGCAGCCTTCCTTGGAAGCGCTTTTGTAGGCCTAAGAACACTGGGGCTCTGGGCTTCTCTAGCCACCTACTCTTCTGCTCATCCTCTCGCGCACTCTAAAGAGAGCTCAGGTGAGACATTGCAAACGTCGAGCAATTGCTCAGAGATGAAAAGTGCCAGCACTGAAAGCTGTTGCTAGCCAGCACCCTTCCTTGGAAGCGCTTTCACAGGCGCAGCAACACTGGGACTTTGCGCTTCTCTAGCCACCAAACGTCATGGTCATTCTCTTTCCTTCTCGTAGACACGAGCTGAGAAATTGCAAACGTCGAGCAATTGCTCAGAGATGAAAAGTGCCAGCACTGAAAGCTGTTGCTAGCCAGCACCCTTCCTTGGAAGCGCTTTCACAGGCGCAGCAACACTGGGACTTTGCGCTTCTCTAGCCACCAAACTTCACGGTCACTATCTCTCCGTCTCGTAGACACGAGCTGAGAAATTGCAAACGTCGAGCAATTGCTCAGAGATGAAAAGTGGCAGCACTGAAAGCTGTTGCTAGCCAGCACCCTTCCTTGGAAGCGCTTTTGTAGGCCTAACAACACTGGGGCTCTGGGCTTCTCTAGCCACCTAATCTTCTGCTCATCCTCTCGCGTAGTCTAAAGAGAGCTCAGGTGAGAAATTGCAAATGTCAAGCAATTGCTCAGAGATGAAAAGTGCCAGCACTGAAAGCTGTTGCTAGCCAGCACACTTCCTTGGAAGCGCTTTTGTAGGCCTAAGAACACTGGGGTTCTGGGCTTCTCTAGCCACCTACTCTTCTGCTCATCATCTCGCGTAGTCTAAAGAGAGCTCAGGTGAGAAATTGCAAACGTCGAGCAATTGCTCAGAGATGAAAAGTGCCAGCACTGAAAGCTGTTGCTAGCCAGCACCCTTCCTTGGAAGCGCTTTCACAGGCGCAGCAACACTGGGGCTTTGCGCTTCTCTAGCCACCAAACATCACGCTAAGTATTTCTCCTTCTCGTAGACACGAGCTGAGAAATTGCAAACGTCGAGCAATTGCTCAGAGAGGAAAAGTGCCAGCACTGAAAGCTCTTGCTAGCCAGCACCCTTCCTCGGAAGCGCTTTCACAGGCGCAGCAACACTGGGACTTTGCGCTTCTCTACCCACCAAACGTCACTCTCACTATCTCTCCGTCTCGTAAACACGAGCTGAGAAATTGCAAACGTCGAGCAATTGCTCAGAGATGAAAAGTGCCAGCATTGAAAGCTGTTGCTAGCCAGCACCCTTCCTTGGAAGCGCTTTTGTAGGCCTAAGAACACTGGGGCTCTGGGCTTCTCTAGCCACCTACTCTTCTGCTCATCCTCTCGCGTAGTCAAAAGAGAGCTCAGGTGAGAAATTGCAAACGTCGAGCAATTGCTCAGAGATGAAAAGTGCCAGCACTGAAAGCTGTTGCTAGCCAGCACCCTTCCTTGGAAGCGCTTTTGTAGGCCTAAGAACACTGGGGCTCTGGGCTTCTCTAGCCACCTAATCTTCTGCTCATCCTCTCGCGCACTCTAAAGAGAGCTCAGGGGAGAAATTGCAAACGTCGAGCAATTGCTCAGAGAGGAAAAGTGCCAGCACTGAAAGCTGATGCTAGCCAGCACCCTTCCTTGGAAGCGCTTTCACAGGCGCAGCAACACTGGGGCTTTGCACTTCTCTAGCCACCAAACATCACGCTCACTATCTCTCCGTCTCGTAGACACGAGCTGAGAAATTGCAAACGTCGAGCAATTGCTCAGAGATGAAAAGTGCCAGCACTGAAATCTGTTGCTAGCCAGCACCCTTCCTTGGAAGCGCTTTCACAGGCGCAGCAACACTGGGGCTTTGCGCTTCTCTAGCCACCAAACATCACGCTCAGTATTTCTCCTTCTCGTAGACACGAGCTGAGAAATTGCAAACGTCCAGCAATTGCTCAGAGATGAAAAGTGCCAGCACTGAAAGCTGTTGCTAGCCAGCACCCTTCCTTGGAAGCGCTTTCACAGGCGCAGCAACGCTGGGGCTTTGCGCTTCTCTAGCCACCAAACGTCACGCTCACTATCTCTCCGTCTCGTAGACACGAGCTGAGAAATTGTAAACGTCGAGCAATTGCTCAGAGATGAAAAGTGCCAGCACTGAAAGCTGTTGCTAGCCAGCACCCTTCCTTGGAAGCGCTTTTGTAGGCCTAAGAACACTGGGGCTCTGGGCTTCTCTAGCCACCTAATCTTCTGCTCATCCTCTCGCGCACTCTAAAGAGAGCTCAGGTGAGAAATTGCAAACGTCGAGCAATTGCTCAGAGATGAAAAGTGCCAGCACTGAAAGCTGTGGCTAGCCAGCACCCTTCCTTGGAAGCGCTTTCACAGGCGCAGCAACACTGGGACTTTGCGCTTCTCTACCCACCAAATGTCACGGTCATTCTCTTTCCTTCTCGTAGACACGAGCTGACAAATTGCAAACGTCGAGCAATTGCTCAGAGATGAAAAGTGCCAGCACTGAAAGCTGTGGCTAGCCAGCACCCTTCCTTGGAAGCGCTTTTGTAGCCATAAGAACACTGGGGTTGTGGGCTTCTCTAGCCACCTACTCTTCTGCTCATCCTCTCGCGCACTCTAAAGAGAGCTCAGGTGAGAAATTGCAAACGTCGAGCAATTGCTCAGCGATGAAAAGTGCCAGCACTGAAAGCTGTTGCTAGCCAGCACCCTTCCTTGGAAGCGCTTTCACAGGCGCAGCAACACTGGGACTTTGCGCTTCTCTAGCCACCAAACGTCATGGTCATTCTCTTTCCTTCTCGTAGACACGAGCTGAGAAATTGCAAACGTCGAGCAATTGCTCAGAGATGAAAAGTGCCAGCACTGAAAGCTGTGGCTAGCCAGCAGCCTTCCTTGGAAGCGCTTTCACAGGCGCAGCAACACTGGGGCTTTGCTCTTCTCTACCCACCAAACATCACGGTCACTATCTCTCCGTCTCGTAGACACGAGCTGAGAAATTGCAAATGTCGAGCAATTGCTCAGAGATGAAAAGTGCCAGCACTGAAAGCTGTTGCTAGCCAGCACCCTTCCTTGGAAGCGCTTTTGTAGGCCTAAGAACACTGGGGCTCTGGGCTTCTCTAGCCACCTAATCTTCTGCTCATCCTCTCGCGCACTCTAAAGAGAGCTCAGGTGAGAAATTGCAAACGTCGAGCAATTGCTCAGAGATGAAAAGTGCCAGCACTGAAAGCTGTGGCTAGCCAGCACCCTTCCTTGGAAGCGCTTTCACAGGCGCAGCAACACTGGGACTTTGCGCTTCTCTAGCCACCAAATGTCACGGTCATTCTCTTTCCTTCTCGTAGACACGAGCTCAGAAATTGCAAACGTCGAGCAATTGCCCAGAGATGAAAAGTGCCAGCACTGAAAGCTGTGGCTAGCCAGCACCCTTCCTTGGAAGCGCTTTGTAGCCATAAGAACACTGGGGTTGTGGGCTTCTCTAGCCACCTACTCTTCTGCTCATCCTCTCGCGCACTCTAAAGAGAGCTCAGGTGAGAAATTGCAAACGTCGAGCAATTGCTCAGAGATGAAAAGTGCCAGCACTGAAAGCTGTTGCTAGCCAGCACCCTTCCTTGGAAGCGCTTTCACAGGCGCAGCAACACTGGGACTTTGCGCTTCTCTAGCCGCCAAACGTCATGGTCATTCTCTTTCCTTCTCGTAGACACGAGCTGAGAAATTGCAAACGTCGAGCAATTGCTCAGAGATGAAAAGTGCCAGCACTGAAAGCTGTGGCTAGCCAGCAGCCTTCCTTGGAAGCGCTTTCACAGGCGCAGCAACACTGGGACTTTGCTCTTCTCTAACCACCAAACTTCACGGTCACTATCTCTCCGTCTCGTAGACACGAGCTGAGAAATTGCAAACGTCAAGCAATTGCTCAGAGATGAAAAGTGGCAGCACTGAAAGCTGTTGCTAGCCAGCAGCCTTCCTTGGAAGCGCTTTTGTAGGCCTAAGAACACTGGGGTTGTGGGCTTCTCTAGCCACCTACTCTTCTGCTCATCCTCTCGCGTAGTCTAAAGAGAGCTCAGGTGAGAAATTGCAAATGTCAAGCAATTGCTCAGAGAGGAAAAGTGCCAGCACTGAAAGCTGTTGCTAGCCAGCACCCTTCCTTGGAAGCGCTTTTGTAGGCCTAAGAACACTGGGGCTCTGGGCTTCTCTAGCCACCTACTCTTCTGCTCATCCTCTCGCGCAGTCTAAAGAGAGCTCAGGTGAGAAATTGCAAATGTCGAGCAATTGCTCAGAGATGAAAAGTGCCAGCACTGAAAGCTGATGCTAGCCAGCACCCTTCCTTGGAAGCGCTTTCACAGGCGCAGCAACACTGGGACTTTGCGCTTCTCTAGCCACCAAACGTCACGGTCATTCTCTTTCCGTCTCGTAGACACGAGCTGAGAAATTGCAAACGTCGAGCAATTGCTCAGAGAGGAAAAGTGCCAGCACTGAAAGCTGTTGCTAGCCAGCACCCTTCCTTGGAAGCGCTTTCACAGGCGCAGCAACACTGGGACTTTGCGCTTCTCTAGCCACCAAACATCACGGTCATTCTCTTTCCTTCTCGTAGACACGAGCTGAGAAATTGCAAACGTCCAGCAATTGCTCAGAGATGAAAAGTGCCAGCACTGAAAGCTGTTGCTAGCCAGCAGCCTTCCTTGGAAGCGCTTTTGTAGGCCTAAGAACACTGGGGTTGTGGGCTTCTCTACCCACCAAACATCACTCTCACTATCTCTCCGTCTCGTAAACACGAGCTGAGAAATTGCAAACGTCGAGCAATTGCTCAGAGATGAAAAGTGCCAGAACTGAAAGCTGTTGCTAGCCAGCACCCTTGCTTGGAAGCGCTTTTGTAGGCCTAAGAACACTGGGGTTGTGGGCTTCTCTAGCCACCTACTCTTCTGCTCATACTCTCGTGTAGTCTAAAGAGAGCTCAGGTGAGAAATTGCAAACGTCGAGCAATTGCTCAGAGATGAAAAGTGCCAGCACTGAAAGCTGTTGCTAGCCAGCACCCTTCCTTGGAAGCGCTTTCACAGGCGCAGCAGCACTGGGGCTTTGCGCTTCTCTACCCACCAAACATCACGGTCACTATCTTTCCGTCTCCTAGACACGATCTGAGAAATTGCAAACGTCGAGCAATTGCTCAGAGATGAAAAGTGCCAGCACTGAAAGCTGTTGCTAGCCAGCACCCTTCCTTGGAAGTGCTTTCACAGGCGCAGCAGCACTGGGGCTTTGCGCTTCTCTACCCACCAAACGTCATGGTCATTCTCTTTCCTTCTCGTAGACACAAGCTGAGAAATTGCAAACGTCGAGCAATTGCTCAGAGATGAAAAGTGCCAGGACTGAAAGCTGTTGCTAGCCAGCACCCTTCCTTGGAAGCGCTTTTGTAGGCCTAAGAACACTGGGGCTCTGGGCTTCTCTAGCCACCTACTCTTCTGCTCATCCTCTCGCGCAGTCTAAAGAGAGCTCAGGTGAGAAATTGCAAAGGTCGAGCAATTGCTCAGAGATGAAAAGTGCCAGCACTGAAGGTTGTTGCTAGCCAGCAGCCTTCCTTGGAAGCGCTTTCACAGGCGCAGCAACACTGGGACTTTGCGCTTCTCTAGCCACCAAACGTCATGGTCATTCTCTTTCCTTCTCGTAGACACGAGCTGAGAAATTGCAAACGTCAAGCAATTGCTCAGAGATGAAAAGTGCCAGCACTGAAAGCTGTTGCTAGCTAGCACCCTTCCTTGGAAGCGCTTTCACAGGCGCAGCAACACTGGGGCTTTGCACTTCGCTACCCACCAAACATCACGGTCATTCTCTTTCCTTCTCGTAGACACGAGCTGAGAAATTGCAAACGTCGAGCAATTGCTCAGAGATGAAAAGTGCCAGCACTGAAAGCTGTGGCTAGCCAGCACCCTTCCTTGGAAGCGCTTTCACAGGCGCAGCAACACTGGGGCTTTGCGCTTCGCTACCCACCAAACGTCACGGTCATTCTCTTTCCTTCTCGTAGACATGAGCTGAGAAATTGTAAACGTCGAGCAATTGCTCAGAGATGAAAAGTGCCAGCACTGAAAGCTGTTGCTAGCCAGCACCCTTCCTTGGAAGCGCTTTTGTAGGCCTAAGAACACTGGGGCTCTGGGCTTCTCTAGCCACCTAATCTTCTGCTCATCCTCTCGCGCACTCTAAAGAGAGCTCAGGTGAGAAAGTGCAAACGTCGAGCAATTGCTCAGAGATGAAAAGGGCCAGCACTGAAAGCTGTTGCTAGCCAGCACCCTTCCTTGGAAGCGCTTTCACAGGCGCAGCAACACTGGGACATTGCGATTCTCTAGCCACCAAACGTCATGGTCATTCTCTTTCCTTCTCGTAGACACGAGCTGAGAAATTGCAAACGTCGAGCAATTGCTCAGAGATGAAAAGTGCCAGCACTGAAAGCTCTTGCTACCCAGCACCCTTCCTTGGAAGTGCTTTCACAGGTGCAGCAACACTGGGGCTTTGCTCTTCTCTACCCACCAAACGTCACGGTCACTATCTCTCCGTCTCGTAGACACGAGCTGAGAAATTGCAAACGTCGAGCAATTGCTCAGAGATGAAAAGTTCCAGCACTGAAAGCTGTTGCTAGCCAGCACCCTTCCTTGGAAGCGCTTTTGTAGGCCTAAGAACACTGGGGCTCTGGGCTTCTCTAGCCACCTACTCTTCTGCTCATCCTCTCGCGTAGTCTAAAGAGAGCTCAGGTGAGAAATTGCAAATGTCGAGCAATTGCTCAGAGATGAAAAGTGCCAGCACTGAAAGCTGTTGCTAGCCAGCACCCTTCCTTGGAAGCGCTTTTGTAGGCCTAAGAACACTGGGGCTCTGGGCTTCTCTAGCCACCTAATCTTCTGCTCATCCTCTCGCGCACTCTAAAGAGAGCTCAGGTGAGACATTGCAAACGTCGAGCAATTGCTCAGAGAGGAAAAGTGCCAGCACTGAAAGCTGATGCTAGCCAGCACCCTTCCTTGGAAGCGCTTTCACAGGCGCAGCAACACTGGGGCTTTGCGCTTCTCTACCCACCAAACATCACGGTCATTCTCTTTCCGTCTCGTAGACACGAGCTGAGAAATTGCAAACGTCGAGCAATTGCTCAGAGATGAAAAGTGCCAGCACTGAAAGCTGTTGCTAGCCAGCACCCTTCCTTGGAAGTTCTTTCACAGGCGCAGCAACACTGGGGCTTTGCGCTTCTCTAGCCACCAAACGTCACGGTCACTATCTCTCCGTCTCGTAGACACGAGCTGAGAAATTGCAAACGTCGAGCAATTGCTCAGAGATGAAAAGTGCCAGCACTGAAAGCTGATTATAGCCAGCACCCTTCCTTGGAAGCGCTTTTGTAGGCCTAAGAACACTGGGGCTCTGGGCTTCTCTAGCCACCGACTCCTCTGCTCATCCTCTCGCGCAGTCTAAAGAGAGCTCAGGTGAGAAAGTGCAAATGTCGAGCAATTGCTCAGAGATGAAAAGTGCCAGCACTGAAGGCTGTTGCTAGCCAGCACCCTTCCTTGGAAGCGCTTTCACAGGCGCAGCAACACTGGGACTTTGAGCTTCTCTAGCCACCAAACATCATGGTCATTCTCTTTCCTTCTCGTAGACACGAGCTGAGAAATTGCAAACGTCGAGCAATTGCTCAGAGAGGAAAAGTGCCAGCACTGAAAGCTGTTGCTAGCCAGCACCCTTCCTCGGAAGCGCTTTCACAGGCGCAGCAACACTGGGACTTTGCGCTTCTCTACCCACCAAACGTCACTCTCACTATCTCTCCGTCTCGTAAACACGAGCTGAGAAATTGCAAACGTCGAGCAATTGCTCAGAGATGAAAAGTGCCAGCATTGAAAGCTGTTGCTAGCCAGCACCCTTCCTTGGAAGCGCTTTTGTAGGCCTAAGAACACTGGGGCTCTGGGCTTCTCTAGCCACCTACTCTTCTGCTCATCCTCTCGCGTAGTCAAAAGAGAGCTCAGGTGAGAAATTGCAAACGTCGAGCAATTGCTCAGAGATGAAAAGTGCCAGCACTGAAAGCTGTTGCTAGCCAGCACCCTTCCTTGGAAGCGCTTTTGTAGCCCTAAGAACACTGGGGCTCTGGGCTTCTCTAGCCACCTACTCTTCTGCTCATCCTCTCGCGCACTCTAAAGAGAGCTCAGGTGAGAAATTGCAAACGTCGAGCAATTGCTCAGAGAGGAAAAGTGCCAGCACTGAAAGCTGTGGCTAGCCAGCACCCTTCCTTGGAAGCGCTTTCACAGGCGCAGCAACACTGGGACTTTGCGCTTCTCTAGCCACCAAATGTCACGGTCATTCTCTTTCCTTCTCGTAGACACGAGCTGAGAAATTGCAAACGTCGAGCAATTGCTCAGAGATGAAAAGTGCCAGCACTGAAAGCTGTGGCTAGCCAGCACCCTTCCTTGGAAGCGCTTTTGTAGCCATAAGAACACTGGGGTTGTGGGCTTCTCTAGCCACCTACTCTTCTGCTCATCCTCTCGCGCACTCTAAAGAGAGCTCAGGTGAGAAATTGCAAACGTCGAGCAATTGCTCAGCGATGAAAAGTGCCAGCACTGAAAGCTGTTGCTAGCCAGCACCCTTCCTTGGAAGCGCTTTCACAGGCGCAGCAACACTGGGACTTTGCGCTTCTCTAGCCACCAAACGTCATGGTCATTCTCCTTCCTTCTCGTAGACACGAGCTGAGAAATTGCAAACGTCGAGCAATTGCTCAGAGATGAAAAGTGCCAGCACTGAAAGCTGTGGCTAGCCAGCACCCTTCCTTGGAAGCGCTTTCACAGGCGCAGCAACACTGGGACTTTGCTCTTCTCTACCCACCAAACATCACGGTCACTATCTCTCCGTCTCGTAGACACGAGCTGAGAAATTGCAAACGTCGAGCAATTGCTCAGAGATGAAAAGTGCCAGCACTGAAAGCTGTTGCTAGCCAGCACCCTTCCTTGGAAGCGCTTTTGTAGGCCTAAGAACACTGGGGCTCTGGGCTTCTCTAGCCACCTACTCTTCTGCTCATCCTCTCGCGCACTCTAAAGAGAGCTCAGGTGAGAAATTGCAAACGTCGAGCAATTGCTCAGAGATGAAAAGTGCCAGCACTGAAAGCTGTGGCTAGCCAGCACCCTTCCTTGGAAGCGCTTTCACAGGCGCAGCAACACTGGGACTTTGCGCTTCTCTAGCCACCAAATGTCACGGTCATTCTCTTTCCTTCTCGTAGACACGAGCTGAGAAATTGCAAACGTCGAGCAATTGCCCAGAGATGAAAAGTGCCAGCACTGAAAGCTGTGGCTAGCCAGCACCCTTCCTTGGAAGCGCTTTGTAGCCATAAGAACACTGGGGTTGTGGGCTTCTCTAGCCACCTACTCTTCTGCTCATCCTCTCGCGCACTCTAAAGAGAGCTCAGGTGAGAAATTGCAAACGTCGAGCAATTGCTCAGAGATGAAAAGTGCCAGCACTGAAAGCTGTTGCTAGCCAGCACCCTTCCTTGGAAGCGCTTTCACAGGCGCAGCAACACTGGGACTTTGCGCTTCTCTAGCCGCCAAACGTCATGGTCATTCTCTTTCCTTCTCGTAGACACGAGCTGAGAAATTGCAAACGTCGAGCAATTGCTCAGAGATGAAAAGTGCCAGCACTGAAAGCTGTTGCTAGCCAGCAGCCTTCCTTGGAAGCGCTTTCACAGGCGCAGCAACACTGGGACTTTGCTCTTCTCTACCCACCAAACTTCACGGTCACTATCTCTCCGTCTCGTAGACACGAGCTGAGAAATTGCAAACGTCAAGCAATTGCTCAGAGATGAAAAGTGGCAGCACTGAAAGCTGTTGCTAGCCAGCAGCCTTCCTTGGAAGCGCTTTTGTAGGCCTAAGAACACTGGGGTTGTGGGCTTCTCTAGCCACCTACTCTTCTGCTCATCCTCTCGCGTAGTCTAAAGAGAGCTCAGGTGAGAAATTGCAAATGTCAAGCAATTGCTCAGAGAGGAAAAGTGCCAGCACTGAAAGCTGTTGCTAGCCAGCACCCTTCCTTGGAAGCGCTTTTGTAGGCCTAAGAACACTGGGGCTCTGGCTTCTCTAGCCACCTACTCTTCTGCTCATCCTCTCGCGCAGTCTAAAGAGAGCTCAGGTGAGAAATTGCAAACGTCGAGCAATTGCTCAGAGATGAAAAGTGCCAGCACTGAAAGCTGATGCTAGCCAGCAGCCTTCCTTGGAAGCGCTTTCACAGGCGCAGCAACACTGGGGCTTTGCGCTTCTCTAGCCACCAAACATCACGGTCACTATCTCTCCGTCTCCTAGACACGAGCTGAGAAATTGCAAACGTCGAGCAATTGCTCAGAGATGAAAAGTGCCAGCACTGAAAGCTGTTGCTAGCCAGCACCCTTCCTTGGAAGCGCTTTCACAGGCGCAGCAACACTGGGACTTTGCGCTTCTCTAGCCACCAAACATCACGGTCATTCTCTTTCCTTCTCGTAGACACGAGCTGAGAAATTGCAAACGTCCAGCAATTGCTCAGAGATGAAAAGTGCCAGCACTGAAAGCTGTGGCTAGCCAGCACCCTTCCTTGGAAGTGCTTTCACAGGCGCAGCAGCACTGGGGCTTTGCGCTTCTCTACCCACCAAACGTCATGGTCATTCTCTTTCCTTCTCGTAGACACAAGCTGAGAAATTGCAAACGTCGAGCAATTGCTCAGAGATGAAAAGTGCCAGCACTGAAAGCTGTTGCTAGCCAGCACCCTTCCTTGGAAGCGCTTTTGTAGGCCTAAGAACACTGGGGCTCTGGGCTTCTCTAGCCACCTACTCTTCTGCTCATCCTCTCGCGCAGTCTAAAGAGAGCTCAGGTGAGAAATTGCAAAGGTCGAGCAATTGCTCAGAGATGAAAAGTGCCAGCACTGAAGGTTGTTGCTAGCCAGCAGCCTTCCTTGGAAGCGCTTTCACAGGCGCAGCAACACTGGGACTTTCCGCTTCTCTAGCCACCAAACGTCATGGTCATTCTCTTTCCTTCTCGTAGACACGAGCTGAGAAATTGCAAACGTCAAGCAATTGCTCAGAGATGAAAAGTGCCAGCACTGAAAGCTGTTGCTAGCTAGCACCCTTCCTTGGAAGCGCTTTCACAGGCGCAGCAACACTGGGGCTTTGCACTTCGCTACCCACCAAACGTCACGGTCATTCTCTTTCCTTCTCGTAGACACGAGCTGAGAAATTGCAAACGTCGAGCAATTGCTCAGAGATGAAAAGTGCCAGCACTGAAAGCTGTGGCTAGCCAGCACCCTTCCTTGGAAGCGCTTTCACAGGCGCAGCAACACTGGGGCTTTGCGCTTCGCTACCCACCAAACGTCACGGTCATTCTCTTTCCTTCTCGTAGACATGAGCTGAGAAATTGCAAACGTCGAGCAATTGCTCAGAGATGAAAAGTGGCAGCACTGAAAGCTGTTGCTAGCCAGCACCCTTCCTTGGAAGCGCTTTTGTAGGCCTAGGAACACTGGGGCTCTGGGCTTCTCTAGCCACCTAATCTTCTGCTCATCCTCTCGCGCACTCTAAAGAGAGCTCAGGTGAGAAAGTGCAAACGTCGAGCAATTGCTCAGAGATGAAAAGGGCCAGCACTGAAAGCTGTTGCTAGCCAGCACCCTTCCTTGGAAGCGCTTTCACAGGCGCAGCAACACTGGGACATTGCGATTCTCTAGCCACCAAACGTCATGGTCATTCTCTTTCCTTCTCGTAGACACGAGCTGAGAAATTGCAAACGTCGAGCAATTGCTCAGAGATGAAAAGTGCCAGCACTGAAAGCTCTTGCTACCCAGCACCCTTCCTTGGAAGTGCTTTCACAGGTGCAGCAACACTGGGGCTTTGCTCTTCTCTACCCACCAAACGTCACGGTCACTATCTCTCCGTCTCGTAGACACGAGCTGAGAAATTGCAAACGTCGAGCAATTGCTCAGAGATGAAAAGTTCCAGCACTGAAAGCTGTTGCTAGCCAGCACCCTTCCTTGGAAGCGCTTTTGTAGGCCTAAGAACACTGGGGCTCTGGGCTTCTCTAGCCACCTAATCTTCTGCTCATCCTCTCGCGCAGTCTAAAGAGAGCTCAGGTGAGACATTGCAAACGTCGAGCAATTGCTCAGAGATGAAAAGTGCCAGCACTGAAAGCTGTGGCTAGCCAGCACCCTTCCTTGGAAGCGCTTTCACAGGCGCAGCAACACTGGGGCTTTGCGCTTCTCTACCCACCAAACATCATGGTCATTCTCTTTCCGTCTCGTAGACACGAGCTGAGAAATTGCAAACGTCGAGCAATTGCTCAGAGATGAAAAGTGCCAGCACTGAAAGCTCTTGCTAGCCAGCACCCTTCCTTGGAAGTGCTTTCACAGGCGCAGCAACACTGGGGCTTTGCGCTTCTCTAGCCACCAAACATCACGGTCACTATCTCTCCGTCTCGTAGACACGAGCTGAGAAATTGCAAACGTCGAGCAATTGCTCAGAGATGAAAAGTGCCAGCACTGAAAGCTGATTATAGCCAGCACCCTTCCTTGGAAGCGCTTTTGTAGGCCTAAGAACACTGGGGCTCTGGGCTTCTCTAGCCACCGACTCCTCTGCTCATCCTCTCGCGCAGTCTAAAGAGAGCTCAGGTGAGAAATTGCAAATGTCGAGCAATTGCTCAGAGATGAAAAGTGCCAGCACTGAAGGCTGTTGCTAGCCAGCACCCTTCCTTGGAAGCGCTTTCACAGGCGCAGCAACACTGGGACTTTGAGCTTCTCTAGCCACCAAACATCATGGTCATTCTCTTTCCTTCTCGTAGACACGAGCTGAGAAATTGCAAACGTCGAGCAATTGCTCAGAGATGAAAAGTGCCAGCACTGAAAGCTGTTGCTAGCTAGCACCCTTCATTGGAAGCGCTTTCACAGGTGCAGCAACACTGGGGCTTTGCGCTTCTCTAGCCACCAAACGTCACGGTCATTCTCTTTCCGTCTCGTAGACACGAGCTGAGAAATTGCAAACGTCGAGCAAATGCTCAGAGATGAAAAGTGCCAGCATTGAAAGCTGATGCTAGCCAGCACCCTTCCTTGGAAGCGCTTTTGTAGCCCTAACAACACTGGGGTTGTGGGCTTCTCTAGCCACCTAATCTTCTGCTCATCATCTCGTGCACTCTAAAGAGAGCTCAGGTGAGAAATTGCAAACGTCGAGCAATTGCTCAGAGAGGAAAAGTGCCAGCACTGAAAGCTGTTGCTAGCCAGCAGCCTTCCTCGGAAGCGCTTTCACAGGCGCAGCAACACTGGGGCTTTGCGCTTCTCTACCCACCAAACGTCACTCTCACTATCTCTCCGTCTCGTAAACACGACCTGAGAAATTGCAAACGTCGAGCAATTGCTCAGAGATGAAAAGTGCCAGCATTGAAAGCTGTTGCTAGCCAGCACCCTTCCTTGGAAGCGCTTTTGTAGGCCTAAGAACACTGGGGCTCTGGGCTTCTCTAGCCACCTAATCTTCTGCTCATCCTCTCGCGCACTCTAAAGAGAGCTCAGGTGAGACATTGCAAACGTCGAGCAATTGCTCAGAGATGAAAAGTGCCAGCACTGAAAGCTGTTGCTAGCTAGCACCCTTCCTTGGAAGCGCTTTCACAGGCGCAGCAACACTGGGACTTTGCGCTTCTCTAGCCACCAAACATCACGGTCATTCTCTTTCCGTCTCGTAGACACGAGTTGAGAAATTGCAAACGTCGAGCAATTGCTCGGAGATGAAAAGTGCCAGCACTGAAAGCTGTGGCTAGCCAGCACCCTTCCTTGGAAGCGCTTTCACAGGCGCAGCAACACTGGGGCTTTGCGCTTCTCTAGCCACCAAACATCACGGTCATTCTCTTTCCGTCTCGTAGACACGAGCTGAGAAATTGCAAACGTCGAGCAATTGCTCAGAGATGAAAAGTGCCAGCACTGAAAGCTCTTGCTAGCCAGCACCCTTCCTTGGAAGTGCTTTCACAGGCGCAGCAACACTGGGGCTTTGCGCTTCTCTAGCCACCAAACATCACGGTCACTATCTCTCCGTCTTGTAGACACGAGCTGAGAAATTGCAAACGTCGAGCAATTGCTCAGAGATGAAAAGTGCCAGCACTGAAAGCTGATGCTAGCCAGCACCCTTCCTTGGAAGCGCTTTTGTAGGCCTAAGAACACTGGGGTTGTGGGCTTCTCTAGCCACCTACTCTTCTGCTCATCCTCTCGCGTAGTCAAAAGAGAGCTCAGGTGAGAAATTGCAAACGTCGAGCAATTGCTCAGAGATGAAAAGTGCCAGCACTGAAAGGTGTTGCTAGCCAGCACCCTTCCTTGGAAGCGCTTTTGTAGCCATAAGAACACTGGGGCTCTGAGCTTCTCTAGCTACCTAATCTTCTGCTCATCCTCTCGCGTAGTCTAAAGAGAGCTCAGGTGAGACATTGCAAACGTCCAGCAATTGCTCAGAGAGGAAAAGTGCCAGCACTGAAAGCTGTTGCTAGCCAGCACCCTTCCTTGGAAGCGCTTTTGTAGGCCTAAGAACACTGGGGTTGTGGGCTTCTCTAGCCACCTAATCTTCTGCTCATCCTCTCGCGCACTCTAAAGAGAGCTCAGGTGAGAAAGTGCAAACGTCGAGCAATTGCTCAGAGATGAAAAGGGCCAGCACTGAAAGCTGTTGCTAGCCAGCACCCTTCCTTGGAAGCGCTTTCACAGGTGCAGCAACACTGGGGCTTTGCTCTTCTCTACCCACCAAACGTCACGGTCACTATCTCTCCGTCTCGTAGACACGATCTGAGAAATTGCAAACGTCGAGCAATTGCTCAGAGATGAAAAGTGCCAGCACTGAAAGCTGTTGCTAGCCAGCACCCTTCCTTGGAAGCGCTTTTGTAGGCCTAAGAACACTGGGGCTCTGGGCTTCTCTAGCCACCTACTCTTCTGCTCATCCTCTCGCGTAGTCTAAAGAGAGCTCAGGTGAGAAATTGCAAATGTCGAGCAATTGCTCAGAGAGGAAAAGTGCCAGCACTGAAAGCTGTTGCTAGCCAGCACCCTTCCTTGGAAGCGCTTTTGTAGGCCTAAGAACACTGGGGCTCTGGGCTTCTCTAGCCACCTAATCTTCTGCTCATCCTCTCGCGCACTCTAAAGAGAGCTCAGGTGAGAAATTGCAAACGTCGAGCAATTGCTCAGAGATGAAAAGTGCCAGCACTGAAAGCTGATGCTAGCCAGCACCCTTCCTTGGAAGCGCTTTCACAGGCGCAGCAACACTGGGGCTTTGCGCTTCTCTAGCCACCAAACATCACGGTCACTATCTCTCCGTCTCGTAGACACGAGCTGAGAAATTGCAAACGTCGAGCAATTGCTCAGAGAGGAAAAGTGCCAGCACTGAAAGCTGTGGCTAGCCAGCACCCTTCCTTGGAAGCGCTTTCACAGGCGCAGCAACACTGGGGCTTTGCGCTTCTCTACCCACCAAACATCACGGTCATTCTCTTTCCGTCTCGTAGACACGAGTTGAGAAATTATAAACGTCGAGCAATTGCTCAGAGATGAAAAGTGCCAGCACTGAAAGCTGTTGCTAGCCAGCACCCTTCCTTGGAAGTTCTTTCACAGGCGCAGCAACACTGGGGCTTTGCGCTTCTCTACCCACCAAACGTCACTCTCACTATCTCTCCGTCTCGTAGACACGAGCTGAGAAATTGCAAACGTCGAGCAATTGCTCAGAGATGAAAAGTGCCAGCACTGAAAGCTGTGGCTAGCCAGCACCCTTCCTTGGAAGCGCTTTTGTAGGCCTAAGAACACTGGGGTTGTGGGCTTCTCTAGCCACCTACTCCTCTGCTCATCCTCTCGCGCAGTCTAAAGAGAGCTCAGGTGAGAAATTGCAAATGTCGAGCAATTGCTCAGAGATGAAAAGTGCCAGCACTGAAGGCTGTTGCTAGCCAGCAGCCTTCCTTGGAAGCGCTTTCACAGGCGCAGCAACACTGGGACTTTGCTCTTCTCTACCCACCAAACTTCACGGTCACTATCTCTCCGTCTCGTAGACACGAGCTGAGAAATTGCAAACGTCGAGCAATTGCTCAGAGATGAAAAGTGGCAGCACTGAAAGCTGTTGCTAGCCAGCAGCCTTCCTTGGAAGCGCTTTTGTAGGCCTAAGAACACTGGGGTTGTGGGCTTCTCTAGCCACCTACTCTTCTGCTCATCCTCTCGCGTAGTCTAAAGAGAGCTCAGGTGAGAAATTGCAAATGTCAAGCAATTGCTCAGAGAGGAAAAGTGCCAGCACTGAAAGCTGTTGCTAGCCAGCACCCTTCCTTGGAAGCGCTTTTGTAGCCCTAAGAACACTGGGGCTCTGGGCTTCTCTAGCCTCCTACTCTTCTGCTCATCCTCTCGCGCAGTCTAAAGAGAGCTCAGGTGAGAAATTGCAAACGTCGAGCAATTGCTCAGAGATGAAAAGTGCCAGCACTGAAAGCTGATGCTAGCCAGCACCCTTCCTTGGAAGCGCTTTCACAGGCGCAGCAACACTGGGGCTTTGCGCTTCTCTAGCCACCAAACATCACGGTCACTATCTCTCCGTCTCGTAGACACGAGCTGAGAAATTGCAAACGTCGAGCAATTGCTCAGAGAGGAAAAGTGCCAGCACTGAAAGCTGTGGCTAGCCAGCACCCTTCCTTGGAAGCGCTTTCACAGGCGCAGCAACACTGGGGCTTTGCGCTTCTCTACCCACCAAAAATCACGGTCATTCTCTTTCCGTCTCGTAGACACGAGTTGAGAAATTATAAACGTCGAGCAATTGCTCAGAGATGAAAAGTGCCAGCACTGAAAGCTGTTGCTAGCCAGCACCCTTCCTTGGAAGTTCTTTCACAGGCGCAGCAACACTGGGGCTTTGCGCTTCTCTACCCACCAAACGTCACTCTCACTATCTCTCCGTCTCGTAGACACGAGCTGAGAAATTGCAAACGTCGAGCAATTGCTCAGAGATGAAAAGTGCCAGCACTGAAAGCTGTGGCTAGCCAGCACCCTTCCTTGGAAGCGCTTTTGTAGGCCTAAGAACACTGGGGTTGTGGGCTTCTCTAGCCACCTACTCCTCTGCTCATCCTCTCGCGCAGTCTAAAGAGAGCTCAGGTGAGAAATTGCAAATGTCGAGCAATTGCTCAGAGATGAAAAGTGCCAGCACTGAAGGCTGTTGCTAGCCAGCAGCCTTCCTTGGAAGCGCTTTCACAGGCGCAGCAACACTGGGACTTTGCTCTTCTCTACCCACCAAACTTCACGGTCACTATCTCTCCGTCTCGTAGACACGAGCTGAGAAATTGCAAACGTCGAGCAATTGCTCAGAGATGAAAAGTGGCAGCACTGAAAGCTGTTGCTAGCCAGCACCCTTCCTTGGAAGCGCTTTTGTAGCCCTAAGAACACTGGGGCTCTGGGCTTCTCTAGCCTCCTACTCTTCTGCTCATCCTCTCGCGCAGTCTAAAGAGAGCTCAGGTGAGAAATTGCAAACGTCGAGCAATTGCTCAGAGATGAAAAGTGCCAGCACTGAAAGCTGATGCTAGCCAGCACCCTTCCTTGGAAGCGCTTTCACAGGCGCAGCAACACTGGGGCTTTGCGCTTCTCTAGCCACCAAACATCACGCTCACTATCTCTCCGTCTCGTAGACACGAGCTGAGAAATTGCAAACGTCCAGCAATTGCTCAGAGAGGAAAAGTGCCAGCACTGAAAGCTGTTGCTAGCCAGCACCCTTCCTTGGAAGCGCTTTCACAGGAGCAGCAACACTGGGGCTTAGCGCTTCTCTACCCACCAAATGTCACGGTCATTCTATTTCCTTCTCGTAGACACTAGCTGAGAAATTGCAAACGTCCAGCAATTGCTCAGAGATGAAAAGTGCCAGCATTGAAAGCTGATGCTAGCCAGCACCCTTCCTTGGAAGCGCTTTTGTAGCCCTAACAACACTGGGGTTCTGGGCTTCTCTAGCCACCTACTCTTCTGCTCATCATCTCGCGTAGTCTAAAGAGAGCTCAGGTGAGAAATTGCAAACGTCGAGCAATTGCTCAGAGATGAAAAGTGCCAGCACTGAAAGCTCTTGCTAGCCAGCACCCTTCCTTGGAAGCGCTTTCACAGGCGCAGCAACACTGGGGCTTTGCGCTTCTCTACCCACCAAACATCACGCTCAGTATTTCTCCTTCTCGTAGACACGAGCTGAGAAATTGCAAACGTCGAGCAATTGCTCAGAGAGGAAAAGTGCCAGCACTGAAAGCTGTTGCTAGCCAGCACCCTTCCTCGGAAGCGCTTTCACAGGCGCAGCAACACTGGGGCTTAGCGCTTCTCTACCCACCAAATGTCACGGTCATTCTCTTTCCTTCTCGTAGACACGAGTTGAGAAATTGCAAACGTCGAGCAATTGCTCAGAGATGAAAAGTGCCAGCATTGAAAGCTGTTGCTAGCCAGCAGCCTTCCTTGGAAGCGCTTTTGTAGGCCTAAGAACACTGGGGCTCTGGGCTTCTCTAGCCACCTAATCTTCTGCTCATCCTCTCGCGCACTCTAAAGAGAGCTCAGGTGAGAAATTGCAAACGTCGAGCAATTGCTCAGAGATGAAAAGTGCCAGCACTGAAAGCTGTTGCTAGCCAGCACCGTTCCTTGGAAGCGCTTTTGTAGGCCTAAGAACACTGGGGCTCTGGGCTTCTCTAGCCACCTACTCTTCTGCTCATCCTCTCGCGCACTCTAAAGAGAGCTCAGGTGAGAAATTGCAAACGTCGAGCAATTGCTCAGAGATGAAAAGTGCCAGCACTGAAAGCTGTGGCTAGCCAGCACCCTTCCTTGGAAGCGCTTTCACAGGCGCAGCAACACTGGGACTTTGCGCTTCTCTAGCCACCAAACGTCACGGTCACTATCTCTCCGTCTCGTAGACACGAGCTGAGAAATTGCAAACGTCGAGCAATTGCTCAGAGATGAAAAGTGCCAGTACTGAAATCTGTTGCTAGCCAGCACCCTTCCTTGGAAGCGCTTTCACAGGCGCAGCAACACTGGGGCTTTGCGCTTCTCTAGCCACCAAACATCACGCTCAGTATTTCTCCTTCTCGTAGACACGAGCTGAGAAATTGCAAACGTCGAGCAATTGCTCAGAGAGGAAAAGTGCCAGCACTGAAAGCTGTTGCTAGCCAGCACCCTTCCTCGGAAGCGCTTTCACAGGCGCAGCAACACTGGGACTTTGCGCTTCTCTACCCACCAAACGTCACTCTCACTATCTCTCCGTCTCGTAAACACGAGCTGAGAAATTGCAAACGTCGAGCAATTGCTCAGAGATGAAAAGTGCCAGCATTGAAAGCTGTTGCTAGCCAGCACCCTTCCTTGGAAGCGCTTTTGTAGGCCTAAGAACACTGGGGCTCTGGGCTTCTCTAGCCACCTACTCTTCTGCTCATCCTCTCGCGCACTCTAAAGAGAGCTCAGGTGAGAAATTGCAAACGTCGAGCAATTGCTCAGAGATGAAAAGTGCCAGCACTGAAAGCTGTTGCTAGCCAGCACCCTTCCTTGGAAGCGCTTTTGTAGGCCTAAGAACACTGGGGCTCTGGGCTTCTCTAGCCACCTACTCTTCTGCTCATCCTCTCGCGCACTCTAAAGAGAGCTCAGGTGAGAAATTGCAAACGTCGAGCAATTGCTCAGAGATGAAAAGTGCCAGCACTGAAAGCTGTGGCTAGCCAGCACCCTTCCTTGGAAGCGCTTTCACAGGCGCAGCAACACTGGGGCTTTGCGCTTCTCTAGCCACCAAACGTCACGCTCAGTATTTCTCCTTCTCGTAGACACGAGCTGAGAAATTGCAAACGTCCAGCAATTGCTCAGAGATGAAAAGTGCCAGCACTGAAAGCTGTTGCTAGCCAGCACCCTTCCTTGGCAGCGCTTTCACAGGCGCAGCAACGCTGGGGCTTTGCGCTTCTCTAGCCACCAAACGTCACGCTCACTATCTCTCCGTCTCGTAGACACGAGCTGAGAAATTGTAAACGTCGAGCAATTGCTCAGAGATGAAAAGTGCCAGCACTGAAAGCTGTTGCTAGCCAGCACCCTTCCTTGGAAGCGCTTTTGTAGGCCTAAGAACACTGGGGCTCTGGGCTTCTCTAGCCACCTAATCTTCTGCTCATCCTCTCGCGCAGTCTAAAGAGAGCTCAGGTGAGAAATTGCAAACGTCGAGCAATTGCTCAGAGATGAAAAGTGCCAGCACTGAAAGCTGTGGCTAGCCAGCACCCTTCCTTGGAAGCGCTTTCACAGGCGCAGCAACACTGGGACTTTGCGCTTCTCTACCCACCAAACGTCATGGTCATTCTCTTTCCTTCTCGTAGACACGAGCTGAGAAATTGCAAACGTCGAGCAATTGCTCAGAGATGAAAAGTGCCAGCACTGAAAGCTGTGGCTAGCCAGCACCCTTCCTTGGAAGCGCTTTCACAGGCGCAGCAACACTGGGGCTTTGCTCTTCTCTACCCACCAAACATCACGGTCACTATCTCTCCGTCTCGTAGACACGAGCTGAGAAATTGCAAACGTCCAGCAATTGCTCAGAGATGAAAAGTGCCAGCACTGAAAGCTGTTGCTAGCCAGCACCCTTCCTTGGAAGCGCTTTCACAGGCGCAGCAACGCTGGGGCTTTGCGCTTCTCTAGCCACCAAACGTCACGCTCACTATCTCTCCGTCTCGTAGACACGAGCTGAGAAATTGTAAACGTCGAGCAATTGCTCAGAGATGAAAAGTGCCAGCACTGAAAGCTGTGGCTAGCCAGCACCCTTCCTTGGAAGCGCTTTCACAGGCGCAGCAACACTGGGACTTTGCGCTTCTCTACCCACCAAACGTCACGGTCACTATCTCTCCGTCTCGTAGACACGAGCTGAGAAATTGCAAACGTCGAGCAATTGCTCAGAGATGAAAAGTGCCAGTACTGAAATCTGTTGCTAGCCAGCACCCTTCCTTGGAAGCGCTTTCACAGGCGCAGCAACACTGGGGCTTTGCGCTTCTCTAGCCACCAAACATCACGCTCAGTATTTCTCCTTCTCGTAGACACGAGCTGAGAAATTGCAAACGTCCAGCAATTGCTCAGAGATGAAAAGTGCCAGCACTGAAAGCTGTTGCTAGCCAGCACCCTTCCTTGGAAGCGCTTTCACAGGCGCAGCAACGCTGGGGCTTTGCGCTTCTCTAGCCACCAAACGTCACGGTCACTATCTCTCCGTCTCGTAGACACGAGCTGAGAAATTGTAAACGTCGAGCAATTGCTCAGAGATGAAAAGTGGCAGCACTGAAAGCTGTTGCTAGCCAGCACCCTTCCTTGGAAGCGCTTTTGTAGGCCTAAGAACACTGGGGCTCTGGGCTTCTCTAGCCACCTAATCTTCTGCTCATCCTCTCGCGCAGTCTAAAGAGAGCTCAGGTGAGAAATTGCAAACGTCGAGCAATTGCTCAGAGAGGAAAAGTGCCAGCACTGAAAGCTGTGGCTAGCCAGCACCCTTCCTTGGAAGCGCTTTCACAGGCGCAGCAACACTGGGACTTTGCGCTTCTCTAGCCACCAAATGTCACGGTCATTCTCTTTCCGTCTCGTAGACACGAGTTGAGAGATTGCAAACGTCGAGCAATTGCTCAGAGATGAAAAGTGCCAGCACTGAAAGCTGTTGCTAGCCAGCAGCCTTCCTTGGAAGCGCTTTTGTAGCCATAAGAACACTGGGGTTGTGGGCTTCTCTAGCCACCTACTCTTCTGCTCATCCTCTCGCGCACTCTAAAGAGAGCTCAGGTGAGACATTGCAAACGTCGAGCAATTGCTCAGAGATGAAAAGTGCCAGCACTGAAAGCTGTTGCTAGCCAGCACCCTTCCTTGGAAGCGCTTTCACAGGCGCAGCAACACTGGGACTTTGCGCTTCTCTAGCCACCAAACGTCATGGTCATTCTCTTTCCTTCTCGTAGACACGAGCTGAGAAATTGCAAACGTCGAGCAATTGCTCAGAGATGAAAAGTGCCAGCACTGAAAGCTGTGGCTAGCCAGCAGCCTTCCTTGGAAGCGCTTTCACAGGCGCAGCAACACTGGGACTTTGCTCTTCTCTAGCCACCAAACATCACGGTCACTATCTCTCCGTCTTGTAGACACGAGCTGAGAAATTGCAAACGTCGAGCAATTGCTCAGAGATGAAAAGTGCCAGCACTGAAAGCTGTTGCTAGCCAGCAGCCTTCCTTGGAAGCGCTTTTGTAGGCCTAAGAACACTGGGGTTGTGGGCTTCTCTAGCCACCTACTCTTCTGCTCATCCTCTCGCGTAGTCTAAAGAGAGCTCAGGTGAGAAATTGCAAATGTCAAGCAATTGCTCAGAGAGGAAAAGTGGCAGCACTGAAAGCTGTTGCTAGCCAGCACCCTTCCTTGGAAGCGCTTTTGTAGCCCTAAGAACACTGGGGCTCTGGGCTTCTCTAGCCTCCTACTCTTCTGCTCATCCTCTCGCGCAGTCTAAAGAGAGCTCAGGTGAGAAATTGCAAACGTCGAGCAATTGCTCAGAGATGAAAAGTGCCAGCACTGAAAGCTGATGCTAGCCAGCACCCTTCCTTGGAAGCGCTTTCACAGGCGCAGCAACACTGGGGCTTTGCGCTTCTCTAGCCACCAAACATCACGGTCACTATCTCTCCGTCTCGTAGACACGAGCTGAGAAATTGCAAACGTCCAGCAATTGCTCAGAGAGGAAAAGTGCCAGCACTGAAAGCTGTTGCTAGCCAGCACCCTTTCTTGGAAGCGCTTTCACAGGCGCAGCAACACTGGGGCTTAGCGCTTCTCTACCCACCAAATGTCACGGTCATTCTATTTCCTTCTCGTAGACACGAGCTGAGAAATTGCAAACGTCCAGCAATTGCTCAGAGATGAAAAGTGCCAGCATTGAAAGCTGATGCTAGCCAGCACCCTTCCTTGGAAGCGCTTTTGTAGCCCTAACAACACTGGGGTTCTGGGCTTCTCTAGCCACCTACTCTTCTGCTCATCATCTCGCGTAGTCTAAAGAGAGCTCAGGTGAGAAATTGCAAACGTCGAGCAATTGCTCAGAGATGAAAAGTGCCAGCACTGAAAGCTCTTGCTAGCCAGCACCCTTCCTTGGAAGCGCTTTTGTAGGCCTAACAACACTGGGGCTCTGGGCTTCTCTAGCCACCTACTCTTCTGCTCATCCTCTCGCGCAGTCTAAAGAGAGCTCAGGTGAGAAATTGCAAACGTCGAGCAATTGCTCAGAGATGAAAAGTGCCAGCACTGAAAGCTGTGGCTAGCCAGCACCCTTCCTTGGACGCGCTTTCACAGGCGCAGCAACACTGGGGCTTTGCGCTTCTCTAGCCACCAAACGTCACGCTCACTATCTCTCCGTCTCGTAGACACGAGCTGAGAAATTGCAAACGTCGAGCAATTGCTCAGAGATGAAAAGTGCCAGTACTGAAATCTGTTGCTAGCCAGCACCCTTCCTTGGAAGCGCTTTCACAGGCGCAGCAACACTGGGGCTTTGCGCTTCTCTAGCCACCAAACATCACGCTCAGTATTTCTCCTTCTCGTAGACACGAGCTGAGAAATTGCAAACGTCGAGCAATTGCTCAGAGATGAAAAGTGCCAGCACTGAAAGCTGTGGCTAGCCAGCACCCTTCCTTGGAAGCGCTTTCACAGGCGCAGCAACACTGGGACTTTGCGCTTCTCTAGCCACCAAATGTCACGGTTATTCTCTTTCCTGCTCGTAGACACGAGCTGAGAAATTGTAAACGTCGAGCAATTGCCCAGAGATGAAAAGTGCCAGCACTGAAAGCTGTGGCTAGCCAGCACCCTTCCTTGGAAGCGCTTTGTAGCCATAAGAACACTGGGGTTGTGGGCTTCTCTAGCCACCTACTCTTCTGCTCATCCTCTCGCGCACTCTAAAGAGAGCTCAGGTGAGACATTGCAAACGTCGAGCAATTGCTCAGCGATGAAAAGTGCCAGCACTGAAAGCTGTTGCTAGCCAGCACCCTTCCTTGGAAGCGCTTTCACAGGCGCAGCAACACTGGGACTTTG
The DNA here is from genome assembly GCA_037962945.1 of Sarcoramphus papa. NCBI lineage: Eukaryota > Metazoa > Chordata > Aves > Accipitriformes > Cathartidae > Sarcoramphus > Sarcoramphus papa. The sequence continues at coordinate 90,376,706 of CM075586.1, read as the reverse complement.
CACTTCTCTAGCCGCCAAACGTCATGGTCATTCTCTTTCCTTCCGTAGACACGAGCTGAGAAATTGCAAACGTCGAGCAATTGCTCAGAGATGAAAATTGCCAGCACTGAAAGCTGTGGCTAGCCAGCACCCTTCCTTGGAAGCGCTTTCACAGGCGCAGCAACACTGGGACTTTGCTCTTCTCTACCCACCAAACTTCACGGTCACTATCTCTCCGTCTCGTAGACACGAGCTGAGAAATTGCAAACGTCGAGCAATTGCTCAGAGATGAAAAGTGGCAGCACTGAAAGCTGTTGCTAGCCAGCAGCCTTCCTTGGAAGCGCTTTTGTAGGCCTAAGAACACTGGGGTTGTGGGCTTCTCTAGCCACCTACTCTTCTGCTCATCCTCTCGCGCAGTCTAAAGAGAGCTCAGGTGAGAAATTGCAAACGTCGAGCAATTGCTCAGAGATGAAAAGTGCCAGCACTGAAAGCTGATGCTAGCCAGCACCCTTCCTTGGAAGCGCTTTCACAGGCGCAGCAACACTGGGGCTTTGCGCTTCTCTAGCCACCAAACATCACGGTCACTATCTCTCCGTCTCCTAGACACGAGCTGAGAAATTGCAAACGTCGAGCAATTGCTCAGAGATGAAAAGTGCCAGCACTGAAAGCTGTTGCTAGCCAGCACCCTTCCTTGGAAGCGCTTTCACAGGCGCAGCAACACTGGGAATTTGCGCTTCTCTACCCACCAAATGTCACGGTCATTCTATTTCCTTCTCGTAGACACGAGCTGAGAAATTGCAAACGTCCAGCAATTGCTCAGAGATGAAAAGTGCCAGCACTGAAAGCTGTTGCTAGCCAGCACCCTTCCTTGGAAGTGCTTTCACAGGCGCAGCAACACTGGGACTTTGCGCTTCTCTACCCACCAAACATCACTCTCACTATCTCTCCGTCTCGTAAACACGAGCTGAGAAATTGCAAACGTCGAGCAATTGCTCAGAGATGAAAAGTGGCAGCACTGAAAGCTGTTGCTAGCCAGCACCCTTCCTTGGAAGCGCTTTTGTAGGCCTAAGAACACTGGGGTTGTGGGCTTCTCTAGCCACCTACTCTTCTGCTCATCCTCTCGTGTAGTCTAAAGAGAGCTCAGGTGAGAAATTGCAAACGTCGAGCAATTGCTCAGAGATGAAAAGTGGCAGCACTGAAAGCTGTGGCTAGCCAGCACCCTTCCTTGGAAGCGCTTTCACAGGCGCAGCAACACTGGGGCTTTGCGCTTCTCTACCCACCAAACGTCACGCTCACTATCTCTCCGTCTCGTAGACACGAGCTGAGAAATTGCAAACGTCCAGCAATTGCTCAGAGAGGAAAAGTGCCAGCACTGAAAGCTGTTGCTAGCCAGCACCCTTCCTTGGAAGCGCTTTCACAGGCGCAGCAACGCTGGGGCTTTGCGCTTCTCTACCCACCAAACGTCACGCTCACTATCTCTCCGTCTCGTAGACACGAGCTGAGAAATTGTAAACGTCGAGCAATTGCTCAGAGATGAAAAGTGCCAGCACTGAAAGCTGTTGCTAGCCAGCACCCTTCCTTGGAAGCGCTTTTGTAGGCCTAAGAACACTGGGGCTCTGGGCTTCTCTAGCCACCTACTCTTCTGCTCATCCTCTCGCGCACTCTAAAGAGAGCTCAGGTGAGAAATTGCAAACGTCGAGCAATTGCTCAGAGATGAAAAGTGCCAGCACTGAAAGCTGTTGCTAGCCAGCACCCTTCCTTGGAAGCGCTTTCACAGGCGCAGCAACACTGGGACTTTGCGCTTCTCTACCCACCAAATGTCACGGTCATTCTCTTTCCTTCTCGTAGACACGAGCTGAGAAATTGCAAACGTCGAGCAATTGCTCAGAGATGAAAAGTGCCAGCACTGAAAGCTGTGGCTAGCCAGCACCCTTCCTTGGAAGCGCTTTCACAGGCGCAGCAACACTGGGGCTTTGCTCTTCTCTACCCACCAAACATCACGGTCACTATCTCTCCGTCTCGTAGACACGAGCTGAGAAATTGTAAACGTCGAGCAATTGCTCAGAGATGAAAAGTGCCAGCACTGAAAGCTGTTGCTAGCCAGCACCCTTCCTTGGAAGCGCTTTTGTAGGCCTAAGAACACTGGGGCTCTGGGCTTCTCTAGCCACCTCATCTTCTGCTCATCCTCTCGCGCACTCTAAAGAGAGCTCAGGTGAGAAATTGCAAACGTCGAGCAATTGCTCAGAGATGAAAAGTGCCAGCACTGAAAGCTGTGGCTAGCCAGCACCCTTCCTTGGAAGCGCTTTCACAGGCGCAGCAACACTGGGACTTTGCGCTTCTCTAGCCACCAAATGTCACGGTCATTCTCTTTCCTTCTCGTAGACACGAGCTGAGAAATTGCAAACGTCGAGCAATTGCCCAGAGATGAAAAGTGCCAGCACTGAAAGCTGTTGCTAGCCAGCACCCTTCCTTGGAAGCGCTTTGTAGCCATAAGAACACTGGGGTTGTGGGCTTCTCTAGCCACCTACTCTTCTGCTCATCCTCTCGCGCACTCTAAAGAGAGCTCAGGTGAGACATTGCAAACGTCGAGCAATTGCTCAGAGATGAAAAGTGCCAGCACTGAAAGCTGTTGCTAGCCAGCACCCTTCCTTGGAAGCGCTTTCACAGGCGCAGCAACACTGGGACTTTGAGCTTCTCTAGCCGCCAAACGTCATGGTCATTCTCTTTCCTTCCGTAGACACGAGCTGAGAAATTGCAAACGTCGAGCAATTGCTCAGAGATGAAAAGTGCCAGCACTGAAAGCTGTGGCTAGCCAGCACCCTTCCTTGGAAGCGCTTTCACAGGCGCAGCAACACTGGGACTTTGCTCTTCTCTACCCACCAAACTTCACGGTCACTATCTCTCCGTCTCGTAGACACGAGCTGAGAAATTGCAAACGTCGAGCAATTGCTCAGAGATGAAAAGTGGCAGCACTGAAAGCTGTTGCTAGCCAGCAGCCTTCCTTGGAAGCGCTTTTGTAGGCCTAAGAACACTGGGGCTCTGGGCTTCTCTAGCCACCTACTCTTCTGCTCATCCTCTCGCGTAGTCTAAAGAGAGCTCAGGTGAGAAATTGCAAATGTCAAGCAATTGCTCAGAGAGGAAAAGTGCCAGCACTGAAAGCTGTTGCTAGCCAGCACCCTTCCTTGGAAGCGCTTTTGTAGGCCTAAGAACACTGGGGCTCTGGGCTTCTCTAGCCACCTACTCTTCTGCTCATCCTCTCGCGCAGTCTAAAGAGAGCTCAGGTGAGAAAGTGCAAACGTCGAGCAATTGCTCAGAGATGAAAAGTGCCAGCACTGAAAGCTGTTGCTAGCCAGCACCCTTCCTTGGAAGCGCTTTCACAAGCGCAGCAACACTGGGACTTTGCGCTTCTCTAGCCACCAAACATCACGGTCACTATCTCTCCGTCTCGTAGACACGAGCTGAGAAATTGCAAACGTCCAGCAATTGCTCAGAGATGAAAAGTGCCAGCACTGAAAGCTGTTGCTAGCCAGCACCCTTCCTTGGAAGTGCTTTCACAGGCGCAGCAACACTGGGACTTTGCGCTTCTCTACCCACCAAACATCACTCTCACTATCTCTCCGTCTCGTAAACACGAGCTGAGAAATTGCAAACGTCGAGCAATTGCTCAGAGATGAAAAGTGCCAGAACTGAAAGCTGTTGCTAGCCAGCACCCTTGCTTGGAAGCGCTTTTGTAGGCCTAAGAACACTGGGGTTGTGGGCTTCTCTAGCCACCTACTCTTCTGCTCATCCTCTCGTGTAGTCTAAAGAGAGCTCAGGTGAGAAATTGCAAACGTCGAGCAATTGCTCAGAGATGAAAAGTGGCAGCACTGAAAGCTGTGGCTAGCCAGCACCCTTCCTTGGAAGCGCTTTCACAGGCGCAGCAACACTGGGACTTTGCGCTTCTCTAGCCACCAAACGTCACGCTCACTATCTCTCCGTCTCGTAGACACGAGCTGAGAAATTGCAAACGTCCAGCAATTGCTCAGAGATGAAAAGTGCCAGTACTGAAATCTGTTGCTAGCCAGCACCCTTCCTTGGAAGCGCTTTCACAGGCGCAGCAACACTGGGACTTTGCGCTTCTCTAGCCACCAAACATCACGCTCAGTATTTTTCCTTCTCGTAGACACGAGCTGAGAAATTGCAAACGTCGAGCAATTGCTCAGAGATGAAAAGTGCCAGCACTGAAAGCTGTTGCTAGCCAGCACCCTTCCTTGGAAGCGCTTTCACAGGCGCAGCAACACTGGGGCTTTGCGCTTCTCTACCCACCAAACGTCACGGTCACTATCTCTCCGTCTCGTAGACACGAGCTGAGAAATTGTAAACGTCGAGCAATTGCTCAGAGATGAAAAGTGCCAGCACTGAAAGCTGTTGCTAGCCAGCACCCTTCCTTGGAAACGCTTTTGTAGGCCTAAGAACACTGGGGCTCTGGGCTTCTCTAGCCACCTACTCTTCTGCTCATCCTCTCGCGCACTCTAAAGAGAGCTCAGGTGAGAAATTGCAAACGTCGAGCAATTGCTCAGAGATGAAAAGTGCCAGCACTGAAAGCTGTTGCTAGCCAGCACCCTTCCTTGGAAGCGCTTTCACAGGCGCAGCAACACTGGGACTTTGCGCTTCTCTACCCACCAAATGTCACGGTCATTCTCTTTCCTTCTCGTAGACACGAGCTGAGAAATTGCAAACGTCGAGCAATTGCTCAGAGATGAAAAGTGCCAGCACTGAAAGCTGTGGCTAGCCAGCACCCTTCCTTGGAAGCGCTTTCACAGGCGCAGCAACACTGGGACTTTGCGCTTCTCTACCCACCAAACATCACTCTCACTATCTCTCCGTCTCGTAAACACGAGCTGAGAAATTGCAAACGTCGAGCAATTGCTCAGAGATGAAAAGTGGCAGCACTGAAAGCTGTTGCTAGCCAGCACCCTTCCTTGGAAGCGCTTTTGTAGGCCTAAGAACACTGGGGTTGTGGGCTTCTCTAGCCACCTACACTTCTGCTCATCCTCTCGTGTAGTCTAAAGAGAGCTCAGGTGAGAAATTGCAAACGTCGAGCAATTGCTCAGAGATGAAAAGTGGCAGCACTGAAAGCTGTGGCTAGCCAGCACCCTTCCTTGGAAGCGCTTTCACAGGCGCAGCAACACTGGGACTTTGCGCTTCTCTAGCCACAAAACGTCACGCTCACTATCTCTCCGTCTCGTAGACACGAGCTGAGAAATTGCAAACGTCGAGCAATTGCTCAGAGATGAAAAGTGCCAGTACTGAAATCTGTTGCTAGCCAGCACCCTTCCTTGGAAGCGCTTTCACAGGCGCAGCAACACTGGGGCTTTGCGCTTCTCTAGCCACCAAACATCACGCTCAGTATTTCTCCTTCTCGTAGACACGAGCTGAGAAATTGCAAACGTCGAGCAATTGCTCAGAGAGGAAAAGTGCCAGCACTGAAAGCTGTGGCTAGCCAGCACCCTTCCTTGGAAGCGCTTTCACAGGCGCAGCAACACTGGGGCTTTGCGCTTCTCTACCCACCAAACGTCACGGTCACTATCTCTCCGTCTCGTAGACACGAGCTGAGAAATTGTAAACGTCGAGCAATTGCTCAGAGATGAAAAGTGCCAGCACTGAAAGCTGTTGCTAGCCAGCACCCTTCCTTGGAAGCGCTTTTGTAGGCCTAAGAACACTGGGGCTCTGGGCTTCTCTAGCCACCTACTCTTCTGCTCATCCTCTCGCGCACTCTAAAGAGAGCTCAGGTGAGAAATTGCAAACGTCGAGCAATTGCTCAGAGATGAAAAGTGCCAGCACTGAAAGCTGTTGCTAGCCAGCACCCTTCCTTGGAAGCGCTTTCACAGGCGCAGCAACACTGGGACTTTGCGCTTCTCTACCCACCAAATGTCACGGTCATTCTCTTTCCTTCTCGTAGACACGAGCTGAGAAATTGCAAACGTCGAGCAATTGCTCAGAGATGAAAAGTGCCAGCATTGAAAGCTGTTGCTAGCCAGCACCCTTCCTTGGAAGCGCTTTTGTAGGCCTAAGAACACTGGGGCTCTGGGCTTCTCTAGCCACCTACTCTTCTGCTCATCCTCTCGCGCACTCTAAAGAGAGCTCAGGTGAGAAATTGCAAACGTCGAGCAATTGCTCAGAGATGAAAAGTGCCAGCACTGAAAGCTGTTGCTAGCCAGCACCCTTCCTTGGAAGCACTTTTGTAGCCCTAAGAACACTGGGGCTCTGGGCTTCTCTAGCCACCTACTCTTCTGCTCATCCTCTCGCGCACTCTAAAGAGAGCTCAGGTGAGAAATTGCAAACGTCGAGCAATTGCTCAGAGATGAAAAGTGCCAGCACTGAAAGCTCTTGCTAGCCAGCACCCTTCCTTGGAAGCGCTTTCACAGGCGCAGAAACACTGGGGCTTTGCGCTTCTCTAGCCACCAAACGTCACGCTCACTATCTCTCCGTCTCGTAGACACGAGCTGAGAAATTGCAAACGTCGAGCAATTGCTCAGAGATGAAAAGTGCCAGTACTGAAATCTGTTGCTAGCCAGCACCCTTCCTTGGAAGCGCTTTCACAGGCGCAGCAACACTGGGGCTTTGCGCTTCTCTAGCCACCAAACATCACGCTCAGTATTTCTCCGTCTCGTAGACACGAGCTGAGAAATTGCAAACGTCCAGCAATTGCTCAGAGATGAAAAGTGCCAGCACTGAAAGCTCTTGCTACCCAGCACCCTTCCTTGGAAGCGCTTTCACAGGCGCAGCAACGCTGGGGCTTTGCTCTTCTCTACCCACCAAAAGTCACGCTCACTATCTCTCCGTCTCGTAGACACGAGCTGAGAAATTGCAAACGTCGAGCAATTGCTCAGAGATGAAAAGTGGCAGCACTGAAAGCTGTTGCTAGCCAGCACCCTTCCTTGGAAGCGCTTTTGTAGGCCTAAGAACACTGGGGCTCTGGGCTTCTCTAGCCACCTACTCTTCTGCTCATCCTCTCGTGCAGTCTAAAGAGAGCTCAGGTGAGAAATTGCAAATGTCAAGCAATTGCTCAGAGAGGAAAAGTGCCAGCACTGAAAGCTGTTGCTAGCCAGCACCCTTCCTTGGAAGCGCTTTTGTAGCCCTAACAACACTGGGGCTCTGGGCTTCTCTAGCCACCTACTCTTCTGCTCATCCTCTCGCGCACTCTAAAGAGAGCTCAGGTGAGAAAGTGCAAACGTCCAGCAATTGCTCAGAGATGAAAAGTGCCAGCACTGAAAGCTGATGCTAGCCAGCACCCTTCCTTGGAAGCGCTTTCACAGGCGCAGCAACACTGGGGCTTTGCGCTTCTCTAGCCACCAAACATCACGGTCACTATCTCTCCGTCTCGTAGACACGAGCTGAGAAATTGCAAACGTCCAGCAATTGCTCAGAGATGAAAAGTGCCAGCACTGAAAGCTGTTGCTAGCCAGCACCCTTTCTTGGAAGCGCTTTCACAGGCGCAGCAACACTGGGGCTTTGCGCTTCTCTACCCACCAAATGTCACGGTCATTCTATTTCCTTCTCGTAGACACGAGCTGAGAAATTGCAAACGTCCAGCAATTGCTCAGAGATGAAAAGTGCCAGCATTGAAAGCTGATGCTAGCCAGCACCCTTCCTTGGAAGCGCTTTTGTAGGCCTAAGAACACTGGGGTTCTGGGCTTCTCTAGCCACCTACTCTTCTGCTCATCCTCTCGTGCAGTCTAAAGAGAGCTCAGGTGAGAAAGTGCAAACGTCGAGCAATTGCTCAGAGATGAAAAGTGCCAGCACTGAAAGCTGTGGCTAGCCAGCACCCTTCCTTGGAAGCGCTTTCACAGGCGCAGCAACACTGGGGCTTTGCGCTTCTCTAGCCACCAAACATCACGCTCAGTATTTCTCCTTCTCGTAGACACGAGCTGAGAAATTGTAAACGTCGAGCAATTGCTCAGAGATGAAAAGTGCCAGCACTGAAAGCTGTGGCTAGCCAGCACCCTTCCTTGGAAGCGCTTTCACAGGCGCAGCAACACTGGGACTTTGCGCTTCTCTACCCACCAAACGTCACTCTCACTATCTCTCCGTCTCGTAAACACGAGCTGAGAAATTGCAAACGTCGAGCAATTGCTCAGAGATGAAAAGTGCCAGCATTGAAAGCTGTTGCTAGCCAGCACCCTTCCTTGGAAGCGCTTTTCTAGGCCTAAGAACACTGGGGCTCTGGGCTTCTCTAGCCACCTACTCTTCTGCTCATCCTCTCGCGCACTCTAAAGAGAGCTCAGGTGAGAAATTGCAAACGTCGAGCAATTGCTCAGAGATGAAAAGTGCCAGCACTGAAAGCTGTTGCTAGCCAGCACCCTTCCTTGGAAGCACTTTTGTAGCCCTAAGAACACTGGGGCTCTGGGCTTCTCTAGCCACCTACTCTTCTGCTCATCCTCTCGCGCACTCTAAAGAGAGCTCAGGTGAGAAATTGCAAACGTCGAGCAATTGCTCAGAGATGAAAAGTGCCAGCACTGAAAGCTGTGGCTAGCCAGCACCCTTCCTTGGAAGCGCTTTCACAGGCGCAGAAACACTGGGGCTTTGCGCTTCTCTAGCCACCAAACGTCACGCTCACTATCTCTCCGTCTCGTAGACACGAGCTGAGAAATTGCAAACGTCGAGCAATTGCTCAGAGATGAAAAGTGCCAGTAATGAAATCTGTTGCTAGCCAGCACCCTTCCTTGGAAGCGCTTTCACAGGCGCAGCAACACTGGGGCTTTGCGCTTCTCTACCCACCAAACATCACGCTCAGTATTTCTCCGTCTCGTAGACACGAGCTGAGAAATTGCAAACGTCCACCAATTGCTCAGAGATGAAAAGTGCCAGCACTGAAAGCTGTTGCTAGCCAGCACCCTTCCTTGGAAGCGCTTTCACAGGCGCAGCAACGCTGGGGCTTTGCTCTTCTCTACCCACCAAAAGTCACGCTCACTATCTCTCCGTCTCGTAGACACGAGCTGAGAAATTGTAAACGTCGAGCAATTGCTCAGAGATGAAAAGTGCCAGCACTGAAAGCTGTTGCTAGCCAGCACCCTTCCTTGGAAGCGCTTTTGTAGGCCTAAGAACACTGGGGCTCTGGGCTTCTCTAGCCACCTAATCTTCTGCTCATCCTCTTGCGTAGTCTAAAGAGAGCTCAGGTGAGAAATTGCAAATGTCGAGCAATTGCTCAGAGATGAAAAGTGCCAGCACTGAAAGCTGTTGCTAGCCAGCACCCTTCCTTGGAAGCGCTTTCACAGGCGCAGCAACACTGGGGCTTTGCGCTTCTCTACCCACCAAACGTCACGGTCATTCTCTTTCCTTCTCGTAGACACGAGCTGAGAAATTGCAAACGTCGAGCAATTGCTCAGAGATGAAAAGTGCCAGCACTGAAAGCTGTGGCTAGCCAGCAGCCTTCCTTGGAAGCGCTTTTGTAGCCATAAGAACACTGGGGTTGTGGGCTTCTCTAGCCACCTACTCTTCTGCTCATCCTCTCGCGCAGTCTAAAGAGAGCTGAGGTGAGAAATTGCAAACGTCGAGCAATTGCTCAGAGATGAAAAGTGCCAGCACTGAAAGCTGTGGCTAGCCAGCACCCTTCCTTGGAAGCGCTTTCACAGGCGCAGCAACACTGGGGCTTTGCGCTTTTCTAGCCACCAAACATCACGGTCATTCTCTTTCCTTCTCGTAGACACGAGCTGAGAAATTGCAAACGTCGAGCAATTGCTCAGAGATGAAAAGTGCCAGCACTGAAAGCTGTGGCTAGCCAGCACCCTTCCTTGGAAGCGCTTTTGTAGGCCTAAGAACACTGGGGTTGTGGGCTTCTCTAGCCACCTACTCTTCTGCTCATCCTCTCGCGCAGTCTAAAGAGAGCTCAGGTGAGACATTGCAAACGTCGAGCAATTGCTCAGCGATGAAAAGTGCCAGCACTGAAAGCTGTTGCTAGCCAGCACCCTTCCTTGGAAGCGCTTTCACAGGCGCAGCAACACTGGGACTTTGCGCTTCTCTAGCCACCAAACGTCATGGTCATTCTCTTTCCTTCTCGTAGACACGAGCTGAGAAAATGCAAACGTCGAGCAATTGCTCAGAGATGAAAAGTGCCAGCACTGAAAGCTGTGGCTAGCCAGCAGCCTTCCTTGGAAGCGCTTTCACAGGCGCAGCAACACTGGGACTTTGCTCTTCTCTACCCACCAAACTTCACGCTCAGTATTTCTCCTTCTCGTAGACACGAGCTGAGAAATTGCAAACGTCGAGCAATTGCTCAGAGATGAAAAGTGGCAGCACTGAAAGCTGTTGCTAGCCAGCAGCCTTCCTTGGAAGCGCTTTTGTAGGCCTAAGAACACTGGGGCTCTGGGCTTCTCTAGCCACCTACTCTTCTGCTCATCCTCTCGCGTAGTCTAAAGAGAGCTCAGGTGAGAAATTGCAAATGTCAAGCAATTGCTCAGAGAGGAAAAGTGCCAGCACTGAAAGCTGTTGCTAGCCAGCACCCTTCCTTGGAAGCGCTTTTGTAGGCCTAACAACACTGGGGCTCTGGGCTTCTCTAGCCACCTAATCTTCTGCTCGTCCTCTCGCGCAGTCTAAAGAGAGCTCAGGTGAGAAATTGCAAAGGTCGAGCAATTGCTCAGAGATGAAAAGTGCCAGCACTGAAAGCTGATGCTAGCCAGCACCCTTCCTTGGAAGCGCTTTCACAGGCGCAGCAACACTGGGACTTTGCGCTTCTCTACCCACCAAACGTCACTCTCACTATCTCTCCGTCTCGTAAACACGAGCTGAGAAATTGCAAACGTCGAGCAATTGCTCAGAGATGAAAAGTGCCAGCACTGAAAGGTGTTGCTAGCCAGCACCCTTCCTTGGAAGCGCTTTTGTAGGCGTAAGAACACTGGGGCTCTGGGCTTCTCTAGCCACCTACTCTTCTGCTCATCCTCTCGCGCACTCTAAAGAGAGCTCAGGGGAGAAATTGCAAACGTCGAGCAATTGCTCAGAGATGAAAAGTGCCAGCACTGAAAGCTGTTGCTAGCCAGCACCCTTCCTTGGAAGCACTTTTGTAGGCCTAAGAACACTGGGGCTCTGGGCTTCTCTAGCCACCTACTCTTCTGCTCATCCTCTCGCGCACTCTAAAGAGAGCTCAGGTGAGAAATTGCAAACGTCGAGCAATTGCTCAGAGAGGAAAAGTGCCAGCACTGAAAGCTGATGCTAGCCAGCACCCTTCCTTGGAAGCGCTTTCACAGGCGCAGCAACACTGGGGCTTTGCGCTTCTCTAGCCACCAAACATCACGCTCACTATCTCTCCGTCTCGTAGACACGAGCTGAGAAATTGCAAACGTCGAGCAATTGCTCAGAGATGAAAAGTGCCAGTACTGAAATCTGTTGCTAGCCAGCAGCCTTCCTTGGAAGCGCTTTCACAGGCGCAGCAACACTGGGACTTTGCGCTTCTCTACCCACCAAACATCACGCTCAGTACTTCTCCGTCTCGTAGACACGAGCTGAGAAATTGCAAACGTCCAGCAATTGCTCAGAGATGAAAAGTGCCAGCACTGAAAGCTGTTGCTAGCCAGCACCCTTCCTTGGAAGCGCTTTCACAGGCGCAGCAACGCTGGGGCTTTGCGCTTCTCTAGCCACCAAAAGTCACGCTCACTATCTCTCCGTCTCGTAGACACGAGCTGAGAAATTGTAAACGTCGAGCAATTGCTCAGAGATGAAAAGTGCCAGCACTGAAAGCTGTTGCTAGCCAGCACCCTTCCTTGGAAGCGCTTTTGTAGGCCTAAGAACACTGGGGCTCTGGGCTTCTCTAGCCACCTAATCTTCTGCTCATCCTCTCGCGCAGTCTAAAGAGAGCTCAGGTGAGAAATTGCAAACGTCGAGCAATTGCTCAGAGATGAAAAGTGCCAGCACTGAAAGCTGTTGCTAGCCAGCACCCTTCCTTGGAAGCGCTTTCACAGGCGCAGCAACACTGGGACTTTGCGCTTCTCTACCCACCAAACGTCAAGGTCATTCTCTTTCCTTCTCGTAGACACGAGCTGAGAAATTGCAAACGTCGAGCAATTGCTCAGAGATGAAAAGTGCCAGCACTGAAAGCTGTGGCTAGCCAGCACCCTTCCTTGGAAGCGCTTTTGTAGCCATAAGAACACTGGGGTTGTGGGCTTCTCTAGCCACCTACTCTTCTGCTCATCCTCTCGCGCACTCTAAAGAGAGCTCAGGTGAGAAATTGCAAACGTCGAGCAATTGCTCAGAGATGAAAAGTGCCAGCACTGAAAGCTCTTGCTAGCCAGCAGCCTTCCTTGGAAGCGCTTTCACAGGCGCAGCAACACTGGGACTTTGCGCTTCTCTAGCCACCAAACGTCACGCTCACTATCTCTCCGTCTCGTAGACACGAGCTGAGAAATTGCAAACGTCGAGCAATTGCTCAGAGATGAAAAGTGCCAGTACTGAAATCTGTTGCTAGCCAGCACCCTTCCTTGGAAGCGCTTTCACAGGCGCAGCAACACTGGGGCTTTGCGCTTCTCTAGCCACCAAACATCACGCTCAGTATTTCTCCTTCTCGTAGACACGAGCTGAGAAATTGCAAACGTCCAGCAATTGCTCAGAGATGAAAAGTGCCAGCACTGAAATCTGTTGCTAGCCAGCACCCTTCCTTGGAAGCGCTTTCACAGGCGCAGCAACACTGGGGCTTTGCGCTTCTCTACCCACCAAACGTCACGGTCACTATCTCTCCGTCTCGTAGACACGAGCTGAGAAATTGTAAACGTCGAGCAATTGCTCAGAGATGAAAAGTGCCAGCACTGAAAGCTGTTGCTAGCCAGCACCCTTCCTTGGAAGCGCTTTTGTAGGCCTAAGAACACTGGGGCTCTGGGCTTCTCTAGCCACCTACTCTTCTGCTCATCCTCTCGCGCAGTCTAAAGAGAGCTCAGGTGAGAAATTGCAAACGTCGAGCAATTGCTCAGAGATGAAAAGTGCCAGCACTGAAAGCTGTTGCTAGCCAGCACCCTTCCTTGGAAGCGCTTTCACAGGCGCAGCAACACTGGGACTTTGCGCTTCTCTACCCACCAAATGTCACGGTCATTCTCTTTCCTTCTCGTAGACACGAGCTGAGAAATTGCAAACGTCGAGCAATTGCTCAGAGATGAAAAGTGCCAGCACTGAAAGCTGTGGCTAGCCAGCACCCTTCCTTGGAAGCGCTTTTGTAGCCATAAGAACACTGGGGTTGTGGGCTTCTCTAGCCACCTACTCTTCTGCTCATCCTCTCGCGCAGTCTAAAGAGAGCTGAGGTGAGAAATTGCAAACGTCGAGCAATTGCTCAGAGATGAAAAGTGCCAGCACTGAAAGCTGTGGCTAGCCAGCACCCTTCCTTGGAAGCGCTTTCACAGGCGCAGCAACACTGGGGCTTTGCGCTTCTCTACCCACCAAATGTCACGGTCATTCTCTTTCCTTCTCGTAGACACGAGCTGAGAAATTGCAAACGTCGAGCAATTGCTCAGAGATGAAAAGTGCCAGCACTGAAAGCTGTGGCTAGCCAGCACCCTTCCTTGGAAGCGCTTTTGTAGCCATAAGAACACTGGGGTTGTGGGCTTCTCTAGCCACCTACTCTTCTGCTCATCCTCTCGCGCACTCTAAAGAGAGCTCAGGTGAGACATTGCAAACGTCGAGCAATTGCTCAGCGATGAAAAGTGCCAGCACTGAAAGCTGTTGCTAGCCAGCACCCTTCCTTGGAAGCGCTTTCACAGGCGCAGCAACACTGGGACTTTGCGCTTCTCTACCCACCAAACGTCACGGTCACTATCTCTCCGTCTCGTAGACACGAGCTGAGAAATTGCAAACGTCGAGCAATTGCTCAGAGATGAAAAGTGCCAGCATTGAAAGCTGTTGCTAGCCAGCACCCTTCCTTGGAAGCGCTTTTGTAGGTCTAAGAACACTGGGGCTCTGGGCTTCTCTAGCCACCTACTCTTCTGCTCATCCTCTCGCGCACTCTAAAGAGAGCTCAGGGGAGAAATTGCAAACGTCGAGCAATTGCTCAGAGATGAAAAGTGCCAGCACTGAAAGCTGTTGCTAGCCAGCACCCTTCCTTGGAAGCACTTTTGTAGCCCTAAGAACACTGGGGCTCTGGGCTTCTCTAGCCACCTACTCTTCTGCTCATCCTCTCGCGCACTCTAAAGAGAGCTCAGGTGAGAAATTGCAAACGTCGAGCAATTGCTCAGAGAGGAAAAGTGCCAGCACTGAAAGCTGTGGCTAGCCAGCACCCTTCCTTGGAAGCGCTTTCACAGGCGCAGCAACACTGGGGCTTTGCGCTTCTCTAGCCACCAAACGTCACGCTCACTATCTCTCCGTCTCGTAGACACGAGCTGAGAAATTGCAAACGTCGAGCAATTGCTCAGAGATGAAAAGTGCCAGTACTGAAATCTGTTGCTAGCCAGCACCATTCCTTGGAAGCGCTTTCACAGGCGCAGCAACTCTGGGGCTTTGCGCTTCTCTAGCCACCAAACATCACGCTCAGTACTTCTCCGTCTCGTAGACATGAGCTGAGAAATTGCAAACGTCCAGCAATTCCTCAGAGATGAAAAGTGCCAGCACTGAAAGCTGTTGCTAGCCAGCACCCTTCCTTGGAAGCGCTTTCACAGGCGCAGCAACGCTGGGGCTTTGCGCTTCTCTACCCACCAAAAGTCACGCTCACTATCTCTCCGTCTCGTAGACACGAGCTGAGAAATTGTAAACGTCGAGCAATTGCTCAGAGATGAAAAGTGCCAGCACTGAAAGCTGTTGCTAGCCAGCACCCTTCCTTGGAAGCGCTTTTGTAGGCCTAAGAACACTGGGGCTCTGGGCTTCTCTAGCCACCTACTCTTCTGCTCATCCTCTCGCGCACTCTAAAGAGAGCTCAGGTGAGAAATTGCAAACGTCGAGCAATTGCTCAGAGATGAAAAGTGCCAGCACTGAAAGCTGTGGCTAGCCAGCACCCTTCCTTGGAAGCGCTTTCACAGGCACAGCAACACTGGGACTTTGCGCTTCTCTACCCACCAAATGTCACGGTCATTCTCTTTCCTTCTCGTAGACACGAGCTGAGAAATTGCAAACGTCGAGCAATTGCTCAGAGATGAAAAGTGCCAGCACTGAAAGCTGTGGCTAGCCAGCACCCTTCCTTGGAAGCGCTTTTGTAGCCATAAGAACACTGGGGTTGTGGGCTTCTCTAGCCACCTACTCTTCTGCTCATCCTCTCGCGCACTCTAAAGAGAGCTCAGGTGAGACATTGCAAACGTCGAGCAATTGCTCAGCGATGAAAAGTGCCAGCACTGAAAGCTGTTGCTAGCCAGCACCCTTCCTTGGAAGTGCTTTCACAGGCGCAGCAACACTGGGACTTTGCGCTTCTCTAGCCACCAAACGTCATGGTCATTCTCTTTCCTTCTCGTAGACACGAGCTGAGAAATTGCAAACGTCGAGCAATTGCTCAGAGATGAAAAGTGCCAGCACTGAAAGCTGTGGCTAGCCAGCACCCTTCCTTGGAAGCGCTTTCACAGGCGCAGCAACACTGGGACTTTGCTCTTCTCTACCCACCAAACATCACGGTCACTATCTCTCCGTCTCGTAGACACGAGCTGAGAAATTGTAAACGTCGAGCAATTGCTCAGAGAGGAAAAGTGCCAGCACTGAAAGCTGTTGCTAGCCAGCACCCTTCCTTGGAAGCGCTTTTGTAGGCCTAACAACACTGGGGCTCTGGGCTTCTCTAGCCACCTAATCTTCTGCTCATCCTCTCGCGCACTCTAAAGAGAGCTCAGGTGAGAAATTGCAAACGTCGAGCAATTGCTCAGAGATGAAAAGTGCCAGCACTGAAAGCTGTGGCTAGCCAGCACCCTTCCTTGGAAGCACTTTCACAGGCGCAGCAACACTGGGACTTTGCGCTTCTCTAGCCACCAAATGTCACGGTCATTCTCTTTCCTTCTCGTAGACACGAGCTGAGAAATTGCAAACGTCGAGCAATTGCCCAGAGATAAAAAGTGCCAGCACTGAAAGCTGTTGCTAGCCAGCACCCTTCCTTGGAAGCGCTTTGTAGCCATAAGAACACTGGGGCTCTGGGCTTCTCTAGCCACCTACTCTTCTGCTCATCCTCTCGCGCACTCTAAAGAGAGCTCAGGTGAGAAATTGCAAACGTCGAGCAATTGCTCAGAGATGAAAAGTGCCAGCACTGAAAGCTGTTGCTAGCCAGCACCCTTCCTTGGAAGCGCTTTCACAGGCGCAGCAACACTGGGACTTTGCGCTTCTCTAGCCGCCAAACGTCATGGTCATTCTCTTTCCTTCTCGTAGACACGAGCTGAGAAATTGCAAACGTCGAGCAATTGCTCAGAGATGAAAAGTGCCAGCAATGAAAGCTGTGGCTAGCCAGCACCCTTCCTTGGAAGCGCTTTCACAGGCGCAGCAACACTGGGACTTTGCGCTTCTCTACCCACCAAACGTCACTCTCACTATCTCTCCGTCTCGTAAACACGAGCTGAGAAATTGCAAACGTCGAGCAATTGCTCAGAGATGAAAAGTGCCAGAACTGAAAGCTGTTGCTAGCCAGCACCCTTCCTTGGAAGCGCTTTTGTAGGCCTAAGAACACTGGGGTTGTGGGCTTCTCTAGCCACCTACTCTTCTGCTCATCCTCTCGTGTAGTCTAAAGAGAGCTCAGGTGAGAAATTGCAAACGTCGAGCAATTGCTCAGAGATGAAAAGTGCCAGCACTGAAAGCTGTTGCTAGCCAGCAGCCTTCCTTGGAAGCGCTTTTGTAGGCCTAAGAACACTGGGGTTGTGGGCTTCTCTAGCCACCTACTCTTCTGCTCATCCTCTCGCGCACTCTAAAGAGAGCTCAGGTGAGAAATTGCAAATGTCAAGCAATTGCTCAGAGAGGAAAAGTGCCAGCACTGAAAGCTGTTGCTAGCCAGCACCCTTCCTTGGAAGCGCTTTTGTAGGCCTAAGAACACTGGGGCTCTGGGCTTCTCTAGCCACCTCATCTTCTGCTCATCCTCTCGCGCACTCTAAAGAGAGCTCAGGTGAGAAATTGCAAACGTCGAGCAATTGCTCAGAGATGAAAAGTGCCAGCACTGAAAGCTGTTTCTAGCCAGCAGCCTTCCTTGGAAGCGCTTTCACAGGCGCAGCAACACTGGGGCTTTGCGCTTCTCTAGCCACCAAACATCACGGTCACTATCTCTCCGTCTCGTAGACACGAGCTGAGAAATTGCAAACGTCCAGCAATTCCTCAGAGAGGAAAAGTGCCAGCACTGAAATCTGTTGCTAGCCAGCACCCTTCCTTGGAAGCGCTTTCACAGGCGCAGCAACACTGGGGCTTTGCGCTTCTCTACCCACCAAACATCACTCTCACTATCTCTCCGTCTCGTAAACACGAGCTGAGAAATTGCAAACGTCGAGCAATTGCTCAGAGATGAAAAGTGCCAGAACTGAAAGCTGTTGCTAGCCAGCACCCTTGCTTGGAAGCGCTTTTGTAGGCCTAAGAACACTGGGGTTGTGGGCTTCTCTAGCCACCTACTCTTCTGCTCATCCTCTCGTGTAGTCTAAAGAGAGCTCAGGTGAGAAATTGCAAACGTCGAGCAATTGCTCAGAGATGAAAAGTGCCAGCACTGAAAGCTGTTGCTAGCCAGCACCCTTCCTTGTAAGTGCTTTCACAGGCGCAGCAGCACTGGGGCTTTGCGCTTCTCTACCCACCAAACGTCATGGTCATTCTCTTTCCTTCTCGTAGACACGAGCTGAGAAATTGCAAACGTCGAGCAATTGCTCAGAGATGAAAAGTGCCAGCACTGAAAGCTGTTGCTAGCCAGCACCCTTCCTTGGAAGCGCTTTTGTAGGCCTAAGAACACTGGGGCTCTGGGCTTCTCTAGCCACCTAATCTTCTGCTCATCCTCTCGCGCACTCTAAAGAGAGCTCAGGTGAGAAATTGCAAAGGTCGAGCAATTGCTCAGAGATGAAAAGTGCCAGCACTGAAGGCTGTTGCTAGCCAGCACCCTTCCTTGGAAGCGCTTTCACAGGCGCAGCAACACTGGGACTTTGCGCTTCTCTAGCCACCAAACGTCACGGTCATTCTCTTTCCTTCTCGTAGACACGAGCTGAGAAATTGCAAATGTCAAGCAATTGCTCAGAGATGAAAAGTGCCAGCACTGAAAGCTGTTGCTAGCTAGCACCCTTCCTTGGAAGCGCTTTCACAGGCGCAGCAACACTGGGGCTTTGCGCTTCGCTACCCACCAAACGTCACGGTCATTCTCTTTCCTTCTCGTAGACACGAGCTGAGAAATTGCAAACGTCGAGCAATTGCTCAGAGATGAAAAGTGCCAGCACTGAAAGCTGTGGCTAGCCAGCACCCTTCCTTGGAAGCGCTTTCACAGGCGCAGCAACACTGGGGCTTTGCGCTTCGCTACCCACCAAACGTCACGGTCATTCTCTTTCCTTCTCGTAGACACGAGCTGAGAAATTGCAAACGTCGAGCAATTGCTCAGAGATGAAAAGTGCCAGCAATGAAAGCTGTGGCTAGCCAGCACCCTTCCTTGGAAGCGCTTTCACAGGCGCAGCAACACTGGGACTTTGCGCTTCTCTACCCACCAAACGTCACTCTCACTATCTCTCCGTCTCGTAAACACGAGCTGAGAAATTGCAAACGTCGAGCAATTGCTCAGAGATGAAAAGTGCCAGAACTGAAAGCTGTTGCTAGCCAGCACCCTTCCTTGGAAGCGCTTTTGTAGGCCTAAGAACACTGGGGTTGTGGGCTTCTCTAGCCACCTACTCTTCTGCTCATCCTCTCGTGTAGTCTAAAGAGAGCTCAGGTGAGAAATTGCAAACGTCGAGCAATTGCTCAGAGATGAAAAGTGCCAGCACTGAAAGCTGTTGCTAGCCAGCACCCTTCCTTGGAAGCGCTTTTGTAGGCCTAAGAACACTGGGGTTGTGGGCTTCTCTAGCCACCTACTCTTCTGCTCATCCTCTCGCGTAGTCTAAAGAGAGCTCAGGTGAGAAATTGCAAATGTCAAGCAATTGCTCAGAGAGGAAAAGTGCCAGCACTGAAAGCTGTTGCTAGCCAGCACCCTTCCTTGGAAGCGCTTTTGTAGGCCTAAGAACACTGGGGCTCTGGGCTTCTCTAGCCACCTCATCTTCTGCTCATCCTCTCGCGCACTCTAAAGAGAGCTCAGGTGAGAAATTGCAAACGTCGAGCAATTGCTCAGAGATGAAAAGTGCCAGCACTGAAAGCTGTTTCTAGCCAGCAGCCTTCCTTGGAAGCGCTTTCACAGGCGCAGCAACACTGGGGCTTTGCGCTTCTCTAGCCACCAAACATCACGGTCACTATCTCTCCGTCTCCTAGACACGAGCTGAGAAATTGCAAACGTCGAGCAATTGCTCAGAGAGGAAAAGTGCCAGCACTGAAATCTGTTGCTAGCCAGCACCCTTCCTTGGAAGCGCTTTCACAGGCGCAGCAACACTGGGGCTTTGCGCTTCTCTACCCACCAAACATCACTCTCACTATCTCTCCGTCTCGTAAACACGAGCTGAGAAATTGCAAACGTCGAGCAATTGCTCAGAGATGAAAAGTGCCAGCACTGAAGGCTGTTGCTAGCCAGCACCCTTGCTTGGAAGCGCTTTTGTAGGCCTAAGAACACTGGGGTTGTGGGCTTCTCTAGCCACCTACTCTTCTGCTCATCCTCTCGTGTAGTCTATAGAGAGCTCAGGTGAGAAATTGCAAACGTCGAGCAATTGCTCAGAGATGAAAAGTGCCAGCACTGAAAGCTGTTGCTAGCCAGCACCCTTCCTTGTAAGTGCTTTCACAGGCGCAGCAGCACTGGGGCTTTGCGCTTCTCTACCCACCAAACGTCATGGTCATTCTCTTTCCTTCTCGTAGACACAAGCTGAGAAATTGCAAACGTCGAGCAATTGCTCAGAGATGAAAAGTGCCAGCACTGAAAGCTGTTGCTAGCCAGCACCCTTCCTTGGAAGCGCTTTTGTAGGCCTAAGAACACTGGGGCTCTGGGCTTCTCTAGCCACCTAATCTTCTGCTCATCCTCTCGCGCACTCTAAAGAGAGCTCAGGTGAGAAATTGCAAAGGTCGAGCAATTGCTCAGAGATGAAAAGTGCCAGCACTGAAGGCTGTTGCTAGCCAGCACCCTTCCTTGGAAGCGCTTTCACAGGCGCAGCAACACTGGGACTTTGCGCTTCTCTAGCCACCAAACGTCACGGTCATTCTCTTTCCTTCTCGTAGACACGAGCTGAGAAATTGCAAATGTCAAGCAATTGCTCAGAGATGAAAAGTGCCAGCACTGAAAGCTGTTGCTAGCTAGCACCCTTCCTTGGAAGCGCTTTCACAGGCGCAGCAACACTGGGGCTTTGCGCTTCGCTACCCACCAAACGTCACGGTCATTCTCTTTCCTTCTCGTAGACACGAGCTGAGAAATTGCAAACGTCGAGCAATTGCTCAGAGATGAAAAGTGCCAGCACTGAAAGCTGTGGCTAGCCAGCACCCTTCCTTGGAAGCGCTTTCACAGGCGCAGCAACACTGGGGCTTTGCGCTTCGCTACCCACCAAACGTCACGGTCATTCTCTTTCCTTCTCGTAGACACGAGCTGAGAAATTGCAAACGTCGAGCAATTGCTCAGAGATGAAAAGTGCCAGCACTGAAAGCTGTTGCTAGCCAGCACCCTTCCTTGGAAGCGCTTTTGTAGGCCTAAGAACACTGGGGTTGTGGGCTTCTCTAGCCACCTACTCTTCTGCTCATCCTCTCGCGCACTCTAAAGAGAGCTCAGGTGAGAAAGTGCAAACGTCGAGCAATTGCTCAGAGATGAAAAGGGCCAGCACTGAAAGCTGTTGCTAGCCAGCACACTTCCTTGGAAGCGCTTTCACAGGCGCAGCAACACTGGGGCTTTGCGTTTCTCTAGCCACCAAACGTCATGGTCATTCTCTTTCCTTCTCGTAGACACGAGCTGAGAAATTGCAAATGTCGAGCAATTGCTCAGAGATGAAAAGTGGCAGCACTGAAAGCTCTTGCTACCCAGCACCCTTCCTTGGAAGTGCTTTCACAGGTGCAGCAACACTGGGGCTTTGCTCTTCTCTACCCACCAAACGTCACGGTCACTATCTCTCCGTCTCGTAGACACGAGCTGAGAAATTGCAAACGTCGAGCAATTGCTCAGAGATGAAAAGTGCCAGCACTGAAAGCTGTTGCTAGCCAGCACCCTTCCTTGGAAGCGCTTTTGTAGGCCTAAGAACACTGGGGCTCTGGGCTTCTCTAGCCACCTACTCTTCTGCTCATCCTCTCGCGTAGTCTAAAGAGAGCTCAGGTGAGAAATTGCAAACGTCGAGCAATTGCTCAGCGATGAAAAGTGCCAGCACTGAAAGCTGATGCTAGCCAGCAGCCTTCCTTGGAAGCGCTTTTGTAGGCCTAAGAACACTGGGGCTCTGGGCTTCTCTAGCCACCTAATCTTCTGCTCATCCTCTCGCGCACTCTAAAGAGAGCTCAGGTGAGAAATTGCAAACGTCGAGCAATTGCTCAGAGATGAAAAGTGGCAGCACTGAAAGCTGTTGCTAGCCAGCACCCTTCCTTGGAAGCGCTTTCACAGGCGCAGCAACACTGGGGCTTTGCGCTTCTCTACCCACCAAACATCACGCTCACTATCTCTCCGTCTCGTAGACACGAGCTGAGAAATTGCAAACGTCGAGCAATTGCTCAGAGAGGAAAAGTGCCAGCACTGAAAGCTGATGCTAGCCAGCACCCTTCCTTGGAAGCGCTTTCACAGGCGCAGCAACACTGGGGCTTTGCGCTTCTCTACCCACCAAACATCACGGTCATTCTCTTTCCGTCTCGTAGACACGAGTTGAGAAATTATAAACGTCGAGCAATTGCTCAGAGATGAAAAGTGCCAGCACTGAAAGCTGTTGCTAGCCAGCACCCTTCCTTGGAAGCGCTTTCACAGGCGCAGCAACACTGGGGCTTTGCGCTTCTCTAGCCACCAAACGTCACGGTCATTCTCTTTCCGTCTCGTAGACACGAGCTGAGAAATTGCAAACGTCGAGCAATTGCTCAGAGATGAAAAGTGCCAGCACTGAAAGCTGATGCTAGCCAGCACCCTTCCTTGGAAGCGCTTTTGTAGGCCTAAGAACACTGGGGCTCTGGGCTTCTCTAGCCACCTACTCTTCTGCTCATCATCTCGTGCACTCTAAAGAGAGCTCAGGTGAGAAATTGCAAAGGTCGAGCAATTGCTCAGAGATGAAAAGTGCCAGCACTGAAAGCTGTTGCTAGCCAGCACCCTTCCTTGGAAGCGCTTTCACAGGCGCAGCAACACTGGGGCTTTGCGCTTCTCTACCCACCAAACGTCACGGTCATTCTCTTTCCTTCTCGTAGACACGAGCTGAGAAATTGCAAACGTCGAGCAATTGCTCAGAGATGAAAAGTGCCAGCACTGAAAGCTCTTGCTAGCCAGCACCCTTCCTTGGAAGCGCTTTCACAGGCGCAGCAACACTGGGACTTTGCGCTTCTCTACCCACCAAACGTCACTCTCACTATCTCTCCGTCTCGTAAACACGAGCTGAGAAATTGCAAACGTCGAGCAATTGCTCAGAGATGAAAAGTGCCAGCATTGAAAGCTGTTGCTAGCCAGCACCCTTCCTTGGAAGCGCTTTTGTAGGCCTAAGAACACTGGGGCTCTGGGCTTCTCTAGCCACCTAATCTTCTGCTCATCCTCTCGCGCACTCTAAAGAGAGCTCAGGTGAGAAATTGCAAATGTCGAGCAATTGCTCAGAGATGAAAAGTGGCAGCACTGAAAGCTGATGCTAGCTAGCACCCTTCCTTGGAAGGCGCTTTTGTAGGCCTAAGAACACTGGGGTTCTGGGCTTCTCTAGCCACCGACTCCTCTGCTCATCCTCTCGCGCAGTCTAAAGAGAGCTCAGGTGACAAATTGCAAATGTCGAGCAATTGCTCAGAGATGAAAAGTGCCAGCATTGAAAGCTGATGCTAGCCAGCACCCTTCCTTGGAAGCGCTTTTGTAGCCCTAAGAACACTGGGGC
The DNA here is from genome assembly GCA_037962945.1 of Sarcoramphus papa. Taxonomy (NCBI): domain Eukaryota; kingdom Metazoa; phylum Chordata; class Aves; order Accipitriformes; family Cathartidae; genus Sarcoramphus; species Sarcoramphus papa. Next base: position 90,353,724 of record CM075586.1, on the reverse strand, counting down.
TCTGGGCTTCTCTAGCCACCTACTCTTCTGCTCATCATCTCGCGTAGTCTAAAGAGAGCTCAGGTGAGAAATTGCAAAGGTCGAGCAATTGCTCAGAGAGGAAAAGTGCCAGCACTGAAAGCTCTTGCTAGCCAGCACCCTTCCTTGGAAGCGCTTTCACAGGCGCATCAACACTGGGGCTTTGCGCTTCTCTACCCACCAAACGTCACGGTCATTCTCTTTCCTTCTCGTAGACACGAGCTGAGAAATTGCAAACGTCGAGCAATTGCTCAGAGAGGAAAAGTGCCAGCACTGAAAGCTGTTGCTAGCCAGCACCCTTCTTTGGAAGCGCTTTCACAGGCGCAGCAACACTGGGACTTTGCGCTTCTCTACCCACCAAACGTCACTCTCACTATCTCTCCGTCTCGTAAACACGAGCTGAGAAATTGCAAACGTCGAGCAATTGCTCAGAGATGAAAAGTGCCAGCATTGAAAGCTGTTGCTAGCCAGCACACTTCCTTGGAAGCGCTTTTGTAGCCCTAAGAACACTGGGGCTCTGGGCTTCTCTAGCCACCTACTCTTCTGCTCATCCTCTCGTGTAGTCTAAAGAGAGCTCAGGTGAGACATTGCAAACGTCGAGCAATTGCTCAGAGATGAAAAGTGCCAGCACTGAAAGCTGTTGCTAGCCAGCACCCTTCCTTGGAAGCGCTTTCACAGGCGCAGCAACACTGGGGCTTTGCGCTTCTCTACCCACCAAACGTCACGCTCACTATCTCTCCGTCTCGTAGACACGAGCTGAGAAATTGCAAACGTCGAGCAATTGCTCAGAGAGGAAAAGTGCCAGCACTGAAAGCTGTGGCTAGCCAGCAGCCTTCCTTGGAAGCGCTTTTGTAGCCCTAAGAACACTGGGGTTGTGGACTTCTCTAGCCACCTAATCTTCTGCTCATCCTCTCGCGCAGTCTAAAGAGAGCTCAGGTGAGAAATTGCAAACGTCGAGCAATTGCTCAGAGAGGAAAAGTGCCAGCACTGAAAGCTGTTGCTAGCCAGCACCCTTCCTTGGAAGTGCTTTCACAGGCGCAGCAACACTGGGACTTTGCGCTTCTCTAGCCACCAAACGTCACGCTCACTATCTCTCCGTCTCGTAGACACGAGCTGAGAAATTGCAAACGTCGAGCAATTGCTCAGAGATGAAAAGTGCCAGCACTGAAAGCTGTTGCTAGCCAGCACCCTTCCTTGGAAGCGCTTTTGTAGGCCTAAGAACACTGGGGCTCTGGGCTTCTCTAGCCACCTAATCTTCTGCTCATCCTCTCGCGCACTCTAAAGAGAGATCAGGTGAGAAATTGCAAACGTCGAGCAATTGCTCAGAGATGAAAAGTGCCAGCACTGAAAGCTGTTGCTAGCCAGCACCCTTCCTTGGAAGCGCTTTCACAGGCGCAGCAACACTGGGGCTTTGCGCTTCTCTACCCACCAAACATCACGGTCATTCTCTTTCCGTCTCGTAGACACGAGTTGAGAAATTGCAAACGTCCAGCAATTGCTCAGAGATGAAAAGTGCCAGCACTGAAAGCTGTGGCTAGCCAGCACCCTTCCTTGGAAGTGCTTTCACAGGTGCAGCAACACTGGGGCTTTGCGCTTCTCTACCCACCAAACGTCACAGTCACTATCTCTCCGTCTCGTAGACACGAGCTGAGAAATTGCAAACGTCGAGCAATTGCTCAGAGATGAAAAGTGGCAGCACTGAGAGCTGTTGCTAGCCAGCACCGTTCCTTGGAAGCGCTTTCACAAGCGCAGCAACACTGGGGCTTTGCGCTTCGCTACCCACCAAACATCACGGTCATTCTCTTTCCTTCTCGTAGACACGAGCTGAGAAATTGCAAACGTCGAGCAATTGCTCAGAGATGAGAAGTGCCAGCACTGAAAGCTGTGGCTAGCCAGCACCCTTCCTTGGAAGCGCTTTCACAGGCGCAGCAACACTGGGGCTTTGCGCTTCGCTACCCACCAAACGTCACGGTCATTCTCTTTCCTCCTCGTAGACACGAGTTGAGAAATTGCAAACGTCGAGCAATTGCTCAGAGATGAAAAGTGGCAGCACTGAAAGCTGTTGCTAGCCAGCACCCTTCCTTGGAAGCGCTTTTGTAGGCCTAAGAACACTGGGGTTGTGGGCTTCTCTAGCCACCTACTCTTCTGCTCATCCTCTCGCGCACTCTAAAGAGAGCTCAGGTGAGAAAGTGCAAACGTCGAGCAATTGCTCAGAGATGAAAAGGGCCAGCACTGAAAGCTGTTGCTAGCCAGCACACTTCCTTGGAAGCGCTTTCACAGGCGCAGCAACACTGGGGCTTTGCGCTTCTCTAGCCACCAAACGTCATGGTCATTCTCTTTCCTTCTCGTAGACACGAGCTGAGAAATTGCAAACGTCGAGCAATTGCTCAGAGATGAAAAGTGGCAGCACTGAAAGCTCTTGCTACCCAGCACACTTCCTTGGAAGTGCTTTCACAGGTGCAGCAACACTGGGGCTTTGCTCTTCTCTACCCACCAAACGTCACGGTCACTATCTCTCCGTCTCGTAGACACGAGCTGAGAAATTGCAAACGTCGAGCAATTGCTCAGAGATGAAAAGTTCCAGCACTGAAAGCTGTTGCTAGCCAGCACCCTTCCTTGGAAGCGCTTTTGTAGGCCTAAGAACACTGGGGCTCTGGGCTTCTCTAGCCACCTACTCTTCTGCTCATCCTCTCGCGTAGTCTAAAGAGAGCTCAGGTGAGAAATTGCAAATGTCGAGCAATTGCTCAGAGAGGAAAAGTGGCAGCACTGAAAGCTGATGCTAGCCAGCACCCTTCCTTGGAAGCGCTTTCACAGGCGCAGCAACACTGGGGCTTTGCGCTTCTCTACCCACCAAACATCACGCTCACTATCTCTCCGTCTCGTAGACACGAGCTGAGAAATTGCAAACGTCGAGCAATTGCTCAGAGAGGAAAAGTGCCAGCACTGAAAGCTGATGCTAGCCAGCACCCTTCCTTGGAAGCGCTTTCACAGGCGCAGCAACACTGGGGCTTTGCGCTTCTCTACCCACCAAACATCACGGTCATTCTCTTTCCGTCTCGTAGACACGAGTTGAGAAATTATAAACGTCGAGCAATTGCTCAGAGATGAAAAGTGCCAGCACTGAAAGCTGTTGCTAGCCAGCACCCTTCCTTGGAAGCGCTTTCACAGGCGCAGCAACACTGGGGCTTTGCGCTTCTCTAGCCACCAAACGTCACGGTCATTCTCTTTCCGTCTCGTAGACACGAGCTGAGAAATTGCAAACGTCGAGCAATTGCTCAGAGATGAAAAGTGCCAGCATTGAAAGCTGATGCTAGCCAGCACCCTTCCTTGGAAGCGCTTTTGTAGGCCTAAGAACACTGGGGCTCTGGGCTTCTCTAGCCACCTACTCTTCTGCTCATCATCTCGTGCAGTCTAAAGAGAGCTCAGGTGAGAAATTGCAAAGGTCGAGCAATTGCTCAGAGATGAAAAGTGCCAGCACTGAAAGCTCTTGCTAGCCAGCACCCTTCCTTGGAAGCGCTTTCACAGGCGCAGCAACACTGGGACTTTGCGCTTCTCTACCCACCAAACGTCACGGTCATTCTCTTTCCTTCTCGTAGACACGAGCTGAGAAATTGCAAACGTCGAGCAATTGCTCAGAGAGGAAAAGTGCCAGCACTGAAAGCTGTTGCTAGCCAGCACCCTTCTTTGGAAGCGCTTTCACAGGCGCAGCAACACTGGGACTTTGCGCTTCTCTACCCACCAAACGTCACTCTCACTATCTCTCCGTCTCGTAAACACGAGCTGAGAAATTGCAAACGTCGAGCAATTGCTCAGAGATTAAAAGTGCCAGCATTGAAAGCTGTTGCTAGCCAGCACCCTTCCTTGGAAGCGCTTTCGTAGGCCTAAGAACACTGGGGCTCTGGGCTTCTCTAGCCACCTAATCTTCTGCTCATCCTCTCGCGCACTCTAAAGAGAGCTCAGGTGAGAAATTGCAAACGTCGAGCAATTGCTCAGAGATGAAAAGTGGCAGCACTGAAAGCTGATGCTAGCTAGCACCCTTCCTTGGAAGCGCTTTTGTAGGCCTAAGAACACTGGGGTTCTGGGCTTCTCTAGCCACCGACTCCTCTGCTCATCCTCTCGCGCAGTCTAAAGAGAGCTCAGGTGAGAAATTGCAAATGTCGAGCAATTGCTCAGAGATGAAAAGTGCCAGCATTGAAAGCTGATGCTAGCCAGCACCCTTCCTTGGAAGCGCTTTTGTAGGCCTAAGAACACTGGGGCTCTGGGCTTCTCTAGCCACCTACTCTTCTGCTCATCATCTCGTGCAGTCTAAAGAGAGCTGAGGTGAGAAATTGCAAAGGTCGAGCAATTGCTCAGAGATGAAAAGTGCCAGCACTGAAAGCTCTTGCTAGCCAGCACCCTTCCTTGGAAGCGCTTTCACAGGCGCAGCAACACTGGGGCTTTGCGCTTCTCTACCCACCAAACGTCACGGTCATTCTCTTTCCTTCTCGTAGACACGAGCTGAGAAATTGCAAACGTCGAGCAATTGCTCAGAGAGGAAAAGTGCCAGCACTGAAAGCTGTTGCTAGCCAGCACCCTTCTTTGGAAGCGCTTTCACAGGCGCAGCAACACTGGGACTTTGCGCTTCTCTACCCACCAAACGTCACTCTCACTATCTCTCCGTCTCGTAAACACGAGCTGAGAAATTGCAAACGTCGAGCAATTGCTCAGAGATGAAAAGTGCCAGCATTGAAAGCTGTTGCTAGCCAGCACCCTTCCTTGGAAGCACTTTTGTAGGCCTAAGAACACTGGGGCTCTGGGCTTCTCTAGCCACCTACTCTTCTGCTCATCCTCTCGTGTAGTCTAAAGAGAGCTCAGGTGAGACATTGCAAACGTCGAGCAATTGCTCAGAGATGAAAAGTGCCAGCACTGAAAGCTGTTGCTAGCCAGCACCCTTCCTTGGAAGCGCTTTCACAGGCGCAGCAACACTGGGGCTTTGCGCTTCTCTACCCACCAAACGTCACGCTCACTATCTCTCCGTCTCGTAGACACGAGCTGAGAAATTGCAAACGTCGAGCAATTGCTCAGAGAGGAAAAGTGCCAGCACTGAAAGCTGTGGCTAGCCAGCAGCCTTCCTTGGAAGCGCTTTTGTAGCCCTAAGAACACTGGGGTTGTGGACTTCTCTAGCCACCTAATCTTCTGCTCATCCTCTCGCGCAGTCTAAAGAGAGCTCAGGTGAGAAATTGCAAACGTCGAGCAATTGCTCAGAGATGAAAAGTGCCAGCACTGAAAGCTGTTGCTACCCAGCACCCTTCCTTGGAAGTGCTTTCACAGGCGCAGCAACACTGGGGCTTTGCGCTTCTCTAGCCACCAAACGTCACGCTCACTATCTCTCCGTCTCGTAGACACGAGCTGAGAAATTGCAAACGTCGAGCAATTGCTCAGAGATGAAAAGTGCCAGCACTGAAAGCTCTTGCTAGCCAGCACCCTTCCTTGGAAGCGCTTTCACAGGCGCAGCAACACTGGGGCTTTGCGCTTCTCTACCCACCAAACATCACGGTCATTCTCTTTCCGTCTCGTAGACACGAGTTGAGAAATTGCAAACGTCCAGCAATTGCTCAGAGATGAAAAGTGCCAGCACTGAAAGCTCTTGCTAGCCAGCACCCTTCCTTGGAAGCGCTTTCACAGGCGCAGCAACACTGGGGCTTTGCGCTTCGCTACCCACCAAACATCACGGTCATTCTCTTTCCTTCTCGTAGACACGAGCTGAGAAATTGCAAACGTCGAGCAATTGCTCAGAGATGAAAAGTGCCAGCACTGAAAGCTGTTGCTAGCCAGCACCCTTCCTTGGAAGCGCTTTCACAGGCGCAGCAACACTGGGGCTTTGCGCTTCGCTACCCACCAAACGTCACGGTCATTCTCTTTCCTCCTCGTAGACATGAGCTGAGAAATTGCAAACGTCGAGCAATTGCTCAGAGATGAAAATTGCCAGCACTGAAAGCTGTGGCTACCCAGCACCCTTCCTTGGAAGTGCTTTCACAGGTGCAGCAACACTGGGGCTTTGCTCTTCTCTACCCACCAAACGTCATGGTCACTATCTCTCCGTCTCGTAGACACGAGCTGAGAAATTGCAAACGTCGAGCAATTGCTCAGAGATGAAAAGTGGCAGCACTGAAAGCTGTTGCTAGCCAGCACCCTTCCTTGGAAGTGCTTTTGTAGGCCTAAGAACACTGGGGTTGTGGGCTTCTCTAGCCACCTACTCTTCTGCTCATCCTCTCGCGCACTCTAAAGAGAGCTCAGGTGAGAAAGTGCAAACGTCGAGCAATTGCTCAGAGATGAAAAGGGCCAGCACTGAAAGCTGTTGCTAGCCAGCACACTTCCTTGGAAGCGCTTTCACAGGCGCAGCAACACTGGGGCTTTGCGCTTCTCTAGCCACCAAACGTCATGGTCATTCTCTTTCCTTCTCGTAGACACGAGCTGAGAAATTGCAAACGTCGAGCAATTGCTCAGAGATGAAAAGTGCCAGCACTGAAAGCTCTTGCTACCCAGCACACTTCCTTGGAAGTGCTTTCACAGGTGCAGCAACACTGGGGCTTTGCTCTTCTCTACCCACCAAACGTCACGGTCACTATCTCTCCGTCTCGTAGACACGAGCTGAGAAATTGCAAACGTCGAGCAATTGCTCAGAGATGAAAAGTTCCAGCACTGAAAGCTGTTGCTAGCCAGCACCCTTCCTTGGAAGCGCTTTTGTAGGCCTAAGAACACTGGGGCTCTGGGCTTCTCTAGCCACCTACTCTTCTGCTCATCCTCTCGCGTAGTCTAAAGAGAGCTCAGGTGAGAAATTGCAAATGTCGAGCAATTGCTCAGAGAGGAAAAGTGGCAGCACTGAAAGCTGATGCTAGCCAGCACCCTTCCTTGGAAGCGCTTTCACAGGCGCAGCAACACTGGGGCTTTGCGCTTCTCTACCCACCAAACATCACGCTCACTATCTCTCCGTCTCGTAGACACGAGCTGAGAAATTGCAAACGTCGAGCAATTGCTCAGAGAGGAAAAGTGCCAGCACTGAAAGCTGATGCTAGCCAGCACCCTTCCTTGGAAGCGCTTTCACAGGCGCAGCAACACTGGGGCTTTGCGCTTCTCTACCCACCAAACATCACGGTCATTCTCTTTCCGTCTCGTAGACACGAGTTGAGAAATTATAAACGTCGAGCAATTGCTCAGAGATGAAAAGTGCCAGCACTGAAAGCTGTTGCTAGCCAGCACCCTTCCTTGGAAGCGCTTTCACAGGCGCAGCAACACTGGGGCTTTGCGCTTCTCTAGCCACCAAACGTCACGGTCATTCTCTTTCCGTCTCGTAGACACGAGCTGAGAAATTGCAAACGTCGAGCAATTGCTCAGAGATGAAAAGTGCCAGCATTGAAAGCTGATGCTAGCCAGCACCCTTCCTTGGAAGCGCTTTTGTAGGCCTAAGAACACTGGGGCTCTGGGCTTCTCTAGCCACCTACTCTTCTGCTCATCATCTCGTGCAGTCTAAAGAGAGCTCAGGTGAGAAATTGCAAAGGTCGAGCAATTGCTCAGAGATGAAAAGTGCCAGCACTGAAAGCTGTTGCTAGCCAGCACCCTTCCTTGGAAGCGCTTTCACAGGCGCAGCAACACTGGGGCTTTGCGCTTCTCTACCCACCAAACGTCACGGTCATTCTCTTTCCTTCTCGTAGACACGAGCTGAGAAATTGCAAACGTCGAGCAATTGCTCAGAGAGGAAAAGTGCCAGCACTGAAAGCTGTTGCTAGCCAGCACCCTTCTTTGGAAGCGCTTTCACAGGCGCAGCAACACTGGGACTTTGCGCTTCTCTACCCACCAAACGTCACTCTCACTATCTCTCCGTCTCGTAAACACGAGCTGAGAAATTGCAAACGTCGAGCAATTGCTCAGAGATTAAAAGTGCCAGCATTGAAAGCTGTTGCTAGCCAGCACCCTTCCTTGGAAGCGCTTTCGTAGGCCTAAGAACACTGGGGCTCTGGGCTTCTCTAGCCACCTAATCTTCTGCTCATCCTCTCGCGCACTCTAAAGAGAGCTCAGGTGAGAAATTGCAAACGTCGAGCAATTGCTCAGAGATGAAAAGTGGCAGCACTGAAAGCTGATGCTAGCTAGCACCCTTCCTTGGAAGCGCTTTTGTAGGCCTAAGAACACTGGGGTTCTGGGCTTCTCTAGCCACCGACTCCTCTGCTCATCCTCTCGCGCAGTCTAAAGAGAGCTCAGGTGAGAAATTGCAAATGTCGAGCAATTGCTCAGAGATGAAAAGTGCCAGCATTGAAAGCTGATGCTAGCCAGCACCCTTCCTTGGAAGCGCTTTTGTAGCCCTAAGAACACTGGGGCTCTGGGCTTCTCTAGCCACCTACTCTTCTGCTCATCATCTCGTGCAGTCTAAAGAGAGCTGAGGTGAGAAATTGCAAATGTCGAGCAATTGCTCAGAGATGAAAAGTGCCAGCACTGAAAGCTCTTGCTAGCCAGCACCCTTCCTTGGAAGCGCTTTCACAGGCGCAGCAACACTGGGGCTTTGCGCTTCTCTACCCACCAAACGTCACGGTCATTCTCTTTCCTTCTCGTAGACACGAGCTGAGAAATTGCAAACGTCGAGCAATTGCTCAGAGAGGAAAAGTGCCAGCACTGAAAGCTGTTGCTAGCCAGCACCCTTCTTTGGAAGCGCTTTCACAGGCGCAGCAACACTGGGACTTTGCGCTTCTCTACCCACCAAACGTCACTCTCACTATCTCTCCGTCTCGTAAACACGAGCTGAGAAATTGCAAACGTCGAGCAATTGCTCAGAGATGAAAAGTGCCAGCATTGAAAGCTGTTGCTAGCCAGCACCCTTCCTTGGAAGCGCTTTTGTAGGCCTAAGAACACTGGGGCTCTGGGCTTCTCTAGCCACCTACTCTTCTGCTCATCCTCTCGTGTAGTCTAAAGAGAGCTCAGGTGAGACATTGCAAACGTCGAGCAATTGCTCAGAGATGAAAAGTGCCAGCACTGAAAGCTGTTGCTAGCCAGCACCCTTCCTTGGAAGCGCTTTCACAGGCGCAGCAACACTGGGGCTTTGCGCTTCTCTACCCACCAAACGTCACGCTCACTATCTCTCCGTCTCGTAGACACGAGCTGAGAAATTGCAAACGTCGAGCAATTGCTCAGAGAGGAAAAGTGCCAGCACTGAAAGCTGTGGCTAGCCAGCAGCCTTCCTTGGAAGCGCTTTTGTAGCCCTAAGAACACTGGGGTTGTGGACTTCTCTAGCCACCTAATCTTCTGCTCATCCTCTCGCGCAGTCTAAAGAGAGCTCAGGTGAGAAATTGCAAACGTCGAGCAATTGCTCAGAGATGAAAAGTGCCAGCACTGAAAGCTGTTGCTACCCAGCACCCTTCCTTGGAAGTGCTTTCACAGGCGCAGCAACACTGGGGCTTTGCGCTTCTCTAGCCACCAAACGTCACGCTCACTATCTCTCCGTCTCGTAGACACGAGCTGAGAAATTGCAAACGTCGAGCAATTGCTCAGAGATGAAAAGTGCCAGCACTGAAAGCTCTTGCTAGCCAGCACCCTTCCTTGGAAGCGCTTTCACAGGCGCAGCAACACTGGGGCTTTGCGCTTCTCTACCCACCAAACATCACGGTCATTCTCTTTCCGTCTCGTAGACACGAGTTGAGAAATTGCAAACGTCCAGCAATTGCTCAGAGATGAAAAGTGCCAGCACTGAAAGCTCTTGCTAGCCAGCACCCTTCCTTGGAAGCGCTTTCACAGGCGCAGCAACACTGGGGCTTTGCGCTTCGCTACCCACCAAACATCACGGTCATTCTCTTTCCTTCTCGTAGACACGAGCTGAGAAATTGCAAACGTCGAGCAATTGCTCAGAGATGAAAAGTGCCAGCACTGAAAGCTGTGGCTAGCCAGCACCCTTCCTTGGAAGCGCTTTCACAGGCGCAGCAACACTGGGGCTTTGCGCTTCGCTACCCACCAAACGTCACGGTCATTCTCTTTCCTCCTCGTAGACATGAGCTGAGAAATTGCAAACGTCGAGCAATTGCTCAGAGATGAAAATTGCCAGCACTGAAAGCTGTGGCTACCCAGCACCCTTCCTTGGAAGTGCTTTCACAGGTGCAGCAACACTGGGGCTTTGCTCTTCTCTACCCACCAAACGTCATGGTCACTATCTCTCCGTCTCGTAGACACGAGCTGAGAAATTGCAAACGTCGAGCAATTGCTCAGAGATGAAAAGTGGCAGCACTGAAAGCTGTTGCTAGCCAGCACCCTTCCTTGGAAGTGCTTTTGTAGGCCTAAGAACACTGGGGTTGTGGGCTTCTCTAGCCACCTACTCTTCTGCTCATCCTCTCGCGCACTCTAAAGAGAGCTCAGGTGAGAAAGTGCAAACGTCGAGCAATTGCTCAGAGATGAAAAGGGCCAGCACTGAAAGCTGTTGCTAGCCAGCACACTTCCTTGGAAGCGCTTTCACAGGCGCAGCAACACTGGGGCTTTGCGCTTCTCTAGCCACCAAACGTCATGGTCATTCTCTTTCCTTCTCGTAGACACGAGCTGAGAAATTGCAAACGTCGAGCAATTGCTCAGAGATGAAAAGTGCCAGCACTGAAAGCTCTTGCTACCCAGCACACTTCCTTGGAAGTGCTTTCACAGGTGCAGCAACACTGGGGCTTTGCTCTTCTCTACCCACCAAACGTCACGGTCACTATCTCTCCGTCTCGTAGACACGAGCTGAGAAATTGCAAACGTCGAGCAATTGCTCAGAGATGAAAAGTTCCAGCACTGAAAGCTGTTGCTAGCCAGCACCCTTCCTTGGAAGCGCTTTTGTAGGCCTAAGAACACTGGGGCTCTGGGCTTCTCTAGCCACCTACTCTTCTGCTCATCCTCTCGCGTAGTCTAAAGAGAGCTCAGGTGAGAAATTGCAAATGTCGAGCAATTGCTCAGAGAGGAAAAGTGGCAGCACTGAAAGCTGATGCTAGCCAGCACCCTTCCTTGGAAGCGCTTTCACAGGCGCAGCAACACTGGGGCTTTGCGCTTCTCTACCCACCAAACATCACGCTCACTATCTCTCCGTCTCGTAGACACGAGCTGAGAAATTGCAAACGTCGAGCAATTGCTCAGAGAGGAAAAGTGCCAGCACTGAAAGCTGATGCTAGCCAGCACCCTTCCTTGGAAGCGCTTTCACAGGCGCAGCAACACTGGGGCTTTGCGCTTCTCTACCCACCAAACATCACGGTCATTCTCTTTCCGTCTCGTAGACACGAGTTGAGAAATTATAAACGTCGAGCAATTGCTCAGAGATGAAAAGTGCCAGCACTGAAAGCTGTTGCTAGCCAGCACCCTTCCTTGGAAGCGCTTTCACAGGCGCAGCAACACTGGGGCTTTGCGCTTCTCTAGCCACCAAACGTCACGGTCATTCTCTTTCCGTCTCGTAGACACGAGCTGAGAAATTGCAAACGTCGAGCAATTGCTCAGAGATGAAAAGTGCCAGCATTGAAAGCTGATGCTAGCCAGCACCCTTCCTTGGAAGCGCTTTTGTAGGCCTAAGAACACTGGGGCTCTGGGCTTCTCTAGCCACCTACTCTTCTGCTCATCATCTCGTGCAGTCTAAAGAGAGCTCAGGTGAGAAATTGCAAAGGTCGAGCAATTGCTCAGAGATGAAAAGTGCCAGCACTGAAAGCTGTTGCTAGCCAGCACCCTTCCTTGGAAGCGCTTTCACAGGCGCAGCAACACTGGGGCTTTGCGCTTCTCTACCCACCAAACGTCACGGTCATTCTCTTTCCTTCTCGTAGACACGAGCTGAGAAATTGCAAACGTCGAGCAATTGCTCAGAGAGGAAAAGTGCCAGCACTGAAAGCTGTTGCTAGCCAGCACCCTTCTTTGGAAGCGCTTTCACAGGCGCAGCAACACTGGGACTTTGCGCTTCTCTACCCACCAAACGTCACTCTCACTATCTCTCCGTCTCGTAAACACGAGCTGAGAAATTGCAAACGTCGAGCAATTGCTCAGAGATTAAAAGTGCCAGCATTGAAAGCTGTTGCTAGCCAGCACCCTTCCTTGGAAGCGCTTTCGTAGGCCTAAGAACACTGGGGCTCTGGGCTTCTCTAGCCACCTAATCTTCTGCTCATCCTCTCGCGCACTCTAAAGAGAGCTCAGGTGAGAAATTGCAAACGTCGAGCAATTGCTCAGAGATGAAAAGTGGCAGCACTGAAAGCTGATGCTAGCTAGCACCCTTCCTTGGAAGCGCTTTTGTAGGCCTAAGAACACTGGGGTTCTGGGCTTCTCTAGCCACCGACTCCTCTGCTCATCCTCTCGCGCAGTCTAAAGAGAGCTCAGGTGAGAAATTGCAAATGTCGAGCAATTGCTCAGAGATGAAAAGTGCCAGCATTGAAAGCTGATGCTAGCCAGCACCCTTCCTTGGAAGCGCTTTTGTAGCCCTAAGAACACTGGGGCTCTGGGCTTCTCTAGCCACCTACTCTTCTGCTCATCATCTCGTGCAGTCTAAAGAGAGCTGAGGTGAGAAATTGCAAATGTCGAGCAATTGCTCAGAGATGAAAAGTGCCAGCACTGAAAGCTCTTGCTAGCCAGCACCCTTCCTTGGAAGCGCTTTCACAGGCGCAGCAACACTGGGGCTTTGCGCTTCTCTACCCACCAAACGTCACGGTCATTCTCTTTCCTTCTCGTAGACACGAGCTGAGAAATTGCAAACGTCGAGCAATTGCTCAGAGAGGAAAAGTGCCAGCACTGAAAGCTGTTGCTAGCCAGCACCCTTCTTTGGAAGCGCTTTCACAGGCGCAGCAACACTGGGACTTTGCGCTTCTCTACCCACCAAACGTCACTCTCACTATCTCTCCGTCTCGTAAACACGAGCTGAGAAATTGCAAACGTCGAGCAATTGCTCAGAGATGAAAAGTGCCAGCATTGAAAGCTGTTGCTAGCCAGCACCCTTCCTTGGAAGCGCTTTTGTAGGCCTAAGAACACTGGGGCTCTGGGCTTCTCTAGCCACCTACTCTTCTGCTCATCCTCTCGTGTAGTCTAAAGAGAGCTCAGGTGAGACATTGCAAACGTCGAGCAATTGCTCAGAGATGAAAAGTGCCAGCACTGAAAGCTGTTGCTAGCCAGCACCCTTCCTTGGAAGCGCTTTCACAGGCGCAGCAACACTGGGGCTTTGCGCTTCTCTACCCACCAAACGTCACGCTCACTATCTCTCCGTCTCGTAGACACGAGCTGAGAAATTGCAAACGTCGAGCAATTGCTCAGAGAGGAAAAGTGCCAGCACTGAAAGCTGTGGCTAGCCAGCAGCCTTCCTTGGAAGCGCTTTTGTAGCCCTAAGAACACTGGGGTTGTGGACTTCTCTAGCCACCTAATCTTCTGCTCATCCTCTCGCGCAGTCTAAAGAGAGCTCAGGTGAGAAATTGGAAACGTCGAGCAATTGCTCAGAGATGAAAAGTGCCAGCACTGAAAGCTGTTGCTACCCAGCACCCTTCCTTGGAAGTGCTTTCACAGGCGCAGCAACACTGGGGCTTTGCGCTTCTCTAGCCACCAAACGTCACGCTCACTATCTCTCCGTCTCGTAGACACGAGCTGAGAAATTGCAAACGTCGAGCAATTGCTCAGAGATGAAAAGTGCCAGCACTGAAAGCTGTTGCTAGCCAGCACCCTTCCTTGGAAGCGCTTTTGTAGGCCTAAGAACACTGGGGCTCTGGGCTTCTCTAGCCACCTAATCTTCTGCTCATCCTCTCGCGCACTCTAAAGAGAGCTCAGGTGAGAAATTGCAAACGTCGAGCAATTGCTCAGAGATGAAAAGTGCCAGCACTGAAAGCTCTTGCTAGCCAGCACCCTTCCTTGGAAGCGCTTTCACAGGCGCAGCAACACTGGGGCTTTGCGCTTCTCTACCCACCAAACATCACGGTCATTCTCTTTCCGTCTCGTAGACACGAGTTGAGAAATTGCAAACGTCCAGCAATTGCTCAGAGATGAAAAGTGCCAGCACTGAAAGCTCTTGCTAGCCAGCACCCTTCCTTGGAAGCGCTTTCACAGGCGCAGCAACACTGGGGCTTTGCGCTTCGCTACCCACCAAACATCACGGTCATTCTCTTTCCTTCTCGTAGACACGAGCTGAGAAATTGCAAACGTCGAGCAATTGCTCAGAGATGAAAAGTGCCAGCACTGAAAGCTGTGGCTAGCCAGCACCCTTCCTTGGAAGCGCTTTCACAGGCGCAGCAACACTGGGGCTTTGCGCTTCGCTACCCACCAAACGTCACGGTCATTCTCTTTCCTCCTCGTAGACATGAGCTGAGAAATTGCAAACGTCGAGCAATTGCTCAGAGATGAAAATTGCCAGCACTGAAAGCTGTGGCTACCCAGCACCCTTCCTTGGAAGTGCTTTCACAGGTGCAGCAACACTGGGGCTTTGCTCTTCTCTACCCACCAAACGTCATGGTCACTATCTCTCCGTCTCGTAGACACGAGCTGAGAAATTGCAAACGTCGAGCAATTGCTCAGAGAGGAAAAGTTCCAGCACTGAAAGCTGTTGCTAGCCAGCACCCTTCCTTGGAAGCGCTTTTGTAGGCCTAAGAACACTGGGGCTCTGGGCTTCTCTAGCCACCTAATCTTCTGCTCATCCTCTCGCGCAGTCTAAAGAGAGCTCAGGTGAGAAATTGCAAACGTCGAGCAATTGCTCAGAGATGAAAAGTGCCAGCACTGAAAGCTCTTGCTAGCCAGCACCCTTCCTTGGAAGCGCTTTCACAGGCGCAGCAACACTGGGGCTTTGCGCTTCTCTACCCACCAAACATCACGGTCATTCTCTTTCCGTCTCGTAGACACGAGTTGAGAAATTGCAAACGTCCAGCAATTGCTCAGAGATGAAAAGTGCCAGCACTGAAAGCTGTGGCTAGCCAGCACCCTTCCTTGGAAGTGCTTTCACAGGCGCAGCAACACTGGGGCTTTGCGCTTCTCTACCCACCAAACGTCACGGTCATTCTCTTTCCTTCTCGTAGACACGAGCTGAGAAATTGCAAACGTCGAGCAATTGCTCAGAGATGAGAAGTGCCAGCACTGAAAGCTGTGGCTAGCCAGCACCCTTCCTTGGAAGCGCTTTCACAGGCGCAGCAACACTGGGGCTTTGCGCTTCGCTACCCACCAAACGTCACGGTCATTCTCTTTCCTCCTCGTAGACACGAGTTGAGAAATTGCAAACGTCGAGCAATTGCTCAGAGATGAAAAGTGGCAGCACTGAGAGCTGTTGCTAGCCAGCACCGTTCCTTGGAAGCGCTTTCACAGGCGCAGCAACACTGGGGCTTTGCGCTTCGCTACCCACCAAACATCACGGTCATTCTCTTTCCTTCTCGTAGACACGAGCTGAGAAATTGCAAACGTCGAGCAATTGCTCAGAGATGAGAAGTGCCAGCACTGAAAGCTGTGGCTAGCCAGCACCCTTCCTTGGAAGCGCTTTCACAGGCGCAGCAACACTGGGGCTTTGCGCTTCGCTACCCACCAAACGTCACGGTCATTCTCTTTCCTCCTCGTAGACACGAGTTGAGAAATTGCAAACGTCGAGCAATTGCTCAGAGATGAAAAGTGGCAGCACTGAAAGCTGTTGCTAGCCAGCACCCTTCCTTGGAAGCGCTTTTGTAGGCCTAAGAACACTGGGGTTGTGGGCTTCTCTAGCCACCTACTCTTCTGCTCATCCTCTCGCGCACTCTAAAGAGAGCTCAGGTGAGAAAGTGCAAACGTCGAGCAATTGCTCAGAGATGAAAAGGGCCAGCACTGAAAGCTGTTGCTAGCCAGCACACTTCCTTGGAAGCGCTTTCACAGGCGCAGCAACACTGGGGCTTTGCGCTTCTCTAGCCACCAAACGTCACGGTCATTCTCTTTCCTTCTCGTAGACACGAGCTGAGAAATTGCAAACGTCGAGCAATTGCTCAGAGATGAAAAGTGGCAGCACTGAAAGCTCTTGCTACCCAGCACACTTCCTTGGAAGTGCTTTCACAGGTGCAGCAACACTGGGGCTTTGCTCTTCTCTACCCACCAAACGTCACGGTCACTATCTCTCCGTCTCGTAGACACGAGCTGAGAAATTGCAAACGTCGAGCAATTGCTCAGAGAGGAAAAGTGCCAGCACTGAAAGCTGATGCTAGCCAGCACCCTTCCTTGGAAGCGCTTTCACAGGCGCAGCAACACTGGGGCTTTGCGCTTCTCTACCCACCAAACATCACGGTCATTCTCTTTCCGTCTCGTAGACACGAGTTGAGAAATTATAAACGTCGAGCAATTGCTCAGAGATGAAAAGTGCCAGCACTGAAAGCTGTTGCTAGCCAGCACCCTTCCTTGGAAGCGCTTTCACAGGCGCAGCAACACTGGGGCTTTGCGCTTCTCTAGCCACCAAACGTCACGGTCATTCTCTTTCCGTCTCGTAGACACGAGCTGAGAAATTGCAAACGTCGAGCAATTGCTCAGAGATGAAAAGTGCCAGCATTGAAAGCTGATGCTAGCCAGCACCCTTCCTTGGAAGCGCTTTTGTAGGCCTAAGAACACTGGGGCTCTGGGCTTCTCTAGCCACCTACTCTTCTGCTCATCATCTCGTGCAGTCTAAAGAGAGCTGAGGTGAGAAATTGCAAAGGTCGAGCAATTGCTCAGAGATGAAAAGTGCCAGCACTGAAAGCTCTTGCTAGCCAGCACCCTTCCTTGGAAGCGCTTTCACAGGCGCAGCAACACTGGGGCTTTGCGCTTCTCTACCCACCAAACGTCACGGTCATTCTCTTTCCTTCTCGTAGACACGAGCTGAGAAATTGCAAACGTCGAGCAATTGCTCAGAGAGGAAAAGTGCCAGCACTGAAAGCTGTTGCTAGCCAGCACCCTTCTTTGGAAGCGCTTTCACAGGCGCAGCAACACTGGGACTTTGCGCTTCTCTACCCACCAAACGTCACTCTCACTATCTCTCCGTCTCGTAAACACGAGCTGAGAAATTGCAAACGTCGAGCAATTGCTCAGAGATTAAAAGTGCCAGCATTGAAAGCTGTTGCTAGCCAGCACCCTTCCTTGGAAGCGCTTTTGTAGGCCTAAGAACACTGGGGCTCTGGGCTTCTCTAGCCACCTAATCTTCTGCTCATCCTCTCGCGCACTCTAAAGAGAGCTCAGGTGAGAAATTGCAAACGTCGAGCAATTGCTCAGAGATGAAAAGTGGCAGCACTGAAAGCTGATGCTAGCTAGCACCCTTCCTTGGAAGCGCTTTTGTAGGCCTAAGAACACTGGGGTTCTGGGCTTCTCTAGCCACCGACTCCTCTGCTCATCCTCTCGCGCAGTCTAAAGAGAGCTCAGGTGAGAAATTGCAAATGTCGAGCAATTGCTCAGAGATGAAAAGTGCCAGCATTGAAAGCTGATTATAGCCAGCACCCTTCCTTGGAAGCGCTTTTGTAGCCCTAAGAACACTGGGGTTGTGGACTTCTCTAGCCACCTAATCTTCTGCTCATCCTCTCGCGCAGTCTAAAGAGAGCTCAGGTGAGAAATTGCAAACGTCGAGCAATTGCTCAGAGATGAAAAGTGCCAGCACTGAAAGCTGTTGCTAGCCAGCACCCTTCCTTGGAAGTGCTTTCACAGGCGCAGCAACACTGGGGCTTTGCGCTTCTCTAGCCACCAAACATCACGCTCACTATCTCTCCGTCTCGTAGACACGAGCTGAGAAATTGCAAACGTCGAGCAATTGCTCAGAGATGAAAAGTGCCAGCACTGAAAGCTGTTGCTAGCCAGCACCCTTCCTTGGAAGCGCTTTTGTAGGCCTAAGAACACTGGGGCTCTGGGCTTCTCTAGCCACCTAATCTTCTGCTCATCCTCTCGCGCACTCTAAAGAGAGCTCAGGTGAGAAATTGCAAACGTCGAGCAATTGCTCAGAGATGAAAAGTGCCAGCACTGAAAGCTCTTGCTAGCCAGCACCCTTCCTTGGAAGCGCTTTCACAGGCGCAGCAACACTGGGGCTTTGCGCTTCTCTACCCACCAAACATCACGGTCATTCTCTTTCCGTCTCGTAGACACGAGTTGAGAAATTGCAAACGTCCAGCAATTGCTCAGAGATGAAAAGTGCCAGCACTGAAAGCTCTTGCTAGCCAGCACCCTTCCTTGGAAGCGCTTTCACAGGCGCAGCAACACTGGGGCTTTGCGCTTCGCTACCCACCAAACATCACGGTCATTCTCTTTCCTTCTCGTAGACACGAGCTGAGAAATTGCAAACGTCGAGCAATTGCTCAGAGATGAAAAGTGCCAGCACTGAAAGCTGTGGCTAGCCAGCACCCTTCCTTGGAAGCGCTTTCACAGGCGCAGCAACACTGGGGCTTTGCGCTTCGCTACCCACCAAACGTCACGGTCATTCTCTTTCCTCCTCGTAGACATGAGCTGAGAAATTGCAAACGTCGAGCAATTGCTCAGAGATGAAAATTGCCAGCACTGAAAGCTGTGGCTACCCAGCACCCTTCCTTGGAAGTGCTTTCACAGGTGCAGCAACACTGGGGCTTTGCTCTTCTCTACCCACCAAACGTCATGGTCACTATCTCTCCGTCTCGTAGACACGAGCTGAGAAATTGCAAACGTCGAGCAATTGCTCAGAGACGAAAAGTGCCAGCACTGAAAGCTGTTGCTAGCCAGCCCCCTTCCTTGGAAGCGCTTTTGTAGGCCTAAGAACACTGGGGCTCTGGGCTTCTCTAGCCACCTACTCTTCTGCTCATCCTCTCGCGTAGTCAAAAGAGAGCTCAGGTGAGAAATTGCAAATGTCGAGCAATTGCTCAGAGAGGAAAAGTGCCAGCACTGAAAGCTGTTGCTAGCCAGCACCCTTCCTTGGAAGCGCTTTTGTAGGCCTAAGAACACTGGGGCTTTGTGCTTCTCTAGCCACCTAATCTTCTGCTCATCCTCTCGCGCACTCTAAAGAGAGCTCAGGTGAGAAATTGCAAACGTCGAGCAATTGCTCAGAGATGAAAAGTGCCAGCACTGAAAGCTCTTGCTAGCCAGCACCCTTCCTTGGAAGCGCTTTCACAGGCGCAGCAACACTGGGGCTTTGCGCTTCTCTACCCACCAAACATCACGGTCATTCTCTTTCCGTCTCGTAGACACGAGTTGAGAAATTGCAAACGTCCAGCAATTGCTCAGAGATGAAAAGTGCCAGCACTGAAAGCTGTGGCTAGCCAGCACCCTTCCTTGGAAGTGCTTTCACAGGCGCAGCAACACTGGGGCTTTGCGCTTCTCTACCCACCAAACGTCACAGTCACTTTCTCTCCGTCTCGTAGACACGAGCTGAGAAATTGCAAACGTCGAGCAATTGCTCAGAGATGAAAAGTGGCAGCACTGAAAGCTGTTGCTAGCCAGCACACTTCCTTGGAAGCGCTTTCACAGGCGCAGCAACACTGGGGCTTTGCGCTTCGCTACCCACCAAACATCACGGTCATTCTCTTTCCTTCTCGTAGACACGAGCTGAGAAATTGCAAACGTCGAGCAATTGCTCAGAGATGAAAAGTGGCAGCACTGAAAGCTGTGGCTAGCCAGCACCCTTCCTTGGAAGCGCTTTCACAGGCGCAGCAACACTGGGGCTTTGCGCTTCGCTACCCACCAAACGTCACGGTCATTCTCTTTCCTCCTCGTAGACAAGAGCTGAGAAATTGCAAACGTCGAGCAATTGCTCAGAGATAAAAATTGCCAGCACTGAAAGCTGTGGCTACCCAGCACCCTTCCTTGGAAGTGCTTTCACAGGTGCAGCAACACTGGGGCTTTGCTCTTCTCTACCCACCAAACGTCACAGTCACTATCTCTCCGTCTCGTAGACACGAGCTGAGAAATTGCAAACGTCGAGCAATTGCTCAGAGAGGAAAAGTTCCAGCACTGAAAGCTGTTGCTAGCCAGCACCCTTCCTTGGAAGCGCTTTTGTCGGCCTAAGAACACTGGGGCTCTGGGCTTCTCTAGCCACCTACTCTTCTGCTCATCCTCTCGCGCAGTCTAAAGAGAGCTCAGGTGAGAAAGTGCAAACGTCGAGCAATTGCTCAGAGATGAATAGGGCCAGCACTGAAAGCTGTTGCTAGCCAGCACCCTTCCTTGGAAGCGCTTTCACAGGCGCAGCAACACTGGGGCTTTGCGCTTCTCTAGCCACCAAACGTCACGGTCACTATCTCTCCGTCTCGTAGACACGAGCTGAGAAATTGCAAACGTCGAGCAATTGCTCAGAGATGAAAAGTGGCAGCACTGAAAGCTGTTGCTAGCCAGCACCCTTCCTTGGAAGCGCTTTTGTAGGCCTAAGAACACTGGGGCTCTGGGCTTCTCTAGCCACCTACTCTTCTGCTCATCCTCTCGTGTAGTCTAAAGAGAGCTCAGGTGAGAGATTGCAAACGTCGAGCAATTGCTCAGAGATGAAAAGTGCCAGCACTGAAAGCTGTTGCTAGCCAGCACCCTTCCTTGGAAGCGCTTTCACAGGCGCAGCAACACTGGGGCTTTGCGCTTCTCTACCCACCAAACGTCACGCTCACTATCTCTCCGTCTCGTAGACACGAGCTGAGAAATTGCAAACGTCGAGCAATTGCTCAGAGAGGAAAAGTGCCAGCACTGAAAGCTGTGGCTAGCCAGCAGCCTTCCTTGGAAGCGCTTTTGTAGCCCTAAGAACACTGGGGTTGTGGACTTCTCTAGCCACCTAATCTTCTGCTCATCCTCTCGCGCAGTCTAAAGAGAGCTCAGGTGAGAAATTGCAAACGTCGAGCAATTGCTCAGAGATGAAAAGTGCCAGCACTGAAAGCTGTTGCTACCCAGCACCCTTCCTTGGAAGTGCTTTCACAGGCGCAGCAACACTGGGGCTTTGCGCTTCTCTAGCCACCAAACGTCACGCTCACTATCTCTCCGTCTCGTAGACACGAGCTGAGAAATTGCAAACGTCGAGCAATTGCTCAGAGATGAAAAGTGCCAGCACTGAAAGCTGTTGCTAGCCAGCACCCTTCCTTGGAAGCGCTTTTGTAGGCCTAAGAACACTGGGGCTCTGGGCTTCTCTAGCCACCTAATCTTCTGCTCATCCTCTCGCGCACTCTAAAGAGAGCTCAGGTGAGAAATTGCAAACGTCGAGCAATTGCTCAGAGATGAAAAGTGCCAGCACTGAAAGCTCTTGCTAGCCAGCACCCTTCCTTGGAAGCGCTTTCACAGGCGCAGCAACACTGGGGCTTTGCGCTTCTCTACCCACCAAACGTCACGGTCATTCTCTTTCCGTCTCGTAGACACGAGTTGAGAAATTGCAAACGTCGAGCAATTGCTCAGAGAGGAAAAGTGCCAGCACTGAAAGCTGTTGCTAGCCAGCACCCTTCTTTGGAAGTGCTTTCACAGGCGCAGCAACACTGGGACTTTGCGCTTCTCTACCCACCAAACGTCACTCTCACTATCTCTCCGTCTCGTAAACACGAGCTGAGAAATTGCAAACGTCGAGCAATTGCTCAGAGATGAAAAGTGCCAGCATTGAAAGCTGTTGCTAGCCAGCACCCTTCCTTGGAAGCGCTTTTGTAGGCCTAAGAACACTGGGGCTCTGGGCTTCTCTAGCCACCTAATCTTCTGCTCATCCTCTCGCGCACTCTAAAGAGAGCTCAGGTGAGAAATTGCAAACGTCGAGCAATTGCTCAGAGATGAAAAGTGGCAGCACTGAAAGCTGATGCTAGCTAGCACCCTTCCTTGGAAGCGCTTTTGTAGGCCTAAGAACACTGGGGTTCTGGGCTTCTCTAGCCACCGACTCCTCTGCTCATCCTCTCGCGCAGTCTAAAGAGAGCTCAGGTGAGAAATTGCAAATGTCGAGCAATTGCTCAGAGAGGAAAAGTGCCAGCACTGAAAGCTGTTGCTAGCCAGCACCCTTCCTTGGAAGCGCTTTTGTAGGCCTAAGAACACTGGGGCTTTGTGCTTCTCTAGCCACCTAATCTTCTGCTCATCCTCTCGCGCACTCTAAAGAGAGCTCAGGTGAGAAATTGCAAACGTCGAGCAATTGCTCAGAGATGAAAAGTGCCAGCACTGAAAGCTCTTGCTAGCCAGCACCCTTCCTTGGAAGCGCTTTCACAGGCGCAGCAACACTGGGGCTTTGCGCTTCTCTACCCACCAAACATCACGGTCATTCTCTTTCCGTCTCGTAGACACGAGTTGAGAAATTGCAAACGTCCAGCAATTGCTCAGAGATGAAAAGTGCCAGCACTGAAAGCTGTGGCTAGCCAGCACCCTTCCTTGGAAGTGCTTTCACAGGCGCAGCAACACTGGGGCTTTGCGCTTCTCTACCCACCAAACGTCACAGTCACTTTCTCTCCATCTCGTAGACACGAGCTGAGAAATTGCAAACATCGAGCAATTGCTCAGAGATGAAAAGTGCCAGCACTGAAAGCTCTTGCTAGCCAGCACCCTTCCTTGGAAGCGCTTTCACAGGCGCAGCAACACTGGGGCTTTGCGCTTCTCTACCCACCAAACGTCACGGTCATTCTCTTTCCTTCTCGTAGACACGAGCTGAGAAATTGCAAACGTCGAGCAATTGCTCAGAGAGGAAAAGTGCCAGCACTGAAAGCTGTTGCTAGCCAGCACCCTTCTTTGGAAGCGCTTTCACAGGCGCAGCAACACTGGGACTTTGCGCTTCTCTACCCACCAAACGTCACTCTCACTATCTCTCCGTCTCGTAAACACGAGCTGAGAAATTGCAAACGTCGAGCAATTGCTCAGAGATGAAAAGTGCCAGCACTGAAAGCTGTTGCTAGCCAGCACCCTTCCTTGGAAGCGCTTTTGTAGGCCTAAGAACACTGGGGCTCTGGGCTTCTCTAGCCACCTACTCTTCTGCTCATCCTCTCGTGTAGTCTAAAGAGAGCTCAGGTGAGACATTGCAAACGTCGAGCAATTGCTCAGAGATGAAAAGTGCCAGCACTGAAAGCTGTTGCTAGCCAGCACCCTTCCTTGGAAGCGCTTTCACAGGCGCAGCAACACTGGGGCTTTGCGCTTCTCTACCCACCAAACATCACGCTCACTATCTCTCCGTCTCGTAGACACGAGCTGAGAAATTGCAAACGTCGAGCAATTGCTCAGAGAGGAAAAGTGCCAGCACTGAAAGCTGTGGCTAGCCAGCAGCCTTCCTTGGAAGCGCTTTTGTAGCCCTAAGAACACTGGGGTTGTGGACTTCTCTAGCCACCTAATCTTCTGCTCATCCTCTCGCGCAGTCTAAAGAGAGCTCAGGTGAGAAATTGCAAACGTCGAGCAATTGCTCAGAGATGAAAAGTGCCAGCACTGAAAGCTGTTGCTACCCAGCACCCTTCCTTGGAAGTGCTTTCACAGGCGCAGCAACACTGGGGCTTTGCGCTTCTCTAGCCACCAAACGTCACGCTCACTATCTCTCCGTCTCGTAGACACGAGCTGAGAAATTGCAAACGTCGAGCAATTGCTCAGAGATGAAAAGTGCCAGCACTGAAAGCTGTTGCTAGCCAGCACCCTTCCTTGGAAGCGCTTTTGTAGGCCTAAGAACACTGGGGCTCTGGGCTTCTCTAGCCACCTAATCTTCTGCTCATCCTCTCGCGCAGTCTAAAGAGAGCTCAGGTGAGAAATTGCAAACGTCGAGCAATTGCTCAGAGATGAAAAGTGCCAGCACTGAAAGCTCTTGCTAGCCAGCACCCTTCCTTGGAAGCGCTTTCACAGGCGCAGCAACACTGGGGCTTTGCGCTTCTCTACCCACCAAACATCACGGTCATTCTCTTTCCGTCTCGTAGACACGAGTTGAGAAATTGCAAACGTCCAGCAATTGCTCAGAGATGAAAAGTGCCAGCACTGAAAGCTGTGGCTAGCCAGCACCCTTCCTTGGAAGTGCTTTCACAGGCGCAGCAACACTGGGGCTTTGCGCTTCTCTACCCACCAAACGTCACAGTCACTTTCTCTCCGTCTCGTAGACACGAGCTGAGAAATTGCAAACGTCGAGCAATTGCTCAGAGATGAAAAGTGGCAGCACTGAAAGCTGTTGCTAGCCAGCACCCTTCCTTGGAAGCGCTTTCACAGGCGCAGCAACACTGGGGCTTTGCGCTTCGCTACCCACCAAACATCACGGTCATTCTCTTTCCTTCTCGTAGACACGAGCTGAGAAATTGCAAACGTCGAGCAATTGCTCAGAGATGAAAAGTGCCAGCACTGAAAGCTGTGGCTAGCCAGCACCCTTCCTTGGAAGCGCTTTCACAGGCGCAGCAACACTGGGGCTTTGCGCTTCGCTACCCACCAAACGTCACGGTCATTCTCTTTCCTCCTCGTAGACACGAGCTGAGAAATTGCAAACGTCGAGCAATTGCTCAGAGAGGAAAAGTTCCAGCACTGAAAGCTGTTGCTAGCCAGCACCCTTCCTTGGAAGCGCTTTTGTCGGCCTAAGAACACTGGGGCTCTGGGCTTCTCTAGCCACCTACTCTTCTGCTCATCCTCTCGCGTAGTCTAAAGAGAGCTCAGGTGAGAAATTGCAAATGTCGAGCAATTGCTCAGAGAGGAAAAGTGCCAGCACTGAAAGCTGTTGCTAGCCAGCACCCTTCCTTGGAAGCGCTTTTGTAGGCCTAAGAACACTGGGGCTTTGTGCTTCTCTAGCCACCTAATCTTCTGCTCATCCTCTCGCGCACTCTAAAGAGAGCTCAGGTGAGAAATTGCAAACGTCGAGCAATTGCTCAGAGATGAAAAGTGCCAGCACTGAAAGCTCTTGCTAGCCAGCACCCTTCCTTGGAAGCGCTTTCACAGGCGCAGCAACACTGGGGCTTTGCGCTTCTCTACCCACCAAACATCACGGTCATTCTCTTTCCGTCTCGTAGACACGAGTTGAGAAATTGCAAACGTCGAGCAATTGCTCAGAGAGGAAAAGTGCCAGCACTGAAAGCTGTGGCTACCCAGCACCCTTCCTTGGAAGTGCTTTCACAGGTGCAGCAACACTGGGGCTTTGCTCTTCTCTACCCACCAAACGTCATGGTCACTATCTCTCCGTCTCGTAGACACGAGCTGAGAAATTGCAAACGTCGAGCAATTGCTCAGAGAGGAAAAGTTCCAGCACTGAAAGCTGTTGCTAGCCAGCACCCTTCCTTGGAAGCGCTTTTGTCGGCCTAAGAACACTGGGGCTCTGGGCTTCTCTAGCCACCTAATCTTCTGCTCATCCTCTCGCGCACTCTAAAGAGAGCTCAGGTGAGACATTGCAAACGTCGAGCAATTGCTCAGAGATGAAAAGTGCCAGCACTGAAAGCTGTGGCTAGCCAGCACCCTTCCTTGGAAGCGCTTTCACAGGCGCAGCAACACTGGGGCTTTGCGCTTCTCTACCCACCAAACGTCACGGTCATTCTCTTTCCGTCTCGTAGACACGAGCTGAGAAATTGCAAACGTCGAGCAATTGCTCAGGGAGGAAAAGTGCCAGCACTGAAAGCTGTTGCTAGCCAGCACCCTTCTTTGGAAGCGCTTTCACAGGCGCAGCAACACTGGGACTTTGCGCTTCTCTACCCACCAAACGTCACTCTCACTATCTCTCCGTCTCGTAAACACGAGCTGAGAAATTGCAAACGTCGAGCAATTGCTCAGAGATGAAAAGTGCCAGCATTGAAAGCTGTTGCTAGCCAGCACCCTTCCTTGGAAGCGCTTTTGTAGGCCTAAGAACACTGGGGCTCTGGGCTTCTCTAGCCACCTAATCTTCTGCTCATCCTCTCGCGCACTCTAAAGAGAGCTCAGGTGAGAAATTGCAAACGTCGAGCAATTGCTCAGAGATGAAAAGTGGCAGCACTGAAAGCTGATGCTAGCTAGCACCCTTCCTTGGAAGCGCTTTTGTAGGCCTAAGAACACTGGGGTTCTGGGCTTCTCTAGCCACCGACTCCTCTGCTCATCCTCTCGCGCAGTCTAAAGAGAGCTCAGGTGAGAAATTGCAAATGTCGAGCAATTGCTCAGAGATGAAAAGTGCCAGCACTGAAAGCTGATGCTAGCCAGCACCCTTCCTTGGAAGCGCTTTTGTAGCCCTAAGAACACTGGGGCTCTGGGCTTCTCTAGCCACCTACTCTTCTGCTCATCATCTCGTGCAGTCTAAAGAGAGCTCAGGTGAGAAATTGCAAAGGTCGAGCAATTGCTCAGAGATGAAAAGTGCCAGCACTGAAAGCTCTTGCTAGCCAGCACCCTTCCTTGGAAGCGCTTTCACAGGCGCAGCAACACTGGGGCTTTGCGCTTCTCTACCCACCAAACGTCACGGTCATTCTCTTTCCTTCTCGTAGACACGAGCTGAGAAATTGCAAACGTCGAGCAATTGCTCAGAGAGGAAAAGTGCCAGCACTGAAAGCTGTTGCTAGCCAGCACCCTTCTTTGGAAGCGCTTTCACAGGCGCAGCAACACTGGGACTTTGCGCTTCTCTACCCACCAAACGTCACTCTCACTATCTCTCCGTCTCGTAAACACGAGCTGAGAAATTGCAAACGTCGAGCAATTGCTCAGAGATGAAAAGTGCCAGCATTGAAAGCTGTTGCTAGCCAGCACCCTTCCTTGGAAGCGCTTTTGTAGGCCTAAGAACACTGGGGCTCTGGGCTTCTCTAGCCACCTACTCTTCTGCTCATCCTCTCGTGTAGTCTAAAGAGAGCTCAGGTGAGACATTGCAAACGTCGAGCAATTGCTCAGAGATGAAAAGTGCCAGCACTGAAAGCTGTTGCTAGCCAGCACCCTTCCTTGGAAGCGCTTTCACAGGCGCAGCAACACTGGGGCTTTGCGCTTCTCTACCCACCAAACGTCACGCTCACTATCTCTCCGTCTCGTAGACACGAGCTGAGAAATTGCAAACGTCGAGCAATTGCTCAGAGAGGAAAAGTGCCAGCACTGAAAGCTGTGGCTAGCCAGCACCCTTCCTTGGAAGCGCTTTTGTAGGCCTAAGAACACTGGGGCTCTGGGCTTCTCTAGCCACCTACTCTTCTGCTCATCCTCTCGTGTAGTCTAAAGAGAGCTCAGGTGAGAAATTGCAAACGTCGAGCAATTGCTCAGAGATGAAAAGTGCCAGCACTGAAAGCTGTTGCTACCCAGCACCCTTCCTTGGAAGTGCTTTCACAGGCGCAGCAACACTGGGGCTTTGCGCTTCTCTAGCCACCAAACGTCACGCTCACTATCTCTCCGTCTCGTAGACACGAGCTGAGAAATTGCAAACGTCGAGCAATTGCTCAGAGATGAAAAGTGCCAGCACTGAAAGCTCTTGCTAGCCAGCACCCTTCCTTGGAAGTGCTTTCACAGGCGCAGCAACACTGGGGCTTTGCGCTTCTCTACCCACCAAACATCACGGTCATTCTCTTTCCGTCTCGTAGACACGAGTTGAGAAATTGCAAAGGTCGAGCAATTGCTCAGAGATGAAAAGGGCCAGCACTGAAAGCTGTGGCTAGCCAGCACCCTTCCTTGGAAGTGCTTTCACAGGCGCAGCAACACTGGGGCTTTGCGCTTCTCTACCCACCAAACGTCACAGTCACTTTCTCTCCGTCTCGTAGACACGAGCTGAGAAATTGCAAACGTCGAGCAATTGCTCAGAGATGAAAAGTGGCAGCACTGAAAGCTGTTGCTAGCCAGCACCCTTCCTTGGAAGCGCTTTCACAGGCGCAGCAACACTGGGGCTTTGCGCTTCGCTACCCACCAAACATCACGGTCATTCTCTTTCCTTCTCGTAGACACGAGCTGAGAAATTGCAAACGTCGAGCAATTGCTCAGAGATGAAAAGTGCCAGCACTGAAAGCTGTGTCTACCCAGCACCCTTCCTTGGAAGTGCTTTCACAGGTGCAGCAACACTGGGGCTTTGCTCTTCTCTACCCACCAAACGTCATGGTCACTATCTCTCCGTCTCGTAGACACGAGCTGAGAAATTGCAAACGTCGAGCAATTGCTCAGAGAGGAAAAGTTCCAGCACTGAAATCTGTTGCTAGCCAGCACCCTTCCTTGGAAGCGCTTTTGTAGGCCTAAGAACACTGGGGCTCTGGGCTTCTCTAGCCACCTACTCTTCTGCTCATCCTCTCGCGTAGTCTAAAGAGAGCTCAGGTGAGAAATTGCAAATGTCGAGCAATTGCTCAGAGAGGAAAAGTGCCAGCACTGAAAGCTGTTGCTAGCCAGCACCCTTCCTTGGAAGCGCTTTTGTAGGCCTAAGAACACTGGGGCTTTGTGCTTCTCTAGCCACCTAATCTTCTGCTCATCCTCTCGCGCACTCTAAAGAGAGCTCAGGTGAGAAATTGCAAACGTCGAGCAATTGCTCAGAGATGAAAAGTGCCAGCACTGAAAGCTCTTGCTAGCCAGCACCCTTCCTTGGAAGCGCTTTCACAGGCGCAGCAACACTGGGGCTTTGCGCTTCTCTACCCACCAAACATCACGGTCATTCTCTTTCCGTCTCGTAGACACGAGTTGAGAAATTGCAAACGTCCAGCAATTGCTCAGAGATGAAAAGTGCCAGCACAGAAAGCTGTGGCTAGCCAGCACCCTTCCTTGGAAGTGCTTTCACAGGCGCAGCAACACTGGGGCTTTGCGCTTCTCTACCCACCAAACGTCACAGTCACTTTCTCTCCGTCTCGTAGACACGAGCTGAGAAATTGCA
The DNA here is from genome assembly GCA_037962945.1 of Sarcoramphus papa. NCBI lineage: Eukaryota > Metazoa > Chordata > Aves > Accipitriformes > Cathartidae > Sarcoramphus > Sarcoramphus papa. The sequence continues at coordinate 90,325,157 of CM075586.1, read as the reverse complement.
AACGTCGAGCAATTGCTCAGAGATGAAAAGTGGCAGCACTGAAAGCTGTTGCTAGCCAGCACCCTTCCTTGGAAGCGCTTTCACAGGCGCAGCAACACTGGGGCTTTGCGCTTCGCTACCCACCAAACATCACGGTCATTCTCTTTCCTTCTCGTAGACACGAGCTGAGAAATTGCAAACGTCGAGCAATTGCTCAGAGATGAAAAGTGCCAGCACTGAAAGCTGTGGCTAGCCAGCACCCTTCCTTGGAAGCGCTTTCACAGGCGCAGCAACACTGGGGCTTTGCGCTTCGCTACCCACCAAACGTCACGGTCATTCTCTTTCCTCCTCGTAGACAAGAGCTGAGAAATTGCAAACGTCGAGCAATTGCTCAGAGATGAAAATTGCCAGCACTGAAAGCTGTGGCTACCCAGCACCCTTCCTTGGAAGTGCTTTCACAGGTGCAGCAACACTGGGGCTTTGCTCTTCTCTACCCACCAAACGTCATGGTCACTATCTCTCCGTCTCGTAGACACGAGCTGAGAAATTGCAAACGTCGAGCAATTGCTCAGAGATGACAAGTGCCAGCACTGAAAGCTGTTGCTAGCCAGCACCCTTCCTTGGAAGCGCTTTTGTAGGCCTAAGAACACTGGGGCTCTGGGCTTCTCTAGCCACCTACTCTTCTGCTCATCCTCTCGCGTAGTCTAAAGAGAGCTCGGGTGAGAAATTGCAAACGTCGAGCAATTGCTCAGAGATGAAAAGTGCCAGCACTGAAAGCTGTTGCTAGCCAGCACCCTTCCTTGGAAGCGCTTTCACAGGCGCAGCAACACTGGGGCTTTGCGCTTCTCTACCCACCAAACGTCACGCTCACTATCTCTCCGTCTCGTAGACACGAGCTGAGAAATTGCAAACGTCGAGCAATTGCTCAGAGATGAAAAGTGCCAGCACTGAAAGCTGTGGCTAGCCAGCAGCCTTCCTTGGAAGCGCTTTTGTAGCCCTAAGAACACTGGGGTTGTGGACTTCTCTAGCCACCTAATCTTCTGCTCATCCTCTCGCGCAGTCTAAAGAGAGCTCAGGTGAGAAATTGCAAACGTCCAGCAATTGCTCAGAGATGAAAAGTGCCAGCACTGAAAGCTGTTGCTACCCAGCACCCTTCCTTGGAAGCGCTTTCACAGGCGCAGCAACACTGGGGCTTTGCGCTTCTCTACCCACCAAACGTCACGCTCACTATCTCTCCGTCTCGTAGACACGAGCTGAGAAATTGCAAACGTCGAGCAATTGCTCAGAGATGAAAAGTGGCAGCACTGAAAGCTGTTGCTAGCCAGCACCCTTCCTTGGAAGCGCTTTTGTAGGCCTAAGAACACTGGGGCTCTGGGCTTCTCTAGCCACCTACTCTTCTGCTCATCCTCTCGCGTAGTCTAAAGAGAGCTCAGGTGAGAAATTGCAAACGTCGAGCAATTGCTCAGAGATGAAAAGTGGCAGCACTGAAAGCTGTTGCTAGCCAGCACCCTTCCTTGGAAGCTCTTTCACAGGCGCAGCAACACTGGGGCTTTGCGCTTCTCTACCCACCAAACATCACGGTCATTCTCTTTCCGTCTCGTAGACACGAGTTGAGAAATTGCAAACGTCCAGCAATTGCTCAGAGATGAAAAGTGCCAGCACTGAAAGCTGTGGCTAGCCAGCACCCTTCCTTGGAAGTGCTTTCACAGGCGCAGCAACACTGGGGCTTTGCGCTTCTCTACCCACCAAACGTCACAGTCACTTTCTCTCCGTCTCGTAGACACGAGCTGAGAAATTGCAAACGTCGAGCAATTGCTCAGAGATGAAAAGTGGCAGCACTGAAAGCTGTTGCTAGCCAGCACCGTTCCTTGGAAGCGCTTTCACAGGCGCAGCAACACTGGGGCTTTGCGCTTCGCTACCCACCAAACATCACGGTCATTCTCTTTCCTTCTCGTAGACACGAGCTGAGAAATTGCAAACGTCGAGCAATTGCTCAGAGATGAAAAGTGCCAGCACTGAAAGCTGTGGCTAGCCAGCACCCTTCCTTGGAAGCGCTTTCACAGGCGCAGCAACACTGGGGCTTTGCGCTTCGCTACCCACCAAACGTCACGGTCATTCTCTTTCCTCCTCGTAGACACGAGCTGAGAAATTGCAAACGTCGAGCAATTGCTCAGAGATGAAAATTGCCAGCACTGAAAGCTGTGGCTACCCAGCACCCTTCCTTGGAAGTGCTTTCACAGGTGCAGCAACACTGGGGCTTTGCTCTTCTCTACCCACCAAACGTCATGGTCACTATCTCTCCGTCTCGTAGACACGAGCTGAGAAATTGCAAACGTCGAGCAATTGCTCAGAGAGGAAAAGTTCCAGCACTGAAAGCTGTTGCTAGCCAGCACCCTTCCTTGGAAGCGCTTTTGTCGGCCTAAGAACACTGGGGCTCTGGGCTTCTCTAGCCACCTACTCTTCTGCTCATCCTCTCGCGTAGTCTAAAGAGAGCTCAGGTGAGAAATTGCAAATGTCGAGCAATTGCTCAGAGAGGAAAAGTGCCAGCACTGAAAGCTGTTGCTAGCCAGCACCCTTCCTTGGAAGCGCTTTTGTAGGCCTAAGAACACTGGGGCTTTGTGCTTCTCTAGCCACCTACTCTTCTGCTCATCCTCTCGCGCAGTCTAAAGAGAGCTCAGGTGAGAAAGTGCAAACGTCGAGCAATTGCTCAGAGATGAAAAGTGGCAGCACTGAAAGCTGTGGCTAGCCAGCACCCTTCCTTGGAAGCGCTTTCACAGGCGCAGCAACACTGGGGCTTTGCGCTTCTCTACCCACCAAACGTCACGGTCATTCTCTTTCCTTCTCGTAGACACGAGCTGAGAAATTGCAAACGTCGAGCAATTGCTCAGAGATGAAAAGTGCCAGCACTGAAAGCTGTTGCTAGCCAGCACCCTTCCTTGGAAGCGCTTTCACAGGCGCAGCAACACTGGGGCTTTGCGCTTCTCTACCCACCAAACGTCACGCTCACTATCTCTCCGTCTCGTAGACACGAGCTGAGAAATTGCAAACGTCGAGCAATTGCTCAGAGAGGAAAAGTGCCAGCACTGAAAGCTGTGGCTAGCCAGCAGCCTTCCTTGGAAGCGCTTTTGTAGCCCTAAGAACACTGGGGTTGTGGACTTCTCTAGCCACCTAATCTTCTGCTCATCCTCTCGCGCAGTCTAAAGAGAGCTCAGGTGAGAAATTGCAAACGTCGAGCAATTGCTCAGAGAGGAAAAGTGCCAGCACTGAAAGCTGTTGCTAGCCAGCACCCTTCCTTGGAAGTGCTTTCACAGGCGCAGCAACACTGGGGCTTTGCGCTTCTCTAGCCACCAAACGTCACGCTCACTATCTCTCCGTCTCGTAGACACGAGCTGAGAAATTGCAAACGTCGAGCAATTGCTCAGAGATGAAAAGTGCCAGCACTGAAAGCTGTTGCTAGCCAGCACCCTTCCTTGGAAGCGCTTTTGTAGGCCTAAGAACACTGGGGTTGTGGGCTTCTCTAGCCACCTAATCTTCTGCTCATCCTCTCGCGCACTCTAAAGAGAGCTCAGGTGAGAAATTGCAAACGTCGAGCAATTGCTCAGAGATGAAAAGCGCCAGCACTGAAAGCTGTTGCTAGCCAGCACCCTTCCTTGGAAGCGCTTTCACAGGCGCAGCAACACTGGGGCTTTGCGCTTCTCTACCCACCAAACATCACGGTCATTCTCTTTCCGTCTCGTAGACACGAGTTGAGAAATTGCAAACGTCCAGCAATTGCTCAGAGATGAAAAGTGCCAGCACTGAAAGCTGTTGCTAGCCAGCACCCTTCCTTGGAAGTGCTTTCACAGGCGCAGCAACACTGGGACTTTGCGCTTCTCTACCCACCAAACGTCACAGTCACTTTCTCTCCGTCTCGTAGACACGAGCTGAGAAATTGCAAACGTCGAGCAATTGCTCAGAGATGAAAAGTGGCAGCACTGAAAGCTGTTGCTAGCCAGCACCGTTCCTTGGAAGCGCTTTCACAGGCGCAGCAACACTGGGGCTTTGCGCTTCGCTACCCACCAAACATCACGGTCATTCTCTTTCCTTCTCGTAGACACGAGCTGAGAAATTGCAAACGTCGAGCAATTGCTCAGAGATGAAAAGTGCCAGCACTGAAAGCTGTGGCTAGCCAGCACCCTTCCTTGGAAGCGCTTTCACAGGCGCAGCAACACTGGGGCTTTGCGCTTCGCTACCCACCAAACGTCACGGTCATTCTCTTTCCTCCTCGTAGACACGAGCTGAGAAATTGCAAACGTCGAGCAATTGCTCAGAGATGAAAATTGCCAGCACTGAAAGCTGTGGCTACCCAGCACCCTTCCTTGGAAGTGCTTTCACAGGTGCAGCAACACTGGGGCTTTGCTCTTCTCTACCCACCAAACGTCATGGTCACTATCTCTCCGTCTCGTAGACACGAGCTGAGAAATTGCAAACGTCGAGCAATTGCTCAGAGATGAAAAGTTCCAGCACTGAAAGCTGTTGCTAGCCAGCACCCTTCCTTGGAAGCGCTTTTGTCGGCCTAAGAACACTGGGGCTCTGGGCTTCTCTAGCCACCTACTCTTCTGCTCATCCTCTCGCGTAGTCTAAAGAGAGCTCAGGTGAGAAATTGCAAACGTCGAGCAATTGCTCAGAGATGAAAAGTGCCAGCACTGAAAGCTGTTGCTAGCCAGCACCCTTCCTTGGAAGCGCTTTTGTAGGCCTAAGAACACTGGGGCTTTGTGCTTCTCTAGCCACCTACTCTTCTGCTCATCCTCTCGCGCACTCTAAAGAGAGCTCAGGTGAGAAAGTGCAAACGTCGAGCAATTGCTCAGAGATGAAAAGGGCCAGCACTGAAAGCTGTTGCTAGCCAGCACACTTCCTTGGAAGCGCTTTCACAGGCGCAGCAACACTGGGGCTTTGCGCTTCTCTACCCACCAAACGTCACGGTCATTCTCTTTCCGTCTCGTCGACACGAGTTGAGAAATTGCAAACGTCCAGCAATTACTCAGAGATGAAAAGTGCCAGCACTGAAAGCTGTTGCTAGCTAGCACCCTTCCTTGGAAGCGCTTTCACAGGCGCAGCAACACTGGGGCTTTGCGACTCTCTAGGCACCAAACGTCACGGTCATTCTCTTTCCGACTCGTAGACACGAGCTGAGAAATTGCAAACGTCGAGCAATTGCTCAGAGATGAAAAGTGCCAGCACTGAAAGCTGATGCTAGCCAGCACCCTTCCTTGGAAGTGCTTTTGTAGGCCTAAGAACACTGGGGCTCTGGGCTTCTCTAGCCACCTACTCTTCTGCTCATCATCTCGTGCAGTCTAAAGAGAGCTCAGGTGAGAAATTGCAAACGTCGAGCAATTGCTCAGAGATGAAAAGTGGCAGCACTGAAAGCTGATGCTAGCCAGCACCCTTCCTTGGAAGCGCTTTCACAGGCGCAGCAACACTGGGGCTTTGCGCTTCTCTACCCACCAAACATCACGGTCATTCGCTTTCCGTCTCGTAGACACGAGTTGAGAAATTGCAAACGTCCAGCAATTGCTCAGAGATGAAAAGTGCCAGCACTGAAGGCTGTTGCTAGCTAGCACCCTTCCTTGGAAGCGCTTTCACAGGCGCAGCAACACTGGGGCTTTGCGCTTCGCTACCCACCAAACGTCACGGTCATTCTCTTTCCTTCTCGTAGACACGAGCTGAGAAATTGCAAACGTCGAGCAATTGCTCAGAGATGAAAAGTGCCAGCACTGAAAGCTGTGGCTAGCCAGCACCCTTCCTTGGAAGCGCTTTCACAGGCGCAGCAACACTGGGGCTTTGTGCTTCGCTACCCACCAAACGTCACGGTCATTCTCTTTCCTTCTCGTAGACACGAGCTGAGAAATTGCAAACGTCGAGCAATTGCTCAGAGATGAAAAGGGCCAGCACTGAAAGCTGTGGCTAGCCAGCACCCTTCCTTGGAAGCGCTTTTGTAGGCCTAAGAACACTGGGGCTCTGGGCTTCTCTAGCCACCTACTCTTCTGCTCATCCTCTCGCGTAGTCTAAAGAGAGCTCAGGTGAGAAATTGCAAAGGTCGAGCAATTGCTCAGAGGTGAAAAGTGCCAGCACTGAAAGCTGTTGCTAGCCAGCACCCTTCCTTGGAAGCGCTTTTGTAGGCCTAAGAACACTGGGGCTCTCGGCTTCTCTAGCCACCTAATCTTCTGCTCATCCTCTCGCGCAGTCTAAAGAGAGCTCAGGTGAGAAATTGCAAACGTCGAGCAATTGCTCAGAGATGAAAAGTGCCAGCACTGAAAGCTGTTGCTAGCCAGCACCCTTCCTTGGAAGCGCTTTCACAGGCGCAGCAACACTGGGACTTTGCGCTTCTCTAGCCACCAAACATCACGCTCACTATCTCTCCGTCTCGTAGACACGAGTTGAGAAATTGCAAACGTCGAGCAATTGCTCAGAGATGAAAAGTGGCAGCACTGAAAGCTGTTGCTAGCCAGCACCCTTCCTTGGAAGTGCTTTCACAGGCGCAGCAACACTGGGGCTTTGCGCTTCTCTACCCACCAAACGTCACGGTCACTATCTCTCCGTCTCGTAGACACGAGCTGAGAAATTGCAAACGTCGAGCAATTGCTCAGAGATGAAAAGTGGCAGCACTGAAAGCTGTTGCTAGCCAGCACCCTTCCTTGGAAGCGCTTTTGTAGGCCTAAGAACACTGGGGCTCTGGGCTTCTCTAGCCACCTAATCTTCTGCTCATCCTCTCGCGCAGTCTAAAGAGAGCTCAGGTGAGAAATTGCAAACGTCGAGCAATTGCTCAGAGATGAAAAGTGCCAGCACTGAAAGCTGTGGCTAGCCAGCACCCTTCCTTGGAAGCGCTTTCACAGGCGCAGCAACACTGGGGCTTTGCGCTTCTCTACCCACCAAACATCACGGTCATTCTCTTTCCGTCTCGTACACACGAGTTGAGAAATTGCAAACGTCGAGCAATTGCTCAGAGATGAAAAGTGCCAGCACTGAAAGCTGTTGCTAGCCAGCACCCTTCCTTGGAAGTGCTTTCACAGGCGCAGCAACACTGGGGCTTTGCGCTTCTCTACCCACCAAACGTCACGGTCACTATCTCTCCGTCTCGTAGACACGAGTTGAGAAATTGCAAACGTCGAGCAATTGCTCAGAGATGAAAAGTGCCAGCACTGAAAGCTGTTGCTAGCCAGCACCCTTCCTTGGAAGCGCTTTTGTAGGCCTAAGAACACTGGGGTTGTGGGCTTCTCTAGCCACCTACTCCTCTGCTCATCCTCTCGCGCACTCTAAAGAGAGCTCAGGTGAGAAATTGCAAATGTCGAGCAATTGCTCAGAGATGAAAAGTGCCAGCACTGAAGGCTGTTGCTAGCCAGCACCCTTCCTTGGAAGCGCTTTCACAGGCGCAGCAACACTGGGACTTTGCGCTTCTCTAGCCACCAAACATCACGGTCATTCTCTTTCCTTCTCGTAGACACGAGTTGAGAAATTGCAAACGTCGAGCAATTGCTCAGAGATGAAAAGTGCCAGCACTGAAAGCTGTTGCTAGCTAGCACCCTTCCTTGGAAGCGCTTTCACAGGTGCAGCAACACTGGGGCTTTGCGCTTCTCTACCCACCAAACGTCACGGTCATTCTCTTTCCGTTTCGTAGACACGAGCTGAGAAATTGCAAACGTCGAGCAATTGCTCAGAGAGGAAAAGTGCCAGCACTGAAAGCTGATGCTAGCCAGCACCTTTCCTTGGAAGCGCTTTTGTAGCCCTAACAACACTGGGGTTCTGGGCTTCTCTAGCCACCTACTCTTCTGCTCATCATCTCGTGTAGTCTAAAGAGAGCTCAGGTGAGAAATTGCAAACGTCCAGCAATTGCTCAGAGATGAAAAGTGCCAGCACTGAAAGCTGTGGCTAGCCAGCACCCTTCCTTGGAAGCGCTTTCACAGGCGCAGCAACACTGGGGCTTTGCTCTTCTCTACCCACCAAACATCACGGTCACTATCTCTCCGTCTCGTAGACACGAGCTGAGAAATTGCAAACGTCGAGCAATTGCTCAGAGATGAAAAGTGGCAGCACTGAAAGCTGTTGCTAGCCAGCACCCTTCCTTGGAAGCGCTTTTGTAGGCCTAAGAACACTGGGGCTCTGGGCTTCTCTAGCCACCTAATCTTCTGCTCATCCTCTCGCGCACTCTAAAGAGAGCTCAGGTGAGAAATTGCAAACGTCGAGCAATTGCTCAGAGATGAAAAGTGGCAGCACTGAAAGCTGTGGCTAGCCAGCACCCTTCCTTGGAAGCGCTTTCACAGGCGCAGCAACACTGGGGCTTTGTGCTTCTCTACCCACCAAACATCACGGTCACTATCTCTCCGTCTCGTAGACACGAGCTGAGAAATTGCAAACGTCGAGCAATTGCTCAGAGATGAAAAGTGCCAGCACTGAAAGCTGTTGCTAGCCAGCACCCTTCCTTGGAAGCGCTTTCACAGGCGCAGCAACACTGGGGCTTTGTGCTTCTCTACCCACCAAACATCACGCTCACTATCTCTCCGTCTCGTAGACACGAGCTGAGAAATTGCAAACGTCGAGCAATTGCTCAGAGATGAAAAGTGGCAGCACTGAAAGCTGTTGCTAGCCAGCACCCTTCCTTGGAAGCGCTTTTGTAGGCCTAAGAACACTGGGGTTGTGGGCTTCTCTAGCCACCTACTCCTCTGCTCATCCTCTCGCGCACTCTAAAGAGAGCTCAGGTGAGAAATTGCAAAGGTCGAGCAATTGCTCAGAGATGAAAACTGCCAGCACTGAAGGCTGTTTCTAGCCAGCACCCTTCCTTGGAAGCGCTTTCACAGGCGCAGCAACACTGGGACTTTGCGCTTCTCTAGCCACCAAACGTCACGGTCATTCTCTTTCCTTCTCGTAGACACGAGCTGAGAAATTGCAAACGTCAAGCAATTGCTCAGAGATGAAAAGTGCCAGCACTGAAAGCTGTTGCTAGCCAGCACCCTTCCTTGGAAGCGCTTTCACAGGCGCAGCAACACTGGGGCTTTGCGCTTCTCTACCCACCAAGCGTCACGGTCATTCTCTTTCCTTCTCGTAGACAAGAGCTGAGAAATTGCAAACGTCGAGCAATTGCTCAGAGATGAAAAGTGGCAGCACTGAAAGCTGATGCTAGCCAGCACCCTTCCTTGGAAGCGCTTTCACAGGCGCAGCAACACTGGGGCTTTGCGCTTCGCTGCCCACCAAACATCACGCTCACTATCTCTCCGTCTCGTAGACACGAGCTGAGAAATTGCAAACGTCGAGCAATTGCTCAGAGATGAAAAGTGCCAGCACTGAAAGCTGTTGCTAGCCAGCACCCTTCCTTGGAAGCGCTTTTGTAGGCCTAAGAACACTGGGGCTCTGGGCTTCTCTAGCCACCTAATCTTCTGCTCATCCTCTCGCGCAGTCTAAAGAGAGCTCAGGTGAGAAATTGCAAACGTCGAGCAATTGCTCAGAGATGAAAAGTGCCAGCACTGAAAGCTGATGCTAGCCAGCACCCTTCCTTGGAAGCGCTTTCACAGGCGCAGCAACACTGGGGCTTTGCGCTTCTCTACCCACCAAACATCACGGTCATTCTCTTTCCGTCTCGTAGACACGAGTTGAGAAATTGCAAACGTCGAGCAATTGCTCAGAGATGAAAAGTGCCAGCACTGAAAGCTGTTGCTAGCCAGCACCCTTCCTTGGAAGTGCTTTCACAGGCGCAGCAACACTGGGGCTTTGTGCTTCTCTAGCCACCAAACGTCACGGTCACTATCTCTCCGTCTCGTAGACACGAGTTGAGAAATTGCAAACGTCGAGCAATTGCTCAGAGATGAAAAGTGGCAGCACTGAAAGCTGTTGCTAGCCAGCACCCTTCCTTGGAAGCGCTTTTGTAGGCCTAAGAACACTGGGGTTGTGGGCTTCTCTAGCCACCTACTCCTCTGCTCATCCTCTCGCGCACTCTAAAGAGAGCTCAGGTGAGAAATTGCAAATGTCGAGCAATTGCTCAGAGATGAAAAGTGCCAGCACTGAAGGCTGTTGCTAGCCAGCACCCTTCCTTGGAAGCGCTTTCACAGGCGCAGCAACACTGGGACTTTGCGCTTCTCTAGCCACCAAACATCACGGTCATTCTCTTTCCTTCTCGTAGACACGAGTTGAGAAATTGCAAACGTCGAGCAATTGCTCAGAGATGAAAAGTGCCAGCACTGAAAGCTGTTGCTAGCTAGCACCCTTCCTTGGAAGCGCTTTCACAGGTGCAGCAACACTGGGGCTTTGCGCTTCTCTACCCACCAAACGTCACGGTCATTCTCTTTCCGTTTCGTAGACACGAGCTGAGAAATTGCAAACGTCGAGCAATTGCTCAGAGAGGAAAAGTGCCAGCACTGAAAGCTGATGCTAGCCAGCACCTTTCCTTGGAAGCGCTTTTGTAGGCCTAAGAACACTGGGGTTGTGGGCTTCTCTAGCCACCTACTCTTCTGCTCATCATCTCGTGCAGTCTAAAGAGAGCTCAGGTGAGAAATTGCAAACGTCCAGCAATTGCTCAGAGATGAAAAGTGCCAGCACTGAAAGCTGTGGCTAGCCAGCACCCTTCCTTGGAAGCGCTTTCACAGGCGCAGCAACACTGGGGCTTTGCTCTTCTCTACCCACCAAACGTCACGGTCACTATCTCTCCGTCTCGTAGACACGAGCTGAGAAATTGCAAACGTCGAGCAATTGCTCAGAGATGAAAAGTGGCAGCACTGAAAGCTGTTGCTAGCCAGCACCCTTCCTTGGAAGCGCTTTTGTAGGCCTAAGAACACTGGGGTTGTGGGCTTCTCTAGCCACCTACTCTTCTGCTCATCCTCTCGCGTAGTCTAAAGAGAGCTCAGGTGAGAAATTGCAAATGTCGAGCAATTGCTCAGAGATGAAAAGTGGCAGCACTGAAAGCTGTTGCTAGCCAGCACCCTTCCTTGGAAGCGCTTTTGTAGGCCTAAGAACACTGGGGCTCTGGGCTTCTCTAGCCACCTAATCTTCTGCTCATCCTCTCGCGCACTCTAAAGAGAGCTCAGGTGAGAAATTGCAAACGTCGAGCAATTGCTCAGAGATGAAAAGTGGCAGCACTGAAAGCTGTGGCTAGCCAGCACCCTTCCTTGGAAGCGCTTTCACAGGCGCAGCAACACTGGGGCTTTGTGCTTCTCTACCCACCAAACATCACGGTCACTATCTCTCCGTCTCGTAGACACGAGCTGAGAAATTGCAAACGTCGAGCAATTGCTCAGAGAGGAAAAGTGCCAGCACTGAAAGCTGTTGCTAGCCAGCACCCTTCCTTGGAAGCGCTTTCACAGGCGCAGCAACACTGGGGCTTTGTGCTTCTCTACCCACCAAACGTCACGCTCACTATCTCTCCGTCTCGTAGACACGTCCTGAGAAATTGCAAACGTCGAGCAATTGCTCAGAGATGAAAAGTGGCAGCACTGAAAGCTGTTGCTAGCCAGCACCCTTCCTTGGAAGTGCTTTTGTAGGCCTAAGAACACTGGGGTTGTGGGCTTCTCTAGCCACCTACTCCTCTGCTCATCCTCTCGCGCACTCTAAAGAGAGCTCAGGTGAGAAATTGCAAACGTCGAGCAATTGCTCAGAGATGAAAACTGCCAGCACTGAAAGCTGTTGCTAGCCAGCACCCTTCCTTGGAAGCGCTTTCACAGGCGCAGCAACACTGGGACTTTGCGCTTCTCTAGCCACCAAACGTCACGGTCATTCTCTTTCCTTCTCGTAGACACGAGCTGAGAAATTGCAAACGTCAAGCAATTGCTCAGAGATGAAAAGTGCCAGCACTGAAAGCTGTTGCTAGCCAGCACCCTTCCTTGGAAGCGCTTTCACAGGCGCAGCAACACTGGGGCTTTGCGCTTCTCTACCCACCAAATATCACGGTCATTCTCTTTCCTTCTCGTAGACACGAGCTGAGAAATTGCAAACGTCGAGCAATTGCTCAGAGATGAAAAGTGCCAGCACTGAAAGCTGATGCTAGCCAGCACCCTTCCTTGGAAGCGCTTTCACAGGCGCAGCAACACTGGGGCTTTGCGCTTCGCTGCCCACCAAACATCACGCTCACTAACTCTCCGTCTCGTAGACACGAGCTGAGAAATTGCAAACGTCGAGCAATTGCTCAGAGATGAAAAGTGCCAGCACTGAAAGCTGTTGCTAGCCAGCAGCCTTCCTTGGAAGCGCTTTTGTAGGCCTAAGAACACTGGGGTTGTGGGCTTCTCTAGCCACCTAATCTTCTGCTCATCCTCTCGCGCACTCTAAAGAGAGCTCAGGTGAGAAATTGCAAACGTCGAGCAATTGCTCAGAGATGAAAATTGCCAGCACTGAAAGCTGTTGCTACCCAGCACCCTTCCTTGGAAGTGCTTTCACAGGTGCAGCAACACTGGGGCTTTGCTCTTCTCTACCCACCAAACGTCATGGTCACTATCTCTCCGTCTCGTAGACACGAGCTGAGAAATTGCAAACGTCGAGCAATTGCTCAGAGATGAAAAGTGCCAGCACTGAAAGCTCTTGCTAGCCAGCACCCTTCCTTGGAAGCGCTTTTGTAGGCCTAAGAACACTGGGGCTCTCGGCTTCTCTAGCCACCTACTCTTCTGCTCATCCTCTCGCGCAGTCTAAAGAGAGCTCAGGTGAGAAATTGCAAACGTCCATAAATTGCTCAGAGATGAAAAGTGCCAGCACTGAAAGCTGTGGCTAGCCAGCACCCTTCCTTGGAAGCGCTTTCACAGGTGCAGCAACACTGGGGCTTTGCGCTTCTCTAGCCACCAAACATCACGCTCACTATCTCTCCGTCTCGTAGACACGAGTTGAGAAATTGCAAACGTCCAGCAATTGCTCAGAGATGAAAAGTGGCAGCACTGAAAGCTGTTGCTAGCCAGCACCCTTCCTTGGAAGCGCTTTTGTAGGCCTAAGAACACTGGGGTTGTGGGCTTCTCTAGCCACCTACTCTTCTGCTCATCCTCTCGTGCAGTCTAAAGAGAGCTCAGGTGAGAAATTGCAAATGTCGAGCAATTGCTCAGACAGGAAAAGTGCCAGCACTGAAAGCTGTTGCTAGCCAGCACCCTTCCTTGGAAGCGCTTTTGTAGGCCTAAGAACACTGGAGCTCTGGGCTTCTCTAGCCACCTAATCTTCTGCTCATCATCTCGCGCACTCTAAAGAGAGCTCAGGTGAGAAATTGCAAACGTCGAGCAATTGCTCAGAGAGGAAAAGTGCCAGCACTGAAAGCTGTGGCTAGCCAGCACCCTTCCTTGGAAGCGCTTTCACAGGTGCAGCAACACTGGGGCTTTGCGCTTCTCTAGCCACCAAACATCACGGTCACTATCTCTCCGTCTCGTAGACACGAGCTGAGAAATTGCAAACGTCGAGCAATTGCTCAGAGAGGAAAAGTGCCAGCACTGAAAGCTGTGGCTAGCCAGCACCCTTCCTTGGAAGCGCTTTCACAGGCGCAGCAACACTGGGGCTTTGTGCTTCTCTACCCACCAAACATCACGCTCACTATCTCTCCGTCTCGTAGACACGAGCTGAGAAATTGCAAACGTCGAGCAATTGCTCAGAGATGAAAAGTGCCAGCACTGAAAGCTGTTGCTAGCCAGCACCCTTCCTTGGAAGCGCTTTTGTAGCCCTAAGAACACTGGGGCTCTGGGCTTCTCTAGCCACCTACTCTTCTGCTCATCCTCTCGTGTAGTCTAAAGAGAGCTCAGGTGAGAAATTGCAAACGTCGAGCAATTGCTCAGAGATGAAAAGTGCCAGCACTGAAAGCTGTTGCTAGCCAGCACCCTTCCTTGGAAGCGCTTTCACAGGCGCAGCAACACTGGGGCTTTGCGCTTCTCTAGCCACCAAACATCACGGTCATTCTCTTTCCTTCTCGTAGACACGAGCTGAGAAATTGCAAACGTCGAGCAATTGCTCAGAGATGAAAAGTGCCAGCACTGAAAGCTGTGGCTAGCCAGCACCCTTCCTTGGAAGCGCTTTTGTAGCCCTAATAACACTGGGGTTGTGGGCTTCTCTAGCCACCTACTCTTCTGCTCATCCTCTCGCGTAGTCTAAAGAGAGCTCAGGTGAGAAATTGCAAACGTCGAGCAATTGCTCAGAGATGAAAAGTGCCAGCACTGAAAGCTGTTGCTACCCAACACCCTTCCTTGGAAGTGCTTTCACAGGCGCAGCAACACTGGGGCTTTGCGCTTCTCTAGCCACCAGACGTCACGCTCACTATCTCTCCGTCTCGTAGACACGAGCTGAGAAATTGCAAACGTCCAGCAATTGCTCAGAGATGAAAAGTGCCAGCACTGAAAGCTGTTGCTAGCCAGCACCCTTCCTTGGAAGCACTTTTGTAGGCCTAAGAACACTGGGGTTGTGGGCTTCTCTAGCCACCTACTCTTCTGCTCATCCTCTCGCGTAGTCTAAAGAGAGCTCAGGTGAGAAATTGCAAACGTCCAGCAATTGCTCAGAGAGGAAAAGTGCCAGCACTGAAGGCTGTTGCTAGCCAGCGCCCTTCCTTGGAAGCGCTTTTGTAGCCCTAAGAACACTGGGGCTCTGGGCTTCTCTAGCCACCTAATCTTCTGCTCATCCTCTCGCGCACTCTAAAGAGAGCTCAGGTGAGAAATTGCAAACGTCGAGCAATTGCTCAGAGATGAAAAGTGCCAGCACTGAAAGCTGATGCTAGCCAGCACCCTTCCTTGGAAGCGCTTTCACAGGCGCAGCAACACTGGGGCTTTGCGCTTCTCTACCCACCAAACATCACGGTCATTCTCTTTCCGTCTCGTAGACACGAGTTGAGAAATTGCAAACGTCCAGCAATTGCTCAGAGATGAAAAGTGCCAGCACTGAAAGCTGTTGCTAGCCAGCACCCTTCCTTGGAAGTGCTTTCACAGGCGCAGCAACACTGGGGCTTTGCGCTTCGCTACCCACCAAACATCATGCTCACTATCTCTCCGTCTCGTAGACACTAGTTGAGAAATTGCAAACGTCGAGCAATTGCTCAGAGATGAAAAGTGCCAGCACTGAAAGCTGTTGCTAGCCAGCACCCTTCCTTGGAAGCACTTTCACAGGCGCAGCAACACTGGGGCTTTGCGCTTCGCTACCCACCAAACGTCACGGTCATTCTCTTTCCTTCTCGTAGACACGAGCTGAGAATTTGCAAACGTCGAGCAATTGCTCAGAGATGAAAAGTGCCAGCACTGAAAGCTGATGCTAGCCAGCACCCTTCCTTGGAAGCGCTTTCACAGGCGCAGCAACACTGGGGCGTTGCGCTTCGCTACCCACCAAACGTCACGGTCATTCTCTTTCCTTCTCGTAGACACGAGCTGAGAAATTGCAAACGTCGAGCAATTGCTCAGAGATGAAAAGTGCCAGCACTGAAAGCTGTGGCTAGCCAGCAGCCTTCCTTGGAAGCGCTTTTGTAGGCCTAAGAACACTGGGGCTCTGGGCTTCTCTAGCCACCTAATCTTCTGCTCATCCTCTCGCGCACTCTAAAGAGAGCTCAGGTGAGAAATTGCAAAGGTCGAGCAATTGCTCAGAGATGAAAAGGGCCAGCACTGAAAGCTGTTGCTAGCCAGCACACTTCCTTGGAAGCGCTTTCACAGGCGCAGCAACACTGGGGCTTTGCGCTTCTCTACCCACCAAACGTCACGGTCATTCTCTTTCCTTCTCGTAGACACGAGCTGAGAAATTGCAAACGTCGAGCAATTGCTCAGAGAGGAAAAGTGCCAGCACTGAAAGCTGTTGCTACCCAGCACCCTTCCTTGGAAGTGCTTTCACAGGTGCAGCAACACTGGGGCTTTGCTCTTCTCTACCCACCAAACGTCACGGTCACTATCTCTCCGTCTCGTAGACACGAGTTGAGAAATTGCAAACGTCCAGCAATTGCTCAGAGATGAAAAGTTCCAGCACTGAAAGCTGTTGCTAGCCAGCACCCTTCCTTGGAAGCGCTTTTGTAGGCCTAAGAACACTGGGGCTCTGGGCTTCTCTAGCCACCTACTCTTCTGCTCATCCTCTCGCGTAGTCTAAAGAGAGCTCAGGTGAGAAATTGCAAATGTCGAGCAATTGCTCAGAGAGGAAAAGTGCCAGCACTGAAAGCTGTTGCTAGCCAGCACCCTTCCTTGGAAGCGCTTTTGTAGGCCTAAGAACACTGGGGTTGTGGGCTTCTCTAGCCACCTACTCTTCTGCTCATCCTCTCGCGCACTCTAAAGAGAGCTCAGGTGAGAAATTGCAAAGGTCGAGCAATTGCTCAGAGATGAAAAGTGCCAGCACTGAAGGCTGTTGCTAGCCAGCACCCTTCCTTGGAAGCGCTTTCACAGGCGCAGCAACACTGGGACTTTGCGCTTCTCTAGCCACCAAACATCACGTTCATTCTCTTTCATTCTCGTAGACACGAGCTGAGAAATTGCAAACGTCGAGCAATTGCTCAGAGATGAAAAGTGGCAGCACTGAAAGCTGATGCTAGCCAGCACCCTTCCTTGGAAGCGCTTTTGTAGGCCTAAGAACACTGGGGTTGTGGGCTTCTCTAGCCACCTACTCTTCTGCTCATCATCTCGTGCAGTCTAAAGAGAGCTCAGGTGAGAAATTGCAAAGGTCGAGCAATTGCTCAGAGATGAAAAGTGCCAGCACTGAAAGCTGTGGCTAGCCAGCACCCTTCCTTGGAAGCGCTTTCACAGGCGCAGCAACACTGGGACTTTGCGCTTCTCTAGCCACCAAACGTCACGGTCATTCTCTTTCCTTCTCGTAGACACGAGCTGAGAAATTGCAAACGTCAAGCAATTGCTCAGAGATGAAAAGTGCCAGCACTGAAAGCTGTTGCTAGCTAGCACCCTTCCTTGGAAGCGCTTTCACAGGCGCAGCAACACTGGGGCTTTGCGCTTCGCTACCCACCAAACGTCACGGTCATTCTCTTTCTTTCTCGTAGACACGAGCTGAGAAATTGCAAACGTCCAGCAATTGCTCAGAGATGAAAATTGCCAACACTGAAAGCTGATGCTAGCCAGCACCCTTCCTTGGAAGCGCTTTCACAGGCGCAGCAACACTGGGGCTTTGCGCTTCGCTACCCACCAAACGTCACGGTCATTCTCTTTCCGTCTCGTAGACACGAGTTGAGAAATTGCAAACGTCGAGCAATTGCTCAGAGATGAAAAGTGCCAGCACTGAAAGCTGTTGCTAGCCAGCACCCTTCCTTGGAAGTGCTTTCACAGGCGCAGCAACACTGGGGCTTTGTGCTTCTCTAGCCACCAAACGTCACGGTCACTATCTCTCCGTCTCGTAGACACGAGTTGAGAAATTGCAAACGTCGAGCAATTGCTCAGAGATGAAAAGTGGCAGCACTGAAAGCTGTTGCTAGCCAGCACCCTTCCTTGGAAGCGCTTTTGTAGGCCTAAGAACACTGGGGTTGTGGGCTTCTCTAGCCACCTACTCCTCTGCTCATCCTCTCGCGCACTCTAAAGAGAGCTCAGGTGAGAAATTGCAAATGTCGAGCAATTGCTCAGAGATGAAAAGTGCCAGCACTGAAAGCTGTTGCTAGCTAGCACCCTTCCTTGGAAGCGCTTTCACAGGTGCAGCAACACTGGGGCTTTGCGCTTCTCTACCCACCAAACGTCACGGTCATTCTCTTTCCGTTTCGTAGACACGAGCTGAGAAATTGCAAACGTCGAGCAATTGCTCAGAGATGAAAAGTGCCAGCACTGAAAGCTGATGCTAGCCAGCACCTTTCCTTGGAAGCGCTTTTGTAGGCCTAAGAACACTGGGGTTGTGGGCTTCTCTAGCCACCTACTCTTCTGCTCATCATCTCGTGCAGTCTAAAGAGAGCTCAGGTGAGAAATTGCAAACGTCCAGCAATTGCTCAGAGATGAAAAGTGCCAGCACTGAAAGCTGTGGCTAGCCAGCCCCCTTCCTTGGAAGCGCTTTCACAGGCGCAGCAACACTGGGGCTTTGCTCTTCTCTACCCACCAAACGTCACGGTCACTATCTCTCCGTCTCGTAGACACGAGCTGAGAAATTGCAAACGTCGAGCAATTGCTCAGAGATGAAAAGTGGCAGCACTGAAAGCTGTTGCTAGCCAGCACCCTTCCTTGGAAGCGCTTTTGTAGGCCTAAGAACACTGGGGTTGTGGGCTTCTCTAGCCACCTACTCTTCTGCTCATCCTCTCGCGTAGTCTAAAGAGAGCTCAGGTGAGAAATTGCAAATGTCGAGCAATTGCTCAGAGATGAAAAGTGGCAGCACTGAAAGCTGTTGCTAGCCAGCACCCTTCCTTGGAAGCGCTTTTGTAGGCCTAAGAACACTGGGGCTCTGGGCTTCTCTAGCCACCTAATCTTCTGCTCATCCTCTCGCGCACTCTAAAGAGAGCTCAGGTGAGAAATTGCAAACGTCGAGCAATTGCTCAGAGATGAAAAGTGGCAGCACTGAAAGCTGTGGCTAGCCAGCACCCTTCCTTGGAAGCGCTTTCACAGGCGCAGCAACACTGGGGCTTTGTGCTTCTCTACCCACCAAACATCACGGTCACTATCTCTCCGTCTCGTAGACACGAGCTGAGAAATTGCAAACGTCGAGCAATTGCTCAGAGAGGAAAAGTGCCAGCACTGAAAGCTGTTGCTAGCCAGCACCCTTCCTTGGAAGCGCTTTCACAGGCGCAGCAACACTGGGGCTTTGTGCTTCTCTACCCACCAAACGTCACGCTCACTATCTCTCCGTCTCGTAGACACGAGCTGAGAAATTGCAAACGTCGAGCAATTGCTCAGAGATGAAAAGTGGCAGCACTGAAAGCTGTTGCTAGCCAGCACCCTTCCTTGGAAGCGCTTTTGTAGGCCTAAGAACACTGGGGTTGTGGGCTTCTCTAGCCACCTACTCCTCTGCTCATCCTCTCGCGCACTCTAAAGAGAGCTCAGGTGAGAAATTGCAAACGTCGAGCAATTGCTCAGAGATGAAAACTGCCAGCACTGAAAGCTGTTGCTAGCCAGCACCCTTCCTTGGAAGCGCTTTCACAGGCGCAGCAACACTGGGACTTTGCGCTTCTCTAGCCACCAAACGTCACGGTCATTCTCTTTCCTTCTCGTAGACACGAGCTGAGAAATTGCAAACGTCAAGCAATTGCTCAGAGATGAAAAGTGCCAGCACTGAAAGCTGTTGCTAGCCAGCACCCTTCCTTGGAAGCGCTTTCACAGGCGCAGCAACACTGGGGCTTTGCGCTTCTCTACCCACCAAACATCACGGTCATTCTCTTTCCGTCTCGTAGACACGAGCTGAGAAATTGCAAACGTCGAGCAATTGCTCAGAGATGAAAAGTGCCAGCACTGAAAGCTGATGCTAGCCAGCACCCTTCCTTGGAAGCGCTTTCACAGGCGCAGCAACACTGGGGCTTTGCGCTTCGCTGCCCACCAAACATCACGCTCACTAACTCTCCGTCTCGTAGACACGAGCTGAGAAATTGCAAACGTCGAGCAATTGCTCAGAGATGAAAAGTGCCAGCACTGAAAGCTGTGGCTAGCCAGCAGCCTTCCTTGGAAGCGCTTTTGTAGCCCTAAGAACACTGGGGTTGTGGGCTTCTCTAGCCACCTAATCTTCTGCTCATCCTCTCGCGCACTCTAAAGAGAGCTCAGGTGAAAAAGTGCAAACGTCGAGCAATTGCTCAGAGATGAAAATTGCCAGCACTGAAAGCTGTTGCTACCCAGCACCCTTCCTTGGAAGTGCTTTCACAGGTGCAGCAACACTGGGGCTTTGCTCTTCTCTACCCACCAAACGTCATGGTCACTATCTCTCCGTCTCGTAGACACGAGCTGAGAAATTGCAAACGTCGAGCAATTGCTCAGAGATGAAAAGTGCCAGCACTGAAAGCTCTTGCTAGCCAGCACCCTTCCTTGGAAGCGCTTTTGTAGGCCTAAGAACACTGGGGCTCTCGGCTTCTCTAGCCACCTACTCTTCTGCTCATCCTCTCGCGCAGTCTAAAGAGAGCTCAGGTGAGAAATTGCAAACGTCCATAAATTGCTCAGAGATGAAAAGTGCCAGCACTGAAAGCTGTGGCTAGCCAGCACCCTTCCTTGGAAGCGCTTTCACAGGTGCAGCAACACTGGGGCTTTGCGCTTCTCTAGCCACCAAACATCACGCTCACTATCTCTCCGTCTCGTAGACACGAGTTGAGAAATTGCAAACGTCCAGCAATTGCTCAGAGATGAAAAGTGCCAGCACTGAAAGCTGTTGCTAGCCAGCACCCTTCCTTGGAAGCGCTTTTGTAGGCCTAAGAACACTGGGGTTGTGGGCTTCTCTAGCCACCTACTCTTCTGCTCATCCTCTCGTGCAGTCTAAAGAGAGCTCAGGTGAGAAATTGCAAATGTCGAGCAATTGCTCAGAGAGGAAAAGTGCCAGCACTGAAAGCTGTTGCTAGCCAGCACCCTTCCTTGGAAGCGCTTTTGTAGGCCTAAGAACACTGGAGCTCTGGGCTTCTCTAGCCACCTACTCTTCTGCTCATCATCTCGCGCACTCTAAAGAGAGCTCAGGTGAGAAATTGCAAACGTCGAGCAATTGCTCAGAGATGAAAACTGCCAGCACTGAAAGCTGTGGCTAGCCAGCACCCTTCCTTGGAAGCGCTTTCACAGGTGCAGCAACACTGGGGCTTTGCGCTTCTCTAGCCACCAAACATCACGCTCACTATCTCTCCGTCTCGTAGACACGAGCTGAGAAATTGCAAACGTCGAGCAATTGCTCAGAGATGAAAAGTGCCAGCACTGAAAGCTGTGGCTAGCCAGCACCCTTCCTTGGAAGCGCTTTCACAGGCGCAGCAACACTGGGGCTTTGTGCTTCTCTACCCACCAAACATCACGCTCACTATCTCTCCGTCTAGTAGACACGAGCTGAGAAATTGCAAACGTCGAGCAATTGCTCAGAGATGAAAAGTGCCAGCACTGAAAGCTGTTGCTAGCCAGCACCCTTCCTTGGAAGCGCTTTTGTAGCCCTAAGAACACTGGGGCTCTGGGCTTCTCTAGCCACCTACTCTTCTGCTCATCCTCTCGTGTAGTCTAAAGAGAGCTCAGCTGAGAAATTGCAAACGTCGAGCAATTGCTCAGAGATGAAAAGTGCCAGCACTGAAAGCTGTTGCTAGCCAGCACCCTTCCTTGGAAGCGCTTTCACAGGCGCAGCAACACTGGGGCTTTGTGCTTCTCTAGCCACCAAACGTCACGGTCACTATCTCTCCGTCTCGTAGACACGAGTTGAGAAATTGCAAACGTCGAGCAATTGCTCAGAGATGAAAAGTGGCAGCACTGAAAGCTGTTGCTAGCCAGCACCCTTCCTTGGAAGCGCTTTTGTAGGCCTAAGAACACTGGGGTTGTGGGCTTCTCTAGCCACCTACTCCTCTGCTCATCCTCTCGCGCACTCTAAAGAGAGCTCAGGTGAGAAATTGCAAATGTCGAGCAATTGCTCAGAGATGAAAAGTGCCAGCACTGAAAGCTGTTGCTAGCTAGCACCCTTCCTTGGAAGCGCTTTCACAGGTGCAGCAACACTGGGGCTTTGCGCTTCTCTACCCACCAAACGTCACGGTCATTCTCTTTCCGTTTCGTAGACACGAGCTGAGAAATTGCAAACGTCGAGCAATTGCTCAGAGAGGAAAAGTGCCAGCACTGAAAGCTGATGCTAGCCAGCACCTTTCCTTGGAAGCGCTTTTGTAGGCCTAAGAACACTGGGGTTGTGGGCTTCTCTAGCCACCTACTCTTCTGCTCATCATCTCGTGCAGTCTAAAGAGAGCTCAGGTGAGAAATTGCAAACGTCGAGCAATTGCTCAGAGATGAAAAGTGGCAGCACTGAAAGCTGTGGCTAGCCAGCCCCCTTCCTTGGAAGCGCTTTCACAGGCGCAGCAACACTGGGGCTTTGCTCTTCTCTACCCACCAAACGTCACGGTCACTATCTCTCCGTCTCGTAGACACGAGCTGAGAAATTGCAAACGTCGAGCAATTGCTCAGAGATGAAAAGTGGCAGCACTGAAAGCTGTTGCTAGCCAGCACCCTTCCTTGGAAGCGCTTTTGTAGGCCTAAGAACACTGGGGTTGTGGGCTTCTCTAGCCACCTACTCTTCTGCTCATCCTCTCGCGTAGTCTAAAGAGAGCTCAGGTGAGAAATTGCAAACGTCGAGCAATTGCTCAGAGATGAAAAGTGCCAGCACTGAAAGCTGTTGCTAGCCAGCACCCTTCCTTGGAAGCGCTTTTGTAGCCCTAAGAACACTGGGGCTCTGGGCTTCTCTAGCCACCTACTCTTCTGCTCATCCTCTCGTGTAGTCTAAAGAGAGCTCAGCTGAGAAATTGCAAACGTCGAGCAATTGCTCAGAGATGAAAAGTGCCAGCACTGAAAGCTGTTGCTAGCCAGCACCCTTCCTTGGAAGCGCTTTCACAGGCGCAGCAACACTGGGGCTTTGCGCTTCTCTAGCCACCAAACATCACGGTCATTCTCTTTCCTTCTCGTAGACACGAGCTGAGAAATTGCAAACGTCGAGCAATTGCTCAGAGATGAAAAGTGCCAGCACTGAAAGCTGTGGCTAGCCAGCACCCTTCCTTGGAAGCGCTTTTGTAGCCCTAATAACACTGGGGTTGTGGGCTTCTCTAGCCACCTACTCTTCTGCTCATCCTCTCGCGTAGTCTAAAGAGAGCTCAGGTGAGAAATTGCAAACGTCGAGCAATTGCTCAGAGATGAAAAGTGCCAGCACTGAAAGCTGTTGCTACCCAACACCCTTCCTTGGAAGTGCTTTCACAGGCGCAGCAACACTGGGGCTTTGCGCTTCTCTAGCCACCAGACGTCACGCTCACTATCTCTCCATCTCGTAGACACGAGCTGAGAAATTGCAAACGTCCAGCAATTGCTCAGAGATGAAAAGTGCCAGCACTGAAAGCTGTTGCTAGCCAGCACCCTTCCTTGGAAGCACTTTTGTAGGCCTAAGAACACTGGGGTTGTGGGCTTCTCTAGCCACCTACTCTTCTGCTCATCCTCTCGCGTAGTCTAAAGAGAGCTCAGGTGAGAAATTGCAAACGTCCAGCAATTGCTCAGAGAGGAAAAGTGCCAGCACTGAAAGCTGTTGCTAGCCAGCACCCTTCCTTGGAAGCGCTTTTGTAGGCCTAAGAACACTGGGGCTCTGGGCTTCTCTAGCCACCTAATCTTCTGCTCATCCTCTCGCGCAGTCTAAAGAGAGCTCAGGTGAGAAATTGCAAACGTCGAGCAATTGCTCAGAGATGAAAAGTGCCAGCACTGAAGGCTGTTGCTAGCCAGCGCCCTTCCTTGGAAGCGCTTTTGTAGCCCTAAGAACACTGGGGCTCTGGGCTTCTCTAGCCACCTAATCTTCTGCTCATCCTCTCGCGCACTCTAAAGAGAGCTCAGGTGAGAAATTGCAAACGTCGAGCAATTGCTCAGAGATGAAAAGTGCCAGCACTGAAAGCTGATGCTAGCCAGCACCCTTCCTTGGAAGCGCTTTCACAGGCGCAGCAACACTGGGGCTTTGCGCTTCTCTACCCACCAAACGTCACGGTCACTATCTCTCCGTCTCGTAGACACGAGTTGAGAAATTGCAAACGTCGAGCAATTGCTCAGAGATGAAAAGTGGCAGCACTGAAAGCTGTTGCTAGCCAGCACCCTTCCTTGGAAGCGCTTTTGTAGGCCTAAGAACACTGGGGTTGTGGGCTTCTCTAGCCACCTACTCCTCTGCTCATCCTCTCGCGCACTCTAAAGAGAGCTCAGGTGAGAAATTGCAAATGTCGAGCAATTGCTCAGAGATGAAAAGTGCCAGCACTGAAAGCTGTTGCTAGCTAGCACCCTTCCTTGGAAGCGCTTTCACAGGTGCAGCAACACTGGGGCTTTGCGCTTCTCTACCCACCAAACGTCACGGTCATTCTCTTTCCGTTTCGTAGACACGAGCTGAGAAATTGCAAACGTCGAGCAATTGCTCAGAGAGGAAAAGTGCCAGCACTGAAAGCTGATGCTAGCCAGCACCTTTCCTTGGAAGCGCTTTTGTAGGCCTAAGAACACTGGGGTTGTGGGCTTCTCTAGCCACCTACTCTTCTGCTCATCATCTCGTGCAGTCTAAAGAGAGCTCAGGTGAGAAATTGCAAACGTCCAGCAATTGCTCAGAGATGAAAAGTGCCAGCACTGAAAGCTGTGGCTAGCCAGCCCCCTTCCTTGGAAGCGCTTTCACAGGCGCAGCAACACTGGGGCTTTGCTCTTCTCTACCCACCAAACGTCACGGTCACTATCTCTCCGTCTCGTAGACACGAGCTGAGAAATTGCAAACGTCGAGCAATTGCTCAGAGATGAAAAGTGGCAGCACTGAAAGCTGTTGCTAGCCAGCACCCTTCCTTGGAAGCGCTTTTGTAGGCCTAAGAACACTGGGGTTGTGGGCTTCTCTAGCCACCTACTCTTCTGCTCATCCTCTCGCGTAGTCTAAAGAGAGCTCAGGTGAGAAATTGCAAACGTCGAGCAATTGCTCAGAGATGAAAAGTGCCAGCACTGAAAGCTGTTGCTAGCCAGCACCCTTCCTTGGAAGCGCTTTTGTAGCCCTAAGAACACTGGGGCTCTGGGCTTCTCTAGCCACCTACTCTTCTGCTCATCCTCTCGTGTAGTCTAAAGAGAGCTCAGCTGAGAAATTGCAAACGTCGAGCAATTGCTCAGAGATGAAAAGTGCCAGCACTGAAAGCTGTTGCTAGCCAGCACCCTTCCTTGGAAGCGCTTTCACAGGCGCAGCAACACTGGGGCTTTGCGCTTCTCTAGCCACCAAACATCACGGTCATTCTCTTTCCTTCTCGTAGACACGAGCTGAGAAATTGCAAACGTCGAGCAATTGCTCAGAGATGAAAAGTGCCAGCACTGAAAGCTGTGGCTAGCCAGCACCCTTCCTTGGAAGCGCTTTTGTAGCCCTAATAACACTGGGGTTGTGGGCTTCTCTAGCCACCTACTCTTCTGCTCATCCTCTCGCGTAGTCTAAAGAGAGCTCAGGTGAGAAATTGCAAACGTCGAGCAATTGCTCAGAGATGAAAAGTGCCAGCACTGAAAGCTGTTGCTACCCAACACCCTTCCTTGGAAGTGCTTTCACAGGCGCAGCAACACTGGGGCTTTGCGCTTCTCTAGCCACCAGACGTCACGCTCACTATCTCTCCGTCTCGTAGACACGAGCTGAGAAATTGCAAACGTCCAGCAATTGCTCAGAGATGAAAAGTGCCAGCACTGAAAGCTGTTGCTAGCCAGCACCCTTCCTTGGAAGCACTTTTGTAGGCCTAAGAACACTGGGGTTGTGGGCTTCTCTAGCCACCTACTCTTCTGCTCATCCTCTCGCGTAGTCTAAAGAGAGCTCAGGTGAGAAATTGCAAACGTCCAGCAATTGCTCAGAGAGGAAAAGTGCCAGCACTGAAAGCTGTTGCTAGCCAGCACCCTTCCTTGGAAGCGCTTTTGTAGGCCTAAGAACACTGGGGCTCTGGGCTTCTCTAGCCACCTAATCTTCTGCTCATCCTCTCGCGCAGTCTAAAGAGAGCTCAGGTGAGAAATTGCAAACGTCGAGCAATTGCTCAGAGATGAAAAGTGCCAGCACTGAAGGCTGTTGCTAGCCAGCGCCCTTCCTTGGAAGCGCTTTTGTAGCCCTAAGAACACTGGGGCTCTGGGCTTCTCTAGCCACCTAATCTTCTGCTCATCCTCTCGCGCACTCTAAAGAGAGCTCAGGTGAGAAATTGCAAACGTCGAGCAATTGCTCAGAGATGAAAAGTGCCAGCACTGAAAGCTGATGCTAGCCAGCACCCTTCCTTGGAAGCGCTTTCACAGGCGCAGCAACACTGGGGCTTTGCGCTTCTCTACCCACCAAACATCACGGTCATTCTCTTTCCGTCTCGTAGACACGAGTTGAGAAATTGCAAACGTCCAGCAATTGCTCAGAGATGAAAAGTGCCAGCACTGAAAGCTGTTGCTAGCCAGCACCCTTCCTTGGAAGTGCTTTCACAGGCGCAGCAACACTGGGGCTTTGCGCTTCGCTACCCACCAAACATCATGCTCACTATCTCTCCGTCTCGTAGACACTAGTTGAGAAATTGCAAACGTCGAGCAATTGCTCAGAGATGAAAAGTGCCAGCACTGAAAGCTGTTGCTAGCCAGCACCCTTCCTTGGAAGCGCTTTCACAGGCGCAGCAACACTGGGGCTTTGCGCTTCGCTACCCACCAAACGTCACGGTCATTCTCTTTCGTTCTCGTAGACACGAGCTGAGAATTTGCAAACGTCGAGCAATTGCTCAGAGATGAAAAGTGCCAGCACTGAAAGCTGATGCTAGCCAGCACCCTTCCTTGGAAGCGCTTTTGTAGCCCTAATAACACTGGGGTTGTGGGCTTCTCTAGCCACCTACTCTTCTGCTCATCCTCTCGCGTAGTCTAAAGAGAGCTCAGGTGAGAAATTGCAAACGTCGAGCAATTGCTCAGAGATGAAAAGTGCCAGCACTGAAAGCTGTTGCTACCCAACACCCTTCCTTGGAAGTGCTTTCACAGGCGCAGCAACACTGGGGCTTTGCGCTTCTCTAGCCACCAGACGTCACGCTCACTATCTCTCCGTCTCGTAGACACGAGCTGAGAAATTGCAAACGTCCAGCAATTGCTCAGAGATGAAAAGTGCCAGCACTGAAAGCTGTTGCTAGCCAGCACCCTTCCTTGGAAGCACTTTTGTAGGCCTAAGAACACTGGGGTTGTGGGCTTCTCTAGCCACCTACTCTTCTGCTCATCCTCTCGCGTAGTCTAAAGAGAGCTCAGGTGAGAAATTGCAAACGTCCAGCAATTGCTCAGAGAGGAAAAGTGCCAGCACTGAAAGCTGTTGCTAGCCAGCACACTTCCTTGGAAGCGCTTTCACAGGCGCAGCAACACTGGGGCTTTGCGCTTCTCTACCCACCAAACGTCACGGTCATTCTCTTTCCTTCTCGTAGACACGAGCTGAGAAATTGCAAACGTCGAGCAATTGCTCAGAGAGGAAAAGTGCCAGCACTGAAAGCTGTTGCTACCCAGCACCCTTCCTTGGAAGTGCTTTCACAGGTGCAGCAACACTGGGGCTTTGCTCTTCTCTACCCACCAAACGTCACGGTCACTATCTCTCCGTCTCGTAGACACGAGTTGAGAAATTGCAAACGTCCAGCAATTGCTCAGAGATGAAAAGTTCCAGCACTGAAAGCTGTTGCTAGCCAGCACCCTTCCTTGGAAGCGCTTTTGTAGGCCTAAGAACAATGGGGCTCTGGGCTTCTCTAGCCACCTACTCTTCTGCACATCCTCTCGCGTAGTCTAAAGAGAGCTCAGGTGAGAAATTGCAAATGTCGAGCAATTGCTCAGAGATGAAAAGTGCCAGCACTGAAAGCTGTTGCTAGCCAGCACCCTTCCTTGGAAGCGCTTTTGTAGGCCTAAGAACACTGGGGTTGTGGGCTTCTCTAGCCACCTACTCTTCTGCTCATCCTCTCGCGCACTCTAAAGAGAGCTCAGGTGAGAAATTGCAAAGGTCGAGCAATTGCTCAGCGATGAAAAGTGCCAGCACTGAAAGCTGTTGCTAGCCAGCACCCTTCCTTGGAAGCGCTTTCACAGGCGCAGCAACACTGGGACTTTGCACTTCTCTAGCCACCAAACATCACGGTCATTCTCTTTCCTTCTCGTAGACACGAGTTGAGAAATTGCAAACGTCGAGCAATTGCTCAGAGATGAAAAGTGCCAGCACTGAAAGCTGGGGCTATCTAGCACCCTTCCTTTGAAGCGCTTTCACAGGTGCAGCAACACTGGGGCTTTGCGCTTCTCTACCCACCAAACGTCACGGTCATTCTCTTTCATTCTCGTAGACACGAGCTGAGAAATTGCAAACGTCGAGCAATTGCTCAGAGATGAAAAGTGGCAGCACTGAAAGCTGATGCTAGCCAGCACCCTTCCTTGGAAGCGCTTTTGTAGGCCTAAGAACACTGGGGTTGTGGGCTTCTCTAGCCACCTACTCTTCTGCTCATCATCTCGTGCAGTCTAAAGAGAGCTCAGGTGAGAAATTGCAAAGGTCGAGCAATTGCTCAGAGATGAAAAGTGCCAGCACTGAAAGCTGTGGCTAGCCAGCACCCTTCCTTGGAAGCGCTTTCACAGGCGCAGCAACACTGGGACTTTGCGCTTCGCTACCCACCAAACGTCACGGTCATTCTCTTTCCTTCTCGTAGACACGAGCTGAGAAATTGCAAACGTCCAGCAATTGCTCAGAGATGAAAATTGCCAACACTGAAAGCTGATGCTAGCCAGCACCCTTCCTTGGAAGCGCTTTCACAGGCGCAGCAACACTGGGGCTTTGCGCTTCTCTACCCACCAAACGTCACGGTCACTATCTCTCCGTCTCGTAGACACGAGCTGAGAAATTGCAAACGTCCAGCAATTGCTCAGAGATGAAAAGTTCCAGCACTGAAAGCTGTTGCTAGCCAGCACCCTTCCTTGGAAGCGCTTTTGTAGGCCTAAGAACACTGGGGCTCTGGGCTTCTCTAGCCACCTACTCTTCTGCTCATCCTCTCGCGTAGTCTAAAGAGAGCTCAGGTGAGAAATTGCAAATGTCGAGCAATTGCTCAGAGATGAAAAGTGCCAGCACTGAAAGCTGTTGCTAGCCAGCACCCTTCCTTGGAAGTGCTTTCACAGGCGCAGCAACACTGGGGCTTTGCGCTTCGCTACCCACCAAACATCACGGTCATTCTCTTTCCGTCTCGTAGACACGAGTTGAGAAATTGCAAACGTCCAGCAATTGCTCAGAGATGAAAAGTGCCAGCACTGAAAGCTGTTGCTAGCCAGCACCCTTCCTTGGAAGTGCTTTCACAGGCGCAGCAACACTGGGGCTTTGCGCTTCGCTACCCACCAAACATCATGCTCACTATCTCTCCGTCTCGTAGACACTAGTTGAGAAATTGCAAACGTCGAGCAATTGCTCAGAGATGAAAAGTGCCAGCACTGAAAGCTGTTGCTAGCCAGCACCCTTCCTTGGAAGCGCTTTCACAGGCGCAGCAACACTGGGGCTTTGCGCTTCGCTACCCACCAAACGTCACGGTCATTCTCTTTCGTTCTCGTAGACACGAGCTGAGAATTTGCAAACGTCGAGCAATTGCTCAGAGATGAAAAGTGCCAGCACTGAAAGCTGATGCTAGCCAGCACCCTTCCTTGGAAGCGCTTTTGTAGCCCTAATAACACTGGGGTTGTGGGCTTCTCTAGCCACCTACTCTTCTGCTCATCCTCTCGCGTAGTCTAAAGAGAGCTCAGGTGAGAAATTGCAAACGTCGAGCAATTGCTCAGAGATGAAAAGTGCCAGCACTGAAAGCTGTTGCTACCCAACACCCTTCCTTGGAAGTGCTTTCACAGGCGCAGCAACACTGGGGCTTTGCGCTTCTCTAGCCACCAGACGTCACGCTCACTATCTCTCCGTCTCGTAGACACGAGCTGAGAAATTGCAAACGTCCAGCAATTGCTCAGAGATGAAAAGTGCCAGCACTGAAAGCTGTTGCTAGCCAGCACCCTTCCTTGGAAGCACTTTTGTAGGCCTAAGAACACTGGGGTTGTGGGCTTCTCTAGCCACCTACTCTTCTGCTCATCCTCTCGCGTAGTCTAAAGAGAGCTCAGGTGAGAAATTGCAAACGTCCAGCAATTGCTCAGAGAGGAAAAGTGCCAGCACTGAAAGCTGTTGCTAGCCAGCACACTTCCTTGGAAGCGCTTTCACAGGCGCAGCAACACTGGGGCTTTGCGCTTCTCTACCCACCAAACGTCACGGTCATTCTCTTTCCTTCTCGTAGACACGAGCTGAGAAATTGCAAACGTCGAGCAATTGCTCAGAGAGGAAAAGTGCCAGCACTGAAAGCTGTTGCTAGCCAGCACCCTTCCTTGGAAGTGCTTTCACAGGTGCAGCAACACTGGGGCTTTGCTCTTCTCTACCCACCAAACGTCACGGTCACTATCTCTCCGTCTCGTAGACACGAGTTGAGAAATTGCAAACGTCCAGCAATTGCTCAGAGATGAAAAGTTCCAGCACTGAAAGCTGTTGCTAGCCAGCACCCTTCCTTGGAAGCGCTTTTGTAGGCCTAAGAACAATGGGGCTCTGGGCTTCTCTAGCCACCTACTCTTCTGCACATCCTCTCGCGTAGTCTAAAGAGAGCTCAGGTGAGAAATTGCAAATGTCGAGCAATTGCTCAGAGATGAAAAGTGCCAGCACTGAAAGCTGTTGCTAGCCAGCACCCTTCCTTGGAAGCGCTTTTGTAGGCCTAAGAACACTGGGGTTGTGGGCTTCTCTAGCCACCTACTCTTCTGCTCATCCTCTCGCGCACTCTAAAGAGAGCTCAGGTGAGAAATTGCAAAGGTCGAGCAATTGCTCAGCGATGAAAAGTGCCAGCACTGAAAGCTGTTGCTAGCCAGCACCCTTCCTTGGAAGCGCTTTCACAGGCGCAGCAACACTGGGACTTTGCACTTCTCTAGCCACCAAACATCACGGTCATTCTCTTTCCTTCTCGTAGACACGAGTTGAGAAATTGCAAACGTCGAGCAATTGCTCAGAGATGAAAAGTGCCAGCACTGAAAGCTGGGGCTATCTAGCACCCTTCCTTTGAAGCGCTTTCACAGGTGCAGCAACACTGGGGCTTTGCGCTTCTCTACCCACCAAACGTCACGGTCATTCTCTTTCATTCTCGTAGACACGAGCTGAGAAATTGCAAACGTCGAGCAATTGCTCAGAGATGAAAAGTGGCAGCACTGAAAGCTGATGCTAGCCAGCACCCTTCCTTGGAAGCGCTTTTGTAGGCCTAAGAACACTGGGGTTGTGGGCTTCTCTAGCCACCTACTCTTCTGCTCATCATCTCGTGCAGTCTAAAGAGAGCTCAGGTGAGAAATTGCAAAGGTCGAGCAATTGCTCAGAGATGAAAAGTGCCAGCACTGAAAGCTGTGGCTAGCCAGCACCCTTCCTTGGAAGCGCTTTCACAGGCGCAGCAACACTGGGACTTTGCGCTTCGCTACCCACCAAACGTCACGGTCATTCTCTTTCCTTCTCGTAGACACGAGCTGAGAAATTGCAAACGTCCAGCAATTGCTCAGAGATGAAAATTGCCAACACTGAAAGCTGATGCTAGCCAGCACCCTTCCTTGGAAGCGCTTTCACAGGCGCAGCAACACTGGGGCTTTGCGCTTCTCTACCCACCAAACGTCACGGTCACTATCTCTCCGTCTCGTAGACACGAGCTGAGAAATTGCAAACGTCCAGCAATTGCTCAGAGATGAAAAGTTCCAGCACTGAAAGCTGTTGCTAGCCAGCACCCTTCCTTGGAAGCGCTTTTGTAGGCCTAAGAACACTGGGGCTCTGGGCTTCTCTAGCCACCTACTCTTCTGCTCATCCTCTCGCGTAGTCTAAAGAGAGCTCAGGTGAGAAATTGCAAATGTCGAGCAATTGCTCAGAGATGAAAAGTGCCAGCACTGAAAGCTGTTGCTAGCCAGCACCCTTCCTTGGAAGTGCTTTCACAGGCGCAGCAACACTGGGGCTTTGCGCTTCGCTACCCACCAAACATCACGGTCATTCTCTTTCCGTCTCGTAGACACGAGTTGAGAAATTGCAAACGTCCAGCAATTGCTCAGAGATGAAAAGTGCCAGCACTGAAAGCTGTTGCTAGCCAGCACCCTTCCTTGGAAGTGCTTTCACAGGCGCAGCAACACTGGGGCTTTGCGCTTCGCTACCCACCAAACATCATGCTCACTATCTCTCCGTCTCGTAGACACTAGTTGAGAAATTGCAAACGTCGAGCAATTGCTCAGAGATGAAAAGTGCCAGCACTGAAAGCTGTTGCTAGCCAGCACCCTTCCTTGGAAGCGCTTTCACAGGCGCAGCAACACTGGGGCTTTGCGCTTCGCTACCCACCAAACGTCACGGTCATTCTCTTTCGTTCTCGTAGACACGAGCTGAGAATTTGCAAACGTCGAGCAATTGCTCAGAGATGAAAAGTGCCAGCACTGAAAGCTGATGCTAGCCAGCACCCTTCCTTGGAAGCGCTTTTGTAGCCCTAATAACACTGGGGTTGTGGGCTTCTCTAGCCACCTACTCTTCTGCTCATCCTCTCGCGTAGTCTAAAGAGAGCTCAGGTGAGAAATTGCAAACGTCGAGCAATTGCTCAGAGATGAAAAGTGCCAGCACTGAAAGCTGTTGCTACCCAACACCCTTCCTTGGAAGTGCTTTCACAGGCGCAGCAACACTGGGGCTTTGCGCTTCTCTAGCCACCAGACGTCACGCTCACTATCTCTCCGTCTCGTAGACACGAGCTGAGAAATTGCAAACGTCCAGCAATTGCTCAGAGATGAAAAGTGCCAGCACTGAAAGCTGTTGCTAGCCAGCACCCTTCCTTGGAAGCACTTTTGTAGGCCTAAGAACACTGGGGTTGTGGGCTTCTCTAGCCACCTACTCTTCTGCTCATCCTCTCGCGTAGTCTAAAGAGAGCTCAGGTGAGAAATTGCAAACGTCCAGCAATTGCTCAGAGAGGAAAAGTGCCAGCACTGAAAGCTGTTGCTAGCCAGCACACTTCCTTGGAAGCGCTTTCACAGGCGCAGCAACACTGGGGCTTTGCGCTTCTCTACCCACCAAACGTCACGGTCATTCTCTTTCCTTCTCGTAGACACGAGCTGAGAAATTGCAAACGTCGAGCAATTGCTCAGAGATGAAAAGTGCCAGCACTGAAAGCTGTTGCTACCCAGCACCCTTCCTTGGAAGTGCTTTCACAGGTGCAGCAACACTGGGGCTTTGCTCTTCTCTACCCACCAAACGTCACGGTCACTATCTCTCCGTCTCGTAGACACGAGTTGAGAAATTGCAAACGTCCAGCAATTGCTCAGAGATGAAAAGTTCCAGCACTGAAAGCTGTTGCTAGCCAGCACCCTTCCTTGGAAGCGCTTTTGTAGGCCTAAGAACAATGGGGCTCTGGGCTTCTCTAGCCACCTACTCTTCTGCACATCCTCTCGCGTAGTCTAAAGAGAGCTCAGGTGAGAAATTGCAAATGTCGAGCAATTGCTCAGAGATGAAAAGTGCCAGCACTGAAAGCTGTTGCTAGCCAGCACCCTTCCTTGGAAGCGCTTTTGTAGGCCTAAGAACACTGGGGTTGTGGGCTTCTCTAGCCACCTACTCTTCTGCTCATCCTCTCGCGCACTCTAAAGAGAGCTCAGGTGAGAAATTGCAAAGGTCGAGCAATTGCTCAGCGATGAAAAGTGCCAGCACTGAAAGCTGTTGCTAGCCAGCACCCTTCCTTGGAAGCGCTTTCACAGGCGCAGCAACACTGGGACTTTGCACTTCTCTAGCCACCAAACATCACGGTCATTCTCTTTCCTTCTCGTAGACACGAGTTGAGAAATTGCAAACGTCGAGCAATTGCTCAGAGATGAAAAGTGCCAGCACTGAAAGCTGGGGCTATCTAGCACCCTTCCTTTGAAGCGCTTTCACAGGTGCAGCAACACTGGGGCTTTGCGCTTCTCTACCCACCAAACGTCACGGTCATTCTCTTTCATTCTCGTAAACACGAGCTGAGAAATTGCAAACGTCGAGCAATTGCTCAGAGATGAAAAGTGGCAGCACTGAAAGCTGATGCTAGCCAGCACCCTTCCTTGGAAGCGCTTTTGTAGGCCTAAGAACACTGGGGTTGTGGGCTTCTCTAGCCACCTACTCTTCTGCTCATCATCTCGTGCAGTCTAAAGAGAGCTCAGGTGAGAAATTGCAAAGGTCGAGCAATTGCTCAGAGATGAAAAGTGCCAGCACTGAAAGCTGTGGCTAGCCAGCACCCTTCCTTGGAAGCGCTTTCACAGGCGCAGCAACACTGGGACTTTGCGCTTCGCTACCCACCAAACGTCACGGTCATTCTCTTTCCTTCTCGTAGACACGAGCTGAGAAATTGCAAACGTCCAGCAATTGCTCAGAGATGAAAATTGCCAACACTGAAAGCTGATGCTAGCCAGCACCCTTCCTTGGAAGCGCTTTCACAGGCGCAGCAACACTGGGGCTTTGCGCTTCTCTACCCACCAAACGTCACGGTCACTATCTCTCCGTCTCGTAGACACGAGCTGAGAAATTGCAAACGTCCAGCAATTGCTCAGAGATGAAAAGTTCCAGCACTGAAAGCTGTTGCTAGCCAGCACCCTTCCTTGGAAGCGCTTTTGTAGGCCTAAGAACACTGGGGCTCTGGGCTTCTCTAGCCACCTACTCTTCTGCTCATCCTCTCGCGTAGTCTAAAGAGAGCTCAGGTGAGAAATTGCAAATGTCGAGCAATTGCTCAGAGAGGAAAAGTGCCAGCACTGAAAGCTGTTGCTAGCCAGCACCCTTCCTTGGAAGCGCTTTTGTAGGCCTAAGAACACTGGGGCTCTGGGCTTCTCTAGCCACCTAATCTTCTGCTCATCCTCTCACGCAGTCTAAAGAGAGCTCAGGTGAGAAATTGCAAACGTCGAGCAATTGCTCAGAGATGAAAAGTGCCAGCACTGAAAGCTGACGCTAGACAGCACCCTTCCTTGGAGGCGCTTTCACAGGCGCAGCAACACTGGGACTTTGCGCTTCTCTACCCACCAAACATCACGCTCACTATCTCTCCGTCTCGTAGACACGAGCTGAGAAATTGCAAACGTCGAGCAATTGCTCAGAGATGAAAAGTGCCAGCACTGAAAGCTGTGGCTAGCCAGCACCCTTCCTTGGAAGCGCTTTCACAGGCGCAGCAACACTGGGACTTTGCGCTTCTCTACCCACCAAACTTCACGGTCATTCTCTTTCCGTCTCGTACACACGAGTTGAGAAATTGCAAACGTCGAGCAATTGCTCAGAGATGAAAAGTGCCAGCACTGAAAGCTGTTTCTACCCAGCACCCTTCCTTGGAAGCGCTTTCACAGGCGCAGCAACACTGGGGCTTTGCGCTTCTCTACCCACCAAACGTCACGGTCACTATCTCTCCGTCTCGTAGACACGAGCTGAGAAATTGCAAACGTCGAGCAATTGCTCAGAGGTGAAAAGTGCCAGCACTGAAAGCTGTTGCTAGCCAGCACCCTTCCTTGGAAGCGCTTTTGTAGCCCTAAGAACACTGGGGTTGTGGGCTTCTCTAGCCACCTACTCCTCTGCTCATCCTCTCGCGCACTCTAAAGAGAGCTCAGGTGAGAAATTGCAAAGGTCGAGCAATTGCTCAGAGATGAAAAGTGCCAGCACGGAAGGCTGTTGCTAGCCAGCACCCTTCCTTGGAAGCGCTTTCACAGGCGCAGCAACACTGGGACTTTGCGCTTCTCTACCCACCAAACATCACGGTCATTCTCTTTCCTTCTCGTAGACACGAGTTGAGAAATTGCAAACGTCGAGCAATTGCTCAGAGATGAAAAGTGCCAGCACTGAAAGCTGTTGCTAGCCAGCACCCTTCCTTGGAAGCGCTTTTGTAGGCCTAAGAACACTGGGGCTCTGGGCTTCTCTAGCCACCTAATCTTCTGCTCATCCTCTCGCGCACTCTAAAGAGAGCTCAGGTGAGAAATTGCAAACGTCGAGCAATTGCTCAGAGATGAAAAGTGCCAGCACTGAAGGCTGTTGCTAGCCAGCGCCCTTCCTTGGAAGCGCTTTTGTAGCCCTAAGAACACTGGGGCTCTGGGCTTCTCTAGCCACCTAATCTTCTGCTCATCCTCTCGCGCACTCTAAAGAGAGCTCAGGTGAGAAATTGCAAACGTCGAGCAATTGCTCAGAGATGAAAAGTGCCAGCACTGAAAGCTGATGCTAGCCAGCACCCTTCCTTGGAAGCGCTTTCACAGGCGCAGCAACACTGGGGCTTTGCGCTTCTCTACCCACCAAATGTCACGGTCATTCTCTTTCCGTCTCGTAGACACGAGTTGAGAAATTGCAAACGTCGAGCAATTGCTCAGAGATGAAAAGTGCCAGCACTGAAAGCTGTTGCTAGCCAGCACCCTTCCTTGGAAGTGCTTTCACAGGCGCAGCAACACTGGGGCTTTGCGCTTCGCTACCCACCAAACATCATGCTCACTATCTCTCCGTCTCGTAGACACGAGTTGAGAAATTGCAAACGTCGAGCAATTGCTCAGAGATGAAAAGTGCCAGCACTGAAAGCTGTTGCTAGCCAGCACCCTTCCTTGGAAGCGCTTTCACAGGCGCAGCAACACTGGGACTTTGCGCTTCTCTAGCCACCAAACGTCACGGTCATTCTCTTTCCTTCTCGTAGACACGAGCTGAGAAATTGCAAACGTCGAGCAATTGCTCAGAGATGAAAAGTTCCAGCACTGAAAGCTGTTGCTAGCCAGCACCCTTCCTTGGAAGCGCTTTCACAGGCGCAGCAACACTGGGGCGTTGCGCTTCGCTACCCACCAAACGTCACGGTCATTCTCTTTCCTTCTCGTAGACACGAGCTGAGAAATTGCAAACGTCGAGCAATTGCTCAGAGATGAAAAGTGCCAGCACTGAAAGCTGTGGCTAGCCAGCAGCCTTCCTTGGAAGCGCTTTTGTAGGCCTAAGAACACTGGGGCTCTGGGCTTCTCTAGCCACCTAATCTTCTGCTCATCCTCTCGCGCACTCTAAAGAGAGCTCAGGTGAGAAATTGCAAAGGTCGAGCAATTGCTCAGAGATGAAAAGGGCCAGCACTGAAAGCTGTTGCTAGCCAGCACACTTCCTTGGAAGCGCTTTCACAGGCGCAGCAACACTGGGGCTTTGCGCTTCTCTACCCACCAAACGTCACGGTCATTCTCTTTCCGTCTCGTAGACACGAGCTGAGAAATTGCAAACGTCGAGCAATTGCTCAGAGAGGAAAAGTGCCAGCACTGAAAGCTGTTGCTACCCAGCACCCTTCCTTGGAAGTGCTTTCACAGGTGCAGCAACACTGGGGCTTTGCTCTTCTCTACCCACCAAACGTCACGGTCACTATCTCTCCGTCTCGTAGACACGAGTTGAGAAATTGCAAACGTCCAGCAATTGCTCAGAGATGAAAAGTTCCAGCACTGAAAGCTGTTGCTAGCCAGCACCCTTCCTTGGAAGCGCTTTTGTAGGCCTAAGAACACTGGGGCTCTGGGCTTCTCTAGCCACCTACTCTTCTGCTCATCCTCTCGCATAGTCTAAAGAGAGCTCAGGTGAGAAATTGCAAATGTCGAGCAATTGCTCAGAGAGGAAAAGTGCCAGCACTGAAAGCTGTTGCTAGCCAGCACCCTTCCTTGGAAGCGCTTTTGTAGGCCTAAGAACACTGGGGCTCTGGGCTTCTCTAGCCACCTAATCTTCTGCTCATCCTCTCACGCAGTCTAAAGAGAGCTCAGGTGAGAAATTGCAAACGTCGAGCAATTGCTCAGAGATGAAAAGTGCCAGCACTGAAAGCTGTGGCTAGACAGCACCCTTCCTTGGAGGCGCTTTCACAGGCGCAGCAACACTGGGACTTTGCGCTTCTCTACCCACCAAACATCACGCTCACTATCTCTCCGTCTCGTAGACACGAGCTGAGAAATTGCAAACGTCGAGCAATTGCTCAGAGATGAAAAGTGCCAGCACTGAAAGCTGTGGCTAGCCAGCACCCTTCCTTGGAAGCGCTTTCACAGGCGCAGCAACACTGGGACTTTGCGCTTCTCTACCCACCAAACTTCACGGTCATTCTCTTTCCGTCTCGTACACACGAGCTGAGAAATTGCAAACGTCGAGCAATTGCTCAGAGATGAAAAGTGCCAGCACTGAAAGCTGTTGCTAGCCAGCACCCTTCCTTGGAAGCGCTTTCACAGGCGCAGCAACACTGGGGCTTTGCGCTTCTCTACCCACCAAACGTCACGCTCACTATCTCTCCGTCTCGTAGACACGAGCTGAGAAATTGCAAACGTCGAGCAATTGCTCAGAGGTGAAAAGTGCCAGCACTGAAAGCTGTTGCTAGCCAGCACCCTTCCTTGGAAGCGCTTTTGTAGCCCTAAGAACACTGGGGTTGTGGGCTTCTCTAGCCACCTACTCCTCTGCTCATCCTCTCGCGCACTCTAAAGAGAGCTCAGGTGAGAAATTGCAAAGGTCGAGCAATTGCTCAGAGATGAAAAGTGCCAGCACTGAAGGCTGTTGCTAGCCAGCACCCTTCCTTGGAAGCGCTTTCACAGGCGCAGCAACACTGGGACTTTGCACTTCTCTAGTCACCAAACATCACGGTCATTCTCTTTCCGTCTCGTAGACACGAGTTGAGAAATTGCAAACGTCGAGCAATTGCTCAGAGATGAAAAGTGCCAGCACTGAAAGCTGTTGCTAGCTAGCACCCTTCCTTTGAAGCGCTTTCACAGGCGCAGCAACACTGGGGCTTTGCGCTTCTCTAGCCACCAAACGTCACGGTCATTCTCTTTCCGTCTCGTAGACACGAGCTGAGAAATTGCAAACGTCGAGCAATTGCTCAGAGATGAAAAGTGGCAGCACTGAAAGCTGATGCTAGCCAGCACCCTTCCTTGGAAGCGCTTTTGTAGGCCTAAGAACACTGGGGTTGTGGGCTTCTCTAGCCACCTACTCTTCTGCTCATCATCTCGTGCAGTCTAAAGAGAGCTCAGGTGAGAAATTGCAAAGGTCGAGCAATTGCTCAGAGATGAAAAGTGCAAGCACTGAAAGCTGTGGCTAGCCAGCACCCTTCCTTGGAAGCGCTTTCACAGGCGCAGCAACACTGGGACTTTGCGCTTCTCTAGCCACCAAACGTCACGGTCATTCTCTTTCCTTCTCGTAGACACGAGCTGAGAAATTGCAAACGTCAAGCAATTGCTCAGAGATGAAAAGTGCCAGCACTGAAAGCTGTTGCTAGCTAGCACCCTTCCTTGGAAGCGCTTTCACAGGCGCAGCAACACTGGGGCTTTGCGCTTCGCTACCCACCAAACGTCACGGTCATTCTCTTTCCTTCTCGTAGACACGAGCTGAGAAATTGCAAACGTCCAGCAATTGCTCAGAGATGAAAAGTGCCAGCACTGAAAGCTGTGGCTAGCCAGCACCCTTCCTTGGAAGTGCTTTCACAGGCGCAGCAACACTGGGGCTTTGCGCTTCTCTACCCACCAAACGTCACGGTCACTATCTCTCCGTCTCGTAGACACGAGCTGAGAAATTGCAAACGTCGAGCAATTGCTCAGAGATGAAAAGTTCCAGCACTGAAAGCTGTTGCTAGCCAGCACCCTTCCTTGGAAGCGCTTTTGTAGGCCTAAGAACACTGGGGCTCTGGGCTTCTCTAGCCACCTACTCTTCTGCTCATCCTCTCGCGTAGTCTAAAGAGAGCTCAGGTGAGAAATTGCAAATGTCGAGCAATTGCTCAGAGAGGAAAAGTGCCAGCACTGAAAGCTGTTGCTAGCCAGCACCCTTCCTTGGAAGCGCTTTTGTAGGCCTAAGAACACTGGGGCTCTGGGCTTCTCTAGCCACCTAATCTTCTGCTCATCCTCTCGCGCAGTCTAAAGAGAGCTCAGGTGAGAAATTGCAAACGTCGAGCAATTGCTCAGAGATGAAAAGTGCCAGCACTGAAAGCTGTAGCTAGCCAGCACCCTTCCTTGGAGGCGCTTTCACAGGCGCAGCAACACTGGGACTTTGCGCTTCTCTACCCACCAAACATCACGCTCACTATCTCTCCGTCTTGTAGACACGAGCTGAGAAATTGCAAACGTCGAGCAATTGCTCAGAGATGAAAAGTGCCAGCACTGAAAGCTGTTGCTAGCCAGCACCCTTCCTTGGAAGCGCTTTCACAGGCGCAGCAACACTGGGGCTTTGCGCTTCTCTAGCCACGAAACGTCACGGT
The DNA here is from genome assembly GCA_037962945.1 of Sarcoramphus papa. Taxonomy (NCBI): domain Eukaryota; kingdom Metazoa; phylum Chordata; class Aves; order Accipitriformes; family Cathartidae; genus Sarcoramphus; species Sarcoramphus papa. The sequence goes on along the minus strand of CM075586.1, from coordinate 90,285,457 downwards.
CATTCTCTTTCCTTCTCGTAGACACGAGCTGAGAAATTGCAAACGTCCAGCAATTGCTCAGAGATGAAAAGTGCCAGCACTGAAAGCTGTGGCTAGCCAGCACCCTTCCTTGGAAGCGCTTTCACAGGCGCAGCAACACTGGGGCTTTGCGCTTCTCTACCCACCAAACGTCACGGTCACTATCTCTCCGTCTCGTAGACACGAGCTGAGAAATTGCAAACGTCGAGCAATTGCTCAGAGATGAAAAGTTCCAGCACTGAAAGCTGTTGCTAGCCAGCACCCTTCCTTGGAAGCGCTTTTGTAGGCCTAAGAACACTGGGGCTCTGGGCTTCTCTAGCCACCTACTCTTCTGCTCATCCTCTCGCGTAGTCTAAAGAGAGCTCAGGTGAGAAATTGCAAATGTCGAGCAATTGCTCAGAGAGGAAAAGTGGCAGCACTGAAAGCTGTTGCTAGCCAGCACCCTTCCTTGGAAGCGCTTTTGTAGGCCTAAGAACACTGGGGCTCTGGGCTTCTCTAGCCACCTAATCTTCTGCTCATCCTCTCGCGCACTCTAAAGAGAGCTCAGGTGAGAAATTGCAAACGTCAAGCAATTGCTCAGAGATGAAAAGTGCCAGCACTGAAAGCTGTGGCTAGCCAGCACCCTTCCTTGGAGGCGCTTTCACAGGCGCAGCAACACTGGGACTTTGAGCTTCTCTACCCACCAAACATCACGCTCACTATCTCTCCGTCTTGTAGACACGAGCTGAGAAATTGCAAACGTCGAGCAATTGCTCAGAGATGAAAAGTGCCAGCACTGAAAGCTGTTGCTAGCCAGCACCCTTCCTTGGAAGCGCTTTCACACGCGCAGCAACACTGGGACTTTGCGCTTCTCTACCCACCAAACTTCACGGTCATTCTCTTTCCGTCTCGTACACACGAGTTGAGAAATTGCAAAGGTCGAGCAATTGCTCAGAGATGAAAAGTGCCAGCACTGAAAGCTGTTGCTAGCCAGCACCCTTCCTTGGAAGTGCTTTCACAGGCGCAGCAACACTGGGGCTTTGCGCTTCTCTACCCACCAAACGTCACGGTCACTATCTCTCCGTCTCGTAGACACGAGCTGAGAAATTGCAAACGTCGAGCAATTGCTCAGAGGTGAAAAGTGCCAGCACTGAAAGCTGTTGCTAGCCAGCACCCTTCCTTGGAAGCGCTTTTGTAGGCCTAAGAACACTGGGGTTGTGGGCTTCTCTAGCCACCTACTCTTCTGCTCATCATCTCGCGCACTCTAAAGAGAGCTCAGGTGAGAAATTGCAAACGTCGAGCAATTGCTCAGAGATGAAAAGTGCCAGCACTGAAGGCTGTTGCTAGCCAGCACCCTTCCTTGGAAGCGCTTTCACAGGCGCAGCAACACTGGGACTTTGCACTTCTCTACCCACCAAACGTCACGGTCATTCTCTTTCCTTCTCGTAGACACGAGCTGAGAAATTGCAAACGTCGAGCAATTGCTCAGAGATGAAAAGTGCCAGCACTGAAAGCTGTTGCTAGCTAGCACCCTTCCTTGGAAGCGCTTTCACAGGTGCAGCAACACTGGGGCTTTGCGCTTCTCTACCCACCAAACGTCACGGTCACTATCTCTCCGTCTCGTAGACACGAGCTGAGAAATTGCAAACGTCGAGCAATTGCTCAGAGATGAAAAGTGCCAGCACTGAAAGCTGTTGCTAGCCAGCACCCTTCCTTGGAAGCGCTTTTGTAGCCATAAGAACACTGGGGTTCTGGGCTTCTCTAGCCACCTACTCTTCTGCTCATCCTCTCGCGTAGTCTAAAGAGAGCTCAGGTGAGAAATTGCAAATGTCGAGCAATTGCTCAGAGAGGAAAAGTGGCAGCACTGAAAGCTGTTGCTAGCCAGCACCCTTCCTTGGAAGCGCTTTCACAGGCGCAGCAACACTGGGGCTTTGCGCTTCTCTACCCACCAAACATCACGCTCACTATCTCTCCGTCTCGTAGACACGAGCTGAGAAATTGCAAATGTCGAGCAATTGCTCAGAGATGAAAAGTTCCAGCACTGAAAGCTGTTGCTAGCCAGCACCCTTCCTTGGAAGTGCTTTCACAGGCGCAGCAACACTGGGGCTTTGCGCTTCCCTAGCCACCAAACGTCACGGTCACTATCTCTCCGTCTCGTAGACACGAGCTGAGAAATTGCAAACGTCGAGCAATTGCTCAGAGATGAAAAGTGCCAGCACTGAAAGCTGTTGCTAGCCAGCACCCTTCCTTGGAAGCGCTTTTGTAGGCCTAAGAACACTGGGGCTCTGGGCTTCTCTAGCCACCTACTCTTCTGCTCATCCTCTCGCGCAGTCTAAAGAGAGCTCAGGTGAGAAATTGCAAACGTCGAGCAATTGCTCAGAGATGAAAAGTGCCAGCACTGAAAGCTGTTGCTAGCCAGCACCCTTCCTTGGAAGTGCTTTCACAGGCGCAGCAACATTGGGGCTTTGCGCTTCTCTACCCACCAAACGTCACGGTCACTATCTCTCCGTCTCGTAGACACGAGCTGAGAAATTGCAAACGTCGAGCAATTGCTCAGAGATGAAAAGTGCCAGCACTGAAAGCTGTTGCTACCCAGCACCCTTCCTTGGAAGTGCTTTCACAGGTGCAGCAACACTGGGGCTTTGCTCTTCTCTAGCCACCAAACGTCACGGTCACTATCTCTCCGTCTCGTAGACACGAGCTGAGAAATTGCAAACGTCGAGCAATTGCTCAGAGATGAAAAGTTCCAGCACTGAAAGCTGTTGCTAGCCAGCACCCTTCCTTGGAAGCGCTTTTGTAGGCCTAAGAACACTGGGGCTCTGGGCTTCTCTAGCCACCTACTCTTCTGCTCATCCTCTCGCGTAGTCTAAAGAGAGCTCAGGTGAGAAATTGCAAATGTCGAGCAATTGCTCAGAGAGGAAAAGTGGCAGCACTGAAAGCTGTTGCTAGCCAGCACCCTTCCTTGGAAGCGCTTTTGTAGGCCTAAGAACACTGGGGCTCTGGGCTTCTCTAGCCACCTAATCTTCTGCTCATCCTCTCGCGCAGTCTAAAGAGAGCTCAGGTGAGAAATTGCAAAAGTCGAGCAATTGCTCAGAGATGAAAAGTGCCAGCACTGAAAGCTGACGCTAGCCAGCACCCTTCCTTGGAGGCGCTTTCACAGGCGCAGCAACACTGGGACTTTGCGCTTCTCTACCCACCAAACATCACGCTCACTATCTCTCCGTCTCGTAGACACGAGCTGAGAAATTGCAAACGTCGAGCAATTGCTCAGAGATGAAAAGTGCCAGCACTGAAAGCTGTGGCTAGCCAGCACCCTTCCTTGGAAGTGCTTTCACAGGCGCAGCAACACTGGGACTTTGCGCTTCTCTACCCACCAAACTTCACGGTCATTCTCTTTCCGTCTCGTACACACGAGTTGAGAAATTGCAAACGTCGAGCAATTGCTCAGAGATGAGAAGTGCCAGCACTGAAAGCTGTTGCTAGCCAGCACCCTTCCTTGGAAGCGCTTTCACAGGCGCAGCAACACTGGGGCTTTGCGCTTCTCTACCCACCAAACGTCACGGTCACTATCTCTCCGTCTCGTAGACACGAGCTGAGAAATTGCAAACGTCGAGCAATTGCTCAGAGGTGAAAAGTGCCAGCACTGAAAGCTGTTGCTAGCCAGCACCCTTCCTTGGAAGCGCTTTTGTAGCCCTAAGAACACTGGGGCTCTGGGCTTCTCTAGCCACCTACTCTTCTGCTCATCCTCTCGCGCACTCTAAAGAGAGCTCAGGTGAGAAATTGCAAACGTCGAGCAATTGCTCAGAGATGAAAAGTGCCAGCACTGAAGGCTGTTGCTAGCCAGCACCCTTCCTTGGAAGCGCTTTCACAGGCGCAGCAACACTGGGACTTTGCACTTCTCTAGTCAACAAACATCACGGTCATTCTCTTTCCTTCTCGTAGACACGAGTTGAGAAATTGCAAACGTCGAGCAATTGCTCAGAGATGAAAAGTGCCAGCACTGAAAGCTGTTGCTAGCTAGCACCCTTCCTTTGAAGCGCTTTCACAGGTGCAGCAACACTGGGGCTTTGCGCTTCTCTACCCACCAAACGTCACGGTCATTCTCTTTCCGTCTCGTAGACACGAGCTGAGAAATTGCAAACGTCGAGCAATTGCTCAGAGATGAAAAGTGGCAGCACTGAAAGCTGATGCTAGCCAGCACCCTTCCTTGGAAGCGCTTTTGTAGGCCTAAGAACACTGGGGCTCTGGGCTTCTCTAGCCACCTACTCTTCTGCTCATCATCTCGTGCAGTCTAAAGAGAGCTCAGGTGAGAAATTGCAAAGGTCGAGCAATTGCTCAGAGATGAAAAGTGCAAGCACTGAAAGCTGTGGCTAGCCAGCACCCTTCCTTGGAAGCGCTTTCACAGGCGCAGCAACACTGGGACTTTGCGCTTCTCTAGCCACCAAACGTCACGGTCATTCTCTTTCCTTCTCGTAGACATGAGCTGTGAAATTGCAAACGTCAAGCAATTGCTCAGAGATGAAAAGTGCCAGCACTGAAAGCTGTTGCTAGCTAGCACCCTTCCTTGGAAGCGCTTTCACAGGCGCAGCAACACTGGGGCTTTGCGCTTCGCTACCCACGAAACGTCACGGTCATTCTCTTTCCTTCTCGTAGACACGAGCTGAGAAATTGCAAACGTCCAGCAATTGCTCAGAGATGAAAAGTGCCAGCACTGAAAGCTGTGGCTAGCCAGCACCCTTCCTTGGAAGCGCTTTCACAGGCGCAGCAACACTGGGGCTTTGCGCTTCTCTACCCACCAAACGTCACGGTCACTATCTCTCCGTCTCGTAGACACGAGCTGAGAAATTGCAAACGTCGAGCAATTGCTCAGAGATGAAAAGTTCCAGCACTGAAAGCTGTTGCTAGCCAGCACCCTTCCTTGGAAGCGCTTTTGTAGCCCTAAGAACACTGGGGCTCTGGGCTTCTCTAGCCACCTACTCTTCTGCTCATCCTCTCGCGTAGTCTAAAGAGAGCTCAGGTGAGAAATTGCAAATGTCGAGCAATTGCTCAGAGAGGAAAAGTGCCAGCACTTGAAAGCTGACGCTAGCCAGCACCCTTCCTTGGAGGCGCTTTCACAGGCGCAGCAACACTGGGACTTTGCGCTTCTCTACCCACCAAACATCACGCTCACTATCTCTCCGTCTTGTAGACACGAGCTGAGAAATTGCAAACGTCGAGCAATTGCTCAGAGATGAAAAGTGCCAGCACTGAAAGCTGTGGCTAGCCAGCACCCTTCCTTGGAAGCGCTTTCACAGGCGCAGCAACACTGGGACTTTGCGCTTCTCTACCCACCAAACTTCACGGTCATTCTCTTTCCGTCTCGTACACACGAGTTGAGAAATTGCAAACGTCGAGCAATTGCTCAGAGATGAAAAGTGCCAGCACTGAAAGCTGTTGCTAGCCAGCACCCTTCCTTGGAAGTGCTTTCACAGGCGCAGCAACACTGGGGCTTTGCGCTTCTCTACCCACCAAACGTCACGGTCACTATCTCTCCGTCTCGTAGACACGAGCTGAGAAATTGCAAACGTCGAGCAATTGCTCAGAGGTGAAAAGTGCCAGCACTGAAAGCTGTTGCTAGCCAGCACCCTTCCTTGGAAGCGCTTTTGTAGGCCTAAGAACACTGGGGTTCTGGGCTTCTCTAGCCACCTACTCTTCTGCTCATCATCTCGCGCACTCTAAAGAGAGCTCAGGTGAGAAATTGCAAACGTCGAGCAATTGCTCAGAGATGAAAAGTGCCAGCACTGAAGGCTGTTGCTAGCCAGCACCCTTCCTTGGAAGCGCTTTCACAGGTGCAGCAACACTGGGACTTTGCACTTCTCTAGCCACCAAACGTCACGGTCACTATCTCTCCGTCTCGTAGACACGAGCTGAGAAATTGCAAACGTCGAGCAATTGCTCAGAGGTGAAAAGTGCCAGCACTGAAAGCTGTTGCTAGCCAGCACCCTTCCTTGGAAGCGCTTTTGTAGGCCTAAGAACACTGGGGTTGTGGGCTTCTCTAGCCACCTACTCTTCTGCTCATCATCTCGCGCACTCTAAAGAGAGCTCAGGTGAGAAATTGCAAACGTCGAGCAATTGCTCAGAGATGAAAAGTGCCAGCACTGAAGGCTGTTGCTAGCCAGCACCCTTCCTTGGAAGCGCTTTCACAGGCGCAGCAACACTGGGACTTTGCACTTCTCTAGCCACCAAATGTCACGGTCATTCTCTTTCCTTCTCGTAGACACGAGTTGAGAAATTGCAAACGTCGAGCAATTGCTCAGAGATGAAAAGTGCCAGCACTGAAAGCTGTTGCTAGCCAGCACCCTTCCTTGGAAGCGCTTTTACAGGCGCAGCAACACTGGGGCTTTGCGCTTCTCTAGCCACCAAACGTCACGGTCACTATCTCTCCGTCTCGTACACACGAGCTGAGAAATTGCAAACGTCGAGCAATTGCTCAGAGATGAAAAGTGCCAGCACTGAAAGCTGTTGCTAGCCAGCACCCTTCCTTGGAAGTGCTTTCACAGGTGCAGCAACACTGGGGCTTTGCTCTTCTCTACCCACCAAACGTCACGGTCACTATCTCTCCGTCTCGTAGACACGAGCTGAGAAATTGCAAACGTCGAGCAATTGCTCAGAGATGAAAAGTGCCAGCACTGAAAGCTGTGGCTAGCCAGCACCCTTCCTTGGAAGCGCTTTTGTAGGCCTAAGAACCCTGGGGCTCTGGGCTTCTCTAGCCACCTACTCTTCTGCTCATCCTCTCGCGTAGTCTAAAGAGAGCTCAGGTGAGAAATTGCAAATGTCGAGCAATTGCTCAGAGAGGAAAAGTGCCAGCACTGAAAGCTGTTGCTAGCCAGCACCCTTCCTTGGAAGCGCTTTTGTAGGCCTAAGAACACTGGGGCTCTGGGCTTCTCTAGCCACCTAATCTTCTGCTCATCCTCTCGCGCAGTCTAAAGAGAGCTCGGGTGAGAAATTGCAAACGTCGAGCAATTGCTCAGAGATGAAAAGTGCCAGCACTGAAAGCTGACGCTAGCCAGCACCCTTCCTTGGAGGCGCTTTCACAGGCGCAGCAACACTGGGACTTTGCGCTTCTCTACCCACCAAACATCACGCTCACTATCTCTCCGTCTCGTAGACACGAGCTGAGAAATTGCAAACGTCGAGCAATTGCTCAGAGATGAAAAGTGCCAGCACTGAAAGCTGTGGCTAGCCAGCACCCTTCCTTGGAAGCGCTTTCACAGGCGCAGCAACACTGGGACTTTGCGCTTCTCTACCCACCAAACTTCACGGTCATTCTCTTTCCTTCTCGTAGACACGAGCTGAGAAATTGCAAACGTCCAGCAATTGCTCAGAGATGAAAAGTGGCAGCACTGAAAGCTGTTGCTAGCCAGCACCCTTCCTTGGAAGCGCTTTTGTAGGCGTAAGAACACTGGGGCTCTGGGCTTCTCTAGCCACCTACTCCTCTGCTCATCCTCTCGCGCACTCTAAAGAGAGCTCAGGTGAGAAATTGCAAAGGTCGAGCAATTGCTCAGAGATGAAAAGTGCCAGCACTGAAGGCTGTTGCTAGCCAGCACCCTTCCTTGGAAGCGCTTTCACAGGTGCAGCAGCACTGGGGCTTTGCACTTCTCTAGCCACCAAACGTCACGGTCATTCTCTTTCCTTCTCGTAGACACGAGTTGAGAAATTGCAAACGTCGAGCAATTGCTCAGAGATGAAAAGTGCCAGCACTGAAAGCTGTGGCTAGCCAGCACCCTTCCTTGGAAGTGCTTTCACAGGCGCAGCAACACTGGGACTTTGCGCTTCTCTACCCACCAAACTTCACGGTCATTCTCTTTCCGTCTCGTACACACGAGTTGAGAAATTGCAAACGTCGAGCAATTGCTCAGAGATGAGAAGTGCCAGCACTGAAAGCTGTTGCTACCCAGCACCCTTCCTTGGAAGCGCTTTCACAGGCGCAGCAACACTGGGGCTTTGCGCTTCTCTACCCACCAAACGTCACGGTCACTATCTCTCCGTCTCGTAGACACGAGCTGAGAAATTGCAAACGTCGAGCAATTGCTCAGAGGTGAAAAGTGCCAGCACTGAAAGCTGTTGCTAGCCAGCACCCTTCCTTGGAAGCGCTTTTGTAGCCCTAAGAACACTGGGGTTGTGGGCTTCTCTAGCCACCTACTCTTCTGCTCATCCTCTCGCGCACTCTAAAGAGAGCTCAGGTGAGAAATTGCAAAGGTCGAGCAATTGCTCAGAGATGAAAAGTGCCAGCACTGAAGGCTGTTGCTAGCCAGCACCCTTCCTTGGAAGCGCTTTCACAGGCGCAGCAACACTGGGACTTTGCACTTCTCTAGTCAACAAACATCACGGTCATTCTCTTTCCTTCTCGTAGACACGAGTTGAGAAATTGCAAACGTCGAGCAATTGCTCAGAGATGAAAAGTGCCAGCACTGAAAGCTGTTGCTAGCTAGCACCCTTCCTTTGAAGCGCTTTCACAGGTGCAGCAACACTGGGGCTTTGCGCTTCTCTACCCACCAAACGTCACGGTCATTCTCTTTCCGTCTCGTAGACACGAGCTGAGAAATTGCAAACGTCGAGCAATTGCTCAGAGATGAAAAGTGGCAGCACTGAAAGCTGATGCTAGCCAGCACCCTTCCTTGGAAGCGCTTTTGTAGGCCTAAGAACACTGGGGCTCTGGGCTTCTCTAGCCACCTACTCTTCTGCTCATCATCTCGTGCAGTCTAAAGAGAGCTCAGGTGAGAAATTGCAAAGGTCGAGCAATTGCTCAGAGATGAAAAGTGGCAGCACTGAAAGCTGATGCTAGCCAGCACCCTTCCTTGGAAGCGCTTTCACAGGCGCAGCAACACTGGGACTTTGCGCTTCTCTAGCCACCAAACGTCACGGTCATTCTCTTTCCTTCTCGTAGACATGAGCTGTGAAATTGCAAACGTCAAGCAATTGCTCAGAGATGAAAAGTGCCAGCACTGAAAGCTGTTGCTAGCTAGCACCCTTCCTTGGAAGCGCTTTCACAGGCGCAGCAACACTGGGGCTTTGCGCTTCGCTACCCACCAAACGTCACGGTCATTCTCTTTCCTTCTCGTAGACACGAGCTGAGAAATTGCAAACGTCCAGCAATTGCTCAGAGATGAAAAGTGCCAGCACTGAAAGCTGTGGCTAGCCAGCACCCTTCCTTGGAAGCGCTTTCACAGGCGCAGCAACACTGGGGCTTTGCGCTTCTCTACCCACCAAACGTCACGGTCACTATCTCTCCGTCTCGTAGACACGAGCTGAGAAATTGCAAACGTCGAGCAATTGCTCAGAGATGAAAAGTTCCAGCACTGAAAGCTGTTGCTAGCCAGCACCCTTCCTTGGAAGCGCTTTTGTAGGCCTAAGAACACTGGGGCTCTGGGCTTCTCTAGCCACCTACTCTTCTGCTCATCCTCTCGCGTAGTCTAAAGAGAGCTCAGGTGAGAAATTGCAAATGTCGAGCAATTGCTCAGAGAGGAAAAGTGCCAGCACTTGAAAGCTGACGCTAGCCAGCACCCTTCCTTGGAGGCGCTTTCACAGGCGCAGCAACACTGGGACTTTGCGCTTCTCTACCCACCAAACATCACGCTCACTATCTCTCCGTCTTGTAGACACGAGCTGAGAAATTGCAAACGTCGAGCAATTGCTCAGAGATGAAAAGTGCCAGCACTGAAAGCTGTGGCTAGCCAGCACCCTTCCTTGGAAGCGCTTTCACAGGCGCAGCAACACTGGGACTTTGCGCTTCTCTACCCACCAAACTTCACGGTCATTCTCTTTCCGTCTCGTACACACGAGTTGAGAAATTGCAAACGTCGAGCAATTGCTCAGAGATGAAAAGTGCCAGCACTGAAAGCTGTTGCTAGCCAGCACCCTTCCTTGGAAGTGCTTTCACAGGCGCAGCAACACTGGGGCTTTGCGCTTCTCTACCCACCAAACGTCACGGTCACTATCTCTCCGTCTCGTAGACACGAGCTGAGAAATTGCAAACGTCGAGCAATTGCTCAGAGGTGAAAAGTGCCAGCACTGAAAGCTGTTGCTAGCCAGCACCCTTCCTTGGAAGCGCTTTTGTAGGCCTAAGAACACTGGGGTTCTGGGCTTCTCTAGCCACCTACTCTTCTGCTCATCATCTCGCGCACTCTAAAGAGAGCTCAGGTGAGAAATTGCAAACGTCGAGCAATTGCTCAGAGATGAAAAGTGCCAGCACTGAAGGCTGTTGCTAGCCAGCACCCTTCCTTGGAAGCGCTTTCACAGGCGCAGCAACACTGGGACTTTGCACTTCTCTAGCCACCAAACGTCACGGTCACTATCTCTCCGTCTCGTAGACACGAGCTGAGAAATTGCAAACGTCGAGCAATTGCTCAGAGGTGAAAAGTGCCAGCACTGAAAGCTGTTGCTAGCCAGCACCCTTCCTTGGAAGCGCTTTTGTAGCCCTAAGAACACTGGGGTTCTGGGCTTCTCTAGCCACCTACTCTTCTGCTCATCATCTCGCGCACTCTAAAGAGAGCTCAGGTGAGAAATTGCAAACGTCGAGCAATTGCTCAGAGATGAAAAGTGCCAGCACTGAAGGCTGTTGCTAGCCAGCACCCTTCCTTGGAAGCGCTTTCACAGGCGCAGCAACACTGGGACTTTGCACTTCTCTAGCCACCAAATGTCACGGTCATTCTCTTTCCTTCTCGTAGACACGAGTTGAGAAATTGCAAACGTCGAGCAATTGCTCAGAGATGAAAAGTGCCAGCACTGAAAGCTGTTGCTAGCCAGCACCCTTCCTTGGAAGCGCTTTTACAGGCGCAGCAACACTGGGGCTTTGCGCTTCTCTAGCCACCAAACGTCACGCTCACTATCTCTCCGTCTCGTAGACACGAGCTGAGAAATTGCAAACGTCGAGCAATTGCTCAGAGATGAAAAGTGCCAGCACTGAAAGCTGTTGCTAGCCAGCACCCTTCCTTGGAAGTGCTTTCACAGGTGCAGCAACACTGGGGCTTTGCTCTTCTCTACCCACCAAACGTCACGGTCACTATCTCTCCGTCTCGTAGACACGAGCTGAGAAATTGCAAACGTCGAGCAATTGCTCAGAGATGAAAAGTGCCAGCACTGAAAGCTGTGGCTAGCCAGCACCCTTCCTTGGAAGCGCTTTTGTAGGCCTAAGAACACTGGGGCTCTGGGCTTCTCTAGCCACCTACTCTTCTGCTCATCCTCTCGCGTAGTCTAAAGAGAGCTCAGGTGAGAAATTGCAAATGTCGAGCAATTGCTCAGAGAGGAAAAGTGCCAGCACTGAAAGCTGTTGCTAGCCAGCACCCTTCCTTGGAAGCGCTTTTGTAGGCCTAAGAACACTGGGGCTCTGGGCTTCTCTAGCCACCTAATCTTCTGCTCATCCTCTCGCGCAGTCTAAAGAGAGCTCGGGTGAGAAATTGCAAACGTCGAGCAATTGCTCAGAGATGAAAAGTGCCAGCACTGAAAGCTGACGCTAGCCAGCACCCTTCCTTGGAGGCGCTTTCACAGGCGCAGCAACACTGGGACTTTGCGCTTCTCTACCCACCAAACATCACGCTCACTATCTCTCCGTCTCGTAGACACGAGCTGAGAAATTGCAAACGTCGAGCAATTGCTCAGAGATGAAAAGTGCCAGCACTGAAAGCTGTGGCTAGCCAGCACCCTTCCTTGGAAGCGCTTTCACAGGCGCAGCAACACTGGGACTTTGCGCTTCTCTACCCACCAAACTTCACGGTCATTCTCTTTCCTTCTCGTAGACACGAGCTGAGAAATTGCAAACGTCCAGCAATTGCTCAGAGATGAAAAGTGGCAGCACTGAAAGCTGTTGCTAGCCAGCACCCTTCCTTGGAAGCGCTTTTGTAGGCGTAAGAACACTGGGGCTCTGGGCTTCTCTAGCCACCTACTCCTCTGCTCATCCTCTCGCGCACTCTAAAGAGAGCTCAGGTGAGAAATTGCAAAGGTCGAGCAATTGCTCAGAGATGAAAAGTGCCAGCACTGAAGGCTGTTGCTAGCCAGCACCCTTCCTTGGAAGCGCTTTCACAGGTGCAGCAGCACTGGGGCTTTGCACTTCTCTAGCCACCAAACGTCACGGTCATTCTCTTTCCTTCTCGTAGACACGAGTTGAGAAATTGCAAACGTCGAGCAATTGCTCAGAGATGAAAAGTGCCAGCACTGAAAGCTGTTGCTAGCTAGCACCCTTCCTTTGAAGCGCTTTCACAGGTGCAGCAACACTGGGGCTTTGCGCTTCTCTACCCACCAAACGTCACGGTCATTCTCTTTCATTCTCGTAGACACGAGCTGAGAAATTGCAAACGTCGAGCAATTGCTCAGAGATGAAAAGTGCCAGCACTGAAAGCTCTTGCTAGCCAGCACCCTTCCTTGGAAGCGCTTTTGTAGGCCTAAGAACACTGGGGTTGTGGGCTTCTCTAGCCACCTACTCTTCTGCTCATCCTCTCGCGCAGTCTAAAGAGAGCTCAGGTGAGAAATTGCAAAGGTCGAGCAATTGCTCAGAGATGAAAAGTGGCAGCACTGAAAGCTGTGGCTAGCTAGCACCCTTCCTTGGAAGCGCTTTCACAGGCGCAGCAACACTGGGACTTTGCGCTTCTCTAGCCACCAAACGTCACGGTCATTCTCTTTCCTTCTCGTAGACACGAGCTGAGAAATTGCAAACGTCAAGCAATTGCTCAGAGATGAAAAGTGCCAGCACTGAAAGCTGTTGCTAGCTAGCACCCTTCCTTGGAAGCGCTTTCACAGGCGCAGCAACACTGGGGCTTTGCGCTTCGCTACCCACCAAACGTCACGGTCATTCTCTTTCCTTCTCGTAGACACGAGCTGAGAAATTGCAAACGTCCAGCAATTGCTCAGAGATGAAAAGTGCCAGCACTGAAAGCTGATGCTAGCCAGCACCCTTCCTTGGAAGCGCTTTCACAGGCGCAGCAACACTGGGGCTTTGCGCTTCTCTACCCACCAAACGTCACGGTCACTATCTCTCCGTCTCGTAGACACGAGCTGAGAAATTGCAAACGTCGAGCAATTGCTCAGAGATGAAAAGTTCCAGCACTGAAAGCTGTTGCTAGCCAGCACCCTTCCTTGGAAGCGCTTTTGTAGGCCTAAGAACACTGGGGCTCTGGGCTTCTCTAGCCACCTACTCTTCTGCTCATCCTCTCGCGTAGTCTAAAGAGAGCTCAGGTGAGAAATTGCAAATGTCGAGCAATTGCTCAGAGAGGAAAAGTGCCAGCACTGAAAGCTGTTGCTAGCCAGCACCCTTCCTTGGAAGCGCTTTTGTAGGCCTAAGAACCCTGGGGCTCTGGGCTTCTCTAGCCACCTAATCTTCTGCTCAACCTCTCACGCAGTCTAAAGAGAGCTCAGGTGAGAAATTGCAAACGTCGAGCAAATGCTCAGAGATGAAAAGTGCCAGCACTGAAAGCTGACGCTAGCCAGCACCCTTCCTTGGAGGCGCTTTCACAGGCGCAGCAACACTGGGACTTTGCGCTTCTCTACCCACCAAACATCACGCTCACTATCTCTCCGTCTCGTAGACACGAGCTGAGAAATTGCAAACGTCGAGCAATTGCTCAGAGATGAAAAGTGCCAGCACTGAAAGCTGTGGCTAGCCAGCACCCTTCCTTGGAAGCGCTTTCACAGGCGCAGCAACACTGGGACTTTGCGCTTCTCTACCCACCAAACTTCACGGAAATTCTCTTTCCGTCTCGTACACACGAGTTGAGAAATTGCAAACGTCGAGCAATTGCTCAGAGATGAGAAGTGCCAGCACTGAAAGCTGTTGCTAGCCAGCACCCTTCCTTGGAAGCGCTTTCACAGGCGCAGCAACACTGGGGCTTTGCGCTTCTCTACCCACCAAACGTCACGGTCACTATCTCTCCGTCTCGTAGACACGAGCTGAGAAATTGCAAACGTCGAGCAATTGCTCAGAGGTGAAAAGTGCCAGCACTGAAAGCTGTTGCTAGCCAGCACCCTTCCTTGGAAGCGCTTTTGTAGCCCTAAGAACACTGGGGTTGTGGGCTTCTCTAGCCACCTACTCCTCTGCTCATCCTCTCGCGCACTCTAAAGAGAGCTCAGGTGAGAAATTGCAAAGGTCGAGCAATTGCTCAGAGATGAAAAGTGCCAGCACTGAAGGCTGTTGCTAGCCAGCACCCTTCCTTGGAAGCGCTTTCACAGGCGCAGCAACACTGGGACTTTGCACTTCTCTAGCCACCAAACATCACGGTCATTCTCTTTCCTTCTCGTAGACACGAGCTGAGAAATTGCAAACGTCGAGCAATTGCTCAGAGATGAAAAGTGCCAGCACTGAAAGCTGTTGCTAGCTAGCACCCTTCCTTTGAAGCGCTTTCACAGGTGCAGCAACACTGGGGCTTTGCGCTTCTCTACCCACCAAACGTCACGGTCATTCTCTTTCATTCTCGTAGACACGAGCTGAGAAATTGCAAACGTCGAGCAATTGCTCAGAGATGAAAAGTGGCAGCACTGAAAGCTGATGCTAGCCAGCACCCTTCCTTGGAAGCGCTTTTGTAGGCCTAAGAACACTGGGGTTGTGGGCTTCTCTAGCCACCTACTCTTCTGCTCATCCTCTCGCGCAGTCTAAAGAGAGCTCAGGTGAGAAATTGCAAAGGTCGAGCAATTGCTCAGAGATGAAAAGTGCCAGCACTGAAAGCTGTGGCTAGCCAGCACCCTTCCTTGGAAGCGCTTTCACAGGCGCAGCAACACTGGGACTTTGCGCTTCTCTAGCCACCAAACGTCACGGTCACTCTCTTTCCTTCTCGTAGACACGAGCTGAGAAATTGCAAACGTCAAGCAATTGCTCAGAGATGAAAAGTGCCAGCACTGAAAGCTGTTGCTAGCTAGCACCCTTCCTTGGAAGCGCTTTCACAGGCGCAGCAACACTGGGGCTTTGCGCTTCGCTACCCACCAAACGTCACGGTCATTCTCTTTCCTTCTCGTAGACACGAGCTGAGAAATTGCAAACGTCCAGCAATTGCTCAGAGATGAAAAGTGCCAGCACTGAAAGCTGATGCTAGCCAGCACCCTTCCTTGGAAGCGCTTTCACAGGCGCAGCAACACTGGGGCTTTGCGCTTCTCTACCCACCAAACGTCACGCTCACTATCTCTCCGTCTCGTAGACACGATCTGAGAAATTGCAAACGTCGAGCAATTGCTCAGAGATGAAAAGTTCCAGCACTGAAAGCTGTTGCTAGCCAGCACCCTTCCTTGGAAGCGCTTTTGTAGGCCTAAGAACACTGGGGCTCTGCGCTTCTCTAGCCACCTACTCTTCTGCTCATCCTCTCGCGTAGTCTAAAGAGAGCTCAGGTGAGAAATTGCAAATGTCGAGCAATTGCTCAGAGAGGAAAAGTGCCAGCACTGAAAGCTGTTGCTAGCCAGCACCCTTCCTTGGAAGCGCTTTTGTAGGCCTAAGAACCCTGGGGCTCTGGGCTTCTCTAGCCACCTAATCTTCTGCTCATCCTCTCACGCAGTCTAAAGAGAGCTCAGGTGAGAAATTGCAAACGTCGAGCAAATGCTCAGAGATGAAAAGTGCCAGCACTGAAAGCTGACGCTAGCCAGCACCCTTCCTTGGAGGCGCTTTCACAGGCGCAGCAACACTGGGACTTTGCGCTTCTCTACCCACCAAACATCACGCTCACTATCTCTCCGTCTCGTAGACACGAGCTGAGAAATTGCAAACGTCGAGCAATTGCTCAGAGATGAAAAGTGCCAGCACTGAAAGCTGTTGCTAGCCAGCACCCTTCCTTGGAAGCGCTTTCACAGGCGCAGCAACACTGGGACTTTGCGCTTCTCTACCCACCAAACTTCACGGTCATTCTCTTTCCGTCTCGTACACACGAGTTGAGAAATTGCAAACGTCGAGCAATTGCTCAGAGATGAGAAGTGCCAGCACTGAAAGCTGTTGCTAGCCAGCACCCTTCCTTGGAAGCGCTTTCACAGGCGCAGCAACACTGGGGCTTTGCGCTTCTCTACCCACCAAACGTCACGCTCACTATCTCTCCGTCTCGTAGACACGAGCTGAGAAATTGCAAACGTCGAGCAATTGCTCAGAGGTGAAAAGTGCCAACACTGAAAGCTGTTGCTAGCCAGCACCCTTCCTTGGAAGCGCTTTTGTAGGCCTAAGAACACTGGGGTTGTGGGCTTCTCTAGCCACCTACTCTTCTGCTCATCATCTCGTGCAGTCTAAAGAGAGCTCAGGTGAGAAATTGCAAACGTCGAGCAATTGCTCAGAGATGAAAAGTGCCAGCACTGAAAGCTGTGGCTAGCCAGCACCCTTCCTTGGAAGCGCTTTCACAGGCGCAGCAACACTGGGACTTTGCGCTTCTCTAGCCACCAAACGTCACGGTCATTCTCTTTCCTTCTCGTAGACACGAGCTGAGAAATTGCAAACGTCAAGCAATTGCTCAGAGATGAAAAGTGCCAGCACTGAAAGCTGTTGCTAGCCAGCACCCTTCCTTGGAAGCGCTTTTGTAGGCCTAAGAACACTGGGGTTGTGGGCTTCTCTAGCCACCTACTCTTCTGCTCATCCTCTCGCGTAGTCTAAAGAGAGCTCAGGTGAGAAATTGCAAATGTCGAGCAATTGCTCAGAGAGGAAAAGTGCCAGCACTGAAAGCTGTTGCTAGCCAGCACCCTTCCTTGGAAGCGCTTTTGTAGGCCTAAGAACACTGGGGCTCTGGGCTTCTCTAGCCACCTACTCTTCTGCTCATCCTCTCGCGTAGTCTAAAGAGAGCTCAGGTGAGAAATTGCAAACGTCGAGCAATTGCTCAGAGATGAAAAGTGCCAGCACTGAAAGCTGACGCTAGCCAGCACCCTTCCTTGGAGGCGCTTTCACAGGCGCAGCAACACTGGGACTTTGCGCTTCTCTACCCACCAAACATCACGCTCACTATCTCTCCGTCTTGTAGACACGAGCTGAGAAATTGCAAACGTCGAGCAATTGCTCAGAGATGAAAAGTGCCAGCACTGAAAGCTGTGGCTAGCCAGCACCCTTCCTTGGAAGCGCTTTCACAGGCGCAGCAACACTGGGACTTTGCGCTTCTCTACCCACCAAACTTCACGGTCATTCTCTTTCCGTCTCGTACACACGAGTTGAGAATTTGCAAACGTCGAGCAATTGCTCAGAGATGAAAAGTGCCAGCACTGAAAGCTGATGCTAGCCAGCACCCTTCCTTGGAAGTGCTTTCACAGGCGCAGCAACACTGGGGCTTTGCGCTTCTCTACCCACCAAACGTCACGGTCACTATCTCTCCGTCTCGTAGACACGAGCTGAGAAATTGCAAACGTCGAGCAATTGCTCAGAGGTGAAAAGTGCCAGCACTGAAAGCTGTTGCTAGCCAGCACCCTTCCTTGGAAGCGCTTTTGTAGCCCTAAGAACACTGGGGTTCTGGGCTTCTCTAGCCACCTACTCTTCTGCTCATCATCTCGTGCAGTCTAAAGAGAGCTCAGGTGAGAAATTGCAAACGTCGAGCAATTGCTCAGAGATGAAAAGTGCCAGCACTGAAGGCTGTTGCTAGCCAGCACCCTTCCTTGGAAGCGCTTTCACAGGCGCAGCAACACTGGGACTTTGCACTTCTCTAGCCACCAAACGTCACGGTCATTCTCTTTCCTTCTCGTAGACACGAGTTGAGAAATTGCAAACGTCGAGCAATTGCTCAGAGATGAAAAGTGCCAGCACTGAAAGCTGTTCCTAGCTAGCACCCTTCCTTGGAAGCGCTTTCACAGGCGCAGCAACACTGGGGCTTTGCGCTTCTCTACCCACCAAACGTCACGGTCATTCCCTTTCCGTCTCGTAGACACGAGCTGAGAAATTGCAAACGTCGAGCAATTGCTCAGAGATGAAAAGTGCCAGCACTGAAAGCTGATGCTAGCCAGCACCCTTCCTTGGAAGCGCTTTTGTAGGCCTAAGAACACTGGGGCTCTGGGCTTCTCTAGCCACCTACTCTTCTGCTCATCATCTCGTGCAGTCTAAAGAGAGCTCAGGTGAGAAATTGCAAACGTCGAGCAATTGCTCAGAGATGAAAAGTGCCAGCACTGAAAGCTGTGGCTAGCCAGCACCCTTCCTTGGAAGCGCTTTCACAGGCGCAGCAACACTGGGACTTTGCGCTTCTCTAGCCACCAAACGTCACGGTCATTCTCTTTCCTTCTCGTAGACACGAGCTGAGAAATTGCAAACGTCAAGCAATTGCTCAGAGATGAAAAGTGCCAGCACTGAAAGCTGTTGCTAGCCAGCACCCTTCCTTGGAAGCGCTTTTGTAGGCCTAAGAACACTGGGGCTCTGGGCTTCTCTAGCCACCTACTCTTCTGCTCATCCTCTCGCGTAGTCTAAAGAGAGCTCAGGTGAGAAATTGCAAATGTCGAGCAATTGCTCAGAGATGAAAAGTGCCAGCACTGAAAGCTGTTGCTAGCCAGCACCCTTCCTTGGAAGCGCTTTTGTAGGCCTAAGAACACTGGGGTTGTGGGCTTCTCTAGCCACCTACTCTTCTGCTCATCCTCTCGCGTAGTCTAAAGAGAGCTCAGGTGAGAAATTGCAAACGTCGAGCAATTGCTCAGAGATGAAAAGTGCCAGCACTGAAAGCTGACGCTAGCCAGCACCCTTCCTTGGAGGCGCTTTCACAGGCGCAGCAACACTGGGACTTTGCGCTTCTCTACCCACCAAACATCACGCTCACTATCTCTCCGTCTTGTAGACACGAGCTGAGAAATTGCAAACGTCGAGCAATTGCTCAGAGATGAAAAGTGCCAGCACTGAAAGCTGTGGCTAGCCAGCACCCTTCCTTGGAAGCGCTTTCACAGGCGCAGCAACACTGGGACTTTGCGCTTCTCTACCCACCAAACTTCACGGTCATTCTCTTTCCGTCTCGTACACACGAGTTGAGAAATTGCAAACGTCGAGCAATTGCTCAGAGATGAAAAGTGCCAGCACTGAAAGCTGATGCTAGCCAGCACCCTTCCTTGGAAGTGCTTTCACAGGCGCAGCAACACTGGGGCTTTGCGCTTCTCTACCCACCAAACGTCACGGTCACTATCTCTCCGTCTCGTAGACACGAGCTGAGAAATTGCAAACGTCGAGCAATTGCTCAGAGGTGAAAAGTGCCAGCACTGAAAGCTGTTGCTAGCCAGCACCCTTCCTTGGAAGCGCTTTTGTAGCCCTAAGAACACTGGGGTTCTGGGCTTCTCTAGCCACCTACTCTTCTGCTCATCATCTCGTGCAGTCTAAAGAGAGCTCAGGTGAGAAATTGCAAAGGTCGAGCAATTGCTCAGAGATGAAAAGTGCCAGCACTGAAGGCTGTTGCTAGCCAGCACCCTTCCTTGGAAGCGCTTTCACAGGCGCAGCAACACTGGGACTTTGCACTTCTCTAGCCACCAAACGTCACGGTCATTCTCTTTCCTTCTCGTAGACACGAGTTGAGAAATTGCAAACGTCGAGCAATTGCTCAGAGATGAAAAGTGCCAGCACTGAAAGCTGTTCCTAGCTAGCACCCTTCCTTGGAAGCGCTTTCACAGGCGCAGCAACACTGGGGCTTTGCGCTTCTCTACCCACCAAACGTCACGGTCATTCCCTTTCCGTCTCGTAGACACGAGCTGAGAAATTGCAAACGTCGAGCAATTGCTCAGAGATGAAAAGTGCCAGCACTGAAAGCTGATGCTAGCCAGCACCCTTCCTTGGAAGCGCTTTTGTAGGCCTAAGAACACTGGGGTTGTGGGCTTCTCTAGCCACCTACTCTTCTGCTCATCATCTCGTGCAGTCTAAAGAGAGCTCAGGTGAGAAATTGCAAACGTCCAGCAATTGCTCAGAGATGAAAAGTGCCAGCACTGAAAGGTGTGGCTAGCCAGCACCCTTCCTTGGAAGCGCTTTCACAGGCGCAGCAACACTGGGGCTCTGCGCTTCTCTACCCACCAAACGTCATGGTCATTCTCTTTCCGTCTCGTAGACACGAGTTGAGAAATTGCAAACGTCCAGCAATTGCTCAGAGATGAAAAGTGCCAGCACTGAAAGCTGTTGCTAGCCAGCACCCTTCCTTGGAAGTGCTTTCACAGGCGCAGCAACACTGGGGCTTTGCGCTTCTCTACCCACCAAACGTCACGGTCACTATCTCTCCGTCTCGTAGACACGAGCTGAGAAATTGCAAACGTCGAGCAATTGCTCAGAGATGAAAAGTGCCAGCACTGAAAGCTGTTGCTAGCCAGCACCCTTCCTTGGAAGCGCTTTTGTAGCCCTAAGAACACTGGGGTTCTGGGCTTCTCTAGCCACCTACTCTTCTGCTCATCATCTCGCGCACTCTAAAGAGAGCTCAGGTGAGAAATTGCAAATGTCGAGCAATTGCTCAGAGAGGAAAAGTGGCAGCACTGAAAGCTGTTGCTAGCCAGCACCCTTCCTTGGAAGCGCTTTTGTAGGCCTAAGAACACTGGGGCTCTGGGCGTCTCTAGCCACCTAATCTTCTGCTCATCCTCTCGCGCAGTCTAAAGAGAGCTCAGGTGAGAAATTGCAAACGTCGAGCAATTGCTCAGAGATGAAAAGTGGCAGCACTGAAAGCTGATGCTAGCCAGCACCCTTCCTTGGAAGCGCTTTCACAGGCGCAGCAACACTGGGGCTTTGCGCTTCTCTACCCACCAAACACCACGCTCACTATCTCTCCGTCTCGTAGACACGAGCTGAGAAATTGCAAACGTCGAGCAATTGCTCAGAGATGAAAAGTGCCAGCACTGAAAGCTGTTGCTAGCCAGCACCCTTCCTTGGAAGTGCTTTCACAGGCGCAGCAACACTGGGGCTTTGCGCTTCTCTAGCCACCAAACGTCACGCTCACTATCTCTCCGTCTCGTAGACACGAGCTGAGAAATTGCAAACGTCGAGCAATTGCTCAGAGATGAAAAGTGCCAGCACTGAAAGCTGTTGCTAGCCAGCACCCTTCCTTGGAAGCGCTTTTGTAGCCCTAAGAACACTGGGGCTCTCGGCTTCTCTAGCCACCTACTCTTCTGCTCATCCTCTCGCGCAGTCTAAAGAGAGCTCAGGTGAGAAATTGCAAACGTCGAGCAATTGCTCAGAGAGGAAAAGTGCCAGCACTGAAAGCTGTTGCTAGCCAGCACCCTTCCTTGGAAGTGCTTTCACAGGCGCAGCAACACTGGGGCTTTGCGCTTCTCTAGCCACCAAACATCACGGTCACTATCTCTCCGTCTCGTAGACACGAGCTGAGAAATTGCAAACGTCGAGCAATTGCTCAGAGATGAAAAGTGCCAGCACTGAAAGCTGTTGCTACCCAGCACCCTTCCTTGGAAGTGCTTTCACAGGTGCAGCAACACTGGGGCTTTGCTCTTCTCTACCCACCAAACGTCACGGTCACTATCTCTCCGTCTCGTAGACACGAGCTGAGAAATTGCAAATGTCGAGCAATTGCTCAGAGAGGAAAAGTGCCAGCACTGAAAGCTGTTGCTAGCCAGCACCCTTCCTTGGAAGCGCTTTTGTAGGCCTAAGAACACTGGGGCTCTGGGCTTCTCTAGCCACCTACTCTTCTGCTCATCCTCTCGCGTAGTCTAAAGAGAGCTCAGGTGAGAAATTGCAAATGTCGAGCAATTGCTCAGAGAGGAAAAGTGCCAGCACTGAAAGCTGTTGCTAGCCAGCACCCTTCCTTGGAAGCGCTTTTGTAGGCCTAAGAACCCTGGGGCTCTGGGCTTCTCTAGCCACCTAATCTTCTGCTCATCCTCTCACGCAGTCTAAAGAGAGCTCAGGTGAGAAATTGCAAACGTCGAGCAAATGCTCAGAGATGAAAAGTGCCAGCACTGAAAGCTGACGCTAGCCAGCACCCTTCCTTGGAGGCGCTTTCACAGGCGCAGCAACACTGGGACTTTGCGCTTCTCTACCCACCAAACATCACGCTCACTATCTCTCCGTCTCGTAGACACGAGCTGAGAAATTGCAAACGTCGAGCAATTGCTCAGAGATGAAAAGTGCCAGCACTGAAAGCTGTTGCTAGCCAGCACCCTTCCTTGGAAGCGCTTTCACAGGCGCAGCAACACTGGGACTTTGCGCTTCTCTACCCACCAAACTTCACGGTCATTCTCTTTCCGTCTCGTACACACGAGTTGAGAAATTGCAAACGTCGAGCAATTGCTCAGAGATGAGAAGTGCCAGCACTGAAAGCTGTTGCTAGCCAGCACCCTTCCTTGGAAGCGCTTTCACAGGCGCAGCAACACTGGGGCTTTGCGCTTCTCTACCCACCAAACGTCACGCTCACTATCTCTCCGTCTCGTAGACACGAGCTGAGAAATTGCAAACGTCGAGCAATTGCTCAGAGGTGAAAAGTGCCAACACTGAAAGCTGTTGCTAGCCAGCACCCTTCCTTGGAAGCGCTTTTGTAGGCCTAAGAACACTGGGGTTGTGGGCTTCTCTAGCCACCTACTCTTCTGCTCATCATCTCGTGCAGTCTAAAGAGAGCTCAGGTGAGAAATTGCAAACGTCGAGCAATTGCTCAGAGATGAAAAGTGCCAGCACTGAAAGCTGTGGCTAGCCAGCACCCTTCCTTGGAAGCGCTTTCACAGGCGCAGCAACACTGGGACTTTGCGCTTCTCTAGCCACCAAACGTCACGGTCATTCTCTTTCCTTCTCGTAGACACGAGCTGAGAAATTGCAAACGTCAAGCAATTGCTCAGAGATGAAAAGTGCCAGCACTGAAAGCTGTTGCTAGCCAGCACCCTTCCTTGGAAGCGCTTTTGTAGGCCTAAGAACACTGGGGTTGTGGGCTTCTCTAGCCACCTACTCTTCTGCTCATCCTCTCGCGTAGTCTAAAGAGAGCTCAGGTGAGAAATTGCAAATGTCGAGCAATTGCTCAGAGAGGAAAAGTGCCAGCACTGAAAGCTGTTGCTAGCCAGCACCCTTCCTTGGAAGCGCTTTTGTAGGCCTAAGAACACTGGGGCTCTGGGCTTCTCTAGCCACCTACTCTTCTGCTCATCCTCTCGCGTAGTCTAAAGAGAGCTCAGGTGAGAAATTGCAAACGTCGAGCAATTGCTCAGAGATGAAAAGTGCCAGCACTGAAAGCTGACGCTAGCCAGCACCCTTCCTTGGAGGCGCTTTCACAGGCGCAGCAACACTGGGACTTTGCGCTTCTCTACCCACCAAACATCACGCTCACTATCTCTCCGTCTTGTAGACACGAGCTGAGAAATTGCAAACGTCGAGCAATTGCTCAGAGATGAAAAGTGCCAGCACTGAAAGCTGTGGCTAGCCAGCACCCTTCCTTGGAAGCGCTTTCACAGGCGCAGCAACACTGGGACTTTGCGCTTCTCTACCCACCAAACTTCACGGTCATTCTCTTTCCGTCTCGTACACACGAGTTGAGAATTTGCAAACGTCGAGCAATTGCTCAGAGATGAAAAGTGCCAGCACTGAAAGCTGATGCTAGCCAGCACCCTTCCTTGGAAGTGCTTTCACAGGCGCAGCAACACTGGGGCTTTGCGCTTCTCTACCCACCAAACGTCACGGTCACTATCTCTCCGTCTCGTAGACACGAGCTGAGAAATTGCAAACGTCGAGCAATTGCTCAGAGGTGAAAAGTGCCAGCACTGAAAGCTGTTGCTAGCCAGCACCCTTCCTTGGAAGCGCTTTTGTAGCCCTAAGAACACTGGGGTTCTGGGCTTCTCTAGCCACCTACTCTTCTGCTCATCATCTCGTGCAGTCTAAAGAGAGCTCAGGTGAGAAATTGCAAACGTCGAGCAATTGCTCAGAGATGAAAAGTGCCAGCACTGAAGGCTGTTGCTAGCCAGCACCCTTCCTTGGAAGCGCTTTCACAGGCGCAGCAACACTGGGACTTTGCACTTCTCTAGCCACCAAACGTCACGGTCATTCTCTTTCCTTCTCGTAGACACGAGTTGAGAAATTGCAAACGTCGAGCAATTGCTCAGAGATGAAAAGTGCCAGCACTGAAAGCTGTTCCTAGCTAGCACCCTTCCTTGGAAGCGCTTTCACAGGCGCAGCAACACTGGGGCTTTGCGCTTCTCTACCCACCAAACGTCACGGTCATTCCCTTTCCGTCTCGTAGACACGAGCTGAGAAATTGCAAACGTCGAGCAATTGCTCAGAGATGAAAAGTGCCAGCACTGAAAGCTGATGCTAGCCAGCACCCTTCCTTGGAAGCGCTTTTGTAGGCCTAAGAACACTGGGGCTCTGGGCTTCTCTAGCCACCTACTCTTCTGCTCATCATCTCGTGCAGTCTAAAGAGAGCTCAGGTGAGAAATTGCAAACGTCGAGCAATTGCTCAGAGATGAAAAGTGCCAGCACTGAAAGCTGTGGCTAGCCAGCACCCTTCCTTGGAAGCGCTTTCACAGGCGCAGCAACACTGGGACTTTGCGCTTCTCTAGCCACCAAACGTCACGGTCATTCTCTTTCCTTCTCGTAGACACGAGCTGAGAAATTGCAAACGTCAAGCAATTGCTCAGAGATGAAAAGTGCCAGCACTGAAAGCTGTTGCTAGCCAGCACCCTTCCTTGGAAGCGCTTTTGTAGGCCTAAGAACACTGGGGCTCTGGGCTTCTCTAGCCACCTACTCTTCTGCTCATCCTCTCGCGTAGTCTAAAGAGAGCTCAGGTGAGAAATTGCAAATGTCGAGCAATTGCTCAGAGATGAAAAGTGCCAGCACTGAAAGCTGTTGCTAGCCAGCACCCTTCCTTGGAAGCGCTTTTGTAGGCCTAAGAACACTGGGGTTGTGGGCTTCTCTAGCCACCTACTCTTCTGCTCATCCTCTCGCGTAGTCTAAAGAGAGCTCAGGTGAGAAATTGCAAACGTCGAGCAATTGCTCAGAGATGAAAAGTGCCAGCACTGAAAGCTGACGCTAGCCAGCACCCTTCCTTGGAGGCGCTTTCACAGGCGCAGCAACACTGGGACTTTGCGCTTCTCTACCCACCAAACATCACGCTCACTATCTCTCCGTCTTGTAGACACGAGCTGAGAAATTGCAAACGTCGAGCAATTGCTCAGAGATGAAAAGTGCCAGCACTGAAAGCTGTGGCTAGCCAGCACCCTTCCTTGGAAGCGCTTTCACAGGCGCAGCAACACTGGGACTTTGCGCTTCTCTACCCACCAAACTTCACGGTCATTCTCTTTCCGTCTCGTACACACGAGTTGAGAAATTGCAAACGTCGAGCAATTGCTCAGAGATGAAAAGTGCCAGCACTGAAAGCTGATGCTAGCCAGCACCCTTCCTTGGAAGTGCTTTCACAGGCGCAGCAACACTGGGGCTTTGCGCTTCTCTACCCACCAAACGTCACGGTCACTATCTCTCCGTCTCGTAGACACGAGCTGAGAAATTGCAAACGTCGAGCAATTGCTCAGAGGTGAAAAGTGCCAGCACTGAAAGCTGTTGCTAGCCAGCACCCTTCCTTGGAAGCGCTTTTGTAGCCCTAAGAACACTGGGGTTCTGGGCTTCTCTAGCCACCTACTCTTCTGCTCATCATCTCGTGCAGTCTAAAGAGAGCTCAGGTGAGAAATTGCAAAGGTCGAGCAATTGCTCAGAGATGAAAAGTGCCAGCACTGAAGGCTGTTGCTAGCCAGCACCCTTCCTTGGAAGCGCTTTCACAGGCGCAGCAACACTGGGACTTTGCACTTCTCTAGCCACCAAACGTCACGGTCATTCTCTTTCCTTCTCGTAGACACGAGTTGAGAAATTGCAAACGTCGAGCAATTGCTCAGAGATGAAAAGTGCCAGCACTGAAAGCTGTTCCTAGCTAGCACCCTTCCTTGGAAGCGCTTTCACAGGCGCAGCAACACTGGGGCTTTGCGCTTCTCTACCCACCAAACGTCACGGTCATTCCCTTTCCGTCTCGTAGACACGAGCTGAGAAATTGCAAACGTCGAGCAATTGCTCAGAGATGAAAAGTGCCAGCACTGAAAGCTGATGCTAGCCAGCACCCTTCCTTGGAAGCGCTTTTGTAGGCCTAAGAACACTGGGGTTGTGGGCTTCTCTAGCCACCTACTCTTCTGCTCATCATCTCGTGCAGTCTAAAGAGAGCTCAGGTGAGAAATTGCAAACGTCCAGCAATTGCTCAGAGATGAAAAGTGCCAGCACTGAAAGGTGTGGCTAGCCAGCACCCTTCCTTGGAAGCGCTTTCACAGGCGCAGCAACACTGGGGCTCTGCGCTTCTCTACCCACCAAACGTCATGGTCATTCTCTTTCCGTCTCGTAGACACGAGTTGAGAAATTGCAAACGTCCAGCAATTGCTCAGAGATGAAAAGTGCCAGCACTGAAAGCTGTTGCTAGCCAGCACCCTTCCTTGGAAGTGCTTTCACAGGCGCAGCAACACTGGGGCTTTGCGCTTCTCTACCCACCAAACGTCACGGTCACTATCTCTCCGTCTCGTAGACACGAGCTGAGAAATTGCAAACGTCGAGCAATTGCTCAGAGATGAAAAGTGCCAGCACTGAAAGCTGTTGCTAGCCAGCACCCTTCCTTGGAAGCGCTTTTGTAGCCCTAAGAACACTGGGGTTCTGGGCTTCTCTAGCCACCTACTCTTCTGCTCATCATCTCGCGCACTCTAAAGAGAGCTCAGGTGAGAAATTGCAAATGTCGAGCAATTGCTCAGAGAGGAAAAGTGGCAGCACTGAAAGCTGTTGCTAGCCAGCACCCTTCCTTGGAAGCGCTTTTGTAGGCCTAAGAACACTGGGGCTCTGGGCGTCTCTAGCCACCTAATCTTCTGCTCATCCTCTCGCGCAGTCTAAAGAGAGCTCAGGTGAGAAATTGCAAACGTCGAGCAATTGCTCAGAGATGAAAAGTGGCAGCACTGAAAGCTGATGCTAGCCAGCACCCTTCCTTGGAAGCGCTTTCACAGGCGCAGCAACACTGGGGCTTTGCGCTTCTCTACCCACCAAACACCACGCTCACTATCTCTCCGTCTCGTAGACACGAGCTGAGAAATTGCAAACGTCGAGCAATTGCTCAGAGATGAAAAGTGCCAGCACTGAAAGCTGTTGCTAGCCAGCACCCTTCCTTGGAAGTGCTTTCACAGGCGCAGCAACACTGGGGCTTTGCGCTTCTCTAGCCACCAAACGTCACGCTCACTATCTCTCCGTCTCGTAGACACGAGCTGAGAAATTGCAAACGTCGAGCAATTGCTCAGAGATGAAAAGTGCCAGCACTGAAAGCTGTTGCTAGCCAGCACCCTTCCTTGGAAGCGCTTTTGTAGCCCTAAGAACACTGGGGCTCTCGGCTTCTCTAGCCACCTACTCTTCTGCTCATCCTCTCGCGCAGTCTAAAGAGAGCTCAGGTGAGAAATTGCAAACGTCGAGCAATTGCTCAGAGAGGAAAAGTGCCAGCACTGAAAGCTGTTGCTAGCCAGCACCCTTCCTTGGAAGTGCTTTCACAGGCGCAGCAACACTGGGGCTTTGCGCTTCTCTAGCCACCAAACATCACGGTCACTATCTCTCCGTCTCGTAGACACGAGCTGAGAAATTGCAAACGTCGAGCAATTGCTCAGAGATGAAAAGTGCCAGCACTGAAAGCTGTTGCTACCCAGCACCCTTCCTTGGAAGTGCTTTCACAGGTGCAGCAACACTGGGGCTTTGCTCTTCTCTACCCACCAAACGTCACGGTCACTATCTCTCCGTCTCGTAGACACGAGCTGAGAAATTGCAAATGTCGAGCAATTGCTCAGAGAGGAAAAGTGCCAGCACTGAAAGCTGTTGCTAGCCAGCACCCTTCCTTGGAAGCGCTTTTGTAGGCCTAAGAACACTGGGGCTCTGGGCTTCTCTAGCCACCTACTCTTCTGCTCATCCTCTCGCGTAGTCTAAAGAGAGCTCAGGTGAGAAATTGCAAATGTCGAGCAATTGCTCAGAGAGGAAAAGTGCCAGCACTGAAAGCTGTTGCTAGCCAGCACCCTTCCTTGGAAGCGCTTTTGTAGGCCTAAGAACCCTGGGGCTCTGGGCTTCTCTAGCCACCTAATCTTCTGCTCATCCTCTCGCGCAGTCTAAAGAGAGCTCAGGTGAGAAATTGCAAACGTCGAGCAATTGCTCAGAGATGAAAAGTGCCAGCACTGAAAGCTGACGCTAGCCAGCACCCTTCCTTGGAGGCGCTTTCACAGGCGCAGCAACACTGGGACTTTGCGATTCTCTACCCACCAAACATCACGCTCACTATCTCTCCGTCTCGTAGACACGAGCTGAGAAATTGCAAACGTCGAGCAATTGCTCAGAGATGAAAAGTGCCAGCACTGAAAGCTGTTGCTAGCCAGCACCCTTCCTTGGAAGTGCTTTCACAGGCGCAGCAACACTGGGGCTTTGCGCTTCTCTACCCACCAAACGTCACGGTCACTATCTCTCCGTCTCGTAGACACGAGCTGAGAAATTGCAAGCGTCGAGCAATTGCTCAGAGGTGAAAAGTGCCAGCACTGAAAGCTGTTGCTAGCCAGCACCCTTCCTTGGAAGCGCTTTTGTAGGCCTAAGAACACTGGGGTTGTGGGCTTCTCTAGCCACCTACTCCTCTGCTCATCTTCTCGCGCACTCTAAAGAGAGCTCAGGTGAGAAATTGCAAAGGTCGAGCAATTGCTCAGAGATGAAAAGTGCCAGCACTGAAGGCTGTTGCTAGCCAGCACCCTTCCTTGGAAGCGCTTTCACAGGCGCAGCAACACTGGGACTTTGCACTTCTCTAGTCAACAAACATCACGGTCATTCTCTTTCCTTCTCGTAGACACGAGCTGAGAAATTGCAAACGTCAAGCAATTGCTCAGAGATGAAAAGTGCCAGCACTGAAAGCTGTTGCTAGCTAGCACCCTTCCTTGGAAGCGCTTTCACAGGTGCAGCAACACTGGGGCTTTGCGCTTCTCTACCCACCAAACGTCACGGTCATTCTCTTTCCGTCTCGTAGACACGAGCTGAGAAATTGCAAACGTCGAGCAATTGCTCAGAGATGAAAAGTGGCAGCACTGAAAGCTGATGCTAGCCAGCACCCTTCCTTGGAAGCGCTTTTGTAGGCCTAAGAACACTGGGGTTGTGGGCTTCTCTAGCCACCTACTCTTCTGCTCATCATCTCGTGCAGTCTAAAGAGAGCTCAGGTGAGAAATTGCAAAGGTCGAGCAATTGCTCAGAGATGAAAAGTGCCAGCACTGAAAGCTCTTGCTAGCCAGCACCCTTCCTTGGAAGCGCTTTCACAGGCGCAGCAACACTGGGACTTTGCGCTTCTCTAGCCACCAAACGTCACGGTCATTCTCTTTCCTTCTCGTAGACACGAGCTGAGAAATTGCAAACGTCAAGCAATTGCTCAGAGATGAAAAGTGCCAGCACTGAAAGCTGTTGCTAGCTAGCACCCTTCCTTGGAAGCGCTTTCACAGGCGCAGCAACACTGGGGCTTTGCGCTTCGCTACCCACCAAACGTCACGGTCATTCTCTTTCCTTCTCGTAGACACGAGCTGAGAAATTGCAAACGTCCAGCAATTGCTCAGAGATGAAAAGTGCCAGCACTGAAAGCTGTGGCTAGCCAGCACCCTTCCTTGGAAGCGCTTTCACAGGCGCAGCAACACTGGGGCTTTGCGCTTCTCTACCCACCAAACGTCACGGTCACTATCTCTCCGTCTCGTAGACACGAGCTGAGAAATTGCAAACGTCGAGCAATTGCTCAGAGATGAAAAGTGGCAGCACTGAAAGCTGTTGCTAGCCAGCACCCTTCCTTGGAAGCGCTTTTGTAGGCCTAAGAACACTGGGGCTCTGGGCTTCTCTAGCCACCTACTCTTCTGCTCATCCTCTCGCGTAGTCTAAAGAGAGCTCAGGTGAGAAATTGCAAATGTCGAGCAATTGCTCAGAGAGGAAAAGTGCCAGCACTGAAAGCTGTTGCTAGCCAGCACCCTTCCTTGGAAGCGCTTTTGTAGGCCTAAGAACACTGGGGCTCTGGGCTTCTCTAGCCACCTAATCTTCTGCTCATCCTCTCGCGCAGTCTAAAGAGAGCTCAGGTGAGAAATTGCAAACGTCGAGCAATTGCTCAGAGATGAAAAGTGCCAGCACTGAAAGCTGTTGCTAGCCAGCACCCTTCCTTGGAGGCGCTTTCACAGGTGCAGCAACACTGGGACTTTGCGCTTCTCTACCCACCAAACATCACGGTCATTCTCTTTCCTTCTCGTAGACACGAGCTGAGAAATTGCAAACATCGAGCAATTGCTCAGAGATGAAAAGTGCCAGCACTGAAAGCTGATGCTAGCCAGCACCCTTCCTTGGAAGCGCTTTCACAGGCGCAGCAACACTGGGGCTTTGCGCTTCTCTACCCACCAAACGTCACGGTCACTACCT
Organism: Sarcoramphus papa; assembly: GCA_037962945.1. Classification (NCBI taxonomy): domain Eukaryota; kingdom Metazoa; phylum Chordata; class Aves; order Accipitriformes; family Cathartidae; genus Sarcoramphus; species Sarcoramphus papa. Next base: position 90,255,171 of record CM075586.1, on the reverse strand, counting down.
CTCCGTCTCGTAGACACGAGCTGAGAAATTGCAAACGTCGAGCAATTGCTCAGAGATGAAAAGTTCCAGCACTGAAAGCTGTTGCTAGCCAGCACCCTTCCTTGGAAGCGCTTTTGTAGGCCTAAGAACACTGGGGCTCTGGGCTTCTCTAGCCACCTACTCTTCTGCTCATCCTCTCGCGTAGTCTAAAGAGAGCTCAGGTGAGAAATTGCAAATGTCGAGCAATTGCTCAGAGAGGAAAGGTGCCAGCACTGAAAGCTGTTGCTAGCCAGCACCCTTCCTTGGAAGCGCTTTTGTAGGCCTAAGAACTCTGGGGCTCTGGGCTTCTCTAGCCACCTAATCTTCTGCTCATCCTCTCACGCAGTCTAAAGAGAGCTCAGGTGAGAAATTGCAAACGTCGAGCAATTGCTCAGAGATGAAAAGTGCCAGCACTGAAAGCTGACGCTAGCCAGCACCCTTCCTTGGAGGCGCTTTCACAGGCGCAGCAACACTGGGACTTTGCGCTTCTCTACCCACCAAACATCACGGTCACTATCTCTCCGTCTCGTAGACACGAGCTGAGAAATTGCAAACGTCGAGCAATTGCTCAGAGATGAAAAGTGCCAGCACTGAAAGCTGTTGCTAGCCAGCACCCTTCCTTGGAAGCGCTTTCACAGGCGCAGCAACACTGGGACATTGCGCTTCTCTACCCACCAAACTTCACGGTCATTCTCTTTCCGTCTCGTACACACGAGTTGAGAAATTGCAAACGTCGAGCAATTGCTCAGAGATGAGAAGTGCCAGCACTGAAAGCTGTTGCTAGCCAGCACCCTTCCTTGGAAGCGCTTTCACAGGCGCAGCAACACTGGGGCTTAGCGCTTCTCTACCCACCAAACGTCACGGTCACTATCTCTCCGTCTCGTAGACACGAGATGAGAAATTGCAAACGTCGAGCAATTGCTCAGAGGTGAAAAGTGCCAGCACTGAAAGCTGTTGCTAGCCAGCACCCTTCCTTGGAAGCGCTTTTGTAGCCCTAAGAACACTGGGGTTGTGGGCTTCTCTAGCCACCTACTCCTCTGCTCATCCTCTCGCGCACTCTAAAGAGAGCTCAGGTGAGAAATTGCAAAGGTCGAGCAATTGCTCAGAGATGAAAAGTGCCAGCACTGAAGGCTGTTGCTAGCCAGCACCCTTCCTTGGAAGCGCTTTTGTAGGCCTAAGAACACTGGGGCTCTCGGCGTCTCTAGCCACCTAATCTTCTGCTCATCCTCTCGCGCAGTCTAAAGAGAGCTCAGGTGAGAAATTGCAAACGTCGAGCAATTGCTCAGAGATGAAAAGTGGCAGCACTGAAAGCTGATGCTAGCCAGCACCCTTCCTTGGAAGCGCTTTCACAGGCGCAGCAACACTGGGGCTTTGCGCTTCTCTACCCACCAAACATCACGCTCACTATCTCTCCGTCTCGTAGACACGAGCTGAGAAATTGCAAACGTCGAGCAATTGCTCAGAGATGAAAAGTGCCAGCACTGAAAGCTGTTGCTAGCCAGCACCCTTCCTTGGAAGTGCTTTCACAGGCGCAGCAACACTGGGGCTTTGCGCTTCTCTACCCACCAAACGTCACGCTCACTATCTCTCCGTCTCGTAGACACGAGCTGAGAAATTGCAAACGTCGAGCAATTGCTCAGAGATGAAAAGTGGCAGCACTGAAAGCTGTTGCTAGCCAGCACCCTTCCTTGGAAGCGCTTTTGTAGCCCTAAGAACACTGGGGCTCTGGGCTTCTCTAGCCACCTACTCTTCTGCTCATCCTCTCGCGCAGTCTAAAGAGAGCTCAGGTGAGAAATTGCAAACGTCGAGCAATTGCTCAGAGAGGAAAAGTGCCAGCACTGAAAGCTGTTGCTAGCCAGCACCCTTCCTTGGAAGTGCTTTCACAGGCGCAGCAACACTGGGGCTTTGCGCTTCTCTAGCCACCAAACGTCACGGTCACTATCTCTCCGTCTCGTAGACACGAGCTGAGAAATTGCAAACGTCGAGCAATTGCTCAGAGATGAAAAGTGCCAGCACTGAAAGCTGTTGCTAGCCAGCACCCTTCCTTGGAAGCGCTTTTGTAGGCCTAAGAACACTGGGGTTGTGGGCTTCTCTAGCCACCTACTCCTCTGCTCATCCTCTCGCGCACTCTAAAGAGAGCTCAGGTGAGAAATTGCAAACGTCCAGCAATTGCTCAGAGATGAAAAGTGCCAGCACTGAAGGCTGTTGCTAGCCAGCACCCTTCCTTGGAAGCGCTTTCACAGGCGCAGCAACACTGGGGCTTTGCGCTTCTCTAGCCACCAAACATCACGGTCATTCTCTTTCTTTCTCGTAGACACGAGCTGAGAAATTGCAAACGTCGAGCAATTGCTCAGAGATGAAAAGTGCCAGCACTGAAAGCTGTTGCTAGCCAGCACCCTTCCTTGGAAGCGCTTTCACAGGTGCAGCAACACTGGGGCTTTGCGCTTCTCTACCCACCAAACACCACGGTCATTCTCTTTCCGTTTCGTAGACACGAGCTGAGAAATTGCAAACGTCGAGCAATTGCTCAGAGATGAAAAGTGCCAGCACTGAAAGCTGTGACTAGCCAGCAGCCTTCCTTGGAAGCGCTTTTGTAGCCCTAAGAACACTGGGGCTCTGGGCTTCTCTAGCCACCTACTCTTCTGCTCATCCTCTCGCGCAGTCTAAAGAGAGCTCAGGTGAGAAATTGCAAACGTCGAGCAATTGCTCAGAGATGAAAAGTGCCAGCACTGAAAGCTGTTGCTAGCCAGCACCCTTCCTTGGAAGCGCTTTCACAGGCGCAGCAACACTGGGGCTTTGCTCTTCTCTACCCACCAAACGTCACGGTCACTACCTCTCCGTCTCGTAGACACGAGTTGAGAAATTGCAAACGTCGAGCAATTGCTCAGAGATGAAAAGTGGCAGCACTGAAAGCTGTTGCTAGCCAGCACCCTTCCTTGGAAGCGCTTTTGTAGGCCTAAGAACACTGGGGTTGTGGGCTTCTCTAGCCACCTACTCTTCTGCTCATCCTCTCACGCAGTCTAAAGAGAGCTCAGGTGAGAAATTGCAAAGGTCGAGCAATTGCTCAGAGATGAAAAGTGCCAGCACTGAAAGCTGTTGCTAGCTAGCACCCTTCCTTGGAAGCGCTTTCACAGGCGCAGCAACACTGGGGCTTTGCGCTTCGCTACCCACCAAACGTCACGGTCATTCTCTTTCCTTCTCGTAGACACGAGCTGAGAAATTGCAAACGTCGAGCAATTGCTCAGAGATGAAAAGTGCCAGCACTGAAAGCTGTTGCTAGCCAGCACCCTTCCTTGGAAGCGCTTTTGTAGGCCTAAGAACACTGGGGTTGTGGGCTTCTCTAGCCACCTACTCCTCTGCTCATCCTCTCGCGCACTCTAAAGAGAGCTCAGGTGAGAAATTGCAAATGTCGAGCAATTGCTCAGAGATGAAAAGTGCCAGCACTGAAGGCTGTTGCTAGCCAGCACCCTTCCTTGGAAGCGCTTTCACAGGCGCAGCAACACTGGGGCTTTGCGCTTCTCTAGCCACCAAACATCACGGTCATTCTCTTTCTTTCTCGTAGACACGAGCTGAGAAATTGCAAACGTCGAGCAATTGCTCAGAGATGAAAAGTGCCAGCACTGAAAGCTGTTGCTAGCCAGCACCCTTCCTTGGAAGCGCTTTCACAGGTGCAGCAACACTGGGGCTTTGCGCTTCTCTACCCACCAAACACCACGGTCATTCTCTTTCCGTTTCGTAGACACGAGCTGAGAAATTGCAAACGTCGAGCAATTGCTCAGAGATGAAAAGTGGCAGCACTGAAAGCTGTTGCTAGCCAGCACCCTTCCTTGGAAGCGCTTTTGTAGGCCTAAGAACACTGGGGCTCTGGGCTTCTCTAGCCACCTACTCTTCTGCTCATCCTCTCGCGCAGTCTAAAGAGAGCTCAGGTGAGAAATTGCAAACGTCGAGCAATTGCTCAGAGATGAAAAGTGCCAGCACTGAAAGCTGTTGCTAGCCAGCACCCTTCCTTGGAAGCGCTTTCACAGGCGCAGCAACACTGGGGCTTTGCTCTTCTCTACCCACCAAACGTCACGGTCACTACCTCTCCGTCTCGTAGACACGAGTTGAGAAATTGCAAACGTCGAGCAATTGCTCAGAGATGAAAAGTGGCAGCACTGAAAGCTGTTGCTAGCCAGCACCCTTCCTTGGAAGCGCTTTTGTAGGCCTAAGAACACTGGGGTTGTGGGCTTCTCTAGCCACCTACTCTTCTGCTCATCCTCTCGCGCACTCTAAAGAGAGCTCAGGTGAGAAATTGCAAAGGTCGAGCAATTGCTCAGAGATGAAAAGTGCCAGCACTGAAAGCTGTTGCTAGCTAGCACCCTTCCTTGGAAGCGCTTTCACAGGCGCAGCAACACTGGGGCTTTGCGCTTCGCTACCCACCAAACGTCACGGTCATTCTCTTTCCTTCTCGTAGACACGAGCTGAGAAATTGCAAACGTCCAGCAATTGCTCAGAGATGAAAAGTGCCAGCACTGAAAGCTGTGGCTAGCCAGCACCCTTCCTTGGAAGCGCTTTCACAGGCGCAGCAACACTGGGGCTTTGCGCTTCTGTAGCCACCAAACATCACGCTCACTATCTCTCCATCTCGTAGACACGAGCTGAGAAATTGCAAACGTCGAGCAATTGCTCAGAGATGAAAAGTGCCAGCACTGAAAGCTGTTGCTAGCCAGCACACTTCCTTGGAAGCGCTTTTGTAGGCCTAAGAACAGTGGGGCTCTGGGCTTCTCTAGCCACCTACTCTTCTGCTCATCCTCTCGTGTAGTCTAAAGAGAGCTCAGGTGAGAAATTGCAAACGTCGAGCAATTGCTCAGAGATGAAAAGTGCCAGCACTGAAAGCTGTTGCTAGCCAGCACCCTTCCTTGGAAGTGCTTTCACAGGCGCAGCAACACTGGGGCTTTGCGCTTCTCTACCCACCAAACGTCACGCTCACTATCTCTCCGTCTTGTAGACACGAGCTGAGAAATTGCAAACGTCGAGCAATTGCTCAGAGATGAAAAGTGCCAGCACTGAAAGCTGTTGCTAGCCAGCACCCTTCCTTGGAAGCGCTTTTGTAGGCCTCAGAACACTGGGGCTCTGGGCTTCTCTAGCCACCTACTCCTCTGCTCATCCTCTCGCGCAGTCTAAAGAGAGCTCAGGTGAGAAATTGCAAAGGTCGGGCAATTGCTCAGAGATGAAAAGTGCCAGCACTGAAAGCTGTTGCTAGCTAGCACCCTTCCTTGGAAGTGCTTTCACAGGCGCAGCAACACTGGGGCTTTGCGCTTCGCTACCCACCAAACGTCACGGTCATTCTCTTTCCTTCTCGTAGACACGAGCTGAGAAATTGCAAACGTCGAGCAATTGCTCAGAGATGAAAAGTGCCAGCACTGAAAGCTGTGGCTAGCCAGCACCCTTCCTTGGAAGCGCTTTCACAGGCGCAGCAACACTGGTGCTTTGCGCTTCTCTAGCCACCAAACGTCACGGTCACTATCTCTCCGTCTCGTAGACACGAGCTGAGAAATTGCAAACGTCGAGCAATTGCTCAGAGATGAAAAGTGCCAGCACTGAAAGCTGTGGCTAGCCAGCAGCCTTCCTTGGAAGCGCTTTCACAGGCGCAGCAACACTGGGGCTTTGCGCTTCTCTACCCACCAAACATCACGGTCATTCTCTTTCCGTCTCGTAGACACGAGTTGAGAAATTGCAAACGTCCAGCAATTGCTCAGAGATGAAAAGTGCCAGCACTGAAAGCTGTTGCTAGCCAGCACCCTTCCTTGGAAGTGCTTTCACAGGCGCAGCAACACTGGGGCTTTGCGCTTCTCTACCCAACAAACGTCACGCTCACTATCTCTCCGTCTCGTAGACACGAGCTGAGAAATTGCAAACGTCGAGCAATTGCTCAGAGATGAAAAGTGCCAGCACTGAAAGCTGTTGCTAGCCAGCACCCTCCCTTGGAAGCGCTTTTGTAGGCCTAAGAACACTGGGGTTGTGGGCTTCTCTAGCCACCTACTCTTCTGCTCATCCTCTCGCGCAGTCTAAAGAGAGCTCAGGTGAGAAAGTGCAAACGTCGAGCAATTGCTCAGAGAGGAAAATTGCCAGCACTGAAAGCTGTTGCTAGGCAGCACCCTTCCTTGGAAGTGCTTTCACAGGTGCAGCAACACTGGGGCTTTGCGCTTCTCTACCCACCAAACGTCACGGTCACTATCTCTCCGTCTCGTAGACACGAGCTGAGAAATTGCAAACGTCGAGCAATTGCTCAGAGATGAAAAGTTCCAGCACTGAAAGCTGTTGCTAGCCAGCACCCTTCCTTGGAAGCGCTTTTGTAGGCCTAAGAACACTGGGGCTCTGGGCTTCTCTAGCCACCTAATCTTCTGCTCATCATCTCGTGCAGTCTAAAGAGAGCTCAGGTGAGAAATTGCAAAGGTCGAGCAATTGCTCAGAGATGAAAAGTGCCAGCACTGAAAGCTGTTGCTAGCCAACACCCTTCCTTGGAAGCGCTTTCACAGGCGCAGCAACACTGGGGCTTTGCGCTTCTCTAGCCACCAAACGTCACGGTCATTCTCTTTCCTTCTCGTAGACACGAGCTGAGAAATTGCAAACGTCGAGCAATTGCTCAGAGATGAAAAGTGCCAGCACTGAAAGCTGTTGCTAGCCAGCACCCTTCCTAGGAAGCGCTTTCACAGGCGCAGCAACACTGGGGCTTTGTGCTTCTCTACCCACCAAACGTCACTCTCACTATCTCTCCGTCTCGTAAACACGAGCTAGAGAAATTGCAAGCGTCGAGCAATTGCTCAGAGATGAAAAGTGCCAGCACTGAAAGCTGATGCTAGCCAGCACCCTTCCTTGGAAGCGCTTTTGTAGGCCTAAGAACACTGGGGTTGTGGGCTTCTATAGCCACCTACTCTTCTGCTCATCCTCTCGCGTAGTCAAAAGAGAGCTCAGGTGAGAAATTGCAAACGTCCAGCAATTGCTCAGAGATGAAAAGTGCCAGCACTGAAAGCTGTTAGTAGCCAGCCCCCTTCCTTGGAAGCGCTTTTGTAGCCCTAACAACACTGGGGCTCTGGGCTTCTCTAGCCACCTACTCTTCTGCTCATCCTCTCGCGCAGTCTAAAGAGAGCTCAGGTGAGAAATTGCAAACGTCGAGCAATTGCTCAGAGATGAAAAGTGCCAGCACTGAAAGCTGTGGCTAGCCAGCACCCTTCCTTGGAAGCGCTTTCACAGGCGCAGCAACACTGGGGCTTTGCTCTTCTCTACCCACCAAACGTCACGGTCACTATCTCTCCGTATCGTAGACACGAGTTGAGAAATTGCAAACGTCGAGCAATTGCTCAGAGATGAAAAGTGGCAGCACTGAAAGCTGTTGCTAGCCAGCACCCTTCCTTGGAAGCGCTTTTGTAGGTCTAAGAACAATGGGGTTGTGGGCTTCTCTAGCCACCTACTCTTCTGCTCATCCTCTCACGCAGTCTAAAGAGAGCTCAGGTGAGAAATTGCAAATGTCAAGCAATTGCTCAGAGATGAAAAGTGCCAGCACTGAAAGCTGTTGCTAGCCAGCACCCTTCCTTGGAAGCACTTCTGTAGGCCTAAGAACACTGGGGCTCTGGGCTTCTCTAGCCACCTAATCTTCTGCTCATCCTCTCGCGCACTCTAAAGAGAGCTCAGGTGAGAAATTGCAAACGTCGAGCAATTGCTCAGAGATGAAAAGTGCCAGCACTGAAAGCTGTTGCTAGCCAGCACCCTTCCTTGGAAGCGCTTTCACAGGCGCAGCAACACTGGGGCTTTGCGCTTCTCTAGCCACCAAACGTCACGCACACTATCTCTCCGTCTCGTAGACACGAGCTGAGAAATTGCAAACGTCGAGCAATTGCTCAGAGAGGAAAAGTGCCAGCACTGAAAGCTGATGCTAGCCAGCACCCTTCCTTGGAAGCGCTTTCACAGGCGCAGCAACACTGGGGCTTTGCGCTTCTCTAGCCACCAAACATCACGGTCATTCTCTTTCCGTCTCGTAGACACGAGCTCAGAAATTGCAAACGTCGAGCAATTGCTCAGAGATGAAAAGTGCCAGCACTGAAAGCTGTTGCTACCCAGCACCCTTCCTTGGAAGCGCTTTTGTAGGCCTAAGAACACTGGGTTTGTGGGCTTCTCTAGCCACCTACTCCTCTGCTCATCCTCTCGCGCACTCTAAAGAGAGCTCAGGTGAGAAATTGCAAACGTCGAGCAATTGCTCAGAGATGAAAAGTGCCAGCACTGAAAGCTGTTGCTAGCTAGCACCCTTCCTTGGAAGCGCTTTCACAGGCGCAGCAACACTGGGGCTTTGCGCTTCGCTACCCACCAAACGTCACGGTCATTCTCTTTCCTTCTCGTAGACACGAGCTGAGAAATTGCAAACGTCGAGCAATTGCTCAGAGATGAAAAGTGCCAGCACTGAAGGCTGTGGCTAGCCAGCACCCTTCCTTGGAAGCGCTTTTGTAGCCCTAACAACACTGGGGTTCTGGGCTTCTCTAGCCACCTACTCTTCTGCTCATCATCTCGTGCAGTCTAAAGAGAGCTCAGGTGAGAAATTGCAAAGGTCGAGCAATTGCTCAGAGATGAAAAGTGCCAGCACTGAAAGCTGTTGCTAGCCAACACCCTTCCTTGGAAGCGCTTTCACAGGCGCAGCAACACTGGGGCTTTGCGCTTCTCTAGCCACCAAACGTCACGGTCATTCTCTTTCCTTCTCGTAGACACGAGCTGAGAAATTGCAAACGTCGAGCAATTGCTCAGAGATGAAAAGTGCCAGCACTGAAAGCTGTTGCTAGCCAGCACCCTTCCTCAGAAGCGCTTTCACAGGCGCAGCAACACTGGGGCTTTGTGCTTCTCTACCCACCAAACGTCACTCTCACTATCTCTCCGTCTCGTAAACACGAGCTGAGAAATTGCAAGCGTCGAGCAATTGCTCAGAGATGAAAAGTGCCAGCACTGAAAGCTGTTGCTAGCCAGCACCCTTCCTTGGAAGCGCTTTTGTAGGCCTAAGAACACTGGGGCTCTGGGCTTCTCTAGCCACCTACTCTTCTGCTCATCCTCTTGCGTAGTCAAAAGAGAGCTCAGGTGAGAAATTGCAAACGTCGAGCAATTGCTCAGAGATGAAAAGTGCCAGCACTGAAAGCTGTTGCTAGCCAGCACCCTTCCTTGGAAGCGCTTTTGTAGCCCTAACAACACTGGGGCTCTGGGCTTCTCTAGCCACCTACTCTTCTGCTCATCCTCTCGCGCAGTCTAAAGAGAGCTCAGGTGAGAAATTGCAAACGTCGAGCAATTGCTCAGAGATGAAAAGTGCCAGCACTGAAAGCTGTGGCTAGCCAGCACCCTTCCTTGGAAGCGCTTTCACAGGCGCAGCAACACTGGGGCTTTGCTCTTCTCTACCCACCAAACGTCACGGTCACTATCTCTCCGTCTCGTAGACACGAGTTGAGAAATTGCAAACGTCGAGCAATTGCTCAGAGATGAAAAGTGGCAGCACTGAAAGCTGTTGCTAGCCAGCACCCTTCCTTGGAAGCGCTTTTGTAGGCCTAAGAACAATGGGGTTGTGGGCTTCTCTAGCCACCTACTCTTCTGCTCATCCTCTCGCGTAGTCTAAAGAGAGCTCAGGTGAGAAATTGCAAATGTCAAGCAATTGCTCAGAGATGAAAAGTGCCAGCACTGAAAGCTGTTGCTAGCCAGCACCCTTCCTTGGAAGCACTTCTGTAGGCCTAAGAACACTGGGGCTCTGGGCTTCTCTAGCCACCTAATCTTCTGCTCATCCTCTCGCGCACTCTAAAGAGAGCTCAGGTGAGAAATTGCAAACGTCGAGCAATTGCTCAGAGATGAAAAGGGCCAGCACTGAAAGCTGTTGCTAGCCAGCACCCTTCCTTGGAAGCGCTTTCACAGGCGCAGTAACACTGGGGCTTTGCGCTTCTCTACCCACCAAACGTCACGGTCGCTATCTCTCCGTTTCGTAGACATGAGTTGGGAAATTGCAAACGTCGAGCAATTGTTTAGAGATGAAAAGTGCCAGCACTGAAAGCTGTGGCTAGCCAGCACCCTTCCTTGGAAGCGCTTTCACAGGCGCAGCAACACTGGGGCTTTGCGCTTCTCTAGCCACCAAACGTCACGCACACTATCTCTCCGTCTCGTAGACACGAGCTGAGAAATTGCAAACGTCGAGCAATTGCTCAGAGAGGAAAAGTGCCAGCACTGAAAGCTGATGCTAGCCAGCACCCTTCCTTGGAAGCGCTTTCACAGGCGCAGCAACACTGGGGCTTTGCGCTTCTCTAGCCACCAAACATCACGGTCATTCTCTTTCCGTCTCGTAGACACGAGCTCAGAAATTGCAAACGTCGAGCAATTGCTCAGAGATGAAAAGTGCCAGCACTGAAAGCTGTTGCTACCCAGCACCCTTCCTTGGAAGCGCTTTTGTAGGCCTAAGAACACTGGGTTTGTGGGCTTCTCTAGCCACCTACTCCTCTGCTCATCCTCTCGCGCACTCTAAAGAGAGCTCAGGTGAGAAATTGCAAAGGTCGAGCAATTGCTCAGAGATGAAAAGTGCCAGCACTGAAAGCTGTTGCTAGCCAGCACCCTTCCTTGGAAGCGCTTTCACAGGCGCAGCAACACTGGGGCTTTGCGCTTCGCTACCCACCAAACGTCACGGTCATTCTCTTTCCTTCTCGTAGACACGAGCTGAGAAATTGCAAACGTCGAGCAATTGCTCAGAGATGAAAAGTGCCAGCACTGAAAGCTGTGGCTAGCCAGCAGCCTTCCTTGGAAGCGCTTTTGTAGGCCTAAGAACACTGGGGCTCTGGGCTTCTCTAGCCACCTACTCTTCTGCTCATCCTCTCGCGTAGTCTAAAGAGAGCTCAGGTGAGAAATTGCAAATGTCGAGCAATTGCTCAGAGAGGAAAAGTGCCAGCACTGAAAGCTGTTGCTAGCCAGCACCCTTCCTTGGAAGCGCTTTTGTAGGCCTAAGAACACTGGGGCTCTGGGCTTCTCTAGCCACCTACTCTTCTGCTCATCCTCTCGCGCAGTCTAAAGAGAGCTCAGGTGAGAAATTGCAAACGTCCAGCAATTGCTCAGAGATGAAAAGTGGCAGCACTGAAAGCTGATGCTAATCAGCACCCTTCCTTGGAAGTGCTTTCACAGGCGCAGCAACACTGGGGCTTTGCGCTTCTCTAGCCACCAAACGTCACGGTCACTATCTCTCCGTCTCGTAGACACGAGCTGAGAAATTGCAAACGTCGAGCAATTGCTCAGAGAGGAAAAGTGCCAGCACTGAAAGCTGTTGCTAGCCAGCACCCTTCCTTGGAAGCGCTTTTGTAGGCCTAAGAACACTGGGGTTGTGGGCTTCTCTAGCCACCTACTCCTCTGCTCATCCTCTCGCGCACTCTAAAGAGAGCTCAGGTGAGAAATTGCAAATGTCGAGCAATTGCTCAGAGATGAAAAGTGCCAGCACTGAAGGCTGTTGCTAGCCAGCACCCTTCCTTGGAAGCGCTTTCACAGGCGCAGCAACACTTGGACTTTGCGCTTCTCTACCCACCAAACGTCACGGTCATTCTCTTTCCTTCTCGTAGACACGAGCTGAGAAACTGCAAACGTCGAGCAATTGCTCAGAGATGAAAATTGCCAGCACTGAAAGCTGTTGCTAGCCAGCACCCTTCCTTGGAAGCACTTCTGTAGTCCTAAGAACACTGGGGCTCTGGGCTTCTCTAGCCACCTAATCTTCTGCTCATCCTCTCGCGCACTCTAAAGAGAGCTCAGGTGAGAAATTGCAAACGTCGAGCAATTGCTCAGAGATGAAAAGTGCCAGCACTGAAAGCTGATGCTAGCCAGCACCCTTCCTTGGAAGCGCTTTCACAGGCGCAGCAACACTGGGGCTTTGCGCTTCTCTAGCCACCAAACGTCACGGTCACTATCTCTCCGTCTCGTAGACACGAGCTGAGAAATTGCAAACGTCGAGCAATTGCTCAGAGATGAGAAGTGCCAGCACTGAAAGCTGTTGCTAGCCAGCACCCTTCCTTGGAAGCGCTTTCACAGGCGCAGCAACACTGGGGCTTTGCGCTTCTCTACCCACCAAACATCACGGTCATTCTCTTTCCTTCTCGTAGACACGAGTTGAGAAATTGCAAACGTCGAGCAATTGCTCAGAGATGAAAAGTTCCAGCACTGAAAGCTGTTGCTAGCCAGCACCCTTCCTTGGAAGCGCTTTCACAGGTGCAGCAACACTGGGGCTTTGCGCTTCTCTACCCACCAAACGTCACGGTCATTCTCTTTCCTTCTCGTAGACACGAGCTGAGAAATTGCAAACGTCGAGCAATTGCTCAGAGATGAAAAGTGCCAGCACTGAAAGCTGTTGCTAGCCAGCACCCTTCCTTGGAAGCGCTTTTGTAGCCCTAACAACACTGGGGTTCTGGGCTTCTCTAGCCACCTACTCTTCTGCTCATCATCTCGTGCAGTCTAAAGAGAGCTCAGGTGAGAAATTGCAAATGTCGAGCAATTGCTCAGAGAGGAAAAGTGCCAGCACTGAAAGCTGTTGCTAGCCAGCACCCTTCCTTGGAAGCGCTTTTGTAGGCCTAAGAACACTGGGGCTCTGGGCTTCTCTAGCCACCTAATCTTCTGCTCATCCTCTCGCGCACTCTAAAGAGAGCTCAGGTGAGAAATTGCAAATGTCGAGCAATTGCTCAGAGATGAAAAGTGCCAGCACTGAAAGCTGTTGCTAGCCAGCACCCTTCCTTGGAAGCGCTTTCACAGGCGCAGCAACACTGGGGCTTTGCGCTTCTCTAGCCACCAAACGTCACGCTCAGTATCTCTCCGTCTCGTAGACACGAGTTGAGAAATTGCAAACGTCGAGCAATTGCTCAGAGATGAAAAGTGCCAGCACTGAAAGCTGTTGCTAGCCAGCACCCTTCCTTGGAAGCGCTTTTGTAGGCCTAAGAACACTGGGGCTCTGGGCTTCTCTAGCCACCTCATCTTCTGCTCATCCTCTCGCGCAGTCTAAAGAGAGCTCAGGTGAGAAATTGCAAACGTCGAGCAATTGCTCAGAGATGAAAAGTGCCAGCACTGAAGGCTGTTGCTAGCCAGCACCCTTCCTTGGAAGTGCTTTCACAGGCGCAGCAACACTGGGGCTTTGCGCTTCGCTACCCACCAAACGTCACGGTCATTCTCTTTCCTTCTCGTAGACACGAGCTGTGAAATTGCAAACGTCGAGCAATTGCTCAGAGATGAAAAGTGGCAGCACTGAAAGCTGTTGCTAGCTAGCACCCTTCCTTGGAAACGCTTTTGTAGGCCTAAGAACACTGGGGTTGTGGGCCTCTCTAGCCACCTACTCTTCTGCTCATCCTCTCGTGCAGTCTAAAGAGAGCTCAGGTGAGAAATTGCAAACGTCGAGCAATTGCTCAGAGATGAAAAGTGCCAGCACTGAAAGCTGTTGCTAGCCAGCACCCTTCCTTGGAAGCGCTTTCACAGGCGCAGCAACACTGGGACTTTGCGCTTCTCTACCCACCAAATGTCACGGTCATTCTCTTTCCTTCTCGTAGACACGAGCTGAGAAATTGCAAACGTCGAGCAATTGCTCAGAGATGAAAAGTGCCAGCACTGAAAGCTGTGGCTAGCCAGCACCCTTCCTTGGAAGTGCTTTCACAGGCGCAGCAACACTGGGGCTTTGCGCTTCTCTACCCACCAAACGTCACGGTCATTCTCTTTCCGTCTCGTAGACACGAGCTGAGAAATTGCAAACGTCGAGCAATTGCTCAGAGATGAAAAGTGCCAGGACTGAAAGCTGTTGCTAGCCAGCACCCTTCCTTGGAAGCGCTTTTGTAGGCCTAGGAACACTGGGGTTGTGGGCTTCTCTAGCCACCTACTCTTCTGCTCATCCTCTTGTGCAGTCTAAAGAGAGCTCAGGTGAGAAATTGCAAATGTCGAGCAATTGCTCAGAGATGAAAAGTGCCAGCACTGAAAGCTGTTACTAGCCAGCACCCTTCCTTGGAAGCGCTTTTGTAGGCCTAAGAACACTGGGGCTCTGGGCTTCTCTAGCCACCTAATCTTCTGCTCATCCTCTCGCGCACTCTAAAGAGAGCTCAGGTGAGAAATTGCAAACGTCGAGCAATTGCTCAGAGCTGAAAAGTGCCAGCACTGAAAGCTGACGCTAGCTAGCACCCTTCCTTGGAAGCGCTTTCACAGGCGCAGCAACACTGGGGCTTTGCACTTCCCTAGCCACCAAACATCACGGTCATTCTCTTTCCGTCTCGTAGACACGAGTTGAGAAATTGCAAACGTCGAGCAATTGCTCAGAGATGAAAAGTGCCAGCACTGAAAGCTGATGCTAGCCAGCACCCTTCCTTGGAAGCGCTTTTGTAGGCCTAAGAACACTGGGGTTGTGGGCTTCTCTAGCCACCTACTCTTCTGCTCATCCTCTCGTGCAGTCTAAAGAGAGCTCAGGTGAGAAATTGCAAACGTCGAGCAATTGCTCAGAGATGAAAAGTGCCAGCCCTGAAAGCTGTTGCTAGCCAGCACCCTTCCTTGGAAGCGCTTTTGTAGGCCTAAGAACACTGGGGCTCTGGGCTTCTCTAGCCACCTAATCTTCTGCTCATCCTCTCGCGCACTCTAAAGAGAGCTCAGGTGAGAAATTGCAAATGTCGAGCAATTGCTCAGAGATGAAAAGTGCCAGCACTGAAAGCTGTTGCTAGCCAGCACCCTTCCTCGGAAGTGCTTTCACAGGCGCAGCAACACTGGGGCTTTGCGCTTCTCTACCCACCAAACGTCACGCTCACTATCTCTCCGTCTCGTAGACACGAGCTGAGAAATTGCAAACGTCGAGCAATTGCTCAGAGATGAAAAGTTCCAGCACTGAAAGCTCTTGCTAGCCAGCACCCTTCCTTGGAAGCGCTTTTGTAGGCCTAAGAACACTGGGGCTCTGGGCTTCTCTAGCCACCTACGCCTCTGCTCATCCTCTCGAGCACTCTAAAGAGAGCTCAGGTGAGAAATTGCAAAGGTCGAGCAATTGCTCAGAGATGAAAAGTGCCAGCACTGAAGGCTGTTGCTAGCCAGCACCCTTCCTTGGAAGCGCTTTCACAGGCGCAGCAACACTGGGGCTTTGCGCTTCTCTAGCCACCAAACGTCACGGTCATACTCTTTCCTTCTCGTAGACACGAGCTGAGAAATTGCAAACGTCCAGCAATTGCTCAGAGATGAAAAGTGCCAGCACTGAAAGCTGTTGCTAGCTAGCACCCTTCCTTGGAAGCGCTTTCACAGGCGCAGCAACACTGGGGCTTTGCGCTTCTCTACCCACCAAACGTCACGGTCATTCTCTTTCCGTCTCGTGGACACGAGCTGAGAAATTGCAAACGTCGAGCAACTGCTCAGAGATGAAAAGTGCCAGCACTGAAAGCTGATGCTAGCCAGCACCCTTCCTTGGAAGCGCTTTTGTAGGCCTAAGAACACTGGGGTTGTGGGCTTCTCTAGCCACCTACTCTTCTGCTCATCATCTCGTGCAGTCTAAAGAGAGCTCAGATGAGAAATTGCAAATGTCAAGCAATTGCTCAGAGATGAAAAGTGCCAGCTCTGAAAGCTGTGGCTAGCCAGCACCCTTCCTTGGAAGCGCTTTCACAGGCGCAGCAACACTGGGACTTTGCGCTTCTCTACCCACCAAACGTCACGGTCACTATCTCTCCGTCTTGTAGACACGAGCTGAGAAATTGCAAACGTCGAGCAATTGCTCAGAGATGAAAAGTGCCAGCACTGAAAGCTGATGCTAGCCAGCACCCTTCCTTGGAAGCGCTTTTGTAGGCCTAAGAACACTGGGGCTCTGGGATTCTCTAGCCACCTACTCTTCTGCTCATCCTCTCGTGCAGTCTAAAGAGAGCTCAGGTGAGAAATTGCAAATGTCGAGCAATTGCTCAGAGAGGAAAAGTGCCAGCACTGAAAGCTGTTGCTAGCCAGCAGCCTTCCTTGGAAGCGCTTTTGTAGGCCTAAGAACACTGGGGCTCTGGGCTTCTCTAGCCACCTCATCTTCTGCTCATCCTCTCGCGCACTCTAAAGAGAGCTCAGGTGAGAAATTGCAAACGTCGAGCAATTGCTCAGAGATGAAAAGTGGCAGCACTGAAAGCTGATGCTAGCCAGCACCCTTCCTTGGAAGCGCTTTCACAGGCGCAGCAACACTGGGGCTTTGCGCTTCTCTAGCCACCAAACATCACGCTCACTATCTCTCCGTCTCGTAGACACGAGCTGAGAAATTGCAAACGTCGAGCAATTGCTCAGAGATGAAAAGTTCCAGCACTGAAAGCTCTTGCTAGCCAGCACCCTTCCTTGGAAGCGCTTTTGTAGGCCTAAGAACACTGGGGCTCTGGGCTTCTCTAGCCACCTACTCCTCTGCTCATCCTCTCGCGCACTCTAAAGAGAGCTCAGGTGAGAAATTGCAAACGTCGAGCAATTGCTCAGAGATGAAAAGTGCCAGCACTGAAGGCTGTTGCTAGCCAGCACCCTTCCTTGGAAGCGCTTTCACAGGCGCAGCAACACTGGGACTTTGCGCTTCTCTAGCCACCAAACGTCACGGTCATTCTCTTTCCTTCTCGTAGACACGAGCTGAGAAATTGCAAACGTCGAGCAATTGCTCAGAGATGAAAAGTGCCAGCACTGAAAGCTGTTGCTAGCTAGCACACTTCCTTGGAAGCGCTTTCACAGGCGCAGCAACACTGGGGCTTTGCGCTTCTCTACCCACCAAACTTCACGGTCATTCTCTTTCCTTCTCGTAGACACGAGCTGAGAAATTGCAAACGTCGAGCAATTGCTCAGAGAGGAAAAGTGCCAGCACTGAAAGCTGTGGCTAGCCAGCACCCTTCCTTGGAAACGCTTTCACAGGCGCAGCAACAGTGGGGCTTTGCGCTTCTCTACCCACCAAACGTCACGGTCATTCTCTTTCCGTCTCGTAGACACGAGCTGTGAAATTGCAAATGTCGAGCAATTGCTCAGAGATGAAAAGTGGCAGCACTGAAAGCTGTTGCTAGCTAGCACCCTTCCTTGGAAACGCTTTTGTAGGCCTAAGAACACTGGGGTTGTGGGCTTCTCTAGCCACCTACTCTTCTGCTCATCATCTCGTGTAGTCTAAAGAGAGCTCAGGTGAGAAATTGCAAACGTCGAGCAATTGCTCAGAGATGAAAAGTGCCAGCACTGAAGGCTGTTGCTAGCCAGCAGCCTTCCTTGGAAGCGCTTTCACAGGCGCAGCAACACTGGGACTTTGCGCTTCTCTAGCCACCAAACGTCACGGTCATTCTCTTTCCGTCTCGTGGACACGAGCTGAGAAATTGCAAACGTCGAGTAATTGCTCAGAGATGAAAAGTGCCAGCACTGAAAGCTGATGCTAGCCAGCACCCTTCCTTGGAAGCGCTTTTGTAGGCCTAAGAACACTGGGGTTGTGGGCTTCTCTAGCCACCTACTCTTCTGCTCATCCTCTCGCGCACTCTAAAGAGAGCTCAGGTGAGAAATTGCAAACGTCGAGCAATTGCTCAGAGATGAAAAGTGCCAGCACTGAAAGCTGTTGCTAGCCAGCACCCTTCCTTGGAAGCGCTTTCACAGGCGCAGCAACACTGGGGCTTTGCGCTTCTCTACCCACCAAACGTCACGGTCATTCTCTTTCCTTCTCGTAGACACGAGCTGAGAAATTGCAAACGTCCACCAATTGCTCAGAGATGAAAAGTGCCAGCACTGAAAGCTGTTGCTAGCCAGCACCCTTCCTCAGAAGTGCTTTCACAGGCGCAGCAACACTGGGGCTTTGCGCTTCGCTACCCACCAAACGTCATGGTCATTCTCTTTCCTTCTCGTAAACACGAGCTGAGAAATTGCAAACGTCGAGCAATTGCTCAGAGATGAAAAGTGCCAGCACTGAAAGCTGTTGCTAGCCAGCACCCTTCCTTGGAAGCGCTTTTGTAGCCCTAAGAACACTGGGGTTGTGGGCTTCTCTAGCCACCTAATCTTCTGCTCATCCTCTCGTGCAGTCTAAAGAGAGCTCAGGTGAGAAATTGCAAACGTCGAGCAATTGCTCAGAGATGAAAAGTGCCAGCACTGAAAGCTCTTGCTAGCCAGCACCCTTCCTTGGAAGCGCTTTCACAGGCGCAGCAACACTGGGGCTTTGCGCTTCTCTAGCCACCAAACGTCATGGTCATTCTCTTTCCGTCTCGTAGACACGAGTTGAGAAATTGCAAACGTCGAGCAATTGCTCAGAGATGAAAAGTGCCAGCACTGAAAGCTGTTGCTACCCAGCACCCTTCCTAGGAAGTGCTTTCACAGGCGCAGCAACACTGGGGCTTTGCTCTTCTCTACCCACCAAACTTCACGGTCACTATCTCTCCGTCTCGTAGACACGAGCTGAGAAATTGCAAACGTCGAGCAATTGCTCAGAGATGAAAAGTGCCAGCACTGAAAGCTGTTGCTAGCCAGCACCCTTCCTTGGAAGCGCTTTTGTAGGCCTAAGATCACTGGGGTTGTGGGCTTCTCTAGCCACCTACTCTTCTGCTCATCCTCTCGCGTAGTCTAAAGAGAGCTCAGGTGAGAAATTGCAAATGTCAAGCAATTGCTCAGAGACGAAAAGTGCCAGCACTGAAAGCTGTTGCTAGCCAGCACCCTTCCTTGGAAGCGCTTTTGTAGCCCTAAGAACACTGGGGCTCTGGGCTTCTCTAGCCACCTAATCTTCTGCTCATCCTCTCGCGCAGTCTAAAGAGAGCTCAGGTGAAAATTGCAAACGTCGAGCAATTGCTCAGAGATGAAAAGTGCCAGCACTGAAAGCTGATGCTAGCCAGCACCCTTCCTTGGAAGCGCTTTCACAGGCGCAGCAACACTGGGGCTTTGCGCTTCTGTAGCCACCAAACATCACGCTCACTATCTCTCCGTCTCGTAGACACGAGCTGAGAAATTGCAAACGTCGAGCAATTGCTCAGAGATGAAAAGTTCCAGCACTGAAAGCTCTTGCTAGCCAGCACCCTTCCTTGGAAGCGCTTTTGTAGGCCTAAGAACACTGGGGCTCTGGGCTTCTCTAGCCACCTACTCTTCTGCTCATCCTCTCGCGCAGTCTAAAGAGAGCTCAGGTGAGAAAGTGCAAACGTCGAGCAATTGTTCAGAGATGAAAAGTGCCAGCACTGAAGGCTGTTGCTAGCCAGCAGCCTTCCTTGGAAGCGCTTTCACAGGCGCAGCAACACTGGGACTTTGCGCTTCTCTAGCCACCAAACGTCACGGTCATTCTCTTTCTGTCTCTTGGACACGAGCTGCGAAATTGCAAACGTCGAGTAATTGCTCAGAGATGAAAAGTGCCAGCACTGAAAGCTGATGCTAGCCAGCACCCTTCCTTGGAAGCGCTTTTGTAGGCCTAAGAACACTGGGGTTGTGGGCTTCTCTAGCCACCTACTCTTCTGCTCATCCTCTCGCGCACTCTGAAGAGAGCTCAGGTGAGAAATTGCAAACGTCGAGCAATTGCTCAGAGATGAAAAGTGCCAGCACTGAAAGCTGTTGCTAGCCAGCACCCTTCCTTGGAAGCGCTTTCACAGGCGCAGCAACACTGGGACTTTGCGCTTCTCTACCCACCAAATGTCACGGTCATTCTCTTTCCTTCTCGTAGACACGAGCTGAGAAATTGCAAACGTCCACCAATTGCTCAGAGATGAAAAGTGCCAGCACTGAAAGCTGTTGCTACCCAGCACCCTTCCTCAGAAGTGCTTTCACAGGCGCAGCAACACTGGGGCTTTGCGCTTCGCTACCCACCAAACATCACGGTCATTCTCTTTCCTTCTCGTAGACAAGAGCTGAGAAATTGCAAACGTCGAGCAATTGCTCAGAGATGAAAAGTGCCAGCACTGAAAGCTGTTGCTAGCCAGCACCCTTCCTTGGAAGCGCTTTTGTAGGCCTAAGAACACTGGGGTTGTGGGCTTCTCTAGCCACCTAATCTTCTGCTCATCCTCTCGCGCAGTCTAAAGAGAGCTCAGGTGAGAAATTGCAAAGGTCGAGCAATTGCTCAGAGATGAAAAGTGCCAGCACTGAAGGCTGTTGCTAGCCAGCACCCTTCCTTGGAAGCGCTTTCACAGGCGCAGCAACACTGGGGCTTTGCGCTTCTCTAGCCACCAAACGTCACGGTCATTCTCTTTCCTTCTCGTAGACACGAGCTGAGAAATTGCAAACGTCCAGCAATTGCTCAGAGATGAAAAGTGCCAGCACTGAAAGCTCTTGCTAGCCAGCACCCTTCCTCGGAAGTGCTTTCACAGGCGCAGCAACACTGGGGCTTTGCGCTTCTCTAGCCACCAAACGTCACTCTCACTATCTCTCCGTCTCGTAAACACGAGCTGAGAAATTGCAAAGGTCGAGCAATTGCTCAGAGATGAAAAGTGCCAGCACTGAAAGCTGTTGCTAGCCAGCACCCTTGCTTGGAAGCGCTTTTGTAGGCCTAAGAACACTGGGGTTGTGGGCTTCTCTAGCCACCTAATCTTCTGCTCATCCTCTCGCGCACTCTAAAGAGAGCTCAGGTGAGAAATTGCAAACGTCCAGCAATTGCTCAGAGATGAAAAGTGCCAGCACTGAAAGCTGTTGCTAGCCAGCACCCTTCCTTGGAAGCGCTTTTGTAGGCCTAGGAACACTGGGGCTCTGGGCTTCTCTAACCACCTACTTCTCTGCTCATCCTCTCGCGCACTCTAAAGAGAGCTCAGGTGAGAAATTTCAAAGGTCGAGCAATTGCTCAGAGATGAAAAGGGCCAGCACTGAAGGCTGTTGCTAGCCAGCACCCTTCCTTGGAAGCGCTTTCACAGGCGCAGCAACACTGGGACTTTGCGCTTCTCTAGCCACCAAACGTCACGGTCATTCTCTTTCCGTCTCGTAGACACGAGCTGAGAAATTGCAAACGTCGAGCAATTGCTCAGGGAGGAAAAGTGCCAGCACTGAAAGCTGTTGCTTGCTAGCACCCTTCCTTGGAAGCGCTTTCACCGGCGCAGCAACACTGGGGCTTTGCGCTTCTCTACCCACCAAACGTCACGGTCATTCTCTTTCCGTCTCGTAGACACGAGCTGAGAAATTGCAAACGTCGAGCAATTGCTCAGAGATGAAAAGTGGCAGCACTGAAAGCTGATGCTAGCCAGCACCCTTCCTTGGAAGCGCTTTTGTAGCCCTAAGAACACTGGGGTTCTGGGCTTCTCTAGCCACCTACTCATCTGCTCATCATCTCGCGCACTCTAAAGAGAGCTCAGGTGAGAAATTGCAAACGTCGAGCAATTGCTCAGAGAGGAAAAGTGCCAGCACTGAAAGCTGTGGCTAGCCAGCACCCTTCCTTGGAAGCGCTTTCACAGGCGCAGCAACACTGGGACTTTGCGCTTCTCTACCCACCAAACATCACGGTCATTCTCTTTCCGTCTCGTAGACACGAGCTGAGAAATTGCAAACGTCCAGCAATTGCTCAGAGATGAAAAGTGCCAGCACTGAAAGCTGTTGCTAGCCAGCACCCTTCCTCGGAAGTGCTTTCACAGGCGCAGCAACACTGGGGCTTTGCGCTTCTCTACCCACCAAACGTCACTCTCACTATCTCTCCGTCTCGTAAACACGAGCTGAGAAATTGCAAAGGTCGAGCAATTGCTCAGAGATGAAAAGTGCCAGCACTGAAAGCTGTTGCTAGCCAGCACCCTTCCTTGGAAGCGCTTTTGTAGGCCTAAGAACACTGGGGTTGTGGGCTTCTCCAGCCACCTACTCTTCTGCTCATCCTCTCGTGCAGTCTAAAGAGAGCTCAGGTGAGAAATTGCAAACGTCGAGCAATTGCTCAGAGATGAAAAGTGCCAGCACTGAAAGCTGTTGCTAGCCAGCACCCTTCCTTGGAAGCGCTTTCACAGGCGCAGCAACACTGGGGCTTTGCGCTTCTCTAGCCACCAAACGTCACGGTCATTCTCTTTCCTTCTCGTAGACACGAGCTGAGAAATTGCAAACGTCGAGCAATTGCTCAGAGATGAAAAGTGCCAGCACTGAAAGCTGATGCTACCCAGCACCCTTCCTTGCAAGTGATTTCACAGGCGCAGCAACACTGGGGCTTTGCTCTTCTCTACCCACCAAACTTCACGGTCACTATCTCTCCGTCTCGTAGACACGAGCTGAGAAATTGCAAACGTCGAGCAATTGCTCAGAGATGAAAAGTGCCAGCACTGAAAGCTGTTGCTAGCCAGCACCCTTCCTTGGAAGCGCTTTTGTAGGCCTAAGAACACTGGGGCTCTGGGCTTCTCTAGCCACCTACTCTTCTGCTCATCCTCTCGCGTAGTCTAAAGAGAGCTCAGGTGAGAAATTGCAAATGTCAAGCAATTGCTCAGAGAGGAAAGGTGCCAGCACTGAAAGCTGTTGCTAGCCAGCACCCTTCCTTGGAAGCGCTTTTGTAGCCCTAAGAACACTGGGGCTCTGGGCTTCTCTAGCCACCTCATCTTCTGCTCATCCTCTCGCGCACTCTAAAGAGAGCTCAGGGGAGAAATTGCAAACGTCGAGCAATTGCTCAGAGAGGAAAAGTGGCAGCACTGAAGGCTGTTGCTAGCCAGCACCCTTCCTTGGAAGCGCTTTCACAGGCGCAGCAACACTGGGACTTTGCGCTTCCCTAGCCACCAAACATCACGCTCACTATCTCTCCGTCTCGTAGACACGAGCTGAGAAATTGCAAACGTCGAGCAATTGCTCAGAGATGAAAAGTGCCAGCACTGAAAGCTGATGCTAGCCAGCACCCTTCCTTGGAAGCGCTTTTGTAGCCCTAACAACACTGGGGTTGTGGGCTTCTCTAGCCACCTACTCTTCTGCTCATCATCTCGTGCAGTCTAAAGAGAGCTCAGGTGAGAAATTGCAAAGGTCGAGCAATTGCTCAGAGATGAAAAGTGCCAGCACTGAAAGCTGTGGCTAGCCAGCACCCTTCCTTGGAAGCGCTTTCACAGGCGCAGCAACACTGGGGCTTTGCGCTTCTCTACCCACCAAACATCACGGTCATTCTCTTTCCTTCTCGTAGACACGAGCTGAGAAATTGCAAACGTCGAGCAATTGCTCAGAGATGAAAAGTGCCATCACTGAAAGCTGTTGCTAGCCAGCACCCTTCCTTGGAAGAGCTTTTGTAGGCCTAAGAACACTGGGGTTGTGGGCTTCTCTAGCCACCTACTCTTCTGCTCATCCTCTCGCGTAGTCTAAAGAGAGCTCAGGTGAGAAATTGCAAACGTCGAGCAATTGCTCAGAGATGAAAAGTGGCAGCACTGAAAGCTGATGCTAGCCAGCACCCTTCCTTGGAAGCGCTTTCACAGGCGCAGCAACACTGGGGCTTTGCGCTTCTCTAGCCACCAAACATCACGCTCACTATCTCTCCGTCTCGTAGACACGAGCTGAGAAATTGCAAACGTCGAGCAATTGCTCAGAGATGAAAAGTTCCAGCACTGAAAGCTCTTGCTAGCCAGCACCCTTCCTTGGAAGCGCTTTTGTAGGCCTAAGAACACTGGGGCTCTGGGCTTCTCTAGCCACCTACACATCTGCTCATCCTCTCGCGCACTCTAAAGAGAGCTCAGGTGAGAAATTGCAAAGGTCGAGCAATTGCTCAGAGATGAAAAGTGCCAGCACTGAAGGCTGTTGCTAGCCAGCACCCTTCCTTGGAAGCGCTTTCACAGGCGCAGCAACACTGGGACTTTGCGCTTCTCTAGCCACCAAACGTCACGGTCATTCTCTTTCCTTCTCGTAGACACGAGCTGAGAAATTGCAAACGTCGAGCAATTGCTCAGAGATGAAAAGTGCCAGCACTGAAAGCTGTTGCTAGCTAGCACACTTCCTTGGAAGCGCTTTCACAGGCGCAGCAACACTGGGGCTTTGCGCTTCTCTACCCACCAAACGTCACGGTCATTCTCTTTCCTTCTCGTAGACACGAGCTGAGAAATTGCAAACGTCGAGCAATTGCTCAGAGAGGAAAAGTGCCAGCACTGAAAGCTGTGGCTAGCCAGCACCCTTCCTTGGAAACGCTTTCACAGGCGCAGCAACACTGGGGCTCTGCGCTTCGCTACCCACCAAACGTCACGGTCATTCTCTTTCCTTCTCGTAGACACGAGCTGTGAAATTGCAAATGTCGAGCAATTGCTCAGAGATGAAAAGTGGCAGCACTGAAAGCTGTTGCTAGCTAGCACCCTTCCTTGGAAACGCTTTTGTAGGCCTAAGAACACTGGGGTTGTGGGCTTCTCTAGCCACCTACTCTTCTGCTCATCATCTCGTGTAGTCTAAAGAGAGCTCAGGTGAGAAATTGCAAACGTCGAGCAATTGCTCAGAGATGAAAAGCGCCAGCACTGAAGGCTGTTGCTAGCCAGCAGCCTTCCTTGGAAGCGCTTTCACAGGCGCAGCAACACTGGGACTTTGCGCTTCTCTAGCCACCAAACGTCACGGTCATTCTCTTTCTGTCTCTTGGACACGAGCTGAGAAATTGCAAACGTCGAGTAATTGCTCAGAGATGAAAAGTGCCAGCACTGAAAGCTGATGCTAGCCAGCACCCTTCCTTGGAAGCGCTTTTGTAGGCCTAAGAACACTGGGGTTGTGGGCTTCTCTAGCCACCTACTCTTCTGCTCATCCTCTCGCGCACTCTAAAGAGAGCTCAGGTGAGAAATTGCAAACGTCGAGCAATTGCTCAGAGATGAAAAGTGCCAGCACTGAAAGCTGTTGCTAGCCAGCACCCTTCCTTGGAAGCGCTTTCACAGGCGCAGCAACACTGGGACTTTGCGCTTCTCTAGCCACCAAATGTCACGGTCATTCTCTTTCCTTCTCGTAGACACGAGCTGAGAAATTGCAAACGTCGAGCAATTGCTCAGAGATGAAAAGTGCCAGCACTGAAAGCTGTTGCTAGCCAGCACCCTTCCTCAGAAGTGCTTTCACAGGCGCAGCAACACTGGGGCTTTGCGCTTCGCTACCCACCAAACGTCATGGTCATTCTCTTTCCTTCTCGTAAACACGAGCTGAGAAATTGCAAACGTCGAGCAATTGCTCAGAGATGAAAAGTGCCAGCACTGAAAGCTGTTGCTAGCCAGCACCCTTCCTTGGAAGCGCTTTTGTAGCCCTAAGAACACTGGGGTTGTGGGCTTCTCTAGCCACCTAATCTTCTGCTCATCCTCTCGTGCAGTCTAAAGAGAGCTCAGGTGAGAAATTGCAAACGTCGAGCAATTGCTCAGAGATGAAAAGTGCCAGCACTGAAAGCTCTTGCTAGCCAGCACCCTTCCTTGGAAGCGCTTTCACAGGCGCAGCAACACTGGGGCTTTGCGCTTCTCTAGCCACCAAACGTCATGGTCATTCTCTTTCCGTCTCGTAGACACGAGTTGAGAAATTGCAAACGTCGAGCAATTGCTCAGAGATGAAAAGTGCCAGCACTGAAAGCTGTTGCTACCCAGCACCCTTCCTAGGAAGTGCTTTCACAGGCGCAGCAACACTGGGGCTTTGCTCTTCTCTACCCACCAAACTTCACGGTCACTATCTCTCCGTCTCGTAGACACGAGCTGAGAAATTGCAAACGTCGAGCAATTGCTCAGAGATGAAAAGTGCCAGCACTGAAAGCTGTTGCTAGCCAGCACCCTTCCTTGGAAGCGCTTTTGTAGGCCTAAGAACACTGGGGCTCTGGGCTTCTCTAGCCACCTAATCTTCTGCTCATCCTCTCGCGCACTCTAAAGAGAGCTCAGGTGAGAAAGTGCAAACGTCGAGCAATTGCTCAGAGATGAAAAGTGCCAGCACTGAAGGCTGTTGCTAGCCAGCAGCCTTCCTTGGAAGCGCTTTCACAGGCCCAGCAACACTGGGACTTTGCGCTTCTCTAGCCACCAAACGTCACGGTCATTCTCTTTCTGTCTCTTGGACACGAGCTGAGAAATTGCAAACGTCGAGTAATTGCTCAGAGATGAAAAGTGCCAGCACTGAAAGCTGATGCTAGCCAGCACCCTTCCTTGGAAGCGCTTTTGCAGGCCTAAGAACACTGGGGTTGTGGGCTTCTCTAGCCACCTACTCTTCTGCTCATCCTCTCGCGTAGTCTAAAGAGAGCTCAGGTGAGAAATTGCAAATGTCAAGCAATTGCTCAGAGATGAAAAGTGCCAGCACTGAAAGCTGTTGCTAGCCAGCACCCTTCCTTGGAAGCGCTTTTGTAGCCCTAAGAACACTTGGGCTCTGGGCTTCTCTAGCCACCTAATCTTCTGCTCATCCTCTCGCACAGTCTAAAGAGAGCTCAGGTGAGAAAGTGCAAACGTCGAGCAATTGCTCAGAGATGAAAAGTGCCAGCACTGAAAGCTGTGGCTAGCCAGCACCCTTCCTTGGAAGCGCTTTCACAGGCGCAGCAGCACTGGGGCTTTGCGCTTCTCTACCCACCAAACATCATGCTCACTATCTCTCCGTCTCGTAAACACGAGCTGAGAAATTGCAAACGTCGAGCAATTGCTCAGAGATGAAAAGTGCCAGCACTGAAAGCTGTGGCTAGCCAGCACCCTTCCTTGGAAGCGCTTTCACAGGCGCAGCAACACTGGGGCTTTGCGCTTCTCTAGCCACCAAACATCATGCTCACTATCTCTCCGTCTTGTAGACACGAGCTGAGAAATTGCAAACGTCGAGCAATTGCTCAGAGATGAAAAGTGCCAGGACTGAAAGCTGTTGCTAGCTAGCACCCTTCCTTGGATGTGCTTTCACAGGCGCAGCAACACTGGGGCTTTGCGCTTCGCTACCCACCAAACATCACGGTCATTCTCTTTCCGTCTCGTAGACACGAGCTGAGAAATTGCAAAGGTCGAGCAATTGCTCAGAGATGAAAAGGGCCAGCACTGAAAGCTGTTGCTAGCCAGCACCCTTCCTTGGAAGCGCTTTCAAAGGCGCAGCAACACTGGGGCTTTGCGCTTCGCTACCCACCAAACGTCACGGTCATTCTCTTTCCTTCTCGTAGACACGAGCTGAGAAATTGCAAACGTCCAGCAATTGCTCAGAGATGAAAAGTGGCAGCACTGAAAGTTGTTGCTAGCCAGCACCCTTCCTTGGAAGCGCTTTTGTAGGCCTAAGAACACTGGGGTTTTGGGCTTCTCTAGCCACCTAATCTTCTGCTCATCCTCTCGCGCACTCTAAAGAGAGCTCAGGTGAGAAAGTGCAAACGTCGAGCAATTGCTCAGAGATGAAAAGGGCCAGCACTGAAAGCTGTTGCTAGCCAGCACACTTCCTTGGAAGCGCGTTCACAGGCGCAGCAACACTGGGGCTTTGCGCTTCTCTAGCCACCAAACGTCACGGTCATTCTCTTTCCGTCTCGTGGACACGAGCTGAGAAATTGCAAACGTCGAGCAATTGCTCAGAGATGAAAAGTGCCAGCACTGAAAGCTGTTGCTACCCAGCACCCTTCCTTGGAAGTGCTTTCACAGGCGCAGCAACACTGGGGCTTTGCTCTTCTCTACCCACCAAACGTCACGGTCACTATCTCTCCGTCTCGTAGACACGAGCTGAGAAATTGCAAACGTCGAGCAATTGCTTAGAGATGAAAAGTGCCAGCACTGAAAGCTGTGGCTAGCCAGCAGCCTTCCTTGGAAGCGCTTTTGTAGGCCTAAGAACACTGGGGCTCTGGGCTTCTCTAGCCACCTACTCTTCTGCTCATCCTCTCGCGTAGTCTAAAGAGAGCTCAGGTGAGAAATTGCAAATGTCGAGCAATTGCTCAGAGATGAAAAGTTCCAGCACTGAAAGCTCTTGCTAGCCAGCACCCTTCCTTGGAAGCGCTTTTGTAGGCCTAAGAACACTGGGGCTCTGGGCTTCTCTAGCCACCTACTCCTCTGCTCATCCTCTCGCGCACTCTAAAGAGAGCTCAGGTGAGAAATTGCAAACGTCGAGCAATTGCTCAGAGATGAAAAGTGGCAGCACTGAAAGCTGATGCTAGCCAGCACCCTTCCTTGGAAGCGCTTTCACAGGCGCAGCAACACTGGGGCTTTGCGCTTCTCTAGCCACCAAACATCACGCTCACTATCTCTCCGTCTCGTAGACACGAGCTGAGAAATTGCAAACGTCGAGCAATTGCTCAGAGATGAAAAGTGCCAGCACTGAAAGCTGTTGCTAGCCAGCACCCTTCCTTGGAAGCACTTTCACAGGCGCAGCAACACTGGGGCTTTGCGCTTCTCTACCCTCCAAACATCACGGTCATTCTCTTTCCGTCTCGTAGACACGAGTTGAGAAATTGCAAAGGTCGAGCAATTGCTCAGAGATGAAAAGTGCCAGCACTGAAAGCTGTTGCTAGCCAGCACCCTTCCTTGGAAGCGCTTTTGTAGGCCTAAGAACACTGGGGTTGTGGGCTTCTCTAGCCACCTACTCCTCTGCTCATCCTCTCGTGCAGTCTAAAGAGAGCTCAGGTGAGAAATTGCAAAGGTCGAGCAATTGCTCAGAGATGAAAAGTGCCAGCACTGAAGGCTGTTGCTAGCCAGCACCCTTCCTTGGAAGCGCTTTCACAGGCGCAGCAACACTGGGGCTTTGCGCTTCTCTAGCCACCAAACGTCACGGTCATTCTCTTTCCTTCTCGTAGACACGAGCTGAGAAATTGCAAACGTCGAGCAATTGCTCAGAGATGAAAATTGCCAGCACTGAAAGCTGTTGCTACCCAGCACCCTTCCTAGGAAGTGATTTCACAGGCGCAGCAACACTGGGGCTTTGCTCTTCTCTACCCACCAAACGTCACGGTCACTATCTCTCCGTCTCGTAGACACGAGCTGAGAAATTGCAAACGTCGAGCAATTGCTCAGAGATGAAAAGTGGCAGCACTGAAAGCTGTTGCTAGCCAGCACCCTTCCTTGGAAGCGCTTTTGTAGGCCTAAGAACACTGGGGTTGTGGGCTTCTCTAGCCACCTACTCTTCTGCTCATCCTCTCGCGTAGTCTAAAGAGAGCTCAGGTGAGAAATTGCAAATGTCAAGCAATTGCTCAGAGATGAAAAGTGCCAGCACTGAAAGCTGTTGCTAGCCAGCACCCTTCCTTGGAAGCGCTTTTGTAGCCCTAAGAACACTTGGGCTCTGGGCTTCTCTAGCCACCTAATCTTCTGCTCATCCTCTCGCACAGTCTAAAGAGAGCTCAGGTGAGAAATTGCAAACGTCGAGCAATTGCTCAGAGATGAAAAGTGCCAGCACTGAAAGCTGTGGCTAGCCAGCACCCTTCCTTGGAAGCGCTTTCACAGGCGCAGCAGCACTGGGGCTTTGCGCTTCTCTACCCACCAAACATCATGCTCACTATCTCTCCGTCTCGTAAACACGAGCTGAGAAATTGCAAACGTCGAGCAATTGCTCAGAGATGAAAAGTGCCAGCACTGAAAGCTGTGGCTAGCCAGCACCCTTCCTTGGAAGCGCTTTCACAGGCGCAGCAACACTGGGGCTTTGCGCTTCTCTAGCCACCAAACATCATGCTCACTATCTCTCCGTCTTGTAGACACGAGCTGAGAAATTGCAAACGTCGAGCAATTGCTCAGAGATGAAAAGTGGCAGCACTGAAAGCTGTTGCTAGCTAGCACCCTTCCTTGGAAGTGCTTTCACAGGCGCAGCAACACTGGGGCTTTGCGCTTCGCTACCCACCAAACATCACGGTCATTCTCTTTCCGTCTCGTAGACACGAGCTGAGAAATTGCAAAGGTCGAGCAATTGCTCAGAGATGAAAAGGGCCAGCACTGAAAGCTGTTGCTAGCCAGCACCCTTCCTTGGAAGCGCTTTCAAAGGCGCAGCAACACTGGGGCTTTGCGCTTCGCTACCCACCAAACGTCACGGTCATTCTCTTTCCTTCTCGTAGACACGAGCTGAGAAATTGCAAACGTCCAGCAATTGCTCAGAGATGAAAAGTGGCAGCACTGAAAGTTGTTGCTAGCCAGCACCCTTCCTTGGAAGCGCTTTTGTAGGCCTAAGAACACTGGGGTTTTGGGCTTCTCTAGCCACCTAATCTTCTGCTCATCCTCTCGCGCACTCTAAAGAGAGCTCAGGTGAGAAAGTGCAAACGTCGAGCAATTGCTCAGAGATGAAAAGGGCCAGCACTGAAAGCTGTTGCTAGCCAGCACACTTCCTTGGAAGCGCGTTCACAGGCGCAGCAACACTGGGGCTTTGCGCTTCTCTAGCCACCAAACGTCACGGTCATTCTCTTTCCGTCTCGTGGACACGAGCTGAGAAATTGCAAACGTCGAGCAATTGCTCAGAGATGAAAAGTGCCAGCACTGAAAGCTGTTGCTACCCAGCACCCTTCCTTGGAAGTGCTTTCACAGGCGCAGCAACACTGGGGCTTTGCTCTTCTCTACCCACCAAACGTCACGGTCACTATCTCTCCGTCTCGTAGACACGAGCTGAGAAATTGCAAACGTCGAGCAATTGCTTAGAGATGAAAAGTGCCAGCACTGAAAGCTGTGGCTAGCCAGCAGCCTTCCTTGGAAGCGCTTTTGTAGGCCTAAGAACACTGGGGCTCTGGGCTTCTCTAGCCACCTACTCTTCTGCTCATCCTCTCGCGTAGTCTAAAGAGAGCTCAGGTGAGAAATTGCAAATGTCGAGCAATTGCTCAGAGAGGAAAAGTTCCAGCACTGAAAGCTCTTGCTAGCCAGCACCCTTCCTTGGAAGCGCTTTTGTAGGCCTAAGAACACTGGGGCTCTGGGCTTCTCTAGCCACCTACTCCTCTGCTCATCCTCTCGCGCACTCTAAAGAGAGCTCAGGTGAGAAATTGCAAACGTCGAGCAATTGCTCAGAGATGAAAAGTGGCAGCACTGAAAGCTGATGCTAGCCAGCACCCTTCCTTGGAAGCGCTTTCACAGGCGCAGCAACACTGGGGCTTTGCGCTTCTCTAGCCACCAAACATCACGCTCACTATCTCTCCGTCTCGTAGACACGAGCTGAGAAATTGCAAACGTCGAGCAATTGCTCAGAGATGAAAAGTGCCAGCACTGAAAGCTGTTGCTAGCCAGCACCCTTCCTTGGAAGCACTTTCACAGGCGCAGCAACACTGGGGCTTTGCGCTTCTCTACCCTCCAAACATCACGGTCATTCTCTTTCCGTCTCGTAGACACGAGTTGAGAAATTGCAAAGGTCGAGCAATTGCTCAGAGATGAAAAGTGCCAGCACTGAAAGCTGTTGCTAGCCAGCACCCTTCCTTGGAAGCGCTTTTGTAGGCCTAAGAACACTGGGGTTGTGGGCTTCTCTAGCCACCTACTCCTCTGCTCATCCTCTCGTGCAGTCTAAAGAGAGCTCAGGTGAGAAATTGCAAAGGTCGAGCAATTGCTCAGAGATGAAAAGTGCCAGCACTGAAGGCTGTTGCTAGCCAGCACCCTTCCTTGGAAGCGCTTTCACAGGCGCAGCAACACTGGGGCTTTGCGCTTCTCTAGCCACCAAACGTCACGGTCATTCTCTTTCCTTCTCGTAGACACGAGCTGAGAAATTGCAAACGTCGAGCAATTGCTCAGAGATGAAAATTGCCAGCACTGAAAGCTGTTGCTACCCAGCACCCTTCCTTGCAAGTGATTTCACAGGCGCAGCAACACTGGGGCTTTGCTCTTCTCTACCCACCAAACGTCACGGTCACTATCTCTCCGTCTCGTAGACACGAGCTGAGAAATTGCAAACGTCGAGCAATTGCTCAGAGATGAAAAGTGGCAGCACTGAAAGCTGTGGCTAGCCAGCACCCTTCCTTGGAAGCGCTTTTGTAGGCCTAAGAACACTGGGGTTGTGGGCTTCTCTAGCCACCTACTCTTCTGCTCATCCTCTCGCGTAGTCTAAAGAGAGCTCAGGTGAGAAATTGCAAATGTCAAGCAATTGCTCAGAGAGGAAAGGTGGCAGCACTGAAAGCTGTTGCTAGCCAGCACCCTTCCTTGGAAGCGCTTTTGTAGGCCTAAGAACACTGGGGCTCTGGGCTTCTCTAGCCACCTCATCTTCTGCTCATCCTCTCGCGCACTCTAAAGAGAGCTCAGGGGAGAAATTGCAAACGTCGAGCAATTGCTCAGAGAGGAAAAGTGGCAGCACTGAAAGCTGTTGCTAGCCAGCACCCTTCCTTGGAAGCGCTTTCACAGGCGCAGCAACACTGGGACTTTGCGCTTCCCTAGCCACCAAACATCACGGTCACTATCTCTCCGTCTCGTAGACACGAGCTGAGAAATTGCAAACGTCGAGCAATTGCTCAGAGAGGAAAAGTGCCAGCACTGAAAGCTGATGCTAGCCAGCACCCTTCCTTGGAAGCGCTTTTGTAGCCCTAAGAACACTGGGGTTGTGGGCTTCTCTAGCCACCTACTCTTCTGCTCATCATCTCGTGCAGTCTAAAGAGAGCTCAGGTGAGAAATTGCAAAGGTCGAGCAATTGCTCAGAGATGAAAAGTGCCAGCACTGAAAGCTGTGGCTAGCCAGCACCCTTCCTTGGAAGCGCTTTCACAGGCGCAGCAACACTGGGGCTTTGCGCTTCTCTACCCACCAAACATCACGGTCATTCTCTTTCCTTCTCGTAGACACGAGCTGAGAAATTGCAAACGTCGAGCAATTGCTCAGAGATGAAAAGTGCCATCACTGAAAGCTGTTGCTAGCCAGCACCCTTCCTTGGAAGAGCTTTTGTAGGCCTAAGAACACTGGGGTTGTGGGCTTCTCTAGCCACCTACTCTTCTGCTCATCCTCTCGCGTAGTCTAAAGAGAGCTCAGGAGAGAAATTGCAAATGTCGAGCAATTGCTCAGAGATGAAAAGTGCCAGCACTGAAAGCTGTTGCTAGCCAGCACCCTTCCTTGGAAGCGCTTTTGTAGGCCTAAGAACACTGGGGCTCTGGGCTTCTCTAGCAACCTAATCTTCTGCTCATCCTCTCGCGCAGTCGAAAGAGAGCTCAGGTGAGAAATTGCAAAGGTCGAGCAATTGCTCAGAGATGAAAAGTGCCAGCACTGAAGGCTGTTGCTAGCCAGCACCCTTCCTTGGAAGCGCTTTCACAGGCGCAGCAACACTGGGACTTTGCGCTTCTCTAGCCACCAAACGTCACGGTCATTCTCTTTCCTTCTCGTAGACACGAGCTGAGAAATTGCAAACGTTAAGCAATTGCTCAGAGATGAAAAGTGCCAGCACTGAAAGCTGTTGCTAGCTAGCACACTTCCTTGGAAGCGCTTTCACAGGCGCAGCAACAGTGGGGCTTTGCGCTTCTCTACCCACCAAACGTCACGGTCATTCTCTTTCCGTCTCGTAGACACGAGCTGAGAAATTACAAACGTCGAGCAATTGCTTAGAGAGGAAAAGTGCCAGCACTGAAAGCTGATGCTAGCCAGCACCCTTCCTTGGAAGCGCTTTTGTAGGCCTAAGAACACTGGGGTTGTGGGCTTCTCTAGCCACCTACTCTTCTGCTCATCCTCTCGTGTAGTCTAAAGAGAGCTCAGGTGAGAAATTGCAAACGTCCAGCAATTGCTCAGAGATGAAAAGTGCCAGCACTGAAAGCTGTTGCTAGCCAGCACCCTTCCTTGGAAGCGCTTTCACAGGCGCAGCAACACTGGGACTTTGCGCTTCTCTACCCACCAAATGTCACGGTCATTCTCTTTCCTTCTCGTAGACACGAGCTGTGAAATTGCAAACGTCGAGCAATTGCTCAGAGATGAAAAGTGCCAGCACTGAAAGCTGTTGCTAGCCAGCACCCTTCCTCGGAAGTGCTTTCACAGGCGCAGCAACACTGGGGCTTTGCGCTTCTCTACCCACCAAACGTCACTCTCACTATCTCTCCGTCTCGTAGACACGAGCTGAGAAATTGCAAACGTCGAGCAATTGCTCAGAGATGAAAAGTGCCAGCACTGAAAGCTCTTGCTAGCCAGCACCCTTCCTTGGAAGCGCTTTTGTAGGCCTAAGAACACTGGGGTTGTGGGCTTCTCCAGCCACCTACTCTTCTGCTCATCATCTCGTGCAGTCTAAAGAGAGCTCAGGTGAGAAATTGCAAACGTCCAGCAATTGCTCAGAGATGAAAAGTGACAGCACTGAAAGCTGTTGCTAGCCAGCACCCTTCCTTGGAAGCGCTTTCACAGGCGCAGCAACACTGGGACTTTGCGCTTCTCTAGCCACCAAATATCACGGTCATTCTCTTTCCTTCTCGTAGACACGAGCTGAGAAATTGCAAACGTCGAGCAATTGCTCAGAGATGAAAATTGCCAGCACTGAAAGCTGTTGCTAGCCAGCACCCTTCCTCGGAAGTGCTTTCACAGGCGCAGCAACACTGGGGCTTTGCGCTTCTCTACCCACCAAACGTCACTCTCACTATCTCTCCGTCTCGTAGACACGAGCTGAGAAATTGCAAACGTCGAGCAATTGCTCAGAGATGAAAAGTGCCAGCACTGAAAGCTGTTGCTAGCCAGCACCCTTCCTTGGAAGCGCTTTTGTAGGCCTAAGAACACTGGGGTTGTGGGCTTCTCTAGCCACCTACTCTTCTGCTCATCCTCTCGCGCAGTCTAAAGAGAGCTCAGGTGAGAAATTGCAAACGTCGAGCAATTGCTCAGAGATGAAAAGTGCCAGCACTGAAAGCTGTTGCTAGCCAGCAGCCTTCCTTGGAAGCGCTTTCACAGGCGCAGCAACACTGGGGCTTTGCGCTTCTCTAGCCACCAAACATCACGCTCACTATCTCTGCGTCTCGTAGACACGAGCTGAGAAATTGCAAACGTCCAGCAATTGCTCAGAGATGAAAAGTGCCAGCACTGAAAGCTGTTGCTAGCCAGCACCCTTCCTAGGAAGTGCTTTCACAGGCGCAGCAACACTGGGGCTTTGCGCTTCTCTACCCACCAAACTTCACGGTCACTATCTCTCCGTCTCGTAGACACGAGCTGAGAAATTGCAAACGTCGAGCAATTGCTCAGAGATGAAAAGTGCCAGCACTGAAAGCTCTTGCTAGCCAGCACCCTTCCTTGGAAGCGCTTTTGTAGGCCTAAGAACACTGGGGTTGTGGGCTTCTCTAGCCACCTACTCTTCTGCTCATCCTCTCGCGTAGTCTAAAGAGAGCTCAGGTGAGAAATTGCAAATGTCAAGCAATTGCTCAGAGAGGAAAAGTGCCAGCACTGAAAGCTGTTGCTAGCCAGCACCCTTCCTTGGAAGCGCTTTTGTAGGCCTAAGAACACTGGGGTTGTGGGCTTCTCTAGCCACCTACTCTTCTGCTCATCCTCTCGCGCACTCTAAAGAGAGCTCAGGTGAGAAATTGCAAAGGTCGAGCAATTGCTCAGAGATGAAAAGTGGCAGCACTGAAAGCTGTGGCTAGCCAGCACCCTTCCTTGGAAGCGCTTTCACAGGCGCAGCAACACTGGGGCTTTGCGCTTCTCTAGCCACCAAACATCACGCTCAATATCTCTCCGTCTCGTAGACACGAGTTGAGAAATTGCAAACGTCCAGCAATTGCTCAGAGATGAAAAGTGCCAGCACTGAAAGCTGTTGCTAGCCAGCACCCTTCCTTGGAAGCGCTTTTGTAGGCCTAAGAACACTGGGGCTCTGGGCTTCTCTAGCCACCTTCTCCTCTGCTCATCCTCTCGCGCACTCTAAAGAGAGCTCAGGTGAGAAATTGCAAACGTCGAGCAATTGCTCAGAGATGAAAAGTGCCAGCACTGAAGGCTGTTGCTAGCCAGCAGCCTTCCTTGGAAGCGCTTTCACAGGCGCAGCAACACTGGGACTTTGCGCTTCTCTAGGCACCAAACGTCATGGTCATTCTCTTTCCTTCTCGTAGACACGAGCTGAGAAATTGCAAACGTCGAGCAATTGCTCAGAGATGAAAAGTGCCAGCACTGAAAGCTGTTGCTAGCCAGCACCCTTCCTTGGAAGTGCTTTCACAGGCGCAGCAACACTGGGGCTTTGCGCTTCTCTACCCACCAAACTTCACGGTCACTATCTCTCCGTCTCGTAGACACGAGCTGAGAAATTGCAAACGTCGAGCAATTGCTCAGAGATGAAAAGTGGCAGCA
The DNA here is from genome assembly GCA_037962945.1 of Sarcoramphus papa. Taxonomy (NCBI): domain Eukaryota; kingdom Metazoa; phylum Chordata; class Aves; order Accipitriformes; family Cathartidae; genus Sarcoramphus; species Sarcoramphus papa. Next base: position 90,219,262 of record CM075586.1, on the reverse strand, counting down.
CTGAAAGCTGTTGCTAGCCAGCACCCTTCCTTGGAAGCGCTTTCACAGGCCCAGCAACACTGGGACTTTGCGCTTCTCTAGCCACCAAACGTCACGGTCATTCTCTTTCCTTCTCGTAGACACGAGCTGAGAAATTGCAAACGTCAAGCAATTGCTCAGAGATGAAAATTGCCAGCACTGAAAGCTGTTGCTAGCCAGCACCCTTCCTCGGAAGTGCTTTCACAGGCGCAGCAACACTGGGGCTTTGCGCTTCTCTACCCACCAAACGTCACGCTCACTATCTCTCCGTCTCGTAAACACGAGCTGAGAAATTGCAAACGTCGAGCAATTGCTCAGAGATGAAAAGTGCCAGCACTGAAAGCTGTTGCTAGCCAGCACCCTTCCTTGGAAGCGCTTTTGTAGGCCTAAGAACACTGGGGTTGTGGGCTTCTCTAGCCACCTACTCTTCTGCTCATCCTCTCGCGTAGTCTAAAGAGAGCTCAGGTGAGAAATTGCAAATGTCAAGCAATTGCTCAGAGATGAAAAGTGCCAGCACTGAAAGCTGTTGCTAGCCAGCACCCTTCCTTGGAAGCGCTTTTGTAGGCCTAAGAACACTGGGGCTCTGGGCTTCTCTAGCCACCTAATCTTCTGCTCATCCTCTCGCGCAGTCTAAAGAGAGCTCAGGTGAGAAATTGCAAACGTCGAGCAATTGCTCAGAGATGAAAAGTGCCAGCACTGAAAGCTGTGGCTAGCCAGCACCCTTCCTTGGAAGCGCTTTCACAGGCACAGCAACACTGGGGCTTTGCGCTTCTCTAGCCACCAAACATCATGCTCACTATCTCTCCGTCTCGTAAACACGAGCTGAGAAATTGCAAACGTCGAGCAATTGCTCAGAGATGAAAAGTGCCAGCACTGAAAGCTGTGGCTAGCCAGCACCCTTCCTTGGAAGCGCTTTCACAGGCGCAGCAACACTGGGGCTTTGCGCTTCTCTAGCCACCAAACGTCACGGTCATTCCCTTTCCGTCTCGTAGACACGAGCTGTGAAATTGCAAACGTCGAGCAATTGCTCAGAGATGAGAAGTGCCAGCACTGAAAGCTGTTGCTAGCCAGCACCCTTCCTTGGAAGCGCTTTTGTAGGCCTAAGAACACTGGGGTTGTGGGTTTCTCTAGCCACCTACTCTTCTGCTCATCCTCTCGTGTAGTCTAAAGAGAGCTCAGGTGAGAAATTGCAAACGTCCAGCAATTGCTCAGAGATGAAAAGTGCCAGCACTGAAAGCTGTTGCTAGCCAGCACCCTTCCTTGGAAGCGCTTTCACAGGCGCAGCAACACTGGGGCTTTGCGCTTCTCTAGCCACCAAACATCACGCTCACTATCTCTCCGTCTCGTAGACATGAGCTGAGAAATTGCAAACGTCCAGCAATTGCTCAGAGATGAAAAGTGGCAGCACTGAAAGCTGTTGCTAGCCAGCACCCTTCCTTGGAAGCGCTTTTGTAGGCCTAAGAACACTGGGGTTGTGGGCTTCTCTAGCCACCTACTCTTCTGCTCATCCTCTCGCGTAGTCTAAAGAGAGCTCAGGTGAGAAACTGCAAATGTCGAGCAATTGCTCAGAGAGGAAAAGTGCCAGCACTGAAAGCTGTTGCTAGCCAGCACCCTTCCTTGGAAGCGCTTTCACAGGTGCAGCAACACTGGGGCTTTGCGCTTCGCTACCCAACAAACGTCACGGTCATTCTCTTTCCTACTCGTAGACACGAGCTGAGAAATTGCAAAAGTCGAGCAATTGCTCAGAGATAAAAAGTGCCAGCAATGAAAGCTGATGCTAGCCAGCACCCTTCCTTGGAAGCGCTTTTGTAGGCCTAAGAACACTGGGGCTCTGGGCTTCTCTAGCCACCTAATCTTCTGCTCATCCTCTCGCGCAGTCTAAAGAGAGCTCAGGTGAGAAATTGCAAAGGTCGAGCAATTGCTCAGAGATGAAAAGGGCCAGCACTGAAAGCTGTTGCTAGCCAGCAGCCTTCCTTGGAAGCGCTTTCACAGGCGCAGCAACACTGGGGCTTTGCGCTTCTCTAGCCACCAAACGTCACGGTCATTCTCTTTCCGTCTCGTAGACACGAGCTGAGAAATTGCAAACGTCGAGCAATTGCTCAGAGATGAAAAGTGCCAGCACTGAAAGCTGTTGCTAGCCAGCACCCTTCCTTGGAAGTGCTTTTGTAGGCCTAAGAACACTGGGGCTCTGGGCTTCTCTAGCCACCTACTCCTCTGCTCATCCTCTCGCGCACTCTAAAGAGAGCTCAGGTGAGAAATTGCAAACGTCGAGCAATTGCTCAGAGATGAAAAGTGCCAGCACTGAAGGCTGTTGCTAGCCAGCACCCTTCCTTGGAAGCGCTTTCACAGGCGCAGCAACACTGGGGCTTTGCGCTTCTCTACCCACCAAACGTCATGGTCATTCTCTTTCCTTCTCGTAGACACGAGCTGAGAAATTGCAAACGTCGAGCAATTGCTCAGAGATGAAAAGTGCCAGCACTGAAAGCTCTTGCTAGCCAGCACCCTTCCTAGGAAGTGCTTTCACAGGCGCAGCAACACTGGGGCTTTGCGCTTCTCTACCCACCAAACTTCACGGTCACTATCTCTCCGTCTCGTAGACACGAGCTGAGAAATTGCAAACGTCGAGCAATTGCTCAGAGATGAAAAGTGCCAGCACTGAAAGCTCTTGCTAGCCAGCACCCTTCCTTGGAAGCGCTTTTGTAGGCCTAAGAACACTGGGGTTGTGGGCTTCTCTAGCCACCTACTCTTCTGCTCATCCTCTCGCGTAGTCTAAAGAGAGCTCAGGTGAGAAATTGCAAATGTCAAGCAATTGCTCAGAGAGGAAAAGTGCCAGCACTGAAAGCTGTTGCTAGCCAGCACCCTTCCTTGGAAGCGCTTTTGTAGGCCTAAGAACACTGGGGCTCTGGGCTTCTCTAGCCACCTCATCTTCTGCTCATCCTCTCGCGCACTCTAAAGAGAGCTCAGGTGAGAAATTGCAAAGGTCGAGCAATTGCTCAGAGATGAAAAGTGGCAGCACTGAAAGCTGTGGCTAGCCAGCACCCTTCCTTGGAAGCGCTTTCACAGGCGCAGCAACACTGGGGCTTTGCGCTTCTCTAGCCACCAAACATCACGCTCAATATCTCTCCGTCTCGTAGACACGAGTTGAGAAATTGCAAACGTCCAGCAATTGCTCAGAGATGAAAAGTGCCAGCACTGAAAGCTGTTGCTAGCCAGCACCCTTCCTTGGAAGCGCTTTTGTAGGCCTAAGAACACTGGGGCTCTGGGCTTCTCTAGCCACCTACTCCTCTGCTCATCCTCTCGCGCACTCTAAAGAGAGCTCAGGTGAGAAATTGCAAACGTCGAGCAATTGCTCAGAGATGAAAAGTGCCAGCACTGAAGGCTGTTGCTAGCCAGCAGCCTTCCTTGGAAGCGCTTTCACAGGCGCAGCAACACTGGGACTTTGCGCTTCTCTAGCCACCAAACGTCATGGTCATTCTCTTTCCTTCTCGTAGACACGAGCTGAGAAATTGCAAACGTCGAGCAATTGCTCAGAGATGAAAAGTGCCAGCACTGAAAGCTGTTGCTAGCCAGCACCCTTCCTAGGAAGTGCTTTCACAGGCGCAGCAACACTGGGGCTTTGCGCTTCTCTACCCACCAAACTTCACGGTCACTATCTCTCCGTCTCGTAGACACGAGCTGAGAAATTGCAAACGTCGAGCAATTGCTCAGAGATGAAAAGTGCCAGCACTGAAAGCTCTTGCTAGCCAGCACCCTTCCTTGGAAGCGCTTTTGTAGGCCTAAGAACACTGGGGTTGTGGGCTTCTCTAGCCACCTACTCTTCTGCTCATCCTCTCGCGCAGTCTAAAGAGAGCTCAGGTGAGAAATTGCAAATGTCGAGCAATTGCTCAGAGATGAAAAGTGCCAGCACTGAAAGCTGTTGCTAGCCAGCACCCTTCCTTGGAAGCGCTTTTGTAGCCCTAAGAACACTGGGGCTCTGGGCTTCTCTAGCCACCTAATCTTCTGCTCATCCTCTCGCGCAGTCTAAAGAGAGCTCAGGTGAGAAATTGCAAAGGTCGAGCAATTGCTCAGAGATGAAAAGTGCCAGCACTGAAAGCTGATGCTAGCCAGCACCCTTCCTTGGAAGCGCTTTCACAGGCGCAGCAACACTGGGGCTTTGCGCTTCTCTAGCCACCAAACATCACGCTCAATATCTCTCCGTCTCGTAGACACGAGTTGAGAAATTGCAAACGTCCAGCAATTGCTCAGAGATGAAAAGTGCCAGCACTGAAAGCTGTTGCTAGCCAGCACCCTTCCTTGGAAGCGCTTTTGTAGGCCTAAGAACACTGGGGCTCTGGGCTTCTCTAGCCACCTACTCCTCTGCTCATCCTCTCGCGCACTCTAAAGAGAGCTCAGGTGAGAAATTGCAAACGTCGAGCAATTGCTCAGAGATGAAAAGTGCCAGCACTGAAAGCTGTTGCTAGCCAGCAGCCTTCCTTGGAAGCGCTTTCACAGGCGCAGCAACACTGGGACTTTGCGCTTCTCTAGCCACCAAACGTCATGGTCATTCTCTTTCCTTCTCGTAGACACGAGCTGAGAAATTGCAAACGTCGAGCAATTGCTCAGAGATGAAAAGTGCCATCACTGAAAGCTGTTGCTAGCCAGCACCCTTTTTGGAAGCGCTTTCACAGGCACAGCAACACTGGGGCTTTGCGCTTCTCTAGCCACCAAACATCAAGGTCATTCTCTTTCCGTCTCGTAGACACGAGCTGAGAAATTGCAAATGTCGAGTAATTGCTTAGAGATGAAAAGTGCCAGCACTGAAAGCTGTTGCTAGCCAGCACCCTTCCTTGGAAGCGCTTTTGTAGCCCTAAGAACACTGGGGCTCTGGGCTTCTCTAGCCACCTAATCTTCTGCTCATCCTCTCGCGCAGTCTAAAGAGAGCTCAGGTGAGAAATTGCAAACGTCGAGCAATTGCTCAGAGATGAAAAGTGGCAGCACTGAAAGCTGTTGCTAGCCAGCACCCTTCCTTGGAAGCGCTTTCACAGGTGCAGCAACACTGGGGCTTTGCGCTTCTCTAGCCACCAAACATCACGCTCAATATCTCTCCGTCTCGTAGACACGAGTTGAGAAATTGCAAACGTCCAGCAATTGCTCAGAGATGAAAAGTGCCAGCACTGAAAGCTGTTGCTAGCCAGCACCCTTCCTTGGAAGCGCTTTTGTAGGCCTAAGAACACTGGGGCTCTGGGCTTCTCTAGCCACCTACTCCTCTGCTCATCCTCTCGCGCAGTCTAAAGAGAGCTCAGGTGAGAAATTGCAAACGTCGAGCAATTGCTCAGAGATGAAAAGTGCCAGCACTGAAGGCTGTTGCTAGCCAGCAGCCTTCCTTGGAAGCGCTTTCACAGGCGCAGCAACACTGGGACTTTGCGCTTCTCTAGGCACCAAACGTCATGGTCATTCTCTTTCCTTCTCGTAGACACGAGCTGAGAAATTGCAAACGTCGAGCAATTGCTCAGAGATGAGAAGTGCCAGCACTGAAAGCTGTTGCTAGCCAGCACCCTTCCTAGGAAGTGCTTTCACAGGCGCAGCAACACTGGGGCTTTGCTCTTCTCTACCCACCAAACTTCACGGTCACTATCTCTCCGTCTCGTAGACACGAGCTGAGAAATTGCAAACGTCGAGCAATTGCTCAGAGATGAAAAGTGCCAGCACTGAAAGCTGTTGCTAGCCAGCACCCTTCCTTGGAAGCGCTTTTGTAGGCCTAAGAACACTGGGGTTGTGGGCTTCTCTAGCCACCTACTCTTCTGCTCATCCTCTCGCGTAGTCTAAAGAGAGCTCAGGTGAGAAATTGCAAATGTCAAGCAATTGCTCAGAGATGAAAAGTGCCAGCACTGAAAGCTGTTGCTAGCCAGCACCCTTCCTTGGAAGCGCTTTTGTAGGCCTAAGAACACTGGGGCTCTGGGCTTCTCTAGCCGCCTACTCTTCTGCTCAGCCTCTCGCGCACTCTAAAGAGAGCTCAGGGGAGAAATTGCAAACGTCGAGCAATTGCTCAGAGATGAAAAGTGCCAGCACTGAAAGCTGTGGCTAGCCAGCACCCTTCCTTGGAAGCGCTTTCACAGGCGCAGCAACACTGGGGCTTTGCGCTTCTCTAGCCACCAAACATCACGCTCACTATCTCTCCGTCTCGTAAACACGAGCTGAGAAATTGCAAACGTCGAGCAATTGCTCAGAGATGAAAAGTGCCAGCACTGAAAGCTGTGGCTAGCCAGCACCCTTCCTTGGAAGCGCTTTCACAGGCGCAGCAACACTGGGGCTTTGCGCTTCTCTAGCCACCAAACATCATGCTCACTATCTCCCCGTCTCGTAGACACGAGCTGAGAAATTGCAAACGTCCAGCAATTGCTCAGAGATGAAAAATGCCAGCACTGAAAGGTGTTGCTAGCCAGCACCCTTCCTTGGAAGCGCTTTTGTAGGCCTAAGAACACTGGGGCTCTGGGCTTCTCTAGCCACCTAATCTTCTGCTCATCCTCTCACGCACTCTAAAGAGAGCTCAGGTGAGAAATTGCAAAGGTCGAGCAATTGCTCAGAGATGAAAAGGGCCAGCACTGAAGGCTGTTGCTAGCCAGCAGCCTTCCTTGGAAGCGCTTTCACAGGCGCAGCAACACTGGGACTTTGCGCTTCTCTACCCACCAAACGTCACGGTCATTCTCTTTCCTTCTCGTAGACACGAGCTGAGAAATTGCAAACGTCGAGCAATTGCTCAGAGATGAAAAGTGCCAGCACTGAAAGCTGTTGCTAGCTAGCACCCTTCCTTGGAAGTGCTTTCACAGGCGCAGCAAGACTGGGGCTTTGCGCTTCGCTACCCAACAAACATCACGGTCATTCTCTTTCCGTCTCGTAGACACGAGCTGAGAAATTGCAAACGTCGAGCAATTGCTCAGAGATGAAAAGTGGCAGCACTGAAAGCTGATGCTAGTCAGCACCCTTCCTTGGAAGCGCTTTTGTAGGCCTAACAACACTGGGGTTCTGGGCTTCTCTAGCCACCTACACATCTGCTCATCATCTCGCGCACTCTAAAGAGAGCTCAGGTGAGAAATTGCAAACGTCGAGCAATTGCTCAGAGATGAAAAGTGCCAGCACTGAAAGCTGTTGCTAGCCAGCACCCTTCCTTGGAAGCGCTTTCACAGGCGCAGCAACACTGGGGCTTTGCGCTTCTCTAGCCACCAAACGTCACGGTCATTCTCTTTCCTTCTCGTAGACACGAGCTGAGAAATTGCAAACGTCGAGCAATTGCTCAGAGATGAAAATTGCCAGCACTGAAAGCTGTTGCTACCCAGCACCCTTCCTTGGAAGTGCTTTCACAGGCGCAGCAACACTGGGGCTTTGAGCTTCTCTAACCACCAAATGTCACGGTCACTATCTCTCCGTCTCGTAGACACGAGCTGAGAAATTGCAAACGTCGAGCAATTGCTCAGAGATGAAAAGTGCCAGCAATGAAAGCTGTTGCTAGCCAGCACCCTTCCTTGGAAGCGCTTTTGTAGGCCTAAGAACACTGGGGTTGTGGGCTTCTCTAGCCACCTACTCTTCTGCTCATCCTCTCGCGTAGTCTAAAGAGAGCTCAGGTGAGAAATTGCAAATGTCAAGCAATTGCTCAGAGAGGAAAAGTGCCAGCACTGAAAGCTGTTGCTAGCCAGCACCCTTCCTTGGAAGCGCTTTTGTAGCCCTAAGAACACTGGGGCTCTGGGCTTCTCTAGCCACCTACTCCTCTGCTCATCCTCTCGCGCACTCTAAAGAGAGCTCAGGTGAGAAATTGCAAACGTCCAGCAATTGCTCAGAGATGAAAAGTGCCAGCACTGAAAGCTGTGGCTAGCCAGCACCCTTCCTTGGAAGCGCTTTCACAGGCGCAGCAACACTGGGGCTTTGCGCTTCTCTAGCCACCAAACGTCACGCTCACTATCTCTCCGTCTCGTAGACACGAGCTGAGAAATTGCAAATGTCGAGCAATTGCTCAGAGATGAAAAGTGCCAGCACTGAAAGCTGATGCTAGCCAGCACCCTTCCTTGGAAGCGCTTTTGTAGCCCTAACAACACTGGGGTTGTGGGCTTCTCTAGCCACCTACTCTTCTGCTCATCATCTCGTGCAGTCTAAAGAGAGCTCAGGTGAGAAATTGCAAATGTCGAGCAATTGCTCAGAGATGAAATGTGCCAGCACTGAAAGCTGTTGCTAGCCAGCACCCTTCCTTGGAAGCGCTTTTGTAGGCCTAAGAACACTGGGGCTCTGGGCTTCTCTAGCCACCTAATCTTCTGCTCATCCTCTCGCGCACTCTAAAGAGAGCTCAGGTGAGAAATTGCAAACATCGAGCAATTGCTCAGAGATGAAAAGTGCCAGCACTGAAGGCTGTTGCTAGCCAGCACCCTTCCTTGGAAGTGCTTTCACAGGCGCAGCAACACTGGGACTTTGCGCTTCTCTAGCCACCAAACGTCACGGTCATTCTCTTTCCTTCTCGTAGACACGAGCTGAGAAATTGCAAACGTCGAGCAATTGCTCAGAGATGAAAAGTGCCAGCACTGAAAGCTGTTGCTACCCAGCACCCTTCCTTGGAAGTGCTTTTGTAGGCCTAAGAACACTGGGGCTCTGGGCTTCTCTAGCCACCTACTCTTCTGCTCATCCTCTCGCGTAGTCTAAAGAGAGCTCAGGTGAGAAATTGCAAATGTCAAGCAATTGCTCAGAGAGGAAAAGTGCCAGCACTGAAAGCTGTTGCTAGCCAGCACCCTTCCTTGGAAGCGCTTTTGTAGGCCTAAGAACACTGGGGCTCTGGGCTTCTCTAGCCACCTACTCTTCTGCTCATCCTCTCGCGCACTCTAAAGAGAGCTCAGGTGAGAAATTGCAAACGTCGAGCAATTGCTCAGAGATGAAAAGTGCCAGCACTGAAAGCTGTTTCTAGCCAGCAGCCTTCCTTGGAAGCGCTTTCACAGGCGCAGCAACACTGGGGCTTTGCGCTTCTCTAGCCACCAAACATCACGCTCACTATATCTCCGTCTCGTAGACATGAGCTGAGAAATTGCAAACGTCGAGCAATTGCTCAGAGATGAAAAGTGCCAGCACTGAAAGCTGTTGCTAGCCAGCAGCCTTCCTTGGAAGCGCTTTTGTAGGCCTAAGAACACTGGTGCTCTGGGCTTCTCTAGCCACCTACTCCTCTGCTCATCCTCTCGCGCAGTCTAAAGAGAGCTCAGGTGAGAAATTGCAAATCTCAAGCAATTGCTCAGATATGAAAAGTGCCAGCACTGAAGGCTGTTGCTAGCCAGCACCCTTCCTTGGAAGCGCTTTCACAGGCGCAGCAACACTGGGACTTTGCGCTTCTCTAGCCACCAAACGTCACGGTCATTCTCTTTCCTTCTCGTAGACACGAGCTGAGAAATTGCAAACGTCGAGCAATTGCTAAGAGAGGAAAAGTGGCAGCACTGAAAGCTGTTGCTAGCCAGCACCCTTCCTTGGAAGCGCTTTCACAGGCGCAGCAACACTGGGGCTTTGCGCTTCTCTACCCACCAAACATCATGCTCATTCTCTTTCCTTCTCGCAGACACGAGCTGAGAAATTGCAAAAGTTGAGCAATTGCTCAGAGATGAAAAGTGCCAGCACTGATAGCTGTTGCTAGCCAGCACCCTTCCTTGGAAGCGCTTTTGTAGGCCTAAGAACACTGGGGTTCTGGGCTTCTCTAGCCACCTACTCTTCTGCTCATCCTCTCGCGCACTCTAAAGAGAGCTCAGGTGAGAAATTGCAAACGTCCAGCAATTACTCAGAGATGAAAAGGGCCAGCACTGAAAGCTGTGGCTAGCCAGCACCCTTCCTTGGAAGCGCTTTCACAGGCGCAGCAACACTGGGGCTTTGCGCTTCTCTAGCCACCAAACATCACGGTCATTCTCTTTCCTTCTCGTAGACACGAGCTGAGAAATTGCAAACGTCGAGCAATTGCTCAGAGATGAAAAGTGCCAGCACTGAAAGCTGTTGCTACCCAGCACCCTTCCTTGGAAGCGCTTTTGTAGCCCTAAGAACACTGGGGCTCTGGGCTTCTCTAGCCACCTACTCTTCTGCTCATCCTCTAGTGCAGTCTAAAGAGAGCTCAGGTGAGAAATTGCAAACGTCGAGCAATTGCTCAGAGATGAAAAGTGCCAGCACTGAAAGCTGTTGCTAGCCAGCAGCCTTCCTTGGAAGCGCTTTCACAGGCGCAGCAACACTGGGGCTTTGCGCTTCTCTAGCCACCAAACATCACGCTCACTATCTCTCCGTCTCGTAGACATGAGCTGAGAAATTGCAAACGTCGAGCAATTGCTCAGAGATGAGAAGTGCCAGCACTGAAAGCTGTTGCTAGCCAGCACCCTTCCTTGGAAGCGCTTTCACAGGCGGAGCAACACTGGGGCTTTGCGCTTCTCTACCCACCAAACATCACGGTCACTATCTCTCCGTCTCGTAGACACGAGCTGAGAAATTGCAAACGTCGAGCAATTGCTCAGAGATGAAAAGTGCCAGCACTGAAAGCTGTTGCTAGCCAGCACCCTTCCTTGGAAGCGCTTTTGTAGGCCTAAGAACACTGGGGCTCTGGGCTTCTCTAGCCACCTAATCTTCTGCTCATCCTCTCGCGCACTCTAAAGAGAGCTCAGGTGAGAAATTGCAAACGTCCAGCAATTGCTCAGAGATGAAAGGTGCCATCACTGAAAGCTGTTGCTAGCCAGCACCCTTCCTTGGAAGCGCTTTCACAGGCGCAGCAACACTGGGACTTTGCGCTTCTCTACCCACCAAACGTCACGGTCACTATCTCTCCGTCTCGTAGACACGAGCTGAGAAATTGCAAACGTCGAGCAATTGCTCAGAGATGAAAAGTGCCAGCACTGAAAGCTGTTGCTAGCCAGCACCCTTCCTTGGAAGCGCTTTCACAGGTGCAGCAACACTGGGGCTTTGCGCTTCTCTAGCCACCAAACATCACTCTCACTATCTCTCCGTCTCGTAGACATGAGCTGAGAAATTGCAAACGTCGAGCAATTGCTCAGAGATGAAAAGTGCCAGCACTGAAAGCTGTTGCTAGCCAGCACCCTTCCTTGGAAGCGCTTTCACAGGCGCAGCAACACTGGGGCTTTGCGCTTCTCTACCCACCAAACGTCACGGTCATACTCTTTCCTTCTCGTAGACACGAGCTGAGAAATTGCAAACGTCGAGCAATTGCTCAGAGATGAAAAGTGCCAGCACTGAAAGCTGTTGCTAGCCAGCACCCTTCCTTGGAAGTGCTTTCACAGGCGCAGCAACACTGGGACTTTGCGCTTCTCTACCCAACAAACATCACGGTCATTCTCTTTCCTTCTCGTAGACACGAGCTGAGAAATTGCAAACGTCGAGCAATTGATCAAAGATGAAAAGTGCCAGCACTGAAAGCTGTTGCTAGCCAGCAGCCTTCCTTGGAAGCGCTTTTGTAGGCCTAAGAACACTGGGGCTCTGGGCTTCTCTAGCCACCTAATCTTCTGCTCATCCTCTCGCGCACTGTAAAGAGAGCTCAGGTGAGAAAGTGCAAACGTCCAGCAATTGCTCAGAGATGAAAAGTGCCAGCATTGAAAGCTGTTGCTAGCCAGCACCCTTCCTTGGAAGCGCTTTCACAGGCGCAGCAACACTGGGACTTTGCGCTTCTCTAGCCACCAAACATCATGGTCATTCTCTTTCCTTCTCGTAGACATGAGCTGAGAAATTGCAAACATCGAGCAATTGCTCAGAGATGAAAAGTGCCAGGACTGAAAGCTGTTGCTAGCCAGCACCCTTCCTTGGAAGTGCTTTCACAGGCGCAGCAACACTGGGGCTTTGCGCTTCTCTACCCACCAAACGTCACGGTCACTATCGCTCCGTCTCGTAGACACGAGCTGTGAAATTGCAAACGTCGAGCAATTGCTCAGAGATGAAAAGTGCCAGCACTGAAAGCTGTTGCTAGCCAGCACCCTTGCTTGGAAGCGCTTTTGTAGGCCTAAGAACACTGGGGCTCTGGGCTTCTCTAGCCACCTAATCTTCTGCTCATCCTCTCGCGCACTCTAAAGAGAGCTCAGGTGAGAAATTGCAAACGTCGAGCAATTGCTCAGAGATGAAAAGTGCCAGCACTGAAAGCTGTTGCTAGCCAGCACCCTTCCTTGGAAGCGCTTTCACAGGCGCAGCAACACTGGGACTTTGCGCTTCTCTACCCACCAAACATCACGGTCATTCTCTTTCCTTCTCGTAGACACGAGTTGAGAAATTGCAAACGTCGAGCAATTGCTCAGAGATGAAAAGTGCCAGCACTGAAAGCTGTTGCTAGCCAGCACCCTTCCTTGGAAGCGCTTTCACAGGCGCAGCAACACTGGGGCTTTGCGCTTCTCTAGCCACCAAACGTCACGCTCAGTATCTCTCCGTCTCGTAGACACGAGTTGAGAAATTGCAAACGTCGAGCAATTGCTCAGAGTTGAAAAGTGCCAGCACTGAAAGCTGTTGCTAGCCAGCACCCTTCCTTGGAAGCGCTTTTGTAGGCCTAAGAACACTGGGGCTCTGGGCTTCTCTAGCCACCTAATCTTCTGCTCATCCTCTCGTGCAGTCTAAAGAGAGCTCAGGTGAGAAATTGCAAACGTCGAGCAATTGCTCAGAGATGAAAAGTGCCAGCACTGAAAGCTGTTGCTAGCCAGCACCCTTCCTTGGAAGCGCTTTCACAGGCGCAGCAACACTGGGACTTTGCGCTTCTCTAGCCACCAAACGTCACGGTCATTCTCTTTCCGTCTCGTAGACACGAGCTGAGAAATTGCAAACGTCGAGCAATTGCTCAGAGATGAAAAGTGCCAGCACTGAAAGCTGTTGCTAGCCAGCACCCTTCCTTGGAAGCGCTTTCACAGGCGCAGCAACACTGGGGCTTTGCGCTTCTCTAGCCACCAAACATCACGCTCACTATCTCTCCGTCTCGTAGACACGAGCTGAGAAATTGCAAACGTCGAGCAATTGCTCAGAGATGAAAAGTGCCAGCACTGAAAGCTGTTGCTAGCCAGCACCCTTCCTTGGAAGCGCTTTCACAGGCGCAGCAACACTGGGGCTTTGCGCTTCTCTAGCCACCAAACGTCACGGTCATTCTCTTTCCTTCTCGTAGACACGAGCTGTGAAACTGCAAACGTCGAGCAATTGCTCAGAGATGAAAAGTGCCAGCACTGAAAGCTGTTGCTAGCCAGCACCCTTCCTTGGAAGCGCTTTTGTAGGCCTAAGAACACTGGGGCTCTGGGCTTCTCTAGCCACGTAATCTTCTGCTCATCCTCTCGTGCAGTCTAAAGAGAGCTCAGGTGAGAAATTGCAAACGTCGAGCAATTGCTCAGAGATGAAAAGTGCCAGCACTGAAAGCTGTTGCTAGCCAGCACCCTTCCTTGGAAGCGCTTTCACAGGCGCAGCAACACTGGGACTTTGCGCTTCTCTAGCCACCAAACGTCACGGTCCTTCTCTTTCCGTCTCGTAGACACGAGCTGAGAAATTGCAAACGTCGAGCAATTGCTCAGAGATGAAAGGTGCCAGCACTGAAAGCTGTTGCTAGCCAGCACCCTTCCTTGGAAGCGCTTTCACAGGCGCAGCAACACTGGGGCTTTGCGCTTCTCTAGCCACCAAACATCACGCTCACTATCTCTCCGTCTCGTAGACACGAGCTGAGAAATTGCAAACGTCGAGCAATTGCTCAGAGATGAAAAGTGCCAGCACTGAAAGCTGTTGCTAGCCAGCACCCTTCCTTGGAAGCGCTTTCACAGGCGCAGCAACACTGGGGCTTTGCGCTTCTCTACCCACCAAACGTCACGGTCATACTCTTTCCTTCTCGTAGACACGAGCTGAGAAATTGCAAACGTCGAGCAATTGCTCAGAGATGAAAAGTGCCAGCACTGAAAGGTGTTGCTAGCCAGCACCCTTCCTTGGAAGCGCTTTCACAGGCGCAGCAACACTGGGACTTTGCGCTTCTCTACCCACCAAACATCACGGTCATTCTCTTTCCTTCTCGTAGACACGAGCTGAGAAATTGCAAACGTCGAGCAATTGCTCAGAGAGGAAAAGTGCCAGCACTGAAAGCTGTTGCTAGCCAGCAGCCTTCCTTGGAAGCGCTTTTGTAGCCCTAAGAACACTGGGGCTCTGGGCTTCTCTAGCCACCTAATCTTCTGCTCATCCTCTCGCGCACTCTAAAGAGAGCTCAGGTGAGAAAGTGGAAACGTCCAGCAATTGCTCAGAGATGAAAAGTGCCAGCACTGAAAGCTGTTGCTAGCCAGCACCCTTCCTTGGAAGCGCTTTCACAGGCGCAGCAACACTGGGACTTTGCGCTTCTCTAGCCACCAAACGTCACGGTCATTCTCTTTCCTTCTCGTAGACACGAGCTGAGAAATTGCAAACGTCCAGCAATTGCTCAGAGATGAAAAGTGCCAGCACTGAAAGGTGTTGCTAGCCAGCACCCTTCCTTGGAAGTGCTTTCACAGGCGCAGCAACACTGCGACTTTGCGCTTCTCTACCAACCAAACATCATGGTCATTCTCTTTCCGTCTCGTAGACACGAGCTGAGAAATTGCAAACGTCGAGCAATTGCTCAGAGATGAAAAGTGCCAGCACTGAAAGCTGTTGCTAGCCAGCACCCTTCCTTGGAAGCGCTTTCACAGGCGCAGCAACACTGGGGCTTTGCGCTTCTCTACCCAACAAACGTCACGGTCATTCTCTTTCCTTCTCGTAGACACGAGCTGAGAAATTGCAAACGTCGAGCAATTGCTCAGAGATGAAAAGTGCCAGGACTGAAAGCTGTTGCTAGCCAGCAGCCTTCCTTGGAAGTGCTTTCACAGGCGCAGCAACACTGGGGCTTTGCGCTTCTCTACCCACCAAACGTCACGCTCACTATCGCTCCGTCTCGTAGACACGAGCTGTGAAATTGCAAACGTCGAGCAATTGCTCAGAGATGAAATGTGCCAGCATTGAAAGCTGTTGCTAGCCAGCACCCTTGCTTGGAAGCGCTTTTGTAGGCCTAAGAACACTGGGGCTCTGGGCTTCTCTAGCCACCTAATCTTCTGCTCATCCTCTCGCGCACTCTAAAGAGAGCTCAGGTGAGAAATTGCAAACGTCGAGCAATTGCTCAGAGATGAAAAGTGCCAGCACTGAAAGCTGTTGCTAGCCAGCACCCTTCCTTGGAAGCGCTTTCACAGGCGCAGCAACACTGGGACTTTGCGCTTCTCTAGCCACCAAACATCACGCTCACTATCTCTCCGTCTCGTAGACACGAGCTGAGAAATTGCAAACGTCGAGCAATTGCTCAGAGTTGAAAAGTGCCAGCACTGAAAGCTGTTGCTAGCCAGCACCCTTCCTTGGAAGCGCTTTCACAGGCGCAGCAACACTGGGGCTTTGCGCTTCTCTACCCACCAAACGTCACGGTCATTCTCTTTCCTTCTCGTAGACACGAGCTGAGAAACTGCAAACGTCGAGCAATTGCTCAGAGATGAAAAGTGCCAGCACTGAAAGCTGTTGCTAGCCAGCACCCTTCCTTGGAAGCGCTTTTGTAGGCCTAAGAACACTGGGGCTCTGGGCTTCTCTAGCCACCTAATCTTCTGCTCATCCTCTCGTGCAGTCTAAAGAGAGCTCAGGTGAGAAATTGCAAACGTCGAGCAATTGCTCAGAGATGAAAAGTGCCAGCACTGAAAGCTGTTGCTAGCCAGCACCCTTCCTTGGAAGCGCTTTCACAGGCGCAGCAACACTGGGACTTTGCGCTTCTCTAGCCACCAAACGTCACGGTCATTCTCTTTCCGTCTCGTAGACACGAGCTGAGAAATTGCAAACGTCGAGCAATTGCTCAGAGATGAAAAGTGCCAGCACTGAAAGCTGTTGCTAGCCAGCACCCTTCCTTGGAAGCGCCTTCACAGGCGCAGCAACACTGGGGCTTTGCGCTTCTCTACCCACCAAACATCACGCTCACTATCTCTCCGTCTCGTAGACACGAGCTGAGAAATTGCAAACGTCGAGCAATTGCTCAGAGATGAAAAGTGCCAGCACTGAAAGCTGTTGCTAGCCAGCACCCTTCCTTGGAAGCGCTTTCACAGGCGCAGCAACACTGGGACTTTGCGCTTCTCTACCCACCAAACATCACGGTCATTCTCTTTCCTTCTCGTAGACACGAGCTGAGAAATTGCAAACGTCGAGCAATTGCTCAGAGATGAAAAGTGCCAGCACTGAAAGCTGTTGCTAGCTAGCACCCTTCCTTGGAAGTGCTTTCACAGGCGCAGCAACACTGGGGCTTTGCGCTTCTCTACCCACCAAACGTCACGGTCATACTCTTTCCTTCTCGTAGACACGAGCTGAGAAATTGCAAACGTCGAGCAATTGCTCAGAGATGAAAAGTGCCAGCACTGAAAGGTGTTGCTAGCCAGCACCCTTCCTTGGAAGCGCTTTCACAGGCGCAGCAACACTGGGACTTTGCGCTTCTCTACCCACCAAACATCACGGTCATTCTCTTTCCTTCTCGTAGACACGAGCTGAGAAATTGCAAACGTCGAGCAATTGCTCAGAGATGAAAAGTGCCAGCACTGAAAGCTGTTGCTAGCCAGCACCCTTCCTTGGAAGCGCTTTCACAGGCGCAGCAACACTGGGGCTTTGCGCTTCTCTAGCCACCAAACGTCACTGTCATTCTCTTTCCTTCTCGTAGACACGAGCTGAGAAACTGCAAAGGTCGAGCAATTGCTCAGAGATGAAAAGTGCCAGCACTGAAAGCTGTTGCTAGCCAGCACCCTTCCTTGGAAGCGCTTTTGTAGGCCTAACAACACAGGGGCTCTGGGCTTCTCTAGCCACCTACTCTTCTGCTCATCCTCTCGTGCAGTCTAAAGAGAGCTCAGGTGAGAAATTGCAAACGTCGAGCAATTGCTCAGAGATGAAAAGTGCCAGCACTGAAAGCTGTTGCTAGCCAGCAGCCTTCCTTGGAAGCGCTTTCACAGGCGCAGCAACACTGGGGCTTTGCGCTTCTCTAGCCACCAAACGTCACGGTCATACTCTTTCCTTCTCGTAGACACGAGCTGAGAAATTGCAAACGTCGAGCAATTGCTCAGAGATGAAAAGCGCCAGCACTGAAAGCTGTTGCTAGCCAGCACCCTTCCTTGGAAGCGCTTTCACAGGCGCAGCAACATTGGGACTTTGCGCTTCTCTACCCACCAAACATCACGGTCATTCTCTTTCCTTCTCGTAGACACGAGCTGAGAAACTGCAAACGTCGAGCAATTGCTCAGAGATGAAAAGTGCCAGCACTGAAAGCTGTTGCTAGCCAGCACCCTTCCTTGGAAGCGCTTTTGTAGCCCTAACAACACTGGGGCTCTGGGCTTCTCTAGCCACCTCATCTTCTGCTCATCCTCTCGCGCACTCTAAAGAGAGCTCAGGTGAGAAAGTGCAAACGTCCAGCAATTGCTCAGAGATGAAAAGTGCCAGCACTGAAAGCTGTTGCTAGCCAGCACCCTTCCTTGGAAGCGCTTTCACAGGCGCAGCAACACTGGGACTTTGCGCTTCTCTAGCCACCAAACGTCACGGTCATTCTCTTTCCTTCTCGTAGACACGAGCTGAGAAATTGCAAACGTCCAGCAATTGCTCAGAGATGAAAAGTGCCAGCACTGAAAGGTGTTGCTAGCCAGCACCCTTCCTTGGAAGCGCTTTCACAGGCGCAGCAACACTGGGGCTTTGCGCTTCTCTAGCCACCAAACATCACGGTCATTCTCTTTCCTTCTCGTAGACACGAGCTGAGAAATTGCAAACGTCGAGCAATTGCTCAGAGATGAAAAGTGCCAGCACTGAAAGCTGTTGCTAGCCAGCACCCTTCCTTGGAAGCGCTTTCACAGGCGCAGCAACACTGGGGCTTTGCGCTTCTCTACCCACCAAACATCACGGTCATTCTCTTTCCTTCTCGTAGACACGAGTTGAGAAATTGCAAACGTCGAGCAATTGCTCAGAGATGAAAAGTGCCAGCACTGAAAGCTGTTGCTAGCCAGCACCCTTCCTTGGAAGTGCTTTCACAGGCGCAGCAACACTGGGGCTTTGCGCTTCTCTACCCACCAAACGTCACGGTCACTATCGCTCCGTCTAGTAGACACGAGCTGTGAAATTGCAAACGTCGAGCAATTGCTCAGAGATGAAAAGTGCCAGCACTGAAAGCTGTTGCTAGCCAGCACCCTTCCTTGGAAGCGCTTTTGTAGCCCTAATAACACTGGGGCTCTGGGCTTCTCTAGCCACCTCATCTTCTGCTCATCCTCTCGCGCACTCTAAAGAGAGCTCAGATGAGAAATTGCAAACGTCGAGCAATTGCTCAGAGATGAAAAGTGCCAGCACTGAAAGCTGACGCTAGCCAGCACCCTTCCTTGGAAGCGCTTTCACAGGCGCAGCAACACTGGGGCTTTGCGCTTCTCTACCCACCAAACATCACGGTCATTCTCTTTCCTTCTCGTAGACACGAGTTGAGAAATTGCAAACGTCGAGCAATTGCTCAGAGAGGAAAAGTGCCAGCACTGAAAGCTGTTGCTAGCCAGCACCCTTCCTTGGAAGCGCTTTCACAGGCGCAGCAACACTGGGGCTTTGCGCTTCTCTACCCACCAAACGTCACGCTCACTTTCTCTCCGTCTCGTAGACACGAGCTGAGAAATTGCGAACGTCGAGCAATTGCTCAGAGTTGAAAAGTGCCAGCACTGAAAGCTGTTGCTAGCCAGCACCCTTCCTTGGAAGTGCTTTCACAGGCGCAGCAACACTGGGGCTTTGCGCTTCTCTACCCACCAAACATCATGGTCATTCTCTTTCCTTCTCGTAGACACGAGCTGAGAAACTGCAAACGTCGAGCAATTGCTCAGAGAGGAAAAGTGCCAGCACTGAAAGCTGTTGCTAGCCAGCACCCTTCCTTGGAAGCGCTTTTGTAGGCCTAACAACACTGGGGCTCTGGGCTTCTCTAGCCACCTAATCTTCTGCTCATCCTCTCGTGCACTCTAAAGAGAGCTCAGGTGAGAAATTGCAAACGTCGAGCAATTGCTCAGAGATGAAAAGTGCCAGCACTGAAAGCTGTGGCTAGCCAGCACCCTTCCTTGGAAGCGCTTTCACAGGCGCAGCAACACTGGGGCTTTGCGCTTCTCTACCCACCAAACGTCACGCTCACTATCTCTCCGTCTCGTAGACACGAGCTGAGAAATTGCAAACGTCCAGCAATTGCTCAGAGATGAAAAGTGCCAGCACTGAAAGCTGATGCTAGCCAGCACCCTTCCTTGGAAGCGCTTTCACAGGCGCAGCAACACTGGGACTTTGCGCTTCTCTACCCACCAAACATCACGCTCACTATCTCTCCGTCTCGTAGACACGAGCTGAGAAATTGCAAACGTCGAGCAATTGCTCAGAGATGAAAAGTGCCAGCACTGAAAGCTGTTGCTAGCCAGCACCCTTCCTTGGAAGTTCTTTCACAGGCGCAGCAACACTGGGGCTTTGCGCTTCTCTAGCCACCAAACGTCACGGTCATTCTCCTTCCGTCTCGTAGACACGAGCTGAGAAACTGCAAACGTCGAGCAATTGCTCAGAGATGAGAAGTGCCAGCACTGAAAGCTGTTGCTAGCCAGCACCCTTCCTTGGAAGCGCTTTTGTAGGCCTAAGAACACTGGGGTTGTGGGCTTCTCTAGCCACCTAATCTTCTGCTCATCCTCTCGCGCACTCTGAAGAGAGCTCAGGTGAGAAATTGCAAATGTCGAGCAATTGCTCAGAGATGAAAAGTGCCAGCACTGAAAGCTGTTGCTAGCCAGCACACTTCCTTGGAAACGCTTTTGTAGGCCTAAGAACACTGGGGCTCTGGGCTTCTCTAGCCACCAAATTTTCTGCTCATCCTCTCGTGCAGTCTAAAGAGAGCTCAGGTGAGAAATTGCAAACGTCGAGCAATTGCTCAGAGATGAAAAGTGCCAGCACTGAAAGCTGATGCTAGCCAGCACCCTTCCTTGGAAGCGCTTTCACAGGCGCAGCAACACTGGGACTTTGCGCTTCTCTACCCACCAAAAATCACGCTCACTATCTCTCCGTCTCGTAGACACGAGCTGAGAAATTGCAAACGTCGAGCAATTGCTCAGAGATGAAAAGTGCCAGCACTGAAAGCTGTTGCTAGCCAGCACCCTTCCTTGGAAGCGCTTTCACAGGCGCAGCAACACTGGGGCTTTGCGCTTCTCTAGCCACCAAACGTCACGGTCATTCTCTTTCCGTCTCGTAGACACGAGCTGAGAAACTGCAAACGTCGAGCAATTGCTCAGAGATGAAAAGTGCCAGCACTGAAAGCTGATGCTAGCCAGCACCCTTCCTTGGAAGCGCTTTTGTAGGCCTAAGAACACTGGGGCTCTGGGCTTCTCTAGCCACCTAATCTTCTGCTCATCCTCTCGCGCACTCTAAAGAGAGCTCAGGTGAGAAATTGCAAACGTCGAGCAATTGCTCAGAGATGAAAAGTGCCAGCACTGAAAGCTGTTGCTAGCCAGCACCCTTCCTTGGAAGCGCTTTCACAGGTGCAGCAACACTGGGACTTTGAGCTTCTCTAGCCACCAAACGTTACGGTCATTCTCTTTCCTTCTCGTAGACACGAGTTGAGAAATTGCAACCGTCGAGCAATTGCTCAGAGATGAAAAGTGCCAGCACTGAAAGCTGTTGCTAGCCAGCACCCTTCCTTGGAAGCGCTTTCACAGGCGCAGCAACACTGGGACTTTGCGCTTCTCTAGCCACCAAAAATAACGCTCACTATCTCTCCGTCTCGTAGACACGAGCTGAGAAATTGCAAACGTCGAGCAATTGCTCAGAGATGAAAAGTGCCAGCACTGAAAGCTGTTGCTAGCCAGCACCCTTCCTTGGAAGCGCTTTCACAGGCGCAGCAACACTGGGCCTTTGCGCTTCTCTAGCCACCAAACGTCACGGTCATTCTCTTTCCTTCTCGTAGACACGAGCTGAGAAACTGCAAACGTCGAGCAATTGCTCAGAGATGAAAAGTGCCAGCACTGAAAGCTGATGCTAGCCAGCACCCTTCCTTGGAAGCGCTTTTGTAGGCCTAAGAACACTGGGGCTCTGGGCTTCTCTAGCCACCTAATCTTCTGCTCATCCTCTCGCGCACTCTAAAGAGAGCTCAGGTGAGAAATTGCAAACGTCGAGCAATTGCTCAGAGATGAAAAGTGCCAGCACTGAAAGCTGTTGCTAGCCAGCACCCTTCCTTGGAAGCGCTTTCACAGGTGCAGCAACACTGGGACTTTGAGCTTCTCTAGCCACCAAACGTTACGGTCATTCTCTTTCCTTCTCGTAGACACGAGTTGAGAAATTGCAACCGTCGAGCAATTGCTCAGAGATGAAAAGTGCCAGCACTGAAAGCTGTTGCTAGCCAGCAGCCTTCCTTGGAAGCGCTTTCACAGGCGCAGCAACACTGGGGCTTTGCGCTTCTCTACCCACCAAACATCACGGTCAATCTCTTTCCGTCTCGTAGACACGAGTTGAGAAATTGCAAACGTCGAGCAATTGCTCAGAGATGAAAAGTGCCAGCACTGAAAGCTGACGCTAGCCAGCACCCTTCCTTGGAAGCGCTTTTGTAGGCCTAAGAACACTGGGGCTCTGGGCTTCTCTAGCCACCTAATCTTCTGCTCATCCTCTCGCGTAGTCAAAAGAGAGCTCAGGTGAGAAATTGCAAATGTCGAGCAATTGCTTAGAGAGGAAAAGTGCCAGCACTGAAAGCTGATGCTAGCCAGCAGCCTTCCTTGGAAGCGCTTTTGTAGGCCTAAGAACACTGGGGCTCTGGGCTTCTCCAGCCACCTAATCTTCTGCTCATCCTCTCGCGCACTCTAAAGAGAGCTCAGGTGAGAAATTGCAAACGTCCAGCAATTGCTCAGAGATGAAAAGTGCCAGCACTGAAAGCTGTTGCTAGCCAGCACCCTTCCTTGGAAGCGCTTTCACAGGCGCAGCAACACTGGGGCTTTGCGCTTCTCTACCCACCAAACGTCACGCTCACTATCTCTCCGTCTCGTAGACACGAGCTGAGAAATTGCAAACGTCGAGCAATTGCTCAGAGATGAAAAGTGCCAGCACTGAAAGCTGTTGCTAGCCAGCACCCTTCCTTGGAAGCGCTTTCACAGGCGCAGCAACACTGGGGCTTTGCGCTTCTCTACCCACCAAACATCACGGTCACTATCTCTCCGTCTCGTAAACACGAGCTGAGAAATTGCAAACGTCGAGCAATTGCTCAGAGATGAAAAGTGCCAGCACTGAAAGCTGTTGCTAGCCAGCACCCTTCCTTGGAAGCGCTTTCACAGGCGCAGCAACACTGGGACTTTGCGCTTCTCTAGCCACCAAACATCACGGTCATTCTCTTTCCGTCTCGTAGACACGAGCTGAGAAACTGCAAACGTCGAGCAATTGCTCAGAGAGGAAAAGTGCCAGCACTGAAAGCTGTTGCTAGCCAGCACCCTTCCTTGGAAGCGCTTTTGTAGGCCTAAGAACACTGGGGTTGTGGGCTTCTCTAGCCACCTAATCTTCTGCTCATCCTCTCGCGCACTCTGAAGAGAGCTCAGGTGAGAAATTGCAAATGTCGAGCAATTGCTCAGAGATGAAAAGTGCCAGCACTGAAAGCTGTTGCTAGCCAGCACCCTTCCTTGGAAGCGCTTTTGTAGGCCTAAGAACACTGGGGCTCTGGGCTTCTCTAGCCACCAAATTTTCTGCTCATCCTCTCGTGCAGTCTAAAGAGAGCTCAGGTGAGAAATTGCAAACGTCGAGCAATTGCTCAGAGATGAAAAGTGCCAGCACTGAAAGCTGATGCTAGCCAGCACCCTTCCTTGGAAGCGCTTTCACAGGCGCAGCAACACTGGGACTTTGCGCTTCTCTAGCCACCAAAAATCACGCTCACTATCTCTCCGTCTCGTAGACACGAGCTGAGAAATTGCAAACGTCGAGCAATTGCTCAGAGATGAAAAGTGCCAGCACTGAAAGCTGTTGCTAGCCAGCACCCTTCCTTGGAAGCGCTTTCACAGGCGCAGCAACACTGGGGCTTTGCGCTTCTCTAGCCACCAAACGTCACGGTCATTCTCTTTCCGTCTCGTAGACACGAGCTGAGAAACTGCAAACGTCGAGCAATTGCTCAGAGATGAAAAGTGCCAGCACTGAAAGCTGATGCTAGCCAGCACCCTTCCTTGGAAGCGCTTTTGTAGGCCTAAGAACACTGGGGCTCTGGGCTTCTCTAGCCACCTAATCTTCTGCTCATCCTCTCGCGCACTCTAAAGAGAGCTCAGGTGAGAAATTGCAAACGTCGAGCAATTGCTCAGAGATGAAAAGTGCCAGCACTGAAAGCTGTTGCTAGCCAGCACCCTTCCTTGGAAGCGCTTTCACAGGTGCAGCAACACTGGGACTTTGAGCTTCTCTAGCCACCAAACGTTACGGTCATTCTCTTTCCTTCTCGTAGACACGAGTTGAGAAATTGCAACCGTCGAGCAATTGCTCAGAGATGAAAAGTGCCAGCACTGAAAGCTGTTGCTAGCCAGCACCCTTCCTTGGAAGCGCTTTCACAGGCGCAGCAACACTGGGGCTTTGCCCTTCTCTAGCCACCAAACATCACGGTCATTCTCTTTCCGTCTCGTAGACACGAGTTGAGAAATTGCAAACGTCGAGCAATTGCTCAGAGATGAAAAGTGCCAGCACTGAAAGCTGTTGCTAGCCAGCACCCTTCCTTGGAAGCGCTTTCACAGGCGCAGCAACACTGGGGCTTTGCGCTTCTCTACCCACCAAACATCACGGTCAATCTCTTTCCGTCTCGTAGACACGAGTTGAGAAATTGCAAACGTCGAGCAATTGCTCAGAGATGAAAAGTGCCAGCACTGAAAGCTGACGCTAGCCAGCACCCTTCCTTGGAAGCGCTTTTGTAGGCCTAAGAACACTGGGGCTCTGGGCTTCTCTAGCCACCTAATCTTCCGCTCATCCTCTCGCGTAGTCAAAAGAGAGCTCAGGTGAGAGATTGCAAATGTCGAGCAATTGCTTAGAGAGGAAAAGTGCCAGCACTGAAAGCTGATGCTGGCCAGCAGCCTTCCTTGGAAGCGCTTTTGTAGGCCTAAGAACACTGGGGCTCTGGGCTTCTCCAGCAACCTAATCTTCTGCTCATCCTCTCGCGCACTCTAAAGAGAGCTCAGGTGAGAAATTGCAAACGTCCAGCAATTGCTCAGAGATGAAAAGTGCCAGCACTGAAAGCTCTTGCTAGCCAGCACCCTTCCTTGGAAGCGCTTTCACAGGCGCAGCAACACTGGGGCTTTGCGCTTCTCTACCCACCAAACGTCACGCTCACTATCTCTCCGTCTCGTAGACACGAGCTGAGAAATTGCAAACGTCGAGCAATTGCTCAGAGATGAAAAGTGCCAGCACTGAAAGCTGTTGCTAGCCAGCACCCTTCCTTGGAAGCGCTTTCACAGGCGCAGCAACACTGGGGCTTTGCGCTTCTCTACCCACCAAACATCACGGTCACTATCTCTCCGTCTCGTAGACACGAGCTGAGAAATTGCAAACGTCGAGCAATTGCTCAGAGATGAAAAGTGCCAGCACTGAAAGCTGTTGCTAGCCAGCACCCTTCCTTGGAAGCGCTTTCACAGGCGCAGCAACACTGGGACTTTGCGCTTCTCTAGCCACCAAACATCACGGTCATTCTCTTTCCGTCTCGTAGACACGAGTTGAGAAATTGCAAACGTCGAGCAATTGCTCAGAGATGAGAAGTGCCAGCACTGAAAGCTGTTGCTAGCCAGCACCCTTCCTTGGAAGTGCTTTCACAGGCGCAGCAACACTGGGGCTTTGCGCTTCTCTACCCACCAAACATCACGGTCATTCTCCTTCCGTCTCGTAGACACGAGCTGTGAAATTGCAAACGTCGAGCAATTGCTCAGAGATGAGAAGTGCCAGCACTGAAAGCTGTTGCTAGCCAGCCCCCTTCCTTGGAAGCGCTTTTGTAGGCCTAAGAACACTGGGGTTGTGGGCTTCTCTAGCCACCTACTCTTCTGCTCATCCTCTCGCGCAGTCTAAAGAGAGCTCAGGTGAGAAATTGCAAACGTCGAGCAATTGCTCAGAGATGAAAAGTGCCAGCACTGAAAGCTGTTGCTAGCCAGCACCCTTCCTTGGAAGCGCTTTCACAGGCGCAGCAACACTGGGGCTTTGCGCTTCTCTAGCCACCAAACGTCACGGTCATTCTCTTTCCTTCTCGTAGACACGAGCTGAGAAATTGCAAACGTCGAGCAATTGCTCAGAGATGAAAAGTGCCAGCACTGAAAGCTGTTGCTAGCCAGCACCCTTCCTTGGAAGCGCTTTCACAGGCGCAGGAACACTGGGGCTTTGCGCTTCTCTACCCACCAAACATCACGGTCACTATCTCTCCGTCTCGTAAACACGAGCTGAGAAATTGCAAACGTCGAGCAATTGCTCAGAGATGAAAAGTGCCAGCACTGAAAGCTGTTGCTAGCCAGCACCCTTCCTTGGAAGCGCTTTCACAGGCGCAGCAACACTGGGGTTTTGTGCTTCTCTACCCACCAAACGTCACGGTCATTCTCTTTCCTTCTCGCAGACACGAGCTGTGAAATTGCAAACGTCGAGCAATTGCTCAGAGATGAAAAGTGCCAGCACTGAAAGCTGATGCTAGCCAGCCCCCTTCCTTGGAAGCGCTTTTGTAGGCCTAAGAACACTGGGGCTTTGCGCTTCTCTAGCCACCTAATCTTCTGCTCATCCTCTCGCGCACTCTGAAGAGAGCTCAGGTGAGAAATTGCAAATGTCGAGCAATTGCTCAGAGATGAAAAGTGCCAGCACTGAAAGCTGTTGCTAGCCAGCACACTTCCTTGGAAACGCTTTTGTAGGCCTAAGAACACTGGGGCTCTGGGCTTCTCTAGCCACCTACTCTTCTGCTCATCCTCTCGTGCAGTCTAAAGAGAGCTCAGGTGAGAAATTGCAAACGTCCAGCAATTGCTCAGAGATGAAAAGTGCCAGCACTGAAAGCTGTTGCTAGCCAGCACCCTTCCTTGGAAGCGCTTTCACAGGCGCAGCAACACTGGGGCTTTGCGCTTCTCTAGCAACCAAACGTCACGGTCATTCTCTTTCCTTCTCGTAGACACGAGCTGAGAAATTGCAAACGTCGAGCAATTGCTCAGAGATGAAAAGGGCCAGCACTGAAAGCTGTTGCTAGCCAGCACCCTTCCTTGGAAGCGCTTTCACAGGCGCAGCAACACTGGGGCTTTGCGCTTCTCTACCCACCAAACATCATGGTCATTCTCTTTCCTTCTCGCAGACACGAGCTGAGAAATTGCAAACGTCGAGCAATTGCTCAGAGAGGAAAAGTGCCAGCACTGAAAGCTGTTGCTAGCCAGCAGCCTTCCTTGGAAGCGCTTTTGTAGGCCTAAGAACACTGGGGCTCTGGGCTTCTCCAGCCACCTAATCTTCTGCTCATCCTCTCGTGCAGTCTAAAGAGAGCTCAGGTGAGAAATTGCAAACGTCGAGCAATTGCTCAGAGATGAAAAGTGCCAGCACTGAAAGCTGTTGCTAGCCAGCACCCTTCCTTGGAAGCGCTTTCACAGGCGCAGCAACACTGGGGCTTTGCGCTTCTCTACCCACCAAACGTCACGCTCACTATCTCTCCGTCTCGTAGACACGAGCTGAGAAACTGCAAACGTCGAGCAATTGCTCAGAGATGAAAAGTGCCAGCACTGAAAGCTGTTGCTAGCCAGCACCCTTCCTTGGAAGCGCTTTCACAGGCGCAGCAACACTGGGACTTTGCGCTTCTCTACCCACCAAACATCACGGTCATTCTCTTTCCTTCTCGTAGACACGAGCTGAGAAATTGCAACCGTCCAGCAATTGCTCAGAGATGAAAAGTGCCAGCACTGAAAGCTGTTGCTAGCCAGCACCCTTCCTTGGAAGCGCTTTCACAGGCGCAGCAACACTGGGGCTTTGCGCTTCTCTAGCCACCAAACATCACGGTCATTCTCTTTCCGTCTCGTAGACACGAGTTGAGAAATTGCAAACGTCGAGCAATAGCTCAGAGATGAAAAGTGCCAGCACTGAAAGCTGTTGCTAGCCAGCCCCCTTCCTTGGAAGCGCTTTTGTAGGCCTAACAACACTGGGGTTGTGGGCTTCTCTAGCCACCTAATCTTCTGCTCATCCTCTCGCGCACTCTGAAGAGAGCTCAGGTGAGAAATTGCAAATGTCGAGCAATTGCTCAGAGATGAAAAGTGCCAGCACTGAAAGCTGTTGCTAGCCAGCACACTTTCTTGGAAACGCTTTTGTAGGCCTAAGAACACTGGGGCTCTGGGCTTCTCTAGCCACCAAATCTTCTGCTCATCCTCTCGTGCAGTCTAAAGAGAGCTCAGGTGAGAAATTGCAAACGTCGAGCAATTGCTCAGAGATGAAAAGTGCCATCACTGAAAGCTGTTGCTAGCCAGCACCCTTCCTTGGAAGCGCTTTCACAGGCGCAGCAACACTGGGGCTTTGCGCTTCTCCAGCCACCAAACGTCACGGTCATTCTCTTTCCTTCTCGTAGACACGAGCTGAGAAATTGCAAACGTCGAGCAATTGCTCAGAGATGAAAAGTGCCAGCACTGAAAGCTGTTGCTAGCCAGCACCCTTCCTTGGAAGCGCTTTCACAGGCGCAGCAACACTGGGGCTTTGCGCTTCTCTACCCACCAAACATCACGGTCACTATCTCTCCGTCTCGTAAACACGAGCTGAGAAATTGCAAACGTCGAGCAATTGCTCAGAGATGAAAAGTGCCAGCACTGAAAGGTGTTGCTAGCCAGCACCCTTCCTTGGAAGCGCTTTCACAGGCGCAGCAACACTGGGGCTTTGCGCTTCTCTACCCACCAAACGTCACGGTCATTCTCTTTCCGTCTCGCAGACAAGAGCTGTGAAATTGCAAACGTCGAGCAATTGCTCAGAGATGAAAAGTGCCAGCACTGAAAGCTGATGCTAGCCAGCACCCTTCCTTGGAAGCGCTTTTGTAGGCCTAAGAACACTGGGGTTCTGGGCTTCTCTAGCCACCTAATCTTCTGCTCATCCTCTCGCGCACTCTGAAGAGAGCTCAGGTGAGAAATTGCAAATGTCGAGCAATTGCTCAGAGATGAAAAGTGCCAGCACTGAAAGCTGTTGCTAGCCAGCACACTTCCTTGGAAACGCTTTTGTAGGCCTAAGAACACTGGGGCTCTGGGCTTCTCTAGCCACCTACTCTTCTGCTCATCCTCTCGTGCAGTCTAAAGAGAGCTCAGGTGAGAAATTGCAAACGTCCAGCAATTGCTCAGAGATGAAAAGTGCCAGGACTGAAAGCTGTTGCTAGCCAGCACCCTTCCTTGGAAGCGCTTTCACAGGCGCAGCAACACTGGGGCTTTGCGCTTCTCTAGCAACCAAACGTCACGGTCATTCTCTTTCCTTCTCGTAGACACGAGTTGAGAAATTGCAAACGTCGAGCAATTGCTCAGAGATGAAAAGTGCCAGCACTGAAAGCTGTGGCTAGCCAGCACCCTTCCTTGGAAGCGCTTTCACAGGCACAGCAACACTGGGGCTTTGCGCTTCTCTACCCACCAAACATCATGGTCATTCTCTTTCCTTCTCGCAGACACGAGCTGAGAAATTGCAAACGTCGAGCAATTGCTCAGAGAGGAAAAGTGCCAGCACTGAAAGCTGTTGCTAGCCAGCACCCTTCCTTGGAAGCGCTTTTGTAGGCCTAAGAACACTGGGGCTCTGGGCTTCTCTAGCCACCTAATCTTCTGCTCATCCTCTCGCGCACTCTAAAGAGAGCTCAGGTGAGAAATTGCAAACATCGAGCAATTGCTCAGAGATGAAAAGGGCCAGCACTGAAAGCTGTTGCTAGCCAGCACCCTTCCTTGGAAGCGCTTTCACAGGCGCAGCAACACTGGGACTTTGCGCTTCTCTACCCACCAAACATCACGCTCACTATCTCTCCGTCTCGTAGACACGAGCTGAGAAATTGCAAACGTCGAGCAATTGCTCAGAGATGAAAAGTGCCAGCACTGAAAGCTCTTGCTAGCCAGCACCCTTCCTTGGAAGCGCTTTCACAGGCGCAGCAACACTGGGGCTTTGCGCTTCTCTACCCACCAAACTTCACGGTCATACTCTTTCCTTCTCGTAGACACGAGCTGAGAAATTGCAAACGTCGAGCAATTGCTCAGAGATGAAAAGTGCCAGCACTGAAAGGTGTTGCTAGCCAGCACCCTTCCTTGGAAGCGCTTTCACAGGGGCAGCAACACTGGGAGTTTGCGCTTCTCTACCCACCAAACATCACGGTCATTCTCTTTCCTTCTCGTAGACACGAGCTGAGAAACTGCAAACGTCGAGCAATTGATCAAAGATGAAAAGTGCCAGCACTGAAAGCTGTATCTAGCCAGCACCCTTCCTTGGAAGCGCTTTTGTAGGCCTAAGAACACTGGGGCTCTGGGCTTCTCTAGCCACCTAATCTTCTGCTCATCCTCTCGTGCAGTCTAAAAAGAGCTCAGGTGAGAAATTGCAAACGTCGAGCAATTGCTCAGAGATGAAAAGTGCCAGCACTGAAAGCTGTTGCTAGCCAGCACCCTTCCTTGGAAGCGCTTTCACAGGCGCAGCAACACTGGGGCTTTGCGCTTCTCTAGCAACCAAACGTCACGGTCATTCTCTTTCCTTCTCGTAGACACGAGTTGAGAAATTGCAAACGTCGAGCAATTGCTCAGAGATGAAAAGTGCCAGCACTGAAAGCTGTGGCTAGCCAGCACCCTTCCTTGGAAGCGCTTTCACAGGCGCAGCAACACTGGGGCTTTGCGCTTCTCTACCCACCAAACATCATGGTCATTCTCTTTCCTTCTCGCAGACACGAGCTGAGAAATTGCAAACATCGAGCAATTGCTCAGAGAGGAAAAGTGCCAGCACTGAAAGCTGTTGCTAGCCAGCACCCTTCCTTGGAAGCGCTTTTGTAGGCCTAAGAAAACTGGGGCTCTGGGCTTCTCTAGCCACCTAATCTTCTGCTCATCCTCTCGCGCAGTCTAAAGAGAGCTCAGGTGAGAACTTGCAAACGTCGAGCAATTGCTCAGAGATGAAAAGTGCCAGCACTGAAAGCTGATGCTAGCCAGCACCCTTCCTTGGAAGCGCTTTCACAGGCACAGCAACACTGGGGCTTTGCGCTTCTCTACCCACCAAACATCACGGTCACTATCTCTCCGTCTCGTAAACACGAGCTGAGAAATTGCAAACGTCGAGCAATTGCTCAGAGATGAAAAGTGCCAGGACTGAAAGCTGTTGCTAGCCAGCACCCTTCCTTGGAAGTGCTTTCACAGGCGCAGCAACACTGGGGCTTTGCGCTTCTCTAGCCACCAAACATCACGCTCACTATCTCTCCGTCTCGTAGACACGAGCTGTGAAATTGCAAACGTCGAGCCATTGCTCAGAGATGAAAAGTGCCAGCACTGAAAGCTGTTGCTAGGCAGCACCCTTCCTTGGAAGCGCTTTTGTAGGCCTAAGAACACTGGGGTTGTGGGCTTCTCTAGCCACCTACTCTTCTGCTCATGCTCTTGCGTAGTCTAAAGAGAGCTCAGGTGAGAAATTGCAAATGTCGAGCAATTGCTCAGAGATGAAAAGTGCCAGCACTGAAAGCTGTTGCTAGCCAGCACCCTTCCTTGGAAGCGCTTTCACAGGCGCAGCAACACTGGGACTTTGCGCTTCTCTACCCACCAAACTTCACGGTCATACTCTTTCCTTCTCGTAGACACGAGCTGAGAAATTGCAAACGTCGAGCAATTGCTCAGAGATGAAAAGTGCCAGCACTGAAAGCTGTTGCTAGCCAGCACCCTTCCTTGGAAGCGCTTTCACAGGCGCAGCATCACTGGGAGTTTGCGCTTCTCTACCCACCAAACGTCATGGTCATTCTCTTTCCTTCTCGTAGACACGAGCTGAGAAACTGCAAACGTCGAGCAATTGATCAAAGATGAAAAGTGGCAGCACTGAAAGCTGTTGCTAGCCAGCACCCTTCCTTGGAAGCGCTTTTGTAGGCCTAAGAACACTGGGGCTCTGGGCTTCTCTAGCCACCTAATCTTCTGCTCATCCTCTCGCGCACTCTAAAGAGAGCTCAGGTGAGAAAGTGCAAACGTCGAGCAATTCCTCAGAGATGAAAAGTGCCAGCACTGAAAGCTGTTGCTAGCCAGCACCCTTCCTTGGAAGCGCTTTCACAGGCGCAGCAACACTGGGACTTTGCGCTTCTCTAGCCACCAAACGTGCCACGCTCTAGCTTCTCTAGCCACGCTCACTATCTCTCCGTCTCGTAGACACGAGCTGAGAAATTGCAAACGTCGAGCAATTGCTCAGAGATGAAAAGTGCCAGCACTGAAAGCTGTTGCTAGCCAGCACCCTTCCTTGGAAGCGCTTTCACAGGCGCAGCAACACTGGGGCTTTGCGCTTCGCTACCCACCAAACGTCACGGTCATTCTCTTTCCTTCTTGTAGACACGAGCTGAGAAATTGCAAACGTCGAGCAATTGCTCAGAGATGAAAAGTGCCAGCACTGAAAGCTGATGCTAGCCAGCCCCCTTCCTTGGAAGTGCTTTCACAGGCGCAGCAACACTGGGGCTTTGCGCTTCTCTAGCCACCAAACGTCACGGTCATTCTCTTTCCTTCTCGTAGACACGAGCTGTGAAATTTCAAACGTCAAGCAATTGCTCAGAGATGAAAAGTGCCAGCACTGAAAGCTGTTGCTAGCCAGCACCCTTCCTTGGAAGCGCTTTCACAGGCGCAGCAACACTGGGGCTTTGCGCTTCTCTAGCCACCAAACATCATGGTCATTCTCTTTCCTTCTCGCAGACACGAGCTGAGAAATTGCAAACGTCGAGCAATTGCTCAGAGATGAAAAGTGGCAGCACTGAAAGCTGTTGCTAGCCAGCACCCTTCCTTGGAAGCGCTTTTGTAGGCCTAAGAACACTGGGGTTGTGGGCTTCTCTAGCCACCTCATCTTCTGCTCATCCTCTCGCGCACTCTAAAGAGAGCTCAGGTGAGAAATTGCAAATGTCGAGCAATTGCTCAGAGATGAAAAGTGCCAGCACTGAAAGCTGTTGCTAGCCAGCACCCTTCCTTGGAAGCGCTTTCACAGGCGCAGCAACACTGGGGCTTTGAGCTTCTCTACTCACCAAACGTCACGGTCATTCTCTTTCCTTCTCGTAGACACGCGCTGAGAAACTGCAAACGTCGAGCAATTGCTCAGAGATGAAAAGTGCCAGCACTGAAAGCTGTTGCTAGCCAGCACCCTTCCTTGGAAGCGCTTTTGTAGGCCTAAGAACACTGGGGCTCTGGGCTTCTCTAGCCACCTAATCTTCTGCTCATCCTCTCGTGCAGTCTAAAGAGAGCTCAGGTGAGAAATTGCAACCGTCGAGCAATTGCTCAGAGATGAAAAGTGCCAGCACTGAAAGGTGTTGCTAGCCAGCACCCTTCCTTGGAAGCGCTTTCACAGGTGCAGCAACACTGGGGCTTTGCGCTTCTCTAGCCACCAAACGTCACGGTCGCTATCTCTCCGTCTCGTAGACACGAGCTGAGAAATTGCAAACGTCGAGCAATTGCTCAGAGATGAAAAGTGCCAGCACTGAAAGCTGTGTCTAGCCAGCACCCTTCTTTGGAAGCGCTTTCACAGGCACAGCAACACTGGGACTTTGAGCTTCTCTACCCACCAAATATCAAGGTCATTCTCTTTCCTTCTCGTAGACACGAGCTGAGAAACTGCAAACGTCGAGCAATTGCTCAGAGATTAAAAGTGCCAGCACTGAAAGCTGATGCTAGCCAGCACCCTTCCTTGGAAGCGCTTTTGTAGGCCTAAGAATACTGGGGTTGTGGGCTTCTCTAGCCACCTAATCTTCTGCTTATCCTCTCGCGTAGTCAAAAGAGAGCTCAGGTGAGAAATTGCAAACGTCGAGCAATTGCTCAGAGAGGAAAAGTGCCAGCACTGAAAGCTGTTGCTAGCCAGCACCCTTCCTTGGAAGCGCTTTCACAGGCGCAGCAACACTGGGGCTTTGCGCTTCTCTACCCACCAAACGTCACGGTCATTCGCTTTCCTTCTCGTAGACACGAGCTGAGAAACTGCAAACGTCGAGCAATTGCTTAGAGATGAAAAGTGCCAGCACTGAAAGCTGTTGCTAGCCAGCACCCTTCCTTGGAAGCGCTTTTGTAGGCCTAAGAACACTGGGGCTCTGGGCTTCTCTAGCCACCTAATCTTCTGCTCATCCTCTCGTGCAGTCTAAAGAGAGCTCAGGTGAGAAATTGCAAACGTCGAGCAATTGCTCAGAGATGAAAAGGGCCAGCACTGAAAGCTGTTGCTAGCCAGCACCCTTCCTTGGAAGCGCTTTCACAGGCGCAGCAACACTGGGGCTTTGCGCTTCTCTACCCACCAAACATCACGGTCATTCTCTTTCCTTCTCGTAGACACGAGTTGAGAAATTGCAACCGTCGAGCAATTGCTCAGAGATGAAAAGTGCCAGCACTAAAAGCTGTTGCTAGCCAGCACCCTTCCTTGGAAGCGCTTTCACAGGCGCAGCAACACTGGGGATTTGC
This sequence comes from Sarcoramphus papa, assembly GCA_037962945.1. NCBI lineage: Eukaryota > Metazoa > Chordata > Aves > Accipitriformes > Cathartidae > Sarcoramphus > Sarcoramphus papa. The sequence continues at coordinate 90,185,693 of CM075586.1, read as the reverse complement.
GCTTCTCTACCCACCAAACGTCACGGTCACTATCTCTCCGTCTCGTAGACACGAGCTGAGAAATTGCAAACGTCGAGCAATTGCTCAGAGATGAAAAGTGCCAGCACTGAAAGCTGTTGCTAGCCAGCACCCTTGCTTGGAAGCGCTTTTGTAGGTCTAATAACACTGGGGTTGTGGGCTTCTCTAGCCACCTACTCCTCTGCTCATCCTCTTGCGTAGTCTAAAGAGAGCTCAGGTGAGAAATTGCAAATGTCGAGCAATTGCTCAGAGATGAAAAGTGCCAGCACTGAAAGCTGTTGCTAGCCAGCACCCTTCCTTGGAAGCGCTTTCACAGGCGCAGAAACACTGGGGCTTTGCGCTTCTCTAGCCAACAAACGTCACGGTCATTCTCTTTCCTTCTCGTAGACACGAATTGAGAAATTGCAAATGTCGAGCAATTGCTTAGAGAGGAAAAGTGCCAGCACTGAAAGCTGATGCTAGCCAGCACCCTTCCTTGGAAGCGCTTTTGTAGGCCTAAGAACACTGGGGCTCTGGGCTTCTCTAGCCACCTACTCTTCTGCTCATCCTCTCGCGCACTCTAAAGAGAGCTCAGGTGAGAAAGTGCAAACGTCGAGCAATTGCTCAGAGATGAAAAGTGCCAGCACTGAAAGCTGTTGCTAGCCAGCAGCCTTCCTTGGAAGCGCTTTCACAGGCGCAGCAACACTGGGGCTTTGCGCTTCTCTAGCCTCCAAACGTCACGGTCACTATCTCTCCGTCTCGTAGACATGAGCTGAGAAATTGCAAACGTCGAGCAATTGCTCAGAGATGAAAAGTGCCAGCACTGAAGGCTGTTGCTAGCCAGCAGCCTTCCTTGGAAGCGCTTTCACAGGCGCAGCAACACTGGGGCTTTGCGCTTCTCTACCCACCAAACGTCACGGTCATACTCTTTCCTTCTCGTAGACACGAGCTGAGAAATTGCAAACGTCGAGCAATTGCTCAGAGATGAAAAGTGCCAGCACTGAAAGGTGTTGCTACCCAGCACCCTTCCTTGGAAGCGCTTTCACAGGCGCAGCAACACTGGGACTTTGCGCTTCTCTAGCCACCAAACATCACGGTCATTCTCTTTCCTTCTCGTAGACACGAGCTGAGAAACTGCAAACGTCGAGCAATTGATCAAAGATGAAAAGTGCCAGCACTGAAAGCTGTTGCTAGCCAGCACCCTTCCTTGGAAGCGCTTTTGTAGCCCTAACAACACTGGGGCTCTGTGCTTCTCTAGCCACCTAATCTTCTGCTCATCCTCTCGCGCACTCTAAAGAGAGCTCAGGTGAGAAAGTGCAAACGTCCAGCAATTGCTCAGAGATGAAAAGTGCCAGCACTGAAAGCTGTTGCTAGCCAGCACCCTTCCTTGGAAGCGCTTTCACAGGCGCAGCAACACTGGGGCTTTGCGCTTCTCTAGCCACCAAACGTCACGGTCATTCCCTTTCCTTCTCGTAGACACGAGCTGAGAAATTGCAAATGTCCAGCAATTGCTCAGAGATGAAAAGTGCCAGCACTGAAAGCTGTTGCTAGCCAGCACCCTTCCTTGGAAGCGCTTTCACAGGCGCAGCAACACTGGGGCTTTGCGCTTCTCTAGCCACCAAACATCACGCTCACTATCTCTCCGTCTCGTAGACACGAGCTGAGAAATTGAAAATGTCGAGCAATTGCTTAGAGAGGAAAAGTGCCAGCACTGAAAGCTGACGCTAGCCAGCACCCTTCCTTGGAAGCGCTTTTGTAGGCCTAAGAACACTGGGGCTCTGGGCTTCTCTAGCCACCTCATCTTCTGCTCATCCTCTCGCGCACTCTAAAGAGAGCTCAGGTGAGAAAGTGCAAACGTCGAGCAATTGCTCAGAGATGAAAAGTGCCATCACTGAAAGCTGTTGCTAGCCAGCACCCTTCCTTGGAAGCGCTTTCACAGGCGCAGCAACACTGGGGCTTTGCGCTTCTCTAGCCTCCAAACGTCACGGTCACTATCTCTCCGTCTCGTAGACATGAGCTGAGAAATTGCAAACGTCGAGCAATTGCTCAGAGATGAAAAGTGCCAGCACTGAAGGCTGTTGCTAGCCAGCAGCCTTCCTTGGAAGCGCTTTCACAGGCGCAGCAACACTGGGGCTTTGCGCTTCTCTACCCACCAAACGTCACGGTCATACTCTTTCCTTCTCGTAGACACGAGCTGAGAAATTGCAAACGTCGAGCAATTGCTCAGAGATGAAAAGTGCCAGCACTGAAAGGTGTTGCTACCCAGCACCCTTCCTTGGAAGCGCTTTCACAGGCGCAGCAACACTGGGACTTTGCGCTTCTCTACCCACCAAACATCACGGTCATTCTCTTTCCTTCTCGTAGACACGAGCTGAGAAACTGCAAACGTCGAGCAATTGATCAAAGATGAAAAGTGCCAGCACTGAAAGCTGTTGCTACCCAGCACCCTTCCTTGGAAGCGCTTTTGTAGGCCTAAGAACAGTGGGGCTCTGGGCTTCTCTAGCCACCTAATCTTCTGCTCATCATCTCGCGCACTCTAAAGAGAGCTCAGGTGAGAAAGTGCAAACGTCCAGCAATTGCTCAGAGATGAAAAGTGCCAGCACTGAAAGCTGTTGCTAGCCAGCACCCTTCCTTGGAAGCGCTTTCACAGGCGCAGCAACACTGGGGCTTTGCGCTTCTCTAGCCACCAAACGTCACGGTCATTCCCTTTCCTTCTCGTAGACACGAGCTGAGAAATTGCAAACGTCGAGCAATTGCTCAGAGATGAAAAGTGCCAGCACTGAAAGCTGTTGCTAGCCAGCACCCTTCCTTGGAAGCGCTTTCACAGGCGCAGCAACACTGGGGCTTTGCGCTTCTCTAGCCACCAAACATCACGCTCACTATCTCTCCGTCTCGTAGACACGAGCTGAGAAATTGCAAACGTCGAGCAATTGCTCAGAGATGAAAAGTGCCAGCACTGAAAGCTGTTGCTAGCCAGCAGCCTTCCTTGGAAGTGCTTTCACAGGCGCAGCAACACTGGGGCTTTGCGCTTCTCTAACCACCAAACATCACGCTCACTATCTCTCCGTCTCGTAGACACGAGCTGAGAAATTGCAAACGTCGAGCAATTGCTCAGAGATGAAAAGTGCCAGCACTGAAAGCTGTGGCTAGCCAGCACCCTTCCTTGGAAGCGCTTTTGTAGGCCTAAGAACACTGGGGCTCTGGGCTTCTCTAGCCACCTAATCTTCTGCTCATCCTCTCGCGCACTCTAAAGAGAGCTCAGGTGAGAAATTGCAAATGTCGAGCAATTGCTCAGAGATGAAAAGTGCCAGCACTGAAAGCTGTTGCTAGCCAGCACCCTTCCTTGGAAGCGCTTTTGTAGGCCTAAGAACCCTGGGGCTCTGGGCTTCTCTAGCCACCTAATCTTCTGCTCATCCTCTCGTGCAGTCTAAAGAGAGCTCAGGTGAGAAATTGCAAACGTCGAGCAATTGCTCAGAGATGAAAAGGGCCAGCACTGAAAGCTGTTGCTAGCCAGCACCCTTCCTTGGAAGCGCTTTCACAGGCGCAGCAACACTGGGACTTTGAGCTTCTCTACCCACCAAACATCACGGTCATTCTCTTTCCTTCTCGTAGACACGAGTTGAGAAATTGCAACCGTCGAGCAATTGCTCAGAGATGAAAAGTGCCAGCACTGAAAGCTGTTGCTAGCCAGCACCCTTCCTTGGAAGCGCTTTCACAGGCGCAGCAACACTGGGGATTTGCGCTTCTCTACCCACCAAACGTCACGGTCATTCTCTTTCCGTCTCGTAGAGATGAGCTGTGAAATTGCAAACGTCGAGCAATTGCTCAGAGATGAAAAGTGCCAGCACTGAAAGCTGTTGCTAGCCAGCACCCTTGCTTGGAAGCGCTTTTGTAGGTCTAATAACACTGGGGTTGTGGGCTTCTCTAGCCACCTACTCCTCTGCTCATCCTCTTGCGTAGTCTAAAGAGAGCTCAGGTGAGAAATTGCAAATGTCGAGCAATTGCTCAGAGATGAAAAGTGCCAGCACTGAAAGCTGTTGCTACCCAGCACCCTTCCTTGGAAGCGCTTACACAGGCGCAGCAACACTGGGGCTTTGCGCTTCTCTAGCCAACAAACGTCACGGTCATTCTCTTTCCTTCTCGTAGACACGAATTGAGAAATTGCAAATGTCGAGCAATTCCTTAGACAGGAAAAGTGCCAGCACTGAAAGCTGACGCTAGCCAGCACCCTTCCTTGGAAGCGCTTTTGTAGGCCTAAGAACACTGGGGCTCTGGGCTTCTCTAGCCACCTCATCTTCTGCTCATCCTCTCGCGCAGTCTAAAGAGAGCTCAGGTGAGAAAGTGCAAACGTCGAGCAATTGCTCAGAGATGAAAAGTGCCATCACTGAAAGCTGTTGCTAGCCAGCACCCTTCCTTGGAAGCGCTTTCACAGGCGCAGCAACACTGGGGCTTTGCGCTTCTCTAGCCACCAAACATCACGCTCACTATCTCTCCGTCTCGTAGACATGAGCTGAGAAATTGCAAACGTCGAGCAATTGCTCAGAGATGAAAAGTGCCAGCACTGAAAGCTGTTGCTAGCCAGCAGCCTTCCTTGGAAGCGCTTTCACAGGCGCAGCAACACTGGGGCTTTGCGCTTCTCTACCCACCAAACGTCACGGTCATACTCTTTCCTTCTCGTAGACACGAGCTGAGAAATTGCAAACGTTGAGCAATTGCTCAGAGATGAAAAGTGCCAGCACTGAAAGCTCTTGCTAGCCAGCACCCTTCCTTGGAAGCGCTTTCACAGGCGCAGCAACACTGGGACTTTGCGCTTCTCTAGCCACCAAACATCACGGTCATTCTCTTTCCTTCTCGTAGACACGAGCTGAGAAACTGCAAACGTCGAGCAATTGATCAAAGATGAAAAGTGCCAGCACTGAAAGCTGTTGCTACCCAGCACCCTTCCTTGGAAGCGCTTTTGTAGGCCTAAGAACACTGGGGCTCTGGGCTTCTCTAGCCACCTAATCTTCTGCTCATCCTCTCGCGCACTCTAAAGAGAGCTCAGGTGAGAAAGTGCAAACGTCCAGCAATTGCTCAGAGATGAAAAGTGCCAGCACTGAAAGCTGTTGCTAGCCAGCACCCTTCCTTGGAAGCGCTTTCACAGGCGCAGCAACACTGGGGCTTTGCGCTTCTCTACCCACCAAACGTCACGGTCACTATCTCTCCGTCTCGTAGACACGAGCTGAGAAATTGCAAACGTCGAGCAATTGCTCAGAGATGAAAAGTGGCAGCACTGAAAGCTGTTGCTAGCCAGCACCCTTCCTTGGAAGCGCTTTTGTAGGCCTAAGAACACTGGGGTTGTGGGCTTCTCTAGCCACCTACTCTTCTGCTCATCCTCTCGCGCACTCTAAAGAGAGCTCAGGTGAGAAAGTGCAAACGTCGAGCAATTGCTCAGAGATGAAAAGGGCCAGCACTGAAAGCTGTTGCTAGCCAGCACACTTCCTTGGAAGCGCTTTCACAGGCGCAGCAACACTGGGGCTTTGCGCTTCTCTACCCACCAAACGTCACGCTCACTATCTCTCCGTCTCGTAGACACGAGTTGAGAAATTGCAAACGTCGAGCAATTGCTCAGAGATGAAAAGTGCCAGCACTGAAAGCTGATGCTAGCCAGCACCCTTCCTTGGAAGCGCTTTCACAGGCGCAGCAACACTGGGGCTTTGCGCTTCTCTACCCACCAAACGTCACGCTCACTTTCTCTCCGTCTCGTAGACACGAGCTGAGAAATTGCAAACGTCGAGCAATTGCTCAGAGATGAAAAGTGCCAGCACTGAAAGCTGTTGCTAGCCAGCACCCTTCCTTGGAAGCGCTTTCACAGGCGCAGCAACACTGGGGCTTTGCGCTTCGCTACCCACCAAACGTCACGGTCATTCTCTTTCCGTCTCGTAGACACGAGCTGAGAAACTGCAAACGTCGAGCAATTGCTCAGAGATGAAAAGTGCCAGCACTGAAAGCTGTTGCTAGCCAGCAGCCTTCCTTGGAAGCGCTTTTGTAGCCCTAACAACACTGGGGATCTGGGCTTCTCTAGCCACCTAATCTTCTGCTCATCCTCTCGTGCAGTCTAAAGAGAGCTCAGGTGAGAAATTGCAAACGTCGAGCAATTGCTCAGAGATGAAAAGTGCCGGCACTGAAAGCTGTTGCTAGCCAGCACCCTTCCTTGGAAGCGCTTTCACAGGCGCAGCAACACTGGGGCTTTGCGCTTCTCTACCCACCAAACGTCACGGTCATTCTCTTTCCGTCTCGTAGACACGAGCTGAGAAATTGCAAACGTCGAGCAATTGCTCAGAGATGAAAAGTGCCAGCACTGAAAGCTGTTGCTAGCCAGCAGCCTTCCTTGGAAGTGCTTTCACAGGCGCAGCAACAATGGGGCTTTGCTCTTCTCTAGCCACCAAACGTCACGGTCATTCTCTTTCCGTCTCGTAGACACGAGTTGAGAAATTGCAAACGTCCAGCAATTGCTCAGAGATGAAAAGTGCCAGCACTGAAAGCTGATGCTAGCCAGCCCCCTTCCTTGGAAGCGCTTTCACAGGCGCAGCAACACTGGGGCTTTGCGCTTCTCTACCCACCAAACGTCATGGTCGCTATCTCTCCGTCTCGTAGACACGAGCTGAGAAATTGCAAACGTCGAGCAATTGCTCAGAGATGAAAAGTGCCAGCACTGAAAGCTGTGGCTAGCCAGCACCCTTCCTTGGAAGCGCTTTTGTAGGCCTAAGAACACTGGGGCTCTGGGCTTCTCTAGCCACCTCATCTTCTGCTCATCCTCTCGCGCACTCTAAAGAGAGCTCAGGTGAGAAATTGCAAATGTCAAGCAATTGCTCAGCGATGAAAAGTGCCAGCACTGAAAGCTGTTGCTAGCCAGCACCCTTCCTTGGAAGCGCTGTTGTAGGCCTAAGAACACTGGGGCTCTGGGCTTCTCTAGCCACCTAATCTTCTGCTCATCCTCTCGCGCACTCTAAAGAGAGCTCAGGTGAGAAATTGCAAATGTCCAGCAATTGCTCAGAGATGAAAAGGGCCAGCACTGAAAGCTGTTGCTAGCCAGCACCCTTCCTTGGAAGCGCTTTCACAGGCGCAGCAACACTGGGGCTTTGCGCTTCTCTACCCACCAAACATCACGGTCATTCTCTTTCCTTCTCGTAGACACGAGCTGAGAAATTGCAAACGTCGAGCAATTGCTCAGAGATGAAAAGTGCCAGCACTGAAAGCTGTGGCTAGCCAGCACCCTTCCTTGGAAGCGCTTTCACAGGCGCAGCAACACTGGGGCTTTGCGCTTCTCTAGCCACCAAACATCACGGTCATTCCCTTTCCTTCTCGTAGACACGAGCTGAGAAATTGCAAATGTCCAGCAATTGCTCAGAGATGAAAAGTGCCAGCACTGAAAGCTGTTGCTAGCCAGCACCCTTCCTTGGAAGCGCTTTCACAGGCGCAGCAAC